>CM060915.1:41310000-46635000 GCA_030737875.1 Allium sativum | reverse complement strand
TAAGCGCGTATTCATTTTTATACAAACATAATAATTTGTTGCTGGATTAAACTCGGAAGCAACACATCAAGGAGGTGCATAAATTGCATCAAACAATAATTAGTAAACTCGTTTGTGAGTTTATTCACGAGATATTCCCTTTTGCAGCTTAGCTTTACTTCTGAATGACTCTCTTTATTTAGCTCCTTTTTGCATATTCAGTTTTGTACTTGGTTTTTGTGCTAGACACCTTTTGATGTATATATTTTTGTGGGATGCAATTATGTGTAGTATTTGTACCGTTATGTGTATATATGTATTTGTGACTGTATTCTGTTCTATAATCTGTGGACTATCATGTTGTATCTATCTTATTTTGAACTGATCATGTTGCCATCGTAGTATTGTATTAAACAAGACTTTTCTCGTTACGGATTGGAATTCTATTATCTTGGATGTTTTGGCAAGCTCAGAACATATTCTATAAGTTTCATGTTTTGATATTTTTTCATGATTTTGATGACAACTTGTTCGAATATGCACTTTTGTATTACTATTCCGAGAGCGAAAATCTACAGTAGCTTTTTTGTTGAATCTAAGCATGCTAATTAGATTGGAGTAGGATCAAGATCCTCTTCAAGAGGCTTCAAGTACATACTTGGTACCTATTTCTAAGGCACTCTTGCAGCAGCGTTATAATTTACTAAGGTACTGTTTGCAAGCTGTCTGATACGTTACAAGAGAAGTGCATCCAACGCCCGAGCGGAAGTGGTCCATCGACTGATTTGTTCAACTTGTTGGAATAAATTGGTCTGATGGCGTCGGATGCGTACTTTTATGTATAATTTACTATTTTTAACCCAAATTAAATCACATTTTATAATTTTGTATAACTAATAAATTGTGTAAATGAGGTTCGTTTGAGGCGATATTTTTGCATTACGATCAAATCTAAATGTTTTACGGTATAAAATGTTGTGTAAATCTGCTGGTAATACTTGTTTGAAATGAGCAAACATCTTTTAATCTCAATGTTGCTGCTTGCGGACCCTAGGACCTAACGGGGTAGGTAAATCTTTTTTAGCGACATTATTTTAGATTATTTTAAGATAAATTTCTAACATAAAATTGATTTGACTTAATCCGAGCAAATTAAAAATTTACAATTTATTTATTTGGAAAAAAACATATTTGTTTATTATAATGAAAATTTACAATTTATTTTGTGTTATTCGCAATTATTGAACGCATATTACACTATTAAAATCAAAAATTAATTTGTTATAAAACAATTGAATTTAAAATTATAAATTAAATATCCCGCTCAATAACATATCTGTAGTCGTAAAAACTGGTCCCGTTCACTAACTTATACCGTTTAGTGCTTCGTTCATCGCAAATCGCCTCTAATTCATACGTAATCACTCTTATAAGGTGTTAAGGTATAAGACATAGATAATACACATACAACGATCCTGTCATCTGTTGTAACCGTTGTGATGAATCTGATTCAAGACCACTCGAATCCGATATCTAAACCACAAAGCGCTAACGGAAGACTAGATCGTTGTTAGACTTGCAAAAACAACCAAAGCAATAACTCTAGTCACAAAAACAATATCAACCAACCACGAACAATCCAAATCTCAATCACAAGCAAGAAACTAATGACAAAGTAGCAAAAATAAATCACACAAGAATTTATAGTGGTTCCACTAACATCTTGTTAGTGTACATCCACTTTGGAGAGAGTATTTTATTACCACGATGAAAGGAATACAAGAGATTGATCCAATAATCACTATATTTCAATATAGAAAAGAGTTTGAGGAGAATAGAATTGAAGAATTGGAATTAGGTTATAAACCCTAATTCTCCCTTGAGTATAAACCCTTGATCCCAAATCAAGTCTTCAAGCTCTCAAAGCTCTCTCTAATTCACTTCAGAAAATAGCTTATTTAGAGGTTGGCCAATTACCCAAATTGCCCCCGAATTAGTCACAAATCAGTTTGCTAATCTTCAGCCCAAAAATAGCCCAAAACTCGCTAGACGTCTGTCGAACCTCCTGACAGACGTCTGTCCTCTTCTAGAGATTACTTGGGCAAAACCACTCAGCATAGACGTCTGCAAGGGAAGTGTCAGACGTCTGTCTGAGCTCTCGGGAAACCAATTCCCTGCAGTCAGACGTCTGACATCTCCTGTGATAGACGTCAGTCGCTCCAGACCACTGAAAACTGCACCTTCTTGCTCATATCTCCTCCATACGAGCTCCGATTTGCGAACAGTCACCTCCGACTCGAAGCTATCTTCGTCCTCTTCAATCCAACATATATAGTATCGCACATCACAACACTCCACCTCGATACTATAACTATCTCAACTCCAAACTCCAATGCACCCAAGAATTTCCTTCTACCTTCGACTAAGCAACCTTGAATGTTTCCCCAATGAGCTCCGGCATGGCCACCGCCCATTGCACTACACCAACGAGTTCAGGCAATGCCCCCACCCGCCAATGTAGTGTTGAAAACATTCAAACCAAAACCGTCTCACCAAAAGACAATGTAGTTGGGAGTGTAACAAGTACTTACCATGAAGATAGATTTCCAATTTCTCACCGTTATTCCTTCCTATCAAACACAAAATCACTCTCTCCACCTCGTGCCACCCCGTGGCACCTAGCAACTCAACAAGCGAATTAAGTTCGAGCAATGCTCGAACTTCCCATACGACAATGCTTTCGTATACATATCGGCCGCATTATCCTTTATGTGCACCTTCCGAAGGTATACTAGCTTACCCTCATCCACCCTCATCCATGGCTACAAGAAATGACTCCCTCACCTCAATATGCTTGGTCCGTAAGCTAAACGCCAAATTCTCCGCCAAATGGATAGCACTTTGGCTATCACATTGAACATCAACACTCTCATGTTCGAAACCCAAGTCACACAACAATCACTTCAAGTAGAGTGCCTCCTTGGTTGCTCGCAGCGGCAATCAACTCCGCCTCCGTAATGGATAAAGCAACTACGGTTTGCAATCGCGATCTCCAACTAATGGCTGTCCCGCCAAGTGTGAAGACATACCCGGAAGTTGATTTCCTCCGAGCCCTATCACCGGCGTAGTCCGACTCACAATAACCAAGCAACTTGCAACTCCTCTCACCACTACCGCCAAAGACAAGACCATGAGATGCTGTACCTTTCAAGTATCTCAATATAGCCTTCACGGCTTCCCAATGCGATTTCCCCGAATTAGCCATATACCAACTAACCACCCCGACGGCATTTGCAATATCGGGCCTTGTACACACCATTGCGTACATCAAATTACCAACCGCACTTGCATATGGCACCTTTGCCATATAAGCCTTGTCTTTATCCCCGATAGGTGATCCCTTCTCCGAAAGCTTCATATGCAAAGGTAAAGGTGTATTTAACGCCTTTGCATCCTCCATGCTAAACCGGCAAAGCACTTTCTTTATGTATTCCTTTTGAGTCAATCTTAACTCAAAACACTTTAGGTCCCTTCCTATTTCCATGCCCAAGATTTTTCTTGCTTCTCCAAGATCCTTCTTCTCGAATTCCGATTTCAGAAGCATCTTTAACTTGTTGATTTCATTTCGATCCTTGGAAGCAATGAGCATATCATCCACATACAAGAGTAAATACACCCAACAATCATTTCCCAACCTCTTTAAATATACGCAAGCATCCTTGATGCTTCGATGGAAGCCACTTTCAAGCATGAAATGATCGAATCTCTTGTACCATTGTCTAGGCGATTGCTTTAACCCATATAGTGATTTCTTCAACTTGCACACCATATTAGACTTGCCATCTACAACAAACCCTTCCGGTTGCTCCATGTAGATGTCTTCATCCAAATCTCCATGCAAGAAGGCGGTTTTCACATCAAGTTGCTCCAACTCCAAGTCATGGATAGCAACTATGGCTAGTAAAACTCGGACAGATGTATGACGAACCACCGGTGCAAAAATTTCATCGTACTCCTTTCCTTTCCTTTGTGAGAACCCCTTTGCCACTAACCTTGCTTTGTACCTTCCATCATCCTTCACCTTGTAAATCCATTTGCACCCTATAGAACGGTTTCCTTGAGGAAGTGGAACCAACTCCCAAGTTCGGTTCTTCATAAGCGATTGCATCTCTTCCTCCATGGCGCAAATCCACTTCGAGCTCTCTCTCGACTCCATGACGTCATCAAGGTCCATCAGCTCATCTTGGACTACATTGAGAGCACAGTCCAAATGATCACTAAAGCTAAGGTAGTTCCAATCACCGTATCTCTTGGGATGCCTTATTGCACGTCGACCAACCCGAGTAGCAATACTATCACCCAAACCCCTTTCGGCTCCACCTTGATTCGAAACTTCTCAAGTATCATGTACATCACCAACATCATCACTAGAGGAACCATGTGGACTATGTGATGTTTCATCAACCGCTTCAACCCCACGAGCTTCTTCAACTCTACTACCACTTGGATGGAATGTGAGAATGACTTCCTTCTCCTTTGATTCACCATGAACCAAATCCGGAATGTCCGATGAGCTCTCATTCACCTTGAATAAAGCCGACTCATCAAAAGTGACATGACGAGAATTAACAACCTTCTTCGTTTCCGGATTCCAAATCCGATAGCCTTTCACGCCATCCGTGAAACCAAGCAAGATCCCCTTGAATGCCCTAGCTCCAAGCTTATCATTCCCCAGATCATGCACATAAACCGGGCTACCAAACACACGAAGATATCTCAAGTCAACACTCTTCCCTTTCCACACTTCCTCCGGAATTTTGTTACCAATGGCCGAGCACGTAATTCGATTCACAATATGCACCGCGGTTGACAAAGCTTCGGCCCAAAATCCTTAGACAAACCCGATGTCAATCTCAAGCATCGAGCTTTCTCAAGTAGAGTTCGGTTCATTCTCTCCGCTACTCCATTAGATTGCGGATCTCCCGGTGTAGTAAAATGTCTCTGGATCCCGTGATGCTTACAATATTCCAAGAATTCACGCGAGACATATTCGCCGCCATTGTCGGTCCTTAACACCTTCAAAGTCTTACCACTCTCATTCTCAACAAGAGCCTTCCACACTTTGAACTTAGCAAATGCCTCCGACTTGGCCCCCATTACATACATCCATACCTTTCGAGACAAATCATCAATGAAAGAGATATAATACCTTGCTCCTCCCAAAGAAGCAACCGGTGCCGGTCCCCAAACATCCGAGTGAACATACTCAAGAACCTCCTTTGAGTCATGCTTGCCTTCATCGAATGATACCCTTGTTTGCTTCCCCATGACACATTCCTTGCAAAACTCTAGTTTGTTGAAACTCTCACCATCAATCATCTCCCGCTTCCGAAGAATATCCAAACTCTTCTCCGAGACTTGACCCAATCTCAAATGCCACAACCGTGTCGCATCCAAGTCACGAGAACTATCAACACCCGCACAAGTCTCACCTCCTATGGTCACACCTTGAAGCAAATATATACCATGAGTCCTAGCACCCTTCATAACCACAAGCGCCCCCTTTGAAACCCTCAAGCAATCCTTCTCGAAAGTGATCTTGATCCTAGAGAATCCAATTGCCCCAAAGATATAAGCGACTTCCTAAGTCCCGGAACATAGCTAACATTGGTGAGCATGCGAACAACTCCATCAAACATCCTTATTTGCACGGAGCCACTACCCATCGACTTGCAAATAGCACCATTTCCCATAGCAATTGCATTTCTCTCTTTGACCTCAAAGGATGAAAAACAATTTCTATTTGGCGTCATTTGATACGACGCACCCGAATCGAGTACCCATTCGTTACCCGAAACACCCGATGCTACCGCCGTCAACACATTCTCATATACTTCACCATCTCCACTCTCCACCGCCACGGATGAAGATGCTACTTCCTTCTTATCTTTGTCCAGACATTCATTTTTCCAATGTCCCGGTTTCTTACATATAAAGGACTTCCCATTTCTCTCTTTCGATTTACCTCTTCCACCGGGTTTTCTTGATTTAGAACGCACCCGGTTTCCTTTATTCACATTCTTTTCTTTCTCCACAAACAACCCGTGACTACTACTAGCTCCACTACTACCCTCACTCATTTCCTTCATTTGATCTCTCAACTCCTCACTAAGAAGACCCGCCTTGACATCATCTAGAGTCAAGGTATCCCGGCCATAGATCAAACTACTTGAGAAACCCATATAACGGTCCAGCAACGAACACAATAATATCATCGCCTTTTGCTTTTCCTCAATCTTAAAATCAACGGCCTTCATCTTCATGAGAAAGTCATCAAAGGCATTCAAATGTGCCTTAAGCGAATTACATTCCTTCATCTTGAAGGTGAAAATTTGCAACAAGATCAAACGATTAGTGAGCGGCTTCTTCATATAAAGTTCTTCCAACTTGTCCCAAATACCATTAGCGGTAGTCTCACCACTAATTTCGGAGATCACATTCTCCCTCATATCAAGTTGAAGAGTAGTGTAAGCCCATTCCTACATCTCCTCTCTCTCAACATCCGAGATATCACGTGGCAATAAGTGAGTATCAAATACTACTCGATGCACCCGATTCTGCCTAAGAACCGCTTTCATTTTCCATTGCCACTTCTCAAAGTTATTATCACCATTCCACTTGTCAATAACCAATTGAGAACTCGACGCCGCATACGAACCTCATACATAAGGCGCCACACTATTTGGACTTTCGATTGAAGGACTTACCGAGCTACTATCCGTCTCCGGCATTTTCACAAACACCTAACAAGCACCAAAACAACTCCGATACCAGCTGTTGTAACCGTTGTGATTAATACGATTCAAGACCACTCGAATCCGATATCTAAACCACAAAGCACTAGCGGAAGACTAGATCGTTGTTAGACATGCAAAAACAACCAAAGCAATAACTCTAGTCACCAAACCAATATCAACCAATCATGAACAATCCAAATCTCAATCACAAGCAAGAAACTAATGGCAAAGTAGCAAAAATAAATCACACAAGGATTTATAGTGGTTCCACTAACATCTTGTTAGTGTACATCCACTTTGGAGAGAGTATTTTATTACCACGATGAAAGGAATACAAGAGATTGATCCAATAATCACTATATTTCAATATAGAAAAGGGTTTGAGGAGAATAGAATTGAAGAATTGGAATTATGTTATAAACCCTAATTCTCCCTTGAGAATAAACCCTTGATCCCAAATCAAGTCTTCAAGCTCTCAAAGCTCTCTCTAATTCACTTCAGAAAATAGCTTATATAGAGGTTGACCAATTACCCAAATTGCCCCCGAATTAGTCACAAATCAGTTTGCTAATCTTCCTTGTGAGATTACTTAGGCAAAACCACTCAGCACAGACGTCTGCAAGGGAAGTGTCAGACGTCTGTCTGAGCTCTTGGGAAACCAATTCCCTACAGTCAGACGTCTGACATCCCCTATGACAGACGTCTGTCGCTCCAGACCACTGAAAACTGTACCTTCCTGCTCATATTTCCTCCATACGAGCTCCGATTTGCGAACAGTCACCTCCGACTCGAAGCTATCTTTGTCCTCTTCAATCCAACATATATAGTATCACATATCACAACATCATATATGTCCCTCATGGATGCTAACGACTCAAAAAAGGACAACTTTTTTTAATGCTCAACGACGTCTATCCATTGCTTCTGGTGGTTCATTATGGTTATAGTTTGATAATAATATCTACCATCGTCTTTGAAAGCTCACCGTCAACATAGTGTTGTAACTAAACGACCCTCCATCGCATATGCTCTCATGGTGAACATTCTAATCCTTTGTAACGTCTTTCCATATAGTACTCGACAAGGCCTTTTAGTCACCAAAGCACCATAGTAATTTGCAAAACAATTCTTCTCTACAGTCTATTGTGTAGCTTTTTCATTTTTATTTTTTGTCGACTTTCGTCTCCTACGCTCTTCTGATAGTTGCTATATACCTATGTCAGCCTATGTGGTTTTCCGTCATCTCAGAAGTGCTTATTCGCTCGTTGATCTATTGTGCTAAAACCTAGGTTTAAATAATGTTGTTGAAACTTGATGGTAGATTAGGTGCATTAGGAGCTGCATAAAAGCAAACAAAATTACTTTTTCTATTAATTTTGCCATAATTTTTCGTTTCTATTTTAAACATGGTTTCTAATGTACCCAAGTTACAATCTCAAATATTGAACTCTTATACATTGAATCTTGCAGTCTAAATTATCGATCAATTTAGCCAACCCTCTTTGGCTTTTTATTCGTGAATTGTTTTGTGTTTTCGTGCATAGTTTAGATGCACTAAATAATATCTAGTTTCTAATTGATAAAAGAAGATTTTTATATTTGGAAATAGTTTTGTTTCGATTTGAGTTTCAGTATTTCTTGTAACATGGTTAGTTAAAACGAGCTAGTGTCGATCTTGGGATTAAATTCATGAAATTAAATATCATAGTTTGAACTACCAATCGTATTGGCATTTGGCTTCTAATATTTTATTTATTAACTCTATGTTAATTCCGATTTAACATAAAGTTAATTTTGAATTTATTTATATTTATTTTATGTATAGAAAATTCATTTTCAAAACAAATATGTATGGCACTTCCAATGGCTATACAACCAAAATCACATGGTAATTTCTTTCCATGCAAAATAACATATGCAAATGTGTACGTATTCATTATACATAAAAATTTGTTTATTGCGCAAATACCCAGGGGAACATATATATGTATGTATATGTGTGTATATCTCAAGATGGTCATGTGGAATTTGAATGTTTAATGAACTAGTATGCAATTGACCTTAGAATATTGGCACTAATACATCAATGATATTAGTGTGTTGAACATTCAAGTGCTGAAAAGACAAATTATAAGCGTTAAGTAAAGAAATGAACTAAACAAAAAAGAAAGAACGCAACATTAGAAACTCATAACCAGAACATTAATATACAATATATCAAAAAAGTACAAATTGTAACTCCAAACAAAAAAGTAACTTTACAGTTACATCCGACGATACCACTATACCTTTGACACCTAAGATGCCGAAAGAGTAGGCTAATGCGGTGCTCGGACGATGGAGGGACGATAATTAAGGTTGCGAAAAGCTAAACAATTATGAACATCTCGTATATCTCATAACACATAGAATAAAATATAATAATAAAAATAAGTGATATACACGGGTGAGCTAGTGAATAACCAAAGTGAATACTGACATCAGAATATTGATCCAAAATAGTACACAATACAGTAAAAAAGAGTTATACATCTCCAAAGTTACTCACAAATACCATCTCTCAAAATAAAGAAATACTAAGCCCTATAGTGTTGCATAGTGGAATAACAACAATATAAATAAAGTAATAGAATAAATAGCCTCATGCAGGCCGGTTGAATAGCTTTGTATGCTCCCAAACCTGTTTATAATCTACTCATCTAAAAGTACCCAGAGTAATAAAAAGAAAAACATAAAACTCTGGAACAGACAATAGTCTTGTGTATTCAATAAAAATCTTAAGTATTATAAGTCAAATAGGACATATGTATGAAGAGTCATACCTGACATGTCTCTAGATCCACAAAGTTAGCACATAAAAATGCATATACTACTTTATGACAACAATCGTGACTGTACTTTGTATTAAATTATTAGGGCTGTCTAAATACCTAAATCAGTGATATCTACATCGCGTGCGACACCTCTGGTGTAATAATCAAATAAACACAACATTCAATATCCATTCTCGCATTCACTAATTTAGTGAATTTAATATATGACAAGGTTCGATTCATTGCTACTTCGAATCTATACCACTCATTAGGCTAGGAAACAAAAAGCGTCCATCGTATATAATATAGGCTATAATATCCATCATAATATCCATAAGTTATCATATTCCCAGGGGATGTATCTAGATACCATCATGTCTCCAATGGACATCACCATAAAATACCTTCGCTTCAATAGTGGCCATTGAAATCTATGCTTCCAATGATTCCTTTTGCATACATTCTCTATAGTAGAGTATACCTTGGAACAATTCTTATAACTACCATCCGAAGTCATTATGATTCGCAACCAATGTAGACCCATCATATGTCATAGAATATCTGTAACATACTGTCTTTCGTCCACTTTAAGCTGGTAATTAAACCAGCTCAAACTGTTCGAAGTGACATAATGTTATTAGCTTCTGAGGTAAATAGAATAAATCACAGAATCATAGAAACAAAAAAACAAAATATCTCGCAGCGGAATAAATAAATTATACAATAGTAGTTCATGAAGCTACTAAATAAAATCAAAATTTATACATAATTTCAGAGTTACATAATTAAAAACAGCGAAGAATTTCTGATACAAAGGAGAATTAACTAGAATCAACAGATAGAGATGATGTCTTCAGCAATCTCCAACTTCAAAAGGTAAAATCTCAACACTGCAACACTCGATCTGATCTGAGCAATAATGAAAAACAAAACAACTCGGATCAAGACTAACATTCTCATGGAAGTAGATCAACTCAAATGAAATGTTAAATGAAATGCATCAGTAACTTAAAGGATGTTTGGGATCACCATCCTCTAAGGATCTGTTAAACTAATATCATATAATATAATACGCTATTATAATAGAGTCTATGGTTAAATATAACATATTAAAATAGCGTAACCGGTATTACAATTTTACCCTTACATTATTTATAAACATTGTCGTAAACATTGCATATAAAACACCAGTAACGGTCGGTGGATAGGGATGCGCCGTTATACGACAACGTCAAATCAAAATCGTAGGGGCTCGATTAAGACAAATATGACAAGGCATCGAGGCAATACCCATCAGTAGGATTCTACCGGATTGCGGACCCAGGCTGGTGGTAACGCATAGCCGCGAGTACCGCCCACCCCAGACAATACTCCCAAAATCAAAGGCGCCAATCAATCACAAAGTAATATATATGGTATCGAAGAAGCATGTCTGCTAAGAGGAGCTAGCTCACATTAACCTGGGTATGGCTCTTGTTTTAGTCATTTTAATTATGACCCGAAGGTCAAGTCTATCCATCATCGTTCTCTTTCTTCAAATCCAGTAATCGCCTCCAAATCCATCTTACTTCATTTTGGAACTCCACTGCGTACACAGTTGTTAAAGTGGTTTTCGGTACTGGCAGAGAGTATGACAATATCCGATCCCGGTCTCATTAACAGGCAAACGTTTACATTTTTCACATCGTGGCCATTTTATAAAATCATATCTTGAAATAAATTGATTTAAGAAATTTCTTAATTCAAGCCAAATAGTTTATGAATCAATTCCATATATAAAATTATTTCAATTCATATTCAGTCAATTTATAATCAAATACAATATTCATATCAATCATAAACTCAAATTCAAATCAATTACGCAATTCGCGTTCATTTCCTATAAAGTTCAATATTTAAGTCAAATCAAAATTCGCATTTAGTTTTTTTAAAATCAAATTCATTGAATCAAGCATCGTTATATAAATTTAAATCTTTAAACCTCGAATTTAAATCACAAAATAAAAACTTATCCACTGAGTTTATTATTAAAGTTTATAAAAAATATATAAAATAAGTGTTGAAAATATATTCATAAGTTATAAATTTATGTAGAAAATAGCTTTATTGACATATATAGGTTTAAAATAATTTGGAAATAGGTTTAAAAAGAATAATTTATTATAACATATTAATTTAAAGTTAAAATACATATATGATTAAATTATATATAGTTTAAAATAAATAAATTATAAGTAAAATCTTAAATAAGCATTTAAATACATTTTTACTCATAAAATCATTTTAAAACATATAATTTAAAATTTACAAAATTTAATTATAAATCTTTAAAATATAAATATAAGATCTTAAATTAATATCATTACAATCGAATTTTCCAAATCATTTTAATTCGAAAACATAACCAACGGTGTCCGTATATAGTTTTCTACCCTATGGTCAAGTGATATGGATATTTATCATTTCAACCCGCAATTTATAAAATTTTTACGGGTTTATCGTTTCAACCCGTAATCCCAAATTCAGTAAAAATTGTTCAGGTCTATCATTTCAACCCGTAACGATTTTTTCCTAATCTAATGTCCGTCCGGGTATGTCTCATTTCAACTGTCCGTCCGGGTATGTATTATTTCAACCCTTAGTGATTTTTCCTAAAATAGGGGTATCTAAAACATAACAAATCATCACATATCATTAATCACATCATAGTCATATATAATCAGTGTACATACATGTCATATGAATATCGTGTCATATATGAAAATGCATATTTTAAACAAACATTTTCTACTGGCAATCCTATAGATTTCATAACAGTTCATTTAGTTGATCTAACATCTATGAAAGAATGCGAGTCAGGTGTGAGATAAGCTCACCTTTCGTGGCATAGATTAAAGACAATAGATGGATTTATGCAGAATTGAAACGATGACTTCGATGTATGATTCAGAATAATTTCAGCTCGATGATCGCTCAATATTATTATTATTTTTTCATAAGAGGAGGCTAGGATATGTCTCAAAGGATCGGTAAGGCTAATGGGTTTCAGAACAGTCTTTAAACTCAACACCAAACCGACTTAAAATATAAACACAACATTTACTTTTACAAATATTATATATATAAATATATATAGATACGAATGGTAAAATCATAACATATATATATATATATAATTCAAGTGCAACACACACCAAAAGATTTTATAAATTTATATATTATATAACACACCAAAAACTATATATATGAAATAAATATACAATGCAAACTCACACACAAAATACATTGAAACCATTGTACGTATATATAAACATTGAAAGAAATATATATGCACAATTTTTTAACAAATAAATTTTCAAAACAAACTCAACACAAATACACACACACAATGCGGTACCCACACCAATTCACACGCAAGAAAACACACATAAAGCTTGTATATTATAGATTATATATAACATATATACATAAAAATAAATTTTCCTTCAAAACAAATTGACTCAAAATAATACATTTATTATTATAAAATATAAATTTTTTTTTACATACACACAAATACAAATGCAGTTACACATAGTATTATAAAATATACACTCATTACAATAACTATACACATACAGTATGACTCACGCACCACACACTATAAAAAACACTACATAGAACCCACATATGCACACAAAAAGGAATGCACATACATAATACACTACGCTACACACCCAAAACAGTACACAAAATCAATTATATATATATATATACACACACACACAACTTCACAAACTATATATTATATATAGACAATCATTAAAAATATATATACATACATATTAATAATTAAATAAAAATTCAACAAATATATATATATATATATATATATTCATATATATATATATATATACACACTGAAAATACATATTTATTTATTTAAAAATCAACACACACGCACCACCATTTCAAAATCCAATATATATATATATATATATAAATCAATACACACAAAACTATTATATATATTATAAAATTTAAAATACACATACAAACATCACCCAAGACACCACACAATCAATACACACACACGCATGGAACAGGCATTACACACACAACACACACAACACACACAAACACAATTACATACATAAATACATATTATAAACACACACTTAACACACACAATCAATACTCCAAAACATTTGATGTTATAAAATATGTATAAACGCTCCAAAATCAGTAATTTATCATTATATTATCAACTAATTTAACGTTAATCTGAAATAGAATAAATTTCAAGTCAAAATGAATAAACTCGATTTAGATTTTTGGAAGTGCAAATATATTTGCTATCATAAATAATATTCGTACCAAACTATTTTCAAAACAACTCACACTAAAACTGCACATAAATTTACCCTCAAATATATATATATATATGTATGTATATATATATATATTTCTTATATACATAAATATAAATTTATAAATTCTCACACACAAATAAAATCACTCACGCGCCCACACAAACAAGTACAAAGCACACACAAATATCAACACAGTACTCCCATAAACTAACAAATTACACACACTAATACAAAATATAATAATAAATCGGAAATATTCTCACAAGGAAGAAAAAGGTGGTGGTGTCGCTGAAAGGAGCAGGTTGGGGTAAATGGCGGGGTCAGTATGTGAAAAAGGAGAGGCGGGGCTTGACTTTGGCGTAGGCTTCATCCGGGCGCAACTATGGTTTGAGCTTGGTCTAGTGATGTGGTGCTGGCTGGTTGTAGGCATGAGTTTGATCGATTGGGGTTGTGAGGGAGCAGAGGTCTTGTGTCTGAGTGAGGAGAGGCAATGGCGGTAAGCAGGGAAAACTTGGTGAATGGTACAAACGTGGAGAATGGTGGAAGAAAATTGGCCTGGGTATAAATTGGAGCTACTATGCCCATTTTTCTTTTGTCTACGAATAGATGGGAAATAAAAGGGATGGAAGGGAGAAACATGAAGAATAAATATATGGGATGGAGAGCTTTAAACAAGGAATGGAAATGGAGACAAATATGGTGATGGGAATAAATGGATAAAGTTGGATTAAAAAATATATGGAAATGTAATGCATGCGGAGAAAGGTGTCTGTTGGCATTTAATGCTTAATAACGCTTAGCAATAAATAAATAAACAAAAAAAAATTCAAAATTCTAAACACACAAGACTATTTTGGAAATAAAACTTCCCATTGGAAACATAAGTGAACGCATGGAAACAGGGAAAAATAAAAAATCAGGAACGCTGCTCGAAATGTGTAATATTAGAAAATTTAAGTGGTCGGATACTAAACAAACAAAAAAATGGAAACAATAAAATGAAGAAGAGTCTTCTAAAAAAAGGGCGTGAAAGAGAAATGAAGCGATGGTTTTGAGAAATGGAGACAGTCTAAAATTTTATTTATATATACGAAAAGCTCCTGATGTATAAATATATAGGAAGAAAACAAAAAGAAACTAACATGGTTTATATTAAATTTCCTATGCGTGTTTTGGAAAGAATTGAATGGTTCTTTAGGACTAATAAATGTACAGAATTTATGCTTTCCATTCATAATAATCGTTTTGTTTAAATTTCAAAAACTAATGGTGCGGTCAAAAATAGAAACAAGAATTAAATAGTTTGCAAATTTCATTTACCAATTGAAAACATTTTTAAGATAAAAGGAAACGAATGGATTATAACATTAAGGAATGAATGGTTTAAAATTTGAAAAAAAAATGAACATGTAAGGAAAACATTAATACTAAGGAACGGACGTTGAATAGTAAAAAGGTAATCAATGTTTGTAAATAAAGGAAACAATATAAATATTTTTGCAAATCAAATAAATAGTAGACGAAATAAAAGGAAAAAATCCAAACAAATAAAATAAATAAAAAATAATTAAATTAAACAATTAAATAAAATATACTTAAAATTGAGGTTGTTACAATCTCCCCAACTCAAACCTTTTCGTCCCCGAAAAGGAATGAGGTAGGAAAATTGTAATTAAATAATTATTATATTTAAACCAAATGGTTCGTATTTATCTTCATAACTATATATATTTAGAAATATATATATATATATATATAAATCAAATTTTTTCCAAACATTTCAAAATATTTTTATGTATTCACTTGACGTCTCGATTGGCTAAATATATTTATCCCACTTTCGTAACCTGAAAATAGATATCGATGATGCCGCGGTCATCATTAGAACCATTTCCAAGCGACTAGAGGGTGACTCTATATCTATATAATACACATAGAATTTAACATATACGTTGATCAGATGTATACCCAAATCACTAAGTACTCGATAGGCCAATTTTAACGTCAAACAAATACTCAAAACATTTTTTTATATTTAAACAATATATATACCAAATTTTCAATCATTTATTATAAATAATATATATCAAATAAAAATAATTAAAATTTTAAGTAGGGAAAATTATATGTCTGCCCAACTCATTTATAAGAATTCAACCTCAATCCATAATAAATATACAAACAATATTATTATTAAATCAAATAAAATAAAATTATACAATCAAGATAAAATCAATTTCTTACAAAATCTACATCTTTATATCTTATTCAAAATATATAGTTTATAAAATCTTAAAGTATAAACATCAATTATTTCCAAAATATTGGTATTACCACAACAAAATGTTATTTACAAAATATATTTAACAAAATTGCCTTAATAAAACTTATATTATAATACCTTTCAAAATACTAATTTCAAATCAATATTACATAAGAATGGACTCGCTAGAAGTCTTATACTCTTCTTCTACTTCCTACCTTTTATAGACAAGGATAAATTATGAAATTCGAGTTAAAAGTTGAACAATCGAAAGAAGCTAATCAAAGAGGATCTACGAAGGAAGATGGATTCAAATGAAAGGGAGATTTCAAAAAGGATTTAACTACTAAACAAAATTTTATATCCAAAAATATTTGTTTAAAAACATTATAAACCCATTAAAAACTACTTATACTTTAAAAATAAGCTCTCTCTTAAGAAGGATTTTGCGACTGATTCCACTCATTCTAGGGTATCACTACCCTATCTCTAATGAGCTTTTACCCCATAGGCTAAAGCTTTAATAAACCAAAGCTCTGATACCAAATGTAACATATTGTCTTTCGTCCACTTTAAGCTGGTAATTAAACCAACTCAAATTATTCGAAGTGACAGAATGTTATTAGCTTCTAAGGTAAATAGAATAATCAAAGAATCAAAGACACAGAAAAACAAAATATCTCACAGCGGAATAAATAAACTATATAATAGTAGTTCATGAAGCTAAAATCAAAATTTATACATAATATCAGAGTTACATAACTAAAAACAACGGAAGTTTAAATACAAGAATTTCTGATACAAAGGAGAATTAACCAGAATCAACAGATAGAGATGATGTCTTCAGCAGTCTCCAGCTTCAAAAGGTAAAATCTCAACACTGCAATACTCGATCTGACCCGAGCAATAATGCAAAACAAAACAACTCGGATCAGGAGTAACATTCTCATGGAAGTAAGTCAACTCAAATGAAATGTTAAATGAAATGCATCAGTAACTTAAAGGATGTTTGGGATCACCATCCTCTAAGGATCCGTTAAACTAATATTGTATAATATAATACACTATTATAATAGTGTCTATGGTTAAATATAACATATTAAAATAGCGTAAGCGGGATTACATTTTTACCCTTACACTGTTTATAAACATTGTCGTAAACATTGCATATAAAACACCAGTAACGGTCGGTGGATAGGGATGCGCCGTTATACGACAATGTCAAATCAAAATCGTAGGGGCTCAATTAGGATAAATATGACAAGGCATCGAGGCAATACCCGTCAGTAGGATTCTACCGGATTGCGGACCCAGGCCGGTGGTAACGCATAGCCGCGACTACCGCCCACCCCAGACAATACTCCCAAAATCAAAGGCACCAATCAATCACAAAGTAATATATATGGTATCGAAGAAGCATGTCTGCTAAGAGGAGCTAGCTCACATTAACCTGGGTATGGCTCTTGTTTTAGTCATTTTAATTATGACCCGAAGGTCAAGGCTATCCATCATCGTTCTCTTTCTTCAAATCCAGTAATCGCCTCCAAATCCATCCAACTTCATTCTGGAACTCCACTGCGTACACAGTTGTTAAAGTGGTTTTCGGTACTGGCAGAGAGTATGACAATATCCGATCCCGGTCTCATTAACAACCAAACGTTTACATTTTTCACACCGTGGCCATTTTATGAAATCATATCTTGAAATAAATTGATTTAAGAAATTACTTTAATTCAAACCAAACAGTTAATGAATTAATTCCATATATAAAATTATTTCAATTCATATTCAATCGAATACATATATTCATATCAATCATAAATTCAAATTCAAATCAATTACGCAATTCGCGTTCATTTCCTATAAAGTTCAATATTTAAGTCAATTCAAAATTCGCATTTAGTTTTTTTAAAATCAAATTCATTGAATCAAGCATCGTTATATAAATTTAAATCTTTAAACCTCGAATTTAAATCGCAAAATCAAAACTTATCTACTGAGTTTATTATTAAAGTTTATAAAATATATATAAAATAAGTGTTGAAAATATATTTATAAGTTATAAATTTATGTAGAAAATAGCTTTATAGACATATATAGTTTAAAATAATTTAGAAATAGGTTTAAAAAGAATAATTTATTATAACATATTAATTTAAAGTTAAAATACATATATGATTGAATTATATATAGTTTAAAATAAATAAATTATAAGTAAAATCTTAAATAAGAATTTAATTACATTTTTACTCATAAAATCATTTTAAAATATATAATTTAAAATTTACAAAATTTAAGTATAAATCTTTAAAATATAAATATAAGATCTTAAACTAATATCATTACAATCGAATTTTCCAAATCAGTTTAATTCGAAAACATGACCAACAGTGTCCGTATATAATTTTCTACCCTACGGTCAAGTGATACAGATATTTATCATTTCAACTCGCAATTTATAATTTTTTTACGGGTTTATCATTTCAACCCGTAATACCAAATTCAGTAAAAATCGTTCAGGTCTATCATTTCAACCCATAACAATTTTTCCCTAATCTAATGTCCGTTCGGGTATGTATCATTTCAACCCTTAGTGATTTTTCCTAAAACAGGGGTATCTACAACATAACAAATCATCACATATCATTAATCACATCATAGTCATATATAATCAGTGTACATACATGTCATATGAATATCATGTCACATATGAAAATGCATATTTTAAACAAACAATTTCTGTTGGCAATCCTATACATTTCATAACAGTTCTTTTAGTTGATCTAACATCTATGAAAGAATGTGAGTCAAGTGTGAAATAAACTCACATTTCATTGCATAGATTAAAGACAATAGATGGATTTATGCAGAATTGAAATGATGACTTCCATGCATGATTCAGAATAATTTCAGCTCGATGATCGCTCAATATTATTATTATTATTTCATAAGAGGAGGCCAGGGAATGTCTCAAAGGATCGGTAAGGCTAATGGGTTTCAGAACAGTCTTTAAACTCAACACCAAACCAACTTAAAATATAAACACAACATTTACTTTTACAAATATTATATATATTTATATATATACAGATACGAATGGTAAAATCATAATATATATATATAATTCAAGTTCAACACACACCAAAAGATTTTTTAAATTTATATATTATATAACACACCAAAAACTATATATATGAAATAAATATACAATGCAAACTCACACACAAAATACATTGAAACCATTATACGCATATATAAACATTGAAAGAAATATATATACACATTTTTTTAACAAATAAAATTTCAAAACGAACTCAACACAAACACACAATGCGGTACCCACACCATTTCACACGCAAGAAAACACCCATAAAGCTTATATATTATTGATTATATATAACATATATACATACAAATAAATTTTCCTTCAAAACAATACATTTATTATTATAAAATATAAATTTTTATTACATACATACAAATACAAATGCAGTTACACACAGTATTATAAAATACACACTCATTAGAATAACTATACACATATAGTATGATTCACGCACCACACACTAGAAAAAACACTACACAGAAACCACATATGCACACTAACAGGAATGCACATACATAATACACTACGCTACATAACCAAAACAATACATAAAATCAATTAAATATATATATACACACACACCTTCGCAAACTATACATTATATATAAACTATCGTTAAAAATATATATACATACATATTAATAATAAAATAAAAATTCAACAAATATATATATATATATATATATATTCATATATATATATATACACACACACTGAAAATACATATTTATTTATTAAAAAATCAACACACACGCACCACCATTTCAAAATCCAATATATATATATATTTATATATCAACACACAAAACTATTATATATATTATAAAATTTAAAATACACATACAAACATCACCCAAGACACCACACAATTAATACACACACACGAATGGAACAGGCAATACACACACAGCACACACAAACACAATTACATACATAAATACATATTATAAACACACACTTAACACACACAGTCAACACTCCAAAACATTTGATGTTATAAAATATGTATAAACGCTCCAAAATCAATAATTTATAATTATATTATCTAATAATTTAACGTTAATCTGAAATAGAATAAATTTCAAATCAAAATGAATAAACTCGATTTAGATTTTTGGAAGTGCAAATATATTTGCTATCATAAATTATATTCGTACCAAACTATTTTCAAAACAACTCACACTAAAACCACACATAAATTTACCCTCAAATATATATATATATATATATATATTTCCTATATACATAAATATAAATTTATAAATTCTCACACACAAATAAAATCACTCACGCGCCCACACAAACAAATACAAAGCACACACAAATATCAATACAGTAATCCCATAAACTAACAAAATACACACACTAATACAAAATATAATAATAAATCGGAAATATTCTCACAAGGAAGAAAAAGGTGGTGGTGTCGCTGAAAGGCGCAGGTTGGGGTAAATGGCGGGGTCAGTATGTGAAAAAGGAGAGGCGAGGCTTGGCTTTGGCGTAGGCTTCATGCGGGTGCAGCTACGGTTTGAGCTTGGTCTAGTGATGTGGCGCTGGCAGGTTGTAGGCATGAGTTTGATCGATTGGGGTTGTGAGGGAGTAGAGGTCTTGTTTCTGAGTGAGGAGAGGCAATGGCGGTAAGTAGGGAAAACTTGGTGAAGGGTACAAACGTGGAGAATGGCAGAAGAAAACTGGCGTGGATATAAATTGGAGCTACTATGCCCATTTTTCTTTTGTCTGCAAATAGATGTGAAATAAAAGGGATGGAAGGGAGAAACATAAAGAATAAATAGATGGGATGGAGAGCTTTAAACAAGGAATGGAAATGGAGACAAATATGGTGATGGGAATAAATGGATAAAGATGGATTAAAAAATATATGGAAACGTAATGCATGCAGAGAAAGGTGTCTATTGGCATTTAATGCTTAATAACGCTTAGCAGTAAATAAATAAATAAAACAAAATTTTCAAAATTCAAAATGCACAAAACTATTTTGGATATAAAACTTCCCATTGGAAACATAAGTGACCGCATGGAAACAGGGAAAAATAAAAAAATCAGGAACGCTGCTCGAAATGTGTAATATTAGAAAATTTAAGTGGTCGGATACTAGACAAACAAAAAAATGGAAACAATAAAATGAAGAAGAGTCTTCTAAAAAAGGGCATGAAAGAGAAATGAAGGGGTGGTTTTGAGAAATGGAGATAGTCTAAAATTTTATTTATATATACGAAAAGCTACTAATGTATAAATATATAGGAAGAAAACAAAAAGAAACTAACATGGTATATATTAAATTTCCCATGCGTGTTTTGGAAAGAATTGAATGGTTCTTTAGGACTAATGAACGTACAGAATTTATGCTTTCCATTCATAACAATCGATTTGTTTAAATTTCAAAAACTAATGGTGCGGTTAAAAATAGAAACAAGAATTAAATAGTTTGCAAATTTCATTTACCAATTGAAAACATTTTTAAGATAAAAGGAAACGAATGGATTATAACATTAAGGAATGAATGGTTTAAATTTTTTTTTAAAAAAGTTGAACATATAAGGAAAACATTAATACTAAGGAACGGACTTTGAATAGTAAAAAGGTAATCAATGTTTGCAAATAAAGGAAACAATATAAATATTTTTGCAAATCAAAAAATAATAGACGAAATAAAAGGAAAAAAATCCAAACAAATAAAATAAATAAAACAAAATTTAAATTAAATCATTAAATAAAATATACTTAAAATTGAGGTTGTTACAATATCATCTGACAGTTCCATCATCTCGAATGGTTTTTTTCCATTTAATATCTCAAAGCGTAGCTAGCATTATTGAAGTGGCTTCTTCAAGAAGAATCACCATCGAATTAGAGCGTAAAAACGATTAACGATGAGCTGCGACTTCCCTAATGGACTTCCCTCGAACTCTATAAGCTACCTTAGTAGTCGTAATCCCATTAGGTGAAGCATTAGGGATCATACCGATCCTTGACGGTTGATCTCTATACTAGACTGATCCTAGAGATACTTATCTTATTCTTTTCCTTTTTCACGCCATATATTATCTCCAAACAATCCCAAACTTCACACATGACCTCAAAACACCTCCTACCACCC
This sequence comes from Allium sativum, assembly GCA_030737875.1. NCBI lineage: Eukaryota > Viridiplantae > Streptophyta > Magnoliopsida > Asparagales > Amaryllidaceae > Allium > Allium sativum. The sequence goes on along the minus strand of CM060915.1, from coordinate 46,612,572 downwards.
CATACTATGACGACCGCCCTACACTACCAACACCCAAGAAATGCACTTGTAGTGGTACTCGACCAATGCAAAACGATCATCGGGTTGGAATAAGAAGAATAACCCAAGACCTGTCGTATATCTCACAGCGTGGAACAAAATATAATATTAACATAAGACTAATATAAAACGAGCGAGACAGTATAAGCTTAAATGAATCATAAACATCAAAGTAATAGACCCATATCACAACGTAGTATCAAATAGTCAAGTACATATACATCTCCATAATATTGTCTCTACACAAAATATACTACTATGCCTAAAGTAGTGATCAACAGAAGCAAACATAAAGATATGAGTATATATATAATACGTGGAAGCCTCCCGCTCATCTCCGGACAGCTACCCGAGCGCACCAACCTGTCTCTTGTCTTCTCATTTAAGAGCACCTACAGTAATAAGAAGTAATGCATAAAAAACGAAGAAGATAAAGTCTAGTGTGAGCGATAGTACTCTTAATCACTAAATAGGGTAGTATCATATTTATGAAGAATCATACCTGACCTGTCCCTATATCCTAAGAGTTAGCACATATGATCATGTACTCTACCCTATGGTAAGTACAATACAAAGTGCAAATGAAAGTATGTGTGACATAATGATATCATCCGTCCAAACATACCATCCATCCTCACGATCACTCACTCAGTGCGACGAAATGTATGGTACTCATTATTTAAGTCATCCAATCCACCGGGGTCATGTCGGGACCAACTGCCCAGGTTTTCGCTCAACCATCGCTATGACCAGCTGCCATGGTCTATAGCCAAAAACCCTATCCAATCCACGTTGCCCTGGCTCTGGCGTTCGAGCCAATCTGTCCATGTTGTCCTAGCTCTGATTCGTCTGCATTCCCCCTCTCTCACAGGCGCACGATAGTCGTGAGTACCAATTATTCCTTTGCGCATGCGTCCGTAAGAAGTCCATCTCGGAAGTCACCTTTACGGCTCCCCACTTGAAGCTTAAGTGGTAGCTCTTCCTTTGACTTTCCTTGCACCTCAGACCTAAGCTAGTTGTATTGGAGTTTGCCTTCAGAAGAACGCGATCATTGTTACAGATAAATGCCTCGACATGCATGCTTCAACCTACAGAATCACCCTTCCACTGTTACTCCCTTGGTTGACCCAATTTCGGTACAATATAGTCGATCCAGCCTTGGTCATTATCCAGATCGACTTAGTCGATCCGGGCATGGTCGCCATGCACAACACTAGAAAGGCCAAATTGTCACGCTTATAACTGTGGGTAAATACTTTCCTCGCAGTTATAACCATTAAGCAAATGTGCGTTGGTGATTTTTATCACGCATGTCATTACGATTATATCCATGACAAATACCAACGCATATTATCATGATTATAACTGTGGTAATATTTCTTATCCTCATGGATATATGTGTGATAAAATTTACTTCTCCAATGGTTATAAGTGTAATAATATTTACTTCTCCAATGGTTATAATGATTAACACACTACAATTAGATATGGTAAGATTAATAAACTACAATTAGATATAAACTGTTTGTTTCCATAATATGACTTACAATATATTTGTTTAGTTTTTGGTTTCGGTTTTTATTTAATAAAACATCAAAGCACTGTGTGAAGCTAAAAAAGAACAAGATTAGAAGTGATTCTATCAAAAAAAATCATCTTGTTTTCAGCCAATTTTGAAAGAAAGAATAATTTACTGAATTTTAGACGGTTTTATCTTGCAAAACATCCCAAAGAATAAATATTTTGAAGCTTTCATTAATTGTTCATTGTCATATATCCAAAAAATTATACTTTTATTTTTATTTTCAAATGCATAAAGCCCATATGATATAGTTTGTTTTAGAAGTTTTGGACGATTTGTCATTTTGCGAATATACATGTAGTTGGTTGGCAGAGCATGTTTTTGAATTGGCCATATATCAGTATGGAAGTTATGTCATTGAAAAGTGCATTCAATCATCTAGAGAACTGATAATTGAAATTCTATTGTGAAAATCTGATTTGACTAAATTTGAAAGTCTTGCTACAAGTGTATATGTAAAATATGTCATTAAGACAATATGCATTTGATAAAGTCAAACAGTGTGCATCAAATAACTTTTGTAATATAAGTTGTGAAATAGTGGTTTTCTATTGATGTAATCTAAAGTATTTTCCTTTCTAGTTTTGAATACAAATTTTCTCTTTTACTATTAGTGTCATGTGCTTAAAGACATTTCCAAACAAATTTCTAATTGAGGTTACACCAACAAATATTGTTCTTCGCTCCCTGAGAATCGCCATTAACTTCGCTTGTACGTCTCCTCGTTAAATTCAACTTAACCAAACCCATTAAAGTTATGATACTGTAGATCAATAAGTCATATTTGATGTTTGATTCATCTTATCCTGATTTATGCAAATCCAAACATCTATTAACCTTTGATAAATTCACCATCTAAATCCTAACTTGACAATTTCCCATTACTAAATTCACCATCTATTTTTCTTTGTTGGTCAAGAACCGTATATCGATGATTAAGTAAGCTTTAGTCATTTATAATAAAGAATATGCTTTACTTGAAGTAGAAACAGGACAAAATTTTAGTTTTACGTTACAACCTTCAAGTTCATGTAGGTTCCACTAAGAGATAAAGGAAGATTAAATATTCGATGGAAACTCTAGATTCACAACATGAGTACCCTACTATTGAGTCACATAAAAGGGCCACATCACACATTTTAAAAATCATTATTAAGTTTTGGTAAATTTGATTATTTATTCATTATACTATTTTTGCAAATTCAATTAATTTATCACCGTTTAATGGAATTTTTTTCAGAGCAATCTCAGTCAAAAATATTTAGCGAAACAACAAAGGTTCGATCATGGACAAGTTAAAAGTGCATTTTAAGAAAACTATTTAATCATTAAAATATTATTTGAATAGTTAGACAAATTTCCGATGGAAACTATAATTTGAAAAGAAATTAATTGATTAAAACCATAAATTAAATATTTAAAATAAATTAAATATTCATAAAATAAAAGTGTTGGTTTATGCATTTTGTATGATTCTAACAAATGATATAAGTTAGAAAGTCTTATTTTATGATGATCCAATTAATTATGGTAACGTTTCTATGGGCAAGGATATATTTCAAGAAACTAACGCATGAAATGAAAATATTAAGATCAAATCGTATATGTGTTGTTTATACCAGCAAATTACTATCCTAGGTAAAGCCAAAAATGTTTGATATAAAGATTAAGATTGTACCATGTTAGAAGGCTCAGCAATCCAGTATGCAATTTGGCCGTTAAACATAGTAATAGATTCACCTATAGCTCAATAATGATGAGAAAATTGACTGCACACTGCCCATAAAAAGTAATTTCAAGTGATAAAATAAAAAAACAAAACAAAACCAAAAACTCTACTTACCAACCATCAGTGGTTATTCATATTTATTGTAAAATTTTAGCACCAATAAATCAATGTCGTAATACAAATATGTGTGTAGAAATACATGGAAACCATACATATTATTTGAAGAAACACATGTTTCTATGTTGTATACCACATCATCAATCCATATACCTAAATTGCTTCAATGAATTCATTATTTTCATAAACTACACAACGAGTCACTAATATGACTTTTGAGACTACATTCTCTTTTTTTTTGTGATATAGTGTTACATTAACAATAATAATAATAATAATAATAATAATAATAATAATAATAATAATAAATGACTGCCAGAATTTTACAAAGGCAACTCCATAACATCGAATAGAAATCCAATCCCCATCCGCTTAAGCAGTCTATCATCAAATCATGTGAATCCATGTAAGAATTTAATTTCACCCCTTTCTTCATTACTTTTACTATTTCTTAGTTATTAAAATCTATAAAATGGTTGGTGATATTTCTTTTATTACTGATCAAAATAGCTTTTGGGAAACCTCATAACAAAGCTTGAATTACTCTTATTATTTCCGAGCTTTTTAAACATTATCATGTTCATTGCAAAAGGTGTTGTTTGCCAATGCTCTCTGGGTGTTCGTGGAGGATCGAACTAACGTTAAGTGACACTAAAAAAGGGTCAGCATAACTCCATTTTCTTATCTTTTATCAACATCATCATCAGCCTTCAAGAGTTCATTAATTTTCTGTCATTAGCAATATTAGCAAATAGTCATTCCCTTAGTTTTATACTTGGTGCTAAAATGTTGTACCTAATTGATTATAGAGACAATTTTGTAGAATTTATACTTGTAACAACATTAAGTTGGGAAACCCAAAATATAATGGATTATATAATGTTTTTTATTTTTAAAACTACCCTTTGTATTGGTACAATTTGATAAGTAGAAAAGTCAATTTATATTCATGAAAAACATAGATATGTAGCTCGATGATAAACATAGATGAAGTTACATAAGCAGAAAAGTCAAATCATACTCATGATAAACATAGACGTATAGTGCAATGTAATATAAGCAGATGAAGTTCAAAACCTATACACTTCTACAAACGCAAATAGTGTTCAAATCATAAAGGATTAGTCTCTATTTGTACTGCACTCGTTTTAAAAATATGAGCATAAATGTGCCCTGTATGAAAATTAACAATGTCAGATGCTATGATGATTTTCAAGAGACTATATTCTTAGGCTGCTAGTTCAATTAATTACCAATGATCAGATATCAGGAATGTGTATTTTTATAAAAAATGCAGTAGATACCTAAAAAGATGCATAAGAATGAAATAGTCCTTTAGCATCTGATGAAGGACATACATCTCAGCCTCAGACACAAGAATCAGCTTAGGATAACAACAAAGGGGAACAATAAAAAAGCAAATAAGTGGTACAAGGACATAACTCAAGAATATACAAACTCCAACTAAATATCCAGTATCAATAAGGAAAAACAAGATATATGATCGACAAAGCACACCCATAGAACAATCAGGCTGAAAAAAGCGATAAGAAAACACTTGCTTCAAAAACCCTAGATCGAAATACAAAATTCCAAATAACTAAAAACTAATACAAATTGAAATTAGTTAAATATTCATGGCATTTGGATATACCTTAATCTCGATGTGAACAGGGGATACCGAACCCTAGATCCAGACGCAAAAATTCACGCCGCCTCCAATGCTAGTTGCCAATGTGAAGCTCAAATTTGACTTCAAAGCCATTATTGACGTGAATGATCGATCCTCAGACTGCGAACAGAAGGAACGCGTTAAAATAGGAATTGTAAATAGGAGGATCTGTGAATATGGTAGAATGCGTTAGAAGTGGAGAAAACGAAAGGGTAAATGAAAAGAAAAGGTAATTACAAAGCTCTCCCCAGCATTTCCAACTATTTGCAGAATAACCATAAATTATAACGGTTTTAAATGTGATTGGTGTTTATCACGGTTATTATTGTTATAAATTTATCATAGTTATGACCATGATAAATTATTAAAGAAAAAATGTGACAAAACATCTAGTTTGGTGTTGTGATGTCCGAATCGACTTAGTCGATACGGACTTGTTCGACTTGGATTCGGATCAATTATATCAACCCGGACTCAAGCACTGGATCGAGTCGAGATTCGGTTCGACCATTGAACCGGGAGCTCTTCCCTCTGCACCCCTTAGCCAATTTTCATCTTCTTCATATTAGTCGAACCGAAGCTCTTTCCTTATGCCGAACTGGATTTGAAAACGCCATAACTTGGTCTTTCAAACTCCGAACGACTTGAAACTTGGCTTACGACCTCTAGGGACCTTCCTTATCATCCCCGCAAGGTATCGTGCCGGTCCGACTCAATGACTAAACCAGAATCTACTATATGCTATCTCCATCCTATTTCTCCATTCGTCGGCATTTGCACTCATTGTAGCATTCCTAGGCAATATACTAACATGCAAAACATACGCAATCAACATTTAGATCAAGAAAGCACAATAAACCTCCCAAAATCCATATTCATATCACAATCCCCAACTCCTCTATAAATTCCCGGTTTTACAAATCTTACCAAAATCATCCCAAACTTATATATATGTCATTTTATGATCAATAATGATCTATAAGCATTTTTCTATATTTTTATAAGGTGTTTACATGCTAATTTACCATAATTAGTGACTATCTTAATCACTTGAAATATCTTAGATCCACGTTAGAGAAAATTTGGTTCAGATTCCAATGTATTACAGTCGCTTTAGACTTGATTTGACTTAACTTCACTTAATATGGTAGTTTGGCTAGTTAAGGCAAGGATTAGAGAGGTTTTTGGAAGTGGGAAGCCATTATGAGTGTAGAGCCTTATTTTAGGAGTTGTGAAATGATAGGAGAATGTTCTCCTACTTTTTTCATCCCCTACAACTTACAAATCCCGAAATGGGTATTGGACATATCCATTAATGGCCCATTTAAGTCCATTTGAGCTGTTTAGTGCCCTCCAAATCTTATTTCAGCCATTCGTTCCAAGTGGTAAGTCTGTTTGCTTTATGTGACCACTCTACGGAATGGAAAACCATAATCTGACCTAATGAAAGTAGTTTCAAGTCTAAATTCCTTACCAATTAAAAGTTATGGTCAAAAAAGATCTATCAACGATAAAATGGTCACATTAAAATTCGATGAAAATAATGAAGATAGGAAATGACCCTATTAGTCATTTCCCAAAGTTATACTATCACATGACCTCATTTGAAAATAATACGAATATTGTATGATCCTACGATACGTAGAATACGGGTCGATACAATCTCCCCCATTAAGAAATTTCGCCCTCGAAATTTCCAAACAGGTTAATAGAGTTATCCTACATGCCTACCAGTCATCTAAATCAACCATACACACAAAGAAATCATGATGAGAATGGGTAATGTTATCCTACCCTACCATGCACAATACTAGACAATTTTTTTTTTGATGATATCGCAAATCAAAATTAGGAGTGATAATTTAAAATCCTATCAAGTAAAGAGCTCTATATACGACATTCTCTTACTCTCCTCGATTTAATAAGTACAATCGCCCTCACTTTCTCCCCATTGGACTTTGACAAGCTTATAGCTTTCCTTCTAAGTTGCTTTGTATCATGCCAACGATACGAATAGTCCTGCAAATTCCGGTAGCTTCCCGCTTTACCTCGATATCATCCCATTGATCCAATACGATAGTTACCTCGGAATCATGTATTAATTTTCTCAAATGAGAAACATGAGATATGATGTGCACCCTCATCCATCTTTTGAGGAAGGTTGACTCTATAGGCTAAACTTCCAACCCGCTTAAAGATCAAAAAGGGACCAACGAACCTTGGTCCTAACTTTTCCTTTCTACCAATACAATTCACACTCTTTAAAGGAGAAATCTTAGTAATCACTAAATCGCCAACGAATAATTCTAGATCTCTATATCTCTAATTACCAGCGTATCTTTTTTGCCTGTCTTGAGCAATTTTTATTCGTTGTTGAATGATCTCAATCTTCTCTGAGGTCTCCCTAAACATACCTGGCATAAAGGGGCGTTGCATGGTCTTCCATATAATACCTCATATAGAGAAAAGCCAATGCTAAACTGATCGCTATTGTTGTAAGCAAACTCAACCGAATGCAAGTGGTCATCCCACAAACCTCCAAAATCTGGCATACAATCTCTCAAGAGATCCTCCAATATGCGATTCACCCTTTTGGTTCGACCATTGGTTTGAGGATGGTAAATAGTACTGAGATGTAACTTAGATCCTAAAGCTTCTTGTAACCTCTTCCAAAATCCACTGGTAAATGATGGATCTCGGTCACTCACTATGCCTTTCGATACTCCATGGAATCACACAACCCACTTCACATACAAATTAGCTAACTTGGCTTCTGTTCTACTTGACTTAATGAGTATACATCTGGCGTTCTTTGTCAGTATATCCATGAGAACCCAAATACTATCATCTCCCATACGAGTGCTTGGCAACCCATCATTGAAGTCCATTGAGACTTGCTCCCATTTCCACTTTGGCACTTCTTGCGGTTGTAACATCTATTTCAATAGGGATTGATGATCTTTTAACTATACCATCAAAGGTATGGTTAGTCGAAGATGTTGAACAACAAATATTTATTTTGGAGAACACAATCATTATGGGAATGTACACGCGGCAGAAAATTTACATCCATCCATTGAGATATGGTATGCTACAAGTGAATATTTGAGACAAGAAATGAATCCTAATTTTAAACCATTAGGTTACTTTTTTTATCAGCCTTATCTAATTGGCAATTCATGCACTTCGAGATGAATGTCCCGATATCCTTCTTCATGCCTTCCCAGTAATAGCTCTGCTTCATGTCGTGGTACATCTTATTGCTATCGGGATGTATAGTCAACTTCAAATGATGAAACTCTCGAAGTATTCATCCCTCAACCCATCGGCATTGGGTAAAACCTGAAAGAGTCTATGCAGCGGTATGATCGTATAGTATGTAGTATAAGCAAGATAACGTAGATAGTAAGGTAGCACTAGTAAATAAAATGACAATCAATTTTATATTGGTTCGGACCACTATCCTATGTCCAGTCCCAGACTCCCTTTTGGTATTTCATTAGCACAACAACCCTCACTTCACCCGGAGGAATAGGTTTACAATTACCCGAATAACCGAACGGAGTTTCTTGCCTCAACTGCTGAAGAGGACTTCCACAATACAAAGAATTTGATGACTACTTGCGTTCTTGATAACACGGATATGTAAAATTAATGTACACTCTTCCTATAATCTTTCCTTTATGATAATCGTGTAATTTACAAAAGAATATGGAAGATTTGAAATGGTTTGAAATATAAAAAAATAGAGTGCTCTTAGGAATTTGAATTTTTTACATAAGATAGAAAGAATTAAAGTAATTTTCGATGAGGAAAACATTTGGTAGAACCTCTATTTATAATATACAAAAGGACGTTGCAACTATCTATGAAGAGATTTGTCTAAAAGATATGAATTATAAGTTGTAACTCTTCATTAAAAGGTTGCGTCCTTTCGTATTCAGATGCCTGAATAAAAAATTCAGATGTCTGTTTTTGATTTAAAATTCGAATAACAAGGAATTAATTCATTTCAGGAATAAAACAGACGTTTGACTTTTATAACTCAGACGTCTGAATATTGTGCTGAGATGATATTTGTTTCAGCAAACAGACGTTTGAGTGAAAACAGTCAGACGTCTATTTTCTGATCTATGCCTTGTGCATTTTCATATAAAATTATATATTTTGAAATCATGTTTGTGTATGTGCATCATCAAGGAAGATTTTAACAATGAACTACTAATACTAATAGACTCTAATACATATAATCTTCTGTTTGAGCTCCTGAATCTGTTGTTTGAATTTCTACCTGCAAAATAGAGTTAGTCAATAATAATATATATGCACATGTATAGTTGTCATAATCAAAACACTATAAAGCGAGATCCAACAAAGCCAATCGTCCATTCTTTCGAAACCAACCATTTCAGTCTAGTCCGTACAGTCTCATATATTTAATATCAATATCGGCCTCTACCTTGGTAATGATCTCCAACAATTTAGGATCACTCTACTAACTAGAGCTGATACGTTCGATTAAAGTCGGTCTGATCATTAAGCTTTCCAACAATTCTGGCTCCATCTCACATCTGGCGAAGTCATAACTAGCAATATACTCCAACTGCTTCCAATCTAGGAACATAGCCCCCAAATTGGCATGTCTCCTACTTAACACATCAGCGACCACATTACCCTTTCTCGGAATGTATGCGATGTTAAAATCATAGGAAGCTAAGAATTCCAACCACTGTTAGCGACAGAGGTTTAAATATTTCTGATAGAAAGTTACTCCTAAGAGATAATGTCTCCACATTTTCTACACAAAAACAATCTCTGCTAATAATAAATCATGTGTAGGATACCTCTTCTCGTGAGGTTATAGTTGTTGGCTAGCATAAGCGACAACCTTTCCCTCTTGCATTAACACTGCACCTAATCCGGTACCACAAGCATCTGTGTATACCGTCATCTCTTCATTTTTCTTACGGATAACTAACACTGAAGCATACATCAACATTTCCTTCAGATTCACAATTGCATGCTTGCAACTTGCATCCCAAACAAAAGTATGATTCTTTTTAATCAACTGAGTCAACGGTGCTGCTATCTTGGAGAAATTCTAGATAAACTTTTGGTTGTACCCAGCTAATACTAAGAAACTCCTTGCGTCTGTTTCGCTCTTGGGCGTAGTCCAATCCTGTATTATCACTACCTTCACTGGTTCTGTGATAAGACCATTTTTTTAAAATAACATGCTCACTTCTCTCTTCCATAATTGGCACTTAGAAAATTTAGCTTTAAGTCGTTGTTTCCTCAATACCCCTAATACAATCTTTAAGTGTTCCGGGTGTTCCTCCTCGGTTCATAAGAAGACTAAAATATCTTCAACGAAAATAAGTACAAACTAATTTATTTGATCCCTGTAAACAAGATTCATGATATCCAAGCATGTGCGTTGGTCAATTCAAATGGTATAACCAATTACTCATAAAAACCATATGGTGTTCAAAATGTTGTTTTAGGGACACTCTCATTCACAACCCATAACAGATGATATCCTATCGCAAGGTTTAACTAGAAAAATATCCACAAACCATTAAACTGATCAAACAAATCATCTATTCATTGAAAATGATACATGTTCTTTCTCATCACCTTGTTCAACTCACGGTAATCTACACATAAACGAAGGGAACCATCTGCCTTTGTGGAAAAGGCCGTTGGTGCTGCCCACTCGAAGATGCTTGTAACACCCCGTAATTTTAACAACACTAAAGAGGACAAATTAAAGAATAATTAATTTAATTTTCAAAACTGAGGGAAACAGACTGCGCCATTGCGTCCGTCTCGAAATTCTGGTCAAGATAGACATTTGGTTTGCGTAAAACAAACACCATATGAAGAAGTTATGATGGTTTGAAGTTTGTATATGCGCAAGAGAATTATATATATATATATAATTAAATCCATAAAATCAGAAAACATTTTAAAAAACAAAATTCCATGAGCGGCAAATATCCCGGCCAGGGGTGTCGACCCCTGGGTCGACCCTTCAAGGGGGGTGTCGACCCATGGGTCGACCCCCCCAGGGCAGACGTGGCATTTAGGGTTTGGGGAATGGAAGCTATAAATATGGCTCCATTTCTCTTGTTTTCTACACTTTAAAATAATGGAGGACTAGATGTTGTTGGTGCCGAGACTGAATCAAACCTTTTCCTTCTTCTGCAATTAAGTTAATCAAGTTATTTAAGTGTAGATCTATGATTCAACCTTTGCTATTCTTCTTCTATCTTTCTAGATCCAAGTATGAGTTTAAGTTACTTTTGGATTTAATAATTAAAAAGTAAAACATGATATGACTGTAATTTGGATCTATGCCCGTGACTTCTTGAATCATATCAGATCTATAATAACTTGTGAATTTATGACATTCTGACATAACTATGACTTGGATCTTAACCTTTATCATGTCAAATCTATCTTTGATTATAGATCTAATTCACTATTTAGATCACCTTGTACCTATCATATTTGTGGTTAAAATGGATATGTTACAAGTTGGACATCTAAATTATTATTTATATCTTATCATGCCTATTATGACATCCCTATTATGTTAAAATCAGTTCTATTATCTCATGTTCACTGGATCTGTTCTTATATGCCCATCTTATCAATATGCCACTATGTGTTTATGTCAACCTTGTTAGTATAATTATTTCTATCATCTTCTCTTCATCCTTCCCTTTTTATTTTATATAGCCTGGCTACTTTCGAGCGTAGGCATGCCGCTGAAATATACGAACGCGTTAAACGGAGAACGAATGGAAAAACATTGAAATTGGGCATAACTTGTAATGGGGAATTTGGCATAACTGGAATAATGTTTGTGAATATGAATTTAGAGCATATAATTCATTATGAACATAATTGGGAAAAAATGGGCATGAAAACCTATAACGACATAGGTAAAATTGGCTAACAATGAAATTCCTAGGATTACAATAATTAGAAACTATAACTGCGCCTAGACACGAGGTTAGATTACACTTGTGGTGGAAGTCCGACTGGACCCTCCTGGCGTATCTAGCGTCCACAAGTGGTGAATCTAATGCGAGGGGCCCAGGTGCACAAATATGAGACGTGCTGAGACAAGAGGTTAAGCCCGACTTGTGGAAGAGGTCTGCCCAGAACCGACCGGCATATCTAGCATCCACAAGTGGTAGGCTCAATGTGAGGGGTCTAACACATTATAACCATAAATGGACATGGTAATGAATTGAAACACTTAACCTAGTTGAATCCATAGGGATTGTATAAACATGAACCTGATTAGGCGTTAAGTAAACTTGTTGAGATCGTGGGTGGGTTAAGTAAATCTGGGTTGGGTGGGTAAATTTATATATAGGCCCACGAACTTAACCTATTGGGGTTATGTAATTAAAGACACCGTTAGGTAAGCGTAACTTATGGAAATCCTAGTGGGGATACAAAACAAGGGGGAGAGTTTGTATCATCTTGTGTGGGGGACACGTTTCAGTCAGTAACCCATAGAACAGTATCAGACGAGTACTCCTCCCTAGGTTAGAGTTGGGACATGCTTACTAGGCTGATTGTACGAGATCCAAACATGAAGGACGGTGTGGGCAGCACAAACCGACTGGGACATGTGCGTGCTTGTCCAGGCAGAGGGGGATAAGACGACCGTGACCCCCGTAGATATGGTTGTGCACATCAACGAAGGGTTGCCACTTTAAGAAGTGATACCTCCTACTGTGGGGCCGACACAGGGTATCTGCGGAGTAGGGAGCATATCGATTAGGGTAGTAGTTAAGGTGCACCTAGACTCTGGTAAAGTTTAGGAACCTGTTAGGTTGGGCTGCCTGTATATTGTATAGAGTTAAAACCTCTCACCAGAAGAATGCCTAAGTCTGCCATCTTATAGTTGTTGGGATCATCTCATTCTGGTTATACTTGTATTGGTGCAGAGTAATCATTAGAGAAGCGTAAACACTCTATTTTGTTTACCTTGTCATACCTGCCTTTTTGTGATATTATCTTTCTTATCCACTTTATATGCCTGTCATGATACTTTTACCTATTTATTTGGTAAAAGTAACTGGACTCGCTAGACTTTACGTCTGACCCTTTTTTTCCCTCTTCTTCCTTCCATTTCCCCCTCTGGTTCTTAGGGTGGGAATACTCAAGCTTGATCAAGATTCTGTTATCATTTTGTTGCACTTGCTTAGATGCATTCCTCAAGCTCCTATCTTTGCTACTATGGCTATGTTTTTATTTGGGGATTATGCTTCTTTTATTTTTGTACTCTGATGTTTTAAGTGCAAGACAGAGATTTAAAGACATACTAGGTTTATGTAATTTCAGACATATGATGTTTTGAACCACGATGCTTTATGATTAATATTTTTTTAATTCCTTAGCTATATTATATCTGTCTTGTAATGTTTGTGTTTCTGTTAACCTATAACGCATCATGAAACTTAATGCATTCTCTTAGTGAGTGAAATTAATGGACGTGGGGTGTCACACTTTGTATCAGAGCTGATGGTTACCAGATTAGATAAAAAAATTTGAAAACTACTTTCAAAAAGGTTTCAAAAGAAAGCATTTTCAAAAGAAAAGTCTGTTTTGAAAAACATATTCCCCAAAGCCATTTGTAATATCTTTCGATCCTTCATCTGAATCTTTTTCCTTTTCTTTTCAGCATGTCTGGGGAACCTAATATTCTAGAGGGCATTACGATACCAGGCCGGTCCGTAGGTATCTAGAGGCCCCGGCGTCTGCCCATGGTCAAGCTGACGTTCCTCCCCCAGCTGCACCCATCTTTCCTCCTCCTCCTTCAAGTACAGACAACTTCTCTAATATCTACAAAGATTTCCGTGCCATGGGAGGAAGGCCATTCCGTGGAACCGAGACATTCGTAGAGGCAAGGAATTGGCTCAAGGAGACAGAAGACTTATTTGGAATTTTCGATGTGGATGATCATAGGAAGATTCATCTAGCCTCCTGGCTACTGAAAGATGAAGCTTCGTTCTGGTGGGAAGTAACCCAAGCGGGGTGTCCGGTGGAGACATGAGATGATTTTAGACAGAGGTTTGAAATGAAGTTTCTTTCTGAAGCTGAGAAAAGTATGCAAATGGAGAGGTTCTTAGTGCTCAAACAAGGAAACATGAATGTTAAAGAATATGTGAACAAATTCATCCAGCTAGCAAGGTTTGGATTGGAACTGGTAGATACTCCGCATAAGAAAGCTTTGCAGTTTGCTAAAGGTCTGAATGAACCCCTTCGTGAGTTAGCTATGTCCCTTATTCCAATGGGTGCTACTTTTGAAAGGCTTGTTGATATGGCCTTGATGCATGAGGAAGACAGAGGAGAAAAGAAGGAAGTTAAGACTGAGGAAACAACGCAAAACAAGAAAGTATGGTGCAAGAAAGGACAACAACAACAGCAACAAAAGAAGGGTGGGAAGAATGACAATTCTAAGGATAAGAGGAAGTTCCATAGTTATGGACGAGAGGGTCACTTGGTGAAGGACTACAAAAGAAGGAAGAATTATTGCTCCAATTGTGGAGAGGTCGGACACTTTACTAAGGAGTGACCAAAAAGACAGGGACAAGGTCAAAGGGTAGGAGCTTCTGGAGGGCAAGTGCATGCTCTCGCGACCAGTGCTCCGGATAGAGGAAGGAAAATTTCCGTGGAAGGTTTGATTTCTCTTTCAAGTCATCCTATTAGAACTCTTTTTGATTCTGACGCTTCACATTCATTTATATCTAGTTCTGTGGTTGAATCTCTGCACTTAAATACTAGTATGGTAGTGGATCCCGTAGTTATCTCAAACCCATTGGTGGTTTGGCTCATTTGTCTATGGTTTGTCGGGGTTTGAGAATATATGTGTTAGGCGTCGAATTTGAGTGCGACACATATGTACACAGTTTTTTGGGCTACGGTTTGATTCTTAGGATGGATTGGCTAACCATGTATGGTGCCATTTTGGATTGCGAGAGGAGGGTCGTTAGACTTTTGACTTGCCATGGGAGGAACCTTGAGATTTCTTGTGACCCACAATGGTATGTTATGCTTAGTTTCATTGAGTCTCTTGATGCATCTATCGATGATCTGCAATCAGTTCCAGTAGTCCGAGATCATTCTGATGAGGTGCGGGGCTTACCTCCGAGGCACGAAATCGATTTTCGTATATATTTGGTGGACAATGCAAAGCCAGTTGCATTACCTGTGCACCATATGGCTCCAAGGGAAAGGAGGGAGCTTAGCATTCAAGTAAGAGAGCTAATTGAGAAAGGATTTATTGGGCGAAGCATATCTGAATGGGATGCTCTAGTAGTATTCGCGACTAAGGTGGATAGTTCACTTCGCTTGTTTATGGACTATAGAGAGTTGAACAAACTCACAAAGAAGAACAGACACCCACTTCTGAGGATAAATGATTTGTTTGACCAACTTGTTGGTGCCTAGTATTCTCTCAGTTGGACTTGGCCACGGGGATTCATCGGTCGAGAGTGGCTAAGGATAGTATAGATAATACCGCTTTTAGGACACCAGATGGTTTCTTTGAATGGCTAGTTATGCCTTTTGGGTTGACGAATGCACCCGCCTATTTTGTTTATCTGATGAGTAGGGTGTTTCGGGAGTTTCTAAATAAATTTGTCGTGGTCTTTGTTGATGATATCTTGATCTTCTCAAAGAGAGAAGAAGAGCATGCTCAACATTTGAGAGAATTTTTGAAAACTCTCTGTGCGCATCAGCTTAAGGTAATGTTCTCCAAATGCCATTTTTGGAGAAAAGAGGTGAGATTTATAGGGCATGTGGTTTCCAAAGATGGGATAGCAGTAGATCCCGCAAAGGTAGTTGCAGTTCAAGATTTGCAAATTCCGAAAAATGCAAAAGAGGTGAGAAGCTTTCTTGGATTGGCAGGTTATTATAGGAAGTTCATTAAGGACTTCGCAAAAATATCAGCCCCGCTCACCAGGCAGACGAAGAAGAATTTGGCATTTTCACGGGATATAGATTGTGATGTTGCTTTCCAACGATTGAAGAGGGCTCTGACAATAGCCCCAGTCTTGACCTTGCTCGATGGGAATAAAGTGTTTACAGTATACACTGACGCATATGGTACAGGGGTTGATGCGGTTTTGATGCAAGAAGGAAAGGTAGTGTGTTATGGGGGTACACAGCTAAGGGTTCATGAGAAGAACTGCCCTACCCGTGATTTAAAGCTTGTTTCCATAGTATTCGCACTTAAAACATGGCGTCGTTATTTGGTTGGAGAGAAGTTCGAGTTGTACACCGATCATAAATCTCTCAAGTACTTGTTCTCGCAGAAGGATCTTAATTTAAAGCAACAAAGGTGGATGGGGTTCCTAGCTTCGTATGACTTCGAGATTGCTTATACCCCGGCAAGGGTAATGTGGTGGCAGACGCGTTGAGTAGACAGAGGATAGCCTTAAGTCCTTTTTTGTGGAGAGGAAAAGCATGGAGTTCATATCGACTTTTTATTTTAGACCGTCCACCAAATTTTTGCCTGGTTTGTTTGCATCGCTAGAGATACGACCTACTCTTATGGATCAGATAGGTGCTTCACGGCGAGATGATCTACAGATTTCAGACATCTTGGACTAGCTCAGTAAAGGGGAGACTTCTTGTCACCTCAATAGATAGTCCATAGATGATAAAGGGTGGTTGTGACGAGATGGAATGCTTTGTGTTCCACAAACTTGAAGTTTGTTAAAGACAATCCTAGAAAAGCCCATCATTCTAAGATGACTATTCCTCCAAGCGGTGATAAGATGTATAAGGATATGAAGAGGGTTTTCTTATGGGCTGGGATGAAGAAAGATGTGGCATAGTTTGCTTCTCAATGTTTAGTTTGTCAGCAAGTCAAAGCTGAGCAAAAGAAGCCCGGTGGTTTACTTCATCCTTTGGAGGTTCCACAGTGGAAGTGGGAGAGCGTCTCTATGGATTTCATAGATGGTTTGCCTAGATCAAAGAAAGGAAATAACAATATTTGGGTTGCGGTGGATAGACTTACTACAAGCGCTCATTTTATTCCAGTTAAGAGTAAGAGGACGATAACTTGGTTAGCAACAATTTATGTTCGTGAGATAGTCTGTCTTCATGGAGTACCTTCCAGCATCATAAGCGATTGTGACCCCATTTTCACTAGTGAATTTTGGAGGAGATTGCAAGAAGCATTAGGTATACAGTTATGTTTGAGCACCGCTTATCACCCACAGACTGATGGATAGATGGAAAGGGTGTACAAAATTCTTGAGGATCTTTTAAGGTTGTGTATCCTGGACTTCGGATGGACTTGGGAAGAGCATCTTCCTTTAGTAGAGTTTGCCTACAACAACAGTTATCAAGATAGCATTGACATGGAACCCTTCGAAGCATTGTATGAACGACCATGTAGGTCACCAACTTATTGGTGGGAATCTACAGAAAGACAATTTCTTGGACCAGATATGGTTAGAGAAACGTCCAAGAAGATTGATCTTATTACATGACGAATGAAGACTACTCAAAACAGGAAGAAATCCTACGCATACAAGAGAAGGATTGATATTGAATTTGAAGTAGGAGACTTGGTTTTCATTAAGATATCACCATTGAGGAATGTGGTTCGCTTCGGATCTGTAGGGAAATTAGCTCCAAGATTTGGAGGGCCATTTCCCATAACAGAAAGGATTGGTCAAATAGCCTATAGGGTAAAGCTACTAGAAAGATTATCCGGCGTTCATGATGTTTTCCACGTTTCTCATTTGCGGAAGTGCTTGCATGATACCGCGGAAGTAGTTGAGCTGAGTATATTGGAGGAAGTAGAAGTGGAACGGGAAGCGACAGTTAGACGAGTTCCTACCCGTATTCTTGGATTAGAAGTTAAGAAACTACACAATAGAGAAGTCAAGTTGATGAAAGTTCAGTGGGGAGTTAACCCATAGGATGTGACTTGGGAGACCAAAGACAAGATTCGTGCTTCGTACCCTTTTCTTTTCGAGGTTATGTTTTTAATTCCTTTTCCAAAGATTTTGTCTTTGCTTGTTTCTATCATTTAAGTATGTCCTATCGATCGAATCTTCGACCTTTAGGTAGGAATCCCATGGATGTAAACATGTGTTTGAGACATATTATGTTTGATGGATGCAAGTGGATGCAAGTGTTTGCTAGTGGTTGCTTGTGGATTCATATACACACACATTAGGCACTAGATCAGCTCAATCACTCTCGTACTGCATATGGTTGTGTGTGAAATTTTCTTCTTTTAATGGATGGAAATGGATGTACCATCAAATGGATGTTGCATTTGGACAGATAATTATGCACCCATATAGAACTTACATGCTATAATAGGATTATTGCATACATGTTGGATTTATGGCACTAACATACATTGCATTAAGGAGGTCGACTGAATCAGTAGACCGCCTGACCTTCGCATTAGTATTGGGACATATACACACACCTTTGCATATGTTCATATAAGCATTAGAAGTCTTTAAGGATAATGGATGCTTGTGATTGGTGGATGAGTAGATGGATGATAGGGTATACATTCTTCTTAACTTGGAGATTTCAGGGACGAAATCCTTTACCCCATAATTTTAACAACACTAAAGAGGAAAAATTAAATAATAATTAATTTAATATTCATAATTATGGAAAC
The DNA here is from genome assembly GCA_030737875.1 of Allium sativum. Classification (NCBI taxonomy): domain Eukaryota; kingdom Viridiplantae; phylum Streptophyta; class Magnoliopsida; order Asparagales; family Amaryllidaceae; genus Allium; species Allium sativum. The sequence continues at coordinate 46,593,749 of CM060915.1, read as the reverse complement.
GGACTATGCTATTGCATCCGTCTCGAAATTCTGGTCAAGATAGACATTTGGTTTGCATAAAACGGACACGGTATGAAGAAGTTACGTAGGTTTGAAGTTTGTATACACACAAGAGAATTATATATATATATATATGTATACATCTATATATAAAATTAAATCCAGAAAATCAGAAAACAGTTTAAAAATTAAAATTTCGTGAGCGGCAAATATCCCACCCAGGGGTGTTGACCCCTGGGTAGACCCCTCAAGGGAGGGGTGTCGACCCATGGGTTGACCCCCCTAGGGTAGACGTGATAGTTAGGATTTGGGGGCTGGCAACTATAAATATGGCTCCATTACTCTTGTTTTCTACACTGAAAAATAATGGAGGACTAGATGCTGTCGGTGCCCAGACTGAATCAAACCTTTTCCTTCTTCTGCAATCAAGTTAATCAAGTGTAGATCTGTGATTCAACCTATGCTATTATTCTTCTATCTTTTTAGATCCAAACATTGTGAGTTTAAGTTACATTCAGATTTAAATTATTAAAAAGTAAAACATGATATGACTGTAATTTGAATCTATTCCTGTGACTGCTTGAATCAAATCAGATCTGTAACAACTTGTGAATCTATGATTTTCTGACATAACTATGACTTGGATCTTAACCTTTATCATGTCAGATCTATCTTTGATTATAGATCTAACTCACCATTTAGATCACCTTGTACCTATCATGTTTGTGGTTAGTTGGATCTGTTACGAGTTGGACATCTAAATTATTGTTTAGATCTTATCATGCCTATTATGACATACCTATTATGTTAGAATCAGTTCTATTATCTCATGTTCACTAGATCTGTTCTTATATGCCCATCTTATCAATATGCCACTATATGTTTATGTCAACCTTGTTAGTATAATTATTTCTATCATCTTCCCTTCATCTTTTCCTTTTTATTTTATATAGCTTGGCTACTTTCGAGCCTAAGCATGCCACTGAAATATACGAACGCGTTAAATGGGGAATTAGGGAAAAAATGTTGAAATTGGGCATAACTTGTAATGGGGAATTTGGCATAACCTGAATAATGTTTATGAATATGAATTTAGGGCATATAATTCATTATGAACATAATTAGGGAAAATTGGGAATGAAAACCTATAACGACATAGGTAAAATTGGCTAATAATGAAATTCCTAGGATTTCAATAATTAGAAACTGTAACTGCGCCTAGACACGAGGTTAGATTACACTTGTGGTGGAAGTCTGACTGGAACCTCCTGGCGTATCCAGCGACCACAAGTGGTGAATCTAATGTGAGGGGTCCAAATGCACAAATACGAGACGTGCTGAGACATGAGGTTAAGCCTGGCTTGTGGAAGAGGTCTGCACGGAACTGACCGACATATTCAGCATCCACAAGTGGTAGGCTTAATGTGAGGGGTCCATCACATTATAACTATAAATGGACATAGTAATGAATTGGAATACTTAACCTTGTTGAATCCATAGGGATTGTATGAACATGAACCTGATTAGGGGTTAAGTAAACTTGTTGAGACCGTGGGTGGGTTAAGTAAATTTGGGTTGGGTGGGTAATATTTATACATAAGCCCATAAACTTAACCTATTGGGGTTATGTAATTAAAGACACCGTTAGGTAAGCATAACCTGTGGAAATCCTAGTGGGGATACAAGACAAGGGGGAGAGCTTGTATCATCTTGTGTGGGGGACCCATATCAGTCAATAACCCATTGAATAGTATCAGACGAGTACTCCGCCACAGGTAGGAGTTGGGACACGCTTACTGGGCTGATTGAAAGAGATCCAAATGTGAAGGATGGTGTGGGCGACGCAAACCGATCGGGACATATGCGTGCATGTCCTAGCAGAGGGGGATAAGACGACCGTGATACCTGTAGATATGGTTGTGCACATCAACGAAGGGTTGCCACTTTAGGAAGTGATACCTCCTACTATGGGGCTGGCATAGGGTATCTATGGAGTAGGGAGCCGATCGATTTGGGTAGTAGTTAGGGTACACCTAGACTCTAGTAAAGTTTAGGAGCTTATTAATTTAGGCTGCTTGTGGATTGTATGGGTTTAAAACCTCTCACCATAAGTACGCCTAAGTCTACAATCTTATAGTTGTTGGGATCATCTCATTCTGGTTATACTAGTATTGGTGCAAAGTAACCATTAGAGAAGCGTAGACACTCTATCATGTTTACCTTGTCATACCTGCCTTTTTGTGATATTATCTTTCTTATCCACTTTATATGCATGCCATGATACTTTTACTTATTTATTTGCTAAAAGTAACTGGACTCGCCAGAATTTATATATAACCCTTTTTGTTTCCTCTTCTTTCTTCCGTTTTCCCCCCAGGTTCTCAAGGTGGGAATACTAAAGCTTGATCATGATTCTGCTATCATTTTGTTGGAGTTGCTTAGATGTATTGCTCAAGCTCCTATCTTTGCTACTGTGGCTATGTTTTTAGTTGGGTATTATGCTTCTTTTATTTTTGTACTCTGATGTTTTAAGTGAAAGACAGAGATTTTAAGATATACTGGGTTTATGTAATTTCAGACATATGATGTTTTGGACCACGATGCTTTATGATTAATAATTTTTTTAATTCTGCTGTTATTTTATATCTGTCTTGTAATGTTTCTGTTTCTGTTTACCTATAACGCTTCACGAAACTTAATGCATTCTCTTAATGAGTGACATTAACGGGCGTTGGGTGTCACAATGCTCCTCCAAGTAAATCCTTTCCTCAAGAGATCACTCACTAACACCTCGAGCTCTTAGATCTCCCGGGGTACCATCCATTGAAGAGGCATTATTGTGGCTTTGGCATCTTTCACTAAATCAATACGGAACCCAATTTATCTATGTGATGAAAGTCCGGTCACCTCCTCGAAGATTTCCAGATATTCACCTGTAATTGGCACACCCAATAACTCATCATGATGAATGTCTAGAGAATCCAAAAAACTATCCATCACCTCATCACCACGTTGATAGCCCAACACCACTCTTCGCGCATCATCCGCCCTGATGGTCACTAAAGACCTCTCACAGTCCACCACCACCCCCCACTTCTTTTGAGCCAATCGACCACAAGGATAATACCAAAACCTAGTAAAGCCCATAACAAAGCAATCACACACAAAAATGCATCTGTGACTCGATAAGCCGACTGATGAAAAATCATGCAAAGGCTAGTAGAGCCACCAATCGGGTTTGTCACAACTAGTGGTCGGTCAACAATTTCAGGTTCCAATTCCGATTTATCTACCAGGTCGCTATATATGAAGGAATAGGAAGCTCTAGTATCAAACAGAACACGAACATGAATATATAAACTAAAAGCCTACCTTTGATAACGATATCCTTTCCCTTCTCTGCCGCTGCTGGGGCATTAGACAAAGAAGGAACAACATTAATAGCGTATGCCCTTACTAACTGCTTATCCTTTGGGTTCTGGTCTGTCTTTCTTGAATAGCCCCTCCTCATCACAATTTAAGCACTTCCTCACTCTTGGCTGAGACATGCAGTCCTTGATATTGTGGCCTATCTTGCCACAACCATAGCACTTTAACTCTTTCTTGGCCTTCTTCTTTTGTTAGTGTTTGGGATGGAATGGCTTCCTCTTGTTAGCCCATTTCTTCTTGCCTCCACCGCTCACCTGCGACTTTGGCTCCTCATTTGAGATAACAACAACCTCCTCAGTCTTCGACTTAGGGTAAAAACTTTTCGATCTCAGAGCTTTTCCAACAATTGGCTCTAAAATCTCATCGATATGATTAATGAGCCTCTCCTTGAAGTAGTCATCCTAACCAGTTTAGAACTTATCGTTCTTCTTATCGGGAATGTTGATGAAAGATGTCCTATGCTTCGATAGAGCATCAATTTCAACAATATATTCAGAGAAGGTCCTACCACCTTGCTTTAGCTCAGCGAACCTGCTAAACAACTCCGACATCTAGGCATCCAAAATGAATTTTTCATAGAAACGAGCCTTGAATTGATCCTAAGTGAACTAATCCTCGGCAGTAGCTACTTTGATGGAATTCCAGCAGTTCATAGCTCTGTCTTAAAGTTGACATGAAGCCAACCTTCTCTTCATGGCATCCTCGAGTCGAAGATCCTCGAAGATGCGTTCACAGGTATCAACAATCTTGAACTTCCATAGCCGACTCCGTTCCCTGGAATGGTTTACCACACAAACTGGTAAAGTTTTTATTAAGCTTAGCAAAGTTGGCCCTGGGTACCTGCATTATTGCACCATCACCTTCAGCAGCGTTGGGAGCAACTTCTTAAGCATTTCTAAACATCTCTCTCATGAAAGCAGAAAACATAATCTACATATCAGGAATATTGGCATTATTGGCTCCTGAGGCTGCTCCTTCTTCCACTCCAGAAGTGAAGTTCCTAACAGTGTTCCTTGTATATGATTCATCGTTCAGTCTGTAAAGAAGATGATTAAGAACCTTCCTAAGGATTCTTACTTAGTAGTGCATGTGCAGTGGAACTTCACTCTTAAGTATACTAGTAGTATACATAGGTATAGTTTGAAAAGCAAAGTATTACATGTACATGCTCTTGTATAAATACACTCCCCTAGAACATACCACTTAGGTTAAACAATGCAACATAAGCTCTGATACCAAATGTGACAACGATTTACACTACTAACACCTAAGAAATGCATTGTAGTGGTGTTCGACCAATGCAAGGCTATCTTCATGGTTGGAATAAGAAGAATAGCCCTAAACCTGTCGTATATCTCATAATGCTTGGAAAAATGGTAATATTAACATTAGAACGATATAAAATAGTTAAGGCAATATTACCTAAAATAAGTCATAAACATCAGAGTAATAGACCAATATTACAGCATATTATCAAATAGTCAAATACAGATACGTCTCCATAATACTGTCTCTACACAAAATGTACTACTATGTCTAAAGTAGTAATCAACAGAAATAAATAGGGATAAGAATATATACAATACTTGGAAGCCTTCTCCTCGTCTCCGGACAACTACCCGAACATACCAACCTGGCTCTAGTCTACTCATTTAAGAGCACCCACAGTAATAAGAAGCAATGCATAAAACCCCAAGACATACGAAGTCCGGTGTGAAAATAGTAATCTTAATCACTAAATAGGGTAATATCATAGGTATGGAGAATCGTACCAGACCTGTCCCTGCATCCTAAGAGTTAGAACATATGATTAGTACTCTATCTTATGGTAATCACAATACTGAGTGTAAATGAAAGTGTGCATGACATAATGTATAAAACATCCAAACATAGCACCAATCTTCATGATCACTCAATCTGTCGAGTGTATGGTACTTATTACTTTAGTCATCCAATCCATCAGGGTCATGTCTGGACAAACTGCCATGGTCTCTTCTTAACTCTCATTGTGACCAACTGCCCTGATCTATAGCCAATAACCCTACCTAGTCCACACTGCTTGGATCTGGCGTCCGAGCCAATCAGTCTACACTGCCCTAGCTCTGATTCGTCTACATGCCCCCTCTCTCATAGATGCACTATAGTCGTGAGTACCAATAAATCTTGTACACACATGTCCGTATGAAGTCTATCTCGGAAGTCACCTCTGTGGCTCCCTACTTGGAGCCTATACTGTAGCTCTTCGTTAGACTCTCCTCGCACCTTGGACTTAAACTAGTCGTATTAGAGTTCGTCTTCAAAAGAACGTGATTGTTGTTACAAAGAAACGTCATGCCATGCATGCTCCACCGAACAAAATTCAGCTTCAGCGGTTTCTCCTAGGTCGACCATACTCCTGTTCAACATAGTCGAACCAAACTTGGTCACCATATCTGGAACGACCTATTTGATCTGGCTTGGTCACAATTTCTAGATCGACTTAGTTGATCCAAACTTGGTTGAAATGGATCTGAATCAATTATATCGACCCAGACTCAAGCATTTGATCAAGTTAAGATCTAGTTCGACCATCAAACCGGGAGCTCTTCCCTCTGCACCTCCTAGTCAATTTCATCTTCTTCCCCTTAGCTGAACCAGAGCTCTTTCCGTACGCCAATCCAGATTAGAAGACGCCATAGCTTGGTTTCTCGAATTCCAAGTGGCTTGAAACTTGGCTCAAGGTCTCTAGGGACCTTCCTTATCATCCCCACAAAGTACCATGCCGATTTGTGTCATGTTAATCCAGCTCAATGGATGAACCAGAATTTGCTACATGTTTTCTCCATCCTATTTCTCTATTCGTTGGCATTTGCACCCCTTTTGCATTCATAGACAATACACTAATATGCAAAACATACTCAATCAACATTTAGATCAACAAAGCACAATAAACCACCCAAATTCTATTTTCATATGATAATCCCCAAATTCTCCATTAATTTTGGGTTCACAAATCATCGCAAGTGTATATATGTCATTATACGATTAATAATGGTTTATAAGCATTTTTCTAAATTTTTATAAGGTTTTTACATGATAATCTGCCCTAATTAGTGAGTAAGAATACTAGTTACTCACCTTAATCACCCGAAGTATCTTAGATCTAAGTTGGAGAAGATTTGGCTTGGATTCCTATGTATCATAGCTGCATTACACTTGATATGAATTGATCTTCACTTAGTATGGCAGTTTGGCTAATTAAGGTAAGAACTAGAGAGGTCTTTGGAAGAGAGTAGCCATTAGTGGGTGTATGGCCTTATTTTGGGAGTTGCAAAATGATAGTAGAATGTTCTCCTACTCATTTTAACCCCCACAAATTGAAAAAACCAAAATGGATATCGGATCTACCCACTAATGACCCATTTAAGCCTATTTGTGTCATTTAATCTCCTTCAAACCTTATTTTAGCCATTCCTACCAAATGATTAGTCTGTTTTCTTAATGTGGCCACTTTACAAAATGCGAAACCCTCTTCCAAACCCAATGGATAGGTCTAAATTACTTATCAATCAAAAGTTTTGGTTAAAACAAGATCCATCAAGGGTAAAAGTGTCACACAAAAATTCGATGAGAATAGCGGAGATAGGAAATAACCCTATTATTCATTTCCTAAAGTTATACAACCACACAACCTCATTTGAAAATAATATAAATATTATAAAAATTCTTCGATATGTAGAATAAGCGTCATTACACATAAAGATCACACCTCCATTGGATCAATTCCAAGTTTCGTGTACAACCCCTTTTGGCTGATCCCTGTACCTAGTCAATTTTGAAGATCCGCTGATCCCATTATGACGATCGCATTGTAGACTCATCTTTAGTCGACCGTAACTTCCTCACACGAACTATAAATGACTTAAAATTTTGCATTAAACCTCATGGGGCCTTCCTAATTACCTCCAAAGAATTACATGTTATTCTGAGGATTCATAAATATGGGATTTTAGACTATTTGATTCCACCAATCAAACTATAGTTTATCTTTAGTTAGCTATAACTGCTTCATATAAACTACATCAACTTGAAATTTGACTTGAAACTTTGGGTGGCCTTCCTTGTCATCCTCTACAAATCACATGTCATTCTAACACTTTGAATTTTGGGATCCTCGACGATTCCTAGTCCTATTTCAGATTTATGTTGTCATTCAATCTATGTTTTTACACATCCAAACATGGTGAAGTCATGCAGACAATATACATAATAAATAACAATAGCCAAACAATTAATCTCAATAGGTTTTGAAGATTTAGATCAGAGATGGGAATCTAAGGTCCATAAGAACAAATCAGGAATTCATAAAAACAAAATTTTGCAAACTAGACACAAATAATGTAAAATTCACACGTATGACTTAAAACCATATAAAAAAATTCTACCTTTTTTAAATAAAAGTTTAGATAAGATTTAAGGTTTAAATCATATTAATTAGTGAGTGAGAGATTGAACCACTCACCTTATCCTATGCAAACCTCCTGATCTAAGCAAATCTTTAGATCTTCCTATGAACCACAAATAGAATGGATCTTGTTGATCTGACTTTTGGTGAGGCCATCAAGACTTCGGACACATCAAATTAATCTTCACCATTCTCCAAACCATCACCAAGAGGAAATAACCATGGTTTGATAAAGTCCCGGTTCGAGGAAGTATCGATTTTATCAAGCATTTGCTTGACAAGCTTCAGCTCGGTTAATCCACGCCCCGCTCTAACCCTAGGAATAAGAATACCAAGCAAGTGCCCAAGCCCTAGATCAAAGTACTTTCGGTTCGACTAAGTTATAGGGATGAAGATCTCGGATTGGAATATTTCTAGTTCTGCCAAGTTATGGGGATGAAAATCTATGGTTGGAGTACTTTCAGTTCGACATTCTCAAACAGTTCCCAGCAAGTACATCAGATATTTTCCATAAAGAACCAACCTAGATCCAAGAAGAATGCTTCTAGCACTTTCTAAAAGTACAAATCAAATGCCACTTGTTTGTATTCGAACCGGGCTGAATTGCTAAATGTGACAAAAACTTCTTTAACTACCTTCCTACACCCTCGGATTGGTTGCCATATGGCCTATTCGAACCGAGAACTGGAGCATCTATAAATAGCCTACCGAAGCTTTAAAAAGAGGACTTTTGGCATTTTATATCTTATATACTTTGTATTATTGCCTTGTATTCGAGTTTTAAGAGATAATTCATTATAGTAATCAATTTCTTCATGTCATATAAGAATTATAAAGTGGACGTTGACTCGTTAACGCTGAACCACTATAAATTTGCATGTGGTTGTATTTTCCTCATTTTCATTCATATTTCTTCATTTATTTATCTTCATATTATCAATTTGAGTGTTTTTGCCACTTTTTTGGGGCAACACTTTGGTTCTTTCACCGAGAACTTGAAAATTTCTTAGTATTTAAGGTTTTTAAATCTACTTTCTTAATCACCAAGTTCGGAGAGAAAATCATCTCTTTCTGCAATTTCTATGATTTTAGTATTGTCATCAATCTCAACAACAGTGGTGTCAACAAGAGCTGATGAAGTTAAGGCTTCCTCTATGCCATCAATCAACAACATATAGTAGGCAGTGAGCCAACTTGCACCAGTTCTCGGTTCAAATACGAACTGAACCGAGACCTAAGTCGCCACTAGCTCCGATGCACTTGCCGATCGAGCCCCTTTTACAGCATGTTACTTGAGATGACTTCATGCCACTAAACAGGTTGGATGAGTCAAAATTATCACTGATATCTCAAAGGAATAAGAATGCGACAATAAGACGGGACACGGATAAGATAGCTAGGTTGTCGGAGGAATTTATGAGGCAAAGAACACCTTCCCTACCACATTGACAAGCAACAGAAGGCTTGTCTTCATTTGGAAATATCCAGGAGCAACCGCCACAACGACGTCCATACGAGAGAGCAAAAAACATATAGGAACTTCGATTTGGTGAATGCCACCTCGATAAATCGAGACGACTCGGATCGACATTGATAGTCCGAGAACCATTGACCCGAGGACCACCGATTTTAACCATGCCAAGCATACTACCCTTCCAAATCGAGAACATTCTCTCCCTAGGAACATCAACACTTCTAGAGCCACTCGCGCTTTTGAATTTCCTCCTTTGCATCCTGTGAACGACCGAGACAATAAGGTTTAAGGCAGTACAGCCTGGATGATGGCCCAGGCGATGTTGCTTGATACAAAGGGCAAAGGAAGCCCAACTAGATAAAAGTATAGAGCCTGAGCATGTGTTGACGAATGGTAAGGTTGCGGCAATGGTGAGAAAAATCATAAATGACAGTAAAGGGTATACCAATGAAGATTAGGGACTGATGCGAAGTCATACTCCCTTACTAATGACATTCTGGAGGCCGAATTCTGGAGAAGGTTCAACCTACCTCAAATGAATCATTACTCGAGAAGGACCGACCCGGGCCAACATTTGGTAAGGTATACTTGGTGCATGAATGTGGTGGCATCATCGGATGGAATTAAGCGTAAGGCCTTCCTTATATATATCGATGGGATTGTAGTTATGTGGTTTACTAGGCTACCCCAAAGGTTGGTACCAAATTTCAAAGATTTGGATAGAAAATTCCTGAATCAACCTCGTCTACATGTTGCCAAGTCCAATAATGTGATGTTACTCTCCGGAATAACTCAAGCTTGAGAAGAGACGCTCAGAAGTTATCTTAACCATTTATGCGACCATTACAAAAGTCACGAACTCCAATCCAAAAGTCATTGTTGATGGGGTTGGTGGATGGAGTTGATGTCGAGACTGAGTTCAGAATATATTTGACTGGAAATCCTACAGTAACCCTTGATGTATTTTGTGAGAATGCGAACGTAAACTTGCATATTGAAGAAGCAAGGAACAATCAAAGGAGGAAAGAGGATGACACGATCGACTAAGGAATATAGAGTAATGTGGTAGTAAAGCAATAAGTAGATAATTCCAGTAAAGTGAAGGTTAACATTGGGAACTATAATAGACAAAGCGGTATCTAGTGATGAAACGACAATGGAGAAGGCCAGAATAAGAAGGGGGATGCTAAGAAGCGACCCCGATTGCAGACATTTGACACCTACACTCCGTTGAATGACACATTGGAAAATATTTATCTTGACACCTACATCATGATGCAATGTAAGAAGCCACCTCCAAGAGAGTCAACTGAAAAGATGTACAAATTATTAAGTTTTGTTTGTTTCATGAGATCTACGGCCACACAACAAATGAGTGTCATCATCTCAGAGATAGTATTGGGAAATTTTTGAGAGAAGGAACACAAGATGAGTACAATGTTACCCTGTGGGGCAGGGGCAGAGTGCTTCGGTTCCCAAATAAGGTTAGGCAGCTCCTAGAGCCGTCGTCCATCCCGAAAACCACGATAAAGGTAAAGGTATAATTATCAACATAGTCCTCGAAGGATCACATCCGACGGGTTTCAGTTCAAAGACTATGGAGCAGTATGTGAATGCTGCAAAACACTTAGCAGTTGGGGGAGTACAGTGCTCTTGGAGAGAATGTTCCATGAAGCAGTGGAGGACAATGACTTAAGATATCTTCTTCTGTGATAGAAAATATGAGGGGGTGAAGAGCCTGAGTATTGATCCATTGGTGATAACGACCATTAATGGTCCGAAAACAATTCAAAAAATCCTTTTGGATTGCAGGAGTTTCACAAATATCTTATTCAAAAGTGCCTATGATCAGATGAGGCTTGAAGAAAAAGACTTAAAGCCATGTAAAGGCAAGACACGTAGCTTCAATGGCTCGACCAATGAACTGGTTGGAATTGTTGAGTTGCTAGCAAAGTTATGCGAATGTGACCATGGGAGAGTGCGGATCCTCCTATTTATAGTAATGGACATAAACTCTCCATACATTGCCTTTCTGGGTTGACCGACCTTGCTGAATTTAGAGCATGCATAGCACTTTGGTGCTTGCTCTTGAAGTTTTAATGAAAGGTGGAGTCGGAGTTGTAGTAGGAGATCAAGTAGCAGGACGAGCGTGGTACTTAGAGGAATGGAAAGAAGTATGCATCAATGAAGTTGGAGAGCCCAAGGACCAACTTCCTCCTGCTAAGGAGGCAGGTAGGGCTGCCAATGGGTCGTGTCGGGTCGGGTCAAGTCGGGTTCGGGTTGATTTATAAATGGGTACGGTCAACCCATTTGTTAAACGAATCATATTTTCCCAACCCCAACCCGACTCGTTTATAAATGGGTTGACCCGACCCAACCCGCGTAACTCGTTTAACAAAATGGGTCGTATCGGGTCGTGTTTGGTCAGGTTTACTCGTTTGACCCATTGATAGATATTGCCTACTAATATAAGCAACAAAATAGCCAAATTACCAACATGCACACTGTTATATAATCGCCGACATACAACAGGTTGCAAAGTCACCAACAGACAACACATATATAAAGCATAAAACCACGATATCCAAAAATCATTTTCTATACATAAGTATATATTCCCATACTTCATAAATTAAAGACTGCCAGTATGGAAGAGAAACAGTTGTTATAAGTAAAATGTGGCTAACAACATACAAGAATAAATTAGTAAAATATAACAACTTACATATACGAGCATACTGATTACTGCATACATAGAGATTAACACTAACAATATACATAAAAGACTAACAGTATGAAAGAGATACGACATATAATCGGGTTTGGCGGGTCAAAATCGGGTTAGCGGGACAACCCTAAACCCACCCGTTTATAAACGGGTCAAATTTGGGTTAGCCCGAAAATGACTCACTAACTAAACGGGTCGGGTTAACCTGCTAATTTTCGTGCGGGTTTCGGGTCGAGTCACGGGTCGTGTAGGAAATTGACAGCCCTAGAGGCAAAGGCATAAAAAATAAAGACAACATCCCGACTAAGATCTTTCAGTTGCCAACTGGAGGACATTGATCCAAGATAGGATGAGGAACCAGGATGCAAAAGGGAGACACCTAACGAAACCACGGTGGAGTTCCCAATCGATGTCGATGACCCGACTAAGCTGTTGAAGATCGGATCCCATCTAGGCCCCTTTCGGACGAGGGAGTTAATTGATTTTCTCCATGCGAACCTTGGACCTATGCTGACATGTGTGGGATATGTAACACCCCATAAAATACATAAACATTAAAAATAAATAAAAATAAAACAATTTAATAATAAGGATAGAAAATGAGATTTCTACAACTTTAGGAATTTGACTATGAAAATCTTTTATTTGAATTTGCGGCGAAATTCTGAATCATTTTCATATATAATATGCTGAAAACGGTAAAAGTATGGAGAAGTTATAAGAAAATGAAATCAAACAGAAAAAACACAGAAATATATATACAGAAAAACACAGAAATATATATATATATATATGTATATGTATATATAATTAAATGAGTAATATATAAATATATATATATCCAAAATATATTATATTAAATATGAATGAATTTGAAATTCAAACAGAGGATAAGATTATGGGGACATAGAATATTGTAAGTAAGGAAAGAGATTAAAAAATAAAGTAACAAATTATATAATTAAACACCTCATCACCATATACTTTCATTGGGCGTTTCACCAACCAGGAGTTCGATCGCCCCCTAGGAGGGGTGTTTATCGCTGGTCGACCACCCAGGTCGACCGCCTGGCAGTAGAGAGGCCCAATGAATCTATGTTTGGTTAGGGTTTTCTAGGGGAACATATATAAATATATGGCCAAGATTACATCTTAATAATCTAATGACCTACGCTTACACAAAAGACTATATATAGGCCCTTAAACCACACTACAGAACTCTAGCCACTCTCTTATCTCTACCTCCGTATTATCCTTCTGCCTTTGCTGAATTCCAGAAAGAATAGGAATTTCTCTTCTATTCCTCTAACCTCCATTCTTATCTTTTCTCTAATATAAATTCATAGAGATTTTAGCATGAATTCTGAAATTTAATTTTATACATATGCATCAGATTCTGAAGATTATTCTTGCATATATATTAGGAGGATTGGAGCATGTTTATCACAAAGACTGAACACAGATCTGAATGTATAGCAAGAATCCTATTTGTTCTTCCTTAGATATGTGAGTAGAATATTGTGTTCTTAGGCATATACTATTTTGTAATAGATTAACATGTTGATAGCTATACCTAAGAAGATTTGGAAATTGATAACATCAATACAAACCCCCCTTCCCCAAATCCTCTATTTTACATTTTCGTATGAATTATCATGTTATTTGGGTTTGCGGATTTGGATCTTGATATTAGATTGAGGATGAAAGGGGTGTTGTTGTTTCTACTTTGTGTAATTCACCCTTATGTAAACATTTGATTGTAAATTAAAAGGGTTTAAATTTGGTTTTTTCCATGATTTGATTCGGTTTGGGTTCTGTTTTGAATACAAACATATTCATACTTGAAATATATCAAATGTAAATGTTTTGATGTGTAAAACACCAAAGAGGGTGAATTAGATAAAGTGGAACTTATAAATATACATGTATATATTATATGCATATGTTACACTCTATTCTTGATCCATTATTGAAATCATTCCAATTAACCTAGGATGCAAGTTGAAAATTATTTGTATGTTGTAATTTCCCATTTACTGCAATATGGTATTGTAGCGGTCAAGATATGAAAATTAACTTGTATACCTTAACTTAGACAAATTGATAATTTTTATCTTGTTAAAACGTTCTCTTGTTCATACGAACATTAGCGTTAATTAGGCGGTATTATTATTATATTTATATAGCGTAATCAACGTAGATAACATAACAGTAAATTAGTAAATGCGATTAGGAAAGAATTCGAATTTGAAATGTCCTTATATACATATATATCGATTGCTTGTGTGTATAGAATGGCTTTACATATATTAATAGTGACACACAGACACAAGGTAATTTGCCAATTGTGGTGGAAGTCTGCCCGGAACTGACCGACAAATCCAACAATCACAAGTAGGCCCAACTAATGTGAGAGGTCTGGGTGCCATTGGCCATTCAAACTGAGTACACTATAACACGAGGTTAAACCTACTTGTAGTAGAAGCCTACCCGGAACCGCCCAGCATATCCAACATCCACAGGTATATGGTTTAATGTGAGAGGGTTAGTGTGTGTGTATATATATAACTATAACTATATATATATATATAAGTCTATTGTGTGTGAAATAGGAAGGTTTACTACACCTTGAGAAGGTATCAAGTGGCTTATTCTCTTCCTGTCTAATTTGGGTCTTAAGTGGTTAGGACTAGGATTCCTCCAAAGGTTTATTCCTTGAGGAGGACCCAAAGATATGGGACTCACCCTTATTGGTTCCAAAGTAAGTCTTCAGGCCCTCATTCTCTAAAAATGGTTAGGCATAAGCGGTAATGGGGTAGGGTATTTCACGGGGGATGTACACTTCCTGTAGAAGCTTATAGGGGCTCAACTAGGGGCAAACTGGTATATAAAAGATATGTGGTCATCGCATGCTCACCAACTGTCCAAGGGAAGTCTTAAGTGACATCAGTGTTCTACCATAATATCAGTTAAGTAGTAACGTTCGCAATACTACTTATCATATTACAATTAAGAGTATAGAGTTAAGAACGTTGACGTACTAGGACGGGGTCTTAAGGGGCTAGGGTCTGTCTCAGGGTTATAAGAGATCATAAAAATCCACCTTTAATAGGGCAATAAGTGGTCGAGAATGCCTACCTCGTTGGGTCTTTACCCTAAACACACTAATGAGCGATTGACTTGAATATCCACTTCATTGGTTAGATACTTGGTTTTTCTGTGATTTTTAAATAAAGTGGTACATCTTCTTTCAGTATTGTATTTTCTCTTTCCGCTGTATGAGATTTCCATTCGAAGTGTATGTGTATATTATCTGTGCAAATGTAATTCCTTACAAGAACCGACGACCTGTTTAGAATGGTTATAAGTTTCGATAAGCCTTCCCTTGGTCGAAATTTAAGTCCATTTCGGGTGGGTTGTTACATTTGGTATCAGAGCCTAGGTTACCCGATTTTAAGGGAATTATACGTATGTGAGACGTATTTGTATTTTGAAAAAGGTTTTTGATCAAACTATATTTGTAATATATATTTACCCCAACAAGCATATGCATCTATACTAGGCAGCTTTATTGTTTTCTCCATTTTCAACTTAAATACTATCTCAGGAGTATCCACTAAGGGATTATTCCTTTTCTTTTTGGATAGTAGAATGGCTGATAATCCTACTGAGCAGGGAAACTGGGAAAGGCCCCGATACTTTCCAGAACAGTTCCAATAGTTTTTCGATACTATGGAACATGTCCCTGTTGCTAATCCTGCCCCAGAGGCGCCTACAGCTCCTAAGGTTGAGGTAGCCATTGAATTTTCCTGCTTCTGTAAGAGCTTTGCGAATCTTGGAGGGAAATCTTCTCTAGAAAGGAAGGTTTTTCTAATGCCCAATCTTGGATAATGGATTATGAAATAGTTTTTGAAGCTAATGGCTGGCCTGATGAAGTAAAAAGAAGAATAGTGGCCTGGCACTTGAAAAAGGAGGCCCATGAATGGTTGAATTTAGTATTTTGAGAAAACGAGGGCCGGATATTTACATGGGCCAAATTCAAAACCCGTTTCGAACCAAGTTTTAGCCTGATGAAGTAAAACCAAGAATAGTGGCCTAGGACTTGAAAAAGGAGGCCCTTGAATGGTTGAATTTAGTATTTTGAGAAAACGAGGGCCGAATATTTACATGGGCCAAATTCAAAACCCGTTTCGAAGCAAAGTTTCTGCCAAGGGAAGAAATGACGATCCAGTTGGAGAAAATTATTCATTCAAGCAAGGAAGCTTGAGCTTGCAAGAGTATGTAGCCCAATTTATCGAATTGAGTAAGTTTGGAAGAGGTATGGTAGACGCCCCTATGAACAAAACCTTGAGATTTGTTAAAGGGATGAACTCTTCATTGAAGGAAACTTTACTAGCTCAAGTAACATTTGGGGCAACTTTTGAAATCCTAGTAGAGACAGCTACCCTATGCATGGCTGAAGGCTCCAAGGAGGATAAAGAAGGCGAGAAGGGATAAGGAAGTTCCAACAAGAATAAGAAAAAGGAATGGTGGAAAAACAAGAAGAAAGGGGGCAAATTCAAAAAAGAAGCAAAGACTTGTACGAGGTGCAACCACAAGGGCCATGAGGCCAAGGATTGTAGGACCTCGTTGGCAAAGAAGGAATTCAAAGGAAAGTGTTACAACTGCCATAAAGAAGGACCCATGTCTAAGGACTTTCCAAAGCCCCAGGTTATCCGAAGTGGCCAGAATTTTGCAATAGAGGCGCACTAATTCAAATCCGACCACCAAAAGACCAAGGGCAACCCACACTTCAAGGTATAACTTCCATTTTAGGAAATTATGTATACAACTTGTTCGATTCAGGAGCTACTCATTCTTTTATCTCTAAGAGATTAGTTAATCTGTTGAACCTTCCCATGTCTATCTCTGATAGTCCGATAGAGTTGGCCAACCCTATCGGATGATCTAAGTATCTTGAACTGTTGTGAAAAGACCTAGTATTAGAGGTTGACAATGTCGAGTTCCCTTGCAAAGCATATGCTTTGGATTTTATGGGGTATGGTATGGATTGCCTATAATTCTATGAGCCGTCCTAAATTGCGACAAGAGAATCATTTGTCTTAGGAGCAGACAAGGACGTAATCTGAGTATTTCTTCTAATGTTAGGAACAAGGATAAAGCCTTGTTATATTCCTTGTCTCCTAGTTCAAAAGGACCATCTTTGGTCCGTATAATTTGTGAGTTTTTGGATGTTTTTGAGGAGGTAACGGGACTTCCAACCCACAGAGAAATCTCTTTTCATATTGACCTAGAAAAGGACGCTAGACCTGTAGCACTACCCTTAAGGCATATGGTGCCTAAGGAAAAAAGGGAGTTGAATAAGCAGATTTCAGAATTATTACAAAAACGTTTCATTCGATGAAGTACCTCAGAATGGGGTGCACCATTTTTTTTATCTAAGCAGATGGATCTTTGAAATTTTGTGTGGATTATAGGGAACTTAATAAATTGACCAAGAACAATATATACCCCTTACATAGAATCGATGACCTTTTTGACCACTTGGGAGGAGCCCGAGTATTTTCCCAATTGGACGTTGCTACTGGATTTCACCAGTTAAGAATTGCAGAAAACAACAAGGGCAAAACTGCGTTTAGGACACCGAATGGATTGTTCCAATGCGAAGTTATGTCATTCGAACTAACGAATGCACCCGCCTTATTTGTTGACCTCATGAGTAGACTGTTTAGGGGCATTCTAAATAAGATTGTGGTAGTCTTCATCGATGATATCCTTATATTTTCAAAACACCATAAAGAGCTTGAAAATCACTTAAGACAAGTTTTAGGGATATTAAGAAAGAATCTACTGAAAGAAAAATTCTCGAAGTGCCATTTCTAGAGGGAAGAAGTTAGAGTTTTAGACACATTGTGTTGAGCGAAGGCTTGGCGTAGACTTCACAAAGATCGAGGCAATCAAGGAATGATGGATGCCTCAAAATTCTACGGAATTGAAAAGCTTCCTTGGGTTGGTCGGATATTTTCGGAAATTCACTAAAGACTTTGCAGAGATTGCTACTACTTTAACCCAATTACAAAGATGAATTTGGTGTCATCTTGGACTAATAAATGTGGTATAGCCTTTATGAAATTAAAGGAAGTACTAACTAGTGCACCAATCCTCATTATGCTCAATGGTTCAAAATTGTTTATAGTCTACACCGATGCATGTGGGACCAGTTTAGGAGTGGTTCTTATGCAAGAAGGAAGAGTAGTTGCTTACGCTAGTAGACAACTCAACGTGTAATGTCGCGCATTTTCTTTTGATTTACGTTTGAATATTTAAATCAGTTTATATACTGAATTCAGAATATAAATGGAATTTTATATTAATTAAATTGAATTTTGAACGTATAATTATATATTAATATAATATTGAGATTTAAATTCATATTAGTTTATTCTGAAAATAGTATGAATTCAGTTTGAAAATAAATTTGATAGTGAGAATTTATTTTCAATATAATTGTTCATATTTGAGTCAATATATATAAAATCAAATGTTAAATTACCAATTTAATTTAATATCTTCTGTATATAGTCGAATTAGAACGTGGACACTGCTCTGGTATGTTCGAAATGGTAGTATAACCCTAGGAGTGACATTTGTTGCGCTGAAATCGGAGTTCAAACTCGTGAGATATTTTTGATTAAGGCATGTCAATTAAAAATAAATAAGACAAATTAAAATAAATTAAATCAGATAATTAAAATTAAAAATATAGGGGACGACCTAAAATATAAGGCGCGGGCTACTCTGAAGATTTCAGTGTCTTCTCATTTCAATATCGAGTACCAATTCTTTTCCTTCTTCGCTAAGCCTTTAGTAAGGTACACTGTGAATCTACACCTATCCCTAACTCTACCAAAAAGACGTCGTTCTTATCATCTTCCCTTCGCACTCTATAAATTGAATCATTCACAATTGTTTTTCTTCATTCCTGAACCCAAGAACCATTCAAAACCAATTCTCTTCGGGTTTTTTTTCTTTGTTTGTTTTACTTCCAGTAGTATCCAATACAAAATCCACTAGTTACAAAAAGAGGAATTCAATTCAAGCCTTTGCCTTTTGTTTCTTTTTCCAATCAAAACCAAGTAAAAACCAAATCCCACTCATTCAAAATCAAGATCGGTTCCTCATTAAAAAAAGGTATAAATTCAATATCGCGAATTTCTATAGAAGGCGAGGAAGCTTCCTGAAGCTTGAACGAATTCAAAGAAACCGAAGTAAGGGACTCACGATCTGAAATCATGATCGAAGACCGCCATTTCCTGAAGCCCTGAAACTCGAAGATGTTCAGGAGTTTCTTGCGATGGACAGCTATTTGGGGGAGTTTCGAAGTTCGATTTTTATGAAAGAAAGGAGTTCGATTTTACTAACAAGTAGAATGAGGGAGTTGGACTTTGTTGATGAGGAACAACAACTAGGGCTTGACATCAATGATTGCAGATTTAAAGGTGCGATTTTGGGAGGATTAATAGAGCACGATGTTATATTTTTGGGAAGCCAATGCTTATTTTTGGGTGAATAGGGTCTTGCGTGGATTGATAAGAAAACTGGGTGGGATGTAGTGATTTACGGAGGGTTTAAAATGTGAACGATGCGTTGTATTTTGTGGAGATGCTGAGGGTCCGACATTGACTGTAAATTTTTTGAGGAGGTTGGTCTTTGATTTTTTTAAAGACATGAATGAAGTCTGTGGATAGATGGGGCATGCGATAGTTTTTTTGGGGTAGGTATGGTCTGGGTTGATTATTTGTAGGGATGATGAACGGGGTAGTTTGGATAGTGATGGGGATATAGTACTGTGATGAAGTAAAGTACGAACTTGTGATTGGGGCTAGAGGAGGTTTGAGGAATTTCAGTATTGTGCAGTGTTGAACAAAATTGAAAAAAAGAGTCTAGTGGTATTACTGTTTTGGGAAGATTATAAGTGGCAAATGAGCATTGGGAAAAGATTGAAGCGGGTGATCAAGAAAATTAAAGAAGCTTTGCTGTGATATTGATTTTGGGGACAAGAGCATGGCAGTGGAGTTGCAATGTAATGGATATTAGTCTGGTGACGATGGTTGTCAAAAGGAGTGTAGAAATTGGCAAGACGATAAGGTATACCGTTTTACGAAAATTTATATTACATAGAAATTTTATTTAAGTAGTTTATTTAAATTAAATAAATATTTAAATACCCATAGGAAAATTTATTTTAATAGTTAGTTTAGATTAATAATTGTTTAACAGATTAATAAATTTTAAATTTAATCATAAGGGATTGATAAATTTATTCGAGACAAATGAAGTAGCTGCGTAACTAAGACGATATGGAATTTAATCAGATATTCGTCAGCGGAAACCGAGGAGAGTTAAACTCACTCAGTAATTATTGGGAACTATTTTTAATAGTTCAAATTTATTTAATTGCTTGCTGGCTGCTAAATTGATTGATATAAAGCGATAATAGTATATAATAATATTATATAATAATAATATTGGTGATTGGATAATTCCCGCAGTATCATTAGCGGATGCCCGCAGTACCATTAGCGGATGATTTCCCTATACGCCCCACAATATATATAGTGAATGACCTTCTATACCGCGATATCTTGCCTCGAAGCAAGATGGGTATTATTATTGTTGACTAACATCTGTGGATGTAGGAAAAACAGGTTGGAGGAATCCAACTGGATTCCTCAACATTTGTTATTTGTTATAACATGTATGTTGATATATGATGTGTTTATAACCCATAATAGTTTATAATATATATGGATGTGTTAGCGACACTATTTACTGATTTTGGATATTTTGAATATCCTAAATAGTTATATATGGATTTAAAAATAGAAATTTGAAATATAATAAATTTTTTTAAAGGGAATATTTATTTCCAAAAACAGAAATGGTTATTTAGATCCAAATTAAATAGAATTCAAAAGTTAATAATTGTTTAAACCAATATTTTGAAGAAGTGATTTATAAATGACATTATAAGAAATGGGTATCGAAAAATAAATTATTATTTTAAAATAGATTGGAAATTTTCCCATTCGCAAAGGAAAATATAAAGAAGATTTTATAAGAAAATGGAAGTTATTAATAGAAATGAAACTTGAAATTTCTATTATGAATTCAGGTTGACTAATTAAGTCAAGTACGAACTTGTGTTAAGAAATATTATTCACGGTTGAGAATGAATAAAGAGTAAAAGCAAAATCTTTGCAAGTAGAAATTCGTTAGAAGGAAAATTATAATAGGTTTTAAATTTATAATTTCTAATCAAAGTTAAGCCAGACTAATTTGAATAATATAATCTTATATTATATTAAAGGATTTTATATAAGATTTTTAGAAGATAAATATTAATAATAAAGAATTTACAAATCATGTTTATATACATATAGGGAATGCGATTTTATTGAAATAAAGCTGAATTGAGTTGAAATAAAATCAATAGAGATGTTATGGAAATTTTCATGAAATCAAGACATTATTTTACAAAGTTTAAAATGAAATTGAATTGGTAAGTGAAATCATATCGTATAAGTACTTTGTTCCAGTTTAGAAATAAATAATCGATTAACAAATATTTTGAAAATCGTATCTTCGATAATAGTAGTAGCAAATGGTTTGAAAACATATTTGTAATTAAAATATTTGGAATGATGATAAATTCGAGATAAATATCTAATTTAAAAGTGATAATGAATAACTGGAATTTTTATTGGTTAGAAATTCAAAATTGGAGTTAAGAAAGTTAGAAACTGACTGTGGATTAGTGAGTTGAATAATATTCTGAGTGTCGATCCGATGTTGGTTTCGGCCTTCGGGGTTGATACTTAGGAAATTATTCTCTTACTGGTTACGGTTAGAGACTAGTGACTGAGATGAGAAATACATGCTTAAAGGGATTTTAAAATGAAAGGGGATTTTGAATATTCTTATATATGTAAATATAAGAAGAGAAATGAGTATTCCAATTATTGGAAAATAGAGAATTTTTAAAATGACTACGGTTAATCAAAAGAGGCTAAGGTGATGACAAAGATTAAATCAGCGAATTCAATTTTCTTTTATGGATGAATGGATGTTTTTATTTGATAGTTAAATAACCGACTATCAAATCTGGCCTATACGATTATTGGTACGGCAAGACCGAGATCGAATTTATTCGAAAACCATTCCGAACCAACTAAAAGTAATGTTAAAGATACTGATTGAAGATGGAACAGTGAAGACCGGATCTTCAAAAGCGAAAGGACTACTTGTCAGAGTCTTTGGAATCACGCCCAGAGATATTCTAATGGTGATCCTGTCGCGATTGAAATCAACGGATTGCAAGGACTACTCGCTACTGATCCGTAGGGTGATTACTAGGATGCGGTAGGAGAGTGCCTTCGGTTTGTCCAGTCCCAGGACAACTTGTATGGACGAATGTTTAATACAGTGTTTCCAATGGACCATGTACATTGGTTTCCTCAAACGTATTTCTGTTGATGGCGGAGAAAACACCTTCTCTTAGCTTGAATACTAGAATATTTTTAAGGACGTCAATTAGTGATATCTGGCGGATTTGACGGTGGCACATTCTAAGTGAATGGGGCCAGATGATCTATAAATACGATTATAATCTCAAGCCTCACAACAGGGAAATGACAAAAATCGAGCAGGCAACATGGCTATGTGGGTAGCCCCCATTAGGTGTATCGTCACCATTTATAGAATATTCATATTTGTTACTTCTTTTTGCTTCTGTATCTCTGGGGAACGGTTATGTTGGATATAACCGTAGGTGAAAATATATTCGATGCACTCAAAAGAAATGAGTGGTCGGTCATATGTAGGCTGGGTAGCAAGACGTTCTTGTTGAACCCAGCGTATTTCCTTCTAGAGATACACTATCGGCAGGTAGTCCCATACCTTGTCATAGTCGGAATCCAATCTCCAATAATTGCTCTTAGTTTTGATTGTATACTATGTATGTAGAGAGTGAGATGAAAGTGTTCTACTTGATTGATATTATTTCTATTTATACACTATTATAATACCAGAAAATTTATTGATTTCAAAAATGTTTTGGGTTATCGTAAGGTAAAAATCGTCCATGTTTATGTGTGGATTGGTCTTACGATCATCTTTTCACTCGAAATGATTTTTAACATTAAAATCAAATTGGATGATACCAATAATTTAGTGGGTTTTTCTCACGCTGGTTCACCAGATTGACCAGTGCGTTTGTAATGCTCGGGTCAGACCCAGTTGGGTCAGACTGAGTTGTGCAGGTTCAGGATAAGTTATGGATTTCAGGAGACAAGCTGAAGGAGTTCAAACGTATTATGTATTTAGATATTATTCCACTGTGTGTTGAAGATGAGTACAGACTATTATAACTGTCCAGATGAATTGGATGACCATTGTACTCTGATGATTAGTAAGTATTATTTCAAGTTTTAAATAAAAATTTATTTCTGTATTAAATTTTGTTCCGCTACAATGTAAGAATCTGTGTATTGTGGTTAGTTGTTCTTCTTCTTTTTCTTCTATTTTAATATTTCTTTCTTTCTTATCTCACCCTTTAACTTCTTTCTTTAACATTCCATATTTTCGATACTAGAGTTTTGGACATGGGATATATTTGTGTCGAAAATTCGAGCATCGAATTTTCTGGTTCGTTACAGTGGTATCAGAGCAATGCTTTACAAATAACCTTGGCTCTATGGCGTAACTCGATAGAGATGGGTTTAATAATACCTTAGATTGAGTTGAGTTTATATGTTTATGAGAGCGTATTTGTATGTTTTATAAAAATTGTTTTATATTGTGTCACTTGATCGGTTCAATTTTGAACTAGAAATGATGCAATATTATTTTGAAAAGCAGGTAAATGAAATAATTTTGCCCGAATCTATTTTTGTATATAAAAGAAATAATTCTATTATTATTGATATTTGATTGCTTGAATAACTTGAATGAAATTCAAATGGTATTATGGAAATTAACTGGTTAAGTATAACCAGAAGATGAAATAAATGATGTTTGAAATAAAAATAAGAATTTGGGAAACAAATTCCAATATGAATTGAATAGAGTGAAACTTGAGTTGAGAGTAAGTTAAAAAGATTTGGATTGAAATTGAAAACCATACTGAACTAAAACGAATTATTAAATTAATATGGAATGAAAATTCTTGAATTCAAAATAACAATAACTGAATGTTGATAATCTAAATAAAGCTCGGCACATATTGTTTGAATATATCGAGTGAAACAAGAAATGAATTGCAATAAAGCCAAGTCAAGTAGGAATAATTGAATATGACTTAAAATGTTATTCAATTAGGTTTGGGTTATGGAATTGAATCTTGAAATAGAAGTGAATATGTGTGTATATATTGAATAATGAATATAAACTCATATTATATAAACTTGAGTTGAATAGAAAATACATGGAGCATGAATCAATTAAAGCTTAATTGAATTTGGAACTCAAGACTAAGTTCAAATGGACTTGTGAATTGAAAATAAAACCTAGAACTTGAGTTATAATTAGAAATGAAACTTGACTCGTTATAAGCAAATGTATACATATTTAAACATGGTTGTTTAAACTATCACAAGCAAGCAACAAAACGAATTAATGGATAAATTAACAAAGTCGAAGTAAAAAAGTTGAATCGATTGGGATCGAATAGGAATGGATGTGTATGTGATTGAACAGGTGTATTGGATGGAAGCAAGCGTGGAGAATAAATATGAGATGCCCGACAAAAAGGTACATATTTAATTCAATATGGGATTTTATGAGCCTATTTGGCAAGCCGCTTGGCTTTTTAATTTTCTTTTTGACTGGAGAGAGCCCAGAGAGGCATTTTGTAGTTGTACCGATCAGCCCGTACAAAGGAGGTAATGGCGAAATTTTTCTAAAATTTAGGGAGCAAGAAATTTTTTCAACATTTTGGAAATTTTTTGTTATCGAATGTTAATAATTTCTAGGTGGAATTGGGAACTAGCAAGTCGGTTGAATAGAAAGGATACTGGAGTAAGTGTCTAGTGGCATGAGTGGATCATGAAAAGTAGGTGAGATATAGCTATTTTTCATACTTAGTAATTTCAGGGACGAAATTCTTTTAAGGGGGAAGGAATGTAACGTCTCGCATTTTTATCGATTTACGTTTAAATATTTAAATCAGTTTATATACTAAATTCGGACTATAAATGGAATTTTATATTAATTAAATCGAATTTTGAACGTATAATTATATATTAATATAATATCGAGATTTAAATTCATATTAGTTTATTTTGAAAATAGTATGAATTCAGTTTGAAAATATATTTGATAGTGAGAATTTATTTTCAATAGAATTGTTCATATTTGAGTCAATATATATTAAATCAAATGTTAAATTATCAATTTAATTTAATATCTTCTGTATATAGTCGAATTAGACCATGGACACTGTTCCAGTATGTTCATAATGGTAGTATAACCCTAGGAGTGACATTTGTTACACTGAAATCGGGGTTCGAACTCGTTATATATTTTTGATTGAGGCATGCCGGTTAAAAATAAATAAAACAAATTAAAATTAAATTAAATCAGATAATTAAAATTAAAAATATAGGAGATGACCTAAAATATAAGACGTAGGCTACTCTGAAGATTTTAGTGTCTTCTCTTTTCAATATCGCATACCAATTCTTTTCCTTCTTCGCTAAGCCTTCAGCAAGGTACACTGTGAATCTACACCTATCCCTAACTCTACTGGAAAGATGTCGTTCTTATCATCTTCCCTTCGTACTCTATAAATTGAAGCATTCACAATTGTTTTTATTTATTTATGAGCCCACGAACCATTCAAAATCAATTCTCTTCATTTTTTTTCTTTGTTTGTTTTATTTCCAGTAGTATCCAATACAAAATCCACTAGTTACAAAAAGAGGAAATTGATTCAAGCCTTTGCCTTTTGTTTCTTTTTCCAATCAAAACCGAGGAAAAACCAAATCCCACTCATTCAAAACGTCGATATCGGTTCTTTATCAAAAAAAAAGTAAAAATTCAATATCACGAATTGCGATAGAAGGCGAGAAAGCTTCCAGAAGCTCGAACGAGTTCAAAGAAACCGAAGTAAGGGACTCATGATCTGAAATCATGATCGAAGACCGCCATTTCCTGAACCCTTGAAACTCGAAGATGTTCAGGAGTTTCTTGCGATGGACAACGATTTGGGGGAGTTTCGAAGTTCGATTTTTATTATGAAAAGGAGTTCAATTAAACTGACAAGTAGAACGAGGGAGTTGGACTTTGTTGATAAGGAACAACAACCGGGGCTTGACATCAACGATTGCAGATTTAATAGTGCAATAGTGGGATGATTAACAGAGCACGATGTGATATTTTTAGGAAGCTGATGCTTATTTTTGGGTGAATAGGGTCTTGCATGGATTGATAAGAAAACTGGGTGGGATGTAGTGATTTACGGGGGTTTGAAATGTGAACAATGTGTTATATTTTGGGGAGATGCTGAGGGTCCGACATTGACTGTAAGAAGTTTGAGGAGGTTGGTCTTTGATTTGTTTAATGACATGAATGAAGTCTGTGGATAGATGGGGCATGTGATATTTTGTTTGGGGAAGGTATAGTCTATGTTGATTATTTGTAGGGATGATGAACGGGGTAGTTTGAATGGTGACGAGGCTATAGTACTGTGATGAAGTAAAGTGCGAACTTGTGATTGGGGCTAGAGGAGGTTTGAGGAATTTCAGTATTGAGCAGTGATGAACAAAATTGAAAAAAGGAGTCTGGTGGTATTGCTGTTTTGGGAAGATTATAAGTGGCAAATGAGTTTTGGGAAAAGATTGAAATGGGTGATCAGGAAAACTAAAGAAGCTTTGCTGTGATATTAATATTAGGGACAATAGCATGGCAGTGGAGTTGCAATGTAATGGATATTAGTCCGGTGACGATGTTTGTCAAAAGGAGTATACAAATTGGCAAGACGATAGGGTATACCGTTTTACAAAAATTTATTTAAGTAGTTAAATTAAATTAAATAAATATTTAAATACCAGTAAGATAATTTATTTTAATAGTTAGTTTAGATTAATAATTGTTCTACTGATTAATAAATTTTAAATTTGACCATAGGGGATCGATAAATTTATTCGAGACAAATGAAGTAGGCACGTAACTAAGACGCTATGGAATTTAATCAGATATTCGTCAGCGGAAACCGAGGTGAGTTAAACTCACTCAGTAATTATTGGGAACTATTTTTAATAGTTCAAATTTATTTTATTGCTTGTTGGCTGCTAAATTGATTGATATAAAGTGATAATAGTATAATAATATTATATAATAATAATATTGGTGATTGGATAATTCCCGCAGTACCATTAGCGGATGCCTACAATACCATTAGCGGATGATTTCCCTATACGCCCCCAAAATATATATAGTGAATGACCTTCTATACCGTGATATCCTGCCTCGAAGCAGGATAGGTATTATTATTGTTGACTAACGTCTATGGATACAGGATAAACAGGTTGGAGGAATCCAACTGGATTCCTCAACATTTATTATTTTTTCCCACATAAATGTTGATATATGATGTGTTTATAACCCATGATAGTTTATAATATATGTGGATGTGTTAGTGACACTGTTTGTTGATTTTGGATATTTTTAATATCCTAAATAGTTATATATGGATTTAAAAATAGAAATTTGAAATATAATAAGAATTTTTAAAGGGATTATTTATTTCCAGAAACAGAAATGGTTATTTAGATCCAAATTAAATAGAATTCAAAAGTAAATAATTTTTTAAACCAATATTTTGAAGAAGTGATTTATAAATGACATTATAAGAAATGGGAATCGAAAAAAAAACTGTTATTTTAAAATAGATTGGAAATTTTCCCATTCGTAAAGGAAAATATAAAGAAGATTTTATAACAAAATGGAAGTTATTAATAGAAATGGAACTTGAAATTTCTATTATGAATTCAGGTTGACTAATTAAGTCAAGTATGAACTTGTGTTAAGAAATATTATTCGCGGTTGGGAATAAATGAAGAGTAAAAGCAAAATCTTTGCAAATAGAAATTCGTTAGAAGGAAAATTATAATAGGGTTTTAACTTATAATTTCTAATCGAAGTTAAGCCAGACTAATTTGAATAATATAATCGTATATTATATTAAAGAATTTTATATAAGATTTTTAGAAGATAAATATTAATAATAAAGAATTTAAAAATCATGTTTATATACATATATGGAATGTGATTTTATTGAAATTAAGCTAAACTGAGTTGAAATAAAATCTATAGAGATGCTATGGAAATTTTCATGAAGTCAAGACTTTATTTTACAAAGTTTAAAATGAAATTGAATTGGTAAGTGAAATCATATCGTATAAGTACTTTGTTCCAGTTTAGAAATAAATAATCGTTTAACAAATATTTTGAAAATCGTATTTTGATCATGGTAGTAGCAAATGGTTTGAAAACATATTTGTAATTAAAATATTTGGAACGATGATAAATTCAAGATAAACATCTCATTTAAAAGTGATAATGCACAACTGGAATTTTTATTGGTTAGAAATTGAAAAATGGAGTTAAGAAAGTTAGAAACTGACTATGGATTAGTGAGTTGAATAATACTCAGAGTGTCGATCTGATGTTGGTTTCGGCCTTCGGGGTTGATACTTAGGAAAATATTCCCTTACTAGTTATGGTTAGAGACTAGTGACTGAGATGAGAAATACAAGCTTAAAGGGATTTTGAATATTCTTATATATGTAAATATAAGAAGATAAATGAGTATTCCAATTATTGGAAAATAGAGAAGTTTTAAAATGACGAATGGTTAATCAAAAGAGGCTAAGGTGATGATAAAGATTAAATCAGCAAATTCAGTTTTCTTTTATGGATGAATGGGTGTTTTTATTTGATAGTTAAACAACCGACTATCAAATCTGTCCTATACGATTATTTGTACGGAAAGACCGGGATCGAATTTATTCGAAAACCATTCCGAACAAACTAATATGTAACGTGAAAGATGCTGATTGAAGATGGAGCAGTGAAGACCGTGGATCTTCAAAAGCGAAAGGACTACTTGTTAGAGTCTTTGGAGTCATGCCTGGAGATATTCTAATGGTGATCCTGTCGTGATTGAAATCGACAGATTGGCAAGACTACTTGCTATTGATCCATAGGGTGATTCCTAGGATGCGTTAGGAGAGTGCCTTCGGTTTGTCCAGTCCTAGGACAACTTGTATGGACCAATGTCTAACAAAGTATTTCCAACACCATTAGTCGGAGGTTCTAGCAGACCCAAAGGAGGGGTATAATGGGGATGCCTAAAAGACTAGATTATACCTGGTCGAGTACCCTATGTATCATGGAAAGGCCTAGTTATTTTCGTTGAGTAAGGCAACCATACGTATCGTGGAAAGGCGTATGGAGTTTTGTTAGAACCGGGGTTGCCATTAGCTCTTGACAAATGACATGTCATAGACACTCATATGATTTACGATGGCTTCAAGGCAGGGTCTAACAAAGTATTTCCAACACCCTTAGTCGGAGGTTCTAACAGACTCAAAGGAGGGGTATAATGGGGATGCCAAAAAGACTAGATTTTACCTGGTCGAGTACCCTAGGTACCATGGAAAGGCCTAGTTATCTTCATTGAGTAAGGCAACCATACGTATCATGGAAAGGCGTATGGAGTTTTG
The DNA here is from genome assembly GCA_030737875.1 of Allium sativum. Lineage (NCBI taxonomy): Eukaryota > Viridiplantae > Streptophyta > Magnoliopsida > Asparagales > Amaryllidaceae > Allium > Allium sativum. The sequence goes on along the minus strand of CM060915.1, from coordinate 46,563,888 downwards.
TTAGAACCGGGGTTGCCATTAGCCCTTGACAAATGGCGTGTCATAGCCACTCATATGATTTACGATGGCTTCAAGGCAGGATTGGAAGTGATAACCAAAGTCATGTATGATGATTATTTTCAGCTTTTAAGTTGCTCGCCCTATTATCTCCACCCTTCAAAGATGCAATTTCAGATTCTTGAGATTTAATCATATGGATCAATTAAGCCTTATCATTCTCAAGAAGCTCAATACGCTCAAGTGTCGAGTGTTCAATCTATGAAATCCAAAGAAAAACTTGTTCCATGACTCAAATCGGTTTCCAGTAGCATCCTTAGCCTCGTCTAATTGCACTTCAAGTTGACTCTTAGTAATGTCAAGTTGGGTGGTCATATAGTTTTTTATAGCGCTCAGCTCTCCAACGGCATTCTGGTCATCATATGGAAACAAATCTAAGTCAAAGTCCATCCCTCTTAAATCCCAACCTTCAAATCGATCCTTCATCTTTGGATTACCAGGGACAATTCATAGGGAGGCCTGTCAAGAATCACTTGGATTTGGCGAGAAATGGGAATAATAGACTAAGAAGTTGTAAGGGGTTGTTCCGGAGAGACAAGAAGATTAGGGTTCAAAAGCTCTACCAATTTGCAAGATTCCCAGGGCTCATCCTCACTTCATGCATCATCATCTCTTTTCTTCTTAGCATCCTCCGGGTGTTGCTCATTGTCCATAACCCCTTGTTCAGATACATGTAAATGATCATGCTTCCTCTTCTTCTTCTGATTAGCCAATGAAGGTTCAGGAGCATGATCAGATAGGACCTGAAGGTAACCGAGGGCGCTTTGAGCAGCGAGAAAGACAGGACTATAGAAGATTTTGTGGATTAACAAGACTAGTCTGTTGGGTAAAACTGTCTGATAAAGAAAATTTCATTCCTGAATCTGGAAAAGGGAAAGGAAAAACTTTAACACCTGTATCAAAAATACTAGAACAAGATACAAAAAGGAAATGCATTAGGTATATATGGAACTACTAAAGCTATCCCTAGCCTTGCAAGATACTTTCCTGGCTTAGAAACAGGAACTTTTGAGAATTCCTGTATTTAAGATTTGGGAGTTGAATATTTAAACGACAGTATTACCTTGGATAAGGTCTTTAGTTAAATCAAGAACACTAGGATCTTTAAAGGTTTCTGAACCACTTTCTTCTTAGTTACCCTGAAAAGGAGAACTTTCATCAACATCTAAAGCTTCCTTAGGAGTTTCCCCAGTTTCATCAAACTGCTCAATCTCTTTCACCAGATCCGTGGAAGTTTTTGAAAAGGTCACACTTGCAATTTCCTGGTTAGTTTCCTCTAAAGAAGGACCCCCCTTCTCAGTCGGGTCTGACGAAATCACAAGATTTTTACCTTTATGACGCTTGGATATTACTTTTTAGCAGAAATTGATTTGGATTTAAGAGCTACTTTACTACTCTTTGCAGGGTTGGAGCGTTTCATTTTCGAGGTCCTCTTGACCGGAGATTTGCTAGCAGCACCCTTCTTATCAGAAGAATCCACCGCGAAAGTCTACAAAGGAGAAAGCAAGTTGTAGTGATGTAGGAACTCTTCGGTAATTAAAAATTTCCTATTCCTCTCTCTTTCATCGACTGCCAGTAGAGAATGGCAGAGACCTTGATTAAAGGCGATGCTCTGACCAGGAAGCACTGTAATATAACTAATGACTTAAGTAATAGGCCAAAAGGAGTAAAAAGGGTGGGTCTGAGTAGTAAGTATACTCACCGGCTTTCATCCATAAGCCACAGAAGCTATCAAGATATCGGATAGAGAAATATTGATTAGGAAATCCTCGAACACTTTTCACTAAGCCAGCAATTATTTTAGAACCCTAGATTTCAACAAAAACAATTGAAGGACATTGTTTCCTTCTCTTAAAGGCATATATAGAGCATATATCTTCAAATGAAGGAGCATGTTGTTTTTCCCTCATGAAAAGAATATAAAGGCTTGTTAAAACGACATAACCATTTGGGTGTAATTGACACAGGGAAATAGCCAAGTTCCAAAGAATCATCTCTAAATAAGGATTAAAAGGAGGAATCGCCCCGCTCACTAACATACCGCGATTAACAGCGACATACCCGGTTGGAGGATCATCCGCGAAGTCATCCTTCCCAGCCCACCTGGCTTCTTCTTCTTCTAAAATTCCAAATTGGTTACACAGTTGTTGAAATGAGCTAAAAGGAAGATCTGTCTCATGCCTCTCATAAGGAATACCAAAGAGTGCACGAGGCTTTGGAAAGCTTTGAGTAGCATTTACATCAGGGGCAGTACCTGGTGCTACTCCAGTAGTTTGGTCAGAACTTCTAGTTTGGCCGGACATAGTTCGATCCTTAGAACTCTGGTGTGTTTGATGTTAAGTTAGCATTTCTACATAAATATATATTACGTCACTAAAAATTAGTATTACCAAAAGGGCAGAAGTTGAACAAGTGCGAGCCAAAACAAAGGTCATGCATGAACGACCCTTACAGAACAAATAGAAGCAATCCAACCGATTTTGAGGCATAAACAACCCGAATATTTGATTGTTCACACAACACGTGTCCAATCATTCACAATGGGTTTTGGCCCGCTCGCATGTAAATAACCCAGATTCCAGGTTTGAGCTCATACCGATCCTGACATGGTCGCGCATAATCGTATTGCGACATCTACTCAAACTCAAATCAAGGCGGTTGCGCATATTTAGGCACAATGGGTCGTTCGTGACCAACCTCATGTAGGATTCAAGCAAGAACGACCCTTGTTAAATTAAAAGTTGGGCGACCATAGAGCTCGAACATGAATATGCATGACAAAGAAAAAAGGAAACTTTACAGACCAAATATAGGGTCAAAACAAATAGGGATAACAAACGGTTTGAACAAACTCCTCGATATCACAGTACAAAGGCAAAGACTGTTGCCAGTTCAGGTGACAATCAACAAAATCATACAAGTATGCAACCAATAGATATTAAAGAGCATTTCGCCAAGCAACTTACTAGGATATTACTAGAAAGATTAGGAATTCAAAAGGCCGTATATGTCAAAATGTTTACATATATAACCCTACAACAACCTAGTTAAAATTACAAGAATCTTCAGGAAAATCCGCAAGGGATACTCTTGGTAAATATTTAGGTCCTTCAAGCTGTACCCAAGGTTAACAGATTCATACTTCAGATTAAATCAAATCAAAATAAAGGGGAAGAATTTACTTGCAACCAAGAAAACAATCTCAAAGTGAGTAGGTTGCCCCGATCTTGAAGTTGTAGAGCTCTAGTGGGAATATCACACACGGCTGTAGGTCGAAACGTTGAAAGGGCTAAGATAATTGAAAGCTTCAGAGATAATCGAAACAGTGAATAATATTATCTAGAACAATACCACCATTAAAAGCTTTTCGGAAGAAAAAGGAAAGAAATAGGGAACGGGAGAGCAAGAAGGTGATATATAAAGTGAAAATAAGGCTAAAAAGCCTAACGGGCCAAAGCAGCGCATTGGCCTTCTCGTTCGACCACACTATGTAAACAAATGATCTTAAATTCATCCATTTACATCAACACACGAATGACCGTGATCCTATTGGAACATACATGTATATGAGTCATTTAAAAGCGCACCACCACAAGGCAAGTTTGACTTAATCCATCCAACAGTGCCACGATCAATTAGTTCGAAGCTTGAAATTTTTGTTCTATAAAATTACAAACTTCGAGGGGAAAATGTTATCCCTCAAAATTTTCGTACACACATTAGATGGTTAAGTATAAGTTAGAGGCACAAGACAAGCACTCGAGTCGAATAAGCATCATAATAGGTTCGTTCGCACGCAATTAAAGGTCGAGCACGATGTAAGTGAAGTCGCTCATTCATATATCGAAAGGGTCGATCGTGTGAGATAAGGAAAAGAATAGGTTCCGGCCACATGTCCCGTTATGCATTCGTTCATTTATACTATCTTGATCGATCGTACATATCAGGAAACACAAAATACCAGGGGTCGCACATTCCTCCCGTGTCCACTCATAGAATGCTACCCCAGCCGCTCACTCATTCCTTGATCAGTCACTGGAGCTTCGCCCAGATGTCATCTACGGACTGGTCAGATACCAGCTCTTGAAAGGCCGCACTTACATTTTGTTCTACAAGCCTTGATCGCTCGCTTGTGGACTACGGTGCAGGTCGCCCGTTCATCTATAATCAGACAAAGTGCATCAACCAGATGCCATCCACCGGTCGATCATAAAAAACTTAACATGATGATCCGGTCGATTATTCTTATACTAACTAGGAAGCTTCGACAAGTCGCCTGTACACTCATCGCCTGCCCGCCCATTCAACATGCTCAGACCTATGCAGTCGCTCGCTTCTATGAATCCGCTCGCTCCCATGAAGTCGTTCCAGGACAACTGAATACAACTATCGCCAATTGGCTACAACTAAGTGATGGCATATCCGTAATTAATGAGACAAGCGACCTGTAGTCTGCATATGCGAATTTCAGCTCATTTCTTCAGGGGGCTCACCTATAAATAGGCCATGGCTTCCACCATAAGTGAGGACGAACTCCTGGCCACCATGAAATGCTGCAAAATTCTTCCCTCTACCATTTCCTTAAGCATTCTCACCATTTCCACTTAAAGAATCTTCATCCATTTGGCCATGGCGTCCATCAAGATCTTATAAGAGAGAAGACGCCAAAGACGTCCTCCTTCTTCGTCGTTTATTCGTCCTTCTCCTCTACAGATTCCACCAATCCTCCATTTAATTCTGTGAATCTAAGCGAGATTTGTAGTTAAGAGTGAGAATATGTTGAGAGTTGAGAGGATGAGAAGATGTATGTACGAAGAGAGTTTACATGGTTTGTAATCATCATGATAATGCAAACTACCTTCATAGTGGATGTAGGCCTAACTTAGGGTCGAACCACTCTAAAACCTCGTCTCTATTTTACTTCCCTCACATTTTTACTTTTAATTTCTGTGAGTGCGGCTCCATTTAGTTTCTAACCATATTGGTGAAGTACGGTTCCCGTACCATTGGTGTTTGAACAATTTTTTGGTGAAAACAGCTATTTTATTGCTCATTAAGACTATTGCCTGACTCAAGATTTTATGTTTCCTCTTATTAGCTTGGGTTCTTCGTCCTGATGTGGATGGGGAAGACTGAGTAGTAGGTCATAGGTAGTAGATCGTAGTGGACGATGCTGCAGAACAATGACGAGTCGGAGGCTGACATATCAGTTTTCTACTATTCATATCTAGTTGTTGTTTCCGATCTTATGTTTGTTGTAAGATTTGCTGTGGCCGTAGTGAGGAATCTTTGTACAGATTCTTATGATAAAATCCTTTGTTGTGTGGATATTCTTTCAAGTTAATTGTAACGACCCGTATTTTCAGCTATATATTATATAATTTATTTAATTATTTATATAGTGAATTTTGGAATATAAGGTTGTTTAATAAAATTTTATTGAATATTTAATTAATTTAAATAATATAATAAAATATTAATTTCTGAAATAGTCAGAAATAGTGTAATTGACAATAGTGTGTGAATGGGCAATATAAAATATATATAATTCAGTTTATATTGAAATATATTGACGAATATAATTTTAAAAGCCATTGAATATATATATTTAAATTATAATTATAATAGAGCTCGAAATGGCGCTGCAGTTCGCTATTTGGCGATTCGAACTTCAACTGGTTATACAGGATTCGTTTTAACTCGGATTTCTGTGAAACAAGAAACGTGTGGAGCTGGTGGAGTATATCTTCCTAGTGGAAGAGAGAAATCAGGATTTCGTCGTGTAGATTTTGTTTTATGTCCAAATCAAATTTTAAAATAGTCGCTATGGAATTCCTTTATATTTTGCAACGCTTTATTTACGTTATAAATGGATTTTCTATATAATTTGAATATCGAATTAATACTGGAATTTGAATATCGAGTTATAAACTCTAATATAATTATTTTAAAGCTGTGGTATATCGTATGTGAATATATACGATAATATTTATTTTTAAATATTAAATTTAATTGTTTTTAAATATATTTATATATTTAAAAGGGCTATTTTGGACTTTAAAAATAGCCAGTTTTTCATACGACCTCCGTTTTCGACGAAACCAGTTTTGTTGGATCCGCAATATCAAATAGTTGTTAGATTTCCAGTTTCGTGATTTTTAGAGTCTGTATATGGCCGTACGGATTTTTAGAGTGAAAAACAGTCAGTGTTTTGACGGTTAAAAATACGCTGTGTGAGCAAACGGAGTCGGAATTTGACGAAATCAGTTTCGTTGGGTCCGTAATGGCAAACTGTAGCTGCATGTCCATTTTCGTGATTTTTGGGTATCGTACGTGATCACAGTGATTTTTAAATGACAACCAGAAACAGCGATAGCTTAAAATAAATATAAAAACTCAAATAAAAAAATATTTTTTCATCCTATAAATATTGTTTACTTCTGATAACCCTAGAAACCCTTTCCTCTCTGATCAAGAATGCGCCGCCACCATCGTATGAAAAGCTACAGCAAAATCCCACTTTCAAAAATCATTATAAAATCAAAAACAAATCTATAAACCCTCATACATATATGTTCACACTCCTTATCTCATTCGCTTCGACTGTATATCCATTTTGTGTGGATCGAACACCATTTTTCCAATGTCTATTTTGTACGGTGCGCTAGGGCTGAGGGTTTCGCAGGAACTAAAGGGTATCGAGGCAATTCAAGGTTGGTTTTGTGTTTGTGGCGTCGGGTAGAGTAATCCATGAGATTTTGGGTTGAATCGGTGGAAAAAAATAACGCACTACCTGTACGTGTGGCCGACGACGCGATTGGTTAGGAGGGGCCGAGTTCAGAGTGAAGGTGGTGGAGGCGTGGAGATTTTGAAGAGGAAGAGAATGGTGTAATCAGTTTTCGATTTCGGGTGGTGTTGGAAAGGAGATTGGTGTAGGAACGATGGAAAATGGTGGAGCATCCGTTTGGAGCTCACGGCAGAATGATGGGGGAGAAGAAGGAGGACGGGCTCGGGTTTAAAGGAGAAGAGATGGGCCGAGTTTGGTTTGGTAAAGCCCAATAACAATTTAGAATCAAGTTATTTAATTTAAATATATACACCATCTTGTTAATGCAATATCTTATTCATACGTTATCAGAATTCTGAACGGTCAGATCCGTTGAGACCGTATCGACAAAAGCTACCCAATGAAGCTGACCGCGCGTGAAACGGAGCCAGTTACAATTTATGACGAAATAAATTGTCCGTCGCAGTCAAATGAACGCATATCGTTATTTAACGATCATCGAACCAATGTGAGTAAATCTCACTAACTCTGAACAATTTATATTTTTATAATGCATTTTTAGAAGTGATAAATATTGATTGAATTGCTGCGTGTTGGCTGTTTGGTTGAACTGCTAGTCAGTTGATTGGATTTATCGATAACGATATATATAAATCGTATCGAAATATTGATTTTGATTATCAGAATATTTTACCTTCATGCTATATATGTTGACTAACATCTGTGGATGCAGGGAAACAGGTCGGAGGAATCCAACTGGATTCCTCAACATTTATTTACCGCTTTTCATATATTTTGATATATGATGTGTTATATCATCCGTTATTGATTCTGTGTGTTTGGATGATGACCGATCAGTTGATTTGATATTTTTACACTATAAGTGATACGAGAAAGGGAATAAGGAAAATTTTCAAAGTATATTTTGAAAATAGATTATTTATATAAAATCAGCTATGAAAGGAAAAAGGGTTTTATAAAAGAAATCATTTTATAAAATCAAAGCAATAAGGGAAAAATATTTGTAAAACAAATAGAGAAGGGAAATTGTTTGTAAAAACATTTACAAATAAAATAGAAAAGAAAATATTTGTAAAAACATTTACAAATAGATTAAAAGGAAATATTTATCTAGAGAAATAAACTGAGTTATAAAAAGGAATTATTTATTTAGAAAATAAATAGAATATTGAAGTACTTGAAAATGGATAAAAGTGTAATAAAGGAGAATTTTACACTAGGAAGAATTTAGGCCCGTGCTTCGCACACGGGTAAACAGAATATGAATTCAAAGTGAATTTTTAAGAAAGATCTGTTTTAACAGATAAAGTGAGAAGGTTAATTTATAAATAAAGTTTTATAAATTAATTTAGTTATTTATCATTGGATAAATAGAGTATATAAGTCAAGACTTATATAGAGAAGTAAAAATCGATTTCCACATCGATGTTGAAACTGAATAAGGACGAAGGAGAATTTATCGAATAAGAATTATTCGAAGTAAAGTCATCGAATATCAGTTTAGTCGAAGGGAAATTTATCGAATATTAGTTATTCGAAAGAAGTTAATCCAATAGAGTTATATAGTTAGAGTTATACAGTAGAGTTAATCAGTTAGAGTAAATCGATCATAGTCAAATCGAACTAGAAATTAAAACAGTAGTCATTTAAGATAAGTTATCAGTCAGTACGACTGCTAGCGTAATTCGCAGGGCTGCAGATAGCCTAAGGCGGTCGGATGTTTCCTGAGGGAATCAGGCGTAACCATTGTGATCGCTGCGATCTAGAGTCGAGCGAATGGTGTCAAGTCAAATATTAGTTAATTGATAAAAGTAATTTAGTCGAGTTAATTAAGCTGAGTTAGTCCAGTTGAACTGATCAAGTAAGTGGGTCAAAATGAGTAAATCAGACCGAGTTATCTGAACAAGGGTTAGTCCAGTAAGAGTTAAATAGAATAAGAGTTAATTGAATAAGAGTTACAACTTAGAGTTAACCGAGTATGAGTTAATGATTTAGTTCGTTATTTATTCGAGTTAGAAAATCAAAGTATTTATAAAGTCATTATAATTCGGATGCAGGGGATTATAACACCATTGATATAATCAAGTGTTTTTTTTCGTACGAGAAGCGGATTTGTAAATAAAATCCGAGGATGTCGTAAAGAAGTGTTAAAGATTTAGAAAGATGAATTTTGCCTATTTCGAAGTTAGAAATGTTGTTCAGTTAAGGTCTGAGAGGTAACTATACCCCAACTTGATTGACTTCGTTTTTAACTAAGAAATGGTTAAGATTCGATGGTGAAAAGTGGTTAAGTGGAAACCAAATGAAGGAGATTTGGCATAGTGATGTTTATTCAAACATCTGTTCAATCAAATGAAAGAGATTTGGAAATGTTTTCCAAATGAGAAGCAGAATTGTTTTCTGAATATAGAAACAAGAGATGGAAATGTTTTCCAATGATAATGATATATATTTTCTAAATTTAGTGAATAAGAAACATTAAACAACAGGAATAGGGAAATGGACGAATGAATGAAATGATGATTGTTCGATAGAATTTCCTTCGGAAATAATATCGTTGTTTGCACACAGACATGTTTTCGTTTGATAGTTAACTCACCGACTATCAAAGTTTTGACCATTTTACGTTGTTAATATGGAGAGACCGGTTGGATTATTATCCAGAGAACCACTCCGTATTAGCATAAGCGTTGCGAATCAAGTATGCTGAAATATTTTGAAGACGGAGTTATGCAAGGGCTATCCTATTTACAGAATAGTGCCTTCGGTTTGTCCAGTCCCAGGACAAGCGTGAATGGACGAATGTCTGACAGAGTATATTCAAAGGATCGCGTAAGTTGATCTCTTCAAACGTACTTACGTTTGGTGGCGGAGGAATTCGTTTCTCTTAGCTTTATACCCGTGGTATTTTTGGTGAAATCAATTTGTGATTTGGCGGGTATGACGATGTGGCATTCAAAGTAATGGAGGTGTGATCTGTCCAAAGATAAGTTATGACCTCAAGCCTCATCAACCAGGAAAGGACAAAAATCGGGCAGGCAGCATGGCTAAGTCGGTCGCTCCGAAGTAGGGTGTATGATCACCTATCTAGAGAAATTCCTTTTGTTCTTAAATCTATCGATGCTGTCCCATTTCGGGAGGCGGTTGCTGATCCCAACCGTCGGTGATATACATTCGATACACTCAAGCGAAATGAGTGGTCGGTCATGTGTGGGCCGGGTTGCAAGATGTTCTTGTTGAACCCAGTGTATTTGCCTCTAGAGATACACGTTCGGAAGGTGGTCCCATACCTTGTCAAGTTGGAATCCAATCTCCAATAAGCGCCCGCGGTTTTTGATTATATACTATATTTGTGGAGCGTGAGATGCAAGCGTTCTGCTAGATTGCTTAATTACTTGTGATTAGACATTATTATAATATCAGATAATATATGATTTCCAAAGTGTTTTGGGTTATCGTAAGGTAAAAGCCGTCCGTGTTTATGTGTGGATTGGTCTTACGATTATCTTTTCTTTCGAAAGGATTTTGAAAAGTTAAACCAAATGATTTGAGTTTACTCACACCAGTCCCATGACTGACCCAGAGTTTATTTTGTTTTGTTTTCCCTAAACTCTTGGGTGCCCAAATTTGTACGGGCAGTCAAGTAGTCAGGATTTTACAGATATACTTGGAGAGCTTGGAGCAGGAGGCTTCAGGACTTATGTAGCTATTGTTTATTCCGCTGTATTGTAAGTGTTGTACTCTGATAATGGTATTATATACATATACTGCTTTTGATTTCAAGTTATGTTGTATATTATATTTTATTCGTTCCGCTGTGAGATTAGTGTTACTCTGATGTTGTGATTGTCTTCTTCTTCTTCTATTCTATTAGTTCTATCTTATCTATCCTCACCCTCTAATTTCTTTCATGGACTATCCGGTAATTTCGACTTTTGATTGTTCGATATGTGTTGTATATCGGATAACCAGGGTCGCTTTTTCCCGGGTCGCTACAGTGGTATCAGAGCTGAAGGTTTAGTGATTTACCTTGGCTCTGTGGCGTGATTCAGTAGAGATGGGGTTAGTAATGCCCTAGATTGAGTTTGAGTGTATATATACGAGTGAACGTATTTGTTATTTGATATAAAATGATTTTATATTGTGGAGATTTGTTGGTTGAGTTGTTTATGAATTCTGGTCGATCAGTTTGATCCACTGTATCGATAGGGGTTTCTAAACGCTTGAATACGATGGACTGACACAGTATGTTTTGAAAAAGGGTAAATGAAATAATTTTACCTAAATTGTATTTTGATATAAGCAAAGTATAGATATTTGAAGTATTATCGTATATTGGATGTGTTGGTTGTTATTATAATTGAATAAGATCATAAGATGTGAAATGGTTATGTGAATAACCAATCAAAATTCATATAAGTGAAATATATGAAATCAGATGAATTAAATCTGAATTTAAGTTCAGAATTGGAATTAAAATTGCTAAAATTTGAATAAGCGTTGTAAATGGAATTAAATTGAATGTAGGTGAATTTTAAAATCCTGGGAGATTTTAAATTTGTTACAAGCCTTAAAAAGGGATATTTAGAAATGAATTTCAAAATGAAAGTGTTTAGAAATGGTTTTGAAAGTGATATAGTATTGAACTCACTTCGATAGCTGGAAAATAGATTCCGATGATGTGCGCGCCATTATCGGTATTCATTTTCGAGTTGTAAGTGACGGATTGCTACCAAAGATTTTGTTTTTGAATTGTTTTAAGAAAAACGAGTTGTTTTGAAATTCCAGAAAAGATATTTGATTTTTGAAGAGACGAAGCCATTTGAAACTCCCAGGTAAAGATTGTTTGAAATGAAAACAAATTAAATATAGAATTTGTGAAAGCAAATTTGAAATAGAAATAAGCCAGTTAAGGGGTAACTGAAATTGAAATAGAATGGTATCAAGTAGAATTGGACTGGATTAGAGATAATCTAGAATAGAAATGAATTGTCGAGCAAGGATTTGAATTGAGATTGGAATTGCAGTTTGATTGGAATTTGGCTTGGTTAAGCGAATGGCTGTGTTGGAGATAAAAATGATTGGAGATTGATTGGGATGATAGTGGTATATGCAGAAGTGGTAACAGATGGAAGTGATATAATGATATGCCCGACAAAAAGGTACACATCTATATTCATATGAGTTTGATGAGATTTATGAGCCGAATTGGCAAGCCGCTTGGCTGTTTGATTTTCTTTTGGATTGGAGAGGCCTGTGTGGCGGTTTGGGGATTTTCCCGATGCTCCCGGTACAAAGGAGGTGCTGGCGAAATTTTTTGGAAATTTCGGGTGTTAGAAAATTTTCAGGAGTTTTGAAAATTTTCGTTTATAGAAATGAAGTAATAATTTAATTGAAATAAATAAATTCAGTTGAAACTGAAATTAAAGAAGTAAACGAATAATTCGAAACTAGTTAATAGGGGTGTTCTCTACCTTAGCAATTTCGAGGACGAAATTATTTTAAGGGGGGAAGAATGTAACGACCCGTATTTTCAGCTATATATTATATAATTTATTTAATTATTTATATAGTGAATTTTGGAATATAAGGTTGTTTAATAAAATTTTATTGAATATTTAATTAATTTAAATAATATAATAATATATTAATTTCTGAAATAGTCAGAAATAGTGTAATTGACAATAGTGTGTGAATGGGCAATATAAAATATATATAATTCAGTTTATATTGAAATATATTGACGAATATAATTTTAAAAGCCATTGAATATATATATTTAAATTATAATTATAATAGAGCTCGAAATGGCGCTGCAGTTCGCTATTTGGCGATTCGAACTTCAACTGGTTATACAGGATTCGTTTTAACTCGGATTTCTGTGAAACAAGAAACGTGTGGAGCTGGTGGAGTATATCTTCCTAGTGGAAGAGAGAAATCAGGATTTCGTCGTGTAGATTTTGTTTTATGTCCAAATCAAATTTTAAAATAGTCGCTATGGAATTCCTTTATATTTTGCAACGCTTTATTTACGTTATAAATGGATTTTCTATATAATTTGAATATCGAATTAATACTGGAATTTGAATATCGAGTTATAAACTCTAATATAATTATTTTAAAGCTGTGGTATATCGTATGTGAATATATACGATAATATTTATTTTTAAATATTAAATTTAATTGTTTTTAAATATATTTATATATTTAAAAGGGCTATTTTGGACTTTAAAAATAGCCAGTTTTTCATACGACCTCCGTTTTCGACGAAACCAGTTTTGTTGGATCCGCAATATCAAATAGTTGTTAGATTTCCAGTTTCGTGATTTTTAGAGTCTGTATATGGCCGTACGGATTTTTAGAGTGAAAAACAGTCAGTGTTTTGACGGTTAAAAATACGCTGTGTGAGCAAACGGAGTCGGAATTTGACGAAATCAGTTTCGTTGGGTCCGTAATGGCAAACTGTAGCTGCATGTCCATTTTCGTGATTTTTGGGTATCGTACGTGATCACAGTGATTTTTAAATGACAACCAGAAACAGCGATAGCTTAAAATAAATATAAAAACTCAAATAAAAAAATATTTTTTCATCCTATAAATATTGTTTACTTCTGATAACCCTAGAAACCCTTTCCTCTCTGATCAAGAATGCGCCGCCACCATCGTATGAAAAGCTACAGCAAAATCCCACTTTCAAAAATCATTATAAAATCAAAAACAAATCTATAAACCCTCATACATATATGTTCACACTCCTTATCTCATTCGCTTCGACTGTATATCCATTTTGTGTGGATCGAACACCATTTTTCCAATGTCTATTTTGTACGGTGCGCTAGGGCTGAGGGTTTCGCAGGAACTAAAGGGTATCGAGGCAATTCAAGGTTGGTTTTGTGTTTGTGGCGTCGGGTAGAGTAATCCATGAGATTTTGGGTTGAATCGGTGGAAAAAAATAACGCACTACCTGTACGTGTGGCCGACGACGCGATTGGTTAGGAGGGGCCGAGTTCAGAGTGAAGGTGGTGGAGGCGTGGAGATTTTGAAGAGGAAGAGAATGGTGTAATCAGTTTTCGATTTCGGGTGGTGTTGGAAAGGAGATTGGTGTAGGAACGATGGAAAATGGTGGAGCATCCGTTTGGAGCTCACGGCAGAATGATGGGGGAGAAGAAGGAGGACGGGCTCGGGTTTAAAGGAGAAGAGATGGGCCGAGTTTGGTTTGGTAAAGCCCAATAACAATTTAGAATCAAGTTATTTAATTTAAATATATACACCATCTTGTTAATGCAATATCTTATTCATACGTTATCAGAATTCTGAACGGTCAGATCCGTTGAGACCGTATCGACAAAAGCTACCCAATGAAGCTGACCGCGCGTGAAACGGAGCCAGTTACAATTTATGACGAAATAAATTGTCCGTCGCAGTCAAATGAACGCATATCGTTATTTAACGATCATCGAACCAATGTGAGTAAATCTCACTAACTCTGAACAATTTATATTTTTATAATGCATTTTTAGAAGTGATAAATATTGATTGAATTGCTGCGTGTTGGCTGTTTGGTTGAACTGCTAGTCAGTTGATTGGATTTATCGATAACGATATATATAAATCGTATCGAAATATTGATTTTGATTATCAGAATATTTTACCTTCATGCTATATATGTTGACTAACATCTGTGGATGCAGGGAAACAGGTCGGAGGAATCCAACTGGATTCCTCAACATTTATTTACCGCTTTTCATATATTTTGATATATGATGTGTTATATCATCCGTTATTGATTCTGTGTGTTTGGATGATGACCGATCAGTTGATTTGATATTTTTACACTATAAGTGATACGAGAAAGGGAATAAGGAAAATTTTCAAAGTATATTTTGAAAATAGATTATTTATATAAAATCAGCTATGAAAGGAAAAAGGGTTTTATAAAAGAAATCATTTTATAAAATCAAAGCAATAAGGGAAAAATATTTGTAAAACAAATAGAGAAGGGAAATTGTTTGTAAAAACATTTACAAATAAAATAGAAAAGAAAATATTTGTAAAAACATTTACAAATAGATTAAAAGGAAATATTTATCTAGAGAAATAAACTGAGTTATAAAAAGGAATTATTTATTTAGAAAATAAATAGAATATTGAAGTACTTGAAAATGGATAAAAGTGTAATAAAGGAGAATTTTACACTAGGAAGAATTTAGGCCCGTGCTTCGCACACGGGTAAACAGAATATGAATTCAAAGTGAATTTTTAAGAAAGATCTGTTTTAACAGATAAAGTGAGAAGGTTAATTTATAAATAAAGTTTTATAAATTAATTTAGTTATTTATCATTGGATAAATAGAGTATATAAGTCAAGACTTATATAGAGAAGTAAAAATCGATTTCCACATCGATGTTGAAACTGAATAAGGACGAAGGAGAATTTATCGAATAAGAATTATTCGAAGTAAAGTCATCGAATATCAGTTTAGTCGAAGGGAAATTTATCGAATATTAGTTATTCGAAAGAAGTTAATCCAATAGAGTTATATAGTTAGAGTTATACAGTAGAGTTAATCAGTTAGAGTAAATCGATCATAGTCAAATCGAACTAGAAATTAAAACAGTAGTCATTTAAGATAAGTTATCAGTCAGTACGACTGCTAGCGTAATTCGCAGGGCTGCAGATAGCCTAAGGCGGTCGGATGTTTCCTGAGGGAATCAGGCGTAACCATTGTGATCGCTGCGATCTAGAGTCGAGCGAATGGTGTCAAGTCAAATATTAGTTAATTGATAAAAGTAATTTAGTCGAGTTAATTAAGCTGAGTTAGTCCAGTTGAACTGATCAAGTAAGTGGGTCAAAATGAGTAAATCAGACCGAGTTATCTGAACAAGGGTTAGTCCAGTAAGAGTTAAATAGAATAAGAGTTAATTGAATAAGAGTTACAACTTAGAGTTAACCGAGTATGAGTTAATGATTTAGTTCGTTATTTATTCGAGTTAGAAAATCAAAGTATTTATAAAGTCATTATAATTCGGATGCAGGGGATTATAACACCATTGATATAATCAAGTGTTTTTTTTCGTACGAGAAGCGGATTTGTAAATAAAATCCGAGGATGTCGTAAAGAAGTGTTAAAGATTTAGAAAGATGAATTTTGCCTATTTCGAAGTTAGAAATGTTGTTCAGTTAAGGTCTGAGAGGTAACTATACCCCAACTTGATTGACTTCGTTTTTAACTAAGAAATGGTTAAGATTCGATGGTGAAAAGTGGTTAAGTGGAAACCAAATGAAGGAGATTTGGCATAGTGATGTTTATTCAAACATCTGTTCAATCAAATGAAAGAGATTTGGAAATGTTTTCCAAATGAGAAGCAGAATTGTTTTCTGAATATAGAAACAAGAGATGGAAATGTTTTCCAATGATAATGATATATATTTTCTAAATTTAGTGAATAAGAAACATTAAACAACAGGAATAGGGAAATGGACGAATGAATGAAATGATGATTGTTCGATAGAATTTCCTTCGGAAATAATATCGTTGTTTGCACACAGACATGTTTTCGTTTGATAGTTAACTCACCGACTATCAAAGTTTTGACCATTTTACGTTGTTAATATGGAGAGACCGGTTGGATTATTATCCAGAGAACCACTCCGTATTAGCATAAGCGTTGCGAATCAAGTATGCTGAAATATTTTGAAGACGGAGTTATGCAAGGGCTATCCTATTTACAGAATAGTGCCTTCGGTTTGTCCAGTCCCAGGACAAGCGTGAATGGACGAATGTCTGACAGAGTATATTCAAAGGATCGCGTAAGTTGATCTCTTCAAACGTACTTACGTTTGGTGGCGGAGGAATTCGTTTCTCTTAGCTTTATACCCGTGGTACTTTTGGTGAAATCAATTTGTGATTTGGCGGGTATGACGATGTGGCATTCAAAGTAATGGAGGTGTGATCTGTCCAAAGATAAGTTATGACCTCAAGCCTCATCAACCAGGAAAGGACAAAAATCGGGCAGGCAGCATGGCTAAGTCGGTCGCTCCGAAGTAGGGTGTATGATCACCTATCTAGAGAAATTCCTTTTGTTCTTAAATCTATCGATGCTGTCCCATTTCGGGAGGCGGTTGCTGATCCCAACCGTCGGTGATATACATTCGATACACTCAAGCGAAATGAGTGGTCGGTCATGTGTGGGCCGGGTTGCAAGATGTTCTTGTTGAACCCAGTGTATTTGCCTCTAGAGATACACGTTCGGAAGGTGGTCCCATACCTTGTCAAGTTGGAATCCAATCTCCAATAAGCGCCCGCGGTTTTTGATTATATACTATATTTGTGGAGCGTGAGATGCAAGCGTTCTGCTAGATTGCTTAATTACTTGTGATTAGACATTATTATAATATCAGATAATATATGATTTCCAAAGTGTTTTGGGTTATCGTAAGGTAAAAGCCGTCCGTGTTTATGTGTGGATTGGTCTTACGATTATCTTTTCTTTCGAAAGGATTTTGAAAAGTTAAACCAAATGATTTGAGTTTACTCACACCAGTCCCATGACTGACCCAGAGTTTATTTTGTTTTGTTTTCCCTAAACTCTTGGGTGCCCAAATTTGTACGGGCAGTCAAGTAGTCAGGATTTTACAGATATACTTGGAGAGCTTGGAGCAGGAGGCTTCAGGACTTATGTAGCTATTGTTTATTCCGCTGTATTGTAAGTGTTGTACTCTGATAATGGTATTATATACATATACTGCTTTTGATTTCAAGTTATGTTGTATATTATATTTTATTCGTTCCGCTGTGAGATTAGTGTTACTCTGATGTTGTGATTGTCTTCTTCTTCTTCTATTCTATTAGTTCTATCTTATCTATCCTCACCCTCTAATTTTTTTCATGGACTATCCGGTAATTTCGACTTTTGATTGTTCGATATGTGTTGTATATCGGATAACCAGGGTCGCTTTTTCCCGGGTCGCTACATTAATATGGAAGTTTAAGTTTCTGCTCAAATTTGCTTCACTATTATATGCCTGTTGTATGTGTTCTAGTATATTTTATCTCTAAGCTGTAAGTTATATGGCATGTTCCACTTGTATTATTATAAACTGATGATTGTTCATAGCTATCTGACATATCATTCAGCGCATTATTCCTCTCATTAAGTGCAAGAGTTATGGGTGGTCGTCGCATTTCAGGTGAGTGGGAAATTTACATACAAAGTTAAAGTAACTTATTATCTCGTTTGTGTTAGAACCTAAATCTATACCTAACATTTATAAAATTTGTTCATAATATTGTTAAATCTTAATTGATGCCTATCAGGTCTGCTTATGAATGTTGTCAAAACCTAAAAGTATAAACTTATAGTTTGAATAATATTATAATTTGTATGCTTTTTAAATTATTTCCTATGATTGTGTTTAAAATATATTGTGGTTATTGTAAAACACTGTAGATCCGGAAATCAGTCCCATAAAACACTGTTAAAATGTAGTTTTATTCCAGGTCTCTAGTTTCAGTGTTAAATGATAAATTATGTAATTTTGATTAAATAGATATAAAACTGTTTATGCTCAATTTTGTTGGGGTTTAATTTAGTTGTTGTAAATTTTGCCTTTTTGTTCTTTTTAAATAAAAAGACATTATTTGAAACTAATAAGAAGCATGTCAAATTTTGAAAAAAAGGAAAAGATGTGTAAATTCACGTATAAATACAAATAAAGATAGTTGTGCATAGTTTACATCAACTATTCCAAAATATACATAAATATATATTTCTTGTGGTTTGAATTATGTTTATTCCAATATTCAGGCATGATTTACAATAATTATAGTTGACAATTTTTTGTAAGATATAATACCTTATTTCTAGATTGAATACAAAAAGGAATGTTTGGTTATTAGTTGAACCACATTATTGAACTTAACGATAATGATAATAAAAGAAAATAACTACTTTAACTGCGCGAATATATATATATATATATATATATATGTTATCCATCTGAATCTACGTAACAACAAAATATACATTATAATGTATGTTTGAATGGTGTTCATTTTATGGAATTATAACTGTAAAATTAATCCAAATTAAATGAACATATTTGTGGTGACTGTTGTAGCAATTAGTGTAATTGATTCCTGTAAATAGAGCTATAAATAAATAAATAGCTATTGCAACTGACAATTGATTGGGAAAAGCAATTTTAGTTAGACAATTAAGACTAATGGTTAAAAATTCTAAATTGGCTAGGATTAATGTTATAAACCCCAATTAGGGATTTAAAATATAACGACACTAAGAAACGAGGTTAAGCTCAAATTGTTGTAGAAGTCTGCTCGGAACCGCCCGGTAAATCCAGCATCAACAAGTGGTTGGATTAATGGGAGAGATTGGTTCATAAATACAAACACACACACAATAGACAATAAATTAATGAACTAAGTAGTGTTTGTTGGGTTACAACAAGTAGACATTTTAGGACTGATATAATAAGGATATTTAATTGTTAATTAATGTCCTAGGTAAATTATGACCGTAAGAATATAAATGCCATCTATTATAATCAATGGAAATAAATGGTACATGAAGATAAATGGTTACCTTAGGGAAATATGACTGTTATGGGCATAAATGGCAATAACTCTATTGAACATAAATGAATGAAATAAAAACAGGATTTATGAGTATCGATTACCGCCTTAAATACTAAGTCCAATAAGAAAAATAATTAAATAAATATCCTAGAACAAAAAGGATATAACTTTCCTTATTTATACTAGTGAACTTAGAACTTATAACTAAAAGTTAGAATTAGACTTGATAGTTTAACGATGTGAAGCATCATTAACTATAGGAACCCGTAACGATAATTAGTTGTGTACGTAAAGTATTTCCGAAAAGAGAAACTAAACAGTGATAACTCAATAAGGTAGCCTTCTTTGGGATTAAGGTCTTAAGTG
Source organism: Allium sativum (assembly GCA_030737875.1). NCBI lineage: Eukaryota > Viridiplantae > Streptophyta > Magnoliopsida > Asparagales > Amaryllidaceae > Allium > Allium sativum. The sequence continues at coordinate 46,544,061 of CM060915.1, read as the reverse complement.
GTGAGGTCAACCTATAAAAAAGGGAATAAGCGATCGTATATCACACCTCCTATAAATAGAAGCGTTAGAGGCTAATTTGGTAAGAACTCGATAATCTTCGCGAATAGTCTGCTTCCTTGGGTCTTAAGTGGCTTTGGGTTGACGATTCCACTTGGGAATAGGTCACCCAATTAGGGCCTTAAATGGTGTGCGAATCTTACCTAAACCACGGTTCACAAACGTGTGGTATGGTCATTCTATAGGGCTGCCTATCCAACAGGAATTATTAAGCGTCTAAGGAGATTATCCAATAAGGCCAGTTAGATAGTAACGACCCTCTACCAAGTGGTCTTAAGAGACCGCTTACTATCTCTCGCCTTATGTGGGGCATGGGTTTATATGCATGAATGGCAGAAGCCTCATCTATTAGGGCCCTATAGCTTATGTCCTCTAGTTTGTAATAATGTTGAGCAAATCATCGAGAGGTATTAAATAACCAATAGGTCTACCTAGGGTCTTAAGTGATTGGGAGAATCCATCTTATCTATCATTCCGTAGTAATGCGTTAAGTGGCTGCGTATACACTTATGAGTAAATTAACTTCATAGTTGGAATTCACTTATTGGTTTGATAATTAATCTAAAGGCTTCATAAATATATGCGTAAATGTTCTATCTCGGTATCAATATTATTGGGGATACTACCTTGGGATAAGTAGTTGGAGTCGTGCGTAAATGTTAATAAGGTTAGGATAAAATTACTAGCCTTGGTAGGCATATATCTTAAATATGATACATCTGTGTATCGTATTCTATGTTGTACTTTTCTTTTTCACAAGAACTTGTTATTCTGTCCCCTTCTTCATTACAACCTCTCAGGTTTTCTAGAGAAGGCCGGGTTCTCACAGGTGTCAATATCAAGCTTTCGGTTTTCGTTCTTTCTCAGGCTCGGTTATGACATGGCGACTAAATTTTAAAAGGTAGCTACTTGAATTAATACTAGTATATCCTATTTTGTTTTCGCTGTGAGTAATTTTATCATACTCTAATTATGCTCATTTATTTGTAGGCACCAGATTTACACGCTCCATGCTCGGATCTGTTCGAGTTTTGATTTGTGTCAAAATATTAGGCTTAGAAAAGTGTGGGGTGTTACATAAGAGCACAAAGACCTATCAAACACAAAAAATATAATTGCACTAACAAAAAAGTAAAAGAAAGCATGAATAATAAAATAATGATATTTTGTTTCTTCTTCGAAACAAAAACAGGATACATGTTAGCAAGATGATTTTTTTAATCGGAACTAAAGATTAGAAACACTAGTAGAAACATAGAACACAAGTAGAAATGTAGAACACAAGTCAACACAAAAAAATGCACAAGATAAATGAAATCAAATTAAACAAAGATTGAGATTGCGTTAACTAAAAAAATTAGCAAAAACTAGATGAGTGTAACACCCAAAGTTTGACGTTAGTTAAATTACTTGTTTAATAAGAATCCAAAAATTGAATTTAAGTAAAAGATTGAATTTGACCATGAAATTTGCATCACTATGTTCATGATGGAATTCTGATCAATTTTCATGTTTAGAATTTCACAAATGGTGTCCGTAAAAAATGTTACGAATGAAAAACAAATAAGAACGGAAAATAATTAGAAGAATAAATGATAAATGCATATTACCATAAATCACCTTCCTCAACAGACGGCAGGGTGACTAGGGAGGTCAACATAGGGGTCGACCATTAGGAGCTACCTCCTGGTCGCTGCACCAGTGGCGACCAGGTTTTCATGGTTGATAAAATTTATAATAATGGGAGATCTTATTAAAATTTAGTCTAACGGTTAGGGATCATTTGAACGCTTATAAATAAATCCCTAGACCCTCTATCTTTTGTTCATATTTTCTAGAAGCAGCGGCGAAACTCTACCATCTTAATTTCTTCCATCTCATCCTTTTTTTTGAAATATATTAGTTTTCAAATCTAGTAACAAGGAATGGAAAGAATAAACCCAAATTTATAAATGATGATTGGTTACACATGAGGTAATTTTTAGGTTTTCTATTCTTTATTTTATTTTATTATTCCAATCCATTTCCACATCTACCAAATTTAATATGCATACAAATGCCCTTTCCATACATATTATAGATCTATAAGGATTTGGGAATAAAACAGAAAACTATAATTCAGATATGAGATCCGAGATAGCTTTATAAGCAATGAGAAATTTAAATATTGTTTATAATACCAGATTTGTTTTGGTTGTGTAACTTCAAGTCATATACCTAAATCAGATAATTCAAATTTATAGGCTTTCTTGTAAAACATTTAAATCTTGCCTACAATTTATTTATATATCTTTAGGTTAATGTTTGCACCTAAATCTGAAAATCAGTCCCTAAATATTATTGAGCTTTACGTTGTTGTTTTATTCTTTGTAAAACCGGGTGTAATTGTAAGATTCATGTGAAGTTCATTTTTTTGTTTCAAATCTGTTTGTCTTTTGGATTGTCTAAGGTTTTGTTTAATATTTGAAAATAATCCTTTTTTTCCTTCTTCAACAAAAAGACCATATTTAAAATTATGAGGAATATGAAAATAAATGAACAGAAGCGATGTCTAAATTATGTGTTTTATGTGTAATTTACATTGTTTATTCCAAATGAAAATAAACTCATTCCTTGTGATTTTAAATAAGTCAATAAATTATATGTTGGGAAAATTACAGAAATTATAGCGAAAGGTATTCTAATGGGATTTGAATTTTCAGCAAGTAAAAAATAGAAAGATTATTCTAGGCAGTAGTTTGGACTATAATGTAAATTAGTTGAAATTAAGAAATTTGTAAATGAATAAATATTGAAATCTAAAAAAATAGCATATACATAATAAATGCATTAATATATATATATATATATTAATACTATATCCGTTAAAAAAATACGTAATTAATGATAGTTATTATTATTAATAGCTAAACATTAAAATTAGTTTGAATTTGATGGTTGTCCATTAAAGACATGGGTATGGTAAAAATTCTTATAATATATGTAGAATAAATAGTCATGACAATAGGATTCTTGGCAATAAATGTAGAAATTATTGTAGGATTTGAAAATTTACAACTAGTGTAAATATGAATTAATGATTGTAATCATGCAGTTTTGTGGGAAATAAATGTGTTAATAAATATTATAATTTGATTAATGTTACAATTAATGTAATAAATGAGAACCAAATATTATAACCCTAATTTATGGGTAATTAATATACTAAACATGAATACATACGTATATATATACACATATAAATAAGAGTTAATATAATGAATTGTAATTAATATAATGAATAGTAACTAATGTAATGGATAATAATTAATGTAATAAATGGGAGTCATAATAAATAGGATTTAATGGAAATAAATGATATTGATGTAAATAACATTGATTTGAATATTTTTTGCCTTAGGAATAGTAACTGTTATAGTTGGTCATGGCATGTGACTGTTACGGTAATTGAACTAATTAAACAGGGAATTAGGTAGTAGTTACCATAATTAATACTAAATCCAATAAATAATCTTAGAGCCTACAATAATTTATCTTGTTTTATAAGCATATAAATTATATCATATCTCTTGCTTAATTTAGGAATAAAATGTCTAGCTTATATAGGAATCAGACTTAGTGAGTTGATGATGCAAGGTCAGTTGACTTATACGTGAAAAGTCTACACTTCCCAATGGTATGATATACACACAACTGAAGTGAGATATCACTGATCATAGGGAATCGTGACAATTATGATCGTAGCATGAAATGCTCATAGTGGTTTACTTCAAGTGTTGAGGACTTAAGAAGTTGTAGGGTTCACCTCCCTTCCGAAAGACGAAACCTAAAGGACAAAATAATGTTGTTGCTTACTTCAGAAGGTCATAAGTAGTGTGGGATCCATCTATTGACGTATTAAGTGATTGGATTCGCCCTTCTTTTAGAAGTAAGTGCCATAGGGTCCTCTCTTGTCAAGTATTAAATGATCGGATAACTCGCCTTTTATCAATTGGAATCATTAAATGCCTAATTGGGTACGAGTTTGATAATCTTTGTATGGGTCTGCTTCCATTAGGCAGTAAGTGACTGAGGTACAGTCTGCCTTGGGATATGGTATTAAATGACCTCTCCTGAACTACCATAGGTTTTCCTATCCTTTGGGAAGTATTAAGTGGCTATGGGGTTATCCAATAAATTCAGTTAGTAGTAACACAGAGGTCCACCAGGAGAAGGTCTTAAACGACAAAAAGTAGTCTACTTATCCTAAAGTCATAAGATATTGCTTACTATCTGTTACCTTATGCGGGGTTCGGGATATGCGAATGAGGAAGCCTTAATTAGTAGTTAGGGGACTTAGTAGCTAGCGTCCTCTAATTTATAATAGCGTATTAGTAAACCATCTAGCAAAGTGTTAAGTGATTTTAGGAATCCGTCTTATTTACTATATTTTAAGGGGGGGTCACAAGTGGCTATAGACCCACCTCTTTTGATTCAGAAAGGTATTAAGTGGTTAGAAGATCCGCCTCTTAGTTGTTGGTCTGTAGGGTAGTTTAAAGGCCTTATTTATGCGTAAAGGTTCTATCTTTGTATATAATAATAACATATCTCTGGGGAGTGCTACCTTGGGTAGGGTAGTTAATCATTGTGCATAACTTTGTAAGGTTAGGTTAGAACCATTAACTTGTTAGACATATAATTTAGGTGAAACCAAATGGGATATTTTTTTTATATTGCAGACAATATTATTCATTTTCACCTCACCTAGACTTGTTGTTCTAACCCCTTCCTCATAACAACTCTCATATTTAACTTAGGGGAGATGGGTCTTTGAAAGCATTCAAGATTGATTTGTGATTCTTGTTCTCTAGTGTTCAGTATTAATGCGTGATTCTATATTTGAGTAATTCTCATGATTGATACTAATTATCCTATCTTGTTTCCACTATGAGTTTAGTTTATCGTACTCTGATTATGCTCATGCTCATTATATGTATGTACCAGATATACGCGATCTATGCTGGGTTGAGTTTCACTTTCGATTTTCTTTGAAAATTCGAGCTCATAAAAGTGCGAAATCTTACATTTGGTATCATAGCTTAGGTTTAGATGATCAGAAGAATTAATATTTAGGATTACTGAGAGAACACATTCGAGCTTTCTTTCTATTTTTCTTTGGATCTTTGCGCTTGACTCTAAATAATTTTACGGTGAACTAGTTACTATCCTATCTAATAAGAATATATTTAAATGATTATGAGTTGGAAATATTCTAGAATTCGAGGTTCCTACCAACCCTGATTTACCGCATAGTTTGCTTAGCGATTGTCTTGAACAACATGAAGACGACATATAGTGAATCCCGTGAACTTGGGATTTATGACTATATTAAATGCTAGCTACAGCCGAGATAGTCGCGATTTTTAGTTTTGGCTTAGAAACTCCGGTCGAAGTCCTTTTTCTTGGCTTTGAGTAAAAAGGGAATTTCATGTTGATATGTCGACTTAGTCCAGAGGCTCATTAATAAGGTATGTTCACTCAATACCTTGTTGTGGCAAACCATATATTCATTTAATTGAAGTATTTTTTTATTTTCTTAGTCTAATAGTCTAGAAGAAAATTTTATTTTGAAATAAAACAAGATTTGGTTTCGAAAGAAATAATTATAGAAACATACATATAGTATGAGACCCACAATTTATAAATAAAACTGAATTTTGGAAAGGTTTTCTAAATTTTTCTCTGGAACAGATAAGGATTTTTTGGGTTCAATATATGGCATTTGCTTCATAAATCTTTATTTTACCCATCAACAAGAAAAGGGGATAATTTCATATGAATTTATTATGGAATATTAGCTGAAATATTTTTGGGTATTCTTGAAATGATCATGTGGTTGTAGACCTTTGCTGAGACAACTTTGAATCTCTGGTGGACAGTTCGGAATTTGACAACGGTATATGATTCCACTGTGATGAGGACGTGTGTTCTTCAAATCATGTTAGATCTTATAGTACAATGCAAAATGATTAACATTTGATTTGACCCTAATAGGGTCTAGTGTTCTAACTATGTTCAAAACCCGTTTAGCAATTGACTATCTAGCGATAAAGCAAGAGTAGTCAACTATTCGATGAGTTTTGGTATAACTTGAAGCTGGGACTCAACTGTAAAAGTTGCATTCAAATTCCACTCCATAAACTTCTTCCTTCGTCTCTCCTTCCTTATCTAACCGAACCATGTTTTTATTTTCTCCTCGTTTCTTTGTAGCCACCTCATCTCCTCTTTTTCCACGCTATTTTGCGCATTAGCTCTCACCTCGTCATTACTCTAAGATTTAAACCACATTCTTTCTCTTCGGGCATTTCATAGCCCATAACACATACTTGCTCTATTTGATCTACCTCGTGCCATTTAGTTCTCATCCCTGGAGAGAGATCATTTTGTTGAATCAGAATGAGCATAACGTTTTGCCTCTTAAGGACAAAACTAGTCGTAGTAGAAGGAATTGCATCGGTCCTTTGCTTTGAGGTTTTAAAATGGGATTATTGCCCATGCTGCATCCTCGTTTATGCTATCTAATTTAAGTAAACGTTGACAAAAAAATGGCTCAACACCTAAATGTGTATGAATAGAGAATTAAAATGAAGAAAATAAATGAAAAATTAGGATGCAATGATCTATATGGTTTGTCTCAAATATGCCTATGTCCACTTGACAATTTTCACTAATTTTACACTACTTTGGTGATTACAGAGCACAGGATTTCGTGAATTTCGAGTACATATGAATCATTAAATAGTGCAAAAAATGAAAGAAGTCTCATAGATGTCTCCCAAGGAGGTATTTATAGGAAGATTCATATTCGATTCGGCATGGCACTTGGCGTTAGCGGTTGGAGTAGAAGAAGGAGTGGAAAACATGGTATGGAGAGGTGGAGATTATTGTAATAACCCGAATTTCGAAAGACCCGAATTTTTTTCAAAAATCTAGATCTACCAAAGCTTGAGTCGGTTTGTCTGCTATCGTGGAGAAAGGTAAAGATAAATATATCAGAGCTCACGATAAAATATCTCACAGCGGAACGAATAAAATATATTAGTAAATACATAACTTACCAATATAATGACATTAACTAGCAAGGGTCTCTAAGCTGTAGAATCTCAAACATCTGTTTAACATACGGGTTCCTTATGAGGAGGGGATCAGCACAAAGGTTCTAGTGAATGGATAAATTATACTTTTTACAATAACACTACATATATTATTCTATCGCCAGTTTTTTATTTATTAAGTTTTTATATCCTCCTCGAGTGGTCCCCAAAGTCATACAACAAAAACGTATTGGACCTCCATCTCCACTTTATGACAGTGTATCGAGTCTTCGACGCTGCACCACGAGGGCGCCCAAATACCTGAGTTCTTAATGGAACTCAGTCGGGGGATTTACTATAGTGGAAATAAGTGATATGTCCCTTAAATGTTTGGTAATGTAAATCGCATCCTCCCATAACTTTCCATTCAAAGTGGGTCCCTATCTTGTGCACTTAAAGTTTTTTAAAGAAAAATGCGCTGCTATGTAAGAAAAATTCAAAAAATTGCAAATATTCACAAAAGCATGCTAAAAAAACAAAAAAAATCAGCAATTTATGCATATATAAGAAATAACTGCATACATGTATGAGTTATTCATCTGGAGTTTACATTGAAATCTGGATGAATAACTACATATGTGTAGCAGTTATTACTTATAATTGCAAACATGTATGCATATAAAGATGAACATTTTTTTGTGGCTAACGAATAAGTGTTGAAATGTATGCAATTATATTGTACAACTGCTAAAATGTATGCAAAAATGTTAAAACAGATGAAGGCTTATAAATATACGCTAACATGTATGCATTTATTGCTTATAAATGCTGAAATGTTAGTAACGATGCTTAAAAATGGTAAAACAGGCAAGGAATGAATTATTGCATCAAACAATGCATTTATTGCAGTATTACTGTATACATTTCTGTAGTAATACTGTAGTTTGATGCATAACTGCAATATATACTGAAATGTATGCAGAAGTTGCAAATAATTGCATCGTTTGATGCAATATACTGGAGAATTGCCGTTCTTTTTTGTTTTTGATGCGTTTTTTAGTAGTTTTAATGCCTGAATTTGAAGATGATTAGTTGTTGTATTTAATTATGAATTTACATGATTTTTTATGATTTTTCAAAAAATAGGGACCTAATTTACATAAAAATTTAAGTGAGGGATGTGAGCCTAATTTCAAAACTTATTAGGGATCTGGGACAAACTGACCTTTTACTATATCTTCCAAGAAGGCCTCAGGATGGCCAAAGAAAATGGATTCGGTATACCCGAAATACAGATATCTAAAGTTGGTCTGTCTCATCTTTGGCTCTTCAAGGCCCTACTAGCCTACCCATGATGAAATACTATTCAAAAGAGATAAGTGATCGAACCTAATAGCCAATCTAAACAAACATTGGTCCCCTCATCCAATGACCCAATTGTGAAGATCATTGGCCTTTTGGTTATACCTTCAGTCTTTCCCGTACATGCTTCAAATGACGACAATAGGCGTTCGATGAATACTATCCTTAGTTGGGTCTTGACTAAGAAGCTTGCTCTACCAAGATGAGGCAGTTGCCAAACCATCCTAGAAATCATCCAATCAGTCTTTAGGCTACCCCACAACTATAGTTGTAACAAAATAAAACCAAAGCGTACTCACTGGATGGTACCATAAAGACCATGCCTCTGTGGGTATAACACGAAGCCTACCGCAGAGGACCATTACAGAGTATCATCACTCCCGTAGAAGTCCCGCACTTCCCTCCAATCATGTCAAATAAGTTGGACGTCCTTTCGCCAGGTCTCCCAACACCTTCGATGATCTACCTCGTTGGGTTCTTCATCCTTATGGAGTAGACCTAACACATACTGTTATTTTATTAGATCCTATGTCTAATTTATTCTTATATGTTTTACTTACTTTTCTTTTTTTGTTGATTTACAATATTCATTAATCTATTCAATTGAATATTATTTATTCATAAATCAACTTCACTGGTTACCATAGAAAATTGCCTAATTACAAGACCATAATAGAATATCTTTAGGCTTATTAAACATAATTTCCAATTTCATGTTTATTTATAATTTACTTTGTTCTCTTCTTTTCACTTTACAAATTATAATCTTTATGTTACAATCTTTCTTACACATTATTTCCATTGAACTGTGCTTATTATATTCCAATTATAAATTTATAACTTATTTCAGTTATGCCACCTTCCTTTTTAGTGTTTTCCATTTATTCTTTTTAGAAAGTTAGGCATATTTCAAATTGATTGGCTGCCAAAGTGGTAATAATATATATTTACATAGTTTTAAGGTAAATGTTATTATAGGAACCCAAGATTGCAAAACATTCCTTTTCTTATTTTACAGGTCGTCAAGTTAGTGCGTTATATGGTTAACTCCCTATTTCACACTAATCTTCATATTTCACAATTTCAGTTCGCAATTATGTTTCCTATTTTTCTTTGTTTGCCCAAACTATAGAATTATATTCCTTTTTCTTTCCTAACCAATCAATTTATGCTGCTACTAACTTTCAAATTTGATTAATAATATATATTAATTACTATCTCTAGCTTATTTTTTTCTTCTTTTTGCTTTGCACAATTATAGTAAAGTTCGACACAGTTAGGTTTACATCTCTTTCTCTTTCAATCCCTACAATTTTATGTACAATTTCCATATAAATATGAAAAGAGTTTTTTTAAACGTGAGTTTTTTACACATATTATGTAAATTCACAAATCTTTCTGTTCGTCAACAGAAATTCTATCAATTAGAAATCCATCGTGAAGTGTATAAGATCGCAAGCGCATAGCGTGCACTTGTAGTACGTGGCGAATATGATTCGATCCATAGGAAAAAAATCATTCTAGATTCTACTAAATCAAATTAAAACAATGTCGAGAGAGATGTTGACTACAACTAAACTAAATTCAAAAACAAAGTTAGATAAAAATATGAGAGTTAAACATCAACTTAGAAGCAAATCCACTTTCTAGATTATATAGTTCAACAGGTTATGAAACTACGATCTCTCTATTTTGGTCATAAGTGTGATTAGTTGATGTGTTTATTCTAAGCATGACATATTTGAGCAATTAATTAGCGCAACGTAAACCATCAAACTTCAACACAACCTCCAACCCACTTGTTTAACTCTCATGAAAATGACAAAAATATGAGAGTCAAATCTATTTTAAGCATGGCCTATTAACTATTGTTTAGAAATACAGGCCATCAAATTTCGATTTAAACAATAATTTCTTTTGCCATTATCATATTTTCATTAAGCACAAAAAGACAACATAAATTCAAATTATGTTGAAACTACATAATTAGAGAGCTTCATTACCCCTAAGTTGAAGGCGTTTAGCTACTCATATTAGTTATCATATAAACCAATGTAGCATGCAACATGAAAGAAAAGCAAAGGAAAAAGAGAGCAAAATAAAGGAAAATCTATTCTACTTGCATAAAATAAATCTAATCTACCTGCATAAAATGTAAATCTACACTACTAACATAAAAAAAGAACATGTAAATAAAAGACAACTAATTAAAATTGCATTAAAAAAAAGAGATTACATAAAAGAGAAATGGCTAAGAAGCCATGAAAGAAAAGAGAGAGCTTTGATCCTCTAAACTAAACAAACTAAAAGAGAGGATACTTACATCAATATAAAGGGGGAGTATTATACATGTTCTAAAACCCTAATCACTTTTGTTGGGGACTACCAAAAATACCCCTTCATGAAGCTTCCATTTGCATTTATCTACTAATGATTCATTAAAGTTGTATGTAACAACCCGTAATTTTAAAACATGACATAATGGATAATTAAAGAATAATTAATTTTTAAAAGAAGAACTAAGTGAAACGGGTTACACAATTGCGTTCATCTCGGAATTCTGCTTGAGATATTGATTCCGAGTTTGCATAAAACGGATAACGTATGAAGCAGTTATGGACGATAGAAGTTGGGCAGAACAATCAGGAAATGGGCCAGAATAACTGGCGCACTTGTGAAGTGCGCCAGAATAAAATTGCACTGGCGCACCTAGGAAGTGCGCCTAGGCCGAGCCAGATCTGCAGAATTCTGGAGAGTTCCATGATGATGTGTTTTGCTGGGATTGGCTGGATGACATGTTTTTCAGGTGTGGATGGTTCAGATGGTTCCTAATCTAATCTAAAGGTCCTAATTCACCTAATACATCTATAAATAAACACCTAAACCTAACCCTAATCTCATTGTTATAATCCATGGCGCCTCCATGTTGCTCTAACCTAAATAAAACAAGCCTTTCTTCTCCATCAAGTCAAATTAGAAGTTCAAAATCTACAACAACGGTTTAGCTAATCAAATTCAGAATTCAGATCTATTCCCTCTCAATTCTCTAAACGTAACGCTATGAGTTTCTAGATTACTTTTAGGTTTAGATAAATAAAAGTATGCTTTGATAGACAATGAATTGGGTATGTTGTAAAATATGATTCTGTGTTGATATGAAACTTTACCCTATGTCATGACAAGATCTAATTTCCTAGATCTAATATAATTGTTGTGATTCGATTATGATGGTTATATGGATCTTGACTTGTAATCATGTTATGATGGAAGTCCATCTATTAATTTAGATAATTATGGCATCACTTGGATCTAGACTTTTATGCTAATCACCGTTCACTTATCATATTGTAATACATTGATATACGTTATAAACTAGACATGTGAATCTACCTTTTAGTCTAAACATGTTACTATGACTATGCTAGATTTAGGTAATTAAACACCTAATGTAGATCTAGATCTCATTATGCTTGCTTAAACATCATAGTAATTATCACAAGTTATTTATTATGCCCACTTAGTTATGATGTTAATCACATGTCCATTCACTTTGTTACTACGCCAGTTTATGATCATGTTTATGTCATGGCATGTTGAAACTATCACCCTCGTCATATTCCCTTTTAATTATTATAGCTAGCTACTTTATAGCCTAGACGCCACAAAAATACATATGAATACGTTAGAGAGAAAATGGGGAAAAAGGGAATTAAAATTGGCATGATTTATGTAATGTTTAATAGGAAATGGGATATGTAAATCAAATGGGGAAAACATAGAAATAGTTACCTATAATGGCATAGGTAGATTTGGATTAATTTGGAATGTTTAGTAATTTACAATTAGGAATCATAAATTGTACTTATGACATGAGGTTAGGTTACATTAGTGGCGGAAGTCTGCCTAGACCCGACCGGCATATCCAGCAGCCACTAATGTTGAACCTAATGTGGGAAGTCTAAGTACGGAAATAAGAATCGGGCTAAGATACGGGGTTAGGCTCAACTGTGGAATAAGACTGCCCGGACCTGACCGGCATATCCAGCATCCACACGTTGTAGGCCTAATATGGGAGGTCCAGCCCATTATAACCGTAGTTGGACATGGTAAAGAAATGTAATACTTAACCTAATTTAATATGACTATGGACTTAAGTTAGGGTTAAGTAAAATTGGATAGGTAGTGGGGGGTTAAGTAAGTTAGAGGGGATGGGTAACATATATATAAATATATATAGGCCCACATACTTAAACCCAATAAGGTTATGTAATTAAAGACAACTAGTGGTATACATAACCAGTAGATAGTGTAACAGGGTTATGTAATTAAAGACACCTAAGTGCTATACATAACCGATAGATGATGTAAGAAAGTTATGTAATTAAAGACACCCTTTAGGGTAAGCATAAGTAGTATAGGGCTATGTATCTAAAGACACCTAAGGTTATACATAGTCAGTAGAAAAACCTAGTGGGGATACAAAACAAGGCGAAGAGCTTGTATCATATTGAGAGGGGTCCATTTCAGTCAGTAACCCGAAGTGGTATCAAGTAAGGACCTCCGTACTAGGTAGAGAAGGGGCACGCTTACTGATTGATTGTAAGAGATCCAAACGAGGCGGATGGTGTGGGCGGTGCAAACCGACTGGGGACATGTGCATGCATGGGCCATGCATAGGGGGCTAAGACGACTGTGACACCAGTAGATATAGTTGTGCATACCATGGGTTTCCACTTTAGGAAGTGATACCTCCTACTGTGGGGCCAGCACATGATATCTACAAGGTAGGGATCCGATCGATTAGGGTAGTGGTTAGGGTATACTTGGACGTTTGACATAAGCCTACCAGCTTATATTGGAAGGGATCATTTCATTTCAGTTATACTAGTAATAATACAGAGTTATCATCAGTAAGGCACATATACCTTAACTTGCTTACCTTGTCACACCTGCCATTTATGTAACGATTTCTCTCGTATCAACTTTATATGCCTACCATGTTGCTTTTTATTATCTATTGGCTAAAAGTAACTAGACTCGCCAGACTTTATGTCTGACCCTGTTGTTTCTCCTTCTTTCTTCTGTCCCCCTCCCCCCGAGGTTCTCAGGGAGAAAATAATCAGACTAAATCAGGAATCAGATATCATCTTGCTAGGAGCTACTCCTGAAGTATGGCTCAAGTTCTTGACTCTACTATGGCTTAACTCTTTTTATTGGGGAAATGATGCTTTTTATTTACTTATGTACTCCGAAGGTGCAAGACAAAAGTATTTTTTATTGTAATGGTTTTTTTGACTTATGAAATTGTGGACCACGGAGTTATGACTTATGTTTGAAATAAAAGTTTAACTTTTCTTGTTGTTGCCTTATTTATCTCTGTCTTATAATTATTCTATGTCTATTTACCTATAGTGCTTCACAAAACTTAATGCATTCCCTTAGTGAGTGACATTAACGGACGTGGGGTGTTTCACTTGGTATCAGAGCTGAAGGTTACCAGATTAAATAAAAGTTTTCAATTTTTTTTTCAAAAAGGTTTTAAAGAAAGCATTTTCAAAAAAAAAAAGTCTGTTTTGAAAAACATTCCCCAAAAGCCATATGTAGTATCCTTTGGTCCTTTATCTAAATTTCTTCCTTTTCCCTTTTTCAGTATGTCTGGGGAACAAAACATCTCTAATATCCCAGAGGGCATCACTATACCTAGATGGTTCCGAGGTATTTGGAGGCCATGGTGTCGGCCGAAGGCCAAAGAGACGTTCCTCTCCCAACTGCACCAGTCATTCCTCCTCCCCCTCCAAAAGCAGATAACTTTGCCAAGATCTGCAAGGATTTCTATGCTATGGGAGGGAAGCCATTCCATGGGAATGAGACATTCGTGGAAGCTCGGAATTGTCTTAAGGAGACTGATGACTTATTTGTAATCTTTGAAGTGGAGGACCGAAGAAAGATTCAGTTAGCTGCTTGGCTGTAAAAGGACGAAGCCTCATTTTGATGGGAAGTCACCCAAGCTGGACATCCAGTAGAGACTTGGGAAGACTTTAGACAAACGTTGAAATAAAATTTCTTTCCCAAGCTGAGAAAAGCATACAAATGGAGAGGTTCTTAGCTCTCAAACAAGGAAATTTGACGGTGAAGGAGTATGTGAACAAGTTCAACCAGCTGGCAAGATTCGGTTTAGAGTTGGTGGATACACCGCAAAAAAGGGCTTTGTAGCTTGCTAAAGGGCTGAATGAGCCTCTGCATGGGCTAGCAATGTCCCATATTCCAATGGGGGCCACGTTTCTACAGCTTTTTGATATGGTCCTAATGCATGAGGAGGAAAAGGGAGAAAAGAAGGAAGTGAAAGCTGAGGGGACATCACAGAATAAGAAGGTATGGCCTAAGAAGGGGCAGCAACAGCAACAGTAGCAACAACAGAAGAAAGGGGGAAAAGATGTTAAAGGAAAGGATAAGAGAAAATGTCACAATTGTGGAAAGGAGGGCCACCTGATCAAAGATTGCAAGAGAAGGAAGGCCAGTTTCTTTAATTGCGGAGAGGTCAGACACTTCTCTAAGGAGTGCCCGAAGAAACAGGGATCGTAGGGACAAGGGTAAAGAGCAGGGACTTCTAGATGGCAGGTGCATGCTCTCACGATCGGTGGTCCTGAAAGTGGTAGAAAAATTTTCGTAGAAAGTTTAGTTTCTCTTTCAAACTTTCCAGTAAGAACACTTTTTGATTTTGGTGCTTCACACTCGTTTATATCTAGTTCTATGGTTGAATCTCTGCATTTAATTACTAGTATCGTAGTAGATCCCGTAGTTATTTCAAACCCCATTGGTGGTTTGGCTCATTTGTTGATGATTTGTCGAGGTTTGAAAATATTTGTGTTGGGCGTCGAATTTGAATGCGACGCATATGTGCTTGGGTTTATGGGCTATGGGTTGATTCTAGGAATGTATTGGCTTATCAATTATGGGGCCATTCTGGATTGTGAGAAAAGGGCTGTTAGACTCCTAACTCGTTATGGAAAGACCCTCGAAGTTTCTTGTGACCCTCAAGGGTCTGTTATGCTTAGCTTCCTAGAGTCTCTATATGCATCCATAGATGATTTGCAAACTGTTCCAGTGGTCCTAGATTATCCCAATGTTTTTGATGAGGTACGGAGTTTACCTCCAAGACGTGAGATCAACTTTCACATATATCTGGTGGACAATGTAAAGCCAGCTGCATTACCAGTGCGCCACAAGGCTCCAAGAGAAAGGAGGGAGCTGAGTAAGAAGTAGGGGAGCCACTTGAAAAAGGGTTTATCAGACGTAGCATATCTAAGTGGGGTGCTCCAGTAGTATTTGCAAATAAAGCGGAAGGTTCGCTTCGTTTGTGTGTTGACTATAGAGAGTTAGATAAGCTCACCAAGAAGAATAAGCACCCACTTCCGAGGATTTATGATTTATTTGACTAGCTTGTTGGTGCTTCGGGATTTTCTTAGTTGGACTTGGCTACGGGGTTCCATCAGCTGAGGGTGGCTGAGGACAACATAGATAAGACTGATTTCGAAACTCCAGACGGTTTCCTTGAATGGCTAGTTATCCCTTTTGGGTTGACAAATGCACCCGCCTATTTTGTTGACTTGATTAGTAGGGTGTTTCAGGAGTTCCTAAACAAATTAGTCATAGTCTTTGTTGATATTTTGGTCTTCTCCAAGAGTGAAGAAGAGCATGCCCAACATTTGGGAGAAGTTCTGAAAACTCTCCGTGACCATCAGCTAAAAGCAAAGTTCTCCAAATGCCATTTCTGGAGAAAAGAGGTGAGATTCTTGGGGCATGTAGTCTCCAAAGAAGGGATAGTTGTAGATCCCGCGAAGGTGGTTGCAGTGCAAGATTGGCAGGTTCCTAAAAATGCAACCGAGGTGAGAAGCTTCTTGGGTTGGCAGGTTGTTATAGGAATTTCATTAAGGACTTCGCAAAGATATCATCCCCTCTCACCAGGCTGAAGAAGAAGAATTTGACATTTTTATGGGACATAGACTGTGACGTTGCTTTCCAACGACTAAAAAGGGCTCTGACAACAGCCTCAGTCTTGACCTTGCCCGATGGGACTAAAGTGTTTACTGTTTACACTGATGCGTGTGGTACAGGGCTTGGTGCGGTTCTGATGCAAGAAGGAAAAGTAATATGTTATGGGGGTAGAAAGTTGAGAGTTCATGAGATGAACTACCCCACGCATGATCTAGAGCTAGCAGCCATAGTATTCGCATTAAAGGCGTGGCGTTATTAGTTACTGAAGAGAAGTTCGAGTTATACACCGATCATAAATCTCTCAAGTATTTGTTCTCGTAGAAGGATCTCAATTTAAGGCAACAGCGGTAGATGGAGTTTCTATCTTCTTATGATTTTGAGATTTCTTATAGCCCTGGCAAGGGTAATGTGGTGGCAGATGCACTAAGTAGGCAGAGGGTAGCCCCGAGTCCTCTGTTTGTGGAAAGAAAGAACTTGGAGTTCATATCAGCTTTTGATTTTAGACCCTCCATCGAAGTTTTGCCTGATTTAACTGCATCCTTGGAGATACGACCGACTCTCGTGGAGTAGATAGGAGCTTCGCAACAAGGTGAACCACAAATTCTAGACATCATGGATAAGGTCAGAAGAGGGGAGACTTCTAGTCAGGTATGCCATAGATGAAAATGGGTGGTTGCGACGAGATGGAAGGCTTTGTGTTCCTCAAACTGGAAGCCTGATACAGGCAGTCCTAGAAGAAGCCCACCATTCTAAGATGACCATACATCCAGGCGGTGACAAGATGTACAGAGACATGAAGAAGGTTTTCTTTTGGGCTGGGATGAAGAAGGACGTGGCCGAATTTGTTTCTCAATGTTTGGTTTGCCAGCAAGTCAAAACTGAGCAAAAGAAGCCCAGTGGATTACTTCATTTGTTGGAGATTACGCAGTGGAAATGGGAGAGCATCTCTATGGATTTCATAAATGGTTTGCCTAGATCGAAGAAAGGTAATACCAGTATTTGGGTGATAGTGGACATACTCACCAAGAGTGCTCACTTTATTCTAGTTAAAAGTAAAAGGACGGCACCAAGGTTGGCAGTAATTTATGTTCGTGAGATAGTTCGTGTAACAACCCGTATTTTCAATAACCTGTTATAACATAAATCGAGGCAGAATTTAATTCTAAAATCTGAATCAAGGGAAACGGGCTATGCCATTGCGTTCGTCTCGGAAAAATACGCGAAATAGAGTCCGAGTTTTCGAAAATCGGAGTCCGTATGACCCAGTTAAGGCCCATTGAAGTTTTCAGAAATTTCCATGTCAAAAACAGATTTGAATTTCAAGTTCAAAGTTGGAAATTAGGGCAAACTGGCGCAGGCGGGAAAACTCCCGCCAGGACCCCCATGTCGACAGGCATGTCGACAGGGTCCCCAGGGTGTCGACAGCCCTGTCGACAGCCCTGTCGACACAGGGTGGCCGGGCAGTTTTGCCTGGCGCACCATTTTGGTTCTTGGTCTGGTCTTGTGGCTTGGTTCTGGAGAATTCCGAAATCTGATGGACCTAATTCAACTAGGGTTTAATCCTATGGTCTAAATCACTAGCCTAATCTATAAATAAGACCCTAACCTACCCTAAATCATTCATTATTCATTCTAGCAACTAAACTATGTCAAAATCCATCCTCTCATGGCCTCCACTCTCTTCATACAATTCCTAAACAAATTCCTAAGAGATTTCCATGCATACAAGTGTATTTAGGCTTGTATGATCCTCTTTAGCTTGCATTAAAGTCTTGTTTCTCTATTGTCATCATAAAGGAGGAGTCTTGATCAAGTTGGCTTGCATTTTGGGGTTTTATTTTGTTGCATAAGGGGTTTCTTACATTTGCTATACTCATTTGAGTCCGCATAAGCATTGTAAGCCCTCTTACCTTCATTTTAGAAACTCTAAAGTTAATATGTGATGAAAGTTGGGATTTATGCATGTTTATGCAAGTTCACTATGCCATGATTTGCAAGTTTATTGAGTTATGCATGTTTATGCAAGTTCACTAAGCCATGATTTGCAAGTTTATTGAGTTATGCATGTTTATGCAAGTTCACTATGCCATGTTATGCATGTTTAATAAGTTATGCATGCTTATGCAAGTTCACTATGCCATGTTATGCATGTTTAATAAGTTATGCATGCTTATGCAAGTTCACTATGCCATGTTATGCATGTTTAATAAGTTATGCATGCTTATGCAAGTTCACTATGCCATGTTATGCATGTTTAATAGGTTATGCATGTTTATGCAAGTTCCATATGCCATGTTAGGCAAGTTTAACATGTTATGCATGTTTATGGTAATATGCAAGTTCACTATGCTAAGTTATGCAAGTCTAACATGTTATGCATGTTTGTTGTGATATGCAAGTTCATCATGTATGTTATGCCAAGTTCCCTCTTCCTATCCTTTATGCGTTATTACGAATATGTAAGCGATAGAATGACGTTGGGGGGAGTTTGGGTAAACTTAAAATACATGAAAATATAAGATTGGGAATTTACCTATTAAGTTAGGTCTACCCCTTGGGAATTTACCTATTAAGTTAGGTCTACCCAAGTAATTGTTGACTTGTAATTATGTTTTGAAATAAAGTGGACATGACACTTAGAAAACATAAGTGTGGCCAACTCGAGGTTGGGTTGAGGTTGTAGCGTAATTCTACCCGGAACCTACCGGCTTAACTAGTGGCTACAAACAATAGGACCCAATGTGAGAAGTTGGTCATGTGGTGCCAAGACCCGAGGTTAGACCAAGTTGTGGTGTAAATCTACCCGGAACCCACCGGCTTAACTAGGTAACCACAACAAAGTCTAATGTGAGAGGTTAAGGTGCATTAAATTAATTAATGCCTCATGATTAGGGTTAAGTCAGGGTCCACTAATACTTAACCAATTTGGGGGTTCGAGGGATTGAAATGGGGTTAAGTTGTGAACTGTCGGTTACACTTAACCAATTTAATCCATTTGGGGGTTCGAGGGATTGAAATGGGGTTAAGTTGTGAACTGTCGGTTACACTTAACCAATTTAATCCATGATTAGTGAAGGGTTAAATCGCACTTAACCCTCTTAGGAAACCCTAGCAACGTGGTCTGTTCCAGCAGTAATCCCAGTTTGGTATCATCACAACCCTAGAGGCTAGGCTAGGGCGGGGCACGATTACTGGACTGATGTAAGCGACCAAAGCGATGGCTGAGTGGTACAGCGGTGCGGGTCCAGGCGGGCTACGGACGTGCACGTAGTCCGGTATTGGACAAACTCGAGGCACGGGTACCAGTAGGTTTAGACTGTGCATTATTGCTTCAGTGTCTGGGGTTGACACCCGAGGGCTTGATACACCCGAAGGTGGACCCAGCACAGTCTGACTACATCCATATGTGGGCCGTATGGACACCAACACTTGACGTGTTAAGCTTATAGGGAGCCGATCGACTAGACCGTTTGGTTGGACCTTATATTAAGGTCACTTCATGTTATTGGGTCAAAGCTTGGGCCAAGGGATCAATACCTGTTATGTTGGTTTGCTAGTACACCGTGGTGCAAAACTTAACCTTGTTTATGCGATGACACCTCTATCTATCTTGTAGTTAATTTATCATGCCAGTATGTTGTTATCTATGATCATCTCAGTTTCCATCATGCTGTTAACTTTATTAGTTTATAGACTGATCGTAGCAGGGCTTACCAGTCTTTATGACTGACCCGTTTTCTTTTCGCTTCTTTTCTTCCGTTTCCCCCCCTAGGTTCTCAGGGTGGGAACATTGGTGCTTAGCTTGGATCGCTTAGCTTGCTTGCTGGATTAGCTCATGTACGTTTGGATATTGAGCTCGCTATGGTTTATCACTCTTATTTGGGGATAGTACTTATGTATTTCAGTTTATCAGATGATGTTTTTTTTATCTAGACTTGTAATTTTGGGAAATTGACATTTTGATGTACCAGACTTGTGTTTTGAAATGGTTTAAAAATCTTCCGCTGTTTTATCTACTTACTCTGTTTATTTACATATATATATGTCATGTCCTGCCTTGTTATATCATTATGCATGTTTACCTTGTTTTAAAACGCCCCACCAAAGTCAGAGTTGCTTGCAAGAGCCACCCTGGCGGAGGTGGGGTTTTACATTTGGTATCAGAGCATATGGTTTACGAGAAGGGATAGAAAGGTTTTTAAAACTTTTGAAAAACTATTTTCAAAACCAAGTATAAAGTATTTTCCAAAGAAAAGTCTAGTTATTTTTAAAGGCTATTCCCCAAAAGCCATTAGCACTATCCTTTGACCCCTCGTTTGAACTCTTTTCTTTTCGTTTCCAGCATGTCTGATAATCTCATCTTGCCCGAAGGAGTAACAATACCCGATTGGTTTCGTCGGTACTTGGAAGTCACGGCACCGGTCCCGGGTGTCTCTAATGTTGTATTTCCAGTCAAGGCCGCTGTTCCTCCTCCTCCTTCCGTATCTGATGTTCCTCTTCTCCCTCAGCCTCCACAAGCGGATTTTGCGGAAACTTGTAAGAACTTTAAGATGATGGGTGGCAAGAATTTTAGTGGAACAGAGACTTTTGTAGAGGCAAGGAATTGGTTGAAAGAGACCGAAGATCTTTTAGCCACCTTTGATATAGGTGACCGCAGGAAGGTTTTATTAGCAGTATGGTTGCTAAAGGAAGAAGCTGCATGTTGGTGGGTAGTCACCACCGCTACTAGGCCAATTGGGACTTGGGATGACTTTAGAGGAAGGTTTGGACTGAGGTTCTTATCCCTGAAGCAAGGGGACATGACTATTAGGGAATACATAGATAAGTTTAATCAACTGGCTCGGGTCGATTTAGACTTGGTTAATACAGCTCAGAAGAAGGCCCTACACTTTGCTCTAGGATTAAACGAGCCATTACATGGTTTGGCCATGTCTCATATACCCTTGGGGGCGACTTTCGAGAATTTGATGAATATGGCCCTACTTCAAGAAGAAGATAACAATGACAAGAAAGAGGTCAAGGCAAATGAGTCTCAAGGCAAGAGGGTAAATTCCGGGAAACGAGGCAAGAATAACAACAACCGCAAGGACAAGACAAGAGAGAATAGGAAATGCAACTTCTGTGGTAAAGTTGGACATATATCCAGGGAATGTAGGAAGAAGAAGAGAAAGCGGGGCGAATGCTTTCATTGTGGTGAGTTTGGACATCTCAGCAAGGATTGCCCGAGGAAACAAGGGCAAGGTCAAACTCAGTATGCAGGACTATCTGGAGGGCGAGTTCATCCCCTCAACACCGTTCTTCCAGCTCATGATAGAGGTAGTGTTTCTGTTGAAAGTCTTGTTTACATTTTCTGATTTTCCCTGTTCGTACTTTGTTTGATTCTGGCACATCGCATAGTTTTATTTCATCTGATCTAGTTTGCACCTAAGTACTGGTCTAGTGATGATCCCGTATGTGTTTCAAATCCAATTGGGGGTTCTGCCCGTTTGTCTGTGGTCTGAGTGGATTTGAAAATTTCTATCTTGAGTATAGAATTCTCGTGGGATGTTTATATTCTCAGTTTCAGGGGATATGGGTTGGTTTTGGGCATGGAATGGTTGTCCTGTTTTGGAGCCATTCTTGGTTTTTGTATATAGGGTTGTGAGGCTCATGACTCACCTCGGTAATACCCTAGAAATTTCTAGCAACCCTATGGGTCCCGTCATGTTATGTTATCTTGAATCCCTCAACTCGCCTATCGATAGTTTGCAATCTATGAGGGTGGTCCGAGAATATCCTGATATCTTGGGGGAAGTAAAGGGATTACCCCTAGACGTGGGATAGATTTCCGCATTATCTGGTTGGTAATACCAAGCCAGTTTCGTGGCCGGTTAGGCACATGACCTCACGAGATGAGAGTTAAGAAAGCAAGTCAAGGAGTTGCTTGAGAAGAACTTCCTGAGACGAAGCATTTTCGGGTAGGGTGCTCCAGTAGTATTCGTTACTAATGTGGACAGTTTGCTTCGCTTATGTGTTGATTATCGTGAGAAGAATAGACAACCGTTACCAAGGATCGATGATTTGTTTGATCAGCTTGTGGGAGCATCTGTTTTCTTTTGATCTAGCTACCGGATTCCATCAGCTTAGGATGGCTGAGGATGGAATTGACAAGACTGCGTTTAGGACTCTAGATGAATTTTTATGATGGCTAGTCATGCTATTTGGTTTGACTAATGCACCCGCATATTACGTGAACTTGATGGGTAGGGTGTTTAGGGAGTCCTTGAACAAGTTTGTCGTGGTCGGCGTAGACGATATTTTGATCTCCTTAAAAGAACGAGGAAGAGCATGCTAGACATCTCAAGGAGGTGATGGATACGCTTAGAGCCACTAGTTGAAGGTCAAGTTCTCCAAATGTCACTTTGGAGGAAAGAAGTTGGATTTCTTGGGCACATAGTTCCTAAGTAAGGCTTAGCGGTGGATTCCGCTAAAGTGGTTGCGGTTTAAGACCGGAAAACTCTGAGGAGGGCAATTGAAGTAAGACGCTTTCTCCGTTTGGCTAGTTAGTTAGCATTCCCTGAGCTTAGACTTACTCTTCTGGATCAAGAAGGGGGTTTCACAGGAAGAAGACCCGCAGTTAGTCAAGAACATGGACCAGTTGATTCGAGGCGAGATGTTAAGTCACCTCGCTAGATATATTATAGATGACAAGGGATGACTAAGGCGCGATGAGAGATTATGTGTTCCTCGAGTGGAAGACTTGGTAAAGAAGGTTCTTGAAGATGCGCATCACTCGAGGAGGTGGCCGAGTTGGTCTCAGGATGCATGTTGTGCCACCAGGTTAAGGCCAAGTCATAGAAGCCCGGCGGGCCATTACCTCCATTGGAGGTTCCGCAAGGGAAGTGTGAAAACATCTCGATAGATTATGTGGATAGACTACCTAGATCAAAGAAAGGGAATACGGGTATGTGGATCATAATAGGTAGACTCACGAAGAGTGCTCATTTCAGTCCGGTGAAGAGCGAGAGGACTGCATCATGGTTAGCAACGGTTTACCCTCAAGAAGTTGGCCAGTTTTGGAATAGCCTATAGGAAGCCATGGGTAGGCAATTGAATCTAGGTATGGCCTATCACTCATAGGCGGATGGTTCATTTCGATTAAGCATGAGTTATAGAAAATCACGTTTATAAGGGCAATTGGCAACGTGGATTGGTATTTTCAAGAAAAGTTCTGCTGCGCGGAATACTTTATAGTAAGTAGACGAGATCCAGGATTCACTAGTGAATTTTGGAGAGCTTGCATGAAATCATGGGGTTACAGTTATGTTTAAGCCAAGTATACAGAAAGAAGAATAAGTGGAAAAGGAAGACGAGAGGCGATAATGAAATGAGTTCCAACTCGAATTTGGGAAATAGGAGTTAGGAAGCCAAGAAATCATGAAGTAAAAGACGGTCAAAGCACAGTGGAGTTAAGCTCAAGGAAACGTGACTAAGAACAGTGAAGACTAGATACGCGCATCATATCTCTTTTTAAGAGTGCATCCTTGATCCTTGTTTTCCTGTGGAGCTTGCTTGCAAGTTATCTTTTGTATATATCCTCTCGGTCCCATCCTCGATCTTATTTCTGTTGTAAACTCCATAAGGGGGTTATGACTCATCGGTTAGTACTATATGTCAGAGTTTGAATGGATTTCTTGTAATCCAAAAAGGAGTTTATCTTGCTTATCTTCTAAGATCTCTTTTTAGCATATCTCTCTATCCATGTTTATCTAGTTTATCTAGTTTATCGTGTTTATCTTGTCATGAGAACCTTAGGTAGAATCCTTTGGATGAAACATGTGTTTGAGACATGTTATGTTTGATGGTTGCAAGTGGTTGCAAGTGTTTGCAAGTGGTTGCTCGTGGATGCATTATACACAATTAGGCACTAGATCGGCTCGCACACTCCTCATATTGCATATGCATGAGTGTTTATGCTTATTCATGGATGAAAATTGTGTGTTATCACATGGATGTTGCATATGGGTGTATGTTATGTGCACACATATAGATGATATACATTATGTTAGGAATTGCATACATATGGATTCATTTCACCAACATAATTCGCATTGATGATATTTGCATTAGATAAGTACATATACACACACCTCTGCATATGTTCATCCAGCATTTAGAATCTTGTAAGGACAATGATTGCTCGTGGATGATGCTTTGAGTAGATGGATGATTGGATGGTAGGATACGTTCTTCCTAACTTGAAGATTTCGGGGACGAAATCCTTTAAGGAGGGGAGAATGTAACAACCCGTATTTTCAATAACCTGTTATAACATAAATCGAGGCAGAATTTAATTCTAAAATCTGAATCAAGGGAAACGGGCTATGCCATTGCATTCGTCTCGGAAAAATACGCGAAATAGAGTCCGAGTTTTCGAAAATCGGAGTCCGTATGACCCAGTTAAGGCCCATTGAAGTTTTCAGAAATTTCCATATCAAAAACAGATTTGAATTTCAAGTTCAAAGTTGGAAATTAGGGCAAACTGGCGCAGGCGGGAAAACTCCCGCCAGGACCCCCATGTCGACAGGCATGTCGACAGGGTCCCCAGGGTGTCGACAGCCCTGTCGACAGCCCTGTCGACACAGGGTGGCCGGGCAGTTTTGCCTGGCGCACCATTTTGGTTCTTGGTCTGGTCTTGTGGCTTGGTTCTGGAGAATTCCGAAATCTGATGGACCTAATTCAACTAGGGTTTAATCCTATGGTCTAAATCACTAGCCTAATCTATAAATAATACCCTAACCTACCCTAAATCATTCATTATTCATTCTAGCAACTAAACTATGTCAAAATCCATCCTCTCATGGCCTCCACTCTCTTCATACAATTCCTAAACAAATTCCTAAGAGATTTCCATGCATACAAGTGTATTTAGGCTTGTATGATCCTCTTTAGCTTGCATTAAAGTCTTGTTTCTCTATTGTCATCATAAAGGAGGAGTCTTGATCAAGTTGGCTTGCATTTTGGGGTTTTATTTTGTTGCATAAGGGGTTTCTTACATTTGCTATACTCATTTGAGTCCGCATAAGCATTGTAAGCCCTCTTACCTTCATTTTAGAAACTCTAAAGTTAATATGTGATGAAAGTTGGGATTTATGCATGTTTATGCAAGTTCACTATGCCATGATTTGCAAGTTTATTGAGTTATGCATGTTTATGCAAGTTCACTAAGCCATGATTTGCAAGTTTATTGAGTTATGCATGTTTATGCAAGTTCACTATGCCATGTTATGCATGTTTAATAAGTTATGCATGCTTATGCAAGTTCACTATGCCATGTTATGCATGTTTAATAAGTTATGCATGCTTATGCAAGTTCACTATGCCATGTTATGCATGTTTAATAGGTTATGCATGTTTATGCAAGTTCCATATGCCATGTTAGGCAAGTTTAACATGTTATGCATGTTTATGGTAATATGCAAGTTCACTATGCTAAGTTATGCAAGTCTAACATGTTATGCATGTTTGTTGTGATATGCAAGTTCATCATGTATGTTATGCCAAGTTCCCTCTTCCTATCCTTTATGCGTTATTACAAATATGTAAGCGATAGAATGACGTTGGGGGGGGGGTTTGGGTAAACTTAAAATACATGAAAATATAAGATTGGGAATTTACCTATTAAGTTAGGTCTACCCCTTGGGAATTTACCTATTAAGTTAGGTCTACCCAAGTAATTGTTGACTTGTAATTATGTTTTGAAATAAAGTGGACATGACACTTAGAAAACATAAGTGTGGCCAACTCGAGGTTGGGTTGAGGTTGTAGCGTAATTCTACCCGGAACCTACCGGCTTAACTAGTGGCTACAAACAATAGGACCCAATGTGAGAAGTTGGTCATGTGGTGCCAAGACCCGAGGTTAGACCAAGTTGTGGTGTAAATCTACCCGGAACCCACCGGCTTAACTAGGTAACCACAACAAAGTCTAATGTGAGAGGTTAAGGTGCATTAAATTAATTAATGCCTCATGATTAGGGTTAAGTCAGGGTCCACTAATACTTAACCAATTTGGGGGTTCGAGGGATTGAAATGGGGTTAAGTTGTGAACTGTCGGTTACACTTAACCAATTTAATCCATTTGGGGGTTCGAGGGATTGAAATGGGGTTAAGTTGTGAACTGTCGGTTACACTTAACCAATTTAATCCATGATTAGTGAAGGGTTAAATCGCACTTAACCCTCTTAGGAAACCCTAGCAACGTGGTCTGTTCCAGCAGTAATCCCAGTTTGGTATCATCACAACCCTAGAGGCTGGGCTAGGGCGGGGCACGATTACTGGACTGATGTAAGCGACCAAAGCGATGGCTGAGTGGTACAGCGGTGCGGGTCCAGGCGGGCTACGGACGTGCACGTAGTCCGGTATTGGACAAACTCGAGGCACGGGTACCAGTAGGTTTAGACTGTGCATTATTGCTTCAGTGTCTGGGGTTGACACCCGAGGGCTTGATACACCCGAAGGTGGACCCAGCACAGTCTGACTACATCCATATGTGGGTCGTATGGACACCAACACTTGACGTGTTAGGCTTATAGGGAGCCGATCGACTAGACCGTTTGGTTGGACCTTATATTAAGTTCACTTCATGTTATTGGGTCAAAGCTTGGGCCAAGGGATCAATACCTGTTATGTTGGTTTGCTAGTACACCGTGGTGCAAAACTTAACCTTGTTTATGCGATGACACCTCTATCTATCTTGTAGTTAATTTATCATCCCAGTATGTTGTTATCTATGATCATCTCAGTTTCCATCATGCTGTTAACTTTATTAGTTTATAGACTGATCGTAGCAGGGCTTACCAGTCTTTATGACTGACCCGTTTTCTTTTCGCTTCTTTTCTTCCGTTTCCCCCCCCCCCCCCCAGGTTCTCAGGGTGGGAACATTGGTGCTTAGCTTGGATCGCTTAGCTTGCTTGCTGGATTAGCTCATGTACGTTTGGATATTGAGCCCGCTATGGTTTATCACTCTTATTTGGGGATAATACTTATGTATTTTAGTTTATCAGATGATGTTTTTTTTTATCTAGACTTGTAATTTTGGGAAATTGACATTTTGATGTACCAGACTTGTGTTTTGAAATGGTTTAAAAATCTTCCGCTGTTTTATCTACTTACTCTGTTTATTTACATATATATATGTCATGTCCTGCCTTGTTATATCATTATGCATGTTTACCTTATTTTAAAACGCCCCACCAAAGTCAGAGTTGCTTGCAAGAGCCACCCTGGCGGAGGTGGGGTGTTACAGTTCGTCTCCACAGATTTCCTTCCAGCATCGTGAACGATCATGACCCCATCTTTACCAGCGAATTTTAGAGGAGCTTGCAAGAAGCAGTGGGTACATAGTTTTATTTGAGCACCGCTTATCACCCTTAAACCGATGGATAGACGGAGAGGGTAAACAAAATTCTATAAGATCTTTTAAGGCTGTGTATCCTCGACTTCGGATGGACTTGGGAAGGGCATCTTCCTTTAGTAGAGTTTGCCTATAATAACAGCTATCAGGTTAGTATCGGTATGGCACCCTTCGAAGCATTATACGGACGACCCTGTAGATCGCCAACTTGTTGGTGGGAATCTACAGAAGGATTATTGCTTGGACCAGATATGGTTAGGGAAACATCCGAAAAGATTGACCATATTCGGCGACGGATGAAGACAGCTCAATATAAGCAGAAGACATATACAGACAAGAAAAGCACTGACCTCGAGTTTCAAGCAGGAAACTTGGTTTTTATCAAAGTGTCACCTTTGAGGAATGTGGTTCGCTTCGGATCGGTAGGGAAGTTGGCACCTAGGTTTGTGGGACCTTTTCCCATAACCGAGAGGATTGGCCAAATGGCCTATAGAGTAAAACTCCCAAAGAATTTATCTGGTGTTCATGACGTTTTCCATGTCTCTCATCTACGGAAGTGCCTACATGACACTGTGGAAGTTGTTGAGCCAAGCATGTTGGAAGAAGTCAAAGTGGAAAGGGAGGCGACAATCAGACGGGTCCCCACCCGTATTCTTGGGTCAGAGATTAAGAAGCTGCGCAATAAGGAAATCAAGTTTCTAATGGTTCAATGAGGAGATAACTCAGAAGATGCGACTTGGGAACCTGAAGATAAGATTCGTGCTTCATACCCTTTTCTTTTCGAGGGTATGTTCTTAACTCCTTTTTCCTAAATCTTATCAGTACTTGTTTCTATCAATAGAGTATGTCTTATCCATGGTATTTTCGACCTTTAGATAGGAATCCTATGGATGTAAACATGTGGTTGAAACATGTTATGTTTGATGGATGCAAGTGGATGCAAGTATTTGCTAGTGGTTGCCTGTGGATGCATATACACACACATTAGGCACTAAGATCGGCTCAATCACGCTCATATTACATATAAATGTGTGTGGATTTTCTTTTCTTTTATGGATAAAAATGGATGAACTGGCATATGGATGTCGCGTTTGGACGAATGGTTGTGAACTCATATAGAAATGATATGTATCATTAGGATTCTTTTGCATACATAATGGACGCATGGCACTATTATGTTTTGCATTAAGGAGGTCAACTGATTCAGCAGACAGCCTGATCTTTTGCACTAGCATTGGGACATATAGACACACTTTGCATATGTTCAGAAAGCATTAGAAGTCTTTTAAGAACAATGGATGCTCGTGACAGACGGATGATGGATGGTAGGACATACATTCCTTTCAGCTTCGAGATTTCGGGGATGAAATCCTTTAAGTAGGGGGAATGTAACAACCCGTAATTTTAAAACATGACATAAGGGATAATTAAAGAATAATTAATTTTTGGAAGAAGAATTAAGTGAAATGGGTTACGTCATTGCGTTCGTCTCAGAATTCTGCATGAGATAGAGTCCGAGTTTGCATAAAACGGATAACATACGAAGGAGTTATTGACAATAGAAGTTGGGAAAAACAATCAGGAAATGGGCCAGAATAACTGGCGTACTTGTGAAGTGCGCCGAAATAACTGGCGCACTTTGCACTGGCGCACCTGGGAAGTGCGCCCAGGCCGAGCCAGATCTGCAGAACTCTGGGGAGTTCCATGATGACGTGTTTTGCTGGGATTGGCTGGATGACGTGTTTTTCTGGTCTGGATGATTCAGATGGTTCCTAATCTAAACTAAAGGTCCTAATTCACCTAATACATCTATAAATAAACACCTAAACCTAACCCTAATCTCATTGTTATCATCCATCGTGCCTCTATGCTGCTCTAATCTAAATTAAAACTAGCCTTTCTTCTCCATCAACTCAAATTAGAAGACCAAATTCTACAACAACGGTTTAGCTAATCAAATTCAGAATTCGGAACTCAGATCTATGCTCTCTCAATTCTCTAAACCTAATGTTGTGAGTTTCTAGATTACTTTTAGGTTTAGATAAATAAAAGTATGCTTTGATAGACAATGAATTGGATATGTTGTAAAGTATGATAATGTGTTGATATGAAACTTTATCCTATGTCATAACAAGATCTAATTTCCTAAATCTAATATAATTGTGGTGATTCGATTATGATGGTTATATGGTTCTTGACTTGTAATCATGTTATGATGGAAGTACATCTAAATTTTGACATCACTTGGATCTAGACTTTTATGCTAATCACCTTTCACTTGTAATATTGTGATACTTTGATATATGTAATTGCCAGAAGTTATTAATTGCACCCACTTAGTTATGATGTTAATCACATGTCCATTCACTTTGTTACTATGCCAGTTTATGATCATGTTTATGTCATGACATGTTGAAACAATCGCCCTCGTCATATTCCCTTTTAATTATTATAGCTAGGCTACTTTATAGCCTAGATGCCGCCAAAATACGTACGAATACGTTAGAGAGAAATTGGGGAAAATGGAAATTAAAATTAGCATGATTTATGTAATGTTTAATAGGAAATGAGACATGTAAATCAAATAGGGAAAACATAGAAATAGTTACCTATAATGACATAGGTAGATTTGGAGTAACTTGGAATGTTTAGTAATTTACAATTAGGAATCATAAACTGTACTTATGACACAAGGTTAGGTTACATTAGTGGCGAAAGTCTGCCCGGGCCCGACCGGCATATCCAGCAGCCACTAATGTTGAATCTAATGTGGGAGGTTTAAGTTCGCAAATACGAATCGAGCAAAGACACGAGGTTAGGCCCAACCGTGGAATAAGACTGACTGGACCCGACCGGCATATCCCGCATCCACACGTTGTAGGCCTAATGTGGGAGGTCTAGCCCATTATAACCGTAATTGGACATGGTAAAGAAATGGACTACTTAACCTAATTTAAAATGACTATGGACTTAAGTTAGGGTTAAGTAAAATTGGATGGGTAGTGGGGGTTAAGTAAGTTAGAGGGGATGGGTAACATATATATATATATATATATATATATATATATATATATATATAAGCCCATATACTTAACCCAATAAGGTTATGTAATTAAAGACACCTAGTGGTATACATAACCAGTAGATAGTGTAACATGGTTATGTAATTAAAGACACCTAAGTGGTATACATAACCGGTAGATAATGTAAGAAAGTTATGTAATTAAAGACACCCTTTAGGATAAGCATAACTAGTATAGGGCTATGTAATTAAAGACACCTAAGGGTATACATAGTCAATAGAAAAACCTAGTGGGGATACAAGACAAGGGGGAGAGCTTATATCATATTGAGAGGGACCTATTTCAGTCAGTAACCCGAAGTGGTATCAAGTAAAGTCCTCCGTACTAGGTGGAGAAGGGGCACACTTACTGGTTGATTGTAAGAGATCCAAATGAGGTGGATGCCTTGGGCGGTGCAAACCGACCGGGGACATGTGCGTGCATGGGCCGGGCAGAGGGGGCTAAGATGACTGTGACACCAGTAAATATAGTTGTGCACACCACGGGTTGCCACTTTAGGAAGTGGTACCTCTTACTGTGGGGCCAGTAAAGGATATCTACAAGTTAGGAGCCTATCGATTAGGGTAGTGGTTAGGGTATACTTGGACGTATGACCTAAGCCTACCAGCTTATAGTGGAAGGGATCATTTCATTTCAGTTATACTAGTAATAATGCAGAGTTATCATCAGTAAGGCACATATACCTTAACTTGCTTAGCTTGTCACACCTGCCATTTATGTAGTGATTTCTCTCGTATCCACTTTATATGCCTATCATGTTGCTTTTAATTATCTACTGGCTAAAAGTAACTAGACTCGCCCGACTTTATGTCTGACCCTGTTATTTCTCCTTCTTTCTTCCGTCCCCTCCCCCAGGTTCTCAGGGAGGAAATAATCAGACTTAATCAGGAATCATATATCATCTTGCTAGGAGCTACTCCTAAAGTACGGCTCAAGTTCTTTACTCCTCTATGGCTTAACTATTTTTATTGGAGAAATGATGCTTTTTATTTACTTATGTACTCTGATGATGAAAGACAAAAGTATTTTTATTATAAAGGTTTTTGTGTCTTATGAAATTGTGGACCACGGAGTTATGACTTATGTTTGAAATAAAAGTTTAAATTTTCCGTTGCTGCCTTATTTATCTCTATCTTGTAATTATTCCGTGTCTGTTTACCTATAGCGCTTCATGAAACTTAATGCATCCCCTTAGTTAGTGACATTAACGGACGTGGGGTGTTTCGTTGTATGAAGCCTTTTTTATCTCCAGTTGCCAATATATTAGCCTCTAGTTGTACCATTAAAGAAAGAGTGCTAATGGGTAGGTGGGGTCCTCCACTAAGTGGTGTGTGAATTAATTCCATCTCTATGTTCTTGTGTATATGCATGCTTATCTTCATATCTTCATGTGCATACTTTATTTTTGATCCTAAACTCCTACAAGACACATGAAAATGGACAAGTAAATATTATCAAAAATAATACATGCATAAATGACCGTTTTGCCTCAATATGAAGAAGTATGCATGATAATTTAAGAATTTAGGGTTGTTGGTTAAAACATGTAAAGTTAGCCCGATTATGTTATTTATTTAACTAATAAATAAATAAATGTGTGAATATAAATGCGCACATTTACGTGCACATCAAATACCCCCACACTAATCTTTTTATTGATTCTCGAATAAGCAAAACAAAAAAAACTAAGATAATTCCGTTTTCGCAGAGAGCACGATTGCATTGAGCATATGCAATAAGCTGTTAAACCTATGGGTGTCCCCAGTAGGATGAGTGTTGTCTCGTGAGGGTTTTCAGCAGATACTACCCACAAAATCCAAATATTAAATGCAAAAAATATTTACAAAATGCACGATTCAGAAATATTTACAAGATGAATGCAAGTATTTAAAAGAATATTTACAAATGGGTATTTCACTTTTAAATTAGACACAAGTGAGTTTACACAAATTTTGGTCATCACTATGAAAATTAAGTCCGTTACTAATCAAAACTTCAAACAAAAGTCAGGTTATCATTACAGACTCCTCTAGCTTGGCCAGTTGTTTCGGTTGAAAACATATTGCAATTATGAAATGAATTCCATAATCGATTATCAACAATCGTAAAATGGCATTTTTATTTCCTTTTGGTTAACATGTTAGGTCAAATAAGTGAAGATGGTGCTTAGTTTTCAAGTGCTTACTCTCTCTTTATTTTAGAAAATATTTATGCTATTATTATTTACAAACACCTAACTGAAAAGAAAAAGGTATACCACCCGTGAGAATTGGGATAAAGCTTGACGGATTGTGCAGACCGACACTGACTTTGTCAAAAAGATGTCGGTAATTCTTAGACGTCCAACTCATAAAATGAGACCAAGGTATCCTACCCATGCACTGCCTCACGGACTGACGTGAGAGTTGGGACAGAGCTTGGCGGGTTTGCACACCAATGCTAGATTTGCAAGCAATGTTGGATACCCTTGGATTATTATTATTTTTTTCTTTTTTTTTCCTTTTCTTTTTGTTTTTTTTTTGTTTTGAAGAGAGAGTTAAGCAAGAATATATTAGCACGACTTCACTTAAAAAATCTAAAATGTTATCGCAAGTAGTCTAAAGCAACCATTCTATTAATCAGATTACAATTTAAAAAACATTTCATACTCATCACCTATGAATCTCCCTATATACTAGTTACCCTAAATTTTCTCGTAATTCAAACCTTTCTTTCGTTATCCGTTAAGAGAAGTGATTTTCAAAACATTTTAATTGCACGTCCAAAATTGTATGTTTACTACATCGTGCCCATCTAAAAGTAAAAATGCAATTTTTTAATGGAAAAAAGATAAGAAAATTTAATGAAAACAAAAATAAATATGAAACTCCCCCACACTTGATTTCGACTGTGTCTCTTCAAGTATGAGAGACGTAGTTTAAGATTGAAAAACCAAATCGTAAAATATTTCGAAGTTGAATGTAGATTTGTAAAAACGAATGTCGCTTTATTAAAAATCAAATGAGTTGTTTTATTTTCGAAGAAAAATGGTTGAAATTCAAGTTTAATTTCACCAATTTCAAATCTAATCCCATCATTGACAAATTCTTCAAAAATATTGATTTTAAAATCAAAATGTTGATTTAACTCTAGTCTTTCACAGTTTGACAACTCTTCCTCGAAAAGTCCAAAAAGATCGTGTTCATTCAATTCATCTTCCTTTGAATTATTCACAATTTCGTTATTTATATCATTTTCAAATTCCAAAGTTGTTGTTTGAAAATTGTTATTTTCAGAAGAAGGAAGATCGAATATTAAATTTTGTTCCACCCTCACAAAAGAATTTAAATTCAAATCAGTTACCATGTTTTCAACAACTTCATCAAGATTATCCTTTTCAATTTCAAAAGTTGTTATTTGAAAATTATTGATTTTGGTTAAAGATGAATTATTGTATGACTCGTCACACGTTTGGATTTGATTTTGTTTCTAGCAAAAATTCAAGTGTGTTTCATACAACAAGTCTATGTAGTTGTCATCACTTTCATTCATTTGCTCAACAAAACCAAATTTATAATTATTTATTTGAGAATTTTCAACTTGAATTTGTTGAGAACAAAATTTTCTCAGTTGCACCATAATTGATTATTCTCATTGCCAAAATCATTTGAAA
The DNA here is from genome assembly GCA_030737875.1 of Allium sativum. Classification (NCBI taxonomy): domain Eukaryota; kingdom Viridiplantae; phylum Streptophyta; class Magnoliopsida; order Asparagales; family Amaryllidaceae; genus Allium; species Allium sativum. Next base: position 46,509,445 of record CM060915.1, on the reverse strand, counting down.
ATTATTCGCATTTCCATGTTGAAATTGAAATTCATTTTGGTGCTCGAAATTGAATTATGAAGGGCTATAATCAAAATCATTTCAATTTTCTAGTGAATTCAAATTTTGATTATTTTGAAAATTTTGACCTGAATTGTTGTATAAGTATGAATTATACCATTCATTTAATCTTTGACTTTGTTCAAGTAAAGATTGAATACTTGTTTCCATAGTTGAGGGTTGATCGTTATTTTAAAAAATTTGTGGTGCAAAATCCATATTGTTCGTACAACAGTTGTTATTAAAATATCCACATGAATTTGGTGCAAAATTATATGCATTATGTTGATTTTCACAACTATAGTAAAATCCGTGAAAATAAAGAAATTGAGACATTTTCAAAAGAAATGGTTCTTTTTTTTTGTTCTTTAAGAGAAAAGGAAATAAATATTTACAAAAGAAAAGTTTTTTGTTTTTTATACATGCATGAACCTAATGCAACTATATGAATGCAAATTACTTATTTACGAATTTTCTAAAATTATATAATGACGGTTAGATTAATTTCAACAAAAGATTTCTCAGCCAGTTAACGGACATGAGTTATCGGTGCACCAGGAATCACCCTAGCAATGCAGCCGAAGGTTTAAGTTCCTTAGAGGGACATCCGCTATAATGTTTACGAATCACCGTAATATTTATAAACGGTTATTACTCTACTGTAGTTTAGACACCAAGAAATAATTCATTAGAAATAAACCAATTTGTCAAAATATAACGATGTCCAAAAAAAAATTAAAATAAAATGAGATTAATGCAAAACATAAATTAAACGTGTATTAACAATGCAACTACGAATGAATTTTTATTTTGTTTTTGAATTTTTTTGATACAAATGCTTGCAAACAAAAATGCGAGGAGATAAAAACAAAGTCATAACACAATACCTAAGTGTGCAGAAAATTATTAGCAATTTTTTTAAGCAAGAAAACAGTGTAATTTTGAGCAAACCAAAGAAGTGTAAGTAAATTCAAGTAAATCCTCTTCCTTCTGCTTTTGCAACCTGAAAATTTATTTAAAATGGTTTTTTCTGATAGAGGAGAGCAAAAGAAAATGTTTATATCTTTTAGCTTTGAATACTCAACGATATTATTTTTACACTCGAGCAAATCAAAACCAGAACAAAGGGAAAACAAAAATAAGATAAACAAATGATTCTGAGAGACAAAGACAAAACCTAAAAGAAAGAGAGAAAATCTTCAAAATCAAACAAATCCCATTACGCTAACAAACAATGCCCGGTCTAGAAGCATACCCCACGAGCCCATATATGAAACCGAACCATGAAATCAGCGTTATCAAGACCAGACCTGGCCGCGGTTGAACCGAGGTTAACCGTTGGCCGTCAGCTGCCAGGGTCTGGAGGAGATTCAGGCCTTGCGCATGTCAGAACTGACGATCCGACCTCTAAACCACCGATTGAGCCGCTCAGTTGGACCGCGTCCGACCTCTTTTTCTGAAAATTGTTTCGATTGAAATTTATTTACCCCAAAAACTTAAACCCTATATGCAAATTTTCAGATCGGCAGTCAATAACCCTCTGCAGGTGCCACCTCCGGCTTCGAATACAAAACCTTGTTCTTAATCATGGCCGATTGGTAATAATTTTCAAATTTATGAATAGTATTTATGTCTATAATAGAATGCTAGGAGAATTAGAAATAGGGAAAGTTTCTCGCATGGGTTTACCTGAGTTATTGTAGAGTGTAGAATGATAGAAGGCTCATCGAATTGCCCACAATTATTTCTATCAGTCCATCTTCCAGGTCAACCTGAAACTAAACTACGTGGAGCTAGTTATATTTCTTGAAGGAATGCTTATCTCATTCATTTTTTGAACTATTTAATCTATTATCATTCGGTCTGGATGAATTTCTTGTTTTATAAAATAAGGTTGCAATTGATATATGATATGCAGCTTATTTATCCTTCCATTATTCATGTTCTTAACCTATGTATGATATGCAACTGATATATGACATATTTTTTCAGTTTTGGAATATTAACTGCTTGTACAAATGTAGCTTTCATGTTGTTATTTTCTTCTGTTTTGTCTATTTAACACATATTAATTATAAAAAATAAAATGCATGGTTCCGACGGTTTAACCTGTCGGACCTTCAAAACCTTAAACCTTGGATCATCGCGGTTCGACTGACGGTTCGGTCTTTATAACATTGCATGAAATATTCCAATATGTAGTTCACACTTCACAAATATCAACAGATCAAATTTATTCAGAATTCGGAAATAGGAACCATGAGAAATTAGGGAAAAAAATCAGACTTAAATTTCTAAATTCTAAATTTCCGAAGTCAAATCAAATTCCAAAAACTTGTTCGGGTGGAGGCTTCGATTGTCGTTGTTATCGACTATGATTCGGTGATTGGATTTGAATAGGGTTCGGTGATGGAGTGAGAGGAGTTCGAATTTCGTTTTAGAGGTGAAAGGTGTTGTGGTTTGTGGAAGACTAGAGTTTGCGGTTTAGGTTTGCTGATGATAATTCGCGATTGCTCGATTATGGTTTAGGTTGGAAGTTGGATTTGAGGGTAATTACGGTGCGCTATTGATGATGGTAATTGCATGGAGGAGAATTGGGTGAACTATTAGCAAAGGGTAGTGAGGATATGTAGGGGTTGCTGTATGTTGGGTTTAACTTTTCTTGGGTGGTAAGTGACTGGATGGAGTTGGAAGATGATAGTTGTGAATGGTTTGCAGTGAATGGGAGTGTTAGATGATGGATGTGCCAGTGGTAAGGAGGCTTATTGATAAAGATGGCTTGTGAGCAGTGAAGATGAAGTGCAGGTTTGAGATGTTGATGGCAGTTTAAAGAAGTTTGTGGGAATCTGTTGTGGAAGAGGAGTATGGTACTTGGCAAAGGAGAATGGTGTCGAATGTGTTACCTTTTGGAAGAGGAGAACATTTGTGGGTGGTTTGTGAAGCTGGGGGCAGAGTGGTTTCTAGAAACAGTGCAGCTGTTTTGCAAGATGGTTGAAAGTTGATGATGAGTGCATTGTATTGCACTTAGTTGAAATTGGTTTGAAATTGCTATGTGTTTGTTGTGGTACTGGAGTGATTTTTGGTTTGTGGTTGAACTATGGTGAACTTTGATGTGTGTTAGTATTGCTAGTGGAGTTTTGGTGAAAGACAGCGGGGTTGAATGGTGAAGTTGTTTGGAACTGGTGGTTTGTGGTTGTTTAATAGGAGGGTGGCAAGGTAGAGATGGATGGTGGTTAATTTGTAGGTGGTTATGTGTGTTTGTGGTCTGGCTACAAGAGAGAAACGGAGAATAGAAAATGCAATGTAAAAGAAAATGCTGTCCAAATTTTTGTGATGGGAAAAAAATTGTCAATGAAATGAAATTGTTTTTTTAGTAGAAAATTATGAAACAGAAAACTGTGAATCAAACTGTTGTCATGCACTGTTTTAGCTGAAATGTAAACAAAGACTGACTTTCAACGCAATATCAAATTCCAAAATGTAATCCACTCGAACTGACACAGAAAATAAATAAAAACTGCAAAACTGAAACAGAAAATAAAAACTGCACAATTGCAAAAAGTCAAGAAATGAGAACAATGAAGTTGCCAAACACTTAAACACAAAATACACACTGCCTGGACTGAGAATCAAAGGTTTTTTTTAAGAATAACTTAAAGTAGAGAAGAACAAACACGCAAATAAACAAAAAAAGCCTAAGACTAAACCAAAATACAAACACAATAACAATGAAGAACAAACAAAGCAACAACGCAAACAAATGAACAAGAAAAGAAGCAAATCAAAAACTAAGAACAAGGTCTTATTTTAAGGAAGAACAACAAACAAGAAAATTAATTCGAAGAGTAAAACTAAAATTAAATCACTTTCCCCGGCAACAACGCCAAAAACTTATTCATCGATGGAAATTCTATCAACTAGAAATCAGTCGCGAAGTGTATAAGACAGCAAGCCACGACATACACTTGTAGTACGTAATGAATACGAGTTGATCTACGAGAAAATAAATAATTTTATATTATACTCAATCAAATTAAAACAATGCCGAGAGAGATGCTGGCTACAACTACAACTAAACTATATTAACAAACTAAGTTAGATAAAAATATGAGAGTTAAATATCAACGTAGAAACAAATCCACTTTCTAGATCATATAGTTCAACAAGTTATGAAATTATGATTTCTCTGTTTTGGTCATAAGTTTAATTGGTTGATGTGTTTATCCTAAGCATGACATATTTGTGCTATTAATTAGTCCAACATAAACCATCTGTAACAACCCGGAAAATCAGAACCAAGTTAAACAATTTATTTTGGCAATTTTAATGAATTTTGAATATTTAAAATGAATTATTTTAAATAATAATGAAAGAAAATTTATTTTCAATCAAGTTAAAACGAATAATTATATTTTAATTATAAAAGGAATTGAAAATGGCACGGTAAGTTGAAAATTCGATTTCAAATTTTAAATGAATGTACATGATTCAAAACAAACTGGATTTTAGTGAAACTAAAAATATTAGAATCTATTTGAAAATATCTTTCCAACGAATCCGAAAAATTGAAATTTCATAGCGGGATGAAAAGTTATGCCCAGTTCTAAATTGAGAATAGTCGCTATGGAAATATAGCCCTTAAAAATAGCCATTTTGCAAACAACCTATGTTTTCGACGAAACCACTTTTGTTGGATCCGGGATGTCAAGTTATTGCTAGATTTCAATTTTCATTATTTTTGGAATCAATATGTGAGCGTGGCGAAGTTGAATGTGTTTTAACAATTTCAGTTAATCTGGATCGACTGAAAAATGACCATTTTTCAAACGGTCTCCAAATTTGATGAAATTAATTTTGTTAGGACCGTATCGTCAACACGAAGCTAGGAATAATTTTTCTGGAATTTTTAGAGTCTGTATGTGGCCCCGGTAAATTGAAATGTACGTTTGGATCAAATATATATATATATATATATATTTATGTTTTAATTTAAACGAAAACTGATCGAAACATTAGAATTGGGTTACGAAACATATCCCATTGCGTTCGGAATGGCGGTAATTGGCTAGAGGCGATAGTCATTGGGTTTGAATTGGAGGTTGGATTAAAAAGTGACTTTATGGAACTAAATTAAAATAATATAATTATTTGCACCCCCTATACCCTTCTCTTCGAAGTCAACCCCCTCAGTCATTCATCTCCAAATCGAATAACATAAAGAAAAAAACCATCGATTTATCATTGCCCTAGCCCCCTCCCGGGTCACTGCTCTCTCCCAGAGCGCCACCGCGCTTAAGGCCCCACCGCCGCTCAAGCAACGGTCGCGCCCCCCTCCGACGCCTTTCCCCCATCCAAACCATGAAGCCCCAAGTTTCCACTGCCAAGAGAAAAACCCACCACCACTTCACTTGCTCCGCGTTGTAGACCGCCCTGAGCCACCGACCGCCTCCTACACCACCACTTGTCCTCTGGAAAACCACCGTGAGTTTTTTTTTTGCCTTGAACTTTAATTTTCTGTTTTTTTAATGAAGTATAGTTATAAATAGAAATTGTTTTTAAAATAAAAAGACAATGTTTTTAAAAATAAAAATGTACATTGTTTTGGAAAATAAAAATGTGGTTTTTATGTTAACAACATTGAAATAAAAATATGTAATAGTAGGTGTAAAATCAGTTTTTATATATTATAACATAGATTAAATATACGAATTTTATATATTATAAAATAGATTAAAAATACGAATTTTGTATATTATAACATAGAGCAAAGATACGATTTTTATTGTTTGAATGGTTAAATAAAAATATGTTTTTCTTTAATATGAAAAGATCAGATTTTTATTATTGAAAAGTTTAGATTTTGTTTAGGGAAAATTATGATTTTTGTTTGCGAAAAGGATTGATTTTTAAATTATAAAAGAATAGATTTTTATATAATGAAAGTCGAGATTTTTATATATATTAACATGTTAAAGAAAATAGGATCTTTGTATATATAATGTTTTGAAATAAAAATAAGAGATTTTATATATAAGTTTCATTATAAAAATATATTTTTTATATAGAAAATAGGGATATAAAAATATGAATTTTATATGGAAAGTAGCGGGATGAAAATATGATTTTTAATATGTAAACATCATATTAAAAATGTTATTTTTACTATTAGCAGCGTGAAGAAGATTGTGTTGGAATTTCGAATAGAAACCAAACCATCGTCCGTTAAAGAATGGAGGAGTGGATCCCAATGGTGAGAACTCCTCACTATATTTTCTTATATAGTTATTTATTTTTATAACTGCATATATGAACTATTCTCCGTCGTCCACAGACCATGGATGACTTGTTTGATTGTTTGGTTTAGTTGATTAGATTTTTTGGTTGAATTTGGTTATTTGGGTGAAATGAATTGATTAGAAGTGTTATGTATGTATGGCGCAAGCCAATATCAGGAGAGGGGTAATGTTAGACATCACCTGTTTTTGATATCGCGCTGTTATGCCGTCAAAATTTTCTAAAGTATGTTAGAACAATAAAAATATCATTTTTATTGTATAAATGAACTGTGTAGAATATTCATATGTTGAATAAAATATTTTATCGTTAAAAATATAATTTTTAACGTTGATATGAATAAAATAAATATTCATTTACAAATCAGACGATTTGTTTATGAACACCTATTTTACTGATATGGATTGGGACGATATATTTTACACATCGCCCAACTGCACAAATGGTATTCAATATTTGTTGGTTGAAACCCCACATGGGTGTTGGGATGATATTTGACGTACACTAATCCCAATTGTTTAGTTGTATGTCGATCGATTGGTCGACAGGCAGTTGTAAACGTTAAATATTTATATTTAATGCTTATGTAGTGTAGAATGCACTCTGGATGATGGTTGATTATTCATCGTTGTTGTTGTTGTCTACATTTATTGTATGAAATCCATATAATTAACATTATATGGTAATTGATTGTGTCTGATTCCAGTTAGAAGGAAAGAATATTTTAAAATAACGATTATTTTAAAATAATGAATATTTTAAAATAATATTCAGTAAAAGATCAAAGTCTAATTTTGATGTCCGATTTGGGATGGACAAGAATATATTTAAATATATAAAGCCGTGTTGATTAATTTAACACCCATTTGACGTGAATGACATTTATATCGATTTTAATCATTTTCATAATGAATATTGAAAAGGAATTGATTTCAAAATTTAATGTTTTGAAAATATTGTCATTTATATATTAATGATATGGAATATTCATTTTTGATTTAAAATTGAATATGAAGTTGAAATCGTTTTGAAAACGAATTTAAAACGATTTATAAAATACATTTTAATTGGAAATCGATGAAATATATATTATATATATATATATAATGGCCTGAATAGAACGCGCCGCCCTGTGGCAGTTCGCGAATTTTTACCATTAACTTCGAATGGACTTTAAGGGAGATCCGACCATCGGATTCACCTAAAACCGGAACCGTTGGGTTCGTATCGAAAAGAGCTTTCTAAAGAATACTAGATATTTGAAATCTAACAGTTGGATTTGGAATTAAGTCCAAATCAAATTTGGAAAAGGTCGTCGTAAGTGCAGTTCGATGGCCGTTTATGGAAATAGACTGTACGGGCCTAGATAAAATTATTAAAAATATCAATAATCAGTGTAAAATCAGAAGAAATGATTTGGAAAGACTTGGGATGAAAAATTCCATATTTGAAAAGATAAAAATAGATTTTTATCGAAATGAACTAGTTATTAACTAGAATTATGATCCAATATTTTTAAATAAATAAATTGGATTTGAAATAGTTTTAAAAATAACCAGAATTTCGAATATATAAATTGGAATGGATTTGAATTGAAATTGTCTTCGGAATATTTCGATGTTGGATTTCGTGATTATATAGATATTGTTATCGAAATTTGAAAGATATATTTATATCGTTATTTCCAATATGATATTAGTTGGTTGTAGTATTTTATATTGAATATAAGCCGATATATTTTCTATTTAGAGCCTTGTATTTAATATCAAATGGGATTTTGGGTTTGTCATGAACGGTGTCTTCAGTAACACTGTTCTTGAACCCCATGTGAAGAGAATAAATCTTTTAATTAAGATTGTTAGATTTTCCGATTATATTTAATAATTGGAATAAAATGGAATGTGAACTGGGTTTATCGTGAATTGTGTTTTTAACGACATTCATTCTTTAACCCGATTTACAGTGAAATGTGATTTGGAATTTATAAACCTTTTATTTAGATTTAAAGGAAATTTTCCAAAGGAAAGTTTTCCAGTTTAATAAAATAAATTGGAATGGGGATGGAATTCAATTTGGTAATAATCAAAGTGGACTTCTGTGGAGGAAGACTGTTAATATATATGGAATTTAAGAGGCTTTGTCGTTATTCCATTTATAGTATCGGTTGGATATGGAAGTTCATATCGATTATATATATTGACCGATTTTCCGTGAAGATTCCATTGTTAATGGGATGTGATTTTGGGTTTATCATGAGCAGTGTTTTAAATGACATTAGTTATTTAACCCAGTTAAAGATAAGATTTATTTCTTAACTTTGAATAATCATTAAGTAATGATTTTTGGAAATTAAAACTGAAATAGAGTTTTAAATGGATCTTTAAATAGATTGAAAGGTGAATTTGGTAACTAAAATTATCAAATTCGAAAAATGATCAAGAATGGAGTACCACCAGTTTTACTCCAAGCGATAGTTAAATCTTTAATTAGATTTGAACGTGAAATGGAAATTGAATTTACCAATAACATCGTGGTGTTAGATATGAAGTATTACCAGTTTTACTTCATGGGATAAATAGGTTAGGATTGGAAAATTAAAATAAATAATTATTTCGGTAAGGTTCGTTAATGCCGACTAGTTTGGATAAACCATAATTTGATATGGATTGATTTCCAAAGGAAGATTAAAGAATAAATTTAAAGAATTTATCATTGATAAAATTAATGGGAACCTTTCCCAAAGTATAAGAATATTTGAATAAAGGAATATTCTGGATTGGAACGAGGCGTATGTTGTGTTTTTATAGCACTTGTTTATTGTATACGCGAGTTATTCAGAAAGACCGGGTTTATCCCATTCTGAATAACTGATTCGATGGTAAGTCGACGATGAAGACGGTGGTTGAAGATCGAACGTCTTCACATCGTTTGGATGATTACTGAGGTCTTGATTGGGCTGTACACCCAAGACATGGTAATAGGTGGTGATCGTTCCAGACGCACTTGGAGATCGACCGGATATGCGAGGACCTCTCTCCTGTATTGGACATATGGGACGAGGAATAAGGTGCCTCCAGTTTCGTTCGGACCTAGAGCGAACTTGTAAATGGATGTGTGTCTGACATCGGATTTAATTCTATGTGATTGACAGACATCGGTTGCATAGCGTGAATTTCCTGTGTGGCATGCTGAGATGAAAATGATCAAGGCTTCTGTTGAAAAGCAGGGTCTTGTGGTTGATGATCAAAGCACGACTTTAATAGAGCATATCTTTGTGTAGCGTTAATTCGTGAGCCTCGCACCCCAGTGTGAATAAAAAATTTGAGAAGACCTCAGGGAGGACATGCGTTTCCTTCTAGCTAGGAGTGGCATCAGCGTTTTGCAAGCCCTAATGTTTTACTTATGTGGATGATGAATAGTGAGGCGCCTCGGTTATTTCGGTCTCTGCGGAGCCGATGGATGGTCTTTATACAGACCATATTTACGCCCCATAGGGTGGGGAAACATAGTGTTCAGGCATTTTAATCCACTCCGTGTGGACCGGCCCTGACGATCCAAAGGCTTGACATAGTACTTGCCTGAGGCTCGGGCTTGAGAGTCTCGAAGCGGTAAGGACGATCCCTTTTCTTGCTTCACAGATGGAAATTCAACTTCCAATATGACATTTTGCGTTTTGATTGTAGAGCCTAGTATGGCGACATAGTGGGATGGAGCACTCATGTCGTCTATGATCGATACATTTGTATTTGAAATTGTTTTGACACTATACACTTATAGTAATAGTAAAATATGAAATTTCACATAACAAGCATATTTTTCTATTATAAGGTAAAACTCTATACTCCGGCTTGCGTTGCATTGTGTGGTGGGACCTGAGTCTTATAATAGCTTCATTGTTCTTTATTTAGCATTGCGCTAATTGTATTATGCACTGGTATTCTTAGGAGGAAACCCGTTTCGTGTTACGGCATGGTTTCTTGATTTACCTAACTTTAAAATCAAATTAATAACTGTTTAGATATCACACCAGTCACATGACCGACCTAGAGTTTATCGTTTTAACATAAACTCTGGGTGCCCCTATTTTCAACACGGGCAGCTTGTAGTTTTGGTTTTGCAGATTTATATTAACAGGATCCTGGTTTATAGCTGGAATGATATTCAGAAATCTCTATATCTGTGTATTCTATTCAGTTGTGTTTTGTATTATTTTCAGTTGCGTTGTAAATTGTAAATCTCTGATATTTTTCTGAGGTATAATATTTATTCATACTTTGTATATTCTTGTATTCTGATGAAATTGCTATAATAAGCAATGAAATGTTCTTCTGTTTGTGTTCAGATTCGTCTTGTTCTCAATTCAATCCAGGCTTTCCTTTACAGGGAAGTTCGGGTTGTCTCACTATCAAACTTTAACACAACCTCCAACCCACTTGTTTAACTCTCATGAAAATGACAAAAAGATGAGAATCAAATCTATTTTAAGCAAGGCTTATTAACTATTATTTAGAAATATAGGCAATCATTTCAATTTAAACAATCGCTTCTTTGACAAAAACATATTTTCATTAAGCACAAAAAGAGAACATAAATTCAAATTATGTTGAAGCTACATAATTAGATAGCTTCATTACCACAAGTTGAAGGGATTTAGCTTTTAGTTATCATATAAACTAACATAGTATGCAGCATGAAAGAAAAGAAAAAGAAAAGGAAAAAGAGAGCAAAATAAAGGAAAATCTATTCTACTTGCATAAAATAAATCTAATATATTTGCATGAAATGTAAATATACACTACTAACATAAAAGAAAAGAACATGTAAATAAAAGACAACTAACTAAAATTGCTTTAAAAAAAATAAATTACATAAAATAGAAATGGGGAAGAAGCCATGAAAGAAAAGAGCGAGGTTTGATCCTCTAAACTAAACAAACTAAAAGAGAGGATATTTACATCAATATAAAGGGGGTATTTATACATGTTCTAAAACCCTAAACCCTACTCACTTTTGTTGGGTCTACCAAAAATACCCCTTCATGAAGCTTCCATTTGTATTTAGCTACTGATGGTTCGTTAAAATTGTATGAAGCCTTCTCCACTTTCTAATATATTATCCTCTAATTGTACCATTAAAGAAAGAGTGCTAATGGGTAGGTGGGGTCCTCCACTATGTTGTGTGTGAATTAATTCCATCTCCATTTTCTTTTGTATGTGCATCCTTATCTTCATGTGCATACTTCATTTTTCTCCTGAACTCCAATAAGACACATGAAAATGAACAAGTAAATTTTATCAGAAATAAATACATGCACAAATGACCGTTTTGCCCCAATACGAAGATGTATGCATGATAATTTGAGAATTTTGGATTTTTGGTTAAACCATGTAAAAATAACCCAATTATGTTATTTGTTTAACTAGATAAGAATAAATGTGTGAATATAAATATGCATATTTACCTGTGCATCACTTTCCATTTATTACAATATTAACACCATATGTTCTTTCAGCTCCGATTTACTAAATTTTCCGCTTTTTGTTTAATTTCAATTAAATTGGCGCATAACTACAATTCAATAATTTTGCTCCTATCCATAATTAAATTATCCAATTTGTACATAACCACAATGTGGACTACAGATTTTAGTGGGCCCCAACATTTGGGCCCCACATGTTGGGGCCTAGATTGTGGGATTCACATTTTAGTACATTTAGTACTTGTGGCAACACCTGTATAGATGTTGCCCCAGGGTTGCAAAGATGTTACCTTTGACTCTAGAGCAATGCGACAAAATGCAACACCGAGAAAGTGTTGCCGCAGATCATTTTTCGCCTATAGCAACATTTTTTGGCACTTTCTACATCACTTCTCTGGTGTTGCAGTCACAGTTTCAAATCTCGCAAATGCCGCCTGAGATCTCCTCCGAGATCTCATTTTGGGCTCCTTCCAAAACGAAACAACAAATATCACTCTAAATCTCCTTTCGAATATATCGCCACAGATATTGCAATATCGAACGATATATCGACCGAGACGAAATACCGGAATATCGTCCGAGATCTTAGTTTTTTAGTTAAAATTTAAATACGTGCCTAAACTAGAACTATAAAAAAATCAAATCTAGCCATATCAATCTTTTGTTATTTTACATTTTGCATGTTAAATGACTATATTGTATGTTCATATATGTTTTACAATGCTTATGATTTTCATGTTCGTCTTTTTACATACATGTTACTTATGAAATTATGTATTTTATGGTCTATTTATGTTGAATTTTTTAATGTTTTGGATCCTTTTAATGTTTCTTGTCTAACAATATTCCTGTTTTAAGCATATTACGATTTAGAGTATGAATGATCTTTCGCTAAATAAAGAATAATAAAGTTATTTTTCATTTTAAGTTTAAGTTACTATGTTTTTGATAGCTTTCATAAAAATCATTTTGTTAAAATATCATTTTTAACATATCATGTACCCAGAGATTGTTCCGATATGAACTTTTAAACCCAAGATGAAAATCCGAGACAAACTCCCGAGTAAGACTCATATTGTCCGAGATCTCCCCTGATACGAGACCGAGTCTATAAAATCCCCGAGATGAAACGCGACCGATATCCGAGATTAAGGCTATGGATGCAAGGCTTGATGGATGCTAGTTTGGACGATTGATTGGCTGCTTATGGATCATAGGCATGCAAAATTGTTCTAGTAGCTTGTGTTTGCTTGGAATTTCGAGGGCAAAATTCATAAAAGGGGAAGAATGTAACGACCTGTATTTTACGTATTGGAGGATCGTAAAATATTTCTATTTAATTCTCCGAGGGTCGGATCATTCTCGGGTTTTGATATGTTGGTTATGAGGATGTGAGACATGTTTATAGTTTTTATTAATTTTATTTGTGACAATTTTGCCCCTATCAGTTTTGTAGAGAATAACTTTTGACTAGAATCAAATAAGATGCAGGAATCGATTTCATTGGAAAGGAAATGGTGTAGTCAATTTTGTAAAGTGGCCACATTAAAGATTTGGTTCAGCGGTTTTGGAGGAATCGCTATTTTACTGTTACACAATTTCTGGATAGGTTAACTAGTCATTAGTGGGTTGATTTTGTGCGGCCCATTAGTGGGTTGATTAGATGGCTATGGATAGAGGGTAGAGGCATGGAGAATGGCTTGCTTTCTTCATTTCTTATTTGGTTGGGGTTTGAGATTCTCCCTACTCCAATCAAATACATCTCTCCTCCATTAACATCTTAGATCTAGATTAAAAGGTTGAAGGTCCACACCAAGAGAGAGCATATCGCATCAAATTAAGAGATTCAGAGATCTTTCTTCGCTGTCCAGATTTGTAGATCTTTGATTTAAAGCTAATTTGTGTATTTGGTGAGTAACAAGCATCTCTCGCACAGATTCAATCAAGTATATAGGTTATTTGATCTTATTTTCATCGTTTCAAGTTGTTTTCACCTAGATCTATATCATGGTAAGTATATTTTCATTTGAATCACCATAGGATCTATTTAGCAACTTAAATCGATGAATTTTTATGTTAATTCATTTGTTATGCAAGTTTAGACCCACTGTTTTGTTCATTCTCTGCTTTATCGTGATTGGTGAATTCTATATGATTGTTGATGATTATTGATGTGCTAACATTATTTGATTGTTGCTTGAATTGGTCATTGATTTGTTGAATTGAAATAATTGGTTTTAGGCCGAGTTTCACATGTGGATCAGATGGGAAAGATGGTGGATCGGGAAATGAAAATGTATGAATCAACTCAAGTTTTGTTATGGGTCAGATTGATTTCAAAAGCGATGGATCGACAGGAAATTCAATGGATCAGGCATGTTTTAGCATTGGATCAGATCACTTGGGTTCAACAGCGTTTTCCAAACGCTGTGCTTGGGCGTGGATCGGGCAGCGTCAAAGACCATGGATCAGGCTAAAAAACATGGATCGGGCATGTAATCTTACGATGGATTGGTAGCCTGGGCGGATCAGTCTTGAAGTGGATTAGATCAGGTGGATCAACAACGTTTTGAAAACTCTGTAAGAGCATGGATCGGGCAAGTAATTTCATGTGGATCGGGCGTGCGCACCTCAGTGGATCAAGTGGATCGGCCATGTTTTCTGATGGATTGGGCAACTTTGGGCCACAACGTTTAAGAAACGTTGTAAATAGCGATGGATCATGCAAGTGTTTTCTGGTGGATCGGGAAGAGTGTGCACTAGAGAAATGTGCGGATCGGCAAGGCTTAGGGAGTGGATCAGACGTGGCTGAGTACTGGCGAATGACAGCGTTTTTGGAAAGCTGTCATTGGGGGTTAAACTTTGTGGTATGTTATTCATAACGAAAGGATGAAGCATTGTGAATCAAATATCGACCAAACGATGTATGTTTTTGGTTTAATGATGGTCGTGGCTTTGACGTGAGTTTAAGACGGAATGTTCAAAGTATTTTGAAGTGTTCGTTAAATGTCGTAAAGCAACATATGTGAAGACGACTCAAAGTTGTGAGTTCATGGATAATGGTTTCTCAAGAAGTCACTTGAGCTTATGGATAGTCGTCAACTCGGATGAGTAAAGATATCGAAGGCTGAGGGATTATAGTTTGTCGGAGGTTCTAGCGGACTCAAAGCATGGGTGTAATGGGTGCACCCAAAAGAATAGAAGTTAGCTAGTCAAGTGCCCTGGGTACCGTTAAAAGGCCAACATATGAGTCATGATGGCGCATGGAGCTTTTCTAGAACCGGGGTTACCACTAGCCCTTGACGGATGGCAAGGTCGGCCAGTCATACGATTAACGATGGTTTCGAAACATGGTAGGCGGTGATAGCAAGAGTCATGGGTGTTGTTTGTTTTGCTTGAATCATCTTGTGTAGATTGTTCGACAGTGAAGGAGCATCTCTTGGGTTCTTGTCTAATGTTGGTTTAGCCTTCTGGGTTTGTGCTTGGGGGATGTTGATCTCGATTAGAATGTCTACACTGGATGAATGGTTGCTATGTCTTCTATGTTTTCTTTCTGATTGTTGTAATGGCTATCATTGTCAGATGTGGGGGAGACGGGGTTGTGTTTTTCTTTTTTGTTGATATTGGTAGATTTGATGATTGATCTACCTATTTCTCATATACTTTATTGATGATGTTAGATAGTTGTTTTATCGCTCAATAAGACTGTTATATGACTCAAGGTTTTATGTTTCCTCTTATTACCTTGGGTTGTTCATCCATTGTGTTGTTGGTGGGCATACTAGGTAGCAGCTGACAGGTGATATATCCTGATGAGACGATGCTGCTGAGCGACGAAGAGCATGGAGCATACAAATTGTTTTCTACTATATACATATCTAGTTGTTTTAGCTGTTATGCTTGTTGATTGTTCTCTGAGTGATTGTAGTGAGGCATTTTGTACAGAATCCTATGATGTATTCTAAAGGATGTATGGATATTTCATGTTGATATGAAAGTTCAAGTTTCTGCTCAATTATGCTTTACTATTAATGCATGTTATATATGTTCTACAATATTTTGTCTCTGTGCTGTGTGTTATACGACAGGTTCCGCTTGTGTTATCTTACCCTGATGATCACCATAGTTGCCTGGCATGTCTTTTAGCGCAGTATTCTTCTTTTTAAGTGCAAGAATTATGGGAGGTCGTCACATTTGGTATCAGTGCTCTGGTTTTTTATTTTAGCTAAAGTTCAAGAATGTATTAACGTATGAGAGACGTATTTGTAGATTTCCGATGGATCTATACAATATATTAGTATATAGTATAACAGTGCTTGAACTTCATTGCAGTTTTCTCATATGTGGATTAATCATTCTATATTATAGATTTTGATCGTTGAGACACACTGCTATGGAGGAGACTATTCCTAGAAGGGTGATGGCGGTATTCCAGATTACCCAACTATGTTCGAGGCTATGATGGTATCGATCATGAGGAGGGTACCGCTCCAAGTGCAGCCGCAGTAGATTTTGGGGTATAGGTACCTAGGGTTGTGGACTTTGCAATGTTGTGCAAGGACTTCACTTCTCTAGGAGAAAATCCATTCAAAGGGACAGATCTGACTATGGGAATTCAAGGGTGTCTAGATACTTGCATTCAGATTTTTGGAGACTTGGGTATTGAGGATGTGACTAAAAGGAAGCTTGCATCAAGATAACTACAAGGCAGAGTTATGGATTGGTTGAATTCTGTCACTCTAGAGACTTTTGAAGATGAGATCACATGGGACCAGTTCTGAGTCAAGTTCGATACGAAGTTCATTTCAACCGCTCAAAAGTCAGTTCTGTTCAAGAAGTTTGTGGAGCTGAAACATAATGGTCGACCAGTGTTGGATTATGTTTCTCACTTTGAAGTCTTGTCCAAGTATACTCGTTAGTATATCGACTTTCCTTATCAGAAGAAGGATAAGTTTGTTATGGACTTGGACAAGTATCTTGCGAATCAGTTGGTTGATCATATAGATAATATTTATGAGAAGATTATGGAAAAAGCTTTGAGGCACAAGAGTTTGTTTCCAAGGAAGAAACTGTTGTTGTTGCTGCCAAAGGGGAACCGAAACCACATCAGGGTGGTAATAACATGAAGAGAAACCAACAACCGCAGAAAGGAAAAGATAG
This sequence comes from Allium sativum, assembly GCA_030737875.1. Taxonomy (NCBI): domain Eukaryota; kingdom Viridiplantae; phylum Streptophyta; class Magnoliopsida; order Asparagales; family Amaryllidaceae; genus Allium; species Allium sativum. The sequence continues at coordinate 46,492,473 of CM060915.1, read as the reverse complement.
CTAGAAGAAACTGAAAACGAGGTGACTTGGTTTAAATGCCAGTAGAAGGGCCATTTCTCCAAGGATTACAAGAATCCGAAAGTTGAAAGAAAGTTCTATAAGTGTGGGAAGACTGGGCATGACAAGAAGAATTGTCCAGAACTGGCAAAAGGAAAGCAGATTGTGAAGGCGTATGCTTTGGATGTCGTGCCATCTTCTTCAAGAGAGCTCCAAGGAAGAGGAGAAAGGGAAGAGTATTGTTGTTTAAGGTACGCTTTTTCTCAAAGGTGTTTCTGTTTCGAGTGTTGTTTGATAATGGAGCACCACATTATTTTATTTGCAATGAGCTTGTGTGCTGCTTGGGTTTGGAACCCGAAATATGTGATAGACCTTAGGTTGTGACTAATCCAGTTGGGGGTTCGTCCAGCCTTTGTATGATTTGTCGTGGTCTTATATTATCGAGTCATGGTTGGTCCCTTGTGTATCGTTGCATTGTTTTGAACTTCATTGAGTTTGGGATCATCTTGAGTATGGACTAGCTCAAGAGGTATGTGGCGAAAGTGGATTGCGAGAAGCTCGAGGTGACCGTCGGGAAAGTGGAAGGGCGAGTGATTGTGATTCAATGAAAGCGTGAAGACGAGCTCTTCGTAAGCTTTTTGTATTCGCTTGTGATTCCATGGGGAGACTTGTCATCTATGTCGATCGCTAGTGAGTTTGATGATGTCTTTGACGAGGTCAAAGAGTTTCCACTACATCGCGAGATTGAGTTCATGATCGATTCAGTCGAAGGCGTTAAACCTATCATTATGTTCCTTAGGCAAATGGCACCTAAAGAACATCAAGAGTTAGAGGTGCAGGTTCATGACCTTTTGGGAAAAGGATTCATTTAGAGGAGTACATCCGAATCGGGTGCACCAGTTGTGCTTGCAAGCAAGGCTGATGGATCTTTGAGATTATGTGTGGATTATCATGAGTTGAACAAGGTGACCAAGAAAAACAAGTATCCGTTGCCAAGTGTAGATGACTTACTTGATCAGTTTCACAAAGCCAAAGTATTTTCTCAGATGGATTTGACAACGTGATTTCACTAGTTGAGAGGCGAAGGATAGTGTGCCGAAGACAGCTTTTAGGACACCATCTGGTTTCTTTGAGTGGCTGGTGATGCCATTTGGATTGACCAGTGGACCAACACATTTCACTGCAGACTCCCACGCACGTCAAACTCTTCTTTCATTGTAATCTCCTCTGCAGTCGGAGAATGAGCTTCCCCTATTCGCTTTGTCCTTCAAAACAAACTTCAGAATGGGTGGTGAGTGAAATAGTTAACAAGTTTGTTTGAATCTTGATTGCTTTGAGTTGCTAACAACAAGTCTATTTAATTTATTTAGAGTAATGAACTATTGTAGATTGATAAATAAGCTAATTGTAGGTATTGCAAGTCTATTAGATTGGAAGTCTATTTTAATCATATTGAAGAATCGAAGCTTCAATTGTTGTAGAGCTATTGCAGAGTTGTTTCAGAAGGTTTCATTTTCAACTTATTCATTAAACGTGCTTCAATTTGTTTACTTTGGGCTTGAATTAATCAATTGATTTCCGTGTTGTTGGTAAGCACCATGAGAAGCGAGATCCAACTCTTGCTATTGTAACTTATAGAAGAGGCCAGTGTGATGATGAACTCATCAATGTTACAAATAAGAAATCTTTATTAAACTACAAGCAAGGTAGGCATTTAAGTACATTTCTTTACTGTTTATGATTTTTACCTCTAGGTCCATTGCTTATTACATCATTATTTTTATTTTAGATATGTTATAGAGAGGATGGATGCTGATCTCTGGGAAAAAGTACTACTTCCTGATGATGAATACAGAAGGAAGTTGATCGATCAATTTGTTTCTACAACTTTGCCTAAAAGCAAAAGCTCATGTTCTCTGCGGTTGTTAAAGCATTTATGACGCCAGATCATCCTCATGAATTGATTGAACTGCTCAAAAAGATAGTGCTTTAGAACTCTGCCTTCAGTGGTAACTTCAATCTACAAAACCTTCATATATTGACAGCAATAAAAGCAGATGCATCTAGGGTAATGAATTATATCAACAGGCTAGATAACTTTGATAGGCATGTTGTTGGAGAAGTTGTCGTTAAAGCTCGATTATATGAGGAAGCCTTTTCTATATTCAAGAAGTTCAACTTAAATGTACAAGCTATCAATGTTTTACTAGATAACATCTAGAGCATTGACTGAGCAGTTGAATTTGCTTTCTGTGTAGAGGAAGATGCAGTTTCGAAACAAGTGGCAAAGGCCCAACTAAGAGAAGGGCTTGTTAGTGATGTCATTGAGTCATTTATTCGAGCAGATGATGCCACCCATTTCTTAAACATTATTCATGCATCTCAGAATGTCGATGAATATTATGATTTGGTAAAGTATTTGTTGATGGTTAGGCAAAAATTTAAGGAGCTAAAGGTGGATAGTGAACTTATATACGCATATGCTAAGATTGATAAGTTAAGCGAAATAGAAGGGTTCATCCTCATGCCCAATGTTGCTAATCTCTAACTTTGCGTGGTCGCCTTTATTACGAGCCTCTGAATGAAGCTTCAAAGATTATATTTGCCTTCATCTAAAAGTAGTAAAAATTGGCATGCACATTGGTGTTAGAGATGAGAATCACAGATCTTAAGGCAAAACTAACATTTGAGGGGGGTGAATAGTGTTTTTAAGAGATAATGCAAAACTTAAACAATTAACGATTACTCAAACAACTATATGAATCACAGAATCAATATCACAACAGAAACAATCACAGATGCATATATAAACAAAATACAGAAAAGGAAAGAACACATCGGATTTTATATTGGTTTGGATTACTCCTACGTCCAGTCCCACGCAACGCTGGGTTGCGTAGAGTTTTATTAATACTAATATCAACTTTACAACACCCTTGATTTCACGGCTTCAAGGTTAACCCCAATTCCACACCCTTTTTTTCATGGATACAAGGTTCACATCGATTCAACACCCTTGATTTCACGGCTATAAGGTTCACACCGCACCCTTTCCTTGATTTACAGGCTACAGGAAACACACCCTTTCCTTTACAATTACAAACAACCCTAGAACTCTTGAATAACACTTCCAAACAAAGGGTATTTAATAGAGATTGAGAATAGAAAGAGAATGATATAATTTTTATTGAAAACGGCAGAGTATAAGTGTAGAAATCAAGAAATTAAAGTAGAACATTGGTGATAAGAGTAAGGATGAAGAAGGAGAAGATAAGATAATTAAAATTTCGAAAATGAGCCCTTTATATTGAGTTTCAAAGGTTGCAACAGTTCTGAAACGTTTTGAAACATGAAAAGACACTTCCTTTGAAATTTGAAAATGTGATGGTTATATGTCAACATGTCAAAACTTACATGCTGACATATGCTATGTAATTTGATTTTTTTAACCATTTTCAAGTCTTTAACTCAATATATATATTCTGGAAATTCTTGAATCAAAATTGGTTATTAAAAATATTTTTTCTAAAGTATAAAAACATAGTAGCATATAATTTATACATATAATATAAAACTATATAAATATAATATAAAACTATATAATTATAAACATATATAATATAATTATTCAGCATTATAATATATGTATAAACTATATAAAAGAAACTTATATATATTTGAAATCATAAAAAATCTTTGGAGGATTCAAAATCAATTTGAAAAGGAGTTTGAAATAATTTGAAATCAATTTAAAAAGTATAATTTGAAAACAAAAATTTGAGAGTCCTAACCAGAGTTTTACATACTAACTAGACTCCATTACTTTGATAATCTTGATCTCTTGAAATCTTGATATCTTGGTACTCATGAGTCTTGAATCTTCTTGGAAATCTTGAATCTCTAAACACTCATAACTGTACAGTCTTCAATATTTATTTCCTGGATATAAATCATGTATATACATACATATATATATTCTGAATAAAGATGTTAGTATATATTTTATAATCAATAATGTTAATAATTAAAATAAGTTTGTTGTCATCAGAATTCCATTCTCCAACAATCTCCCCCTTTTTTATGATGACAACCTTGGTTTTATAAAATATTCATACCTGATATACCTGTTGATCTATTTTCTTGAATACTCCCCCTTTCATCATGAATTCCTACTGACTCCCCCTTAAACTATGCCTATCCTATTTTATAATTTCTCCACATATGTCATCAAAAAAACTAAACCTAACTATACTCCCACTAAATTTGTGTTAACTATGAACTTAGAGACTAAATATATAACTCCCCTGAATATAACAATTTCTAAATCTAAAAGTTTATAACATCCTTTAAATTAATATACCAATGTAATTTTAGTGGATATAAACAAGATTATAAATAATTCATAATATACAAGCAATACAACCAGTCAATCCAGACATACATATAAGAAAATCACACAATAACAATTCGTATTTACACATACTCTACGAAATCGTTTAAAAGTTTAGTGCTTTTTAACAATCGAGGATTTGTGAATTGGACAATGAAGACAAAATTCCCCATTTTGTTCAATTACATTTCCACCCTTGTCAATGCACACTTCGCCTACGCAAATAACGCTATCGTCTTCATCCATGTTTTCGTTTAGCGCCTCTTCTTCCATTTATTCTTCCATTACTTCTTATTCTTCTTCTTCTTCTTCCTCTTCCTCTTCTTCCATTTGATTATAAACTTCGATAATGATTGGATTGGTTTGATTATCCATTACAAACTTTTGCAAGTTTCTCATAATTTTCCCTTACTTCTTGTGCTCTTTATTTATTCTTATTTGTAAGACTTGAATTTCAGTCAGCATTTGCAGTACACCTGTAACATCCCAGAATTTTAGCAATATATTAATTAATTAATTATATTGGTTTGATAATTTAAAAAGATTTGAATTAAATAATTTTTGATTATTTAATAAATATAAATTGAGGAGTTATATGGTTTTTTTCGAAACAGTCGGAAGTTGTTAAATTGCAGTATAATGTGAATTAGATAATTTAACAGATTTAATTCAGTTCAAAATTGAATTATAATAACGAATATATTATTGGAACTACCGTTGAACGTATAAATTATAATATAATTATAATCGAGCTCGTAATGGCGCGGTAGTTCATAATTTAATGTTTTGAACTTCAACTGAGTATACAAGATCCGTTATAAGTCGGATTTCTTCGAAACAAGAAACATTGGAATCTGTTAAACTGTATCTTTCTAATAGAAGTGAAAAATGGAGATTTTGTATTATAGATTGTGAGTTATATCCAAATCAAATTTTCAAATAGTCGCTACAAAATCGTTTATTGACCGTAACAGTTTATTTGATATAACTACTTATTGGTTTCAATTCTGGACAAGTCCTTTGAGACATAGTGATAATTTAATTTTTAGAATTTTACTGTAATTTTTATTTTGGAAAATAAGATACTTTTTGTTTGGAGTGTTTTACACCCTATATCAGCATTTTAGGGTTTCACAGAATAAATTAATTTGTCTGTTTTATTATATTTTTCGAGTTGTGACACATCGCTTGTCACGATGCTGTTCTTATTTCTGTCCGTGACAGCCCTTACATAAACGGAATTGGATACATCAGGGTGCTTAACTTTCAGAACAAATTAAAACCATGTATGAAACCATAACTTGCAGAAATCTCAGTATGGTATCAAAAGGGCATATATAAACAAAAACCTAGAAAAAGCACTTTACCGGTCCCCGTACATCTGCATTTACCTCCCCCACATGGCGAGCAAAGACTTTACACAATTACACAGAGCTACAAACATTCTATACTAGCAGCCTTGTGAGAACCCGTTTCTTCCCCGTTAAGGAAAGAGCGGATACTTTGAGAACAACACACAAATGAACGCGGACGAAAGAACATTTCATTGCTATTACAACAATTCCATCAGATACAAGAATATACAGAGTATAAATGAATAAATATACATTCGATAAATATCAGAGATTACAATAAATTACATAGCAGCGGAAAATAATACAAAGCACAACTGAAGGTGATATACGGATACAGAGCTTTCCGGATATCATTTCAGCTGTAAACCAGGATCCTGTGAATATAAATCTGCAAAACCGAAACTACTAGCGGCCCGTGCGGGAAATAGGGGCACCCAGAGTTTAGGTTAAAACAATAAACTCCAGGTCAGCCATGTGACTGGTGTGAGAACTAAAACAGTTATTAAAACTTTACTTTAAAAGAGAGTAATTCAAGGGACCACGCCGTATAACACGGAACGGGTTTCCTCCCAAGAATACCAGTGCATAGAAAAGATAACGCAATTCTTTTTCGAAAAATGAAGCTATTATAAGACCCAGGTCCCATCACACAATGCAACGCATGCCGGAGGATAGGGTTTTCCCTTATAATAGCCAAACATGCTTGATACGTTTAAAACAAATCATTTGATACTATAATAAGTGTATAGTGTCAAAACAATTTCAATCATAAATATCAATCATAGACGGCATGGGTACCATATATCATGTCGCCATACTAGTTCTACAATTAAACCCGCAATACACGTATTGGAAATTGGATTTCCGTCATGAGTCGAGGCAAGGGGCAAGATCCTCTCCGCGCTCGAGACACTCTAGCAAATGCCTCAGGGCTACGCACTCTGGGCAACCCTGGATTCGGCTGGGCCGGTCCTCACTTACGTTAGAGGATTAGTTATGCCTGAACACACGTTTCCCGGTCCTTACAGACCTATAATCGAGGCGCCTCATTCCAACAACCACAAAGGTGAAAAGTATATAAATGTCAGGGCTGGTAAGTCACTGACACCACCATAGCTAGAAAGAAACGTCGTGCTCTCCCAGCGGTCCGTATCCCGTTTTTAACTCATACCGAGGTGTGAGGCTCGCGAATTCACGTTATACACAAAGCTACGCCACAAAGGTCGTGCTTTGATCATCAACCACAAGACTTTGCTTTTCAACAGAAGCCTTGATCTATGCAACTCAGCATGCCACACAGGCAATTCATGCCATGCGATTGATATCTATCGATATATAACCTCTAAGCTCGTATGTCTCAGAGAAGGGCGTTAAGCAAAAGAATAAATTCTCCGCCGCCAAACAGATGTATATTTAATAGAAATCAATCAACACAGAATAAAATCCAATGTCAGACACACAATCCATTTACAAGTCCGTTCTGGGTCTGAACGAAACCGGAGGCACTTTCCTCGCATATCCATCCATCTTCAAGTACGTCTGGACGACCACCAACTATTTCCATCCTCTTGGGTGTACAGCCCAATCAGGATCGTCAGTAATTATCCAAACGATGTGAAGACTTCCGGTCTTCAACCACCGTCTTCATCTTCGACTTATCGTCGAATCGGTTATTCAGAATGGGTATAAACCCGGCCTTTCCGAACAACCCGCGTATATTAAAACAAATGTTACATAAACACAACATACGCCTCATTCCAATTCAGAATATTCTTTTATTCACAAAATCACATTTTTAGGGAAAGGTTCCCATTAATTTTATCCAAGATAAATTCTTTAAAATTTATCATTTAATCATCCTTTTGATGTCGTTTCAAACCAAATTATGGTTTTCTGAACTAGTCGAGATTAGAGAACCACACCGAAGTAATTATTTATTTTATTTCCCAATCCCAACCTATTCATCCCATGAAGCAAAACTGGTGATACTCCATATCTAACACCATGGTGTTATCGGTAAAATTAATTACCATTTCACGTTCAAATCTAATTAAAGATTTAACTATCGCTTTGGAGCAAAACTGGCGATACTCCATTCTCGCTCATTTCTAAATTTGATAATTTAGATTATAGATTCACATTTCAATCTAATTACAGATTCATTAAAACTCCTTTTACTGGGTTAAAGAACTAGGTGTTATTTAAAACACAGTTCACGACAAACCCAAATCACATTCTATTTATTATCGGGTTAAAGAACTAGTGTTATTTAAAACACCGTTCACGATAAACCCATTTCAAATCCACTTAAATATATTAGAAATTCCGATTATTTAAAACCCCTTTTTAAATCTAATTTATTTATTTAAAAATAATTGGGTTTTAAATTTAGTTCAAAACCAGTTCATTTCGATAAAAATCTATTTTTATCTTTTCGAATATGGAGTTTTTCATCCCAAATTTTCCCAAATCATTTCTTATGATTTCACACAAATTATTACTATTTTTAATGATTTTATCAAGGCCCGTACAGTCGATTTCCATCAACGGCCATCGAACTGCACTTACAGCGACCTTTTTCAAATTTGATTTGGATGTATCTCCAAATCCAACCGTTAGATTTTGAATTTCTAATATTCGTCAGAAAGCTCTTTTCGATACGAACCCAACGGTTCTGGTTTTAGGAGAATCCGACGGTCGGATCTCCCGTAATGTCCGTTTGAAATAAATGGTCGAAATTCACGAACTGCCGCGGCGCGTTCTATTCAGGCCATTATATTATATATATAATATATATAATATATATTTCGTCGATTTCTATTTAAAACGAATTTTATAAATATTTTTTAAATTCGTTTCAAAATTCATTTCAACTTCCATTTCAATTCAAAGCAAAATTGAATTCTTCTTTATAAGTTCGTTTAAAATTCATTTCTATTCAATTCAAATTTCAATTCAATTTGAATTCGTTTCAATTCGCTTTCTATTCAATTTGAATTCGTTTTCAGTTCGATTCAATTCAAAGTGGTTTTCTATTCGATTCAATTCAAATTGGTTTTCTATTCGATTCAAATTGGTTTTCTATTCGATTCAATTCAAATTGGTTTCTATTCGATTCAATTCAAATTGGTTTTCTATTCGATTCAATTCAAATTGGTTTTCTATTCGATTCAATTCAAATTGGTTTTCTATTCGATTCAATTCAAATTGGTTTTCTATTCGATTCAATTCAAATTGGTTTTCTATTCGATTCAATTCAAATTGGTTTTCTATTCGATTCAATTCAAATTCGTTTTCTATTCGATTCAATTCAAATTGGTTTCTATTCGATTCAATTCAAATTGGTTTTCTATTCGATTCAATTCAAATTGGTTTTCTATTCGATTCAATTCAAATTCGTTTTCTATTCAATTCAATTCAAATTGGTTTTCTATTCAATTCAATTCAAATTGGTTTTCTATTCAATTCAATTCAAATTCGTTATATATTCAATTGAAATCAAATTCGTTTTCTATTCAAATCAAATTTCAATTCAATTTGATTTCACTTCAATTCGTTTTCAATCCGAATTCGTTTTCAATTCAATTCGAATTGGTTTTATATTCAATTCATTTCGAAATCGTTTCATATCCAATTCATTTCGAAATCGTTTCATATTCAATTCATTTTGAAATCATTTCACAACATTCGTTTTTAAATGAATAAAATCGATATAAATATCGTTCACATCAAAATGGTGTCAATCTAATCAACACGGCTTCATATATTTCTATTTTCAAATATTCTATTTCAAATATTACTTATTATCAAAATATTTCGTTCAACACATGACTAATCTCAACGGATGAGTACTGTCAACACATGAACCTTTATTTTATAAAGATAAAGATATAAATTTTATGGTTAAAATATTTCGTTCAACACATGACTAATCCCAACGGAGGAGTACAGTCAACACATGAACCTTATTTTATATTGATAAAGATGTAAATTTTATTATTAAAATATTTCGTTCAACACATGACTAAGCTCAACGGATGAGTACAGTCAACACATGAACCTTTATTTTATAATATTCTTTATTTTCTAAATTAGAATGAGGCCCAATCAATCACCATATAATGTTAATTATATGGATTTTCATACATCACACGTATATAATAGCATGGAAAAATAATCAACCATCAACCAAAGTGCACTACACTGTATAAGCATCAAATATAGATATCTAACGCTTATAACAGCCTGTCAATCAATCGATCGACATATTTAATCAATCAGGATGAGTGAACTTCAAATTTCATCCCAGCACCCGTGTGGGGTTTCAAACAATCAAACTCAGATTTTATTTGTGCAGTTGGCGATGTGTAAAATTTATCGACCCAATCAATGTCCTTCAAATAGGTGTACATAAACAAACCGTCCGGTTTGTAAATGAATATTTTATTTTATTCACTTCACGTTAAAAATTATATTTTTAACGATAAAAACATTTTTATTTCAACATATGAATTTCTATTCAGTTCATTTATTAAATAAAATGCTATCTTTATTTTTCTAACTTATTTTAGAAAATTTCGGCGGCATAACGGCACGATACTAGAAACGGGACGAGGTCTAGCCTTATCCCCGGTCTAGTGAAGGCCCACGCCATTCACACATCAATCAAATCCATTCCATTTCACCAAACAATTCAATTCAAACCAACTAGACTAACCAACTTCACAACCAAACAATTTAACAAACAAGTCATCCATGGTCTGTGAATGACGGGTGTCGGGTGCTACTAAACACCGTCTGCATCCTAGTATATATATATAACTAGAAAAAGAAATTGAAAGGTGAGAAATTCTCACCAATAGCTATCCAATCATCTTAACTCTTCTTTGATAGAAATCTTCATCGTTCTCGCCTTTTTATCACCTTCGTTGCCCGTATTCACTACACATATAAAAATCACACATTTTTATATTTTGATGTCTTTAAAATAAAATTCACATTTTTATTTGTTCACTTTCAATTTTAAAAATCATATTTTTATTATCCCTTCGTATATTTAAAAATCGAATTTTCACTTCACTATTCAATATATAAAAATCGAATTTTTACTATGTTATTCAATATATAAAAATCGAATTTTTACTATGCTATTCAATATATAAAAATCGAATTTTTACTATGCTATTCAATATATAAAAATCGAATTTTTACTATGCTATTCAATATATAAAAATCGAATTTTTACTATGCTATTCAATATATAAAAATCGAATTTTTACTTTACATTCATATATAGAAAAATCGTATTTTTATAACTTCAACTTCATATAAAAAAATCGTATTTTTATAACTTCAACTTCATATTAAAAATCGTATTTTTACCTCGCTATTCTATATATAAAAATCGAATTTTAATTTCAAATTCATATAGAGAAAAATCGAGTTTTCATTCCAAATTCATATAAAGAAAAAGCAAGTTTTCATATTCCATTCCCGCATGGAAAGATCTAATTTTTTTTCATGAATGAAAATCATATTTCTATATGAATAAAAGGCGTGTATTTACTTAACTAAAAATCGTGTTTTTACATATAAAGAAAATCTTGTTTTTACACATATAAAAATCTTAGCTTTAACTCAATAAACATTTCAGTTTCAACACAATAAAAATTTCAGTTTTACCATAATAAAAATTTCAGTTTTAACACCGTATTAATTAAATAAATTACACAAAAGAAAATAACATCGTTAAAAACTCACTGTTGCTTTCCAGAAGAGGGTCGTTCAGTTCGTCGGAGGTGCGGTTTCAGGGCAGCGTCGAGATCAGTAGGGGGTGGAGGAGGCTCGCAGCAGGCGTTCGGCGGTGGTGACAAGGCCTTCACGGCGGCGCGGAGTTCGAGGTTTGGGGTTTGAGGCCTGAAATCACGGCGATTCTTCACGTCGAGGGGTGGCTGATGATGGGGAACGGAGGAGGAGCGTTGGGGGGAATCGACGATGGTGAAGTGGGGCGGCGCGTTGGCGGATAGCGGCGGTGGCGGGCTCGACAAGGGTTTCCCCCTTTTACGTTTTCTTTTTTTTATTATCCTGAGGTCGGGGTGAGAGAATATGGAGAGAGAGGAAGTTATAGTATATAAATATAAATATTTTATTATCTTTAATTTCAAAAAGGTAACTTTTAAATACGAACTCGAAATCAAGCCCACCGACTGTCGTCCCTAGCGTTTTACCCCCATTCCGAACACAATGGGATATGTATCGCAAGCTGATTCGATCGTTTTGATCAGTTTCCGTTGAATTTACATTTAAATCACTATATTGAATTTTAAACGTACATTTCAAATTACCGGGGTCACATAACAACTCTATAAATTCCATAAAAGTATTTTCTAGCTTAGTATTGACGATACGATCCGAACAAAACTAGTTTCGTCGAATTCTGAGACCGTTAGAAAAATGGCCATTTTCCAGTCGATTAAAATCAACTAAAACTGGTCAAACACGTTTTCCTTTGCCACGCTCACATATTGATTCGAAAAATTAGGATTTTTAAAACCTAGCAATAATTTGACATCACGGACCCAACAAAACTGGTTTCGTCGAAATCAGAGGTCGTTTGCAAAATTCCCATTTTTAAGGGCCTGAATTCTATAGCGACTATTCAGAATTTTCAACTGGACATATCTTTTGATTCCTGCTATGAAATTTCGATTTTTCGGATTCGTTAGAAAGATATCATCAATTAGATCCTAATGTTTTTGGTTTCACTAAAATCCGGATTGTTTTGCACCCGGTACATTCAATTGAAGTTTGAAATCGAATTATCGAACTACCGCGCCATTTTCTATTCTATTTATAATTTTATATAATTATTCATATTCTAACGACGACGTATATAATATATACGCTCGAATTATATTCAAAATAAATTTCTGGTCGTTTTTATTTAAAATAATCTATTTTAAATATTCAAAATTCGCTAAAATTGCCAAAATAAAAAATTTAAACTGGCTCGGAATTTCCGGGTTATTACAATCTCCCCCACTTAAAACTTTTCGTCCCCGAAAAGGAACAAAGTCGAAAGTGGTTTGATTAATCAGCTCCACGTTCGATCTGGCTTCCATTCTCCAACTTTTCAGTTTCTGAGAATTTCCAAAATTTCAAAAATTTGGCTAACACCCTAAATTTTCGAAAAATTTCGTCATAACCTCCCCTGCACCGGGAGCCACGGGAAAATCCCAAAATTGCCATATAGGCCTTCAGATCTCAAAAAGAAAAAGAAAAAGCCAAGCGGCTAGCCAATAGGCTCACAAAATCATCATCACCCAAACAAAACAGTAAATTATGTAGTAAACATATACCTATTTGTCGGGCAAACAAATTTTATTCTCCGGCTCTAGCCTCCTTGCTATGACCTGTTCAATGTTATATATGTATATGCAAGCAAACGCGACTAATTTTCAATACAATTCAATATTTGATTCAATTAGGCTAAATGGTTCAAAATTATCAAACAAATAGGCAAACAACACTAACATCAATCAATTAGTGGATTAGAGTTTTCAAATTCATAAATTTTGATATATATACAAAAATCATGTTTTTGATGCCAATCATAACAATGTGTTCTAGCTATATTAGTTTTGGTTCTCACACCAGTCTAATGGAAATATTTAGGTATCACACCTTCGAAACATGAACATAAATATTGATGATGCGATTGCTATCATCAATATCATCTCCGGGCGACTAGAGTGTAAACCTATATCTATCCAGTATATTAAACCTTCGAATATACGTTCATGACGCGTATATACAAAACCTTTATATATTGGATTGTCCATATTCAATACAAATAAAATATTCAAATACGTATAAAATGATTTAAATTTTCAAAACAAAATTGTTTTCATTTGAAAAATATACTCTTCACACTCGTTCTAGGATACTACTGATCCTATCTCTAACGAGTCATTCTAATTGGATATTACTAATCCAATATCTGATGAATTCTTTCGTATGGTTCTAATGTGTCTTGTTCTCGAGCTCTGTAAACCAAAGCTCTGATACCAAAATGTGAGAACCCGTTTCTTCCCCGTTAAGGAAAGAGCGGATACTTTGAGAACAACACACAAATGAACGCGGACGAAAGAACAATTCATTGCTATTACAACAATTCCATCAGATACAAGAATATACAGAGTATAAATGAATAAATATACATTCGATAAATATCAGAGATTATAATAAATTACATAGCAGCGGAAAATAATACAAAGCACAACTGAAGGTGATATACGGATACAGAGCTTTCCGGATATCATTCCAGCTGTAAACCAGGATCCTGTGAATATAAATCTGCAAAACCGAAACTACTAGCTGCCCGTGCGGGAAATAGGGGCACCCAGAGTTTAGGTTAAAACAATAAACTCCAGGTCAGTCATGTGACTGGTGTGAGAACTAAAACAGTTATTAAAACTTTACTTTAAAAGAGAGTAATTCAAGGGACCACGCCGTATAACACGGAACGGGTTTCCTCCCAAGAGTACCAGTGCATAGAAAAGATAACGCAATGCTTTTTCGAAAAATGAAGCTATTATAAGACCCAGGTCCCATCACACAATGCAACGCAAGCCGGAGGATAGGGTTTTCCCTTATAATAGCCAAACATGCTTGATACGTTTAAAACAGATCATTTGATACTATAATAAGTGTATAGTGTCAAAACAATTTCAATCATAAATATCAATCATAGACGGCATGGGTACCATATATCATGTCGCCATACTAGTTCTACAATTAAACCTGCAATACACGTATTGGAAATTGGATTTCCGTCATGAGTCGAGGCAAGGGGCAAGATCCTCTCCGCGCTCGAGACACTCTAGCAAATGCCTCAGGGCTACACACTCTGGGCAACCCTGGATTCGGCTGGGCCGGTCCTCACTTACGTTAGAGGATTAGTTATGCCTGAACACACGTTTCCCGGTCCTTACAGACCTATAATCGAGGCGCCTCATTCCAACAACCACAAAGGTGAAAAGTATATAAATGTCAGGGCTGGTAAGTCACTGACACCACCATAGCTAGAAAGAAACGTCGTGCTCTCCCAGCGGTCCGTATCCCGTTTTTAACTCATACCGAGGTGTGAGGCTCGCGAATTCACGTTATACACAAAGCTACGCCACAAAGGCCGTGTTTTGATCATCAACCACAAGACTTTGCTTTTCAACAGAAGCCTTGATCTATGCAACTCAACATGCCACACAGGCAATTCATGCCATGCGATTGATATCTATCGATATATAACCTCTAAGCTCGTATGTCTCAGAGAAGGGCGTTAAGCAAAAGAATAAATTCTCCGCCGCCAAACAGATGTATATTTAATAGAAATCAATCAACACAGAATAAAATCCAATGTCAGACACACAATCCATTTACAAGTCCGTTCTGGGTCTGAACGAAACCGGAGGCACTTTCCTCGCATATCCATCCATCTCCAAGTACGTCTGGACGACCACCAACTATTTCCATCCTCTTGGGTGTACAGCCCAATCAGGATCGTCAGTAATTATCCAAACGATGTGAAGACTTCCGGTCTTCAACCACCGTCTTCATCTTCGACTTATCGTCGAATCGGTTATTCAGAATGGGTACAAACCCGGCCTTTCCGAACAACCCGCGTATATTAAAACAAATGTTACATAAACACAACATACGCCTCATTCCAATTCAGAATATTCTTTTATTCACAAAATCACATTTTTAGGGAAAGGTTCCCATTAATTTTATCCAAGATAAATTCTTTAAAATTTATCCTTTAATCATCCTTTTGATGTCGTTTCAAACCAAATTATGGTTTTCTGAACTAGTCGAGATTAGCGAACCACACCGAAGTAATTATTTATTTTATTTTCCAATCCCAACCTATTCATCCCATGAATCAAAACTGGTGATACTCCATATCTAATACCATGGTGATATCGGTAAAATTAATTACCATTTCACGTTCAAATCTAATTAAAGATTTAATTATCGCTTTGGAGCAAAACTGGCGATACTCCATTCTCGCTCATTTCTAAATTTGATAATTTAGATTATAGATTCACATTTCAATCTAATTACAGATTCATTAAAACTCCTTTTACTGGGTTAAAGAACTAGGTGTTATTTAAAACACAGTTCACGACAAACCCAAATCACATTCTATTTATTATCGGGTTAAAGAACTAGTGTTATTTAAAACACCGTTCACGATAAACCCATTTCAAATCCACTTAAATATATTAGAAATTCCGATTATTTAAAACCCCTTTTTAAATCTAATTTATTTATTTAAAAATAATTGGGTTTTAAATTTAGTTCAAAACTAGTTCATTTCGATAAAAATCTATTTTTATCTTTTCAAATATGGAGTTTTTCATCCCAAATTTTCCCAAATCATTTCTTATGATTTCACACAAATTATTACTATTTTAATGATTTTATCAAGGCCCGTACAGTCGATTTCCATCAACGGCCATCGAACTGCACTTACAGCGACCTTTTTCAAATTTGATTTGGACGTATCTCCAAATCCAACCGTTAGATTTTGAATTTCTAATATTCGTTAGAAATCTCTTTTCGATACAAACCCAACGGTTCTGGTTTTAGGAGAATCCGACGGTCGGATCTCCCGTAATGTCCATTTGAAATAAATGGCTGAAATTCACGAACTGCCGCGGCGCGGCACGTTCTATTCAGGCCATTATATTATATATATAATATATATTTCGTCGATTTCCATTTAAAACGAATTTTATAAATAGTTTTTAAATTCGTTTCAAAATTCATTTCAACTTCCATTTCAATTCAAAGCAAAATTGAATTCTACTTTATAAGTTCGTTTAAAATTCATTTCTATTCAATTCAAATTTCAATTCAATTTGAATTCGTTTCAATTCGCTTTCTATTCAATTTGAATTCGTTTTCAATTCGATTCAATTCAAAGTGGTTTTCTATTCGATTCAATTCAAATTGGTTTTCTATTCGATTCAAATTGGTTTTCTATTCGATTCAATTCAAATTGGTTTTCTATTCGATTCAATTCAAATTGGTTTCTATTCGATTCAATTCAAATTGGTTTCTATTCGATTCAATTCAAATTGGTTTTATATTCGATTCAATTCTAATTGGTTTTCTATTCGATTCAATTCAAATTGATTTTCTATTCGATTCAATTCAAATTGGTTTTCTATTCGATTCAATTCAAATTCGTTTTCTATTCGATTCAATTCAAATTGGTTTCTATTCGATTCAATTCAAATTGGTTTTCTATTCGATTCAATTCAAATTGGTTTTCTATTCGATTCAATTCAAATTCGTTTTCTATTCAATTCAATTCAAATTGGTTTTCTATTCAATTCAATTCAAATTGGTTTTCTATTCAATTCAATTCAAATTCATTATATATTCAATTGAAATCAAATTCGTTTTCTATTCAAATCAAATTTCAATTCAATTTGATTTCACTTCAATTCGTTTTCAATCCGAATTCGTTTTCAATTCAATTCGAATTGGTTTTATATTCAATTCATTTCGAAATCGTTTCATATCCAATTCATTTCGAAATCGTTTCATATTCAATTCATTTCGAAATCGTTTCACAACATTCGTTTTTAAATGAATAAAATCGATATAAATATCGTTCACATCAAAATGGCGTCAATCTAATCAACACGGCTTCATATATTTCTATTTTCAAATATTCTATTTCAAATATTTCTTATTATCAAAATATTTCGTTCAACACATGACTAATCTCAACGGATGAGTACTGTCAACACATGAACCTTTATTTTATAAAGATAAAGATATAAATTTTATGGTTAAAATATTTCGTTCAACACATGACTAATCCCAACGGAGGAGTACAGTCAACACATGAACCTTATTTTATATTGATAAAGATGTAAATTTTATTATTAAAATATTTCGTTCAACACATGACTAAGCTCAACGGATGAGTACAGTCAACACATGAACCTTTATTTTATAATATTCTTTATTTTCTAAATTGGAATGAGGCCCAATCAATCACCATATAATGTTAATTATATGGATTTTCATACATCACACGTATATAATAGCATGGAAAAATAATCAACCATCAACCAAAGTGCACTACACTGTATAAGCATCAAATATAGATATCTAACGCTTATAACAGCCTGTCAATCGATCGACATATTTAATCAATCAGGATGAGTGAACTTCAAATTTCATCCCAACACCCATGTGGGGTTTCAAACAATCAAACTCAGATTTTATTTGTGCAATTGGGTGATGTGTAAAATTAATCGACCCAATCAATGTCCTTCAAATAGGTGTACATAAACAAACCGTCTGGTTTGTAAATGAATATTTTATTTTATTCACTTCACGTTAAAAATTATATTTTTAACGATAAAAACATTTTTATTTCAACATATGAATTTCTATTCAGTTCATTTATTAAATAAAATGCTATCTTTATTTTTCTAACTTATTTTAGAAAATTTCGACGGCATAACGGCACGATACTAGAAACGGGACGAGGCCTTGCCTTATCCCCGGTCTAGTGAAGGCCCACGCCATTCACACATCAATCAAATCCATTCCATTTCACCAAACAATTCAATTCAAACCAATTAGACTAACCAACTTCACAACCAAACAATTTAACAAACAAGCCATCCATGGTCTGTGGATGACGGGTGTCGGGTGCTACTAAACACCGTCTGCATCCTAGTATATATATATATATATATAACTAGAAAAAGAAATTGAAAGGTGAGAAATTCTCACCAATAGTTATCCAATCATCTTGACTCTTCTTTGACAGAAATCTTCATCGTTCTCGCCTTTTTATCACCTTCGTTGCCCGTATTCACTACATATATAAAAATCACACATTTTTATATTTTGATGTCTTTAAAATAAAAATCACATTTTTATTTGTTCACTTTCAATTTTAAAAATCATATTTTTATTATCCCTTCATATATTTAAAAATCGAATTTTCACTTCGCTATTCAATATATAAAAATCGAATTTTTACTATGTTATTCAATATATAAAAATCGAATTTTTACTATGCTATTCAATATATAAAAATCGAATTTTTCCTATGCTATTCAATATATAAAAATCGAATTTTTACTATGCTATTCAATATATAAAAATCGAATTTTTACTTTACATTCATATATAGAAAAATCGTATTTTTATAACTTCAACTTCATATAAAAAAATCGTATTTTTATAACTTCAACTTCATATTAAAAATCGTATTTTTACCTCGCTATTCTACATATAAAAATCGAATTTTAATTTCAAATTCATATAGAGAAAAATCGAGTTTTCATTCCAAATTCATATAAAGAAAAAGCGAGTTTTCATATTCCATTCCCGTATGGAAAGATCTAATTTTTTTCATGAATGAAAATCATATTTCTATATGAATAAAAGGCGTGTATTTACTTAACTAAAAATCGTGTTTTTACATGTAAAGAAAATCTTGTTTTTACATATATAAAAATCTTAGCTTTAACTCAATAAACATTTCAGTTTCAACACAATAAAAATTTCAGTTTTACCATAATAAAAATTTCAGTTTTAACACCGTATTAATTAAATAAATTACAAAAAAGAAAATAACATCGTTAAAAACTCACTGTTGCTTTCCAGAAGAGGGTCGTTCGGTTCGTCGGAGGTGCGGTTTCAGGGCAGCGTCGGGATCAGCAGGGGGTGGAGGAGGCTCGCAGCAGGCGTTCGGCGGTGGTGACAAGGCCTTCACGGCGGCGGAGTTCGAGGTTTGGGGTTTGAGGCCTGAAATCACGGCGATTCTTCACTTCGAGGGGTGGCTGATGATGGGGATCGGAGGAGGAGCGTTGGGGGGGAATCGGCGATGGTGAAGTGGGGCGGCGCGTTGGCGGATAGCGGCGGTGGCGGGCTCGACAAGGGTTTCCCCCTTTTACGTTTTCTTTTTTTTATTATTATCCTGAGGTCGGGGTGAGAGAATATGGAGAGAGAGGAAGTTATAGTATATAAATATAAATATTTTATTATCTTTAATTTCAAAAAGGTAACTTTTAAATACGAACTCGAAATCAAGCCCACCGACTGTCGTCCCTAGCGTTTTACCCTCATTCCGAACACAATGGGATATGTATCGCAAGCTGATTCGATCGTTTTGATCAGTTTCCGTTGAATTTACATTTAAATCACTATATTGAATTTTAAACGTACATTTCAAATTACCGGGGTCACGTAACAACTCTATAAATTCCATAAAAATATTTTCTAGCTTCGTATTGACGATACGGTCCTAACAAAACTAGTTTCGTCGAATTCTGAGACCGTTAGAAAAATGGCCATTTTCCAGTCGATTAAAATCAACTGAAACTGGTCAAACACGTTTTCCTTTTCCACGCTCACATATTGATTCGAAAAATTAGGAAATTTAAAACCTAGCATTAATTTGACATCACGGACCCAACAAAACTGGTTTCGTCGAAATCCGAGGTCATTTGCAAAATTCCCATTTTTAAGGGGCTGAATTCTATAGCGACTATTCAGAATTTTCAACTGGACATATCTTTTGATTCCCGCTATGAAATTTCGATTTTTCGGATTCGTTAGAAAGATATCATCAATTAGATCCTAATGTTTTTGGTTTCACTGAAATGCGGATTGTTTTGCACCCGGTACATTCAATTGAAGTTTGAAATCGAATTATCGAACTACCGCGCCATTTTCTATTCTATTTATAATTATATATAATTATTTATATTCTAACGACGACGTATATAATATATACGCTCGAATTATATTCAAAATAAATTTCTGGTCGTTTTTATTTAAAATAATCTATTTTAAATATTCAAAATTCGCTAAAATTGCCAAAATAAAATTTTTAAACTGGCTCAGAATTTCCGGGTTATTACAAGCCTATCCACTATGCTAGTGTATTTTCCTTTCAACATTTCATTTCGAATTGGATAAACAAAAGAAACATCACCCTATATAGCCAATCAACAAAGGGTTACTGCAGCAACTTCATATGCATGTATATTACCCTATGTAGAAACGTACAAACAAGATTGAAGGCGACCCACCCTGTAATATCACAAGCCTGCCTAACTATGAACGATCACCATCAAGCTTACCATCAACGGTAAGTTTTAAATTTCTTCATGCCTAAGCCAAACTAAACTGTGGAGAACCAGGAATTATACAGTAGACCTATCACCCTATCTTACATTACCTAAAACGTGCGAGCAAAGTATAGTAACCTTATAAATACAAGTCCATTCCCTGTGCGAAGAAATTAAACTAAATATAGTGAAATGAAAATAAAAGATGAAATAAAATATAAATAGAATGGAAACGTACCCTGTAGTGTGAAGTCGGGCGGAGGTCGTGAAGCAAATGGAAGGTGCGAGTGGTGTTAACTGCTTACAATAATCGGTTGTGGTGAGGAAATAATTGGAGGAGCTATAGACTGGGGGTGTATATTTGAATGGGATGGTGATACCATTCTATATGAGTGCGGGATGATTTAAGTGGGAGCATGGTTTTCGGTTAGTTACTGAGGAGAGCGGATGGATGTAAGTCACGAAAATAGGGAACGTGTATATATACTTGGAGCGTGGGTTTTAAATTATGGAGGAACAGAGAGTGGTTATACAATCTCGGCCATAGTTTTCTTTAACATGGTTTGTGTTCTTATTGGTAGTTTGAGGTTTCGGAAAGGATAAAGGCTTGGCGATGCAAATGTGTTCAGCACGAGTCTGATGTAGAAGGCGTGGACGGTGAGGAGGGCTTAACGATGGAAGAAAATAGGATGGCATGTAGGATGGATGTGGAGGGATGAGGGTTGTGCGTCATGTGGCAACAAGAATTTGTTGTCACCGAAAGATGGAAAAACCCTGCGGATGAAAGAGGGAGTAGCAGTGCATGGTTGGTGCTGCTTACGTGACTATTCTTGGGTGAAGGCATGAACATGTTGCTAACAGTATGGGGAAGCGATGTTTGAATGTGAAGACGTACAGAGAGTTCACGCATGTAATAGTGGAGGAAAATAAAGGAGTTTGCGTAAGGTGTTTTCACGAGGAAATTGATGTTTCTGCATGAGTTTATAGTTGAGCAACCGCCTTTGGGTTTGGGTGCTAGGAATGTAAAGGATGCGTGTATGCCAAGAGGAAGGGAAGGAGTTGGGTGCGAGATTCCAGGTTAGAGAAGGAAGCTCCGTTGTTCATGTGGATTAGATTTAGGAAGTGGGCCGATGTTTTACGTAAAAGCCCAACTAAAAATAAAAAAAAGAGAAATTGAAAAAGGAAGAGGAACCCATGAAAAGAAAAGGGACAGAATTAGCAAAAGAAATGGAGGAGCAGTTCCAATTACAGTCAAGAGGAAGTAGAAGTCCATAGTGAACGTGAATTACATGCGTTTTGTAGAGAGGGGGAAATTATACTTCGTATATTGCGGCTGTTTGTAGTGGTAAAATACATAAAGGAGCTTTCACGGTTTTTATTCCTTCTGGAGATGGAACCTTTTATCTCAGAGGTATTGGTCCAAAATTTAAAACGGCTACACGATGGAATCAGTCTGAAGAGAATTGGAGATTGTTACTTGTTATAGCAGGATTGAACGCCTGGTTTAATCGATAGACGCAAATCATTATGTAACGGTTAACGCGCAAAGGTGAGCAAACTCACTAACTCTGTTCTATTTTAAAATAATATAATTATATTTTAATGATTGGTTGAATGCTGTGTGCGATGGATGCTTGGATGATTTACTAAATTATTTGGCTGAAATAATATATACCGTTATATATATAAAACGGTCGATTGAAAACTTATGCCATTTACCATTTTGTTTCATACCAATATGGAATTGGTGTTATTTGTGTGACTAACATCTGTGGATGCAGGGAAACAGGTTGGAGGAATCCAACTGGATTCCTCAACAATTATATTATTGTTTTTCATACTACGTTTTATGATGTGATGATTAATCCATGATTAATTATTGTTTGTTTATGGTGTGAAATTACACAGGCCCTGAAGTAACTGGTATTTAAATACCATAAAGTATAGTGGAAAAAGAATTCGAGTTTAATAAGAGGAATTATATTATTTATTATTATTTTTAACAATAGAAATTGAATCTATGTGGGACTAGAATATAATAAATTGTTGTAAGTACATTAAAACAAGCAGCTTAATTTATAAACAATGTTTAGAAATAAAGTGGAAGAATTATTATTAAATAATTTGGAAATATAATAGTAGATTTTAAAGAGGGGGAATGGGGTTTTTTTCAAAGAAACAATGAAATATTTCGATGTTCGAAAGGCCATTATAATGGAAATAAATCCATAAGAGATATAGTTGGAATTCGACTTTGTCAAATTATATATATATATAATCTATTTTTGGAAACTATATATATATATATATATATATTTGACAAGATCATTAATAATTGGATTGAAACCCGAGATTTGTATTCAAATAGGTAATCAAGATTTAAGTTATAAACTAGATTTAAATTAAGAAGGAGTTAGCTTGTAAACGGAGTTTACGAAATGAAATTGGATTATAAAATTCGAAGATAACGTGATAAGATGAAATGAAAATCGGTAATGATATTTATTTATAAAACCAAGTGTAGATTGATTTGATGTGATCGGATTTCTATAAGAGATAATATTCACGGTTTAAAGTGAATAGTGTTTTAAAAGCAAACATTGCAAAAATAAAATGGTTATAATAGGAATTGGAAATATTTTCCAACGTAATATTGTATAAAGTACAGAAAACAAGGAATGTGAAAAGGGAATATTTTTAAACATTAATAACGTACATTCTCGGGAATATGGGAAATAAAAGTTATAATATTTGGAAATGTTTTCCAAGAGCGTGAAGGGCTAAACCGGTTTTATAAATATGATTGTATAATGGAAATGAAGCGAAGAGTTAATGTTAATGTAAATAAGTATAACCAACCAAGTTTTTCAAAGTAAGTAAATGGTGTTATAAAACCATGTTTCAAATAGAACAAGAAATATAGTTTCATTGACAATAGAAGTAATGCGAGAGTGAGTTACGGACTGGTATCTGTTCTAAGATAAGAACGTTGTTGAGTAAGTTTGGAAATCGATAAAAACATTAATAATCAAATATGTCGTTCGACATTGGTCTTAGGTCATACAAGAAATAATAATCGAATATGGAATAAATTATATATATATATCGCTATTTCCGAAGTAAAGGAAGGCTAAAGGATTTTTTGATATATGTTATAATACTTCCTTGGAAGGGTAATAAAGAAGAGTTTATAGAAATATGAGAAAATAAGGATTTAAACATATTTGGAAATGGTTTTCCAAGAAGTGTGAAGAGAGTAACGGCTTTGAGAAATATCTAGAAGATATGGGAGATTGGGAAATAAGTGTTAAATAAAAGGGCTAGTGATTGTGTCATGTTTAGTCATACATTTGAATGGATGTTTATTTTTACTTCGATAGTCAACTAACCGACTATCGAAGTGTCTTGACCATCATTGTCAATACGGAGAGGCTAGTTGGATATATTATTCGAAACCCACTCTGTATCGGCCTAAGCACTGCGAATTGGATTGTGCTGAAGATAATTGAAGACGTAGTGAAATGCAAGGGTTGTTCTGTTCCAGAATGGTTCTTTCTGGTTGTGCAGTCCCAGGACAACTTGTATGGATGGGTGTCTGACAGAGTGTACCTAACAAATCACGTATAGTTGATCTCTTAAAGGTATTATGTCTGGTGGCGGAGGAATTCGTTCCTCTTAGCTTTTTGCACCCGTGATATTTTTGGAAATCGATTAGTGAATTGACGGCTTTGACGATGTGGCATTCAAAATGAATGGTGATCAGATGTTCTGAAGATAGACGTATCCTCTAGCCTCACAACCGGGAAATGACAGAAATCGGGCAGGCAGCATGGCTAGTTGGGTCATACCCAAGCGGGGTGTATTGTCACCGGTCTAGAGAAAATACATATTTGTTCTTCTTATTCTTTTGTTCTATTAGTTCTATATTATCTTTCTCATCCTCTGACTTCTTTCTGTTAATGACCCGGTATTTTCGATGCTTGAATAGTCGACAGGGTATTTATGTTGATTTTCTGTGTCGAAAATCCCGCGGTCGTTATAGTGGTATCAAAGCTAAAGTTAAGTGATTACCTTCGCTCTGTGGCGTAACTCAATAGAGATCGGGTTAGTATTACCCTAGATTGAATTTGAGTGTATATTTATGAGTGCGTATTTGTAAATTGATATAAAAATTGTTTAATATTGTGTTGATTGGTTTGGCGAGTGATTTATGAATTCTGGTCGATACTGTATTGCAAACTGTATCGATAGGTGTTTCTAAACTCTTGAATAGAGTAATTCACCACAATATTGTTTTAAAAGCTAGGTAAATAAAATAATTTTACCCAAAATATATTTTGATGTAAAAAGGAGTATATATTTTGAATTATTATAATATATATTGGATGTGTTGATAGTTATTAAAATCGAATGAGATTAAAATTGATATGGTTAAAAATAACCAATCAGAGTTCAAATAAATGTGACATATAGAATCAGATGTAATAAATCTGAATTTATATCGGATTTGGAATTAAAACTCTGGGAATTTGCCAGAGGTTTGAAAATGAATATTTGAATTAAAATATGAGGATTTTAATATCCTGGGTGGATTTAGAAATACATTCCAAGTATTATAAAGGATATTTTGAAGTAAATTCAAAATGAAAAGTATTTGCAAATAAGTTTTATAGTATTGAACTCTCTTCAGTTACTGGAAAATAATTTTGATGATGATCGCGACATCTCGAGTTTCTAAGTGACGGATTACTACTAAAGATTTTGTTTGAATTATTTAAGGAAATAACTTATCAAAAATTCAAATGTTTTGAACTGCCATCATTATATGTAAATATATATTATTTCGAATTGATTTGAAATAAAACCCAGGAATTCGAAATCTGAGATTTTAGTTATGAACTTAAAAAGATTGAAAGGGTAAAAGTGGATAAATAAAATTAGAATTTAACGTAAACTAGGATAAATAAAATCCGATTGGATTAGAGATAATCTGGGATGGAACTTGATGGTTGAGCAAGAATTTGGACTTGAGATTGGAATTTGAAATGATATTTGGCTTAGTAAAAGCGAAAGATTGGTTTGAGAATGGATTGATGGGAGATCAACCAAGGATGCTTGGATATATGTTAAAGTGATAGCAAATGCCAGAGATAGAGTTAAATGCCCAACAAAAAGGTACAAGTTTCCATTATATTCAGGTATGAGATTTATGAGCTATCTTTGGAAAGCCGCTTGGCTGTTTTATTTTCTTTTGGATTGGAGAAGGTCCAGAGAGGCGAGTTGTAGTTGTACCAATTGAGCCGTGCAGAAGAGATGCTAACAAAATTCGCAGAAATTTAGAGTGTTAGAAAATTTTCAGAATTTTTGAAAATTTTCGTTAATAGAAATAAATTAATATTTTAATTGAAATTAATTGGTTTAATTGAAACTGAAACTAAGATATCAAACAGAAGATTTTTAACCAGATCATAATATGGTTCATAGCATTTTTCCCATTTTTGTAATTTCGGGGACGAAATTCTTTTAAGGGGGATGGTATGTAACGTCCCAGAATTTTAGCAATATAATAATTAATTAATTTAATTAATTTACTATATTGGTTTGATAAATTTAAATGATTTGAATTAAATAATTTTGATTATTTAATAAATATAAATCGTGGAGTGATATATTTAATTTCCGAAACAGTCGAAAATGGTTAAATTGGAGTATAATGTGAATTGGATAATTTAACAGCATTAATTCAGTTCAGAATTGAATTATAATAACAAATATATTATTTGAACGACCGTTGAACATATAAATTAGAATATAATTATAATCGAGCTCGTAATGGCGTGGTAGTTCGTAATTTAACGTTTTGAAGTTCAACTGAGTATACAAGATCCGTTATAAGTCGGATTTCTTCAAAACAAGAAACACTGGAATCTGTTAAACTGTATCTTTCTAATAGAAGTAAAAAATGGAGATTTTGCATTATAGATTGTGAGTTATATCCAAATCAAATTTTCAAATAGTCGCTATAGAATCGTTTATCTACCGTAACGGTTTATTTGATATAACTACATACTGGTTTTGATTTTGGACAAATCCTTTGAGACATAGTGATAATTTAATTTTTAGAATTTTACTATAATTTTTAATTTGGAAAATAAGCTACTTTTTATTTGGAGTGTTTTACACCCTATATCAGCATTTTGGGGTTTCACAGAATAAATTAATTTGTCTATTTTATTATATTTCTGGAGTACTGACACATCGCTTGTCACGATGGTGTTCTTATTTCTGTCCGTGATAGCCCTTACGTAAACGAAATTGGATACATTAGGGTGCTTTACTTTCAAAACAAATTAAAACAACGTATGAAACCATAACTTGCAGATATCTCAGCAAAAGGGCATATACAAATAAAAACCTAGAAAACGCACTTTACCGATCTCCGTACATCTGCATTTACCTCCCCCACATGGCGAGCAAAGACTTTACACAATTACACAGAGCTACAAACATATCTATACTAGCAGCCTATCCACTATGCTAGTGTATTTTCCTTTCAACATTTCGTTTCGAATTGGATAAGCAAAAGAAACATCACTCTATATAACCAATCAACAAAGGGTTACTGCAGAAACTTCATATGCGTGTACAGTACCCTGCGTAGAAACGTACAGACAAGATTGAAGCCGACCCACCCTGTAATATCACAAGCCTACCTAACTATGAACGATCACCATCAAGCTTACCATCAACTGTATGCTTTAAATTTTTTCACGCCTAAGCCAAACTAAACCGTGGAGAACCAGGAATTATACAGTAGACCTATCACCTTATCTTACATTACCTAAAACATGCGTGCAAAGTATAGTAACCTTATAAATACAGGTCCATTTCCTGTGCGAAGAAATGAAACTAAAAATAGTGAAAAGAGAATAAAATATAAATAGAATGGCAACGTATCCTGTAGTGCGAAGCCGGACGGAGGTCGTGAAGCAAATGGAAGGTGCAAGTGGTGCAAACTGCTAACAATAATCGGCTGTGGTGAGGAAATAATAGGAGGAGCTACAGATAGGGGGTGTATATTCGAATGGGATGGTGATACTATTCTATACGAGTGCGGGCTGATTTAAGTGGGAGCATGGTTTTTGGTTAGTTAATGGAGGAGGGCACATGGATGTCAGTCACGAAAATAGGGAACTTGTATATATACTTGGAGCGTGGGTTTTAAACTATGGAGTAACAGAGAGTGGTTATACAATCTCGGCAATAGTTTTCTTTAACATGGTTCGTGTTCTTACTAGGAGTTTGAGGTTTCGGAAAGGATAAAGGCTTGGTAATGCAAACGTGTTAAGCGTGAGTCTGATGGAGGAGGCGTGGACGTTGAGGATGGCTTAACGATGGAAGAAAATAGGATGTCATGTAGGAGGAGTTGTGGAGGGATGAGGGCTGTGCATCATGTGGGAACAAGAATTTGTTTTCGCAGAAAGAAGGAAAAACCTTGCTGATGAAAGAGGGAGTAGCAATGCATGGTTGGTGTTGCTTACATGACTATTCTTGGGTGAAAGCACGAATATGTTGCTAATAGTATGGGAAAGCGATGTCTGAATGTGAAGACGTACAGAGAGTTCACGCATGGAATGGTGGAGGAAAATAAAGAAGTTTGCTTAGGGTGTTTTCACGAGGAAATTGATGTTTGTGCATGAGTTTATAGTTGAGCAACCGCCTTTGGGTTTGGGTGACTGGGAATGTAAGGGATGCGTGTATGTTAGGAGGAAGGTAAGGAGCTGGGTGAGAGATTCCATGTTGGAGAAGGAAGCTCCGCTGTTCACGTGGATTAGATTTAGGAAGCGGGCCAATGTTTTAAGTAAAAGCCCAACTAAAAATAAAAAGAAGAGAAATAGAAAAAAGAAAGAGGAACCCATGAAAAGAAAAGGGACAGAATTAGCAAAATAAATGGAGGAGAGGTTCCAATTACAGTCAAGAGGAAGTAGAAGCCCATACTGAATTACATGCGTTTTGTAGAGAGGGAGAAATTGTACTTCGTATGTTGCGGGCTGTTTGTAGTGGTAAAATACATAAAGAAGCTTTCGCAGTTTTTATTCCTTCTGGAGATGGAACCTTTTATCTCATGGGTATTGTTCCAGAATTTAAAACGTCTACACGATGGAATTTGTCTGAAGAGAATTGGAGATTGTTACGAGTTATAGCAGGATTGAACGCCTGGTTTAATCGACTGACGAAAATCGTTATTTAACGGTTAACGCGCAAAGGTGAGCAAACTCACTAACTCTGTTCTATTTTAAAATATTATAATTATATTTTAATGATTGGTTGAATGTTGTGTGCGATGGATGCTTGGATGTAAATTATTTGGCTTGAAATAATATATACCGTCATATATACATAAAACGGTCGATTGAAAACTGATGCTATTTACCATTTTATTTCATGCCAATATGGAATTGGTGTTATTTGTGTGACTAACATCTGTGGATGTAGGTAAATAGGTTGGAGGAACCCACGTGGATTCCTGTAGTAACCCGTAACTTCCCCGGTAAGGAAAGAGCCGATACTTTGAGAACAACACACAAAAGAACGCAGACAGAAGAACATTTCATTGTTATTACAATAATTCCATCAGAATACAAGAATATGCAGAGTATAAATCAATATTACACATTATAAAATATCAGAGATTACAATGCATTACATAGCAGCGGAAAATAATACAATACACAACTAAAGGAGATATACGAATACAAAGCTTTCCGGATATCATTCCAGCTGTAAACCAGGATCCTGTGAATATAAATCTGCAAAACCAAAACTACTAGCTGCCCTAGCGGAAAATAGGGGCACCCAGAGTTTAGGTTAAAACAATAAACTCCAGGTCAGTCATGGGACTGGTGTGAGAACTAAAACAGTTATTAATCTTTATTTTAAAGTTAGGTAAATCAAGGGACCACGCCATATAACACGGAACGGGTTTCCTCACAAGAATACCAGTGCATAAAATGACACGCAATGCTAAATAAAGAACAATGAATCTATTATAAGACCCAGGTCCCATCACACAATGCAACGCAAGCCGGAGGATAGGGTTTTACCTTATAATAGCCAAGAATGCTTGATACGTTTAAAAACTAATCGTTTATTATTACTATAAGTGTATAGTGTATAAAACAACTTCAAATCATAAGTATCAATAATAGACGGCTTAAGCGCCCCATCCCACTATGTCGCCATATATAGGATTACAACTAAAACCGAAACGTCACGTATTGGAAGTTGGATTTCCATCTGTGAATCGAGGCAAAAGATAGTCCTCTATCGATTCGAGACTGTCTAGCCTGAGCCTTAGGCAAGTACTCAGTCAAGCCTTTGGAGCGACAGGGCCGGTCCACCGATGTGGATTAAAATGCCTGAACACTGCGTTTCCCTGCCCTTTGGGGCGTAAATGAGCCAACGAATGACTCCATCGGACCCGGATCATCCGATCTAACTGAGGCGCCTCGCAACAGCAACAACCACATAAGTCAAACTCGTCAGGGGGTGTAAAACCACTGACGCCACTTCTAACTAGAAAGAAACGCATGTCCTCCCTGAGGTCCGTCTCCCGTTTTTGGTTCACACTGGAGTGTGAGGCTCGCAAATCAACGTTACACAAAGTTATGCCACACAAGCTGTGCTTTGATCATCCACCACAAGACTTTGCTTTTCAACAGAAGCCTTGATCATTTGCATCTTAGCATGCCACATAGGCAATTCACGCTATGCAACTGATATCAATCACACAAAATGAAATCCGATGTCAGACACACATCCATTTACAAGTCCGTTCTAGGTCTGAACGAAACCGGAGGAATCTTATTCCACGCATATCCATCGATCTCCAAGTATGTTTGGATGACCACTAACTGATTCCCTCCTCTTGGGTTTACGGCCCAATCAAGATCATCAGTAATTATCCAAACGACATGAAGACCTCCGGTCTTCAACCATCGTCTTCATCTTCGACTAATCGTCGAATCAGTTATTCAGAATGGGATAAACCCGGTCTTTCTGAATAACTCGCATATATAATAAACAAGTGTTACACAAACACAACATACGCCTCATTCCAATTCATCACTCACTAACCGTAAATTAATAAGAGAATAATCCCCCAAATATTAACCCCGAAGGCCGAAACCAACATCAGATCAGTACCCAAGAAACCGTTCTGCTTAGCTAACTTACAGTTAGTTTCTAAATTTCACATTCTTAGGGAAAGGTTCCCATTAATTTTATCAAAGATAAATTCTTTTAAATTTATTCTTTAATATTCCTTTGAATATCACTTCAAACTAGTCGGGATTAACGAACCGTACCGAAGTAATCATTTGTTTTAATTTCTCAATCCCAACCTATTCATCCCATGAAGTAAAACTGGTCATACTTCATATCTAACACCACGATGTTATCGGTAAATTCAATTACCATTTCACGTTCAAATCTAATTAAAGATTTAACTATCTCCTGGAGCAAAACTGGTGATACTCCATTCTCGATCTTTTCAATCCAATTAAAGATTCATTAAAACTCCACTTAGTTTTAATCAGTGCCTGGGTTAAAGAATCAGTGTCATTTAAAACACGGTTCACTATAAACCCCAAAATCACATCACATTTCAATCAGTCCATAATTGTAAATTAGCAAGTGAGCAATTCCCTAAGTATTAACCCCGAAGGCCGAAATCAACATCAGATCAATACCCCAGAAACCGTTCAACTTAACTAATCTCCAGTTAGTTTCTGATTTTCTTAACTCTTTTGGGTCTAAGAACAGTATTATTGAAGATACCGTTCACGACAACCTAAAATCACATTCCATTAATTATAGGGTTAAAGAACAAGTGTTATTTAAAACAATGTTCACGATAAACCCAAAAATCAATACCAATTCAATTCCAATTAAATATTATTTAATTGGTACATTTCATTAAATCTAAATAAAAAGATTTAATCTTTTTCTCAACTGGGCTTAAGAACAGTGTTAATGAAGACACCATTCACGACAAACCCAAATCACATTTGATATTCAATCCAAGGCTCTGAATAGAAAATATATCGACTTATATTCAATATCAAATTCTACGACCAACAAATATCGTTTTGGAAATAACGATATATATATATATATATATCTTTCAAATTTCCATAACAACATCTGTATAATCACGAAATCCAACATCGAAATATTCCAAAGACAATTTCGATTCAAATCCATTCCAATTCAATTATTGGAAATTTTGGTTACTTTTAAAACCCTTTTCAAATTCAATTTATTTATTTAAAAATAAATAGAATTATAATTCTAGTTCGAAACTAGTTTATTTCGATAAAAATCTATTTTTATCTTTTCAAATATGGAGTTTTCATCCCAATTCTTCCCAAATCATTTTTATGATTTTACACAAATTATTACTATTTTTAATAATTTTATCAAGGCCCGTACAGTCGATTTCCATCAATGGCCATCGAACTGCACTTACAGCGACCTTTTCCAAATTTTATTTGGACATAATTCCAAATCCGACCATTAGATTTCTAATTTCTAATATTCGTTAGAAAGCTCTTTTCGATACGAACCCAGCGGTTCCGGTTTTAGGAGAATCCGACGGTCGGATCTCCCGCATTATCCATTCGAAGTCAATGGTCGAAATTCACGAACTACCGCTGCACGGTGCGTTCTATTTAGGCCATTATATTATATATATAATATATATAATATATACTTCGTCGATTTCCTTTTAAAACGTATTATATAAATCGTTTTTAATTCGTTTTCAAAACGATTTCAACTTCTTTTCAAATTCAAATCAAAATTGAATTTTTCCTTATAAATTCGTTTTAAATTCATTTCAAATTGATTTCAATTCAAATTGATTTTAATTCAATTTCAGTTCGTTTTCAATTCAATTTCAATTCGAATTCATTTCTATTCAACTTCAATTCAAATTCAATTCTATTCAATTTCTATTCGAATTCATTTCTATTCAATTTCAATTCGAATTTATTTCTATTCAATTTCAATTCAAATTCATTCCTATTCAATTTAAATTCGAATTCAATTCTATTCAATTTAAATTCGAATTTCAATTCTATTCAAAATATCAGATTTTGAAATCACTTTCGATGTTCATTATAAAATGAATAAAATCGATATAAATATCGTTCACGTCAAAATGGCGTGAATCTAATCAACACGGCTTCATATATTTCTATTTTCAAATATTCTATTTCAAATATTTCCTTTTCAAATATTTCTATTCAAATATTTCTTTTCAAATATTTCTTTTTCAAATATTCTATTTCAAAACTGGAATGAGGCCCAATCAATTACCAGATAATGTTAATTATATGGATTTTCTACCACACGTATATAACAGCAACGATAAATCATCAACCATCATCCAAAGTGCGTTCTACACTGTATAAGCATCAAATATAAATATTTAACGCCTATAACAGTCTGTCAATCAATCGATCGACATACAGTTAATTATTGGGATCAGTGTATGTCATATCTCATCCCAATACCCGTGTGGGGTTTCAAACAATCAAACACAGATTTTATTTGTAAAGTTGGGCGATGTGTAAAATTTATCGTCCCAATCAATATCAGTCAAATGTGTGTATATAAACAAATCGTTCATTTGTTTATAACTATATATTTCATTTTAAATGCACGTTAAAAATTCTATTTTCAACTATAAAATATTTTAACTATATAAATATTTTATTTTCATTTCACATCACATCACACAATCAACTACATAGCAAAATCAAACAAACGAGCATACAAGCCGTCCATTGTCTGTGGACGACGGGTGTCGGGTGCTACTAAACACCGTCTGCATCCTAGTATATATTTTAACTAGAAATAAAATTAAAAGTGAGGAGTTCCCACAGAGGGTTCCACTCCGCCGTGCTTTGTTTTTGAACTACTGATCCGTCTGGATCGGTTTGAAATTCCAATGCAATCCTTGTCCCGCTGTTCATAGTAAAAATTATATTTTTATTACTTCCTATAATATAAAATTCATATTTTTATCATCTTTATAATATAAAAACCATATTTTTTGCTATGTTAATATATTTAAAAAAAATTCATTTTCTTTAAACAAAACATATATGGAATATTTCAGATTTTAACCAAATTAAAAATTAGTCTTTCATATAAAAAAAAACCAGGAAACTCACTTTAAATATCGATCTAGAGCTGGGGGAAGTCCATGGCGAGGTCAAGCGGTCGGAGGTTGGAGAGGAAGGCGTAGCAGGGCCGGAGCGGAGCCTGGTTGGTCGACTCTGCTGCAGGGGGGTCTTGGCGTCGGTTTTGGGTCTTGGATCATCGAATAGGGGAAGGAGGAGGAGCATAGGGGGCGGAGGAGGAGGGAGGATGGTCGGGGGGAGGCTGAGCCACCTCGGCGGCTGCTAGGGTTTAATTAAGGAGTTGGGTTGCGTCGGGTTTGGAGGTGGGAAGGGGGAACAGGGAAGAGGTGTGGTGCCTGAGAAGGAGAGGAGGGAGGCGCAGAGGGGGAGGACCATCGGCGGAGGGGGCGCGGTGGCGCGGATCGCCACTGGTGACGGGGAGCGACTCCAATTGATTTTTTTTCTTTTATTTGAGCATTGACTAAATTGGAAGAGGAGGGAGTATATATATAATATTTTAATTAATTTATTTTAATAATCCCATAAAGTAATCTTTTATTTCGAACACGAAACGAAACCCACCGCTTGTCGCCCCTAGCTAATTACCCCCATTCTGAACACAATGGGATATGTTTCGTAGGATGATTCGGTCGTTTCGATCAGTTTTCATTTAAATCAACATATAACTCTATATATTGAATTTGAACGCGCATTTCAATTTACCGAGGCCACATATGAACCCTAAAAATTCCCAAAAAATATTTTCTAGCTTCGTATTGACGATACGGTCCTAACAAAACTAATTTCGTCAAAATCCGAGATCGTTTGAAAAATGACCATTTTCTTGTCGATTAAAATCAACTAAAACTGGTCAAATGCGTTTTCCTTTGCCACGCTCATATATTGATTCGAAAAATAACGAAATTTGAAACCTAGCAATAACTAGACATCACGGATCCAACAAAAGTGGTTTCGTCAAAAACCGAGGTTGTTCGCAAAATGGCTATTTTTAAGGGCCAGAATTCCATAGCGACTATTCTGAATTTTCACTTGGACATAACTTTTTACCCCCGCTATGAAATTTTAATTTTTAGTATTCGTTGGAAATATATTCACAGATAGATTCAAATATTTTTGATTTTAATTAAATCCGGTTTATTTTGCACCCGGTATATTCATTTGAAACTTGAAATCGAATTATCGAACTACCGCGCCATTTTCAATTCCTTTTATAAATATAAATAAATATTTATATTCTAACGATGATTCGGATATACATATACGTTCTAATTCTATTCAAAATAAATTTCTCGTTGTTATTATATAAAATAATCATTTTAAATATTCAAAATTCACTAAAATTGCAAAAATAAAAAATTTAAATTGGCTCGGATTTCCGGGTTATTACAATCTCCCCCACTTAAAACTTTTCGTCCCCGAAAAGGAACGAAGCCGAAAGTTGTTTCACAAATCAACTCAACTTTCGTTATTTTCTTTATGGCTTAAGTTCTTTAACTTTTCAGTTTCTAAGAACTT
The DNA here is from genome assembly GCA_030737875.1 of Allium sativum. NCBI lineage: Eukaryota > Viridiplantae > Streptophyta > Magnoliopsida > Asparagales > Amaryllidaceae > Allium > Allium sativum. Next base: position 46,456,832 of record CM060915.1, on the reverse strand, counting down.
TTCAAATTTTTCAAAAAATTTGGCTAACACCCTAAATTTTCGAAAAATTTCACCATAACCTCCCTTGCACCGAGGACTTCGGGATATTTCATATAGCCTCCCATGGCCTTCTTCAATCCAAAAGAAAAAGAAAAAGCCAATCGGCTCATAAAATCATCATCACCCAAACAAAACAGTAAATTATGGTAAACATGTACCTATTTGTCGGGCATACAATTTTATTCTTCTGCCCTAGTCTCCTTGCTATGACCTATTCAATGTAAGTACGTGTATATGCATGCAAATGCGACTAATTTTCAAAACAATTCACTATTTGGTTCAAATTGGCTATATGGTTCAAATTTATGAATCAAACAATAATCAAACAACACAACCGTCAATCAATTAGTTGGTTAACGTTTCAAATTCATAACTTTGATACATAGTCAAAAACTCAGATTTTTGATGCCAAATCACAACAATAAGCCCTATCTAGTTCTGGTTCTCACACCGGTCAATTGGAAATATATAGAAATCTCACTTTCGAAACTCGAAAATAAATACTGGCGATGGTGCCCCGTCACCAAAATTATCCCCGGGCAACTAGAGTGAGATTCTATAACTATCCAGTACATTAAAACTTCGAATACACGTTTGCAAGACATATATGCAAAATCTTTATATATTGGATTGTCCCAATTTATTTAATATAAATAAATATTCAAATACGTATAAAATGATTTAAATTTCAAAACCAAATTGTTTTCATTTTAAAAACATACTCTTTACATTCGTTCTAGGATACTACTGATCCCATCTCTAACGAGTCATTCCATTGGATATTACTAATCCAATTTCGGATGAATTCTTTCATTTGGTTCTAACGTGTTTTATTCTCCGAGCTCTGTAAACCAAAGCTCTGATACCAAATGTAGTAACCCGTAACTTCCCTGGTAAGGAAAGAGCGGATACTTTGAGAACAAAATACAAAAGAACGCAGACAGAAGAACATTTCATTGTTATTACAACAATTCCATCAGAATACAAGAATATACAGAGTATAAATCAATATTTCACAATATAAAATATCAGAGATTACAATGCATTACATAGCAGCGGAAAATAATACAATACACAACTGAAGGAGATATACGGATACAAAGCTTTTCGGATATCATTCCAGCTGTAAACCACGATCCTATGAATATAAATATGCAAAACCAAAACTACTAGCTGCCCGTGCGGAAAATAGGGGCACCCAGAGTTTAGGTTAAAACAATAAACTCCAGGTCAGTCATGGGACTGGTGTGAGAACTAAAACAGTTATTAATCTTTATTTTAAAGTTAGGTAAATCAAGGGACCACGCTGTATAACACGGAACGGGTTTCCTCCCAAGAATACCAGTGCATAAAATGACAGCGCAATGCTAAATAAAGAACAATGAAGCTATTATAAGACCCAGGTCCCATCACACAATGCAACGCAAGCAGGAGGATAGGGTTTTACCTTATAATAGCCAAGAATGCTTGATACGTTTAAAAACAAATCATTTATTATTACTATAAGTGTATAGTGTATAAAACAACTTCAAATCATAAGTATCAATCATAGACGGCATAAGCGCCCCATCCCACTATGTCGCCATATATAGGATTACAACTAAAACCGAAACGTCACGTATTGGAAGTTGGATTTCCATCTGTGAACCGAGGCAAAAGATAGTCCTCTACCGATTCGAGACTGTCTAGCCCGAGCCTCAGGCAAGTACTCAGTCAAGCCTTTGGAGCGACAGGGCCGATCCACCGATGTGGATTAAAATGCCTGAACACTGCGTTTCCCCACCCTTTGGGGCGTAAATGGGCCAACGAATGACTCCATCGGACCTGGATCGTCCGATCTAACCGAGGCGCCTCGCAATAGCAACAACCACATAAGTCAAACTCGTCAGGGCATGTAAAACCACTGACGCCACTTCTAACTAGAAAGAAGCGCATGTCCTCCCTGAGGTCCGTCTCCCGTTTTTGGTTCACACCGGGGTGTGGGGCTCGCGAATCAACGTTACACAAAGCTATGCCACACAGGCTGTGCTTTGATCATCCACCACAAGACTTTGCTTTTCAACAGAAGCCTTGATGATTTGCATCTTAGCATGCCACACAGGCAATTCACGCTATGCAACCGATATCAATCACACAGAATGAAATCCGATGTCAGACACACATCCATTTACAAGTCCGTTCTAGGTCTGAACGAAACCGGAGGAACCTTATTCCTTGCATATCCATCGATCTCCAAGTACGTCTGGACGACCACTAACTGATACCCTCCTCTTGGGTGTACGGCCCAATCAAGATCATCAGTAATTATCCAAACGACGTGAAGACCTCCGGTCTTCAACCATCGTCCTCATCTTCGACTAATCATTGAATCAGTTATTCAGAATGGGATAAACCCGGTCTTTCTGAATAACTCGCGTATATAATAAACAAGTGTTACACAAACACAACATATGCCTCATTCCAATTCATCAGTCACTAACCGTAAATTAACAAGAGAATAATCCCCCAAATATTAACCCCAAAGGCCGAAACCAACATCAGATCACTACCCAGGAAACCGTTCTGCTTAGCTAACCTACAGTTAGTTTCTAAATTTCACATTCTTAGGGAATGGTTCCCATTAATTTTATCAAAGATAAATTCTTTTAAATTTATTCTTTAATCTTCCTTTGAATATCACTTCAAACTAGTCGGGATTAACAAACCTTACTGAAGTAATCATTTGTTTTAATTTCCCAATCCCAACCTATTCATCCCATGAAGTAAAACTGGTCATACTTCATATCTAACACCACGGTGTTATCGGTAAATTCAATTACCATTTCACGTTCAAATCTAATTAAAGATTTAACTATCGCCTGGAGCAAAACTGGTGATATTCCATTCTCGATCTTTTCAATATAATTAAAGATTCATTAAAACTCCACATAGTTTTAATCTGTGCCTGGGTTAAAGAATCAGTGTCATTTAAAACACGGTTCACGATAAACCCCAAAATCACATCACATTTCAATCAGTCCCTAACCGTAAATTAGCAAGTGAGCAATTCCCTAAGTATTAACCCCGAAGGCCGAAACCAACATCAGATCAATACCCCAGGAACCATTCAACTTAACTAATCTCCAGTTAGTTTCTGATTTTCTTAACTCCTTTGGGTCTAAGGACAGTATTATTGAAGATACCGTTAACGACAACCCAAAATCACATTCCATTAATTATCGGGTTAAAGAACAAGTGTTATTTAAAACACTTTTCACGATAAACCCAAAAATCAATACCAATTCAATTCTAATTAAATATTATTTAATTGGTACATTTCATTAAATCTAAATAAAAAGAATTAATCTTTTTCTCAACTGGGCTTAAGAACAGTGTTAATGAAGACACCATTCACGACAAACCCAAATCACATTTGATATTCAATCCAAGGCTCTAAATAGAAAAATATATCGGCTTATATTCAATATCAAATTCTACGACCAACAAATATCGTATTGGAAATAACGATATAAATATATATCTTTCAAATTTCCATAACAACATCTGTATAATCACGAAATCGAACATTGAAATATTCCAAAGACAATTTCGATTCAAATCCATTCCAATTCAATTATTGGAAATTCTGGTTACTTTTAAAACCCTTTTCAAATTCAATTTATTTATTTAAAAATAAATAGAATTATAATTCTAGTTCATTTCGATAAAAACTATTTTTATCTTTTCAAATATGGAATTTTTCATCCCAATTCTTCCCAAATCATTTCTTATGATTTTACACAAATTATTACTATTTTGATAATTTTATCAAGGCCCGTACAGTCGATTTCCATCAACGGCCATCAAACTGCACTTACAGCGACCTTTTCCAAATTTTATTTGGACATAATTCCAAATCCAACCGTTAGATTTCTAATATTCGTTAGAAAGCTCTTTTCGATACGAACCCAGCAGTTCCAGTTTTAGGAGAATTCGACGGTCATATCCATTCGAAGTCAATGGTCGAAATTCACGAACTACCGCAGCGCGGCGCGTTCTATTCATGCCATTATATTATATATATATATATAATATATATAATATATACTTCGTCGATTTCCTTTTAAAACATATTATATAAATCGTTTTAAATTCGTTTTCAAAACGATTTCAACTTCTTTTCAAATTCAAATCAAAATTGAATTTTTCCTTATAAATTCGATTTAAATTCATTTCAAATTGATTTCAATTCAAATATTTCAGTTCGTTTTCAATTCAATTTCAATTCGAATTCATTTCTATTCAACTTCAATTCGAATTTAATTCTATTCAATTTCAATTCAAATTCATTTCTATTTAATTTCAATTCGAATTTATTTCTATTCAATTTCAATTCGAATTCATTTCTATTCAATTTAAATTCGAATTCAATTCTATTCAATTTAAATTCGAATTTCAATTCTGTTCAAAATATCAGATTTTAAAATCACTTTCGATGTTCATTGTAAAATGTATAAAATCGATATAAATATCGTTCACGTCAAAATGGCGTGAATCTAATCAACACGGCTTCATATATTTCTATTTTCAAATATTCTATTTCAAATATTTCTTTTTCAAATATTTCTATTCAAATATTTCTTTTCAAATATTTCTTTTTCAAATATTCTATTTCAAAACTGGAATGAGGCCCAATCAATTAACATATAATGTTAATTATATGGATTTTCTACCATACGTATATAACAGCAACGATAAATCATCAACCATCATCCAAAGTGCGTTCTACACTGTATAAGCATCAAATATAAATATTTAACGCCTATAACAGTCTGTCAATCAATCGATCGACATACAGCTAATTATTGGGATTAATGTATGTCATATATCATCCCAATACCCGTGTGGGGTTTCAAACAATAAACACAGATTTTATTTGTGCAGTTGGGCGATGTGTAAAATTTATCGTCCCAATCAATATCAGTCAAATGTGTGTATATAAACAAATCGTTCGATTTGTTTATAACTATTTATTTCATTTTAAATGCACGTTAAAATTTCTATTTTCAACTATAAAATATTTTAACTATATAAATATTTTATTTTCATTTCACATCACATCATACAATCAACTACACAGCAAAATCAAACAAACAAGCATACAAGACGTCCATGGTCTGTGGACGACGGGTGTCGGGTGCTACTAAACACCGTATGCATCCTAGTATATATTTTAACTAGAAATAAATTTAAAAGTGAGGAGTTCTCACAGAGGGTTCCACTCCGCCATGCTTTGTTTTTGAACTACTGAACCGTCTGGATCGGTTTGAAATTCCAATGCAATCTTTGTCCCGCTATTCATAATAAAAATTATATTTTTATTACTTCCTATAATATAAAATTCATATTTTTATCATCTTTATAATATAAAAACCATATTTTTTGCTATGTTAATATATTTTAAAAAATTTCATTTTCTTTAAACAAAACATATATGGATTATTTCATATTTTAACCTAATTAAAAATCAGTCTTTCATATAAAAAAATTAGGAAACTCACTTTAAATATCGATCTAGAGCTGGGGGAAGTCCATGGCGAGGTCAGGCGGTCGGAGGTTGGAGAGGAAGGCGCAGCAGGGCCGGAGCGGAGCCTGGTTGGTCGGCGCAGCTGCAGGGGGGTCTTGGCGTCGGTTTTGGGTCTTAGATCATCGAATGGGGGAAGGAGGAGGAGCATAGGGGGCGGAGGAGGAGGGAGGATGGTCGGGGGGAGGCTGAGCCAGCTCGGCGGCGGCTAGTGTTTAATTGAGGGGTTGGGTTGCGTCGGGTTTGTAGGTGGGAAGGGGGAAACGGGGAAGAGGTGCGGTGCCTGAGGAGGAGAGGAGGGATGCGCAGAGGGGGAGGACCATCGGCGGAGGGGGCGCGGTGGCATGGATCGCCACTGGCGACGGGGAGCGGCTCCGATTGATTTTTTTTCTTTTATTTGAGCGTTGACTGAATTGGAAGAGGAGTGAGGATATATATATACAATATTTTAATTAATTTATTTTAATAATCCCATAAAGTAACCTTTTATTTCGAACACGAAACGAAACCCACCACCTGTCGATCCTAGCTAATTACCCACATTCGGAACACAATGAGATATGTTTCATAGGCTAATTCGATCGTTTCGATCAGTTTTCGTTAAAATCAACATATAACTCTATATATTGAATTTGAACACGCATTTCAATTTACCGAGGCCACATACGAACCCTAAAAATTCACAAAAAATATTTTCTAGCTTCGTATTGACGATACGGTCCTAACAAAACTAATTTCGTTAAATTCCGAGATCGTTTGAAAAATGGCCATTTTCCAGTCGCTTAAAATCAACTAAAACTGGTCAAACGCGTTTTCCTTTGCCAGGCTCACATATTGATTCGAAAAATTACGAAATTTGAAACCTAGCAATAACTAGACATCACGGATCCAACAAATGTGGTTTCGTCGAAAACCGAGGTTGTTTGCAAAATGGCTATTTTTAAGGGCCAGAATTCCATAGCGACTATTCTGAATTTTCAACTGGACATAATTTTTTACCCCCGCTATGAAATATCATTTTTTCGGATTTGTTGGAAAGATATTCACAAATAGATTCAAATATTTTTGGTTTCACTAAAATCCGGTTTATTTTGCACCCGGTACATTCATTTGAAATTTGAAATCGAATTATCGAACTACCACGCCATTTTCAATTCCTTTTATTAATAAAAATAAATATTTATATTCTAACGACGATTCAGATATATATATATATATACGTTCTAATTCTACTCTAAATAAATTTCTTGTCGGTATTATTTAAAATAATCATTTAAAATATTCAAAATTCACTAAAATTGCAAAAATAAAAATTTTAAATTGGCTCGGAATTCCGGGTTATTACAATTCCTCAACAATTATATTATTGTTTTTCATACTACGTTCTATGATGTGATGATTAATCCATGATTAATTATTGTTTGTTTGTGATGTGAAATTACACTGGCCCTGAAGTAACTGGTATTTAAATACTGTAAAATATAGTGGGGAAAAATTCGAGTTTAATAAGAGGAATTATATTATTTATTATTATTTTTAATAATAGAAATTGAATCTATGTGGGACTAGAATATAATAAATTGTTTATAAAACAAGCAGCTTGATTTATAAACAATGTTTAGAAATAAAGTGCAAGAATTATTATTAAATAATTTGGAAATATAAGAATAGATTTTAAAGAGGGGGAATGTGGTTTTGTTTCAAAGAAACAATGAAATATTTCGATGTTCGAAAGGCCAATATAATGGAAATAAATCCATATAAGATATAGTTGGAATTCGACTTTGTCAAATTACATATATAATCTATTTTTAGAAATTATATATATATATATATATATTTGACAAGATTGTTAATAGTTGGTTTGAAACCCAAGATTTATAATCAAATAGGTAATTTAGATTTAAGTTATAAACTAGATTTCTATTAAGGAGTCAGCTTGTAAACGGAGTTTACGAAATGAAATTGGATTATAAAATTCGAAGATAACGTGATAAGATGAAATGATAATCGGTAATGATATTAATTTATAAAACCAAGTGTAGATTGATTTGATGAGATCGGATTTCTATAAGAGATAATATTCACGGTTTAAAGTGAATAATGTTTTAAAAGCAAACATTGCAAGATAAAATGGTTATAATAGGAATTGGAAATATTTTCCAATGTAATATTGTATAAAGTACATAAAACAAGAAATGTGAAAAGGGAATATTTTTAAACATTAATAACGTACGTTCTCGGGAATAGGGGAAATAAAAGTTATAATATTTGGAAATGTTTTCCAAGAGCGTGAAGGGCTAAACCGATTTTATAAATATGATTGTATAACGGAAATGAAGTGAAGAGTTAATGTTAATGTTAATGTTAATAAGTATAACCAACCGAGTTTTTCAAATTAAGTAAATGGTGTTATAAAACAACGTTTCAAATAGAACAAGAAATGCAGTTTCATTGACATTAGAAGTAATGCAAGAGTGAGTTACGGATTGGTACCTATTCTAAGATAAGAACGTTCTTGAGCAAGGTCTGAGAGGTAAATAAAATACCCCAACTTGAACGGCTTCACTATTATTGAGGAATGGTATCATTTTGTAACGGAAAGAGATGTCAAGATTAGTTATAAAGGGGATATTGCAGTGTATTGCAAGTTTTTGAACTATAAAGATAAATTAACGTTGTTGACCAAGCTTAAGCGTGATATATATATATAACACTATTCCCTAGAAAATGAAAACAGTTTGGTTTGAAATTCACTTATTCTAAAGTAATAAGTAACGATGTTTGTCCAAAGAAATATAGGAGTGTTATGTTGGGTTGGGAACAAAGACGAATAATTGGGATTTAATATATTTCCCGTATTAAATGGAAATTTTCAAGTTTGGAAATCGATAAAAACATTAATAATCAAATATATCATTCGACATTGGTTTTAGGTCATATAAGAAATAATAATCGAGTATGGAATAAATTATATATATATATCGCTATTTCCGAAGTAAAGGAAGTCTAAAGGAGCTTTTGATATATGTTGTAATACTTCCGAGGAAGGGTAATAAAGAAGAGTTTATAAAAATATGAGAAAATAAGGATTTAAACATATTTGGAAATGTTTTTCCAAGAAGTGTGAAGAGAGTAACGGCTTTGAGAAATATCTAGAAGATATGGGAGATTGGGAAATAAGTGTTAAATAAAAGGGCTAGTGATTGTGTGATGTTTAGTCGTACATTTGAATGGATGTTTGTTTTTACTTCGATAGTTAAATAACCGACTATCAAAGTGTTTTGACCATCGTTGTCAATACGGAGAGACCGGTTGGATATATTATCCGAAACCCACTCCGTATCGGCCTAAGCGCTATGAATTAGATTATGCTGAAGATAATTGAAGACGGAGTGAAATGCAAGGGGTGTTCTGTTCCAGAATGGTTCTTTCTATTTTTCCAGTCCTAGGACAACTTGTACGGATGGGTGTCTGACAGAGTATACCTAACAAATCACGTATAGTTGATCTCTTAAAGGTATTACGTCTGATGGCGGAGGAATTCGTTCCTCTTAGGTTTTTTATAACTGTGATATTTTTGGAAATCTATTAGTGAATTGACGGGTTTGATGATGTGGCATTCAAAGTGAATGGTGATTGGATGTTCTGAAGATAGACGTAGCCTCTAGCCTCACAACCGGGAAATGAAAGAAATCGGGTGGGTAGCATGGCTAGTTGGGTCATACCCAAGCAGGGTGTATTGTCACCGATATGGAGAAAATTCATATTTGTACTTCTTATTCTTCTATTCTATTAGTTCTATCTCATCTTTCTCATCCTCTAATTTATTTCTGTTAATGACCCGTTATTTTCGATGCTTGTGTAGTCGATAGGGTATTTATCTTGATTTTCTGGGTCGAAATCCCGCGGCTGTTACAGTGGTATCAAAGCTAAAGGTTATGTGATTACCTTGGCTCTATGGCGTAACTCAATAGAGATAGGGTTAGTAATACCCTAGATTGAGTTTGAGTGTATATATATGAGCTAGTATTTGTAAATTGATATAAAATTTATTTTATATTGTGTTGAATGGTTTGGCGAGTGATTTATGAATTCTGGTCGATACTGTATTGCAAACTGTATCGATAGGTGTTTCTAAACTCTTGAACAGAGTAATTCGACACAATATTGTTTTAAAAGATGGGTAAATAAAATAATTTTACCCAAAATATATATTTTGATGTAAAAAGAAGTATATATTTTGAATTATTATGATATATATTGGGTGTGTTGATCGTTATTAAAATCGAATGAGATTAAAATTGATATGGTAATAAATAACCAATCAAAGTTCATATAAATGTGACATATATAATTAGATGTACTAAATCTGAATTTAAATCTGATTAGGAATTAAAACTCTGGAAATTTTCCAGAGGTTTGGAAATGAATATTTGAATTAAAATATGAGGATTTTAAGATCCCGGATGGATTTAGAAATACATTCCAAGTATTTTAAAGGATATTTTGAAGTAAATTCAAAATGAAAAGTATTTGCAAATAAGTTTTATAGTATTGAACTCACTTCGGTTACTGGAAAATAATTCTGATGATGATCGCGACATCATCGGTGAACATTTTCGAGTTTCTAAGTGATGGATTACTACTAAAGGTTTTGTTTTGAATTATTTGAGTAAACAAGTTATCAAAAATTCAAATGTTTTGAACTGCCATCGTTATATGTAAATATATATGATTTCGAGTTGATTTGAAATAAAACCCAGGAATTTGAATTCTGAGATTTTAGTTATGAAATTAAAAAGGTTGAAAGGGTAAAAGTGGATAAATAAAATTGGAATTTAACGTAAACTAGGATAAATAAAATCCGATTGGATTAGAGATAATCTGGGATGGAACTTGATGGTTGAGCAAGAATTTGGAGTTGAGATTGGAATTTGAAATGATATTTGGCTTAGTAAAAGCGAAAGATTGGTTTGAAAATGGATAGATGGGAGATCAACCAAGGATGCTTGGATATATGTTAAAGTGATAGCAAATGGCAGAGATAGAGTTAAATGCCCAACAAAAAGGTACAAGTTTCCATTATATTCAGGTATGAGATTTATGAGCTATCTTTGGAAAGCCGCTTGGTTGTTTTATTTTCTTTTGGATTGGAGAAGGCCCAGAGAGGCGAGTTGTAGTTGCACCAATTGAGCCGTGCAGAAGAGATGCTGACCAAATTTCGTGGAAAATTAGAGTGTTAGAAAATTTTCAGAATTTTTGAAATTTTTTGTTAATAGAAATAAATTAATATTTTAATTGAAATTAATTGGTTTAATTGAATTAAGATATCAAACAGAAGATTTTTAACCAGATTATAATATGGTTCGTAGCATTTTTCTCACCTTTGTAATTTCGGGGACGAAATTCTTTTAAGGGGGAAGGTATGTAACGCCCCAGAATTTTAGCAATATAATAATTAATTAATTTATTATATTGGTTTGATAATTTTAAATGATTTGAATTAAATAATTTTGATTATTTAATAAATATAAATCATGGAGTGATATATTTAATTTCCGAAACATTCGGAAATGGTTAAATTGCGATATAATGAATTGGATAATTTAGCAGCTTTAATTCAGTTCAGAATTGAATTATAATAACGAATATTTTATCTAAACGACCGTTGAATGTATAAATTATAATATAATTATAATCGAGCTCGTGACGGCGTGGTAGTTCGTAATTTAACATTTTGAACTTTAACTGAGTATACAAGATCCGTTATAAGTCGGATTTCTTCGAAACAAGAAACAATGGAATCCGTTAAACGATATCATTCTAATAGAAGTGAAAAATGGAGATTTTGCGTCATAGATTGTGAGTTGTAACCAAATCAAATTTTCAAATAGTCACTATAGAATCGTTTATCGACCGTAACGATTTATTTGATATAACTACATACTGGTTTGATTTTGGACAAATCCTTTGAGACATAGTGATAATTTAATTTTTAGAATTTTACTGTAATTTTTATTTTGGAAAATAAGCTACTTTTTATTTGGAGTGTTTTACACCCTATATCAGCATTTTGGGGTTTCATAGAATAAATTAATTTGTCTGTTTTATTATATTTCTAGAGTTGTGACACATCGCTTGTCACGATGGTGTTCTTACTTTTGCCCAAAGAAATATAGGAGTGTTATGTTGGGTTGGGAACAAAGACGAATAATTGGGATTTAATATATTTCCCGTATTAAATGGAAATTTTCAAGTTAGGAAATCGATAAAAACATTAATATTAAAATATGTCATTCGACATTGGTTTTAGATCATATAAGAAATAATAATCGAATATGGAATAAATTATATATATATATATATCATTATTTCCGATGTAAAGGAAGGCTAAAGGAGTTTTTGATATATGTTGAAATACTTCCGAGGAAGGGTTATAAAGAAGAGTTTATAAAAATAAGGATTTAAACATATTTGGAAATGTTTTTCCAAGAAGTGTGAATAGAGTAACGACTTTGAGAAATATCTAGAAGATATTGGAGATTGGGAAATAAGTGTTAAATAAAAGGACCAGTGATTGTGTGATGTTTAGTCATACATTTGAATCGATGTTTGTTTTCACTTCGATAGTTAAATAACCGACTATCGAAGTGTTATGACCATTGTTGTCAATACAGAGAGATCGGTTGGATATATTATCCGAAACCCACTCCATATCGGCTTAAGCGCTGCGAATTAGATTATACTGAAGATAATTGAAGACGGAGTGAAATGCAAGGGTCGTTCTGTCCCAGAATGGTGCTTTCTGTTTGTCCAGTCACAGGACAACTTGTATGGATGGGTGTCTGACAGAGTATACCTAACGAATCACGTATAGTTGATCTCTTAAGGGTATTACATCTGGAGGCGGAGTAATTCGTTCCTCTTAGCTTTTTATACCCATGATATTTTTGGATATCGATTAGTGAATTGAAGGTTTTGACGATGTGGCATTCAAAGTGAATGGTGATCAGATGTTCTGAAGATAGACGTAGCCTCTAGCCTCACAACCGGGAAATGACAGAAATCGGGCGGGCAACATGGCTAGTTGGGTCATACCCAAGCAGGATGTATTGTCATCGGTCTAGAGAAAATTCATATTTGTTCTTCTTATTCTTCTATTCTATTAGTTCTATCTTATCTTTCTCATCCTCTAACTTCTTTCTATTAATGACCCAGTATTTTCGATGCTTGAATAGTCGACAGGGTATTTATGTTGATTTTCTGGGTCGAAAATCCCGCGGCCATTACAGATACCACCTGTAATGGCCAGAAAAATTTGACGCTCGAATTTTCGACAATAACACAAAATCATGCATTACTTGTCAAAAACCAAGTATCGAACCCTGACTATTAATAGAAAGAAATTACAGGATGAGATAGGAAAGATAGAACTAATAGAATAGAAGAGTAAGAAGAAAACAGCTGAACAGAATCGAAGTAAACACGAATCTCACAAGGAACGAATAAAATGTATTATATAACATTATTTTGAAATACAACTGAATTTATATAACATACCATATCAAAGCATAACTCATATACATCACAGCGGAAATAAACAAAATAAACTCTGGGTCAGTCATGGGATTGGTATGAGTAAACTCCAACCATACTATTTAACTTGGAAAATCCTATTGAAACAAAAAGACAATAGTAAGACCAGCCCACACATAAACATGGATGGTTTTTACCTTACTATAACCCAAAATACTTTGATATCAAAATCCAGTGATATTATAATAATGTTTAATCAATATAAATAACCAAATAGTAGAACGCTTGCATCTCACGCTCTACATATATAGTATAAAATCAAAAAAAAAACAGCAGGGCGCTTATTGGAGATTGGATTCCAATAGATAAGGTATGGGATCACCTTCTGATCAGTATACTCAAGAGGGTATACACTGGGGTTCAACAAGAACGTCTTGCAAACCGTCCACACATGACCGCCCACTCATTTAGCTTGAGTGTAACGAATATATTGTCACTCACGATTGTTGGCCATCAAACCGTAATCCGATGATACAGAAACGAAAAGAAGAACAAATATGAATTTTCTCTAGATCGATGATAATACTCCCAGCTTGGGTATGACCCAACTAGACATGTTGCCGCCCGATTTCTGTCATATCCTGGTTGTAAGGCTAGAGGCTACGTTATTCTTTAGACATCTGACCACCATTCACTTTGAATGCCACATCGTCAAACCCATCAATTCATGAATCGATTTCCAAAAATATCACAGGTATAAAATATCATCGTCAAACCCTTTATTGATTCCTCCAATTTAATGACTCTCGCAAGCATAGTTTGTTGAAATGGACCTTCAGATGGTCCGGGAAACGAAATGGGGTTGTTTTGGTCGTTATTATCAGAGGAGGCCATTGTTTTATTTGTTTGAGAATTTTTCCAGAGAGAAAATGAAGAGATATAGAAGGAATTTCGAAATAATGAGTTTAAACATAGGTTATAAATATATTTAATTACTCTATTTCACTTAAAGAACAAATGCCTAATTCTCTTCTAAATTTGTAAATGTTGCTTCATTTAAAATCTTGTTTAATATATCGGCTATTTGTTTTTCTGTTTCTATCAAATCAATTGAAACTTTCTCTTTACTTACATTATCTTTAGGAAATGATGTCTTATATCTATATGTTTGGTTCTTGAATGATGAGTTGGATTTTTAGATATATTTATTGCTCTTGTATTATCACAATAGATTGGTGATTTATTTATATTTAATTCAAAACCTTTTAAAGTTTGTTGCATATATATTACTTGTGAACAAGCCAAAGTAGCAGATATATATTCTGCTTCAGTTGTTGAGAGAGATACTGTATTTTGTTTCTTACTAAACTAGGAGACTAGAGAATGATCCAAGAAGTGACATGTTCCACTAGTGCTTTTATGATCTGATTTACATCCCGCGTAGTCAGCGTAACAATATGACATTAAATCAAATGAATCATTTTTAGGATAAAATAATCCAAAATCTAATGTATGTTTTACATATTATAGAATATGTTTCATGGCTTTTAAGTGAGTTTCTTTAAGTTGAAACTGATTTCTTGCACACAGACATTCACTATGCATTATATCTGGTCTACTAGCGATTATATATAATAATGATCCTATCCCTCTATATAATTTTTGATCAACATCTTCTGAATTATCATCTTTACTTAGGGAAATATTAGTTGCCATAGGTGTAGGTCTCCCATTACTTGTAGTTAAATTTTATTTATTCATTAAATCTCTAGCATTTTTCTTGATTAATGAATATTCCATTCTTTAATTATTGTATTTGTAAGCCTAAGAAAAATGTGAGTTCACTCATATGACTCATCTCGAATTCTCGGGTCATAACATCTGAGAATTCTTTATTCATTTGATTATTCATTGATCCAAAAATTATATCATCAACATATAGTTGTACCAATTGAATATCGTTTTTATTTCTTTTAATGTAAAGTGTATTATCTACTTTATCAATATCATTTTTATTTCTTTTAATGAAAAATGTATTATCTACTTTACCAATTTCGGATTTTAATTGTAACAAATGCGTTCTTAATCTATCATACCATGCTTTAGGAGCTTGTTTTAATCCATATAACTCTTTCTTTAATTTATATACGTGTTAAAGCAAAAAGTGGCACTAATACCCTAAAATGCTTATTAACACTTCAAATTTGATCAAACTGAAAGTTAAGAACAAATAACGGTGGAGAAAAGTAAAGTGCAAGTGATTTAGAGCGGTTCGGCGTAGAAATGGCCTACGTCCACTGTGGAGATAAGTTTCATTATCATCACGGAGATTACAAAATACATGGTTCTCTCAATTTTATATATTTCAATCTAATCTCTTTGATCTCTCAAATTTGATATGAAAATCCTTAGATCTTTGTGCTTGTGAAGATTAATGGAATGAATTTTCTATAAATTTGAATTCAAATGATCTTTGTTGGTCCCATGTTGAATGAGACGATAGAGATTGTAGATTGGAGCTTGAATAAATTCTAATGGAGGTTAGAATGGCTTAGAATAGATGAGAAAACAAATGAGCAGCACTTTATGGAGCTAGGAATCGATCCTCCAAAATGTGGAAGCCACGGGGTATTTATAAGTGTGGAGAGAATGAAGTGAAAAGGCTAAAATCTTATATGCAGGCTGTAGATCAGTCTTAAACTTATTTATGGAAAGGCCATTGGGCTGAATTCTGCCGATCCATCTAGTTGTCAACAGCTGTCATCCATCCGACTGATCCATACAGCTGTCTTTCGGCCGACCCATAGTTTGATACCGACCCATGTTATACTACATCGATCGATCCACAGGCAGCACTTGTGACTAACCCATGGGTAATGAAGACTACCGATCCATTGACCTAAGTGATTACCGACCGACCCATGCTTTTTAGTATCGGTCGATCCATATTACGTGTTGGTGACCAATCCATGGGCAAGAATGATACCGACCGATCCATAGAACGACAATACGACCAATCCATTATTTGATAACTGTTCCATAGGTAACGCAAGTGTTCCATCGATAGGTTCTAATCACGAATTCGATCACTAGTATATGCATGATTTTTAATGAATAAACATTTTCCCTTCGGAGTTTGTAACTTTTGTTTTACAAAAAATATGAGCTCCATTATTAGTGTTTTAACATACCGTGTTTTGGTATACAGACTGTTGGATCATTCATATCTTTGCGGTTATATATGCATAGATTGGCACATATATTTTTTTCAATGGATCGGTGTAGCGTGGATTATGGATTGGTAAGAATTCGCGTGTTGTGGGTCGGTATGGACTAACTTGTAATGGATTGGAGCGGACCTTCTTGGTATGGATTGGTACGGCCTGCTTACCCTCACTTTTATAATGTTTTTTCAGGTTAAAAACTCCTTAAATTCAAAGAATTACTTTTAATGGCGAAAGAATCGTTGCTCCGAAGAAAAATTAGTGCTCCAATCCTCTTCTCTTTAGTCGATTTCGAACATTTTATCCTCTTCTATAATCGAGAGCTTCGAATCCTCCATCAAATTCAATCGCCGCAGCAATTTTGAATCGAATCAAGGAATTTTCCTCAAATTCGAAGCATTGTTAAGTATTTAAGCAGTTTTTACATGTAGTTGTGGGCTAAAACTCGGTTTCAAGCTGAATTGATATTGGAATTGGTTTGATAGTACTAAGGGTTTCGAATCGAATTGGATTTGTGATGATTTTTATTTTTTGGGATTGTAATGGTTGGAATTTGGAATGGATTTGATGAAATTGGTTTTGGAATGGAATATGAGTGGATGAGAGATTCGAACTGTATTGACCTTCTTAAACCTTGATTTTTGTTGTACGCCCACAAGGTGTTTGTCGAATTGTCTGAGTGTCGGAAACCTTGTATGCTCGGTTACAATTTGATTTCAGCCAGTTGAGATTTGGCTCTCGAGTGTTTTGTGTTTTCTTTTATTATTGGAACAATGCACATCCTTTATAATCATGCGAACCCTTCCTTGTTGACCATTCTCGATAATGTTTTTGTGAGGCATGAATCCATTTTTTCAGAGTGTAATTTGATCATGCTAGTTGTGCTTGCACTTTGAACCATAGTCATGATAGTAAGGAACCGTCATGGTCCGGCCATGGATCGGCTAATGCTGATCCATTATGGATCGCTTAGTGCTGATCCATCATGGTCCGGTCATGGTCCAACCATAATTTGTCTGTTAGTACCGATTCATCATGGATCGGCTATTGCCGATCTATCATGGATCGGTCAAGGCCGATCCATCATGGACCAGTCAGGGTCGAACCATAATGGGTCGGTTAGTACCGATCCATCATGGTTCGGCTAGTCCGATCCATCATGGATTAGTCAAAGCCAATCCATCATGGACCGGTCAGGGCCAAACCATAATGGGTCGGTTGGTACCGATCCATCATGGATCGGCTAATGTCGATCCATCATTGATCGGTTAAGCCCAATCCACAATGGATCGGTTATTACCAATCCATGGCACTTTTGTGTTATTTTGACATCTTCTTTGATTTTGGACCTTTTCGTATTGAGCTAAGTGTAGGAATAGTAAACAACCTTTCACTGCCACCTGTTCTATAATAAAACACATGTATGTTTTGGGCTAATACTCTGTTGTCGACTACCCAAGTTGACAACAAGTTAGATAATTACTTAAAGAGCTTTTAATAGTAAACGTTTCGACTTGCATTTAAATGATATATTCGTACTTGAGTACCCTACTGACTGTTTATAATAAGTTGCATATCTTTTGTACAAATATAACTATTCTAACACAAGTTCGAGGTGAAGTTTGGAATCGATTAATCGATTTGTGATGATAGTAGTGAACTCCGTTTTCATGTACAGTTATACACATCATATTCGTTACTACCCAAAAAATTGACAATAAAAAGGAGAAGAATGACGGTGAAGAGGCATCAGATGACCATAAGCACCCAGTGATCTTTTAGGAAGTAAGACCAAAGGCTGAGAAGAGGCAATAAGAGGAAGAGAAGTTCCGAAGGGAAAACATCAACCGAAGCATATCATCGCTACCAGCTAGTAACCAGAAGGGCATCAAATGAGAACAAGTATGAAAGGGTAATCAAAAAGCCGCGCAGACACCGCCTCCACAAAGGAAGAAAATATGAAGTTCACAAATGTCCGACACAGCCCATATGACGGAGCATATCCGGCAAGGGTATCCTGTAGCGAAAGAAGAAGGATCCGAATCAACAACTAAGGAAAGAAGAGAATCCCTATGGAAGGAACCTAGAAGAGCGAGAGGATGTGCCAGTGTTAGCCCCTCGGATATCGACACTATAGGACAGGGAAACATCACGAAACAAGTTTCTACGAGTATACGCAAAATGGTCGGAAGCTAACCGCCGAGAGCATATAGCTGAAATCAACCGTCAATAAGTCCAAGTATCTTCCAAAAGACGCCACATCAAGGAATCCATGCTCGCCTCAAAAGAAACAATAGACGCCGAGAGCCCTACTTTGAAGGCCATGACCAATACCGCGAAGGCAACCGGGAGCCTAACATCCGAAACCAAAGGGAAAGGTGGCCGACTAAGTTCTTACGGGCCCAATGGCCCGATAGCGAAAGGAGTCCTCAAGCCTCCAATAAATAAGACCACAGGAGAAGCACAGAGGGAAGGAGGGGATTTCTTCTTCTACTTCTTTCCTTGCTCCAGAAAACAGAAATCTAAAAAAGTTCACAAATCCTTTAAAGATTTTTCCTGTGTAATCTCCTCCATGAATAAAAACCAGTAAAAAAACTTAAAGTGGACGTAGGTTCTCGAGGAACCGAGCCACTATAAAATTGTGTGTCTTTACCTTTTCTGCATATTGTCTTATTTTACGATACCTATGAGCGAATTCTGTGATGCATAAAGATCATTAGAATCTTTCAGCTCAAGCCATCAAGCCCTTAGCTGCCTAATGCCTCTACTACGTCCATTCCCATAGATCTATTCCCGGTGTTGACTAAAAATATTGTTAACATTTTGGCACTAGAGGGAGGGCCCGAACCTATGACCTTGTGGTTAATAGCCACACATCTACCTGAGTTGTTCCATCCTGGATTGGACTATATTTGAAGGAAAGGAGCTAAGCTAGGATAGCCTACCAGGACGGCTTCGAGAATTACTCGGAGTGGATGCACAGGAAGAAAGTACAGGGCGGGGCTCCCACTTGTCCTCGAATGTAGAAATTAGCGTACTATCACACGCCAGCTCTACAAATCTAAAAGTGAGAAAGGCCCTGACTCTGATTAGAAAAGGACGATGAATTGGAAAAACTATATTTGACTTTACAGCTTGATGCAACCCGGAGATCTGTTAGAGAAAATTCAACCCGGAGAGCCTTCGAGATGTAAAACTATCAAACTGAGTTTAAGGTGAAGATACCCCACGAATTTAACAATAGGACTAGAACCCCATCCGACCTACATATCGACCCAGCTAAATCAGAAAGGAAGGGGTCTCCGATCCTGATGTCTAAAGAGGTATGCGACGAGGCAGAAATATTTCTTTTAGCAACACAAATCGATACTACAAGAAGGATTATTGAGGCTGACCTGGCCCAGTTGGCCTCAGGCACAGTGCCCCATGAAGCAGAATCGGGAATACTAGCACCTCAAGAGTCTGATAGCCCGATCAAGTCCCTAACGTACCCATAGAGCAATCCAGTTTCACTAGGGAACAATCAAGTGCTAAGTAGATCAACAAACTCGAGTGTGAACATAAATCCACATTACCAAGAGGCGGAAGGAAGAACTTTACTGAAACCCCATTCAGTATAAAGGCCCCGCAATTTCTATACGAAGGAGCTATAGATCCTGAAGAACACCTTGCTACGTTTGAAAGTTATATGGATTTCCATGATGCATTATAAACAACCCGACATCGAATGTTTCGCTTGACACTGTGGAAAACAGCTGCTAAATGGTACCGCAGATACCAGGAGGAAGGAATCCGTTCTTGGGAGAAACTCTCCCATGATTTCCCTATACAATTTTGCAGCCGTAGGAACCCAATGGTTAATTATTAAGCCGTTATACCCATAAAGCAAGGTCTAGAAGAGTCTATAGCTGACTACACAAAGCGATTAAATGCTGAAGCCTCGAGAGAAGAGGATATGAGTAGCCACGATAAGCTTGTTGCCATTCATTCGGGGTTGATCGAAGGAACGCCTTTTTGGGAAGAACTATACATACGCGGGTGCAAAGACTTACCAGAATTTCACCGTCGAGTAGATACATTCATCCGCATTGAAGGGATGTATCGTGCGAGAAAGAGCCTTGGTTGTCATAGAAATGACAGGAAACCTCTCCTTCACCAGAGTCTCCGGGATGGAAGACCTAGATTCCCCGAAGACCAAGATAGCCCAAAGGAAGATGGAAAAAAGGCCTAAACCATAACCTTAAGCAAGCCCGTCTCGCACATATACACGACGACAAAGGAGAAAGTTAGCCTTCCCTTTCCCTGTATAGCTAAGAATTGTCCATATACCATCGAAAAAAGAGAATACTGCAGATATCACAAGAGAAACGGGCACAGAACAGACAATTGCGAAGTGTTGGAGAATACAATACAAAGGCTCATTAGGGAAAGGCAACTAGAAGATTTTTTAAAGATAATCTGGGAACTACTCAACGATCACTCGGTTCCGAGATGGGTGCCTTCGCAGCAGGCGCCACTTATATACCTGCACGACTTAAATCCAGGTTCGCTAATTTTTAGTAAATGTACTGAGTCTGGAGTTAACCAAGAAACCTCCGGATCGGGACCTTCCAACTATACTCATGGGAATTGTCACAACTGCGGATCAAAGGACCATTACTCCAGTAAATGTCCTGAGTCCCGTATTTACCGCACTTGCCAGACTTCGGGACATGTGACACTTTCATGTCTCGTACCTCGGAAGGGCAACTAGGCACCTAGTAGACTATCGGCCGCCGTCTTTCTGAGTTGGGTGGTTACCACGCTCTTAATTGCTAAGTTTCGTATGCCTGTTTTTGTATGCTTTGTATGTCTTGTGTGGTTTGTGTCTAGATAGTTGATACAGAGGTTATGTTATTATTTAAGGCTTATGCAGTGTTAAGGTTAGTATAAGATTTCAACTTAGGTGGCCTTTTACACCCAACCCTTATTCTTTTTAGAAAATAAGGAGTTAGAGATAACATCTAGAGTAGCTAGTCTAAGTTTGGTAGAGGTCTTTTTACAAAGAATGGTAAATGATGGTATGGATGGCTGTGTTGCTTTGCTTTTTGTGTATGTTGTGAACCTTGTCTGAAGCACATGACCGCCATGTCGCACCTGATCGGTGAGACTTGGATTTCATTCATGAATGATTGAGCTAAATAAATATTTGAATAATTTTGCCAATGCACTAGCTGAGTATGGGAACACTTTCCATATCGCTTTGAGTAGTCATAGTTAGTTCGACCATCTGCAGGATTGCGGTCCCACTCCTAGTATTTCATAATTCGCACTACACATAACAATGCGAGCTGTGTGCTCATAACAACGTGAGCTATGTGCTCCAATTATAAAAAAAGCACACCCTGCCTCTGAGTACGCCATGCATCTGCTTCGGCTAGGCACGTTATGCTTCTGCTCTATGTGAGTACGACCAGCAACTGCTTGTGTCACATCCTATTGGGAGGAAACAAAAGCTCGAAGGGAGCATATGGAGCACGTACATCCTCTGCTGAAAGTCCAACCCAAAGAAGGGAGAAAAAGCTCGAAGGGAGCATCTGGAGCACACACATCCTCTGCTCAAATTCCATTCTGAAGAAGGGAGAAAAAGATTGAAGGGAGCATCTGGAGAACGTACATCCTCTGCTCAAATTCCATCCTGAAGAAGGGAGAAAAAGCTCGATGGGAGCATCTGGAGCATGTATATCCTCTGCTCAAATTCCATCTCGAAGAACGAAGAAAAATCTCTAAGGGAGCATTTGAAGCACATACGACATCTTCTCAAATATTATCCTGCAGAAGGGAATGAAAGCTTGAAGAAAACAAAAGCTAGAAGGAAACAGAAGCTTAAAGAAAGTGAAAGCTAGAAGGAAACGAAAGGGTAAAGAAAACGAAAGCATAAAGAAAACAAAAGCTTGAAGAAAACGAAAGTTTAAAGAATGCCTGATTGGAGTACCCAAAAATGCACCCAACCCATACTCTGACGAACGAAACCGAAATGGTAGCTCACAACAAAAATCTAAATACCCAAATCTGGGTTCGGTTCGGGACTTCTATAAATACTAGAGGAGGTTCCAGTCTTCTATCTGTTTAAATACCGGAGGGGGTTCCAATCTTCTATCTGATGTAATACTCGAATCTGGGTTCGGTACGAGACTTCTATAAATACCGGAGGGGGTTCCGGTCTTCTATCTGGTTTAATACCCGAATCTGGGTACGGTTCGGGTATTCTGTAAATACCGGAGGAGGTTCCGATCTTCTATCTGTTTACATACCGGAGGGGTTTCGGTCTTCTATCTAATTTAATACCTGAATCTGGGTTCGGTTCGGGACTTCTATAAATAATGGAGGGGTTTCCGGTCTTCTTTTTGGTTAAATACCCGAATCTGGGTTCGGGTTCGGGACTTCTATAAATACCGGAGGAGGTTCCGGTCTTCTATCTGTTTAAGTACCGGAGGGGGTTCCGGTCTTCTATTTGATTTAATACCCGAATATGGGTTTGGTTTAGGATTTCTATTTAATACTGGAGGTGGTTCCGGTCTTCTATCTATTTTAATACCCAAATCTGGGTTGGGTTCCGAACTCCTAATTCATATCGAAGGGAGTGCTTGTCTTCTATTGCTTGCCTGAGACCAGGTTTAACCCGAAGACGAAGGATGCCCCAGCCGTCTGTTAGTGCCGGAATTTGGATCATTTTCAACGCCCGTGATTAAGCAGAGATAAATACACCAATCATTTTATCAACAGGATGCATGCTCTTTTCATTATTGGGTGCAAACCTATTAGCTGATAAATTACTCAAGTAAGATCATTCAACTCATATTTTTGCCATAATCTTACACCCATTTATCGAATAATAATTATTATAGCACATCACATGTCGATAGACAGTGCAAGCATTCCATGACCAACAAATTTGGGTGCAGATAGCCATACTTAGAGTTAATGACACCTCATAATAACCCACGACACGTACCCTCAGAAAAGAGATTTTATAGTTATAATGCCTGTTCCTAAGATCGAGGCAGGAAAGGTCATTTTTATCTGCCCTAAAGGCCTCTTTATATCCTAAAACTCTGAGCATGATCATGTCATATAAAAATATATGTATATTATTCTCACTTACGATGCAGATATTTCAACTGTTGGATCGAAGATTTCAGTGATCTGACCCCTCGTTTCGAATATAAAGACAGGGCATAAGCAACTGTAGCGATCAAACACACCCTATTCAAACAGAAAAAGCATGACCACAGGAAATGAGGTCAGTATGACACCACTTGTTTGTGACGAGGATTTGCAACGCTTCAGTTCATGGGCGATCATCTCAATTTTCTCCGATCAATTCTCAATCAACCGTATCGAGCGAGCCTTAAATATGAGTTCAAATACTCTACTTATAAGAACGGAACATTAGGAAATTTGGGAATGTTTTTGTGGTTAAGTTTCCAAAAAATTTCTTTACGGAGATTTTCTACTCCATAACAAATGACAGGGGTACCCTACACATTCGACCATGGAGCCTCAATTACGGCTCGACAAGACTAAAGCAGGAGATGGTTCTTTGGGTGGTTTTGAAAAAATCTTCCCATCATGTTCCGTAACTTCAAGATGGTGAAGGTCATATTGTCAAAAGTTGAAAAAAAAATCTTAAGAATACAAGAAGATGCTTGGGCTGTGGCTGATTTCACGTATCTCAAGGTGGAAATAGAAATTCCTTCTCCAAGTACATCCCATCACTAGTAAGAGTCTTTACTTGGACTTCTTATCATGAAATTGGAATTAGCAAATTTTCTAGAGATCCTAACGATCCCATTGAACCCGAGGAATTCAAGGATATGGTGTTTAGAAAAGATAGAAATGGATTCTTAAGGGTTTGGAAGCCAAGAAGAGAGACCGAATGTGTTGATAAGCTTAGCGGTAGTGGGTTGCCTTCTTCAAACCCCTTTATGATTCTTTCAAATTTTAACGAAGATGAAGAGGAACGGTCATGCAAAGATGAAGAGGAGATTTTTGATCCTGAAAATGGTGAGAGAGGAGTGATGTTATTAATGTGGTGCTGGAGAATGTGAATTTCGATGGCAACATCGAGGAGATTTCCGCTGGAAGGACCAGCAAGGGCAAGGAGGTAGAAGGTCCTTCGCGTTCAACAGAATTAATGCGCGGCGGTGGAAAGCTCAGGTCTCGAGCATCTCCTAGGAGAACTAGATCATCGCAAGTTTATCGAATTGTTGTATGATCGCTTGGGCAGCAGTACACGCAGCAGGTGGATGGAGTAGTAAGGAACTAGCAAGTGTGATCTTCGTTTTGCATGATAAACTTCGGCTTCTGTACAGGCCTCGTTTGTGTGTACATTTGTCGAGGAACTATTATGGAAGTATTACTACGATCTGATTATTCTATGTATTTAAGTATAGCATCAAAATTTGTTATGCCTCACTATCCTTTCTAAAAAAAGAAGAAGAAAATTAGAGTTTCCCGTATTCAGAACTAATTCGAACCTCGCGAATAAAGATTGAAACTTCTATTAAAAGAGACCGAAGAATATCGCTAAGCAAACAAGAAGTTTGACTTGAAAAGTCAAAGATACCCCTTCACTAGGGGGGAAAATGTTACTACCCAAAAATTGACAATAAAAAGGAGAAGAATGACGGCGAAGGGGTATCGAATGACCATAAGCACCCAGTGATTTTTTAGGAAGCAAGACCAAAGGCTGAGAAGAGGCAACAAGAGGAAGAGAAGTTCTGAAGGGAAAACATCAACCGAAGCATATCATCGCTACCAGCTAGTAACCAGAAGGGCATTAAATGAGCATGAGTATGAAAGGGTGATCAAAGAGCCGCGCAGACCCCACCTCCACAAGGCAAGAAAATTCGAAGTTCACAAATATCCGGCACAACCCATATGACAGAGCATATCCGATAGGGGTACCCTGCAGCAAAAGAAGAAGGATCTAAATCAGCAACTAAGGAAAGAAGAGAATCCCAGTGGCAGGAACCTAGAAGAGCGAGAGGATGTGCCAGCGTTAGCCCCTCGGATATCGACACCACAGGATAGGGAAACATCACAAAACAAGTTTCTATGAGTATACGCAGAATGGCCGGAAGCTAACCGCCGAGAGCATATAGCTAAAAGCAGCCATCAAGAAGTCCAAGTATCTTCCGAAAGGAGGCACATCAACGAATCCATGCCCATCTCAAAAGAAACAACAGACGCCAAGAGCCTTACTTCGAAGGCCATGACCAATACCGCGAAGGCAACCGGAAGCCATACATCTGCAACTAAAGGGAAAGGCGGTCGATAAAGTTCTTATGGGCCCAGTAGCCCGATAGTGAAATAGGTCCTCAAGCCTCCTATAAATAAGACCCCACGAGAAGCACAATGGGAAGGATTGGATTTCTTCTTCTACTTCTTTCCATGCTCTAGAAAACAAAAATCTAAAAAAGTTCACAAATCCTTTGAAGATTTTTCCCTTGTAATCTCCTCCATGAATAAAAATCAGTAAAAATCTTAAAGTGGACGCATGTTCCCGAGGAACTGAACCACTATAAAATTGTGTCTTTACCTTTTCTGTATATTGTGTTATTTTATGGTACCTATGAACAAATTTCGTGATGCATGAAGATCATCAGAATCTTTCAGCTTAAGCCATCAGGCCCTTAGCTGCCTGACGCCTCTCCTATGGTCATTCCCATAGATTTATTCCCGGTGTTGACAAAAAAATTGTTAACAATATTATTTACATTAGGAAACGTGCACTTATTGTTTTTTTTCAAGCAATATTATTCGTGTAGAAATGGTAACTCAACAACAATCGCACCAACAACCCGAGGGAGCATCTAGGTTTACTCAAGTCAAGACTTCTGCGCAGACTTCGGAAATTTTGCTGGTTAATGATCCTAGCCGAATGTTAATCAGGATTTTCCTCTACCTCGACTTCTTACTGAAGTACCCTATGAGAGAAAACCCACTAGACTTTCTAAGCGTTTATATAATCATTTGTGTGCTCAGTTTAGGATTCCAAAAACTAATGCTAAATTTCTAGAAAAGAACGAATTTGATGATCTCCCACCCCATGGTTATGTCATGGTTAACCGATACATGCTAGTGATGGGAGTCGTTCCTCCTTTTAATTTATTCTTGGACGTGATCATCTGACTCTTAGTTATTGCCCCTTTCCAATTACACCCAAACGGCTATGCCATTTTAACTGGTCTTTATGTATTGTTCATGAGAGTAAAGCAGTGCACACCTACTTTCCAGGACATCTATTCCTTGTATGTTTTCAAAAGGAGGAAGGAGCAGCCATCAATCATCTTTATTGAAGGAATACGTAATTCCAAATTTATAACTGACTTATTAGAAAGTGCTAAGGGATTCATAGATTAGTATCGTTACGTCCGGTGTGCTGACATGTTTTATGGCAGCTGGATGGAAGGAGGTGAATATATATTGTTCATATTACTTTTATTTCCTTTTTTATTTAAGCCTCGGGTTTTGAATCCTTTCTTGTTTTTACAGAAATTCCACCTTCTGAACCAGATGTTGTTGTCGATCAGGATCAATATGATTCTTTGAAGGTTATTGTAGAGGACAGAGAAGTAGGAAGTTTTTAATTACAGAGGAATTCCTTCGTCAATACCATTTTCTTGATCCTTCCCATACTCTTGTATTATACCCAACTTTTGTTTCTTCTGCCACTCTGGTAGCTCGAGCACTGAGAAAGCTTCTTTAAAGAAATGCTCAGGCTCCGCTAGTGGTAGTAAGATGCCTTCAAAGTATCCAATGCCTTCGATTGTTGAAGAAGAATTTATACATCGTGAGGGCAAAAGTCTTATAAAGGATACTGAATAAATTGAGGAAGGTGAGATTTCTCCGGATCCGATGAAGAAGATTGAAGAGTCTAGAGAAGTTAGAGTGACACCTAAGGATACTTTAGATGTTGAAAAGGCTGACGAGAATCCCACTATTCAAGATACCCATGAGGAGAGCTCCATGGATACTTACAAGAATCTAAGTGACCTCAGCTCTGCTAAGGATCATATCTAGGGTGATATTATGACCACAGATTTGGCAGCTTTGGTAACAAAAACTAGAACTGAAATAATTACAGCTTGAAATTTTGCATCGGGAAAACGCTCACCGGCATAGGGGTTGACTTAGATTCAACACTTAAGACTGGTTCGTTACTAGATGGACATTAGCAAATATTTTACTTGTGCTATAAGTTCCTAATGCATTGTATAAGCTTTAAAATCTGCTCCAGTACTTTCCATGTTAAGTACTGAAATTTTTTGCTTTGCCTTTTCTCAGGTCTAGAAATGAATCCTCGGTTTATGAAGAGCTTTAAGCAGAAAACAAGTTAGTACAATCCAAAGCACCTTTTGAAACCTCGTCATTCAAAACACTCACACCACTCTCAACAAGCTCGGCATTCTCAGGATTCGCAACCTTCCTATCAGTCTCATCAAACACTAGTTACGAACCGACTTATGAACAAAGGTGGTGTAGGCACGATGCTGCAGATGAATTGGATGAAAAGGAGAAGGAAGAGGAGGAACGCCGAAGAAAGAGAGGAGAAAAGAATAGAGATAGGGATGGTCAAGGCAGGGATAATTCCCAAAAGCGTCTTAAGTCGGATATACTTCCAGTACCAGATATTCAGACTACTTCTGATCACTTATCCCTGGCTTCTCCATCCGTCACTCCCCTCGTGTTGATATTCGGGCGATTAAACATAGACCCCGTTATGAGCCTGGAACAACCAACTTTGCACTCTCTGAACGATTCAAGGGCTGGTGTCTAAGAGGGATGTACTTTGATTTGGATATATATCCATCTGATAAAAGGATCATCCTTAACGAAATGGATACCATAAAAGGCCGAATGCGTACACAGTTTGACACCGCCAAGAGTCAGCTTAAGACACAATTAGATGCGGTCAGAGGCCATGCTGAGAAAACAACTGGGCTTATGGTAGACATTTGCTAAAGACCTCCAAAGGCTTAACAGGAATAACCTTGATCGAATTTCCGCACTAGAGAATGACAAAGTTGAATTGGTCAAGGTCCTCGAGTCCCGGAATAATACCATTGCATCTCACACTCAAAGAAACACAGAATTAGAGGGTTTAGAAGCTGAGAATAAGAGGCTCAATGAAGATATTTCCACCACAAAACAGAGGGAGAATATGCTAACAATGCAAGTCTAAGAGGCTCAACCTGCCCAATAACTGTTGAGTCTCAACTTACTACGGAAAGGAATGCTTATGCAAATTATTAGCAAGAGAATGTTATACTTCATGAGAAGATTAATTCTCAAAGTATGGTTCTTTCTGTGGTAAATAACAGGAACGAATTTCTAGAAAAGGATAGATTTAAAGTTGTGACTGCCCTTAAAGAAGCTAAGGCGGACACCGAGGCTACTTTATTCAGATTTTATGTCTTCAGTGTCATGAGCCTAGGAGCCTATGTTATTTGGCAGATGACTTTGCACTGAATTTAGCCCTTGTCTGGGATCATGTACTTAAACATGCCGAAGGTGATCATGATGAAGATTACCTCTTACAAACTCTCCTAGATGAAGAGGATTTTGTAACCCTGGCCGAAGGGAAGATAGAGCCGATGAAAATGCAAGGATTGCTAAGTGGCCGGACCTTCTGGGGGACAAGCTCAGGATATGGTCAATATTGATGCCCCTACTAATCCTGCCAATGTCGAGGCCTACTGATCCTTCTACTGTTCTCAAAGAGAAGGATACAATTGCTGTGAGCATACTGCCACAATGGATGTTGTTGAGGAGCACAACGAAGATGGTGAAGGGGATGATGACGATAATGAAAACAAATACAAAGTTGAATACAGAAATCCTCAAGCTTCAGGTAAAACTAAGATTGACCAAACTATGTCATACTTGGACTCTCTTTTTAGTTCACCTGGATCCCTTGCATTTTATGCTAATTATTCCTTTGTGTTAGGCCTAATCTCGTCACAACTCTCTCCTAATGTAGGCAACATGACGACCGAGGCTGTCATTACTGATTCGACTCTGATATTGATTCCTCCTGTCCTAGTTGTTACCCCTCCTCCGGGTGATGCATCCTTACTTACTGCTATGACTCGAGGATCAAAAGACACATAGTTTGACACACATGTTAATTTATGCAGTGATGATGATTATATCCACAGTGATGAAGCGGAAGACTCTGGCAATGCAGATAAAAGCCTAGAGAAGAATGCTGAGGATCGGGAAACAAGAAAACTAAGTCCTTGTCATCTTCGAGGTGTAAAGGAAAGCACGCTATTAAAAAGAAAAGAGTTATCGATCTATCTTCCCCCGAGGTTCCTAGTGGTATAGAAGTGAAAGACGGGAACCAGTCAGCTGATGCACCTTCTCCTTCTTCCACCAAACTATCTCTAAGGTCGAGTGGCTCGAAGAATGGAAAGAAGAATACTTAGTGCCTGTGACTAGCTTGCTTTACTTTCTGTTGTTTCCTTTTATGTACTGCATTTATGCTGGTTGTATATGCGAGTGCCGGTCCTCGCTTATCACTTTATACATATTCGTGTTTGAAACTTTTGTATTTGTGAATTGTTATGTTATTGTTGTGAAGCTATTCTTTTGCATTTTCTGTACTTTGGCTGGTAACTGTTATCGTAGATTTGTTGTACGTCCTTATGCATTTGCTTCATTGTAGACTACAAGCCTTATGTATTACAAGTCTTTTGTCGTTGCAGTGCCAAGCGTCGTGATGATTTTGTGGTATGTTTTGTGAATATTGGTTCTTCCAGTTGTAGTTGTGTTGCCCCCATACCATAGATCATCACGAGTTGCTTGGAGTCTATACAATCAACTCTGTTGAACTCTTCTGATTTTGGCTGAGGCACTCGAGACTTCTGTTATGTGGGTTACAACCTTTTGTGTTTGCCACTATGTCGAAGCCTCCGAGCTTTCTTTAGCACATTTTAAGAGATTCAACTTTATTGACCGGTGTTGTTCGTGCAACTGCATAAGCTTTTTGTTCCTGTGCCCCCGCTTAGGGAGGTCTTTGGATTTTTGCCCCACTTGGGAGGTCTTATATTTAAAATGCGTTCAACTATTTAACTCAACAACCTTGCATTCCAAGCCCTTTGGAGATTAGATTGAACACATACCCCCGGAGAGGTCTTGAGTTTTGAGTTCAATACAACGCTCGCCTTGTCTGACCTGATCGATCAAAACTCGGAGATACTACATTGGATACCCCCTTTTGGGCTGGTCTTTCTATTTTTGCTGGTCTTTCCGGTATTTAGTCCACTGTTTGTTTCTCCTCCCGCTGGATAAATCCAACATCGTTGAAACTAAATCGAATACCCCTGTTCAACGAGTTCAAACTCAGCTTTTCTCTAACCTGTTAAGCCATACCTCGAAGGAACTAGTTTGTACATTGCCTACCGGCTATGATTTCTGTATGTGCTGGTCTTTCCAGCATGAGCCCAAGATCAGCTTCCCTTTGAAGGAACTACCCTGGACACCCCTGTTTAGCGAGCCCAAGTTTAGCTTTCCTCCGACTTGTTAAGCCAGGCCTCGAAGGAACTAACCCAGATTCACCTACCATCTAGGATTTTAGTATGTGATGGTCTTTCCAGCTCGAGTTCAAGGTAAGCTTTCCTTTAACCTGTTAAACCAGGCCTCGAAGCAACTTCTTTGAACATCCCCATCCGGCTAGGAATCCGTTGTTTGCTGTACTTCATGCCAAATATATTTGGCATTGGTGGAGCTATATTGGATCCTTCCTTTAGGTGAGGTTTTCTTGTTGTGTTGCATTAGTCCATAGGGAGGACATCAGTCCTTCTGCCGGATGCTTTGACTTGGCAAGCTATCGCGGTCAAAGAACCGATGTCCTGGACCCTGCACTTGAGAAGGTTCCCCTACGATGGAACTTACAACCTTTTAGTTATGAGCTTGGTTGGACTGCTTCCACCTTTGCACCATTTCATGGGTCTTACACTTTCTATTGGACGCTTGTCTTGGCAAGCAATCATAGCTGAAGATTTGGTGTCTCTAACTTCCCACATTAGGAAGTGCTCTTCTAATGAAACGAGCAGCTTTTCGATTTTGTGCCCAGTTGTTTTGCGTTTCACCACTTGACTCTGGATATCTCTTTTTTTCGATTTACAAGGCGGTTCACCACATCTTCTTGTTTACTTCATATGATGCTTTCGGTACTCAATGATTAAGCTGTCCCTATCGGGATATGCTTGGAAAGCTTCCAGGTCTCATTACGCTGTGAATGAGCTAGTGTTCCCATATTGCTTACAGTCAAAAAATCAATTTTAGTAAGCTTTTTGTTATTAAACAAGAGTTCACAAATATATGATTTAAGCAAGCAAGTAGACTTTTCATTTGTGACTTTTCTTTCATATGTACATAGTTCAACTATAATGCTTGCAAACATTTACAACTTTATCAACAAGTTTGAACAAAGTATCATATAAAGTTGCAGCGGAGATGCTCGCTATTCCAAGCTTAGGAATCTGGATTCCATCCGTCATGGATAACTTGAAGGTGCCATCTCGGAGCTTCTGGCTTATAACATATGGTCCTTCCCAATTTGGCCCAAAGACTCCGGTTCCAGTCAATACTTTTTCCAGCTCAAGGTCTCTGATCTCGAAGATCCTCTGACTTTAGAATTGAAATGTCTGGCTACCCTTCTAGTGAGCAGCAACCTTGAGCTCTACCTCATCTCTCTTCTCTTCAAGCTTATAGAGGGCCTCAAGCTGAAACTTCTCATTTTTCTCTTGGCTGAAGTGAATCTTCTATGATTGGAAACCTCCAGCTCTACAGGAATCATTGCTTCAGAACCAAAAGATAGGGAGAAGGGTGTATGCTCAATCGCTGTTTTATGAGTTGTGCGGTATGCCCCTAGTGCAAGCAGAGGCTCATCTACCCAACCACCTTTGGAATTCTCTAAGCGCTTCTTGATGATTGACTTTATGATTTTTTTCACTGGTTTTACCTGCCCGTTTGCCTGCGGGTGAGCCACTACTGCAAAAAATTTTGGGATCTTATACTTGGCACAGAAGCTCTGGAAATCTTCGCTCTCAAACTGGGTTCCATTGTCCGTGATTATCTTCTGTGGCACACCAAACCTGCAAATAATGTTCTTCAGGATGAAGTTAATAACTTTTTTTGAGGTGATGGTGGCTAATGGTTCTGCTTCAGCCCTTTTGGTGAAGTAATCGCAGCCATAGTGGCATACTTGATGCTGGACTTTGTTACGGGTAGCGTCCCAATCAGATCGATGCCCTAGACAGCAAATGGCGATGGACTGACCATCTGAGTTATCACTGTGTATGGTGCTCTTAGAATCTTTGCAAATCTCTGACATTTGTTGCACTTTCTGGTGTATGCTGCAAAGTCTCGATTTACATTTGGCCAAAAATAACCATATCGCAGAATGTTCTTGGCCAATATCTGACCACCAATATGACCTCCACATTCATCTTCGGCAATTCCATCATGATTGCTTTTGATTTCTCCTTTGTGACACAACGAAGCAGAGGCATAGAGAATCCTTGCTTGTATAGTCAACCATACTAAATAAGATACATTGGGGCCTTTCGCAATATCTTTCTTTACTTCTCAGAATCTGTCATGAGCATACCACTGAGGAGGTATTCTCTGATTGGAGTCATCCATGAGTCTGGTTCTTCGGCCATCTCCATGATCAAATCTACATCTATTTGCTCTGTACTGGGATTGGAAAGGACTTCGATCGGAACTAACCCTAGCAATTGTGCATCTCCTGAACTAACGTACTTTGCCAACGAATCCACCTTCCTGTTTTCCTCTCTAGGAATATGTGATATGGTGTAAAAGTCAAGACTGACAAGTAGTTCCTAAGCCTTGGATTGATAAGCTGACAGGTTTCCTCCTCTAGCTTGAAATTCTCTACGAACTTTACATACCACCAACTACCAATCGCTGAATATCCGCAAAGTCTTCTACTGCAACTCCTTTGCTAACCTCTATCCAGTGATGAGGGCTTCATATTTAGCTTCATTATTTGTTGACGGGAATTCTAAACTTAGCGCATAGTAAATTGATCTTCCTTTAGAAGTTTCCAGAATCACTCTCGCTCCAGAACAATAATCATTCAATGACCCATCAACAAACATGTTCCAATGAATCAGTGCTTTGACAGGTTCTTCCTTCTCCTCTTCTCCGTCCATAAACTCTGCTATAAAATCTGCAAGTTCCTGTCTATTGATCGCTCTTCGGGGATGATATATGACATCATACTGACTAAGCTCAATATTCCATTTCAGCAATCTCCATGAGGTCTCTGGACGGAACAAGGCTTGCTTTAACGGTTAATCACTAAGGACTTTAACAGAATGTGCTTTATAAAGAAGAAGAGAAGAAGGAGACCTATTTAAGAAAATCGACAGGAAGTAGCATGTTGGGTCGAGAGATACGTGCATGAATAACTGGATCGTAATAGGCCTGAGAAGATCAAGTTATTTAAATTAAATTATTTTGATAAAATTTATTTTAATAAAATTAAATAAGATATATATATGTGTGTGTGTGTATGTATGTATAGTCTATTGGAAACAAAATAAAAGTTTAAATAAAATCAATTAATTTATTCCAATGAATTTTGAATAATGTTATGTGAAATTAGTTGTTACCCAAGATCAAATATTTTCATACTATTAATTAGTTTTAAATTAAACATCGAATCATGGTTGATTGTTAATGTTGTGATGAATGATTGTTGTTGATTAGCTATTATGATATGAAGGGATCAATCAGATTTAAATTAGTAAAAATGAAACATTGACACGTTTTATTGTATTTAATCATCTTGTGATGATTACTGTCAGAATTGAGATTTGTGTAAGTGAATTAATCTGCTTGGGCAAGTCATGGAAATTATATTAAGTATGAAATAATTTGAATAAACGGTTTTAATTATCTATACAGTTTAAATTTGATAGTTAAAGAACCGGCTATCAAATAAATATTCCACGTTAGTTCGAAGAGATCGGGATGGGAACTAGACCCAAAACCACTATGACTCGACTTTACGTTCATAAACTAACGTGTAGACATAATTATATAAATGGCAAAATTGAAGACCATAGATCTTCATGAGTAGAAGAACTACTTGTTGAATTTCTGTGGTTAGTTCCCAGAGATATTTCGGCGGTGATTCTATTGTGATTGAAATCTTTGGATTGTAAAGACTATTTGCTACTAATCCATGGGGTGATTCCTATATTGGATGCAGTAGGATAGTTCCTTCGGTTCATCCTATTCCTGAATTACTTGTATGGACGAATGTTTGACAGAGTAATTCCTAAAAATTACGTACGTTGATTTTTACAAATATACCAAGTTTGGTGGCAAATAAGGAAAATTCTTTAGCTTAATACCCATAGTATATTTATGGACATCAATTGGTGATTTGATGAATATGACAATGTGGCATTCAAAGTGAATGATTTTGCAGTGTTAAAAAGATAATCGTAACCTCAAATCTCATCAGCAGGGGAAATGAAAAAAATCGGGTAGGTCGTATGGCTATGTGGGTCGCTCCCATTAGGGTGTATTGTCACCTGATCTAGAGAATATCCATTTTCTTTTTTATTTTATCGATGTTATATGCTTTTGGGAACAGTTGCTGATCCCAACCGTTAGTGATGTACATTCGGAACACTCAAGAGAAGTGAGTGGCTGATCATGTTTAGTCGGTTTGCAAGATGTTCTTGTTGAACCCAGTGTATTCCTCCCTAGAGATACACTATCAGTAGGTGATCCCATACCTTGTCATAGTTTGAATCCATACTCTAATAAGCGCCCGCGGTTTTGATTGTATACTATATATATGGGGCGTGAGATGTAAGCGTTCCCCTAGATCGTTGTTTACTTGATTTAGACACTATTATAATATTAGAATAGTTTTAATATCAAGAATGTTTTGGGTTATTGTAAGTTAAGAACCATCTGTATTTATGTGTGGATCGGTCTTATGATTATACTTTCTTTTGAAAGGGATTTTTAAAAGTTAAATCAAGTTGTTTTAAAATCGTTTACTCACATCAGTCCCATGACTAAACCAGAGTTTATTTTTCTATGTTTTCCGTAAACTCTTAGGTGCCCCAAATTTGTATGGGCAGTCAAGTAGTTCAGGATTTTACCGGTACACTTGGAGGAGCTTGGAGCAGGAGGCTTAACATAAGATATATAGAGTTTATTTCCATTGTGTTGTATATGTGTTGTATACTAATGATGTCTATAAGTACAAATGCATTTTTGTCTTTCAAGAGTTGTTATATAATATATTTTATTTAGTTTCGCTGTGAGATTCTGATGTTTTCTTCGTTTTCTCTTATTCTAATTTTTCATTCTTTCTAATTCTTACCCTTTAACTTATATCTATTAGTGATTCGCTAATTTCTGGTGCTTGATTAGTAGATATGTGATATTGAATATGTACTTGTGCCCATGATCGAGGTCGGGAAATTTCGGGCCGTTACAGTAATTAAGTATAACATGGATTAACTAGTCCAAGATAATAACATGTAGCCTTAATAAGTATAATTCATACCTAATTTAGCCCACTAGTGAGGGTTAACATAGGAAATGTTTGGAAGTGGTACTTTTTTTACATGGGTTATTTTTTTCCTCTCTTTTCTAGTTCTTACTGTATACTGAGAAAGATAAATGACCATTCTATCTCCAAGCTTCAACAAAAATCCACTTATTAAATTCAAAAATCAAAGAAGAGGGAAATTAAAGTAGTAGATCTCAGCTTGTCAGTGTGTCTTAGTCTACAAGTCTTGCAGGCTAATATCTTCATCATGATAAAGCTAAATGTCATCAAAACCAGTCAAGTGAGTGCAAACTTACACATTCTATCTTAATAATGATGTTTCTTTTGAATCTATGATTATATTTGTCAATTCATAGTTTACCGTAATCAAATTTGCAAGTTTTTTTGTTTTAGCAAACCAGTGTCTGGGTAGATCTTTATGGTTGCATAACTTATTTTATTCTTGCCGAAACTGTGTAAAACCTTTTCGGTTGATAGTAGTGTTGTTAAACTGTGTGAATGTCAAGTCACAGGTCACATCGAGTTCACTAAGTTAATCATATAATTTGCCAAATTTGAATATGAATAAAAAAAATCCTCTTGTTGAATTTGCGATAGTCAGGTTGACCTTTACTTTAACCTAAGCACTATCAAGGTCGACTCTAAGTTAAACCTGAAGTTAGCGAAGGCCGACCTTGGCTATTGTAAGCATATTTCCTGAGTAATTTATCTTAATTCTAAGTGAATTTTCAAGTAATTCCAACATTCTTTTGTTGGTTCCTAAAGCTTTGTTTTGTGTATTTTCAAGAGGCTTATTCATATAATAGGGAACCATATATTTTTGTTATCCAAACTCCAGATTATTGAATTCTCATGAGATTCTTTAAGTTTTATTTTGTGTGTTACCAGTGAGTTTATTTACATAAGTGCACGAGTTACCAGTTATTTCCAAAACGAATTTGAATATAAGTAACTACTGCTTTAAGACAAATGAGTTACAATGATTATTTATTCAAAGTTATTAATATAAATACATTTCCTATTAGAAAGATATTTTAAAAATCAACAATTTCCAAATAATTTTCCAAATCATTTGAAAACCTAATTTTCTGAAGTATAATTTCTTATATAAAACTATACATTATACTAACCTTTGAGTTGAGAATGTGGCTTAAACGATGTAGTAAACCAAGCATTACGGGACATGAAGTTATATTATATGGTTATTTCTAGACTTGTTTAACTGAAGCTATTTTAGTGCAGAATCAGCTGATATGTTGTAAACTGATAAGTGCAAACATGTGGTATGGGACGACGATTTTGGGTTATTAGGAAGTTGGCAACACGTACTCGGGGAACTATGTGGGACCTTTAGGTAAGATGTTAACTAATACTATGCTAAGAGGGTCATTTATGATAGACCTACAAGTCTATCTTATGTAAACCTGGAGTCTACCGTCGAATGGTAACTGTGTGGGGGCTTATTGGCCACATACACACATACTTATATAGATTAACCGTGTGGGGGCTCCAAAACTACATAGGCAGTACTAGTTGGCTTCGGCCGACTATGTGGAGCACGTGCAGGTTTTGCCAAGTCTTGCCTTTTGGATCCAAACTATGTGGTTTGATATTTTCTAAATTCTCCGAGATAATGTGGCATGATGATTGTGTGGTATTGTATTTCTAGATTTCAGTTATTCTTTGTTTTCTAGAATTTTGTGATATTTTGTTTCACCCTCTTATGAATATTGAGTTTCATGCATGACTTATATACCATTTGACCTTTGTTACATGATGATTACGCCACTGTGTGGCGAACTATTAATCGACTTCAACATGTTGTATTTTTATGATTTCCATCATATGTTTCTATTTGGTTTGAGATCCTTTGACCATCTTGGTCTTAGGCTTTCGTCATTTAGTCGATGAAAATAGTTGTATTGTGTATTACTTCACATGAGATCCTTCATTATGAGGTAAATAACCTACTCTTGTATTCAATGTTGATGGTGTGTTTGTTATATTGCTCCATATGGTTACAAATTATCCCTTATTTTATATTATATTCCTTTTATATTCTAACTAACATGTTGATGTTAGAATTACCTGTGCATTTTATGTTCGGGTCAGACCGAGTTGTTTCGGGTTATAGCTTGCAATAGATTCGTGTTTAGCTACTTTTATCTTGTATTATCTTACTTAAAGGAAAAACCCGAGTTGAGTTGTCATGTGTATGAGTCTCATGTTTCATATTTCTTTGTGACATATGATGTACTCGTATATGATTTTAAGAACCAATCGTGCATGTAACACACGTATATGTAATATTCTAATGTTTGTACATATGTGTCTTCTGCTCTATGATCTGTTGTTTGTGTTTGTGCTATCACTTTGTTCTTAATAGATCCTTTTCCGTTGTATTTTTATATTAAACATGGATTGACTACCTCGATCCCTTTAAGGTAAGAAAGAAATATTTATGCACCTAATCAATGTATTCAATTCACTTTTAATGTAAGGCTAACGGATGGTTGCTCCAAACCAGCTCTATTCCCTGCATTAGCAGACAACATTACTTGTTAATGCCCTTCGTTAGTGTAGGTCTTATGGTGGGGCATTACAAATTGGTATCACAGCAGAGTTCAGAACAAGTATATTAAACACAAAACATAAGAAGAATAGTACATGTGTTACAACAGTGAAGGAAAACATTCTTGTCTACTTCTATCAATTTTTCATCATTATCCTTAATCAACATTCCATGTTTTATGAATACTTGGAGTGAACAAGAATTTTGGAATACGTCTAGGAATTCTAATAGTTGAATCCTATTATCGATATTTGACCTTTGTTGAAGTTTTCAACTTTTCAAATCCCTTCGTGTCTAATATCTTAGGTCTAAACTTGGTAAAACTTAATATCTTGTCCCTTTATGTATAGTTGTTGGTTAAATTAAATAACTAAAATGGGATAGGAAACAAATTTAAAGTTCAAGATGATAAGTAGAAACTTATATTGGGACACTAAATGTGAAAGTTTTAAATTAATCAGAATTGCATAGCGGAACTGTTCGGTTGAGCACAAAGTCTAAAAAATTACATATGGGATTAATGGGTACCAATTTGTTGTTAAAAATTAACTGAAGAGTGTAAAATAAAGTGTGGAATAATTGAAGGGAACTAATTGATGGGCTGTATTCATTTAAAATGAAATAAGTGTATTTGTGACAATAAAATACATACAACCATGAGCAAACTAAAACTTGTGACTATGTATTTGTTAAATTGTTCATTGAGTATCTTATTGGTTATGATCGGTATATTTGGTCAACATTATCAATAAGAATTTCTTAAATACCGATACGAGACATTCAAACATAGTATTTTTGTTGATAAGAGAATCAAATGTAGAGAAATATTTGAATTGGAATAGTGCTAAACCATTGAGTGGGTTGCAAAAAATGAAAAATTGGCGAGGCAATATGGATATCATATCGACTTTGCAGCCGATGAGATGAATTATTACAAATTTGGTGTTTTAATACTATTTTAATACTAATCTAAGTAATGGTTTAAGATGAAATTGTGTTTTTAAGAATAAAGAATAAATATGAGTTTATTTATGTATAAAGAAATATTTTTAAAGGAGTAAATATCTTGAGTATAGGCAATATTTCACAAAAAATATACTCAAGTAT
Source organism: Allium sativum (assembly GCA_030737875.1). Classification (NCBI taxonomy): domain Eukaryota; kingdom Viridiplantae; phylum Streptophyta; class Magnoliopsida; order Asparagales; family Amaryllidaceae; genus Allium; species Allium sativum. Next base: position 46,417,167 of record CM060915.1, on the reverse strand, counting down.
TATGATAATGATATCTACAACCATCGAATATATTAATAAGTGGGGAAGTTAATGGTGAGGCCATTTTGATTTTGTAATCAAAATCATAGCTATTGTATGAGTAATTGGTGCAATTAAATTGATGGCAAGGCAGCGTCATTAACTAATTTGAGATTGGAAAAGACGAGTGTGAATTTTTAAACATATGCCATGTGAAGGATAAGATGTAATAATTTAATTTAATTTGTACGTTATATGGGATGGATGATAAAATTTTATAAACTATTTATTTAAAAATTGAACTGTATTTTTCTAAAAACGTTAATTTGTGAAGAGTTATTCAAAAATTTAAATATAAATGTGCTATCATAAGTGAAATTGTGGGGATACCTAAGCAAACAGATTATAATGTGATTTACAATTTTAAAGCAAAAATATAAAGATATGAATTCAAAAGTGGATGACTCGTATAATTAACTAAGTGTATAAACAAAGAAAGTTGGTGATTTTGCATGTATTTGTATTGAATTGAAAACAAGTTGAGTTTAAGAAAATTTAACTCAACTTGTGTTGTTGTATGAATATATAACTAAAGAAGTTGAGTTTAAGAAAATTTAACTCAACTTGTGTTGTTGTATGAATATATAACTAAAGAAGATGAAGTTTTGGGAACCTTATAATATAAGTTTATGATAAGGAGATGTATTTTATAATAATTTTATAAATTATTGATTAAAAAATTATTTTGGTAGCTAAGGTGAATATTAAAATATGAAATATTGATTATGAATCTATATTTAAATGTAAAATATTTTTAATATGCCTTATTAAAATATTTTAAAATGAAATAATAAGTGTTTTGGGCAAATGTAAATCTTAAATAATTGATAATGTAAGATGAAAATTTGTGTTTATAATTAAGAATATTGTTTGAAAATGTCTAAATAAATTTATTGAATGACAACACCATATTCGGCTGTGTCAAGATACAATAATTTTTTAAATTATTGTTGAAAAGTGAACTACTGGTAATAAGAACAGTATTTGTGAATTCGTTTGGGTTGCTATTAAAATAAAATTTTAAAATTTTGATTGAGAATCAATATTTAATTTATTTATTTTTGGTAAGGCCAATCGGTTTTTATTGTGATCTTTTACACTTTTTATTACAATAAATAGTAAAACAACTATTATAGGAGATAGACAGATTATCGATCAACAAATTACGGTTCGAATCCCGCTGTGAACCACTTTGGAGGTTAGGACGTTATGCATCCGTGTGCGACGACTGAATAAAGCGGGATAGACACACGACATGAGGTTTGCTTAAGTGAGTATCAATGTATGCTTTGATCTTAAGGTTCCTCGTGATCAAAGAAAAAAAAAATTACGGATTTTAAAGTGAACCATTTTTAGAGTGGACCGATAAATAGATTATCACCACCTAGCGTGAAGGATTACAACAACAGGTTTGTTTCCAAAGAAAAAAGTGAAAAACTAAAATCTCCACGCAAGGAATGTACATTGCATGCACACTCACTGGCAGCAAAAAACCACAGGGCAACGCGTGATACCCCAATGTAGAACACAAAAGTCAAAACAAGCAGCACAGCATTACCAGTGCACACCATACCAGAAAAAGACATGAAAGCTTCCTTGCACCATGCATATTACCATAACCCTCCCATAAGTGAAACAATGGTAAGATTATAACTGCAAGTAGGGCTGGCAAGGAATACCCGAAAAATCCGATATCCGTCCGCATCCGTATCCGAAAAACGGATGCGGAAACGGATACATAGATATCTGCATCCAAAAAATATCTGTTCGAGTATTTTTAACATTATACTCAAATTATATGTATTTTAGTATAATGAATTGGATTTATTTATTGTTTTACTAAGTTGAATGTTTATATTAGATGCACTAAATGCATATTAACTACTCAAATCTATTTAATTTTATCATATATGTTTATATTGAAAGCTTTAGTGATCAAAGAAATTAAAAAACATTTATGTTAAACTATAAATTTTCATTTTTATTTCTTGATTTATCGATTGTTGACGGATAGGATAATTATTCGATATCCGTCCGTATCCGCGGATACGGATATTCGATATCCGAAAATGATTTCGGATATGGATACGGATATAGCACTATCCAAATCCGAAATCCGTATGCAATCATACAATCGAATACCAGAGAAGCACCAACAATGACCAAACAAAACGCAAAACAACTCCAGTTTAACTGTGTAAGACAGACACGAAGACACATCTTTAAAACTCACCAAGCAAAACAAAACAACGCCCAACCGAACTTAGTACCTAAACAGCATACGCTGTTGTTTATACAGGGGAAGATCTATCATCTCCTTACCTTTTTCCACTGCTATGAAATATTTCATGGTCCTTCTAGACACTGGAATCCTTTGAAGGAAATGTCTTTCCTATTGAACCAATCCTCACTCATCTCCTCCATGTCAATGACATTTTGATGTTGACTAAAGAAAACGTCAAGAATGCAAAGAGTATTAACATAATCATGATTCATGACTGTACTGAAAGAGTTCGTTGGAAATGAATGCAGAGAAAATGACATAATTCTATTTTGGCAAAGGAGAATAATTCCAAAACCAAATTATCAATCAGTTGAAGATTCAAAGCGGCAATCTCCTAGTCCTAGCTAAATATACATGGGAATTGCCCAGTCTTCTAGCAAACTAAACCCAAGGTATTTTCAGGGTGCTATTAGACAAAATCCACAAAAAACAAAAAACTAGAAAAATATATAGTATGCTGAATGTTGCTAGCAAAATTGAAGCAATCAAAACTGCGATTTACCCAGTGATTATTTTGACTCCAATTCTGTCAACTACTAGCAATAGCATTGTTGATTTCAAAAATAGAAACTTAGCCAAAACCACAGTATGTGTTGGGATGAGACATGTTGTCCATACATCAAAAGGTGGAGTTAGATTAAGAAAATTAAAGAACATAATGAAGGTAACTCTTAATAAACTTATAAATTCCTTAAAGGGAGATCGATGTATATGTTCACTATGGATGAGAAGCAGATAGTGTAAATTTAAAAACTTTTGGGATCCCAGTTTAGACAACAATGCCTCGTACACATGAAAACTAATAACTAATTCATTGGAGCAAACCAAAGGTACTATTGAAAGAAGGATTATGGATGGGGAAAACAAAAACTTATGAAAGATTTGAAGATTTGAAGTGTAGCGGCCGTGATGGATCAAAGGGAAAGGGAGTGACGGAGGGGACCGCGGGAATGGTGGATAGACGGATTTGTTATTGTCATTCCCTTGTTTCTTAAAATATGAAAAATAATAAAAAGTTGTTTTCGGTTTTGTGTGTTAACTCCGTTTTGTAAAACGGTCATTTTTCACGATATATGTGCATTGTCGGTATTTTTGTATGTGTGAAAACTCAAAATTGAAAAATCTAAACCAAACGCTAATGTGTGTGCCTGGAAACATCCTTATATGCACTGTTGGCGAAAATAAATAGGGTGCTACCAAAGAGAAAATCTACAAATGAAATGATACCAAAGAGAAAATCTACAGATAGAAATGCGGACTGCTATCCGTTAGCATGTTGGGCCTGAAGTCTACAGCCCATATTTCTTTTATTCTTTGTGTGTGCACGCTCGCACACACACAAAGAGCATTGCAAATTTATCAGATCACTTTGTACAAATTCTAAGAGTAATAAAATTATAGTTTTACAGTATTTCTGGTATGGTATAAGAGCAAATAGACTAACGGCATTATCATTCACGATCCATGCTTCCGTGGTTCCAATTAAACCGATCAAAGAAGTAGATATAGATAGTGGCTTCTCTCCTCGTAACATTCTCATCATTGGATATGATAGTATACATTCTTGATCAAGCATCATCATTCTATCAATTTTCTTTTGCCATGCCTAAGTGGAATCAAAGAATTCTCGTCATTTTTCCTTAGTTGCATCAAGATATTTTGATCATTTGGGCCTTAGCCTCATTATTCGATCATTTACAAGGGACTGCACGTATTACATTAACATTGTTACATCAAGAATCAGTGTAGTATGTACATTTGTTGCGAACCTCTGCTTTATATTTGTTGCAGACCTCTACTTTTGCCTCGTCAAGATCAGATTTTTTTTTTTTTTTTTTTTTTTTTTCCACTGTCATCCCACCTTTTGAAGCTGCCTTCACCGATTGTAGTGAAGAACTCACCGTCAATCGACTGCGGCGAGAGATAGGATGATCTAACTTTATGACATCAAGAAAATGAAACCAACCAGCAATCACCAATTTGTACCCTCGTTAAACTGAAAAGTCAAGTCAACACTATCTCACTAGATGTAAACCCAATTATCAACCCAGAATACATAGGCATCAAGAATAAGATAGTCTCGTATGTTCTTGGCTACTATCATCAATTAGTTCCAGCACACTGTTATATGACGGTCGGAACAAAGCTCCCCTTCCTTCCACATTTTGGGATTTTGTTTACGGCGGATGTTTGACAAAACACCCGAAAAACATGATCTTTTTCATCCAATCACTTGAAAATGAATTTGATTGAAAATAGCAACACAGTAGATCGGAAATAATTGCAATACACAAATATTCCACCTAACAACACACTTTATTGGTTCATCAAAAACAATTTTTGTTTACACTCAATGGACCAAAACCGAAAATAAACAAAATACAATTGAATTAACAACCTTATTGAGAAAAAGTAAGAATATATAGATGACTACAAATATTGTTGGAGCGGAAGAGCGATGTAGAACGACGATAAACCCTTAGACAATCAGGAGGCACCAACTACGTCTTTTAACAGTAAATAGAAATAGCTACCCTTAGCCTAAATTTCTACATCTTCCTCTCCAGGGGCGCAAGCCAAGGAGACACACAACTTCACCAGATATTTTCATATGGTTTCTTGTTGATTGTTCTGATCTAATCAAGAAGGCTACATATATAGAGAATAGGAGACCTAGAAAAGTATCCAAATTGCCCCTTCAAAATATCTCTAGAACATAAACTTTCATTTCTTTCCTTCTATGATAAAATTAATCAAATCAATCAACCAATTAATCAATCAATCAGTCAATCAATTAGTCAATCAATTAATTAATCAATCAATTAATCAATTAACCAAATCAGTCAATCAATCAAATCAATTAATTGATTACATTCTTTTCATAGACTATTCGAATCAAAAAATTCAACACCTCATAGGTCACACACGTATGAGTTAGCTTATACATTCTTGTAACAATAGGAATCCCTGATGTTACGTGCCTATCAAACTGTGATGTGAGACTATTTACTCAAACCGACATTTATACCTTAACAACATGCGAGGTAATCCTAACAGTCTCACCTCGACTTGCATCCTACGATTATCTTTTGAGACCACTGTTTGCCTGCATGACCCAGTTCGTAACATACGGCTCTGATATTACTGTTATGCAACGACAATCGGAACAAAGCCCCTTTCCTTCCATATTGAGCGCGCGCTTATGATTTAGCGCATACATCCTTGTAACAAAAGGAATCTTTGATGTTACATGCCTCCCAACTCATATTTGTACCCCCATTCCTTTAATTTATTCCGTGGTGTGAGACAATTTATTCAAACCGTCATTCCTACCTTAACAACATGCAAGACAATCCTAACACTTACTATCATAAATTGTTTAATACAACATTGTATATGAGATCTAGCCAACCATAGAACAAAATTTTAATTTACTTCATCAATAAGGATAATGCATATAGAAGAGAACTTCATAATGCAAGATAGGGTGACATGCCAATGAGAGACTACATCACCAAAGTAAAGATATTGTATGATAGACTAAATGTTGTGACGCACAAGATGTGACGGCCCGCCCCGCATTAGTCGACATTTCCTCCAAATTGTGCGTTGTACACATGCCCGACTAGCACAGAACGGTCGCCAAAGAAAGGAAAGAAGAGAATGAACTAACAAAGAACCTGTAGAATGTCCCACGGCGCATGAAATAAAATATAATAATAACACACTTGACATAAAATAGACGAGACAGTGCATAAGCTGAAAACTAAACCAACATAGTAGCGGAAATCCAAATACAGCTTATGATCCAACATCATTATTACAATTTTAAACTGTATCTAGAGCAAAAGAAAGCTAAAGTAGAAGATGCACTACTAATGCCCAAACAGTGATCTTCAATAACACAGGGAGAATATCTATATGTATCATACGTGGAAGCCTCCTGCTCGTCTCCGGATCAGCTACTCGTGCATACCCAGCTAACATGTCTCTAGTCTGCTCGTGAGAGCACCCAGAGTAATAAGAAGAGACATAAAACTCTGGGTCAGACAAAAAGTCTGGTATGAGCGATAAGCAACAAAATAGAACAATAACAGGTATAATCCAATCATACCTGAACCTGGACCTGCAACCAAAGAGTTAGCATTAAATACTGTACAACACTCTAAGGTGCCACTAACATATGGTGTACAAGCATATGGGGGTGGGGGTGTGCATGTCATAGTGATGACAAACAATCAAGCATAGCAACCATCCTCACATCTCCCACTCGGTGCGTAAAGCATACGATATCCACTACCTTAGTCACCTATCCATTGGCCATGACGGAATCCAATACCGTATAACTATCACTACAAGCCCATTATCCGTTTCTCAGTGGTGAACCAAAGTTATGAATACCGACAACCCCTTTGCACACGTCCCGCAGCAAAGCCCAACTCATGAAGTCGACTCGTTGTTTCCCAACTGAATCCTGAGCTCTAACTTCTTATTTGGACTACCTTTGCATCTCGGGTTATTGGTCTTCTTCTCCAGATCGGACTTCTTCCTTTACTTTGCTTCGGATCGTACTCCCATCGGGTTCAGATCGTCGTCATCACCCCTGGCGGATCGGGTCGGGGCCTTCAAGCCTAATCACCATACATCGGTTCGGTTCGGAGGTGGCTATGCGGCTTCACGCCCATGAGGGCGGATCGGGTTGGGTGTGAGCAGCTCTCGTGGAAGGTGGTTCAGATCGGGCTCCTTCCTCCGATCCGATCCGGATCGGCCAAAATCCTGCAACTTCTTCCAGCGACTGTTTAAGCCATTTGACGGCGTTTTCGACCAATCTAACACTTCTAGACAATCACAAACTATATCATACAGTCATGGCAACATGTATAATCATTCACAAACACCAAAACAACAATCTTAGCATGTAAAACGGATCAAACATAGCTAAAATCCCATATTTTCCCTTAAGCATGTTTAAGCAAAACTAATCGTAGGATTAACAAAACTTAACCAAATCAACCCAAATTTCTAACAGAGGTATAACATATTATTTTCGAATTTATAATTATTTTTCCAAAATTTATTAATGTATAAATTCGCTAATCTTTACTAATTACTCTTAATCTACCGTAATTAGTGCAAAACTATGCAAATCACTCACCTTAGCCACAAATAAAACCTCAAAACTGAAATAATTCTCTGTTTGGCGATGTTCCCACTGTAACACAACAGCTCTAACTTTGCCTTGGTGCTTTCTCTCCTCAATTTGATGTAGCTAAGCCTAATCTTCAATTAGAAAGTGGTTTAGAGGTGTTTTGGAGAGGTTTAGAAAGTGGAGGCCATAGCTAGGTTAAGAGGAATGAATAGTGACGGCTGAAAAATGAGAAAAATGTATTCTCCAAACCCTAACAGCCTTTTTTAAACTCCTAATCCCGAAATTCCCCTTTGGGCCTAGCTGTTAATTAAGCCCAATTAAGTTGTTTTTCACTATCTGAAACTTGTTTCAGCCATATCTTCCAAACGGTGAGTCTGTTTGGCTAATGTGACCACTCTACGGAATTGTAAACCATCATCCGGATCCAACGGAAGTGGTTTCAGGTCAAAATTCATTTCCAGTCAGAAATTATGGCCGAAACAAGATCAACTAGAGGCAAAATGGTCATTTAAAAATCGGCAAAAATCATGAACATGGGAAATGACCCCAATGGTCGTTTCCCAAAGCCACATGACCATACGACTTAAAGAAATAAATATTCTACGATCCTCCGATGCGTAGAATGCTGGTTGTTACATTCTCCCCTTCTTAAGAAATTTCACCCCCGAAATTCCCTAACCAAAACACACAAAGGGTTACGCATGCCTTTTAGCCATAATACAACAATCAAACATGCAAAACAAGCAAAACAAGTCTATCCTAGCATGCAGAATAACTAAATTGCAAAGTAAATCTTAGCAGGCAAAGAGTTTTGGATACGACTTTCTTATGTCATTCTCTACTTCCCAAGTACAGTCGTTCTCTCGCCATCGATTCCTATCTCTACCCTAGAGGTAATTTCTAATAGGTTAGGATCGTCCTCTGACTGGAACCGATCCACTTAATCTAGATCGATCTAATCGTCAAGCTTACTAGCGTTTCTAAATCCAATTCACATTTAAGTCTGAAGTCATATCCCATGATATACTCTAGTTGCTTCCATTCCAGAAAAATAGCCTCTAAACTGCATGTCTCCTACCCAATGCATCAGCTATCGTACCTAGTCTGGTACCATGGCATTCGTCTATACTGTCATCTTCTTAGGTAATCCAACCTTATACGCCAAATTTTCAACTACATTCCAAATGTCCTTTCAAGTCCAACTTGAGTCCTTCCTACATTCGTACTGCACGTCCAACGTACATTCACCTCCTGGAGGCAAACTAGACCCATCCAATGAACCTAGGTACTCCACTTATACTCGTACTGCACGTCCAACGTACATTCACTTTCTAAAGGTGAACTAGACTCATCCAATGAATCTAGGTACTCTACCTTCGAGTCCAAGTCCAACTTGAAGCTCCTATATCCGCTGAATCTCCAAGGTCAACGGACGCTCCACAATGCCCACCTTACTTCAAGTCTAACGTAAAGTATCTTACGCCCGTCATATCACCATGATCAACGAACTTATACTATTTCCATTCAACAGGATCCTACAGGTGATACTCAAGAGAAGAAAGGTAGGAGCAAACACAATAACCATAGCATCCATCAAACAAATCCTATCTATCACCTGCTAAAGCGATGAATACGTCGATACCTGTATGTCTGGTCCAACCAACATCAATAACTAATGGAAACTCTGCCTCCAAACGGACTACCGTACGTCCAACGTACGTTTATCCTCCAAGGATAAGTAGATCACATCCAACAGATTCAAGGTAAGTGGGCGTCCTCAGATACCCCTGCTTTTAGTCCGCCTGAAACACTCGAGTCCTACCCAAGTCTATCCATTATCTTGCTGCCCTCTCAAGTCCAACTCGAGCCAATCCAATGCCTTGCATCCTTCTCGAGTCCAACTCGAGTCAATGTATTACCCATAAAATCAGACCCAGTCTTGAGAATCCATTATCTACAGACCCTAATCCAACGTGAGTCGTCTCCCTATTCGTTGCATCTCCAAGATCAACGAACACCCATTTTCTTTTACGAGTTCAAGTCCAACTTGAATCGTCCTAATCTTCGTTGCATCTTCCATGGTCGACGAATACATCCTATTTCTTCAAAAAGAACATCAACATAAGGTCTTAAACAATCCATTACTTTGCATCTTTCTCGAGTCCCACTCGAGTCATCTGATAACTCCATCGAGTCTAACTCGGGGCAGTCCATACCATCAAATAGTCTTATCCTGTCACAGCTGCCCATTACTCCTCGAGTAAACCAAGATATTATCCAATGAAAATCACAACAACTAATCTCTCATGTAAACCATCCTAGTCGAACTTGACATTCCCCAAGCACAAGCCCCAAAGGCCTAAACCAATATCAGACAAGCACCCAAGGAACATCTCCTCCGAATTCGGACAATCCACGTGAAGTGATACTAGCAAAACAACTAAGCACTGGAGCACTCATTTACAACGATAACCTCTCAGCTTCCTTGACTCCAGTTACTATCGCCAACACTAGGTAGGTACCTAATACCATCCTATTCCTTTATAGTAGATTGACTCCCCAAAGTAATGCTAAACCCAATAAAGCCCAAAACAAAGTAATTACAAACAAACATACATCCACAACTCGATAAGACCAAGTTACGACAAATCATACTGAGGCTAGTCGAACCACCAATCGGGTTCGTCGCTACTAAAGGTCTATCGACTAACTCAAGTTTGTCAAACAAAACTCGATCAAAAATATCTTAAATAGAAAGCATACCTCGAATAATGACACCTTTTTCCTTCTGCGCCGCAGTTGGGGCATTCGACGAAGAAGGAACAGCGTTGATAGCATATGCTTTCATGATCTTCTTCTCCCTAGGAGATTGTGGATATTCATTCTTGTGATGTCCCGCTTGGCCACAATTAAAGCACTTCCTTTCCCCAGGCTTTTCCCGACAATCTCTGGCATAATGGCCCTTCTTACCACAGCTAAAGCAGTCGCCATCTTTCTTATTTTTCTTATTCTGACCATCCATGGTTTGGTCTTGTTTCCTCTTGTTCTGGGAATTATTCTTGCCTCCACCGCTTGCTTGCAGCTTTGGCTCCTCTGTAGATGCAACCTCGGTCTTCGACTTAGGGTAGAGACTCTCTGACCTCAATGCTTTCCCCACAATCGATTCAAACGTCTCATCGATGTGGTTGATAAGTCTTTCCCCCAAGTATCCATCCAAACCAGTAATGAACCTCTCGTTCTTCTTCTCGGTAGTATCTATTAGGGATAACCCATATTTCGACAAAGTGTTGAACTCAGCAATATACTCCGAGACTGCCCTACCATTCTGCTTAAGCTCCAAGAACTTCCTAAACAATTCTGACTTCTGTGTAGCTGGAATAAACTTATCACTGAAACGAGTTCTAAACTGATCCCAAGTGACTTGATCCTCTGGAGTTGTTGCCTTAATAGCATTCCACCAATTCATTGCCCATCCTTACAGCTGACGGGATGCTAACCTTCTCTTCATCGCATCCTCGATACCCAAGTCTTCGAAGATACACTCGCAGCCATCCAACCAATCCTGAACATCCGTAGCCGACTCCGTTCCGTGGAACGGCTTCCCACCAAGACTAGTATAATCCTTATTCAGCTTGGCGAAATCGGCCCTAGGCGCCTGCACTACTGGACCACCACCATTACCAGCATTGGGAGCTGCCCTCTGAACGTCTCTTAGCATCTCTCTCATGAGGTCAGTGAACATCGTCCTTATGTCAGGAGCATTCCCATTATTGGCTCCTCTACCGGTACCCCTTACGTATCGGCTCATCGTTCAATCTGCACAGAGAAAATGATTAACCATCTCCGTAGTGGTGCCAGTGTAGTGCGACTTCATCCTTAGCTATACTAATAATATATATATAGCTTTTGAAAACCAAAATAACCACAAATACGCGCTCTCATATACGTATACTATCTCTCCCTGATGACTTCCCTAGGTTAATTACGCAATCTAGAGATCTGATACCAAATGTGATGGCCCGCCCTGGCATTAGTCGACATTTCCTCCGAATTGTGCGCTGTACACATGCCCGACTAGCACGGAACAATCGCCAAAGAAAGGAAAGAAGAGAATGAACTAATAAAGAACCTGTAGAATGTCTCACAGCGCATGAAATAAAATATAATAATAACACACTTGACATAAAATAGGCGAGACAATGCATAAGCTGAAAACTAAACCAACATAGCAGCGGAAATCCAAATACAGCTTATGATCCAACATCATTATTACAATTTTAAACTGTCTCTAGAGCAAAAGAAAGCTAAAGTAGAAGATGCACTACTAATGCCCAAGCAGTGATCTTCAACAACACTGGGAGAATATCTATATGTATCATACGTGGAAGCCTCCTGCTCGTCTCCAAATCAGCTACTCGTGCATACCCAGCTAACCTGTCTCTAGTCTGCTCATGAGAGCACCCAGAGAATAAGAAGAGACATAAAACTCTGAGTCAGACAAAAAGTCTGGTATGAGCGATAAACAACAAAACAGAACAATAACAGGTATAATCCAATCATACCTGAACCTGCAACCAAAGAGTTAGCACTGCATACTGTACAACACTCTAAGGTGCCACTAACATATGGTGTACAAGCATATAGGGGTGGGGGTGTGCATGTCATAGTGATGGCAAACAACTAAGCATAGCAACCATCCTCACACCTCTCACTCGGTGCGTAAAGCATAGTATATCCAATACCTTAGTCACCCATCCATTGGGCCATGACGGAATCCAATCCCGTACAACTATCACTATAAGCTCACTATCCGTTTCTCAGTGGTGAACCAAAGTTATGAATACCGACAACCCCTTTGCACACGTCCCGCAGCAAAGCCCAACTCATGAAGTCGACTCGTTGGTTCCCAACTGGATCCTGAGCCCTAACTTCTTATTTGGACTACCTTTGCATCTCGGGTTATTGGTCTTTTTCTCCAGATCGGACTTCTTCCTTTACTTTGCTTCGGATCGTACTCCCATCGGGTTCGGATCGTCGTCATCACCCCTGGCGGATCGGGTCGGGGCCTTCAAGCCCAGTCACCATACATCGATTCAGTTCAGAGGTAGCTATGCAGCTTCATGCCCACGAGGGCGGATCGGGTCGGGTGTGAGCAGCTCTCGTGGAAGGTGGTTCGGATCGGGCTCCTTCCTCCGATCTGATCTGGATCGGCCAAAATCCTGCAACTTCTTCCAGCGACTGTTTACGCCATTCGACGGCGTTTTCGAGCAATCTAACACTTCTAGACAATCACAAACTATATCATACAGTCATAGCAACATGTATAATCATTCACAAACACCAAAACAACAATCTTAGCATGTAAAACGGATCAAACATAGCTAAAATTCCATATTTTCCCTTAAGCATGTTTAAACAAAACTAATCGTAGGATTAACAAAACTTAACCAAATCAACCCAAATTTCTAATAGAGGTATAAATATTATTTTCGAATTTATAATTATTTTCCCAAAAATTATTAATGTATAAATTCGCTAATCTTCACTACTTACCCTTAATCAACCGTAATTAGTGCAAAACTATGCAAATCACTCACCTTAGCCACAAATAAAACCTCAAAACTGAAATAAATCTCTGTTTGGCGTTGTTCCCACTGTAATACAGCAGCTCTAACTTTGCCTTGGTGCTTTATCTCCTCAATTTGATGTAGCTAAGCCTAATCTTCAATTAGAAAGTGGTTTAGAGGTGTTTTGGAGAGGTGTAGAAAGTGGAGGCCATGGCTCGGTTACGAGGAATGAATAGTGATGGCTGAAAAATGAGAAAAAGGTATTCTCCAAACCCTAACAGTCCTTTTTTAAACTCCTTATCCCGAAAGTCCCCTTTGGGCCTAACTGTTAATCACCGGGTTAAGCCCAATTAAGCTGTTTTTCACTATCTGAAACTTGTTTCAGCTATATCTCCCAAATAGTGAGTCCATTTGGCTAATGTGACCACTCTACGGAATTGTAAACCATCATCCGGATCCAATGGAAGTAGTTTCAGGTCAAAATTCCTTTCCAGCCACAAGTTATGGCCGAAACAAGATCAACTAGAGGTAAAACGGTCATTTAAAAATCGGCAAAAATCATGAACATGGGAAATGACCCCAATGGTCGTTTCCCAAAGCCACATGACCATACGACTTCATATAAGAAATAAATATTCTACGATCCTCCGATGCATAGAATGCGGGTTGTTACACAAGATATCAGGAAGTGTACAAATTCTTACCATCACAAGTGGATTCGATGATGAACATGAATCACTTGTAGCATTAATTGCCACACGACAAACATTGTCTGACTTGTAGTCAGTTCAATCTGCCATATTTGAATATGAAGAAAGAGTTAAATAAATAAAAGCAATGTGTTACTACCAAACTAAAGCACCGAAACAGGCTAACGGTGAAGGGGTAGTGGACTGCCGCAAGCACAAAGAGATATTCCATAAGAAATAGACGAGCTCAAGGTAAAGCTGAAAGTATAAAGGAGTAATCCGAAAGCCATGCAACCGATACCATCATTAAAGAAAAGAGCTCAAAACCTATACAAACAAAGGATACCGGCAGGGAAGTTCCGACAAGAAAGAAAGATAACAGAAAGACTCCCGGAACTGGGGTCCAATAAGGAGAAAGACCAATAATCTAATAAATCGGGACCCGGAAAGAAGAAAGGGCTATTGGTATTAAGTTGCTTAATACCTATACATAAAAACCAAAAGCATCAAAAGTACAAGGGAATCATCCGTGAGCCATTTACTGAGACCCCTAGTAGATGATTACTGGAAGGCCGTTCTAACAAGTAACTAACAAAGCACCGGAAGCAACCTCCAAGAAAAGTAAGGATACGCCTCAAAATCCTACATACAGGAAAGCCGAAGCCCCCAGAAGAGAGACAAGCTATCCACACTAATTTTCTTATTTTCAATACCGATAGGGTGACGGACCCGACAACCTTTCACTTGAATCACAAAGGCAAGCTAAGCAAGGTGTTGATATCAAGATCGGAAGCCTACGCCCGAAAGCCAAAACCTTCCGTAAGCCATCTGTACCAACAAACTCAAGACCTATACAAAGTGTATGAACAAGCAATCAAGAAAAGAGTTCCACAAACTGGAACCCGCCTCATGAAACAAGAAACGACACCTCAAAGGGCTAGGGGCCAAGCCTTCAGAATCTAAAGAAGTGGCGGCTGAGAGCCAGGACTTTCGGAACTAAAGGAATAATGGCCGACAAGGGGTATTGCTGGCCCAATAGCAAAAGGCCCCGATTTCTCTATAAATAAGACGCTAAGGGTCTCATTTTGTGGACGATTTTCTCATTTATCATTCTTGTACTCTTTTCTCTAGAGTAAACCCTAATTCCTAAATCAAATTGGGCTTTTTGGTTGTAACCACTTGTGTATTCTAAATCGAAGATCAATAAAGAGTGGATCAATACTTAGTACGTATCTCATGAGTTTCCCATATATTTCCTTAGCTATTACCAACGCAACATGTCGTCTACTTTCTACATGCTTACAGGATCTCACCCAAGCCTGAACCCTTCCGCAAAGTTAGTGCAAAAACCCTTCCTGTAAGTCATTTAGCCCTTATCGAGGGTTGTGCTAAGGGAACTCTTGTCTCAAGATAACTGCTGGTTCTTGAGTCGCTTAAGCGTGATACTCACCCTATTGAGGGAAGAGTTACAAATATTTTTTGCTTAAAACCTTGATATCTAGGAAACAATGAACTAACTCGAACTCATGAAAGCTAAATAAACCTATTTTCCCCTTAGGTCCACTTCCGTAAACTTATCTCCGGTGCTGATGAAAAATGTCGTGAACATTTTGGCGCTAGAAGGAGGGATTGAACATTTAACCTTGTGGTAAATCTTCCCTCATACCTAACTGTGTTGTTTTGTCCGAGGTTGGACTAAGCTTTGAATATGCAAGATCATGCGCAAGAGGTCCCAATGAGAGTCTTCTGGATCTCAAATGGATATGTCAGGTACTACTGACCCAAGAGTGACGGAAGAACAAAGGTTGAGAACGACAGCTATGCAAATAATTAAGCGGAAAAAGAAAGTAGAGCAATATGATTCTAATTATTTGAGCAATAGCCATCCCAAAATAAAACAAAACCTAACATTTCCTCTAAATGTTTCTACATCAAAGGATTACAACATCTTCTCTCCTATACGGAAAGCTCTCCATACACATATCGAAAGGATAACGTTTGAGCAAGAAATAACAGATGATTTCAACCACTTCGCTTCCAAATTGTCTAAAAGGGTAGCAGTCCAATTCCAACCTATTTGAGAAAGAGAAAACAAGAGTATTAATGGAGCGATAAGGTTTGGTAACAGAGGAGTTAAGTGTCAACAGCAAGAAAGTAAGTTTACACCAAGGCTACCTAAAGGATACTACCTTACCACTTGAATGGAAAATGTCTATTTCCTAACCAAACACGAGCTCAATTATTGGCCATCTACAAAAAATAAGCCTAAGAACGAAAGGAAATTAAGAGGATTGCCACTATCACATAATGAATGGACATGAGACTAACAACTGCAGAATTCTCGAAGGGATGATCACTAATTTCTTCAATCAGAACTAGCTACTTGTAAAAGGATCAAACTAAGTCCAATAAAGATCCTTAGGAAAAGGATTGTCTGTATGACCTATGGTATAGAAACCCTCCCAAGAATCGAGATAACCAAAGACGGGCTGACCCACGAAGCGAAAAAATCCTTATCACTGCCGAGTTAGCTAGGGCAAGGCAACCCCCGGAGGAGGGTAGTGTGTAAGCCTTTTTCCGCGCCCGAATCAGAAAGGGCCAGGTTAAAGCATCAAAAGCGTAAGCCTCCAACCCACACCGGAAACGGTTGTGATGGAGCATTGATTAGCACGCTCTATCTTTGCTCGTAGAAGAGTACCCCTTGCATCTGCTATGAACTAAGCACATCATACCTCTGTTCACAGAACAACACATCCTACCTCTTCTTATGTTCCGCGTTACCCACAGAAGGGAATGCAAAACCCTATCATCATCTACGATGGTCAGGATAGGGTACACCTTGGAGGGGGTGGAGCGTAAGCCTCTAACATCACCTACGATGGTCAGGATAGAGCATCAAAAGAGTATGCCTTTATTCTGTGTTTATGATGGCCCGGTTTAAGTATCTAAGACCATATCATCGCCTATAATGGCCAGGGTAAGGCGCCGCCTGGAGGCAGGTTGGATAGTCCTTGGGCCCTGCTTATGGATAATCTAGCCAAGCGTACTAGATGCATAGGCTTAGAGAGTGGCCAACAAAGCACGTAGATCCTCTGCTTTGACGATAAAACCCCAGAGAGTGTCTCAAGAAGCACGTACAATCTCTGCTTCATAAATCAAACCTGAAGGGGATGACGAAACATTGATACCAGAAGCGAATTTCTGATCCTCAACCTTTAAGTGCCCGTGTAAGGCTCGATAGGGACTTCTATTAATACTGAAAGTGGAATTCTGGTCTTCAATCTATTAAATACCCGAATCCCGGTTAATTCGAGACTTCCGTTAAATACCCGAATCTGGGTTAGTTAAAGATTATGAATATCTGAATCTGGGTCGATTTAGGTCTCAACCAGTGCTGGAAGGGGATCTCTGGCCCCATTTTAAATAGCCGATTCTGGGTCGGTTCGTAAGCTTAACTATTATCAAAAAGAGATGTTTGATCTTCTTAATTTGAGTCTTGTTGGGAACCAGACTCCCATTACTACCAGAAGCAGATTTCTGGTCTTACACCTCAATCTAAGAGATGAATCAATGTCTCGTCGCTATTAAAAAAAGGAGGAAATTTCTGGAAATCTACCCTTAATACCCTAATCTGGGTCACAAAGCTCTAATCCTTAAAGAGGTGATGTACTGTTAATTCAATAGCTGGAGCTTGTCTCCTAAGAGGCCTTCTTGTAAGGACATGAACCTACTGTATTACTCAGGGAAGATTCCTTAACCCATGTGTTCGTCAAAATTCATTTTTCACTATGCCAAACGTGTATGAGATACATATTCTCACACAACACTAGAATACGTATTCAGGCAGATGTTCAAGCATGTATCTTAGGTTTCCTTCTGTAAAGCCCTAGGACAGGGATTTCTTTTTCCCGAATAGGGAGATTCTCTAGAAGTACCTATCACGCTAGAAAACTTTTACTAGTGCATTACGTACACGTAAACTCATTAATTATTTCACACGTTCAGTGCCATGTTGCCATTAATTTCAGCAAAGGCAAGTGATGCATTACGTATAGCTTACGAACTAGGCAAGATGCGTCAAATTTATGCAAAACAGCACAATGAGATCCCAAAAAGAAAACATTCTCTAGTCAAAGAAAAGTACCACATATCAGTTGGTACCCGTACAATGCACAAACATTTTTACATATAATTATGTCATAAATTATTCCGCACACGTAATTATTGTTTTTTTAGATCCAACATTTACAACACCTAAAAGAGATGTCACATTTTGGCACACAAAAGTTTCGTGGTGGCCAAATTGGTCAGTCCAAGTCAGGATTCTGTAAAGCAAATTTGAGGGAGGCATAACCTGCCTTTGTTTTCTTCAATTCAGCCTCCAACTCGTTAATTCGATAGTATAATTTGCCTATCTCCGCTTTTGTGCTAGTGGAAGGGATGACCTTTAACTTCCATTGCAGTTCGTGAATAGTCTCATTTTTCTCCTTAAGTTGGTTCTCAAAATGGGATACCTATTCCTTAAGATTTTTAATAATTATCTTTTGTTGATGATATATCTTCTTCCACCTTGAGGGGGGCATCCTCAAAGATATCCTTGCGACTGACGATGGTCAAGGGGTCCTCTCTGAATTGTGAAGGAGGGGTCTGAAATATATCCTCCTAATCACAAATAAGATGAGATACAGAGATGTGTAAAATGTAATTGTCAAACATCGAAACTACTACTGTTATACATCTCAAAGGAAAAACAATCACATAAAATTATACCATACAAATCCTGAACCATTTCGACAAACATACATATTTGCGGGATCTTAATAACACAAGTCTGATAGCCAGCACACATATCATCCACATTGTAGGTATTAATGTAATACAATGGATCATAAATATTATGATAATTACATCACTAGTCACAAAGAAGATACGAATATGTGAAATATCTAAGCGCTTCTATTTAGGTGAATTCACGCATGTTTACGAAACATGCCCTTCAAATGTTTTCGATAGCCAAAAGTTACGGACAAAAGACATTATTATGGTTTACAGCTTCAAAGAAGCAAGGGGCTGTCACGACATGGAAAAACTAGTTATTAATGCAAAGTCAAGAAGGAAGGAAACATTTTGAAAGCGAAAGTCATACCAATGCAGTAGAAATATCAGATTGGATAGAAATTTCTTTACCCTTCGGTTTCGGAGAACCACCTTCCCTGGGAGGAGTTGAAACTAAACCTCGAGTAGGTGGGGTGCTTAAGGAATCAGTAGTGATCCTCTTAGCAACAAAAGAAGAGTCTCCATAATCCCTACCAGGCTCATCTTGTTGACCTTCATCTCCTCATGTTCCCTTATCAACAATCAAATCCTCTTCTTCTTCATCGTCGGGATCCTCAAGAAACTCCTCGATATACAGAAAGTACTCTGGTCTTATCTTGTACTCCAGAAGAACTTTACCTTCTCAGTTAACTTGTTGGATTCTCCCCAAAACTCTGGTCTTAATGGAAGGGGGCACTGAAGTAAAGTCAATCCCTCGAAATTTCTTATAATTGTCAAATAAGCAACGAGGAGAGTATCTTTGAAGTATTCCATCACAACGTCACGGAGGTGAACCTTTAGAAAGTCGAATATCCCGTCGCTAGCTTCATTAATTATCCGTTTGGTAGCAAAGAGTTTATGGTTCATCCTGTCCATTTCAATAGCATGATCAATCATCATTTCCATCTTCTCGTTCTTGGAACTCTCAACTTGCTTAGATAAAAAAATCCTTGCCCTCCTTCTCTTCATTCAACAAGGCCGTCAATCTCTCACATTCACTGTCACTTTCCGTCTTCTCCTGCAGAAAGGCGTCAACCTTATCCCTTAGTGTCTTTTTCTCTTCCCTAAGAGCAGTTATCTCAACAGAAGATGAAAAAAAATCACTCCCCTAGACAAGAGCCAACTTTTCATCACCTATAAGATAAAAGAAAGAACAGGTTGAGATCCCCCACAAAAGTATTATAATAAAAGAGAAGCTAGAGAGAGCAAGTTAATACCAAAAGTTGGTCCTTTATTAACCGTTGATAAAAATCCACCATGTCCAAGGACGTGGAAGATTGTGAAATATTGGAAACTTCGGGGGATGAAAGAGAAAGGTTTACAAGTTTATCAAAATCCAGAACCAGTGAAGGAAAAGCATGAGGAGTAACATGCTGAGAAGAAGAAGGCATAAACAAGCCACGCTCTCCAACAACTGGTTCACCGAGAGGAATGTGTGATGCAGAGCTACAGATACTTTTTCTTCTTGGAGAAATATTGGGGGAACTATCGATATCGATAACCTTATCGACATTAGAAACATCAAGGTTGGAAGTCATCTGAGTTTATGTCATAGTATCAGCGTCCTCAAAAAATGTACCACCTTATCGTGCTTCGGCTTTTTGGGCGAGGGCACTATGTTGGAACCAGCAAGCCTTTTTAAAACTTTAACGTTAGGCTGGGCAAAGACATCAAGAGTATAAATATTTTTAGAGGCCACAAAATCTAAACAGAGAAAGCTATGTCAGATAAATAAGGAAAAGAGAACCAATACAGGGAAGTAGGAAGGATACCGATAGAGTAGTTCCGACACGAAAGAAAGATAATAGAAGGACTCCCAGAACTGGAGGCCAACAAGGAGAAAGACCAATAATCCAATACCGATACATAAGAAGAAAAAGCATCAAAAGTATAAGGGAATCATCCGGGACCCATTTACCGAGACCCCAAGTAGATGATTACCGGAAGGTTGTTCTAAGAAATAACTAACAAAGCATCGGAAGCAACCTCCTAGAAAATTAAGGATACGCCTCGGAAGCCTACCGATAGGCAAGCCGGAGCCCCCAGAAGAGAGACAAGCTATTCACACTAATTTGCTTAGTGTCGATACCGACATGGGTGATGAACCCGGCAACCTTTCACTTGAATCACAAAGGCAAGCTCCGCAAGGTGTTGATATAAAGATTGGAAGCCTATATCCGGAAGCCAAAACCTTCCCAAAGCCATCCGCACCGACAAACTCAAGACTCATACAAGGTGTATAAACAAGCAATCAAGAAAAGAGTTCTGCAAACTGGAACCCACATCCCGAAAGCAAGAACCGTCACCTCAAAGAGCCAGCGGCCAAGCCTTCAGAATCTAAAGAAGAGGCAGCCGAGAGCCAGCACCTCCGGAACCATAGGAAAAAGCAGCCAAATGGGGGTATTGCTGGCCAATAGCAAAAGGGACCCCTATTTTTCTATAAACAAGACCCCAAGGGTCTCACTTTGGGGACGACTTTCTCATTTCTCATTCTTGTACTCTTTTCTCCAGAGTAAACCCTATTTCCTAAATCAAATTGGGGATTTTGATTGTAAATATTTGTATATTCTAAATCAAAGATCAATAAAGAGTGGATCAATACTTAGTACATTTCTCATGAGTTTCCCATATATTTCCTTAGTTATTACCAATACAACATGTCACCTACTTTCTACATGCTCACGGCTCTCACCAAGCCTGAACCCTTCCGCTAAGTCAGTGCAAAACCCATTCCTATAAGCCATTTAGCCATTATCGAGGGTTGTGCTTAGGGAACCTTTGTCTCAAGATAACTGTTGGTTCTTGAGTCGCTTAAGCGTGATACGAACCCCATTAAGGGCTGAGTAACTAGTCTTTTGGGCTCAAAACCTTGATATCTAGGAAACGATGAACTAACTTGAACTCGTGAAAGCTAAATAAACCTATTTTTTCGCTAGGTTCACTTCCGTAGACCTATCTCCAGTGTTGATGAAAAATATTGTTAACACAATGTAAAATGAGTTCAGTGTCAATTACGCAACAAGAGAAAAAAATAAAGAAAAACAAAGAAATGCACCCAGTCAAGGTAAACTAAAGACCTAAGGTCAAGGAAGAAAACAACCACGAATTGGAAGAGGTAGATTCAACAAATAATAATTTTGTCACCCCACATCCGTTAATGTCACTGTTAGGAGAATGCATTAAGTTTCGTGAAGTGCAATAGGTAAACGGTAACTAAATGTATAAGACATATATAAATAATGCAGCGATGAAACTTAGAAATTTTTATTAATTGGGAAAAACAATATTTCAAACCCTAAGTTACTGCATCATGTTTTTCTCAAATACCAAAAAGTAATTTGTCTTATAATCAAAGTACATAAACCATAACAATGTCCCTCAAGTGTCATTACAATAAGCATTGATAAACTGAAAAAATATACTTGAAAAAGGAGAGCTATCCAAGTCCAAGCAGAATCATGGTCTCAACTATTGACCACACCCACTTTGAGAACCTGAGGGGGGAAAGGAAGGGAGAGAAGGAAAACAAAAAGTGTCAGACAAAAAGTCTGGCGAGTTTCAGTAATTTTTAGAATATGTATATGAAAAGTTGTCAATACAAATTAATAATACAGGAATAAAAAGTACTGCAAAATATGTATATACGTAAGACGTAAATGATATGCCAAACAAGATAAAGGTAGATTAAACTTCTCACTCATATCCCAAGAATCAAACTAACTGCACAAACTTATTAGTGTTAACAGAATTAGGTGTTACCCTAATTATTACCCATGCGATTGGCTCCCTATTACCTGAATATTTTGTGTTAACCCCAACAGTAGGGTGTATTAGTTCCTAACCCAGCAACTTATAGAACCCATCCATATCCATAGGTGTTACAATGGCTAAGTTTCCTGTAGTCGGACCCATGCACGCTCATAACTCTGCCGGAACACGCCCGTACACCCCTTAAACCTTGAACCTCTTATAATCCAGTTCAGTAAAGCGTGCCTTGACCCCTACCTAGTGCGGGGTCCCCACCAAGATACCAGCAAGGATAATGACTGATATGGGTTCCATACAACTTGACACAAGCCACCCCCTAGGCTTGTGTCCTATGTACCTAGGATTTAAGAGTCCCGAAAACCTGATACAACAACTAGACTTGGGACCTCTTTTACTTATTAATTAACAGGTGTAACTTAGCAGGTTTAAGTTCATTAATAAGCCCAGTTGTAAAATGCATTTGTCTAAATGTTATTGGTATACAACCCCCTTTCCCAACAAGCACCTGCCCAGATGTATAATTAGACTTAGTACTTTACTCGGTTTTCACATCTGGTACTATTTTATCCTTACATGTCATACTTAATATCATATTAAGTCCATTTTAACTAATTATCATGCCGCATGATCTTCCTGACATCTAATTAATCCAACCTTAAATGAATAATATGCAATTATCCCAATTCTAATAGACTAACATGTAATTATCCCAATTCTTACAATCGAGGGTTCGAGTACATAATATACCCAATTTTCCCTATTTGTATGTCATTATGTAATCATTCCAATTTATGCCTTTTATACGCAATTAACATAATAGCCAAGGCTTGAGTAGCTGAGGTTTCACATAAATAGAAAGGAAAACATATCTCAAACTGAAAAAAGGCATATAAAAATGACTATAATAAATGAAAGGCATAGTAGGTATAAGGAAGATTAAAGTACATAATATAACTTTTAGATTTGAAAAGAAAAACATGTATAAACATATATATGGATTACTTTACGGATTGTTTATACCAGATCCAATCTTATTCATTGTTCAAAACATTTTTAAATAATCAAATCTAAAAATCACATAGAACTCACATCGAGACTTGATGAAGAGTATGAATATGCTACTGAAGAAAATGTCCACTTTAATCTTATATTATGTAAAGCCGTCTGAATTGTCCTAGCTAGTATATGTTTAGGCAACACCTCGATAGTTCTATGCACGTATTTATCTTAAAAAGATTTGGAGGAATAAGGAGGAAGAAAGGGTTTTATGTTGTGTAGAACAAATGAGGTTACATGCCTTTATATAGACTACCTAGGACAATCTGTCACTATTAGATATTATGTTTTTAATCCAGTTTGTACACTTAGTGCTAAGTGTACGATGAATATAGTCCGCAAAACAGTCCAGGTTCTTCACTTAGAACCCACCTTGATCTAGAGTGGGTCGACCCACCTACCCCAGGGTCGACCCAGCCCCACTTGGGTCGACCGGAGCTGAGCGTGGGTCGGTCCACAACGTGTCTGATTCCCACTTATCTTCCCGCCATGTTTCGTTTGAAAATTCTAGAATTAATTTAATATTATAATTAATATAATCTCCTTATATGTGTACAAATTTCTAATGCCCATAGTTTCCTCATACGTTGTCCGTTTTACGCAAACTTAGGGTCTGTCCGAACCAGAATTCCTAGACGAACACAACAGTAATGTCGGTATCACTTAATTTTGAATATATAACTAAGTTATTCCCAATTTATCATCTTAATGTATGGTTATAGTGTAATAAATTTTTGGGGTGTTACATTCTTCCCTACTTAAAAGATTTCGTCCCCGAAATTCCCAAGAATGTTATAATCCTAGAAACCACCTACAACCATCTACTCATCCATCTTCCACAGGCATCCATTTGTCCTTAAAGATTTTTAATGTTTGTATAAACAGATGAAAAAATGTTGTGTGTATATGTCCTTACCCTATTGCGAAATCAGGCAGTTGATTGATTCGGATGACCTCCTTAATACAATATATGTATATGCCATGTATCCAATATGCATTGAAATAATCCTACTAATACATATAATTTCTATATGTGTGCTCACCCATTCTTCAAAATGCGACACCCATATGATTATCCATTAATTTCCATCTATAGAAAATTTAAATGAACACATATCCATGTGCAATATGTTAGTGATTCAGTCAATCAAGTGCCTAGTGTGTGTATATGCATTAACAAACAACCACTAGCAAACACTTGCATGCATTTGCAGCCATTAACCTTAACATGTTTCAAACATATGTTTCCAACCATTGAATTTTACCTAAGGGTCGAAAGGTTCAAACGATAAGATAAACTTGAATGATAGAAGCAAATGCAAAGTAAAAGCTTGGAAAAGAAATCAAGAACGTACTTTCAAAAAGAAAAGGGTAAGAAGCGTGAATCCTATCTACGGGTTCCCACGTTGCTTCTTCATGGTCTTCTCTCCATTGTACTTTCAATAATCTGATCTCCTTGTTACCTAGCTTCTTGATTTATGATCCAAGGATATGAGTAGGAACTCTTCTCACTGATGCTTCCTTTTCAACTTCCACACCTTCAAGTGTGCTCGGCTATACTATCTCTGTCGTATCATGGAGACATTTCCCTAAATGGGAAACATGAAACACATCGTGCACACCCGCCGGTCTATCCAGTAGCTTGATCCTATAGACCATCTGACCTATCCTCTCTACTATAGGGAATGGCCCAACGAATCTCGGCGCCAACTTCCCTACTGAGCAAAAGCAAACTACATTCCTGAGCGGTGAAACTTTGATGAAAACATATCTCCCACTTCAAACTCCAAGTCGGTCCTCCTTTTATGCGAATAAGATTTTTGTCGATCCTGTGCAGCTTTCATCCTTCTTCGAATGAGGTCTATTTTTCCGAAGTATTTCTTACCATGTCAGGCCCTAGTAGAAGTCTGTTTGTAGACTCCCACTAACAAGTCGATGATCTGCAAAGTCGTCTGTATAATGCTTCGAAGGGTGCCATGCCTACGCTCGACTGATAATTATTATTATGTGTGAAATCAACAAATGGGAGATGCTCTTCCCAAGTCCCTTCTAAGTCTAGTATACACAGTCTTAGTAGATCATCAAGAACTCTATTAACCCTCTTAGTTTTTCCATCAGTCTGAGGGTGATAAGCAGTGCTAAGTCTTAACTGTGTACCTAGAGCTTCTTGCAAGCTCCTCCAAATTCACTAGTAAATATAGGGTTACGGTCACTTACTGTACTTGAAGGTACCCCATATAGTCATACAATCTCCTTGAGGTAAACTGAAGCTGGCCAAGTTGTCTTCCTCTTGCTCTTGACTGGGATGAACTGTGCACTCTTTGTAAGCCTGTCCACTATCACCCATATGCTCGTGTTGCCCTTCCTTGTTCTGGGCAGTCCATCAATGAAATATATAGAGACGCTCTCCCACTTCCATTGTGGGATATCTAAGGGCTGAAGCAATATTCCCAGCTTCTTTTGTTCATTTTTTACTCATTGGCATGTCAAGCATCAAGCAACAAACTCCGCTACATCTTTCTTCATGCCAGTCCAGAAAAAACTCTCTTTATGTCTCGATGCATCTTGTCGCCTCTCGGATGGATAGTCATCCGAGAATGATGAGCTTCTTATAATACTGCTTTAAGCAATTCCCTAACCTTAAGGTTAACACATAGCCTTCCATCTCGTCTTAGCCACCCTTTATCGTCCATGGTATATATAGCATGGTAACCAGAAGTCTCTCCTCTACCAAGCCTTTCCAAGATGTCTAAAGTCTACGGGTCCTCCCGCTGCACATATCCAATTCGCTCCAATAGAGTAGGTCGCACCTCCAATGATGCCACCAATCCATGAGTGAAATATGTAGATGGCTTAAAATCAAAGGTTGAGATGTACTCCAAGCTCTACCTTTCTACGAATAGAGGACTCAAACTCATCCTCTTCCTACTCAATGTGTCCGCCACCACATTACCCTTGCCTGGGGTATAAGCTATCTCAAAGTCATAGGACGCTAGGAACTCCATCCACCTTTGTTGCCTTAGGTTGAGATTCTTTTGCGAGAACAAGTATTTGAGCGACTTATGGTCCGTATATACCTCAAATCTATCCCCAAGTAGATGGTGCTGCCAAGACTTAAGTGTGAACACTACTACTGCTAACTCCAAGTCATGGGTGGGGTATATCTTCTCATGAACCCTCAGTTTCCTACTTCCATAATATACAACCCTACCCTCTTGCATTAGTATGGAGCTTAATGTAACACCCCGAATTTTCTATTAACACTAAAGTTGCTAAAATAATAATAAGTGTGTAGAAGAGGGGATGTATCTAATATGAATATAAAGATATTAATAAGTATGTAAGAGAGGGGATGTATCTAATATGAATATAAAAATATTAATAAGTGTGTAAGAGAGGGGATGTATCTAATATGAATATAAAAATATTAATAAGTGTGTGAGAGAGGGGATGTATCTAATGTGTATATAAAAACAATAATAAGTAAAGGGGGATGTATCTAATATGTACATTGTAGAAAAATATATATATATTTATGACATGAATAGAAGTTTATTAATATGCTGAGTGTTTGCTGAGTCACTTCTGACTCATTGCTGAGTCAACAAGATAAACCCCATCTTGTCTGGACGGCTGCGGTTATTTCTAGGTTAAATCTAATGGCATAAACGCATTCTAAAATCTATAAATAAGTGGGTAGACCCTAGACCTAAATCACTTGTAAAATTAGAGAAGCTACCGTCATGCTGCTGCCATGGAGTTCAGCATAGCCGTCACAAACAAAGAAGAGGAAGCCTAATCTACTACAACTAAATTCTTCTCAACAAAACAAATCAAACCAAAGAACTCTCTCTCTAATTCTCTTCTTTTGTTGGTGAGTATGATGATTCTCACAAGACTATTACAAACTAATTTGACTCAATTATGAATGGATCACAAGAAAGTGATGTGATTTGTAATTGTAAATTCTATATATTGTGGATCTCTTATTATGTTATTATGTTGTCGTATGATGTAAATTATATATGCTATGTCATGCTATGCTGTAAATTCTCTTATGCTATGTTGTGCTATGTTGAGAATCATGTCAAGCTATGTTATACTATCATACTATGCCATGTTATAAATCATGCTATATTATGTTGAAAAATCATGATGTTGTTGGATCATGCTTAAAGTTATGTTTTTTTTCTTAATTTAAATGGATCTTGTTTATGGGAATTTGCCTATTAGGTTAGGTGTACCCATAAACTTGAAACTATAATTAAATAAAACTTGATTGTGGGAATTTGCCTATTGAGTTAGGTGTACCCATATAAAACCATGTTGTTAAAAAAATTAGATGATGTTGATTCACACATGTTCATATGTAAGTTTATGAAAATTGATTGTGATTATATTAGGTGAATTTTGAACAAGTTGACACCTTTAGGTCCATGACATGTATAATCTATGCAAGTTGGACATATGCAAGTTTCACCCCTTATTATGATTCATTTGGTCACATATACATGTTGTTATTATGATAATCTCTTTTATGCTATGAGTTAGGCTATTCGAGTCTAACATATATCTTGCGAATAAACGTTCAAACGTGGGGTAGGGGTAATATTAGGAATTAATAAATTGGGTGCAATTTTGTAAGATTTTGCATACCATGAATGGATGTCCATAATTGAGTCAATTATGGACATTGTTAAAAATTGGAAGTAATTAATAATTCAAGTAGGGAATTATTAAAATTGGGGGAAAGTGGATTATTATTAATAATCAATGCTTAGGACACGAGGTTGGACCCGTTTGTGATGTAAACCTGCCCGGACCCGCCCGGCAAATCCAGTAGTCACAAATGTCGGCCCAATGTGAGAGGTCCTAGGCCCAAACTAAAGCATAACAGTTGTAAAGACACGAGGTTAGACTCTTTTATGGTGTAAGACTGCCCGGACCCGCCCGGCAAATCCAGCTGCCATAAATGCCAGTCTAATGTGAGAGGTCTTTATGAGGTTATGGCCTTAATGAACTAAGAAATACTTAACCAGATAATCATGTAAGGTGGGACATGGGGGTTAAGTAGGTGCCTTGGGTGGCATGAGGAATCTGGTGGTTGCCTTTAGAGGCATTTGAAATACGATTAGACTTAACCAAACACACATGTAAATGAACATGACTAAGTGGGTTAAGTGGGATGGACTAATGGGGACAAGCTTAGGTGGAATGCTTGTGGTAAATAGTGGGGGCCCATTTCAACCAGTATCCCAAAACGTATCTTTGTGGGCTCGACCCAAGTCGAGGACGGGACACGCATACTGGGTTTGACTATAAGAGGCCAAAACAGGGAGCGGTGGCAACGCAAGTCCAACGGGTTTCATATGCGTGTGTGGACCCGGACTGGTAGGTAAGACGTTGTTGCATCGTGTAGGTATAAGCCGTGCATGTCCGTTGTATCAGGTTGCCACTTTAGGGGAGTGATACACCCCACTGTGGGGCCAGCACGGGTATCTACGAGTTAGGGAGCCGATCGAATAATGGGAAGTAGGGTACACCTAGTGGAGATAGGGGCAGGCGGCACCTATGTAGTCAGCTAGGGGTACGTAAAGCCATTGGGAAAGTTTCTAAGTGAAGCTAAGTGGGATGAATCTTTAGGGTGACTGGTGTGGTGCAGTATAGTGTTTATCCTTTAGTATTTAGGAGCGCCTATAACGTTGCCTTTAGCGATTGTCTATGTCCTTAATCTGCTCTTCATAGACATTTTCTTGTTTTCCAGCTTATGCCTTAGTCCAGTTATTTTGGTAATAGTATTGTAGAATTATCATATTCACCAGACTTTATGTCTGACCCCCTCTTTTCCATCCTTTTTCTCCCTTCAGGGTCCGCAGGTTGGGCCAAGTTCTAGTGGAGTCTAGTTGGATCGCTTATCTTCTGGAAAGCTTGGACTGCTGAAGTAAAGTCCAGCTTGTTATCTTTCTTTTTAATGGCTATTCATGTAATGGGATTATGTACTTGTTTTATCAAGATAGATATTGTACTTGACATTGAATATGGTGTTATGATGTAATCAAACATGTTTTGACTTCTACTATAATGAAATAAAGTTTTTGAATTTCCAAGTACTATTTTATATCTGTCTTGTTGTAATTTTACTGTTCTATATTCACTTAAAACCTCCATGGAAGTTAATGCATTCCCTTTGTGAGTGACATTAATGGACGTGGGGTGTTACACGTGGTATCAGAGTTTAAGGTTACCAGAACAGATAAAATTTTTAGAAAACTATTTTTTCTAAAGTATTTTTGAAAGAAGTGTTTTCAAAAATATGTTTTAATGAGTAAATTTAAGAAGAAAGTTTTTATGAAAAACATAATCCCGAATAGCCATATCTTTATCTTTCGAGTCCTCTATTTTGAATCTTTCCTTTTTCGTTTCAGCATGGCTGAAGATCTCAACATTCCAGAGGGTGTTCATATACCCGGTTGGTTTCGTCAATATCTTGAGGCCAGGGCCACCGCGGGTCCAGCAAATCCTCCTCCTCCTCCTCGTGTTGACACTTTTGCAAAGACGTGCAAGGAATTCAAGGCTATGGGAGGAAAAACTTTTCAAGGGACTGAGACGTTTGTGGAGGCCAGAGATTGGCTTAAGGAGACTGAGGAATTACTTGATATCTTTGAAGTGAAGGACGAAAGGAAAGTCCGTTTAGCAGCTTGGTTAATGATGGGAGAAGCCTCGTTTTGGTGGGAGGTCACTAACGGGGAACGTCCAGTTGATTCATGGGCGGATTTCAGACGAAGGTTTGAGGCAAAGTTTCTTTCAAGGGCAGAGGAGAACTTAAATATGGAAAAATTCCTGGCACTAAAGCAAGGGAGCTCATCAGTAAAGGAATATGTCAATAAATTTAATCAGTTAGCAAGGTTTGGCTTGGAGTTGGTGAACACGCCAGAGAAGAAAGCTTTGAGGTTCGTTAGAGGCTTGAATGAACCGTTGCAAGGGTTGGCTATGACCCACATCCCTATGGGAGCCACCTTTGAAAAGCTAGTAGAAATGGCACTTATGCATGAGGATAAGGCAGTTGAAAAGAAAGGGGATCAGAAGAAACCCCAACAGCAAAATAAGAAGGGTGGTAAAAACAATAATGGCAAAGGGAAGAAGAAATGCTTCAATTGTGGGACGCCTGGCCATCTCAGCAAAGATTGTAGAAAGAAAAAGAAGACTGGTTGTTTTCATTGTGGAGATGCGGGACATTTAGTGAAGGACTGTCCAAAGAAGGGGCAGAGGGCAGGGTCTACCTCGGGAGGACGGGTGCAGGCTCTTATGGCACCAGGGCAGGCAAGGGGGCAAGTTCAGGCTATTGCGGCCCCACCGCTGCAAGAAAGAGGTAGAACAATTTCTGTTGAAAGCTTAGTTTTTCTGTTTGATCATCCTGTCCGTACCTTATTCGATTCTGGCGCATCTCATTCGTTTATCTCTGCATCATTAGTTGAATCACTGCACTTGAACACCAGTTTAGTAGAGGATCCCTTGGTCGTTTCAAATCCAATTGGGGGTTCGGCTCATTTGACCATGATATGTTTGGATTTGAAAATCTCTATACTTAGCGTTGAATTTAGATGTGATGCTTATGTATTGGGCTTCACGGGCTATGGGCTAATTTTAGGAATGGATTGGTTGTCTAGAAATAGGGCCATTCTTGATTGTGAAAGGAGAGTAGTTAGGCTTGCGACTCGCCTTGGTAATGCTCTCGACATCTTTTGTAATCCCATAAATTCCGTTATGCTAAGTTATCTTGAATCGCTTGACGCGTCTGTAGAGAACCTGCGATCGGTAGAAGTGGTCCGGGAATATCCGGATGTGTTTGAGGAGGTGAAGGGCTTACCTCCAAAGCGGGAGATAGACTTTCGAATTTATCTTGTGGATAATGCTAAACCCGTATCTTTGCCAGTGCGCCACATGGCTCCTCGTGAAAGGAGGGAACTCAATAAGCAAGTAAAGGAGTTGCTTGAGAAGGGGTTCATAAGACGTAGTATATCGGAGTGGGGTGCTCCAGTAGTTTTGCCACAAAGGCGGATGGGTCTCTTAGACTTTGTATGGACTATAGAGAACTAAACAATCTTACTAAAAAGAACCGACACCCACTGCCGAGGATTGACGATCTCTTTGATCAGTTAGTTGGCGCCTCAGTGTTTTCGCAGTTGGACTTAGCCACTGGCTTTCATCAACTGAGAGTGGCTGAGGATAGTATAGATAAGACTGCTTTTAGGACTCCTGACGGATTCTATGAATGGCTAGTGATGCCCTTTGGTTTGACAAACGCCCCTGCATATTTTGTTGATTTGATGAGTAGGGTGTTTAGGGAATACCTTAACAAATTCGTGGTAGTCTTTGTGGATGACATCTTAGTCTTTTCTAAGAATAAAGAAGAGCACTCCCTACATCTTAGGGAAGTGTTGGAAACCCTTCGAGCGCATAACCTTAAGGCAAAATTTTCTAAGTGTCACTTCTGGAGGAAGGAAGTACGGTTCTTAGGGCACGTGGTTTCCAAAGAAGGGATAGCAGTGGATCCCGCAAAGGTGGTGGCCATCCAAGATTGGAAGGTCCCTAAAAATGCAACCGAAGTAAGAAGTTTCTTGGGGTTGGCTGGCTATTATAGGAAGTTTATCAAAGACTTCGCAAAAATATCAGCTCCATTAACACGGTTAACGAAGAAGAACCTGGTTTTTACGTGGGACAAAGATTGCGATGATGCGTTCCAACGTTTAAAGAGAGCCTTAACTTCAGCCCCAGTCTTAGTGCTGCCAGACGGGAATAAACCGTTTACCATCTATACTGATGCTTGTGGGACGGGACTTGGCGCGGTCCTCATGCAAGAGGGAAGAGTAATAGCCTATGGTGGAAGGCAGTTGAGGGTTCATGAAAAGAATTACCCCACGCATGACTTAGAGCTAGCCGCAATTGTTTTCGCGCTTAAGTATTGGCGTCACTATCTTCTTGGTGAGAAATTCGAACTGTTCACTGACCACAAATCATTAAAATACTTATTCTCTCAGAAGGATTTGAATTTAAGGCAGCAACGGTGGATGGAATTCTTAGCCTCCTACGATTTTGAAATAGCATATACCCCGGGCAAGGGTAACGTGGTGGCAGACGCCTTATGTAGGAAAAGGTTGTCCTTGAGTCCGTTGTTTGTTGAACGACAAAGCTTAGAATTCATCTCTATGTTTGACTTTAGACCCTCTGTTGACTTAGTACCCGGTCTGTTAGCATCCTTGGAGGTTAGACCTACACTTCTAGGACGGGTTGGTGAGGCACAGCGAGACGACCCACAGTTGGTTGAGATAGTAGAAAAGCTCAAAGGGGGGGAGTCGTCAAGCCATCTTCGTAGGTATACCCTAGACGATAAGGGTTGGTTACGAAGGGATAATAGACTTTGTGTACCACAAGACGAAGACTTAAGGGAGGCCATTCTTGATGATGCTCATTGCTCAAAAATGACCATTCATCCCGGCGGGGATAAGATGTACAAAGATATGAAGCGGGTTTTCTTTTGGGCCGGTATGAAAAAGGATGTGGCCGAGTACGTCGCTAGATGCTTGGTGTGCCAACGAGTTAAAGCAGAACAAAAGAAACCCGGTGGGTTGCTTCACCCATTAGAAGTTCCACTATGGAAATGGGAAAGCATCTCAATGGATTTTGTGGATGGATTACCAAGATCAAGGAAGGGTAACACGGGGATTTGGGTTATAGTAGATAGACTTACTAAAAGCGCCCATTTTATTCCCGTGAAAAGTAAGAGGACTGCTCCGTGGTTGGCTTCTGTATACATTAAGGAGATAGTTCGTTTGCACGGTATTCCTTCTAGTATAGTAAGCGACCGTGACCCCATCTTTACTAGCGAATTTTGGAAGAGTTTACAAGAGGCGGTAGGGACTCAGCTATGTTTGAGCACCGCATATCATCCTCAGACAGACGGCCAGACCGAGAGGGTGAATCGCATTCTAGAGTATCTTTTAAGGCTTTGTATCCTAGACTTTGGGGGTACATGGGAAGAGCACCTTCCGTTAGTAGAATTCGCATATAATAATAGCTTTCAGTCTAGTATTGGCATGGCACCTTTCGAAGCTCTTTATGGAAGGCCTTGCCGTTCGCCTACATGTTGGTGGGAATCTACCGATAAAATCCTACTTGGGCCCGATATGGTTAGGGAAACCTCGGAGAAGATTGAGTTGATTCGAAGGAGGATGAAAGCAGCACAAGATAGGCAGAAATCGTATGCTGATAAGAGGAGGACAGATCTTGAGTTTGACATTGGGGACATGGTTTTTATCAAAGTATCTCCGTTACAGAATGTTGTTCGCTTTGGGTCCGTGGGGAAATTAGCACCAAGGTTTGTAGGGCTGTTTCCTGTAAAAAAACAGGATTGGGAAGATGGCATATAGGGTGGAGTTGCCTGAGAAACTTAGTGGAGTACACGACGTATTCCATGTATCACATTTGAGGAAGTGTTTGCACAAGACCGCGGAGGTGGTAGAGCCGAGCTTGCTTAAAGAGGTGGAAATAGAGCGTGATGCAACAATTAGACGAGCTCCTACATGCATTCTTGGGTCGGAGATCAAAAAGTTGAGGAATCGAGAGGTCAGACTGGTTAAAGTGCAATGAGGAGATGATGAGAGCAACGCAACTTGGGAGACAGAAGAGAAGATGCGTTCGTTGTACCCTTTTCTTTTTGAGGGTATGTCTTTTAATTTCTCCTTTATCGCTTAGCTTATCTTATCTTATCTTTAGTATGTCCTCTCATTAGTATCTTTGACCTTTAGTTAGGATAATCCTATGGTTGAAACATGTGTTTGAGACATGTTATGTATGATGGATGCAAAATGGATGCAAGTGTTTGCTAGTGGTTGCTCGTGGATGCATATATACACACACTTTAGGCACTAGATCGGCTCAGTCACTTCATATTGCATATTGCATATATATGGATGTATTTAGTATAATGGATGTATAATGGTTGTACCATCATATGGATGCTGCATTCGGTTGAATGGGTGTGCACGCATATAGAAGTAGTATGTAAGCAATTAGGATCTTTTGCATACATAATGGATTCATGACACTTACATAATTTGCATTAAGGAGGTCAACTGAATCAGTAGACCGCCTGATTTCGCATTAGGTAAGGACATGTACACACACTTGCATATGATCATGAAAGCATTAGAAGTCTGTAAGGACAATGGATGTCTGTGTATGATGGATGAGTAGATGGAAGTTTGGATGGTAGGATATACATTCTTCCAGACTTGAAGATTTCGGGGACGAAATCCTAAAAGGAGGAGAGAATGTAACACCCCGAATTTTCTATTAACACTAAAGTTGCTAAAATAATAATAAGTGTGTAGAAGAGGGGATGTATCTAATATGAATATAAAGATATTAATAAGTATGTAAGAGAGGGGATGTATCTAATATGAATATAAAAATATTAATAAGTGTGTAAGAGAGGGGATGTATCTAATATGAATATAAAAATATTAATAAGTGTGTGAGAGAGGGGATGTATCTAATGTGTATATAAAAACAATAATAAGTAAAGGGGGATGTATCTAATATGTACATTGTAGAAAATATATATATATTTATGACATGAATAGAAGTTTATTAATATGCTGAGTGTTTGCTGAGTCACTTCTGACTCATTGCTGAGTCAACAAGATAAACCCCATCTTGTCTGGACGGCTGCGGTTATTTCTAGGTTAAATCTAATGGCCTAAACGCATTCTAAAATCTATAAATAAG
The DNA here is from genome assembly GCA_030737875.1 of Allium sativum. Classification (NCBI taxonomy): domain Eukaryota; kingdom Viridiplantae; phylum Streptophyta; class Magnoliopsida; order Asparagales; family Amaryllidaceae; genus Allium; species Allium sativum. Next base: position 46,382,013 of record CM060915.1, on the reverse strand, counting down.
TGGGTAGACCCTAGACCTAAATCACTTGTAAAATTAGAGAAGCTACCGTCATGCTGCTGCCATGGAGTTCAGCATAGCCGTCACAAACAAAGAAGAGGAAGCCTAATCTACTACAACTAAATTCTTCTCAACAAAACAAATCAAACCAAAGAACTCTCTCTCTAATTCTCTTCTTTTGTTGGTGAGTATGATGATTCTCACAAGACTATTACAAACTAATTTGACTCAGTTATGAATGGATCACAAGAAAGTGATGTGATTTGTAATTGTAAATTCTATATATTGTGGATCTCTTATTATGTTATTATGTTGTCGTATGATGTAAATTATATATGCTATGTCATGCTATGCTGTAAATTCTCTTATGTTATGTCGTGCTATGTTGAGAATCATGTCAAGCTATGTTATACTATCATACTATGCCATGTTATAAATCATGCTATATTATGTTGAAAAATCATGATGTTGTTGGATCATGCTTAAAGTTATGTTTTTTTTTCTTAATTTAAATGGATCTTGTTTATGGGAATTTGCCTATTAGGTTAGGTGTACCCATAAACTTGAAACTATAATTAAATAAAACTTGATTGTGGGAATTTGCCTATTGAGTTAGGTGTACCCATATAAAACCATGTTGTTAAAAAAATTAGATGATGTTGATTCACACATGTTCATATGTAAGTTTATGAAAATTGATTGAGATTATATTAGGTGAATTTTGAACAAGTTGACACCTTTAGGTCCATGACATGTATAATCTATGCAAGTTGGACATATGCAAGTTTCACCCCTTATTATGATTCATTTGGTCACATATACATGTTGTTATTATGATAATCTCTTTTATGCTATGAGTTAGGCTATTCGAGTCTAACATATATCTTGCGAATAAACGTTCAAACGTGGGGTAGGGGTAATATTAGGAATTAATAAATTGGGTGCAATTTTGTAAGATTTTGCATACCATGAATGGATGTCCATAATTGAGTCAATTATGGACATTGTTAAAAATTGGAAGTAATTAATAATTCAAGTAGGGAATTATTAAAATTGGGGGAAAGTGGATTATTATTAATAATCAATGCTTAGGACACGAGGTTGGACCCGTTTGTGATGTAAACCTGCTCGGACCCGCCCGGCAAATCCAGTAGTCACAAATGTCGGCCCAATGTGAGAGGTCCTAGGCCCAAACTAAAGCATAACAGTTGTAAAGACACGAGGTTAGACTCTTTTATGGTGTAAGACTGCCCGGACCCGCCCGGCAAATCCAGCTGCCATAAATGCCAGTCTAATGTGAGAGGTCTTTATGAGGTTATGGCCTTAATGAACTAAGAAATACTTAACCAGATAATCATGTAAGGTGGGACATGGGGGTTAAGTAGGTGCCTTGGGTGGCATGAGGAATCTGGTGGTTGCCTTTAGAGGCATTTGAAATACGATTAGACTTAACCAAACACACATGTAAATGAACATGACTAAGTGGGTTAAGTGGGATGGACTAATGGGGACAAGCTTAGGTGGAATGCTTGTGGTAAATAGTAGGGGCCCATTTCAACCAGTATCCCAAAACGTATCTTTGTGGGCTCGACCCAAGTCGAGGACGGGACACGCATACTGGGTTTGACTATAAGAGGCCAAAACAGGGAGCGGTGGCAACGCAAGTCCAACGGGTTTCATATGCGTGTGTGGACCCGGGCTGGTAGGTAAGACGTTGTTGCATCGTGTAGGTATAAGCCGTGCATGTCCGTTGTATCAGGTTGCCACTTTAGGGGAGTGATACACCCCACTGTGGGGCCAGCACGGGTATCTACGAGTTAGGGAGCCGATCGAATAATGGAAAGTAGGGTACACCTAGTGGAGATAGGGGCAGGCGGCACCTATGTAGTCAGCTAGGGGTACGTAAAGCCATTGGGAAAGTTTCTAAGTGAAGCTAAGTGGGATGAATCTTTAGGGTGACTGGTGTGGTGCAGTATAGTGTTTATCCTTTAGTATTTAGGAGCGCCTATAACGTTGCCTTTAGCGATTGTCTATATCCTTAATCTGCTCTTCATAGACATTTTCTTGTTTTCCAGCTTATGCCTTAGTCCAGTTATTTTGGTAATAGTATTGTAGAATTATCATATTCACCAGACTTTATGTCTGACCCCCTCTTTTCCATCCTTTTTCTCCCTTCAGGGTCCGCAGGTTGGGCCAAGTTCTAGTGGAGTCTAGTTGGATCGCTTATCTTCTGGAAAGCTTGGACTGCTGAAGTAAAGTCCAGCTTGTTATCTTTCTTTTTAATGGCTATTCATGTAATGGGATTATGTACTTGTTTTATCAAGATAGATATTGTACTTGACATTGAATATGGTGTTATGATGTAATCAAACATGTTTTGACTTCTGCTATAATGAAATAAAGTTTTTGAATTTCCAAGTACTATTTTATATCTGTCTTGTTGTAATTTTACTGTTCTATATTCACTTAAAACCTCCATGGAAGTTAATGCATTCCCTTTGTGAGTGACATTAATGGACGTGGGGTGTTACACTTAATCCCGTGCTGCACGCATCTGTGTAAATTGTGAACATTTTTCTTTTGTATGGGAGAGTCAGAACAGGGGTTGATGTCAGTGCCTGTTTCAATCTCTAGGAAGCATCCATGCTCCAAGCAAAAGTCAAGTTCTTCTTTGTCAGACGGTTAAGCGGAGTTAGTACCCGCGCAAAGTCTTTAATAAACTTCCTATAATAGCCCACTAATCCAAGGAAATTTCTTACCTCTGTCGCATTTTTCGAAGCCTTTCAATTTGAGTTGCGACCACTTTAGCGAGGTCTACTGCTACCCCTTCCTTGGGTACCACATGCCCTAGAAACCTCACTTCCTTCCTCCAGAAATGACACTTATAAAGTTTTTCTTTAAGTTGGTGTGCTCTAAGTGTACCTAGAACCTCTTCTAAGTGTTGGTCACATTCTTCCTCGCTCTTGGAGAAGATCAGAATGTCATCTACGAACACCCCCATGAACTTGTTCAGATACTCCCTAAACACCTAACTCATCAAGACCACGAAGTATGCGAGTGCATTATTAGTCCAAAGGCATAACCATCCACTCAAAGAAGCCATCCAAAGTTCTGAAAGCTGTCTTGTTAATCGTATCATCTGCCACTTTAAGCTGATGAAATCTCGTGGCTATATCCAACTACGAGAAAACTGAAGCACCTACTAGTTGGTAAAACAAATCATCAATTCTTAGTAGTGGGTGTGTGCATATTCTTCTTGGTGGGTTTGTTCAGTTCTCTGTAATCTACACATAGACGGAGAGAGTCGTCTACCTTGGTTGTGAAGGCGACTGGGACTCCCTACTTAGAAATAATCCGCCTAATGAATCCTTTTTCCAACAACTCAACCACTTGTTTGTTAAGCACCCTCCTCTCCTTAGGAGCCATGTAGAACACGATAATGCGACTGGCTTCACATTTTCCAATAAATATATCTGAAAGTCTCTCACGCCTTGGAGGTAACCCCCTAACCACGTCGAACACATCCGGAAATCTGCTAACTATGGGTATTGATCGAAGATCATCAATGGAAAGATATTCTAGGAAAATAAACATCACCGACCCCCGTAGGTCACAAGAAATTTCGAGACTATAGTAAGTAAGAAGTCTGACTACTCTCTTTTTGCAATCAAGGATGACACCATACATGGCTAGCCAATCCATTCCTAGAATTAATCCATAACCCATGAAACTGAGAACATATGCGTCGCATTCAAATTTGATGCCTAGAAGAAAATCCTCAAACCCCTACATATCATGGATAAATGAGTCGTCCCTACTATGGGGTTTGGGACTATAACGTGTTTAGAAACAATACTAGTACTTAGGTGCAGATTTTCTACTATCCAGTTAGATATGAATGAGTGAGAAGAATCAAAATCAAAAAGAGTTATAATTGGATATTCTAAAAGAGAAATAAAACCTTCAACTATGACTTTCTTACCCAGATCCATTTCACCAGCCTCTAAAGCGTTAACCTGCCCTCTAGACGTTCCAGCCTTCTGTCCTTGTCTCTAAGGGTACTGTCCCTCAAAATGTCCAACTTAGCCACAATTAAAGCAAGCATTATTTGTTTTTAAGAAATATTTCACAAAGTTCCCTTAAGCACCGCACCAACGACATTTCACTTCTGTCTTGATCTGATCTTTTTTGGGCTTTCCCTCTTTCTTAGCATAGTTCTTATTAGGCCACCATTTCTTTTTCTCTGACTTGGGTTTCTCTTTTTTTCTTCTTTCTTTCCTTCTTTGCCTTCCTCGTGCATTAAGGCCATATCCACTAGTTTTTTAAAGGTTGATCCTATTGGTACATGCGTTATTGCTAATTATTGGAGCAGTTGGTTTAATCCCTTAGCGAACCTTAGGGTCTTTTGTGAGGAGTATTTACTAACTCCAACCCAAATTTTACCAGTTGGTTAAAAGAGTTGACATACTCCTTTTTAATCATGCTCCCTTGTTTCAAGTTCAGAAACTTCTCCACTTGCATTACTTCTTCTATTTGTGACAAGAATCTTTCCTTAAAGATAACCTTAAAGTTATCCCAAGTAGCTACTTCTGGTCCGGCTTGAACTATTTCCCACTAGTATGATGCTTCATCTTTTAGCTGAAAATATGCTAATCGGACTCTCCTCCTATCATCGAGCTCTAACAAGTTGAACACATGCTCCGTTTCTCTTAACCAATTTCACGCTTCTATAAAATTTTCAGTTCCACGAAAAGGTTTTCCTCCTATTTCACAGAAGTCTTTGCAGAGCTTAGAAAAATTGAATGCATGAGGAGGAGGAGGTGCTACTGCGGCTTCAGCTGGGGGAGGGACATTCATTTGTACCCCAACAGGCATCGTAGCCTCTATCGATCTATGAAACCATATGGGTATAGGAATACCCATAGGGAAGTTAGGAGCCCCAAACATACTGAAAAAAGGGCGAAACAAGAATTCTGAAAGAGAATCGAAGGAATATTGTAAATAACTTGAGGGAATATGCTTTTTCAAAAGTCACTTTTTATTTGAAATCCTTTATTTTGAAAACATTTTTCAAAAACATTTTCTCTGATCTTGTAACCTTAAGCTCTGATACCAAATGTGACACCTCACGTTCGTTAATGTCACTTTTCAGAGAATGCATTAAGTTTCATGAAGCACAATAGGTAAACGGTAATTAAATGTATAAGAAAGATATAAATAATGCAGCGGAAAATCTTAGAACTTTTTATTAATCAGGAAAAACAATATTTCAAACCCAAAGTTACAGCATCATGTTTTTCTCAAATACCCAAAAGCAATCTGTCTCATAATCAGAGTATAGAAACCATAACAATATCCCTCAAGTGTCATTACAATAAGCATGAATAAACTGAAAAAGATACTTGAAAAGGGAGAGCTATCCAAGTTAAAGAAGAATCACAATCTCAATTATTGACTACTCCGACTCTGAGAACCTGAGGATGGGAAAGGAAGGGAGAGAAGGAAAACAAAAAGGGTCAAACATAAAGTCTAGCGAGTTCCAATAATTTTTAGCATATGTATATGAAAAGGTGACAAGATAGATTAATAATACTGGAAGAGAAAGTAAGTAAATATGTATATACGCAAGAGGAAAACGAGATGCCAAACAAGATAAAGGTAGATTAAACTTCTCATTCATATCCCAAGAACCAAACTTACTGCACTAACTTAGTTGTTTTAATAGAATTAGGTGTTACCCTAATTACTACAAACGGGATCGGTTCCCTATTACCCGAATATTCTATGATAGCCCCGGCAGTAGGGTGTATCAGTCCCTAACCCAACAACTTATAGAACACAGCCATATCCGCAGGTGTTACATCAGTTTAGTTTCCTGTAGTTAGACCCATGCGGACTCATGACTCCGTTGGAATGCACCCTTACACTCCTTAAACCTTGAACCTCTTATAATCCAGTTCAGTAAAGCATGCCCCGACCCCTACCTAGTGCAGGGTCCCAACCGAGATGCCAACAGGGATATTGACAGGTATAGGTTCCACACAACTTGACACAAGCCACTCCCTAGGCTTGTGTCTCATGTACCTAAGATTTAAGAGTCTTGAAAACCTGCTACAATAACTAGACTTGGGAGCTCTTTAGCTTATTAGTTAACAGGTGTAACTTAGTTGGTTTAAGTTCATTAATAAGCCAGGTTGTAGAATTACATTTATCTAAATGTTATTGGTGTACAACCTCTTCCCCAAGAAGCCCTGCCTAGATGTATAATTAAAATTACAGTAATTTACTCAGTTTTCACATCTGGTACTATTCTATTATTACATGTCATACTTAATATCACATTAAGTCCATTTTAACTGGTTAACATGCCGCATGTTCTTCCTAACATATAATTAATACAACCTTAAAAGAATAACATGCAGTTATCCCAGTGCTAATAGATTAACATGTAATTATCCCAATCTAATAGATTACCATGTAATTATCCCAGTTCTTACAGTCAAGGGTTCATATACATAATATCTCCAATTTTCCCCATTTATATGTCATTATCTAATCATTCCAATTTATGTCTTGTATACGTGATTAATGTAATAGCCTAGGCTTGAGTAGCCTAGGTTTTGCGTAAATAGGAAAACAGATCTCAGACTGAAAAAATGGCATATAGAAAAGACCGTACATAAATGAAAGCCATTATAGGGATAAGGAAAATTAAAGTACATAATATAACTTGTAGATCTGAACAGAAAAACATGTGTAAACATATATAGGGGTAACTTTAGGCATTGTTTATATCAGATCTAATCTTATTCATTGTCCAAAACCATTTTAAATAAACAAATCTAAAAATCACATAGAACTCACAGCAAGACTTGGTGAAGAGTATGAACATGCTACTGAAGAAAATGTCCACTTTAATCTTTTGTTGGTGTAGAGCCGCCCGAATTGTCGTTGCTAATATATGTTTAGGCAGCAACTCGATAGTTCTATGCACATATTTACCTTAGAAAATATAGAGGAAAGAGGAAGAAATGGTTTTGTAATGTGTACAACAAATGAGGTTACATGCCTTTATACAAACTATCTAGGGCAATTCGTCACCGTTAGATATTAGGGTTTTAATCTATTCCGTACACTTAGTGCTGAGTTAGCGATGAATATAATACGCAAAACAGTCTAGGTTCGTCACTCATAACCTACCAAGATCTGGGGTGGGTCAACCCGGGCTGAGTGTGGGTTGCCCTACAATGGGTCTTGTTCCCGCTTATTTTCCCACCTTGTTTCGTTTGAGAATTTTGGAATTAATTTAATATTATAATTACATATAAGATATTTATATGTATACAAACTTCTAATGCCCATGACTTCTTCATACATTGTCCATTTTACACAAACTTGTAGTCTATCCAAACTAGAATTTTGAGACGAACGCAAGGGTAATGCCGGTTTCACTTAATTCTGAATATATAATTAAGTTATTCCCAATTTACCGTCTTAATGTATGGTTATAGTGTATTAAATTTGTATGGTGTTACAATTATAGAATGAAGTGACAAATATGTGAAAAGTTTGGTTGCATGGAAAATAAATGCTAGTTAGGATTCATCTTTGATTATATAATGTGGGACAATAAGGTCCATGAAATCAATGGTCACCTAATGTCTATATGACACAACTAAACAATCAAGTGAGGACCAACATAGAAAGCATAAAGACACAATCTACCGTCAATGCTGACTCTATTAAATATAATGAATTGAACGTGGATGAATGGTTTCCTGACTCAGCTGCCATTAGTCATATCACCAACAACCTTTAGAACCTTAATATTGGCAACCGGAACTACTTAAGTACAAATGTTATTCATATGAATAATGGTAAAGCCATAAATATATCATATGTTGGAACTGAGAGCATTGAATGTAAAAGGAAACTCTATCTAAATAATTTTCTAAGAGTGCCAATAATTAAAAAAATACTAGTGTTTCACAGTTTGCAATGATAACAATGTGTATTTTAAGTTTCATCCAAAAAAATTCTTTGTAAAAGATTTACAAAAAAAAAGTGTGTTATTACATGGTAGTTTGGATAAAGGGTCATACAAGTAATATGCAGTGAAGAAATGCTACTGATAGAAATATGGAGCAACAATGTTAGCTTTATTAAAATTTTCAAAAAAAATCGTGATATATGGCATTGTAAACGAGGATATCCCAGTCTTGATGTTGTAAAACAAACATTAAAGAAAAAAAAAATCTACCTGTATCACATCCATGCACATGCTGCCGACTAAGCAAAATTCATAAACCTTCATTTAAGAATTTGGAAATTGCTTATCATAAGCCATATGAGCTAGTAGTAGCATATTATGAGGTCCAGCTCCACTGAATTCAATTTAAGCACATAAGTATTATCTTTCTCTTTTTAATGCACACACAAGATACATGTGGATATATTTTCTCAAAACAAAATTTGATACACAAGTGTAGTGATTCATTTCATTACTTATATTTAAAAACTGACCAATTGTACTATCAAAGTCATATAAACTGATTGTAGTGGAAAGTGTAAACTTTATTGAAAGAATTTTTTTTTTTCAACAAAAGAGGAATGTTACGTAGAATGAATTGCCTAAACACTTACAGAAAAAATAGTCTAGTACAAAAAAAGCATAGACATACTTTTGAAACTAGTTTAACATGTTATCACAAGGGTCACTACGAATGAGATACTGGAATGAGGCATTTGCTGTACCAGTTTACTTTAATAATAAACTATCAACTAAAGTCTTAAACTAAAAGTGTCCTTATGAAAAAAAAATTAGAATTAAATCAAATTATGAAAATTTGTGAATATTTGGGTGCCTATGCTTCCTTTGCCTTACACCATGTAATCAACATAAACTAAGTTTAAGGTCAAGCCTTTATGCCATTTTGGGCTATGCACATAATCAAAAAAGGTTACAAGTGCTTAGATAAGAAGGGTAGAATATTCATCTCTAAACATATTATAAACATAACATGATTTTCCTTTTTCCAAAAGAGGAAAAACAAGTAGTCAAAAGGGATACAACATGAAGGTAAATATTCCATCAATACCAAGTCTTTGAAAATGAACAATCAATACATATGGTGATGCAGAACAACAATAAAAGGAAATAACAATTGTGTCTAGCACCAGATTAGCATATAGGTCAGATGAATCATCAACAAATTCCACTCAATGACAATATCAAGACAATCAACAACGATAAAGGAAAGTGGAACTTGGCGAGAATGAAGCACCACATAGTGAAACATATAATGATCATAGTGAGGAATAACAACAGTAATAAGCCAAAACTGAGCATTACATGATCACCAGAGTCAAAAGTGGCATTTTCAAGCTAAAAATATTCACAACATCACTAGATGATGTGGAGATTGTCACCTATGAATAGGTAGTAAAGCAATAAAAATAAGTATAAGCCATGGATGAAGAATTCAATGCGCTAATTGAAAACAGAACATGGAGCTTAGTAGTGCCACCAAGACACAAAAACATCATAGGGTGCAAATGGACTTACAAGACCAAAGAAATGCAAATGCGAGCATATCAAAATATAAGGCAAGGTTAGTTGCAAAGGGGTACTCACAGTAATATGGTTATGAATTCAATGAAACCTTTTCACCAGTTGTAAAACCAACTACCATCAGAATTATAATGACAACAACATTACACAAACACTGGAAAATAAAACAACTGGATGAGCATAATGCATTTTTAAATGTAGAATTACAAGTGTGCCAAAGGGCTATAATACTGGGGAGAGCGACGAACAAGTATGCAGACAACATAAGAAAAATTATGGTTTGAAACAAACTTCAAGAGCTAGGTAAAGAGAAACTGAAGGTCACTCTTACGAATTCGAGTTTCAACACAAGAAAGTCAAACGAATCACTATACATAAGAGACCGAATCCAAGTTATCATATACATATTGGTGTATGTTGATGATATACTTATTACTGGAATGACACAAGAGAAATTAATCATGTTATACAGATAATAGACAAGAACTTTGCCATCAAAAACCTAGGTGAACTGAATTTCTTCTTAGGAATTCAAGTCAGTTCGGAAATGTTTTATCCTAAGGAAAATACTTATCATAAATTCTTAAAAGAGCTAACATGCATCAGGCCAATCCCTAACCAATGCCTATGATAAGTAATTTAGGTTTATCAAAACAAAAGGGAGAAGCCATTGATAATATCGAACAATATTGAGGGCATTGCGAAATGTTACTATCACCAGAACCAAGATATCTTTTGATGTAAATAAAGTGTGCCGGCACATGCAAAATACACATAGCGATCACCAGAAGGAAGTGCAAAATGCATGTTAAAAATATTTAAAAGGGACACAAGAGCATAAATTACTACTTAAATTAAGCAAAGACATCAATATTCGAGCCTGTAGTGTTGCAAATTGGGCCAATGATCTAGATGACTGAAAATTGACATGTGGATATTATGTATATCTTGGACCGAACCCCATATAGTGCTCAGGAAGAAGCAATCTACCATTTTAAGGTTAAGTACTGAAGCAGAATATGCCAGCATCACTGTCAAAGTCATTTGGAACAAAACGGTAGTTTGGGAATTAAGGTTCAAGCTATTAAGGAAACTGACTATCAGGTGCGACAAATTGAGTATTTTATCCCTTTCAATCAATCCAGTCTACCGTTCCCGTACAAAACATTGAAATCGATTTGCACTTTGTTCGGGAGAGGATTGTTATTGGAACTTCTTGTTTAACCATGTGCTAGCCTTTTATCAAAGAGTAGACATACTCTTGAAGGCCTTAACAACTAAAGGTTCCATTCGATTGAGAGATGAGCTTAGATTCGTCAATAGTAGAGAGAAAGAAAATGAAGAAATGAGAAAACATCTGAATTGGTTTGAGGTTGGGTAATGAGAATAAGGATTATCTTGAAATGATCCTTTATATTTCCTGATGCGGTTATCATATAGAAATATGGATAGCTGTTTATTAGCTTGTTGGGCCTGAAGTCTGGAGCCCATGTTTCCTTTATTCTTTGTAATCCCTATGTAATTTTATAGAGAGCATTGCAAATCTATCGAATTATTTTTTACTAATTTCAAGAATAATAAAATTATAATTTTACAATATTTCCAATTTTACATAGGAACAAAATTGAAAGAAATAAGAGGCTAGGACATTAACTTTAGGGAATTCTTCTTTAATATCCCAAATTAGCACAAATATATTACAATCACCAGTAGAAGTAAAGCATTTTGATCGAGGTCGTAGTCAACTCGAAATCATTCCAATGTAGAGAATTGAAATTTTTGTAGGCATTTTCCTAGAATTTCTACATAATTAGATTTTAGAAGAGATAAGAAGTGAAGAAAATAATGACAATATAATTCCACTGTAACAAAACTTTTATTGAACCGCCAAAAGATTACAAGAAAAAAATAAAAATTAGAGGATATCTCAAATCCTAAAACCTAAGAGAATAGACATTTTCTCCCATATACAAATAATGAACAATGTAAAGCCTATTTATAATAAGATTGTCAAACTATCTTCTTTAAGAAGCCTTTGAATAATTCCATAAGTCTTCCCATGTAGATAATTTGTTTTCTTTCCTAATGCAATAAAAAAGGCAACTAATTACTCCATAAAATCTACCAAATCTTTAAAAGATGCATTAATCAATCTTCAAAAATCTAGAAAACCTATTAAATAGGCAAAGACTGTGAGTCATGATTCCATATCGACGCAAATATATCCAAGATTTACATAATTATGGAATGTTGTATCACATAAAACCTAATAATTTTGACATGTTAAATGTTTGATTTGGTGGCTATCTCTCTATGTAGTATGCAAAATCGGCCCTCTAGCATAAGAAAGACTCCCTAAGCTTAAGGAGTGGTCAGATGGTTATGTTTATTTTAATTTATCCTTGAAAAGGTAGTTTTTTGATTTAGCATCAATCTCCTCTTTTTTGAGTTTCAATCACCATGTCATAAGGGTGACTTTTTATTTTTATTATTTTTTCTTGTACGAGAATTCTAGGGCATAGGCTACTACTACAGTTTTTGATCACTAACCAACCAATATAGTCCTGCCACGGTTTTCTCCATAATTGATTCATCATGTTGTACTTTTTTGTGTACGTTTGTAGTAAATAAAGTACTAATTTCAAAAAAATGTTTTTTTTATTATAAAGGTTATTTAAATATTGTTGAAAAAGAATTTAACCTTGGAAAATAAAGAATTCTTTATATGAAAAAATCAAATGATTTTGGACATGTTTGAATAAAAAAAGCATAGTTATAATAAGAGATTTTCGAATAATGTATAATCTAAAGAAAATTGTTTTAATTCAAGTTAGTCTAATATAAAGCGAATATTTTTAGAATTTTGTTGTATACTTATTTAGAAACATATAGTTATGTTTCGAAAGGTGATTTGATTACGGTAACTTTACTAGGTATATTTGGTTAGCATAATGATTATTAGTAATATTTATATAATCAAGGTATTCGGTGTGCATTATATTGTATAAATCTGTGTCTTTGGCATTATACTAATTAGCTAGAACTAATAAATATATAAATGTTTTACTATTATTATCACTTCTAGAATATAAGATTAATCAATCTTTAATTGAAACTAATAATTTATTGAAAAGTAATTTGTAATTAGTTTTAAATAATAATTAACTAATTGATATTTTATGTATTTTAATGTGTACTTTATAATTTGTTTCATTATTTTTGAATTAGAAAAAATCACTTTAGGTTTATTTATATTTAATTATTTTGTGAGAGGTGTTGTAGAACACTAATATGGTGTTATTTTTCAATCATACAGGACTTTTAAGTATAATCCCTACTTTTTCTTATTTCTCATTTTTATACACTAATTTTTGTGTTATTACAACTAAATATTGATTGATTGTTCAATATAAATCCTTGATTAATTTAATTTTTTATATTATATTTCTTATATATCAATTTGGATAATATGTATAATTCATCATTGATATTGATTTGACTAGGGATTTTGACATGACATGGTGATGATTCTGTATGGTTTTATAGTATTTAATCATGCATAATGTAAAATTTAAGTGAATGAAGTCATAGTATCATATAGTATGTTACTTTTAGTAACATTTATCCAATTGTTCATTAGACTCATTACATATATTAGTTAGATGTTGAGTTTAGTTTATAAGCAATAAATAAACATTTGAGCATCCCATAACGGTAAACGCATCGTCGTGATATTTATTTGGTTACTCATTGTAATGAGATGACACTCACATGATTGATAGTATTTAAAATTACACTTACATAAGACGATGGCACTTGGTATGAGAGGTGTAAGAGCCCTTATATTTATCGATATTACATGCCACTATCATGATGTACTACTATTATTGGTATTGGAGAAAACCAAGTGGCCTGAATCTACCTTAGGGCCCTGATCATCCCGGGTATCAACGTTAGGCCCTACACCTTTTATTGGATATTTTATTTAATGTATGTTATGTTATTCGGTTTAAGTGACCCATAGGTAGTTTAAGTGCCTTATGCCCTTTTTTATCACATAAACAATTAGTTTGTTACTGTTGGGAAAATCAGGGACATGACATAGAGGCTAAACATGGACGAGCCATTAGTGGATATTTGTCACGATGTCCATCGAGGTAACTGAAGACTGCAGGAGTATGTTCAGTAAGGTGACATTGGGCTCCTAAAGAAGGCATACACCCATCAGTTTCCCTTTTGGTTCTAACATAGGGGTACCTTTACAAATTCTATTGATATACCACACACAAGTATAGAGATGAGTTGATCGAACGAATGTTTCACTAACATCGTTAATGGTGGCTTTGATAGCTCCGCCTTCTTCTTCCTCCTCCCTCGCCTGCGTCTCCTCTTTTCCACCTCTTCCATCTCGCCCTCCTCCTCTTTCCTTTGATGCTCCACCTCTCAGTACCAATTTCACCTCTGCTATTCCCTGTGATTCTAATGTCAGAGTGTTCAATTCGAATTTGTATCAAGATAATCTCATATCTACTAATCCTCCTAATGTGAATCCTTCTCATATTAATTCCAAGCAGATTCCACCTTCTACAAACTTTAATTCTTCATTTTCGCCTTTTCCCTTTTTTACAAAATGTGATTACGTTTTTCTTTTCAATTCTCTCCCTAGTAATGCTGGTGTTTACAAGCCACATCGCTTTGAAATTCCTAGGGATGAAGTACCGAAAACAATGCCATATTTGGTTAAGCAAACATGTTTGCATTACTGGAGTAATTAATTGGTAGGTTTTTTCTTATACGGATCATTGAATTACCTTGTTGTTATTGATTACTTGAGTCAATATTGGAAATTACAAGGGGAAGTTGACATTAAATTTGATGGCGATCACTACTACTTTAAATTCTCTAATGACATAGATAAAGATAGGATTCTCCACTATGATCCAGTTTTTATACGAGGTAGAATGTTTATAGTAACTACGTGGGATCCTTCGATTGGAATGTAGGATCAAGATTAACCCTAGAAGGGGGTGAATAGGGTTTATCCAATATTTAGAAAAGTCGCAAAATAATAAGAAATGCAATAAAAGAAAACACACAGAAATTACCCAGCTTCGACAAATTGTGCCTACTGCTGCATTACTAAGATATCTATTAGGATCTAAAACAGTCTCCCGCTTACAAACACTCAATAAACTTGCAAACCCTACTACCGCCTAAAGAGTTTTGCAAACTTGCAACACCTGCTACTGATTTAAACCTATGCTCGAAGTCTTAGACTGATCTAAAATCCCTAGACCAGATTTTCCCAGACCATAAAACTGTAATCTGTAAACCCTAGTTTTACGGACGTAACTAGTAAACCACAGATTGTTTTTAAAACAGAACTAAACAAAGTACATTAAAAATTAAAACAAAAAAGCCCTTAAATGAAAACACCCCCTTTGTACCTTCAATTAGAAATCCGTCGTTCCTTTTTCTTTATTTCTTCAAGCAAATAAGCATGGTGGCTGGGGTTTCTTCAGTTTGAGGTTCTGATGGCTTTGATTTTGTTCCAGATGATTTGCGATGCTTTCTAGCTTGACTCCGAATGTCTTTCTGCTCCAATCCAACACTGTAAGCTCTCTGATGTGACTGTAGAGTTTTAGTTGATTTCGAATGAGTTGGATGATTTTACCTATGAGGAGTGAATTTATATAGGAAATTCGAATCCTTATTCTCTGATTTCACTTATGACTTGCTTGATTTGGTTTGATGAATATTTGGAAGGATTATTCCTGAATTTCCTCTTTTAATTGTTCTGAGTTTTCCATGATTTCCCTTTCTGATTGAATTGATGATTATAGACATGAATTTGTCCATCGATGAATTTGGAAAAATGAATTGCCACCTGGAAACAAATATTGACATGCACGAATTGATCTTTCCATATATGAATGAACTAATTTATTCACTGCTTTTCTTTGTTGCCTGCGTGTATTGCTTGATTGAATCCTTAAAAAAAAAATTGTCCTCTTGAATAAATTGAATCATTTCTGGAAGATTTTGATTTCTTGCTTGCCCATTTTACTGTGTGTATTGATTTCCAGAGAAAAATTTCCTTGCCAAAAATGAGCTTGGGATTGATTGATTAGCATAAAAAACAATTACCCAAGAATGTATTAAACACTTGCCTAAAATTGTATTGTCCATAAAGTCGTGTTGAAACATTTCCAATTTTAACAATTCAAACCAGGAAGCAAGATAAGTGGAAACTGATTATCTTGTCAACCATTATTCACAAAAAATCTTCAGAAAACAAACTGCATGATTTTAGGCCCTCATTTTATTCTTTGATGTTGAATTTTTCCACTATATTAAATGCCATCACCACTTAATTATCTCCAGATAATTCTTGCATGTTAATTGTGTTCATTTCCAGTCTAGTAAATCAAATCTTCTTCATTTGCACATGCTTTAGTTTCATGTAAATAGAAAACAGGATTTTTTTTTTAATGCTGAACAACTTGCCATATATTTCCATCCTTCAATGTCATGTTGCATGTTTTCTGCCTTGTGTATGTCTGAATTTCCTGTATTGCATATGAAATCCATGCAGTTTGAATGCTTTCCATATGTAGCTCTGAAACCTTGTGCAATCTTGTGCACACTGCTTTGACCATTTCTCTTTGAATGCTACTTGAACCTGAACTGATTTGTTATTGTTGCCATATATGCTTCTGTGACCCTGTAACACAAAAATGAAAAGAACAGATACCATTCTTGATCCAACTTGAATGTGTTGGTTTTGGTATACACAAGTATTTGGCTTTCTTGCTATACTTGATCGTTTCTGATCTTGTATAGTATTGTGCCAAACTTGTAAAATATGTGTTAGGCAAGTCAGAAAAAATGATAAGAAAAACACACAGAAAATCTGAGGCACATAAAAAATTATAAAATAAAATTTTAGTTCCAGTCTACTGTGTGCATTTCTTTTTTTTTTTTTGTGACAGGTTTCAGGATGATGCAACAGGAGCAAAACAGGATAAAGAGATAGTAAGAATGTATTGATGAGTGGGAGTGAAACATGTAGTGAGATTCATTTGTACTGAAATAATGAGTGAAAATTTGTATAGCTGAGAGTTCAGAAAGTATTGTACTGTTTTGATTATGAAATAAAAATATGATTTTTGAATAATAAATGCTTATGTAAATTTTCAATTTCTGTGTAGGAGCATTATTAGACAAAAATATTTTTATTCCAATATGATGTGAAGAGCAGTAAACAGTACGGTTTCAAACACATTAAAAAATATTTGTTATCATCAAACAAAAAATCACGGGTTCAACAATCTCCCCCTTTTGATGATGACAAACATACTTATGATTTTGAATACAGCAAAATGTGTTTGGTATGGAAAAAAAATGAGAACTCCCCCTATATTTGTGCTCCCCCTATAACAGTAAACAGACATAGCAAAAAATTTAAAAAGAACAGAAAATAACTAAACTTTTTGCATTAATGGCAAAATAAAATCTATAGATGTCTGTATATGTATCAAAATCTTAGCTCTTTCTCCCCCTTTGTAATCATCAAAAGATGAACAGGGCTAGACATTTACAAATGATATGGACCATAGTAAGAGATCAAGTCATTTGACATAATCAGAAACCGCAAACCACAATCAATCAAACAAAAAATCATAATAATCTGTAAGACAGGAATACATTTCACAATTTAGAAGATGGAATGGAAAGCTAGTTAACATATACCAGGGAGGATTCTATATACATTTTCCTTTTTTTTTTAATCTCAAGAGCACACTAACCACGCATAACCAGAGCTTGGATTTTTAAATGGGATTAGTTGCAGCATGAAATTAAATAAGTAAACTCATGACCATGCATGACCAGAGCTTGGATTTTTAAATGAGATCAGAGAAATACTTATTATTATTATTATATACAAAATCCCCTTAATATATGAGAACAATAATGGATGATAGAAAGGGTGATATAGATAGAGATGGATGTGAAAAATAATTCCTAAATTACTCATATTATAAAATACATTCAATCAAATCAGGGTTATAGGGAAGCTTTCATCCATCTCATATTCTGAGATCTAACACAGTCACAATTTTATTATAAATATCCAAAATAAACTGTTCTTTTCTTGATGATTTGAAGATTGGATTAATTTGCCAGAAAATGAAATTAATAACAGAACATCTTAAGAAAAATTTTACCCAAAAATGCAAAGAGATTAATTAATTTCTATAATTCCCAAATCCAATCGTAATCTGCAAAATCTATCTTCAGAAAGGGGTTTAGTAAAAATATCCGCAAGTTGGGATTCAGTTGGAATAAATTCAATACAAATGTCCTTACTAGCAATATGATTTCTAATGAAATGGTGTCTCACATCAATGTGTTTTGTGCGTGAATGATGTACAGGATTATTTGATAGATCTATTGCACTCTTACTGTCACATTTCAAAGGAACTTGTTTATTGAATAGGCCAAAATCTGAAAGAGTTTGCATCATCCATAAAATCTTTGCACAACAACTTCCTAATGCAATATACTCAGCTTCAGTGGTGGATAATGCAACACAATTTTGTTTACGACTTGACCAAGAAACAAGAGAATGTCCTAGCATGAAACAAGTTCCACTAGTGCTCTTCCTATCAGTGAGTGAGCCAGCATAATCAGCATCAGTAAAACCAACTAAATCAAAATTGTCACTAGATGGATACCACAAGCCTAGTTTTGGTGTGTGCAACAAATACCTCAAAATTCGTTTTGTGGCTTTTAAATGAGATTCTTTTGGATTAGATTGAAAACGAGCATATAAGCAGACAGAAAACATAATATCGGGTCTAGAAGCAGAGAGATAGAGAAGTGAACCGATTATACCGCGATATTTTTTCTAATCAACAGCAACACCTTTTTCATCTTTGTCAAGCCTAGTTGTTGGGCTCATTGGTGTTCTCATTGGTTTTGCATCTTCAACTCCAAATTTCTTCAACAGCTCCATTACATACTTGGTCTGAGAAATAAAGATTCCTTTGTTGCTCTGTTTGATTTGAAATCCAAGAAAATATTTTAGCTCTCCAACCAAGCTCATCTCAAATTTGTCATGCATGACTTTTTCAAATTTCTCACACAAAATATCATTAGTAGCACCATAAATGATATCATCAACATAAATCTGAACAATCAAGAAATCATTACCATCATGTAATAGAAACAGAGTAGTGTCAGCACATCCCTTTTTAAAACCATTTTCCAAAAGATATGAACAAAGACAGTCATACCAAGCTCGAGGAGCCTGCTTAAGACCATATAATGCATTTTCTAGTTTGTACACATGATTTGGAAATTCATGGCTCTCAAAACCAGGGGGTTGTTCAACAAAAACTTCTTCTTTCAGCTCACCATTCAAAAAGGCACTCTTAACATCCATTTGCTTAAGTTTAAAACCTTTAAAACATGCAAAACTTAGCAAAATTCTAATTGCTCCTAACCTAGCAATTGGAGCAAATGTTTCATCAAAATCAATGCCTTCAATTTGATTGTATCCCTGAGCAACCAACCTAGCTTTGTTTCTAATTACATTACCAGATTCGTCAAGTTTATTTTTAAACACCCATTTTTTTCCAACAACTGGATAGTCTTTTGGCCTAGGCACCAACTTCCAGACTTTATTCCTCTCAAACTGGTTAAGTTCCTCTTGCATAGCTAAAATCCAAGATTCATCATTAAGAGCAATATCATATGAACTTGGTTCTATTTCAGAAATAAAAGCATTGTGAATACAGAAAGCACAAACATTCTTATTGAGAGAGGAACGGGTGCGAACGCCAGCCGTTGGGCTTCCAATTATCAAATCTGGAGGATGATTGGGTTTGAATTTCAGCCTTTCAGCTTCAGCTGTTGCTTCTGTGACTTCTTCGTTGTTTTCCTCAACTTCATTGCTATCTTTCTCGCCTTCTTGCACACCACCTTCATCTTTATCATTTTCAGAAGCCATCTCTATGTCTGATTCATTGAACTTCACATTAATGGTCTCCACAATTATTCTTGATTGTTTATTGAAGATTCTGTAAGCTTTGCTCCTTAAAGAATAACCCATGAAGATTCCATTAACTGTTTTTGCTTCAAACTTTCCAAGTTGATCTCCTGTGTTCAGAATATAACAAGGACATCCAAAACTCGAAAATATGAGATGTTAGGCTTTTTGTCAAACCACAATTCATATGGCGTTTTATTAAGTATTGGTCTAATCATGACTCTATTCATTACATAGCATGAAGTATTAACTGCCTCAGCCCAGAAGGTTTGAGGTAATTTATATTCACATAACATAGATCTAGCCATCTCTTGCAATGTACGATTTTTCCTTTCGACCACCCCATTTTGTTGAGGTGTTCGAGGAGCGGAAAATTCATGTTTAAAGCCATTTTCTTCACATAATTTTTCAAAAACTAAGTTTTCAAATTCACCTCCATGATTACTTCTCAAAGTTTTAATTGAAACACCTTTTTCATTTTGAACAAGTTTTGAAAACTTTGAAAAATAATCAAAAGTTTCAGACTTTTTGGCTAGAAAATAAACCCATGTAAATCTAGAGTAATCATCAACCAGTACATAACAATAACGTTTACCATTTAAACTAGCAGTATCAGTAGGTCCAAACAAATCCATATGAATCAATTCAAGAACACGTGAAGTACTAACAACATTTTTTGGATGGAATGACGAACGACTAAGTTTGGCCATGGAGCAAGCCTTACACACTTTGTTATTTTTAAATTTCTGATGAGGTAAACCTCTGACAAGCTCATTTGTCTCTAGTTTTTCAAGAAGATGCATACTAGCATGTGCTAGCCTTCTATGCCATAAAACTGCCTCTTCTTCAGTGGCAACCAAACATCTAGAAACAGTTACATCATCAAAAGAGAGTGTGTAAATATTTCCTTTTCTTTTTCCAGTAAAAACAACTTTCCAGTGGATGTATCAATGATCTTGCAAATCTCACTATCAAAAACTACATTCATTCCTTTGTCACACAGTTGGCTTATGGAAATAAGATTGTGATACAAATTATCAACATATAAGACATCAGCTAAGGCAAAAATTCTGTTACCTACTTTTCCTTTACCAATAATCTTACATTTTCTGTTGTCACCCAATGTCACACTCCCACCTTTATATCTTTCTAGGCTAAGGAACAATCTCTTGTGTCCTGTCATATGTCTGGAGCAACCTGAATCCAAATACCATTTTTGTTGCTCCTTAGCCCGCCAACATACCTACACAAGAAGAGAGAAAGATGACCTAGAGACGTTCCTAAGTCCAAAAATATCAGTGACTGAACTATGATGAAAGCAAGAATCTTTTGGAACCCACATTTGTTTTGTCCTCTTATTTGTGTTCCAAAATTTATTGTAATTGTGTGCCAAGTGTTTAGGAACCCAAACTCTAGTAGATTTTCTAATTTTATTCCTATTCTTGCAATTTTCCAAATTATGGCCAATTTCCCCACACTTTACACACTTAGGAAAGATGCTTCTACCTTTTGCATTGTCAATCACAGTCACATCGTTTTGTACTTTACCAAAACCTGGTCCTTTTCCATTGTTAGCAAACAATTGGTTTCCTAACAACATTTTGAAGGATGTTTGTCCAATTGAAAACTTATTTAAGGTGACTTCAAGATTATGGACTTTGGTTCTTAGTGCTATATTTTCTTCCACAAGTGAAGTGCATCTTTTAATAAAATTCTCTCTCTTAACCTCATCGGTTTCTTTCAAAGTCAAATTTTCTTTTTCAAGATTTTCAATGGTGGACTTGAGAGTTGATAGTTCTAAATTTTTTGCTTTAAGTTTTTCTACTTTTGCTTCTAGTGTATCAATGATTTCAGAAAGATGTTTACACATTAAAAACAAATCATCATAACTGTATACCTCAGTCGATTCCTTTATATCATCTTCTGAATCTGATTTTGCCATGAAGCATAGGTTACTTTCTTCCTCGCTGTTGTCTGAGTTTTATTCTCCTTCCTCGTCATCCCAAGTTATAGAAAAAGCTTTCTTTTTCTTCTTGTTTCTTTTATGCTGAAGAAGGGGACAATTTGGTTTCAGATGTCCAGGATTCTGGCAGTTATAGCAAAGTGGTTCCTCATCTGAATAGTCAGAGTTCTTCAGCTGGTTGGATTTTGGTTTGTTTCTTCGAGGTTTGAATTTGCTCCACTTTGCGATTTGTCTGATGGCCATTGCTAGCTGTTCGGTGGGGTCTTCGCCATCGCTGTTGACAGTATTGGACAAAGCAATTGACTTCTTCTTCAGATAAGAGTTGTTGCGATCTTCTCGTGATTTTAGTTCCATTTCATACGTCATTAGATTTCCAACAAGCTCCTCCATGCTCAGCTTGCTCAGATCCTTTGATTCTTGAATAGTTGTGACTTTTGCCTCAAAATTCATTGGCAAAACACGCAGAATCTTCCTCACAAGTTCAACTTCAGTAAAAACTTTTCCAAGGGCTCTAGCATTGTACACTAGCACAGAAAAACGTCTATACATGTCCTTGATACTCTCATCCTTCTGCATAGTGAAATTTTCATACTCATTGCTGAATAGAGCAAGACGAGATTCTTTCACTTGCGACGTTCCTTCGTGAGTGACCTCCAGTGTATGCCATATTTCCTTAGCTATTTTACAATGAGAAATTCTGTTATATTCAGTTTTATCTAAGGCACAGATCAAAGCATTCATAGCTTTAGAATCAATAGAGTACAGTTTCTTATCATTCGCGTCCCACTTATCTTTTGGTTTAAGCATTTCAATTTCGTTAACAATTATAGTGGGTGGTTTATAACCAGTTTCAATGATATCCCAGACATCATAGTCAACAGACACAAGATAGATTTTCATTCTAGCTTTCCAATATGCGTAATCACTACCATTAAACATGGGTGGTCTAGCAATAGACTGTCCCTCAGAAAAAAGCATTATTCATTGATGTCATGACTCAAGAGTTAAATAAACACAGGCTCTGATACCAATTGTAGGATCAAGATTAACCCTAGAGGGGGGGTGAATAGGGTTTATCCAATATTTAGAACAGTCACAAAATAATAAGAAATGCAATAAAAGAAAACACACAGAAATTATCCAGCTTCGGCAAACTGTGCCTACTGCTGCATTACTAAGATATCTACTAGGATTTAAAACAGTCTCCCGCTTACAAACAATCAATAAACTTGCAAACCCTGCTACCGCCTAAAGAGTTTTGCAAACTTGCAACACCTGCTACTGATTTAAACCTACGCTCGAAGTCTTAGACTGATCTAAAATCCCTAGACCAGATTTTCCCAGACCACAAAACAGTAATCTGTAAACCCTAGTTTTACGGACGTAACTAGTAAACCACAGATTGTTTTTAAAACAGAACTAAACAAAGTACATTAAAAATTAAAACAAAAAAGCCCTTAAATGAAAACACCCCCTTTGTATCTTCAATTAGAAATCCGTCGTTCTTTTTTCTTTATTTCTTCAAGCAAATAAACATGGCGGCTGGGGTTTCTTCAGTTTGAGGTTCTGATGGCTTCAATTTTGTTCCAGATGATTTGCGATGCTTTCTAGCTTGACTCCGAATGTCTTTCTGCTCCAATCCAACACTGTAAGCTCTCTGATGTGACTGTAGAGTTTTAGTTGATTTCGAATGAGTTGGATGATTTTGCCTATGAGGAAACATGTGAATTTATATGGGAAATTCGAATCCTTATTCTCTGATTTCACTTATGACTTGCTTGATTTGGTTTGATGAATATTTGGAAGGATTATTCCTGAATTTCCTCTTTTAATTGTTCTGAGTTTTCCATGATTTCCCTTTCTGATTGAATTGATGATTATAGACATGAATTTGTCCATCGATGAATTTGGAAAAATGAATTGCCACCTGGAAACAAATATTGACATGCACGAATTGATCTTTCCATATATGAATGAACTAATTTATTCACTGCTTTTATTTGTTGCCTGCGTGTATTGCTTGATTGAATCCTAAAAAAAAATTTAATTTGTCCCCTTGAATAAATTAAATCATTTCTGGAAGATTTTGATTTCTTGCTTGCCCATTTTACTGTGTGTATTGATTTCCAAAGAAAAATTTCCTTGCCAAAAATGAGCTTGGGATTGATTGATTAGCATAAAAAACAATTATCCAAGAATGTATTAAACACTAGCCTAAAATTGTATTGTCCATAAAGTCGTGTTGAAACATTTCCAATTTTAACAATTCAAACCAGGAAACAAGATAAGTGGAAACTGATTATCTTGTCAACCATTATTCACAAAAAATCTTCAGAAAACAAACTGCATGATTTTGGGCCCTCATTTTATTCTTTGATGTCGAATTTTTCCACTGTATTAAATGCCATCACCACTTAATTATGTCCAAATAATTCTTGCATGTTAATTGTGTTCATTTCCAGTCTAGTAAATCAAATCTGCTTCATTTGCACATGCTTTAGTTTCATGTAAATAGAAAACAGGATTTATTTTTTTAATGCTGAACAACTTGCCATATATTTCCATCCTGCAATGTCATGTTGCATGTTTGCTGCCTTGTGTATGTCTGAATTTCCTGTATTGCATATGAAATCCATGCAGTTTGAATGCTTTCCATATGTAGCTCTGAAACCTTGTGCAATCTTGTGCACACTGCTTTGACCATTTCTCTTTGAATGCTACTTGAACCTGAACTGATTTGTTATTGTTGCCATATATGCTTCTGTGACCCTGGAACACAAAAATGAAAAGAACAGATACCATTCTTGATCCAACTTGAATGTGTTGGTTTTGGTATACAAAAGTATTTGGCTTTCTTGATATACTTGATCGTTTCTGATCTTGTATAGTATTGTGCCAAACTTGTAAAATATGTGTTAGGCAAGTCAGAAAAAATGATGAGAAAAACACACAGAAAATCTGAGGCACATAAAAAATTATAAAATAAAATTTTAGTTCCAGTCTACTGTGTGCATTTTTTTTTTTTGTGTGACAGGTTTCAGGATGATGCAACAGGAGCAAAACAGGATAAAGAGATAGTAAGAATGTATTGATGAGTGACAGTGAAACATGTAGTGAGATTCATTTGTACTGAAATAATGAGTGAAAATTTGTATAGCTGAGAGTTCAGAAAGTATTGTACTATTTTGATTATGAAATAAAAATATGATTTTTGAATAATAAATGCTTATGTAAATTTTCAATTTCTGTGTAGGAGCATTATTAGACAAAAATATTTTTATTCCAATATGATGTGAAGAGCAGTAAACAGTATAGTTTCAAACACATTAAAAAATATTTGTTATCATCAAACAAAAAATCACGGGTTCAACATGGAAATGATAAAACACAGATCAAGAAGGTACATGTATGTATCCATTTTTACAGAATCACTATCATTCTTTGGACCCTACTTGGTATTAACTGGCTAGAGTGACATATAGGGAGATTAATTTGCTTTGACAATAGCACTGAAAGAATGAATCGATTCAGGTATGCTAAAGCTTTGGCGGAGGTATCCCCTGAATTCAAATTGCCTAAATCGATAGAAATTGTAGGACTAGGGTATAATTGCCCTACTATAAAACTATTATATGATTGGAAACCTAAGATTTGAACAGTTTGTAAAGTTTTTGGCCATGATACATCATATTGTGAGTTAAGTAATAAGGACAATGTGTTTCATAGTGATCAGTATAATGCTAGTAATAAGGATCATCATGTTTATGCATATGCATATATTGGTAATCAAAAACAGAATATTCATGTGAATGTTAATCAATGTACACGGAATACTGTTAATACAAAGAAAAAACAAATTTGGAGGAGGAAAGATATTGGTAATAACAAGGTGAATGCTAAGAGAGTTGTTGTAGTTGGAAATAAATATGTAAATCCTTTTGCAACTTTAGCTTCTGATTTTATGGTAAATAATGGAGGTGAAAATGCTGGATTAAATGATAGTATAGTTCAAGAAGAAGTAGTTAATGATAAACCAGATCCAAATATTAGACTTAACTTCGAGGATAGGAATTATATGGGTATGGAAAACACTGAAGGTCACGAGGATTATACTCTAGTTGGGAATTTATTTGATGAAATAAATGATCGTCCATGTTCACATCTGGTTTGAGTAGTTCTAACACATATTGTTCAACTAATTCTTCTAGTTCGTCTTCTATTATTAATAATGCTGCCTCATGTTCATCTACTTATGCTACTATATCCTTCTTGTCTTCTTTCAGTTTTACCTCACCTTCTTCTGCTAGTCCTACTGTGAATGCTACATCTGCTTTTCCTGGTGCAGCTATAACATTCTCTTCTCTGTCTAAATCCCCTTATGATAATTTGAATCCACCTTCACATATTATATTACCACCAGTTTATGGTTCAGGGATTAACCGTTCCAAATGTGAAAACCTCTTTAGTTACATACCCCTGCTGTACCTACAAGTGTCATCCCCTCATCTAAATCCAATAGTAACAAACTGAAAGGCAAATTTTGGACTGATCTAGATAAGGGTCATGAATTAAATCCTGAGGATGTTCTACCTGTTGGTAGTAACTGGAAATCTATGAAAAGACATATTAGAAGAAACCAATCCCCTTTGTTCGATCCTTTCTTTACTTAAGTAGGGGGAAATGGTGTTTCTCAGGTTAAATTGCGACTTAATGGTAGTATTGGTTACTGGTTTGAAACTGTGCGGCTTTTGTTATGTTTTGATGTTTCGACATGGGTATGGTTGTAACTGCAAGTGTAATGGTGTTGTAAGTATATTACTTGTAGAGATAGTGGGAGTTCAAGATGACAATGGAGAGAGTATGCTAAAGAATTGTGTTTTTGCTGTTGCATGTGAGATCGAGACGATTTTGGGGCTTGAAGATTTTTTTTGTATGTTTGTAATTGTTGTTAGGTGTTGGTAATTGTGGTGTTGATCTTTGAAGAGGTTTTGCAGTTTGTGAGCATTGTTTATATAAGAGATTGTATATTTTGTAAAAATGTTGTGAGTAATAAAATTTTCGCACTTACCATTCAAAAAAAAGTATAGAGATGAGTTAAGTGACTTAAGATTAGATGACTCATATGTTAATATGTATATGACTCTAATTGGGACTTTCGTACAGTCATGACATATTCATATATAATGAAATGAGATTATACCTAGGTAGGTGTACAAAGTATGGTAGGTTCAAATATATTTTGTTATATTTTACTTAATTGATAGGTAACTTATACTTCATATTAACAATAAAAATTATAAATGAACATTTAGATATATTTAGTCATTACCCACTTGGTGATATTCATATTTGAAGACTTCCAAATTTTGATGATGATTTCCAGAGACGAGCAATTCTCCCTACTGATGTGTACCATGTGATGTGTTTTTACATGATTAACAGTATCTTTATGCCGAATCTTGTGATATTAAAGTTTATGTAAGGCGTTTATCATTGTTTATGACATTAATTGTGTACTATGCACGAGTTGCTTGATATTTATTGATACTACAGATATTATCATATTATTGTACCATGCATGTGTGTATATATATAATAACAATGTCATTTAGATATAGTCTAAAATGTACTTTATTTAGGTAACACTTAAGCTAGTCCGAGACTATTCAAGTACATGAAACATATGACCAACTTGTGTTTTGGACTTAGAGGAAGCTAGTGTTCATTGTACTAATTATCAACTTGTAATATATTATCTCTTCTATGTATATTCTTTTGTTTAATCTTAAAAATACCTTTATATACAATCGTTGTGACTTTTATTATGTGTTCTATGTTATTTTCTACACATTATACATTGCTTTGATGGACTATTGTTTTGTTTTCAGCTGATATTGTATACACATAAGTGAGTTATTGTTCGATGTTTAAATATGTGCTAGTTCAGCCGAAGAAAATATTCATGTTTTTATCCCATATCGTTTCATTCTTTATATTATTATCTAATAGTGTTACTTTGTTGTACCTTTGGATATTTTTTGTATAATGATGGGGTTTATACATTAGCTATTAAAGAAATTCAGAGCAATACATCGTACATGAATCTTGATAGATGAGGTCTAGGGTTCCCATCATCATGGGTGTGCAGGTAGTTATCGTATACTAAAGAGCTAGTGGGTGTATATGATGCTTACCAAGATAACCATCATAAGATGTACTTTTTATTTTTTCAATGTATAAAAATATATCTTTCTATCCATGTCTCTTTTGTGTGTTAATATCCATATTGAATTTAAATAGCTAATGGAGGTAGTTAAATAATACTTATTGGCTAGATCAGTAGTGTAATGTTGGTAATGTTGAAGAAAACTTCTGTGTGGCAAGTCAAGTAGAATGATCCAGTAAAGAACATAACTACGCAATAGAAAATGATATTAGTGGTTTCAATGTTTGAACTTATTGCATGCAATAAGTTTTCCTTCATCATATTTTCCAAACTCCTTTAAATCTAAACAAAATGTTGATCCTTTCAGACCATATTGCCTTCACAACCGACTTGAGTATAACTAGAATCGCCATGAAGATGGTATTTTCCATCTAGTTACCTTGAAAATAATACTCCATCCAGTGCTACTTCTTCTGTCAACATTACTCCACTACAAGAGTAACAGTGGATTCCAACGGCCAGAGGCCGTTGGCGGCCGTTTCTAGGTTGTTAGAAGCCGTTGGTAATGTCGTTGGTACACAGATCAAAGTTTTTCAATGACTTCCAATGCCATCAACAGTGGCTTCCAACTGTGAAACTTGGCCACATATCTTATTTGTCTGACCAGCTAGCCATTGGAAACTGTTAGAAAACGCCGTTGGAAGACGTTGAAATACATAAACCTGTAAGTCATTGCCAACCGTTGGAAATCTAGGCATATATTTTTTTTTTTACTAAATTTAAACTACTCATTCCAGCCACACATAATATATATTCATCAAAACAACTCCATTTCGAGCATATACATCACATTCCCATTTACATATATCTCCCAACATAGTATTATACCAAAATCAAATACAAAACATGCAAAACACATAACATAAACCAATATTTACATAATACATCATCAACCAAGCATTAATATATATATAAAAAACTTGTCCAAACCATCACCACCAACCAAGCATCAATATATACAAAAAACAATGTCCAAACCATCGTCACCAACCACACATCAATATATACAAAAATCCATCATAATGTATCAAGCATAGTCCTCACCCACTCTCAAAGCGTATATAACATCAAAACAAACTAACCTCAACTCTCTCTCCTCGGGAAGATGAAAGTAGCGTACCATACTGGGCAATGACTCTGTCAGACGCTAGTTAAGCTGCTCCATCTGCTCTTCGCGGCGGCGATCATGCTCACGAGGCTCTACGATCTGGGCTCATAGCTGTGTGATCTCCTCCTTGTCCTGAGACCTTTGGTACGACTGCTGAGATGACGCAACCTGTGTACAATTTTAGAATTTTAGTATTCCATAATAACAATTCGAGTAAATTTTAGGTTTTATTATAAATTT
The DNA here is from genome assembly GCA_030737875.1 of Allium sativum. Lineage (NCBI taxonomy): Eukaryota > Viridiplantae > Streptophyta > Magnoliopsida > Asparagales > Amaryllidaceae > Allium > Allium sativum. The sequence continues at coordinate 46,352,854 of CM060915.1, read as the reverse complement.
TTAGTTTCGATTACCGCTAGATTCCCAACACAATAGCATCTGTTCTGGTAGATGGATTCATGACCAACTTGTGTTCTGGACTTAGAGGAAGCTAGAGTTCATTGTACCAATTATCAACTTGTAATATATTATCCCTTCTACGTATATTCTCTTTTTTATTCTTAAAAATACCTTTATATACAATCATTGTGACTTTTATTACGAGTTCTATGTTATTTTCTACACATTGTACATTGCTTTGATGGACTATTAATTTGTTTTAAGCTAATATTATATACACACAAGTGACTTATTGTTCGATGTTTAAATATGTGCTAGTTCAGCCTAAGGAAATATTCACATTTTTATCCTATACAGTTTCATTCTTTATATTATTATCTAATAGTGTTACTTTGTTGTACCTTTGGATATTTTTGTACAATGATGGGGTTTATACATTTGCTATTAAAGCAATTCAGAGCAATACATCGTACATGAATCTTGATAGATGGGACCTAGGGTTCCCAACATCATGGGTGTGTAGGTAGTTATCGTACAGTAAAGAGCTAATGGGTGTATATGATGCTTACCAAGATAACCATCATGGGATGTACTTTTTTTTTTTTCAATGTATAAAAATATATCTTTCTACCCACATCTCTTTTGTATGTTAATATCCATGTGGAATTTTAGTAGCTGATGGAGGTAGTTAAATAAGACATATTGGCTAGATCAGTAGTGCTAGTGTTGGTAATGTTGTGTGGCAAGTCAAGTAGAATGATCTAGTAAAGAACATAACTACGCAATAGAAAATGAAATTAGTGATTTTAATGTTTGAACTTATTGCATGCAATAAGTTTTCCTTCATCAAATTTTTGAAACACCTTTAAATCTAAACAAAATGTTGATCCTTTCAGACAATATTGCCTTCATGATTGATTTGAGTATAACTAGAATCACCATGAAGATGGTATTTTCCATCTAGTTACCTTGAAATAATACTCCATCCAATGCTACTTCTTCTGTCAACATTATTCCATTACAAGAGTAACAGTGGATTCCAACGGCCAGAGGCCGTTGGCGACTGTTTCTAGGTTATTAGAAGCCGTTGATAATGTCATTGGTATACAGACCAAAGTTTTTCAACGACTTCCAATGCCATCAATGGATATTTTCCAATGGCTTCCAACTGTGAAACTTGCCCACATATCTTATTTGACTGACCAGCTAGCCATTGGAAACTGTTTGAAAATGCCGTTGGAAGACGTTGAAATACATAGGCCTGTTAGTCATTGCCAATCGTTGGAAATCTAGGCGTTTTCTTTCTGTAGAATTTAGACTACTCACTTCCAGCCACACATAATATATATATATATATATATATATATATATATATATATATATATATATATTCATCGAAACTGCTCCATTTCAAGCATATACATCACATTCCCATTTACATATATCTCACAATATAGTATTATACCAAAATCAAACACGAAACATGCAAAACACATAACATAAACCAATATTTACACAATACATCATCAACCAAGCATCAATATATATATAAAAAAAACTTGTCCAAACCATCACCAGCAACCAAGCATCAATATATACAAAAAACCATGTTCAAACCATCAAAACCAACAATGCATCAATATATACAAAAATCCATCATAATGTATCAAACATAGTCCTCACCCACTCTCAAAGCGTATATGACATCAAAACAAACTAACCTCAACTCTCTCCTCCGGAAGATGAATGTGGCGTACCTTACTGGGTAACGACTCCATCAGATGCTGGTTAAGCTGCTCCATTTGCTCTTCGCGGCGGCGATCACGCTCATGAAGCTCTACGATTCAAGCTCGTAGATGTGTGATCTCCTCCTTGTCCGGAACCTTCTGGTACGATTGTTGAGATGACGCATGTAACGACCTGGCATTTTACCCATCTCAAATCAGTAATTATACCAAGTCGAAACGTTCAAAACGTCATATTGTAATTAGCTTACATGACTTAAACAGAATTAATAAAGAATACAATAAATTGCAGCGGGATAAAATTTCATATAAATTATCAGAGTTTTCAAAATTTGAACAATGGAAGAATAACAAATTTTATACATAAATTTCTTTGAACAACTTTAACTATTTTGTCGAGCAAATGCGCACATACATCTTCACATCTCCACGCCCTCTCTAGTTCGTTGCGAGCCGATATCCATAACCTGGTACACTTAGGGCCTGACCCGAATGTCCCATGCAAAATACACAAAACACCTGAGTTAGGATTATACTTATTTCAAGTTAGAAAACTTCGATAAACACATAATATAATTGATTTAAACCGATGTTATATTTTATGATTTAAGCACAAAATCAATGAACGGACAAACTAACGATTAGCTACTTCGTGAGCAAAACATGGCAACAGTCCATGCACATTGGAAACAACAATGAATGCCTATGGAAGGCATGGCTGGTATTAGGTTCAAATTGAATAAAGAAAATAAGGAACAAGAGAACAGTCAATGGTCAAGTGAACATGGAATGGCACCTTTCTAAGACCATGCAAATAACGAAAAGGCAAGGCATGTGAGCTAACAATTTATGAGTCTCTCATGAAACCACTTTTGTAGATACACAGTATGAGTCACAAATCATTTTACTAAGAGGTAGCAAGTTTTAAGGGAACAAAACATTGAAGAAATGACTAATGGGACATACGCCTGAAGCATGTAACCAAAGGAAACACCAAGCAAGGAGAGAAATCACTAAGTAGCATAAGTACATTCGGATCCTAGGTAGCAAAATAAAATATGCTAGATATCAAATGCATGCATGAGCAGGTATAACCCATATATGGTTGAAACTTTCCATATGAATGCAAAACTAACTTTTATGCATTATAAATTACCATGCAAAGCTCAAATATGGGTATCATATTACCTGAAAGTCAGGGACCAAATACGATTGGCAAGAAGGATATGTAACAGCATGAACTATTTGAGAAAGGCCGAGCTGGTTGTGCATGTAAATGCATGTTACATAATAAGTTATAACCAACATAGTTCCTTTAAAGTAAAAGCTTTCCTAATTGTTCTCAAGTTAGATTAACTCTTTATGCTTAAATGAACATGCAAATTTCATTGTTGTGCATGTGGAAAGGCGTAATACATAACAGCTACCACAAAACTGCAACATAAGGTATGCAAATGTGTAGCAATTAGATACATGTGCACTAACAGTTATGGCAAGGAATGCATGTACTAGCAGGTTTAGGTGTGCATGCTAAAAATCAAGCAGTAAAACAAGAGACAAGAGGACACATCTTATTCGAAATAGGCATGGTGATGGAACAACATATTGGTTCGGCTTCTTTGTCATGGGTTCAACATTGCTGACAAAGGCAACATAAAACAGCAAGCAATACTTAAATGTGAATGCCTCTTTGAATTAATCCAACGATGAATATGCATGCACTAAAGGGTAGGAAGGCATTTAAAATATGCAGTAAAGAACATATTACCCATATAGGTAAAGATGACTAAATTTGTAAGTTCAGTTCCGGTGTTCTTTCTTCTGAATGGACAAAGTGCGGATTTTCAAGTAAGGCAAAACATGCAAAGTGGTTTCTTTTTATCTTTCTTTAAACTGGATAACATAAATGTGTTACCAAATTTTGTATACATATTCAGGGTAGAGCATTTAACACAGTGGAAAGGCACAATGACCGTAAACAACATGCAGAAAATGTTGGAACATGTGTAGAATATTAGGAAAAATTCTGCCAAAGTAACACAAAAATAAAGTGCGAAACATATACTCCAAAACCCAAGTCAACATATACTCTAAGGAAAACCGCATAATGATTGTGCATTCCAAAAGAGTGAAAGTTATGGACACGGTTAAATTATTTATCCTACGCCAGGTGTGAAGACAATAATGCTTATCAAATGGATGCATGTCGCAGTACGTATATGGACCAGGGTAACAGCAAACAATGTCAGCAGTCTAACCAACTACATTCGGGTGAATCAAAGTGAATATCTTGCAATAAGCAAAATTGTAGGTTAGACTTACGATTGGAGACAACCAAAGGAAACAGCAGTGACGCTTTGGCTTGCTCGCCAGAACAGTTGTTGGACCTGGCTATGACACTAGCGGCTTGACAGGGGGAGTGACTGGTCCAGAACAGCGACGGTTCTTTGGTTTTGGTGCAGCAACACAGGCGAGGAGGAGTTGCTGGGTTTTGAATGCCAAAGGTGCGGAATGTTTAGTGCAGAGGCGTAGGGTGAAGAAGGCATCATCGATGGCTTGAACGCTGCGAGTGGCTCGACTGGAGGTGGTTGCTATGGTTCGGGTAACATTGACGAGGAGCAAAAGGACCGAAGGACTTCAATTTGAGGAAGGACGATGCCGAAAGGGACTGACTTGTAGGTGAGGGCATAGCGAATACAATTTCTAGTGGAGGCGGCTTACTGGTTGTTGCTCATGAGCGACTGCGGGGTGAAGGTACAAAGAGGGCGTCAGCCATTTCCAATCGATTTAGGGCAAAATTTATTTGATTTGGGTGGAAAAAAAATGAAAGTAACGGCTGTTGATCAAATAAGGAGGAGAGCGAGTTGTTTATTTGTGGTGAACAAACCAGAAAGGTACACCGCCTTTTAACAAAGAAGAGAGGAACCTAAAGGTAAAGACAATCAACAACGTGTCCTTCATACAGGTGGGAATGGACAAGTGGTTTACATATTCAGCAAAGGAAAGACAGGTGTACATAAATTGTAAAATTCTCAGTTATGGTTGGACATGAACGTTGGTTGAGCAAAGAACGTGAGTTGAGCGTATGACACTAGATAAAAAGAATAGATTGAAAGAGTAGATTGAACGAAGGTTTATAAATAATGTCGCTTTGTTGTTTTTCATAGTTTAAGTTTAACAACTTATTAACCGATAAATTAAATTAAACCTCTCAGTTAAATTGCAAGATCCATATCTTAAAGTTAAATTCATTTTCAAAGTAGATTTTAGTTTCGTCGTTAAATTTCAACAAAACGTTTATATAAATTTGCAAAGAATTTTCATTTTAAAGGCGATTACTACATTCAAAATAATTTAAGCCCAAATTCAATGTTGGAAATCTCATATAAATATTTATTTCACCGTTAAACCTTAATTTAAATTAAATTTTGGACGTCAAAATTCATGAGCCGTTACAATCTCCCCCACTTAAATCTTTTCATCCTCGAAAAGGAGAGGTTGCAGATTTAAGTAGAACAAATTTTATTTGAAACAAATATTTATAATTCCTACTTAAGCTTGAAACTTATCAAATAGTTCATAGGAATATAAACAAAAAAATTCACATAATAAATTTGTAAAGTTTTATTATTATTATTATTATTATTATTATTATTATTATTATTATTTACACAAAACTTAAGTCGTTGTATTGAAAACGAGATAAAGGAAATTTGTTATATTGCAAAATCATAAATTTCAAAACATTTGAATGATCTCATCGTATTTAGAATCCCATTTTCATTTCAAACCATAGAATTACTACATAATTTTTTTCATATAAGGAATGATACTTCACTTTGGGATTTCAAAATCAAAATTGCTTTTAAAAACTTCAAACATATATAATAACTGGAAGCCTAACAAGTCCATCGTCGTTCTTGCCAACTTTAGACATACGTTAATTAGGCGCGTGGCTAAAATATACAAGTTCTAAATATACTTGTTTCAACTTATGGTCAAAAAATTTTTGTTTCATTTCATCAAGTTTCCCATGGCAAGGCCTAAGGGCAGGCTATCGTATGCAATAACATAGATAATTAAGGTCGCTCCGGACACCTAAAGCAGACCATCGTCGAGGGCTCTCAAGCGAAGTGTACATCACGGTTTTTGTCCAGACACAGACCCCCAAGCACAAAATCATGGAACACATATATCTCTCGGTTTTCATCCAGACATAGACACCGTATATGCTTGGGTTGCTCTTCCCAATTACCATCATCGAGGGAACCCAAGCGAAGTGTACATCATGGCTTTCGTCCAGACACGGACCTCCAAGTACAAAATCGCGGAGCATATATAACTCGGTCTTCGTCCAGACATAGACCCCCGTATATGCCTGGGTTGCTTACCCTAAATCACACACGTCCTTCTTTTAGTCATGGGTTACCCGAATCTATGAAAAATATCAAATCATTTCATATCCCGAAGTCATAAATTATTTTGCAACAATAATTCGCAGATACATTCAATCATAGTATTGTTATTTTTTAAACATTTCAAATATCAGGATTCAACTCGCCGAAATTTTCTTAGTTCATAAATCAATTTATAAACTATTCATCATATCCAAAATAATTCGAAAAACAATGTTGATCAATTGAAAAACACAATTTCAACTTCCAAACATTCCACTTATGTTTCATATTCCGAAATCAATGATCTTATTCAACATTTCCAGACTTTCGAAGACTTTTAAGAATCATTATAATTATATCGAGCTTTACAAATTTCAATTTATATCGGAATACATTTCGACAATTATTCATAAATTGATTCATATTGCCATAAAATTTCCTTTTAATAATTGAAAAATCAAATTTGATCAATACGATTTTCTTATCGTTCTTTCAATTCAAGTAAGCTTTTCAAATTTTAAAGCTTAGGAAAATCGTTCATATTCTATATGTAAGCCATAACAGTCTTTCGTTAGATCAAATTTCCATTTCCAAATTGTTTCGAAACATTTCCGTGATTTCTAAATAATTTTCATATTCTCATAATATAAAAATTTTAAGAACTTCAAGTCAATGTCTTAGAATCATTTACAATTCATAATTGAATTCTTCGATTTTCAAACATTATTTCAGAATAATTCAAGCACATCTTATTTCAAAATCCTTTACCCCATCATATAAGATTTATATTCATTCTCGTTTCAAATATCATGTCTTGTTTGAAAAGTTCACATCTTCCTATCGTAGGGAAAAATCTATCGTAACATTTTTATTCAAATTACCATCATGCTTTCGCTACGCACTCTGATTATGCGTATATTCAATCTAGTATTGATAAAACATTCCAAAACATCGGTTCCCAATTTTCCAAAACCAAATCATCAAATTTTTATATTTCAAAAATCCAATTTTTCTTGCATAATTTGGATCTATTTTCCAACGCTTTCAATTACGATGAAAAACTCATTTATTGGGGTTCTGTTACATAATATCTTGGACAAATTAAAGTCATCTAGTTCGAATTCAACCCAGTTCCATATGGCACGAAGTGATATACATGGATCAAGCCAAAATTCCATGTACTCAAGTGGAAATGTACTAATAGAATTCACTATCAAATGAATACCACAAGGTATGACGGTTCAAAGCAGACATTTTGCCAAATTCATAAGGTGCAACAGTTCAAATCCAAATGATGAGCTTAATCGAGGCCACAATAGGAAGGTCAAATGCACACAAGGATACAAATATTAGCAATTCAATCATGGGATACTCGATTACCTATTCTTGAGTAAATTTTACTTCAAATTCATTCTCTTCCTTTGTATCTCAAGTGAATACTTGTTGAGAAATTTTCATTCAAATTAGTCGTTCTTGTCAGTTTCTTTTAACAAAGGAAAACATACAATTCAATTGATTTGTTCACTCTATTTCACTCATTTTATCATATAAACCCTATGGCTCAAATTTTCGTATAGCTTTAAGTGGGGAAAATCAGTCTTCTCCCCCACTTAAGACATTTACCATAATTTGATTGTATTGTCAAAACCGAAATATGGGGTGATATGATTCCTTAATACCTTAATACCCAAGCTCACTTACGTGCATTTTCAAAAATCCACTTTTCAATTTTTAAGTGAGATTAGTTTCTAAATTATATCATTGCGGTTTGACAAAATAATTTGATTCACGCTTCTTATTATTAAGTTAAGTATGTGTTTAACTTGACTACCTTATGTTAAATTCCCGTAACATTCCAAACCTTTTAAATTCATTTTTGCATATCCCATTTCATAACGTAATACTGTCAATACTTCAAAAGTCAATCGCAAAACCAATTTATATTTTACAACTGTGAGAACATCGCAAAACCTTTCCAGTTGCTTATCTAAACAGCGTTAAGTATTCATTGACGTCTCAATCAGAAATATATAGTCATCCCATTTTCGAAACCCAAAAATAATACTGATGATGATCAATTAACCACCAGAATCATCCCCAAGCGACTAGAATGTGATTCTATATCCATCTAGTATATATTGGACTTCGAATATACGTTAACTAGGCATATATGCAAAATCCTTACATACTTGATCATCCGACCTTGATGTCAAATAAATACTCGCAACTGTTTTCATTACACGTTGATTATCTTTTAAATCTATAGCTTTTGAATTAATGGCATTCTTATATAAATCTTTCATATATAAGTTTGAAAAAACCTTTATATCAAATGTCGATAAAATTTCCAAGTCATGTTCCAAAAATATCGTTCTTATATATTTCCTAATATAAGATTTCATCCCATATCACATAAACCATAGTTTTACGAGTTAATCGCTTCCTTATGTTTATAAATAAGTCTCAAACCCGCATTCGATCACCATTTGAATCTCTTATTTAAATCCTAATTTCCTTGAACTTTGTCATCTCAAAAATCATTTTGATTTCGATCAGTTATTTGATACCATTCCAATCTAACTTGATTTAGGTCCTCCATTTCATTTCAAATTCATATTTGCAAAACGACTTTCACAACTTCAAATTAAATTTTGAATTCATATGTCACGTGCATCGTTCTTCCACCGATTCTTCATATTCGAGCACTCGTAATTAATTTGTCAAGATCTTCATAAAAAAAAATAAGTAAAATAATAAGTTTGTACTGAAATAGGTTTAAATAAGAAAATAAGATAATATAATTATATGAGATAGTCTAAATACGAAATGATTTAGAAAAATAGTAAAGTAAATATAGTAAAGTTTACAGATAGTTTTGTATAAAATAGATTCGAAAATGTTAGTAAAACAATTTGGTATAAAATTGGCTTCTAAAATAAAAGGGTTTAAGATGAAAAATAATTATAGTATATTAGTTATAATGGAAACAGTCTTAATTTAAATCTGATCCAAGTCAAATTCAGTACTGAATCACGTTTCGTCCGTCAATCATTCCTTAAGTCGAGTATCGTCAAACTTCAACTTCGTCAAGTTTCAAATTCTTCCAAGTTTTTTTTTTCAATGTACGCTGCGAAACCCGTACTTTGGTACTCGCCTTTGATTTTTCAACAAAATCTCCTTTTCCCAAAATAATTTATTAGAAGAATTCAAACACTTGGAAAAATATTTCATTAATCACCTTTATATTCTTGGAAAATTCTGGGTACTCGACATTCGATTTACCGCAAAAAGCTTTTATCTTCGAAAATATCATCTTCAATTTTTTATTTTCAAAAAAATGATTTTTTTTGAATTCCGCTGATTATAGCATTAATTCTACTCAGTCTAAGGTATTTCTACCTTATCTCTAATGAGTTTTTAAACCGAATAAGCCAAGCTTTGTCAAACCGAAGCTCTAATACCAACTGTAATGACATGGCATTTTTCCCGTCTCAAATCGGTAATTAAACCAAGTTGAAACGTTAAAAACGTCAGATTGTTATTGGCTTACATGGTTTAAACATAATTAATACAGAATACAATAAATTGCAGCGGAATAAAATTTCATATAAATTATCAGAGTTTTCAGAATTTGTACAGTGGAAGAATAACAAATTTTATGCATAAATTTCTTTGAACAACTTTTACTGTTTTGTCGAGCGAACGCGCGCATGCATCTTCACGTCTTCACGCCCTCTCTCGTTGCGAGCTGATATCCATAACTTGGAACACTTAGGGCCTGACCCGAGTGTCCCATGCAAAATACACAAAACACCAGAGTCAGGATTATACTTATTTCAAGTTAGCAAACTTCGATAAACACATAATATAATTGATTTTGACCGTTGATATATTTTATGATTTAAGCACATAATCAATGAACGACCAAAGTAAAGATTAGCTACTTCGTGAGCAAAACATGGCAACAGTCCATGCATATTGGAAACAATAATGAATGCTTATGGATGGCATGGCTAGTATTAGGTTAAAATTGAATAAAGAAAATAAGGAATAAGAGAACAGTCAATGGTCAAGTGAACATGGAATGGCACCTTTCTAAGTCCATGCAAATAACGAAAAGGCAAGGCATGTAAGCTAACAATTTATGAGTCTCTCATGAAACCACTTATGTAGATACACAGTATGAGTCACAAATCATTTTACTAAGAGGTAGCAAGTTTTAAGGGAGCAAAGCATTGAAGAGATGACTAATGGGACATACGCTTGAAGCATGTAACCAAAGGAAACTCCAAGCAATGAGAGAAATTACTAAGTAGCATAAGTACATTCGGATCCAAGGTAGAAAAAAATATATGCTAGATATCAAATGCATGCATGAGCAGGTATAAACCATATATGGTTGAAACTTTCAATATGAATGCAAAACTAACTTTTATGCGTTATAAATTACCATGCAAAGCTCAAATATGGGTATCATGTAACCTAAAAGTAAAGACAAATATGGTTGGCAAGAAGGATATGTAACAGCATGAACTATTTGAGAAAGGTCGAGCTGGTTGTGCATGTACGTGCATGTTACATAATAAGTTATAACCAACATAGTTCCTTTAAAGTAAAAGCTTTCCTAATTGTTCTCAAGTTATATTAACTCTATGCTTAAATGAACATGCAAATTTCATTGTTGTGCAGGTGGAAAGGCATAATACATTACAGCTACCACAAAACTGCAACATAAGGTATGCAAATGTGAAGCAATTAGATACATATGCACTAACAGTTATGGCAAGGAATGCATGTACTAGCAGGGTTAGGTGTGCATGTAAAAAATCAAGCAGTAAAACAAGAGACAAGAGGACACATCTTATTCGAAATAGGCATGGTGGTGGAACAACATATTGGTTCTGCTTCTTTATCTTGGGTTCAACATTGGTGACAAAGGCAACATAAAACAGCAAGCAATATTTAAATGTGAATGCCTCTTTGAATTAAGCCAACGATGAACATGCATACACTAAAGGGTAGGAAGGCATTTAAAATATGCAGTAAAGAACATATTACCCATACAGGTAAAGATGACTAAATTTGTAAGTTCAGTTCAGGTGTTCTTTCTTCTGAATGGACAAAGTGCGGATTTTCAAGTATGGCAAAACATGCAAAGTGGTTTCTTTTTATCTTTCTTTAAACCGAATAACATAACTGTGTTACCAAATTTTATATACATATTCAGGGTGGAGCGTTTAACACAGTGGCAAGGCACAATGACCGTAAACAACATGCAAAAAGTGTTGGAACGAGTGTAGAATATTGGGAAAAATTCTGCCAAATTAACACATAAACAAAGTGCGAAATATATACTCCAAAACCCAAGTCAACATATACTCTAAGGCAAACCGCATAAGGATTGTGCGTTCCAAAGGGGTGACAGTTATGGACACGGTTAAATTATTTATCCTACGCCAGGTGTGAAGACAAGTAATGTTTATCAAATGGATGCATGTCGCAGTACGTATATGGACCAGGGTAACAGCAAAAAATGTCAACAATCTAACCAATTACATTTGGGTGAATCGAAGTGAATATCTTGCAATAAGCAAAATCGTAAGTTAGACTTACAATTGGAGGCAACCAAAGGAAACAGCAGTGACGCTTTGGCTTGCTTGCCGGAACAGTTGTTGGACCTGGCTATGACACTAGCGGCTTGGAAGGGGGAGTGACTGGTCCAAAGCAGCGGCAGTTCTCTGGTTTCGATGCAGCAACACAGGTGAGGTGGAGTTCCTGGGTTTTGAAGGCCAAAAGCGCAGAATGTTTGGTGCAAAGGCGTAGGGTGAAGAAGGCGTCATCGATGGCTTGAACGCTGCGAGTGGCTCGACTGGAGGTGGCTGCTATGGTTCGGGTAACATTGACGAGGAGCAAAAGGACCGGAGGACTTCAATTTGAGGAAGGACGATGCCGAAAGGGGCTGACTTGGAGGTGAGGGCGGAGCGAATACGGTTTCTGGTGGAGGCGGCTTACTGGTGGTTGCTCATGAGTGACTGCGGGGCGAAGGTACAAAATGGGCGTCAACCATTTCCAATCGATTTGGGGCAAAATTTATTTAATTTGGGTGGAAAAAAAATGAAAGTAACGGCTGTTGATCAAATGAGGAGGAGAGCGAGTTGTTTATTTGTGGTGAATGAGCCAGAAAGGTACACCGCCTTTTAACAAAGAAGAGAGGAACACAAAGGTAAAGACAATCAACAACGTGTCCTTCATACAGGTGGGAATGGACAAGTGGTTTACATATTCAGCAAAGGAAAGACAGGTGTACATTGAACGAAGGTTTATAAACAATGTCGCTTTGTTGTTTTTCATAGTTTAAGTTCAACAACTTATTAACCGATAAATTAAATTAAATCTCTCAATTAAATTACAAGATCCATATATTAAAAATAAATTCATTTTCAAAGTTGATTTTAGTTTCATTATTATATTTCAACAAAACGTTTATATAAATTTGCAAAGCATTTTCGTTTTAAAGGCGATCACTACGTTCAAAATGGTTTATGCCCAAATTCAATGTTGGAAACCACATTTAAATATTTATTTCACCGTTAAACCTTAATTTAAATTAAATTTTGGACGTCAAAATTCATAGGCCGTCACAATGCAATCTATATATAATTTTAGAATTTTAGTATTCCATAATAACAATTCGAGTAAATTTTAGTTTTTATTATAAATTTTAGTTTTGATCACCACTAAATTCCCAACACCATAGCGTCTGTTCCGGTAGATGGATCCATGACCGCATCAAAAATCTTATCCTCATCTTCACTAGACAACTCGATCCTCCCGGTCTCCTCAAGCATACATGCCCTTTCTTGCTGAAATTTATTTTGTTAAACAAAATACAATTGAATTTAGATAACACAATTTTAATTAAATTATAACATTAAGTTAACTATGTTATACTTACATATGCTTCACACAGCTTGGCATCGTGGTCCCAAGAGTAGAAAACTGAGTATGTGTCGTCAATTTAACTTAATGCATGTGTATGCTGGAAAAAATCCCAGTACAACATAGGAACACCACGTTGTTTCGCCTGAATAAGCAAATTTATCTATATGTGTAAATTAGAACTTAAATCAACTATAATGTTTAACAACTTAATTATAAATATACCAGGTCCTCGCAATGGTGCAAGAATGACTTGGAACCACCACGATTTGTAATGGGGTTCTTGCTCTTATTTTCTGCATTTCTCGTGGACTTGGACTACACATTTAAATTTAAAAAAAAAATTTATTTTATATATTAATTGAGAATAACAATTTGAATTAAATATGCAGTAAATAATGCATAATGTTTATACATGAGTTCCTTTCCCTTTTTCATTCTTGGTTTGTATCTTTCCTGATTACATATTTTACAATTCTTAAGGTTGATATCATCCTTCCAAAATAACATGCAATCCTTTAGACATGTATCAATTTTTTCATACTTTAAACCAAAAGCCGACATCATTTTTTTTTTTACTTCATAATGGTTTTCGCACATTAAATTTTTGGGAGACATATGTTGCTTCGCAGCTTGTACAACAGTTATAAATCCAACTTCTATGAGGTTGTATTTAGATTTCATCACAATGTATTCAGCATCTACTGATAATTGGGTTCCGCTTTTATAGCTTTCCCAAAGGGATTTCTTTGCAGCATCTAATAAATCATACATTTTTTTGGCTTCAACATTTGGTTCTTCTTCCTCATTACCATCATCATCAGTAGATTATTGAACCGGGAACATTGGACGTGCAACATCTTCAACCATATGTCCTATGAGATTCGTCATTGCAATATCATTATTCACTACCTTCTCAACTTGTACAAAGTAGGTGCTAACGGTTCTCCATGATGATCCCAAACCAAATAGTTCGGCACAAAACCATATTGACGTAAATGAACTCTAACCATTTGCGGTATCAACAATAATTTACATCTACTACTTGGACAACGGATTTCGATGTTGTTTCCATTGTTACTTAAGGCGAAATCAATAAACACACCAACACCATTAATAAATTGTTCACTTATTGTGTCATCAGCTTCTCTTCGTTTGTACATCCATCTTCGATCAGTAAAACAATTGTCCATTTTTCCTGAGTAGATATATAATTAAAAAGTACGATAAAATTTTCATTGACATTTTATTAAAATAATTTTATCAGCTTCTCTTCGTTATGTTAATTCATCGTTTACACTTTTCCTAGTAGGTCATCCTACCTCCCATTACAAATACAATAACATGATTAGATCGCGTAAACCTTTTCAATTTAAATGATCAACAAAATTTTAGCAGCACTTCGCTTTAGTTTCTTGAACAGTACACAAATGCATGCACATAGGGAACAAAAATGAAGCGCTTTCGAAATTTTGAGAACCATTTACAATGAAATGATTTAAGAGATTTAATTTCATTATATGTTCGTTACTTGACCAATACAAAGGACAAATCCAACAAATATTGTATATAAAGAATATAAATGTTTGTTCCGTTAATAAAACGAACATTACGATCATATACCGCACTTATCTACCGGGTCGAAAACACTATAAGGTTTAACTTCAATCTTTAATTGTATATATACGGAATTTATCACATATACGTATATATTCAACATTCAATCAAACTAACCATACGTTATAAAATTAAATATAGCTTTCGATAAAATTTTATAAAACATAAACTTTATTTATTTCCTTTTCCACTAAACATCACTTAACAAGTATGAAATCTCTTATATATTAATTCAACCATATATACATGCACATAATTCTATTGTGATACAAACAACATAAACTTGCAATACATAAATTAATAATAATAATTAGGCCTCAATTAAGTCAACCTATACATTGATTAATTAACAACACTATATATGCATGCATACAACACTATGTATGCATATATCCGTACAACATAAATTCAAGTTAACCCAATATTAGAAAGATAATTAATTCAACCTATATATGCCCATATTAACAACACTGCACATACAAACATATAATCTAACAATGAAATTTACCGTAAATTACCAAACCTAGGGTATTATAAAAAATTAGGGCTTCATACCTTGAGAAACAGAGCTGAATTGGAGCCCAAAGGAGGAGAGAGAGCGTTGAACAAGTTGGAGAGAGTAGCCATTGGGTATGGAGGCGGTGGAGGCCGAAATCAGAATTGGAGAGGAAGAAAAATAGGGAAATGGGTTGAATTTTTAGGGAAGTTTAAGTGAGGGAGGAAGAAGCAGGTCGGGTTATTTTCTGCTCGACAAGGCAACGACTACCAAGGGCCTCCAACATCATTATAAACCACGACTTCCCATGGGTTTTTTTAATGTGTAAAGAAAAATCCAGAATTTAGCTTCCGCTGGAAGCCGTTAGAAGCCATTAGGGGGCGTTGGCGGCCGTTGCACCATTTCGTTGTTGTATATAGTGTTTCTTGTGGTGTTCCTTCCAATCCTCATCATCCCAAATTCTCATAAGTTATGAATGTGTTGAGACAAGTTTCACGCCGGGGAATTTATAAAACAAATCTTGTATAAACATTAAGAGTTCACCCTTCAAATTGCCAATTGGTTTTTTGATAATTTGGGGTTCTCTAACATGGTATCAGAGCAAGGTTTAATTCGTGTGCACAAGCCACACTTGCCCACGTCACCCCTAAGTTCAACGTGTGAGGTTCAGGATATGCCACATGTGCGGAGGCGTGTTGAGACAAGTCCCACGCCGGGGAATTTATAAAATAAATCAAGTATAAACATTAATAGTTCACCCTTCACATTGTCAATTGGTTTTGTGACAATTTGGGTGTCTCTAATAGAATGACAGTGCAACTGAAACATGGTTGTGAAATATCTTCGTTTCCAGAAGCAACAAAAGGCTTGAAATATCAATATCCATAGATTTAGTCTTCAAGTTCATCCTATTGTTTGCATTTCTCAAAACCTTTCGCAGCAAAAGGTTTACTACTTCAGAGTTGAAGGTGTTCCAAGTTCTTTTATACCATAGATTAATGTCAATATAGCTAGGTGCAACCATCATTTAATCATCGAGCATCTTCAAGTGCACACTTATTTTGTACATAACTCGTGGCACTATATGTTGCAACAGTGCAAATTATGATCATTATGAATTATGTTGTATTAAAAATTGTATAAAATTGTAGTTTTGTTTGTATAATATAGTTCAAATGTATGACTAATCAAGTGATATATCAAAACGTTAGTCTCCTTTGTGTAATTGGTGAAAGAATCATGATCACAGTGTCTCAAAGAGTCACCATCCACTTTTGTTAAGCGTTGGGTTGTTTTCTCCAAGATGGTTTGTCAAATCTAGGTAATATTCTAGACTTGTAACATACATTTTCTTGGTTATTCTGTTAGCATCAACAACAGCAATTTCCTGATCACATTAGCTTCATTAAATCCATGTTTGGCCTCTTATTTTTTTTCTAGCTCTTAAGAAGATGGATAGTTTTGTAAAATCATGTAAAAATGTGTTACATAATTTTAAAACTAAAAATGGATCCATTTAATATTAACTTAATTCCATTATAGTTGGATGGAAAATCATATGAGCAACATACTTTAAGCTATTTAACATATTCAAACACGTATGAGTTTACATCACAGACCATTGTCACGTATTACAATATGTTTCCTCCCGAAAGCATATAACATGAAAATATAATATATTATGATATTTTGTTGTAATAATAATTGGAAAAGGCTAAGAAGGTCTTGTATGTTTAATTAGTTAAGTAATTAACTTGTATGGACTGATGGTTAAAAGATGTTTTCACGGTTGAAACACAGTCGACATTATATCAGCCATCTTGTGCTTGACAGTATGAGTATAAAAAAGTTTCCATATATAAATTTTAGCATATAGATTGAATGTACATTCTATACAATGTTATATGCATAGATTTGCATGAAGAAAACAAATAAGAAACATAGAGGGCAACTCATATTGCCTTATTCATAATGAAGTAATAAAAAATAGAATATTTGGAGATTTTACCTTAGAACTTTTGTAAAGAGGAACCTACTTTCATAAAGATATGCAAGAACTAGTAGTGGAAATTAACATTAGGTAAGGTTTAATGACTTCTAGTTACATAGATTCTTTTTTGTTGTTTACTTTATTTGTTAGAATAATCGATATCTGTTATTTATGTTAATATATATATTACATATGGTAATATATATATATATATATATATATATATATATATATTAATGACATAAAATTTGATATCTATAAGAGAAGACACACATGAAGATGGAGAAATTGAAGAGAAGACACACTTGAAGATGGAGAAATTGAAATGGTAGACGCATTGGTAACTAAATATTTTGGAAGACCTAATGCAGGTAATAATGAAGTGCAGGATCACGCAAGAATAAATGAAGTGATGTGTGAAGCAAATATTGAACAATTTGATTCTGGAAATGGGGAATAAGACTCTGATGTTGTTATTCAAAATGATGAAGCTACCTTTTCTGGTGATAACGTTAACTCTGAAAGTGTTAGAATTCAATGTGTAAACAATGAAGATTCGATAGGAGAGACAAATGCAAGTACTGAAGCTAAAGGCTTTGTAGAAGGTGGAACAACGTAGCATGAAACTGACATAACTAAAGTTACTAAAGTCTTGGAAGCAACATCGAATAGAGATGAAGTGTATGTGTAAAGACAGGAAATCCAAAGCCATCAGACGATGAAGAACCTACAGAACAGTGATAGTAGTGAGTCTTCTTATGCAGTACTGAAGCAATCAATCTCTAAAGACATGCGTGTTATCGCTAATAAACTACAAGCTGAACTTGAAGTTAGAGATTTTAACTCAAAACAATATCACACAACTAAGAAGACAATACAGGATTTTACTAAATTCAAAATGAGCAATAATCTAGAGACGATGGATACGACGCAACTAGAAGGAGTTGCAGACTTAGTCAAGCAGACGCTTATTAGTGTCAACAATAGAGGAAAAACTACTCGAAATGGCAAAGGCAAGAACCTATAAGTGCACTTAACACCTCCTCCAGCATACAAGGAAAGACCGCCTGATATAGTTAAAGAACAAGTGGCTTCAGACCCAAATGAAAAGGATAGATCTCATACTCCATTTACTTGGAGTAAGCAGAAAGAGATGCTCAGGAACTTGCAAGAAAATGGCTGATCGTATAATAGTTTATTTTCGTTGCAAAATTATTGTCAAAACAAAATCAAAGGAAATGTAATTTGCTTAAGTAGTTAGGGATAATGGATTTGTATTATCATCCCTAAGTGGAAGTGTAGTTGATATATTTACTGTATATCACCTGGTTTATCACGTACCTTTTCTTTATTTTAATAAAAGAGTGTAACAGAACACTATAAAAACCAGTCGGCCTTACCAAAAAGAAAAAAGAAAATTTGATATTTGTTATTTATGTTAATATATATTACATATGGTAATATATATATTAATGATAGAAGATTTGATACCCGTTATTTATGTTAATATATATTTTTTTTTGGCAAGGCCGACCGGTTTTTAAGGTGACCGCAAACACCTTTTATTATGACTAGTAATAAAAATACAATTCAGCACACGTGACTATAGTTAGTAGCCAACTACATTCGGTTTTTAAGGTGGACCGCCCACCACATACGGAGTTTATAGTGTTCCGTCCACTCTACCTAAGCAGGCTTATAGCACTGGAGCTAGTTAATTTACTAGACTACAATAGTTGCATGCATACTAGCCCCCCTCATCAGAGGAGGATCTACATGTGTTGTTAGATGGGCCAACAACACGGGTGTGTCTGGAAAAGGCCAAAGCTAAATTTGTCACATAACAAGGATTAGGAGCACTAAAGACGAAATTCCTATCCCAATCAACTGCAAATAACTCAAGCTTGTTAAGCTCACCAACCTCACCACTCCGAATAAGCTCTAAACCATTCCCATCTCTCTGATAAATCAATTTTCTCTGGTCGTTAACATCATCAGTGATATACTTATAGAAGGTATCACTAGTTGGACAATAGTGCATTCCCGACGAACTATGAAACCAAACATGTTCTTCTGCAACCCAGACAATTTCCTCAACAGGCGAGTCGCGAACAACATCATCCACAACAGAAGTATCAGGCTGTGGACTAGGATCAGGAGGTATCGGAGAGACAACCACAAGAAAAGGTGAAGGCGTGGAAACAAAAACAGGGATTTTAGGCACCCACTTGACATTCGGAGGCCCGGGAAGTGGGGATCTATCAACAAGAGGAACAGGGGCTAGCGAAGAATCACCAGAAGCAACAGGACAAGAGTCTACTAGATGACCAAAGGTCTGACAGGTCTTGCATTTATCCGGTTTCCAGCCGTATTTCACCACCACTTCAGCAACAAACCCATCCGCTATCCTTACTTTAATCTTATCCGGCAAAGGCTTGGCGGGTGAAACCTCAATGAGAGCTTTAGCATAATAGAGCTTCTCCCTAGCAATAGTTAAGTTATCAAAACATTTCATTTTTCCAATACTGTTCGCCAACCAATTCAATCCGGTCAGAGATTGCAAAACAGAGGATATCTGAGAGAGATAGGCCCACACAGGGATAGATAAGACATGATCTCTAGCACGATCAACAGTCGGACTCCATGGAGTAACGATAAAAGGCTTACCATGTATAAAAATCGGATCCATACTGAGAATTCTAAGTCTCTCATCTGGTCTTGAGAACTTGAAGAAGAACAAAGATCTACCAAGTGTACAGATAGTCCACCCTTTAGTTGCCAGGCATAACTGCATTTTTCCTTCACTATAGAGTATGGCGGGTTGGAATCCAAGAAGAAACCAACTAAGTAATTCTTCCAAAAATCTGCTCCAGCATCTAGTACTTGAGACGGCGGTTCCATAATCCCATCTTTACATAGCATTTCAAATTCCTCAGGCTCATAGATGCCAGCATTCGGCGGCTCCTTTTGAAATAGCGAGACAAAAGAGGGAGTAGCACCACCACTTGGTGCAGCTGACGAAGGAAAACCACTTTTGCTTCTAGCAGCAACATTAGTTACATTAGTTTCCACTTCTGCCGCAGAAATATTACCACCCAGATTGGTTGAAGTGACAATTGGTTCATTCTCCCTTCCTAAAGCAATAGGAACGCATACGCTTCCACTACCCAAAATTTTTAAATTAGATCCAGCCTCACCAGGTATTGTTGCTATATCATTCATCAGTTCAACTAAACTTGCACGGCCAGAGACACCGGCTAATCCCATACCCATTTGTACCAAGTTAGTACCCACTCCAACCTGATTCCCTTCGGATACAAGAGCATCAGAGTTATCGCTTTCATCAACGTTGTTTTCGATTCCACAGGATTCATTCAGATTAGTTTCACCCAAAAATACAGTGGTCTCGGACCATCTATTTTCATCGTTTGACGCTGCCAAAAGGGGTGTTATAGTAGTATTACCAGTAATCGTGTCTCTGGAAGCGTTTCCAGGTAAGGAAGAAGCTTCCGAAGCTAGATCCAGAAGTGTCGTACCATGGTTATCAGAGTTTTCAGCAACTCCAGAAACACTCGGAGCATCAGACAAAAAACTCGGCGTTGGATTGAAAAGACATCCAGACATACATATGGTAATATATATATTATATGTTAATTTTTATTTGATTGCAATAATTCTTGTAAACATTTGCAGCCCTAAACTCCTATATAAAGGGGTAGTAATAATGAAACCTGCCCCATAGATGTATTGGAAATGATACCTTAGGACGGATGTAAAGCTAAGCAAATTGCTTCCGTGCCAAGAATGGAAGACTGTGTAGGTTGTAAAAGATGTGAATCTGCCTATTCCACAGATTTTTTTTAAGTGTCCGTGTTTATTTATAGCATGAAACAACTCGCAGCATGGGTCTATCTGGAAAGAAAAAATTAATTCCTTCATGGTATCAGAGTAGGTTTCGAATATCTAAACCTGTGCTCTCTCATCCTCTTCTCTTCCTTCTTCAACATTTTTTTTCCTATTAAATCACCATCAATGGATGAATCCTCTAAATACCACCCTTCTCTAACCATTACTAATGTCAAATCCCTCATATCGATTACATTAGACAATGAATATGGCATGTACCATTCTTGGGCAGCATTATTTTCTGTTCTTGTTCGAGTCCAAGGCCTCTACCATCACATTCGCAGATCTGGCCTTGTGGAAACGGCTTGATGTTGTTGTCCTTCAATGGATATATATTACAATCTCCTCCGACCTCGTTCATGCCATTCTCCTCTACGACGATGCAGCCTAGGGTGCATGGAAACAACTTGAATCCATGTTCCAAGACAAGAAAGCTTCCAGGGAAACTCATCTTGAAGAAGAACTTGCAATAGTTGATTCTGAACAATTTAATATAATTGATAAATTTTTCCCCCACCTTAAATCATTGGCTTGTATTGTGTCTCATAGAAGCCTTACTAGAAGCATATGCCGGTATCGTGGACTACATTCAAAACCAAGATCCCTTAACCCCTTTTGAGAGTTGTCGAACCCATCTCAAGCTGGCTAGAAGAACAATTAAACATCGCTTGGCAAAAGACAATGGTGGGAATACCTGTGGTGGTGTTGCACTACTGTCTGGAACCCCTCCAAACCCATAGAATTCAAACACTAAACCGACCCAAAGTTTCAGTAAGTAAAAAAGAAGAAATAACAATAGTGCCAAAACCAATGGTAGGGTGAAGGGAAAACAAACTGGTGCATCCAGTCACATGCCAGGTCGGCAACCCAGTCATCATCAATGGTCCCACGCCCTCTACCAAGTTGGTAGCAATGGAAAAATCCATTTGGACTTTGGAACTCTTAGTACACCAGTCTACCTTCTTCCCTAAATCCTTCTTCACTAAGGCAACCGAGGCAAGTAAATCATGCCCAATGTGCTACTGGGCAACGACTTCATAAGTCTTGTCCACATGCATATAACACTATAGCTCCACCTGTTGGCTACACGCCAACCGATATTGAAGTTGTTATGCATGCTCTATAATTCTCGAAACCCGATGGAAATTTTTACATGAATACTGGTACCACATCTAACATTTCATCGGATCAAGGTATACTTTCTTCTTATTTTGATTGTAACAATGATTACCATAACATCGTTGTTGGCAATGGTCATCTAATTCCAATTGTTGGTCTGATAGCACTAATTTACCCTTACCATACCCTCCATTTATCCTAAACAATGTTTTACATACTCCTAAACTTATTAAAAACCTGATATCTATTCGTAATTTCACCACTGATAATATGGTTTCTGTTGAATTTGATCCGTCTGGATTTTCTATTAATGATTTACAGACGGGGACCAAACTAATGAGATGTGACAACACTAGGGATCTTTATCCTCTCTTCTCCAATAACCAAGCCAGTTCCTTTATGAATCATTCAGTCTTTACTACTCTCTCTAAATATTTGGCATAACTACTTAGGACATCCTGGCGCTGCCGTGTTTAAATCATTAAATCATAAAAACTTCATTAATTGTAATAAGGATGGTGTAACTTATTGTTCTTCTTGTCCTCTTGGCTAACATTCTAAATTGATTCTCTGTCATACACTTTGCTACCTTTTGATTTTATTCACACCGATTTTCGAATATTGCATGTTGTTAGTTTATGTGGCCACTGTTATTATGTTCTTTTTCTTGATGATTTTAGCATATTTTTGTGGACTTCCCCATTGGTAAAAAGTCACAAGTAAAACACTTGTTCAAATCTTTTCATGCTCAAATCAAAAGTCAATTTGAACGTAATGTTAAAATATTCCAATGTGACAATGGTAAAAAAAAATACATCAATGGCGCCTTTAGACAATTCTTTAATCATAATGGGATATTATTCCGCCTTTCTTACCCCCACTCCTTTCCTCAAAATTGCAAAGCTGGATGACACATTAAATCAATAAACAACATCATTCGTACATTGCTTGCTAATGTCTCTATGCGACCTTCTTTTTGGCATCATGCTTTAGAAATGGCCACATATCTTAACATACTTCCACCTAAAGTCTTATTTTAGTCTCCCACCCAAATTCTATACCAGTGCAAATCCCACGTCCGTTAATGTCACTCACAAAGGGAATGCATTAAGTTTCGTGGAGTATTATAAGTAAACAGAACGGAATATTACAAGACAGAAATGAACGAAAGCAAAGCGGGCATTTGTATGGAGGCTTACTTGTCTTATAGTTTAGGTTCTTTATCTGTGGTTTCATCGCTTGTTGTTTCGTCTGGTTCAATAATACTGCTTATCCTAGTGAGTTTTACGGACCACCGGGCCCTTGAAAATTTTATAACTTTATTGCAGCGGAAACAGAAATAAGTTTGATTACATTTCCAAATACCAAAACCAAGTACATAATATCAGTCTTGTATAAAACCTTCAGAGTACTTAATATTAAAATTGTAATCCCCAACAGAAAATGCCATAGATAAGCTGAATCAAAGCCAAGTAATCCATCTTTCAACTTCAAGCTGGAAGAAGGGATATCCGAACTAAGCTTGAGTATTTCCTCCCTAAAAACCTTGGGGGGGAAGGGAACGAAAGAAAAGAGGCGAAAACAAACTAGGTCAGACATAAGTCTGGTGAGTCTAGTGACTTTAACAATATAATCATTAAAGTAATAGGATAAGAACATAAACTGGAAAGTAAGGAATGACTATACATAAACATGCATGACAAGGTAAGTAGGATGAATAAGATAAACGTTGATCGTGCTTCTAATCACTAAAGGATAATTAGTACACTGCACCAATGCTAATTTCACCGCACCTTACTAGTTCCACACTAAAAGTTGATCCCCATCTTGTAATTGGTAGTCCTCATGCGTAACATCTAGTAAGAGGTATTCTCTCCATACAATCCTTACTTGCCCATACTAAATACTAGATGTCCCCACACTACCCCCTTATCGCTTAATCGATCGGCTCCCTAACTCGCATGTATTTATTACTTGTGTCACTCGGCCCCGCTTGTTTACTTGTGTCATTCGGCCCCGCTTGTTTACTTGTGTCATTCGACCCCGCTTGCATGTAGATACTTGTGCTGGTCCCACCACAGGGTGTATCAATCCCTATGATGGCAACCCGACACAATTCAAGATGCACAGTGTATACTACTGATGTCCAGTGCCTGCTTTTTCCACTCCGGAGCACGTGCACGTCCATATTCCGCTGGAACCTACACTGCCGCACCACCCGCCACTATTTTGACTGCTTATAATCAGCCCAGTAATCATGCCCCACCCTGCCTAGTTCAGGGTTCCATGATACATCTATGTGGGATACTGCTGAAATGGGTCCCCGTTACTAGGGTTTCCTATTGGTTAAGTTTGTGGGCCTATATATGCAAATATTACCCATCTACACGAGATGTACTTAACCCTCCCACTGATTCAAACATGTTTATTTAACGGTTAAGTTTGTGGGCCTATATACACTAATATTACCCACCTATCCAAGGTTTACTTAACCCTCCTACTTACCAAGTCAATATGTATTATTGGTTAAGCTTGCCTTAGCCCTATCCCCTTTGTTCATGTGATATTGGTTAAGTGTTGTCCATTCATGTTAACTTAACCCACCCACACATCATAATGTATTATTGGTTAAGCTTGCCTTAACCCTATCCCCTTTGTTCATGTGATATTGGTTAAGTGTTGTCCACTCATGTTAACTTAACCCACCCACACATCATATTGTATTGGTTAAGTATTTCTTATTAACTTAACCCTGTTCATTCATCATGTTATATTGGTTAAGTGTTTTAAGTTTACTTAACCCCACCCACTTGTCTAATTAACATGTTGTATTGGTTAAGTGTTCTCAATTTACTTTACCCCACCCACTTGTCTAATTAACATGTTGTATTGGTTAAGTGTTCTCAATTTACTTAACCCCACCCACTTGTCTAATTAACCTGTTGTATTGGTTAAGTGTCGCCTATTCATATGTTACTTAACCCTTCCGTTCTAAGCATGTCTGTTCATTGGCATTAATTTAATTTATTAATTCACCAACCTCTCACATTAGAACTGTTGTTTGCAGTTGCTGGATGTGCCGGGCAGACTTCTGCCGCAAACCCATTCTAACCTCGGGTTTTAGGCTTAATGCGCTAACCTCTCACATTAGATCTGTGTTGTTGCGGTCGCTGGATATGCCGAGCGGTTCCGGGCAGTCTTACACCGCAACTCAATCTAACCTCGGGTTAGACATGTTCGTCTTTTAACCAATTTACATATTTACCATTTATGTCCAAGTCTAGATTTATACGTAAATTATCCATAAGTGTGGTCAATTCAAGTTATGCCACATTTACTAGATATGCCCAAAATTAATTATATGATTACAACCCATTTTATGCCAATTACATAATATCAAATATTTAATGTTTCCCAACTGTTTCCCAACGTCAATCGTTCGTACGATTCATATAATACGTTAGGCTTGCAATTAGCCTAACTCATAAGAAAAAGGGAAAGATAGAGACGTATAACATCCAAACTGGCATAAAACAATATAGATCCAATTATGAACATAATTGGCATATAACTAAGATCCCATTTATGAACTTGCATAAAAAAATAGATCTAAATTAACATATGAACTTGCATAACAAGTTAGATCTAAATTAACATATGAACTTACATAACAAATTATATCTAAATTAACATACGAACTCCCATAACAAATTAGATCTAAATTAACATATGGACTTGTATAACAAATTAGATCTAAATTAACATATGGACTTGCACAACAAATTAGATCTAAATTAACATATGGACTTGCATAACAAATTAGATCTAAATTAACATATGGACTTGCATAATCAATGACTTGCTTAAGCAATAGACATATAAAATATGAATTTGCCTAAACATATAACTGGCATGGATCTAATCATATAAAATTTGACTTGCATAGATCTAAACATATAACTAGGAACTTGCATGTATGAATATGATTTTCACATAAACTTGCATATGATTTGCATACAAACTTGCATATGTAATTAGACATGTAGATTAATATCACATGATTTACATATAAACTTGCATATGATTTGCATACAAACTTGCATACAACAACATCATAAAATGAATCTAATCGAGCATACATAATTAGACACATGAATTAACATCATAAAATGGACTTAATCAAGTATATGTAATTAGTCATATTCATATAGTCCAACTTATAAACCCATCACAATTACGTTCAACAATTATCTTGTTAAAGAAGCTGTACTCACTATGAACGGATTAAAGAAGAGAATAGATTAAGCGTAGAATCCTTTATCCACCATCCTAAGTTTTAATTCGTTGAATAAGAGAAGCTTGCTCAGTCTTTGTTGCAGCAGCATGGCGGCTTGGGAATGATTTTTGTTTTGATTTAGGGTTTATGTTAGATGTGATTATATAAGAGTGTATGATTAATTCTAGCCTTTAGATCAGTCTAGGAGTAATCAGAGCCATCCAAAGCAAAGAGATGTGTCACTCAGCCAATCACAGCACGACACATAAGCCCTAATACCTCAGAATTCGTCACCATGCCAATCAGAGAAGGCCAAGTTCAAAAATTGACCAACAAAAATGCGCCACGTGTGCCACATGATGCGTATACGTCATATATATATATTCTATATATATATATATTCTTTTTAATATACACATTACTTTGCGAATCTTTTTTTTTATTGTCAATTAACATAAGTGACAAATTATCATATTCTCTTTAATGTTAATTGACATAAGTGACAAATTAGCATAAGTATTCATAAAAATTAAGATTAATTACATGGTTTCCTAAATTATCATCAAATAAACATAAATGACAACTAATCGAACATAAATGATAAATTACTTGTTTTCTAATCAATGTCACATTAAACATATCTACAAATCAATGTTTTTCTTTCTTTCGTTGTAATCAATTTATTGCACGTATTGATTCCTTTGTACTCACACATTTTTAAATTTGTATCTTTATAACATAATTGCACATATGTACATATATGCATCTATTTATTTAATACTTTACCGTATGCATTATTGTGTTAAATCTCCTTGTTTAACGCATGTACTAATATGTTAATCTTCTTACCTTTAATTTGTCACATGCATTTCTTTACATTAAATGCTTTTCTACATTTTTCTTGTGCACTTTTGAATTTTCTTCCTTAATTAATTAATTCATAAATTAATTATATAAAATTTGGGTTATTACAGGTTGTCTATGTTTTCCTATGTTTCCGACCAATTCTATCCACAAATTGCAAGCTCGGTCCATTCCATGTGCTTATCTTGGTACCACTCCCAACCATAGTGGCTCAAAGTGTTATGATATGGCAAGTGGAAAAAAACATTATCTGTCGACATGTGAAATCCATTGAGACCGAAATCCCTTTTGGACAAATTCATAGAACCACAAATACAATGTCTGATTTTTTAACTGGCAATTGTTTTAGTTATTTATTAAATTATTAGCATTCCCTTTTAAAGCCTCCAAACATAACTGAGTCCACATCTCATTCTATCCCACTGAATCAACCTCCTCTTACTGGGCTACATCCTCAAACGGACCCAGTTGCACCCTCTTCTGTTGCGCCACTAGCTCCCAGGGGCTCAATTCCTCTACAATTCTTTCCATGTGCTGTCAACACTTAGGTTGGTTGACATACTCAACTAAGCCTACAACCCACTCCACTTCTTTTCAATCCAAAGACACGACCCACTCACCCTGCCTAATCTCAAAACTCTAGGGCAGCAGCATCTCTTTCCCCAAACATCTCCATTACGACCGCTCAAATGAACCAAACCCAAAGCCCACAAAGTTCTCCTCAGCTAACAACCCTATATTACATCGTATGACAACCCAAGCAACGGATGGCATTTTTAAACCAAGTCCTAAATACACTACCAGTTTACACACATCCACCACAAACATATCTCCCATACCTAAGGACTCTATTAGTGCTTTTCATGACCAAAACTTGAAAAGTACAATGTTGGATGAATTCAATTCTTTAATTGATAATAGGACATGGGAGTTAGTGCCTAGGCCACCTAATGTGAATGCAATTCGGTCTATGTGGATTTTTTGTCATAAATACAAATCTAATGGCTCTTTTGAGCGGCATAAACCTCATCTTGTAGGTGAAGATAAACATCAGCAGTAGGGTATTGATTGTGAAGAAACATTTAGCCCAGTGGTTAAACCAAGAACCATAGGAGCAGTTCTTAATATCGCTATTTCAAAATCTTGGGCCATTCATCAATTGGATGTCAAGAATGCATTTTACATGGTCATCTTAATGAAACTGTCTATATGCATCAGCCCATGGGGTTTTGAGACAACAGACATTCAAATCATGTTTGTTTGCTAAAAAAATCTCTATATGGTTAAAAACAAGCTCCTCGGGCTAGGTATCAGCGATATGTATGCTTTGTTGCATCCATTGGATTTACTCACAATAAATCTGATCACTTTTTTGTTCATTTATAGACAAGGTTCAGATATGGCATATACATATATTGTTATACTCGATGACATAATTCTCACTGCTTCTTCAAATCATTTGCGTAATTCTTTCATTACTCTTTTGAGTATAGAATTTTCTATGAAGGAGTATAGAATTTTCTATGAAGGATCTTGGTTAGTTAAGTTTTTATTGGGTATTGTTGTTAGTCGTCTTGCTAATGGTCTATTTCTATCTATGAAAAAGTATGTTTTAGATATTATTAACAGAGCTGGAATGTCTAACTATAGTCCTTGCCCTACTCCTGTTGACAATGAATCTAAACTTAGTGGTACTAAGAATTCCCCGTATGAGGATCCTACTAAGTATCGTCGTCTTGCTGGATATCTCGCCTTCACAATTCCCGATATTTCTTATACCAAACAGTAGGTGTGCCTTCATATGCATGATCCAAAAGTTGAGCACATGACTGCTCTCAAGCGCATCTTGCGCTATATTCAGGTTACATTATCTTATGGTTTGCTGTACAATTCTTCTTTTGACAAACTCAATGCCTATACAGATGATGATTGGGGTGATTGGCTGGATACTAGATGCTCTACCATAGTTATTGTGTATTTCTTGGAGATAATCTTATTTCTTGGTCCTCTAAACGTCAGCCTACCTTGTCTCGTTCTAATGCATAAGTTGAATACAGAGGAGTTGCTAATGTTGTCTCTGACCCCTGTTGGATCAGAAATTTGTTATTAGAGTTGCATGTTCCCATTCAGAAAGCCACCCTTGTTTGTTGTGACAATGTAAGTGCGATCTACTTATCAGCTAATCCAATTCAGCATCAACGCACTGAACACATTGAGTTGGACATTCACTTTGTCCATGAAAAAGTAGCTAAAGGAGAAGTCCAAGTCCTTCATGTCCCATCCCATTATCAGATTGCTGATATTTTTAAAACGGTCTTCCATGTGTACTATTTGACGAATTTCGGGACAACCTCAATGTCCAACAATGGCCTGCTTCGACTGCAGGGGGGTGTTAGAGAATAATTGAAACCTGTTATTTATGTTAATATATATATATATATTATATATGGTAGTATATATTAATGACAGAAGAATTGATACATGTTATTTATGTTAATATATAAATTACACATGGTAATATATATATATTAATGATAGAAGATTTGATATATGTTATTTATGTTAATATATATATATATATATATTACATATGGTAATATATATTATTTATGTTAATGCTTATTTGATTTCAATAATTCAGGTAAACATTTGCAACTCTAAACTCCCATATAAAGGGATGGGAATAATGAAATGGTAAGAAAAAATGAATTCCTTCATTCTTATTGTCAGCGTTTCATCTAGAAAAGCAACTGTGTATTTGTCAAGTTTCCATAGCCACTTTCGTAAACCAATAAACTTGCAATATTCAAAGTCATATAACTGAACTCAGATAATACTACCAAATTCATATAATACACAAATTCTCTAACAAATTCTGAGAACTTGGAACTTGTACTTCACTTTTCCATTCCCAATTACTTCTATGTCTTCAACGGATTGAAAAGTACATATAAGCATCTTAGTGAAAATAAGAGAAAATGGCTAAAAAGGCGAAGGCATATAACACACAAGGAGGCTCAACTTTATTTGTTATTTAATTTGTAAATGGGCCTAGGACCATTTAGCCTTTTTGCACGTTTGTGAAGAACTCGTTATTTCTCTTATTCGTCATAGTATAGTTAATATAAAGCATCAAATATTTATGCAATACAAATGTATTCAGTTCTTTATTCTTACATTGAATCAATATTGTGCACTTTCAACATTTCAACATGATATCAGAGCATATCAATCCAGAGTCTCTATAGGGGTTGATTTTGTTTGATCATCAGAGTAAATTCATCATTTGGATTCATATTCATCTCAGATTTCAAGAATATCTTTATTTGAGTGTTATTTGAAGATATTATACAGTGTCACACCAATCTTTCAGATTGCATCAGTATTTCATCTCTTAAATCAAGGAAAAACAATTTTGAACATTCGTTAACGGTCAAGAAAAGAAAGATTATTCATAGGTTGACAAAGCAAGTCATAAAAGTCACCAAAAAAAGATTTATCTTTAAAAACTCAGAGTAAATCAAATTGCTCGTTATCGAAAACTTCCAAGAAAAGTCTATCAAAACAACAAATCTATTATTGATATTCTCAATACTAAATAAGAATGTCAGTAATCATTTTTCCATACCTTGGTCATTGGTTTCATCAGAGTTGGATCAACCATGGAACAGGACATTACTTATGCATCCTCAGCAAGCACAGGGGCATCTCAGACATCGAATGCTGAGCAATTGATCAAAATTGTTATCAGCCCACAATGCTAATTCATCACTGTCCATCCAGATGAGAACAATTATCTCCTTTGGAAGATTTAAGTGGAGACAACAATTTAGGGATATGGTCTCGAAGGATTTGTTTAGAACAACACCAATCCCACCAAAGTTTGTCACTGATGCAACAAATAACATAGTCAGCAATAATGAATTTACCAAATACCACAATAGAAAGACTAATTAGTGCTTGGCTACTATCTTCAATTAGCCCAAATCTGTTATCTTATGTTGTTAGCTGTAAAACAATAAATGATATGTGGTGTGTTGTTGAAAGAAATTTCAACGCACAATCCTTTGCCAAGATCCTATTTTATAAGAGATAATTGCAAAATTGTAGGAAAGATAACATGAGTATGATAGAGTACTTGGAAAAAGTCAAAAAAATATGTGACATGTTTAAAGTTATAGGAAGCAATATAGAAGAATTAGAACATATGCTACATTTACTTAATGGACTTAATGATGATTACGATGCAGTTATAGCTGTTGTCACATCTCAGAAGGTTACGCCATCTCTAGATGATGTGCACGCAATGTTACTTGCACATGAAGCAAGAATAGAAAATAAAAAAAATCAACAAATTCATATTTCTCTTTCAATTATGCTACAAGAAATAAAAACAATGGGCATATTCGTACCAGAAGCAACAATCAAAATCAAAGAGGTGGTAATCTCAAAGAGCCAAAGGCAGAGGCAGATGGAATTCAAATAACAAACCAAAATGTAAGATTTGTGAAAAGATTGAGCATATAGAACTAATATGCTACTACTAACAAATACAAGCTATGTCTCAAATCAAGGTGCAAGCAATCAAAAGTTAACCAGCCCTAATGCTAATATTGCTCAAGGTCAAAATGACTCTACAACATAAGGCAACAATAATGATTACAATCAATTTGAAACTGGGCAGGACATATTCAAGATGACAGTTGGTACCCAGATACAGGTGCCACTAACCATATGACAAACAATTTGGACAATATCAATCTTGGAAATAGGGAGTGCACTGGAAAACAATGTATTAGCATAGGTTATCGTAAGCATATTATTTCTCACATTGGTAATGTTGTTATAAAATGCAAGAAACAACTATTTATAAATAACTTATTGGGGGTGCCTAAGATTAAAAATAATTTGATGAATGTGTCTCAATTTGCAAAGGATAATAGCGTATACTTTGAATTCTTTCTTAAGTATTGCTTAGTCAAAGACATGCTAATATAGGAATTTTTTTTTGTAGGGTGGCGACTACAATAGCTCCATAAAAGAGAAGCATTGCTATGATTATGTAATGAATCAGAATGAATGTAGTAAAAATTCTTTTGATTTTTGGCACTATAAGTTTGGTCATCTCAATTCCAGTGTTGTGAAAAATATTCTTAATAGAAATAATATACTGTTTAATGATGCTACTTTACCCTATGTATGCCTTTATTGTTAGCTAGGGAAAAATCACAAACTACCCTTTCATGACTCTACCACTATTTATACTAAGTCATTTAATCTTATTATGACTGACCTGTGGGGACCAAGCCCAGTTTCTAATGATTTGGAATATAATTACTATGTGACATTTGTAGATTCATTCTCTAGATACACTTGGATATGTTAGGGATTGCGAAATGGATCGTTAAGACAAAACTAACACTGGATAGGGAAGAATAGAGTTTTCTAAGAATTTAAACAAAATATAAAACTTATATGATCTACTATACGAATCAAACACCACAAAAACAAAGACACATAAATAAACACAAACAAAAAGATAAATAAAAATAAAATGCAGAAAAGGAAAGAACACACCGGATTTTATACTGGTTCAGAATTTCTCCTATGTCCAGTCCCGTGTAATGCTGGATTGTGCAAAGTTTTATTACTATATCAATATCCAATTACAATCCTCTCCTTGATTTCACGACTACAAGGAATTCCACTGATTCCACACGCACTTAATCAAGTATACTCTCCTTGATTTAACGGCTACAAGGGATACCATCAATTCCTTTCTCCTTGATTTAACGGCTACAAGGGATACCTCTGATTAAATACACTACTCAAACAATTACAATAGCCCTATAACTCTTCAATAGCACTTTGATTCAGAGAGTAATGAGTAGAGAGTGAGAAGAGAAGAAGTTTAATGAAAATAAAATTGAATTCGGCAGTGTATAAGTGTAGAAATCATAAAAATTAGAAGATATAATGGTGTAAAGAAAGGAGATGAAGATGGAGAAGAAGAATTATGAAAAAAATCGAAATCAGCCCAAATTTATAACATTTGAAAGGTTGCAATGTTTCTAGAGCATCACAAACAGTGAAAAGACACTTCCTTTCAATTTTCAAAAAGTGACTGTTATATGTCGACATGTATATAAACGTATGTCGGCATATACACGTAAAAAACTAATTTTGAGCATTTTTGAAGTGTTTTAATATATATATATATATACATATATATATAATTTTGGAATTAAAACATAGTGTTATAAATGAATATTATAAAGTAGAAAATCATATGAAAAAATAAATATAAACTATATAAATATTTTTATAAAATTATAGAGTTAAAACTATATAAATATAAAGTATATATAAAACTTATAAACTATAAAACTTGAGTTTAAAATCAAAAGTAAAGTAAAAAAAAGTAAAATAGAGAAGAAAGAGATTGAAGATAGAATTTAAAATCAGAAATTGAACAATAGAATTTGAATTTGAACCTGGATTGTTGTTCACAGTCTTACATAAACTAGACTCTGTTACTATATTTATCTTGAACTCTTGAAATCTTGAATACTCATGAGTCTTGAATCATCTTTGAATTCCGAATCTCTTAAATCTTCAAATTGTACAGTGTTCAGTATAAATTCTTGTATATAAATCCTACATGTGTGTGTATATATATATATGTATGTATTCTAGATAAAAGTGTTAGTATATATTTTATAATCAATTAATATTGAAATAAGGTTGTTATCATCAAAACTCCGTTCTCCTACAGTCTCCTCCTTTTTTATGATGACAACCTTAGTTTATAAAATATCATACTTGTACATACCTGTTGATGATGATCATTCTAATGCTCCCTCTGTCTATATGAATCCTATAAGCTAATTCTATATTTTATAGTTTCTCCCATTTGGCATTATTAAAAATAAATTCTTAAACTACTCCCTCTAAATCCTATAAGTATCTAAGTAAATACTATATCAAAGTAAAATACTCCCCCTAAGTCCTAAATCTATCTATATAATCCTATAATATGATTATCAATCATCAAAAAAAATATATTATAATTACATATGTTTGATGTCATATATACAAACCAAATCAATCAAAGCACACCACACCATATGTTTAATATATACAAATTTTTAAGTCATAGAATGAAACAAATTCAAACATATCAACCATTTCAATCATACCAAGCAATTAAATGTTTCTTGGGACTTCAACCCATTCATCTTGTTTAGTGATTGGGTTCTTCTTGATGTCCTTCCATTCTTCTTCATCATTAATAAATGCTTTGTTGTTTTCATTTCTGAAATGAGAAGAAATTGACCAGTTAATTACGTCAAAAAGTTTTTCTTGATATTCAACCATTCCCATCTGAATTAACTGTAAATAGCGCTAATTACGTAGTACTATGGAGAGTATTTTCTTGAAGGAATAAAAAGAATCTTCAAGGTTTTCTTTTATGCTTTGAATTGGATTTTCCATGATTTTGAGAAGAAATGGATAAGGAAGATGGAGAAAAAGAATAATGAAATTTTCTAGAAGAAATATGCTTAAATAGGGTCTGGAATTCATTGGATTTTGAAAGGATATGAGTTAGTTATTTAATTTTAAATTTTGAAAAGATTTGAAAATCTGGCAGTTATATGTCGACATAAACATAAATGTATGTGACATATCCTATTGAAAATTTTAAAATTTTGAATCTTATATTATAATTAACTCTAAAGTTTTTACAGTAACTTAAGGATGATTTTGACATAAATAAAACTCCATTCGTTACTTAATAGAAAGCAAATACATTTAACTAATTAAGACATACTAAATACGAGATCTGAAAGCAAATACAAGCAAATATATAAGCTAATACATAAAGAAAAATTAAACTATATAGACTAGTTTTCGGATGATGATGATGATGAGGAAGGTGAGATTCCAAGCTTTCTTCCAATCTTGACCATGAACTTGGTCATTTTTGAAAAGTTCTTCTTAAGCTTCTTTTGATTGTTGACAATCTTTACTTGATTTTGAACAATCGTCTCTTTGGAAATGTGTCACACTTTACAAAGAAGTTTCTTCTTCTTCTTCGACTTCCATTGGTGCTTGTTCATGTTGCATTCAGGCTTGTTTGGCTTCAAATGTCTTATATAATTGGAAAGTGAGAGGAATTTGCATGAGATATATGTTTGATGAGTCAAACACTTTTCTAGGAATAAATTCTTCTCTGTGAAGATCAACTCTAAAGTATTTGAAAAGGCTAGTAAGTTAAACACCATAGTAGAGAGTGTTTTCTCTTGATGACAATTCTATGGGTTTGATCTCTTTTAAGATCATATCTGCCCAATTAATGTTATAGCCACCCATAATAGCAAAGAGGACTTTTTGGACTTTGAGAGTTGGATTATTAAAGTTTTCGGAGTGGGGAGCGATGGTATGTTAGAGGAGGAGGTTGACAATTCTTGTTTTTGGATGGAAAAAGCGATTTTTGAAACCCATTTTGTTAGGGATTACGAAATGGATCGTTAGGGAAAAAAACACTAGAGGGGGTGAATAGTGTTTTTGAGAATTTAAACAAAATCTAAACTTATATGAATTACTAATGAATCAAACACTACAGAAACAATCACAGTCACAAAATCAAACACAAATGCAAAGATAAACAAAAAATAAAGTACAAAAAAGGAAAGGACACATCAGATTTTATACTGGTTTGGAATTTCTCCTACGTCCAGTCCCACACAACGCTAGATTGTGCAGAGTTTTATTGCTATTTCAATATCCAATTACAACCCTCCTTGATTTCACGGCTATAAGGGATACCACCGATTCCACACACACACTTGATCAAGTATACCTTCCTTGATTTCACGGCTACAAGCGATACCACCGATTACCCATCCTTGATTTCACAACTACAAGGGATACCACCGATTTCACACAACCCAAACAATTACAAACAACCATGTAACTCTTCAATAGCACTTGATTCAGGGAATAATGAGTAGAGAGTGAGAAGAGAAGCAAATAAATGAAAACAGAATTGAATTTGTAAGAGTATAGGGTTAGAAATCATAAAATGATAAAGAATAATAGTGTAATGAAAGGGAATGAAGATGGAGAAGAAAAAGTGATTAAAAATTTAAAAAGTGATTAAACATATTTATACAATTATAGAGTTTAAAACTATATAAGTATATAAAATTTAAATATATAAAACTCATAAAGCACAAATCTATAAAACTTAAGTTTAAAATCATATAAAAATAGAAAGTAAAATAGAGAAGAAAGAGATTGAAGATAGAATCTGAAAATAGAATTTGAAAATCAGAATTTGAAATTATTTTGAATTTGAACCTGGAATGCTATTCAGAGTCTTACATAATATTGACTCTATAACTATATTTATCTTGAACTCTTGAAATCTTGAATACTCACGAGTCTTGAAATATTTCTGAATTCTGAATCTTTAACGTCTTTAAACTGTACAGTCTTCAGTAATAATTCCTCTATATCAATCCTTCATATGTGTGCATATATATATATTTTAGATAGAGGTGTTAGTATATATTTTATAATCAATTAATATTGAAATAAGGTTGTTTTCATCAAAACTCCATTCTCAAACAGTCTCCCCCTTTTTGATGATGACAACCTTAGTTTATAAAATATCATACCTATATATACCTGTTGATGACGATCCTTCAAATACTCTACCTATCTATATGAATTCTATAAACTAATTCTATATTTTATAATTTCTCCCCCTTTGGCATTTCATATTGAAATTCTAAAATACTTCCCCTAAATCCTATAACTATCTAAATAATTCCTAAATCAAAGTAAAATACTCCCCCTAAGTCCTAAATATATCTATACTTATCCTATAATATTTGATTCTATTCTAAAGTACTAGTATAAATAACTCCCCCTAAATTTATTCTATAAATGTTTCTAATATAACTATCCCTGATTCCATAATATCCTTATATCTCCTTCTAAATCTATGAGTCTAAACCAAAAATATTATAATTCCCCCTAAAATTATGACTATACTAGTCTAGTAGACTAAATAAAAGGATAATAACCGAGAAAACAACTCAATATTTATAATCAATTCAAACAAATAAATCAATCCAAACAAGTAATTCAAACAAACAATTCAAACGATTAAATCAACCAAAGTATTTTGGAACCTTCAACTGATCCTTAGAAATTCTAAAACTCACTCTTAATCTAATACAAGACTAAACCCATCCTAAAATCTAATTCCCTTAAAAATATAACAAGACTTTAATCCAGAATAAGAAATAACTCTAGTAAGATATCCTTAACAATCAATCGATTTAAGTTTTGTTGTCACAAAACATCAATTCAAACATAAAACCAAACATTTCTTGTAACTTCTATTTATCCTAAAATCTATAAAGCGCCTATCAACTACAAATGCATAAGTAAATTTCTAACAAACCTATCAACCACTAATGAAATTTAACCATGTCAAGTAAGTCAATCAATTTATTTAAGTCATACAAACCAATCAATTCAATCAATTCAATCAAGCCAATTAAATCAATCAATTCAACCAAGCCAAACAAATCAATCAAGTTAATCAAGACAAAGTAAATATGTTATGTATTTGATTAATAATCCTATATTTCCAATTAGATAAAAACTTTTCATACTATATACTTGTTATGTGTAGAGTTAAAGTTAACATGTAATGTAGTGTGTTAGTTATAATGCAGTATGTCATATACAAATCTATATGAAGTGATATACTGAATGAAATGCAACTTGTGATGTGAATGATTTTAATTTGAGATGTACTATAATTTATAATAATGATGTACGATATGAAATAAGATGTATAATGATAGTATGCACAATGATTTGGTAATTATATCTATTTAGGTAAAATATATTCAAAGTACTATCTAACTATTATGCATATACATATATATTACAAATTATTTGAATTGCACAAGGATAATATATATTAACTTCGGGACTTAAGTTAATGATACTTATGAAAAAGATTGAAAGGATAGTAAAGATAAAAGTTTTATGGTATATATAATAATTTTTTTAAAATAATTCTATGAAAGATGTGGAGTTAAATAATCTTAGTAGGATGCGTCTTTAATATAGTAAAAATTGAAGATCTTTCTAAAGAGAATATAGAATTGTATCATATAAAGTAAACATATAGTCATAATTGTATATATAAAAACTATTTTTTTAAAAAAGGATTTAAAATTTAATTTATTATGAAATATAAATCAATCTTTTGATACAAATCAATTTTAAATTTAAACTTTTAGAAATCAAAATATATCAATTTGTTAAGGAACCATTTATATGTTAAAACTTTAGAAAGTAATCAATAGTCATAACAAAATTATGAAATCTGGATATAAATTAAACTATAAAACTATAATTTCTTAAATTTAAGACATAAAATCACACATATATATATATATTACTTTTATACCGAAATACTAGGTTAAATATTTAAGCATTTTTAAATCTCAATAAGAAAACAAAATAAGCATTTAAGTTACAAATAGTATTTGTGATAATGTAACCCAAAATTGTTATGAAATCATATGAATAATATATAAGTTAAACATGCATGTTTAAACAATATAAAAGATGAATAAATTTATATTTTATACAATATCAAAAAGTTATATTAATTTTGTATATAATATTAACATGTTTATATAATTTTATTAATTTATATACTTTTAATATATATGTTTTGAAACAAGATATAAGAAAATAAATAGATAAACAAAATTAATAACTAGAGTTTGAACTGGCATTTTCTAATTAAGAAAAATGGAGGGAAATTTGAAAGTTTAAACTTTTGAAATTAAAAATTTGAATTTCATTATGTCGACATGACCGTTTATGTATGCCGGCATACATATAGAAAAACATATTGTTTTGACTTCTTGGTTTTATTATATTATCGATTTATATTTCAGGTTTAACTATATCCTGAAATAATATTAATCCTAACAAACATTCAAAGTTTATTATTATATTTATTATTATTATTATTATATTATTTTGAATTTCAAAATTCAAATTTCAAATTTGAATTTTAAATTTCAAATTTGAATTTTAGAGTTTTAAATTTCAAATTCAAAGTAAAGCAAATAAGCAGGACAATCAAAGCATTCATTCAACCAAAAAATTTAAAAATTAATTAAAGCGTACCTATTTTTGTAGTCCTTCTTTTTGTTGTCCTTCGATTCCCATGAATTACACATTCGTAACTTCTAGAATTTGATGATGAAATTTGATCTAATGCGACGGGCATGTTTTTCTTGTCAGGGTAGTATATTCATTTACTGAATTTGAACACCGTATGAGAAAGATATCGAAGATTTACTGGTTCAACCAACTCGGCGCCAAAATTTGAATTTGAATTTTGAATGAATGGACACTTCAACTACTATATAAAGGCCCAAAAGTCATGTCTCCTCACAATTTCTTCCTTCTTCTTCTTCTTCTTCTTCTCGTTTTTCACTTTCAATCAAACTTTCAAGAGGCATAACTTCTTCGTTTCTTAACGGAATTGGGTAAAATCAGTAGAAAATCGAAGAGAAATACAAGGAATACGATATAGTGATAGTTTGGGGATGAATTTTGATGGTATAGGGGTGCAGCAAGTCGAAACAGTAAGAGGTTGCTTGAAATCCCGTAATAGTTTTTCAGTTTTGCATAGCAAACTTCAAATAGTCATATCTCACTCCATTTTGATCGAATTTAACGATCTACCCATCAAATTGACCATGAGAATGATAAATACAGTCTGGAAAAGGATATGAGATAAAATAGTCTAATCAGTGGATGCAATTTGAAGATAACCATCGATAGTTTTGGTTTCGTTCTCTCTTTATTCATCAAAACTTCATTTGATCATTACTTGATCAATTCTTGATGGATTTTCATGAAACCAGCGGCATCCCAAAGAAAATGAAGAGAAGTACATTATTGAATATACTTGTAGATGAAAATAAAAAATTTATACTAATCCATTACCCATTTCTTTGTTGATTTACATTGTATATTTCCTTTTCTTCCTCTTGATGTCTTTTCCCCAGCCATCAGTACTCTTCTTCAATTGTCCTTTAGAATTTGAATTCTCAACATCCATGTACACCAATTCGGAATTTGAATTTCCAACAGTCGCCTTTTCAGAATTTGAATTTTCAATAGCCACCATTTCGGAATTTGAATTGTCAATAGCCACCATTTCGGAATTTGAATCACCAACAGCCACTTTACCCATCTTTTCAAATTTTGAATTTTCAAAAGCCATATAACACATCTTTTCCTGCAAAACAACACAAATTTTCAAAGAATCAAGTGATTTTTTAAAATAGCTAATTGCAATTTGAAATAATAACATCGTGATGATTCTGTGATATATCCATTTAAACTTTTCAAGAAATCATATCCTGATAACTTGATTTTCTTAATAAAATTGATTGTAGATCATCTAATACTGATGCAATACATGAATTAATACTAGTGTTAACAATTATTTCAAAATTTTCCATTTAAAGGTTTTCAAAAATCAGATTATGAACTTTTTGAAAGACCTTGCTCTGATACAAATTGTTAGGGATTGCGGAATGGGTCGTTAAGGCAAAACAAACACTAGAGGGGGGTGAATAGTGTTTTTGATAATTTAAACAAAATCTAAAGTTATATGAACTACTATATAAATCAAACACTACAAAAACAATCATGGACAAAGAATTAAACGCAAATGCAAAGATAAACAAAAAAATAAAGTATATAAAAGGAAAGAACACACCAGATTTTATACTGGTTCAGAAACGCAAATCCCGCACAACGTTGGATTGTGCAGAGTTTTATTACTGTATCAATATCCAATTACAACACTTATTGATTTCACGGCTACAAGGGATACCACCGATTCCACACTCACACTTGATCAAGTATACCGTCCTTGATTTCACAGCTACAAGGGATACCCCCATTTACCCGTCCTTGATTTCACGGCTATAAGGGATACCATAGATTTCACACAACCCAAACAATTACAAACAACCTTATAACTCTTCAATAGCACTTGATTTAGAGAGTAATGAGTAGAGAGTGAGAAGAGAAGAAGATTAATGAAAACAGAATTGAATTTGGTAGAGTATAAGTGTAGAAATCATAAAAATGATAAAGAATAATGGTGTAATGAAAGGGAATGAAGATGGAGAAGAAGAAGTGATTAAAAATTCGAAATCAACCCTTTTTATAATGTGTGAAAGGTTACAATGTCTCAGAACTGTCATAAATAGTGAAATGACACTTCCTTTCAAATTCGAAAAAATGACAGTTATATGTCGACATGTATAAATATTTATGTCGATATATATATGCACAAACTTGAAATTTGAATATTTTTCAAGTATTTGATATATATGTATATATAATTCTGGAAATTATTGAGTTAAAATATAGTGTTATAAATATATATTATGAAGTAGAAAATCATATGAAAACATAAATATAAACTATTTAAACATATTTATAAAATTATAGAGTTTAAAACTATATAAGTATATAGAATATAAATATATAAAACTTATAAAGTACAAATCTATAAAACTTAAGTTTAAAATCAAATAAAAATAGAAAGTAAAATAGAGAAGAAAGAGATTGAAGATAAAATTTGAAAACAGAATTTAATATTATTTTGAATTTGAACCTAGAGTGCTATTCAGAGTCTTACATAATATAGACTCTATAACTATATTTATCTTGAACTCTTGAACCTTTGAAATCTTGAATACTCATGAATCTTGAAATATTTTTGAATTCTGAATCTCTAACATCTTTAAACTGTACAGTCTTCAGTAATAATTCCTTTATATGAATCCTGCATATGTGTGTGTATATATATATTCTAGATAGAGGTGTTAGTGTATATTTTATAATCAATTAATATTGAAATAAGGTTGTCATCAAAACTCCATTCTCTAACACATTTGAGCATCGCTTTCGAATATGTCATGATAGGTTTCTAAATCGGTTTTCATCGATAACAAAATCCGAAAAATCCGAGCCTATGCTTCTGCAATTCAAGATATTGTCTAAGAGTTTGACATCGAGAACAGTTTATGTGCCTTTGACGCTACTCCAAATTTGGTCTTCGTTGCCTTCGTAGAATCCGCGATTAAGATTCGCAAAGCACATCTTGACAAGCTTTGGATAACATACTTCGTCATTGTCCCGTGAGTAAATTAGACTCAAGACTTTGTTTTTTGAAAGGGAGAGGTAAGATCATAAGAGGGAAAATCACTAAAGATGACGAAAGCACCCATGTTAACTTCAGCATTTGCAACATAGTTAACATAGGTTTTGATAGCTTCTTTGTCATTATGAAGATAACCTTTGATAGTTTTTGCTAACTTCAATTTCTGAGTTGAACTTGACGAAGCCATTGAATTGATAGTTTTGAAGAGAATAAATATGAAGAATATTGAATTGAGTTATGAATGAAAGATAGAGAGAATAGGTGTATATATAGAAATTGAATGGATATGAATAAAACAGGCACAACTTTTTAGTAGTCAATGATACCTTTTCAAACCTTGGGAGTTGGTGAAAAGTTGGAGGGAAGTTTGAAAGTTTAAACCTTCGAAATTCAAATTTCAAATTTCAAATTTCTGGTCATATATGTCGACATATATACATATGTACCTATTTTCAAAGGAATTTTGATTTTTGTGAAATGTGATTTAAATTATCGATTTATATCGGTTTAACGATTTCCTGAAATAATTCTAATCCTAACACACATCAAAAGATTTATTTTATTATTTTATTTATTATTATATTGAATTTTAAAATTCAAATTTCAAATTTGAA
Organism: Allium sativum; assembly: GCA_030737875.1. NCBI lineage: Eukaryota > Viridiplantae > Streptophyta > Magnoliopsida > Asparagales > Amaryllidaceae > Allium > Allium sativum. The sequence goes on along the minus strand of CM060915.1, from coordinate 46,309,590 downwards.
TTTCAAGTTTGAATTTTGAGTTTTAATTTTTAAATTCAAAACAATGCAAATAAACAAAGCAACCATTCAACCAAACAAAAATTAATTAAGGCATAACCGACTTTTAGATCCTTTTTCTTTGAAATTTTCTGAATTCTGAATTGCCATGAAGGACATATTTGAATTTCCGGTTTTTGGTTCTTCATCACTCGATGATGAATCTGATCATCTAATGTTGTTGTGTGTGCTTTCTTTCTTATCCTTGACGAATTGTTGTTGTCTATTTGTTGAGGCGATTTATCTGGATATGGACATATTTTTTTATATGGCCTGGTTTGTTGCATTTATAACATCGACCATCATTACTTCTTGAATTTCCTTGGTTATTATTTAGAAAATGATTTTTCCTTCTATATTTCATAAATCTTCTAAAATGTCTTGTCATTAGGGTTGTTTCTTCATCATCTTCACTACTTAAATAATAATCATTTGTTGGTGCTTTAAGTGCAATGGTTTTCTTCTCTTTTGGCATGTTTTCTTTTCTTTTCTGTAATTGGACTTCTAAAGACATCAGATTTCCGATTAACTCCTCAATCTTCATTTTATTGACATTATTGGCTTCTTCAATTGCCAGAGTTTTCTGATCCCATTCTAGAGTCAATGAACTTAATTTTGTTTTCTGACTTGATCTTCTTCAGAATAAGTTTTTCTAAGTGCGGTTAACGAATGCACTACCTCTTGAAATCTGCAATACATATCCGAGATAGACTCATTCTCATTCATTTTGAATAACTCAAACTAATTAACTAAGATAGATATCCTAGTTTGTTTAACTTTGCCAGTTCCTTCATGAGTAATTTGTAAAGTTCGCCAAATTACATAAGTAGTTTTACATATAGACACTCTATTAAACTCATTCCTATCTAATAAACAAAATAACATATTCATAGCTTTAGAATTACTTTGTGCAACAGTCTTTTGTTCATTTGTCCATTGAGCAAATGCAATTGTGGGTTCAACAAACTCATTTTGTGTACTATTCCATGTGTCTAATCCTACTGGTTGTAAGTATATTTTTCATTCTACATGCCCAATATGAATGATTTCTACCATTAAATAGTGGTGGTCTAACAGTGGACTGACCCTCTACAAAAGAACAATTATTGCTACCAGTGTTGGTTGCCATAATCACTATTTTCAAAAATCAGATTATGAACTTTTTGAAAAACCTTGCTCTGATACCAATCGTTAGGTATTGTGGAATGGATCGTTAAGGCAAAACTAACACTAAAGGGGAGGGGGTGAATAGTGTTTTCTAAGAATTTAAACAAAATCTAAAACTTATATGATCTACTATATGAATCAAATGCCACAGAAACAATCACAGAATCAAACACAAACACAAACACAAAGATAAACAAAAATAAAATGCAGAAAAGGAAAGAACACACCGGATTTTATACTGGTTCGGAATTGCTCCTACGTCCAGTCACACGCAACGGTGGATTGCGCAGAGTTTTATTACTATATCGTTATCCAATAACAATCAACTCCTTGATTTCATGGCTATAAGGGATACCACCGATTACACTCTCCTTGATTTAACAGCTACAAGGGATACCACTGATTACATACACTACCCAAAAAATTACAATAGCCCTTTAACTCTTCAATAACACTTTGATTCGTAGAGTAATGAGTAGAGAGTGAGAAGAGAAGAAGTTTTATGAAAATAGAATTGAATTTGACAAAGTATAAGTCTAGAAATCATAAAAATAAAAAGATATAATGTTGTAAAGAAAGGAGATGAGGATGGAGAAGAAGAATTAAGAAAAATATTTGAAATTAGCCCCTAGTTATAACATTTGAAAGGTTAAAACGTTTGTGGAGAGTCATAAATAGTTAAAAGGCACTTCCTTTCAATTCTCACAAAGTGACAGTTATATGTCGACATGTATATAAATGTATGCTGGCATATACATATGTAAAACTAATTTTTGAGCATTTTTGAAGTGTTTCGATATATACATATACTTCTAGAAATTCTTGAATTAAAACATAATGTTATAAATGAATATTATAAAGTAGAAATTCATATGAAAACATAAATATAAACTATATAAATATATTTATAAAATTATAGATTTAAAACTATATAAATTTAAAGTATATACAAAACTTATAAACTATAAATTTTGAGTTTAAAATTAAAAGTAAAGTAAAGAAAGTAAAATAGAGAAGATAAAGATTGAAGACAGAATTTGAAAATAGAATTTGAAATCAGAAATTGAAAAAAAAAATCGAATTTGAACCTGGAGTGTTATTCAGAGTCTTAAATAAACTAGACTCTATTACTATATTTATCTTGAAGTCATGAAATCTCGAATACTCATGAGTCTTGAATCATCTCTGAATTCTGAATCTCTTAAATCTTTAAACTGTACTGTCTTCAGCATAAATTCCTATATATATATGTATATATATATGCATATATATATATATATATATCCTGCATATGTGCGTATATGTATTCTAGATAAAAGTGTTAGTATATATTTTATAATCAATTTATATTGAAATAAGATTGCTGTCATCAAAACACCATTCTCCAACAGGATATATTTCTTAAAAAGCAAATAAGAGACACATAGTACTATTATTAGTTATATCAAAATGACAAAATAAAACCAGTTTAAGGTCAGAATAGAAGTTATTCAGTCTTAAAATGGAACTGAATACAAGCACTTAACAATTACTTCAAAGATAAGTTAATTCATAGAACATTATGTCCCTATACTTTTGAGAAAATTGGAATTATTGAACAAAAGTACAGACATATTGTTGAGTCCGGGTTGACCCTACTAGCTCAGGCACTCATTGCCACTAAAATTTTGGTTTGAATCTTTCAATACTACTGTTTATCTAATAAACATAATGCCTACAAAAGTTTCAAAAGATTTAAGCCCTGTTGAAAAACTCTATAATATTAAGCCAAATTATTACAGTCTAAAAATGTTTGGCTTTCTGTGTTTTCCATGCTTAAGACGCTATAATACTAAAAATTAAATTTTAGATCTAAACCCTATATATTTATAGGATATATTTATTACAAATCAAAAAGGGTATAGATGTATTGATGAAAATGGCAGAATATTTGTTAGTAGATATGTTGTTTTCAATAAGAATATATTCCCTTACCGGTCAACTGAAATTAAAACCACTAATAAGGTTTATAAGTTAAAAGAGAATGTTCCTGCTATACCCAACTACTCTGACTTACAGTAGGCTGGTAATGAGAAAGTGGTAGCTGATGCTCAAGGCCAACACATTACTGAAATCAGTTTGACTAGCAATGGCAACAATGAGCCACCTAGCCTCGCTACACCTTTACCTACAACAAGAGAAAGTAATGATGTAAATAATGAGAGTAATCAACAGGTGGAAGAAAGTGCAAATGAAACAAATATAACCTCACCAGCTACTGGTGGCAGTACAAGCAACGAAAATCCACTCATTAATAATCAGCCAGTTCATATTGGTCATCCCAAGATCAAAAGGGCTAAGAGTGGAATATTCAAGCCAAAGACATACACCGCCAGCATCACATCTAATGAGCCAGTTACATATGGTCAGAATGCTAGTCACAAAAGCTAGAAGGCAGCCATGGATGAGGAGTACAATGCTCTCATCAAAAAACAAAACATGGAAATTAGTTCACACGCTAGACAATAAAAACTTAATAGGCTGCAGATGGACTTTCAGATTAAAGAAAAATCCCGATGGATCAATAAACAGATCCACGACAAGACTAGCAGCCAAAGGCTATACACAGGAATATGGATTTGATTATACAAAGACATTCTCACCAGTAGTCAAAGCAGTGACAATAAGGCTGGTATTCACTATTACACTAAAGAATCAGTGAAGCATCAAGCATCTAGATGTGAATAATGCATCCCTTAATGGAACTCTAATGGAAGAAGTATATATGCAACAGCCAAAAGGCTATATATTGGATTCAAATCTAGTGTGCAAACTAAACAAAGTAATCTATAGGTTGAAGCAGGATCCCAAGGTTTGGTTTGATCAACTCAAGTCAAAGTTTGTCAAAATTAGCTATCAACCTACAAAATCTAGTAATTCTTTATTTACAAAAATCAATAGTACTTCACCTGTTTACATTTTGATATATGTTGATGACATGATTGTTATTGGTAACAATGAGGAGGAAATTAAAAAAATCACCAGAATCAAGAATTTTCAATAAAAAAACCTAGGCAATGTCTCATAATTTTTGGGCATAGAGGTACAAAGGACTTCTGAGTCAGAACTATTTTTGTATCATAGAAAATATACAGTAGAACTTTAAATGAAGACTGATATGGATAAAGCAAAGCCACAGCCTACTCCTATGATCTCAAATCAACATTAGTCTATCATAAGAGAAACCATAAATAACACTAAACAATACAGAATTGTAGTGAGAGCACTTCAATATGCTATTATAACACGACCTGATATAGAATTCAGTGTTCACAAAGTTTCTTAATTTTTACAGGAACCCAAAGACGAACATTGGAAAGTGTAAAGAGGATCCTAAAATGTTTAAAAGGGACAATCAATGTTGGTCTTACACTAAAAGGGAGCAGAAACCTAAACATAACCAGATATCCAGACTCTGAATGTGAGGCAAATCCAGATGATAGAAAATCTATCACTATATACTGTGTATTCATTTGTGAAAACTTTTTTTATGGAGCTCCAACAAACAATAACTATATCAAAGTCAAGTGCTGAAGCAGAATATAAAAGCAATGCCCGTGTGGCAGCAGAAATCATTTGGCTATAGTCAATTCTTAGAGAGTTCAAGCTAAGTACAGATGCAACGACAACCATATAGTGTGATAATCAAAGTTCTATCTACATGTCAAGAAACCCAATTCAACATGGCGGAACAAAACATATTGAAATTGATATTTATTTTATTCATGAACTGGTAAAGGAAGGAAAATTGCAAGTAAATTATATACCTTCCTACCATCAGTGAGCTTACATCCTTACCGAGGCACTATCAGCTAGCAACTTTCACAAACTACGTGAAGATTTAAAGATTCAGAATCGTAATGACTTCAAATCTTCAACTATACCATCACAACTAGCCAATTCTTGTTCATCAAGCTCAGATCTTCACAGATCTACTTCCAACACATCAGAAGACCTTAACTCGAAAGATTTGAGTTTTACAACCTCTCTCACACGAAATAAAACCAGATAGCTCCAAGTCTGTCTTCATCAAGTGAAAGAGACCGAAGTTCAGAGAAAGTTTTCATCTCCAAATCGCCATTTTTTCTCACAAAGAAAATCTAGCGTTATGGAAATCCTATCCCTAGAATTGAGAGGGGCAGTGAAAATAAGAGAACAAGTGGCTAAGAAGACCGAAGGCATATAACACCTAAAGCGACTCAACTTTATTTGTTATTTACTTTATAAATGGGCCTAGGCCCATTTAGTCCATATTGTATAAATATTGTGCCCTGTTGCACATTTGTGAAGAACTCATTATCTCACTCTTTTGTCACAGTATTGTTAATACAAAGCATCAAATATTTCTGCAATACAAATACAAACATATTCAGTTCTTCATTCTTACATTGAATCAATATTGTGCAATTTCAACATTTCAACAATCTTGAAAATGTTCACTATATTGCATTTTGTAAATTTTTAAGCTTTCTCCGTGGATGTTTTGTTGATACACTTCCAATTTCTTAGCAACCAGGCAACCAATTGAAAACCTTCCACTACATATAGTAGTTTGGTCCTTTGCATGTGAGTATAGATACAGAACGTGAAGCCAAAGCAGTTTGACCTACATATATAAGTACCCAATATCACACTTCGGATAAAATACCAACAAATAAAAATGCAAACAAATTGAGAATGACACCATTTTGTAATATTGAATATATAGTGTTTGTGAGAGAGTGATTAATACAGTGGTTTATAAAAAAAAGGAAAAAATCCATTTCGTTTCCAAATCTCTAAATCAGGATAAAATCATTATTAGCTTAATTAAAAAAACTGATAATAAGAGCATAAGTCAAGATTAAATTAGAACATTGGAAAAAAATCTAATATTGTAGTACATATCTCATTTCCCCAAAAAAATATGAGAAGAAGACAATATAAGAAATGTTATACTCAAAATAACATATTTACGGTAATATAAGAAATTCTTTAGTTATAATAACTCAGACATAAAAAATCCACTGCTGTCTTTTGTAAGATCAATTTTTCTATAACATACCAAATCCAATAAAATGAAAAATAATGAGAATATGATGTGTCTTTCCATTCCCATTTCATCCAAAAAAAGTAAGATCCCATGTTCCAATGCTGAATACAAAGTTATGTTTTCACACCTGATATTCATTAGAGAGGTAGTTTGAGTGAAATAAAATACACATCAGAAATATGGGCTTGGACTTCAACAGAAGCTTTTGAACAAAATTCTAGAAGATGATTTTGAGTATAGGAAATACCTAATAGTATCGAAGGGAGGGATGAACAACAAGGAGGGCCTCCTTCTTTATTATATATTTTCAAAGTATATTCAAATTAGGGTCGTCGAAAAGGGAAGTTGACAAAGAAAAGTTTGAAGAAGAGAATATTATGGAGGATTGGTAAATGAGGAAAATGGAGTAGAATGATAAATTTAAAAGAAAAATGAAAGAAGCTAAAAAGATCATGGATAAACAAATCGTGGATATAAGAGAAGTGGGGGCACATTTATAAACGTGCACAAACAATGTTAATATTTTGTCAATATGGATGGGATAATAGTCTTCGGATGTCTTTCTGCATATTAAATCTAAAGCGTTCTTTATGTATTTGGTTAAGTCCAAGCTATTTTATTATAAAGATACCAATACCAATTATACTGGCATGTTCTGTTTTGGTTTCGTACAGGCTATGGTTAAAGCTCATCCAACTACAATATGTGATGATATAAGTGCAGAATATCAAATGTCAGTTCTATTGCTGAGATCCGAAGAAGATACACCATTGAACCGGAGAACGTATTGTTACATAATCAATATATTATCTTTATCTAAAAAAGCATAGCATACTACTAATTTCCACTGCCTATATAGTGTTCTTGTTGTATTGTTTAATTTGTTGATAAAAAATTAGTATACTTCTATATTTTTGCATGCATGGTTATTTTTCATTAACTGCATATGTAAACAGTTTTATTTATGGTTATATATTCAAATCAGTGTCAAATATCGAATTTTTTTAGATTGTTATATAAAGTGGGTGTTCACGTCAAAAGTTGGTCACTAGTGACAGTCAACCCCCAATCATGTTAGTGAATGCAAAAAAGTAAAGAAAACAGGAACACACAAGGCTTTTTATAGTGGTTCGACAAAAGACTATGCCTACGTCCACTTTTTTTATTACAATTACAAAGCTTTTTCTATTTTGAGAAAGAAAAAGAGATGGCTACTTTTGGAGTTAGCCGTAGGGGAAGCTTGGAGGAGAGAGCTTTTAGTAGAGATAAGAATGCCTGGGAAGAATTCAGCCAGAGAAATCCCTCCAAAAGGTTCCTTTCCTCTTTGAGTTTTGAAGTATTTATAGGTGAAGTAATGGGCTGACCGAACCGCCACGTGGCCTTCCTCTTTTTCCAAGCTCAGATGCATGAAGCTCGATCAGTAGTAGCAATTGCAGCGGTGGGACCCATTCCACTTCTCATTAATAATATCCTCGGAAATAGCGGCTTACGTGGCCATAGCGGTGAGGTGTATCAAAGAAGAGCTTTGTCCAGATATGGTTGACCACCTTTATTGCCTTGAGAGTCGGGCTGAGCATTTGATGGAATCAGCTGATATTTCCATGTGGATCCGAGATATTCGGTGGATACATCTTTAATGGAAGCGATTTACTCGGTCGATCGGGGAAAGCGATTCATCCGGGGTGAGCGAGTTATTAGCCAAAAGGAACTGTCTCGGGATGGCGCCTGAAGAGGGCCTGTTTGGGCCTAGCTTTGACTGGGCCTTCCAGAGTATGAATTGCCTGGATTGGCTTGCTGCATAATGCTGAAGGACACGTTTTTGGATATTGGGCTTTAATCCGATCCATGACATGTTTTGCCAAAAAATGGTTAACACTTTTCCCCTCAGAACACATCTTCTTCGGCGGTGGGAGGTGTGTTTTGAAACGTGACTCGAAGCATAATTGCTTGAGTAGCTGTGGTCACTCCAAACCATATTAAGGCCGACGGTCCGGATGGTCGTAATAAGGCCGGAAAACGATGATCGAAGTAGATCGTATTAAGGCCAAAAAACCGATAATCGTCGAGGACTATATTAGAGGCCGAGATAGCGATCATCGATCCTGGTTGTGAGATCCAGTACCTGCAAAGATTGTATGGCCCATTCTTGGTATAAAGAAGGCCTTGACCATGATTGGACGAGTATTAACCATACTTGACCTAAAGAAATGGAAGAGCAGTCATCACACTTGGCTTCGAAGGATGGCGAGTATTAGCCATACTCGGCTTACGGGGTGGCGAGTATATCCATAATTGGATTATGGAGATAACAAGTATTAACCCTACTCGGCTTTGGCGAGTATTAACCATACTTAGCTTATGGCAAGTGTTAATTATGCTCAACTCATGTAAGATTATTCATGAAGCCCAACAAGCTGTAGATGCACTTGGTTCAAAAAAGGGCGAATATAATCTATACTTGGCTTAGAGAAGTTTTACCGTACTCGGTTGATGGTGTAGGTTTGGATATAGTGGCATGCTTTGATCGTGCGCAATGGATGATGGCTTAGCACAGACCATATTCGAGTTAGTGAGCATTAATCGGACTCGACTTAAATCATTCAAACATAATCCATGTTTGCGAAAAAGAAAAAGTATTACTGCTGAAGAATTATTACAAGAAAACAAAAATAAATTCTAGGAGGCCAATTGTCGATTTCAGAGCATGCCTAGGAGCTAAATCCTAACCCCGTACATGTGTACATCAACATATCCCTTTTATTGAAAGAACAAAAAAAACAAGAAATCTAAATCTCATTAGTTAATGATAATGCCACGAGTGTTGGGCTCAAGGTTCTTTTCTGTTTGTAGGAGCTCGATCACCGATATGAGGAGCTTGGGCAGAAGACTGTGGCGGCATGACCGGTGTGTTTCGCTTGACATAATCGGGAAGTTCTCTTCGCCTGACCCTATCGTCGATGAGATCGCACAGATGCCTGCATTCATTAGTGTTGTGGCCAGCGATGTTATGAAACATGCAGTGCTTTCCAGAGTCGAGTTCTTTTTGGGTCGGCTCCCTTCGAAGAGGTATTGGGAAAGGCAAGGACCCTCGTATGTCAAGGTAGATGTAGAGCAGAGAAGAATTGAGCTCGGTATACTGATCGTACTTATTTTCTCTCCGAGGTCGTACGTTGCGTTCATTCTTTTCTGAGGCTTTTCCTCTTCCTTTATTCTGGCCATTGGTGTTGGACTGACCTCCTTTTTTGGTGGCAAGGACCTCAAGGCTCTCCATCTCAATGTCGGCATCTTCTTGTCGGAGGAATCGCTCGGCCTTAGAATAGAAATCTTCGATATCCTTGGGGGGATCTTTGGTCAAAGAGATTGATAACTCTAATCGATTATAAACACCTGCAATGGCGGCCATAAGCACCATCGATGGCTTCGGTCGATCAACTGATGCAACGACCACATTGAATCTTTTGAGGAAATATCGAAATGTCTCTCCTGGTCGTTGCTTGATGGAGGTCAAGAACATGACGCTCTTCGATCGGGAGATATAAACTCTGAACTGCTCAATGAAGCGGGCGACCAGTGTGTTCCAGCTGCCGATCGACTCTGTTGTTAGCTGCCGAAACCACATATCGACTATATCGGTGAGGAAGAGTGGGAAACACTTGGCCATAACATTGGTCGATGCGCCGAGCACTTCCATAAGGCGCATGTATCGCATAAGGTGTACGTTCGGGTCGGTCCGACCGTTGTAGGGTTCGATAGCTGGAAACTTGAAGTTCAGAGGGTTTTGGGAGTTTCTCGTTTCCCTAATGAAGGGGCTACGGTGGATATTATCTATATCCTGCCGAGAAGAGGCGTCCCGAGTGTACTGTCGGATGATGCTTGCAAGCTGAATCCCATCGCGGAGGAGTCGTTGCCATGAATCTAGCTCTGCATTTGGAGGAACTCCAGTATGAGGATCCCATAAAAGCATGCTCGGAAGGCTAGTCATTAGCGAGGATCGACCTCAGAGAGTTGAGTGAAGGTGAGGGTGAGGATGAGCTCCGGCGTTGGCAAGGAATTTCGCTCGGTCCGAACCAGTCGCTAAACCGACCCAGACCGTTCGAAACGCCCTATCGTTTGAGAACATGACAAAATAGAACGCATACAGGAGAACATTTCATTGTATATTCCAACAATGCATCAGATTACAAGAATACACAGAGTATAAATGAATATTACACAGAAATATCAGAGATTTAAATTACATTTAAATACATCACAGCGGAAAATAATACACTACTCAACTAGAAGAGATATACGGATACAAAGCTTTCCGGATATCATTCCAGCTGTAAACCAGGATCCTGTGAATATAAATCTGCAAAACCAAAACTACTAGCTGCCCGTGTCAAAATAAGGGCACCCAGAGTTTAGGTTAAAGCAATAAACTCCAGGTCAGTCATGGGACTGGTGTGAGAACTAAAGCAGTTAATCTTTATTTTAAAGTTAGGTAAATCAAGGGACCACGCCGTATAACACGGAACGAGTTTCCTCCCAAGAATACCAGTGCATAAAACAAACAGCGCGATGCTAAATAAAGAAAAATGAAGCTGTTATAAGACCCAGGTCCCATCACACAATGCAACGCAGCCGAGGATAGGGTTTTCCCTTATAACAGCCAAAGAATGCTTGATACGGTTAAAACAAATCGTTTGATACTATTATAAGTGCATAGTGTATAAAACAACTTCAAATCATAAGTATCAATCATAGGCGGCATGAGCGCCCCATCCCACTATGTCGCCATACTAGGCTCTACAAATAAAACCGCAAATGTCACGTATTGGGAAATTGGATTTCCGTCTATGAACCGAGGCCAGGGATCGTCCTCTACCGATTCGTGACTCTCTAGCCCGAGCCACAGGAACAGCCGCAACTGCCCCATGGAGCGACAGGGCCGGTCCACCGATGTGGATTATAGTGCCTGAACAATACGTTTCCCCGCCCTTTGGGGCGTAAATGAGCCAACTAAATGACTCCATCGGTTCGAGAACGACCGATCAATCCGAGGCGCCTCGCAACAGCAACAACCACATAAGTCAAACTCGTCAGGGCGTGTAAAACCACTGACGCCACTTCTAACTAGAAAGAAACGCATGCCCTCCCTGAGGTCCTCTCCCGTTTTTGGTTCACAACCGGGGTGCGAAACTCGCGAAGCAAACGTTACACAAAGCTACGCCACAAAGGCCGTGCTTTGATCATCACCACAAGACTTTGCTTTTCAACAGAAGCCTCGATCAATTGCCGCTTAGGCATGCCACACAGGCAATTCACTCCATGCGTTTGATATCCATCAATATATAACCCCTGAGCTCGTACGTCTCAGAGAAGGGCGTTAAGCAAGAGAATAAATTCTCTGCCGCCAAACAGATATATATTTAATAGAGATCAATCACACGGACTAAAATCCAATGTCAGACACACAGTCCATTTACAAGTCCGTTCTGGGTCTGAACGAAACCGGAGGCACCTAGTACCTCGCATATCCATCGATCTCCAAGTACGTCTGGAAGATCACCAACTGTTTCCATCTTCTTGGGTGTACAGCCCAATCAAGATCATCAGTAATCACCCAAACGACGTGAAGACCTCCGGTCTTCGACCATCGTCTTCATCTTCGACTTATCGTCGTATCAGTTATTCAGAATGGGATAAACCCGGTCTTTCCGAATAACTCGCGTATATTTTAAATAAGTGTTACACAAACACAACATACGCCTCATTCCAATTCATCAGTCACTAACCGTAAATTAATCAAGAGAATAATTTCCCAAATATTAACCCCGAAGGCCGAAACCAACATCAGATCAATATCCAGAAAACCATTCTGCTTAGCTAACCGACAGTTAGTTTCTAAATTTCACATTCATAGGGAAAGGTTCCCATTAATTTTATCCAAGATAAATTCCTTGAATTTATTCTTTATTCTATTTTTGAATCTCAATTCAAACTAGTCGGGATTAGCGAACCTTACCGAAGTAATCATTTATTTTAATTTCCCCATCCCAATCTATTCATCCCATGAAGTAAAACTGGTAATACTTCATATCTAACACCACAGTGTTATCGGTAAATTCAATTACCATTTCACGTTCAAATCTAATTAAAGATTTAACTATCGCCTGGAGCAAAACTGGTGATACTCCATTTTCGATCATTTCAATCTAATTAAAGATTCATTAAAACTCCACTTAGTTTTAATCTTCGACTGGGTTAAAGAATCAGTGTCATTTAAAACACGGTTCACGATAAACCCAAAAATCTTTCCATTAATTATCGGGTTAAGGAACAAGTGTTATTTAAAACACTGTTCACGATAAACCCAAGAATCAATATCAATTCAATTCCAATTAAATATTATTTAATTGGTACACCTCATTAAATCTAAATAAAAAGATTTAATCTTTTCTCAACTGGGTTCAAGAACAGTGTTAGTGAAGACACCATTCACGACAAACCCAAATCACATTTGATATTCAATATAAGGCTCTGAATAGAAAATATATCGGCTTATATTCAATATCAAATTCTACGATTAACAAATGTCGTATTGGAAATAACGATATAAATATATATCTTTCAAATTTCCATAACAACATATGTATAATCACGAATTCCAACATCGAAATATTCCGAAGACAATTTCGATTCAAATCCACTCCAATGCAATCATTGGAAATTCTGGTTATTTTTAAAACCCTTTTCAAATTCAATTTATTTATTTAAAAATAAATAGAATTATATTTCTAGTTCAAAACTAGTTCATTTCGATAAAAATCTATTTTTATCTTTTCAAATATGGAGTTTTTCATCCCAAATCTTCACAAATCATTTCTTATGATTTTACACAAATTATTACTATTTTTAATAATTTTATCAAGGCCCGTACAGTCGATTTCCATCAATGGCCATCGAACTGCACTTACAGCGACCTTTTTCAAATTTGATTTGGACGTAACTCCAAATCCAACCATTAGATTTTGAATTTCTAATATTCGTTAGAAAGCTCTTTTCGATACGAACCCAACGGTTCCGGTTTCAGGAGAATCCGACGGTCGGATCTCCCGTAATGTCCGTTTGAAATAAATGGTCGAAATTTTCGAACTGCCGCGGCGCGGCGCGTTCTATTCAGGTCATTATATTATATATATATAATATATATAATATATATTTCGTCGATTACTTTTTAAAACGAATTATATAAATAGTTTTAAATTCGTTTCAACAGCAATTTCAACTTCCTTTTCAATACAAATCAAAATTGAATTCTTCTTTATAAATTCGTTTTAAAATTCATTTCTATTCAATTCAAATTTCAATTCAATTTGAATTCATTTCAATTCGCTTTCAATTTAATTTGAATTCGTTTTCAATTCAATTCATTTCGAAATCGTTTTCAATTCAATTCATTTCGAAATCGTTTTCAATTCAATTCATTTCAAAATCGTTTTCAATTCAATTCATTTCGAAATCGTTTTCAATTCAATTCATTTCGAAATCGTTATAAAATCGATATAAATATCGTTCACGTCAAAATGGCGTTAATCTAATCAACACGGCTTCATATAATTCCTATTTTCAAATATTCTATTTCAAATATTTCTTATTACCAAAATATTTCGTTCAACACATGACCAATCTCAATGGATGAGTACTGTCAACACATGAACCTTTATTTTATATTGATAAAGATGTAAATTTTATTGCTAAAATATTTCTTTCAACACATGACCAATCTCAATGGATGAGTACTGTCAACACATGAACCTTTATTTTATATATTGAACTTCGAAATAAAAATATGATTTTTATATATTGAACTTCGAAATAAAAATATGATTTTTATATATTGAACTTCGAAATAAAAATATGATTTTTATATATTGAACTTCGAAATATATAGCCCCTCTTGAACCTGATGAAGATTGGATTGAGCTATATCCATGGTAGAAGGTCCGAGCTGATCCAGCATAACATGTGATGTTCGGGGCTCGGTATTGCCCTCGGTCAAGGCGAGGTTAAAAGGGTCAACGATAATGTTATTCTCCACCCTTGTAAGAGTCGGTATGGTAGAGTGGTCTCCCTGGTTTGAAGGGAAGGCCCGACCAGCTATTCGTTGAAGGGGAAGAGTGGTTAGATTGGTCTGCAGTATGATTTTGGGTTGTAATGGGAATGACATTGATTTTGATTGGCCCAGTAATCATTCGATTGGTCCAGGGGGTCAAGCTATCCCCAAGAGCGGAGGCAAAGTTGTCGAACGACCTAGATCTTGATCACGAGCCTCCTGTGAATCTACAACTGCGATTGCGCTGGTCACTGGAAGCAATACTTTTGGTAGTGATTGGTCGGGGGGTGGAGCCGAGCTAGGAGGAAACAAAGGTGTGATCTGATTAGAGGCCTTGATTCTGTGCAGACCGAAGATCAGTTGTTGCCCCAGTTCTGGTCGGTGGAGGAATTGATATTGAAGCGTTTAATCCCATCTCCACTCGACCGAGAAGGTGATCCATCAACTGTTGTTGTAGTTCGAGGAGTTTACCCTGAGATGCCATCTGGTCGTTGAACCCGATTAGAATTTTGTCTATGTCGTCCCTGGTAACATATCGGGACACATCTTCATGAGAGGAGGCTTCCAGACTTGCTTCTACAACATTTATCTTAGCTGCATCGGCATTTGTGGGACGGGAAGATGTTGCATCTTTCTTCCACTTGTTCGCCATGGATTGAAACTTGCTGAAGGTCGTAGGGTATGTCACGTGCTCCCTTAACTGGCGTGACAAAGTGTTGACGTCAAAAGTTGGTCACTAGTGATAGTCAACCCCCAATCGTGTGAGTGACACACGAATAATGCAAAAAAGTAAAGAAAACAGGGAACACGCAAGGCTTTTTATAGTGGTTCGACAAAAGACTATGCCTATGTCCACTTTATATATTGATTATTTCTTTTTGATTACAAGTACAAAGCTTTTTCTATTTTGAGAAAGAAAAAGAGATGGCTACTTTTGGAGTTAGCCGTAGGAGAAGCTTGGAGGAGAGAGATTTTAGTAGAGATAAGAATGCTTGGGAAGAATTTGGCCTGAGAAGTCCCTCCGAAAGGTCCCTTTTCTTTTTGAGCTTTGAAGTATTTATAGGAAAAGTAATAGGCTGACCGGGCCACCACGTGGCCTTCCTCTTTTTCGGAGCTTAGAAACGCGGAGCTCGATCACTAGTAGCAATTGCGGCGGTGGGACCCATTCTACTGCTCATTAATAGTATTCTCGAAAATAGCGGCTTACATGGCCATCGCGGTGAGGTGTGTCAAAAGTAGAGCTTTGTCCGGATATGGTTGACCGCCTTTATTTCCTTGGGGGTTTGGCAGAGCATTTGATGGACACAGCTGGATATTTCGACGCGGATCCGAGATATTCGGTCGATGCATCTTTAATGGAAACTATTTACTTAGTCGACTGGGGAGAGCTATTCTTCCGGGGTGAGCGAGTTATTAAGAAAAGGAATTGGCTTGGGCTGGCGCCTGAAGAGGGCCTGTCTGGGCCGAGCTTTGACTGGGCCTTCCGGAGTATGAATTGCCCGAATTGGCTCGCTGCACAATTGCTAAAGGACGCGTTTTTGGATATTGGGCTTCGATCCGATTCGTGACAGCTTTTGCCAAAAATATGGTTAATAGTGGGTAATATATAACATGATAAATTTTGTTCAAATCTTGTCAAATTGTGCTGCATTGAAGGATTATAATTTGGGTTTCATTTTTACTTTTTTTAAAAGGTATGCGACGAAAATTTTATTATACAAATGAAAATTACAATAAGTACATCATCTATAATATATACATTACTACATTCCCAAGCCAGTGACAACATCAAATACAAATTCACTTAACAGCCTTACACAATGCATTACAGTTGAAAAAGGCCATTCCACAGCAGCATGATTTCACAAACAACCAAAAGAGATCACCATCTTCATACACAAGTTGCCCCTAATAACAGTAGTATACTTCAGTGTCACTCAGTAGCTTCATACCAAGTAGAATAGACCATGAAGCACAATTTCCACTAAACAGCTTCTAATTAAACAAATCACATAGACTTTAATTCATCAAAACAAGTAACAGAATGCAGAATGCTTCATACCCAAAGCCAAAGTACCATGTATCAACTGTATCATACTACATGCTTGAACTGTATACTTGAACTCTCATTGTTCTCAGATCCAATCAAGATCACTATAGTTTGAATTGTTGAGAATGCCACCCATCATAATGAACAATCTCAAAACAGGAATAAATATGTCCTGACCATGAATAGCATTTTGACCAGATAAGCATCATGAAATGCTTCATATTATCAAAATAAAAATTGTATATCAGTTAACACTCAAATTTGACAAGCCGAACCAAAGATGAAAGACGATGTCCTTGAAAAGGCATAACATCTTCATCATCATAGATCCTCAATGCAGATTTAACCATATCCATCAAACCTGGAAGAATTCGGCAAGGCCATCGCATAGCAGTGAAAGATGATAGCACGAGCTCTGAATCATGCCGTATCAATCAATGATAAGGCACATGTAGGGCAAACTAACTTTGTAGTCCATTACAAGATAACATAACCGCAAATCTAATCATCATGAAAGCAAGCACAAGCTTTACCTAGCATACATTCAATACCCAACAACTACACACCACAAATAGCTATAACAAAACAACTACTAGCATCTACACCATCCAACGACAAAACAGCAAGCCCAACAAACTCTCACCATATAAGTGCAAACTCCATCATTAGCTCACCAAGTTAGAGCAGATACACATTGCGTACTTGGTTTAAAAGGACAAATGAAACCTAGAAAAAACGAGAGGAGTCACGAAACAAACCAATAATGTAAGCCAGAGAGTGGCGCTATAGATTCCGCGTTAGAGCTGGAAAACCACCCCCTAATCAAGTTAAGCTCCACCCAGATACTATTAAAATCCGTCTGTTACATCTACTCATGAGAAAGACCTCACGTGACATATTCACCAAGCAATGAATAGAGCGCACTCGCTTGGAAACTTCGTGAGATATATTACTACCTGAAAGGCGTAGCAATTAGATCTACCAGTTTCGGAGAAGTCAACATGCCTAGGAAGATTTGTGTGGATTGCAGCGATTTAGATGTTGGATGATCACCAAATCTTGAATATCACATAGAAAACCAAAGAAAATGGCATAGAGTTGATCAGCAAGCAAGACCAAAATAAGAACAGCGCTGCAAAGCTTGATGGCGATAAACAATCAACTCTATAGATACCCCTCCAACCAGAAAAGTCCAGATCACTCAAGCATCTTCTAGAGCACGATAAGTTGCAGACCAAACACAAAAACACTTTCAGTTAAGCAAAGAGATCCACTAGAAGATCAACATCCGATCTACAGCTTGTGGAGTAAGGCAGGTTATTGTGTTTGTTTTAGTATCTTTTGGTATTGATGTCTAGTGAATGTGGTGGATAAGGTTTTGAATTGTATTATCGATAAAGGGATTTTTTTAGGTAATTGCAAAGAGAGAGTAACAGAATGTGTGATTGCGCAACAGAAGTAGTGTAATAGAGTCAATTTAAATGTAATAGGATGTTAAAACTACTATAGCAATGGAAGCTTTTTTTTTTGTTTGAAATAGCAAAAGATATTTTATGAGCTCTGGCTCACTGTTTCAAACAGCAAGCCACTCAGGCTCGCTGTGATGCAACAAACCCGAGCTTGCTATGAAGTAGTAAGCTAGCAAGCCAGAGCTTACTGTTTCATTTTTTGTAGTCCTATAGATAATTTGTTCATTCTTTTCAAAGTTTCCTTTTTTATTCTTATTCAATTTAAACTGACTATTAAATTATCTTATAATATTGTTAGTGTCCGCAGCAATCTGAAGCAACGGATTGTATATATTATGTGATGAGGTATATGCATGACATGGTAAAGTACCATAATCAGAGCATCGATTTACAAAAGGTTCTACTTTAATTTGTTTCATTCCTAGCTATTATATGTTAACTACGTACGTTTTGAAATAGTAATCTCTTATAAATTATAGGACTTTGCACGACATGGTTCTTTTAACCAACAAGAGATAGATGAACTTCGGGATAACTTAACGAGTTATATCATGTATAATTGGATGTAGTTGATTTTTTGTAATGTATATGTTAGCCTTATGTTATGCACGTTGAATTTTTTGTGATGAGTGTTTATTTATGCTTTCCTTTGGTTTTGTACAGATGAACCATGTTGATTGATAATACAGTTATATTGTTTATTTGATCAGATTCATGGTAATAATGCATTTGCAGCATTTTAAATTCCATTTGATATTGTTTTAAAATTAAAATCCGAAATAGAGGAAATAATTTTTTTTGCTTCAGATTAAATTTGCATCGATTGTAACAGCATAAACAACCGATGCAATACATTAGTGTCATTACAAATGTTGTTTTTACATTTGTTCAGTAGCGTCGGGCGTTTAAAAAGGCCAATGAAATACGTCCATCCTCGAAAAGCAAATGCAGTCATTTGCATCTACTCTATTGCATCAGTTGTATCAAAAAACCGATGCATATCATCATCATTTGCATTGGTCTTTTACCTGGTGCAATAGAAATTTGGTTGTTGCATCATCTTCATTTGCATCAGTTGAACAACCAACGCAATATGGTTTAACAACCAATGCAAATGACATGTTTGGTAGTGGTGTTCCACTTTTAACAATTTTAAGGTACAATTTTCAATTTTAAGATTAGGGTTTCATATCGTTTCATTCTAGTCATCTACCTTATGAAATATTGCAGGTGGTATCCCTATATGTTAGTTTTAAACCTAGAACTCATTAGATCTTATATAAGCATAACAGGAAAATGGTGTGAAGGACAAAATTAAGAAAAAATTGTTCCATATGGGCAAGGGGCAAAATTTTTATCCATAAGGACAAAATTTAGTGTAAAGGGAGGAACTATAATGGGCCCCTGAATTCCTCTCTTTACACTAAAATTTGTCCTTATTGATAAATTTTAATCCCCTTGTCCTTATGGAACAATTTTTGTTCATTTTGTCCTTGAGACTAAAAATTTAGCTTCTTGTCCTTATGGAACAATTTCAATATTATAAATAAATCATAAATTCCTCAACCATCTTTATAAATTTTCAATTCTCTAAAATCCAAAACAACTCCACTGATTGACTCCTCATTTCTTGCTTTTCATTAAATCGATTCACTCATTCTTTTCTTCCTTCATATTTTTTCCCTTCTTCGATATATATATACACACAGAGTATTTTATAATTTCTAAAAATTATGGACAAGGGAAAATGTCAAGATTCACTCTTTTGATTAGTAAATATGAGAAGCAAAGTGAGGGGGTTATGGTATATTTACCATCGCTCAAATCGATTGTATGAGTAAGAATTAAATTAATCAAATGTTGACCATTCGATTGAAGTTCAACCCTAGCCATCATCGGTCCAATAGGGTGTAACGAATTGGGATTTTCGACCCAAAAAATTGACATAAAACATGATGTCGACTATCAAGCATCGGAAATACCAGATCATTAATAGAAAGAAATTAGAGGGTGAGAATAGAAAGAAAGAAAGTTAGAATAGAAGAAGAAGAAGATCACAACAGATGAAACACGAATCCCACAGCGGAACGAATAAAATATATTATAACAATACTTTGAAATACAAAACTGTATTTTGTACTTACTTTCATCATCATCAGAGCACATAAATATCACAGCGGAAATAACTCTATATATACATATCCATCACTGAAGCATCCTTCTCTAAGCTCCTTCAATGGTATCTGAAAAATCCTGACTACTTGACTGCCCGTACAAAATTGGGCACCCAAGAGTTTAGGGAAAACAAAATAAACTCCAGGTCAGTCATGTGACTGGTGTGAGTAAACTCCAAACACTTGTTTTAACTTTCCCAAATCCTTTTCAAAAGTAATGATAATCGTAAGACCGATCCACACATAAATACGGATGGTTTTTACCTCACGATAATCCAAAATATTTCTTAAGATCAATATTTTCTGATATTATAATAATGTCTAAATCAAGTAGATAGAAATCTAGTAGAACGCTTTCATCTCACGCTCTACATATATAATATACAATTAAAAACCGCAGGCTCTTATTGGGTATTGGATTCCAACTATGACAAGGTATGCAACCACCTTCCGATCAGTGTGCTCTAGAAGCGATACACTGGAGTTCAACAAGAAGATCTTGTAACTCAGCCACACATAACCGGCCATTCATTTCGCTTGAATGTACCGAATATATTACCACCTTACGGTTGGTATACCAACATAACTGTTCCCGGGAGATACAGAATTGAAAGAAGTAATAAATATGAATATTATCTAGATGGTGACAATATACCCTACTTGGGTGCGACCCACTTAGCCACGCTGCCTGCCCGATTTCTGTTATTTCCCAGTTGATGAGGCTTGAGGTCATAACGTATCTTTTAACATATCACTCCTTCATTTACTTTGAATGCCACATTGTCATACCCGTCAAATCACAAATTGATTTCCCCAAAAATACCATGGGTATAAGATAAGAGAAACGAATTCCTCCGCCACCAACGTAAATACGTATGAAACGATCAACTTACGCGATCTACCAGATATACTCTGTCAGACATTCGTCCATTCAAGTTGTCTTAGGACTGGAAAACCTAAAGGAATTATTCTGTAAATCCATCTTAGGTAATTTCTACCTAGGATCGCCAGAATAAACCTTGCATAAACTCCGTCTTCAATTGTCTTCGATATATTTGATTCGAAACGATAATGCCCATATGGAGTGGTTTTCAGATAATAAATCTAATCCCGGTCTCTCCGTATTGACAACGGAAATGGTCAAAACTTTGATAGTCGTTTATTTAACTATCAAAGGAAAATATGTGTACAAACAATGGTCGTATTCCCAAATGGAAATCTTACCGATCAATCATCAATTCATTTCCCAATTTCCCATTTATTGTTTCCATATATTCATAAATTCCTTATTTTTTAAAATTAGAAAATATACATTATTAACTTTGGAAAATGTTTCCATTTCTGATTCACGTGTCAATATCTTCCTACCTTTGTCAGTCTCTAACTGTAAACTAGTAAGAGAACTACTTCCTAAGTATAAACCCCGAAGGCCGAAACCAACATCAGATTGATACCCAGAAGCCATCCAACTCAACTAATTTCCAGCCAGTTTCTAATTTCAGTAATTCCATTTAAATTCCTAATTCAAATCACAAATTCATTTATAGTATTTTATTTGCAAAATATTTACTTTAATCTAATTTTTCACATAGAATGTGAATAATATTTCCTTATATAATCAAAACAGATTGATTTCTTATTTAAAAATGAAATCTAAAACCCAAATTCTATTTATACTTCTGTTTATATACTACTTGTAAAAATCTTATTTATAAACTCCCTTTACAACTACTACGTTCACATTCGATTTCAAATATCGGTGTTGGAACCGATTTTACTTCTCTATATAAATCTCAAAATTATATATTCCAGTTATTAAATGATAAATATTTTATTTAATTTACAAAATATTACTTATAAGTTTGTCTTCTCAATTTATTTGTTAAAATAGATTCTATTTAAAATCTACCTGAAATTAATCTTCCCATAATTCTTTTATATCTAACCAATTCCCCTTAATCAATATCATGTTACACCCGAGTGCGGAGCACGGGTTTAAATCTCCCTAACGTAAAATTCTCCTTTTATAAAATTATATTCATTTTCCAAATATTATATTTACTCCATATACTCACATATTTATCTCTTATTACCTTCATTCAGTATTTGTACCAAAAACGGCCTTTTAAAACATTCATATATCCGTTAATACTTTTATACATAAGTTCTTATTTAATTTTCCAAATAATTCCTTTTTATAAAATCCATTGATTTATATTAATATTTTATTTTCAACATACATTTTGAAAATTCCCTTTTTACATTCCAGTATTTCTTATGGTATTTAAAATACCAAATAACAAGGCTAGTGTCATCATAATCAATCACAGGTTATACATCACATCATATATCCAAATATATGAAAACAAACAACATTATACATATTGAGAAATCCTGCTGGATCCCTCCAACTTGTTTCCGTGCATCCACAGATGTTAAACAATATAATTAACATAAGCTTCATTTCAATATGAAATATTCTGATAAACATAATCAATATTTGATTAACGATATATATATATATATATATATATATATATATCGTTGTCTATAATCTCAACCAATCAAATAGCAGTTCATCCAAACAAACAACACACAACAATCAACCATCATTTATCAGTTCTAAAAATACGTTATAAAAATATAACTGGGTAGAGTTAGTGAGATTTACTCACTTGTACACACATTAGAGCCTCTTCCTGTATTGAAAATCCAGTACAAAACGCCTTCCAGTACACCCACAACCACAAACCCCCTTCACTGTTCACCTTCTCTCCGCCGGCACCTCACCCCATTGCCACCCAAGACAACTCGATCCTCTCCATACCATATATGCAAATAACGCCTGATCTACTATTACATGCATCCCCTGTAACGCTATTCCTTCATGTAACTGTAGCCCCATCATGAAACTCCTCTGCGCTCATTCATCCCATTCACAAAAGCTTCAAACGCCTCCCCTGATTCTCCACTCCGCGCCAACTCCCCATCATAAAACGCATGTTCCAGTACCCACTAAATCAACATTTCCAAACTATGCAAACTTCGTTTGCTTACCACTACTTCACGGACTCCACAATTTCACTTCACCCTACTCCATGCTCTTTTCTCTCTCCAAAATCCGACGTGCCATCCCCTATGCATCGCGACATCCAGTCTCGACCACAGAGATGCTACGCCAAAGATGAACTCCTCCCCTTTGTTGCTTCGACCCGCTATCAGACCATAACTCGCCACTTCCAAGTGAAAGCACAAGTAGCAGTGACCATACGTACTGAACCTTTTAACCACCAATACCACCCTTTTGACAAACGCAGCATGCGCCTTCCTCCCCAACATTGTGGAAAAACCCAACGGCATTAGTTTTCCTCTTCACGTCATACTCCCACACTATTATAGGTCCTTCCATCTTCTTCTTCTTCACGTTTACGCTTCTCTCCTCTTCTTCACTCCATGAACTCAACACGTCCACTCCCCTTAAAACAATTAGAACCAAGTACAACAGCCTTTTATAATATGAAAGCCACTTACTTCCATATTTGAAGTGCACTAACACATACTCTTGCACTCCAGTGTAGTTTCTCACAAAATTCAACACCATTTGACGCGTCTGTCCCCCTCTTGCATAACGTCTTCAAGCCATTCATCTCCTGTACAAATGCATGCATTTTCACACATTCATACTGCTTTTCAATCCCTCTCCTCCCCAAATAAAGTCACACCAAAATAACCAGTATACTCCACCACCCACGCCACGTAGTATAATTGTCCCTCTTCGTTGTTGCTATAGCAAACCCCATCACCAAAGAAGACGCAAACACCCCCAGTATTTACCCTTTCAATAACAGCATGCAGTCCTCCGTCCATGCTGATCCTGAAGTGCTTCACGCTGCTTCTTTGTACCTTTGTATGTGCTGAGAACATAAATGCGCCATGCACCCTCCACACCTTCTCTTCTAGCTAACGTTGTACATATACGTATATCAGCTTGTTTTGAATTGGAAAGCTATGAATTTGTTTTATGTTTTTCATTTGTGAAGTTTCTAAAAATCGGAAGAGCCAATACGAGTGCAGCTCGTATTTATAAATGTGGAATGCTCAACAGCCAAGTAAATGAAAAATAAATTAAATATTAATTGCAAATACTTAATAACTAAGAAAGAGGTACAGGGGCAGCATTTAAACTATGAGAGGACGTGACATAGATGCGCATGTGCGAGGTGGGTATATAAAATTGTTGTTTGCTTAGAAATGAAGTATCTGAACAATTACTTAGCAATGAAGCAAACTGACCAATTATTTGTGTAATATATTTTCTTTCCGATTACCTGTATGTTGTAGGCCATATGAAATAGTTTCTTTTAAACATTGGCATTACAAACTGTGTGATGTATGTTATATACTTTCCATGATTTATGTATATATTAACGGTACGCCGTCATATAAAATTTCCTACATTTATGAACTGCTGTCGAAAAAGTAAAAATACAGTCCTGACTAGCAATGTGCCACGATCTCAAAAATATAATAATATGGACAAGTTGGCTTATTTCGTGAAACCCCAAAAGAGCTGATATAGGGTGTAAAACACTTCAAAATAAAAAGTGCTTATTTTATAAAGTAAAAATTAGAGTAAAATTCTAAAAATTAAATTATAACTACGTCTCAAATATTTTGTCCAAATTCAAAACCAATATTTAGTTTTAATTAAATATATCATTATGGCTTATATACGATTCCATAACGACAATTTGAAAATTTGATTTGGACATAACTTATAATCTATAATATGAAATGAGACGACCCGATTTCCCGTTCTCACGGAAACAAGGTTATCTTTTGGAATATAACACAGAAACATATAATAGCAGAACAGAATTAAATAAATACACCAGAATGAACAACAAAATATACTGGATAAAAGTAATCATCAGAGTTACACAGTATACAGGATCTTACTTAGTACAAATACAGTTCAGCTATACATAAATGTCTACAGCGGAAATAAACAAAATATGTACAATAGGAGCTGAACAGCATAAAAAGAAATAAATGATAGAATCCATCTTCAGCTCCAGCTATCCAGAAAGAACCAGCTAAACCTGAATACAAGGCTGCCCGTGTAGAAAAAGGGGCACCCGAGTTTGAGAGTGAAACAAACTACGAGTCAGTCATGGGACTGGTATGAGAAATCTACTCAACACATATATAATATGGCTAATCACAGGACCACGCCACTTTCGTGGAACGGGTTTACTCCATTGGATTGCCAGTGCATTGAAACAAATCTTTCTTTTAAACATCGCTATGCTTTTTATAAAAATGAAGCCATTATAAGACTCAGTTCCCATCACACAATGCAACGCAAACCGGAGGATAGAGTTTTTACCTTATAACGGCCCAGATATGCTTGATACGAATAAAACAAAGGCATTTGATATTATTGCTAGTGTTTATATGTTTTGAAAACAATTTCAAATCATAACTATCAATCATAGACGGCATGGGTACCATATATCATGTCGCCATATCTATATACAATCAAAACCGCATGATGTCATATTTGGAAATTGGATTTCCGTCATGAACCAAGGCAAAAGATAGTCCTTACCGAATTCGTGACTCTCTAGCCCGAGCCACCGGAACAGCCGCAACTGCCCCTTGGATCGTCAGGGCCGGTCCACCGATGTGGATTATAGTGCCTGAACAATACTTTTCCCCGCCCTTTGGGGCGTAAATGAGCCAACGAATGACTCCATCGGACCCGGATCGTCCGATCAAACCGAGGCGCCTCGCAACAGCAACAACCACATAGGTGAAAAGTATATAAATGTCAGGGCTGGTAGGTCACTGACACCACCCTAGCTAGAAAGAAACGCATGTCCTCTGTGATAACCCCTAACTTCCGCATAACGAAAGCAAGGATGATCATTGGAATACATCATAAGTATGGCAATACATAACACAGATAACAACATAAGTATAAGAAAACTACATCATAACAACATCATGGCAGCGGAAAATAGATGTCATCAAAATATAGAATTCCACAGTCACAGAAGTTCTAATTATTACATCAGAGCCAAATAGAATGTAACGTGCTTCAAAATTCCAAAGTACAGGATTAAAACTGGATAAGTCTAAATGTTTCGAGAACTCAGTAAATGTCTAAAGAAAATAAAATGAAGAAAAAGAAAGATAACAAATCTTCATCCTCCAGGTCACCTCCACAATGGAAATCTCCAGTCAAGGACTTCAAGCAAGAACTCCAAGCAAGCTAAACAGGAACCTGTCAATTGGCTGCCCGTGTAGAGAGAGGGCACCCGAGTTTGCAAGGTGAAACAAACAACAGGTCAGTCATGGGACTGGTGTGAGAAACTTATAATAACTACTAGATATGACAAGTCTAAGGACCACGCCACTTTCATGGAACGGGTTTACTCCAATAGATTGTCTGTGCATATATTTATTAAATAAAAAGAATAACGCAATGCTTTTGTAAAAATGAAATCA
Organism: Allium sativum; assembly: GCA_030737875.1. Taxonomy (NCBI): domain Eukaryota; kingdom Viridiplantae; phylum Streptophyta; class Magnoliopsida; order Asparagales; family Amaryllidaceae; genus Allium; species Allium sativum. The sequence continues at coordinate 46,283,012 of CM060915.1, read as the reverse complement.
TTATAAGACTCAGATCCTATCACACAATGCAACGCACACAAGAGGATAGAGTTTTACCTTATAATGATCAAAAATGCAGAGTACGAGTCAAATACTACTTTAATATTATAAGTGTGTAATATGTTTTAAAATATTTCAAAATAAACATATTAATCCTAGACGGCATAGTACCCCATCCTACTATGTCGCCATAATAAATATACAATCAAGTCCGTCATCTCGTATTGGAAAGTTGGGTTTCCATACTGAGTCAAGGCTAGGAGCGAAATCCTTACCGATTCGAGACACTCTAGCAATGCCCCAGGATTGGTACTCTGTCCAACCCTTGGATCCTGCAGGGCCGGTCCACACTTACTTTTGTGGATTGGAAATGCCTGAACACACGTTTCCCGATCCTAACGGATCTCTAAATTGGCCAGTAGCGACCAATATAACCGAGGTACCTCAATCCAACAACCACTTAGTAAATATCAATGCTGGTAGGTCACTGACACCACTTTTAGCTAGAAAGAAACGTGCGCACTCCCTGCGTTCCCTTGCTCCGTTTTAGACTCCACCGGGGTGTGAAGCTCGCGAAGTAACGTATACACAAAGCTGCGCCCCTACTGGACCATGCTTTGATCATCCTACAAGGCTCTGCTTTGCAACAATAAGCCTTGTTCGAGTGCAACTTGGCATGTCACGTCGACAACTCATATCACGCGATTGAAAATTATTTAACATAAAAAGGGGTGTTAAGCAAGAGGATAAATCCCCTGCCACCAAGCCTTTGTACATCAAACAAAAACCAATTTTATTACATGAAATAAATTTCGACGTCAGGCATGCGATCCATTTACAAGTCCGTCCTGGGTCTGAACGGAACCGGAGTCGTCTTAATCCGTGGGAAATAAAGACACTCGCAAATCCGAACCATCAACAAGAACGTTCGGGCGATCACTACCATCGACCCCTCAAGGTAGCTACTCCCATTAAGGCCAATGACAGCAATACAACCATCCGTCTTGAAGATCGTCGGTCTTCAACCGTCGTCTTCAACTCTTCAATTTAATGTCGCCGTATAATTAATTGGAATGAGATTAAACTCGGTTTTCCAAATAATTTTCGTAGTTGTATAAATTACAAAATCAATTTGTATCACTAGCGACACTTTAAAATGCTTTCCACTATTTCTATTTAATTAAAATAGTCTTATGTTTTCTTAATGACGCTTCAGGTCAATAGACGTCCTAATTAATATTTAAATAAATATATATCCATTCGGCGATTCACACAAGTCAGTCAATACAAAACAAGCAAGCGCAATCAATCATAACGTGATTCTGTTTATGGTTTTGTCTTCTCTCTTATCATACGTAGATTTTGATAAAATGACATTTCCTGTTCAACACCTCTTTATTTGTGTATGACATTGTATTTCATAACTTTATCTTTTAGTTTATGTATGAAAATGATTTCATAACTTTATCCTTTCATTTCATCAAAACACTGTGAAAAAAATGAATTTTTTTATCTTGTCCTTTTATTAATAAACATAAAATTAATAAAGGTACATTTCCAATCTCATATCTTTTATTTACAGTAGAAATTACAAATAAAAGTGATTCACCCAGTTTATATATTTTATTTACACTAAAAATGTAAATAAAAGAGGTTCACATAATTTACACTTTTTATTCATTCTAGAAAGGGTAAATAAAAGCAATTTACGTATTTGTTCTTTTTTTTTTTCTTCTTTACACAAAAACGTAAATGAAGACAATTCTCATATTTTGTTCTTTTTCTTTTACACAAAAATGTAAATGAAGACAATTCTCATATTTTGTTCTTTTTCTTTTACACAAAAATGTAAATGAAGACAATTCTCATATTTTGTTCTTTTTCTTTTACTAAGAAAATTGTTAATGTAATCAATTACATAGTTTGTTCTTTTTGTTTGCATAGGAAATGTAAATCAAGTGACTTACACTTTTTTTTCTTTTTGTGTTACAAAGAAAATGTAAACAAAATCATTTAACAAAATGTGGTCTTTTTTTTTTTTTTTTCTTTTTCTTTTCAAAGAAAATGAATATGAAGCCAATAACATATTTTGTTCTTTTTAACAAAGAAAATGAATATGAAGCCAATAACATATTTTGTTCTTTTTAACAAAGAAAATGAATATGAAGCCAATAACATATTTTGTTCTTTTTAACAAAGAAAATGAATATGAAGCCAATAACAATTTTTGTTCTTTTTAACAAAGAAAATGAATATGAAGCCAATAACATATTTTGTTCTTTTTAACAAAGAAAATGAATATGAAGCCAATAACATTTTTTGTTCTTTTTAACAAAGAAAATGAATATGAAGCCAATAACATATTTTGTTCTTTTTAACAAAGAAAATGAATATGAAGCCAATAACATATTTTGTTCTTTTTAACAAAGAAAATGAATATGAAGCCAATAACATTTTTTGTTCTTTTTAACAAAGAAAATGAATATGAAGCCAATAACATATTTTGTTCTTTTTAACAAAGAAAATGAATATGAAGCCAATAACATATTTTGTTCTTTTTAACAAAGAAAATGAATATGAAGCCAATAACATATTTTGTTCTTTTTAACAAAGAAAATGAATATGAAGCCAATAACATATTTTGTTCTTTTTAACAAAGAAAATGAATATGAAGCCAATAACATATTTTGTTCTTTTTAACAAAGAAAATGAATATGAAGCCAATAACATATTTTGTTCTTTTTAACAAAGAAAATGAATATGAAGCCAATAACATATTTTGTTCTTTTTAACAAAGAAAATGAATATGAAGCCAATAACATATTTTGTTCTTTTTAACAAAGAAAATGAATATGAAGCCAATAACATATTTTGTTCTTTTTAACAAAGAAAATGAATATGAAGCCAATAACATTTTTTTGTTCTTTTTAACAAAGAAAAGAAAATAGCGTCAATGTCAAGTTTTGTTCTTTTTTTCAAAGAAATGAAAATAGCGTCAATGTCAAGTTTTGTTCTTTTTTTCAAAGAAATGAAAATAGCGTCAATGTCAAGTTTTGTTCTTTTTTTCAAAGAAATGAAAATAGCGTCAATGTCAAGTTTTGTTCTTTTTTTTCAAAGAAATGAAAATAGCGTCAATGTCAAGTTTTGTTCTTTTTCAAAGAAATGAAAATAGCGTCAATGTCAAGTTTTGTTCTTTTTTTTCAAAGAAATGAAAATAGCGTCAATGTCAAGTTTTGTTCTTTTTTTTCAAAGAAATGAAAATAGCGTCAATGTCAAGTTTTGTTCTTTTTTTCAAAGAAATGAAAATAGCGTCAATGTCAAGTTTTGTTCTTTTTTTCAAAGAAATGAAAATAGCGTCAATGTCAAGTTTTGTTCTTTTTTTCAAAGAAATGAAAATAGCGTCAATGTCAAGTTTTGTTCTTTTTTTTCAAAGAAATGAAAATAGCGTCAATGTCAAGTTTTGTTCTTTTTTTTTTTCAAATTCTTCTACCTTCCTTCCTTCCTATATTGAGTTGATAATCCTAGATCAATTCAAATATAGATGATAATCAAATTCCTTTTGATTTGAATGGATGATCACATCATTTCAAATTAATTCGAACCCAAGTGATGATATAGAAATCAAATTTTAATTGATTCGAAATTGATAAAATAAATCAAATACTGACATAATGGGTAACATATGACAATCATAGATAACAAGTGGTAACATAACATATCATGAAATGGTAATCATATGAATGATTCAAACATAGAACAAACAACGCAAACCATGACCAAATAAATAGATCGGAATCGTAGTCACATTAAATTCACATCGCAATTGAATAATTTAATTAATTATTAAATTTAAATAAAGAGTCTCACAGTCGTTGCGATTTATGCCCCAAAATTCAAGGTGTTCAAAATTGGTCCTTTTCAGTCCAGCCGCGTAGATCTGCTTGATACGATTACAACGTCGCTGAAATCATCGAATTCCGGTTTGAAATGAGTTAAATATGGTCAAAACAAATTATAAAATAAATTAGATTAATTAATTAATTAATTGGTTAATTAAGAAGTTAACCTTCTTCTTCTACCTCCAGTATTTGGCCGCAACTTTTACCTTACGTTCAAAACTAGGGTAAGCTTTAATCCTTGATACACAGCACTAGGACCCGATCAGAAGATACCGGAGCGGAGAGGGAAGAGAGGCGCTCGAAGGGGGACCGGAATGGCTGAACTCGGTTCGGCCTAGGGTGGTGGCGACGGGCCCGAACGGCGGCGGTTTGGGTACGGGTTTCGGCGAATTGGTGGCTCCAGACGAGATCCAACCGTATGAGATTGAAAAGGAGGAGATGATCTTTGATATGGGATGAGAGTTGGATTTTAATTCGAAGAAGAGAGGGAGAAATTGGAAGAAGAAGTTTCGGCCATTGAGGGTAGGGGACGGCGGCTGTGAGGAAGAGAGGGAATAGTGTTTTTATTTTTATTAGGTTTTCTCCTTTTTATATTCTTTTATTGTAATTTTTACAAAAAAAAACCATTTCTCTCATATTATTCAAAATCCAGTCCAACAGAAAGCTACCCTACCCAATAACCCCCATTCCGGATCCATCTGAATATGTCCCGTAGGCCCAGGAGTTCGTCTTGGTCCCCGTTTTTCAGATTTAAAAATAATTCTTTTATTTTAATATTCTGACGTATTCAAAAATCCACCGGAGCGACATACGGACCCAGAAAAATCCAGAAAAAATATTTTTGGCTATGTTTTGACGATACGAATCCAACAAAATTATTTCCATCGAATTCTGAGGCTGTTTGAAAAATGGCCATTTTTAAGTCGTTCAATTTTGACTGTATTGACCCAAACACAGTTTCTTTCACCCCGCTCACATATTAAGTCGAAAAATTCTAAAAATTGAAACCTAGCAATGCTTCGACATTCCGGTTCCAACAAAAGTGGTTTCGTCGGAAACGGGGTTCGTTTGCGAAATGTCAATTTTTCCATGATTAAAATATTTATTTAGAATGGAAATTTCAAATTCTGGCAGATTTTACTATAAAATTCTTAAAAATAAAAATTTTAAATTGGGTCAGATTTTCGGGTTGTTACAATCGCCCCCACTTAAAAGCTTTTCGTCCTCGAAAAGGAAAAGTAAAGTGGAAAACATAAACGGGAGAATGCGAAGTATTGAAAATGTACCTCACACAACCATCAGTCGGAGATATCTATTCTACACGTGGGGTAGGCTTGTTTGATACTCTCCTCTGTCTCCCAAGTGCAGTCTCTAGGGTCTCCACTCCATTGCACCTTCACAAGATTAATTCTTTTATTTCTTAGCTCACGAGTTTCTCTACCCACTATTTTTATTGGTTCTCTTCTCACTTGTAAGGTCGGTGTGATTTCCAAATCCTGCTGTGTAGCTTCCTCTACAACAAGATCTGGATCATGGACATGCCTACGCAGTTGGGATACATGAAAGACATCGTGTACGCCTGGCAGCCAATCGGGCAACTTCAATCTGTAAGCGAGTGCGCCAATCCTTTCAGTAATGTGAAATGGGCCAATGAACCTAGGTGCCAGCTTGCCAGTCTTCCCAAATCGTATTACACCACGTAGTGGGGAAACTCTAAGATATACCATATCACCAACAGAAAATTGTAAGTCTCTCCTCCTAGTATCAACATAACTTTTCTGTCGGCTTTGGGCAGCTAATAATTTCTTCTTAATAAAATTAACCTTCTCCGCTGCCTCTCGAATCATGTCAGGCCCCAGCACTAGACGATCACCGGATTCTACCCAACATGCGGGGGATCTGCATGGTCTGCCATAAAGAGCTTCAAAAGGCGACATCCCTATACTTGCTTGGTAACTGTTGTTATAAGAAAACTCGACCAAGTGTATATGATCCTCCCACGAGCCACCAAAATCCAAAATGCAAGCTCGCAACAGATCTTCTAGGATGCGGTTTACCCTCTCAGTCTGCCCGTCTGTCTGAGGGTGATATGCCGTACTAAAATTCAGCTTGGTTCCCAATTCTTCTTGAAAGGCTTCCCAAAATTTGCTAGTGAAAATTGGGTCTCGATCACTGACGATGCTACTAGGGACACCATGCAGTCTGACAATCTCTTTCACATACAACTGCGCCAAACTTCTAGCTGTACGGTTGGATTTGATTGGAATAAAATGAGCAGTTTTTGTAAGACGGTCAACAATCACCCAGATGCTGTCATTCCCCTTTCTAGAGCGGGGTAAGCCATCTATGAAGTCCATGGAGACCTGGTCCCATTTCCAACCTGGAATCTCTAGTGGCTGTAATAATCCTGCTAGCTTCTGTTGATCACTCTTTACTAGCTGGCAGGTGGGACATCTAGCAATATACATAGAAATATCCCGCTTCATAGATTTCCACCAAAATGTGCGCTTTAGATCCTTGTACATCTTGCTAACACCAGGATGAACACTGATTTTTGACTTGTGATTCTCATCCATGACTTCCCTTTTTAGCTCTGGGATATCAGGCACACAAATACGCCCTTGCATTCTGAGAATTCCCTTGTCATCAATAGAAAAGCTTGATGCTTCACCCTTTTGAACCCGCTCGACCATCTTTTGAATAAATTTGTCATCCTTCTGAAGAGCGGCAATCTTGTCTATCAGAGAAGGAGTGATAATGAGGTGGGCGAGGATGAGATTAGTGTTGGCGGCATTCTTTCGACTCAGCGCATCTGCCACTACATTCGCCTTTCCAGGCGTATATAGAATATCCAAGTCATAAGCTGCAAGGAATTCCACCCACCTCTGCTGTCTCAAATTTAGATCTTTTTGAGTGAAGAGGTATTTCAAAGACTGATGGTCGGTGTAAAGCTCGAATTTTTCCCCCAATAAATAATGTCTCCAGATTTTCAGAGCGAAGACAATAGCCATAAGTTCAAGATCGTGGGTGGGGTACTTCTTCTCATGGACTTTCAGTTGGCGACTAGCATAAGCGACAACTTTGTCTCTTTGCATAAGCACCGCGCCAATACCTTAAAATTCAAGATGAAGCATAACATGTTAAAATGAGTTTTGACAAAAAGGAAAAAGGTCACCTCAACCATGTTTATTTAAAATAAAACAGAGACAACCTTCTTTGGAAGCGTCGGTCCAAACCTTCAAATCCTGATTGCCATCGATGATGGTCAAGACAGGAGCAGTGGTCAGCCTCTTCTTAAGCTCTTGGAAGGATGCCTCGCATTTTGGTGTCCAAATGAACTTCTTATGCTTTTTAGTCAGCTCAGTCAATGGGCCAGATAATTTAGAAAAATCCCTCACGAATTTACGATAGTAGCCAGCCAAACCCAAGAAACTTCGTACTTCAGTGGGGGTAGTAGGCTGCTTCCATTCTTGGATGGCTGAGATCTTTCCAGGATCAACTGAAATGCCTTCTTTGGAAACTACATGGCCGAGGAATTTCACCTCTTCTTGCCAAAACATACACTTAGAGAATTTGGCTTTCAGTACATTTCTTCGAAGGATTTCTAAGACTTCTCTCAAATGTTTTTCATGCTCCTCAACAGATTTTGAAAAGATAAGAATATCGTCAATGAACACAAGCACAAATTTATTAAGGACATTTCTAAAAACACGATTCATTAAGTCAACAAAATAAGCTGGAGCATTGCATAGTCCAAAAGGCATTACTAGCCATTCATAAAATGTGTCAGGCCCTCTAAAAGCAGTGAGAGGGATGCACTCTTCTGCGATGCGCAGTTGATGGAAACCTGTGGCTAGGTCCATCTTAGAGAATACACGAGCTCCATGCAATCTATCAAGAAGATCATCAATGCGGGGGAGAGGATATTTGTTCTTTAATGTCTGTTTATTAAGATCACGGTAGTCCACGCAAAGCCTGAGGGTTCCGTCAGACTTAGGCACAAACACCACTGCTGCGCCCCAACTAGAAAAGCTTGGCCTGATTAGACCCTTCCATAAAAGCTGTTTGGTTTGGTTGCTCAGCTCTTCTTTCTCTTTCGGAGACATTCTCCGTATAGCATGAACAACGGGTCTAGCATCAGGAACTAATTCGATTTTGAAATCTATTTCTCGACGAGGAGGTAAGCTATCCACCTCTTCAAAGACATCAGCATAATCTCTTACAATAGGAATATCTTCAATAGAAGCCGGGGTGACTTCTAAAGAAGACCAAAATTCTTTTCTGTCGGTGGCAGAACCATGGCAAGGAATAGTGATAATATCGCCAAATTTGGTTTTGATTCTAACCACCCTTTCAGCGCAAATTAATTCCGCTTCAAAATTTTCAAGCCAATCGAGTCCAAGAATAATATCATACCCAGAAAAACTCATGATAATTAAGTCAAATGGGAATTGGAAATAGGAGTAGGAAATGGGTACTCGACAATACTGATCTAGATAGAGTGTACCTCCTATCGGACTATGAGCATTGAATGGTTCTTTTACTTTTCTTGGTTTTAATTTCAGCTTCTTAATTGTGTCGGCAGAAATAAAACTTCTAGAAGCACCCGTGTCAAAAAGAACAGTAACGGGGATATTCTTAACATTAATGAAACCACTGAGAACATCAGGTTTACCTGTACCTTCAGAATTAGAAGCTGGTGCAGCGGGTTCACCATAGACATGAGCCACCTCCGATTTCTTAAGCAACGGGCAATCTCTGATAATATGTCCAGGCTTGTGACAATTGAAACACTCCCTCTTGTCATGTGAGCTTTGACTGGGTCCGGTCTCATTTCTTTTCACCTTCTTAGGAGCTCGGCACTCTTTTTCATAATGGCCAGTTTTTCCACAGTTATAACACTTGATCTTCGCCCTATCTCTCTTCTTACTATATGGCTTTGCTGAAGAGGAACTTCCTGATTCTGGCTTTTTATCTGCCTCCTTCTTCTTGGTATTGAGTTGCTTCTTCTCCTTATCCTGTGTGTTTGCTTTCTGGTCAATCTCTTCAAAGCGACAAGCCATCTCTATAACCTTAGCAAAGGGGCGCTCTATATGGTTCGTGACACGGTTGTGATACTTCCTTGCCAAGCCATTGATAAACCTTTTATTCTTCTGAGTTGCATCTTGTACCAACTCCGGAGCATACCTTGAGAGCTCTTCAAATTTCTTTACATATTCAGAAACGGTCATTCCCCCTTGCTGGAGGTTGGCAAACTCATCATGCAATCTTTCCACTTCATGAGGTGGGACATACTTGGCATTGAATAAATCCTTGAATCTGGCCCATGTAACTTCAGCTTCCACAACTCCTATCATACTGAGCTCCCACCAAATTTGGGCTTGTCCTTGCAAAAACCATACCGCCATGAATCGCTTGCGGTGATCCTCTAGCTCCAAACCATCCAAAATCCTCTCCATAGTCTTTAACCAAGCTTGGGCCTCCGTGACAGATTCTTGGCCCGTGAAATGAACTCCGCCTAAATTATTTATCTTCTTCTTAACTTTATCAAGATCGAAAGCAGGTGGAGGTGGTGGTCTTACTTCCTCCTCTCTATCTGGTTGGTTGGGAGCCACTGAAGCGGTATTTTCCCTCACCCTAGCTGCTCCACCTCTAGCTCTAACTCTGGCCTGAGTTGCCATTTTACTTAGTCTGTACTTCCAAGAAAAAAAAGGGTGTCAGACCAAGCGAAATGAAAATTCAAAGGAAAAGGTAGAAAAGATGGAAATGGATAAATGACTGTAAAATATGCGCTAAACTGTCATACTCATTCTAGGACTAAATAATCCCATCTCTAATGAGGCGTATTGCTATAAATATGTTATATTCCAAAACTAAGGTTAAAACCAAAGCTCTGGTACCAACTGTGATAACCCCTAACTTCCGCATAACGAAAGCAAGGATGATCATTGGAATACATCATAAGTATGGCAATACATAACACAGATAACAACATAAGTATAAGAAAACTACATCATAACAACATCATGGCAGCGGAAAATAGATGTCATCAAAATATAGAATTCCACAGTCACAGAAGTTCTAATTATTACATCAGAGCCAAATAGAATGTAACGTGCTTCAAAATTCCAAAGTACAGGATCAAAACTGGATAAGTCTAAATGTTTCGAGAACTCAGTAAATGTCTAAAGAAAATAAAATGAAGAAAAAGAAAGATAACAAATCTTCATCCTCCAGGTCACCTCCACAATGGAAATCTCCAGTCAAGGACTTCAAGCAAGAACTCCAAGCAAGCTAAACAGGAACCTGTCAATTGGCTGCCCGTGTAGAGAGAGGGCACCCGAGTTTGCAAGGTGAAACAAACAACAGGTCAGTCATGGGACTGGTGTGAGAAACTTATAATAACTACTAGATATGACAAGTCTAAGGACCACGCCACTTTCATGGAACGGGTTTACTCCAATAGATTGTCTGTGCATATATTTATTAAATAAAAAGAATAACGCAATGCTTTTGTAAAAATGAAATCATTATAAGACTCAGATCCTATCACACAATGCAACGCACACAAGAGGATAGAGTTTTACCTTATAATGATCAAAAATGCAGAGTACGAGTCAAATACTACTTTAATATTATAAGTGTGTAATATGTTTTAAAATATTTCAAAATAAATATATTAATCCTAGACGGCATAGTACCCCATCCTACTATGTCGCCATAATAAATATACAATCAAGTCCGTCATCTCGTATTGGAAAGTTGGGTTTCCATACTGAGTCAAGGCTAGGAGCGAAATCCTTACCGATTCGAGACACTCTAGCAATGCCCCAGGATTGGTACTCTGTCCAACCCTTGGATCCTGCAGGGCCGGTCCACACTTACTTTTGTGGATTGGAAATGCCTGAACACACGTTTCCCGATCCTAACGGATCTCTAAATTGGCCAGTAGCGACCAATATAACCGAGGTACCTCAATCCAACAACCACTTAGTAAATATCAATGCTGGTAGGTCACTGACACCACTTTTAGCTAGAAAGAAACGTGCGCACTCCCTGCGTTCCCTTGCTCCGTTTTAGACTCCACCGGGGTGTGAAGCTCGCGAAGTAACGTATACACAAAGCTGCGCCCCTACTGGACCATGCTTTGATCATCCTACAAGGCTCTGCTTTGCAACAATAAGCCTTGTTCGAGTGCAACTTGGCATGTCACGTCGACAACTCATATCATGCGATTGAAAATTATTTAACATAAAAAGGGGTGTTAAGCAAGAGGATAAATCCCCTGCCACCAAGCCTTTGTACATCAAACAAAAACCAATTTTATTACATGAAATAAATTTCGACGTCAGGCATGCGATCCATTTACAAGTCCGTCCTGGGTCTGAACGGAACCGGAGTCGTCTTAATCCGTGGGAAATAAAGACACTCGCAAATCCGAACCATCAACAAGAACGTTCGGGCGATCACTACCATCGACCCCTCAAGGTAGCTACTCCCATTAAGGCCAATGACAGCAATACAACCATCCGTCTTGAAGATCGTCGGTCTTCAACCGTCGTCTTCAACTCTTCAATTTAATGTCGCCGTATAATTAATTGGAATGAGATTAAACTCGGTTTTCCAAATAATTTTCGTAGTTGTATAAATTACAAAATCAATTTGTATCACTAGCGACACTTTAAAATGCTTTCCACTATTTCTATTTAATTAAAATAGTCTTATGTTTTCTTAATGACGCTTCAGGTCAATAGACGTCCTAATTAATATTTAAATAAATATATATCCATTCGGCGATTCACACAAGTCAGTCAATACAAAACAAGCAAGCGCAATCAATCATAACGTGATTCTGTTTATGGTTTTGTCTTCTCTCTTATCATACGTAGATTTTGATAAAATGACATTTCCTGTTCAACACCTCTTTATTTGTGTATGACATTGTATTTCATAACTTTATCTTTTAGTTTATGTATGAAAATGATTTCATAACTTTATCCTTTCATTTCATCAAAACACTGTGAAAAAAATGAATTTTTTTATCTTGTCCTTTTATTAATAAACATAAAATTAATAAAGGTACATTTCCAATCTCATATCTTTTATTTACAGTAGAAATTACAAATAAAAGTGATTCACCCAGTTTATATATTTTATTTACACTAAAAATGTAAATAAAAGAGGTTCACATAATTTACACTTTTTATTCATTCTAGAAAGGGTAAATAAAAGCAATTTACGTATTTGTTCTTTTTTTTTTTTCTTCTTTACACAAAAACGTAAATGAAGACAATTCTCATATTTTGTTCTTTTTCTTTTACACAAAAATGTAAATGAAGACAATTCTCATATTTTGTTCTTTTTCTTTTACACAAAAATGTAAATGAAGACAATTCTCATATTTTGTTCTTTTTCTTTTACTAAGAAAATTGTTAATGTAATCAATTACATAGTTTGTTCTTTTTGTTTGCATAGGAAATGTAAATCAAGTGACTTACACTTTTTTTTCTTTTTGTGTTACAAAGAAAATGTAAACAAAATCATTTAACAAAATGTGGTCTTTTTTTTTTTTTTTTTTTTCTTTTCAAAGAAAATGAATATGAAGCCAATAACATATTTTGTTCTTTTTAACAAAGAAAATGAATATGAAGCCAATAACATATTTTGTTCTTTTTAACAAAGAAAATGAATATGAAGCCAATAACATATTTTGTTCTTTTTAACAAAGAAAATGAATATGAAGCCAATAACAATTTTTGTTCTTTTTAACAAAGAAAATGAATATGAAGCCAATAACATATTTTGTTCTTTTTAACAAAGAAAATGAATATGAAGCCAATAACATTTTTTGTTCTTTTTAACAAAGAAAATGAATATGAAGCCAATAACATATTTTGTTCTTTTTAACAAAGAAAATGAATATGAAGCCAATAACATATTTTGTTCTTTTTAACAAAGAAAATGAATATGAAGCCAATAACATTTTTTGTTCTTTTTAACAAAGAAAATGAATATGAAGCCAATAACATATTTTGTTCTTTTTAACAAAGAAAATGAATATGAAGCCAATAACATATTTTGTTCTTTTTAACAAAGAAAATGAATATGAAGCCAATAACATATTTTGTTCTTTTTAACAAAGAAAATGAATATGAAGCCAATAACATATTTTGTTCTTTTTAACAAAGAAAATGAATATGAAGCCAATAACATATTTTGTTCTTTTTAACAAAGAAAATGAATATGAAGCCAATAACATATTTTGTTCTTTTTAACAAAGAAAATGAATATGAAGCCAATAACATATTTTGTTCTTTTTAACAAAGAAAATGAATATGAAGCCAATAACATTTTTTTGTTCTTTTTAACAAAGAAAAGAAAATAGCGTCAATGTCAAGTTTTGTTCTTTTTTTCAAAGAAATGAAAATAGCGTCAATGTCAAGTTTTGTTCTTTTTTTCAAAGAAATGAAAATAGCGTCAATGTCAAGTTTTGTTCTTTTTTTCAAAGAAATGAAAATAGCGTCAATGTCAAGTTTTGTTCTTTTTTTTCAAAGAAATGAAAATAGCGTCAATGTCAAGTTTTGTTCTTTTTCAAAGAAATGAAAATAGCGTCAATGTCAAGTTTTGTTCTTTTTTTTCAAAGAAATGAAAATAGCGTCAATGTCAAGTTTTGTTCTTTTTTTTCAAAGAAATGAAAATAGCGTCAATGTCAAGTTTTGTTCTTTTTTTCAAAGAAATGAAAATAGCGTCAATGTCAAGTTTTGTTCTTTTTTTCAAAGAAATGAAAATAGCGTCAATGTCAAGTTTTGTTCTTTTTTTCAAAGAAATGAAAATAGCGTCAATGTCAAGTTTTGTTCTTTTTTTTCAAAGAAATGAAAATAGCGTCAATGTCAAGTTTTGTTCTTTTTTTTTTTTCAAATTCTTCTACCTTCCTTCCTTCCTATATTGAGTTGATAATCCTAGATCAATTCAAATATAGATGATAATCAAATTCCTTTTGATTTGAATGGATGATCACATCATTTCAAATTAATTCGAACCCAAGTGATGATATAGAAATCAAATTTTAATTGATTCGAAATTGATAAAATAAATCAAATACTGACATAATGGGTAACATATGACAATCATAGATAACAAGTGGTAACATAACATATCATGAAATGGTAATCATATGAATGATTCAAACATAGAACAAACAACGCAAACCATGACCAAATAAATAGATCGGAATCGTAGTCACATTAAATTCACATCGCAATTGAATAATTTAATTAATTATTAAATTTAAATAAAGAGTCTCACAGTCGTTGCGATTTATGCCCCAAAATTCAAGGTGTTCAAAATTGGTCCTTTTCAGTCCAGCCGCGTAGATCTGCTTGATACGATTACAACGTCGCTGAAATCATCGAATTCCGGTTTGAAATGAGTTAAATATGGTCAAAACAAATTATAAAATAAATTAGATTAATTAATTAATTGGTTAATTAAGAAGTTAACCTTCTTCTTCTACCTCCAGTATTTGGCCGCAACTTTTACCTTACGTTCAAAACTAGGGTAAGCTTTAATCCTTGATACACAGCACTAGGACCCGATCAGAAGATACCGGAGCGGAGAGGGAAGAGAGGCGCTCGAAGGGGGACCGGAATGGCTGAACTCGGTTCGGCCTAGGGTGGTGGCGACGGGCCCGAACGGCGGCGGTTTGGGTACGGGTTTCGGCGAATTGGTGGCTCCAGACGAGATCCAACCGTATGAGATTGAAAAGGAGGAGATGATCTTTGATATGGGATGAGAGTTGGATTTTAATTCGAAGAAGAGAGGGAGAAATTGGAAGAAGAAGTTTCGGCCATTGAGGGTAGGGGACGGCGGCTGTGAGGAAGAGAGGGAATAGTGTTTTTATTTTTATTAGGTTTTCTCCTTTTTATATTCTTTTATTGTAATTTTTACAAAAAAAAACCATTTCTCTCATATTATTCAAAATCCAGTCCAACAGAAAGCTACCCTACCCAATAACCCCCATTCCGGATCCATCTGAATATGTCCCGTAGGCCCAGGAGTTCGTCTTGGTCCCCGTTTTTCAGATTTAAAAATAATTCTTTTATTTTAATATTCTGACGTATTCAAAAATCCACCGGAGCGACATACGGACCCAGAAAAATCCAGAAAAAATATTTTTGGCTATGTTTTGACGATACGAATCCAACAAAATTATTTCCATCGAATTCTGAGGCTGTTTGAAAAATGGCCATTTTTAAGTCGTTCAATTTTGACTGTATTGACCCAAACACAGTTTCTTTCACCCCGCTCACATATTAAGTCGAAAAATTCTAAAAATTGAAACCTAGCAATGCTTCGACATTCCGGTTCCAACAAAAGTGGTTTCGTCGGAAACGGGGTTCGTTTGCGAAATGTCAATTTTTCCATGATTAAAATATTTATTTAGAATGGAAATTTCAAATTCTGGCAGATTTTACTATAAAATTCTTAAAAATAAAAATTTTAAATTGGGTCAGATTTTCGGGTTGTTACATCCTCCCTGATGTCCTTTCTCCCGTTTTAGGTTCATACCGGGGTGTGAGGCTCGCGAATTCACGTTATACACAAAGCTACGCCACACAGGCGGTGCTTTGATCATCACCACAAGACTTTGCTTTTCAACAGAAGCCCTGATCACTGCATCTTAGCATGCCACACAGAATAAATCCTATGTCAGACACACAGTCCATTTACAAGTCCGTTCTGGGTCTGAACGAAACCGGAGGCACTAAATACCTCGCAAACCCATCGATCAACACGTACGTCTGAACGATCACCACTCATTATCCATATTTCGGGATGCCTCCCAATCAGGACCTCGGTTACCATCCAAACGAGGTGAAGATCTCCGGTCTTCGACCATCGTCTTCATCTTCGAATTTCAATCGTCGGTCGATTATTCGAAATGAGAATTAACTCGGCCTTTCCAAATAATTCACGTATATTTAGAATTTCAAATCGATTTATTTCAATGGTTAAATTATTCGACAACACCAATTGTTCTTTAATGTAATTTTCACACCAAACACATTCAACCATCAAATATCACATAAATCAAGCAAATTCAGTTTATTTCCATTCCATATCGCTTAGGATATTTTATAACTATTTATCGCTATTTTTATTTATTTTAAAATAGCCATTTTATTCAAAACGACGCTTCGGGCCATAACGTTGCCGTGGCGCTGTTTTTCTTCAGATTTGATTTACACATATCTGAAAATCTAACCGTTGGATCTTCACAAAATTTACATCATTAGAAAGGTCTTTTCAAAACGAATCCAACGGTTCCAGTTTCGGGAAAATCCGACGGTCGGATCTCCCGGTACAATCGTTTGAAATTTCGATTTCAAAATACGAACTGCAGCGTCGTTATTCGATTAAATATAATTTTATTTATATATATAAATAAATATAATCGTTTCTGGCGCTGTTTTTCTTCAGATTTGAATTAAACATTCCAGACAATCCAACCGTTGGATTTTTACAAGGTTGGTGCCGTTGGAAAGATTATTCCAAGGCGAACCCGACGTTTGAGGTTTCGGGAAAATCCAATGGTCGGATCTCCCGTACTAGTCGTTTGAAATTACGGTTTCGAAATACGAACTGCACGGCTTCGTTTCGTTTTAATTTTATTTATATTTATATAGTTATATAAATATAGTTCATTCAACTATTTCAATATCGTTTTCACTTCAAAAATTTTTCTAACACCTTAAATTTTGGAAAAATTTCGCCATAACCTCCCCTGCACCGGGAGCGTCGGGAAATCGCAAATAGCGTCCCGGTCCTTCTAATCTCAAAAAGAAAAAGAAAAAGCCAAGCGGCTAGCCAACAGGCTCAAAATCATCACCCAAACAAATCAGTAAATGTGTACCTATTTGTCGGGCACAAAATTTTATTCCTCTTCTCTAGCCCCTTTGCTATAACCTGTTCAATGAATATTGCATGTACATATATATACAGTTCATATCATTTTTCATTTTCTAATTCAACTTCATATTTGATTTCTATTTGGTTTAAAAAAAACTCCATTCATTCTAATGTTACATAAAAAGGTGCAAATCATTTCATTAGCTAATTAATGAATATTTCAACTCATCTATGTTTATTTTGAACAAGTGGCTATTTTTAACACTTCACATTTTAACGATTTATGCATACAATAAAAATGTGATTTTTATTGTAAAACGATTCATTTCAAAACACTATTTTTCTATATAGTTCATATAGTCGATAAAAGGTGATTTTTATTATCAAACAGTTTATTTCAAAATATGAATACCATTCAACACATGAATTTCCAAACAACGAATGAATATCAATTCAACACATGAATGCTTTCTATGGTTTCTATATATAGATAAAAATGTGATTTTTTATTATCGAACTATTTATTTCAAAATATGAATACCATTCAACACATGAATTTCTAAACAACGAATGAATATCAATTCAACACATGAATGTTTTCTATAGTTTCTATATATAGATAAAAATGTGATTTTTATTATCGAACAATTTATTTCAAAATATGAATACCATTCAACACATGAATTTCTAAACAACGAATGAATATCAATTCAACACATGAATGCTTTCTATACAATGAATAAATATAGTTTAAGCATATGAAAATAATTCAAACACACAAATATTATTCAAAATTTCGGCAGCATAACGGCAGGGTAGTTACACCGGCACCGTCCCTAGTACGGCTCCTCGCTCTACCTTAAAACCTCGCGGTTTTTGACAATGGTGATCATGCATCTAGTTCGCACGCAGGCGGCATGTATATATTTATTTCATTTCCACAAACTAATCCTAAGTGGTTTCAACCAAATATTTCACAACCACAAACGGGTATTTTTCAACCTCAATCAACCAATATCCATCACAAACAATCCCAAACAATCATTCAATTTTCACAACAATTTCAACCAATAAATATCGTCCATGGTTTGTGGACGAGGGGGCGTATATATATATAGATATTTATATATAGCAATTCACTTTTACTTCACACATATATATATAAATTTTAAATCAGAAATCTCACCAATAGCTATCCAACTTCACGACTCTTCCTAATAGAAATCTTCGCCTTTTGTTGCTTTCGCCCGTATTCTCTACACATGTAAAAATAGAATTTTTACTATGCTATTCAATATATAAAAATCGAATTTTTACTTCGACTTTCAACATATAAAAATATGATTTTTACTTTGCCTTCCACATATAAAAATATGATCTTTACCTTTGCTTTCAACATATAAAAATATGATTTTTACCTTTGCTTTCAACATATAAAAATATGATTTTTACCTTTGCTTTCAACATATAAAAATATGGTTTTTTACTTTTGAAAGAAATCAGTTTTCAACCTTTCAAGAAAACCAGTTTTTATATTTTTATAAATCACAGTTTTTATACTTTTTATAAATCAGTTTTATTCTTTCATAAAAATGCAGTTTTAAAAATTCTTTTATAAAAATCTGTTTTATGCTTTCTAAAAATTTCAGTTTTAATCTTTTAAAAATTTCAGTTTTAAATTCTTTTATAAAATCAGTATTTCAATTTTTTTTTAAATAAATCGGTTTTTAATATTTTATATAATCAGTTTTAATTTTATAAAAATTCAGTTTTTACTTTATTTTTAAAACAGTTTTTACTTTATTTTTATTTCATAAAATCAAATCAGTTTTACAGATTAAAATAAAATAAAAATAAAAAATAAAATAAAATACATAAAAAAAAGGAAACGCTCACCGAACTGCGAAGAAGGGGAGGGGGCGATGCTCGTCTTCGTCGGCGGCTGGAGGAGCAGGCGGCGGCTGGGGGTTTGGTGGCGTCGCGATGGGATTCGTCGGGGGGGGGGGGGGGCGTCGCGAGGGGTTCGAACGGGATGGCGGCTTCTGCTTCGAGGCGGCGATGGATCGGCGGCGTCGAGACGAGGGGGGCGGATCGAATCGATTTAGGTTTTGTTGTTTTTTTTTTTTTTTTCTGTTTAGGATTAAAACGAACGGGGGGGGGGGGGGGGCAAGCAGAAGATAAGAGGGAGGGAGGAAATAAAATTATTTTATTATTTAATTATTAAACTTCGCAAAAAGGTTGACTTTCATCCACGACCTCGAAACGAGGCCCACCGCCTGTCGCCCATAGCGTTTCACCCCCATTCCGAACACAATGGGATATGTATCGCAAGCTGATTTGATCGTTACAATCAGTTTCCTTTTGAATTTTCATTTAAATCACTATATTGAATTTTAAACGCACATTTCAAATTACCGGGGTCACATACTAACTAGAAAAATTCTAGAAAAATATTTTCTAGCTTCGTATTGACGATACGGTCCTAACAAAACTAGTTTCGTCAAATTCTGAGACCGTTTGAAAAATGGCCAATTTCCATTCGATTAAAATCAACAGAAACTGGTCAAACGCGTTTTCTTTTGCCACGCTCACATATTAATTCGAAAAATTATGAAATTTGAAACCTAGCAATAACTTGACACTGCGGACCCAACAAAAGTGGTTTCGTCGAAATCCGAGGTCATCTGCAAAATGTCCATTTTTAAGGGCCTGAATTCCATAGCGACTATTCAGAATCTTCAATTGGACATATCTTTTGATTCCCGCTATCAAATTTCGATTGGTCGGATTCGTTAGAAAGATATTATCAATTAGATTCTATTATTTTTGGTTTCACTAAGATCCGGATTGTTTTGCACCCGGTACATTCAATTGAAGTTTGAAATCGAATTATCGAACTACCGCACCATTTTCAATTTTATATATAATTATAATTAATTATATTGGTTTTCAAATGTCGATTCAAACTCAGTTTTCATCGCCATTATCTAAAATATTTATTTTAAATATTTAAAATCCATTATTTTAGCCAATTTAAAAATTTTAAATTGGTTCAGATTTTCTGGGTCGTTACAATCTCCCCCACTTAAAACTTTTCGTCCCCGAAAAGGAATAAAGTCGAAAGTGGTTTGATAAATCCATAATCATACAACACAACAACCAATCTAATTGTTTTTAACCTTTTAAAAATATACTAATCAACTCCCATATTCCTTCAAAAATCATTTAGAGTATAGAATAAATAGTGCACATCCATAGGAATTAAATTGCAATAGAATAGAGAATTAAATGGTGAGGTAAAGTATGGTAAGTATACCTTGCACCGGAGTCAATCAGAGATATCTACTCGGCACCTAGGATAAGCTTTCTGAATGCTCTCCTCAGTTTCCCAAGTACAATCTCGCGGATCTCCACTCCATTGCACTTTGACCAAGTGAACCTTCTTGTTTCTCAGCTCTTTGGTTTCTTTGCCGATAATCTTTAGCGGCTCTCGCCTCACAGCTAATTCTGGAGTAATTTCAATATCCTGCTGAGCTGCTTCTTCCACGATCAAGTCTGGATCATGAACGTGCTTTCGAAGTTGAGATATATGAAATACATCATGAACTCCAGGCAGCCAGTCTGGCAATTTAACTTTATATGCGAGAGTCCCAATCCGTTCCAGAATAGGAAACGGACCAATAAATTTGGGCGCTAACTTTCCAGTTTTACCGAACCGGATAACTCCTCTCATCGGCGATACTTTCAAATATACATAGTCGCCAACTTCAAAGGATATATCTCTTCTTCTTCTATCGGCATAGCTCTTTTGTCGGCTTTGAGCGGCGAGCAATCGCTTCTTAATAAAATCGACTTTGTCGGCAGCTTCTCGAATCATATCAGGACCCAACACAAGTCTATTTCCAGGCTCGACCCAACAAGCAGGAGATCGGCACGGTCTACCATATAATGCTTCGAATGGCGACATTGTCAGACTCGCCTGGTAGCTGTTGTTATAAGAGAATTCAGCCAAATGCAGATGGTCTTCCCATGATCCACCGAAATCTATAACACAAGCCCGCAATAGATCTTCTAAAATGCGATTCACCCTCTCAGTCTGACCGTCTGTCTGAGGATGATATGCGGTGCTCAAGTTTAACTTCGTTCCCAGCTCGACTTGAAATGCTTCCCAGAATTTGCTAGTGAATATTGTATCTCTATCACTTACTATACTGAGCGGCACTCCATGCAGTCTAACTATTTCCCTGAAGTATATCTGCGCCAGACTCTGAGCGGTTCTATTTGATTTGACAGGTATAAAATGGGCGGTCTTCGTGAAACGATCTACGATCACCCAAATACTGTCATTTCCTTTTCTGGTTCTGGGCAAACCATCAATGAAATTGTAACACCCCGGATTTTTCCGTTAACAGTAAATTAACAAATTAAAGTATAATTAAATTGTAATAGAAAAATTAAGGGAAACGGACATCACCATTGCGTTCGTCTCGGAATTCTGCTTGAGATAGAGTCCGAGTTTGCGCAAAACGGATAACGTATGAAGAAGATATCCTTAATTTAAATATTACAGCAAAACATGAAAAAGAGAAGTAAGGAGAGGACAATAATTATTATTATTCTAAGACTTATTAACAAAAGCCTCTGTAGCTCAGTTGGTTAAGGCATTGGATTTGTAGCATGGAGGTCGGGGGTTCGAACCCCGGTGGCGACATAATTTTTATCTCTGTTTTAGAGAGGGCCAACTGAGCATGCAAATACATGTACGTATACAAATTCAAATTTTGAAAGGATAAGAACGTACATATAAGGAAATAAAGAAAATATATGTATATATATGAGAATATATATATATATATGCAAAAATATATGTATACAATAGATAAAATTCAAATAGACTAAAACAGCTCAATTTAAAGTTTAATTTTTGAAAATCGAACCCGGTCCCTCCTGGCTGGCCTGGTCTGTGTTTGGTCGAATTTCTGTGGGTTGCTTTGTCATTAGGGCTAGGTGGCAAGTTTTAATTGGTCTCTCTATCTAATGAATGGCTACGATCTAACCTAGCAACATCAATGGTTCTAATCAATTCCTAACCTCTATATAAACAACCCTAGACTAAACCCTAATCTATTCATTCAAATTAAGAGCATAGCCGCCATGTTGCTGAGGAACGACTAAGAGTAGCCGCCATCTAGAGAGAGAGGATTAGGGAGAAAGTTCTAAAGCCTAAAGCAATTCAAGCAACCTAAAGCTAATCAATTCAACAAAGGAATCATATCTCTTAATTAGAGAATTTGCCGCAACCATTGTAAGTAGAGTATTACTTTGGTATGAACAAATAATTGTGTTGATATGTATACTTGATTTGTGGCGATAAAATAATTCATATTTGTGCGTTGAATTATGTTATTCATTATGAAAAACTACATGCGGTAGTTTTATGCAAGTATGACGTTTGGATTATGTTATTCATTATGAAAAACTACATGCGGTAGTTTTATGCAAGTATGACGTTTGGATTATGTTATTCATCATGAAAAATTACATGCGGTAGTTTTATGCAAGTATGACGTTTGGATATTCGCAAAATATGTAATTTATGTTGAAGCTACATGTATGTAGTTGTTGAATTGAAAATCATGCAAGTTTGGGATTTTGTTACTATGCCATCATAATGTGTATTTTTTTATGCAAAACATCATTTTTGTGAAGTAATTGGAATAAGGTTGGGATTATCATAATTCATATGAAATTATATTGACAAGTTTGGCACCATGATCTATGTATCAAGCCATGTTTTGTACTAGAAACCTATTTGCAAACTTATGAATATGGCTAGGCTATGAATGATATTGGGCATAATTGAAATTCATGATTAAGTCTATCTTGTTTAAAAAAAAAAAAATTATATGATGACATATGTGAGACATGGCTAGGTTAGACTCAAAAATCCCTTTTTGCAAGTTTGTAAACACCATGCTTAGGAATATTTATGCATAAGTATATTTGTACCATCGTTATGTGATTAAATTTAATTAAGTTGAACTATGCTTTTGTGTTAGTAACAAAGTATCCTCTTTGTAAACATGTAGAAACCTTATAAACAAATTTAACTATACTTATGCCATGCTTATGTTTGACATTATGCCATGTTTATGCTAAAAGTATTTATGCCATGCTTATGTTTGACATTATGCCTAAGTAAAAATATAGGTTCATGGGTCAATAATGATATCTCAATTACAAGTTCACATGCTTTGATTCATGTCACCTATGTTACCATTATGCAAGTACACCAGTTTCTATTATGTATTTCCAACGTCATATGCAAGTGCATGCGCTCACCTTCCCCCTCTTTGTGTATGTAATTACGCCATAAGCCTCCCCTTTCGCATGGCTAAATTGGGCTTTAAAAGGCTAAGCCCAATATACATAAAACGGACGTGTAAAAACGGGGGTAAATAACGTTGGGCTAAATTAATTTAATGAATGAAAACTAAAGTAAAAGGGCCCAAATTCAAGTATGGGTTGGGCCCATGATTGGTGTAACCTTTACACCATTAACTTAATAATGGGCCGCAAATATTTACATATAAGAAATAAAGAAGAATGACAAGATATATAAATGTAGAAAATACGATATGTTTAACCCGAGGTTGGATTGAGTTGTGATGTAAACCTGCCCGGAACCGCCCGGCTGTCCAGTAGTCACAACAATACCTATCCAATGTGGGAGGTTAAACATGGAGCCCAATAAGGACCCGAGGTTAGACTGAGTTGTGGCGTAAGACTGCCCGGAACCAACCGGCAACAGGCAGCCACAGCAATACCTGTCTAATGTGAGAGGTTAGGGCCTTAATAAGACAATTAAGGCTGAATCAGGATTGTTAGGATTAAGTGGACTAAGACTTAATCAAAATGGAACATGCTAAACTAAACGGACTGGTGGGGTTAGGTTAGAAAACACTTAACCAACTTAGCATGTTGGCTAGAGATAGAAAACCTAGTAACGGGGGACCCTTTTCAGCAGTAACCCTACACGGTGTATCATGATACCCTGAAACTAGGCAGGGTGGGGCACGATTACTGGGCTGATTGTAAGAGGTCAAAAATCGACGGCGGTGGTGTAGCAGTGTAGGTTCTAACGGAGTGCGGGCGTGCACACACTCCGGCGCAGAAAAATAAGGCACTGGACACCAGTAGCATACCTGTGCACTCTAAGGTTGTGTCGGGTTGCCACTATGGGACTTGATACACCCCATGGTGGGACCAGCATAGGTAACTACGACATCGGGAGCCGTAAGACACATGTAACTATTCGAGTAGGAGCCGATCATCATAGAATGGATCACATCACCCTGATTTTGGGGTGCCAGTGGGAAACTAGTTTATATGGGTTCAGAGATTAACATGGGGTACGATAGTATATTCGACCCTAGACAACTTAACCAAGTTTATAGTGCATGCCCACTTCTCGTTTATACTTATCATACCCAGTTCTTTATTCATAGACAAAATAGTACTAGACTTACTCAGGCTTTATGTCTGACTCTATTTTGCTTTTGTCTTCTTTCTTCCGTTCCCCCCCCAGGTCCTCAGGGAGGGAACACAGCAGCTTGATCAGCCTTGACATCCAGCTTGAAGCAGAGAAATGTATTGCTTGGACTTTCCTATTTTGAACTATGGCTTTGGACAATCCACTATGGGGCTTTTGCAGTTTATCTACGTTTTATTTATGCTTCTTTAAATAATGTACTCAAGACAGATTATGAAAGTGTTATGTTATGTTTTTGGAAAGAATGTTGTTGTAACACGTATTTGACTTTATGAAATAAAAGTTTGTTGTTGTTCTTCCGCTGTTTACAAATATGTGTTCTTATATCTGTCTTGTATATCTGTGACTTGTACTTATAAACCTCCACCAAAATTAGGGCATTCCCTTTGAGAGTGACCCTAACGGAGGTGGGGTGTTTCACTTGGTATCAGAGCATAGGTTTACCAGATAAGATAAAAAGTTTTGGAAATTTATTTTCAAAAAGGAAATTTAAAGAAGCATTTTTAAAAGATAAAAATATTATTTTATTTTAAAAAAGGCAAAGTCCACTCCCCAAAGCCATAGGTACTATCTCTTATCCTTCGTTTTGAATCTATCCCTTTTGTTTCAGCATGTCCGAAGATCTTAACTTGCCGGAAGGAGTACCAATACCTGGTTGGTTTAGACGATTCTTAGAAGCTAGGGCCACTCAACCAGGTCCTACCGTTCCTCCTCCCCCAGCTGCAGGGAATCATCCAGCTGCAGCAGCACCTCTTCCTCCACCTCCTCCACGAGGAAACGCGTTTGCTAAGATATGTAAGGATTTTAAAGCTATGGGAGGAAGGGATTTCCATGGAACTGAGTCCTTCGTAGCAGCTAGAAATTGGCTGAAGGAAACTGAGGATCTATTCATCATCTTTGAGGTAGAGGACAGACAAAAAGTACAATTGGCGGTGTGGCTATTGAAGGGCGAGGCTTCCTACTGGTGGGAAGTCACTAATGCTGAAAGACCAGTAGAAACATGGGAGGACTTTAGGGCAAGGTTTGAGACCAAATTTCTCTCAGATGCGGAAAGAAGTTTGCAGTTGGAGAAATTCTTATTTCTTAAGCAAGGAGACAAGACTGTTAGAGAGTATGTGAATCAGTTTGATGAGCTGGCTAGGTTTGGGCTTGACCTAGTCAACACCCCGCATAAGAAGGCTCTCCGTTTCGTCAAGGGGTTAAATGAGCCATTACATAGTTTGGCCATGACCCATATACCCATGGGAGCCACGTATGAAAGATTGGTGCAAATGGCATTGCTGAATGAAGAGGACAAGGGCAAGAAGGAGACCAAGGCAGAAAGCTCTCAAGGGAAGAAAGAGGGTTTGCAGCCTAAGAAGACAGACTTCAAGAAGGGCGGAAAGGGCAACAAAGAGAAGAGGAAGTGTAATTTCTGTGGCAAAGTGGGGCACTTAGTAAAGGACTGCCGGAAGAAGAAGGCTAAGGAGAATGGTGGGTGCTTTTCGTGCGGTCAGACAGGCCACAGGGCTAAGGACTGCCCAAGGAAACGAGGACAGGGGCAGGGCACTGGATCCACCCCAGGGGCACAGGTTCATGTGCTGGAAGCACCACCTCTGCAACAGCGAGGTATAAATACTTCTGTAGAAAGTGTAGTTTATCTTTATGATCACCCCGTTCGCACTTTATTTGATTCTGGCGCATCACACTCCTTTATCTCGTCTGCTTTAGTAGAATCTCTGCACCTAAAAACTAGTATGGTAGAGGACCCCTTAATTGTTTCAAACCCAATTGGGGGCCCAGCTCATTTGTCTATGATCTGTTTGGATTTGAAAATTTCTATTCTAAGTGTAGAATTTGAATGTAGTGCCTTTGTTTTGGGCTTTGCGGGGTATGGTTTGATTTTGGGTATGGATTGGCTATCCAGTAATGGGGCCATCCTTGATTGTGAGAAAAGGGTTGTTAGGCTCCTAACCCAGCTCAGTAATACTTTGGAAATTTCTTGTAATCCCTCGTATGCGGTTATGCTTAGTTATCTTGAGTCGCTAGATGCCTCTGTTGAAAATTTGCAATCAGTTAGAGTGGTCCGGGAATATCCGGATGTCTTCGAAGAGGTGAAGGGCTTGCCTCCGAAGCGGGAAATAGACTTCCGCATATATCTTGTAGATAATGCAAAGCCCGTTGCGTTGCCCGTTAGACACATGGCTCCACGAGAAAGAAAAGAGCTCAGTAAACAGATTAAAGAGCTTCTAGAGAAGGGGTTCATTAGGTGGAGCATTTCAGAATAGGGCACTCCAGGAGTGTTCGCCACTAAGGCTGAAGGTTCATTTCACTTATGCATGAGTTGTAAAGAATCACCTTAGTAAGTACATTTGGCAACATAGTTGGACTTAGGAAGGGACTCCCTTGTGACCTAAAAGGAGTCCATCATGCTTAGTTTCCTAGAATCATATGTGGTGGTTGGGTTGATTAATTCTTTGGGTGTCAGTCTGATGTTGATTTCGGTCTTCGGGGCTGATGCTTAGAGAGTTCTTCTCCTAATCAATATATATGTGGCATAGATTTCCAGTTTTGACATTGCCTAATGGGCACAAAATTTTTACTTGCTTCTATCATTCGACTATACCTTTAGGTAGGACCATTTCCTATCATTGAGAAAATTTGGAAAATGACCTATAGATTAGAGCTACCCGAGAAATTGGCCGGAGTCCACAACGTTTTTCACGTTTCACATCTCCGAAAATGTCTACATGAGTCTGCTGAAGTGGTAGAGCCAAATATCCTCGAAGAGGCCGAAGTGGAACGCGAAGCAACCATAAGAAAAGTTCCAACCCGCATACTAGGAACGGAAGTGAAGAAGCTACGCAACCGCGAAGTCAAACTCGTCAAAGTTCAGTGGAGCGACGCCGAGGGAGACGCGACTTGGGAAACTGAAGCTAGAATACGCACTGCTTACCCTTTTCTTTTCGAGGGTACGTCCTTGATCTTTCTTTTTCCTTAAGTTGCGCTTTTATCTATCTTTTTAGGAATATCTCCTCGACCTTATCTTTTAGATAGAAACCTTTTGGATGAAAACATGTAATTGAAACATGTTATGTATGATGGTTGCAAGTGGTTGCAAGTGATTGCTAGTAGTTGCTCGTGGCTGCATATACACACACAATCTAGGTTTTAGATCGGCTCAGTCACTTCATATTGCATATGCATATATGTTTGCACTCGTATATGGTTGAATTGTAATGTGTTGTCATATGGATGTTGCATTTGTATGAAAGATTGTGCACCCATGTAGAATCATGAATAGGAAAAATCTGCATACATAATGGATACATGGCACTTACATGATTCGCATTAAGGAGGTCAACTGAATCAGTAGACCGCCTGATTTTGCATTAGATAAGTTCATGAACACACACACTTCGCATATGATCATGAAGCATTAGAAGTCTTTTAAGGACAATGGATGCTCGTGTTTGATGGATGAGTAGATGGATGATTGAATGTTAGGATTTACATTCTTCCTAAACTTGAAGATTTCGGGGACGAAATCCTTTTAAGTGGGGGAGAATGTAACACCCCGGATTTTTCCGTTAACAGTAAATTAACAAATTAAAGTATAATTAAATTGTAACAGAAAAATTAAGGGAAACGGACATCACCATTGCGTTCGTCTCGGAATTCTGCTTGAGATAGAGTCCGAGTTTGCGCAAAACGGATAACGTATGAAGAAGATATCCTTAATTTAAATATTACAGCAAAACATGAAAAAGAGAAGTAAGGAGAGGACAATAATTATTATTATTCTAAGACTTATTAACAAAAGCCTCTGTAGCTCAGTTGGTTAAGGCATTGGATTTGTAGCATGGAGGTCGGGGGTTCGAACCCCGGCGGCGACATAATTTTTATCTCTGTTTTAGAGAGGGCCAACTGAGCATGCAAATACATGTACGTATACAAATTCAAATTTTGAAAGGATAAGAACGTACATATAAGGAAATAAAGAAAATATATGTATATATATGAGAATATATATATATATATATGCAAAAATATATGTATACAATAGATAAAATTCAAATAGACTAAAACAGCTCAATTTAAAGTTTAATTTTTGAAAATCGAACCCGGTCCCTCCTGGCTGGCCTGGTCTGTGTTTGGTCGAATTTCTGTGGGTTGCTTTGTCATTAGGGCTAGGTGGAAAGTTTTAATTGGTCTCTCTATCTAATGAATGGCTACGATCTAACCTAGCAACATCAATGGTTCTAATCAATTCCTAACCTCTATATAAACAACCCTAGACTAAACCCTAATCTATTCATTCAAATTAAGAGCATAGCCGCCATGTTGCTGAGGAACGACTAAGAGTAGCCGCCATCTAGAGAGAGAGGATTAGGGAGAAAGTTCTAAAGCCTAAAGCAATTCAAGCAACCTAAAGCTAATCAATTCAACAAAGGAATCATATCTCTTAATTAGAGAATTTGCCGCAACCATTGTAAGTAGAGTATTACTTTGGTATGAACAAATAATTGTGTTGATATGTATACTTGATTTGTGGCGATAAAATAATTCATATTTGTGCGTTGAATTATGTTATTCATTATGAAAAACTACATGCGGTAGTTTTATGCAAGTATGACGTTTGGATTATGTTATTCATTATGAAAAACTACATGCGGTAGTTTTATGCAAGTATGACGTTTGGATTATGTTATTCATCATGAAAAATTACATGCGGTAGTTTTATGCAAGTATGACGTTTGGATATTCGCAAAATATGTAATTTATGTTGAAGCTACATGTATGTAGTTGTTGAATTGAAAATCATGCAAGTTTGGGATTTTGTTACTATGCCATCATAATGTGTATTTTTTTATGCAAAACATCATTTTTGTGAAGTAATTGGAATAAGGTTGGGATTATCATAATTCATATGAAATTATATTGACAAGTTTGGCACCATGATCTATGTATCAAGCCATGTTTTGTACTAGAAACCTATTTGCAAACTTATGAATATGGCTAGGCTATGAATGATATTGGGCATAATTGAAATTCATGATTAAGTCTATCTTGTTTAAAAAAAAAAAAATTATATGATGACATATGTGAGACATGGCTAGGTTAGACTCAAAAATCCCTTTTTGCAAGTTTGTAAACACCATGCTTAGGAATATTTATGCATAAGTATATTTGTACCATCGTTATGTGATTAAATTTAATTAAGTTGAACTATGCTTTTGTGTTAGTAACAAAGTATCCTCTTTGTAAACATGTAGAAACCTTATAAACAAATTTAACTATACTTATGCCATGCTTATGTTTGACATTATGCCATGTTTATGCTAAAAGTATTTATGCCATGCTTATGTTTGACATTATGCCTAAGTAAAAATATAGGTTCATGGGTCAATAATGATATCTCAATTACAAGTTCACATGCTTTGATTCATGTCACCTATGTTACCATTATGCAAGTACACCAGTTTCTATTATGTATTTCCAACGTCATATGCAAGTTCATGCGCTCACCTTCCCCCTCTTTGTGTATGTAATTACGCCATAAGCCTCCCCTTTCGCATGGCTAAATTGGGCTTTAAAAGGCTAAGCCCAATATACATAAAACGGACGTGTAAAAACGGGGGTAAATAACGTTGGGCTAAATTAATTTAATGAATGAAAACTAAAGTAAAAGGGCCCAAATTCAAGTATGGGTTGGGCCCATGATTGGTGTAACCTTTACACCATTAACTTAATAATGGGCCGCAAATATTTACATATAAGAAATAAAGAAGAATGACAAGATATATAAATGTAGAAAATACGATATGTTTAACCCGAGGTTGGATTGAGTTGTGATGTAAACCTGCCCGGAACCGCCCGGCTGTCCAGTAGTCACAACAATACCTATCCAATGTGGGAGGTTAAACATGGAGCCCAATAAGGACCCGAGGTTAGACTGAGTTGTGGCGTAAGACTGCCCGGAACCAACCGGCAACAGGCAGCCACAGCAATACCTGTCTAATGTGAGAGGTTAGGGCCTTAATAAGACAATTAAGGCTGAATCAGGATTGTTAGGATTAAGTGGACTAAGACTTAATCAAAATGGAACATGCTAAACTAAACGGACTGGTGGGGTTAGGTTAGAAAACACTTAACCAACTTAGCATGTTGGCTAGAGATAGAAAACCTAGTAACGGGGGACCCTTTTCAGCAGTAACCCTACACGGTGTATCATGATACCCTGAAACTAGGCAGGGTGGGGCACGATTACTGGGCTGATTGTAAGAGGTCAAAAATCGACGGCGGTGGTGTAGCAGTGTAGGTTCTAACGGAGTGCGGGCGTGCACACACTCCGGCGCAGAAAAATAAGGCACTGGACACCAGTAGCATACCTGTGCACTCTAAGGTTGTGTCGGGTTGCCACTATGGGACTTGATACACCCCATGGTGGGACCAGCATAGGTAACTACGACATCGGGAGCCGTAAGACACATGTAACTATTCGAGTAGGAGCCGATCATCATAGAATGGATCACATCACCCTGATTTTGGGGTGCCAGTGGGAAACTAGTTTATATGGGTTCAGAGATTAACATGGGGTACGATAGTATATTCGACCCTAGACAACTTAACCAAGTTTATAGTGCATGCCCACTTCTCGTTTATACTTATCATACCCAGTTCTTTATTCATAGACAAAATAGTACTAGACTTACTCAGGCTTTATGTCTGACTCTATTTTGCTTTCGTCTTCTTTCTTCCGTTCCCCCCCCCCAGGTCCTCAGGGAGGGAACACAGCAGCTTGATCAGCCTTGACATCCAGCTTGAAGCAGAGAAATGTATTGCTTGGACTTTCCTATTTTGAACTATGGCTTTGGACAATCCACTATGGGGCTTTTGCAGTTTATCTACGTTTTATTTATGCTTCTTTAAATAATGTACTCAAGACAGATTATGAAAGTGTTATGTTATGTTTTTGGAAAGAATGTTGTTGTAACACGTATTTGACTTTATGAAATAAAAGTTTGTTGTTGTTCTTCCGCTGTTTACAAATATGTGTTCTTATATCTGTCTTGTATATCTGTGACTTGTACTTATAAACCTCCACCAAAATTAGGGCATTCCCTTTGAGAGTGACCCTAACGGAGGTGGGGTGTTTCAGAAATCCATGGAGATATGCTCCCACTTCCAACCAGGAACTTCTAGTGGTTGTAATAATCCAGCCAATTTCTGTTGGTCGCTCTTGACTAGCTGACAAGTAGGGCATCGGCTGACATATAAAGAAATGTCCCTTTTCATCGACTTCCACCAGAAAGTGCGTTTGATGTCATTATACATTTTGTTTACTCCCGGATGGATACTGAGTTTTGACTTGTGGCATTCATCCAGTACTTCCTTTCGAAGTTCAGGAATGTTAGGGACACAGATTCGACCTTTGAGCCTTAAAATCCCATCGTTATCAACTTGAAAACTCGAAGGTTCGCCTTGTTGAATTATCCCTCTGATCTTCTGAATGAAGTGATCATCCTCCTGAAGAGCAGATATCTTATCTAGCAATGAAGTCGTGATAATAAAACTGGCGATCATTACATTCTTTCTGCTTAATGCATCAGCCACGACATTGGCTTTTCCTGGAGTATATATAATTTCAAAGTCATATGCTGCAAGAAACTCCAGCCAACGTTGCTGTCTCAGATTTAAGTCCTTCTGAGTGAACAGATACTTTAACGACTGGTGATCTGTAAACAGTTCAAATCTCTCGCCCAGAAGATAGTGTCTCCAGATTTTCAAAGAGAATATGATAGCCAATAACTCAAGATCATGAGTTACATAGTTTTTCTCGTGCGGCTTCAGTTGACGGCTAGCATAAGCAATCACTTGGCCTCTTTGCATTAACACTACTCCAAGGCCCTCTCTAGACGCATCAGTCCAGACTTTTAAATCCTGGTTGCCATCGATGATGGTTAACACTGGAGCTGTCGTTAATCTCAATTTCAGCTCTTCGAAAGCTTCCTCACTTTCCTGAGTCCATTTGAACTTAGAATGCTTCTTTGTAAGCTTCGTTAAGTGACCAGATATCTTTGAAAAGTCTTTAACGAACTTTCGGTAATAGCTAGCCAATCCGAGAAAACTGCGGACTTCAGTGGGGGTACTGGGCTGTTTCCAATTCTGAATAGCTATGATTTTACTTGGATCCACAGCGATTCCATCTTTCGATACGACGTGGCCCAGAAATTTCACTTCATCTTGCCAGAATATACATTTGGAAAATTTGGCTTTTAATACATTCCTTCTGAGGATTTCTAGAACCTGTTCCAGATGCTTTTCATGCTCGGCCTTTGATTTAGAGAAGATTAGAATATCATCAATAAAAACCAGAACAAATTTATTCAATACTCCTATGAATACTCTGTTCATCAGATCGACGAAAT
Organism: Allium sativum; assembly: GCA_030737875.1. Classification (NCBI taxonomy): domain Eukaryota; kingdom Viridiplantae; phylum Streptophyta; class Magnoliopsida; order Asparagales; family Amaryllidaceae; genus Allium; species Allium sativum. Next base: position 46,250,241 of record CM060915.1, on the reverse strand, counting down.
AAGCTGGAGCGTTACATAAGCCGAACGGCATTACTAACCACTCGTAGAATAAGTCGGGGCCTCTGAACGCTGTCATTGGAACACACTCTTCGGCAATTCGAAGTTGATGGAAACCTGTAGCTAGGTCCATTCTTGAAAATACTTGTGCTCCATTTAATCGATCCAACAAATCATCAATCCGCGGCAATGGATACTTGTTCTTTATTGTCTGTTTGTTCAGATCACGATAATCCACGCATAGACGTAGAGTACCGTCAGATTTTGGGACAAATACCACTGCTGCACCCCAATCAGAGAAACTAGGCCTGATCAGACCTTTCCATACTAGCTGTCGTGTTTGATTGTCTAATTCCTCCTTCTCTTTCAAGGACATTCTTCGAATAGCGTGAACTACCGGCCTTGCATTGGGAATCAAAGCAATCTTGAAATCTATTTCTCTCTGCGGAGGTAAGCGAACAACTTCTTCGAACACATCCGCATAGTTCTTGACGACAGGAATATCTTTGATGAGGTCGGGAATATTCTCTATGACTTCAGGGACATTTTCAATTGGGGCTGGAGAAACATTCAAAGCTGCCCAGAAGTCTTTTCTATTAGCATTCTGACCTTCACAGGGAATGGTTATATAATCGCCTGATTTAATCCTAGCTCTAACAACTCTCTCGGCGCATCTAACCTCTGCTTCATATTTGGTTAGCCAATCCAATCCCAGAATAAGATCGAATTCATCAAAATTCATGACTACAGAGATAATAGGGAATTTATAGCAAGAAAAAGAGACGGGTACTGCACAAACCCAACTGAGATTGATGGATCCTCCAACTGGATTTCGGACAGTCATTGGCTCTTTAAGCTTCCTCAAGTTTAAATCAAGTTTCTTAGCGGCACTCTTTGAAATAAAGCTTCGCGACGCACCTGTGTCAAACAGTACTTTAACTGGAATGTTTTTGACATTGAGCGTGCCTTCTAAGACGTCGGCCCTTTCTTGACTAGCTGAGGGCTCAGAGGTTTCTGCTACTTCATTTATTTGAGCCACCTTGGTTGCCTTTAACAGCCGGCAATCCTGTCTGACATGGCCAAACCGATGGCAAATGCTGCATTCTCTAGTCTCTTGAAATTTCTTAATAGACTTAGATCCTTCATTTCTTTGTTTCTTTAGAGATCGGCAACTCATCGAGAGATGTCCTTGCTTATTGCAGTTAGAGCATACAGTTGTCGTTACTAGTTTCTTCTCTGATTTGGCCCTTTTTCTCTTGGCACTGGCCTTCTTACTGATCTCAGACATTGTAATTGCCTCTGGAATATCAGTTTCTGACTCTGTTTTGTCACCACAACAAACTTCTTCTTCGTCGCGCAACATTCCTTTCTTGTCTAGATCTTCATATTGATAAGCCATATAAATCATTTCAGAAAAAGGAAGCTTCACATGCCCCAATACTTTATTCTGGTATTTCCTTTGAAGCCCGTGAATAAATCTCATATTTTTCCTCTTCGGATTTTGAATTAGATGAGGAGCAAAGTGAGCAAGTTCGTTGAATTTCTTGTGATATTCGGGAATGGTCATATCGCCTTGAATCAAATAAGAAAATTCATCACATAATCTCTCGGTTGCTTCGGGAGGAGTAAATCTTTCTAAGAAAATCACTTTGAATCTGTCCCAGGTGATATCACCTTCTGGATTATCTCTGATGATTGATTCCCACCAGATTAAAGCTTCTTCTTTAAGCGCCCAAGATGCTACTAACCGTTTCTGGTCATCTCTCAGCTGGATATGCTCAAAGATTTTTCCGACAGAACTCAACCAAGCTTGAGTTTGAATAATAGATTCATTGCCCGAGAATTTTTCTCCACCCAGATTTCGATATCTCTTGAATAGAGCCTCTAGATCGGGTTCTGTATTCCTTCTGTTTCTGGCACTCATTTTTCTAGTACTTCTGCAATTAGCAGATCAAGTGTCAGGTCACAGAAAAGATAGTTTAAAATATAGAAACACATACTTCAATGTAAATGTGTCTATCGAGGTGTAATTTCATTCTGCTTTACTCATACTAGGATATTGCTGATCCTATCTGTATTGAGTTACCCGTCCTAGAACACTACTGGTTCTATTTCTGACGAGTTCGTTCAAATGTTATATTCCAGAACTAAGCTTAACCAAAGCTCTGATACCACGTTGAGACGACCCGATTTCCCGTTCTCACGGAAACAAGGTTATCTTTTGGAATATAACACAGAAACATATAATAGCAGAACAGAATTAAATAAATACACCAGAATGAACAACAAAATATACTGGATAAAAGTAATCATCAGAGTTACACAGTATACAGGATCTTACTTAGTACAAATACAGTTCAGCTATACATAAATGTCTACAGCGGAAATAAACAAAATATGTACAATAGGAGCTGAACAGCATAAAAAGAAATAAATGATAGAATCCATCTTCAGCTCCAGCTATCCAGAAAGAACCAGCTAAACCTGAATACAAGGCTGCCCGTGTAGAAAAAGGGGCACCCGAGTTTGAGAGTGAAACAAACTACGAGTCAGTCATGGGACTGGTATGAGAAATCTACTCAACACATATATAATATGGCTAATCACAGGACCACGCCACTTTCGTGGAACGGGTTTACTCCATTGGATTGCCAGTGCATTGAAACAAATCTTTCTTTTAAACATCGCTATGCTTTTTATAAAAATGAAGCCATTATAAGACTCAGTTCCCATCACACAATGCAACGCAAACCGGAGGATAGAGTTTTTACCTTATAACGGCCCAGATATGCTTGATACGAATAAAACAAAGGCATTTGATATTATTGCTAGTGTTTATATGTTTTGAAAACAATTTCAAATCATAACTATCAATCATAGACGGCATGGGTACCATATATCATGTCGCCATATCTATATACAATCAAAACCGCATGATGTCGTATTTGGAAATTGGATTTCCGTCATGAACCAAGGCAAAAGATAGTCCTTACCGAATTCGTGACTCTCTAGCCCGAGCCACCGGAACAGCCGCAACTGCCCCTTGGATCGTCAGGGCCGGTCCACCGATGTGGATTATAGTGCCTGAACAATACGTTTCCCCGCCCTTTGGGGCGTAAATGAGCCAACGAATGACTCCATCGGACCCGGATCGTCCGATCAAACCGAGGCGCCTCGCAACAGCAACAACCACATAGGTGAAAAGTATATAAATGTCAGGGCTGGTAGGTCACTGACACCACCCTAGCTAGAAAGAAACGCATGTCCTCCCTGATGTCCTTTCTCCCGTTTTAGGTTCATACCGGGGTGTGAGGCTCGCGAATTCACGTTATACACAAAGCTACGCCACACAGGCGGTGCTTTGATCATCACCACAAGACTTTGCTTTTCAACAGAAGCCCTGATCACTGCATCTTAGCATGCCACACAGAATAAATCCTATGTCAGACACACAGTCCATTTACAAGTCCGTTCTGGGTCTGAACGAAACCGGAGGCACTAAATACCTCGCAAACCCATCGATCAACACGTACGTCTGAACGATCACCACTCATTATCCATATTTCGGGATGCCTCCCAATCAGGACCTCGGTTACCATCCAAACGAGGTGAAGATCTCCGGTCTTCGACCATCGTCTTCATCTTCGAATTTCAATCGTCGGTCGATTATTCGAAATGAGAATTAACTCGGCCTTTCCAAATAATTCACGTATATTTAGAATTTCAAATCGATTTATTTCAATGGTTAAATTATTCGACAACACCAATTGTTCTTTAATGTAATTTTCACACCAAACACATTCAACCATCAAATATCACATAAATCAAGCAAATTCAGTTTATTTCCATTCCATATCGCTTAGGATATTTTATAACTATTTATCGCTATTTTTATTTATTTTAAAATAGCCATTTTATTCAAAACGACGCTTCGGGCCATAACGTTGCCGTGGCGCTGTTTTTCTTCAGATTTGATTTACACATATCTGAAAATTAACCGTTGGATCTTCACAAAATTTACATCATTAGAAAGGTCTTTTCAAAACGAATCCAACGGTTCCAGTTTCGGGAAAATCCGACGGTCGGATCTCCCGGTACAATCGTTTGAAATTTCGATTTCAAAATACGAACTGCAGCGTCGTTATTCGATTAAATATAATTTTATTTATATATATAAATAAATATAATCGTTTCTGGCGCTGTTTTTCTTCAGATTTGAATTAAACATTCCAGACAATCCAACCGTTGGATTTTTACAAGGTTGGTGCCGTTGGAAAGATTATTCCAAGGCGAACCCGACATTTGAGGTTTCGGGAAAATCCAATGGTCGGATCTCCCGTACTAGTCGTTTGAAATTACGGTTTCGAAATACGAACTGCACGGCTTCGTTTCGTTTTAATTTTATTTATATTTATATAGTTATATAAATATAGTTCATTCAACTATTTCAATATCGTTTTCACTTCAAAAATTTTTCTAACACCTTAAATTTTGGAAAAATTTCGCCATAACCTCCCCTGCACCGGGAGCGTCGGGAAATCGCAAATAGCGTCCCGGTCCTTCTAATCTCAAAAAGAAAAAGAAAAAGCCAAGCGGCTAGCCAACAGGCTCAAAATCATCACCCAAACAAATCAGTAAATGTGTACCTATTTGTCGGGCACAAAATTTTATTCCTCTTCTCTAGCCCCTTTGCTATAACCTGTTCAATGAATATTGCATGTACATATATATACAGTTCATATCATTTTTCATTTTCTAATTCAACTTCATATTTGATTTCTATTTGGTTTAAAAAAAACTCCATTCATTCTAATGTTACATAAAAAGGTGCAAATCATTTCATTAGCTAATTAATGAATATTTCAACTCATCTATGTTTATTTTGAACAAGTGGCTATTTTTAACACTTCACATTTTAACGATTTATGCATACAATAAAAATGTGATTTTTATTGTAAAACGATTCATTTCAAAACACTATTTTTCTATATAGTTCATATAGTCGATAAAAGGTGATTTTTATTATCAAACAGTTTATTTCAAAATATGAATACCATTCAACACATGAATTTCCAAACAACGAATGAATATCAATTCAACACATGAATGCTTTCTATGGTTTCTATATATAGATAAAAATGTGATTTTTTATTATCGAACTATTTATTTCAAAATATGAATACCATTCAACACATGAATTTCTAAACAACGAATGAATATCAATTCAACACATGAATGTTTTCTATAGTTTCTATATATAGATAAAAATGTGATTTTTATTATCGAACAATTTATTTCAAAATATGAATACCATTCAACACATGAATTTCTAAACAACGAATGAATATCAATTCAACACATGAATGCTTTCTATACAATGAATAAATATAGTTTAAGCATATGAAAATAATTCAAACACACAAATATTATTCAAAATTTCGGCAGCATAACGGCAGGGTAGTTACACCGGCACCGTCCCTAGTACGGCTCCTCGCTCTACCTTAAAACCTCGCGGTTTTTGACAATGGTGATCATGCATCTAGTTCGCACGCAGGCGGCATGTATATATTTATTTCATTTCCACAAACTAATCCTAAGTGGTTTCAACCAAATATTTCACAACCACAAACGGGTATTTTTCAACCTCAATCAACCAATATCCATCACAAACAATCCCAAACAATCATTCAATTTTCACAACAATTTCAACCAATAAATATCGTCCATGGTTTGTGGACGAGGGGGCGTATATATATATATATATAGATATTTATATATAGCAATTCACTTTTACTTCACACATATATATATAAATTTTAAATCAGAAATCTCACCAATAGCTATCCAACTTCACGACTCTTCCTAATAGAAATCTTCGCCTTTTGTTGCTTTCGCCCGTATTCTCTACACATGTAAAAATAGAATTTTTACTATGCTATTCAATATATAAAAATCGAATTTTTACTTCGACTTTCAACATATAAAAATATGATTTTTACTTTGCCTTCCACATATAAAAATATGATCTTTACCTTTGCTTTCAACATATAAAAATATGATTTTTACCTTTGCTTTCAACATATAAAAATATGATTTTTACCTTTGCTTTCAACATATAAAAATATGGTTTTTTACTTTTGAAAGAAATCAGTTTTCAACCTTTCAAGAAAACCAGTTTTTATATTTTTATAAATCACAGTTTTTATACTTTTTATAAATCAGTTTTATTCTTTCATAAAAATGCAGTTTTAAAAATTCTTTTATAAAAATCTGTTTTATGCTTTCTAAAAATTTCAGTTTTAATCTTTTAAAAATTTCAGTTTTAAATTCTTTTATAAAATCAGTATTTCAATTTTTTTTTAAACAAATCGGTTTTTAATATTTTATATAATCAGTTTTAATTTTATAAAAATTCAGTTTTTACTTTATTTTTAAAACAGTTTTTACTTTATTTTTATTTCATAAAATCAAATCAGTTTTACAGATTAAAATAAAATAAAAATAAAAAAGAAAATAAAATACATAAAAAAAAGGAAACGCTCACCGAACTGCGAAGAAGGGGAGGGGGCGATGCTCGTCTTCGTCGGCGGCTGGAGGAGCAGGCGGCGGCTGGGGGTTTGGTGGCGTCGCGATGGGATTCGACGGGGGGGGGGGCGTCGCGAGGGGTTCGAACGGGATGGCGGCTTCTGCTTCGAGGCGGCGATGGATCGGCGGCGTCGAGACGAGGGGGGCGGATCGAATCGATTTAGGTTTTGTTGTTTTTTTTTTTTTTTTTCTGTTTAGGATTAAAACGAACGGGGGGGGGGGGGGGGCAAGCAGAAGATAAGAGGGAGGGAGGAAATAAAATTATTTAATTATTTTATTATTTAATTATTAAACTTCGCAAAAAGGTTGACTTTCATCCACGACCTCGAAACGAGGCCCACCGCCTGTCGCCCATAGCGTTTCACCCCCATTCCGAACACAATGGGATATGTATCGCAAGCTGATTTGATCGTTACAATCAGTTTCCTTTTGAATTTTCATTTAAATCACTATATTGAATTTTAAACGCACATTTCAAATTACCGGGGTCACATACTAACTAGAAAAATTCCAGAAAAATATTTTCTAGCTTCGTATTGACGATACGGTCCTAACAAAACTAGTTTCGTCAAATTCTGAGACCGTTTGAAAAATGGCCAATTTCCATTCGATTAAAATCAACAGAAACTGGTCAAACGCGTTTTCTTTTGCCACGCTCACATATTAATTCGAAAAATTATGAAATTTGAAACCTAGCAATAACTTGACACTGCGGACCCAACAAAAGTGGTTTCGTCGAAATCCGAGGTCATCTGCAAAATGTCCATTTTTAAGGGCCTGAATTCCATAGCGACTATTCAGAATCTTCAATTGGACATATCTTTTGATTCCCGCTATCAAATTTCGATTGGTCGGATTCGTTAGAAAGATATTATCAATTAGATTCTATTATTTTTGGTTTCACTAAGATCCGGATTGTTTTGCACCCGGTACATTCAATTGAAGTTTGAAATCGAATTATCGAACTACCGCACCATTTTCAATTTTATATATAATTATAATTAATTATATTGGTTTTCAAATGTCGATTCAAACTCAGTTTTCATCGCCATTATCTAAAATATTTATTTTAAATATTTAAAATCCATTATTTTAGCCAATTTAAAAATTTTAAATTGGTTCAGATTTTCTGGGTCGTTACATGAAATCTCCATTTTTTCTCTTCCATTAGAAAAATACCGTTCAATAGATTCAAACGTTTCTTGTTTTGAAGAAATCCGATTTATAGTGAATCCTGTATATGCAGTTGAAGTTCAAATCATCGAATTACGAACTACCGTGACGCTTCGAGCTCGATTATAATTTATATTATAATTAATACATTCAACTGTCATATATAAATATATTCAATATTAACACTCGAATATAAACCCAATTAAATAACTTATATTATCCATTTTGCACAATATTGCTAATCCAACTAATTCTGACCATTCCAGAAATAAATACTATGATTCCATTATTAATATTAATTAAGTAAAACTAAATTATTTAAATTCATACCATTTAAATTATCAAACAAATATATTAAAATAATTAAATAAATTAATTATTAAATCAATAAAAATACGGGTCGTTACATTCTTTTCCCCTTAAAAGAATTTCATCCTCAAAATTACTAGAATGGGAAGAATACTACGAACTCTATTAACTAGGTTATAAATCATTTGTTTTCATTATTAATTTCAGTTCACCCAAACCAAATAATTTCAATTAAAAATATGAATTTATTCTTATTAATGATTTTTTTAAATCCTGAATATGTTCTAACACCCTAAATTTTCGAAAAATTTCGCTAGTGTCTCCTTTGTACGGATCAATCGGTACAACTACAACTCGCCTCTCTAGGACTTCTTCAACCCAAAAGAAAATCAAATAGCTAAGTGGCTTGCCAAACTGTCTCGTAAATCTCATAATCAGTATAAAATATAACTCTTACCTTTTTGTCGAGCATATCACACTATCACTTTCGTTTGCTGCTACTTCAGCATATATCCCGACATTCTCAATTGATCCCCAATCAATTCATCCTCAAACAAATCTTTCCTCAAAGCAAGCTCCATTCTCCAGCCTATAATTCTCTTGTACCCAAGCCAAATTTTATTTCGATTCAATTCCTTTCTAGATTTATCTCTAATCCAATCCAGTTTGTATTCAATTCAGATTTAGCTAAATTCTAATTTATTTATTCACTCTTACCATATCAATTTATTTACTTCAGAATTTCAAGTCCCTGGGTTTTCATTTCAAATTAGTTTGAAATCATATATAATAATAGTTCAAAACATTTGAATGTCTGACCAACTTATTTTCTCAAAACAATTTAAAAACAAAATCTTTGGTAGTAATACATCACTTAAAACTCGAAAATGAATATTGATGATGTTGCAGTTATTATCAGAATTATTTTTCAGCAGTCAAAGTGAGTTCAATACTATATCACTTTTCAAAACAATTCTTAAACACTTTCATTTTGAAATTATTTCAAAAATATCCTGAAACATTTCCAAATTTATCCAGGATCTTAAAATTTCCACATATTTAATCCCAAAATCATTTACAAACACCTTTTCAACCTTCTAGAGTTTTAATTCCAAATCTATTTTAAATCCAGATTTAATTCATCTGAATTTATACATTACATTTACATTAATTCTGATTGGTTACATATAACCATCTAAATTTATAACCTTACTCAATTTATAATATCAACCAACACATCTAACATATATATCATAATAATTCAAATATATATACTTTCATTTTATAACAAAATATACTTTTGGTAAAATTAGTTCATTTACCCTCATTCAAAAACAAATGGTGTTGGTTCATCATATTCGAGTGTTTAGAAACCCCTATCAATATTGTGGTGCCCCACCATCGATCAAAATCCATAAGCCACTCATCAAAATAAATCTCCACAATATAAAAACCATTTTTATATAATTTACAAATACGTTCACTCGTATATATACACTCAAACTCAATCTATGGTATTACTAACCCTATCTCTATCGAGTTATGCCACAGAGCCAAGGTAATTACTTAACCTTAAGCTCTGATACCACTATAACGAACTGGGATTTCCGACTCGGAAAATCGATATAAAACACGATGTTGACTATCAAGCATCAGAAATACAAGATCATTAATGGGAAGAAATTAGAGGGTGAGAATAGAAAGAAAGTTAGAATAGAAGAAGAAGAAGAACACAATAGATGAAACACGAATCTCACAGCGGAACGAATAAAATATATTATAACAATACTTTGAAATATAGAACTGTTTTTTGTACATACATTCGTCATCATCAGAGTACTTAAATATCACAGCGGAAATAACTCTGTATATACATATCCATCACTGAAGCATCCTACTCCAAGCTCCTTCAATGGTATCTGAAAAATCCCGACTACTTGACTACCCGTACAAAATTGGGCACCCAAGAGTTTAGGGAAAACAAAAAAAAACTCTGTGTCAGTCATGTGACTGGGGTGAGTAAACTCCAAACACTTGGTTTAACTTTTCCAAATCCTTTTCAAAAGTAATGATAATTGTAAGACCGATCCAGACATAAATACGGATTGTTTTTACCTTACGATAACCCAAAATATTTCTTAAGATCAATATTTTCTGATATTATAAAAATGCCTAAATTAAGTAGAAAGAAATCTAGTTAGAACGCTTTCATCTTATGCTCTACATATATAATATACAATCAAAAACCACGGGCTCTTACTGGGTAATGGATTCCAACTATGACAAGGTATTGAACCACCTTCCGATCAGTGTACTCTAGAAGCGATACACTGGAGTTCAACAAGAACATCTTGTAACTCAGCCACACATAACCGACCATTCATTTTGCTTTAATGTTCCGAATATATTGTCACCTTACAGTTGGTGTACCAACATAACCATTTCCGAGAGATACAGAATTGAAAGAAGAAAAAATATGAATATTCTCTAGATGGTGACAATATACCCTACTTGGATGCGACCCACTTAGCCATGCTGCCTGCCCGATTTCTGTCATTTCCCAGTTGATGAGGCTTGAGGTCATAACGTATCTTTTAACAGATCACTCCTTTATTTACTTTGAATGACACATCGTCATACCGTCAAATTCATTCAACTAAACTAGTTTCCAGTCAGTTTCTAACTTCAGTAATTCCATTTAAATTCCTAATTCAAACCCCAAATTCCTTTACAATATTTTATTTGCAAAATATTTACTTTAATCTATTTTTTCACATAGAATGTGAATAATATTTCTTTATATAATCAAAACAGTTTGATTTCGTATTTAAAAACAATATCTTAAACTCAAATTCTATTTATACTTCTATTTATATACTACTCGTAAAAATCTTATTTATAACTCCCTTTACAACTGCTACGTTCATATTCGATTTCAAACACCGGTGTTGGAACCGATTTTACTTCTCTATATAAATCTCAGACTTATATATTCCATTTATCAAATGATAAATATTTTATTTAATTTATAAAATATTATTTATAAATTTATCTTCCTAATTTATCTTTAAAAACAAAATCTATTTAGAATTTACTTTAAATTAATCTTTCCATAATTCTTTTATATCCAGCCAATTCTCCTTTTATAAAATTCTATTCATTTTCCAAATATTATATTTACTCCATACAATCACTTATTTACCTCTTATTACCTTCATTCGGTAATTATACCAAAAGCAGCCTTTTAAAACATTCATATAACTGTTAATAATCTTATACATAAGTTCTTATTTAATTTTCCAAATAATTCCTTTTTATAAAATCCTTTAATTTATATTAATATTTTATTTTCAATATACACTTTGAACATTCCCTTTTTACATTCTAGCATTTCTTATGGTATTTAAAATACCAAATAACAAGGCCAGTGTCATCATAATCAATCACAGATTATACATTACATCATATATCCTAATATATGAAAAGAAACTGTATTATACATATTGAGGAATCCTGTTGGATCCCTCCAACCTGTTTCTATGCATCCACAGATGTTAAACAATATAATTAACATCAACTTCATTTCAATATGGAATATTCTGATAAACATAATCAATATTTGATTAATGATATATATATATATATATATATATATATATATATATCGTTATCTATAATCTCAACCAATCAATTAGCAGTTCATCCAAACAAACAACACACACATCATTTATCAATTCTAAAAATACATTATAAAAATATAACTGGGTAGATTTAGTGAGATTTACTCACTTGTACACACATTAGAGCCTCTTCCTGTATTGAAACTCAAGTACATAACACTTTCCAATACACCCCACAACCACAAACCCCCTTCACATTTCACCTTCTCTCCGCCGGCACTTCACCCCCATCACCCCCAAGACAACTAGATCCTCTCCATACCATATATTCAAATCACGCCTGATCTACTGTCACGTGCATCCTGTAACAACCCAGAAAATCAGAACCAATTTAAAAAATTTAATTTGGCTATTTTAATGAATTTTGAATATTTAAAATAATTTATTTTAAATAATAACGACTAAGGATTCTTTTGGATCGAAGTTATAGTGAAAATAATTATTTTAATCATAAAACAAGGCCTAAAGTGGCGCGGTAGTTTGAAAATTTGAATTCAAACTTTGACTAACTGTACAGGATGTAAAATAAAATGGATTTTATTGAAACCAAAAATATTTAAATGTGTTTAAGAATATCCTTCTAAAGAATCTGAAAAATTGAAATTTCATAGCGGGAATCAAAAGTTACGGCCAAATGAATTTTCAGAAAGGTCGCTATGGAATTAATATAGTCCTTGAAAATGGACATTATGCAAACGACCTCCGTTTTCGACGAAACCACTTTTTTTGAATCCAGAATATCAAATTATTGTTAGATTCAAAATTCCATAATTTTTGGAGTTAATATGTGAGCGTGGCAAAGAAAAATGTGTTTGGTTAATTTCAATCAATTTGAATCGACTAGAAAATGGTCATTTTTCAAACGGTCTCCAAGTTCGACGAAACTATTTTTGTTAGGACTGTATCGTCCAGACATAGCTAAATTTTATTTTTCTGGAATTTTTGGAATCAGTATGTAGCCCCAGCAAATTAAAATGTACGTTCAAATCCATATTTGAATGTTTTATGTTTTAATTTGAAGAAAAACTAACTGAAACAGTCGAATGGGCCTACGAAACATATTCCATTGTGTCCGAAATGGGGGTATTTAGCTAGGGATGATAGTCGTTGGGTTTGAATTGAAGTTCGTTTGAAAAAACAGATTTTTTGGAATTATAAATAGCGCGGGCCAATCAGATTTTTTATAAAAATGAAAAAGAAAATTCCTTTTCTCTCTCCCCGTAACCGGGACGCACGATGGAACCTCATTCTCCACTTCTCTCTTCAAATCCTCTCAATCCACTCAACGAAATCGAATGGCATAGTTGAGGATTTTGTAGTGCTCCTCACGAGCTTCACATTCATATAAGGATTGGGTTTTTTTGTGTCCTATATTGTTCGAATCGAGCTCGAGAAGTCTCGAACTTCAACTCACCGCCTCCCCTCCCCTGGTGGACCGAATTAGACCCCACCACTGTGCGCGAGAAGCCCCCTCCTCCCTCTACGACGTGGCGTTGGTCGATCCTCCTATCGAGCTACTTAGTGAAAGAAAAGTCAAAACCTACTTTTGAACAGTTTGCTGAAGGTAATGGTTGAAATAAATTTAGCTGTTTATAACACTTTAAAGCACTACGAGTTATGATTTTTCAATAAAAATCATATCTTTTTGCTATGTTATCGAAATCCAGTGAAACAAGAGACATTGGACTCGTGGCAACGTCTTCTACATTCTAGAAGAGACCGGAGAATTTTTGGAACTTCCTACAATTTTTGGAGGAGTGGAACCCAATGTGAGATTTCTAAATTCAAAATTGAATGGAATGGCAATGTATAAATTATATAATCGATGTATAAGTTATATAAGCATTGTACACCTCATGTATAAGCATTGTATAAATTATATGTGCAATGTATAAGTTATATATGCATTGTAAAAATCATATATGCGTTGAGTGGAGCTGAAATGAAATTAAAATGAAATTGAAATGTATTTATATACATACATATATACATTCATATATATATATATACACATATACATACTCCCCTCGTCCACAGACCATGGACGATATATATTGGTTGTGATTGTTTGGATTTTGGTTGACGTGAAATTTGGTTGATAAATGCGAATGGTTGTTTGTGGTTGAAAACAAAGTTGGAATTGTTTATGGAAAAATTCATTGTAATATGAAAATGGTTGAAATGATTAGATCATTAGGATAAGCCCCTTAGGGAACACTGCGAGGCGTAAAGTAGTGCGAGGAGCCATACTCGGGACAGTGTCGATTTTTAACCCCCTTTCGTTATGCTGCCGAAATTTTCTGAAATATGCATGTGGTTGATTTATATTCCTATGTTGAAATATATTCATGTGTTGGAAAAATATTCATAAAACGAATGAGTTGTTTTAACAATAAAAATCACATTTTTATTTTATATATGAATTGCTAAAATATTCATGTTTTAAATAAATTGTTTTAACAATAAAAATCACATTTTTATCATGCATATGAATCGCTAAAAATATTCATGTTTTAAATAAGTTGTTTTAACAATAAAAATCACATTTTTATTATATATATGAAGTGTTAAAAATAGTCATGTGTTGAAATAATTGTTTGTTGGGTAAAAATATTATTTTTACCACATATATGAAATGAAAATGGTTTAGAAATCGAAGAACGGATTATATTAATACATATATAATTAAAATAAAATGAATAACGACGCTGCAGTTCGTATTTTGAAATCGTAATTTTAAACGATTGTACCGGGAGACCCGACCGTCGGATTTTCCCGAAACCGAAACCGTTGGGTCCGCTTTGAAAATATCTTTCCAACGATACCAAATTTGTAAAGATCCAACGGTTAGGTTTTGTGAAATGTTTAATTCAAATCTGAACAAAAACAGCTCCAGAATGGATTATATTTTTATATATATATAATTAAAATAAAATGAATGACGACGTTGCAGTTCATATTTTGAAGTCATATGTAACAACCTGTATTTTCAATAACCTGTTATAACATAAATGGAGGCAGAATTAAATTGTAAAATCTGAATCAAGGGAAACGGGCTATCCCATTGCGTTCGTCTCGGAAAAATACGCGAAATAGAGTCCGAGTTTTCGAAAATCGGAGTCCGTATGACCAAGATATGGCCTCGCGAAGTTTCACGAAAAATTCCCAAATTAAAGTATACTTAATTAAGTGAAATGGGTTGCGCAGAGAAATATATATATATTGATATATATATATATAATTGAAAATTAAATAAATAAATATGCAAAAATGTTCAAAACAGCGAATTGGGAGAGGGGAATAACCGAACCGGCCGATTTTTGAGGTCGACCCGAGCCCGCTGGGTCGACTAGGGGTTAATCCAGGGTGTTTGGCTGTCAACCCGTGGGCCGATTCACTCAAATGCAGATTTTGCATTTGGATGGTTCTCATGGTTCATCTTTAATCTAAAGGCCCTAGATGGTTCCTACACTTGACTTCTTCCCCAAGACATGCTTTGATGGCTTGGATTGAATCTAGGTTTAATCCTATGGCCTAAAACACTTGCCTAATCTATAAATAAGACCCTAACCTATCCTAAATCCTCATTATTCATTCATGCAACTAAACTATGGCAAATTTTTACCTCTCATGGCCTCCACTCTCTTCATAAAATTTCTAAATGGTTTCTATGAGAGATTTTCCATGCATACAAGTGTTTTCAAGCTTGTATGAGTGTCATTAGCTTGCATTCAAGTCAAGTTTCTATCTTTGCATCATAAAGCAAGGGTTTTGATCATTTTGGCTCAAGGGTTTTTATGTTAGAGCTTGCATTTTGGGTCTATTTGATTGCATAAGGGCTTTGTCATATCTTTTGTGCCTTCATAGCAATGTAAGCCCTTTCCCTACTCTTAGATATTAACTATGAAGTTAAATGTTCATGTTGCAAGTTTGGGTTTGATCATTGAGTATGATACATGCTATCATGTCATGCAAGTTTATGAAGTCATTATCTTGATCTTGTGAGCTAAAAGCTACAACCTTTATGTTGAAATGTTGCATTAGGCAACATGAGAACCCTCATAACCTTTATGTCAACTTGCATATGAAGTCATAACCCTTATATAATGATATATGCGAGTTACTAGTCATCATTCCATATCTTTTGTCACCATGATTCGCTTATGTGCCAAGTTTGGGTTTATGCATGTTTTGAGGCTTAAGAATGTAACATGCAAGTTAATGAACACATTTGTGCCTCATTTGCCACCATGATTAACTTGTGGCTTAATATCCATTTTTGTCATGCCTTTGCCAAGTCTCTTCTTTTAATCCATTACGTTGTCGCGAACGTATATGCGAGTTTAAAAGCGTTGGGTTATGTTATGGGTAATTTCTAATGACATGAAAATACAACTTGAAAACATGACTTGAAATATAACATGGAAGTTGACATGTAAGTATGCATAAAAACATAAGCTTGGGAATTTACCTATTAAGTTAGGTCTACCCTTTGGGAATTTACCTATTAAGTTAGGTCTACCCAAATGCTTGAAAACTTGTAACATGTTTTGGGAAACATGATGGACATGACACTTAGATAATATAAGTGTGGCCAACTCGAGGTTGGGTTGAGTTTGCAACGTAAACCTACCCGGAACCGACCGGCCTAACTAGTAGTTGCAAACAATAGGACCCAATGTGAGAAGTTGGTCATGTTGTGCTTGAACCGAGGTTAGACCAAGTTGTGGTGTAAAGCTACCCGGAACCGACCGGCTTAACTAGTAACCACAACAAAGTCTAATGTGAGAGGTGAAGGTGCATTAAGTAATTAATGCCACATGATAGGGTTAAGTTAATTTGATTAATGTCTCTTAACCAAATATGACATGGACAAATGGGTTAAGTAATTTGATTAGGCTAATGATACTTAACAAAACATGACAAGGTTGGGTAGGTTAAGTAACTTGATTTGCCTAATGACACTTAACCATTTTTATATGACTAGTGGATGGGGTTAAGTTAACCAACACTTAATCAATCCAACGCGATAACTTGGTAAGGTTAAGTAAGTTTTCTTAATGACGCTTAACCGAAAAATACGGTTAACGAATGGGGTTAAGATTAGACTCAACTAGTCTAAACATGGAAATCGGATGGGGTTAAGTTAGCCTAGACTTAATTAATCCCACTTGGTAGTTTAATGGGGTTAAGTTAAACACTTAACTAATCTAAACATGATGAATTGATGTGGTTAAGTGACCTATACTTATCCAATCTAACTCGTTAATTTATTGTGGTTAAGTTAACCAATACTTAACCAATATAACGTGAAAACATGATAAGGCTAAGTCACGAATCGCTTGAATACACTTGACCGATTTGACTAAGTAAATTGATAGGGTCAAGTTAATATATACTTAACCAATCTAGAATGATAATTGGACGAGGTTAAGTCGTGAATTGCTTAATATACTTAACCAACTTGAGCATGGTTTGTAGGGTTAAGCCTTGAACTTGGATACTTAGCCAATTTTGACAGGATTTGTAGACGGGTTAAGTCATGAACTTAAGTGACACTTAATCCATTATGTAAACCCTAGTTCTGAGGATTAGGTGGATAACCGTAGTTAACAAGGATAACGGGAACAATGCTAAGTGGTAAACCTTAGATGAAGAATAACTAAGTAACGATTCTTAGTCAAGGAAGTTTAGACCAGTTCATAGATAGATGAGTAACCTAATACGGTAGGTCATCGTTTAAGTATACGAGTAGGAGCAAGTATCTGATTTGGATAAAGGCTCCAGCGAACTGGGTAACGAAGCAGCGGCTTCGGGGAACGTGAGGGTATTCTTGGTATCCCTCTATGAGCTGCCAGGTGATTATACTAGGCTCATGAGAGGTTAAGGTCTGCGTTAGAAGAACCAAGAGTATGCCTTGGTTGCTATACGAGCGACCTAAAGACGGGGATGGATAGGGGATAGTCGACGATACACGGTCGTACCCTAGATAGCATTTCGTCAGGATACCTACCATCTTTGGTCAAGCGTGTACGTACGGAAAGGCAGAGAACACCCAAAAGACCATAATTGCTATCTAATTATGGTTGCGGTAAGGCTTGGATGTGGGTTGGCCAATGTTGTGTTCTCATACAGGATTTATCCTGTCTTGTCTTTCACTAGTTGAGGGAGTGGTCTCGTGGGACCATAGCCACGTATAAGAAAAACAGACCTTAGCATCTGCATCGGCAGATAAATCGAAAGCTCCCGACCGAGTCCTGTATTTCTTGATTTGCCCTGTGACAGGACTCGGATGGCACGATGTGATACATGTGCATACAGTCATGGAAAAGCGATTCACGATGAATGCGTGGTAAAAAGGGCGCGGTTGGCGGTTAACGTAATCCCTAGTGGCCCTAGGTGGTTGAACCCAAACCGAGATACGAAAACGTGCAATAGGTAAGCATAATCCCTAGCAGCCCTAGGTAGCATAAGTCCTAGTTGTACAAACAATAATTCATGTTGGAAGACCCTAGCTAGGTTTAGGGTAACAGTCCAAACCGATCTTAAGGATCATGGAACTATGTTAAAGTAATATAGAATCTCATGGGAAAGCCCGTATGGTCTACGGCAAGGGACTGAACATTTACATGGAATAAAACATACAAGTTGAGTAACCTATATATGCGATATATTAGGTTGACATGGACCATTACACGACTTTTGAGTGAGGGTCATTCTTGGTTAACACATGACACGGTGGGGATACTAGTACGGTAGGTGCAGAGCTAAAATACAGGATAGATATCACGGGGCGTTATACGTGACAGATATCTTGGGGATATTATACTTGATAGAAACCTGACGATGTGATACCTTGTTTTATCTTGACATCGTAATTTATCATGACACCTTAGTTTATCTGAGTTCAGTAGTTCATCCTGTTATTTTGATTTAGCTTATCTATCTTGTTATCATGCTTATGTTCATCTCAGTTTCTCATGTCAGTTAACTTTACTAGTTTTTATGCTAATAGTAGATAGGGCTTACTCAGTCTTTTTGACTGACCCGTTTTGTTTCGCCTCTTTTCTTCCGTTTCCCCCCCAGGTTACAGGGAGGAAATACTGTTGTTTAGTTCGGACTTCTTCTGCTTGAAGGTCATCATGGATGGCTTGGACTTTTCTTGGCTAATGGCTACTTTACTGTTTTTACTTGGGGAATAATTTATGAAAATGTCTTTATGCTTCTTTACTATTGCAAGACAGGTTTTGATGTACTCTGATGTAAAAGGCTTTAGACCTTATTTATTCATGTTATGAAAGTTTGATTTTACTTCCGCTATTTTATATGTTCTGTCTTGTGATATTTCTGTGCATGTTTACCAATAATGCCCCTCTAAAGCTAGTGCATTCCTTTGCGAGTGACCCTAGCGGAGGCGGGGTGTTACATCATAACTTTAAACAACTGTACCGGGAGATCCGACCATCGGATTTTCCCAAAACTGGAATCTTTGGATCCGTTTTGAATAGATCTTTCCAATGATGTAAAATTTGTAAAGATCCAACGGTTAGATTTTCATATATGTGTAAATCAAATCTGAAGAAAAACAGCGCCATGGCTGCTTATAGCCTAAAGTGTCGTTTAAATAAATGGGTTATTTTTAAATAATTAAGAATAGTGATAAATCGTTATAAAATATTGCAAATGATATGAAATTGAAATAAACCGAATTTACTCGGTTTATTGGATATTTGATGGTTGAATGTGTTTGACATGAAAATTACGTTAATGAACTGAATTATGAACGTCAAATAATTTAACTATGGAAATGAATTGATTTGAATTCCAAATATACGTGAATTATTTGAAAAGACCGAGTTAAATCTCATTTCAAATAATTAGTTCACTATTAGAAGTCGAAGATATGAAAACAGTGCAAGACCGATGATCTTCACATCGAATGCTTGGCTAGTGATGCCTTTAATGGGAGTTGCTGCCCTGAAGGGGTTACAGTGGTGGTTGTCCGGACGTACTTGTTGATCGTTCATATGTGTGAAGGCCTCTCTCCAGTATTGGATATATGGGACAAGGAATAAGATGCCTCCGGTTTCGTTCAGACCTAGAACAGACTTGTAAATGGATGTGTGTCTGACGTCGTAAGTTAACAACGTGGCATACGGAGATGTTGTGATCAAGGCTTTTGTTGAAAAGCAGAGCCTTGTGGTTGATGAACAAAGCACGACTTTAAATTGCATTGCTTTGTGTATATTGTTGATTCGCAGGCATCACACACCCCGTTATAGACCAGAAACGGGAGAGGACATCAGGGAGGATATGTGTTTCCTTCTAGCTAGGAGTGGTGTCTGGGTTTCACACGTCCGGGCATTTTACTTATGTGGATGATGGATAGCGAGGCGCCTTGGTTATTTCGGTCTCTACGGAGCCGATGGATGGTCGTTATACAGACCAGATTTACGCCCCATAGGGCAGGGAAACGCAGTGTTCAGGTATTTTATTCCACTTCGTGTGGACCGACCCTGACGATCCAAGGCTAGTCTGCGCGCTTGCATGAGACATGGGCTAGATTGTCTCGAAGCGGTAAGGATGATCCCTTGCCTTGGTTCATGACGGAAATCCAATTTCCAAATACGAGATCGTTCGGTTTTGATTGTAAACCAATATATGGCAACATGATATATGGAACCCATGCCGTTTATGATTGATACTTATGATTGAAATTGTTTTTGAAACATATAAACACTAGTAATAATATCAAATGCTTTTGTTTTATACGTATCAAGCATATTTTGGCCATTATAAGGTAAAACTCTATCCTCCGGCTTGCGTTGCATTGTGTAATGGGACTTGAGTCTTATAATGGCTTCAATTTTATAAAAAGCATTGCGATGTTTAAATGATTTACTTGTTTTAAGAACTGGCAATCCAATGGAGTAAACTCGTTCCACATTAGCGGCATGATCCTATGATTGGCCTTATTATAAAGTAGGTTAAGTAGATTTCTCATACCAGTCCCATGACTGACTCGTAGTTTGTTTCACTTGCAAACTCGGGTGCCCTATTTTCTACACGGGCAGCATTGTATTCAGGTTTTAACAGGCTCTTTCTGGATAGCTATGGAGCTGAAGATGGATTCTATCACTTTCTTTATGCTGTTCAGCTCCTGTTATGTATATTATGTTTGATTCCGCTGTAGACATGTTATATAAAGCTAAAATTGTATTTTGTTCTAAGTGTGATCCTGTATACTGTGTAACTCTGATGAGTATGTTTATCCAGTGTATTCTATTATAAATTATTTGGTGTAATTATATATTTCTGTTCTTCTGTTAATATTTATGTGTTATATTCCAAAGATTTCCCTTGGCACCGTGGAACAGGGGTTTGGGTTCGTCACACGTGGTATCAGAGCTTTGGTTAAGCTTAGTTCTGGAATATAACATATTAACGAACTCGTCAGAAATAGAATTAGAAGTATTCTATGACGAATAACTCATTTCATATAGGATCGGTAATATCCTAGAATGAGTGTAGTAGAATGAAATACACCCCTATAGACTCATTTACATTCAAGTATATGTCTCTATGCTTTAAAATACCTTTTCTGTTGGCTTGACACTTTGTCTGCTATTTGCAGACAACATAGAAAATGAGTGGCAGAAGTAGAAGAGGTAGGTTAGAACCAAACATTGAAGCCCTATTAAAGAAGTATCGAAATCTGATCTTAGCAAATATGATTTTTAAATAGTATATAGATTAATTATAAAAAAAAATTTGAAAGTTAATCCATAAAGTGATTGTTGTTTGTGTAGTGTGATTATGAATTTGATTAATCAAAATATTGGAATAATAAAACCTATAAGAGAATGAAGGGTAAACTTATGCAAATTGAATCAAATATTGAACTGATTTAAAATTTGATTGCAATACATGCATGTACATTATATATGTTTGAACAGGTAAATGGATTTGCTGTTGAGTAAAGAATTTATTTGCGTGCCCAATAAATTGGTAAACCTTAACGAGTTGGATGCGCAATTTTATTTATTATATCAACTCCTGTGAATGCCACTGGATGCGGAGTGCTGGTTGTTCTGTGTGAAATAATAAACGTCGCCATAGGATAGTAACAATTAATTTTGAACTACACTACATAGCATATTTCTTGAAGATAGCATAAACTATCATATACCACATAAGAATTTGGAGTTTGTGTGACGTGGTTGAAGATTTATCGTACAAGCGAGAGGCTTGTATGGCGATGACTATATTACAGGTTGAACCGAAGACTGATATGGACTACATAAAATGTAACGGTAAATTGCCAGATTAATAAAAAAACCACACAGGTCTGGAGATGACAATAAACACGTCTCTCTAGTCATTAAGGCACAAAAACCATTTATAGGGTGACGAGAATTTATTCTCTGGAGTTATGATTTATACACACTCCCCTGTGGACACCGGAATATATCACTATAAATATTTGTATGCTTTTTAGGATATATTGGGTACCTAATATGGCCCAATAAATTTCCAAACCCATTCCCGTAAAAAGGAGGTTATGGCGAAATTTTTCGAAAATTTAGGGTGTTAGCCAAATTTTTGAAGAATCAGAAAATTCTTAGAAACAAAAAAGTTGAAGAATGAAAGCCAAAATGAAAGTTAAGTTGGTTAGTTAAACAACATTAAGCTCCGTTCCTTTTCGGGGACGAAAAGATATTAAGTGGGGGAGATTGTAACAACCGGGAAAATCAGAACTAATTAATTTTTTTTTAATTTAGCTATTTAAATGAATTTTGAATATTTAAATAATAATAACGACTAAAAATTCTTTTGGATCGAATTTATAGTGAAAATATTTATTGTAATTATAAAATAAGGCCTGAAATGGCGCGGCAGTTTGAAAAATTGAATTCGAACTTTGACGGACTGTGTAGGATGCAAAATGAAACGGATTTTAGTGAAACCAAAAATATTTAAATTTGAGAATATCTTTCTAACGAATATGAAAAATCGAAATTTCATAGCGGGAATCAAAAGTTATGGCCAAATGAATTTTCAGAAAGGTCGCTATGGAATTAATATAGCCCTTGAAAATATATATTTTGCAAACGACCTCCATTTTCGACGAAACCACTTTTGTTGGATCCGGAATATCAAATTATTGCTAGATTCCAAATTCCATAATTTTTGGAGTTAATATGTGAGCGTGGAAAAGGAAAATTTATATGGTTAATTTAGTCAATTTGGATCGACCAGAAAATGGCCATTTTCAAACGGTCTCCAATTCGACGAAACTAGTTTTGTTAGGACCATATCGTCTAGACATAGCTAAATTTATTTTTTTTGGAATTTTTGGAATCAGTATGTGGCCCCGGCAAATTAAAATGTACGTTCAAATCCATATTTGAATATTTCATATTTGAATTTGAAGAAAAATTGACTGAAACAGTCAAATGGGCATATTCCATTGTGTCCGGAATGGGGGTATTTAGCTGGGGACGACAGTCGTTTGGTTTGGATTAGAGTTTGTTTGGAAAAACAGATATTTTTGGAATTATAAATAACACGGCCCAATCAGATTTTTTATAAAAAAAATACCTTTTCTCTCTCCCCGTAACAGCGACGCATGACGGAACCTCCTTCTCCACCTCTCTCTTCAAATCCTCTTAATCCACTCAACGAAATCGAATGGCGCAGTTGAGGATTTTGTAGTGCTCCTCACGAGCCTCACATCCATACAAGGATTGGATTTTTTCATGCCCTATATCGTTCGAATCGAGCTCGAGAAGTCTCAAACTTAAACTCGCCGCCGCCCCTCCCCTGGTGCACCGAAGTGGACACCACCACCGCGTGCGAGAAGATCCCTCCTCCCTCTTCGACGTGGCATTGGATGATCCTCCTATCGTGCTACGGATTGAAAGTAAATTCAAAACCTAGTTTTGAACAGTTTGCTGAAGATAACGGCTGAAATAAATTTAACTATTTATAGCACTTTAAAGCGCTACGAATTATGATTTTCAATAAAAATCATATCTTTTTGCTATGTTGTCGAAATCCAGTGAAACAAGAGACATTGGACTCATTGTGATGTCATCTACATTCTAGAAGAGACCGGAGAATTTTTGGAGGTTCCTACAATTTTTGGAGGAGTGGAAACCAATGTGAGATTTCCAAATTCAAATTTGAATGGAATGGCGATGTATAAATTATATAATCGATGTATAAGTTATATAAGCGTTGTACACCTCATTTATAAGCGTTGTATAAATTATATGTGCGATGTATACGTTATATATGCATTGTAAAAATCATATGTGCGTTGAATGGAGTTGAAATGAAATTAAAATGAAATTGAAATGTATATATCTATATATATATATACTCCCCTCGTCCACAGACCATGGACGATATATATTGGTTGTGATTGTTTGGATTTTGGTTGACGTGAAATTTGGTTGATAAATGGGAATGGTTGTTTGTGGTTGAAAACAAAAATGGAATTGTTTGTGGAAAAATTCATTTTGATATGAAAATGGATGAAATGATTAGATTATTTGGATAAGCCCCTTAGGGGACGCTGCGAGGTGTAAGGTAGTGCGAGGAGCTGTACGGGACGGTGCCGGTTTTGAACCCTGCCGTTATGCTACCGAAATTTTCTGAAATATGCATGTGTTCGATTTATATTCATGTGTTGAAATATAATCATGTGTTGGAAAAATATTCATATGACAAATAAATTGTTTTAACAATAAAAATCACATTTTTATTTTATATATGAATCGCTACAAATATTCATGTTTTAAATAAATTGTTTTAACAATAAAAATCACATTTTTATCATGCATATGAATTGCTAAAAATATTCATGTTTTAAATAAGTTGTTTTAACAATAAAAATCACATTTTTACTATATGTATATATATATATATATGAAGTGTTAAAAATAGTCATGTGTTGAAATAAACGTCTATTGGGTAAAAATATTATTTTTACCACATATATGAAATGAAATTGGTTTGGAAATCGAAGAACGGATTGTATATATACAAATAAATATAATTAAAATAAAACGAATAACGATGTTGCAGTTCGTATTTTGAAATCGTAATTTTAAACGATTGTACCGGGAGATCCGACCGTCGGATTTTCCCGAAACCGAAACCGTTGGGTCCGCCTTGAAAATATCTTTTCAACAATACCAAATTTGTAAAGATCCAACAGTTAGATTTTGTGAAATGTTTAATTCAAATCTGAAAAAAAACAGCGCCAAAATGGATTATATATATATAATTAAATAAAACAAATAACGACGCTGCAGTTCTATTTTGAAATCGTAACTTAAACGGCTGTACCGAGAGATCCGACCATCGGATTTTCCCAAAACTGGAATCATTGGATCCGTTTTGAAAAGATCTTTCCAATGATGTAAAATTTGTAAAGATCCAACGGTTAGATTTTCAGATATGTGTATATCAAATCTGAAGAAAAACAGCGCCATGGTCGCGTTATGGCCTGAAGCGTCGTTTAAATAAATGGGCTATTTTTAAATAAGTAAAAAGAGCGATAAATCGTTATAAAATATTATAAATGATATGGAATGAAAATAAACCGAATTTACTAGGTTTATTGGATATTTGATGGTTGAATGTGTTTGACATGAAAATTACATTAACGAACTGTATTATGGACGTCAAATAATTTAACCATGGAAATGAACTTATTTGAATTCTAAATATATGTGAATTATTTGAAAAGGCCGAGTTAAATCTCATTTCAAATAATTGGTCGACGATTAGAAGTCGAAGATATGATGACAGTGCAAGACCGATGATCTTCACATCGAATGGATGGCTACAGATGCCTTTGATGGGAGTTGCTGCCCTGAAGGGGTTACAGTGGTGGTTGTCCGGACGTACTTGTTGATCGTTTGGATGTGTGAGGGCCTCTCTCCTGTATTGGACATATGGGACGAGGAATAAAGTGCCTCCGTTTTCGTTCAAACCCAGAACGGACTTGTAAATGGATGTGTTTCTGACGTTGTAGGTTGACAACGTGGCATATAGAGATGTTGTGATCAAGGCTTTTGTTGAAAAGCAGAGCCTTGTGGTTAATGATCAAAGCACGACTTTAAATAGCATAGCTTTGTGTATAGCGTTCATTCGCGGGCCTCACACCCCGGTATGGACCAGAAACGGGAGAGGACATCAGGGAGGACATGCGTTTCCTTCTAGCTAAGAGTAATCCAATTTCCAAATACGACATCGTGCGGTTTTGATTGTAAACCTATATATGGCGACATGATATATGGTACCCATGCCGTCTATGATTGATACTTATGATTGAATTTTTTTTGAAACATATAAACACTAGTAATAATATCAAATGCTTTTGTTTTATACGTGTCAAGCATATTTTGGCTACTATAAGGTAAAACTATATTCTCTAGCTTGCGTTGCATTTTGTGATGGGACCTGAGTCTTATAATGGCTTCATTTTTATAAAAAGCATTGCGATGTTTAAATGATTTACTTGTTTTAAGCACCGGCAATCCAACGAAGTAAACCCATTCCACGTTAGCGGCGTGGTCCTATGATTGGCCTTATTATAAAGTAGGTTAAGTAGATTTCTCATACCAGTCCCATGAATGACTTGTAGTTTGTTTCACTTGCAAACTCGGTTGCCCTATTTTCTGCACGGGCAGCCTTGTATTCAGGTGTTAGCAGGCTCTCTCTGGATAGCTACGGAGCTGAAGATGGATTCTATCACTTCTTTTATGCTGTTCAGCTCCTGTTATGTATATTATGTTTGATTCCGCTGTAGACATTTTATATAAAGCTGAAACTGTATTTTGTACTAAGTGTGATCCAGTATACTGTGTAACCCTTATGATTATGTTTATCCAGTGTATTCTGTTGTAAATTATCTGGTGTAATTATATATTTCTGTTCTGCTGTTACTTTTTATGTGTTATATTCCAAAGATTACCCTTGCCACCATGGAACGGGGGTTCGGGGTCGTCACACATCCCCTGTCACGCCAAGCATTCATGTAGCTGTAGGTCCATCTTGAAACTCCTCTACACTCATTCTTCCATTCACAAAAGCTTCAAACACCTCCCCTGGTTCTCTACTCCGCGCCAACTCCCTATCATAAAACGCATGTTCCAGTACCCACTAAATCAACATTTCCAAACTTTGCAAACTTCGTTTGCTACCACTACTTCACGGACTCCACTATTTCACTTCACCCCACTCCATGCTCTTTTCTCTCTCCAAAATTCGATGTGCCACCCCTTATGCATCGCGACATCCAGTCTCGACCACATAGATGATGTGCCAAAGATGAACTCCTCCCCTTTGTTGCTTCGACCTGCTATATGACCAAAACTCGCCACTTCTAGTTGAAAGCGCAAGTAGCAGTGACCATAAATACTGAACCTTTTAACCACCAATACCACCCTTTTGACAAATGCAGCATGCGCCTTCCTCCCCAACATTGTGGAAAAACCTAATGGCATTAGTTTCCCTCTTCACATCATACTCCCACACTACTATAGGTCCTTCCATCTTCTTCTTCACGTTTACGCTTCTCTCCTCTTCTTCACTCCATGAACTCAACACGTCTACTCCCCTTAAAACATTTAAACCAAGTACATCAGCCTTTTATAA
The DNA here is from genome assembly GCA_030737875.1 of Allium sativum. Classification (NCBI taxonomy): domain Eukaryota; kingdom Viridiplantae; phylum Streptophyta; class Magnoliopsida; order Asparagales; family Amaryllidaceae; genus Allium; species Allium sativum. Next base: position 46,222,825 of record CM060915.1, on the reverse strand, counting down.
TACGAAAGCCACTTACTTCCATATTTGTAGTGCACTAACACATACTCTTGCACTCCAGTATAGATTCTCACAAAATTCAACACCATTTGCCGTGTTTGTCCCCTTTCGGCATACCTTCTTCAAGCCATTCATCTCCTGTACAAATGCATGCATTTTCACACGTTCATACTGCATTTCAATCCCTCTTCTCCTAAAATAAAGTCACACCAAAATACCCAGTATACTCCACCACTCATGCCACGTAGTATACTTGTCCCTATTCGTTGTTGCTATAGCAAACCCCGTCACCAAAGAAGATGCAAACGCCCCCAGTATATACCCTTTCAAGAACAGCGCGCAGTCCTCCGCCCATGCCGATCCTGAAGTGCTTCACGCTGCTTCTTTGTATCTTTGTATGCGCTGAGAACATAAATGCGCCATGCACCCTTCCCACATTCTCTTCTAGCTAACGTTGTACATATACGTATATCTCGGCTTGTTTCAATTTGGAAAGCCATGAATTTGTTTTAAGTTTTTCTTTTGTGAAGTTTCTGAAAACACGAAGAGCCAATACGAGTGTAGCTTGTATTTATAAATGTGGAATGCATTACAGCCAAGTAAATGAAAAATATATTACATATAAATTGCAAATACTTAATAACTAAGAAAGAGGTACAGGGGCAGCATTTAAACTATGAGAGGACGTGACATAGAGCCGAATGTGCGAGGTGGGCTTATAAAATTGTTGTTTGCTTAGAAATGATGTATCTGAACAATTCCTTAGCAATGAAGCAAACTGACCAATTATATGTGTAATATATTTTCTTTCTGGTTACCTATACTTTGTAGGCCATATGAAATAGTTGCTTTTAAACATTGGCATTACAAACTGTGTGATGTATGTTATATACTTTCCATGATTTATGTATATGTTAACGGTACGCCATCGTATAAAATTTCCTACATTTATGAACCGCTATCGGCAAAAATAAAAATACTGTCCTAATGAACAATGTGCCACGATCTCAAAAATATAATAATATAGACAAGTTGGCTTATCTCGTGAAACCACAAAAGAGCTGATATAGGGTGTATAACACTTCAAAATAAAAAGTGCTTATTTTACAAAATAAAAATTAGAGTAAATTTCTAAAAATTAAATTATAACTATGTCGCAAATATTTTGTCCAAATTCGAAACCAATACTTAATTATAATTAAATATATCGTTATGGCTTATATACGATTCCATAGCGACTATTTGAAAATTTGATTTGGACAAAACTTATAATCTATAAAACGAAATCTCCATTTTTTTTTCTTCCATTAGAAAAGTACCGTTTAATAGATTCAAACGTTTCTTGTTTTGAAGAAATCTGATTTATACTGAATCCTGTATATGCAGTTGAAGTTCAAATCATCGAATTACGAACTACCGTGACGTTTCGAGCTCGATTATAATTTATATTATAATTAATACGTTCAACTGTCATATATAAATATATTCATTATTACCACGCGAATATAAACCCAATTAAATATCTTATATTATCCACTTTGTACAATATTGCCAAACCAACTATTTCTGACCATTCCAGAAATATATACTATGATTTCATTATTAATATTAATTAAATAAATCTAAATTATTTAAATTCATACCATTTAAATTATCAAACAAATATATTAAAATAATTAAATTAATTAATTATTAAATCAATAAAAATACGTGTCATTACATAGGGTATCAACCGAAGAGGTCCACGTAGTTAATGTTATTTTCTTTTAATTATTTTGTTCCAAATTTTCAATCGCGAATGGCTTTTTGTAACTGCGAAACTTCAAATATGAAATTCAGTCAGATAATTATCACAAACACTTTGCTAAAATTCCATTATGGAATCATAATAAATATTTATTAGTTATCATTAATTCTACTATGTGTTACAATTGTTTTAAGAAAGGACGATTTTTATCAAAATATGTATTAAGTTCAAATACTAAAAAAATACGTGTAGTTTTGGTTGTTTTTAAACTGATAAGGAAAAAGATATAGCAAAAAATGATTTCAAAATATCAAGTTTGAAACTAAGATAATATAAAATTACATATATGAACGCTTGCAGATAAAGATCTCACATCAAATTCCATTTTGGACAAGAGAATAATTGGTAGAAAGAATATGCATATCATAAATCAAGCTAGACTTGTCAAGGAAGCAAGAGAAAAGAGAAAAGGTCAAAACTTACCTGTTTTAACTAAGGCCCATTTGTGATTATATTAGGATTTAGATTAGCTAATTATCCTATAAATACCCATGTATTCTCATTGTAAAAAATTTCCAAGAATTAAGAGTTTTTCTTTTCTTTTCTATACTACACTTGGGTCTTGTAAATTTGTGTTGTCTATTCAATTAGATTTGATAGAGCATAATTTACTATTGCAATTTCTTTTCTCATTAGTGACTGGCCATTTGATTAGATTTAGCGGTAATCCTAATTTTTCTTTCTATTTGATATTTAAATTCTGCAATTTTAATTCCTACATTTTATTCTTCTTTCCTAGGTAATATTGAATTTACTGTAGATTTGGTTATATTCGAATCTGTAGTGAATTCAATAGCAGTTTACTTGTTTTTCCTATTTCAATTGGTAATTGTGATTTGGTCATTGGTTCGATTAGATTTGTTCTGAATCAAATTGCAATTTCAATTTAATTTCAATTAGATCCTCCAAATTCATCTAACTCGCCCACGAAATTTTATAAATAATAAATATTAATTTTCCTTCATGTGTTCGACCTGCAAACTGCACACTTGTGTGCTTGCTGTAATTTATAATAAATTTGCGCTTTTCTATTCCATAGGAAAGCATCAAACAAGTTATCGGCATCGTTGTCGAGGAGGCAACAATTAAATTTATTTATTTAATTTTCGATTTGTGTTAGTTTTTTTTTTGTTTTTTTATATATAAAATCTTGACTAGTTGATTTGGTATTAAAACATTGATACTACAATTTCCTAATTAAGAGAATTTTTTTTCCACTTTTCATTGATTCTCTACCGTTTTTTTTCAAGTCATTTCCATTTCCTTTCCTTCTCCTTTTACATTGTTTACAATATGATATCTTTAAAAATCCAAAAAAAAAATATTCTTTTTGCAAAAAAATTACCTTCCTTTTTGCCTTGTAGTTTGTCATCTTCTCACGCAAAATTCTTTCATGCCATACACCACAGGTCATCCCATGTTCCATCAGAACCCATACTTCAGGATCATCCACTAGCCAATAACTTCACCCATCCATTTATCACCTCACCAGAACCCAAAACACCTTCTGCTTCAAATCAAAACAGTTCACACATACTTACATAAGTCACCAACAAACATTAGTACGTGCGCCTTCACCATCTTCACATTGCAAACCTATCCTTTATCAAATGCCAGTCCATTGCCATCAGTCCAGACCAAACAATCCCATTCATCAATTCACAAACACCAAACATCCTTCTATCGCACTGAACAAACAAACATTCCCTTCATCCACACCACTATTGCTAACTCCTTTCACTATCACAACCCAGTCAACAACTGTCCACCACCTACCCTAGCAAAACTTCATCCTCTTCACTGCCTTTACATCAACCATCAAATATCCCCAACAGTCGCATGTATCAACACCGATCAATCCAAATCCAAGCCTCATCAACCCCAAATCCACACTCCTCCGCGCTTTAAATCCAAATCACTCCAACATGCTGCTAATTTTAACAAACTCCATCTCGTACACCTCTGTTTCCCATCGCAACACTAATCGCTCAAGCCACATACCACAATATGCATAGCCAAAACAATCTTATACATCGTCCCAGCAATCATCCTTCACTTACCACGAACAACCAGCGATCGCATAGACCTTATCATCAACCAATCCCCAATCGCACCCGTCACAAAAAACCTATTTGAATTCCGATTCTCCAACTTTAGCAAGCAATCCATCATACCTCCTTCTTACCTACAAACTGATTCAAAATCCAATTCAATTGGAACCATCCACGAAATAACCATGAACACTGGTTCAATACAAATTAGCTTATTTGAAATCGAATAAGCAAAAAAAAAAAGGCTGTGAGTAAACCATATCAGGTTATTGGTTTGATTTAGTTTACCGAGAATAAAAGAGGGGTTGAAATTGTTGACTTGGTTTTGATTCCCTGGAAAACAATAAAAGGTGTGTATTACAAAAGGAAGTGGACTGAATTTTCATTGTTGACTATTTCTTTTGGGTTTCACTGCTTTGTTCTTTTATGTGTGGTTTTTTATTTGTGTGCGTAGTTTTATAGGCTTATTTGTACTTGGTAGTGTTTTATTTATTTGGGGAAAGAAATCCATGGGTGCATTGAGATTTAAGTGAGTGTTGTGTTGCTAGTTTTTTAATAACCAACTCACATGTTGGTGTGGTTTGTGTCCAGCCTTGATTTTGTTAAGTCATAGTTTTTTTTTTCTTTGTTCCTTGAGTTTAGTTTTTTTTTGGTTTTATTTGCTCTCTTTTTCTCTTTAAAAAAAAGGAAAAATCAAATCAAAGTATCAAAGGAAGAAAGAGGTCAAGCAATTTGCAAATAGTGGATTTGAATCGCTAGCACTACTCAATTATTTTGGATGTACTGCCATACCCCACTGTAAATTTTTCTGAACTCTACAGGTGCTCAGGTACTTAAAAATATATAGAAATTGCTTGTAAAGATTTTCTATCGGGCAGCGGATTACTTGTACATTTTTTTATTTCTACAGTTATTATTGTCTGATTATTGTGGTTGGCTGAAATTTCCATAACTAAAATCATCATTCTCGCAGTTTTTCAACAATAAAACTTGATTAAACGTTGCAAAATATTTAACTAAAACAATATTTTATGAAATTGATTCTCTCAAGGGTTTGATCTTGGATGTATATTAATTCAATTTATTGAACTTTTAGCAAAAGAGGTTGCATACTACCCGTCAAACATTGGTCGTATCCCTTAGTATATTCACTATATGTTAACAACCATAAGACCCTCTTTCTCCTTCACATTGAGATTATCAACTAGTAAGATATACTTGAGTGTGTTATCTATTTTGTAATAAAAGCTACTTGTGTCGATCTTAAGTTTTGGATTTTCTATACTCAACAATAATGAGTGAAAAGAGTTTTAGCCACCATAATTCTCCTAGAGGGCTCAGATAAATCAAAACTTTCCAGATGGGATGAATTACAATCAAATTAATCACAACTTTCAAAATCTCAATGTCGGAATGGATAGACCCTTATCTCTTCGAGATCGATGTTACCCAACTAAGATTATTCGACCTTCTGTTATCGTATTTCCACCAACTAAAGGAAATAATTTTGAGCTTAAACATTATTTCATTCAAGGTGTACCAAAATTCACTGGCTCTAAAAATGCTTACGAATTTTAAAGTGAATTTGAATTGTATGAATCTACAAATAAATTTCAACAATTGTATAATGAATCAATCAAGCTAAGGCTAATTATATTCGCATTATTTGAAAGCACTAAAAGATGGCTAAATTCTCTTCTAAAATATTTCATAAGAAATTAGGATGAATTTGTCACTATATTCTTGAAAAAGGTTTTTCCCATTTCATAAAACTCTAAAAATATGAACTGAAATAAATTGGTTCTCTCAAAACGAAAGGGAAACTTTTTCAAAATATTTCGATAGATTCAACCAACTATTATATAGTTGCCCTCATCATGCAATCCTAAAACACTATTTAAGTCAAATTGCATATGAAGGGCTAAGCTATCAAACTTAAACACAACTAGTGTAACGAACAGAATTTCCATACTATCTGAGTTGACTACATACATCACACGTCCAACCTAAATTATACAGAAATACGAATCATTATGGAATAAGAAGAAAATGATAGAAGAAAAACATAAACACAACACAGAATCTCACTATCGCAGCGGAATAAAATATAATATATAAATAATCACTTTTGAAATATAGCTGTATTTGAAATTACATAACATCATCAGAGTATATCACAAATACAACATAGTTGAATAAACTCTTAATATCTAACACCGAAGACTCTTGCTCCACGCCCCTTTAGATAAATCTGTAAAATCTTGAACTACGTGACTGCCCATACAAATTTGGGCACCCAAGAGTTTTAGGGAAAACACAGAAAAATAAACTTTGGGTCAGTCATGGGACTGGTATGAGTAAACAATTTAAAATAGTTTGAGAAAATAAACGATATCTCATAAAACCACGTCGTATGACATGGAACGGGTTTTCCCTTATGAGAATCCAAAACACTTGATTTAACTTTCAAATCATTTTGAAAGAAACGATAGTCGTAAGACCGATCCATACATAAACAAGGATGGCTTTTACCTTACAATAACCCAAAATAATCTTTATATCAAAATTCTTCTGATATTATAATGATGTCCATCAACCACATATAAATAATCATTCAGTAGAATGCTTGCATCTCACGCTCTACATACATAATGTATATTCAAAACTGCGAGCACTTATTGGATACTATGACAAGGTATGGAAACGCCTTCCGATAATGTATCTCTAGGGAGGGATACACTGGGTTCAATAAGAACATCTTGTAACCCGACCACACATGATTGACCACTCATTTCGCTTGAGTGTATCGAATGTATATCACCAACGGCTGGGATCAGCAACCATTTCCCGAAAGGGACAGCATCAAATAGAATAAAAAAGGAAATGAATTTTCTCTAGATAGGTGATAATACACCCCAATTGGGAGCTACCCATTTAGCCATGTTGTCTGCCCGATTTTTGTCATTTCCCAGTTGTTGAGGCCTGAGGGTGCGATTACTTACTTTTCATTAATAGCACAATCACTTTGAATGCCACATTGTCAGATCCATTAATCATTACTTGGTTTGCACAAATATATTCTGGATATTATGCTAAGAGAATAAATTCTCCGCTACCATATATATTTGTATAGTCCAACATGTGCGATCGTTGGAAATACTCTGTCATACATTCGTCCATACACGGGATTGAACGAAACCGAAGGCATAATTTCCATTAATCCATTTTAGGAAATTTCAACCTAGGATTAACAGAAAAATCCCTTGCACTTTACTCCATCTTCGATTTATTTTCATATAATCTGATTTGCAATGCTACTGCCAATACGGAGTGGTTCTCGGATAATAATCGAACCGATCTCTCCATATTGACAACGATATTAGCTAATACTTTGATAGTCGGTTATTTAACTATCGAAGAAAAACAAAATTCATCCAAAGCATCAAACAATCACTGGGCCCCTTAATTAATATTTCATTAATTAATCACCTCTCCATTTCCTTATCAATAAATTTTTTCAATATTTTCAACAATCATCTTGGCCTCTTACATTATTGGGAAAAAAATTCATATATCACCTTCTTTTATTTTTTATACTTAGAAAATATCTTCTATTTATAATTGGAAAAAATGCCAATTACTTGTCTCTTTCCCGAACTCGTATATTTCTATACTTAGGAAATATTAGTTATTATATTTCTGAACTTACACTTATTTTGGGTTAAAACGGACGTTGTGTAAAACATCGTTACGACAAACTGAAAACTGTATTTCTAAATCTTATTTAAACACTGATCTTCAAGACTGAATCTTTCAATTTAAAGTTAATAATGAAATTAATCAAGTTGGGATATAATTACCTCTTAGACCTTGACTGAAATAACATTCTTAACTTCAAAACGAACAAGACTACTTATCTTGAATAATCAACACCATAAAAACCAATTATTTTTAAATGTGTGTACATTTCTCTTTCTATTCTTACCGAATTTAAATTTATAGATTTTCTTTTTGTTTATAATATTCTATTTTTAGTCTGTTTCCTTATTGAATTATATATATATATATCAATATATAGATTTCTAACTACCAATTTCTCTTAAAAATATTCTAACTCCTTAGATTTTCAGAAAATTTCGCCAGCACCTCCATTATACCGGTTAATAGCTCAAACCTCAACTCGCATCTCTAGACCCTTTCCATTCAAAAAGAAAATCAAAAAGCCAAGTGGCTTGTCGATTCAGTGCATAAAAACTCATATTGAATTTAAACATGCACCTTTCTGTCGGGCACACAAATTATAATCTTCATACACTTCATTCCAAACCTGCTTAACCTATATGCGTCCATTCCGAATTTATTCCAACTCAATCCGATCATTTTTACTCAACTTGCTAATTTATTCTCTAATTAGATCTTTTGCCTATTCCACCTTTTAATCTAATATATCACGTTCATATACGATTTAATTTGCTTATAAACCAATCGAATTCCGTTTTTAATTCAAGTTTGATATTCGATTTGAGTATGAATTCACCAGTTCAATTTACTTAACCAAAACCCAATTTCGTATCAAAACTCGATTAACTAATTATTCTTCAAATTAATTAATTCTATTTAATAATTAAAAATTTGATTTTTGTTTCAAAAAATCAGTTCATTTACTCCACTTGAGTTCATATTTATTTTATATCTCAAGTCTGGATTTTTCTAATGGAATCCAGATTTTTATTTACTTAAAATCCTTTTATTTAATTAAATAAACCGTTATGGCTTTGTAACGGTTTTGGCACTGTTTTTTTTTTTTTTTTGAAAATTTGATTTTGACATAACTCAAAATTTATGAGACGAAATCCAAAATTTTCTTTTCCATTAGAAAACTATTATTCCGGTCCTGACGATTCTTGTTTCAAAGAATTCCAACTCAAACTGAGTTCTATATACGCAACTGAAGTTCGCAACACTAATTTACGAACTGCCACGCTACGGCAAGCTCGTTTTAATTTTATTTAAATATAAACATTTAACTTCATTTATTTTAAATTTCAATCTCGTTCTAATATATATTTTAATATATATATTAAATCCAGTTTTCAAATCGAACTTAATATTTCCGATTATCTCTAATCGTCAATTTTTCGTTACTCTATTATAAATTTATTTATATCTCAGTTTGCTATATTGAATTCCAATTCCCTTAATAAATAAATTATTTATAAAATTTGATATAATCGAATTCTAATTAAAAATTCTCAGATTTGTCTCAATTCCGCTTATATTCTGAATTCTAGAATAACATTCGTCATCCCCTTTATAAAAAGATTTCCAATTCATTTTTAAATTCATACTTTAATTTAAACTTCTACATTATCTAATGATAATTTATCTCACTTAATTTATAAACATCGTTTATAAATTTAATTTCTTTGTTTTATTATTTAAAACAAGTTTCCATTTCAAATCCATTTGAAATCCAATTCTTATTCTAGAATATTTAATTGATTATAACTCATATATATACAGTGAATCTATTTTAATATTACAATTTTAACTTTTATTTAATATATTCCAAATATTTTTTCTGAAAATATTATTTAAATAAATTCGATCTAATCGAATTCAAATCATACATCCATACAGATTTATTAAATTCAATTTACATTCTGAATATCAGAATAGATTTCATTATTTCTTTTTAAACAAATTTTAATTCCCTTTTTAAATTCACATTTGAATTTAGACTTCCTAAATTATCCAAATGATAATATTCCTATTTTAGTTATAAACACCGTTTATAAATTCACTTAAATTCCCCGCATTATTCAATTTATAAACATGGTTTATAATCACTTTAATTCCTGCATTGTTCAGTTTATAAACATCGTTTATAAATTCATTTCAATTCCTGCATTATTAAATTTATAAACATCATTTTGAATTCACTTCAATTCCTGCATTATTAAATTTATAAACATCGTTTATTAATTTCTTAACTTGTTTTTATTATTCAAACAAGTTAATATTTCTAGTCCATTCGAAATTCAAATTCTGTTTTAGAAAAAATAGATTTTCCCTTTTAAATCTCAAATCTACCTTTTCGGTATTTTTATATATCAATCTTAGGGCCAGTGATATTTATCCAAAAACACTCAATTATCAATCACAGGTTTTATAACACATCATATATGAAAATTTATATATATGAGAACAAACAAAAATAAATTTTTGAGGGATCCAGTTGGTTCCCTCCAACTTGTTTTCCTGCATCCACAGTTGTTAGCCAACATAAATAAAATCCATCCTCCTTCAAGGCAAGATATCGCGATATTAAAGGTCATCCACTATCATATTGTGGGGTGCATAGGGTCATCCACTAATGATATTGCGGGCATTCGATAATGGTACTGCGGGAAATATTCAACCACCAATATCTATATAATGAACAAAACCTCCAACCCTATATATATATATATAATAGCCACAAAAATATCTAAACGCATCCAAACAACCAAAAATTATTTTTAACAATAAATAATAAATTCTGATTGAGATTTACTCACCGCGGTTTTAAAATTGCAATCTGGCCCAGTTTTAAATTTATCTGGCTTTGGAAGATTTCCAAATTCTCGTCTACGAATTCGTCTTGAATAAGACTTCAACTATGATTACTTTTATTCATCGATTAATGATTACTTATTTAGTTAACTACTAATAAATAAATAAATTATTCTTTTATGTATTTTTAAATTAGAATTTACCTCCTAAAACAACCCAACTCCACCGTCTATGGAAAAACAATTTGTAAACACCCTTGAAATCTTTGCCTTAACCTCCACCTGAGATCATCAAACTCGGGACTTTGCATTTATTCTAATCCCCTAAAACACTCGCGACATGTAGCATAACTAGAGCTCGGCCCCTAAAGACATCGCCACTTCCTGTCACCACATGATCTCGCTACAACACACCTCAACATCAAAGATATGAGCTAGGCTTTCCCCGTTGAATCGTGACTTCTTCCTCCTTGATACAACTTACTGCAAAATCGCAACATCACCAATCCTCAATACCCACTCATGCAATAGTAATGAATACAGGAACTTTCTCAATTCCTATTTCTGATCTCCCCTTTTCCGAAATCGTGGCCTGCACCAGTGTTGACTTCGCGAAAATCACAGTACTCTTTTGAAATGAAAACCTCCTAAAAGTCGGCCTTTTGAAATCGCGGTGTCCCAAACCCTCCTCAATCTTGATGCTGAGCTTTAATGTATCTCGCAGCACCTGATTCTTCGTTCACGCTTTCTGATTTTGATCCCCTTTTTTATAACTACGGTATTCGATTTTATTTGTTGAAATGAAATGAGGAAGGGAGGGGAAGAGAATCACGATTTTTTATAAAATAGGGAATTTTTGGATTGAACGAAGCCAACGTGATTTCAAAGAAAATAGGGACGACCTTCAATTATTCTCTGAGTAACAGGGTTTAGAAGAGAAGAAAAGGGAGTGGTATGCGTGGTTTTATAAAGATGAATACTTAAGTATTAAGGAATTTAGGTCTACATATGGTACATATAGGTTATAGGCTTAAGTACAAAATAATTAATTCTGATTTGATATCTAATTTAATACGATTTGATTTTGATTTAACCGAGATTTGAGTTTGAGCTTATCCACTAAATTTTATAATAATATATTTTGGGGTCTTGAACTCCAATCGAAACACAACAACCAACGGTCTCAATGTTATCTCTTATTCTACACTCAACGGAACAGACTCCAAAATTTAACTCGACCATATATATAGAAAAACCATATTAAATCGATATAATATATTTCAAATTCAAATTTATCGAAATAAATTATTATTATCGTTATAATTCAAATAGAATTTATATTAATTGACTGAATTGTTTCGATTCAGTTTTAACTGTGAATTAAATTGTTTTCATTTTCGTATATGGTTATTCAATATATTTGATATTAAATCGATAAATTCAATATAAAAAATCGAATCATATTATCAACTCAATATTTAAAACCATATTAAATATTTAAAATAAATCGTCCAAAATTCGGGTCATTACTAGTAGAATCAATGTGTAAAGGAGATTTTATGTCTAAAACAGTCGATGAAGCTTGGGAAAAGGGAATTCTTCAAAAAAAATCTGAAAAGAACATGTAATGGGAGTCAATTTGTGTTCCCATCTGTACTTCTACTAGAGGAGTGCATGTCGTGGATCCAATTCATATTCCCTTAGAAACTCAAACTCCTCAAATCAGAGATGGACTTCCCCGTTATTACCCTCAAGATCAAGCCAATGCCATAGCTCAAAACGGGCCTTACTCATCCACATATAACCCTATTTGGATAAATCATCCAAATTTCTCGTGGTCTAATCCCAATAATGTTGCGAATCCATCTCATATAATTCCTAATTCGAATTACCAAACTCCTAGTCCTCAAATTTCTCAAATCCCACCTTGATCCAAGCCTTCAAGTAACCATACATGCATTCTAAATTTCAATCATCAACTCAGTCTCTTGAATCTTCTCAAGATATTGTTTGATTAAAGAAACAAATAAATGATCAAGATGCTAAACTCGAACAAATGATGAATATGATGAAGGAACTAATGAAAAGTAATGAGAAAGGAAAACTGCCTTGTCACCACGAGGGGAATCCAAAATATAATTCTCGTACTATGAATTTTCGTGAGAACAAAAACTATAATTCGGTTAACGTTGTCACAACCCTCAAATACGGAAAAATGATTGACAACAATGTCGAAAATCTCAACAATCATTCAATTTCGACCCTAATCGAAAAGCTTGACACTCTGCCAGTGGCAGCCACAGCCAGTTCTTCTGAACCTTTCAAATCTTCATCTTCTTCGAATGTTGGCGGTCCCAACATCTCTTCTTTTAACATCGACAACCCCAACAATATATCTTCCTCTAATGTTGGAAATCCCAACATCCCATCTTCTACGCCCTTACCTCCTCACTTGCTATATCAAAACCATCTTCTTAGAATGATCAAAATTCTGAAAGACTTTATAAACCAGTAGCTTCATATCCTCATTGAGTTAACAATAAGAAGAAGGATGCAAAATTCAAAAAAATTCTTGAAATCTTCAAACAAGTTCGTGTAACATTCCACTCATAGACACCATCAACCAAACTCCTCAATATGCCAAGTATATCAAGGAGCTTTGCACTCAAAAATGCCATTGATGTCCCTAAAACTGCCTTCTTGGCTATGAACATTAGCTCTGTTTTCTCAAATCCGTCACCCATAAAGTATAAGGACCCCGGTTGCCCTACAATCGGTTGTAAAATACGAAATACTCACATCAGTCATGCATTACTTGATCGTGGTGCAAGTGTCAATCTTCTTCCCTACACTATTTATCGTCAACTAGGACTAACTTGGGTAATTAAAACTCATAAACATCACAATCCAACTAGTCGGTCGATCTACCAAAAATCCCTTAGGAATTATTGAAGATGTTTTGATTCAAATGAACAATTCTATTCCCTTCTGGACTTCATAGTTCTTGAAACCAATCCCGTTTAGAATACTGGTAGTCAAATTACACTGATTTTGGGTCGTGCCTTCTTAGCCACCTTGAATGCTATCATAAATTATAGGAGAAGCCAACTTCGACTATCATTTGGGCACTTAACCGGTGAATTGAATATTTTTCATCAACCCAAAGAGTCTGAAATAGGAGATTCGACATAATAAAAACAGTCTTAGATGACACATCTGATTTATCTCCTTAGAAAGCTTTGTTAGGTAATGCAGTATGTGGATCTTAAGGAAAGAAAGTCACTAGAAGGGGGTGAATAGTGTTTATAAGGAATTTTGGAAAATTTTAAACATAAATGATCTACTATATGAATCACACAACAGAGATGATCACAGACACAGAATCAAACACAAACATGGAAACAAATAAATATAAAATGCAAAAAAGGAAAGAACACACTGGATTTTATACTGGTTCAGATTACTCCTATGTCTAGTCCCATGCAACGTTGGATTGCGCAGAGTTTTGTTATTATCAATATTCAAGTACAATCCCCTTAATTTCACGGCTAGAAGGTTAACACCGCTCCAAACACCCTTGATTCTGCTACTACAAGGTTAACACCGCTCTCTTTCCTTGATTTCAGGGCTACAAGGAACACACCCTTTCCCAAACACTTCCCAAATGATTACAACAATCCTATAACTCTTCAATAGCACTTCAGTCCACGGAGTAGTGGATGGAGAGTGAGAAAAGAAGAAGATTTATATAATTAGAGTAGAAATCGGCAAAGTAAAGGTGTAGAAATCAATAAAATGATAAAGAATTATGGTGGGATGAAGATGGGCGAAGATAGAGAAGAAGATATGTGAAAAAATTCGAAATCAGCCCCTATTTATAAGATTTGAAAGGTTGAAGCGTATTAGAAACTTACAAATGGTGAAAAGACACTTCCTTTGAAAATTTAATTTCTGACAGTTGTATGTCGACATATCCATATATGTATGTCAAACATATATACATAATTTTTTTAAATTTCTAAAACTTATTTTTTAAGTGTTTAGTAATATAATATTCTGGAAATTCTTAAATTAAAACTTACTGATATAAATGAGTATTCTAAAGTGTAAAATCATATGAAAACATAATAATATATTATATAAACATATTTATTAATTTATAATGTTTAAAACTACATAACAAAAACTATATAACTATATAAACTTATTTAAACTTATATATTAAACTTAATACTTGTATTTGAAATCATAAGTAGCATAGAAAAACAATTTGAAATTAGTGTTTGAATTTGAAAATCATAATTTTAAATTTGAAAATTAGAATTTGAACCTGGAGTGTTATTCAGAGTCTTACATATAAACTAGACTCTATTAATATATTTGTCTTGAACTCCTGATCTCTTGAAAACTTGATAACTCATGAGTCTTGAATTCGGAATCTCTTGGAACTCTAAAACTGTACAATTTTTAGTATTTAGGTCTTGTATACAAATCCTGCATAAATATGTATATATATTCTAGATAGAAATGTTTGTATATATTTTATAAACCAATAATAATGATAATTGAAATAAGGTTGTTGTCATCAAAACTCCATTCTTCAGCAATCTTCCCCTTTTTGATGATGACAACCTTTATTTATAAAATATTTACACATGTTCATACTATTTGATCTGGTCCTTCCAATACTCACCTTATCATCATGAATCCTACATGCTACCCCTTAAATTAAGTCTAACTAATCCTTATTTTATAATTTCTCCCCCTTTTTCATTAACAAAAAGAATTCTAAATATACTCCCCCTAAATTTATACCTTAAATATCTTTATCCTATATCTATCCATATATTTTAATACTTAAATCTATACGAAAGTACTAATATATATAACTCCCCCATAATTATACCTATATTATAACCTTTATTCTTTTTATAACTATTCTAATACTAACTTTATATATTTTTATATGTGTGCTCTCTTCTGTTTAGAAGATAATACATTTTCACTTTCAAAAAAACTTTTCTAATACTAGCTTCAAAATCTATAAGAAACAAACATTGTATTAACAATCCAAATAATACAAACTAATTCAAATTACAATGTTTCACGAGAACACGAAATACTATATATGTATTACATCGTATGTAAGAACAAACGGGAAATCTAAACGTCTAATTCTTGTAATTGAGGACTTATGAATTGGGAAATTAGGGGTAATGGAGACAAAATTCCCTATTTTTTTCAATTATTTTCCCTTCTCGATCGAACACCAACGCATAAAACTTGATCGTCCTCCTCCATGCCTTCATTTTTTGCCTCTTCTTGTTCCTCCTCTTCTACCATCTCTTCCTCTACTTCATCTTCCATCACTTAATTATCATCTTCGATGATAATCAGATTTGCTTGATTATCCATTACAAACTTTTGTAGATTTTTCATTATCTTTCCTTGTTTTATATTCTCTGGATTCATCTGAATTTGTAACACTTGGATTTCAGCGAGCACTTAAAGTACACACTCCATTTTCTCTTCCAATTTTATCATACGAGCGAGAGTAGAGCGTTAAAAAGGACCTTTGGATGGTCTAGCGGACGATTCAGGGTTAATTTATTTATTATAATTAGTGGAGGTCATTGTTTGTTTTAGTTTTGAGTTTTTCAAAAATGAAATAAGAGAATGAAGAAGAAAATTCGAAGTAGAAAGTTTATATGGTTGTTATAACTAACTTGTGGTAGGAATCAATTTTTGAAATCTGGCAGTTATATGTCAAGATGTCTAAAAATGTATGTCGACATGCATGTATTTATGATTTTATTTTTCTGATTATCCTTGATATTCTTATATATATTAATATATTTTATTACTCTAATTCACTTAATGAACAAGTACCTAATTCTCTTCTAAATTTAGTAAACGTTGCTTCGTTTAATGGTCTGTTAATATATCTGCTATTTGGTTTAACGATGATTAATTTGTAGTTAATCCAAAATCTTTTAAAGTTTGTTGCATATATATTACTTGTGAAACAGCCAAAGCAGCAGAGATATATTCTGCTATAGTTGTTGACAAGGTTACTGTATTTTTCTTTTTACTAAACCATGAAACTAGTGAATGTCCAAAGAATGACATGTTCCACTAATGCTTTTACGATTGGATTTACATCCCACATAATCAACGTCACAATAAGAAATTAAATCAAACGAATCATCCTTAGGATAAAATGATATAAAATCTGATGTACGTTTTACATATCTTAGAATACGTTTTATGGCCTGTAAATGTGTTTCCTTAGGTTGCGACTGATATCTTGCACAGAGACATAAATTATGCATTATATCTGGTCTACTGGCGGTATTATACAATAATGATCCTATCATACCTCTATATAATTTTTGATCAATGTTTTATGATGTATCATCTTTACTTAAGGTTATATTAGTTGCCATTGGTATTGGTCTCCCATTAGTTGTTGTTAAATTATATTTATTAATTAAATCTTTTGCATATTTTTCTCGATTACTAAATATTCCATTTGTAATGACCTGCATTCTACGCATCGAGGATCGTAGAATATTTATTTCTTTTATATACGAAGTCGTATGGTCATGTGACTTTGGGAGAGGACTATTGGGGTCATTTCCCATGTTCATGATTTTTGCCGATTTTTAAATGACCATTTTGCCCCTAGCTGATCTTGTTTCGGCCATAACTTTTGATTGGAAAGGATTTTTGACTTGAAACCACTTCCATTAGATCCAGATGATGGTTTACCTTTCCGTAGAGTGGTCACATTAGCCAAACGGACTCACCATTTGGGAGATATGGGTGAAACAAGTTTCAGATTGTGAAAAACAGCTTAACCGGGCCTAATTTGGGTGATTAGTGAGTGGGCCCATAACCCATTTCGGGATTAAGGTTATGGGAAGGCTGACATGGTTAGGAAAGTTAGTTTCTATCATTTTCCAGCCGCCACTTTTTATTCCTTCAAGTTTAGCCATGGCCTCCACTTTCTAAAACACCCCAAATCACCTTCTAATCGCTAATTAAGCCAAATCTACATCGAATCAAAGCGGATTAGCACAAGGATCGAGGTAGAACTGCTGTATAGCTTTGGAAACAGCGCCAAACAGAGAATCATTTCAGATTTGGTAATTCGTTTGTGGCTAAGGTGAGTAATTTGCATATTTCCTCACTAATTATTGTTAATTAAGGGTAATTAGTGATAATTAGTGAAATTATACATGTTAAAAATCTGGATAAATGTTCATAAATTTCGAAATATTGTTTTGGGCCTCTGTTAGAAAATTTGGGTAATTTGGTTAAGTTTTACTAATCCTATCATTAGTTTTGCTTAAACATGCCTAAGGGAAAATATGGGATTTTGGCTATGTTTGATCCGTTTTAACCTATCAAATTATTGTTTTGGTAATTATGGGTGATTATACATGTTGCTATGACTGTATGGTATGCTTTGTGATTGATTAGAAAAGTCATATTGGTCGAAAACGCCGTCGAATGGCGTAAAACAGTCGCTGGAAAGAAGTGTAGGGAATTAGCCGAACCGGATTAGATCGGATGAGGGGAGCACGACCCGACCCGATCATGGAGCACTACCCGATCCGAACCGCTCGTGGATGATGGCACCGATCCGACCTGAGTAGAGTACGCCGATCTAATCCGCTTGACAGAGGGAGCATGAACCGATCCAATGAAGGCTGGATTCACGAGGCAATGGAGGATTGCGACCCAAACCGAAGCTCCACCACGACCCGAACCGGTGTACTGTCTCGAGTTGGACCACGAACTGGGAGTGTGAACCACGAACGGAACCAAGGCAAGGAAGAAGACCGATCCGGAGGAGACCAAGACCCGAGATGCAAAGGTAGTCCAAATGGAAAGCTTGTACTCAAGATCCAGTTGGGAACCACTGATTTAACTTCATGAGTTGGGCTTTGCTGCGGGACGTGTGCTAAGGGGTTGTCGATGTCTATGACTTTGGATCACTATATGTAGGGGGTGTTGAACGGATTCAGGACCACAGTGGTCTAGGTGCGACTAATGGGCTATAGGCCAATGAAGCGGGGTCATTTGTAAAGATTTAGTCATGACTTCGTGGGGTAAGCTTGGTGGTAGCAGTACTTGTACAAGCCGAACTCCGTCACTACTTCGATGGGTCTAGTGGTTGAGAGTGGTGGACATCGTATGCTTTATGCACTGAGTGAGAGATGTGAGGATGGTTGCTATGGTTGATTGTTTGCTATCACTATGACATGCACACCCCCTCCCCCGTTATCTTTACACCATCTGTTTAGTGGAACCTTAGAGTATTGTGCGTTATGTAGTGCTAACTCTTTGGTTGCAAGTCCTGGTTCAGGTATGGTTTAGTATACTTGTTATTGTTCTGCCTTGCTGCTTATCACTCATATCAGACTTTTTGTCTGACCCAGAGTTTTATGTCTCTTCTTATTACTCTAGGTGCTCTCACGAGCAGACTAGAGATAGGTTAGCTGTGATGCACGACTAGCTATACCGGAGACGAGCAGGAGGCTTCCACGTATGATATACATAGATATTCTCCCTGTGTCACTGCTGGTCACTACTTTGGGCATTAATAGTGTACCTTTTTCTTTGTTTTTCTTTAGAGATAGTTGAAAAGTTGTAATAATGATGATGTGGAACATAAGTTGTGTTTGGATTTCCGCTGCTATGATGTTTAGTTTTAGTTTCTAGTTTATGCACTGTCTCGCCTGTTTTATGTCAAGTATGTTGTTATTATATTTTATTCCATGCGTTGTGAGACATTCTATAGGTTCTTGGTTAGTTCATTCTCTTCTTTCTTTTCTTCTGACGACCGTCCCATGCTGGTTGGACATCGGTACAGCGCACTTTCATGGGAAATGTCGGCTGGTGTGGGGCGGGCCATCTCACTTGGTATCAGAGCTCTAGGTTGCGTAGTTAACCTAGGGAAAGACACCATGGAGAGATAATATGTATATGAGAGCGTGTAATTGTTATTATTTTGGTTTTCAAAAGCTATATATATATACTATTATATATCTAAGGATGAAGTCGCACTGCACTGGCACCACTATGGAGATGGGTAATCGTTTTCTCTGTACAGATTGAACGATGAGCCGATATGCAAGGGGTACTCGTAGAGGAGCCAATAATGGGAATGCTGCTGATATGAGGATGATGTTTACTGACCTCGTGAGGGAGATGCTTAGAGATGTTCAGAGGGCATCTCCTAATGTTGCTAACGCTGGTGGTGCAGCGGTGCAGGCGCCTAGGGCAGATTTCGCCAAGCTGAACAAGGATTATACTAGTCTTGGTGGGAAGCCATTTCACGGAACGAAGTCGGCTACAGATGTTTAGGATTGGTTGGATAGCTGCGAGCGTAACTTCGAAGACTTGGGTATCGAGGATGCGATGAAGAGAAGGCTAGCATCCTGTCAGCTGCAAGGACGGGCAATGAAGTGGTGGAATGCTATAAAGGCAGCTACCCCAGAGGATCAGATTACATGGGATCAGTTTAAGACTCGCTTCAGCGATAAGTTTATCACAGCTGCTCATAAGTCGGAACTGTTTAGGAAGTTCTTGGAGCTTAAGCAAAATGGCAGAGCTGTCTCGGAGTATATTGCTGAGTTCGATACTTTATCGAAATATGGGTTATCTCTTATTGATACCGCCGAGAAGAAGAACGAGAAGTTCATAACTGGTTTGGACAAATAATTGGGGGAAAGGCTTATTAACCACATCGATGAGATGTTTGAATCGATTATGGGGAAAGCTTTAAGATCAGATAGTCTTTACCTTAAGTCGAAGACTGAGGTTACATCTGCAGAAGAGCTAAAGCCATAAGAAAGCGGTGGAGGCAAGAATGGTTCTCAGAACAAGAGGAAGCAGAACTAAGCTAAGGATGGCCAGAAGAAGAAGAAAGATGTTGATTGCTTTAGCTGTGGCAAGAAGGGCCATTATGCCAGTAATTGTTGAGCCAAGCCAGCAGACAGGAAGTGCTTCAACTGTGGCCAAGTCGGACATCAAAAGGATAAGTGTCTGCAAACCTTGAAAGAGAACCAGATAGTGAAAGCATATGCCATCAGTGTTGTTCCTTCTTCGTCGAATGCCCCGACTACGACGGAGAAGGGAAAGAATGTTGTTATCCAAGGTATGCTTTCTGTTTATGATATTCCTGTTCGAGTATTGTTTGATACTGGAGCTTCCACTTCTTTCATATCTAGTGACCTGGTAGATAGGTTGGGATTGGAACCTGAGATAGTCGATAGACCTTTAGTAGTGACGAACCCGATTGGTGGTTCGACTAGCCTTAGTATGATTTGTCGTAATGTGGTCTTATCGAGTCATGGATGTATGTTTGTTTGTGATTGCTTTGTTTTGGGCTTTACTAGGTTTGGCATTATTTTGGGAGTCGATTTGGTGACAGTTAGAGCGGATGATGGGCGAAGGGTAGTGCTTGGTGGTCTACCTAATAATGGGGTAATGGCTAGTTTTCTAAATTCCCTCGACATCTCGCATGATGAGTTGTCAGATGTGCCCATGGTTGGCCAGTATTCGGACATCTTCGAGGAAGTGACTGGACTTCCACCACACCGAGAGATTGAGTTCCGTATTCATTTGGTGAAAGATGCCAGACCTATAGTGATGCCACTTCGTCATATGGCACCAAGGGAGCAGCGAGAGCTCGGGGTGCAAGTAAGCGATCTTTTGAAGAAGGGGTTTATCAGAAGAAGTGTTTCTGAGTGGGGAGCACCAGTTGTGTTTGCTACCAAGGCAGATGGTTCCCTTCGATTGTGTGTAGACTACCGCGAATTGAATAAAGTGACGAGGAAGAATAAGTAACCTCTACCACGGATAGATGATTTGTTTGATCAGTTGAGTGGCACGAGAGTATTCTCCCAGTTGGATCTCGCGATAGGTTTTCATCAGCTTAGAGTGGAAGCTGAGAGTATAGCTAAAACGGCCTTCCGGACGCCATCTGGATTTTATGAGTGGTTGGTCATGCCATTCGGGTTGACCAATGCACCAGCATATTTTGTAGATCTTATGAATAGGGTATTCAGAGATCAGCTGAATAAGTTTGTTCTTGTGTTCGTGGATGATATACTTGTTTATTCAAGGATAGAGGAAGAACACAAGGAACACTTTAGGATAGTGATGGAGGTGTTGAGAAAACACCAATTGAAAGCAAAGTTTTCTAAGTGTCACTTCTGAAGGAGGGAGGTGAGATTCTTGGGCCATATTATTTCAGAGAATGGTATTGCCGTGGACCCTGCGAAGGTGGCTACGGTACAAGATTGATCTATGCCCAAGAATGCAATGGACATAAGAAGTTTTTTGGGGTTAGCCGGATATTATCGTAAGTTTATCCAAGACTTCTCCAAGATAGCAGCACCGTTGACTCAGTTGACCAGAAAGAATCAAGTTTTCGTCTGGGACGAAAAGTGCGAGAATGCATTCAAGAGCCTAAAGGAAAAGTTGACATGTGTACCAGTGTTAGTCATTCCTAAGGGGAATGAAGAGATGACAGTATATACAGATGCATGTGGTACCGGACTAGGTGCTGTATTGATGCAAGGAGGTAGGGTTGTAGCTTATGCAAGTCGGCAACTGAAACCGAATGAGAAAAGATATCCTACCCATGATTTGGAATTGGCAGCGATCGTGTTCGCGCTGAAGATGTGGAGACATTATCTCTTGGGAGAAAGATTTGAGCTGTTTACCGATCATAAATCGTTAAAGTATCTCTTCTCTCAGAAAGATCTAAATCTCCGACAGCAAAGATGGTTAGAATTCTTGGCTTCCTATGATTTCGACATCGCATACACACCAGGAAAGGGCAATGCGGTGGCTGATGCATTGAGTAGAAGAAATTCTAGTTTAGGGGCTATGTTTCTAGAATGGAAGCAACTGGAGTACATCGCTGGGTATAATTTCAGACCAAAGTGCGAATTGGATCCAGAAATGTTAGCAAGTTTGACGATCAGACCCACTTTGATTGAGCGGATTGGTTCTAGTCAGAAGAACGATCCCAACCTATTGGAAATCATCTCCAAGTTAGAGATGGGTATCGATGAGGAGATGAACAAGTATGGGCTTGATCGAGATGGATGGCTTAGAAAGAATGGAAGACTAGTTGTACCCAATGTTAATGGATTGAGAGATGAAGTGCTTAGAGAATGTCATCACTCAAAACTGACTATACACCCCGGTGGTAACAAGATGTATCGAGATATGAAACAGATCTACTACTGGGAAGGGATGAAAAGAGACGTTGGGAAGTTTATATCTAAATGCACGAATTGCCAGCTAGTTAAAGCTGAGAAAAAGAAGCCTAGTGGTTTGTTACAACCATTAGAAGTTCCATAATGGAAATGGGAACAAGTCTCAATGGATTTCATTGATGGGTTGCCAAGGACTAGGTCGGGCCATGATAGCATTTGGGTGATTGTGGACCGATTGACCAAGAGTGCAAGATTTATACCCGTCAAGTCGAATAGAACGGCAGCTAAGTTAGCTGAACTATATGTAAAGTGGGTAGTGAGATTTCATGGGATACCGAAAGGCATTATGAGTGACCGAGATCCGTTGTTTACTAGTGGATTTTGGAAGATCTTACAAGAAGCGTTAGGATCAGAATTACATCTTAGTACCGCGTATCATCCTCAAACCGACGGTCAGACAGAGAGGGTGAATCGTATATTAGGAGATCTCCTGAGAGATTGCATATTGGATTTTGGTGGATCATGGGATGACCATTTGCATCTAGTAGAGTTTGAATATAATAATAGTTATCAATCCAGTATTGGTATGGCTCCATTTGAAGCTTTGTACGGAAGACCGTGCAACTCACCGTCGTGTTGGTTAGAAACTGGTGAGAAGTTTGTGCTTGGACCAGTTGTGATAAGAGAAATTTCAGCTAAGATTAAGGTTATCTAACAGCGAATGAAGGCTGCCCAAGACAGGCAGAAGAGTTATGCTGATAAGAGGAGAAGAGAATTAAAGTTCTCCATTGGCGACTTGGTGTTTGTCAAAATTTCTCCGTTGAAGAGCGTGATACGATTTGGCAGGAGAGGCAAGTTGACACCAAGATTTGTTGGTCCCTTCCCAGTTCTTGAGAAAATTGGAAATTTGGGATATAAAGTTGAATTACCAGAGAAGATGGCAGGAGTTCATAATGTATTTCATGTTTCCCAGTTAAGGAAATTCGTGCACGTCCCCGATGTGACTATTTCACCTGATCAGTTGGATGATATCGAGGTTGAACCCGCGTCGGTTGGGAACCGCAGACCTATGTGTATTGTTGGGAACGATACAAAGCAACTTCGAAGGAAAGCGGTGAATCTAGTCAAAGTTTAGTGGGGCGAGAATGAGAATGACTGTACTTGGGAGACAGAGGAGAGCATTAGGAAGACGTATCCAGAACTCTTCGCCTGGTAAGATTTCAGTTTCGATTTAGTCTTTCTACATGTTAGGATAGGTTTATTTTGTTTGTTTTGCATGTTTGATTGTTGTAAGTGATTGGTAGGCATGCAGGATCCTTTGTATGTCTTGGGTTAAGGAATTTCGGGGAAGAAATTTCCTAGTAGGGGAGAATGTAATGACTCGCATTCTGCGTATCGAAGGATCATAGAATATTTATTTCTTTTATATACGAAGTCGTATGGTCGTGTGACTTTGGGAGACGACTATTGGGGTCATTTCCCATGTTCATGATTTTTGCCGATTTTTAAATGACTGTTTTGCCCCTAGCTGATCTTGTTTCGGCCATAACTTTTGATTGGAAAGGAGTTTTGACCTGAAACCACTTCCATTAGATCCGGATGATGGTTTACCTTTTCGTAGAGTTGTCACAATAGCCAAACGGACTCACCATTTGGGAGGTATGGCTTAAACAAGTTTCAGATGGTGAAAAACAGCTTAACTGGGCCTAATTTGGGTGATTAGTGAGTGGGCCCATAACCCATTTCAGGAGTAGGGTTATGGGAAGGCTGATAGGGTTAGGAAATCCAGTTTCTATCATTTTCCAGCCGCCACTTTTTGTTCCTTCAAGTTAACCATGGCCTCCACTTTCTAAAACACCCCTAATCACCTTCTAATCGCTAATTAAGCCAAATCTACATCAAATCAAAGCGGATTAGCACAAGGATCGAGGTAGAACTGCTGTATAGCTTTAGGAACAATGCCAAACAGAGAATCATTTCAGATTTGGTAATTTGTTTGTGGCTAAGGTGAGTGATTTGCATAGTTCCTCACTAATTATGGTTAAGGGTAATTAGTGATAATTAGTGAAATTATACATGTTAAAAATCTGGAAAAATGTTCATATATTTTGAAATATTGTTTTGGGCCTCTGTTAGAAAATTTGGGTAGTTTGGTTAAGTTTTACTAATCCTATCATTAGTTTTGCTTAAACATGCCTAAGGGAAAATATGGGATTTTGGCTATGTTTGATCCGTTTTAACCTATCAAATTATTGTTTTGGTAATTATGGGTGATTATACATGTTGCTATGACTGTATGGTATGCTTTGTGATTGATTAGAAAAGTTAGATTGGTCGAAAACGCCGTCGAATGGCGTAAAACAGTCACTGGAAAGAAATGCAGGGAATTAGCCGAACCGGATCGGATCGGAGGAGGGGAGCACGACCTGACCCGATCGCGGAGCACTACCCGATCCGAACCGCTCGTGGATGATGGCACCGATCTGACCCGAGTAGAGTACGCCAAGCCAATCTGCTTGACATAGGGAGCATGAACCGATCTGATGAAGGCTGGATTCACGAGGCAATGGAGGAGTGCGACCCGAACTGAAACTCCACCACGACCCAAACCGGTGTACTGTCTCGAGCTGGACCGCGAACTGGGAGTGTGAACCACGAACGGAACCAAGGCAAGGAAGAAGACCGATCTGGAGGAGACCAAGACCCGAGATGCAAAGGTTGTCCAAATGGGAAGCTTGTACTCAGGATCCAGTTGCGAACCAATGAGTTAACTTCATGAGTTTGGGCTTTGCTGCGGGACGTGTGCTAAGGGGTTGTCGATGTCTATAATTTTGGATCACTATGTGCAGGAGG
Organism: Allium sativum; assembly: GCA_030737875.1. Lineage (NCBI taxonomy): Eukaryota > Viridiplantae > Streptophyta > Magnoliopsida > Asparagales > Amaryllidaceae > Allium > Allium sativum. The sequence continues at coordinate 46,197,321 of CM060915.1, read as the reverse complement.
TACGTGAACGGATTCAGAACCAAAGTGGTCTAGGTATGACTAATGGGCTATATACCAATGAAGCGGGTTCATTTGTAAAGATTTAGTCATGACTCCGTGGGGTAAGCTTGGTGGTAGCAGTACTTGTACAAGCTGAACTCCGTCACTACTTCGATGGGTCTAGTGGTTGAGAGTGGTGGACATCGTATGCTTTATGCACTGAGTGAAGATCTGAGGATGGTTGCTATGGTTGATTGTTTGCTATCACTATGACATGCACACCCCCTCCCCCGTTATCTTTACACCATCTGTTTAGTGGCACCTTATAATATTGTACGGTATGTAGTGCTAATTCTTTGGTTGCAGGTTCAGATATGGTTTAGTATACTTTTTATTGTTTTGTTTTGCTGCTTATCGCTCATGAGTTGGGCTTTGCTGCGGGACGTGTGCTAAGGGGTTGTCGATGTCTATGACTTTGGATCACTATATGTAGGGGGTGTTGAACGGATTCAGGACCACAGTGGTCTAGGTACGACTAATGGGCTATAGGCCAATGAAGCGGGGTCATTTGTAAAGATTTAGTCATGACTTCGTGGGGTAAGCTTGGTGGTAGCAGTACTTGTACAAGCCGAACTCCGTCACTACTTCGATGGGTCTAGTGGTTGAGAGTGGTGGACATCGTATGCTTTATGCACTGAGTGAGAGATGTGAGGATGGTTGCTATGGTTGATTGTTTGCTATCACTATGACATGCACACCCCCTCCCCCATTATCTTTACACCATCTGTTTAGTGGAACCTTAGAGTATTGTGCGTTATGTAGTGCTAACTCTTTGGTTGCAGGTCCTGGTTCAGGTATGGTTTAGTATACTTGTTATTGTTCTGCCTTGCTGCTTATCACTCATATCAGACTTTTTGTCTGACCCAGAGTTTTATGTCTCTTCTTATTACTCTGGGTGCTCTCACGAGCAGACTAGAGACAGGTTAGCTGGTGATGCACGAGTAGCTATACCGGAGAAGAGAAGGAGGCTTCCACGTATGATATATATAGATATTCTCCCTGTGTCGCTGCTGGTCACTACTTTGGGCAACAGTAGTGTACCTTTTTCTTTGCTTTGCTTTAGAGATAGTTGAAAAGTTGTAATAATGATGATGTGGAACATAAGCTGTGTTTGGATTTCCGCTGCTATGATGTTTAGTTTTAGCTTCCAGTTTATGCACTGTCTCGCCTGTTTTATGTCAAGTATGTTGTTATTATATTTTATTCCATGCGCTGTGAGACACTCTACAGGTTCTTGGTTAGTTCATTCTCTTCTTTCTTTTCTTCTGACGACCGTCCCGTGCTGGTTGGACATCGGTATAACGCACTTTCATGGGAAATGTCGGCTAGTGCGGGGCGGGCCGTCACACCATTTTTAATTGAGGAATTTGTAAGTCAGTTCTCCCATGTGACTCATCTAAAATTCTTGGGTGATAATATCTGAAAATTCTTTATTCATTTTATTATTCGTCTATCCAAAGATTATATCTTCAACATATATTTGTACTAATTGTATATCATTATTATTTCTTTTAATAAAAAGTGTATTATCTATTTTATCAATTTCAAAGTTAGATTAATTTCTTAATCTATCATACCAAGCTCTAGGAGCATGTTTTAATCTAAAATATGCTTTCTTTAATTTATATACAAGATTTGGTAATTTTTCACCTTCAAAAAGAGGTGGTTGCTCTACATATACGTCTTCTTTAACATATCCGTTTAGAAAAGCACTTTTAATATCCAATTGACATAATTTGAAATTATTATGATTTGCAAAAGCTAATAATATCCTAATTGCTGCTAATCTTGCTATGGCAGCAAACATTTCATCGTAATCTATTCCTTTTTCTTGAGTATAACCATGTGCTACTAATTGCGCCATATTTCTTATAACCTCACCGTTTTCATTCATTTTATTTTTATAAACCCTTTTAGTTCCTATTATAGTTTTGTCCTCCAGTCTAGGAACAAGTTCTCATACAATATTCCTAGTAAACCGATTCAATTCCTCTTGCATGGCAAGGATCCATGAATCGTTAGATGATGCTTCTTTGGATTCTTAGGTTCGATAGTAGAAATAAATGCTGAATTACTCATATTATTTAATTGGTTTTGAGTCCTAACAACGGATTCAATATTTCCTAAGTTATTTTCTACAGGGTGGTCTCTTAGTAATCTAATTCATTTATTTGATTGATTAATTTCATTGTTTGTTTCATCTATCTCATTTTCATTTTCATCTTCATTAAGGTTTGTTATATTTTTATAATTTTCATCAAAAGATACATTTAATGTTTCTTTGATTATGTTAATTCCTAAGTTAAAATCTCTAAATGCCTTACTTCTCTCTGAATATCCAATAAATATGCCTTTATCAATTTCAAGTCAAATTTATCTAAATTTTCTTTAGTATTAAGGATAAAACATTTACTTCCAAATTTTTTAAAATACGATACTTTTGCTTTCTTATTATACAAAAGTTCATATGGTGTTTTATGAGTTAAGGGTCATATAGAAATTCTATCTAAAATATAAACAGCTGTTGCAACTGCCTCAGTCCAAAAATTCCTTGGTAAGTTACTATCAGATAACATAGTTCTCGCACACTCTTGTATCGACCTATTTTTTTGTTCAACTACTCTATTTTGTTGATGGGTTCTAGAGAAAGAAAAATTATGGGTTATTCTCTTCTCATTACAAAATGTTTCAAAATTTTCATTTTTGAATTCTCGACCGTGGTCACTACGTATTGTTTTAATTTTAAGGATAATAAATTTTGAATTCTTTTAGCAAAGGTTTTTAAATGATCAAAAGCATCACTTATATTTTTTAGAAATAAAGTCCAGGTAAATCTAGAAAAATCGTCGACTATTACGTAAACATATTTATTGTGATTTAGTGATTGAGTTTGGGATGGACCGAATAGATCCGTGTGAATTAACTTTAATGGTTTCGAGGTTGTAATTTCCTCTTTTGATTTAAACGAACTTCTTTTAAATTTTCCGAACTGATAAGCGTCGCGTAAATTATTTACTTTAAATTTCAATTTGGGTCATCCTTTAATTGAATCTAACTTTGGAATACTAGAGATGTGTTTAAAATTTATATGACCAAATCTCTGATGTCAGATCCAAGGGTCACTTGTATTGACCATAAGACATAGAATATCATTGGAGATTTTCATACTTAATATATAGGTATTTTTCTTTCTATCTCCTTCGAATATTATTTTTGAATTCCTATCTTCTGTAAAGCATTTATCTTTCTCAAAATTTATTTTATAGCCTTTATCGCAAAGTTGACTTATACTTAGTAGGTTATGTTTTAGATTCCTAACTAAAAAACACTAGAAATAGTTGGAGTTTCAGAATTACCAACATTGTTGATACCAACAATGTATCCTTTAGAGTTATCACCAAAGTTGACCATTCGACCATCTTCATATACTAGATTATTCAGTAATTCCGGATTTCCCGTCATATGCCTAGAACAACCACTATCCAATATTCATTTGTACTTTTTTATTCCCACCATTTGTTCATCATAATTTGAATTCTCACCTTTTCAGAATTTGAATTTTCAACAACCACACAACCCATCTTTTTAGAACTTGAATTTCCAATAGCCATGCAATAATCTTTTCCTGTACTGGACAACAATTTAGTAGATCAATTGAATTTTTAATGTAATCGAATCCAGACTCTTCAAACATTGATGAAATGTATGAACTTAAACTTGTGTTATGAATAATTTCAAAATTTTCCATTTAGTATTTTCAAAAATCAGATTATGAACTTTTTGAAAATCTGTGCTCTAATACCAATTGTTAGGGAATGTGGAATGCAGATCTTAAGGCAAGACTAACACCAAAAGAGGGTGAACAGTGTTTATAAGGAATTTATGAAAATATTAAACTTAAATGATTTACTATATGAATCACACACAATAGAGATGGTCACAGATACAGAATCAAACACAAATACAGAAACAAATAAATATAAAATGTGGAAAAGGAAAGAATACACCGGAGTTTATACTGGTTCATATTACTCCTATGTCCAGTCCCACGCAACGCTGGATTGCGCAGAGTTTTATTATTATCAATATCCAAGTACCATTCCCTTGATTTAACGGCTACAAGGTAAATACCGCTCCAAACACCCTTGATTCTACGACTACAAGTTAACACCGCTCCTTTTCCTTGATTACAACGCTACAAGGAGAACACCTTTTCCCAAACACTTCCCAAATGATTACAACACCCCTATAACTCTTCAATAGCGCTTCAATTCAGAAAGTAGCGGAAAGAGAGTGAGAAAAGAAGAAGTTTTATATAATTAGAGCAGAAATCAGCAAAGTACAAGTGTAGAAATCAAAAAATGATAAAGAATAATGGTGGGATGAAAACGGGTGAAGATGGAGAAGAAGATATATGAAAAAAATTCGAAATCAGCCCTTATTTACAAGGTATAAAATGTTACAATGTCCCAGAAACGTTACTAATGGTGAAAGGACACTTCCTTCGAAAATCGAATTTCTGACAGTTGTATGTCGACATATACACATATTTTTTTAAAAACTTATTTTTTGAGTGTTTAATTATATATATATATATATTATTCTAGAAATTCTTGAATTAAAACTTAGTGATATAAATGAGTATTCTAAAGTGTAAAATCATATGAAAACATAATAATATATTATGTAAACATATTTATAAATTTATGAGGTTTAAAACTATACAACTATATAAACTTATTTAACTCTTGATTTCAGGGCTACAAGGAACACATCCTTTCCCAAACACTCCCCAAATGATTACAACAGCTCTATAACTCTTCAATAGCACTTCAATTAAGAGAGTGAGAAAAGAAGAAGTTTTATATAATTAGAGTAGAAATTAGCAGAGTAGATGTGTAGAAATCGATAAAATGATAAAGAATAATGGTGGGATGAAGAGGGGTGAAGATGGAGAAGAAGACATATGAAAAATTTCGAAATCAGCAATTATTTATAAGTTTTGAAAGGTTGCAGTGTCTCAGAAACATTACAAATGGTGAAAAGACACTTCCTTTGAAAATTGAATTTATGACAGTGGTATGTCAACATACCCATATATGTATGTCGACATATACATATTTAAAAAAAAAATATTTTTTAAGTGTTTAATTATACATATATTATTCTGGAAATTCTTGAATTAAAATTTAGTGATATAAATGAGAATCCTAAAGTGTAAAATCATATGCAAACATAATAACATATTATATAAACATATTTATAAATTTATAAGGTTTTAAACTATATAACAGTATAAACTTATTTAAACTGATATATTAAACTTAAAACTTATATTTGAAATCATAAGTAATATAGAAAAACAATTTGAAATTAGAATTAGAATTTTGAAAATCAAAATTTGAAATTTGAAAATCAGAATTTGAACCTGGAATGCTATTCAGAGTCTTACAAATAAACTAGACTCTATTACTATATTTGTCTTGAACTCTTGATCTCTTGAAAACTTGATAACTTATGAGTCTTGAATCTCTCTTGAATTCGGATTCTCTTGGAACTCTAAAACTGTACAATCTTCAGTATTTAAGTCCTGTATACAAAACCTGCATATATATGTATATATATTCTAGATAGAAATGTTAGTATATAATTTATGAACAATTAATAATGATAATTGAAATAAGTTTGTTGTCATCAAAACTCCATTCTTCTACAATCTTCCCCGTTTTGATGATGACAACCTTGATTTATAAAATATTCATACTTGTTCATACTATTTGATCTGGTCCTTCTAATACTCACCCTGGCATCATGAATCCTACATGCTACCCCTTAAATTAAGTCTAACTAATCCTTGTTTTATAATTTCTCCCCCTTTGTCATCGACAAAAAGAAATTCTAAATGTACTCCATCTAAATTTATACCTTAAATATCTATATCCTATATCCATCCATATATTATAATACTCAAATATATACTAAAGTACTAAAATATATATATATATATATATATATATATATATATAACTCCCCCATAATCATGCCTGTATTATAACCTTTATTCTATTTATAATTATTCTAATACTAACTTCAAAATCTATGAGAAACAAACATTGTGTTAACAATCCAAATAATACAAACTAATACAAATTACAACGTTTCACGAGAACACGAAATACTATATACGTATTACATCATATGTAGGAATAAACGAGAAACCTGAACGTCTAATTCTTCGTATTTGAGGACTTATGAATTGGGTAATTGGGGTAATGGAGACAAAATTCCCCATTTTTCTCAATTATTTTCCATTGTCGATCGAAACAAACTTCACTAACGCATATGACTTGATCATCCTCCTCCATGCCTTCATTTTGTGCCTCTTCTTGTTCCTCCTCTTCTACCATCCCTTCCTCTTCTTCATCTTCATCATTGGATTATCATCTTCGACGATAATCAGATTTGCTTGATTATCCATTACAAACTTTTGTAGATTTTTCATTGTCTTTCCTTGTTTTATATGCTCTGGATTCTTCCAAATTTGTAACACTCGGATTTCAGCGAGCATTTGGAGTACATACGCCATTTTCTCTTCCAATTTTATCACACTAGCGAGAGTAGAGCGTTGACGATTCGGGGTTAATTTGTTTATTGTAATTAGTGGAGGCCATCGTTTGTTTTAATTTTGAGTTTTTCAAGAAATGAAATGAGAGAATGAAGAAGAAAATTCGAAGTAGAAAGTTGAAGTGGTTGTTATAACTAACTTATGGTGGAAATTAATTTTTGAAATCTGACAGCTATATGTTGACATACATGCATTTATGATTTTATTTTTCTGATTTTCCTTGTTATTCTTATATATATTAATATATTTAATTACTATAATTCACTTAATGAACAAATACCTAATTCTCTTCTAAATTCAGTAAACATTGCTTCGTTTAATGGTTTTGTTAATATATCTGCTATTTGTTTTTCGGTTTCTATAAATTCGAGTGAAGTTTTCTCTTTACTAACGTTATCTCTTAGAAAATGATGTCGTATATCAATATGTTTAGTTCTTGAATGATGAGTTGGATTTTTAGTTATATTTATAGCGCTTGCATTATCGCAGTATATTGGTGATTTATTTATAGTTAATCCAAAATCTTTTAAAGTTAGTTGCATATATATAACTTGTGAACGAGCCAAAGCAGCAGATATATATTCTGCTTCAGTTGTTGACAAGGATACTATATTTTGCTTTTTTAGTAAACCACGAAACTAGTGAATGTCCTAAGAAATGACACGTTCCACTAGTGCTTTCGATCAGATTTTACATCCCATATAATCAGCGTCACAATAAGAAATTAAATCAAACGAATCATCCTTAGGATAAACTAATAAAAAATTTGATGTATGTTTTACATATCTTAGAATATGTTCTATGACTTTTAAATGTGTTTCCTTAGGTTGCGATTGATAGCTTGCATAGAGACATACACTATGCATTATATCTGGTCTACTAGCGGTATTATACAATAATGATCCTATCATACCTCTATATATTTTTTGATCAACAACTTTTGATGTATCATCTTTACTTAAGGCCATATTAGTTGCCATTGGTATTGGACTCCCATTAGTTGTTGTTAAATTATATTTATTAATTAAATCTCTTGCATATTTTCTTGATTAATAAATATTCCATTCTTTAATTGACGAATTTGTAAGTCTAAGAAGAATGGTAGTTCTCCCATGTGACTCGTCTCAAATTCTTGGGTCATAATATCTGAAAATTCTATATTCATTTTATTATTTGTCGATCCAAAGATAATATCATCAACATATATTTGTACTAATTGTATATCGTTATTATTTCTTTTAATAAAAAGTGTATTATCTATTTTACCTATTTCAAGTTAGATTGCAATAGGTAATTTCTTAATCTATCATACCAAGCCCTAGAAGCCTGTTTTAATCCATATAACGCTTTCTTTAATTTATATACAAGATTTGGTAATTTTTTGTCTTCAAAAAGAGGTGGTTGCTCTGCATATACATCTTTAACATATCTGTATAGAAAATCACTTTTAACATCCAATTGATATAATTTGAAATTATTATGATTAGCAAAAGCTAATAATATCCTAATTGCTTTTAATCTTGCTACAGCGACAAATGATTCATCGCAATCTATTCCTTCTTCTTGAGTATAACCCTGTGCTACTAATCGTGCCTTATTTCTTACGACCTCACCGTGTTCCTTCATTTTAATTTTACAAACCCATTTGATTCCTATTATAGTTTGGTCCTCTGGTCTAGGAAAAAGTTCCCAAACATCATTCCTGGTAAACTGATTAAATTCCTCTTGCATATCAAGGATCCATAATCTAATGTCTTATGAACTGATTAAATTCCTGTGCTAATCAATTCTTGCATATCAGGCGAGATGCATCCTTGTTGGGGCTCGGGTGTACTGACTTATTCCTCCTGGCTAAGAGTGGGCGTTGTTAGTGAATTCCGAAGAGGAGCTTCAGGACTGGACGTAGGGCGGGAAGTCTGAACCAGTATAAAAATTCTTGGTGTCACTTTACTTTATTTTCCGCATTTACTTTTTTGTGATATATCTTGGTAAGTTAGATTTTATTTGCATAACTATTGCTTATTACTTAGCTAGCATATCACATATGTTTCCGCAATATCCATATGGATCCTTTAAGTCGTACACATCGACTTTTCATTTGGTATCGGAGCAAGACCATCATATAACCGTAAAAACATTATTTGATATTTAGATAATATGGATAATAATACTAGTACTAGCATTAACACCGGATATTCTGAAGGCAAATCAACTGCTAGACCACCCTTCTTTAATGGCATGAATTATAGTTACTGGGCCACTCAGATGAGAATATACATGCAAGAAAATAGTTATGATGCATGGAATATTACTTTAAAAGAGTATACATCACCTACTACTGCATACACTGAATGGTCAAATATTGTTAAAAATGAAGCTACTGCAAATGCTAAGGCCATGAACATGCTACATTGTGCTCTAGATAGAAATGAGTTCAATCACATTTGTATGTGCAACACTGTATATGAGACCTGGAGAACACTTAAGATTACTCATGAAGGCACTAACAAAGTTAAACAAAGTAAAATATCTATGTTGAAGAATCAGTTTCAGAATTTTAAAATGAATGAAAACGAATCCATAAATGATATGTATTCACATTTTCAAAATATTTATCATTTTTTATTAGGACTAGGAGAAAAATATTCTGACTTTGACATAATTTCAAAAATATTGAATTCCTTAACAAATGAATGGGAGAGAAAAGTATTAGCTATCGAAGAAGCTAATGATCTCTCTGCTATGAAACTGGAAGAATTGATCAATAATCTAATGTCTTATGAAGTGTATTTGCAGGTAAAGAAAGCACAGGTACAAGACAAGAAAATTTTAGCTTTCCATGCAGAAAAAGAAGATTCCGATTCAGATGAAGAAGATATAGCATTTGTTGCTAAGAATTTTAGAAAATTTCTAAAATACAGAAAAATTCAAAGCAAAAATTATAAAGAAGAATTCATTCAAAGAACCTGATCTTGCTCTAGTAGAATGCTTCAACTGTCACAAGACCGAACACTATCAAAAGAATTGTCCAGAACTAAAGAGAAATCGCAAAAATGAAAATAAAAGAAACGAGCTTTTTCAGTCACTTGGGACAACTCGGATTCATCTTCTGAAAGTGATAGCAACAGTGAACGTGTGCTTCATAGCTAAGGACAATGATGTCCCACTTAATAAAAACAGAGGACAATGGATACTAGACAGTGGTTGCTCAAAACATATGACAGGAGAAGAGGAAATGTTATCAAATATCACTTACTCATAAGGAGGAACTGTCACATTTGGAGATAATTCCAAAGGATACATCATCGGCAAAGGCGATGTGAGCAATTACGGTATATCTAGTTCACCACTTATTTCAGATGTTTTATTAGTTAAGAACTTAAAACACAATTTATTAAGTATAAGTCAATTGTGTGGTAAAGGTTTTAAAATAACATTTTTTGAAAATAAACGTAGCATATTGATTCAAATCAAAATCTTATTTCTGAAGGAAATCGAGATAAAATATATATTTTAAATATGGCAATTAATAAGAATCCAAGCATGTGTTTATTAGCCAAAGATAATGATCCTTGGTTATGGCACAAACGATTTTGCTATATTAACTTTAAAACAATAAACAAATTATCTAAAAATGATCTTGAAAGAGGATTACCCAAAATAAAATTCAAAACTAAAAAATTATTTCATGCTTGTCAATTGGGAAAGTTAACCAAATCCTCTTTTAATTATAAAAAGGTCATATCAACCTTACAACCACTTGAGTTACTACATATGGATTTATTCAGACCAACCCAAGTTCAGTCCATAAATCATAGTAGATATGTGTTTGTAATTGTTGATGATTTTTCAAGATACACATGGACTTTGTTTTTAAAGAATAAAAGCGATACTTTTGATTTTTTTTAAGAATTTCATCAAACAAATTCAAAATTTAACTGATTTAAAAATAAAAAATATACGAAGTGATCATGGAGGAGAATTTGAAAATGAAAATTTTTATTAGTTTTGTCAAAAAAGAATATTGTACTAGTTTAATAAAACATTTTGGAATGGAAAACACGTCAAGTAAGCTTACACCAATGAGTACGACGACACATTTGTATAAAGATGAAAATGGTAAAAGTGTCGATCAAAAGTTATATCGAAGCATGATAGGTTCACTTCTGTATTTAACTGCAAATAGACTGGATATTATGATGAGTGTTTGCTTATATGCTTGATTTCAAGCTAATCCAAAAGAGTCACATTTAAGAGCGGTTAAACGAATATTATGATATCTAAGTAGTACCAAAGATTTTGGACTCTTCTATCCGAAAGATTGTTCCTTTGAATTGGTTTCATATAGCGATGCTGATTTTGGAGGATCACGAACGGATCGCAAGAGTACAAGTGGAACATGTCACTTTATTGATAAACTGCTTATATCTTGGTTCAGCAAGAAGCAAAATTGTGTTTCATTATTAGCATGCGAAGCTGAATACATATCTGCTGCACTAGCTTGTGCTCAGGTATTATATATGCAGCAAACACTAAAAGATTTCATGTAAATTTGTCAAATTCCATAATTTATTGTGACAATACAAGCGCAATAAATTTATCTAAGAATTCGGTAAACCATTCCAGAACTAAACACATTGATATCAAACATCACTTCTTGAGAGATAATATTGAAAAACAAACAATTAATTCAAAATTTGTTAACTCAGAAAACCAAATCGCAGATATCTTTACTAAACCCCTTTTAGATAATTCTTTCACTAAACTCCGACGAGAACTAGGAATTGTATCATTCAAAGACCTCTAAGAAGTTCTTCGATTATCATGTGCTTATAATGTCTTAATTCCTTTTTAATTGATGACAAAGGAGGAGAAATATTTTTCATGATTATACCATTTTTATATTTCCATGCTATTATACTTTTATATTTTCCATACTATTGGAAAATTGTGCTAACATTTGTGAATGCAGGAATCAAATGGTAAGGATATAAGATTATGAACTAACAAATTTGTGCAGAAATTCAGGGGGTGCTATACATTCAGGGGGAGAAAATCCAAAGTGTTGTCATCAATCAAAAGGGGGAGAATGTTGAATAAAAAGATTTTGATCGATGCCAATGAATGAAGCTACTACGAGAATCGAATCACAAAGATAAGGTTTATATATATAGGTACACTGAGTCGTGTTAGAATTATGTTAAAATCTATCCTAAAGTACACATGAATGTGCTAATCAAAGTTATATATGTTTTAGAACCTTCAAAAGCTAGATATGTGCAGAAACTGGCCTACCAGTCAACTGGTAGGAAATGAACAAGTCAATTGGTCAAGCTGTTTCTGCATATAACGGCTAGTTTTGAAAAAAAAATTACTTATCCGATTTAATTCTACCAGTCAATTAATGATTTTTAACCAGTCGATTGATTCGACCCTGATACTGTTTTGTGAAGAGTCACCATTTTTCATGAAGTGATTCCTCTTCATTAATCAAAGGAAATGGACATAACTTTTTATAGAAACTATCATGAAGGATTGCTACTCTTATACCATTATATAAACAAGTTTAATCATGTTTTACAATCACCGATTTTAACTAAATTATACTGATTTTTCTGATCATCGTTCTATTCTCCCCATTTATATTCTTTGCAATTAAAAATCTCTCCAATTCAAATACTTGTTGAATCCTTGAATCGATTTAATATCATTTGATTCAACGAGAAATCTTCTTCCTTAAATCTTCGCATTCAAATAATATACTCGAGGAATAGATTATAGGAAGGTTTTACTTAAAATATTGGCTATCCATGTTGATTCAAGAACATAAATCAGAAGTCAAACACTTGTAATTGTTGAACACCTGTGTAGTTGCTCCGGCGAGAGGCATCCTTGTTGGGGCTCGGGTGTACTGACCTATTCCTTCAGGGTTAAGAGAGGGCGTTGTTAGTGAATTCCGAAGAGGAGCTTCGAGACTGGATGTAGGGCAGGAAGTCCGAACCAGCATAAAAATTTCTGGTGTCACTTTACATTATTTTTCGCATTTACTTTGTTTGTGATATATCCTGGTAACTTAGATTTTATTTGCATAACTATTGCTTATTAAAGCCAGATATATGCAATAACTGGCCTACCAGTTGACTGGTAGGAAATGAACCAGTCAACTGGTCAAGCTGTTTCTGCATATAACGGCTAGTTTTGATAAAAAAAATTGTTTATAAAATTTAATTCTACCAGTCAACTGATGATTTCTAACCAGTCGACTGATTCGACCCAAAAACTATTTTGTGAAGAGTCACCATCCTTCATGAAGAGATTCCTCTTCATTTGTCAAAGGAAATTGACATAACTTTTTATAGAAACTATTAATAAATGATTGCTACTCTTATACCATTATATAAACAAGTTTAATCATGTTTTACAATCACCGATTTTAACTAAATTATACTGATTTTTCTGATCATCATTCTATTCTCTCCATTTATATTCTTTGCAATTAAAAAGAACTCCAATTCAAATACTTGTTGAATCCTTGAATCAATTTAATATCATTTAATTCAACAAGCAATCTTCTTCCTTAAATCTTCGCATTCAAATCATATACTCGAGGATCAATTATAGGCAGGTTGTACTTAAAATGTTGGTTATCCGTGTTGATTCAAGAACACAAATCAGAAGTCAAACACTTGTAATTGTTGAAGACCTGTATAGTTGCTCAGGCGAGGGGCATCCTTGTTGAGGCTCTGGTGTACTGACCAATTCCTTCGGGTTAAGAGAGGGCGTTGTTCGTGAATTCCGAAAAGGAGCTTCGGGACTGGACATAGGGCGGGAAGTCCAAACCAGTATAAAAATTCCTGGTGTCACTTTACTTTATTTTCCGCATTTACTTTATCTGCGGTATATCTCGGTAACTTAGATTTTATTTGCATAACTATTTCTTGTTACTTGGCTAGCATATCACATATATTTCCGCTATATCCATATAGATCCTTTAAGTCGTGCACATCGATTTTTCACTTATTTCTCTCTAAATATCCAATAAATATGCCTTTATCGGATTTCAAGTCAATTTATCTACATTTTCTTTAGTATTAAGGATAAAATATTTACTTTCAAATATTTTAAAATATGATACTTTTGGTTTCTTATTATACAAAAGTTCATATGGTGTTTTATGAGTTAAGGGTCTTATAGAAATTCTATTTAAAATATAACAAGTTGTTGTGAATATCTCAGCCCAAAAATTCCTTGGTAAGTTACTATCAGATAACATAGTTCGTGCACACTCTTGTATCGACCTATTTTTTCATTCAACTACTCCGTTTTGTTGAGGGGTTCTAGAGAAATAAAAATTATGGGTTATTCTCTTTTTATTACAAAATGTTTCAAAATTTTCATTTTTGAATTCTCGACCGTGGTCACTATATATTGTTTTAATTTTTAAGGATAATAAATTTTGAATTCGTTTAGCAAAGGTTTTTAATTGATCAAAAGCATAACTTTTATATTAAAAAAATAAAGTCCACGTAAATCTAGAAAAATCTTCAACTATTACGTAAACATATTTATTGTGATTTAATGATTGAGTTTGGGATAGATTGAATAGATTCATGCGAATTAACTCTAATGGTTCCGAGGTTGTAATTTCCTCTTTTGATTTAAATGAACTTCTTTTTAATTTTCTGAATTGACAAGCATCGCATAAATTATTTTCTTTAAATTTCATTTCAGATAATCCTCTGATTGAATCTAACTTTGGAATCCTAGAGATGTGTTTAAAATTGATATGACCAAATCTCTGATGCCAGATCCAAGGGTCACTTGTATTAGCCATAAGACGTAGACTATCATTGGAGATTTTCATACTTAATATATAGATATTTTTCTTTCGATCTCCTTCGAATATTATTTTTGAATTCATATATTTTATAATGCATTTATCTTTCTCAAACTTTATTTTATAGCCATTATCGCAAAGTTGACTTATACTTATTAGGTTGTGTTTTAGATTCCTAACTAATAAAACATTAGAAATAGTAGGAGTTTCAGAATTATCAACATTGTTGATACCAACAATATGTCCTTTAGAGTTATCACCAAAGTTGACCATTCGACACTACAACAAAATGACCATATTACAACTTTAATTTCACAACGGTGGTAAAAGCACCGTTGTAATAAATGGGTTTTTACAACGGTGGTAAAAGCACCGTTGTAATAAATTATTTTTTACAACGGTGGTAAAAACACCGTTGTAATAAATGGTTTTTTACAACTGTCAGTTCCCTAAAGTTGTAATAAACATATTTTTAACAACTTTTTACTTTGTTAGTTGTAATAGATGCCCATTACAAACTTCATGTTTATAATATCTATATTTAATAACCAATTATATTAATATTTAATAATAACTAATAATTAATAATAAACTTAGGAATCAATAATATTTATTAATTATTATTAAATAATTACTATTTAATAACTAGTAATTTATTTTTAATAGTTAATGTATGTTAACTGCTTATTAATCAATAATTAGTAACATACATTATCAGCTTTTAAAAATTATTAATCGATTATATCTAAGTTGAAATAAGTAAAAATTAAATAATAACTATTATTAATAAGTAATATTTGATTTGGTAACTCTTTTTCTAATATAACTAATATATACTAATTAATATCTGATAATTAATAGTTAAATTAGAAAGTCGTTTAAACTTATTTTTAGTAACTCTTTTTTCTATTTCTAGTATTACAAACCTATTAAATATTAATAACAACTTATATTTAATAATTAGTAATATTAACATTTAAGAATAATTCATATTCAATAATAAATTTACAAATTAATATCAATTACTATTAATTACTATTAGATTAGATAAAAAATGCTTAATTGATGATTAATAAATAATAGTTACTTTTTAAAAATTACTATTAAATATTTAATAGTATATAATCAATAACATTTACATAATAATTCACTTTTAATAGTTGGAATTCAATTATAACTTTGAAGAAATAGGTAATTATTAATAATAACTAATATTAATCAGTAATATTTAATATTTTAGCAAAAATCAATTCTTAAGAAATTCATATTATATTTATATTTAATATAAAATTTTACTTATTAATTCTAAATTATAATTTTTAATTCTCTAAGTTTTGGTGAAATTTTAATTGTAACCGATGGAAAACTGACGGTCATGTTAAATGCAAATTAAACAATGAAATTTAATGGCTGTAATTTAATTAACAGATAATTCACTATTAAATGCTACTAATTAGTACTTAACAATAAAATTTTATAATATGTAAAAGTGGTTACAAGTTAAAATTCAGTATTTACTAATAATTATAGTAATAAATTAAACAAAAAGGTACAACATAACATGCCACGTTTGATCTGAATGGCATGTAACGCAACATGCTAGGGGCTAAAGAAATTTCTTGGCATGTAACGCAACATGCCACGTTGGCTCCAAGGAACGAAATTTCTTGGCTCCAAAACGAAATTTTCGGATGTAATCACCTCGTCAATTCGAACTCCAGCCTCCAGATGTCCTCCCAAACCCTAATCCAAATTCAAGATCTCCCGAAACCCACTGAAATTATCCGGGCCGAACTATTCGACTACAATTCCAAATTCCATTTTTCCATTTTTCCCCAAAGCTTAGAACAATGGCCACCGAAGAGAAAACTCCTTTCCCAAAATCAAAAATCCGAACTTTCCCTAAAATAATGGCCAGAGCCTTCGTCGCCGCTCTCTCTCCACCTCCTCGACGTCGCTTGAAGCACCATAACCACCTTCGAAGCCTTGTTCGCAGGTGAGCCACCGGCAACCGAGTTCCCCCCTAATCAAATTGAAGAACCCTAGCACCGCTTCTGCAATCAAAGTCACCCCGTTGAGCACACGGTCTACACCTCCTTGCTGTTCAGTGTAAGTGAGTACCTCCTCACTCACGATAAATCTTTTGTTCAAGTTTGCAACTTTAATCTGAAACCGAAATAAAATAGTAGTTTGTTTGTACTACTTTAAAATTGAGTCGCCCATTAGTTGGTTAGTTTCTGATGCATGAATTTTGGTATACTAGTGTGTTGTGGCTTCCAGAATCTTTGCACAGCAGTTAGATATGATAATGAGTTGCGAACCAGTTTGTTTACTATTGTGGTTTTGACTGATATGAGCTGTGTTCGTCATCATATGGGAG
Source organism: Allium sativum (assembly GCA_030737875.1). Classification (NCBI taxonomy): domain Eukaryota; kingdom Viridiplantae; phylum Streptophyta; class Magnoliopsida; order Asparagales; family Amaryllidaceae; genus Allium; species Allium sativum. The sequence continues at coordinate 46,180,440 of CM060915.1, read as the reverse complement.
ACTGAAGGACAGGTGATGTATATTTGGCTCCTTGGTGACTTAGTTCATAGTTTGGTGTTATGGAGTTTTAGGGAGTGTGTCTTATTGATTTTTTCTAGCAATTGAAACTGCCATAGGTGTGAATGCGTACAGACAGTTTAATGCATCTTATTTCAGCTGTTGAGTTTTCTACATGGCTTTTAGTGGTTTGGGCTGAGCTTGTAAGTATGATGGTTACATCTTTCAGGTTTATGCATAGACTACTGCATATCAACCACTTGTTGCTGGCATTTATTTTCAAACAAGACATGGCTGCTGGAGAATAGTAAAATGAGTTCGAACATTAGCACCGTTGATTTTGCATTATGGTAATTCCACCGTGTTTAGAACAAAGGTATCATTTATTTATGTTTGCTTCCATTACTTTTTCTTTTGTTTTGTGGTGTTGATGCTTGCAATTTGGATGCAAAAAATTTTAGTTATCTTGCTTATATGCTTGAAGGTTTTGCTTGGTGGTGGCAAGCTGTTGCTTATTTCTGCTAATTTCCAGCAAAGCTCATGCTCTTAAAAAGGAGACGGCAATTTCATTTTTTTTAATTTTTTTTTGGCATAGTAAAACAAAATACTGAAAATTATGTTCCATTTTGAAGCTCGCAGATTCTTTCTTACTTGTTCCTTCCTACCTTTTAACTGTTGCTTGCATTTCTTTTTTGGGGTAAGCAAGCTAAAATAACCGACTTTCCATGTTTAAATTTTGCTTTTTTGGGGTATGAACAATGTACAGGTTAAAATAGGAAATATTGGGGAAGCAGCAGTAGTAGAAAGGAACCATGCAGCACGCACAATGACCGGAACGCCCGAATACATGGCACTTGAACTATACGAAGAGAACTACACAGAGCAAGTATATTTACTCATTCGGGATGTGCCTAATCGAAATGGTCACTCTCGAAATACTCATTTGTGATGTGCCTAGAGCTAGACCGTCTGCCTCAGATTTGTTGAGCGATCAGCTTGTAGGGAGGAATGTATGTATTGTTATGACTGTATTATGTAAAAGTGAGTTATACGATAGTGGATCACAAAGTTGTAATAATTCAAATATTGAAATAAAATATTTAATTGATTATTTCAGTTCAGTGTAGTATCATTTTATTCAATATATATATTTATTTTTATATGAAATGTAATGTATAACGAAACAAAAATCATATTGTTATAATTAATTGTTGTAGGAATTACTACAACGGTGAAAAAAAGTTGTAATATCTATTACTACAACAGTGCAAAAATGTTGTAATATGTATTACTACAACAGTGGAAAACAGTTGTAAAATATACATTTAACAACGGTGTCGCAACGGTGGATAAAAGTTGTAAAAGATTTCAGTCTATTACAACTTCTTCATAGACGACGGTGGCTCCACCGTTGTAAAAAATCTTTTACAACTGTTTTCCACCGTTGTAATAGGGTCATTTTGTTGTAGTGCGACCATCTTCATATACTAGATTATTCAGTAATTTCGGATTTCCCGTCATATGTCTAGAACAGCCACTATCCAGTATTCATTTGTACTTTTTTATTCCCACCATTTGTTCATCATAATTTGAATTCTCACCATTTCAGAGTTTGAATTTTCAACAACCACGCAACCCATCTTTTTAGAACTTGAATTTCCAATAGCCATGTAACACATCTTTTCCTGTACTGGACAACAATTCAGTAGATCAACTGAATTTTTAATGTAATCGAATCCAGACTCTTCAAACATTGATGAAACGTATGAATTTAAACTCGTGTTATGAATAATTTCAAAATTTTCCATTTAATATTTTCAAAAATCAGATTATGAACTTTTTGAAAATCTGTGCTCTGATACTAATTGTTAGGGAATGTAGAATGCAGATCTTAAGGCAAGACTAACACCACAAGAGGGTGAACAGAGTTTATAAGGAATTTATGAAAATATTAAACTTAAATGATTTACTATATGAATCACACACAACAGAGATAATCACAGATATAGAATCAAACACAAATACAGAAACAGATAAATATAAAATGTGGAAAAGGAAAGAATACACCGGAGTTTATACTGGTTCATATTACTCCTATGTCCAGTCCCACGCAACGCTGGATTGCGCAGAGTTTTATTATTATCAATATCCAAGTACCATTCCCTTGATTTAACGGCTACAAGGTAAATACCGCTCCAAACACCCTTGATTCTACGGCTACAAGTTAACACCACTCCTTTTCCTTGATTACAACGCTACAAGGAGAACACATTTTCCCAAACACTTCCCAAATGATTACAACACCATTATAACTCTTCAATAGCACTTCAATTCAGAAAGTAGCGGATAGAGAGTGAGAAAAGAAGAAGTTTTATATAATTAGAGCGGAAATCGGCAAAGTAAAAGTGTAGAAATCAAAAAATGATTAAGAATAATGGTGGGATGAAAACGGGTGAAGATGGAGAAGAAGATATATGAAAAAAATTCGAAATCAGCCCTTATTTACAAGATATGAAATGTTGCAATGTCTTAGAAACGTTACTAATGGTAAAAGGACACTTCCTTTGAAAATTGAATTTCTGACAGTTGTATGTCGACATATATACATATTTTTTAAAAATACTTATTTTTTGAGTGTTTAATTATATATATTATTCTAGAAATTCTTGAATTAAAACTTAGTGATATAAATGAGTATTCTAAAGTGTAAAATCATATGAAAACATAATAATATATTATGTAAACATATTTATAAATTTATGAGGTTTAAAACTATATAACAATATAAACTTATTTAAATTTATATATTAAGCTTAAAACTTATATTTGAAATCATAAGTAGTATAGAAAAACAATTTGAAATTAGAGTTTGAAAATTGAAAATCAGAACTTGAACCTGCAGTGCTATTCCGAGTCATATATGTAAATTAGACTCTATTACTATATTTGTCTTGAACTCTTGATCTCTTGAAAACTTGATAACTCATGAGTCTTGAATCTCTCTTGAATTATGAATCTCTTGGAACTCTTAAACTATACAGTCTTCAGTATTTAAGTCCTGTATACAAATCCTGCATATATATGTATATATATTCTAGATCGAAATGTTAGTATATGTTTTATAAACAATTAATAATGATAATTGAAATAAGGTTGTTGTCATCAAAACTCCATTCTCCAACAAGCTTCACTTTCCTCAATAAATGTGTCCACTATGTCTTTTGAAGAACTATTCGAAGAAGGGCTTAAATTCTTAAATTGTGAAAATGAATCTAAGGAATGTGTCGAAGATAATCTTAATTCCATACCATCGAATGAAATTGTTGTTAAAAACACAAGTTTGTGGAATTATGATAATCTTCAGTTGAATGGTATAAAACATTGGCATGACAAAATTTTCATAGGAAGGATTTCGTTTTCAGAATTCATCGATATGCCTATTGCACCTCACATATCAGATAATAAATTATCATGCATCATATTCGATAGAGGCGGGTGTAGGGGGAAATGGAAGCATCATTCATCGTAGAACTTTCATCATCATTATAGATTTCATTTTGCATATGATTTGCATTCGCCAATAGCTGTCAAATTGCATTTCATTTTACAACTATTTTTGCATCTCATCACCTTTGGGTACTATCTTTCAAATTTAGGAAACATATTTACAGTGTTGACATTGTTTTGACCTAGTGTGGGGGAGAGTCTGAATTTCATTCATTTTAGTTTTCTTTAGTTTTTTCTTTTCATTTTTATGCATTTAGATAGGTCCATCATGAATTTTAGATCGTATTAACATGCCAATATTTTTTTTTGGAAATACGACTCATTTTAGATTGGTACAACGAAGCAAGTTAACAATTTTTTTGGTCAGTTGATAGTAAAAAAATCAACTAAGATCAAATAAGAAATTTAATGAAATGTTGAATTACGAGCGATAATAGTATAACTGATATATAGGAAGATTCTTAGGTGATGGCCATGAAGTCTATTCTAAATTATAGTATGTTTAATAGTGGAGGACTTAAAGCATATGCATTGGCTTTTCTAGTGTTAAATTAAGTTGTGTTAAGCTGAAATCGCATAACTCTTTGTTCTTCTTATATTCAAAAATAGTAGTAATCCAAGGGTATCCAACATTACTTATGGATCTATCGTTGGTTTGCAAAGAATGCCTAGCTCTTTCCCGACTCTCACATCATCCGCAGGGCAGTGCATGGGTGGTATACCGACATCTTGTTGGAAAGTCATCGCCAGTCTGCACAATCCTCCAAGCTCTATCCCAAACTATCACGTCATCCGCAAGGCGGTGCATGGATGGTATACCTTGGTCAATTCAGTTAGGTGTGTGTAATTAATTATAAATTTCAATTTTTATAGAGACAGAGAATAAGCAATGATTCCCAAGAAACTCTTGACCTTATAGATTTGACTAGTCGTACACAAGGAAATGAGAACACCACTTTGCAAACTGTGATAAACAAACTAAGAATTTATTTCATGGCTGCACTATGTTATTAACCCAACCAATTGGTCAAACTAGAATTTAACGTATGAAAACTTGAATTATGTTAAAAATTTATGACTAGTTGAGGAACCAAAAATTTCTATAGATTGATTTCGAATTATATATTGCTATGTTGTAATTTTTCTAAAACAAGTCGTATTTTCATATTTTTTTCAATTGCATACGTCCCTTGCATTCATGTAGTTGCATTAGAACCATAACATACTGCATTTGGATTTTATGTGCGGTACCCGCTGAAAATCCTCACGAGACACCACTCATCCTACTAGGGACACTTAGAGGTTTAACGGCTTGTTGCATACGCTCAATGCAATCGTGCTTCATATGAAAGTATGACCTACCTAGTTTTGTTTTTCTTTTCTGTTTAACTCGAGGATGAGTAAAAGATAAGTGTGGGGGTATTTGATAGACATGAAAATATGTTTATTTTATGCTCTTATATTTTTTTCATTTTTTATAAATAAATATTACTTTGGTATTATTTTGTCACTTTTACAAATATGCCGACTAAGACACATGCAGTCAGAAAAATAAAAAATAGAGATCAAATTGGGGGGATGTGTGTGTAGGTTTGCAGATGAAGATCTCACATCAAATTCCTTTTTGGACAAGAGAATAGTTGGTAGAAATAATATGCATATCACAAATCAAGAAAGACTTGTCAGGGAAGCCAGAGGAAAAGAGGAAAGGCCAAAACTTACCTAATTTAACTAAGGCCCGTTTGTGATTGTAATAGGATTTAGGTTGGCTAATCTATCATATAAATACCCATATACTCCCATTGTAACTTTACCCAAGAATTGAGAGTTTTTCTTTTCTTTTCTATACTCCTTTTTGGTCAAATTTGTGTTGTCTATTTAACTAGATTTGGTAGAGCATAATTTACTGTTACAATTTACTTTTCTCATTAATGATTGACCGTCTGATTAGATTCAACAGTAATCCTAATTTTAATTTCTATTTGTTATTTCCATTCTGCAATTTTGATTTCTTCATTTTGTTCTGCTTTCCTAGGTAATGTTGGATTTACTATAGATTTGATTTGAATTTGTAATGAATACAATAGTATTGTTTTTCCTGTTTCAATAGATAATTGTGATTTGGTCATCGGTTTAATTAGATTTGTTCTGAATCAAATTGCAGATTTAATTTTTATTTTAGTCAAATCCTTCAAATTTGTCTAACTCGCCCACAAAATTATATCAATGATAAATTTTGATTTTCCTCTTTGCATTCAATGCACACATATGCGCTTGTAGTAATTTATGATAAATTTGCGCTTATCTATTCCACAGGTTAAACATTGCCCATAGATCACCCTTTCTTCCTTTCCTTGATCATTAGCTTTTCCATCTTCCATCCTTGTTTGTCCTTCTTGCGAATGTCAACCAGAATGGACTTCTCTATTTAAGCACAAACCATGAAATGATGCGAAGTACACTTCGATTGACATGACCCCATCCTTTTCAGGTGAAGCTATGCTATGAACTGTCGTTCTTGCTAGCTCTAACGTGGGGTGTGAATTTTTGGTCAGCTTTTTTCTTGACAAACCGCTTTTATTTACAATAGTGGTTCAAAAGCTAATAGCCTTATGGAAACTTAAAGGGTCAATTTGTGTCAAGTCTGATGGCATAATAATCCTCTTTTTGATTTCATACTCTAAAGAGAAGCACAATATATTCAACGAGACCTAGTTATAATGAGGAATGATCTTTTTTTAATTAAACTATATGGTCCTACTATCAGTAACATCCGTGATATATTTCATCACCAGTATGGGTTTAGATACGCAATATTCCTCTTTTTGCTTGGTCTCACTTAAGGGTGAAATGGTTGGGTAGTAGAATAGGTAAATTGATTTGTATGGATGAAATGATAGAGAAACTTGATATATTAGAGTACACAAATTGTTTGATTGAAATTAAACCTAATAAGGATTTATTTGATGTTTTTTTAGTTCAGTTGGATGATAATGGGACACAGAGGTTGTATGTCAGTTACTTGTGGAAGCCAGACATATCCAACATATGTAAAAAAAATCGATATATCAAATTATCAAGTTATAAAGCAAAAGGATGCAATGAGAAAAAAATGATTCATGTAACCCAGAAGCTCTGAAGGAAAATGAAAGTGGTTAAATTAAGTGCACTGAAGTATTAAAACCAAGACAAGTATTTAAAGGTAGAAAAATTCAAAAATGGAAAAAAGTTAATAAAAGAAAAAGAAGGATGTAAGACGTGAAATTCAGATCTGAATGTGTTGTACAAGAGTTGTAAGAAAAAGCTAATATCAAGAAGTAGGGTAAGCATGAATTTGAAGAAGGTAGGTGCACTAGGAGGGTTACTGCTCTGGTCGGTCCCCCCCTCCCAGAACAAATTCAAAACAAAATGAATTTGAAGAAGGGGTAATTATAATTCCAATCCCTAAAAACAATTAAATGATCAATGTAAAAAAGCTAAAAATAAAGTGGTTGACAGTATGGTTATCTGAAACAATTTTGATGTTTTGCAAGAAAATGAGGAAGAGCATGTTGATCAAGCTGAGTGTGAAGCTGGAATAATAGAAAAGAATTTAATTTTCGATTTGACAATTATTTCTAAAACTGAAGGAGAACAAGGATGTAGTACTTTGAGAAATATTGAAGCAAGTATTCAAGAATTCATTTCTGAAGGAAACAATTGTTACTATAGAAATCTGGTTTTGTTGAAATAATAAGCATGACACTAGGCAAAGATGCTAAACTACATGCTTGGAATGCCTTGATTTCTGATGATGAAAAAGAGATTAATGTGACAAATGCAACTAAAGTAATAGTATGGTTATGTTTCTTCAGTATGTTTTACAATCTGATGAAACCAGGGAAAACTGTTAATCTATGGCATACGAAAAAAGTGTGCACCTGCACAAACAATTGTGCACTAATCCTCTACCATCTTCACTAACCAATAAGCTTTCTAACACGTTTGATCCACCACCTAAGCTAGTTAACAATGACAATCAATCAAATCTATCCTCATTTACTCTTCATAACAATTCAGAAACACCACTTAACCTGACCAATCCACACCCCCTTGATCCTATACCAAACCTAATGCAAACTCAACTGCATCCACTTGTAACTCTTAAACTAATTATCAATCCCATCCAATCTAATCCTAAAGAAAATAATGATTTGTCTACCTCAATTAACCTAAACAAGCTACTACTCCCGCCTCTTCTATACTGTTTGTTGAAATTTTTGATACACAAATCACAACAATTTTGGGCAACAAATAATCTATGAAGATTTTGTGGAAGATTTGTTGCTATATTTGTGGGATATTTGGAATTGAAGGCTATAATTATTTGGTGCTTATCCAAATAGTTTTTTAACATATATGAAGATAATTTGGGTGCCAAATTTACTTGGGTATGAAGCAATTCACTCTATAAAGATCCTACATAGATCCTGTTTTTCTTGATGTTTTGTAAAACTTCTGCTACGCATAAACCCCAACTGTTTGTTATCGGAGTAATTTTTTCATAACAGATTGGTATCAAAGCTCAGTTCATCGCATAGCTTGGAGTGATTTTGGATTCAAGATGGTAGTTGTCGGAAATGATGTTGCTTTCATGGATGGCTATTGTGGAGTAGGATATTTTGAGAATTTGGAATGAAGAACCTAGTCCACAGAAAGGTGGAGAGGTTGGTTTTGATCACTACTGAGGATCCGTTGAGGACAATGTTTTCGTCAGGGTCTTCACGTTGATGATGCTCGAGGGATCCAGAGTGATCGAGGAAGGAGCTCAAATCAAGTGGTAGATGAGTGTCGATGTGTATTGCAAGCACTTTTAAACTGTTGGTTTATGCGTGGGGCAGCTCATGGTGGTAGATGATTCTTTTGCAGACGGTGGGTTGTGTTTGTTATTGAGGTATGGTCGTAGTCCTTTCAAATCGACTAGGCGTGATTGAGCCTGGACTTAAAGAGAAGACAAGATGGTTTTATCTCGTAGCCGTTAAAATCGAGATGGTGTTAATTGAGAAAAGAAGGTTGAAAGTGAGAGCTAAGTTGGCTGGTTTTGAGTGGAGGAAATGTTGTGATTTGGTATCAAGGTGGATTGTTGAAATTTGTGATACACAAATCACAACAATTTTGGGCAACAAATAATCTATGAAGATTTTGTGGAAGATTTGTTGCTATATGTGTGGATATTTGGAATTGAAGGCTATAATTATTTGGTGCTTATTCAAATAGTTTTTTAACGTATATGAAGATAATTTGGGTGCCAAATTTACTTGGGTACGAAGCAATTCACTCTATAAAAGGCCTAGTGAACATCTTCATTAGGTGTGGGTGAGAGCCACCAAGAGTGATCATTCTAGCTATTCCAAATTGAGTGTTCTCCTTCAAAAAATTTAGCCATTAGATATTCTCTACCTATTTCTCAGTAAGGTTATTGGTTCAAATTGTAATTGTTTGTAACGGTAGTTGAGATCGATTGTAAACAATTTTTATTGGTGAATTAATAAAGAGGGTGGTTGGGTGGAATATCGTGTGCTCATATTTCCAATATTTTTGTGGTGTTGTTTATTTATTTTTCAATCACATTCATCTTTAAGTGATTGGGTGATAAAGATCCTATTTTTCTTAATGTTTTGTCAAACTTCTGCTGCGCACAAAACCCCAACACTCTTCACATATGAACCCAGGCAACATACTCATATCCATATTATCCCACCTCCAGCATGGAAACCACCTCCTCTCGATCATCCCGATCACCTCCTTCACACTGACCTATCTCCTAATGTTTGCAAACAAGAAAATAACCATATAAGCACCAAATTTCCTCTTAAAGAAATTATGGACAGTAGAGAAGATGCTAACGTCATTTTCTCTAACTCGCTACTCTTAAAGATTGTTCCCAGCTATAACTTATAAGGATAGGAAAAGCTCTTGTATTAGGAGCATGGAAAAAAAATTATCCTCCACCTCAAAGTATAATCAATGATACAAAACCTTTGTATTTTGGATCCAGGGGTGCCTATGATGACATTAAGATTGACCAACGAAATTTTGTATCAGCCAACACAATCTTTGTCTTCTAGAAATTTTGGAAACTAAACATAGCCTTCCTCCTACTCTTGGAGCAGCTAGATACATATCATGAAAATGCTACATATGATAGAATCATGATCATCAATGATCCCACTTTGCATTTACTTTCTCATATCTCCTCATTCAAGCAAATGCTCCACTGCCGTATCCTCCACAAACATTCTCTTCTTTCTTTTATCTCACCATAATTTCTTCTGAAAATTTTACTTATGCTAGATCCTCCCTTTTTCACCCTCTTTCATTTCTCAGGAAGGAAACACCCATAGCTTTTATGTGGATATTTTAATTGCTCCCTCAAATTTTCTAATTGAACTAGAGGCAACCGCCTTTCCCTTAAAGTCAAGCCCCTCCATATAGCCATTCAAAACTCCAACTTAATTGAAATTTGAACCTCTGGAACTTCCTTCACCTGAAATAGTAAAAGGAGACAGGATTGTAGAATACACTCTAAGGTAGTCTTTGGTTTAAAAAAAATTTATGTTTTCAATTTTCAATTAATATGTCAAAAATGAGAAGAGTGGAGTAATGATGAAGAGGATTAAAGAAAGACGGAGGGGACTACAGAGAGGATGCAAGAGTGATGTATGAATGGATTATGTCTCATGCTTATCTTATTTCTCAAAACATGAAAAATGGAAAAAAGTATTGTTTCCTATTTTGTATATTAACTTTGTTTTCTAAATCGATTACTTTCAACGATACATGTACATCATGCGTATTTTTGTACGGACGAAAACTCAAAACTTAAAATGGTAAACCAAACACTACCTTAAACTCTGCTTTTTCCAAAATTATCTTTTTAACCAAATGGCCAACCATTCATAATTTCGAAGCCAACCTCATTATCTCTGACTATTCTCCATAAATATTAATCTTAATTTGCTCTATCGGAAAAGGGTAAACTAATTTCAAAACTTTTAACTCCTAGGTTAATAGACCTGAATATCTTGTCTCAGTTGGAAATGTTTCGTTTAAATCTTATTACAGTAACCCACTGTATGTTTTGCAGGAATAACTGAGTGCAGCAAAGGATGCACTCAAAGCTTTTTCTTGCTAAAAAAATAGGAGAGGCACTTAGTAATAAGAATTACTGAGGCAACTAATGGATAGCATATAAAGAGGGATGCAAGCGGATGTGAGCAATGAAAGTTTAACTTCCTTAGAAAGAAATGTCTCAAAGTACTAAGGCTCTTGGCATTGAGATGGACATGGAGAAAGAAAAACCCAAATTAAGATGGAATGAAGATGCTGATTGCAACACAACTTACTTTCATGCAGCTCTCAAAGCCAAACATACAAGAGATAATATAATCCCTGTCGTTGATAAAAATGGTCAAAAGAAAACCGAACTAGATGATTACGTGTTCATTCATTATTTCAACTGCTTTTTTGGTAATGCATCTCACTTTTCTCCTAATATTTATGCTATTAGCCTAATGCTCCTTCCCGAATTAAATCAAGATGATCATACTTCCCTGTGCATGGAAGTTTTCGATGAGGAAAGAAATGCTGCCATGTAATCTTTGAATAAAAATTCATGTGGTGGACCAGAAGGGTTTAATGCCTATTTCTTTGTATGGTGTTGGTCCTTCTTTCAAGATGATGTAATCAGACTGTTTAATTTCTTTTCTAAGGCCAAAACAATGAACTCTTTCAGTAACACAAACATTATCATTATTCCCAAAATGAAGAATTATAAGATTTATAATAAAATTTTATAATAAGGAATTTCGCTTTATTTCATGATGATGAAAATGTACAGATGTTAGTGTGTATATATACTTGCTACCAGATTTAGTAAATGAAAATAAACAACTACTGATTGTATACAGGCTTTTTGATTTGATAATGGGTTTATATTGGCCCAATATACAGTAGAAGAATATATGAGATAAAAACACATGGTCTGCCACTCAACATTATTTCTTTGCTTCAATATCTCCCCTCAAATCGATCTAGGGTTTCAGCCGCTCCTTCATATCTCTTTGGCTTCTCTGCACAGTCAGATGAAATGGTTCTCCTTTTTAGATTCCCTCTAATTGTAGCTTCTATACTCCTCAGGTCTACTGAATTGATTGAACTGTGTTCTCGGTGCTCTTCAAATCGATTTGAATTGTAGCCTCTGTGCTCTTCAAATCGATTTGGGTCATGGCCTTTGTGCTTCTTAGATCGATTTGGATGGTGGCCTTTGTGCTCTTTGGATTGAATTGAATCGTTACTTCTTTGCTCTTCGATTTTGAGTTCAGTTGTTAATCTAACAAAATTTGAGGTAGATAACAGTTTGGTAAGAATATCTACTCTTTATTAGAACGATGGTAAGAGATTGATTTTTAATTGCCCTTTCATTACTTTATCTTGAACAAAGCATAGTTCTAATTCCATATGCTTTGTTTGAGAATGAAGTATAAGGTTAGCAACAAGTGAGACAATGCTAAGATAGTTACACCATATTAGTGGGTTTCTTGTAGCTTGAATCCTTAGTTCACTGAGCAGGGGTTCAATTCAGATGATTTCTGCCTATAGCATTTGCTACATACATGAATTCGGCCTATGTCTCTGTGCCATATTTGGATATTGTAGTTTGCTTCCTGAAGTTAATTTTCTATCATCCAGATCGTTTTCTCAATTTTCATCAGCAAACCTAGTTATGTTCATATTTTTACTAGCTTTCATATTTAGACCATAGTGCACAGTGCCTCTTAAGTAGCGTAGTTTTCTTTTCGCTATTTTCCAGTGTTCAATACGAGGATTTTGCATATTATGACACACCTTGTTTACACTGAAAGCTATGTCTGGTCTTGTTATTGTAACATATTAAAGTGCACCCACTACACTTCTATACTGCTTGCTGTTTATGATGGCTTCACCCTGATTTCTTAACTTTGAATTCCTTACCATTGGTATTATTAGTGGGTTAGCTTGATGCATTGCAATTCTATTTAGTATGTCCATAATATACTCCTTCTGACATAGATGCAACTCCACATTGTACTTCCTTTTAACATTGATACCCAGAAAGTAGTTAAGATCTCCTAAGTATTTAATAGAAAATTGATTGTCGAGCTACTTGATTATATAGCTGATTTACTCTTCATTGTTTCCTGTAATGATAAAATCATCTACATAAATTAATATGCAAACAATAATGTTATTAGAAAATTTTGTAAATAAAGAGTTATCAAATTTTGTTGGTTGATAACTTAGCTCAATCAACACTCCATTTACTACTACTCATAGCCTATTCCAAGTTTTCTAGTTCATCAGTCTAGTAGTGTAAAATTTTGGTTTAAAAATGTCACTCTTTGATCTTGTCTTCATATGATGTTGTGGTCTTTTGTTGTCTTAAGTGTCTGTACTATTTTCTGCAATTCCCGTTTCACAGCTAGTTTGTTCATCTTGTTCATTTCATCTGCCTTGATTTGAGTTGCCATCTACTGATGTGTCGATAGTTCTTCAGAGTCATTGTGTTCACGATCTCGTATGACTTCAAGCAAAATGAGTTATGGACTTGATTCATGTTGACTCTCTTCACTAATGTCCTGATAGAGAGGAATATTAGGTATAGATAATTTTGAATTGAAAACTTTTTGTGTAATTTCAATTGATTCATTGGCAAATGAAAAGACATGTTCATTAAATACAACATATCTAGAGATAACTGTTTTTTTGTTGATAGTTAAGCACTTGTATCCTTTTTAGTTTGTTGAGTAATCCAGAAAGGTACATGGAGATATTATGAATTCCAATTTATATGAATTATATGGCCTTAGGTAAGGTAAAACATGCAGCAAAATACTTTCAACATATCACAATTTGATTTTACATTAATTTTTTTTTAATTGGACTTGAACCGTTCAACACTTAAGTTGGCAGTTTATTAATTAGATAAAGCGCAGTGTTAAATGATTCAGGCCAAAATTTCAAGGACAAGGAAGCATGAGCAAGTAAAGTAAGACCAGTTTCTACAATATGCCTGTGTTTTTTTCTACCAATCCATTTTGATTAAAGTATACTGTAACGACTCGCATTCTACGTATCGAAGGATCGTAGAATATTTATTTCTTTTTCATATGAGGTCGTATGGTCGTGTAACTTTGGGGAACGACTATTGGGGTCATTTTCCATGTTCACGATTTTTGCTGATTTTTAAATGACTGTTTTTCCCCTGGAGAATCTTTTTTCGCCAATATGTTTTTTATTGGTATGGAGTTTGGCCTGAAACCACTTCCATTGGATTCGGATGATGGTTTACCTTTCCGTAGAGTGGTCACATTGATCAAACTGACTTACAATTTAGGAGATATGGCTGAAATAAAGTTTGGAAGGTGAAAAACAGCTTAACCAGGCCTAATTAGGGTGATTAACAGCTAGGCCCATAACCCATTTTGTTGAGTCTTGCTATATAGTATTTTGACTATGACAACTATACGAACCCATTAATATATATTATCGACTAACTCTGTATTGCAGGAAGACAACATGTCTGACGATCAGATTCAAGAACACAAGATTGAATGATATAATATGTTGTAAGAATTTGGTAGTCCTAGAATCTTATGTTAAAGTCTTCCTTGATGATCACACACACAAAAGGTTTTTATATATATAGTTTTCTAATTTAAATAAGGCAAGGAATATGCCAGAAACAGAAAACAGACGTCTGGTCTGAAAAATTCAGACGTCTGTTTGCTGAAACAGAATGTTTTTAAATACAATATTCAGACGTCTGGTTGATATATTTCAGACGTCTGAAATGCCCCCGAAATACACTATTTCCTTGCTGACTTGATTTTTAAAATAAACAGACATCTGAATTTTATTTTCAGACATCTGAATTCCGAAGAGTTGCATCCTTTATGAAGAGACACAACTATTTAATCCATATCTCTTCATCAAAACTCTTCACGATCAGTTGTATCTTTTTGTATATTATAAATAGAGAATTGCTTAGATGATCTAATCACCGAATCTTATTCTAATTCACTCTATATTACTCAAAGTTCTCTAAGTTCTTAAAGCAATTTATTTTCATACTTGAGATCTTAAAACTTCCATATTCTTTCACGTACTTCAAGAATATCATCAAGGAAAGACTATAGGAAGGGTATACTAAATATTCGACAAATCCGTGTTATCAAGAACACATAGAGTCAAACAATCTTTCTATATTAGTGAAGACCTCTTCAGTGGTTGAGGCAAGAAATCCCGTTCGGCTGTTCGGGTAATTGTGAACCTATTCCTCCGGGTGAAGTGAGGGTTTTCGTGATAGTGAAATACCAGAAGTGAGTCAGGGACTGGACGTAGGACAGTGTTCTGAACCAGTATAAATCGACTGTGTGATTTACTGCTTAATACTCTACCATATACATTATATCCTATACTCCATTCTATACGATCCTACCACTGTATAGCCTCTTTCAATTGGTATCAGAGCAAGGTCATCCTATAACCATAACACCGTTATTCGATATTGTGATAAAATGGAGAACAACCCAAGTACTAGTTCAGCTACATTTGCCGAAGGACAATCTACTCAGAGACCACCTCTATTCAATGGATTGCTCTACAACTATTGGGCTACAAGAATGAGGATATATATGCAAGCAAGTGGATTTAGTGCATGGAACGCTACTCAAAAAGAGTTCACAGTACCTACTATTGAATATTCAGCTTGGACAGTAACTCAAAAAGATGAGGCAAATGCAAATGC
Source organism: Allium sativum (assembly GCA_030737875.1). Lineage (NCBI taxonomy): Eukaryota > Viridiplantae > Streptophyta > Magnoliopsida > Asparagales > Amaryllidaceae > Allium > Allium sativum. The sequence continues at coordinate 46,165,109 of CM060915.1, read as the reverse complement.
AAATGCAAAAGCCATGAACATGCTATATTGTGCTCTTGATAGAAATGAATTCAATCGTGTTAGCATTTGTACATCAGCATATCAAATATGGGAAACACTCAAAACTGTTCATGAAGGAGCGAACAAAGTCAAGCAAACAAAGATTTCAATGCTCAAAAACCAGTTCCAGAACTTCAAAATGAGACAAAATGAGATGATTAATGAAATGTATTCAAGGTTCCAAGATATCTTGCATGCATTAATAGGATTAGGAGAAAAATATAGTGATTTTGATATTGTATCAAAAGTGCTAAATTGTCTCATTGATGAATGGGAACGAAAAGTGCTAGCCATTGAGGAAGTTAATGATTTATCAGCTATGAAGCCAGAAGAACTTATAGGAAATTTTATGTCTTATGAAGTAAATCTTCAAGCAAAAGGAGAAATAGCAGAAGAGAAAAGGAATGTGGCTTTTCATGTTGATAAAGAAGAATCTGAATCAGAAGACGAAGATCTAGCTTTTATTGCCAAAAATTTTAAGAGATTTCTGAAATATAGAAAAGGAAATTTCAAAAAGAATACTTTAAACAAACCCTCATCTTCAAAATTGGAATGTTTCAATTGTCATAAGAAGGGTCATATGGTAAAAGATTGTCCAAAAATGAAATAAACCCAGAAAAGCTTCAATAAAAGCAAGAAAGAAAAATTCAAGAACTAAGCATTTTCTGTTACATGGAACGACTCAGACTCAGATTCATCAACTAGTGACAGTGATAGTGAAAGTGAAAATGAGCAAGCTAATGTGTGTTTTATGGCACAAGAATTTGAGGTAAGTGAATTATCTTATGAAGAATTAATAGAAGTTAATGCCGAATTTTTAAATATTATCAAAACCCTAAAGAAAAAGAATAAAGAAACTCGTGAAAATCAGAATAAAGCTGAATTTGAAAGAGATATGTTGAAAGATGAAAAAATAATTTTGGAAGAAGAACTTGAAAAGGTTCAAAACACTCTTACAAATTCAGATAGTCAGCTTTCTCTTTTAAGTCAAGAAATTGAAACTCAAAAGACAAAGAATGATGAAATTAGCTCTGAGAATCACATGTTGAAAACTAAAATAAAAGAATTAGAATTAGAAAATAAAAGTATTCAAACTAAGTTAGAAAACATTTCTAAAAATGTTACAAATTTTAATAAAGGTAGAGAGAATTTATCAAGAATCATAGAAAATTTCGACCATCTTCAAACAAAAATGGTTTAGGATTTAAAAGGGAATTAAAATTTCCTCCAAAGAAAACTACAAAGATAGAGAAGAAAATTGATTCAAAACCATAATCTATAAAAAGGATTAATAAAATTAAGATATTGTTTCCAAAGACTAACAATAGTTTGATTAGAAAGAAGCATATTAACTCATTTATGGAATCAGTGCATAATAATAAAAATTATTTATATAAAAGGGATACTAAACCCATTTGAGTTTGGCTTCCTAAGATCTAACTCTTAGGACCCTATCAAAAAGTGGGTACCAATGTGCTTATTAATGGTTTTTGCAGGTTCCACTCAAAAAGAGAAAATGGATATTAGACAGTGGTTGCTCAAAACACATGACCGGAGACAAAAAATGCTAACCAATATATCATACTTTGATGATGGCTCAGTTACCTTTGGAGATAATTCAAAAGGATTTATCATTGGCAAAGGAGATGTGTGCAACTATGGTATTTCAAATCTTCCTCTTATTACTAATGTTTCTTTAGTTAAAAATTTAAAACATAATTTACTAAGTATCAGTCAGTTATGTGACAAAGGTTTCAAAATAACATTTTCTGAAAACAAATGTAGTATTTTTGATAAAAATCAAAATATTATTTTTGAACGAAATAGAGACAGAAATATTTACATTGTAAATATGAAAGTAAATAATAATAAAGAAATGTGTTTGATTGCCAATAACAATGATTCTTGGTTATGGCATAAGCATTTTTGTCATATAAATTTTAAAACTATACAAAAACTTTCGAAACATGAGTTAGTAAGAGGTCTACCTGAAATAAATTTCAAAATAAACAATTTATGTGAAGATTGTCAAATAGGTAAATTAACAAAATCCTCCTTTAAATTGAAAAAGGTTATTTCAACATTACAACCTTTAGAATTATTACATATGGACTTATTCGGCCCTACACAAGTTCAATCATTAAACCATAATATATACGTATTTGTAATAATTGATGATTTTCAAGATATACTTGGACTATATTTATGAAAAATAAAAGTGATACCATTGGACATTTTAAAAACTTTATAAAAAGAATTCAAAATTCTAAAGATTTAAAAGTTAAAAATATACGAAGTGATCACGCTGGAGAATTCAAAAATGAATCATTTGAATATTTCTCATTTACTAGAACTCCACAACAAAATGGAGTTGTAGAAAGAAAGAATAGAACATTACAAGAATGTGCTAGAACTTTACTTAATGGAAGTACTTTAGCTAAACAATTTTTGGTGGAAGCAGTAGCAACTGCTTGTTATGTATTGAATCGAATATCTATTCGTCCTTTAACTAAAAATACTCCTTACGAACTCTTTAATGGAAGAAAACCAAACATCTCATATTGTAGAGTTTTTGGTTCTAAATTTTTTATTCTTAACACTAAAGATCATCTTGGTAAATTTGATACTAAAGCGATCATGGTATTTTTGTCGGATATTCAGAACGGGGTAAAGTATATCGTATTTTTAATAAACAAACTAATATTATAGAAGAATCCTTACATGTATCTTTTGACGAAAATTTTGATAAAAATATAAAGAACAAAGATGATGATGATATTATTGAAAATTTTAGTCTTGAAAATACGGAAAATAATCCCATAGAAAACATTGGATCACCTCCTAGAATACTAAGAGACCATCCTACTCAGAATATTATTGGTGAAATTGATTCACATGTTCGAACAAGAAGTCAATTAAATCAAATGGGTCATGTAGCATTTCTTTCGAATATTGAGCCAAAGAATCCGTAGGAAGCTGCTACAGATGACTACTAGATTATTGCAATGCAAGAGGAATTGAATCAATTTGAACTAATGATGTCTGGGAGTTAGTACCTCGACCAAACGATCAATCTATTATTGTAACAAAATGGATATATCAAAACAAGGCAGTTGAACTTGGTAATATTTCAAGAAATAAAGCTAGATTGGTTGCTCAAGGATACAATCAAGAAGAAGGTATTGATTATGAAGAAACTTTCGCAACCATGGCAAGACTAGAAGCTATACGCATATTATTAGCATACGAAAGCTTTTATAATTTTACATTTTATCAAATGGATGTAAAAAGTGCTTTCTTAAATGGTTTTATTAAAGAAAATGTTTATGTCGAACAACCTCCATTATTTAAACATGAAAAATATCCTGATCATGTTTACAAACTTAAGAAAGCGTTATACGGTTTAAAACAAGCAACGACTTAAAAGTTATCTAATAAACTCTGGTTTTCAAATAGGAAAAGTAGATCAAACTTTATTTGTTAAAAATACAAACAAAGATATTTTGATAATACAAATTTATATTGATGGTATAATTTTTGGATCAACTAATGAAACCTTATGTAAAGAATTTTCCACTATAATGACTAACGAATTTGAAATGTCTCATATGGGAGAATTATCATACTTTCTAGGATTACAAATTAAACAAAATTCAAATGGTATTTTTGTATATCAAGAAAAATATTGTAAAAATTTAATTAAACGATTTGGTTTAGACAATACTTCAGTAAAACCAACGCCAATGAGTACTTCGGTTCATCTTGACAAAGATGAAAATGGAAAAAGCGTTGATCAAAAATTATATAGAAGTATAATCGGATCGTTATTATTTTTAACAGCAAGTCGTCCTGACATTATGATGAGTGTATGTTTATGTGCACGTTGCCAATCAAATCCCAAAGAGTCACATTTTAGAGCAGTAAAAAGAATTTAAAGATATCTTAATAATACTAAGGATTTCGGTCTGTTTTATCCTAAAGGATGTCCATTCGAACTAGTATCCTACAGTGATGTTGATTTCGGTGGATCCCGAACAGATAGAAAATGTACAAGTGGAACGTGTCATTTCATTGGAAAATCACTTGTATCTTGGTTTAGTAAGAAACAAAACTGTGTGTCTCTTTCTACATGTGAAGCAGAATACATATCTGCTGCTTTAGCATGTGCACAAGTTATTTACATGCAACAAACACTCAAAGATTTTGGAATAAATTTAACTAAATCTACAATATATTGTGATAATACAAGCACGATAAATTTATCAAAAAATCCGGTAAATCACTCTAGGATGAAACATATAGACATACGACATCACTTTTTATGAGATAATATAGAGAAAGATATTATTAATTTTGAATATATATCAAACGAGAACCAGATTGTGGATATATTTACTAAACCTCTATTAGAAAATTCGTTTATAAAATTAAGACGAGAACTTGGAATTGTTTCTGTAACAGACATATAATCCTTTCTCTTAAAAATTTCTTCTACAAATTTTTTATTTTTAGCATTTCCTAAATTTGCTCTCACCACTCAAATTCTCTATGGTAACAGACTTCTGAACCACAAATTCTTTACTTATCTTCTATATATATACCTATGAAGTCTTACAAACTCACAAACAAAACTTTAAACACTAAACTAAAACACTATATCATCAAGTAATTCCAACTCCTCTATCAGTATAACCTTCACATCAAACAGTTCCTCCAACTTTCCTCATCTTCCAACACCTACACCTAGAAATGAACCTCAATACCGTTGGGGGAATTATCACACCGGATTTACGCCAGAATCAAAGAAAGCTAAACCAGCCTTATTTTCATCTCCGGATATGTAACAACCCGAATTTTTATAACATGTTAAAACAAGAAATCAGGGCAGAATTAAATTATAAGTTAAGAATCAATGGGAACGGGTTACGCCATTGCGTTCGTCTCGAAATTCTACTTGAAATTGAGTCCGAAATTTCGTAAATCGGAGTCCGTATGACCAAGTTAGGGCCCATAGAAGATTTCAGAAAATTCAAAATTCAGCCCGAAATTCGAATTCAGCTCCAAACAGACTGGGCGGGAAAATTTCCCGCCCAGCCCCAGGTCGACTGGGGGGTCGACTGGGGAGTCGACCTGCCCCCCCTAGGTCGATTGGGCAGTCGACCTGGGTGTCGACCTGGGGGTCGACTTCCCTGGTCGGCCATGTTGGCTTGGTGCACCTGTTTGCTCCTTTGGGTCTGCTCAGCAGCCTGTGACGAGATTTAAGGGTTCAGATCTAAACTAGGGTTAATCCTATGGCCTAAACTTGTCTCTACTCCTATAAAAACACCCTAAGACCTAACCTAAACCACCACAAATCATCCTAACAACTAAGTGCTGCCAAAATGCTCCTAATCATGGACTCCATCTTCATCTTGAGAGCTTGAGAGTTCTAAACTAGATCTAAGGCAAAAGGAGCAATCTTTCTCCATCAAATCAAAGGAGCTACTTATTTCTCAAGGCTTCTAGTGTTGCTACATCATTCCTAGAGCTTCTACAACATCTCTATCTTGTTCTATTTTGTTCTAGTTCTCATAGCCACGATTTGTAAGCCCCACTCTACTCTTAGATTTAAACTATGAAATTAAAATGAACATGTAGCAAGTTGAAATGGGATTTTTGGGTAATACTTGTCTTGGGTCTATCATTGTATGCATAGATCCATTCATGACTCTTTTGATCTATGATTGTGGAACTATCATGAACCTAGTACCGTTCATCTTGATTTTTGGGTAGAAAGCTATGAGTTTATTTGGGGATTATGCATAATGCAACATAGAACCCCTCATAACCTTGATGTTAAATTGCCTATGATGTTGAACTACATGCTAGTCACAAGTTTATCACTCTATGTCAACTATTACCATGTTATAACCCTATTTGCTAAGTTTGATGTCATACATGTTTTGAGGCCAATAATCCTATATGCTAGTTGTGATGAACACCTTTGCCTCAAATATCATCATGTTTAACTTATGACCAACTTTACCACCTTATGCCCATCTTTGTCATAGTGTTATGTTCCCCTTTTTGATCTATTTGTATTGATGCGAATTTACGTGCGATGGGAATACGTTATGGGTAGTTAGGAGAACTTGAAATGACATGAAAAACATGACTTGAAATGTGACATGAAAATTGATTATGCTTGAAAACTTGAATGTGGTCATGACATGTAGAAAACCATAAAGTGGCCAACTCGAGGTTGGGTTGAGTTTGTTGCATAAATCTACCCGGAACCGCCCGGCAAATCCAGTGGCTACAAACAATAGGACCCAATGTGAGTAGTTGGTCATATCGCGCTTGAAACCCGAGGTTAGACTAGGTTGTGGTGTAAATCTGTCCGGACCCGCCCGGCACATCCAGTAACCACAACAAAGTCTAATGTGAGAGGTTGGGCGCATTAAGTTAATTAATGCCACATGATAGGGTTAAGTCATGAACCACTTGGATACACTTAACCAACTTGATACATGATTGGATAGGGTTAACCACACTTAACCCATTAGAAACCCTAGTTACGCGGTCCTTTTCAGTAGTAACCCTCTTGGATGTATCACGATACCCTAGGCACTAGGCTAGGGTGGGGCACGATTACTGGGCTGATTGTAAGCGACTAGAAAGACGGCTGAGTAGGTGCGCCAGTGTAGGTTCAGGCGGACTATGGTCGTGCACATAGTCCGGAGTTGAAAATAAAAACAGACATGGGCACCAGTAGGTTTAGACTGTGCGTGCTTGATTTGTGTCAGTGGTTGGCACCTTAGGGCTTGATACACCCTAGGGTGGACCTAGCATAGTTGACTACATTCCGTGATTAGGGCCGTATGACACCGACACTCGACGAGTTAGGCTTATAGGGAGCCGATCGACTAGATCGTATAGTTGGACCTTGACTTGGGTCATCTCATGATATTGGGCCAAGGGATCATTTCTTGTTTATACTTGACATGGGTTAGAATACTAGTACTATTGGTGAAAAACTAAACCTTGAATATGCGATGCCACACTTGATCTACCTTGTTATCTATTTATCATGCCAGTTAGTTACCATCTTTATGTTTCATCTCAGTTTCTCATGTCTAGTTAACTTCATTAGTTTTTATACTAATAGTAGGTAGGACTTACCAGTCTTTATGACAGACCCTTTTTCTTTCGCCTCTTTCCTTCCATCCCCCCCTCTCCCCTCCCCAGGTTCTCAGGGAGGGAACACTAGTGCTTAACTTGGACATTTGGCTTGCTTGACAGCTCATGTACGGTTTGGACTTGAGCTTGCTATGGCTTCACCACATCTATTTTGGGGATAGTTTACTTTATGTTATTTTCAGTTTATGTTTCTAGACTTGTGGTAGTTGGAAATTGATGACTAAGTATTTTGATGTAAGTTGACTTTGGTTTTGAAATGGTTAACTATGGTTTTTAAATTTCTGCCGCTGCTTTACTTATTTATTTATCTATGTTCTGTCTTGTGATATCTCTATGCATGTTTACCTAGACAACACCCCTCCAAATCTAGTGCATTCTCTTGTGAGTGACCCTGGGGGAGGTGGGGTGTTACATTTGGTATCAGAGCATGAGGTTTACCAGACCGGACAAAAGTTTTAAAAACCCTTTTGAAAAACTATTTTCAAAACCAATTAAGTATTTTTCCAAGAAAAGTCTAGTTTATTTTAAAAGGCTATTCCCCAAAAGCCATTAGCACTATCCTTTGTTTCCTCGTTCTAAATCTATCTTTTACTTTGTTTCAGTATGGCCGATAACTTTATCATCCCAGAGGGAATACCGGTACCTATTTGGTTTAGGAGGTACATGGAGGCTAGGGCAAATGGAGCCGGCCCAACAGACACTCCCACTCCTCCTCCCGTAGCTGAGGTTCCTCCTCCTCCTCCTCAGCGTCCACAAGCGGACTTCGCAAAGATTTGCAAAGACTTAAGGCGATGGGTGGCAAGAATTTTCTTGGGACAGAGACTTATGTTGAGGCAAGAAACTGGTTAAGGGAAACTGAAGCCCTTTTTGCTATCTTTGATGTAGAAGATCGTAGGAAAGTTCTGTTGGTAGTATGGCTATTGAAAGAGGTAGCTGCTTATTGGTGGGAAGTCACCAACGCTACTAGGCCTATAAAGACTTGGGCCGACTTTAGGATGAGGTTTGGGCTTAAGTTTCTATCATCTGTTGAAGAGAATCTGCAAATGGAGTGGTTTATATCTTTGAAGCAAGGGGACATGACCGTGAGGGTGTACGTGAATAAGTTTAACCAGCTTGCTCGATTCGGTTTAGACATGGTTAACACACCTCAGAAGAAGGCTCTACGCTTTGCTCGAGGATTGAATGAGCCATTGCAAGGTTTGGCCATGTCTCATATACCCATGGGGGCCACTTTTGAGAGCTTAGTGGATATGGCCTTGCTTCAAGGGGATGATAAGAATGCCAAGAAAGAAGTTAAGCTTAATGAGACTCAAACCAAGAAAGTGGACTCCAAGTGGGGAGGCAACCAGAGCAACCAGAACAACAAGAACAACAAGGGTAACAAGGCCAACAACATCAAGGCAAGGGAGACAAGGAAGTGCAACTTCTGTGGGATCACTGGATACATAGCCAAAGATTGTAGGAAGAAGAAGAGGAAGTTGGGAGAATGCTTTCATTGCGGAGAGTCTGGACACTACAGTAAGGATTGCCCAAAGAAGCAAGGACAGGGGCAAGGACAGACTCAGCGGGCAGGACCTTCTGGAGGGCAGATGCATGCTCTCAACACTACTCCAGCTCCGGAACCAGGTAGTATTTCTGTAGAAAGCCTTGTTTACATTTCTGGTTTTCCTGTTCGAACTTTATTTGATTCTGGCGCATCGCATACCTTTATTTCTTCTGACATTGTTGAAAGTTTGCACCTAAGTACAAGTCTAGTTGAGGATCCCGTTAGTGTTTCAAATCCAATTGGGGGCTCCGCCCATCTATCTATGATTTGTATGGATTTGAGGATTTCTATCTTGACCGTAGAATTCACATGTAATGCTTATGTTCTCGGGTTCATGGGATACGGGTTGATTTTGGGCATGGATTGGTTGTCCAGTTATGGAGCCATTCTCGATTGTGAGCATAGGGTAGTGAGGCTTATGACTCGCCTTGGCAATACCCTAGAGATTTCTTGTAACCCTATGGATCCCGTCATGTTATGTTATCTTGAATCCCTCGACTCGTCTATTGACAATCTTCAATCTGTGAGGGTGGTCCGAGAATATCCTGATGTCTTTGAGGAGGTTAAGGGGTTACCTCCTAAACGCGATATAGACTTTCGTATTTATCTTGTTGATAATGCCAAGCCAGTTTCATTCCCTGTTAGGCACATGGCCCCGCGAGAAAGAAGAGAGCTTAGCAAGCAAGTCAAGGAGTTGCTTGAGAAAAATTTCATTAGGCGAAGCATATCTGAATGGGGTGCTCCTGTGGTATTCGCTACTAAGGCGGATGGTTCGCTTCGTCTATGTGTTGATTATCGTGAGTTATACAAGCTGAAAAAGAAGAATAGGCACCCGTTACCGAGGATTGAAGATCTCTTTGACCAGCTTGTAGGTGCTTCTGTTTTCTCTCAACTTGATCTAGCCACCGGATTCCATCAGCTTAGAGTGGCTGAGGATAGTATTGACAAGACTGCGTTTAGGACTCCAGATGGATTCTTTGAATGGCTCGTCATGCCGTTCGGTTTGACTAATGCACCCGCATACTTCGTTGATTTGATGAGTAGGGTGTTTAGGGAGTTCCTTAACAAGTTTGTGGTTGTCTTCGTGGATGATACTCTGATCTTCTCTAAGGACGAGGAAGATCATGCTACACATCTCAAGGAGGTTATGGATACGCTTAGTGCTCATCAGTTAAAAGCCAAGTTCTCCAAATCCCATTTTTGGAGAAGGGAAGTTCGGTTCCTTGGGCATATAGCTTCTAAGCAAGGCATAGCTGTGGATCCCGCTAAAGTAGTGGCGGTACAAGATTGGAAAGTTCCGAAGAATGCAACTGAAGTGAGAAGCTTTCTCGGTCTGGCAGGATTTTATAGGAAGTTCATTAAGGACTTCGCTAAGATTTCAGCCCCTCTTACTAAGTTAACGAAGAAGAACTTAGTCTTTGCATGGGACTTAGAGTGTGAGCTTGCTTTTCAAAGGCTCAAGAAAGCCCTCACCACAGCTCTAGTTCTAGCATTACCTGATGGAGGGAAGTTGTTTACCGTGTACACCGATGCATGTGGCACGGGATTAGGCGATGTCCTGATGCAAGAAGGGAGAGTGATATGCATTGGGGGTAGGCAACTCAAAGTTCATGAGAAGAACTATCCCGCTCATGATTTGGAGTTGTCGGCGATCGTCTTTGCACTAAAATCTTGGCGCCATTATCTTCTAGGTGAAAGGTTTGAGTTATATACTGATCACAAGTCTCTCAAGTACCTCTTCTCGCAGAAAGATTTGAATCTAAGGCAGCAGAGGTGGATGGAATTCTTGACATCATATGACTTCGATATAGCTTATACCCCTGGCAAGGGTAATGTAGTGGCGGATGCGCTAAGTAGAAGAAGGTTGACTTTGAGTCCCTTGTTTGTTGAGATGAAGAGCCTAGAGTTCTTGGCAACCTTTGATTTTACACCTGCTGTTGAGTCGATGACTGGTTCGTTAGCATCCCTTGAGCTTAGACCTACACTTCTTGATCAAGTTGGGACTTCACAGAGGGAAGACCCGCAGATAGTCGAGATCATGGACAAGTTGATTCGTGGTGAGACGTCAAGTCACCTCGCTAGATATACTATTGATGACAAGGGGTGGCTAAGACGTGATGGAAGACTATGTGTCCCACAAGTGGGAGACTTAGTAAATAAAGTTCTTGAGGAGGCGCATCACTCGAGGATGACCATACATCCCGGAGGGGATAAGATGTACCGGGATATGAAGCGCATTTTCTTTTGGGTTGGGATGAAAAAGGATGTTGCAGAGTTTGTTTCTAGATGCATTGTTTTCTAACAAGCAAAGGCTGAGTCGAAGAAGCCCGGTGGGCTACGGCATCCATTGGAGGTCCCGCAATGGAAGTGGGAAAGTATCTCTATGGATTTTGTGGATGGATTGCCAAGATCAAGGAAGGGGAATACTAGCATATGGGTCATAGTGGATAGACTCACGAAGAGCGCTCATTTCATTCCAGTGAAGAGCAAGAGGACCGCATCATGGCTAGCATCTGTTTACCTTCGAGAGATAGTGCGATTGCATGGAGTTCCTTCTAGCATAGTTAGCGATCGTGACCCAATCTTCACTAGCCAATTTTGGAATAGTTTGCAAGAAGTGATGGGTACGCGATTGAATCTAAGTACAGCCTATCACCCACAGACGGATGGTCAGACCGAAAGGGTGAATAGGGTACTAGAAGATCTGTTGAGGCTATGCATTCTTGACTTTGGTGGCACTTGGGAAGACCACCTTCCTCTCGTAGAGTTTGCTTATAATAACAGCTACCAAGCAAGCATAGGGATGGCACCATTCGAAGCTTTGTATGGGAGGCCGTGCAAGTCACCAACATGTTGGTGGGAGACGACGGATAAGCTTATACTTGGGCCCGACATGATAAGGGACACATCCGAGAAGGTTGAGTTGATTCGAAGGCGGATGAAAACGGCCCAAGACAGACAGAAATCCTATGCAGACAAGCGAAGGACAGACTTAGAGTTTGAAGTTGGAGATATGGTCTTTGTGAAGGTTTCTCCCTTGCGAAATGTGGTTCGTTTTGGAGCAGTTGGAAAGCTAGCACCAAGGTTCGTAGGACCCTTCCCTATCATCGAGAAGATTGGGCAAATGGCTTATAGGGTGGAATTGCCTGAGAAGCTGGCTGGAGTGCACAATGTCTTTCATGTCTCGCATCTCCGAAAATGCCTACATGAATCAGCCGAAGTAGTTGAGCCTAGCATTCTTGAAGACGTGGAGGTAGAGAAAGAGGCAACCCTGAGGCGAGCTCCGATTCGTATCTTGGGAACGGAGATCAAGAAGCTGAGGAATCGAGAAGTCAAGTTAGTAAAGGTTCAGTGGAGTGAAGCCGATGAAGATGCAACTTGGGAAACCGGGGAGAAGATGCGTGGGCTTTATCCATTTCTTTTTTAGGGTACATTCTCAATCTCTTTTCCTAGTTAGCATATCTTTCTTTTGCTATCCAGGTTTATCTTGTTATTTCGTTAATCTTGTCATGAGAACCTTAGGTAGAAACCTTTTGGATGAAACATGCATTTGAAACATGTTATGCTTGATGGTTGCAAATGGTTGCAAGTGTTTGCAAGTGGTTACTCGTGGATGCATGGTACACGTTAGGCACTAAGATCGGCTCACACACTTTCATATTGCATATGCATGAGTGTTTATGCTTATTCATGGATGAAACTTGTTATGCTATCACGTGGATGTTGCATATGAATGAATGTTATGTGCACTCATGTAGAGATTATAAATTATGCTAGGAATTTGCATACATTTGAACTCATTTCACTAACATATTCTGCATTAAGGAGGTTTACTGAGTCAGTAACCGCCTGGTTTTCGCATTAGATAGGTGCATATACATACACTTTTGCATATGTTCATACAACATTAGAAATCTTTTAAGGACAATGATTACTTGTGGATGATGTTTGAGTAGATGGATAATGGATGGTAGGATACGTTCTTCCTAATTTGGAGATTTCGAGGACAAAATCCTTTAAGGTGGGGAGAATGTAACAACACGAATTTTTATAACATGTTAAAACAAGAAATCAGGGCAGAATTAAATTATAAGTTAAGAATCAATGGGAACGGGTTACGCCATTACGTTCGTCTCGAAATTCTACTTGAAAACGAGTCCGAAATTTCGTAAATCGGAGTCCGTATGACCAAGTTATGGCCCATAGAAGATTTCAGAAAATTCAAAACTCAGCCCGAAATTCGAATTTAGCTCCAAACAGACTGGGTGGGAAAATTTCTCGCCCAGCCCCAGATCGACTGGGGATTCGACCTGCCCCCCCCCCCCAGGTCGACTGGGCAGTCGACCTGGGGGTCGACATCCCTGGTCGGCCATGTTGGGTTGGTGCACTTGTTTGCTCCTTTGGGTCTGCTCAGCTAGCCTGTGACGAGATTTAAGGGTTCAGATCTAAACTAGGGTTAATCCTATGGCCTAAACTTGTCTCTACTCCTATAAAAACACCCTAAGACCTAACCTAAACCACCACAAATCATCCTAACAACTAAGTGCTGCCAAAATGCTCCTAATCATGGCCTCCATCTTCATCTTTAGAGCTTGAGAGTTCTAAACTAGATCTAAGGCAAAAGGAGCAATCTTTCTCCATCAAATCAAAGGAGCTACTTATTTCTCAAGGCTTCTAGTGTTGCTACATCATTCCTAGAGCTTCTACAACGTCTCTATCTTGTTCTATTTTGTTCTAGTTCTCATAGCCACGATTTGTAAGCCCCGCTCTACTCTTAGATTTAAACTATGAAATTAATATGAACATGTAGCAAGTTGAAATGGGATTTTTGGGTAATACTTGTCTTGGGTCTATCATTGTATGCATAGATCCATTCATGACTCTTCTGATCTATGATTGTGGAACTATCATGAACCTAGTACCGTTCACTTGATTTTTGGGTAGAAAGCTATGAGCTTTATTTGGGATTATGCATAATGCAACATAGAATCCCTCATAACCTTGATGTTAACTTGCCTATGATGTTGAACTACATGCTAGTCACAAGTTTATCACTCTATGTCAACTATTACCATGTTATCACCCTATTTGCTAAGTTTGATGTCATACATGTTTTGAGGCCAATAATCCTATATGCTAGTTGTGATGAACACCTTTGCCTCAAATATCATCATGTTTAACTTATGACCAACTTTACCACCTTATGCCCATCTTTGTCATAGTGTATGTTCCCCTTTTTGATCTATTTGTATTGATGCGAATTTACGTGCGATGCGAATACGTTATGGGTAGTTAGGCGAACTTGAAATGACATGAAAAACATGACTTGAAATGTGACATGAAAATTGATTATGCTTGAAAACTTGAATGTGGTCATGACATGTAGAAAACCATAAAGTGGCCAACTCGAGGTTGGGTTGAGTTTGTAGCGTAAATCTGCCCGGAACCGCCCGGCAAATCCAGTGGCTACAAACAATAGGACCCAATGTGAGTAGTTGGTCATATCGCACTTGAAACCCGAGGTTAGACTAGGTTGTGGTGTAAATCTGCCCGGACCCGCCCGGCACATCTAGTAACTACAACAAATTCTAATGTGAGAGGTTGGGCGCATTAAGTTAATTAATGCCACATGATAGGGTTAAGTCATGAACCACTTGGATACACTTAATCAACTTGATACATGATTGGATAGGGTTAACCACACTTAATCCGTTAGAAACCCTAGTTACGCGGTCCTTTTCAGCAGTAACCCTCTTGGATGTATCACGATACCCTAGGGACTAGGCTAGGGTAGGGAACGGTTACTGGGCTGATTGTAAGCGACCAGAAAGACGGCTGGGTAGGTGCGCCAGTGTAGGTTCAGGCGGACTATGGTCGTGCACATAGTCCGGAGTTGAAAAAAAAACAGACATGGGCACCAGTAGGTTTAGACTGTGCGTGCTTGATTTGTGTCAGTGGTTGGCACCTTAGGGCTTGATACACCCTAGGGTGGACCTAGCACAGTTGACTAAATTCCGTGATTAGGGCCGTATGACACTGACACTCGACGAGTTAGGCTTATAGGGAGCTGATCGACTAGATCGTATAGTTGGACCTTGACTTGGGTCATCTCATGATATTGGGCCAAGGGATCATTTCTTGTTTATACTTGACATGGGTTAGAATACTAGTACTATTGGTGAAAAACTAAACCTTGAATATGCGATGCCACACTTGATCTACCTTGTTATCTATTTATCATCCCAGTTAGTTACCATCTTTATGTTTCATCTCAGTTTCTCATGTCTAGTTAACTTCATTAGTTTTTATACTAATAGTAGGTAGGACTTACCAGTCTTTATGACAGACCCTTTTTCTTTCGCCTCTTTCCTTCCATCCCCCCCCCTCTCCCCTCCCCAGGTTCTCAGGGAGGGAACACTAGTGCTTAGCTTGGACTTTTGGCTTGCTTGACAGCTCATGTACGGTTTGGACTTGAGCTTGCTATGGCTTCACCACATCTATTTTGGGGATAGTTTACTTTATGTTATTTTTAGTTTATGTTTCTAGACTTGTGGTAGTTGGAAAATGATGACTAAGTATTTTGATGTAAGTTGACTTTGGTTTTGAAATGGTTAACTATGGTTTTTAAATTTCTGCCGCTGCTTTACTTATTTATTTATCTATGTTCTGTCTTGTGATATCTCTGTGCATGTTTACCTAGACAACACCCCTCCAAAGCTAGTGCATTCTCTTGTGAGTGACCCTGGCAGAGGTGGGGTGTTACAGGATACGAAAAGTAAAATTAATGATCTTCAACATTACCAGACGGAACAAATAGCGCTACAAAAGGAGTTATATTTTGAACAAAAAGTGACATCAACTCGCTGAGTCTTCTAGAAAAGATGATATACAAATTCTGCAGTTCAAAAGAAAAGGATGCTGTTTCACCATTACCATCTCCACCAAACCCAATTGACCCATCTTCTTCTTACCGAACCGAGAACGATCCAGTAAATCCAACAATGAAGTATTACACCTTCTCACCTCCACGACCATCATATGATCCGAATTCATGGGATAAAAATTATAACGCAAATGAAGGAAAAAATTACTCAACTCCGACAAAGACTCCTCCTTCTAACAAATAAATTTTTATAATATCTTTATTTATTGTTGTTATTTATTATATTCTATTTTGTTATCGAATAAACTCTCAATAAAGTTAAAAGTTCAAAAATAACAAAATTTGCAAAATAGACGTCTGAAAAGAATTTACTAGACGTCTGAACTATAGCAAGAAAATAATTCAACTTCAGAAACAGACGTCCAAATCAAGTAAAACAGACGTCTGAAATAAAGTAAAAATGAACTAGTTTCTTGTTGTCTCAATATTATTACAAATCAGATGTCTGATCACTGAGTACAAATTTTTTTGATATAATAATCAGACGTCTGATCTGCTTAAAACAGACGTCTGTTTCTGTTAAAAAATGAACTAAAATCTTGTGGGTTTCATTTTTTCTCAAAACAGATGTCTGTTTGATTCTTTCCAGACGTCTGATTGGCAACAGATTTTTTTTTAAAAATAACAAATAGACACATCGACTACCCTTTATAACTACATATCTACTCATTTTAAACATCTCTTCATTATTACTTTTTACCTTTTTACTCTCAAACCCTAACCCTACTTTCCTAAATCACCCAAAACCAAACCAATCTTCCATCAAATACAATGTCAAATTGAGGGAAGCGTGTTAGAGAGACAACAACTTTAAATCCATCCGAAGATTTAATCCAGAAATGGCTGTGGAATGATATCGCAAAAGCAAGGTACAAATCTATGTCCAAATTCAAATTTTTTGAAGGAGCTTTTGTAAAATTCGATCCTTTATCCAACTATAAACTACTACAATACGCTAGACATTACAATTTCGAAGCTTTGGTTGATTTCAAAACAAATAATGTCCCAGTTTATCCTTTTCTATGCAAATTGTTTTTGGCTAACATGAATCTTGATCACACAAACCCACAAAACAAAATGGATTGTGTGTGGACAATGGTTTGTGGAAAAAGGATATTATTGCCAATTCAACGTTTGGGGCAAATTTTAAAATGTTCGTGGCAAGGGATTGACATAGATACAACAGAGGTGGACATGAATACACGAGATGAGATATCCCATAAATTTCTTTTTGACAATCTCATTGAAATGCGGCAACTTACCTCAACTCATCTTCGCCCACAAGCACGCTTATTAAATCGTGTCTTAGTCCGAAAAATTCAACCATGCAAGGAAAGTTATGAAAAAATCTACAAATGTGACTTTCAAGCTCTATTGCACTATACTCGCAAAAACAAATTAATTGGCCTAATATTATCATAGACGAATGGAAGAATGTTACATACAAGCGCAAATACAAGACTATCCATTATGGCGCTTACATTACTCACATTCTTAAAGCTTGTGAAGTTACTATACCCGAAACTCCTACGAAAAGTATTAAAGAAATCGGGTTAAAGACTTTGAAACTCATGAACATTGATCGAAATCCTCCAACCTTGGAATACATGTCATTTGAAGATTGGAGTCAACATGTCGCCTCTCAACCAGAAAATCTCATTGCCGAGCCTTCACATCGTCGTCTTCTACAGGAAGAGGAAGTGGACGACATTCAAATCATCTCTTCTGACACTTCCTCTAAGCAAGATTTGGTAACATTATCCCAAAATCAATCAAAAATCCACAAAGACCTCAAACGTTTTGAAAAGCAAACAAACAAAAGGTTTACCTCAATCAAAGGCTTTTTAAACAAAATATGGGATACTGTTTCTTGCACTAGTTCTTCTTCCACTCAAGCTCAAGCACCAGCACCATTCCAATGGTCGTCTAGTTCTCATGAAGAAGTACCTGATTCCGAACAAAGCTCGCCCGGAGACGACCACGCATCTCTTGAAGGATCTACTTCCAACGAAGTATAAGACTTGATGGTGGTATGGTTAATTAAGTATTTTTCTTACGGAACTTTTTATTTGGTTTCTAATGTGTAATATTTTGCTGCTTGTCATATTTCTGCACAAAATTCTACTATGTGCATGATTGTGTGGTGTCTGGATTTGTCGTACTCTGTCTACGTTTATGTATGTTTGTCTGTATCACATCTATGCCTAAATTTCTCAATAAGTATTCCTTTTTGTCAACTGACAAAGGGGGAGAAATAAGTGACGTTATATGCATATTGACAGGGGGAGCATATATAGTTGTCATTAGTCAAAAAGTGGGAGAATGTTGAGTCTCGCTATATAGTATTTTGACTATGACAACTATACGAACCCATTAATATATATTATCGACTAACTCTATATTGCAGGAAGACAACATGTCCGACGATCAGATTAAAGAACACAAGATTGAATGATATAATATGTTGTAAGAATTTGGTAGTCCTAGAATCTTATGTTAAAGTCTTCCTTGATGATCACACACACAAAATGTTTTTACATATATAGTTTTCTAATTTAAATAAGGCAAGGAATATGCAAGAAACAGAAAACAGACGTCTGGTCTGAAAAATTCAGACGTCTATTTGCTGAAACAGAATGTTTTTAAATACAATATTCAGACATTTGGTTGATATATTTCAGACATCTGAAAATCCCCCGAAATACACTATTTCCTTGCTGACTTGATTTTTAAAATAAACAGATATCTGAATTTTATTTTCAAACATCTGAATTTCGAAGAGTTACATCCTTTATGAAGAGACACGACTATTTAATCCATATCTCTTCATCAAAACTCTTCACGATCAGTTGTATCTTTTTATATATTATAAATAGAGAATTGCTTAGATGATCTAATCACCGAATCTTATTCTAATTCTCTCTATATTACTCAAAGTTCTCTAAGTTCTTAAAGCAATTTATTTTCATACTTGAGATCTTAAAACTTCCATATTCTTTCACGTACTTCAAGAATATCATCAAGGAAAGACTATAGGAAGGGTGTACTTAATATTCGACAAATCCGTGTTATCAAGAACACATAGAGTCAAACAATCTTTCTATATTAGTGAAGACCTCTTCAGTGGATGAGGCAAGAAATCTCGTTCGGCGGTTTGGGTAATTGTGAACCTATTCCTCCGGGTGAAGTGAGGGTTTTAGTGATAGTGAAATACCAGAAGTGAGTCTGGGACTGAACGTAGGACAGTGGTCCGAACCAGTGTAAATCGACTGTGTGATTTACTGCATACTACTCTACCATATACATTATATCCTATACTCCATTCTATACGATCCTACCGCTGTATAACCTCTTTCACATTTCAGGATTAGGGTTATTGGGAGGCTGAAATCAATTAGGAAATGATTTTATTTCATTTTCTCAGCCGCCTAAAACATTTTTCTAATCCTAGCAATGGCCTCCACCTTCTAAAATCATCCCAAATCACCTTCTAATCACTAATTAAGAAGATTTACATCAAATCAAGGCAAATCAACACCAAATCAGAGTTGGAGCTACTGTGTTGCATAGGAAAACGCCACAAAACAGTAGATTTTCAGATCTAAAGTTTTATTTGTGACTAATACTAGAGACATGTTAGCGAGTTATGCACGAGTAGTTGTCCGGAGACGAGCAGGAGGCTTACACATATTATTCCCATATATTCTTCCTGTGTTTTTGCTGGTCACAACTTTGGGCATTAGCAGTGTACCCCTTTCTTTTGCTTTAGAGATAGTATTTCCAAGTTGTAATAATGTTGGTTTGGATGATAAGCTGTATTTTGAATCTTTACGCTGCTATGATTGTTTGGTTTTCAGCTTATGCACTGTCTCGCCTGTTTTATGTCAAAGTTATGTTATTATTATATTTTATCCCATGCGTTGTGAGACATTCTACATGTTCCTTGTTAGTTCAAATTCCTTTCTTTGGAGACCATCCTGTGCTGGTTGGACATCGGTATGGCGCATTTCAGGGAAATGTCGGCTGGTGCGGAGCGGGCCGTCACACTTGGTATTAAAGCCCCAGGTTGCATAGTTAACCTAAGGAAAGACGCCAGGGAGAGGTAGTACGTATATGAGAGCGCGTATTTGTGATATTATTATTTTCAAAAGATATATATATATATACTACTAGTATATCTAAGGATGAAGTCGCACTACACTGGCACCACTGAAGAGACAGTTAATTGTTTTCTATTTACAAATTGAACGATGAGCCGATACACGAGGAATACTGGTTCAGGAGCCAATAATAGGAATGCTCCTGATATGAGGATGATGTTCAATGACTTCATGAGAGAGATGCTTAGGGATGTTCAGAGGGCAGCTCCTAATGCTGCAAATGGTGGTGGTGCAGCGGTGCAGGCGCCTAAGGCCGATTTCGCCAAGCTCTGTAAGGACTACACCAGTCTTGGTGGGAAGCCGTTCTATGGAACGGAATCGGCTACAGAAGTTCAAGATTGGCTTGATAGTTGTGAGCATATCTTCGAGGATCTGGGAATCGAAGACACGATGAAGAGGAAGCTAGCATCCCGTCAACTATAAGGACGGGCTAAGAATTGGTGGAATGCTATTAAGGCTGCTACCCTTGAAGATCAAGTTACTTGGGATCAGTTCAAGGCCCAATTCAGCGATAAGTTTATCCCAGCTGCTCAGAAGTCGGAGTTGTTTAGGAAGTTCTTGGAGCTTAAACAGAATGGTAGGGTAGTCTCGCAATATATTGCTGAGTTCGATACTTTATCGAAGTATGGATTATCTCTTATCGATACTACCGAGAAGAAGAACGAGAAGTTCATAACTGGTTTAGATCAGTACTTGGGGGAAAGGCTTATAAACCATATTGATGAGACTTTTGAATTGATTATTGGGAAAGCATTGTGGTCAGAGAGCCTTTATTCTAAGCCCAAGATAGAAGTCGTTGTTGCATCTGCAGATGGGCCAAAGCCGCAGGCAGGCAGTGGAGGCAAGAATAATTCTCAAAATAAAAGGAAGCAGAGTCAGACCAAGGATGGTAAGAAAAAGAAAGACAGGAAAGATGTTGAGTGCTTTAGCTATGGCAAGAAGGGCCATTATGCTAAAGAATGTCGAGCAAAGCCAGTGGACAGGAAGAACTACAATTGCGGCCAAGTGGGACATCACAAGGATAAATGTCTGCAACCCCCTAAAGAGAAGCAGATTGTGAAAGCATATGTTATTAATGTTGTTCCTTCTTCATCGAATGCCCCAACTACGGCAGAGAAAGGAAAGAATGTTATCATTCAAGGTATGCTTTCTGTTTATGATGTTCCTGTTCGAGTATTGTTTGATATCGAGGCTTCCCGTTCCTTCATATCTAGTGACCTGGTAGATAGGTTGGGATTGGAACCCGAGATAGTCGACAGACCTTTAGTGGTGACGAACCCGATTGGTGGTTCGACTAACCTTAGTATGATTTGTCGTAATGTGGTCTTATCGAGTCATGGATATATGTTTGCTTGTGATTGCTTTGTTTGGGATTTACTGGGTTTGGCATTATTTTGGGTGTCGATTGGCTCCAAAGGTATGAAGTGGTGGTAGACTGTGAGAGATTTTCGGTGGCTATTAGGGCGGATGATGGGCGGAGGGTAGTGTTTGGTGGCCTACCTAGTGATGAGGTGATGGCTAGTTTTCTAAATTCCCTCGACATCCCGCAAGACGAGTTATCAGGGGTTCCCATTGCTGACCAGTATCTGGATATCTTCGAGGAAGTGACCAGACTTCCACCGCACCTAGAGATTGAGTTCCGTTTTGACTTAGTGAAAGATGCCAGACCTATAGTGATGCCACTTCGTCGTATGGCATCAAGGGAGCAGCGAGAGCTCGAGGTGCAAGTAAACGATCTTTTGAAGAAAGGATTTATCATAAGAAGTGTTTCCGAGTGGGGAGCACCAGTTGTATTTTCCACTAAGGCAGATGGTTCCCTTCGTTTGTGTGTGGACTATCGCGAGTTGAATAAGGTGACTAGAAAGAATAAGTATCCTCTTCCACGGATAGATGATTTGTTTGATCAAATGGAAGGAGCAAGATTGTTCTCCCAGTTGGACCTCGCGACAGGATTTCATCAGCTTCGTGTAACAGCTGAGAGTATACCTAAAACGGACTTTCGGACGCCATCTGGATTCTATGAGTAGTTGGTCATGCCATTCGAGTTGACCAATGCACCAGCATATTTTGTGGATCTTATGAATAGAGTATTCCGAGATCAATTGAATAAGTTTGTTCTTGTCTTCGTGCACGATATACTTGTTTATTCGAGGGCAGAGGAAGAACACAAGGAACATTCGAGAGTAGTGATGGAGGTGTTGAGAAAACACCAATTGAAAGAAAAGTTTTCTAAGTGTCACTTCTGGAGGAGGGAAGTGAGATTCTTGGGCCATGTTGTTTCAGAGAATGGTATTGCCGTGGACCCTGCGAAGGTGGCAACGGTACAAGATTGGTCTACGCCCAAGAATGCAATAGACGCAAGAAGTTTCTTGGGATTAGCTGGCTATAATCGTAAGTTTATCCAAGACTTCTCCAAGATAGCAGCACCGTTAACTCAGTTGACCAAGAAGTATCAAGATTTCATCTGGGACGAAAGGTGCGAGAATGAATTTAAGAGTCTAAAGGAAAAGTTGACGTGTGCACCAGTGTTAGTTATTTCCAAGGAGAACGAAGAGATGATGGTATACACGGATGCCTGTGGTACCGGACTAGGTGCAGTACTAATGCAAGGAGGTAGGGTTGTAGCTTATGCTAGTCGGCAACTGAAACCGCATGAGAAAAGATATCCTACCCATTATTTGGAATTGGCAGTGATTGTATTTGCATTGAAGATGTGGAGACATTATCTCTTGAGAGAAAGATTCGAGTTGTTTACTGATCATAAATCATCAAAGTATCTTTTCTCTTAAAAGGATTTAAATCTCCGTCAGCAGAGATGGTTAGAATTCTTGGCTTCCTATGATTTCGATATTGCATATACACTAGGAAAGAGCAATGTAGTAGCTGATGCATTGATAGGAGACATGCTAGTTTAGGGGCTATGTTTCTTGAATGGAAGCAACTGGAATATATCGTAGGGTATGATTTCAGACCAAAAAGTGAATTGGATCCAGGAATGTTGGCAAGTTTGACGATCAGACCCACTCTGATTGAGCGGATTGGTTCCAGTCAGAAGGATGATCCTAACTTATTGGAAGTCATCTCCAAGTTAGAGATGGATATCGACAGTCAGGAGATGAACAAGTATGGGCTTGATCGAGAAGGATGGCTTAGGAAGAATGGGGGACTAGTTGTACCCAATGTCAATGGATTGAGGGATGAAGTGCTTGGAGAATGTCATCACTCAAAGATGACTATACATCCCAGTGGTAACAAAATGTGTCGAGACATGAAGCAGACCTACTACTCGGAAGGAATGAAAAGAGATGTTGGAAAGTTTATATCCAAATGCATGAATTGCCAGCTAGTTAAAGCCAAGCAAAAGAAGCCTAGTGGTTTGTTACAACCATTGGAAGTTCCGGAATAGAAATGGGAACAAGTCTCAATGGATTTCATTGATGGGTTGCCGAGGACTAGATCGGGTCATGATAGTATTTGGGTGATTGTAGATCGATTGACCAAGAGTGCAAGGTTTATATTGGTTAAGTCGACTAGAATGGCAGCTAAGTTAGAAGAACTTTATATGAAGTGGGTAGTGAGGTTTCATGAAGTGCCCAAAGGCATTGTGAGCAACCGAGATCTGTTGTTTACTAGTGGGTTCTGGAAGAGCTTACAAGAGGCTTTAGGGTCAGAATTACATCTCTGTATCGCGTACCATCCTCAAACCGATGGTCAGACAAAGAGGGTGAATCATATATTGGAGGATCTCTTAAGAGCTTGTATATTGGATTTTGGAGGGTCATGGGATGATCATTTGCATCTGGTTGAATTCGCACATAATAATAGTTATCAGTCCAGTGTCGGTATGGCTCCATTTGAAGCTTTATACGGAAGACCATGCAACTCACCATCGTGTTGGTTAGAAACCGGTGAGAAATTCGTGCTTGGGCCAGATGTAATAAGAGAAACTTCAAGCAAGATCAAGGTTATCCAACAGCGAATGAAGGCTGCTCAAGATAGGCAGAGGAGTTATGCAGATAAGAGGCGAAGAGATTTAAAATTTTCCATTGGCGACTTGGTGTTTGTCAATATTTCTCTGCTAAAGAGTGTGATTCGATTCGGTAGGAGAGGCAAGTTAGCACCAAGATTTGTTGGTCCATTCCCAATTCTCGAACAATTTGGGAATATAGTATATAAGGTTGGATTACCTGAGAAGATGGCAGGAGTTCACAATGTATTTCATATTTACCAGTTAAGAAAGTTCGTACATAACCCTGATATGACTATTTCATTGGATCAGTTGGATGACACCGAAGTAGAACCCGAGACAGTTAAGAACCGCAGGCCGATCCGTATTGTCGAGTATGAAAGAAAGCAACTTCGAAGGAAGACGGTGCAACTAGTCAAGGTCCAGTGGGGTGATAACGAGAATGACTGTATATGGGAAACAGAGGAGTGCATAAGGAAGTTGTATCCAGAACGCTTTACTTGGTAAGATTTTAATGACCATTTAGTTATCCCTTTGTTGGTAAACCGCATGCTAGGATAGGCTTGTTATGTTGTTATGTATTTTGGTTGTTTGTAAATGGTTGATAGGCATGCGGGACTGATTGTTGTTTTCTTAGTTAAGGAACTTTGGGGGAGAAATTTCTTAAAGGGGGGAGGGGAGGGAGTGTGACAAACCGCATTCTACGTATTGAAGGATAGTAGAATATTTATTTCTTTTTCATATGAGGTCGTATGGTCATGTAACTTTGGGGAACGACTATTAAGGTCATTTTCCATGTTCACGTTTTTTGCCATTTTTAAATGACCGTTTTGCCCCTGGAGAATCTTGTTTCGCCTATAACTTTTGACTGGTATGGATTTTTGACCTAAAATCACTTCCATTGGATTCGGATGATGGTTTACCTTTCCGTAGAGTGGTCACATTGATCAAACTGACTTACCGTTTGAGAGATATGGCTGAAATAATATTTGGAAGGTGAAAACAGCTTAATCGGGCCGAATTAGGGTGATTAACAGCTAGGCCCATAACCCATTTCGGGATTAGGGTTTTGGGCAGGCTGAAATCTGTTAGGAAATGATTTTATTTCATTTTCTCAGCCGCCTAAACATTTCTCTAACCCTAACAATGGCCTTCACCTTCTAAAATCATCCCAAATCACCTTCTAATCACTAATTAAGAAGATTTACATCAAATCAAGGCAAATCAACACCAAATCAGAGTTGGAGCTGCTGTGTTGCATAGGAAAATGCCCCCAAAATAGTAGAGTTTCAGATCTAAAGTTTATTTATGACTAAGACTAGAGACAGGTTAGTTGGTTATGCACGAGTAGTTGTCCGGAGACGAGCAGGAGGCTTACATGTATTATTCCCATATATTCTCCCTGTGTTGTTGCTGTTCACTACTTTGGGCATTAGTAGTGTACCCCTTTCTTTTTCTTTAGAGATAGTATTTCCAAGTTGTAATAATGTTGGTTTGGATGATAAGCTGTATTTTGAATCTTTCCGCTGCTATGATGGTTTGGTTTTCAGCTTATGCACTGTCTCGCCAGTTTTATGTCAAAGTTATATTACTATTATATTTTATCCCATGCGCTATAAGACATTCTACCAGTTCCTTGTTAGTTCAAATTTTTTCTTTGGCGACCATTCCGTGATGGTTGGACATCGGTATGGTGCATTTCAGGGAAATATTGGCTGGTGTGTGGCTAGCCGTCACATATACAGACATGTCACTCTGTGAATTATTTTATTCTTTTTGAGGAAGTCACAGAGTGGTTTGTATTTTGTCCTATCATCTGATTGCAGTTGTTTGAGCTTGTGATTTGTAAGTTTTTCAGACTGGCTTACAAATTGCATGACTGCCCTGTAAGTTTCAGATTTATTTTTGAGAACATATATCCAAGTAAATCTGGTATAGATATCAATAAAGGATATATAATACTTAAAACCAAAATCAGAAGTGATTAGTGTTGGACCCCAAAGGTCATTTGCAACTAGTTCAAGTAGACTACTATAATTTATTATAGAGTCATTGAAAGCTAGCTTATGGCTTTTACCCTATGACAAAAACTACACACATAAGGTAATTTAACATTCTTAACATTGATTTTATTTAAATTAAGTCCTTCTTTTACGATTTTCAAGTTTGGATGACCCAACTTATAATGTCATACATCAATTACGTTTATGTAGTCTTTTTAATATTTATATTAGATAAATTACTACATATATTTTTGTAATCAGAAGGTCCTGAGCTTCTGTTTTGATTTTTGTTCTTGGAAACAAAGCTAAATCTATACAATCCATGATGTTCTTCACCCTACTAAAGTACATCATTAGTTAGAATATCCTTGACAAAACCATATTTGGGGTGAAACACGAAATATGCATTATTGTCGCTTGCAAACATTTAGATGCTTAGAAGGTTTTTCTTAATTTGTAGCACCATTAATAAATTATTAAGGAACGGTTGTTTTTCACCTCTTAGGCAAGCAACTCCAATATGTTATCTTGACAGACTGACCATTACCCATACAACTAAACTTATTACCTTTGTACTTCTGGTTTCCTAATTCAAATTTTCACGATGGTTTATTACATGATTTGTAGCCTCTTAGTATGGATACCATGCTTCATCTTGTATACCATTAACCTTTGTAGTGTCATTTGCTTCTAAGGTATCATTTTTGTAAATTGAGTTAGCCTGAACACTAGTCATATTTGCACTGAAATTTCTTGGTCTTGATGTTGTTGCTTGATGAATTATTGGGGGTATATTTGTTACCTAACCTAAAGTAGCATTTTTTTATCGTATAACCAATTTTCTTGCAAATTTGACATCTTGGTATGTTGTTGTTGTACCTTCCCCCTCTTTCTCTTCCTCTTATATTTTGACCTCCTCTTTGAAAGTTTTGGTTGTAGCTTCTGTTTCTTGATTGAGATTCCGTAGTGTAATTGATTGACATATCGATGTTGTACTTTTGTTGTTCTATTCTACATTCATTAGCAACAAGTTTAGAATGAACATAGTCTAGAGAAGGAACAGTTGGCAGGGATAGGATTATTGTTGCAACTGCTTCATAGTCATCATCTAACCCATTCATCGAGTGTAAGGCTTGTTCGTTTTCTGAAACTTTGTTGCTAGTTGCTTCAAGAAGATCACATATATATTTCATCTTCACATTACAAGAAATATTGAAAATTTCAATAGGAGGGGGCGATAGTTTGCATCGGCTAATTTTCGACGGCTTTCGACGGCAACGGGCCGTCGGAAGCCATCGGAAATATCGAATTATACTACTAGCCGAACCACTCTTCCCCATTTCTCTTTTCCTCCCTATTTTTACAGTATATAGGTTTTCAACCCTACCAACCCCAAAATCGATTTTTTTTTCGCCTCCAAACATTGATTTCTTCGCCTCCAGTCCTCCCTGGCTTCAATCTAGAGCAAGCAATTTGAGGTATAATCTCTTTATTTTCATAAAAATCAAATTTTTACCTAAATTTATATATGATTAAAATCAAAGATTAAGGTAATCTATTGATTGTAATCTGTTCCAATAGCATTGTAGTGGGTAATAGCATCCTATTATGTGCATATTTCATGTGATATACCGAAATTGAAAATTTTGTGCAATGTTTGGTTATATGTGCATACGTCCCCGTTAGCTTGGTTTTGATCATTTTATAATTGTGTTTTTTGTGTATATGGGCACGGTTGTGTACATGTGATTCTTGTATTGTGGTAGTTGTTATAGGAAAAATTGAATGCATGAGCTATGAATTGTAAATTGTGCACGTTTTGACTTACGCACAAAAAAAGCATGTGTCTATTCTAACTGAGTCTACTGAAACAATAATAATAGTAAATTGGCTTTAAGTTGATTGATAAGTCGAACAAATGTGTTAAATTAAAATGTTTTTGTGTTGTAGTAAACTGTATTTTTCTAGTAAAATGTGCAACATCTAATTGGTTAATATTCCTTAGAGTATTTTCGGCCTCATCCGAAGAGTGTTATACATGATCGTTATATACATAGTCGTTTTTGTCAAAAAAAAACGACCATTTATATTCCTTTGGTACAATATTTGTTGGATTTGTCCTTGTATTGGATTAGTCCTTGTATTGGATTACTTATAAATGCAATCAGCATCTACATTTTGTGTACTACTTCATTTCAAAATATTCATAAAATTTTGGTTTAATTTTTCTTTTTGTTTCCAACGTACATGCATTTTGTGTACAATGCAGGTAACAAAAGGAAAATGCTGCCGAAATTTTGTTGAATCATTTGGACGAAGTAATATACAAAATGTAAATGTTTACTGTGTTTATAATGGGAAGTAGGATGCCTGACCATGTAAAAAGGTTACGTTAGAAAATGTGTCATATTTGAAATTATTTTTAATTTTATGAAATTGTTATTTGCTTTCAACCATTATATATACATGCATTGTACGACCATAAAAACAAGATTTTTGGAATTTGTATTCTTGAAAATAAATATTAATTTTGAACTTGTGACTAAATTTCTCAAATAGGAAAAATGATTGATTATTTTGTTGATCGGAGAAGTTGGATGTACCAAAAAAGAGGACAGAGAGGTTCAATAAAAGAAGATTTTTATAATGGTATAAATATCTTTGTTGAATTCGCTCTAAGTAATAACGGAAGCGATCCAGAAATTCGTTGTCTGTGTAGCAAGTGTAGACATTTAAAGTATTTGCTACCCAATATTGTGAAAATCCATTTGTGCAAAAAAGGATTCGTACCTGAGTATTATTTTTTGGATCATCATGAAGAAGTTAGCAAATACTTCTGTAGAGACTGAGGCAGAAAGTGCTACTAATGAAAATGTTAGTATGACCCGTATTGAAAGTACGGTCGAAGATGCATCACAATCAATGTTTACTATGGTTGCAGTTGATGATGAAAATGCTAAAGAACCGAATATTAAAGATAAAAAATATGATTTATTAGATAATACTAAGAAACCTATTTGGGATGGTTGTAAAAGCGGCATTCAGCTGTCAGTAATCGCATAATACATTACGATGAAGTCAAAATACAACATCACCGAAGCTAGGTTTACAGCTATTGTACAAGCTACAAAAATGAACATGCCACCCGATAATTTAATGTGTGAAAATCACCACGAAGTTAAAAAAATTATGTCGGCATTTGGTTTACCTTATCAGAAAATAGATACATGTTTAAAAGGATGCGTGTGATTTTAAAAAGATGACGTAAATCTTAGAAATTGCAAAATATGTAATCATGAAAGATATAAACCAAGAAAGAAGAAGGGAAAGGAAGTTCCATACAAACGTATGCATTACTTACCCATTACTCCAAGGCTTCAAAGATTATATGCATCTTCTGTAACTGCGTCTCATATGAGATGACATAAGGTGAGATCGAAGGAATAAGGTACGTTGACCTATCCGGCCGATGGGGAAGCATGGAAGTATTTCAATAAAACTTATCCCAATTTTGCAGCGGAGAGTCTTAATGTCAGGCTAGGATTATGTACGGATGGTTTTTCACCATTTTCTCAATTTGGTGCTAAATATTCATCATGGCCTATTATCATCACAACTTATAATTTACCTCCATGGATGTGTATGAGAAAATAATATATGTTTCTTACTGTTGTTCTTCCTAGCCCCGACGATCCGATACAAGGAATTGATGTTTATTTACAACCGTTGATTGAAGAATTAAAAACATTGTGAAATGAAGGAGTATAAACAAATGATGTTTCAAAGAAGAATTTTTTTTTTGTATGTTGCTTCTTTATTGTGGACTATAAGTAATTTTCCTTCCTGTGCAATGCTTTCAAGATGGAGTACCACTGGTCGTCTAGCATGTTCATATTGCATGAAAGAAATACGAGCATTTTCCTTACTGCATGGTAAGAAAATTTTATGATTTGACTATCATCGATGTTTTCTCCATGTAAATCACCCTTTTAGAGTAGACAAGAAAAACTTTTTAGCTTATAGAGTAGAAACCAGACAACCACCAACGACATGGTCTAGCGAAGACATATATGAACTAGTTAAAGATGATCCAAAGAAACATGAAACTGGAGTTCAAACAGAAACAGAAGGCAAATAGATTGTTCACAATTGGTGCAAAAAGTCTATTTTTTGGGAGTTGTTGTATTGGAAACATCTACTACTCGTCATAATATTGATGTGATGCACAATGAGAAAATTTTATTTGATAATTTCTTTAACACAATTTTGAATGTCAAAGGGAAGACTAAAGATGATTTGAAATCAAGGCGCGATATATAAGAATTATGCAAACGTCCCGAGCTTAATATGAAACCAAATGACAGTAAAAAACCGCAAAGCATGATATGAATTGGATAATAATCAAGTTAAAGTAATGTTAAAATGGGTTGAAGGGTTAAGATTTCTTGATGGGATTTCATCAAATCTTCATAGATGTGTTGACTTTAAAAATGGTAAATTAAGAAGAATGAAAAGTCACAATTGTCAGATTATGATGGAGCATTTATCTCCCCTTATGTTCAAAGAATTAATGCCATTAAAAATTTGGAAAGTAGTAACGGAGCTTAGTATGTTTTACAAAGAGTTGTGTTCGACTACTTTAAAACTGAAACTTTCACGTAAACTTGAAGTATATATTCCTATATTGCTCTGCAAATTAGAGAAAATATTTCCACTAGGTTTTTTTAATGTAATGGAGCATTTACCAGTTCACCCCCAACCGAAGCACGACTTCGAGGTCTCGTCCAATGTGGATGGATGTATCCATTTGAGAGGTATATATAAACATGTTACCTACTAATTTAATTGAAATTAAAATATGAAATAATGTAAATTAATTTTTCATAGATATCTGAATCATCTGAAGAAAAAATAAGATAAAAAGAACGAGTTGAAGGTTTGATATGTAAATCCTACATCGAAGAAGAAGCTTCGTTCTTTTTCTCTGATTATTTCAGTGGTCATATGAATATATCATTTGAAAGTGTTCCTCGAAATGACGAAGTAGATGAACAAGAATTGTCTCGGATAGTGTTGTCTATTTTTAGACAACATGGTTGACCTTCTGAGAAATGTGTAGACATATGGCTAAACGATAAAGATCTTCATGTAGCACACATATTCTTCTAAATTGTGCTGAAGTTGCACAATTTGTTAGGTAATCTGAAATATCAATTAGTGCTTTATTCATTTCTACATTCTTGCGTGTGTATAATCTAATGTAATATTTTATTTATATATACAGCGTTTATGAACGTGAGAATCCAAACGAAGATCTCAGTAAAGAATTTTCTGCTTGCTTTACAAATTATGTTTACAAACCTGGAAATTGTGTTGTTGATGAAAGTTTGAAACATCTTGCAATAGGACAAAAAAGAGTGATCAAGAAATATCCAATATACTTTGTCAATGGATATAAATTTAACATCAAAGAATACGGTGCTGAGAAATTAACAAACAATACAGGTGTATTCGTTAAAGGCAGTGACGATCCACAAAATCACATAAATGAATTTTATGGCGTTTTAACACAAATTTTGCAATTGACATATTTCTCACAACCCGTGGAGGAGGTGTTTATCTTTAAATGCAATTTGTTTAGCAGTGTTCCAAGTTTTAAGATGCACAAGGATTATAATATGAAAATAAAGAATACATCGCACTAGTACAAGTATGATCCTTTTGTACTAACCAAACAAACATTTCAAGTTTATTACGCTAATTGTCTGTCTTTAAAAAGAAATAAAGCAGATTGGTTGGCGATTTTTAAAACACAGGCCAGATTTACTTTCAACGGGAAGAATATTCCAGATAAAGGAGCTTAGCAGGCAGATCTCGACAGAACAATGAAATAATAATTGAAGACGATCATGTAGATTTTGGACCTTGTATTGATGAGTCAAATGTTTTGATAGAAGCGTTCGAGAGTGCGGAGGAAGATATCATAGAATCTGAGACCGATTTGGAATCAAAAGACGATGATGACTGATGTAGATGATGAGTATTTTCTTTCTAGTTGTAATATAATACTGGAGTATACGATGTATATTTTGAAATTCATGTAACCCTGTTAAATTTTGGAATATTATGATCATTATTTACATTTTTTTGTCATATGCAGTTTTTCATATTTGTTTATCTTAATACTGCAATGTAATTTGTTACTCCTTGGAATATGAGACCCAGTCTAATATAGGTATAAACAATTTTATTTTCTTTTATGTCATTTATTTAGCAACTTATATTGTTTGTGTAAGTTAACTATAAACTAAATTTTAATATCATGTTATTATTATCTTTTAAAATGATTTGTTTGTGACAAATATGTCATTGAGAGAGAATTCTTCAGGCGATGGTTCTGGTCCATTGCAACACTCACAGCGTCCCGTCGTCTCTTTAATGCCTGTGACTACGGGGTAAAAAATAAACTTTATTTAGCATGTTAATTTTTTTATCAACTATACACCTATGTATATCATACTTAACACTGGGTTTTCGATCTTCAACTTTTGAAGGTTATTTTAGATGTATCGAGAGCAGCATATAGGGCTTGAATGTTGACATGTTGGCCGAAGTGGGATCTGATCTCACCTCACATTATAGAGGTCATTTGGCAGGATGTCCTTGTAAGTATTTTCTTGTATATATTATTCCAATTCAATTTTTTTAATCGCTGATATGATCATATTTTAGTGCTACTATTTGTTTAACATGAAATACAAGCCAAGGTGGATATACAAACCCATTACTTACAACTGGCTCGGACCTATTAAATGCAGAAAATGAGAAAGAATTATAAGGATGGTGTATCAACATTAAATAAAAACTTGAAAAACCTAGCTGGATGGGAGCAGTCGCATGGGTTGGATTTCTTAGATATTGGGAGACTAATGAGGCAAAGGTAAGTGTACTAATTTTTGTTAAATATCAAAAATATTTGCTTAATAAGTAATGTATCAAATTTTGAATGTACAGGTAGAGTCAAAAATAAATTTTACAAATAGGAATGCAAATCCAGTCACTAATCGAAGAGGATCTAAGTCATTTCAGCAGTATCAATAGGAGTTGGTAAATTTTATAAATGCGACTTATAAAAAATTAATATGCTATATAATTTTTAATGTGTAATAATTGTATGTAATAATCAAATTTAGGCGGCTAAGGGATTGGGTCCAGTCTCATATATGGACGTGTTCACTCGTACGCATGGCATCGAGCATGTCGATGCAGATGGGAACATCTTATATACATGGCATTATGATAAATCCAGGAAGAGCCATGTATGATTTTATTTTATGTAGATGTATTTGTAGTAATTGATGAATTATAATAAAATAAGATATCATGATATTAATTTTATCTACATTTTTATCTGCTCTTGCAGGAGAAGTTTACGGAGCAGCGCCAGAAGCGTCTAGCTGAGACTGAACGACAACAGCTCATGACTCACGAGGAGAACATTATACTCCAATCATGATGGATTCAGCGACACGGAACATGCGTTATGGCTTTGGAAATCAAGTTGTAAACGATTTTTCCCTTAATTAAATTTTTAGTTTAGAAATAAAATAACTTTTACGAGTTACGGGTAATTAATATAACCACACATGATTAAAAGGTTTTTAAATAATTATTACAGGCTAGCAGTCAGCAGAGATGCGGCAGGAAGACTAGAGCTGATATAGATGTCGCAGAGATTGAGCAGTTGAGGTCAGGCCCAGCCCTAGGAGCAGGCAAGCCAGCCGCTTAGGGCAACAGGGCAAGGAGCAAGGAGGAGCAACATTTTATGAGTTTAGAGATATTTAATTGGATACGATACTGCATTCGCAAATGATAAAATGGTCTGGTGGTTTGTTGTGCAGATTTCTTTGAGAATATCCTGAGTTCGTCCCCGATGCATATGTTTTTTTCACTTTCTCGAAATCTTCACTTGCTCCAGCTTTTGTTTGCCTGGTGTTAACGGCAAAAAATGTCGTAAACACCAAACATTCCTATTACTAGGAATAGTTTAATTGGTTGCAAGACTAAGTAAGAGAAAGCGGTAAATGACACGAGAATTTATAGTGGATCGACCGTAGATTAGGCCTACGTCCACTTTGGAAGGATGTTGAACTTTTATTAATCACTTAAGAATTACAAGGTAGAGCCATGCTCATTACATTCACTTTTATAATTGCCATATGCTAGGTATTTGGGAAAAAGAATATTTAATTCTCCTTCTTCCGCAAATAGAAGGTGCCATTAATAAGGCTCATAAAGCTCTAGGAAGGTCACGTGAAGAAAATCCAACCCTTTTGAAGTGTGAGGCCATGGGTTGTTTGTATGAGTTGGGGTAGGTAGGATTAGGTAGGAGTGGGTAGAAATAGGGTAACACTAGCAAATTTCAAACACACCACCTGCGCGCCTCAGAATTTCGAACCCGGGCACGGATTCGAAATTTCGAGCCCCCGAGTTTGAAACTTCGAGCCGCTGGGATCGAAACTTCGAGCCGCTGGGTTCAAGACTTCAAACACAGGCACGGGCGAGAAATCTCGCTCCCACTGGGTTCGGAACCTCGAACCCAGCCATGGGTACGAGATTTCACACCCGCTGGGTTCGAAATTTCGCACCCACTAGGTTTGAAATTTCGAACCCAGGCATCGGTGCAACATTTCGCACCCGGCAGGGTGTGGATTTCACGTCATGCCTGGCATGAAGTCCTTCCAAGGGGCGTGAGGATCCCGGGACCGGGTGATTGAGCCTCGTGACTCCTTCGGGGTCCGAGGCCTTGGTTTGCGGATATCTTCTAGATGCCGTGAGGTTACAAGCGGTGTAGTCCCTTCTTGATCCTGTTTCCTGCACTCCTAAGCGTCCCCTTTCGGCCTCAGCTTCATGAGGTGCGTTGAGTTGAGCATGGCTGATGCTCTTCTGGGTACCGGACCAAAAAGCCGGTTAACATTCGCCCCCAAAGTATGGCTTGTCTTTGACATGATGTGCTTTGTGTAGGTTGAGGTAGTGGTGAAGCTGTTAATTTTTCCTGTAAGTCAAAAGATACATAAGTGTTAGCTGTGGGGTACGTCCTCCCTGGCGGCATAGACGAGCCGTCGTTTGGAGGATGCGCCGCGCTCAAATCGTAAAGTGTCTGTAGTGCATAGCCCTTGTGGATGTAAGGGAATCGGCATGCAAATGCGCGGAGCACGTACCCGAGAGAATGTGTCACGGCACTTCCGATCCTAGGGGTATGACCATCATCACCATCATTTTTTCTGGGTCGAAACCCCAGGAGTTTCAGAATTTCGAGCCCCGAGGGATCGAAATTTCGAACCCGGGGGTTCGAAATTTCGAGCCCATGAGGTTCGAAATTTTGAGCCCAGGGGTTCAGAAGTTCGATCCCAGGGGATTCGAAATAAAGAGCCTATGAGGTTCGAAATTTCGAGCCCAAGGGTTCGGAAATTCGAACCCATGAGGTTCGAAATTTCGAACCCGTAGATTACTGGAATGCGAAGAGACATGTTTTTTCTTTTATAAATACGCCCCCCTTCACTTTTCTCCTTTTAATTCTTCTTTCTCTGGCCGCCATTGTTGAAAGCTTCAAACCCGATAACTTTGAACCCGAAAATTTCGAACAGAACTAGGTGAGGCCTTGACTCGAGGAGGAGGTCGAAAGGCTATGACGGAGACCTAGAGACCTTGTTGGTTCGATTTTTCGAATCCAGCCAGGTTCGATGCCTCGAACCCCCTGTGGGTTCGAATTTTCGAACCTCAGTGGGTTTGAATTTTCGAACCCACCAGGTTCGAAGTCTCGAACCCACACGGGTTCGAATTTTCGAACTCGGTAGTTCGAAACATCGAACCCTTCTGGGTTCGGGTTTTCGAACCCTTTGGGTTCGAATTCCCGAGCCCCTTGTCTGGGTTCGAAATTTCGAACCCGGAGGGGCTCGGATTTTCGAACCCAGTTTGGTTCAGAATTTCGAACCCTTCTGGTTTTGAAATTTTGAACCTAGAGCTCAAAATTTCGAGCCCGACATGTTTCGGGACATGGCCTTTTACGTGTCGGGTTTTCAATTTGTCACGCTGATGGATTTTGACTTCTGAATTCTCGTCTCTGGATTTGAATACTTAGTGTTGATGCATAAGTTGTTAACCGCGCGAGCGGGATTTTAGGATTGTTCACATAGGATAGAGCATACAACCGGACTAGGACTTGGACTTGGACTGCTTTGAATTGTTCTAGACTTTCTTTATGTAGCTTATTTTTGCATAGCATTTCTCGTACATATTAGTTGTCACCAACACGAGTGGTACAGGTCACTATACTGCTCGTTCTAATACTGATGCGTTAAAGTATAGCTAGAGATGCAGACCAGATCAAGGACCGGAAAGACTATGGAATCTAAGGCTTCCCATCCCGCCTTACACACATTCGACCCTACCCATGGAGGTAGCTCGTCTGGCACCACCGAAGGATCGACTCCTTCTCATTCGACCAGCTCGCCCGAAACGTTTGAGCACGGGGAGCAACTTGAGCGGCAATATTCCTCGGTCGTGACTGAAGAGGCCGAGAATGTAGATATCATAGGCGAGGATGCGCCCGCACCTCTGGTGGCTCCGGACATGTTGCCTGATGCGTTGATTTTGGAGAATCCTACCGAATCAGTGCAGTCGTGTATGGATGCTATAGCGGTTAGGAAAATGGCGGCACGATTTACATATCGGTGGATGATCCCCATGCCCTCGAGAGAGATGACAGAGCTCATGTGCCACCCGAGGGTCTCACTGCCTGGAACCGACAAGTCTGCCTTGCTGGGTGCGTGCCCTCGGCTAACGACTTCATTTGGTATATGATGTTCTATTTCCGTCTCGCGCCATCATAGCTACACCCTAATGCTTACGCTTCTCTCATGGGTACTTACATTCTCTTCCGCGAGTTTTTGAACAGAGAGCCCACTGGGGAAGATATTCGATACTTCTTCCACTTAAGGAAAACGAGCGTGGCCTCTCCCTCTCAATGGTCTCAAGAAGCGACAGCTGCTACAAAATTCTTTGTCGGGACGTGGCCCAAGCTGTCTATGTTTAAGCGCGAGTGGTTCTTCGTTAGCTGCCCTCCCGGATTTGCCAGAAGGTGGATTGAGGGAAGTAAGTGTTTCTCTAACTCCGTTCCTTGCCGTAATTTTAGGATTCCTTCCTTTATTCATAGTTTTAAATGGTATATGACAAGAAATCCAAAGGTGCACACGGGGGATGAATATCGGCAACGCCTTAATGCTTTGTGGGCGATACTAGAGAATCTCCATGATACCAGTGTCATGACAAGTTAGGATCGCCTCCGCCGCGCTGGGTTGCTGCCGGACAACCGGGCTGTGATCAGGCCCGCAGTTGCTATTAGTGTGCCAAAGGAAGGAGTTGCGGCAGGGTCTAACCCTATTGGGCGGAAGAGGAAAATCCCCCCAACGAGAGGATAATTGCAAAGGACTACTCCACCTCAAGGAGATGTGTGCGGAGGTGAGGTACATGGTCAAGAGGAGGTTGCCAGAGATGAGGAGTTGCCGAGCACCCCCGCCCCGCCTCCAACTGGGGAGGGGGAAGGAGTGTTTGCTAGACCGCAATCTCCTGCGACTCACTCAGGGGCCAGTGCCTCGCTTGAGCCCACGGGCCAGTTTGATGGCTTAAAGGGACTTGCTTTAGTAGTGACCCCATGGCCAAATACGACGAGCCTGGAAGAAGTTTGTTGTGCTACTGAGGGGTTAACTTCCTCGATCGGACCACAATCTGGTCTGTTGAGAGAACACTTAGGCCATACATCCATAACATTGCATAGCATAGATGTTTGCCTACGTGAATTACCTGACTAACTTCGGCTTGTTCCATTGGCAGGTGTTATGGCAGGAGGACGTGGCAGACGAAGTTATGGGCGCGGGGATCGCCAGCCTCCCTAGAGTTCTCTCGAGAGATTCCGAAGATCCACCAGCTTGTACGGCGCTCCACCTCCGTTAGAACAGGGCAGCAGTCATCGAGACTGGGATCGATCTAAGCGACCTCTGACACCTCCTTCTCCTCCTATTCGCGTATCCGTAGGAGATACTCGGCTCAACATAGGTGTGTCTTGATCTTTGCCTTCGACAACTCCCCCATCGGCCGCCCCTCTGGCTCCTGTTCAACCTGCTAAGGGGAGTTGCTGTTTGGTTAACTAAGGTCGGGCGTGGAAGTCGTGACAGGAATGCAAAATCTGACAGAGTCCCAAATCCGAGCGTTTTCTGTAGAGGAGAGGAAGATGTTTTTGAAGCTATACTTCCCTCAATATCATTTTGACGAGTTGTCGTCTCTCCCTGATCTCCGTCCTGCTCCTAATAGGGAATCCGGAGATATATGGATGCATGTACAGGCTGTGTATCACCAGGCCAATGAACTTACCAAGTATTCCCTCCATCTCTCTGAGTTGATCAAGTGGAAAATCCTAGAGCTCATCGACTGTCGACTGACTATTAATGGTGAAAAGACCTCGGTTACCCACTTGGAAGCCAAGATAGGTGGGTTTCTCTGCTGTGCCGTGGTTAATTTACCACTACCCCATGTGTTTCCTAGTTTTAACTTTTGACTATGCTATTGCAGCAGAGCTGAAGCGAGCCTACTCGACTTTAAAGTCAGGGGATGCGCGTGACCGTGAGACTTTTAGCGATACAGTTAGTCGCTTGACTCTTGAAAATACAACCCTTAAGAATGATAAGGATGAGTGGTCCAAAGTATGCGCTGATATGGAAAAGGAAATTGGGAAGGTTACTCAGCTCCAGAATGACAATACCGCTTTGAGGGAGGAAAACGAGAGGTCGCGGGCCGAGAATACTGAGGTTGTTGAGTTAAAGAGGCAGCTCGAGGCAATGAGGAAAGCAAAGGAGGACACTAGGGCTAGCAACAGGGATGTATTGAGTACGTCTAAGGGTATAAAAGCCGAACATGAAAGGGAGATGGAGCAGCTGAGGGGACAGCTGAATTATGCGGAGTTCCGTATTGGGTCCTCCTTCGGAGAGTATCCACGATATGTACGTGAAAGCTTTGAGATTCCGAGGGATTTCATGGCTCAAAGACTACCCCCGCGAGCTATCCAGAACCTGGCAGAGGTTAATCCCTTACGAGGTCTTCTTACGTTAAGTGCACGTAAGCACTCTAGACTAGCGCCAACTTGCGAATGTCTTTCTGAACAACGACAAACGTGAGAGGCTAGAGGAGGGAAGGAGGCTATTGCAGGAGGATGCTGAGAATGAAAGGTTGGCGAGGCTTGCCCAAGAGAAAGGGAAGCTTGCGGCGACCGGAAGCGCGGTTGCGGCGGAAACATACGTAGAGGGGAGTTCACATCAGCCCCTGGGCCCCGGATCTGTCAGGGTGGGCGGTCCTGGGGATTTGGCTCAAACTGCTACTGAGTATAACCCTGACTTCCCGGCACTGGGTGATACTAGATTCACCTTACCTATCATCGCAAGCATCCCTCCTATTATTCCTATGCCACCCTTGACCATAGGTAAACTCCTTTTGCCCTGCATCCTTGAGGATGAAGTGATTGTTGAATTTATGGACTAAAAAGGTTGTGTCTTTGCTATGCAGTTCCTCCCGAGTCTAGATGGCAGCGGACCTCGCCCCTGTGATTCCCCAAGTGACTGCAATTGGGTCGGGCCCCATAGGGACACAGGCTGGAGAGGGAGGCGACCAATTTGACACCTTTTCTGACATAAGAGTAACTTCTAGTATGGTCGACATTCTTAACGAAGAAGGAGAGGTGTTCGATGGGTAGAGTGCCCCTGTCAAAGGCCCGGTAGAAGCTGATGTGGCTTCGATGGAGAGTCAACAGGCCAACATGGTAGCGAAGTGTGAAGATGTAGAGGAGAAGCGAAAGCACGACGAGGCTACCAGGAAGGAGATCCCAAT
Source organism: Allium sativum (assembly GCA_030737875.1). NCBI lineage: Eukaryota > Viridiplantae > Streptophyta > Magnoliopsida > Asparagales > Amaryllidaceae > Allium > Allium sativum. The sequence continues at coordinate 46,125,337 of CM060915.1, read as the reverse complement.
GAAGACTTGGTAGGATGCCGAGGCAAGGGCTGCTGACACTGTCGCGAAGAAGAGAGCCAATGAGGAGGCTGAGAAGAAGAAGGCTAACGATGAGGCCCGAAAGAAGAGGTATGATAGGAAGCACAACAAAGTACTACTAAGTCCCTTGAGAAAGCCAAAGCTGGCGGTGTCACGTCTCATAAGCCCCAAAAGCTCGCTGCTCGGAGGGCCGCCAGAGAAGCTAAGGAGAAAGCTAAGAGGGAGGGCAAGGTAGTCCCGGAGACGAGTGACGCTGTGGTCGGCCTCACTGCTGGGGGTGCCCCCAAGCCTACGTCGCAGGCCACCCTTATTAATATTACCGAGGTTTCTAGTGGCGACGGGACGGGCGAGAGACGCATCTCGGCTTCTCATGAATCGACCACTTCTCAGAGGGGCCAAGAAGGAAAGAGCGAGTATGGTAAGAAGAGGCCCAAAGCCAGGATGAACCATCAAGCATGGAATTTGCAAAAAAGGACAAGCACAAGAAAAGGAAACATGGTTAGTGTCAGTAGCCTAAGTAGGAGTTACCGTTATTTTGGTAGTGTAGGCTGATAGTTTACGCGAGTATGGCCCTCGCTTTTGGTTTTTCAAGACACGGTGTGGTTCTCATGTACACCCTGTCATTAGAAAGTAAAAGTGTTAGACACGTAGTTTGTTTAGTGTGTGTGTGAAAAGGAAATATGAATTAGAAAAGATCGTTGTTTATGTCTAGTGTTCGGATGTTCTTTTTATGTTTTCCAGCGTCCTGTACTTGCATAAACTTACTTATTGTTACACTTGTCACAAAAGTGATTAGGGACTGTCTCTGGGTGAATTATTCCAGAGAGGTGAGGTAGAGCGTTGGTTTCAGTAAGTTCCCCCAAGCTCAGGGAACCCGTAGTTTGCGAAACCAGGCAATGCGTCTGCTGTTTTGGGTGGCCCGAGGTTACACCCAAGTATAGCGATGGCGTAGGGCATCGCGTTATGCAGTCCGCCAGGTGGGTGGCTCTCCCGTCATTCATCGGGTTGAGTCGAGCAGCCAGACGTCGTTTATTCGTTGGCGTAGTTTTCAACCTCGATCATCAGCTCGTAAGGTCCGATGGTGGCCACGGGCTGCCCCCAAGCCATGAGAGCTTAGGGGAAGAAATGATTTAAGGTCGATCTCGGTGTTTCACCAAGATCCGACCAGCACCTGCAATCTTCGAAATGAGATTTGCATCAATCTTAGTCGGTCGTTGAGTGGCACCAAGCCGCCTGGACTAGGACGCAGAACGATTTATCCTCGGCCTCGTCACTTGACTAAGGTTCGAGTTAGAGGTTGTTTAGACTCGGTCGCGTCGCGGGCCGACGATTCGAGTAGCGTTGCTGGCTCTCGCGCTCGAGGTGCCGGGCATAGCCAAGTGTCTCAAACTAGATGTTGCCTAGAAATTGAAATGGCCATGCCGGCTCCGTTGCTTGGGGTGCTGATGCGGAGGTCATAGGCATGAATCGAGCTCGTTGTTGGAACTAATGAGACGCGTTATGTGAGAAGTAAACAACAAGGAGATAGGAAACTGGACATCATTTCTACTAATAACTTTGGCAGTAACAACCTTTAATTCCTTGAATTTTTGAAAAAAAAACAGAACATTGTCTGAAAAGCATAAATAATCGTAGACTGAGTTATGTAGAGTAGCGGTGGAGATGTTCATTGTTCCATGCCCTCGGGAGTTCAGCACCGTCGACGATGGAAAGTCTGAAAGTTCCATCGCTGAGCTTTCGATGTATGGACTACGGGCCTTCCCAGCGAGGCGCGAGGCTTGTTGGCGGGGAAAACCCGCTTTAGAACGAGGTCGCCGATATTGACATCCTTGTGGCGGACCCTAGAATTGAAGTTTGGCTACTCGCTGTCGTTGGGCGGCGGCTCTAATATCGGCCTCGTTCCTTTTTTCTTCCAGCAAGTCGAGTGATCTCAGAAGTAAATCTTGGTTTGTCTTTGGATCTAAGTACGTGACTCGATGGGACTGAAGCTTGAGCTCAATGGGAATGATGGCTTCAGATCCGTATGCGAGGGCGAAAGGAGTATGGCCGGTTGCTGTCTTGTGGGTACTACGGTAAGCCCATAGAGCTAAAGGAAGTTCGTCTGCCCACATGCGCCTGGCCTTTTCCAGATGCTTCTTGGTGATGGACTTGATGACCTTGTTAACCGCCTCGACTTGCCCATTGGCTTGGGGATGAGGCACCGCTGAGAATCTTTTATCGATTTCATGCAATGGCATAAGGCTTTAAACTCGGTGCTCTCGAATTGAGTGCCATTGTCAGAGATGATAGCTTGAGGCACTCCATAGCGGGTAATGATGTTGCGGACAACAAAGTTGATCATCTTCTTTATGGTAATGGTGGCAAGAGCTTCAGCTTTTGCCCACTTGGTGAAATAGTCCACTACGACGACGGCGTTTCGTGCCCCACCTCTGGCCATTGGAAGAGTTCCGATGATGTCGATTCCCAACATAGCGAACGGCCATGGGATGACCATTTGAGATAATTCGGTGGGCGGGGCTCTTGGAATCATGGAGAAGCGCTGGCACTTATCGCACTTGCGAGCGTAGTCTGTGGCGTCTTGATCAAGCGTGGGCCAGTATTAACCATGTATGTGAATCTTTCTAGCCAGGGTCTGCCCCCCGGTATGATCGCAACATTCGCCTTCATGCACACTGCTTAGCACTTAGAGGGTGTCGCCGTGAGCTACGTACAGGATCAGGGAAACGGAAAAACCTCTGCGGTAGAGTACCCCGTCCGTAAGAAGGTAATGGGCTGACTGGCGAGTGAGTGCGCGCCTTTCCTTGTGGTGCTTTGGTAGGATTCCGTGTTGTAGGTAATCTCTGATCGGCATCATCCAGGACTCAGTCTCGGGTTCGGTGCTCATGATTGCCTCGTCTTTCCCTTGCTTGATGCTTGGAGAGTTGAGGACTTCAACCGGGGAGAACCCGTCAAGCTGCAGATCTTTGGAGCTCGCCATTCTGGCGAGGGAATCCGCTTTTTCATTTTGATCGTGTGGGATATGGGTGATGGTGAAATGCTCGAGGTAGACGAGTAGCCCCTGAACCCGGGCCAGGTACTGGGCAAGTTGTCCCTCTTTCGTTTAATACTCTCCCAATACTTGTCGGACGATAAGCTGTGAATCGGAGAAGATGTGGACGGTTTCTAGCTTGAGTTCAATCGCGATTCTAAGCCCGACGATTAAGGCCTCATACTTTGCGTCGTTGTTAGTAGTAGGGAAATTTAGCCTCAACGCGTAACACATCGGGCGTTCTTCAAGGGTGATGAGCATGACTCAGGCCCCAGAGCACTTTCTGTTATAAGAGCCATCTACGAACAATTTCCACTGGGCGTCGGGGGTCCCAACATTCTCAGTGGGATCCTCCTCGGGGGCTGTGAACTCCACGATGAAATCTGAGAGAGCTCGGCCGAGGAATGGCTCATTGGGTAAGAAGATTATCTCGAACTAGCTTCACTCTATGCTTCACTTTAGTAATCGCCCTAATGCCTCGGGTCGCTGTAGAACCAGACGCAGTGGCTGGTCAGTGAAAACTTTTATGGGATGTGACTGGAAGTACGGTCGGAGCTTTCTAGAGGAAATCAAGAAGCAGAATGCCAACTTTTCTAGCTTCGGGTAATTATTCTCTGCCCTGTCAATCGCTTGCTGATATAGTAGACGGGCCATTGAGTTTGATCTTCGAGGCGTATTAGTGCCAAGCTGATTGCCTGCGTCAAAACAGCCATGTAAATATACAAGTCCTCATGGTCTATAGGCTTAGAAAGGATAGGTGGTCGCTCTAAGTGATCCAAAAGTTCCTTGAATGCGGAGATGCATTTGGGGTCCACTCGAAGTTGTGTTTCCCTTTTCGGAGTAAATCGAAGAAGGGGATGCATTTGTCAGTGGCCTCAGAGATGCACCGACTTAAAGCGGCGACTTTCCCGTTCAGACTTTGGATATCCCTGATGTTCTTGGGAACTTGGATGTACCGAATAGCGTGGATTTTTTTTCTAATTGGCTTCGATGCCCCAAGAATTGACAATGAAACCCAAGAATTTTCCCAAAGCGACCACGAAGGAGCATTTCAGGGGGTTGAGTCTCTTGTCGTACTGGCGGAGGACATCGAGGATTTCGGAGAGGTCATGGACGTGATTGCCTGATACTTTAGATTTTACTAGCATAACGTCTACATACACCTCCATTGACTTTCCAATCTGATTTTTAAAGAGTCGGTTAACCATTTGTTGATAAGTGGCGCCGGCATTTTTGAGGCCGAAGAGGATAACACGGTAGCAGTAGAGCCCGAGGTCGGTTATGAAAGAAGTATGATCTTGGTCGCGGAGGCTCATCGGGATCTGGTTGTAGCCTGAGTATGCATTCATGAAGGATTGTAACTGGTATCTAGCGGTTGAGTCGACTAATCGATCGATCTTCGGGAGCGGAAAGCTGTCCTTGGGACATGCCTTGTTTAAATCGGAGAAATCAATACATATTCGCCATTTACTGTTGACCTTTTTAACCAGAACTGGATTGGAAACCCATTCGGGATAGTCAGCCCCGCGGATGAAGTTATTATTGAGCAGACGGCCTACCTCTTCTTCGAGCGCTTTGGACCTATCGGACCCCAAAAAGCGGCGCTTCTGTTTGACTGGAGGCATTCTGGGATCTAAGCAAAGGGAATGGAAAGCAATTGCGGGGTCGATGCCCTTCATGTCGGAGTGAGTCCATGCAAACACATCTAAATTGGCTTTCAAGAAGCATATGAGATCTTCTTTAATTGCGGGGCAGAGTTGTGACCCTACCTTCAATACCCTTGTTGGGTCGTAGAGGTTGACAAGAACATCCATTGTGGATTCGACAGAAGTAGCCCTCTCGTACTCAGGCTCTTCATCCTTTCGTGGGTCGAGGTCATCGGAAAGACGGGAGTGGCGCCTGAGCCAGGGCCCAAACGCCGCTGATTGCTATGCTGAGACATTTTTCACACAAGAAAGTGCAGGCATGGTTTTGCCCTTGTCCTTGTTGCATGCGTTCTTCCATTCTATTGCGTAACATTCCCTGGCGCTTACTTGGTCATCCTTAATGGTTCCGATCCTATTTTCCGTCGGGAATTTCATTAGGAGGGACCATGGCGCCATGTAAACTCAGAATTCGGTGAGAAAGGGGTGTCCTAGGAAAGCGTTGTAGGGGAGTCGATGTCTACGACAATGAAAGTGAGAATTTGGATTCGGCTTCGGTCCCTTTCACCCAGTTGTACAGGTAGGTCGATCATCCCTACGGGGGAACTAGAGGCCCCTTTGAAGTCGTGAATCGTAGCGTGACATGGCTTCAAGTCATTTATTTCCAATTTCATCTGGTCGTAGGTGGTCTTAAAGATGATGTTGACCGAGCTCCCTGAGTCGATTAAAACCTTCTGAACGGAAGCGGCACCAATCTAGGCAGTGATGACTAATGGATCGGTGGTAGGGATTTCCACCCCTGTCTATTCTCTTTCTTGGAAGACGATGTCGTCCCACATGGTTTTTTGTAGCTTTGATGGGACGAACTGAGGGAGGGCGGAGCAGGCTTCGTAAGTTACATACTTTATGGAACTCACATATTCCTCCACTTTCCAAAAGTTGTTATGTATGGGGTAAGGTCTGCCACATATGGTGTTGATCACGATTCCTCGCCTTAGGTTAGACGGTCCTGGAGCCCCCTTAGCGGCTGCTTGTGGAGCTGGCGCTGGAGGCTGCAAGTTCGCTTCGGGGGAAAAGGGCTCTTGGACATATTGCTCAAGCCATTTCTCACGAATAAATTTCTCGATTGCATCCCTAAGTTGGCGGCGTTCGTTGGTGCCATTCCCGCACATGTCATGGTATCGACAGTACCTCCCGGTGTTCTTCCCGCGATCAGTTGATCCTCTAACGCGCGGCTTCTTGTATGGCAAGGTGTTACACATTTCCAAGTAGATTGTCTTTATGTCTTGATTCAATGGGGTGTAGGTCTCGAAAGCTTGGCGAGGGCCGGACTTTCTCAATTCCGCTGGGGCTTACCTGTTGTCCGTGCATCCGGCCTGCCATTGTTTGGTTTTTGCCTTTGGGAACCTGCCCCCCTGTTTTGGTCGAAGGGCTCCCCGCCTCGCCCATTTCTGGAGTGGTTGTTGGCGGTATCCGCTTAGGGATCATTGGGACAACTTGCGGCAGAAAGCCGGTTCCTCCTTGCTTCTTTTTGTCACAAGTATTGATCTGCCTTCTCATAGAACATGTCGAGGCTCTTTGGCTGCTTTCGATCGATCCAGGCTTCTGAACTCTGAAGTAGGGAGGGCACCCTTCGCTAGCTGAAAGAATATTGTGCGAGGATCTAGATACTCGACCTCGGCAAGAGCTATGTTAAACCGGGAAAGGTAGCTTTTGAGTGATTCAGCTGGGGCCTGGTATAGGTTGGACAAAGTGAGGGCATTCATCGGAGTAGGGATACGCACCCTGAATTGCTTGACTAGCTCTGTTGTTAATTGTTCGAAGTTATTAATGGAGTCAAGTGGGAGGCGAGAGAACCAAACTAAAGCGGTACCAGATAGGAAGACTGGGAAGCATTTGCACTAGGCTGGGTCATTATCCCGACTTGAGTCCATTTGCCATTCGTATCGATTCAAGAAGGCACAAGGATCTGTGGTGCCATCATAGAGTGGAATTTGCGGCATGCTAAAGCGCCTTGGCCACTCGGCTTCATTTAATCTTCTTATAAAGGGGTTACGCCTAATGTGAGCTTCCCATGCGCCGTGTGCGCCCCCTCGCATTTCCCTCATGACCCTTCATATCATGTCGGGGAGATAGGTCGGGTGTGGATCTTCCATCGGGATCCATGGGTTTTGACGTGGTTCCAAAGTCCTGTTGCGAGGTCGTCTTCTATTATGGATGTCCAGTTCATCTTCCTCCATGTCCTCGACATCTATGATTGGGTCTATGTGCGGACGTTGAGGTGGAGCGAGGTGATGCAGATCCTGTTCTATAGGAGCGTGGGTCGTTGGAATAGCGAGCCCTTCACCCTGATTAGTGACCATGGGGTTGTGTCGAGGAAGGGGTTGGTTTGTAGGATCCGGTCCGTAATTGATAATCAAGCGAGAGCGGTCTAGGTACTGCATCCCCTCGTTATATGTGACTGTAGTTCGGTCGCCGTTGTCGTTCCCATTCCCGTTGGCATGACCGTTACCGTTATCGAGGGCATTGGTACGAACGACGACATTGTTGATGAGGGTGAACCTCCTCCTTTGGTGTGAGCCCCTTGACTCGGAAGAGGAAGTTTCCGATGCATTAGGTCGGGGCCGAGCATTGTTCCGAGTTAATTGTAGTTGGGCGACGACAGGTTGACTTTCTTAAAGTTGCCGCATAAGGCCGATGTTATCCCTTAATGCTTGGTTGAGCTCGACCGCGGTGTTCTCGTATATTTCAATAAGCGTGCGAATTTGAGCTTGGGTAACAGGCGCTTCGAGGTCCACAACAGGAGGGACGGTTTCATTGGTGGCCATGACATCTACCGGTTGAGGTTGTTAGGAGGTATCGGCCTCGGCTGCGGTGGAAGAGCCGACCATTGCGTTCTTTGACTTCTTTACCATCGTAAGCGGACTCGTCAGCAGGTTAAGCAAGGAACCTTAAGCTCGTCAAGGTCGAGATGATAATGTGGAAGAAAGACGCAAATCTTGAATTCAGATTCTCAGTGAAAGCACCAAATGTTGATGGAAAAAATGTCGTAAACGCCAAAGACTCCTATTACTAGGAATAATTAATTAGGTCGCAAGACTAAGTAAGAGAAAGCGGTAAATGACATTAGAATTTATAGCGGTTTGGCCGTGGATTAGGCCTGCGTCCACTTTGGAAGGATGTTGAACTTTTATTAATCACTTAAGAATTACAAGGTAGAGTCATGCTCATTACATTCACTTTTATGATTGCCATATGCTAGGTATTAGGAAAAAGAATATTTAATTCTCCTTCTTCCTCAAATAGGAGATGCCATTAATGAGGCTCATGAAGCTCTAGGAAGGTCTCAAGTGAAGAAAATCCAACCCTTTTGAAGTGTGAGGCCATGGGCTATTTATAGGAGTGGGCGTAGGTAGGATTAGGTAGAAGTAGGTAGAAATGGGGGGCCACTAGCAGAATTTCAAACCCACCACTTGCGCGCCTCAGAATTTTGAACCCGGGCACGGGTTCGAAATTTCGAGCCCGCTGGGTTCGAAACTTCGAACCCAGGCAAGGGCGAGAAATCTCTCTCCCGCTGGGTTCGGAATCTCGATCCCAGCCATGGGTGCGAGATTTCGCACCCGTTGGGTCCGAAATTTCGAACCCAGGCATGTGTGTGAGATTTCGCACCCGGCTGGGAGTGGATTCTGCGTCATGCCTGGCGTGAAGTCCTTCCAAGGGGAATGAGGGTCCCGGGACCAGGTGATTAAGGCTCGTGGCTCCTTCGAGGTCCGAAGCTTTGGTTTGCAGATGTCTTGTGGATGTCGTGAGGTTACAAGTAGTGTAGTCCCTTCTTGATCCTGTTTCCTGCACTCCTGAGCGTCCCCTTTCAGCCTCAGCTTCACGAGGTGCGTTGAGTTGAGCGTGTTTGATGATCTCCTGGGAACCGGACCAAAAAGCCGATTAACACCTGGGACAACTATATAATTGGGTCGGGCCTGGTTGAGATCTAGGATGGCGGAGCTTGAGGACCAGAATTCGAGCCAAGCCATTGAGATGAATCAGCTTCTAGATCAACGCATAGCAGAGTTTGCGCAGTAGTACGACCGCTTTGCTTCTTCAGTCGGTTCCGCAGATGATCAGTGATAGAGTGTTAGGTATGTTTTTTTGTTGGGACAGTGTACATATATATATGACTGTGGGTTGATATGACTATGGGTTCATATTTTGTATGCATTATGATGGTAGACTTGTTGTGGTAGTCTTGATTTGTATACCTGATGTTAGACTTGATGTATTTATGTTATTATGATGGTAGACTTGTTGTCATTTGAGTTTGTAGTTTAATTTATGTTGTTTTTGTGTTTTTAATGATTTTTTGAGTTAAAATTGGTTTTATTTTGAAATTTTCTTGGTATATAGTGTGTTGGGGTTGTACATTGTTGTTGAGATAATGGTTTGAGTAGAAACCTGTAGTTGGAAGGCTAAATAGCAGCTGAAATACAAAACAAACAGCGTAGGTTTTCCGATGGCTCCCAATGGCTTACAAATACATGAATCCGTAACGGTTTCCGACGGCTATCGACGACCGTTGGTAGCCGTCGGAAACCGACACCAACCATTTTAAGCCGTAGGAAATACAAATGACGGACTATGTCGATAGCCATCGGAAACCCTGTTCCTCGATGCCCCTAGAAGCTATGGCTATTTTCGACGGCCGCCGACGGTTGAACCATCAGAAATAACCTGTTTTCTTGTAATGTCACTAAGTAATCTTTCAGGGACAAAATCGCTTTTCTCATATTCTGGATTTATCTTTGCAGATGATTGTGAGTTGAATATTTTCTTGATCTTTGACCATAATTTACATATTGATTTGCAACCTACAACTTGAGGGATGAAATTAGATCCAATCGTAGAAAGTAACCAGACACTGAGTAAACCATCTTGCCTCGTGTACTTGATATGTTCGTTATTGTTGGTCATTCTGCCATCAACTTCAACAAATCTCGTTGGAATTGGTGCAGTGCCTTTAATGAATTCGCTCGGTCCATATCCATTGATGGTTGTTTCAAGATGATATTTCCAAGATAAGTAATTGTTTTCATCAAGTTTGATTAGTGATAAGTTGGCTTTGTGGGTTAACGATGGTCTCGATGCTTTCAGCAACACTTAACAGTTTTTCTTACCGCATGGTAAGAAAATAACATGGTTTGACTATCATCGATGTTTTCTCCATGCAAATCATCCTTTCAGAGTAGACAATAAAAACTTTTTAGTAAACAGAGTAGAAACCAGACAACCACCAACGATATGGTCTAGCGAAGACATATATGGACAGGTTAAAGATTTTCCAAAGATACATTAAACTGGAGTTCAAACAGAAATTGAAGGAAAATCGATTGTTCACAATTGGTGCAAACAGTCCATTTTTGGGAGTTGTCGTATTGGAAACATCTTCTTCTTCATCATAATATTGATGTGACGCACAATGAGAAAATTATATTTGATAACGTCTTTAACACAATTTTGAATGCCAAAAGGAAGACTAAAGATATAGAAGAATTATGGAAGAATTATGGAAACGTCCCGAGCTTCATATGAAACCAAATGACAGTAAAAAAACCCCAAAGCATGTTATGAATTAGATAATAATCAAGTTAAAGTTGTGTTAAAAGGGTTGAAAGGGTTAAAATTTCCTGATGGGATTTCATCAAACCTTCTAGATGTGCTGACTTTAAAAATCGTAAATTAAGCGGAATGAAAAGTCATGATTGTCACATTATGATGGAGCATTTATTTCCCCTTAAGTTCAAAGAATTAATGTCATTAAGAGTTTGGAAGGTAGTAACAAAGCTTAGTATGTTTTACAAAGAGCTTTGCTCGACTGCTTTAAAATTGCAACATTTACGTAAATTTAAAGCACATATTCCTGTATTGCTCTACAAATTAACGAAAATATTTCTACTAGTATTTTTTAATGTAATGGAGCATTTACCAGTTCACCTCCCAACCGAAGCACGACTTCGAGGTCCCATCCAATGTGGATGGGTGTATCCATTTGAGAGGTATATATAACATGTTACCTATTAATTTAATTGCACTTAAAATATGAAATAATGTAAATTAATTTTGCACAGATATCTGAATCATCTGAAGAAAAAAGTGAAACAAAAAGCATGAGTTGAAGGTTTGATATGAAAATCCTACATCGAAGAAGAAGCTTCGTTCTTTTCCCCTCATTCTTTCAGTGGTCATGTGAATATATCATTTGAAAGTGTTCCTCGAAATGACAAAGGAGACGAACAATAATCGCCTCGAATAGTGTTGTCTATTTTTAGATAATGTGGTGGACCTTCTAGGAAATGTGTAGACATATAGCTAAACGATAAAGATCTTCATGTAGCACACACTTATATTCTTCTAAATTGTGCTGAAGTTGCACCATTTGTTAGGTATGAAATATCAATTAGTGCTTTATTCATTTCTACATGCTTGCGCGTGTATAATCTAATGTAATATTTTATTTATATATACCGTGTTTATGAACGTGAACATCCAAATGGATATCTCAGTTAAGAATTTTTTGCTTGGTTTACAAATTATGTTTACAAACCCAGAAATTGTGTTGATGATGAAAGGCTGAAACATCTTGCAATGGGACGAAAAAGAATGGTCAAGAAATATTCAATATAAGTTGTTAATGGATATGAATTTAACATTAAAGAATACGGTGCTGAAAAATTAACAAACAATACAGTTGTATTCGTTAAAGGCAGTGACCATCTGGAAAATCACATAAATGACTTTTATGGCGTTTTAACACAAATTTTGCAATTGACATTTCTCACGACCCGCGGAGGAGGTGTTTTGCAATTGGTTTATCAATGTTCCAGGTCCTGAGATCAATGTGGACAAGGATTATAATTTGATTGAAATAAAGGGAACATCGCATTATTACAAGCATGAACCTTTTGTACTAGCTAAACAAGCATTTCAAGTTTATTACACTCATTATCCGTCTCTAAAAAGAGATAAAGCAGATTGGTCAGTAGTTTTTAAAACAAAGGCCGAATTTACGTTCGACGGGAAGAATATTTCAGACAAAGGAGCTTATCAGGCATATCTCGAGCAGAACAATGAAATAATAATTGAAGACGATCAAGCAGATTTTGGACTTCGGATCGATGAATCAAATGTTTTGGTAGAAGCGTTCGAGAGTGCGGAGAAAGATATCGTAGAATCTGAGACTGATTCGGAATCAGAAGACGATGATGACTAGTTGTAATGTAATACTGGAGTACGCGACGTATATTTTGCAATTCATGTAACTCTGTTAAATTTTCGAATATTATGATCATTATTTACATCTTTTATGTCATATACAATTTTTCCTATTTATTTATCTTAAAATTACAATGTAATATGTCACTCCTTGGAATATGAGACCCAATCTAATCTAGGTATAAACAATTTCATTTTCTTTTATGTCATTTATTTAGCAACTTATATCGTTTATGTAAGTTAACTATAAAATAAATTTTAATATCATGTTGTTGTTATCTTTTAAAATGATTTGTATGTGACAGGTATGTCATTGAGAGAGAATTCTTCAGGCTATGGTTCTGGTCCATCGCAAAACGCACAGCGTCCCGTCTTCTCTTTAATGCCTACTACTCTAGAGTAAAAAATAAACTTTATTTAGCAAGTTAATTTTTTTTATCAACTATACACTTATGTATATCATATTTAACATAGGGGTTTCGATCTTCAATTTTCGAAGGTTATTTTAGATGTATCGAGAGCAGCATACAGAGCTCGAATGTTGGCATGTTGGCCGAAGTGGGATCTGATCCCACCTCACATTATAGAGGTTATTTGGCAGGATGTCCTTGTAAGTATTTTCTTGTATATATTATTCCATTCATATTTTTTTAATCGCGGGTATATTGTACATATTTTACTGCTATTATTTGTTTAACGTTAAATACATGCCGAGATGGATATATAGACCCTTGACTTACAACTGGCTCGGACATTAAATGCAGAAAATGAGAAAGAATTATAAGGACAGTGTATCAACATTAAAGAAAAACATGAAAAAACCTAGCTCGATGGAAGCAACCGTATGGGATGGATTTCTTAGATATTGGGAGATTGATGAGGCGAAGGTAAGTGTACTATTTTTTCAAATATCAAAAATATTTGCTCAATAAGTAATGTATCAAATTTTGAATGTACAGAGTCGGAAAGAAACTCTGCAAATAGGAATGCAAATCCAGTCACTCATCGAGGAGGATCTAAGTCATTTCAGTAGTATCGGTAGGAGTTGGTAAATTTTATAAATGAGACTTATAAAAATTTAATATTCTATATAATTTTGAATGTGTAATAATTGTATGTAATAATTAAATTCAGGAGGCTGAGGGGATGGGTCCAGACTCATATATGGACGTGTTCACTTGTACACATGCCATCGAGCATGTCAATGCAGATGGGAACATCTCATATACATGGCATGATGACAAATCTAGGAAGAGCCATGTAAGATTTCATTTTATGTTGAAGTATTTATAGTAATTATTAGATTATAATAAATTAAATATCATGATATTAATTTTATCTACATTCTTATTTGGTCTTGCAGGAGTAGTTTATGGAGCAACGCCAGAAGCATCTAGCTAAGACTGAACAACAACAGCTCACGACTGACGAGGAGGATATTATATTCTAGTCAGTTCGGATCCAGCGACGCGGTATTGGCGTTTTGGCTTTGGACATCAAGTCATAAACGATTTTTCCCTTAATTTAATTTTTAGTTTAGAAATAAAATAACTTTTACAAGTTACAGGTAATTAATATAATCGCACGTGATTAAAAGATTTTTAAATAATTGTTACAGGCTAGCAGTCAACAAAGATTTGGGGAGGCGGACTAGAGCTGATATAGACGCCGTAGAGATTGAGCAATTGAGATCAGGCCCGACCTTAAGGGTAGGCAAACAAGCCAACCGCTTAGGGCAGTAGGGCAAGGAGGGGCAACATTTTATGAGTTTAGAGATGTTTAATTGGATACGACACTTCATTCGCAAATGATAAAATGGTCTGGTGGTTTGTTGTGCAAATTTCTTTGAGGACATCTTGAGTTCAGTCCCTGGTGCATATTTTTTTTCACTTTCTCGAAATCTTCACTTGCTCCAGCTTTTGTTTGCCTGGGTAAACTGTATTAATCGGGCCAAGGCCTGATTGAGGTCTAGGATGTCGGAGCTTGAGGACCAGAATCGCCGCCAAGCCATTGAGATGACTCAGCTTCTAGATCAGCGCTTGGCAGAGTTTGCGCAGTAGTACGGCCGCTTTCCCTCTTCAGTCGGTTCCGCATATAATCAGTGATAGAGTGTTAGGTATGTTTTTTTTTGGGTCAGTGTACATATAATGACTATGGGTGGATATGACTATGGGTTGATATTTTGTATGTATTATGATGGTAGACTTATGGTAGTCTTGATTTGTAGACCTGATGTTAGACTTGATGTATTTATGTTATAATGATGGTAGACTTGTCATTTGAGTTTGTGGTTTAATTTATGTTGTTTTTGTGTTTTCATGATTTTTTGAGTTAAAATTGGTTTTATTTTGATATTTTCTTGGTATATAGTGTGTTGGGATTGTACAATTTTGCTGAGATGATGGTTTGAGTAGAAACCTGTAGTTGGAAGGCTAAATAACAGCTGAAATACAAAAAAAAGTGCAAGTTTTCCGATGGTTCCCGACAACTTACATGTACATGAATCCGTAACAGTTTCCAACGGCTTACAACAGTTTATTGGTATATTATATGTAATGGTTTCCGACGGCTATCGACGACCGTCGGTAGCCGCGGAAACCGACATCAACTGTTTTAAGCCGTAGGAAATACAAATGACGGGCTGTGTTGATAGCCATCGAAAACTCTATTCCTCGACGCCCTCAGAAGCTATTGCTATTTCCGACAGCTTCCAACCGTCGTCGATGGTTTTGAACCATCAGAAATAGTCTGTTTTTTTGTAGTGTCACTAAATAATCTTTCAGTGACAAATTCTCTATTCTCATATTCTGGATTTATCTTATGTAATGAATTATCTTTGCAAATGATTGTGAGTTGAATGTTTGCTTGATCTTTGACAATATTTACATATTGATTTGCAAACTACAACTTGAGGGATGAAATTAGATCCAATCGAAGAAAGTAACCAGGCACTGAGTAAACTATTTTGCCTCGTGTACTTGATATGTTCGTTATTGTTGGTGATTCTGCCATCAACTTCAGTGAATCTCGTTGGAATTGGTGCAGTGCCTTTACTGAATTCACTCGGTCCATATACATTGATGGCTGTTTCAACTTGATATTTCCAAGATAAGTAATTGTTTTCATCAAGTTTGATTAGTGATAAGTTGGCTTTGTAGGTTAACGATGGTCTCGATGCTTTCAGCAACACTTAACAGTTGATCATTAACATTGCCTTCAGCCAATATGAAAAGAGAAGGAAAAAACATGTAGTCCTTGAATCAAGAAAAGGAAATGCACAAGAATCAAATCAGAAACTATAGGACTGAAGGTGCATCCTTAATTTTTTTATGTGATGAACTTACAATGAGATTGGTGGTGAGGCACTTCAGATGAGAGGCAGGCCGAGAAAAGGGACGTAATATTTTATCACAGGAATTTTTTTCTTGATGACTTGTTGAGTTATCGATTGCAAAATACTGGATGTTCTCAAATGATGACGCAATCGAATTCTGAAATTTTGTCATATAGCAATTGTGCAGCCAAGTATCAAGTTATGATATCTCTCTGATGATTCTTTGGTGTGATGCAGCTTTTCTGATGAATTCTCTAATGATATTTTCGATTTTTTGTTGAGTTATGATGTGCCATTTGCCTTTGTGTTATCATACCATATAAGATTTGTACTAAAATTCTATAATGAGGAATTTCGCGTTATTCCATGATGATGGAAATGTTCAAAGGTTAGTGTATATATACACCTGTTACCAGACTTGGTAATCGAAAATAGACGGTTATAGATTGTATATAGGCTTTTTTATTTGATAATGGACTTATATTGGCCCAACATGCAGTAGAAGAATATATGTGATAAAAACACATGGTCAGCCACTCAGACATTATTTTGTTGCTTCAATAAGAATGCTAACATTGTCAACTCCTTTTGTAATGCAAGCCACAAGTGCATATCTAAAATCATTACTAATAGATAAAGAATTTTTCCTGTGAATAATCTCTTGCAATCAAGCGCTTTTATAGATAAACGAAGCATCCTTGATAATGTTCCTCCATCCCATGAACTCCTACGGGGCTATAAGAATAAATAGATTCCTCCACTGCTATAATGAAGCTAGACATTAACAAAGCCTTTGACTCCATTCATTGGAATTCTACTGTTCATATTATGGGATATATTAATTTCCCAAAGCACTTTATTGCCTCGATTCATGCATATTATCAACTGCAAGCTTGTTTATCATGATACTCCAAGTGGCCCTTGGATTTTACAAGAGTAAGCAAGACATTAGGCAAGGAGACTCCATGTCTGCTTTCGTATTCTTAATTTTCATGGAGCTCCTTTCCTAAATGATAAATGAACAAGTTAGGCTAGGTGATTTTCGGCTGCACCCCGAATGTAAGGAACTACAAATAATCTCTTTTATGTTTGCTGATGATTTAATTATTTTCTGCAAAGCGGACCATGAAACTACAAAAGCCATTCCCAAATTGGTGCAAAAGTTCTATGAAATCACTTACCTAAAAGTGAATCTATCCAAATCAGAGATAATGATGGCTGGGGTTGATCAAATTCATTTAGCAGCATTTTGAATGCCACATGCCTTAAAACTAAGGAGGATACCATCTCTTGCCCTGGCATCCTGCTTGTTACTTCAAGAATATCAAGAAATCAAACTAGG
The DNA here is from genome assembly GCA_030737875.1 of Allium sativum. Classification (NCBI taxonomy): domain Eukaryota; kingdom Viridiplantae; phylum Streptophyta; class Magnoliopsida; order Asparagales; family Amaryllidaceae; genus Allium; species Allium sativum. Next base: position 46,108,709 of record CM060915.1, on the reverse strand, counting down.
TTTGAAATCCTTGTTTCCGTTTTCTTTCCGATAATATAGAAAAATTAAAAATCCAGTTCCATTCCGCAAATTCCAAAAATCCCGGATAAATTCCAATTATATATTTATATATATATATATGTATGTATGTATGTATATGCAGTACTAATAATTGATTGTGTTAAATTATTCGAGTTACATAGAGGATACAAAATGTATAATATAAAATTTTAAAACCAAAAGCTATTTCTTTGGGCGTCATATAAATTTTGACTGTCGTTGCCTTCATCTTGCGTCGGATTATCATTTAATGGAAAACATATTATTGCATCTGATTCGAACTTAAAAATGATGTCATTATATCATCAAAAGGTGAGGGCTACTTGATTGTTCAACAACATACATTTTATTTACTCCAAAAAACGATTACTTTCAGTATAGCATGTAGAACACATGTTATTGGGATTCTATTAGAAGCATATCTTGACTACTTGATATTACGATACCATTTTGAGAATTCCGATTTTTTTTTAATAATTTTGTCATAAACTCTTCTAGTTACATACGGAAACCTACTTTGATACAAATATAAACAACCTATAACAATTTTAACAGTAAAAAAAATATTTTTTTATACACATCTTTGTGCATTGGAATTTGCATAATAAAGTAGTTGAATTATGGAAAAAAAATACTCGAGATTATGTTAAGATATTGCTGAAGCAATAATCCAAAGAAAAATTATAACCTGACCAAATATTATTCAGTACACATGATGAAAAAATGAAGCCCAAAAGAATAGGCATAGATCCAAAAAAAAATTATAACCTTCTTCAAGAAAACCCTTATCACCTATCATGACCCAGAAATGGCGGCGGCAGTAACATCCCAACCCTCTCCACCTTCGCCTCCGATGCCTTCCCACCTCTTCCATCACACTCTCCTCCTCCTAAACCCCCTAACCCACTACCACCATCCTCAGGAAACCCCTCGGCTTCGTCAGACATTCCAGATTTGAACAATTTGCATTAGGTTAAATCTGATTATGCAACTCTCTTTAGAACTTCACCTAGAAACGCAGGATCTTATAAACTAACTCATTTCACATACCGAGAGATGAAGAAGCAATTAGTTCCAGATCATGTCAAACAACAAGGCCTCAACTACTGGAATGATTTCCTGATCGGTTTCTTCCTTGACGGTACGTTATCTTTTCATGCAGTTTCTAATTACTTGCGTATGCGATGGAAGCTAATTGGGGATGTTGACATTAAAACCGATGGGTATCATTTTTACTTCAAATTCACCAACGCCTTTGATAGGGAGAAAATTCTAAGATCTGATCTTGTCTTTACGTGGTAGAATGTTTATCATATCAGTTTGGGATCCTTCAATTGGCTGTGCTCAGTCTCAGGTTAAAAAGGTCCCTGTTTGGATCCAATTATACAATATACCCATGGTATTATGGACCTTAATAGGCATCAATTGGCTTGTTAACCATATAGGAAGATTAATTTGTTATGATATCAGTACTGAAAGACTTGATAGGTTCAGATATGCGAAGGCTTTCGTTGAAGTTTCACCAGAATATGAGTTACCTAATGTTATAGAGATCGACAGTTTGGGTGAAACTGGTCCAATTGTTAAAGTTAGATATGACTGGAAGCCAAGAATTTGCGTCAACTGTAAAGAATTTGGACACGATTCAATCAACTGCGAGGTGCATGCTAATAATAACATGTACAATCCGAAGAAGGATGATGCTAATATGAAGGCTTATCATTCACAGGAGAATGTGCAGGTTCACAGACCGCATGCAAATACAAATCAGGAGCAGTGGAATAATGTTTTCAACAAAAAGAAGGGGTATTGGAGAAGAAAAGGAGTGCAAAACTATAAGGAAGCTAATAATGAAACTGAGGCGCATGTGGTTAATGACAATCCTTTTAGTGTTCTAGAAACTGATTTGCAGGGTAATGGCAACGTTGAGGGAACTAGTACTAAATCACAGATCAATGGTAAGGAGGCTGATCTTATGAGTGGTAGAGCAATTGATAATGCTGTTGGGAATGAAGCACATGCGTTTGGTAATATTGGAGAATTACATAATATTGAGGAGAATAATGAAGTCGATGATGATTTGTTTGGTAATCTCTTTGAAATCAACATCAATATTGTTGATCATTCCGGTAAAAGCAGTTCTTCAGGTATGTCATCTCCTGATTTATCAAGCCAAACATCTCCAGGCCTAGTCCAATGTCTGTTAGACTTGATACTCCATCCTATGCTGTTGGTAATAATAACTTCACTTCACACTCAGCAAAGACAACCTCCCCTTACGCACACTTGAAGCCTCCTTAGAATATCGTCCTACCTCCTCCTTTGGTTTCTGGATGTGGCTTGACATTTCCACATGTTAACACGTCTTCTACTAACAACCCTGCTAGTTCGATACCATCATCTAATTCTAAGAAGATAAAAGGAAAATTATGGGACGACACTAATTTAGATGATGGTGTAAAATTCAATCCAGAAGATGTGCTTCCTCACAACACGATGAAATCATCTAGAAGACATACTAGGAAGAATCCTGGTCCTATGTTTGATCCTTATCTTAACTAATTTTCTTTATTTTCTTCATGAACAAACAACTGGAAATGCTCTCCTCATATTGGAAATATGGCATTAGAAAGCAGCAGCGTGGTGAAGAATTTCCCTTGATAAGTATTTAGTCAGATAATGAATGTTTTTAATAATTTTTATTTAATATTTTAGTAAGTCCAAAGCTAGAAATGTCAAGAGTTTGTATTGCTCTAGCATGATTATTGTTATTTTGTAACTCTTGAAGTGGTGAATAAAAATTTTCACTTGCCTTTCAAAAAAAACCTTATCACTCACTACCACTTCTTTTTCTTAGCTGCCGCTTTCTCGATCCCATCTTTCACTCTGTTTTCCAATCGCATAATCGAGGCTCGCTCTACCTCTTTCCTCTCAGCTATTTATGGCTTTATTTTTTTTAGGGTTCTGGTTCCAAAACAGATTTTATGTCGAATTCCGACCCGATCGTCGCTAGAACCAGATCGCTGGCTGGAAATCCAACGTGCCGGGTGGAGCTTCGAACCATGACATCAATGTCTGCCATTACATGAGAAAATCACTGGGAGAAAGGAGAGTAAGATTAACAGATATCTAAACCAAGCGAGCAGATTCACGCTCATAAAATTTGTCATTTTCTCTATGAACACGTATATTGAGCTAGAACGTTCATTATGCCTTAAAGGCTTATTAGAAAGATCAGATCTACCATCATGGGTTTTATCTGGAATTGGTCCACTCGTTGAAGATAGTTAGCCCCTGTAACCTTTGACACTATGGAAAATCCTCTTAACAAAGGTGGCATTGGCATATTCAACCTAATTCAATGGAATAAACTTGCTTTTGTTATGCATCTTGACAACTATATGAATGAATCTGACCGTATATGGTGAAGCGGTCAAATCAACATGTTATACATGGTAAAAATATTTGGAATTGCAAATTCCATAAAAAGCTAGTTGGACTTGGCATTGTATTTTAAAACATAGAGAAGTAGCTTTCCCTCAAATTAAAATTCTGAACATAACTAATGTGGATATCAGTTTCTAGGATGATCCGTGGAGTGGGTATGGCTGTATTTTAAGTATATTACTAACTAGCCAAGACATAATTAAACTTTGTGTTCATTATAAAGCCATAATTAATGATTCGCTACAACATAATCGTCTAGTTCTTCCACATAACTCTAATCGAATATTTCGACAATTAAGGAATTATCCACTACCTTTAAGATTCCTTTTTCACATATAGAAAGGAGGGGTACATGTGGCAGGTTTGAGATACACAATCTCTACAATGTACTAACCAAAAATAGTGACAAGGAAAGTTGTAAATGGTATAAAAGAATATGGATAAGTGATAATAGTGTCAAGGAGAAACTTTTTTTTGAAAGCAAACAAGAATGCATTATTTACTATAGAGATGTTGATCAATAGAGAGGTTAATGTTAGTACTGCTTGTGTTTTCTATGTCAGCCAGAAACCATCTCGCACTTGTTCTTTCAATGCTTACTGGGTCGGCTCAGAGGGAAGCCCACCACGTCCAATGGTTGGGACAACTCATTGGGTCAAGGTAGATTTTACTGAAATACTAGGATATAAATGAATGAGTTAGGCAACATGACTATAAGAAGCTATGCACAGTGGTAGTGCTTGTCCGACTTACGATAAGTAGTATTAGGTTTGATTTTTAGAGGGGACAATATCTTTTTAAATATTTTCCTGCCCTACATCTAGATTTTGACCCAAAAAAAATTCGTCCTTCATTTGAATTGTGGGCTTTGGCATCGAATTCTTTAGGCCGAGCCCGAATGCTTGAATATCCATACGTTTTGGACAAATATTATGAATAGAACTAGTAGAACCGATGTAGATGTTAATAATGAAATGGAATGAGAGAAGCTTTTTAGGGATACACCTGGGAGGAATGGTGATTCAAGAATGATTGTTCATATTTTAAAGAAAAAAAAATGTGTCTAGTAATGACTAAAAAGAAATGTACGAGAATTTAATCACGTTAAAGACAAATCAGATAACCAGTTTGAGGTCTTCATCATGCATTAGATCAAATTTAGTCTTCATCACTTGCATTTTCAATTCGACCCGTGTATTTTTGTTGACTTTTTGCTGGTTGCTGGAGTTGGTTGTGTTTTTTCTGACTTTTCTGTGTTGTGTTTTCTTGTTCTTTTTTATTTAGTTTGAAAATTTGCAATCATGCAACAGAAAATGAAGATGATAATGCTTTTATTATTTCAGCATTGTGTCTTATTCAGATCTTTGAATACATTGTTGAATACAGAATACAAAGGCATGGACTTGTATTTATAATATCAGATAGAGAAAAAAGGAAAATAGGAATGTAAGGGAAAATAGGAATGTGAATTATCAAAAAAGAAATCATCCTAATATGCGGAAAAAAATCATCCTGATATGAGGTAAGTCATTTGGATATATTTGGTAAAATATATTTATCTGTTATTTCTTACTCCCCCCCTCAAACCTAATTACCAAAATTAGGGTTGCAACTGACACCATCAAATATCATCGAATTATGAAAACGGTTTCCACCAGATTTGAGCTCGAGAAGCCAAGCTAACAACAAACTTTGTGTGAGAGAGAGGAAACAAAGCTTCTATTCTAAAAGATAGGAAAGAGTAAAGGATGTCAAGTCCAATTCCTCCTCATCCACATTCAACTCATGTCTGAGCTTGGTAAAGCTTGATTTTGAAAGCGGCATAGCGAGTATATCCGTCTTTTACTGTGTAGATGGTGTGTATCGGATTCTCATTTTTTCTTTGCTGACTTGTTCTCCGAGGAAGTACAAATCAAGCTCGATATGTTTAGTTTTGGAGTTTAGAATTGGATTGGCTGTGAGGGTAATCGTACTTCACACCATATGCTAACTTTCTTTTCATTTTTGATTTATAGTTCATTTAATAGTTATTGCACCCACACAATTTCTACTGCACAACTTTCTACACTCCTAAACTCAGCTTCTGTGCTTGAACGAGATATTGTACTCTATTTCTTTGCACATCACGATACTGGATTTTTCTATTCTACCGTCAGCATCAGCATAAGCATTGATATTTAATGAGTTTTTTGTCTAAATTATCAGTCCTTGATTGATAGTTCCTCTTAGATATCGAAGTATCCTTTTTACTGCTTTCCAGTGATCATCCGTAGGACACTGAATGTATTGACTCATTTTGTTAACACTGTAAGATATGTCTGGTCCTGAAATTGTAACATATTGCAGGGCTCCCACTATGCTTCTGTAATGTCGTGGGTTTTGGAATGCTTGCCCTTTGTGATTAAACAACTGTGCATTGGTACCATAGTTGTTGGAAGAAAATTAGCTTTTTCCATTGTTGCTCCTGATAGTATCTCATGAATGTACTTTCTTTGGCTGAATTGTATTTCAGTGTCATTTGCCCTTTTTACTTCAATGCCTAGAAAGTAATTCAACTCTCCAAAATCCTTTATAGAGAACTCAGTGTTCAAACGTTGAGTAATTCCATTGATTTCCACTTCACTGCTGCCAGTTATAATGAAATCATCAGCATAGACTAAAATATATGTGATGGAATTGTTAGAAAATTTTGTGAATATAGAGTTGTCTGATTTTGTTGATTGATAGCCATGATTTACAAAAGTGGACTTTAATTTGTCAAACCACACCCTGGGTGCCTGCTTTAATCCATAAATTGATTTGTTGAGTTTGCACATCAATGTCTCTTGTCCTTTGCTAATAAACGCATGTGGTTGTTCCATAAAAACTTCCTCCTGCAAAACACCATTTAAAAAAGCATTATTAACATCTAACTGTCTGATGGTCCAATTCTTATATAAGGTTGTGGTTAAAATTATTCAAATTGAGGGTGGTTTCACAGCAGGTGAAAAAGTTTCTGTAAAATCAAATCCACACTGTTGTGAATACCCCTTTGCTACAAGCCTAGCCTTATATTTAGATATTGAACCATCTGCATTTTTTTTGAGTTTATAGACCCATTTGATCCCTATGATATTTTTATCATTAAGCATTGCAACCAACGTCCAAATGTTATTTCTGGTGAGGGCATTGAACTCCTCTTGCATTGTTGCCTCCCATTTTGCATTTTGAGTTGCTTCCTGATATGACATGGACTCGAATGAATCCGTAACTATGTTGATCACTATTTATATATGCCACACTTGGCCCTTGTCATCATTGGATGTTGATTTACATTACTTCTGTGTGACAGAAACTGTCTAGTGTGTGCATCATTTGCTGGTTGAGTGTCTGATGTATGATTTTTTCTTTGAATTTTTTGTTCTTCTGTGTTATCATTTTCTTCACAATTGTGAGTAGTTTGAGGAGCCTCTCCTTGACTTGTGCCTTCCCTTGTGGTACTGTGTTGAGTGAGATTACCAGTGCAACATGGTTCATGTTGTACTGGCTGAATTATTACTTCATCATATTGCATACCAGTCTTGTATTATCTTGCATTATGCACCTTGTTTGTTTTCTTAATTTTTGATGTACTATATAGGAAAACATCTTCAGTGAATACTACATGCCTGGAAACATAGATTCTTCCTTTGTTGTCTATGCACTTGTATCCCTTTTGATTATTGAGATACCCCCAAAATGTACATGAAGTAGACCTATAATCAAGTTTATGTGTTTTTATGGTTTTATCCAAGGAAAACACTAACACTCAAATATCTTTAAGTGATTATAGTATGGTCTAACCATTTTTAGCATTTCCTGTGGACACTTTAAATTAATCCCTTTGTTGGCATTATGTTAATTAAGTGTACATCAATGTTAAATGCCTCTGGACAAAATTTTAATGGCACAGAGGCCTTAGCAAGAAGAGTTAGACCAGTCACAACGATGTGTCTATGTTTACGTTCGATAAAACCATATTGTTCTGAGGTATATGGACATGTTATTTTGTGTTCGATTCCCTTCTTAGTAAAAATTGTTTTAGAGGAAAAAAATTCAGACCTACCATCTGTTTGGATCTTTTTCTTACCTAACTGCCTAGTTGATTTTCAACATTTGCGATGAATTGTATTGTGACATTACTAACATCTGCTTTAGATTTCATAAAATATATCTAAACGAATTTAGAATATACATCAACAAATGAGATATAGTATCTATACCCATAAACTGAAGTTATGGGTGCTGGACCCCAAACATCAGTGGTAATTAATTCAAGTGGTGAGTTGTGAGTAGTTTCAGAATCTTGAAATGCAAGTTTATGGCTTTTTGCCATTTGACAAAATTCACTCACATATTCAGTTGGGAAGTTATCAGTATGAACATTATTGTCATTACAAACAGTTCTACTGATTTTCACACTAGGATGTCCTAGTCTGTTATGCCAATGATTAATTTTTTTTACTGTTACCAGAAATATTATCAATGTTCCAAATATAATTGCTTTTATTAAACTCAGATTGTCTAGCTTTTGCAGGGTGAAATTTGTATAGCCCATTACATTCTTTACCCTACAAAATGACATATTGAGTTAGTATATCTTTAACTAAGCATACATTTGAGTATAAATCAAAAAATACATTATAATCTTTGGCAAATTGAGAAACACTCATTAGATTTCTTTTAACAGTTGGTACCCTTAGTATGTTTTTAAGATATAACTGTTTGGTTCCATATATGCTTGCATTTCCAGTATGTGTGATATGAACATTTTTACCATTACTAACAAATAAGTTTTGCGTACTTTTATAATCTTTTTTCCCAAGATCCAAGTTGCTCAAGTTGTTTGTCACATGATTTGTTTCCCCTGAGTCAGGATACCAACACTCATCATCTATATCTTCAAGCTTTGTTGCAGTAGTATTTTGTGTCTCTACTTGTCCCTGATTATCCTTTTGAATGCTGACATTGTTGATGTTTGTACCTGTATTGTTTTGATTTGGCATATAGTTGACATTTAACCTAAAGTAGCACTTATTGGCATTGTGTCCATACTTTTCACAAATATAACAACTTATTCGATTGTTGTTGTTGAATCTAGCTCCCGTTGCTCTTGGCCTGTTGCTTTGACCACCTCTTTGGTTGTTGTAAAACTGCTGCCTTGGCACATAATTTCTTTCACGTTGCTTGCATTTGAAATTAGTGGTATAGTTGACAGTGAGTTCTGGGTTGACAGTGCATTTTTTTTTCAATTCTTCCTTCGTGTGCCAAGAGTATGGAATATACATACTAGAGGGTTGGGGTAGGCTCAATAGATGAAATAATTGCTACCAAAAACTTAATTGTTGTCATAAAGGCTACTGATAATTGAAAGAACCTGTTCTAACTCACTAACTTTGTGTCCAGTAGATGCAAGTTGATCACAGATACCGTTAATCTTGAGTAGATACTCGTTCACTGACATGTTATCTTTTCTTATGCTTTGTAATTGTCTTCTAAAGTGCAGAATTCTTGCGAAAGAATGTGACGTGAAGTTTCTCTCCAGAGTTTCCCAAACATCGTGAGTCGTATTGCATCCAATAATCTGTGGAAGTAAGGCAGGACTGATCGATGACATTAACCATGAGCAAATCGGGATGTCTTGTCATTGATGGATGGTGTAATCTTTATTTAATATCAAGTATTCATTGTTGTCCTTAATGAACTTTGCTAGAATTTTCTTTGTTCCAAGCACATAATATTCTAAGTCGTATCCTCTAACAACGGTTTCAATTTGTAATTTCCGTAGCAGGTAATTTGAATCCAGTTACAGAAATCAATTTGATCTGATGCTTGATGATGGCTTTGATCAGATCAAGAGTTGATTCTTGTAAAATTTGAGAGATCCTTGATGCAAAGTTTGGAGAAAGGGTTTCATTACTCATCTTGATACAAATGAGTGGGAAACCAAGGACTAAGAGAAAAAACCGAAAGGCAAACAGGAAAAGCAGATCTGATGGGATGCTGCGAAGCACAACGGCTCTGATACCAAGTTTGAAAACTTGCAGTGATGCAACAGAAAATGAAGATGATGATGTTTCTATTATTCCGGCATTGTTCCTTATTTAGATCTTTGAATACATTGTTGAACACAAAATACATATGCATTAATTTGTATTTATAATATCAGATAGAGAACAAAGGAAATTAGGAGTGTAAGGGAAAATAGGAATGTGAATTAACGGAAAAGAAATCATCCTGATATGCAGAAAGAAATCATCCTGATATGTAGAAAGAAATCATCCTGATATGCAGCAAGTCATTTGGATATATTCGACAAGATATTTATCCGTTATTTCTTACTTACTTTTCTATCTTTTTCCCTTGTGGTAATTACACCTTGTTCCTCCGTATTCCTCGTACTTGCCTAAGCCTCTTTGTTCCCTTTGTTTGTATTTCTTTTGGGTGTATCAATAAAATTATAGGTAACTATTCAACCTCGTTAGGCTTACCAAAAAAATAGATCTAAATATATATATGTATATATTTATGTACGTGTGTGTATGTGTGCATGTGTATCCTTCAATTTTTTTATTGTAATGGTTTTTCTAGAAAACTTTTTATGTATGAGGAAAAAACCATATGCTACACGTACTTAAGAAAAGTTTTTTCTCACGACTACATGGGTGAAACATATTTTTTTCTTTAAAATATTAAAATAAAACATTTTGTACATGGAGTAAGGTAAAATTAAATAAATCCGAAATTCAAGCACATTTGATATAATTTTGAAATGAATGAAACCCAAGTCCAAACATTTTGGCACCTAAAAAAGAAAAAAAACACTAAAATACTGGAAAATAGCAAGGTTCAAAGTTTTGTTTTCTGTTTCCGTTCATTCATCATTTTTTATTTTTCGGTTCCATTTTGATAATTTCAGATATTCCGTTTTATTTCCAGTTTACACATTCTGGTATTATTTATCATTTAGATACAATTTATTTAAAACATATATATATTTTAACTACCAAAACTCTTGTTTTAAAAGTACTAGTGTATATAACTTCTCCTGCAAACCATTTAAATTGAGTGCAAACTAAAATTAGCAATAGTGTTGTTTATTTATCCATAGCCCAAACTGAAGCCTAACCCATATAATCAACAACAACAAAAACCAGAATGCAACAACCATAAAAAGTAGCATGTTTCACAGCTGTCTTCTCCGGTTCTTCGTCTCCAAAGCTACGCCCTAAAAATCGAATTCAAAGAGAAACTAAATATGAAAAATCTCATGTTGCTATGATGGACTGATGACTATGGTGTTTACTTAGTCTCTGCAACCATTGAAAGCAATAATGCGTGTGATGATTTGGGAAAATTTGCTTCAGTTTCTTTGATTTTTTTTGCTTTGATTATTCGTTTTCTTTGCTTATTCACTTGCGTTCTTTTTTCTTTTTCCTTTTTTCTTCTCAAAAATTGATTTTGTCTGTATTTTGACTGCCTTATTTGGAACCGGGTTTTCCCAGAGATTATGTTCCGTCCGCCGCCGGAACCGAGTCGGGATGGTCAAAATTCCGGCACGTCGGACAGAGTCTTGAATCATGGAAAATAGAAAGAAAAAAAGCATAAATGGAAGATTGTCAAAAATTACACATGGAAGATAGTCATCATTCCAAAGTAGGGACATTTTTTGAAACTTTAAACTAGAAAAAAAAAAGATATTACCCTATTCCAATATAGAAAAGTGGAAACTAGACATGTCTTCAGTTTTAAACTTTGTTCTTATACTTTAAAATATGAACTATGACCCTTAAATTTTTTAGCTTTAGTCACTGCTAATTCCAAAAGTGGAATCAACACCAATGATACTAAAAGTACTTCACAAAGTGTTAAAAAATAAGAGAAGTGAAGCCACAAAGTCGTAGAAATGCAAGTAAAGGACATAATGTTTTATAGTAGTTCGATCAAACTTGATCTACATTCACTTTAGAGAATGATTCCATTATCACATTTAGAGTTACAAGGCAAGTATATCCTCTCATTAAATTCATCATTAATGTCTCTACTTTCCTCTCTTGATCTATTAGGAATTGTTAGGAGGAATCAATGATATCCTTCAAATGTAGCAAATGGTAGGACAAATCTAGACTTTCTCGTGAGCTTTAGTGAATTTCCACGACTTCGTAATGGATTTGGAGTTAGATCTTCAATTAGAGATGGTTGGAGATGATCAAATCACTTAGAAAAGGTTGAGGATTAAGTTGGGTACCCTTCGGGGTCATGAAAATCCTCCCCCACTAGTGGAGTTGAACCCATATTTATAGGAGCGAGGAATGGCTGAAATATAGCCTTCAGGTTTTGGGTCGGCCTATTGGGTATTTACGAAAATGCCACTGTTGGTTGTCGCCAGCTGTTGCCAGCTAATTGCCAATTTTCATGTATTTGACCGATCCAGATTTGTCCTGGCTAATCCAGTTCCTACTCGACCGATCCAAATGCTATTTTTTTTAACCTGGCCGATCCGCCTCATTGTGGAGTGTACCGACCCGATGCATCAGATCAGGCCGACCCGCTGCCTTCAAACCGGACCGACCCAATGTTTCACAACCATGCCGATCCGATGTTTTTTGACTAGGCCGACCTGCTCCTTTTTGAATGGACCGACCCGGTGCTAGATGAATCAGACTGACTCGATGCTTCATGAACTAGGCCGACCTATTGCATCCGAACTAGGTTGACCCGATGCATTATGACTGTGCCGACCCAATCCATTCTGAAGGAAATGGATTGATCCAATGCTTTAAAGAAAAAACCGACCTGCTATTGTGTAAACATGATCGACCCGAATGTTTTGTAACTGATCCATCATTTAATTTCTAATTTTTAGTGGGTTAACATTTTCTCCTCGAAGTTCGTAATTTTTTGATTTTTCAGAACATTATGAGCTTCGAAACACATACATTGTGAATTAATGTATAATGATGGGTTGATTTGTCTTTTGAATATACGGGTCTGTATGTTTTTTGCATTTTAGATCGGACATATTTGATTGCGGTGGGTTGGCCGTGACAGGCCTTTATTCGTTTGGCCCGGTCCATTATCATTTAGCCTTTATAAAGGCATAGTATGTTCCTTTTCTCTTCCGCCCTTTCATTTCTCTCAATCCCCAACCCGATAAACTTTAATGGCGGCGGAATCTTCTTGAAGTGAATTTGCTCATCTTATGTCTCTGATTCAATTCCCTACTTCAATTCTCACTCAAACGGCTTCCCATTCTCGATCAGCTCGAGCCGACAATCCAACCCTTCAGACCCGTGCTTCTCAAAAATCCCTGAGCCCGAACCAATTCTCCAAATTCATCCAATTGCAGGTATTTTTGCATTCTTCCTGGAAATTTTTGATTTTGAATTTGGATTGGAGTGAAATGGGGCCGAGGTGGTTACAGGAGTCCATGAATTTCCAATTTGAGTTAGTTTTTCGGGTTATAGGGTTTTGGATTGATTCGGTTGGGAATTGAATGTAAATTACGGCTTGAAAGCCGCAAGTTTCTAATACTAATGTGTTGTAAAATGGAATTGGGGTTATTTGTGGTGTATTTGTGTGTGTATGGTAAGCTTGAATTGTATAAGTTTTTTGTTGGACTTGATTTTGGCCTAACGCCCACCATGTGTTTGTAGAAATGCTTGTAACACTAGAATCGTGTAGAACACTAATATTTTTGTACCCATTCTCGTTGCTATGAGCAATCTTGTACTCGATGTTGTTCCCATGCCTCCTGATTTTGTTTTTATTGAGCTTGCACTTGGACGTAAGAAGCCTTGTAGATAAATTGTTGCTTTTGTACTTAATTTCATCAATACGACTTTACTTGCATTTTGTTCATGCATTTCCCTTGTTATGTTGATCGCGTTTGCCAAAATTCACTTCTCGAAATATGGAGTTTCGGTTTCCAACGGGCCATTTGAGCTCAGCTTTATTTGTCTCGTTCTGAGTGGTCTAGGCCGACCCGGTTTGGGCCAGTCATAGCTGACCCAGTATGGATCAGTCATGGTCGACCCAGTTTGGGTCAGTTATGACCGATCCAGACTTGGGTTAGTCATGACCGTCCCGATTTTGGGTCAGTCATGGCCTGATGCTGGGTCAGTCATGACCAACCCGATTCTGGGTTAGTTATGACCGATCCAGACTTGGGTTAGTCATGGACGATCCAATTATGGGTCAGTCATGGCCGACCCAATTCTGGGTTAGTCATGGCCGACCTGATTTTGGGTCAGGTATGACCAACCCAGTTTTGAGTCAGCTATAACCGATCTATCTAAGGGCTGGTTATGACCAATCATACCTGGTTCAGAACTGATTTTCCCCTGCTAGGTGTCTTATAAGCTTTCATTATATTAATTCATATCCTACAATTCAAGCATACGTTTTTGGGCCAATATACTCTATCATCGATTGCCCATATCGATAATAAGTTAGCTAATAGCTTAGAAAACTTGCGTGCAACTTTCTACGACTCATATTGAAATGTCTTATTTGTGTTGGAAGGCTCTATTGGCATTTACACTTGAGCACTTGAATATAAGTTCATGGAAAAACTTGAAATCGACTAACCATTTTTTGATGATTCGTAAATCTCGAATCTTACTTTTACTTAGTTGCATACAGCATTTCCTGTTTTAAGAAATGTATACCTATAGTTTATTTTCAAACATAGTTGTTTGTGTAGAGATGGACACTAGACAGAAATCACGCCAACAGCTTGAAGCAACATCAAAGTCCATACAAGTTAATACTTCTACCCAAGCTACGGATGTGGCTAACATTCCCAGAGTAAACACCAATCCATAATTTCATGTACCTAAGCCTCTTACTAGAGTACTTGGTGATAGGAAACCAAATAAACTGGGCGAGCACGCGTACAAAAGCTTATGCGCTCAATTTAGAATATTAGAGACTGAGGCCAATTTTCCAGAGGAGAATGAGTTTGCAGACATTCCTCCCCCTGGATATATTACTGTTAATCGACATATGTTGACGATGGGTGGCGTTCCTCCATTTAATCCTTTCATAGAGATGCTTTTGAAGCGTTTGGCCATTGCCCCTATGCAATTACATCGTAACGGCTATGGCATCTTAACCTGTTTTTACATACTCTTTATGAGAATCAAGGACGTGCCCCTACTTTTGAAGAGGTTTATTCATTGTATACTTTCAAGAAGAGGCAAGATACGCCATCGATTATAAGTTTAGAAGGGAAATATCCCAAAATTATAACTGAACTAATGGATAGTGCCAAAGGACTTATAGAAAATTATTGCTTCATACATTGCCTTGATAATTTCTATGGAAGGTGGATGGAAGGAGGTAAGAGCATACTCTCATATTTTTTGCTTGTCCCTACAATTAGCTTCCAAATATTAAATCATTCATTTGTTTTGCAGTACTCCCTTCTTCTGACTCAGATGATACTACTGGCCAAGAGTTGTTTGATGCTTTGCAAACCGTTAGTGAAGAACAAAGAAGCAGGAGATTTTAATCATGGAACAGTTTCTTTGCCAATACCATTTGCTTGACCCTTCTCGCACACTTAAATTGGATTTGCTTTTTAAGAAAGGGACCGCAACAAATCTCCCGCTAAGAAATCCCCTTTACAAAAATGCTCTGACATTGCAGGTAGTAGCAAAACATCTCCCAAACCCAAATTAACCTCCATTGAAGAAGTGGAATCTCATGAGCATGAGGACAAAAGTAAGAAAGTTGAGAAGGATACAGAGCAAGTTGAGGTGGAGGAAGATTTATTGGAAATTCCTTCTGATCTAATAGCCAAACACTCTGGGGACATGGAATCTCCCTCTAAGAATGCTGCAAATAAAACTGACAAGGGCCCTATTGTTTGAGTTACTCAAGGTGAGAGTTCTATGGATACTTATATGAACTTAAGTGACCTTAGTTCAGCCAGAGACATTATTCAAGGTGAAGTTGTTACTTAGCCTCCCAGGACTAAAACTATGAGAACAGGAATGTAGTCGGGTCACCTATCTCTCTGCCAACCCTAGAACAAGCTATGAAAACTGGTTCATCACTGAAGACATACTGACAATCTCTCACCTTTATCATTGCTTACAATTCTTCGTATTTGCTTTTCAAGCTTGCTTCAACCTTCATTGATGCGAACACTAAATTCTTGTCACATATCTTTTCTTAGGTACAAAAGCAATGCTGAAGCCTTCGTTCATGAGAGATTTCAATGAAAAGATAAGCCAGCAGAATCCAAAGCGTTTTCTAAGCAAGTCTCGTCCTTCGCGATATTCCCATCAGCACTTACAACCTCCTCAACAACCTCGACCAATTCCAGAACTTCCCGAGACTGATGAATAGAGGCGAAGGAGGGAGGATCATGAAGCTCGACTAGAGGAACAGAAAAGGAAGGAGATGTAGAAAAATAAGAAGAAAGCTAAGAAGAAGAAAAATGCAGATGATCAAAGAAAGAGTGACTCTCAGAAGCGTCACAAGTCTGATGACCTGCGAATGTCATATACTCATGCTATTCTTGAAAGAGCGTCTTTAGCTTCTCCATCAGTCACTCCCGCTTCTGCTGACCTTGAGACGATTATGAATAGGCTTTGCTACATCCCCGGTCCAGTCAATTTTGGCCTTGCCGACCGGTTCCTAGGCTGGAATCTGAGAGGGACATGTCTTAACTTGGACATTTATCCCCACGACAAGCGAGATATCCTTGAAAAATATGATGACTTGAAGGATAGCATGCCCACACAGTTTGGCGTGGCTCAGAATCAGTTGAAAGTGGCTAAGAGTCAGTTTGAAGTAAAGTTGGGTAAGATTAAAGGCCAAGCCGAGAAGTAATTGGGTGAGTGGTGGTCCTTTGCTCATGAACTTTCAAGGATTAACAGTGTCACTCTCGATCGTATTGCTACCTTAGAAAGCGATAAAGCCAAGCTAATTAAGGTCATAAAGTCATAGGAGAGAACCATTGCCTCTTATACCCAAAAGGATACAGAGTTATTAAGCTTAGAGGAAGAAAACAAAAAACTCAAGAAAGAGCTTACTACTGCGAAGCAAAATGAAAATACAATAACAACACAACTCCAAGAAGCACAAACTGCTCGAGAACTTGCTAAATCCTAATTAAACATTGAAAAGAACACTTTTGTCGCCCATCAGCAAGAGAACACTATCCTTCGTGAGGGGATTTATTCCCTAAGCATGACTCTTTCCACAACACAACAAGCCCTTGAGGAGGAAAAACATAAAGCTGTCGCTGATCTTGAAAAGGCCCGCTTGGAGGCCGAGGCTTCCTTTTTTTAACTTCTACATCTACAGCGTTATGAACAAAGGAAGTTTATGCTACTTGGATGACAAATTCGAGATAACTTTGGCTCTTGTTTAGGAGCGAATTTTAGAGTTTAATGAAGGCGACCATAGTGAAGACGATCTCATCGAAGATCTCCTAGACTAAGAGTCTCGTGATGCTTTAATCGTGGGGAAGGCTAAGTTGGCAACAACAAGAGATTTTCTTAATAGCAAGGCTGGATCTTCGAGAGAACCAGCTCAAGATACAAATGTTGAAGCCTATGCAACTGCTGCCGTTGTTGAGGCCTTTGGTTCACAGACTCCAGATGATTCCTCAGCTTCTCTAAAAGACAAAGATGAAGATGACAAAGACAATGATGCCTTTGATGTAGGCGGGTTCGAGATCAAAGAGCATAGAAATATTAAAGCTAGTCTTATGGAGGCAGGTAAAATTGAAGTTGTTCAAATTATACCAAACTTAAATTATCTGTGCTCTTCTCCTGGTACAATTGCATACTATGCTCACAGTTCATGTCTGGTTTCACCAAAGCTTCCTTCTGGTGGATTTACTGCTATGATGATCGAAGCCATAATCACTGACTCGGCCTTGATACCGACATCTTCTTCCCCAACCTATACTTCCCGTCCGGGTTATGAACCCTTGCTTGACGCTAAGACCCCAGGGACATGGGATACTAAGATTGGTGCAATTGCTGACCTGGACGACGATGATGATTTTCTTCCAATTGAGGAAGATTCTGAGCATACCAGTGAAACTTCGGCGCAAGACATTGAGACTCAAGGAAAGCGGGGAACATCATTGGGCCGCAAAAGCAAGAAGGTGGTTACCAAGAAGAAGAAGAAAGGTGTCATCACTATATCCTCTCAAGAGAGTCCCAGTGGACCAATGACCAAAGGTGAAGGCCAATCAGCTAATCCATCTCCTCTTTCCAAGGCTGACAGACCGGGTTTGAGCTCCGGGGATACGAAGAATGGAAAGAAGAAATAACACTTACGACCAATTTCCCTTATTTCTTGTCATTTCCTTTTTATGTATTGTATTCAGACCGGTTGTATATGCAGGTGTCGGCCCTCGCTCACCACTTTTATGCTTGTTATTCTACATACTTTAATATCTGATACCTTGTAATTGTCTGGTAATTTTGTGATCTAATTCTGTGTTGCTGAAATGAAACTGTGTTATGCTTATTGTACTTGAGCTTTCTCGTACTTTGTTGCTTTGCATTCTACATTTGTTTTCTCTTCATGCTTACAACACAAAATTTTGCACTACAAGTCATTTGTTATTGCAATACATTGCATTAAAATGATTTCATGGCACTTTTAGTGAGTTGGTTTTTCGATTTCAGAAACGAATCATTATTGGTCGGACTTAATTTGACCAATTTTGTGAGATCTCTTTGATTTTGATTAGGGCAATTTTTGAGATTTTTATAAATAACCATCTTTATGCTTATCGCAGTATTAGGGTTATCTATTTTTCCTTTTCCATTTCAAAGTTTTGCTTTGTTGGTCAAATTAGTCCTTGCAAATGCTGAACCTTTAACTTCAAAGTTGTGATGAGTTTGTGGTATGTCTTGAGAAGTGAGCGTCATTGAATCTCTTTAATGCAGTAGTAATGCCCCCATACCAAAACTTGTCACATACTTTGAAGGTTAAGCGTGACATTATGTGACCGACTTTATTTAGAATCTTTTGATCATGTGTTTGTGCCATTGTTGAATTTCTTGGCATAATTATGATCAAAGGTTTCCAATTGAGTCGATCCTATTCATGCCTTTTTGTGGCGAAGAACTTTTGGTTTTGTGCCCCTACTCGAGAGGTCTTATATTTTATATATTGAATCATATTTCTCGCTAGCCTGATAACCCAGGCCCGTAAAAAATCAGATTTAAACATATGTCTCCGAAGAGGTTTTATTTTTTGTTCCTCTGAAGAGGTATTATAAGCCCATTATTCTTCGTGATTAAATGACTCAATCACCTGTAGAGTTTGTAAGGCGCCTTCGACATGGTCTTTGGGTCTGTCACTAACCGAATTTGGAAGACCCGGCATATGATCGGATGCCCCCAAAGGGGTCTTTTAGAGTCCATCAGTAACTGGATTTGGAAGACCCGGAATCAATAACTGAATTTGGAAGATCCATCATTTGATCGAATGCCCCCGAAGGGGTCTTTTAGAACCCAATGTTTGTATCGCTATCTAATCATGTTTGAATGGAATTGATGATGAACCGGGTGCCCCTCGAGGAGGTCTATGGTTTCGACGCCCAGTGTTTGTCGCAATCCGGCAATGTATCAATGGCGTCGGCGATTGACTGGGTGCCCCTCGGGGAGGTCTTTTGTTTTAAAAGACTCGGGTTAGTCACACTCAGACCGTATATCAATGGTACTGTCGACCAACTGGGTGCCCCTCGGGAAGGTCTTCGGTTTTATAATTGTGTTGTTTCACAGAGCAAACACCAGTTCATTTATCGGGTTTTACCACGATTTGTTAGAACTAGGGCCTAAAACCTTGTAGTTGAGAAGGTGCCCCTTTGGTGAAACTTACAGCTTCGTTGATAGCTCAAACGCTGCTTCATTTGTCCGCTTAATTCATGGTATCCCTTCTTTACTATGTTGTGCTTCACACTTTTCGTATTTTTTGCAAATGATTTTTTAAGCATTAAGGAATGGGTATTTGAACTATCCCAATCGAGATGTGCTGCAACGGTTACCAGGTCATATTGGGTCATAGATGCGTCAGCGTTCTTTTAAGGGACCTGCAATCAAAATTGAATCTTAGAAAACAGTTTGTGAATTGTACAATTTAGGCAAGTAAAGCAATTCCTTTCATTAACATGTACAAAGCATGTAATAATGTTGCATGGTATTTACAATGCATGATATTTACAACTTTTCAGAACATATGAAAGAAACATTAAGTGAAGTAGTGACGGAGGTGTATAGCATTCCATGCTCTCAGAAGTTGGATCCCATTCGTCGTTTTCAGACCAAATGTACCGTCTGGGAATTTTTGGCTAATCATGTAAGGCCCCGCCCAGTTGGGTCCGAGTACCCTAGTTCCTGTCATGATTCTTTTCATAACAAGGTCCCCAACTTGGAAGGTTCTACGTTTTACTTTAGCATTGAAATGATGAGCTATTCTTCTCTGATGTGCCATAACTCTGAGTTCTGCTTCTCTTCTTTTTTCTTCAAGCAAATCGAGTGCTTCGAGCTGCAGTCTCTCATTCTCTTCTTGGTTGAAGTGGATTCTTCTATGAATTGGAACCTCCAGTTCTGCAGGGATCATAGCCTCGGATCCAAACGCAAGTGAGAATGGAGTGTGCCCTGTCGCAGTTTTGTGGGTCATACGATATGCCCATAGTGCAAGCGGAAGCGCGTCTACCTTAGCACCTTTGGCTTTTTCAAGACGCTTCTTGATGGCTGATTTCAGAATTTTATTGATTGCTTCTACTTGCCCGTTGGCCTGCGAATGAGCAAAGGCTGAAAAGCTTTTCTTAATTTTGTACTTGGCACAGAAGTCTAAGAATTCAGCACTCCCAATTGAGTTCCATTATTGATGATTATTTTCTATGGCTCCCCAAACCTGCAGATGATGTTCTTTAGGACGAAATTGATCACCTTCTTTGAAGTAATAGTAGCTAGTGGTTCAGTTTTAGCCCATTTAGTGAAATAGTCAACTGTAACTATTGCATACTTCATATTTGATTCAGCGGTGGGAAATGCCCCGATCAAGTCTATGGCCCAGACGACAAATGGCCAGGAGCTAACCATTTGAGTCAATTCGGTGGGAGGTGCTCTTGGGATTTTTGCGAATCTTTGGCATCTGTCACACTTTTTAATATAAGTCATTGCATTCAGGTTCACATCGGGCCAAAAGTAGCCGTATCGCAGAATTTTCTTGGCCACTGTTTATCCGCCTATGTGACCTCCGCAGTCTCCTTCATGTAATTCTGCCAAAATTGCTTTTAATTCCTCCTTGGTCACACATCGTAGCAATGGCATGGAGAATCCTCTTCTGTACAACCTTCCATCCTGGATAAGGTACAAAGGAGCTTTACACAATATCTTCCTCTGTTTCTTCAGCTCCTCTGGGAGTGTTCCGTTGAGGATGTAGTCCCTGATTGGAGTCATCCAAGACACGAGTTATCCAAATGTCCCCATAATCCATTCAACATCTGCTTCTGCAATGGCGGGAGTTGAAAGGACTTCTATGGGAATTAGGCCCAGTAGCTGTGCATCTGAAGAATAGACATATTTGGCGAGAGAATCTGCCTTTGAATTTTCTTCCCTTGGAATGTGAGATATAGTGTAGTGGTCGAGGTCATTGAGAAGTTCCATGGCTTTGATAAGATAAGAAGGAAGATTTCCAAGTTTCGTCTGGAACTCTTTCAAAATTTGACACCCCACTAGTTGAGAGTCACTGAAAATTTGCAAAAATTTTAGATTCAATTCTTTTGCCAACTTTAGACCTATGATTATGCTTCATATTCGGCCTCATTGTTGGTCGATGGAAATTCCAATCTTAATGCGTAGCATAAGTAATGGCCTTCTGGAGTTTCTAAAACGATTCCAAGCCCACAAGTAGTAGTCATTTCTGGACCCATCAAAGTATAGTTTCCAACTAGGTATTGTCTATGTTGGTTCTTCAAATTCCTCTCCCCTATCCATGAATTTGATGATGAAATCCGCTAAGGCTTGTCCATTAATGGCTCTTTGAGGGTGATAAGTGATGTCATACTGGCTAAACTCAATATTTCACTTCAATAACCTTCAGATGTTTTCGGGCAGAAAAGTACTTGCATTAGCGGTTGATCGGTGAGAACTTTTATAGGATGGGATTGGAAGTATGGTCTTAACTTCTTTGAGGCAATAAGCAGATAGTATGCAAGTTTTTCCAACTTTGGGTAGTTTAACTCTGCCCCAGCAAGCCGCTTGCTAACGTAATAAACTGGCCTTTGGACCTTAGCGTCCTCCCGGATAAGCGCAGCACTTAGGGCATGTGATGAGATAGCCAAATTTAGGAACAACTCCTCTCCGTCTTTAGGTTTAGAAAGCATTGGTGGTGACTCCATGTAACAGCCAGCCATTTTAACCGCCCCAAGTCGATGATTAAACCAAGTCGAAGCGTTTAAAACGATGGATTGTTATTGGCTTACAGGGTTTAAAAAATGGAATGTAACACAGAATCACAGTGCCCAACAATAACAACAAAATAAAATTTTATACAAATACCAGAGTTTACAATATAAATGCAGTGGAAAGATAGATTTTATACATAAATTTCTTTAATAAATTACAGCTTTTGTTGAGCTTTGCGTGCACATGTAACTTCTCGCCTCTTCTTTTTAAAAGCTGAAAACTTGCATTATTGCACTAATATAGGAGTATAATTACCCACATAATAATTTGATTAAATTAATAATTAAAATACTTAATTTATCCAATTCCAAGGTTGGACATTGATCATGATAAGATGACAACGATTTGTATTTCTTATAAGTGTTTTTGGCTATCAAACCTCCTAATTTGATGTCCAAATTGCTGCAACAATTAACACTTAATAAACATTGAATCCACCTCGCTTTAAATGTGATATAGGATTAAATGGTGCAAGCTAAGTGCCATTTACTATAAGCATGCAACATTTCAAGTTCAACAAGCACCAAGAATAACGTGTCTTCAAAGTAAGCATTGAATCCACCTAACTTTAAATGTGATATAGGATTAAATGGTGCGACAGCCATTAACTATAAGCATGTAAAATTTCAAGTTCAACAAGCACCAAGAATAATGTGTCTTTAAAATAAGCATTGAATCCACCTAGCTTTAAATGTGATATTGTATTAATTGGTGCAACAGCCATTAACTATAAGCATGCAACACTTCAAGTTCAACAAGCACCAAAAATAAAGTGTTTCCAAAATAATCATTTATAAGAATATTTTTGTCTTTTGAAAAAAACGTTTAAATACTTAAAATTGTACCTTCGAATTTAATTTCATAACAATTTCTTACGCATTTCATCTAAAGCTGCAACACTAAAAATTTAAAGTTCCTTACTATAGATAATGTTTCTAAAAACATTTACAAACAAATCTTCTGGGCCCAGTCTGATGCATCCACGGATTAGTCTCATAAACAATCCCAACCTTTCACAGTATGACATGCAATGTAAAGTCAAACAGGGCCAATAGCATTTTAGTTTTCTCCTCTAGCAGGTTTAAGGTCTACTGCCTTCTTGTGTATTATACATGCTCCATTCTTAAAAAAATAACATCAAAAATGATAATGGGTACCTATAAGGAAAACGAAGAAAATAACCCATATAATTACTTAAAAGAGCACACATAAATTTCCTTATGCACATGAATTCAACATTCTTCCTGAACACATGTTTGAAAACTCTTACAAAGATTGCACAGTTGACATATCTTAGTTACATATTCAGGGCCAATATAAATTAGAACATTAAATATTCAAAAGCCAATTAAACTTATTCAGCAGACGAAATTATGTTTCCTTAAAATTTTCATGAAGTAGTTTATATTCAAAAAACTAAAGGCTTCAGAATCTTTATAAACTTAGGAAATTTTGAACTGATGCGCAAGAGGATAGTCTAATCTTGAAATCATCAATACAAAACTCTCATTTGTTTAACACTGAATGTATTTAAAATGTGTATTAGAACAATTATACCCTGGAAGTCCACATACTTAAGTTTCAAGGAATTATATCAAATAAAAAGAGTTTAATCTGTATATGTATAAAACTTTACATATTGGGAACAAATTTATGATGATAAAAGTTCCTTGAAATTTTGTATATGAGATAGTTTGCTTTAAAGTTTGAAAACTTTCAGAAATAAAGAATAGACAAGAATTTTCAAAATTCATTTAAAACCTCCTTAATATCTTGTTCATGAAATTGATTTTGCATGCGTGAGATGAACTTATAAAAATACTTGCGAACAAATGAGGTTTGTATCTAACAAAACATCAAATTGCTCCTACTTGACAACGCATACGTGAATGCATCTGTTCATATTTAAAACCACAACCATTCATATGATAAATTCTTTAGAGACATGCTTGGAGTCTGTGCTTTTCATGAAGTTTATTTATTTTTGGACTTTATAAGTTTGAATATAGAATACTCCTTAAAGGTCAATACGCCATTTGGGTTAACTGGAGCTCCCAATGATGGTTTAGATTCATTTTCCAAGGATGTGCTATTACAAAATATGTGATATGAAGAGCAGTGGAGGTACGTATGTTCTTTCATTTGTAACACTACATGAATTTAGAACAGTGACGTTATACTAAAATATGAATCATCATAAATACACCATATATGGACCAGTACAGTACTAGCAACTGTCACTTGGACTTCTATCACATCAAATAAGTTTAATGGTCAATTTATTAGTTATACATTTTCTGTGTTTTTTATTTTTCATTGTGGATCTATGACTCAGGAGAAGTTGGGAGGTAAGGGCTCTTAAACAAGAACTCTCCAAGCAAAAATTGAACAAATAAAATGCACACAGTACTCAACCAAGGTGCTATTCAACAAAAGAGGTGAACTTTCATTCAATAACATATAAAAGTGTTTAAATACTAAACAGGCATGGTGCAACAGAACAGAAGTGCGGTAGAGCCTGTGTGGGACAAAAGCCATCGTACTAGGCTAGATATTTCTAATACCAAGTAGTAATTAATAAACTTGAAATAAGTGTAACTGTGAGATAAACTAACCTGAAGAGGACAGCGGCGCCAATCGGCGTGACAGCAGTGATCATCGACATGTCAGCACTACCTTTGAACTAAAGAGGTGTTTGTGCCAGCCTCTCATGTGTGGTGCGCCACCAAGTGTCGATGTGGATCGATGATGCGGTAGCTCAGGCGCTGCTCGATTAGCAAATGGAGGTCGAAGGAACTAGGTGAACTCGTGATGATAAGTTGTGACAGCGAACGGTGAAGTAGACCATGGCTTTCAAGATTTGGGGAAAAATTGGATTTTTGGGGAAAAGCTATTTCGCTGGCCCTCCCCTGGAATGGGAATCGATGGTGATACGTAAAAGGGGTGGCACAGTATAAACAAAGAAAAGTGAACACGTAAGATCATTCCAAAACATGTGTCAAAAATGTTTCGGGGGACACAAATAAATTCTTTCAGCAAACTTTTAACAGGTGTCAAAAATGTTTCAGCAAGGTAAACAAGTGGTAAAAATTCATTAAACAAATGTTCCCTAATGTAATATACATTTATACTGTACCATTATTTTGTACGCTATACATACATAAGATTATACACATCCAAATACAAGTTTAGATTAATTTAAATCAATTTCCCATTAAGTACAATAAATTAGAATTCTCAAAATTAATTTATATTTTCAAATCTATATTTTTTTTTCTTAAACGCCAAAATTTTCTGAGTTATTACAACCCCCTTCCAAAAATTTGGGTTGTTACAGACTTCTCCACCCCTCCCCCCCCCCCTCTCCCCTTTAAAGAAATTGTGTCCTCGCAATTTACTTGGGTTGATATACATCATTTCAAAACTCCAATGCCGCATCTTAATTTCTTTCCTGATTTATTTAGATTGTTTAACAGGAAAATTTAACTTTGATTACCCACTTTTGCATAATTTCAACTCTTATCCCAAGTAAAATACATATATTAGGATACCTATTCCCCGTTTTTAATATAAAGGTATCGTTTATAAATAAATATGATTCCATTAATAAGAACTTTAGATAATAAGATAAAATTAGACAGGATATCATATATAAACCAATATGATATTTATAATAAATATAACAATTTGAGCCAAATCCAATAAATCCTTATAACATTTATCATATACTAGAACAATATGATAAATTAAATTAAAGATGAGCCAATTAAATTTATATGGCATTCATCATCTATAAAATAATACGATAAAATGAATCAACAAAGAGCACCGTGTATAAACCAACAGGTTACTCATAATAATTATCATTTGTAAATAAATATGATACTCATAATAAAGCTCATAACTCAATAAAATCCTCGTTGCATTTATCATATAAAACAATAAGATACTCATAACACTCTTCATAGATAAAACAATATAATCAATAAAGGGAGTACCTCACTCCAAAACGTCTAAATATCACAATATGATGGATTCAAAATCAAAAAGCACTTTGCAAATGTTCGATCATCCCAATCGAGTTAAAATCATCAAACCTAACTCATAAAAGAAATCGTAAGGAAGGTGCGCATGCCATAATAATAAACCCCATCCCGAGCTATAATGTCGCTCCTCCCGAGCAATAGCCATGTGTTATCAAATGAAAATCATCATATAACTCGAATGTGTCAAATTTCACGGAAGGAGTCTCATACTCCAACATAGAAAATCCTAAAATATTTATGTAAATTTAAAACATAATAATCTTCAATGTATGATCTATAGATCAAATCACAAAATATCATCACAGTATGGATCCAATAGAAACAAATATGCATGTGCAACCACATGATAATATAGCTCCTCCCGAGCTTAGCTCAGTATTTATACGTATTCAAATTAGGTGCCTACCACTGCCCCCCCCCCCCCCCCCGGCCGAGTATATCTTAAACCCCCTCCCCCGGTCAAGTGAATGTATATACATGACTCCCCCCGAGTCTCGGCTTTCACTACGACTCCCCCCTCTCCCCCCTCCCCGCGCCGAGTGTATCTTGCCCCCCCGGTCAAGTGAATATGTATACGTGACTCCCCTCGAGTCTCGGCTTTCCCCCGAAGCAAAAGTGCTGGATCAACAAACACAATATGAGTTACCGACTCACAGTCAGTAACCCAAGTAGTGGTAACAGTGCGTCCCATACCATACGTTCTCACTACTGGTTCACTAGCTGCTTATCAATTTCGCAATGGAAAACATCGAAAACACCAAATCATCATGAATATGACGTCGGCTTCAATCTAACTATACTGGAATTAACCGACTTCGTATACTTCCATGTCCTATACCACGAAATATACAATGTCGTTTAAAATCCAATATGTTATCATGAAGGAGCAGAAAAATGCATATAGTTCTGGTAGAACAAGTTTATAAAACGATTATCCCAAATTTGATTGCTTTGTTTATGAAACAATATATTTACGAAAATAATTTCATATATATATATATATACATATATATATATATATACATATATATATATATATATAAGCAAATTTTGAAATCGTGGGCAAGCAATGGTTAATTCTTAAAATATTCTTAAACTATTGCTCGGTGACGATGAGTTAATAAAACATAAATCATAAAACATTTCTGTCCCAAGCTTTTTCTAAAATCGTATTTAAGTACATATTGGAAAATTATAGGAAACATGCTGGATGAAAATGCCAATCAAAATAAGTGAACAAACACCTTAGATTGATTCATAAAAATCACGAAAAGAAGAATAAAGAGATTTACACAAATATTGCTTCAAATATGTGAACAACTCAACATACAAAAGTGATTTAGACAATAGCAAAAAGAGATTTTTGGCAAAACACTATTTTCAACAAGTGGAACAGCCAACATGCAAGTTGAGCAGTCCCATCACATGTGCATAACAACAACTATAACAAGTAACCAAGTTAGTGCAAAAAATTGTCAGTCTATAAAAGGCAGAAGCCTTAAGAGCAATAACAAGCGAGAGAAAAATCTTAAAACCCATGCGGCTACAATTTAAACACCAAGCACAACTAAATTAAAGTACGAATTAATTCACCTCAAGCCATGAATTTCGAATGGGCTACAGCCCAACATGGTTAAAACCATGCACACGTGTGCTACAGCACAATTGGTTCAACATGCAACACAAGAGCATGGCTTAAGGCAATGGAGCAATGGCCATTACTGAGACATGGCATACACAATATTTATCAGATCCATGATTTAAACTACATAAGAATAAATGTATAAGCTAACGAGATACAGCCAACTATACAATTACTAAAATATGTCACAACAAAAAGTGATGCCAAAGTACAAAACAGGAAAGATCAGGGCAATACAAGTTTATATACAACAGACAATGCACTAAAGTAAGGATCCAAACCATGTATTACAATCATTCCCAACGTCAAGACAACCAAAGTGTTCAAGTTCAGTTCCGGACGCAAGCACAAATGCATAGCAGCATGGAAAACTCAGAAGAATGAGAACAAGGCTCAAGGCAAACAGACACAAAAGTATGTAGCAGACTGGAACCATCAAACTCAGACTAAGTAACAGTGTAAAATTGACCAGTGCAAACGAGTGGGACATGGATAGGAATGCCCACAAGCTTCAGGCCTAGAGCTTAAAATAAAGCACAATTTATCGCTATCCCAATCTCGATGTATTTATAACACGAATGAAAGATGACTAGAAGCATGTGACAAAGAGTTGAGACCTATGTACATACACTGCTCGAAATTGGTGTTGCATGCAAAGAACGTAAGGATACACCAACACTGATGTAAGAACAGTAGGAACTAGATTACACAGCAAGTCGAATTGGCAACAACTTTAGAGGAGCGAAAGGTAGCTGTATGCCTGAGATAGGAACGGGACAAGGGAACCCGAGACAGTGTAGAGCAGCAAGTACAACTCAAAATAACCTTCGAGGAGAAGTGCAACTCAACATGGTGTCCTAGATAGTATGGAAAAGCACACTGATCGCAAAGTTAAGAGCAGGAGAACCCTTGCACAAATTTTTACATGTACATAGTTGGACCTTGCAAAGGCATAGATCACATCGAATGTGGACATGGCGATGGGAGGATAAACAAAGAGAAGCCCTTTGATTCAAGTAATACGGCAGGGAAACCACGCGCAAGCTATTGTGAACAAGCAGCGCATGCATGAAACTAGCACAGGCCACGAACAACGGCAATGTTTATTGAATAGATGACATTCGGTTATCATATAAAACTCTAAGTATTTTTCAAAATCCCATACTTATTACCCATCTTTAAAAAAAATCAAAATCATTTTTTTCTTTTCAAAATGCGCTCTCTCGAGCGATTCTAGTATCAATTCCGCTCATCCTAGGGTATTTCCGTCCAATCCCTAATGAGTTTTTTAAACCCAATAAGCCAAGTTTTATATAAACCATAGCTCTGATACTAAATGTAACAGCCAGCCATTTTGACCGCCCCAAGTCGGTGATTAAACCAACTCGAAGCATTCAAAACGACGGATTTTTATTGGTTTAATGGGTTTAAAAAATGGAATATAACCAAGAATCACAGTGCTCAACAATAACAGCAAATAAAATTTTATACAAACACCAGAGTTTACAATATTAATACAGCGGAAAGACAGATTCTATACATAAATTTCTTTAATAAATTACAGCTTTTATAGAGCTTTGCGCGCACATGCATCGTCTCGCCTCTCCTCTTTTAAAAGCTGAAAACTTGCATCTGTAGCACTAATATAGGAGTATAATTACATGCATAATAATTTGATTAAATTAATAATTGAAATACTTAATTTATCCAATTCCAAGGTTGGACATTGATCATAATTGGAAGATGACGATTTGTATTTCTTACAAGTGTTTTTGGTTATCAAACCTCCTAATTTGATGTCCAAATTGCTGCAACAATTAACACTCAACAAACATTGAATCCGTCTCGCTTTAAATGTGATATAGGATTAAACGGTGCAACTGCCATTTACTATAAGCATGCAACATTTCAAGTTCAACAAGCACCAAGAATAACGTGTCTTCAAAACAAGCATTGAATCCACCTAGCTTTAAATGTGATATATGATTAAATGGTGCAAGAACCATTAACCATAAGCATGCAACATTTCAAAGTTCAACAAGCACCAAGAATAACGTGTCTTCAAAATAAGCATTGAATCCACCTAGCTTTAAATGTGATATAGGATTAAATGGTGCAATAACCATTAACTATAAGCATGCAACACTTCAAGTTTAACAAGCACAAAAAATAACGTGTTTTCAAAATAAGCATTTATAACAATACTTTTGTCTTTTGAAAAAAACGTTTAAATACTTAAAATTGTTCCTTCGAATTTAATTTCTTACACATTTCAACTAAAGCTGCAACACTAAAAATTTAGAGTTCCTTACTATAGCTAATGTTTCTAAAAACATTTACAAACAAATCTTATGAGCCCAGTCTGATGCATTCACGGATTAGTCTCATAAACAATCCCAACCTTTCACAGTATGACATGCAATGTAAAGTCAAACAGGGCCAATAGCATTTTAGTTTCCTCCTCTAGCAGGTTTAAGGTCTACTGTCTTCTTGTGTACTATGCATGCTCCATTCTTAAAAAAATAACATCAAAAATGATAACGGGTATCTATAAGGAAAACGAAGAAAACAACCCATATAATTCCTTAAAAGAGCACACATAAATTCCCTCATGCACATGAACTCAACATTCTTCCTGAACACATGTTTGAAGACTCTTATAAAGATTGCACAGTTAACATATCTTAGTTACATATTCAGGGCCAATATATATGAGAACATTAAATATTCAAAAGCCAATCAAAGTTATTCAAAGTTTTGTCCAAACGAAATTATGTTTCCTAAAAAATTTCATGAAGTAGTTTATATTTAGAAATTTAAAGGCTTTAGAATCTGTATAAACTTAGAAAATATTGAAATGATGCGCAAGAGGATAGTCTAATCTTGAAATCATTAATACAAAACTCTCATTTGTTTAACACTGAATGCATTTAGAATGTGTATTAGAACAGTTATATCCTGGAAGTCCACATACTTAAGTTTCCAGGAATTATTGCGATGACCCCAAACTTCCGTGCTACGAAAGCAAGGATAATCATTGGAATATAACATATTTACAACAACAACAGATCTCAGATAACAGCATAACACATAAATCATTGCAGTGGAAATAGAAATGTCATCAACATCACAACACCGGAACATCAGAGTGTCACAGTTACAGGATACAACTTAGCAAATAGAAAGTCTCAGCAAATAGAAATAAGTCTAAATTCCATCAAGTACATCATAGCTAAAGGATGTCTAAATGTCTTAAAGTAGAAATAAAAAGATAAAAATGTTCTTCATCTTCCTTCCATAAGCATGCTCCAATCCAGCATATGCACAAAATAACCTGAACCTGTCACTTGGATGCCCGTGTTAAAAAGAGGGCACCCGAGTTTGCAAAGTGAAACAAACTACGAGTCAGTCGTGGGACTGATATGAGAAATCTTTCCTAACTTATCTAACAATATGGCTAATCAGAGGACCACACCGCTAACGCGGAACGGGTTTACTCTATTGGATTGCCAGTGCATAAATTAAATAAAATTTTATTCAAAAGAACGCAATGCTTTTTAGAAAAATGAAATCATTATAAGACTCAAGTCCGATCAAAAAATGCAACGCAAACTGGAGGATAGAGTTTTACCTTATAATGATCAAAAATGCTTGATACGTAGAAAATAATATTTTAATATTATTATTAGTGTCTAATCAGTTTTAAAATACATCAAAGTAAATGTATCAATCCTAGACGACATAGCTACCATATACTATGTCGCCATATATAGATTTACAATCAAATCCGTTATGCCGTATTGGAAATTGGGTTTCCATCATAAGTCAAGGCTAGGAATGATCTCCTTACCGATTCGAGACACTAGCAAATGCCTCAGGACTCGGACGCTGGCGAGCCCTTGGATCCTCCAAGGCCGGTCCACAAATACTTTAGTGGATTAGTTATGCCTGAACATACGTTTCCCGGTCCTAATGAACCTATTAATTGGTCACTATAGACCAATATATCCGAGGTCTCGTAATCCATCATCCACATAAGTAAAATATCAGGGCTTGCAAAACCATGATACCACTTTTATCTAGAAAGAAACGCATGCACTCCTTGGGTCCCTTATCCCGTTTTTGACTCTTACCGAGGTGTGAGGCTCATGAAGTATCGCTGTACACAAAGCTATGCCTAAATGGGTTGTACTTTGATCATCAACCACAAGGCTTTGCTTTTCAAGAAAAGCCTCGATCATTTGCATCTTGGCATGCCACATTGACAATTCATGCCTTACGGTCGATAACTACCAATATATAACCTCTGAGCTCGTGCGTCTCAGAGAAGGGTGTTAAGCAAGAGAATAAATTCTCCGCCACAAAACAGATATATATTAGATAGAAATCAATTTACATAGAATGAAATTCAATGTCAGACACGCATCCGTTTACAAGTCCGTTCTGGGTCTGAACGAAACCGGAGACACCTTATCCCTCATCTCGTATGTCCAATACGGAAGAGAAGAGCTCGTCTATCCAGACAATCAACAAGTACGTCAGGACAATTCACACATATATATAATTTAAACCATTTCATATCGTTAATATTATTTTATAACAATTTATCTCTATTTTTATTTATATAAAAATAGCTCGTTTAAATTTAACGACGCTTCGGGTCAATAGGCGGCCCTGGCGTTGTTTTTATCAAAATATTATTTATACATATCTCGAAATCTAACCATTGGATTTTAACAAAATTTATATCATTGGAAAGATCTTCCCAAGCGGTCCTGACGGTTCCGGTTTTGGGAAAATCCAACAGTCGGATCTTTCAGAGTAATCTTTTAAAGTTACGATTCCGAAACGCGAACTACCGCGCACGATTCGTTTAATTTTTAATTTATATTTATGTATATAATTATATATAAATATAAATCATTCGACGATTTCACTAACGTGTTTAAACGCCAAATAAAAGAATGTTTTAATTTGCATAACCATTTCTACATGTTTTGTAATGTCAAATAAAATGTATTTTATTTACATGACATTGTAGCTAATGACAAATAATAAGATAATTTTTATTTGTGTTTCTATTTTTAATTTTAACAAATAAAAAGAAATATTTTATTCGTATGTAGTTCCAATGTATGTTTTGACTATAACAATATTTCTTTAACTTACATACAAATTCTAATGTATGTTGTGACAATGAAAATGATTCTTTAATTAACATATAAATTCTAATGTATGTTGTGACAATGAAAATGATTCTTTAATTAACATACAAATTCAATTTCAACAAAATGCATAAAAAGTGGTACATGCATTTTTGTTGACAATTCTATTTCAACAAAATGATAAAAGTGATAATTTCCTTTTGTTAACAAAACTAGTTTAACAAAACGAATATAAGTGATGGTTGCTTTTATGTTGACGATTCTAGTTTGACAAAATGATTAAAAAGTGATTATTCATTTTTGTTGACAATTCTAGTTCAACAAAATGACTTAAAAGTGATTATTCATTTTTGTTGACAATTCTAGTTCAACAAAATTAATATTTTACTCAAACACAAATATATTTAACCAAAATATTGTTTTTGTTATAAATCCAATCTAATTAACAAAAATGTAATTTTTGTTATAACTCAAATCTATTTAACCAAAATGTAATCTTTGTTTTTAACCATCATATATTGACAAAATGTAAATCTTTGTTTCAACTAATATATTTTAACAAAAATGTACATTTTGTTTCAACTAATATGTATTGACAAAAATGTATATTTTGTTTCAGCTAATATGTATTGATAAAAATGTATATTTTATTTCAACCAGTATGTATTGATAAAAACGTATATTTTGTTTCAACCAGTATGTTTTGATAAAAATGTAAATTTTGTCTCAACTATTCTAATTTGACAAAATGTTCATTTTTGTTCAACTAAACTATTTTGACAAAAAGGGATATTTTTGTTTCAACTAAACTATTTAGCAAAAATAAATATTTTTGTTTCAACTAAACTATTTGGCAAAAATGAATATTTTTGTTTCAACTAAACTATTTGACAAAAACGAATAGTTTTGTTTCAACTAAACTATTTGACAAAAATGAATATCTTTGTTTCAACAATTATATTTTTACAAAAATGTATATTTTGTTTCAACTACAAAAATGAAAATTTTTGTTTCTCTACCTTCTTACAACAAAATGTCCTTTTTATTTTCAACTATTTTGTTACAACAAAAATGTCCTTTTTTATTTCAACTATTTTAATTTGAAAAAATGACAAATTTAATTCAACAATTATATTTCGACAAAAATGTCAATTTTGATCCAATAGTTATATTTTGACAAAAATGATAATTTTAATTCCATTATTCTAATTTGACAAAAATGAAAATTTTGGATTAAGCTATTATAATTAACAAAAATGATGATTTTTGTTTAACTCCATTCTAATTGACAAAAATGTAAATTTTTGTTTAATTCAATTCTAATTAACAAAAATGTTTTTTTTCCTTCAACTAATCTAATAAACAAAAGTGATAATTTTTGTTTAACTCAATTCTCATTAACAAAAATGTTATCTTTTGTGATTCAACTAATCTAATAAACAAAAAAGATAATTTTTGTTAAACAGAATTCTAATTAACAAATATGTTAAAAAAAAAATTGATTCAGCAAATCTAATTAACAAAAATGATAATTTTTGTTAAACACAATTCTAATTAACAAATATGTTAATTTTTGAACTGATCTACATAACACACCAATCACAGATCAAATCACATATGACAATCAACAGAATATTACAACGTATGAGTAATACCACAATTATGATTAATAAATTTTAATTATATATATAAAAAATAGAATTTCTCACAGTCGGTTTTAAGTCTGAATAATTCAGAATTGAATTTTTGTTCAAAATCTGATATGCTCCGAATCAGTTCTAATTAGTCCAGAAATGCAGTCTCGGACTCACGATCGCAAAGCTTCTGAAATTATTCGATTCCGAATTCGTATGCATTAGTTATGAATTTATTAAGGCAAATAACATTTTAAAATAAATTAATTAAATAATAAAAAGAAAATACCTATCGTCTTCTTATACAGATCGAGGCCGTGGGTTTCAAAATATTGTTCGATTCTAGGGTTGAAATTATCGATCAATACACCGAGCTTCGCGACAATCGGAGACCACCACGCCGGAGAAAAAGGAGGCGCGCGCCGGGGGCCCACGCGGTGGCGTGCGATCACGGTAGGGGGCTGGGCGGCAGTTCTAACGTGACGAGTTTGGGTGCAAAATCTGAACCCAATACTCCACTAGACTTAATCAACCCCGTATTAAATTGGAGAGGGTGAGAAGCTCTACAATTTTGTCAAAAGAAGGGAGAGATTTTGTAACAACCCTGAATTTTGGGGTAAATTTAAAAATCTATTTTAACTAATTTTAATGGTTTTGATATTTAAAATAATAATGATTAAAAATTTATTTAAATAGAAGTTAGGATGAATAATTTAATTTTAATTATAAAAGGTGTTAGAAATAGCGCGGTAGTTTGAAAAGTCAAACTTGAACTTTGACTGACCGTACAGGATGAAAAATTTAACGGATTTTAGTGAAACCAAAAATATTAGAATCTATTTTAAAATATCTTTCTAACGAATCTGAAAAATTGAAATTTCATAGCGGGAATCAAAAGTTATGCCCAGTTTAAAATTTAGAAGGTCGCTATGAAATTTATATATAATATATAAAGGTCAAAAATGCTATTTTTTGCATACGAAGGAATCTGGACTCGAAACCACTTCCATTGAGTTCAAATGACGTTTCTGCATTTAAAAAGTATAAACACTTATTATCGAGTTTCGGAAATTATTTGTTTAAAAATGTATTTTTAATATTAAATATATACGCCTTGAAAATTAATAATTTTCAAACGGTCTCCAAATTGAACAAAATTAATTTTTTTGGGTTCATATCGTCAAAACAAAGCTAAAAATGATTTTTCGGTAATTTTTAGAATTAATATATAATTATAATTGATTTTTCAGTGTAAACGGACAAATTTTGACTTTAAAAATTCATTAAAAATTCATACAGACTCGAAAATTTACGAAACCAGTTTCTATAGGTTCGTATTGATTAGGATTAGCTGTGATCCAAATTCCATCGAATTTGGAATCAGCGTGGTCGTATGGTTTTTAAAACTGCAAAATAGATGTAAATAATTACATTAAAGCTATAATTAAAATGGGCTAAATTACACATGGGCTGAATTAAAGTAACCCCTATATAATATCTCATAGACTAGCCATAATCTAATTCTGAAAATCTAAACATAACCTAGCCTCCATCTTCTTCATCTTCATTTCCATGGCCTCATCCTCCTCAAAAATAAAATAAAATAAAAATTCTTTGCACAAAAGTCTCTGAAACTGAAAAATTTATATCTCTAAATCAGAATAAAATCCACCAAATCCTTTCTGGGTTTTGAACAACTCGACATCCTCTACCTACCACGAAAATCCCAAGACCTATTTACATACGGATTCGCCGGAATCTGAGTTTGATTGCAAAAAAGTCAGTTTCGGATTTGGTGATTTCCCGCCAAACCGTCGAGAATTAGACGACGGCCCAATTGGAGAAAATGTAGCCAAGAGACATACGAATAACTTTGCTTCTCGGAGTTTCGCCTGAAAGTCGAAGGAATTGCACAAAAATCGAGATGATCTGAAAATCGAAATTCTGGCCAAAACAGCGAGCTCAAAACGTAAATCAACAAATTCCGGCAAATCGAGCGAGAACCGAGCGAAGTCACCAACAGGAAAGTTCTTCGTCTACGTGAGATCTAGATGCTCAGAAAAATTCAGGTCGATCGGAGGTGGGTGGTGGCCTGTGGGGCCCACGAGGCGGAGCTGCTTCTCTGGCCAATTTCCAGTGAACGACGACGAATTGGGTGGCGGGACCAGATGGAGATGGAGCTCCTCGCCAAGACGGTTCCAGCGGTGGTCAGCGTTCGGCGATTGGAGGTCTGAGTCAATGGGAAAACGCGGTCAAAGTTCGGAAGGGGCTCGTTGACCGGCTGGGGTACTATTTTAATGATTTAATTATTTAAATAATGTATTCAAACTTCAAAATTGTGTAACTCTCTCATACGAACTCGAAATTTGATGATTTCAAATTCACTGCGATCGTGACGATGAGACCTTCGCGTGGACACTAAATTCGTCCAACTTGGAGGAAGTTGAATTTTTGGGTATTTTCCATAATTAAATTAGGGTGCGTTTTTTACAGGTCCCTATTAAGTTTCAAAATACAAAAAAAAACCCGGTGATAAAAATAATATAGAATACATCCCTATTTTTGAATTTCCGCTAAAAAAATTCCTGATCTACCCTTACGCACCTAAAAAACTATCCAATAACTGTTCGTCTTCATTTACTCAGTCTATCGCTCCTATTATCTCGCTCAAAAACCTAATCCTACAATTCTGGAAAACCGTTGATCACTCCAACAACGTTTTTTTATATTACTTTTTTGATTTTTAAGAAAAAATAGACAATTAGATACAAATATTACGTAAAATTGCGTACACTTATGCAACTAAGTGAAATAATTGCGTACATATATTAATATTATATAGAAAATAAATTATTACTTTTACGCAACAATGAATTAGACGTGCATACATTAATATTATACAGAAATAAATTATTACTTGAATGTAGTGACTACAATTTTTATATTAAGATTTTTTATTTTTACAAAAAACTAGACAATTAGATACAAATATTGCATACATTTATGCAACTAAGTGAAATAATTGCATACATATACAGAGCTGTACTGCATAATTGCTGAAACAAAAGAAATGACAACAAAATAAATACATATAGTTATAACAAGATGCATATATATATATATATATATATATATATATATATGCAAATAACAGAAATATGTGCATATTTACATGAAAATTTTCATAACATTTACATCTACTACATCAAAAAATAAGTACAGACCACATTTACATGTACTACATCAAAAATTTTAGAACATTTACAAAGCAGAGCTAATGGTCTTTTGAAGAACAAATAATTTTGTTAAGACCCAGCTTATTGCACAAACCACATCTACTAGTCTCTGTAGAAACAACTGCAGATTTCAATCATTT
Source organism: Allium sativum (assembly GCA_030737875.1). Classification (NCBI taxonomy): domain Eukaryota; kingdom Viridiplantae; phylum Streptophyta; class Magnoliopsida; order Asparagales; family Amaryllidaceae; genus Allium; species Allium sativum. Next base: position 46,070,887 of record CM060915.1, on the reverse strand, counting down.
GGAAAAAGATGGACGACCAAGCTTCAACAACACCACTACACCAATATCCGCCGGAACACTGTTATCAAAAAAAGAAAATCAACATTAATAAGCTTAATGTGCAGTAACCTAAATTACAAAAACAGCTTCAGATTAATATAAATACATGCGTACAATGCAGCAAAATAACAATAATTTCTGAATATTTATATGCAAGTATTCTAGATATATGCATAGAAACACAAATACATTTATAAAATAATAAGTTTTTCTGATTGTTTGAAAAAAAAAATTGCATACAGATGTGCATATATTAAGAATAGATGCATATTTGTCCGCAACTTTTTATCAGAAGTTCAGCAAAAACACCGAGTTCTAACAATAGTTTCATGAATTTATGTTTTTTTACAGGTCCTTATCATATGAAAAAACGTATTTTTATGCTAATAAAAACCTTAATATAAATACATGCATACAATGCAGCAAAGTAACAATAATTTCTGAATATTTATATGCAAGTATTTTAGATATATGCATAGAAATATGAATATATTTATAAAATAATAGGTTTTTCTGATTGTTTGATATAAAATTGCATATAGATGTGCATATATTAAGAATAGATGCATATTTGTCCGCAACTTTTATCAGAAGTTCAGCAAAAATCACCGAGTTCTAACAATAGTTTCATGAATTTATGTTTTTTACAGGTCCTTATCATATGAAAAAACGTATTTTTATGCTAATAAAAACCTTATATTTATCCTACAAATAAAATCAGATAGAAAAGGAAAAAACTCACACAATTTTAGGTTTTGGATCGCCGGAGCCAGAAAGGGTGGAGGGTTTGCTGTGGACGGTTTGTTGCCTTCGACTGAAAGGGGGCTGGTCGATGGTGGCCGTCGCTGGTTGCTGGAGGTGGGGGTGCGCTAGTGGGTAGCGGCTCGTTGGCGGATCCTGGTGCTGGAGCGGCGGTCGAGGTTTTGGGGTCCCGTGATTTGGGGCTCACGCGTCTCGGGATTTAGGTTTTTGTGCTGGAGCCGCCGCCGCCGTGGATTAGAAAATTGTGTTTCTGTAAAAAAATAAAACCCTAATACGTAACCTATAAACAATAACTACACCGTTAAATTTGAATGAGGGCATTTCCGAAAAAATAAAAGCTGCGTTTTAAAAATAGGAATGAGATTTAAATGTTTCAAAAGGGGAGGATGTGAGCCTAATTAACTTTAGTTTTAAGGATGTGAGCCTAATATTCACATTAAATTAATTATTTAATTCGTTCGAACTGCAGAAAATCAAAACTTTTTGATACGAACTCGAAATCGCACGAAACAGGATTTGCCGCGATCAACGCTCGAGAGCTTCGCGATGACACCAATTTCGTCAATTTTGGAGCAAGTTGAATTTGAGCCCGAACCGTCAATTTAAACCCGACAAATTGAAAACCAAGGTGAGAACTCTTTCTCACTCAATCTTTATTTTCAGGTATTATTTATTTTCATAAATAACTGTTATTAAATGTCTGTAATGAAATGTTTATACCTGTTGCGTGTATATGTTGATGTTTGGATGTGATGTGATGTTTGAATCTGAAAATATATGACATGTTAATTAATGTTATCTTATTAATCATCATTAAATTAATGTTACACTACCATTAAATTAAATTAATGTACAAATATTATTTAATTATTTGTTGGTTGAAACCCCACACAAGTATTGAAATATATTCTGACTACACGTATTCCTTGGGATTAGTTGTCAATTGCACTCTGGATGTCATTTGGATGTGATATGAATTGTGACCATTATTGCTGAAATTTATGTTATGAATGAAATCCATATAAATAAATTATATGGTAACTGTTAAGCCTCATTTCAATTTAGAATTTAATTTGTTACCATTTCATGTTGATTAAAGAAAGAAATGAAAATTTTACATTTTTAATGTAATAAATGTATGATTTGAAATTTTACATTATTATTAATGTAATTGAAAGGAAATGGAATTTTACATTATTTTTAATGTAATTGATATGAAATGAAAGAGTACATTATCTTTATTAATGCAATTTAGAAGAATGAAAACTTACATTTGTATTTATGTAATAAGATATGGATAAGCATTTACATTATTAATGTAATAAGTTAAATTTTACTTTTTATGTAACTAAGATGAAATGGAAGATTTATATTTTTATTAATGTAATAAAGAAAAGGAAAGATTTGATTTTAATGCTATTTATTCACATTAAAAAGAAAAGAATTGAAAGAGAAGTATATTTTTATCAAAATGTATGTTTACACTTAATTTTGTTATGAAATGAAACTATATATTTTAAAGTATGAGATGTAATGATATATATTAATGTATGTAATGTAATGATATATATTAATGTATGTAATGTAATGATATATTTTAATATTCGAAAGGAAATGATATATTTTAACATATGAATTACATTTATAATGTAATTAAGATGATGAGGTATGAATCTTACCTTTATTAATGTAATAAGATATGAATACTTACATATTTATTAACGTAATTTAAATTAGAGTGAAAACTTACATTTTTATCAATGTAATAAGAAAGGAATGAGAAAAATACATTTACAATGTATTAAATAAGAATATGTTATAAAATAAAATAGAACAGATCATAAAAGAGAAGACATTAGAAAGAACATAAGAGAAAAGGGAGAGACCTTTTTATTTCTCTTTCATTCAGTGTACATAATTCTATTACATTGGCTCCCTTATATATTGGCTTTGGAGCAGATGTTAGCCTTACTCCCAAAATGTGGGACTTAATATAATATGACAAACCCATATTCACTTATATGTATTACAACACTCCCCCTTGAATATGTGTATGTAAAGATGATAGGATTAATTGGCTCATTAAAAACCTTTTTATGAAAAACCCTATGGGAAAAATCATAAACAAGGAAAAGAGTACAATTTTTATTTCATCTTCAGGTAACATATTGACAATGTTCCAATGAAGGTTGATACTTCTGGATCAAAATAATGCCTCATTAAAAACCTTACTAATAAAAACCCAGTGGGGAAAATATTAGTGAAGGAAAAGAGTGCATTACAGCATAATATATGCTCCCCCTGATTCGTAATGCATTATTCAAATAGTTTGGTGATGCAAGCGGTGCACACCAATTTTATATATCATCTTCTGCAATGTTGATTTTGGAAGTGCCTTTGTAAATAGATCTACCGGATTTTCTTGAGATTGGATTTGCTTCACTTCTATCTTATTGTCCTTTTCAAGCTCATGTGTGAAAAAGAATTTAGGAGAAATATGTTTTGTCCTATCACCTTTGATATATCCTGCTAGAATCTGAGCTACGCATGCTGCATTGTCCTCATAGATAATAGTTGATCTTACTGTAGTTAAGGGAAGTTGACATGTGCTTCGAATATGTTCAATTAATGACCTTAACCAAACACATTCTCGACTCGCTTCATGTAGTGCTAGAATTTCAGAATGATTGGATGATGTTGCTTCTAATGTTTGTTTTGTAGATCTTCATGAAATAGCTGCATTGTTGTTTGTAAACACATATCCAGTTTGTGATTTTGCTTTATGTGGATCAGAAAGGTAACTTTAACACTCCTCATTGAATATGTGTCTTCCAATTCTTGAATGCTCTTATAGTAGTTTGAAATTACCCCCCTTGAAAAATTATTGCTCCCCCTCATAGATATTGTCATATTAAAATGATATTTCTTATAAGAGTTCGATACTTCAGGATCGATGTAATGCCTCATTAAAACCTTACTAAGAAAAACCCTATGGGAAAAATCTTAGTGAAGGAAAAAGAGTACAAAAGCATATTTTCAATAATTTACTACATTAAATGTAGAATGATACTTCTGGATCAATATAATTCTTCAGTAAAAACCTTACAAAGGAAAACCCAGTGGGAAAAACCTTAGTTAAGGATAAAAATACAGATTAACTTAAATATCATATTTGAGATGTTATTCCTTGAAGTGGTGCTTGATTCTTCTTGATCGTCGCTTCCCTATGAATTAGAAAAGCGTGATATTTATAATAAATTCTGCAAGCGCACAGGTGTGTAGCATACAGGCTGAACACAGGGAGGAAAAATTAAAAATTATTATTTATAGAATTTCGTGGGCGAGTTAGACAAATCTTCAAGGTTGGTTTTGAAAACAATAAAAATTGAAATTGCGAACTGATCCAGAACAAATCTAATTGAACCGACGATCAAATCACAATTATCAATTGGAAAGCAAATAAAACTATGAATCAGATCTAAATCTAATCAAATCCAATTTAACCTAGGAAAGCAATAACACGAACAGAAAATAAAAGTGCAGAATAAAGATAACAACAGAAATAAAATTAGGATTATCGTTGAAACTAATCAAACGATTAATCACTAATGCAAATAAATGTAAAATACAACTAGTACTCTACCAAATCTAATTGTGTAGATGGCACTAGCTGCTAAGAAATAGAAAAATGCAGAAAATAAATAGAAAAAGGAGTTTTATTAATGGAGAAGAGAATATAGAATAGGATGGTGGCTACAATGGCATTACAAGGGTATTTATAGGAGATAACCAAACCTTAACCCTAATACAATGATAGATGGGCCTTAGGGAATTCACAAAAGAGTTTACAATGAGAATCTCAAATGGGCCTTAGTTAAATCTATTTAATTTTTGGCCTTTCTTCTTTTCCTCTTGGTTCTTTGACAAACCTCCCTTGAATTGAGATGTGCATGGCCTTTTTATCAATCATTTTATTGTCCAACAGCAACCAGATGTGGGGTCTTCATCTACAATTCTTCAAAATGTAAATATATAACAATCTGATCTCCCTTTCTCTACTTTTCTGGTTGCATGCGGGCTGGTTTGGAATATCTGTAAAAGCAACAAAACAATACCCAAGTAATATTTATTTATATACAAAAGATAAGATATAAGAGCATAAAATAAACACATTTCTATGTTAATCAAATACCCCCACACTTATCTTTTACTCGTCCTCGAGTAAAACAAGAAATGAAAAATTAAACTAGATAGGTCACACTTTCGTTGGAAACACGATTGCATTGAGCGTATGCAACAAGCCGTTAAACCTCTAGGTGTCCCTAGTAGGACGAGTGGTGTCTCGTGAGGGTTTTCAGTGGATACTACCCACAAAATCCAAATGCAGTATGCTATGATTCTAATGAAACTACATGAATGCAATGGACAAATGCAAAATATAAACAAAAATGAAAACAAGACTTGTTTCTGAAGTGGTACGACAAATTAAATTAACAATTTCTAGTCAGTTGATTTTATTTTAGATATCTCAACTTGTCACAAATTTTCAATATAAATCAAGTTTTCAAATGTTAAATTCTAGTTTGGCCTGTTAGTTCGGTTGATAACATAGTGCAGCCATGAAATAGATTCTTAGTTTGCTTGGCACAGTTTGCAAAGTGGTATTATTATTTTCTCATGTATGGCTAGTCAAATCAATAAGGTCAAGAAGTGTTTGGGCATCATCGCTTATTCTTTATTCTATAAAATTTTAAAATTTATGATTAAGTACATACACCTAACTCAGAAGACCAAGGTTTACCACCCATGCACTGCCTCGCGGACTAATGGAGAGTGGGTAAAGAGCTTGGCGGATTGTGCAGGCCGACTTTGACTTTGTCAACAACGTGTCGGTAATCCTTAGGTGTCCGATCTCATAAAATGAGACCAAGATATTCCAACGCTGACTTTGTCAACAACATGTCGGATAGAGCTTGGCGGGTTTGCACACCAACGCTAGATATACAAGCAATGTTGGATACCCTTGGATTACTATTATTATTATTGAAATTATAAGCACAAAAGAGAGTTACGCGAATTCAACTTAACACAACTTAGTTTTACAGATTCGAAAAGCCAATATAAGTATTTTAAGTCCTCCACTTATTTAAACAAAGTCTACAATATAGAATAGATTTCATGGCCATCACCTAAGAATCTCCCTATGTACCGGTTACACTATTATCCCTCAAAATTAAACTTTTCATTATATTTCTTATTCGATCTAAGTTGAGAGAAAAAAATACTATCAACTGATTAACGGTCCTTAACTTATTTTGTTGTATCAATCTAAAATGGCCATGTTTTCAAAAAAAAATGGCATGTTATTACAATCTAAAATGCATGATGGTCCTATTTAAATGGCTGAAAATGAAAAGAAAGAAAAATAAAGAAAAAACGAAAATGAGTGAAATGCAGACTCCCCCCCTCCCACACACTAGAACTAAACAGTGTCCACACTGTAAATGTTTCCTAAATTTGAAAGATCGTACCCAAAGGTGAATGGGATGCAAAATTATTTGTAAAATGAAATGCAATCTAACTATATGTAAGAATGGATCGTATGTACAATGATATATGTGTTTGCGGTGCACGCGATGCAAAGAATACCACCATCTTTTTCCCCCCACACTTGGTTCTAGCCCTATGAGTCCCATTCCCACTATGTCTAGGCATGTTTTCTAATAAGCAAAGGTTTTTGAAAACCATCTCATCTTTAAACTTAGATTTATAGTCCAGGAGATAAATATCCAGGGTCGTCCTAACATGAAGTTTTTCAATCAAGCTAACATTCCAAAAATAATTCATGTTCTCAACAAATTTATCGGTGTAATTGTCCAAAAATTTGTGATCGTATATAAATTCAGTGAAATTTGAATTCTGAGTGCTGTTCAAGACTATGTGATCACTTTTTTCATCATTAACGGACAACGTATTTTCGACACTGACAATTTCAAGTTCGTTTGAAATTTTCTCAAAATTAAAATGTTCGAACTCGTGATGTGAATCTACTTCTTCCTCATTTGGCAACTCATCCTCATACAATCCAAAGAATTCATGTTCATTAAAATCCTTTTCCAAATTTGAATTGAAAATTTTAACATTTTCATTCTGTTCAATTTCTAGAATTTCAAGTTTTTCACAGCCTGAAAGAGGAAGATCAAAATCTGAGCTTAAATCCTTTTCCTGAAAAGAATCGAAGTCCAAATCATTTGTTGAATTTTGAGAAACTTCATCAAGGTGATTATTCTCAATTTCCAAAGTCGTTATTTGAAAATTTTCAATGTCAGTAAAGAATGAATTATTTTCTGATTCATCGCTTGTTTGAATTTGATTTTGTTGCTTGAGTTGTTCTTTAAAAGACGTCATTAAACAAAGAAGTTCATCACGCTGTCTATCTTTTTCACTAAGCTGTCTATCTTGCTTTTCTACCCTCTCTGTAAGAATGTTAAGGTGATATTCTTCAGAATCATTGATTTGAGAGCTCTCGTTTTGGATTTCTTGATTTTCAAAATTATAGTCCACATCAATTTCACAATCAATATTATTTCCAATGTGGTAGTTGTTTGAATTTTCAGAAAAATGATATTGGAAATCATTTTGATTTTGAAAATTAGGTTCATAACCAAAACTGTCGAAATTCGAGGGAAAACTGCAATTTTGGTCATATTCAAGATGTGGATATGAGTTGTTATTTTGAAGATTTTGATCGACTTGAAAATCATTTTCATATCCAAAATTATTTTCGAATTGGTTTCCAACCCCGTATTGATGTTGATCAAAGGTATATTGGGATTCAAAGCTATTTGGATGTGGCCCATAATCGAAATTATTGAAATTTGAATTGAAGTCGCCATTTTGATCATAACTTTGAGAATGCTGGTCATTTTGAAAATTTTGAAAATTGTTGACATTTGGGTCGCGAAATTTTGGAAAATCTTGCTTCATGAGTTGTAATTCAAAATCATACTCTTCAAGAGGACGTCTACTCCGATTATTATCCCACATATCTCTCAATGATTTATTTGAATCAGACATTTTAAAGAAGTCACGACAAGGCAGAAATTATTCTCACTTTAAAATAGTATAAAATACTCAGTTGCGCTATATTAATTAACTGACTCAATTAGAAGGGGGAAGAGGGTCTTATGGTCGTTCACGTATAGTATAAATACTAAGGGATACGACCAATGTTTTACGGGTAGTATGCAACCTCTTTTGCTAATAGTTCAATAAATTGAACTACTATATATCCGCGATCCAATTATATGAGACAATCAACTTCACAAAGCACCACTTTTCAATTATATTATTTTGTATGAGGTCGTATTTTCCCTAGAACCAATGTCTAATGAATTTTAAAGTTGAAAATCAATGAGAGTGACGATTTTAATTATGGGAATTCGTTCCTCACAAACAGATTCATAATATCAGTCACAGAACAGTCACAGAATAATAACAGAAAAATAAAATATTGTATAGTGGTGAGTATTCCCGCCTGTCATGCGGGTGACCCAGGTTCGATCCCCGGCAACGGGGCCAAAAACTTGATCGTCGCTTCCCTATGAATTAGAAAAGCGTGATATTTATAATAAATTCTACAAGCGCACAGGTGTGTAGCATACAGGTCGAACACAGGAAGGAAAAATTAAAAATTATTATTTATTGAATTTCGTGGGCGAGTTAGACAAATCTTCAAGGTTGGTTTTGAAAACAATAAAAATTGAAATTGCGAACTAATTCAGAACAAATCTAATTGAACCGACGATCAAATCACAATTATCAATTGGAAAGCAAATAAAACTATGAATCAGATCTGAATCTAATCAAATCCAATTTAACCTAGGAAAGCAATAACACGAACAGAAAATAAAAGTGCAGAATAAAGATAACAACAAAAATAAAATTAGGATTATCGTTGAAACTAATCAAACGATTAATCACTAATGCAAATAAATGTAAAATACAACTAGTACTCTACCAAATCTAATTGTGTAGATGGCACTAGCTGCTAAGAAATAGAAAAATGCAGAAAAGAAAAAGAAAAAGGAGTTTTATTAATGGAGAAGAGAATATAGAATAGGATGGTGGCTACAATGGCATTACAAGGGTATTTATAGGAGATAACCAAACCCTAACCCTAATACAATGATAGATGGGCCTTAGGGAATTCACAAAAGAGTTTACAATGAGAATCTCAAATGGGCCTTAGTTAAATCTATTTAATTTTTGGTCTTTCTTCTTTTCCTCTTGGTTCTTTGAAAAACCTCCCTTGATTTGAGATGTGCATGGCCTTTTTATCAATCATTTTCTTGTCCAACAGCAACCAGATGTGGGGTCTTCATCTACAATTCTTCAAAATGTAAATATATAACAATCTGATCTCCATTTCTCTACTTTTCTGGTTGTATGCGGGCTGGTTTGGAATATCTGTAAAAGCAACAAAATAATACACAAGTAATGTTTACTTATATACAAAAGATAAGATATAAGAGCATAAAATAAACACATTTCTATGTTAATCACTTCTAGATCAAGATAATGTCTCGTTACAACTTTCAATATTACTTTCAGGATGATACTTCTGGATCAATATAATACCTCATTAGAACTTTACTAAGAAAAACCCGGTGGGAAAAATCTTAGTTTAAAAAAGGGCATACTTTTTGATATCTCAATTTCGTTATAGATACTTCTGGATCCATAAATATGTATCTCATTGATAATATTACTTAAACAAATCTTGTATAGAAAATAAACTCAAGAGATAATAATCTTTACTCTTCATACTTCTGACGTTCATCATTTATTAACATTTTCCTCATTAAAACCTTCACGATGGAAAATCCTATGGGAAAAAAGCAAAGTGAAGGAAAAAGTGTACAACATCACAAGAAAATTCTTAATGAACTTTTCTTAAAAGACTTTTGTGTGCATTTTCATGCTTCAGGCATGTTTTCTTATTTAAAACACCTTTTGTTTGCGCTTACTTGCTATACACTTCGAGTGTTTACAATTTTGTGCTTTAATCAGGTTTGCACACTGCAATACATTTGTAATGAACAATAATAGTTTCATTATAGAAATACTTATAAGCAGGAAGTAATCTACTCATCTTGAATTATATCAGGATTTTCATTACAACAATACTTAGAAGCATGTTATAATCTATATTCTATGTTCTTTGCATTCTTTATAATCACTAAAGTTATTTATGTTCTTCAGGAACCTGTACATTTCAATGAATTTTACATATCGCAACTATACTCAAAAGTATATTAAATGTTTCATTACAACAATACTTAAAAGAAGGAAATAATCTACTCATCATGAATTATATCATGATTTTCATTATAGCAATACTTAAAAGAATGTTGTAATCAACTTTCTTTGTTCTTTATATTCTATATAACCAACAAAGTAGTTTATGTTCTTCAGGAACTAATATTATTTCATCATTTCGTGTGATTTAACAAATATTCATACCTTTGAGGTTTATTCACTACTTTGCTGACTACAGGTCCACATTTCTCAATTAGAGAAGGATTCATGATGGCCAATCATGATTTAACATAAGCGCTTTACTTTTATAATTTATCATCGATGATTATATATTGTCAGTTCTATATATAATTTATTGAGATCTCTTTATTTATCTATTTTAGGTACCTAAACCACTTCTGGGGTTATTTGACAATTATGTCATGGATCTCTTCAAGAAACTCCTTAGGTGTTTCTTTAAGAACACTCACCTCCTTCATCTGGCATCTTTATTACTTACTTCAAAAGTGTCTCGAACTGACTTTTAAACCAATCTTTAAATGTGGTTTATGCATCTTGATCCTTCAGGAATTCAAATATATATTGAAGCAAGCCTACAAAGGATATTATTTATAATTTATTTGTGTGTCAATTATTTAACACTGATACTCAAAATGAAATTGTATCCTTTTATCCTCCCCCTCAATGTTGACAAACATTGTCACACTAAATAATAATCATCATGGGATTCTCATTTGATCCATTATCACATTGCTGCTGGAAAGTATATTATATGTATATCAGTTGTTGGAGGATAACCCTTTAATTATCGATAAGATGCATTCATCATTTTTTTTATTACTTATTCTCTTTCATTGATCTAGCAATATTGGAGAAATTTTCTTATTATATAGGTTATTTGAATACACATATGACTTCGGGTCATTCAACATTCATGTTGACTGCAATTTAAATCACTAAATAATATTTATGCATAATCTATAAAATATGCTTATAACAAACTTCAGGTTGTTAGTTAAATATTTACAGATATGAATATATAAATACGTTCGTCCACGTATTATAAATTTGCATAGTCTTTCTCATTTGAGTTAGTGATTTCAGAATAAATTATTACAAAGATCAAACTATTGATTTCAATGTATTGATCAATGTCATTACAAATTCTTCAGGATCGTATGATAATGTTCAAACTTCTGGTTGGAAAACATATCGAACTTCTCGTCCAAATAAATATATGAACAACTTCAAGTTGTTAAGTTGATGGAGTTTTAATATCGCTTTATAATTGTAGAAATCTCTTCTAGAGATATTTTATTATTTTCATATAAACGGATCTCTTCTAGAGATATCTTATCATTTCCAAATATACAAATATCCTCTAAAGATATATTGTTATCACCGCTTCTGGGATGAACTTATCTCCTCCATACAAACTATTGAAATATCATATCAATATACAAAAATACATATCAAACTTTAAATGCAGTAACGAAATTAGATGCAATAAATAAAAATAAGATTCAAGAAAAGAAATCACTACTTCTGGAGTGTATGATATTCCTTCGGGGAACATATTTTTTATTTATGTAAACGATCATAGTTGATCCGGAATGACTGAAACGATCATGCCAAACAATCAATTTCTTTGTATCTGTGAGCTTCTAGCTCATGTTTATAAAATGAGATTCAACTATACCAATTTTGGTAAATTATAATCTAGTTGAAATTGTTCCAAATTTTTCTAAAATAAGCTTCTGGCTTTCAATTTTAGAAATAACACAAAGATATTCTTTGTTGTTTTCATTTATGATATCCATTCATTCTTATATCTTTGATGCCAAGCAGATTTCTTTTAGAATTGCTTGAATATAGTGCATTTTGAATGAATATATGTGTACCATTTGCTAACACTATATGGGCTCTTCTGGACCCTTCAATTATATTGGCTGAACCAACTATAGTTGAAACTTTATATGAAACATTTTCGGATAATTCAAAGAAAAACTTCAGGTTTTTCAATATCGTATAAGTAGTTCCACAATCAACCAGACATATATCATCACTTAAACACTGTCGATCCATACCTTAAGTATTAAAAGCAATACAGCTAGTTGATAACTGAAATAACTTATAAATACAGATAAATTTCCATGAGAATAAACTACTTATCATGTCCAACATTACATATTATTTCTGTAATTCCATAAGCACAAGCTAAAAAGAAAGGCAAATAAACAAAAGTTTCAAACTAATACATGCTGAAAGGAAATGAATCACATATTGAGTTTCAAACTACTTGTTACCATCATAGAAACTATAGGTTCTAAGTTTTCCATTTTATGGCAAAAATTACTTTTGCATTCACTTCCGGTGTGCAAAATTTAGATCAGTATTTAGATCTCAACTTAATATGATCTTCAGGATGCATATTTTCTTTATAAAAGTTTTCCTAAGAAATAATAAATTATTTCTTCTAGAAATATAATATGATTATAATAAAACTTTAAGTTTTATCATAATTCATATGAAACAACTTTTCTAGAAAATAGTATTGATTATAAATGTAACGATCTCTTCCAATAATAAGTTTCTTCAAGAAATTATTTGTAGCATAAAGTTGGAATATAATGCTTTTTCCTCTTGTTAAAACTTTTCCTTTCATTGATTTTTCAAATCCTTTCCTATTATTGGTCATTTGCTATAAGCAAATATTAAATGCTATTATAGGCTTTTATTTTTTATTTCATGTTTCTCAATTGAATATGAACTTCAGGTTCCTTGGAACTTCAGGTTCCTTGGAACTTCAGGTCCCTCATTTGAAAGGATTTGTATATGAACTTTAGGTCATATGAACTTCAGGTCATTTGCATGTGAACTTCAGGTTCAACCACTCTTGCTTTGTGTTTTGAAGTACGACCGTCTTCTGGTGGTCATAACGCTCCTTTAAGGAGTTCCATAAGTGGATAGGATCTTTTTCAGTTAAATATTCTGATTTTAGATCATCGCGGATGTGACATCTTTAAAATATCAAAGCCTTTGCTTTGTCCTGCTGGGACATAGTATTATCATTTTTAATGGTATCCTCTAAGCATTGAGATTGTAAATGAATCTCAGTGTTCGACATTTTTGTGAACTACACAAAAAAAAAATTGCAGATGCTTAATTAAACAAAATTCACATATCAGTATACATGTTCTATAATTAAATTGAATATATTATGACACAGAATCATAAAAAAAATTAATCCAAATCTGCAAGTCTTTCTCTATACATTTACAATGAACTAATAACAATAATGAAACAATACAAACCGTCAAGGAGCCATACACCATATAACAAAAATAATTGCCATAGTAATACATATGTTGGCTAACAACCAGCTTGCTTATATTGAAAGATGAAAAAGCATATAAAAGTAAGCTACACATGGAAATGTAATTCTAAATATTTAAAGCATATCATCTTGCGAGATGAAGCATTAAAAAAATTATAATAGTTAGTCTATTATTACAAAGTTGAAGTTGTACAGCAAGCATTAGATTAAATAAGAAGCAGCCTGCAGTTTACATATATGCATACCTATTATCAATGGCTTCTCTGTTATTGAAGAGATAAAGTAGCAAATGAAGATTATTTATGTATAGCGTATGGGGTAAAAGATCCATATATAATATTATAAAAAGAAAATGAATGGATCTTCCTAAAAATATATTTGGTATACAATAATATCAGATCAAATATGAATAGGTGGATATCTAAAAACCACGAAGCGAAAAATAATTAGATCTAAAAAGTTAGATCCACTGGAACATAATCTAGATCTACAAAAAAAAATAGATCCGTAGATCAGAAATTCTCCAATAGAAAAAATTATAGAACAAATATAGGGATCCATGATTTGATACTCTCAAATAAAAAAATACTTACATGACAAATTCATAAATGTAGATCTAGAAGATCTCAACAAATAACAATAAAAGAATCTCGTGCTGATAACGTGTTATAAAATAAAATAGAACAGATCATAAAATAGAAGACATTAGAAAGAACATAAGAGATAAGGGAGAGACCTTTTTATTTCTCTTTCATTCAGTGTACATAATTCTATTACATTGGCTCCCTTATATATTGGCTTTGGAGCTGATGTTAGCCTTACTCCCAAAATGCGGGACTTAATATAATATGACAAACGCATATTTACTTATACGTATTACAACAGAATAGAATATATATTGTAAATTAAAGTTACATTTTATTATGTAATTAAGAATAGGATATATACTGTAAATTAAAAGGACATTTTTTTATGTAATTAAGAATAGAATATATATTTGAAATTAAAATTACATTTTTTTACGTAACTAAAGATTAGAGTTTTGCATTGAAAATAAAATTACATTTGTAATGAAAGAATAAGAATTTGCATAGTAATAAAATTTCATTTTTATATGTAATGGAAGTATACCAATTTACATTGCAAATTAAAAAGCAAGATTAGACATGTTATGTTAATTACATTTTTAATGTAATTAAAATGGGGGTTTTTGAATTGTAAATTATTACATTTTAATGTAATTAGAAGAATGGATTTTCAATGACATTATAAGAATGTAATTAAAAGAATAAAAGAATGAAATGCAACGTTGAAATATAATTTACATTTTTATGTAAATCAACAATGAAAGAGGAAAATTTACTTTTTAGGTAAATAAGGAATGAAAAGGAAAATTACATTCAAAATGTAAACTAGAATATAAAGGACATTTTGTTAGGAAATGTAAATTGGAATAAAAAGGACATTTTTGTTAGAAATTGTAAATCAGAATAAAAAGTATAGAAATAAAGATTACATCTTTATTGACCTTTTATATGCAATAAAAAGAAGTAGAGAATTAGAAAAGTTACAATTTTCTTAATGTAAATAAGAATTAGAAGAAAATTACATTTTTATATAATTAAGTTAAAGTTTATATTTTCATGTAATTAAGATTTAAAGTAAGAAAATTACATTTTTATGTAATGAAAAAGATAAGATTTTGAAATTGCAAAATTATTTAATGCAATGTAGATTATATTAAAAAGAAAAGTCACATTTTAATGTAGATTATATTAAAAAGAAAGGTTTACATTTTTAATGTGAATAAAAATAATAGAATTAAAATGTATATTTTTATCGTCACTTTAGATGCGATAAAAAGAGTAGAAATGAAATGTATATTTTTATCGTCACTTTAGATGCGATAAAAGAATAGAATAAATATTATATATTTTTATCGTCATTTTAGAGACGGTAAAAAGAAGTTACATTTTTCAATGTAAATAGAAGAAAAATAGTAAGTTACATTTTTATATGTAATTAAAGAAATATAGAAATATACGTTTTCCAATGTAAATAGAAAATGAAATAAAAGTTTACATTTCTCAATGTAAATAAAATAGGAATAGAAAGTTACATTTTTCAATGTAAATAAAAGGATTAGAAATTTATATTTTAATGAATGGATTTTCATTAGAAAGAATAATGAAACCAAATATACATTTTGTGTAATTTAAAAGATAAAAGAAACTATACATTGTTACGTTTAGGATGTGTATGTAAATTAAAATAAAAAAAATAAGCATTATTGTGTGTCATGTTATACCTCGACATTATATATACGAATAGGGATACTCGATGTTAGCAAAATATAGTGAATGGAATGGATGATGGAATTATATATATATATATATATATATATATTAAAATTAAACGAACCGAGCATGATAGTTCGCGTCTTGGAATCGTGTCTTTAATTGATTATACCAAATATCCGACCGTCTGATTTTCCCAAAACTGAAACCGTTAGGCTCGCCTTGGGAATACCTTTCCAACGATATGAATTATGTTAAAATCCAACGGTTAGATTTAGAGGAACGTGTAAAATAAATTTGAGTAAAAACAACGCCAGGGTCGCTCATTGACCCGAAGCATCGTTAAATTAAATTTAGCTATTTTTATATAAATAAAAAAATAGCGATAGATCGTTATTAAATACTAATAACGATATAAAATGATTTTAAAATATATATATGCGAGGATCATTTGAAAAGTCCGAGTTCAATCTCATTTCAAATGATTATACGTCGATCTAAGTCGAAGAGTTGAAGATGGTGATTGAAGACCGGTAATCTTCGACATCGAATGAATGACGGCTACTGATGCCCTCGATTTATTTCCTACCTTGAAAGGGGTTACGGTGGTAGTTGTCCAAACCTACTTGGAGATCTACCGGATATAGTTTCGTTCAGACCCAGAACGGGCTTATAAATGGAATATGTGTCCGACATTGTACTCCTTTATATTGTATTTATTGATTTTCTACCGAATGTATGAATGATTGGTGGCGGAGAATTTATTCTCTTGCTTAACACCCTTTTGTATATTTTGGCAAAGGATTAATAGTATGATATGGAATGACAGTGTGGCATACCAAGATGCAATGATCAAGGTTTCTTGTTGAAAAGCAGAACCTTGTGGTGACGATCAAAGCACAGCTTGAATAAGCATAGCTTTGTGCATTATGTAGCTTCAGGAGCCTCACAACCCAGTTGAGTCTAAAACGGGAGAAGGGAACGCAGGGAGAGCAGAACGTTTCTTTCTAGCTAGAAGTGGTGTTTGGGTTTTACACGGCCCGACATTTTACTTATGTGGATGATGGAATGAGGCACCTCGGATATTAGGTCCTATAGGACCGGGAAACGTGTGTTCTGGAATAACTAATCCGCAAAATCGTATGTGCGGACCGGCCCTGCAGGGTCCAAGGGTTCACTGCGGGGAATCCCGAGACATTAGCTAGAGTACCTCGAATCGGTAAGGAGCTCCTCCCTAGCCTTGACTCATGATGGAAACCCAATTTCCAATACGACACCATGCAGTTTTGATTGTAGAACTAGTGTGGCGACATAGTAGGATGGGGTACTATGCCATCTATGATTGATACATTATGATTGAAATGTTTTTGAAACATATATACACTAACAATAATATCAAATCTGTTTTATCGTACCAAGCATTTTTGACCATTATAAGGTAAAACTCTATCCTCCGGTTTGTGTTGCATTGTGTGATGGGACTTGAGTCTTATAATTGTTTCATTTTTCCAAAAATCATTGCGTTGTTTAACGATTTACTTTAATTTATGCACCGGCAATCCATTGGAATAAAACCCGTTCCACGTTAGCAGCGTGGTCCTTGGATTTGCCTTATTGCTATTAGTTATATTAGTTAAGAATTCTCACACCAGTCCTATGACTGACTCATAGTTTGTTTCACTTTGCAAACTCGGGTGCCCTCTTTTCCACACGGGCAGTCAAGTAGCTTTTTGCAGATATTTATCTATTGAGCAGGATTATGGATCGAGCATAGTTTTCTTCCGCTGCCTTAGTTATTTTATTTCCACTGTGTATTGTATTAATTTACTATAATTTATCCTCCGCTGTAATTTTATTCGATGTACTCTGATATTCTGTACTCTGATGTAGCATTATTGTAATGTTTATAAAAGTCTGTTGTTATTGTTCTGATGTGTTGTATTCCCAAAGTTAACGTGTTCGGGTTTTGAACGGTCTTGGTCGATCTAACGATCAATCGGGTCGGGTGAAAACCGGGCCGTTACAGTTGGTATCAGAGCTCTGATTAGCTCAAAATCTTTGAGGTACAACTCGTTAGAACTGGACAAAAGACTCATCAGAGATTGGATTAGTAATATCCAATAAGAATACTCATTAGAGATAGGATCAGTAGTATCCTAGAATGAGAAAAATCATTAGAGATGGGGTTAGTAATGCCCTAGAATGAGTTGAGAGTGCCCAGTTTATAATTAACGTATTTTTGATTATATATAATCCGATCTTTGGAAATATGATTTTTGAATATATAAAGTTATATATTTAAAAGTTAATCAACAAATAAAATTATTTAAGATAGGATACTTAAACAACTTTTTAGCTTCGTTCCTTTTCGAGGACGAAAAGTTTTTAAATGGGGGAGACTGTAACAACCCTGAATTTGGGGGTAAATTAAAAAAATCTATTTTAACTAATTTTAATGGGTTTTGATATTTAAAATAATTTATTTATAATAATAATGATTAAAAATTTATTTAAATCGAAGTTAGGATGAATAATTTAATTTTAATTATAAAAGGTGTTAGAAATAGCGCGGTAGTTTGAAAAGTCAAACTTGAAGTTTGACTGATCGTACAGGATGCAAAATTTAACGGATTTTAGTGAAACCAAAAATATTAGAATCTATTTAAAAATATCTTTCTAACGAATATGAAAAATTGAAATTTCATAGCGGGAATCAAAAGTTATGCCCAATTTAAAATTTAGAAGGTCGCCATGAAATTTATATATAATATATAAAGGTCAAAAATGCTACTTTTTGCATACGAAGGAATTTGGACTCGAAACCATTTCCATTGAGTTCAGAATGGCGTTTCTGCATTTAAAAAGTATAAACATTTATATATTTCGAGTTTCGGAAATTATTTGTTTAAAAATGTATTTTTAATATTAAATATGTACGCCTTGAAAATTGAAATTTTGCAAATGGTCTCCAAATTGATTTTTTTTGTGTTCGTATCGTCAAAACAAAGCTTAAAATGATTTTTCGGTAATTTTTAGAATTAATATATAATTATAATTGATTTTTCAGTGTAAACGGACAATTTTTTACTTTAAAAATTCATTAAAAATTCATACGGACTCGAAAATTTACGAAACCAGTTTCTATAGGTTCGTATTGATTAGGATTAGCTGTGATCCAAATTCCATCGAATTTGGAATCAGTATGTGGTCGTACGGTTTTCAAATCTGCAAAACGGATGTAAATAATTATACTAAAGCTATAATTAAAATGGGCTGAATTAAAGTAACCTCTATATAATATCTCATAGGCCAGCCATAACCTAATTCTGAAAATCTAAACATAACCTAGCCTCCATCTTCTTCATCTTCATTTCCATGGCCTCCTCAAAAAAAAAAACTTTTTTGCACAAAAGTCCCTAAAACTGAAATTTTTTTATCTCCAAATCAGAATAAAATCGGACCAAACCCTTTCTGGGTTTGAACACCTCGACATCCTCTACCTATCACGAAAAATACAAGACCTATTGACGCACGGATTCGCCGTCTGAGTTTGATTGCAAAAAGTCAGTTTCGGATTTGGTAATTTCCCGCCATACCGTCGAGAATTAGACGACTGCCCAATTGGAGAAAATGTAGCCAAGAGACATACGAACAACTTTGCTTCTCGGAGTTTCACCTGAAAGTCGAAGTAATTGCACGAAAATCGAGATGATCTGAAAATCGAAATTCTGGCCAAAACAGCGAGCTCAAAACCTAAATCAACAAATTCCGACAAATTGAGCGAGAACCGGGCGAAGTCACCAACAGGAAAGTTCTTCGTCTATGTGAGATCTAGATGCTCAGAAAAATTCAGGTCGATCGGAGGTGGGTGACGGCCTGTGGGGCTCGCGAGGCGGAGCGGCTTCTCTGGCCGATTTCCGGCGAAAGACGGCGAATTGGGCGGCGGGACCAGGTGGCAGTGGAGCTCCTCGCCAAGATGGTTCCAGCGGTGGTCGGCGTTCGGCGATCGGTGGTCTGAGTCAACGGGAAAACGCGGTCAAAGTTCGGAAGGGGCTGGTTGACCGGCTGGGGTACTATTTTAATGATTTAATTATTTAATTAATGTATTCAAACTTCAAAATTGTATAACTCTCTCATACGAACTCGAAATTTGATGATTTCAGATTCGCTGCAATCGTGGTGATGAGGCCTTCGCGTGGACACTAAATTCGTCCAATTTGGAGGAAGTTGAATTTTTGGGTATTTTCCATAATTAAATTAGTGAAAATTAGTCTCACATCCTTAAAACTAAAGTTAATTAGGCTCACATCCTCCCCTTTTGAAACATATAAATTTCATCCCTATTTTTAAAAATCAGCTTTTTTTCGGAAATGCTCTCATTCTATTTTCACGGTGCCTTTTTCACTATATGTTACGTATTAGGTTTTTATTTTTTTACAGGTCCATAATTTTCTAATCCATGGCGGCTGGATCCAAAACCTAAACCTAAACCGCCGCTCGACGCTCCAGCACCAGATCTGCCAACCAGCACCTCCCTCCTTGCATCGTTCCCCTTCCTTCCCCTTGATCCATCGAAGAACCAGCAGCTTCCCCCAAATCCGAACGAGAATCGCCACCGAGCTGGCCCACACTCTGGCCGGTGGTAGAACTCGAGAATGCGATCACCGTGGTGGAAGCGGATCCAACTCCGGCTGCGTATTTGGAGGTGCAATTTAAACCCTAAGTATCGGGTGTGGGTTCGTGAGCGTTGCTGGTTACTGGGTGAATCGAGAAGATGAAGCATCGGCCCAGGGATCAGGAATTCAAACGTGAAGACGATGACACACAGAGGGATTAAGGAAAACAATATACAGTGAAAGGTGAGTTTTTAATAGATTTTTAATCTCTATAAAAACTGATTTTTAATCTCTATAAAAGCTGATTTTTATCGCTATAAAAACTGATTTTTTTAATCGCTATAAAAACCGATTTCAGATCTGGTGGCGATATTTCCATTGTAAAGTTCTTGAATATATTCATGAAAAAAACATATATTCATGAAACTATTGTTAGAACTTGTGGGTTTTTAATGAAATTCTGATAAAAAATGTCGGACAAATATGCATCTATTCTAAATATATGCATATCTGTATGCATTTTTTTATCAAACAATTTGAAAAACATATTATTTTACAAATATATTCATATTTCTATGCATATATGTAGAATACTTGCATATAAATATTCAGAAATTATTGTTATTTTGCTGAATTGTACGCATGTATTTATATTAATCTGAAGCTGTTTTTTTTTTTCTTTCTGATTTTATTTTGTAGGATAAATATAAGGTTTGTATTAGCATAAAAATACGATTTTTCATATGATAAGGACCTGAACAAAACATATATCCATGAAACCATTGTTAGAACTTGTGGGTTTTTGCTGAAATTCTGATAAAAAGTTGCGTACAAATATGCATCTATTCTAAATATATGCATATCTGTATGCATTTATCAAGCAAACAGAAAAACATATTATTTTACAAATATATTCATATTTCTATGCATATATGTAGAATACTTGCATATAAATATTCAGAAATTATTGTTATTTTGCTGAATTGTACGCATGTATTTATATAATTCTGAAGCAGTTTTTGTAATTTAGGTTACTGCACATTAAGCTTATTAATGTTGATTTTCTTTTTTTTATAACAGTGTTCCGGCGGATATTGGTGTTATCGTGTTGTTGAAGATTGGTCGTCCATCTTTTTCCAATTGATTGAAATCTGCATGTGTTTCTACAGAGACTACTAGATGTGGTTTGCGCAATAAGCTGGGTCTTAACAAAATTATTTGTTCTTCAAAAGACCATCATCTCTGCTTTGTAAATGTTCTGAAATTTTTGATGTAGTACATGTAAATGTGGTCTGTACTTATTTTTTGATGTAGTACATGTAAATGTTATGAAATTTTTCATGTAAGTATGCACATATTTCTGTTATTTGCATATATATATATATGCATCTTGTTATAATTATATGTATTTACTTTTTTATCATTTCTTTTGTTTCAGCAATTATGCAGTACAGTTCTATATATGCATGCAATTATTTCACTTAGTTGCGCAAAACTAACAATTTATTTTCTGCATAATATTAATATATGTATGCAATTATTACACTTAATTGCATAAATGTATGCAATTTTACGTAATATATGTATATAATTGTCTAGTTTTTCGTCAAAATCAAAAAAAGTAATAAAAAAATCATTTTACGTAATATATGTATATAATTGCCTAGTTTTTCGTAAAAGTAAAAAAAAGTAATAAAAAAATCGCTGTTGGAGTGATCAAATGTTTTCCAGAATTGTAGGATTAGGTTTATGAGCGAGTAATAGGAGCGATAGACTGAGTAAATGAGGACAAACAGTTGTTGGATAGTTTTTTAGGTGTGTAAGGGTAGATATGGAATTTTTTTAGCGGAAAATCAAAAATAGGGATGTTTTCTATATTATTTTTATCACCGGGTTTTTTTTATATTTTGAATCTTAATAGGGACCTGTAAAAAACGCACCCATTAAATTAATTATTTAATTCGTTCGAACTTCAGAAAATCATAACTTTTTGATACGAACTCGAAATCGCATGAAACAGAATTTGCCGCGATCAGCGCGTCGAGAGCTTCGCGATGACACCAATTTCGTCAATTTTGGAGCAAGTTGAATTTTGGGCCAAAATTGGGTCCGAACCGTCAATTTAAACCCGATAAATTGAAAACCAAGGTGAGAACTCTTTCTCACTAAATCTTTATTTCCAGTTATTATTTATTTTCATAAATGACTACTATTAAATGTCTGTAATGAAATGTTTATACCTGTTGTGTGTATATGTTGATGTTTGGATGTGATGTGATGTTTGAATCTGAAAATATATGACATGTTAATTAATGTTATCTTATTAATCATCATTAAATTAATGTTTCACTACCATTAAATTAAATTAATGCACAAATATTATTTAATTATTTGTTAGTTGAAACACCACACGGGTCTTGGAATATATTCTGACT
Source organism: Allium sativum (assembly GCA_030737875.1). Lineage (NCBI taxonomy): Eukaryota > Viridiplantae > Streptophyta > Magnoliopsida > Asparagales > Amaryllidaceae > Allium > Allium sativum. The sequence continues at coordinate 46,048,080 of CM060915.1, read as the reverse complement.
ACACGTATTCCTTGGGATTAGTTGTCAATTGCACTCTGGATGTCATTTGGATGTGATATGAATTGTGACCATTATTGCTGAAATTTATGTTATGAATGAAATCCATATAAATAAATTATATGGTAACTGTTAAGCCTCATTTCAATTTAGAATTTAATTTGTTACCATTTCATGTTGATTAAAGAAAGAAATGAAAATTTTACATTTTTAATGTAATAAATGTATGATTTGAAATTTTACATTATTATTAATGTAATTGAAAGGAAATGGAATTTTACATTATTTTTAATGTAATTGATATGAAATGAAAGAGTACATTATCTTTATTAATGCAATTTAGAAGAATGAAAACTTACATTTGTATTTATGTAATAAGATATGGATAAGCATTTACATTATTAATGTAATAAGTTAAATTTTACTTTTTATGTAACTAAGATGAAATGGAAGATTTACATTTTTTATTAATTTAATAAAGAAAAGAAAAGGAAAGATTTGATTTTAATGTTATTTATTCACATTTAAAAAAAGAATTGAAAGAGAAGTATATTTCTATCAAAATGTATGTTTACACGTAATTTTATTATGAAATAAAACTATATATTTTAAAGTATGAGATGTAATGATATATATTAATGTATGTAATGTAATGATATATATTAACGTATGTAATGTAATGATATATTTTAATGTACGAAAGGAAATGATATATTTTAAAATATGAATTACATTTATAATGTAATTAAGATGATGAGGATATGAATCTTACCTTTATTAATGTAATAAGATATGAATACTTACATATTTATTAATGTAATTTAAATTAGAGTGAAAACTTACATTTTTATCAATGTAATAAGAAAGGAATGAGAAAAATACATTTACAATGTATTAAATAAGAATAGAATATATATTGTAAATTAAAGTTACATTTTATTATGTAATTAAGAATAAGAAAATATATTGTAAATTAAAAGGACATTTTTTTATGTAATTAAGAATAGAATATATATTTGAAATTAAAATTACATTTTTTTATGTAATTAATGTTTAGAGTTTTGCATTGAAAATAAAATTACATTTTTATATGTAATGAAAGAATAAGAATTTGCATAGTAATAAAATTTCATTTTTATATGTAATGGAAGTATACCAATTTACATTGCAAATTAAAAAGCAAGATTAGACATGTTATGTTAATTACATTTTTAATGTAATTAAAATGGGGATTTTTGCATTGTAAATTATTACATTTTAATGTAATTAGAAGAATGGATTTTCAATGACATTATAAGAATGTAATTAAAAGAATAAATGAATGAAATGCAACGTTGAAATATAATTTACATTTTCATGTAAATAAACAACGAAAGAGGAAAATTTACTTTTTAGGTAAATAAGGAATGAAAAGGAAAATTACATTCAAAATGTAAACTAGAATATAAAGGACATTTTGGTAGGAAATGTAAATTAGAATAAAAAGGACATTTTTGTTAGAAATTGTAAATCAGAATAAAAAGTATAGAAATAAAGATTACATCTTTATTGACCTTTTATATGCAATAAAAAGAAGTAGAGAATTAGAAAAGTTACATTTTTCTTAATGTAAATAAGAATTAGAAGAAAATTGCATTTTTTATGTAATTAAGTTAAAGTTTATATTTTCATGTAATTAAGATTTAAAGTAAGAAAATTACATTTTTATGTAATGAAAAGATAAGATTTTGATATTGCAAAATTATTTAATGCAATGTAGATTATATTAAAAAGAAAAGTCACATTTTAATGTAGATTATATTAAAAAGAAAGGTTTACATTTTTATTGTGAATAAAAGTAATAGAATTAAAAAATATATTTTTATCGTCACTTTAGATGCGATAAAAAGAGTAGAAATGAAATGTATATTTTTATCGTCACTTTAGATGCGATAAAAGAATAGAATAAATATTATATATTTTTATCGTCATTTTAGAGACGGTAAAAAGAAGTTACATTTTTCAATGTAAATAGAAGAAAAATAGTAAGTTACATTTTTATATGTAATTAGAGAAATATAGAAATTTACGTTTTCCAATGTAAATAGAAAATGAAATAAAAGTTTACATTTATCAATGTAAACAAAATAGGAATAGAAAGTTACATTTTCCAATGTAAATAAAAGGATTAGAAATTTATATTTTAATGAATGGATTTTCATTAGAAAGAATAATGAAACCAAATATACATTTTGTGTAATTTGAAAGATAAAAGAAACTATACATTGTTATGTTTAGGATGTGTATGTAAATTAAAATAAAAAAATAAGCATTATTGTGTGTCATGTTATACCTCGACATTATATATACGAATAGGGATATTCGATGTTAGCAAAATATAGTGAATGGAATGGATGACGGAATTATATATAATTATATATATATATATTAAAATCAAACGAACCGAGCATGATAGTTCGCGTCTTGGAATCGTGTCTTTAATTGATTATACCAAATATCCGACCGTCGGATTTTCCCAAAACTGAAACCGTTAGGTTCGCCTTGGGATGACCTTTCCAACGATATGAATTATGTTAAAATCCAACGGTTAGATTTAGAGGAACGTGTAAAACAAATTTGAGTAAAAACAACGCCAGGGTCGGCCATTGACCCGAAGTGTCATTAAATTAAATTTAGCTATTTTTATATAAATAAAAAAACAGCGATAGATCGTTATTAAATACTAATAACGATATGAAATGATTTTAATATATATATATATATATGCGAGGATCATTTGAAAAGTCTGAGTTCAATCTCATTTCAAATGATTATACGTCGACCTAAGTCGAAGAGTTGTAGACGGTGATTGAAGACCGGTAATCTTCGACATCGAATGGATGACGGCTACTGATGCCCTCGATTGATTTGCTACCTTGAAAGGGGTTACGGTGGTAGTTGTCCAAACGTACTTGGAGATCTACCAGATATAGTTTCGTTCAGACCCAGAACGGGCTTATAAATGGAATATGTGTCCGACATTGTACTCCTTTATATTGTATTTATTGATTTTCTACCGAATGTATGAATGATTGGTGGCGGAGAATTTATTCTCTTGCTTAACACCCTTTTGTATATTTTGGCAAAGGATTAATAGTACGATATGAATTGACAGTGTAGCATACCAAGATGCAATGATCAAGGTTTCTTGTTGAAAAGCAGAACCTTGTGGTGACGATCAAAGCACAGCTGGAATAAGCATAGCTTTGTGTATTACGTAGCTTCACGAGCTGTTAGATCAAAATTTGGACCTAACACCCAAATCGTTATAATATGCAGAGAATTATATGTAGAGAATAGAGAAAAATGAAGAAACACACAGGATTTATTGTGGTTCGGCGTTAACGAGCCTACGTCCACTTTATATATTATTGATTATACTTTAAATGCTAGTACAATCAATGATTTCTCTCAAACTCACTCTTACAATTATGATTTCTCTCAGTAATCTCGGAGTAAAACTGATAAGAAATAGTGGTATGACAGTAATGGTGGAATCAATACTCAATACCGCCAAAGATCCCGAAAAATGCCAATCTCTGGGCTATTTATATCTGATTCTGTCGGGCGGATCGCGGTCACACGTGGCGCAAATCCCGAGAATATCGGATCGGATCGTAGCTTGAGGAAGAATTGGTCAATATGACAGTTGTGGACAGGTGTCGCGAGATCCATGCATCTCGGATCGTGATAGAATGGGTCAAAGTCTTCACTGCATCTTTAGGAATCGGATCGGAACGAGCTTACAGGGATGGATCGGTTCGTATGGGCTCGTAGCGAACCGATAGGGCGACCTGAAGGGTGGTGATCCGACCTGTGGATGGTTGAACGACTGTGATCTGACTTTTTGTGAACTAGAGGGATGAGACTTCATATTTTCTTCTTGTGTGTGAACCTTGGTGGCTTGGTCAAAAAGCTAGCCAACATTTTACCCCCTCGAAGTATGTTTTATCGAGAATGGAACATGCTTCGAAGCTGTAGGGACGTCTTTTCATATGGAGATGCAAATCAATGGTCACGTCCATCTGAAATGTCATGTTTCTTCAAAAAGTCGTATCTTTTGACAAGTATAAATATTGGTTAAATCTTCAATCATTTCCCTGCTTTCTGGATAATTCTTATCTCTGGAATTTTTTGGAGACTTCGTTGTCGAATTTACCAGGTAAATTTATGAATTTTTTGCAAACATTTCTGAATTTTCACTTCGGTACATTGCTCGATGGTTCGGATCGCCCTAGCGTTCCGCGATTCATGGAAGCGCCCCTTGTCACGGTCCAGCGATACGAGGTGTGTGTTTCATTACAACCTTCGAGTGTGCTTTATGCATGGCGGGCCATCCTTCGTCGCGAGCCAACCCAGGGATCGGCCTTTTCTTCTTTGCTGGGCCTGGTGGGCTTGTATCCGCGATCCACCGAAGCCCACGGTTCGTATAAGACAAAAACAAGGAGACTAACGGTCACGGGTTTGGCTATATAAACCCGAACCCACTCCATCCTTCTCCTTCTTTTTCCTTCGCTACTGCCTCTCTTTCCGATTCAGACCCCAATCTTTGTTCTTCGAGGCAATACTTACTCGTTTTCTCCGTTTTTAAGAAAGGCAATCTCATTAAAAACTCTCTCCCTCATTTTCTCTGAGTTTTTTGCTAATTTGAGGAAGGAAAGGGCGGAATTTGATGGTTTTTGAGGTGTTGGAGATCATGGAGACGCCATGGCTGATGGGTTTCAGTCGCTTGAGGGGAGGAGGAAGAAGAAGGTGAAGGAAGGGAAAGGGATAGTCGGTTCGGTTCGTGTGCGAGGTGACGGGAGAGGAGATAATGATGAAGTATGGATTCAGCTATTGGATCGGATCGTGTTTGAGATCTGGGAGCGAATCGTGGTGAAAGTAAAAAGGGAAAAAGGAAGTGCAGGTGGCAGATCGCGGTAACGGCAGGAGCACGGTTCGCTATGAGCTCATGGCGATCCGAACCGATACACTCCCATGAGTTTGCGCTTCCGCTGCGGATCCATACTTGCCTCGCGAATCCAGGAACACGCCACGACCCGAACCCCAACTCGCGATCCGAAAGGGTATCACGAACCAAACAATGAACGATCCAACGAACTTGTAAAATAAGCAGTGCAACTTAATTCCAGTACATCAATGGACAGTTAGGTTAGAGCCTTCAAGACGGACTTTCTGGAATGACCAAATGCATAACTTGACCGCATATGACGACTAATACTTCGATGATCTTGATAACCTTTACGTTTTTTCTTTAAGACATGCACAGGCACACACTTGCACTTGCACACACGGGGGACGGGTAATTATATTCTTATTTCTCATGTTTACTCGCCTAAACAGTAATGTCGGATAACCGTTCCCCTTCAAGATCTGATACAGAGACGGATCCCGAGGTGTATGAGCACCACAACCCCGAGGTTCTTCCAATTAATCCAGAGGTTGCGGATTCTGGATCCGAATACGAGGCAGAAACAGAATCGGATTCGTCCGAGAATACCTCGCTTGATGAGGACTCCGAAGTAGACGACCGAGCTCCCGACGAAATTCCCGGTGCAATAGAAATAGAGAAATTCACTGACTCTCTAGCTTCCAAACTTGATGACATAAAGCTTAAGAGAATTTTCTTGAGACACGGGATCCCCTGGGATGATGTGAGGACACCTGGCAGCGAAGATAGACCTCATTTGGCTCCGGAGGGGTATATGACAGCTAGCCGACTTATGTGCTGGTTAGGCGCTATTCCTCTGTTTCCTCCAATCGTCATTGAGACCCTAAAACGGTTGGGTATTGCTCCAATGCAGCTTCATCCCAATGCCTATGCAGCCCTATACACCCTATACATCGCCTATGTGGTAATCCTGCAAACTGAGCTCATGTTTAAAGATTTGAATTTTTTTTACCTTTTCAAGCATCGCTCCATGGCAACCCCAAATTTTTCTTTTTTCGAATCGGTAGCAAATAGGAAGGTTTTTTCTGACGGGTACAGCAACATAGGGGATCCCAAGGCCGATTGGTTCTATATAAAGAGACAGGCTGGGTGTTCAAGAAGATGGCCTAAATCAAGTAAATTTTAAACCTTTGAATGAATAACTTGTTTAAGAAATCGAAGCGCTATTATGCTTCTTTTCTCTAAGCAGATCACGCCTTTCCAAAGACGGAAGGCTCGGTGTACAATAGTCGACTGTCCCTTCTTCTGCAAAGCAAATCTGACTTCCTAAAGATCAAGAAATGTATTACTGACGAGAATCTTCACAAGCACCGCCTTCTGGATATAAGGTTTGGACTTGGTGCGGGCGGCAAACCTTACAAATACGTGCCCCGACTGAGGGAGAAGGAACGTCACGGGCAGTAGAAACAACTAAATTTCGTAAGAGTCCTTCGCCGATAATCATCCAGGACGACGAAGACCTAAACGTATATAGAGGAGATGAGGCCCATGCTGACGAGTCTAAGGAAATCCCAGTCTCTCTGGGGGGTTTCCCCTCAAGGGCCTCTCTACCGGTTGAACCTACTGCTCCCGATGATTTAACAGAGGAGCCGTTATTTAAAGAACTGAGCAAGATTCCTTTACCTGATGATGTATATACACAGGGAGACTTCGAAGGGGAGCCATTTTTCCCTATTTCTGAGGAAACAACTGTTCCAGTTGGAAAACGAGAGACTACTCAGATGAGCCTGACTTCGGGCCCTGGTCTGTTAGGGGGAATTATATGGGATGCACAAATCACATGCACTGTCTGACCCCACACTTTTATATCAACAGTATTCAAGGTTTTAATATGTACTTGTTTCTTTTGCTGGAAAGATGTCTCGCAAACGATCTTATTCCTATCGTTCTCTTCGTGAAGGCACACCTAGTCTTCATCCAAATCCTGAGCGGGCTCGTAGCAGCAACCGAGGGGGAGATAGTCATTGGCCCCGGGATTCTCACAAGCCTACTTCTTCACAGTCCAGATCTCCGTCTAAACAATCCTCTGGAAAGCCTCCCAGCCATCCGGTGCCACCTACAGGGGGAAAACAACTTCCTAAAGACTTAACCCCTCCGAAGAGTGCACCCTCTCACAGCAAATCATCCAAAAAGCGCCATGAGCCTAAGGATAAAAGCAAGGATCCCAACAAGGATTCTGAGAGGGAGAAAATTGACATTGTCCCTTCCAGCCAACAAAGTTTGAGTGCCCCCGGGTCACGAGATTATATCCATGGTCCTGAGACTCAGGCCAAGCTGGAAAAGTTACGAGAACAATTCCCCGATATCTTCTTCGAAAGGATGATGTTCGTTCCAGCCTTGGAACCAGTCCCTAGGAATTGGGATACAGAAGTCATCGGACATGTTCTCCATGTAGCCAAGCAGTATGAGGCGATGAAGAAACATGCTGTCAATCTTTCAGACGTCATCCGAACGCTTGAGATGGAAGAGCATAGGTCTAAAGTGAAGATAGATAACAATGAAAGGTCCAGGGCAAAAATGGAGAAAGACTTAGAAGATGCACAATCTTTGCTTGCCTTGGCTCAACGAGATGCTAAAACTTACAAAATAGAGCTGGAGGAGGCCAGGCAACGTTTTCATAATGAGCTCAATTCTAACAGCAAAGAGCGAGCGTTATTGAAGAAAGAGGTGGAAGATCTCAGGATGGCCAACACCGAACTGAAAACAGCACAGGATCATTTCGAGGCCGAAAGAGTTGCTTGGGAGAAAGAAAAGGCAAGTTTGAAGGACAGCTTAGCTCTGGCCGAAAAGGAGAAGGCGATTCTGAATGATCAACTCGCGCGTGCAGAGAAGCGCGCTATTCTTGCTGTAAATAATGTGGAGAGTGCCATTGAAATGGCTACTGTTTCTAATGAAAAGCTCCTCGGGAGAGAGAAGGAGATCGAAGGGTTTGAAGAAATGTTGTTCGACTTCCTTGGTCAGGTTATCAAGACCCGTAACATCTCCTGGATCCCAGACTACCATGTCACTCTAGCCAACATATGGGATGCAATCGTTGAGAGCGAGAAACAGCGATTAGGAGTTGATAAGATTGATGAGAATGAGTTGATGCGGACCATTCTTAGGGATAATGAACCTGAGGATTTAGAGAAAGGCAAACGCCTACTCCAAGAAGAAATTGAAAAAGAGAAAACTCAGGCGAAGGGCAAAGAAAAAATGGACCCGAGCTCAGCTGCAGAGCCCAAGGCCTCCGAAATTGAGGAATACAATCCAGATTTTCCATTGATTCCTCTGGGTCCAACTCCTCCAGCTGTCGAGGGTTCTGCTGCTAGCTTGGATGGAGGATCGGCGGAAGGTATCTCTATATTTTCTCCAACTTGCTAAAGCAATTGTCACTTGTCGTCGTCTTGTCGGACAATCAACTGAGCAAACCGCATTTTCTCCCAAAATAACATTTGTTTCTCATGATACAGGTAGCGGGCCAGTTGACAAGGATGCTGAAAAGAAGGCAGAGGCAGAGAAGATTGACATCCTGCCAAGTGTTGGTGCTGATGTCCCCCCAGATGCTGAACCCATCGAGGCTTTGAGAGACATGGACGGACGCCACGACGGCGATGAAGAGGAAGTCGCCATTACCAAAGAAAGCAGAGGCGATGATGAGGAAACCATGGCTGAACAATCGGCCAAAGAGGAGGAGCAGTTGCTCCTTAGGAGAGGGGGACAGGATCCAGTATATGTGCCCCCTATTTCCGAGATCGACCCCAAAACTGGGTTGGTCATAAGATTTTCCTCCCGATCAATAACTTCACAACTAGCCTCTCAATCCTCTAGTTCTTCACCGGAGCCTCTTGTTGATAAGAGGAAGAGGAAAAAAGGTGGTCGTTCGGATGTTGACAAGGAGGAGCCGGGGAAGCAGAAAAAGAGCAAGAAGCCTGCATAGCCCCCTCCCCCAGCATAAGTAGGATGCAGATATCAGTTCATATTTTGTCCTTAGGATTTTTAGGCTTTCCATTGGCCATGAAATGTAATTGTGAGAATGGCCCTCACTTTTGTTTAGGTTCCTCTTTATCTTTTAGGTTTGCAGTTTATGAATGAAAGTTTATTTCTTTTGCGTCATCGTGCACCTGCAGTCAATAAACTCTTCATATTTAGTCACAAGTCATTTGGCTACAACCAAACTAAAATTATATCACAAATCATTCAAGCAACAGAAAGAATTTAACAATTTCTATGCATGTTGCCCCCTATATTTGAATACGGGGGACTTGGAATTTTTTAGTAGAATTGTAGTCCTTGAGGCGCCGAATCTCCGGTGCCTCTACACTTTCCCGATCCATCAGCGGGTTAAAGTTCGAACTCGTATCATGATCTGCTCACCGATCCTTTAACGGGGCAGGAATTCTAGGGACGCTGAGTCTCCAGCATCCTTGTCAGCGCTTAATCGCAGATGTTTTTATACTCTCCTGGCGGTCGCCAAGGTTAGAGCTCGAGCTCGGCTATTCAGTCGCCCCCCGATCCTTCAGCGGGGTAAGAGCTCTTTCTCGGCGCTTAATCGTAGACGCCTTTATACTCTCCTGGCGGTCGCCAATGTTAGAGTTTGAGCTCGGTTGTTCAGTCGCCCCCCGATCCTTCAGCGGGGTAAGAGCTCTTTCTCAACGCTTAATCATAGACGCTTTTATACTCTCCTGGCGGTCGCCAAGGTTAGAGTTCGAGCTCGGCTGTTCAGTCGCCCCCCGATCCTTCAGCGGGGTAAGAGCTCTTTCTCAGCGCTCAATCATGGACGCTTTTATACTCTCCTGGCAGTCACCGAGGTTAGAGTTCTGTCAATGACGTGATTCACTCTATTGTACCTTTAAAGTTCTAGCTGCGGATTACTCTCCATTCTGATGGAAGGCACCTGGAGCCACATGTTCTTGCGATTGCCGCATAGTTCACAGCAAATTTCATAAAGATCAAAAAACGGATAAATAATAGTGCAATAAGGGTAAACGACACACGGTATTTTTATAGTGGTTCGGTCAAATCGTAACCTACATCCACTTTATAATATTTTGCTTAAAAATTGGACTATTCTAGGCAAGTCGTGCCTTTTACATGGTCCTATGAAACAAAAGAATAAATCCGACATCTTTATGTCAGATAAGGCCGCAAATGTTGGGCATTCCACACTCTAGGGATTTCTTCTCCATCCACTGTAGCTAGCTTGAAGGCTCCATTATCAAGCCTTCGTAGAATGGAGTACGGTCCTTCCCACTTCGCACCCATATGAGTCGGGGGCGGAAAGACACGCTTCAGAACCAAGTCTCCGGGTTCAAAGGTTCGGGCTCGAACATTTTTGTTGTAGTATCGAGCGACCTGTTGCTTATGTCTCAAGGCACGCAAGTCTGCTTCATCCCTCTTCTCTTCTATTGAATCTAGGGATTCAAGGAGCAAATCGTTATTAGTCATCGGATCGTAATAAGTAACTCGGTGAGATGGTACTTTTAGCTCATCCGGGATGACCGCTTCTGCTCCAAAAGCAAGGGAGAAGGGGGTATGGCCTGTTGCCGATTTATATGTCGTCCTATAGGCCCATAATGCCAAGGGTAACTCATCGACCCACATAGCTTTGGCCCGCTTCAATCTTCTTTTGATAATGGACTTAATCACTTTATTTGCTGCTTCGATCTGTCCGTTCGACTGCGGATGTGCCACAGAGGTGTACCGTTTCTCAATATGGTATTTCTGGCAGAAGTTCCTGAATTCGCTGCTGTCGAATTGGGTTCCATTGTCAGTTACGACGATCTTCGAAATCCCGAACCGGCGAATAATGTTTCTAACAACGAAATTGATCACTCGCTTGGTTGTAATTGCAGTCAACGGTTCGGCCTCAACCCACTTGGTGAAGTAGTCTACAGCTACAATGGCGAACTTTGCTCCGCCTTTTGCTATAAGGAGCATTCCAATGATATCAATTCCCCACATAGCGAAAGGCCACGGACTTGTCATTGTTTTTAACTGACCGGGAGGTGCCCTGGGAACCCTTGAAAATCTTTGGCAAGCATCACAACGTCGCGCGTACTTTGTCGCGTCTTTGTTTATGGTAGGCCAGAAATAACCATACCGCAACACCTTTTTTGCCAGAGTTTGTCCTCCAGTGTGATCGCCACATTCTCCTTCGTGCACTTCCTGCAGTACACGTTTGATGTCATCATGGGATATACACCGAAGGAGAGGCATCGAAAATCCCTGTCTATACAGGACTCCGTCTTGCAGAACATATCGGGAAGCTTTACGAATTACTTTACGCCTCTCGCTCTTCTTGGTCGGAAGCGTTCCATTCATTAGGAAATTCTTTAGTGGGGTCATCCATGACTCCCTTTCTGGCTCAGTTTCTAGTACCGGATCAATTCCCATCTGATCTACACTAGGGAACCGAAGCACTTCAACTGGGGATAGCCTGATCTTTTCAGGATCGTCGGAACTAGCCATCTTGGCTAATTTATCTGCCTGTTGGTTCTCTGACCGCGGAATATGAGAAATACTGTAGTGATCAAAACCTATCAGCAACTCCTTTACTTTCTCCAAATACGAAATCAATCTTGGGCTCTTAGCTCGAAATTTTCCAGAAACCTGATTTACAACCAACTTGGAGTCGCAGAATATGTCCAGCTTCGCGATCTTTAATTCCTTTGCGATTCTCAACCCGGCTATCAGGGCTTCATATTCGGAGTCGTTGTTAGTGGCGTGAAATTCCGACCTGATAGCATAGGATATCAATCTTTTCTCAGGAGTTTCAAACACCACTTCGGCACCAGATCGTTTATCATTCCTAGCACCATCAATATACAGTTTCCATGCACTAGGATCGAGAAGTAACTTTGGTGGGTCAGTCTCCTCGTTTACCATGTCGTCCTCCGAGGCAGTAAATTCTGCTATGAAATCTGCCAGCACTTGCCCTAGTATTGACCATCGGGGTTGAAAATTTAAATCAAATTGACTCAGTTCAATGTTCCACTTGAGCAACCTTCGAGAAGCTTCTGGTCTCTGTAGAACTTGCTTGAGCGGATGATCTGTGTACACGGTGATAGGATGAGCTTGGAAATAATGTCGAAGTTTCCTAGATGCAACCAATAAAGTGTATGCCAGCTTTTCGATCCTCAGATAATTGCGTTCAGCTGCCGCCAATTTTTTACTTACGTAGTACACTGGCCTTTGAACCTTGTCTTCTTCTCTCACTAACACTGAGCTGATCGCGTGGGACGACACTGCTAAGTACACGAATAAATCCTCGTGATCCACCGGCTTAGACAGTATCAGAGGTCTCTCTAGATGATTCAGCAGGTTCTGAAATGCTTCAATGCAATCAGGAGTCCACTTAAAATTGCGTTTTCCTCGCTTTATCAATTCAAAGAACGGAATGCATTTGTCTGTCGCTCTAGAGATGAATCTGCTTAATGCCGCTACTTTCCCCGCAAGGCTCTGCACATTTTTGATTTGTCTAGGCTTCTGAATGTCTCTGATTGCTGCAATCTGGTCTGGATTAATTTCAATCCCGCGCGAGGTGACAATGAATCCCAAGAACTTCCCGGATGCAACCCCAAATGAGCATTTCGTTGGGTTGAGTTTCATCCCATACTTTCAAAGAATACCAAACATCTCTGCCAAGTTTGTAGTGTGATCGGACGATCGTCTGGACTTAACCAACATGTCGTCAACGTACACCTCCATCGTTTTCCCAATCTGGTCATAGAACATTCTGTTCACTAACCGTTGATATGTAGCGCCTACGTTCTTCAAACCAAAAGGCATTACCACGTAGCAGTATAATCCCAGATCAGTAATGAAGCTAGTGTGTTCTTGATCTGGAACATGCATAGGAATCTGGTTATATCCTGAATAAGCATCCATGAAAGAGAGAAGCTCATGACCTGCCGTTGAATCTACCAGCTGATCAATTCTGGGTAACGGAAAGCTATCTTTTGGGCAGGCTTTATTCAAATCCGAAAAATCAATACACGTACGCCACTTCCCATTGGCCTTCTTTACCAAAACTGGATTTGAAATCCAATCTGGGTAGGTTGAGTCTCTGATGAACTCGTTACTCCTTAACTTTTCAACTTTTTCTTTCAAGGCTGCGGACCTCTCTGGGCCCATCATTCGCCTTTTTTGTGTTACAGGGGGGTGCTTTGGGTTAATGTTCAATAAATGGCTCATGATTGATGGAGATATCCCACACATGTCCGCGTGGGTCCAAGCAAATACATCCAAGTTATCTTTCAGGAAGTCCGTCGGTTCTCTAGCTCGAACTGGATCCAACTAGGACCCAATCTTCAGGACTTTCCTTGGGTTGCTATCATCGATTGGTACATCCACAGTCGTTTCGTTGGGAGCCACCACTCTGCCCCTAGTCTCTTCGTCCTCTCTGGGATCTATATCCTCGGGCAGTTCACTGGGCGACTCACCTATAGTCATTCTCTTTAATTGCTATGACGTCTCCTCCCTCGTGGGGGGAGAAGCGTCTTTAATCTCAAAATCTTTTCCTTTACGGAGTAGCTTTAGCTCTGCAATGTAACATGCACGCGCAACAACCTGATCTCCTCTGACTATGCCAACACCAGCTTCCGTAGGAAACTTCAGTAATAAGCACCAGGGGGCTATACAAGCTCTAAACTTTGCTAGGGCCGGTCGGCCCAAGAAGGCATTATAAGGCGATTCAATATCCAAAACTACGAAGGGAAGAATTCTCACTCTCTGGCGTTCTCCTTCCCCAAGTGTCACCGGCAGTTCTACATATCCCATTGGAGTAGTTGAAGCCCCGTTATATCAACGGATCCATCCTTCACATGGCTTTAAATCTTTTAATTCAAGGTCCATTAAATCGAATGTCTTTTTGAATAGAATGTTGACTGAACTCCCGTTATCCACTAAAACTTTATGGACAGTGACCAGGCCAATAGGAACTGTGATTACAAATGGATCTTCGGTCGGAGCGTGGACTCCAATACTCTCTCGGTTGCGGAAAATGACGTCGTCTGACATCATCTTTTGTTGTTTTACCGGGACATTGTCCTCAGGGTTGTTTCACTCTTCTGTCTCGAGATGATGCTTTGCTGCGTTTACGTACTGATCCATCGCCTTGAAACTATGCCCGGCTAGGTGAAGCCCTCCGATTATGGTATTGATAACAAGATCCTTTCCTTTTTGTTGAACAATTGGCCTGGCGGTAGGTTGATTCTGGTTTTGGTTCGGGGTCTGAATAGCTTGCCCCCTGTCTCTAGGAGTCACCCGGTACTCATCCAACTTCCCTTCTCGGAGCAACCTCTCAACTACGTCTCTCAGATGACGGCATTCATTTGTAGAGTGGTCGTGAGTCTGATGGAAGAGACAAAACTTCCCCGTCTCACGTTCTTTCTCCGTCGAATCTCTTGGAGGTGGCCTTTTATGTTGGAGAACGTTGTACGAGTTGACGAATATATTCTCCAAAGTATCATTTATTGGCGTATAACTTTCGAAAGACCTGGGACGGGTCCTTCTCTGGGAATCGTTCCCCCGATTTCTCTTTCGATTATTGCCATTACTGTTGTTACCATTGTTTCCTGACTGGCGGCCGCCACCCTGGTTTCGGTTTCCAACGTTGACTTCAACCTTTCCCGAGCTGTCTCCGGTTTGCTTGATGGCGACATTACTTTGGATTTCCTCCTTATTTGCCTTTTTCATCTCCCGGTTAGCATATACCTCCTCCTGACGTAAGCGTACGTTTGCTTTCTCGTAAAACAATTCTCTAGTATGAGGTGGTTTGCCGGCCAGCTATCTCCCAAATTCAGTATCTTTATCTACCCCATCAATTAGGGCTGCCACAACGGTCGGCTCATGGGGATCCTTCACTTCGGTGGCGGTTAGGTTGAAACGATCCAGATACCCCCTCAAGCTCTCACCTGGTCGTTGTTTGACAAGGAACAGGTCAATCACACTTTTCGACCTTTGTGCATAAATGCGGAACTGTTCTACGAACTTTTCACTCAATTCCCTGAAACTGGAAATTGATCTTGCTGGTAAGCGAGTAAACCATAATAACGCTACATCCTCCAGGAATATAGGCAATGCTTTGCACTTTACAGCGTCGGAAGCTGCGGCAGTGGTCATTGACCAAGAATATCTCATTAGATGTTGGATTGGATCAGATCTACCCGCGTAATGGTTCAATTGAGGCTTGTTGAAGCGCCTCGGGAATGTTACATCTAGAATGTCGTCGGTAAAAGGGGTGTGGCTACGATCAATTCCCCAGTCTTCATTCCTTTGTCCACGGCTATCTGCCAGGATTTGATGGACCATAGCTGCAACATTTGCACTGGTCATCGAAGGTTCGAGGTCAGTGCTTCTAGCTCGGTGGAATTCTCCGATCTCTCTTCTAGGAACATCCACGAAGTCCGGAGCTCGGATTGGGCTTCGCTGCCCCCTGTTACTATGAGTATTTGTATGGTGGAGGGGCTGAGGTGGTATATTCTCAACAGGATTATTCACAACTCGAGCTCTAGGAGTTGCGGCATGATTATTCAAGTTGTAGTTTGAGGGTCCTTCACCAAGTGTCTCTTCCTCCCGTGATGGTAAAATTCCAAATCGAAGATGTTCTATGTTTTCAGCCCGCTCATACGGTCGCCGCGGAGGTCTTGGAAATTCCTCCGATGAAGAAGAGTACTCTGGGGTGAGCGGACGGACTGGAGGAGGCGCTCTTTGCCTTACAAGATCATCTAGACGTCTATCCATAGCAGTTAAATTCTGTCGCAGCATGGAGTTTTCCTTCCTTTGAGCAGCTATTTCATCAAACAACCTATCCCACATTTCGACGAAGCGAGAGAGATCTCCTTCAGTAACTGGAGCAGAGGGGTCATACTGATCATCAACATTTTCCCTTATGCGCAGAGAGCTTGAGTCAGGTCGAACAGAAGGACCAGGACAGGAAGAGCGAGCCATAGGCTCATTTCCAGGTCGAGTTGTGATCCGGTCATCACCTCGGATCGTGGTGGATCGGTGTCGGTGGCTCGCAGCACCCCCCTGGGATTGGATCGTGGTAACATTGGGAGGGGGGGTTCCTGGTGTTATCGTGGGACCGGGTGATGACCCCTTCAACTGTTCGGTTCGCATCGCCCTCCACGGTTCGGTTCGCCATCTCCATTCCGCGATCCGAGGGTCCTTCGTTGACCTGTTCATGCACGCTCTCTTCAATCGCTTCATTCGCAGCTTCACTCGCCTGTGAAGCCCGCACTTCCTTAGACTTCTTTCCAGTCATGATATCAGGTATTGTTGAAATCTTCAAAAGTCTGAACAGTGAGGTTTCGGGACTATTTTCTTTGGACTTGAATATCCAAACAACAGAGAAACAATCCAATATCCTGAGTTCAATTCTCAGTGAAAGCACCAAAATGTTAGATCAAAATTTGGACCTAACACCCAAATCATTATAATATGCAGAGAATTATATGTAGAGAATAGAGAAAAATGAAGAAACACACAGGATTTATAGTGGTTCGGTGTTAACGAGCCTACGTCCACTTTATATATTATTGATTATACTTTAAATACTAGTACAATCAATGATTTCTCTCAAACTCACTCTTACAATTATGATTTCTCTCAGTAATCTCGGAGTAAAACTGATAAGAAATAGTGGTATGACAGTAATGGTGGAATCAATACTCAATACCACCAAAAGATCCCGAAAAATGCCAATCTCTGGGCTATTTATAGCTGATTCTGTCAGGCGGATCGCGGTCACACGTGGCGCAAATCCCGAGAATATCGGATCGGATCGTAGCTTGAGGAAGAATTGGTCAATATGACAGTTGTGGACAGGTGTCGCGAGATCCATGCATCTCGGATCGTGATAGAATGGGTCAAAGTCTTCACTGCATCTTTAGGAATCGGATCGGAACGAGCTTACAGGGATGGATCGGTTCGTATGGGCTCGTAGCGAACCGATAGGGCGACCTGAAAGGGGGCGATCCGACCCGTTGATGGTTGAACGACTGTGATCTGACTTTTTGTGAACTAGTGGGATGAGACTTCATATTTTCTTCTTGTGTGTGAACCTTGGTGGCTTGGTCAAAAAGCTAGCCAACACGAGCCTCACAACCCGGTTGAGTCTAAAACAGGAGAAGGGAACGCATGGAGAGCAACACGTTTCTTTCTAGCTAGAAGTGGTGTTTGGGTTTTACATGGCCCGACATTTTACTTATGTGGATGATGGAATGAGGCGCCGCAGTTATTAGGTCCTATAGGACCGGGAAACGTGTGTTTAAGAATAACTAATCCGCAAAATCGTATGTGCGGACCGGCCCTGCAGGATCCAAGGGTTCACTGCAGGGAATTCTGAGACATTAGCTAGAGTGTCTCGAATCGGTAAGGAGCTCCTCCCTTGCCTTGACTCATGATGGAAACCCAATTTCCAATACGACACCATGCGGTTTTGATTGTAGAACTAGTATGGCAACATAGTAGGATGGGGTACTATGTCGTCTATGATTGATACATTATGATTGAAATGTTTTTGAAACATATATACACTAACAATAATATCAAATCCGTTTTATCGTACCAAGCATTTTTGACCATTATAAGGTAAAACTCTATCCTCCGGTTTACGTTGCATTGTGTGATGGGACTTGAGTCTTATAATGGTTTCATTTTTCCAAAAAGCATTGTGTTGTTTAACGATTTACTTTAATTTATGCACCGGCAATCCATTGGAATAAAACCCATTCCGCGTTAGCGGCGTGGTCCTTGGATTTTCCTTATTGCTATTAGTTATATTAGTTAAGAATTTTCACACTAGTCCCATGACTGACTCGTAGTTTGTTTCACTTTGCAAACTCGGGTGCCCTCTTTTCCACACGGGCAGTCGAGTAGCTTTTTGCAGATATTTATCTCTTGAGCAGGATTTTGGATCGAAGCCTAAAGCTGTGTCCAGAGCATAGTTGTCTTCCGCTGCCTTAGTTATTTTATTTCCGTTGTGTATTGTATTAATTTACTGTAATTTATCTTCCGCTGTAATTTTATTCAGTGTATTCTGATATTCTGTACTCTGATGTAACATTATTGTAATGTTTATAAAATCCTGCTGTTATTGTTCTGATGTGTTGTATTCCCAGAGTTAACGTGTTCGGGTTTTGAATGGTCTTGGTCGATCTAACGATCGATCGGGTCGGGCGAAATCCGGGCCGTTACAGATTTCTCTAAGTGGATGAAGAGAATTTGAAGAAGGAAGTTCGGGGCTTCTAGGCTATGGATTATAAGGGTGGCGGTGGCTAATGTTTAGGGATTAGGGTTTAAAATGAGATATTTATAATAAAATAATATTTAATTTCTCCTAATTATTAGTTTTAGCCTATTAACCCTTTTCACCTCCAATTTCGGGCCAATGAATGTTGTTACCACCTAATTGCCCCCGTTTCGGACACAATGGGCTAGGTCACGTCAGTCCACTCGGTCGTTTTCAGTCTGTTTTCTTTAATTTAAAATATAAATCATTTATTTATTTAATTCGATCGTACATTTACATTTACCGGTGCCATATACGAACTCCGAATATTCCCAAACAATAAATCTAGCTATATTTTGACGATACGGTCCTAACAAAATTAATTTCATTGAATTTGGAGATCGTTTGAAAAATGGCATTTTTAACGGTCGATTAAATTCAATAGAAATTATCGAATGCAGTTTAATTTACCACGCTCACAAATTAATTCCAAAAATTATGGAAAATTAAACTTAGTAATAATTTGACATTTCGGATCCAACAAAAATGGTTTCGTCGAAAACGGAGGTCGTTTTTATAATGCATTTATACGGGCTATAAATTATATTAAATTCCATAACGACTATTTTGAATATTCAACTAGCCATGACTTTTATTCCCGCTATGAAATTTAAATTTTTCGGATTCGTTGGAATGATATTTTTTAACAGATTTAAATATTTTTGGTTTTACTAAAATCCAATTTATTTTGAATCCTGTACATTCAATCAAAGTTTAAATCCAAAATTTTAAACTATCAAGCTATTTCTAACTCCTTTTAAAATTAAAATAAATATATTCGCTCTAACTTCGATTTAAATAAATTTTAAATCGTTATTATTTAAAATAATTTATTTTAACTATTCAAAATTCATAAAAATAGCCAAAATAAAAATTTTAAATTGGTTCTGATTTTCCGGGTTGTTACAATCTCCCCCACTTAAAAGCTTTTCTTCCCCGAAAAGGAAACAATAGTAAAGTAGGGAAAAAAATGGAAAATGCAAAATATTGTAAATGTACCTCAACACAAGAGTTACTCGGAGATGTCCACTCTGCACTTGGGATAAGCATGTTTGATGCTATCCTTAGTCTCCCATGTATAGTCTCTAGGATCCCTGCTCTACTGCACTTTGACTAATTGGATCCTCTTGTTCCTCAGAACTCGGGTCTCTTTTCCAACAATTTTCACTGGCTCCCTTCTTACTGCTAAGCTCGGGGTAATCTCCAAATCTTGCTGTGCTGCTTCCTCCACAACCAAGTCTGGATCATATACATGCTTCCGGAGTTGAGACACATGGAACACATCATGCACCCCTGGCAACCAGCCCGGCAACTGCACCCTATAAGCGAGAGTTCCAATCCTTTCGAGAATAGGAAATGGACCAACGAATCTCGGCGCCAACTTCCCAGTCTTCCCAAAACGAATTACTCCTCTCAATGGGGATACCCTCAAGTGTACATAATCACCAACAGAGAATTCTAAATCCCTTCTTTGTGAGTCTGCATAGCTCTTCTGTCGGCTCTGAGCAGTCAGTAGTCGCTTATTGATGAAATCAACTTTATCTGATCCTTCACGAATCATGTCAGGACCCAATACTAACCGATTGCCTGGTTCCACCCAACATGCGAGAGATCTGCATGGCTTGCCATATAATGCTTTAAATGGCGACATCTGCAAGCTTGATTGGTAACTGTTATTATAAGAGAACTCAACCAAGTGCAAGTGATCTTCCCATGACCCACCAAAATCAAGAATGCATGCTCGCAACAAGTCATCAGGTATACGGTTCACCCTCTCAGTCTGGCCATCTGTCTGAGGATGATAAGCGGTGCTCAGATTCAACTTGGTCCCAAGCTCCTCTTGGAATGCTTCCCAGAATTTGCTAGAAAATATCGGATCACGATCACAAACAGTGCTACTGGGAACCCCATGTAGTCTGATAATCTCTCTGAAATAAAGCTGCGCCAGACTTCGAGCTGTTCTATTAGATCTGACATGAATAAAATGGGCGGTCTTCGTGAAAAGATCTACAATCACCCATATACTGTCATTGCCTTTTCTGGTTCGGGGAAAACCATCAATGAAATCCATAGAAATTTGGTGCCACTTCCAACTTGGAACCTCTAGTGGTTGCAACAATCCTGCGAGCTTCTGTTGATCGCTTTTAACTTGTTGACAAGTGGGACATCTACTAACATATATGGAAATGTCCCTCTTCATAGATCTCTACCAAAATGTGCGCTTGAGATCATGATACATCTTGCTCACCCCTAGATGAATACTAAGCTTAGATTTGTGACATTCATCCATTACTTCCTTTCTGAGCTCCGGAAGGTTCGGAGCACAAATTCAGCCTAACAGCCTCAGAACCCCTTTGTTGTCAATCTGGAAACTCGTGGGTTCTCCTTCCCGGACTCTTTTGCTAATTCTATGAATAAATTCATCATTCTTCTGAAGAGCAGAGATCTTATCAATCAAGGTAGGTGTAATAATGAGACTGACGATGGTAAGATTGGCGCTGGCCGCATTATTTCTGCTGAGCGCATCGGCTACAACATTGGCTTTCCCTGGAGTATGTAAGATGTCCAGATAATAGGCCGCAAGAAATTATAACCAATGTTGCTGCCTTAAAATTCAAGTCCCTTTGGGTGAACAGATACTTCAAGGATTTATGATCTGTATATAATTCGAACTTCTCACCCAAAGATAGTGCCGCCATATCTTTAAAGCAAACACGATGGCCATCAACTCAAGATCATGAGTGGGGTATCTCTTCTCATGCGGTTTCAACTGATGGCTAGCATATGCAGCTACTTTGCACCTTTGCATTAACACTGCATCGATACCTCCATTAGAAGCATCGGTATAGACTGTCAAATCTTGGTTTCCATCAATAATGGTCAACATGGGAGTAGTGGTCAACCTCAATTTTAGCTCTTGGAAAGTTGCCTCACATTTGGTTGTCCAATTAAACTTCGTATGCTTCTTAGTCAGCTTCGTCAATGGACAAAATAACTTTGAAAAATCTTTAACGAATTTCTGATAATAGCCAGCCAGTCCTAGGAAACTTCTGACTTCAGTAGGAGTGCTAGGTTGCTTCCAATCTTGGATGGCTGAGATCTTTCCTGGGTCTATTGAAATGCCTTTCTTTGATACAACATGACCGAGGAATTTCACTTCTTATTGCAAGAATATGCATTTAGAGAATTTCTCTTTCAACACATTCTTTCTCAGGATTTTCAGAACTTCTTTCAGATGTTTTCATGCTCAGCAGTGGATTTAGAGAAGATTAAGATATCATCGATGAAAACCAGCATGAATTTATTTAAGACATCCCGGAATACTCTGTTCATCAGATCGACAAAGTAGGCAGGAGCGTTGCATAAGCCGAACGGCATTACTAGCCACTCATAGAATAGGTCTGGTCCTTTGAAAGCTGTCAAAGGAACACATTCTTTGGCAATGCGTAATTGATGGAAACCTGTAGCTAGGTCCATCCTAGAGAATACTTGCGCTCCATCTAAGCGGTCCAATCGATCATCAATACGCGGCAGTGGATATTTATTTTTCAGTGTTTCCTTACCGAGGTCATGGTAATCCACTCATAGCCTGAGAGTACCGTCTGACTTCGGGACAAACACCACTGCTGCACCCCAATTTGAGAAGCTAGGCCTGATCAGACCCTTCCACAAAAGCTGCTTAGTTTGATTGCTCAGCTCCTCCTTTTCTTTCAGCGTCATTCTCCGAATAGGATGCACGATGGGACTTGCATTCGGAACTAAGTCAATCCTGAAGTTGATTTCTCCACGTGGAGGTAAGCTATCAATTTCTTCAAACACATCCGCATAATCTTTGACAATAGGGATATTCTCAATAGAAGTAGAAGTGACTTCTAGAGAAGACCAAAATTCTTTCCTATCAGTTGTTGAGCCGTGACATGGTATAACAATATCTCTGAGCTTCGTTTTAACTTTGACAATTCTTTTGGCACATCTAACCTCGGCCTCATGTTTTGTTAACCAGTCCAGCCCAAGAATAATATCGAATTCAAAAAAATTCATCACGATCGGATTAAAAGGAAATCTGTAAAAAGAACAGGAGATGGGCACTTTGCAGAATAACCCGAGAACAAGAGAACCTCCAATCGGATTATGGACACTAACTGATTCTTTAAAATTTCTTGTTTTCAAATTTAACTTTTTAATTGTGTCACTAGAATTGAAACTATGTGATGCACCAGTGTTAAATAATACGGTAATAGGAATATTCTTAATGGTAAGAGTACCTCCCAAGAAATCAGGTTTACCTTCTCCTTCGGAAGAAGCTGGTGTAGCTGCCCCATCATATACATGAGCTACCTTAGATTTCTTCAGCAATGGACAATTCTTGATAAGATGTCCTAGCTTGTGGCAATTAAAGCATTCCCTGGTGTCGCGAGAATTCTGGCTGGGCCCTGACTCATTTCTCCTTGGCCTTTTTGGAGCTCGGCGTTCGTAATCAAAGTGTCCCATCTTCTGGCAATTAAAGCATCTCACCTTGGCCTTCTTGATTCTTTGAGGCTTGGCGGCTGAAGAGTATCTCGCCTCCGGTTTATTGCCAGCCTGCTTCCTTTTGTTGTTATTTTGATTCTTCTCCCGGTCTCGTTGAGAATTTCTGTCATTTTCTTCATATCGGCAAGCCATATCGACCACCGCATTAAGTGGAAGCTTGATGTGTGCTGTCACTCTGTTCAGATACTTTCTAGAAAGGCCATTAATGAATCTCTTATTCTTCTGGATGGGGTCCCGAATTAATTCAAGAGCATAGCGTGAAATCTCTTCAAACTTCCGCACATACTCAGAAACAGTCTTATCTCCTTGCTGCAAGTTGGCAAATTGATCGTGAAGACGCTCTACTTCTTGCGGAGGGGTAAATTTCTCGTTAAATAGTTCCTTGAATTTGGCCTAAGACATGTCGACCTCATTATTTCCAATTATGACAGTCTCCCATCAATTTTTAACCTCGTCCTTCAATAGCCACGATGCCATAAAACGCTTGTGGTGGTCTTTAAGCTCCAAGCCTCCAAATATTTTCTCACAAGTCTTTAGCCATGCTTGAGCTTCCATTACTGTATCTCGGCCTGTGAATGACACACCACCCAAATTCCTGAACTTCTTGGCTACCTTGTCCAGGTCAAAAGGCTGTGGGGGTGGAGCTGGTGGTGGTGCTACAGCCTCGGGATGGGGCTGCTCCTGAACAATGGGGGTTTCATCCCTTATTAGTCCTCTGGCTCCACCACTACCTCGGTCTCTCGCTCTAGTGCTCAATTTCGGTCAATTCTGTACCACCAAGGAAAGAGTTAGACCAACAGAAATAATAATTTTAAAGGGAAGGTAAAAGCAGAGACATATGGAAAGATGATAGTGATGTAATGACTGATTAATATGTGCTATCCTGCTGTGCTCATTCTAGGACATTACTAATCCTATCCCTAATGAGCGACTTGCCTTAGGATACTGCTGATTCTATCTAGATGAATTATTTTAAATATGTTATACTCCTAAGCTAAGGTTAACCTTTAGCTCTGATACCAACTGTGATGACCCCAAACTTTCGTAGTACAAAAGCAAGGATAATCATTGGAATATAACATATTTGCAACAACAACAGCAGATCTCAGATAACAGCATAACATGCAGCGAAAATAGAAATGTCATCAACAACACAACACCAGAACATCAAAGTGGCACAGTTACAAGATACAACTTAGCAAATAAAAAGTATCAGCAAATAGAAATAAGTCTAAACTACATCAAGTACATCATAGCTAAAGGATGTCTAAATGTCTCAAAGTAGAAATAAAAAGATAAAAATGTTCTTCATCTTCCTTCCATAAGCATGCTCCAATCCATCATATTTCCAAAACAGTCTGAACCTGTCACTTGGCTGCCCATGTTAAAAACAGGGCACCCGAGTTTGCAAAGTGAAACAAACTACGAGTTAGTCATGGGACTGGTATGAGAAATCTTTCCTAATTTATCTATCAATATGGCTAATCACATGACCACGCTGCTAACGTGGAACAGGTTTACTCCATTGAATTGCTAGTGCATAAATTAAATAAACTTTTATTCAAAACAACGCAATGCTTTTTAGAAAAATGAAATCATTATAAGACTCAAGTCCCATCACACAATGCAACGCAAACAGAAGGATAGATTTTTACCTTATAATGATCAAACATGCTTGATACGTAGAAAATAATATTTTAATATTATTATTAGTGTTTAATCAGTTTTAAAATACTTCAAAGTAAATGTATCAATCCTAGATGGCATAACTACCATATACTATGTCGCCATATATATTTTACAATCAAAACCGTAACGTCACATTGGAAATTGGGTTTCCATCATGAGTCAAGGTTGGGGATGATCTCCTTACCGATTCGAGAGACTCTAGCAAATGCCTCAGAACTCAGATGCTGGCGAGCCCTTGGGTCCTCCAAGGCCGGTCCACAAATACTTTAGTGGATTAGTTATGCCTGAACACACGTTTCTCGGTCCTATTGAACCTATCAAATGGTCACTATCGACTAATATATCCAAGGCCTCGTAATCTATCATCCACATAAGTAAAATGTCAGGGCTTGCAAAACCTTGATACCACTTCTAACTAGAAAGAAACACATGCACTACTTGGGTCCCTTATCCCGTTTTTGACTCTTACCGGGGTGTGAGGCTCGCGAAGTATCGCTATACACAAAGCTATGCCTAAATGGGCTGTGCTTTGATCATCAACCACAAGACTCTGCTTTTCAACAAAAGCCTCGATCATTTTCATCTTGGCATGCCACATTGACAATTCACGCCCTGCGGTCGATAACTACCAATATATAACCTCTGAGCTTGTGCGTCTAAAAGAAGGAAAGCAAGAGAATAAATTTTCCGCCACCAAACGGATATATATATATATATATTAGATAGAAATCAATTCACATAGAATGAAATTTATTGTCAGACACGCATCCGTTTACAAATCCGTTCTGGGTCTGAATGAAACAGGAGACACCTTATTCCTCGTCCCGTATGTCCAATATGAAAGAGAGGTGCTCGCCTATCCGGACAATCAACAAGTACATCCGGACAACTAACATTTTAATCCTTTACTCGGAGCTACCCAATGCCGGGCATCATTAGTCATCCTTTCGATGTGAAGATCGCCGGTCTTCAATCACCGTCTTCTATATCTTCAATTTAAATCATCGTAAATTTATTTGAAATGAGATTGAACTCGGTCCTTTCAAATAATTAACGCATATATATAATTTAAACCATTTTATATCGTTAATATTATTATATAACGATTTATCGCTATTTTTATTTATATAAAAATAGCTCATTTAAATTTAACGACGCTTCGGGTCAATAGGCGGCCCTAGCGCTGTTTTTATCAAAATCTGATTTACACATATCTTGAAATCTAACTGTTAGATTTTAACAAAATTTATATCGTTGGAAAGATCTTCCCAAAACGGTCCTAACGGTTCCAATTTCGGGAAAATCCGACTGTCGGATCTTTCAGAATAATCTTTTAAAGTTACGATTCTGAAATGCGAACTACCGCGCGTGATTCGTTTAATTTATAATTTATATTTATATCTATAATTATATATAAATATAAACCATTTGACGATTTCACTAACATGTTTAACACGCCAAATAAAAGAATGTTTTAATTTGCATAACCATTTCTACATGTTTTGTAAAGTCAAATAAAACGTATTTTATTTACATGACATTGTAGCTAATGACAAATAAAAAGATAATTTTTACCTGTATTTCTATTTTTAACTTTAACAAATAAAAAGAAATGTTTTATTTGTATGCAGTTCCAATGTATGTTTTGACAATAACAATAATTCTTTAACTTACATACAAATTCTAATGTATGTTGTGTCAATGAAAATGATTCTTTAATTAACATACAAATTCTAATGAATGTTGTGACAATGAAAATGATTCTTTAATTAGCATACAAATTCAATTTCAACAAAATGCATAAAAAGTGGTACATTCATTTTTGTTGACAATTCTATTTCAACAAAATGATAAAAGTGATAATTTCCTTTTGTTAATAAAGCTAGGTTAACAAAACGAATATAAGTGATGGTTGCATTTATGTTGACGATTCTAATTTGACAAAATGATTAAAAAGTGATTATTCACTTTGTTGACAATTTTAGTTCAACAAAATGACTTAAAAGTGATTATTCATTTTTGTTGACAATTCTAGTTCAACAAAATAAATATTTTACTCAAACACAAATCTATTTAACCAAAATATTATTTTTGTTATAACTCCAATCTATTTAACAAAAATGTAATTTTTGTTATAACTCAAATCTATTTATCCAAAATGTAATCTTTGTTTTCAACCATCATATTTTGGCAAAATGTAAATCTTTGTTTCAACTAATATATTTTGACAAAAATGTACATTTTGTTTCAACTAATATGTATTGACAAAAATGTATATTTTGTTTCAACCAGTATGTATTGATAAAAATGTATATTTTGTTTCAACCATATGTTTTGACAAAAATATATATTTTGTTTCAACTATTCTAATTTGACAAAATGTTCATTTTTGTTCAACTAAACTATTTTGACAAAAAGAAATATTTTTGTTTCAACTAAACTATTTGACAAAAATGAATATTTTTGTTTTAATTAAACTATTTGACAAAAATGAATATTTTTGTTTCAACTAAACTATTTGACAAAAATGAATATTTTTGTTTCAACTAAACTATTTGACAAAAATGAATATTCTTGTTTCAACATTATATTTTTACAAAAATGTATATTTTGTTTCAACTATAAAAATAATAATTTTTGTTTCACTGCCTTCTTACAACAAAATGTCCTTTTTATTTTAAACTATTTTGTTACAACAAAAATGTCCTTTTTATTTCAAATATTTTAATTTGAAAAAATGACAAATTTAATTCAACAATTATATTTTGACAAAAATGTCAATTTTGATCCAATGATTATATTTTGACAAAAATGATAATTTTAATTCCATTATTCTAATTTGACAAAAATGATAATTTTTTATTCAGCTATTCTAATTAACAAAAATGATGATTTTTATTTAACTCCATTCTAATTAACAAAAATGTTAATTTTTGTTTAATTCAATTCTAATTAACAAAAATGTTATTTTTTTTTCTTCAACTAATCTAATAAACAAAAGTGATAATTTTTGTTTAACTCAATTCTAATTAACAAAAATGTTAATTTTTTTGATTCAACTATTCTAATAAATAAAAATGAAATTTTTTGTTAAACACAACTCTAATTAACAAATATGTTATTTTTTTTTATTCAACTAATCTAATTAACAAAAATGGTGATTTTTGTTAAACACAATTTTAATTAACAAATATGTTAATTTTTGAACAGATCTACATAACACACCAATCACAGATCAAATCATGTATGACAATCAACAAAATATTACAGTGTATGAGTAATACCACAATTACGATTAATAAATTTTAATTATATATATAAAAAAATATAATTTCTCATAGTCGGTTTTAATTCTGAATAATTCATTATTGAATTTTTGTCCAAAATCTGATCTGCTCCGAATCGGTCCAGAAATGTAGATCTCGAACTCACGATCGCAACGCTTCTGAAATTATTCGATTCCGAATTCGTGTGCATTAGTTACGAATTGATTAAGGTAAATAACATTTTAAAATAAATTAATTAAATAATAAAAAGAAAATACCTATCTTCTTCTTCTACAGATCGAGGCCGCTGGTTTCAAAATTTTGCTCGATTCTAGGGTTGAAATTTTCGATCAATAAACTGAGCTTCGCGAGTCGGAGAACACCATGACGGAGAGGAAGGAGGCGCTCCAGGGGGCCCATGTTGTGGCGTGCGATCACGGCAGGGGGTCTGGGCGGCGGTTCAAATGTGACGGGTTTGAGTGCAAAATCCGAACCCAATACTCCACTAGACTTGATCAAACCCATATGGAATTGGAGAGGGTGAGAAGCTCTTCAATTTTTTCAAAAGAAGGGAGGGATTTCACTGAGTGGATGAAGAGAATTTAAGAAAGGAAGTTCGGAGATTCTAGGCCATGGACTATAAAGGTGGCGGCGGCTACTGTTTAGGGATTAGGGTCTAAAATGAGATATTTATAATAAAATAATATTTAATTTCTCCTAGTTATTAGTTTTTGTCTGTTAACCCTTTTCAGCTCCAAATTCGGCCTAACGAAAGTTGTCCCTACACAATTGCCCCTGTTCCGAACACAATGGGCTAGGTCCCGTTAGCCCAATCGATCGTTTTTAGTCTGTTTTCTTCAATTTAAAATATAAATCATTTATTTATTTAATTCGATCGTACATTTAAATTTACCGGGGCCACATACGGACTCCGAAAATTCCTGAAAAATAAATCTAGCTATGTTTTGACGATATAGTCCTAACAAAATTAATTTCGTTGAATTTGGAGACCGTTTAAAAAATGGCCTTTTTAACGGTCGATTTAATTCAATAGAAATTATCGAAAGCAGTTTAATTTACCATGCTCATAAATTAATTCCAAAAATTTTGGAAAATTATATTTAGCAATAATTTGAGGATCAAACAAAAATGGTCTCGTCGAAAACGGAGGTCGTTTGTATAATGGCCATTTATATGGACTATAAATTATATTAAATTCCATAGCGACTATTCTGAATATTCAACTGACCATAACTTTTTATTCCCACTATGAAATTTCAATTTTTCGAATTCGCTGGAAAGATATTTTTTAACAAATTTAAATATTTTTGGTTTCACTAAAATCCGATTTATTTTGAATCCTATACGTTCAGTCAAAGTTTAAATCCAAATTTTCAAACTACCGTGTTATTTCTAACTCCTTTTGAAATTAAAATAAATATATTTGTTCTAACTTAGATTTAAATAAATTTTAAAAATAATTTATTTTAACTATTCAAAATTCATAAAAATAGCCAAAATAAAAATTTTAAATTGGTTTTGATTTTCCAGGTTGTTACAAATTATATCAAATATAAAGAGTTTACTTTGTATATGTATAAAAGTTTGCATATTAGGAACAAATTTATGATGCTAAAAGTCCCTGAAATTTTGTACATGAGAGAGTTTCCTTCAAAGTTTGGAAACTTTCAAAAATAAAGAATAGACAAGACTTTTCAAAATTCATTTAAAACCTCCTCAATATCCCGTTCATGAAATTGATTTTGCATGCGCGAGATAAACTTATAAAAATGCTTGCGAACAAATGAGGTTTGTATTCTAACAAAACATCAAATTGCTCCTACTTGACAATGCATACATGAATACATCTATTCATATTTTAAATCACAACCATTTATATGCTAAATTCTTTAGAGACATGCTTGGACTCGGTGCTTTTCATGAAGTTTATTTATTTCGGGACTTTATAAGTTTGAATATAGAATATTCCTTAAAGGTCAATACTCCATTTGGGTTAACAGGAGCTCCCAATGATGGTTCGGATTCATTTGCCAAGGATGTGCTGTTACAAAATATGTGATATGAAGAGCAGTGGAGGTATGCATGTTCTTTCATTTGTAACACTACATGAATTTAGAACAGTGACGTTATATGTAAAGACCCGTAACTACCCCGATAAGGGAAGCCCGGATAGTTCGAGAACACGACAAATTAGAACGCAGACAGAAGAACATTTCATTGTTAATTACAACAATTCCATTAGAATACAAGAATATACAGAGTATAAATGAATATTACAGTTCATAAAATATCAGAGATTACAATACATTACATAGCAGCGGAAAATAATACAAAACACAACTAGAAGGAGATATACGGATACAAAGCTTTCCGGATATCGTTCCAGCTGTAAGTCAGGATCCTGTGAATATAAATCTGCAAAACCAAAACTACTAGCTGCCCGTGTCAAAATAAGGGCATCCAGAGTTTAGGTAAAAACAATAAACTCCAGGTCAGTCATGGGACTGGTGTGAGAACTAAAACAGTTATTAATCTTTATTTTAAAGTTAGGTAAATCAAGAGACCACGCCGTATAACACGGAACGGGTTTCCTCCCAAGAACACCAGTGCATAAAACAAACAGCGCCATGCTAAATAAAGAACAATGAAGCTATTATAAGACCCAGTTCCCATCACACAATGCAACGCAAGCCGGAGGATAGGGTTTTTACCTTATAATAGCCAAAGAATGCTTGATACGTTTAAAACAGATTATTTTGATAGTATTATAAGTGCATAGTGTATAAAACAACTTCTAATCATAAGTATCAATCATAGGCGGCATAAGCGCCACATCCCACTTTGTCGCCGTATATAGGATTACAACTAAAATCGAAACGTCACGTATTGGAAGTTGGATTTCCATCTGTGAACCGAGGCCAGGGATCGTCCTCTACCGATTCGAGACAATCTAGCCCATGTCTCAGGACCCAGACTCAGGTGGGCCCTTGGAGCGACAGGGCCGGTCCACCGATGTGGATTAAAATGGTTGAACAATACGTCTCTCCGCTCTATGGGGCGTAAATGAGCCAACAAATGACTCCATCGGACCCGGATCGTCCGATCAAACCGAGGCGCCTCGCAACAGCAACAACCACATAAGTCAAACTCGTCAGGGCGTGTAAAACCACTGACGCCACTTCTAGCTAGAAAGAAACGCATGTCCTCCCTGAGGTCCTCTCCCGTTTCTGGTCCACTACCGGGGTGTGAGGCTCGCGAATCAACGTTACACAAAGCTATGCCACAAAGGTCGTGCTTTGATCATCCACCACAAGACTCTGCTTTTCAACAGAAGCCTTGATCATATTGCTACTTAGGCATGCCACACAGGCAATTCACTCCATGCGTTTGATATCCATCAATATATAACCCCTGAGCTCGTACGTCTCAGAGAAGGGCGTTAAGCAAGAGAATAAATTCTCCGCCGCCAAACAGATATATATTTAATAGAAATCAATCACACAGAATAAAATCCAATGTCAGACACACAGTCCATTTACAAGTTCGTTCTGGGTCTGAACGAAACCGGAGGCACCAAGTACCCCGCATATCCATCGATCTCCAAGTACGTCTGGACGATCACCAACTGATTCCCTCCTCTTGGGTGTACGGCCCAATCAAGATCATCAGCAATCACCCAAACGACGTTAAGACCTCAGGTCTTCAACCACCGTCTTCATCTTCGACACCACGTCGAATCAGTTATTCAGAATGGGATAAACCCGGTCTTTCTGAATAACTCGCGTATATAATCATCAAGTGTTACACAAACAAGACATACGCCTCATTCCAATTCAGAATATTCGTTTATTCAAATATTCTTCTACTTTGGGAAAGGTTCCCATTAATTTTATCAAAGATAAATTCTTTAAATTTATTCTTTAATCTTCTTTGAATATCAATTCAAACTAGTCGGGATTAGCGAATCACACCGGAATAATCATTTATTTTATTTCCCAATCCCCACCTATTCATCCCATGAAGTAAAACTGGTAATACTTCATATCTAACACCACGGTGTTATCGGTAAATTCAATTACCATTTCACGTTCAAATCTAATTAAAGATTTAACTATCGCCTGGAGTAAAACTGGTGATACTCCATTCTCGATCATTTCAATCTAATTAAAGATTCATTAAAACTCCACTTAGTTTTAATCTTCACTGAAATCAATATCCTGTCTTTAACTGGGTTAAAGAACCAATGCCATTTAAAACACGGCCCACAATAAACCCAAAATCACATTCATTAATTATCGGGTTAAAGAACAAGTGTTATTTAAAACACTGTTCACGATAAACCCAAAAATCAATACCAGTTCAATTTCAATTAAATATTATTTATTTGGTACACTTCATTAAATCTAAATAAAAAGATTTAATCTGTTTCTCAATTGGGCTTAAGAACAGTGTTAATGAAGACACCATTCACGACAAACCCAAATCACATTTGATATTAAATACAAGGCTCTGAATAGAAAATATATCGGCTTATATTCAATATCAAATTCTATGACCAACAAATATCGTATTGGAAATAACGATATTAATATATCTATCAAATTTCCCAAACAATATCTGTATAATCACGAAATCCAACATCGAAATATTCCAAAGACAATTTCGATTCAAATCCATTCCCACTTTATATATTGGAAATTCTGGTTATTTTCAAAACCATTTCAAATCCACTTTATTTATTTTAGAAATAAATAGAATTATAATTCTAGTTCAAAACTAGTTCATTTCGATAAAAATCTATTTTTATCTTTTCAAATATGGAGTTTTTCATCCCGATTCTTCCCAAATCATTTCTTATGATTTTACACAAATTATTACTATTTTTAATAATTTATCAAGGCCCGTACAATCGATTTCCATCAACGACCATCGAACTGCACTTACAGCGACCTTTTCCAAATTTGATTTGGACATAATTCCAAATCCAACAGTTAGATTTCAAATTTCTAATATTCGTTAGAAAGCTCTTTTCAATACGAACCCAACGGTTCCGGTTTTAAGGAGAATCCGACGGTCGGATCTCCCGCAATATCCGTTTGAAGTCAATGGTCGAAATTCACGAACTGCCGCGGCGCGGCGCGTTCTATTCAGGCCGTTATATTATATATATAATATATATAATATATACTTCGTCGATTTCAATTCAAAACGTGCTTTATAAATCGTTTTAAATTCATTTTCAAAACGGTCTCAACTTCATATTCAAATTCAAATCAAAATTGAATATTCCAATATAAATTCATTTTAAATTCATTTCAAATTGATTTCAATTCAATTTCAATTCGAATTCATTTATATTCAATTTCAATTCGAATTCATTTATATTCAATTTCAATTCGAATTCATTTATATTCAATTTCAATTCGAATTCATTTATATTCAATTTCAATTCGAATTAATTTATATTCAATTTCAATTCGAATTCATTTATATTCAATTTCAATTCGAATTTCAATTCTTTTCGAAAAATCAAATTTTGAAATCACTTTCGATCTTCATTATAAAATGAATAATATCGATATAAATATCGTTCACGTCAAAATGGCGTCAATCTAATAAATACGGCTTCATATATTCCTATTTTCAAATATTCTACTTCGAATATTTCTATTTTTAAATATTGCTACTTTCAAATATTCTATTTCAAATATTCCTTTTTTTTAAATATTGCTACTTTCAAATATTCTATTTC
Organism: Allium sativum; assembly: GCA_030737875.1. NCBI lineage: Eukaryota > Viridiplantae > Streptophyta > Magnoliopsida > Asparagales > Amaryllidaceae > Allium > Allium sativum. The sequence goes on along the minus strand of CM060915.1, from coordinate 46,014,559 downwards.
AAATATCCCTTTTTTTTTAATATTTCTACTTTCAAATATTCTATTTCAGATATTCTATTTCAAATATTCTATTTCTAAACTGGAATGAGGCCCAATCACTTACCATATAATGTTAATTATATGGATTTTCTACAACACATGTATACAATAACAATGATGAATAAACAACCATCATCCAAAGTGCATTCTATACTGTATAAGCATCGAATATAAATATTTAACGCTTATAACAGTCTGTCAATCAATCGATCGACATACAGCTAACTATTGGGATTAGTGTACGTCATATATCATCCCAATACCCGTGTGGGGTTTCAAACAATCAAACACATATTTTATTTGTGCAGTTGGGCGATGTGTAAAATTTATTGTCCCAATCAATATCAGTCAAATGTGTGTATATAAACAAATCGTCCGATTTGTTTATTTTTATTTCATTTCATATACACGTTAAAAATTCTATTTTTAACTATAAAATATTTTATTTCAACTATATAAATATTTTATTTCATTTCACATCACATCACACAATCAACTACACATCAAAATCAAACAAACAAGCATACAAGCCGTCCATGGTCTGTGGACGACGGGTGTCGGGTGCTACTAAACACCGTTTGCATCCTAGTATATATTTTAACTAGAAAAGAAAATTCAAAGTGAGAAGTTCTCACCAAAGCTAATCCAAACGCCACGACTCTTCTTAGGTACGAAATCTCCGTCGTTCCTTCTTTCGTCACTTTCATCATCCATAATCACTACATATATAAAAATCGAATTTTTAACTTCACTTCATATATATAAAAATCGAATTTTTAACTTCACTTCATATATATAAAAATCGAATTTTTAACTTCACTTCATATATATAAAAATCGAATTTTTAACTTCACTTCATATATATATACATCGAATTTTTAACTTCGCTATTCAATATATAAAAATCGAATTTTTATTCCAATGAAATCCATATAAAGATCACATCTTTACATAAGGAAAAATCACATCTTTCTCCCTCTTTTCATATAAATAAAAATCGTAGTTTTATACTTCTAAAGATCTAATCTTTATCCTCGCTTTCATGATAATAAAATCATATTTTCTCCGCTTTTCCTATATTCAAAATCATGCCATTTTATTGTTGTCTATAACGGTGTTGTATACACAATTATATGATTTTTTGTTTGATGATAACAACCAAATATATTTTTATTATAAATGTGTTTGTTACTGTACTGTTATTTCTCATCACAGACAGGAATATAATATTCATATTTAAATGGAATACTACTGCACGAGAATTGAAATATTATAACAGTATTTTATTTAAATATAAATATTATATTCAACATTTCAAACAGTACAGAATTTGTAACTCCAATATTTGTACATCATTGAAATACAATACTTTTCAGCTCCTCACTATAATACTCATTTCTACATACATACACTGACACATTCACTGACACTACACACTGTTTTTCATCTTCAGTCTTCACTGCTCATTGTCAGTCCAGTCATCCCCGCTTACCTGTCACACATGAAACACACACACAGTACACTGCAATAGAATTTATACTGAATATACATGCAAATATAAATTTTAATTTTAAAATTTTGTTTGCCTCAGTTTTCTGGTGTGTTTCTCATCCTTTTTCATGACTTGATCTGATTTATTAATCCGACTGTGTCTAGACAGTATATATTTAGTACAGGGACAGAAAATATTGTGTGATGGCTGCATATACACACGTGTATAGATACACGTGTGCACTGCCTCGCCAATCAGTGCGCAGCTGTGGAGCAGTCACATGGACCAAGCTCGACACAGTGAAATGGAGCAAATGAACACAATCAAGAAACTGGTCGAGCTAAAAGCATCTAAATAGGGTTCAGCATGACAGTGCATGCTCATGTACAAAACAGCCCAAGTGTCGAGCCAAGAAATTCAAAAATAAAGGTCAAAGCAGCTCAAATTCAAGTACACAGCACAGCCCAAACTAAATGGTCGAGCTACAATGTCAAGTCAAAGATGGTGCAACAAGTCAAACAGCATGTACACTTGTAGTTTCAAAGTGATGGATCACTCAATATACAAGTGAACTCAAATGGTGATCAAATACAGCATGTTCGAGAAAGGATCAATGCGGCCAAGTTCATACATAGCCAATATAGCAGAAAATTCATGACAGTTCAATAATACAGACCAAAATGACAAGGTCGAACATGCAAAGCATTTTCAAGTATATTGACACTTGGATCAGCAAATGTAATATGGTGGGACAAACAAAACTTCAGCATTTTCAAGCAATATGATCGTGTTCTTTGATATGCAAGTAAAGCTAAAATAGTGAAACAGTATTGAGTCAAGCATGTCAACAAATCAAGCCATGCATAGGACATGGTCAGGTACAAATGAATACCCTGTGCATGCAACAGCAAACAGGGTGGATGAGAGCAAACAGCATAGGTGCAAGTAAACCAACATGATGGAGCATTGAGCAATTACAAATTGCAGCAGCAAAGTGAGCATAGAAAAGCATATATGGTCGAGCAAACATGAGTGCAGATATGGTCAGCAAGTAGCCAACATGGTAATGACAAAATACATGGTCGAGCACAGAAACAGTTTCAGGTGCACCCAAGTCATGTGCTAGTGAATGAATCAACCCAAACAGCAAATGTGAAGAACAAACATGTGTACATGTATACACAACAAGGAATCAGTCAAGGCAGTTTAAAATTACAGCAATTATTTTTTTGGAAAGAATTCTGTGCAAGTTTGGCAAGCAAATATTTTTGCATGCAAGAATAAACAAGTTTTTGGTCAAAACAGATTTCAGTAATCCGAGCACAGGTTAGAGCATACAGAGTGGAGCAGTTCAAGTGACTACTGCATGGTATGGCAACATAGATTGGTTCATGAACAAATGGAGATGGGTTAAAGCATGTTTATTTCAGCAAACAAATGTGAATCATCATGGTGGTGCAAAATGTTCTCAATATTCAACACGGCATGAAATCATTGACAATATGTTTGGCAACATTAAAAAACATTCCCAGAATGATTAAAAGTGTCAAGATATTTCCAGAAATCAATACATAAGTTATCAGTGCATTGAAAATTTATTTGGCAAGTAGGAAATCAGTGCATGACCAAAAAGATAACCAGTGGTTCAGGAAATTAACTCACGAGCAAATGATTTGGAAAACAATTAATTGTTTCCAGTTTTGGCATCACACATTCAAAGTCAAGATTCAATTTCACAAAACATATTTGGGAATAAATCAGAGAGATTTTTCCAAAATTCATCCATGTCATTCTCGGCAGTTTTTTTTAAATCAATCAAAAAATCCAAACTCGGCAAGAAGACCAAAATTCCATCAATCAAACAAGGTTCACAAATCAATCGAGGCATTAAAGCAATTAACCAATCAAGCCGAGGTTTTTTAAAACCAAATTTGTCAATAAGGGAAACACGAAAAATCAGGGACAATCTGACCAAGTCATTATCACGAAATCAGAATTCTTGTTTAGGATTTTCTAATCCTATTTAACACACGCATCATCACTGGCAATTTGATTTTAGAATCCAAGAACAACAATTTCAAGAATAAAACAATTTCAGAAAAACTCACAATCTTTAAGGAATTCAATCAGCACCAAATTGATCGAGCAAGTCAGAGGAAGCAAGGGGGTAATCATTGAAGACGTGGAGAACCATTTCCAGAAGCGATTTATCACCAACAAACAATCGATTTGGGGATTATAGAGCAAACCCTAGAAATATTTCCAGAGAAGCCGCCATTTTTCAGAGACAAAGGAACGGGCCAGATAAAATGAAGAGGGTGCACCAAAATGAATAATGGCCGGCCTACTTGTTTAAAGGGAGAAGGGCTTTTTTTTAATTCATTCTATCTCCTTTTAACTCTAGGGTTTTAGATTTAATTTTTGTTGTTGTTTTTTATTTCGAGTTATAAAACCGATCTGAACAGTTTTCTAGTTCTGTAAAATACTAGGGGGATCAGTCAGGGTGTTGACTGACAGTTCACAGAGTCTGTAAAATTCTGGGTTACTGGTTACGGGGTTGTAATCAGAGGAAATCTGGTCAAGGGGATATTGGCCAGTCTAGGGCTTTGAGCATAGGGTTAGAATAGGAGCAGGGTTTGCGAGTGTACATGGTCTTGTATGCGGGATCTGTTCTATCACCTAGTAGAAACCTTAGAAATGCAGCAGTAGGCAGGGTTTTGCCGAAGCTGGGTATATCTGTGTGTGATTTATTTTCTGCATTTCTGTTTCTGCTATATTCTATGATCTGTTTATTTTTATTTATCTCGTTTGATTTTTAATTCAGTTAAAAACTGTGAAAAACCCTATTCACCCCCCCTCTAGGGTTATTCTAGATCCAACAGTGGTATCAGAGCCAGGTATTCTGTTAACTCTAGAGTAATGGTGATTCCTAGGTGTCAGTCGATAGAGAGTCAGTCCAGCTCATTTCCAACTATTTTCAATGGAACAGATTTTTTAAACTGGAAATCCAAAATGGAATTTTATTTAAAATCTGTTAATATTAAATGTTGGGATGTCATTATCAATGGGTTTGATAGTGTAGATATTAATTTCAATGCTCGTGCTATGAAAATTATATTTGACTATCTTAGCACTGAACAGTTTAATCTTATCTGTCATTGTTTATCTGCACAGGAAGTTTGGAGAACTCTCAACAAGTTGTATGGAAAATCTGACAACAGCTCAAAACCCCATAATGTCAACTTTGATTCAGATCTATGCTTAACAAGTCATGTAGATGAAACTTCAGATGAATCAGATGATGGAGAATCAACAAATGCTAAAACAGAAAAACTCTCATATGAAGATTTGGTTTACATGTGTCTTGATTTAACGAAATCTGTTGATAAACTTCAATCTAAAAACAAATCTTTGAAAACTGAAAATCATGAATTGACCAGCAAAATTCATTGTTTGGAATTAAAACTTGAAAATGTTGTGAAACTTGAAAATTCTAATTGTGAAAATTGTTTGAAATTAAAAACAGATCTCGTTCATCTCAACAATAACATTCAAAGGCTTGAAGAAGAAATTCTAGTTTTAAAAGGTAACGAGATTGAGTTGAAAAATACAAACAATTTTTTTCAAAAGGAATTTAACAATTTTAAGACTATCGAAAATTCCAAACTTGAAATTGCTGAAAGTGATAGTTTGTTGAAAACAGATCTGATTTTGAGTGAGCTTGAAAAAGAGATTGAAAATCTCAAGAAACTTGGATCTGAAAAACAAATTAAATTTGAATCAGAGATCTTTGAATCCAAGACCAAAGTTAAAATGCTTGAAAACGAAAATTTGATTTTGAAACAGAATGATACTGAAAAGAGAAAGATCAGCATTAATCGTTGTTCGAATCTAATGAAAGAGAATTCTGATCTTAAATCCAAAATCAACAATCTTGAATTGAGTTTGAAACGCTTTTCAATTGGTGAAAAATCTTTGAATATGTTGTTGAAAAATCATTTTTCTTCTGGTCATAAAAATGGTCTTGGTTTTGGGAAAAGAAATGATTTTGAAAGTTTGAACTCTTGTGATTTCAAAAACTCTTTAAACTGCTTCAAGAAGAGTCATTCTAAAAATTTAAATTTTAAAAATTCCAAAAGTTTTTTGAATCACAATCGAGATAAGAATTGGTTTGATAACAATTCATTTTGGATCCCGAAAAGAAATAAAATGATTTTTGGAAAACCTAAACAAATTTGGGTTACAAAGGGAACTCTAGTTGATTCTAACGGATTGTTATATAAGCAGGTTTGGGTACCTAAAGCTATGAATACAACTGTGAGTGGTTTTACAAACTTTGTTAGACCACTCGATTCTATAAACTGTTAGGTATCGAAGGTGGCTGAGGAACTGCTGTGCTGAAAAGAAATTTGAAATCAAGATTGTCTATAACTCTGTGTCATTTACAGTTCCTTAGGCCAAGATCTGATGAGTTAGAGATTCTGATTTACATTGGATTCTGGTATGATCTCTAAACTCATCTTTGTAAATATTTTTATTTTTGTTTATTTCTCCTTCTACCCCCTCTGTGTATTTACTTTATCTCTTCTGTTTTAATTTTTCACTGTCACATCACTGTAACTTCTTCTGGGCTTCATTAACTTCCAATTGTAGAATTCATATTTTCTGGAAATTTGCCTCAGTTGAATATAATTCTGATATTTTAATCTTTTCCAGATCTTGTATTTAAACTTGTAAATATCTACAATTGTTTTGAAGTTTAGTTTCTGATTATTGAATTCATAACAGTGTTGATGCATTCATATCATATCTTGAACACTGTTAATTAGAATTCTAAATTTTTTTTTGAAGATCTGAATAATTAATGAAATTTCACACGCTTATGCTGTTTTGAGGTTCTTCCAATTCATTTTGGAAACGCTGAAAATATTATACTCATTACAGTACACTCTGTTATTTATCAGTTGTGATAATTTCAGACATTTTCAGATTGGCTTGAATATTGTAAATTGTCTAGAATCTCAGTGATACATCTTGAAATCCATCTTATATTCATGATTATTATGGTTCAAATTGGTTTGTTTGAAATCATCTGAAATTCTTGATATTTTGAATCTCACATACCTCTTAAATTTGAAATTATCGATTTTGTGTGAATGATTCATTATATCTCAAACTTGACATTGATTCAAGTGATTTCAAATAAATTATTTTTTAATTTCTGGTATCATGAATACCTCTCAAATTTGATGTAAATGATCTGACATTTCTATTGGGCTTGTAAGAAATAGTTTTTGAGAAATTCTTGAAAAGTTCTTTTTGAAAATGGTCTTTGAAAATCATTGATATTTCATGATTAATTGATTTAAATATTTATTTGTTTAAAATCATTTGAAATTATTGATTTATTGAATCACACACATATCTTGAATCTGACATTAATAATTTGGTGTAATCGATTCATTGAATCTAGAGTATTTCATATTCATCAAATGATTTAAAATAAATGGTATTTTTAATCTTGGATCATGAACCATCTTATGTGACCATCTTTCTGACAAGTTTTTTTTTAACTATTTTTGTGCTGCTCTGATACTGTTTTCAAATAACTGCCTGTTTTGATTTGTCTGTTGCTTGCCAAATTTGTAAATCTTGTCTGCGTGGGCTCTGTGTTTGAAACTCTTTGATATTCTTGTTCGTCTCAAGTGTCAATTTTAAATCCTCGAGAAGAGAGAACAATTGGTATCAGAAGTGCTGTTTTTTTTCCTCTTGTCCTGTATAGCTTTTCACATTTTCTCTTGTAATTAATTTTCAACTTTAAAATTATTTGTTGATTATTCATTTAGAAATTGAAATCAATATCCAATTGAACTGTATTTATAATTCATCAAAATTATTATCAGATTTTGAAATTCTGATGAATTATGACTGCAATATATTTCATAATAAGAGGAGATTTTATTTGGATTTTCATGATGGTTGAATATTTATTATAATATCTTTGAACTGGCAATTATTTCACGATCATTTTCTTTATCTATCATCATTCTGCCATCCATCATGATTTTATATTAATGTGGAGAGTTAATATTTTTAAATAAAAAAAAAAAAATTATAAACAGTGGGAATTTGTGATAGAAATGGGACTATATTATTTATTCAGAATTAGTGATATTTGAAAATTTTCAATAATCCCGGTACAGTTGGTCGTATTTCATAATATTATTAATTTAGAAATTTATTTCACAATCCATTTCTGTACCTACCACATTTCTGTCATTCATATTGGTTGTATATACCGAGGAGTTTTTCTATTTAAAGCTGAAAACGATAAATATTTAATTAATACATAAGTGTGTCTCTAACCTCATTTAAAAATCCAAGCTCTGGTCATGCATGGTTATGAGACAACTTATAATTTAAGCTGCGACTGACCTCATTTAAAAATCCAAGCTCTGGTTATGCGTGGTCAGGGTGCTCTTAAATCAAAAGAAAAAGAAAAGAAAATAATTTGCAATAAATAAATTTTTATGTGAAATTCTCCTTGGTGTATATTAACCAGCCTATCAATCCACTTTCTAATCTGTGAAATGTGTTGAAATTTTATGACGTATTATGATGTGTTGATTGATAGATATTGGAATTTGAGATTATTCGATTTTGTCATTTAAATTGAATTTATAATTATAAGTCCGAATCCATCACTGTTTTTGAACTCATTTTTATAAAATTCTTTTGAAAATATTTGGAAATCATTTTTTTTCTCTCTCCATTTTATATAAAATTCATCGTAAATCCGTCATTCTCTAAAATGTGAAATATGCCACCTGTTCTCAGAATATTATGATTTTTGTTTGAGTGATTGAGATTTATGATGATCGTTCTTCCTCTTAAGCTGATTTAATATTTGTTAGTCACTATTCATCTATATTTTAAATTCTATATCCTTTTGATGATAACAAAAGGGGGAGAACGGGTTGAGATTTTGATTTATGAGTGAATATTTTATAAATATTTTAATTTTGAAATTTTATTATTATTCACATTATTCATTTCACTCATGCACAGTTATAGGGGGAGTTTCTGTTGTAGGGGGAGCAAACAAATAGGGGGAGTTCAATATTCACTGTCAAACATATTTATTATATTCAAAATCTTCATATTTGTTTGTCATCATCAAAAGGGGGAGATTGTTGTATATAACGGTGTTGTATACACAATTATATGATTTTTTGTTTGATGATAACAACCAAATATATTTTTATTATAAATGTGTTTGTTACTGTACTGTTATTTCTCATCACAGACAGGAATATAACATTCATATTTAAATGGAATACTACTGCACGAGAATTGAAATATTATAACAGTATTTTATTTAAATATAAATATTATATTCAACATTTCAAACAGTACAGAATTTGTAACTCCAATATTTGTACATCATTGAAATACAATACTTTTCAGCTCCTCACTATAATACTCATTTCTACATACATACACTGACACATTCACTGACACTACACACTGTTTTTCATCTTCAGTCTTCACTGCTCATTGTCAGTCCAGTCATCCCCGCTTACCTGTCACACATGAAACACACACACAGTACACTGCAATAGAATTTATACTGAATATACATGCAAATATAAATTTTAATTTTAAAATTTTGTTTGCCTCAGTTTTCTGGTGTGTTTCTCATCCTTTTTCATGACTTGATCTGATTTATTAATCCGACTGTGTCTAGACAGTATATATTTAGTACAGGGACAGAAAATATTGTGTGATGGCTGCATATACACACGTGTATAGATACACGTGTGCACTGCCTCGCCAATCAGTGCGCAGCTGTGGAGCAGTCACATGGACCAAGCTCGACACAGTGAAATGGAGCAAATGAACACAATCAAGAAACTGGTCGAGCTAAAAGCATCTAAATAGGGTTCAGCATGACAGTGCATGCTCATGTACAAAACAGCCCAAGTGTCGAGCCAAGAAATTCAAAAATAAAGGTCAAAGCAGCTCAAATTCAAGTACACAGCACAGCCCAAACTAAATGGTCGAGCTACAATGTCAAGTCAAAGATGGTGCAACAAGTCAAACAGCATGTACACTTGTAGTTTCAAAGTGATGGATCACTCAATATACAAGTGAACTCAAATGGTGATCAAATACAGCATGTTCGAGAAAGGATCAATGCGGCCAAGTTCATACATAGCCAATATAGCAGAAAATTCATGACAGTTCAATAATACAGACCAAAATGACAAGGTCGAACATGCAAAGCATTTTCAAGTATATTGACACTTGGATCAGCAAATGTAATATGGTGGGACAAACAAAACTTCAGCATTTTCAAGCAATATGATCGTGTTCTTTGATATGCAAGTAAAGCTAAAATAGTGAAACAGTATTGAGTCAAGCATGTCAACAAATCAAGCCATGCATAGGACATGGTCAGGTACAAATGAATACCATGTGCATGCAACAGCAAACAGGGTGGATGAGAGCAAACAGCATAGGTGCAAGTAAACCAACATGATGGAGCATTGAGCAATTACAAATTGCAGCAACAAAGTGAGCATAGAAAAGCATATATGGTCGAGCAAACATGAGTGCAGATATGGTCAGCAAGTAGCCAACATGGTAATGACAAAATACATGGTCGAGCACAGAAACAGTTTCAGGTGCACCCAAGTCATGTGCTAGTGAATGAATCAACCCAAACAGCAAATGTGAAGAACAAACATGTGTACATGTATACACAACAAGGAATCAGTCAAGGCAGTTTAAAATTACAGCAATTATTTTTTTGGAAAGAATTCTGTGCAAGTTTGGCAAGCAAATATTTTTGCATGCAAGAATAAACAAGTTTTTGGTCAAAACAGATTTCAGTAATCCGAGCACAGGTTAGAGCATACAGAGTGGAGCAGTTCAAGTGACTACTGCATGGTATGGCAACATAGATTGGTTCATGAACAAATGGAGATGGGTTAAAGCATGTTTATTTCAGCAAACAAATGTGAATCATCATGGTGGTGCAAAATGTTCTCAATATTCAACACGGCATGAAATCATTGACAATATGTTTGGCAACATTAAAAAACATTCCCAGAATGATTAAAAGTGTCAAGATATTTCCAGAAATCAATACATAAGTTATCAGTGCATTGAAAATTTATTTGGCAAGTAGGAAATCAGTGCATGACCAAAAAAATAACCAGTGGTTCAGGAAATTAACTCACGAGCAAATGATTTGGAAAACAATTAATTGTTTCCAGTTTTGGCATCACACATTCAAAGTCAAGATTCAATTTCACAAAACATATTTGGGAATAAATCAGAGAGATTTTTCCAAAATTCATCCATGTCATTCTCGGCAGTTTTTTTTAAATCAATCAAAAAATCCAAACTCGGCAAGAAGACCAAAATTCCATCAATCAAACAAGGTTCACAAATCAATCGAGGCATTAAAGCAATTAACCAATCAAGCCGAGGTTTTTTAAAACCAAATTTGTCAATAAGGGAAACACGAAAAATCAGGGACAATCAGACCAAGTCATTATCACGAAATCAGAATTCTTGTTTAGGATTTTCTAATCCTATTTAACACACGCATCATCACTGGCAATTTGATTTTAGAATCCAAGAACAACAATTTCAAGAATAAAACAATTTCAGAAAAACTCACAATCTTTTAGGAATTCAATCAGCACCAAATTGATCGAGCAAGTCAGAGGAAGCAAGGGGGTAATCATTGAAGACGTGGAGAACCATTTCCAGAAGCGATTTATCACCAACAAACAATCGATTTGGGGATTATAGAGCAAACCCTAGAAATATTTCCAGAGAAGCCGCCATTTTTCAGAGACAAAGGAACGGGCCAGATAAAATGAAGAGGGTGCACCAAAATGAATAATGGCCGGCCTACTTGTTTAAAGGGAGAAGGGCTTTTTTTTTAATTCATTCTATCTCCTTTTAACTCTAGGGTTTTAGATTTAATTTTTGTTGTTGTTTTTTATTTCGAGTTATAAAACCGATCTAAACAGTTTTCTAGTTCTGTAAAATACTAGGGGGATCAGTCAGGGTGTTGACTGACAGTTCACAGAGTCTGTAAAATTCTGGGTTACTGGTTACGGGGTTGTAATCAGAGGAAATCTGGTCAAGGGGATATTGGCCAGTCTAGGGCTTTGAGCATAGGGTTAGAATAGGAGCAGGGTTTGCGAGTGTACATGGTCTTGTATGCGGGATCTGTTCTATCACCTAGTAGAAACCTTAGAAATGCAGCAGTAGGCAGGGTTTTGCCGAAGCTGGGTATATCTGTGTGTGATTTATTTTCTGCATTTCTGTTTCTGCTATATTCTGTGATCTGTTTATTTTTATTTATCTCGTTTGATTTTTAATTCAGTTAAAAACTGTGAAAAACCCTATTCACCCCCCCTCTAGGGTTATTCTAGATCCAACATTTATCCTATAAGAATCATATCTTTGTATACATAAATATCGCTGCTTCCATTACATAAAAAGGTCGATTTTTTTTCCTTCTATAGCTACATGTACATATAGAAACTGATTTAAAAGAAAAGCTAAATCCTAATAAAAACTATTTTAAAATAATGTTTGAATTATATAGAAGAAAACAATGAAAATAAACAAATAAGATGGCTTACTGGTCATCGGAGGTAGAGGGAGGGGTTTACTCGCGGGTTCAGGTGGTGAGGGGGGTCCGGCGGATGACTGGTGGCGCCGCCATTGGGTGGCGGAGGTGGATCTGATCGGCTTGGGGTTGCTAGGGCGCGGAGGTGATTGGAGAAGGGGGAAAGGAGAGGGAAGCGGCGCAGTGGGGGAGCTGGGGCGGAGCGTGGATGATCGGAGGGCGACTAGGCGGAGGCCGACCTTGGAGGTGGTGGCACGACCATCGACGCGGGGAGGGAGAGGCGCAATCTCGTCTTCGTCATTCTCTTTTTTTTCTGTTGAAAATGAAATTGTGAGGGGGGGCTAGAGAGAAAGGAAAGAGGGGTGAGAGGGTTTTTTCTTTTTATTTAATTAATTAATTTTTTGAGGAAGATTTATTTAATTAATTAATTTAATTTTCAAAAAGGTACTTTTTATTTCGACCTCGAAACAGGACCCACCGCCTGTCGTCCATAGCTAATTACCCCCATTCCGAACACAATGGGATATGTATCGTAAGCTGTTTTGGTCATTTCGATTAGTTTTCGTCAAAATCAACATATAACTCTATATATTGAATTTAAACGCGCATTTCAATTTACCGGGTCACATACTAACTCGAAAAATTCCCGAAAAATATTTTCTAGCTTTGTATTGACCATACGGTCCTAACCAAACTAATTTCGTCGAATTCTGAGACCGTTTGAAAAATGGCCATTTTCCAGTCGATTAAAATCAATTAAAACTGGTCAAACACGTTTTCCTTTGCCACGCTCACATTATAAATTGAAAAATTATGAAAATTGGAATCTAATAATAACTTATCATCACAGATCCAACAAAAGTGGTTTCGTCGAAATCCGAGGTCGTTTGCAAAACTTCCATTTTTAAGGGCCTGAATTCCATAGCGACTATTCAGAATTTTCAACTGGACATATCTTTTGATTCCCACTATGAAATTTTGATTTTTCGGATTCGCTGGAAAGATATTCACCAATAGATTCAGATATTTTTGGTTTCACTAAAATCCGGTTAATTTGAATCCTGTACATCGATTTGAAGTTTGAAATCGAATTATCAAACTACCGCGCCATTTTCAATTCCTTTTATAAATATAAATAAATATTTATATTCTATCGTCGATTCAAACGAATATATACGTTCGAATTATATTCAAAATAAATTTCTCATCGTTATTATTTAAAATAATTCATTTTAAATAATCAAAATTCGCTAAAATTGCCAAAATAAAAAATTTAAACTGGCCCAGATTTCCGGGTTATTACAATCTCCCCCACTTAAAACTTTTCGTCCTCGAAAAGGAACGAAGCCGAAAGTTGTTTAACACATCAACTCAACTTTCATTATTTTCTTTATGGCTTAAGTTCTTCAACTTTTCAGTTTCTAAGAACTTTTCAAATTTTTCAAAAATTTGGCTAACACCCTAAATTTTTGAAAAATTTCGCCATAACCTCCCCTGCACCGGGAGCACCGGGAAAATCCCGAAATTGCCATACAGGCCTTCTGATCTCAAAAAGAAAAAGAAAAAGCCAAGCGGCTAGCCAATCGGCTCATAAAATCATCATCACCCAAACAAAACAGTAAATTATGATAAACATGTACCTATTTGTCGGGCAAACAATTTTATTCTTCTGCTCTAGCCTCTTTACTATGACCTGTTCAATGAATGTACATGTATATGCAAGCAAATGCGACCAAATTTCAATACAATTCACTTTTTGGTCAATTTGGCTAAAGGTTCCACATTTAATTAATCAAACTATAATCAAACAACACAATCAGCAATCAATTAGTGAATTATCATTTCAAATTCATAACTTTGATATATAGTCAAAAAATCACATTTTGATGTCATATCACAACAATAAGCCCTATCTAATTTTGGTTTTCACACCAGTCTAATGGAAATATATAGATATCACACCTTCGAAACACGAAAATAAATTCTGATGATGCTCGAGCGATCATCAGAATCATCTTCGAGCGACTAGAGTGTAATTCTATATCTACCCAATATATTAAAACTTCGAATATCCGTGGATCAGACGTATATGCAAAATCTTTATATACTGGATAATCCAAATCAATATAAAATAAATAATCAAATACGAATAGTTGATTTAAATTTTCAAAACAAAATTTGTTTTCATTTTCAAAAATATACTCTTTACACTCATTCTAGGTTACTACTAATCCCATCTCTAACTAGTCATTCCATTGGATATTACTAATCCAATTTCTGATGAATTCTTTCGTATGGTTCTAATGTGTCTTGTTCTCTAAGCTTTGTAAACCAATGCTCTGATACCAACTGTAAAGACCCGTAACTTCCCCGATAAGGGAAGCCCAGATAGTTCGAGAACACGACAAATTAGAATGCAGACAGAAGAACATTTCATTGTTAATTACAACAATTCCATCAGAATACAAGAATATACAGAGTATAAATGAATATTACAGTTCATAAAATATTAGAGATTACAATACATTACATAGCAGCGGAAAATAATACAAAACACAACTAGAAGGAGATATACGGATACAAAGCTTTCCGGATATCGTTCCAGCTGTAAGTCAGGATCCTATGAATATAAATCTGCAAAACCAAAACTACTAGCTGCCCGTGTCAAAATAAGGGCACCCAGAGTTTAGGTTAAAACAATAAACTCCAGGTCAGTCATGGGACTGGTGTGAGAACTAAAACAGTTATTAATCTTTATTTTAAAGTTAGGTAAATCAAGGGACCACACTGTATAACACGGAACGGGTTTCCTCCCAAGAACACCAGTGCATAAAACAAACAACGCCATGCTAAATAAAGAACAATGAAGCTATTATAAGACCCAGTTCCCATCACACAATGCAACGCAAGCCGGAGGATAGGGTTTTTACCTTATAATAGCCAAAGAATGCTTGATACGTTTAAAACAGATTATTTTGATAGTATTATAAGTGCATAGTGTATAGAACAACTTCAAATCATAAGTATCAATCATAGGCGGCATAAGCGCCCCATCCCACTATGTCACCGTATATAGGATTACAACTAAAATCAAAACGTCACGTATTGGAAGTTGGATTTCCATCTGTGAACCGAGGCCAGGGATCGTCCTCTACCGATTCGAGACAATCTAGCCCATGTCTCAGGACCCAGACTCAGGTGGGCCCTTGGAGCGACAAGGTCGATCCACCGATGTGGATTAAAATGCCTGAACAATACGTCTCTCCACCCTATGGGGCGTAAATGAGCCAATAAATGACTCCATCGGACCTGGATCGTCCGATCAAACCGAGGCGCCTCGCAACAGCAACAACCACATAAGTCAAACTTGTCAGGGCGTGTAAAACCACTGACACCACTTCTAGCTAGAAAGAAACGCATGTCCTCCCTGAGGTCCTCTCCTGTTTCTGGTCCACTACCGGGGTGTGAGGCTCGCAAATCAACGTTACACAAAGCTATGCCACAAAGGCCGTGCTTTGATCATCCACCACAAGACTCTGCTTTTCAACAGAAGCCTTGATCATATTGCTACTTAGGCATGCCACACAGGCAATTCACTCCATGCGTTTGATATCCATCAATATATAACCCCTGAGCTCGTACGTCTCAGAGAAGGGCGTTAAGCAAGAGAATAAATTCTCCGCCGCCAAACAGATATATATTTAATAGAAATCAATCACACAGAATAAAATCCAATGTCAGACACACAGTCCATTTACAAGTTCGTTCTGGGTCTGAACGAAACCAGAGGCACCAAGTACCCCGCATATCCATCGATCTCCAAGTACGTCTGGACGATCACCAACTGATTCCCTCCTCTTGGGTGTACGGCCCAATCAAGATCATCAGCAATCACCCAAACGACGTTAAGACCTCAGGTCTTCAACCACCGTCTTCATCTTCGACACCACGTCGAATCAGTTATTCAGAATAGGATAAACCCGGTCTTTCTGAATAACTCGCGTATATAATCATCAAGTGTTACACAAACACGACATACGCCTCATTCCAATTCAGAATATTCGTTTATTCAAATATTCTTCTACTTTGGGAAAGGTTCCCATTAATTTTATCAAAGATAAATTCTTTAAATTTATTCTTTAATCTTCTTTGAATATCAATTCAAACTAGTCGGGATTAGCGAATCACACCGGAATAATCATTTATTTTATTTCCCAATCCCCACCTATTCATCCCATGAAGTAAAACTGGTAATACTTCATATCTAACACCACGGTGTTATCGGTAAATTCAATTACCATTTCACGTTCAAATCTAATTAAAGATTTAACTATCGCCTGGAGTAAAACTGGTGATACTCCATTCTCGATCATTTCAATCTAATTAAAGATTCATTAAAACTCCACTTAGTTTTAATCTTCACAGAAATCAATATCCTGTCTTTAACTGGGTTAAAGAACCAATGTCATTTAAAACACGGCCCACAATAAACCCAAAATCACATTCATTAATTATCGGGTTAAAGAACAAGTGTTATTTAAAACACTGTTCACGATAAACCCAAAAATCAATACTAGTTCAATTTCAATTAAATATTATTTAATTGGTACACTTCATTAAATCTAAATAAAAAGATTTAATCTTTTTCTCAATTGGGCTTAAGAACAATGTTAATGAAGACACCATTCACGACAAACCCAAATCACATTTGATATTAAATACAAGGCTCTGAATAGAAAATATATCGGCTTATATTCAATATCAAATTCTACGACCAACAAATATCGTATTGGAAATAACGATATTAATATATCTTTCAAATTTCCCAAACAATATCTGTATAATCACGAAATCCAACATTGAAATATTCCAAAGACAATTTCGATTCAAATCCATTCCCACTTTATATATTGGAAATTCTGGTTATTTTCAAAACCATTTCAAATCCACTTTATTTATTTTAGAAATAAATAGAATTATAATTCTAGTTCAAAACTAGTTCATTTCGATAAAAACCTATTTTTATCTTTTCAAATATGGAGTTTTTCATCCTGATTCTTCCCAAATCATTTCTTATAATTTTACACAAATTATTACTATTTTTAATAATTTTATCAAGGCCTGTACAGTCGATTTCCATCAAAGGCCATCGAACTGCACTTACAGCGACCTTTTCCAAATTTGATTTAGACATAATTCCAAATCCAACCGTTAGATTTCAAATTTCTAATATTCGTTAGAAATCACTTTTCGATACGAACCCAACGGTTCTGGTTTTAGGAGAATCCGACGGTCGGATCTCCCGCAATATCCGTTTGAAGTCAATGGTCGAAATTCACGAACTGCCCCCGCGCGGCGCGTTCTATTCAGGCCATTATATTATATATATAATATATACTTCATCGATTTCAATTCAAAACGTGCTTTATAAATTGTTTTAAATTCACTTTCAAAACGGTCTCAACTTCATATTCAATTTCAAATCAAAATTGAATATTCCAATATAAATTCGTTTTAAATTCATTTCAAATCGATTTCAATTCAATATCAATTCGAATTCATTTATATTCAATTTCAATTCGAATTCATTTATATTCAATTTCAATTCGAATTCATTTATATTCAATTTCAATTCGAATTCATTTATATTAAATTTCAATTCGAATTCATTTATATTCAATTTCAATTCGAAATTCATTTCTTTTCGAAAAATCAGATTTTGAAATCACTTTCGATCTTCATTATAAAATGAATAAAATCGATATAAATATCGTTCACGTCAAAATGACGTCAATCTAATAAATACAGCTTCATATATTCCTATTTTCAAATATTCTATTTCAAATATTTCTATTTTTAAATATTGCTACTTTCAAATATTCTATTTCAAATATTCTATTTCAAATATTCCTTTTTTTTTAAATATTGCTACTTTCAAATATTCTATTTCAAATATCCCTTTTTTTTAAATATTGCTACTTTCAAATATTCTATTTCAAATATTCTATTTCTAAACTGGAATGAGGCCCAATCACTTACCATATAATGTTAATTATATGGATTTTCTACAACACATGTATACAATAACAATGATGAATAATCAACCATCATCCAAAGTGCATTCTATACTGTATAAGCATCGAATATAAATATTTAACGCTTATAACAGTCTGTCAATCAATCGATCGACATACAACTAACTATTGGGATTAGTGTACGTCATATATCATCCCAATACCCGTGTGGGGTTTCAAACAATCAAACACAGATTTTATTTGTGCAGTTGGGCGATGTGTAAAATTTATCGTCCCAATCAATATCAGTCAAATGTGTGTATATAAACAAATCGTCCGATTTGTTTATTTTATTTCATTTCATATACACGTTAAAAATTCTATTTTTAACTATAAAATATTTTATTTCAACTATATAAATATTTTATTTCATTTCACATCACATAATCAACTACACATCAAAATCAAACAAACAAGCGAACAAGCCGTCCATGGTCTGTGGACGACAGGTGTCGGGTGCTACCAAACACCGTCTGCATCCTAGTATATATTTTAACTAGAAAAGAAAATTCAAAGTGAGAAGTTCTCACCAAAGCTAATCCAAACGCCACGACTCTTCTTAGGTAGGAAATCTCCGCCGTTTCTTCTTTCGTCACTTTCATCATCCGTAATCACTACATATATAAAAATCGAATTTTTAACTTCACTTCATATATATAAAAATCGAATTTTTAACTTTACTTCATATATATAAAAATCGAATTTTTAACTTTGCTATTCAATATATAAAAATCGAATTTTTATTCCAATGAAATCCATATAAAGACCACATCTTTACATAAGGAAAAATCACATCTTTCTCCCTCTATTCATATAAATAAAAATCGTAGTTTTATACTTCTAAAGATCTAATCTTTATCCTCGCTTTCATGATAATAAAATCATATTTTCTCCGCTTTTCCTATATTCAAAATCATGCCTTTTTATCCTATAAGAATCATATCTTTGTATACATAAAGATCGCTGCTTCCATTACATAAAAAGGTCGAATTTTTTTCCTTCTATAGCTACATGTACATATAGAAACTGATTTAAAAGAAAAGCTAAATCCTAATAAAAACTATTTTAAAATAATGTTTGAATTATATAAAAGAAAACAATGAAACTAAACAAAGAAGATGGCTTACTGGTCATCGGAGGTAGAGGGAGGGGTTTACTCGCGGGTTCAGGTGGTGAGGGGGGGGGGGGTCCGGCGGATGACTGGTGGCGGCGCCATTGGGTGGCGGAGGTGGATCTTATCGGCTTGGGGTTGCTAGGGCACGGAGGTGATTGGAGAAGGGGGAAAGGAGAGGGAAGCGGCACGGTGGGGGAGCTGGGGCGGAGCGTGGATGATCGGAGGGCGACTAGGCGGAGGCCGACCTTGGAGGTGGTGGCGCGACCATCGACGCGGGGAGGGAGAGGCGCAATCTCATCTTCGTCGTTCTCTTTTTTTTCCTGTTGAAAATTAAATTGTGAGGGGGGGGGCTGAGAGAAAGGAAAGAGGGGTGAGAAGGTTTTTTTCTTTTTATTTAATTAATTAATTTAATTTTCAAAAAGGTACTTTTTATTTCGACCTCGAAACGGGACCCACCGCCTGTCGTCCATAGCTAATTACCACCATTCCGAACACAATGGGATATGTATCGTAAGCTGTTTTGATCGTTTCGATTAGTTTTCGTCAAAATCAACATATAACTCTATATATTGAATTTAAACGCGCATTTCAATTTACCGGGGTCACATACTAACTCGAAAAATTTCCGAAAAATATTTTCTAGCTTTGTATTGACGATACGGTCCTAACCAAACTAATTTCGTCGAATTCTGAGACCGTTTGAAAAATGGCCATTTTCCAGTCGATTAAAATCAACTAAAACTGGTCAAACACGTTTTCCTTTGCCACGCTCACATATTGAATTGAAAAATTATGAAAATTGGAATCTAGCAATAACTTGTCATCACGGATCCAACAAAAGTGGTTTCGTCGAAATTCGAGGTCGTTTGCAAAACTTCCATTTTTAAGGGCCTGAATTCCATAGCGACTATTCAGAATTTTCAACTGGACATATCTTTTGATTCCCACTATGAAATTTTGATTTTTCGGATTCGCTGGAAAGATATTCACCAATATATTCAAATATTTTTGGTTTCACTAAAATCCGGTTTATTTTGAATCCTGTACATCCATTTGAAGTTTGAAATCGAATTATCGAACTACCACGCCATTTTCAATTCCTTTTATAAATATAAATAAATATTTATATTCTATCGTCGATTCAAACGAATATATATGTTCGAATTATATTCAAAATAAATTTCTCGTCGTTATTATTTAAAATAATTCATTTTAAATAATCAAAATTCGCTAAAATTGCCAAAATAAAAATTTTAAACTGGCCCAGATTTCCGGGTTATTACATTATACTAAAATATGAATCATCATAAATACACCATATATGGACCAGTATAGTACTAGGCAACTGTCACTTGGACTTCTATCACATCAAATAAGTTTAATGGTCAATTTATCAGTTATACGTTTTCTGTGTTTTTTTATTTTTCATTTTGGATCTATGACTCGGGAGAATTTAGGTGGTAAGGGCTCTTAAACAAGAACTCTCCAAGCAGAAATTGAACAAATAAAATGCACACAGTAATCAACCAAAGTGCTATTCAACAAAAGAGGTGAACTTTCATTCAGTTACATATAAAAATGTTTAAATACTGAATAGGCATGGTGCAACAGAACAGAGGTGCGGTAGAACCTATGTGGGACAGAAGCCATCGCACTGGGCTAGATATTTCTAATACCAAGTAGTAATTAATAAACTTGAAATAAATGTAACCGTGAGATAAACTCACCTGAAGAGGACAGCGACGCCAATTGGCGCGACAACGGTGACCATCGGCGCGTCAGCAGTACCTTTGAACTAAAGAGGTGTTTGTGCCAGCCTCTCATGTGTGGTGCGCCACCAAGTGTCGTCGTGAATCGGTGACGGGGTGGCTCAGGCGCTGCTCGGTTAGCAAACGGAGGCCGAAGGAAGTAGATGAACTCGTGATGATAGGTTGTGATTGCGAACGGTGAAGGAGACCATGGCTTTCAAGATTTGGGGAAAAATCGGATTTATGGGGAAAAGCTATTTCGCTGGCCCTCCCCTGGAATGGGAATCGATGGGGATACGTAAAAGGGGTGGCACAGTATGAACAAAGAAAAAGGGGACACACATGATAATTCCAGAGCAGGTGTCAAAAATATTCCAACAAGGTGAACAAGTGGGAAAAATTCATTAAGCAAATATTCCCTAGTGTAATATACATTTATATTGTACCATTATTTTGTACACTATACATACATAAGATTACACATTCAAATACAAGTTTAGATTAATTTAAATCAATTTTCCATTAAGTACAATAAATTATAATTCTAAAAATTAATTTATATTTTCAAATCTATTTTTTTTTTCTTAAACGCCAAAATTTTCTGACTTATTACAGCTTTCTTCCAAAAATCCGGGTTGTTACACTCCATGTGCTTAATCAATTCTTCGAAGGCAGTCTGACATTCAGGAGTCCACTGAAACTCTTTCTTTCCCTTCTTCAAAGCATCGAAAAGCGGGATGCACTGATCCATTGCTTTTGAGATGAATCGGTTAAGGGCAGCAACTTTCCCATTCAAGCTTTGAAGCTCTTTCTTTGTCCATGGGGCTCGTATCTCCCGTAAGGCCGTGAATTGGGAAGAATTCGCCTCAATGCCCATGGCGTTGACCATGAAGCCGAGAAATTTTCCCGACGAAACTCGAAATGAGCATTTAAAAGGATTTAGCTTCATGTCATACTTTCTAAGGATATGAAACATTTCAGCTAGATTCTCCATGTGATCTTCGGCTTTCTTTGACTTTACCAGCATATCATCTACATAAACCTCCATAGTGTTCCCAATTTGGGATTTGAACATGGAATTCACAAGGTGCTGGTGGGTTGCTCCTGCATTCTTTAGTCCAAACGGCATAACTTTATAGCAATATAGGCCTCTATCGGTTATGAAACTTGTGTTCTCCTCGTCTGGCTTATGCATCATATTTGATTGTACCCAGAGTATGCGTCCATAAGGGATAACAGTTCGTGTCCCGCAGTTGCATCAACAAGTTGATCAACTTGGGGTAGCGGAAAACTGTCTTTGGGGCACGCCTTGTTAAGATCTGAATAATCTGTGCATACTCTCTATTTGCCGTTGGACTTCTTTACAAGGACCGGATTTGAAACCCAATCGGGATATTTAGATTCTCATATAAAGTTATTTTTGAAGAATCGGTGTACTTCTTCTTTTAATGCCACAGATCTTTCAAGTCCCTGAATTCGTCTTTTTTGTTTTACAGGATTCAAACTGGGATTAATATTCAGCTTATAAACAATTACATCAGGTGATATTCCGTACATGTCGGAATGCGTCCAAGAAAAAACATCTAAATTTGTTTTTAAAAACAATATCAAATCCTTCTGCAACTTGAGGCCCAGCTGGGAACCTATCTTTAAGACTTGGTCTGGATCTTTATCGTGCACTGGAATGGAGATGGTGTCCTCAGCTGATACCGCTCTGTTTTCCCCCATACTAGCTTTTCTCGGATCAATCTCCTTTTGAGCTCCACTATGCTCGCCAATATGAGGGCCCTGCCCTAATTGCTATAAGGGGGGTCATGAATGTGGAGTGGAGGCTCCACATCCTTCTTCACTTCTTTCTTCCTAGCCTCGGCAAGCTCAACCAGATAGCACTCCCTCGCTGCCCGTTGGTCGCCTTTGACTATGCCAACTCTGTTTTAGTAGGAAATTTCATTGTGAGGCACCATGGTGCCATTGTTATTATGAACGCTGCAAGGGTTGGCCTTCCAAGGAAAGCATTGTAGGTAGAAAGCTCATCGATTATGACAAAGTCTTGCTTTAGTGCGGCCTTCTGCTCTCCTTCTCCAAGTTTGACAAGTAGATTGATGATGTCAATTGGTTGGATAACTTGCCCCGTAAATCCGTGAATTTTATCCTGACAAGCTTTCACATCATCCATGGAGAGTTTCATCCTATGAAATGCACTGATGAAAAGGACATTGATAGATGCCCCACTATCAAATAAGACCCTTTTGACAATGGCTGGACCCAAGCCAATGGTTATCACTATTGGATCCACCGTTGGAGCTATGAATCCATCTGATTCCTCATCTTTGAACACAATGTCATCCCATGGAATTCTTGGCATCTTAGCTGACATGGCTTCGCTCATGATCATGAGATCTTCTCCTTTCGACATGCTCTTCACTTTAATAGTGTATTTCACAATGTCCCCCTAGCTTCTTCTGGCTGGGTGTGGCCCACCTGAAATAGTATTGATGATCAACCTTGGAATAACAACGACCAAAGCATTCTCATTCTGCCTAGGTTGTCCCGTAGATGTTCCCTGGCCTTGAGCACTCTGGGCATTCTGCGGTTTCTTTGCATACTACCAATGTCTGTTTTTCCTTATCAGTTATTCAATTAAGCTCTTTAGGTGTCCGCACTCGTTTGTATTGTGAACTGGCTGGTTATGTAATCGGCAGAATCTCCCTGACTTGATTGTAGCATCACTGACTTTCACTTGCTTTGGTGTTGGGTATTCTTCAGTGTCCTTGGTTGTCATGAAGATGTTCTACACGGTGTCGTTCAAAGGAGTCAATTCCGAATTCTTAAAGAAGCGAAGCTTTTTGTTAGGTCGATTGTTTCTTCCATCATTCCCTCTTTTCTGACTACTGGGATTCTTCTGGCCACCTTCAGCATCATTATTTTTCTTCTCGATTTGTATGCTGCTCTCATGAACATCTATATTATAGACTGGATCTTCATCCACACCTATATATTCCTCAGCTTTGTCAAACAGTTCCTCAAGAGTACTTGGTTTTTTCTTCTTAATCCATCGTCCAAGCTTGGTCTTCTTGCTTATGGCTCCCTTCAAAGCCATTAAAACCAAACAAGGCTCATAGTTTCCAACCTCAGCTGCAGCGGTACTGAAGCGGGTGAGAAAAGCCCTTATGGATTCTCCTGGCCTTTGCTCAAGCTTGTTCAACTCCATGACATCTCATACTTTTGTCGCTTGGAGCCTGAATTGCTCTCGAAATAGTTTGGCCAAGGTAGCAAAGTCATCCACAAATTTGGGTGGTATCTTTGTGAACCAAAGTGATGCCACTTCCTCGAGATAAGTTGGAAAGTACAAGCACTTCAACTCGTCCATGGCACGTGCTTCGTCCATATGCTGACCATATTTGAACAAGAACGCGTTGGGATCATTTGTCCCATTATAAGCTTGGACTGTCGGAGGTTTAAATTTATTTGGATATGGAGCCATCTTAATTCTCTTTGTAAGCGGGGTTTTGGTAGGAGCTGGACCACATGGCGGACACCGTCATCTTTACCGGATGTTTGTCTAAGCAAACGGTCACGGTTCAGATTTCGGGGCCCTGAACCTCTCACTTGGGGAGGTGCCCCTTTGGTGGTTCCAAGCGCTTGTCGAGAAGTTGTTTTATCGGTATGATTGTGCATGGGTGACTTAGCTTACTTACGTCGAGGATTATTAGGATTTGTAACCTCCTGAATAGAATCTCCTCGGTTTGGACTTGAAGAAGAAGGGCCCGCATTTTCCGTATGATTGGTTTGAACGGATTTAGCACGAGCATCATTCATGGTAACTTTCGCCGTAGCAGCTTGTATGGCGAACATGGATTCAAATTTCTTCATCATGGCCTTATTTTTAATGTCCATTTGGTTTGTAAAACCCGCAACAACTTCATCTAACTCCCTTCTCGTTACGGCGACTCCGGCCTTAGAATCTTGGCCAACTTCAAATTGGTTGGTGAGAGGGGTATTTTTGTTGTTGGCGGCATCATTAGCATCTTCGGCATTTTTACTAGCATTTTTCTTCGATGGTCCACCCATGATTTCGGACAAGGACTTGAATTTGACAGAAAACTCGTCGGTTGGATTAGATCGTAGTCTCGTAGGATCTATGCAGAGATAGACTTAGATTCTCAATGCAAGGCCTTGAACCTTGTGAGAGAGTGTGAAAGAATGAAAGATCGAATGCGGCCCTACGGTGGGCGCCAAATGTTAATCCCAAACGTGAAATCAACACCAAAGGTACTAAAAGTACTTCACAAAGTGTTAAAAAAATAAGAGAAGTGGAGCCACAAAGTCATAGAAATGCAAGTAAAGGACACGATATTTTATAGTGGTTCGATCAAACTTGATTTACATCCACTTTAGAGAATGATTCCATTATCACATTCAGAGTTACAAGGCAAGTATATCCTCTCATTACATTCATTATTAATCTCTCTACTTTCCTCTCTTGATCTATTAGGAATTGTAAGGGGGAATCGATGATATCCTTCAAATGTAGCAAATGGTAGGACAGATCTAGACTTTCTAATGAGCTTTAGTGAATTTCCATGACTTCATAATGGATTTGGAGTTAGATCTTCAATTAGAGATGGTTGAAGATGATCAAATCACTTAGAAAAGGTTGAAAATTAAGTTGGGCAACCCTTCGGGGTCATGAAAATCCTCCCTCAATAAAGTAAAGTTGAACCCTGATCGATGCTTTCCTAAGAACTAGAAAAGCGTGAATTTTAAAATAAATACTGCAAGCACATGTATCGTGTAGTATGCAGGCCGAATCACAGGGAGGTAAATTAAATTAAATTATTTATATAATTTCTTGGGCGAGTTAGACAAATCTTCGAGGTTGGTTTTGAAAGCAAACGAAATTGAAACTGCAATTAAACTATTATTGAACTGAATCAGATCTGAATCAAATCAAATATGTATTCAATCCAATATAAATAGGGAAGCAGTAAAAAGAACATAAACTAAAATAACAAACAGGAAATACAATTAGGATTACCGCTGAATCTAATCAGACGGTCAATCGCTAATAAAAATATGTGAAAAATACAAATATCTACCAAATCTAATTATGTCAACACTAATTGCAAAGAAAATAAAAAAATGCAGAATAGAGAAAAAGAAGAAAACTTTATTAATTCTAAGATGATGTTTACAATGAAAATACAAGGGTATTTATAGGATAGATATCCAACCCTAACCCTAACCCTAATACAATGACAAATGGGCCTTAGGGAAATCACAAAAGAGTTTACAATGAGAATTACAAATGGGCCTTAGTGAAATCTAGTAAATTTGGGTCTTTCCTCTTTTCCTTTTGCTTCTTTGATAATTCTTCATTGATTTGTGATGTACACGGCCTTTCTACCAGTTATTTTCTTGTCCAAAAAGAAATTTGATGTACGATCTTCATCTGCAAGTCTTCAAATATATATACACAACAATTTGATCTCTATTTCCCATTTTTCTGACTGTATGTAGCTTAATCGGCATATCTGTAAAAGTGACAAAATAATACCCAAGTAATATTTATTTATATACAAAAGATAAGATATAAAAGCATAAAATAAACATATTTCTATGTCAATCAAATACCCCCACACTTATCTTTTACTCGTCCTCGAGTAAAACAAAAAAAAATGAAAAACTACACTATATAGGTCACACTTTCGTAGGAAACACGATTGCATTGAGCATATGCAACAAGCCGTAAACCTCTAGGTGTCCCTAGTAGGACGAGTGGTGTCTCGTGAGGGTTTTCAGCAGATACTACCCACAAAATCCAGATGCAGTATATTATGGTTCTAATGCAAATACATGAATGAAATATACATATGCAAAAAGATAAAA
The DNA here is from genome assembly GCA_030737875.1 of Allium sativum. Taxonomy (NCBI): domain Eukaryota; kingdom Viridiplantae; phylum Streptophyta; class Magnoliopsida; order Asparagales; family Amaryllidaceae; genus Allium; species Allium sativum. The sequence continues at coordinate 45,987,546 of CM060915.1, read as the reverse complement.
ATGAAAACACGACTTATTTCAGGAAAGTGGTACAACAAATTAAGTTTACATTTTCTATTCAGTTGATTTTATTTTAGATATATCAACTTGTCACAAATTTTCAATATAAATCAAGTTTTCAAATGTTATGTTCTAGTTTGGCCGGTTACTTCGGTTGATAACATAGTGCAGCCATGAAATAAATTCTTAGTTTGCTTACCACAATTTGTAAAGTGGTATTCTAATTTCCTTGTGTATGGTTAGTCAAATCGATAAGGTCAAGAAGTGCTTGGGCTTCATCGCTTATTCTCTGTCTCTATAAAAATTGAAATTTATGATTAATTACATACACCTAACTAAAAAGACCAAGGTATACCACCCATACACTGCCTTGCGGACTGATGGAGAGTTGGGACAGAGCTTGGCGGATTGTGCAAACCGATGCTGACTTTGTAAACAACATGTCGGTAATCCTTAGGTGTCCAACTCATAAAATGAGACCAAGATATACCAATGCTGACTTTGTCAACAACATGTCAGATAGAGCTTAGCGGGTTTGCACACCAACACTAGATATACAAGCAATTTTGGATACCCTTGGATTACTATTATTATTATTATTGAAAATATAAGAACAAGAGAGATCACGCGAATTCAGCTTAACACAATTTAGTTTTAAAGATTCGAAAAGACAATATAAGTCTTTTAAGTCCTCCACTCATTTAAACAAATACTACAATATAGAATAGATTTTATGGCCATCACCTAAGAATCTCCCTATGTACCAGTTACACTATTATCCCTCAAAATTCAACTTTTCATTATATTTTTTATTCGATCTTAGTTGAGAGAAAAAAAAATACTATCAACTGATTAACATTCCTTAACTAATTTTGTTATATCAATCTAAAATGAGTCGTATTTCAAAAAAAAAATTGGTATGTTACTACGATCTAAAATGCATGAGGGTCCTATTTAAATGCATGAAAATGAAAAGGAAAAATTAAAGAAGAATAAAAATGATTGCAATGTAGACTCCCCCCACACTTGAACTAAACAGTGTCCACACTGTAACGTTTCCTAAATTTGAAAGATCATACCCAAAGATGGATTAAATGTAAAATGATTTGTAAAATGAAATGCAGTCTAACTATATGTAAGAATGGATCATATGTACAATGATATATGTATTTGCGATGTATGCGATGCAAAGAATGCCACCACCAGTTTCCCCCACACTTGGTTCTAGCCTGATGAATCACATTCCCACTACGTCTAGGCATGTTTTCTAATAAGCAAAGGATTTTGAAAGTCATCTCATCATTATACCTAGATTTATAGTCTAATAGATAAATGTCCAGTGTCATCCTAACATGAAGTTTTTCAACCAAGCTAACATTTTAAAAATAATTCATGTGTTCGACAAACTTATCAGTGTAACTGTTCAAAAATTCGTGATCGTATATAAACATAGTTTTTCAACCAAGCTAACATTCAAAAAATAATTCATGTGTTCGACAAATTTATCAGTGTAACTGTTCAAAAATTCGTGATCGTATATAAACATAGTTGCAATCGTGAAATTTAAATTCTAAGTGTTGTTCAAGACTATGTGATCACATTTCTCAACTTTATTAATTGACAACGTATTTTCGACACTAACAAATTCTAGTTCGTTTGAAACCTCAAAATCGAAATTTTCGAACTTGATTTGGTGGCTTGATTCAATTTCATCCTCATTTGTCAATTCATCCTCATACAATCCAAAAAATTCATGTTCATTAAAATCCTTTTCCAGTTTTGAGTTTTTGGAAAATTCAACATTTACATTTTGTTTAATTTCAAAAATTTCAAGTTTCTCGCAGCCTGAAAGAGAAAGATCAAAATCTAAGCTTAAATCTTTTTCCTGAAAAGAGTTGAAGTCCAAATCATTTGTTGAATTTTTAACAACTTCATTTAGATCATTATTTTCAAATTCCAAAGTTGTTATCTTAAAATTTTCACTATCAGTAAAGAATGGATTATTTTCTGATTCATCGCTTATTTGAATTTGATTTTGTTGCTCTCGTTGTTCTTTCAAAGATGCCATTAAATAAGCAAGTTCATCCATCTTTTTATTTAGCCTTTCTTCCCTCTCTCTTAGAATGTTAAGATGATATTCTTCAGAATCGTTGATTTGAGAGCTCTCGTTTTGGATTTCTTGATTATCAAAATTATAGTCCACATCAATTTCACAATCAATATTATTTCCAATGTGGTGGTTGTTTGAATTTTCAGAAAAATGACAATGATATTGGAAATCATTTTGATTATATAAATTATGTTTGTAACCAAAACTATTAAAATTCGAGGGAAAATTGCAATTTTGGTTATTTTCAAGATGTTGATATGGGCTATAACTTTGAAAATTTTGGTTTACAACCCTATATTGATGTTAATCAATGTCATATTGAGATTCAAAGCTATTTTGATGTGGATGTGGCTCATAATCGAAATTATTGAAATTTGAATTGAAGTCGCAATTTCGATCATTTCTATGATTTTGAAAATGTTGGTCAGTTGGAAAATTTTGAAAATTGTTGGCATTTGACTTACGAAATTTCGGAAAATTTTGCTTCATGAGTTGTAATTCATACTCATACTCTTCAAGAAGGCGTCTACTCCGGTTATTATCTCACATTTCTCTCAATGGTTTTTTTGAATCAGACATTTTAAAAAAGTCACGGCAAGACAGAAATTATTCTCACTTCAAAATAGTATAAAATACTAAGTTGCGCTCTATTAATTAACTGACTCAATTAGAAGGGGGAAGAGGGTCTTATGGCCGTTCACGTATAGTATAAATATTAAGGGATACGACCAATGTTTTACGGGTAGTATGCAACCTCTTTTGCTAATAGTTCAATAAATTGAACTACTATATATCCGCGATCCAATTATAAGAGACAATCAACTTCACAAAGCACCACTTTCAATTATATTATTTTGCAATGTCTACTTTTATTGTTGAAAACAATGAGAATAAAGATTTTAGTTATGGGAATATCAGTCAACCACAAAAATTAGACAATAATAACTGCAGAAATTTAAAATATTGTACAAGCAAGCCACTGCCCCTGCAGAAAATTTCTATTAGCAATTTTTATATTTTTCAAACAGCTGCAGAACCTGTAGAGTTTAGAAAATTTTACAGAGAAGGGTATGATAGTTTGTCCAGAGCAGTTGAGTACTGCTCACGTTTCAAATCAACTGTTTGCGATTTGCTTGTCCTGTTGAATTCTCGGTTTGATGCTCGAATTCCTTTCTTGCTTTTGAATTTGATTTCTTCTTCTTTTGTTTTTTTCCTTTTTTTTGGGAAAAGAGAAGGAAAAAAAATAGGAAAAGAAAAAGAAAATAGAAAACTAAAAAGAAAAAAAGAAAAAAAAGTGCCAAAAAAACTAAACTAAAAAAGCAATAACTAAATTAGAAATGAAAAACAAAAGAAGTAAGCTCAAAATGAGAAATCGGCTCAACCAAAAGATCTGCACAACTCAAGCCATTCACTCAAGCAATTAAATAGGCCAGTCAAGCCAAACTCGTACTCCACGCACTAACTAATAAGTCAAACCAAACATGTAATTAAAGAAAAGCACAAATAAGATGTTCCTCAATTCGAAACCAGGCAAAACAGAATACACATGCGCAAAATCAACTCAATTGAAAATGCTGACACCCTCTTATAAATCAACACAGACAAAAACCTAATTTCTTCCTCAAAAACCGAAAGAAAAATCGAAATAAAGACGCACCCACTTTGTTTCACGAATCGAGTTATCGTAGGATTTTTTTTCCTTTCAAAATCGATTCAATTGGCATCGAATTGAGGTCTGAACTGGGAGTCTTCGAACTGGATTTGGGGTTTTGATTCTTGGTTTGCGTGTGGTGTTGCGATTTGGTTTTTGGAGTTCAGATTGTGAACAGGGTGATTGGGCGTATTCGAACGGCTTTGATTTGGGGTTTTGGCTTTGTTTGCGTCTTTGGTTTGCAGGAGTTAAGGTTGGAGATTTGTGAGGGAGGTTGAATTTCAGGATTGTTCTGATGATGGAGGTGGGCGGTTCTGATTATAAGTTGTGGGTTGATGGTATTGTGATCTAGATGATGGAGAAAACTTTTGCGGTGTTTGTATGGAAGTGCAGTTTTTGCACTGTGTTGGTGACTGTTTTGAATTGTGGTAATGGTAGGAGTGTGGAAAATTTTAGAAGTGGGACGGAGAGACAGTGGCAAGACGGACTTGGTGATGTGATGAAAATGGATGTAGGAACTATGAAGTGGAAGATGATGGTGGTATGTGGTTGTAAATAGGAGATGATTATGGGATGGGTTGTGAAGTTAGAACTTGCTTCGTGAGGTGCAAGGAATAGGAGAAGACAGAAACAAGAGGAAAGAAACAAATAAAGGAATTTTTTTTTTTTTTTTTGGAAAGTAATAAATTGCAAAGAAGTGTAAAAAGGGAAAACATTTGAGAAAAGGGAAGGGAATATAGACAGAGCAGAAACAACAATAGGAAATGTTTTTTTTAATGTTGTAGAAGAAGAAATAAATTTGCAAGAGGAGAGAATTGACTGGAAAAAGGAAAGAAATAAAAGAAAGGAAAAAAAATGGAAAAGGCAGAAAATCAATGAAAATGGCAAGTTTTTTTTTTCAAAATATTTGTGCAAGAAGAAAGGGAAGAATTGTAAACGGGAAAGAAATTAATTTTAAAGAAGAAATCCAATTATACAGAGAGAATTAATTACACGGCAGAAATGGGAAAGATTTTAAAAGAGATTTTTTTTTAAAAAAAAAATATGTGGAAAAGAAGGAAGCGCTTGTAAAAGAAAAGAACGAGATTGAGAAATAAAAAGAAAACAAATTGGAGAAAATTGGCAACTAATTAAAGAAAAAAATGGCAATTTTTTTTTGTTTTGTTTAGAAGATTAAAGTATCATTTAATAAGACCAAATCTAACCAATCAAAACCTTTTTTTCTGTATATACAACAAAACAAAAGGAATAAAATAAAACTAACACGAATCAGAAATTAAATAAATAATAAAATTTAATGTGACTCCCCCGACAACGGCGCCAAAAACTTGATCGATGCTTTCATAAGAACTAGAAAAACGCGAATTTTAAAATAAATACTGCAAGCGCACAGATCGTGTAGTATGCAGGTCGAATCACAGGGAGGTAAATTAAATTATTTATATAATTTCTTGGGCAATTTAGACAAATCTTCGAGGTTGGTTTTGAGAGCAAACGAAATTGAAACTGCAATTAAACTATTATTTAATTGAATTAGATTTGAATTTAATCAAATCTGTATTCAATCCAATATAAATAGGGAAGCAATAAAAAGAATAGAAATTAAAGTAACAAACAGGAAATAAAATTAGGATTACCGCTAAATCTAATCAGACGGTCAAACGCTAATGAAAATAAGTGAAAAATACAAATAATGTTCTACCAAATCTAATTGTGTAGACAACACTAATTGCTAAGAAAATAAAAAAAACTGCAGAATAGAGAAAAAGAAGAAAACTTTATTAATTCTAGGATGATGTTTACAATGAGAATACAAGGGTATTTATATGATAGATATCCAACCCTAACCCTAACCCAAACACAATGACAAATGGGCCTTAAGGAAATCATAAAAGAGTTTACAATGAGAATTACAAATGGGCCTTAGTGAAATCTAGTAAATTTGGGTCTTTCCTCTTGTCCTTTTGCTTCTTTGATAATTGTTCATTGATTTGTGATGTACATGGCCTTTCTACCGGTTATTTTCTTGTCCAAAAAGCAATTTGATGTACGATCTTCATCTGCAAGTCTTCAAATATATATACGCAACAATTTGATCTCTATTTCCCATTTTTCTGACTGTATGTAACTTAATCGGCATATCTGTAAAAGTGACAAAACAATACCCAAGTAATATTTATTTATATACAAAAGATAATATATAAAAGCATAAAATAAACAGATTTCTATGTCAATCAAACCCCTATTTATAGAAGTGAGGAATAGCTGAAATATAGCCTTCAGGTTTTGGGTCGGCCTATTGGGTATTTACAAAAATACCACTGCCAATTATCGCTAGTTGTTGCCAGCTAATTGCCAGTTTTCATATACTTGACTGATCCAGATTGGTCCAGGCCGATCCAGTTCCTACCCGACTGATTCAAATGCTATTTTGTTTTAACCTGGCCGATCCGCCTCGTCATGAAGTGTACCGACCCGATGCATCAGATCAGGCTGACCCGCTGCCTTCAAGCTAGACCGACCCGATGTTTCACAACCATGCCGATTCGATGTTTTTTGACTAGGCTGACCCGCTCATTTTGAATGGACCGACCCGGTACTGGATGAATCGGACTGACCCGATGCTTCATGAACTAGGCCGACCCAATGCAACTGAACTAGGCCGACCCGATGCATTATTACTATGCCGACTCGATCCGTTCTGAAGGAAATAGACCGATCCAATGCTTTAAAGGACAGGCCGACCTGCTATTGTGTAAACATGACCGACCCGAATGTTTTGTAACCAATCCATCATTTAACTTCTAATTTTTAGTGGGTTAACAGTCACATCTACCGGACATCGCGGTTGCTGGAATAATTACAATATAAAAAATGCGATATCTTTCAGCAAATTCATCATATTTCAATTCTTTTTTCATCATTAAACTACAAATTTTATTACCTTTATATTATGATATGTTTTTGTAATTTTCTTATAAATATTTACAGAGGCTAATATTTGTCCTTAATTTGTAATACCCTCCATTTGTAACACCCATCATTACCATTAGATCCACAATATGGTATAGTAATTTTAGTGAGTCACTGCACTAAGTCTTTGTATTCTAAAAAAGAGACACTACTATCCATAAAAACCGTGCTAGAGTGAGCGCTAAATTCAACAAATGACATACACATGAAGTTGGAGTGAAGACATGAAACATTAGCTTAACTAATTGGGCTGTGGGCATAACAAAAACATGTAGTATTGGAGTTGGCTGATGTAAGCATAAGCCATTGGAGTAAGCTAGCACAAGTTTAAACCAAATTGGATTTTAAACATCAGATCAATAGTTGATTAAGAGGATCATGCATGCATGTGGTTATGTACGATAATATTTGATGTCTTGATCTATGAATGTATCTGAATGAGGAGTGTAATGGGTTGTGCACAGGGATCATTTAGTCGACGAAATTGAAGTGAAAGGCTGATGGATGCATTTGAAGTGTAACTGATGGATGCATTTGAAGCAGTGGCGGATCCAGGAAAAAAGTTCAGCGAGGGCAAAGAAATTTGAAATTTATACTGCAGAAACAATACTGTAAAAAGACATGTTTTCAGTGGAAGCAAAGATATACTGCTATATTGCAAAAAGACATGTTCCCAGCTATCCCCACATTGTCTATTACACTTTTTTTTAATGGAAGCAACCTTAAAAAATTCAGATCCACAAACAACAAAACACTAAATCCAATTATTCAAGAAACTAATACAATGATCAAAACAAGAGCTTTAGAAGCTAGTTTTGCAGTAAATACTACTCAAAAGCATTTCGCCAAAGTTGCAAAACTTGAGGAATACATCTTAAGCCACAAAAGCGCTCGTTGTGGTTCCAGACAGGAGGGAGCTTCTTGGTAAATACATATACTGTTTTCCGGATAAAAACTGCCACCACTGACAGAATAGGACACAATTCCATACTGCAAAGACAAGTTAGGACACTAAATACATAATACAAAAAAATCTCAGTGGGGGCAGCTGCCCCCACTAGTCTCCGCTTGGCTCCGCCAGTGATTTGCAGTGTAACTTAAACTTTCTTAACTAAATACTCAACGTACAAATATTTGTAGGGCAAATTTCTATTTAGTGGTTAACTTGAATTTCTTCTAGCAAAATCTCTTTGAAAAATCATTAAAGAGATATGGTATATGAACCTTAAGAGAATGATAATGAAATGGCAAATTCTATTTAAACCCAAGAATTTGCTGAGTTTACCCAGCAAATCCAAAAAAACACGGTAAACCCATCGTTTTGCTGAGTTTACCCATGGATTATTAAAAAAAAGACGATTTTGTCCTCTCTCGTAGGGGCTCTCCGAGATTCTTCATCTTACCTTGTAGAACCCCTACGAGGCAAGCTGAAGAATCTCGTAGGACCCCTAAGGGCTCTGCGAGGTAAGCTGGAAATGATAAAAAAATATTGTAAAATAAAGGCAGTTTGGTCATGCAATTTTCTGGATTAGCTCAGCAAATTCTTGGGTTCGAATAGAATTTGCGAAATGAAATTTATAAATTTAGCATGCAAATTGAGTAGGTTTACCTACTAAAGGAATTTGCGAGCCAAAATTACCGCGAAGAAAATTTCCGTCGGCTGTTCAGTAGAGCTAAAGTTATCAGTCACCTCTTGGAAAAATTAATTAATAAGATTGGCTTGTGGCGGGAGTGCCTCTACGTATTAATCTCCCCCCTCTTTCATTAATGCTTAACAATTTGTTCATCCTTTTAGCTCTATTTATACTTTCCTGATTTCAGGTTCGTCTATTCAAATAAAAGTTCGCAAATCAAACAATCGATTTGATGACGATTGATAATGGCGGAATTGAGGTGAGCGGGCTCCACTTCGCATACGAATCGCAGTCTCCCATTTTTGCTAAGTTTAATCTCAATGTTGCTCCTGGATCTCGATGCTTGCTTATTGGTGCCAACGGATCTGGTATTATTTTTCTTATTTCATAATCCCTAACCCAGCTCAATGGCTGGTTGTGGATAGGTTAATCAAGAGGAATTCGATTAAATGCCGTGATTGATTGGAATTGATAATCCTATCGAACGGTTTGTTCAATTTAATGCATTTTTTGGGGAATTGGATTTTATATGGCACATTTTGGTACTAAAAATCAGTGAAAATATATCATAGCATCGAAAAAAATAGTTTTATCTACGTCATTCTAAGAGTTGCCCACTTTTGTTCTTTATAGCTCATCTAGTCATCGGTGGTTGGCTTTGACCGAATGCATACTTTGTTGTGAAAAAAGGTCTGAGAATCAAATTCAATAAATAATATGAACAGAAGTTATCATGGAATGGAAATAGAAACTTATAAGAAAAAACAGTCAAATCTTAGAGTAATTTGGGAATTCAGTTTTATCATGGATCAGCAGCCCTCATTATTTGGCACCATGGCCTGAACCCTTGACTTCAACCACTAGCGCGCACACACACACACACATATTTGTGTGTGTGTGTGTGTGTGTTCTAGCAATATTCATTTTTAAGTGGAAAATAATTGTTTATGATGTGCAATGTTCTACCATTGTTATGACAAAATGATCATACCTCTTTAGCATTTGAACACCTTGTATCAAAGTAAATTTTGTGTTTTTCGAATTGGTACTCTTATATCTTATGAATAGAAAACCTACTGTAATTTATTTAAAAATAAAATAAAATTACTCACCAAACATTTTTAAAACATTTTATACTGATTGGATTCTACAAATCGTATACAGGTTCTCGTCTTATTAACATTGACGAAAGCAGGTTTTTGATTTGAGATGAGTTAAATTATATAGGTGGTCAAATAAACTTAGATAATTTAACATGAATTATACGCAAAAATTTCATATCATGCAAGTTTCAGTACGAGTTGTGCGGATTCATATTAAAAACTAAAATTATGGGATGAGTGATCTGTTTAGTTGAACATAATTGATGCTTATGGGTGGGTGATTTCATGACCTGAAGTTGCATATACATTTGTTAGTGCATGTTAACTGAATTGACATTACTGAAAATGATTCCTTTACGAGTAAATTGGAGATTAGAGAAACAGCAGCATACTGTTTGGTGCTCTAACGGTACTTATTACCACATCGATATGCAGGCAAAACCACGTTGTTAAAGATATTAGCAGGAAAGCACATGGTTGGAGGAAGAGACGTTGTGAGAGTTCTCAACTGTTCTGCCTTTCATGATACACAACTTGTATGCAGCGGGGATCTTGCCTATCTGGGAGAATCTTGGAGTAAAACAATTGGTTCTGCTGTGAGTTTTTTCTGATATATATTCTATTTATGTGCCTACAATGATAGTTATATTGGAAACTACTGTTTCTGTGAGTTTTTTCTGACCAATAATGATAATTATATTGGAAATTACTATTTTATTTTTTATTGTCACAAGATAGCTTGAAAAGAATCTATTATAAGTACATAGGGGATGCCTGAAAAATCTGAAATCCGTCCGCATCCGTATTCATGAAGCGGATATCGATATCCGAAGAAGCGGATGTGGATATGAAGATATCCGCATTCAAAAATTATCTGTCCGGTATTGTCAAAAATATAGGTCATTTTATATGTATTTTAGCACAATAAATGATGTAAATTTATTGTTTTATTAAGTTAATAGTTTATACTATATGCATTTAATGCATATTACCTGTTCAAAATTATTTATTATTATTCTTATTGATTTTGTGTACATTAATAAACCATGACACTGAAAAAACTTCGTATTAAATCCAAAATTTCAATTTACATTTCTTGATTTATGGATCTTTAGCGAATAAAATAATGATTCCATATCTGTCTATGTCCACGGATGTGGATATCCAATATCCAAAAATTGTTTCGGATGCGGAAGAAGATATGACACTCTGTATTCAGAAGTATTTGTTGACAGCACTATAAATACGTGAATAGGCTTGGCAATCCAGATATTGCATTGATAATGGTAGAGATGCCTTTTGTAAACATTGTACCTACATCTCAACTAAAATTGGTAGCTGGAATTCAGTTACGTTTCTAATCATGCTATACTCTTATAGATTTTTACAATATGCAATTACCTCCTTTCTCCAAGTATAACCGATCTGATAAGTTGTGGACAAGGATGAATCAATTTCAAATATAGTTATGTATCTCCTTCATCTTTCCTGAGGTATCCGTTTTGTACTTGGAAGAGGCAAAAATTCAAATATCACCTTTACCTTGACACTTATCTCACTCAAGATACGAAGATATTAACCCTCAGTAAGGTTGCATAAATTGCTATGCTGATTATAGGCAGAAAACATTGAATAAAAATTAATTGGAAATTTGGAATAGGCGTTTTTGATAAACTCGAGCATTTTGGATAAAATTTTAGTATTTTGTGTAGTATTTAATGATCCAGAAGAGAACTTATATATTTTCGATATTTTTGGAAGCAATCATGGAGAAAAAAACTGTTTGAATCAAAAAGTTGATGCTTAGAAGAGGAACCAAGCATAAATTTGTGCAAAGTGGTTCCTATGAACCTATTTATATGCTTAGATGGTGCAGTAAGTCTTATCTAGACGGATTAGTCAAATATCTAGATGGTAAGCCTAGCCTAACGTCTAAGGGGAGCCTAGAAGGATTTTACAATAGAAACAAACCCTCAATATGGATTGGGTGTCAGTTTGAGATCTCGTCTAAAATTTGAGAATTGAAGCCTCTCTTTAAAGAGAAATTGGAAGTTGTTGATAAAGTTAGAGCGGTGGAGATCTATGGAAGAAACAAGACAGGTCGATGGGTATATGTACGCCCATCTCGCATGCTGACATGCTAGTCTATTATAGTGAATTGTATTGATTTATATATAAGCCATGGTTTCTTCCTTACGCTACTTCTGTCCAAACACATTTTCTTTTCTTTGTACCAGTACATGCTTATATCAAATGTCACTTAATTGTTAACATGTTTTATTAACAATAGATCTCATATATCTTTAAGATTTGTTCATGTGATACCAACATGTATACAACTATTACAAAATCATTTAGCATTCTACATTTATAACGCTCCCTTAGGCTTCATTAGACCACGGTGGAACATAAAAAGCATCAAATCTTATTGAATAGCTGTCAATACTTAATTATTGTTCATTTGTCTGTGGTTCTCACCCATTAGGTTATCACATTAGTTGTTGACAAAAGTTTCATGTCAGGCTTCATATTTAGACTAGAACACCAGTTTTTAATCATCACATCCCATTTTTGATGAGAACAGAACCAAATAAAACCAAAATTCCATTCTTAGTATGAAAAAGAACAGGTAAACATCTAATTTTTGTAGGAGGATATTCAATAGAACAAATTAACCTGAAATCGAAAATTTCTTAAATATTCAAACTTCAGAATTTTACTTTGCCAACAAACTAGTTTACAAGCTATATGAACAGTAAATTAATAACAAGCTGAATCAGTATTTAGTAGTGTTATATAAATCAAGAAATTTCGTATCCAAACTGGAACTGAAGTTATACACATTGATTGAAATTCCTCTTTCACCCAAAATTTGAACCTTGGTTCATGTCTCTAAAATATTCGGTTGATGTCAAATATGCAATATTACTTTGGTCTATCGGCGTAGTTACCATAAACAGGTTCCACTAACTTATTGTGATTTGGAACATCCGTATGAAATATTTGTAAATTAAGGATTTGGAACTCAACCCGTGTAGTTTCTAGAAAAAAAATCGCTAAATAAAAAAAGTGAACTCATAGTTGTATGATAATAAAATGATTAGAGTTGGTTATATGTGTAAAGTAGGAATCTCGACACCATTAAATATGATGATGTATGTTAAAGTTGTTGAAGTTAGTTTTAGTTAGAGTGAAGTGAGTTTGTCCACTTGTGTACGATAAACTAAGATAAATCATGGTACATTTAGACTCTTTTGTCTTTAGTTATTATTGCAAAGATATGTGTTGGAATGTCCTTGTTCTTGCACAAAAGAGCTAAATGTGATTTAGACGAGTTCAAGTGACTCGTGAGGGATAGCTACTAAATATCTTTCTTCTTTTTCTGAAAGGGGGCCTGTTTTGGTGGTGGTGGTGGTGGGGGGGGGGGGGGGGGGTCTCGAAAACATAATTATCATCATTTTTCTACCATAATCAAATATTATATACATGACTGTATTATATAATATATATATTGAATAAAAGGACTTCGGGGACCCTTGGAGATTTAACTAGTCCTACTGTTAGAAGTCAGTACACTGTAGGAGGTCCGCATTTCTCATTCAGAATTCGCAATTTAATATTTTTATGTCGAAAATTTATTGGAACACGTTCCAAGGTAGATGTGAATTAGTGGACATCTTACTTGAACAAAATTACTAGACATATTCCACAATTGGAACACTTTTTGATAAGTGTTTGCAAGATTTCAAACGAGAGATTTATTCGGAAGAAAATTAGATATCGACGGGAATATATTAAATAACGAAAATTTCTAAAAGGCTAGGGAAATATAGGTCAGAAACGTGCGGTAATGATCTCAGCCTTCCAGGTGTCAAGCACCCCCCTGAATTACACCGTTATATTACTTTCCACAAGCTTGACACTCTGTAGCATGTTCCATTAATAATATTAATATCATTCTTTTTTGTTTATTGGATAAACTAAAAGATTAAAGTCCAAACCCTAAATGTTTTATGTATTGTTATTAAAAGGAATGCTAGTATGTTTGAATCAATTTCGTATGTTATCTAATAAAAGCTTTCGACTAAAATAACAATAAATTAAATCTCTTATTTTATCATATGATGCTTTTTACAATGTATTACCATGTGTCAGCTGAACATGTTCTGCTCTAGCTTAGCGATCTGTTTAAGCCTAAAACAATCATAACTGACTTGACATAATGTGGTTCACAACATATAACCTTTTACGTTAACGATCTCCACACGTTCAAGAACGATGTCCTTACCTGATAAATTGGTCCTCCAAGAATAGGTAGTAGTTCATATACTAATATGTTCGCAAATATTTCAAGCGACGTGCACACAGAACAATTGCTTACACCAGAATTATGTTGAGCATATGTAGCCTTCTAAACTATTTTTGCTTCACTGTAGTTTCATGATTATTGATGTTGATTCAACATTTGGATGAAGATTTTGCTGAGCTTTTTTTTAATTTCAGGGGGATGTTCCACTCCAAGGTGATTTCTCTGCCGAGCACATGATTTTCGGAGGTACATTCTATCACTGCTGGTTGGCTAAGATTTGTACTGATAACATCCTCCCCCCCCCCTCCCCCCCCCCCACCCCCACACACAGAAGAAAAAAAACATATTGAAGGTTGTTAAGGAAAGGATTTTGAATTAAGAGGAAAACAGGGAAGGATGTTCTGATTTAGCCCCCTTTTTATCAATTATCATTACCATAAACCTAGAAAGGGGATATAGAAGAGTGCCTGTGTTTGGGGGTACTTTTTTACCTAATGAAATTTTTGTTTTGGTTATTGTTTCCGTGTGTACGAGTTTTTTATGTTGGTTACAGTTTTATATGAAAAGTATTTGGACTACAATGCTAATGAGGTTGAGAACCACCTTCAAGTGCTGGAGATGATAAAGCTGTTATTTTCTCTTTTTAAAAGTTTGTTCTGTTTTTTCTTCTTCTTTGGTTCATGTTTTGGGTGGGGTTTTTTTCTTGTTTTTTGGGGGTTGTGTGCTTATTATTATTATTATTATTATTATTATTATTATTATTATTTGTGGGTGGGGAAAGGGGGGGGGGGGGGGCAGTGGGGGTTGTGGTGTTGGAGGGGAGGTCAGTTAGGTATGTGAGTTGGGTTTAAAGCAGCGTTTAGATCTTCTGTCTTCTGTACGTGGAAGAAGTGGTTTAATTTGGTTTCTTGAGAATGATGTTTCGTATTTTAGCTTTGTTTTACGTATGGAACTAATTTTCATTATTTGATGATGATGATTGGGAGAATTAGGTGTTCCTGGTCTCTCCATGAAGAGCCATAATTTGTTCATGTTTGCTTTGATCATTTTTATACAACTAATGCGCATCTATACCATCTACATATCCACTTCTTACTGCATAACAATAATATTGTCTTCCTCTTGAAGTATTGGATTTTTGTTTCCAGTCTAACTAATTGAAGATCTTTAAGATTGGTAACAGACTGTTTTTGCACCTTGTACCATGGTTTCTTCTGTGGCAGTTCTGGCTTCTCTTCCATTAACTAGACAACGCACTTTAGAGTTAATCTGTTAACTCTGTTTATTGGTGTAACATATGTCACTATCATCAGTTCCGTTACTGTCTTACGAAGTAAATATGAAGCATACATTATTTGAATTTTGAAAACTATCGTCAGAATTGTTGTATTTTCGAAATATATTACAGTTGAAGGAGTTGATCCGATAAGAAGAGAGAAGTTAATAGATTTGCTTGATATCGATCTTCAGTGGCGAATGCATAAAGTTTCAGATGGGCAACGCCGTCGCGTACAGATATGTATGGGACTTCTCCATCCATACAAGGTATGCATATCAAGCCACTAAAAAGATCAAAATCCATTGGAAGTGTGGGCATAGTAACTTAAGGCCTTTTCCCTAGTTTTGAATCTAGTTGTATCTAATATAAGGACGATCATGCTAGAAGGTACTTCATACGAAATGTATGTATACCGTTGTCTTAAAAGTAATGGTTGAACGTTCTCCCTAATTTTGAATCTTTTGTTTTCTTTCTTTTCTTTTACTTTTCCTTTCTGTTTTGTTTAAGTTTAGATGTATAATTTTGGCATAAAAGCAACGGGCGAACTATAAATGTCATTCATAACTTTGCAAAATAGGGGCCATCAGATTACAAATTTAACTGCCCCCTAGTTTGAATCCTAGGACTGCTGATTTAATTATGGATTTCTGCATCTAACATATTTGGACACCACTGAAATGTATGTTTGCTGAGACAGGCATTGTTGCTTGATGAAGTAACCGTTGACTTGGATGTTGTTACTAGAATGGACCTCTTAGAGTTCTTCAAGGAGGAATGTGAGCAGGTTAGAACCATTTTCATATTAATTCAAATATCTCTAGTTTTTCCTTTTCTATTTCTTTTTGAACATTTGGCTCCTAGGTGTATCAATAATCAAATCACCATTTTTCTCAAGGCAAAAGTGCAAACCAACTTGCTTATAAATTAATCTGGGAGACTCAAAATCCTTTTTTTTTTTTTTAATTCCTGCGCTTCTTTAATTATATTTTCATCGAATAACTTCGTATTGTTCACCATTATCAATCTCGAATGCATTGCAAATATATACAGAGGGGAGCAACAATAGTCTACACGACACACATATTCGACGGACTGGAGACATGGGCGACACACTTGGCGTACATACAAGATGGAGAGCTAAGAAAATGCGCCAAAATGGAGGAAATCGAAGAACTGAAAACTGCTAGTAATCTGCTTTCGGTCGTCGAATCATGGCTACGATCCGAAGTCAAGCTTCCAAAGAAGGAGCCTTTGAAACCTGCGGTTCAGCAAAAAGGAGCTGCCTCGCCTTTCGATTCTTCTCCGTTCAGATCATCACGTCATATGGCATATTACCGCTGAATGGTTGATCCCTAATATCACACACATGATAAGTTATAGAGATTGTTCATTGTGTACCATCATTGAATGTTTAATTGCTAATGTTCACGCAGTATAGCAGTACACCACAGAAATTTCATTGTTAAGGATGAAATATGAATATGTATATGGTTATTGAAATAAATTATGCCATAGCAATACCTAAGTAAGGATATGTGTATTGTTTCTGCGTTCGAAGGCAATTTAGTTGTGGTTTGTAAGCAGCATGCCTTTAGCCCTCGATTTCCATCAAACATTTTGGTTTAAATAATAACACTTTCTTTCTAGTGCGTATGTTAACTTCAGGTCACCATTAGGGTTTGGGATCCAAAACAGAAAAGAAGAACAACGAATTCTTTATTATCTCAATACTTCACCGAACCTAGAAAATAGAATTGAATAGCACTTAATTCAGAGGGCAGAATGATTATCACAAAATAAGGTAACAGGCTTTAGTGGATCAACTTCTAATTCAACCCAAATATAGAATTGAATGGCCCAAATAAGGTAACAGGCTTTAGTGGATCAACTTCTAATTCAACTTCTTTATTATCCAAAATAGAATTGAATGGCCCAAATATAAACCGGTTCCTCTTTGACTCACATACAAGGTTTATTCAATCCAAACAATTACGAAACAGCCCTATAACTCTTCAATAGCATTTAATTCAGAGAGTAGATAGTGTAGAGAGAAGAAGTTTGATCAAAATAGAATTGAATTCGGCAGAGTATAAGCGTAAGAATCATAAAAATAATTAAGAATAATGATGGAGTAAAAGAGAATGAAGTTAGGGAAGAAGATATGTTAAAAAAAAAAATTGGTTTTAACCTCTTTTTATAGAGTATGAAGGGTTGCAATGGTTCTGAAGCGTTTCAAATAGTGAAAAGACACTTCCCTTCAAAATTAGAAAAAATAGCAGTTATATGTTGACATACACTTTTTGCTATGTCGACATACTCATATGTATTTTTGATTTTCAAAGCATTTTTCAAGTGTTTTGATATAAAATTAATTCTGGAAATTCTTAAGTAAAATTCTAGTGTTGTAAATTAATATTATATGATAGAAAATCATATGAAAACATATTTTTAAACTATATAAATATATTTATAAAATTATAAGGTTTTAAACTATATAAAGTATATAAAAAAATTAAGTTTTGAAACAAAGAAGAATAAAAATAGAAACAAATAGAAAAACAAAAATAGAGAGGATTGAGGATAAATAGAAAAACAAAGTAGAGAGGATTGAGGATAGAATTGAAAATCAGAATTTGAAAATTAGAATTTGAATTTTGAATCTGGAGTGCTATTTAGAGTCTTACAAAATCTAGACTCTATGACTATATTGATCTTGAACTCTTGAAATCTTGATTACTCATGATTCTTGAAATTCTCTGATCTTTGAATCTCTATCATCTTTATAACCGTACAGTCTTCAGTAATATCTCCTGTATATAATTCCTGCATATATATATATATATATATATATATTCTATACAAAAAGTGTTAGTATATATTTATAATCAATGATAATTGAAATAAGGTTGTTGTCATCAAAACTCCATTCTCCAACAATATCCCCCTTTTTGATGATGACAACCTTAGTTTATAAAATATCATATATGTATATACCTGTTTGATGATGTTCCTTCTATACTCCCCTGTCTGTAAGAATCCTAAAAACTATGCCTATATTTTATAATTTCTCCCTCTTTGGCATTATCAAAAAGAAATCCTAAAGATACCCCCCCCCTTAAAACTCTAAGACCTAAGTAATATTCCTAAAAATACTCCCCCTAAATTGTATAATTCTCTGAATAGAACATAAGTAACTATCCCTAAAAAATACTCCCTCTTAATTTATTAACTATTTCTAAGTAGAATACTCTCTTAATCTATTTAAACTTATAATAATACTTAATCAAAATACAAACCAATCCAAGTATCATTATTACATATTTTTGTCTGATACAAACTAAGTCACACCATATGTCTTTAAGATTACAAGTTTCAAACAATATAATCTAATGCATACCACACCATATGATTTTAGAATAATTAAACATTAATCAAATCATACCAAATAGCTAAATGTTTTTTGGAACTTCAACCCGACCATCTTCTCCAACGATAGGATCCTTCTTAATTACTTCCCAATATTCATCTTCTTTGGTTGGTGAATCCTTTACGAGATTATTTTCTTCATCTCTAAAAAGAAGAGATTAGCCATCGCATTGCGTCAAAGTGCTTTTCTTGTTGTTTGCACATCTTTATTTGACTTAATTCAAGATGACGCTGATTTCGTAGAATGATAGTGAGAATATTTTTGAATGAATTGAGAGTTTCTTCTAGATTTTCACTTAGATTATGGATAGGATTTGCCATGGGTTTAATGAGAAATGATTAAGGAAGAAGGAGTAATGGAATAATGAAGTTTTCTGGAAGAAATGGACTTAAATAGGGTCTAAATTCGTTGGATTCTGAATAGACATGAGTAGTTATTTTAATTTTAAAAATTGAAAAAAATTGAAAATATGTCTGTTATATGTCGACATACATGTTTTGTCATGTCGACATACTATAGTATGTTTATTGAAAATTTTGAATTTTTGAATACTTTTGAACTCTTGTAATATTATAATATGTTTTATAGTTTCTCCAGAAACATAAATATGATTTAATCAGAAATAAAACTCCATTCATTACTTAATAGAAAGTAAATACATCCAACTAAAAAAGACACACTTTAAGTACGAGATTTAAAAGCAAATACAAGGAAATATATAAAGATAGATTAAACTAGATAGCCTAGTTTTCGGATGATGATGAGGAAGATGAAATTCCGAGCTTTCTTCCTATTTTGACCATGAATTTGAATATTTTGGGAAGCTTCTTGTTAATCTTCTTTTGATTTTTGACGATTTTCACTTGATTTTGAACAATCGTGTCTTTGAGGTTGGATACTCAATGCTTTCCATAGAAGTCTCTTCTTCTTCGACTTCCATTGGGTCTTGTTCTTGTTGCAGTCAATCTTGTTTGGCCTCATATGTCTCACAAGGTTTGAAAGTGAGAGGAATTTCATGAGATGAATGTTTGATGCATCAAACATTTTTCTAGGGACAAATTCTTCTCTGTGGAGATCAACTCCAAAGTATTTGAAAATGCGAGTGAGATAAACAGCATAGTAGAGAGTGTTTTCTCTTGTAGATACATCTATAGGCTTAAATTCATTTAGAATCATATCGGCCTAATAGATAAGGTAATTACCCATAATGGAAAAGAGAGCCTTTTTGGACTTTAAGAGTTGTATTGTTGTAATTTCCGGAACGAGGAGTGATGGTATGTTGAAGGAGAAGGTTGACAATTTTTGTTTTTGGACAAAAGAAACAATTTTTGAAATCCATTGGAGCACCATCTTCAAAGATATCATGATAGGTTTCCATATCGGTTTCATCGATAGCGAAAGTTGAGAAATCTGTGCCCTCGCTTCTACAATTTAGAATTTCGCCTAAAAAATGGGCATTGAGAACAATTTGAGTTCCCTTGACACTACTCCAAATTTGGTTTCTGTTGCCTTGATAAAATCCGCAGTTGAGATTCGGATATAACATCTTCACAAATTTGGGATAATATACTTCGTCGTTATCATGGGAGTCAATTAGACTCAACACTTCGTTGTGTTGAAAAAGAGAGGCGAGATCATAAGATGGAAAGTCGCTACAGACGGTGAAAGCACCCGTGTTAACTTTAGCATTTACTAAATAGTTACCATATGTTTTGATGGCCTCTTTGTCATTGCAAGAATAACCTTTTATGATTTTGGTTATCTTCAATTTCTGAGATGAACTTGAGGAAGCCATTGAAATGATAATTTTGAAGAGAATAGATATGAAGAATATTGTTTTGAGTTGTGAATGAAAGCTAAAAGGATGGATATATATATAGAAAATGAATATATATGAATTGAATGAATATGAATTGAACAGGCACAACTTTTCAGATTGGAAGGACACCTTTTCAGACCTTGGGAGTTGGTGAAAAGATTGGAGGGAAGTTTGAAAGTTTAAACTTTTAAAATTCAAAATTTAAATTTCAAAACTGTTGGATATGTCAACATGTATATTTCTGTATGTCGACATACAAGGCTTATTTCAAAAGGAAATTAGTTTTGAATTAAATTATTGATTTATATTTCAGGTTGAACGATTTCCTGAAATACTTCTAATCCTGATGAACATACAAACAATTTATTTTATTATTTTATTGGTTATTTAATATTATATTATTATTTTAAATTTCAAAATTCAAATTTGAATTTCAAATTTCAAAAATTTATTAAATTTTTAAAGTTATAAATTCAAACAAAAAAAAAAGCAACCATTCAACCAAATAAAATTAAAATTTAATTAATGCGTACACGATTTTTTGATCCTTTTCTTCATGATCTTCTGAACTCTGAATTGCTGTAAATCATATATTTGTATTTCCAGTTTCTGGTTCTTCATCACTTGATGATGAATCTGAATCATCTAATGTTGCAGCGTATGCTTTCTTTCTGTTCCTTGAAGAATTGGTATTGTCCGTTTGTTGAGTAGATTTGTCTGGATATAGACACATTTTCTTTACATGACCTGGTTTGTTGCAGTTAAAACATCGTCCATCATTTAATTTTGAATTTGCTTGATTATAACCCTTCCTTCTATATTTTAGAAATCTTCTACAATGATTTGTCATGAGTGTTGTTTCTTCATCGTCTTCACTACTCGAGTCAGAATCCTTTGTTGTTGCTTTCAGTGCAATAGATTTCTTTTCAGTTGATCTATTTTCTTTTTTTTTTCTTTTCTGTAATTAAACTTCATATGACATCAAATTCCCAATTAACTCTTCAATCTTCATTTCATTGACATCATTGGCTTCTTCTATAGCCAAAGTCTTCTGATCCCATTCTTGAGTTAATGAATTTAATATTTTTTTGACTTGATCTGCTTCGGAATAAGTTTTTCCAAGTGTTGTTAGTGAATGCACTTTCTCTTGAAATCCACAATACATATCTGAAATAGACTCATTCTCGTTCATTTTAAATAATTCAAATTGATTGACTAGCATGCCTATCTTAGTCTGTTTAACTTTACTAGTTCCTTCATGAGTAACTTGTAAAGTTCTCCAGATTTCATAAGCAGTCTTACATACTGATACTCAATTAAACTCATTTTTATCCAGTGAACAAAATAACATATTCATGGCTTTAGAATTGCTCTGTGCTGCAGCCTTTTGTTCATTTATCCATTATGCAAATTTAGTTGTGGGTTGAACATATTCATTTTGTGTACTATTTCATGTGTCTAAACCTGCAGACTGTAAATAAATTTTCATTCTACATGCCCAATATGAATAATTATTACCATTAAACAATGGTGGTATAATAGTGGATTGACCCTGTATAAAAGAACTATTATTGCTACCTTTGTTGGCTGCCATTATCACTATTTTCAAAAATCAGATTATGAACTTTTTGAAAGATCTTGCTCTGATACCAATTGTTAGGGACTGCGAAATGGATCGTTCAGGCAAAGCAAACACTAGAGGAGGGTGAATAGTGTTTGTAGGAATTTAAACAAAACTTAAAACTAAAGAGAATTATGGAATGAATCAAACAACACAAACACGATCACAAACACAGATTCAAATACAAATGCAAAATAAACAAAAATAAAAATGCAGAAAAGGAAAGAACACACCGGATTTTATACTGGTTCGGATCACTCCTGCATCCAGTCCCGCACAACGCTGGATTGTGCAGAGTTTTATTACTCCAATAGTCAAATACACCCTCCTTGATTTCACGGTTCAATAAGGAGACACCAACTCCTATTCCTTGATTTCACGGCTCAACAAGGACACACCGACTCATATTCCTTGATTTCACGGCTACAAGGATACACCGATTCCTCTTTGACTCACAAGCAAGGTTTATTCAACCTTAACAATTACAAAACAGCCTTATAACTCTTCAATAGCACTTAATTCAGAGAGTAGAGAGTGTAGAGAGAAGAAGTCTGATCAAAATAGAATTGTTCGGCAGAGTATAAGTGTAAGAATCATAAAAATGATTAAGAATAATGATGGAGTGAAAGAGAATGAAGTTAAGGAAGAAGATATGTTAAAAAAAATCGGTTTTAACCTCTTTTAATAGAGTATGAAGGGTTGCAATGGTTCTGAAGCATTTCAAATCGTGAAAAGACACTTACCTACAAAATTAGAAAAAATAGCAATTATATGTCGACATACACTTTTTGCTATGCCGATACACTCATGTGTATTTTTGATTTTCAAAGCATTTTTCAAGTGTTTTGATATAAAACTAATTCTGGAAATTCTAGTGTTGTAAATTAATATTACATAATAGAAAATCACATGAAAACATATTTTTAAAATATATAAATATATTTATAAAATTATAAGGTTTTAAACTATATAAAGCATAAATATAAAGTATATATAAAATTTAAGTTTTGAAAACAAAGAAGTATAAAAATAGAAACAAATAGAAAAACAAAATAGAGAGGATTGAGGATAAACTGAAAAACAAAACAGAGAGGATTGAGGATAGAATTGAAAATCAGAATTTGAAAATTAGAATTAGAATTTGAATTTTGAACCTGGAGTGCTATTTAGAGTCTTACA
This sequence comes from Allium sativum, assembly GCA_030737875.1. Lineage (NCBI taxonomy): Eukaryota > Viridiplantae > Streptophyta > Magnoliopsida > Asparagales > Amaryllidaceae > Allium > Allium sativum. Next base: position 45,964,441 of record CM060915.1, on the reverse strand, counting down.
AAATCTAGACTCTATGACTATATTGATTTTGAACTCTTGAAATCTTGATTACTCATGAGTCTTGAAATTTCTCTGATCTTTGAATCTCTACCATATTTATAACTTTACAGTCTTCAGAAATATTTCCTGCATATATTTCCTGCACACATATATATATACAAAAAAAGTGTTAGTATATATTTTATAATCAATGAAAATTGAAATAAGGTTGTTTTCATCAAAATTCCATTCTCCAACAAACAAAATCTTGAAGATAAGTTAGTTTTCTATGTTCTCTTGAAAATTTTCTTTGAACTGGTTCAATAGAGACAGTAAGTAATGTATGTTGCTCATCATTAATAGGTGGATTTGAGTTAGGAGAAAATGAAGTATCAGGAAAAATGTTAGTCTGAGGGGAAGATTGACAGATTTGTGAATTGTTTGTTTGAATTGGTGTGAAAATGCAGTTAGAAATATCATATTGAACTATGGCTAAGGTAAGTGGTTTTGAGTAAGGCTTAAGGTGAAAAGGGAAATTCGATTCATGAAAGATAATGTCTCTGGATTCAAAAAATTTGTGTGTAGCAAGGTCAAGTGCCTTGTAACTTTTCTTGCCAAAAGAATAACCAATGAATACACATGGTTTTATTCTTGCCTGAAATTTATCTCTGCCTTGAGAAATGGTGGAAACAAAACAAAGACAACCAAATGTTCTTAAAAAAGAATAATATGGATTTTTGTTGAAAAGGTGAAAATAAGGAGAATTAAATTGAAGAGATGTTAATAAGGTTAGATTTATAAGATAAGTAGCAGTTAGTATACATTCACCCCAAAATTGTAAGGGTAAATTTGATTGAAAAAATAAAGATCTGGCTACTTCAAGAAGAAGTTTGTGTTTTCTTTCAACCACTCCATTTTGTTGAGGATTATATGCACATGAAGTTTGATGTATTATACCATTGGTAGTATAAAATTTTAGGGCATTGGAACCACAAAATTCAGCAACATTATCAGATCTGATGATTTTAATTTTGGAGTGAAATTGTGTGAAGATAAGAGTATGAAATTTTTGTAAAATGGAAAGTGAATCAACCTAGAGGTCATAAGAAAAGTCCATGTGCATCTAGTGTTATCATCCACTATGGTTAAAATATATTTAAAGCCATTGTGAGTGACATGTTTATAAGGACCCCAAGTGTCAATATGAATAAGATCAAAGGGTTTTTCAGCTTTTGTAGCATAAATAGGAAAAGAATTTCTATGTTGTTTAGTTTGAGGACATATTTTACACAAGTGAGATGGTTTGATAGAAGAATCAAAAACATTAATATGTTTATGTTGAATAAAAGGTACATGTCCAAGCCTACAATGCCACAATTCAGGAGTATTATGTTTAAGAATGACAGAAGAGGCAAAAGGTAATGTAATATCATTCATATGAGAAAGTACAGTGGGTTTTGGCAGAGAAATATTTGTGGTAACATTGTTATAAGAAGATTTATTTAAATATGAAGAAATAGTAGCAACATGTTCACATTCCAACTCAGTATTAACAATGAAAAGCCCTTTAATCTCACTGCTAATCACAATTGGCTTCTTCATCAAAGGGCCCTGGAGAAAACAAAATTGTGGAGCGAAAAGAACATTAGTGTCATTGTTTGTCATAAGTTTTCTGACAGAAACAAGATTGAAGCAGAAATCTGGTACGTTTAGAACATTGTGTAAAGTCAAAAAAATGAAAGAACAATTGTACCAGAATGCAAGACATTGCATGTTTTGCCATTTGGCATAGTAATAAGAATTAGTTGAGATAATGATGTGTAAAAAAGATTGAGATGAGGAGTCATATGATCTGTTGCTCCACTATCAATGATCCAAACAGGTTTAGGTTGTGAAGAAATAAAACAAAAGTTCTTAATGGCCAAAAAAGCACTTGAAACAGATGATGGGGATTCACTATTGTTCTTCAAAAGAGTCAGCAATTGATTATATTGTTCAGCAGTAAATCCGGAAAAATTTGAATCAGACGATGAAGCATTTGAAGTTGAGGCTTTAGCTGCTGATCGAGGTCCTTTGCCTGGTGGATATCCAATTTTCTTCCATCATTTGTCTGCAGTATGACCATCAAGCGAGCAATGATCACAAAATACAGTGTGACCAGGCAATTTACAGCAAGTATCAACTGTGTGACCACCTATCTTGCAATGATCACAAAATAAAGATCTTATACCATTTCTAACAGCACCACCATGTCCTCTAGAATAATTTTGATTACCTCTATTTGGATTCTTGGAATCAGTAAAACATTAAGAAGCTAAAGCAGAGCTGAGATCAGTTATGGAAGATCCAGATGAAACTTGCTTGTTTCCTAATTCTCTTTGTTCTTCTTCTTGCAACATCAACTTATAAACTTCGTTCAAAGATGGAGGTGGTTGATTCATCAGTATTTGCGCACGAGCAGAGTTGTATGAGTCATTCAGACTTGCTAAAAACTGTGCTACTTGTTGATCTTGAAGTAAATCGTGAATCAGAGCCCAGATCTACATACACATATTCGATCTTCAAGCAACAGAGCATATTTGTCCTATAGAGTCTTCGATTTCCTATAATGAGCTATTATCGAAGAAGTATCTTGCGAAAGCGTGAACAAGGATCATTGTATTTGAAAAGACGTGTTCGGTTAGATCGAGCAAATTGAACTGCAAGATCTGACCAAATAGCTGCAGCGGATCGATAATAAAGAACAGAATGAGAAATATCCTTTTCAACTGAATGTAATAACCATGAAATCACCATATTATTGCAGCGATCCCATGTGATTCAAGAATTGGATTCCCGACTGGACGAAGACAGAGAGCAGTGACAAAACCTAATTTGTTCTTCGCATACTTCGAATGATCATCTCCAATGGCTGTAATTGCGATCGAAAAGAGGAACAGTGGAGAGAACATAATTTGGGTGGTCTGAATGATGGAAAAAGAGTCCATCGTTGGATGTAGGAGAGGATAGATTAGAAGAAATTGAAGAGGATGAAGATTGAAGCGGAGGTGGAGGGGAAGGAGGCGACTGCTCTGATACCATGTTAACCTTAAGTCACCATTAGGGTTTGGGATCCAAAACAGAAAAGAAGAACAACGAATTCTTTATTATCTCAATACTTTACCGAACCGAGAAAATAAAAGGTACATTTGTTTATATAATAACAAGCCCAAATATTAGGACCAATAGAAAATACAAAACAATACAAATAAACTCTCAACAGTGTATATTATTTAATTCGAAATTTGTAGTGAAAATCAGATCCTAAAAGACTACCGCAAAAATAGAGGACCATTGAATAGCAGTATTCTAAGGTTTCGCTACACCTCACTTTTGCTATACCTAAATATACTATGGTAAAAAATTACTAGGTTCTGCTATATCTTGCTTTTGCTATAAGTAAGTCCTCTTAAATTCATTCACATGTTCTGAAATAGGTAATAGTATTTTCTTTTTTTTAGTGGCAAGAGAGAAAATACGCGATTGAAATCAAGGGAGGATTAACGGTGTAGCAAAAGAGATATTTAGCCAAACACACACACGCATGCGCATATGCGTGTGCATATGTATATATGCACACACACACATATATACATATGCACACACACATATCTACATATATATGCACACATACATACAGTATATGTGTACACATACATATATGCATACACGTATATACATGCATGTACATATGTGCACATATAAGTACATATACAGATATGCATATATATGGGTTGTGTGTGTTGGTGTTTATGAACAAGGATCGATTCACTCATTTTGGCTACATGTCAAATCCTCTTTCAGATCGGCATAAATTCGAAATTAAATAACACGATGAAGTGGAAAGAGAAACTAAATTAGTTAATTTAAAAGTTATGGCTAATATCGGAAGAATTCAAATATTGTCAGAATGAGGTGTAATCGATTCTTGTTCAGATATATAGATATATACATACACATACAACATATATACACAAACACACACATACACATGAACATACTCGGGGGAGAGGAGGGGGAGACGGAGGGTTGTGTGTGTTGGTGTGCATGAAAAAATACATCTAAATGTATAAACTTGAAGGTGGAACACTAATAGTCTAAAGGAATAAGCATATATGTAAATGTCTATAAATCATGATTTCCGATATGTCCAACTTGAATAACAAGAATATTTTATAAGAAATACATTATTTTTTAAGTCAATATCACTCAATATGATACACTAAAGTTGTGAATCTTCAATTAAAAATTTGTCCTACACACACGCGCACACACACACACACACACACACACACACACACACACACACACACACACACATATATATATATATATATATAGCAAGCATTCAGTTGCACTCCATTTGCCCCCTGATTATCACCTCTCCTTTGTATTAAAGAATGTAATGGAGGGAAGAGAGTTAATGAAGGGAAAGAGAAAGTGATTGTGCGGTGGAAGAGGGAGGCCAAAGGGGTGCTCCACTGTTTGAGGTGCCATTGAACCTGCCTCTCTCTCTCTCTCTATATATATATATATATATATGTATATATATATATATATATATATATATATATATATATATATACGGAACGTTCCGGGGAACCCCTACCCTACCGTGAGTTACACAAATACAAATCCAACTAGGATTTGTAGATGTTCAATCCACACATATATTATCATCTATCCAAAATTCGAGCTTGTTCCGACATTCATAACATTTTCTAAATCTTAGCTCAATTATTTATCATTCAGACATTTATTCGAATCGTTAAATTTAAACATCAAATAATTTATTCTAGGAATGTTGGAATGAGCTCAAATTTTGGATAGATGACAATATATATATGGATTGAACATCTACAAAATCTTGTTGGATTTGGATTAATGTAGCTCACGGTAGGGTAAGGGTGCTAAAGAGTTGTTGCAAAATAGGGGTGTCCCGGAACACTCCTCTCTCTATGCGCGCGCACACACACACACACACACACACATATATATATATACATATATATATATATATATATATGTATGGCAAGCGTTCGGTTCCACCCTAAATGCCCCCCGATTTCCACTTCTCATTTATATTAATTTAAGTGAATAAGAGGTGAGAGAGTGAGTGGAAGGAGAGAGAAAGGGAAATGAGTAGTGGAAATAAGAAGGCAAATGGGGTGCTGCACTATTACGGGTGTCATTGAATCTGCCTCTCTCTCTCTCTCTCTCTCTATATATATATATATATATATATATATATATATATATATATAGGCAGCGTTATGTTACAACTGTTATATTGCATGTGAACTCTCCCCCTGAATCTCAGTCATTCATTCCCCCACTCATTCTCTCTATTTCCACTAAGAGAGAGAATGAGTCGGGCAATGAATGACTGAGACTCAGGGGGAGAGTTCATATGCAATATATGAGGTGTAGCGGAACTCTCCTATATACACACACACATATGAACTTTTCACATGATTTTCACATGAAAATGGTGGATGCGAGGAAATCTTCTGATTTCCCGCCTAAAGCCTCTTTTTCTTCAAATTTAGATCGTGATTCTTCTAATCCAGCTGCAGAATCATCAAACAACAAATCGATTCCATCTCCAGATCCAGATTCAAACAAGCTCAAGTTTGTGAAACCATCATCTGATCGTATTTTCATTCCGGAGGGCATTTTCAATTCATCAGTAGAAGTATGGCATGATATTATTGTGTTGTGAATTCAGGCTATTTGTAACGAAATTGAGAGAGTACATTAAAAAAGTGTGGAAGCCGAGAGGTAATTTTGTAGTTCATATAGTTGTTGGTTTTCATTTTGCCATTCAATTTGAAGATACAGTGGATTTTTTGTCTGTTATAAAATCGACGACACATTGATAATTTGGTAACTTGTTGATGATCGATAAATGGTACCCTGGCTATGATTTTAATAATTTCAAGTTAGATCATGTTCAGATTTGGGTTAAGTTGTATGATTTAGATATGGAATTGTGGACGAACACTGCACTTTCAATGATAGCTAGATATATTGGAGTACCAATTTGTATAGATGACTACACTGCCTCTAAGAAGATCACTAGATATGTTAAAATTCTCATATCGATTGATATTGCCTCTGAGTTATATGATAAATTTCCAGTTAAGCTTTATAATGGAATTGAAAAGGAGATTCAAGTCAAATATGAATTTGTATCACTTCGATGTGATTCATGTAAGGTTTTTGGGCATAACATAATCGTTCATGAGCTTGAAAAGGAACCATCATGGGAGAATAAAGATAAAGAAAATGTTTCTTCTTCTGATAATAATGTATCTCAAGATAAAGCTTCATCATCCAGAAATGATGGAAATCTGGATTTCTTAGATTCCGATCCACCTCCAGATATTTTTCCTGATGACTTTAATCACGTTGCAGACAGTTTGAATAAGGATCCTCCCAATGAAGAGAATTATGAAGAATCCGATGGGATCAGCAAAAATAGTAAAAATTTAGCTCATTTGAAAGGCAAAAATCAAATTGTTTATGTGGCTCCTCCTAACAAAAATACAAGGAGCTCTTCGGTTGTTCAATGATGATAATCACCTGGAATGTCAGAGGGATGAGCTCACTATTCCGTATGCGTGAAGTTTTATCTCTACTGGCAAAATTCAAGCCAACTATTGTTGGCTTGGTTGAAAACAAATTAAGTGAGAATAGTTTGAGTTCTTTTAGAAAATTACTTTCCAACAATTGGGACTACATTCCGAAGCATCCTTCTATCTTTTCAGGAACTCCTTACATGGAATACTGAATTATGGTCCATTTGTATGATTTCTTTTTCTAAGCAACATGTGACAGTTGAAGCGAGCAACACTGGTGGTTTTTCTATCTTTCTTACAGTTGTTTACGCAAGCAACAGTTTCACTGAGAGGCAAGCGCTATGGCAGCAAATTATACAAGAAGCATGAAATATCAATGATGTATGGATTCTGATGGGGAATTTTAATAATGCTACGTCGCCTAATGATAAGAAAGGGGGACTTCCTATTCCTTTTCAGCAGCTTCGCGCCTTTAACAACTGCTTATCTCAGTTAGGGCTCATAGAAATTAAAGCAACCGGCTTCAACTATACGTGGAGAAGAAATGGTATCGCAAACCATATAGATAAAAAAATTGTTAATCATGAAAGGATACACAAATTCAATGACATGAAGGCGCTATCACTCTCACAATTATCCAGCGATCACAAACCTCTGTTGCTTGACTTAATTCCTTCCTCCTCGTCAAATAAATTCCCTTTCAGATACTCTAATGATTGGATTTACAAAGCTGGCTATAATGAATGCATCAATAAGGGCTTACAGGCTTACATATGGGGATTTCCTAGCTATAAGATTCAGGGTAAACTAAAAGCATGTAAAGCATAATTGAAATCGTGGAACAAGATAAGACCCAAAGATAATGCACTAGTTTTAGAAGCTGAAAGTAGATTCAATGAAGGGGAAGCAACTATTGACGATGATCCTGACACTCCAACAGAACTGCTATTTTATAGCGGCCCATAGCCGCTATGGATAAGAACTATAGCGGTTTTATAACTGCTGTATACGAACATGTTATAAAAAACTGCTAAATATTTATAATGCTTTTTATGTCGTTATTAAAGATACCGTTTAATAGCGATGTCCTGCCGCTATGTTAATCTACTACGATAGCTCAGTTTGACCGCTATAAAACATCAGAATCTCATTCGAAGCAAGCATAGTTATAACACAGTATTGCCGCTATAACATAAGTATTCAATAGCAGATATCCAACGCTATTAATTAAACGTGTTATAGTTTTACTAAACTCTTTGATAGCTCATTTTTTCCGCTATGCTACTCAATACAATAGCTCATTTTTACCGCTATTATACATTTAAATCTCAATAAATTTCAAATTATTCATAACGCAGTTTTACTGCTATAACATATATCTTTGATAGCTTCCATATGATGCTATTAAATTAACATGTTATAGTAAAAATCTCCCTGCAGCTCATACATTTTAATAATAATAATCAAAATGAATCTTCATAACAAATTAAAGATGAACACACAAAATATACTAATAGCAAATAAAGTATCAACTAACAAAAGAAATTCAATACATATGTTTTCAATTTCCATTGATGTCAACTTGAGTCCACAAAATACAAAACATAGTTCATAGTTGTTCAGTTAACATACAAAAGACACAGGACAAAACATCCCAATCCTGCTAGATAAAACAGCCCAAACCTGCTAGACAAAACACCCCAAACAACTTAGCACCTCCGTCTTACTTTCAGTGCCTCATCACCCTTTGTTGGCCTGTATACAACAAAAATGAATCACTGATGAGAAGTAAAATTTAAGAACTATGTGAATCACACACAACGCTTTCATAATGCATAATTGTAATCTCACATTTACAACAAAAAACTGCCAAATTAATATAAGAACTAAGTACTGCATACAAACTGGGTCTGTTATAATCTTGATAGTCTCTGAACTAAGCACTGTGCAATAATAGATACATACTTTTCTCTTTTAGTTCTGTCCTATTCTCCGTTTTTCAAAAATTACATGCATATGGAACAATAAACAACCATAGATATTTGTTATTGCACATTTCTCACAAAATTACATACTTTTCTCTTTTAGTTATGTCATACTTTCCTGGAATGAGATATTGTTTCACTTTCATCCAACCAACGTTTATGTAGTTGAACACAGGCAAATGAACAACCATAGATATTGTTTCACTTTCACCTGACCAAAGCTTATGTAATTAAACACAGGCAAACAAACAACCACACCTTAACCTTGTACATCTTGTTGGCAGCTGGAGTATCACAGGCAGAATACTTGCCCAGCGAACACAGTAGAGAGATGACAAGTCAATTTTCATCTCATATCCAAACTAAGGCCAATTTTTTATTTTAAGGTAAATTGATACTGCTTCTGCATTATCTTTTCATTTGGTCTAAGTGAAGATTGATATTCTGTTTTTTTCGACTTTTTGTGCTATTTTATTGACTGATCAAAACAAAGCTGGTTCAACAAGTGAATTTAGATCACAGTTCAGATTTCTTGTTTATTTTGATAGTGATGCATCCTGTGGTATATCGGTCCTTCAGCAATTGTTACATTCATTTTTCAGCAATAACAAGTGTTTTACTTTTACCTAGCTACTGTTTACATAATAGGCTAACATATCAAAGGCAAATGCTAGATCGACCGATTTATTTGCGGTGAAAATCACCGCATCTGGAAATAAGCGGTAGGAAACTCACGCAATTCATGGATGGAAATGCATCCAACGACTCTTATACGTGCCGCAAATTTTTACTTATTGATTTCCGGTTGCTTTAGCATTTTCGCATATCAAATTATAGCTCAAATATCTATGTCTTAGTGAGAACTACAGCGTCACAAGCAGAACACTTTCCCAGCACACACAGCTGACAAATCAATTCGCAGATTATCTCCATGCTTTAAACTATGATATAAGCTCATTAATCACATTTTCCTATTTAACGTAAAATGATTTGCTACTTTCCATATAGTTCAATCATTATGTTGTTTTATACGGGCTCCTTTTCTTACATTTTATCAACTGATTACAAACATGTGGATTCAAGGTGTGTGTTTTGGAATAGCTCCAACCACTTAAGATATTAAATTTCTTTGAAATTAATTTACCACTATGAAATTAATTTACCACTTCTTTGAAGGAAACATCTTTCCTACTTGCTCAGCACACACAGCTGACAAATCAATTCGCAGATTATCTCCATGCCTTAAACTATGATATAAGCTCATTAATCACATTTTCCTATTTAACGTAAAATGATTTGCTACTTTCCATATAGTTCAATCATTATGTTGTTTTATACGGGCTCCTTTTCTTACATTTTATCAACTGATTACAAACATGTGTGTTCAAGGTGTGTGTTTTGGAATAGCTCCAACCACTTAAGATATTAAATTTCTTTGAAATTAATTTACCACTATGAAATTAATTTACCACTTCTTTGAAGGAAACATCTTTCCTACTTGCTCTTTATGTCAATAAGGATGCTATTTTGTTTGCTTCAAAATTCAAATCAACCACAATGATAGTAAAACTACCGAAAAAGAAAACAACAGTTCTGATTTGGAGAGCACAGTTAAGTTATTCCTCCAATCATTTGTTCTTCTTAATGGTAGGCATAGCATAACCGATGATAATGAAATTACTCATAACAAGGAATATAAATTTTTAGATATTAGTTTGGTTTCCACTATACAACATGAATCTTAATACATGTTTTATCTATTGTAAATATTGTTCATGTCAGAAGAATATGTTACATTTTATTTTAAGTGAAGATTTAACAAAGGTAATTCTATTGAAAAGTGATTCGGAATTAGTTTTTATGTGCCTTCAGATGTTACACAGGTAATTTTCTTTGCTTTATACTAGATCATGTAAGCTTTATAAATTACTATCTCATGTCAGTTAACTGCAGTTGCGTCTGACAACAAAGATTATTATATAGGAAAGTGATAGTTGGTCTAATTATATTTTTCATATTATAATAGTCTCTACTAGCTTATGCATTATAATACATATTATTTTATCAGCATAGCTACGAGTTGCAACATGCTAATATGATACCGTAACAAATTAGAGGTATCGGACAAACCATACTACTATATATGGACAAAAGCCATTTAAGGGGATAAACTTGCAAAATTTCTTATTTTCACCTAGAAATAATATTATCAAAATCACTTAATAATTAATAAATTTCTGAACTATTGTCATCTCATTTTCCTAATCTTTTCTGTATTTTAAACAATTTAATAAAAGTTATTCTTTCAATGTTTAACCATGAACTTTTGTTTTAGCAATAAAAGAAAACAAATAAGCTAACATGTATCCTTCAAGTAGCACACATAGATCGTAAAACATCACAATAGAACTATTCGATTGTTTATTTGCTTTTTTAGGATGACATAGTCAGGCCGATAACAAAAGAACTATTCAATTATTTAATTGATTTATTCTCTGGGCTGATTTTGTTTATGCTTCTATAGCCCGTACTTATGTAGCTTATTTGACTTTATCATTAGTTAGACTCTTGATAATTTTTTGGCTTAACGATCAGGTGTGTTGATCGAAGTATATATTTTATTTTATTAAGTAATTTAATCGGCGCTGTGTAGTCGCCCATTACACAACTACTTTGCTAAAAAGAATATCACTTTTGGTATTTACTGCTATAAACATGCAAAAGGAAAAATATTTGAAACATACGTCGGACAGATCAAAACTCATCAAAATTAATACGAATATCACATGTTAATTGTAATCCTATTGCTACTGGTTTGTATAGGAGCTGCTAGAATACAAAACGAACAATTTTTTTTTTGTATGTTCAAATAACACATGCATATAAAAGTAAGCACGATTTGTTGTTTCACGTAAATATGTCCAAACTGTTACTAACCTAATTCATTCCATTATGACTGATTAACATAAAAATTAAATGGTAAAGACTTACCCAAAATACATTCCATTACGACGTACGCAGCAGGCCAAGCTATAACAAAAGAGAGGGCATCTTCCATGCACCGTAATTCGGATGTCTGCCTCCATAACTCTACTGCTGGATACTACTTTCCCATTTCCCGATAAACTCAGTAACTTGCATTTATTGTTTGTTCTTGAATTTGCAGTCTGTAAGTTGAAAAAGGAGAAAAATGAAGTTGCTAATCCTTAAAAAAAAAAGTACATTATCAAATTTCATCTTTAATTTGTATATATCTAGCATTAAATTAAATTAGAATTTTTTATGATGAATCTTACTATATTACATGTCAAATTTAGCTCTCCAGAGTTGGTAGAAAATTAGAATAGATATGAACCATTCATCTAGTTTAGATGTATAAATAATCAAAATCAAAATCAAAATCCCTCTTATTTCTGTGTACTATTTTGCATTGATAATGGATTCCATATCTCCTACATGCCGTAGCCTGGTAATACAGAACAAACGTCACGATGACTTTAACTGGGGAAAAAAACAGGGATGAAGCTAAATACCTCAAAAACACTCAAGTCAGATAATGTAAATTGCATATTCCGCTGCGCCACAACAATAAAATAAAACAATTGATCGTATAACACCCCACAATTACAGATTGATACATACTACTTTTGTTGTTGAAGTTTATATTTTGTTTTGTTAATAACTATGTGTTTTTAGGTCACAGGTTAACAAAACCATCTCTTATGTAACATGTTTTTTTATGGCTCAACGTATGCTCAGTTCAGGGAACAAAAATAGAAGTTGATTTTGAGTTGTTCAATGCCAAATGCTCTAAACTGATTAACTCAATAATATGTTAGAGCAACAATTTAATGAAGACATTTCTAGGATAGGTATCTTTATACTATTTGTAATGTAGAGGAGGTACTTCTGCATAATCAACACCGTATATTTGTATTTTCCAAATGTACTTTCAATGCCAGAATCTTCTTTTCTTAATTAATTAGATCGTTGTAAGAACTGTAATTTACATCATATGGAAAAGTTACATCTAAAAGATATTCAGTAAAATAACTTTGTAGAAAGGCGTTTGACAAAACTCTGGAAAGTCGTTTCATTCGCGGAAACGAAATCCACTAATGGAAAAGTTATGCCCAGCTTACACCTTCTGAATGATTTTGGTTTCTTTTTTTAGCTGTAAATTATAACGTTTAAACTAATAATGTACACATAAATTTTTTGATAAAAGAACTAATATTGCTTGAATGCAGAGCGTAGTCTACAACTACAAGTAAAGAATACAACTTGTACATCATAACAACACTAGCGAAAATCTAGTTATAAAGATGAAGATGATGGAGCTTAATAGAAGTTTATTGGTATGTTTATGATAATATAAGTCTAATAATATTGCTTGAATGCATAAGTTTAGAATAACTTAACATAGCTTGAAATAATTCTAACAGTATGACTAAAAAAATATAAGACTGATGAAGTATTACTTGGTTCGATGTATAAGCCCTTTTAAGAGTAGTATCTGCATGTTCCAATCCAAGGTATTGTCCCCAAGCTCCATACACATCTCTTCTCTAAATGATTATAAAAAGAAAAAAACAGAAAAATCAGCAGTAACTTATAGAAAATAGTAACCCTGTGAAACCATTGGAAAATGTAAATAAAATAACTAACCTGACATCGGCTTGAGACAGTATCCGAATCCTGAAGATATTCAGGATGACCGAGAGAAAGAAATGTAAACTCCTCATCGAGAACCCTAAGCTTTTTCTGGACTCCTTTTTTGACCTCAACTAATGTTTCCCCTTCATGGATAACCAAAAAGAAAGGTTCACGAAAATTATGCACTTGCACCTGGTTTTGGTTTGGATCTTTCATGAAGCGGTAGACATGAATTAACCGATCATGTGAACCAATATTTTTCTCTTCCTCCTAAATCTCTTCTCCACGCAGGGCCTATTATTGGTCGTTTATGTTTTCAATCTTTTCAGTAGGCGGAAAAATCTAATATATCTTATGATAGAAAACCTCGAGTAATCTAATCTTAGTCCGATTTCGTTGCCTAACATAGGTATCTGCCCATTATTATTAGCCCATAAGCTCAGAATACTCATGGTAACTTGCTCGACTTTACAGTCAACAACTCCCTTTCTCTTGACGTGCAACAGCGGCTTCCTTAGCTTTTCTTTGCATTTGCAGCATCAGTAGGTTGCATTGCAGTCTCAACTTCTTGATTTGCCCCTCACAACTTGTCTCCTGCAGCAAAAATGCATATCGTAGTACTACATACAACAATTAATAGAAAGCAGATTAGCAATTTATGTCATTTCAGCACCACTTTTTCTTGCATTGGCCGTGTTGGAAAATTTTAATCTACACGGGTTTTTTAATCTCACTTTCTTTTGTTGATCATCAGGATAATCATCTCACATCACATTGATGAAATAAGCTAATAACCTAAATTTGTGTTTTTTTTTAAATTTAATAATAACATGAGTGATTTCTTAATATAAGGACCACACTATCATAAAAATATGATTAAAAAACACATATAAAACCAACTGTTATTTTACTATTGAAAATTTTATCAAATTTGTTTATGTTCTATGAAAAGAAACTATAACATCACCTTTCTTGTTTGAAGTATTCTCAACACCTGATCTTGAAGTCGCCTTTGGTATCTTCTCAATTTTTCCATTGCTTCTGTTGCCTTAGATGGCCTACTTTAAAAAACAGAATCAAACATCTATACATCAACCAATGACTGGAAATGGAAGACAACTGTAAGTGATCATCCAGTTTGCAGTATAAATAAATATGAGTTTTGTAGATCACAAATCTGTCTTGCTGATTTAAATAGATAAGTTACATATATATGGAAACAAAAATTAACAGGATATGCATTGATTAAGACCATATCTTAATGGTTAACCATCTGACTATTACGGGAAAGCGTAAAATATGTTAAAAGGTATTAATTTTTTTATATAGCACTGATTATACATTGCAACATTCATCAAATTTAGAGTAAAAGTAGAAATATTGATGTCTGATTGTTGTTTGCTCTAGCAGTCAAATAGATGGGTGGTTGACATGAATATTCACGAGAAATTAAAATTATAGTATATGCTATATATAGAAATTTGTATGTTAATAATAAATGACAACGAGAGTGTAGTATACCAGAGAAATTGATGTAATCCTCTATTAATATAAGTTATTATTTCTTCGGCTATTCTTTTTTGCTATGTCTAAAATACACTTATTGCTAAGTACCCGACTATTTATATTGACAATTAACACGATCATGTAAAGTGATAACATGCAAAAAATTATCTAAACTTTATGTATGTTATTCGGATAAGCAAGACAAACAACCCTAACATTCCATTTTAACACTCAGTCTATGTCAGGAATTCAATTGAGTGATAGAAATGTGTTTCCTAGCTTTCTCAGAGAAGACCAAAATGAAGCCATAAAATCTTATATGAGGTAGTAACTTACAATTCAAGTCAAGTTGAGTTGGCACCAATACTTGATTTCACTATTAAGTTTATGTAGGTCTTATTAACTGTTTAAGGATGTGACATGGAGAGATAAATTTAGTCACAGTATATATGATCAAAGCGCCATCGCCTGTACATAATATTACTGTGAATATACGTACAGCTATGCCTATTATCCATAAATTCGTTTCATAATAACTCAGGAGAAAAAGGGAAATATTTTTAAACAAAATTTGGTTCCTCGTATAGTATACAAATATGAGTTCACACAACTACCATAATCAAATATTTCTAAGGATGGAGAGGCGGTGATTAAATGTATGAAGAGTCTTAAATTACAGCACTTCAATCCCATAATTTTATTTCTATCCAATGTTTCTTTAAGTTGCGAAATGAATATGTCATTGTATAATATTATGTTTGTTTCCTTTGTAAACATATATGGGTTCTTACTCAGTTTATATTTATTAAAAGCATCCTTCAGAAAAGTTGTAGAACAAAATTCATGATGAACACAAAAAAATTGCCTGTTAAAAATAAGAAAAAGATGTGGACCACCATAATAAAAATTGCCTTTTAAAGCAAATATAACTTATAGAAACTATCATTGAATCTTACTAGTATTACAAGTGCAAGTTACTATAATCGAGCGTAGGAAAGCAATATATTCATTTGCACTAATAAGATGAAACAAAAATAAGAAAGATTAGGTTTAATACGGAAAATATTTATTTGTTCAACGTTTATGCTTGTCCAGTATAATGTGTTTGTAATATGGTTAAAAACAGGCCAAAATAACATCTAAAATAGAACTCATATAAACAAAAAGGATGAAAATTTGGAAGAGTTTAAGAGTGCTTGAGCCTGAAATCATAATATGCTAATTTAATGATATGAAAATATTGGTAGCGTGTGATTATTAAATTTTACATCTAATCAGTATAATTATAAAGGGAGAAAAATTGCAGCAAGATGACGATAAGATTATTACTTCATAAAATCTGGACAGTAGGACGCGATATCATTATGGAAAACATAAACAAACATACAAACTACGCACCTCATTATGACTGTATTGTTGCAAACATGTTGAAGATCTGGAAGTGTAACTATATTATGCATTTTTGGCAATTATGGTACAACAAAATAAACACGGAAGAAGATTTGGTTATTAGATAACGGAAAAAAATTACTGAAAAAGCAAAAAACCAATATGGCAGACACTACTTTAATCAAAGAAATGATTTTCTTTGCTATTTTTAGTACAAACACAGAAGGCTCCAACCCAGTGAGAAAATTGAACTACTATATTTTAGATGCAGGAATTTTTTTTTTAGTGAGCATATTAACAGATGCAAAACTCAGAAGAGTAATAGAAATGTCTTATATGCGTTCATTTCACGGGAAAAAACATGATTCTCCAACATATTACATTCGTAATTTGACGAAAACAAAGGAAAAAGTTTCAGTTTTTGTTCACCTTTCATTCCACAAGCAGCGAGCAAGTTGAATAGCGATCTGCAACTTGAATTTACTGTTACAGACATATGCTTCTTCATCGTCTAATATTGTGGATGGAGCCATGTTTTTATATATACCAAACTGACATGTTGGGCTGATTGTTTGCATTTACTTTTAGTCAATAGATATCGTTAAACTAAAAGGTAAAAAATCAGGGTTAAACTAATTGCATGTTTGGTTCAGTAAATTTGGATGAACCTAAGGTGATAAATAATGCACCATAAGCTGCACCAAATGATTAGTTCCATAGATAGTATTGACCAAAGAGTCAGAAAAGTAGGAATATTGATATATTAGCTTAACGCCACCATCCTTTGCTGGTTCAACTTTGCTACCCAGTTGATTTGATTGTCTACAACCTAAAAGAAATAACAAAATAATTTGCTTTATTAATGTTACAAAATCAACTTATCCTGATACATTATTTTTTATGTGATTAAAAGTTGTTTTATATTATATTTCATATTAACTACTCGTTGATAACTACATAATGGTTTTCCAGATGCTTATGTAATTTTATAACAACTATTTAATTTGAAACATAATGAACAGACAGTGGAATCTCATTTGAAATAGATCACTGAACAGAAATCAAAACACTGACGGTTACACAATTTGTTAAAAACAAAAACACTCCTTTTTAGGAGATATAAGCTGATAAATTAGGAGATTCTATCGAGAAGTTAGTAATTGCTACTATGTAGAAATGGAAAATTATTCATTGCGAAGACTCTCAGACAAATCTTTGTAACGTTGCTTACTACCATGCCTTTCAGTGTCACAATTTATTTTGTACTAATATGCTTGTAATAGTGAAAGTTACGTCTTGCAACTGTAAATGGATCCACAAACCCACCTCTTTGTGTGATAAGTGAAATATTTGTGTGCTGCTTTGATAACCAGATGTATATAAGTTTCATTGAAATAACAAAACTCCAATCATATACCAACTATTATAAGAGATTTGGTAATTACATGTTTTAAAATACTTTACTTCTCGGCGACACTAAATTAATCTACTGTCGAATATTTCTGTAAAACTGTTAATAATAGTATATTGCTATATTTTAGCCACTTAGACTTAACAATTCGTATATTCGTGTCAATTGTCAAACTCTTCCAAACACAAGAAAGTATAAAATAAATATGACTTGTTATGATTTGATGACGATGTTCTTGTATAGATTGACATAATCATTGTAAGGCTGTTAAAATAGGTGGACCATGAAAGTATAAAATAATCACAATACTTATTCCGAACTAACAATTAAAATCTTGTAAGACTGTTAATTCATGTCAAATAGGTAAATTATACGCTATTTTATTTGACCCCAGTATTTGCACATGTTCAATAATAAGAACTTCACATTAATTCTACCCACATATTTATATCCAATTTTTATAAGCATGAAGTTTAGAAGTAAAAATTTAAACGAACATATCCACAGTTGTGTCTCTTTTGCAAGTGTAGCGCAATGAAAAAGAATGCCTAGGTCTGGCAACAGACTCAGTTTCGAGTCTAGTCACGCACACACTTCTCGCAAAAAGTAGTTCCAAAATTTATTGTACCTCAGTCTGAATCTTATAAATCTGAAGGTGCATGTGTGACTGAGTCATAGACTAGATTGTTTTCTTTAAGATGTTAAGTCATGGGGTACATAATCATCGGGAATAATAGTTGAGAGACATAATTTCAGAGTACAGGACATTAATCCTCAAAATTCAACAAGTCATGGGGGTCATAATAGTTGAGAGAACAATTCAGAGTACAGTTTAAACTCCACTCGTTTCTCAGTTACATCTCACTTATAGGAACAGGGGAGAAAAACACTGACATCACAAATTGTAACTTTGACTGAGTGAAATCGGAATGGGGGAAAATACATTTGGCAAAAATCTAAGTAAAAAAGGCCAAACGTTTCCCAACAAGATCAAACGACATACAACCAGTTTTACCAGATTACTGGAATGTTGTATCGTGACACACTAATCGCAATAGATAGGAAACAACAAAACCCTAAAAACATCAAGCCTAAATCGTAAATCCATATTTCATTTACGCAGTTTACCCTAATCTACAAATCCATACTCGTAAATCTATAATCGATTCAAATCTACAATATTTAAAATCACTAACAACTTTTCAAAAGAATCAGGTTCGCATTCCGAATCCAAATCGAAGATTATCCAAAACGCGCCACCCTAGCTTCAACAGATCGGTGGTTGTGGGGGGAGAGAGACGTTAAACGGTTGAGGAGATTGGAGATGGATCGGTGGTTTTGGGCAAATCTGGCAGATCGGTGGGTTTTTTGTGAGGCGTTGTTTTGGAGGAACCAGAATGTTTTAGGAGGGAGAGATGGAAAAATTCGTGAAGACAGAGGGAAACGGTGAATAGAATTGTTACACTGATAAAAGTAAAACAAAATCAAGCGTGGAAAAAGGAATTAAGTGTAATTAATAACATTTCAAAAAATTATGTTATTAAAAAGCGTTATTAATATCATATTTTGTTGTGTGAGAATGTAGAACTGTATGAATCTTTTATGGAAGCAAAGCATCGGTTAGTTGTTCATAAGCAAATAATGTTTTGGAGTTATAAGAAGAAATCCAAATTTTCGTGGCTACAAGAAGGAGACACAATTTCTAAATTTGTCCACTCCAAAATGTCGGCACGAAGGCACTTTAATAATCTCAAAGCATTAATCAATTCTACAGGGGAACTGATTTACAGCAAGATGAAGTTGAGGCAGAAGCTAATTCCTTTTTTAGTTCTCTTTTTAATGGTCCTATCAATTGTGAGATTCCATTCTTTTAGTCTTCTAATGTTGTTAATCAACGAGGTAAGATTGATTTGCTTCGTCCAATATCTGTAGAGCAGGTTAGAAAAGCATTTTTTTCAATACAAGACGACTCTAGTCTAGGGTCGGATGGATTCAACTCAAAATTTTATAAAGCTCATTAGGATTTATTGAAAATGGATCTTTTGGCGGTTGTGTAGGATGTCTTCAACTCTGGGAAGATTCCCAAAGGTTGTAATCACACCTTTATTACTTTAATTCCAAAGATAGAAACACCCACTGAAATTTCCCATTATCGTCCTATATCTTGTTGTAATGTCTATTACAAAAAATTTAGTGAAATTCTTTGTAATAGGATAAAATGGTTTTTTCCTCACTTAATATCCCATAATCAATGTGCATATATTCCTACACGCTACATTGGTGATAACTTTTTGCTTGCACATGAAATGATTAGAGATTTTAAGAAATGCAGAGTGAATAAATATTGTGTTAAGGTAGATTTACTCAAAGCATATGATAAGATCAACCGTGAATTTATTTGTCACATAATGAAATGTATGGGGTTTCCAATACATTTTATAAATGTAGTATATGAATGTATCTCAACACCTACCTTTTGTATAATGATGTAAGGAGTTCCTAAAGGGTTTATCCCATCTAATCGAGGAACAAGGCAAGGCAATCCTTTGTCACCGTATCTATTTGCTATTGCAATGAAATTATTCTCATTTTGTATGAAAGAAGCAGAGGTTCAACAAGTTTTTCTTCCTATCTTTAAATTGGAACCAACGGTGGCACATTTGATATAAGCGGACGTCTCATAGTGTTTGGGAAATGTACAATCGCTAGTGCTGCTTTGAAATCAATTTTGGAAAATTAGAGAGGTATTGTTGTTTATCGGTGAGCGTGATGAAAACAAAGGTGTATTTTAGTTCTCATGCATCCTGTTCCAATGAAGTAGCGGATATCATGGGGGTTGGTATTGGTCAACTTCCAATCAGGTACTTAGGGGTGCCATTATCAACCAATTATATACATTATCGGGACAGCTACGACTTGTTCCATAGAATTCAAAGCAAAGTTCAATCTTGGGATGCTAAGTTTCTAAGTTTTTCATGGAGAACTGAGTTAATACAATCAGTAATTACCCCGGTGGTTTTGTATTGGCTCTTTGTATATCAACTTCTGGATTTTACCATTAGGAGATTAACATTTTGTGCGTAGTTTTTTTTTTTTGGGGAGCTCTGAACACAAAGTTAAATTGGACACCTTTTTCTCTCCAAAAAAGGAAGGAGGAATCGTTTAGAGATCTAAGAAAAGCAGCATGCATGAAATTACTATGGAAATTCCTCTCTGATTCTTCACTTTGAAGTAGATGGATGACGATGAGGTATTGTCGAGGCAAAATGTTTTGGCATATGAGCATTGACAACAACGCATCTTGCACCTGGAAGGACATCCTTAGGTTGAGATTGAATGGAAAACAACTCGTAAATAAAGTGATAGCATATGGTTTATCTACTTTTTTGTGGTATGAGCCGTGGATGAATAGTAGGTGCTTAGTATATGAGCCGTGGATGAATAGTAGGTGCTTAGTAGAGTTAATTGGAGTTTCTCATGTTCAAACCCTTGGCAGGCAATGTGAGATGGTATCTACAATTGTCAGAGAAGGAAAGTTGTGTAGCAATTTGCATCCAGGGATGAGAGAAGTCCACCAGCATGTAGATAGAATAGAAGTGGATCATAATGCATGTCATGATTATTATGTATAGGGCGAAGGAGGAATCTATAATTTTCATAGTGCATGGGAGCTAGCAAGAGAGACTAAACCTATACGTGAATTTTTTAATGTGATATGGCATACGAAGAATTCCAAAAGAATGTCGTTCATCAGTTATCTTGCTGTTATGGATAGACTGAGTACGAAGGATAGATTGGTAAGGCATGGTGTTATTGAAGAAAGTTGTTGTGTATTCTATGGAGAGAATGATTTATCAGTGAGATATCTTTTTTTTTACATGTGTATACTCTAATTTCATATGGCATGCTGTAAAAGAGAAACTGCGTATGCTTTCGAATGTCACTAGATTATTAGAAGAAGAAGCTTGTCAAATTATGCATTTGTTTAAGGAGAAGACCCAGTTAAGAGATGTTGGATGTGCTGCTTTGACTTCGGCAGTTTATCACATATGGCTTGAAAGAAATGCACGACAATTCAATCATAAATATATTGCTAAAGAGGTGAAATTGATGATGATAGAGAAGGAGGTATGTTATCTAGTCAATGGAAATGGTAGTACATCTTCCAAATCTGTACACAATGTAGAGTTTCTGCGCAGGTGGGGTATCGAGCTGAAGGATATAGGATGAAGAGGATGATGTGTATTGTTTCTTTGGAGTGTGAGGCTTGTTATAGTTTTATATCATTTTACTTTCTATCGTGAATGTTGTAAGTCAGTTTATAGTGGTACTGTTTGACGTTATGTACTGTGAATATATGGAGTTTATATGTACTCTATTTCTTTGTTGTCGCACCCATCTTGATTAAGGGGGACGCAAGGTTTTGATGAGGCATATAAACAAAGTATATGATTGGTATTCGTAGTAAAGTGAACCAATTTTCAAAAAAAGAAGACACACACACATGTGATAAATTAATTAAAAAAGGGCATCCAGCAGCTCAGGGGAAAACCCTATCTTACCGCCACCATCTCCAGCTACGAGCGAAGATAAGGACGAATGGATAGAGGTGAATCAGAAGGGACGTCAGAATCCGCCGCCATTACTTAGAATTGGACTACCACGGGGTAAGGCGCCATTATGAAGCTTAATGTCATTCTGAGTCGCGTTCATGGGCCGAAGCCTTGGGGAAAGGGTTGAATATCAATAAAAATATCCAATTTCTTCTCCTAAAGCGGATCTTGATGGGGCTTTTTCTAAAACTGATGAGATTGACCACAATCCCTTTAATAAAATGTGAAGCAATTTACCTATATATGGAAGGTAAAAGACTTTACTATGTGTATCTTAGTTTCTTTATCAGAGATGGTAACTAAAGAATCCATGTGAATTATATCTTGGGGACAGTGGATTTTTGCTTGTCAAATTCGAGCTGGCTGAAGATCTAGATAAAGCTATTAATGGAGGGTTGTGGTTCATGGATGGTCGGCTTATATTCGTGAAGAAATAGAAAGCAAACTTTCAGTTTGAACATGACAAGTTTGAAACCTACCCTATTTGGGTTAGAATGAGAAATTTACACATTTCCTTGTGGAACTCCCATGGCATTAGACTTGCTAGCCTTGTTAGTAACCCAATTGATATTGATGATTTCATTAGATATATAAAAAGATTAAACCATGCAGGGGTCCTAGTTGGTGTCAAAGAAAAAACTACATTACCCAATACAATAAGCGCTAAAGATATTCATGGTAGAATATATTTGCAAGAGGTTGACCATGAATTTGTACCCCGATGTGTACAGACTGCAAGGGTTTCAGTCATTGGACTAATACCCTATCCCAAAATACATCGTAAACAAATGGCAGTGAAATCCCCAGAAGTTCCTACATCTTTGTTAGATAATCCGACCTCCCTCACATTACTTACTACATTAGATCATTCACAAAATATGCAAATTACTGACCGCGTGAAAGAGGAGACCAAAGAACTACCTATTTCCAAAAACCCATAATGTGAGCCGCACTTCGAGACTCATGTTAACAATGAGCATTATAGAGTAATATTAATGGCCCGAAAACCCAATAAATGACCCGAAGGTCTAGTACTAGAAACAATAAATGCCTGATTGCCAACATAAAGTGTCACAAACTTCCAAATATTAAACAAACTAGTGAGAGCGATGTGTTCCATACTACACGTTTTCACTTAAGCGTTCACTTAAGTTAGTCAATTCCACTCTCACATATCTTCATTTGAACAAGTCTTGAATAAATCGATTAGTAAACGCATGCGTCTCATATTATACGTTTTATCATATCATTTAGATCTCTTTCTCTTGAAGAGTGTAAAAACATGTGTTTTTATAGAAAATATTCATTTCGAGAAAAACAAATTTAAAAAAAATTCCCGAAGTGGTTTTGGAAAATAATTCTTTTTGAAAATTTCTTTACAATAGAGATTATTAAATACTTAAGAAAATCTTCAAAAATAATTTATTTCTTATAAATCTATTTGTAAAATATTTATTTCAAAATCTGATTTTGAACCAAAATTCTGTTTGAAATCAATTTAAAAACACATGCATGGAATCATCAAAATCAACAGAATTTCAACAAAAAGTGCATATAAAAAAAATCATCAAAACTGCGAATCCGTATTGCGAATTGACATCAATGTTGGCTCACCAATTTGGAGGAATGACCATTTAGAAATAGCTCAAAACAATGAATAGAAATCACAAAAAAATGAAACTAGAAAAACCAGAAACAAAGCATATAAGGCTTGACCAGGATATCGAAAAATGAACGCAACTGGATCGACCTATAACATGCTAAGGTCAACCTAACCATGCCCAGGGTCAACCTATAAGCCGATCCTGTTTGGTTACATGTTGATCTTTTTTGTCACGATTTCATTACAGGCGTTTGCTTGTTTTGCTTTGAATTTTTAGCAAAGTTTTAACATGGCTTCAGATTGAATTCTAACGAAATAATAAAGATGCTGTCATCGTTATCACAGTCGTTCATTTTGAATAAGGTCTCATATACATCATATTGGGCTCATTTACAGGCTGGGGTTTGACTATTGTTATAATCCGCAAGTATTAGCCGTTACAATGCTATATACGACAAGTATTATACTAGCCGTTACAATGTTATAATCAGCAAGTATTAGCCGTTACAGTGTTATAATTAGCAAGTATCAGTCATTACAATGTTATATACGGCAAGTATTATACTAGCCGTTACATCTTTATGTCTAAATAAATGGGCTTTGTAACAATCTTATCAATCAATAAAAATTACAATAAAATTCTCTGTTTAATTTTATCTAATTCTCTTTATGGTACCAGAGCTCTAATTTGCTAAAAGGCATTATTCTTCCTGTGCCAACTTGATACTGCCACGCCATGGCCAATGATAATGAAGCTACTTCCGCTCTATCTGGCAGCAATGCCAATGGCTCATCTCCAAGCCACATGAACCTGATTAAGCCAAAAAGTCAAGTTATTACAACTTCATTGGATGAAGATAACTATATTATATGGAAATATCAAATAGAAATTGCTCTCAAATGCTATGGTCTACAAGACTACATAAAAGGAACATTAGTTACTCCGTCAGTAATGATTACTGAGGAAGGAGGAAAAATAGTATCAAATCCTGAATACATCAAATTTCAGAAGCAGGATAGCTTACTATCATCATGACTCTTATCTTCTACCAGTTCTAATCTATTATCACAAATTGTTGGATGCAACTCATCATATGAAATATGGACTACTATAGAGCAAATTTTCAGCTCTCAATCTGTAGCAAGGATCATTCAATACAGAAGGGAACTTCAACATTGCAGAAAGGAAGATACAAGCATGAAAGGTTACTTGGGTAAAAACATATGTGATAAATTAAATGTTGTTGGACATAAAATCAGTGATAATGAGTAAATACTTTTTATTACCAGTGGACTTGATGAATAATATGAGTCTTTAGTAACTGTTCTTGCTACTCAACAAACGTTACCTGATCTACAGTTCGTCTGATCTGCACTCCTCGCTCATGAAGGAAGGATCGATCAAAGGAAAACAACACAGGGTGAATTTTCTGCTAATTACGCTGTAACTAAAAACAGGCAAGCAACAATAATATCAATGCAAACAGACAAGACAATCAGTATTCAAGGGATTCCAGCCACAAAGGGGAGGCTTTCAGCCACAAAGAGGATGAGGATGTGGCAGATGCAACAACAACAACTGGGTAAAGTGCCAAATATGCCAAAAGTTTGGTCATATGGAAAACAAATGCTATTTCAGGTATAATACCGACATTGGGCAGCAGTATAATCAAAGCAATTCGAGTTAGAAGGCACCAGAAGCCAACATGGCTATAATGAACTCAAATAGAAGCAGCAATGATGCAAATATTAGTCAAAATACAAGTAATGATGATGGAAGTAAGAATGAAGATAGCGGTTTTGAAGAATGGTACCCAGATTCAGGTGCCACTCATCACATAACAAATAATCTCCAAAATCTTAACATTGGGAGCAGAAACTACTCAGGTATGAAAAATTTACATATGGCTGATGGTAAAACTGCATGTATAACACACATTGGCAAGGGTTCCATCTTAGGGAAAAGGCAACTTAAATTAAACACAATTCTTAGAGTACCTTCTATTAATAAAAATTTGTTAAGTGTGCCAAAATTTTCCAATGACAATCAAGTATTTTTTAAATTTCACCCTAAATTCTGTGTAGTTAAGGATTTACTAAATCAATAAATATTACTATAGGCTAATCTACATGATGGTCTTTACAAGTTTGACACCCTGAAGACTGGAAACTCTAGTGGCAAACTCTGGTGTAATAACGTAGAAACTAGTAGTAATGACTGCAATAGGGAAACTAATGTTAGCAGTAACAATGGATATGATGGAAATACTGAATCATGGCATATGAGACTAGGGCATCCTAGCATTGAAATTGTTAAAACTTTTTTAAGAAATAATAATATTTCTTTTAATAAACGCATACCTATTAAGCACACATGCGCACACCGCCAACTTGGCAAAAATCATAAGCTTCCTTTTAGAGATTCTGAAACAAAGTATAGTAAACCCCTCGAGTTGATAACTTCTGACCTGTGGGGACCAATCAAGGACACATGTATTATCTTTCCTCTGTGGATTCCTATTTGAGATATACTTGGATATACATGCTAAAGAATAAATCAGAAACATGTAATACTGTGATACAATTTATAACTCATGTTGAAAAACAAACCAATTGTAGTGTCAAAACTGTCCAAACAGATGGTGGGGTAGAGTTTAAGCCATTAACTAATTATTTTATTAAAAGAGGAATCAAACATAGGCTGATTTTTCCTCACACATCTGAATAAAATGGTTTGGTTGAAAGAAAACACAGGCACGTTGTAGAGACTGGTCTAACACTAATGTCTCAAGGCTCAGTACCAATGAAATATTGGAATGAAGCTTTCTACACTTCAGTTTTTCTTATCAACAAATTACCAACTAAGGTTTTATATAATAAAACTCCACATGAAATGATATATAATGTTAGACCAGACTACAATTTTCTAAAAAAATATGGTTGTTTGTGTTTTCCATGCTTAAGAGACTACAATACGCACAAACTATGCATGAGATCAAGCCCATACACTTTCATTGGGTATGATCAGGATATAAATGCTTAGACAAAAATGGAAGAATTTATATTTCTAGAAATGTATTTTTTGATTAAAACACTTTTCCCCTTGCACGAAAACAAGAAACTATTATGAAGAGCATTCTATCAAGCGATATCAATTCAAAAAGTTACTTACTGAACCTCCTATTGATGGCATTATTAAAGACCAACTAGACGTCGGCATGCAGAATGACTCCATGGAAGTAACAAATGCAAATACAAATGAATCACAGAACAGTTCAGAAAGTATGCACACATATCAAATCAACAGAGATATGCAAAGCAATGGTGCTACAAGAACCAACAGTAACGGAGACACAGGAACAAGCAGCAATACTGACAGACACCAACAAACACGCAATACTGACAAGCATTTACAAACACAACAAGGATATCATATGACAACAAGGTTGAAGGGTGGCATATACAAACCTAAAGTGTATAACATCTCAGTTATTGAAGCTAAACCAATCAACTTCGAGCAAGCAATAAAATCAGTGAAATGGAAAGAGGCTATGAATGTTGAATATCAGGCTCTCATGAAAAATAATACATGGAGTTTGATGACACCACCTAAACATAATAACATTATTGGATATAAACGGGCATTCAAAATAAAGAGAAAGGAGGATGGAACTATTGACATATACAAAGCTAGACTGGTCGCTAAGGGTTATGCACAATAGTTTGGATTTGATTTCAATGAGACTTTTTCTCCAGTTATAAAAACCACAACAATTAGAATCATGTTTATATGTATCAACCCGAAGGTTACAACTATGACAATAAAGTTTGCAAGTTACATAAGGCTATATATGGTTTAAAACAAGCTCCGAGGGTTTGGTATGAGAAACTCAAGTTAACCTTATCCAACATGAGTTTCATACAAGCTAAATTAGATAATTCGTTATATATGAAGAGAAGCACATAGAACTGCCTATATTTTGGTATACATAGATGATATGTTGATAATAGGGGATAACAGCCAAGAAATAGACAGCATCATATGAAGACTGGATCAAAACTTTGCTATAAAAACATGGGGGAGCTAAAAAAAATTCTTAGAATACAAGTTATCAAGAAAAATACAGAGAATTATTTTTATCTCAATAAAATTACATTTCAGAAATCTTGCAAAGGGCTAAAATGCATCAAGCAAATTCTTTACGTACGCCAATGACAAGCAATCTAAAACTTTCTAAGTACAAATGTGAAGCCATCGACAACATCAAGGAACATAGAAGCATAATTGGAGCACTTCAATATGCAACTGTTACTCATCCAGATATATGTTATAGTGTTAACAAATTCAGTCAATACGTGTAGAATCCTCTATCAGAATATTGGATAGCTCTTAAAAGAATACTACGATACTTGCAAGGCACAAAATATCATGGTATAATAATAAAATCTTAGAAAGAACTTAGCTTACAGTGCTTTAGCAATGCTTATAAGGCAAATGATAGTGATGACCGAAAGTCAATCTCAGGGTATCGTGTTTATCTTGGCTCCAACATAGTATCTTGGTGCACAAAGAAGCAACAAACAACATCCAGGTCCAGCACGGAGGCAGAGTATCAAGCTTTGGCAAGCGCAACGGCAGAAGTTAATTGGATACAATCACTATTGGAGGAGCTAAGGTTTACTCTAAACCGAAAGCTTGTTACTTGGTGTGTCTCTATCACCCAATCTGATTCAACATTCGAGGATGAAGCATCTTGAAATTGATCTTCATTTTGTTAGAGACAAAACTCAGACAGGAAAATTGGCGGTTTGTCATGTCCCGCGTATTATCAGTGAGCTGATGTGCTTACAAAAGCTTTGTCTACTAAGAATTTTATAAGATTGAGGGAGGATCTAAAAGTCGTTGATGGAGACAGAGATAGAAATGGGAAAGTAGTTGATGGAGGCGGAGACAGAAATGGAAACCCTAGTTTGGTTTGAAGGAGATTAATGAAATAATAAAGTTGTTGTCATCATTCATCACAGCCATTCATTTTGAACAAGGTCTCATATACATCGTATTGGGCTCATTTACACGCTGGGGCTTAACTATTGTTATAATCAGCAAGTATTAGCTGTTACAATGTTATATACGACAAGTACTAAACTAGTCGTTACAATGTTATAATCAGCAAGTATTAGCTGTTACAATGTTATATACGACAAATATTATACTAGCCATTACATCTTTATGTATAAATACATGGTCTTTGTATCATTCTTATCAGTCAACAAAAATTACAATAAAATTCTCCGTTTAATTTTCTCTAATTCTCTTTAAATTCAAGCATGATTTTCAATATATATGAAGAGCAACACTTTTTAACATGGATTCAATGTAAAATGAGATATCAACAAGCACACAAAAAGACATAAGAAATATAGTTAATGTCACTTGAAGAACTTAGTTTTTGTTAACAGTAAAAGGAAACAACAACAGAAACAACAAATTAAAGGCATGCAACTTGTTTAAGGAAAAAGTGAGTTAAAAACACAAGAGGATTTACAGTGAACTAACTTGCAAAGTTGAAAATTTTAGCTTTATATAGGCTTTAGATACTTGTAGGAAGAAGAATACTGTCATGTAAGCATTGGAAGAAAGTTACAGTAAACTCAATTCTTAGATTCAAGGAATTAAATGAAATTATTACTGATTTAAGATTGGTTACTTCTTAGATTACAAGGGTTGCAAGCTTTCTTGTGTTTTAATTTTAAAAATATCTTTGGATTTGCAATATGGAGGAGACTTTTAGTTTTCATCTTTCAGCTGGAACACAAAGAAGAAGGAGGAAGAATAAGAACGTATTGTACCAATTTTCCTCTCCTGCTTGTTCTAATTCGCATTTAGGTTTGGACCTTAAAAACCCACCTGCTTCAGTGTTATTAATTTAAGTTAATCATGTCATTATTATTCAATTATCACTTGTTTACACCCTTTTAACACATTTTACACAAATATATTTTCTTCTTTACTTGCTTCAACTTTACAAAACATTAAGCTTTTAAATCATTTTCAACCAATTAACATTATTTCTAAAATAAGGGTGATAAACCACTTTAAAAACCGGTTGGCCTTGCCAAAAAAACATTATTTCTAAAATGTGAGAACACTTAAAATATATATTTGTTAATAAAATACTTTATTTTACATTTGTTTAAATTGATATTTTTAGCATCAAATTTATAAAACATTCATTCTCTTTTGTCTAAATTAACGTAACAAAACTTGTAAAAATATTTGTATACATAAATATTGGTTCTAATCAATATTTCACATAATTTATTTGCAGTGCCAACCTAAATTTAATTTAAATACTTATTTTAATAAAAAATCAGTATTTGCCAATAATTTACAAAATTATTGCATTTTATCAAATAAAATCCTTTAATACTCATTTTTAACATAAACCAACATAATAAAGTTTTTTTCATATTTATACTTTTATTCAACAAACCACTGTGAATTAAATTCTTTTATCACTTTATTTAAGTTCAAATCGTCCTCAAATTGACATAATTTCTTCTTATTAAATTAAACCCTATGTTTATTCAATGTAAATAATTATAATACTTTTCCTCTCCAAATTATATTTATCTTTTCCATTTCCAAGTTATAACCATTATTATAATTTACTTATACATGTAATCATAAAATAAGGGTTATTACAGACTCCACACTTATAAAAATTATGTCCTCGCAATTCCTAGAAGAAAGTCATATCCAACACAATTCATTTCATGCTTAAATAGGAAGTAAATAAGCTTGAGTTAAGAACGCTCACCCTAGACTATGGAAGAAAGAAAATCAGCATATGTTCGCTTGATAAATTGTACAGTTTTTCAAGTACTCCTTAGGGTTAATAGGTCATTAAATCTTCACAAGTGGAACGTCTTTCTTTCGATGGTGCCTAACATTCGAAGCAAGCACTCGAACAGAATTTTTCATGATAAATAAATCAGGTGAGACCTCAAACTCTTGCAAAACATGAGGACTGACAACTGAATTAGAATCACGAAGACATTTCCGAAGTTGAGATATATGAAATACATGTTGAACGCTAGATAAATGATCTAGAAGCGAAACACTATAAGCAGCTGGGCCACTACTTTTAGTAATGGGGAATGGTCCTATATTTATAGGAGCTAATTACCCGATCTGACCAATAGGCATTATCCACTTCGAAGGAGATATAAGAATAAACACAAAATCCCCAACAACAAACTCTAACAGTTTTCTACGGTTGTCCACATAGGATTTCTACATGTTGTGAACTTCTTTCATTCTCGTCGGATGAGATCAATCTTCTCAGAAGCTTCACGAATATAATCGGGGCCTAGTGTGTGTATATGCATCCACTTCCAAACACTTGCAACCACATGCTTACATCATACATATGTTATATTAACATGTTTGCAATCAATCATACCATCCACATGCTTAATCCTTAGATCTACCCTTCCTAAGGATATTTAAAAGAATGATTCTGATCAAAGGAAAAACTGATGATAGAATGTCTAAAAAATGTTTGTCAAAAGATTACGGGTGAGGAACTTGAATTCTTCAAATACACCCAAGTTGTTAAACTAGAAGTTCTCCTTATAAAATAAAAGATTCTATTATTGAATTAACTGACTCACAAATGACTCGAATCTTTCTTCTAAACTACCAACCTGAATGGTTTCTCTTATAACTATTGAATCATCCAATCCAAATTTTTTGGAGAGCTATTTCGTCTCACCCATCCTAAATGTTTTAGTAAGAGAACTTTCGAGTGACTTAACCCGTTCTATTTTCTAAGTATTCTATTTGATTTGAAATTCTAGATCCTATGCTACTTTCCAAGTAGAGTCACTTTTACCATACCCTTTATCCAATTTCTAGTCTTTACCATTACATTCTTGTATTTCTTTATTTGTTTCACTTGTATTGTCCAACCCCATAAGGACTTACTTCATTTTAAACTTTCTATATATATTTTTCAAAATTCATATTACCATTATTATTATTATTTTCAAAACCTCATTTGGAAAATATTAATGAGATAAATATTATTCATAAAGTCCCCAAAAAATTTCTTCATGGGACGTATATGTATATATATTTACTTTTATGAAATTCCCAAAAATGTGAACTTCATATCAAAACATACTAGCACTTGAAATTTTCAATTTCTAAAATCATATGCATATATGTGGGGTTTAGACTAAAATCGGTCTTACAGATTTCCTTTTTCCTGTAAATATTAACCTTCTTTAAATTTCCTTTTCTGGCAACACGACTTCTTTATCCGATCATTAATTCATTTGAAACCTCTATATCCTTTTAATTATTCACCCACTGTCGAAACCTATTACTTACTCCAATTTGTGGTCATATAAAGATTTATTCTACCATTATGATCCTTATAATGTAACACCCCACCTCCGCCAGGGTGGCTCTTGCAAGCAACTCTGACTTTAGTGGGGCGTTTTAAAACAAGGTAAACATGCATAATGATATAGCAAGGCAGGACATGACATATATATATATATATATGTAAATAAACAGAGTAAGTAGATAAAATAGCGGAAGATTTTTAAACCATTTAAAAACACAAGTCTGGTACATCAAAATGTCAATTTCCCAAAATTACAAGTCTAGATAAATACATCATCTGATAAACTGAAATACATAAGTACTATCCCCAAATAAGAGTGATAAACCATAGCGGCTCAAGTCCAAAGCATACTTGAGCTATCCAAGGAAGCAGCTAAAATCCAAGCTAGGCTCCAGTATTCCCTCCCTGAGAACCTGGGGGGGGGGGGAAACGGAAGAAAAGAGGCGAAAGGAAACAGGTCAGTCAAAAAGACTGAGTAAGCCCTGCTACGATCAGTCTATAAACTAATAAAGTTAACAGTATGATGGAAACTGAGATGATCATAGATAACAACATACTGGCATGATAAATTAACTACAAGATAGATAGAGGTGTCATCGCATAAAACAAGGTTAAGTTTTGCACCACGGTGTACTAGCAAACCAACATAACAGGTATTGATCCCTTGGCCCAAGCTTTTAACCCAATAACATGAAGTGACCTTAATATAAGGTCCAGCCCAACGGTCTAGTCGATCGGCTCCCTATAAACCTAACACGTCAAGTGTTGGTGTCCATATGGCCCACATATGGTTGTAGTTAGACTGTGCTGGGTCCACCTTTGGGTGTATCAAGCCCTCGGGTGTCAACCCCAGACACTTAAGCAATAATGCACAGCCCTAACCTACTGGTACCCGTGCCTCGAGTTTGTCCAACACCGGACTACGTGCACGTCCGTAGCCCGCCTGGACCCGCACCGCTGTACCACTCAGCCATCGCCTTTTGGTCGCTTACATCCGTCCAGTAATCGTGCCCCGCCCTAGCCTAGCTTCTAGGGTTGTGAATGATACCAAACTGGGATTACTGCTAGAACAGACCACGTTGCTAGGGTTTTCTAAGAGGGTTAAGTGTGATTTAACCCTTCACTAATCATGGATTAATTGGTTAAGCGTAACCGACAGTTCACAACTTAACCCCATTTCAATCCCTCGAATCCCCAAATTGGTTAAGTATTAGTGGACCCTGACTTAACCCTAATCATGAGGCATTAATTATCTTAATGCACCTTAACCTCTCACATTAGACCTTGTTGTGGTTACTAGTTAGGCCGGGCGGGTCCGGGTAGGTTTACACTACAACTTAGTCTAACCTCGGGTTTTGGCACCATATGACCAACTTCTCACATTGGGTCCTATTGTTTGTAGCCACTAGTTAAGCCGATAGGTTCCGGGTAGAATTACGCTACAAACTCATCCCAACCTCGAGTTGGCCACACTTATGTTTTCTAAGTGTCATGTCCACTTTATTTCAAAACATAATTACAAGTCAACAAATGCTTGGGTAGACCTAACTTAATAGGTAAATTCCCAAGGGGTAGACCTAACTTAATAGGTAAATTCCCAATCTTATATTTTCATGTATTTTAAGTTTACCCAAACCCCCCAACGTCATTCTATCGCTTACATATTCGTAATAACGCATAAAGGATAGGAAGAGGGAACTTGGCACCACATACCTGATGAACTTGCATATCACAACAAACATGCATGACACGTTAGACTTGCATAACTTAGCATAGTGAACTTGCATATTACCATAAACATGCATAACATATTAAACTCGCCTAACATGGCATAGGGAACTCGCATAAACATGCATAACTTATTAAACATGCATAACATGGCATAGTGAACTTGCATAAGCATGCATAACTTATCAAACTTGCAAATCATGTCATAGTGAACTTGCATAAACATGCATAACCCAATAAACTTGCAAATCATGGCATAGTGAACTTGCATAAACATGCATAACTTATCAAACTTGCAAATCATGGCATAGTGAACTTGCATAAACACGCATAACTTATCAAACTTGCAAATCATGTCATAGTGAACTTGCATAAACATGCATAACCCAATAAACTTGCAAATCATGGCATAGTGAACTTGCATAAACATGCATAACCTATCAAACTTGCAAATCATGGCTTAGCAAACTTGCATAAACATGCATAACTCAATACACTTGCAAATCATGGCTTAGCAAACTTGCATAAACATGCATAACTCAATAAACTTGCAAATCATGGCTTAGCAAACTTGCATAAACATGCATAACTCAATAAACTTGCAAATCATGACTTAGCAAACTTGCATAAACATGCATAACTCAATAAACTTGCAAATCATGACTTAGTGAACTTGCATAAATATGCATAACTCAATAATCATACATAAATCCCAACTTGCATCACATATTAACTTTAGAGTTTCTAAAATGAAGGTAAGAGGGCTTACAAATATTATGAAGACACAAAACTACTAATAAAGATTGAGAAGCCCTTTATGCAAGCATAAAACCCAAAACAAAGCTCCAATAAGAAACAAAAATCCCAAAAACTCTAGCTTAGCAAATAAAACTTGCAACTTGATGATGTATGCAAGCTAATGATCATTCATACATCTTAGAAATGCTTGTATGAACATCATAGTCTTCATAGGAATGATTTATGAAGAGATTGGAGGTTAGGGTTTTTAAGTGGAGGCCATTTGAGGAATCAATTTGCCATAGTTTAACTACTAGAATGAATAATTTAGGTTTTAGGGTAGGATTAGGGTTGTATTTATAGAAGATTAGAGTGTTTTTAGCCCTAGGATTAACCCTAGGTTGAATTAGGTCCATCAGATTTCGGAATTCTCTAGAACCAAGCCACACAACCCAGCCCAAATCAAAATGGTGCGCCAGGCAACATTGCCTGGCTACCCCCTGTCGACAGGGCTGTCGACACCCTAGGGACC
Organism: Allium sativum; assembly: GCA_030737875.1. Taxonomy (NCBI): domain Eukaryota; kingdom Viridiplantae; phylum Streptophyta; class Magnoliopsida; order Asparagales; family Amaryllidaceae; genus Allium; species Allium sativum. The sequence goes on along the minus strand of CM060915.1, from coordinate 45,929,264 downwards.
CTGTCGACAGGCCTGTCGACATGCGGGTCCTGGCGGGAATTTTCCCGCCTGCGCCAGTTTGCCCTACCCCTTGTTTTTAATTTAAAATTTTAAATCTGTTTTTAACATAGAAATTTCTGAAAACTTCAATGGGCCTTAATCGGGTCATACGGACTCCGATTTTCGAAAACTCGGACTCTATTTCGCGTATTTTTCCGAGACGAACGCAATGGCATAGCCCGTTTCCCTTGATTCAGGTTTTAGGATTAAATTCTGCCTCGATTTACATTATTACAGGTTATTGAAAATACGGGTTGTTACATTCTCCCCTCCTTAAAGGATTTCGTCCCCGAAATCTTCAAGTCAGGAAGAACATATCCTACCATCCAACATCCATCTACTCAAAACATCATCCACGAGCAATCATTGTCCTTACAGGTTTCTAAATGCTGGATGAACATATGCAAAGGTGTGTGTATATGTACTTATCTAATGCAAAGATCAATGCAAAATATGTTAGTGAAATGTATCCATATGTATGCAAGTCCCTAACATAATGTATAATATCTACATGCGTGCTCAATCATACATCCATATGCAACATCCATGTGATAGCATACGAATTTCATCCAAGAATAAGCATAAACACTCATGCACATGCAATATGAGGAGTGTGTGAGCCGATCTAGTGCCTAATGTGTATCATGCATCCACGAGTAACCACTTGCAAACACTTGCAACCACTTGAAACCATCAAACATAACATGTCTCAAACACATGTTTCATCCAAAGGGTTTCTACCTAAGGTTCTCATGACAAGATAAACACGATAAACTAGATAAACTAGATAAACTCCTTTTTGGATTACAAGGAATCCATTCAAACTTTGACATATAGTACTAACCGATGAGTCTTAACCCCCTTATGGAGTTTACAACAGAAATAAGATCGAGAATGGGACCGAGAGGATATATACAAAAGATAACTTGCAAGCAAGCTTCACAGGAAAACAAGGATCAAGGATGCACTCTTAAAAAAGGGATATGATGCGCGTATCTAGTCTTTACTCTTCTTAGTCACGTTTCCTTGAGCTTAACTCCACTGTGCTTTGACCGTCTTTTACTTCATGATTTCTTGGCTTCCTAACTCCTATTTCCCAAATTCGAGTTGGAACTCGTCGCCTCTCGTCTCCCTTTTCCACTTATTCTTCTTTCTGTATACTTGGCTTAAACATAACTGTAACCTCATGATTTCATGCAAGCTCTCCAAAATTCACTAGTGAATCTTGGATCTCGTCTATTTACTATACAGTATTCCACGCAGCAGAATTTTTCTTGAAAATACCAATCCACGTTGCCAATTGCCCTTATAAACGTGATTTTCTATAACTCATGCTTAATCGAAATGAACCATCCGCCTATGAGTGATAGGCCATACCTAGATTCAGTTGCCTACCCCTGGCTTCCTGTAGGCTATTTCAAAACTGGCCAACTTTTGAGGGTAAACCGTTGCTAACCATGACGCAGTCCTCTTGCTCTTCACCGGACTGAAATGAGCACTCTTTGTGAGTCTACCTATTATGACCCACATACCCGTATTCCCTTTCTTTGATCTAGGTAGTCCATCCACATAATCTATCGAGATGTTTTCACACTTCCCTTGCGGAACCCCCAATAGAGGTAATGGCCCACTGGGCTTCTATGACTTGGCCTTAACCTGGTGGCACAACATGCATCCTGAGACCAACTCGGCCACCTCCTCGAGTGATGCGCATTTTCAAGAACCTTCTTTACCAGGTCTTTTACTTGAGGAACCCATAATCTCTCATCGCGCCTTAGTCATCCCTTGTTATCTATAATATATCTAGCGAGGTGACTTAACATCTCGCCTCGAATCATCTGGTCCATGTTCTTGACTAACTGCGGGTCTTCTTCCTGCGAAACCCCCTTCTTGATCCAGAGGAGTAAGTCTAAGCTCAGGGAATGCTAACTAACTAGCCAAACGGAGGAAGCTTCTTACTTCAATTGCCCTCCTCAGAGTTTTCCGGTCTTAAACCGCAACCACTTTAGCGGAATCCACCGCTAAGCCTTACTTAGGAACTATGTGCCCAAGAAATCCAACTTCCTTCCTCCAAAGTGACATTTGGAGAACTTGACCTTCAACTGGTGGCTCTAAGCGTATCCATCACCTCCTTGAGATGTCTAGCATGCTCTTCCTCGCTCTTTTGAGGAGATCAAAATATCGTCTACGACGACCACGACAAACTTGTTCAAGGACTCCCTAAACACCCTACCCATCAAGTTCACGTAATATGCGGGTGCATTAGTCAAACCAAATAGCATGACTAGCCATTCTAAAAATCCATCTAGAGTCCTAAACGCAGTCTTGTCAATTCCATCCTCAGCCATCCTAAGCTGATGGAATCCGGTAGCTAGATCAAAAGAAAATAGATGCTCCTACAAGCTGATCGAACAGATCATCGATCCTTGATAACGGTTGTCTATTCTTCTCACGATAATCAACACATAAGCGAAGCAAACTATCCACATTAGTAACGAATACTACTGGAGCACCCTACTCGAAAATGCTTCGTCTCAGGAAGTTCTTCTCAAGCAACTCCTTGACTTGCTTTCTTAACTCTCATCTCGTGAGGTCACGTGCCTAACCGGCCACGAAACTGGCTTGGTATTACCAACCAGATAATGCGGAAATCTATCCCTCGTCTAAGGGTAACCCCTTCACTTCACCCAAGATATCAGGATATTCTCGGACCACCCCCACAGATTGCAAACTATCGATAGACGAGTCGAGGGATTTCAAGATAACATAACATGACGGGACCCATAAGGTTACTAGAAATTTCTAGGGTATTACCGAGGCGAGTCATGAGCCTCACAACCCTATACACAAAAACCCAGAATGGCTCCAAAACAGGACAACCATTCCATGCCCAAAACCAACCCATATCCCCTGAAACCGAGAATATAAACATTCCACGAGAATTCTATTCTCAAGATAGAAATTTTCAAATCCACTCAGACCACAGACAAACGGGCAGAACCCCCAATTGGATTTGAAACATATACGGGATCATCAACCAGACTAGTACTTAGGTGCAAACTTTCAACTAGATCAGATGAAATAAAACTATGCGATGTGCCAGAATCAAACAAAGTATGAACAGGAAAAATCAGAAAATGTAAACAAGATTTTCAACAGAAATACCACCTCTATGAGCTGGAAGAACGGTGTTGAGGGGATGAACTCGCCCTCCAGATAGTCATGCACACTGAGTCTGACCTTGCCCTTGTTTCCTCGGGCAATCCTTGTTGAGATGTCCAAACTCACCACAATGAAAGCATTCGCCCCGCTTTCTCTTCTTCTTCCTACATTCCCTGGCTATATGTCCAACTTCACCACAGAAGTTGCATTTCCTATTCCCTCTTGGCTTGTCCTTGCGGTTGTTGTTATTCTTGCCCCGTTTCCCGGAATTTACTCTCTTGCCTTGAGACTCATTCGCCTTGACCTCTTTCTTGTCATTGTTATCTTCTTCTTGAAGTAGGGCCATATTCACCAAATTCTCGAAAGTCGCCCCCAAGGGTATATGAGACATGGCCAAACCATGTAATGGCTCGTTTAATCCTAGAGCAAAGTGTAGGGCCTTCTTCTGAGCTGTATTAACCAAGTCTAAATCGACCCGAGCCAGTTGATTAAACTTATCTATGTATTCCCTAATAGTCATGTCCCCTTGCTTCAGTGATACGAACCTCAGTCCAAACCTTCCTCTAAAATCATCCCAAGTCTCAATTGGCCTAGTAGCGGTGGTGACTACCCACCAACGTGCAGCTTCTTCCTTTAGCAACCATACTGCTAATAAAACCTTCCTGCGGTCACCTATATCAAAGGTGGCTAAAAGATCTTCGGTCTCTTTCAACCAATTCCTTGCCTCTACAAAAGTCTCTGTTCCACTAAAATTCTTGCCACCCATCATCTTAAAGTTCTTACAAGTTTCCGCAAAATCCGCTTGTGGAGGCTGAGGGAGAAGAGGAACATCAGCTACGGAAGGAGGAGGAGGAACAGCGGCCTTGACTGGAAAGACAACATTAGAGACACCCGGGACCGGTGCCGTGACTTCCAAGTACCGACGAAACCAATCGGGTATTGTTACTCCTTCGGGTAAGATGAGATTATCAGACATGCTGGAAACGAAAAGAAAAGAGTTTTCAAACGAGGAGTCAAAGGATAGTGCTAATGGCTTTTGGGGAATAGCCTTTTAAAAATAACTAGACTTTTCTTTGGAAAATACTTGGTTTTGAAAATAGTTTTTTTTTTCAAAAGTTTTAAAAACCTTTTTATCCCTTCTCGTAAACCATATGCTCTGATACCAAATGTAACACCCCACCTCCGCCAGGGTGGCTCTTGCAAGCAACTCTGACTTTAGTGGGGCGTTTTAAAACAAGGTAAACATGCATAATGATATAGCAAGGCAGGACATGACATATATATATATGTAAATAAACAGAGTAAGTAGATAAAACAGCGGAAGATTTTTAAACCATTTCAAAACACAAGTCTGGTACATCAAAATGTCAATTTCCCAAAATTACAAGTCTAGATAAATACATCATCTGATAAACTGAAATACATAAGTACTATCCCCAAATAAGAGTGATAAACCATAGCGGCTCAAGTCCAAAGCATACTTGAGCTATCCAAGGAAGCAGCTAAAATCCAAGCTAGGCTCCAGTATTCCCTCCCTGAGAACCTGGGGGGGGGGGGGAAACGGAAGAAAAGAGGCGAAAGGAAACAGGTCAGTCAAAAAGACTGAGTAAGCCCTGCTACGATCAGTCTATAAACTAATAAAGTTAACAGTATGATGGAAACTGAGATGATCATAGATAACAACATACTGGCATGATAAATTAACTACAAGATAGATAGAGGTGTCATCGCATAAAACAAGGTTAAGTTTTGCACCACGGTGTACTAGCAAACCAACATAACAGGTATTGATCCCTTGGCCCAAGCTTTTAACCCAATAACATGAAGTGACCTTAATATAAGGTCCAGCCCAACGGTCTAGTCGATCGGCTCCCTATAAACCTAACACGTCAAGTGTTGGTGTCCATATGGCCCACATATGGTTGTAGTTAGACTGTGCTGGGTCCACCTTTGGGTGTATCAAGCCCTCGGGTGTCAACCCCAGACACTTAAGCAATAATGCACAGCCCTAACCTACTGGTACCCGTGCCTCGAGTTTGTCCAACACCGGACTACGTGCACGTCCGTAGCCCGCCTGGACCCGCACCGCTGTACCACTCAGCCATCGCCTTTTGGTCGCTTACATCCGTCCAGTAATCGTGCCCCGCCCTAGCCTAGCTTCTAGGGTTGTGAATGATACCAAACTGGGATTACTGCTAGAACAGACCACGTTGCTAGGGTTTTCTAAGAGGGTTAAGTGTGATTTAACCCTTCACTAATCATGGATTAATTGGTTAAGCGTAACCGACAGTTCACAACTTAACCCCATTTCAATCCCTCGAATCCCCAAATTGGTTAAGTATTAGTGGACCCTGACTTAACCCTAATCATGAGGCATTAATTATCTTAATGCACCTTAACCTCTCACATTAGACCTTGTTGTGGTTACTAGTTAGGCCGGGCGGGTCCGGGTAGGTTTACACCACAACTTAGTCTAACCTCGGGTTTTGGCACCATATGACCAACTTCTCACATTGGGTCCTATTGTTTGTAGCCACTAGTTAAGCCGATAGGTTCCGGGTAGAATTACGCTACAAACTCATCCCAACCTCGAGTTGGCCACACTTATGTTTTCTAAGTGTCATGTCCACTTTATTTCAAAACATAATTACAAGTCAACAAATGCTTGGGTAGACCTAACTTAATAGGTAAATTCCCAAGGGGTAGACCTAACTTAATAGGTAAATTCCCAATCTTATATTTTCATGTATTTTAAGTTTACCCAAACCCCCCAACGTCATTCTATCGCTTACATATTCGTAATAACGCATAAAGGATAGGAAGAGGGAACTTGGCACCACATACCTGATGAACTTGCATATCACAACAAACATGCATGACACGTTAGACTTGCATAACTTAGCATAGTGAACTTGCATATTACCATAAACATGCATAACATATTAAACTCGCCTAACATGGCATAGGGAACTCGCATAAACATGCATAACTTATTAAACATGCATAACATGGCATAGTGAACTTGCATAAGCATGCATAACTTATCAAACTTGCAAATCATGTCATAGTGAACTTGCATAAACATGCATAACCCAATAAACTTGCAAATCATGGCATAGTGAACTTGCATAAACATGCATAACTTATCAAACTTGCAAATCATGGCATAGTGAACTTGCATAAACACGCATAACTTATCAAACTTGCAAATCATGTCATAGTGAACTTGCATAAACATGCATAACCCAATAAACTTGCAAATCATGGCATAGTGAACTTGCATAAACATGCATAACCTATCAAACTTGCAAATCATGGCTTAGCAAACTTGCATAAACATGCATAACTCAATACACTTGCAAATCATGGCTTAGCAAACTTGCATAAACATGCATAACTCAATAAACTTGCAAATCATGGCTTAGCAAACTTGCATAAACATGCATAACTCAATAAACTTGCAAATCATGACTTAGCAAACTTGCATAAACATGCATAACTCAATAAACTTGCAAATCATGACTTAGAAAACTTGCATAAACATGCATAACTCAATAAACTTGCAAATCATGACTTAGTGAACTTGCATAAATATGCATAACTCAATAATCATACATAAATCCCAACTTGCATCACATATTAACTTTAGAGTTTCTAAAATGAAGGTAAGAGGGCTTACAAATATTATGAAGACACAAATCTACTAATAAAGATTGAGAAGCCCTTTATGCAAGCATAAAACCCAAAACAAAGCTCCAATAAGAAACAAAAATCCCAAAAACTCTAGCTTAGCAAATAAAACTTGCAACTTGATGATGTATGCAAGCTAATGATCATTCATACATCTTAGAAATGCTTGTATGAACATCATAGTCTTCATAGGAATGATTTATGAAGAGATTGGAGGTTAGGGTTTTTAAGTGGAGGCCATTTGAGGAATCAATTTGCCATAGTTTAACTACTAGAATGAATAATTTAGGTTTTAGGGTAGGATTAGGGTTATATTTATAGAAGATTAGAGTGTTTTTAGCCCTAGGATTAACCCTAGGTTGAATTAGGTCCATCAGATTTCGGAATTCTCTAGAACCAAGCCACACAACCCAGCCCAAATCAAAATGGTGCGCCAGGCAACATTGCCTGGCTACCCCCTGTCGACAGGGCTGTCGACACCCTAGGGACCCTGTCGACAGGCCTGTCGACATGCGGGTCCTGGCGGGAATTTTCCCGCCTGCGCCAGTTTGCCCTACCCCTTGTTTTTAATTTAAATTTTTAAATCTGTTTATAACATAGAAATTTCTGAAAACTTCAATGGGCCTTAATCGGGTCATACGGACTCCGATTTTCGAAAACTCGGACTCTATTTCGCGTATTTTTCCGAGACGAACGCAATGGCATAGCCCGTTTCCCTTGATTCAGGTTTTAGGATTAAATTCTGCCTCGATTTACATTATTACAGGTTATTGAAAATACGGGTTGTTACATATAATTTGGTGTCAATTTATTCTTATAAGTATTTTTCTTCAAACGGAATTTTTAGGATTGTCGTCCCATGCCCAAATGATATAACATTGATGAACACCATACCCTCAATCATAGAGCATAACTAATGGTGAATTCATGTCAGCATGTTAAGGTTCTAAGAGATTTTACCCTATTACAAGGTATTTCCAGAGAAATTACATGAACTCTTGTACCTAAAAGCTAAGAACTTAATGTCAACTACTTTTTTACTTTACAAAGAGATCCTAAAAATCATAGGATACTCAAACTCAATTAAACTTTCTTATATTAAGTTCCAATTCCTTATAGGGGACAACAAACCAATAATCCATTGTCATTGAAATCTCAAACATTTCTTATAATGGGTAATGGCCCCCGCATCCCATTGAAAAATTGATGGTAGTAATTCCAAGGTAACTACTCTCACGGGCCCTCTTACTAGTGCCACTAGATAAAACTGATACTAAGGTATCAACCCAAAATCTTTAAAAAACAATAGTTTCTCATAAAAGCTAAATTTCTCTCAGTGAGGTAGGTCAAGAAAACCTGTATCTTGGAAGCACTTTCAATAACTTCTCTATAATAACCCAATAATTCAAGAAAATTCCTTACCTTCCAAATCGATATGAAGAGAACTTTGTCATGGGTGTATGTGCTTATAAGATACTAAACTCCTTCCCTAAATACCAAACTTCTCTCCTTCTTTGCTTTGTTTAGAACATGTGATCTACATAGAACCTCACCATCCACCCTACCGCATAAGTCAATAAAAAGGCTTAGGCAAAAGATAGTCCAAACGGTATGGCAACTGTCCTTAAAATCCGTCAGATGCTCTACGAATAATTCTGTCTCTATCCTTTCCACTACCTAAAACTTGATGGAAATCACTAGCAAAGAAATCGTGCTATAGGAAGATCTACCTCGTACTAAATAACAAAAAATATCATCAACATGGGGCAAAGAGTAATGGTTCTACTAAAATAATTTACTTATAATCACTGTCGAGCCAAAGGAGCTATTATCTTAGAATATACGGGTGGTGACACTCATCCAAGAATGCTTACACTTACCAATTTATTCCAAAAGTTCTTAAACTTGTTTTCCTAAAAAACTTTCCTCTACGACTGAAGTGCAATGAATTCATCAAAACAAATTTGGAAAGCTCCCATCACTGGTACCAAAATCAATGTAACAAAAAATTTGCCTCAGGAGTAAAATAATCCATTCCCACTAATTTTTCATAGGTGAATACAAGGATGTGTGTACTATGCATACCCTCAAGTAACTATTCTCCTCTCAACATCTAAAATAGCTCATCGTATAGCTAACATGTCTGAACTCCAAATCATTCCACACCTTGCAATGCTATAAGCATCGCTCTATATCCAGAAATCTTCTAGTCATAGGTATGGAACTCAATTCTTTCTTTTCCACACAAAACCATGTGCTTTACTGGTAATGCTGCAAGTTTAGCATCCCCATAAATATAAATCCTGAAATCAATCTCTCTTTTAGGAGATAACCTTTTAGCCTCTTTAAATATTTGAATAATATAGCACAACGAGAACTAAATCGATATTGCCTAGAGATGCACTAAGGAGAAATAGGAATATCAACATACTGACCCCTCGAGTCCCAAGAAGTTTCAGGAGTAATTCCACTGCATATCCTATCTAACCAATCCTCTTCTTGTAGTCAATATTGCCTTATACTTGGTTAACTAATCCATCCTCCTACTTTTCCTATCTCCAAAACCTCAAAATATAAGCATCCCAATCAAACTCTACTACCTAGTCCAAATTGGTGATAAGCTTTTGCATGGCTAACCTATCTAGACCCAATACCAATCCATACTTGGAGATTCACTATGCATCCCCTATATCAAGAATCTCTAGTCTCAAACCCTGACTCACCATACATAGCCATGGCAATCTTTCTATGGGGTTAAGAAACTACTACTGGGCCTAGAAAAGTGCAAACAATCAACCAGTGCTATTAACGTACGCTATATGGAGTCATATTCTAGATTGTTGCCATGCAAAACAATTCCAACTCTCCTCCTTTTATGATTACATATATATAAGAGTAAGTAAGAATCATATGAATATGTAGAAGTTAGATGCATTAAAAAAATGGAAGAAGGAAGAGAGGAGGAAGAAACTAACTTGTCCTTAAAAATGATCTAAATAGAGACAAAGAAGGAGAAGAATAGAGGAAGATAGCCACAAAAAACGTGAGTTAGGAGTGTGGGTCTAAGACCCTATTTATATATGTCAAAATGTGTAGGAATCATCAGACTAAAAATATGAAATCATAACCGTCCATGACATCAAATCCTAAAGGTTATAACCTGAAACCTAGTCATCACCATCACTTGTGCTCACATCGCATCTAACCTCCTACGTATGGGATGGTTGACGACCACCCTTCAATTTTGGGCGTGGTGAATTTAATTTATAGGTTATTTGGTGCTATTAAATACTAATTAATTCATTCTTATCACTTTTAATGTGTTTTCTTTATTTTACACATACACAATTTTGAATTAGGGTGTATGTATGTATGTATATACACATACACAATTTTGAATTCGAAAATGAGATATTATTTTATGCCAATTTTATTTATTCCCATCTGCAAATTCAAATCTGCATGTTTATATATTCTAAATTCAAAACTTGTTCCATTCATGTCTTTTTTTCATATAAACTCCGTTATCAACAAATAAATATGAAAACGGATCAGAATCTCGCCATGAACACAATGGCGATGCCCACATTACCAAATTAAATATCTGTATTTTATCCTATTATTATTATTTTAGTTATTTATGTCTAATTAGGGTGTATTTTACGGGGGTGTTACAGGTGCATCTAGGAAGAAACACCTCCACATTCGGAAGGAACATGCACAAAAACAGGTTGACTAAGGTATCACATTGTTCAAATACATGAATATTTGGCAAGCCATGAAGTCCAAAAGCGGGTGGTAAGCCAATTTACTCTTCATAGGTAATTGCACATCAGTTTTCGAAATTCTATATTACAGGAAAATGCTTCTGAGCATTATCGCTTACACTATAGGATAAAACCTCTTTGGTGTATTAATAATAAATCTCAAAGGAGGAAGCGACAAGTCAATAATAGGTCTAGGAGGATTCGTTTCTTAATATTGCGTTATGGCAGTGCAAATTAAATATTCAACTCGAATGGAAGCTGTGTACATTGGTTTAAAAGATCTTCCTTAGAAGAAGTACAGATAATGTTGTCAGAAGTGAATTGTGATGAGCGATGACTTAACTCTACATACTAAGACTTATGCTTAAATGGTTTGACATGCACATGAATGTGCATATTTTATCAGCTTATTTATCTTATATTCCCTTTAAAATAATTGATATTGTGTATTTATAGCTATGTTTTCAGATTGTTGATAAAAAAACATGGTTTAGAGCATTTGATGGATAAAGCATGAAAAATTTGCTTAAAAAGAGTAAAGTTTGAAATTAGTAAAGCTTGAAGAACTGTTGCAAATAGAGTTTAGTTAGGAAGATTTGGCTTAATGATTACTCATGCTACGTTGACATTAGCTCATTTGTAAGACCACTCACTCTACAGTTGCGTTCACACTAGCTTATGTGTTATTTGGGCTAAATCTTTAGTCCCACATTGTGTAATTAGCCAAGTAGTGTTTGTCATATAAGATATAAATACATTGTATCTCATTCATGTAAAAACACACTAGGGTTTATTTTTGTAATCCTTCTCTTAGAATAAAATCATTCTTCTTCTGTTCTCTTTACTTTTTATTATAGTTTATTTATGTTGTTTATTTTATGTTTCTCTTCTCTTCTAGCTATGTCAAGCTAATCTCCTTTAATTAGAGGGTGATGACGCTTAGATTAGATTCAATATGAATCACATAGCCAAAGAGATTAGAACTTCACGTATATAGATCTAGATCTGAATCAAGGGTTAGATCTGAACCTTCATATTCTGTGTCGTTTAAGAGTTATGCTCCTTCACAGGGTATATTCGAGTTCGATCTAACGTTTATCAGATTTAGATCTAACATTTAGGTTTTTAGAAATAATAGTGAATCTATCCTGATAGCCTATGGTTGTTTAAGAGCTTAGCTCCTGCATAGGCTATACTTATTGTTATTCACATATTTGTTTCTAGAAACCTAATTATTGTTGATTCATGTTTGTGACAGAAACATGAATCAGATCTGTATTAATTCGTTTGGATATTGATGAATATTTATCTAATTTATGCCATGCTCCCTAATTGTTTTCTTTAATCATATAAAACTCTCTTTTATTTAATTTATGTTATTATCTATGTTTTCAACCAACCAATCAAAATTCTGGAATAACTTGATTGGATTTATTAATTAAAATATTTTTGGTCCTACAGTTCGACACTCTCTACAACAACCCTTGTTGTTTAGGAAGGCCGAACGGATTTTACAGTTGTTTACAATTGTTTAATTTGTTCGCAAACAAATTTTGACGCTGTTGCCAGGGACCAAAATAATTTTTATTAGTAATTCCTTCGGGTTATATTTTTTTTTTCTTTTTTTATTACTTTCACTTTATTTTTCCTTCATAAAAAACAACAAAAATATTTTTATTCCTTTTGTTTTCTCTTATATATAGGAAAAAAAATCATGCTTGAACGATTTGGTATTAAATTGTTGATACCACAATCTCTATAATAAGAAAAAAATTGTAGTTTTTTGTTTGGTTTGTTTCCCATTATAATGCCTTTTCAATTTAGTTCCCGTTGCAATCTCTTTCCTCTTTTCAATAATTCTAAAAAAAAGTCTTGTCAATTTTCTGATTTCTTCCCTTTTTTTCTATTTCTTTCCCTTCTTTGCACAAATTCTTTTTTCTTTACAAATATAAAAAAAAATCAAATTCCCTTTTTCTAAATTTTCTTTCCTGCTATCTTACTCTTCACGCAATCAATTTTCTCGATTCTTCTTCCTTCTACAGCATATTTCTTTCCTTTCATATATTTACAATTTTAACAAATTAAAAAACAAAAAAAAACTTGCCATATTTCCTTTGATTTATTTCCTTTCAACCTCCTTATTTCTAGTACATAGCTATTGTTTTCCTTTTAAAACAATAAAAAAATAAAAAAAATAAAGACATTTCCTTTTGCAATTTGATTTCCTTCCTCCTTTGCTTTCATCTACTTCCTTTCTGCTCAGTCTGATCACAACTCAATTCTAGTCCATAAAAGCAAAACAATGCCCCAACATTCATTCAATACTTATATCACAGCACCATACCCCAGTTTCGGCACGGCACTTTAACGCCCATCTTCATCATCTACCTATCATAAAAATTTAACAACTACTATATCAGCCCCTTCCATCTCCTCACAAACCGTTACTTCAGCCAAACTTCACCATCTGTTCTCACCAACCAATTTCATGAAACTACCTTGTCAATCCCACTACAGTTCAACACTGCATAACAAACTTCATGCTACAAGAAACCCCGTACCAAACCACCACACCACTGTCACCATCCTCTTCTGATGTAATCGGAGAGCACCACCTTCACAATTACTCATCACTGAATCTATGCAGACCCAAAATCATCACGTTCTTCTTCTACTTGACGAACAGACCATCTCCATCATGTCTGCACAATGATTTTCTGATCAATCTCCTACCTCACAAGACCCCCTTCAATTAACAACATCACGCAAATTCCAAAACAACAGCACCTTCCCCTTTAATACCCTCACGCAAGACCAGGCCATATCCATCTCGCTCACAAACTTTCACCACAGACCAGAAATCAGCATCACATAACCCACCTCTATTCATTTCAGACAATTGACAAGCCATCGCAAATCCCACTTGAATTCGCAAAACCCAACTCTGCTCCGAAAACCCGATATACGAACTGAAGAACACTGATTAGCCAGTTCGAACAACCCAATACGTAAATCCAAAATCGGAACCTCACCAAATCTACACAGCGCAATTTAGGGGTGAGCGTTTGGTTGGTTCGGTTTATCCGATGATGAAAATTGTCAAACCAAACTAAAACCGATAAAAATAAAAACCAAACCAAACCAACCAAATTAAGTTTGGTTGGTTCGGTTGGTTATCCGATTTAACCGAACTAAAAATATTTTAGACCTTATGTTTGTAGTATTAACTATAATTTGAAATATATCATAAATATATTATTAGATTATTATTGTTTATGATTCTTATGCTTTTTAGAAGTAATTTTGACATATATGTGATGATTAAAATTTACTTGGATAACTAATCTAAACTAAAATATTTATTAACATATTGGTAATTTCGAAAATATAATAAAAGTTCGGTTAATTTGGTTAAACCGATAACCAAATTAAATATTTCTCCAAACCGATTACAAACCGATCTAGTTTTAAAACCAAACCAAATCAACCAAAATAAATTGGTTTGGTCGGTTTATTTGGTTTAACCAAATAATGCTCACCCCTAGCGCAATTCCCCTGCTTTCCCCATACCCGATACCCGTGAACCACTGCGAAATCGCTCGATCAAACCAATCGCAAAACCATGGTGAACCCGCAACCTAAAAACTCAAACAAGTTTTTGACCCAATCGAACAAAAATTCGAATCCATTCATTGTGAAATTAATTTGGGTTTCGGCATTTCTGTGTAATTCTGAATTCTGAGCATTTGGGGATTTTGAGTGTCTGCTTATTTATGGCTTCAGAAAGCATTTTAAAGTTTGGGAAACTGTGGCCTGGGCAATTGTGTTGCGTTTTGTTTCCTTTATCTTGTTAGTATTTTATGGTTTAAGGTTTTGCTTTATTTATTTATACTTATTTATTTTTACTTTTGGTTCTGTTTTAGTTTTAATTAAATTTGAGCTTTTATTTTGTTTCACCTTTTCTTCTTGTGTTGCGTTTTGTTTCCTTTGTCTTGTTAGTATTTTATGGTTTAAGGTTTTGCTTTATTTATTTATACTTATTTATTTTTACTTTTTGGTTCTGTTTTAATTTTAATTAAATTTGAGCTTTTATTTTGTTTCACATTTTCTTCTTGAAATCCCTTTAGTGTAAATCCATTTTATTTAGTAAAAAAAACAAACAAACAAAACAAATGGTGGCTTAACAGTCAGTTTGGCTTGAGTGTGCCTTTTGACTTGAGTCGGGTTTAGTTGAGCACAGGGCTTATTTAGGTTGGAAATAAAACAAGGACGTGTATTTCTTTTGCTTTATTTTTGTCATTTCATTTGGTTTAGATTTTGTTTTAATTTCAATTTAATTTTTCTTCTTTTGTTTGTTTTATTTCTTTTCGAAAAAAAATCAAAACAAGGGCTAAAGAAATAAAAGAACATGTTCAAGCAAACGAACAAGAAATTCAGAAATTGTTGGAGTGGTTGCATACCAAGTGGGGTGTGAACGCGTAAGCGCTACTCAGTTGCACTGGACGGACTGTCGGTCTAAGTGAGTGCTTTCGAAACTCTACAGGGTTTGCCACTGCTTGAAAAATATATAGAAATTGCTTATAAAAAATTTCAGTAGGTGTCGCGGCTTGCTTGTAAAAATTTTATTTCTGCAATTTATTATTCTGTGTTTGTTTTGTGATAGATTATTCTGCCTGTTGATGTGTGGTTGGAAAATTTTAAAACGAATGTAGGACAAATTGGATAGTTTGTTTTTGAAATAAATTATTTTTGAAATCAAATCGGGAATTCCCCAAAGCTCATTGGACAAAATATTCGTTAAATTGACAATTAGGGTTGATACTTTCTGAGGTGTCTAAGGAACGGTAGAGTCTATAACTCAAACAGTTCTTAAATCTTCAGTCGTGTTTCTACGGTGATTCGTGGCACACTGATAACCCCTGTCCGAACCTGGCCTGGACTTGTATTCATATTATCCGAAGTTGTTAATTTTAATATATTTTTTAAGAGCTTCTTTAGAGCCACAAGTTTTGAAACCGATTTTCGACGAAAAACTCTCTTCTTCTAGTACATGCTCGCTTGCCACATGTATAACGAAAATTGCAATTCTTTTCAAAATTTCAATGATTTTGGTTTCAATCCAAATCAGAATGAATTTCAAGCTGAAAACTTTTCGAATAATTTCCATCAATCTCATCAAACAGTTGCTCCCCAATATGAAAATTGTCATTCTACGATTAAGGAAAATTTATCTAAGGTGAGTCGACTATTAGCTCAAATGGATAAGAAAAGTGCTAAATTTCAAAACAATTTCAACATGGGTTTGAAAGAAATTTTTGAAAACCAAAATGATTTTCATAATACGAGTGGATGTCAAATGTTGGTTATCGAATATGAAAAATGTGTTGCAAACAAGCTAAATTTTTGGCGATGTTGGTTTTGGAAAATAAATAATGGACGACTTCTAAGAGATGAGGTAGATGAATTTTTAAGGTCAACCAGTAAGGAATACATAGGAACAACGAATCTAAAAAAAGACATTTTGAAGTCTGGTGTGTCTACCAATTTGATAGAAGAGAGCCTGAGTGAAATTGATCAATTAATGCGTGACATTTGGAATTGTCGCGAGGACATCAAGGAATGGGCGCGAATTTTAGATGAAAAACAAGATTTTGAAAATGAATATATCGAAAACATGTGTAACATTGAACAACTGGCTGAATACACTATTGAACTTTGGAAAAATCTAGAAAAGTTATTACTTGAGGGAATTGGTGATGTTGATGAATTTGAGGATTTAATGAAACTTGGCTTGACTTACATCAAAGAACTAGCTCAAAGAATAACAGACATTTAACAAAGTTGCACTAGGATAGTTTATCACATTTCTCTTCTTCAAACTGAAGTTACGAACTTGTACAATAACTGCAAATCCTAATCTGGTGACAAACAACTTTCTGTCAATGCTTCTTTTGAAACAAATAATCGGCTAGTAACTTCATCACAACATTACATAACGATCATTGATGATTCTGATGATATGATTGTTGATGAATATGAAAATTTTGAAAAATCTCTTGTGCAAAACACTAATTTCCATGAAACTGAAATTCAAACTCAAACAGATGCTTCTGCTGAAAATTCAACTCTTACTGACATCGAAAATTTTCAAATAACAACTTGTGAAATTGATGAAAATCTTAATAAAGTTGTTGAAATCTTTGTAATTGATCTGAATTTGAATTCTCTTGAAAATGAAGACGTCAGTCTTCAATTTGATCTTCCTCTCTCAGATTCTGAAAATTTCGAAACTTTAGCAATTTTAGATTGTCAATGTAATGACCCGCATTGTCAGAGGTATTATAATTAATTTATTTAATTATATAAATAAGTGATATAGGGAATTAAATCGTCGTTTAATTAAATTATAGTGAATATTTAATTAAATTAAATAATAGAATAATATATTTAATTCAGAAATAATCAAAATATTGGAAATCACAATATTCTGTGAACGGGGTCATCCTTAAGATTTAATTCAGCTTAGAGTTGAATTATATTGACGAATATATTCAATCGACGTCAGTTTGGACGTAGAGTTATAATATAATTAAAATAGAGCTTGAAATGGCGCGGCTGTTTGCTATTTGGCGATCTGAACTTCAACTGATTATACAGGGTTCGTTTTAAATCGGATTTCTGTGAAACAAGAAACGTGTGGAGCTGGTGGAGTATATCTTTCTAGTGGAAGAGAAAATTCGGGATTTTGTCGTGTAGATTTTGAGATATGTCCAAATCAAATTTTAGAAAAGTCGCTGTGGAATTCCTTTATAATTTATAAAGGAATTATTTATATTTTAAAAAGGAAATTCAATATAAATCGAATATCGATTTAATCGGGATTTAAAATATCAAGTTATAAATGCCAATAGAGCTGTACGTTATTCCTCTATGAATATGGACGATAATATTTAATTTTAAATATTTAATTCAATTTTATTTAAATATATTTATATATTTAAATAGGCTATTTAGAGCGTTAAAAATAGCCACTTTTGCAAACGAAGTCGGAATTCGTTGAAACTAATTTTGTTGGATCCGCAATGTCAAATAGTTGTTAGATTTCCAGTTTCGTGATTTTTAGAGTCAGTGTGTGGCCGTACGGATTTTTAGAGTGAGAAACAGTCAGTATTTTGACAGTTAAAAATACGCTGTGTGAGCATACAGAGTCGGAATTCGACGAAACCAGTTTCGTTGGGACCGTAATGTCGAACTCTAGTTACATGTCCAGTTCGGTGATTTTTGGGTATCGTATGTAGTCGCAGGGATTTTTAGAATGCAGATACAAGGAGGAATTGGCGAAAATAAAATATAAAATGAATTAAAGAAAAATATCCAACATTTTCTTGGACAACAGGGAGGCCACGCGACCTTCATTCTTAACCACAATTGCTACCTACCAATACACAATATATATACACGGTATAAACAACACAACAAACAATTTTCCCTAAAGAAGAAAATCAAACAAATGCGAGCAATCATGTTATTCATGTAATGGTGATCTGCAACTAAAACTCTACACCCTGGTATCCCATTTTCTGAACTCGACGCCGTCTTTGTTCACACGAAAAAGGCAGCAGCACCTAGGGTTCACGTTTTAGCTTGAATGAGGAAGTATTGGTTTGTTTTGAGTTCGTTTTTGAGTTGAGGGGATGAAGAAGAGTGGTGTATCTTGTTTTGGCGGAGTTCGGTGCTAATGGGCGTCGTGCGTTACCTGGGAGCAGCGAGGTCACGGTCGACAGAATTGGGTTCGAGTTCTGTGTAAATGGTAGGAGGAGAAAAAGACTTTCAAGTGGAGTTTAATGGTGGTGTTAACTTTGGATTCGGTGGAGAGATGGAAGTGTGGTGGAGTGATGAACGAGTGGTAGTGGCCATTGGAGGCTACAGCAGGTCACGGCAATCTTTTTTTGAGGGAGAAGACATACGGGGTGGGCCTTGTGAAGGGAGTTGGGCCGAGAAAGGAAAGGTTAAAGCCCATAGTTATTTTAGTTTAAATTCAATTTAAATAGTATCAACTTGTAATTGTTATATCTCGACCACATGATGTCAGAATCACGAACGGTCAGATCCGTTGGGATCGTATGGACGAGAGCTTCACAATGAAGCTGACTGGAAGTGAATCCGAGCTCGCTACAATTTATTGTGAAATAAATTGTCCGATCTGAATCAACGACAATTATCGTTAATTAACGATGATAGTCCAATGTGAGTAAAACTCACCAACTCTGTACAGTTCTATTTTTATAATGTATTCTTAGAACTATTAAATATTGTCTGTTTGACTGTGTGTTGATTGTTGATTGAACTACTAGTCAGTTAGTAGAAATTATATATATATATATGCATATATATATAAACTGTTAAATATTTATATGTCGATTCTGCCATCAGAATATTTCACATCGAAGTGAAATCGATGTTAATTATATTGTCTAACATCTGTGATGCAGGGGAATAGGTTGGAGAAATCCAACTGGATTCCTCAACATTTATTTTACTGTGACTTATATATATTGTGATATATAATATGACATTGATCATGTGTGTTGAGACGATATTTATCGTTGTTATATGATGTGTTAAATACCATAAGAAATACCAGAATGTAGAAAAGGAATTTTCAAAGTATATTTTGAAATAAATTTATTTATATGAAATCAATGGATTTTTTTATATATATAAAAAAAGGATTATTGTAAAAGGAATATATTTGGTAAATCAAATATAGGAGAAATATATTTGTAAGTCATATATAAAGGATATATATTTGTGAATCAAATATAAGGGAAATATTTGTCAAACAAGTAGGAAGAGAAATATTTGTAAACCATTTATAAATAGAATTTAAAGGAATATTTATTTGTTAAAATAAATAGAACAAAGGAGATATTTATTTGTTAAATAAATAGGATTATAAAGGAAATGTTTATTTAGAAAATAAATATGATATTTTAAAAAGGAAATAGAGTTAATTAATCAGAGTTAATCAATCAGAGTTAATTAATTAGAGTTAATCAGTTAGGGTTGACCAGTCAGAGTTAATCAGTTAGAGTTAACCAGTTAGAGGCAATCAAATGGAGTTAATCGAAAGGAGTTAATCGAAGGGAGTTAATCGAATAGAGTTAATAAAATAGAGTTAAGCAAAATTAGAAAATGACTAGAGATTAATAAGTTGAATGGTTTCCTGAGTATCGATCTGATGTTGGTTTTGGCCTACGGGGTTTATACTTGGGAAGTTGTTCTCTTATTAGTTTACAGTTAGAGTCTGATAGTTGTGGAATGGTAGCGATTGATGATTGATTGATAGAATTTCCATCTGGAAATAATATTGTTGTTTGCACACCTGTTTTTCTTTGATAGTTAACTCACGGACTATCGAAGTTTTGACCATTTTAACGTTGTTAATATAGAGAGACCGGTTGGATTAGTATCCAGAGAACCACTCTGTATTGGCATAAGCGTTGCGAATCATATATGCCAAAGATAATTTAAGACGGAGTAAAGTGCAAGGGCTGTTGTAAAAGTCTTAGATAACAGTGCCTAAGATGGATATACTGAATAGTGCCTTCGGTTTGTCCAGTCCCAGGACAACTTGTATGGACGAAGGTCTGACAGAGTATATCTGGTAGATCACGTAAGTTGATCGTTTCAAACGTATTTACGTTGGTGGCGGAGGAATTAGTTTCTCTTAGCTTTATACCCGTGGTATTTTTCGATAGGTCAATTTGTGATTTGGCGGGTATGACGATGTGACATTTCTAAGTGAATGAAGATGTGGCGTGTAAACGATAAGCGTAGCTTCTAGCCTCACATCCGGTAAATGACAGAAATCGGGCAGGCAACATGGCTAAGTCGGTCGCACTGAAGTAGGGTGTATAATCACCTATCTAGAGAATATTCATTTTCTCCTTTAATCTATCAATGTTGTCCCATATATATATATATATATATATATATATATATATTGGAAACGATTGCTGATCCCAACCGTTGGTGATGTACATTCGATACACTCAAGCGAAATGAGTGGTCGGTCATGTGTGGCTGAGTTGCAAGATGTTCTTGTTGAACTCCAGTGTATCGTTCCTAGAGTACACTGATCGGAAGGTGGTTCCATACCTTGTCATAGTTGGAAATCCATTACCCAATACGTTCTTGCGATTTCGATTGTATACTAATATGTAGAACGTGAGATGAAAGCGTTCTGCTAAATTGATAGCTATTTGTATATAGACATTATTATAATATCAGAATGATATTGCTTTTCAAAGATGTTTGGATTCTCATAAGGGAAAACCCGTTCCGTATTCACGGCGTGGTCTTATGAGATATCATATACCTGTATAACCGTTTTAAACTGTTTTACTCATACCAGTCCCATGACTAACCCGGAGTTTATTTTGTTTTGTTTCCCTAAACTCTAGGATGCCCAATTTTGTACGGGCAGTCAAGTAGTCAGGATTTACAGATATACCTGAAGAGCTGGAGCAGGAGGCTTCAGGATCATATATCTATAGTTTATTTCCGCTGTGTTATAAGTGTTGTACTCTGATAAGTGCTATTGTATACATAACTATTATATTTCAAAGTTATGTTATATATTATATGTTATTCGTTCCGCTGTGAGATTCGTGTTACTCTGATGATGTAAGTTCTTCTTTTCTTCTTCTATTCTAAGTTTCTATCTTATCTATCCTTACCTTCTATCTTCTTTCTATTAATTTCTTGAATTTCCAGTGCAATTTGGGGTTGGACTTGTGTTATTTGGTCAGCTCAAATTGGTCTTGATTTTCGGGTAATTACAGTTGGTATCAGAGCTTAATTTAAGAATTACCTTGGCTCTGTGGCGTGTCTCGGTAGAGATAGGGTTAGTAATACCCTAGATTGAGTTGAGTGTATATATACGAGTGCGTATTTGTATTTGATACAAAAATGGTTTTATATTGTGGGGATTTATCGGTTGAGTTGTTTATGAGTTCTGGTCGATCAGTTTGATCCACTGTATCGGTAGAAGTAAATAAACACTTGAATACGATGGACCGACACAGTATGGATATGTGTTATATTATCATATATAGGATGTGTTGGTAGTAATTATAATCAAATAAGATTATAAAAAGTGAAATGGTTATATATAACCAATCAGAATTTATACAAGTGAATTATATGAAATTGAAATGAATTAAAGCTAAATTTAAATCAGAATTGGAGTTAAAATCCCAGAAATTTGGAAAGTGTTGTAGATGAATCTGGATTTAAGTATATGAGAATTTTAAGATCCTAGGAGATTTTAAATTTGTTTGCAACATTGTAAAAGGATATTTGGAATTGATTTCAAGGTGGAAATGTGTAAAAATGGGTTTTGAAAATGCTATAGTATTGAACTCACTTCGGTAGCTGGAAAATAGATTCTGATGTTGATCATGACACCATCGGTGTTCATTTTTGAGTATGTAAGTGACGGATTACTACCAAGAATTTTGTTTTGAATTTGTTTTAGGAAAACAAGTTGTGTTGAATTTCAAAAAGGAAAATTTGATTTTTGGAAGAGGCAAACTGTTTAAAAACTTCCAGGAAGAAAAGGTTGTCTGAATTTAAACAAATTAAAGTAGAATTTGTAAAATCCAATAGAATTGGGATTGAATTAAAAGCCAGTAAGTTAAAATCATTTGAAATAGATTAGTGTCAAGTAGAATTAGACTTGATTTGAGATAATATGGAATTATATTGGACTGGTGAGTTATGGATTTGAAATCAAGAATGGAAATAAGATTTGAAATTGAATTCGACTTAAGTATAAGCGAATGGTTGGATGTGTGGATAAAAATAGATTGGAGTTTGATTGGGATAACATTGGTATATGTTGGATTGATAACAGGTGAAAGTGATAAAGTTGATATGTCCGACAAAAAGGTACAAGTTTATATTTGATATAAGCATGAGATTTATGAGCCGAATCGGCAAGCCGCTTAGCTGTTTGATTTTCTTTTGGGTTGGAGATGGCCTAGAGAGGCGAGTTGGAGTTTTACCGATAGGGCTGTACAAAGGAGGTTATGGCGAAATTTTCCGAAAATTTAAAGTGTTAGAAACTTTTCAGAATTTTTGAAAATTTTAGTTAGCCGAAATGAATAAATATTTTAGTCAATATCAATTGGTTCAGTTGAAATCAGAAATAAGGGGTAAACAAATCTTAGGAATTCAAATAGATAGGGTCGTCCTCTAACTTAGCAATTTCGAGGACGAAATTATTTTAAGTGGAGAAGAATGTAATGACCCGCATTGTCAGAGGTATTATAATTAATTTATTTAATTATATAAATAAGTGATATAGGGAATTAAATCGTCGTTTAATTAAATTATAGTGAATATTTAATTAAATTAAATAATAGAATAATATATTTAATTCAGAAATAATCAAAATATTGGAAATCACAATATTCTGTGAACGGGGTCATCCCTAAGATTTAATTCAGCTTAGAGTTGAATTATATTGACGAATATATTCAATCGACGTCAGTTTGGATGTAGAGTTATAATATAATTAAAATAGAGCTTGAAATGGCGTGGCAGTTCGCTATTTGGCGATCTGAACTTCAACTGAGTATACAGGGTTCGTTTTAAATCGGATTTCTATGAAACAAGAAACGTGTGGAGCTGGTGGAGTATATCTTTCTAGTGGAAGAGAAAAATCAGGATTTCGTAGTGTAGATTTTGAGATATGTCCAAATCAAATTTTAGAAAAGTCGCTGTGGAATTCCTTTATAATTTATAAAGGAATTATTTATATTTTGAAAAGGAAATTCAATATAAATCGAATATCGATTTAATCGGGATTTGAAATATCAAGTTATAAATGCCAGTAGAGCTGTACGGTATTCCTCTGTGAATATAGACGATAATATTTAATTTTAAATATTTAATTCAATTTTATTTAAATATATTTATATATTTAAATAGGCTATTTAGAGCGTTAAAAATAACCACTTTTGCAAACGAAGTCGGAATTCGTTGAAACTAATTTTGTTGGATCCGCAATGTCAAATAGTTGTTAGATTTCCAGTTTCGTGATTTTTAGAGTCAATGTGTGGCCGTACGGATTTTTAGAGTGAGAAACAGTCAGTATTTTGACAGTTAGAAATACGCTGTGTGAGCATACGGAGTCGGAATTCGACGAAACCAGTTTCGTTGGGACCGTAATGTCGAACTCTAGCTACATGTCCAGTTCGGTGATTTTTGGGTATCGTATGTAGTCGCAGAGATTTTTAGATGTCAGATACAAGGAGGAATTGGCGAAAATAAAATATAAAATCAATTAAAGAAAAATATCCAACATTTTCTTGGACAACAGGGAGGCCACGCGACCTTCATTCTTAACCACAATTGCTACCTACCAATACACAATATATATACACGGTATAAACAACACAGCAAACAATTTTCCCCAAAGAAGAAAATCAAAACAAAAATCAAACAAATGCGAGCTATCATGTTATTCATATAATGGTGATCTACAACTAAAACTCTACACCCTGGTACCCTATTTTCTGAACTCGACGCCGTCTTTGTTCACTCGAAAAAGGCAGCAGCACCTAGGGTTCACGTTTTAGCTTGAACGAGGAAGTATTGGTTTGTTTTGTGTTCATTTTTTAGTTGAGGGGATGAAGGAGAGTGGTGTACCTTGTTTTGGTGGAGTTCGGTGCTGATGGGCGTCGTGCGTTACCTGGGAGCAGCGAGGTCACGGTCGATAGAATTGGGTTCGAGTTCTGTGTAAATGGTAGGAGGAGATAAAGACTTTCAAGTGGAGTTTAATGGTGGTGTTAACTTTGGATTCGGTGGAGAGATGGAAGTGTGGTGGAGCGATGAACTAGTGGTAATGGTCATTGGAGGCTACAGCAGGTCACGACAATCTTTTTTTGAGGGAGAAGACATACGGGGTGGGCCTTGTGAAGGGAGTTGGGCCGAGAAAGGAAAGGTTAAAGCCCATAGTTATTTTAGTTTAAATTCAATTTAAATAGTATCAACTTGTAATTGTTATATCTCGACCATATGATGTCAGAATCACGAACAGTCAGATCCGTTGGGATCGTATGGACGAGAGCTTCACAATGAAGCTGACTGGAAGTGAATCCGAGCTCGCTACAATTTATTGTAAAATAAATTGTCCGATCTGAATCAACGACAATTATCGTTAATTAACGATGATAGTCCAATGTGAGTAAAACTCACCAACTCTGTACAGTTCTATTTTTACAATGTATTCTTAGAACTGTTAAATATTGTTTGTTTGACTGTGTGTTGATTGTTAATTGAACGGCTAGTCAGTTAGTAGAAATTATGTATATATATATATGTATATATATATAAACCGTTAAATACTTATATGTCGATTCTGCCATCAGAATATTTCACATCGAAGTGAAATCGATGTTAATTATATTGTCTAACATCTGTGATGCAGGGGAATAGGTTGGAGGAATCCAACTGGATTCCTCAACATTTATTTTACTGTGACTTATATATATTGTGATATATAATGTGATATATAATCTGACATTGATCATGTGTGTTGAGACGATATTTATCGTTGTTATATGATGTGTTAAATACCATAAGAAATACCAGAATGTAGAAAAGGAATTTTCAAAGTATATTTTGAAATAAATTTATTTATATGAAATCAATGGATTTTTTTATATATAAAAAAAGGGTTTTTGTAAAATGGATATATTTGGTAAATTAAATATAGGAGAAATAAATTTGTAAGTCATATATAAAGGATATATATTTGTGAATCAAATATAAGGGAAATATTTGTCAAACAAGTAGGAAGAGAAATATTTGTAAACCATTTATAAATAGAATTTAAAGGAGTATTTATTTGTTAGAATAAATAGAATAAAGGAGATATTTATTTGTTAAATAAATAGGATTATAAAGGAAATATTTATTTAGAAAATAAATACGATATTTTAAAAAGGAAATAGAGTTAATTAATCAGAGTTAATCAATCAGAGTTAATTAATTAGAGTTAATCAGTTAGGGTTGACCAGTCAGAGTTAATCAGTTAGAGTTAACCAGTTAGAGGTAATCAAATAGAGTTAATCGAAGGGAGTTAATCGAATAGAGTTAATAAAATAGAGTTAAGCAAAATTAGAAAATGACTAGAGATTAATAAGTTGAATGGTTTCCTGAGTATCGACCTGATGTTGGTTTCGGCCTTCGGGGTTTATACTTGGGAAGTTGTTCTCTTATTAGTTTACAGTTAGAGTCTGATAGTTGTGGAATGGTAGTGATTGATAGAATTTCCATCTGGAAATAATATCGTTGTTTGCACACCTGTTTTTCTTTGATAGTTAACTCACGGACTATCGAACTTTTGACCATTTTAATGTTGTTAATATAGAGAGACCGGTTGGATTATTATCCAGAGAACCACTCTGTATTGGCATAAGCATTGCGAATCATATATACCAAAGATAATTTAAGACGGAGTAAAGTGCAAGGGCTGTTGTATAAGTCTTAGATAAAAGTGCCTAAGATGGATATACTGAATAGTGCCTTCGGTTTGTCCAGTCCCAGGACAACTTGTATGGACGAAGGTCTAACAGAGTATATCTGGTAGATCACGTAAGTTGATCGTTTCAAATGTATTTACGTTGGTGGCGGAGGAGTTAGTTTCTCTTAGCTTTATACCCGTGGTATTTTTGGATAAGTCAATTTGTGATTTGGCGGGTATGACAATGTGACATTTCTAAGTGAATGAAGATGTGGCGTGTAAAAGATAAGCGTAGATTCTAGCCTCACATCCGGTAAATGACAGAAATCGGGCAGGCAGCATGGCTAAGTCGGTCGCACCGAAGTAGGGTGTATAATCACCTATCTAGATAATATTCATTTGCTTCTTTAATCTATCAATGCTGTCCCACATATATATACGGGAAACGGTTGTTGTTCCCAACCGTTGGTGATGTACATTTGATACACTCAAGCGAAATGAGTGGTCAGTCATGTGTGGCTGAGTTGCAAGATGTTCTTGTTGAACTCCAGTGTATCGTTCCTAGAGTACACTGATCGGAAGGTGGTTCCATACCTGGTCATAGTTGGGAATCCATTACCCAATACGTGCTTGAGATTTCGATTGTATACTAATATGTAGAACGTGAGATGAAAGCGTTCTGCTAAATTGATAGCTATTTGTATATAGACATTATTATAATATCAGAATGATATTGCTTTTCAAAGATGTTTGGATTCTCATAAGGGAAAACCCGTTCCGTATTCACGGCGTGGTCTTATGAGATATCATATACCTGTATAACTGTTTTAAACTGTTTTACTCATACCAGTCCCATGACTGACCCGGAGTTTATTTTGTTTTGTTTCCCTAAACTCTTGGGTGCCCAATTTTGTACGGGCAGTCAAGTAGTCAGGATTTACAGATATATCTGAAGAGCTGGAGCAGGAGGCTTCAGGATCATATAGCTATAGTTTATTTCCGCTGTGTTGTAAGTGTTGTACTCTGATAAGTGCTATTGTATACATGACTGTTATATTTCAAAGTGATGTTATATATTATATGTTATTTGTTCCGCTGTGAGATTCGTGTTACTCTGATGATGTAAGTTCTTCTTTTCTTCTTCTATTCTAAGTTTCTATCTTATCTATCCCCGCCTTCTATCTTCTTTCTATTAATTTTTTGAATTTCCAGTGCAATTTGTGGTTGGACTTGTGTTATTTGGTCAGCTCAAATTGGTCTGGATTTTCGGGTCATTACAGTCAACCTGAAAGAAACGATGAAGTTGGTAACAACTGTTTGAGTGAGAACGACTCTGATGAGCGAAAACGTCTTGAACTGATTGACGATAATGTTGTTGGGTCTAAAATTGAAAATGAAACATTTCAAAACTCTGAAATTCTTGAGGGTGAAAACAACGAAACTGCTGAATGTGATCTTAAACACATTGACATTTTTTCTGAAACTGTTGAAACTCCTTGCGACTTGAT
Source organism: Allium sativum (assembly GCA_030737875.1). Classification (NCBI taxonomy): domain Eukaryota; kingdom Viridiplantae; phylum Streptophyta; class Magnoliopsida; order Asparagales; family Amaryllidaceae; genus Allium; species Allium sativum. Next base: position 45,901,560 of record CM060915.1, on the reverse strand, counting down.
CGTTTCAATTGAACCTCACTGTGATCACTCGTTTTTCACTGATAAAATATGAACTCTTTTTGGAATAGCACTGTTTTTGGGAAAACACAATTTCGAAATTTACTAAAAATTCATTTGTTTGGTTTTAACTTTTGGTTTACGAATGAACCTTTAGTCAACAACATTTCAAAAATCAAAGCAAAACTGAACAATATTTCTCAAAATAAGTGTGGGGGTGAGAATGATGCACACGTCTCTCAATTTATACATTATCTGAACAAATCAAATTTTTTTTTGAAACTTTTACTGAACCCCAGCTCGATGACCTCTCTTTAGTTCCCACAGAAATTCAATTCGATTTTAGGATCAGTTGTAAGCTCAAAATTTTAAAATTAGCAACTCAAACTTTTGAAAAAACAAAATTTGTTTTTCCAAATCTGAAATGTGATATAAAATTCCTTACGATTTGGTTTTCTATGCTGAAGATGCGTCCCATAATCTTAATGATGATGATCAATTAGTCCATTGTGGACCAGTTCATTTATTCGATGACTGCGTATTTTCTGCACACGCATCTGGTAAGCTATGCCGGCCCTCTTATTTTATTCCCTTTCACTAAGATATGTCTAATTAACGACTGTGAGGACACAGTTACACTCAAGTGTGGGGGGAATTTACATTACATCGGCAATCAAATTTTATGAACTAGGTCATTCGTTTAACAAGAACTAACTTAAATTCATAAATAACACCTTGGTTCTTGTTTGATAAGTTGAATTGTTGGGTGATGGGAATGAACATTATTTATTCATTGAGTCGTAATGTGTCTTTTTAATATGCTAGCTTGAGACTGTGGAGACGTTAGTCATGTTCTGGAGTAAGCGTGTCAACCCTTGTTATACATGTTGGATGTGCAAGTAAAAATAATCAAAACAAAATAAAAAAAATCAAATAATAATGATTTTGCACCTACATTTGTTGGATTTTGCGAGTTCGTTTTCGTGCATAATATTTTTTCACTCAAATTTTCAAACTCGTAAGTTCTAAATCCCACTTGGCCCAATTAAGGAGAAATGACTCATTGTAGTGTTCTTCTTCGATACCCCAAATTATACAAACCCAAGTTTTAGTCGATTTACATCCATGTTTCGACAAGTTTTTCTTATATTGGTATACCCAAGAACCTTTTGTTAAAGGTTAAAAACATCATTTTTTATACCAATATTACACTACCCACTCCGTACTTGTTTTAAGGTAGGATAACCATATACTACATCTTATTCTATATGGGTTATCTATCTTACGAAACTTTGTTTATCATTCCTTTTAGCTTCTTATATAACATCAATCCAGACTTGTGTGTTGAATTAGGGTTGTGGAAGTAGGGTAACTAGGGCACAAAACTTTCCTTTCATGAAGTGTTGGTTATGATTCGCTTAATAGAGGAGGAATCAAATGAAATAATACACAGTATCATCCCATTTCGTCTCCACTCATCATTCATCATGCAAAAGAGAAAAGAAAAAAAAAAGAAAAAAAATGCAATTAAGAGAAAATCTCTTAGAATAATAGTCACTTGTCATTCTTGACTATGAATCATTCATTTCCATTCCATCCACATCCATCATTCCGTACTTGGAAGCGAGGATTGTAGTATAGGAGATGAAAGGAAATAAAAATGTTCATATGTGCCTTAGTATTACTTTATCTTTTGTAGCCTGAAGTTCAACTAATACACTTGCCCCCTTATCTAGAATATTTTTAGAACTTACAAAATTCTCCTTCATCTATGCATATCTCACATCCAATACATTATAGTTACACTAGTGCAAAATTATTCAAAAAAAAGTTGAATAAATGATTGGGTGCACATTGTCGATGTGTAGAACTTTGGTTGACACCACGCTCTTAACCTTCAAGACAATTACAGTGTTATCAAGGAATTATGATTCAGCTTGAACATTTTTATTCATTTTTGCACCAATTATGGGATGGACAATTTGGGACTAAACCGTTATTATTGAAATTAAGTAAAATCCTTGGAATGTGAAAGACCTTAAATATGTTGTTTGATTAATCTGCATACATAAGACGCTTTGGATTTTGTGAGTAGTATCCGCTGAAAACCCTCACGAGACAATGCTCGTCCTACTAGGGACACCTAGGGGTTTAACGGCTTATTGCATATGTTAAATGCAATCGTGTTTCCTATAAAAGTGTGACATATCTTAGTTTAGTTTATTCGAGGATGAATAAAAAGATAAGTGTGGGGGTATTTGATATACACGTGAATGTGTATATTTTATCAGCTTATTTATCTTATTTTCCCTTTAAAATAATTGATATTGTGTATTTATAGCTGTGTTCTCAGATTGTTGATAAAAAAGCATGGTTTAGAGCATTTAATGGATAAAGCATGAAGAATTTGCTTAAAATGAGTGAAGTTTGAAATTACTAAAGCTTGAAGAGTGTAAATCTTGAAGAACGGTTGCTAATAGAGTTCAGTTAGGAAGATTTGGCTTATTGATTACTCATGCTGCGTTCACATTAGCTCATTTGCATGACCACTCACTCTACAGTTGCGTTCACACTGGCTTATGTGTTATTTGGGCTAAATCTTTAGTCCCACATTATGTAATTAGCCAAGTAGTCTTTGTCATATCAGCTATAAATACATTGTATCTCATTCATGTAAAAACACACTAGGGTTTATTCTGTAATCCTTCTCTTAGAATAAAATCATTCTTCTTCTATTCTCTTTACTTTTTATTATAGTTTATTTATGTTGTTTATTTTATGTTTCTTTTCTCTTCTTGCTATGTCAAGCTAATCTCCTTTAATTAGGGGGTGATGACGCTTAGATTAGATTCAATATGAATCACATAGAGAAAGAGATTAGAACGTCACATATATAGATCTAGATCTGAACCAAGGGTTAGATCTGAACCTTCCTATTCTGTGTCGTTTAAGAGCTATGCTCCTTCACAGGGTATATTCGAGTTTGATCTAACGTTTATCAGATTTAGATCTAACATTTAGGGTTTTATAAATAATAGTGAATCTGTCCTGATAGCCTATAGTTGTTTAAGAGCTTAGCTCCTGCATAGGCTATACTTGTTGTTATTCAAATATTTGTTTCTAGAAACCTATTTGTCGTTGATTCATGTTTGTGACAGAAACATGAATTAGATGTAACAACCCGTATTTTTATAACATGTTAAAACAAGAAATCAAGGCAGAATTATATTTTAAAATCAGAATCAGGGGAAACGGGTTACGCCATTGCGTTCACCTCAAAATTTTACATGAAATAGAGTCCGAGTTTTCGAAAATCGGGGTCCGGATGAAGAAGTTATGGCCTGTACAAGTTTCAGCAGTTTTCAGGCAGCACTGGACCAGGGGGTCGACCATAGGGTCGACCTACCCCCCCAGGTCGACCATAGGGTCATCCTACCCCCTAGGTCGACCATAATGTCGACCACCCCACCTTACAGGTCGACCTGGTCGGCCTGGTTTGACCTAGAACTCATTTTTGAAGCCTGAGACATGTTTTGATGGTTCGGATTGATTCTAGGGTTAATCTAAGGGCCTAAACTAGTTGCTACACCTATAAAAACACCCTTAGACCTAACCTAATTCATATCAAATCATTCTTACACCATTATGCTACTAAAGTACCTCTTGAACCATGGCCGCCGTCTCCAAATCAAAGTACAAACATTCAAACTCAAATCAATCCAAAGAACAAGGCTTCTACAATGATTCAAGAAAATAAATTAACAACGCCGTGACATTTTTACAACAAATTCAGCTCTTAATTCATTAGCCATGCTCTGTAAGTTCTAGTTGTTTTTAGATTTAAACATTTAATTATAATATGGTCATGGAATAAAGTGGAATTGGATTTAAGTATGTTTATCGATTCTGATCTATTTCTGTTGCTCCTTGAATCTTGTGTTTTGGGGCTTGTCTATCTTTATGCTCATGACAAGTTTATGATCTATTCAGCAGTTTTCTTGATTCATAATGATGTTATCATCAAGTTGTAATATTTATGCCTATGATGATGTTTTCCTCTGATCTCATTTTTATTCAATTTCTATCTTCCCCAATTTATTTTCTTTCATGAACCTTGATCAATTTCGGACCTTGGCCTAAAGTCGCGATTTGCGTACGATATGTATACGGGAGAATTATGGGATTATTGCCTATATGAATATGATGTAATAATTGGCAACATGAAATTGGATATTATCATTGTATTTGCAAGTTTGGGCTTGATCTGTAAATTTTGGTATAATCTTGTTATGAACAAATTTGCATAAATATTATATACATGGAATTTGGCACAAATAGGATCTATGTAATGTAACATGAGATTTGGTATATATAACATGTATGTAATTTGGCATGTAAATTAAACCACGAGTTTGGGCCTATGTAAATTAAATCAAAAGATTTGGCTTACGATTGGGCATATGTAGAATTGGGGATTTGAATATAAAAGTGATTGTAAATTTGATAATTGGCATAAATATGTATTATGAACTTGGGTAGTTGGCGTGTGTTGTAATAAAAAGATTACAATTTGGGATAACTACATCATGAATCATGATTTGGGTTTATTTGGGCATGATACATGCAATTTTGGCTAGAACTCGATATGGATGAAATAGCATAAACTTGGCATACATGTAAATAGGCAAGAATTGGACATATGTAAACTGACTAGAATTGGGTATATATATTCATATATATATATATATATATATATATATATATATTGGCATGTAATTTTGGCACTTGGGCATATGTTAATTAATATGTAAAGTTGGGAATTTCAAACATGAAAATGACTGTGTATTGGATAACTGACTTGAACACGAACATGAACATTTCTATATGTTAAACACATGAACTGATATTGGGGTTTTGGAGGGAATACGACCATTAATGAACCTTTGACACGAGGTTAGACTCGGTTTGTGGTGTAAACCTGCCCGGAACCGCCCGACAAATCCAGTAGCCACAAAGTGTCAGCCTAATGTGATAGGTCGAAGGCCAAATTGTAGGCGTAACGGTTTATGACATGAGGTTAGACCCAGTTTGTGGTATAAATCTTCCCGAAACCGCCCGGCAAATCCAGTGGCCACAAAATGCAAGGTCTAATGTGAGAGGTCATGATTCGTTCGACATAATGAATAAATTAAGGAATACTAACCATAATAAGACGTGGGTATGGTTAGAGGGTTAGGTGGGATGACATGGAAATTTGACATGTAAATGTGGACCTAACCGGTATGAGTTAAGAACATGTAAAACTTATAAATGTAGGCTCAACCAATATGATATGAATAGGTGGGTTAAGTAACGTGGCTAGGCTAATGACACTTAACCGTTATAATATGACTAGCGGATGGGTTGGGCTAACTTGAATAGGTTGGTAACACCCAATCGATATAACCTGACACGTGGCAGGGTTAAGTCAACTTGAACATATAGATAATACTTAACCAACTTAGCATGATACATGGGCGGGTTAAGCCATGAATTATTTGAATATATTTAACCAATTGGACACGATGATTTGATAGGGTTAAGTCATGAACCGCTTGAATATACTTAATCAATTGGACACGATGATTTGATTGGGTTAAGTCATGAACCGCTTGAATATACTTAACCAATTGGACACAATGATTTGATAGGGTTAAGTCATGAATCGCTTGAATATACTTAACCAATTGGACACGATGATTTGATAGGGTTAAGTCATGAACCGCTTGAATATACTTAACCAATTTAACACGATGATTTGATAGGGTTAAGTCATGAACCGCTTGAATATACTTAACCAACTTGACAGATGATTCGTAGGGCTAAGTCATGAACTTGAATGACAACACTTAGCCAATTTGACATGACACGTAGGCGGGTTAAGTCACGAACTTGAATGACAACACTTAACCAACTTGACATGCTAGACTGATGGGGTTAAGTCTCGAATTTAAATGACAACACTTAACCTACTGAACGGAAACCCTATTTGCGCGGTCCTTTTCAGCAGTAACCCACTAGATGTATCACGGTACCCTGGAACTAGGCAGGGTGGGGCATGATTACTGGGCTGATTGTAAGCGACCAGAACGACGGCTGAGTTGGTGCGCCATTGTAGGTTTAGGCGGACTATGGTCGTGCACGTAGTCCGGAGTTGAAAAAGCAGGCATTGGGCACCAGTAGGTTTACACTGTGCGTGCTTGATTCGTGTCGATGGTTGGCACCATAGGGCTTGATACACCCTATGGTGGACCTAGCACAGGTAACTACATTTCGTGATTGGGTCATATGACACAGACACATGAACGGGCTAGGACTTGTAGGGAGCCGATCGATTAATAAATCGTTACGTGGAATTCGTTAGGTAGCATATTCCCTAGTGGTCCTAGGTGGCATAAACCCTAAACGAATCTAGAAAACATTCAATAGGTAGCATAATCCCTAGTGGTCCTAGGTGGCATAAATCCTAGTTGAACACGCAATAGTTTATGATAAGGAAACCTAGACAGAACAAGGGTGGCAGTCCAAACGATTTCAAGAAGGGTGGCACTACGTTGAAGTAGTATAGAAATACGTGATGAAGCCCGTGCGATATACGGCAAGAGACTGTACGTATACATGGAAAGGATGATACGGGTTGGGGTACTAGTACAGTTGGTGTAGAGAATATAGGAAATCAAAGAAAATAGTGGGATGGTGAAGCTTAGAAATCTTGCGATGTTATACTTAATAGAAACCTTGCAATGTGATACTTGGTAGGAACCTTGTGATGATACTCTTGATAGGAAGCATGGGATGTTATACTTGATTCATCGTGCCTGTAGCTTACCTTGTCATCATGCTTATTTTTACTTTCAGTTTATTCATGCCATGTTATCTTTACCTGTTTTTATGCTGAAAGCCACTAGGACTTATTCAGTCTTTATGACTGACCCAGTTTGTTTCGCCTCTTTTTCTTTCGTCCCCCCCCAAGGTTCGCAGGGTGGGAATACAGCTTAGTTCGGATCTTACCAAGCTCCAAGGTTCTTTCATGTACTGCTTGGATCTCTCTTAGCTATGGCTTGCTTTGCTGTTTTACTTGGGGGATGATTTATGACTATGGTTTTATGCTTCTTTACCATTGCAAGACAGATTTCGATGTAATGGATTTAATAGCGTTTTGATGTAAAAGGCTTTAGACCTTTCTAGATTTTAAAGCAATGAAATTTGGTTCTTCTTTCTCTGTTTTATATGTTCTGTCTTGTAATATTTTTGTGTATGTTTACCTAGATAATGCTCCACCAAAGCTAGTGCATTCCTTTTGTGAGTGACCCTAGCGGAGGTGGTGTGTTACATTAGATCTGTAATAATTCGTTTGGCTATTGATGAATATTTATCTAATTTATGTCATTGCTCCCTAATTGCTTTCTGTAATCATATAAAACTCTCTTTTATTTAATTTCTGTTATTATCTGTGTTTTCAACCAATCATAATTCTGGAATAACTTGATTGGATTTATTAATTAAAATATTTTTGGTCCTAGAGTTCGACACCCTCTAGAACAACCCTTGCTGTTTAGGAAAACCGAACGGATTTTGCAGTTGTTTACAATTGTTTAATTTGTTCGCAAACATGGTTCGGCAAAGTTTCATTTCTAAGTGATTCCTTATATGTAAGCACATAGAATTTAAAGGAAACTATCATAGCTTGATGCTGAATATATTTTGATTCAAATATTTTATGAAAATTATGTAATCAATTAATTGATTTGATTGATTGACTGACTAATTGATTTGATTGATTGGTTGATTGATTGATTTTATCATAAAAGGAAAGAAATGAACGTTTATATTCTAGAGATATTTTGAAGGGGTAATTTGAATATTTGCCTGGGTCTTCTATTCTATATATATGCAGCCTTCTTGGTTACTTCAATTGGAACATTCAAGAAACCATATGAGAATATCTGGTGAGGATGTATGCCTCTAGGGCTTATGCCCTAGAGAGGAAGATTATGAATTAGGGGCTGAGAGAAGCTATTCCTATTAGTGCCTCCAGATTGTCCAAGGGTTTGCCGTCGTTCTTCATTATTCTCCTTCTCTAACAAGAGTTGTCGTCATTTAGGTATTCTTTCCCTTTCTCAATAAGGTTATTGATCCATTGTATTTTGTTTATTTTTGTTTTGATCCATTGTATGTAAACAAAATTTGTTTTTGTTGAATCAATAAAGAGGGTGGTTGGGTGGAATATCTTGTGTATGTGCTTGTAATTTCATATTTGTGTTGTTTTTACGTAGAAATCATCTTTAAGTAATTAGGTGAATAAGATTCTGGTCGCTTCCGCAATGGCTCAGTTTTCCTAACATAACTGGATTCTAAGTGCTAACCAAGGAAAATTCAGTGTGCTATCTATGTAGGTTGAGTTTGCTAGGTCCCGAACTTGTAAAACAAATAGTCACATGTAGACAGCATGCTCGTGCTAACAAAAGCAATCCATTCCCTTTTTTCACAACTTACCCATTATCAATTAGAAAATTGATAATGCATTTGCTGTCTTAAACGACACTGAAATCTTTTCTTTTCATGAGCATTAAACGTTCAAAGCAATGTAGAGAAGATGGTTAAATTGTCAAAATGCTTGGATTCGATCGGCTCATATTTCATTCAATATTCCATACTGGGGAAAATTTGAAGAAAGGAATAGTTAAGTTTACGAACATAGTTTGTCCTTGAAACATGTACGTATTCGATTGGGTACGAATCTCAAGTCAGTGCCAACTAAATATCTTCAAATCCAACTCCAAAATCAACATTTTGTTCCAAATCAATATTCTAAAACCCAAAACCCGTCAAACCCTATGATTTCAAACCAATGTCATAAATACGTAAAGTTATTCATCCTTGATGTTATTCAAACCTTCAAATTCAAATCTAACCACTAAAAGGTTCAAAATCAAGTCAAATTGGTATGCTATGTGGATCAACTCTAGTTCAAAGTGCTAGCAATTAGGGTGGCGCGCTTCAGGTAATTGGCAGATGGTTGTTCTCAGGTGTCGATGGTGATGGGTATTGGCAGTAGATGTTGGGAGTAGGGTGAGCAAATGGTTGGTTCGGTTTCAAACCGATAAAAAATGTTGAAACCAAAATAATCATTCAAGAAACATAAACCAAACCAAATCGATATTTTTTGAAACCAAACCAACTGAATCGATAATATTTGGTTCGGTTTGGTTGGTTTGTTTAGTTTATCTCTTAAAATGAATTAAATCTTTTTGTTGATGATATAACATTGAATTAAAACATATAATTGAGTTCATATGATGCAAATACTTTGGAAATCAAACTCTTCTTCTAAAAACGTCAATATGAAATTAAAGAAAAAATAATATTATTATGAAAATATTGTAAATAATAGCATTGTTAGTGGTATTTTTAACTTTTAAATAAATTAATTTTTAATTTTGCTTTAACTGGTGGTTCGGTTTTCAAGTATTAAAAACCATATCCGACCAATAAACCAAAATAATAAAAAAATAAAAACCAAAACCAACCGATCAACTTACAAAACCGAACCAAACTGACCAAAATTAACCGGTTTGGTTGGTTTAATTGGTTTCAACCAATAAATGCTCACCCCTAGTTGGGAGACTACGCCGGAAGTTGACTTGGAAGTTGAATCGCCTAACTTAAGGGTTAGGCAAATCAGTTCGAGAAAAAGACAGTATCATATGTAAAGTGGATGAGACGGGCAAGCATACAATACAAGTAGGAATAAATAACTCAAAAGGTATCTAAGTGCAGAGTCCCTACCAGGTCATAGCTATGACTCTGTACCAAGTCATATGTGCCAACGTAATCGACTTCAAAATTTGTATTCATGATTTATTACCTATTATAAGACACTCTATAAGGGGTGAAATAAAAATTGCATGGTTAAAAAAACCCAGTGATAATTGAATCGGAAGCGGACAACTAATAAGTCATAGACAGCTCTCCAAAAACAACTATATATAATCAACTTGATATTTAGCATTAGAACCTAAGAATGAAGCAAGAATGTTTTGAAACTTAGCCATAGCACTCAAAAGAAGATGAAAATTAAAGGAATGAAAATTGCCTAATTAAATGAGATGGTGCCTAGTCATCGCCTATGACATTAGTGTCCAGCCAAATTAGCTAAGGGCGAGTCATTCACATTACTTCTATCATGGCTTCGTTTTGTCTACTTCTATCATGGCTTCATTTTGCCTACTTAACCTACTCACTATTGGAGAATGGAGTTTTGATGACAACAACTTTATTTCAATTAACATTGATTATAAAATATATGCTAACACTTTTTGTACAATATATATATATATGTATTTGTGTGTGTAGGAATTATATACAGGAAATATTACTGGAGACTATATAGTTATAAAGATGATAGAGATTCAAAAATCAAAGAAATTTCAAGACTCATGAGTAATCAAGATTTCAAGAGTTCAAGCTTAATATAGTTATAGAGTCTAGATTTTGTAAGACTCTAAATAACACTCCAGATTCAAATTATAATATTCAAATTCTAATTTTCAATTCTATCCTCAATCCTCTTTTTTTTTTTCTATTTATTTCTATTTTTCTTTGTTTTTCAAACATAACTTTTATATTTATATTTTATATTATTATACTTTATATTTATATAGTTTAAAACCTTATAAAAATATAAATATGTTTATATGATTTAAAATTATGTTTTAATATTTTTTTCTAGTTTATAATATTAATTTATATCATTATATTTTAATTCAATAATTTCCAAAATTATAATTATATCAAAAACATTTGAAAAATATTTCAAAATTTAAATTTTCGAAGGAGTATATTGACATAACAAAAACTCCATGGCGACATATAAGTGTCACTTTTTCCAATTTTGAAAGGAAGTGTCTTTTCACTATTTGAAACGATTCAAAACCGTTACAACCTTTCATACTCCATAAAAAGGGGTTAAAACCAAATTTTTTATCTTCTCTTCTTCTCTAACTTCATCCTCTTTCTCTACACCATTATTCTTAATCATATTTATGGTTTTTACACTTATACTCTGCCAAATTCAATTATGTTTTGATCAAACTTCTTCTCTCTACACTTTTTACTCTCTGAATCAAGTGCTAGTGAAGAGTTATAGGGTTGTCTGTAATTGCTTGGGTTGAATAAACCTTGTTAGTGTTGAATCAAAGAGGAATCGGTGTGTCCATGTAGCCATGAAATCAAGGAAATATGAGTCAGTGTGTCCTTGTTGAGCCGTGAAATCAAGGAATAGGAGTCGGTGTCTCCTTGTTGAGCCGTGAAATCAAGGAGGTTGTATTTGACTATTGGAAATAGTAATAGAACTCTGCGCAATCCAGCGTTGTGCGGGACTGGACAAAAGAGCAATCCGAACAGTATAAAATTCAGTGTGTTCTTTCCTTTTCATCAACTTTATTTATGTTTATTTTGCATTTGTGTTTGAATCTGTGTCTATGATTGCGTTTGTGGTGTTTGATTCATCCCGTTGTTCACTTTAGTTTTAGATTTTGTATAAATCCTTACAAACACTATTCACCCCCCTCTAGTGTTTGCTTTGCCGTAACGATCCATTCTGCATTCCCTAACAATTGGTATCAAAGCAAGGTTTTTCAAAAAGTTCATAATCTGATTTTCGAAAATGTTAAATGGAAAATTTTGAACACTAGTTTTAATTCATGTATTGCCTCAAGTATTAGATGAGTCTGCATTCAATGTTATTGAAAAATCAAGTTACTATGATTTGATTTTTGAAATTTGAAATTTGAAATGTTTTGAAATTTTGAATTTTTTTGATCTATGGATATGTTACAAAACCTTCATGATATTATTATAGTTAGTTATTTTGAAAAGTCATTTGATAATTTGAAAAGTCATTTGAATATTTGAAAAGACATTTGAATTACTTGAAAAGTTATTTTATTATTTGAAAAGTTGTGTTGTTTTACAGGAAAAGATGTGTTATATGACTATTGGATATTCAAATTCTGAAAAGATGGGTGACGTGGCTGTTGGCAATTCAAATTCCGAAATGGTGGCTATTGAAAAATCAAATTTTGAAAAGAAATCAAAAAGAGGAGTAACGATGGTTGGTGAAGAGACATCAAGAAGAAATGGATATAGATATAATGTAAATCAGAAAAGAAATGGGTACCGGATCAATTTACAACTTTGGATTTTGATCTACAACGTATCTTCATGCTGTACTTCTCTTCATTTGCTTCTTAATTTCGCTGATTTCATGAGATTCCATCAAGAATTGACCAGGTAATGATCAAATGAAGTTTTGGTGAATAAAGAGAGAAGGAAACCAAAACTGTCGACGGTTATCTTCAAAATTGCATCCACAGGTTAGACCATTTTGTCTCAAATCCTTTCCTAGATTGTAATTCTTGTTCTCGCGGTTGATTTGATGGGTAGATCGTTAAATTCCGATCAAAATTGAGTTAGATATGACAGTTCGAAGTTGGCGATTCAAAATTGAAAACTGTTACGGGATTTTATGCATACTTCTTACTGTTTCGACTTGCTGCACCCGAATACCATCCAAATTCTTCCCCAAACTGCTACTAGATCATAGCCCTCGAATTCCTCTTCGATTTTCCGCTTATTTCGTCTAATTCCATCAAGAAATGAAGAAGTTACGCCTCCTGAAAATTTGATTGAAAATGAAAAACGAGAAAAAGAAGAAGAAGAGAAGTGGTTATGAAGAGATATGACTTTTGGGCCTTTATATAGTGATAGGAGTGCCCATTCATTCAAAATTCAAAATTCAAATTCAAAATTTGGCCCTAGGTTGGTTAAACTACTAAATCATTAATATCTTTCTCGTACGGTGTTCAAATTCAGCAAATGAATACACTATCCTGATCAGAAAAACAAGTCCGTCGCAATAGAGCAGATCTCATCATCCAATTCCAGAAGATCAATTCAAAATTCAGAGAATATTGAAGAAATGGATCTAAAAACCGGGTACGAATTAATTAATTTTTAAATTTTTAGTTGAATGGATGTTTTGGTTGCTTTGTTTGTTTGCTTTGGTTTGAATTTAAAATTTTTTAAATAAATAAATAATTTTCTTTTTAAATTTGAAGTTTGAAATTCAAAATAATAATATAATATTAAATAGCCAGTAAATTAATAAAATATATTGTTTGTGTGTTTATTAGGATATGAATTATTTCAGAAAAACATTAAACCTGAAAATAGATCGATAATATATTTCAAAAACTTAAAAATCCAATTCCCTTTTGAAATAAACTCTAGTATGTTGACATACAGAAAAATACATGTCGATATATCCAACCAGTTTTGAAATTTAAATTTTTAATTTCTAACGTTTAAACTTTCAAACTTCCCTCCAATCTTTTCACCAACTCCCAAGGTCTGAAAAGGTGTTCTTTCAATCTGAAAAGTTGTGCCTATTCAATTCATATTCATTCAATTCATATCTATTCATTCTATCTTTCATTCACAACTCAAAACAATATTCTTTATATCTATCATCTTCAAAATTATCATTTCAATGGCTTCCTCAAGTTCATCTCAGAAATTGAAGATAACCAAAACCATTAAAGGTTACCTTTACAATGACAAAGAGACCGTCAAAACCTATGGTAACTTTTTAGCAAATGCTAAAGTTAACATGTGTACTTTCGCCGTCTTTAGTGATTTTTCATCTTATGATCTCGTCTCTCTTTTCGAACACAACAAAGTCTTGAGTCTAATTAACTCTCGTGATAACGGAAAAGTATGTTATCCCAAACTCTTGAAGATGTTCTATGAAAATCTCAATCGTAGATTTTACGAAGGAAACGAAAACCAAATTTGGAGTAGTGTATAGGGAACTCAAATTGTTATCGATGCCAAACTTTTAGGCGAAATTCTAAACTATAGAAGCATGGGCTTGGATTTCTCAACTTTCGCTATCGACGAAACCGATATGGAAACCTTTCACGATATCTTCGAAGATGGTGCTCCAATGGATTTCAAAAATCGTTACTTACGTCCAAAAATAAGAATTGTCAACCTTATCCTTCAATACACCATCACTCCCCGTTCCGGAAATTTCAACAATCTAACTCTTAAAGACCAAAAGGTTCTCTTTGCTATTATGGGTAGTTATCTTATCAATTGGGCCGATATGATTCTAAATGAAATTAAGCCTATAGATTTATCTACAAGAGAAAACACTCTCTACTATGGTGTTTATCTCACTCATATTTTCAAACACTTTAATGTTGATCTTCATGGAGAAGAATTTATCCCTAGAAAAGTGTTTGACGCATCAAACATTCATCTCATGCAAATTCCTCTCACTTTCAAACCTTATGAGACATTTGAGGCCAAACAAGCTCGATTGCAACAAGAACAAGACCCAATGAAAGTCGAAGAAGAAGAGACTTCTATGGAAAGCAATTATTATCCAACCTCAAAGCGTATCTACAAAGACACAATTGTTTAAAATCAAGTGAAAATTGTCAACAATCAAAAGAAGCTTAACAAGAGGCTTTCCAAAATATCCAAATTCATGGTCCAGATAGGAAGAAAACTTGGAATTTCATCTTCCTCATCATCATCCAAAAACTAGGCCATCTAGTTTAATCTATCTTTATATATTTCCTTATATTTGCTTTCGAATCTCGTATTTAAAGTGTGTCTTGTTTGGTTGGATGTTTTTGCTTTTCTATCAAGTAATGAATGGAGTTTTTGTGATATAATCATCTTTATGTTTCTGAAAAACTATAAAACTAATTATAATATAATACAATTCAAAAGAATTCAAAATTTCAATTTTTTCAAACATAACACTATAGTATGTAGACATGACAAAAAGAGTATATCGACATATAACTGACATATTTTCAGATTATTTCAAATTTCAAAATTAAAATAACTACTCATGTCCATTCAAAATCCAACGAACTCCAGACCCTATTTAAGTCCATTTCTCTCAGAAAACTTCATTATTCCATTACTCCTTCTTCCTTAATCATTTCTCATTAAATCCATGACAAATCCCATCCATAATCTTAGTGAAAATCTAGAAGAAACTCTCAATTCGTTCAAAAATAACCTCTCTATCATTCTACGAAATTAGCGTCATCTTGAATTAAGTCAAATAAAGATGTTCGAACAACAAGAGAAACATTTTGATGCAAGGCAATGGCTAATCTCTTCTCTTTTCAAAGATGAAGATAATACTCTTGCAAAGGCTCCACCAACCAAAGAAGATAAAGATTAGGAAGTAATTAAGAAGGATCCTATCTTTGGAGAAGATGGTTGGGTTGAAGTTCCAAGAAACGTTTAATTATTCGCTACGATTTGTTTAAGTATTCTAAAAACATATGGTGTGGTGTGATTTGGATTCTATTATTTGAAACTTGTATATATTAAGACATATGGTGTGATTTGATTTGGTTTGATTTATATATATATATACACACACACACACACACACACCAGACAAACATATGTAATAATAATACTTGGATTGGTTTGTATTTAATCATCATATTAGTTATTATTTTTAATTTAAATAGATTAAGGGAGTATTCTACACAGAAATAGTTACTAGAGTAAGGGGGAGTATTTTTATTAGGATAGTTACTTACGTTCTATTCAGAGAATTATATAACTTAGGGGGAGTATCTTTAGGATTTCTTTTTGATAATGCCAACGGGGGAGAAATTATAAAATATAGGCAAAGTTTGTAGGATTCTTACAGACAGGGGGAGTATAGAAGGAACATCATTAAATAGGTATATACAGGTATGATATTTTATAAACTAAGGTTGTCATCATCAAAAAGGGGGAGATTGTTGGAGAATGGAGTTTTGATGACAACAACCTTATTTAAATTATCATTGATTATAAAATATATGTTAACACTTTTTGTATAGAATATATATATATATATATATGTAGGAATTATATACAGGAAATATTACTAAAGACTGTACAGTTATAAAGATGATAGAGATTCAAATATCAGAGAAATTTCAAGACCCATGAGTAATCAAGATTTCAAGAGTTCAAGATTAATACATTAATAGAGTTTAGATTTTTGTAAGACTCTAAATAGCACTCTAGGTTCAAATTCAAATTCTAATTTTCAAATTCTGGTTTTCAATTCTATCCTCACTACAAGAAAAATACCATATTGCAACTAGTTATTTGCAACAAGCGATAAATGACGGTTGTTGTAAATGATATTTAGCAACAGACCTATTATAGTAGTTGCAATAGATAAGATTTAGCAACAGGTCTTTTCTTTCTATTGCGAAAAACATATTTTTAGCAACTTCGGCTTTCTTCCTGTTGCAAAAACATACTTTAGCAACTGTGCTACTATAACAGTTGCAATAAACATATTACTTGTAACTGGGCTGCCTAGCCAGTTGCAAATAAATATATTTAGCAGTTGTTTTCGCCACTTGCAATAACAGTATTTTTTTACAACTAGTAAAGTTAGTTGCGAAAAACGTACTAAAAATAAGTATGACCTTTTAATGATTAACTTTTAATAAATAATTTTAAATAGTTACTATTAATTGATTAACTACTAATAATTATATAATAATTAAGATTAATATTTAATAATTGTTAATTAATAATAAAATTTAAGTATTATAAAGTGATATTTATAATTAATAAATAAAAAATAATAATTAATAATTAACAAATAATATAATTAACATTTAAATATAATAATTAAATAATTGTTAAACAATAACAAATTTAATAAGCATAGTTACTATTAAATACAAAAGTATGAAGTAATAAGGAATATTTAGTTATAATATAAAAGTATTAAGTAATAATAATTAATTAACATGAATAAATCTAATTAACAACAAATTTTAAATAATTAATAAAATATTTATAATATTAAATAATTAATAAAATATTCATAATAATTACTAAATAATTAACCATTAGTAATTACATAATAATCAAGATTACAATTTAATATTACTATTAAACGATAATAAATTTAATTTTTATAAATTGATATTTATATTTAATAATATTATTCAGTAAATTTTTTAATAATTAATATTAATAATTATTTATTATTTAACAATTATAATTGATAATCATATTTAATATTCAATAATTTAAATAATAAAGCTTAGAACTAAAATAAAACTAAAAATGTTCATAAGATTTCCTTTTTTCTCTTTGAATTTAAAATTCAAAAATTTAAATTTTCTATAAGAACATTAAAAAAAATGTGAATTCTAAAATGAAATTTATTGTATTGTGCATTGAAAATTTACAATTTTAACAACCGGTCGACTTTACCAAAAACGTTTACAACTTTGGATTGTACAAAATAATATCAGTTTTTTATGGTTCAACCCAACTTTATGGCTCCAAATCTATCTACTTTTTACTTTTAAACAAATTTACACTTATATACTTGTTAGCTATATGTTCGCGCCCACTTTTCCTCGATAATTTCATTTCCCGCTTTCGCCCTCCAGACCCAATAATCCAAATACCCCGAAGTTTCCAGATCCCCTTCTCCACCTTCACAATCCACACTGCTGCCATGAATTTATCTCCCCGATCCTCACTTTCGACTTCTTCTGTATCTACATCAGCAACCGTACTTTGTGAGTCGATGCTTTTATTCCTTCTCAATCTTCAAATTATCAAAACTAAGATGCAAAAATCCGCCTGTCTTCATCACTCTAGATATGCTTTTCAACTTTTCGCACCTTATCTTCTCATGCATATTTTCGTCCTCCGGGCCTGCATGTGATTTAGCTTAGCCGATTTGGATGAATATGTGAGGGTCGATTTGATTTGTGACTTGTAGATGTTGCAAGAATAGGAGCTCGATCGGTTCTTCTAAAGTGAAGACAAGGGTAGACGAGCGTCCTAAGATCTATGTGTATGGCCCCTTGTGGGATGTCGCGGTGTAACAACCCGTAAAATGCGGGCCAGTTTGAAATTTTTATTTTGGCAATTTTAGCTGAATTTGAATATTTAAATTGAATTATTTTAAATAATATTGATGAGAAATTTATTTCGAATATAATTCGAACGTATATATTATACGCGTCGTCGTTAGAATATAAATATTTATATATAATTATAAATAGAATTGAAAATGGCGCGGTAGTTCGATAATTCGATTTCAAACTTCAATTGAATGTACCGGGTGCAAAACAATCCGGATTTTAATGAAACCAAAAATGATAGGATCTAATTGATAATATCTTTCCAACGAATCCGAAAAATCAAAATTTCATAGCGGGAATCAAAAGATATGTCCAGTTGAAATTTCTGAATAGTCGCTATGGAATTCAGGCCCTTAAAAATGGGAATTTTGCAAACGACCTCGGATTTCGACGAAACCAATTTTGTTGGGTCTGTGATGTCAACTTATTGCTAGGTTTCAAATTTCATAATTTTTCGATTCAATATGTGAGCGTGGCAAAGGAAAACGCGTTTGACCAGTTTCAGTTGATTTTAATCGACTGGAAAATGACCCTTTTTCAAACGGTCTCAGAATTCAATGAAACTAGTTTTGTTAGGACCGTATCGTCAATACGAAGCTAGAAAATATTTTTCTGCAATTTATAGAGTTAGTATGTGACCCCGATAATTTGAAATGTATGTTTAAAATTCAATATAGTGATTTGAATGTAAATTTAACGGAAACTGATTGTAACAGCCGAATCACCTTGCGTGGCATATCCCATTGTGTACGGAATGGGGGTAAAACGCTATAGACGACAGGCGGTGGACCTCGTTTCGAGGTCATATGTAAAAGTACCTTTTTAGAAATTAAATAATTAAATAATAAAAAATAAAAAATTTCCTCTCTCTCCTCCCTTTATCTATCTGGCCCCCCCCCTCTTTTCATAATCGAATCAAAAAAAAAAAAAAAAGGAAAAATCCCCGATGCTCCCTGTAAACCGCCGCCCCTCGATCGTCGATGCTCCACCATACGCCCCAGCGGCGTCGCCAACCTCCACAACCGTCACTCCATCGATCCCCTCAGCCTCCCCAAGCCATCGCTCAGACCCCGTAACCCTAGCCCGACGCCCCTCGATCCAGCCTCCACCGCCAGCGACGGTCTCCCCGCCACCACCTCGTCCAGATCCCGACCGCGGCTCAGCACCCCCCCTTCCTCCAGGCGTACAGAAAACCCTCCATCCACTCTGAAGAAATTAACAGTGAGCTCCCCTCTTTTTATTTTATTTTTATTTTATTTTAAATTCAGTTGTTAGTTTATTTAAATACATTGTTTAAATTCTTTTTTCTCTCTTTATATATATAAATACTTGGAAAGAAATGATTTTTAGAAATAAAAAGTTAGGAATTTTTATCGCTAGAAATGTTGTGATTTTCTTCATGAAAAGGATTTGATTTTTCATAACGGAAAGGATCTGATTTTGATAAGAAAAAAAATATATGATTTTTATATTTTTAAAATATGATTTTTATATTTTTAAAGTATTAAAAATATAGTCTTTACTATATAGATGATGTCAAAATATGATTTTTGGTTAGGTAGAGAGTTAAAAATATAATTTTTACATGATAGAAATATTAAAAATATCATCTTTATATGTGTAGGAAAATAAAAATGAGATTTTTATAAAGATGAAATCTTTAAATTTGAAAAGGCGAAAAATATATTTTAGAAAGGCGAAATATTTATATGGAAAATAGCGTGATAAAAATATAATTTTTATCTATATAACGGAATAAAAATTCGATTTTTATATATTGAATAACGGAATAAAAATTCGATTTTTAAATATAGAAAGCGATTGTAAAAATATGATTTTTATTTCAAAGACAACAAAATATAAAAATGTGTGATTTTTATATATGTAGTGGCTACGGGCAACAAAGATGACAAAAAGGCGAGAACGTTGAAGACTTCTGTAAATGAAGAGCCGTGGAGCTAGGATAGCTATCAGTGAGAATTTCTCACCTTTCAATTTAATTTTTCTAGTTATATATATATACTAGGATGCAGACGGTGCTTAGTAGCACCCGACACAATCGTCCACAGACCATGGACTTGTTTGTTTGGTTGCATAAACTAATTTAATGAGTTGGTTTGAATTGAATTGTTTGGTGAAATGAAATTGATTTGATTGATGTGTGAATGGCGTGGGCCTTCACTGGACCGGGGATAAGGCTAGGCCTTGTCCCGTTTCTAGTATCGCGCCGTTATACCGCCGAAATTTTCTAAAAAGTGTTAGAAAAATTTAGATAGCTAAAATATTATTTTTAGCTATAACTACGATAAATAAAATAATTTATCGAATAGTGAAAAATAGGAATACACTTCCATTTACAAGTCGGCCGACTTGTTTATGCTCGCCTATTTTTGTGATATCGATTGGGACGATAATTTTTACACATCGCCCAAAGTGCACAAATAATGTTCTGTGTTTGATTGGTTGAAACCCCACACGGGTGTTGGGATGAAAATTGATGTACACTAATCCCAATTGTTAGTTATATGTCGATCGATGGGTTGACAGGCTGTGTTAAGCGTCGATTATTTATATTTGATGCTTATACAGTTATGCGATGCACTTTGGATGATGGATGATTGTTTATATACATGTGTTGTATGAAAATCCATATAAATCACTTTATATGGTAATTTATTGGGCCTCATTCCAATTTAGAAAATAAAATCTCATGTGTTGAGTAAAATAAAATCTCATGTGTTGAGAATATTCATGTGTTGAAAGAAATATATATTCATGTGCTGGGAAAATATATATATTCATATGTTGAAGTAAAATATATATTCATATGTTGAAATAAAATATATATGTTCATGTGTAAAAGGAAATATTCATTTGTTGAATATAATAACGAAGTTATAGAAATTTATGAAGCCGTGTTGATTAGATTGACGCCATTTTGACGTGAACGATATTTATATCGATTTTATTTATTTTGAAATGAATTCGAATTGAAATTGAATTGAATTGAAAACGATTTCGAAATGAATTGAAAACGAATTCAAATTGAATTGAAGGCGAATTGAAATGAATTCAAATTGAATTGAAATTTGAATTGAATAGAAATGAATTTTAAAACGAATTTATAAAGAAGAATTCAATTTTGATTTGAATTGAAAAGGAAGTTGAAATTGCTTTTGAAACGAATTTAAAACTATTCATATAATTCGTTTTAAATAGAAATCGACGAAGTATATATTATATATAATATATATATATATAATATAATGGCCTGAATAGAACGTGCCGCGCCGCGGCAGTTCGTGAATTTCGACCATTTATTTCAAACGGACATTACGGGAGATCCGACCGTCGGATTCTCCAAAAACCGGAACCGTTGGGTTCGTATCGAAAAGAGCTTTCTAACGAATATTAGAAATTCAAAATCTAACGGCTGGATTTGGAGTTACGTCCAAATCAAATTTGAAAAAGGTCGTTGTAAGTGCAGTTCGATGGCCATTGATGGAAATCGACTGTACGGGCCTTGATAAAATTATTAAAAATAGTAATAATTTGTGTAAAATCATAAGAAATGATTTGTGAAAGTTTGGGATGAAAAACTCCATATTTGAAAAGATAAAAATAGATTTTTATCGAAATAAACTAGTTTTGAACTAGAATTATAATTCTATTTATTTTTAAGTAAATAAATTGAATTTGAAAGGGTTTTGAAAATAACCAGAATATCCAATGATTGCATTGGAGGGGATTTGAATCGGAATTGTCTTCGGAATATTTCGATGTTGGAATTCGTGATTATACAGGTGTTGTTATGGAAATTTGAAAGATATATATTTATATCGTTATTTCCAATACGACATTTGTTAGTCGTAGAATTTGATATTGAATATAAGCCGATATATTTTCTATTCAGAGCCTAGTATTGAATATCGAATGTGATTTGGGTTTGTCGTGAATGGTGTCTTCACTAACACTGTTCTTGAACCCAGTTGAGAAATGATTAAATCTTTTTATTTAGATTTAATGAAGTGTACCAATTAAATGATATTTAATTGGAATTGAATTGATATTGATTTTTGGGTTTATCGTGAACAGTGTTTTAAATAACACTCGTTCTTTAACCCGATAATATCGAATGTGATTTTGGGTTTATCGTGAACTGTGTTTTAAATGACACTGATTCTTTAACCCAGTTAAAGATTAAAACTAAGTGGAGTTTTAATGAATCTTTAATTAGATTGAAAAGGTGTTAGAATGGAGTATCACCAGTTTTGCTCCAGGCGATAGTTAAATCTTTAATTAGATTTAAACGTGAAATGGTAATTGAATTTTACCGATAACACCGTGGTGTTAGATATGAAGTATAACCAGTTTTACTTCATGGGATGAATAGGTTGGGATTGGGAAATAAAATAAATGATTACTTCGGTGTGGTTCGCTAATCCCGACTAGTTTGAATTGATATTCAAAGGAGATTAAAGAATAAATTTAAAGAATTTATCTTGGATAAAATTAATGGGAACTTTTCCCAAAGTATAGGAATATTTGAAGAAAGGAATATTCTGACTTGGAATGAGGCGTATGTTGTGTTTGTGTAACACTTTTATAATATATACGCGAGTTATTCAGAAAGACCGGGTTTATCCCATTCTGAATAACTGATTCGACGTGGTGTCGAAAATGAAGACGGTGGTCGAAGACCAGAAGTCTTCACGTCGTTTGGATAATTACTGATTATCTTGATTGGGCTGTACACCCAAGAAGATGGAAACAGTTGGTGATCGTCCAGACGTACTTGGAGATCGATGGATATGCGGGGTACTAGGTGCCTCCGGTTTCGTTCAGCCCCAGAACGGACTTGTAAATGGACTGTGTGTCTGACATTGGATTTTAGTCCGTGTGATTGATCTCTATTAAATATATATCTGTTTGGCGGCGGAGAATTTATTCTCTTGCTTAACGCCCTTCTCTGAGACGTACTAGCTCAGGGGTTATATATTGATGGATATAAATCACATGGAGTGAATTGCCTGTGTGGCATGCCTAAGTGGCAATTGATCAAGGCTTCTGTTGAAAAGCAAAGTCTTGTGGTGATGATCAAAGCACAGCCTGTGTGGCACAGCTTTGTGTAACGTGAATTCGCGAGCCTCGCACCCCGGTTGTGAACCAAAAACGGGAGAGGACCTCAGGGAGGGCATGCGTTTCTTTCTAGCTAGGGTGGTGTCAGTGACCTACCAGCCCTGACATTTATATACTTTTCACCTGTGTGGTTGTTGCTGTTGCGAGGCGCCTCGGTTTGATCGGACGATCCGGGTCCGATGGACTCATTCGTTGGCTCACTTACACCCCATAGGGTGGGGAAACGTAGTGTTCAGGCATAATAATCCACATCGGTGGACCGGCCCTAACGATCTAAAGGGTTGATGCGTTCTGATCCTGTGGCTCGGGCTAGAGAGTCACGAATCGGTTGAGGACTATCTTTTGCCTCGGTTCATAGACGGAAATCCAATTTCCAAATACGTGACATTTGCGGTTTTATTTGTAAACCTATATATGGCGACATAGTGGCATGGGACGCTCATGTCGCCTATGATTGATACTTATGATTTGAAGTTGTTTTATACACTATGCACTTATTATAGTATCAAATGATTTGTTTTAAACGTATCAAGCATTCTTTGGCTGTTATAAGGGAAAACCCTATCCCCCGGCTTGCGTTGCATTGTGTGATAGGACCTGGGTCTTATAACAGCTTCATTTTTCTTTATTTAGCATTGCGCTGTTTGTTTTATGCACTGGCATTCTTGGGAGGAATCTCGTTCCGTGTTATACGGCGTGGTCCCTTGATTTACCTAATGATTTAAAATAAAGATTAATAACTGTTTTAGTTCTCACACCAGTCACATGACTGACCTGGAGTTTATTGTTTTTAACCTAAACTCTGGGTGCCCTTATTTTGACCCGAGCAGCTAGTAGTTTTGGTTTTGCAGATTTATATTCACAGGATCCTGGTTTACAGCTGGAACGATATCCGGAAAGCTTTGTATCCGTATATCTCTTCTAGTTGTGTATTGTATTATTTTCCGCTGCTATGTATTTAAATGTAATTTAAATCTCTGATATTTCTGTGTAATATTCATTTATACTCTGTATATTCTTGTAATCTGATGCATTGTTGCAATATACAATGAAATGTTCTTTTATATGTGTTCTGTTGTGGCTTGTTCAAAAACGATAGGGCGTTTCGAATGGTCTGGGTCGGTTTAGCGACTGGTTCGGACCGAGCGAAATTCCTTGCCGTCACATTTGGTATCAGAGCTTTGGTTTGCAAAGCTTAGAGAACAAGACATATTAGAACCGTACGAAAGAATTCATCAGATATTGGGTTAGTAATATCCAATGGGAATGACTCGTTAGAGATGGGATCAGTAGCATCCTAGAACGAGTGTGAAGAGTATACTTTTAAAATGAAAACAAATTTTGTTTTGAAAATTTAAATCAATTATTCGTATTTGATTATTTATTTGTATTGATTAGGACAGTCCAGTATATAGAGATTTCGCATATACGTCTTGCAAACGTGTGTTCGAAATTTTAATATATTGGATAGATATAGAATCACACTCTAGTCGCCCGGAGATAATTCTGATGATGAGGCCTCATCATCAGTGTTTATATTCGAGTGACGAAAGTGAGATTTCTATATATTTCCTATTGACTGGTGTGAGAACCAAAATTAGATAGGGCCTATTGTTGTGATTTGGCATCAAAAATGAGATTTTTGACTATATATCAAAGTTATGAATTTCAAACTCTAATTCACTAATTAATTGATGTTTGTGTTGCTTGTTTAGTTGTTTGATAAATTTTGAACCATTACGCCTAATTGTATCAAATATTGAATTGTATGGAAAATTGGTCGCATTTGCTTGCATATACATATACTTATATTGAACAGGTCATAGCAAGGAGGCTAGAGCCGAAGAATAAAATTTGTTTGCCCGACAAATAGGTACATGTTTACTATATAATTTACTGTTTTGTTTGGGTGATGATGATTTTATGAGCCTATTGGCTAGCCGCTTGGCTTTTTCTTTTTCTTTTTGAGATCTGAAGGACCGGGGAAGCTATTTGAAATTCCCCGATGCTCCCGGTGCAGGGGAGGTTATGGCGAAATTTTTCGAAAATTTAGGGTGTTAGCCAAATTTTTGAAATTTTGAAAATTCTCAGAAACTAAAGAGTTGGAGAATGGAAGTCAGATCGAGCGTAGAGTTGATTAATCAAACCGCTTTCGACTTTGTTCCTTTTCGGGGACGAAAAGTTTTAAGTGGGGGAGATTGTAACAACCCGTAAAATGCGGGCCAGTTTGAAATTTTTATTTTGGCAATTTTAGCTGAATTTGAATATTTAAATTGAATTATTTTAAATAATATTGATGAGAAATTTATTTCGAATATAATTCGAACGTATATATTATACGCGTCGTCGTTAGAATATAAATATTTATATATAATTATAAATAGAATTGAAAATGGCGCGGTAGTTCGATAATTCGATTTCAAACTTCAATTGAATGTACCGGGTGCAAAACAATCCGGATTTTAATGAAACCAAAAATGATAGGATCTAATTGATAATATCTTTCCAACGAATCCGAAAAATCAAAATTTCATAGCGGGAATCAAAAGATATGTCCAGTTGAAATTTCTGAATAGTCGCTATGGAATTCAGGCCCTTAAAAATGGGAATTTTGCAAACGACCTCGGATTTCGACGAAACCAATTTTGTTGGGTCTGTGATGTCAACTTATTGCTAGGTTTCAAATTTCATAATTTTTCGATTCAATATGTGAGCGTGGCAAAGGAAAACGCGTTTGACCAGTTTCAGTTGATTTTAATCGACTGGAAAATGACCCTTTTTCAAACGGTCTCAGAATTCAACGAAACTAGTTTTGTTAGGACCGTATCGTCAATACGAAGCTAGAAAATATTTTTCTGCAATTTATAGAGTTAGTATGTGACCCCGATAATTTGAAATGTATGTTTAAAATTCAATATAGTGATTTGAATGTAAATTTAACGGAAACTGATTGTAACAACCGAATCAGCTTGCGTGGCATATCCCATTGTGTACGGAATGGGGGTAAAACGCTATAGACGACAGGCGGTGGACCTCGTTTCGAGGTCATATGTAAAAGTACCTTTTTAGAAATTAAATAATTAAATAATAAAAAATAAAAAATTTCCTCTCTCTCCTCCCTTTATCTATCTGGCCCCCCCCCTCTTTTCATAATCGAATCAAAAAAATAAAAAATAAATAAAAAAAGAAAAAATCCCCGATGCTCCCTGTAAACCGCCGCCCCTCGATCGTCGATGCTCCACCATACGCCCCAGCGGCGTCGCCAACCTCCACAACCGTCACTCCATCGATCCCCTCAGCCTCCCCAAGCCATCGCTCAGACCCCGTAACCCTAGCCCGACGCCCCTCGATCCAGCCTCCACCGCCAGCGACGGTCTCCCCGCCACCACCTCGTCCAGATCCCGACCGCGGCTCAGCACCCCCCCTTCCTCCAGGCGTACAGAAAACCCTCCATCCACTCTGAAGAAATTAACAGTGAGCTCCCCTCTTTTTATTTTATTTTTATTTTATTTTAAATTCAGTTGTTAGTTTATTTAAATACATTGTTTAAATTCTTTTTTCTCTCTTTATATATATAAATACTTGGAAAGAAATGATTTTTAGAAATAAAAAGTTAGGAATTTTTATCGCTAGAAATGTTGTGATTTTCTTCATGAAAAGGATTTGATTTTTCATAACGGAAAGGATCTGATTTTGATAAGAAAAAAAATATATGATTTTTATATTTTTAAAATATGATTTTTATAATTTTAAAGTATTAAAAATATAGTCTTTACTATATAGATGATGTCAAAATATGATTTTTGGTTAGGTAGAGAGTTAAAAATATAATTTTTACATGATAGAAATATTAAAAATATCATCTTTATATGTGTAGGAAAATAAAAATGAGATTTTTATAAAGATGAAATCTTTAAATTTGAAAAGGCGAAAACTATATTTTAGAAAGGCGAAATCTTTATATGGAAAATAGCGTGATAAAAAAATAATTTTTATCTATATAACGGAATAAAAATTCGATTTTTATATATTGAATAACGGAATAAAAATTCGATTTTTAAATATAGAAAGCGATTGTAAAAATATGATTTTTATTTCAAAGACAACAAAATATAAAAATGTGTGATTTTTATATATGTAGTGGCTACGGGCAACAAAGATGACAAAAAGGCGAGAACGTTGAAGACTTCTGTAAATGAAGAGCCGTGGAGCTAGGATAGCTATCAGTGAGAATTTCTCACCTTTCAATTTAATTTTTCTAGTTATATATATATACTAGGATGCAGATGGTGCTTAGTAGCACCCGACACAATCGTCCACAGACCATGGACTTGTTTGTTTGGTTGCATAAACTAATTTAATGAGTTGGTTTGAATTGAATTGTTTGGTGAAATGAAATTGATTTGATTGATGTGTGAATGGCGTGGGCCTTCACTGGACCGGGGATAAAGCTAGGCCTTGTCCCGTTTCTAGTATCGCGCCGTTATACCGCCGAAATTTTCTAAAAAGTGTTAGAAAAATTTAGATAGCTAAAATATTATTTTTAGCTATAACTACGATAAATAAAATAATTTATCGAATAGTGAAAAATAGGAATACACTTCCATTTACAAGTCGGCCGACTTGTTTATGCTCGCCTATTTTTGTGATATCGATTGGGACGATAATTTTTACACATCGCCCAAAGTGCACAAATAATGTTCTGTGTTTGATTGGTTGAAACCCCACACGGGTGTTGGGATGAAAATTGATGTACACTAATCCCAATTGTTAGTTATATGTCGATCGATGGGTTGACAGGCTGTGTTAAGCGTCGATTATTTATATTTGATGCTTATACAGTTATGCGATGCACTTTGGATGATGGATGATTGTTTATATACATGTGTTGTATGAAAATCCATATAAATCACTTTATATGGTAATTTATTGGGCCTCATTCCAATTTAGAAAATAAAATCTCATGTGTTGAGTAAAATAAAATCTCATGTGTTGAGAATATTCATGTGTTGAAAGAAATATATATTCATGTGCTGGGAAAATATATATATTCATATGTTGAAGTAAAATATATATTCATATGTTGAAATAAAATATATATGTTCATGTGTAAAAGGAAATATTCATTTGTTGAATATAATAACGAAGTTATAGAAATTTATGAAGCCGTGTTGATTAGATTGACGCCATTTTGACGTGAACGATATTTATATCGATTTTATTTATTTTGAAATGAATTCGAATTGAAATTGAATTGAATTGAAAACGATTTCGAAATGAATTGAAAACGAATTCAAATTGAATTGAAGGCGAATTGAAATGAATTCAAATTGAATTGAAATTTGAATTGAATAGAAATGAATTTTAAAACGAATTTATAAAGAAGAATTCAATTTTGATTTGAATTGAAAAGGAAGTTGAAATTGCTTTTGAAACGAATTTAAAACTATTCATATAATTCGTTTTAAATAGAAATCGACGAAGTATATATTATATATAATATATATATATAATATAATGGCCTGAATAGAACGCGCCGCGCCGCGGCAGTTCGTGAATTTCGACCATTTATTTCAAACGGACATTACAGGAGATCCGACCGTCGGATTCTCCTAAAACCGGAACCGTTGGGTTCGTATCGAAAAGAGCTTTCTAACGAATATTAGAAATTCAAAATCTAACGGTTGGATTTGGAGTTACGTCCAAATCAAATTTGAAAAAGGTCGCTGTAAGTGCAGTTCGATGGCCATTGATGGAAATCGACTGTACGGGCCTTGATAAAATTATTAAAAATAGTAATAATTTGTGTAAAATCATAAGAAATGATTTGTGAAAGTTTGGGATGAAAAACTCCATATTTGAAAAGATAAAAATAGATTTTTATCGAAATAAACTAGTTTTGAACTAGAATTATAATTCTATTTATTTTTAAGTAAATAAATTGAATTTGAAAGGGTTTTGAAAATAACCAGAATATCCAATGATTGCATTGGAGGGGATTTGAATCGGAATTGTCTTCGGAATATTTCGATGTTGGAATTCGTGATTAACAGGTGTTGTTATGGAAATTTGAAAGATATATATTTATATCGTTATTTCCAATACGACATTTGTTAGTCGTAGAATTTGATATTGAATATAAGCCGATATATTTTCTATTCAGAGCCTAGTATTGAATATCGAATGTGATTTGGGTTTGTCGTGAATGGTGTCTTCACTAACACTGTTCTTGAACCCAGTTGAGAAATGATTAAATCTTTTTATTTAGATTTAATGAAGTGTACCAATTAAATGATATTTAATTGGAATTGAATTGATATTGATTTTTGGGTTTATCGTGAACAGTGTTTTAAATAACACTCGTTCTTTAACCCGATAATATCGAATGTGATTTTGGGTTTATCGTGAACTGTGTTTTAAATGACACTGATTCTTTAACCCAGTTAAAGATTAAAACTAAGTGGAGTTTTAATGAATCTTTAATTAGATTGAAAAGGTGTTAGAATGGAGTATCACCAGTTTTGCTCCAGGCGATAGTTAAATCTTTAATTAGATTTAAACGTGAAATGGTAATTGAATTTTACCGATAACACCGTGGTGTTAGATATGAAGTATAACCAGTTTTACTTCATGGGATGAATAGGTTGGGATTGGGAAATAAAATAAATGATTACTTCGGTGTGGTTCGCTAATCCCGACTAGTTTGAATTGATATTCAAAGGAGATTAAAGAATAAATTTAAAGAAATAAAATTAATGGGAACTTTTCCCAAAGTATAGGAATATTTGAAGAAAGGAATATTCTGAATTGGAATGAGGCGTATGTTGTGTTTGTGTAACACTTTTATAATATATACGCGAGTTATTCAGAAAGACCGGGTTTATCCCATTCTGAATAACTGATTCGACGTGGTGTCGAAGATGAAGACGGTGGTCGAAGACCAGAAGTCTTCACGTCGTTTGGATAATTACTGATGATCTTGATTGGGCTGTACACCCAAGAAGATGGAAACAGTTGGTGATCGTCCAGACGTACTTGGAGATCGATGGATATGCGGGGTACTAGGTGCCTCCGGTTTCGTTCAGCCCCAGAACGGACTTGTAAATGGACTGTGTGTCTGACATTGGATTTTAGTCCGTGTGATTGATCTCTATTAAATATATATCTGTTTGGCGGCGGAGAATTTATTCTCTTGCTTAACGCCCTTCTCTGAGACGTACTAGCTCAGGGGTTATATATTGATGGATATAAATCACATGGAGTGAATTGCCTGTGTGGCATGCCTAAGTGGCAATTGATCAAGGCTTCTATTGAAAAGCAAAGTCTTGTGGTGATGATCAAAGCACAGCCTGTGTGGCACAGCTTTGTGTAACGTGAATTCGCGAGCCTCGCACCCCGGTTGTGAACCAAAAACGGGAGAGGACCTCAGGGAGGGCATGCGTTTCTTTCTAGCTAGGGTGGTGTCAGTGACCTACCAGCCCTGACATTTATATACTTTTCACCTGTGTGGTTGTTGCTGTTGCGAGGCGCCTCGGTTTGATCGGACGATCCGGGTCCGATGGAGTCATTCGTTGGCTCACTTACACCCCATAGGGTGGGGAAACGTAGTGTTCAGGCATAATAATCCACATCGGTGGACCGGCCCTGACGATCTAAAGGGTTGATGCGTTCTGATCCTGTGGCTCGGGCTAGAGAGTCACGAATCGATTGAGGACTATCTTTTGCCTCGGTTCATAGACGGAAATCCAATTTCCAAATACGTGACATTTGCGGTTTTATTTGTAAACCTATATATGGCGACATAGTGGCATGGGACGCTCATGTCGCCTATGATTGATACTTATGATTTGAAGTTGTTTTATACACTATGCACTTATTATAGTATCAAATGATTTGTTTTAAACGTATCAAGCATTCTTTGGCTGTTATAAGGGAAAACCCTATCCCCCGGCTTGCGTTGCATTGTGTGATAGGACCTGGGTCTTATAACAGCTTCATTTTTCTTTATTTAGCATTGCGCTGTTTGTTTTATGCACTGGCATTCTTGGGAGGAAACCCGTTCCGTGTTATACGGCGTGGTCCCTTGATTTACCTAATGATTTAAAATAAAGATTAATAACCGTTTAGTTCTCACACCAGTCACATGACTGACCTGGAGTTTATTGTTTTTAACCTAAACTCTGGGTGCCCTTATTTTGACCCGGGCAGCTAGTAGTTTTGGTTTTGCAGATTTATATTCACAGGATCCTGGTTTACAGCTGGAACGATATCCGGAAAGCTTTGTATCCGTATATCTCTTCTAGTTGTGTATTGTATTATTTTCCGCTGCTATGTATTTAAATGTAATTTAAATCTCTGATATTTCTGTGTAATATTCATTTATACTCTGTATATTCTTGTAATCTGATGCATTGTTGCAATATACAATGAAATGTTCTTTTATATGCGTTCTGTTGTGGCTTGTTCAAAAACGATAGGGCGTTTCGAATGGTCTGGGTCGGTTTAGCGACTGGTTCGGACCGAGCGAAATTCCTTGCCGTCACACGCGGGAAGGAGGTGGTGCAGTCCTGGGGCATCAGTCGGTTGATAGGATGAAGAAAATGCTTGCGGTATGATTTTGTTAACAACTGTTATTTGATTCTTTTCCTTCGTCAGATATGGAGAATTTTCATTAACACATTATGTTGTGTATATCATCTCTGAATACAAGAAAATATTTCTGCAATTTCATGTTTAAGCATTCAACCTGTTTGCTACAATGCTTCAAAAACAACTGCAATATAATCCACCTAAGTATGCTCTTATAAACCACACAATAATGGTATGTTCGATCAGTTATGATTGTACAATATGTCTACTTATGAATATGCTATAGGTTTCCTAATATAAAAATATTTTGCATAATCAATGGTAGAAACATGTGTATGTTATGTTATAAATTCACTGAACTTCGCAGGTATGTAATGTTGTGGCGTTACTTGAACATTTCAGGAATATATATGTAGGTAATTTCATCTAAATGACAAACTAAGATGTGCAATAGAATACTTTTAATTTTTACCGGAAAAACCGAAGCATGGATTCTAGAGTGGTTGCATACTCATATTGCTACTCATATGCAATAGTTTATACTCCATGATGTAGTCGGGATGACCGCTGAAAATCAAAATTCTGTAAGTCTACTTTCTCTTGGATTCAAATTGTTCTTTTGCAGAAATCTATTTTAATTTTTATATTCAGCCGATTGGTTACCATAAGCTTGATGGACAGTACCACTCCCTACTTCTTAATTTTCTGTATAACCTAATGGATATTTTAGGCTGATTGGATTACCAGATGAACAAAAAGGAAACTCGAGATGAAGCAATAAAAACTGAAATAAAAAGTGATAATGAACTCAGGATTCATTGAAGAGTGAAAATAGGGAAGGAGACAACGAGTGATAAGGTTCATTTGGTCAAAGCCAAAGGTATAACATATGTTTAAAGGAAAATAATATAATTTCTATTCCATATGCGTAACTAGTTTGTAAGATTTAAATTTCATTACATGCCTTGGTTGTAATTTAACAAGAAACAATGGCTATATAGGTAAACTAGTATCAGATTTTTACAGTCTGATTGTCTAAAAAAATAAAAAAAAAATAATAAACCATGATTCAGCAAACTTAGGATTAAATTATAAATAAAAAATGTACTTTTTTTTGTTGGATTAGATTTCGAATTTGTAACTGTGTTTACCTTTCAAAATTTTCGTTTGAAGATCAATGCACAATATATCCATATACATTATATTTGGTATGAAAATTATCAACTGTGTGAGCATGCTACATGCTTATGTTATTCTTAGCTGCTTATGCATTTTGTCTGCTTGTCGTAGACTCGTAGTCGTTGTCTTTTGTACATGCTCTGTAGGTTGAAGCTTATTTTCAGTAATATCTAATTGAGTGGCACATATAATATTTTTTTTTAGGTGAGGTTTATAATATTATTTCAGGAGTTCCACAGGTTAGCAAACTTGGAGCATGAACTATAGATTTGTTCTAGTGAGCTGATGATACTTATTCTCTTGTTATAGTACATGTATGATAGGGTAGAAATATGATTAGAAAATACTCTATTTGAAAAAAAATGTGTTGTGTGAGAGAAGAAATTGTTATACATGAGTGGTGTATGAAAATTGTAGAAATTTTTGTTGTAATTGTTTGTACTATTAAAACTTCGTTAAAATAAATTTTTTATTTGTTTATTTTATTTGTACTATTAAAACTTCGTTAAAACTTCGTCCAGAAGACAAATATAGCAGAGATGTGAATGCTGCGTTGGAGCTGTGGGCATACCAGACGAGATTGGATTAGAAATGAGGATATTCGGGAAAAACTTGGAGTTGCACCTATTGAAGAGAAGTTAGTCCAATACCGCTTGAGATGGTTTGGACATATCCAACGTAGACCATACGATGCACCTGTACGTGCTGGAATTCTAGGTCGCGCCAAAGGCCCAAAGAGAAGTAGAGGTCGACCTAAAATGACATGGGAGGAGATAATAAAGAGAGATTTAAGTAACTGGAGTTTATCGGAAGAGCTGGTAGTTGATAGGAGTGCATGGAAATTGGCAATCCATGTACCAGAACCATAGTGTTTCTCTTTCTTTTTTTTTTTTTTTTAAGACTTTATTTCACGTTTACTGAACCTACTTTTTATTTACTATTTTAGATTTTATTTCACTTTTACTGAACATTTTTACTTCTTCTTATTATTATTATTTAAAAAAACCTTTATCGGACGACTTTTATTTGATTGGTTATTTTAAACCCTCTTTTTATATATATATATTATTATCATCATTATTTATTTTATTTTAATTTAATTTTGGGTTCCATATCTAGCCAACCCCAACTTGTTTGGGATATATGGCTTTGTTGTTGTTGTTATTTTATTTGTGATATACACTATTACTAAAACAAATACATATAATATGTAATATCTATAAGCTGTAATATTTTTACAGATTTATGGATCTATTGCAACAGGTATATGCCGTTGCAACAGCAAAAGCCTGTTGCAAAAAAGTATACTGCAACATCTTATTGCAACAGGCAGAAAATATTGCGGACTTTTTGCAATTTCGGCTATACCAACAGGCGCAGGCCTGTTGCAATAGGTCTACTGCAACAGATATCGCCGGTTGCGAAAAGTGTTTTTTGTTGTAGTGCCTCAATCCTCTCTATTTTATTTTTCTATTTGTTTCTATTTTTCTTTGTTTTTCAAACTTAACTTTTATATTTATATTTTATATTCTTATACTTTATATTTATATAGTTTAAAACCTTATAAAATTAAAAATATGTTTACATGATTTAAAATTATGTTTTCTTATATTTTTCTAGTTTATAGTATTAATTTATATCATTATATTTTAATTCAAAAATTTCCAGAATTATATTTATATCAAAAACATTTGAAAAATATTTTAAAATTTAAATTTTCAAAGGAGTATGTCGACATAACAAAAACTCCATGTCGACATATAACTGTCACTTTTTCCAATTTTGAAAGGAAGTGTCTTTTCACTATTTGAAACAATTCAGAATTGTTGCAACCTTTTATACTCTATAAAAAGGGGTTAAAACTGAATTTTTTATCATCTCTTCTTCTCTAACTTCATCCTCTTTCTCTATACCATTCTTCTAAATCATGTTTATGGTTTTTACACTTATACTCTGCCAAATTCAATTCTATTTTGATCAAACTTATTCTCTCTCCACTCTCTACTCTTTACTCTCTGAATCAAGTGTTATTGAAGAGATATAGGGCTGTTTGTAATTGCTTGGGTTGAATAAACCTTGTTAGTGTTGAATCAAAGAGGAATCGGTGTTTCCATGCAGCCGTGAAATCAAGGAAATAGGAGTCGGTGTGTCGTTGTTGAGCCATGAAATCAAGGAATAGGAGTCGGTGTCTCCTTGTTGAGCCGTGAAATCAAGGAGATTGTATTTGAGTATTAGAAATAGTAATAAAACTCTGCGCAATTCAACGTTGTGTGGGTTTGGACATAGGAGCAGTCCGAACCAGTATAAAATCCATTGTGTTCTTTCCTTTTCTGCATCTTTATTTCTGTTTATTTTGTATTTGTGTTTGAATCTGTGCCTGTGATTACGTTTATGGTGTTTGATTCATCCCGTAATTCACTTTAGTTTTAGATTTTGCTTAATTCTTACAAACACTATTCACCCTCCTCCTCTAGTGTTTGTTTTGTCGTAACGATCCATTATGCATTCCCTAACACTCACTAAGTTCGATAACAATCCAAAGTGTCAATCTTAAGCATCTGATTTCTCATCCAATTCAAGTTGCAGTTCAAACTAACTTCGGCATGAAGCACCATCAAACTAAGTCAACAAGCTATGAAATTTCGTAGATAACATGGTAACAAAAATAAGAAAACCAACACAAGAAGAGTTACATGCAAAACTCAATATGTTAAATTTGTACCACCGTATGATGTGACACGAGCACTGGCGAAGCCATGTTGCGCCTGGGGAGGGCACGTTCCCCTCTGTAACAACCCGTATTTTTATAACATGTTAAAACAAGAAATCAAGGCAGAATTAAATTATAAAATCAGAATCAGGGGAAACGGGTTACGCCATTGCGTTCGTCTCGAAATTTTACATGAAATAGAGTCCGAGTTTTCGAAAATCGGAGTCCGTATGAGGGAGATATGACCCTCCGAAGTTTCAGGAATTTTCAGAATAAAAAACAGCTCGAAATTCGAATTCGAAATTCGAATTCAAACCCCAGAACAGGCTAGGCGGGAAAATTCCCGCCCGTGGACCAGGTCGACCTGGGGGTCGACTATGGTGTCGACCTACCAGGGACCAGGTCGACCATAGTGTCGACCTGGGGGTCGACCTGCCTCCCGAACCTATTTTCTGAACCAGATGCATTCTGATGTATTTAGACTTGTTTCGTGACCAGATTCGTCTGCCTAACCCTATATAAACAGCCCCCTAGCCTCATTCTCTCCACACCATTTCATTCTGTCCTTATGCTGCTTCTGAAATAATTAAATTAAAGAGAGAATAGCTAGTTCTTCCTCGTCAAGACAACATCTAGGAATGGCAAATTGGGGGTTTTCAACTAGAACAAGACTAAACAAATAGAGATTCAACAACTGCATCAACCGTTTCTAGAATCAAATCTCTGCACTCTAATTCTCGATCCGCGCTCTGTAAGTTCTAGTTACTTTTAGATTGAAACTTGTTAAATTTGATATGGACATGGGATAAAATGAAACTGGACCTAAGCTTGATTATCTATTTGGATATGTTCTTGTCTCTTCTTGAATCTATGGTTTTGGGTTATTTCTTATCGACTGAATCATGCCCATTCATGTTGTTGGACCCATTTTATTATTCAAACGCTAGATTGTAACATAAATTCTTCGATCTTGACTTGTGAGAATATTTCTATTTGGGGCCTATTCATGCTGTAAATCAAATTCTTTCAGGACTATAACCTTAATATGCCTATGACTGTGGACATAAGGTTTTGTCTATGCCTATGACTACATTTCGTGATTGGGCCGTATGACACTGACACATGAACGAGCTAGGACTTGTAGGGAGCCGATCGATTAATAAATCGTTACGTGGAATTCGTTAGGTAGCATAATCCTTAGTGGTCTTAGGTGGCATAAACCCTAATCGAATCCAGAAAATGTTCAATAGGTAGCATAATCCCTAGTGGCCCTAGGTGGCATAAATCCTAGTTGAACACGCGATAGCTCATGATAAGGAAACCTAGCCAGAACAAGGATGGCGGTCCCAACGATTTCAAGAATGGTGGCACAACGTTGAAGTAGTATAGAAATACGTGATGAAACCCATACGATATACGGCAAGGGACTGTACATATACATGGAAAGGTTGATACGGGTTGGGATACTAGTACAGTTGGTGCAGAGAATTTAGGAAATCAGAGCAAATAGATATCATTTTAATGGTGAAGCAGAGAAATCTTGCGATGCTTGATAGAAATCTTGCGAAACTATACTTAGTTCATCCTGAATGGGAACCTTGCAATGTTATACATGACAGAAATTCTATGATGTTATTCTTAGTTATCATGCCTGTAGCTTGTCTTGTCATCATGCTTATGTTTACTTTCAGTTTATTCATGCCATGTTATCTTTACTTGTTTTTATGCTGAAAGTCACTAGGACTTACTCAGTCTTTATGGCTGACCCAGTTTGTTTCGCCTCTTTTTTTTCTGTCCCCCCCCCCCTCCAGGTTCACAGGGTGGGAACACAGCTTAGTTCGGATCTTACCAAGCTCCAAGGCTATTTCATGAAGGCTTGGGTTGCTCTTGGCTATGGCTTGCTTTGCTGCTTTATTGGGGAATGATTTATAACTATGGTTTTATGCTTCTTTACTATTGCAAGACAGATTTCGATGTAATGGATTTAGTAGCATTTTGATGTAAAAGGCTTTAGACCTTTCTAGATTTTAAAGCAATGAAATTTGGTTCTTCTTCCGCTGTTTTATATGTTCTATCTTGTAATATTTCTGTGTATGTTTACCTAGATAATGCTCCACCAAAGCTAGTGCATTCCCTTTGTGAGTGACCCTAGCGAAGGTGGGGTGTTACATTTGGTATCAGAGCAGAAGGTTACCAGACTGTGCAAAAGCTTTTATAAACCTTCTGAAATTATTTTCAAAACGTTTACAAAGAAGCATTTTTCTAAAGAAAAGTTTTATTTTACTAAAGGCATATTCCCCAAAGCCATATGCACTATCTTTTGATTCCCTCCTTGAGTCTCTTCTCTCTTTCTTTTTCACCATAGTTTGTAGGCATGCGACACATGTAGGAGGGCAAAGAAGTGCCCAACTTCCATCTGTAGCCGCAGTAGTTCCATCTGCGTCTAATCTTATTTCAAGCTTTGTAGAGTTGCCATGCGATGGAGGTAGCTTTCGAGAAACTTGTCAACAAACTATGCAAGGATAGTAAGAACGAGGATAAAGAACACAAGCTTAAGAATGAGAAACTTGTTGATATGGCTTAATCCACGAAGGAGGAAAAGGTGAAAGGAAAGAAGCCAAGTGGAAGAATAATAAAAACCCATGACAAGAGAGAATATCTTTGGTATGGTAAAAATGGACATGTAGTTAAGTATCACAGGACAAGGACAAGGGCAAAGAACAAGATCGTCGAGAGGGAAATTTTATGCTCTCACTACTAGCATACCTAAGAGAGGTGGTAACGTTTCTGTTAAAAGTTTAGCTTCTCTTTTCTATCATACCGTGGGAACTTTGCTTTTATACATCGCATCCTTTTAGTTCTGCTTCGATAGTTGAAGTCTCTGCACCTTAGTACTAGCGTAGTAGAGGATCCCATTTTTGTCTCAAATCCTATTGGGGAATCGGCTCATTTATTCATGACTTGTTTGGATTTGAGAATGTCTATGCTAAGTGTTGAGTTTAGAAGTAAAGCTTATGTTTTTGGGCCATGGGTTGATTTTAGGGATGGAGTGGTTGTCCAGTAATGGTGCCATTCTCGAGTATGAAAAGAGGGTAGTTAGACGCTTGACTTTCCTTGGTAACGCCCTCGAAATCTAGTGTAAGCCTTAGGGTTCGACCATGTTTAGTTACCTAGAATCTCTTGATACATTTATCGATCCGCTCGAGTAGTGTTCGCCACTAAGGCGGATGGTTCATTTCGCTTATGCATGAGTTATAGAAAATCACCTTAGTAAGTACATTTGGCAACATGGTTGGCATTTGTTTATTTTCAAGAGAAAATTCATTTATGTGGAACAGTAAGTGAACGAGATCCGAAATTCACTAGTGAATTTTGGAGAGCTTGCACGAAACCATGAGTATGCAGTTATGT
Source organism: Allium sativum (assembly GCA_030737875.1). NCBI lineage: Eukaryota > Viridiplantae > Streptophyta > Magnoliopsida > Asparagales > Amaryllidaceae > Allium > Allium sativum. Next base: position 45,862,497 of record CM060915.1, on the reverse strand, counting down.
TTGAATCGGGCATACTAGAAAGAGAATAAGCGAAAGTGGAACGAGAGGCGACAGTGGAATGAGTTCCAACTCATATTCTGGGAACAAGAATTAAGGAACTACGAAATTGTGAAGTTAAAGACGATCAAAGCACAATGGAGTTAAGCCCAAGGAAATGAGACTTAGAAGATTGAAGACTAGATACGCGCATCATATCTCCTTTTAAGAGTATATCCTTGATTCCTCTTTTCCTGTAGAGCTTACTTGCATGCTATCTTTTATGTATATCCTCTCAGTCCTATTCTCAATCTTATTTCGGTTGCAAACCCCATAAGGAGTATGACTCATCTGGTTGTGATACCTGTTGGGGCTGGAGGGTGTCCGTTGGGTTGACTAAACTTTTTGGGTTTTATAGGATATGGGCTGGTGCTTAGGGATTTCTTCTCCTATTCAGTATATATGTGATGTAGATTTCCAGCTTTGACATCGCCTAATGGGCACAAAGTTTTTACTTTCTTCTATCATTCGGCTATATCTTTAGGTAGGAACAATTGGGTGAAACATGTGTTTGAGATATGTTATGATTGATGGTTGCAAGTGGTCGCAAGTGGTTGCTCGTGGTTGCATAACACACATTAGGCACTAGATCGGCTCAGACACATTTTCATATTGCATATGCATGAGTGTTTATACTTGTTTATGGATGAAATTGGATGTGTTATCATATGGATGATGCATATGGATGGATGTTTGAGCACACATATAGTGTTTATGTGACTAGGACTATTTGCATACATGTTGGACTCATGGCACTAAACATATTTTGCATTAAGAAGATCAATCAGGCCTGATCATTTGCATTAGATAAGGAACATATACACACACTTTCTGCATATGTTCATACAACATTAGAAATCTCTTAAGGACAATGGATGCCTGTGATTGATGATTGAGTAGATGGATGATTGGATGGTAGGACACATTCTTCTTAACTTGAAGATTTCGGGGACAAAATCCTTTAAGGAGGGGAGAATGTAACAACCCGTATTTTTATAACATGTTAAAACAATAAATCAAGGCAGAATTAAATTATAAAATCAGAATCAGGGGAAACGGGTTACACCATTGCGTTCGTCTCGAAATTTTACATGAAATAGAGTCCGAGTTTTCGAAAATCGGAGTCCGTATGAGGGAGATATGACCCTCCGAAGTTTCAGAATAAAAAACAACTCGAAATTCGAATTCGAAATTCGAAATTCGAATTCAAACCCCAGAATAGGCTGGGCGGGAAAATTCCTGCCCATGGACCAGGTCGACCTGGGGGTCGACTATAGTGTCGACCTCCCAGGGACCAGGTCGACCACAGTGTCGACCTGGGGGTCGACCTACCTCCCGAACCTATTTTCTGAACCAGATGCATTCTGATGTATTTAGACTTGTTTCGTGACCAGATTCGTCTGCCTAACCCTATATAAATAGCCCCCTAGCCTCATTCTCTCTACACCATTTCATTCTGTCCTTATGCTGCTTCTGAAATAATTAAATTAAAGAGAGAATAGCTACATCTTCCTCGTCAAGACAACATCTAGGAATGGCAAATTGGGGGTTTTCAACTAGAACAAGACTAAACAAATAGAGATTCAATAACTGCATCAACCGTTTCTAGAATCAAATCTCGGCACTCTAATTCTCGATCCGTGCTCTGTAAGTTCTAGTTACTTTTAGATTGAAATTTGTTAAATTTGATATGGACATGGGATAAAATGAAACTGGACCTAAGCTTGATTATCTATTTGGATCTGTTCTTGTCTCTTCTTGAATCTATGATTTTGGGTTATTTCTTATCGGCTGAATCATGCCCATTCATGTTGTTGGACCCAGTTTATTATTCAAACGCTAGATTGTAACGTAAGTTCTTTGGATCTTGACTTGTGAGAATATTTCTTTTGGGGCCTATTCATGCTGTAAATCAAATTCTTTCAGGACTATAACCTTAATATGCCTATGACTATGGACATAAGGTTTTGCCAATGCCTATGACTACATTTCGTGATTGGGCCGTATGACACAGACACATGAACGAGCTAGGACTTGTAGGGAGCCGATCGATATGTAGAATTCGTTAGGTACCATAATCCCTAGTGGTCCTAGGTGGCATAAACCCTAATCGAATCCAGAAAACGTTCAACAGGTAGCATAATCCCTAGTGGCCCTAGGTGGCATAAATCCTAGTTGAACACGCGATAGCTCATGATAAGGAAACCTAGCCAGAACAAGGGTGGCGGTCCCAACGATTTCAAGAATGGTTGCACTACGTTGAAGTAGTATAGAAATACGTGATGAAACCCGTACGATGTACGGCAAGGGACTGTACATATACATGGAAAGGATGATACGAGTTGGGATACTAGTACATTTGGTGCAGAGAATTTAGGAAATCAGAGAAAATAGATATCATTTTAATGGTGAAGCAGAGAAATCTTGCGATGCTTGATAGAAATCTTGCGAAACTATACTTAGTTCATCCTGAATGGGAACCTTGCAATGTTATACATGATAGAAATCATATGATGTTATTCTTAGTTATCGTGCATGTAGCTTATCTTGTCATCATGCTTATGTTTACTTTCAGTTTATTCATGCCATGTTATCTTTACCTGTTTTTATGCTGAAAGTCACTAGGACTTACTCAGTCTTTATGGCTGACCCAGTTTGTTTCGCCTCTTTTTCTTCCGTTCCCCCCCACCCCTGGTTCACAGGGTGGGAACACAGCTTAGTTCGGATCTTACCAAGCTCCAAGGCTATTTCATGAAGGCTTGGATTGCTCTTGGCTATTACTTGCTTTGCTGCTTTATTGGGGAATGATTTATAACTATGGTTTTATGCTTCTTTACTATTGCAAGACAGATTTCGATGTAATGGATTTAGTAGCATTTTGATGTAAAAGGCTTTAGACCTTTCTAAATTTTAAAGCAATGAAATTTGGTTCTTCTTCCGCTGTTTTATATGTTCTGTCTTGTAATATTTCTGCGTATGTTTACCTAGATAATGCTCTACCAAAGCTAGTGCATTCCCTTTGTGAGTGACCCTAGCGGAGGTGGGGTGTTACACCCTCACAGGATTCAATTCCTTCAATTTTTTTACTTTTAGTTGGCTACGTTGTTTGAAAAGATAACTAATACAAATTCGTGAAAGGAGTAAAACTTGCAGTTAACTTTCTATTTCATTAGCATTGCATGAAAATTAAGTACTACAAGGATATAAAATAGGGTTTTAAACTAAGTTAAGCTTGTTTATAAAGTATATAACGCAAACGGCCTTGTTCTAAAAGTAATTACATGAATATACCTGTTTCGAATTAATGAAGGCGAGTTTTCAAAATTTGCACTAAGGCACATTTTCAAAGCTCGCCTGTATGCATTTGGATATTAAATTCCATAGCGACTTTTTGGAAACTTGATTTGGATATAACTCAAAATCTATAATATGAAATCTCCATTTTTTTTGTTCCATTACTGAAATGTAGTTCCATAAATTCAAACGTTTTGTGATTCAATGAAATCCGACGTATAACGATTCCTATATGCACGAATGAAGTTAAAAGCGTTAAACTATGAACTACTATGACATCTAAATAGTATATATAGCTTAATCAAACAACGTAAAACAAATACCAAATTTCAATATTCAAATATAAGAGAGATACATAGTCCGATTAAGAATAGATAAGTTCGAAACATAAGAAATACAGATACATGAAATGCAACACACTGACATCGCATCAACAAACATACGTCTCCATTTTAGGTGTTTGATGCACATTTGATGCACCTATTTGTTTTCGGTGTTTGATGCTCGTCCATAACATTTTTGAATCTCGTTGATTTTGGTCGTCTGAATAGGCTTCTGACAGGCGGAGCCAATATTCGTGAACCGTTGTACGGGTCTCAGTATTTCTTATCGCATATAGAATTAAACTCTAGGATGTATGTAGCTCTATAACTTTGGATGGAGTACCAAGTATAATCGTGATGTGCTCTATTACTACCAAAATCTTGTGCTGAACAAGCCGCCATCACATGAGCACATGGCATCTTCTGCAGAAGTGGGATTCTGCATGTACAGGTGACATGAGAACCGTCGATCTCAACATCAAATTCATTTCCATAATAGTGAATCACTTGCCATTTAAAACGACCAAATCGAACAAGCCTACAACATCGTGCTTCAATAGCACGAGCTTCAATTTTAGCTTTTCATTTTGGAGTAAGTTTCAAATTCAGACCCTCCCCTTTTTCCCGTCTCTTGTAGAAATACTCAACTGATCGAAAGAACACTCTTGCAGCCAACGCCTTTATAGGCAAGGATCTGACGCCTTTTAGTACACCATTAAAACTTTCAGATGTGTTGGTTGTCATAATATGGAAGCGGTCACCATCATCTCTGCAAAGGCCCCAGTTTTCTTCTCAATTCCCTAGGCTTCGTTCAATCAAGGTATGCGCCTCCGGCTTAGTTGCCTTGATTTCTTCTCTAAGTTTAGTGTATTCAACCACTTCTGAAGCACATGCAGCAGCGTAAAACAAGCCTAGAAGTGGCTTGTCTCGATGACCTGCAGCTTGAAAATTTGCTTTCAGATGCCTTGCACAGAACCTATGTTTGTGCGATTCTTTCCATCTATCCTGCAAAGCACTTGGGATCCCTTTCATTCTGTCAAATATAAATGTAATGTGTCGATTTCGTATGCTATAAATGAACTCACGTGTGCATGAAAAGAACGAGGCCCAACTATCATATGATTCGGATTCGACCACCCCATAAGCTAATTGGAAAAGGCAGTCGTCCGCATCTACAGTGGTAGCAACTAGCAGTTTTTCTTTTATACTTACCGTACAAATGTGTCCCATCAATAGAGAGCATTGGACGGCAGTGTACAAAACCCGCAATGGAAGGACCAAATGCCTAAAAAGCACGCTCAAATACCCCAACATCATTGTGTACTATATGTCCTACTGTACCTGGATTGCTTCTTTTTATTTCCGTAAAATACCGAGGCAAATAAGAATACGATTCGGCCCAGTCGCCGTATACTTTTTCCAATGCTTTATTCAACATTTGCCAAGCTTTCATGTAACTGATTTTGATGAAGAGTTGCTCATCGACAAGCACTTGCACCGTCCCAGCTGAGATATCCAAACTGGCCTTTACAAAAGACATGATTTTGGATAATAAGAAACTCATAAGTAGCTTGCTTGTGGTTGGAATTAATCGTAGGGTTGACACAGTTATGTTCATGAGGCATCTTTCTGATTTCCCACCATACAGTTTGTGATTTTTTCAACACTATAGCTTGTATTCGCCACAGACAAGTATCATCAACATTACAAACAGCAGTGTGTATTGTTTTATTCGACTTGATTGGTTTGTACGAAACACCGTGCAAAATAGACCATTCCGTAAGTTGGTGGAAAAACCGTTCCTTACTTTGGAATACCATCCCTACAACAAAACCATTTTGTACGCAGGCAGACGAGAATTTTTCACCAGAAAACTCTAGATTAGCCACTACGGACATGGCCATCATTTGCGCAATGCAGAGATCATCGTCCATGGATACTTCCATTTGAACCTCAACACCATCTTCTTTGGGATATACCATGTTTAGAAAGTCATAGTTCAGTGGTTCATTGTTGACTTTGGTCCAGCATGTATCATCAATAGTTGTCGTGGCAACCGCCATGCTGTCAATATGTTCGGCCTATTGTAAAGGACCTACACCCAGTCTTCTTCGGGTTCTACAGTCAGTCTGTTAATAAATGCATTTCAGTTAAAACTTACATTTCAATGAGTAGTTATAAAATTAAATTGATGTGCAACACATACCTTTGGCTCATATCTAACAGTTCTGACTGATCAGTTTGTTGTTCTTGTTGTTGTTGCTGCTCATCCGCATTTAGTGGAAAATACAGATTGGTGTACAAAGGAGTACTAAAGAAGAGTGATGGATCATGAGTTTGCAACATTTCTGTGAAATAACCTAAAGCTCTACTCACTATAGGCGGTGTGATGATTTCTTCCACAACATCTTCCATGATTTCTTTTGCTGTTTTTCCAACAAACAACTCAATCAGTTTCTTAACAGCTGAAAACATTACTTGTACATCTGCATCTTCTAAAAGTGATACGGCTCTCATCTCCGAATCAGTAGGCCGTTAACCGACAACTCGATATCATATTTGAGAGGGTTAATTTTGGTTGCTTGGAAGACTGTTTCTTTCAAAGCATCAAGTGTGAAACCCCTTCGAACTCTCCCTGGTTTGCAGAATCCTCCCACATAACTTCCATTTTGGTGCTCATCCATGACCAATTCACTGCCGTAATAGTAAAGTGCAGTAATAAAAGTAGGCGCCATTGTTGAGTGAGTTTTTTTTTTTTTTGAAGTTATTTGAAGACATAATTAAAGTGTATGAGAAATAATGTGCTCAAGAGTTATAAGATAGGGAAACTATCTAAGCAACGTCACTGTCAAATCAACTTTAATCAACTCAGTACGGTCGTTGTCAAGTCAGAATTAACAGAGCTTTAATCATGTCATCGGTTTCAAAATAAAGTAAAATCAATTTCAAAAAAAAAAGCCTTGAATCAAAATTGGGAGAGCTTTAATCATGTCATCAAATTCGAAATAAATCATTTTCATTTGTCCATACAACGGCTTTATCACAATGGACAAACATTGAGTCAGATTTGGTATATGCTTATCAACTCAACTATTTCGAAATATTGGACCAACTTTATCCGTGCCTAGTCAAATCACCTGATTTGCGGTAGATCGTACTGTACATAAATAGACTGACCCAGCTTTAATTTGTGGCAGCTAATTGTCAATTCATCTTTATGTCATAATGTATAGTGTACGAGCCCGTAAACATACAAAGCTTTAATTCAAACTTCAAAAACATAAAATAAATTATTAGAAAAACACAAAAATACAGTATTTCGTATTAATCTTTCAACTCCTACAAACACATAAACAATAATTCAAACAAAACTTCATAAACTTACAACGACTACGGACAATAGAATAACTCACACTAAACTTCATAAACCAACAACGACGACGGATAATAGAAACACTAGTGGCTATAGTTAAATTGCAAGTCCTCTAGGAGTTTTTTGAGATGTCTAATTTCTTGATCCAGCTTATTTTACATACGCTATGACCCTAGGACAAAGTGGTTCATCAATCCATTCTGAAAAATTACATCCGTGGGGATTATTAGAACAAAGAAGACTTCGACGACCAATGTTTTCGCCATCACCAGAAACGACAACTTCAGCCATATATCCACAGTGGCAGCAAACTGAGTACGAGTTAACCTCTTACTCCACCATCGTTTGAGAAGTCATTTTGAAAATATATGGAACTAGGAAGATGTTCTTGAGTATGTTTTGAATTATGAGAAAACTAATGAGTACATATAAAGTTTGGGAATGACCCAAAATACACAGGCGAGTTTTCGAAACTCGCACGAAGGCGAGTTTTCGAAACTCGCACGAAGGCGAGTTTTCGAAACTCGCACGAAGGCGAGTTTTCGAAACTCGCACGAAGGCGAGTTTTCAAAAGGCGCCTGTATCCCTCCCCGAACAAAACGAGCCTATATTTGTAATTATTTCTGAAACATGTCTAATCATGTAGTACTTTCTCGAAACAGGATGAAATCACTTGAACCCAAAATATCATGGTCCTTTGAACCCAACCAATAAAGAAGCTCTGGTTTTCTTCATTTTGCAATTAAACCACTAACAATGTATGTTTAATAGCAAAATGAAAGAATCGGATCCTCTGATTGGCTAGGTCCAGAAAATCGTGCCAATTTGGATTCAGGTGATCAACGCCCGTTTTATACCTGTAATACAATGGAGTGTGCTGTTGAGCTAGAAAAACTGTATGCCAGAAGATGCAAAAATTAATAATTTTTTGCACACTAGATCACTCCAGCACCATTTGGGCGTTTCTAAATTCGGGCCTTACAGCAAAATCGTAATACAATATATCTAATATCTGTCAGTCTTGTCAAATTCCTCCTTAAACTAGGGCTGTAAATTTTGTTCGAATGTCCGACGTTCATTCGTGTCCGTGACCGAAATATGTTCGTTCGGGTCCGTTCGATTTTCATTTAGGACACGAGTTAGGACAACAAAATTTGTACGAGAAAAAATCATGTTCGGTCCGGACTCATCCAAATTCGTCCGAATTACTTGTAATCCGACAGATAGTTAAGAGAAAATCTAGAAAAATGTACAAAATGCGATATAAATAGCCATGTCCAATCGAGTCCAATCGTGTCCGTGTCCGAAAAACATATGCCCGTGTTCGACCGATTTTATTTAGGACAACGAAATTTGTCCGAGTTGGGTCCAGTCCGTGTTCGGTCCGATCTTTTTAAAACAGAAACTGAACACACCTACACCTTCGTCCGGTCCGGTCCGACCGATTTACACCCCTACCTTAAACCCTTATAAATACGAGATTACCTATAACATAGCAAGATAAATGCCTGCACGTTGCTAGAATTATTTTTTCAGATTTCTTTCTCTTACAATAGGCACGAAAGAGGTTAGTAGTACTCCCCGGTTAACTTTTTGTATCCATGACTATTTCAATTCAATCAATTATAATCAAACGTGTTTTAATGGACAGTTAGTAAGGGCAACTCCAACGGTTGCATAGATTTCAATAATCCTGAAATCTAACCTGATTTTGAGGTCCAATGGTGTGTGAAAACACCACTTTGTTCGGATTTCGGGAGCCAAAGTTCCGGAATGTGCAAACTCGTGCTGCGCTTATTGAACAAGCGCGTGGGTACACGCGTTTTTTAACAAGCGCGTATGTTTAAGCGTTTGTTAAACAAACGCGTGTATCTACGTGCTTGTTTAACAGAAGTGTGGATTAGTAATAATTTACATTGCCAATTTATGATGAAACTGTGTAACCGGTTCAAAATTTTAGACATGACGATGTAATTAAACAAAAACGATCATCAATTACAAAAGCTTAAGACCCATGATTTCAATAACAATAAACGGATGCATAGTTTCAGATACTGAATAAAGGTTACAGTACACTATTAGAACTACCAAAGCAACGAAAACACAATAGTTATGAGTAAATAGTTTTACTGATTTCCAACAAAGTTTCATAGATGATCTGTTAAATCTTTCTAGAGTCTTCGATGAATTTGAGTGTTACGGTAGGACATCTGGCTTTCGACGTGAATCTCAAGCTCTAGTTCGCTTTCAATCATATTTTCGCGCCAAATCTCAGGTAGAGGAGCAGGGCAGCCGTAATTGAAATCATCCTCCATGTCTCTTTCGTCCTTTATAATCATGTTATGTAAAATAACACAAGTATACATTATCCTAGTCATTTTATTTGGAGACAAAGTCTGCATGGATTACTAACTATGACAAATCTGGATTGTAGAACGCAAAATGCTCTTACTACATCCTTACTTTGTCCTTCTTGCATTGCTGCAAACCTTGCTTGTTTATTGTTTTGTGGGTTCGGTATTGTCTTGACAATGGTACTCCATTATGGGTATATACCGTCGCCTAGATAATATCCATGGTCATACACGTGACCCTCCAAAGTAAAATGATATTGAACTGATCTACCATTCGTCAAATCGTTAAACAACGTTGAGCGTTCAAATACGTTCAAATCATTGTTTGAACCCTGCATTCCAAAAAAAGCATGCCATATCCACAAGTCGTATGATGCTACAGCTTCAAGTATAATAGTTGATGGATGAGACTTACCCTGATAAGCGCCAACATGTGCTTTTGGACAATTCTTTGACTCCCAATCCATGCAGTCTAAAGATCCTAACATCTCTGGCCATCCTCTGCTACCGTGCATATCCATTAACATTGCAATGTCGGCTTCGTTTGGTCTACGCAAGTATTGATTACCGTAAACGTCTACGATAGCATGGCAGAAATGGTCCACACATTCCAGTACTGTGCTTTCTGCAATTTTCAAATTTTCGTTTTGAGCGTCAACAGGACCTCCATAGGTTATCATACGCGGTGCAGCTGTCATCTTTAGAATTCCGGTGAGCCCCATTGTCATAAACGCATTGCGTTTGTAGATAAAGTAGGAATCGTGTTGTTTAATACAGTCTAGGATTCGAAGAAACATAGGACGTCTCATTGGGAATCTCCTTCTGAACTCTGTAGGTGTATACCTCAAATTTGAAACAAAATAATCTTCCATTAGTCTCTCGTTGTGCCATGCATGATGTCGATTTTTGTATCGACGGCCTACAATAGAACCCCCATGATTTTTGCTAGATTCACCATCTCCTAATGCAGCTATTAGCTGTCTTTGTTGATGAAAATGATCATCCACCATAGTATCAAAGTCTTCTTCAGAATCAACGAACAACAAACACTCTTCGGTGGACATTGTGGATTTTCGAGTTTTTTAGTGTATATACTAAAAATATTGGACTGTGTTTGAGTAGTGAATGCTGCAAGTTTTCCTCCTTATATAACATACTTTTTCTACATTCTGGTCTTCATTAGATACCAAAATGTGGCAACACTTGCTATATAACATAGTTTATCACTGACATAAAGCAACACTTGCTGTATCACTGACATTGGTTACCGTAATATGATTGTTATTGGATACAACATTTGAAATAAAGCTACATTAATTGTATCATTGACATAAAGCTGCAGTGCCTGTATCACTGACATAAAGCAACAGTTGCAGTATCACTGACATTGGTTACCACAGTATGATTGTCATTGGATACCGCATTTGAAATAAAGCTACATTAATTGTATCACTGACATAAAGCTGCAGTGCATGTATCACTGACATAAAGCAACTCTTGTTGTATCACTGACATTGGTTACTGCGGTATGATTGTCATTGGATACCGCATTTGAAATAAAGCTGCATTAATTATATCACTGACATAAAGCTGCAGTGCCTGTATCACAGACATAAAGCAACACTTGTTGTATCACTGACATTGTTTACCGCAGTATGATTGTCATTGGATACCGCATTTGAAATAAATCTACATTAATAGTATCACTGACATAAAGCTGCAATACCTGTATCACTGACATAAAGCAACACTTGCTGTATCACTGACATTGGTTACCGCAGTATGATTGTCATTGGATACCGCATTTGAAATAAAGCTACATTAATTGTATCACTGACATAAAGCTGCAGTGCCTGTATCACTGACATAAAGCAGCACTTGTTGTATCATTGATATAAAGCAACAGTTGCATTACTATTGACATAAAGCAATAATGACTTTATTGCTGACATAAAGTAACACTTGCTGTAGTTCTGATACAAAACAGTACAAGTTGCAGTGGTTGTATCATAAAGATACAACAATAATGACTTAAGGATACAACTATAGCACCAATAGATCCAACTTTACACGTGACAACCCCATAAACTAAAAGGTAGTAATCATATATATTTATAAGGGCAATTTGTGGAGTAAACTTTACACGTGACGACCCCATAAACTAAGAATATACACGGAGATGACCCTAGTTTCTGCCTTTGCGTCATAAAAGGTCGACAAGTCCCCTTGTTTCAGGCTTTGCTTTATTAAAGCAGTGATCAAGTTATCTTTAATCAGTACGAGTTGTCAAGTCATGTAGTAACATCAACTGTTGAAATGCAGAGCCGTAGAAACTCAACTGTTGAGGATAGAAGATTGTCTTGTCATATGTCTGTATCCTACTGCTCAATTAATGATGACAGAGCTTTACCAAAAAGCAACCCCTCGTTTAAATAGTTTACACTTCGTCCCCCAACCATACCTACAAAATTGTGTGTTCTACATCAACCATGACGATAAGGTGAGAAACTAGTACTCTTTTTTCTTCTACGTATTTATGTACTTCTTTGTGTCCATAATATGTTTCTTGCTTCTGTGTAGCTTAAATGGACGATTAGGTAATTAGTGATGAACTCCTAGATAAAATGTTTGACAAGTATGAACGGAACAAGGAGGAGGAAAAAGATGGTGGCATCGTTACGGATACATAAGTAGAAGAGGCGGAAGAACCCGTTCAAATAGTTGAAGTTCAAAAACCAAAAGGACATCCACGCAAAAACATAAGAAGACAAGTGGTAAACCGTAATCGCCCCAACCAAAGTGATGCTAGCTCCAATGCTACTACAAACGAAATTCTCTCCTCAGGACTTACTTATACTCGTGAAATCCTATATCGAAGCTTACGATAAAAGAGATTTGCTGCTGATGCAAAATGAAGGAGAGGGCTTACCCAAGAAGAATTTTGGTCCATGATAACAAAATTACATAACAATCATCGTAAATGCACCACTACACGAATTCTGCTGAAACTCATATGGCTCATCGGCGTTTCGTTAATACTTGTGAATGATACCAGAAGATTATAAAGACAGTTGAAGATGAAAACATATTTAAAACGAATCGGGCGCGCTTGTTCAACAAACGCATAAATCCACATGTTTGTTAAACAAGCGTTTGGACTTAAAACTGTTGCGATTTCCTATTTTTCGAAGTGTGGAAAATCGTAAATCGAATTTGCACACTCCGGATTAGTTGGAGATGCTCTAAATAGAGAACCCCCTGAGTAAAATCCTCAAACTGAACGCAGACATCATTAACAGCCAAACGTCTCATTTTCTTTCTTTCTTTGTTCTTTTTTTTTTTTTTTTTTTTTTTTTTTTTATCAGTTGTTGAATCTGTGCAAATCAAGTGCTTTCATCCTCTTGATGTATTGACTGAAGTTAACAAATTTTCTTTTTCATGACAACTATATACCAACTGCTTGTTCTTGATTGGCAGAAATATTACAAACTAGTTTTGACCCATCTAATTACAAACTTCCAATCCAAGTCTCATATGTAGCTTTTTTTTTCCTTTTCTTTTCCCCAAAGGTACACGAAATTATCCAGATTTTCACTTCAATTGAATTAGAACATGATGCTGATTGGCTTGGTATATAGAGATAAGAAAATTTTGAGTACAGATGATTTTATTTGCTACGAGTCTTCATGTTAAAAATCATTAACTTAGTCATTAAACATACTACATTTCAACAACACATAAGTACATTACATAATCAGTGAAATTAACAACTACTACATGGAGATGGAGTACACAACACACACAATGCCACACACATCCCACTTGATAACAACCCCCCTAAACCAAAAGCAGCAAATTAAACAACTACAACAACTATAACTAGCATAACCAAACGCAAACAACGTCCAATTCTTCATCGCCCCAAGTCCAACCCCTATAAAAGGAAATCAACCTGCCTTACGAGCGCTGAGGAAGGCGGTAACGGCCTTAGTCCCTTCGGAAACGGCGTGCTTCCCCAACTCGCCAGGCAGCACCAGCCTGACCGCCGACTGCACCTCCCTCGACGACAGCGTCGCCCTCCGGGTGTACGCCGACAGCTTCCCCGCCTCCCCGGCTATCCTCTCGAACATGTCGTTCATCATCGCGTCCACTATCGTCATCGCCCTCGACGACATCCCCAACTCCGGGTGCACCTGCTTCAGCACCTTGAACACGTACCTCTTGTAACTCCCGCTTATCTCCGTGTACTGCGCCTTGCTGCTCCTCGGCCTCTTCGCCTTCTTCTTCATGATCTTCCCTCCTTTCTCCGCTTTGGACGCCGGCTTGGACGCCGGGGGCGGGAGTCTGGGCTTTGCTGACTTGGGCTTTTTTACGCTGGCGGTGACCTCGACGATCTGGGGTTCTTTGCTGGGTGGCGGCGCCTGGATTGCTTCTTTGCCGCCCTTTCCAGGGGCGTTTTCTTCGATGGAGACGGTGAGGGATTCTTCTACTACTTTCTTCGTTGTTTTTACTATGTCTACCACCTTCTTCTTTGGTGCCATTTTCCTCTTTTCTTTGTTTTTCCTTTTTACTGATGAGGAAGCGGTTGTTATTTTTCTTTACTGATGAAGAGGGACTGAGAAGGATAAAGGAAAGAAGGATGTGGTGTATTTGTAAGAATCGGATGGATGACACGTGGATGATTGTTGGACGCGTGGAGGGTAGTGGGGGGAGGAGGGTCAAACGTGGGGAGTTTTTAGTTTTTTACCACCTTCTGGTTGGTTCTAGTGGCTGTTTAATTTAGTGCGAATTAAAAGGGCTTGGGTTAAAAGTAAGCCCATTAGTAATACTACCTGAAGAGTCTCGTCAGCGTGTTGAATAGAGAACATGCCACCATAGTTGAATTTGAATGTATAAAATGTTTATCATCCAAAATATAGTTCACAAGGTGAAATATGTGCAATAAATATGTATCTACGTAATGTAAAACCAATCTCCAATGCAAAGTTAATCGTCTATGCCCACGCTTCATTTTATAAATGAATGGAAATTAAATAAAAGTGAAAATTTACGTGAAGGGCTTACTAGTCAAGTCCAATTTGTTTTAATGACACAACTCTGTCGAAATTAGTTTTAACGACAAAAATTAATATGCTTTTTATTTTACAAACAGGAAAATACCCTAAAGGACAAAATGAACAATAATTTGTCTCATAAGGACAAGATGACAAAATTTTGTCCATAAGGACAAGTTTTAGTGTAAAGGGATGAATTATAGTGGGCCCCTGAATTCCTCCATTTACACTAAATTCTGTCCTTGAGGATAAAACTTTGCCCCCTTGTCCTTATGGAATAATTTTTTGTTCTTTTTGTCCTTGAGGGTAAAAACCCCTTTTACAAACTCGTTTGCTCCTTTTTCAAATTGAAAAATGGATCTACATTGAACAATTAAACAAAAGATTTTCAAAAACATTTCGTGCTTCAAACGAACCCAGTAAAAGAGTTGATTTTCATTGTACCTCATGATTCAATTATTCCTATTCGAAGAATCGATTTTCAGTCCTGTTATTGTCAGGCGATTTATTTTGTCACGTATATTAGTTTCTTCTGAAATCAATTTCAAATTTAATTGTGCAGAATCGTGATGCGGTTTTGTTCATTTGGATAAGCTAATCGATTTTTTCTGTTGGATTGCTTGTTCTTTGGTGAGTCTCTATTTTATTTGGTCTTTTTCATTATCAATTCGATGTTTTATGTCATTGTTGATGTTATTGTATATGTCTTATCAAGGGAGACAATTTTGATCTATTGAAGAAAGGTTTCGTTTGCTGTAGTTGGAATAATGAGCTCTGAAAGGTATTATTTTATTCTGATAAAACAAGCACTATGTATTTAGTCTAGTTGCATCACTCACTTTAAATTATGATTTTAGTATTTAGGATATCACTTCAGATTTTGTTTGAATAATCAAACCAGTTGTTTTTGTCAGTCAATTCTGTTTGTACTCACCTTATGTATGAAGTTGGATTTGAAATAATTTTAGTTGATGATGCTTCTGATTTGTGATCTGTAAAAGATAAATGATTTTACCTTTTTGTTATTTTAAAGTAATCACATAAAGAATGAAAGAACCGTAACTACATAAAAGGATGCATGCAGGAGAACAGTGGGATAACCACAAATGCGTAAGAATTCCTTTCTTTTATCTTTTAATAGCTCGTTCAACGTAAGAACTAAATAACCTATACACAATCCTTTTCTGTTGGAGAAGTGGATTTATCTTAGTACCTATAAAATGGTAGTTGAAAAAAACCTCAATAAAATAGTAGTATGTATACAAAATAGTACTAATATGTATAAAATCGTATATAAAATAATAAACATATTTCATATAGTATAATAGATTTACAATCTTATTGAAAATACTAATACGTATAAATCTTATGGGATAAACATAACTGTTTAAAAAGATAAATATATTTATCTTTTGTCTACTTTATTACATAAAGTAATGTTGAAAAAGATATTTACATTAAATAATCAACAGATTTTTTTTTTTGAAAAAAAAAAACTTGTAAGTATATACAAAAATATAATTTCACAATTTTTGTTAAAAAATTAATATGTATGTTAGTTTTTATTAAAACATATAACTTATCTAAAAAGATAATTGTGTTTATCTTATTAAAATAGTATAAACATTAAAAAGATATATACATTTACCTTTTTAAAGCTATACATCAACTTTATATTGATAACGTAGGAAATAAGATAAATACATTTATCTTTTTAAACAAGTAATATTTTTTCCGTTCAACAACATCTAATAGAATATCTTATTTTATTTTAGATTTAAAAAAGATAGTTGCATCTATCTTTTCAAAACCAAACTTCAGATTTAAAAAAGATAGTTGAATATATATGCCTTGTGTTAATTGTTAGTTGCAAATATGCAATGTTAATGGTAAAACTGAACTTTTGATTACAAAAATGCATTTTTGTAATTAACAATTTTTAAATGTTTAGCAAAATATTTTATTTCAAAATTTATAAATATAATTACATCTATCTTTTATTAAAAGATAAAAGATAAGTTACATTGAATATCTTATTTTATTTCAGATTTAAAAAAGATAATTGCATCTATTTTTTAGATTTAAAATGATTACAACTGTTCTGTTAATTTACTATTCTTGCTTATTATTTCATAAAGTCGTAAAGGCATGCCATGATACCTGTTGTATATGATACGAGTGGTGAGAAATATGAATGTATAAATAGCAAATGTCGCTGAAAAGATAAATGTATGTATCTTTCTTATGTTCTGTTGTATTGTGCAGCCAATACATATCAGCAGCTTCATTGTATAGACTATACTTTTGTTTTAAACAAAAAAAAACTTATTTTTTATATTATTTACATTTTTTGAGTTCTTATTTGTTGATCTATGTTGTTTTTGCTAAATACACAATAAAATGATAAAGGAATTTATACTTTTACCTTGTCTACAACTTGAATGACATTACATGTGCAAGTTTTGAAAATACACAACAAAATTCCTATTTTTGCAGCTTTAAAATTGAAACTCGAAGACCGGTCAAAGCTATCAAAAATCAGAGCTCAAATCAAAAGCTTGTGGACTCGCTGATGAAAATGGCTGTTGGAAATTTATGTGTGAATTATTAAAATATTTGAATAAGTGTATGAGTGGCTCCTTAATGTGAATAGTCCCACATCATGGGATTATATGAAAGAAGCAAGTATCTATACTTGTTTCTAAGAAGCTTTGATGGGGCCTTGGGGCTCCCAATACATGCTTTGTTGTGAGGAGGGAGCCCATGCATCATGACCACCACACACGCGCGCGCGACCGACCGCCCGACCCGGCCCGGCCCGGGCCGGGCCGGGCCGGTTCGGGCATGGGCTTTGGGCTTTGGCTATGTGGTGTAGACACTTATAATTTTGGTCCAGAAAACACTGCATTTTTCAAACCTGTTTTTTTGAATCCGGATATTTCTGAACCGACTTTAATATGAAGCGGTAAAAATTTTGACCAAGTATTTCGCATATCCTATTTTCCTCCACTGACCAGTATTTTCGAATAACCTAATCCTCGTCTATATATTATCATCAGATCAGACGAGATTCATATAGAAAAATTCTGCTTTTCTCTTCCTCCGCCATTAAAAAAAATATTCTTAAAAATTTTCGAGCAGTTAAAAATCATAAAGTGCAAATCTGCACTGGTTTGTTTGTGCAAAGCAAATCAGTTATTAATTTCGGAGAGGCTGTTTTATCCTAGAGGCGGCGGGGAAAGTACGAACTGGTTTTGCACCACCGACCAGATCGCCGAATCGTCTTCAAGAAAGCGACAGAGTACGTGACTCAGCCATTTGTTTCCAACAAATTGAAGACGAATAGAAACAATGGCTTCGACAACAACCATAGATGATGCTGCTCCTTCCTCTGCATTCCAGATCCCATTGGTGACTGCTGCCCCATTTCATTTCGAGGGTCTGCACTTCAAACGATGGCGTCAGAAAATGGAGTTCTACTTGACGATGAGGAAGGTGGCTGCTTCTCTAACCACCGACAAACCGCAGCTGCCAGACAAGCCTGACGGAGCTGATGAAGCGCAGATGACATCCTGGACTGAACAATCAAAGCAGTTGCAGAGCTGGACTGAACAGGATTATCTGTGCAAGAATTTTATTCTGAATGGATTGAGCAATGATCTGTATGATTACTACAACTCAGAAGACAAGACAGCCAAGCAGATCTGGGAAGCGCTGCAGAAGAAATACGATATAGAGGAGGCAGGGATGAAGAAGTATGCTGTGAGCCGCTATCTCAAATACCAGATGACAGACGATAGGTTAGTAGAGATGCAGTCTCATGAGCTGCAGAAAATAGCTCATGAGATCATCTCCGAAGGTATGGTTTTAGATGAACAGTTTCAAATTGCTGTTATTATTGACAAACTGCCCCCAGGTTGGAAAGACTTTAAAAATTTCTTACGGCATAAGACTAAGGAATTTTCCTTAGAGAGTTTGATTACTCGCCTTCGCATTGAGGAGGCAGCACGCAAACAGGACCAGAAAGAGGAAGTGTTGTTTGTTTCAAACAACAACACTAAAAAGACCAAACCCGCAGTTCTGAAACCAAATCAGAAGTCTTTTAAGAATCAGAACAGACGCAACAAACAGAATGGGAATCCGCAAGGAAACCCAAAAGGACAGCAAAAACCAGCCCAAAAGAATGACTCTGGACAGTTGTTTCTATGTTACAACTGTGGAAAACCAGGTCATATGGCACGAAAGTGTCGAAACAAGCCTAGCTCTGTACCACAGGCTAACTTGACTGAGGAGGAGCCTCTTATGGCTATGATTACAGAGATTCACCTTGTTGGTGGATCAGAGGGTTGGTGGGTAGACACTGGTGCTTCTCGCCATGTCTGCTATGATCGTGCTATGTTCTCCACATACATGGCTGCTGAAGATCAGAAAGTGTTGCTGGGAGATTCTCACACCACTAAAGTTGCAGGGGTTGGAAACGTGGAGATCAAGTTTACCTCTGGAAAGACTGTGATCCTCAAATATGTTTTGCATACTCCAGAGATGAGGAAGAATCTGGTTTCTGGCTATCTCCTTAATAAGGCAGGGTTTACTCAATTTATTGGGGCTGACTTGTATACCATAGTGTATAAGGGAAACTTTGTAGGAAAGGGTTATGCTTGTGAGGGAATGTTCAAATTAAATGTTGAATCTAATAAAGTGAATAATTCTGCTTATATGTTGTGTGATTTTAATATTTGGCACTCTAGATTATGTCATGTTAATAAACGAATAATTCATAACATGAGCACTCTAGATATGATACCTAAGATAGCAGAATCTGAATCTGATAAATGTGAATTCTGTACACAAGCAAAAATCACAAAGAAACCTCACAAGTCTGTTGATAGAGAATCTGAACCCTTAGACTTGATTCATTCTGATATATGTGAACTTGATGGTACTTTGACTAGACATGGACATCGCTATTTTATCACTTTTATCGATGATTGTTCTGATTTCACATATGTATATCTTATGAAAAATAAAAGTGAGGCTTTTGAAATGTTTAAAACATTCAAAACTGAAATTGAGAATCAAGTAAATAGAAAAATTAAGAGACTTCGTAGTGATAGAGGAACAGAATATGAATCTAATTCAATTCTGGACTTCTATAAATTACACGGTATTGTACATGAGAGAACTGCACCCTATTCACCTGAAATGAACGGTAAAGCTGAAAGAAAAAATAGGACTTTTACCGAATTAGTAGTGGCCATCCTACTAAATTCTGGTGCAGTAAAACATTGGTGGGGGGATATTTTATTGACTGTATGCTATGTTCTGAATAGAATCCCCAAATCTAAGAATAAAATTTCACCTTATGAAATTTTAAAGAATCATAAACCCAATGTCTCGTACTTTAGAACTTGGGGTTGTTTAGCATATGTTCGCATTCCAGACCCTAAGAGAATAAAATTGGAAGTAGAGCATATGAATGTGCATTTATAGGCTATGCTATTAATAGCAAAGCATACATATTTTATGATCTAAATGCACATAATATAATTGAATCAAATGATGCCGATTTTTATGAAACTAAATTTCCTTTTAAACTAAGGAATAGTGGGGGCACATCAAGTACGCCTATTAGAATAGAACTTGATAAAAGTTCTGAAGTTGAACCTAGAAGAAGTAAAAGAGCAAGAACCGTAAAAGATTTTGGTTCGGATTTTAGCGCTTTTACTATAGAGGAGGATCCCTTAAACCTCCAAGAGGCCTTATCTTCAATAGATGCCGATTTCTGGCGTAAGGCTATAAATGATGAGATGGATTCTCTTGAATCCAATAAGACTTGGCATTTGACAGATTTACCCCCTGGTTGTAAATCTATAGGCTGTAAATGGGTACTTAAATAGAAACTAAAACCTGATGGTACTATAGATAAATACAAAGCAAGACTAGTAGCTAAAGGTTTTAGACAAAAAGAAAATATAGACTTCTTCGATACTTTTTCACCTGTAACTAGAATAACATCCATTCGGGTATTAATCTCACTTGCTTCCATTCATAATTTACTAATACACCAAATGGATGTTAAAACTGCTTTTTTGAACGGTGAATTAGACGAAGAAATTTATATGGACCAACCTGAAGGATTTGTAGTACATGGTCAAGAACATAAAGTATGCAAATTGGATAAATCATTATATGGTTTAAAACAAGCACCTAAGCAATGGCATGAAAAATTTGATAACTTAATCATTACAAATGGTTTTAAAGTTAATGAAAGTGACAAATACATTTATTACAAATATGAGAATGACATTTGCACTATTATATGCCTTTATGTAGATGACCTACTCATCTTTGGGTCAAACATTCATGCCATAAATTTAGTCAAATCCTTATTAAGTGCCAATTTTGATATGAAAGATCTAGGTGAGGCGAGTGTAATCCTTGGTATTAAAATTACTAGGTCAAAAAAGGGAATTTCTTTGGATCAGTCTCATTACATTGAGAAGATACTAAAGAAATATAATTACTTTGACTATAAACCTGCATGTACACCATATGATCCAAGTGTAAAGTTATTTAAGAACACTGGTGAAGGTGTAAGACAGTCTGATTATGCGAGCATCATTGGCAGCCTTCGGTATGCCACTGATTGTACTAGACCCGACATTGCCTATGTCGTGGGATTATTGTGCAGGTTTACCAGTAGACCTAATATAGAGCACTGGCATGCTATTGAAAGGGTCATGAGATACCTTAAACGAACTATGAACCTTGGATTACATTATGAAAAGTTTCCAGCTGTACTTGAAGGATACTCAGATGCAGACGGGAATACTTTATCTGATGATTCTAAAGCGACCAGTGGCTATATATTTAACATCGCTGGAGGAGCTGTTTCTTGGAAATCCAAGAAACAGACTATTTTGGCTCAGTCCACTATGGAATCTGAGATGATAGCACTAGCTACAGCTAGTGAAGAAGCAGAGTATTTGAGAAATCTGCTAGCTGAGATTCCCTTATGGGAAAAACCGATACCGGCTGTGTTGATACATTGCGATAGTACCGCGGCTATTGCAAAAGTTCAGAACCGTTATTATAACGTAAGAGAAGACAAATACGTCGTAAGCATAGCACGGTTAGAGAGCTACTTTCTACAGGTACCGTTAGAGTAGATTACGTACGTAGTGAAGAAAATTTGGCTGATCCTTTGACGAAAGGACTGTCAAGAGAGAAAGTCCATAATTCTTCTAAAAGAATGGGACTATTGCCCTTAGATTGTTGAGTCACACACAATGGTAACCCGACCTAAATGACTGGAGATCCCAAGAAATAGGTACAATGGGTAAAAAGAAGTTGTGTAGTGATAGAAGTTGAACATGCTATTTAACAAACTAAGAAGCATGTATTCCTGAAGTGATAGAGGATGAGTTAATAGAAACTCTTAATGAGATCTATACTCTATTTGGAGTGGAGTACCTACCTTCAGGAGTACTCTTGATAGACTCACCTATGTGAATGTGGAAATGAGGCCGTTTCCTATGGAGTTTTGGGCAAAACTTCTAGAGCGTTCACTAAACTGGGATAGACGTGCATGGCCATAAACGCACGGGCTTATTTGATTGCACTATAGAAAAGATTGTGTGTGGTTTGATGTCAGGAATAGAGTTCAAGACTACGTGTCACTCTAGTAGAAACTGAATCTTACTCACTATGCAAAGGTTCAAGTCGGATGACACCTTTGTTTATGCACAGTCTTATGTTTTTTTAGAAACTGCTCGATAATATTTTAAAAATTCAAGTGGGGGATTGTTGGAAATTTATGTGTGAATTATTAAAATATTTGAATAAGTGTATGAGTGGCTCCTTAATGTGAATAGTCCCACATCATGGGATTATATGAAAGAAGCAAGTATTTATACTTGTTTCTAAGAAGCTTTGATGGGGCCTTGGGGCTCCCAATACATGCTTTGTTGTGAGGAGGGAGCCCATGCATCATGACCACCACACACGCGCGCGCGACCGACCGACCGACCCGGCCCGGCCCGGTTCGGGCTCGGGCTCGGGCTTTGGGCCTTGGCTATATGGTGTAGACACTTATATTTTTGGTCCAGAAAACACTGCATTTTTCGAACCTGTTTTTTTAAATCCGGATATTTATGAACCGACTTTAATATGAAGCGGTAAAAATTTTGACCAAGTATTTCACAGATCCTATTTTCCTCCACTGACCGGTATTTTCGAATAACCTAATCCTCATCTATATATTATCATCAGATCAGAAGAGATCCATATAGAAAAATTCTGCTTTTCTCTTCCTCCTCCATTAAAAAAAAAATATTCTTAAGAAATTTTCGAGCAGTTAAAAATCAGAAAGTGCAAATCTGCACTTGTTTGTTTGTGCAAAGCAAATCAGTTATTAATTTCGGAGAGGCTGTTTTATCCTAGAGGCGGCGGCGAAAGTACGAACTGGTTTTGCACCACCGACTAGATCGCCGAATCGTCTTCAAGAAAGCGACAGAGTACGTGACTCAGCCATTTGTTTCCAACAATGGCTACAAAAGGTGAAGTGGTTGGCTGTAATGTAAGCGCAGATTGCTGAAATTTATCGTCTTTTCATGTGTTATATGGATTTGTTTTTGAGCATTTGTGCCTAAACAAATTGTGTAATTTAGAAGTGAACAGTTGTATAATATATTACTTTAGTTTCTCATCTTTTGTACTATTGTATTGCCGTCGACAGAGTGTATTGTTTATGTGTTAAGTTTACGTGCAGTTGATTGTGTGTTAATATTTCCTTATTTGCAATTTCTTGTTGCTTATTGTTACACACGTTTGAAGATGTGTATATTGAAATAATGTTGTTTTGAAGCATTGTGTTGATTTGAAGTTTCTTGTTTTTTGCTTGTACTTGGCAAGCGCTTTAGTTATCTATGTGTGGTTATGATTCACATCAACAATTTATACTTCCTACTTCAGTATCATTTTGTCCAGACGGGAAAAAAGATATACGCATTTATCTTTTTCACAAAACAAATAGCAATATATACTGTTATATTATATTCACAAAAGAAACACAAATGTATATTGGAATTTAATAATATATTACACATACACAAATAGTATGAGATTTATACAAACAATAATTTGGTAACATATCATTTATGCTGGTAAACAAAACGCAATTAAACATTCACAAAAAATAAATTTGAGAAAGATAAATACATTTATATTTTCATTAATATCCCACTTTTTTCTTCTCATTAGCAAGCATAAAGCTTCCAAACAACTTCGAAAGCAAAATACAGCGTAAAAGTGTCAATATATACAACTTAGTATGAGTCTACACTTATGGTCAAAAGATATAATTTGTTATGGAAACCCTTCTATATATTTAGACCCCGTCGTGCAATCTGTTGATGAAGGGGCAGTGTCATGTGGAGATAGTTGAGAATTTTTCTACACCAAGTATGCCTCGTATCCTGTCAAAAAAAGTACTATCATGAGATGACCCTTGGAATTGTCCTAGCATGCATCAAGAGTCATGCAAATCGGTATAAGCAATACATTGTTCAAGTCCTCTCCGTACATATGGACTTTTTTACATTGGTATAAGCAGTACATTTGAAGTGAACCTGCTTCATTTATATTCTTTTTTTACATTTGTTTTTTGTAGTGATCACGCATAAAACTGGGTGGTTCATAATAATGTATCAGTAACAAAAATAGCAAAGAGACACTGAATGCATGAATTGAACTGTAATGAAAATGAAGTATGACGATGGTGCTTGTAATTGAACTGATGTTTAAAACTGTTATCTAATATAAAGAAAAAGATAAATGTTTTTATCTTTTTCTTTGTTTAAGCACAAATTATCATAAAAAATTTCAATTAGTCCATATGCCAACAAAAACTGGCAATTAATCTCACACACCAACAAAATGGAAGCAGAAAACAAATGTTATAAGGTAGAGGAAAAAAATGAATTTATAATTTTAACAAAACTAAAAATTGTTTATACTAAATAATAATTAAACTTAAAAAATTGCATATAACAAAAAATAGTTAGAAACATCTGAGCAACAATACAAAATACCCAATTATTCGAGTATTCAACTAAAAATATTCAAAGAACAATCATAAAACACACTGGATTTAAATACTCTATTCAACAAACACTCAGCCCTTACTATAAAATGAATTTATTAAGAGAAATAAGCCAATAAACACATTTATCATTTGTTAAATACATTTATCTTTTTCAGAAACCATGAGCATAGCTGTATAATGAACATATGAACCTGTTTTGCAAATTGAGCAAATAGATTGATGTTGTTAAAGATTAAAATATATATGTTTTTATCTTTACTAAGTATAGTTTAACTTAGGTAAATGTGAACAATAACAAAGCAAATACAAAAGCACTTATCTTTTTTAATGAATAACAAACAACAAATATAAATGCACTTTTCTTCTTAAGTAGTTGAATAAAATAACATAAAAATCATGTATAATTAATCATAGAGTTTAATATTAGGTTAAATCATCACACATGTACAAAATGGAAGCAGAAAACGATTAGTTCAGTTTTATCTTTATTAAATCTTAAATAAAATAAAATATTCTATGTAAAAAATAAACATGTTAATATTTATCATTTAATAAAAGATAAAATAAGATATTATATGTAACTTATCTTTTATTCTACTAAATCTGAAATAAAATAAGATATTCTATGTAATTTGTCTTTTTTCTTTTAGTAAAAGATTGATGCGATTATCTTTTTTAAATTTGAAATAAAATAAGTTATTCTGTGTAAAAAATAAACATGTTAATATTTATCATTTAGTTAAAGATAAAATAAGATAGTCTATGTAACTTATCTTTTATCTTTTAGTAAAAGATAGACGCAAACATCAATTTTAAATTTGAAATAAAATAAGAAATTCTATGTAAAAAATAAACATGTTAATATTTATCATTTAGTAAAAGATAAAATAAGATATTATATGCAACTTATCTTGTATTATACTAAATATGAAATAAAAAAAGATATTCTATGTAACTTATCTTTTATCTTTTAGTAAAAGATAGATGCAATTAACTTTTTTAAGTCTAAAATAAAATAAATTATTCTATGTAAAAAATAAACATGTTAATATTTATCATTTAGTTAAAGATAAAATAAGATAGGTTATGTAACTTATCTTTTATCTTTTAGTAAAAGATAGATGCAATTATCTAAATTAAATCTGGAATAAAACAAGGTATTCTATGTAAAAAATAAACATGTTAATATTTATCATTTAGTAAAATATAAAATAAGATATTCTATGTAACTTGTTTCGTGTTCTACTAAATATGAAATAAAAGAAGATATTCTATGTAACCAATCTTTTATCTTTTAGTAAAAGATAGATGCAATTATCTTTTTCAAGGTATGAAATAAAATATGATATTCTATGTGAAAAATAAACATGTTAATATTTATCATTTAGTAAAAGATAAAATAAGATATTCTATATAACGACCCGCCATTTTGACCGTGCCGAATCGACAAAACATGTCAACTCGAACCGTCCAAAACGACAAATTGTTATTAGCTTCTGAGGTAAATAGAATAAATCATAGAATCACAGATCACATACACAGATATAGAGCAATATGATATCTCGCAGCGGAAATAAATAATACAATAGTAGTTCATGGCTATTAAATCAAAAAATTTACATTAGAGTTTACATAAATAAAACAGCGGAAGTCTAATACAATGAATTTCAAATACATAAATAAATGATAACAGTTTGGAAACAGAAATGACAAGAAACAGTTGAAGTGGAACAACCGATCAATGGGTAGATACAGGTGAGCCGAAATCCAATATAAGCTTCAAACTCCAAGAGAGAAATCTCGAAAGCTGTAATACTCAGTTTGACCCAAACCATAATGCAAAACAAAATAATTCGGATTCGGACTAACATTTACATGGAAGTAAATCAACTCAAATGAAATGTTCGATGAAATGCAATCAACAACTTAAAGGATATATGGGATCACCATCCTTTAAGTATCCATCTAACTAAAAATCCAATCGTTTAGGTTCAAATTCGCTTAATATCATTCAAACCAAATCTTACATTTCGATTTAAACCCAATCACAACATATATTATAACTCAAGCCAAAACTTACATTTTAAATTTTCAAACGAATCATATCATGTTTGCAATTCAAAACATACAATTCGGAATCGTTTAAATCATAAAATTGAGTTTTAGCTTTATAAGAGTTCGCTTAAGTCAATTCAAAATTTTAATCACTTAAATTCGAATTCGGTTATATAATTCAAATCAAATACTATATTTAATTTCAATAAATCGTATCATATTCCATAACTCAAATCGTATAATTCAAATTCATAACTTATAAATTTGAATCAAAGTCTTATATTTCAATTTAAATGATTCATACTATTTTAAAACCATTCTTATAAATTGATTTACCGATTTTCCAAATTCAATCAACGATTTACAAAATCAAATATATATATATAAGACTTATATATATATATATATTCAAGTTCACGTATGGTCTCTTTAAATGGAATTCATTTTATAATTCCAATTTATACCTACTATCAGTTCATTCATCGAAATCAAGTTTGTTATATAAATTTACATCTTAAACTTTGAATTCAAATCACGAAAATCTTTACTTACAACCCCTAGTTTATTATTAAAGCTTATAAAATATATATAAAACAAAAATATTAACTTTGAAAATAAATATATATTATATATAAGTTTATAAAATAAATTCTAAAATAAATTATAAAATAGATTATAAGCATATATAAGATAAAAGTAAGTTTAAAGATTTTTTAAAAAATATATAGTTTAAAATAAATAAAATTATAAGAAAAATATGAAGGATCTGAATATGGACACTTCGAACTCAAATGGCTTTGTTTTAAAAATGAACTGCACAAGCCTTTTGATAATTTCAGTGCGAACCGTGCAGCAAAACTGACAAATGAATATATTCTGGAAATCAGCGCGATGTGACGGACACAATGGTATACAGTTTGCAGTGTCAGGACGCTCCGTTCAAAAAGGCATTATGGATCCCTTTTAAAAGGAAAAACGACACGAGAAAACAATTAAACAAAGATCAAAATGTCCGAATTTCGCGAAACGAATTTCATCGTTGGATTCATGACAACGAATAAAATGTTTTTCATGTTTGTTCGAACTGGTTTCGAAGAGATTTTACGGTTGCCAAAGTTTGAACTGTTAGGCGCAGCTTTGCACTGAAAAATGCGCGGTTGACAAACATTCAAATTTTCCAACGAAATTTATATAGCTACTACATCTCACTGTACGTATTTCAAAATTCAAATTCCCGTTACGAGAAATTATAGAATATTATGAAATTAAATCAAGAATATAATTTCTATTAATAATGAAACAAATTATACAATACGACTTTACTATTTAAATTATAATATAATAATAAATTCAAATTCAACTGAATAAACACGATTTAATATATATACCAAATAAGATTGAAATTTAAAATGTTATTAAATTTTATTCGTATCAAATCAAATTCATTCGTTATTTTAAAATCAAAATAAATTTAGTTTTTAATTCAAAATCAAAATAGTTATAAAAATACAAACAAACTGAGTTTTGAACGAATAAAATGATGTAAAAATCAAAATTTAAATTAAATCATCAAATAAAAGTACACTTAAAATTTTGGGTTGTTACATTCTCCCCCACTTAAAATTTTTCGTCCCCGAAAAGGAACGAGGCAGAGAAATAGTAATTATATAATTAATATATTTAACAACATGTTAATGCTTTTATTAATATTTAACAATATGATATTCTATGTAAAAAATAAACATGTTAATATTTATCATTTAGTAAAAGATAAAATAAGATATTCTATGTAACTTATATTTTAATGCTTTTATCATAATAAATCCAAATCATATGAAAAACAACAAATCTGTTTAAGATGTATCAGTATTTATCAAATATTACTAAGGTTTAATACATAATTAAATCATTCAAATCAAAAGATAAACACCTTTATCTTTTAAGTTGTCAAATAAATTAACATCTATTACTGAATATATATGTATAAATTGTTTCATCATCACTATAAATTGATTCATAGTACGTATTATTAACCCA
Organism: Allium sativum; assembly: GCA_030737875.1. Taxonomy (NCBI): domain Eukaryota; kingdom Viridiplantae; phylum Streptophyta; class Magnoliopsida; order Asparagales; family Amaryllidaceae; genus Allium; species Allium sativum. The sequence goes on along the minus strand of CM060915.1, from coordinate 45,833,866 downwards.
CTGAGTATATATATATGATTAACAAAACAAAAAAAATATTTTTTACATGTATTAGTAATTTTCAAATATTACAAAATTTTAGTACGTAATTAAATAATTCAAATCAAAAGATAAACACCTTTGTCTTTTTAAGTTCTGAAACAAAACAAAATCAACCACTGAATATATATATGTATAAACAGTTTTATATAGCAAATAAAATCAATCAATGAATGACTACTTACTTTAGCTAACAAAAATAATCGATATATAGCAAACAAAAAAAATCAAGGAACAACAAACAACAAAGATAAACAAGTACTTACTTGTTCAACAATGAACACAAATCGCGTCTTGCAAATAGTAAATAGAAATTGCATCTTAGTTTCGTCACCTGAATAAAGGTGAGGCAATTAACATCAGCAACCGATATATAACAAATAGCAGAAATAAACAATTACTTACTTGTTCAGTTGAGAAAAGTGATGAAGTTGGATTTCCTCAGCCAATCGACAAATCAGCTGAGGCAATTTTGTTTCGAAAGTAGAATAGCAGCAGATTTGATTTTGAAAGTATAAAGATGAAGAAGAAAGCGGATTTGAAATCAATTTGGGTTTTTTTTAGCGTCGAGAATGCATACGAAATGAGACGATAAAATTTTGTCCTTAAAAGTAATTATTTTAAACCTATGTCCTTAAAATTAATGGTTGAGGGAAGTAAGCCCTTATTGTAAAATGCCTAAATAAATATACCCACGTCCATTCAGATCATGGCGTGCAATATCGTAAGACACTCATGCTAAGTCATTATGATGCACATTAATAAAAAATGTACTAATATAACCGTACAACGGTATGAAAACCGGCTGTTAAACTATACATAATCAAAAGAAAATAGAAAATTCTATATTAACATTTTTATCTTAATTATGAATTTGATGAAAAAATTATCTGCATCGATTTAAAAAGAAAATTGAAAGTAACTACAAAATCATTTATCTGTTACATTAAATGTTATCCAATTAGATGCTAAGGATCTATCATTATTCATTAATCTATTAATAATAGTCACTCACAAACAGGTACATACATATTTATTGTATCAAGAAAATTAACATATTTCAAATAACAAGCTTCTTTTAGCTTTAAATTCGTATTGGGTTTGAAAAATAAAAGGGCAAATCAAACAAATATTAGGTCTATATATATACACACACACATGTGTGTGTGTGTGTGTTCATATATATATATATTTGAAAACGGGTCAACATACATATATATATATATTCATTCGTATATACATATATTTTTCTTAATACTCGTAACACTTTATTGGTGCAGACATAAACTACCGAAAATGCCATTTTATATGTATTAAAAGTAGGAACGAAGAATTAAATTTTATTTATCAGTTTAAAATGCCCCTAAGTGCTAATAGCTATGAATATCGCTTTAAAATTATGAAGCAAGAATTATATTTTATCTACAAATTCAAAATACTAATAATTTAAAAGTAATTATTAATATTCCACTACATCAAACAAGCTTCTTTAGCGGAGGGGTGACTGTTAATGGCATCAAAGAATTTCCCTTTCCTTCATTCATGCCTTTACATTGCCCAATTCTTTTCCATCCTCTCTCCTCCATAGGTTTTTCTTCTTTCTTCTTTGTTTACGCCACACATGGTTGCTCCTCGTTAAACGTTTAATCACTTTCAGATTTAAGCTTATGCCAAGAAATCTGATTTGAGTTCCAATCTCCCCTAATTTCTTCAACCTCTTCACTACTTCTCTCAACTCCCTGTAACATGAACTGTCTTGGACCCCCTCCACTTTGCGGTGGCAACTTCAGGCAATTACTCGCCATCTTTTCAGATGCTTGTTCTTCAACTGCTGGCTATGGTTATGGATTGGGTTTTGACACTGATGCAGCGTCTACTGGTGAGCAATAACTCCTGATTGTTGATTTGTTTTTGTGTATCGACTTTAGGTCTGTGATGGTACATTTTGTTAATCGGTTATTCAGTGATAGTTGTATTTTCGTCTTGTTGGTAGTTCATGGAGTTGGTTTTGTGATATGGGTGTTTACTGAGTTGTTGTGTTGTTATGATTATCTCCTCTGGTTTCTGGAGCTCGGTTCAATGTCATGTTACCAACTATTGTCCATGTTTGTTTCAGTCCTGCTAGGTTGGGTCTTCACTGGTTGAACAATGGCAATACATGTGATGCTTCAACATAAATATTTTCCATTTTATTTGATGGTGGTTATACCTGCCTATGCAATTCGTTTACAGTCATGTGGCGAATGTTGGAATGGTTGTAAATGTTGGTTTGAATGTCATAACTGCGAATAAATTAGGTTTGTTGTGACTGTTCGCATGTTGGTGCACTGCTTTTAATCGGAGTATCAGTGATACTGGTGAAGCCCCTATGCTGTCGACTTTGTTGTTTCCGTTGGTGATCATCATTGCCTCCCACACTCATGTCAATCTCCAGTTTTCGGCCATAATGTCAAGTTGCCTGTATGGAAACAAGTGCATGGAATTATGCTGCACACCTTTTGGTGTGGAGCTCGAGAACTTGGCATGCTGCTACATGATTTGCACTGTAGCTTCAGTTCGCACATCACATAGTTAAATCTATAGCAGTCATGTATTGCAAATAGTTCGAGTACCTTTACTTATCTTATTTACAATCTAGTATTGTCTATGTTTTGCATTCGAAATATAATCGCTTGTATGTAAAGTATGTAACATACTCATTCTCTCCCTGCGTGGAGAGTTAGGACAATGTGTAGTTTAGTAAATTACCTAGCTCCAGTACTGTGAGTCTGTTTAGGTAGTGTGGATGGAACACGTTAAATTCCATATGTGGTAGACGGTCCACCTTAAAAACCGATAACTGATTATCTATAAACAATCACCTGTACTATACTGATTTTTTATTATTAGTTATAATAAAAGATGTTTGCGGTCACCTTAAAAAACGGTCAGCTTTACCAAAAGAAAAACTATTAATATCCCTTGAAGTAGGATCTAAATATTAAATTTCATGTACCAATTAAACGTGTCCCTAAGTTTTAATTGCTTAAAAATAATTATTCGCTTCCCTTAATTGTATGGTCTAAGAGTTAGATTTTATTTAGAAATTCGAAATGCTCCTAAGTGCTTATCACTTAATATAAATAAAATTCAAAGCATAACCAAACATTTCTATAAGTCATTTTGAAAGTATAACAATTAACGTTTGGTTAACTTAATTGTATGATTATTTTTCTTAACCATTTTGAACTATTGTTATGTTTTCCATAATTAACGTTTCATGCTTTGTAAATCATGACATCATGTCATGCTTACATTTTCATTTTTATTTGTGGATGAAGGCCTTTACACCAAGCTTGTAATGGATATTACACGGTTAATGCTAAGTTCAAAAGCATAGTTGAAATGTTATAAATTTACCTAAGGTGATCAAAGTTTATTTAAAATAATAAATACTCTTGTCTCATCCAAAATATGTATAGTTTATAACCGATCTTATCTCATTTGTGTACCTATAACAACCTATCCGGAATGAGCCTAAATTTTGATCTAGAAAAGGCCCATCAGAACTTAGAGCCATTCTAAAAGAATCGTTTCCAATAAAGAAATACTAAAACAGATATCATAGAGCACTCTAACCGAAAATCATAATCTCACACAGCGGAACAGATAAAATATAATATCATAAAAACAGATGTATTATAAATAAAACTATAATGTCAAATACAACAAGTATCAATAGATAAGAGGTACATCAATAATTATCCCAAGAACATAATGATAACAACATAAATAATAATACTACTGCCATAAATAACTAAATCTCCATCAAAATGCTCCACGACCAAGTAATCACGGATCATCACAGATCCAAGATCCTCACCTGCTAACCTATTTATGTAAAGAGGAGAAGGTTAGAACATAAAGTTCTGGTGAATGAAAAATATATAAGTTTAGGAATGACTATTTCCTATATTTGGCAATGTAAATTCTTTATGTTATGTCTACGCAAACAAACATGCATAATTGAACATATGAGGCAGACATCCTAACAGTCACTTAAGGTCTGTATGTAAACCTAAGGGCAGACATACTTATAGTCAATACCCATAAAGTAATCTAAGGGTGGACGTCCCCACAGTCACTTCATAGGCGGGCTATACCTATTCACTTAAGGTTATTTCCTAATTTATTAAGGGTGGACATCTCCATAGTCACTTAAGACACTATGGCGGACCACTGGCCACTTAAGACCTTTTCCTTAATGCCATCGTCATATATATATATAAACTTTCCTTGTAGGTCAAAAAATAGTAACAGCCACTTAATACCAGTTTTAGGTAGGAACACTGTAACAACCCTAAATTTTGGAACCAATTTAAAATTTACTTTTAATTAATTTTAATGAACATTAAATATTTAAAATGATTTATTTTGAAAATTTGACGACTTAGAATAAATTAAAAATGAAGGTTGACCTTATAAATTTAGAATTTAATTAAAATGAGCATGTAACTTTGGGGTAGTTTGAAAAATTAGTTTTAAACTTCGATTGAATGTACAGAACGCTATATGCATCGAATTTCAGTAAAACAAGAAACGTTAGGATTTATTTAATAAAATCTTTCTAAAGAATGTAAAATTTTCAAATTTCGTATTATAAAATGTAAGTTATGCCGAGATCAAAATTTAAAATAGTCGCTATAGTATTTATTAATATTTTAATATTATACACGTTCAAAAATGGCAATTTTGCAAACATCCTCCGTTTTCGACAAAAACAATTTTGTTGGATCCGGTATATCAAATTATTGTCAGGTTTAAATTTTCAAGTCAATTGGAATTAATATATAAGCGTAGTAAATTTAAATGCGTGTTCAATTTCAGTTATAAATTAAATAAGCTAGTAAAAATGCCATTTTTAAAACGGTCCCCAAAATTGATGAAATTAGTTTTGTTAGAACCGTATTTATAAAACATAGCGGTATTCCAAATTTAGTAATTTTTGAAGTCAGTATATGGTCGTGGCAAATTGAAATGTACGTTGAAAATCATTTTTTAACATTACATTGATTTATATTTTAATTTTGACTAAACCTGATTAAAAACAGTTGAACTGGCTTATGAAACATGTCCCATTATGTCTGGAATGAGGGTATTTGGTTAGGGGCGAAAGTCTTTGGAGTTCGGAGCGTTATACTTCGAGTTTAAGAAATAATAGAATAAAATAATATTAAAATTTATATGGATGTATAACCATCGAAAGCCTAATAATCTCGGTCAAAATTCTCACTCGTGGTCAACCCGTTAACCAGCTTCCACCCCAGGAATGAATGATCAGATTTACACAACCATCTTCCTCAATTTCCTCAATATTCGACCAACCGTAGCTCGAGCCCCTAACAGAAAAACCCTTCAGCTCAGTGGGACGTCGAAGTTGACCGGCTATAATCAGAGGTGAAAACCTGAGGTGGACATAATTGGGGCTAAAAGGCGCTGGAGTCAAAGGTATTTTCTGGAGTGATGGCGGAGCTGGACGAGGTGGTGTTTGGGGCGGAAGGTTACGGGATAGTGGTGTAGGCGAGGGTCACCTCCGTTGATGATCCGATGGCCAAAATCAAGTGCGGTGGTGGAGATTTTCTTCGTGCATAGGCTTCTTGGTGAACAAGGGCATAACGAAGGAGACAAACAAATTAGGCGGCCTAAGCTTCTTAATCTATGTAATTAGCGCCTTTAGTATAATTAAGAATTTATTTAATTTAAACTAATATTGTGTTAACCGAAAATAATTATAACTCATTCATATAGCATCAAAATTGAGTGTCGTTCATTGCATTGGAACCGTGGTAAGGAATACTACGCAATGGAACGAGATTGGAGCAAGCTGCAATTTTTGACTAAATTGAACGTACAATTTACTTGAATAATCGTTATTTAACGATTTCAAAACCGATCAAAGTGAGAACTCGCTCACTCAAATATTTTGTACAGTTATTCTATTTTTATAATTGAATATATATTGATTGCCTGTGATTGCAATGTTTAATTAATTTATTGCAAATTGTTATGCAGTATATGCTAGCTCACATCACCAGTTGTTTGAAAACCATATGGATGATTAATTAACTGTGATATGATTTGAATGTGATTTTGAAATAATTAACATGTTAAAACAATGTTAAAATATTTATGGTAGCTGAAATTGGATTAAATATCTATTTACAAGACGAACGACTTGTTTATATTCACCCATTTAAGTAATATCATTTGGAATAAATAAATAATTTATTAATTGATTATTTATTGGTTGAAAACACCACGCGGGTCTTGGGATGGTAATTAATTCACACATCTCCCTTGTGTGTAATTGTATGTCAATCAATTGATTGACAGACCGTTGTAAGCGTTATTTAATTATTTAATGCTTATACAATTGTAGATACACTTGTATGTGAATTGAATGGTTAAATAGTTGTTTATCACTATTGTTGAATACATGTAATGTATGAAATCCATATAAATAAAATTATATAGTAATTGAGTGAGTCACATTCCAATTCAAAAACAACGAATATTTTAATATAATATTCCGTGAAGAATCAAAAATATGATTTTAATATTTTAATATTGTACTCTTATGCAAATTGTTGTAATAGCAATGAAATGTTGTGACACCCCACGTCCATTAATGTCACTCTTTATCAGAATGCATTAAGTTTCATGATGCGTTATAGGTAAACAGAAACACAAACATCACAAGATAGATATAAAATAACAGTGGAATTTAAAACTTTATTCAACAAGAAAACATAGTTGTCCAAAGCCCAGTTACATCATAGTTCCGAAATACAGAAAACCCATTACATCAATTTAAACTTTATGTCTTGTACTAAAATCATCAGAGTATAGTAATATAAAAATCATAGTCCTCAAAAAGAGCCATATCAGAGAAGACAGTAAATCAAAGTGGTACATCTAAGCGGCTCCAAGCAGAACGAAAGAGAGAATCCTAATCAAGCATGAGTATTCGTACCTTGAGAACCTATGGGAGAAAAGGAAGAGAGAGAAAAGGAAACAAAATGGGTTAGACATAAAGTCTGGCAAGTCGAGTTACTTTTAGCATATAAATAAGTAAAAGTGTCATGACAGGCATATAATCTGGATGAGAGATATAACAGTATCATAAGACAGGTATATCAGACTAAGCAGGATAAACAGAACAGAATATATTGCGCTTCTCTAGTACTTTTCACTGCACCAATACTAGTATAACGAAAACAAGATGATCCCAATAAGAACAAGATGGTAGACGTAGGTGTACTTCTAGTGAGGGGTTTTACCCCATACAATAATAACAGGAAGCCCAACAGAAAAGACAGGTGTTACCCCCAACGACAATAACAGGCTCCTAAACAAGCAAGACTATATGTGCCCTCATTACTACCCCAATCGATCGGCTCCCTTTCCCATAGGCACCCTGTGCTGGCTCCACAATAGGTTGTATCGCTTACTAAAGTGGTAACACCTTTATTAACAAGATGCACAGCCATCTACAGATGTCACAACGTTTTATTGTCCCAACGCAAACAGATTCATGCACGCATATGAATCCGACGGAGTGCGCCGTCAACATCCTCACTTGAATGAACCTCTTATAATCAACTCAGTAAGCGTGCCCAGACCCGGGCCTAGTTCGGGGTTCCCCGTTTGATACCAAGATGTGTTACTAACTGATACGGATTCCACATAAGAGATGATACAAGCATCCTCCTAGGCTTGCATCCCCACTACTAGGATTCTGACAGGTTATGCCTAATAGTTTAATAAGTTTGCATAACCCCAACATATAAAACAGGTTAAATTAGTCGGGTTCATATATATAAGTAGGTTATGAGCATTTGAATTTATATTAATTTTTTGTGTTAGATATCTATTTATTACTGCATTTACATTTTGCATTTAGATTTTAATTTACAACATTATATTAATTTATATCCAAAACTTATACGAAAATTGCATTTGAATTTATATCAATTCATACGAAGTTACAATGGTGCATAACAGTTGTAGTAGCTATTACTACAACCGTTATCATATAGTTGTAATAGGATATACGACAACAGTTTGTTGCAACAGTACATAACAGTTGTAAAATATTTTAGTCTATTATAGCTTCTTAATATACGATGGTGTAATCAACCTTGTAAAAAGTATTTTACAACTGTTTTAGACCGTTCTAATATGGTAATTCTGTTGTAGTGAACTTATTAATTTTGCAATATACAAATCTCATGTTTTTAGAACACAACATACATGAACACAAAAATATAAGGATAAAATGAATCAGAGCCAAGATTAAGTATTTCACAACATCTTAAGCCTAAATCTCCATTATCCAAACAATACAAACCCAAGATACATCACTTTTGATTGACCATTCTTGACCATTCCAACGACAAATAAAATATAGGATTTGGGGAGTTATAACATTATATTATCACTTAACCCAAATCTCATATAGGAATAATATTCCAAATCCAAACTACGAAAGATAAAAAATAGAACTTAGATGTTTTCCTCTCACTGTGCTTTGAAAATGAAGAACAACATAATACGAGTAGAAATAGACTTGGATTTAGCATTCACAATCGAGCTCCAATCCTTTTATTAATATATATATATATATATATATATATATATATATATATATATATAAAAGAACCAAAAGAATTAGAATCTTATATATTTATATACAAACTAAATTCTAGAATTCTCAAACCTAAATAAATCTTATAATAGAGAGGATAGAATTGAGATTAGAGAATTAGAAGATAAATTTAACCTTAGATATGAAGTTAGCAATGGCAGATGGATATAATGGAGGCGTAAGATTGAAATAAAGAATAGGGTTAGGGAGAGGCTAGGAGGGTGGTATATATAGTTGCAAGTGTTAATAAAGACCATAGGATCTATTAAATCTAAGCAGTCTGTGTATGCAATTTATATAAAAACCCTCAAAAAATAAGCCTTACCCACCTTTATTCATCTTAGGCGCTCGACCTCCTCCCTTGAAGGGCGGTCGATCCCCTTCAAGAGAAGAGGTCGACCCCTTGGGTCGATTTTTGCCTAGGGAACTCATTTTATGGTCGTTTTCCAATTTGATTAATTGTTGATTTAACTAATTGATTTTTTTCCATTGTTTGATTATCTTTGTCCCCTACAATTTATAAATATACACACACAATTTCAAATTTAATTGAAATTATTTCATGCTAATCCATAATTAATATATTCCATAAAAATAAATTATTTATGTTTCAAACCTTGTACATTAATATTTACGCACAACTTATTTTATTAATATCTTTTACACAGGACTCCGTTTTCAGTAAATAAAGTATGAAGATGGATCAGAATCTCGTTACGAACGCAACTATGATACTTTCGTGGTCCAATTCCTAATTACTAGAAGTTCCAATTTCAGCCCATTAACTTATAATTGATTATTATTATTAAATTACTGTAATAACCCGAAAATCTGGGCCAGTTTAAAATTTTTATTTTAGCGATTTTAGCGAATTTTGATTATTTAAAATGAATTATTTTAAATAAAATCGACGAGAAATTTATTTTGAATAGAATTCGACGTATATAATTATATACGTCGTCGTTAGAATATAAATATTTATATATAATTATAAATAGAATTGAAAATGGCGCGGTAGTTCGATAATTCGATTTCAAACTTCAATTGAATGTACCGGGTGCAAAATAATTCGGATTTTAGTTAAACCAGAAATCATAGGATCTATTTGATAGTATCTTTCCAACGAATCCGACAAATCCACATTTCATAGCGAGAATCAAAAGATATGTCCAGTTGAAAATTCTGAATAGTCGCTATGGAATTCAGGCCCTTAAAAATGGACATTTTGCAAATGACCTCGGATTTCGACGAAACCACTTTTGTTGGGTCCGTGATGTCGAATTATTGCTAGATTCCAAATTTTATAATTTTTCGAATCAATATGTGAGCGTGGCATAGGAAAACGTGTTTGACCATTTTAGTTGATTTTAATCGACTGGAAATTGGCCATTTTTCTAACGGTCTCAGAATTCGACGAAACTAGTTTTGTTAGGACCGTATCGTCAATACGAAGCTAGAAAATATTTTTCGAGAATTTTTAGAGTTCATATGCGACCCCGGTAATTTGAAATGTACGTTTAAAATTCAATATAGTGATTTAAATGTAAATTCAACGGAAACTGATTGTAACAGCCGAATCAGCTTACGATACATATCCCATTGTGTTCGGAATGGGGGTGAAACGCTATGGGCGACAGTCGGTGGGCCTCGTTTCGAAGTCGAATAAAAAGTCAACTCCTTGGGATAAAATAAATTAAAATTAAATTAAATATATAAAATCTTTTTTTTATATAGCCCCCCCCCCCCCCCCCGTTTATTTTTCTCAGAATCTAAAAAAAAAAAAAAAAAAAGGGCGGAGCGCCGCCGCCGCCCAAGGGGGGAGTCGCGCCTCCTCGATTCCCTCCTCTCGAACCCTCTGCGACTTCGAACGCCCCAAACCGCCACCGCAAACCCCTCGACGCCAGAACCGCACCCACGTCGTTGCCCCCTCCCCTCGACGACACCGACGAGCCTCACCAGTCCACCACCGAAGCCCCGCGATGCCTGAAACCCACCACCCTCCGCAGCGAAAACCCTAACCACCGGAAATGGGCCACCGCAGCCACCTACGCACCCAAACCCCCTGTGCCTTCTCCCTCCTACTGAAAGCCGCCCACCAGTCGACCTACCCCGCCACCAACAAGCCCCGACAGCCCCCCCATTCGCTGTGAGTTCTTTTATATTATTTATTTATTTATTTTATTTTAGTTTAGCTAATTCAAAAATAAAAGCATGGTTTAAATACGGTTTCTTTTTAATTTAGAAAAGGCAAGATTAGATTTTTATTTGGTGAAAGATACGATCTTTATATTTTTAAAGTAATAAAAATATAGCTTTTATATTTTTAAAGAATTAAAAATATAGTCTTTACTATATAGATATATTAAAAATATGATTTTTATATTTTTAAAGTATTAAAAATGTAATCTTTATAGGATAGAGAATATAAAAATATCATCTTTGTGTATGTAGCAAAATAAAAATCTGATTTTTATTTTCTATACGTCGAAATAAAATGCTGATTTTTATAAAGATGAAATCTTTATAGTTAAAAAGGCGAGATCTTTATATATAGAATAACGATGTAAAAATAGAATTTTTATCTATATAGTAGCGGTGTAAAAATAACATTTTTATCCATATAGCGTGAAAGTAAAAATTCGATTTTTATATATTGAATAGCAAAGTAAAAATGTGATTTTTATATATTGAACTTCGAAGTAAAAATTCGATTTTTATATATTGAATAGCAAAGTAAAAATGTGATTTTTATATATTGAACTTCGAAGTAAAAATATGATTTTTATATATTGAATAGCATAGTAAAAATTCGATTTTTATATATATGAAGTGATTATAAAAATATGATTTTTAAATTGAAAGTGAATAAATAAAAATGTGATTTTTATTTTAAAGACATCGAAATATAAAAATGTGTGATTTCTATATGTAGTGGCTACGGGCAACAAAGAAGAAAAGGAGAGAACGACGAAGATCTCTACAATAGGAGTGTCGTGGTATTGGATAGCTTTCGGTGAGAACTTCTCACTCAAATTCTCTTTTTCTAGTTATATATATATACTAGGATGCAGACGGTGCTTAGTAGCACCCGACACCCGTCATCCACAGACCATGGATGGCTTGTTTGAAAATTGTTTGGTTGTGTAGTTGGTTAGATTATTTGAATTGAAATTGAATTGTTTGGTGAATTGAAATGGATTTGATTGATGTGTGAATGGCGTGGGCCTTCACTAGACCGGGGATAAGGCTAGGCCTCGTCCCGTTTCTAGTATCGTGCTGTTATGCTGCCGAAATTTTCTAAAATATGTTAGAAAAATAAAAATATCATTTTTATTGTGTAAATGAAATGAATAGAAATTCATGTGTTGAAATAGAGTATTTTATCGTTAAAAATATAATTTTTAACGTGGAAGTGAATAAAATAAAATATTCATTTACAAACCGGACGGTTTGTTTATGTACACCTATTTGAAGGACATTGATTGGGTCGATAAATTTTACACATCGCCCAACTGCACAAATAAAATCTGTGTTCGATTGTTTGAAACCCCACACGGGTGTTGGGATGAAATTTGAAGTTCACTCATCCTGATTGATTAAATATGTTGATCGGTTGATTGACAGACTGTTATAAGCGTTAGATGTTTATATTTGATGCTTATACAGTGTAGTGCACTTTGGTTGATGGTTGATTGTTTATTATTGCTATTGTATACATGTGTTGTATGGAAATCCATATAATTAACGTTATATGGTGATTGATTGGGCCTCATTCCAATCGGGAAAATAATAAATATAATAAAAGAAAATTCATGTGTTGAATATAAAAATAGTCATGTGTTCATGTGTTGAGTGAAATATTTTATACAATGAAATTACATCTTTATCATATTTAAAATTAGAACTACTTCCTAGTAGAAGTCTAATTAAAAATTAAACGATAGATACCATAGTTTTATAAAATATTTTACAAAACAAAAATAGTGATGTGTTGACAGTACTCATGTGTTGAGATTGGTCGTGTGTTGAAAGCGATATAGATTCATGTGTTGAATGGGATAAATACTCATTCGTTGGATAGAATAAAGGAGTTTTGAAAAATATAAAGCCGTGTTGATTAGAGATGCGTTATTTCGACGTGAACGATATTTATATCGATTTTGAAAACGATTTCGAAATAAATTGAATTGAAAACGATTTCGAAATAAATTGAATTGAAAACGATTTCGAAATGAATTGGATTGAAAACGATTTCGAAATGAATTGAATTGAAAACGATTTCGAAATAAATTGAATTGAAAACGATTTCGAAATGAATTGAATTGAAAACGATTTCGAAATGAATTGAATTGAAAACGATTTCGAAATGAATTGAATTGAAAACGATTTCGAAATGAATTGAATTGAAAACGATTTCGAAATGAATTGAATTGAATTGAAAACGATTTCGAAATGAATTGATTTGAAAGCGAATTGAAATGAATTCAAATTGAATTAAAATTTGAATTGAATAGAAATGAATTTTAAAACGAATTTATAAAGAAGAATTCAATTTTGGCTTTGAATGGAAATAGTGTTGAAATGGTTTTGAAACGAAGTTAAAACGATTTATAAAATTCGTTTTAAAAGGAAATCGACGAAATATATATATAATATATATATATTATATATATAATGGCCTGAATAGAACGCGCCGCGCCGCGGTAGTTCGTGAATTTCGACCATTTATTTCAAACGGACATTGAGGGAGATCCGACCGTCGGATTCTCCTAAAACCGGAACCGTTGGGTTCGTATCGAAAAGAGCTTTCCAATGAATATTAGAAATTTGAAATCTAACGGTTGGATTTGGAATTATGTCCAAATCAAATTCGAAAAAGGTCACTGTAAGTGCAGTTCGATGGCCGTTGTTGGAAATCGACTGTACGGGCCTTGATAAAATTATTAAAAATATCTATAATTTGTGTAAAATTATAATATGTGAATTGGAAAGATTTGGGCTGGAAAATTCCACATTTGAAAAGATAAAAATAGATTTTTATCGAAATGAACTAGTTTTGAACTAGAATTGAAATCAATTTATTTTTTAAAATAAATAAATTGAATTTGAAAGTGATTTTGAAAATAATCGATAATTTCCAATACGTGGATTGGACTGGAGCTGAATCGAAATTATCTTCGGGATATTTCGATGTTGGATTTCGTGACTATACAAATATTGTTATGGGGATTTGAAAGATATTTTATATCGTTATTTCCAATACGATATTTGTTGGTTTCAGAATTTGATATTGAATATAAGCCGATATATTTTCTATTCAGAGCCTTGTATTTAATATCAAATGTGATTTGTTTTGTCGTGAATCGTGTTTTTGATGACATTGGTTCTTTAACCCAGTTAAAGGCAGGATATTGATTTTTTTTGAAAAGATTAAAACTAAGTGGAGTTTTAATGAATCTTTAATTAGATTGAAATGTGGATTGATAATTTAAATTATCCAATCAGAAAGGTGATCGAGAATGGAGTACCACCAGTTTTGCTCCAATGCGATAGTTAAATCTTTAATTAGATTTGAACGTGAAATGGTAATCAATTTTACCGATAACACCGTGGTGTTAGGAATGGAGTATCACCAGTTTTTCTCCATGGGATATAGGTTGGGATTGGGAAATAAAATAAATAATTACTTCGGTGTGGTTCGTTAATCCCGACTAGTTTGAAATGATATCCAAAGGAAGATTATAGGATTAATTTTGAAGAATTTATCTTGGATAAAATTAATGGGAACATTTCCCTAAGAATGTGATATTGTGAATAAAAGAATATTCTGAATTGGAATGAGGCGTTTGTTGTGTTTGTGTAACATTCGTTTATTATATACGTGGGTTATTCAGAAAGGCCGGATTTAAACCCATTCTGAATAACCGATTCGACGAGATGTCGAAGATGAAGACGGTGGTTGAAGACCGGAAGTCTTCACATCGTTTGGGTGATTACTGGTGATCTTGATTGGGCTGTACACCCAGGATGAGGGAATCAGTTGGTGATCGTCCAGACGTACTTGGAGATCGATGGATATGCGAGGAAAGTGCCTCCGGATTCGTTCAGACCCAGAACGAACTTGTAAATGGATTGTGTGTCTGACATTGGATTTTATTCTGTGTTGATTGATCTCTATTAAATATACATCTGTTTGGCGGCGGAGAATTTATTCTCTTGCTTAACGCCCTTCTCTGAGACATACGAGCTCAGAGGTTGTATATCGATGGACATCAGTCGCATGGAGTGAATTGCCAATGTGGCATGCGTAAGTGGCAATTGATCAAGGCTTCTGTTGAAAAGCAAAGTCTTGTGGTGATGATCAAAGCACGGCCTGTGTGGCGTAGCTTTGTGTGTAACGTGAATTCGCGAGCCTCACACCTCGGTATGAGTCAAAAACGGGATAGTGACTGCAGGGAGAGCACGACGTTTCTTTCTAGCTAGGGTGGTGTCAGTGACCTACCAGCCCTGACATTTATATACTTTTCACCTGTGTGGTTGTTGGAATGCGAGGCGCCTCGGATATAGGTCTGTAAGGACCGGGAAACGTGTGTTCAGGAATTGCCAATCCTCAAAAGTAAGAGAGGACCGGCCCTGAAGATCCAAGGATCATAGTGGGGTCCTGAGACATTTGCTAGAGTGTCTCGAATCGGAGGGGAGCTTGCCCCTTGCCTCGGCTCATGACGGAATCCAATTTCCAATACGTGTGTTTCGGTTTTATTTGTAGAGCCTAGTATGGCGACATAGTAGATGGTAGCTATGCCGCCTATGATTGATACTTATGATTGAAATTGTTTTGACACTATACACCTATAATAGTATCAAATAATGTGTTTTAAACGTATCAAGCATGCTTTGGCTGTTATAAGGTAAAAACCCTATCCTCCGGCTTGCGTTGCATTATGTGATGGGACCTGGGTCTTATAACAGCTTCATTTTTCTTTATTTAGCATTGCGCTGTTTGTTTTATGCACTGGTATTCTTGGGAGGAAACCCGTTCCGTGTTATACGGCGTGGTCCCTTGATTTACCTAACTTTAAAACCAATATTAATAACTGTTTTAGTTCTCACACCAGTCACATGACTGACCTGGAGTTTATTGTTTTAACCTAAACTCTGGGTGCCCCTATTTTCCGCACGGGCAGCTAGTAGTTTTGGTTTTGCAGATTTATATTCACAGGGTCCTGAGATACAGCTGGAACGATGCTCGGAAAGCTCTGTATCCGTGCATTACTTCTAGTTGTGTTTTATATATATTTTTCCGCTGCTATGTAATTTATTGTATTCTCTGATATTTGTCGAATGTAATTTATTCATTTATACTCTGTATATTCTTGTATTTGATGGAATTGTTGTAATAGCAATGAAATGTTCTTCCGTATGCGTTCTATTTTGTCTTGTCCTCACAGTAATTCGTTCTTTCTCATCTCTTCGGAGACCGGGGAAGTTTCGGGTCGCTTCAGTTGGTATCAGAGCTTTGGTTTACAGAGCTCGAGAACAAGACACATTAGAACCATACGAAAGAATTCATCAGATATTGGATTAGCAACATCCAATTAGAATGACTCGTTAGAGATAGGATCAGTAGTATCCTAGAACGAGTGTGAAGAGTATATTTTTCAAATGAAAACAATTTTATTTTGAAAATTTAAATCGTTTTAAACGTATTTGAATATTTATTTATTTTGAATATGGACAATCGAGTATATATAGATTTCGCGTATACGCGTCATGAACGTATATTCGAAGTTTTAATATACTGGATATATATAGAATCACATTCTAGACACCCGGGGATAATTCTGGTGATGTGGCCACATCATCAGTATCTATGTTCGTGTTTCGAAGGTGTGATATCTATATATTTCCATTAGACTGGTGTGAGAACCAAAACTTATCTATATAGTTAGAACACTTTGTTGTGAATTGGCATCAAAACATGATTTTTTATATATCTATCAAAATTTATGAATTTGAAACTCTAATTCACTAATTGATTGATGTTTGTGTTGTTTGTTCATTTGTTTGATAATTTTGAACCATTTATGCCTAATTGAATCAAATTTTGAATTGTATTGAAAATTGGTCGCATTTGCTTGCATATACATATACTTACATTGAACAGGTCATAGCAAGGAGGCTAGAGCCGAAGAATAAAATTTGTTTGCCCGACAAATAGGTACATGTTTACTACATAATTTCCTGTTTTGTTTGGGTGATGATGATTTTGTGAGCCTATTGGCTAGCCGCTTGGCTTTTTCTTTTTCTTTTTGAGATCTGAAGGACCGGGGAAGCTATTTGAAATTCCCCGATGCTCCCGGTGCAGGGGAGGTTATGGCGAAATTTTTCGAAAATTTAGGGTGTTAGCCAAATTTTTGAAATTTTGAAAATTCTCAGAAACTAAAGAGTTGGAGAATGGAAGCCAGATCGAACGTAGAGCTGAATAATCAAACCACTTTCGACTTTGTTCCTTTTCGGGGACGAAAAGTTTAAGTGGGGGAGATTGTAATAACCCGAAAATCTGGGCCAGTTTAAAATTTTTATTTTAGCGATTTTAGCGAATTTTGATTATTTAAAATGAATTATTTTAAATAAAATCGACGAGAAATTTATTTTGAATAGAATTCGACGTATATAATTATATACGTCGTCGTTAGAATATAAATATTTATATATAATTATAAATAGAATTGAAAATGGCGCGGTAGTTCGATAATTCGATTTCAAACTTCAATTGAATGTACCGGGTGCAAAATAATTCGGATTTTAGTGAAACCAGAAATCATAGGATCTATTTGATAGTATCTTTCCAACAAATCTGACAAATCCACATTTCATAGCGAGAATCAAAAGATATGTCCAGTTGAAAATTCTGAATAGTCGCTATGGAATTCAGGCCCTTAAAAATGGACATTTTGCAAATGACCTCGGATTTCGACGAAACCACTTTTGTTGGGTCCGTGATGTCGAATTATTGCTAGATTCCAAATTTTATAATTTTTCGAATCAATATGTGAGCGTGGCATAGGAAAACGTGTTTGACCATTTCAGTTGATTTTAATCGACTGGAAATTGGCCATTTGTCTAACGGTCTCAGAATTCGACGAAACTAGTTTTGTTAGGACCGTATCGTCAATACGAAGCTAGAAAATATTTTTCGAGAATTTTTAGAGTTCGTATGCGACCCCGGTAATTTGAAATGTACGTTTAAAATTCAATATAGTGATTTAAATGTAAATTCAACGGAAACTGATTGTAACAGCCGAATCAGCTTACGATACATATCCCATTGTGTTCGGAATGGGGGTGAAACGCTATGGGCGACAGTCGGTGGGCCTCGTTTCGAAGTCGAATAAAAAGTCAACTCCTTGGGATAAAATAAATTAAAATTAAATTAAATATATAAAATCTTTTTTTTATATAGCCCCCCCCCCCCGTTTATTTTTCTCAGAATCTAAAATAAAAAAAAAAAGAAAAAGGGCGGAGCGCCGCCCACCGCGCTGATGGCGCTGCCGCCGCCCAAGGGGGGAGTCGCGCCTCCTCGATTCCCTCCTCTCGAACCCTCTACGACTTCGAACGCCCCAAACCGCCACCGCAAACCCCTCGACGCCAGAACCGCACCCACGTCGTTGCCCCCTCCCCTCGACGACACCGACGAGCCTCACCAGTCCACCACCGAAGCCCCGCGACGCCTGAAACCCACCACCCTCCGCAGCGAAAACCCTAACCACCGGAAATGGGCCACCGCAGCCACCTACGCACCCAAACCCCCTGTGCCTTCTCCCTCCTACTGAAAGCCGCCCACCAGTCGACCTACCCCGCCACCAACAAGCCCCGACAGCCCCCCCATTCGCTGTGAGTTCTTTTATATTATTTATTTATTTTATTTTAGTTTAGCTAATTCAAAAATAAAGGCATGGTTTAAATACGGTTTCTTTTTAATTTAGAAAAGGCAAGATTAGATTTTTATTTGGTGAAAGATACGATCTTTATATTTTTAAAGTAATAAAAATATAGCTTTTATATTTTTAAAGAATTAAAAATATAGTCTTTACTATATAGATATATTAAAAATATGATTTTTATATTTTTAAAGTATTAAAAATGTAATCTTTATAGGATAGAGAATATAAAAATATCATCTTTGTGTATGTAGCAAAATAAAAATCTGATTTTTATTTTCTATACGTCGAAATAAAATGCTGATTTTTATAAAGATGAAATCTTTATAGTTAAAAAGGCGAGATCTTTATATATAGAATAACGATGTAAAAATAGAATTTTTATCTATATAGTAGCGGTGTAAAAATAACATTTTTATCCATATAGCGTGAAAGTAAAAATTCGATTTTTATATATTGAATAGCAAAGTAAAAATGTGATTTTTATATATTGAACTTCGAAGTAAAAATTCGATTTTTATATATTGAATAGCAAAGTAAAAATGTGATTTTTATATATTGAACTTCGAAGTAAAAATATGATTTTTATATATTGAATAGCATAGTAAAAATTCGATTTTTATATATATGAAGTGATTATAAAAATATGATTTTTAAATTGAAAGTGAATAAATAAAAATGTGATTTTTATTTTAAAGACATCGAAATATAAAAATGTGTGATTTCTATATGTAGTGGCTACGGGCAACAAAGAAGAAAAGGAGAGAACGACGAAGATCTCTACAATAGGAGTGTCGTGGTATTGGATAGCTTTCGGTGAGAACTTCTCACTCAAATTCTCTTTTTCTAGTTATATATATATACTAGGATGCAGACGGTGCTTAGTAGCACCCGACACCCGTCATCCACAGACCATGGATGGCTTGTTTGAAAATTGTTTGGTTGTGTAGTTGGTTAGATTATTTGAATTGAAATTGAATTGTTTGGTGAATTGAAATGGATTTGATTGATGTGTGAATGGCGTGGGCCTTCACTAGACCGATGATAAGGCTAGGCCTCGTCCCGTTTCTAGTATCGTGCTGTTATGCCGCCGAAATTTTCTAAAATATGTTAGAAAAATAAAAATATCATTTTTATTGTGTAAATGAAATGAATAGAAATTCATGTGTTGAAATAGAGTATTTTATCGTTAAAAATATAATTTTTAACGTGGAAGTGAATAAAATAAAATATTCATTTACAAACCGGACGGTTTGTTTATGTACACCTATTTGAAGGACATTGATTGGGTCGATAAATTTTACACATCGCCCAACTGCACAAATAAAATCTGTGTTCGATTGTTTGAAACCCCACACGGGTGTTGGGATGAAATTTGAAGTTCACTCATCCTGATTGATTAAATATGTTGATCGATTGATTGACAGACTGTTATAAGCGTTAGATGTTTATATTTGATGCTTATACAGTGTAGTGCACTTTGGTTGATGGTTGATTGTTTATTATTGCTATTGTATACATGTGTTGTATGGAAATCCATATAATTAACGTTATATGGTGATTGATTGGGCCTCATTCCAATCGGGAAAATAATAAATATAATAAAAGAAAATTCATGTGTTGAATATAAAAATAGTTGACGGTGTTCATGTGTTGAGTGAAATATTTTATACAATGAAATTACATCTTTATCATATTTAAAATTAGAACTACTTCCTAGTAGAAGTCTAATTAAAAATTAAACGATAGATACCATAGTTTTATAAAATATTTTACAAAACAAAAATAGTGATGTGTTGACAGTACTCATGTGTTGAGATTGGTCGTGTGTTGAAAGCGATATAGATTCATGTGTTGAATGGGATAAATACTCATTCGTTGGATAGAATAAAGGAGTTTTGAAAAATATAAAGCCGTGTTGATTAGAGATGCGTTATTTCGACGTGAACGATATTTATATCGATTTTGAAAATGATTTCGAAATAAATTGAATTGAAAACGATTTCGAAATAAATTGAATTGAAAACGATTTCGAAATGAATTGAATTGAAAACGATTTCGAAATGAATTGAATTGAAAACGATTTCGAAATAAATTGAATTGAAAACGATTTCGAAATGAATTGAATTGAAAACGATTTCGAAATGAATTGAATTGAAAACGATTTCGAAATGAATTGAATTGAAAACGATTTCGAAATGAATTGAATTGAAAACGATTTCGAAATGAATTGAATTGAAAACGATTTCGAAATGAATTGAATTGAATTGAAAACGATTTCGAAATGAATTGATTTGAAAGCGAATTGAAATGAATTCAAATTGAATTAAAATTTGAATTGAATATAAATGAATTTTAAAACGAATTTATAAAGAAGAATTCAATTTTGGCTTTGAATGGAAATAGTGTTGAAATGGTTTTGAAACGAAGTTAAAACGATTTATAAAATTCGTTTTAAAAGGAAATCGACGAAATATATATAATATATATATATATTATATATATAATGGCCTGAATAGAACGCGCCGCGCCGCGGTAGTTCGTGAATTTCGACCATTTATTTCAAACGGACATTGCGGGAGATCCGACCGTCGGATTCTCCTAAAACCGGAACCGTTGGGTTCGTATCGAAAAGAGCTTTCCAATGAATATTAGAAATTTGAAATCTAACGGTTGGATTTGGAATTATGTCCAAATCAAATTCGAAAAAGGTCACTGTAAGTGCAGTTCGATGGCCGTTGTTGGAAATCGACTGTACGGGCCTTGATAAAATTATTAAAAATATCTATAATTTGTGTAAAATTATAATATTTGAATTGGAAAGATTTGGGCTGGAAAATTCCACATTTGAAAAGATAAAAATAGATTTTTATCGAAATGAACTAGTTTTGAACTAGAATTGAAATCAATTTATTTTTTAAAATAAATAAATTGAATTTGAAAGTGATTTTGAAAATAATCGATAATTTCCAATACGTGGATTGGACTGGAGCTGAATCGAAATTATCTTCGGGATATTTCGATGTTGGATTTCGTGACTATACAAATATTGTTATGGGGATTTGAAAGATATTTTATATCGTTATTTCCAATACGATATTTGTTGGTTTCAGAATTTGATATTGAATATAAGCCGATATATTTTCTATTCAGAGCCTTGTATTTAATATCAAATGTGATTTGTTTTGTCGTGAATCGTGTTTTTGATGACATTGGTTCTTTAACCCAGTTAAAGGCAGGATATTGATTTTTTTTGAAAAGATTAAAACTAAGTGGAGTTTTAATGAATCTTTAATTAGATTGAAATGTGGATTGATAATTTAAATTATCCAATCAGAAAGGTGATCGAGAATGGAGTACCACTAGTTTTGCTCCAATGCGATAGTTAAATCTTTAATTAGATTTGAACGTGAAATGGTAATCAATTTTACCGATAACACCGTGGTGTTAGGAATGGAGTATCACCAGTTTTTCTCCATGGGATATAGGTTGGGATTGGGAAATAAAATAAATAATTACTTCGGTGTGGTTCGTTAATCCCGACTAGTTTGAAATGATATCCAAAGGAAGATTATAGGATAAATTTAGAAGAATTTATCTTGGATAAAATTAATGGTAACATTTCCCTAAGAATGTGATATTGTGAATAAAAGAATATTCTGAATTGGAATGAGGCGTTTGTTGTGTTTGCGTAACATTCGTTTATTATATACGTGGGTTATTCAGAAAGGCCGGGTTTAAACCCATTCTGAATAACCGATTCGACGAGATGTCGAAGATGAAGACGGTGGTTGAAGACCGGAAGTCTTCACATCGTTTGGGTGATTACTGGTGATCTTGATTGGGCTGTACACCCAGGATGAGGGAATCAGTTGGTGATCGTCCAGACGTACTTGGAGATCGATGGATATGCGAGGAAAGTGCCTCCGGATTCGTTCAGACCCAGAACGAACTTGTAAATGGATTGTGTGTCTGACATTGGATTTTATTCTGTGTTGATTGATCTCTATTAAATATACATCTGTTTGGCGGCGGAGAATTTATTCTCTTGCTTAACGCCCTTCTCTGAGACATACGAGCTCAGAGGTTGTATATCGATGGACATCAGTCGCATGGAGTGAATTGCCAATGTGGCATGCGTAAGTGGCAATTGATCAAGGCTTCTGTTGAAAAGCAAAGTCTTGTGGTGATGATCAAAGCACGGCCTGTGTGGCGTAGCTTTGTGTGTAACGTGAATTCGCGAGCCTCACACCTCGGTATGAGTCAAAAACGGGATAGTGACTGCAGGGAGAGCACGACGTTTCTTTCTAGCTAGGGTGGTGTCAGTGACCTACCAGCCCTGACATTTATATACTTTTCACCTGTGTGGTTGTTGGAATGCGAGGCGCCTCGGATATAGGTCTGTAAGGACCGGGAAACGTGTGTTCAGGAATTGCCAATCCTCAAAAGTAAGAGAGGACCGGCCCTGAAGATCCAAGGATCATAGTGGGGTCCTGAGACATTTGCTAGAGTGTCTCGAATCGGAGAGGAGCTTGCCCCTTGCCTCGGCTCATGACGGAATCCAATTTCCAATACGTGTGTTTCGGTTTTATTTGTAGAGCCTAGTATGGCGACATAGTAGATGGTAGCTATGCCGCCTATGATTGATACTTATGATTGAAATTGTTTTGACACTATACACCTATAATAGTATCAAATAATGTGTTTTAAACGTATCAAGCATGCTTTGGCTGTTATAAGGTAAAAACCCTATCCTCCGGCTTGCGTTGCATTGTGTGATGGGACCTGGGTCTTATAACAGCTTCATTTTTCTTTATTTAGCATTGCGCTGTTTGTTTTATGCACTGGTATTCTTGGGAGGAAACCCGTTCCGTGTTATACGGCGTGGTCCCTTGATTTACCTAACTTTAAAACCAATATTAATAACTGTTTTAGTTCTCACACCAGTCACATGACTGACCTGGAGTTTATTGTTTTAACCTAAACTCTGGGTGCCCCTATTTTCCGCATGGGCAGCTAGTAGTTTTGGTTTTGCAGATTTATATTCACAGGGTCCTGAGATACAGCTGGAACGATGCTCGGAAAGCTCTGTATCCGTGCATTACTTCTAGTTGTGTTTTATATATTTTTTTCCGCTGCTATGTAATTTATTGTATTCTCTGATATTTGTCGAATGTAATTTATTCATTTATACTCTGTATATTCTTGTATCTGATGGAATTGTTGTAATAGCAATGAAATGTTCTTCCGTATGCGTTCTATTTTGTCTTGTCCTCACAGTAATTCGTTCTTTCTCATCTCTTCGGAGACCGGGGAAGTTTCGGGTCGCTTCAATTACCTTATGTTTATTTTAGGTTTTTGAAAATACAAACTTACTAGGAGAAATACTTTTAAGAGGCACAATATTAGTTTGAACATACAAAGAGGAAGCATAAACTCAATGACACGCATACCCACTATTGTTAATAAGCTTAAAAACTGAATGAAAACTCATGTTACATATTTGCGTGAGCATTTGTTTGTAAGTTCGGATCAAGTGGAGATGGGTTATAATTGAAGCTAAAATGCAATCTTTATAGATATTATTGGCAAACAGTTTATTTTAAACCAATACACAAATAAGTAAAAGAGTTTCAAAATTGCCATATAATTCAAATATGGTTATCATCTAGCAACTTATATCTGTATTTGAATGCTCTACTTCCTACTTTATTCATGCAATTGTAATATGCTATAGCAGAAATGCAGTTAGATAATTTGTGCAGTCATTTTTCCACTTTTGATGTACTATTCCGTGAGTATAATATGATTGGTACGTTAAATCAAGCTCAATTCGTTCATGCAAGTGAATTGATATTGAAGAAGAGACCCTTTTTTATTCACTCCACTAAATTGTTGGGGTTGGAAATGTGGAAATCAAGTTTACCTCTGGAAAGATAGTGATTATGAAAGACATGATACACACTCCAGAGATGTGAAAGAATCTGGTTTCTGTCTTTCTTCTTAATAAAGCTGGCTATACTCAAGTTATAAGGGCTGATTTGTATAGCTTAACTTATAAGGGAACTTTTGTGGGAAAGGTTATGCTTGTGAAGGTATGTTTAAGTTGAATGTTGAATCTAATAAAGTAACTAGTTCTGCTTATATGTTGTGTGATTTTAGGCATTCTCAATTATGCCATGTTAATGAACGCATAATTCATAACTGAGCACCTTAGATATGATTCCTAAAATGTTAGAAACTGATTTTGATAAATGTGAATTCTGTAGTCAAGCTAAAATTACAAATAAACCACATAAATCTGTTGACAGAGTATCTAAAACCTTGGATTTATTTCTTTCTGACATATGTGAGCATGATGGCACATTGACTAGACATGGACACCGCTATTTTATAATTTTTATTGATAATTGTTCTGATTTTACATATGTATATCTTATGAAAAATAAAAGTGGTGCGTTTGATATGTTTAAGACATTCAAAACTTAAATTGAAAATCAATCAAATAAGAAAATTAAAAGACTTCGTAGTGATAGAGGAAAAAGAATTTGAATCTAGTTCTACTTTGGATTTCTATGATCTATATGGTATTATACATGAAAGAATTGCATCTTATTCACCTGAAATGAATGGTAAAGCTGAAAGAAAAAAATAAGACCTTTACCAAATTAGTAATTGCCAATTTATTAAATTTTTATGCAGTAAAACATTGGTGGTGGGATATATTATTAACGGTGTGTTTTGTACTAAATAGAATCCCTAAATCAAAAAGTAAAATTTCACCTTTTGAAATTTTGAAAAATTACAAACCCAATGTGTCCTAATTTAGAACTTGGGGATGTTTAACATATGTTCGTATTCCAGACCCTAAGAGAATAAAATTAGCAAGTAGAGTATATGAATGAATATTTATTGGCTATGCAGTTAATAGTATAGCATGCAGATTTTATAACATAAATACACATAATATAATTGAATCAAATGATGCTGACTTTTATGAAACAAATTTCCTTTTAAATTAAGGAATAATGGGGGCACATCAAGTAATATATTACCTATAAGAATAGAAGCTAATGAACATTCTGAAAATGAACCTAAAAGAATTAAAGTTCAAGAACCGCAAAAGATTTTGGTTTAGATTTTTGTGCTTTTACTATAGAGGAGGATCCCTTAAACCTCCAAGAGGCCTTATCTTCACTAGATGCCGATTTTTGGCAAGAGGCTATTAATGATGAGATGGATTATTTGGAATCAAATAAGACATGGCACTTAGTTGATTTACCACATGGTCGTAAACCTATAGGCTGTAAATGGGTGCTTAAAAAGAAATTAAAACCTAATGGCACTGTCAATAAATAGAAAGCCCATCTAGTGCTAAAGGTTTTAAACAAAGAGAAAATGTACATTTCTTCGACACTTTTTTACCTGTAGTTAGAATTACATCTATTCGGGTATTAATCTCACTTGGTTTTATTCATAATTTAATAATACACCAAATGGATGTCAAAACCGCATTTTTAAACGGTGAATTAAACGAAGAAAATTATATGGACTAGCCGGAAGGATTTGTTGTACATGGTCAAGAACATAAGGTATGCAAATTAGATAAATCATTATATAGTTTAAAACAAGCACCTAAACAATGACAAGAAAATTTTTGTAACACCCCGTAATTTTATAACATTAAAATTCACAAATTAAAGTATACTTAATTTTTAGAAGAAGAATTAAGTGAAATGGGTTGCGCTATTATGTTCGTTTCAAAATTTTGGGTCTAGATAGACATTTGGTCTGCACAAAACGGATACCTTATGAAGATGTTATTAAGCCTTGAAGTTTGTATGCATATGAGAAATATATATATATATATATATAAATAAATTAAATAAATAAATATGCAAAAAAGTTCAAAACAGCGAATCGGGAGGGGCAATAACCGAACTGGCCTCTTTTGGAGGTCGACCCGAGCCCTGCTGGGTCGACTAGGGGTTGATTTGGGGTGTTTGGCTGTCAACACGTGGGCCGATTCGCTCTAAGGCAGATGTGGCATCTGATTGGTTCTCATGGTTCAGGGTTAATCTAATGGTCCTAAAACACTCTCTACAACTATAAGGACCCTAAACCTAAACCCTAATTCATTAACAAAGAGGAATGGTGCCTCCATGCTCCTAAAACCTAAAGTGACCTAGCCTCCACCCTAATCAATCAATTCAAAAGAGAAGACAAAGATAACAAATCAACGGAAAGCTAAATCAACTCTAGAAAATCAGATCCCATAATCGTTCTTCTCTTTCTTAAACCACTATTTGTGAGTACAGTTATTTTCAGATATGAAATTTAATTATGATCTTGACATGGGTATAAATCTGAATTGGAGATCTATCTTATTCTTGTTTATCAGATCTGTTTTTCTGTGTAGATCCATCTTATTCTTGTTTATCAGATCTGTTTTTCTGTGTAGATCTATCTTATTGTAACTATTCTGTATCTCTTCCTTCCTTCTGTTCTATAGCCAGGCTACTACGAGCCTGAGCCAAATCTCATAAGAGATTGAAACGCGAACGCTAAATTTGGGGAAAATATTGAATGATGCATAATTGGACATAACTGATTTATGACTAAATTGAGAACACAACATAAGTTGTAATTTAAGATCTAGATCTAGGCATACTATATATGACTTGTAATTTGGGGACATAATGCATGTTATAATTCAAGATCTGATTTTGAGGACATAATACATGTTGTAATTTAAGAGCTAGATTCGGGGCATATTTTATATGACGATCTATGACTTGGAAGAAAAAGGATATGTGACTTAGGCTTGAAAAACCTATATTAAAATGGGATAACTATTAATGTGAATACGCCTTATTCGGATTTTTGGATATTTGACATACACGGTAATCAACGGCTATAAATTGGCATAATTCATATTGTATATCATGATTTGGGGCTTTTAGAGAATATTCTGTATTATAGAAAATCTAACTAAATTTGGGCATATGTTATGTTGATAATTATGACCATAATTTGGGCATGTAAAATGAGGCTTAATTTATGATTAGGCAAGATATGTTAATAGAACTTTAGGATATGTTTAAATCTATTAAATTGCCCAATCTGCTAGATCTGTTGGAATTGAATACTGTAATTTGGGTATGTAATCTGTAGGCTCGATCTAAAATTGAGCAAAACATGTTAATGGAACTTTGAATAATCTGCTGTAAATTGTAAAGAAGTTAATTTGTTGAATTGGCATAATTAATCTTATATTGGCATAATCTGTGAATGAAAACTTTGGCTACAAATAAGAATGCTGAGACACGAGGTTAGACTCAGTTTGCTTTGGAAGCCTGCCCGGACCCAACCGGCTTAACCAGCAACCGCAAATTGTCAGTCTAATGTGAGAGGTCGTAGGCATAAGGATGCTTATACACGAGGTTAGGTCTGGCTTGTTGCAGAAGTCTGCCCGAAACCGCCCGACACATCCAGCGATCACAAGCTACCAACCTAATATGAGAGGTGTGTGCATTAATATTTAATTAATGCAAATCTAAGATAAATATGATGCCTAAAACATTTTGGGTGGATAGGGTTAAAACAACATGACTGATGAATCTAGTAAACCCGTTTCGTGAATCTGTAGGTCCAATACAAAGTTAGGTAAAACAATCTGTAAGTCTGTTAATCTGTATATCTGATCCGTTAGTCTGAGAACTTGTTAATCTGTACATCTGATCCGTTAGTCTAAAACCCTGTTAACTTGTATGTCTGATCTGAAAACTAGTTAATCTGAACTTTGTACATCTGAAATATGTAAACAAGTTAATCTGAAATCTATTAGTCTGGGGACACAAGGTTAGGAGGGATAATTACTTGTGTCATCTGTTGTTTGGAACCCATATTAGTCAGTAACCCTTTCTGGTATCAAAACTATGACCCAACACTAAGAGGGGTCCGCGCACCCTTACTGAACTAATTGTAAGAGGTTCACTCTGATAATGGCGAGGGGTGTTGATGGCGCATTTCAACCAGGTCATGTGCGTGCATGGATCCGGTCTGCTATGAGGATGTAAGACACAGTGACATCTGTAAATAGGTCTGTATCTATAGGTTGCTACTTTAGGGAGTGATACACCCTTATGTGGGGCCGGCATAGGGTATTTATGTATTAGGGAGTCGATCGCTTGGGTAGAATTTAGGGTATACTTAGTTCTGTCTGTTTCTGTTGGGGTACCGTCTGTTTCTGTTGGGTGGTAACATCTGTCTGTTTCTGTGTGGTACCGTCTGTTGTGGTGGTAAAGGCTCATTGCTAGTGTATACCTAATTCTAATATTCTGTTTCCGTAGGGATTATTCTGTTTTCGTCTCTGATTCAGTTCTTGCTTCTGTTTCTGTACGTCTGTCTCTGTTGGGGTGGTAAAGGCCCATTAGTTGGGTGGTAAAGGCTCATTATTAGCATTCTATTTCTGTACCGTCTATCACTATTTGGGTGGTAAAGGCCTATTACTAGCATCATATTTCTGAAGAGATCGTTCTATTTTCTATTTAGACATTAGGACAACACCTAATTCTGTTATACTAGTATTAGTGCAGAGAAGTGAAAACTAAGTAAGGAGCTTAGCTTAGCCTATATCATTATGTTTCTTCTGTTAACTTGCTACTCCTGTTACGGCTATCTCTCATCCAGTTTTATTTACATGTCATGATACTGTTATCTGTTTATATGCTGAAAGTCACTGGACTCACCAGACGTATGTCTGACCTAGTTTGTTTCGCCTCTTTTCTTCTGTTCCCCCCAGGTACTCAGGTTGGGAACGTAAGAGCTTGACTTAGATTTCTCTCTGCTTGAAGTGCTAGAGTGCTTGAAGTATTGCTTGGCTTTGATTCTACCTATTTGTGGCATTTTCTGTTGGGGATTACGGCTTTAAAATTACGTACTCTGAAGGCTTTTTTATAGGACTGATATTTATGTACTTGAATTCCGATATTATGGTTTTGAAAGATGTAACCAAACTTACTTCTGTTTCTGCTGTAATAAAGTTGTAAATTTTTCAAGTACTACTTTATGTAGCTATCTTGTAATATTCTGTTCTGTTTACTTATAATGCTTCATGGAAGTTAATGTATTCCATTTGTGAGTGACATTAACGGACATGGGGTGTTACAAATTTGATAACTTATTCATTTCACATGGTTTTAAAGTTAATGAAAGTGACAAATGCATTTATTACAAATCTGAGAATGACATTTCTACTACTATATGTCTTTATGTAGACGACCTGCTCTTTTATGGTCAAATATTCATGCCATAAACAATGTTAAATCTTTGCTAAGTGCCAACTTTGATATGAAATATCTAGGTGAGGCAAGTGTAATCCTTGGTATTAAAATTACTAGGTCTGAAAAGGGACTTTCTTTGGATAAATCTCTTTGTATTGAGAAGATTATAAAGAAATACAATTACTTTGATTGTAAACTTGCATGTACACCATATGATCCTCGTATGAAGCTATTCAAAAACACTAGTGAAGTTGTAAGACAGTCTGACTATGTGAGCATCATTGGCAGCCTACAGTGTGCCACTGATTGTACTAGACCTGACATTGCATTTTTTGTGGGATTACTGTGCAGGTTTACCAGTAGACCTAGTATAGAGCACTGGCATGCTATTGAGAGGGTTATGAGATACCTAAAAACAAACAATGAACCTAGGATTACATTATGAAAAGTTTCCAGCTGTACTTGAAGGATATTCTGATACAGACTGGAATACTTTATCTGATGATTCAAAAGCGACCATTGGCTTTATATTTAGCATCGCTAGAGGAGTTGTTTCTTGGAAATCTAAGAAACAGACTATTTTGGATCCATCTACTATGGATTCTGGGATGATAGCACTAGCCATAGCTAGTGAAGAAGCAAAGTACTTGAGAAATATGCAAGCTGAGATCCCCTTATAGGAAAAGTCGATACCAGCTGTGTTGATCCATCGCGATAGTACCGCAGCTATTGAAAAAGTTAAGTACCGTTATTATAACGGTAACAGATGAGAGATACATCGTAAGCACATTACTGTTATAGAGCTACTCTCTTCAGGTAATGCTAGAGTGGATCACATATGCAGTGATGAAAATTGGCGGATCCTTTGACGAAAGGATTGTCTAGAGAGAATGTCCTTAGTACTTCTAAAAGAATGAGACTATTTCCCTTAGATCGTTGAGTCACACACAATGGTAACCCGACCTAATGACTGGAGATCCCAATAACTGGGTTAAATTGGTAAAAACAAGTCGTGTAGTGATAGCAATTGAATATGTATTATTTGTACATTGAGAAGCAAGTATTCCTGAAGTGATTAGAGAATGAGTTAATAGAAACACTTAATTAGATCTATACTTTATTTAGAGTAGAGTACCTACCTTCAGAAGCGCTCTTAATAGACTCACCTATGTAAATGTGAAAATGTGGCTGTTTCCTAAGAAGTTTTGGACAAAACTTCTGGAGCGTTCACTAAACTGGGATAGACGTGCATGGCCATTAACGTACGGGCTTATTTGATTGCACTATAAAAAAGGTTGTGTGTGGTCTGATGTCAGGAATAGAGTTCAAGACCACGTGTCACTCTAGTAAAACTGAATCTTATCCACTGTGCAAAGGTTCAAGTCGGAAGACACTTTAGTTTATGCATAAGCTTATGCTTTTAGAAACTGCTCAAAAAATGTATTTTTAAAAATTCAAGTGGGGGATCTTTGGAAACGTTTTGTATATGCGGTGAATTTATTTAAAAACATATAGTTATTAAGAATTTATTATTGGGTTATTATTGCAATAGAGCCATTAAAAGTTATAATGGTAATATATATATACACACACATATACATATATTTATGAGTCATTATTGTGATTGAGCTATTAAACTAGCAGAGCAGTCATATATTTATGTGACTTTTTATCGAGCTGATACAAAAATAAATGGTATTAAAATATTGCTATGAATGATAAAAAAATAAAAATTTATTAACATTCATCACTTTTGAAACGTATATAATTTAAACGTTATAAATTGCAGTTTTTTGACCGTTTCTTTTATTTATTATGGTATTAATTGTGATCCAACTTTCGTTCCACTAACGTAGCGAACATTACATTTTTTTTGCATTTTGTATATATAAGAAATAGAATAAACAAAGAAACATATAGAACAAATTTTTCGTATTTCTCTTTATTCAAAAAACCTCCTTATTTTTATTGGAAAATTTTCATTATATATATAAAAAAGTGGTACAGTTTTTTTTTTTTTAATTTGAGTGCAAATCAGGCTCAATTTGTTTGTGCAAATGAATTGATATTGAAGAAGAGACTATTTTATCCTAGAGGTGGCAGTGAAAGGTACGAACTGCTTTGCGCCTTTGAGCATATCACTGAAACGTCTTCAAGAGAGCGATATTGTCTGCAACTCAGCCGTTAGTTTTTCAACATGTGCTACCCTCTAAAGCAAAGTAGATTTTGATTTGTATTCCATTATTGTATATGTAATTTAAGCCACATGTACAAGCTTTCCAACAATAGTAATGATGTTCTTTTTACATACTTGACATATAACAATTCTTTTTAAATTGTATAAAATAATATTCTTTTACATACTTGTCATCTAGCGTCTTTGAATGTATGTCACTGGTTTCCCATTAAAGTAACTGTTGATGGCAAAAAATGTCGTAAACGCCAAAGATTCCAATTACTAGGAATAGTTAATTTGGTCGCACAGACTAGAGTAGAAAAGTAGTAGATAACACAAGAGATTTATAGTGGTTCGGCCCCGTGAGGGGCCTGCGTCCACTTTGAAGCGTTGTTGGAATATTATTAATCACAAAAAGTTATAAGGTTGAGACCCTCTCATGACATCTCATTACATTCAATACATTCATCTTTATGTTAGATGATGTCATAATTAAGCTATATGATGTCATCCTTAGGGCTATATGATGTCATCTCTAAGGCATGATGTCATTATCCTCATATATGATGTCATAATTATCATATATTAAATATCTCAAGAAAGGGACACTTTCTCCCTTCTTCTTCCTCAAATGGGAGATGCCATTAACGGAGCTCTCTAGAGGCCCCAAGGTCTCAAATTCCAACCCCTTTGAAGCGTGAAGTCATGGGGTATTTATAGGAAAGGAGTAGGTAGGAGCGGGTAGAAATAGGGGACCACATGCAGAAATTCGCATCTGGAGTCTGCACATACGAGAAATTCGCACCTAGACCCAATGCACGAATTTTCGCACCTCGAGGGTGCGAGATTTCGCACCTCGAGGGTGCAAGATCTCGTACCTCGAGGATGCCAGATTTCGCACCTCGAGGGGTCGAGATCTCGCACCTGAGGGTGCGAGATTCCACGCCTCGAGGGTGCGAAGTTCCGCACCTTGAAGGCTGCACGAAAGGGAGTTTGCGGTGTCGTTAGGTCTCTACTGGCGCGATCCCTCTTCATCCTGTTTCCTTCACTCGTATGCGTCCCTTTTGGCCTTAGTTCCACACGATACATTCAGTTGAGCGTGTCTTGTGCACTTCTGGGAACCGGACCAAAAAGCCGGTTAACATTTGCCCCCCAAAGTACATCTTGTATTGACATGATGTGCTTTGGATTGGTTGAAGTGGTAATTGAGTTGCTGGTTTATTCAACAAGTTCAAGAAAAAACACATGTCGATTGACAGGCTTGTTTGCTGTATAGTTGCTAGTAAGTATTGCTGGTGTGGTGTCGTGCTTACGTCACTAAGTATTCGCAAGGTGTTGCCTCGTGTGTCCGCGAGATCAGTGTGTGCAGGGAATACATGTACATGAGCGTGTGGCGCGAAGTTTCGAACCTGGGGGGTTCGGTTCTTTCTCTCCTTGTTTTTTAGGTGCGAAATTTTGAACCACGGGGGTTCGAAATTTCGACCTGCCGAGGCTCGAGATTTCGTGACCTGCAGGTTCGAAATTTTGAAGCCTCGAGGTTCGAATTTTCAAAGCCTGTAGGTTAAAAATTTTGAACCTAGCGGCTCGAATCCTTCAGGAATGCGAAGGGACTATTTCCTTTTATTATAAATAGCTCCCCCCTTCACTTTTTTCCTTCCGTTTACTTTCTTGCCTCGACCTCCATAGAAAAGTTTCGAGCTTCGATCCCCAGAACTTTGAATTAGGTGGGTCTCAAGAAATTTTTTGGAGGCGCGCATGGAGGAGAGGGAGGCGTTGGAGCGTGGAGTGGAGATTTGAACTCGGAGGAGGTTCTGACGCTCGAACCTGCAGAGGTTCGACATTCGAACCTTGTCGAAGTTCGAGCATTCGAACCCTCTGGGGGTTCGAGCATTCAAACCCCCTGGTGGGTTCGAGCATCTGAACCCCTTAGTGGGTTAGAGCTTTTAAGCCTGCGGATCCTCTGTGTCCCCCAAGTATTGTGGCTCTGTATACGTTATGACCTTTCCACATAGGATAGACATATACTCGAACTGTGACGGGACTGTTGGACTGTTTTACTTTCCTATGCATATCTTAATCTTGCATGATACCATACACACATGGTAGCTTTCACCAACACGAGGGGTACAAGTTATTCCAATGTGATATCTAACACTAGTGTCTTAAAGTATAGTTAACTATGCAAATAAAATCAAAGACGGGAAAAATCCTGGAAGCCGAGGCTTCCCCATCATCGTCACATTCATATGATTCTACCAACAGCGTTAGCTTGAGTGGCAGCGAGCTTGAGACCATCGAAGGATCCGTCCCTTCTCAATCGGCCAGTTCACCCCAAGTGTCTGATCACGGGGAACGACTTGAGAGGCTACATTCTCCGGTCATATGTGAAGAGGTTGAGAATGAGGACATTATGAATGAAGATGAATCAGTGGGCCCAGTAGCCCCGGATATGTTACACGATGCTGTTGTCTTGGAAAATCCGACGGACTTGGTACCGTCGCGCTTGGATGCTACGGCAGTCATGAAGATGGCGCAGCGGTTCAACATACCAATAGGTGATGCTCATGCGCAAGAAGATGGAAGGGCTCACGCACCGCCCGAGGGTTTAACTTCCTGGAATGGGCAAGCTTGTTTCGCGGGGAGCGTGCCCCAGGCTAACGATTTTATTCAGAATATTCTGTCCTATTTCCACCTGGCACCTTCACAACTGCATCCAAATGCGTACTCATCACTCTTAGGCACTTACGTTCTATACCGAGAGTATTCTTCAGCTTGAGGAGAACATCTAGCAGATCGCCTTTACAATGGTTCCTGGAAGCGACAACCACCACCAAATTCTTTAGCGGGACATGGCCCAGGCCATCAGTGTTCAAACATGACTGGTTATTTGTGCACTGCCCTCCTGGATTTGCAAGGAGGTGGCTTGAAGGGAGTAAGTTCTTTCGAACTTTGCTTCCAATTATAAAGTTCTTAGAGCTCGTATCTTATTATTATCCTTCTTTGATTGCGGTAGGGAATCCAGAGGCATCCACCGGCAAAGTGTATAGGCAGCGTCTTGATGCCTTACGGGTGATTCCTGAGGAATTTCACAAAAAGGAAACTGTAACAAGCCCAGAACGCCTTCACTATGCGTTGCTGCTTCCCAATGATCGGGTTGTAATTAGGCCTGCAGTGGCAAGAGGTGTACCTAAGAAGGTGGTGGCGAAATACCCTGCGACCCCTGGTCAGAAAAGAAAAGTGTCCTCCGCTGGGCCCAGGCCGAAGAAGGTTGTTAAGCTCCAAGGAGACGTCGGTGGAGATGGGGCTTGTGGTGAGGAGGCTGCAGCCGTAGATGAGAGCCCATTGAATGCTCCTGTTCCGCCCCCGACTGAAGGGACATGGGAGGGAGAGTCGATTAGGCCAATGTCTCCAATGGCTTCTCTTGGAGCTGCCACCCCGCTCAAGGACGAGCTCCAGTTTGATGACTTGAATAAACTTGATCTTGACGTAACCCTGTGGCCGACTCCAGCCGTTATGGACAAATTAGCTCTTGCTGCGGAGGGGTTAACTCCTTCGAGCGGATCACAATCTAGTCCGTTGAGAGAACACTTAGGGTATACACTCATTAGCACTGCCTATCATAGTGGCTCATCTGAGCATGCGACTTAACTGATTTCATTTCTTTGACTGGTGATATGGTTAGAAGATGCGGAGGACGAGGTTATGGTCATGGAGGCCGCCCACGCCCTAAGAGTCCTTTCTTTGAGGGCTTTAGAAGAGGGACCAACTTGTATGGCATTCCACCCCCGATCGGCCGCGACAGTGGACATTGGGATGTGGATATATCTTGTTGATCTCTGACTCGTCCTCCTCCCCCTCCGACTCGGGTGTTTGACGGAGACTTTCGACTTAACTTAGGGGGTTCTCGGCGTCCGTCTTCGACAGCCCCTCCATACACAACGATTCCTGTGCCTGTTCCAGTTACCAGAGAGAGCCGCCACTTGGCCAACCAAGGCCGGATAGGATGAACGTGACCGGGAGCGGGAACTAGCGGCGTCTGAGCAACAAAGGCTTTTTATCGACGAACAGAGGGCATGGTTGAAAATGACTTTCCCTCGACACTACTTTGATGAGTTGTCGGTCCTTCCAAACCTTTGCTCGTATCCCGCTAGGGACTCCGTAGAAATCTGGATGCATGTGAAGGAAGCGTATCAT
The DNA here is from genome assembly GCA_030737875.1 of Allium sativum. Lineage (NCBI taxonomy): Eukaryota > Viridiplantae > Streptophyta > Magnoliopsida > Asparagales > Amaryllidaceae > Allium > Allium sativum. The sequence goes on along the minus strand of CM060915.1, from coordinate 45,797,545 downwards.
CAGGCTGACACCACCTATTATTTCCATCTATCGGAGCTGATCAAGAGGAAGAATATGGAGCTCATGAATTAGCAGTTAACTATTGACTCTGAGAAGACCACTGCCGTTCATCTAAATGTGGTGATTGGTAAGTTTACTCTCGGTACTGTGAGCACATTGTCCTTTATTCCCGTATCTTTACATGCAAACTCGTGAATCCCGTTGCTGTAGCTGAGATAAAGAAAGGGTACGAGACCCTCAAGAGGGAGGCTGATCACTCCCGCTCTGTCTTCAATGAAACTATAGCCGATCTTACTACCTAGAACACGGCCCTAAAGAGGGACAAGCCGAGGTGGATAAGGTATGTGTTGATCTGGAAAGGGAAAACGCGCAAGTTTTCGATCTCCAAACTAACAATAATGCCCTGAGAGTGGAAAATGATCATCTGAAGCAACAACTTGAGGAGATGAAAAAGGCTAAGGAGGACGCAGAGGCCAGCAACCGGGATGTGCTGGGCACAATGGATGGAGTGAGAGAGGCGTACCTCAAAGAGGTGGAACAATTGAGAGAGGAACTGGAGGACATAGCGTTACGAATGCAACCGTCTGTGGTGGAAGACATCCAAAACATGTACGTTAAGGTCTTGAGATTCCATGGACTCTTATGGGTTGTCGATTATCCCCAGGAACTAGCCCGGACTTGGGAGAGGCTGGTGACATATGAGGCCTTCTTGTGCGAAGTGGATGTGGGAACTTTAGATGAACGTCAACTCGCGATTGACCTCCTGACTGCTAAGGAGCATGAGAAGTTGGAAGAAGGTAAGAGGCTGCTTCTTAAGGATGCCGAGAGGGAGAGGCTGGAGAGGATCACCGCTGAGAAAGGGAAGTCTATCATGGCTGAGAGTGTCGTGGTAGCGGAGACATCTGCCGAAGCAAGCTCTTATCGACCACCGGTCCCTGAATCTGGTATGGTGAGTGGTCCCGCAGCTTCCACTCGGGTTTCGACCGAGTATGACCCTGAACACCCTGACCTAGGAGCGGTCGGATTCACTTTACCTACCACCACCAGTACCCCGCTTGACATTTCTACACCATCCCTACCCAGAGGTAAATTTCTTTTGCCATGCATCCCCGAGGCTAATGTAATTACCGAATTTGTGGACTAAAAGGTTGTGTTTTCAATGTACTACCCTTCCTGGATTGACCATGACATCGGGCCCTGCCCCATGGTCCTATAAACAACTGAATCTGGGCTAGGACTTGCAGCAGTGCAATTTGAAGAGGGTGATGATCAACTGGATACCTATTCGGATATATGGTTAACCCCCAGCATGATCGATACCCTTGTGGAGGAAGGCGAGGTGTATGATGGGAAAAGTGCGGCTGCCCGGGGCCTAGTGGAGGCTGATGGGCCTTCGATGGATGCTATGGTGGAGACTGAAAAAGCCAAAATGGTGGCCAAATGCGAAGAGGTGGAGGAGAAGCAGAAGCATGATGAGGCTTCCAGGAAAGAGGTCCTAATGAAGATCAAGCAGGACGCTGAGGCGAGGGCCGCTAACACGGAAGAAGAGGGCTGATGATGAGGCCCGGAAGGATGAGGAAGCACAATAGAGGACTACTGAGTCTCTTGAGGAAACTAAGGCTGGCGATGACATGCTGCATAGATCCCAGAAGCTTGCTGAGCGTCGGGATGCTAGAGAGGCCAAAGAACGAGCTGAGCGAGAAGGCAAGGCAGTCCCCGAGAAGAGTGACGCTGTGGTCGGCCTTGCTGCTGGGGGTGCCGCCATGCCTACATCGCATACCTCCGTTGTTGATATTATCGAGATCTCTAGTGGCGAGGGTGCGGACGAGAAGCATCTTTTGGTTTCTCATGAGTCGACCACTTCTCGGAGGGGCCAAGACGGGAAAAGCAGGTTTAGTAAGAAGAGGCCCGGGGAAAGGATGAACCATCAAGTGCGGAAACTGCAAAAAAGAAATACAAGCACAAACGAAAGAAGCATTATTAGTGTTAGTAACTTAAGTAGAAGTTACCGTTTTATTTTGGTAGTATGGGCCGATAGTTTACGTGAGTATGGCCTCGCTTTTGGTATTTCAAGACACGATGTGGTTCTTATGTACACTCTGTCATTAGAAAGAAAGATGTTAGACATGTAGTCTGTTTTTAATGTATGTGTGTTGAAATGGAAATATGAATTAGTAAAGATCGCAATTTGTGTTAAGTGTTTGGATGTTCTTCTTATGTTTTCAGGCATCCCGTACTTGCATAAGCATACTTATCGTTACACCTAACAAAAAAGCGATTGCGTGTCGCGCTCTGGGCCGATTATTCCAGAGGGACGTGATTGTGTACCGTGCTCCAGATCAATTATTCCGAAGGGGTGTGATAAAGCGCAGGCTTCTAGTAAGTTTCCCTCAACTCAGAAAAACCGTAGTTTGCGAAGCCACGCTGAGCGCCCGCTGTATTTGGGTTGCCCAGTGTTAATCCCAAGCGTAGCGAAGGCGTATGATGCCGCGTTGTGCGGTCTGTCCAGTATGTGGCTATCCCATCGTTCATCGGGTTAAGGCGAGCCGCAAGTGTCATTTTATTCAGCTAAGAAGAGAAGCCCAGATCATCAGTCCGTAGGGTCCGATCGTGGCCATGGGCTACCCCTCAGCCTTGAGAGCTTCGTGGAACGGTCGGTCTCGGTGCTGCGCCAAGATTCGACTGGTACCCGTAGCCAAGGGAGGGATGTACATCACTCCTGTCTGGCTATTGGGTGGCGCTAAGTCGCTTGGAACTTGGGCGCATGACGATTTATCCTCGATCTCGGCATAGGGTCAAGATTGGAGTTCGTGGTTATTTATACTCGATCGCGCCACGGGCCGACGACTCGAGTAGCGTTTCCGGCTCCCGCGTTCGGGGTGCCAGTCGTAGCCATTGTGCTTTGGTCTCGAGGTTGGCTCGAGACTCGGACGGCGACACTGACTCCGTGCTTGGAGGCCGACACGACAACAGTTGTTTGAATGTAAGCTAGTTGTCAGGATTAATCAAATGCGTCATGTGCAGAGTAAACATAGGCAGGAAGAGATGGAAGTTGAACATCATTTCCACTAATAACTTTGGCAGTAATAGCCTTTACAATGCATTGAATTGTTAGAAAATAAAACATTTTTGGAAAGCGTAAATAACTATGCACTAAGTTATGTAAAGTAACGGTGGAGATGTTCACTGTTCCATGCCCTTGGGAGTTCAGCTCCATCCACGGTTATGAGTTTGAAAGATCCATTGCTGAGCTTCCGTTGTATGGATCATGGACCTTCCCAAAGAGGAGCTAGGCCTGTTGGTGGAGGAAAGACCCGCCTTAAGACGATGTCGCCGACATTGAGGTCCTTATGGCGGACCCTAGAATTGAAGTATCGGGCGACTCGTTGCCATTAGGCAATGGCTCAGAGATCAGCTTCATTCCTTTTCTTTTCCAGCAAGCAAGTGATCTAAAAGTAAATCTTGGTTTGTCCTTGGATCGAAATAAGTGACTCGATGAGATGGAAGCTTGAGTTCGTTAACAGTGACGACTTCTGATCCGTAGGCGAGGGCGAAGGGAGTATGTCCGGTTGTTGTCTTGTGGGTGGTTCGGTATACCCATAAGGCTAGAGGAAGTTCGTCTACCCTCGTGCCCCCAACCTTTTCCAAGCGCTTATTGATGACTGACTTAATAACTTTGTTGACCTCTTTGACCTGCCCATTGGCTTGAGGATGAGCCACTGCCGAGAATCTCTTTTCGATGCTATGCCGCCGGTAGAAGGCTTTGAATTCGGCGCTCTCAAATTGAGTGTCGTTATCAGAAATGATAGCTTGAGGAACCCCATATCGAGTAATGATGTTGCTTACAACGAAGTTTGATCATCTTCTTGGTAGTGATTGTGGCGAGGGCTTCAGCCTCTGCCCATTTGGTAAAATAATCAACTGCGACGACGGCATATCGTGCCCTGCCTCTGGCCATTAGAAGAGTTTCAGTGATGTCGATTCCCCATATGGCGAATGGCTATGGGCTAATCATTTTTGTTAACTCAGTAGGCGGGGCTCTCGAGATCTTTGAGAAACGCTAGCACTTATCGCACTTGCGAGCATAGTCTACGGTGTCTTGATTGAGCGTGGGCCAGTAATAACCATGTCTAACTTTTTTTCTGACCAGGGTTTGCCCTCAAGTATGGTCGCTGCACTCCCCTTTATGCACATCGTTTAGGACTTTGATGGCGTTACGATGGGCTACTCACCTGAGCAATGGGACAGAGAAACCTCTGCGGTAGAGAATCCTATCCATAAGAAGATAGCGAGGCGAATGGAGGGTGAGTACTCATCTTTCCTTGTAGCTCCCCGGAAGGGTCCCGTGTTGTAGGTAATTCCTGATAAGTGTCATCCAAGATTCAGGTTTGGGTTCGTGCTCATGACTGCCTCAGTCTGAATTTGCTTGATACTAGGGGAGTCGAGCACTTCGACGGGGCTGAACTCCAAAAGTTGCGGATCCTCGGAGCTTGCTAGTTTGGATAGCGAATCTGCCTTATCATTTTGTTCTCGGGGTATGTGAGTGATGACGAAGTGGTCGAGGTGAGAGAGCAGTTCCTGAACCTTGGTTAAGTAGAGGGTGAGTCGTTCCTCCTTAACTTGATATTCCCCTTTTAATTGACGCACGATGAGTTGCGAGTCGGAGAAGATTTGGATTGTCTTTAGTTTAAGCCCGATCGCAATTCTAAGTCCGGCTATCAAGGCCTCATATTCCGCGTCATTGTTTGCAGCAGGGAAATTTAGTTTTAGCGCATATCATATTGGGCATTCCTCGGGGGTGATGAACACGACTCCAGCCCCGGAGCATTTGTTGTTGGAGGACCCACCCACGAAAAATTTCCATTGAATACCGGGAGCTTCCGCGTTTTCTGCTGGAGTCTCCTCGGGGGAAGTGAATTCTACTATGAAGTCAGCAGAGCTTGTCCGAGGATGGCACGACAAGGAATGAACATTATCTCAAATTGGATCAGGTCCATACTCCACTTCAATAGCCATCCAGATGCTTCGGGTCGCTGTAGGTTCGGCCGTAGTGGCTGATTGGTGAAAACCTTTATAGGATGAGACCGGAAGTATGATCGAAGCTTCCGAGAGGAGATGAGAAAGCAAAATGCCAGCTTTTCCAGCTTCGGGTAATTCTTTTCTGCCCCTGTTAATCGCTTGCTTATGTAGTAGACGGGCCGCTGGACGCGGTCCTCGTGGCGGATTAATGTCGAGCTAATTGCCTGCATAGAAACAACCGAATAAATGTATAAGTCCTCATGGTCTACGGGCATGGATAAGATAGGTGGTCGCTCTAAGTGATCCAAAATTTCTTTGAACGCAGAAATGCATTCTTGAGTCCACTCGAAATTGCGTTTCCCTTTTAGTAGTAAATCGAAGAAAGGAATGCACTTATCGGTGGCCTTGGAAACGAACCGACTTAAAGCGATGACCTTTCCATTTAAACTTAAGACATCCTTAATGTTTATGGGGATTTGGATATTCCGATTAGCTTCGATTTTTTCTGGATTAACTTCGATTCCCCGGGAGTTGATGGTGAAACCCAAGAACTTTCCTGAAGCGACTCCGAAGGAGCATTTTCAAGGGGTTGAGTTAATGTCGTACCGGCAAAGGATATCGAACATTTCAGAGAGGTCGTGGACGTGACCGCTTGATGCTTTAGATTTTACCAAAATGTCGTCCACGTATACCTCCATGGACTTTCCGATTTGGTTTTTAAAGAGTCGATTAACCATTCACTGATAAGTAGTGCCGGCATTCTTGGGGCCGAACGACATGATGCGATAGCAATAAAGTCCGAGGTCTGTTATGAAAGAGGTGTGATCCTAGTCGCGAAGGTTCATTGGGATCTGATTGTAGCATGAATAGGCATCCATGAAAGATATTAGTTGGTATCCGTCGGTTGAGTCAACAAGTTAGTCGATCTTTGGAAGCGCGAAGCTGTCCTTGGGACAAGCTTTGTTTAAGTTGGGCAAGTCAACACACGTTCGCCATTTACCGTTGGCCTTCTTGACCAGAACGGGGTTGGAGACCCACTCGGGGTAGTCGGCTTTGTAAATGAAATTGTTGTTGAGTAGACGATCTACCTATTTCTCAAGCGCTCTGGACCTCTCAGGTCCCAAGAAGCTACGCTTCTGCTTGATTGGAATTGTCATAGGATCGATACTTAGACAATAGCAAGCGATCGCAGGGTCGACGTCTTTCATATCAGAATAAGTCCATGCAAACATGTCTAGGTTAGCCTTCAATAAATCCACAAGATATTCTTTTATTACAGGATGGAGTTGCGATCCTATCTTTAGAACTCTTGACGGATCATCGAGATTAACGAGAGTATCCACTGTAGATTCGACCAGGGTAGCCCTCTTGTACTCGGGCTCTTCGTCCTTCAGTGGGTCGAGGTCTTCGGAAAGACGACAGTGGTGCCTGATCCATGGCACAGACGCTGCTGATTGCTATGCTGAAATAGTCTTGGCGCAAGAAGGCGTGGGCACTGCTTTACCCTTGTCCTTGTTGTGCGCGTTCTTCCATTTTATTGCATAACATTCTTTAGCGCTTACTTGGTTGCCTCTGACTGTTCCAATCCCGTTTTCTATCGGAAATTTCATTAAGAGAGACCATGGCAATATGCAAACCCGAAACTCTTTGAGAAAAGGGCTCCCGAGGAAGGCGTTGTAGGGGGAATCAATGTCTATAACTACAAAAGTGAGGATTCAGACCCGGCTCCGATCCCCTTTGCCCAGCTCCATAGGTAAATCTGATCGTAAGCAGCTTTGATAATGATGTTGACTGAGCTTCCAGAATCGATTATACTTTTTGGATAGAAGCTGCACTGATCTGAGTAGTGATAACTGGTGGATCGATGGTTGGGATATCCACCCCAGTAGAATCTCTTTCGTGGAAAACGATGTCATCCGGCATGGTCTTTTGGAGCTTGGCTGGGACAGATTCATTGAGTGCGAAGCAAGTTTCGTAAGTAGCATGCTTTATCGAACTAACATACTCTTCCATTTTTGGAAGCTTTCATGTGTGGGATAAGGCCCACCACATATGGTGTTGATTAAGATCCCACGCCTTGGGTTAGATGGATCTGGAGCTGCTTTGGCGGCTGCCTAAGGCGCTGGTGCCTGAGGCTTTGGATTTGCTTCGGAAGGAAAAGGATCTTGGACGTATTGCTCAAGTCGCTTTTCACGGATAAGCATTTCAATTGCATCCCAGTATTTTTCTCAAGATCGGTTGATTCCCTGGTGCGCGACCTCTTATATGGCAAAGTGTTGCATTTCTCCAAGTAGATGGTTTCTATATCCTCATTTAGCGAGGTGTATGTCTCGAAGGCTCGGTAAGGGTCGGGCTTTCTTGGTCGGTCGGGGCCTGGTCGTTGTTCAAGCTGTCTTGCCTACCATTGTTCGGTCTTTTCCTATTAGGACCTGGCCCCTTGTTCTGATCAAAGGGTTCTCCTACTAGTTTTCTTCTGAGGTTGTTATTTGCAGCGCCTGCTTGATGGCCATTGGGGAGACTGGTGGATGAGAGTCGGTTGTTCCTTGCCTCATGTTGGCATAAGTACTGATCCGCCTTCTCATAGAAGGCGTCGAGGCTTTTTGGTTGCTTCCGATCGATCCACGCCCCAAATTCGGAAGTAGGGAGGTAACCTTTGGCTAATTGAAAGTGTACAGTGCGAGGATCCGGGTCCTCGACCTCGGCGAGGGCAATGTTGAACCTGGAGAGGTAGCTCTTGAGCGACTCCGCGGGCCCTTGGTATAAGTTAGAAAGGGTGAGGGCATTCTTTGAAGTTGGTATGTGCATCTTGAATTGTTTGACCAACTGTGTCTCTAACTGACCGAAGTTATTAATGGAATCGAGTGGGAGGCGAGAGAACCATAACAGAGCAGTTCCTGATTAGAAGACTAGGAAGCATTTGCATTTTACCAGATCATTTCCCCGACTCGAGTCCATTTGCCATTCATATCGATTTAGGAAGACACATGGGTCAGTGGTGCCGTCGTAGAGTGGCATTTGCAGCAAGCTGAAGCGTCGCGACCATTTAGCTTCGTTTACCCTACTTGTGAAGGGGTTATGCCTAATGTCACTTTCCACGAATCGTGCACATTTCCTTATATTTTCCTCATGATTCTTCGAAACATGTCTGGTAGGTAAGTTGGATGGGGATCCGCCATTGGGACCCATGGGTTTTGGCGAGGTTCTGGAGTTCTGTTGCGAGGGCGTCTTTTATGATGGACATCCAGATCGTCTTCCTCCATGTCCTCAACATTTATGATTGGGTCTTGGTGTGGACGGTGAGGTGGAGCAGGGTGATGCAGTTCCTATTCTGGAGGAACACAGGTCGTTGGAATAGCAGGTCCATCATCCTGACTAGCGACCGTCGGGTTGTGTCGAGGAAGAGGTTGGTTTGTAGGACTTGGTCCGTCATCGATGATCAAGCGAGAGATGTCTCGGTATTGTGCCCCTTGCTATATGTGACGGTAGTTCGGTCGCCATTCCCATTGCCGTTGGTGTAACCGTTGCCATTACCATTGTCGAGGGCATTGGTGCGGGCGGCGACATTGTTGATCAGGCTAAACCTCCTCCTTTGATGTGGACCCCTTGACTCAGAAGAGGAAGTTTCCGATATGGTTGGTCGGGGTCGAACATTGTTCCGAGTTAGTTGAAGTCGAGCGACGATGCACTGACTTTCTTGAAGTTGTCGCATAAGGTCGATGTTATTCCTTAATGCTTGATTAAGATCGACCGTCGTGCTCTCATATTTTTCATTAAGCCCGCGGATTTGAGTTTGCGTCGCGGGCGCTTCGGGGTCCACAGTAGGAGGGACGGTTTCATTAGTGGTTGGGATGTCCGTTGGTTGAGGTTGGGACGTATCGACCTCGGCTAAAGAGATGACCATTGCGTTCTTTGGTCGCTTTGTCATCGTAAGCAGACTCGACAGTAGGTTTAGCAAGGAACCTCAAGCTCGTCGGGGTCGAGATGACAACGTGCGACAAAGGCGCAAAATTAGAGTCTTCTCAGTGAAAGCACCAAATGTTAATGGCAGAAAATGTCGTAAACACCAAAGATTCCAATTACTAGGAATAGTTAATTTGGTTGCACAGACTAGAGTAGAAAAGCAGTAAACAACACAAGAGATTTATAGTGGTTCGGCCGCGTGAGGGGCATACGTCCACTTTGAAGCGTTGTTGGAATATTATTAATCACAAAAAGTTACAAGGTTGAGGCCCTCTCATGACATCTCATTACATTCAATACATTCATCTTTATGTTAGATGATGTCATAATTAAGCTATATGATGTCATCCTTAGGGCTATGTGATGTCACCTCTAAGGCATGATGCCATTATCCACATATATGATGTCATAATTATCATATATTAAATCTCTCAAGAAAGGGGCATTTTCGCCCTTCTTCTTCCTCAAATGGGAGATGCCATTAATGGAGCTCTCTTGAGGTCCTAAGATCTCAAATTCCAACCCCTTTGAAGTGTGAAGTCATGGGTTATTTATAGGAAAGAAGTAGGTTGGGATTAGGTAGGAGTCGGTAGAAATAAGGGACCACAACACGTACGAGAAATTCGCACTGGACCCGAGGCACGAATTTTCGCACCTCGAGTGTGCAAGATTTCGCACCACGAGGGTGCGAGATCTCGCACCTTGAGGGTGCGAGGTTCTACAACTCAAAGGCTGGGCGAAGGGGAGTTTGGGGTGCTGTGAGGCCTCAGCTGGCGTGATCCCTCTTTATCTTGTTTCCTTTGCTCCTATGCGTTCCTTTCGGCCTTAGTTCCACGTGATACGTTGAGTCGAGCATGTCTTATGTACTTCTGAGAACCGAACCAAAAAGCCAGTTAACTGTAATAGATACAAAAAAACAAATATATCCAAGGTTATTTTATAGCGTGCATGCAAAATTCGAAAAACAAAAACAGAAAAATACCCTGAAGGAAAAAATAAACAAAAAATTGTTCTATAAGGACAAGTGGGCAAAATTTTGTCCATAAGAACAAATTTTAGTGTAAAGGGAGGAATTATAATAGGCCCTGAATTCCCCCTTTTACACTAAAATTTGTCCAATAAAATTTTGCCCTTTTGTCCTTATGGAACAATTTTTTGTTCATTTTGTCCTTGAGGTTAACCCATTGCATATATGAGTAGGCTTGGTGTACTAGTTCCACATTCCTCAAATCCATGTTCCAATTCTTATCACTATATATTCTCAACCATTCATTGAAATAAATATATTTTAGTGATCACTTATTTAATAGGAAAATGTTTGAATTTTTGTTATTCGTTAGGATGGAGAATTCTGGAACTATATAACATTTCATTCTTGATATATTTCTAACAAAGCAAGTGTATTATTACGATACAGCGTAAAATAAAAGCTATCATCATTTTTTAAATGGGAGGGGTTTTCAGGTCCATTTACAAGTAAATTCCCTTAATGTAATTCACTGATAACATATGTGATTTGCAATAAGGGTCCTTTGTTACTCTCTTTGGGTCTTTGATTGCTTATGAGTAAGAAGGTGCTAACTTATAATTCGACGAAAGTATTAATTTATAATGTTACTGCTTAATAGGATTCTTAAAGACCATGTTCGAGGAAGTAAATTATACAAGAAAGTTATGGTATTGTGGGTAGAACCTAAGTTATTTTTTAGTCTTCAGATTGTATTGTTATATAAAATTCATGATATCTAATTATGAATTGCATTCACTTCTATTTCAATTGCATTAATCTGTTTCATGGTATCATAATTGTAATTAAATAACCGTTTACATTTACATATATGGTTTGTTCCATGTACACTCTGGAGTCTGCATATAGTTTTGCGTTTGCCTTTGACATTTGTATGGCTTCGGTTTAGGTATTATTTTTGCATGTGTACTAATAAATGCTTCCTTCTAATAGGAGGATCAAAAGGGTACAACGCTAAGAAACCGGCTATATATAGTAAATGAAGCATTAAACTTCCAAATATAACAACAAAATTAATAAAAAACATCAAGGAATGAACACACGTGTGTGAAGTTTATGAGTGCAAACAGTGGTGGAGCTAGAAAAAAATTCTGATGAGGTCACATAGTTAAGGGATTCGGAGACAATAACAAAAAAAAGACAGCTATTTTGATTTACCACAAGAAAATTTTATAATAATTTTTTGATAGTTTCAATCTCAAATTTTGTCTCAATTAAAATAGATATTTTGATCATTTTCACAGAGCGACGAAACAAGGACCAAAATCATTTTCACAGAGCAACGTTTAATTTCGTCTCAGTTTCAATCTCAATTTGTAAACCAAACAAGGGCCAAAATCAAAATCAAAATTTGGGTTTATAGAAACCAAATAGAAGTTATAGACATCCATAGATCAACGAAGAATGCCACTACCGCACTGCACCACTGGCAATGATAAGTGTCAGCGATTGAGAAAGCTGAAGATTTCTTTGTTCATGCGTTCTTTGGATTTAAGAAAAAAATCTGAGAGAGACGCTGCTTTCTTTCCACTTTTCATTTGCTGAAGCAAACTCATTTTTTCTGCTTTGCTCTAAAGCTAACTCATTTTTTTGTTTTTCTCCTTTTTTTCCCTCCGCTTTGCTGAAAGGATGCCCTATTTCCATTTCTTATTTTTCTGGTGAGGTCACGTGACCTCACCAGCTTAGGCGTGGCTCCGCCTCTGAGTGCAAAGTTATAAATGCTACCAACCTAGCAATATGGGATAGACCTACACCAAATAAAGGTTAAATGGCACATGTATAGGGGTGTAAATCGGTTAGACCGGATCAGACGTAGGTGTGATCAGTTTCTATCCTAAAAAATCGGACCGAATACGGATCGGACGAAATTTTTTCTCGGACAAATCTTTTTGTCTTAATTCGTGTCCTAAATAAAATCGGTCGGACACGAACATACAATTTTCGAACATGGACACGAGCAGACTCGGTTGGACATGGCTATTTGTATCATATTTTATAATTTTTATTAAGTTTTCTCTTAACTATATATATCAAATTACAACGAAATCGGACGAATTCGAATGAACACGGACCGAACGTGATTTCTTCTCGTATAAATGTTGTTGTGCTAACTTGTATCCTAAATGAAAATCGAACGGACTCGGACGGATGTACTTCGTTCACGGACACAAATAGGCGTCGGGCATTCGTACAAAATTTACGGCCCTACACATGCAAGCAGGTTTGATCGTCGACAATGAAATTGAAAATGGAAGTAGTTTAAATGCCTATATATTACCATTTAATGTTCTATGTAAGAGTGAACTTCAGGTGTACGATTATTATAATGTAATTTTTATATCTATCCAAGATTACGATCAGTTAATCCACATCTAAGTTAATCCACGGAATAATGATTAGTTGATCCACATGTGCAGAGACGGAACTAGATATAGGCCAGTAGGGGCTGTGTCCCCTCAAAATATTTATTTGTTTTAAAGAAATTGAAGTGTTTTGGTCCATATGTGACTACAACCCATATATACACGACCCCTCCAAATCAAAAAAGGCCGTATATATGATCTCATATGTTATTTTGTCCCCTTCGTTGGTCGATTCTGGTTCTGCCACTGCACATGTGCATTAACTGATCAATCAGCTAAACGGTTTATTTTTCTATTCCCGTTGACAAGACAAGCATGACTTTTGTGATCAAAATGAATATTACTACTGCATAATACATTAATGAGAGAAATGAATTGGAAGGCACCGTGATGGCTAGCAAAGATATGAAATTCTTAAGTGTAGCAATGAACGGTTGTTTATTCTTTAGCAAGCTGTTACTTCTGCTTTTAAGCAGCAGAGTAGCCTATCAATTTGCTGGTGCGCACTTGCAGTATTTCAATGGACTAGATTTTTGATACCATTGTAGAGGTTAGTTTCTCCATGTTGTATCCTAAATCGTGAGGATTATGACCAAACTTAGTTTGTGAGAACAAAAACGACATAGAAAATAAAATTGAATGAATGCAGTGCTTTTATTTGGACCATACTCTGGCATTGTGAAGGAAGAACTGTAAGTTACAAGAAGCATTTGCTTTGTATACAAGATGTTTTGTAGAGCGATGTTATCCTGGAAAGGGTTACTATGCAGAACGATGGTATAGCAATTTTTAAGGGGTCATACTGCTTTTAAGTGTAGGTTGTAATTAGATTTATTCAAGTTGTATACTAGTTTAGCACTCAATTAAATTTTGTCAACAACATTAGAATTACGATCCATATAGAAGCAACGAAATTAGATTCTATTTGCTATATAAGTTGTGAAGAACGACGCAATGAATTGTTAAGTGAAAAAAAATGTAGTATCATGTTTTTAAAAGATAACGACGTATTTAGCAAAACCATCTCATATAAATCCATAAATCAAAATTATTTAATCTTGGTATTTCTTTGAAATTGATACTTTCTTCTCCATGCATCGAAATTATTTCTACACTTTCTCATCTTTATAGATTAAATGATCGAATGTTCATCTATTTTACCGATGATGGATTAAGTATATTTTGTAAGAAAAGTAAAAAGAAGGTGGTGACGACTTCTAAGGTAGGGCTTCATAATTCATAAAATGTTAAGATGATCTCAAAAGTCAAAATTAACTCTTTATACCAAATACAAAAAAGGATTCAGTGATTAATTGTTATATTATTGAGCAATATGATATTTAATTATATCGGAAGGACAACATTAAACAGACATTGATGTTGTTGATAATTTGACATAACTACGTGTATAATGAGCGCATAGCATAGACTGTGAATTTATTATGATAAAATGGTTATACTGAACACGATCATTAAAAATTATCAATTAGCAGCTTCTATAAATGATCATAGTTTTAAGAAGCAAAGACTATTTGTAGACAAAATAAAAACAATACCATGGATAAACTAAATAAAATTATATATAGTGAAAAATTGGAAAATCATGTTTAAAAGTATCATGGATCATGAACTGAATAATATTCTGGATACAAATAAAACTTACCTTATTATAATGGAGCTATTGAAAACTGATAGTTGTGGTTGAGAAGAAACGATTTCCTAACAAAGCAGTAATAAGTATATGATCACCAACTCAAATCCCCTATACCCAAAATTCTCTATCCCTCTGTACTCAACCAATAAGAACCCTTTGATTTCCCTTTTTTAATTAGGCCTTCTCCTTTTCTTTGACTTAATTGTAAAAAGGGGGGAATCAAAGTTTCTGACTAGCTACGCACTGGATAATAGAGAATTTTGGGTACAGACGATTTGCTCTGTATGATCATATAGTAGTGCATTAAATGTAAAAAGTGTGAAAGGAAAAAGCCTCAATTCACAGTTTAAAACGACTCCTACATGGTTGTTTAAACATTAATACAGTCAAGAGTGAGGCAGTGAACATTTTTTTTTTGGGAATATATTAACAATCATGTAAACAACCAGATGTAAACGATCATATGTGAATTAAAAAACAATAAATATGCTTAAAAAAAATTATGCATCGAACATTAAATTTTATACATATTATTTTATATCAAGACAAAATAGTAAAAAAAGATTATATCTTTTATCTATATGGTATGGAACAAGTGCCTCAATTCAACACGTTGAGAAATAATGATGAAACTTTGTTATAACCAAATTTACAGGTCGGTATTTGGTTTGTTTTTCGTTTTGTATTTTGAGTTTTCGGCATTATGCGAGGAAGATGGGTAGGTTGGAGGGACGACGGAAGTATGAATTTTGTCTCGCCATCCACTATCTCGCAAAACATGGAAAATAAAAAAAGTTGTTTCCATATGTTAAATTCGTTTTCTAAAACGATCATTTTTAGCAGTTTATATATGTTGTTTGCAATTTTATTCTCGGAAAATGTAAAAGGCGATAATATATTCAAAATGCAAGGTTATTTCCAGAATGTTTTTGACCTTCAACCAAGTAGATTATGCAAGTTGTTCTTAAATCTATAATTTTCTTATGGCTCAATGCTCATTGAATTTCTTTCACTTCTAACAATTTTTTTCGACAGAATCGCAAGGTGCTTTAACATATCAGACGGAGAAAGTAATATAGGTCCAACTAGAAGGTTTTGAAAAATTCATGTAAATCGCGTGTATTTTAATTCAGTCATTTTCAAAGTTTTGAATCTTTTGTATGGTTCTTTGTCAGGCTTCTACGTGTAAGTAGCACTGATCAAGTTCTCATTCATCTTTTTAATTATACTTTTCACATTAATATTTCACATGATTGGTTGTGTAGTTAATAGCTTGAATTATTTGACTACTTTGTTCTGACTTCATACTATCTAAACCAACGAATACATAACATGATTGAAATTTTCAAATAACATCTTTTTAAGATTCAAACATCTAACTATTTTGATGTAGCACTTCATTATCGTTCTGCAATTAGCAATGCAACTACAATTAGTATTATATTTAATGAAGGCATAGTATAAAATAAATGTGCTTGCAAGGGACATCGTATGCTTAGGGTGCGTTTTTGACGAATGTGAACGGGGTATTTGTAACAACCTGGTGTTTCTAAACCAATTTAAAAAATTTATTTTAGTTATTTTAATGGATTTTGAATATTTAAAATGATTTATTATAAATAATAACGACTAAAAATTAATTTAAATCAAAGTTGGAACGTATAAATTTATTTTAATTATAAAACGAACTTGAAATGGCGCGGTAGTTTGAAAATTTGGTTTTGAACTTTAAATGAAAGTATAGGATTTAAAATAAATCGGATTCCAGTAAAACCAAAAATATTTGAATCTGTTTAATTATTCTTTTCTAATAAATGTGAAAAATTCTGATTTCATAATATAAAGTGAAAGTTATGTCCAGTTTAAAATTTGAAATAGTCGCTATGGAATTTATATATATTTTTAATATACATATCACCCTTAAAAATAGAGATTTTGCAAACAACCTCCGTTTTCAACGAAACCATTTTTGTTGGATCCGAAATGTCAAATTATTGTTAGGTTTTCAATTTCATAATTTTTGGAATTAATATGCAAGCGTATTAAATTTAAATGTGTTTGGTAATTTAGTTTAAATTTAATCGACTGGAAAAAGGCCATTTTTCAAACGATCTCCAAATTTGACGAAATTAGTTTTGTTAGGACCGTATCGTCAAAACATAGCTAGATTTATTTTTCTGTAATTTTGGACTCAGTATTTGGCCCCGGTAAATTAAAATGTACGTTTAATTACAATATATATTGATTTACATTTTAATTTTGATGAAAACTGATCAAAACAGTCGAATTGGCTTATGAAACATATCCCATAGTGTTTAGAATGAGGGTATTTGGTAGGAATGACATGACAGTCGTTGGGATTTGTTTGGAGTTCGAATAAAAAAAACTAACATTTTTGGAAATAAAAGAATATTAAATTACTATATAAGCGGACTAAAAACCTAATTTATTTCCCTTAGGAACCCGCCGCCTCCACCGTTCAACGACGAAAATTGCTCAGTATTTGAAACCCAAAAATCTTCCAAACCATTACAAATTAATCCAAACTCATTAAGCGAAAATCAAAGAACTTTCTTCGATCTTTCAATCTATATAAGTATGATGAAGTTTAACATTGTTTTGGGGTCGTTTTTTGAGCAGAAATAGCTTCCGTTCGAGGTGGATTTGGGGAGCTAGGGGGCTGTCGAGTTGGCCACGGATGGGGGAGGAAGCGCGGCTCGCGGCGGTGAAGAGGGTAAGGCGGTCCGATCATCCTCCGATCGACTGTAGCGGCAGTGGCAGCGAACCCTAGGCGGCGAGCTCAGTTCGATATAGGTTCTGGTTTTAAAACGAGGAAGATGACGTTTTTTTAAAATGTTATAAAAGGTCATTTAAGGATTAATTAATTTATTAATTATTTAAATTATGTAACTAATCTTTAAAATGTTATAACTTCTTCATACGAGGTCAGAATGACGAACGGTCAGTTGCGTTGGATTCGCAACGACGAACACTACAATATGGAATTGACCAAAACAGAAATAGAGAAGATTTGAATTTGAGGAGAATTCAAATCCGAACAGAAATAAAATCTTCAAATAAAGAATGACGGAGTGGAAACCAAAGTGAGAACTCATTCTCATTCAAAATTATTTTATCATGTTATTGTATTCATGTATAAAAATATATAGAACTGCCAGTGTAGATTTTTATCAGTTTTAATCATTATAAATTATATACAGTAGCTCACCTCCCTCGTCTACAGACCATGGAGATTTAAATTGATTGTATTTTGTGTTGTTTGTGATGCTGAAATGTTTAACGTATTAAAAATAATGTTAACATTAATGTGGTGGTTGAAATTAAATTATAAATATCCATTTATAATTTAAATAGTGAAATTTGGTTAAATAGAAAAATAATTCAAACCAAATTAGAGTTGGTTAAATTTATTAACCAATGATTTATTTAAATAGAATATTGTTGTTTGAAACCCCCACACGGGTATTGGGATGATATTTGATGTACACTAATCCCAATATTTAGTTGTATGTCAATCGATTGACTGACAGACTGTGATGAGCGTTATTTATTAATTTGAATGCTTATACAGTGGTATAATGCACACTGGATGATGTTTGAATGTTTAATGACTATTTATCATTATTGTGAATACATGCGATGTATGATATCCAAATAAGTAAAATTATATGGTAATTGTTTGAGTCTGATTCCGATTTGGAAATAACCATTTTTTAAAATAATGAATATTTTAAGATAATGAATATTTTAAAATAAGGAATATTTTAAAATAATATTCAGAATATAAATGAATATTTTAGGATAATATTCAGTGAATAATCAAAATGTGATTTTGATGTCCGATTTTGGATGGACACGAAAATAAAAATATGAAGCCGGGTTAAGTACAGAAACGCCATTTTAACCCGAACGGGTTTATCGATCGATTTTATTCATTTTATAATGAATATCGAAAGGAAATGATTTCAAAATTAGATATTTTGAAAATAATATCATTTCAATATTTTAATGATATGGAATATTTAATTTTGATTTGAATTTGAAGAATGAAGTTGGAATCGATTTAAAATGAATTTTTTATAAAATACGTTTTGAATGGAAATCGACGATATATATATATATAATGGCCTGAATAGAATGCGCCGTGCAGCGACCATTCGCGAATTTCAACCATTAACTTCAAATTGATGTTACGGGAAATCCGACCGTCGGATTCTCCTAAAACCAGAATTGTTGGGTTCGTATCGAAAAGAGCTATGAATTATAATAAGAGATTTAAATTTGAATGGTAGGATTTCAAATTATGTCCAAACTAGTTTTGGAAAAGGCCGCTGTAAATGCAGTTCGATGACCGTATATGGAAATCGACTGAAATGGCGATAATGAAATTATTAAAAATATGGAAAATTTGTGTAAAATCATATTAAACGATTTGGAAAGATTTTGGATGAAAAATTCCAAATTTGAAAATATAAAAATATATTTTTATCGAAATGAATTAGTTATTAACTAGAATAATAATCCAATGATTTTTAGGAATGATAAATTGGATTAGATAACGGTTTTTGAAATAACCTAAATTTTCCAACGTATGAATTGGAATGGATCGAAATGGAAATAATCTTCAGAATGTTTCGATATTGGATTCCGTGATTATACAAATATTGTTAAGAAATTTGGAAGATATATATATATATATCGTTATTCCTAGTACAGTATTTGTTGATTTCAGAATTTGATATTGAATATAAGCTGATATTAATTTCTATTCAGAGCCTTGTATTTAATATCAAACTGGATTTTGGGTTTGTCGTGAATGGTGTCTTAAATAACACTGTTCTTAAACCCCATTGAGAAAAGAATAAATCTTTTAATTAGGATTTAGAGAAGTATACCAATTAATTAATATTTAGTTGGAACTGAACTAAAATTGGATTTTTGGGTTTATTATGAACGATGTTTTAAACGACATTTGTACTTTAACCTAATTAATAGTAAAGATATGATTTGGAATCTATAAATCTTTTTATTAAGATTTAATGGAAATTTTCCAAAGAAAAGTTTTCAATTTAGTTTATTAAATTGGAATTGAATGGAATTCGATTTGGTAATAATCGAGATGAGCTTCTGTGAAGGAAGACCGTTACTATATATGGAATTTAAAAGGCTTTTCCGTTATTCCATTTATATTATTAGTCTGATACGGAAATTTATATCGATTGTATATTGATCTGCTTTCCATGAAGGTTCCATTTTAATGGAAGAGGATTTTGGGGTTTATCGTGAACTGTGTTTTAAATGGCATTAGTTCTTTAACCCAGTTAAAGACAGGATAGATTTTCCTAAAGTTGAATAATCATTAAGGAATGATTCTTGGGATTAAAACCCAAATTTGAGTTTTAATAAATCTTTAATTAGATTGAAATGGAAATGAGGTTATTAAATTTATCGAACTCATGAAATGATCGAGAATGAAGTACCACCAGTTTTACTCTAGGCGATAGTTAAATCTTTAATTAGATTTGAACGTGAAATGGTAATTAAATTTACCGATAACGCAGTAGGCGTTAGATATGGAGTACTACCAGTTTTGTTCCATGGGATGAATAGGTTGGGATTGGAAAATAAAATAAAGGATTACTTCTGTAAGGCTCGATAATCCCGACTAGTTTTAAAAACCTTAATTTGGTTTAGAATTGTGGGTAAATAAAATAAAATCTTTTGAAATGGATATCCAAAGGGATATTAAAGAATAAGTTTAAAAGAATATATCTTTGATAAAATTAATGGGAACTTTTCCCTAGATATGTGAATATTTGAATAAACGAATGTTCTGAATTGGAGAGAGGCATATGATGTGTTTTTATAGCATTTAATTAATTATTGTAAAATACACGAGTTATTCGGAAAGGCCGGGTTTATCCCATTCGGAATAAATGATACAACGACTAAAAGTCGACGATGAAGATGGTGGTTAGAGACCGGAGTTCTTCACATCGTTTGGATGATTACTGATGTTTTAATTGGGCTATACACCCAAGACAAGGTAATAAGTGGTGATCGTCCAGACGTACTTGGAGATCGACCGAATATGCGAGGACTTTTCTCCTGTATTGGACATATGGGATGAGGAATAAGGTGCCTCTGGTTTCGTTCAGACCCAGAACGGACTTGTAAATGGATGTGTGTTTGACATTGGATTTCACTCTGTATTGTTGATTTCTATTAAATATATATCTGTTTGGTGGTGGAGAATTTATTCTCTTGCTTAACATCCTTCTTTGAGACGTACGAGCTTAGAGGTTATATATTGATAAACATCATTTGTATAGCACGGATTTTCAATGTGGCATGCTGAGATGCAAATGATCAAGGTTTTTTGTTGAAAAGCAGAGTCTTGTGGTTGATGACCAAAGCAAAGCTTTAATTAGCATAGCTTTGTGTATAGCGTTAATTCGCGAGCCTCACACCCGATATGAGTCAAAAACGGGTTAGTGGCCGTAGGGAGAACTTGCGTTTCTTTCTAGCTAGAAGTGGTGTCATGGTATGGAGCCCAGACATTTTTACTTATGTGGATGATGGATTGTGAGGCGCCTTAGATATAGGGCTATATGCTCATAGGGTCTACGTACTGACCTGTTTGGAGGTCCGAAAGGACCGGAAAACGTATTGTTTAGGAATAATTAATCCATTAATGTATGTATGGACCGGCCATACAACATCCAAGGGTTTCCCGTAGGTGTGATCCTGAGGCATTTGCCAGAGTGTCGAATCGGTGAGGAGTCATCCCTTGCCTCGACTCATAGATGAAAATCCGATTTCCAATACACGACTTTTCGATTTTAGTTGTTAACCTATGTATGGCAGCATAACATATGGTACCTATGTCATCTATGATTGATACATTTATATTTGAATTTGATTTTGACACGGTGCACTTATAGTAATATCAAAATGATTTGTTTTGAACATACCAAGCATGTTTGGCTATTATAAGGGAAAACTCTATCCTTCGGCTTGCATTGCATTGTGTGATGGGACTGAGTCTTATAATAGCTTAATTTTCCAAAAAGAATTACATTGTTTTATTTTAAACTGAGATTCATGTGGAGTAAACCTGTTCCATGTTATACGACGTGGTCCCATGATTTCCCAACTGTAAAAATAAAGTTAATAACTGTTTTAGTTCTCACACCAGTCTCATAACTGACTCAGAGTTTATCGTTTCTACCTAAATTCTGGGTGCCCATACTTTGCACATGGGAAGCTAGTAGTTTTGGTTTTTGCAGATATTTCTTTTCCTAGGATCCCAGATTACAGCTGGAGCTATATTCGGAAAGCTTTGTATCCGTGTATTTCATTCAGTTGTGTTAGTTAATGTATTTTCCGCTGCCATGTATTTAAATCTCTGATATTTATTTTTTCACTGTATAATATTTATTTATGCTCTGATTTATTCTTGTACTCTGATGTAATTGTTGTAATAGCAATGAAATGTTCTGTTGTTTGTGTTCCGATGCGTCGTGTTCTCAAAGCAATCCGGGCTTTCCCATAAGGGGGATTTTGGGTCGTTTCAGTATTTGAGCGGAGAGCAAATCTTTTGTACCCAAATTTCCCAGTCTCCCTGTACCCAACCAATCAAAACCTGATTTTCACCTTTTTGCTATTAAGTCAGAGAGAGAAAGAGGGCTTAATTGCAAAAAGGTGGAAATCAGGGGTCCTGATTGGTTGAATATAGGGGGATAGGGGATTTTGGGTACATATGATTTGATTTCATTTAAGTGTGACATTTGAGTGTGACATGTTAGTGAATGGGAAATGCCTTTTTTTGCTGCGAAGGAGGTACTTAAGCGTGGCATGTTAGTGATTGAAGAATGCGTTTTCTGCTGCGAACAGGGTATTTGAGCGTGGTATTTGTATAATATGTTTTCTAATTATTATTTTTATTCTGAAAATTAAATACTGATTGCATATAAAAAGAACTACTACATTTCAAAAAAACCAAATACAATAACAAAAAGATATGAAATTCCTATTTGTTGACACAACCTTGTTTTATCAGAAAAGTTTTGTATTCTTTTGTGTGGCGTTGAGCTTCAAGCCCTAATATTAATCAACTTTTTGCTATATCATCAGTAAGAACACTGAATACCTCTTTCTTGTCGGGTTCCATAACAAATAATATTGCTTCTCCAAAATCATATTCACCTCTTTTAAGTAACTATCTATAAATAAACCATAAAAATTAAAGTTCGCATGCCTTTATACGTTCTTCCCACCATTCATCTCTTCCAGAAATCGTTCCCTTATTAGGGTCCCAACCAGTACAAGTCTTGTTATTAGCGCATCCCATTAAAGCCACTCTTCTCGAAGACTATCATCTTGATTTCAGATTTTTCTATCATCTATCGGCGCGATGTTCGGATTGTTATGTATGGCGTTGTTGAACTTTATGTTATTGCTTTGTGCACACTTTTTTTGTTGCTACCACAAGTGTCATAGACTTCAACAACACACTGCATCATAATCTAAGCTGCGTCGTGGTTGACCATACTGGAAAATAAAATTGCTATTTGAATTAAAAAAATCCAAAAGGCACAAAAAAATAGTATGTTAAATAACTGAAAATAACAAAAATGGCGTTAATAAAAAACATGTTTTGATTCTCGGATTTGGTTGGAAGAAAATATAAGATGAGGAGAATTGTGTAGTTTGATAGTGTAGAGAGGTGGAAGAAGAAGGTGAATTGTAACACAAGAGATGGTTTCGAACATTAGAAATTGGTTTCGAAGATTAGAAATTGAACCGTTGCATTCGATGCGTCGGACGCTAAGCGTCTAATTTCCAACGTTCGGCATCGTGGTTTCTTGCTGTTGGTGGGCGTGGCACGCATCTGACTCTAACGCAAGGGTAACGTGCCAAGTATTGCGTGCGAACGGTAACACACACACACATACACAAACACACACACACAAACACACACACACACACACACACACACACATATATATATATATATATATATATATATATATACAGACAACAACACATGTGGGCCATACACGGTGCGTGAATGCTAAAAGTATTACAAGACAACAAACATAAAACGTGAAAGAAAATGAAAATTTGGGTAACTGGTCACGTGGGGTACTTTTTATACATGAAAATAAATTAAATAATGTGTGCAAGGGAAAAAATAGATGAACAACCGAAACCATGTACGACATACAGAATATGCACACGACATAAATATACAGCACGTGAAATCAAATGAAGGCAAGTGTAGGTCTACGCGTAAAGGTAATGAACTATTTATCTAGATATTTAGGACCCGTTCGTAGTCAAAAGGTGCCACGTTCATGGTGGTATTGGCATCCAACACGTCAATGTGTGACACCTTTTGAACGTCTAGAAAGAACGATTGACGATCATTGAAAAAATAACCTTTGGCGCCCGACGCGTCGGACGCCAACGGTTAATTTTCCATTGTTCCCTTTTGCAGTGTATAAATATGCAGCCCCCAATTCCTTCCTCCAATTCCAAACAGCAATACCACTCTCCACCTTCCATTTTATTTTTATTTCGTGACATTTCAAGGTGCAAAAAGTTTTTTTGTATACCGTTATGTTCAATTTTCTTTATTCTATAACATATGATTTTTTCGGATTTTTTTTATTAAGCAGTATGTCTTCAAGTTCTATCTCTGCTACTTTCCAGCTCGGTAATTGGACAGAAGAACGGAAGGCTACTTTTATTGATGTTTGTATTGAGTTTCTAGAGGAGCGCACAACTGGCACCAGAAGTGTAACACCCCACCTCCGTTAAGGTCTCCCCTCCTTAAAGGATTTCATCCCCGAAATCTTCAAGTTAAGAAGAATGCATCTTAACATCCAATCATCCATCTACTCATCCATCATCCACAAGCATCCATTGTCCTTAAAAGATTTCTAATGCCATATGAACATATGCAGAATGTGTGTATATGTCTCTTATCTAATGCAAAATCAAGCGGTCTACTGATCCAGTTGGCCTCCTTAATGCGAATCATGAGAGTGCCATGAGTCCATTATGTATGCAATTTTTCCTATTCATAATTCTACATGAGTGCACAATCATTCATACAAATACAATGTCCATATGATAACACATCAAGTTTCAATCCACATACAATTTCATGCGTTCATATGCGAATGCAATATGAAAGTGATTGAGCCGATCTAGAACCTAATGTGTATGTGCATATGCATCCACGAGCAATCACTAGCAACCACTTGCAACCACTTTGCAACCATCAACCATAACATGTTTCAAATACATGTTTACATCCATTATCTACTAAGGATCAAGAAATAGGACCAATAAGATAACTAAGCATGAATAAACTTATGATAAAGGAGAGATCAAAGATGTACCCTCAAAAGGGCGGTGGTTAGGTGCATCAATGTAGGTTCCGACGGAGTACAGGCATGCACGGGCTCCGAAGTGGAAAAAGCAGGCACTGGGCACCAGGCGTACACTTGTGCATCTTTGAATCGTGCCAGGGTTGCCATTATAGGACTTGATACACCCTATACTAGAACCAACACAAGTACTTAAAAATCATGTGGGGCCGCATGACACCGGGAATACATGAATGCGAGTAGGAGCCGATCAATACATGAATGGGATCACTTTATCATGAACATACATTGCTAGTTAAACAACTTTAGTGGGTGCAGAGAAGTAAAAGTGGGTGCGGTAGCCAAATCTAGTTAAATCTTACTTTACCTCGTTTTAGGACTACCCTATCCTTGTGGTATCATTCTAAGTTCAGTATATTCATGTCATAGTCTTTTACTTGTTTACATGCTATTAAATAACTGGGCTTACAAAAGACAATCTTGATTCCTGGAATCTGTATTCTGAAGTTGAAATGCTCACCTTTGATTAGACAATCGTTGTTTTAGTTTAATTTTGATTTGGTTTGTCTCTTTTAATTTGCTTCAAGTTGAACGGCGGCTCTCGAGATTGTCCAATGGCAGCATGATGGCTCTTGGTTTGATTTTTAATATGATTTAGGTTTGAGGTATTAGGTTGCTTACATAGAAGTTTGATTCATAGGAACCGCCAGATTAAACTAGAGCAAATCAAAGCCATTCAGACAAGATAGAATAGCCACATCAGCCCTAATGACTCAGCAAGGAGTCCATCAGAACCAATCAAATGCCACATCTGCCTTAGAGCGAATCGGCCCACGGGTTGATAGCCAAACACTCAAAATCAACCCCTAATCGATCCACCGGGGCTCGGGTCGACCTAAAAAATGGGGCGGTTCGGTTATTCCCCCTCCCCCCCGATTTGCTGTTTTGAACTTTTTTGCATATTTATTTATTTAATTTTTTTATATATCTATATATATATATTTTTCTCATATGCATACAAACTTCAAGGCTTAATAACTTCTTCATAAGGTATCCGTTTTATGCAAACCAAATGTCTATCTTGACTAAAATTTTGAGACGAACGTAATAGCGCAACCCATTTCACTTAATTCTTCTTCTAAAAATAATGTGTTCTTGAATTTGTTAATTTTAATATTCTTAGAAAATTCGGGGTGTTACAAGAAGCTTCTATGGGGAGGTGCGGCGACTCTGAACGACTATTTTAATCTGGGTTACATAGAAGCCCAGATTAAAAATAAGTGGGAAAATATGAAATGGTCGTTTCGCGATTGGGATAAACAGCTTTAGACCCCGGGCGGGGAATGAGATCCGGTGCACGATAGGTTGGATGGTCTTGATGACTGGTGGTCTGGTGGCGATGGCAGGCCATACAGGCTATTCAGAAGACCGCGATGAAGTTCTGAGAGCTGGACATGTTATTTGGCGGTTGTTTGCGTACGTCTGTTTGTGTGTATCTGATTCCTGCTATCGCACCTGCTACTGTACCTCCACCTCCAGTTGCACCTGCGCCAACTACTTCTTTCACTGCTGCCGACGCCGGTTACTATTCCGACTGGATGGCTACTGGTGAACCCCCTTCTGGTCAGTCCTCTAGACGTAGACACATAGAGCATGGTAGTTTGAACAACTCTTTTGTGATCCCCCGCATATCGGACCTTGCTACCTGTTGCTGCGACATTGTTCGAGGAATAACAAATGTTGAGCGATGGGAGATTATGATGATTTTCTGCAATCATCCATGGAATTTGGAGATTGTCGAGGATCTTATCGATGATGATATACAAGGGTTTATTTCAGTGGAGTTGAGAAAATTAGAGCATCATCATACTTTTTAGTTTTTCATGTACTTGTTTTATTTTCAGTGTAGTTGTTGTATTTCCGTTCATGTAACGAAATGTAGTCGTTTTCTTTTGTGTAATTAGTATTTATTAATTCAAAACAAATAATTTAACAAATAAATACTCCATTCAAATGCCACGCTCAAATACCCCGTTCGTAGCAAAAAACGCATTCCCCGTTCACAACAGTGTCACGCTCAAAATTCCCCATTACCATTCGTCAAAAATGCACCCTTAATATTTAAATGAGGTTGGAAACTAAACGTACTATTTTAGTATGTGATTTATAATTTAACTGAATTATAATAAATTATTTATTAATTTTATTGTTTATAATGTTAAAATATATTTTCATAATTGGTCAAACATTGTCCCTTACAAAAGGGGGGTTCAAGAGCCCCAACCCTCATGTAGATACAGAGGCATTCCTACATTAACGACATTTGTGCAGCGTTCTTGATAAGTGTGTGGCAGTGTACGTTCATAATGATACCTTTTGTTAGTTGTTGAATTTGAATTTAAAATCATGTTGTAGTAGTAAAAGTTCTTTAACAAAATGGTATGGTCGTTTGAAATTCAAAAATAGCCATTATTATATAACGATTCTTGAAAGAAAGTCAACATTCTAGTCTATAAACAATTAATCATATATTAGAATTTTTTTACCTTCGAAGGATACCAAAATATTTACACATAGGTGGTCGTGGACAAATAAGCAAAAGCAAGATAACACATGCAAATAAGATGAATGCACATGAAGTGAAACTTGGAAAGTGTCGGCCTACCACATAAAAAGAAATGGGTTTAATTAATAATGGTGTTTTTGTACGAAAAATTCATATCCTTCAGAGAAAAACACCATTATATGATAACTTGTTAACTTAGATCATTTCTTTACATGTAATCTTAGCTAAAATCCATGTCCATTTAAAATGAAATAACTTTTCCTAAAAACGTCGAATTAACAAATCGTTTTTATTATTGAATTGTTGTAATGTGTATAAGTAATAAGGGTGAATATGCTAATATGCTAAAAGATATTACTGCAATTTACATGGCATGTGGACTCTATAAATAGATGGATTGTTTACATTGTGTGTACACTTGAATCAATAGAAATAAAAGGTCTCTTCCTTATCTCTTCTGTTCTCTCTAATGGCTTCTCTTTTATTATCCGTTCCGTTTTATTATATAACAAGAATCTCAAATTTTATTAACTTCTAGTGATATCCACTATTTCAAGCTCAAACTTTAGAAGCCTGCATTATTATAATACCTTTTTTTTACTACATTAGTGAAATGCAATAGAAATTGCATTGTAATATAATACAATAAAAAACTACAACTGTTAATTTCAATATTCAACTAGAAGCAGTTTTAAATGCATATTAAAAACTACAATAATTAATGCAGTGTTTAGTTCTATTTGTGCACTATAGTTATGTAACGACCTACTCATTTGACAATTTCGAGTCGATAATAAAACAAACTTAAATCAATAGAAACAACATATTGTTAATTGTTATGTGGTTAAAATAAATCATCGCAACATCACCAACACATAAATACAGAATATCTTGTAGCGGAAGTAAATATTATACAATAAAACAAAATCTTTAATTTATAGATAATATTAGGGCAATCACTGGATTCCCGAAAAATCCGAAATCTGTATCCCGAAAAGCGGATAAATATCCAATATCCGAAAAAATGGATGTGAATACCGATACATAGATATCCATAATAAAAAAGCATCCATCCAATTTTTTTAACATTATACTCAAAATTATAAGTATTTTAGTACAACGAATGAGATTTATTTATTGCTTTACTAAGTCGAAGGTTTTTATTATATGCAGTAAATGCATATTAGCTACTCAAATTTATTTAATTTCATCATATATATTTATTTTAACACTTTTGTGATCAATGAAAATGAAAATCATTTATGTTTAATTTAAAAAATTCATTTATATTTCTTGATTTATCGATCATTGGCAGATAGGATAATTATCCGATATCTGTCTGTATCCATGGATACAGATATTCGATATCCGAAAATGATTTCAGATACGAAAACAGATACAACACTATCTATATCCGAAAGTATCCATTGACAGTGTAACATCCCGGATTTTTATTGCGATTTAATAATCAATTAATTTAATTATTTTAATATGTTAGTTTGATAATTTATATACTTTGAATTCAAATATTTGAATATTTAATTAATATAAATAATGGAATTATATATTTAATTTCTGAAATAGTTGAATTGGCTATATTATGTGGATTGGATTATTTAAGACATTTAACTAAGTTTATATTCGTTTTATAATAATGAATATATTTGTACAAAATGACAGCTGAACGTATAAATTATAATATAGTTATAATTCGAGCACGTAACGTTGTAGTAGTTCGTAATATTGAGTTTCGAACTTTAAACGACTATATAGGATTCATTATATGTCGGATTTCTTCAAAACAAGAAACATTCGAATCAGTTGAGCTATATTTTTCTAGTGGAAGTGAAAAATGAAGATTTCATCTTATATATAGTGAGTTATGTCCAAATCAAATTTTCGGAAAGTCGTTATAGAATCATTTATAAAACATAACGATTATTTAATATAATTAAATATTGGTTTCGATTTTGTGTGAGATTTTTGAAACGTATACTTAATTTAATTTATAGAATTTTTCTGTAATTTCTATTTTGGAGAATAAGCAACTTTTTATTTTGAAGTATTTTACACTTATGTCAACGTTTTGGGGTTGCACAGAATAAGTTAACTTGTCTATTTCATTATATTTTTTGGATCGTGGCACATTGCCCATCTCAACGGTATTTTTATTTTTGTTGGTAGTAGTCCGTAGTGAACGGAGTTTTTCGTAATCGGGTACACCAATCTTTTAAAACATAAATAACACGCATTTTTGCTTTTAGTTTACTTAGACTTGAAGTATATTTAACCTAGAAGTACTCCTCTAAAAAAATATCTCTGACTAGCATTGTCTTATCTTCTGTGTACGTTGCTTAATTAGGATGAAGATATACCTCCTTACGCTAGTAGGAAGAGTGGACTCTCTGTGTGTGTAGGTGTGTGTGTGTGTATGCCTCCTCATAACCATTTCCATTTCCTGGAGACAAACCATTCGATAGTTCACTTCAGCTATGCGCATGAAAATGTAAAGCACCACATTATTTTCGATTTCCCACCTCCTCCTTCTCTTCACTTCTCAGCAACTAATTTCTCTCTTCTTCACCGTAGGAAGAAACAGTAGCCGATGTTGTGATTTTCAGTAAGGGGTTCGGGTTCGTTTTCATGATGTCGGGGGAAAGATGAAATAATGGGTCAGTTTTGAAGGTGAGGGAGAGTTTAACATGGGAAGAGAGATGCGGGTAATCAGCAATAACAAGCAGGGTCCTTTATTTCGTGAATAGGGAAAGGAACGTGCACTGTATATATCGGTTATAGGAGGGGAGCAGTGGGATGAATGTGAAAATGGTGTAGGTGTCTTAATTAGTATTTCGGGAATTCACGTGAGCCATGGGAAGGAAGTGAAGTGGACTTGGGGCGTGTAATACTGCATGGATGTTCGCATATATTCAGAGGATGGGTTTGTTTTGTAGAAATGGACAATGAGCGGTGTAGTGAAGAGATGAAACTATTCCTTCTGGATTGGATCAGATATATTACGTGATGCGGGCCTGGGTTTGTAACTTGTGGATGGGCTTGGCCAAGTAAAGCCCAAATAAAAAAAGAGAAAAAAAAAAGAAAATAGAAAACAATGTGGTTGCCTGTTAAATATATGGGTAAGAAAGTGGAACGATTGGAGACTTGTTTCACAGAAGAGAGAAGAGACATATGCGGTTGCCAGTCTAAGGGATAATGGGCCGATAAAACAAAAATATGGTAATGTCCAATTTGAATTTAATTAAGTTCAAATTTCAAATAAATTAATGTAGTAACTTTAAGTTATCGTTTCTTTCTCATACATTAACGAAATTTAACGAAACAAGATTCGTTATGATCATATGGGCGTAAGCTACATAATGAAAATGGTGTGAATCCATTTGGAGCTCATTTGGATTTATGGAAAATTAAAACGCTCGATTCGAATCATCGGTCGTTAATCGTTATTTAATGATTAACGACCAAGGTGCGTAATGTAGTGTTCCGAAATTCCGGTCCAATTTGAACTGACCATAACACAAGTCCAACCCACATTGTACTGGAAAACAGAAAACTAATAGAAAGAAAATAGAGGGTGAGAATAGATAAGATAGAAACTTAGAATAGAAGAAGAAGAAGAAGAACACAACATCAGAGTAACACGAACCTTACAGCGGAACGAATAACATATAATATATATCATAACTTGGAAATATAAATCTATACTTGAATATACATATCGTTTCCAAAGTACAACACTTACAACATAGCGGAAATAAACAATAGCTATATGATCCTGAAGCTTCCTTCTCCAGCTCTTCAAGAATCTGTAAATCCCGACTACTTGACTGCCCGTACAAAATTAGGCACCCAAGAGTTTAGGGAAACAAAATAAAATAAACTCCGGGCCAGTCTTAGGACTGGTATGAGTAAAATAGTTTAAAACAGTTTGAGCCATTAAACGATATCTCATAAGACCACGTCGTATAACGGAACGGGTTTTTCCCTTATGAGAATCCAAACTAATCTTTATATCAAAACTCTTTTGATGTTATAATAATGTCTATCAACCACAATAATAATAATCATCTAGCAGAAACGCTTTCATCTCATGTTCTACATACATAGTACACAATCAAAATCGTAAGCACGTATTGGGTAATGGATTTCCAACTATGACAAGGTATAGAACCATCTTTTGATAGTGTACCTCTAGAGAGGAATACACTGGGTTCAACAAGAACATCTTGCAACCTGGCCACACATGACCGACCACTCATTTCACTTGAGTGTATCGAATGTATATCACCAACGGTTGGGATCAGCAACCGTTTCCCGAATGGGACAGCATCGACAATAGATTTTTAGAAGCAAATGAAACTCTAGATCAGGTGATTATACACCCTAATAGGTGCGACCTACACAGCCATGCTGCCTGCCCGATTTTTGTCATTTCCCGGTTGTGAGGCTAGAGGCCACGCTTATCTCTAATAGATCACGCATTTATTCACTTTGAATGTCACATCGTCATACCCGCCAAATCACAAATTGATTTCCCCAAAAATACAACAGGTATACAGCTAAGAGAAATGAATTTCTTTGCCACCAAACATAAATACGTTTGAAGAGGTCAACTTACGCGATCTATTAAATATACTCTGTCAGACATTCGTCCATACAAGTTGTCATGGGACTGGATAACCCGAAGGCACCATTTAGTACATCCATCTTAGGCAAT
This sequence comes from Allium sativum, assembly GCA_030737875.1. Classification (NCBI taxonomy): domain Eukaryota; kingdom Viridiplantae; phylum Streptophyta; class Magnoliopsida; order Asparagales; family Amaryllidaceae; genus Allium; species Allium sativum. Next base: position 45,765,803 of record CM060915.1, on the reverse strand, counting down.
CTTTACCTAAGATTTATACAATAGCCCTTGCTCTTTACACCGTCTTCAATTATCTTTGGCATATATGATTCGCAACGCTTATGTCAATACAGAGTGGTTCTTCGGATAATAATCCAACCGGTCTCTCCATATTAACAACGTTAAAATGGTCAAAACTTTAATAGTCGGTGATTTAACTATCAAAGAAAAACAGGTGTGCAAACAACGATATTATTTCCAGATGGAAATTATATCGACCAATCATTATTTAACATTTAACATTTATTCTCTTTAGTTCAATAATTTACTTATCTCTTGTTTCCATATGTTCTAAATTCTTACTTTCTGTTATCAGCAAACATTTCGGATTCTTATTTGGAAAACATTTCCAAAACTCTTTCACTTGGTTTAAACCGATGTTTAAATCAAACATTGCCATGCCAAATCAAACCATTTCACTCATTAACTAAATTCTCTTAACCATCATTCACTATCAAACCTTACCATTCCTTAGTTAAGAAGGAAGTCAATCAAGTTGGGGTATAATTACCTCTCAACTGAACAATGTTTTAACTTCGAAATAGTCAAAGTTTATCTTTTAAATCATTAACAAACTTCCTTATGTAACTCTCGAATTCTATTTACGAATCCACTTCTTTATTGAAAACATTGATATAACGCTAACATTATAATCCCTACTTTCAAAATATATAACTTCCATTATAACTTTTATTCTTTAATGTGAATAAAACACCTAATTTATAAATAAATAAATCTTTATTTAAACACCGGAAAGTATAGGTACTTTCCCGAATTCGACATAATCAGATTCGACGATTTACTCTCTTTGAATAACTAATATTCGATTAACTCCTTCGAATAACTAATATTCGATTATCTCTCTTCGAATAACTTATATTCGGTTAACTCACTTCGAATAACTTATATTCGATAGCTCTTTCTTTCGAATAAACGATATTCGATAATCTCTCTTTTCGAATAAACTATATTCGATTACTCCTTTTGAATAACTAATATTCGACTAACTCCTTTCGAATAACTAACATTCGATAACCCTTTCGAATAACTAATATTTGATAACTTCTTTCGAATAACTAACATTCGATAACCCTTTCGAATAACTAATATTCGATAACTTCTTTCGAATAACAAATATTCGGTAACTTCTTTTCTTCGAATAAACTATATTCGAATAACTCTAATCCGACTAATTCTAATTTAATTAACTCTATTCGAATAACAAACATTCGACTAACTCTTGTTCGATTAACTCTAATCGATTAACTCTAACTGGTTAACTCTAACTGGTTAACTCTAATCGACTAACTCTTTTAATTAACTCTAATAAATTTACTCTATTTTGTTAACTCAAATTCATTAACTCTTTTTTGAGTAACAAATATTCGATTCACTCTTCGTCCATATTCAGTTTCAAATATCGATGTTGAAATCGATTCTTACTTCTCTATATAAGTCCCGACTTATATATTCTGTTTATCCAATGATAAATATTTTATTAAATTTATAAAATATTATTTATAAATAATTCTTCTCAATCTATTGGTTACAACAGATTCTTTTTAAAATCTTTGCTTTAAACCCATATTATGTTATACCCGTGTGCGAAGCACAAGTCTAAACTTTCCTGATGTAAAATTCTATTCATTTGCCAAATATCTCCTTATATGACATTCTTTTTCATTTTCCAATAAATTCCTTTTATAACTCTATTTATTTTCTACATAAATATCTCCTTTTATAACTCTATTTATTTTCTACATAAATATTATTTTTCCAATCCTATTTATTTAACAAATAAATATTTTCTTTTCAATTCTATTTGTAAATGTTTTACAATGTTCCCTTTCCAAATTTATTTGTAAATGGTTTACAAATATATCCTTTTCGTTTCTATTTGTAAATGTTTTACAAATATATCCTTTTCATTTCTATTTGTTTTACAAATATTTCGCTTTATAAAATTCCTTGATTTTATAAATATTCTATTTCAATATACAGTTTGAAATCTTCCTTCTATATAAAATCTTTTGATTTTATAAAATATTTTATTTCAATATAGTTATTGAAATTTTTCCTTTTTCATCGCATGGTTTTCTTACGGTATTTAAGATACCAAACAACAGTGATCGATATCATTCAAACACACATAATCAACAACAGATTATATATCACATCATATATCACAATATATGAAAAATAGTAAAATAAATGTTGAAGAATCCAGTTGGATTCCTTCAACCTGTTTCCCTGCATCACAGATGTTAAACAATAAAATTAACATCGATTTCATTTCAATATGAAATATTTTGCTAAACAGAATCAATATTTGATTAATGATTTATATATATATATATATATATATCGTTATCTATAATTTCAACCAATACATAAGCAATTCAACCAAATAGTTAACACACAGCAATCAACAGATAATTATCAGTTCTAAATTATGCTATAAAAACATAACTGTTCAGAGTTGTGAGTTTTACTCACATTTAGCGTTAACCGTTAAATAACGATTTGCGCCTGCTGATTCAGACGGACAATTTATTTTACTATAAATTGTAACGAGCTCCAATCCACCTCCAGTCAGTTCCATTATGTAGTCGTCGTCCCTACGATCCTAATGGATCTTGTTTTATCAAATTCTTTGATTTCGGCCCATTGCATAACATACTACTCAAATCCGCTTCCCTGTAGAACCGTCTTCCAGTCTAGCATTTAACGACTTTGCTCCTCTCCTTACAGTCCATTACCGATCCTTCAACTTTCCATATCAAAACCAATCACCAACCTTCATTTACCCCTCCACGCAACTTCTTCCTACCACAAAAATTCCCAACCTCTCCAGCGTTCACCTCTTCATCTCCTTTTCTTCCTATCTCCAACTCCACGGCTACGGTCTCCCCCCCACTGCCTCCTCAAACGACCATGAAACAATCACCGGAAATCACTTCGTCCAGTAAACATTACAACGCAAGGAAACATGGCCACTGTTGTATCCTTGTTTCCCACTAACCCATCCATTACTCTGTCATTTCCTTCTGCAGATCATCGAACTCAACTACCAAATCTCCCAAATCAAAGTCGATTAACACCTCATCAAACCTGCTTCTCGCCGCCCCATTTCTCCACCCTTTTGCAAACTCTACTCACGTTGTTTAATTTACAACGACCAGAAAAATGAGTCGATCCCAGAAATACACACACAAGATCGAAGAGAAGGCTGTGGAGATTTCGAATATGTGAATCCTTGATTTGTAGTAATCTATTTGGATCTCTATTGGATTTTTCTTCGATCGAAATTATGGCTTAGAGTTTCTTATGGCGGCTGGTTTGTTGGATTGGAGAAATGAAACGAGAATGGTTAGGGTTGTTAAGTAGTTATTACATAGGGTGTTTCTATGATTTAGAGGATGCCACATTTTTGGTTTGAGGACACACAAAATTTGTGGATGAAACAAAGGATTGCGTGGCCTTCTTTTTGACCACCAAAATGATTTTTAGTTTTAGGGATAGTTTGTCTTTAATTTCACTTTATTTCTATTTCTTTGTTATTTAAGTTTAAATGATTTCGGCACTCGTTTTGTTACCGTATGGATTTCTTCCTACAATAATAAAATACCGTCGTGTCGAGTAATGCATCACTATCCCAAAAATATAATAATATTGGTAGATTAACTTATATTATGAAACCCTAAAATGTTGATATAGGGTGCAAAATACTCCAAATAAAAATTTGCATATTTAATTAATTAAAAATTACAGTAAAATTCTAAAAATTGAATTATAACTATGTCTCGGTGGATTTGTCCAAATTCGATACCAATATTTAATTATAATTAAATATATCGTTATGGCTCATAGTGATTTCGTAGCGACTATTTGAAAAGTTCATTTGGTCATATCTTACAATCTATAAAGTGAAATCTCGATTTTTCTCTTCCATTAGAAAAATTATACTTCACCAGCTCCACACGTTTCTTGTTTCACAGAAATCCGACTTAAAACAGATTCTGTATCTCCAGTTGAAGTTCAAATAACGAACTGCCGCGCCATTTCGAGCTCGATTATATTTATAATATAATTATACGTTCAAACTTCGTTTAAATAATATATTCGCTAATATAATTCAACTCTAAACTGAATTATATATATTTTAAATAATCCAATTCACCCTATATTGTGAATTCCACTATTTTTGATTATTTCTGAATTAAATATATTTTTCTATTATTTAAATTAATTAAATAATCTATATATTTTAATTAAATACCCATTTAATTCTCTATATCCCTATTTTAAATAATTAGATAAATTAATTATTACCCATAAAAATACGGGTCATTACATTCTTCCCCACTTAAAATAATTTCGTCCTCGAAATTGCTAAGGTAGAAAACAAACCCTATTGACTGGTTAGAACTTATCTGTTCAATTCTTCATTTCAGTTTCAACTGAACCAATTTAATTAATTAAAATATTAATTTATTTATATTAACGAATATTTTCAAAAATCCTGAAAATTTTCTAACACCTTAACCTTTTGAATTTTTTTGCCAGCACCTCCTTTGTACTGGTAAATAGCTTAAACTCCAACTCGCCTCTCTAGGCCATCTCCAACCCAAAAGAAAATCAAACAGCCAAGCGGCTTGTCAATTCGGCTCATAAATCTTATATCCAATAGCGATATAAACTTGTACCTTTTTGTCGGCATATCATTATATCCTTTCCACCTATTATCAATTCAGCAGATACAAGGGTCATCCCAATCAAATTCCAATCTGTTTTATCCACAAATCCAACCATTCGCTTATACCTAAGTCGAATTCAATTTCAAATCAAAGTTCCATTTTCGATTTTTTTTTCTTAACTCATCAATCCAATACCATTTCAGATTCTATCTCACAATTCAAAATCTGATTCTACTTGATATATCGTATCCAATTCAATTTCCAGTTAATTGGTTTCAATTCAGTTCCAGCTTGGTTTCACACATTTCTATTTAAATTTGTTTTTGATTCAAACAGTCTCTACCTGAGAGTTTTAAACAGCTTTGCTTTTCTAAAACCAAATATCCCTTTTTGGATTTCAAACAACTTGTTTCTCTCAAAACAATTCAAAAACAAAACCCTTTTCGGTAGTATTCCGTCACTCAACAACTCGAAAATGAACACTGATGATGCAGCTGTCATCATCAGAATTTATTTCCCAGCGACCGAAGTGAGTTCAATACTATATCACTTTTCAAAACCATGTCTAAAACACTTCTAATTTGAAATCCATTTTCAAAATACTATTCCCAATGTTTGTAAAATAATTTAAAATCTCCCAGGATTTAAAAATTCTCTTATATTCAATTCAGATTCATTTACAAACACCTTTCCAAATTTCCAGGGTTTTAACTTTAATTCTGATTTAAATTCAGATTTAATTCATATCGTAATACTTATGCGACTTTTGATTGGTTATTTACATAACCGTTTAATTTATAATCTTACTCGATTATAATAACAACCAATATATCCAATATATATTCATTCCAGTATATATATCTTCTCTATATCAAAATATACTCTCGGTAAACTTATTTACATTTATCCTCTTTTCAAAACATATTGTGTTGACCCATCGTGTTTGAGTGTTTAGAAACACCTATCAACACAGTTTGCATTACTGTATCGACCAGAATTCATAAGCCACTCAACCAATAAATCTTCACAATATAAAACAATTTTTTATATTGAATAACAAATACGTACTCATATATATATACACTCATACTCCATATAGGGTATTACTAACCCCATCTCTACTGCGTCACACCACAGGTAATTACTTAACCTTTGCTCTGATACTAGCTGTAGTGTCCCGAAATTCCGGTCCAATTTGAGTTGACCAAATAACACAAGTCCAACCCACATTGTACTGGAAAACAGAAAACTAATAGAAAGAAATCAGAGGGTGAGAATAGATAAGATAGAAACTTAGAATAGAAGAAGAACACAACATCAGAGTAACACGAACCTCACAGCGGAGCGAATAACATATAATATATGTCATAACTTAGAAATATAAATCTGTACTTGAATATACATATCATTTCCAAATTACAGCACTTACAACACAGCGGAAATAAATAATAGCTATATGATCCTGAAGCTTCCTGCTCCAGCTCTTCAAGAATCTGTAAATCCCGACTACTTGACTGCCCGTACAAAATTAGGCACCCAAGAGTTTAGGGAAACAAAATAAAATAAACTCCGGGTCAGTCTTGGGACTGGTATGAGTAAAATAGTTTAAAACAGTTTGAGCCATTAAACGATATCTCATAAAACCACGCCGTATAATGGAACGGGTTTTCCCCTTATGAGAATCCAAACTAATCTTTATATCAAAACTCTTTTGATATTATAATAATGTTTATCAACCACAATAATAATAATCATCTAGCAGAAACGCTTTCATATCACGTTCTACATACATAGTACACAATCAAAATCGCAAGCACGTATTGGGTAATGGATTTCCAACTATGACAAGGTATGGAACCACCTTCTGATAGTGTACCTCTAGAGAGGAATACACTGGGTTCAATAAGAACATCTTGCAACCCGACCACACATGACCGACCACTCATTTCGCTTGAGTGTATCAAATGTATATCACCAATGGTTGGGATCGGCAACCGTTTCCCGAATGGGACAGCGTCGACAATAGATTTTTAGAAGTAAATGAAACTCTAGATCAGATGATTATACACCCTAATAGGTGCGACCTACATAGCCATGTTGCCTGCCCAATTTTTGCCATTTCCCGGTTGTGAGGCTAGAGGCCACGCTTATCTCTGACATATCACACATTTATTCACTTTGAATGTCACATCATCATACCCGCCAAATCACAAATTGATTTCCCCAAAAATACAACGGGTATACAGCTAAGAGAAACGAATTTCTCTGCCACCAAACGTAAATATGTTTGAAGAGATCAACTTACGCGATCTATTAAACATACTCTGTCGGACATTCGTCCATACAAGTTGTCTTGGGACTGGACAAACCGAAGGCACCATTCAGTACATCCATCTAAGGCAATCTTTACCTAAGATTTATAAAACAGCCCTTGCTCTTTACTCCATCTTCAATTATCTTTGGCATATATGATTCTCAACGCTTATGCCAATACGGAGTGGTTCTTTGGATAATAATCCAACCGGTTTCTCCATATTAACAACGTTAAAATGGTCAAAACATTGATGGTCGGTGATTTAACTAACAAAGAAAAACAGGTGTGCAAACAACGATATTATTTCCAGATGGAAATTATATCGACCAATCATCATTTAACATTTAACATTTATTCTCTTTAGTTCATTAATTTACTTATCTCCTGTTTCCATATATTCTAAATTCTTATTTTCTATTATCAGAAAACATTTCTGATTCTTATTTGGAAAACATTTCCAAAACTCCTTCACTTGGTTTAAACCGATGTTTAAATCAAACATTGCCATGCCAACTCAAACCATTTCACTCATTAACTAAATTCTCTTAACCATCCTTCACTATCAAACCTTACCATTCCTTAGTTAAGAAGGAAGTCAATCAAGTTGGGGTATAATTACCTCTCAGATCTAAACTGAACAACGTTTTAACTTCGAAATAGTCAAAGTTTATCTTTTAAATCTTTAACAAACTTCCTTACTTAACTCTCGTATTCTATTTATGAATCCACTTCTTTATTGAAAACATTGATATAATGCTAACGTTATAATCCCTACTTTCGAAATATCTAACTTCCATTATAACTTTTATTCTTTAATGTGAATAAAACACCTAATTTATAAATAAATAAATCTTGATTTAAACACCGGAAAGTATAGGTACTTTCCCGAATTCGATATAATCGGATTCGACGATTTACTCTCTTCGAATAACTAATTTTCGATTTACTCCTTCGAATAACTAATATTAGATTATCTCTCTTCGAATAACTTATATTCGATTAACTCACTTCGAATAACTTATATTCGATAGCTCTTTCTTTCGAATAAACGATATTCGGTAATCTCTCTTTTCGAATAAACTATATTCGATTACTCCTTTAACTCTGTCCGAATAACAAATATTCGACTAACTCCTTTCGAATAACTAACATTCGATAACCCTTTCGAATAACTAATATTCGATAACTTCTTTCGAAAAACTAATATTCGATAACCCTTTCGAATAACTAATATTCGATAACTTCTTTCGAATAACAAATATTCGATAACTTCTTTTCTTCGAATAAACTATATTCGAATAAATCTAATCCGACTAACTCTAATTTAATTAACTCTATTCGAATAACAAACATTCGACTAACTCTTGTTCGATTAACTCTAATCGATTAACTCTAACTGATTAACTCTAACTGATTAACTCTAACTGGTTAACTCTAATTGCTTAACTCTAACTGGTTAACTCTAATCGACTAACTCTTATAATTAACTCTAATCAACTTACTCTATTTGGTTAACTCAAATTGATTAACTCTTTTTTGAATAACAAATATTTGATTCACTCTTCGTCCATATTCAGTTTCAAATATCGATGTTGAAATCGATTCTTACTTCTCTATATAAGTCCCGACTTATATACTCTATTTATTCAATGACAAATATTTTATTAAATTTATAAAATATTATTTATAAATAAATCTTCTCAATCTATTGGTTACAACAGATTTTATTTAAAATCTTTGCTTTAAATCCATATCATGTTATACCTATGTGCGAAGCACGGGTCTAAACTTTCTTGATGTAAAATTCTATTCATTTGCTAAATATCTCCTTATATGACATTCTTTTTCATTTTCCAATAAATTCCTTTTATAACTCTATTTATTTTCTACATAAATATCTCCTTTTATAACTCTATTTATTTTCTACATAAATATCGTTTTTCCAATCCTATTTATTTAAAAAATAAATATTTTCTTTTTAATTCTATTTGTAAATGTTTTACAATATTCCCTTTCCAAATCTATTTGTAAATGGTTTACAAATATATCCTTTTCATTTCTATTTGTAAATGTTTTACAAATATTTCCTTTTCATTTCTATTTTTTTTACAAATATTTCCCTTTATAAAATCCCTTGATTTTATAAATATTCTATTTCAATATACAGTTTGAAATCTTCCTTCTATATAAAATCTTTTGATTTTATAAAATATTTTATTTCAATATAGTTATTGAAAATTTTCCTTTTTCCTCCCAGGGTTTTCTTACGGTATTTAAAATACCAAACAACAGTGATCGATATCGTTCAGACACACATAATCAACAACATATTATATATCACATCATATATCACAATATATGAAAAACAGTAAAATAAATGTTGAGGAATCCAGTTGGATTCCTCCAACCTATTTCCCTACATCACAGATGTTAAACAATAAAATTAACATCGATTTCATTTCAATATGAAATATTCTGCTAAACAGAATCAATATTTGATTAACGATTTATATATATATCGTTATCTATAATTTCACCCAATACATAAGCAATTCAACCAAACAGTTAACACACAACAATCAACAGATAATTATCAGTTCTAAAAATATGTTATAAAAATATAACTGTTCAGAGTTGGTGAGTTTTACTCACATTTTGCGTTAACCGTTAAATAACGATTTGCATCTGTTGATTCAGACGGACAATTTATTTTACTATATATTGTAACGAGCTCCAATCCACCTCCAGTCAGTTCCATTATGTAGCCGTCGTCCTTACGATCCTAACGGATCTTGTTTTATCGAATTCTTTGATTTTGGCCCATTGCATAACGTACTACTTGTAACGACCCGGAAAATCTGAACCAATTTAAATTTTTTAAATTGGCTAAAATAGTGGATTTTAAATATTTAAAATAAATATTTTAAATAATAAAGATGAAAAGTGAGTTTGAATCGACGTTTGAAAACGAATATAATTAATTCTAATTATAAACAAGGCCTGAAATGGCGTGGTAGTTTCAAAATTTGAATTCAAACTTTGACTGACTGTACCGGGTGCAAAACAAAACGGATTTGAGTGAAACCAGAAATATTTAAATCTGTTAGTGAATACCTTTCTAACGAATCTGAAAAATCGAAGTTTCATAGCGGAAAGCAAAAGTTATGGCCAAATGAATTTTCTGAAAGGTCGCTATGGAAATTTTATAGCCCATGAAAATGGTCATTTTGCAAACGACCTCAGAATTCGACGAAACCACTTTTGTTGGATCCGGGATGTGAAGTCATTGCTAGGTTTCAAATTTCATAATTTTTGAAGCTAGTATGTGAGCGTGGCAAAGGAAAATGTGTTTTGGTCAATTACAGTTAAATTGGATCGACCAGAAATGGGCCATTTTGCAAACGGTCTCAGAATTCGACGAAACTAGGTTTGTTAAGACCGTATCGTCAAAACATAGCTAGATTTATTTTTCTGGAATTTTTCGAATTAGTATGTGGCCCCGGTAAATTGAAATGTACGTTCAAATTAAATATTGAATGTTTTATATTTTAATTTGAAGTAAAACTGACTGAAACAGTCGAATGGGCCTACGAAACATATCCCATTGTGTTCGGAATGGGAGTAAAACACTAGGTATGACAGTCGTTGGGTTTGGATTGGTGTTCGTGGGTGAAAGAGGGTATTTTCGAAATTTTAAAATATATAAATAAATAAATAAATCTCATTCGTCCATCTCAGCACTCTCTCTCTCCCTCACCCACGACGAACAACGGAAAAGCTTCAAAAGCTTCTCGTTCATTTTCTGATCAATCCAAGCATTGAAATCAAACACTCCAGTTAAGGAATTTGTAGAGCTTCTCGAGATCTTCAAATCCATATAGGGTTTGAATTTTTTCGTTCAGAATTGGGGGAGAATTCGACTTCGAAAGTTTGGGCCTTCGTCTCGCCGCCGCCGTCACCTCCGACCATCGGAGTCCACCGCACCATCGTCGTTCGCCGCGCCTCTCTCCCCTCTACAGCGTGGCAGTGGCTGATTGACGCAACACTTCACGGATCGAGCAAAAATTCAAAACCTAGTTTTGAACATCAAAACGAGGTATACGGCTTTGATTATTTTCAACTGTTTTAACACTTTTAAACCGTTGCAAACTTGTAAAAATCATATCTTTTCCGTTTCTTTACGTAATTCAGTGAAACAAGAGACAGTGGACTCGTGTGGACGTCTTTTACATTCTAGAAGAGACCGCATATTTTTCTGAGCCTTCTGCTATTTTTGGTGGAGTGGAACCCAATGTGAGATTTCTAATTTATAAACGATATGGAAAACGACGATGTATAAACTATATAGTCGATGTATAGGTTATATAAGCGTTGTACACCTCTTGTATAAGCGTTGTATAAGTTGTACGTTCGATATATAAGTTATATATGCGTTGTAAAAATTATATATGTGTTGAAATAGAAGTGAAATGCTATATATATATATATATATATATATATATATATATATATACACGCCCCTCGTCCACAAACCATGGATGATATTTATTGGTTGTGATTGGTGTGAAAATTGATTGATAGCGAATGGTTGATTGAAATTGTTTGTGGTTGAAATTGATTGATTGTGGTTGAAAAATACCCGTTTGTGGTTGAGAAATATTTGGTTGAAACCACATAGGATTAGTTTGTGGAAATGAAAAAAAATATACATGCCGCCTGCGTGCGAACTAGATGCATGATTCGCCACTGTCAAAAGCTGCGAGGCTTTAAGGTAGAGCGAGGAGCCGTACTAGGGACGGTCCCGGTTTTAACTACCCTGTCGTTATGCTGCCGAAATTTTGAATAATATTCATGTGTTAGAATTATTTTCGTGTGTTGAAATTATATTCGTCTGTTGAATAGAAAACCTTCGTGTGTTGAATAGAAATTCATTCGTTGAATCATATTCATGTATTGAGTGGTATTCGTGTTTTAAATATAAAAATCACCTTTTTATCTATATATAAACTATAGAAAACCTTTATGTGTTGAATTGAAATTCATTCGTTGAATAGAAATTCATGTGTTGAATGGTATTCGTGTTTTAAATATAAAAAGCACCTTTTTATCTATATATACAAACTATAGAAAACCTTCATGTGTTGAATTGAAATTCATTCGTTGAATCATATTCATGTGTTGAGTGGTATTCGTGTTTTAAATATAAAAATCACATTTTTACTCTATATATACAAACTATAGAAAGCCTTCATGTGTTGAATTGAAATTCATTCGTTGAATAGAAATTCATGTGTTGAATGGTATTCGTGTTTTAAATATAAAAATGACCTTTTTATCTGTATATATAAACTATAGAAAACCTTCATGTGTTGAATCGAAATTCATTCGTTGAATTGAAATTCATGTGTTGAATGGTATTCATATTTTGAAATAAATTGTTTTATAATAAAAATCATATTTTTATCATCTATATGAACTATATAAAATAGTCGTGTTTTGAAAGAAATTGTTTTATAATAAAAATCATATTTTTATCATCTATATGAACTATATAAAATAGTCGTGTTTTAAAATAAATTGTTTTACATTAAAAATCACATTTTTATTATATACATGAATTGTTAAAAATAGTGAAGTGTTGAAATAGAAGACAGTTAGATAAAAATATCATTTTTATCAAAAGTATGAATATCATATAGTTTTGAAAGCCAAGAATCGATATATATATATAAATAGAATTGAAATATATCGAATAACGAAGCTGCAGTTCGTATTTCGAAACTGTGATTTCAAACGATTAGTGCGGGAGATCCGACCAACGGATTTTCCCGAAACCGCAACCATTGGGTTCGCTTTGGAAATATCTTTCCAATGGCACCAACTTTGTAAAAATCCAACGGTTGGATTGTCTGGAATGTTTAATTCAAATCTAAAGAAAAACAGCGCTAGAATCGATTATATATATATATATATATAATTATATTTAATCGAATAACGACGCTGCAGTTCGTATTTTGAAATCGAAACTTCAAACGATTATACCGGGAGATCCAACCGTCGGATTTTCCCGAAACTGGAACCGTTGGATTCGTTTTGAAAGGATCTTTCTAATGATGTAAATTTTGTGAAGATCCAATGGTTAGATTTTCAGATATGTGTAAATCAAATCTGAAGAAAAACAGCGCCACGGCCGCGTTATGGCCCGAAGCGTCGTTTGAATAAATTGACTATTTTAAAATAAATAAAAATAGCGATAAATCATTATAAAATATTATAAACGATATGGATGTGAAATTTAGAGACTAACTGAAGGTTGGCTAAGTCGAATGGTTTCCTGGGTTTTGATCTGATGTTGGTTTCGGCCTTCGGGGTTAATATTTGGGAAATCGTTCTCTTACTGATTTACGGTTAGCGACTAATAAATCGAAATGATGCGTGTGTATGTTTGTGTTGCACTTGTTTATTATATATGCGAGTTGCTCAGAAAGACCGGGTTCATCCCATTCTGAATAACTGCATCGACGATAAGAAGTCGAAGATGAAGACGGCAATTGAAGACCGGTCTTCACCTCGTTTGGATGGTAACTGATGTCCTGATTGGGAGGCATCCCGAAATATGGATAATGAGTGGTGATCGTCCAGACGTACGTTGGGATCGATGGATATGCGAGGTATTTAGTGCCTCCGGTTTCGTTCAGACCCAGAACGGACTTGCAAATGGACTGTATGTCTGACATTGGAATTCATTCTGTGCGATTGATAACCATCAGTTCCATGGTGTGAATTGCCGGTGTGGCATGCTAAGATGCAGTGATCAGGGCTTCTGTTGAAAAGCAAAGTCTTGTGACTGATGATCAAAGCACTGCCTGTGTGGCGTAGTATTGTGTATAACGTAAATTCGCGAGCCTCACACCCCGGTATGAAACAGAAACGGGAGAAGGACCTTAGGGAGGGCATGCGTTTCCTTCTAGCTAGGAATTGTATCAGTGTTTTTACAAGGCCTGACATTTTACTTATGTGGATGATGGATTGCGAGGTACCTCGGTTATATTGGTCGATCCGGGACCGATGGAGTCATTCGTTGGCTCATTAACGCCCCATAGGGAGGGGAAACGCAGTGTTCAAGAATTTTAATCCACATCGGTGGACCGGCCATGTCGCTCCTAGGGTCACTCGAGCTCTGATCCTGAGACACGGGCTAGAGCGTCTCGAAGTCGGTAAGGACTATCTTTTGCCTTGGTTCGTGACGGAAATCCAATTTCCAAATACGTGACTGTGCGGTTTTGATTGTATATATATATGGCGACATGATATATGGTACCCATGCCGTCTATGATTGATAGTTATGATTGAAATTGTTTTAGAAACTTATAAACACTAGTAATAATATCAAATGCTTTTGTTTTATTTGTATCAAGCATATTTTGGCTATTATAAGGTAAAACTCTATCCTCTGGTTTGCGTTGCATTGTGTGATGGGAACTGAGTCTTATAATGGCTTCATTTTTATAAAAAGCATTGTGATGTTTAAAAGAATGATTTGTTTTAAAGCACTGGCAATCCAATGGAGTAAACCCGTTCCACGAAAGTGGCGTGGTCCTGTGATTAGCCATATTTTAAATGTGTTGAGTAGATTTCTCATACCAGTCCCATGACTGACTCGTAGTTTGTTTCACTTTCAAACTCGGGTGCCCCTTTTTCTATACGGGCAGCCTTGTATTCAGGTTTTAGCTGGCTTTATCCGGATAGCTGGAGCTGAAGATGGATTCTATCATTTATCTCTTTTTATGCTGTTCGGCTCCTATTGTACATATTATGTTTGTTTTCCGCTGTAGACATTTATGTATAGCTGAACTGTATTTGTACTAAGTAAGATCCTGTATACTGTGTAACTCTGATGATTACGTTTATCCAGTATATTCTATTGTGCATTATCTGGTGTGTTTATTTATTTCTGTTCTGCTATTATCTGTTTCTGTGTTATATTCCAAAGATTACCCTTGCCGCCGTCAGTACGGGGTTTGGGGTCGTCACAACGTGGTATCAGAGCCTTGGTTAAGCTTAGTTCAGGAATATAACATATTAACGAACTCGTCAGAAATAGAACCATTAGTGTTCTAGGACGGGAAACTCTACACAGATAGGATCAGTAATATCCTAGTATGAGTAAAGCAGAATGAAATACACCCCAGTAGACACATTTACTTTGAAGTATATGTTTCTATGTTTTGAAATATCTTTTCTGTGACCTGACACTTGATCTGCTGTTTGCAGAAGTACTAGAAAATAAGTGTCAGAAACAGAAGAAATGCAGAACCAGATCTAGAGACTCTATTTGAGAGATATCGAAATCTGGGTGGAGCACAATTCTCGGGCAAGGAATCTATTATTCAAACTCAAGCTTGGGTGAGCTCTACAGAAAGAATATTTGAGCGTTTCCAGCTGAGAGATGATCAGAAAAGGTTAGTGGCATCTTGGGCGCTCAAAGAAGAAGCTTTAATCTGGTGGGAAACAATCATCAAAGATAATCCAGAAGATGATATCACCTGGGACAGATTCAAAGAGATTTTCCTAGAAAGATTTACTCCTCCTGAAGCGACTGAGCGATTATGTGATGAATTCTCTTATCTGATACAAGGAGATATGACCATTCCAGAATATCATAAGAAATTCAATGAGCTCTCTCACTTTGCCCCGCATCTGATTCAAGATCCAAAGAGGAAGAATCTGAGATTCATTCATGGTCTACAAAGAAAATACCAGAATAGTGTAATGAAGAATGTGAAGCTTCCTTTTTCAGAAATGATTTATATGGCTTATCAGTACGAAGACGTCCATAAGAAAGGTATGTTGCGCGACGAAGAAGAAGTCAGTTCGAGTAACAAAGTAGAGTCGATGACTGATAGTCCTGGGGCTAGTAAGAAGCCCAGAGCCAAGAGGAAGAGGACTAGATCTGAGAAAGAACCAATAATGACTGCCACATGCTCAAGCTGCAATAGACAGGGACATTTGGCGATAAGTTGCAAGTCTTCGAACAAACGAAGAAAGGATGAATCTAAATCCAAGAACAAGTTTCATTCAGCCCGAGAATGTAATCTTTGTCATCAGGCTGGTCACGTAAAGCAAGACTGCTGGATGTTAAAAAAGACCAATGTGGTTCAAGTAAATGAAGTGGCAGAAACTTCAGCACCCGCAGCTAGTCAGGGAAGATCTGATGTTTTAGAAGGCACGCTTACGGTCAAAAACATTCCAGTCAAAGTATTGTTTGACACAAGCGCGTCAAGAAGCTTTATTGCCAAAAATACGGTCCAGAAGTTGGACTTGAAATTAAGGAAGCTCAAAGAACCCATGACTGTCCAAAATCCGGTTGGGGGTTCTCTCGATCTTCGCTGGATTTGCGCGGTGCCTGTCTCTTTCTCCTGTTATAAGTTCCCTACCATTTCTATCATCATGAATTTTACTGAATTCGATCTTATTTTGGGGTTGGATTGGTTAACCAAATATGAGGTAGAGGTTAAATGCGCAGACAGAGTCGTTAAGGCGAAGATTAAATCAGGTGATTATATAACCATTCCCTATGAAGGTCAGAATGCAAATAGAAAAGACTTCTGGGCAGCTTTGGATGTTTCTCCTATTCAAATAGAAAATATCCCTGAAGTCACAGAGAATATTCCTGACGTCATCAAAGATATTCCTGTCGTCAAGAATTATGCGGATGTGTTTGAAGAAGTTGTTCGCTTACCTCCGCAGAGAGAAATAGATTTCAAAATTGCTTTAATTCCGAATGTAAGGCCGGTAGTTCACGCTATTCGAAGAATGTCCTTGAAAGAGAAAGAGGAATTAGACAATCAAACATGACAGCTTGTATGGAAGGGTCTGATCAGGCCTAGTTTCTCTGATTGGGGTACAACGGTAGTGTTTGTCCCAATATCTGACGGTACTCTACAGTCATGTGTGGATTATCGTGATTTGAACAAGCAGACAATAAAGAATAAATATCCATTGCCGCGAATCGATGGTTTATTGGATCGTCTGAATGGAGCACAAGTATTTTCAAGGATGGACCTAGCTACAGGCTTCCATCAACTTCGAATTGCCGAAGAGTGTGTTCCTATGACAGCATTCAGAGGTCCAGACTTATTCTATGAGTGGTTAGTAATGCCATTCGGCTTATGTAACGCTCCAGCATACTTCGTCGATTTGATGAATAAAGTGTTCAGAGGAGTCCTGAATAAATTTGTTCTGGTTTTTATCGATGATATTCTAATCTTCTCTAAATCAAAAGCCGAACATGAAAAGCATTTGGAACAGGTTCTAGAAATTCTGAGAAGGAATGTATTGAAAGCCAAACTGTCCAAATGTATATTCTGGCAAGATGAAGTGAAATTTCTGGGCCACGTCGTATCGAAAGAAGGAATTGCTGTGGATCCAGGTAAAATCACAGCTATTCAAAATTGGAAACAGCCCAGTACTCCTACAGAAGTCTGCAGTTTTCTCGGATTGGCTAGTTATTACCGGAAGTTCGTTAAAAACTTTTCGAAGATATCTGGTCACTTAACGAATCTTACAAAGAAGCACTCAAAATTCAAATGGACTCCAGAATGTGAGGAGGCTTTTGAAGAGCTAAAGTTAAGATTAATGACTACTCTAGTGTTAACCATTATAGACGGCAATCAGGATTTGAAAGTCTGGACAGATGCTTCTAGAGAAGGCCTTGGTGCAGTACTAATGCAAAGAGGTCAAGTATCGCTTATGCTAGCCGTCAGCTGAAGCCGCACGAGAAAAACTACGTCACTTATGATCTTGAGTTATTGGCTATAATATTCGCTTTGAAAATCTGGAGACATTATCTTCTGGGCGAGAGATTTGAACTGTTATAGATCACCAGTCGCTAAAGTATCTGTTCACCCAAAAAGACTTGAATCTGAGACAACAACGTTGGCTGGAGTTCCTCGCAGCATACGACTTTGAGATTCTATACACTCCTAGGAAAGCCAATGTCGTGGCCGATGCGTTAAGCCGAAAGAATGAAATGATCGCCAGTTTTATTATCACGACTTCATTGATAGATACAATATCTGCTCTTCAGAAGGATGATCACTTCACTCAGAAGATCAGGGAGATAATTCAAAAGGGTGAACCCTCGAGTTTCCAAGTTGATAATGAGGGGATTCTAAGGCCGAAAGGTCGAATTTGTGTTCCTAACATTCCTGAGCTCCGAAAGGAAGTACTGGATGAATGCCACAAGTCAAAACTTAGTATCCATCCAGGAGTAAGCAAAATGTATAATGACATAAAACGCACTTTCTGGTGGAAGTCGATGAAGAGGGACATTTCTTTATATGTTAGTCGATGCCCTACTTGCCAGCTAGTCAAAAGCGACCAATAAAAACTTGCTGGATTATTGCAACCGCTAGACGTTCCTGGTTGGAAGTGGGAACATATTTCCATGGACTTCATAGATGGTTTGCCCAGAACCAGAAAAGGGAATGACAGTATTTGGGTGATCGTGGATCGCTTCACGAAGATCGCCCATTTCATACCTGTCAGATCAAACAGAACTGCTCAGAGTCTGGCGCAGATATACTTCAAGGAAATTGTTAGACTACACGGAGTGCCGGTCAGTATAGTTAGTGATAGAGATCTAATATTCACTAGCAAATTCTGGGAGGCATTTCAAGTAGAACTGGGAACAAAGCTGAACTTGAGCACCGCCTATCATCCTCAGACAAATGGTCAGACTGAGAGGGTGAATCGTATTTTAGAAGATCTATTACGAGCTTGTGTTCTAGATTTTGGTGGATCATGGGAAGACCATTTACATTTGGCTGAATTCTCATACAATAACAGCTACCAGGCGAGCCTGAAAATGTCACCATTCGAAGCATTGTATGGTAGACCGTGCCGATCTCCTGCTTGTTGGGTTGAACCTGGTAATAGACTTGTATTCGGACCTGATATGATCCGGGAAGCTGCCGAAAAAGTCGATTTCGTTAAGAAACGATTACTCGCCACTCAAAGCCGACAAAAGAGTTATGCCGATAAGAGAAGGAGAGATATATCATTTGCTGTTGGCGACTATGTATATTTGAAAGTATCGCCGATGAGAGGAGTTATCCGGTTCGGTAAAACTGGGAAGTTGGCGCCCAAATTCATTGGTCCGTTTCCTATTCTTGAACGGATCGGAACGCTAGCTTATAGGGTTAAATTGCCTGATTGGTTTCCTGGAGTGCATGATGTATTTCACATATCTCAACTTCGAAAGCACGTTCATGATCCGGACATGATCGTGGAAGAAGCAGCTCAACAGGATATTGAAATTACTCCAGAATTAGCTGTGAGAAGAGAGCCGCTCAAGATCATTGGCAAAGAAACCAAAGAACTAAGGAACAAGAAGGTTCACTTAGTCAAAGTGCAATGGAGTGGAGATCCGCGAGATTGTACTTGGGAAACTGAGGAGAGCATTCAGAAAGCCTATCCTAGGTGTCGAGTGGACATCTCTGATTGACTCCGGTGCAAGGTACATTTACCATACTTTGCATTACCATTGAGTTCTCTACTTTGTTGTTATTTTCTTTCCATGGATGTGCACTTTTATTTCTGCAGTCTGAATGATTTTAAAAGAATATAGAAATTGATTAGTATATTTTTGAAGAGTTAAAAACAAATTGCTTGTTGTTTGCATTGTGTGATAGTAAATTGGATTAATTAAATTATTGAAATGATAGTTAATTTAATTAATAAGAGAATGAATGGTAGGATTTATTCGATTAACTCACACATTGAAATGATTTAAAAATAGATAGAAATATATACATGTGCATTATATATGTTTGAACAGGTAAATGGATAGCTGTTGAGTAAAGATTTTATTTGCGTGCCCGACAAATAGGTAAACCTTAATGAGTTGGATGCGAAATATTATTATATCAACTCCTGTGAGTGTCATTGGATGCGGAGTGCTGGTTGTTCTGTGTGTAATAATAAACATCGCCATAGGATAGTAACAATTAATTTTGAACTACACTGCATGGCATACTTATGGAAGATAGGCATACTTCATCATATACCACATAAGCATACGGAGCTTGTGTGACGAGGTGGAAGATTTACCATACGAGCGAGAGGCTTGTATGGCGATGACTATATATTACAGGTTGAACTGATGACTGATATGACCATATAAAAATGTAACGATAAATTGCAAGATTAATAAAAAAACCACACGGGTCCGGAGTTGACAATAATCACGTCTCTCTAGTCATTAGATACGGCACATGGACTATTTATTTCCCACGGACGAGGTGACGAGGATTTATCCTCTGGATCAATTAAAATACACACTCCCTCAGGCTTTGACAGGGTGACGAGAATTTATTCTCTGGAGTTATTATCTATACACGCTCCCCTGTAAACACCAGAATGTATCACTATAAATATGTGTATGCTTTATAGGATTTATTGGGTACCTAATACGGCCCAATAAATTTCCAAACCCCTCCCCGTACAAAGGAGGTTATGGCGAAATTTTTCGAAAATTCCGGGTGTTAGCCAAATTTTTGAAGAATTTGAAAATTCTCAGAAACTGAAAAGTTGGAGAATGGAAGCCAGATTGAACGTAGAGTTGATTAATCAAACCACTTTCGACTTTGTTCCTTTTCGGGGATGAAAAGTTTTAAGTGTGGGAGATTGTAACGACCCGGAAAATCTGAACCAATTTAAAAAATTTAAATTGGCTAAAACAGTGGATTTTAAATATTTAAAATAAATATTTTAAATATTTAAAATAAATATTTTAAATAATAAAGATGAAAAGTGAGTTTGAATCGATGTTTGAAAACGAATATAATTAATTCTAATTATAAACAAGGCCTGAAATGGCGCGGTAGTTTCAAAATTTGAATTCAAACTTTGACTGACTGTACCGGGTGCAAAACAAAACGGATTTGAGTGAAACCAGAAATATTTAAATCTGTTAGTGAATACCTTTCTAACGAATTTGAAAAATCGAAGTTTCATAGCGGAAAGCAAAAGTTATGGCCAAATGAATTTTCTGAAAGGTCGCTATGGAAATTTTATAGCCCGTGAAAATGGCCATTTTGCAAACGACCTCGGAATTCGACGAAACCACTTTTGTTGGATCTGGGATGTGAAGTCATTGCTAGGTTTCAAATTTCATAATTTTTGAAGCTAGTATGTGAGCGTGGCAAAGGAAAATGTGTTTTGGTCAATTACAGTTCAATTGGATCGACCAGAAATGGGCCATTTTGCAAACGGTCTCAGAATTCGACGAAACTAGTTTTGTTGGGACCGTATCGTCAAAACATAGCTAGATTTATTTTTCTGGAATTTTTCGAATCAGTATGTGGCCCCGGCAAATTGAAATGTACGTTCAAATTATATATTGAATGTTTTATATTTTAATTTGAAGTAAAACTGACTGAAACAATCGAATGGGCCTATGAAACATATCCTATTGTGTTCGGAATGGGGGTAAAACACTAGGGACGACAGTCGTTGTGTTTGGATTGGTGTTCGTGGGTGAAAGAGGGTATTTTCGAAATTTAAAAATATATAAATAAATAAAAAAATCTCATTCGTCCATCTCAGCACTCTCTCTCCCTCACCCACGACGAACGACGGAAAAGCTTCAAAAGCTTCCCGTTCATTTTCTGATCAATCCACACATCGAAATCAAACACTCCAGTTAAGGAATTTGTAGAGCTTCTCGAGATCTTCAAATCCATATAGGGTTTGAATTTTTTCGTTCAGAATTGGGGGAGAATTCGACTTCGAAAGTTCGGGCCTTCGTCTCTCCGCTGCCGTCACCTCCGACCATCGGAGTCCACCGCACCACCGTCGTTCGCCGTGCCTCTCTCCCCTCTACAGCGTGGCAGTGGCTGATTGACGCAACACTTCACGGATCGAGCAAAAATTCAAAACCTAGTTTTCAACATCAAAACAGGTATACGGCTTTGTTTATTTTCAACTGTTTTAACACTTTTAAACCGTTGCAAACTTGTAAAAATCATATCTTTTTCGTTTCTTTACGTAATTCAGTGAAACAAGAGACAGTGGACTCGTGTGGACGTCTTCTACATTCTAGAAGAGACCGCATATTTTTCTGAGCCTTCTGCTATTTTTGGTGGAGTGGAACCCAATGTGAGATTTCTAATTTATAAACGATATGGAAAACGACGATGTATAAACTATATAGTCGATGTATCGGTTATATAAGCGTTGTACACCTCTTGTATAAGCGTTGTATAAGTTGTACGTTCGATATATAAGTTATATATGCGTTGTAAAAATTATATATGTGTTGAAATAGAAGTGAAATGCTATATATAAATATATATATACGCCCCTCGTCCACAAACCATGGATGATATTTATTGGTTGTGATTGGTGTGAAAATTGATTGATAGCGAATGGTTGATTGAAATTGTTTGTGGTTGAAATTGATTGATTGTGGTTGAAAAATACCCGTTTGTGGTTGAGAAATATTTGGTTGAAACCACATAGGATTAGTTTGTGGAAATGAAAAAAAAATATACATGCCGCCTGCGTGCGAACTAGATGCATGATTCCCCATTGTCAAAAGCTGCGAGGCTTTAAGGTAGAGCGAGGAGCCGTACTAGGGACGGTCCCGGTTTTAACTACCATGCCGTTATGTTGCCGAAATTTTGAATAATATTCATGTGTTAGAATTATTTTCGTGTGTTGAAATTATATTCGTCTGTTGAATAGAAAACCTTCGTGTGTTGAATAGAAATTCATTCGTTGAATCATATTCATGTGTTGAGTGGTATTCGTGTTTTAAATATAAAAATCACCTTTTTATCTATATATATAAAATATAGAAAACCTTCATGTGTTGAATTGAAATTCATTCGTTGAATAGAAATTCATGTGTTGAATGGTATTCGTGTTTTGAATATAAAAAGCACCTTTTTATCTATATATACAAACTATAGAAAACCTTCATGTGTTGAATTGAAATTCATTCGTTGAATCATATTCATGTGTTGAGTGGTATTCGTGTTTTAAATATAAAAATCACATTTTTACTCTATATATACAAATTATAGAAAGCCTTCATGTGTTGAATTGAAATTCATTCGTTGAATAGAAATTCATGTGTTGAATGGTATTCGTGTTTTAAATATAAAAATCACCTTTTTATCTGTATATATAAACTATAGAATACCTTCATGTGTTGAATCGAAATTCATTTGTTGAATTGAAATTCATGTGTTGAATGGTATTCATATTTTGAAATAAATTGTTTTATAATAAAAATCATATTTTTATCATCTATATGAACTATATAAAATAGTCGTGTTTTGAAAGAAATTGTTTTATAATAAAAATCATATTTTTATCATCTATATGAACTATATAAAATAGTCGTGTTTTGAAATAAATTGTTTTACATTAAAAATCACATTTTTATTATATACATGAATTGTTAAAAATAGTGAAGTGTTGAAATAGAAGACAGTTAGATAAAAATATCATTTTTATCAAAAGTATGAATATCATATAGTTTTGAAAGCGAAGAATCGATATATATATATATATATATAAATAGAATTGAAATATATCGAATAACGAAGCTGTAGTTCGTATTTTGAAACCGTGATTTCAAACGATTAGTGCGGGAGATCCGACCATCGGATTTTCCCGAAACCGCAACCGTTGGGTTCGCTTTGGAAATATCTTTCCAACTGCACCAACTTTGTAAAAATCCAACGGTTGGATTGTCTGGAATGTTTAATTCAAATCTGAAGAAAAACAGCGCCAGAATCGACTATATTCATATATATATATATATATAAAATATAATTATATTTAATCAAATAACGACGATGTAGTTCGTATTTTGAAATCGAAACTTCAAACGATTATACCGGGAGATCCGACCGTCGGATTTTCCCGAAACTAGAACCGTTGGATTCGTTTTGAAAGGATCTTTCTAATGATATAAATTTTGTGAAGTCAAACGGTTAGATTTTCAGATATGTGTAAATCAAATCTGAAGAAAAACAGCGCCACGGCCGCGTTATGGCCCGAAGCGTCGTTTGAATAAATTGGCTATTTTAAAATAAATAAAAATAGTGATAAATTGTTATAAAATATTATAAACGATATGGATGTGAAATTTAGAGACTAACTGAAGGTTGGCTAAGTCGAATGGTTTCCTGGGTTTTGATCTGATGTTGGTTTCGGCCTTCGGGGTTAATATTTGGGAAATCGTTCTCTTACTGATTTACGATTAGCGACTAATAAATCGAAATGATGCGTGTGTATGTTTGTGTTGCACTTGTTTATTATATACGCGAGCTGCTCAGAAAGACCGGGTTCATCCCATTCTGAATAACTGCATCGACGATAAGAAGTCGAAGATGAAGACGGCGATTGATGACCGATCTTCACCTCGTTTGGATGGTAACTGATGTCCTGATTGGGAGGCATCCCGAAATATGGATAATGAGTGGTGATCGTCCAGACGTACATGGGGATCGATGGATATGCGAGGTGTTTAGTGCCTCCGGTTTCGTTCAGACCCAGAACGGATTTGCAAATGGACTGCGTGTCTGACATTGGAATTCATTCTGTGCGATTGATAACCATCAGTTCCATGGTGTGAATTGCCGGTGTGGCATGCTAAGATGCAGTGATCAGGGCTTCTGTTGAAAAGCAAAGTCTTGTGACTGATGATCAAAGCACCACCTGTGTGGCGTAGCTGCTTTGTGTATAATGTGAATTCGCGAGCCTCACACCCCGGTATAAACCAGAAACGGGAGAAGGAACTCAGGGATGGCATGCGTTTCCTTCTAGCTAGGAGTTGTGTCAGTGTTTTTACACGGCCTGACATTTTACTTATGTGGATGATGGATTGCGAGACGCCTCGGTTATATCGGTCGATCCGGGACCGATGGAGTCATTCGTTGGCTCATTGACGCCCCCATAGGGCGGGGAAACGCAGTGTTCAGGAATTTTAATCCACATCGGTGGACCGGCCCTGTCGCTCCTAGGTTCACTCGAGCTCTGATCCTGAGACACGGGCTAGAGCATCTCGAAGTCGGTAAGGACTATCTTTTGCCTTGGTTCGTGACGGAAATCCAATTTCCAAATACGTGACAGTGCGGTTTTGATTGTATATATATAGCGACATGATATATGGTGCCCATGCCGTCTATGATTGATAGTTATGATTGAAATTGTTTTAGAAACTTATAAACACTAGTAATAATATCAAATGCTTTTGTTTTATTTGTATCAAGCATATTTTGGCTATTATAAGGTAAAACTCTATCCTCCGGTTTGCGTTGCATTGTGTGATGGGAACTGAGTCTTATAATGGCTTCATTTTTATAAAAAGCATTGCGATGTTTAAAAGAATGATTTGTTTTAAAGCACTGGCAATCCATTGGAGTAAACCCGTTCCACGAAAGTGGCGTGGTCCTATGATTAGCCATATTTTAAATGTGTTTAGTAGATTTCTCATACCAGTCCCATGACTGACTCGTAGTTTGTTTCACTTTCAGACTCGGGTGCCCCTTTTTCTACACGGGCAGCCTTGTATTCAGGTTTTAGCTGGCTTTATCCGGATAGCTGGAGCTGAAGATGGATTCTATCATTTAGCTCTTTTTATGTTGTTCAGCTCCTATTGTACATATTATGTTTGTTTTCCGCTGTAGACATTTATGTATAGCTGAACTGTATTTGTACTAAGTAAGATCCTGTATACTGTGTAACTCTGATGATTACGTTTATCCAGTATATTCTATTGTGCATTATCTGGTGTGTTTATTTATTTCTATTCTGCTAATATCTGTTTATGTGTTATATTCCAAAGATTACCCTTGCCGCCGTCAGTACGGGGTTTGGGGTCGTCACACTACTCAAATCCGCTTCCCTGTAGAACCGTCTTCCACTCCAGCATTTCACGACTTTACTCCTCTCTATACAGGCCATTACCGATCCTTCAACTTTTCATCTCAAAACCAATAACCAACCTTCATTTACCCCTCCACGCAACTTCTTCCTGCCACGAAAATTCCCAACCTCTCCAGCGTTCACCTCCTCATCTCCTTTTCTTCCTATCTCCAACTCCACGGCTACAGTCTCCCTCCCACTGCCTCTTCAAACGACCATGAAAATAATCATCGAAAATCACGTCGTCCAGTAAACATTACAACGCAAGGAAACATGGCCACTGCCATATCCTTGTTTCCCCCTAACTCATCCATTACTCCGCCATTTCGTACTACATATCACTGAACTCAACTACCATATCTCCCCAAATCGAAGTCGATTAACTCCTCATCAAACCTGCTTCTCACCGCCCCATTTCTCCACCCTTTTGCAAACTCTGCTCACGTTGTTTAATTTACAACGACCAGAAAATGAGTCAATCCCAGAAATACACACACAAGATCGAACAGAAGGCTGTTGAGATTTTGAATATGTGAATCCCTTGATTTGTAGTAATTTATTTGGATTTCTATTGGATTTTTCTTCGATCGAAATTATGGCTGAGAGTTTCTCGTGGCGGCTGGTTTGTTGGATCGGAGAAATGAAACGAGAATAGGTTAGGGTTGTTAAGTAGTTATTATATAGGGTGTTTCTATGATTTAGAGGATGCCACATTTTTGGTTTGAGGACACACAGAATTTGTGGCTGAAACAAAGGATTGCGTGGCCTTCTTTTTGACCACCGAAATGATTTTTCGTTTTAGGGATAGTTTGTCTTTAATTTCACCTTATTTCTATTTCTTTGTTATTTAAATTTAAATGATTTCGACACTCGTTTTGTTACCTTATGGATTTCTTCCTACAATAACAAAAATACCGCCGTGTCGAGTAATGCATCACTATCCCAAAAATATAATAGTATTGGTAGATTAACTTATATTATGAAACCCTAAAATGTTGATATAGGGTGCAAAATACTCCAAATAAAAATTTGCATATTTAATTAATTAAAAATTACAGTAAAATTCTAAAAATTGAATTTTAACTACGTCTAGGAGGATTTATCCAAATTCGATAGAATATTTAAGTATAATTAAATATATCGTTATGGCTCATAGCGATTTAATAGCGACTATTTGAAAAGTTGATTTGGTCATATCTTACAGTCTATAAAGCGAAATATCGATTTTTCTCTTCTATTAGAAAAATATAATTTACTAGCTCCACACGTTTCTTGTTTCATAGAAATCCGATTTAAAACGGATTCTATATCTCCAGTTGAAGTTCAAATCGCCAAATAGCGAACTGCCGCGCCATTTCGAGCTCGATTATATTTATAATACAATTATATGTTCAAACTTCATTTAAATAATATATTCACTAATATAATTAAACTCTAAACTGAATTATATATATTTTAAATAATCCAATTCACCCTATATTGTGAATTCCACTATTTTTGATTATTTCTGAATTAAATATATTATTCTATTATTTAAATTAATTAAATAATCTATATATTTTAATTAAATACCCATTTAATTCTCTATATCCCTATTTTAAATAATTAAATAAATTAATTATTACCCGTAAAAATACGGGTCGTTACACGTAAACTCGCTAACTCTGTCCAATTCTATAATTTTATTCACATATTTCAGAACTGATAAATAATGATTTAATGTCATGTAATGGTTTTTTGGATGATTTACAAATAAATTGGTTGATAGTTATATATATAAATCATTGATTTAATACTGATTCTGTTTATTTTTAATTTCATACCGATATGGAACTAGGATTACTTATATTGATTAACATTTGTAGATGCAAGGAAATAGGTTGGAGGGATCCAACTGGATTCCTCAACAATTTTATCGTTGATTTTCATATATTACATTATATGATGTGACGAATAATATGTGGTTAATTATTGTATGGTTGGGATGTTTGAACAACATTGACCTGAATTAATTGGTATTAAAATATATTTGAATATACTAAAAAAGAAATTTGGGGTTTAAAAAAGGGAAATTCTATTTTTAAAATGGAAATCGAATTTTTAGTAAGCTTGATAACTTGTTTTAATAATAAAATAAGCAATTAAATTTATAGATAATATTTTGCAAATGAAATGGAATAATTATTATTAAATAATAACTTGGGAATGTAAATCCAAAAATGAATTTAAAATGAAATGAGGAATCGTTTTCAAAAGAAAACGATGGGATTTTTTTATGTTCAAAATGTAAGCAGGATTGAAATAAATATGTAAGGATTTAAAATTAGAATTCGATTTTGCCGAGCATGTTATTAATATAATTTATTTTTAGAAATTATATATTATATAATTTGGAATTTGATAAGATAATTAAGATTTGGTTTGGAACTAATAAACTATAGTAGAATATGAAGTTGAGATTTAATTATAACTTTGGTATATAATTAACAAGAAGTTTACGTGTAAATAGGGTTTATGAAGTGGAACATAAATACATTTGTATTAAATAAATCGATAAATAGGAATTTAACATGTAATGGTATTGATAAATATAAATCAAGTTTTGATTCGATAAAACGGGTCCAATTCCTATAAAGGAATATCATTAACGTTTTAAAGTGAATAATGATTTAAAAGCAAAAGCTATGCAGTTAAATGGGTAACAAAAGCAAAATTGATGAATATTTGAAGTGATAAATTCAAACATGAATTTAGAAATCAAGTTAACCTGAAACGATGAGTTTATTCCAACGTTCAGAACATTGTTTGAATAAGGAGTACTCAAAAGTGAGTTATATGTTGGAATTCGATTCTTTCGAATTTAGGAAAGTACCATTTATTTTTCGGTTATAATCAATATTTATTTATCTAATTAATTAATTATTGGTTTATTTATTTAAATAAAAGTTATATTTTGAAATTAAATAATTCAAAAGTAGAGATTATAACATTATCGTTATAATCAAAGATTTCCATAAAGAAGTGGATTCGTAAACTGAATAAAAAGTTGTGTAAAACAGTTTTGTAAATAAGAAATTAATAAATAGAGTTAAGAACAATAGAAACTGACTAGGAATTAGTTATGTTGAATAGTTGTCTGAGTGTCAATCTGATGTTGGTTTCGGCCTTCGAGGTTTATACTTAGGGAATTGTTCTCATACTAGTTTACGGTTAGGGACTGATGGTTGTGGAAGGTTACTGATGCGTGAATGAGAGACCGAAATGTTTTCCAAATGTAATTAACGTATATTTTCAAAATATAGAAAATAAGAAATTATGGATATGGAAATGTTTTTTTCCGCGAATCATGGGAGACTAAATGGGTTTAAAAATATGCAAAATGGGAGATTAAGGAAAGAATAAATTAATGATAGATTAATTTAAAGTGGTTGAATGTTAATTAATGATTCATCGGTGTAATTCCCATTTGGAAATATGACCGTTGTTTGTATGTATGTTTTCCTTTGATAGTTAAATAACCGACTATCAAAGTTGTTAACCATTTTTCTGTTTTCAATACGGAGAGACCGGGATCAGATTTATTATTTGAAAACCACTTCGTATGGACATTAGCGTTGTGAATCAAATATCATGAAGATAATTGAAGATGGAGTTTATGTAAGGGTTGTTCTGGCGATCCTACGTAGAAATTGCCTAAGATGGATTTACATAATAGTGCCTTTGGTTTGTCCAGTCCTAGGGCAATATGAATGGATGAATGTCTGACAGGGTATACCTAATAGATCGCATAAGTTGATCTCTTCAAATGCATTTACGTTGGCGGCGGAGGAATTTGTTTTTCTTAGCTTTATACCCGTGGTATTTTTAGGGAAATCAATTTGTGATTTGACGGGTACGACGATGTGGCATTCGAAGTAAATGAAATGTGATCTGGCAAGCAGCATGGCTAAGTGGGTCGCACCCAATTAGAGTATATTGTCACCATCTAGAGAATATTCATATTTGTTACTTCTTTTATTTCTATATCTCCTGGGAACGGTTATGTTGGTATACCAACTGTAAGATGACAATATATTCGGAACATTCAAGCGAAATGAATGGCCGGTTATGTGTGGCTGAGTTACAAGATGTTATAGTTGAACTCCAGTGTATCGCTTCTAGAGTACACCGATCGAAAGGTTGTTCCATACCCTGTCATAGTGAAAAATCCATTCTTTAATAAGAGCCCGCGGTTTTTGATTGTAAATTATATATGTAGAGCGTGAGATGAAAGCATTCTGTTAGATTGTTATTTACTTGATTTAGAAATTATTATAATATCAGAAAAGAATTGTTTTAAAAGAATGTTTTGGGTTATCGTAAGGTAAAAACCATCCGTGTTTATGTATGATGGGTCTTATGATTATCATTACTCTGAAAAGAATTTTGGAAAAGTTAAACCGGAATGAATGATTAGAGTTTACTCGCACCAGTCACATGACAGACCTAGAGTTTATTTTGTTTTGTTTTACCCTAAACTCTTGGGTGCCCAAATTTATACTGGCGGTCAAGTAGTCGAGATTTTACAGATATTGGGAAGAGCTTGGAGCAGGATGCTTCAACTGTTCGATCTATATAGAGTTTATTTCCGTTGTGATATACATGTGATGTACTATGATGATATACGTAAGTATAAACATAGTTTTGTATTTCAAAAGTTTTGATATATTATATTTTATTCGTTCCTCTATGAGATTTGTGTTTACTCTGATTTTGTTATGTTGTGATCTACTTCTTCTTTTATTCTAAATTTCTCTCTTTCTATTCCTCACCCTCTAACTTCTTTCTACTAATGATCTGGTATTTTTGATGCTCGAATAATCGACATGGGGTTTTGTGTTGATTTTCGAAGTCGAAAACCCTTGGGTCGTTGCAGTGGTGTCAGAGCTGAAGGTTGGGTAATTACCATGGTTCTGTGGCGTAACTCGATAGAAATGGGGTTAGTAATACCCTAGATTGAGTTTGAGTGTGTATATACGAGTGAACGTATTTGTATATTCATATAGAATTGTTTTATATTATGAAGATTTATTGGTCAGGTGACTTATGAATTCTGGTCGACCGTGGGGCACCACAAGATCGACAGGGGTTTCTAAACGTTCAAATACGATGAACCAACACAATATGTTTTAGAAAGAGGTAAATGAAATAATTTTACCCAAAATTATATTTTGGTACAAAAGAAATATATATATATTGAAATTATTATAATATATACATATATTGGAGGTGTTAGTTGTAATTATAATCGAGTAAGATTATAATTAATGGTTATATATAACCGATCGGAATTCGTATAAATGTAAGATACAAAATTAGGATGAGTTAAATCGGAAGATAAACCAGAATTGGGATTAAAACTCTGGGAACTTGGAAAAATGGTGTATGTAAAATTTGGATTAAATATATGGAAATTTTAAAATCCTTAGGGAATTTGAAAGTGTTTTCCAAATGTTGAAAAGGTATTTTGAATTGATTTCAAAATGAAAGTATTTAAGAATATGTTTTGAAAGTGATATAGTATTGAACTCACTTCGATGACTAGAAAATAATACCGATGATGGATCGCGACATCTTCAGTGTTCATTTTCAAATTTCTAAGTGACAGATTACTACCAAATCTTTTGTTTTTGAATTGTTTTGGGGAAACAAGTTATTCAAAAAAATTCAAAAGTTTTGAATTGCTATTATTATATGTAATTATAAATGATTTCAAACTAATTTGAAATAAAAATTCAGAAATTTGAATTCTGAAATTTAAAATTGAACTTATAAATTTAAATAAATTAAAATGGTAAAAGTAAATAAATAATTTGGAATTTAACTTACTAAGTTAAATAAAGGTTGACTGGATTAGAAATAATCTGGAATGGGACTGGATTGTTGAGTAAAAATTTGGCTTTGTTATAAGAAAATGTTTTGGTTCAAGAATTGAGTGGAGATCAATTGGGAATGCATTGATACATGCTGAAGTGATAACAAATAGAAGAGATAGAGTTGACTGCCCGACAAAAAGGTACAAGTTTATATTTTATATGAGTATGAGGTTTATGAGCCAGTTTGGCAAGTCACTTGGCTGTTTTATTTCCTTTTGGATTAAAGAAAGCCTAGGGAGGCGAGTTGTAGTTGTACTGACTGAGCCGTGCAAAGGAGACATTGGCGATTTTTTTTGAAAATTTAAGATGTTAGACAAAATTTTAGAATTTTTGAAAATTTTCGTTAATAAGAATAAATTAATATTATAATTAATAGGTTCAATTGAAACTGAAATTAAGAAGTAAAATAAAATATTTTTAACCTAGTATTTTATAGAGTTGGAACATTTTTCTGGCTTAGTAATTTCGGGAACGAAATTCTTTTAAAGGGGAAGGAATATAACGTCTCGGATTTTTATTGCGATTTAATAATTAATTATTTTAATATATTAGTTTGATAATTTAAATACTTTGAGTTCAAATATTTGAACATTTAATATTAATTTTTGAAAAGTCGGAAATAATTGAATTGGCTATATTATGTGGATTGGATTATTTAAGACATTTAATTAAGTTTATATTCGCGTTATAATAACAAATATATTTATATAAAACGGCAGTTGAATGTATAAATTATAATATAATTATAATTCGAGCTCGTAACATTGCGATTGTTCGTGATATTGAATTTTGAACTTTAAACGACTATATAGGATTTGTTATAAGTCGGATTTCTTCGAAACAAGAAACATTCGAATCAGTTGAGCTACATTTTTCTAATAAAAGTGAAAAATGAAGAATTCGTCTTATATATTGTAAGTTATGTCCAAATCAAATTTTCGGAAAGTCGCTATGGAATCGTTTATAAAACATAACGATTATCTAATATAATCAAATATTGATTTCGATTTTGGACGATATTTTTGAAATGTATACTTAATTTAATTTATAGAATTTCTCTGTATTTTTTATTTTGAAAATAAGCAACTTTTTATTTTGAAGTATTTTATAACCTATATCAACGTTTTGGGGTTTCACAGAATAAGTTAACTTGTCTATTTTATTATATTTTTGGGATCGTGGCACATTTCCCATCTCAACGGTATTTTTATTTTTGTCGGTAGCAGTCAACAGGTAGACGGAGTTTTACGTAATAGGGTACACCAAACTTTTAAAACATAAATAACATGCATTTTTTTTTAATTTACTTAGACTTGAAGTATAATTAACCTAGAAGTCCTGCTCTAAAAAAATATCTCTGACTAGCACTTTCTTATCTTCTGTGTACGTTGCTTAATTGGGATGGAGATATGCTTCGTTATGCTAGAAGGAAGACTGGACTGTGTGTGTCTATATATATATATATGTATGTATGTATGTATGTATGTATGTATGTATGTATGTATGTATATGTATGCATCCTCACAACCATTTCCGTTTCCTGGAGACAAACCATTCGATAGTTCACTTCAACTATGCGCATGAAAATGTAAAGCACCACGTTATTTTGTTTCCCACCTCCTCATTCTCTTCACTTCTCAGCAACTTATTTCTCTCTTCTTCACCGTAGGAAGAAACAGTAGCCAATGTGGCAATTTTCAGTAAGGAGTTCGGGGTTCGTTTTCACGATGTCGGGGAGAAAATGGAATAATGGGTCAGCTTTGAAGGTGATGGAGAGTTTAACATGGGAAGAGAGATGCGGGTATTCAGCAATAACAAGCAGGGTCCTTTATTTCGTGAATAGGGGACGGAACATGCACTGTATATATCGGTTACAGGAGGGGAGCAGTGGGATGAATGTGGACGAAGGAAATGGTCCGAGTGTCTTAATTAGTATTTCGGGAATTTACGTGAGTCATGAGAAGGAAGTGAAGTGGACTTGGGGCGTGTAATACTGCATGGTTGTTCTCATATATTCAGAGGATGGGTTTGTTTTGTAGAGATGGATGTGGAGCGGTGTGGAGAAGATGAAAGTATTCCTTCTGGAGTGGATCAGATATATTACGTGACGTGGGTCTGGGTTTGTAACTTGTGGATGGGCTTGACCAAGCAAAGCCCAAATAAAAAAAAAGAGAAAAAAAGAAAATAGAAAAAAATGCGATTGCCAGTTAAAGATATGGGGTAGAAAATGGAACGATTGGAGACTTGTTTCACAGAATAGAGAAGGGAGATATGCGGTTACTAGTCTAAGGGATAATGGCCCGACAAAACAAAAATATAGTATAGCCCAATTTGAATTTAATTAAGTTTAGATTACAAACAAATTAATGTAGTAACTTTAAGTTATTGTTTCTTGCTCATACATTAACGAAATATTACGAATCATGATTCGTTAGGATCATATAGGCGTAAGCTACATAATGAAACTGGTGTGAAGTCATTTGGATCTCGTTTTGGTTTATGGGAAATTAAAACGCTCGATTTGAATCGTCAATCGTTAATCTTTATTTAACAATTAACGACCAAGGTGCGTAAACTTGCTAACTCTGTCTAGTTCTATAATTTTATTCACATATTTTAGAACTGATAAATAATGATTTAATGTCGTGTGATGGTTTTTTGGATGACTTACACATAAATTGGTTGATAGTTATATATATATACATATATATATATATATTGAAACTGGGTTAATTAATTTATTAAAGCCCAAAAGCCGTCTCGGCCCACAAATACAAACCCGTTTATAACTACGAGTATATTACAGATACATCCAACTCACCACTTTTCGTTCATCCTCTACATTCTTTCAAAAGGCAAACGAAAAGATAAATTAAGGTTACGTAGAAATCCTTCATGGCGGACGTAAATTCTCTCATCTCCTTCCTCCAATCACTTCCTTCCATCTCCACCTCTCTAATAGCAATCGTTCTCATTCCGTTGGACTAGTAAGAAGCTTCGTGTTAATTCTTCCAACTACCACAGCGATCTCTCTGTTAATTATGGCTGAATTAACTAATACGTCTTTATTCTTCTTCTTGAAAACACTGGCGTTGCGTTCTCCATGTTTGCCACACTGTGGCTGTGAGGAAAACCTTGTCATTCTCTATCATCATCTTCGACATGTGACTTCAATTGTTCAGGTAATCAATTTCTTCTTCTAGACTGCCTATTTGTTCAGTGTTGAAACATTTAAGTTTCTGTATCGCCCATAGACGCCTGTTGAAGCTACATTCGAAAAATAGGTGTTTCTGTGTTTTAGGAAATCTGTTACACAACACACATCTGTCTTCTTCAAGAATTCCCTAGCTACACAACCGTTCTTTGGTTGGCAAACGGCCCAAAATTGCCTTGTATAGAGTATGTGCCATTTTGGGTGTGTAGAGCGTGTCCATATCACTTTGCTCCATCGAACCGTAGGGTGTATCGTTCTGATGCTTTCCCAAACTTCCCCAAGCCTAAAGTTGTCGTCTTTTTCAACACCATTTGTCTTCACTTCGTTCAGGGTAAATGTGCTTTGCATTAATTTCTTCAGATAAGTTTCGAACAACCAAGTTGTTACTGCACTGCCAGTTTTGATTAGATATGATCGAGTTGACTGACACGTTTGGTGCACCATATGCAGAATAGTTATCCCAGCCAAGTCTATCAATTAAGCTTTTACCATTTAGCCATGGGTCTCTCCAGAGAACTGTTGTGTTGCCATTTGCAATTTCATGTTGTATATTAGATTTAAGTTCAGTCCTGAACTTCATACAGTTTTTCCATATAACTGAGGAATTGTTATCTATGCTTGCAGTCCAGAAATTTGTCTTCATATACCGTGCTCGCATCCAGACAATCCATAAATTATAAGAGGATATAAGTTTCCATGTTAATTTAAGCCCATAGGCCTTTTTTAGCTCAAATAAGTTTTTAAGCCCAACTCCACCTTTTTTCTTCGGCCTGCAAAGCAGTTTGTAACTTATTTTGTGCAGTCTACCTTTCCAAATGAAATTGGCACACACTATGTTAATCTTGGCAATGGAACAGTCAAGGATTTGGAAAGTTTGCAGCCAAAATCTGATTTTTGAAGTTATCACTTTGTGAACTAATTCAACTCTACCTGCAAAAGACAACAATTTAGATCTCCATCCTTGTAACTTGTCTCTGATATCATCCACAAGCTTTCCACACTCAGCATCAGTTATAGTGTTGTTAGAGAGTGGAACACTACAACAAATATACCATATTACAATGGTGCAAAAACGTTGTAAAAGGTTTTTACAACGGTGGATCCACCGTCGTGTATTAAGAAGTTGTAATATACTTATATCTTTTACAACGTTTCTGCACCGTTGCAACACCTTTGTGAAATATACCATATTACAACGGTGGAAAAATGTTGTAAAAGGTTTTTACAACGGTGGAGCCACCATCGTGTATTAAGAAGTTGTAAAATACATATATCTTTTAGAACATTTATGAACCGTTGCAACACCGTTGTGAAATAGGGTATTTAACAACTTTTACTCACCGTTGTAAAATGATTTATTACAACTTTTTTTCGTTGTTGTAACTTATATACACCTTACTAATATAAAGAATTCATATATATTAATACTAATATGATTCATATTTCAATGCAACAAATATAACTATACGGAATCATTCATGTATATAATTAACATAATATTCGATCAACATACACATAGTACATCACCAACTAAACCCGTTACAAAAAACATAACCGTTTCAAAATACATACATCGATCTAACACACAAGAAAGATAGAAGCTTTGTCCACAAAAGATACATGAGATACCCTACGAAAGCACTCTACTGAAGGCAACGTAATTTTTATTCCAAGCCACATTTAATCCAACAGCTTCTCCAATGGTAGTCATTTCGGAATTCGGCTTCCACAAGAAAGCATCAGGATCCACCGCCACATCAATCCAAACTTTCCAACCTTGCGGTCCACGGTGGGACTGCGAAAAAAAAGAATCATTAGAGGTGCAAGCTCATATATATTGTTATTGCGACGAAAGTATGAAGGAGAAGGAAACTATAATGATTTGTAAACATGATATTTAAAATGAACAAAAACATAACACATCATCTTAAAACAAACATTACATGTTACATATCTTATTATGCTTGTTATATTAAATGAACATGTTTTGTAAATAGCATTATCGATGATGCACACTTTATAATTAGAAACTAAAGCATAACATCACCATGATTGGCGATTAACATTTTTGTTGGAATTTAAAACGAATTTTATCAAATATCTGGTCAAAAATAGATTGAACAATAAAGTAAACATCACCTAGTTTCATATTTTGCCGCAATATGACATATGTCATCTAACTTTCAACCAAGCACCTGCATGGTATGTATAGATCAGATGAAAGTCAAACTTAAACAGGGTACCCACAAAAAAATGTACATGAAATCAGCAATTGGGAAACTGAAAACACAACAGTCTAGGCGAAGTACATTTAGCACAAAGGCAAACGCACATAACAAACTACTGGACAAAAAAAAATGAAACATAACTAAATTATTTTTCGATATGGACAGACAATACCCAGCTAAAACCAGGAAGAATTAACAGATATTTGTTTTCGTCTCGAACATTCAAACTTGAAGTTGTTTGTGCCAAAATAATAATCAACCCAGTATGAAACATTAATTAAAAATTAAAAAAAATATGTCGCAATAATAAATAACAGTATAATAGCAGCCTTTTACCATTGGCAAACTTATTTTATAAACTCTAGAAATATAATCTATGATATGGTAAATATACATGCTTAAGAATCAGAATACAGCAGATAGATCCCAGCATGATTTCGATCCCAACCAGTATTGAAATTGAAAACTCAGAAACAAAAAATAAAATCAAAGATCTGACCATATAAATAAAAAAGGAAAACCGCAAATATGGAAAATTTTAATTAACTAAATCAATCGTATTACCAATTGCTCCAAATCAAACTTTAAAAAAAGATCGCGCAATGATATAAAAGTAAATATATGTGTAGAAATGGAAGGAGATGCTAAAAGGAACTTACCTCAAAATGATGGATTTGAAACAAGCATCAAAGCAAAATCAAAACTTTACAAAAATACCTTGAAAAAGATCTTAACTTTCAACAAGCTACAAAAGGAATAGAATAACAAAAAAGGAACCAGATAAAGTAAAAAATAAACTAACCTTGATGATGAAATAAAATACTGATAAATCCAGATTAGTCCAAAATCAAGACATTGGATTGCATAAAGTACTCATTACTTCAAAAGCCTGAGAACTTTCTATAAGAATAAACAACGGTAAAAATATAATTAAATAAGGGGAAAATGGCCAAACGGGGAGAAGTGCTTATTGAGATAGTAATTGAGAAGTGGGCTTAACAGCTTTAAAGTCAATGGAACAATGGGTTTATTTTTCGAGTTCTCAAAATTTTTAAGGGGGTACTTTGCAAATTAGGCAGAGGGAGTCATAATGGCTAAACTCGGTACATTTAATTACCATTTGAAATTTGCAAGGACACTGCATTTTCAAATTCTTGTGACAACAAAAATGACAGATTGAAAGTCTCTCTTGCTAACTTGAGTTTCTAAAGAATTGAAGTGTCAAAGAACAATTGTAGTAACTTTATAATTATTATTACAACCATAACTATGGCCTAGCATACTTATTAATACTAATTACAGTCTAACCAGAAATAATATAGCATCTCAACTAATAAATTCAAGCCATACGATATCCGAGATCTATTGACAGAAATCTAGCACCTGATGTATAAAAGAGATTCATGGTGTAGTCATATGTATATTACATACCTTGATATCCAAATTAAATACTCTCTATTGTGATTAACGAGACTTCTTGATGGTCACATGAACCAAAAACGGATCCTTTCTATTTAATTTCTCGTAAGCATAATCCTAGAGCCTTATAGAAAATGTCTAACTTAGAGATATTAAAAGGATATGATTATGTACCAAATAAACGGCAAAAGAAAAGAAAATAAGGGGATAACATACCTGAAGAGAAGCCTAGTCTTTGGTAATATCAACCTATAGGCCCACTTAACCCAACCTTATCACTAAAAATAAAGATAAGTAGAGACGTTGTTATTCAGTATTTAATCAGCGGAATTTGTCTCAATTTTGTGGCTGAGACAAACTTGAAACAAAAAAAGTTATCTTTAAAATCAGGTCTCAAAAAAACTATAGACAACACGCATTGGTTACAAAAACATTAGAACACTGACAGTCAATTCTGGAAGGCCAAACCTTCATAAATAAGCCTTAACTTGTGTTTGGGAGGTAGCTATTTCAAATGCATGCTTCAATACTGTAATACTAGAATCAAATCCTATCATTTGTGAATGCAAATTACTAGCCGTTGATGATTGATTAGTAGCTGAGTCACTCTTATACACAGAAGCGACAACATGATGAGGTAACACGACGAATGATTCCTCCATCGTTTTTAAAGAATGTGAGCCCCCCTTAATCTGTGGGCCGCCACTTCTTGGACATGGTGGAGCACCATGGATTTGAGCTTTCTGTTTAGGCAACACAACATAAGAGTGCTCCATTCGACTTGCATCCAATATACTACCTTGGATTGAAGATTGCATCCCTATGTCCAACCATGAAGGATAATTACTAAATTACATAATTCAGACAAGTTGCTTTAGTGTTTCATTAACGATAGATATCAAAATAGACTGTTTTATACAAGGAAATATCAGCCTAAGACAACTTGAAACATGTTACTGTAGCTGTTATGCTGGTTATTTTAAATTGAAACACAAAGTAACAAGCAACTGTAAATGATGCAAATATCTCCATAATGTCAGTAGTCGTTGAAAATCAATTAAAATCTGATTAACCCTAAAAACTGACCAGAAACGCTTTGACGGGTTAAGCAGCGTTGAGTCAAAGACAAGCGGATATCTTACCTCATAGATAAGCATAAACAGCGGAGGAAAGCAGGTGACAATCAAATCCAGTAAGACGAAAGGAACTTCGAGCATATCTATAGATTACTGCATCAAGTAAGAGTGAGAAAAGGAGATACTCTGCTGAACAATTCCACACTACTGCACAAAAATCACCGTCGAACCAGATTCGTAACAACCAAATCAGGGAAGACCAACTGGGAAGGCAACGAGAACGGGATTGGTGAAGGCGGTAGAGGATATTAACGCCAGCAATCAGTTAAACTTTCTCAAAAAGAAGTCGATGACTAGAATACGGTAGATCTGGAGGGAGTATATTTGAAATAAAGGAAACTGAAATTGGGGAAGGGCTTCAAACAACGATGGAAAATGCCACACTTAGGGAAGAGAAAGCGAAAGGAGGAAACGGGACAAAAAGAGAAAAGGAGAAATGGTAGGGGGCAGCTGTACAAACCTAATCAATAAATATCGATATTTTTCAAGAATTATTGATAAGAAATTAGCTTGGATAAAAACTATTTACATAAGGACATGTGGACAGTTATGAAGCGATTAATCAATAAGTATGCGTTATGATCTCTTATGAAATGATTTAAAATGAAATGTCCAAAATTAACTTTTCATTTTTTTAAGTGAATCACAAAGAACTTGATTTGAAAGCAAATATGTTATGATTTTGTTAATTAATAAAGAATTTTATGGTTCTCAAATTTAATTCATTTTATGAAGAAAGAATAAGATGCTAGCTCAACGATTTTATTTGAAAATTGAATTGAAAAGGTATTTGATATTTAAGATGAAATTTGTATTTTGAATTGAGA
The DNA here is from genome assembly GCA_030737875.1 of Allium sativum. Classification (NCBI taxonomy): domain Eukaryota; kingdom Viridiplantae; phylum Streptophyta; class Magnoliopsida; order Asparagales; family Amaryllidaceae; genus Allium; species Allium sativum. Next base: position 45,725,090 of record CM060915.1, on the reverse strand, counting down.
ATTATATTTTAATTATGTAATATTATTAATTATTAATAGCAATCATTGATTAATTGTGATTAGCATTAATTATTATATTATAATTATTAACTATTTAATAGTAATTATGTAATATTAACTATATTTTTTAATTGTTCTTCTGAATTTCTAAGTATTAAATATTACAGATTGATTATTGATTATTACTTCCTAATTGATTATTAATAGTAATTATTAATTATAAATAATCAATATAAATGTATTAAATATTAATTATTAGTTGTTAATTATATTACAATATAGTCATATATTACAACAGTCAGAAAATAAAAGTTGTGATAGGCTTTTATTACAACTGTCAAAATAACACAGTTGTTAAAAATAAGTTTATTACAACTTTTCTGGAAAAAAGTTGTAAAAAAACATTTATTACAACGGTGCTTTTACCACCGTTGTAAAATTAAAGTTGTAATAGGGTGTTTTTGTTTTAGTGGAACCCCCAAATACTTTACTGGAAGGGATCCTTCTTGCACCCCAATGGCTTCTATGTATTCTTGTTTGTGGCTACAAAACTTATTAAAATAACATTTAGTTTTGAGTTTATTCACTTTGAGTCCCACCCATTTCTCTAGATTTTGGAAAATGTTTTTCAGTTGGGCTATAACAGTATTTAAGGCTTTGAACACCACTAACAAATCGTCTGCATATATTAGATGAGTCACTTTAGGCAAATGGTTGTAAACTGGCAAGATTATATTCCTTTCAGTTGCAAGTTTCATCTGCGATGTAAACCACTCCATTGCAACTGCAAAAAGGTGGGGGAGAGAGGATCCGTCTGTCTGATGCCTCTTGAACTTGAAATGTAACCCTTTGGTACCCTATTGATTAGGATAGAGAAGGTTGGCGTATTCAGGCAGAATTCAATAGGTTTGATAAGTTTGTCTGGTATCCCCATTGAGACTAGCATGTGAGTAATGAAACTTCTGTTAGCTCTGTCATAAGCCTTGTGTAAGTCAATTTTGAGGCACAACTTGTCTGCTCCCTTCTTATTGAATTCTCCAACTAGTTCATGGGTCATGAGGGAATTTTCTGAAATGAATCTACCTTTTATAAATGTACTCTGGCATTGAGAAATTAAGGCAAGAAGCACATTTTTCGGTCTATTGCATAAGATTTTGCTCAGAATTTTATAAACCACATTATAACAAGCAATTGGCCTGTAGTCCTGAATTCTGCCTGGGTTTTGAACTATGGGGATAAGGGATACAAAGTACGGTTAATTTCTCTTATGAATTCACATGTGTCCAGTGCTTCCTGATATGCTGCTAGCAAATGATGTTTCAGGTATTCCCGGTGCAGTTTGAAGAAGGCTGCCCTATTCTATCAGTCCCAGGGCTGAAGTCATTATGGATGGAGAAAACAACAGTCTGCAGTTCCCTCATGTTGATCTTGCCACCAAGCATCAACCTCCCTTCAGCGCTGATTTGCCTTCTACACTCAATGTGGGGTAAGTCATCATCATACTTACCATTGAAAAGCTCAATGTAGTATGAAATGGCAGTGTCTTCAAGTTGTTTAATGTGTTGTTAAGAGTCACCCTGTTCATTGAGACAATTCAAGAGGTTATTATAGTGTTTTCTTTGTGACATTTTAGAAAAAAAATTAGTGCATTCGTCTCCCTATGTCAGCCATTTTTCCTTAGCTTTTTGTTTGATTTCCACTTCTTTAACCTCTAGAGCAGATTTGAGACATCGTTAGAGATCATAAAAATCACTGTTGAGTCCTTTATTTAGTGGGTCTGCATCTAAAAGCTCTTGTGTGTGCTCAAGTTGAGATTAAATATTTTGAATGTGGTCCTCCTCTTTAGGTCTAATTTTATTCCAACTTTTGAGATTAATTTTGCACTGCTTGAGTAGCATAACCAATTTATACATGTAATTACCCTTCGGAGTGGTCAAATTCAAAAGGTTGACAACTTCTTCATACCCCTGAATTAAATGCCAGTGGTTGGCGTAACGAAATGATTTTCCCTTGAATTGTTGGACTCGTTGAAAGTAATTAACAAAGGGGAGTGGTCACTGGTCGAAGAGGCTAAGACTGTAGCATTGAGACCATTGATCTGGTTTAACAAATGTGAATTTGCAAGGGTTTGATCAAGTCTTGATGTGATTTTCTTGGCCTTACCATTTCTCCATGTGAACTGCAGACCTGAATGAGGTAGCTCAGATAATCCACTAGCTAATACATAGTTGTTGAATTCTGAAACTTGGGAAAGCTTGAGTGTGTGTCCTCCTTTCTTTTCACTTGTTTGTAATACTACATTAAAATCACCCAAAACTAACCATGGAGCTTGAATAGATTTAGAAATGGAAGTTAAGTGAGTCAATAAAGTTGCTTTTTCATATGCTAGGTTACTTGCGCAGATACAAGAAATGATTAGCTCCACACCACCAGTATTTTTGGCACAAATTGTTACTTGTTGGTAATCACTATTAATTGTGTCACATTTCCATGATGCAATGTCCCAAAAGATATAAATACGACCTCTTTGGGACGAGCTTAGGTTGTCAGTGGTGTCCCATGCATCTCCCATTCTATATTTAAAATACTATAAGTTTTCTTGAGTAAATTTATTGTAACGAACTGGGGAATTTGCGATCCTGAGTAACCGACATAAACTCAATGTCGACTATTCAAGCATCGGAAACACCGGATAGTCCATGAAAGAAATTACAGGGTGAGGATAGATAAGATAGAAGCATAGAATAGAAGGAGAAGAAGAACATACAACATTAGAGTAAGACGAATCTCACAGCGGAACGAACAACATATAATAGATAACAAATCTTAGAAATAAAATCAGTATATATATAAAGTAACATTATCAGAGTATAACACTTACATCACAGCGGAAATAAACAATAGCTATAAAAACGCTGCTGAAGCCTCATGCTCTAGCTCCTTCTAGTGCATTTGTAAATCCCAACTACTTGACTGCTCATACAAATTTGAGCACCCAAGAGTTTAGGGAAAACAAAACAAAACAAACTCCGGGTCAGTCATGGGACTGGTATGAGTAAACAATTTAAAACAGATTGGGAAAATAACGATATCTCATAAGACCATGTTGTATAACACGGAACGGGTTTTTCCCTTATGAGAATCCAAAACACTTGATTTAATATTTCAAAATCTTCTTGATCGAAATGATAAACTTTATATCAAACTCATTTGATATCATAATAGTGTCTATCAACCACAATAATAATCATCTAGCAGAACGTTTTCATCTCACGTTCCACATATATAATATATAATAAAAAACCGCGGGCGCTTATTGGGTAATGAATTACAACTGGCAAGGTATGGGACCACCTTCCGACAGTGCATCTCTAGAGAGGAATACACCGGGTTCAACAAGAACATCTTGCAACCTAGGCTAAACATGACCGGTCACTCATTTCGCTTGAGTGTACCGAATGTATTATCACCAACGGTTGGGATCAACAACCGTTTCCCGAACGGGACAACATCGAAATATATTAAAGAAGTAAATGGAATTTCTCTAGATCAGGTGACAATACACCCTAATTGGCAGCTAACCACTTAACCTTGCGACCTACCCAATTTTATACCATTTCCTGGTTGTGAGGCTAGAGGCCATAACATATCCTTTACAAACCACATCTTCATTCACTTTGAATGTCACATCGTCATACCCGCTAAATCACAAATTGATTTCTCCAAACATATCACGGGTAAACAACTAAGAGAAACGAATTCCTCCGCCACCAAATGTAAATACGTTTGAAGAGATCAACTTACGCGATCTATTAAATATACTCCGTCATACATTCTTCCATACAGGTCATCCTGGGACTGGATAGACCGAAGGTACTATTCTGTAAATAGGACAGCCCTTGCATAACTCCGTCTTCGATTATCTTCATCATATTTGATCGCAACGCTAACGCCCATACATAGTGGTTTTCAGATAATGAATCTGATCCAGTCTCTCTGTATTGACGACGGAAAAATGGTCAAGAACTTTGATAGTCGGTGATTTAACTATCAAAGAGAAACATGTTTGCAAACAACGATATTATTTCCAGATGGAAATTCTATCGATCAATCATCAATCAACATTTATTCATTTCCCCATTTCTCGTTTCCATATATTCATCAAATCCTTATTTTCTAATCTTAGAAAATATACGTTATTAACTTTGGAAAACGTTTTCATTTCTGATTCACGCATCACTATCTTCTCACATATATTAGTTTCTAACTATAAACTAGTAAGAGAACAACCCCCTACGTATTAACCGCGAAGGCTAAAACCAACATCAGATCGATACCCAAAAAGCCATTCAACTCAACTAATTTCCAGTCAGTTTCTAATTTCAGTAATTCCATTTAAATTCCCAATTCAAACCCAAATTCCTTTATAATATTTTATTTGCAATATATTTACTATAATCTATTTTTCACATAGAATGCGAATAATATTTCTTCATATAATCAAAACAGTTTGATTTCGTATTTAAAAACAATATCTCAAATCCAATTTCTATTTACTTCTAATCATAGAATTATTTATATAAAGTCTCATTTTATTTTTCTAACACTTATAATCCCATTTATAATTCCCTTTATATAATTCTATCCATTTTATATAATTCCTTTTATATATTGCATTTAATTTTATATAAATCCTTTTATATAATTCTATTCATTTTATATAAATCTCTTTAGATAATTCTATTCATTTTATATAAATCTTTTTTATATAATTATATTCATTTTATATAAATATTTCATTTTCAATGCTCACTTTGAAAATTTCCTTTTTACATTCCAGTATTTCATATGGTATTTAAAATACCAAATAATAATGATCAATGTCATCATAATCAATCACAAATTATATATCACATCATATATCACAATATATGAAAACAAACAGTATTATAAATATTAAGGAATCCAGTTGGATCCCTCCAACATGTTTCCCTGCATTCAAAGATGTTAAACAATATAAATAACATTGATTTCATTTCAATATGAAATATTCTGATAAACAGAATCAATATTTGATCAACAATTCATATATATATATATCGTTATCTGTAATTTCAACAATACATCAGCAATTCAACCAAACAATCAACACATAGCAATCAATCATCATTTATCAATACTAGATTATATTTATAAAAATATAAACTGTACAGAGTTAGTGAGATTAACTCACATTGGACGGTTATCGTTAAATAACGATAACTGTTGGTTGATTCTGACAGACAATTTATTTCGCTATAAATTGTAACCAGCTCCAATTCACTCCCGGTCAGTTCCATGGGGTAGCCCTCATCCATACGATCCCAATGGATCCAGTTTCATCAAATTCTGATACCATATGCGGAAGTTATTAATATTACAAGTTTCAGTACATTTATAAATTAACTAAACACTTAAAATAAAATTAGTTTGGGCCTCACCCCTTAACTTGGCCCATTCCCTTACATGCATACCCAGACCCGCTTTCACCATTCTTCCACTTCCTGGAAACTCACAAGCCCGCCTCTTCCCTTAACTCATTTTGACCGATTATCCTCCAACCATTTCACCATCGATCAACCTAAAATCAAACAAAAATTACCACCGTATTCTCCTTTTCCTTGTATCCATTTGATGCCTCATTCTCTCAGAAAAAACACACTCCAGGACTTTACTCGCAAGCAACGGTCAGCATTCAGTTTCCTCGTACTCCAACTTCCTTCATTTAGTGGCAATTAAACAAAAAGGATCGCGATACCACAGGCTGACCCCCTTGTTTACCTTACTCCGCAAACCCCTTCCCATTGTACCAGCATCGAACCACCGGTCACCTCCTTCTACTCGCGATTTCAAGTTCACTCATCACCATTTCCCAACACTCGAGCTCACAAACTGATTTTCATCGACATCATGACTACTGTGCGTTCCAGATATTTTGATCAACACTTTATTCATGGAAATAACCCAAAGTTTCCACACAAAGGCCATTCAATACACTAAACCCAATTACAAACTCAATGTCTTCAATCGATTCCCCAAATCAAATACATAGCGAACCCTAGCCGATGCATAACCGAACCATTAAATTCGAACACCCCAAAAACCATATAGATGCGTAGCTAAACATCTCAACAACCCGAAAATCCATATATTTTGATTTATATGATTTAATCCAATTTGTTTTGAATTTTCCAAACTTGCGTTTGTTGAAGGAATATAAGAAAAGGTAACGGCGGAAAATCTGTTGACTACGGAAGGGAATGAATTAAGTTTAGAGAAGTTAAAGAATATATATAGGCAAATTTTAATATTTTTATATTGATTTTTATATTAATATTTATCCTTACGCTATTTATATTTATTGTTAAAAATCCCTATGATCACACACGATATCCAAAAATCATGAAAATGGGCATGCAGCTAGAGTTTGACATTACGGACCCAACAAAACTTGTTTCGTCGAATTCTGAGTTCGTTTGCTCACACAGCGTATTTTTAAAGTCAAATTATCGACTGTATTTCACATTAAAATTCCATATGGCCACATACTGACTCCAAAAATCACAGAAATTGAAATCTAACAATAATTTAATATTTTGGATCCAACAAAATTAGTTTCGTCGAGAACGGAGTTTGTTTGCAAAACTGACTATTTTTAAAGCTCTAAATAAACCCATTTAAATATGAATATATTCAAAAATAATTAACTAAATATAAATAAATTAATATTATTTTATATATTCACATAAAATATCATATAACTCCACAATATACATATCTGGATTTATAACTCGACATTTCAAATCCAGTGTTAAATCGATACCCAATTTATATTAAAAATCCTTTTATAATATAAATAAAATGTTATAAATTATGAAGTATTTCCATAGCTACTTTTTTTAAAAATTGATTTGGACATAACTAAAAATCTACACAACGAATTCCCGTTTTTCTCTTCCATTGGAAAAACATACTTCACCAGCTCCGAACTTGTAACAACCTGTATTTTTAATAACCTGTTAAGATATAAATTGAGGCAGAATTTAATTTAAAAATCTGAATCAAGGGAAACGGGCTGTGCCATTGCGTTCGTCTCGGAAAAATACGCGAAATAGAGTCCGAGTTTTCGAAAATCGGAGTCCGTATGACCCAGTTAAGGCCCATTGAAGTTTTCAGAAATTTCCATATTAAAAACAGATTTAAATTTTAAGTTAAAAACAAGGGTTAGGGCACAACTGGCGTCAGGCGGGAAAACTCCCGCCAAGACCCCACAAGTCGACAGGCATGTCGACAGGGGTCTAAGGGTGTCGACTGCCCTGTCGACAGCCCTATCGACACGGGGTGGCCGGGAAGTTTAGCCTGGCGCACCATTTTTGATCTGGGCTTGGTTGTGTGGCTTAGTTCTGGAGACTTCCGAAATCTGATGGACCTAATTCAACCTAGGGTTAATCCTAGGGCTAAAAACACTCTAATCTTCTATAAATATGACCCTAATCCTACCCTAAAACCCCATTATTCATTCTAGCAACCAAACTATGTCAAATTGATTTCTCAAATGGCCTCCACTTGAAAACCCTAGCCTCCACCCTCTTCATAAAACATTCCTATGAAGATTATGATGTTCATACAAGCATTTCTAAGTTGTATGAATGATCATTAGCTTGCATACATCATCAAGTTGCAAGTTTTATTTGCTAAGCTAGAGTTTTTGGGATTTTTGTTAAGGGTGTTTCTTATTGGAGCTTTGTTTTGGGTTTTTATGCTTGCATAAAGGGCTTCTCAATCTTTATTTGTAGATTTGAGTCTTCATAATATTTGTAAGCCCTCTTACCTTCATTTTAGAAACTCTAAAGTTAATATGTGATGAAAGTTGGGATTTATGCATGTTTAATAAGTTATGCATGCTTATGCGAGTTCACTATGCCATGTTGTACATGTTTAATAAGTTATGCATGCTTATGCGAGTTCACTATGCCATATTACACATGTTTGATAAGTTATGCATGTTTATGCAAGTTCACTATGCCATGATTTGCAAGTTTAACAAGTTATGCATGTTTATGCAAGTTCACTATGGCATGATTTGCAAGTTTAACAAGTTATGCATGTTTATGCAAGTTTACTATGCCATGATTTGCAAGTTTAACAAGTTATGCATGTTTATACAAGTTCACTATGCCATGATTTGCAAGTTTGACAAGTTATGCATGTTTATGCAAGATCACTATGCCATGATTTGCAAGTTTGACAAGTTATGCATGTTTATGCAAGTTCACTATACTAAGTTATGCAAGTCCAACATGTTATGCATGTTTATTATGATATGTAAGATTCATCATGTATGTTGTGCCAAGTTCCCTCTTCCTATCCTTTATGCGTTATGACGAATATGTAAGCGATGGAATGACGTTGGGGGGTTTGGGTAAAACTTAAAATACATGAAAATATAAGATTGGGAATTTACCTATTAAGTTAGGTCTACCCCTTGGGAATTTACCTATTAAGTTAGGTCTACCCAAGTATTTGTTAAACTTGTAATTATGTTTTGAAAATAAAGTGGACATGACACTTAGAAAACATAAGTGTGGCCAACTCGAGGTTGGGTTGAGTTTGTAGCATAAACCTACCCGGAACCGACCGGCTTAACTAGTGGCTACAAGCAATAGGACCCAATGTGAGTAGTTGGTCATGTTGCACGTGAAACCCGAGGTTAGACTAAGTTGTGGTGTAAACCTACCCGGACCCGCCCGGCCTAACTAGTAACCACAACAAGGTCTAATGTGAGAGGTTGGGTGCATTAAATTAATTAATGCCCCATGATTAGGGTTAAGTCATGGCCCACTAATACTTAACCAATTTTGGGGATACGAGGGATTAAATGGGGTTAAGTGGTGAACTGTTGGTTACACTTAACTAATTTAATCCATGATTAGTGAGGGGTTAAACCACACTTAACCCTCTTAGAAAACCCTAGCAACGTGGTCTGTTCCAGCAGTAATCCCAGTTGGGTATCATTCACAACCCTAGAGGCTAGGCTAGGGCGGGGGCACGATTACTGGACGGATGTAAGCGACCAAAGCGACGGCTGAGTGGTACAGCGGTGCGGGTCCAGGCGGGCTACGGACGTGCACGTAGTCCGGTGTTGGACAAACTCGAGGCACGGGTACCAGTAGGTTTAGACTGTGCATTATTGCTTAGGTGTCTGGGGTTGACACCCGAGGGCTTGATACACTCGAAGGTGGACCCAGCACAGTCTGACTACAACCATATGTGGGCCGTATGGACACCAACACTTAACGTGTTAGGTTTATAGGGAGCCGATCGACTAGACCGTTGGGCTGGGCCTTGTATTAAGGTCACCTCATGTTATTGGGCCAAAGGTTGGGCTGAGGGATCAATACCTGTTATGTTAGTTTGCTAGTACACTGTGGTGCAAAGCTTAATCTTCTTTATGTGATGACACCTTTATCTATTGCCAGTATGTTCATCTCAGTTTCCATCATGATGTTAACTTTATTAGTTTATAGACTGATCGTAGTAGGGCTTACCAGTCTTTTTGACTGACCCGTTTTCTTTCGCTTCTTTTCTTCCGTTTCCCCCCCCCCCCCCACCAGGTTCTCAGGGAGGGAATAGTGGTGCTTAGCTTGGATCGCTTGCTTGTTTGCTGGATAGCTCATGTATGTCTGGACATTGAGCTCGCTATGGTTTATCATCTTTATTTTGGGGATAGCACTATGTATTTCAGTATTTCTGTTTATGATGTACTAGACATGTTTATTTTGGCAGTTGACTTTATGATGTACTAGACTTGTTTTGAGATGGTTTGAGATATTCCGCTGTTTATTCTCACTTACTCTGTTTTACATATATATTTATGTTCTTGTTCTGCCTTGGTATATCATTATGCATGCTTACCCAGTTCTAACGCCCCCCAGAAGCTAGTGCCCCCGAAAGAGTGACCCTAGCGGAGGTGGGGTGTTACAAATTTGGTATCAGAGCCTATGGTTTACAAGAAAGAACAAAAAGTTTTTAAAAGACTTTTGAAAAACTATTTTCAAAACAAGTATAAAGTATTTTCCAAAGAAAAGTCTAGTATTTTAAAAGGCTATTCCCCAAAAAGCCATTAGCGTTATCCTTCGTTCCCTTGACCTAATCTTATCTTATCTTTCGTTTCAGTATGGCTGAGAATCTTGCCATCCCGGATGGAGTAAACGTACCACTCTGGTATAGGAGACTTCTAGAAGCTAGGGCGGCAGCTGGCCCCGAAAACCCTACTCCCACTCCTCCTCCTATAGTTGAGAATCCTCCCCCTAATGTCCCTCCTCCGGTGGTTCCTGTTCCTCCTCCTCCAGTTGCTGAGGCTCCTCTTCCTCCCCCTCCCCCTCAGCATCCTCAGGTTGAGTTCACGAAGGTTTGTAAAGACTTCAAGGCGATGGGAGGCAAGAATTTCCTAGGCACGGAATCTTTTGTTGAAGCTAGGAATTGGCTGAAAGACACTGAGGACTTGTTTGCTATCTTTGGGATTGATGACGAGAGGAAGATCTTATTGACAGTGTGGCTTTTGAAGGACGAAGCAGCCTATTGGTGGGAGGTCACCAATGGGACAAGGCCCGTCGAGACTTGGGCCGATTTGAGGACTAGATTTGTGGCCAAGTTTCTATCTGCGGCTGAGGCGAATTTACAGATGGAGAAGTTCATTGCATTAAAGCAAGGTGATATGTCTGTCAAGGAGTATGTGAACAAGTTTAATCAGCTGGCCCGTTTTGGTTTGGATATGGTGAACACTCCTGAGAAGAAGGCTCTTCGATTTGCTAGAGGGTTGAATGAGCCGCTGCAGGGTTTGGTAATGTCACATATCCGCATGGGGCTACTTTTGAGAGTTTGGTCGATATGGCTCTACTTCAGGGTGATGGAAAGAAAGAGGTCAAGTCGAGTGATACTCAAGCAAAGAAGATTGATTCTCAGGGTAAAGGCAATCAAGGTGGTCAAAGCAGTCAGGGGAATCAGAGCAAGAACAAGAAGGGGAACAACAACAAAGGCAAGGGAAAGTGCAATTACTGTGGTGCGCCTGGACACTTTGCTAAGGATTGTAGGAAGAAGAAAAGGAAGCTTAGTGGTGGATGTTTTTCCTGTGGTGAGACTGGACATTTCAGCAAGGAATGCCCGAAGAAGAAAGGGCAGGGTCAGACTCAGCGTGCTGGGCCTTCAGGAGGGCAAGTTCATGCTCTCAATACCGCTCCAGTTCCCGATCAAGGTAGTGTTTCTATTGAGAACCTTGTTTATGTTTCCGATCTTCCAGTTCGTACCTTGTTTGATTCTGGTGCATCACATAGCTTTATTTCATCTGATCTTGTTGATAGTTTGCACCTTAGTACTAGCTTAGTGGATGATCCCGTTTGTGTTTCGAATCCCATTGGGGGTTCTGCTCATCTATCTATGATATGTGAGGATCTAAGGATCACTATACTCAGTGTAGAGTTCTTGTGTAGTGCGTATGTTCTTGGTTTCAGGGGATACGGATTGATTTTGGGCATGGATTGGTTATCTAGACATGGAGCCATTCTTGATTGTGAGCATAGGGTTGTGAGGCTTGTGACTCGCCTTGGCAACACCTTAGAGATTTCATGCAATCCGAAGGATCCCGTCATGTTGTGCTATCTTGAATCTCTCGACTCGTCAGAGGAAACCCTTCAGTCTGTAAGGGTGGTCCGAGATTATCCAGATGTGTTTGAAGAAGTTAAGGGGTTGCCCCCTAAATGAGAGATTGATTTTCGCATTTATCTGGTGGATAATGCTAAGCCTGTTTCTTTGCCCGTTCGGCACATGGCTCCGCGTGAGAGACGGGAGCTCAGCAAGCAAGTAAAGGAATTGCTTGAGAAGAACCTCATCAGACAAAGTATATCCGAATGGGGAGCGCCTGTGGTGTTTGCTACTAAGGCAGATGGTTCTCTTCGACTTTGTGTGGACTACAGAGAGTTGAATAAGCTAACTAAGAAGAACAGACACCCATTACCGAGGATTGATGATCTTTTTGACCAGCTTGTTGGTGCTTCTGTTTTCTCTCAGCTTGATCTTGCTACTGGATTTCATCAGCTCAGAGTGGCTGAAGATAGTATAGACAAGACTGCATTCAGAACTCCAGATGGATTCTTTGAATGGCTTGTTATGCCGTTCGGTTTGACGAATGCACCCGCGTATTTCGTGGACTTGATGAGTAGGGTGTTTCGAGAGTTCTTGAACAAGTTTGTCGTGGTCTTTGTGGACGATATTCTGATCTTCTATAAGGATGAAGAAGAGCACGCGAGGCATCTTGTAGAGGTGATGGATACGCTTAGAGCGCATCAGTTAAAGGCCAAGTTCTCCAAGTGTCACTTTTGGAGAAGGGAAGTTCGGTTCCTTGGGCATATAGTATCTAAGCAAGGATTGGCGGTGGATCCCGCTAAAGTAGTTGCTGTGCAGGATTGGAAGACTCCAAGGAATGCAACCGAAGTAAGAAGTTTTCTAGGTCTTGCAGGATTTTACCGGAAGTTCATCAAGGACTTCGCGAAGATATCCGCTCCTCTTACTAAGTTGACGAAGAAGAACTTAGTTTTTGCTTGGGATATGGACTGTGAGCTTGCTTTTCAGAGACTCAAGAGAGCCCTTACCTCAGCACCAGTTCTAGCTTTACCCGATGGTGGTAAGATGTTTACCGTGTACACTGATGCTTGTGGCACGGGATTGGGCGCCGTTCTGATGCAAGAAGGCAGAGTTATATGTTTTGGTGGTAGGCAACTTAAGGTGCATGAGAAGAATTATCCCACTCATGATCTAGAGCTGGCAGCGATAGTATATGCACTCAAGGCTTGGCGTCATTATCTTCTGGGAGAGAGATTTGAGTTGTATACTGATCATAAGTCTTTGAAGTATCTCTTTTCGCAGAAGGATCTGAACTTGAGGCAGCAAAGGTGGATGGAATTCTTGGCGTCCTACGATTTTGATATAGCCTATACCCCTGGCAAGGGGAATGTTGTAGCGGATGCGTTGAGTAGAAAAAGGTTGACACTAAGTCCTCTATTTGTTGAGATGAAGAATTTAGAGTTCTTGGCAACCTTTGATTTCTCTTTGGCAGTTGAGTCGATGACCGGTTCTTTAGCATCTCTTGAGCTCAGGCCTACCCTTCTGGATCAAGTTGGGGCTTCGCAGAAGGAAGACCCTCAGATAGTTGAGATTATGGATAAGCTGATTCGAGGAGAGACGTCTAGTCATCTCGCTCGATATTCTATTGATGACAAGGGTTGGCTGAGGAGAGATGGAAAGTTATGTGTCCCCATGGTAGAAGATTTAGTAAGAAAAGTTCTGGAGGAAGCGCATCGCTCTAAGTTGACTATACATCCAGGTGGGGATAAGATGTACCAAGATATGAGGCGTATTTTCTTTTGGCCTGGGATGAAGAAGGATGTGGCGGAGTTTGTCTCTAGATGTATCATTTGCCAGCAAGTTAAGGCCGAGTCGAAGAAGCCCGGTGGGCTATTGCATCCTCTAGAGGTCCCGCTATGGAAGTGGGAGAGTATTTCCATGGACTTTATTGATGGGCTTCCAAGGTCAAGAAAAGGGAATACGAGCATTTGGGTTATTGTGGATAGACTTACGAAGAGTGCTCATTTTATTCCGGTGAAGAGCAAGAGGACAGCATCTGGACTAGCATCAGTATATCTTCGTGAGATAGTACGACTACATGGAGTCCCTTCTAGCATAGTCAGTGACCGAGACCCCATCTTTACTAGTCAGTTCTGGAACAGTTTGCAGGAAGCTATGGGCACGAGGTTGAACCTGAGTACGGCTTATCACCCACAAACGGAAGGTCAGACCGAAAGGGTGAATAGGGTACTTGAGGACTTGTTGAGGCTTTGCATTCTGGATTTTGGTGGTACTTGGGAAGACCACCTTCCTCTTGTGGAATTTGCTTATAATAACAGTTATCAGGCGAGCATTGGGATGGCACCATTTGAGGCTTTATATGGGAGACCGTGCAAGTCACCTACATGTTGGTGGGAGACTACAGATAAGCTTATACTTGGACCTGACATGATTAGAGATACATCCGAGAAGGTCGAGTTGATTAGAAGACGGATGAAGGCGGCCCAAGACAGACAGAAATCTTATGCTGATAGTCGAAGGACTGATTTGGAGTTTGATGTTGGGGATATGGTTTTCGTGAAGGTTTCTCCTTTGCGGAATGTGGTCCGATTTGGAGCCGTTGGGAAGTTAGCACCGAGGTTTGTTGGACCATTCCCTATTATAGAGAGGATCGGGCAGATGGCTTATAGAGTGAAGTTGCCCGAGAAGCTTTCCGGAGTACACGATGTTTTTCATGTCTCGCATCTCCGGAAATGTTTGCATGAATCAGCAGAGGTTGTTGAGCCGAGTGTTCTAGAAGATGTGGAAGTAGAGAAAGAAGCTACCTTGAGGAGAGCTCCGATTCGTATCTTGGGGACAGAGATCAAGAAGCTAAGGAATCGTGAGGTCAAGTTGGTGAAGGTTCAATGGGGTGAAGCCGAGGAAGACGCAACTTGGGAAACTGAAGAGAAGATGCGTAGGCTTTATCCCTTCCTTTTTGAGGGTACACTCTCAATCCCTTTATCTTTCCATGTCTATCTAGTTTATCTAGTTCATCATGTCTATCTTATCATGAGAACCTTAGGTAGAATCCTTTGGATGAAACATGTGTTTGAGACATGTTATGTTTGATGGTTGCAAGTGGTTGCAAGTGTTTGCAAGTGGTTACTCGTGGATGCATGATACACATTAGGCACTAGATCGGCTCACACACTCCTCATATTGCATGTGCATGAGTGTTTATGCTTATTCTCGGATGAAATTTGTATGCTATCACATGGATGTTGCATATGGATGTATGATTGAGCACGCATGTAGATATTATACATTATGTTAGGGATTTGCATACATATGGATACATTTCACTAACATATTTTGCATTGATCTTTGCATTAGATAAGTACATATACACACACTTTTGCATATGTTCATACAGCATTTAGAATCTTTTAAGGACAATGGTTGCTCGTGGATGATGTTTTGAGTAGATGGATGTTGGATGGTAGGATATGTTCTTCCTAACTTAAAGATTTCGGGGACGAAATCCTTTAAGGAGGGGAGAATGTAACAACCTGTATTTTTAATAACCTGTTAAGATATAAATTGAGGCAGAATTTAATTTAAAAATCTGAATCAAGGGAAACGGGCTGTGCCATTGCGTTCGTCTCGGAAAAATACGCGAAATACACTACACCAAAACAGGGGATTCCCAACAAGTATAGGTGTTACAAATAATTTCTGTAACACTTTTAAGTGTCACCAACGGCCTGTGAGGAATTTCGTGTAACACTTATAAGTGTTACGAACAGAGTAACTGCTAACACTTATAAGTGTTACAAACATATTCATTGCTAACACTTATAAGTGTTACGAACATATTCATTGCTAACACTTATAAATGTTGGAACCATAAGATATAGTAACACTTATAAGAGTTACAAACATATTCATTGCTAACACTTATAAATGTTGGAACCATAAGATATGACAACACTTATAAGAGTTACAAACATATTCATTGCTAACACTTATAAATGTTGGACTATAAGATATGGTAACACTTATAAATGTCAGTATCATAATCCCTACTAACTCTTATAAATGTTGGCATACATAAATTGCTAACACTTATAAATGAGCATAACATGTTTTTATGATTTCCAATCACATATATAATTCAACATATCAATTCAATATAAGATTTGGTACTACCATATTTCAAATTCAACAATTTCACATTTGCATAATGCTCAAAATATTTGTTACATGCTTCCAATTTCAAAATACCAAAATATCAAGTTCGAATTATAAAAAGCAATACAAAGTTTTATTAAAGATACACAGAATTTTAGATACTGCGAAGGCGAAACGTGGACCATATCACAAAGCCTCCATCCGAAAATTCACAAAGCTTGTAATGTTCGTTTTGAGGATGAAGCAAATGATTTATCATTGATTTGGATTGACACTTCATTCGCCACTTGACTTGCAACTTGATTTTATAATTCCGTAGACCATTGACGAAAATCATCCTTTTTATTCTTGTCGGCAATTGCTTTTGAAGCTTGTATCATTTTTACTTGCTTTACGGAAGAAGTGGAGCTAATTGCACGACATAGCTTCCCATGTAATTGTTTGTGTGTTGCACAAATGAGGATACTGTGAGTTGTAATAAATGCAGGACAAAATAGTTGGGGAAAAAAGACCGCAAAACAAACCTGAATGGAATGTTTCAGGAATTTCATAAGCCTTCTTCCGGCAAAGTTGAATAAACACAGACAATGTCATAAACTACATTCAAACTATTGGACAAATATTTTTAAGATATTCACAAAGTTACGTGCTAAGTAGTCGAGCTTCTAACGATATTCCATCTACAAGTGCGGCAACCTGCAATTAAACAAAAAATGCCCATGTAATTAAACAACAAATATATATAACATCATCGATAGATGGACATAAAAAAAGTTTAAGAAAAATTGGTGCAGTGAAAGAACCAGATTACCATCCAATCATTACAAAATCAGTCAAACATTGGTTGTAATAAACTGTTCGATCATATTCAAATGACAAGCAATAGATCATATGTCCAGTTTTACCTGGTTTTCAAGTACCTATGCTCTAGCCTCTGCTTCCTCACATTTCTCTTGTGCAGATCGTAGCTAAAAAAAATTAATTAAATTTCATTATTGAAAGAAAGCAGGTAAAAAAGGGTAGAAAAATTAGTACGATAGCACTCATAAAATAGTTACCTTCTCAAGCATATATTTGTTCTCTTCTTGTAGCATATCCAGCTGCATGTTTGGCAAAACAAAAGAACCAAACAAATAGTCCATGTTAAGTAAGTTGCTTTTATTAAATCACGTAATAGATGTCACATCAATTTAATAGGATATTGGGATGCTAAATAGCATATTAATCAAAGATAGGAAATTACCTATAAGCCGCTAAACGGACGTCATCTCTTATGCCAGATAGAGGCCCATACAAATCTAGGTAGCGGTAGATTCGATTGTCAAATACCTGCTTAAAAGATGAATATGTTTATATCAGAAGAATTTCATGAAGGAAAACCAAATTAGAAAGTAAGAATCTCACTTCTGCTAACAACAAATCTTCGGAACTTGGTAAATTGCAGGCGGTACATAAAGCTTGAAGCAGATCTCTACATGTACCAGCTTTAGGCACATCTACGGTGAATGGTGTCGGAAGAGAGCTTCCATCACCACTAAACAAGCATATTGTCATACTTCTTGTTGTTTTTGAAGGTAGTGGCAATGATAAGTACATAAATGGATCAAACGTGACAGAAACTTTGGTGCAGACAGGAAAGACTACTGTTGACTTGTATTGACCCTGAAAGTTAAATACAAAATTTCAAGGTGAGTTGTCCTAAAATTAACTTTAGCAATATATTTCTATCAGTAAATAAAATAACTTCCCAACACAAAAAAAATCAATGAGGTAAGATTTTTCTTTCATTGCCATCTACCCAGTGCACAAGGCTCCCCGCTTGAGCAGGCCAGAGTTGGGCAAGTTATTTGCATTCGTTTCTCCATCACCGATTCCGAAACTTGGTTAATAAAATAAACTGAGCGGCATGGTAGATAAATGAAATTTCCCATCACAAAATTCATTAGATAGATGTTTAGTTCTACATTATTATTTGTAGGTGCAGCTAAGACATTCTTGCAAATGGTTCCAGCCTGTCGAGGGTTGGTCTTTGACCAATTTTCCTGTCGAGGGTAAAAAAGAGTAAAAAAATCCAAAGTGGCCTACCCTTGATCATAATATAGTCATTCCTGCGAATGGTTAACCAAGGTTGAAATCAATATATTATATACAAGTCCTAGATTTGTTCTTTTGCCTTCAAAAATAAAGCCTTTCAAATGAAATTTTCAACCTGTAGATGTGACTCCATACAAATAAAATATCAATCAAAATAGCTTCTCTGTTATAACTATCAACTAATTCAATGAGTAGTTTCTTCGTTCTTATGATTTAAGAAAAATTTCTTAATTCTGCAATGCATTAAAAAAATGACTGATTTAAATATACGCCTCCAAAGCTTATGATGCAGGACTTGAAAATAATTTCATGTCCTCTTGCTTACAAAACTTTCCACTTGTTTACATTATTATATCATAAATAGAACATGAGTATTATCTGAACTGATTTTCTACTACCGTTAGTAAAATTGCGGTTACTGTACCCAACTAATAAGACTTGAAAGGAAAGAAAAAAAAATGTTTGCTGCAGTTCAAATTGATTTTTATCACTGTCCATTTTTTAATAAATTAGTACTACACACTATAATGGCCTTCCATACCGACTACAATGCAAACAAAACATTAAAATGCACATTTGCAATGCATTTTAATAAAACAAATACTTTGTTCTACATTTTCTTAATATTTTTGTTAGGCTTTTCCTGAATGATTTGCAGGGCGAAAAAGTGACGTAAATAAATACAACCGAGGTGGCTAATTCACTAATACTTATGTATTTATGTGTACCTCTTACCATGGTGTTCCAGATAATAGTTCATCCAACAAAAGATTTTGGCAATACACACAGAGAGACATACACACTCACACCAAGAACCCAAAAAACAAAAAACAAATAACAGCTTAGTAGTATACTACAATTTCCTAAGCGGTGAGCATCTACAACTCTATGGTGCCACGATTGTACATTAGCTGAATTAATTCACACGACAGAGTGATTTATGGGAAGCTCTGGTATTGATGGAGGAGATGATATAAATTCACCAAAATATCAGAGAAGATCTCCGAACATGCTTCTTTTCCTTTTATTGATGTTGCTCTGACGTGTATATTTTGGAAAAAAAAATAGTGGAATCCAAATTACATTCCTACATATTATAAAGAAAAATAAATAACCAGGCAATTAGTTTTTGAATATTCATTATTTTCATTATATGACTACTTTTGGGATGATCATTTTCAGAATAATGATCATAGATGTGCTCTGCTCCCTGAGAATATAAGCTTACAGATTTATAGTATCTATCACAACTTGATAGTCAAACTAGAAGAATCTCCAGCTAAGAGATATTATATACTTGATCGATTACAAAACTTAATATATGTTCAAATTTTAAATAACTAACAACATCTAAAAAGTAATCGCCATTGTAGATGGTTATGAGTAGATTACGCGAGGTATACGCAGGGTTGAAGGATGGTATTGTTGTTATATGCCTATCCATTTGTATATAACATACTGTGTAAGTGAGGTAGCATATGCACACATCGATTTACATGTCATTCCCTCTTCAATATATCTATATACAATTGAACACTTTAAATAGGAAAATCATTTTTACTCAATTCTTGAACACATGCGTACCTTTGCTATGTACCTATTCCTTACATGAATATATATAAAAAACTGAACTTTACTGTGCTGTTCTAAGATGTAGGCACATCCACATATCATTTTATATGTTATGTTTCATCCCTTCAGCAAGTAATATAAACACAATCAAGTTCAGAAAACACAGTTTCCACACACCATTAACAGTCAATGATAAACACAGTTTCCACACACCATTAACAGTCAATGATAAACACAGTTTCCACATACCATTAACAATCAATAATAAACAATCATCAAGTAGAACGATAGCCAAAATGATAGAAATCACCTACTCGAAATCGATTTTTGCGACCTCAAACTCGAATCTGACCTCGACCTCTTGAGCTGCTCCTGAAATTATCAAATAAAGATGAAAGCTTTGAGTGTGACACAGGGTATCTTCAATTTCAACTATTCCTAATATAATTAAACAATTTATCGTGATACCTAGATGCCCCAATTCGTGATTCCTAGAATCCCCAATTCGAAGTCCCAATTATCGTGATTCCTACAATCCCTAATTCGTAGTCGATGATTGAGAAACGGGTGGAGAGATGATTGAGAAACGGGTGGAGAGAGGATATGAGAGACTAATACCGAATTGAGAAATCTAGAATCCTGCGATTAGAGAGAGGGATCGCTGATATCAATTCTTCGAAGTCCTTTTTTTAATTTTCTTATGACACGGCCGTAAAAGGAATAAGCGTTGAGGGCGAAAGGATTGAGGTTCCGATTAGGTTATGGTTGAGAACTTACCCTTTTGCCCTCGGAATATAAGGGTTGACCAGGCATATCAACACATATAAGTGTTAGCACATTTTTGGTGACACATTTTTACTATATCAACACATATTAGTGTCACTAGTCTACAACACATATAAGTGTTGGCAGTTGAAAAAATTAAGTGTTGCCAAATGGTCATTATGGTGTAGTGATAGAGTCCGAGTTTTCGAAAATCGGAGTCCGTATGACCCAGTTAAGGCCCATTGAAGTTTTCATAAATTTCCATATTAAAAACAGATTTAAATTTTAAGTTAAAAACAAGGGTTAGGGCACAACTGGCGTCAGGCGGGAAAACTCCCGCCAAGACCCCACAAGTCGACAGGCATGTCGATAGGGGTCTAAGGGTGTCGACTGCCCTGTCGACAGCCCTGTCGACACGGGGTGGCCGGGCAGTTTAGCCTGGCGCACCATTTTTGATCTGGGCTTGGTTGTGTGGCTTAGTTCTGGAGACTTCCGAAATCTGATGGACCTAATTCAACCTAGGGTTAATCCTAGGGCTAAAAACACTCTAATCTTCTATAAATATGACCCTAATCCTACCCTAAAACCCCATTATTCATTCTAGCAACCAAACTATGTCAAATTGATTTCTCAAATGGCCTCCACTTGAAAACCCTAGCCTCCACCCTCTTCATAAAACATTCCTATGAAGATTATGATGTTCATACAAGCATTTCTAAGTTGTATGAATGATCATTAGCTTGCATACATCATCAAGTTGCAAGTTTTATTTGCTAAGCTAGAGTTTTTGGGATTTTTGTTAAGGGTGTTTCTTATTGGAGCTTTGTTTTGGGTTTTTATGCTTGCATAAAGGGCTTCTCAATCTTTATTTGTAGATTTGAGTCTTCATAATATTTGTAAGCCCTCTTACCTTCATTTTAGAAACTCTAAAGTTAATATGTGATGAAAGTTGGGATTTATGCATGTTTAATAAGTTATGCATGCTTATGCGAGTTCACTATGCCATGTTGTACATGTTTAATAAGTTATGCATGCTTATGCGAGTTCACTATGCCATATTACACATGTTTGATAAGTTATGCATGTTTATGCAAGTTCACTATGCCATGATTTGCAAGTTTAACAAGTTATGCATGTTTATGCAAGTTCACTATGGCATGATTTGCAAGTTTAACAAGTTATGCATGTTTATGCAAGTTTACTATGCCATGATTTGCAAGTTTAACAAGTTATGCATGTTTATACAAGTTCACTATGCCATGATTTGCAAGTTTGACAAGTTATGCATGTTTATGCAAGATCACTATGCCATGATTTGCAAGTTTGACAAGTTATGCATGTTTATGCAAGTTAACTATGCTAAGTTATGCAAGTCCAACATGTTATGCATGTTTATTATGATATGTAAGATTCATCATGTATGTTGTGCCAAGTTCCCTCTTCCTATCCTTTATGCGTTATGACGAATATGTAAGCGATGGAATGACGTTGGGGGGTTTGGGTAAAACTTAAAATACATGAAAATATAAGATTGGGAATTTACCTATTAAGTTAGGTCTACCCCTTGGGAATTTACCTATTAAGTTAGGTCTACCCAAGTATTTGTTAAACTTGTAATTATGTTTTGAAAATAAAGTGGACATGACACTTAGAAAACATAAGTGTGGCCAACTCGAGGTTGGGTTGAGTTTGTAGCATAAACCTACCCGGAACCGACCGGCTTAACTAGTGGCTACAAGCAATAGGACCCAATGTGAGTAGTTGGTCATGTTGCACGTGAAACCCGAGGTTAGACTAAGTTGTGGTGTAAACCTACCCGGACCCGCCCGGCCTAACTAGTAACCACAACAAGGTCTAATGTGAGAGGTTGGGTGCATTAAATTAATTAATGCCCCATGATTAGGGTTAAGTCATGGCCCACTAATACTTAACCAATTTTGGGGATACGAGGGATTAAATGGGGTTAAGTGGTGAACTGTTGGTTACACTTAACTAATTTAATCCATGATTAGTGAGGGGTTAAACCACACTTAACCCTCTTAGAAAACCCTAGCAACGTGGTCTGTTCCAGCAGTAATCCCAGTTGGGTATCATTCACAACCCTAGAGGCTAGGCTAGGGTGGGGGCACGATTACTGGACGGATGTAAGCGACCAAAGCGACGGCTGAGTGGTACAGCAGTGCGGGTCCAGGCGGGCTACGGACGTGCACGTAGTCCGGTGTTGGACAAACTCGAGGCACGGGTACCAGTAGGTTTAGACTGTGCATTATTGCTTAGGTGTCTGGGGTTGACACCCGAGGGCTTGATACACCCGAAGGTGGACCCAGCACAGTCTGACTACAACCATATGTGGGCCGTATGGACACCAACACTTAACGTGTTAGGTTTATAGGGAGCCGATCGACTAGACCGTTGGGCTGGGCCTTGTATTAAGGTCACCTCATGTTATTGGGCCAAAGGTTGGGCTGAGGGATCAATACCTGTTATGTTAGTTTGCTAGTACACTGTGGTGCAAAGCTTAATCTTCTTTATGTGATGACACCTTTATCTATTGCCAGTATGTTCATCTCAGTTTCCATCATGATGTTAACTTTATTAGTTTATAGACTGATCGTAGTAGGGCTTACCAGTCTTTTTGACTGACCCGTTTTCTTTCGCTTCTTTTCTTCCGTTTCCCCCCCCCCAGGTTCTCAGGGAGGGAATAGTGGTGCTTAGCTTGGATCGCTTGCTTGTTTGCTGGATAGCTCATGTATGTCTGGACATTGAGCTCGCTATGGTTTATCATCTTTATTTTGGGGATAGCACTATGTATTTCAGTATTTCTGTTTATGATGTACTAGACATGTTTATTTTGGCAGTTGACTTTATGATGTACTAGACTTGTTTTGAGATGGTTTGAGATATTCCGCTGTTTATTCTCACTTACTCTGTTTTACATATATATTTATGTTCTTGTTCTGCCTTGGTATATCATTATGCATGCTTACCCAGTTCTAACGCCCCCCAGAAGCTAGTGCCCCCGAAAGAGTGACCCTAGCGGAGGTGGGGTGTTACAGAACTTTTCTTGTTTCACATAAATCCGACTTAAAATGGATTCTGTATATTTAATTGAAGTTCAAATCGCCAAATTACGAACTGCCACGCCATTACGGGCTTGATTATAATTATATTATAATTAATACGTTCAACTGTCGTTTAAATAATATATTCGTTAATATATTTCAACTCTAAACTAAATTATATATTATAAATGATCCAATTCACACAATATTGTAAATTCCATTATTTTCGACTGTTTCGGAAATTAATTATTCTATTATTTATGTTAATTAAATAATCAATATTATTTAATTTTGGTCATTTTAAATTACCAAACCATTATTTAAATAATTAAATAAATCATTTATTATCCGTTAAAAATACAGGTCGTTACATTTATTTTCTAAAATTGCAACGATAGTGGGCTTATACTTGTCTCTAAAGTTATAGAGGTTTACCTGACGAGTGTCATTATTTAGACCCCTTACATTCCAACAGAGGATCGACATTATGACTTAATTGCATGGCTCCTAGTAACTGGAGTAGTGCCAACTAACACTATGTGGGTGTTGCTTTCTTGCCTTTACGTTTGAATTGAGCTTTATATTTTTCATTTACCTCTGTGAAGTTACTAATGTCTGTTTCTTCATTGTTTTCCTCATCAGACTCATCAATCTGGATTTCTAGATTCTGAATTTCATCCAGCGAACTTGGTTCCTTATCCTCCACCTCCACTACATTGGACTCCACATTCTGATCATCTGGACATTAGTCAACCACCACTGCCTGGGTCTGTTCTAGACTTTGATCTGGATCATTATGAGATGCTTCAGCTGATGCAAAGCCCTCCACGTTCGGTGGAGGAGCACTTGAATAGGGCTTACTCTAGGAATAACTGCACCAACTTCATCATGTATAGCACTTTTAGGCGAAGCTTGGTTTTTGGATGTGGACGCTTCAGTTGTTTTTGTTTTCCTAACCCATATTTCCTCAAGTTGTTTTGTTGTACAGTATGTAACTAAATGCCCAAAACATTTGCAAGTCGTGCACTTAGGTGGGACAAACTCATATTCAACTACTTGGTCATATGTGTTATTGTTTTTACCGTATGCTTTAATGAATTTGAGGAGTTCTGAATTAGCGTTAATTTCGATAAGGACTTTAGCATAACGAATTTTCTTCACTAGCTTTGTATTTTCATCAATTTCTAGTGGATTCCCAATGATGCTGGCTAATTTACTGATACATCTTATGTTCCACAACGCAAGATTTAGATTTCGGAACTTCACCCAAATTGGATAAGAAGTTAGCATAGCTTTATCAAAATTGAAATCAGTTTCCCATTTACGCATGAAAATAATTTTGTTGTCCATGAACCATGGCCCTCCTTTTAAAAACCTTTCATAGTCTTCCTTCATTTGAAATTTGATTAGAAAGAAATTGTTTTCTCTGGGGAAAACGTCCCATGCTCCTTTGGGTTTCCACATACGTTTAATGTAGGCATTGAAATATAGAAAGTAAGGCCTTTTACCTACCATGTACATGAAGATTGAGTTTTCCTAAAATTTATTCGATTCTGCATAGTCAATCCCATCTATGACCTGATACTTTACATCACCAGTTTGAAGTGGTGGGAAATATCGCAGTTCTCTTGAGATCTGAAATTTAGAGTCTGAAGCGTCGGCCCATGAACTAGGGTTTGGTCGATTTGGGCGTTGAGAGGCTCTTGGGGATTGTCTTAAGATCTCAGCGAATGTTTATTTCCCTTTCCGCCCTACCTCCTGCCAACCACCTTCACCGTCGTCTTCGTTGTCCCCTAGGGTTTCTAGAAGTATGGGAGAGGCCGCCATTTTTTTTAATTTTATATATATATATATGGTTGATAGTTATATATATATATATATATATCATTGATTTAATACTGATTCTATTTATTTTTAATTTCATACCGATATGGAGTTAGGATTATTTATATTGATTAACATATGTGGATGCAGGGAAACAGGTTGGCGGAATCCAATTGGATTCCTCAACAATTTTATTGTTGATTTTCATATATTACATTATATGATGTGACAAATAATCTGTGGTTAATTATTGTATGGTTGGGATGTTTGAACAACAGTGACTTGAATTAATTGGTATTAAAATATATTCAAATATATTGGAAAAGAAATTTGGGTTTTAAAAAAGGAAAAAACTATTTTTAAATAGAAATTGAATTTCGAGTAAGCTAGATAACTTGTTTTAATAATGAAACAAGTAATTAAATTTATAGACAATATTTTGCAAATGAAATGGAATAATTATTATTAAATAATAACTTGGGAATGCAAATCCAAGAATGAATTTAGAAAGGAAATGAGGAATCGTTTTCAAAAGAAAACGATGGGATTTTTCGATGTTCGAAATGTAAGCAGGATTGAAATAAATACATAAGGATTTAAAATTAGAATTCAACTTTGTCGAATATGTTATTAATATAATTAATTTTTAGAAATTATATATTATATAGACAAGATAATTAAGATTTGGTTTAGAACTAATAAATTATAATAGAATATGAAGTCGAGATTTAATTATAACTTTGGTATATAATTAACAAGAAGTTTACGTGTAAATGGGGTTTATGAAGTGGAATATAAATATGTATGTATTAAATAACTCGATAAATAGGAATTTAACCTGCAATGGTATTTATAAATATAAATCAAGTTTTGATTTGATAAAATGAGTCCAGTTCCTATAAAGGAATATTACTAACGGTTTAAAGTGGATAACGATTTAAAAGCAAACACTTTGCAGATTAATGGGTTATAAAAGGAAACTAATGAATATTTGAAGTGATAAATTCAAACATGAACTTTGAAATCAAGTTAACCTGAAACGGTGAGTTTATTCCAACGCTCGGAACGTTGTTTGAATAGAGAGTATTCAAAAGTGAGTTATATGTTGGAATTCGATTCTATCGAATTTAGGAAAGTACCATTTACTTTTCGGTTATAATCAATATTTATTTATTTATCTAATTAATTAATTATTTGTTTATTTATTTAAATAAAAGTTATATTTTGAAATTAATATTTCAAAAGTAGAGATTATAACGTGATCGTTATAACCAAAGATTTTCGTAAAAAGTGGATTCATAAACTGAATAGAGGGTTGTGTAAAATAGTTTTGTAAATAAGAAATTAAGAAATGGAGTTAAGAAATTAGAAACTGAATGGGAATTAGTTATGTTGAATAGTTGTCTGAGTATCGATCTAATGTTGGTTTCGGCCTTCAGGGTTTATACTTAGGGAAATGTTCTTTTACTAGTTTACAGTTAGGGACTGATGGTTGTGGAAGGTTAGTGATGCGTGAATGAGAAATTGAAATGTTTTCCAAATGTAAGTAGTGTATATTTTCTAAATATAGAAAATAAGAAATTATGGATATGGAAATGTTTTTTCCGCGAATCGTGAGAGACTAAACGGGTTTAAGAATATGGAAAATTGGAGATTAAGGAATGAATAAATTAATGATAGATTAATTTAAAGTGGCTGAATGTTGATTAATGATTGATCGATGTAATTTCCATTTGGAAATACGACTGTTGTTTGTATGTACGTTTTCCTTTGATAGTTAAATAACCGGCTATCAAAGTTGCTGACCGTTTTTCTGTTGTCAATACGGAGAGACCAGGATCATATTTATTATTTGAAAACCACTATGTATGGACATTTGCGTTGTGAGTCAAATATCATGAAGATAATTGAAGACGGAGTTTATGGAAGGGTTGTTCGGGAGATCTTAGGTAGAAATTGCCTAAGATGGATTTACAAAATAGTGTCTTCGGTTTGTCCAGTCCTAGGACAACATGAATGGACGAATGTCTGAGAGGGTATACCTAATAGATTGCGTGAGTTGATCTCTTCAAACGTATTTATGTTGGAAGCAGACAAATTCGTTTCTCTTAGCTTTATACCTGTGGTATTTTTGGGGAAATCAATTGGTGATTTGGCGGGTATGACGATGTGGCATTCAAAGTAAATGAAATGTGATCTGTCAAAGATACGTTATGACCTCAAGCTTCATCAACCGAGAAATGAGAGAAATCAGGCAGGTAACATGGCTAAGTGGGTCGCACCCAATTACGGTATACTGTCACCATCTAGAGAATATTCATATTCGTTACTTCTTTTATTTATGTGTCTCCCTGGATTGGTTATGTTGGTACACCAACCGTAAGGTAACAATATATTCAGAACATTCAAGCGAAATGAATGGTCGTTCATGTGTGGCTTAGTTTCAAGATGTTCTTGTTGAACTCCAGTGTATCGCTTCTAGAGTGCACTGATCGAAAGGTGGTTCCATACCTTGTCATAGTGAGAAATTCATTCTCCAATAAAAGCCGGTGGTTTTTGATTGTATATTATATATGTAGAGCGTGAGATGAAAGCATTCTGCAAGATTGTTATTTACTTGATTTAGACATTATTATAATATCAAAAAAGTATTGTTTTAAAAGAATGTTTTGGGTTATCGTAAGGTAAAAGCCATCTGTGTTTATGTGTGATGGGTCTTACGATTATCATTACTCTGAAAAGAATTTTGGAAGAGTTAAACCGGAATGATTAGAGTTTACTCACACCAGTCACATGACTAACCCAGAGTTTATTTTGTTTTGTTTTACCCTAAATTCTTGGGTGTCCAAATTTGTACGGGCAGTCAAGTAGTCGGGATTTTATAGATACTTGGAAGAGCTTAAAGCAGGAGGCTTCAACTGTTACTTCTATATAGAGTTATGTATTGGCCCGAATTTCCGTACCTTTTGAGCTGACTAATAACACCACACGTCCAACCCAAATGACACAGAAATACGAATCATTAGTAGAAAGAAGTTAGAGGATGAGGAACAGAAAGAAAGAAAAGTTAGAATAGAAGAAAAACGATGAACACAAATGTAACAACTCGGAATTTTGGGGCCAATTTAAAATTTTTATTTTAAGAAATTTTGACAGAAAATGTGTCAGAATTTAAAAATTCCATTTTTAAATTAAATTATTGAATTTAAAATGATTTTTATTTATAAACTTTATGATGTTATTGATAAATGATTTCAAATTTATTTCTAATAAACAATTTATAATTAGATAAATGATGATTTATAACAATTGAATTGTTTATGAATAATTACATGAAAGAATACCCAAAATAGTTAACTTTGATTTGACTACGTAAATCAATTTATGATATTCAATTTGAAATTGTAAGTTTGATTTAGGATTTGAACGTAGAGATTTATACTTAAATCTCTAGTTTGTTTAATTTAATTTGTTCTTAAAAGATTGAATTAAATTTTATAAATTAAATGATTAAATTTATATTTTAATTTAATATTTAAGTTTGATTGTAAGATTACATTTATTGATGGAAAACTTAAATCCTAAGATTTAAATGCTGATTGACATAATTCATGTAGGCGCTTGTTTAATGCACATTCTAAATATACAAAGACGAAAAAAATAACTTTAAAATATTTCCTCAATTAAATGTTAATAGCAAGGATGTTATCCTTGTATTAACAATCTTTGACTACATGCCAAGGTGAAAAAAAAATATGCCTTAGGAACTTTAATTAAATCTATTAATTTATATTATATATATATGTATGTATATGTATGTGTGTGTATATATATATATCTTTGACCATCCTTTAAATACTTTCCCCCTATATATTCTAATTGTATCATTCATTGATAATAAATTCCCAAATGTGAATTGTTCCCTTGAATTATGAAAAGAAATAAATAATTATCTAATCAACGCACCATATATGGGCATTAAATAAAGAATGACACACTACAATAAATTTCATGCAGTGTGCACATTTAAAACTTTCCACAATATGTTATATCTTCGTATGCATGCAATTTAATTCTATGCACATTAATTTTTTTTTCCTTCTTTTCATTAAATTGTCATGTTGGCGACATGCATGCGTTTATTAAAACGTGGGGTCATGCTCTCTATATTCCTTCATTATTTTCAATGCTCCCTTATTTTGAATTCTTCGTAACTAAAAATAAAAAGAACCATGCCATGTTTTACCCTTTATTATCCATAGAATTCATATATATATATATATATATATATAACAAGGAAACGTTAAATCCTGCACTTACATTTCTTTCTGTTGTAATTGTACATATTTATTTCTTTTATTTCCATCATTTCCTTCATTAAGTCCATATATTCATGTGGTCCATCGTGCCTAGTCAGCAAATTAAACTTCGTTTGTCACCTACTACATATGTAGAGACAAGCGAAAAGATAAAATCAAATATATATAAGCAAATAATATATATATATATATATTGTCTCCACTATATAATATCATAAACTTCTCTAAACCTATCCCTAATCCCCCTAAATGTACAGCCGCCACCATGCCAATCAATGTTTGAAAATGCTCTCCTTCTTTCCCTCAAATCTCTTTCAATCCATTCCTCCATTTCCAAAATTTCCGAAGGCAAATATGATAGATCGTTCTATGATCTATATCTTCAACATTGATGATCGCCTTTAGAGTGACAGCTTATGAGATATCGACAGTTCATTTTGCCCCGTTTTCATGCAATTCGATGGAGGGTGGTGTGATGCTACAGGGAGCGTAATACAGAAAGAAGGAGGAAGATATTTGTAATGTAATTAATTTAATTAATTATTTAATTATTTGGTTAATATTAAAATAGTAGTATCTCATTCAAACGAAAACGAAATCAAATGATTTCAGATCCGCTGGAATCGTGAAGAGGAGATCTACGCAATGGAATCGACTAGGACCAAAACAGATAATGTTGGAAATTTAGTAAAATCAAGGTGAGATCTCTAAAATTCAATTTTAAATTTAGAAAAATATATTTGTGGTGAAACAATAAAAATCATTATGATCATGACGACTTGATTGAACTATTGTGGTTATGAATGGTTGATATTGGTTGCGATGAAATTGATTTCATTTGTGGTGAATTCATAGGTTGTGAAATGGATTGAATTGTGTAGAACTAGAATTTGCTTATTCATAAAAACTTGCTTATACAATAAAAACCATGTTTTTATTGTATATATGTAGTTGAAATAATCATGTCAATGATAGGAACTGTTTTACAATAAAAATATTATTTTTATTGTAATATGTATATGTTAGAATTTTTTGGACAATAAAAATCACATTTTTATTGTGTATTCATGTCACAAAAATGATTCATATGTTGGTATATTATTAGTGCAATAAAAATCATATTTTTATTGTATGTTGTTATATAAAAATGTTCATTAGTTATTAAAATTGTTGTATGATAAAAATTCACATTTTTATCATATGTTTATATTATGAAAAAATTTCATAGGTCAAAAAAAAAATGTTATCATTGACAAATTAGAATAAAACATCAGTATTTATGTTCGAGTATCGAAAGTGGGATTTCTATATATTTCCATTGACTGGTATGAGAATCAAAACTTAGTCAGTACACATTGTTATGATTTGCACTAAAAATATGATTTTTGTCTATATATAAAGGTTATATATATATTTGAAAAGTTAATCACCTAATTTATTGTTGGTTGTGATGTTTGATTATTAGTTTAACTAATAAAAGTATAGAAATGATAATTAATTTAACTAACAAGATTATGGAAACCAATAAAGTTGAGCTGGAAAATTAAACAACTTTTCGCTTCGTTCCTTTTCGAGGACGAAAAGATTTTAAGTGGGGGCGATTGTAACAACCCGGAATTTTGGGACCAATTTAAAAATTTTATTTTAAGAAATTTTGACAGAAATGTGTCAGAATTTAAAAATTCCATTTTTAAATTAAATTATTGAATTTAAAATGATTTTTATTTATAAACTTTATGATGTTATTGATAAATGATTTCAAATTTATTTCTAATAAACAATTTATAATTAGATAAATGATGATTTATAACAATTGAATTGTTTATGAATAATTACATGAAAGAATACCCAAAATAGTTAACTTTGATTTGACTGTGTAAATCAATTTATGACATTCAATTTGAAATTGTAAGTTTGATTTAGGATTTGAACGTAGAGATTTATACTTGAATCTCTAGTTTGTTTAATTTAATTTGTTCTTGAAAGATTGAATTAAATTTTATAAATTAAATGATTAAATTTATATTTTAATTTAATATTTAAGTTTGATTGTGAGATTACATTTATTGATGGAAAACTTAAATCCTAAGATTTAAATGCTGATTGACATAATTCATGTAGGCGCTTGTTTAATGCACATTCTAAATATACAAAGACGAAAAAAAATAACTTTAAAATATTTCCTCAATTAAATATTAATAGCAAGGATGTTATCCTTGTATTAACAATCTTTGACTACATGCCAAGGTGAAAAAAAAATATGCCTTAGGAACTTTAATAAAATCTATTAATTTATATTATATATATATATATGTATGTATATGTGTGTGTGTACATATATCTTTGACCATCCTTTTAAATACTTTTCCCCTATCTATTCTAATTGTATCATTCATTGATAATAAATTCCCAAATGTGAATTGTTCCCTTGAATTATGAAAAGAAATAAATAATATCTAATCAACGCACCATATATGGGCATTAAATAAAGAATGACACACTACAATAAATTTCATGCAGTGTGCACATTTAAAACTTTCCACAATATGTTATATCTTTGTATGCATGCAATTTAATTCTATGCACATTAATTTTGTTCCTTCTTTTCATTAAATTGTCATGTTGGTGACACGCATGCGTTTATAAAAACATGTGGTCATGCTCTCTATATTCCTTCATTATTTTCAATGCTCCGTTATTTTGAATTCTTCGTATACTAAAAATAAAAAGAACCATGCCATGTTTTACCCTTTATTATCCAGATAATTCATATATATATATATATATATATATATATATAAACAAGGAAACGTTAAATCTTGCACTTACATTTCTTTCTGTTGTAATTGTACATATTTATTTCTTTTTGTTCACCAATCCTCATTATTATAAAATAACATAACTCTCCCTTCTTCTTCCCTTACATCCTCTCTCCTTCAATCCAATTTGTTTTATGCTTTAAAAAAATGGCTTCTTTCCTCAGATCTATTTCTCCACAACCTCCATCCTAACGAGCGGACATTGTCGTTCGAAAATATTTCTCCAAATTCCTCATAATTCATTCCGAATTAAAACATGATTTATAAGAGAAAATTAAAGAGCAATCTCCAGTCTCCAAAATGGTGCATCCTTACTGGCGTGGAAAGAGGATGGAACGATGGTCTATTTGAGCACCTCCGATCGAATTCTGGTGATCGCCGGTGGCTAGCGCAGACGACTAGATGGGTTTGAAGGCTTCCAGAAGAACGCGATGAGGAGGATAATTTGGGAGGCCTTGATTTTGATTAAGGGGAAAAGTAATGAATTTATTTAATTATCTTTGTATAATTATTAATGTAATCAAAATTTAAATGACCGTAAATTCTACATATGACATCAGAATTCGAAAATTCAAGATGCATTGAAATCGTGTTGACAAGATCTACACATTTGGAGCTAGTCACAGATTTGGATAAAATTAAACTTCAGATTAATTTGGTTGAAAACAATCGTTATTCAAACGATTTCTAAAAACCAACCAAGGTGAGATTTCTTCTTAAATAATTATAATCAGTTAATTATTATCATGTATGCAAATTCTTACATGTTGCGTGATTTGATTGATGCTGATTTTTTAATCTGTTGATTTGGTGGACTATTGTATTGAATTGGCATATAAAAACATCGTTTATGTTGAAAAAGAATTATCATATAAAAACATCGTTTTTATGCCGAATGTGAATTGTTATATAGAAACATCGTTTCATGTTGAAATAAGAATGGGCATATAAAAACATCGTTTTATGTTGAAATGAGAATTGTCATATTGAAAATGTCAATACATCAGAAATATGATCACATTAGAAAAGTGTTTACATTAGAAAAATGTTTACATTAGAAATATGATTACATTTTTATGTAATGTTAAAAATAAAAAGATTACATTTTTATGTGAAGTTAAGAGAATAAATTGTCATCTTTTGTTGGAGAATAAGTTGTCATCTTTTGTTAGAAAATAAAATATCATCTTTTTTTAGGATTAAAAAGAACATTTATGTTAGAATTAAAAGGAACATTTATGTTAGAATTCAAAATGACATTTAAGTTAGGATTCAAAAATGTCATTTATGTTAGATTAAAAACGTCCTTATATTGGAATGGTCATTAGTTTAAAATTTCCTTATATTGGAAATGTCATTAGAATAAAAATGTTATTATATGGGAAATGTCAATAGAATAAAAATGGCAATTTGGTTAAACATGTGTAAATAGAATTTGATCAACAGTTAAGCCGCAACCGAACCATATCGTTGCGAGTCGGTTTGGTTTGGATGTTTTTATTAGAGAGAGCATCCAAACCGGTTTTTCGCACTGTTTTTGAGGTGCGGTTTGGGCGGTTTACTCACCGCGGTTCGGTTAATGCCCACCCCTAGGTAAAAGTGTTAATTTAGAATATATATTTTATGTCAAAATATGTTAGAATATACATTTTGATAAAATTATGTAAGCATGAGAATTTACAATCTTATTGTACATGAAAAATGCTCCATTTGTTACACTTGTAGTGTAAATGAGAAAATATGAAAATAAACGTTTGTTTTAAATAGAAAAGTAAATAAAACGGTGTTTACATTAAAAATGTTGTGTCATATAAAAATGTCATTTTTAGTAGGATATATAAAAATGTCATTTTAGTTAGATTATAAAAAAATGTCATGTTAATATCATCTATTTAGAAATGACACTTATTTAGAAATGTTATGTTAACATAGAAAAATATCAATTTTGTTAGATAATGTTATATTAGTATAAAACCACCATTTATGTTAGAAATGTTTATTTAGATCAAAAAGAACCATTTTAGCATTATTCTCTTTTGAGAATAAAAAGTACATTTTTAATGTAACATTCTTTTTAGATTAAAAAGAACCATTTTAGCATTATTCTCTTTTGAGGATAAAAAGAACATTTTAAAGCGTCATATTCTTTTTAGAATAAAAAGGACATTTTTGTTAGGAAATGTAAATTAGGAAAAAAATAACCTTTTTGACTAGAAATTTGTTATGCTAAATAAAAATATCATTTTATATAGATGATGCCATGTTAAATAAAAATATCATTTCATTTAGATAATGTCATGTAGGTAAAATATCCTTAAATATAAATGTCATTCATGTTGAGTTATATATACCATTTATGCTAGAATTCAAAATGTCAATTTTATAGAGTAATGTTTGTTCACCTTTAGAATATCATTTTGTTGAACTATTTTTGTGTAACATAAAAATATCATTTTATGCTGAACTAGAATTGCCATATAAAAACATTTTTGTCAAAAGAATGATTAGAAATTAAAATAACATTTTTGGTCAAAATATGACTAGTGAAAAAAAAACATTTATTTTTGGTCATTTAAAAGAATTACACCAAAACATTTATTTTTGGTCATTTAAAAGGATTAGTTAAAAATATACACTTTTGTATATTTAAAAGGATGAGTTAAAAATATTTTGTTTATTTAAAAGGATTAAACAAAAATGTCATTTTAATGTAAATGTATACATTAGGATTATATTCAACATGAACATATATCATTCTAATGTTAATGCATACATTAGAATTTGTATGCAAAACAACAGTGACATGTATGTTAATTATAAGATGTCTTTTATGTTAATTATAAGATGTCTTTTATGTTAATTATTAAATGACATACCTGTTAATTATAAATGTGACCTTAGATTGAAATAACACTTTGTTATGAAATGTGTCATTAGAATAAAATGACATTTTGTTATAAAATGTTGTCTTAGAAATGAAATAACATTTTTGATGTAAATGTTTCAGTAAAATAATTAAAGATTACATTTTTTATGTAATGTTGTTTTCATTTGAAAAATTGAATTAAAGGATTACCTTTTATTGTAACATTGTTTACAATAAAAGAATTGAATTAAAAGACCAGGTTTTTATTGTTAATTGTTCACAATAAAAAGAATAGAAATATATGTCTGTGATGTAGAAATGTGTGATGTGTTAAATATAATGTTTAGTATATTCAAGTTTGAATATTACACTCCCATTTACAAGTTACCCGACTTGTTTATGTGATTGAGACGATAATTTTCACACATCGCCCAAGTGCACAAATAATTTATTATTTGTTTGATGGATGAAACCCCACACGGGTATTGGGATGATACTGGACACACACTAATCCCAATATTTAGTTATATGTCAATCGATGGATTGACAGTCTATGATGAGCGTTATTTATTTATCTTAATGCTCACACAGTTATAAATTTCACTCTGGTTGTTATTTGGATGTTTGATAATTATTTATTATGGTTGTTGATTTCACGCAATATATGGTTGTTGATTGAGTCACATTCCAATAAAGAATATTCTAGAAAAAGAATATTTTAGAAAATGCCTTAGAAAAAGAATATTTTAGAAAAAGAATATACTTTGGAAAAATATATTTTTATTAAATGAACTAGTTATTAACTAGAATAAATCATTAAATTAAGATTTAATGAAGTTTTCAAATTAGTGAATATTTAATTGGAATTAAATTAAATAAATTTGATTTTGGGTTTGTCGTGAATGGTGTCTTCAATAACACCTTTCTTAAACCCAGTTGAGAAATGAATAAATCTTTTAATTAAGATTTTTTAAAAAGTTTCAATTTATATTTAGTAATTGGAATAAGATGAAATGTGAGTTGGGTTTATTGTGAACTGTGTTTTTAGGTGACATTTGTTCTTTAACCCAACTGACAGTGAAATTATGATTTGGAATTTATAAATCTTTTATTAAGATTTAAATGGAAATTTTCCAAAAGTAAAGTTTTCCAATTTAATGTATTAAATTGGAATTTGATGGAATTCAATTTAATAATAATCGAGATGAGAGTCTGTAAAAGAAGACTGATACTACATATGGAATTTAAGAGGCTTTGCTGTTATCACATTTATATTATTGGTCGGATACAGAAACTCATAACGATTAGATATTGATTTGAGTTCTGTGAAGATTCCATATTTTATGGAAGATGACTTTGGGTTTACCGTGAACTTTGTTTTAAATGACATTAGTTCTTTAACCCAGCTAAGGATAAGATTAATTTCTCAAGTTTAAATAATCATTGAATAATGATTTTTGATATTTAAAACCAAATTGGGTTTTTAATAAATCTTTAAAAGAAAAATTTAAGAATAAACTTAAAGGGTTTATCTTTGATAGAATAATGTGAATATTTTAGTTAAAGGAATATTCTGAATTGGAATGAGGCATTGGATGTGTTTTTATAGTAATTGATTTTATTATAAAAATACGAGAGTTATTCGGAAATACCGGGTTTAACCCATTCTGAATAATTACTACGACGATGAAGAGTCGAAGTTGAAGACGGTGATTGAGGACCGATGATCTTCACATCGAATGGATGGGTTGCAACAGAGACCCTTGATGGGAGTAGCTACCTTGAAGGGGCTTCAGTGGTGGCCGTCCGGACTTTGTTCGGATTTGGTTTTCGCTCAGACCCAGAGCATAAGCTAGTAAATGGATGCCTGTCTGACATTGGATTTCGTTCCATGTGAATTAAATCGATTTCTGTTAATGTATGTCTGTTTGGTGGTGGAGGATTTATTCTCTGCTTAACACCCTGGTATATATTAATAGTGATTGATCGCATGGTGTGAATTGTCAATGTGGCACGCCAAGATGCAAATGATCAAGGCTTTTGTTGAAAAGCAGGGCCTTGTGGGATGATCAAAGTATAGCCTATTACGGCATACCTTTGTGTATAACGTGACTTCACGAGCCTCACACACCGGTATGAGTCAAAAATGGGATACAGACCGTAGGGAGTGCACACGTTTCTTTCTAACTAGAGTGATGTCAGGGACCTACCAGTGCTGACATTTTACTTATGTGGATGATGGATTTTGAGGCGCCTTGGATTTTTAATAGGCCGTTAGTGGTCATACTATAGGTTCAAAGGAACCGGGAAACGTGTGTTTAGGCATAACCAATCCACTGCCGATAGGCGGGGACCGTCCCTACCGCATCCAAGGGTTCACTACGGGGGATCCTGAGACATTTGCTAGAGTGTCTCGAATCGGAGAGGAGCTTGCCCCTAGCCTCGACTCATGATGGAAATCAAATTTCCAATACGACCTTGCGGTTTTGATTGTAGAACTAGTATGGTGACATAGTAGGATGGGGTACTATGCCGTCTATGATTGATACATTATGATTGAAATGTTTTTGAAATATATATACCCATATATATACACTAATAATATCAAATCCGTCTTTATCGTATCAAGCATCTTTTGACCATTATAAGGGAAAACCCTATCCTCCGGTTTGCGTTGCATTGTGTGATGGGACTTGGGTCTTATAATGGTTTCATTTTTCTAAAAAGCATTGCGTTGTTTAAACGATTTACTTTACTTATGCACGGGCAATCCAATGGAGTAAACCCGCTCCGCGTTAACGGCGTGGTCCTGTGATTAGCCTTATTATTAGATAGTTAAGTTAAGATTTCTCATACCGGTCCCATGACTGACCTGTAGTTTGTTTCACTGGCAAACTTCGGTGCCCTTATTTTCCACACGGGCAGTCGAGTAGCTTTTTGCAGATATTTACAGGATCCTGGTTTACAGCTGAAGCGATATTCGAAAAGCTCTGTATCCATGTATTCCTTTCGGTTGTGTATTTGTAATATTTTCCCGCTGCTATTTAAATGTAATTTAAATCTCTAATATTATTGTATTCCTATTGTGTAATATATATTCATACTCTGTGATTTTCTTGTACTCTGATGTAATTGTTGGAATCAGCAATAAAATGTTCTTCAGTTTGTGTTCTGATGTGTGTTGTTCTCAAAGCAATCCAGCCTTTCCTTTACTGAGAAGTTTGGGTCGTTTCAACAAATTTCACAGCGGAGCGAATAAAATATATTAAATAACATAAATTTTGAAATAAAAATTAGTAAATGTATATACATACCATTATCAGAGCACAAAAGTTATTCCTAGAACAGTTATAAACACCTGTTTTTGGATACAACATAGTACACAGCGGAAATATGATAGTCCATAGCTAACTGGTGAAGCCTCCTGCTTCAAGCTCTTCCAAGTGAATCTGAAAAATCCCAACTACTTGACTGCCCGTACAAATTTGAGCACCCAAGAGTTTAGGGAAAACAAAGAAAATAAAATCTGGGTCAATCATGGGACAGGTGTGAGTAAACTCCAACCATTTGTTTTTTGAAAAATCCTTTTGAAAGAAAGGACAATAGTAAGACCAGCCCACACATAAACATGGACGGTTTTTACCTTACTATAACCCAAAACATTTTGATACGAAAATCCAGTGATATTATAATAATGTCTAATCAAATAAATAACCAAATAGCAGAATACTTGCATCTCACGCTCCACATACATAGTATAAAATCAAAAACCGCAGTGTGCTTATTGGAGATTGGATTTCCAACTATGACAAGGTATGGAACTACCTTCCGATCAGTTTACTCTAGAGGGGATACAATGGGGTTCAACAAGAACATCTTGCAACCCGACCACACATGTTTAGCCACTCATTTAACTTGAGTGTACCGAGCATATTATCACCAACGGTTGTGATCAGCAACCGTTACCGAAAGCATACTTCAGAGAATAGAATAAGAAGCAAATGGAATTTCTCTAGATCAGGTGATAATACCCCTAATGGGAATGGCCCACTTGGCCATGCTGCCTGCCCGATTTCTGTCATTTCCCAGGTGATGAGGCTTGAGGTCATGATTATCTTTTTAGAACATCCCGTCATCATTTCCTTTGAATGTCACCTTGTCAGATCGTTCATTATGTTGCCCTGGGAATGGACAAACCGAAGACACCATTCTATTAATCCAACTTGGGCAATTTCTACCCAGGATTAACAAAACAACCCTTGCACTTTACTCCGTCTTCAATTATCTTCAGCATAAGTTGATTCGTAACGCTTATGCCAACACGGAGTGGTTTTCAAGTACTGCTCCCGGTCTCTCCGTATTGACAATGGAGGTATAAAATAAAATAAGACTTTGATAGCCGGTGATTTAACTATGAAAGGAACATTCATACAACCAACGATCCTATTTCCAAATGAAAATTCTATCGATCAAGCATCAAACAACACTGGGCCCTTTTAAATTCATTTCTTATTACATTATTATTTCAAATTCTTGTTTCCCTATATTTCGCATCCTTTCAAAGCTCTATTTCTCTCTCGATTCTTGGAAAAACTTTTCTAATATCCTAATTTCTTTATTCGAGAAAATATCTCTTATTCCAGTTAGAAAACATTTCTAAATATTCATGAATCCTCATTTTCTATATTCAGAAAATATACCTTATTAATATTGGAAAATATTTCCATATTCCATTTATTAATTCCTCGTTGACCAATTCATTTCATCTTCTATGTGTAGAAAATGTCTCTCATTTTATTTGGGAAAACATTACAAAATCCTTTAAATTAACGCGATGTTATAAAACATTGTTATTATACTCAAACCATTAATCATTTATTAACTAACCATATTGCTATCCAATATTCACTATCGAACCTTAACCATTCCTCCATCAATCATAAAGTCAATCAAGTTGGGGTATAATTACCTCTTAGACCTTAATTGAACAACATTCTCAACATTGAAATAGTCAAAGCTCACAACTTCACACAAAACATCGCTTACACGATTTTCAGATTCAATTTAAGAAATCCACTTCTTTTACAGAAAAATATTGATTATAACGGTTGCGTTATAATCGTTGTTTCAAAATATTTGATTTATAAACATTTATTTTAATGATAGCGTTACAATCGTCGTTTAGATTTACAGAACATTTATTATAACAATAGCGTTAAAAATCATTGTATAGATTTATAGAACATTTATATAACGACAGCGTTATATTCGTTATTTCCAAATATAACTTGTACTTATTAATTTCAATAAATAAATTAATAAGTAAATAAATAAATTTGATTCAAACGGAAAGTAAAAATAACTACTTCCCTAAATTCGATATAATCGAATTCCAATAGTAAAACTCTCTCGAATAATCTATATTCGATTTATATTCCTAACTTCGGAATTTATCAACTATTTCAGGTTAATTCAAATTCCAAATCCACGATTGAATTTATCCTTTCCTAATCATTATCAAATTCCTTTATAACCATTGCAGTTTACACTTTATTTTATATTCCAAATTTTGAAATAAAACTCATCATTTTCTTTTAAAATGATTACTCATTTCCCTTTTCATTCGATTACCAACTTGGATTCATATTTCCAAATCTAAATTTCCTTCATAGATATTTTATTTGCAAAATATTTGGTTTAACCCATTATTCACTTTTAATCGTGAATATATTCCCATTATATACAGTTTGATTTCATACTTATAAATACTACCTTAAACCCAAATTTTATTTGTAACTACTATTCAGAATTTTTCATATAAGTATCATTTCTTTTTATTTTAATCATTTAAAATCCCGTTTAACGATTCTGTAATAATTGGTAAGTTTAAATCTTATTTCAAATATTGGTATCAAAACCCATTTCCACTTCTCTACATAAATTCAAAGTTGAATTTGTATTTCAATGTATCCATTGATAAATAATTCAATTAATATATATTCTCTTTTATAAACAAATTCTTGATTCATTCATTAGAACAGGCTTCCTATTTTCAACTCTATTCAAAATTAAATTTCTATTTTTGAAATTAAATTTACTTTCCTATATTTGAAAATATCTTACGGTATTTAGACACCAAAATTTTAGGGTCAGGGTAATTCAACATAGCATAATCAATCACAATATATATCACAGTAATTAACAAACAATAATATAAATGTTGAGGAATCCAGTTGGATCCCTCCAACCTGTTTCCCTGCATCCACAGATGTTAATCAACATCAATAATATTAATTTCACATCCATATGCAATAACAGATCTAATAATCGATCAACGCTATAACTATATCAGCCACTTCAACCAATTTTATCAACCATTCATTCAAACAATCATAACACAGTATAAAATTACTATAAATAAATTTAAAACTTAAATATAAATGAATTAGAGTTAATGAGTTTACTCACCTCGATTTGCAGTTGACGATTCTATTTTTGTTGCATTTAAAATCAAACAGGTGTTTGATTTTTCCATGAAATTCTAATAGCTCGATTCTCCGCCGTACAAATACCATCATGTACGTCTCGTCATTACGGTTCCAAAAAATCTTAATTCTTAATCACGTTTAGTCCTGCGGTAACCCATAATTATGTCTTTCTTCCTTCACGCTGTCCATCTCAACATCATTTCACTATTTAAAATCACGTTTAGATCATAATCTTGCTCAGTAAAACCGCAACATCACTTCACCTCCCAGCAAAAACAAAACCGAACTTCCCATTAAAGCCTCTCCATTTCAGATTCCACCAGGCCTCGTTCGCCTGCACCATTTAAAACGCCATCCTGGCTCTCCCTTAATCACTTATTAATCAAGTAATCACCAAATTAAACTATGTGTCGACCTCCTTCCTCCTTACCGATATAAACACACCCCTTCACAAATGTTGGCCAACCCTGACTCCGTTCCCCGCTGTAAACACCTGTTGCATACCCTCCCCTTAACCAAGCATTCCAAAGTCAGTACTTCCTCTTCAACCTACCCATCATTGGACAACATCATCGTTTATCCTCTCTTCAACCTTTTTTTTCTTCTCTCTTTTTTTAATCCTTTGTCAAGGCTACAGTTAAAACTTCTCCCTTTTGGCAATGCACAATACAAACCGACCCATCACCACAGCAATTCCAACAAGTATTTTCAACCTGTAATTATACAGTACCCCGCTTGATACATGTTCCCCTTTTCATACTGTTGCTCTTCAAGACTACACAGTCATGCCGTAACTTCCCATCACCCTCTCCTCCCTTCATGTTTCTTGAAACCAAATGATATGGACAGCAATGGACTCACCTCACACAACTCCATACTCTCCTTTCATTACGTCAACACTTTCCTTCTCCAACCAGTTTGAACAGTTCACAGGAAACCAAAGCCATCTTGCCTCCTCCCCTTCCTCCTTCCACAGTCCCCCGATCATCATTCTGACATCACCATTACGGTGCTCATCTCCCTCTCCTACTTGCTGCCCCTACTACACTCAGCCTGTCGGTCCGCTGGAAAGCCAACTTCGACGTTCAACTCATGGCATAGCCACGAAACCCGCCTTTTTCCGACACCGTAACCCGCTAAACTTCATCTACTGAACAACACGTCTTCCTGACCATCACACCTTCGCCCTCATGACCCTTCAACCATCTCGTTGGTCTACTCCGGCGCCTTGTCTTCCCCCAACTTCGCCAAGTCAGTCATCTCAACCTTATAATCCCAGCGCCACCTTCAAAAAGCTACCTGACGCCGCCAGACTTCGTTGACAACTACCTTAAGTCAACGTTGCAAAGGGAAAAGAAAGCGCGAATAAAAATGTCGAGCACAATTTCAAGACTACCTTAGAGGAGGCAGTCAAAACAATGATTTCAATGAATCCATCCATACCCGATTTTGTTTGGTATTGAATTAGGTTTTGATTTCCGGAAATTTACAACAGAAGCGGTTTGGGTTTAAAATGAGGATGGGAAGAAATACTTACGTTGGTTTTTTTTCTGTCTTTGTTTTATTTTTATGGGTCTAGAAGAAAGAGTAAGATGAGAGGGTAAGATCTAAGAACAATATTTAAAGGGAGAACACGGCGTGGCAGTCACGAAATAAACAGTTTGAAGGGTACGACACGAATAGCTTGAGCGGTATGGAATGTAATGGCATGGAACCCCGGAATAGAATAGCTTGATTAGCACGACTTAAGAAAAGAAATACTTGGCAGTCTCGGTCACTACGCAGTGTAGTGGAGAATAGGCTAGTGTTGCTTTCTTTTGTTGTAGTTTATTCATGGTATTTCATTTAAACCGGCATGTAATAATGGTCCTTTAAATTCTTTAAAACAAACACTGAATTTAAGGAAAATATGGATAAGCAAGATTACAATGGAAAAGTGCTAGTTGGTTGAATATGTACTATGTTCAGCTGTCTGTTATAAGCTAAAATGATTGTTTAAGAAATGGATTATCTACCTTAATTTAGCGTACTCGTTTCGAAAATATCGTTATATATATGAACCGCTATGGAAAAAAATAAAAATACCGTTATGCTAAGCAATATGTCACGATCCTAAAAATATAATCATATAGACAAGTTAACTTATACTGTGATATCCAAAACGTTGATATAAGGTTTAAAATACTTCAAATAACAAGTTGCTTATTTTTCAAAATAAAAATTACAGAAAGTTCTATAAATTAAATTATATCTACGTCTAAAAAATCTTGCAATAATAATCTATTTCGGATTTTATAAAAATTAATTTCGTTATAATCATATATCGTTTGGAAATTAAATCGAATCAATTTCAAAATAACAAATAAAATACATATCTAATCTTAATATGTACATATAGCTTCAAAGTAATCTAATTTGAATTTTAAACTTGATATTTCTATTTTTAAG
This sequence comes from Allium sativum, assembly GCA_030737875.1. Classification (NCBI taxonomy): domain Eukaryota; kingdom Viridiplantae; phylum Streptophyta; class Magnoliopsida; order Asparagales; family Amaryllidaceae; genus Allium; species Allium sativum. Next base: position 45,681,002 of record CM060915.1, on the reverse strand, counting down.
TTAAAACGATATTCAATATATTTTAAAATCCATTTATTTTATTAAATAAATCGTTATAGGTTATAAACGGTTCCATAGCAACTTTTTGATAATTTGATTTGGGCATAACACACAATCTATAAGACAAAATCTCGATTTTTCGCTTCTATTAGAAAAACGCAACCAAATAGATCCAAACGTTTCTTGTTTCAAAGAAATCCGATTTATATTGGATCATGTATATCCAATTGAAGTTTAAATAGTAAATTACGAACTACTGCGACTATTTGGAGCTCGTTTTAAAATTTAAATAAAATTTAACATGATCACCATTCGTATAATAATTAAATTCGCTATTATAATCCATTATATTATTCCATTTCAACATTTAAAACAAATTTAAATGTTCTGAATTTAATGTCCAAAAATCTGGGTCGTTACATTCCTCCCCCCTTAAAATAATTTTGTCCTCGAAATTGCTAAGCAGTAAAAATGCTATAACTCTAACTCCTCATAACCTACTTAGTTGAAATCTTATATTCCATATCTTCATAACTCGGTTCTTACCTAACCTTCGAATTCTCATACCAATACTCGACCATGTATAATTCTTTCCAAATGAACTGTCCACCATTTTTGGACAATCCAACATCACTTTCTTGTCTTCCTTCCATATGCTCTTCTGCATATCCACACCCATTCCAATTGATTTTAAATCCATTTATCAATTTCATTATTCCACTTGAAATTTTATTAACCAATTCTGGTTTTCTTATTTCAACTTCAATTAATAACTTGATTTTAAATTATCAACAAAAAAATCTTGAAAATTTTCTAACTCTTTAAATTCTCGAAAAATTTCGCCAGCATCTCCTTTGCATGGCTCAATCAGTACAATCACAAATCGCCTTTCTAGGTCTTCTCCAATCCAAAAGAAAATCAAAAAGCCAAGTGGCTTGCCCCATAGGATCATAAAACCATCAAACCCAAGTAGTATTGTAAACGTGTACCTTTTTGTCGGGTATAATTCTATCTCTTGCATTTTTTTCCATTCAATATCTGCTCAGCATACATATATCCATTTCCAGTTGATTTCAAATCAATCCAACTTCAAGTTGTTTTTACTCTCTAATCAACTTCTGATTAGTTCGCTTCATTCTATCAATTCAAATCTAATTTCTATTTAAGTCAATCCACTTATTATACTTGAATCCAAATTTATCACAATTCAATTTCAATTAACAACATCCAATATATATTCACTTGTTTATTCATAAGTCGAATCCATATTAATAATTCGAATCTCAACATTTCTCTTTATTTAATCTCATTTGGAATTATTTCTAATTTAACCCAATTTTATTTAACTTAAGTTAAATTCCAATTCATTTGATACATTTTTACCATTTCAATCTGTTCAACTTATATAAGTTAAATTTCAGAATTCAAATTCCTGGGTTTCATTTCAAATTAGCTTGAAATCATATATATTTATACACATATCTATAACCAAATCAATTCAAAACATTTGAATTTCTAAAACAACTCTATTTTTCTCCAATAATTTCCACTAATAAACCTATTATGGTAGCAATCCATCACTTAGAAACTCGAAAATGAATACCGATAATGTCGTGATCCATTATCAGAATTATTTTCTTGGCATTGAATTGAGTTCAGTGCTTAATCATTTTCCCAAAATTCATTCAAAACCATCTTTATTCAAAAATTCCTTCAAAAATGCTATGTTACTTTTTTTTATACCTCAAAAAAAACTTTCTAAATATCCGGGATTTAAATTCCAAATTCCGATCTGAATTAAATTTTATTTCAGTTCATCTATTCTGTACAAATTTCATTTGGTTATATATGACCATTTCAATATTATAATCTCATTGGATTATAAGAATAACAATCAACACATCAATAATTCAGGAAATTATTTTTTTTATATTAAAATAACCTTTGGGAAAAATTATTTCATTACCCATTTTAAAACAATACTGTATCAAATTGCTTTGTTTAAGAGTTTAGAAATACCAATTGATACAGTTGTACATCCTGTATCGACCAGAATTCACAAACCACTCAACAAACCAATCAACACAATATAAAACAATTTTATATCAAATCTACAACTACGCTCTCTCATATATATACACTCAAACTCAATCTAGGGTATTACTAACCCCATCTCTATTGAGTTACACCATAGAGCCAATGTTACTACTCAACCTTCAGCTCTGATACCAAATGTAATGGCCTAGTTTTACGTACCTTTTGAGTTGACTAATAACACCACATGTCCAATCCAAATGACACGGAAATACGAATCATTAGTAGAAAGAAGTTAGAGGATGAGGAATAAAAAGAAAGAAAAGTTAGAATAGAAGGAAAACGAAGAACACAAATCTCACAGCGGAACGAATAAAATATATTAAATAGCATAATTTTTTAAATACAAATTAGTAACTGTATTTCCGGATACAGTTATTCCTGGAACAGTTATTGCTGGAACAGTTATAAACACCTATTTCCGGATACAACATAGTACACAGTGGAAATATGATAGTTTATAGCTAACTGGTGAAGCCTTCTGCTTCCAGCTCTTCCAAGTGAATCTGAAAAATCCCGACTACTTGATTGCCCATACAAATTTGGGTACCTAAGAGTTTAGGGGAAACAAATGAAATAAACTCAGGGTCAGTAATGGGACTGGTGTGAGTAAACTCCAACCATTTGTTTTAACTTTGAAAAATCCTTTTGAAAGAAAGGATAATAATAAGACCATCCCACACATAAACATGGACGGTTTCTACCTTATTATAACCCAAAACACTTTGATACGAAAATCCAGTGATATTATAATAATGTCTAATCAAATAAATAACCAAATAACAGAACGCTTGCATCTCACGCTTCGCATACATAGTATAAAATCAAAAACCGCAGGGCGCTTATTGGAGATTGGATTTCCAACTATGACAAGGTATGAAACCACCTTCTGATCAGTGTACTCTAGAAGGGATACACTGGGGTTCAACAAGAACATCTTGTAACCTGGCTACACATGGCTGGCCACTCATTTAACTTGAGTGTACCGAGCATATTATCACCAACAGTTGTGATCAGCAACCGTTACCGAAAGCATACTTCAGCGAATAGAATAAGAAGCAAATGGAATTTCTCTAGATCAGGTGATAATACCCCTAATGGGAAAGACCAACTTGGCCATGCTGCCTGCCCGATTTCTGTCATTTCCTGGGTGATGAGGCTTGAGGTCACAATTATCTCTTTAGAATATCCTGTCGTCATTTCCTTTGAATGCCACCTTATCAGATCGTTCATATACGTTGCCCTGGGACTGGACAAATCGAAGGCACCATTCTATTAATCCATCTTCGGCAATTTCTACCTAGGATTAATAGAACAGCCCTTGCACTTTAGTCCGTTTTCAATTATCTTTAGCATAAGTTGATTCGTAACGCTTGTGCCAACACAGAGTGGTTTTCAGGTAATAACCTGATCCCGGTCTCTCCGTATTGACAACGGAGGTATAAAATAAAATAAGACTTTGATAGTCGGTTATTTAACTATCAAAGGAACATTCATACAACCAAAAGATCTTATTCCAAATGAAAATTCTATCGATCAAGCATCAAACAACACTAGGCCCTTTTAAATTAATTTCTTATTACATTATTATTTCCTATTCCTATTTCCCTATCTTTCGCATCCTTTCAAAGCTTTATTTTCTCTCTCGATTCTTGGAAAAGCTTTCCTAATATTCTAATTTCTTTATTCAAGAAAATATCTCTTATTCCAGTTAGAAAACAATTCTAAATATTCATGAATCCTCATTTTCTATATTCAGAAGATATACCTTATTAATATCGGAAAATATTTCCATATTCCATTTATTAATTCCTCGTTGACCAATTCATTTCATCTTTTATGCGTAGAAAATGTCTCTCATTTTATTAGGGAAAACATTTCAAAATCCTTTAAATTAACGCGATGTTATAAAACATTGTTATTATGCTCAAACCATTAATCATTTTTTTTAACTAACCATATTGCTATCCAATCTTCACTATCGAACCATAACCATTCCTCCATCAATCATGAAGTCAATCAAGTTGGGGTATAATTACCTCTTAGACATTAATTGAACAACATTCTCAGCTTTGAAATAGTCAAAGCTCACAACTTCACAAAAAACATCGCTTACGCGATTTTCAGATTCAATTTAAGAAATCCACTTCTTTTACGGAAAAATATTGAATATATCGGTAGCGTTATAATCGTTGTTTCCAAATATTTGGTTTATAAACATTTATTTTAATGATAGCGTTACAATCACTGTTTAGATTTACATAACATTTATTATAACAATAACATTAAAAATCATTGTTTAGATTTATCGAACATTTATATAACGACGGTGTTATATTCGTTATTTCCAAATATAACTTGCACTTATTAATATCAGTAAATAAATTAATAGGTAAACAAATAAATAAATAAATAAATAAATTTGATTCAAACGGAAAGTAAAAATAACTACTTCCCTAAATTCGGTATAATCGAATTCCAATAATAACTCTCTCTCGAATAATCTATATTCGATTTATATTCCTAATTTTGGAATTTATCTAATATTTCAGGTTAATTCAAAATCCAAATCCACATTTGAATTTATCCTTTCCGAATCATTATCAAATTCCTTTATAACCATTGCAGTCTACATTATATTTTATATTCCAAATTTTGAAATAAAACTCATCATTTTCTTTTAAAATGATTACTCATTTCCCTTTTCATTCGATTTCCAATTTGGATTCATATTTCCAAATCTAAATTTCCTTTATAGATATTTCATTTGAAAAATATTTGCTTTAACCCAGTATTCACTTTTAATCGTGAATATTTTCCTACTATATACCGTTTGATTTCATACTTATAAATACTACCTTAAACCCAAATTTTATTTGTAACTTCTATTCAGAATTTTTCATATAAGTCTCATTTCTTTTTATTTTAATCATTTAAAATCTCGTTTAACGATTCCGTAATAATTGATAAGTTTAAATCTAATTTCAAATATTGGTATCAAAACCCATTTCCACTTCTCTATATAAATTCAAAGTTGAATTTGTATTTCAATGTATCCAATGATAAATAATTCAATTAATATATATTCTCTTTCATAAACAAATTCTTGATTCATTCATTAGAACAGGCTTCCTATTTTCAACACTATTCAAAATTAAATTTCTATTTTTGAAATTAAATTTCCTTTCCTATATTTGAAAATATCTTACGGTATTTAGACACCAAACTTTTAGGGTCAGGGTAATTCAACATAGCATAATCAATCACAGTATATATCACAGTAATTAACAAACAATAATATAAATGTTGAGGAATCCAGTTGGATCCCTCCAACCTGTTTCCCTGCATCCACAGATGTTAATCAACATCAATAATATTAATTTCACATCCATATGCAATAACAGATCTAATAATCGGTCAACGCTATAACTATATCAGCCACTTCAACCAATTTTATCAACCATTCATTCAAACAATCATCACACAGTATAAAATTACTATAAATAAATTTAAAACTTAAATATAAACGAATTAGAGTTAGTGAGTTTACTCACCTCCATTTGCAGTTGATAATTCTGCTTTTGTTGCATTTAAAATCAAACAGGTGTTTGATTTTTCCACGAAATTCTAATAGCTCGATTCTCCGCCGCACAAATACCATCATGTACGTCTCGTCATTACGGTTCCAAATATAACTTGTACTTATTAATTTCAATAAATAAATTAATAAGTAAATAAATAAATTTGATTCAAACGGAAAGTAAAAATAACTACTTCCCTAAATTTGATATAATCGAATTCCAATAATAACTCTCTCTCGAATAATCTATATTCGATTTATATTCCTAACTTCGGAATTTATCTACTATTTCAGATTAATTCAAATTCAAAATCCACGATTGAATTTATCCTTTCCTAATCATTATCAAATTCCTTTATAACCATTGCAGTTTACACTTTATTTTATATTCCAAATTTTGAAATAAAACTCATCATTTTCTTTTAAAATGATTACTCATTTCCCTTTTCATTCGATTACCAACTTGGATTCATATTTCCAAATCTAAATTTCCTTCATAGATATTTTATTTGCAAAATATTTGCTTTAACCCATTATTCACTTTTAATCGTGAATATATTCCTATTATATACAGTTTGATTTCATACTTATAAATACTACCTTAAACCCAAATTTTATTTATAACTTCTATTCAGAATTTTTCATATAAGTCTCATTTCTTTTTATTTTAAAAATCTCGTTTAACGATTTCGTAATAATTGCTAATTTTAAATCTTATTTCAAATATTGGTATCAACACCCATTTCCACTTCACTATATAAATTCAAATTTGAATTTGTATCTCAGTGTATACAATGATAAATAATTCAATTAATATATATTCTCATTCACAAACAAATTCTTGATTCATTCATTAGAACAGGCTTCCTATTTTCAACTCTATTCGAAATTAAATTTCTATTTTTGAAATTAAATTTCCTTTCCTATATTTGAAAATATCTTACGGTATTTAAATACCAAAATTTTAGGGTCACGGTAATTCAACATAGCATAATCAATCACGGTATATTTCACAGTAATTAACAAACAATAATATAAATGTTGAGGAATCCAGTTGGTTCCCTCCAACCTGTTTCCCTGCATTCACATATGTTAATCAACATCAATAATATTAATTTCACATCCATATGCAATAACAGATCTAATAATCGGTCAACGCTATAACTATATCAGCCATTTCAACCAAATTTATCAACCATTCATCCAAAGAATCATCACACAGTATAAAATTACTATAAATAAATTTGAAACTCAAATATAAATGAATCAGAGTAAGTGAGTTTACTCACCTCGGTTTGCAGTTGACGAGTCCGCTTTTGTTGCATTTAAAATCAAACAAGTGTTTGATATTTCCACGAAATTCTAATAGCTCAGTTCTCCGCCGCACAAATACCATCATTTATGTCTCGTCATTACGGTTCCAACAAATATTAATTCTTAATCACGTTTAGTCCTACGGTAACCCATAATTAAGTCTTTCTTCCTTCACGCTGTCAATCTCAGCATTATTTCACTATTTAAAATCACGTTTAGACCATAATCTCGCTCTGTAAAGCCGCAACATCACTTCACCTCTCAGAAAAAACAAAACTGAACTTCTCATTAAAGCCTCTCCATTTCAGATTTTACCAGGCCTCATTCGCCTGCACCATTTAAAATGCCATCTTGGCTCTCCCTTAATCACTTATTAATCAAGTAATCACCAAATTAAACTACGTGTTGACCTCCTTCCTCCTTACCGATACAAACACACCCCTTCACAAATGTTGGCCAAACCTGACTCTGTTCCTCACTGTAAACACCTATTGCATACCCTTCCCATAACCAAGCATTCCAAAGTCGGTACTTCCTCTTCAACCTACCCATCAATGGACAACATCATCGTTCATCCTCTCTTCAGCCATTTTTTTCTTTTTCTTCTCTTTTTTTTTGAATCCTTCGTCAAGGCTACAGTTAAAACTTCTCCCTTTTGGCAACGCACAGTACAAACCGACCCATCACTACAGCAATTCCAACAAGTATTTTCAACCCGTAATTATACATTACCCCGCTTGATACCTGTTCCCCTTTTCATACTGTTGCTCTTCAAGACTATGGAGTCATGCCGTGACTTCCCATCACCCTCTCCCCCCTTCATGTTTCTTGAAACCAAATGATATGTCCAGCAATGGACTCCTCCACATTTGCATTTAGTACTACCGCAACTTCCTACGGAATCCAGACATCAGCAAGTGCGCATCTTCCCAATATCAGTATTGAACCTCACACAACTCCATACTCTCCTTTCATTACGTCAACACTCTCCTTCTCCAACCAATTTGAACAGTTCACAGGAAACCAAAGCCATCTTGCCTCCTCCCCTTCCTCCCACAGACCCTCGATCATCATTCTGACTTCACCATTACGGTGCTCATCTCGCTCTCCCACTTGCTGCCCCTACTACACTCAGATCTTCGGTCCGCTAGAAAGCCAACTTTGACGTTCAACTCATGGCATAGCCACCGATACCCACCTTTTTTCGACACTGTAACCTGCTGAACTTCATCTACAGAGCGGCACGTCTTCCTGACCATCACACCTTCGCCCCCAAGACCCTTCGACCATCTCGTTGGTCTCCTCTGACGCCTTGTCTTCCCCCAACTTCGCCAAGTCAGTCGTCTCAACCCTATAATCCCAGCGCCACCTTCGAAAAGCTACCTGACGCCACTAGACTTCGGTGACAGCTACCCTAAGTCAATGCTGGAAAGGGAGAAGCAAGCGCGAATAAAAATGTCGAGCATAATTTCAAGACTGCCGAGAGGAGGCTGTCGAAACAAGGATTTCAATGAATCCATCCATACCCAATTTCATTTGGTATTGAATTAGGTTTTGATTTCGGAAATTTACAACAGAAGTGGTTTGGGTTTCGAATGGGGATGGGAAGAAATACTTTCGTTGGTTTTTTTCTGTCTTTGTTCTATTTTTCTACGTCTAGAAAAAAGAGTAACAAGAGAGGGTAAGAACTAAGAACAGTATTCAAAGAGAGAACTTGGCGTGGCAGTCACGAAATAAACAGTTTGAAGGGTACGACACGAATAGCTTGAGCGGCACGGAATGTAATAGCGTGGCACCCCCGGAATAGAATACCTTTAGTAGCACGATTTAAAAAAAAATACTTGGTAGTCCTGGTCACTACGCAGTGTAGTGGAGAATAGGGTAGTGTTGCTTTTGTTTGTTGTAGTTTATTCATGGTATTTCATTTAAACCGGCATGTAATAATGGTCCTTTAAATTCTTTGAAACAAACACTGAATTTAAGGAAAATATGGATAAGCAAGATTACAATGGAAAAGTGATAGTTGGTTGAATATGTACTATGTTCAGCTATCTCTTATAAGTTAAAATGATTGTTTAAGAAATGGATTATCTACCTTAATTTAGCATACTCGTTTCGAAAAATATCGTTATATATATGAACAGCTATGAACAAAAATAAAAATACCGTTATGCTAAGCAATATGTCACGATCCCAAAAATATAATCATATAGACAAGTTAACATATATTGTGATATCCAAAACGTTGATATAAGGTGTAAAATATTTCAAATAAGAAGTTGATTATTTTTCAAAATAAAAATTATAGGAAAATTCTATAAATTAAATTATAACTACATCTCGAAAATCTTGCAATAATAATCTATTTCGGATTTTATAAAAAATAATTTCGTTATAATCATATATCGTTTAGAAATTAAATCGAATCAATTTCAAAATAACAAATAAAATACATATCTAATCTTAATATGTACATATAGCTTCAAAGTAATCTAATTTGAATTTTAAACTTGATATTTCTATTTTTAAGTTAAAACGATATTCAATATATTTTAAAATCCATTTATTTTATTAAATAAATCGTTACGGGTTATAAACGATTCCATAGCGACTTTCTGATAATTTGATTTGGGCATAACACACATTCTATAAGACGAAATCTCGATTTTTCGCTTCTATTAGAAAAACGTAATCGAATAGAACCGAACGTTTCTTGTTCCAAAGAAATCCGATTTATATTGGATCCTGTATATCCAGTTGAAGTTTAAATCGTAAATTACGAACTACCGCGACTATTTGGAGCTCGTTTTAAATTTAAATAAAATTTAACAAGATCACCATTCATATAATAATTAAATTCACTATTATAATCCATTATATTATTCCATTTCAACATTTAAAACAAATTTAAATGTTCTGAATTTAATGTCCAAAAATTTGGGTTGTTACAGTTTATTTCTGCTGTGATATGCATGTGATGTACTCTGATGATATATGTAAGTATAAACATTGTGTTGTATTTCAAAAGTTTTGATATATTATATTTTATTCGTTCCATTGTGAGATTCGTGTTTACTCTAATTTTGTTATGTTGTGACCTTCTTCTTCTGTTCTAAATTTTGCTCTTTTTATTCCTCACCCTTTAACTTCTTTCTGCTAATGATCTGGTATTTCCGATGCTCGAATAGTCGACATGGTGTTTTGTGTTGATTTTCAGAGTCGATAACCCCTGGGTCGTTACAGATAGCCCTAGATGATATTAGAGTACACGAGTAAATATAGCGGAATGCCAAATACAGAATCTGACTAATGCAGGCTGAAACAGAAATAGATGGAATATACAATGATGGATGGATGACTAAATCTTCAACAAATCTCAAATTCCAACAGACAAACCTTCAAAGCTGAAATATTATGGTTGATCCGAGCATAATGCATAAAAAAACCACTCGAGTCAGGACTAACAATTTTATATAAGTAAATTAACTCAATTGAAATGTTCAACGAAATGCAAATAACTTAAAGAATTTTTGGAATTCTCATCCTTTCAGGATCTGTGAAACTAATACATGTAATATAATACATTATTATAATAATGACTATTTAATAAAGTACTAAAATAACATAATACATTTTTACTCGTACACCATTATAAGCATTATAGTTTATACAGTACCGTAAATCCACCGTAAACTAGTGACATCGAAGGACACTCCGTAGAAAACAATACAAACCTAAATCGTAGGAGGTTCGATTAGGATAACATGACTAGACACCGAGGCTATTGCCAACGGTATGATTTTACCGAATTGCGGCCCTTAGGTTGTTCGTAACACACTGCCACAACTATCGTCCACCTCGTACAACACTTCCATAATCAAAGGGTGCACCCAAATCAATCACAAGTATAAAGATGATATCGAAGAAGTGTGTCTGATTGAATGTGCGACCTTATTTGGCTTCGGTATGGCTTTTGTTTCAATCATTTCAATTATGACCCGAAAGTCAAAGCTATCCATCATTATTTTCCTTTTTTATAAACATTCGCCAAATCCATCCTACTTCGCTCTGAATTCTCCACTACATGCACAATTATTAAAGTGGTCGTATGACAGTATTGACTCTGATCTCTTTAACAATCAAACGTTATATGTAATGACCAGTATTTTAACGATTAGATATTTAAGTATTTTATTTAAATATTGATCGTTAATTATTCAACTAACGATTCCAAAACAAGATTTTTCACAAGCGATTGAGTTAGGACTAGGTGACCAGTTCCATTGAGTCCAGATTATTCATTACGTGAAAAATAAGTATTCAGATCACTATATTTCGAGTTTGGATCGATCAGTGGTCATATCGATCTCGAAATACGCATAAACAGTTGTTCTGACAACACAATATCGGATTGTGACGAAATTTATATTTCTAAAATCGTCATAGTCAGTTATAGTACGCCGTTAAATTTGGTAGCAAATGAACATACCGTTCAACTGGGCATAAATCAAACATGTGTTAATTTCTGTGAAATACTAATATTGTAATTTAAGTTTTAAAAGCTAACTTCTATGTATGATGGATTTGGATGTCGATGCTAGTCCCATTGGTTTTAGAAGATGTTTTTACATAGATGATGACAGACGGCACGTGTCGATTAAAGTTCGCGAGTTTTTGGGTTCATTCAAGAATAAATTAAATTAAAATATTACAGTAGAACCCGGCCCCTTAATCAAAAGTTATTGTTCCATTTATTTCCAAAGTGATAACCCATTTTCCTTACTTCATAATTTTATTTCTCCTGATCCACACCTCCTAAAATCACGAAATTATATTCGTTGGAATCAGATCGAGCAGACCTACACACCGATATTCAAATTTGTGGGTTTACGTTAGCTAGGGGCATTGAGATTACACGTAGAGGGATAATGAAAGTTGTGGGTCAAACGAATAGAATGTATGATTCATATTTAATAGTAGTTCAGATTCTTATTAGATATTTCAAAATTCGAATTAGAAGATTTATATTAGTATGTTGGTAACGATGAACTTGTACATTTCTAATTCCTGTATCCATAGGTGCTCAACTGAATCACGACCAAATATTAATTTATTCAACTATTGAATAGGTTCCGCTATACTATTAAAGTAAACAGATCATGTATAAAACGATGACTGCAATGAGATCGGAACATGAACACGCAACGTTAAGGATGGAAGAATTGAAGCCATGTTGGTGGTAATATGTTCGAACTTAACATCATACAAAGAAGCAAACAACAATACATTAACACAAAGTACAAATATAAAAGAGGTAAAAGTGTTAAATATCAAACTTGAATATACACGTCCTGGGTTGAGCACTTAGGCGTACATAATAACTTTTAAAAACATAAACATAAGTCTGGATGATTAGTAATGAAGGATTACTTGTTATTCCATGTTTGCAACTTCAAATACAACATCATTATTAGTATTAGTACATGATGCAACACGCACACTATATTTATATAAACCAAGTTAACGAATCTTCCAACACTTACCAAATACCCGTATTACGCTTAGTATTGAACCAACACATCACCGTTTGCACCTTCATCAACCATTTTCACCCCACTAGCCTGAAACCTGCAAGAACCACAACTCGTAGAAAGAAACCCCAAAGTGCGATATCGATCCTCTCCACCCATCATCGGCATAGCCACACCTTTCTTGACCGGGCTAACATAGTCGGGCTGGTATGTTTTCCCTAGCACTCCTTCCACGTTCCCGCTAAACCCCTTAAACTTGAATTGAGTCTCCAAATGTGCGAAAGCATCGCCTTTGGGCAATCTATATCCATGAGCCCTATCCTCTTCTTCACTTATAGGAGTCACCTTCACGTCCAAATCAACCAAACCCGAAATGACCACCCTCACACTATTATACTCATCGGTCCTTTCTATAACCACCTCTCGTTCGGTGTCAACCGGTCGCCATTCAGCATCGTTGTCTGTGGGGATAGTAACGTCTTTTCCATCGTAGCGGAGGACCAAGGAGTCGACACTGTCGTCCCATGTGGAGACCTTTCTTGCAGCGATAACGAGTGTGTGGGAGTCGAACATGAGAGCCAGAGCTTGTACCCAAGTGAAGTCACGAGTGCGACCTTGTGGGCGAAACCCGATGAAGTGGGCGTTGATGTGGAGGTCGGTGTCCGAAACAAGGGCAAAGTCGCCTCCCTTTGCACCATGGAAGTAGAACATGGTTCCGTCTCCACCTATGAAGCGGGGGTCGTAGCATATAGATCCAAACCCGTTGCAGTTTGCTTTACGGTCTGCAATAATAGCGAAAACGTTTGATTCCTAAAACGTACCTACTGTCCTAACACGCACCAAATACACTAACTATGATGCATTGTAAAAATAGCACCACTTTATCCGGAGTTCATATTGTCCCTGTGCGTCAAGCTGATAAAATTTGGATACATAATCATGTACTTTGCAAATAGATACATCACATACAAGTGTTAGGTGTTTTTTTTTTTTTTTCGCAAAACATTAAGATACAATCAGCTTGGCACATGAGGACACACAACTTAAGGATCAAGCGATCTTCTAATCCTAGGACGAAAAGCAACGAAATTCTTAGGAAGATTCTAGAGGGCCTACATCATTCAGTAGACCCCTTTCTTTTCTAAGAATAACAGTGCATCATTAAAGCTAATGGCATATAATAACAGTGCATTTTAGAAAACATAAGCATGATCAGATGATTAAGAGTAAGAAGCGTTAACTTACATTTACATGTGGTTTCACATCTGCTGCTGCAGTCAGCAAAGCAACCCTTGTTGAGTTTGTTTTTCTTGGGTTTCCTCTGTGAGCATTCTGAAGGACATTCGATGGTTTTGTAATGACATCTGCCCTTGGCTAAGCAGAAAAACCTTTCCTGCCCTGTAGCTGGGTTTGGGTCTAGCATCACATAGTCAGTAGATGATGACTTGTCGTTGCCTTTACCTTTGCCATTTCCTTTACCGCCATTGCCTTTGCCTTTTCCATTGTTACCTTTGTCTTTATCTTTGCCCTTGTCTTTGTCGTTGCCTTTTCCATTGTTACCATTTCCCTTCTCCTTCTCCTTCTCCTTCTCCTCCTCCTTTTTTGCTTCGATCACAACAGGACCTACAAGCAAGATGAAGATCATGATCGTAAGTAGAGCCACGGAAAGAGACTTAGTTTTTGCCATGCTCCTTGATCTTTGCCAATTGCTAATGATATGGCTGTTCTACGTATATCTGAAGCTTATTGTAATAATTGAATGATGAGAATATGTATGTGCAAGACTGGCAATTTATAGATACAAGGGGAGAGAACTTTGAAAGGGGCGAAAACTTTGAAGGATGTCCAATCACTCCACCAAAATATATAGAAATATACAGCTCACATAAGTGCAAGATAAGTGAGTACATTTATATAATATGCACTTAAAGTGTATGCATCATTTACAAATTCAGTCGTTGACTTTCTTCGTTTATATGCTTGTACACAGGGACGGAACCATGGGGGGCCAAATGGGGGCGGCGCCCCCCCCCCCCCCTCCCCTTGATTTTCAAATTATAAAAAAAAAAAAAAATTTTTACCCTTTTGGTACCAAAGTAACCATTTTTAAGGCATTTTTATTAGTATTTATGCAATATTTTTGTCTAAAACTTAACAATATGAAACATTATTGGTTGAAATTATGATAAATTCAGGGTAAACTGGTATAAAAAAAAAAAAAATTGCCCCCCCTTCGAATCCGTCCCCCGCTGAGCGGATTCCTGCTTCCGTCCCTGCTTGTACACAAGAGGAATTTTAGTTATGACAAATTTGCATGTTAGGACAGCATCTTCTTCAGGTACATACTGTGGTAACCATAAAAATATATGAAATCAGTTAATCATTGTCAAGTTACCGTCCACGTGGTAAGCAGTAGAATATTCCCATGGGTATAGTTTTGAATTCAATGATAGATGGCTGAGAGTATGCATCAAGTTGCATTATACAAATAGACACCCCACTCTATCAAAATATATCCAAGTATATGCAGTATGAGGTCGGAGGCTCTATGAGGCCGCCTTGGTGGCCTTACCATAGGACTGTCCTTGTCCTCATTCTGCAACTTCACTTAAAACAACGTAGAAGTGTGGGCCAACCCAGATTCATTATAAAATTCTTTAGGCCTTTTGTTCATATGGTTGTATGTACGAGTTTGAGTAATTTTACTTAGCAAACTTGCATACCTGGACAATATCTTCTTCAGGTAGTTGGTAACCATAAAAATATGGAATCGGATCATCTTTATTGAGTTAACTTACCATACGGTAAGAAGCAGAACACACGCACACACACGCACACAGAGAGAGTAATTACACAGTTGACCAAATAAAATTCAATAGGTGTTACCTGGAGACCAACTATAACTTGACAATTAGTCAAACAAACGGTGTGCATGTGGTGGGGATTAGCAAATTAAGCATACACGCATAATTCTCTATAACTTGAAGAGGATAAAAATTAGATTCCCAATGTGCACTAAAAGTATGAGTTATCTTTAGAGTGAAGTAAGTGATACCTAATAGAGAACATGATCCCAATGGGCATGACCAATGCAGAAGGCACATGAAGCTTCCTTGCAAGCTGGATCATCATGCAAAAATCAAGAAAAAAATGATCGGTTTCGTAAATTCATTTATTTATATTGTTAATTTGGGAGAGTACCGGCTAAGAGCTAAAGCTATGGATTTTGCTAGTCACAATGGAATAGTTAGTTTTTGTCATCTACCATCATCCTACAAAAATAAGATCATCTGATCCTAGTATTACCATTAATCCGAGCCGGTTTACTTCAATTTCCCTTGGCTACATTTTTTTTCTAAAGGAAACCCCTCCTCAGCACAGAGGACTTCCGAGACCGAGAGGAACGGCGGGCGGACCAACTCATCTCCAATAGTCCAATGAGAAGATTATACTGTCTCCGTCCGCTTCCACCCCTCTATAATAGTTTATCTCTTGCCACTGTATTCTATTATTCAAATCAAAACATATGATTGAACTTGATAAAAGAGATTTGAGATGTAGCAAAAAATGAGATGCAACTGGTCCATGCATTGAACAAAATATAGATGCCGATGTGTGGCAGTAGAATATCATATTTAACATATAATTTACTAGATTTAAAAAAAAAAAAATACTATTCTAAATATGTTCATAATTAAACGATACTATTTTTAACAGAAGAAAATGAAAACAAAAAGAGTATTTTTCTGTAGATGTTTTTTTTTTTGTTCAGCATGAGTAAATTAACAAAATAATAAAAGAGCATTGCTATTCACATCTTAAAACTCTTAAAGTTATCAAACTCCACCATTAAAATCTGTACTAATAATTACGAGTGAGCATTTATTGGTTGCAACCAATTAACCAGTTAGTTTGATCGATTTGATTTGGTTTTGTAAGTTAATTGGTTGGTTTTGATTTTAATTTTATATTACTTCGGTTTATTGGTTGAGTTTGATTTTTAATATTTGAAAACTGAACCAACCAATTAAACCAAATTTAAAAATTAATTTATTTAAAAGTTAAAAAAATACCACTAACAATCCTATTGTTTACAATATTTTCATAATAATATTATTTTTACTTTAATTTCATATTGAAACTTTTAGAAGAAGAGTTTGATTTCTAAAATATTCATATTAACTCAATTATTTGTTAATCCTATGTTATATCAACTAGAAGATCTATTTCATTTGAAGATAAACCAAATATTATCGGTTTAGTTGATTTTGATTTCAGAAATCATCGGTTTGGTTTGGTTTATATTTCTTGAATGGTTATTTTGGTTTCAACATTGTTGGTTTGGTTTCTGTTGATCGGTTTCAAACCAAACTAACCATTTGCTTGCCCCTAAATAACATACAAATTTGATTAAGTAAAAAGAAAGATAAAAAGAAAACACATCATATTACACGATCCAAATGCATGGCACTGCAATACAGAGGGGAGGAAAATACATCGTTGCAACATAAACATCAATTCAACCTGCAACTACCTACTAAAGAAAAACCAGATATTAAGACTTAAATAGACACAACTACATCCAGTTTCAGAGGATGAACTGATCATGGATTATCCAGCCCTTCTTGGTCTTGTACCTCTTTGCTTTGATGATCGACCCGAATTTCTAGAAACCTCTCTGCTAATTGTCTACAAATTGGACACCTGGTTGTCTGGAAACGCAAAACCTTTGCACAGCCATTGCATAAGCACTGCAAGAATTCACAAACATATATACTTCATCGTGCATAAAACAATTTCAAAATGCCCATTTTTTATTTAAATATTTAAAATGATTTTTTTTCATCAATGTGGCCCATTTTTCATAACTTCAAGCTTTGGTTTGTTTCAGAAAATCTTACCCTAGCATTCATTCAACATTACCTCACAATGCAATTTGAAACTTTTTTTTTTTTTCAGAAAAAAGAAAAGAATCTCATATCACGGTTTAAGTGAGCAAGAAAGAAACTGATGAATCAGCACCATCCAGGAGAAACAGACTGCTTGATATAATTTGAAACAGGTTTAAATTTGTTATAAGTTTTGAAAAATATAGTAAACTGGTTTCGTTTCCTTTTCTTTTAGAAAAAATCATAATAAGAAAGAAGAACATAACATATCAACATATACCATATGTCGACATGGAAGCACGGCTGTATCACGTGGTTCACAGAGGCAAATGACACATTCTTTTCCAGGATCATTAACATCAACATCGCTATCGATAGAACTGCCAATTCCATATATCTCTTGCAATTCATATCGTTTATCGTTCGCCCATAGTATCTGCTTAACGACATGTGCATGATACTTGCCTTTTCCGTTTACTTCGACCACTGCCTGCGTAATTTGGGAGTTTGAAGAAGCTTCTGCTTTTACAGCAATGGGGTAGATTTCAAGTTCACCTTCATTTTTTAACTCAGATTCATTGAACAGTGAGAAATCTATTCCAGTGCCTGAGGGTTGGATGAAATTTTGACCCAGGCCTTCTTTGAAGGAGACTGTGATTGGATTCAGTAAGTTGTTCTTTGTTGGGTTAAGGTTGCATGCAAACCCTTCTTTTGCGAAGAAATATAGTGTGATGCTGTTTATAAATGAAACACGAACAGCAGTGTACTTTTAGAAAATTTGTTACTGAGAAATAAACTAAAACATTTGGTTGCTCAAAAATTTGAAAGAGCTGAAAACTACAAGGAGCCAAAAAACGTGTTCTTTGTTTGGTTGAGGTCGCATGCAGATCCTTCTTTTCTGAAGAAATATAGTGTGATGATGGTTATAAATGAAGCAGGAATAGCTGTTTACTTTGGTTATAAGTGAAGCAGGAATAGCTGTTTACTTTTAGAAAATTTGTAGCTGAGAAATAAACTAAAACATTTGATTGTTCGAAAATTTGAAAGTGCTGAAAACTGCAAGGAGCCAACAAACGCAAGATATGCTTTTTCACAAAATTAGTTGATCCAATGTGAATAGTATTCTCTTATCTTGGTTTATTTATTTCCCGGTATGGGACTGTTATTTTCAACCAGATGTATGCTGTAGGAAAATTATATCTGCTCTTCCAAAAGATCGTATGTATAAGGCGTTGGAAATTACATAGATTCGCTAGTATTTTCTAATCATTTGTATTTATATGTGATGGAAAATAATTCATTAAGTTATTTACATGACTGTCGCAGGCTTTTTTCTTGTTTCTTATATTTCTATTTTTTTTCTGTGAATATACAAATTGAATGGAACAATAGCCGGATGATGTTTGTAGAACTAGGGGGTGTTTTAAGTGCACGAAGACATCTAACCATATGTCGTTATACATATGAAAGTGCACACGCACCATTAAATATGCTCCACTGATTAAAAAAGATGCTACGATACTAAAGAGAATTTGATCTACTCATTAATGGAAATTGGAAAGTTACCGAAGTGCAAGAGTCTACCAGTCAGAGTAAATTGCTTGTAGAGATTCCCATCTGGTAATTCAGAAAAATGACCCCCAAAAAAAAGGAACTAGAAGAAAAGTATTCTTTCTTTGGATTACTGTGATTTGATTTATTACTCATTCATCATCAGGTATGAATCTTTTAGATGTTTATACAAGTTATTTTATGTTTAACAAACATTTTGGCATTAGAGTTGTTGCTGCATGAGTAACATAGAGAAAAATATTTATCTTATATTGCAGAAGACTGAACTGTTTATGTAATTCATTTCAACATATAGAGATTATTATTATTTCATATGAAATTAACATGGTTACATTAAATTTCTAATTTAATGCTAATATAAATTTAGTACCCATGCAATCATATTTTTGATGGATTACATGTTATGTTTGGTTATATTTGGAATCTAAATTTATCCATGTAATGATTATTACTATATGCTATGTCGATAGTCGAAATGGGACCTTAAAATGTTAGATTATGAATATAACATCCAAACAATATCGTGAGTTTTGAAATTAGCTATCTGTTTCCTAACATCAACAGCTTTTCAGATTATTTTTTTAAGTGTATTTCGTTTCTGAACAAACATGACATCTAAATACTTTGGATTGTTATGGACCATCATGCTGTGGATCTTATAATTTATATACTTGCTCCAGAAAACCTTTGATTTTCGTCAAGTGGGGTGATTTTAATATCTTACATTTACAAATGAAGTTATCATTTTATTTTTTGACAAATAGAAAAAGTTATCATAAAGAGATGGTCATTCATATAAAATGATTGGTAAAAGATGGGTTTAAGGATATATATATATATATATATATATATATATATATATATATATATATATATGTATATATGTATATGTATATATATATATATATTTGAAAATTAGGATATATGTGTGTGTGTGTGTGTGTGTGTTTGTATGTATGTATGTGTGTGTATATACACATACACACACATATACATATACATATATATATATATGTATATGTATATGTATAATACTATAGGAATTCATACTGACAGAAAGATATGTATATGTATGTATTATTGCTTTGCCAAAAAAAAAAAACTCGATTTATTACAAATAAAATTTAGAAAATTTGTATGTTTTGCCATCTCTACCGACATCTAGATGGAATTCACTAATGAAATTAAACATTGGTTGATTTCAAAAGAAAAAAAGTTGCACATAAAGTAGTGATGTATTAAAGTGACTTGATCATGCAATTTCTTCAGTGTTACTTGTAATAACTCGACCCATTTTTTAACTGATGACGATTTGTGAACTAAAAAGATGAAGTACTTGTAAACTACAAAGATAAAGTACTTACGAATAGAGTGTGGAGTTTGACTAGACATAACATAAGGATACCCCTTCGATAATAATTACAGGAGCAGAATGAAAAGTGATTTTTGAAAATGTGAGGGTATTAACCACTTAAGTTTAATGATCATGGAGTCCCATGTCAAAATCATCCGAGTCATAAATCTCATCCATCTTGTCCGCAGTTATGCTTTTGCACTTGGTCAATAATGACATGAATATCACATTTCGTTCATATCTTATTTGACATTGATCTCAATTGGGATATTAAAACCCCAACCGAAATTTGGATCAAGTTTCAAATATGAAATCCAGTTTGAAATTATATACTTGTATGTTTTCTATTATATAATTTTATTTATTTTTATATGGGTTCGTGAAAAATTATTGTACCCGCTAATTCATTTTGTCACTAACAGCTGTGTTTTTTTTCTTGGCCATTAATCAATAACTAAAATAGAAAACTTCTTCGATTTGAAGCCTTGAGCATCGCTACTCATGAGTTCATCACCTCAGATAAATTTATGGTCATCCCGTTATGCAAAAGCTTTTGGTTTACAACATGACAATTTGAAGGCTGTGTGATAACATAAAGCAAATGTGAGATTATATTTTCTTTTTGTAAAAAAATAAAATAATAATAATAAATAAATAAAGCAAATGTGAGATGCTGCAATATATGCTATCAAGGAAGCCATCGAGGCACTAGTTCCCAATTTTAGCACCCCCACCTTTTTTACTTTTGCCCCTTCATTCAGTCGTTTGTGCAAGACATCGTCTGAGCGCTAAATTTCTGTTTAGGCGCAAATAAATAGGCGTTTTTCATATAATCTTTTTTTATTAAATTAAATTGAAGGCTGTGCACACTAATCGACCACCCCCAGAGCCCGAAAAGCCGTGAGAATAGTACTAAGATGGGAGATTGTCTAGGAAGTTCTCTCGCGCTTGAGTACGGGAGCCTTTGGCACTGAGTATCCACCTTTTACTCTATTCATTGAATCTCTTCATCTTTTAATATAATTTCAAAGTTCAATTATACCATTATACGTTATATATTTTGTTTCAAAATATACATAAAATCATTCGATAAATATGCATTATTATATTGCAAAATAAATGCACATTTTTTAGGCTTCCCAAAGTTAATTAATTCTCTAGTTCAAAAAAATAAACATACAGTAAAAGTTACTCATTTGAAAATTAAAGAAGCAGGTGCATAGTAAGTTTATCCTTAATTCAAAGTACAAAATCATTTAATAGTATAAAGTTGTGACATTTTGCGACATGTTTTAGAGATGGGTTTCCTTTCGGATTAAGGAAAATATGTTTTTTCGTGCATCTCTTAAGATCCTAACAATTGGGGGGAAAAAAAGCAAGGTAAAAAATCCTCCATAATATATCGCAACTCCACACCGTGGATCTTCATATCGATTCATCCCGACTTCCACCGCAACTCGTTGTAGCCTCCGTCACGGTCGGCTGCCTCCTCTAGATCATAGCTATGAAAGTAGTCGTGAGTAATTTGATGTGGTTGAATTGATTTAAGTGGTTTTAAATTTTGCTACAGAATGTGGCTTCAATTTAGCTTCTTATTTAGCTTCAAATTTTTTTCTTTCTATTTAGTTTCAGTTTGGTTTTCATATACACATATAGTTAGAATTTGGCTTCAATTTCGCTTCTTTGTATTTGGCTTCAATTTCGCTTCTTTGTATTCAGTTTCAATTTGTTTTTCAAAATAGGTATATTGTTAGAATTTGGCTTCAATTTTGCTCATTGTTGGATGACTTCCGTTTTTCTCTAGTTAATTGTATTGCTGTATAATTTATTGTCTTAATTATAGTATGTATTTTGAAGCCTGCGCTGATTTAAAATTATTGGCAATTTTAGTGTTAAAATCTTGTTGTAGATAAATGAGAAATAAATTGAAGCAATAAAATGCATTTCAGTTTGCATTTTTGCACACAATTTAAAACCTTGTTCAATCTTCGTACAAACAAGCACAAAAACCTTTTTGTTGGATTGATTAATTGAAACATATGCCAAAATTTTAAAAGAACCATTGAAAATATTTCCACCAAAGTTAAAGCTTTTGCAAGTTACGCCTCTTTTGGTAGTATGGCTAATGAAGATATTGAAAACAAAATCATTCCAAACTTGGTAACTCGAAGTCATGTTCAAGTCAATTTATCAAATCCACCACCAAATCTGAATCTAAGACATCATTAGAAGAGCATATCTACAAAATTGTCATTGTTGGTTTTCTTTGCAAATATCTCCACAAACAATAACTGGAGAAAGAGCTTAGCATTTCAATCAATCATGGTTTACCTATTATGTGAATTAGCCGGGAGATGGTGTGAAAGAAGATGAGGTATATTGTTTCGTATACTAGTCATTTCATCTTCAATCAATGACTAGAAATACAAGCAATGCATTTATTCGACACGGGTTTAAAAATTGAAAACACAATCGAAGACTTCAAGAACATGTTAATTCATATGTTCATACAAGTGTATATACAAACACCAAGAATTTAATGAATGAAAATCAACATATTGTGATGGTAATGAGAGACAATCAACTCAAAGTCCGATCAAGGTTTTAAATCTCGAAAATCGATCGTGTTCTGTCCCGAAGATTTTAGAGACTTATTCTCGTATCAGGAAAGATCTCTGATAAGATGAGTCTAACTCAGGGGGTTTGTCCCAGGTTTCCAGCTCGAATCTGAAAGCTCATATTGGAACCATCTTAGGGTATATGATATGTCAGAAACTGTTATTCTTACACATTAATTTTCATGAATGTTATTATAAAAATAGTAACTTAAGCTTGAATTGCATAATCACTTCATTGTTCTTAATTTACGAAAGAACGTTCATATTTATAAATCATAATCATTATATGCTTAAAATAAAATAAAATAACACGATACAAATAGATTATAGCTTACCATTTATGATCCATGAACATGAATTATTGTTAAACATTAAAAAAATCCAAAACATAAAACAATTCGGCATAAGTAGAACATAAAATACATAATTTCGTAGGTAACATGCATGTAAAAAAAAGGCGAATATGAAAATCATAAACACTGCAGGACATACATGAATATACGAATACGATATGATCATTTAATATGCAAATTATTAAATAGCAAGAGATTATCGTAGCTATAATTGAGGTTTTTTTTTTATTGTTTTGGTTCATGCATAAATTTAAATTTTAACCAAAAAAACAAGATCTCGCCCAATATTTGAATATCTCGTCTCGATCGATAATCGTTCGATTTTGCAATATTTCAGACGATATATTGGAAACGAGATTTACAGCGAGATTTGTTGTTTTGTTTGCAAGGAGCTCAAAATGAGATCTCGAGTGATATTTTTGACAGCTAAAACAATGAGTCCGATTAATTATCAAAATCGATGAAATTCAACTTTATGTGCATCCGATATTGTTATATAAATTTTTATCTTTTTGGTGACAACGAACTTGAAAGATCAATGAATAAGCAAAATTTTCTTGATCTTTTGTGATGGCTAACATGAAAGCCTTCTGTTTGGTAATTGCATCATTAAACTTTAACAAGTAATCGATTATAACCGAAAACTGATTTCAACTATAAAATAAAACATTAACAGTTGCACAAACAATATGAAGACAAATGGAAGTGGCGCGTCTCTATGTCTCTATGTATCTGAGTATCACCCTCTTAATTCTTTCTAATTTCTTTCCCGTTAATTTTTTTCCTAATTTTTCTTTTGTAAAATAAGGTGTAATACGTAAGTAAAATACAATCTCTTACCGGCTAAGAATAAAATACAATAGCTCATGTTTGGAACTTTGCAGTTTGCACGGGTTGCTATACACACGAACAAACACAAATATATATGATAAAAGCGTATGTTATACAATGTTAACTAAGTAGTATGAAATCATTTCATTAATTTAAACAAAATAATGTTTTTATTTAGTAGAAGAAAAAATAGTTTTGTGGTGTCAAATTTTTATTGTTTGCTCATTTTTATTTTATTATTCCCAAATTATTGTATTCACTCTATTGATATAATCTACCCATGCTCGTGTTGTATAAATATGGAAAACAACAATCTTATATGCATGTTGTATGTGTTTCAAGGTTACAAAAATTCTTATCATCATGTCGTGAATAAATTTAACATTGATTGAATTGTACAATTCCAAAGCATTATATTATATGTCAAGCAAAACTTGAACCCGTGTCATCAGCACAGGCTACATACTAGTAATATTGAATGCTCCTGGAATGATTTTGTATCTTTTGTAAACTCCAATTAAAGGGAAAGATAACAACAATTATTGGGTCATAAGGATGAAGATTGGATATGATCATGTCTTGTTTTTCTTTATTTTACCACTTGTTTGTGTTGATAATTAAGTTAGACCAGAGTTTGCTGTTGACTGTTGCTCTCTGATAGTTGTTTAACTTTCTAATCGTGTAAGAAGCATAAGACAAGAGTGTTGCTTTCCACCCCATGAATATAACCAAAAACAGGTTGGATTTTCAATTGGCAGTAAGTCGCGATTCGGTGGCAACATGCTGCCGACTGTAATGAAGAAATATAAAAAGGAGTTCCTTTGCTGCAATCGGTAGCAAGTCGCTGATTGCAACAACTTGATGTCACTTGAAATTGAAAATTTTCAGGTAAAAATAAAATATAAAACACGGGATAGACAGCAATGCTCAACCACAAAATAGTACCTTCCAGCGACCATAGCATCAAAAGAAAAAGCAACAAGAAATTTCCCCAAGTCCAACTCATCTGGCACAACTTTCATAGTCTCCTTCTTCAGATTGACATCATTCTTAATCGTAACCGCCTTTTGATGCTCCACATAAGCAGCTGGCTGCTTATGTGATCCTGCACACTGGTACCTCCCACCATTTACATTAGGCTCAGCATTAGTCCAGCCGGGCTGGTGGACACCGTTCCTGTGATGGTGATCGAACGGTGCAGGCAATGTTCCTATCGGTGGTGGCGGCGGTGGATAAAAGCCTGAATACTGATAAAATGGAGGCGAATTGGGGTTTGGGTACGGAGTGGCGGCAGCGAACACATATCGATTTGTTGGAATTTCGGCTTGGTGATTAGGATTAGGGTTTTGGTTAGGAATTGGGCTAGGACCAGGATTGGGATTAGGACTTGAATTTCTTCTTCTATTGTGATTGCCACTGCTTCCTGAGTTACCCATTTAAGCGAACCTGGGTTCCAACGAGTTCACGAGAGAAGCATCAAAATCGTAAAAATGTGAGATTTTGGCAGCAATATCATAGCTTTTCAGCAATCATCTCATCGCCAGAGAAGGCAAACATCATCTTATTTTTGCATTAAAAAACTGAAATAGCTTATGCTGTAAAAAGAGAATTGTGGGGATTGCAGCAGGCCCTCTTAAATCAGACAAAGTTTCAATCTTGCAGCATATATCACCTTTGTTTTAAAAAAGATGTAAGAATCGTGACTGCTTTAGCAAAATTAAAAATAAACAAAGATTATAATGGGAATAATAGGTAGGAAAAGAGCGGTTAAAGACGAAAAAGAATAATGTACAAAGTATAGTGGAGATGGTGGAAGAGAGAAACAAGTACACTCAAAATTTTGGAAAAGGTTAGCGATCTCGTATACTCCACACTACTGCTGCAACACGTAAGATTAATTTTCAATGTTCCGAGATAAAGCATAAAACAAACATGTGAACAGCTAATTCAGCTTATCCTCGGGAAGTAGTTTCAGTTAAGAATTTGGAAACTTTTCTATAGCATTTAGAATTTCAGTTTTGAAACTGTTTCTTTCTCACTGTTAAACAAATTCAAGTCAACAATCTGCGATAGATGGCACGTTACCTTTGCGGAAGCGTCCGACGCGTCCACCAACGGTCACAAGCCATCCGCTACTATACAACCGTCGTATCGTCGTATACTCCTTCTGCTACTGTACAACCATCGTAGATTGATATGTCTCCTTCAACATAGAGCACATTTGATAGAACATAGGCTTTTGATGAGTTTTTTAATCTATTGGAGGAACACAAAATGAACAAATTTGAATTCGCCAACAAATCCTTCATTGCAACAAACTCTAATTAATCATTCATTTCATGAAACTCCAATTAATCCTCCTTCGCACCAAACTCCAATGAATTCTCTTTCGCAACAAACTTCACGTCATGGCTCAAGAGGACGACGTGGTGAAAATAAAGACAAGATGGCCGAGCTCATTGGAATAATACACGAGAGACAAATGAAAAAATCTACATGCATTCTGATAGTCTGAATACCGGTACCAGCGTAGAATCAACAGGAAGTTCTGCAAATTATGCAAATATGATTGCTCACATTCAACGTTTTAGAGAAGGAGGTGAATTTGATATTGCAAAAGCAAAATTATTTGTTATAAAACCCGATAAGAAAAAGGAGTTCACTGTTCTTTCCGACGATATATCGAAAAGTTGGTTGATATGAGGGCTTGCAGCTCAACGCCACACAAAAGAATCCCAAACTTTTCTGATAAAACAAGGTGGTGCCAACAAATAGGATTTTCATGTCATTTTGTTATTGTATTTCTGTTGTATTTGGTTTTTTTATGAAATGTAGTAGTTTTTTTATATGCAATCGTATTTAATTTTCAAAACAAAAAAAAAAAAAAAAAATTAAAAGACACTTTATACAAATACCAAGCTCAAGTACCCCCTTCGCAGCAAAAAACGTATTTCCCGTTCATTAACGTGTCATGCTCAAATACCACGTTCGCGTTCGTTAAAAACGCACCCTAACTATGATATTTTAAACTGTCCCCAACAGTTAAGGAAAGCTTTTATCAAACTTCATTTCAAATTGTAAGGGATTCAATTTTTTATGAAAGCTCTTATTATTTTTTACATTCCAAACTATAATAGTTCTTCAAAAATCGTATTAGCTTTAAATTTTCTTTATTATACTTCTGTTTCTCAAGATACCTCAAGACATCGTCTTTTAGATCAAAATAATAATTTATGATAAAATGCTTTTCTATTATTTTGCATCAAAATAAATAATTATATGTACATTAAAATCACTTTGAAAGTTTCCAAAGCCAATTTGTTATTATTTACCTCAAAGGTAACAATAATCTATACAATACTTCGTGCCTTCTTTTAGTTCCATCCACTTAAAAAAGTGGTGAGTTAAACTGAACCGCTTTTTGAAATAAGCAAATTTTATTCATACACCCGTAATTTCTTAACATACACCATTGTTTTAATATGAAAATTTATGACCCTCTAATTACATTTTCGGTCCTTTTCTTATAATGCATCTAACTAAAACTTTAAAATAAAAAATATTTGATCAATTCTATAGAATTCTATAAAGTTAATAAAACCTAAAGTGTCAATTAAGACAACTTTTACAACTAAATATTTTAATTCCAATATATTCGATCATCCAAAATTAGATCTCATTTTTTAAATAAAAACAATCAAATAATTTATGATGTTCATGTAAAATATTAAAGTTTTTTTTTTTTTTTTAATTTTGGGTAAATTTATTGCAAAGAATTCCTAGTTTTGTGCAACTTAGTTTTAAACTTAAAGAGGGAAAATGATGAAAATATAAAAGTGTAATTTTCGGAAAGGCATGGTGTATGAAAAGAAATATTTGGTGTATGTTATTTTATTTCAAATCACGATGTATGTTAGGAAATTATGGGTGTATGAATAGAATTAGCCTTTGAAATATGTCATTACTATTATTGAATTATTTCGAAAATACTGTTTATATTATCACTCAAATGATAATAAAAATAATGATATCCTCCAATAAGCTTTGAAATCCATCTTTTTGCAATAGAAAATGTCTGCTTTTTCGAGTGTTTTAAGTTGATAATAAAACCAACTCAATTCGTTCGAAGCAGCAGATTGTTATTGTTATGGGGGTTAAATATAAAAATCGTCACATAATCACAAATGAATCACAAATACAGAAAAGAAAAATATCTTGTGGTGGAATAATAAAATACAGCAGTAGTTCTTGAAACTACTACATACAAAATCTCAAAACAGTACATAATATTAGAGTTGCAGAATCAGATACAACAGAAGTCTAAATACAAAGGATTTCACTAATACATAAGCAACTGAATGAACTAAACCAATAACAGAAACAGGAAAAATAAATGAAATGAATAAATAGGTAGAGATACGATCTTCAGTAAATCTCTAGCTTCGAAAGGTGAAATATCAAACTGTAATACTCGATCTGACCTGAGCATAAGGTAAAACTAAACACTCGGATCAGGACTAACATCCTCATGAAAATAAATCAGCTCAAGTGAACTATTCAAATGGAATGCATTAGTAACTCAAAGGATGCTTAGGATTCTTATCTTCTAAGAAACCATGAAACTAGATACATATGATATAATACGATGTCATAATAGTGTCTACGGTAGATAACTATTGAAAATAACATAAGCGGCTTTACATTTTTACACTTACATTGTTTATAAACATTATAATCTAAACTATTGAAAATAGCGTAAGCGGGATTTTCATATGAGACCAACTTCGTCATTCGTTATCTTTCGATCACGTACTTGGATGTTCAACTCTATCGAGGCCGTAAAATTAACCTCTACTTCAAGGAGCATATCGTGAAAGCTCGCAAACTGATCAACAAATGAAGTGGCTCAATCCTACCTCAAGCTGGCAGGCTTGTCCTCATTCAGTCGATCCTAGGCTCCCTAAGCTCTCACATTTTCACTACCTCTATGCCAACTGATTCATTTTTTAATGCATTCCAGCATCTTTGTTCTAATTTCTTTTGGGGCTCGCATAACAGTCACCTGAAATATCATTGGGACTCTTTGGATCACATATGTCGCCCCAAATCCGAAGGGGGACTGGGAATTCAGAACTTATGGGACGTCTTTAAGAACTATTGTTTCAAACTCTAACAACGAGTCTGACACTATGATTCAACGTGGTCCAATTTTCCTCAGCATAAACATCGCAGACTTGGGTCTCCGGGATTCTCTAACACCTCAGCTTGGGCCAGTAAAACCTGGAAATGTATGTAAAAACGTAAATCGCTCTACGATGAGGAAATGACCTATAACCCTTCCCCTTTGTCTAATGGTTCGTCCTCTCTCAGAAAAGCTTTGGATGCCGTTAGGCCTCATTCCCCCGTTAGGCACTCATTCAACATGATCTTGGATCGTTACATCCTTTCGAAAGTCTCCATTTTCACGTGGAAACTTATACATAATGGCTTCCTCTTGACAAAAACATATCTAAACTTGGCATCGCTGATGCCTCTAAATGTTGTTGCTTCTTTGTCGAGCACTATGAATCTACATCTCATCCCTTTGGCAACAGTGAGACAACCAATTTCATTTGTCTACGTTTCGGAAACCTAATGGGCTTCCCTCCCATTCTCACGTCTCTCAATACTCATTGTACTTTTTGGTGGTCCAACTCACGTGGCAAATCCATTAGGGCTATTCTTGTTAGTATTCTTCATGTCTATATCCATTGGCATATCTGGTGCGTTCGTAATAAATTTTTATGTGACAACAAGAAATTTGATCAAGCCAAGATCATCCACCTTATTCATGATGATATTGAAAACTTATTCATCGTTTCCCTATATCTGGGTCCATATGGTAGATTCTTAAAATCGTATATCACAGACTTCAACATATCATGTAATCTATGATGTTTTATTTTCGTTTGGTTCGCCTTTACTATTCTAGGTTCGGTTATTGTTGGTTTTTTTGTTGTTGTTTATAGGTTTGTTGGTGATGGATCTTTACCTCATGGCCTCGACACTTCTTCACTGCTGTTTTGGTTGGGCTTTGGTCTACCTTGCAGGTTCCCTCAACTCTCAGTTCATTTCATCTTGAACTGCACTGGTGGACATGTCCACGTTGTTTTATAGCGTTATTGTTTAGGACTAGTCTATCATGGTTTATTGAAGTTGGTTTATGCTTCTCATGATTCTAGCGGCTAGCATAGCTTTCCAGATCTACCCCAGTTCCTTCTTACGCACCTTGTTTAGCCCCACTTTCCTATTGGAGTTGATCTGGTGGTTGAATCTCGCTATCTTGCCACTTATTTGTACCACATAGGCTTTTATGTGTTTACTTGTGCTATTATGTCACTTAGGGTTTGGTCGTGTTGTAATTTCTACTTTTTTTTATGAGCCACCGTTGGAAGGCAGTTTATCAACTTTATTTTTATTTTATGCAACACCACCCTACTGCACCACCTTTCTGATGGTTTTTTAGGATTGGTTTTTCTCTTGAAAAAAAGTACATTTCACCAAATGAATAGGCTATCAAGGAGCATTCCATAGGTACAACGCAAATAAAAATCGTAGGGTGCTCGATGAGGATAGTATGACAAGACACAGGTGGCTATACCCATGATAGTATTTCACCGGATTGCGGGACCAGATTGGTGGTAACGCATGGCAGCTACTACCGCCCACCTTGAACAACACTCCCAAAATCAAGGGCGGTACCATCAATTAAATCACAAAATAGATGTGGTTCGAAGAAATGTGTCTGATAGGAGGAGCGATCTCATTTGAACTGGCCATGACTTTTGTTTTAGTCATTTCAATTATGACTCGAAGGTCAAGACTATCCATTATCGTTCTTTTACTTTATTATAGTAGTGTTCGCTGAATCTGTTCTACTTCATTCTAGATTCTCCGTCTCGGTCACTTTAACAATCAAATTTGTATTTCACACTGTGGTCATTAAATTTAAAATCACATTTACGTGTCATAAATCAATTTAACTTCAAGCATTGATTTCTTAATAATCATTTACTTAACCAGTTAAGTATTGGATTTAGTTTAAAATTTTAAATCTCATATCATCGGACGGTTCATTATCAAATTCAAATTGTGATTTTAGACTTTTATTCCTCAATTATCATTATTAACTGAAATTGATATAGTATAGACAATTCGGACTAAATAGCTCGGACGGGGAATAGACTATATCTATAATAGTAAAATATATTTAAAATGGTTCTATTTAAAAATAGTTAAATATATGTATAAAAATTAGCCGATGGTATATATGTTGATCGACTATTTACAAAATCTTGTTGAATTTGGATTAGTGTAGCTCACGGTAGAATAGTACATAATAAACCCTTAGCATGTCATTTCGGGTTTTAACATATAAAAGGGCACGTCCCCTGTATTTGCAAGGATATCATTTTAAATTCATAATTTTGTCCGTGTCTTCGGACGATAATAATGGAAGGTTGCGTATAGCTCCACGAGCATCCTTGGGTTCGGTTATACATTGCTTTCTACAATATATCATACCACTAAACGTGTGCCCCAGCCCATCAAGTATTCCTGCTTTTGAAGCAAGGTGGTCTTTCTTATATTTACATTTATTTATCGCACTAACTATTTTCATCTAGCAATAATAGCAGGTGTTGGTTAATAAAACACCTGGTAGGTTAAGTACACGTTTCGAACACATATTCGAGGGCAATGTATTGGTTATTAATTCAAAGCTGCAAATCGTTGTACAGATGAGAACAGTTAAGTGACGATTTTGAACTATAAGACGTCTATTTAGTCAGCTGTACTTGATCGATGAAGAAAAATGATTTGCAGAGATATTTAACATTTCCATATTGCAACTGTTTATTATTAGTTTGAATTTAATGCAACATCTTCTTATTTTTAGTTTGAATTTTTATTTACATTATCAATCAATAATTCATTCGTTGGATCATTTTTTTTTAGTGATGTTAAGATTTGATACTATTCAAAGATTTATGTTTTGAATTTGTAAGATAATTTTATATATTAGAACTTATTTTTAAATGATATTAAAATTTTGTAGTATTGTAAAAAATTGTTTTGGATCTATATTGAAAATTTAGTTGTTAGATCTTGTTTTCCGATATTAAGATTTTGTATTATAAGATTTTCTCACGCTGACACTAAAAGGAACCGTGACATTACAAGTATTGTAACCATTATAGAAGAGGTGTTTTAATATATCACATTTTTATTTAAATTATTTAGATTCACATTTGATGGTTAATTTGAGAATTGTGTATCGAGGGTGTTTGTATTTCAAATTTATTTTCTATTTTAATAAGTGCATTTTAGAATATGATATGTTTCCTTTCTTTTGATTATATTTTTTTTAAACGAAAAAGGTGAAGGGAACTGTAACGAGTGTGGAAACTGCTATCACGTTTTTAAGGGTGCTTTGCCCATAACTGCAACGAGGTATGTAAGTAGGGTATTTAAACGAAATTGTATGTTAGACAGGATATGCGTTTGCGGCTTCAAATGTAACATTTAAGCAGAGCACTTTGATGTCATTTTTGATTTGGTTGAACTTAAATAA
The DNA here is from genome assembly GCA_030737875.1 of Allium sativum. Classification (NCBI taxonomy): domain Eukaryota; kingdom Viridiplantae; phylum Streptophyta; class Magnoliopsida; order Asparagales; family Amaryllidaceae; genus Allium; species Allium sativum. The sequence continues at coordinate 45,648,255 of CM060915.1, read as the reverse complement.
TTAATTAATTGTTTTGTTTTGCAATATGCATTTAATAACCGCAAATCAAATACAGTAAAATAAACTCGATATTCCATTCAATCATAATAATATATTTATGTTTCAAATATTAGCACACCAAATAAATTACAAAAACACATCGAACAAAATAGAAAAACAAATCATACTAAAGCGGGTGGAGGCACACTTTTGTAGTTTAAAAAAAATTTGACAGTTGACGTCTAATGCGTCAAACATCAATGGTTCGATTTTCTCTAGTTGAAAAACTAAACAAGATAAGCCGTTACCGTTTAAGATGTGTCACACGTCCAATACAATAATAGCCCATTTTTTTTCTTGCTAATGGCACCTATGTGAATCAATTTTAACCAATAATTGGTCATTGATCCATCCATATAACGACTTTTTGATGTAACAAATAGTGATCCGTTACGTGTACCTATGTGTTGCCACCGACTTACACCTGACAAGTCAATCGTGTGTGCACCTCTCCATATGTCGCAGTGAAACATACACAAGACCGTAGTATAATCATCTTATAAGATCTGACGGTTTACAGTGGAGGCTAAAGTTTCATGCAATTTGTGCAATGTTTGTCTAAAGCATTTTTTTTAAGAGGGAGCCACCCCCTCAAACCCATTGAACTGGATGTTAGATAAAAAAATATAAACTGCCAAGTCAATATATTTTCGAGTTGTGTTATGCACAGTTGCGCATGAGCAATTGTGCATAACAGTCGTCCTCCTTATTAGCAAGCAAGATTTTCGACAGCCAATTAAAGGACGAGTGTTATGCGCAGTCGCTCATGCGTGACCCTGCATAGCATTTGCATAAATTTTTTACCTGACTAAGCGGATGTGACATGAAAAGCATTTAGATCCCTTGGAACACCTTTATGTATTTTTCACAATGACCTTTGAGGTTTTAATCGTTATGAAATAATAAAGAAAGTTCATTTTCGACGTAATAAGCATTTTAGGTGTCTGCATATTTCTTATTATGTTATTAACAATAAACAAAATGAGAAGTCATTAAAGAAGAAAAAAGATACTGTAGATTAGTGCATCCATTTCCAATATGTATGTATATATATACACACGTGTATGTTGGATTTAGATTAACCCTAGAGGGAGGGGAGATACGGGGTTTACTGAATTTTAGCGAGATATAAAAAATATCATATCACAGAATGCAACAGAAATAAAAATGCATAAAGTAAATGATACAAAATATACCCAGCAACGGCAAAATCCTGCCTACTGTCACATTCCTAAGGTTTCTACTAGGTAATATAACAGATCTCACTTACAAGACCATATAAACTCGCGAACCCCTCGCTCCTATTATAATCCTACGCTCAAAACCCTAAACTGATCTATATCCCCTAGATCAGGTTTTCCCTAGCTACAAACCCATAGCCAGTAAACCCTAGTTTTTACAGACACTAGTAAACCGCTAGTTAAAACCCTAACTAGATGACCTAGTTTTTACAGACACTAGAAAACTGACTGGATTGGTTTACAAATGAAAATAAAAACAGAACATTAAGAAATAAAAACCCTTATCCCTTTTCTAATTTAACTCAAAGGCACGACCCACTTCCTTTGCAATGCAATTCTTCTAGCTCGTTACTCTTTTCCTCTTTGGAGAATAAATATGGCGGCCATCAAATGGGGATTAGGGTTTCCATGCTTGCACCAAACCAAATCACAGTAACTTCAAGTCGATGGTTTGGATAAACTCTAAAGCTCGAATTCTTTGTGCTTGTCTGTCGATTGATTTGGCACCTCTATCGATCGAAATCTCTTGTGAGTTCTTTGATTTAAAAAATGATTGCTCTTGAATTTTTGTTGTTTTTATTTCAATAGAAATGCCAATGATGTAACCGGTGTTTAAATAGGATTTGTAAATCCTAAAATCTCTGATTTCCCAAGAATGATTTGCTCTGATTTTGATAATGGCTTGATTTGATTTGCACGGTTTCTTCTTTTGACTTCCTTGGCTTTGATTGGGATTTTGCTTGATTATTGCCTTTGTTTTGAGATGTTGTGTGATTCCTAAAGAACATATTGCCGATTAAACACTTTGTGATATACTCGAGATATTGGAATTCCTGATTTTGCTTCTTTGCTAATTAATGAGATGAAAAACAGGAAATAATTTGTATTATGTCCCCCTTGATATTTGCCATGAAATCATATCTGGAAATGTTTTGAAAGACAGAAAGTTTGTTTCCTGAATTAACACTTTGTATTTTCGAAATTCAAACTGTGGAAAATCCTTATGATGATTCTACCGATGAATTTGCCTTTCTCTATGCATTTGGACAGTTTTTATTTGCATTGTTGCAGATCCTTGTTATCATATAGTTGTCGTGATTTATTCATTGCCAATCACCATTCCATATATGATCAAAAGAAAGCATTACTCATATAATTCAATGGTCCCATGCATGATTGAATTGTTGGAGTAATTTCTTGCCAATTTCTCTTTGAACTTGTACACTGACTGCTACATAATATCTTGACCGGATATAACTTGACTTCAAGAAAGATTTAAATTTGCCAAAATCGATTATGTCCCTTCTTTGCGTGATTTCTGAGAATGGATGAATGCCGTGACTAAATTGATTTAATTCTGGAAAGATTGATCCCTGCTTTATATGCTTTCATGAATTATCCTTTGCTTTGTCAAATGTCATATGTAAAATCTGGAAAGTTAATTGCATTGAATTGTTTCTATGCACCATGAAACTTGTGATAGCCCTTGATATACTTGTGCACACTTGAAAATACTTTGTTGTGCATATTAGCTTGATCTGGCTTAATTCACATTCTGGCTTGACATAATTTATGCACCCATGTGTATTCATCTTTCATGTTGATGAGCTTGTGCATGGTTCAGATATTGTTGCCATCATGTGTGATCTTCATGTATTATTGGCACCTAACTTGTACTCTTGGCTGCTTTCATATGATTTACTTGACCATTGTATACACCATTGTTTCCAAATACATATAATATATATATATAGTAGTATGTATATTATATATGTATGTGATCATTTTTGAGAACATATTTGGACCTTGTTGCATTGGTGCATGCTGAATTATTGCTTTCATGTTGACATATGTTGGTTGACTATGCTTGACCCATGTCTTCATTACGGTTTTGTTGCTTGTTTGATGTTCACTTGTTCATGTTGGCACACATCAGCTCGGCCCCTTGCTTGACTTGTAATGATCATCCATGTATACATATATGTATATATACACGTATGTGTATATGTGCGTATATATGTGTGGCTATTTGACTGACAAACATGAATATATTATCAACAGACCGCTACACTGTGTTGGGGCTATTTAGAATCAGCTATTAGTTCTTATCAACAAACCAGTGTAGTGTGTTGAGGCTGATCTGTGAGTACTAGAGTATACAATTTGCCTTGTGGTATTTACAGTGTATCACGGTGAATATCACGAGCTGTCTAGACATAGATGGATGGATATATAAATCAGATCAAGTCATGAAAAATGATGAGAAACACACCAAAAATTCTGAGGCAAATAAAATTTTAAAATAAAAATTGTATCTGTTAGAATTTGAAATATTATTTCTGTTCCAGATACTGTGTGTGTGTTTCTGTATGTGACAGGTGTGGATGACTGGACTGACTGAAAGCTATGAAGACAGAAGACAAGTAACAGAGTGTAACAATATGTATAAGTGTGTCAATGAATACGAGTATGTACACTGAGTGATAGAGTGTTGTAGTGTGGAGTTATGTGTCTGATGAAAATGAATGTAAATGAATTACCGTGTGTTGTACAAATAGTGGAGTTATAGATTTGTATTGTTTAAATGTTAAAATAAAATATTATGTTTAAATAAAATACTGTTTGAATATTTAAATTCATGTACAGTGGTATTCTGTTTAAATATAAATATCATATTCCTGCCTATGATGTATATATGAAACAGTACAATAACAAACACATTTATAATAATATATATTTGGTTGTTATCATCAAACAAAAATCGTATAATTGTTATATACAACAACATTATATACAACAATCTCCCCCTTTTCATGATGACAAACAAATATCAAGATTTTGAATATAATAAATTGTCAAAAAAATAAATTCAGAACAGAAGAAATAAGGGAGAGAGAGAACATTTCCATTCATTCAGATATATATATTTCTATTACATTGGCTCCATTATATATAGGCTTTGGAGTCGGTGTCAAACTTATCTCCATGATGTGAGACTAAAAGAATATTACAAAATCATATTCACTCTTATATATTACAAAACTCCCCCTTAAATATGCATCTTCAAAATCTTGAATGCTCTGCTAACTTGAAGTTGTCCCTTTTAAAACATATATGATGAATACTCTGCTAACTTGAAGAGTACAACATGTGACATTATGGATATCATACTAAAATAATATTCCCTCTAATAGTTTGATGCTTCTGGATCAAAACAATGCCTCATTAAAAACCTTTTTATGAAAAACCCTGTGGGAAAAAACATAAACAAGGAAAAGAGTGCAAATTCATTTCATCTTTAGGTAACATGTTTTACAATGTTACAGTAAGGGTTGATACTTCAGGATCAAGATAATGCTTCGTTAAAAACCTTACTTACAAAAACCCAGTGGGAAAAATATTAGTGAAGGAAAAGAGTACATTATAGCATATTTTTATATGCTCCCCCTTATTTATAATTCGTTATTCAATTGTCGACGCATGCCAATTTTGTACATCATCTTTTGGAATGTTGATTTGGAAATTGCCTTTGAGAACATATCTACCCGCTTTTCTTGAACTGTATTTGTTTCTCCTCTTTCTTATTATCCTTTCATTCATGTGTGATGAGAAATTTAGAAGGAATGTGCTCCATCCTATCACCCTTGATATAATTCACTTGAATCTGAGCCATGCAAACTTCCTTGTCTTCTTCATAAATAATAGTTTACTGCATCAAAAGATGTTTGATACTTCTGAATCAAAATGTTGCCTCCTCAAAACCTTACTAAGATAGACCCGATGGGAAAAATCTTAGTGAAGGAAAAAGAGTAAAATATACAATGTCATATTTACTACATCAAAAGTAGTGTGATACTTCTGGATCAATGTAATGACTCGTTAAAACCTTAATAAGAAAAACCCAGTGGGAAAAATCTTAAATAAGGAAAAAGAGTACATTATAACTTATTTTTGTATGTTACTTTTGGGTTGATACTTCTGGATCATGACCCATGCCTCATTAAAACCTTACTAAGAGAACCCAGTGGGAAAAACTTAGTTAAGGAAAAAAAGTGCATTATATCATACTTATGGATGCTCCCCCTGATTTAATAATTTCCTATGAATTCGTATTCTTCTTTCCATAAATCAAATTGCTTACAAGTACTTCTTAATGAAGTTTTTCTTTTTAAACTTCATGTGCATTTCCATGCTTCAGGCATGTTTTTTTTATTTAAAACACCTTGCTTTTGTGATTTGTATGTTACTATTATTCATTTATGAGTACATTTCAGGGGCTTATAATTTTCTGTTTCGTTCGGACTTGCATATTGCAATACACATTTGATGAATAAGACAATTTTCATTACAGCAACATTAAGCAGGAATAATCTACTCATCTTGAAGTATATCAAGATTTTTATTACAACAATACTTATAAGAATGTTGTAATCTATCATCCATGTTCTTTGTATTTTTATAATAACAAATGCTATTTATGTACTTCAGGAACTTATATATTATAATAATATTTGCATATCGCAACTACCACTTCAATGGATATTAAGAGTTTCATTACAACAATTCTTGTGTAACACCCCGAATTTTTGAATAATCGAATTAACTAAATTAAAGAATAATTAATCTCAGATGTGAGAATTAAGGGAATAGGGCTGCGCCATTGTGTTCATCTCGGAATGCTGGTTGAGATAGAGTCCGAGTTTGCGGGAAACAGGTACCGGATGAAGGAGTTATGGACGAACGAAGTTTGGTGGCAAAACAAGAAAGAAAGAAAAATTTGCACTGGCACACTTGGGAAGTGCGCCAGTATAAATTTGCACTAGCGCACCTGCAAAGTGCGCCCAGGCTGAGGCAGCAGGCCTGCACAGTTTTCTGGTTTAGACTGACCCATGTTGCTGAGTCCTTTCTGACTCCTTGCTAAGTCATTAGGGCTGAGGTGTCACCATATCCCGACTGAATGGTTTTGATTAACCCTAAGATCATCCGACGGCTTAAATTAATTCAAAACTCTATAAAAAGACCCATAGACTCAAACCCTAAATCAGAATTAAAACTAAAACTATGGCCGTCATGCTGTCGTCTTATAACCTAGAGTAGCCGCCACCAATTAGAGAGGAAGAACAGCAAATCAAATCAGTTCTATTCAACCCTAACAACGAATCTTCTTCAAAGGAAAGCTAATTCAACTTCAGAAATCAGAATTCAGAACTCAAGACCTTCTTTGAGTTGTGAGTTCGATAATTTTAATAAAATAATTAGCAATTTAATTGGATTAAGTTATGATGCGGATTGTATGGATGTCATGTGAATTATTGATCGCATGTTGTAATTATGTTGTAGAATTGTGTTGAAATCTCTATGACGTTATGTTGTGATGCTATCATTTATGATGTAAAGTTATAATACTATCACCTATGTTGTAATTCTATGATTAGCTTATGTATAATCAAATCATCATGTTATTCATATGCCAGTTTGGTGATGTTGATTCATATGATAGATCGCAAGTATGTATGCAAGTTTAGATATTGATTTAAGACATGAATCATATGATTAGTGAAAATTATCTACAACTTTACATGACATCTATTTTAGATCTAAAGTTAGGCTATGACATGTGTGAGTTATATGCCAAATTCTACATGCTAGTTTACTTGTTTAGATGTAAGTTTAAACCATTGTTATGTTGCATAAATCACATATGCAAGTTTATATAAATGTATGAGTTTGGAATATGAATCATGTTATGCAAGTTTAGGGTTATTGCCTATGCAAGTTAACACCTTTAGATGTAGATCTATGACATACATGATTTATGCAAGTTTGTGGTTATTACTTATGCAAGTCTACACCTTTAGATTTGGATTTATGACATATGTTGTTTTATGCAAGTTGTAACTTTGGCCTATGCAAGTTTTAGATGTAGAACATCATTCACACATGCAAGTTCACCCCTATGTTTAGATCTAGTTTTATCTATATGTATGTTGTGATGTTTTCTCTTTATTCCATGAGTTAGACTATTCGAGTCTAACGTATATTTTACGTTAAACGAACGAACGTACAACGTGGGGTAAAGGGGATAATATTAAAAGATTTAATTGGCATAAATTCCTTAAAAGGCATAAAATAAATTTGTGATGAAAATTGGTATGATTTTACATACCATAAATGGGTGGACATAATTGAGTCAATTATGGCCATAGTCAAATTTGGAACTGATTGATAATTTGAATAGGGAAAGTAATTCAAATTGGGGGATGATTAATTAGGAGTAATTAATCGTCTAAGACACGAGGTTAGACTCTTTTGTGGTGTAAGACTGCCCGGACCCGCCCGACAAATCCAGCTGCCACAAATGCCAGTCTAATGTGAGAGGTCTTAGGCACAAATTAAATACGTAACAATTGTAAAGACACGAGGTTAGGCTCTTTTGTGGTGTAAGACTGCCCGGACCCGCCCGGCAAATCCAACTGCCACAAATGCAAGTCTAATGTGAGAGGTCTTTATGAGGTTACGGTCTTAATGAATTAAGAAACACTTAACTAGATAAGCATGTAGTGGGACATGAGAGGGTTAAGTGGGTGCCTGGGTGGCATGTGGAATCTAGTGGGTGCCTTAGGTAGCATTGGAAATACGATTAGAAACACTTAACCAAAATTGAAACATGTAATTGAAACATGAATAAGAAGAGGGTTAAGTGGGATGTACTAGAGGGGACCAAGCTTAGGTGGATAGCTTATGTCAAGTAATGGGGGCCCGTTTCAACCAGTAACCCATACGTATCTTTGTGGGCTCGAGCCAAGTCGAGGACGGGACACACATACTAGGCTTGACTGTAAGAGGCCAAACCGGGTTAGCGGTGGCAACGCAAGTCCAACGGGTTCATATGCGTGTATGGACCCGGGCTGGTAGGTAAGACGTTGTTGCATCGTGTAGGTATAAGCCGTGCATCATTGGTGGAATCGGGTTGCCACTTTGGGTAGTGATACACCCCACTGTGGGGCCAGCACGGGTATCTACGAGTTAGGGAGCTGATCGTTTGGGGGTAGTGGGTACACCTAGTGGAGATGGGGTCAGGCGGCACCTATGAAGGCAGCTAGGGGTGCATGAAACTACCAATATCATTATTAAGTTCTGTAGGCGGGATCAACCTTAGGATGACTAGTGGTGGTGCAGTATAGCAATTACCTTATAGTGGTGGTGCAGTATAGTAATTATCTTATAGTGGGTTAGGTGCGCTTTAACGATATCGTTGTTCATCTTGTTTCCTTGTTTACTCTACCTTACTCAATGGTTCATGGTCATTTTCTGATTTTCCAACTTATGCCTTAGCCTAGTTACTCTGGTGATTATATTGTTAAAGTTATCGCACTCGCCAGGCTTTATGTCTAACCCCCTTTGTTTCCTCCTCTTTTCTTCCTTTTCCCCCTCAGGTGCTCAGGTTGGAATTAGCACCAGTGGAGCTTGATTTTGGACAACTGTGCTTCTTGCTTTTAGAAGATTGCATGGATCGCTGAAGTAAAGTTTAGCCTCTCTTTTATTTATGGCTATTTGGTATTGGGGATTATGTCTTTCAATTTATGTACTTTGATTTAGTCAAGATGATATTATGTACTTGGCTCTGGTTTTGATGATATAATCAAACATATGTATTTTCCGCTGCAATGAAATAAAGTTTTTTAATTTTTCAAGTACTATTTATATCTGTCTTGTTAAGTTTCTGTTCTAAACTCACTTAAAATGCTCCATAGAAGTTAATGCATTCCCTTTGTGAGTGACATTAATGGACGTGGGGTGTTACATCTTGAAAGCAGGAAGTGATATACTCATCATGAATTATATCAAGATTTTCATCACAACAATACTTAAAAGAATGTTGTAATCTATATTTCTTGCTCTTTGCATTATTTATCACTAACAATGTAATTTAAATTCTTCCGGAATTTGTATACTTTTATCGTTTATAGCTTCAGGGTATTGAAGCGTTTTAAACACTTTCACCACTTTAATCAATTCAATTATCTCTGAAAATACAATGCTCATGGCACTTAACATGTTGTTGACACTCTATGGTGCTTCAATAACTTCTGTGTGCTTTTGTCATTATATATATTTCTATTTTTATCTTATGAACTGCAGGTTCATATCTTATGGACTACCGGTCCATATATCTTATTTAGGAGAATTTCATGATGGCCAATCATGTTTCTCTCTAATATGGGATTTTTAATCCATTTATAAGAATAAGCGCTTTATTATTTATTAATTTATCGTCGATGATTATTTCTTGTCAGTTCTATATATGATTTATTGAGATATCAAAACTTATCATGCTTTAGGTACCTAAATCACTTCCGGGGTTATTTTGGCAATCATGTCATGGGTTTCTTTCAAAGCACCCTTAAGTGTTTCTTTAGGAACACTCACCTCCTTTATTTTGCATCTTTATGACTTACTCCAAAAATATTTTGAACTGACTTTTATACCACATTTTCAGCTGTGATTTACACCTTTTGATCCTTCGGGGATTCAGATGTATACTGGAGAAAGTCTATTAGGGACATAAATGATAATTTATGCAAGTTACTTAATACTTTGCATAATTATATATGTTAGCAAATATTTAACATCGATGTTTCCTTTATCCTCCCCTCAGTGTTGACAAACATTGTCACTTTAAATAATAAACCTACTTTGGATTCATTTTTGATCCATTATAACATCATAGCTAGCAAATACATTAGATGTATTTCAATTGTAGGAGGATAATGCTCTTATTAGTTGATAAGATGCATTCATATTGTATTGCTTATTCCCTTTCAATGATCTAATGACTTGGAAGAATTTTGTATTATATGCATATGAGTTTAGGTCATTCAATATTGATGTCAATCGACTTTCTGAAATATAAAATAATATATGCATAATTAATAATATGCGCTCATGAGAACTTTAGGTTGTTAATTAAATATTCGCATATATGTGTATATACGTGGGTCCACGTATTACATATGTAATTGATTTGCATATTCTCTCTCAATCAAGTTATTGATTTTAGAATAAATTGTTTATAATGTTCCAATCATTAATTTTTTTTCTTATCAAGCAATGTCAATGTGAATCTTAAAGATCGTTTCATAATATCCAAAATATCTTATTTGGAACTGTATTGAACTTCTGGTTCAAATGAAATATATGAACAACTTCGAGTTGTTAATCCATATTGAACTTATGGTTCAAATAATATATAAACAATTTCAAGTTTGTTCAACTGTATTGAACTTCTGGTTCAACTGTATTGAACTTCTGGTTTCACTGTATTGAACTTTTGGTTCAAATAAAATATATAAACAACTTCAAGTTATTAAAATTTATTCTTTAACATAATATGTAAATATAAATATATAAGCACGATACAACTCATTTTGAAAATTGTGAAATGTTTGGATATCAGTTTTATTAATGTTATTATTTCATACAGTTTCAATAAAGCTTCAGGCTTTTAAACTATAAAGTATTTCAAGTTCATTGATTTAGGAACTACATGTTCCTATGCATATATATAAACATACATATTATATCTAGTTTATTAATTTATGACGAACTTCTAGTTCTCAACCTTTTAACATATTTCTAATTTAGAAACTTTTACATTCTTGCTAATTATCAAGATTTCAAACTTATAAACTTCATCAAAAAGTTTCTTCTGTCATAATCCAAGACTTTAGGTCTCAGATCTGAGTTATACAACTTTTTCCATTACATTAGATATTAGTTGCCAAATACATTGACTAATAATACATATGTCTATTATTATTCCAATACAAACATACATCATTTAACTTATAATAGTCAATGCTTTTAATACATTTATAATAATATGGTAATAAAATATATATTACCATAACGATACATTTGATGCATTTATTATAAAAATAACGGAAATAACAATTATACGGTCTAAATATATGAATCAAATAAATAAATTTTACTTAAATCAACATAATAAAATTTGGATCTAGCTACGGTATTGATCAACGACAAAACTGAAATAAACAACTTATAGTTGTACTGCATTCCCAGTAATCATATTTCTAAAATAATATATATATGCATAATTTCTAATCGAGAATTAAGTAAAAGTGCATAATTGTAGAATCAAGATTTTACATTCTTTAGTATGAATAATTCCATAAACTTGCAGATCTATACATAAAATTCACAACATAAAAATTACATGTTTTAGGTTCAAATTATACAATCTATATAAAAATCTTTTAGTTCTTTCTATTCATATAAAAATCATCTCTTACCATTATAGAAACTGCAGGTTCTAAATTTTCCATTTTTATAACAAAAATTGCTTCTGCATACACTTCAAGTATTTAAGATCAATATTTAAATCTTAACTTATGATCTTCAAGATGCATATTTTATTTAGTCGTTAAATTTGCATCATCATCTTTCTCATTTGCATATGAAATTCAGGTTCTTCATTTGCATATGAACTTCAGGTTCCTCATTTGCGTATGAACTTCAGGTTCCTCATTTGCATATGAACTTCAGGTTCCTTATTTGAAAAAATAAATTGTATATGAACTTCATGTCATATGAACTTTTTCTACAAAAATTTTATCATTTTTAATTGTATAAATCTCTTCTGGAGATATTTTATTATTTTCAAATAAACATGTTTCTTCTAGAGATATTTTACCATTTCCAAATATACAAATATCCTCTAAAGATATTTTGTTATCACCGCTTCTGGGATGAACTTATCTCCTCCAGAGATAAATATATGCAAACTATTGAAATGTCATATCACTATACAAAAATACATATCAAACCTTAAATGCAGTAACAAAATTAGGTGCATTAAATTAAAATAAGATTCAAGAGAGAAAAGAAATCACTACTTCTGGAGTGTATGATATTCCTTCAGGGAACATATCTTTTATTTATGTAATTGCAATGCAACAAATTTTTTTTTTTTAACATCTCTTCTAGGATGTTGGATTTGCTACATAAAATTAAATCTCTAAAACATCTCTTCAAGAGATTAATATGCATACTATATCTTGAGGATATTCAGTTAATATAAACTCTACATGAAAGATGTCAGTTAGATAAAATGCGTTTAAAGATTTTATATTGAATACAATGTCATTGTCACATATTATAATGTGTGTGTCTCATTTAACTTCTTCTGGAAGTATAATCTTTTCATGTCACATCATTTAAGAAAGCTTCGGGCTTTAATTTTTTTTTCAACATATGAACTTCAGATTCATATTATTTCATATTCCAAAGAATTATTTCAACTTCTAATCTCAACAACAACTAACAAACTACTTTTTCATGATTTATTATTTTGCAGTATAATGCATTTTTGTCTTATTTATACTGCTCACATATTTCGAAGGCATGCTAACAGAAAAATTTCTTATTACTTATAACTGAAGTTGCATCCATAGTATTTACACTTAAAGTATATATGAGAATAAAAATGCGGCACTGTAACCACATAAAGATGGAACTCTAAATTAGTGTAGACTATATGAACTGAACAAAGTCAGAATTAATCGCAGGTTATAGCCTATTTCCAGAATGGACAATGAAAAAATACAATGCGATCCAAAATCAAATATGCAGTTTTCTTAGAAATGGGGAAAAAATATCAGAGAACGCAATATATTATTACACAAAACCTATTGTGATGTATGATGGTTAAACATATTACATCAGGTTCTGTAGCCGGCGGCTCTAAATTATGCCATTTTGTATTGATGAAGAATAAATAAAATAACTGTCTTTTCTTTTCATTTTATTGGTTTTCTAAAACTCTATAACTATTAATAATAATTATGGAAGTACTTCAGATCTGAAAACGAGGTATGACTTTTAGATCCCTACATCAACAAATCCATTTAAAATAGCTTGCCAAAAAAAATCCATTTAAACGAGATCTGCAATCAAACTCAATTACGGATTACTCCAACATCACTTGTTCACGTTTTAATATATTTTATCAACGATTAATCATGAAACATTAGATCTAAATATGTAGTCTCATATTGATTTAATTGAGAATAAAACATGCTAGAAGCATGTAAAGCAAACAAATTTGTAGATTTAATCTAAAAGGAAATAAGAGATTTTCAATGGAAGTATACCTGAATTTTTAATGAAGGGAAAATTTTTGTTTGATCTTCCAACTTAACACAAACCTTGGATCTGATCTCTATCAAGAGCTTCATGTTGATAACGTGTTAAAAAAATAAATTCAGAACAGAAGAAATAAGGGAGAGAGGACATTTCCATTCATATATATATATATATATATATATATACACACACACACACACATATACATGCATACACACATATATATATATATATATTACATTGGCTCCATTATATATAGGCTTTGGTGCTGGTGTCAAACTTATCTTCATGATGTGGGACTAAAAGAATATTACAAAAGCATATTCACTCTTATGTATTACAACATAAATGTGTTTGACTGTGAATTATTGAACTCCCCCTATTTAGATACTCGCCCTACAACTGAAACTCCCCCTATAAATATGCATGAGTGAACATAATGAGTTCAATGAATTTTCAAAATTAAAATATTCACTCATAAATCAAAATCTCAACCCATTCTCCCCCTTTTGTTATCATCAAAAGGATGCAGAAATTAAAATAATAATGAAAAATAGACTAAAATATAGTTTCAGCTTAAGAAGAAGAACGGTCATTATAAATCTCAATCAGTCAAACAAAAATCATAATATTCTAGGAACTGGTGGCATATTTCACATTGTAGAATGATGGATTTACGATGAATTTATAAAAATGGCAAGAAGGATGTGGGTCTAGGGATCATCAATTTATATAATTTTAACTCTTCCTTATTAGCCAAATGGTTATGGAAATTTAGGAGCCCTAAAGTGATGGCTACTTGGAAGTAATTAGTTTCCAAGTTTTATTATGCCGGTGGCAGATTTATTGTTGATACTAGTTATAGTTGGATAAATAAATTATCTTTTTTTTTTGGAATTCTGTTTTGAAATGTTTTGATTTTTTTACTTTAGGTTGTAAGATGACGGTTCATTTGTGGAACATTACTTTTTTTGGCATGACCCTTGGATCTCTCGAGTGCCCCTTAAAATAGAATTTCATGAGCCCTTTGAGAATTGCTGTTTTAAGGATGCTTTGATTATGGATGTTTATAATGATAATTTATATCCCCCTTAGGCTTTTACTTTTGATAGTATTTTAGAAGGGACAGTGTTCAGGCAATTTGCATTATTGCGAGCTAAGTTGTCTTTGTATCATTTGGATAATAATGGTGATAACATATATTGGGGTTTAGATAAGAGTCTTCAGTATACATCTAAATCTATGCATAAGTTTCTTAATTTTTCTGGGGTTTCTTTGTTTTTATTTAGGTATCTCTGGAAGACTAATTCTCCACCGAAAGCTAAATTTCTTATGTGGTTGATTATTCATAGGAAACTCAATACAGTTGAGCATTTAAAGAAGAAATATATTATTTTTTATGTTAAGTATTGTTTTTGCAGTATCTTGGACAAGGATCTTGATCAATTATTTTTCTCTTGCTCTATTACTAATAATATTTTAAATATAGTTATTAGAATCTTTGCTTTTAACTGGTCCAGCTCCTTTAGTAATTGTGATTATTACTAGAATTGCTTTAGATTTGGTTTAGATTTCAAACATAGATATGTGTTGGATTCTTTAATTACTATTATTAGTTGGTTCAGGTTGGAGAGAAATCAGAGATAGATCCATTCTAATTTTGTTTCTTTTGATAAATTAATCATTAGGATTATTTCTTTTAGTCTGGATTGGATGTCTAACTCTTACTATAAGTTAGTTAGAGATTTTTGGTTTGAGAAATATTTGAATAAGGTTAGATTTAATTTGAGCTTGTTTAATAGATTAAATATGTATTTTAGTTGTAATAGAATTTTCATTTGTTATTGATTTATGTTTTTGCTCTTTTCCGTCTTTCTTATGTGTGTGTGATGGTAGCTTATGTTTTTGGCTAGTCTCTTTCAGGTCACAGGTTGTTGATTTTAGCTGAGGATCTTTTAGGAGAGCTGTTTTTTGGATGTTGATGATATATGCTTTGGAGTTGTCCAGAGTGAAGTTTTAGAGTGTTTATTAGAGTTGTTACTTTATTTTGTATTCTTGTATATGGTTTGGAGTGACTTGTGTATTGTGTAGGAGTAGATATACTTCTCTACCGGGTGGTGGCCTTGCTGGAACTTGATATTGAAGTATGATGGGCGGTGGTTTATCCGGAGCTCATCTATCTACTATTATATGCATACATATAGATACATCTCGTGTTGCTTTTTGGTTATTTTTCGGACTTGTTGACTGTTATTGTAGACTATTTTTTTTCTTTATATATATATATATATATATATATATATATGTGTGTGTGTGTGTGTGTGTGTGTGCGCGCGCGCGCACGCGCTCTCTCTTCCTTGTTGAAGATCACACATTTTTCACTTCAAAAAAAAATGGAGAGAGTTTTAAAATCAATGATTTCCAATTATTTTCCAATAATTTTTTTAAAAATGAAGCACAAAAGCAGTGATGGATTTGGACTATAGTCTCAAATCCCAATGGCTATTAATCAACAAATCATAATATATCATAAGATTTTAACACATTTCACATACTAGAAAGATGGATTGATAGGCTGGTTTTACACACCAAGGAGGATTTCATATAAAAAATTGTTTAGCAATTTATTCCTTTTTCTTTTTATTTAAGAGCACACTGACCAAGCATAATCAGAGCTTGGATTTTTAAATGAGGCCAGTCGCAGCTTAAATTATAAGTTATCTCTTAACCTTGCATGACCAGAGCTTGAATTTTTAAATGAGGTTAGAGAAGCACTTATGTATATTATATATTTATCATTTTCAGCTCCAAAAGAAAAACTTCTCGGTATATAAAACCAATATGGATGATAGAATTTTGGTAGGTACAAAAATGGTTTGTGAAATAAATTTCTAAATTAATCACATTATGAAATATGATCAACTGTACCGGGATCATTTAAAATTTTCAATTATCACTAGTTTTGAATAATAACATAGTCCCATTTCTATCACAAATATTTCCACTGTTTATTTAAGATTAATTAAAAAAGTAAACTCCACATTAATATAAAATCATGATGGATGGCAGAATAATGGTAGATAAAGAAAATGTTCGTGAAATAATTGCCAATTCAAAGATATTATAATAATTGTTTAACCATCATGAAAATCTAAATAAAATCTCCTCTTGTTGTGAAATATACTGTAGTTTCAATTCATCACAATTTCAAAATCTGATAATAATTTTGATGAATTATAAATACAGTTCACTTTGGTTATTGATTTTAATTTCTGAATGAATAATCAATAAATAATTTTAAAATTGTAAATCAGTTACAAGATGAAACTGAGGGATCTACACAAGACAAGAAGAATGTGTGAAATCTATACAAGGTTAAAATCCAAAACAGATGAATGAGCAAAATTTCAGAGCATAAGAGTCTGATACCACTTGATATCCCTATTAATGAGGATTTTAACATGACATTGGTGGGTAACAAGGGTATCTCAATCAGCAAAAATAATCTCAAAGCCCAAGCAAATAATTTCACAACTCAGTTCCATTTATCAAAGCAACAGATGATACCAAAACAAGCACTTATCTAAAAACATTTTCCAAAATAGTATCAGAGCAGCACGCAAATCAAAACAAGCAATTTCCAAAATATTTTCAAATCAATATCAGAGCGACATGAAAACCAATTTCAAAGAAGACTTGTCAGAGGATGTCGGTTACGAAAGATGATTCATGATCCAAGATAAAAAATACCATTTATTTTAAATCTTTTGAAGGAATATGAAAATCTCAAAATTCAGTGAATCAATCACACCATATTATAAAGTTCAAATCCAAGATATATGTGAGATTCAATAAATCAATAATTTTAAATGATTTTAAACAAACAAAATATTCAAGTCAAATGATCATTTTTTTGAACTAGACGGTTGTGTAGAGGGATCTACATACCCGATTAATATTATATATATAAGAATAGATTTAAGCGATCAACAAGCCTGATCGCTGGCCAAGAAACAACAAAATGTGCATGCAAACTGCATGCAAATGTAGCACGAGTACAAAAACTGACCAACTATAAGTTCAACAAATATACACATATGATAACAGCTACCAGACTGAAAGTACCACTTAGCAAACCAAAACGAACACCCGCAAGCTGTATTCGACAGTACAAACCAAAATACAATAGATAAAGCGAGGGAGCTAAAAAAGTAACCGGAGCTGGAAGACGTTACCATGGCTGAGGGAACTGGCACCGCTGATGCACGCCATCAGACTGAACACTGCCAACCGACTCGTCCCAAAGCTGCGTGACGTCCAGGATCAATGGTGTGAAAGGCTGCATCTAGCTACCCGAAGAGGAGGCATTTAGCCTGGCGCTGCATCTACTACTGAAGAGGACAAGGCCGGTGCAATCAAAGGGGCATCTCCGCTGCTGAGCTGGGGTGGTGGAGGTGTTGAAGCCTGAGGGACAATCTGCATGTCTGAGGGACTAGAGATGGCTGCCAATGGGAAAGGTTCCGATAGGTCCAAGTCTGAAAAAGGGTCCTACCTGGGCTCGGGGTTAGGCCAAGGGTCCCATCCCATGGGTCCGATGACCTCGAAGGAGTTATCTAGTGTGGCAAAGGGATATGGGTTGGCTAGAACGGGAATCAAGGGTTCTGGAATGGAGGATTCAACAATCATGGCGTCAAAGCTGTTTGTCAATCTCAACGGAGTTGGAAGGTACATGGAAGGGAAGCTAGAATGGTCCATCATGATCTCTCTGATGTTCTCCCAGCGGTTTCCAAGCAGCAGGTCGTTGGGGTTCAGCGTAGGGTGGAAATGATCCCAATCCTCCACCGTGAGGATGTAATGGTTGTCGTTGAGGTAAGCGGAGTAAGTACAAGGTAAGGTCACTGCCTAGGCAGCCTAGCTCTAGCGAAGACGAACCTGAAGTCCACTTGAGCCTAGATGCAGTTATCAGCACGAAGAAAGAGTCCAAATGGGTAAATAGCGGCAGTAAGGCAGTCGTGAAGATGCTGGAGGTGAATTGAAAAGCCCCTAATACTGACCCAAGTGGTGGGCCAGAATTCTCTGACAACGATAGCTGAAATTGGGTCCCAAGCTTCTAGGGCAAGCACGATGCCTGGCTTTTTGAGACTGCGGTGGCTGAAGGCATCATGGTAAAGCTCCATTGAAGGGAACTGGATGAGGTAACTCTGATCACCGATGATGAACACGTTCCAGTTGTAATGGCGGTAGAGGTCGGAGAGGGTGGCACGAATGGAAGTGAGGGTCCAGTAGCCAACGAGGATGGAAGCTTTGACGAGGTGAGTAGCATCAGCGGGAAGCGCCATTTCGGAGGAAGAAAATGGAAAATTGGATTTTTCTTGGGCGATGGGAGTGATTAGGGAAGGAGCAGTGGATTTAATGCAAATGGATGATTTGATAGAGAGAGAATGTTGAACATCGATTGCTGGCACGTGTTGAGAGAGAGGCTGCAATGTGATAGATGGAAGACTTGCTTCAAAGGAATGCGCAGGGGTTTTTCCAGGAACCAAAGATGCCTTTGTTTGTTTCGTGTGCAGCTTTTGTTGTCATAACTGAAAAAACCACATATATAACAAATCCCAACATTCCTGCAATTACTCGCCATGTGTCCCTTCGATGCACAGTGATAGCATTAGCAGTTAATTTTAAAAAATTGAACTATGCAAGCAAAAGATTTGAAGGAAGGAAGGAGACCCCTTTTGAACGTCGATGCTAGCTGTAGCGCGCGAAAGGACGAACTGGACCCTCTGCCTTTACGCGACAACACTGCCGCGTAAGATAGACGCTGAGATTCAAGTGGCGTAGGCAGCAGCGGTGGAAGCTTAGCGGAAGGTGCTAGAAGTAGAGGCTCAGACACTGGGATGATTGGAAGTTGTTGCTGGGAGGATGAACCAATAGCTGGTGAAGATGACTATTGGCACGGCGGTGATAGGGTGTAGCTGATGAGAGACTAAGTGATCATCGAGTCCAGGAGGGGCTCAACACTAGGTTAGGCAAGAAGGTCGGCCGTGGAAGTTGACGACCGCGAAGGAGGAGAAAGGGGAGGATGAACGGAGGGGTGGATAGGAGGCGCCGATCGCGGATCAGCGAGGTGGTGGAAGCCATTAGTGGAAGCCATTAGTATTGTTTCTTTTAGATCCTTTCCGTTCCTTAGTTAAATCAAATGGTCATGAAGTAGCAGTGAGTTTTTAGACCAGATTTTCAAAGATTTTTTCACAATTATCTCTGACAAGCACAAAAACAAAATTCAGAATGTTTACATCAAGTTGGAAGACGATTCATGATCCAAAATTAGGAAATAAATTATTTGAAATCACTCGAATAGATGTAAATTTTGGTTAAACCTAATCAATCATATAAGATTAATAATTTCAAATCAAGGAGGTGTGTGAGATTCAAAATATCAAGAATTTTCAGATGATTTCAAAGAAACTAATTCCAAATGATCATGAAAAAAAGTGAATTTCAAGTTGTAACATTGTGGTTCATGACAAATTAGAAAATCCAAGCCAATCTAAAAATCAATGAAATTATCACATCTGAGAAGTAACAATGTGCTGTAATGAGTATAATATTTCAAGTTTTCTAAAATGAATTAGAAGAAACTCAAAAATAATAAAGGTGTGTGAAATTTCAATTGTTTTTCAAATCTTCAAAAATTTATAATTCTAATTAACAGTGTTCAAGATATGACAAAAATACATTAACACCGTTAGGAGTTCAGAAATCAGAAAATAAACTTCTAAACAATTGCAGATATTTACAAGTTTAAATTCAAGATCTGGAAATGATTAAAACATTAGAGTTTTATTCAAATTGAAGCGAGTTTCCAGAAAATCAAGAATTCTACAATTGGAAGTTAAGAAGCACAAGAGAAAAAAATATGGCAGTGACAAATCAAAACAAAAGAGATAAAGAAAATAAACAGAAGGGGTAGAAGGAGGAATAAACAAAGAAAACAAAAACAGAGAATATTTACAAAGATGAGTTTAGAGATCATACCTGAAATCGATGTAAGCAAATGAATCTCTAACTCAATCCATCTTGGCTAAGGAACTTTGAATGATACAGAAATATGGAATAACTTGAATTCAATTTCCTTTTAGCAAAGCAGTTCCTCAGCCTTCTCTGGTACTTAACAGTTTATAGGATCGAGTGGTCTGGCAAAATTTGTAAAACTACTCACGGTTTTGTTTACACGTTTTGGTACCCAGACTTGTTTATATAATAATCCATCAGAATTTACCAAAGTACCTTTAGGGTCCCAAATCTGGTTGAATTTAGATGAATTCACTGTATTTCTTTTTGGGGTCCAAAATGGTTTAAATGGATTGTTATCAAACAAATTCTCATTTCGCTTTCGATTTAATAACCCTTTGAAATTATTTGAATTCAAATTATCAAAACGAATATTTTCAAAAGGATTTGAATGATTTTTAAAATCATTTGATCTTCTCTTTTCAAACTCATCAATTTTTCCAAAGCCGAGTTCACTTTTATTTCTTGATGAAAATTGATTTTTCAACAACATATTTTAATATTTTTCACCATTAGAAAATTTTGCTAAAGTTGTTTCAAGTTGTTGAATTTCAGTTTTAAGATCACCGTTTTCTTTCATTGAATTTGAACAACGATTTTTAGTGATCTTACATCTTTTAAAATCAGATTTCAAAACCAAATTTTCATCTTTAAGCAATTTAATTTTGGTTTAGGACTCAGCAATCTCAGATTCAAATTTAGCTTGTTTTCAGATGCAGATTTTTCAAAATCTTTGAATTTTGCAATTTCTTTTCCAAGCTCTTTCAAAATTGATTTAGATTTCTGTAAATTTTGATTTTCAAAAATTTTATATTTGGAAATAAGATCATCCAACTCCTTTTGAAAAGCATTGTTTTTATAAATTAGCTCATCCTCATTTTGTTTTAAAACCATGATTTCTTTTTCAAATTGCTTAAGATTTTTATTAAGATGAGCTAAATCATTTTTCAAATTGAAACAATTCTTGCAACCAGAGTTCTCATGTTTTAATTCCAACATATTATTTTGGTTAATCAAATCATGATTTTCGGATTTTAGAAGTTTGCTTTTCCGTTGGAGTTTATCAACAGATTTAGTCAAGTCAGCACACATATAAATTAAATCTTCATAAGAGAAATTTTCCGTTTCATCATCAGTTGAGTCTCCATTGTCTGATCCATCTGAAATTATATATGTACGACCTGTTAAGCATAGATGTGAATCTGAGATGACCTTTTGAGGTTTTGAGAATTTGTTGTCCTTTCCATACAATGCGTCGAGAGTTTTCAAAATATCCTGTGCAGTTAAACAATCAAAAATAAATTTCAATTGATCATTACCAAGATAGGAATAAATAATATGCATAATAGTAGCATTGAAAACCTTATTCCTCTTATCTAACATATCTCCTGAATTTTCAATAATATTCCAATATTCAAAATTAACAGATTTTAAATAAGATTCAATTTTCGATTTCCAAATTAAAAAATCTGTACCATTGAAAATAATTAGAATATCACTGGACCGAATCTCAGAAGACTGGCAACTAGGAAACACCATGACTCTAGAGTTAATGAATTACCAAGATTTTATACCACTTGTTGGATCTAGATTAACCCTAGAGGGGGGTTGAATAGGCTTTCTTGAATTTTAGTGGGATATAAAAAATATCAGATCACAGAATGCAGCAGAAATAAAAATGCAGAAAGTAAATGATACAAGATATGCCCAGCTTTGGCAAAATCCCGCCTACTGCCGCATTCCTAAGGTTTCTACTAGGTAATAGAACATATCTCACTTACCTGACCATGTAAACTGGCGAACCCCTCGCTTCTATTCTAATCCTACGCTCAAAACCCTAGAGTGATCTATATCCCCTAGATCAGGTTTTCCCCTAGCTACAAACCCGTAGCCAGTAAACCCTAGTTTTTACAAACTTTAGTAAACTACTAGTTAAAACCCTAACTAGATGACCTAGTTTTTACAAACACTAGAAAACTGAATGGATTGGATTACAAATGAAAATAAAAACAAAACATTAAGAAATAAAAAACCCTTATCCCTTTTCTAATTTAACTCAAAGGCACGACCCACTTCCTTTGCAATGCAATTCTTCTAGCCCATTACTTTTTTTCTCTTTGGAGAATGAATATGGCGGCCGTCAAATGGGGATTAGGGTTTCCATGCTTGCACCAAATCAAATCGCAATAACTTCAAATTGATGGTTTGGATAGACTCTGAAACTCGAATTCTTTGTGCTTGTTTAATTTGTCGATTGATTTGGCACCTCTGTCGATCGAAATCACTTGTGAGTTCTTTGATTTAAAAAATGATTGCTCTTGAATTTTTGTTGTTTTTATTTTGATAGAAATTCTAGTGATGTAACCGGTGTTTAAATAGGATTTTTAAATCCAAAAATCTCT
Source organism: Allium sativum (assembly GCA_030737875.1). Lineage (NCBI taxonomy): Eukaryota > Viridiplantae > Streptophyta > Magnoliopsida > Asparagales > Amaryllidaceae > Allium > Allium sativum. Next base: position 45,625,334 of record CM060915.1, on the reverse strand, counting down.
GAATTCACCCAAGAATGATTTGCTCTTATTTTGATAATGGCTTGATTTGATTTGCACAATTTCCTCTTTTGACTTCGTCGGCTTTGATTGGGATTTTGCTCGATTATTGCCTTAGTTTTGAGATGCTGTGTGATTCCAAAAGAACACATTGCCGATTAAACACTTTGTGATATATTGGAGATATGAAAATTCCTGATTTTGCTCCTTTGCTGATTTATGAGATGAAAAACAGGAAATAATTTGTATTGTGTCCCCCTTGATATTTGCCTTGAAATCATATCTGGAAATATTTTGAAAGATAGAAAGTATTTTTCCTGAATTAACACTATGTATTTTCGAAATTCAAACTATGGAAAATCCTTGTGATGAATTTACCCATGAATTTGCCTTTCTCTTTGCATTTGGACAGTTTTTATTTGCATTGTTGCAGATCCTTGTTATCATATAGTTTCCATGATTTATTCATTGCCAATCACCATTCCATATATGATCAAAAGAAAGCATTACTCATATAATTCACTGGTCCCATGCATGATTGAATTGTTGGAGTAATTTCTTGCCAATTTCACTTTGAACTTGTACACTGACTGCTACATAATATCTTGACCGGATATAATTTGACTTCAAGAAAGATTTAAACTTTCCAAAATAGATTCGGTCCCTTCTTTGCATGATTTCTGAGAAAGAATGAATGCCATGACTACACTGGCTTAATTCTGGAAAGATTGATCCCTGCTTTATATGCATGCATGAATTATCCTTTGCTTTTTCAAATGTCACGTGTAAAATCTGGAAAGTTAATTGCATTGAATTGTTTCTATGCACCATGAAACTTGTGATAGCCCCTGATATACTTGTGCACACTTGAAAATACTTTGTTGTGCATATTAGTTTGATCTGGCCTGATTCACATTCTGGCTTGACATAATTTATGCACCCATGTGCATTCCTCTTGCATACTGATGAGCTTGTGCATGGTTCAGATATTGTTGCCATCCTTTGTGATCTTCATGTATTATTGGCACCTGACTTGTACTCTTGGCTGCTTTCATATGATTTACTTGACCATTGTATACACCATTGTTTCCATATACATATATATGTAATATATACATTAGTATATATATTATATATGTATGTATATGATCATTTTGGAGAACATGTCAGGATCTTGTTGCACTGTTGCATTAGTACATGATGAATTGTTGCTTTCATGTTGACATATGCTGGTTTACTATGTTTGACCCATGTCTTTGTTACCCATGTCTTCATTACGGTTTTGTTGCTTGTTTGCTGTGCACTTGTTCATGCTGGCACACATCAGCTCGGCCCCTTGCTCGACTTGTAATGATCATCCATGTATACATATATGTATATATACACGTACATGTATATGTGTGTGTATATGTGTGGCTATTTGACAGATAGACATGAATATATTATCAACAGACCGTTACACTATGTTGAGGCTGTTCAGAATAAGCTACTGGTTCTGATCAGCAAACCGGTGTAGTGTGTTGAGGCTGATCTGTGAGTACTAGAGTATACAGTCTGCCTTGTGGTATTTACGGTGTATCGCTGTGAATATCACGAGCTGTCTTGACACAGATGGATGGATATATAAATCAAATCAAATTAAGTCATGAAAAATGATGAGAAACACACCAAAAATTCAGAGGCAAATAAATTTTTAAAATAAAAATTATATCCGCTAGAATTTGAAATATTATTTCTGTTCCAGATACTATGTGTACGTTTTTGTATTTGACAGGTGTGGATGACTGGACTGATTGAAAGCTGTGAAGACAAAATACAAGTAATAGAGTGTAACAATATGTGACGGCCTTGAATTTCGCTCGATCCGAATCAGTCGTTAAACCGGTCTAGACCGTTCGAAACCCCTGATCGTTTGAGAACAGGACAAAATAGAACGCAGACGGAAGAACATTTCATTGTTATTACAACAATCCCATCAGATACAAGAATATACAGAGTATAAATGAATAAATTACATTCGACAAATATCAGAGATTACAATAAATTACATAGCAGCGGAAAAATAATGCAAAGCACAACTGAAGGTGATATACGGATACAGAGCTTTCCGGATATCATTCCAGCTGTAAACCAGGATCCTGTGTATATAAATCTGCAAAACCAAAACTACTAGCTGCCCGTGCGGAAAATAGGGGCACCCAGAGTTTAGGTTAAAACAATAAACTCCAGGTCAGTCATGTGACTGGTGTGAGAACTAAAAACAGTTATTTAAACTTTATTTTAAAAGAGGGTAATTCAAGGGACCACGCCGTATAACACGGAACGGGTTTCCTCCCAAGAATACCAGTGCATATAGATAAACAACGCAATGCTTTTTCGAAAAATGAAGCTATTATAAGACCCAGGTCCCATCACACAATGCAACGCAAGACGGAGGATAGGGTTTTCCCTTATAATAGCCAAACATGCTTGGTACGTTTAAAACAAATCATTTGATACTATAATAAGTGTATAGTGTCAAAACAATTTCAATCATAAATATAAATCATAGACGGCATGAGTGCCCCATCCCACTATGTCGCCATACTAGGATCTACAAATAAAGCCGAAATACACGTATTGGAAATTGGATTTCCGTCATGAGTCGAGGCAAGGGGCAAGATCCTCTCCGCGCTCGAGACACTCTAGCAAATGCCTCAGGAATACACACTCTGGGCAATCCTGGATCGGTTGGGCCGGTCCTCACTTACGTTAGAGGATTATTTATTCCTGAACACACGTTTCCCGGTCCTTACAGACCTATAATCGAGGCGCCTCATTCCAACAACCACAAAGGTGAAAAGTATATAAATGTCAGGGCTGGTAAGTCACTGACAACACCAAAGCTAGAAAGAAACATCGTGCTATCCCAACGGTCCGTATCCCGTTTTTAACTCATACCGAGGTGTGAGGCTCGCGAATTCACGTTATACACAAAGCTATGCCACAAAGGCCGTGCTTTGATCATCAACGACTTTGCTTTTCAACAGAAGCCTTGATCATTGCATCTCAGCGTGCCACACAGGCAATTCATGCCATGCGATTGATATCTATCGATATATAACCTCTAAGCTCGTACGTCTCAGAGAAGGGCGTTAAGCAAGAGAATAAATTCTCCTCCGCCAAACATATATATATTTAACAGAAATCAATCAACACAGAATAAAATCCAATGTCAGACACACATCCATTTACAAGTTCGTTCTGGGTCTGAACGAAACCGGAGGCACTTTCCTCGCATATCCATCGATCTCCAAGTACGTCTGGACGACCACCAACTATTTCCATCCTCTTGGGTGTACAGCCCAATCAGGATCGTCAGTAATAATCCAAACGATGTGAAAACTTCCGATCTTCGACCACCGTCTTCATCTTCGACATATCGTCGAATCGGTTATTCAGAATGGGTATAAACCCGGCCTTTCCGAACAACACGTGTATATTAAAAACAAATGTTACACAAACTCAACATACGCCTCATTCCAATTCAGAATATTCTTTTATTCATAAAATCGCATTTTTAGGGAAAGGTTCCCATTAATTTTATCCAAGATAAATTCTTTAAAATTTATCCTTTAATCATCTTTTTGATGTCGTTTCAAACCAAATTATGGTTTTCTGAACTAGTCGAGATTAGCGAATCCACACTGAAGTAATTATTTATTTTATTTCCCAATCCCAACCTATTCATCCCATGAAGCAAAACTGGTAATACTCCATATCTAATACTATGGTGTTATCGGTAAAATTAATTACCATTTCACGTTCAAATCTAATTAAAGATTTAACTATCGCTTTGGAGCAAAACTGGCGATACTCCATTCTCGCTCATTTCTAAATTTGATAATTTAGATTATAGATTCACATTTCAACCTAATTGCAGATTCGTTAAAACTCCTTTTACTGGGTTAAAGAACTAGGTGTTATTTAAAACACAGTTCACGACAAACCCAAATCACATTCTATTTATTATCGGGTTAAAGAACTAGTGTTATTTAAAACACCGTTCACGATAAACCCATTTCAAACCCAATCAAATATATTAGAAATTCCAATTAATTAAAACCCCTTTTTAAATCTAATTTATTTATTTAAAAATAATTGGGTTTTTAATTTAGTTCAAAACTAGTTCATTTCGATAAAAATCCATTTTTATCTTTTCAAATATGGAGTTTTTCACCCTAATTTTTCCCAAAATCATTTCTTATGATTTTTCACAAATTATTACTATTTTTAATAATTTTATTAAGGCCAGTACAATCGATTTCCAACAATGGCCATCGAACTGCACTTATAGCGACCTTTTTCAAATTTGATTTGGGCGTAACTCCAAATCCAACCGTTAGATTTCAAATTTCTAATATTCGTTAGATAGCTCTTTTCGATACGAACCCAACGGTTCCAGTTTTAGGAGAATCCGACGGCCGGATCTCCCGTAATGTCCGTTTGAAATAAATGGTCGAATTTCACGAACTACCGCGGCGCGGCGCGTTCTATTCAAGCCATTATATTATATATATATAATATATATAATAAATATTTCGACGATTTCCATTTAAAACGAATTATATGAATAGTTTTGAATTCGTTTCAAAAACAATTTCAACTTCCATTTCAATTCAAATCAAAATTGAATTTTTCCTTATAAATTCGTTTTAAAATTCATTTCTATTCAATTCAAAGTTCAATTCAATTTGAATTCATTTCAATTCAATTTCAAAGTCGTTTTCTATTCGATTCAATTCAAATTGGTTTTCTATTCAAATCAAATTCAATTCGTTTTCTATTCAAATCAAATTCAATCCGTTTTCTAATTGAATCAAATTCATTTCGTTATCTATTTGAATCAAATTCAATTCGTTTTCTAATTGAATCAAATTCATTTCGTAATCACTTTTCAATATTCATTTCGAAATCGTTTTTCAATATTCATTTTAAAATGAATAAAACTCGATATAAATATCGTTCACGTCAAAATGGCGTCAATCTAATCAACACGGCTTCATATATTTCTATTTTCAAATATTCCATTCCAAATATTTCTTTCTCAAATATTTCCTTTTTAAATATTTCTATTTCAAATATATCGTTCAACACATGACTAATCTCAACGGATGAGTACTGTCAACACATGAACCTTTATTTTATAATGATAAAGATGTAAATTTTATTATTAAAATATTTCGTTCAACACATGACTAATCTCAACGGATGAGTACAGTCAACACATGAACCTTTATTTTATAATATTCTTTATTTTCTATATTGGAATGAGGCCCAATCAATCACCATATGATATTAATTATATGGATTTTCATACATCACACGTATATAATAGCATTGAAAAATACTCAACCATCAACCAAAGTGCACTACACTGTATAAGCATCAAATATAGATATCTAACGCTTATAACAGCCTGTCAATCAATCGATCGACATATTTAATCAATCAGGATGAGTGAACTTCAAATTTCATCCCAACACCCGTGTGGGGTTTCAAACAATCAAACACAGATTTTATTTGTGCAGTTGGGCGATGTGTAAAATTTATCGTCCCAATCAATGTCAGTCAAATCAGTGTACATAAACAAACCGTCCGGTTTGTAAATGAATATTTATTTATTCACATTCACTATATTCATATCCACGTTAAAAATTATATTTTTAAAGATAAAACATTTTATTTTAACATATGAATTTCTATTCAGTTCATTCTTTAAATAAAATGATATTTTTATTTTTCTAACTTATTTTAGAAAATTTCGGCGGCATAACGGCACGATACTAGAAACGGGACGAGGCCTAGCCTTATCCCCGGTCTAGTGAAGGCCCACGCCATTCACACATCAATCAAATCAATTTCATTTCACCAAACAATTCGATTCAAACCAAATAATCTAACTAAACACACAACCAAACAGTTTAACAAACAAGCCATCCATGGTCTGTGGATGACGGGTGTCGGGTGCTACTAAACACCGTCTGCATCCTAGTATATATATATAACTAGAAAAAGAAATTGAAGAGTGAGAAATTCTCACCAATAGCTATCCTAACTCCACGGCTCTTCTTTTATAGAAATCTTCGTCGTTCTCGCCTTTTTATCACCTTCGTTGCCCGTAGCCACTACATATGTAAAAATCGAATTTTTACTTCGCTATTCAATATATAAAAATCGAATTTTTACTTCGCTATTCTATATATAAAAATCAAATTTTTATTATACTATATAGATAAAAATTATATTTTTACATCGATGTTCATATAGTAAAGATTATATTTTTATCACGCCATTCTTCATATAAAGATTTCGCCTTTTCTAAAATAAAGATTTCACCTTTTCAAATAGAAAGATTTCGCCTTTTCTAAAATAAAGATTTCACCTTTTCAAATAGAAAGATTTCGCCTTTTCTAAAATAAAGATTTCACCTTTTCAAACATATCATTATAAAAATCACATTTTTATTTTTCTACACATATAAAGATGCTATTTTTAATATTCCTATCATGTAAAAATTATATTTTTAATTCTCTACCTAAACAAAATCATATTTTTACATCTTCTACCTAATAAAGATTATATTTTTAATACTTTAAAAATATAAAAATCATATTTTTATTATGTTGCTACCTACATAAAAATCCTCTTTCTTTAATAAAAATTACAACTTTGCATTGTAAAAATCCAATTTTTATGTCGCTATCTCAATAATAAAAATCACGTTATTATGTCGCTCTTATGTTTATAAAGATCATATGTTTACTTCATTTTCATGATGATAAAAATCCAATCTTTTCATAAATGAAAATATAATCCTTTCACGTTGAAAAATATTATCTTTACATGTTTTAACAAAAATCTAATCTTCACATAGCAAAAAATCTAATTATTATGTAAGGAAAAATCTAATTTTTATACAAGGAAAAATGTAATACTTTTTATTACCAGAAAAATCTAAACTTTATTATCATAAAAATAATAACTTTATATTAATAAATAAATAAATAAAATCTGATTTCATATAAATCATAAATAAAACTAATCTACATTTTCAAATCTAATTACATTAAATAAGGAGAAAGCAAAACAAAATCAAAGCTTACAGTCAAAATGGAAGGGGGCTGCTCACAGCGCTCAGGCGGAGGGAGGGTCTGATGTTCGAACGGAGGTGGGGCCTCTTCTGGTTGGGGTGGCGATATTCAGGCCTTCGGCGGCGAATTGGGGGGGACTGGAGATGGTTTCTAGGGTTTTGGGGGAAGAGGGGTGTGGCTCTCGCGGTCTCGAGGAGGGGCTGAGGTCGATGGGGCGTGGCTGGTGATGTGCGGTGGCGGATCCGGTGGCTACGGGGTGGCGAAGGCGAGAGGGAGGGGGCTAGGTCCAGGCGAGGGCAAGGGGGGGGGGTCGAAGGTGGCGCACCGCCACCTGGGGCACGGCGGTGGGCGGCGCTGCCCTAGGGGGGGTGCGATGCTCCTCTCCGCCTCGATTTCTTTCTTTTTTTATGCTTTGAAATGATTTTGAACGTGGGGGGGGGGGGGCAGAGTTAAAGGGGGAGAGATATTTTTTTTATTAATTTAGTTTCAAAAAGTAACTTTTCCATTCGACCTCGAAACAAGGCCCACCGCCTGTCGTCCAAATCTAATTACCCCCATTCCGAACACAATGGGATATGTATCACAAGCTGATTCGATTGTTTCGATCAATTTCCGTTAAAATCAACATATAATTCTATATATTGAATTTGAACGCGCATTTCAATTTACCGGGGTCACATACTAACTCGAAAAATTCCATAAAAATATTTTCTAGCTTCGTATTGACGATACGGTCCTAATAAAACTAGTTTCGTCGAATTCTGAGATCGTTAGAAAAATGACCATTTTCCAGTCGATTAAAATCAACTGAAACTGGTCAAACGCGTTTTCCTTTGCCACGCTCACATGTTGATTCGAAAAATTATGAAATTTTGAATCTAGCAATAATTTGACACTGCGGATCCAACAAAAGTGGTTTCGTCGAAATCCGAGGTCGTTTGCAAAATTCCCATTTTTGAGGGCCTGAATTCCATAGCGACTATTCAGAATTTTCAACTGGACATATCTTTTGATTCCCGCTATGAAATTTTGATTTTTCGGATTCGTTGGAAATATATTCTCAATTAGATCCTAATGTTTTTGGTTTCACTAAAATCCGGATTGTTTTGCACCCGGTACATTCAATTGAAGTTTGAAATCGAATTATCGAACTACCGCGCCATTTTCAATTCTATTTATAATTATATATAATTATTTTTATTCTAACGACGACGTATATAATATATACGTCGAATTCTATTCAAAATAAATTTCTTGTCGTTTTTGTTTAAAATAATCTATTTTAAATATTCAAAATTCACTAAAATTGCCAAAATAAAAAATTTAAACTGGCTCAGATTTTCCGGGTTATTACACAATATGTATAAGTGCGTCAATGAATATGAGTTTGTACACTAAGTGATAGAGTGTTGTAGTGTGGAGTTATGCATCTGATGAAAATGAATGTAAATGAATTTATGAACTACTGCATGTTATACAAATAGTGGAGTTATAGATTTGTACTGTTTAAATGTTGAAATAAAATATTTTATTTAAATAAAATACTGTTTGAATATTTAAATTCGTGTATAGTAGTATTCTATTTAAATATATATATATATATATTATATTCCTGTCTATGATGTATATATGAAATAGTACAATTACAAACACATTTATAATAATATATATTTGGTTGTTTCATTAAACAAAAATCATATAATTGTTATATACAACAATGTTATATGCAAATGTATATATATATAATGTGTGTTTGTGTGTATGTGAATGTATGTATATATACATATGTGTATATATCTTCATTCTACCCATATAAATATTGTTTGTTGCCTTATTAAGAACCTCATATAGGAAAACCCAATCAGAAAATCAACCATGAACGAGGAAAAAAGTGTATTAGACTAGATTTTGGTAAATCGAACCTAACACCCCAAATACTCAATCTACAGAAGTATCACACAGATAACCAAAAATCTAGATGATAGAGAGTGCATAAAAAAGTAAACAACACGCAAAATTCATAGTGATTCAGAATATACCTACGCCCACTGTGAGGTAATCTATTATTTATATTGTAAGATTAAAATACAGTACTGTTTGGAGTACAATAACATAAAGGAAAGAAGTTAGAGTTTGAAAATGACAGAGTTTATGCGTAGAGAAGTCGTCTTACATTTATAATTGTAGAAGCACTCGGATTGGTTTGAGAATCCGAAGGAATATCAGGAGAATGTGTACGACCAACTCAGCAAAATATAGGGTGGATCTCCCTTGCATTTTCCTCAGATCGATACCGATCCGGAGGTTCAGATCCACATTGATCTACATCCATGCTGCGTGGACTGATCCGATTCCTTGCTCATTTGTACAAATCAATTTTCCTTAAGTTGTTTGCAAACTTCAAGTACTCTAATACAAAGAAAATCCCATGTGCATTTTTCCAAGCCTATCCAACTTGTAGCTGGGTTGTGTTGGCCGATCTAATCCCTGACATTGGTGGTTTGGCCGATCCAACCCGAGGCACAAGCCCTGTTTTAATGTGGACGTTTGGCTTCCATAATTCCAAGTTCATTCAACTCATGTGCTTCATCCAAGCAATTCATAACATCCATGACTTTAAGTTTCCATCCACACTCAATTCTGGAGCTATATGAACATACAAATTCAAAACGTGATAACATTATAACAAGGGAGTTCGGCAAGAGATGATGGACTGACAAATGAAATGGGCTGAAGAAGATTAGGCTAATTATATTAATGCCTTGCTTTGATTAGTGAGCTAGTTTCCCAGGTTTTTGTAGAGTGCCTCTGTCGGTATATGGTATGATATGTAATCAATTAGAGGGGTCGACCATGAATTTTGTTCTTTATAATGTGTAGGAGATCAGTCGACTTATCGCCAGCCATAGCTAGAATAAGTGAAGGTAGATCCGAGTTTCCAAAGACTTGATTGTGCTAGACTGAGAATGTTATGATTTGCTTCAGAAATATCTGTTTCAATGGCCATTCTTGGTGAACACATGGAAAATTGTGTCAGTGTTAAGGTTTAGACGAAGTTTAGGGTAGTATAGAAGGTCGAGAAAGGAAGAATGGACAAAATTGGGGAGGAATCAGACGATTTAAATATGAAATATAGACGATCAGAGAAGAGTAGGGCAAAGATGAGAAAAGAATAAGAAAGTTAGTGATTTATGGAGAAGTAATTAAACTTTTATTTGCATACCAATTTACATGGTGGCCTGCCCTTTATATATAAGGGATTGCAATGCTCATAAACATCAATACTTAACAAAGAAAAATCAAACTGCTTAGGGTTTCATATATTCTTACACATGTAGTGTACACGTGCATATTGATACCATATGCACATCAATTTTAAGCAATTGCCACTCCGGTTTCTTCCACCTTCAGAGCTTGATCATCACTGGTACCATCAAGGGTCATGTCAGACGAGGGTTCTGATGAATTTTGTGTCGGAGTCTGACGAACTCGATCATTTCTTTGCATTTCCAGATTTTTGCATAATTCAACCAGTGAAGAGTTATTACTTCTCCCCCATCTTCAAAAATGGACCTTGTCTCAAGGTCCAGAGTGGGGAATCTTCTAAACGTTGGCTAATAGTCCACCCACTTAGCTTCTTCCTTCGATTTTCCCTTCCATTTGATCAAAATTTACACTATTGCTTGACCATTTCTGGGTACCATTCTACGATCTATAATCTTCTCTGGTTGCAGCAACACTTCTTCTTCATAGCTGGGAAGGTCATCTTGTAAAATTATCTGAGTGCCTATCTTTTTCTTCAGCTGGGAAACATGAAAAATTGGATGAATCTTAACATGTTCTGGTAATTGAAGTTTATATGCCACAGTCCCTATCTTCTCAATTGTCTTGTGTGGTCCATAATATTTGGGAGATAGTTTGTGTGTCTTGCAATCTTTGGTAGTTATTTTTCTATATAAGGTTAAAGTTCTAAATATACCCAATCATCAACTTTAAATTCTCTTTTAGTCCTCTTCAAGTCAACATACTTCTTCATTCGATTTTGAGCCAATCTAAAACTATCTTTCATAAACTCTAATGTAATATCTCGGCTGAATAATATTTCCTCAACCTGTTCAACCCTAGCAGTGTAAGGTACATAACTTAATAGGCTTGGAGGATCAATGCGATAAACTTCTTTGTATAGAGTCATTTGAATCGAAAATTTCTACGTTGTGTTGTACTAGAATTCGGCTAAGGTAAGCCAGTCACTCCATTCATGTGGTCGGTGGCATACAAATCATCTTAGATAACCTTCCAATATTTTATTGATAGCTTCAATTTTCCCATCACTTTGTGGATGATAAGACGAACTCAAATTTAATTTGCATCCTTGCAGTTTGAAGAGCTCCAGCCAAAAGTTGCTAGTAAACATGGCATCTCGATCACTTACTATCGATTTGGGCATTCCATGTAACTTAAGTATGCCATTGAAGAAGGTTTTTGCCACTTCTTTAACTATGAAAGGATGATTCAAGGGGGGAAAAGTGAGCATATTTGCTAAATCTATCAACAACCACGTAAATGACCGTATACTTGTGACTTCTAGGTAAGCATGTTATAAAATCTATAGATATGTCTTCTCATAATTTTTTTAAGGAATGGGCAATGGAATACATTTTTTTCCTTTTGTCCTCTGAGATATGTCGCAAGCCTTAACAAAAAATTCAACACTTATTTTCATGTTTTTCTAGTAAAAGGTCTGTTTTATCTTTTTCACGGTTCCTTTAGTGCCATAGCGACCCCCAAAGGTGTTGAATGATGCTCCTCAATTACTGTTTGAAGAAGATTTGATAAATGATGATCTAGTAGTAGATTTCCTTTGTGAAACAATAGCCCACCACCACTTTATATTTCTTTTCACACATTTTTCCTTGATTGTATTTTAATATACTTTGTTGGTACCAAGGAGAAGATAATAAAGTAGCCTTTAAATCTTGTAGCCATGGGGTTTACAGTGTAGATATTGCATGAAACTGTACCTCCTAATGAGTACTATTATCTTTTCTAGATAAAGCATCAGCTATATTGTTCTCTTCCCACTTTTATATTCTACCTTGTAGTCGAATCCGTGGAGTTTTTCCAGCCATTAGTTTTGCACCCTAGTGTGAAGCTTTTGTGATAATAAGCATTTTAAACTTTGATTATCAGCTCTAATAACAAACTGTCTTCCAATTAAGTATTAAACCACTTCTTAGTAGCAATGATTATAGCCATTAATTATTTCTCATATGTAGACAGTGACAAATTTCTCCCCTATAATGCCTTGCTGATATAGGCAATAGGATTTTCATTTTGTAGGAGTATGACTCCAATACCCTGCCCACTTGCATCACATTCAAGAACAAATGTTTTAGAGAAGTCTGGCATTGTTAATATAGATGGATTAACCAGACACTACTTCATTATACCACAGGCCTGTTAGGCTTCATCATTCCATTCGAAGGAATCTTTCTTAAGCATATTGGTAAGGGGATTCGCAACTACCCTATAGCTTCCTATAAACTTTCTATAATATCCAGTTAAACCCAAAAATCCCCTAAGTGCTTTTAATTCTTTCGGAAATGGCTAGTCCATTACGGCTTGTACTTTGCCCGAGTCCACTGATATACCTTGTATTGAAATGATATACCCAAAATATTCTAAAGATTTCTTTGCAAAACTGCATTTGGACAGCTTAATGATCAAATGATTAGCCTTTAACACCTAAAAAGTAAAACTAAGATGTTGTATATGCTTAGACATTGTCTGGCTATATATTAGTATATCATCGGAGAATACCAGAATAAATTCTCTCAAATAAGGCCAAAGTATATCATTTATTAAAGATTGAAAAGTAGAGGGTGCACTAACTAGGCCAATAGGCATCACAACAAATTCATAATGCCTATCGTGAGTTTTATGTAACAACCCTGGATTTTGGAACCAAATTAAAATTTGTTTTTAATTGATTTTAATGGAAATTAAATATTTTAAAGGATTTATTTTGAGAATTAACGACTTAGAATTGATCAAAATTGAATTTTGAACATATAAATTTAAAATTTAATTAAAACGAACTCGTAATGTCGCGGTAGTTCGAGAAATTTGGTTTTGAACTTTAAATGAATGTATAAAATTCAAAATAAGTCGGATTTCTGTAGAACATGAAAAGTTGGAATCTATTTAATTACATCTTTCTAACGAATTTAAAAAATCGAGATTTTGAGTTATAAATTGTAAGTTATGCCCAAATTAAAATTTCAAATAGTCGCTACAGAATTTATTAATATTTTAATATTATTTAAGCCCTTAAAAATAGCCATTTTGCTAATGATCTCTGTTTTCAACGAAACCAATTTTGTTGGATCCTGAACGTCAAATTATTGTTAGGTTTAAAATTTCACGTCAATTGGAATCAGTATGTAAGCATGGTAAATTTAAACGCGTATTGAATTTCAGTGATAATTTAATAAGCTAGTAAAAAGGTCATTTTTCAAATGGTCCCCAAATTCGAAAAAATTAATTTTGTTAGGACCATAATTGAAAAACATTGCTTTGTTTTTGTAATTTTTGGAGTCAATATGTGGCCGGGTAAATTAAAACGTATATTCAAATTTAATATTTAGTGTTATATTGAATTATATTTTAATTTTGATAAAAATTGATTAAAACAGTGGACTTAGCTTATGAAACATATTCTATTCCGTCCGAAATAGGGGTATTTGGCTGGGGACGTCAGTCGTTGGGGTTCTTTTGGAGTTCAGAGCGTTAAATTTCAACGTTAAGTAAAATGAGAATTAAATAATAAATTTAATATATATATATATATATATATATACCCAAAAATATCGAAACCCTAACTTCCATTCAACAGAGCGCCGCTGTTTTCATCTTAATGGTCGATTTCATCCGGTTTTAAATTGCTAAAATCTTCAAATCTATGAATTTATTCACAAAAATTCCAATACGAAAATCAAAGAGATTCGAGAGATCTTTAATTCTGTACTATTGTGATTATGTTTCATATCGTATTTTGCACGAATTTCTTCCTCCAACCAGTCACGTTTTAAGCGAATTTTGAGGCCAATAGAGGGGCCGAGTTCACCATGGTTGGGGGCGATAGGCGGCGACGAGTAGGGCTTTCGGGTGGTCAACTCTGATCGACGACCAGGTGCTCCGACTGTCGTGCGATTGCTAGGGTTTAAAGCGACGAGGGTTCGTATTTTAGCTGAAAGAAGAATCGTGGAGGAAGGAAAAGGTAACTGTAACAACCCGCATTTTACGCATCGGAGGATCGTAGAATATTTATTTCTTTCCCATATGAAGTCGTATGGTCATGTAAATTTGGGAAACAACCATTTGACTCATTTCCCATGCTCTTGATTTTTGTCGATTTTAAAATGACCATTTTGCCCCTAGCTGATATTGTTTTGGCCATAACTTTTGATTGGAAAAGAATTTTGACCTGAAACCACTTCCATTAGATTCGTTTGATGGTTTACCTTTCCGTAGAGTGGTCACATGTGAAAAACGGACTCACCGTTTGGGAGATATGGCTGAAATAAGGTTTGGAAGGTGAAAAACTGGTTAACCGGGCCAAATAGGGTGATTAGTGAATGGGCCCATAACCCATTTCGGGATTAGGGTTATGGGGAGGCTGAAAGGAGTTAGAGAATCATTCCATTTCAGTTTTCTAGTGTAACAACCCGTATTTCGATAACATGATTAAAGACGAGAATCAAGGCAGAATTTAATTTTAAATTCTGAATCAAGTGAAACGGGCTATGCCATTGCGTTGTCTCGGAAAAATACGTGAAATAGAGTCCGAGTTTTCGAAAATCGGAGTCCGTATGACCAAGATATGGCCTCGCGAAGTTTCACGAAAAATTCCCAAATTAGAGTATACTTAATTAAGTGAAATGGGTTGCGCAGAGAAATATATATATATATTGATATATATATATATATATAATTGAAAAATAAATAAATAAATATGCAAAAATGTTCAAAACAGCGAATTGGGAGAGGGGAATAACCGAACCGGCCGATTTTTGAGGTCGACCCGAGCCTGCTGGGTCGACTAGGGGTTAATCCAGGGTGTTTGGCTGTCAACCCGTGGGCCGATTCGCTCAAATGCAGATTTTGCATTTGGATGGTTCTCATGGTTCATCTTTAATCTAAAGGCCCTAGATGGTTCCTACACTTGACTTCTTTCCCAAGACATGCTTTGATGGCTTGGATTGAATCTAGGTTTAATCCTATGGCCTAAAACACTTGCCTAATCTATAAATAAGACCCTAACCTATCCTAAATCCTCATTATTCATTCATGCAACTAAACTATGGCAAAATTTCTACTCTCATGGCCTACACTCAACTATCCTAGCCTCCACTTCATTTCTATGAAAGGTTTCATGATCATGAGAGTGTTAGAGAATCCCTATGTTAGTATGAGAGCCTCTGAAGTTGATTTCAAGGCAAAAGCTTTGATCTTTGTTCATAAAGATGGTGTTTTTGTTGATTTGGGGCATCCATCTTTGGGTTTTTGGATGATGGCATGCATAGGCTTCCTCACAAGCTTTAGTTTAATCGATTTAGGCCTTCAAATCAATGTAAGCCCTTCCCTACTCTTAGGTATTAACTATGAAGTTAAAAGTTCATGTTGAAAGTTTGGGTTTGATCATTGAGAATGATGCATGCTATCATGTTATGCAAGTTTATGAAGTCATTATCTTGATCTTATGAGCTAAAAGCCACAACCTTTATGTTGAAATGTTGCATTATGCAACATGAAAACCTTCATAATCATTATGTCAACTTGCATATGAAGTCATAACCCTTATATGATGATATATGCGAGTTACTAGTCATCATTCCTTGTCTTTTGTCACCATGATTCGTTTATGTGCCAAGTTTGGGTTTATGCATGTTTTGAGGTGTAGGAATGTAACATGCAAGTTAATGAACACATGTGTGCCTCATTTGCCACCATGATTAACTTGTGGCTTAATATCCATTTTTGTCATGCCTTTGCCAAGTCTCTTCTTTTAATCCATCACGTTGTTGCAAACGTATATGCGAGTTTAAAAAGCGTTGGGGTCACATTATGGGGAAACATAATGACATGAATATGATTTGGGTAAATGGGTATAAACATGACAACATGTAACGTTAAATATGACATGTGTTTATACTTGAAAACATAACTTGAAATGTAACATGGAAGTTGACATGTAAGTATGCATAAAAACATAAGCTTGGGAATTTACCTATTAAGTTAGGTGTACCCATTGGGAATTTACCTATTAAGTTAGGTCTACCCAATTGCTTGAAAACTTGACTATGAACATGACACTAGACTAAGCATGAAAGTGGCCAACTCGAGGTTGGGTTGAGTTTGCAACGTAAAACTACCCGGAACCGACCGGCCTAACTAGTAGTTGCAAACAACAGGACTCAATGTGAGAAGTTGGTCATGTTGTGCTTGAACCCGAGGTTAGACCAAGTTGTGGTGTAAATCTACCCGGACCCGCCCGGCTTAACTAGTAACCACAACAAAGTCTAATGTGAGAGGTTGGGGTGCATTAAATAATTAATGCCACATAATAGGGTTAAGTTAATTTGATTAATGAGGCTTAACCAAATATGACATGGACAAATGGGTTAAGTAATTTGATTAGGCTAATGATACTTAACAAAACATGATAGGGTTGGGTAGGTTAAGTAACTTAATTTTCCTAACGACACTTGACCATTTTTATACGACGAGGGGACGGGATTAAGTTAACCAACACTAAATCAATCCAACACGATAACTTGATAAGGTTAAGTAAATTTTCTTAGTAACACTTAACCGTTTAATACAGTTAATGGATGGGGTTAAGTCAACTCAGACCTAACTAATCTAAACATGGTAATTGGACGGGGTTAAGTTAATTTACACTTAACTAATCCAACTCGTTAGTTTGATGTGGTTAAGTGACCTATACTTAACCAATCTAACGTGAAAACATGATAAGGCTAAGTCACGAATCACTTGAATACGCTTGACCGATTTGACTCGGTAATTTGACAAGGTCAAGTTAATTTATATAATTAACCAATCTAAAATGATAATTAGACGAGGTTAAGTTATGGATTGCTTAATATACTTAGCCAACTTGACACATGGTTTGTAGGGTTAAGTCTTGGACTTGGATACTTAGCCAATTTTGACATGGTTCGTAGACGGGCTAAGTTATGAACTTAAGTGACACTTAACCCATTAGATAAACCCTAATTCGGAGGATTAGGTAAATAACCATAGTTAACAAGGATTATGGAAATAAGGCTAAGTGGTAAACCTTAGTTAAGGGAAACTAAGTAATAATTCTTAGTCAAGGAAATTTGGACCATTTCTTAGATAGATTAGTAACCCGATACGTTAGGTCAACGTTTAAGTATGCGTGTAGGAGCAGGCTATCTGATTTAGATAAAGGCTCCAACGAACTGGGTAACGAAGCAGCGGCTTCGGGGAACGTGAGGATATTCTTGGGATCCCTCTGTGAGCTGCCAGGTCAATATACTAGGCTCACGAGAGGTTGAGGTCTGCGATAGAAGAACCAAGAATATGCCTTGGTTGCTATGCGAGCGACCTAAAGACTGGGGTGGATAGCAGTGAGTCGACGAATACATAAGGTGCCCGAGATAGCAAGTTCGTCGATCATCTACCATCTTGAGTCAAGCGTGTACGTACGGAAAGGCAGGGAACACCCAACAGACCATAATTGCTATCTAATTATGGGTGAGGTAGGCCGTAGGATGTGGGCTGGCCGGAGTGTAGTTCTCATGCAAGATTTTCTCTTGTGTTGCCTTTCACTAGTTGAGGGAGGGGTCTCGTGGGACCATAGCCACGTGTAGAAAAGCAGACCTTAGTATCTGCATCGGCAGATAAATCTAAAGCTGCCGACCGAGTCTTGTATTTCTTGTTTTGCCCTGTGATAGGACTCGGATGGCACGATGTGATACATGTGCGTACAGTTATAGAAAAACGATTCACGATGAATGCGTGGGAAAAAGGGCGCGGTTGAGGTTTAGCGTAATCCCTAGTGGCCTAGGTGGTTTAACCCAAACCGAAATACGAAAGCGTGCAATAGGTAAGCGTAATCCCTAGTGGTGCTAGGTGGCGTAAGTCCTAGTAGTTCAAACGATGATTCATATGGAAGAGCCTAGCTAGAACAAGGGTGACAGTCCAAACGATTTCAAGGATAATACGACATGAGGAAGCCCGTACGAGGTACGGCAAAGGACTGAACTTATATACATGGAAAGAAACATATGATTTGAGTAACCTATATATGCGATATATTAGGTTGACATGGACCATTACATGACATTGGGCAAGGGACATTCATGGTTAACACATGACGCGGGTTGGGATACTAGTACGAGAGGTGCAGAGCAAATATACATGTTAGAACCAGGAAGAATATACAAAACAGATACCGTGGGATGTTAGACGGGGTAGATACCTTGGGATAGTATACTTGATAGAAATCTGACGATGGGATACTTTGATTTATCATGATACCGTAGTTTATCGCGATACCTTAGTTTATCTAAGTTCAATAGTTCATCCTGTTATTTTGATTTAGCTTATCTATCTTGTTGTCATGCTTATGTTCATCTCAGTTTCTCATGACAGTTAGCTTTACTAGTTTTTATACTAATAGTAGATAGGGCTTACTCAGTCTTTTTGACTGACCCGTTTTGTTTCGCCTCTTTTCTTCCGTTTCCCCCCCAGGTTACAGGGAGGAAATACTGCTGTTTAGTTTGGACTTCTTCTGCTTGAAGGTCATCATGGATGGCTTGGAATTTTCTTGGCTATGGCTACTTTACTGTCTTTATTTGGGGAATAATTTATGAAAAAGTCTTTATGCTTCTTTACTATTGCAAGACAGGTTTTGATGTACTCTAATGTAAAAGGCTTTAGACCTTAATTATAAATGTTTATGAAAGTTCGATTTTACTTCCGCTATTTTATATGTTCTGTCTTGTGATATTTCTGTGTATGTTTACCAATAATGCCCCTCTAAAGCTAGTGCATTCCTTTGTGAGTGACCCTAGCGGAGGCGGGGTGTTACACTTGGTATCAGAGCAGAAGGTTACCAGACTAGGCAAAAGTTTTTAAAGACCTTCTGAAAACTATTTGAAAAATCGTTTATAAAGAAGCATTTTTCAAGAAAATTTTCTTTTAAAAGAAAAAGACTATTCCCCAAAGGCCATTAGCACTATCCTTGTTTCCTTGATTGAGTCTCTTTTCCTTTCGTTCCTCCATCTGTAGTCACAGTGGTTTTAACTGTGACTAGTCTTTTCTATCTACGAAAGCGCTTTCCATGCGATGGAGGTTGTTCTCGGGAGATCAGTGGCCGCGTTATAAGAAAGGATAGTGAGAAAGAGGATAAAGGATACGAGTTTAAGGATGAGCAACTTGTTGGTATGGCTTAGTCCTCAAAGGAGGGAGAAAGATGAACAATGAAACCCATGACGAGAGAGTACATTTGGCATGGTAAAACGGGGCGGATAGTTAAGTATTATGGGACAAGGACAAGATCATCGGGAGGGCAGTAGTATGCTCTCATTTCTAGAGTACCTCGGAAGGAGGGTAACAATCTTGTTAAAGGTTTAGCTTTTCTTTTCTATCATCCCGTTAGGACTTCGTTGTTCGTATCATTTAAGTCTGCTTCGATAGTTGAGTCTTTGCACCTTAAGTACTAGCGTAATAGAGAATCCCATTTTTGTCTCAAGTCCTATGGAGAACCGGTCCATTTATTCATGACTTGTTTTGGATTTGAGAATAACATGCCTCGGTTATGGATGAAGTGGTTATCCAGTAAGGGGTGCCACTTTCGGTTTTGATAGGAGGGTAGTTAGACCTTTTGACTAGCCTTGGTAATACCCTCGAAGTATCGTGTAACCTTTTTGGAGATTCTGTCATGACTGGTTACTTAGAACCCCTTGATACCTTTATTGGAAATTTGAAGCCCGATCGAGTGGTGTTCGCCGATAAGACGGATGGTTTATTTCACTGATGCATGGGTTATAGAAATCACCTTAGTTAGTGCGCTTGATAACCTGGTTGACATCTGTTTACTTTCAAGAGAAAGTTCTTCTACGTGGAATACCTTATGGTACGAGGTCCGAGATTCACTAGTGAATTTTGGAAAGCTTGCATGAGATCATGAGTATGCAGTCATGTTTGCGTCAAGTATTCTAGGAAAAGGATAAGTGCAAGTGGAACGAGAGGCGACGAAGAAATGAGTTCCAGCTCATGTTATGGAAAAAGGAATAAGAAGCTACAAAATTGCGAAGTTAAAAGACGACTTTGATGGTCAAAGACTAGATACGCGCATGATATCTCTTTTTGGGAGTATATCCTTGATCCCTGTTTTCCTGTAGAGCTTGCTTGTAGGCTATCTTTTGTGGACATCCTCTCGGTCCTATTTTCTGTTACAAACCCCATAAGGAGTTTGTCTTGTTTATCTTCTCGACCCTGTTTCAGGGAATCCTAGGTAGAACCCTATGGATGTAAACATGTATTTGAAACATGTTATGGTTGATATGGTTGCAAATGGTTGCAAGTGGTTGCTCGTGGATGCGCGAATTTACATTAGATATTAGCTCGACTCGGTCACATTTCATATTGCATATGCACGAGTATTTATACTTGTTTATGGATGAAATTGAATGTGTTATCATGCGGTTGTCGCATATGAATGAATGATTGTGCACACATATAGTATCTATATGACTAGGACTATTTGCATACATGTTGGATTCATGGCACTATACATATTTTTGCATTAGAAAGATTATTCAGGCCTGATCATTAGCATTAGCTAAGGAACATGTACACACACGTTTTGCATATATTCATACAGCATTAGAAATCATCTAAGGACAATGGTTGCTCGTGGATGATGTTTTGAGTAGATGGATGATGGATGGTAGGATATGTTCTTCCTAACTTGGAGATTTCGGGGACGAAATCCTAAAAGGTGGGGAGAATGTAACAACCCGTATTTCGATAACATGATTAAAGACGAGAATCAAGGCAGAATTTAATTTTAAATTCTGAATCAAGTGAAACGGGCTATGCCATTGCGTTGTCTCGGAAAAATACATGAAATAGAGTCCGAGTTTTCGAAAATCGGAGTCCGTATGACCAAGATATGGCCTCGCGAAGTTTCACGAAAAATTCCCAAATTAGAGTATACTTAATTAAGTGAAATGGGTTGCGCAGAGAAATATATATATATTGATATATATATATATAATTGAAAATTAAATAAATAAATATGCAAAAATGTTCAAAACAGCGAATTGGGAGAGGGGAATAACCGAACCGGCCGATTTTTGAGGTCGACCCGAGCCCGCTGGGTCGACTAGGGGTTAATCCAGGGTGTTTGGCTGTCAACCCGTGGGCCGATTCGCTCAAATGCAGATTTTGCATTTGGATGGTTCTCATGGTTCATCTTTAATCTAAAGGCCCTAGATGGTTCCTACACTTGACTTCTTCCCCAAGACATGCTTTGATGGCTTGGATTGAATCTAGGTTTAATCCTATGGCCTAAAACACTTGCCTAATCTATAAATAAGACCCTAACCTATCCTAAATCCTCATTATTCATTCATGCAACTAAACTATGGCAAAATTTCTACTCTCATGGCCTCCACTCAACTATCCTAGCCTCCACTTCATTTCTATGAAAGGTTTCATGATCATGAGAGTGTTAGAGAGTCCCTATGTTAGTATGAGAGCCTCTCAAGTTGATTTCAAGGCAAAAGCTTTGATCTTTGTTCATAAAGATGGTGTTTTTGTTGATTTGGGGCATCCATCTTTGGGTTTTTGGGTGATGGCATGCATAGGCTTCCTCACAAGCTTTAGTTTAATCGATTTAGGCCTTCAAATCAATGTAAGCCCTTCCCTACTCTTAGGTATTAACTATGAAGTTAAAAGTTCATGTTGAAAGTTTGGGTTTGATCATTGAGAATGATGCATGCTATCATGTTATACAAGTTTATGAAGTCATTATCTTGATCTTATGAGCTAAAAGCCACAACCTTTATGTTGAAATGTTGCATTATGCAACATGAAAACCTTCATAATCATTATGTCAACTTGCATATGAAGTCATAACCCTTATATGATGATATATGCGAGTTACTAGTCATCATTCCTTGTCTTTTGTCACCATGATTCGTTTATGTGCCAAGTTTGGGTTTATGCATGTTTTGAGGTGTAGGAATGTAACATGCAAGTTAATGAACACATGTGTGCCTCATTTGCCACCATGATTAACTTGTGGCTTAATATCCATTTTTGTCATGCCTTTGCCAAGTCTCTTCTTTTAATCCATCACGTTGTTGCAAACGTATATGCGAGTTTAAAAAGCGTTGGGGTCACATTATGGGGAAACATAATGACATGAATATGATTTGGGTAAATGGGTATAAACATGACAACATGTAACGTTAAATATGACATGTGTTTATACTTGAAAACATAACTTGAAATGTAACATGGAAGTTGACATGTAAGTATGCATAAAAACATAAGCTTGGGAATTTACCTATTAAGTTAGGTCTACCCATTGGGAATTTACCTATTAAGTTAGGTCTACCCAATTGCTTGAAAACTTGACTATGAACATGACACTAGACTAAGCATGAAAGTGGCCAACTCGAGGTTGGGTTGAGTTTGCAACGTAAAACTACCCGGAACCGACCGGCCTAACTAGTAGTTGCAAACAATAGGACTCAATGTGAGAAGTTGGTCATGTTGTGCTTGAACCCGAGGTTAGACCAAGTTGTGGTGTAAATCTACCCGGACCCGCCCGGCTTAACTAGTAACCACAACAAAGTCTAATGTGAGAGGTTGGGGTGCATTAAATAATTAATGCCACATAATAGGGTTAAGTTAATTTGATTAATGAGGCTTAACCAAATATGACATGGACAAATGGGTTAAGTAATTTGATTAGGCTAATGATACTTAACAAAACATGACAGGGTTGGGTAGGTTAAGTAACTTAATTTGCCTAACGACACTTGACCATTTTTATACGACGAGGGGACGGGATTAAGTTAACCAACACTTAATCAATCCAACACGATAACTTGATAAGGTTAAGTAAATTTTCTTAGTAACACTTAACCGTTTAATACAGTTAATGGATGGGGTTAAGTCAACTCAGACCTAACTAATCTAAACATGGTAATTGGACGGGGTTAAGTTAATTTACACTTAACTAATCCAACTCGTTAGTTTGATGTGGTTAAGTGACCTATACTTAACCAATCTAACGTGAAAACATGATAAGGCTAAGTCACGAATCACTTGAATACGCTTGACCGATTTGACTCGGTAATTTGACAAGGTCAAGTTAATTTATATAATTAACCAATCTAAAATGATAATTAGACGAGGTTAAGTTATGGATTGCTTAATATACTTAGCCAACTTGACACATGGTTTGTAGGGTTAAGTCTTGGACTTGGATACTTAGCCAATTTTGACATGGTTCATAGACGGGCTAAGTTATGAACTTAAGTGACACTTAACCCATTAGATAAACCCTAATTCGGAGGATTAGGTAAATAACCATAGTTAACAAGGATTATGGAAATAAGGCTAAGTGGTAAACCTTAGTTAAGGGAAACTAAGTAATAATTCTTAGTCAAGGAAATTTGGACCATTTCTTAGATAGATTAGTAACCCGATACGTTAGGTCAACGTTTAAGTATGCGTGTAGGAGCAGGCTATCTGATTTAGATAAAGGCTCCAACGAACTGGGTAACGAAGCAGCGGCTTCGGGGAACGTGAGGATATTCTTGGGATCCCTCTGTGAGCTGCCAGGTCAATATACTAGGCTCACGAGAGGTTGAGGTCTGCGATAGAAGAACCAAGAATATGCCTTGGTTGCTATGCGAGCGACCTAAAGACTGGGGTGGATAGCAGTGAGTCGACGAATACATAAGGTGCCCGAGATAGCAAGTTCGTCGATCATCTACCATCTTGAGTCAAGCGTGTACGTACGGAAAGGCAGGGAACACCCAACAGACCATAATTGCTATCTAATTATGGGTGAGGTAGGCCGTAGGATGTGGGCTGGCCGGAGTGTAGTTCTCATGCAAGATTTTCTCTTGTGTTGCCTTTCACTAGTTGAGGGAGGGGTCTCGTGGGACCATAGCCACGTGTAGAAAAGCAGACCTTAGTATCTGCATCGGCAGATAAATCTAAAGCTCTCGACCGAGTCCTGTATTTCTTGTTTTGCCCTGTGATAGGACTCGGATGGCACGATGTGATACATGTGCATACAGTTATAGAAAAACGATTCACGATGAATGCGTGGGAAAAAGGGCGCGGTTGAGGGTTAGCGTAATTCCTAGTGGCCTAGGTGGTTTAACCCAAACCGAAATACGAAAGCGTGCAATAGGTAAGCGTAATCCCTAGTGGTGCTAGGTGGCGTAAGTCCTAGTAGTTCAAACGATGATTCATATGGAAGAGCCTAGCTAGAACAAGGGTGACAGTCCAAACGATTTCAAGGATAATACGACATGAGGAAGCCCGTACGAGGTACGGCAAAGGACTGAACTTATATACATGGAAAGAAACATATGATTTGAGTAACCTATATATGCGATATATTAGGTTGACATGGACCATTACATGACATTGGGCAAGGGACATTCATGGTTAACACATGACGCGGGTTGGGATACTAGTACGAGAGGTGCAGAGCAAATATACATGTTAGAACCAGGAAGAATATACGAAACAGATACCGTGGAATGTTAGACGGGGTAGATACCTTGGGATAGTATACTTGATAGAAATCTGACGATGGGATACTTTGATTTATCATGATACCGTAGTTTATCGCGATACCTTAGTTTATCTAAGTTCAATAGTTCATCCTGTTATTTTGATTTAGCTTATCTATCTTGTTGTCATGCTTATGTTCATCTCAGTTTCTCATGACAGTTAGCTTTACTAGTTTTTATACTAATAGTAGATAGGGCTTACTCAGTCTTTTTGACTGACCCGTTTTGTTTCGCCTCTTTTCTTCCGTTTCCCCCCAGGTTACAGGGAGGAAATACTGCTGTTTAGTTTGGACTTCTTCTGCTTGAAGGTCATCATGGATGGCTTGGAATTTTCTTGGCTATGGCTACTTTACTGTCTTTATTTGGGGAATAATTTATGAAAAAGTCTTTATGCTTCTTTACTATTGCAAGACAGGTTTTGATGTACTCTAATGTAAAAGGCTTTAGACCTTAATTATAAATGTTTATGAAAGTTCGATTTTACTTCCGCTATTTTATATGTTCTGTCTTGTGATATTTCTGTGCATGTTTACCAATAATGCCCCTCTAAAGCTAGTGCATTCCTTTGTGAGTGACCCTAGCGGAGGCGGGGTGTTACATCTAGCCTCCACTTACCTCTTAGAAACCCTAAAAATGGCCTCCAACCTCTAAATCACCTCCAAATCATCTTCTAATCAAGGATTAAGCTTAGCAACATCAAATCAAGGGAGATCTACACCAAATCAATGTTAGAGCTGCTGTTTAGCATTGGGATTCACACCAAATCAGAGATTTACTTCAGATCTAAGTCTTATTTGTGGCTAAGGTGAGTGATTTGCATAGTTCATCACTAATTATGGCTAATTAAGGGTAATTAGTGTTAATTAGCGAATTTAAACATGATAAAATTCTGGAAAAATATTTATAAAATTCGAAATGATGTTTTAGACCTCTGATATGAATTTGGGTTAATTCGGTTAAGTTTTGCTAATCACATCATTAGTTTCACCTAAACATGCTTAAGGGGAAATATGGGGTTTTGGCTAGGTTTGATCTATTTTAACCTATTATATTGTTGTTTTGATGTTTGTGGTTGATTATGCATGTTGCTATGACTGTATGGTATGCTTTGTGATTGATTAGAATAGTTGGACTAGTCGAAAAAGCCGTCGAGTGGCGTAAATTGCTTGCTGGAAGAAGTGCAGAAAACAGACCGATCCGGATCGGAACGGAGGGAGGACCCGATCCGCTCCCACACTTCATTCTTCGATCTTATCGCTCTTCTCGTGGCATGCATTGTTCGACCCTATCCGCCATGGTACTCCGACCCGAACCAATGAACTACGACGAGGCTAGGAGACTACGACCAGACCCGGGGTGATGAGAAGGACCCAATCCGAACCGTGGCACATTGGAGGACTCCGACCCGAACCGATGACGGCGATTGGACATGGAGACTTGACCGGATCCGCTGAGATGAAGATGACCCGATCCGATCTAGCGAAGGAGGAGCACTCCGATCCGAACCGAACTGATGGCTAAGAGGGGATCTGAACCGATCCGGTGATGACCAATAACCCGAGTTGCAAAAGTAGTCCAAGTGGAAGTTAGAGCTCAGGATCCAATTGGGAACCAATGAGTTCACTTCATGGTTGGGCTTTGCTGCGGGACGTGTGCTAAGGAGTTGTCGACGTTCATAACTTCGATTCACCACTGAAAATGGATGATGGGCTACTTATCAGTGCAGTAGATTCATTATGACTCGAGGGGCAAGGTGATGGTAGCAAGACTATGTTATCAGTGCAGTAGAGTCATTACGACTTGAGGGGCAAAGTGATGCGTAGTAAGACTATGAGCCAGTGCAGTGGGGTCATTGTGACTCCATGGGGCAGAGTGGACATAGTAAAGGATTAGTGAGGCTATGAGCCAGTGCAGTGGGGTCATTGGGACTCCATGGAGCAAAGTGGACATAGCAAAGGATTAGTGGCTATGTATCAGTGCAGTGAAGCCATTTATGACTTCATGGGGCAAAGTGATCATAACAAGATATGTTGGGTGATCGAAGTGGTGAATATCGTATGCTTTATGCACTGAGTGAAAGATGCGAGGATGGTTGCTATGTTTGATTGTTTGCCATCACTATGACATGCACACCCTCACCCCTGTTATCTTTACACCATTTGAAATGGCACCTTAGAGTGTTGTACAGTATGTAGTGATAACTCTTTGGTTGCAGGTCCAGGTTCAGGTATGTTTTAGTCTACTTGTTATTGTTCTGTTTAGATGCTTATCGCTCATACCAGGCTTTATGTCTGACCCAGAGTTTTATGTCTCCTCTTATTACTCTGCGTGCTCACACGAGCAGACTAGAGACAGGTTAGTTGGTGATGCGCGAGTAGATGATTCGGAGGCGAGCAGGAGGCTTCCACGTATGATATATAGATATTCTCCCTGTGTCGTTGGTGGTTGCTACTTGGGCATTAGTAGTGTACCTCCTTTATCTTGCTTTTGTTTTAGAGACAGTTTGAAAAGTTGTAATAATGTTAGCTTTGGATCATAAGCAGTACTTGGATTTTCCGCTGCTATGTTAGTTGTTTTCAGCTTATGCACTGTCTCACCTGTTTATGTCAAGTATGTTGTTATTATATTTTATTCCATGCGCTGTGAGACATTTTACAGGTTCCTTGTTAGTTCATTTCCTTCTTCCCTTTTCTTCCGACGACCCGTCCCGTGCTAACTGGACATGTGTACAACGCACTTTTGGAGTAAATGTCGGTTGGTGCGGGGCGGGCCGTCACATTTGGTATCAGAGCTCTAGGTTGCGTAGTTAAACTAGGGAAAGACACTAAGGAGAGATAGTACATATATGAGAGCGCGTATTTTTGATTACTTTGGTTTTCAAAAGCTATATATATATATATACTAGTAGTATAAGAATGAAGTCGCACTGCACTAGCACCACTATGGGGTCGTTAATCGTTTCCCCTTTTACAGATTGACGTTGAGCCGATATGCTAAAGGTGCTGGTAGGGGAGCCAATAATGGGAATGCTGCTGACATGAGGGCGATGTTTACTGACCTCATGAGAGACATGCTTAGGGAGGTGCAAGGGGCAGTTCCCAATCCCGGAATTAGTGGTGGTCCAGTAGTGCAGGCGCCTAGGGTCGATTTCGCCAAGTTGTGCAAGGATTACACTAACCTTGGTGGGAAGCCGTTCCACGGAACGGAGTCAGCCACAGATGTTCAGGATTGGTTGGATAGTTGTGATCGTATCTTCGACGACTTGGGTCTTGAGGATGCGATGAAGAGAAGGCTAGCGTCTCGTCAGCTGCAAGGGCGAGCGATGAATTGGTGGAATTCCATTAGAACAACTACTCCAGAAGATCAGGTTACTTGGGATCAGTTCAAGGCTCGCTTTAGCGAGAAGTTCATTCCAGCTGCCCAGAAGTCAGTGTTATTTAAGAGATTCTTGGAACTCAAGAAGAATGGTCGGGCAGTCTCTGACTATATTGCTGAGTTCGACACTTTGTCGAAGTATGGACTATCTCTTATCGATACTCCTGAGAAGAAGAATGATAAGTTCATTACTGGGTTGGATGGATACTTGGGGGAAAGGCTTATCAACCACATCAATGAGACTTTTGAATCAATTGTGGGGAAAGCTTTGAGATCAGAGAGTCTTTACCCTAAGTCAAAGACTGAGGCTGCATCTGCAGAAGGGCTGAAGCCGCATGCAGATGGTGGAGGCAAGAATAACTCTCAGAATAAGAGGAAGCAGAGCCAATCTAAGGATGGCCAGAAAAAGAACAAGAAAGAAGTTGAGTGCTTCAGCTATGGTAAGAAGGGCCATTATGCTAAAGAATGTCGGGCCAAGCCAGCGGATAGGAAGTGCTACAACTGTGGCCAAGTGGGACATCATAAGGATAAGTGTCCGCAACCTCTTAAGGAGAAGCAGATTGTGAAAGCATATGCTATTGATGTTGTTCCTTCTTCGTCAAATGCCCCAACTGCGGCGGAGAAAGGAAAGAATGTTGTTATTCAAGGTATGCTTTCTATTTATGATGTGCCAGTTCGAGTTTTGTTTGATAATGGGGCTTCCCGTTCCTTCATATTTAGTGACCCGGTAGATAGGTTGGGACTGGAACCCGAGATAGTCGATAGAGCATTGGTTGTGACGAACCCGATTGGTGGTTCGACTAGCCTTAGTATGATTTGCAGAAATTTGGTCTTATCGAGTCATGGATGTATGTTTGTTTGTGATTGCTTTGTTTTGGGCTTTACGGGGTATGGCATTATATTGGGGGTCGATTGGGTCCAAAGATACGGGGTGGTGGTAGACTATGAGGGCTTTTTGGTGACAGTTAGGGCGGATGATGGGCGGAGGGTAGTGTTTGGTAGTCTAGTGATGGGGTAATGGCTAGTTTTATAAATTCCCTCGACATCCCGCATGATGAGTTGTCAGTTGTGCCCGTGGTTGGCCAGTATCCGGACGTCTTCGAGGAGGTGACCGGGCTTCCACCACACCGAGAGATTGAGTTCCGTATTGATTTAGTGAAAGATGCCAGACCTATAGTAATGCCACTTCGTCGTATGGCACCAAGGGAGCAGCAAGAGCTCGGGGTGCAAGTCAGCAATCTTTTGAAGAAGGGATTTATTAGAAGAAGTGTCTCCGAGTGGGGAGCACCAGTTGTGTTTGCCACTAAGGCAGATGGTTCCCTTCGTTTGTGTGTGGACTATCGCGAGTTGAATAAGGTAACGAGGAAGAATAAGTATCCTCTACCGCGGATAGATGATTTGTTTGATCAACTGGAAGGAGCAAGAGTGTTCTCCCAGTTAGACCTCGCGACAAGATTTCATCAGCTCCGAGTAGCGGATGAGAGTGTTCCGAAAACGGCATTTAGGACGCCGTCTGGATTCTATGAGTGGTTGGTCATGCCATTTGGGTTGACCAATGCACCAGCCTACTTTGTGGATCTTATGAATCGAGTATTCAGAGATCAGTTGAATAAGTTTGTTCTTGTGTTCGTAGACGATATCCTTGTTTACTCGAGGATAGAGGAAGATCACAAGGGACACTTGAGGATAGTGATGGAGGTGTTGAGGAAACACCAATTAAAAGCGAAATTCTCTAAGTGTCATTTTTGGAGAAGGGAAGTGAGATTCTTGGGCCATGTTGTTTCAGAGAATGGTATTGCCGTGGATCCTGCGAAGGTGGCTACTGTACAGGATTGGCCTACGCCCAAGAATGCAACAGATGTAAGAAGTTTCTTGGGGTTAGCTGGATATTATCGTAAGTTTATCCAGGACTTCTCCAAGATAGCAGCACCGTTGACTCAGTTGACTAAGAAGAATCAGTCCTTCGTCTGGGACGGAGTGTGCGAGAATGCATTCAAGAGTCTAAAAGAAAAGTTGACGCGTGCGCCAGTATTAGTCATTCCGAAAGGGAATGAAGAAATGACGGTATACACAGATGCTTGTGGTACCGAATTAGGTGCTGTATTGATGCAAAGAGGTAGGGTTGTAGCTTATGCTAGTCGGCAGCTAAAGCCGCATGAGAAGAAGTATCCTACCCATGATTTGGAATTAGCAGCGATCGTGTTTGCGCTGAAGATGTGGAGACATTATCTCTTGGGAGAAAGATTTGAGTTGTTTACCGATCATAAATCGTTAAAGTATCTCTTCTCTCAGAAAGATCTGAATCTCCATCAGCAGAGATGGCTAGAGTTCTTGGCTTCATATGATTTTGATATCGCATACACACCTGGGAAAGGTAATGCGGTAGCCGATGCCTTGAGTAGGAGACATGCCAGTTTAGGGGCTATGTTTCTTGAATGGAAGCAACTGGAGTATATTGCGGGGTTTGATTTCAGACCAAAGTGCGAATTGGATCCAGTCATGCTAGCTAGTTTGGCGATCAGACCCACTTTGATAGAGCGGATTGGTTCCAGCCAGAGGGACGATCCTAATCTATTGGGAATCATCTCCAGGTTAGAGATGAACATCGACGGTGAGGAGATGAATTTGTATGGGCTTGATCGAGATGGATGGCTTAAAAAGAATGGAAGACTAGTTGTACCCAACGTGAATGGTTTGAGAGATGAAGTGCTTAGAAAATGTCATCACTCAAAACTGACTATACATCCCGGTGGTAATAAGATGTATCGAGACATGAAGCAGACTTACTACTGGGAAGGGATGAAAAGAGACGTTGGGAAGTTTATATCCAAATGCATGAATTGCCAGCTAGTTAAAGCCGAGCAAAAGAAGCCTAGTGGGCTGTTGCAACCATTAGAAATTCCCGAATGGAAATGGGAGCAAGTCTCGATGGATTTCATCGATGGTTTACCAAGGACTAGAGCGGGACATGATAGCATTTGGGTAATTGTGGATCGATTGATTAAGAGTGCAAGATTTATACCAGTCAAATCGACCAGAACGGCAGCTAAGTTAGCAGAATTGTATATGAAGTGGGTAGGGAGATTTCATGGAGTACCTAAAAGCATTGTGAGTGACCGAGACCCGTAGTTCACTAGTGGGTTTTGGAAGAGCTTACAAGAGGCTCTAGGGTCAGAATTACGTCTTAGTACCGCATATCATCCTCAGACCGACGGTCAGACGGAGAGGGTGAATCATATATTGGAAGATCTCTTGAGAGCTTGTATATTGGATTTTGGTGGATCATGGGATGACCTTTTGCATCTAGTAGAGTTTGCATATAATAATAGCTACCAATCCAGTATCGGTATGGCTCCATATGAAGCTTTGTACGGAAGACCGTGCAACTCACCATCATGTTGGATAGAGACTGGCGAGAAGTTTATGCTTGGACCAGATGTGGTGAGGGAAACTTCAGATAAGATTAAGATCATTCAACAGCGAATGAAGGCTGCCCAGGATAGGCAGAAGAGTTATGCTGATAAAAGGAGAAGAGACTTAAAATTCTCCGTTGGTGACTTGGTGTTTGTCAAGATTTCTCCGTTGAAGAGCGTGATACGATTTGGCAAGAGAGGCAAGTTGGCACCAAAATTTGTTGGCCCATTCCCTGTTCTTGAACTAGTCCGGAATTTGGCATATAGAGTTGACTTACCAGGGAAGATGGCGGGAGTTCACAACGTATTTTTTTTGCCAACTAAGGAAGTTCGTACACGACCCAGATTTGACTATTTCACCTGATCAGTTAGAGGACTTCGAAGTAGAACCCGAGGCGGTTGGGAACCGCAAGCCGATTCGTATTGTCGAGCACGATACGAAGCAACTTCGAAGGAAGGCGGTGAGGCTAGTTAAGGTTCAGTGGGGCGAGAACGAGAATGACTATACTTGGAAGACAGAGGAGAGTATTAGAAAGACGTATCCAGAACTCTTTGCCTGGTAAGATTTACTTTGCAATTTAGTTATTCCGCATGCTAGGATAGACTTGTTTCGGTTGTTTTGCATGTTTGATTGTTGTTTTATGGATTGATAGGCATACGGGACCCTTTGTGTGTTTTGGTTAGGGAATTTCGGGCGCGAAATTTCTAAAAGGGGGGAGGGGGGGTGGGTGAATGTAACAACCCGCATTTTACGCATCGGAGGATCGTAGAATATTTATTTCTTTCCCATATGAAGTCGTATGGTCATGTAACTTTGGGAAACAACCATTTGACTCATTTCCCATGTTCATGATTTTTGCCGATTTTTAAATGACCGTTTTGCCCCTAGCTGATCTTGTTTTGGCAATAACTTTTGATTGGAAAGGAATTTTGACCTGAAACCACTTCCATTAGATTCGTTTGATGGTTTACCTTTCCGTAGAGTGGTCACATGTGAAAAACGGACTTACCGTTTGGGAGATATGGCTGAAATGAGGTTTGGAAGGTAAAAAACTGCTTAACCGGGCCAAATAGGGTGATTAGTGAATGGACCCATAACCCATTTCGGGATTAGGGTTATGGGTAGGCTGAAAGGAGTTAGAGAATCATTCCATTTCAGTTTTCTAGCCTCCACTTACCTCTTAGAAACCCTAAAAATGGCCTCCAACCTCTAAATCACCTCCAAATCATCTTCTAATCAAGGATTAAGCGTAGCAACATCAAATCAAGGGAGATCTACACCAAATCAACGTTAGAGCTGCTGTTTAGCATTGGGATTCGCACCAAATCAGAGATTTACTTCAGATCTAAGTCTTATTTGTGGCTAAGGTGAGTGATTTACATAGTTCCTCACTAATTATGGCTAATTACGGGTAATTAGTGTTAATTAGCGAATTTAAACATGATAAAATTCTGGAAAAATATTTATAAAATTCGAAATGATGTTTTAGACCTCTGATATGAATTTGGGTTAATTTGGTTAAGTTTTGCTAATCACATCATTAGTTTCACCTAAATATGCTTAAGGGGAAATATGGGGTTTTGGCTAGGTTTGATCTATTTTAACCTATTATATTGTTGTTTTGATGTTTGTGGTTGATTATTCATGTTGCTATGACTGTATGGTATGCTTTGTGATTGATTAGAATAGTTGGATTAGTCGATAACGTCGTCGAGTGGCGTAAATTGCTTGCTGGAAGAAGTGCAGAAAACAGACTGATCCGGATCGGAACGGAGGGAGGACCCGATCCGCTCCCACACTTCATTCTTCGATCTATTCGCTCTTCTCGTGGCATGCATCGTCCGACCCGATCCGCCATGGTACTCCGACCTGAACCAATGAACTCCGACGAGGCTAGGAGACTACGACCAGACCCGGGGTGATGAGAAGGACCCAATCCGAACCGTGGCACATTGGAGGACTCCGACCCGAACCGATGACGGCGATTGGACATGGAGACCCGACCCGATCCGCTGAGATGAAGATGACCCGATCCGATCCACCGAAGGAGGAGCACTCCGATCCGAACCGAACTGATGGCTAAGAGGGGATCCGAACCGATCCGGTGATGACCAATAACCCGAGATGCAAAGGTAGTCCAAGTGGAAGTTAGAGCTCAGGATCCAGTTGGGAACCAATGAATTCACTTCATGGTTGGGCTTTGCTGCGGGACGTGTGCTAAGGAGTTGTCGACGTTCATAACTTCGATTCACCACTGAAATTGGATGATGGGCTACTTATCAGTGCAGTAGAGTCATTATGACTCGAGGGGTAAGGTGATGGTAGCAAGACTACGTTATCAGTGCAGTAGAGTCATTATGACTTGAGGGGCAAAGTGATGCGTAGTAAGACTATGAGCCAGTGCAGTGGGGTCATTGTGACTCCATGGGGCAGAGTGGACATAGTAAAGGATTAGTGAGGCTATGAGCCAGTGCAATGGGGTCATTGCGACTCCATGGGGCAAAGTGGACATAGCAAAGGATTAGTGGCTATGTATCAGTGCAGTGAAGCCATTTATGACTTCATGGGGCAAAGTGATCATAACAAGATATGTTGGGTGATCGAAGTGGTGAATATCGTATGCTTTATTCACTGAGTGAGAGATGTGAGGATGGTTGCTATGTTTGATTGTTTGCCATCACTATGACGTGCACACCCCCACCCCTGTTATCTTTACACCATTTGAAATGGCACCTTAGAGTGTTGTACAGTATGTAGTGCTAACTCTTTGGTTGCAGGTTCAGGTATGTTTTAGTCTACCTGTTATTATTCTGTTTAGATGCTTATCGCTCATACCAGGCTTTATGTCTGACCCAGAGTTTTATGTCTCCTCTTATTACTCTGGGTGCTCACACGAGCAGACTAGAGACAGGTTAGCTGGTGATGCGCGAGTAGCTGATTCGGAGGCGAGCATGAGGCTTCCACGTATGATATATAGATATTCTCCCTGTGTCGTTGGTGGTCGCTACTTGTGCATTAGTAGTGTACCTCCTTTATCTTGCTTTTGTTTTAGAGACAGTTTGAAAAGTTGTTATAATGTTAGCTTTGGATCATAAGCTGTACTTGGATTTTCCGCTGCTATGTTAGTTGTTTTCAGCTTATGCACTGTCTCACCTGTTTATGTCAAGTATGTTCTTATTATATTTTATTCCATGCGCTGTGAGACATTTTACAAGTTCCTTGTTAGTTCATTTCCTTCTTCCCTTTTCTTCTGACGATCCATCCCGTGCTAACTGGACATGTGTACAGCGCACTTTTGGAGTAAATGTCGGTTGGTGCGGGGCGGGCCGTCACAGTAACGGTGGGAAAAAATTAAATTAAATTATCTTAATTATGTAATTAAGTCATAAAACTCCGTATTTTGTTCAAACCCAAACAGAGTTCAACGATTTCAGATCCGTTGGAATCGTAACGACAAACACTACACTGTAGAACTGACTGGAAGAAATTTGGAGCTAGCTAAGATTTTGGTCAAATTAAACGTCTTGCTTAATTTGATTAAAACAATCGTTATTTAACTATTTCAAAACCGATCAAAGTGAGAACTCCCTCACCCAAATATTTTATACGATTATCCTATTTTATAATTGAATATATATTGATTGCCTATGCCAAAATATATTTGATTTAATTATCACAAATTGTTATATGGTAGCTCACATCACAGTAGTTTGCAAATCAAAAGGATGACTAATTGATTGAGTTAATATTTAAATGAATTTTGATTGCCTGTGTTTAAAATGTATGCTTCGTGGTTGATGGATGATTTATTTTACAGTTTTATTATTAATATTTTTAAACTGTGAATATAATTATCGACGGTGGAAACACTTATATCATAATCATTGATTGATGGATGGTAGTTGATATGGATGTGTTTTCATCATTAACACATAAACTTATACCACAAATATGAAATTGGAAATTTATTGAATTTCATTTTATTGAAATATTAAATGAATTTTACGTTGATTTAAGTGAAATTTGGCGATTGAATGGAAATTGGATTTTTAAATCGAAACTGATTTGAAAATGAAGTTGTTATAATTTTAAACAACTATTGAAATGGAACTGAAAGAGATTTGAATTAAAAACAACTTATTTTAATTCAACTGAGATTTTGAATATTATATTCAAAATGTGAACTTGAATGAGATACAGAAATGACGTTAATAATTCGAACGGACTTTTCCATCGATCTTATTTATTTTTATAATGGATAAATATTACATTTTGAAAATATTATTATTTTGATATAACAATATGGAATATTGAATTTTGATTTGAAATTGAATTGGAAGTTTAAATTGCTTTTAAACGAAGTTATAAACAATTTATACGCGTTTTGAATGGAAATCAACGAAATTTATTATATTTAATAAAATGGTCTGAATAGGACGTGTCGCACATCGATCATTCGTGAATTTAACCACTAACCTCAAATTGAGGTAAAGGGAGATCCGACCGTCGGATTCTCCTGAAACTGGATCTGTTAGGTCCGTAATGAAATGAGCTTTCGAATAAAATTAGAATTTTTAAGATCTAACGATTTGATTTAAAAACATGTCCAAATCTATTTTAGAAAAGGCCGCTGTAAATGTAGTTCGGTGGCCGGAATTGGAAATCGACTGTAAGTGCCTTAAAAAAATTATTAGAAATTTGGAAAAATTATGTTAAATCATAATAAATGATTAAAAAGGATTTTTTATGGAATAATCCAAGTTTAGAAAAGATTTTTTATCTGGATAAGTTGTTTATCAACTAAAATAAAGAACCGAGAAGAATTATAATGGTTTTAATATAACGAGAGTTTTCCAATATTTAAATTAGTTTGAATGGAAATTATCCTCGAATATTTTGAATTTGGATACCGTTAAGGAATTTGAAAGATATAAATATCACTATTCCCTGTACGGTATCTGTTGGTTTCAGAATTTGATATTGAATATAAGTCGATAAGATTTCTATTCAAAACCTTGTATTTAATATCAAATGGGATTTTCGGTTTGTTGTGAATGGTGTCTTTAATAGCACTTTTCTTAAACCCAGTTGAAATAGAATTATGGAATAAATCTTTTAATTAAGATTTAATGGAATTTTCCAATTTAATCAATTAAATGGAAGTTGATTTTGGGTTTATTGTGAACAATGTTTTAAATAACATTAGTTCTTTAACCCAATTACAGTGAAGTTATGATTTGGAATTTTGTAAATCTTTTAATGAAGACTTAATGGAAATTTCCAAAGTAAATTTTTACAATTTAATATATTAAATTAGAATTGAATGGAATTTAGTTTAGTGATAATCGAGATGAACCTATGTGGAGGAAGACCTGTACCATTTAAGGAATTTAGAAGACTTTATCGTTATTCCGTTCATAGTATTAGTCCGACTTGGAAATTTATATCGATTATATACTGTTATGATTTTCGTGAAGATTCTAGTGAAATGGAAGTTGATTTCGGGTTTATCGTGAACGATGTTTTAAATGACATTTGTTCTTTAACCCAGTTAAGGACAAGATTTATTTCCTAAGGTTGATAATCATTAAATAATGATTTTTGGAGATTAAAACTAAGTGGAGTTTTAATAAATCTTTAATTAGATTTAAAATGTAAAGTGGTAATTAAATTTACCCAATTAGAGAAGCGTTCGAGAATACAGTACCACCAATTTTACTCCATGAGATAGTTAAATCTTTAATTAGATTTGAAATGTTAAATGGCAATTAAATTTACCGATAACACAGTGGGTGTTAGATATGGAGTACTAACAGTTTTGATCCATTGGATGAATATGTTGGGATTGAGATAATAAAATGAATGATTACTTTGGTAAGGCTCCTTAATCCCAACAAGACGTATATGGCTTAATTTGGTTTAAGTTGTTAAAAGATATTATAAGATCTTTTGAAATGATTTCCAAGGAATGGATTAAATATTGTTTAAAAGATATAATCTTTGATAAGATTATTGGGATCCTTTCACATAGTAAAGAATATTTGAATAAAAGAATATTTTGAATTGGAATGAGATGTATGACATTTTTTATATCACTTGATTTGAAAAATGCGATAGTTATTCATCAAAACCGGGTTTACCCATTCTTAATAACTGATACGACGATTGAAAGTAGAAGATATTGAAGATGGTGGTTAAAGACTGGAGACCTTCACATTGTTTGGATTATTGTAGATGTTTCGATTGGGGTGTACAACCCAAGACAAGATTATAAGTGGCGGTCGTCTAAACGTACTTGGAGATCTACCGGATATGCGAGGGCCTCTCTCATGTATTGGACATATGAGACGAGGAATGAGGTACCTCTGGTTTCATTCACACCTAGAACGAACTTGCAAATGGAATGTATGTCTAACGTTGTATTTTGTGTTGTAATCCTTAATCTCTACTATTTTTTTTGTGGTGGCTGGGAATTTATTCTCTTTGCTTAAAAACCTTCTCTGAGACATACGAGCTTATTGGTTATATATCGTAGACACCAGTGGTATGGTTAAAATTGACAATGTGGCATGCTGAGATGTAGTGTTCAAAGCTTCTTGTTAAAAAGCAGTGTTTTGTGGATGATGATCAAAGCGTGGATGATATAGCATAGCTTTGAGTGTTGTGACGTCGATGAACCTCACACGTCGGTATGATGGTGAACTGATGGTTAGATCAGTATACTTTCGAGATGAGGATGAGCAACCTACGGGTTGAGATTTGACAACTTTTAGGGTTGTCATAGATTCGGTCGACCGAGGAGAGCTGGCTGTGGTCGCTCCACGCCTAGAGGGATAGGGTATATACACCCGATTCCCAGAAGGATAGAGTAAGTGGTATTTTCCGAAGCCTTGGACTTAAGCCGCAGTGATACTCGGAATTCTGGATATAGTGCGAACGTGTATTATGGTGCTTTCCAAAGCTCTGGACTTAACCGTGGAAATACACTTCGTGATCAATATTTCGAATCATGATGGAAATCCAATTTCCAATATGCGACTTTACGGTTTTAGTTGTATACCTGTGGCGACATAGTAGGATGAGGTACTATGCCGTCTATGATCGATACATTTACTTTCAAAATTGATTTCTACACTATGTACTTATAGTAACAAAAGATAAATTTCACATATCAGGCATGTTTGGCTATTATAAGGTAAAACTCTATCCTTCGGCCTGCATTGCATTGTGTGATGGGGCCTGAGTCTTATAATCACTTCACTATTTTTTTACATTGCGAGTTTTGTTTTATGGTATTCATATGGAGGAAACCCGTTCCGTGTCATACGGCATGGTCCCGTGATTTGCCCAACTTTAAGTAAAGAGTTAATAATTGTTTTAAGTTTTCACACAATCTCATGACTGACCTGGAGTTTATTGTTTTTGACCTAAACTTCTGGTGCCCATTTTTCCATATGGGCAACTAATAGTTTTGTTTTTGCAGATACATTTATATTTATATTTCCGCTGCATTGTAATTTAATTCTATGATATTATTATTTCGCTGTGTATCGATTATTTTACTCTGATATATTCTGTACTCTGATGTAAAATTGTTGTAATAGCAACAAAATGTTCCTTGTTTTATGTTCTAATGTGTTGTATTCCTATAACAGTTCGAGGATTTCTATCTTTTGGATTGGAGCTGTGTGGTTAATGATCGATTTAAAGGGCGACGATTTTCGGGTCGCTACAGGTGGTATCAGATCTTTGGTTTACAAAGCTCAGGAATATGACTAATTAGAACGAGATGAAAGAATTCATAAGAGATAGGATTAGTAACATCGTATAAGAGAACTCATTAGAGATAGGGTTATTAATGCCCTAGAATGAGTTGGAAGTGTATTGTATATATAAAAGAGAATGAATTTGAATATAAATAAAAATGAATTTGATTTTGAATGATTATACATGGATAACCACCCCTGATTATTTTAATAAGAGTTTGAGTGTTTAGTTTGACGTCGAGTTTGGACTATCGAGTATAAGAATATTTTGCATATACGTCTGATCCGTGTGTCTATGAAGTCTTGAATATATTGCATTGATATAGAATCACATTTTAGTCGCTTAAGGATGATTCTAGTGCGCGACATCAACAATGTTCATTTTCGAGTTCCGAAAGTGGGATGACTATATGATTCTAATTGAAACGTCGAAATATACTTAAACTAATTTAAGTAAGTATTTGGAAATGATTTGATATTTAAATTTAACTAATATTGGTTAAATATATTAAAAAGATAAAAATAAAGTCAAACGAATTAAAATTTAACTTTAGTGAAGTTACATAAAATTGGAACAATAAAACCAATGTAAAGATGAAAATTGAATTGAATTAAGTCAAATTTAACGTAAGTGTTGAATTAATTTGGAAATGTTTTGGAATTGGATATATGTATATATTGGACAGGTTGTGGAAGCTAAGAAGAGAAATAAAATTGTGTACCCGACAAACAAGTACATATTTATTTCATCGATTAGGTTGATTATTTTATGAGCCAATTGGCTAGCTGCTTAGCTTTTGGATTTTATTTTGATTTATGAGAGCCTATAGAGGCAAGTTGCAATTGTATCGATTAACCTGTACAAAGGAGGTTATGGTGAAATTTTTCGAAAACTTAAGGTGTTAGCCAAATTTCGAGAAACTGGAAATTTCTTAGAAACTGTAAATTTGAAGAACTTGAGCCAGAACGAAGGCAGAGTTGGATACGTAAACGACCTTCGATTTTATTTTCCTTTTCAGGGACGAAAAGTTTTAAGTGGGGGAGACTGTAACAACCTTGAATTTTGAAACCAATTTAAAATTTAATTTTAATAGATTTTAATGGAAATTAAATATTCTAAAGGATTTATTTTTAGAATTAACGATTTAGAATTGATTAAAAATGAATTTTGAATGTATAAATTTGAAATTTAATTAAAACGAACACGTAACGTCACGGTAGAAGAATTTTGGCTGTGAACTTTAAATGAATGTACAGAATTCAAATTAAGTCAGATTTTAGTAAAACAAGAAACATCAGACTCTATTTAATTATATCTTTCAAACGAATATAAGAAATCGAGATTTCGAGTTATAAATTATAAGTTCTGTCCAAATTAAAATTTCAAATAATCGCTATAGAACTTATTAATATTTTAATATTATTTAGGCCCTTAAAAATAGCCATTTTGAAAATGATCTTTCTTTTCGACGAAACTAATTTTGTTGGATCCGAAACATCAAATTATTGTCAGGTTTAAAATTTCAAGTCAATTGAAACTAGTATGCAAGCGTGGTAAATTTAAACACGTATTAAATTTCAATTATAATTTAATAAGCTTGTAAAAAAGTCATTTTTCAAATAGTTAAAAAATTCGATAAAATTAATTTTTTTAGAACCGTAATTGAAAAACATAGCTAGATTTCAATTTGCGTAATTTTTGGAGTCAGTATGTGGTCGGGGAAAATTAAAACATACGTTCAAATTTAGTATTTAACGTTATATTGAATTATATTTTAATTTTGATAAAAATGATTACAACAGTCGAAATAGCTTACGAAACACATTCCATTGTATTCGGAATATGGGTATTTGGCTAGGGACATCAGTTATTGGGGTTCGTTTGGAGCGTTAAATTTCAACGTTAAGTAAAATGAGAATTAAATAATAAGTTATATATATACATATATACATATATATATATATATACATATATACATACATACATATATATATATATGGGGGCATTTTACCATAAGGACCTCCTTTCATCCGCTAATTAATTTGTAGGACACGCCTTTACAATAATTATTTTCCAGGACAAAATTTTATTCGGCTATTTGATCTTTCTATTCTTCATTTCTGTAAGCATTATCGACCCTCAAAACAACCCCAAATCGATTTCAAATCCACTTTCTTCTTCTCTTTTACTTGTCGATTTGTCACCTTCGAATTAAAATGTTTTGAGCTCATTATTTTCTCATTCGGCCAACCTTTTCACTGAAAAGCATTAACGATTTCACTAAAAGCCTAAATCCTAAAGTTTTTCATCGATTAATCTATGCCACATTTCTTTGGCTGATGATAATCACCTCACATTTATTCAGCTGAACAAACTAAGATGCGATTTCTATTAACTATTTGCAAGATGCGATTTCTGTTCACTAGTTGTTGAACAAGTAAGTACTTGTTTATCTTTGTTGTTTGTTGTTCATCGACTATTTTTATTTGCTATATATCACTTGTCTTTGTTAGCTGAAGTAAGTAGTCATTCACTGATTGATTTTATTTGTTGTATATATTCAGCAGTAGATGTTATTTTGTTTGACAACTTAAAAAGATAAAGAATTTTATCTTTTAATTTGAATGATTTAATTACGTACTAAACATTAGTAATATTTTATAATTACTGATACATGTTAAACATATTTGTTGATTTGTTAATCATACGTATATATTGAGTGTGTTAATCATACGTAATATGAATTAATTTATTGTGATGATATAACATAATATGAAACTGTTTGGCTAATTATA
This sequence comes from Allium sativum, assembly GCA_030737875.1. Lineage (NCBI taxonomy): Eukaryota > Viridiplantae > Streptophyta > Magnoliopsida > Asparagales > Amaryllidaceae > Allium > Allium sativum. Next base: position 45,582,968 of record CM060915.1, on the reverse strand, counting down.
AGCATGTATTCAGTGGTAGATATTATTTTGTTTGACAGCCTAAAAAGACAAAGGTGTTTTTCTTTTGATTTGAATGATTTAATTACGTATTAAACCTTAGAAATATTTAATAATTACTGACACATGCTAAACATATTTGTTGTTTTTCTTATGATTTACAAAAATCGGGTATACCAGTATGATTTAGATCATAACAAATATGTTTGCTACTGATGTAATAACAGCTATAAATTGATCATGCAAATGTAATAACAGCTATGAATTGTGTTGATGTAAGAAAATTGAAGAAGCTCGGTTGTGCGTGAAACATGATTATTCCAGTGGTAATTTTTCTTATGACTTACATTTGCTTGATCATAACCAATATATTTGCTCCAGTGGTTATTTTTTTTGCTCTATTTTGTTTTCATAATTACAATACATATATCTTTATTATAACACATTTTAATCATAACAATTTTCCATCATATATACCTACATTTTTATAAGAACATAAATATATTTGTCTTTTTCGGAAACTATGAGCAGGATATAAATAAAAATTTTAAAAACATTATTAAGTGTATATCGCACCTTAATTAACAATAAATTAGCCAAAAAATACTGCATGAAAGAAACATTTTTAACCCATTATTCAAAAAAGATAAACCCATATATCCTTTTCACAGTTTCAAATGATACCAGCAATATTACTAATTCTATTCATTTATGAAAGAAATATGTATGAGAATCTTGTTTTACATGATAATTATATACGAAACAATTTTCTAAAAATTCTGGAAGGGAAACATTTAAAAATAAAGCTTGCACATGTAATGTCATTGAAGCAGTTTAAGCTTATATAGTAGGTGATAGCATATAGTTGTGTAAGCATTTATGTTTTTTTACAGTACTATTTCATTCGCTTGAACATATATCACTTTAAATATGAGCCAACATCAGTTCATACAAGAGTAAATCTCAGGGTTGTCCATTTTGTTCAAGTATTGCCTTTGAGATTCTAAGATGTTATTTAACCTTTTGAACAAAAAGATAAAATAATTTATCTTTTTGTTCAAAAGGTAAATCAATGTTCAATAATATTTTATATTTATTGATATTTATTAAGTATGTTAGTTAAATAGTGATACATGTTAAACTTGTTTGTTGTTTTAGTAATGACATAAAATTATTACATAACGTATGAACTTGATTTAAAGCGTACTTGAAAAAGATAAAAGCATTAATCTTTTTATACAGACAGTTTAATAACATAATTAACTATAACTGAATTCTCTTAGTTATTGTTGAATATCTAAAGAAATAATTTCTAAAGATGAAATAATGGTTTTCAATCAAGTACAACAACATGCAACTATTTGGCAATCCAACAAAATTTGTAACTTACATCTATCTTTTCAAAACTGAACTTCAGATTTAAAAAAGATAAATGAATATAGATATGTCATGTGTTAATTGTTAGTTGCAAATATGCAATATTAATGAGAAAACTACACTTTTAATTACAAAATTGCATTTTTGTAAATAACAATTTTTAAATGTTCAGTAGAATATCTTAATTTATTTTTGATTTAAAAAAGATAGTTGCATCTACTTTTTCAAAACTGAACTTCAGATTTAAAAAAGATAAATGAATATATATGTCATGTGTTAATTGTTAGTTGCAAATATGCAATGTTAATGATAAAACTGAACATTTAATTACAAAATTGTATTTTTGTAATTAACAATTTTTAAATGTTTAGTAGAATATCTTAATTTATTTCTGATTTAAAAAAGATAGTTGCATCTATCTTTTCAAAATTGAACTTCATATTTAAAAAAGATAATGAATATATGTCATGTGTTAATTGTTAGTTGCAAATATGCAATGTTAATTATAAAACTGAACTTTTAATTACAAAATTGCATTTTTGTAATTAACAATTTTTAAATGTTTAGTAGAATATCTTAATTTATTTCTGATTTAAAAAAGATAGTTGCATCTATCTTTTCAAAACTGAACTTCAAATTTAAAAAAGTTAAATGAATATATATGTCATGTGTTAATTGTTGTTGCGAATATTCAATGTTAATGATAAAAATGAACTTTTAATTACAAAATTGCATTTTTATAATTAACAGTTTTTGAATGTTTAGTAAAATATCTTAATTTATTTATGATTTAAAAAAGATAGTTGCATCTATCTTTTCAAAACTGAATTTCAGATTTAAAAAAGATAGCTCAATATGTATGTCATGTGTTAATTGTTAGTTGTAAATATGCAATATTAATGATAAAACTGAACTTTTGGTTACAAAATTGTAGTTTTGTAATTAACAATTTTAAAATGTTCAGTAAAATACCTTATTTTATTTCAGATTTAAAAAAGATAGTTGCATCTATCTTTTCAAAACTGAACTTCATATTTAAGAAAGATATCTAAAACTACTTTGATAAAGATACGATAAACTACTCTGACTATTTTTTCAGACGAATAGCTGCCCTTTGTAGCATGGTCGGCGGTGATGTAAACTTTATGACAATGCCTTTTTTTACTGCAGACAGATGCAGCTTATTCAAATCAAACATGAATCAATTCCACAATGTGTAGAAGAAGCTAGTTGAATTTCTTGTCTCAGACGCAGCCAAATCAGAAGCACTACACTCTACTGTGATAAGATACATGTTGTTCATGATATCCTGGGCTGAGATGACTGGATTCTTCTTCGTGTTAGAGGCCCTACTAGCTTCTGTATCCCATGTCTTATTTGTATTTAACAAGCTGTTCTTCTTTGTGTGAAAAAGATAAAAGTATTTATCTTTATCTGAAAAAGATAAAAATATATACATTTTCAGTTGTTATAGAGTTAGTCCCTTGTATTTATATTTGTATCTATACATGTCAAGGAGTTTAAAATGTTTTGTTCCTTGTATTTATATTTGTATTAAAATTATTTTTGTACGTCCAACGAAATATTTCATGTAAATGTAGAGAATTGGAAAGTCATCAGAAAATATTTCGTGTTTATGCTATTATTAGTTCTGAGCTTAGCTGCTACAACAGTATATAACATGGATCATGATATGTCGCCTTATTTGCATTCATCTTATTTGTTTCGGTGATGAATTTGGAATGCCTAGTGTTAACTAGCAAGCTGTAACATAACTGATGTTAATTTAATGATGAAATTCTGATAAATGATCATGAATTTTCAATGGCTAATTGGATTCTAATACTCAGTTAAGAAAGATACAAGCATTTATCTTTTGTTGAAAATATGTTACTACTGCATTTTTTTAATGTTACTAAATATTATTTATATTTCTTCACAGAGCATTACAAAAAAATAGTAACATGTGATAGTACATGAAATATCCTCATGTAGATACAATATACTATTAATAAAAAATTATGTAACGAGCTTAAAAAATATTATCAGTAAAAGATAAAATGATTTATCTTTCTTCAAAAAGCAGTAGAACCATATTGCATATTACAAACTCATGGTCAGTTATCTGAATAACATCATTACCCATTACAAATTCATTATCAACAAATAATTGCAAATACAGACTACAAAATTGCTGGAATGAAACATAAAAAAAGCAACAAACTGGCAAGTCTAATAAATAAAACAACATTTTTATACATGTAGCATAAGGAAATATATACAGTACAACATTGTAAACCAACGTCGTCTTGACTATTTTTTTTTGCAGAACAGATCTCCATATACTTCTTGATCCTTATCTTCTTTCAATCCAGCGCCTAAAGTTGATATGCTGAAATTGATTTAAAAAGATAATTCTATTTGTTATGCAACAGTTTCACCATTTATAGCAGCCCTAACTCAAGAACTAGATTCAAATAGGCACCAGGTGTTAACTTCACAATATGCTTGAAAATTCATGCTTCCTTTGAAAGAGCAATACTTCTCCCATGTACGCTTTCTTCAACATATAATTATTTCCCTTTTGCAAAAATGCTAATAATCCAATACTGCAAACGGTTGTAAAAATCGACTTTAAATATGTATATATAATAGAAACACCATACATGAAAGTCATTGCCGATCAAGTCAAACACTTCATGAACTCGATATGCAAACAGTGCATCAAAATAAATATTATCACGTAACCATATCATCTAAAACGTTGATTTTTATTTAATATCTGTTTAGATCACCGACTGTAAATCACCTGTCATATAAAACTTACAACACAAAGAAATTTTTTCTTCAAGGACAATTGTTCGATATAGCATTCCATTAATCCAAAAGCAAAAGACCACTTAACTATTATAGTCTGTCAATACTAATCAACATCCCTCAACATCTTAATATTACAAAAGAGTAAAACCATTCTATATAGATAAAACTAACTTGTATATCATTTTTTATGAAACACTTGGAAAAGATAAACTATTTATCTTTTATATCTTTTTTTATAAAACTGACTAGTATATGTTTTTCTATGTTTTACCTGTATTTAAAATGATATACAAACTATAGCAAGTATAATACAATGATAAATGCATAATAATATTACAAACTTAACTAAAACACTAATATGTATATGTTTTTATACGAAACAAAAATTAATTATTTAAAAAGACAACCATGATATTTTTTTGTCTATTTATTTCCTAATATAAAAATGAATACTGTTAAAACTTAAGTTATTTTATCTTTTCAGTAAAAAAGCTAATTTGTATATCTTTTTGTATGATAAAACATAAGTTATTTACAAGCTAAAAGTATTTATCTTTTCACACAAGATAATACACATATTATATGTTTTTATCTTTTTTTTAAAGAACAACTTGCAGTAATGATCTAAATCATATTGGTATACTTGAACTTTCTTTTTGTATACTGTGTACAATCACTATGATATTCAGTGCAGGGCAAGGCCATAAAAAAACAACACAGCAAAAGTAGGCAAATACAATCACTATGATATTCAGTTTAAATAATAACAAACAAACTACTATTTTATTCCAGTTTAAGATTAATGTCGAAAAACTTTAACAAAGCCTAATCGTGGGAAATAATCACCTGAAATAGTCAATTTTTCTCATATCGAGGAGAAGTCAAGTGAATGCTCCCTGGTCTTTGATTTTGCGTGAGACTTCAGGTTGTTGGATGACTTGCGGTGATGACAGCGAGAAGGTAGGTGGTGATTTGGTTCTGGATTGAAGTAGAAAACAAATTGAAGAGGAGCAATTTGGAGAGGGACTGAAGTGGAGGCCATTTTTCTCGATTTGAGACGAAGGGTTTTCGGCTGGATAATAGTAGAAGGGGAGGAGCGACGTTTTTGTCCTACAAATTAATTATTTGAAACCCGTGTCCTCCAAAATAATTAAGAGGGGTTAAGGAGCCCTTATGACAAATTTCCACTATATATATACCCAAAAATATCGAAACCCTAACTTCCATTCTACAGGATTGTTGCCATTTTCATCTTAATGACCGATTTCATCCAGTTTTAAATCGCTAAAATCTTCTAATCCATGAATTTATTCACAAAACTTCCAATGTGAAAATCAAAGAGATTCAACAGATCTTTAATTCTGTACGATTGTGATTATGTTTCATATCGTATGTTGCCGAATTTCTTCCTCCAACCAGCCACGTTCAAAGCAAATTTTGAGGCCAACAGAGGAGTCGAGTTCATCATGATTGGGGGAGGTTGGCAGCGACGAGTAGGGCTTTCGAGTGGTCAACTCTAATCGACAGCCAGGTGTTTCGAGTGTCGTGCGACGGCCAGGTGCTCCGACGTGGGCTCGTGTTTTAGCTGAAAGAAGAACCAGGGAGGAAGGAAAGGGTAATGGCGGGAAAAAAATTAAATTAATTAAATTATATTATCTTAATTATGTAATTAAGTTATAAAACTATGTATCTTGTTCAAACCAAAACAGAATTCAACGATTTCAAATTCGATGGAATCGCGACGATAAGCTCTACACTGTAGAACTGTCTGGAAGAAATTTGAAGCTAGCTGAGATTTTTGGTTAAATTAAACGTCTTGTTTAATTTGACTAATAAAATCGTTATTTAATGATTTCAGAACCAATCAAAGTGAGAACTCTCTCACTCAAATATTTTGAACGGTTATTCTATTTTATAACTGAATATATGTTGATTGCCTATGCTGATTTATATTTGATTTAATTATCACAAATTGTTATACGGTATATGGTAGCTCATATCACAGTTGTTTGCAAACCAGATGGATGATTGATTGATTGAGTTATTATTTGAATGAATATCGATTGCCTGTGTTTGCAATATATGCTTTGTGGTTGATGGATGATTTATTTGACAATTTTATTATTAGTATTATTAAACCATGAATATAAGCGTTGACAATGGAAACACTTATATTATAATCACTGATTGATGGAAGGCAGTTGATATGGATGTATTTTCATTATTAACACAGAAATTTATACCATGAATATGAAAACGGAAATTTATTGAAATTCATTTTATTGAAATATTAAATGAATTTTACATTCATTTAAATCAAATTTGGCGATTGAATGGAAATTGGATTATTAAATCGAAGCTGATACGAAAATGAAGTTTTTATTATTTTAAACAATTATTGAAATGATTGAAATAGAATTGAAAGATATTTGAATTAAAAATGACTTATTTTAATTCAAATGAAATTTTGAATAGTATATTCAGAATACGAACTTGAATGAGATATATAAACGACATTAATAATTCGGACGGATTTTTCCATCGTTCTTATCTATTATTATAATGGATGTCAAGAGATTTGGATTACAAAATATTACATTTTGAAAATATTATTATTTTAATATAACAATATGGAATATTCATTTTTGATTTAAAATTGAATTTGAAGTTTAAATCGATTTTAAAAGAAGTTATAAACGTTTTATAAAACACGTTTTGAATGGAAATCGGAAAAATTTATTATATTTAAAAAATGGTTTGAATAGCACGTGTCGCACAATGATCGTTTGCGAATTTCAACCATTAACTTCAAATAGGCATAACGGGAGATCCGACCGTCGGATTCTCCTGAAACTGGATCCGTTGGTTCCATAATGAAATGATTTTCAAATTAAATAAGAATTTTTAAAATTCAATGGTTTGATTTAAAACATATCCAAATTTGGAAAAGGTCGCTATAAATGCAGTTCGGTGGCAGGAATTGGAAACCGACTATAAGGGCCTTAATAAAAATATTAAAAATATGAAAAAAAATGTTAAATCATAATATATGATTATAAAAGATTTTGGATGGAACAATCCAAGTTTAGAAAAGATCTTTTTATCTGGATAAGTTGTTTATCAACTAAAATAAAGAATTGAGAAGAATTATAATGGTTTTAATATAACCAGAGTTTTCCAGTATATAAATTGGATTTGAATGGAAATTACCTTTGGATATTTCGATACGGGATTCCGTGATTTTACGGATATCGTTGAGGAATTTGGAAGATATAGATACCGCTATTCCCTATACGGTATCTGTTGGTTTCAGAATTTGATATTAAATATCAGTCGATACGATTTCTATTCAAAACCATGTATTTAATATCAAATGGGTTTTGGGATTGTTGTGAATGGTGTCTTTAATAACACTATTCTTAAACCAAGTTGAAACAGAATTGTTGGAATAAATCTTCTAATTAAGATTTAATGGAATTTTCCAATTTAATAAATTAAATTGGAATTAAATGGAAGTTGATTTTGGGTTTATTGTGAACAATGTTTTAAATAACATTAGTTTATTAACCTTATTCACAGTGAAGTTTTGATTTGGAATTTTATAAATCTTTTAATTAAGATTTAATGGAAATTTCCGAAGTAAAATTTTCCAATTTAATATATTAAATTGGAATTGAATGGAATTTGATTTAGTGATAATTGAGATGAACCTTCGTAGCGGAAGACCTGTACTATTTAAGGAATTTAAAAGGCTCTGCCATTATTCCGTTTATGGTATTAGTCCGATACGGAAATTTATATCGATTATATACGGTTATTATTTCCATGAAGATTCCAGTGAAATGGAAGTTGATTTTGGGTTTATCTTGAACAATGTTTTAAATGATATTTGTTCTTTAACCTAGTTAAAGACATGATTAATTTCCTAAGGTTGATAATCATTAAATAATGATTTTTGGAGATTAAAACTAAGTGAAATTTAATAAATCTTTAATTAGGTTTAAAATGTAAAGTGGTAATTAAATTTACCGAATTCGAGAAGTGTTTGAGAATGCAGTACCACCAATTTTACTCCAGGAGATAGTTAAATCTATAAATAGATTTGAAATGTTAAATGGTAATTAAATTTACCGATTAACACATTGGGTGTTAGATACAGAGTACTACTAGTTTTTCTCCATGGGATGAATAGGTTGAGATTGGGATAGTAAAATGTATGATTACACTACACCAAAACAGGGATGAATAGGTTGAGATTGGGATAGTAAAATGTATGATTACACTACACCAAAACAGAGGATTCCCAACAAGTATAGGTGTTACAAAAAATTTCTGTAACACTTTTTAGTGTTACCAACGGCCTGTGAGGAATTGTCTAGCTATATTTGTAGCACTTATAAGTGTTACAAACAGAGTAATTGCTAACACTTATAAATGTTGGAACCAGAAGATATAGTAACACTTATATGTGTTACAAACATATTCACAGCTAGCACTTATAAATGTTGGAACCTGGAGATATCGTAACACTAATAAATGTTACAAACATATTCATTGCTAACACTTATAAATGTTGGAACCATAAGATATGGTAACACTTATAAGAGTTACAAACATGTTCATTGCTAATGCTTATAAATGTTGGAACCAAAAGATATGGTAACACTTATAAGTGTTATAAACATACTTATTGCTAACACTTATAAATGTTGAAACCTAAGATATAATAACACTTATAAATGTCAATATCATAATCCTACTAACACTTATAAATGTTGGTATACATAAATTGCTAACACTTACAAATGATTATATATAATTCAACATATCATTTCAATATAAGAATTGGTACACTTCCATATTTCAAATATGCTCAAATATTTGTTACATGCTTCCAATTTCAAAATACCATAATATCAAGTTCAAATTACAAAAGCAATATAAAGTTTTACTAAAGATACATAGAATTTTAGATATTGCGAAGGTGAAACGTGGACCATATCTTAAGGCGAAACATGGAGATAGGATCATTGTCAAGGTCACACATATTTAATTTCCCATTGCCATTACATTCCATATTAAATAACAAGTGTATTTGCAAAACTGATAAATAATAAGTTATTATTCCAAAACTGACAAATAACAAATGAATTGTAAAACTGATAAATTCAATATAAGATCTGAGCCTCGACTCAGTTTTAGCATTCCTCAGTTTGTGCAAACTGAGCCGAGGCTTAGTTTTTGTGAAAACTAAGCTTCTCAGTTTTACTGAGCCTGCTTAGTTTTTGCGTGTTCGTGCAAACTGAGCCTCGGCTTAGTAAAACTGAGCGGCTCAGTTTGCGCAAAAACTGAGCGGCTCAGTTTGCGCAAAAACTGAGCCTCTGCTCAGTTTTCACAAAAACCGAGCCTTAGTTTTCACATAACTGAGCCTGCTCGGGTTTGGAAAAAACTGAGGCTGCTCAGAATTGGCAAAAGCCGAACCGACTCAGTTTTCGCGTGAAAACTTAGCCTCGGCTTAGTAAAACTGAGAGGCTTAGTTTGCACGACAACTGAGCCGAGGCTACAAACAACAATGGACACGGTGCTCTCAGGCTTGCATACACACAACAGCTGTGAAGACATCATTTCAATGTGTTGTACGCATTAGATGGAAACACAAGCAAAATAGAACATGAAATTTTAATGTTTTAAGTTCTTCCAAACAATGATGAATACATCATTTCATGCAATCTAAAGTGCGGAATTGGGATGATATAAGATGTTGTGATGAGTAATATTTGCTGGAAATAAATATTTGTGTTCAATGTCTAGGTTCAATTACAGATAGTGGAACTTAGGATCTGTCCCTTATTATCAACTCAATACATAGAAATTTCTTTTCAAGAACATGTTTTAAATTACCTCCACTAAATCTATGCTCGAAGATCAAACGTGCACTTAATATGACCAAAAATATGCTTTTTTCACTTTATTTTTATTTCATTGCAAAAGTGAAAGTACTTGCGGTCTGGCTGGAAAAAAAAACTGGACTTGTTTTTTAAATTTGTTTAAAGAAAGAAGCGGCTATGTATTTTGGAATTTAGAATAGGTGTTTTACAAAAGTTCTTATGGATATATCACGTTGAATACATTGATGATAGCGCGCCCACACACACACAGACACACACACACACACATATATATAATGAGAATTAACTAGGTATTCAACATTAATACAATAATCATTGATTGGTAAAATCAAGGTGCCATTGAACCTAGGGAAGCCACGTTAGACCATCACCAACAATGACCATGCATGACATCCAGGTAGATTTAACAAGATAGATTTAACAACCATATTAAAGGAAGGCTTACTTGTTAAACATATGAAGTACTATGATGAAACCAAGATGATGAGTAAATGTAAAAGTGCTTATAATTCTTGCATCAACCATCACCAACAATGTGTAAAACCCTTTCCCTAAGTTTCTAGATTACCTGCATCACTTAAATTAGTAGATATGAAAAACTAAAAAAGGCTTGGTATAAAATGCCCAGATATTGAGGTCGCTAGACTCGACCCTCCTATTTATTCCACGGTAGCAGGTAATCATTCCCTTTTTTTAAAATATAGCAAAAGGTAATCATATTATTATATAGACCATGGCATCTACACACCACACAATGATAAAAATATATAAAGTGAACTGTTAACAAACATCATTGCTCATGAATCATAAAGTGGTTAAAAGGGATCATGTTCCAAGTACAACAGTTAAATAGTGTTCATGTTGTTGCTATTTGGCCAAGAAAATATAATGGTATATGTAGTTACCCGTGCTTCCCGGCCGGCCTAAACCGAACAAGAAGGTAGACTGCTTCGAGAATACAACATATCGGAACACAAACACTAGAACAATTCATTGCTATTTACAACAATTTACATCAGAGTACAAGAATATTCAGAGTATAAATAAATATTACATAGAAGAATATTAGAAATTTTAATACATAGCAGCAGAAATAAAATGTATAAATATAATGCATAGCGGAAAATACAATAACTAGCACAAATGAATGAAATACACGGATACAGAGCGTTTTGAATATAGCTCCAGCTGTAAATCCAGGATCCTGTATGAATAAATCTGCAAAACCAAAACTACTAGCTCCCCGTGTGGAAAATATGGGCACCCGAAGTTTAGGTAAAAACAATAAACTCCAGGTCATCCATGTGACTGGTGTGAGAACTAAAACAGTTATTTAAATTTTACTTTAAAATCAGATATATCAAGGGACCACGCCGTATAACATGGAACGAGTTTACCCTCAAAAATACCAGTGCCTAAAACAAACAGCGCAATGCTAAATAAAGAAAAATGAAGCTATTATTAGACTCAGGTCCCATCACACAATGGAACGCAAGCCGAAGGATAGAGTTTTACATTATAATATCCAAATATGCTTGGTACGTTTAAAAAAATCTTTTATTATTACTATAAGTGAAGAAATCAACTTCAAAAGTAAATGTATCAATCATAGATGGCATGAGCGCCCCATCCCACTATGTCGCCATATATAGTATACAATCAAAACTGCAAAATGTCATATTGGAAGTTTGGATTTCCATACTGGTGGCTCCTGATCCGAAAGATCTATCGTGTAGTACAATTCCCAATGGCTTACGTCGCAGGCATGCGAAAACGCTGTAATGCACAACCGCACTATCCAGGAGACAAGTTACCGCGGCTTACGTCCAAGCATTGGAAAACACCGCTAACTCTATCCATCTGGGAATCGGGGGGTGTGCCCTATCCCTACTGGTGTGGAGCGACCACACCTAGTAACCTTGTCGACCAAATCCATGACAACCCGCAGGATGTCTATCCTCATCTCTAAAGTATACCGATCTAACCATCAGTTTACCACATACCGGTATGTGAGGCTCGCGAATTAACGCTACACAAAGCTGTGCTATATTAAAGTCGTGCTTTGATCATCATCCACCAAACTTTTCTTTTCAACAAAGGTTTGGATCACTGCATCTCAGCATGCCACACTATCAACCCATAGTGTACCACTGATTTCTGCCAATATATAACCTTTGAGCTCGTACATCTCAAAGAAGGTGTAAAGCAAGAGAATAAATTCTCCGCCACCAAACAAATATATATTTAGCAGAGATCAACAAATATAGTATAAAGGAATACAATGTCAGACACACCATCCATTTACAAGTCCGTTCTAGGTCTGAACGAAATCGGAGGCACCTTATTCCTCGTCTCGTATGTCCAATACCGGAGAGAGACCCTCGCATATCCGTATAATCAACAAGTACGTCCGGACGGCTACCACTGTAGCCCCTTCAAGGTACCTACTCCAATCATGAGCAATAGTAGCAACCCATCCATTTGTTGTGAAGATCGTCGGTCTTGCACCATCTTCAATCTCTTCGACTTTTTGTCGTATCAGTTATTCAGAATCGGTTGAACCCGGTCTTTCAAAATAACTCGCGTATCTTATAATCAAGTGTTATAACAACTCATCATACGCGTCATTCCAACCCAGGATATTCTTTTATTCAAATATTCTTTTTACAATTTAAACCAAATTAAGGTTTTCCAAACAAGTCGGGATTATCGCACTTTACCGAAGTAATCATTTATTTTATTTCCCAATCCCAACCTATTCATCCCATGGAGCAAAAATAGTAATACTCCATATCTAACGCCATGATGTTATTTGTAAAATTAATTACCGTTTCACGTTCAAATCTAATTAAAGATTTAACTATCGTTTGGAGCAAAACTGGTGATACTCCATACTCGATCATTTTCTTGAATTGATAATTTTAATTATCACAAGCGCTTTTCAATCTAATTAAAGATTAATTAAAATTCCACTTAGTTTTAATATTCCCAAAGATCAATATTAATGATTATTTAACTTTGGGAAATCAAATATGCCGCATCGACAATCTACACCGTACCACTGATTTCTGCCGATATATAACCTCTGAGCTCGTAGTTCTCAGAGAAGGGTATTAAGCAAGAGAATAAATTCTCCGCCACCAAACAGATACATATTTAGCAGAGATCAACGAATACAGTATCCAAATACAATGTTAGACATGTAATCCTGTCTTTACCTGAGTTAAAGAATCAATGTCATTTAAAACACAGTTCACGATAAACCCAAAATCCCATTCCATTAACCATGGAATCTTCACGGAAAATAGATCAATATATAATCAATATAAATTTCCGTATCTGACTAATAACATAAATGTAATAACGACAAAGCCTTTTAAATTCCATATGTATCAACAGTCTTCTTCCATAGAATTTCACTTCGATTATTACCAAATCGAATTCCATTCAATTCAAATTTAATATATTAAATTGGAAATCTTTACTTTGGAAAAATTCCATTAATCTTAATTAAAAGATTATAAATTCCAAATCACATTCTTAACTGTTAATTGGGTAAAAGAACAAGTGCCATTTAAAATATCGTTCACGATAAACCCAAAAATCCAATTCTTTTATTCAATTCCAATTAAATATTAATTAACCGGAAAACTTCACTAAATCTTAATTAAAAGATTTATTTTTTTCTCAATTGGGTTTAAGAACAGTGTTAATGAAGACACCATTCACGACAACCCAAAATCCAATTTGATACCAAATACAAGGCTCTTAATAGAAAATATATCGACTTATATTCAATATCAAATTCTGAAACCAATGGATATCGTAGTGGAATATATATTTATGTATATATATAATATATATAATATATATATATATCTTCCAAATTCCTCAACAATATCTGTATAATCACGGAATCCAATATCGAAATATTCCGAAGATTATTTCCATTCCAAATCCATTCCAATTTATTCGTTGGTAAATTCTGGTTATTTTAAAACCATTTTCAAATCCAATTTATTTATTTCTAAAAATAAAGAAATTATTTTTCTAGTTAATAACTAGTTCATTTCGATAAAAATATATTTTTATCTTTTCAAAACTGGATTTTTTTCATCCAAAATCTTTCCAAATCATTTATTTTTATTTTACATAATTTTTCCATATTTTTAATAATTTTATTATCGCCAATACAGTCGGTTTCCTATAACGGTCACTGAACTGCATCCATAGCGACCTTTTCTGAAATTGATTTAGACATATATCAAAATCTAACCATTAGATTTTAAATCTCTTGTATTCTTTTAAAAGCTCTTTTCGATACGAACCCAACAGTTCCGGTTTTACGAGAATCCGACGATCGAATCTCCCGTAACGTCCATTTGAAGTTAATGGTCGAAATTCGCAAACGGTCGCTGCGCGGCGCGTTCTATTCAGGCCATTATAATATATATAATATATATATTTCATCGATTTCCATTTAAAACAAATTTTATAAATCGTTTTAAATTCATTTTAAAAACGATTTTCACTTCCATTTCAATTTTAAATCAAAATTGAATATTCAATTATAAATTCGTTTTAAATTCATTTCAAATCGATTTCAATTCAAATCGATTTCTATTCCATTTCAATTTGTTTAAATTCATTTTGAAACAATTTCAATTCCATTTTCAAATTCAAATCAAAATTGAATATTCTTTATATAAATTCGTTTTAAATTCATTTCAAATTAATTTCAATTCTAATCGATTCCAATTCCATTTCAAGTCATTTTAAATTCATTTTAAAACGATTTCAATTCTATTTTCAAATTCATATCAAAATTGAATATTCTTTATATAAATTCGTTTTAAATTCATTTCAAATCGATTTCAATTCAAATCGATTCCAATTCCATTTCAATTCATTTTAAATTCATTTTAAAACGTTTTCAACTCTATTTTATAATTCAAATCAAAATTGAAAATTCTTTATATAAATTCATTTTAAAACGATTTCAATTCAAATCGATTCCAATTCCATTTCAATTCGTTTTAAATTCATTTTGAAATGATTTCAATTCAAATCGATTCCAATTCCATTTCAATTCGTTTTAAATTCATTTTAAAACGATTTCAATACTATTTTCAAATTCAAATCAAAAATTAATTTTCCATATCATTTCAATATTAAATTGATAATATTCTCAAAATATCAGATTTTGAAATCTCTTTTTGATATTCATTATAAAATGAATAAAATCGACAAAATTCTCGTCCGTGTTAAAATGGCGTTTAACTACTTAACACGGCTTCACATTTCATTATTCACTGAATATTATTTTAAAATATTCGTTAATTCTGAACTAGAATTGGACTCAACCAATTACCATATAATTTTATTTATATGGATTTCAACATCATATATATACAACAATAATGATAAGCAATCATTAAAAATTCAAACAACATCCAGAGTGAATTCTACAACTATATTAAGCATTAAAATAAATAAATAATGCTTATACAGTCTGTCAACCCATCGATTGACATACAACTAATTATTGGGATCGGTGTATGTCAAATATTATCTCAATGCTCGTGTTGGATTTCAAACAACAAATACTGTTTATTATTTGTGCAGTTGGACGATGTGTAAAATTTATCGTCCCAATCAATATCGAATAAATTGGTGTACATAAACAAACCGTCCAAATTGTAAACGAATATTTATTTTCAACAAATGACCATTTTATATGGTTCATACATTCAATAAAAATTATATTTTTATTGTTCAAATATTTTATTCCATATATGAATATTTTATATATTTTATTCATTCAATAAAAATGATATTTTTATTATTCAAATATTTTATTCCATACAATCAATTTCCACAACACAATACAATCAAACAAATCGTCCATGGTCTGTAGACGACGGGGAGCGGTTCATATAAGTAGTTATAAAATAAATAAATAACTGTATAAGAAATTATAGTGAGAAGTTCTCATGTTGGGTTCCACTCCTTCTAAAATTGTAGGAGGCTCCAAAAATTCTCTGGACTCTTCTAGAATGTAGAGGACGATGCCACGGTCCCGATGTCTCTTGTTTCACTGGAAACCACAAATGAAAAAGATATGATTTTTATTCTAAAACCATAATTTGCAACACTTTTAAACGTTATAAACATTTAAATTATACCTTCAGAACTTCAGGCCGTTAATTTACTTAACTGTTCAAAACTAGGTTTTGATTCTTTTGCAAATCCGTGTACTTTGAAGATGATCGGACTATACGACGTCGAGGAGGGTGGAACAGCGCACCTGCGCGTGGTGGTGCGGTGCAGATTGACGGTGGCTAAACACGACGGCGGCGGTTTGAAGTTCCAGACTTCGAAGGAGCAGAACTCGAGAAATACTTGACGATAATCCAAGCAACAGGTATAGATTTGAAGCTGGAGAGGAGCACTTCAAAAACTTCAACTGGAGCAAGGGATATTACTGAGCGGATTCGCCGGATCTGAAGAGAGAAGGTCAGAAAACACTTCCGCCGTCGACACGAAGAGTTACGGGGTTTTTGTTTTTATTTTTCTGGAAAATATATTTATGAAAGAAAATATTTGATTGGCTGATATTTGTACTTATTTCAAAAATAGTGTTTTCTAATCCGAACTCCAAATCAAACCCAACGACTGACGCCTCCAGCTAAATACCCCCATTCCGGACACAATGGAATATGTTTCATAAACCCATTCGATGTCAGTTATTCTTCAAATTAAAATATAAAACATTCAAATTTGGACTTGAACGTGCATTTTAATTTGCCGGATCCACATACTGATTCCAAAAATTCCCAAAAAATAAATCTAGCTATGTTTGGATAATACATTCCCAACAAAATTAATTTCGTCGAATTTGGAGACCGTTTGAAAAATGGACTTTTTCTGGTCGATCCAATTCAAACTGAAATTACCAAACTCGTTTTCCTTTGCCACACTCACATATCAACTCCAAAAATTATGGAATTTTAAACCTAGCAATAATTTGACATTCCGGATCCAACCAAAGGGGTTTCGTCGAAAACGAAGGTCGTTTACATAATGGCTATATATTATATATATTAAATTCCATAGCGACTTTTTCTGAATATTCAACTGGCCATAACTTTTGATTCCCGCTATAAAATTTCAATTTTTCATTAAATATTTTTGGTTTTACTGAAATCCGATTTATTTTGAATCCTGTACATTCAGTCAAAGTTTAGAGTTGAATTTTCGAACTGCCACGCTATTTCTAACTCCTTTTAAAATTAAAATAAATATATTCGTTCTAACTTTATCGAAAATAATTTTCTAGTCATTATTATTTAAAATAAATCAATTTAAATATTCAAAATTCATTAAAATTTCCAAAATAAAAATTTTAAATTAGTTCTGATTTTCCGGGTTGTTACAATCTCCCCCATTTAAAAACTTTTCGTCCTCGAAAGGAACGGAGCTGAAAGTTGTTTTTCTAATCAACTCAACTTTCATTCTGGCTTTCATTCTTCAACTTTTCAGTTTCTATGAATTTTCAAATTCTTCAAAAATTTGGCTAACACCCTAAATATTCGAAAAATTTCTCCATAACCTCCTTTGTACGGGGAGACATTTAAAACCAAAATTAGCCACGCAGGGCCCTCATCAACCAAAAAGAAAATGCCAAGCGGCCAGCCTTAGGCTCATAAAGTCTTTAAAAGAAAGGAATTTTGCCAAGCGGCCAGCATTAGGCTCATAAAGTCTTTAAAAGAAAAGAAAATTGCCAAGCGGCCAGCTTTAGGCTCATAAAGTCTTTAAAAGAAAAGAAAATTGCTAAGCGGCCAGCCTTAGGCTCATAAAGTCTTTAAAAGAAAAGAAAATTAGTAAACACGTACCTATTTGTCGGATACAAAATTTTATTCCTCCTATTAGCAGTTTATCCATAACCTGTTCAACAATGTGTATATATACATGTATGCATTTCAATCAATAATTTTCAACTCAATTCAATATTTGATGCTAAATTCGACTTAGTTCAACATTTTTCTTACATTAGTTATATTATACAATACCGATACATTTTTAAAACAAAAAGCTTTCATACGTTCATACAAGCATCATACATATATCCAAAATACTAGTTCATTACATTAAAACCCAACTTTCTAGGAAGTCATACCTCCTTCTTGCATAATTTCCAAAGTAGATAACTCCTTTCCTTTGGATTTCTTATCACACTTTTTTAACGGGCAATCTCGGGCTAGATACCCTTTTTCTTTGCATCGAAAGCATTTCTTTTCCTTTCCTAGATTTTTGGGGTTTTCTTTACGTTTGGACACTTATGCATAAAATGCCCCGTCTCTTTGCATTTGAAATAGACTATGTCCGCTCTTATCTGTTTCTCTTTCTTCTTCTTTTTCTCAGGACACACAATTGCATAATGGCCTTCTTTTCTGCATTTACGACAATAAACAACCTTGTGTGTTTCTAAGTTCAACTCTCTTTCTGCTTTCTGGTGAGCTCTCCTTGCTTGTTTCGGAGTCATCCAGAATTCAGTATGAGATAAGCCATATTCGCCCATATCCTATATAATATTTTGAGGGTTTTATCAAGAGAGTTTGCATTATTATTTTTCACTTAACACATATCTTGATTTATACATTGTTTATCATTCCAGTATTTTTTTATTAGTTGGATCAATAATCAAACATCACAACCAACAATCAATTTGTTGATTAAATTTTCAAATGTATACTTATATATATATATTCAAAAATCATATTTCTAGTGTCAAATTCCGAACAATAAATTCAAAATTAGGTTTTGGCTCTCACACCAGTCGATTGGAAATTATATAGATATTCACTTTCGAAACTCGAACGTGGACTCTGATGATGAGGCCTCATCATCAGAACCATCCCCGGGCGACTAAAATGTGATTTTATATCTATCCAGTATATTCAAGACTTCGAATACGTGTATATTCAAAATATTCATATACTTGATAGTCCAAATTCAATATAAAATAAATATTCAAATACGAATAATGGATATAAAATTTGAAAACTAAATTTGATTTTAAAATTTTCACTCTTCACACTCGTTCTAGGATACTACTGATCCTATCTCTGACAAGTCATTCTTATTGGATACTACTAATCCAATCTCTGATGAATTCTTTTGTTCGACTCTAATATGTCTTGTTCTCGAGCTCTGTAATCCAAAGCTTTGATACCAAATGTAGCGACCCGTGCTTCCTGGCCGGCCTAAACCGAACAAGAATGCGGACTGCTTCAAGAATACAACAAATCGGAATACAAACACTAGAACATTTCATTGCTATTTACAACAATTTACATCAGGGTACAAGAATATTTAGAGTATAAATAAATATTACAAAAAAAAAATATCAGAGATTTTAATACATAGCAGCGGAAATAAAATGTATAAATACAATGCGTAGCGGAAAATACAATAACTGGAACAACTGAATGAAATACACTGATACAGAGCGTTCTGAATATAGCTACAGCTGTAAATCCAGGATCCTATATGAATAAATCTGCAAAACCAAAACTACTAGCTGCCCGTATGGAAAATATGGGCACCCAGAGTTTAGGTTAAAGTAATAAACTCCAGGTTAGTCATGTGACTGGTGTGAGAACTAAAACAGTTATTTAAAACTTTACTATAAAATCAGATATATCAAGGAACCACGCCGTATAACACGAAACGGGTTTACCCCTAAGAATACCAGTGCCTAAAACAAACAGCGCAATGTTAAATAACGAAAAATGAAGCTATTATAAGACTCAGGTCTCATCACACAATGCAACGCAAGCCAGAGGATAGATTTTTACCTTATAATAGCCAAATATGCTTGGTACGTTTTAAAACAAATCTTTTATTATTACTATAAGTGAAGAAATCAACTTCAAAAGTAAATGTATCAATCATAGACGGCATGAGCGCCTCATCCCACTATGTCGCCATATATAGTATACAATCAAAACCGCAAAATGTCATATTGGAAGTTTGGATTTCCATACTGGTGGCTCCTGATCCGAAAGATCTATCGCGTAGTACAATTCACAACGGCTTACGTCGCAGGCAGGCGAAAACGCCGTAATGCACATCCGCACTATCCAAGAAACAAGTTACCGCGGCTTACATCCAAGCATTGGAAAACGCCGCTAACTCTATCCATCTGGGAATCCGGGGGTGTGCCCTATCCCTACTGGTGTGGAGCGACCACAACTAGTAACCTCGGTCGACCGAATCCATGACAACCCGCAGGATGTCTATCCTCATCTCTAAAGTATACTGATCTAACCATACCGGTGTGTGAGGCTCGCGAATTAACGCTATACAAAGCTGTGCTATATTAAAGTTGTGATTTGATCATCATCCACCAAACTTTGCTTTTCAACAAAGGTTTGGATCACTGCATCTTAGCAAGCCACACTATCAATCCATACTGTACCACTGATTTCTGCCGATATATAACCTCTGAGCTCGTACGTCTCAGAGAAGGGTGTTAAGCAAGAGAATAAATTCTCCACCACCAAACAGATATATATTTAGCAGAGATCAACGAATACAGTATAAAGGAATACAACGTCAGACACACCATCCATTTACAAGTCCGTTCTAGGTCTGAACGAAACCGGAGGCACCTTATTCCTCGTCCCGTATGTCCAATACAGGAGAGAGGCCCTCGCATATCCGTACAATCAACAGGTACGTCCGGACATCTACCACTGTAGCCCCTTCAAGGAAGCTACTTCAATCATGAGCAATAGTAGCAACCCATCCATTTGATGTGAAGATCGTCGATCTTGCACCGTCTTCAATCTCTTCGACTTTTCGTGGTATCAGTTATTCAGAATGAGTCAAACCTGGTCTTTCCAAATAACTCGCGTTTCTTATAATCAAGTGTTATAACAACACATCATTCGCCTCATTCCAACCCAGAATATTCTTTTATTCAAATATTCTTTTCACAATTTAAACCAAATTAAGGTTTTCCAAACTAGTCGGGATTAGCGCACTTTACCGAAGTAATCATTTATTTTATTTCCTAATCCCAACATATTCATCCCATGGAGCAAAACTGTTAATACTCCATATCTAACACCACGGTGTTATTGGTAAAATTAATTACCATTTCACGTTCAAATCTAATTAAAGATTTAAATATCGTTTGGAGCAAAACTGGTGATACTCCATTCTCGATCATTTTCTTGAATTGATAATTTTAATTATCACAAGCGCTTTTCAATCTAATTAAAGATTCATTAAAACTCCACTTAGTTTTAATATTCCCAAAAATCAATATTAATGATTATTTAACTTTGGGAAATCAAACATGCCGCATCGACAATCTACACCGTACCACTGATTTCTGCCGATATATAACCTCTGTGCTCGTAGGTCTCAGAGAAGGGTGTTAAGCAAGAGAATAAATTCTCCGCCACCAAACAGATATATATTTAACAGAGATCAACAAATACAGTATCCAAATACAATGTTAGACATGTAATCTTGTCTTTAACTGGGTTAAAGAACCAATGTCATTTAAAACACAGTTCACGATAAACCCAAAATCCCATTCTATTAACCATGGAATCTTCATGGAAAACATATCAACATATAATCGACATAAATTTCCGTATCCGACTAATAATATAAATGGAATAACGACAAAGCCTTTTAAATTCCATATGTATTAACAGTCTTCCTCCACAGAAACTCACTTCGATTATTACCAAATCGAATTCCATTCAATTCCAATTTAATATATTAAATCTTTACTTTGGAATAATTCCATTAATCTTAATTAAAAGACTATAAATTCCAAATCATATTCTTCATTATTAATTGGGTAAAAGAACAAGTGTTATTTAAAACACCATTCACGATAAACCCAAAAATCCAATTCTTTTATTCAATTCCAATTAAATATTAATTAATCGGAAAACTTCACTAAATTTTTATTAAAAGATTTATTCTTTTCTCAACCGGGTTTAAGAGCAGTGTTAATGAAGACACCGTTCACGATAACCCAAAATCCATTTTGATATCAAATACAAGGCTCCGAATAGAAAATATATCGGCTTATATTCAATATCAAATTCTAAAACCAACGGATATCGTAGTGGAATAATGATATATATATATATGTATATATATATATCACAAATTCCTCAACAATATCCTTATAATCACGGAATCCAATATCGAAATATTCCGAAGATTATTTCCATTCCAAATCCATTCCAATTTATTCATTGGAAAATTATGGTTATTTTAAAACCATTTTCAAATCCAATTTATTTATTTCTAAAAATAAAGAAATTATTTTTCTAGTTAATAACTAGTTCATTTCAATAAAAATATATTTTTATCTTTTCAAAACCAGAATTTTACATCCAAAATCTTTCCAAATCATTTATTATGATTTTACATAATTTTTCCACATTTTTAATAATTTTATTATCGTCCGTACAGTCGGTTTCCAATAACGGCCACTGAACTGCATCCATAGCGACCTTTTCTGAAATTGATTTGGACATATCTCCAAATCTATCTATTAGATTTCAAATCTCTTATATTGATTGGAAAGCTCTTTTCGATACGAACCCAACGGTTCTGGTTTTAGAAGAATCCGACGGTCCGATCTCCCGTAACGTCCATTTGAAGTTAATGGTCGAAATTCGCGAATGGTCGCTGCGCGGCGCGTTCTATTCAGGCCATTATAACATAATATATATGTATATATATATATATATATATTATATTTCATCGATTTCCATTTAAAACGAATTTTATAAATCGTTTTAAATTCGTTTTAAAAACGATTTTCACTTCCATTTCAATTTCAAATCAAAATTGAATATTCCATTATAAATTCGTTTTAAATTCATTTCAAATTGATTTCAATTCAAATCGATTTCTATTACATTTCAATTCATTTAAATTTATTTTGAAACGATTTCAACTCTATTTTCAAATTCAAATCAAAATTGAATATTCTTTATATAAATTCGTTTTAAATTCATTTCAAATCAATTTCAATTCAAATCGATTCCAGTTCCATTTCAATTCGTTTTAAATTCATTTTAAAACGATTTCAATTCTATTTTCAAATTCGAATCAAAATTGAATATTCTTTACATAAATTCGTTTTAAATTCATTTCAAATCGATTTCAAATCATATAGATTCCAATTCCATTTCAATTCGTTTTAAATTCATTTTAAAACGATTTCAATCCTATTTTCAAATTCAAATCAAAATTGAATATTCTTTATATAAATTCGTTTTAAGTTCATTTTAAAACGATTTCAATTCAAATCGATTCCAATTCCATTTAAATTCGTTTTAAATTCATTTTAAAACAATTTCTATTCTATTTTCAAATTCAAATCAAAAATTAATTTTCCATATCATTTCAATATTAAAACGATAATATTTTCAAAATATCAATTTTTGATATTTCTTTTCGATATTCATTATAAAATGAATAAAATCGACAAAATTCCCGTTTGTGTTAAAAACGGCGTTTAACTAATTAACACGGCTTCACATTTCAATATTAACTGAATATTATTTTAAAAAATTCATTAAATCTGAACTGGAATCAGACTCAATCAATTACCATATAATTTTATTTATATGGATTTCAACATCATATATATACAGCAATAATGATAAGCAATTATTAAAAATTCAAACAACATCCAGATTGCATTCTACAACTATATAAGCATTAAAATAAATAAATAAATAACGCTCATACAGTCTATCAACCCATCGATTGACATACAACTAATTATTGGGATAAGTGTATGTCAAATATTATCCTAATACCCGTGTGGGGTTTTCAAACAACAAATACTGTTTATTATTTGTGCAGTTGGGCGATGTGTAAAATTTATCGTCCCAATCAATATCAAATAAATTGGTGTACATAAACAAACCATCCAGTTTGTAAATGAATATTTATTTTCAACACATGACCATTTTATATGGTTCATATATTCAATAAAAATTATATTTTTATTGTTCCAATATTTTATTCCATACATGAATATTTTATTCATTCAATAAAAATAATATTTTTATCATTCAAATATTTTATTCCATACCATCAATTTCCACAACACGATACAATCAAACAAATCGTCCGTGGTCTGTGGACGACGGGGAGCAGTTCATATAAGCAGTTATAAAACAAATAAATAATTATACAATAAATTATAGTGAGAAGTTCTCATGTTGGGTTCCAATCCTTCTAAAATTGTAGGAGGCTCCAAAAATTCTATGGTCTCTTCTAGAATGTAGAGGACGATGCCATGGTCCCGATGTCTCTTGTTTCACTGGATTTCAAACCACAAACGGAAAAGATATGATTTTTATTCTAAAACCATAATTTGCAACACTTAAACGTTATAAACATTTAAATTATACCTTCAGAACTTCAGGCCGTTAATTTCCTTAACTGTTCAAAACTAGGTTTTGATTTTTCTGCAAATCTGTGTACTTTGAAGATGATCGGACTATATGACGTTGAGGAGGGTGGAACAGCGCACCTGCGTGCGGTGGTGTGGTGTAGATTGACGGTGGCTACACACAACGGCGGCAGTTTGAAGTTCCTGGCTTCGAAGGAGCAAAACTCGAGAAATACTCGACGATAATTCAAGCAACAGGTATTGATTTGAAGCTGGAGAGGAGTACTTCAAAAACTTCAACCGAAGCAAGGGATATTACTGAACGGATTTGCCGAATTTGAAGAGAGAAGGTCGGAAAACACTTCCTCCGTCGACACGAAGAGTTACGGTTTGTTTCTGGAAAATATATTTATGAAAGAAAATATTTGATTGGCCAGTATTTATATTTATTTCTAAAATAGTGTTTTCTAATCCGAACTCCAAATCAAACCCAACGACTGATGCACTAGCTAAATACCCCTATTCCGGACACAATGGAATATGTTTCGTAAGCCCATTCAACTGTTACAGTCAGTTATTCTTCAAATTAAAATATAAAACATTCAAATTTGGATTTAAACGTACATTTTAATTTGCCGGGTCCACATACTGATTCCAAAAATTACCGAAAAATAAATCTAACTATGTTGGGATGATGCGGTCCTAACAAAATTAATTTCGTAGAATTTGGAGACCGTTTGAAAATTGGACTTTTTCTGGTCGATCCAATTAAAACTGAAATTACCAAACTCGTTTTCCTTTGCCACGCTCACATATCAACTCCAAAAATTATGGAATTTTAAACCTAGCAATAATTTGACATTCCTGATCCAACCAAAGTGGTTTTGTCGAAAACGGAGGTCGGTTGCAAAATGGCTATATATTATATATATGTATTAAATTCCATAGCAACTATTTCTGAATATTCAACTGGCCATAACTTTTGATTCCTGCTATGAAATTTCAATTTTTCAGATTCGTTAGAAAGATATTTTTAAACAAATTTAAATATTTTTGGTGTTACTGAAATCCAATTCATTTTGAATCCTGTACATTCAGTCAAAGTTCAGAGTTGAATTTCAAACTACCACGCTATTTCTAACTTCTTTTAAAATTAAAATAAATATCTTCGTTCTAACTTTATCAAAAATAATTTTTCTAGTCGTTATTATTTAAAATAAATCATTTTAAATATTCAAAATTCATTAAAATTGCCAAAATAAAATTTTTAAATTGGTTCTGATTTTCCAGGTAGTTACAGTATAGAGATTAATAGTTTGCATTGTTTGTTTACCGCCGAAGAATTTTGTGCCCACTGCATGGCTAAGCTAGCATCTTCCTCGAAGCGAACATCATAATGAATATTATAGCAGACGGCAAATGTAGAAAATTCTGTCTCCTCGGTTACCCAAATATGATTCACCTGATCTCTAGCTTGCTTGAAAAGATTATTAATGGCAATCTATTATGCAATTACAAAAATAATTAAGCTGTGAAGCACAATGGAATACCTTTCTGTATTTGGTTTACATGAAATGTTGAAAATGATAAGATAAATTAAGCGAGAACAGACAACAGACTATGATCAACCTATCCAGCAACTTTCCTTATCAAGCATATATCCGAGTTCCTTACATCCTTGAATATTCGACATTCCTATCCATTTGACTTTATCATCCATATTAACCAAC
Source organism: Allium sativum (assembly GCA_030737875.1). Classification (NCBI taxonomy): domain Eukaryota; kingdom Viridiplantae; phylum Streptophyta; class Magnoliopsida; order Asparagales; family Amaryllidaceae; genus Allium; species Allium sativum. The sequence continues at coordinate 45,556,683 of CM060915.1, read as the reverse complement.
ATTATTTGGTATATAGCCTAATGTGTGTAGCTTAAACTAGTCAAGATATGCTGGTACCAATACCACAAATCCACCACCAGAGACATGCAGACATAGCCATCTATCAGAAAAGCATAAGCAGACATATTCAGAGCAAGTTACACCAACTAACCAAAATTTAGTACACATGTAAAAGACTGGTGTATTAATATATACTGAAGTTCAAATGAGCTAAACAACATGAAATCCAATCAGAATTCATTCAACATACAATAACTGTAGACCCAAATCTAATGATATAGGCTAGCTAACAGTTACATATCGTAGTCCCCGGAAGACACTAAGTGAGTACCCCTGATATGTCATCTACTTCAAGAATGTTGAAGCTAACAGCAAGCAGACAATCATAGATATCTTCAATTTCTGTTTCAAACCTACATTTAGATCCATCTGTTACAAACACCCATTGTTTTTTCTGAGCACCAGCTGTATATGCCTCTCCCACATGCACTACCACAATAGCCATATCAAATTCACTGAAATCGTAATGTGAAATAAGCAGTTAATCATTTTATTGTAGATATATATCAAGTGAGAGAAAAAATGAGAACATTGCCATATCATTTACTACCGTTACTAGTTTACGTGCATATTCATATATACACATAATATGAACAAGTAGTATAACATCCTCTACAGCTACATCACATCAACATACCTATACTATTGTGAACCACAGATTCTAAATAAAATGAAATTTTATGAATATATAATCAATACTATGAACATCCGTCTCATAAAAGATAGTAGTAACTCTTAAAGTTCAAACCTCATAAAATGTGCAAAACCGTGCAAATTCAGTTTGCGCAAAACTGTGCAAACTCAGTTTGTACAAAAATGTGTAACTCAGTTTGCGCAAAACTTAGTTGCAAACTCAGTTTTGCGCAAACTTAGTTTCAACTCAGTTTTGCAAAAACTGAGTTTGCAAACTCAATTGCTCAAATTGAGTTTATAATTCAGTTGTGCGCAAACTTAGTTTGCAACTCAAAACACGTCTTTCATAGAATAAAAGTAAACACCATAAATTCTAGCATTCCTCCTACTAGGATCATAATGTGTATGTATAGTTATTTTTTATGTTTTCTCAATGAATTTTGAAAAATAAAAACCTAATTTACAATGTTTTTAAACATGGATATTTTATGTATTTTGAAGCTTAACAGTATCTTAGCTAAACTTCTCCAATAAAAAATCAGAACTGCAATAACAAATGGTGTTGCAAATTTTTTTTCTTGAATTTATAATCATTATGGTGAACTAGTGGCTGAGGCATTCATACAGGTAGCACAAGTAAAGAGCATGCTTCAGTATCTGGCAAACCCATCCAAGCAACAAAATAAATAAGAGACAAGGACAAAGAAATGAAATACAAAAAATCAATGAAAAAAACAACGAGAAGAATATGAGATATCAGACTAACTCGTTACATAGGAACACAACTTATATATACAAAGTATTGTATACAGGACATTCAGTATGCTCCTATACCGAGTAACAATATGACCAAAAGGCATATAATACAAGACACAAATAGAAATCCCAGAAACAAGTGAAGTGATTTATATACATCTAATTAGGACGTAGTATGCCATGGCTCAGTGATTAAAAAAAATGAATTTTACGTAATCGTAATTAACACAATTATTTACCATTGAGCTTTAAAAATGCAAAATACTATTATGTTCCAAATTAGATATGCATCCTCGCCTATGCGTTTGTTGTCAGCATACAACATATCTCCCTCGCTCGTATATTTCAGATCTGAAACGCGAATCTCCAAATCGCCTAATTGATAAGGCCTTAGTGATTCAAGGAGTTCAGATTTGAAACGTGAATCTCCCAATCGCCGTGTCTTTATGAACAAACATAGAAGTGTGAAAATATACACAATCTTTGAAGAGATATGATGTAACAAGTTAACTCGAAATATAATGAAAGTGAAATCGATTTTTTACCTATTATCGTGATTCCTAGAAGCCGTGATTCCTTGAAACCGTAATTCACACAAAGACGAAGCTGATTGCCCCAAATTTGCGAAGCTGAAGTCTCTGAAGCTGAAGAACGTCCCAATAAGTGAACCAAATAGATGTAGCTCCAATTCGAAGTCAATGATTGAGAAACTGGCAGAGAGAGGATTTGAGAGACTAATACCAAGTTGAGAGATCCAAAATCCTTAGCATTGCTGACGATATTGATATCGATTATAAAGAGGATCGCTTATGTCAATTCGAAGTCCATTTCTATTTTTATTTGCTTATGAAGCAGCCTTCAGAGGAATAAGCGTAAGGAAAGAGGATTGAGGCAGCGATTACATTATGGGTGAGAACTTACAATTTTGCCCTCAGAATATAAGGGTTGTGTTTATCCCTTAAAAACCATACATATATTGGTCTATTAAATCTGTGTAAAAACTACGGGTCAAGCGTCATTAGGGTCGATCAGGCATAGTCCAATCCAATTCATTACACCCAGACAGTTCGTAAAGGGTAAGGGACGATCACACAAAACAAAGATCAAATGCCAGTCTAAGGTTAAGCATGGCAAGGAAGGTCGCATACATCAGAACATGTTGGGTCGTCTGCTCAACACAGTCAGGATCGATCATACAGCATAGTACGATCATACAGAGGGGTCGTGCGCACAAAGCTAGCTCAGGAATGGCTCTACCCAGGGACAATAAGGCTTGTACATCCTGTAAAGATCGCCTATATTAAGGAAGTCGATCATTCTTATACCAAATAAATCGGTCGTACAAAACAAAGAGAAGAGTTGGTACCAGTCACACGTTCCACTCTGCAGTCGTTCGTTCATACTACCCTGGTCGATCGTATGTAGCAGGGAACACAAAGATGCCAGAGATCGCACATGCACCACATGTTCGCTTACGGGTTGCAACCTTAGTCACTTGCTCATTCCTCAATCAGTCACTAATGCTCCAATCATATGCTACTTACTGGTCCGATAGATGTCAGCTCCAGAGTGATCGCACTCATATCTGCTCTACAAGCCTTGATCGGTCGCCTGTTCATCTACAATCAGATACTGATGCCCCAGCCAGATATTATCTGTCGGTCATAAAAGGCTTAACATGATGATCTGGTCGGTCGTTCTTGTACCAACCAAGAAACATTTCAAGCCACCTGTGCATTCATTGCCTGTCTTCCCATTCAATGTGCTCAGATCTATGCAACCGCTCACTCCTACGCCGCCGCTTACTGCTATGAAGTCGCTCATGCAGGACAGCTGGATACAACTGTCGACAGTTGGTTACATATAGGTGATGGAATTTTTGTAATTAACAAAACGAGTGACCCATAGCCTGCATATACGAATTTCAACTCATTTCTTCAGGGGAACTCATCTATAAATAGGCCATGGCTTCCACCATAAGGGGATCGACTCCTTGCCACCACGAAGTGCTGCTAAATTCTTTCCTCCACCATTCCTTAAGCATTTTAACCATCATCATGATCTCCGTTCAAAGGTTATTTACCTATTCGGCCATAGCATCCATTGTAATCCTATAAGTGAGAAAAGGTCAAAGACATCCTCCGACTCCGTCACTCATTCATCCTTCTCCTCCACGAATTCCACCATTCCTCCATTGAATTTGAGAATTTAAGCGAGATTTGTATGTGAGAATATGTTGAGAGAATGAGAAGATGTATGAACAAAGAGAGTTTATATGTTTTGTAATCATTGTCATGATAATGCAAACTAACTTCATAGTGGACGTAGGCCTAGCTTAGGGCTGAACCACTCTAAAAACCTTGTCTCCATTTTACTTTCCTTATATTTTTACTTTCATATTTTATTGAGTGTGGTTCTATCTATTTTCTAACCACATTGGTGAAGTACGGTTCACGTATCTTTGGTGTTTGAGCTATTTTTTGGTGAAAACATTTGGCGCCCACGCCGTGTTTCTATCTCCTTCCTTCACTCTTTTCTCCAATTCCAACAACCTACCGTTGAAATCTTAAACTGCCTCCTTCCTCGAAGCCATGGCCAGTTCGAAGAAAAGTAATAAGTCCATTAGAGCTACCACAATTGTTGAGGATGTTCATGGTGATGAAGCTACACCACAAGCTTTGAATCGAGAAGTTGAAGAATCCTCTAGGCCATCCGTAACACGAAATGAGTTGAATATGGCTATGACTGGTTTGAATGAAAAAATGGATGCTACAAAAAAAAATCATGATGGAAATGCTTGATGCCCTTATTAATGCTCAAGCCAATCTTCCGCCACCGAATGTTGTAAACAATGTTGATGAAAAAGAGGACTCTTCTGCCTCAGACCCTAGTCGATCCCACTTCTTAGTGGAAGACAAGGGGGAGGCCGACGTTGAGGACTCTAAGGTCAAAGTCCCACAGCACAAGGTAAGACGTGCAACTCAGAGCGCCGCAAGTCCCACCAAAGGGACACCTCCCAAAATAGGTGCAAGGCATCGAAGCTTGAACCGCGATCGCACCGGCAAAAGCGTCGATGCCAATCTCGTGGAATGAGCGGGCGACGAGAAGCGCATTGTGGATATGATTCAACGAATAATAAAAGGAAAAACAGCCCGAGAGGATGATGAGAAAGAATGGGAGTTTTCACCCAGTAAAAATCCGTTTATAGAAAGGATCCGTCAAGCAAAGTTCCCTAAGAAATTCACACCCCCCACAATAGCACTTTGTGGTGGAACTGGAGACCCGAACATCTTCCTATTCAAGTATGATCAACACATGAACGGAGCTAGGGCAACTGATGAGATAAAATGCTTGTACTTTTCCATATGCCTAGAAGGTGTGGCTTCACTATGGTTCAGTCGACTTCCACCTAAATGCATTGATCAATTTTCGGATTTGGCGAGAAGATTCAAGACTAGTTCCGTCTTCAAACAACCAAAGCAAGGGATGTGATGTCGCTTAGCGGGATCGAATAGATTCCTGAAGAAACCATCAAAGCTTTTCTTACACGATTCCATGCCGTGGTGGCCGAAGTCATAGAACTGGAACCTTGGTACTTATTGGCATCCCTGAAGGGTGCTATTGATAAGAAATCGGAATTTGGGAAATGGCTCAAGTTAAAGAAATCCAAAACTCTAAAGAAGTTCTATAAGAAAGCCGAAGAATATATGAGCGTGGAAGATGATGTGCCGAATATTCAGAAGGTCATAGAAAGTAGTACTACCAAAGAAGGGATAGGCAATGAGTTCCAAACTGACCAGAAGAATGACTCTGGGTAGAAGAGAGGAAGTGATAAGAAGGATAACAAAGCCTATAAGAAAATGTGGCTTTACAAGCATTTGAAATTGACTCTCTTAAATGAAACTCTAGAGAGGATCTACTCCACCACAAAGGATTCAGGCATCTTTCCTCAAATGAAGCCTCTGAAGATTGCTGAGCAGCAAGCCACTCTGACAAATTATGCCGATTTCATAATCAACCGGGGCATAGCACTAACAAATTTCGACACCTGAAAAGTTTGATTGAAGAACTCATCAGAAAGAACCAACTTCAACAATATGTGAAGAATCCTCAAAAAGCTTTGACTGCCTAGGGATAGAATAATACCACCAATCAATCTGGTTCGGGTGAGAAAGCTCAAGCACCCGTTGATTCGAGACCAGTAATCAACATGATTTTTGGAGGTCCCCACCCAACCGGAAGTAGTTGGAAAGGTATGGAAAGGTATGCTAACGAGCTGAAGGGTGTCTCGAAAGAAGAGTGGTGCATGGTTCTAAGCAACGTGCTCCCAGTGAAGATGTCGAAGACTTCAGCCGATGATGAGGTATTCAGGGATAGAGACTTTGACAGACTACTTGCACCAACTATTGATTCAATGGTAATCACAATTGGTCTTGGTGCTGCGGTTGTGAAGAGATTCCTAGTAGACACGGGGGCATCCATTAATGTGGTTTTCATAAATACATTTCAGAAAATGAGCCTCTCTATGACAGAAGTGCGAGTCTATCCAAATAAAATTCATGGATTTACTGGACAACCCACACAACCCATTGGTACAATTGACTTGCTCGTCGAACTAGAAGATGGGAAACGCAAGGTCTCTATGATGCAAACCTTCGTCTTGGTGGATGAGCTATCCACCTATAATGCGTTCCTCAGGCGATCGACCATCGCAGGCTTTAAAATTGCACAAGCTCCATGGCATTTAACTACGAAGTTTCCAACTGAGAATGGAATTGGCGTAATTAAGGGTGATCAGGCCACTGCAAGGAATTGCTATGTGATAGAGTTGTGTGAGGCAAAGAAGAAAGATTTGGGGAAGAATGCAGAGGCACCGCCCCGCATTTGCAAACTCCCCTTATAGCAATTAAGGAACGTCCCTGCACTAGCGAACACAGTGGAGCGCAAAAGGAAACCGATCCTAGAAAAGCGAGTGCAGAGGACGAAAGAGCGGTCCCGGTTGAGATCACAATTCCTATAGCTGTTAATCCGAAGGATCCGAACCGTGTGCTGAATATAGGATCTCAGTTGAGCCCCGAATTGAAGAGTCAACTGATTATCTTTTTAAAAGCTAATTCGGAAGTATTTGCGTGGAACCATTCTGACATGAGCGGCATATCTCCAGATGTTGCAATCCATAAACTTAATATTAATCAACATGTTCCATCTATCAAACAGGAAAGGAGGACCCAGGGGCCGGAAAGATCAAAGGCCTTGAAGGAGGAGGTCGATAGGTGTAACACCCCACCTCCGCTAGGGTCACTCACAAAGGGAATGCACTAGTTTTGGAGGAGCGTTATCGAGGTAAACAAACACAGAAATATTACAAGACAGAACATAGATAAAACAACGGAAGAATCAAAAGATAAATTTCATTACTTTCAAAAAGAATCAAAACCTTTTACATCAAATAGCCAAGGTCATTATTTTCCATTACAACAAATTCTGTCTTGCATAAATAAAGAAGCATAAACTTAAAACATCAAAAGTAGCTTAATTCCCCAAAGGTAGCAGAAATGCAGCCATAGCATAGCTCAAGATAAAACCATACATGAGCTGAATCAAAAGCAAGCAAAATCCAAGCTAAGTGCTAGAGTTTCCTCCCTGAGAACCGGGGGGGGGGACGAAAGGAAAAGAGGCGAAAGAAAACGGGTCAGTCATAAAGACTGGTAAGTCCAAGTGACTTTTAGCATAAAAAAAGGTAAAGGTAACAAGACATGTATAAACTGAAAGTAAACATAAGGATGCTGTCAAGATTGGCAAGATAGACTAAGATAGCATGATAATTCAAGTGTAATCAAGTGTAGAATCACATATTCAAGGTTTGCTGCACCAACTGTACTAGAATCCTAAACACATGTCTTATATAAATCATGAAATGATCCCTTGGCCCAATATCATGAAATGACCCATTACTAGGTCTAACGGAATGATCCACTAATTGATCGGCTCCCTACAAGTTCTAGCTCGTCATATGTCTGTGTCATACGGCCCTATCACGAATGTTGTCACCTGTGCTAGGTCCACCATAGGGTGTATCAAGCCCTATGGTGCCAACCACCGACACAAATCAAGCATGCACAGGTAAACCTACTGATGCCCAATGCCTGCTTTTTCAACTCCGGACCACGTGCACGACCATAGCCTGCCTGAACCTACACTGGCGCACCAACACAACCGTCGTTCTGGTCGCTTACAATCAGCCCAGTAATCATGCCCCACCCTGCCTAATTCCAGGGTACCATGATACATCTAGTGGGTTACTGCTGAAACGGACCGCGTAACTAGGGTTTCCGTCCAATAGGTTAAGTGTTGTCATTTAAATCTGTGACTTAACCCTTATCGGTCTAGTATGTCAAGTTGGTTAAGTGTTGTCATTCAAGTTCGTGACTTAACCCGCCTACGTGTCATGTCAAATTGGCTAAGTATTGTCGTTTAAGTTCATGACTTAGCCCTACGAATCATGTATCAAGTTGGTTAAGTGTTGTCTTTCATGTTCATGACTTAACCCTATCATGTGGCATTAATTCATTAATGCACCCCAACCTCTCACATCAGACCTGTTGTTGTGGTCACTGGATATGCCGGGCGGTTCCAGGCAGATTTACACCACAACTCATTCTGACCTCGGGTTTTTAAGTGCGATATGACCAACAACCCACATTGGATCCTATTGTTTGCAGTAACTGGATTTGTCGGGCGGTTCCGGGCAGAATTACACTGCAAACTCAACCCAACCTCGAGTTGGCCATTTTCAAGTTCATTCCAGTGTCATGTCCATGTTCAAGTTCTCATGTCAAGTTCGTGTCAAGTTTTCAAGGCAAGTTTCCTATAATTACCAATTTTTCCCAACGTTACCCCGTCTAAATATTAGGCTAACAATCTTAGCCTAATTTTTCGTCCGCATGATTTTTGACATGTAATATTAGGCTAAAAACTTAGCCTAATTTAACGTACACAAAATTTGCATAAAGAAATTCATTAACATAAACATGACATAGGTGTAAACTTGGCATTTTTGGCATAGTCAATACGAACACCATAGGTGTGTACTTGAAAAATAATCAACATGAATATCATAGGTGTGAACTTGCAACATAGACTAAATCAACATACATATATGTGAATTTGCAACATAGACTAAATCAACTTACATATATGTGAACTTGCAAATTAATCACGAACATATGAATAAGTGTGAACTTGAAATATGACACAGGTTTAACATATACACATAAACATGTAGATCTAACATTTGGTCACATATGTGATATGATTTTACAACCTAAAACTTGCATAACATGATAAACTACACAACTTGTCATAGCAGGTTATACTCCAAGTTCATATACATATGAATAGACTTATTCATGAAATTCCCAATTCAACATGATAATAAAATAGAACCACAGACATAGATCAATATCATTCAATTCCACTTATAACATAATAAACATTGTTCTATTATCAATTTATTTCCAAGGCATGTCATAACTGAATAAATTGAGTAAAACATCGCAGGCATATAGATCTGATAACATTATGAACATGAAAAGGGTTGAATAATAATATAGGTTCAAGAACATGGATAGATCTAACTTAAATAGAAAAATCCCCAAAATCAAGATCCAAGGATAAATAAAGAAAATAGGTTTGAATTGAAAATCAAGCTTAGATCCAATTTCATAGTCATAATCCTAGGCAATAACCTCATGGTCATGAATCATAGGTGATTAGCCACAATTGTCCTTGTCATAGTCATAGGCAATAGTCTTATGTTCACAGTCATAGGCATAGGCATAGTCTTATATTCACAGTTATAGGCATAGACATAGTCTTATGCTCACAGTCATAGGCATAGCTATTAGTCTCATAGTTATGAATCAATTATCTTACATAGATCAAATTTCAATTTATAACATGTCCATATTAAGTTCATAGTTTTTATCTAAATGTAACTTGAACTTACAGATCGTGGTCTAAGAAATTTAGATGCAGAAGTCAAGTCTAGAAATTTGTCGTTGAATTGTTGAATCTTGCTTTGATTGTAGAAGCAAATCCCTAATTCCTAGCCGTAGTCTTCAAGAAATAATCTTCGCGTTTTAATTTAATTTATCTTAATTTAATTTAGAGGAAGAAGAAGCCATGATCATCAAGAGTTTGTGCAGCATAAGGTTAGAGAAGAATGGTGTAAAGAGAATGAGGCTAGGAGGCTGTTTGTATAGGATTAGGCAGACGAATCTGGACAGAAAACGAGATCAGATACATCAGAATGCATCAGGTTCAAAAAACTGGGTTCGGGAGGCAGGTTGACCCCCCGGTCGACACTATGGTCGACCTGGTCCCTGGGAGGTCGACACTATGGTCGACCTGGTCCTGGGCAGGAAATTTCCCTCCCAGCCTGTTCTGGATTTTGAATTCCAATTTGAATTCGAATTTTCGAGCTGTTTTTTATTCTGAAAATTCTTGAAACTTCGGAGGGTCATATCTCCCTCATACGGACTCCGATGTTTGAAAACTCAGACTCGTTTCCAAGCAGAATTTTGAGACGAACGCGATGGCGCAACCCGTTTCTCTTGATTCTTGTTTAAAAAACTAATTCTTCCTTGATTTATGGTTTTAACATGTTATTAAAATACGGGTTGTTACATTCTCCCCTCCTTAAAGGATTTCGTCCCCGAAATCTTCAAGTTAAGAAGAATGCATCCTATCATCCATTCAATCATCTACTCAACCATCATCCACAAGCAACCATTGTCCTTAAAAGATTTCTAATGCTATATGAACATATGAAGAAAGTGTGTGTATATGTTCCTTATCTAATGCAAATGATCAGGCCTGATTGATCTTCTTAATGCAAAATATGTTTGGTGCTATGAATCCAACATGTATGCAAATAGTCCTAGTCACATAAACGCTATATGTGTGCACAAACATCCACCAATATGCAACATTCACATGATAACACATTCAATTTCATCCATAAACAAGTATAAACACTCATGCATATGCAATATGAAAATGTGTCTGAGCTGATCTAGTGCCTAATGTGTGTTATGCAACCACGAGCAACCACTTGCAACCATTTGCAAACATCAACCATAACATGTTTCAATCACATGTTTACATCCAAAAGGGTTCTACCTAAGGTTCTCAAGATAGGATTAAGAAGATAAGCAAGATAAAACAAAGCATCAAGGAGAAGAAGTTAAAGATGTACCCCCAGAAGGTCCTGCTTGCGGGGCTTGCCCTTGCATCTTAGGGCAGTTCTTGCTGATATGTCTAGTATCACCACACTGGAAGCATGCTCCCATCTTCATCTTTCTACAATCGTGGACTATATGCCCCTAAATACCACAGAAGTGGCATTTTCTTTTCTCACGTGTCTTGTTATCATTATTATTGTTGTTGTTCTTGCATCCTTTCTTGGAGTCTACCTTCTTGTTTGGAGACTCATTCGCCTTGACCTCCTTCTTACCATTCTTGTCTTCTTCATTTAAGAGCGCCATGTCTACTAGCTTTTCGTAAGTAGCTCCCATAGGTACGTCGGTCATAGCCAAGTTGTGAAGTGGCTCATTCAATCCTTTGACAAAACGGAGAGCCTTCTTATGAGGGGTATTCACTAAGTCCAGTCCAAACCGAGCCAGCTGATTGAATTGATTGACGTACACCTTGACCGTCATACTTCCTTGCTTAAGAGATAAGAATTTTTCCAGCTGTAAACTTCGTTCAGCTTGTGAGAGGAATTTCGTCTCAAACCTTATCCTGAAATCTATCCACGTTTCAACCGGCCTTTCAGCGTTAGTGACTTCCCACCAATAGGAAGCTTCGTCTTTGAGCAACCAAACTGCCAACTGTACCTTCTTCCTATCGTCTACCTCGAAGATGACGAACATATCCTCAGTTTCTTTGAGCCAGTTCCTCGCTTCTACGAATGATTCAGTTCCCTTGAAATCCTTTCCACCCATGGCCCTAAAATCTTTACAGATCTTTGAGAAAGCAATTGCACGAGGAGGGGGCAGAGGAGGAGGAATCGCTGCAGCTGGAGGAGGAATATCTGCTGGGCCTGCATCGTTGGCCCTAGCCTCTAAGTACCTCCTGAACCAGCCAGGTATTGGCACACCCTCTGGAAAGTTAAGATTCCCAGACATGCTGAAATGGAAAAGTAGAGATTCAAACGAGGAAACAAAGGATAGTGCTGATGGCTTTTGGGGAATAGCCTTTAAATAAAACAAGACTTTTCTTGAAAAAAATGCTTCTTTGTAAACGGTTTTGAAAATAATTTCAATTTTTTTTTTTTAAAAAAACTTTTGCCCAGTTTGGTAACCTTCTGCTCTGATACCAAATGTAACACCCCACCTCCACTAGGGTCACTCACAAAGGGAATGCACTAGTTTTGGAGGAGTATTATCGAGGTAAACAAACACAGAAATATTACAAGACAGAACATAGATAAAACAGCGGAAGAATCAAAAGCTAAATTTCATTACTTTCAAAAAGAATCAAAACCTTTTACATCAAATACCCAAGGTCATTATTTTCCATTACAACAAATTCTGTCTTCCATAAATAAAGAAACATAAACTTAAAACATCAAAAGTAGCTTAATTCCCCAAAGGTAGCAGAAATGCAGCCATAGCATAGCTCATGATCAAACCATACATGAGCCGAACCGAAAGCAAGCAAAATCCAAGTTAAGTGCTAGAGTTTCCTCCCTGAGAACCTAGGGGGGAACGAAAGGAAAAGAGGCAAAAGAAAACGGTTCAGTCATAAAGACTGGTAAGTCCTAGTGACTTTCAGCATAAAAACAGGTAAAGGTAACATGACATGTATAAACTGAAAGTAAACATAAGGTTGCTGTCAAGATTGGCAAGATAGACTAAGATAACATGATAATTCAAGTGTAATCAAGTGTAGAATCACATATTCAAGGTTTGCTGCACCAACTGTACTAGAATCCCAAACCCATGTCTTATATTAATCAAGAAATGATCCCTTGGCCCAATATCATGAAATGACCCATTACTAGGTCCAACGGAACGATCCACTAATTGATCGGCTCCCTACAAGTTCTAGCTCGTCATGTGTTTGTGCCATACGGCCCTATCACGAATGTAGTCACCTGTGTTAGGTCCACCATTGGGTGTATCAAGCCCTATGGTGCCAACCACCGACACGAATCAAGCATGCACAGGTAAACCTACTGATGCCCAATGCCTGGTTTTTCCACTCCGGACCACGGGCACGACCATAGCCCGCTTGAACCTACACTGGCGCACCAACACAGCCGTCGTTCTGGTCGCCTATAATCAGCCCAGTAATCGTGCCCCACCCTGCCTAGTTTCAGGGTACCATGATACATCTAGTGGGTTACTGCTGAAACGGACCGCGTAACTAGGGTTTCCGTGTAATAGGTTAAGTGTTGTCATTTAAATCTGTGACTTAACCCTTATCAGTCTAGTATGTCAAGTTGGTTAAGTGTTGTCATTCAAGTTCGTGACTTAACCCGCCTACGTGTCACGTCAAATTGGCTAAGTGTTGTCGTTCAAGTACATGACATAGCCCTACGAATCATGTGTCAAGTTGGTTAAGTGTTGTCTTTCATGTTCATGACTTAACCCTATCATGTGGCATTAATTCATTAATGCACCCCAACCTCTCACATCAGACCTATTGTTGTGGTCACTGGATATGCCGAGCGGTTCCGGGAAGATTTACACCACAACTCATTCTGACCTCGGGTTTTCAAGTGCGATATGACCAACTACCCACATTGGATCCTATTGTTTGCAGTAGCTGGATTTGCCAGGAGGTTCCGGGCAGAATTACACTGCAAACTCAACCCAACCTCAAGTTGGCCATTTTCAAGTTCATTCTAATGTCATGTCCATGTTCAAGTTTTCATGCCAAGTTCGTGTCAAGTTTTCAAGGCAAGTTTCATGCCAAGTTTCCTATAATTACCAATTTTTTCCAACGTTACCCCTTCTAAATATTAGGCTAACAATCTTAGCCTAATTTTTCATCCGCATGATTTTTGACATGTAATATTAGGATAAAAACTTAGCCTAATTTAACGTACACAAAATTTTGCATAAAGAAATTCATTAACATAAACATGACATAGGTGTAAACTTGGCATTTTTGGCATAGTCAATACGAACACCATAGGTGTGTACTTGCAAAATAATCAACATGAATATCATAGGTGTGAACTTGCAACATAGACTAAATCAACATATATATATATATATATATATATATATGCGAATTTGCAACATAGACTAAATCAACTTACATATATGTGAACTTGCAAATCAATCACAAACATATGAATAAGTGTGAACTTGAAATATGACATAGGTTTAACATATACACATAAACATGTAGATCTAACATTTGGTCACATATGTGATATGATTTTACAACCTAAAACTTGCATAACATGATAAACTACACAACTTGTCATAACAGGTTATGCTCCAAGTTCGTATACATATGAATAGACTTATTCATGAAATTCCCAATTCAACATGATAATAAAATAGAACCACAGACATAGATCAATATCATTCAATTCCACATATAACATAATAAACATTGTTCTATTATCAGTTATTTTCCAAGGCATGTCATAACTGAATAAATTGAGTAAAACATCGCAGGCATATAGATCTGATAACATTATGAACATGAAAAGGGTTGAATAATAATATAGGTTCAAGAACATGGATAGATCTAACTTAAATAGAAAAATCCCCAAAATCAAGATCCAAGGATAAATAAAGAAAATAGGTTTGAATAGAAAATCAAGCTTAGATCCAATTTCATAGTCATAATCCTAGGCAATAACCTCATGGTCATGAATCATAGGTGATTAGCCACAATTGTCCTTGTCATAGTCATAGGCAATAGTCTTAAGTTCACAGTCATAGGCATAGGCATAGTCTTATGTTCACAGTTATAGGCATAGACATAGTCTTATGCTCACAGTCATAGGCATAGCTATTAGTCTCATAGTTATGAATCAATTATCTTACATAGATCAAATTTCAATTTATAACATGTCCATATTAAGTTCATAGTTTTTATCTAAACGTAACTTGAACTTACAGATCGTGGTCTAAGAAATTTAGATGCAGAAGTCAAGTCTAGAAATTTGTCGTTGAATTGTTGAATCTTGCTTTGATTGTAGAAGCAAATCCCCAATTCCTAGCCGTAGTCTTCAAGAAATAATCTTCGCGTTTTAATTTAATTTATCTTAATTTAATTTAGAGGAAGAAGAAGAAGCCATGATCATCATGAGTTTGTGTAGCATAAGGTTAGAGAAGAATGGTGTAAAGATAATGAGGCTAGGAGGCTGTTTATACAAGATTAGGCAGACGAATCTGGACAGAAAACAAGTTCAAATACATCAGAATGCATCAGGTTCGAAAAACTGGGTTCGGGAGGCAGGTCGACCCCCAGGTCGACACTATGGTCGAACTGGTCCCCGGGAGGTCGACACTATGGTCGATTCCCAGGTAGACCTAGTCCTGGGCGGGAAATTTCCCGCCCAGCCTGTTCTGGTTTTTGAATTCAAATTTTCGAGCTGTTTTTGATTCTGAAAATTCCTGAAACTTCGGAGGGTCATATCTCCCTCATACGGACTCCGATTTTTGAAAACTCGGACTCGTTTCCAAGCAGAATTTCAAGACGAACGCGATGGCTCAACCCGTTTCTCTTGATTCTTGTTTAAAAAGTTAATTCTGCCTTGATTTATGGTTTTAACATGTTATTAAAATACGGGTTGTTACATTAGGCTAATGGAGAACAACTTCATCAGGGAATCTACCTACCCAAACTAGGCTTCCAATCCTGTACTTGTAAAGAAAGCAAACAGCAAATGGCGAGCCTGCGTAGACTATTCGCATCTTAATAAAGCTTGTCCAAAGGATAGTTTTCCTCTTCCCAGAATAGATCAATTGGTGGATTCCACGGCTGGGCATGAGTTGCTGTCTTTTACGGATGCGTATTCTGACTACAATCAAATCATGATGTACCGACCAGATCAAGAGGACACAAGTTTTATCACTGATGTTGGTTTGTATTGATATAAAGTGATTCCATTTGGCCTAAAGAATGCAGGAGCAACTTACCAATGATTGGTAAACGCTATGTTCAAAAAAAAAAATTGGCAGGACAATGGAAGTATATGTCGACGATATGTTGGTAAAGTCAAAAATGGCAGTTGACCATTTAGAAGATTTAGCCCAGATGTTCGATATTCTACGCCAATATGGTATGAAGCTGAATCCTTTAAAATGTTCCTTTGGGGTCAGTTCAGGCACGTTCCTAGGGTTTATGGTCAATGCTAGAGGCATAGAAGTCAATCCAGCAAAAATATCACCCTTGAGAGAAATGCGCGCCCTAGAAACCAAGAAAGAGCTTCAGTGTTTAAATGGAAAAATCGTAGCTTTGAATCGCTTCATATCCAGAGCAACGGACAGATGTCTTCCCTTCTTCGACGCCTTTAGAAAAGGAAAGAAAAAAAATACAATGGACCCTTGAATGTTAGAAAGCTTTCGAAGAACTAATCCAACACATGCCAACACCTCCAATGCTGTCAAAGCCTAGTGATGGAGAAGATTTGTTTGTATATCTGGCAGTATGTTCCCATGCTCTAAGCGCGACATTGGTAAGGGAGGATTCTAAGGTTCAAAGGCCAGTTTATTATATCAGTAAGAGATTATCCGAGGCAGAACTGAACTACCCAAAACCCGAAAAGCTCACTTATTGTTTACTTATTTCCTCAAAGAAGATTCGGCCCTACTTCCAGGCTCACCTTATCAAGGTCCTCACAGATCAGCCTCTGAGGCAAGTTTTGTTTCGACCAGAGACTTCCATGAGGTTGTTAAAATGGAATATTGTGCTTAGTCAATATGACATTACGTACCACCCCTGAAAGGCAATCAACGGACAAGTACTTGCAGATTTTATCGTAGAATTTACCGACCGAGGAGAAATGAAAGAGGAACCTAATACTAAAACCAACATCCAATGGAAATTATTCGTTGATGGAGCATCAAACGATCACTGCTCTGGGGCAGGAGTGATCCTAGAAGCCCCTGAAGGAAGATCTATATGCTATGCGCTAAGACTAGAATTTCCATCAACAAATAACAAAGCTGAATATGAAGCCTTCATTGCAGGAATAAGGCAAGCAAGAGAATTACAGCTAAAGACCATACAAATCTTCAGTTACACCCAACTAGTGGTGTGCTAGGTCTGGGGAGAGTTCCAAGCCAAAATGGGTAATTTACCAACTTATCTATCTACGGCCTTGGAACTACTAGAGAGCTTCGAGAATTATACCATATCTCACATTCCGAGAGAATAAAATACCAAGGCGGATTCACTGGAAGAGTATGCAAGCACAGGAGATGCACAACTTATAGGATTAGTCCTAGAGGAGGTCCTCTCCAGCCCCAGCACGAAACAAATTGAGATGGACTGGTTCATGGAGGTGGAATGTGAGCCAGACTCGTGGATGACACCAATCAAAGAGTATATCATGACTGGTGCACTCCTGACAGAAGTTAAGAATCGAAGGAAAATCTTACGAAAAGCCCCTATGTATCTCATTCAGGATGGACGGCTATATAGACGAGGATTTTCTACACCCTTACTTCGTTGTGTTACAAAGAGGGAATCGAAAGCAATCATGACAGAATTACATGAAGGTGAATGCGGAGGTCATACTAGTGGCCAGACATTGGCCAAGAAAATTCTGCTATATAGTTACTTCTGGCCAGACATAAATAAGGACTCTGTAGCATATACCAAAAAATGCGATAGATGTCAAAGATTTGCAAAAATTCCAAGGATGCCATCAACAGCTATAACCCGCATGGTCAGCCAATGGTCATTCGCCATCTGGGGTATTGATCTCATAGGAGCGCTTCCCACTGCGAAATCTAGTTTTAAATATGCCATTGTTGCTGTTGATTATTTCACAAAATGGGCTGAAACGAAACCATTGGCAACTATAACTTCAAAGAAAGTTATTAACTTTGTCTTGAAAAGTATCATTTGTAGGTTTGGAGTGCCACAAAAAATAATCACAGACAACGGAACCCATTTGAGAGTGAAGAGTTCCAAAATTTCTGTGCCAAGTATAAAATCCAGAATAGTTTTTCCGTAGTTGCCCATGCGCAAGAAAACGGGCAAGTGGAAGCAGTAAACAAAATCATTAAGTTAACCATTAAAAAGCGGTTAGAGAAATCCAAAGGTGGTTGGGCAGGTGAGCTTCCACTAGCACTATGGGTATATCGTACCACTCATAAAACTACGACTGGGCACACTCCTTTTTTCTTAGCTTACGGGTCTGAAGCCATGATCCCTGTGGAACTGGAAGTTCCCACCATAGGAGGATTCATTTCAACTAGGAGGAAAATGAGAGGTTACAACTTGAGGCCCTCGACCAACTTGAGGAAGAAAGAAAGGAAGAAGAACTCAGGGTGGCTGCACATCAATAAAGGGTGGCCAAGCATTTCAATTCAAAAGCCAAACACCGGACTTTCAAAATCGGACACCTTGTGTTGAAGAAAGTAATGACCGAAACCGGGGTTTTTGGACCAAATTGGGAAGGGCCCTATGTTATAAAACAAAAACTCCGAGACGGTACTTTCAAATTGACTACCATAGATGGAGTCCAGATTCTTCAAGCTTGGAATAGCGAGCACCTCCGCCGTTACTTTCTATAATGCATTGTTCAAATCTATTGTAAAAGCTGTTAATATTTGCAAAAAACTTTTCATTCAAGCTATGTATATAAAAAATATGAGTGAGAAACTCCATCTGCTTAGACAAATCATATATTTGCATACTTCTGCTAAAAGTTGACTTTCTTATGTATCAAACAAGAACAATTATTCTCTCAAAATCCAACCATAGTTGGAGACTTCCCAAGCATATCCCAGCTGGAACTATTCAAAAACATTAAATGCCGAAGCATCATGCAAACTAAGCAATAAGTGAGTGATGAATTAGAAAGATGCATCTTTCATCGCAAAAAACACCAAATCTGTAGTGAGCATCCAACAGAAGGATTGGTGCCAAACTGTGAAGATAATGCAAAAGAGTAAGCAGCCAAATTTGTCCTACGGATAAAAGATTACCAGTCCCAAAAGAGGCACCTTGACAGGTGCAGGACACGAATTCTTTAAATCGAGCTAAAACTCGATGAGATGAACTAGTGTCCACCTCCCGAGATGAAGCATAAAGTCGGAAGGACCGACAAACCTAGGCTGGAAGCACTAGTCCTAGTGCCGGAAGGACCGGCAAAAAAGCTGGAAGGACCAGCAGTCAGAAGGATCGAAAAACCTAGGCTAGAAACAACAATCCTAGTGCCGGAAGGACCGACAAACATGCTAGAAGGACTAGTACAAACAGAAATCCTAGTCGAAAGGGGGTAATAGAAATCCTATCCAAAAGGGGGTAACAAAAATCCTAGCCGAAAGGAGTATCCGATTTAACCTTCCCAGTTCTGAGCTAATCAGAACAGAGAAGGTATAAAGTTGGATTAAACTTAAAAGTATTTGAACCTATTCTTCGAAGGACTCGGGTCACTGAGTTAGTGGGAAATGTGGTTGAATACGTTATAAAAATATGTACCTAACCAAATCTCCGAAGGGCTTGGGTCACTAGGTTGGCTAGAAATATGGTTAGGTACATCAGAAACCAAAAACATGTATTTAAACTAAATCTCCGAAGGACTCGATTCACTGAGTTAGTGAGAAAAATGATCAAATACATCACAAAATTTATAACTCTCTTTAGGGGGGCATGCATTCAAGTCCAAATTATGAAGGGCTTGGTCACCAGGTCAGTGAACGTACGAATGAATGCATGATCACCACAAAAAAAAAGAGAAAAAAGCAGCATAAAACCAATCAACTAGATTGAATTCTAAGAAGTTGATCACTTCCAATAAGCTACTATAACATCAAAAAGCTAGACGGTGGCGTTAAAATTGCACACCGTAAGCCCGGCACTAACACATGGACGACAAAGAAAATTATGATGCAAAGTACAAGTAGAAAGTGCAGACAAACAAGAGCATTATCCCATTATAACAAAACAAAGCACAGAACCATCACAACATCCCAAACCAATCACAGAACCACCAAAAAACTAAATAAGCGCAAGTCACAACACAGACCAACGTAAAGTTAAATGCGAGGATTGGCACCCGCTTATACAACCGATCTAAAAGCATAGTTCGCGAAAGAAACGATCAAAGGCAAGATAGAGAAGCTACAGATCCTTTTTCTTCCTAGGCCTACCAACCTTCCACTTAACCTGGGTAGAGCAGGATGGAGGTTCATCAGCTAAGGACTCTTTGCACCCTGAAACTGCCAACTCAACATATCCTGGAACAAAGGAAGCATGACACTATCTCTAGATCTAAGAGCTTGGATCAACTTTGCCTTATCATCCACTAGAGTGGAGATACGCTCGAGATTATCCCTATGAAGCCTTTGGAGATCGCAAGCTAGTGTGTACCATCCGCTAATCTGTTTTGCAGAATGATCCTTGAGCAGATCCATCTGCTTCCCAAATTGATACATAGCGGTCTCAAAACGGGCAAGCATCTGAGCCTTCATCATATCACCAAAAAAAATTTGATGGTCAAATAGAGATATGTCCATGATAGAAGATACTCCCTGCAAACTCAAACCTTTGATTCGTTTAGCAAGCCTGGGATTGCATGGCCTAGGGGCATAACGTGGCCTGTTAATAATCTTTTGAAGTTCTGCATAGGAAGGACAGAGGGGAGAGATGACAGACGGCTGACCAGTCGATTGAACGTCAGTTATCTGAACATCCAAATCAAAAAACTTTTCCAGTCGACGTCGCTCCAGAGATGTATCCATCTTGTGTAAGTAAATTAGTAAATAGTTATGCAACTCAGGGATTTAAAGGGTCGGTCAAGATCAAACAAGTAACGCAACCAAAGGCAGAACCAAGAACGACCAATCCCTCCTACCCTGGTCGCGCATAACAAGTTCATGTTATTATCACACGCTTCATTTAGAACGGTCGCTCATATTTAACCAATTCAGGATCATTCAGGATCGAGTTAAGGGCAAAACAGGAACGACCCTCTATCAAATGCACCTGGGCGATCATAGGAGTCAAGCAGCAATATCAAGGCCGTTTGGCTTGAGCATTTCGTTAAGCATCATGTGTGTAATATAGATAACTGGGAACAAATAGTTAACACATAATCCTGAGATTAGAAATCGCGCAAAATATGAATTTATCTTAAGCGTTTCAACAAGCATATCATGTGTACGAAGCTTAAAACTAGAGGAAAGGGGGTATCAGAGTTAAATGCTCTCAGACAAGTGCATGCACAAAATAAATCGGATCCAGTCCAAGAATTCTGGCTATTTCAATGACAACACAAATCATATCTAATAATCATAAGGATTTCAGAGAGCAGTCCAAGAAAGCATAAAAAGGATGTATTCCTATAAAACATATATTATCGATTCAGAAGAGGAACAAGCATAAGCAAAGATTGACAAACCTACGCTCCACGGATCGATGAAAGAAAAGAATGCGTGGTTTTTTGAGTGGAAAATCTGATTGAAAGAAATTGAAGTTGAAATTAGGGTTTTTAGAAAAAGAAGTGGCGGCTATCAATGTGTTCTATCTGAAAAATAAGAAGTTAATCAAAGAGAGGAGTAAGGAAATGAGGGGGAAGACTAAGAGACTCGCACCTAGAACATTCTCACCACGTCAGCACAATACTCGATTGCACAAATACAAGTGGCCCACCAAATATAACTGGCTTGCTCGCATCCCCATGATTTGGTCGATCGTAATGATACTTCGACTCAAAAGAAAGAGTGTAAGCAACCCAGCCATCTTTACTTAAACAATCATAAGTTCTGCACGATCATCCCTTAGTAAGCCAGATTTAATCTACCAAACTATGTTATAATCAGTTATTTCGAAGCCTGTAATTTTTTGCAAAATAAAAATTACAAATTTCGAGGGGCAAATGTTTATCACTAAAAAACAATACATATATTGGTCTATTAAATCTGTGTAAAAACTACGGGTCAAGCATCATTAGGGTCGATCGTGCATAGTCCAATCCAATCCAGTACACCCAGACAGTTCGTAAAGGGTAAGGGACGATCACACAGAACAAAGCTCAAACACCAGTCTAAGGTTAAGCACGGCAAGGAAGGACACATACATAAAAACAAGTTGGGTCGTCCGCTCAACACAGTCAGGATCGGTCATACAACATAGTACGATCATAAAGATGGGCCGTGCGCATGAAGCTAGCTCAGGAATGGCACTACCCAAGGACAGTGGCTTGTACATCCTGTAAAGATCACCCATATTAAGGAAGTCTCTCATTCTTATACCAAAAAAATCGGTCATACAAAACAAGGAGAAGTGTTGGTCCCGGTCACACGTTCCACTCTGCAGTCGTTCGTTCATACTACCCCGGTCGATCGTACGTAGTAGGGAACACAAAGATGCCAGAGATCGCACATGCACCCCATATCCGCTCACGGGTTGCAACCCTGGTCACTCGCTCATTCCTCAATCATTCACTAATGCTCCAATCGTATGCTACTTACCAGTCCGATAGATGTCGTCTCTAGAGTGATCGCACTCATATATGCTCTACAAGCCTTGATTGGTAGCCTGTTCATCTACAATCAGATACTAATGCCCCAACCAGATATTGTCTGTCGGTCATAAAAGACTTAACATGATGATCCAATCGGTATGTCTTGTACCAGCCAAGAAACATTTCAAGCCACCTGTGCATTCATTGCCTGTCCGCTCGTTCAATGTGCTCAGATCTATGCAACCACTCACTCCTATGCAACTGCTCACTCCTATGAAGTCACTCATGCAGGACAGCTGGATACAACTGTTGATAGTTGGCTACAGATAGGCGATGGCATTTTCGTAATTAACAAAACGAGCGACCCGTAGCCTGCATATACAACTTTCAGCTCATTTCTTTTGGGGAACTCATCTATAAATAGGCCATGGCTTCCACCATAAAGGGGATTGAATCCTTTCCATCACGAAGTGCTACTGTATTCTTTCCTCCACCATTCCTTAAGCATTTCAACCATCATCATGATCTCCATTCAATGGTTATTCACCCATTCGGCGATGGCATCCATTATAATCCTATAAGTGAGAAAAGGTCAAAGACGTCCTCCGGCTCCGTCACTCATCCATCCTTCTCCTCCACGAATTCCACCATTTCTCCATTGAATTCCGAGAATTTAAGCGAGATTTGTATGTGAGAATGAAAATATGTTGAGAGAATGAGAAGATGTATGAACAAAGAGAGTTTATATGTTTTGTAATCATTGTCATGATAATGCAAACTACCTTTATAGTGGACGTAGGCCTAACTTAGGGACAAACCACTCTAAAAACCTTGTCTCCATTTTACTTTCCTCATATTTTTTACTTTCATCTTTTATTGAGTGCGGCTCCATTTATTTTCTAACCACATTGGTGAAGTACGGTTCACATACCTTTGGTGTTTGAGCCATTTTTTGGTGAAAACTGGTTGACTGGGCATATCAACACATATAAGTGTTGGCCCACTTTTAGTGACATATTTTTACTATAGCAACACATATTAGTGTCACTAGTCTACAAAACAAATAAGTGTTGGCAGTTGAAAAAAAATAAAAGTTGCCAAATGGCCATTATGGTGTATTGTTACTTTGGTAAGGCTCGTTAATCCCGACAAGGCGTATAAATCTTAATTTGGTTTAAGTTGTGAGAAGATATTATAAGATCTTTTGAAATGATTTCCAAGGAATAGATTAAACAATAAGTTTGAAACAGGTAATCTTTGTTAAGATTAATGGGAACCTTTCCCACAGTAAAGAATTTTTGAATGAATGAATATTCTGAATGTGAATGAGATGTATGATATTTTTTGTATATCTCTTGATTTGAAAGATGCGTTAGTTATTCGAAAAGACCAGGTTTAACCCATTTTGAATAACTGATACGATGATTAAAAGTCGAAGATATTGAAGATGGTGGTTGAAGATCAGAGATATTCACATCGTTTGGATTTTTGCGGATGTCTCGATTGGGGTGTACAACTCAAAACGAGGTTATAAGTGGTAGTTGTCCAAGCGTACTTGAAGATCGACCGGATATGCGAGGGCCTCTCTCATGTATTGGACATATGGGACGAGGAATAAGGTACCTCCAGTTTCGTTCAGAACCAGAACAAACTTGCAAATGGATTATATGTATGACATTGTATTTTGTGTTGTATTCGTTGATCTCTACTAAATATATATCTGTTTGCTGGTGGAGAATTTATTCCCCTTGCTTAGCACCCTTCTCTAAGATGTACGAGCTTAGAGGTTATATATTGGTAGACATCAGTGGTATGACTTAAATTGACAATGTGGCGTAATGAGATGTAGTGATCAAAGATTCTTGTTGAAAAGCAGAGCTTTCTGGATGATGATCAAAGAATGGCTGATATAGTGTAGCTTTATGTGTCGTAACTTCGACGAACCTCACACACCGGTACGATGGTGAACTGATTGTTAGATCAGTATTCTTTCGAGATGCGGATGAGCAACCTACGGATTGAGGTTTGACAACTTTTAGGGTTGTCACAGATTTGGTCGACCAAGGAGGGCTGGGTGTAGTCGCTCCACACTTAGAGGGATAGGGTGTGTACACCTAATTCCTAGAAGGAAAAAAAAGCGGTGTTTTCCAAAGCCCTGGACTTATGCCGCAGTGATACTCGGAATCCTAGATATAGTGCGAATGTCTATTATAGTGCTTTCCAAAGCTCTGGATTTGACTGTGAAAATACACTTCGTGGTCAATCTTTCAAATCAGGAGCCATGGAAATCCAATTTCCAATACGTGACTTTACGTTTTTAGTTGTATACCTATGGCGACATAGTAGGATGGGGTACTGTTCCATCTAAGATTGATACATTTACTTTCGAAATTGATTTCTACACAATGAACTTATAGTAATAAAAGATAAATTTCGCATAACAAGCATGTTTGGCTATTATAAGGTAAAATTTTATCCTCCGACTTGTGTTACATTGTCCGATGGGACCTAAGTCTTATAATAGCTTCATTGTTCTTTCTTTTTTAGCATTGCGAGTTTTGTTTTATGGTATTCCTTTAGAGGAACCTGCTCCGTGTCATACAGCATGGTCCCGTGATTTACCCAACTTTAAGTAAAGTTTTAATGACTATTTTAAGTTCTCACACCAGTCCCATGACTGACCTGGAGTTTATTGTTTTTCACCTAAACTCTAGGTGCTATATTTTCGTCACCGGCAGCTAGTAGTTTTGGTTTTGCGGATAATTTGTTGAGCAAGATTCTGGATTGAAGCTAAAGTTGTGTCCATTAAATTTAATAGTCTTCCGTTGTATATATTTATAATTCCTCTGCATTATAATTTAATTTTCTAATATTATTTTTCTGCTGTGTATCGATTATTGTACTCTGATATATTATGTACTCTGATGTAAAATTGTTGTAATAGCGATGAAATGTTCCTTTTTTTATGTTCTAATGTGTTTTTTTTCCCATAATGGTTCGAGGATTTCTATCTTTTGGATCGGACAAGTGCGGTTTATGGTCGATTCAAAGGGATGCGATTTTCGGGTTGCTACATTTATGTATATCTTCTTTGCACATCCTAATTTGATGATAACCAGATTTGAGATCTAACTTAGATAAATATTGTGAGCCATGCAATTCATCGAATAAATCATCAATTAATGGAATTGGAAATTTATCTTTAATAGTTAAAGTATTCAAACCTCGGTAGTCAATGCATAACCTCCGCATACCATCTTTTTCCATTACCATTACAACCTGGGATGAGTAGGATCTCTGACTATGTCTGATCACACCACTTTCCAGCAAGTCTTTTATGATTTTCTCCAATTCATCCTTTATGTGATGTGCATATCTATAGGGCTTGAGACAAACTGGATTAGCTCCTGATTTTAATGGAATTTTGTGGTCATGTTGTCTTTAAGGAGGTAGCGTGGAATAAGTAGTAAACACTTTAGGGTATTGCTGCAATAACTTATGAATTTCTTCACGAATGGTCCGCCAAATATCTTGGTTTACATCAATATTTGATTTACTGGTAGTATCCAACATCATTGACAGCTGCCCTTTAGTTTGTTCCTTACCAATAGTTTTACCATCCACTAACTTGACTTCTCATTGTTGCATACTTTCCGGATGTACCTTTTGTTCCCATAAGTGAATTTTACCAATAGCGTATCTAGGTTTTGAGTAATTTCCCCTAATTTTTCATCCACTAAGCACCAAGCACTATTTGACAACCCTCTGATTAAAGTAGCAATAAATCCACAGGCATTTTACATCCCTAGCAGTGAAGAATTACATCATTACATATTTCTGATCCTTGAAGTTTTTCCCATTTGCTATCATAAGTTTATAGGTTTTGGACTCACCTATCTTGAGTTTGAGTTTAAGTGCTAGTTGTTCATCTATAAAGCTATGAGTTGATCAAGAGTCTATGAGTATTTGCATTGGTTTCCCTTTCACTGTGCCTTGAACTTTAATTGTGTATAGGGAAGGAATTCTGCACATATCTTGTAAGGTGATGGCATAGGTTTCTTTAACAATTTCTTCACAGTGACCATCTGCATTTAATTCTGCTGAATCTTTAATATTTTCTTCAAGATCTGTGGAGGACATCATACCCTCCAGAATGTGTATTTGTGGGCTTTTACACTGGTGATCCCTATGCTATGGTTCTCTACATCCATAACATATGTTTTGCCTTCTCGTCTCAACTAATTGTTGGAGAGTTAGACCCTTTCTTTGGCTAATTTTTCCAAAGTAGTAGTGCTTCTTTCTGCATTATGTTGTACATTCTTGGAAGTGCGAAAAGTTTGAGTAGGATTACTCTTTGTTGTGGGGAAGGTACGAGTTGTCTTAACTTTCTTGGTTCGGGTCCACACACGTTCAAACATTTTTGCTAATGAGACTGCTTGTTTAAAATTCTAGGGACTTGAGGTTAAGACATCATACCTTATCTCTTCTTTGAGCCTACCTATGAATCGGTCCAGAAGGAATTGAGGGGGTAGTGTCTCAATTGTAGCTTGTAGTCCTTCTAATTTGGATAGATATGCTGACACCATCGTAATCTGTTTGATATTTACCAATGCTTCATAAGGTTGCTCCATGTCTTCAGCATTGAATCTAACCAGGATCTCATCTTTAAATACAACCCATATTTCGTGATCATGAATGTTCCTGGTATACCAACTATACCATTTAAATGCATCTTTCTTTAATTGAAGGAAGCAATTTCCACCCGAAGATGTTCTTTTGTTTGATGAAACCTAAAGAACTGTTCAGCTTGATTAATCCATTCAAGAACCATTTCATTCCCATTGTATGAGGGAGAGTCAAACTTAAGATTGGGAAATGGTAAGTTTTTGTTCCAAGAAGGTTCTTGACTAATCTAGTTTTGGTTTGATGATGATAGAGAAATCTCGTTAAGGATCAAAGGTGGTGTATTGCTAGAATTTGTGTTGTTATGTGGAAGTGTAGGATTATTTTTCGGTTGTTGATGAGGAAAATGGGGGTTAATAGGTGATTGAGGAGGTCGACCACTAGGGTTTGGGGTGAGAATTCCTTAAACATTTGCAATAATGGGTTGGTTGCTGCCAGTTTGACCTTTGATCTGTTATAGGTCTTGTGATACAACATGTAGCATCATATAAATCCCTTCGAATTTTGTATTTTATTATTCAACCTTATTACTCAGTTCATCCAGCGATTGCATGAATCTAACATTAACATCTTCTTGTTTTCCCCACGCTTCTCCCCATGCTTCTTCCTGGTCTTGCAAGAAAGCGAGAAATCCAGTATTGTCTTCAGGAGTCTAGGGGTCTGAATCATGCCCAAAGTGATACTCTGATACCATTTTGTTATGACTTGCTTCAGAAGTAGCCGTTTCAATGGACATTCTTGATGAACTTGTGGAAAACTTTGCCAGTGTTAAGGTTTAGACGAAACAGAAGAAATATGGAGGAGATTGGGAAATGGAGGGTAGTATAAAAGGTTAGGGAAAGGAAGATTGGATGAAATTGGTGAGGAATCAGATGATTTGAAGGTGAAATATAGATGATCAGGGAAGATCAGGGAAAAGATGAGAAAAGAATAAGAAAGTTAGAGATTTCAGAATAAGTGGAGAAGTAATTAAACTTTTATTTGCATACCAGTTTACGTGGTGGCCTTCCCTTTGTATATGAGGGATTACAATAGTCATAAACATCAATACTTAACAAAGAAAAGATCAAGATGCTTAGGGTTTCATATATTCTTATACATGTTGTGTACACGTGCACATTGATACCATGTGCACATCACTTTTAAGCAATTCGACTCAAGTTTCTTCAACCTCCAGAGCCCGATTGTCACTAGTACCATCAAGCGTCATATCAGATGAGGGTTCTGATGAACTTTGTGCCAAAGTCTGACGAACTCGATCATTTCTTTGCATTTCTAGATTTCTGCATAATTCAATCAGTAAAGAGTTATTACAGAGAAACCTTAGTCAATATGTCTTCTTACATATGAAAAATTGTAACACCTTGCCTTATTATCATTGTTTGAAACGTCTTCATCTTCCAACCACATACGATATAGGGCCACTAATAGAAATTAGTCAAGGGCAAAGGCAATATCTTTTTGAGCTTTCTCCAAATTGCAGACATGTATATGGCCCTTCAGCATTGGGCTGCGACCAAGCTATATATGTCCACCCCTCTAGTCTAAGTGGACTCATAGTAGAAGTGGTTGACATACAATCACAAGCTTTCATACCTTGCTTGATGCTTCCTAGTTCAGTAGCCATGATGGCATAAGTTATGGAAATGAATATACAATTCTTGAAACAAGCACACAATTAGGCCTAGAAAATGATGCTTTTGGATCGTAGATGTCTGAACTAACTTGGGGTCGATCTGTAAGAACATAAGGAAAAAGTAGGCATTTCACTAAGCCGGAAATCTAGCCGACACAGATGACGAAATTGAATGTATATTATATGGTCAAGTGTCCCACCACTCCCATCCCACTTGTCAGTATATGGCACATCGTACCGTTGATGGACGTAAGTGTTCAAATTTTCATAAAGAATGGTTCCTTATTCTCGTCATTAAAGAATGTCTCAACTCTAACATTTGGAGCTTGCATCCAGTCGAATTATATAGCACTGAGAGCGTAATATGAATATACCCCCCCAAGGTGATCAGAGTATAAACAGTGGCATTCATAAGACATGCTGATACATACGATACATCAGACACAACAAACTAGTCAAAACAGAACACAGCGAAGCACCTAAATAACTATCGTCTTCTGCTATCCTCCAATGGCTTATTCGTAGACGATACCTGAAATACCCTAACTCTTAGTATACTCAACCGAGCACCCGAGAGTTTATTGCGAAAAAAACATAAACTGTGGGTTAGTCGAAAAGACCGGTGCTAATAATAACTTAATAGCCTGATACCATCGATATTCAATGAGACCACATAGCATAGCTGAACGGGTTTCCCTCTCATTAGTATCTCATACAAAAGCATATAACTCTGCATCTTATGCATTTCAATGGTTAGTTCCAATTTCACAACATTACATATAAACATTCAACAATGACTACAACATTTATCATGCAACACATAATGGATTACGTCCACGATTATACTCCTATCTGTGATATCACAAAGAACTGCTTTGCTAGGCAACAAAGCCAAAACCTCATTCTATTGTCGATTCCCTTCCCATGCTTTGTGATATCGCATTCCACCTACATGGAACAAACATCCCCTCTAGTTCCCTTTAGTGCTTCATAGAGTAAGTACCTACTAACGCAAAACCAAAGGTTCCTTCACGAAGCAACGGATTCAGATACATTCTTGCATTATATTTTAATTGGTGAGTGTCTCACCCTCGGGGACCCTCCCGTTATTCCCTACATAAGTGCAATGTCCAAACAATGGAAATAGCCAAACATATAACAATTTAAGGGGTTCTGAGTAAAGTCCACATACACTACATTGGATACGACGCCTATGCTAGCTCTAATCTATTTTAATTCATGTAATGATATCGAAGCCCATATCCAAGCTATTCCGAAAGGGATAACACTTTCGGCCTCGCTCCTTAATAAATAATCAATGCTTGTCATCCCGCAATAATGGCAAGCAATAAAGGTGGTGCCTCTATTTTATCTTAGAAAATATTAGATAAAGGTTTCCATGTTGTCATCACTGATGTCGACGGCTATGGAGGCAAAGCCTCAAAATATTTGATTTAGGAAAAAAATTCATTAATAGCTCCTTCAATGCCTAAGGAGGTATTTTATGGAAACCGGTTTCGTAAAGGCATGTCTACGTAAGCAACGACTTCAAGGATTTCTAAGCCTTCGAAAGCATAAGCTTTGGCACGAAGCCCCTTCCAGTTCCAACGAAAGACCAAGAGGCATCCAACCCCTATTTCTTTCAGAGGCACCACTTAGAATCTCTCTCATATATATATATGCATTTATAAAGGTAAATAGGTCTTTATAAAAACACCCTTTTGGCCAATCTGAAAGAGTTCAGGCTGAAGCCTCTAGTGGAGTTGTTATGTTTTAAAACCAAAATATTTATAAGTATCAGGACCAATTTCTGAAATCGAAAGGTATGACCTGGAAGTCTGAATACTTTAAATATCATACTTATGATATTTTAATTATTCAGTATGACCAAAGGGTGGTTCCGATTGTTGTTTTTGGAGCTTCCGAATTTGGAAATTACACTGGTAGCAATTTTAGACAAAACTCAAATATTTCTTTATAAAACATATCTTTTTACCAACTCCACTATATTTGTTGAAATCCTATTGGTTTATAAAACGTATTTAGAATAAACTATAAAAAAAAATCTAGTACTTTGTTCTGCACAAAATACAAAATACTTTGATACATCCTTTTATACGCATATACAAGATTTAATGTATAATCTTTTCTAAAGCATGCACCCTTAGAAAATTCATAACAAATTCATACAAGCACATCAATTCATGAAATTCGAAACCCCATTTCTGCAATCATTCGACGCACATCATACGAAAGTTTAATAATATTTAGAGATCTCTGCCTATGGGCTTCAACATACAATTTAATTAATTTCCATGTTCATTAGCTTCTTTATGGAAGATATCTTTATATGCAGATAACATCATACGAAAGCAAATATGTTGCAAAACTAAACATGGGTATTTATTAATACTTTTAAACATTTAAATCAACAAGATCACAATAGAATAATCAATCTAGATTTCGGGTATACCATAATAACCGAAATCAAAGGGGTAAAGTATATTATCACCTTGGTTGGATAGAGATTGTGACGACCGCCCATAACCCCTGCTAACAAGAGGAATAATGCAATGAAATGTGTGCCAGGCAGTTATGAACGATCATCAGAGTAGGTAAACAACATCGAAACCTGTCGTAAAATTCAGCGCAAGAATAAAATATAATAGAACATATACAACAGGAAATAGTAGTGAAGCATCATATAGCAAACTTTTCAAACTTTCACAACATCCTGAAAAATTATCCAAACATCATAGGAAATATCAAGGTCTGTACATAAAGCCTCACTACAACATTCATAGAGTACTCAACAGCAGAAATAGAAATACAAGATAGTAATAAAACTGGTACGTCAGCCTCCTGCTCGCTTCCGCACAGCCGCATCGTCCTCACTAATCACCTGCAACCTGCTACTTAGTCTGCCCATCCACAACCGGATGAACAACCTAAGATAATAAGAGGAGACATAAAACCTTGAGTTAGACAACAGTTTTAGCGAGTGATAAAACAACTAATAAACTTCAACAATAAAGTGTATGAGAATGGGTAGATAAACATACTAATCTACCCAGAACCCCAGAGAAGAACTCAACCTTATATTCTCCCACATCGGAATGTGATAGCCTTTACCATAAACAATTCAACCATTCATCTATGGAACCAGAACACCCATTCAATCATGGTAAAGCACTCATAACATTCAGATTATATGTATCTCATGTAAACCATCCTAATAGAACTCAACATTCCTCAAGCACAAGCCCTAGAGGCCTAAACCAATATCATACATGCACCCAAATAATATCTCCTTCAACGTTGGACAATCTGCATGACACGGTTCAAATAAGGCAACTAATGAACCATGAAAGACTCTGGCTATCACCGCCAATCCTGCTTCGAAACCATTGTTAATCATATGATGGCTAACTTTTCCATATGTCAAAGGCTAATGGTAACCATAGTTCTAGCGTAAACTCCATATGTCCAACCATGAAAATGTCTACAAGACCCAGGGTACTCGATCTACAACCGGTCTTTTGAACGTCTTTAGTGCAACCCGGCTTCGAGCCTGCTAGAACTTACGACAACGATAATTTCTCGGCCTTCGCATCTCTAGTCATCTAATCCGACAACTTTTCATAGCTTAAGCAACCTTCTCAAGCAACCATTATTCACCAACTCACGACCTTTGAGTAGTCATCTCATTCGCTGTTCTACACCGATCGACGAACACCTTTCAACACTTCTAACCTTCCTACTTGAATTTACTTCGAAGTCACACCATCACCGAGCCAATTACATCACTGCGCTGCGGCTAGGGTTCGGGGGGTTGCCCTCGATTTTTTTTCAAACTCTTTTCTTCAAAACCGAGTCGTACCCGAAAACATAAATTTTCAGAAAACGACCCTGTGATTGACCCCTGGCCATGTTCGACCGACCCCTCACCTTGGTGTACGACCGACCCTCCATCTAGGTACACGACCGAGCCAATCAACATCACAACAGAGACCGACCCGCCTTACTCGACCCCCCTTGGGTGATCGACCCAATTGCTTCATGTAGGATCGATCGATGCAGAAATTTGAGACTGACCGACCCAAACTGAAACCGGCTCCCATGCTTCATGGAGGACCGATCCTGAAGTGCTCAACCTCATGCTCACTTTCTCGCTCGACCGACCCTATATAAAGCTCGACCGAACCTGTACAAAGCTCGACTGACCCAATCGATTTCTTTTCCTCCAAGAAAACCTCTCCATGGTTCGACCGACCCACCATGTTCAGCCCACCATATTCGACCCAAAACCTGCATCCTTCAATGCAACTCCAATTTCGACCAAAACTTCGCCAAAACGATTCGTTCGACGAAACCAACTCATCCAATCATCCAATATGACCACAAAAGTGATATGAAGTCAACAATAACACCAATATGGCAATTCCATAAATAATCATGTAAAATTCATCAAAATCATCATAAGTGTACATATGAACAAAATCATGGATTTAACTTGCACATTCACATGAAATATCATAGAAATTACTTATCTAAACTTGTTAAATCAGACCATAAGGTGATTTACATGAAAATGGACTCACCAATGCATAGATCTATGGAAAAACTCTTGCACTTGATAAAAACATGAACAAACACTCATATGCTTTATTAAATCCATGTGAGAGATGCATATCACTCATAGATTCTCCAAAACAAGCCAAAATTGATGAAATAAGAATCCGGACAGCAAGCACCTCGCACCAAACCTCTTAATCTGATGAACACTTGCTTCAATTGTGCAGATCTTGCCTCCAATGGTGTAGATCTATGATTTCCCTCCTTGGATTTTGATTTTTAATGGTGGAAATGTGTTAGAGGAAGGGGGAGATCAAGGCCACCTAATGAGAGAATGATGAAATAAAACTACTTCCCATACCTCTCACCCCCTATTTATACCCTTCCAATAGCCCATCAATGGGCCTTCCCAAATCAGCCCATTGTGGCTCTCCAAACCTAAACAACTAACTGAAAACCTTAAAACAGTGATTCCTCCCAAACCGCTAAGCCAAATCTTTAATGTAACCACTCTACGAAAAGGCAACCATCAATTTCTTTCCAATGGCACAGGTCTCATCCTCTGTTTCGACCTGAGTCAAAAGTTATTCACTGTACAAGACTGACAGGGGAAACCTGGTCACAAACAAAATTGGTTAAAATTATGGACATGTCTCACATCCCCATAAGCAACATATCAAAAGACAAAAATGATCCAACCCTCAGAGAATAGAATAAATATATTTTACGATCCGCCGATACGTAAAATGCAGGCTATTAGAGAGATAATGATATTTGTTGATGAAATATTCCAAGCTTTATGTTTTCCTAGATTTATCTTCCTCTTCTTTTCCTAGCTTGTAATGGCTGACCACTTTTTAGGTTTCTTTTACTTTTAGTTTAGATTTTAGAATGAGTATTGTGAATAAACTATTAAAGAACATGACATTTATATATCATGGGTTGAATGCCAATATTTCTCTTCTCATGTCTTCCTTTCTTATACATGTTTGTTTAGTTTATTTGGTTATTACAGCCAGCCATTAATTTACTTATTGCTTCATCCACGCATTATTCTAATTTGATTACTTTTAATTAAGTTCATGAATAATGTTTTACTAAAATTAGGGATGTTACAATTATGATATTTTTGCTCCAATGGTTGTGCATACTTCTATTTGTATTCTCTTGGCATTAGTTGCTCATTATGATATGAGATTAGAGCAACTAAATGTAAAACTACATTCTTGCATAGTGATCTGGATGAGGCGATTTATTTAAAGCTATCGGAAGAGTTCATTAGCAGTAGCAGACTTGATAATGTTTGCAATCCCAGCAAATCTCTGTATGCAATGAAGCAATCTCCTGGATTATAGTGTAAGAAGTTTGACAAGTTTATGCTTTCACAGGGAATCCTCTAGAAAATCCCCTTTTTAACCCAACTGGCGATTTTTTGAAAATCACATTTTGGTTGGTTTTTAAAAAACTGTTGATTGGGTTATGCCCATTCAGCGCTTATGTGACCAGAAGTGATCTATAATTGCAAATACTATCAGAACTGACCTAAACACATTATAACTTTCAAAGACTGGCCTATATATGAAAATTTTCTTTTAAAAAATTATAGGAAAACAAATAGTAGAATTTAATATAGTGATAATTTGGAAGGCATCCTTAAAATCAATCTTAATTCAAAGTAGAGCTCACCCTTAGTTTCATTGTAAAGCAGGGTTCTGTTTTACTATAGCAATATATTTTCGTATTTTTCTACTACTTAAAAAAATCCAAAAAATTGAATATCAATGGAAGATTACTGATTAAAAAAAGTTGAAGAAATGTCTGCACTTATTATGAATAAAATACAAACATATTAGCAATTACTCACACAGTGTATTATAGGTAATAAAAGATAAAAAGCCGTTGTAGAAATGTCTGCACTTATTATAAATAACTGCAGACATATCTGCAATTATTATCATAGTGTATTTCTACTAATAAAAAATGAAAAAAATAAGTGCAGAAATATCTGCATTTACTGTAAATAAGTGCAAATATATCTACAATTTTTGACATAGTGTATTGCTGGTAATTAAAAAAGGAAAAATAAGTGAAGGAATATCAGCACTTATTGTAAATAAGTACAAATATATCTGCAACAATCACTCAGTGTATTGCAGACATGTTTGCAAATTTACCATACGTTGCGGCTATTTCTATAATTTTATTGGAAGTTATCTAATTTTCATTTGTATGCAATATACGTCAATTTTTGATGATTTTTTTATCTATAACGTGATGTTTGAATAAGTTTAGGTATTAAGTTTGAAAGTTTGAATCAATCAACAAAAAATGCATAAAAACATGCAATATCTTGTTCTAGTTTTCTTTTTTGGCAAACCCGAATGGTTTTTATAATGATCTATAACACTTATTATTATTACAAACAATAATTACAATAGATACAGGGGTTTGGCAGATTGTTAAACTACTATTTCGGTTTTTAAAGCGGACTGACCACTACATACGACATTTATAGTGGGTCGTCCACTAATTTAATCTTGATTATAGTACAGGAGCTAATAAATCTACTAGACTACTATAATTTCTCAACTCCACGCAGGGAGTGCATTACATTTCAAATTACATAAGACATCAATGTCGTGGTATAAGATTTCATACAACAACATTACATCAATACAAGCACTGTGCAGAACAGTATCACGATAATCGTTCTGCAAAAAGCAGTACCATTCTTGAGCCACACAAAACAGACCATGCCTAAAGCACTGTACATGATAGAGCTGGCGACACAAGGATTGACATACGTATAACACATGGTATCATCAGAGAATGAAAGGAAAAAATCACCCATGCTCGATACCCGGTTAATATGAGACTGAGATCATCACCTGCTAACCAAAAAAGAGTAGGGGACAAAAAACCGGCACATAAAAACTCCAACATACCATGGCCAGCTCGCATGAGAATCACTAGAACAATGGCATGTTGCACAAAAACCAATGCAAAACTCATTCACCATAAACAACACAGAGATCACCAGAAAAAACCCATAAAACTTTACAAAGGAAAGAAACCAACTTTGCAACGACTAACCGGTCGTACCATAACATAAGCACAAAAACACAGATAAAGAACAACTTCCAAATGAAAAACACCAACCCGACAACGATATAATCGTTCAATTCCTTGATTTTAACTCGCGAAGCAAACCAAGGAACAACGTATGGGGGTACTTACATCGAAAATGGCTTCACCCCTACCAGTTTGTGACAGCGTTGGGCCCAAGGGGCATCAAAGTGGCGTAGGCCTTTGATAGAGAAGGGGATTGAGGCATTCAATGTAGGCTGAGTAGGTAGTGAACGAAATAGCACTGGTCTATCCACGAGGGAAAAGGGGAGATCTAAAACGAACCTCCAGGATAGGCGAACACCAGCCAAGCAGAACCTGTTATCCCGAAGGGCTCATGAGCATTAGTTGTCACCGTAGTGAGAGACAAGTATATTTTCGAAAGATGATATAATCGTGAATCGAATTAGGGTTTCGTGATGCAAAACCACGTTGACGAACACTGAGAATAGTTTGAGATGTGGAGACGAAAAGCGATGAAGGAAATGTAGATACACAGATTGTTAGAGGAAGAAGAGATTAGAAGGAGGAGTGGATAAAAGAATGAGTGTTCTCAGTCGCCATTAATAGTAGTGCTTCACGAAAAAAAATTCTTTTTGAATATCTTGTTATAGCTGTAGCGATGTCTATAACTTTTTAAAAATTTACAAGATTTTGCCGAGAAGTAATTTTTTTGAAGCACTTTTTTGTACTTTTCTTCTATGATTATGTATTGAATTGATTTTAAAGTTTAGTAATTTTTTACGTTTATTTTTTATGTTCTTTTAAAAAATATAGACCTTATTTACGAAGTTTTAAGACATAGATTTTGTACTAAAAATATACGTTAGCCAAACTATCCCTTATATATACCCTTTTCTCACGTGGAATGTGAGTATAGCATACCCAACCAACAACTTGCTTCTTTTCCTACATGGAATGTGAGTTTAACATACATAGCCAAAAACATTAAGATGTTTCGTCGATGACTTTTTTTAATCAATACTTCTATTAGTGTATTATCCTGCATTGTTTTGATTGGACCTCAACCAACACATATATGTTTAACTGTAAAAGCATTCCAAACTCTGGGTTGGGTTGGGAAGTGACCGACCCCAACAGGGGGTCATTTGCTCATTATGGAGCTGCTTTAGCGGTCTTGAAGAATGCCAAATCAATCTTGAAGTTGACAAAACAACTCATGTTAACCAAGTAAGGTTAGCCGTCTAAAAGAAAGCTGATTAATAATAGTTTTATTATTATCTTTGTTCAATAGATTAAAAAGTAGTCCGCTAATACTTTTTTAAGGTAGTGTGTGTGTATATAGATATATATATATAGGAGCATTCCCGACACCCTTGTTTTGTAGCACCCCTACATGTTTGTGAGCTATGGTAATTCAAATCCAATAAGAATTTGTAAATGCTCAATCCATATATATATATTAGTGTCTATGCAAAATTTGAGCTCGTTCCGACATTCGCAACATTTTCAAAATTTAACTCAATTATTCATCATTAGGCATTTATTCGAACCGTTAAATTTAAACATCAAATATATTATTCAACAGTTGTCATGATGGTTTCATGATTTTTGGCGCGAGAGGAAAGCAAAATCAGGTATGAGCAAATTCACAATCTCGACTTCATGATGGTTTCATGATTGCAAGGATGACCTTTATCAGATGATGAAGCAATCAGTCTCAGCTATGCTGATAATGGGTTGGGATCACCTGGACCTAATTTACACTGGTTCGGTGGTCCCAACCAATTAAATCACCCCATTTTGGGGTAATTTGCACTTTGCCCTCCTGAATTATGTCCGAATTTCAGGAGGCAAAGCGTAAATCCATCCAAATGGGTGATTTAATTGATGCGAACCACCGGATCACGGGAAATTGGGTCCAGCTAATCCGCACCCGCTGATTTATAGGGCCAACGTACAGCCAAAATCAGATGTTGATAATTCTTTGATGATTTTTGGTGTAGCATATTTCTTCATCATTAGGAAATGATTTCGGTTTG
This sequence comes from Allium sativum, assembly GCA_030737875.1. Classification (NCBI taxonomy): domain Eukaryota; kingdom Viridiplantae; phylum Streptophyta; class Magnoliopsida; order Asparagales; family Amaryllidaceae; genus Allium; species Allium sativum. The sequence continues at coordinate 45,518,534 of CM060915.1, read as the reverse complement.
AATTTTAAAAGTTGAGAAGTTTTGATATATTGTCTACGGGCTGTGTAGCTCCTGTATCATGTAGAAGTGGTGTGTTCTTCTGCTCTGTTTGCAAAATGTTTGCTCTTCTTCGTAGTGTAACTGTTGTTAGAAATCCAATTTCATGCCCGATAATCGGAAATACTCTTGCGCTATTTGAATCGAAATATTCGTCGATTTCACGAATTTATGATAATCAAATAAGAGATTCTCCGTCTTCAGCAAGAGCAGAAGATGCAGTTACTTCAATTACCAAACTTCTCAAATCGTACGAATTCACAGATCCCCAAATCGCAAAATTCTGCGTAGAATTCCCGATTAAGCCCTCGTATGATCCGACAACTTTCGTAAAACCCAAGTTGGATTTCTTACTTGATATTGGGTTTTCCCACACTCAACTCGCGAGGTTCATCTCTTCGGAGCTCAGTTTATTGAATTCAAGCTTAGAAAAACGAATAAAGCCAAACACTTTTCTACTCAAAGACTACTATGGAACCGTGGAATTTCTTAGAACAATGACAGATCACGGAGTTCCTCATACCAACATTATAAGGTTCGCCAGTAGATGTCCAAGAACGCTACAATTTCCTGGAAGAAAGTTTAAGAAGATTAATCGGGTTAGTCGTTTCTAAGGGAGTTTGTATAGGAGTCTAGGATGGTCTGAGGAAGACACCGTCTCTGCATTCTTAAACAACCACGGTGCATGGGTACATTTGAGAGGAAGATTAAACTGGTAATGGATTTTTTTATTCATGAAAGGCAGTGTGAACCATCTTATTTGGCATCTAACCCTGTGCTTATTTGCTTAAGTTTGGAAAAGAGGATCAAACCGAGATGTCTTGTTATTGATATTCTCCTGGAGAAGCAATTGTTCAACAAGAGAGATAAATTCAGCGATTTGATGAGAAGTAACAAGGATTTGATCTTGGAGAAGTACGTCGTGCCTTACCAAGATCTCTCCCCTGAGGTACTGCATGCATACAGTGGTAATTCTTAGCTTTTTTATCCTAGGAATCTTAGTTATTGTCTGTTTGTTGATCTTGCTCGAGAAAGCTTAAAAATTACTAGAAACTTGTGGGACTTATGGTTATTCTAGACTAGTAGAGTATATCATTTTTTAAGAAAAAATCATTGGAAAAAATTGTATATCATTTAGACCATAACCAACCATCCGTTATGTTCAGTTATTCTCTCTCTTGTTTTGAAACTGGTCCAACGAGCGGAGCAACCAGAAGAAGGAACTAGCCACGGGTCAGGTAAGGGGGGTTTACAACAGCAAAGTGTTCGCCGTTATAAGGTTACAACGGCAAACACTTTGCCGTTGTAACATTATAACGGCAAACACTTTGCCGTTATAATGTTATAACGGAAAAGTGTTTGCCGTTATAACCCCCCCCCAGAAACCCCCCTCCCCCGGCGCCACCCCTCTTCTTCATTCTCCTTCTCCACATTTCAAACCCGAAAATCAAACCTCATCCCCCATTTTTTACCAATTTTTTTCCACCAATTCACCAATCCGTCAGCTTTAAACCAAATTAATTACCGTATTTGAGATATTCGTTCAAAAATATGGCCAGATTACTTAAAAATTTCGCCAAAAAATTCATGCACGGCGACGATGGTGGCACCGGGGGAAGTGGCACAGGCGGGAGTGGTGCAGGGGATAGTGGGGAACAACCAGCGCTCGGAATAGAAGACTTGCTTGCAGCCGCCGAAAACATGGAGAACGAAGACGTAGGGGCGCACGAGGAAGGCGGCCATCGTGGACGTGGCGGGCGTAGAGGCGGACGAGCAGGCAGGGCGTGTAGGGGTGTGGGATCGGTTTCCGCTAGACAGGTCGATCTCGATGGTTTTCTGGATATGAACCTCAGCGCCACGAAGCTTCCTTTCCTATCCAACTTTCGCATTCTTCCAGAAGACGAAGTACACGTTAGCATGCAGTCGAGTTTGGTTGTAAGTATTTTTAGTATTATTTAAATAGTATTCTTTGAGTATTAGATATTGGGTAGATAGTATAATATTTTGTTGAACCGTTGACAGTCGCGGAATATACGTTCACGTGGTTCGTTAGTGACCACACTTAGATATTATCATGCACACTTGGCGGGTAAGGAGGGGGTTGCAGGACTGTTACATGCTCTTGGATTTCAATTTTTTCTAGGTAATGTTAAAGACCTTTTAATGAAACAAGTGGATAATTTATTAGTCATATTTTATCTTATTGTGCGCTTTACAATTTTAGGAATAAACCATGTTATAAATGCCGATGTCCAATTGTGTGCGGCCATTGCTCTACGGTGGTACAAAACCACCCACACATTTCACTTTCCTTGTGGTGAGTTAGGAGTTACACCGCTTGATTTCTCCATGCTTACTGGTATTAGCATTGGAGTAGGTGCTTATCCCCCGCTGCCTTATGACAATGGTCGATGGCGTGATCGTGCACTTTTTCATGATCTACTGCCTCATTTGATGTTTCTGCTGCGTCGTATCAGGCAGAAGGCGCTATTAGAGTGAGCGCCATCCATGCGGCCATGGATAACATACTCGGTCAGTACTCCGTTGATGACGACTTGGAGCTTGCTTGATTATTTGTGTTATACCTTATGGGTAACCTTTTCTTTAGTTCTTCGAGCAGTAGTTTGCCTGTGGGGTTTCTTGAGGTCGCGGCTGAGTTAAATGCCGATGGGGCGATTTTATATGATTGGGGCACACCTATCCTTGCATACCTATACAGATGTCTCAACATGCAGTGCACCATCTCTGATTCTCAGGTTTCTTTATTTGGATTCTGGGAGTTGTTACAGTATTGGAACTTTGAGTACTCTAGGAACTTTCATTTTGTCACCCGTACTGCAGACCCATCGACCTTTTTCCCCCGTATATCCTTTTGGACGGCAGACAACTGGGGGTCCAGGGATAATGAGTCACGCCATGTGTATTCAGTTGCCCACAACCAGATTGAGCTGAGGATGTATAGGGATCAGATTATATGGCATCCATTTGAGCAGAGTACATCCATCATCTTAAGATCATACAGATTGCTAGGATTCTTGCCGGACGGAGATTTCCACTTATATCTTATCCCGTGGCGGTAGGTGCTTATTGGTATCTTGGTGAGAGGTGCTAGAGACAGTTGTATGACTTCGATGTTATTCCGGATGATCCACACCCACATAATTATCGGTGTATGATTTACCCGACGGAGCAGCTAGATATAGCCAGGGCAGCAGGCTGGTGGACGGCCGAGAGCTTTGTTATTACCGGGGAGTGTTACCTTACCTTCTAGAATAGATTTTTCACCGGGTCCTCCGACATGATTACACATGCAGCATCGATTGATTTAGTAGGGCCATCTGCTATACGACACGACATACGTCCACCTGTTGTCGAGGATATTACCCAGCCCAGCCAGAGTTTTCGTGCAGCTGATCACGTGGCGGCTGCCAGTCATTTTGGATGGACCATGGCAGTGCCCACCATTGGACCAGATCGTTACGTTGACATATTTTATCCTCCGGCCCATCACGATTACCCGGATCCTACACAGATATCATATCATGATCTGTATGATATGCAGATGGGGATTGGGCATACGGGCTATATATAGCATAGGCGTAGCCTAGATTACTATGATGGTGAGTTACGTCGTGTTGCAAAGGAGGCACGATAGCAGCAGACACATTTAGAGGCCCAGCTTGAGGCAGATCGCAAGAGACTCCAGGACTTGCAGATGTATTACCACCATAGGTCTAGTGCTGGGTCCAGTCAGCCTCCAGATGTTGGTGATGATGAGAGCCGTCATCGGCGCCGCACACGTAAACGTACACATCCACCTTCAGATGACTCGGACGAGTGACTTACTACCACTTTCATGTACTTTCGCAGTTGTCAGTTGTATGTACTTTTTATGTATTACGTTTTCCTAGTTGTTAGTTGTATGTCTCTATTGTTTGAGTAGACGTTCTGCATTTGTTCACAACCACTATTATGTACTTTCGATGTATTACGTTTTCGCAGTTGTTAGTTGTATGTTCCTATTGTTTGAGTACGCGTTGTGTATTTTTTGACTACCACTATTATGTACTTTCGATGTATTTTGTCTATGTTCTGGTTATGTTTCTGTGTATATACTGTATTTGGTTTTGTGTAGTGACTGTATATCTGTGTAGAGACTGTTTTTGTGTAGAGCCGGTATATTCTGTTGTTCTAGTTCCTGTAAGTGTTGTTTGGAATGTAATAACGTTTGAATTTTATGTTGAACAAGATTGCCCTCTTCTGGTGTAGGAATGCAAAATTCTTAAATAGCATGCCAACATACCAAGGTTTACAGATAACTCGATATTCTACGGACAAACATCAAATTAAATAGACAGTAAAACAACAATAAAATCACAATACCATAAGCCTACTCAGTTCTATAGCGGGTCAACCAACTGTAGCGGAGTTTATACGCTTTGTAACCAACAAACTCCTCACCGTACTCGAAAAGGTAACGAGAATCATATGTTGCTTGATTTGTTTTAAATATGTTCTCGTCTTCAACAGTTTCGATAATCTTTGTGTACCGATCACAAGCGTCTGCAAAATGACGATTAGCCATTTGGATTTCAACCGATGTTCGTCTAGTGGGCTGAGAACGATGGTTGTTGTATAGCCTCGTGATCATTGCCCATCTTTCATTATATGTTAAACCCCCTCCACTTTGCATTAGTAACTCATCTCTCTTTTCAACCTAAATATTAGATTTTACGAGGGCCAGCAAATCCTTAGACGAAAAATCTGGAGTAGGAGAATTCAATGTTTGAGCACTATTACTAGGTCGTTGATTTACTGGAGAAGGACGTGGAGCTGTAACCGCTCGATGCTAAATCGCGACAGGCACCTCTTCAACTTGTGTATCATGAACTAATCCAACTTCATTATCGTTCACTAAGTTTCGTTCGTACTCATCATAAATCCTTCCCATTTGTTCATCACTTATTTCTGAATCATCTATGTAACCTATGCATCAGTAGAATAAGTAGAGTTACTAAAAGTACGAATTTTGTTGATAATAAACGTTACCTTTAAGAAAACATGAAAATAAATTTTCTCACTTGAGCCTGCAACGGTGCTGCTTGAAGATGTAGAAGGTATGAGATGGATTATCAAATATGGAGTACTTATAAGGTCAATGTACGACCAACAGTTACAATTCAACAGACTTGAATACCCACTACAGAGTTCTCATGATATTATGTTAGATTCTGTACAATGACCGGTCACATCATTGCAGCACGAAAAATGGTGCCATCACATGAAATGTTGGCATGTACTTTTAATCTCGTGATATTACGTTAGATTCCCTACAGTGACTTTTCACATCACAACAAATGTGGGCAGTTACTATTAATTTCGTATACTGTTGTCATTTAATTCAGAAGAGACTACTCAATGCAGTATGCGAAAGATGGAGACGTTTAATGGAATCCCAGCAAGAATGATGGAGACGCGTGTAACACCCCACATCCGTTAGTGTCACTCACAAAGGGAATGCACTAAGTTTTGTGAAGTATTATAGGTAAAAGATGCAGATAAATTACAAGACAGATAAATAAAGCAGCGAAAAAGTGAATAAAACTTTATTTCATTTATAAACAGCTTGTACAAAGATTGTTTTACAACAACAAAGTATCTATCTTGTTTAACAAAATAAAGAAGCATAAATATACAATGATATTCCCCAATAAAACATTAGCCAGCCATAGCGGTGGAAAAGAAAATCTAAAGCAGCACATCCAAGAGTCTTCAAGCTTGGAAAGAGTAACAGGTCCATACAAATCTGGGCTATTCCCTCCCTGACTACCTAGGGGGGGGACGGAAGAAGAGAAGACGAAAGAAAACATATAGTCATACATAAAGCCTGGTAAGTCTAGTGGTACTTCGGTATATGAATAAGGAAAAAGGACATGACAGACATAAACTAAAAATGGGAAAATACCATAAACTAAGTTAAAGCGGTTAGGACCGAAATTTCTATCGCACCCCATACTAATCTCTGCACCTCCTAACTAGTATCCCAACTAGTAATCTGTATAAAGATGATAACGTGATCCCAATCCCTGTAATTGCGGTTGCCTTTAGGTGTACACCTATTATTTATTACCTAGATCTAATCTAGGTTTTTCTTACCGAGCGCTTCCTAGATTCAACTAGGGTTTATGCGACTTATCTAATACTTCTCGGATTCAGGATTTATGCAACCTAGGTCCAACTAGGGATTATGCTACCTGTCGAACGATGCCCCTAGTCTAGGACATAATACCTAGAGTGGTATATGTTCCTAGACTTTCCCCACGTATGTGTCGCGAATCGTTTATCGCTGTCTAGATGCACATGTCCTGAAATGTGCGACCCGAGTCCCGTGGCAGGGCTATTCTAGAAACACGAAACTCGGTCAGGAGCTTTCAGATATCTGCCAATGCAGATGCTAAGGTCTGTTTTTCCAGTGGCTATGGTCCCACCTGACCCCTCCCTCAACTAATGAAAGGCCACCCTTGAAAAATTGAGAACTATACGTAGGCCCCCTATGCCCCACTGTCTTATGGCCATCCTCACCCATAACTAGATAGCAAGTATATGGTATTTTGGTAGTTTCCCGCCTTTCTGCTTTACATATCTCGACTGACTCGAGATGGTAGGTAGACGAAGGATCGCTATCACATGGCCATTTGTCCCGCCGAATCACGCTGGTCCATCCTAGTCTTTAGGTTGCCTTATATTGCAACCAAGGCATACCCTTGGTTCTTCTAACGCAGACCTTAACCTCTGTGAGCCCAGGCGGATCATCTGCATTTTCGCAGAGGGATACCAAGAGTACCCTCTCGTCCCCTCGAAGCCTCGGGCTTCGTAACCCAATTCGTTGGAGCCTTCTTTAAGATCAGATGGACGTTCGCTCCTCCTCGTGTTATACTAAGGATTACTACTTAGTTTTCCTAACTAAGGTTTACCACTTAGTTTCCTGAATCGTCGTTTTCTTAACTAAGGTTTACTACATAGCCCCTTTCAACTAAGGTTTACTACTTAGTTCTCTTTCGCGTCAAGTTGGATTGGTTAAGTGTCATTAGTCGATACAAGTTAACTTAGCCCATTCATTTGTCATGTTAAACTGGTTAAGTTTTATCAGTAATTCACGTTGACTTAACCTTATCACAAACCAAGTTATATTGGTTAAGTATTTCTTATTACTTAACCCTACCCATTCACCTTGTATTGGTTAAGTGTCCCTTTTAACCTAACCTCACCCATCTGTTTTAACTAACATGTTATAACGGTTAAGTGTTCCCTTAGTTAACTTAACCCTAACATCTGTTTAATTAACATGTTCTAATGGTTAAGTATTGTCCCTTCATGTTTTAACTTAACCCTGTTCATTTATCACACTATGATGGTTAAGTGTTCTAAGTTTACTTAACCCTGCCCTCTAGTTCAGCTAACATATTAAATTGGCTAAGTGTATTTACTTAACCTTACCCACTTATCTAGCTAACGTGTTATAATGTTAAGTATTCTAAATTTAACCTCACCCACTTATCTAATTATCAGGTTATAACGGTTAAGTGTCCTATATTTACTTAACCTCACCCTCTAGTCTAGTTAATATGTTAAACTGGTTAAATGTATTAACTTTACTTAACCTCACCTTCTAGTCTAGTTAACATGTTAAATTGGCTAAGTGTTTTCTTAGTTACTTAACCCCTACAAGTCTTGTCTTGTTAACATGTTAAGTTGGTTAAGTGTTTTAGTTAACTTAACCCTACCAATCCTTACTTACCTTTAATTGTCTTATTAAAGCACCAACCACTCACATTAGACAGGTATTGTTGTGGCTGCATGTATGCCGGTCGGTTCCGGGCAGTCTTACGCCACAACTCAGTCTAACCTCGGGTCTTTATTGGGCTCAATGCCTTAACCTCTCACATTGGATAGGTATTGTTGTGATTACTGGACAGCCGGGCGGGTCCGGGAAGGTTTACATCACAACTCAATCCAACCTCGGGTTAAGCATGCTCGTATTTTCTAGATTTACATATTTGTCACTTTTCATTTTTACATGTAAATGTTTATGGCCCAATTATCCAAATTCACTAATTTTGGGTATAACAATTTATACCGCTTTAAATGTCACTAGTCATTGGCATGTGTCAAACATGCCAATACATGTATTTTATTTTAAACCCAACGTTTGTTTCCCCCGCTTGTACGTACGCAGCATTATAACATATGTTGGGCTTAACATTTCAGCCCCACTCATAAACATAAAAAGTGGAAGCACAGAATCATGAATTGTTCTAAAATACATAAAAAGTGTGTGGCGCATGAACTTGCAACATAGCGTTTTCACTAACATAGATTGTGGGTCATGTGAACTTGCATTCAATAAGGATATAACTAAATTGGTGTCACATGAAATGGCGTACTTTTAGACTTGTTTAAACATGGTTTTATACACATATAACTAGGCATAATGTCAAACACCAAACTAGCATAAAAATGTCCACTTTTTGACATAACCCAAAGGTGTAAACTAACTTTACATCAAGTAGCCTATTTCAACATGAAACTAGTATAATTTGTGTAACCAAAAGGTACTTGCATAAACCCAATTATCACTTGCAAATAAACATAATAATGTATATAAAGGTTTTGAGTCATGTAGGCATAAAATGTTTCAACTTGGAACATGTTTACATGAGTCTCAACTTAGGCCTAAAAAGAATGTATGCTAACCATGTTAACGACATAACATAAAGATGTCAATTCTAGTTTTCACTACAAACTTGCAAGTGATATTTATTTTCATATACAAATGTCAATAGGCTCGCATCAACCAATTTATGCCACAAACACCCAATACAAAATATGACATAATCAACGCAATACACAGAATTTACATCAATATTTTACAATAGTAAAACCCCAATTTCATTTACATCGAATCACATCGCAATTTCTATTCATATTCAGAAAACCACTATACTTACAACGGGCGCTGTAACTTGTTTTCTGGTTTCTGTTATTTTGAATTTGCAAAGCTTTCCCTTGGAGTAGAAAACGTTGCGTAGAAATTAGATTAGACTTTTGTTTCATCTTGAAATGGCTCGCCTCTCAAGCTTTTCCTCTTGACGGCTATTTCTCAAACCCCTCCCGGCAGCATGACGGCTCTAGGTTTATTTTTTTATGTGAATTAGGTTGAGTCTTAGGTCCTTTTTATAGAGTTTCAAGTTGATTTGAGCCGTTCGATGAAGCCAGAAGGAATCCAGGCCATACATGTTAAGAGTAACCAATCAAATGCCGCCACGTCAACCCTAGTGACACACTGGGCTTCAGAATTTTGACCAGAACACAAACCAGGCCAGCCAGACCTGACCAGGTCGACCCTATGGTCGACCCTGTGGTCGACCTGGGTCAACCAGGTCGACCTTATGGTCGACCTCGACCCTATAGTCGACCTGGGCAGGAGTTTTCCTGCCCAGCCCGGGTCTGGTCCTATTTTTGAATTTTGAATCCGATTTTCGAGCTGTTTGAATTTTAAATAAATTCTTAAACTTCCGGAGGTCATATCTCCTTCGTACGGAGTCCGATTTACGCAAACTCGGACTCTATCTCAAGCAGAATTTCGAGATGAACCCAATGGCGTAACCCGTTTCCCTTAATTCTTATGTTTTGAATTAAGTATATTTTAATTTATCAATTTACTGTTAACCGAAAAACTCGGGGTGTTACATTCTTCCCTCCTTAAAGGTTTTCGTCCCCGAAATCTTCAAGTTAGGAAGAATGTGTCTTACCATCCAATCACCCATCTACTCAACCATTCAATCACATGCATTCATTGTCCTTAAAAAGATTTCTAAATGCTTTCATATTTATATGCATAGTGTGTGTATATGTCTTTATCTAATGCAAAATCAGGCGGTCTACTGATTCAGTCGACCTCCTTAATGCGAATTATGTCAGTGCCATGCGTCCAATCATGTATGCAATCCTAATGATACATATCATTTCTATATGAGTGCACAACCATTCACTCAAATGCAATGTCCATATGATAACACATTAAGTTCAATCTGTAAACAAATACATATATGCGAATGCAATATGAAAGTGACTGAGTTGTTCTAGCGCCTATGGTGTGTATATGCATTCACGAGCAACCACTTGCAACCATCAACCATAATGTAACGACCCGCATTCTGCGCATCATAGGATCGTAGAATATTTATTTCTTTCACATACGAAGTCGTATGGTCATGTAACTTTGGGAGACGACTATTGGGGTCATTTCCCATGTTCATGATTTTTCCCGATTTTTAAATGACCATTTTACCCCTAGTTGGCACTGTTTTGGCCATAACTTTTGACTGGAAAGGAATTTTGACCTGAAACCACTTCCATTGGCTTCGGATGATGGTTTCTCTTTCCGTAGAGTGGTCACATTAGCCAAACGGACTTACCGTTTGGGAGATATGGCTGAAACAAGTTTCAGATGGAGAAAAACAGCTTAGTTGGGCTTAACCGGGTGATTAGCAGCTAGGCCCAAGGGGAATTTCGGGTTTAGAGGTATAGGAGGACTGATTAGGGTTAGGTTATCATTTTCATTTCAGTTTTGAGCAGCCACAAACCTCCTAGAGATCCTAGTAATGGCTTCCTACATCTAAAACACCCCAAATCACTCACTAATTGAAGATTAGGCTTAGCAACACCAAATTAAGGAGAAAAAGCACCAAAGTAAGGTTGGAACTGCTGTTAGACATCAGTATTCGCCCCAAATCAGAGGAGTTTCAGTTCTGAGAATTTCATTTGTAGCCAAGGTGAGTGATAACATCATTTTGACACTAATTACGGTTAATTAAGGGTAATTAGTGAAGATTAGCGAATTTATACACCAATAAATTCTGGAAAAATTCTTAAAATTCTAAAATAATGTTTTAAGGCTCTGTTAGAAATTTGGGTTAATTTCGATGTGTTTTGCTAATCGTATGCTTAAACATGATTAGGAGGGATTATAAGAAAATGTGAGGTTTTGGCCACTTTTGATCCATTTTGATTCATTTAAATTGTTGTTTGTTGTTTGTGGTTGCTATTACATGTTACTATGACTCTATGGTATGTTTCATGATTAATTAGAATAGTTAAATTGCTCGAAAACGTCGTCGAATGGCGTAGAAAGCTTGCTGGAAAGTTGCAGAAGTGTGCAGGCTCCGAACCGGTTCGGATCGGAGAAAGGGGTCGGATCGGACTAGGGAACTGACCAAGGGAATCCGAACTGGATGAGGACTTGCCACTGGAAGAAGTTTGGCAGGAAGGAAGGCCATTGCTTAGAGTTGGAGTTGGACAGGAGATCGGATCGGAGCGGTGGAGCGGATCGGATCGGAGTAAGCTAGGGAACAGAGCGGATCGGATCGGAAGGGTAATAGAAGCCAAATCGGATCGGCTCAAGATGAAGGCTACGACTAGAGTAAGGCGAGGTGATCGGATCGGATCGGATTAGATAGGAACGAGGGAGCTGATTGGAAGAGGAGCATGAGCTGGAGGAGGACAGCACCCCGACCCGACTCGGAGGAGGAGGATCCCGACCCGACCCGGAGTGAAGTAACCGACCCGAACCAGAGGAAAGATGGCAAGGATGGAGGACCGACCCGAACCGGCGCTACCGAACCGAACCGAATTCAAGAGCTGCTGCTGCACGACAACTTTTCTGAAGACCCACTCCAATTCAACCAAACCCGAGATGCAAAGGGAGTCCAAATGAGAAGTTAGAGCTTAAGATTCAGATGGGAATCAACGAGTTCACTTCATGATTGGGCTTTGCTGCGGGACGCGTGCTAAGGAGTTATCGACACCTATAGCTTTGGACCACTATGGTAGGAGGTACGAAGGCGGATTCAGGGCCATTATGGCATTGGTAGAACCAAGGGCTATGACCAATGAAGTGGGTCATTGAAATGTTTGGTCATGACTCCAAGCGTTTGGCTTGGTCACAGTAGGGTTTCTACAAGTCGGGATTCGTCGTTGCCTCAGTTTGTCTAGTGTTCCAAAGTGGTAGATGTCGTACGCTTTACGCACTGAGTGAGAAATGTGAGGATGGTTGCTAGGGATGATTTGTTTGCTATCATTGTGACATGCACACCCCACCCCCGTATTCTTACACTATTTATTATGGCACCTTGGAGTATTGTACGGTATGTGGTACTAACTCTTTGGTTGCAGGACCAGGTTCAGGTATGGCTTAGTATACCTGTTATTATTCTGTTTAGATGCTTATCGCTCATACCAGGCTTTATGTCTGACCCAGAGTTTTATGTCTCTTCTTATTACTCTGGGTGCTCACACGAGCAGACTAGAGACAGGTTAGCTGGTGATGCACGGGTAGATGATCCGGAGACGAGCAGGAGGCTTCCACGTACTATATACATAATATTCTCCCTGTGTTGTTGAAGATCACTGCTTGGGCATTGTTGGTGTATCTTCTATTTTAGCTTTCTTTTGTTTAGAGACAGTAAATTTGGAAAGTTGTAATAAGCTGTATTTGGATTTCCGCTGCTTTGAGATTGATGTTAGTTTTAGTTATCAGCTTATGCACTGTCTCGCCTGTTTTAAGTCAAGTATGTTATTATTATATTTTATTCCATGCGCTGTGAGACATTCTACAGGTCCTTTGATTAGTTCGTTCCCTTCTTTCCTTTCTTCTGACGACCGTCTTGTGCTAGTCGGGCATGTGTACAGCGCACTTTTGGAGGAAATGCAGGCTGGTACGAGGCGGGCCGTCACACTTGGTATCAGAGCTCTAGGTTGCGTAGTTAACCTAGGGAAGTTATCAGGGAGAGATAATATACGTATACGAGAGAGCGTATTTGTGATTACTTTGGTTTTTAAAAGCTATATATATATACTATTAGTAGTATAAGGATGAAGTCGTACTGCACTAGCACCACTATGGAATCGTTAATCATTTCCTTTTTCAGATTGACGATGAGCCGAGATACTAGAGGTGCTGGTAGGGGAGCCAATAATGGGATTGCTGCTGACATGAGGACGATGTTTACTGACCTCATGAGAGAGATGCTTAGAGATGTGCAGAGGGCAGCTTCCAATGGTGGAAATGGTGGTGGTCCAATAGTGCAGGCGCCAAGAGTCGACTTCGCCAAGCTGAATAAGGATTATACTAGTCTTGGTGGGAAGTCATTCCATGGAACGGAGTCGGCTACGGACGTTCAGGATTGGTTGGATAGTTGCGAACGTATCTTCGAGGATTTGGGTATCGAGGATGCGATGAAGAGAAAGCTAGCGTCCCGTCAGCTGCAAGGGCGGGCAATGAATTGGTGGAATGCTATAAAGGCAGCTACTCCCGAAGACCAGATTACTTGGGAGCAGTTTAAGGCTCGCTTTAGTGAGAAGTTCATTCCAGCTGCTCAGAAGTCAATGTTGTTTAAGAAATTCTTGGAGCTCAAGCAGAATGGCAGGGCTGTCTCGGAGTATATTGCTGAATTTGACACTTTGTCAAAATATGGGTTATCTCTTATAGATACTGCCGAGAAAAAGAATGAGAAATTCATAACTGGATTGGATCAGTACTTGGGGGAAAAACTTATTAACCACATCGATGAGACGTTTGAATCGATTGTGGGAAAAGCGTTAAGGTCAGAAAGTCTCTACCCTAAGCCAAAGACTGAGGTTGCATCCGCAGACGAGCCAAAGCCACAAGCTAGTGGTGGAGGCAAAGGTGGTTCCCAGAATAAGAGAAAGCAGAATCAGGCTAAGGATGGCCAGAAGAAAAAGAATAAGCAAGATGTGGAGTGCTTCAGCTGTGGTAAGAAGGGCCATTATGCTAGTAATTGTCGGGCCAAGCCAGCGGATAGGAAGTGCTTCAACTGTGGCCAAATGGGACATCACAAGGACAAGTGTCCACAGCCCCCTAAAGAAAAGCAAATGGTGAAAGCATATGCTCTTAATGCTATTCCTTCTTCGTCGAATGCCCCAACTGCGGCGGAGAAGGGAAAGAGTGTCGTCATTCAAGGTATGCTTTCTGTTTATGATGTTCCTGTTAGAGTTTTGTTTGATACCGGAGCTTCCAGTTCTTTCATATCTAGTGACCTGGTAGATAGATTAGGATTGGAGCCCGAGATTGTCGATAGACCTTTGGTAGTGACGAACCCGATTGGTGGTTCGACTAGTCTTGGCATGATTTGTCGTAATGTGGTTCTATCGAGTCATGGATGCATGTTTGTTTGTGATTGCTTTGTTTTGGGCTTTACTGGGTTTGGCATTATTTTGGGAGTAGATTGGCTCCAAAGATACGGGGTGGTGGTAGACTGTGAGGGCTTGTTGGTGACAGCTAGAGCGGATGATGGGCGGAGGATAGTGTTTGGTGGTCTACCCAGTAAGGGGGTATTGGCTAGTTTTCTAAACTCCCTCGACATTCCGCATAGTAAGTTGTCAGGTTTGCCCGTGGTTGGCCAGTATCCGGATGTTTTCGAAGAAGTGACCGGACTTCCACCACACCGAGAGATTGAGTTCCGTATTGATTTGGTAAAAGATGCCAGACCTATAGTGATGCCACTTCGTCGTATGGCACCAAGGGAGCAGCGAGAGCTCGAGGTGCAAGTCAGCGATCTTTTGAAGAAGGGATTTATCAGAAGGAGTGTCTCTGAATGGGGAGCACCAGTTGTGTTTGCTACCAAGGCGAATGGTTCCCTTCGTTTGTGTGTAGACTACCGCGAGTTGAACAAGGTGACGAGGAAGAATAAGTATCCTCTCCCGCGGATAGATGATTTGTTCGATCAGTTGAGTGGCGCGAGAGTATTTTCTCAGTTGGATCTCGCGACAGGTTTTCATCAGCTTAGAGTGGAAGCTGAGAGTATAGCTAAAACGGCATTTCGGACGCCGTCTGGATTTTATGAATGGTTGGTTATGCCATTTGGGCTGACTAATGCCCCGGCATATTTTGTGGACCTTATGAATAGGGTATTCAGAGATCAGCTGAATAAGTCTGTCCTTGTGTTCGTTGATGATATTTTGGTCTATTCGAGGACAGAGGAAGAACACAAGGAACATTTAAGGGTAGCGATGGAGGTGTTGAGAAAACACCAATTGAAAGCAAAGTTTTCTAAGTGTCACTTCTGGAAGAGGGAAGTGAGGTTCTTGGGCCATGTTGTATCAGAGAATGGTATTGCCGTGGACCCGGCGAAGGTGGCTACGGTACAAGATTGGCCTACGCCCAAGAACGCAACAGATGTAAGAAGTTTCTTGGGGTTAGCGGGATATTATCGTAAGTTTATCCAAGGTTTCTCCAAGATAACAGCACCATTGACCCAGTTGACCAAGAAGAATCAAGCTTTTGTCTGGGATGAGAGGTGCGAAAATGCATTTAAAAGTCTAAAGGACAAGTTGACAAGCGCACCAGTGTTAGTCATTCCTAAGGGGGATGAAGAGATGACGGTATACACGGATGCCTGTGGTACCGGGCTGGGTGCTGTATTGATGCAAGGCGGTAGGGTTGTAGCTTATGCAAGTCGGCAATTGAAACCGCACGAGAGAAGATACCCTACCCATGATTTAGAATTGGCAGCGATCGTGTTCGCGTTAAAGATGTGGAGACACTATCTCTTGGGAGAAAGATTTGAGCTATTTACAGATCATAAGTCGTTAAAGTATCTGTTCTCCCAGAAGGATTTAAACCTCCGACAGCAGAGATGGTTAGAGTTCTTAGCTTCCTATGATTTTGACATCGCATACACACCAGGAAAGGGCAATGCGGTGGCTGATGCATTGAGTAGAAGACATGCCAGCTTGGGGGCTATGTTCCTTGAATGGAAGCAACTGGAGTTTATCGCGGGGTTTGATTTCAGACCAAAGTGCGAATTGGATCCAGAAATGTTAGCAAGTTTGACGATCAGACCCACTTTGATTGAGCGGATCGGCTCTAGTCAGAGGGACGATCCTAACCTATTGGAAATCATCTCCAAGTTAGAGATGGGTATCGATGAGGAGGTGAACAAGTATGGGCTTGATCGAGATAGATGGCTTAGAAAGAATGGAAAGCTTGTTGTACCCAATGTCAATGGATTGAGAGATGAAGTGCTTAGAGAATGTCATCACTCAAAGCTAACTATACACCCCGGTGGTAATAAGATGTATCGAGATATGAAGCAGACTTACTACTGGGAAGGGATGAAAAGAGACGTTGGGAAGTTTATATCCAAGTGCATGAATTGCCAGCTAGTTAAAGCCGAGCAAAAGAAGCCTAGTGGGTTGTTGCAACCATTAGAAATTCCCGAATCGAAATGGGAGCAAGTCTCGATGGATTTCATCGATGGGTTACCAAGGACTAGATCGGGATATGACAGCATTTGGGTAATTGTAGATCGACTGACCAAAAGTGCAAGGTTTATACCAGTTAAATCGACTAGAACGGCAGCTAAGTTAGCAGAATTGTATATGAAGTGGGTAGTGAGATTTCATGGAGTACCTAAAAGCATTGTGAGCGACCGAGACCCGTTGTTCACTAGTGGGTTTTGGAGGAGCTTGCAAGAGGCGCTAGGGTCAGAGTTACATCTCAGTACCGCATATCATCCTCAGACCGACGGTCAGACGGAAAGGGTGAATCGTATTTTGGAAGATCTCTTGAGAGCATGTATATTGGATTTTGGTGGATCATGGGATGACCATTTGCATCTAGTAGAGTTTGCATATAATAATAGCTACCAATCCAGTATCGGTATGGCTCCATTTGAAGCTTTGTATGGAAGACCGTGCAACTCACCATCATGTTGGATAGAAACTGGCGAGAAGTTTATGCTTGGACCAGATGTGGTAAGGGAAACTTCAGATAAGATCAAGATCATTCAGCAACGAATGAAGGCAGCCCAAGATAGGCAGAAGAGTTATGCTGATAAGAGAAGAAGAGACTTAAAATTCTCAGTTGGTGACTTGGTATTTGTCAAGATTTCTCCGTCGAAGAGCGTAATACGATTTGGCAGGAGAGGCAAATTAGCACCAAGATTTGTTGGTCCATTCCCTGTTCTTGAACTAGTCGGGAATTTGGCATATAGAATTGACTTACCAGAGAAGATGGCGGGAGTTCACAACGTATTTCATGTTTCCCAACTAAGGAAGTTCGTTCACGACTCAGATATGACTATCTCACCTGATCAGTTGGAAGACTTCGAAGTAGAACCCGAGGCGGTTGGAAACCGCAAGCCGGTCCGTATTGTCGCACACGACATGAAGCAACTTCGAAGGAAGTCGGTGAAGCTAGTCAAGGTACAGTGGAGCGGAAACGAGAATGATTGTACTTGGGAAACAGAAGAGGACATAATGAAGAAGTATCCAGAACTCTTTGTCTGGTAAGATTTTATTAGCGATTTAGTTTTCCGCATGCTAGGATAGACTTGTTTGCTTGCTTTGCATGTTTGATTGTTGTATGTGGGTGTTAGGCATGCGGGATCCTGTGTATGTTTTGGGGTTAAGGAATTTCGGGGACGAAATTTCTTAAGGGGGGGAGAGTGTAACGACCCGCATTCTGCGCATCATAGGATCGTAGAATATTTATTTCTTTCACATACGAAGTCGTATGGTCATGTAACTTTGGGAGACGACTATTGGGGTCATTTCCCATGTTCATGATTTTTCCCGATTTTTAAATGACCATTTTACCCCTAGTTGGCACTGTTTTGGCCATAACTTTTGACTGGAAAGGAATTTTGACCTGAAACCGCTTCCATTGGCTTCGGATGATGGTTTCTCTTTCCGTAGAGTGGTCACATTAGCCAAACGGACTTACCGTTTGGGAGATATGGCTGAAACAAGTTTCAGATGGAGAAAAACAGCTTAGTTGGGCTTAACCGGGTGATTAGCAGCTAGGCCCAAGGGGAATTTCGGGTTTAGAGGTATAGGAGGACTGATTAGGGTTAGGTTATCATTTTCATTTCAGTTTTGAGCAGCCACAAACCTCCTAGAGATCCTAGTAATGGCTTCCTACATCTAAAACACCCCAAATCACTCACTAATTGAAGATTAGGCTTAGCAACACCAAATTAAGGAGAAAAAGCACCAAAGTAAGGTTGGAACTGCTGTTAGACATCAGTATTCGCCCCAAATCAGAGGAGTTTCAGTTCTGAGAATTTCATTTGTAGCCAAGGTGAGTGATAACATCATTTTGACACTAATTACGGTTAATTAAGGGTAATTAGTGAAGATTAGCGAATTTATACACCAATAAATTCTGGAAAAATTCTTAAAATTCTAAAATAATGTTTTAAGGCTCTGTTAGAAATTTGGGTTAATTTCGATGTGTTTTGCTAATCGTATGCTTAAACATGATTAGGAGGGATTATAAGAAAATGTGAGGTTTTGGCCACTTTTGATCCATTTTGATTCATTTAAATTGTTGTTTGTTGTTTGTGGTTGCTATTACATGTTACTATGACTCTATGGTATGTTTCATGATTAATTAGAATAGTTAAATTGCTCGAAAACGTCGTCGAATGGCGTAGAAAGCTTGCTGGAAAGTTGCAGAAGTGTGCAGGCTCCGAACCGGTTCGGATCGGAGAAAGGGGTCGGATCGGACTAGGGAACTGACCAAGGGAATCCGAACTGGATGAGGACTTGCCACTGGAAGAAGTTTGGCAGGAAGGAAGGCCATTGCTTAGAGTTGGAGTTGGACAGGAGATCGGATCGGAGCGGTGGAGCGGATCGGATCGGAGTAAGCTAGGGAACAGAGCGGATCGGATCGGAAGGGTAATAGAAGCCAAATCGGATCGGCTCAAGATGAAGGCTACGACTAGAGTAAGGCGAGGCGATCGGATCGGATCGGATTAGATAGGAACGAGGGAGCTGATTGGAAGAGGAGCATGAGCTGGAGGAGGACAGCACCCCGACCCGACTCGGAGGAGGAGGATCCCGACCCGACCCGGAGTGAAGTAACCGACCCGAACCAGAGGAAAGATGGCAAGGATGGAGGACCGACCCGAACCGGCGCTACCGAACCGAACCGAATTCAAGAGCTGCTGCTGCACGACAACTTTTCTGAAGACCCACTCCAATTCAACCAAACCCGAGATGCAAAGGGAGTCCAAATGAGAAGTTAGAGCTTAAGATTCAGATGGGAATCAACGAGTTCACTTCATGATTGGGCTTTGCTGCGGGACGCGTGCTAAGGAGTTATCGACACCTATAGCTTTGGACCACTATGGTAGGAGGTACGAAGGCGGATTCAGGGCCATTATGGCATTGGTAGAACCAAG
Organism: Allium sativum; assembly: GCA_030737875.1. Classification (NCBI taxonomy): domain Eukaryota; kingdom Viridiplantae; phylum Streptophyta; class Magnoliopsida; order Asparagales; family Amaryllidaceae; genus Allium; species Allium sativum. The sequence continues at coordinate 45,499,230 of CM060915.1, read as the reverse complement.
GGCTATGACCAATGAAGTGGGTCATTGAAATGTTTGGTCATGACTCCAAGCGTTTGGCTTGGTCACAGCAGGGTTTCTACAAGTCGGGATTCGTCGTTGCCTCAGTTTGTCTAGTGTTCCAAAGTGGTAGATGTCGTACGCTTTACGCACTGAGTGAGAAATGTGAGGATGGTTGCTAGGGATGATTTGTTTGCTATCATTGTGACATGCACACCCCACCCCCGTATTCTTACACTATTTATTATGGCACCTTGGAGTATTGTACGGTATGTGGTACTAACTCTTTGGTTGCAGGACCAGGTTCAGGTATGGCTTAGTATACCTGTTATTATTCTGTTTAGATGCTTATCGCTCATACCAGGCTTTATGTCTGACCCAGAGTTTTATGTCTCTTCTTATTACTCTGGGTGCTCACACGAGCAGACTAGAGACAGGTTAGCTGGTGATGCACGGGTAGATGATCCGGAGACGAGCAGGAGGCTTCCACGTACTATATACATAATATTCTCCCTGTGTTGTTGAAGATCACTGCTTGGGCATTGTTGGTGTATCTTCTATTTTAGCTTTCTTTTGTTTAGAGACAGTAAATTTGGAAAGTTGTAATAAGCTGTATTTGGATTTCCGCTGCTTTGAGATTGATGTTAGTTTTAGTTATCAGCTTATGCACTGTCTCGCCTGTTTTAAGTCAAGTATGTTATTATTATATTTTATTCCATGCGCTGTGAGACATTCTACAGGTCCTTTGATTAGTTCGTTCCCTTCTTTCCTTTCTTCTGACGACCGTCTTGTGCTAGTCGGGCATGTGTACAGCGCACTTTTGGAGGAAATGCAGGCTGGTACGAGGCGGGCCGTCACACATAACATGTTTCAAATACATGTTTACATCAAAAAGGGTTTCTACTTAAGGATCGAAGATACGACCTAGAGGATATACTTTGGAAAGAGAGAAACAAGTATGTTTAAAATTCCTACAAAAAGATCAACGATATATCCTTAAGAAAAAGAGTATGGCGTGTGTGTCTTATCTTCAATTCCCCATATCGCGTCTTCTTGAGCTTTACTCCACTGTACCTTAACTAATTTAACTTCACGATTGCGAAGTTTCTTGACCTCCATTTCCAAAATAAACAGATGTCAACCATGATACCAAGTGTATATACTAGGATGATTAGAGGTCTCTCCTCCTAGCTTATCCATCATGCCATAACTATGAGGGTCAAAAGCTAAAGGACACTACATACTTTTTACCTCTCTTAAGGTTAGTCTTTCTCTATTTAGAGCACCTGCACAACTATTTATCTCTCACGCAAACCATCCTAGTCGAACTCGACATCCCTCAAGTACCAGCCCTAGAGGCCTAAACCAATATCAGACAAGCACCCAAGGAATATCTCCTCCGAATTTGGACGATCTACGTGAGATGATATAAGCAAAAACAACCAAACAATTGAACACTTAACCAATCTTGCTCCAAAACTATCATTGATCGCACAACTGGCTTTGCATTGTCAACTAAATATATGCGGAAGTCTATCTCGCAATTTTAGGGGACTAACCCTTAACCTAACCAAAACATTTGCGTGCTCATGGACTATCCTGACGGATCGCAAACTATTGATAGATGTATCAAGTGATTCAAAGTAGCTAGGCCTAACTGATCCTTTAGGGACGTACGGAATCTTGAGGGTATTCCCTAGGCGAATCAAAAGTCCAACTACCCTCTCTTCAGAATTACTAGCTAACTGACCCATGTCTAGAATCAACCCATAGCCCATGAAACCAAAAACATAAGCACTACGCTTAAGCTCAATACTAAATTATAGCTACTCTCAAATCCCTACAAACCAAAGATAAATTGGTCGAACCACCAATTGGATTTGAGACACTAGTGGGATCTTTCTACTATACAAGTACTACGGTGCAGAGACTCAACTATGGAAGTGGATATGAACAAATACAAAGCGCTAAGATTAAAGGAGTACTAATCGAAAGGAAAAGCTAAACTTTTCCAATAGAGACTTTTACTATCTCTCTCTCTCTCAGGTATTCTAGAGGTGAAAGCATGCATTCGCCCTTCTGCAAATCCTGTCCCTCATCCTTACCCTTGTACTTAATTATACCATGGAAAAGATACTTCCTTTCCTATTAGGTTTTATAATCCTTTCTTCGTGAGTCGAGTTTATATCCATGAATTCCTCATCCTTGGGTTGTGACCCTTAGCCAAACTCCTCATCCTCTTCCTTGTGTAATCATGTTGACAAATCACTCTCGAAAGCTGCCTCCATCGTACAGAAAACCCTACATAGCTTGAAAGAAAACTAGCCGCAGGTGAAACTATTACGGCTATAGATGGAAGTCGGGCACTACTTCGCCCTTCGATGAGGTTACCTCCTAGAAATCCAGGAGCCCCAAAGACTCAAGAAAGAAGGAAACAAGGACTCAAACAGAGAATCAAAAGATAGTGCATATGGCTTTGGGGAATACGCCTTTAAAACAAAACTTTTCTTTTGTAAATGCTTCTTTTAAAACCGTTTGAAAGTAATTTTTCAAATCTTTTATCTGATCCGGTAACCTTCAGCTCTGATACCACGTGTAACACCCCACATCCGTTAGTGTCAGTCACAAAGGGAATGCACTAAGTTCTGTGAAGTATTATAGGTAAAAGATGCACATAAATTACAAGATAGATAAATAAAGCAGCGGAAAAGTGAATAAAACTTTATTTCATTTATAAACAGCTTGTACAAAGATTGTTTTACAACAACAAAGTATATATCTTGTTTAACAAAATAAAGAAGCATAAATATACAATGATATTCCCTAATAAAACATTAGCCAGCCATAGCAGTGGAAAAGAAAATCTAAAGCAACACATCCAAGAGTCTTCAAGCTTGGAAATAGTAACAGGTCCATACAATTCTGGGCTATTCCCTCCTTGACTACCTGGGGGGGGGGGGGGGACGGAAGAAGAGAAGACGAAAGAAAACATAGAGTCATACATAAAGCCTGGTAAGTCTAGTGGTACTTCGGTATATGAATAAGGAAAAAGGACATGACAGACATAAACTGAAAATGAGAAAATACCATAAACTAAGTTAAAGCTGTTAGGACCGAAATTTCTATCGCACCCCATACTAATCTCTGCACCTCCTAACTAGTATCCCAACTAGTAATCTGTATAAAGATGATAACGTAATCCCAATCCCTGTAATTGCGGTTGCCTTTAGGTGTACACCTATTATTTATTACCTAGATCTAATCTAGGTTTTTCTTACCGAGCGCTTCCTAGATTCAACTAGGGTTTATGCGACTTATTTAATACTTCTCGGATTCAGGATTTATGCCACCTAGGTCCAACTAGGGATTATGCTACCTGTCGAACGATGCCCCTAGTCTAGGACACACTACCTAGAGTGGTATATGTTTCTAGACTTTCCTCACGTATGTGTCGCGAATTGTTTATCGCTGTCTAGATGCACATGTCCTGAAATGTGCGACCCGAGTCCCGTGGCAGGGCTATTCTAGAAACACGGAACTCGGTCGGGAGCTTTCAGATATCTGCCGATGCAGATGCTAAGGTCTGTTTTTCCAGTGGCTATGGTCCCACCTGACCCCTCCCTCAACTAATGAAAGGCCACCCTTGAAAAATTGAGAACTATACGCAGGCCCCCTATGCCCCACTGTCTTATGGCCATCCTCACCCATAACTAGATAGCAAGTATATGGTCTTTTGGTAGTTCCCCGCCTTTCCGCTTTACGTATCTCGACTGACTCAAGATGGTAAGAAGACGACGGGTCGCTATCACAGGGCCATTTGTCCCGCCGAATCACGCTGGTCCATCCTAGTCTTTAGGTTGCCTTATATTACAACCAAGGCATACCCTTGGTTCTTCTAACACAGACCTTAACCTCTGTGAGCCCAGGCGGATCATCTGCATTCTCACAGAGGGATACCAAGAGTACCCTCTCGTCCCCTCGAAGCCTCGGGCTTCGTAACCCAATTTGTTGGAGCCTTCTTTAAGATCAGATGGACGTTCGCTCCTCCTCGTGTTATACTAAGGATTACTACTTAGTTTTCCTAACTAAGGTTTACCACTTAGTTTCCTGAATCGTCATTTTCTTAACTAAGGTTTACTACTTAGCCCCTTTCAACTAAGGTTTACTACTTAGTTCTCTTTCTCGTCAAGTTGGATTGGTTGAGTGTCATTAGTCGATACAAGTTAACTTAGCCCATTCATTTGTCATGTTAACTGGTTAAGTTTTATCAGTAATTCACGTTGACTTAACCTTATCACAAACCAAGTTATATTGGTTAAGTATTTCTTATTACTTAACCCTACCCATTCACCTTGTATTGGTTAAGTGTCCCTTTTAACCAAACCTCGCCCATCTGTTTTAACTAACATGTTATAACGGTTAAGTGTTCCCTTAGTTAACTTAACCCTAACATCTGTTTAATTAACATGTTCTAATGGTTAAGTATTGTCCCTTCATGTTTTAACTTAACCCTGTTCATTTATCACACTATGATGGTTAAGTGTTCTAAGTTTACTTAACCCTACCCTCTAGTCCAGCTAACATATTAAATTGGCTAAGTGTATTTACTTAACCTTACCCACTTATCTAGCTAACGTGTTATAATGTTAAGTATTCTAAATTTACTTAACCTCACCCACTTATCTAATTATCAGGTTATAACGGTTAAGTGTCCTGAATTTACTTAACCTCACCCTCTAGTCTAGTTAATATGTTAAATTGGTTAAGTGTATTAACTTTACTTAACCTCACCTTCTAGTCTAGTTAACATGTTAAATTGGCTAAGTGTTTTCTTAGTTACTTAACCCCTACAAGTCTTGTCTTATTAACATGTTAAGTTGGTTAAGTGTTTTAGTTAACTTAACCCTACCAATCCTTACTTAGCTTTAATTATCTTATTAAAGCACCAACCACTCACATTAGACAGGTATTGTTGTGGCTGCCTGTATGTCGGTCGGTTCCGGGCAGTCTTACGCCACAACTCAGTCTAATCTCGGGTCTTTATTGGGCTCAATGCCTTAACCTCTCACATTGGATAGATATTGTTGTGATTACTGGACAGCTGGGCGGGTCCGGACAGGTTTACATCACAACTCAATCCAACCTCGGGTTAAGCATGCTCGTATTTTCTAGATTTACATATTTGTCACTTTTCATTTTTACATGTAAATGTTTATGGCCCAATTATCCAAATTCACTAATTTTGGGTATAATAATTTATACCGCTTTAAATGTCACTAGTCATTGGCATGTGTCAAACATGCCAATACATGTATTTTATTTTAAACCCAACGTTTGTTTCCCCCGCTTGTACGTACGCAGCATTATTACATATGTTGGGCTTAACATTTCAGCCCAACTTATAAACATAAAAAGGGGAAGCACAGAATCATGAATTGTTCTAGAATACATAAAAAGTGTGTGGCGCATGAACTTACAACATAGCGTTTTCTCTAACATAGATTATGGGTCATGTGAACTTGCATTCAGTAAGGATATAACTAAATTGGTGTCACATGAAATGGCGTACTTTTAGACTTGTTTAAACATGGTTTTATACACATATAACTAGGCATAATGTCAAACACCAAACTAGCATAAAAATGTCCACTTTTTGACATAACCCAAAGGTGTAAACTAACTTTACATCAAGTAGCCTATTTCAACATGAAACTAGTATAATTTGTGTAACCAAAAGGTACTTGCATAAACCCAATTATCACTTGCAAATAAACATAATAATGTATACAAAGGTTTTGAGTCGTGTAGGCATAAAAGGTTTCAACTTGGAACATGTTTACATGAGTCTCAACTTAGGCCCAAAAAGAATGTATGCTAACCATGTTAACGACATAACATAAAGATGTCAATTCTAGTTTTTACTATAAACTTGCAAGTGATATTTATTTTCGTATACAAATGTCAATAGGCTCGCATCAACCAATTTATGCCACAAACACCCAATACAAAATATGACATAATCAACGCAATACACAGAATTTACATCAATATTTTACAATAGTAAAACCACTATTTCATTTACATCGAATCACATCGCAATTTCTATTCATATTCAGAAAACCACTATACTTACAACGGGCGCTGAAACTTGTTTTCTGGTTTCTATTATTCTGAATTTGCAAAGCTTTCCCTTGGAGTAGAAAACGTTGCGTAGAAATTAGATTAGACTTTTGTTTCTTCTTGAATTGGCTCGCCTCTCAAGCTTTTCCTCTTGACGGCTATTTCTCAATCCCCTCCCGGTAGCATGACGGCTCTAGGTTTATTTTTTTATGTGAATTAGGTTGAGTCTTAGGTCCTTTTTATAGAGTTTCAAGTTGATTTGAGCCGTTCGATGAAGCCAGAAGGAATCCAGGCCATACATGTCAAGAGTAACAAATCAAATGCCGCTACGTCAGCCCTAGTGACACACTGAGCTTCAGAATTTCGACCAGAACATAGACCAGGCCAGCCAGACCAGACCAGGTCGACAGGGGAGGTCGACCCTATGGTCAACCAGGTCGACCCTATGGTCGACCCTGTGGTCGACCTGTGTCAACCAGGTCGACCCTATGGTCGACCTGGGCCTTGGGCAGGAATTTTCCTGCCCAGCCCGGGTCTGGTCCTATTTTTGAATTTTGAATCCGATTTTCGAGCTGTTTGAATTTTAAATAAATTCTTAAACTTCCGGAGGTCATATCTCCTTCGTATGGAGTCCGATTTACGCAAACTCGGACTCTATCTCAAGCAGAATTTCGAGACGAACGCAATGGCGTAACCCGTTTCCCTTAATTCTTAAGTTTTGAATTAAGTATATTTTAATTTATCAATTTACTGTTAAGCGAAAAACTCGGGGTGTTACTAGAAGTACGAATTTTGTTGATAATAAACGTTACCTTTAAGAAAACATGAAAATAAATTTTCTCACTTGAGCCTGCAACGGTGCTGCTTGAAGCTGTAGAAGGTATGAGATGGATTATCAAATATGGAGTACTTATAAGGGCAATGCACGACCAACAGTTACAATTCAACAGACTTGAATACCCATTACAGAGTTCTCGTGATATTATGTTAGATTCTGTACAATGACCGGTCACATCATTGCAACACGAAAAATGGTGCCATCACATGAAATGTTGGCATGTACTTTTAATCTCGTGATATTACGTTAGATTCCCTACAGTGACTTTTCACATCACAACAAATGTGGGCAGTTACTATTAATTTCGTATACTGTTGTCATTTAATTCGGAAGAGACTACTCAATGCAGTCTGTGAAACATGGAGACGTTTAATGGAATCCCAGCAACGAATGATGGAGACACGTCTTTATTTTTTTCTTCTCAGTGAATGGTCTAATCATGTCATACATGCATGTGAAAGGGTATACTCTACATACACGTGACTCGTATTAATTTCACAGTGAAAGGGTATACTCTAACCATGGCTTGTTTCTCCGTATGTACATGTCTGCGAAGCTCTCGATCATCCTTAACAGCCTTTTGGAACTCTTCGTCGCTGCGGTTTCCTTGCACCGAAAATCGAGCTCTATGCTCTTTTATCGCCTTAGATGAATTCTCTATTGTTTCCATAAATCTAGAAAACTCTGCCCCGCGTTGCTCCAGCTGAATTGACTTGGCTCTGCCAACAGGTCGTCCGTCACTAATTCCAAATAAAGGGTTTTTCTCTTGCGAACTCGGGTCACTTTCTGGACTAGAATCAGAGTAGTTCATCCTTCTAGCTTTGTTCTGCTGCTCAAACATGAAGTTGCTTGGGTTCTTCCACTTCGGCAAATTAGATAGAAGCTCGAAAAAGTCTTGAAATTTAAATGGATGACCATACTTTTGTTGGTAGGCCTTTCATGACTCTTCAATCTGTAACACAAAGTGGAAATTGTATGAGCGTATGACATTTCTAACTAATCAATCATAGTATAGTAAGTTATTTTTCAAAGTAATCTACGGTACTTACAACGTCATAAGGTGCAGCACCGCTTTGCTGTCTGTTCTTCAAGCCTGTCAGTATTGCCAGATAGTTCTGACATGCGGCATTCATAACTCTATAACTGCCTCTAAGTGATGCCCATATTCTATTCCTCGCTTCCAACGAATTGTAAAACTCTGTTACTCTTTCCCAAAATTTCTGACCTTTCATATTATTCCCAACAATGCTGTCTTGTAAAATGCGTATCCACGATTTAGCAAGTGAAACGTACTGCTCGGAAGTTAACTTACATTGTTTTTTTTCCATCCGCTGCTAATCTTTCCCCTTCAGCATGATCATCCTCAATATCTTCTATTCCGGGATCCGGCTCCGATTCAACTTCGGTTTGGTGTCGTTTACTGAAAATGCCGTTTAAAGACTTCCACTTCGTCTTCTTTTGGTTATATTCGAGACTAATAGGAGCAACGCGCGTATTCTTGAATAAATTCTTCAGAATTTGTAACATTCGCATCCTCATTTGCATCTTCCTCCGCCTCCTCCGTTGAAGTTTCAACATTTTCTTCGGTAGTAGGAGAGACATACCCATACGAAAACTGTCTTTCAAGATTTTGCATAGCTTCACGGTCACGAACCTCGGTCTGTTGCGGAGTTAGGTGAGGTTGTTGACTTTGATCGGTCTGCATCATCATTGACATATACGACGAATGATCGTCATACACGCCTACCCCGGTCGGTCGTTGGTAAAACTGTGGCTGGGCGATAGAATGGATGAGAGGAAAATTAGGAGGAGCGAGCGGTTGGTACGGTGGTCGGTATGGATAATTTGAATACGGCGAGTAGCCATATCCGTGAGATGGCTGCAACGGTTGTTGTTGTTGGATTGACCGTTGCATGACATACGATGACGAGTGCGGTTTGGACATGACTGTCCTGTTTGCGGATTTTTTCCCGCTTCGTTTGGGTGTAGAAGAAGACATTTTGTTGTTGAAGAAGTTGAAGTTGAGAAGGTGGAGTGGTTGTGTGGAAGAAGAAGGAGGTATGTTGGTATATAGGGAGGAAGTGCACTAGCCGTTGTGGTGCAACGACTAGTGCTTATAACGGCAAAGTGTTTGCCGTTATAAGCTTATAACGGCAAACTTTTTGCCGTTATAACCGTTATAAGCACTAGCCCTTGTTCAGTCAACCAGCCACGAACGAGCTTAAAACTAGCCATAGACTAGACACGGGTGACTGAACAAGCCACACCTGGTTTCTCCGTGGCTTGTTTAGTAACTAAACAAGCCATTGTTGGTTGTGCTCTTAGTTCTGATGAAGCCAAGTGTGCTTCGCAACCATGTAACACCTATGGAAGTTGATCTTGTTGGAGTAAATTAAAACTTGCATTAAATGAAATCATTAAATATTGCATAATTTCAATATAATTTCCTGATTTACTTATTTGGTTATATTAGGTAGTATATTATTGTAATCTTATCTAGAATTTTCTTAAGCATGTATAAATAATGCATGCATCTTTTGTAATCAGTCAATCAAGCATATAGAAGAAAAGTCAAGTAAGAAATTGAGAAGAAAAAAAAGCAATTAAGAAAAATAATTTGTCTTCCTCAACAAAAACTTCTTCATCTCTTTCTTTTAAATATATATTTTCAACAATCGGTATCAGAGCTTGGTTGAAATCATGGGATTTCAATTTCTTTCACCGTTCATTCTCACAAAAGAAAACTATGAAGAGTGGAGTAATAAAAAGAAAGAAGAATTGATCTCCAAAGGGCTTTGGGAGATCGTTGAGAATGGCTACGAATGGCCAAAAAATGTTTAAAACATGACGGAGAAAGAGAGTAAAGCATTTGTAAGCTTGAGACGGAAAGATGTTCAAGCTCGTTTTTTGATGAGTGAGAACGTTGATAGAGAAGCTTACGACCATATTCTTGGAGAAAAATTCGCAAAAGATTCATGGAATTTATTGAAAGAGGTGTATGCAATGGATAACACAAAAGCAAAAGAAGAAGATGAAGAGGAGGTCGAAGAAGAGGAAGAAGAGGATGAAAGCAAAGAAACTGAAAAGGAAGTAATCAAAGCTAAAAAGGCAGATGAAGAAGTAAAAGAAAAGGAGAAGGTGGAGAGAGAAAATACGTTAAAAAAGGAGGACGAAGGGAAAGCTTCAGAGGAAAAGCCAAAAGCAAGAGAGGCGGAGAAGATGAAAGGAACAGAGAAGAAAGAAAAACAAGAAGAAGATGATAATGAAGATGGAGAAGCAAAGGAGAAGAAAGACAAGAAAAAAGGGAAAGAAAAGAAGGACAAGAATGAAGAAGATGAAGACAAAGTGGCAAAAAAGAAGAAAGAGGAGAAAAAACAAAAAGAAAAGAAAGGAAAACAAGAAGAAGATGAAAATGCAGATGATGATGCAATGGAGAAGAGAGAAAGGAAAGAAAAGAAGAATAAACACAAAAAGGATGAACATGAAGAAGTGAAGGATGAAGAAGAAAAGAAGGGTAAAAGTAAAGGAGATGAAAATGAAGAAGGCGATGTTAAGGAGGAAAAAGAGAAGAATAGACCGAAAGACAAGGGCAAGAACGAAGAGAAGAGTGAAAAAGAGGAAGTAAAAATGGATGTGGAAAGAGAAGATAGACGCGAGATTGAAAACATGGATTCCAGAATGGCTGAAGTTGACGACGCTCAAGCAGAGGACAATTCAGAAGACAAAGAAGACCATATTACAAAGAAGGAGAAGCATATAAATGGAGAATCAAAAGAAGCTAAAGAAAAAGCACCTGCAACTGAAGAGTCAAAAGAGAGCGAGATGGATTCAAAGAATCAAAAAAAGAAGAAGAAAGAAGAAGAGAGAAAGGAAAGTGAAACGGAGAGGTTGAGACTAGAATTTAAGCAACTTGAAGAAAAACTTGATCTCACAGAAGCAGAAAATACGATGTTGTCATCAGATATTTTAATGGTGAAGGGAGAAATGCATAATTCAGATCTTCAAGTTCAGAGATTAGAAGGTGAAGTGGAAAGCTGCAAGAAGTGATCATGGCGCTTGAAGCGAATAAAAATGACATGCAATGTCAGGAAATTGAACTTGAAAGAAAACTTATGGAGAAGGAAGCTAAAATCGATAAACTACAAGAATGTTGCAAGAAACTTACGGAGAAATTTGATCTAGTTGAAGCAGAAAAGTCTATCCTGAACTCAGAAATTTTATCACTAAAAATTGAGTTACAGACTGTCGAGCTCAATGTAAAAGCACTTGAAGTTGGACTGGGAAATATGAAGCAGGAGTATTCTACACTGGAAAGCAGTCATTCTAGGACAATTTCTTTTAAAAATGCAACTACCCCTTATGTAAATGAGTTCAGAAATGCAACAATGGATAACAAAGTCAATGCAATAATCATATCGTTGTTTTTCTTGCCAAAGCACGTCAAGTATAAAAGGTTTCAAAATCAGGATGTTCTCAAAGAAGGTGACCGGATGACTAATATTTTCACGAAGCCACTTAGTGGACAAAGTTTCATGAAAAATGCAGAAAGATTGGAGTAAGGAGATTGGAGTAAGGAGCAAGTTTTAATTTAGGGGAGAGATTGTTGGAGTAAATTAAAACTTGCATTAAATGAAATCATTAAATATTGCATAATTGCAATATAATTTCCTGATTTACTTATTTGGTTATATTAGGTAGTATATTATTGTAATCTTATCTAGAATTTTCTTAAACATGTATAAATAATGCATGCATCTTTTGTAATCAGTCAATCAAGCATATAGAAGAAAAGTCAAGTAAGAAATTGAGAAAAAAAAAAAGCAATTAAGAAAAATAATTTGTCTTCCTCAACAAAAACTTCTTCATCTCTTTCTTTTAAATATATATTTTCAACGGATCCAGAAGAATACAACGAATGGTCCAGACAGAATCTTCGGTTATGATATCTGCTTCATTATAAATGGCATGCTCCAGTATACATCGACTGAAGAGCTTAAACATTAACCCCTGATATCAGAAATTGAGCTTATTGTTCAATATTACCCAGAAAATTCTTGTCAACCAAACACATTAGTCTAAATTTGACAGTCAAACAACATCCTTCCTTCCTATCAGCTCCTTTGATTCTTGGACGCAAAACGAAGAACAAGATAAAACAGCACACGGTAAAACACAGCCCAACCCACCATCCAGTACACCATCTTCCACTTACCGCTGTCATCAGTACTTATATCCAACTGCCTCAAAATATCTCCTCCAGTCACTACCCCGGTCAAAGTGCCATTGGCAAAGACCCTGCCCTCCACGAACTCGTTCATCAGCAACCCTTGGTAAGGGTACTTCATTGTCGACACCACGTTCATCCACTTCCACCCTTTAGGAATATCATCTCCACTTATGAAGTATCCGCAGAAGAGGAAAAATAGAGCTGTAAACGCAATCACGGCCGCGTACCCAAGTATGAAGTTGGGCACCACGGAGCTGACGAACACCACGAAGGAGTTGGTGGATAGCAGGGAGACGTACAAGATAAGGAGGAAGTAGACGAAGCTTCCGTGTAGCTTTAGGGCGAACCATACGATCCCGGCGTAGCTTGCCGACTGCAGAAGCAGAAACGGCAGGTAGGTGATTAGACCAGAGATGGTGTAGGTGGAGGCACGGTAAGCATTGTGGGAGGTTTCCCTGATGAAGATGAAGCGCTCTTGGATGAAGGCGGGGACAGCATCGTTAGAGGAGAAGAAGAACAGGCTTACGGTGAAGATCATGAAGCTGAGACGGTCGGTGATGCCTTGGGCGTCGTCTTTCGGGTTTAGGAACATGGTCGCCATCATCACACCCATGACTGTTAGAACCATCTGGCGCGAGAGGAAGAGCTCGGGTGTTCTTCGAATGTTTGTGAAGTTGCGCCGCATTAAGATGAATGTTTCTGTTATGTATGAGTTTGTGAATTTCGGGCCTAGTCCTAGATTTCTTTCAGTACCTGAAATTGTTTGACCATAGATCAGTGACTAGTAATGGTAATGGTGGGCAGTTATCATGCATTTCCAGTATATCGCATTCTGCTAAAATGCATCTGTATATTAAAATAGAAAGGAATGATGGAAAGATTAACAATGGGTATCATAAGTAGAGGGCACATGGAAACACCAATACATATTATAGCATTAGAATTAAGATATGCTAATTGGTTGTTTGATTGCTTCCCTACTTTGTTCTTTCGCTAAACTGATGAAATGATCTTATTATTCCATTTGAGATCGATATACATCCAAGAATGACCTAGAGACAAATGGCTAAATACAAAATGCTTACTTTTTAAAAATTGATAGTGGGATGAAAATTTTACCTAGACCATTCAGGTTTGCACCAACAATGGTGTAATTTTAAAGTATATGACAAAATAAACAAATAAATTCATACTTACGTTAGCCATTGGTGCAGTATCCTGTGTGCATATCATTTACCATAAGAAGTGGAAAGTACATGAAAACATAAATACTACAACTGTTCCTTGGGCTGATTTCAAGATGCAGAAGAGAAAAAGATATACCTGTCGCATTAAAAGCGCTCGGGGTCATGTAATCGGATTCGTTAACGGTGTAGTCACTGCTATGCGGAGTGGGTGTGCTTAATATCTCGTTCGAATTTGTGTAGTATCCAGGTGATAGGCTGCATCGTTAAATACAAAGGTATAAATCTTGAGAATATCGTTCAGTATGTATTACATGCACCTTGTATCCATTTGGTCATTCTATCAAAACATATATGGCTTCCCCTGGTTCGGACTATGAAAGACCACAGTTCAGAGGAGTTCAAACACAAAACCCATGTACACTGATATTAGCGTTTGTTTGGGAAAGAAAAAAGGAGATCCATTTGAAGTTACCTTGGTTGATTATATGCTTTAGAATGATCTTTGCGAAACCTACTCGGAGTCATCCTCAAGGCGTCCATCACCCCGCTTTGGCTACCGCTCCATGGAGACTTTGACATCGAGTATGGGCTCCTCAAACTATGGTCGAAGGTGTCACTAAAACCCTTACTCTTTTCAACATCTCCAGACCACATTGCCTGCACCGGCATTGCAGACGCCGGTCTGACAGGTGCCGGTTTGAGCCCAGTGAGGCAGAAGTCGGCCAAAGCACGTACACCAAGCTCTGACCGATCATAATCCTGTATCACGTCCATCAAATGTTCGATCGAGTTCTCCCCTTTGGGGACCTTGCGACCCATGCGGTTCAAGTGGTTCCCAACATCGCTAGGCGAACCTGTGAACATGAGCTGCCCTCGAGCAAGGATGATCATGTGGTCGAGCAGCGTCTGGATTCGGTACGATGGTTGGTGTATGGTCAAGATGACTGTGCTCCCCGATCGAGCTATGTGGTGCACCCTCTCAATCACGTTGTGTGCACTTGTCGAGTCCAAACCGGAGGTCGGTTCATCCAGGAAGAGTAAGGCCGGCCCGTGTATGATGTCAACTCCGATCGAGACGCGACGTCGCTCCCCTCCTGATACCCCTCTCGTTCCCTCGTCCCCTATGTAGGTGTTCCTCGAAGTCTGCATTAAACTTGTGTTCAATGATCTTTTGTACAAATCTAAACTATTAGATTATTAAAGGTGCAAGTTTGATAGAATAAAACATCATACTAAAATGCATCAGAATACATTGAACTTATGATCTAATGGTCAAAATCAACAAGTTTTGGGGGGTGTGTATATACTATATAGCAAACTAACCGTCAACCCTAGTTGCTCAATGAGCCTCTCAACCCTCTGCTTCTTATCCTCTCTGGAGACGGACCCTAACCGAAAGTCAGCTGCAAACATGAGAGTTTCATAAACAGTGAGCATGGGGAACAGTCTATCATCTTGCATGATATAAGCCGAAGTTCTCTTAACAAGACTAGGGCTCATTTCAGCTCCATCGAGGGACACCCTGCCTTTCAAGCTCCCACTAGCTATCCGGCCCGCTAACCCATCGAGAAACGTGGATTTACCTGCCCCGCTAGGGCCCATTACAGCAGTAACACATCCTTTTGGGGCGTACCCGCTGATCCTATGCAGAAGGTTCGCCTCCTCGGTTACCCACTTACCGTCCACTTTCTGCTTCTTGGTTACCGTGTAGGTCAGGCTTGAAAATTCTAACCCACCTGTAAAATTTCGGTTTTTACTGATGTCTACTACAGTTTCTTGCTTACTGCCTCTGTTATGATTACTCGCCATTGTTTGGTTGGAGGAAGGTTTATGACTTTGAAGAAGTTGCAGATATGGCTTAATAGGAAGGATTGGTGGTAGCTGTTGTTTTGGAGGACTTTGGAGTTTTCATTGTGGAAACCGCTCTTGTTTTCGTTTTAATTGATGAGGTTAGGACTATGTATTGTGTTTATGCATGGATCGAAGTTATTTTATGAAGGAAAGTCTTGTTCCAATTTGTTTGCTTTCGTTTGCTTTGATGTTTGATCCCCGTGTCTTTTGGTCTATGCCATGTTCTTGTTCTTATATTATGGCAAGATTCTTCAGGTTTAACAGCAACCTCCGAAATGGACATTGTGTAAAACCAAATTTTGAAACATTTGTATCAATGAGTTAGTGAATAAAACCATGTTTGGATGTCCACCATGAGAAATTATATTCCCGGTCTATATAGAGATGTTGGTATTTATTGCTCATAAACTACTATAAATACGTTCACTTTTCATAGTTATGTAGGAACATCCGTCTATGCTGTTGTAAATTTAATGGGTAGAAAAAAGTGAAGAAGTTGTATCGTGCATGAGGTCACGGCCTTGAAAACGAGATTTTGCACGACTATGGTGCAAACGATAATTGTTGTCAATTTCCAAAGATTAACGCCATCATCCTTCAAACTTGAGTTCAAGGTTGAGGAATAGTAGATTTATGAAACATAGTGCTCGGGATTTTATGTATGTTGACAGTGCACTTTAATTTTGAAGAAAATTAAAGAGAGAGAAATGAGAAAGATGAAGATACAAATATGTAGAGTTATGGCTTCTATCGGAAGAGAGAATAATGGAGAGAATGAAAATAAATGTGAACTTGTCTCTGCCTATTTAATCAGTTTTTATAAATAATCTTTTCATAAACAAAAATGTTTTCCCACTAACAGAGGATACAGTATATCAATTAATTAAATGACTTATTTTTTATCAATATTCTTTTCCAAATGAGGGAAAAAAAAAAGGAAATGAGCATATAACATTTTGGAGACGGCCCGCTTCCTCGATACTTGAAAATCGATACTAATACATTCATGGTATTCACGTGTTACAAACCAAATATCAAGAAGCGAATTTCTTGTGGTAAGAAAAAAAAAATAGAAGTAGAAAAAGCAGAATCTTGCACAATGGAAAAACGTATATATATTCATCAAAGAATCATTACAAAGGAAAAATTAATCTTACTTATCAGAGTGTAATTGATGTCCACCTGGACAGTTATAAAACTTGTCCTCACAAATGCTGAGAAAACTAAGAAATTTTAAGGTGAAACGAATAACTATTTATAGAATCTTCAACTCCAAGCTCCCCCTCATTGATTCAAATAAAATCTGAGCTACTAGACCATCCAGAAAAATGGGAGCATCCAAAGTTTTTAAGGAAAATAACTCCGGGTTAGTCATGGGATTGGTGTGAAAAACTTAAGTCCGTTATTTTTGAAAAACAAAATAGTATAGCATAAGTCCACAACCACACATATACATGACATGGTTTCTTCCCTTATGTTAACCAAATTTTTACTATATAATTATTTAATATTGTTTTTAATGACTTGTAGCACAAAACCCATTAAAATAAATAAAATCAAAGTGCAAAATTGTTAGTATTGTTAATGACACTCCAAAAACAGTTTGTGAGGGGGGAGGGGCATTTTTAATTTATTTTAAATTTGCTAAGGGGTGGATCATTTAACACTGCCTCCCCTTAACAATTTGTAAAACATAGACCAAATCGCCCTTTTATTATTTTACCCTAATTACATTTTACTGATCATTAAACCCTGATCACCTTTTTTTTTTCAAGTAAACAATTAATCACTGTTTTCATGAAGGAGCCAATTTCTAACGAAATTCCTAACTTTGAAAAAGAAGACAACAAAATTTTTACTCAAAAAACGGACGACATGTTGAATTTGTTGAATAAATCACCGATCTAGTATCGCCGAATATGTAGGATTTTAATTTTTTTTAATTAATATATTTTCGGCATGTTATTTTCGAAATTTGTAGTGAATTTCGGTAAGTCCTTATCAATTTTTACTGTGTTTTGTGTATTTGAATGGAAGAGTAAAATCAGATTCTTTTATTAATTTTTCCATTGTGTTTGTTCCCCCCTCAACAATTTAATTTTTAATGGAGTGAAAATAAATATAACCCCTCTTTATCTGTTTTTGGAGTGGCATTAACAACACTCAATTGTTATCATTATTAAACTCCGTGTATGTTAGGCAACGCAAACAAACTACAAGCTCTGAGGGATAATGAATTTTCATACGATTGGAAGGTAAGAGACTATACCTTTCGTACGATACATCTTTAGAGGGATGTACCGAGGATCAACTACCCTCCGCCCAACTGGCAAGGCTGAATCAGGAGCCTTTGTTGGTGTACTGACTGAATAAGTCACCACCCTGGTCGTAACTGACCTATCCAGGGCCCCAAGCATACTCCACTTCTCGACGAATGAATACAAATCTAGAAGGGCGACGAACGTCTCCTAATAGGCACTACCAACTTAACCTCACTATGAGCCCTTTTTTTTGCAAATCCGATTGTAAAGGCTAAAGGTATCTAATTACCTTACTTTGAGCACTTCCTTCACTTCGAATGTCATGTTGTCCAATCTGACACACGCAACTGATTTTCACTAATATACAACTTTTAAGATCGTATATTTCAGGGAAGGGCGTATATGGTGCAAGAGAGTTACTTCTCTCATCACCAAACAGATGTAATCGATTATAAATATTTTAACTTCAATTATATTTAGATTCGAACATCTACTTAATAAATTATTGTCTAATCCATTTATTAAGTTTTAAGATCGTAAAAATTTTATAAACCTATTCATTAATTTATTTTTATATCTTAAAAACAGTTTAATTCAACTTGATAAATTTCATTTCAATTATGTCATTTTGCAATTCTAGTCATCATTAATTTCTAACTTCTCATTAAAACCTTTATATTTTATAAAATTTATATTTAAATATAATTTTAAATTTTAGATAACAATTAAACTATTTAAAAGTTTTATTTATTTACTTATAAAATAAAATAAATTATTTTAATTTTAAAACTAAATAATATTATAATTTAAAATCCTAAATTTATATTTAAAAATATCTTAACTTATATGTTAAAAATTTATTATATATAATTTTATTTTAAAATTTAAATCTAAAGATTTATTATATTATAAAGAGTCTCTAATAAAAATTTGAGAGGTTTTGTAGTGGTGGATACTTAGATACGAATTTTGCAACTGAAATGATGATTTATGATGCCAAAATAAGCTAAGTACATTGACCGGTACCGACCTATGATGGGTGGGTACCCACCCATGTGGAAGGATCGGGGGCAGCAGTTTTTGTGGCTTGGTTTCGTGTAGATTAGTCGGGATTGCCTGCAAATTTTCAAGTTATTTGGAGAATGTTTGGGTTGGGTCGAAAGTCGATTACTCGTATGCAAGGATGAACCAACAAAAGTTTCTATAGCAAGGTCAAATAGCTTGGAAATTGGACCGGTAGGAAGCACTTGGGGTTAGGAATACATAAGTGCTAATACTTAGCCATTTCTGGCTAAGTGTATGGCTAGGTACCGACCTACCGAGGTAGGTCAGATGGACGTGAATTTTGGGGAGCTTGGTTTTAATGGCTTCTACGGGTTGCTGGTTAAGTTTAGTTATGAATGGACTTCAGATGATCGATGTGCAACTTAATAATTGATGGTGCTTCGATTGTGAACATGTATTGGAGTGGTTAGAGCCATATTGATGTGACATTGGTCATAGTTCGATATACGATTCAGTACGACGATGGATTGGCAGGATGTAAGTCAACCATGGATGATAATGGAACGGTTTGAGAAATGAATTGAGTCGCCCAGGTGAAAGGCTAGACAAGTTTGATGCGCCAAGGAATCATCGGTAATCGAAGTTTTCTAGCAGACTCAAAGCCAGGGTATTGTGGGGACGTCCGTTAGGATCAACTTTGATAGACCGTGTACTCTGGCCAGTCATGATGGGCCTAGTTGTCTTTGTTGAGTAAGACAAACATACGAGTCACGATGCGTATAGTGGTTTGGCTAGAACCGGGGTTTTCCATCAGGCCTTTCGATCGTTGAAAGAAAGTTCGATTATAAAAGGATTGAAGGTTGTAGTCGGTGATTGCTAGGACGTTGGATGTTATAGATGCTATGACTGATTATGTGTTTTCTTCTCAGTTTTCTCTGGGTAGGCTATCACCATAGGACATCGAAAAGAAGCGGGATTGGGGTTCTCCTTTTCCTATTCTATAATGGCATGTGATGGATGGTTTTCACGTGTTAACTTGTTAATTGCTAGGCAGATCGGATGGTTGATCCTCCTATACTCATATTATCCTATGTAACCGTTGGTAATTATTTAATTGCTCACTAAGACTGTTATCTGAATTAAGATTTTATGTTTTCCTCTTATTACCTTGGGTTGTTCATTAATGTTGTTGATGAACAAGTTGGGTAGCAGCTCGTTGATGCTGTGCAGTGACGAGCATGAGGCTGGTGTACTATTACTATCCATTTAATATATTTTTTCTATTTCCGATGTATCACTACGCCAGAAATCGAATCAGACGACATATATCCACCATTATCTGATTGCATATCTTTCTATCGTTAAATCCTGTGCCGTCTCATTCTATATCAGACTACAGATAAAACTCGTTGTCTGATTTGAACTAGTGTAACATATAAAAACATAGCCATGTGTTTTCTGATGTGGTTTTCTTGTTTTACAGATAGTTGAAATGAATATTATATGTTGTCTGAAAGTTAATAAATAACTGTTTTACGTTATCTTAACGAAATGCACATTTCCACTAATTTTCACCGTCGTCTTCTTACAACAGATAAATGTTTTTTAAAGTAATTAACATAAAATACATAACCCAAATATCAACATCGACACCAAATCCATAAACAAATACATTCTATAAGCATCAATTCAACACAAACTACATAAACTATGAAATTAAACCCATCTGTACACAAAATACAACTGAACCAACATTGACAACACATGCAATCAGATAATGGTGGATATATGTCGTCTGATTTATAGTAATTAACAACACATGCAACCAACATTGACAACACAAGATGTCTAACCTGGGTTTAATTGAACGGTGTGCGTATTTTTACATTTCTATTTTCAGTTGCTAATTTCTTGTTTATATTTTCTTGTGTTGATTATCTGTTTCCAAACTAACTGTTCTATCAACTTTTGAATTGCTATCACTCTTTCCCCCTTCAACTGATCTGTATCACACAAAAAAAACCCTTTACATCATCACCCTGCTACGGCCTCAAGTTCCACAAACTACATTGCAAACTCTTCTAATTTCATAGCCACATGGTCTTTCAACCGCATTTAAAGGCACAGTATTTAAATATAAGAAAATATAATTATAATTAAATGTAGATAAGTTTAGAATAAACAGATGAAAAATATGTTGCTTTAATGATACAAAATGGAAAAAATACCAGACTTACTACAAACCTAGAGATAGGAACCGAAGTACTTACTGCTAATTACAAGCTACTTCAATTAACATAAACACTATGCCTCCCAAATCTTTAAGTAAACGGAAGAAGCAAAAGTAACCAAAGAATCCTGCTCCCAATTCTTCTTCTCCATCCTGTATATGTTGGTGCTCTTCTATTTAGAATGGTCGTCAGTGGTATCTCGGTTCTTTAGTAGTTCAGTTCTTCGGGTAAACACATATACACTGGCATCAGCTTGGTCCAATAGATCAAAATACCAGTTAATGAACATACATATATACCCATAAAGTTTAACCATAACGTACAATCTTAACAATAAACACAATGAAAAGAAGTAATATATTGCTTTCTCATACTGAGTGCAGCTGACCACCATGGTCCGACATGTAAATACAGTTAATTGATTTAAGTAAATGTATATTTAACTCATGAGATATTCTACATGACTAGCTCCATAAGAAAGCTAAAATACAGTTTCTTATTTTATAAGCATTGCTTGAAAAGAAAGAGCTTTACAATAACCAACGGGCCATTGGAAAAACAATAACTTACTAATCAGTTCTCCTATGTGTCATATCCTCAATATGTCATATCTTCAAGCAGTGCAATTTAATCAGTTCTCCTATGTGTCATATCCTCAATAAGTCACATGACAATAAATATACATGTCTCTTTTTGACATCATTTGCTTCTGTAAACCACTACATCAAAAAATTATATTGTTTCCAATCTTCATATACATGTATCTATAATGACACACTGAGAATTATGAAAGTAATAATCAAGAATTTCGATGAAATGTTAGAAAATAACACACATAACGAACTCGTTTTTCAGCTCCCTTATGGATAAAAATAAATACAAAATTAGCCACTGCTCAAAAGGAGAAATTCATGAACACACGTTCATGTAACTACCAAAGTACAGTCAGATTACCAAAACTCATTCAATTCATTCAATTTAGTTATTTATTTATTTTTGGAGGCATGGATTATGGCCATCATATTGACTGTAAGTGCCAGCAA
Source organism: Allium sativum (assembly GCA_030737875.1). Lineage (NCBI taxonomy): Eukaryota > Viridiplantae > Streptophyta > Magnoliopsida > Asparagales > Amaryllidaceae > Allium > Allium sativum. Next base: position 45,477,470 of record CM060915.1, on the reverse strand, counting down.
AAGCTTAGCACTTTTACAAAAAACTTATAGTTACTTATATTATCCTAAAGATATAACATGAAAATGATTAACTTTAATGCTTGAGTTAATGGACTGTTGTCGTCTCTTGCTTAAGAACTCTTTATAGTAAAAAGTATCTAAAACAAAAGTTAGAATATTGCAGCTCTTGATAAGTGGAAGATGTTGTTCAACCTTGACTAAAATATGGTAGGATCACATACTTTGATCTAGAATTAAACTTATCAAATAACAATGTATCTTTGGCTTTATACATGAACTTTGATCAAAGATGCATTTTAGCTAATTCAATTCTGCTAAAGTGAGTAGTTGGTTAAAGCCACTATACATGGCTAGTGTTTATATCTGGTTAAAATCAAAATAGCTGACCATATCCTAAATATGATGGTGCACTACTGTAAGTTGCAAAAAATTGTGCCATATTGTAAGTTAGCTAAAGAAAAAGACATGCATACCTGCACTTTTTAGTTTTGCTTTATATAGACCAATAGGCCATCCACAGTGACAAACAAGTAGGCAAGGCAACATAGTTGTGCAATTGCAACATCAAATGCTTCCTTCACAGCTGGATCTAACTTCAGCTATGGAATGTCGGACACATTCTAAACCACCTTAGTTAATACAAATTTATCAAATTTTGAATTATATCTATAAATTTCAACCACATAATCAATAAGTTGATAAATCAGAAAACTTAAGGTCAACAAAATTACAACAATGGGACTCTATGCATAAGAACATGGCAAAAGCAAGGTTCAACAACACAAGCAAGGATAGCAACACAAACATCCTTTACATTTGCTAGTTGATGTCTCTTATGAACATTACTATCCCCACTGAAGCCATCAACAAAAGTACAAGAATCAACAACCCCAGTAAATGGGTAAACAAATTATCAACCACAATCACTTCATCATTGGTTCTAAATGATAGCTGACTAGCCTCACCCTACACCTTAGTATCCAAATGCCTAGCTACAACATCACTCAAAAAAACATGTTTTACATTTGAGAGTCGATCACACTTAAGAACATCACTGTCACCATGAATACAATCAACAATAGTCCACAAATCAATAACATCAGTAAAGAAGCCAAAAAAAATCATCAACCCCGTTCATCTTAATTATTATCATCTTTAGCCAATAACTGGATAGCCTCCCTATACATAACTGTATCCAAAAGTCTAACAACTCTACCATTCAACTAAAAAGTATCCATACTAGAAGCCCTATCACTTTTAACCAATATCAATACTGACTTCACAGAGCCCACTTCACCAAATAAATTGGAACATAAGATAGTCGAAATATTGAATACATGAGTGAGAAAACCCTATATCCATTTCAACTAAGATTTCACTAAACTGAATTGGTATATGGATAAACTACGCATGCCAATTGAAATCACACACAATTTTATGAAAAAACTAAAAACTGAAACTGCCTCTACCTTCAAAAAAGGACCTAAACTCTATTATAGCTAGGAATCATACCATGCTTAGCTCTTGAGAAATGATTAAACTTAAGAACCTCTTCATGAATATAATCCTTAAATGAACTTATTTACAACACCAGTGCTAGTGACTCCTTCAACTTCTGAGGGTTAACGATTTGGGCAAAGGAGGAGATTACATGAGGAAAGTCCACCTTTAGAAATTTAGAATACCCCAAAATCACAACTAAACAATACCTCAAAATTCGAAATAATCTTGTCAAATAGATGCAACCCAAACCTAATTTCATGAACTGAATAGCTTAAAACATGTTTCTAAGTTAAAGAAATTTAAGATTGATGAGAAGTAGATGTTTCTTGAGAATGTTACGATCACAATAAGAAACAGGATTTTTGAGGTAAAGGGAAATTGTTTGGGTTTTGGTGAAAAGATTTAGTTTGGAGTGTTAAGTATGCGATACTATGTGTTAGATCTAGAGGATATTTTGGATCTGGAGGATATTTTGGATCTGGAGAATATTTTGGAGGAAATTTTGGGAATTTCCATATACTTCTCTATGCCTATATAAGCTACATCGAATACAAAAGGAGGTGAATCACAAAATCAAGAGATTAGATCTAAGTTTATTCTAATTAGGGTTTAGACAATCCTAATCTTCTTCAATTCCTTTCTCCACAAAATCAAAATTTTCTAGTAAATTTGATCATTGTAATCAATCTCTTGTACTCTTCTATTGATATTAATAAAGGTTTCTCTCTCAAAGTGGACGTACACTGACAAGACGTCGGTGGAACCACTATAAATCCCTATGTGATTTATTTTCTCGTTATTGCTCTATTATTTCCATTGTTTGGTGATTGTGATTGGCTTGGATAAGATTGAGATTGTTCGATTGATTGTTTTTGCACTATTACCACGATCTCGTTTTCCACGGCGTTGGGGATTTTTGATTTAAGCGGTCTTGAATCAAAATTTCTCCACAACATTTGGTATCGGAGCATTGGTGTTGGTAGATAGTTGTAGAAATGCCGGAATCAGGTTCAAATAATCCATCAACAGGTGGTCCAAGTGGTGTAGCTCCTTATGTACGTGAGTCGTATGCAGCTGCTGGTTCACAATTGGTTATCGACAAGTGGAATGACGATAATGATTTCGAAAAGTGGCAATGGAAGATGAAAGCGGTTCTTAGGCGGAATCGGGTACATCGGGTGGTGTTTGATACACATTTATTGCCAGAGGACATCTCAGATGTAGAGAGAGAAGAAATGGAAGAGTGGACATTCACTACACTTCAACTTGCCATGGGGGAGAATGTTATTTCCGAAATTAGTGGTGAGACGACTGCTAAAGGTATTTGGAACAAGTTGGAGGAGTTGTATATGAAGAAGTCACTCACAAATCGACTGATCTTGTTGCGGACTTTCTTTACCTACAAGATGAAGGAAGGAACTTCGCTAAAGGCGCACTTAAATGTGTTTGATGATTTGCTAATGAAGATGAAGGCGGTAGATTTGAAGATTGAGGAGGAGCAGAAGGCGATGATATTGCTATGTTCGTTGCCTGAACGCTATACTGGGTTCTCAAATAGTTTGATCTATGGCCGGGATATATTGACTCTAAATGATGTCAAGACGGGTCTTCTTAGTGAGGAACTGCGAGATCAGATGAAGGAGCTGAGTAATGGTAGTAGTGGTGCTGGTAATGGTCAAGGTTTATTTGCGGAGAAAGAAAAGTCAGAGAAGAACGGAAACCGGGGGCGTTCTAAGTCTAAGAAGCCCGGTGAAAGAGGAAAATCGAAGGAAAGAAATGGCAAGTGCTTTATATATAAGAAACCTGGTCATTGGAAGAATGATTGTCCAGACAAGGGGAAGAAGGAAGTGGCATCTTCATCAGTTGCGGTGGAGAGAGATGTTGGTGAGGAAGACATAGATGTTTTGTCGGCTGTAGCATCGGATGTTTCGGGCAGCGATTGGGTGCTTGATTCGGGGGCTTCATATCACATGACGCCTAATAGGAATTGTTTTTCTTCTTATGTTGATCGAGAAGGAAATTCAATTTTTATGGGAAATAGTGCAGTTTGCAAGTCGAAAGGCATTGGATCCGTGCAAATTCGGATGTTTGACGGAGTGATTCGTACTCTCACTAATGTGCGCTGTGTTCCGGGACTACGGAAGTCACTTATCTCTTTGGGACAGTTGGATTCTCTAGGTTGCAAGATCACCATTGAGAGTGATAGCTTGAGGGTTTCGAAGGGTGCGCTTGTGGTTATGAAGGGTGCTAGAACTCATGGTATCTATTTGCTTCAAGGAGTGACCGTGGAAGGCGAAACTTGTGTCAGTGTTGATAGTTCTCGTGGCTTAGATGCGACACGGCTGTGACATTTGAGATTGGGTCATGTCTCGGAGAAGATTTTAGATGTTCTTCGTCGAAGGGAGATGATTGATGGTGAGAGTTTCAGCAAATTAGAGTTTTGCGAGGAACGTGTCATGGGGAAGCAAACTAGAGTGTCATTCGGTGAAGGAAAACATGATTCAAGAGGGATTCTTGAGTATGTGCACACAGATGTTTGGGGACCAGCACTTGTAGCTTCTTTGGGAGGAGCAAGATATTGTATTTCTTTCATTGATGATTTTTCTCGAAAGGTTTGGGTGTATGTAACGAAGGCCAAGTCGGAGGCAATTGCAAGATTCAAAGAATGGAAGGCTCTTGTTGAGAATGAGAGTGGAAAGACTTTGAAGGTTCTTAGGTCCGACAATGGCGGCGAGTATATTTCCGGAGAATTTCTGAATTTTTGCAAGCATCATGGTATTCGGAGGCATTTTACTACATCGGGAGATCCGCAATCTAATGGAGTGGCGGAGAGAATGAACCGAACTCTATTAGAGAAAGCTCGATGCTTGAGATTGACATCGGGTTTGTCTAAGGGATTTTGGGCCGAAGCTTTGTCAACCGCGGTGCATATTATTAACCGAATTCCGTGCTCGGCTATTGAAAACAAAATTCCGGAGGAAGTGTGGAAGGGGAAGAGCATTGACTTGAGTTATCTTCGTGTATTTGGCAGTCCTGTTTATGTGCATGATCCGGGGAATGATAAACTCTCACCTAGAGCTTTCAAAGGGATTTTGCTTGGTTATATGGATGGAGTCAAAGGCTATCGGATTTGGAATCCGAAAACGAAGAAGGTTTCATTTTCTCGTCATGTTACTTTTGATGAGTCGGCTATGTTCAAGGATAATGAAGGCTCATCGGATGTTCCGGATTTGGTTCATGGTGAATCAAAGGAGAAGGAAGTTATTCCCACTTTCAGGCCTAGAGAGAGTAGAGTTATTGGAGGTGCTTGCGAGGTGAATGCGGTTGATGTTACATCACATAGTCCACAGGATTCCTCTAGTAGTGTTGGTGATGTGCACGAGCCTAGAGAAGATTCAGTTCAAGGTGGAGCTAAAGGAAGACCGGGTGATGGTATTGCTACTCGGGTTGGTCGTCGTGCTATAAGGCCACCCGAAAGATATGGTGATTGGAACTATCTTAGCTTTTGTGAGAATTTGGACTATGCTCTTCATGTAGTATAAGATGAGCCGATGGACCTTGATGACGTCATGGATTCGAGTGATAGCTCGAAGTGGATTTGCGCCATGGAGGAAGAGATGCAATCGTTGATGAAGAACCAGACTTGGGAGTTGGTTCCACTTCCTCAAGGAAACCGTTCTATTGGGTGCGAATGGATATATAAGGTGAAGGACGATGGAAGATACAAAGCTAGGCTAGTGGCTAAGGGGTTTGCACAAAGGAAAGGAAAAGACTATGATGAGATCTTCGCACCGGTTGTGAGACATACTTCTATCCGGATATTACTTGCCATAGTTGCTATTCACGACATGGAGTTGGAGCAACTAGATGTGAAAACCGCCTTCTTGCATGGAGACTTGGATGAAGACATCTACATGGAGCAACCAGAAGGGTTTGTTGTAGAAGGTAAGTCAGAACTACTTTGCAAGTTGAAGAAATCACTGTATGGTTTCAAGCAATCACCTAGGCAATGGTGCAAGAGATTTGATCATTTCATGCTTGAAAGTGGCTTCCATCGAAGTATCAAGGATGCTTGCGTTTATTTCAAGAGGTTAGGAAATGATTGTTGGGTGTATTTACTCTTGTATGTGGACGATATGCTCATTGCTTCTAAGGACAAGGCAGAAATCAACAAGTTGGAAGAGGAATTAAAGGCGGAGTTTGAGATGAAAGACCTTGGAGAAGCAAAGAAAATCTTGGGCATGGAGATTGTAAGGGACCGAAAGCGTTTTGAGTTGAGATTGACTCAAAAGGAGTAAATTAAGAAAGTGCTTTGTCGGTTTAGCATGGAGGATGCAAAGGCGTCAAATACACCTTTACCTTTGCATGTAAAGCTTTCGAGTAAGGGATCACCTATCGAGGAGAAAGACAAGGCTTACATGGCAAAGGTGCCATATGCTAGTGCGGTTGGAAGTTTGATGTATGCCATGGTGTGTACAAGACCCGATATTGCAAATGCCGTCGGGGTGGTTAGTCGGTTCATGGCTAATCCGGGGAAATCGCATTGGGAAGCAGTGAAGCTTATCTTGAGATACTTGAAAGGTACAGCATCTCATGGCCTTGTTTTTGGGGGTAGTAAAGAGAAGAATTGCATGTTGGTTGGTTACTATGATTCAGACTACACTGGTGATAGGGATCGAAGAAAATCAACTTCTGGATATGTCTTCACTCTTGGTGGTACAACCATAAGTTGGAGATCAAGATTGCAGACCATAGTTGCTTTATCCACTACGGAGGCGGAGTTGATAGCTGCGGTAGAGGCAACAAAGGAAGCACTCTATTTGAAGCGACTGGTATGTGACTTGGGTTTTGAACATGACAGTGTTGATGTTCAATGTGATAGCCAAAGCGCTATTCACTTAGCTGAGAATTTGGCATTTAGCTCACGGACGAAGCATATTGAAGTGAGGGAGTCATTTCTAGTAGCCATGGGCGAAGACAAGCAAGTATGCCTTCGGAAAGTGCACACAAAGGATAACGCGGCGGACATGTTCACTAAGGCATTACCGGTTGGGAAGTTCGAGCATTGCTCGAACTTAATTCGCTTGGAGAGATGCTAGGTGCCACGAGGTGGCACATTGAGAGAGAAACTTGGATGTAGAAGAGTATCGGTGAGAGGTTGGTGTTCTATCTTCATGGTAAGCACTCGTTTTCACTCCCAAGTACATTGTCTTTTGGTAAGATTGGTTTAGGAGTTGGATGTTTCAACACTTCATTGACGGGTGGGGGCTATGCCTGAACTCGTTAGTGAAGTGCAATGGGCGGTGGCTATGCCGGAGTTCATTGGGGAAACATTCAAGTTTTCTTGATTGAAGATAGAAGGAAATGCTTGGGTGCATTGGAGTTTGTGATGTAGACAGATATAGTATCGAGGTGGAGTGTTGAAGTATGCGATACTATGTGTTAGATCTAGAGGATATTTTGGATCTGGAGGATATTTTGGATCTAGAGAATATTTTGGATCTAGAGAATATTTTGGATTTAGAGGATATTTTGGATCTGGAGAATATTTTGGATCTAGAGGATATTTTGGAGGAAATTTTGGGAATTTCCATATACTTCTCTATGCCTATATAAGCTACATCGAATACAAAAGTAGGTGGATCACAAATCAAGAGATTAGATCTAAGTTTATTCTAATTAGGGTTTAGGCAATCCTAATCTTCTTCAATTCTTTTCTCCACAAAATCAAAATTTTCTAGTAAATTTGATCACTGTAATCAATCTCTTGTACTCTTCTATTGATATTAATAAAGGTTTCTCTCTCAAAGTGGACGTACACTGACAAGATGTCGGTGGAACCACTATAAATCCCTGTGTGATTTAGTTTCTCGTTATTGCTCTATTATTTCCATTGTTTGGTGATTGTGATTGGCTTGGATAAGATTGAGATTGTTCGATTGGTTGTTTTTGCACTATTACCACGATCTCGTTTTCCGCGGCGTTGGGGATTTTTGATTTAAGCGGTCTTGAGTCAAAATTTCTCCACAACATGGAGGGAGATAAAATTTTAGGGTTGGGTTTTGAGAGTGAAAAATTAGCGGGAGGGGAGAAATGAAACAAAACAACTGAGGCCGGGAATATGAAGGAAAAAATAAAAAAATTGATAATTTTAATCGTACAACAGATACCGAGAGGGAAATAATTGAAGAAAAACGCGGTCACACAACAAGTTACACAATACTGAAAGGGAAACCAAAATTTTGATATGGAGGAAAAAACCATTTTTTTATAATTTCAATTAGACAATGGACAAAATGTTGTCTGAACAACATGGATGAAATCTCATTAGAACAAAAAATTCACGAGCTATGACAGACAACAAATGGTTTTTCTTTGTGTTGTGTGAAATAGTGGTAAATATTGAGATAACAACAAATATAACTTATGTTGTGTGATCACTATTGTCTAATTCGATTTTTGGCATAGTGTATGTTGATGGTCATTGAGACTCTGAGGGATGTAGTGAGGTATATTGTTTTCATAAATTCATGTACTCAAATGTATTGTACTTGAGATTCTATGATTTTATGAAGATTTGATATCCTGTTCAGTTATGCTTCACTACTATATCATGTTGTATATTTTATTATTATAAATTATCCATGCGCTATGAGTTATACAACAGGTTTCATTTCGAGTTATTCTACCTTGATGATCATCTCGTATCGTCCTGGCATGTCAGACAGTTCACTATTCCTTAGTTCGGTGCAGGAGGTGCGGGACGGTCATCGCATTTGGTATCAGAGTTTTGGTTAATCAATTATACCCTCGCAAATGTAAACACGTATGAGAGTTGTATTTGTATATTTATTTGAACGATTACTATATTATATATGTATATAGTATAGTAGGTTAGTAAGCACTTGAACACTAATGCGACTTTCTCTAATGTGAATTGGCTCTCGTTTCAGAGTAAGGATGAGTAGATGAACTTTGAGACACGCTGTTAGGGATGAGCTTGCGACTGAAGGGGTAGGGGACTATAGGTGGGAGCTACAACTGTTATGCTCGATTATCCTGCTATGTTCGAGGCCATGATGGCAGCGATCACGAGGAGGATGTCCACTTCAAGAGCGACGGTAGATGGTTGTGTTTTTGGGCAGGCACCTAAGGCAGTGGATTTCGCCAAATTGTGCAAGGATTATACTTCTCCGGGTGGAAAGTCGTTTGTTGGGACATAACCGACGGTTGAAGTTCAGAATTGGTTAGATACATGTGTTCGAATCTTTGGAAACTTAGGAATTAACGATGCAACTAAGAGGAAGCTTGCATCGAGGCTGCAAGATCAAACGATGGATTGGTGGAACTCTATTTCTCTTGAAATTCCAGAGGATCAAATCACTTAGGATCAGTTTAGAACTAAGTTTAAGGAGAAGTTCATTTCTATAGTCCATAAATCGATGGTATTTAATAAGGTTTTTGAGCTTAAGCAAGGAGATCGACCAGTGTTTGTGTAAGTGGATGAGTTTGAAGCTTTATCCAAGTATGCTCATTCATATATTGAGACTCCATATCAGAAGAACGAGATTTATTTTTTATTTTTTTGAAAATGGTATAGCTTTTATTAAGGCTATTTCGGCCCGGAAAAAGCCCAAATAAGCAAACATGATTACAACCGAAATAAAATGTATTTGCGGTTATAACATACAAATACTTTTCAAACCGACAACGCATCACAAACTCATCACTTAACCCTCACTTTCCACAAATGCCTCTCAACGAAGAAACCATGACGGCTCTTGGCTTCGATTATCAGTACTCCATCTCCGTGTCGCCACTGGATCCGCTTCACCAGTTCTAGGTCTTGGTGCTCCCTTATGTTCAGTAAGATTACGACCCCTCGTTCTCTTGATTACATTTACATCGATTTCAATTAGCTTAATAATACCCTCTACTTATTTTTTTCTTATGTTGAAATTGTCTGCAATTTCGTTCTTTCATATTCTCTACAACGCAACTATGATAGAAATGTAGCGTACTACTCCTATCGGAACTTTTCTGCATCAGCTACCGCTCAAGTGAGCAAATAATTCTTCAATTTTATGTTCTCGATTTGTGTTTTGAGCAAAGAAATTCGGGCAGACATGTTTGATGATAATACCCGAATATTCGCACTGAAAGAATAAGCGATCATGAGTTTCATTAAACATTTCACACAAGCTACACCCATTTTCATTGATAATACCCCAACTGCACAGTCTATCTTTTGTTGGTAGTCTTCTTTTCAATGCTTTGAAAGCAGTGAAAGCCATTTTGGGTGGAGTAACATTGTCCCAAACAATCTTGCACCAATCAACAATGTTGTGAGTTTGGCGTGTTAGATTCCGTGCTGATTTAATGCTAAATTCATTAGAACCATCCCATTTCCATTTGTCATGTTCTCTACCAAAGTAAAGAGGCAAAAATTCAATTTTCCTCTTTAGTTCAGTAGATCAAGAAATTCTATCACATCTCCATTGATCATTCTCCACTATACCATTGATTGAAGAGGTGGGGAAACCATACGTAGAATACGTATCCCAACCAAGATGGTCGATTAAAGATTTGTGATTGATCCATGGATCTCTCCAGAGATCGGTATCCGGTCCATTAGCAATCTCTCTTTTAATATTTTTTGCAAGCGTATCTCTAATTCTCAGAATCGCCTTCCAAGTCGTAGATGTATTACAATCTATTGCCATAGTCCAAAAAATTTCTTTTACGTATCTCTTTCTCATCCATCTAGCCCATAAACCATTGTCAGAAATAATTTTCCATGCTTGCTTTAGTGTAAATGCATCTCTTATATCTCTTGAGTTTCTCAAACCAACCCCACCTTCGGCTTTAGGCTTACATAGATCACTATATTTAATTTTATGCATGCCACCCTCAAATGAAATCAGCACATACACTTTCAATTTTCCCAATAGAAGCATCAGGTAACTGAAAAGTCTGCAGCCAAAAGTTAACTTTCGCTTGGATAATAGTATGCACTAGCTTAATTCTACCAGCAGCCGATAGAAGTTGAGGGCTCTACCTATGTAGACGATCTCGAATACTACTTATAAGAGAAGCACATTCTCTATCAGTAATTTTATTTGATGATAGTGGAACACCAAGATATTTAACTGGTAAACTACCTTCTCTCACTTTGAGTTCAGAATGACCTCCTTACTTCTACAAAATTTGTTAAAATAACATTTGGTCTTCAACTCATTCATTTTCAAACCCACATTCTTTTCTAAGTTTCCAAATATCTCAATGATTTTTTGGGCAGCTACATCCTTTGCTTTGATACATTTGATCAAATCATCAGCATATAACAAATGACTAATGTACGGTTGAAAATTATGAATAGGCTGGACAACTTTCTTAAATTGAGCAATATCCATCTGTAGTGTAAAACATCCCATCGCCACAACAAACAAGTACGGAGAAAGTGGGTCTCCCTGTCTAATACCCCTGTTACTAGTAATGAAACCCTTCGGAACACCATTGATCATAATAGAATAAGTTGGTGAGTTAATACATGCATCAGTGAGTCTCATGAATTTCGTTGGGAAGCCCATAGCATTAAGCATATGTGTAATGAAAGTTTGGTTGATTTTGTCATATGCTTTGCGGAGGTCAACTTTTAAACAGAATTTATCCGCTCCCTTTTTGCTAAAATTTCTTATTAATTCATGTGCTAGCAGAGAGTTCTCTGAAATGCTCCGCCCTTTAATGAAAGCACTTCAACACTCAACGACCATGTCTGGTAACACCTTTTTCATTATGTCGCGTAAGATCTTCCTAAGAGTTTTGTACAGGACATTGCAACATGCAATCGGTCTGTAATCTGCAGTCGACACAGGTTTATCAGTTTTTGGTATAAGACAAAGAAAAGTGTGATTAATTTCTTTCAAAAATTTTCCAGAGTGAAAAGATTCATTTAAAGCTAACACCAGTTTATATTTCAGGTTACTTCAATGGCTCTTGAAGGAGCAGGAGCCAATACCATTGGGGACGGGGGAGGAATCGATGTGGATGGAGGTGACAACATCATGAACTTCAACCTCGGTGAATCTTCTGCACAACATGCGCTTTCCCCGAGCATTGATGACTTTTCTGGTATGGATTTGGGGTAAGTCAGTTTCATATTTCCCATTGTATAATTCAGTGAAGTATTCAATAGCCTCCTTTTCAAATTTATCACAATCAACTAATTGCTTGCCATCCTGATCAAAAGTTTCATAGTTGTAGTTCATATTTCTTCTACATGACATTTTAGTGTAAAAAAATTAGTGCATTCATCCCCTTCAGATAGCCATTTCTCTTTGGCCTTTTGTTTGAGTTCTACAGTTTTTACCTTGAGCAATTCTTTGAGCTCTACTTGATTTTCTTGATAGCAGTGCCATGTGTCATCAGTAGCATCCTCACCATCCGTCTTATTCAAAAGATCGTCTAGTAAATTTTCGAGACTGATAATCTGGTCCTCCTCTTTTGGCCTGATTTTATTCCAATGTTTAACCCTTTTTTTGTATTTTTAAGGGAACAAACAAAGTTATACAAGTAACTTTTATTAAAATTAAGTTCCTCAAAGAACAAATTATCTCTGTAACCATCAATTGAAATCCAGTTATTGGAAAATCTGAAAGGCTTCCCTTTGGTATTATCACTTATGTTCATCAGATTAATATGAATTGGGCAATGATCACTTGTTGATGATGGAAGTACATTGATCTTCATGTCAATGAATTTATTGATGCAGATAGATTTAACAAGAACTCTATCAAGTCTACATGATATTTTTCTACTCTCACCACTTCGCCATGTATATTGCAAGCCACAATGCATTAGCTCCACCAATCCAAGTGAGACAATGCAGGTATTGAATTCTGATAACCGTGAAACTCTGAAAATTGCACCTCCCTTCTTTTCTTTAGGCCTTAGTATTGAATTAAAGTCTCCCATCACTAGTCATGCCCCTTGTAACCTCCTTGCTAAGACGTTGATTTTACTCCATAGGGTAGTTCGTTGATTCATCAAGTTACAAGCATAAACAACAGACACATTCAAAACAAGTCCCCCAATAATTATTTGTTGTTCATCTTTGTCAATAACACTGCATGTCCAAACATGCTTATTCCATAGGATCAGAATTCTGCCTTTGTCTGAATATTCATTATTATTCACTAGTTCCCAATCATCTCCCATAACATGTCTAAAGAAGTACAGATTTTTCATCATTTAACTTATTCTTCAAAATACCCATAAAAGAAGGAAGCAACTTCCTTCTAGGATTTAGGAGGTCTAAACAACGGATATCATTGTTCAAACCCCTCACAATCCAACTAATTAGTGACATTTGGGTGGTTGAGATTTACTTCTCAAATTTCTAGAAGTAATCCCAGACGCCAATTGAGCAGACCCTCTACCATCTCTAGATTTGGAGAACTGATTTTCATATTTTTCATTTGCTTTGGTGTACTTTTTGCCTTCGCTATCTGGTACATCTTGCTCTTCAGTCCCATTATTTAAATCAACTTCATTTATAATGTCCTCAACTGTTTTAGATGCCTGTTCAGATGACTCCACCACCTCATGACTATAGTGAGCTTTCTCCATTGGTTCAACAACTACACTCTCCTCCCGAGGCTTCTGGCTCTGGTTCTCTTCCTCCTCTGTAATATCCAGTAGTGAAGTAGATGTACAACTAGTATTAGGGTAGCTTCAGCAACAATTTTGTCATTAGCAGTAGTGTCAGTGCTTTTGCTAGTTTGCTGATCATTATGTAATGTGTAATTTGTTCCGGCTTTCCAAACTTGTCCCACAAGTTTAGTGATAGATCCACACCGATCATCAGTGTGACTAAAGCATTTGCACTTGCTGCACGCATGTGGGTAGAATTCATATTCTACATCTTAAATATATAAATTCCTATGCTTGTCTTTAGCTCTAATTTTCTTTTTACGTTCATCAGAAGCTTTAATCTCTACTAGCACTCTTGCGTAATACAGTTTTTTAACTATGCATGTATTTTCATTCATTTTTAAAGGGGTACCAATTAGGATAGCAAGCTTGCTAATACCCCATGCATTCTAGGGAGACAAGTCTAAATTCATAAGTTTGATCCAAACTGTGTGCGTTTCTAGCATATCTCGTTCTAACCGAAGATTGGTTCCCATCTCTTTGTAAAAATCAAGTTACTGTCCAAAAACCAAGGTCCACCATTTAAAACTTTAGTGCAGTCAACCTCGTTTTCAAATTTGATCAAGTAGAAACAGTTCTCGCTCGCAAAAACATTCCACGAACCATTTGGTTTCCATTCTCTTTTGATGTTTACATTTAGATGAATGTATTAAGGATGTTCACCAATCAAATATATATAAATTGAATTTTTCCATAAATTTTCAGCTTCATTGAATACACGATCATCCAAATCTGCAATTTCTTCCTCACTATCCTTCAGATTTTGGAATAATTGAACCCCTTCATCAACTCATGTGTTGCAAGCAACAACCTTAATCCACGATCTTGTTCTTCTTTTAAAACTTTGGGAATAAGCATGTTTCGTATTATTTTTGGTTCTCAAAGAAGCGTGGTTATTGTTTTCCACCTTTCGATCATTAGAGAATCTACGTTTGCCAACCCTCTGCCATCCATCTTCCTCAAAATTTTCAATTCCCTCTCTAGAAGATGTAGCCGCCATTTTGGGATTGGATGAGAGTATTTGAAAGCAATTGATCGACCATGTTAATGACTCTTTTGAGAAGTTAGTTGAAAAGGCTTTGAGGAAGGAAATTTTGTTTCCGCGAAAGGTTGAGTCTGTTGTTGATAATGGAAAGGAGGATTCTAAACCACAACAAGGTGGTGATAATAAGAAAAAGTGGACTGAAAAAAATAGTAACAGCAAGGAAAGAATGGCCAGAAGAAACCGAAGGGTGAAGTTACTCGCTACAACTCTCAATTGAAGGGTCATCTTTCCAACGATTGTAAGAATGCTAAGGTGGAAAGGAAGTGCTTTAACTGTGACAAGCCGGTGCATATGAAGAAGAATTGTCCGGAACCACAAAAGGATAAGTAGGTTGTGAGAGCATATGCTTTGGATGTTGTGCCATCTTCCTCGAGGGGTCCGACTACGAAGGAGAAAGGGAAGAGTGTTATTATGCAAGGTATGCTTTCTATCAGAGATTTTTCAACTCGAGTTTTGTTTGACATCGGAACTTCGCATTCTCTTATTTGTAATGTGCTTGTTTACAAGTTAGGTTTAGAACCTGAAATTGTTGATAGTCTATTGGTCGTGACTAATCCAGTAGGGGGTTTGTCTAGTTGTTGTATGTTTTATCATGGTCTAGTTTTATCGAGTCATGATTGCTCTTTTGTGTGTGATTGTTTTCTTTTGAACTTATCTTGGTTTGAGATTATCTTAGGAATGGACTGGCTCAAGAGGTATGCGATTATTGTGGATTTCGAGAGGCTTGAGGTGACGATCGGGAATGTGGAAGGACAAACGATAGTGATATGTTGTCTACCAACGGATGGAGTTCTGGTTTCCTTTTTAAATTCGCTTGTAATTTCATGGGATAGGCTGCCATCTATGCCAATTATACAAGAGTTGTCTGATGTGTTTGACGAGGTTAGAGGATTGTTGCCGCATCGAAAGATCGAGTTCCAGATTGATTTAGTGGATGGAGCCAGTCCAATTTTTATGCCTCTTAGGCGGATGGCACCAAAGGAACAACGAGATTTAGGGGTGCAAGTGAATGATCTTTTAAGTAAGGAATTCATTTGGAGAAGCGTATCCGAATGGGGTACACCAGTTGTGTTTACAACCAAGGTTGATGGATCGTTGCGATTATGTGTGTATTATCATGAGCTGAATAAGGTGACCAAAAAGAATAAGTTTCCATTGATGAGAATCAATGACTTGTTTGATCAGTTTCACGAAGTAAAGGTATTTTCCCAAATGGATTTGGCAATGGGATTTCTCCAGTTGAGGGTGGCTAGGGATAGTGCGCTGAAGACCTCTTTTAGAAAACCATCTGGATTCTGTGAGTGGCTAGTTATAACATTTGGATTGACTAATGTGCCAGCATATTTTGTGGATCTTATGAATTATTTCTTTAGAGATTAGTTGAACAAATTCGTACTTGTGTTCGTGGACAATATATTGGTTTACTCCAAGACCGAGGAGGAACACAAGACGCGCTTGAGAATTGTTTTGGAAGTCTTGCGAAAACATCAGTTGAGAGCTAAGTTTTCGAAGTGTCACTTCTGGAAGGATGAAGTAAGACTTTTGGGTCATGTCGTGTCAAGACAAGGAATAGCGGTGGATCTCGCTAAGGTGGCAGCGATGTAAGATTGGGATCGACCCAAGAATACGATGGATGTGCGGAGTTTCCTTGGTTTAGTAGGATTTTATCGACAATTTATCAAGGGCTTCTCTAAGATAGTTGCACAATTAACCAGATTGATGAAGAAGGATCAGGTCCACGCATGGGATGCAAAGTGCACAAGCCTTTGAAATTCTGAAAGGGAGACTGACCAGTGCTCCTATTTTGACTATTCCAAGTGGGAATAAGGAGATGATAGTATATATCGATGCATGTGGCACTAGACTTGGAGCAGTGCTAATGCAAAAGGATAGAGTTGACCTACGCGAATCGACAACTGAAGTCGCACAAAGGAACTATCATAATCACGATTTGGAGTTAGCAGCTACAGTATTTGCTCTGAAAATTTGGAGGAATTATTTGTTGGGAGTTAGCTTTGAGTTTTTTTTTACAAATTATAAGTCGTTGAAGTATCTTTTCTCCCAAAAGGATTTGAATCTTCGGCAGCAGCAATGGTTGGAGTTTTTGGCGTCATATGATTTTGGAATAACCTATACTCCAAGAAAAGGTAACGTGGTAGCCGATGCGTTAAGTTGAATACATGCGAGTTTGGGAGACATGTATTTGGAATGGAAATATCTCGAGTATTTGGTAGGATTTGATTTTAGACCTCATTGTGAGTTAGAGCCCGAGATGTTAGGAAGCTTGTTGATTAAGTCGACTCTCGTCAAAAGGATTGGCGAAAGCCTAATACGAGACGATAAGATTACGGAAATCATTCGAGAGTTAAAGATGAGAGTGGAACCCGAGGGATTTAAGGATTATGAAGTCAATCGAGATAGTTGGATTCGCTAGAATGGATGATTGGTTGTTCCTGATTTTAACGAGTTAAAAGATGAAGTTTTAAGGGAGTGTCATCAATGTAGATTGACAATTCATCCTGGTGGTAATGAAATGTATCAAGATATGAAACGAGTTTACTATTATAAAGGTATGAAAAGTGAAGTCGAGAATTTCACCTCGAAATGCATGAACTACCAGTTTGTTAAAGTCAAGCAGAAGAAACTGAGCGAACTATTGCAACCATTGGAAGTTCCTACGTGGAAACGGGAGCAAGTTTCGATGGATTACCTTGAACAAGGATAGGGAATGATAGTATTTGGATTGTCATGGATCGTTTGACCGAAAGCGCAAGGTTTATTTCTGTCAGATCAACTAAAACTGCATCGAAGTTGGCTGAGTTATATCTTAAGTGGATAGTTCGATTCCATGGAATTTTGAAGAGTGTTGTTAGTAATCGAGATCCATTATTCACCAGTGGAGTCTGGAAGAGCTTGCAAGAAACATTTGGAACCGAGCCATGTTTGAGTACAACTTATCATCCCCAAACAGATGGTTAGACCGCAAGAGTTAATCGAGTATTGGAAGATCTTCTTAGAGTTTGTTTCTTGGATTTTGGAGGATCATAGGAAGATCATTTGCATTTAGTCGAGTTTGCTTACAACAACATCTACTGGTCGAGTATTGGAATGGCATCGTATGAGGCATACGACAAGTCGTGTAATCCTCAATCATGTTGGTTAGACACTGGAGAGAAGTTGGTACTTGTGCCTCAGATGATAAGAGAAACAATGGACAATATTGAGATCATTCGGCAACGAATGAAGGCCGCCCAAGATCGTAAGAAAAGTTATGCCGATAAGCGACAGAAGGACTTAGAATTCTTAGTCAGAGATTTGGTATTCGTTAAGATTTCGCCTCTACGGAATGTTGTTCGTTTTGTGAAGAAAGGAAAGTTAGCACCAAGTTTGTTGGATTATTTCCGATTATCGAGCGTATTGGAAATCTCTCTTATATACTAGATTTATGTGAGAAGATGGCAGTGCGCATAGTGTGTTTCATGTATCGTTTCTATGGAAGTTCGTGCACAACTCGAATATTATGGTATCTCCTGATCTATTTGAAGATTTGGAGGTCGAACCTGAAGTTTCTAGGCCTCGTAAGCCACTTCACGTCGTAGGGAATGACACGAAACAACTTAGGAGGAAGGTTGTTAAGCTAGTCAAGGTACAATGGAGTGAGGATGATGACGATTGTATGTGGGAAACGGAATAAAGTATGAGGTCGACCCATCCACAACTCTTTGAGTGGTATATCCCATATATCGTATCTTACTTGTACCATTGTGTCTTGCACTATTAGGAATTCTGTATGCTAAGTTAGGTTTTTTAGATGCATGGGTTGTTGGATGCTAGATTGCATGGTAGATTGTCCACTCATGGATGGTAGGCATGCGGAATACCTTGTTTTCTCATGTTTTCTTGGAATTTCGGGGGTGAAATTCTTAAAGGGGGAAGAATGTAACGATCTATATTTTACATATTGACCGATCGTAAAATAATTACATTTTATTCTCTAGAAGTCGGATCATTCTCAGATTTTAATATGTTGTTCATGGGGATGTGGGACATGTCAATGATTTTTACTGAACCTAATTATGACCATTTTTCCCTCTCATTTAATATTTAGATTGTAACTTTGGATAGGCGTTGAATCAGGTGCTGAAATTGGTCTTATTGGATTGAAATGGTGGTATATGATTCCGTGGAGTGGTCACATGAAGGATTTGGTTTAGCGGTTTGGGAGGAATCGTTGTTTTAAGTTTCAACTTGTGTTATACAGACTGGTTAGCAGCTAATGGGCTGATTAGCTAAGCCCATTAGACTAATGACCTTTGGATATAAATAGAGGAACTTGGGGAGAGAATTAGGGTTACTCTCTTCATTCTAAACTTTAGGTTGGGCGACTGTGATTCTTCGGTTCAACCTAAAAGCCTATTTCTCCAATATTTTCAATCATATTCATAATAGATTGCATTTAGAAGATAAATCATCATTATAGAAAGTTAGATCACATCAAATTGTATCAAATTTGAAGGTTATCAGTGCTGTCCAAATCTGATCTCATTGGATTTGCACATAATTGGGGATTAGGTGATTGATAGATATCTCTCACATAGAAGCAGAGGGTTATATGGGTTAGATCTATGTTAATTTCATTCATATATTTTTAAAACACCCTAAATCTACTCATACAAGTTTATCTCAGATCTAGGTATGTTTACAAGTTTTGAATAAACCATTTAAATAGAAAATTCATATGTTAATAATCATTTTAGGTATGTTTAGATCTACAATTTCATTGATTTATTGTTATATGATGCTTTGAAGATTTGGATATGCTTGTATGATCATGTGTATATTGATGATTGTTTTGGTTAAATTGGATGAATTGCTTGAGTTATATGTTAGATTGTTTGTCGTAGAAACATAGCATTGAAGAACAAAGCAAACCAGACTGTTGTATGACTTAAGGTTTTATGTTTCCCTCTTATTACCTTGGGTTGTTCATCAATGTTGTTGATGAGCAGACTGAGTAGCAGGTAGTAGGTTTGGTGTCGTTGATGTTGTGGGGTGATAAGCAGGAGGCTGGCGTACTCTTACTATCTATTTAGTATTTCTTTTCTATTTCCGTTGTATGTTGATGGTTATTGAGACACTTAGTGTTGTAGTGAGGCACATTGTATTCAGAGATTCATGTACTCAGATGTATTGTACTTGAGATTATATTGTTTTATGAAGATTTGATTTTCTGTTCAGTTATGCTTCATTACTATATCTTGTTGTATATTTTATTATTATAAATTATCCATGCATTGTGAGTTATACGACTTGTTTCATTTCAAGTTATTATGCTCAAAGATGATCGTCCTGTATCAGCTTGGCATGTCATACAACGCACCATTCCTTAGTTTAGTGCAGGAGATACGGGGCAGTCGTCACAAACGCCTTCTCGGATGGAAGTCATCTTCATCCCTAGAATCTTCAACTTTGGACCTTTAAGCTTGCGGAATGCGATTAATGGGAACTTAGGCTTGGTTCATTACATGAAGCATACACAACAAGTTCTAATCCACAACAAGTGAATCCTGTCGAATGATGGGTCGATCATTAATCCTTTGGTCGAGATTAGGCTCTTGTTGGGAGCAATCTAGATGACAGTTATTATGGAGAGGAGAGGAAATGGAAATAAGAGAGACAAAATTTGGATGAATGCCCAAATCTGTTTGAAGGTGAAAGATTTCTCGTCGAGCATGTTTTTCTAGTCGTTGTGTCAATCCAATATTTTGGTTAACTTGCTTGATAAGGCTTCTTTGAATTTCTACCTACTTTCTCTTAGTTTCATCGAATTGAGCTCGGTTAACGAGTGCATTGGAAATGGAAGTAATAGCGATATTCTCTTTGATCGGAACTTCGGTGGATTGAAGCTGAGTAGAGTTTCCGATCCAAGATCAACCGTGGAAGGTCCAACTACATTTTCTTTCCTTTGGTTACCACTATTGGTAGACTTAGTAGGTAAGTTTCAAAAGACTTTGGTAGCGCTCTAAGTTTCGGTGATCGAATGGCAGAAAAGGAAAAATAATAATAATTTCTCAGTGGAAGTAGTGGGCCGTTGACTGTAGTTACGTTTACGTCTCCCCCTACATGCCGCGTCAAAATGTTGACAATCAAAATTGGTCGCCAACACTTGACATTTCCACGATAGTGAAAATAAATATCTGAAATGAAAGGTAAGCGAATTGCATTGTAAATATGTAGAGGGAAATGCTAAAGAATAGTCATACAGTATTTATAGTGGTTCGGGTCATCCGAGCCTACATCCACTCTGGAAGTTTAGTATTTTATTACTTCACTTTTACAAGTTACAATATGTAATTGATATGTGTCTAAGTGTACAAGAGTTATTAAGTTCCAATTGTTATAGTGAGCGACCCCGAGTGTTATGCTTTGTGAGGAAGGTAGTAGGCTATGCTTTGTGACCCAAATGCTTGGAAGTGGAAGGAGGGGTCTTCACAAGTCCATGAAACCAAGCCAAGTCAAGTGGGGATCAAGAGTCTAGGATGCTCTCATGAAGCTACCATGTCCATAGTGGCAAGGAGATCTAATGATGGGTTTTATCCCTTCTTCCTAAAATGCCAAGACAACCCTATGTGGTCCAAGAAGATGGTTCTTCTTCTTCCTAAAGTGATGGAAAGTGCTTGGGAGGTTGTAGGATGGTTCCTAGGAAGCCATCAGAGTAAGGAGCCAACCCCCCTTCACGCCGTAGAACCATGGGTATTTATATGGGAAGGCTGGCAGGTGAAGCAGGAGGGAGTAGGTGAGGCAAATGGGCTTGTCCCAACATTTCGTATCCCCTGGGATTAGTACCGATCCCAGGATCAGTACGACTCTTGAGGGTTAGTTTATTTTTCTTCACTCGCAACACACTTTTCGTATCATGTCATTTCGTATTGCACTTTTTATATCTAGTTACACTTTGTATCCTAGTTTCATAACTTTTTCGTATCCCGAAAGGATATAAAAACAGGGATGTTGGTTCTGCCTTGGAGTGATACAAAGTGGGAAGAGAATATGAACATGAGGGACATGAAATGAAGGAGTCCAAAAAAGGGAGACGGGATGAGCGAGATGAAATGAGGGAGTTGGTAGAGCGGATACGAAATTCAGGAGTCGTGCGACTTCATAATGTGGCTAAGGGAGAGGGACATAAATGATTATCCCGGGAGATTATATTCTCGGGATATGAAATTAGGGAGTTGGCACTCTATGAAACCTCACTATCCACTTCATATACAGTTCCGCTAATTTAGTTATCGTTCTGTTTGACTTAACCGGTATAAACCTTACACTTTTGGTCAATCGATTCACAATTACCCAAACACTATCGTGACATGATCTAGTTCTAGGTAATCCGCCAATGAAATCCACAGAGACTTGTTCCCATTTCCATTCAGGAATTTCCAATGGTTGAAACAAACCACTAGGCTTCTTTTGCTCGGCTTTAACTAGCTGGCAGTTTATGCACTTGGATATAAACTTACCAATGTCTCTCTTCATCCCTTCCCAGTAGTAGGTCTGCTTCATGTCTTGATACATTTTGTTACCACTGGGATGTATAGTCAGTTTTGAGTGATGACATTCCCTAAGCACTTCATCTCTCAATCCATTAACATTGGGTACAACTAGTCTCCTATTCTTTCGAAGCCATCCTTCTCGATCAAGTCCATACTAGTTCATTTCCTTACCATCGAAGCCCATCTCTAACTTGGGGATGATTTCCAATAGATTAGGATCGTCCCTCTGGCTGGAGTCGATCCGATCAATCAAGGTGGGTCTGATCGTCAAACTGCTAACATCCCTGGATCCAATTCACACTTTGGTCTGATGTCATATCCCGCGATGTACTCCAGTTGCTTCCATTCCAAAAACATAGCACCCAAACTGGCATGTCTCCTACTCAATGCATCAGCTACCGCATTGCCCTTCACAGGTGTGTATGCGATATTGAAATCATATGAAGTTAAGAACTCTAACCATCTCTGTTGACGGTGATTTAGATCCTTCTGAGAGAAAAGATACTTTAATGACTTATGATCGGTAAACAACTCAAATCTTTCTCCCAAGAGATAATATCTTCACATCTTTAACGCACGATCGCTGCCAATTCCAAATCATGGATAGGATACCTTTTCTCATGCGGTTTCAGTTGCCGACTAGCGTAAGCTACAATCCTACCTCCTTGCATCAGTACAACACCTAGTCCAGTACTGCAGGCATTCGTGTATACCATCATTTCTCCGTTCCCCTTAGGAATGACTAACACTGGTGCACACGTTAACTTTTCCTTTAGGCTCTTAAATGCATCCTCACACCTTTTGTCCCAGACGAAAGCTTGATTCTTCTTGGTCAACTGAGTTAACGGTGATGCTATCTTAGAGAAATCATGGATAAATTTACGATAATATCCAGCAAACCCCAAGAAACTTCTAACATCCGTTGCATTCTTAGGCGTAGACCAATCTTGTACCGTAGCCACCTTCGCAAGATCCATAGCAATACCATTCTCTAAAACAACATGGCCCAAGAATCCCACTTCCCTCCTCCAGAAGTGACATTTAGAAAATTTCGCTTTTAAATGGTGTTTCCTCAACACCTCAATCACTGTCCTCAAATGTTCCTTGTGTTCTTCTTCTGTCCTCGAGTAAACCATGATATCATCCATGAACACAAGAAAAAACTTATTTAATTGATCTCTGAATACTCTGTACATGAGATCCACAAAATATGTTGGTGCATTGGTCAACCCGAATGGCATGACCAACCACTCATAAAATCCAGACGGCGTCCGAAATGTCGTTTTAGCTATACTCTCAGCTGCTACTCGGAGCCGATGGAAACCTGTTGTGAGATCCAACTGAGAGAACACTCTTGCTCCACTCAACTGATCAAAAAATTGTCTATCCACGGAAGAGGATACTTATTCTTCCTCGTCACTTTATTCAACTCGCGATAGTCTGCATATAAGCGAAGGGAACCATCGGCCTTAGTAGCAAATACAACTGGTACTTCCTACTCGAAAACACTTCCTCTGATAAATCCCTTCTTCAAAAGATCGCTTACTTGCACCCCGAGCTCTCGCTGCTCTCTTGGCGCCATACGACGAAGTTGCATCACTATAGGTCTGGCATCTTTCACTAAATTAATCTGAAACTCGATCTCTCAGTGTAGTGGAAGTCCGATCACTTCCCCGAAGATGTCCGGATACTCGCCGGCAATAGGCACATCTGACAACTCATCATGCGGAATGTCGAGGGAATTTAGAAAACTAGCCATCACCCCCATCGTCCGCTCTAATGGTCACCGAAGACCCCTCACAGTCTACCACCATCCCGTACCTTTGGAGCCAATCGACTCCCAAAATAATGCCAAACCCAGTAAAACCCAAAACAAATCAATCACAAGAAAACATTCATCCATGACTCGATAAGGCCAAATTACGACAAATCATACTAAGGCTAGTCAAACCACCAATCGGGTTCGTCACAACTAAAGGTCTATCGACAATCTCGGGTTCCAATCCCAATCTATTTACCAGGTCACTAGATATGAAGGAATGGGAAGCCCGGGTATCAAACATTACTCGAACTGGAACATCATAAATGGAAAGCATACCTTGAATAATGACACCCTTTTCTTTCTCCACCGCAGTTGGGGCATTCGACGATGAAGGAACAACGTTGATAGCATATGCTTTCACAATCTGCTTTCTTTAGGAGGCCGTGGACATTTATCCTTGTGATGTCTCACTTGGCCGCAACTGAAGCATTTCCTGTCCGCTAGCTTCGCTCGACATTCTTTGGCATTGTGGCCCTTCCTTCCATAGCTATAGCACTCTATATCTTTCTCATCCCTCTTTTTTTTACCATCCTTGGTTTGGTTCTGTTTTCTCTTATTCGAGGAATTATTCTTGCCTCCACTGCTTGCTTGCAGTTTTGACTCTCATGCAGATGCAATAGCAACCTCGGTCTTTGACTTAGGGTAAAGGCTTTCTGATCTTAATGCTTTCCCCACAACAGATTCAAAAGTCTCATCGATGCTTTTTATAAGTCTTTCCCCTAAGTACTCATCTAAGCCAGTTATGAACTTCTCGTTCTTTTTCTCAGCAGTATCGATAAGGGATAATCCATATTTCGATAAGGTATCAAATTCACCAACATATTCTGAGACTGCTCTACCATTCTGTTTAGGCTCTAGAACTTTCCTAAACAATTCTGATTTCTGAGTGGCTGGAATGAACTTTTCACTAAAACGAGTGTTAAACTGATTCCAAGTAACTTGATCCTTGTGAGTAGCTGCTTTAATAGCGTTCCACCAATTCATAGCCCGTCCTTGAAGTTGACGCGATGCTAGCTTTCTCTTCATTGCATCATCGATCCCTAAATCCTCGAAGATGCGCTCACAACATCCAGCCAATCTTGAACCTCCGTAGCCGATTCCATTCCATGGAATGGCTTCCCACCAAGACTAGTATAATCCTTGTTAAGCTTGGTGAAATCGGCCCTAGGCGCCTACACTACCGCACCACCACCATTAGCAGCATCAGGAACTACTCCCTGAACATCCCTAAGTGTCGCCCTCATGTAGGTAGTAAACATCGTCTTCATATCAGGGAAATTCCCATTGTTGGCCCCTGAACCCGTACTCATTCTATATCGGCTCATCGTTCAGTCTGTAAAGAGAAAACAATTAACCATCTTCTTAGAGGTGCTAGTGCAGTGCAACTTCATCCATAGACATACTAATAGTATATACATATAGTTTTTGAAAACAAAAATATCACAAATACGCGCTCTCATATACGTATACTATCTCTCTCTGATGTCTTCCCCTAGGTTACTACGCAACCTAGGATCTGATACCAAGTGTGATGGCTCGCCCCGGACCAGCCGACATTTCCCCGAAATGCGCTGTGATAATGCCTGACAAGCATGGGACGGTCGTCAGAAGGAAGGGTTTGAAACTATGAATCACCAAAGAACCTGTAGTATATCTCACAGCGCATGGAATAAAATATAATAATAACATAACTTGACATAAAACAGGTGAGACAGTGCATAAGCTGAAAACTAACCATGTCTATCAGAGTAGCGGTATCCAAAATGCAGCTTATGATCCAAACCATCATTATTACAACTTCAGCATACGGTCTCTAAAGAAAAATAGAAAAGATACACTACTAATGCCCAAAGTAGCGACCTGCAACAACACAGGGAGAATATATGCAAATAGTACGCGGAAGCCTCCTTCTCGTCTCCGGAAAGTTACTCGTGCATACCACCTAACCTGTCTCTATTCTGCTCGTTTAGGAGTACCCAGAGTAATAAGAAGAGACATAAAACTCTAGGTTAGACAAAAGTCTGGTATGAGCGATAGCAATAAAATGAAACAATAACAGGTATAAATAATCATACCTGAACCTGGACCTGCAACCAAAGAGTTAGCACAACAGGATGTACAGTACTCTAAGGTGACACTAACATATAGTGTGAAAACGGGAGTGTGCGTTTCATGGTGATAGCAAACATCAAACATAGCAATCATCCTCACATCTCTCACTCAGTGCGTAAAGTATACGATATCCACCGCTTTGATCACCTAAACCATTTGAGGCCATGATGGAGTTCAGCTCCATCCAAGCCTTACTACGACCACTTTGCCCTTGGGGGTCCTGATGGAGTTCGACTCTATACAAATTTGACCCCACCTCACTGGTCCATAGTCAATGCCCCTCCCATCAATAGTGAATCAAAGTTATAGATATCGATAACCCCTTTGCACATGTCCCGCAAAAAATTCCAATCCTTGAAGTTCACTCGTTTGTTCCCATCTGGATCCTGAGTAATAACTTCCCATTTTGACTTCCTTTGCATCTCGGGTTTCAGTCTTCTCTGGATCGGTTCTGAAACAAGCTTCCATTCGGTTCGGCCTTCTTCCCCTCGTTCGGACTGGTGTGAGAACTCAAAACAGTTGTCTTTAGGGTTTATTTTAAAGTTAGGTAATTCACCGGACCACGCCGCCAATGCGGAACGGGTTTACTCCATGTGAATACCAGTGCATAGAAATCCGCAATGACTTTTTGAAAAAATGAAACTATCATAAGCTCGTCCCACATCACACAATTCAAGCGCACACCAAATGGGCGAGTTTTGCCTTATGATAACCAAAAATGCCTTCATACGTGAAAATCCTCTTTTACTACTATATATAGTATGAAAAAACTTTTCACAAATAAATGTATTAATCCTAGCCAGCATAATGCCCCATCCCATTATACTGACAATCCTGCCGGTAACCAGCAGGATATACAATCAAAACCGTATGGGCTCGTAGTGGAGATTGGGTTTCGAACATGATGGTTCCTGGTATGAAAGATCATTCGTGGACTCACAAACTTTCTTGCGCCCATCATCCCAGTACTCACGGATAACGTCCAGACTCGGACTCCGTTATACTAACCCACCATACATGAATCAGAGTACCCAACAAATAGCGTCCCAGACTGGGGACTTCACAGTACCCTTTCATCATCACATCCCGGTGCACCGAACATACAAAAAGAACATAAAAATCTGACCACCAGTTTACCATCAACCCGGGGTGTGAGGTTCGTCGAGGTCACGATATACACAAAGCTACGCTTAAATAAGCCATGCTTTGATCATCCATAGCTCATCACATAACTTAAGTATGCCACATTGTCCATTCACTGTGCATCACTAATTCTATCAATATATAACCTCTAAGCTCATATGTCTTAGAGAAGGGTGTTAAGAAAGAGAATAAATTCTCTGCCACCAAGCAGATATATATTAATAAAGATCAGTGCTACGCAGTCAATTACAATGTTAGACACACAATCCATACATGTCCGTTCTAGGTCTGAACGAAACAACAATCTGGAATTCCTTCAATACATTCTGGCTTCTTGCCACTTAGCTGATATATAAAATCCGTCTGCGAATGGGAGCCAGCCATTCGAGACATTCAGCAAGTCGCCCTTACAACACGAAGGGTCTCGGTCTTCAATGTCGCCTCCAATGTCTTCAATTGCTCCACAACGTCGTATTATTACTTGGAATGGTTTTCAGACATAATTCCGATCCCGGTCTTTCCAAATAGTAAGCGCAATTAAAAACACAATCACGGAACACAAAGACTTTCTACCAAATCTCCTTCCATTTTGGATTTCGTTAAATTAAACTTCTTTGAATCTATTCTCAAAT
Organism: Allium sativum; assembly: GCA_030737875.1. Lineage (NCBI taxonomy): Eukaryota > Viridiplantae > Streptophyta > Magnoliopsida > Asparagales > Amaryllidaceae > Allium > Allium sativum. The sequence continues at coordinate 45,449,948 of CM060915.1, read as the reverse complement.
TATCTTTAACAAAATCCATATTTAACCCTTCTTCTTTAAAACTCATCCCTTAAATCCAAGATAATCTAGCCCCAAAGTCTTAATTAATTTTCCATTTGATAACTCGTTATCAAAAATACAGTTTCCTTTGAAAACCCTTACGCCACATTTCAACCATAGTTTCCAATTAAATTGATTTTCCAACATTCCATTTTTTAATCTTAACTAAAAGTTTATACTTTCTTTCAAATTCCTCACTTTTAATTTCCTCAAATCAAAGATCTGATTAAATCCTCAAATTACGATATGAATTTCCATAACTCAATCTCATTTGGGTTCAAGAATGATATTATTGAAGATATGATTCACGACAATATTGAAGATATGATTCACGACAAATTCCAAATCAATTGATATTGAACATAAGTTACACAGAAATTGTATCTACTTATATTCGATATCAATTCTCATAATCAACGAATACTATAAGTGGAATAACAACATAATAATATCTTCCAAATTCCTCAAATAATATACATTTACACCACAGAATTTCATATCAAATATCTGAAGATTATTTCTATCCGACTTATCCCAGAAAACTTAGGAAACTCGTATCTTAATTAAAAGATTTATTAAACTCTTCGACTTTAGATCTGGATAGAAATACCATCAACTTATACTTAATATTAATCTCGATATCCAACTCACATTATAAGAGGAATAATTGTAAACTACCTTTTAAATTCCTCAAATAGTAAGAATCATCATCTACCAGATTAATATCAAACATCCGAAGATTTATCTCCAACCATATCTAATTATTTAAAATTGAAAACCGATATTAATATCAATTTAAATTCCATATAAAATATTTCCAATACTTTTGAACCTTTGAAAACATTCGACAAATCATTTAAAAATGATTACTTGTAGTTCGAAAAATAGTTTGCGGGTTAAAAACTTCAAAATAGATTGTTTTCGAAGAAAGCGTTACAATAGTGTTTTCAAAAGCGTTACAAAAGCGTTACAAAATAGTTATCTTAATTACTTCGATCAATACATCGCTTTTCTTAGTCAAAACTTAAACTTTACAATTCAAAACATTTTTTTACATAATTTATAATGATTTTACCATTTTTTTCCATATTTTTGGAAACATTTAAAATGGCTGTTTATGGTTATGGTCAATAACTTCTCTTATAACGACCTTTTCCAAAATGGTTTTAAACATAACTTGAAAATTATAAATCGAATTTAAAATCTTCTTTCACTCATTTGAAAGTTCTTGTTAATGGAAGTCAAACGTTTTTCATTTTATGGAAATCCGATTTAGATTGCAAAAGTTATAAGCGTTTAAAGTTCGCATCCAAAATACGTAAATTGCCGTTATGCGACAAGCTCTATTTTGACCATAATAACCATTATTCTATGATACTTCAAAATATCTTAGAAAACCATTATATCCTTACATAACCCTTTTAAAATCATTTAAATTTACTTTCCAAATTATTTTGGATCTAAAATTCAACTTTCATAAATTCCAATTCATTTGTAAATTCATATAACTTCAAATTAACCTTCCCATTCGCCGGATCAGTTAGGGATAGCCAGGGAGAGCAGGAAACTTTATTTTCAAACCCAAGCCTAGACACTATCCTCTCTGTCATCCTAGAATGTTCCGGTATTTATTTATTCATTTAAAGGACTTTAACAATATATATGAATTCATATATATGGTCTTTTCTAATTATTAACCTTCAATTTCAATAATGATATTGCTTTTAATTATGAAGGAGATTTGTCGATCACCAATGTGATACCATAATTGTTGTGTCATAGTGTGTGCGAAACAATATCAACAACCATTTAAACATCCATAGCAACCATCATCAACATGATTCAGTAAATCATAATTGTGCACAAGCGTTATGACACTAACACTTAATAGTGTGTGTTCTAAACTTCGCATCCATTATCCATCACAACAAATATCAATCATCATTAACTAATAATAATTCATCACTATATTTAAATTAGTCCAGCTACTAATTAATTAAATATATAAACCGTGGTTAAAGAGTTCTCACCTAACAGCTTTCCAAATCTTCACGGTAGGCGAGCCTAGCTAAGCGAACCGTCGGACAGTATTTCAGCGCAACGTCTTCTTCACCAAAATATATATGATATAATATACACTAATCTCTCTTTATATTATAAGAGGAGGAGAAGAATGACAAACTTTGGCAAGGTGGTGGTGGAAAAGAGGAAGACATATGCCATGGAAACCATGCCCATAAGCTTTAAGAAGAAGGTGGAAAGGAGGAAATGAGAATGGAATGGTAAAAAATGGAGAAAGAGCCTCCTTATATAGGAAAGGAGGAGTAAGGAGGTAAAGACACATAAGGGGGCAAGTGGCAATCATGCATGAAAGGGAGCATGCATAAAGATATGTGTCTTAACATTTGTCTTAAGAAGATAAAAGAACTTTTGGTAGCACTTTCTTTTAAATGTTATGAAAACTAAAGGCAACACTTAATTCTAACGCTACTAATTCGTGTTATGGTTTGACAAATCCGATCAAACGACAAACAGTATCAATAAATCCAAACTCATTAATAATCATTCTCATTTATAATTCAAGTAAAATCTATCATATAACTTATCAAAATTATTAAATACTCTTAACCATATATATTTATATCAAATTCAAATTTAAATTCGAATTGAGTAAAAAAAATCCAAATTTAAATTGGTTAAAAATTCTGGATCGTTACAATCCGATCCGACCCTCAACCTCCGGTCCGATCCGAATTCCTGCGTCGTTTCCAATGGGCTACTTACGCCACTCGACGGCGTTTTCGACCATTATAATTTTCCTATGCCATTGCAAATCATACCAAACAGTAATAGCAACATGTATAATCAACCATAAACACCAAAACAACAATGTAACTTGTTAATATAGATTAAACATTCCAAAAAAGCATGATTTTCCCCTTAGTCCCCTTAACCATGTTTTAACTATAGGATTAGCAAACTTAATCCAAATTAACCCAAATTTTTATCAAATCCATAAAATAATATTTCAGAATTTTACATATTTTTCCATATTTTTCTGAGTCATAATTTCGCTAATTATCACTAATCACCCATAATTAGACGTAATTAGTGTAAAACATGCTAATCACTCACCTTAGCCACAAATGAATTATAGATCTGAAAACTCCACTGATTTGGGTCGAATTCCTATGTGTTCCAGCAACTATATCTCTGATTTTATGCTAATCCGCCTTGATTTGACATAGATTTGCTTAATATGTGATTAGGAAGTGATCAGAGATGAATTTAGAAGATGTAGGTCATTTCTAGGGTTCAAGAGAGGTAAGTGGCGACTACAAAAGTGAAATGAAATGTTTTCCCAAACCCTTTTAGCCCTCCCATAACCCTAATCCTAAAATGGGTTATGGGCCTAACCACTAATCACCTAATTAAGCCCAGTTAAGTTGTTTTTCCATCTTCAAACCTTATTTCAGTAATTTCTACTAAACGGTAAGTCCGTTTGATTAATGTGACCACTTTATGGAAAGATAAACCATCATTCGAATCCAATGGAAGCGGTTTTAGGTCAAACTCCTTACCAGTCAAAAGTTATAGGTGAAACAAGATTCACCAGGGGCAAAACGGTCATTTAAAATTCGGCAAAAATCACGGGCATTTGAAATGACCCCAATAGTTGTTCCCCAAAGTTACACGACTTCGTATGAAATTAAAATAAAAATTCTACGATCCTCCGATACGTAGAATGCGGGTCGTTCAACCTCTCTTTTATTTCCATGTCTCCTTAGTCATTTTTTCTTATGTAATTTTCATTTTAATGCAATTTAATTTCTTGTTCATTTATTTACATGCTCTCTGCTTTATGTTCATAGTTTAGATATATTTACATGCACTTAGTTTAGTTCTTTTCTTGTTATATTTAGATTATCTTTCATTTTGCTTTCTTTTCCAATGTTGAAACTTACATGTGTAAATATGATAACATACATTAGAAGCTAAGCCCCTAAAATTTAGGGGTAATGAAGCTCTCTAATTTTATGTAAGTTCAACATTTGTATGACTTATGATCTCTCTACTTTGTGCTTCATGGTAGTGGATTCTGACGTAAGTTTATACAAGTGGTTTGATAGTTTATGTTGTATATGCAAATAAGCTATTTTTATTCAATATAAACACAAATTACATCAATATTTGCTAAGTGGTTATTGACTTTGAAATGAAAGTAAGAACAAAATTTGACAATCAATATCACTAATGATAATAGTGAATAGATCACACTTAAAATAGTTTTTGCTTTAGTTCCATTTTCACGAGAATTATAAGTGATTTAATTGTTGCGTTAAGGTTTGATAGTTTATATTGTGTAAACTAAAAATATATATAAACTATACTTAAAATAAATGCAACATTTATGTCACTTAATCTTAAAAATAGAGATCATAGATCGTATACAAATTTGCATAAATATAAGAGGGGATTTACCTCTAAATTGCTCTCTAATCTCATATTTAATTCTCAACCTAGTTTCTTGATTTTATTAGTTTTTGTTAGTTAAAACATTCTAAAGTTTGGTTTAATTTGACTGAGTAAGATTGAAATTATTTCTTTCCCTGCGGATCGACCCGTACTCGCCCACGTATGTATGTTGTGCGCTTGCGGTCATTTTATTTCAATACGTTTGATGGTTTTCTAAACCGATATAATTTCCATCAACGAACAGATACGAGTTGATGATGAGGCTCATGGCTGATCTCAAAGTGTTGGTTAAAGTTCGAGCAGCTTGGTTGTAACAACCCGGAAAATCCGAGCCAATTTAAAATTTTTATTTTGGCTATTTCAGTAAGTTTTGAATAGTTAAAATAATTCATTTTAGATAATAACGATTAAAAATTTATTTTAATCAAAGATAGAACAAATATATTCTTTTTGATTTCTAAAGAAATAAAAAATAGTACGGTAGTTTAAAAAGTCAAACTTATAATTTGACCGAACGTACCGGATTCAAAATCTAACGGATTTTAGCGAGACCAAAAATATCTAAATCTGTTTGAAAATATCTTTTCAACAAATCCGAAAAATCGAAATTTCATAGCGGAAATCAAAAGATATGGCCAATTGAATATTCGGGATGGTCGCTATAGTATAATTTATAACCCATATAAAAGGCCATTTTTCAAACGACCTCAGTTTTCGACGAAACTACTTTTGTTGGATTCGGAATGTCAAATTATTGTTAGATTTCAGTTTTCAAAAAAATTTGAATCAATATGTGAGCGTGGCGAACAAAAATGTGTTTTGTCAATTTCAGTCAAATCTGATCGACTTGAAAATAGCCATTTTTCGAACAGTGTCAGAATTCAACAAAATTAATTTTGTTAGAAACGTATCGTCAAAACAAAGCCAGAAATAATTTTTCTGGATTTTTCTGAGTTCGTATGTGGCCCCGGTGGATTTAAATAGACGAAGAAATTAATTATTTAAACGATTAAAATAATAAATTAAATATTTCAGGCCACAGACAGCCGTTTGGGCTGACGACACCTAGCCCGTTGCATCCGGAACAGGGGCTATTGGCTGGGGTCACCTTTGGTTGGACTGAAATCGGATTAGTTTTTGATATAGGGATTTAATTGCAAAAATTTCATTTAAATAATATGAAAAGGAGGAAAATTAAAACCATAAAGAATATACTGTTCATCGTCTTGCCTCAGCCGCCACCCTCCCCATTACGTTCCAACCTTTCTCCATAAATTCCCACAAATCCTTACAATAAAATCCATTCCTCTAGTTCAAGTTTTTGAAGAGCTTCTCCTCCTCTTCATTTCTACACCTGAGTTGTACCACCTCGAGCTCCCTCCCTCGAGATCCGCGACCCCGAACTCACGCCATTCGAAGCCTCGCCGGGCCCATCAGGCAGCGCCGCAACCTCCCCTACTCCAGGCGCACGTGCGCCACTCCAGGCCGCACCACCTCCAACAACCCGCTCCTCCAATCGATCATCCAATTGCCCGCAAATTCGAATCAAAGTTTTGAACAAAAACTGAAACCCACGGTATGAAATAAACAAAGGAATTATGACGCTATTTTTTCGTCGCAAAATGATATTTAATTTATAAAATTGATAATTTATTCATACGAGATCCGAATTTGAAAATTTCAGATCCGGTTGGGCCCTAACGTCGAATAGAACTTGTTGAAACTGATTGGAACAATTCCTGAACTCGTTTGGATTTTTAAATCTGCTTAAAGCAAGGTGAGAATCCCCGTTTCTAGAATTAATATTTAAATTAATTACTTTCTCGTTGATAAATTCTGCGTATGTATGCAATGATCTAGTTCTGCGATGAAAATCTATTTTTTTAGATCTGTTATTCCAGATCTGTTTCTACGATGAAATTCTATTATTTGTTCCGAATCTGTTATGGTTTAGATCTATGTTATATGATAGAAACTCCTATTTATTTAGATCCATAAACATCGATGAGAATCAGATCTAGTTTTAGATAAAAGAATAAAAAGATTCAATTTTTAAATGGAATAGTATGTATTGATGTGAATCATGTTGTGAATGTCGACATCAAAATTCAGAATTTTGTTACATGTAGTAATTTGGGAATTTACACCGGATGTTAACACCGAAGTCTAACATGATGGCATGTATTGATATGAAAAATTGACCTCATTATGGACACCAAAATATTTGTTGTAATATGGAAATGATATGGAATCGACATTAAAAATAAACATTGTTTTTTTTAGCGTTAAGTTAATACATTGGGAATGGACATTATTTTTAATGTCATGTTAATACATTAGAAATGAAACATTATATTAGTGCCATGTCTATATACATGAAAATAGACACATTTTTTGCGTCTTTGTTATTACATTAAAATGAAAGAATTACATTAAAATAAAATGTTATTTATTTGCATTTCTTTTATGCAAATACATTTAGTGAAATAAAATCATATTTTAGTATAGCGTTAATGCATAATGAAATAAAATCATATTTTAGTATAGCGTTACTGCATATGAAATAAAATCATATTTTAGTATAGCGTTACTGCATTATGAAATAAAATCATATTTTAGTATAACCTTAATGCATAATGAAATAAAATCATATTTTAGTATAGCGTTACTGCATTATGAAATAAAATCATATTTTAGTATAGCGTTAACGCATAATGAAATAAAATCATATTTTAGTATAGCGTTACTGCATATGAAATAAAATCATATTTTAGTATAGCTTTAATGCATAAGAAATATAATGTCCTTTTATTTGCATTCATTTATGCCATTATATTTGGAGAAAATAAAATGTCCTTTTATTTGCATTCCTTTTTGCAAATATATTTGGAGAAAATAAAATGCCCTTTTATTTGCATTCCATTTTGCAAATATATTGGGAGAAAATAAAATGTCCTTTTATTCACATTCTTTAATGCAAAATATGCATAGGAAAATAAAATATTCTTTTATTTGCATCCTTTTATGCAAATAAACTTCGAATATAAAATATCCCTTTGTTCGCATTATCTAATGCAAATATGCATTGAAATATAAAAAGTCATATTTTTGTTTGCACTTTTAGATGCAAACAAAACAGTACAATAAGAGACATATTTTTGTTTGCACTTATAGATGCAAACAAAACAGTACAATAAAAATCATATTTTTGTTTGCACCTTTAGATGCAAACAAAACAGTACAATAAAAATCATATTTTTATTTGCACCTTTAGATGCAAACAAAACAGTACAATAAAAATCATATTTTTGTTTGCACTTTTAGATGCAAACAAAGCAGTGAAATAAAAACATATTTTTGTTTGCACTTTTAGATGCAAACAAAACAGTATAATAGAAAACATATATTTTTGTTTGCAATTTTAGATGCAAACAAAACAGTAAAATAGAAAATCATATTTTTGTTTGCAATTTTAGATGCAAACAAAACAGTAAAATAGAAAATCATATTTTTGTTTGCAATTTTAGATGCAAACAAAACATTAAAGTTTAAAGTCATATTTTTGTTTGCATTTTAGACGTAAACATTAGTATCAAGATTTCATTTTTATTTGCATGTTTAGATGCAAATAAATAACATAGAAAAAGATTGCATTTCTATTTGCATATTTTGATGCAAATAAAACAACGTAGAAATGGTTTCATTTTTATATGCATATTTCGTTGCAAAACCAACACCTTAGGAGGAAGTTGCATTTTGTTACAAAATTGGTGGTAAGCAAAACATTATAATATAAAAATTGATTTAAGTGTTGAAATGTTTATTGTCACTTTAATTGCAGTAAAATAGTAAAATCGCCAAATAATGTATATTTATACTTATATATATAAATATAAATTAAAATTTAACGAATCGCGCGTGGTAGTTCGCATTTCGGCAATCGTAACTTTAAACGATTATATCATAAGATCCAACCATCGGATTTTCCCAAAACTGGAACCGTTAGGACCGCTTTGGGAAGATCTTTCCGATGATATAAACTTTATCAAAATCCAACGGTTTGATTTCAAGATAAGTGTAAATCAAATTTTGGGAAAAACAGCGCCAGGGCCGCCTATTGGCCCGAAGCGTCGTTTAATTATATTGAGCTATTTTTAAATAAATAAAAATAGCAAAAAATCGTTATAAATTAATATGAATGATATCAAATGGTTTAAATGCTAATATTTCGAAAATTATTTGAAAAGACCGAGTTCAACTCATTTCAAATAATTTTACGGCGATTAAAAGATATCGAAGACGACGATTGAAGACCGGCGATCTTCACGTCGAAAGGATAGCTACCGATGCCTGGCATTGGCTAGCTACCAATAAAGGGTTAAAGTGGTAGTTGTCCGGACGCACTTGTTGATCGTCCGGATACGCGAGCACTTAGGTGACTCCAGTTTCGTTCAGACCCAGAACGGACTTGAAAATGGATGCATGTCCGACATTGAATTTCGTGCCATGTAATTTAATCGATATCTATTAATATATTTCTGAGGTGGCGGGGGATTTATCCTCTTGCTAAACACCCTTCTTTGAGACGCACGAGCTCGAAGTTTATATATTGGTAGTTATCGATCGCATGGTATGGACTGTCAATGTGACATGCCAAGATGCAATTGATCGGGGTTTTTGTTGAAAAGCAGAGCCCTGTGGATGATGATCAAAGCATAGCCTATTTAGGCATAGCTTTGTGTATTACGTTACCTCGCAAGCCTCACACCCCGGTGGAGTCTAAAACGGAACAAAGGAACGCAGGGAGTGCACAGTTTCTTTCTAGCTAGAAGTGGTGTTTGGGTTTAACATGGCCCGACATTTTACTTTTGTGGTTGATGGAATGAGGCGCCTCAGATTTTTTTTATTGGCCGCAATAGCCAATTTATAGGTCCAATAGGATCGGGAAGCGTGTGTTCAGGCATACCTAATCCACTAAAGTATTTGTGGACCGGCCCTGCAGGATCCATGGGTTCACCAGCGTCCGAATCCTGAGACATTGCTAGAGTGTCTCAAATCGGTCAGGAGATCGTTCCTAGCCTTGACTCATGATGGAAACCAACATCCAATACGACATTACGGTCTTGATTGTAATTCTATCTATGGCGACATAGTAGGATTGGGTACTATGCCGTCTAAGATTAATACATTTACTTTGAAGTATTTTTGAGACATATTAGACACTAATAATATTTCCCACGTATCAAGCATTTTTGATCATTATAAGGTATAACTCTATCCTCCGTTTGCGTTGCATTGTGTGATGGGACTTGAGTGTTATAATGATTTCATTTTCTAAAAGCATTGCGTTGTTTTTGACTTAAAATTTATAACTTATGCACTGACAATCCAATGGAAATAAACTCATTCCGCGATAGCGGCATGGTCCAGTGATTAGCCATACTATTAGATTGGTTAGATTTCTCACACCAGTCCCATGACTGACTCGTAGTTTGTTTCATTTTGCAAACTCGGGTGCCCTCTTTCCACATGGGCAGCCAAGTGACAGGTTTTCAGGTATGGATATTTCTAGACTAGAGCTTGCTGATGCAGATGTTGGAAGATCTTATCTTTTATCTTTTATTTTCTTCTTGAGACATTGGGACATTTTTTTTAGTACTGATGTATTTTGGGAGTTGAGACTATATTTCTTTCTCTGTTTTAGACCTCCATTTTGCTAGGTTGTATCCTGTACTGCGTACTTTGATGTTCAGTGATGATGTTCTGTGATGACATTTCATTTCTGCTGCAATGGTTGATATGTTCTGCTATGTAACTGTGATCTGTTATTGTTTTAATTATGTTTTACTCCTACGATTATCCTTACTTTCGTTCTACGGAAGTTTGGGTTGTCACATTTGGTATCAGAGCCAAAGGTTTACCTTAGCATCTGGAGTATAACATTTTTAGAACAATTCGTCTAAATAGAATCAGTAGTATTCTAAGACGTGTAGCTCATTAGAGATAGGATTAGTAATGTCCTAGAATGAGCACAACAGAATAGCACATATTAATCAGTCATTACATCATTATCATTTAATCATGTGCCTTTATTTTTAATCTTTCCTTTGAAATTTATCATTTCTCTTGGTTTGACTCTTCCCTTGATGTTACAGACTAATTGAGAAATGAGTACTAGAGCCCGTGCAAGAGCACAACGAGGTAGAGGTGGGGCAAGAGGACACGCCCGAGATGAGACTCCTGCAGCCCAAGAACGGAGACAGGCCTCCCCAGAAATTGAAACACCACCACCACCCCCACGTACATTCGATCTTGACAAAGTAGCTAAGAAGATAAAGAATCTTGGAGGTGTACACTATACTGGCCAAGAAACGGTGACGGAGTAGCAAGACTGGCTTAAGATGATGGAAAAGATTTTGGATGGTTTAGAGCTCGAGGACCACAGAAAACGATTCATGGAAACTTGGTTTCTGAAAGGCCAAGCCCAAATTTGGTGGGAGATAGCTATGGTGGGAGGTAATGAGGCTGATGTGACTTGGGGAAAATTCAAGGAATTATTCAATGCGAAGTTCATTCCATCCCATGAAGTTGAGCGCCTTCACGATGAGTTCGCCCACCTCCAACAAGGGAGCCTGACTATTTCAGAGTATGTTAAGAAATTTGATGAGCTTTCCAGATACTCCCCAGAATTAATCCAAGACCCTCTGCAGAAAAATAAGAGGTTTATCAATGGTCTGGCAAGGAGGTACCATAACAAGGTGACTGCACACATCGAGCGCCCATTTACTAAGGTAATCGAGATGACATGCAGATTTGAAGAGATTGATCAGAAGGGTTCACAGCAAGAGAAAGAAAAGAACCAGGCCAACAAGAAGAAGATGGAATCGGACAAAAAGACTGAGGCGGGCAGCTCTTCCACCGCCAAGCCCCAGGAGAAAAAGAAGAAGAGAGACCGATCCAAGGTTAAGTGCTTCAATTGCCAGAGGATAGGGCATTTTGACTACGAGTGCCGAGCTCCGAAGAGGCCTAAAAGGAACGAGTCAGGACCGAGTCAGAACAGTGGACATAATCCTCGTGGCCCAAGGGAATGTTTCAACTGCCACCAGCCTGGACACCTCATCAAGGATTGCCCTTTGCTCAAGAAATCTCAGGTGGCTCATGTTTACGAAGGAGCGACTGCACCGGCTTCTTCAGAAGCAGGTACGCCTGATGTTTTAGGAGGTACCCTTAATATTAAAAACATCCCTATTACTGTTTTGTTTGACACGGGTGCATCTAGAAGTTTCATATCTGTTGACATGATTAAAAAGCTTAAATTGAAACCCAGAAAACTCAAAGAACCTATTACAGCCCATAGCCCGATAGGAGGCTCACTTATTCTCGAACAATATTGTAGAGTGCCTATTTCTTACTCCTACTTCCAGTTTCCTTTTAATCTGATCATCATGAATTTCTCCGGGTATGATATCATACTTGGAATGGACTGGCTAGCGAAATATGAGGTTGAGTTACATCGTTGCTATACCATGCCACGGCTCAGCCACAGATAGGAAAGAATTCTGGTCTTCTCTAGAAGTCACTCCTGCTTTTATTGAGGATACTGCTATCGTCAGAGACTATGCGGATGTGTTCGAAGAAGTAGACAGCTTACCTCCGCGTAGGGAAATCGATTTCAGAATTGACTTAGTCCCTAATGCAAGGTCCGTCGTGCATCCCATTCGAAGAATGTCACCAAAAGAAAGAGAGGAGCTGAGCAATCAAACCAAGCAGCTTTTGTGGAAGGGTTTGATCAGACCTAGTTTCTCAAGCTGGGATGCAGCAGTGGTTTTCGTCCCAAAGTCAGACGGTACCCTCAGGCTATGTGTGGACTACCGAGATCTAAATAAGCAGACTCTGAAAAATAAATACCCATTGCCTCGCTTTGATGATCTTCTAGACCGCTTGAACGGAGCTCGAGTATTCTCTAGGATGGACCTAGCTACAGGTTTCCACCAATTACGCATTGCCGAATAATGTGTGCCTTTGACAGCTTTCAGAGGACCAGATATATTTTATGAATGGCTAGTAATGCCCTTCGGTCTATGCAATGCTCTAGCATACTTCGTAGATCTGATGAATAGAGTCTTCAGAGATGTTCTAAATAAATTTGTGTTGGTGTTTATCGACGATATTCTCATCTTCTCTAAGTCCACCGCTGAACATGAAAAACATCCGAAGGAAGTCTTGGAGATTTTGCGTAGAAATGTGCTAAAAGCCAAATTCTCCAAATGCATATTCTGGCTAGAAGAGGTAAAATTCCTCGGCCATGTTGTATCTAAAGAAGGCATCTCTGTAGATCCAGGAAAGATCTCAGCCATCAAAGATTGGAAGCAGCCGACTACGCCCACTGAAGTCAGAAGTTTCTTAGGTCTGGCTGGTTATTATCGGAAATTCGTTAAGGATTTCTCGAGAATATCTTGTCCATTGACGAAGCTGACTAAGAAACATACCAAGTTTAAATGGACACCTGAATGTGAGGCAGCTTTCCAGGAGCTGAAGCAGAAATTGATCACTGCTCCTGTGTTGACCATCATTGATGGCAATCAGGATTTGAAAGTCTGGACTGATGCTTCCAGAGAAGGTTATCATTCCCATCTAAACAAACATGTCAAAAATGACACTTTTCTAATGTCAAGTCTTATTTTAACATGTTATTCTTTTCTCTATTTAAGGTATTGGTGCAGTGGTAATGCAAAGAGGCAAGGTTGTCGCATATGCTAGCCGCCAATTAAAACCACATGAGAAGAATTATGCCACTCATGACCTTGAGCTAATGGCCATAGTATTTGCTTTAAAAATATGGAGGCACTATCTCTTGGGCGAGAAATTAGAGCTATATACGGATCACAAATCCTTGAAGCATCTATTTACCCAAAGAGATTTGAACCTGAGGCAACAGCATTGGGTTGAATTCCTTGCACCCTTTGACCTAGACATCTTATATACTCCAGGAAAAGCCAATGTTGTGGCAGATGCTCTCAGTAGGAAGAATACGGCTGACACCAAACTTATCCTTGCCAATCTTATTATCACCCCTACTTTGATCGATAAGATCTTTGCTCTCCAGAAAGGTGATAGATTTATTCAAATGATCAGCGAGCAAGTTCGGAAAGGTGAAGCGCCAAGCTTCCAAATAGACAGCAAAGGGGCCCTTAGGCTACAAGGGCGAATATGCATGCCAGATATCCCCGAACTAAAAAGGGAAGTTATGGATGAATGCCACAAGTCTAAGCTCAGCATCCATCCGGGTGTAAGCAAGATGTACCGTGATCTTAAGCGTACTTTCTGGTGGAAGGCGATGAAGAGAGACATCTCTATCTATGTTTCTAGATGTCCCACCTGCCAGTAGGTCAAGAGCGATCAGCAAAAGCTAGCAGGTCTATTGCAACCATTAGGGGTTCCGGATTGGAAATGGGACGAAATTTCTATGGACTTCATTGATGGCTTGCCCCGGACTAGGAAAGGCAATGACAACATATGGGTGATTGTAGATCGCCTCACAAAGACTGCGCATTTCATTCCTATCAAATCCAATAGGACAGCTCGAAGTTTGGCACAACTTTATTTCAGAGAAATTGTCAGACTGCATGGAGTTCCCAGCAGCATTGTCAGTGACCGCGATCCAATATTTGCTAGTAAGTTCTGGGAAGCTTTCCAAGAAGAGTTAGGGACTAAGCTGAATATGAGCACTGCTTACCACCCCCAGACAGATGGCCAGACGGAGAGGGTGAACCGCATATTGGAAGACTTGTTGAGGGCATGCATCTTAGATTTTGGAGGGTCATGGGAAGATCATTTGCATTTGGTTGAGTTCTCTTATAATAACAGCTACCAAGCCAGCCTGTAGATGTCTCCATTTGAAGCTTTATATGGCAGGCCATGCCGATTTCCCGCATGTTGGGTGGAACCCGGTAATCGATTGGTATTGGGTCCCGACATGATTCGCGAAGCCTCGGAAAGAGTTGAATTTATTAAGAAGCGATTACTTGCTGCGCAAAGCCGACAGAAGAGCTATGCAGACTCTCGAAGAAGGGATTTAGAATTCTCTGTCGGTGATCTTGTATACTTGAAGGTTTCCCCACTGAGAAGCGTAGTCCGATTTGGGAAGACAGGGAAATTGGCGCCGAGGTTTATTGGTCCATTTCCTATTCTCGAAAGGATTGGAACTCTCGCCTATAGAGTACAGCTACCTGACTGGTTGCCAGGGGTCCACGATGTATTTCATGTGTCCCAACTCCGGAAGCATGTTCATGATCCAGACTTAGTTGTGGAGGAAGCAGCACAACGAGATTTGGAGATTACCGCGGCCCTAGCAGTGAGAAGGGAGCCAGTGAAGATTGTGGGCAAAGAAACCCGGGTGCTGAGGAATAAGAGGATCCACCTAGTCAAAGTGCAGTGGAGCGGGGATCCTAGAGACTGTACATGGGAGACAGAGGATAACATCAAGCAGACTTACCCCGAGTGCAGAATGGATATCTCCGAGTGACTCTTGTGTTGAGGTACATTTACAATACCTTGCATTTTTCGTTTTGTTTTCTACTTTATCATTATTTTCTTTTCGAGGACGAAAAGATTTTAAGTGGGGGAGATTATAACAACCCGGAAAATCCGAGCCAATTTAAAATTTTTATTTTGGCTATTTCAGTAAGTTTTGAATAGTTAAAATAATTCATTTTAGATAATAACGATTAAAATTTTATTTTCATCAAAGATAGAACAAATATGTTCTTTTTGATTTCTAAAGAAATCAAAAATAGTACGGTTGTTTGAAAAGTCAAACTTGTACTTTGACTAAATGTGCCGGATTCAAAATCTAACGGATTTTAGCGAGACCAAAAATATCTAAATCTGTTTGAAAATATCTTTTCAACGAATCCGAAAAACCGAAATTTCATAGCGGAAATCAAAAGATATGGCCAATTCAATATTTGGGATGGTCGCTATAGTATAATTTATAACCCGTATAAAAGGCCATTTTTCAAACGACCTCAGTTTTCGACAAAACTACTTTCATTGGATTCAGAATGTCAAATTATTGTTAGGTTTCAGTTTTCAAAATTTTTCGAACCAATATGTGAGCGTGGCGAACAAAAATGTGTTTTGTCAATTTCAGTCAAATCTGATCGACTTGAAAATAGCCATTTTTCCAACAGCCTCAGAATTCGACGAAATTAATTTTGTTAGAAACGTATCGTCAAAACAAAGCCAGAAATATTTTTTCTGGATTTTTCTGAGTTCGTATGTGGCCCCAGTGGATTTAAATAGACGAACAAATTAATTATTTAAACGATTAAAATAATAAGTTAAATATTTCAGGCCATAGAAAGTCGTTTGGGCTGACGAGACCTAGCCCGTTGGATCCGTAACTGGGGATATTGGCTGGGGTCACCTTTGGTTGGACTGAAATCGGATTAGTTTTTGATGTAGGGATTTAATTGCAAAAATTTCATTTAAATAATATAAAAAAGAGGAAAATTAAAACCCTAAAGAGTATATTGTTCATCGTCTTGCCTCAGCTGCCACCCTCCCCATTACATTCCAACCTTCCTCCGCAAATTCCCACAAATACTTACAATAAAATCCATCCCTCTAGTTCAAGTTTTTGAAGAGCTTCTCCTCCTCTTCATTTCTACACCTGAGTTGTACCACCTCGAGCTCCCTCCCTCGAGACCTACGACCCCGAACTCGCGTCTTTCGAAGCCTCGCTGGGCCCACCAGGCAGTGCCGCAACCTCCCCTACTCCAGGTGCACGTGCGCCACTCCAGGCCGCACCACCTCCAACAACCCGCTCCTCCAATCGATCATCCAATCGCCCGCAAATTCGAATCAAAGTTTTGAACAAAAACTGAAACCCACGGTATGAAATAAACAAAGGAATTGTGACACTATTTTTCCGTCGCAAAATGATATTTAATTTATAAAATTAATAATTTATTCATACGAGATGCGAATTTGAAAATTTCAGATCCGGTTGGGCCTTAACGTCGAATAGAACTTGTTGAAACTGATTGGAACAATTCCTGAACTCGTTTGGATTTTTAAATCTGCTTAAAGCAAGGTGAGAATCCCCGTTTCAAGAATTAATATTTAAATTGATTATTTTCTCGCTGATAAATTCTGCGTATATATGCAATGATCTAGCTCTGCGATGAAAATCTATTATTATTTTTAGATCTGTTATTCCAGATCTGATTCTACGATGAAATTCTATTATTTGTTTCGAATCTATTATGGTTTAGATCAATGTTATATGATAGAAACTCCTATTTATTTAGATCCATAAACATCGATGAGAATTAGATCTAGTTTTAGATAAAAGAATAAAAAGATCCAATTTTTAAATGGAATAGTATGTGTTGATGTGAATCATGTTGTGAATGTCGACATCAAAATTCAGAATTTTGTTACATGTAGTATTTTGGGAATTTACACTGGATGTTAACACCGAAGTCTAACGTGATGGCATGTATTGATATGAGAAATTGACCTCATTATGGACACCAAAATATTTGTTGTAATATGGAAATGATATGGAATCGACATTAAAAATAAACATTGTTTTTTTAGCGTTATGTTAATACATTGGGAATGGACATTATTTTTAATGTCATGTTAATACATTAGAAATGAAACATTATATTAGTGCCATGTCTATGTACATGAAAATAGACACATTTTTAGCGTCTTTGTTATTACATTAAAATAAAATGTTATTTATTTGCATTTCTTTTATGCAAATACATTTAGTGAAATAAAATCATATTTTAGTATAGCGTTAATGCATAATGAAATAAAACCATATTTTAGTAGCGTTACTGCAAATAAAATCATATTTTAGTATAGCGTTGCTGCATTATGAAATAAAATCATATTTTAGTATAGTGTTAATGCATAATGAAATAAAATCATATTTTAGTATAGCGTTACTGCATTATGAAATAAAATCATATTTTAGTATAGCGTTAATGCATAATGAAATAAAATTATATTTTAGTATAGCGTTACTGCATATGAAATAAAATCATATTTTAGTATAGCGTTAATGCATAAGAAATAAAATGTCCTTTTATTTGCATTCATTTATGCAATTATATTTGGAGAAATTAAAATGTCCTTTTATTTGCATTCCTTTTTGCAAATATATTTGGAGAAAATAAAATGTCCTTTTATTTGCATTCCTTTTTGCAAATATATTTGGAGAAAATAAAATGTCCTTTTATTTGCATTCCTTTTTGCAAATATATTTGGAGAAAATAAAATGTCCTTTTATTCACATTCTTTAATGCAAAATATGCATTGGAAAAAAAAATGTTCTTTTATTTGCATCCTTTTATGCAAATAAACTTTGAATATAAAATATCCTTTTATTTGCATTCTCTAATGCAATATGCATTGAAATATAAAAAGTCATATTTTTGTTTGCACTTTTGGATGCAAACAAAACAGTACAATAAGAGACATATTTTTGTTTGCACTTTTAGATGCAAACAAAATAGTACAATAAAAATCATATTTTTGTTTGCACTTTTAGATGCAAACAAAACAGTACAATAAAAATCATATTTTTGTTTGCACTTTTAGATGCAAACAAAACAGTAAAATAGAAAATCGTATTTTTGTTTGCAATTTTAGATGCAAACAAAACAATAAAATAGAAAATCATATTTTTGTTTGCAATTTTAGATGCAAACAAAACATTAAAGTTTAAAGTCATATTTTTGTTTGCATTTTAGATGTAAACATTAGTATCAAGATTTCATTTTTATTTGCATGTTTAGATGCAAATAAATAACATAGAAAAAGATTGCATTTCTATTTGCATATTTTGATGCAAATAAAAAACCGTAGAAATGGTTTCATTTTTATATGCATATTTCGTTGCAATACCAACACCGTAGGAGGAAGTTGCATTTTGTTACAAAATTGGTGGTAAACAAAACAATATAATATAAAAATTGATTTAAGTGTTGAAATGTTTATTGTCACTTTAATTGCAATAAAATAGTAAAATCGCCAAATAATGTATATTTATACTTATATATATAAATATAAATTAAAATTTAACGAATCGCGCGCGGTAGTTCGCGTTTCGGCAATTGTAACTTTAAACGATTATACCGTAAGATCCAACCGTCGGATTTTCCTGTAACACCCCACCTCCGCCAGGGTGGCTCTTGCAAGCACTCTGACTTTGGAGGGGCGTTTGAATCAGGTAAACATGCATAATGATATATCAAGGCAGAACAAGAACATATGTATATATGTAAACAGAGTAAATAACATAGATAAAACAGCGGAAGATTTCAAACCATTTCAAAACAAGTCTGGTACAACATAATGTCAACTTTCCAAATAAACAAGTCTAGATAAAAACAACATCTCTGAAAAACTGAAATACATAAGTACTATCCCCAAAATAAGTGATAACCATAGCTAGCTTCATGTCAAGACCGTACATGAGCTAAAATCCCACAAGCAAATGATCAGAAATCCAAGCTAAGCTCCAATATTCCCTACCTGAGAACCTTGGGGGGGGGAATGGAAGAAAAGAGGCGAAAGAAAACAGGTCAGTCAAAAAGACTGAGTAAGCCCTACTACAATCAATGTAAACTGATAAAGTTAACTGGCATGAGAAGCAGGGATGAACATAAGGATAACAACATACTAGCATGATGATTAACTAACAAGGTAGATAAAGGTGTCATCGCATAATCAGGATTAAGGTTTTGCACCACAGGTGTACTAGTAAACTAACATGACTTGAATAAACAAGTATTGATCCATTGGCCCAAGCTTTGGCCCAATAACATGAAATGACCCTCATACGAGGTCCAACCAAACGGTCTAATCGATCGGCTCCCTATAAGCCTAACTCGTCACGTGTTGGTGTCCATACGGCCTAAACATAATTGTAGTCGAACTGTGCCGGGTCCCCCGTCGGGTGTATCAAGCCCTAGGGTGTCAACCCCTGGACACCATAAACATGAGTGCACAGTCTCGATCTACTGGTACCCGTGCATGTTTTCCCCGGCTTCGGACTATGTGCACGACCATGGTCCGCCCGGAACTACACCGGCGTACCACTCTGCCGTCGTTTATTGGTCGCTTACCTCCAGCCCAGTAATCGTGCCCCCTCCCTAGCCTAGTCCCTAGGGTCTTAATGATACAAACTTGGGATTACTGCTGGAGTGGGCCCCCATTGCTAGGATTTTTCTAGTGGGTTAAGTACGGTTTAACCCTCTTGCTAATCATGGATTAACTTGGTTAAGTGTAACGATGAGTTCACGACTTAACCCTGACTAATCTACCAAGCCCAAATTGGTTAAGTATTAAGTGGACCATGACTTAACCCTAATCACGAGGCATTAATTAATTTAATGCGCCTTAACCTCTCACATTAGACCTTGTTGTGGTTACTAGTTAAGCCGGTCGGTTCCGGGTAGCTTTACACCACAACTTGGTCTAACCTCGGGTTCAAGGTACAACATGACCAACTTCTCACATTGGGTCCTATTGTTTGTAGCAACTAGTTAAGCCGGTCGGTTCCGGGTAGGTTTACGCTACAAACTCAACTCAACCTCGAGTTGGTCACACTTATATTTTCTAAGTGTCATGTCCATCATGTTTCCAAAACACATTACAAGTTTTCAAGCAATTGGGTAGACCTAACTTAATAGGTAAATTCCCAATGGGTAGACCTAACTTAATAGGTAAATTCCCAAGCTTATGTTTTTATGTCTTTTAAGTTTACCCAACCCCAAACGCAATCCCATCGCTTACATATCGCCATAGCGCATAAAGGATAGAAAGAGGGAACTTGGCATAATCATGACATAAAGGTGTTGAAGCCACAAGTTTAACATGGTGGCATATGAAATGTACATATGTCCATATACTTGCATATTACATTTTTAGGCCTCAAAAGCATGCATAAAACCAAACTTGGCATATTGGTGATACATGGGGCTAAATGACATGTAGAAATGGCCATAAGTTCGCATTTAGCCTCACATGCAAGTTATCATAAGGGATATGATAACTTACATGTTGCCAAAATGCAACCTTTAGCATAAAGCTTGAAGCTTTATGTTCATATACTCAAGATAAGCTTGCATAACATGATAACATGAACAAAACGATCATCCCAAACTTGCATAACATACTTGCATGTCATATGACGAACTTGCATATCAAACTTGCATAACATAACATGATCAAACTTGCATATCATAACATGGCAAACTTGCATAACATAACATGATAAACTTGCATATCATAACATGGCATACTTGCATAACATAACATGATGAACTTGCATATCATAACATATCAAACTTGCATATCATGACATAGTAAACTTGCATATCATGGCAAACTTGCATATCATACATTTAACTTTAGAGTTTAAGTATGAAAGTAGAATAGGGCTTACAATGCTTATGAGGACTCAAATGAGTATAAGCAAATATAAGAAAGCCCTTATGCAATCAAATAAACCCAAAATGCAAGCTCCAATAGAAAAACCCTTGAGCAAAAATGATCAAAACCCTTGCTTTATGATGCAAATATAGAAACTTGACTTGAATGCAAGCTAATGATGCTCATACAAGCTTGAAAATACTTGTATGCATGGAAAATCTCTCATAGAAATTTGTTTAGGAATTTTATGAAGAGAGTGGAGGCCATGAGAGGGATGATTTTGCCATAGTTTAGTTGTATGAATGAATAATGATGATTTAGGGTAGGTTAGGGTCTTATTTATAGAGATTAGGACTAGTTTCAACCTTAGGATTAAACCCTAGTTCCAATCTCAGCCCTTAAAACCGAATCTGGCCCCAAGCTCAACACAAACCCAAAATGGTGCACCAGGCAACACTGCCCGGCTGGACCAAGTCGACAGCCAAGTCGACAGGGCTGTCGACTTGGGTCCAACCAAGTCGACTCCCAAGTCGACAGGGCTGTCGACTTGGGTGCTCTGCCGGGAATTTTCCCGCCTGTGCCCAACTGCCCCAAATTTCCAAATTCAAACTTGAATTTGAAATCTGTTTTTACTTTGAATTTTTCTGAAAACTTCGTTGGGCCTTAATCGGGTCATACGGACTCCGATTTTCGAAAACTCGGACTCTATTTCGCGTATTTTTCCGAGACGAACGCAATGGCATAGCCCGTTTCCCTTGATTCAGATTTTAGAATTAAATTCTGCCTCAATTTATGTTATAACAGGTTAATAGAAATACGGGTTGTTACATTCTCCCCTCCTTAAAGGATTTCGTCCCCGAAATCTTCAAGTTAGGAAGAACGTATCCTACCATCCAACATCCATCTACTCAAAACATCATCCACGAGCAATCATTGTCCTTACAAGATTCTAAATGTTGTATGAACATATGCAAAGGTGTGTGTATATGTACTTATCTAATGCAAATATCATCAATGCAAATTATGTTAGTGAAATGAATCCATATGTATGCAATTCCTATCATAATGTATAACATCTATATGTGTGCACATAACATACATCCATATGCAACATCCATGTGATAACACAAAAATTTTCATCCATGAATAAGCATAAACACTCATGCATATGCAATATGAGGAGTGTGTGAGCCGATCTAGTGCCTAACGTGTATAATGCATCCACGAGTAACCACTTGCAAACACTTGCAACCATCAAGCATAACATGTTTCAAACACATGTTTCATCCAAAGGGTTTCTACCTAAGGTTCTCACGACAAGATTAACACGATAAACTAGATAAACATGGATGGCAAAGAGAAAGATATGCTAACAAAGAAAAGAGATTGAGAGTGTACCCTCAAAAAGGAATGGATAAAGCCCACGCATCTTCTCCTCGGTTTCCCAAGTTGCGTCTTCTTCGGCTTCACCCCATTGAACCTTCACCAACTTGACCTCTCGATTCCTTAGCTTCTTGGTCTCCGTCCCCAAGATACGAATCGGAGCTCTCCTCAAGGTAGCCTCTTTCTCCACTTCCACATCTTTCAGAACACTTAGCTCAACAACCTCTGCTGATTCATGTAAACACTTCCGGAGATGCGAGACGTGAAAAACATCGTGTATTCCGGCAAGCTTCTCGGGCAACTCCACTCTATAAGCCATCTGCCTGATCCTCTCTATAATAGGGAATGGTCCCACAAACCTCGGTGCTAACTTCCCAATGGCTCCAAATCGGACCACATTCCGCAAAGGAGAAACCTTCAAGAAAACCATATCCCCAACATCAAACTCCAAATCAGTTCTTCGCTTATCATCATAGGATTTCTGTCGGTCTTGGGCCGCTTTCATCCGTCTCCGAATCAACTCGACTTTCTTGGATGTATCTCTGATCATATCAGGCCCAAGTATAAGCTCATCTGTAGTCTCCCACCAACATGTAGGTGACTTGCACGGCCTCCCATATAAAGCTTCAAATGGTGCCATCCCTATGCTTGCCTGATAACTGTTATTATATGAAAACTCAACAAGAGGAAGATGGTCTTCCCAAGTACCACCAAAGTCCAGAATACAAAGCCTCAATAGATCCTCGAGTACCCTATTCACCCTTTCGGTTTGACCGTCCGTCTGTGGGTGATAAGCCGTACTTAGATTCAACCTCGTGCCCATAGCTTCTTGCAAGCTATTCCAGAACTGACTTGTAAAGATTGGGTCACGGTCACTGACTATACTAGAAGGGACTCCATGTAGTCTCACAATCTCACGAAGATATACAGACGCTAGCCAAGATGCGGTCCTCTTGCTCTTCACCGGAATGAAATGAGCACTCTTCGTAAGTCTATCCACAATAACCCAAATGCTCGTATTCCCTTTTCTTGACCTTGGTAGCCCATCGATAAAATCCATGGAAATACTCTCCCACTTCCATAGTGGAACGTCTAGAGGATGCAATAGCCCACCGGGCTTCTTTGACTCGGCCTTAACTTGCTGGCAAATGATACATCTAGAGACAAACTCTGCCACATCCTTTTTCATCCCGGGCCAAAAGAAAATGCGCTTCATATCTTTATACATCTTATCTCCGCCCGGATGTATAGTCAACTTAGAGCGATGCGCTTCCTCAAGAACTTTTCTTACTAAATCTTCTACCATTGGAACACATAATCTTCCGTCTCTCCTCAGCCAACCCTTGTCATCAATAGAATATCGAGCGAGATGACTAGACGCCTCTCCTCGAATCAGCTTATCCATAATCTCAACTATCTGAGGGTCTTTTCTCTGCGAAGCCCCAACTTGATCAAGAAGGGTAGGTCTGAGTTCCAGAGATGCTAAAGAACCGGTCGTCGACTCAATCGCCAAAGAGAAATCAAAGGTTGCCACATACTCTAAATTCTTCATCTCAACGAATAGAGGACTCAGAGTCAACCTTTTTCTACTCAATGCGTCTGCTACCACATTCCCCTTACCAGGGGTATAGGCTATCTCAAAATCATAGGACGCCAAGAATTCCATCCATCTTTGTTGCCTCAGATTCAGATCCTTCTGAGAAAAGAGCTACTTCAATGACTTGTGATCGGTATAAAGCTCAAATCTTTCTCCCAGAAGATAATGGCGCCAAGCCTTGAGTGCATATACTATTGCTGCCAACTCTAAGTCATGAGTGGGATAATTCTTCTCATGCACTTTGAGTTGTCTACCGCCAAAGCATATCACTCTTCCTTCTTGCATCAGAACAGCTCCTAACCCCGTGCCACATGCATCGGTGTATACTGTGAATAACTTCCCTCCATCGGGCAAAGCTAGAACAGGTGCTGATGTGAGAGCTCTTTTAAGCCTCTGAAAAGCAAGCTCGCATTCTATGCTCCAAGCAAAAACTAAATTCTTCTTCGTCAATTTAGTGAGAGGAGCGGAAATCTTTGCGAAGTCCTTGATGAACTTCCGGTAAAAGCCTGCAAGGCCTACAAAACTTTCCACTTCGGTTGCATTCCTTGGAGTCTTCCAATCCTGAACTGCAACTACCTTAGCGGGATCCACCGCTAAGCCTTGCTTAGATACTATATGCCCAAGGAATCTAACTTCCCTTCTCCAAAAGTGACACTTGGAGAACTTGGCCTTCAACTGATGCGCTCTAAGCGTATCCATCACCTCCACGAGATGCCTTGCGTGCTCTTCCTCATCCTTAGAGAAGATCAGAATATCATCTACGAAGACCACGACAAACTTGTTCAAGAACTCGCTGAACACCCTACTCATCAAGTCCACGAAATATGCGGGTGCATTAGTCAAGCCGAACGGCATGACAAGCCATTCGAAGAATCCATCTGGAGTCCTGAACGCAGTCTTGTCTATACTATCCTCAGCTACCCTAAGCTGATGGAATCCAGTAGCAAGATCAAGATGATAGAAAACAGAAGCACCAACAAGCTGGTCTAAGAGATCATCAATCCTCGGTAACGAGTGTCTGTTCTTCTTAGTCAGCTTATTCAACTCTCGATAGTCAACACAAAGTCGGAGAGAACCATCTGCCTTGGTAGCAAATACCACAGGCGCTCCCCATTCAGATATACTTCGTCTAATGAAGTTCTTCTCAAGCAACTCCTTCACTTGCTTACTCAGCTCCCGCCTTTCACGCGGAGCCATGTGCCGAACGGGCAAAGAAACCGGCTTTGCATTATCCACCAGATAAATGCGGAAATCAATCTCTCGCTTAGGGGGCAACCCCCTAACTTCATCGAAAACATCCGGATACTCTCGAACCACTCTCACAGACTGAAGAGTTTCCATTGACGAGTCGAGTGATTCAAGATAACACAACATGACGGGACCTCTCGGATTACAAGAAATTTCTAGGGTGTTTCCGAGGCGAGTCACGAGCCTCACAACCATATGCTCACAATCAAGGATGGCTCCATATCTGGACAACCAATCCATGCCCAATATCAATCCGTATCCCCTAAAACCAAGAACATAAGCACTGCACAAGAACTCTACACTCAGTATAGAGATCCTCAAATCCCCACATATCATAGACAAATGGGCGGAACCCCCAATAGGATTTGAGACACAGACGGGATCATCTACCAAGCTAGTACTAAGGTGCAAACTATCAACAAGATCAGATGAGATAAAGCTATGCGATGCACCAGAATCAAACAAGGTACGAACTGGAAAATCAGAAATATATACAAGGCTCTCAACAGAAATACTACCTCGATCGGGAACTGGAGCGGCATTGAGAGCATGAACTTGCCCTCCTGAAGGTTCAGCACGCTGAGTCTGTCCCTGGCCTTGCCCTTGCTTCTTCGGGCAATCCTTACTGAAATGTCCAGTCTTACCGCAGAAAAAGCATTCACCATTCTTCCTTTTCCTCTTCTTACAATCCTTAATAAGATGCCCAACCGAACCGCAATAATGGCACTTCTCCTTGTTGTTCTTGCCCTTGTTGTTGTTCCCCTTGTTGCCTTGACTCTTGTTCTTGTTCTGATTGCCTTGACTGCTCTGACCACTTGGATTACCCTGATTTCCTTTCCACTGGGAATCAGTCTTCTTGGCTTGAGTATCATTCGTCTTGATCTCTTTCTTGACATCTCCCTGAAGTAACGCCATATCAACCAAGCTCTCAAACGTGGCCCCATGGGGAATATGTGACATAGTCAATCCCTGCAACGGCTCATTCAATCCTCTAGCAAAACGAAGGGCCTTCTTCTGAGGAGTATTCACCATATCCAAGCCAAAACGAGCTAACTGATTGAACTTGTTCACATATTCTTTGACAGACATATCTCCTTGTTTCAAAGTTACGAACCTTTCCATTTGCAGATTCTCCTCAGCAGAAGATAGAAACTTAAGCACGAACCTTGCCCTGAAATCGGCCCAAGTCTCAACAGGCCTAGTACCATCGGTGACTTCCCACCAATAAGCGGCTTCATCCTTCATAAGCCAAACCGCCAACAAGATCTTCCTCTGATCGTCTAACCCAAAGATAGCAAATAAATCCTCGGTCTCTTTCAACCAATTTCTGGCCTCTACAAAAGTCTCAGTGCCTTGAAAGTTCTTGCCACCCATTGCTTTGAAATCTTTGCAAGTCTTTGCGAAGTCAGCTTGAGGATGCTGAGGGGGAGGAGGAAGAGGAACCTCAGAGACAGGAGGAGGAGGAACATTAGCGACAGGAGGAGGAGGAACATTAACTACTGGAGGAGGAGGAGGAGGAACATCTGCGGGGCCGGCTTCGGTCGCCCTAGCCTCCAAAAGTCTCCTATACCAAACAGGTACGTGTACTCCCTCCGGAATAGCAAAGTTATCGGCCATACTGAAAACGAAGAAAAAGACAGATTCAGAATGGAGAAAAACGAAGGAATTTTGCTAATGGCTTTTTGGGGAATAGCCTTTAAAATAAACTAGACTTTTCTTTGGAAAATACTTTATACTTGGTTTTGAAAATAGTTTTCCAAAAGTTTTCTAAAAACCTTTTTGTTCCTTCTCGTAAACCATATGCTCTGATACCAAATGTAACACCCCACCTCCGCCAGGGTGGCTCTTGCAAGCACTCTGACTTTGGAGGGGCGTTTGAATCAGGTAAACATGCATAATGATATATCAAGGCAGAACAAGAACATATGTATATATGTAAATAGAGTAAATAACATAGATAAAACAGCGGAAGATTTCAAACCATTTCAAAACAAGTCTGGTACAACATAATGTCAACTTTCCAAATAAACAAGTCTAGATAAAAACAACATCTCTGAAAAACTGAAATACATAAGTACTATCCCCAAAATAAGTGATAACCATAGCTAGCTTCATGTCAAGACCGTACATGAGCTAAAATCCCACAAGCAAGTGATCAGAAATCCAAGCTAAGCTCCAATATTCCCTCCCTGAGAACCTGGGGGGGGGGGGGGAAACGGAAGAAAAGAGGCGAAAGAAAACAGGTCAGTCAAAAAGACTGAGTAAACCCTACTACAATCAATGTAAACTGATAAAGTTAACTGGCATGAGAAGCAGGGATGAACATAAGGATAACAACATACTAGCATGATGATTAACTAACAAGGTAGATAAAGGTGTCATCGCATAATCAGGATTAAGGTTTTGCACCACAGGTGTACTAGTAAACTAACATGACTTGAATAAACAAGTATTGATCCCTTGGCCCAAGCTTTGGCCCAATAACATGAAATGAACCTCATACGAGGTCCAACCAAACGGTCTAATCGATCGGCTCCCTATAAGCCTAACTCGTCACGTGTTAGTGTCCATACGGCCTAAACATAATTGTAGTCGAACTGTGCCGGGTCCCCCGTCGGGTGTATCAAGCCCTAGGGTGTCAACTCCTGGACACCATAAACATGAGTGCACAGTCTCGATCTACTGGTACCCGTGCATGTTTTCCCTGGCTTCGGACTATGTGCACGACCATGGTCCGCCCGGAACTACACCGGCGTACCACTCTGCCGTCGTTTATTGGTCGCTTACCTCCAGCCCAGTAATCGTGCCCCCTCCCTAGCCTAGTCCCTAGGGTCTTAATGATACAAACTTGGGATTACTGCTGGAGTGGGCCCCCATTGCTAGGATTTTTCTAGTGGGTTAAGTACGGTTTAACCCTCTTGCTAATCATGGATTAACTTGGTTAAGTGTAACGATGAGTTCACGACTTAACCCTGACTACTCTACCAAGCCCAAATTGGTTAAGTATTAAGTGGACCATGACTTAACCCTAATCACGAGGCATTAATTAATTTAATGCGCCTTAACCTCTCACATTAGACCTTGTTGTGGTTATTAGTTAAGCCGGTCGGTTCCGGGTAGCTTTACACCACAACTTGGTCTAACCTCGGGTTCAAGGTACAACATGACCAACTTCTCACATTGGGTCCTATTGTTTGTAGCAACTAGTTAAGCCGGTCGGTTCCGGGTAGGTTTACGCTACAAACTCAACCCAACCTCGAGTTGGTCACACTTATATTTTCTAAGTGTCATGTCCATCATGTTTCCAAAACACATTACAAGTTTTCAAGCAATTGGGTAGACCTAACTTAATAGGTAAATTCCCAATGGGTAGACCTAACTTAATAGGTAAATTCCCAAGCTTATGTTTTTATGTCTTTTAAGTTTACCCAACCCCAAACGCAATCCCATCGCTTACATATCGCCATAGCGCATAAAGGATAGAAAGAGGGAACTTGGCATAATCATGACATAAAGGTGTTGAAGCCACAAGTTTAACATGGTGGCATATGAAATGTACATATGTCCATATACTTGCATATTACATTTTTAGGCCTCAAAAGCATGCATAAAACCAAACTTGGCATATTGGTGATACATGGGGCTAAATGACATGTAGAAATGGCCATAAGTTCGCATTTAGCCTCACATGCAAGTTATCATAAGGGATATGATAACTTACATGTTGCCAAAATGCAACCTTTAGCATAAAGCTTGAAGCTTTATGTTCATATACTCAAGATAAGCTTGCATAACATGATAACATGAACAAAATGATCATCCCAAACTTGCATAACATACTTGCATGTCATATGACGAACTTGCATATCAAACTTGCATAACATAACATGATCAAACTTGCATATCATAACATGGCAAACTTGCATAACATAACATGATAAACTTGCATATCATAACATGGCATACTTGCATAACATAACATGATGAACTTGCATATCATAACATATCAAACTTGCATATCATGACATAGTAAACTTGCATATCATGGCAAACTTGCAT
Source organism: Allium sativum (assembly GCA_030737875.1). Lineage (NCBI taxonomy): Eukaryota > Viridiplantae > Streptophyta > Magnoliopsida > Asparagales > Amaryllidaceae > Allium > Allium sativum. The sequence goes on along the minus strand of CM060915.1, from coordinate 45,420,688 downwards.
ATCATACATTTAACTTTAGAGTTTAAGTATGAAAGTAGAATAGGGCTTACAATGCTTATGAGGACTCAAATGAGTATAAGCAAATATAAGAAAGCCCTTATGCAATCAAATAAACCCAAAATGCAAGCTCCAATAGAAAAACCCTTGAGCAAAAATGATCAAAACCCTTGCTTTATGATGCAAATATAGAAACTTGACTTGAATGCAAGCTAATGATGCTCATACAAGCTTGAAAATACTTGTATGCATGGAAAATCTCTCATAGAAATTTGTTTAGGAATTTTATGAAGAGAGTGGAGGCCATGAGAGGAATGATTTTGCCATAGTTTAGTTGTATGAATGAATAATGATGATTTAGGGTAGGTTAGGGTCTTATTTATAGAGATTAGGACTAGTTTCAACCTTAGGATTAAACCCTAGTTCCAATCTCAGCCCTTAAAACCGAATCTGGCCCCAAGCTCAACACAAACCCAAAATGGTGCACTAGGCAACACTGCCCGGCTGGACCAAGTCGACAGCCAAGTCGACAGGGCTGTCGACTTGGGTCCAACCAAGTCGACTCCCAAGTCGACAGGGCTGTCGACTTGGGTGCTCTAGCGGGAATTTTCCCGCCTGTGCCCAACTGCCCCAAATTTCCAAATTCAAACTTGAATTCGAAATCTGTTTTTACTTTGAATTTTTCTGAAAACTTCGTTGGGCCTTAATCGGGTCATACGGACTCCGATTTTCGAAAACTCGGACTCTATTTCGCGTATTTTTCCGAGACGAACGCAATGGCATAGCCCGTTTCCCTTGATTCAGATTTTAGAATTAAATTCTGCCTCGATTTATGTTATAACAGGTTAATAGAAATACGGGTTGTTACATTTCCCAAAACAGGAACCGTTAGGACCGCTTTGGGAAGATCTTTCCGATGATATAAACTTTATCAAAATCCAACGGTTAGATTTCAAGATAAGTGTAAATCAAAATTTGGGAAAAACAGCTCCAGGGCCGCCCATTGGCCCGAAGCGTCGTTTAATTATATTGAGCTATTTTTAAATAAATAAAAATTGCGAAAAATCGTTATAAATTAATATGAACGATATCAAATGGTTTAAATGATAATATTTCGAAAATTATTTGAAAAGACCGAGTTCAACTCATTTCAAATAATTTTACGGCGATTTAAAGATATCGAAGACGGCGATTGAAGACCGACGATCTTCACGTCGAAAGGATAGCTACCGATGCCTGCATTGGCTAGCTACCAATAAAGGGTTAAAGTGGTAGTTGTCCGGACGCACTTGTTGATCGTCCGGATACGTGAGCACTTAGGTGACTCCGGTTTCGTTCAGACCCAGAACGGACTTGTAAATGGATGCATGTCCGACATTGAATTTCGTGCCATGTAATTTAATCGATATCTATTAATATATTTCTGAGGTGGCGGGGGATTTATCCTCTTGCTAAACACCCTTCTTTGAGACGCACGAGCTCGAAGGTTATATAATGGTAGTTATCAATCGCATGGTATGGACTGTCAATGTGACATGCCAAGATGCAATTGATCGGGGTTTTTGTTGAAAAGCAGAGCCCTGTGGATGATGATCAAAGCATAGCCTATTTAGGCATAGCTTTGTGTATTACGTTACCTCGCGAGCCTCACACCCCGGTGGAGTCTAAAACAGAACAAGGGAACGCAGGGAGTGCACATGTTTCTTTCTAGCTAGAAGTGGTATTTGGGTTTAACACAACCCGACATTTTACTTATGTGGTTGATGGAATGAGGCGCCTCGGATTTTTTTTATTGGCCGCAATGGCCAATTTATAGGTCCAATAGGATCGGGAAGCGTGTGTTCAGGCATAACTAATCCACTAAAGTATTTGTGGACCGGCCCTGCAGGATCCAAGGGTTCGCCATCGTCCGAATCCTGAGACATTGCCAGAGTGTCTCAAATCGGTCAAGAGATCGTTCCTAGCCTTGACTCATGATGGAAACCAACATCCAATACGATATTACGGTCTTGATTGTAATTCTATATATGGCGACATAGTAGGATTGGGCACTATGCCATCTAAGATTAATACATTTACTTTGAAGTATTTTTGAGACATATTAGACACTAATAATATTTCCCACGTATCAAGCATTTTTGATCATTATAAGGTAAAACTCTATACTCCGTTTACGTTGCATTGTGTGATGGGACTTGAGTGTTATATTGATTTCATTTTCTAAAAGCATTGCGTTGTTTTTGACTTAAAATTTATAACTTATGCACTGGCAATCCAATGGAAATAAACCCGTTCTGCGATAGCGACATGGTCCAGTGATTAGCCATACTATTAGATTGGTTAGATTTCTCACACCAGTCCCATGACTGACTCGTAGTTTGTTTCATTTTGCAAACTCGGGTGCCCTCTTTCCACACGGGCAGCCAAGTGACAGGTTTTCAGGTATGGATATTTCTGGACTAGAGCTTGCTGATGCAGATGTTGGAAGATCTTATCTTTTATCTTTTATTTTCTGCTTGTGACATTGAGACAGTTTTTTTTAGTATTGATGTATTTTGGGAGTTGAGACTATATTTCTTTCTCTGTTTTAGACCTCCATTTTGCTAGGTTGTATCATGTACTGCGTACTTTGATGTTCAGTGATGATGTTCTGTGATGACATTTCATTTCCGCTGCAATGGTTGATATGTTCTTCTATGTATCTGTGATCTGTTTTTGTTTTAATTATGTTTTACTCCAAAGATTATCCTTACCTTCGTTCTACGGAAGTTTGGGTCGTCACATTGGTCGAGCCAAGACGACTATTCTTACGCAACTCCATCTGGGCTCGGGCTTTGAATGTCACGACAACCCTTTTGGGTTGTTAAACCACGTGATGGATCGAGTCGTGTAGGCTTGAGCTGCTTTAGGGAACCGGGCAAAAAGGTTAGTTAACATAAGGGTACAAATAATTTAAGACATGTTATGGGATTTTTCGTCTACTAAGGATATGTTAAATCATCTACATATTGTAAGATATGTTACATACATAACGTCTATCAGTAAAATAAATATTAAAATAGCATTAAGGCTTTACGTTAATCCACCATAACACATTCTAAAGCAAGTAATCCATGTAGGTCCTGTAACCTAACCAATAACATCTGTTGACAATGAGTCCCCTGTAAGAATAATGCTGAAATAAAATTGAAGTAGACTCATATAGGGATAAAATATGACAATGCACATAAGGCAATCCCTAAGGCATGATTCTACTCGTTTACTTTTTTAGCTAGTCATGTCCAATACCAACCTAATAAGTACAACACCTCCTAATCAAATCAAGGTGCACTAATCAAATCACAAGTCAAGTGAGTAATACGAAGAGGTGTGTCCACTAGAGTTTGCTAGCCTCAGTACTTAGATATAGGCTCATGTTTTATTCATTTTAAATTTGACACGAGTGGTAAGGCTATCCATCTTCGTTCACTTAATTAATTCAAGTAAACGTTCGTCAATTCAATCACATTATTCTGCAAGATCCTCGACGTACATAGTTGTTAAAATAGTTTCAATATTGATAGAGAGCATGCATGGTCTCCTTAACAACCAGTCATCGTTTTACACACAATGGTCAATTATATTTCAATAAAATATCATATTTTCAAGTCACAAAACACATTCTCATATCCTAAATCGAAACAATATTGAATTCACATTTTAATTTCATAATTTCATGTCAAAAATCAATTTATTTCAAATTTTGATTTCACATTTTCATATACCAAATCGGTTCAATACTGGATTCAGGTTTCGATTTCAGATGTAATCTTTTACATTTAAAACGGTTTTAGGCTAAAAACTTGAGAAGAAAAAATATATTTAAAGTAGTGTTATATATGTAATTTGAAGATAATAGTTTTAATTGAAATAGTTTAAGCCTATTTATAGACATAGTTTACTAGAAAATAGTTTTAATCGAAAACAGTTTAAAATAAAATAGTACTAATTTGAAAATAATTTTTATTCTAATAGTTAGGAACAAAATAGTTTATTTACTTTTTACACCATTTAAATCTAATTTTGAATTCTCAAAATTTCACTTCAAACCATTATGAATCTCATATCCCAATTTAAACCAAATTGCAAATCATCTTAAGCTTTAACTTAAAAATCAATTCAAATCCCAATTTCCATTTCAAAATTAACTTCTCTTTGAATGGCTTAAATCTTGATTTCCAATTTTAACATACTACATTAAATTGATTTCAAAACTTAAATTTCAAATTGCTCTTCCAAAAAAAGAAACTTAGATTTCAAATTCTAGCTATATTTACATTAAATTAGTTTCAATACTTAAATTCTAAAATTTTATATTTAATCGCTTAAAATAATTCGGTTCCAACAAGTTCAAATTAAATCTTAATTTCGACTTTTAAGATTTAAAGCCAATGGATTTAACTCAAATTTCATTTAACAAATTCAATTTTTTTTAATTTAGAATATTTCATTTGACCAAATTCCACTACAACAGATTTTGTTTTTAATAGCACCTGAAAAATGCTATAATAGGCTACCATAGCATTAGTGACGACGCTATATAATGACATGTTATAATAGCCCTGTTATATCTTATATCTCAAATCTAAACGCTATAGTATTATAGATTTTATAACGCATATTCACCACCATGAAATGTTTTAGATAGCGTTCAGACCTTGCAATTATATTTTCCTGACAAAAATCTAGGCTTAATTTTTTATAGCTTTATCAATATTTCGTAGCACATATTCATTGATATGAAAAATATTTTCCATAGCCTTAGCATTGTTTACATAGCTCATATTTAGTGATATGAAAAGTTATCCACACGATTTAATAGCATTACATTTTGATTCCATAAGTGGAGTTTTCCGCTATAAATATTTGTAGTATATATTTTTTTCGTAGCACACATTCAATGATATGAAAAGTTTTTCCACACTATTTTAATTTTTTACATAGCATTCACTTTATATTCTCATAAGAGCAATTTTCCGCTATTAATATTTTTAATATATAGCAACATCAACTATGATCTTTATACAATAAATCTCTTATTTAATTTGTGCACAGTTTAAATAATTAAGCAGTAAATTCACAAGACAAAACTGTCAATAGAAAAAAATTAATACCAAAAGCATATTTGATTTCAATTACAAAGTCAAAGTTAACAAGTCTATTAATAAATATAGAAATAGCTCAATTAACATACGTATTATTCAAACATCGTTTCAAAACAAGATTACATGAAAAATCACTTAGTCTTCAGCTTGTAAGCTCGTCCAACTTCTGGAACCTGTAATTCACAAGCACAAAATATAGTTTTATAACAAAAAGACTGCAAGAAACACAATTAAATGCAAAAATGAAACCTTCTTAGATGTCATCTTAAATAGTTCATAACAAACAGAAAATATGATGCATGTAGTAATCATGTAAAATTGGCTTTTGGTATAACATAATTATGCAGAAACTGTCATTCACCATTACTGATCCTCTACAGAAAATGCACAAAGTGTCATTCACCGCTACTAAAAATGAAACAGTCTGATTGTTATAAAACTGCAAAAACTGCCACGTAAATGAAAAAGTTTTATAAAATAGGCTTTTATAACAAACACTTTTCAAATGATCAATTGCTTCCATTCACCATTACTAGTCCTCTGATTATCATAAATTAGCACATATAAACATAACTAAAGTACTTCCATTTACTAATAAAGAAAATGTTGAAATTATAATGACTTGCTTACTAACAATGAAAAAGGGTGTAACATCCCAGATTTTAGCCAGTTAATATTGAATATTTAAATTTACTTCAAATATTTAATGGGGATAATAAGTTGATTTTTATATTGAATTTCTCGATTTAATAATCGGTATATGAATTAATATCTCCTGCAGGAAATCAAATAAAATCTTTAGAACTCATTCCGTTAAGTCCAGAATAGCATTATAACTAGCAGATGTTAGTCGTTACGGTTGAATAGCGGTTCGGGAGTGCTGTTTAGGGACCAGGAGATATTTTGAAATATTTTATATAATATAACCAGACAAAATCTGAAATCATCCGACCTATATTTTTCTCTAACCAAAACCTATCTATAGCTTCTTCCTTTTTCCTTTAATTCTCGTATGCCATGCCTCCCAACTTCATAACAAAGGAAGATAATGAAATTAATGGCACTAACCTAAGGAGTGAGTTCGCGCAGACCTAGCTTACCTTGAGCAGAAATATTTGTTCCCTCGTCGCTTATATAAACCATCGCAACCCATTCTTCATTCAGCCAAAAGCAAATCAAAAGCTTCAAAGATAATTCTGCTCCTTTCTCAAAGAGTTTCATAACCCAAATCGAGGTTCCCTTTATTCTTTCATTTGAAACCGAGCTGTTCTTTTGCCATTCCAAATCAAATCCGCCTCCAAATAAAAAGAAGAAGAAGGGGAAATCAAATTGAAATCAGAAATCGAATCGCGATGGATACCCAGTCATTTCTGAAGATCGATATCGACGTTGGATCACTCGCGATTTCAGGAAGATGCGGCTATTGTCGTCAGATGTCTGGGATTAGCAGAGGAGGTTCGATCGATGCTTAAGGCGCCACGTTTGCTTCTGGGAGGAATCGACGGTTGCGAGTTGATAAGGGTGGCAAGGCATACGTGAGGAAGTGATTTGGTGATAATCGATCACAAAAAGGTTTCGCATCCCTGTAGCTTTCTTGCGGGTTTCTCTTGGTTTGATCGTGAGGTATAGACATGAAGATAGAAGCAAGTTTGCTTGTTAATTTTTGGTGGAGACATGATGAAGTGTAGAGCGTTTGTGAAAGGAGAAGGTGGAACTCAGTTCGGTGGTATTGTTTGGAGATGGAGGAATTCCAGCAGGCAAGCAAGTCTAGTGGTAGGGAAAAGAACAGTAGGTGTTTAGATACTGGGCAGGAGAGATGATGTTGGGCGGTTAGCTGCCAAGCTACAGGAAAAGTCACATTTTTATAAAAGGGAGAAAGGAAAGGCAGCATAATGATATTTGATGATGAGTTGTTTGATAAAATGCCAGAATAAATGATAGTAGTTTTTGGGCTGTTTTCGCAGGGTTGATGGACAATTCCTGAGTTAGCTTCGTCGAAGGGTCGAGTATTTGCTAGAAAGCAAGGCATACGCTTTTGCCGACATTCAAAATATACATAGAATGGTCTATTTATTGATGCTACTAATTAGTTTAAAATGAATAATCGTTTAATCGTTAATTAAAATTAAATAACTATAGGTGTAGAAGATTCGAGATAATTCGTAGACACAACAATTTGGAAATCAATTCGATATTCGACAACAAAAATCAAGGTGAGTAAATCACACTCAAAGTTTTGTTTAAAAATAAACTGATTGTTTGAATGCATGAATGGATTATTGTGATTATATTAGTTATATTTAGGCTTGGTTGTTGGATATGTATATAGTATTGGTGATTGGAAAATTCCCGCAGTACCATCAGCGGATGCCCGCAATATCATCAGTGGATGATTTCCCTATGCGCCCCACAATATATATAGTGGATGACCTTCATAGCGTGATATTCTGCCTTGAAGCAGGATTGGTATTATTATTATGGTTGACTAACATCTGTGGATGCAGGGAAAAACAGGTTGGAGGGATCCAACTGGATTCCTCAAAAAAAAAAATTATTGCTGTTTACATATATGTTTGATATGCTGAATTGAATTGGTATTTGTTGTGTTGAATGTTTGAATATCACTGGCCATAGATATTGATATTTAAAATATTATACAAAAAGGATTTCTAGATTTTAAATTGAAAAATCTAATTCCCGAGATAAAAATGGAATCTTGAACGAGTTAGGAAATATTAACTTGTTTAAGTAAATAAAAAAAACAAGAAGCTGAATTTATAGATAGCTTTCATAAATAAAAAGGAAAAAATATCATTTGATAATTTAGAAAAGAAATTCAAATATGATTTTGAAAAGGGGAATTTATTCTCCAAAAATAGAAATTGGAATTCAAATGAAATTTGAAATTTGAAATTTGAAAACTTGTTTTAATATTTAAAACAAGAGGTGTTATTTCGAAACGATGTTTATAAATAAAAGAGGGGAATTTTTATTGGAAATTCATTTAAAATTCAAGAATGAACTTAAAAAGGGATTTTTGGATTGGGAAAGGAAAAATTTATATTTCGAAATGGAAATGGGATTTTGAATGGATTGAGAAATAAAAACAAGTAAATCAATTTGTAAACGATGTTTTTAAATGGAAAGAAATATTATCATTTGATAATATAAAATTTTAAATTCAGGAATAAAGTTAAAAAGGAAAATTTTATTTTCTAAAGTGGAAATTGGGATTTCAAATTGAATTTGAATTTGAAAACTTGTTTTAATATTTAAAACAAGAAGTGAAATTTATAAACCATATTGATAAATAAAAGTGAATAAATTATCAAGGAATAATTTGGTTATTTAGATTCAAGTATGAATTAAAAAGGGGATTGGGAATCGTTTCAAAGGGAAACGATGAGATCAATTCCGATGTTCGAAATAAAATAAATTAATAAATCCATACGGATTTATGATCAGGAATTTGACCATGACAAATTTATAAAATAAATAAATTATTTACAGATAAGATAATGGGATTTTATTGAGTAGAAATTATAGTATAAATTAAAGATGAAATAGATTCTGTGTATACATATATAAGTCATAATTATAAAAATATCTTCAGAGGTAAAATGGAAAAGGGAAATTTACTTTCTATATAGTAGAATTTGGATTTCAAATGAATTTGAAATGAAAAACTTGTTTTAAATCATAAAACAAGGAAGTTAATTTACCGACGACATTTATTATCATTGGATACTTTTGAAGTTAGTTTTAAAAGGAGTTTAAATTAGAAGTTTGTTTAAGATATAAAATAAGTGATTTATAAACCATGGTTATAAATGAAATGAAGGAATTTTCATTGGATAAATTGGAAATAGATTTTTCCAAATATAAGAGATGACATTTAAAAATCATATTTTTAAATGGGATATAAGAGGGGATTCTTATGACAAGGAATGGCAGTTTTTGTATTAAAACTCTTATCCGTCTCAGGGTAAGAACGTGGTCGGTCAAGGTCTGAGAGGTAAATAAAATACCCCAACTTGAACGACTTCGCTATTATCAAGGGATGATATTAGTTTGTAATAGTGAAGTATGTTAAAATAATTGATTATTCCCATGATGGGATTTATATTTGGAATTGATTACATTGAATTTTAATGATCTAATTCAATATGAATTGGAATTAAAAATATAAATTGGAGTCTGAATTAAATTATAACTGAATATGAAATAGAATCATCGACGAGTGAAATAATCTGAATTGTTAAGTTAGTTTTGGGTAATGGGTTTAATTTATTGAAAATGGAGTTAAGGTTATTTTATAAACGAAGTTTTAACGTTTATATTTAATTTAATTAAAACGAACTCGCCACAGCTCGGTAGTTCGTAATTTGGCGTTTCAAACTTCAACCGCGTATATAGAACCCAATAGAAGTCGGAATTCGATGAAACAAGAAACGTCCGGATCTATTGAATAATGGTTTTCTAATGAAAGAGAAAAATCTTGATTTTGTCGTATAGATTTTGGGTTATGTCAAAAACAAATTTTCTGAAAAGCAGTGCGATAATCTTTTTTAGACCATAGCGGTTTATTTAAAGGATTTTGAGTGAATAAAATCCGAATCTTTTTAGAAAAGTCCGGATTTGAGTTATCAAATAAATATGAACTCAAGCAATGTAAATGAAGTGGTTTTTGTTGTAAAAATCAGATTTTTGGGTTGCAGTATAGTATTAACTAATTTGAAAAGAAATAAGTTAATGGAATTTTGAATCGAACTTAACCTTTATTAAGTAAATCGGATTTATGAATTCAAGTTTGAAATTAAATATGGAGCTTGAGTTATAAATGGGATTCAACATGCGTATAAGCAAATTAAATTAGATTTGACTATGATATTTCAAATCGGAAGTGTGTTAGGCAAAAGAGCTAATTAGCGAATTGAGTTGGAAAAAAAATTAATTAATTGAAATAAATTGGGAATTGGCATATGCATGTTAAACAGGTATGATTGAAGATAATGAAGATTATATTTAAGTGCCCGACAAAAAGGTACAGGTTTAAATTTCCATATGAGGTTTTATGCGCCGAATCGGCAAGCCGCTTGGCTTTTTGATTTTCTTTTTGAATGGAAAGGGCCTAGAGAGGCGAGTTGGGGTTTGAACTATTGACCGGTACAAAGGAGGTGCTGGCGAAATTTTTCGGAAATTTAAGGAGTTAGAATATTTCTAAGAAATTTTGATAATAGAAATCGATATAACGATATATATAGAATTCGCTAAGAAATGAATTTAATATAAAATATTAGAAAGGGCCAGTGATTGTGAAATTGTTTTATGGATGTTTATTTTTTTCCTTTGATAATTAAATCACTGACTATCAAAGATTTTTGACCATCGTTGTCAATACGGAGAGACCGGTTGGATTTAATATCTGAAAACCACTCCGTATAGGCATAGGTGTTGCGAATTAGATTATGCTGAAGAAAATCGAAGACGGAGTGAAATCCAAGAGCTGTTATGTTTGTCCAGTCCCAGGACAACTTGTATGGACCAATGTCTGACAGACTATTCCTAACGGTCACATAAGACGATCTTTTCAAGGTATTACGTCTGGTGGCGGAGAAATTTATTTATCTTAGCTTTTATATCCGTAATATTTTTGGGAAGATCAACTAGTGATTTGACAGGTTTGACGATGTGGCATTCAAAGTGTATGGTGGCCAGATGTTCTAAAAGATAGACGTAGCCTCAAGCTTCACAACCGGGAAATGACAAAAATTGGGCAGGCAGCATGGCTATGTGGGTCGCTCCCATTAGGGTGTATAATCACCTATCTAGAGAAATTCCTTTTACTTCTTTAATCTATTTCGATGTTGTCCCTTTTCGGGAAACGGTGGTTTGAGCCCAACCGTTGGTGATATACATTCGATACACTCAAGCGAAATGAGTGATCGGTCATGTGTGGGCCGGGTTGCAAGACGTTCTTGTTGAACCCTGTGTGTTCCCCTCTAGGGATACACTATCGGCAGGTGGTCCCATACCTTGTCATAGTTGGAATCCAGTCTCCAATAAGTGCCCTACGGTTTTTGATTTTATACTATGTATGTAGAGCGTGAGATGCAAGCGTTCTACTATTTGGTTATTTATTTGATTAGGCATTATTATAATATCACTGGATTTTGATATCAAAAATGTTTGGGTTATCGTAAGGTAAAAACCGTCCGTGTTTATGTGTGGGCTGGTCTTACTATTTTCCTTTTCTTTCAAAAGATTTTATCAAAGTTAAACAATATGGTTGGAGTTTACTCACACCAGTCCCATGACTGACCCAGAGTTTTTTTTTTTCTAAACTCTTGGGTGCCCAAATTTGTACGGGCAGTCAAGCGTTTCAGGCTTTACAGATACACTTGGAGGAGCTTGAAGCAGGAGGCTTCACCGATAATTATTTAGAGTTATTTCCGCTGTATCAAATGTTGTATGCACTCTGATAATGGTATGTGTATATAATACATCATTTTGTATTCAAAAGAGTATGTTATATGATATTATATTTTCTTCGTTCCGCTGTGAGATTCTGTGTTCTTCTTATTCTATTCTAATTTTCTTTCTTTCTATTTCTCACCCTCTAACTTCTTTCTATTAATGACTCGTAGTTATGTGTTATTTGGGTTTGACGTATGTTGTATTAGTCAACTCAGATAGTACGGATTTGCGGGCCACTACAAAGGACAGATTCAAGAATTTTCTACGTGTACCTTCCTTACTAAAGACCTGAACCTTACCTTCCTTACTAACAATGAAAAAAGATAAGCCTCAACCTTATCTGATAAAAGGTGAATCACATATACTAATGTTATTTACAAGCTTTTTACAAAAAAAATTATGTGATAGATTCAAGAATTTTCTTCCTTTTTAACTGCAATTCCATTTCTACGTGTACTACAAGCTGAAATTGCCATGTAAAGAAAAAGGTATGTTTTATATCAAATATATTTTACATCTTGTATACTCAATATGTGCATTGTGCACAATCATACGTTCCCAATATCTATCTTATTTAACTTAACTTGTTAAATACAATTGGAACATAATCTCAACTGATTTTTATTTCAAAATCTTCAAGTAAAAATAATTGTATATAAATAAGAGTTCAAGTATTTCGACTAGTACTCTACAAAATATAGATACCGCAAAAGAATAATACAGTAAAACTAAGCGACAATAACAATATTACAACAAAAAATAGAAAACCTGGGAATCAGTTACATGTAAATATGGTTCATAATAAGAGGAGATATCCTTGAGCAAATGAATGCAAGGAACACAATTTTAATTTCATTTTATACAATTAACGTTAAGAAAATATCTTAATTCTACCAAAACAGTGAAATCTTGACTAGAATTTTCAAGGATAAGACAATAAAAGCCATTGTAGAGCGGATAGTAAGCAAACGCAGGATAAACAACATGTGAAGTGGCAGATAAGCAACAGAGAATAAACAAGTATAAACATACATAAAGTACTTCCGTGTACTACAAGCTGAAACTGTCATGTAGAAAAAAACAAAGTATCTGCAGCTGCCTTGAAGAAAGAAGAAAAGCGTTGACGTCAAAAGTTGGTCTCTAGTGGCAGTCAACCCTCGATCATGTGGAGAGCATACGATTAATGATTATAAAATGTAAGAAAGTAAAGAAAATAGGGAATACACAAGGCTTTTTATAGTGGTTCGACAAAGATGATACCTATGTCCACTTTATATGTATTGACCTTTTCTTTTGATTACAAATACAATGCTTTTTCTATTTTGAGGAAGAAAAAGAAGTAGTTATCTTTTAACTTAGACGTGGAGAAGCTTTGGATTAGGAGGAGAGGTTCAGCTGAGAGTTGAAGCAGCCGAACCCCTTTCCATTTTAAGCATGGGTGTATTTATAGGCGAAGAAATGGGTTGAGCGGGCCACTACGTGGCTTTCCTCTTTTTTGGAGCTTGGACACGTGGAGCTTCATCAGTGGAAGTAGTTACGACGGTGGGACTTGGTCTACTACTGATTAATGGTATCCTCGGAAATAGTGGCTTACGTGGCACTCGAGGTGAGGTGTATCAAAACTAGAGCTTTGTCCGGAGATGGTTGACCGCCTTTATCGCCTCGAGAGTTGGGCTGAGATTTGAAAGACTCGGCCGGGTATTTCCAGATGGATCCGAGATATCCGGTCGATCCGATTTTAGAGGAAGCGACTAACTCGGTCAGTTGAGGGGATCGGTTCTTCCGGGCTCGATAAGTCGCTGCTTGAAGGAGACATGCTCGAGTTAGCCTTGGTTCGGGTTGTTCTTGAAGGAAGCTAGTGTAGCCCTGACTTTGTCTGGGTTTTGCTGAAGTGTGGGCTAGTCGAACTGGTCAATCGACCGATGCTGGGAGACGAAATTCGGGGTATTGGGTTTCGATTTGGTCTTTGATAGCTTTTTGCCAAAAAGTTAGTCAATAAAAATTGTTCTGTCTAAAATACAAAGGTAAATGTTTTTCTGCCATCAATCGTAAAAAAATAGTGATATGAAAACTATTAAAAAATTACCTATATAGATAGCCAAAGTCCACGTCTATTTTCCAAAGATGATCAATTACCGATATACAAGTAGGATATTTGATTCATAAATTCATAATTTTATTTTTTAACAATTTTATTCAACAATAATGAGATGCTTACTAGAATATGAATCTGTTTCAATATTTGTCATAGGCCAAGCTATTGTAGAGCCAATGGCATCTTCAATGTGCATTCAAACTCAGCCGTAAGCCCCCACAAACGTGCACTTGGAACTGTTGCAATGTCAACCCAAACTCTAGACGCACCCTCTCCTAATGGGTTGAAATGTACCGTTATTTTGGGTCGGTTGAAGCCACGCCTCCCTCAGCTACTATATTTCCCATTCCAAACACATCAACCAACTTACATTTATTCGATGTAGAATTTCCAACCTATTAAGTAATAATAATAATTGATTATATAAACTACTTGAAATGCATTATCTTGTGAACGAAGCGGAACTATTGAACTACAAATGATTTATTACCATAGGAATTGATACCGGGTTTGTCAAAGGACTGAAAGATGATTGGGTGCTTACTTTCTCAATAACGACTTTAGATTCTGGCCAGGCTACTTTTTTTACCAACGGCTTCTCCAACATATCTCATATTAGTCGTTGGCTTCCATAAAAAAGGCTTCACTTTTTTTGGATTGTCTATCGACACTAGCTTGGTGGATAGTCCAAGAGATATACCATTAACAATTTTTATTGGATCACTATCGTAGATTCGTCCCTTCGCAACTATTTCTTCGCTTCTCATCCAATTATATATCTTGCATTTATTATCTTCGCTTCCATTCTAAAAGAAAATCGTCTATCAATAACAAAAATTACAATAAGGTAATACAGGTTTTTAATTCCACCCGTTGGATTATATTTGCACACTTCCACTGTCCCTTTTATGGGCCTTGTAACAAAGTCCATGAAGAATAGGCAAATACGTTGTTGAAGATAGTGAATAATAGACATTGTAATAGCTAATAATAGACAATAACAGTCAATTATCAACTCTGTCTTCAAAAGAAAAATGTTGTTGCAGGGTTTTGGGTACCATTTACTCTGAATATCATGTCTAAACTAATTTAGTTACCAATGATAATTGTCAATTAGTTTATGACAACCAGGTTACAACCATAAAAGAACTGCAAACCTTCATATGAATAACTTCAATCAGTATCCTTTTCTTACTTAAAATCTCCTTTAAGTTCTCCAATTGGCATTCTAGAATATTTGAAATGCATTTGTGCAACCTACATGAATATATGACATGCTAAAATTTTACAAGTTATATGTTCCAGCTCGTTGAAACTATATTTGTTTTTATATTACATTATCGTTCCACAGAAGAAGGGGAACTAATCCTAGATTGACCCATGCCATCAAAATGCATGTGAACAACAGTTGACATGCATTTTTCTTGGTTCAAAATTTAATCTTCTACCATTTTTTTAATTCAATATTTAATCAGTATGTATATTTCAGAAAATGAAATTTCATAAATTGCAGATTTTAATGGTTGCAAAAAGGTAAGCGGACTCATAACGTAATACATGGTTCGTTTGCAAGGGAATATTATTTGCATGAGGTAAAAATTCGTTCATACAATACATGCTTCTATTTACACTTTTATGTTTTGATTGATAATTGTAACAAGCATGTTAGCCTCATCCTTACTGAGAAGTAAGAAATGTACAGTTTTGATCCTTGGTATTTGGACACAATGGATTAAAATGAACAGAAATTTATGACGGCTTTATAAAGTCTACTGATGTTAAGTGTTTTCTATAGCTATGCATTACTTATTTATTTTGAAGGAAATTGTATATGCATATTAAAAGTGAATAGGCAAATAATAGTTGAAGTTCTTATTTATTTTGTCAGGGTCTTTATATATGCAAATTTGTATTTTTATATAGAAGTGAACAAATTTAATTTTACTAACATACAAATGTTGACAAACATAGTAAATACATGGCACATGTTAGTTTGCTGGTATATAAGTACGAAAACTGTACCTAAGGATCGATTTTACCCAAACTGTACATGTTATGTTACTCTATTTCTCGTTATTTTTAATCGCTTGGGCTAAACAAATATATGACAAAAATGTATTATATTTAGTTTATAGCTACAATAGAAACTAAATTCAAATGTTACCACAATGTATTCTTTCTCCTTTTCTATCGTGCGCACGATTACTCTATCAGCTGGCCATGCTACTATCATACTCTTAGCTTCTCCAACACGTGTCATTGCAGCCGCGATCTTCCACAAATTAGAATTTGTTATCTTAGGACATTCTATCAAAATTTTCATAGCATTTAGTTCTAAAGGAACTTGATGTACAAAATCATTCGGATAACTTGATAAAAATATTCCTTCGACAACTATTTCATCACACCCATTACAATCCAATAAATCACATTTTCATGCATTTTCTCCAAAATACCCTATGATTAATAAAAAACAAAAAATTATACTAAAAGCCAAAAAATAAATGTTGCAATGTAACTTGAAGTTACCGTTTCAGATGTGCTTGCATTATTTCGATTTTCTACACTCTAACAAATTAGTAAATAAGTTAGTGCTTTATAACACAAATCGCTCTAAACAATAATACATGATATCATATAATGAACAAATTACTGATATTTACCAAATTGTTTACTAACATCTGAATCGTTTGCTTCAGTTCCAAAATAGTATTCTGACAGTCGGTTAGTATTCTAATTTGGGTTTATATTTCATGTTAAATTGTTTATTATAATAGACACAAATATACTTTAGAATAGTATTATCTAGAATCTTCTTTTAGATAAGGACAAATTATTATAAAGAGAGGCAAGGATTGTGTAACGTCCCAGATTTTTCAGTTATTTAAATTTGAATATTTAAATCTGTTTTAAATATTATATTGTAATTTTATATAGAGTTTATTAATTAAACGACGGTTGAACGTTTAATTTATATTTAATTTAAAACGAACTCGAAATGGCGCGGTAGTTCGTAATATTGAGTTTTGAACTTCGATTGAATATATAGAATCTAATATAAGTCAGAATTTTGTAAAACAAGAAATGTTGGAATCGATTTGATTATAATTTTCTAATGAAGGAGAAAAATCAAGATTTCAGCTTAGATATTGTAAGTTATGTCCAAATCAAAATTTAAAATAGTCGCTATGGGAATCGTTAATAAATTATATCGTTATTTAATAAATTTAAAAGGAATTTCTATATATTCCACATAATGTAAAACTCGGAAATGTGAACGTTGAGTTGTAATTTCATATTGTTTTGTATTATTCCATTTGGGAAAATATACGTTTAAATAATTTTGTTTATTAATATTAAATGGTTTCAGAATTTATTTTATCGGTGTTATATAAACGTTGAAAATAACTGTTTTTCAAACAACCATCGTTTTCGATGAAACGTATTTTTATTAGAATGTGTATGGCTAGTTATTGCGAAATTTTCAGTTTGGAGCCAGTCGGAGCTGTTTCGTCGGTAGATGAAATTTAAATGGAACCGATGAATATAATTGGAATAGAAATAACAACGTTATGCAAACGGAGTCGGAATTCAACCAAGTTAATTTCATTGGATCTGAAAAGTCAAGACATAGCAGTGTGTCTAGTTTCGTTATTTTTGGAGTTCGTGTGTGGTCATACTAAAACTAAACGTCAGTCGCGCAATAACGGATATAATATTATATATACCTTAGCTAATAAAATCTTTCCCACTGTATACCCTTACTTGCGTGCCAAACCATCTCTGCGGTGCCAACCAAGGCTTCCAAATTTCCACAAACTAGTGCCAGCTACCCTATTTCCTCTGAAAGCTACCCTAAATCATCCTTTTCCTTGCCATGGAAGCCAAAATGTGGATGTCTTGCGATCCAAACCATCGAAACCTTCAGCCCCACGTTTTTGAGAAGCCAATCCAATTCAAAGCCTTCAACCCCACGTTTTTGAGAAACCCGCCATCATACTGCACACCTATAATCCTTGAAAATCTATACCATACCCTATAATTCCTTGCATCCCACGTATTTCTCTCTTATATAATGACCCCTCCATTTGTTCCTTCTTTCCATCCAGTAATGGTGAAACCTCCTCCAATATAAAAATCAAACTTTCATTTTGCGAAATAAAAACCTTCCTCCTACGTATTGAAAAATGAAGAAAACTGATCCCTCCTTTTTAGAATAAAACCGCACATAGCTACTCCATGAAACTAAAATCTAAGCAACAATGAAGCAGTGGGTCGGCACGGCGGTGGTGGCGTCGTTCATGGTGGGGAGTAGGCGAGGCAATACTAGGGGGTTGCTCAGATGGTCGGATTTGTGTGGCGTGAGTCCCTTTTTGGTTGCTAGAAATTTGCGGGTATAGTAGTAGAGTGGAGGGAGTGATAGTTGCGCGGTGTGTCAACTTTCCTGTAGTAAGTACCATGAGGTGGAAAAAAGAAGAAGAAGAAAATGGTGGGATATGCGAAATTGGAGGGGAGGGATGCACTAATGTATTGCTGGGAAGTGCATGGTGTAGCAAAGCATGGGTAGAGTTTGTGGTTGGCGTACTTCGTGAGTGGGGAGTTGGCTTCGTGCTTAGTTGCTGAAGGACAGTGTGGTTCAAACGAAGAGACATTAGCAAGTTGGAGGAATAATGGGGAAGTGAGGGAGTATGTTTGCGTGATGGGTATAAATTCATGCAAGTGGGGGTTAGCAGCGTTATCAGGAAGTGAAGGTGCGTGAGTATGGTGAAAACGTAGGAACACAGCAGTGAAGCGGCGGTGTATATGTGACGCGTGACGGCAGCAAATGGGATCGGAGTGGGTGCCCGGATGGACGGAAGTTGGGAAGTGGATGTTTCTATGGTTTCTGGAACTGGTAGGTTTGTTTTAACAATGCAAGGAGAAACAGTAATGGGAAGAAGAAGTTCGAATGGGGTAGATATGCGTGAACAGTAGAGAACGTGGAATGGAGCAGTGGTAGGGCAGTGGTGATAACTCTTAGATGTCGTTGGTTTGGAGTTTGTGCCACTCGAGGTGGGTGTGCGTGGACTTGCGGCTATATGGATGGACGCGTGTAACAACCCGGAAATTCTGGGCCAGTTTAAAATTTTTATTTTGGCAATTTTAGCGAATTTTGATTATTTAAAATGAATTATTTTAAATAAAATCGACGAGAAATTTATTTTGAATATAATTCGAACGAATATATTTATATACGTCGTAGTTAGAATATAAATATTTATATATAATTATAAAAGGAATTGAAAATGGCGCGGTAGTTCGAAAATTCGATTTCTAATTTCAAATGAATATACAGAATTCAATATAAGTCAGAATTGAACGAAACAAGAAATATTTGAATCTGTATAACTATATCTTTGTAACGAAGTTAACAAACTGAGATTTCACTTTATAAATGATAAGATATGTCCAGTTGAAAATTCAGAATAGTCGCTGTGGAATTTATATATATTTTATATAATATATAGCCCTTAAAAATAGCCGTTTTGCAAACGACCTCGGATTTCGACGAAACCAGTTTTGTTGGGTCCGGGATGTCAAGTTATTGCTAGGTTTTAAATTTCATAATTTTTCGAATCAGTATGTGAACGTGGCAAAGGAAAACGCGTTTGACCAGTTTCAGTTGATTTTAATCGACTGGAAATTGGCCATTTTTCAAACGGTCTCAGAATTCGACGAAATTAGTTTTGTTAGGACCGTATCGTCAATAGGAAGCTAGAAATAATTTTTGTAGAATTTTTAGAGTCCGTATGTGACCCCGATAAATTGAAATGTGCGTTTAAATTAAATATGAAAAGAATTATATTTTAAATTCAATGGAAACTTAGCGTAACAGCCAAATTGGGCTATGAAACATATCCCATTGTGTTCGGAATGAGGGTAATACACTAGGGACGACAGGCGTTGGGTCTCGATTGGAGTTCGTAAATTAAAACAAGTAAGGAACGAATTAAATATTATAATATTATTAAAATATATAAATTCCTTTAAAACCTTTCCTCCCTCCCCGGTTGGTCATTCAGACAAAACGAAATAAAAAAAAAAAAAAAAAAAAGAAAATCGAGCTGCCCTAACCCTTCGACGGAGCCGCCGACGTTCTTCCCCCCCCCCCCTGACCGACGTCGCACCCCCTCCTAGAGCCCCTGCTCCTTCCTCCTTCATCGTCTCCGACCGCCACCCGCCTCCTATCGCGCCTCCCTCCTCTGCTGTGCGACCATCCCCAAACCCCCCCCCTCGTGAAAACAACCGAGCGCCGCCCACTTCTAGACCCCCCCTCCGATCTGCAAACCTCCGAAGCCACCCACCTTCCTCCAGCGAGTCAGCCGCCGACGCCCCCCCCCCCTTCGAAAAACTGTCTGTAAGTTTTTTTTTTATTTATTTTATTTATTTTATTTTTATATACAGGGTTTTAAAAACTGTATTTTTAAATAATTTAAAAACTGTTTTTTTTTAAGTTAAGTAAAAACTGTTTTTTTTAAGTTAAGTAAAAACTGTTTTTTTTAAGTTAAGTAAAAACTGTTTTTTTTAAGTTAAGTAAAAACTGAATTTTATAAAGGTATAAAAAACTGATTTTTAAGATGATTTAAAAAAAAAAATGATTTATAAACTAAAAGGAGATTAGGAAGTCGAAATAGAAAAATAGAATTTTTATATATTGAACTTCGATAGAAAAATAGAATTTTATATATTGAACTTTGAAATAAAAATTCGATTTTTATATATGGAACTTTGAAATAAAAATTCGATTTTTATATATGGAACTTTGAAATAAAAATTCGATTTTTATATATTGAATAGCGAACTAAAAATTCGATTTTTATATATGGAACTTTGAAATAAAAATTCGATTTTTATATATGGAACTTTGAAATAAAAATTCGATTTTTATATATTGAATGGCGAACTAAAAATTCGATTTTTATATATGGAACTTTGAAATAAAAATTCGATTTTTATATATTGAATAGCGAACTAAAAATTCGATTTTTATATATTGAATAGCGAACTAAAAATTCGATTTTTATATATTGAATAGCGAACTAAAAATTCGATTTTTATATATTGAATAACGAAGTCAAAATTCGATTTTTACATAGGTAGTAAAAGCGGACGACGAAGATGACGAAGATGAGATAGCAATGAAGTTTTCTATCAATGAAGAGCCGTGGAGCTAGGATAGCTATATGTGAGAATTTCTCACCTTTCAATTTCTTTTCTAGTTTTATATATATACTAGGATGCAGACGGTGCTTAGTAGCACCCGACACAATCGTCCACAGACCATGGACTTGTTTGTTTGGTTGCATAGATTAGTTGAATTATTTGTTTGAATTGAATTGTTTGGTGAGATGAAATTGATTTGATTGATGTGTGAATGGCGTGGGCCTTCACTAGACCGGGGATAAGGCGAGGCCTTGTCCCGTTTCTAGTATCGTGCCGTTATGCCGCCGAAATTTTCTAAAATAAGTTAGAAAAATAAAAATATCATTTTATTTAAAGAATGAATTGAATAGAAATTCATAGGTTGAAGTAAAATGTTTTATCGTTAAAAATATAATTTTTAACGTGAAGTGAATAAAATAAAATATTCATTTATAAACCGGACGGTTTGTTTATGTACACCTATTTGAATGACATTGATTGAGACGATAAATTTTACACATCGCCCAACAGCACAAATAAAATAGGTATTTGATTGTTTGAAAACCCCACACGGGTGTTGGGATGAAATATGGATTTCACTCATCCTGATTGATTAAATATGTCGATTGGTTGATTGACAGGCTGTTATAAGCGTTAGATATCTATATTTGATGCTTATACAGTGTAGTGCACTTTGGTTGATGGTTGATTATTTTCAATGCTATTATATACATGTGTTGTATGAAAATCCATATAATTAATTTTATATGGTAATTGATTGGGCCTCATTCCAGTTTTGAAAAAGAAATATTTGAAAAGAAATATTTGAAAAAGAAATATTTGAAATAGAATATTTGAAAATAAAGGAATATATGAAGCCGTGTTGATTAGATTGACGCCATTTTGACGTGAACGATATTTATATCGATTTTAAAACGATTTCGAAATGAATTGAATTGAAAGTGATTTCGAAATGAATTGAATTGAAAGTGATTTCGAAATGAATTGAATTGAAAGCGATTTCGAAATGAATTGAATTGAAAACGATTTCGAAATGAATTGAATTGAAAACGAATTCAAATTGAATTGAAAACAAATCGAAATGAACTCAAATTGAATTGAAATTCGAATTGAATAGAAATGAATTTTAAAACGAATTTATAAAGAAGAATTCAATTTTGCTTTGAATTGAGATGGAAGTTGAAATAGATTTTGAAACGAATTTTAAAACTATTTATATAATTCGTTTTAAATAGAAATCGACGAAGTATATATTATATATATTATATATATAATATAATGGCCTGAATAGAACGCGCCGCGCCGCGGCAGTTCGCGAATTTCGACCATTTATTTCAAACGGACATTACGGGAGATCCGACCGTCGGATTCTCCTAAAACCGGAACCGTTGGGTTCGTATCGAAAAGAGCTTTCTAATGAATATTAGAAATTTGAAATCTAACGGTTGGATTTGGAATTATGTCCAAATCAAATTCGAAAAAGGTCGCTGTAAGTGCAGTTCGATGGCCGTTGATGGAAATCGACTGTACGGGCCTTGATAAAATTATTAAAAATAGTAATAATTTGTGTAAAATCATAAGAAATGATTTGTGAAGAATTGGGATGAAAAACTCCATATTTGAAAAGATAAAAATGGATTTTTTATCGAAATGAACTAGTTTTGAACTAGAATTATAATTCTATTTATTTTTTAAATAAATAAATTGAATTCAAAAAGGGTTTTAAAAGTAACCAAAATTCCAATGATTGCATTGGAGTGGATTTGAATCGAAATTGTCTTCGGAATATTTCGATGTTGGAATTCGTGATTATACAGGTGTTGTTATGGAAATTTGAAAGATATATATGTATATCGTTATTTCCAATACGACATTTGTTAGTCGTAGAATTCGATATTGAATATAAGCCGATATATTTTCTATTCAGAGCCTTGTATTGAATATCGAATGTGATTTGGGTTTGTCGTGAATGGTGTCTTCACTAACACTGTTCTTGAACCCAGTTGAGAAAAGATTAAATCTTTTTATTTAGATTTAATGAAGTGTACCAATTAAATGATATTTAATTGGAATTGAATTGATATTGATTTTTGGGTTTATCGTGAACAGTGTTTTAAATAACACTCGTTCTTTAACCCGATAATTAATGGAATGATTTTTGGGTTTATCGTGAACAGTGTTTTAAATAACACTCGTTCTTTAACCCGATAATTAATGGAATGATTTTTGGGTTTATCGTGAACAGTGTTTTAAATAACACTCGTTCTTTAACCCGATAATTAATGGAATGATTTTTGGGTTTATCGTGAACAGTGTTTTTAAATAACACTCGTTCTTTAACCCGATAATTAATGGAATGTGACTTTGGGTTTATCGCGAACCGTGTTTTTAGATGACACTGATTCTTTAACCCAGTCACAGATTAAAACTAAGTGGAGTTTTAATGAATCTTTAATTAGATTGAAAAGATCGAGAATGGAGTATCACCAGTTTTGCTCCAGGCGATAGTTAAATCTTTAATTAGATTTGAACGTGAAATTTAGAAACTAACTGTCGGTTAGCCAAGCAGAATGGTTTTCTGGATATTGATCTGATGTTGGTTTCGGCCTTCGGGGTTAATATTTGGGGAATTATTCTCTTGATTAATTTACGGTTAGTGACTAATGAATTGGAATGAGGCGTATGTTGTGTTTGTGTAACACTTATTTAAATATACGCGAGTTATTCGGAAAGACCGGGTTTATCCCATTCTGGATAACTGATACGACGATAAGTCGAAGATGAAGACGATGGTCGAAGACCGGAGGTCTTCACGTCGTTTGGGTGATAACTGATGATCTTGATTGGGCTGTACACCCAAGAAGATGGAAACAGTTAGTGATCGTCCAGACGTACTTGGAGATCGATGGATATGCGGGGTACTAGGTGCCTCCGGTTTCGTTCAGACCCAGGACGGACTTGTAAATGGACTGTGTGTCTGACATCGGATTTCATTCTGTGTGACTGATATCGGTTGCATAGGATGGTTTGCCTGTGTGGCATGCTAAGATGCAAATGATCAAGGCTTCTGTTGAAAAGCAAAGTCTTGTGGTGATGATCAAAGCACGGCCTTTGTGGCGTAGCTTTGTGTAACGTTTACCTCGCGTGTTTCACACCAGGTATGAACCAAAAACGGGAGACGGACCTCAGGGAGGACTTGCGTTTCTTTCTAGTTAGAAGTGGCGTCAGTGGTTTTACACGCCCTGACGAGTTTGACTTATGTGGTTGTTGCTGTTGCGAGGCGCCTCGGTTATATCGGTTTCGGCCGATGCATTCTGGTCGGCTGACGGACCAGACTTACACCCCATAGGGTGGGGAAACGTAGTGTTCAGGCATAATAATCCACATCGGTGGACCGGCCCTGACGATCTAAAGGCTTGCCTGCGCGCTTGCCTGTGGCTCGGGCTAGAGAGTCACGAATCGGTTGAGGATCTTGCCCCTAGCCTCGGTTCATAGACGGAAATCCAATTTCCAAATACGAGACTTTGCGATTTTGATTGTATAACCTATATAAGGCGACATGATATATGGTACCCATGCCGCCTATGATTGATACTTATGATTTGAAGTGTTTTATACACTATGCACTTATATTAGTATCAAATGATTTGTTTTCAACGTATCAAGCATTCTTGGCTATTATAAGGTAAAAACCCTATCCTCCGGCTTGCGATTGCATTGTGTGATGGGACCTGGGTCTTATAACAGCTTCATTTTTCTTTATTTAGCATTGCGCTGTTTGTTTTATGCACTGGTATTCTTGGGAGGAAACCCGTTCCGTGTTATACGGCGTGGTCCCTTGATTTACCTAACTTTAAGAATAAAGATTAACTGTTTTAGTTCTCACACCAGTCACATGACTGACCTGGAGTTTATTGTTTTAACCTAAACTCTGGGTGCCCTTATTTTGACACGGGCAGCTAGTAGTTTTGGTTTTGCAGATTTATATTCACAGGATCCTGGTTTACAGCTGGAACGATATCCGGAAAGCTTTGTATCCGTATATCCCATTCTAGTTGTGTTTTGTATTATTTTCCGCTGCGATGTATTTAAATGTAATTTAAATCTCTGATATTTCTGTGTAATATTTATTTGTTTATACTCTGTATATTCTTGTATCTGATGGAATTGTTGTAATACAATGAAATGTTCTTCTGTATGTGTGCTGTTGTGGTTTGTTCTCGAACTATCCGACGCTTTCCTTTACGGGGGAGTTACGGGTCTTCTCAGTTGGTATCAGAGCTTTGGTTTACAAAGCTCAGAGAACAAGGCACATTAGAACTATACGAAAGAATTCATCAGATATTGGATTAGTAATATCCAATGAGAATGACTCGTTAGAGATAGGATCAGTAGTATCCTAGAACGAGTGTGAAGAGTATATTTTTCAAATGAAAACAATTTTTGTTTTGAAAATTTAAATCACTTCTACGTATTTGATTATTTATTTATTTGAATATGGACAATTCAGTATATAAAGAATTTGCATATACGCCTTGCAAACGTATATTCAAGGTTTTAATATACTGGATAGATATAGAATCACACTCTAGTCGCCCGAAGATGATTCTGATGATAGTTCGAACATCATCAGAATTGGTATTCGTGTTTCGAAGGTGTGATTTTCTATATATTTCCATTAGGCTGGTGTGAGAACCAAAACTTATATATAGCTAGAATACATTGTTGTGATTTGGCATCAAAAATCTGATTTTTGTATATATATCAAATTTATGGATTTGAAACTCTAATCCACTAACTGATTGATGTTTGTGTTGTTTGTTTATTTGTTTGCTAATTTTTAGCCACTTAGCCTAACAGAACCAAATATTGAATTGTATCGAAAATTGGTTGCGTTTGCTTGCATATACATATATATCATTGAACAGGTCATAGCAAGGAGGCTAGAGCAGAGAATAAAATTTGTTTGCCCGACAAATAGGTACATGTTTACTACATAATTTCCTGTTTTGTTTGGGTGATGATGATTTTGTGAGCCTATTGGCTAGCCGCTTGGCTTTTTTTTTTCTTTTTGAGATCTGAAGGACCGGGGAAGCTATTTGAAATTCCCCGATGCTCCCGGTGCAGGGGAGGTTATGGCGAAATTTTTCAAAAATTTAGGGTGTTAGCCAAATTTTTGAAATTTTGAAAATTCTCAGAAACCAAAGGGTTGGAGAATGGAAGCCAGGTCGAGCGTAGAGTTGAATTATCAAACCACTTTCGACTTTGTTCCTTTTCGGGGACGAAAAGTTTTAAGTGGGGGAGATTGTAACAACCCGGAAATTCTGGGCCAGTTTAAAATTTTTATTTTGGCAATTTTAGCGAATTTTGATTATTTAAAATGAATTATTTTAAATAAAATCGACGAGAAATTTATTTTGAATATAATTCGAACGAATATATTTATATACGTCGTAGTTAGAATATAAATATTTATATATAATTATAAAAGGAATTGAAAATGGCGCGGTAGTTCGAAAATTCGATTTCTAATTTCAAATGAATATACAGAATTCAATATAAGTCAGAATTGAACGAAACAAGAAATATTTGAATCTGTATAACTATATCTTTGTAACGAAGTTAACAAACTGAGATTTCACTTTATAAATGATAAGATATGTCCAGTTGAAAATTCAGAATAGTCGCTGTGGAATTTATATATATTTTATATAATATATAGCCCTTAAAAATAGCCGTTTTGCAAACGACCTCGGATTTCGACGAAACCAGTTTTGTTGGGTCCGGGATGTCAAGTTATTGCTAGGTTTTAAATTTCATAATTTTTCGAATCAGTATGTGAACGTGGCAAAGGAAAACGCGTTTGACCAGTTTCAGTTGATTTTAATCGACTGGAAATTGGCCATTTTTCAAACGGTCTCAGAATTCGACGAAATTAGTTTTGTTAGGACCGTATCGTCAATAGGAAGCTAGAAATAATTTTTGTAGAATTTTTAGAGTCCGTATGTGACCCCGATAAATTGAAATGTGCGTTTAAATTAAATATGAAAAGATTTATATTTTAAATTCAATGGAAACTTAGCGTAACAGCCAAATTGGGCTATGAAACATATCCCATTGTGTTCGGAATGAGGGTAATACACTAGGGACGACAGGCGTTGGGTCTCGATTGGAGTTCGTAAATTAAAACAAGTAAGGAACGAATTAAATATTATAATATTATTAAAATATATAAATTCCTTTAAAACCTTTCCTCCCTCCCCGGTTGGTCATTCAGACAAAACGAAATAAAAAAAAAAAAAAAAAAAAGAAAATCGAGCTGCCCTAACCCTTCGACGGAGCCGCCGACGTTCTTCCCCCCCCCTGACCGACGTCGCACCCCCTCCTAGAGCCCCTGCTCCTTCCTCCTTCATCGTCTCCGACCGCCACCCGCCTCCTATCGCGCCTCCCTCCTCTGCTGTGCGACCATCCCCAAACCCCCCCCTCGTGAAAACAACCGAGCGCCGCCCACTTCTAGACCCCCCCTCCGATCTGCAAACCTCCGAAGCCACCCACCTTCCTCCAGCGAGTCAGCCGCCGACGCCCCCCCCCCCCTTCGAAAAACTGTCTGTAAGTTTTTTTTTTATTTATTTTATTTATTTTATTTTTATATACAGGGTTTTAAAAACTGTATTTTTAAATAATTTAAAAACTGTTTTTTTTTAAGTTAAGTAAAAACTGTTTTTTTTAAGTTAAGTAAAAACTGTTTTTTTTAAGTTAAGTAAAAACTGTTTTTTTTAAGTTAAGTAAAAACTGAATTTTATAAAGGTATAAAAAACTGATTTTTAAGATGATTTAAAAAAAAAAATGATTTATAAACTAAAAGGAGATTAGGAAGTCGAAATAGAAAAATAGAATTTTTATATATTGAACTTCGATAGAAAAATAGAATTTTATATATTGAACTTTGAAATAAAAATTCGATTTTTATATATGGAACTTTGAAATAAAAATTCGATTTTTATATATGGAACTTTGAAATAAAAATTCGATTTTTATATATTGAATAGCGAACTAAAAATTCGATTTTTATATATGGAACTTTGAAATAAAAATTCGATTTTTATATATGGAACTTTGAAATAAAAATTCGATTTTTATATATTGAATGGCGAACTAAAAATTCGATTTTTATATATGGAACTTTGAAATAAAAATTCGATTTTTATATATTGAATAGCGAACTAAAAATTCGATTTTTATATATTGAATAGCGAACTAAAAATTCGATTTTTATATATTGAATAGCGAACTAAAAATTCGATTTTTATATATTGAATAACGAAGTCAAAATTCGATTTTTACATAGGTAGTAAAAGCGGACGACGAAGATGACGAAGATGAGATAGCAATGAAGTTTTCTATCAATGAAGAGCCGTGGAGCTAGGATAGCTATATGTGAGAATTTCTCACCTTTCAATTTCTTTTCTAGTTTTATATATATACTAGGATGCAGACGGTGCTTAGTAGCACCCGACACAATCGTCCACAGACCATGGACTTGTTTGTTTGGTTGCATAGATTAGTTGAATTATTTGTTTGAATTGAATTGTTTGGTGAGATGAAATTGATTTGATTGATGTGTGAATGGCGTGGGCCTTCACTAGACCGGGGATAAGGCGAGGCCTTGTCCCGTTTCTAGTATCGTGCCGTTATGCCGCCGAAATTTTCTAAAATAAGTTAGAAAAATAAAAATATCATTTTATTTAAAGAATGAATTGAATAGAAATTCATAGGTTGAAGTAAAATGTTTTATCGTTAAAAATATAATTTTTAACGTGAAGTGAATAAAATAAAATATTCATTTATAAACCGGACGGTTTGTTTATGTACACCTATTTGAATGACATTGATTGAGACGATAAATTTTACACATCGCCCAACAGCACAAATAAAATAGGTATTTGATTGTTTGAAAACCCCACACGGGTGTTGGGATGAAATATGGATTTCACTCATCCTGATTGATTAAATATGTCGATTGGTTGATTGACAGGCTGTTATAAGCGTTAGATATCTATATTTGATGCTTATACAGTGTAGTGCACTTTGGTTGATGGTTGATTATTTTCAATGCTATTATATACATGTGTTGTATGAAAATCCATATAATTAATTTTATATGGTAATTGATTGGGCCTCATTCCAGTTTTGAAAAAGAAATATTTGAAAAGAAATATTTGAAAAAGAAATATTTGAAATAGAATATTTGAAAATAAAGGAATATATGAAGCCGTGTTGATTAGATTGACGCCATTTTGACGTGAACGATATTTATATCGATTTTAAAACGATTTCGAAATGAATTGAATTGAAAGTGATTTCGAAATGAATTGAATTGAAAGTGATTTCGAAATGAATTGAATTGAAAGCGATTTCGAAATGAATTGAATTGAAAACGATTTCGAAATGAATTGAATTGAAAACGAATTCAAATTGAATTGAAAACAAATCGAAATGAATTCAAATTGAATTGAAATTCGAATTGAATAGAAATGAATTTTAAAACGAATTTATAAAGAAGAATTCAATTTTGCTTTGAATTGAGATGGAAGTTGAAATAGATTTTGAAACGAATTTTAAAACTATTTATATAATTCGTTTTAAATAGAAATCGACGAAGTATATATTATATATATTATATATATAATATAATGGCCTGAATAGAACGCGCCGCGCCGCGGCAGTTCGCGAATTTCGACCATTTATTTCAAACGGACATTACGGGAGATCCGACCGTCGGATTCTCCTAAAACCGGAACCGTTGGGTTCGTATCGAAAAGAGCTTTCTAATGAATATTAGAAATTTGAAATCTAACGGTTGGATTTGGAATTATGTCCAAATCAAATTCGAAAAAGGTCGCTGTAAGTGCAGTTCGATGGCCGTTGATGGAAATCGACTGTACGGGCCTTGATAAAATTATTAAAAATAGTAATAATTTGTGTAAAATCATAAGAAATGATTTGTGAAGAATTGGGATGAAAAACTCCATATTTGAAAAGATAAAAATGGATTTTTTATCGAAATGAACTAGTTTTGAACTAGAATTATAATTCTATTTATTTTTTAAATAAATAAATTGAATTCAAAAAGGGTTTTAAAAGTAACCAAAATTCCAATGATTGCATTGGAGTGGATTTGAATCGAAATTGTCTTCGGAATATTTCGATGTTGGAATTCGTGATTATACAGGTGTTGTTATGGAAATTTGAAAGATATATATGTATATCGTTATTTCCAATACGACATTTGTTAGTCGTAGAATTCGATATTGAATATAAGCCGATATATTTTCTATTCAGAGCCTTGTATTGAATATCGAATGTGATTTGGGTTTGTCGTGAATGGTGTCTTCACTAACACTGTTCTTGAACCCAGTTGAGAAAAGATTAAATCTTTTTATTTAGATTTAATGAAGTGTACCAATTAAATGATATTTAATTGGAATTGAATTGATATTGATTTTTGGGTTTATCGTGAACAGTGTTTTAAATAACACTCGTTCTTTAACCCGATAATTAATGGAATGATTTTTGGGTTTATCGTGAACAGTGTTTTAAATAACACTCGTTCTTTAACCCGATAATTAATGGAATGATTTTTGGGTTTATCGTGAACAGTGTTTTAAATAACACTCGTTCTTTAACCCGATAATTAATGGAATGATTTTTGGGTTTATCGTGAACAGTGTTTTAAATAACACTCGTTCTTTAACCCGATAATTAATGGAATGATTTTTGGGTTTATCGTGAACAGTGTTTTTAAATAACACTCGTTCTTTAACCCGATAATTAATGGAATGTGACTTTGGGTTTATCGCGAACCGTGTTTTTAGATGACACTGATTCTTTAACCCAGTCACAGATTAAAACTAAGTGGAGTTTTAATGAATCTTTAATTAGATTGAAAAGATCGAGAATGGAGTATCACCAGTTTTGCTCCAGGCGATAGTTAAATCTTTAATTAGATTTGAACGTGAAATTTAGAAACTAACTGTCGGTTAGCCAAGCAGAATGGTTTTCTGGATATTGATCTGATGTTGGTTTCGGCCTTCGGGGTTAATATTTGGGGAATTATTCTCTTGATTAATTTACGGTTAGTGACTAATGAATTGGAATGAGGCGTATGTTGTGTTTGTGTAACACTTATTTAAATATACGCGAGTTATTCGGAAAGACCGGGTTTATCCCATTCTGGATAACTGATACGACGATAAGTCGAAGATGAAGACGATGGTCGAAGACCGGAGGTCTTCACGTCGTTTGGGTGATAACTGATGATCTTGATTGGGCTGTACACCCAAGAAGATGGAAACAGTTAGTGATCGTCCAGACGTACTTGGAGATCGATGGATATGCGGGGTACTAGGTGCCTCCGGTTTCGTTCAGACCCAGGACGGACTTGTAAATGGACTGTGTGTCTGACATCGGATTTCATTCTGTGTGACTGATATCGGTTGCATAGGATGGTTTGCCTGTGTGGCATGCTAAGATGCAAATGATCAAGGCTTCTGTTGAAAAGCAAAGTCTTGTGGTGATGATCAAAGCACGGCCTTTGTGGCGTAGCTTTGTGTAACGTTTACCTCGCGTGTTTCACACCAGGTATGAACCAAAAACGGGAGACGGACCTCAGGGAGGACTTGCGTTTCTTTCTAGTTAGAAGTGGCGTCAGTGGTTTTACACGCCCTGACGAGTTTGACTTATGTGGTTGTTGCTGTTGCGAGGCGCCTCGGTTATATCGGTTTCGGCCGATGCATTCTGGTCGGCTGACGGACCAGACTTACACCCCATAGGGTGGGGAAACGTAGTGTTCAGGCATAATAATCCACATCGGTGGACCGGCCCTGACGATCTAAAGGCTTGCCTGCGCGCTTGCCTGTGGCTCGGGCTAGAGAGTCACGAATCGGTTGAGGATCTTGCCCCTAGCCTCGGTTCATAGACGGAAATCCAATTTCCAAATACGAGACTTTGCGATTTTGATTGTATAACCTATATAAGGCGACATGATATATGGTACCCATGCCGCCTATGATTGATACTTATGATTTGAAGTGTTTTATACACTATGCACTTATATTAGTATCAAATGATTTGTTTTCAACGTATCAAGCATTCTTGGCTATTATAAGGTAAAAACCCTATCCTCCGGCTTGCGATTGCATTGTGTGATGGGACCTGGGTCTTATAACAGCTTCATTTTTCTTTATTTAGCATTGCGCTGTTTGTTTTATGCACTGGTATTCTTGGGAGGAAACCCGTTCCGTGTTATACGGCGTGGTCCCTTGATTTACCTAACTTTAAGAATAAAGATTAACTGTTTTAGTTCTCACACCAGTCACATGACTGACCTGGAGTTTATTGTTTTAACCTAAACTCTGGGTGCCCTTATTTTGACACGGGCAGCTAGTAGTTTTGGTTTTGCAGATTTATATTCACAGGATCCTGGTTTACAGCTGGAACGATATCCGGAAAGCTTTGTATGCGTATATCCCATTCTAGTTGTGTTTTGTATTATTTTCCGCTGCGATGTATTTAAATGTAATTTAAATCTCTGATATTTCTGTGTAATATTTATTTGTTTATACTCTGTATATTCTTGTATCTGATGGAATTGTTGTAATACAATGAAATGTTCTTCTGTATGTGTGCTGTTGTGGTTTGTTCTCGAACTATCCGACGCTTTACTTTACGGGGGAGTTACGGGTCTTCTCAACGCGGCGGTGCAGTTCAGAGTGGGTGAGGACTAAGGATGGCAGAGCTGCATGTTGAGTAAGGACCTGGGCTTTCGCCCTTTATATATTAAGAAATAAAAAACTAAAAGTACAAATAATAAGGGATGAAAAGGGAACGATGGATAGCAGTTGAAAGGCACAGTGCGTGTGAATGGAGAGGATCACTTAAAGTTTGCACGGGGATTGAGGAAGTTTTTGGAAATCTAACTGGGATAAAGAAATATGCAATGTGTTTGTTCGAATGAAGAAATGCTGAGGTGGAGCTAAAAATGCAAGGATGGGATAAAGTATATTTTTTGGGCTTTGGGCCTTATAAAAGAAAAAAAAATGATGAATGATGACAGAAGCAACGTTGATAGTATAAAAGAGGAAACAAGAAAGTGAATACAAAGCAAAACAGTAAGTGGCTTTGATAATTTTATTATATGCCTAGTTAAAGTAAACTGTACACTCTAATTTTATAACATTAATTTTAAATTTAGTTAATAAAATATTGTTAAGTTATTAAGAACCTTTCTGTAGATAGCATGAACGTACCCTGGAAATTACAATGTGATAGTCCAATCCGAATGCGCCTAATGAAGGATTGTTATCCGTAAATTGAGATTAGAAAGCATCATTATTAAGTTATTGATAATATTAAAATTTAAATAGCAAATAATGTATAAACTTATATTTTTGTCATATTGTAACAAAATCAGACGAACCAAGAAGACGTTGGAGCAGTACCGACAAGTGTAATGGTTTGGAACTGAATTGGACAAAGTTGAAAGTAACTGAAACAAACCGTTCTGACGACGAATGGAAATCAAGGTGAGTTCAACTCACTCAGCTATCCCACTTATACTTATTATAAGTCGGGTTTATTGTTTGTGTGCTATGGTTGCTAGTTGTTGATTGATTTGTTAATCGTCTAGATATATGTTGATATTTTTATAACCGATTTAAATTAAATCAAAACCAATCAATATTTATAATGATTATTTCCAAACAAGGCAACTTACCTTGTTGGCTACATCTATGAAAATATAAACGTATATTATTGAATAGGATGCTTGCATTGTTATAATTAGTCGACCAGTTGAATTGATTGTTCATGTTATCACAAAATTTATTATCATTATATGAACTGTTTGTCGAATATGGTTGGATTATTGGATTGATTATTGTTGAATCTAAATTCAACATTGTTCTTTATTGACCAATGGGTAATATTGGTTGGAGAATTAACAGAAGATGGCCCAAACATAAGCCGTTTTTCTAAGAATTGATTTACCGTCAGGTAAACCGGTAATAATGAAGTCATAAATTTTATTTATAACTAAGAATGGATCTAAAAAAATATTATTTTGAAAAGAATTTATAAAAAAAGGAAATAAATGTTTATCATTTATTATTTAAGTTTCAAAAGTAAATTACTAAATTGTTTGTAATGAAAATTCTTATGTTAATAAGGGTTGAGAAGCAAATGGAATTATATTGAAAAGTAATTATTATTTACTTATTAATAATCAAAGTAAATGAGATTTATTTAAATTAATTATTATTTTTAAATTAATTTAAATGGAAAGACGGATTGGATTTTATTAATGGATTAATCATGTTTGAGTTGACCGAATCAACTGAGTTAACAAAATTGAATACTAAACTAGTTTACTAATTTAATGGAGATGTTAATGGAAAAGTTAACTAGGTATTTTTAATAAACGTTGATATTTGATTCTTATAATCAAAATGGGAAATCTTGGGATATAACATGTATTAACGGAGGTTTATGAAAATATAAGTCTTATTTATAATTAAATGAAGTTTAAAAGCAAATTATATTAATAGAAATACAAGTTAAGTTTAAATTCAAGTTTTAAATTGAAGTCTCGTTTAAATTCTATTTAAATATAAGTTGAACAGAGGTGTTATGAAACCCAAGATTTTTTAAGATATTTTTGGAATGAGATGTTAGAAATGGTTGATGAATGAGATAAAAGGTAAAGTTATGAAATTAAAATATTGGAACTTAACTGGAGGTCGGCTGAGTTAAATGATTTTCTGAATATCGATCTGATGTTGGTTTCGGCCTTCGGGGTTGATATTTAGAGAATAAATTTCTCACTGATTTATGGTTAGGGATCGATGAAGGTATGAAATGGGAATGGAAATGAAACCCCAAGTTCGAATTAAAATGACGAGAGGAGTTAAGTTATTAAGTTACGATCTAAACTCGCTATACTAAATGAGAGATGAAGTTTATCGAGATATAACCAAATGGGGTTGAAATAAACTTATTAGAAGTTTATAAAGATTCTATCAATGATGGAATTAAGATTTGTGTATATCATGTTTTAAAAAACTATAAAGTTAATAGAGGAGGTTAATAATAGTTTACTTAAATTAAGTAAACGCGTTAAGATTGAAGTAAGATTTAAAAAAGGAAGTGTGATATTAAAACTATGTTTTAAATCGAATGGTAAATGGTATATGTGGGGTAATTAGTGAAATGAGATTTCATTGATAAACTTTTATTTATTATGAAGATAAAAAGGTTGTTACTCAAGGTCTGAGAGGTAAATAAAATACCCCAACTTGAATGACTTCATGATTATTCAAGAATGATATTAGTTTAGAAACGAGGGTGGTAGAAAGGAGTAAAACTAGAATTTCGAAGAATGGTATTATATAATAAAGTTTGAAATGTTTTAAAACAATAAGACGATTTTAAATATAATAGTATTTTTGAAATACGAAATAAAAAGGATTTGTTTTAAATATTGGAAGTTTTAAAGGGTTGGTTTACAAATGGAAATATTAAAAAGGGTCAAATGATGCTAAGTACTGAACCAGTGAATTCGTTTATTTTTATGGTTTAATGGTTGTTTATTTTGATAGTTAAATAACCAACTATCAAAATCTGGCCTATACGATTGTTGGTACGGAAAGACCGGGATCGAATGTATATTTGAAAACCATTCCGACCAGGAAATACGTGAATGTTGAAGATATCAGATGATGATCGAGTTGGAGCGTTGAAGACCGTTGATCTTCATAAAGTGGAAGAGTTACTTATAATCTCTGACTTGCAATAAGAGATACACTGTGATTCTGTCATGGTTGGAATTGACAGATTGCAAGGACTACTCGCTACTGATTTATAGGGTGATTCCTAGGATGCAGTAGAAGGGTGCCTTCGGTTGGTCTAGTCCCAGGACAACTTGTATGGACGGATGTCTGACAAAGTATTTTCAAAAGGGTCACGTACGTTGATTTCTTCAAACGTACGATAGTTGGTAGCAGATAAGGGCACTTCTCTTAGCTTAACTACTAGAGTATTTTTGTGGACGTCAATTAGTGGTATCTGGCGGATCTGACGATGTGGCCTTCAAAGTGAATGGTGACCAGATGTTCTAAAAAGAAGATTTAAACCTCAAGCCTCATCAAGCAGGAAATGATAAAAAACGAGCAGGCAACATGGCTATGTGGGTCGCACCCATTAGGGTGTATTGTCACCATCTAGAGAATATTCATATTTGTTACTTCTTTTCAATTCTGTATCTCCCGGGAAAACGGTAGTTGCGCCGCCGTTAGGTGACAATATATTCGATACACTCAAGAGAAATGAGTGGTCGGTCATGTGTGGGCCGGGTTGCAAGACGTTCTTGTTGAACCCAGTGTATTCCTCTTTAGAGATACACTATCGGCAGGTGGTTCCATACCTTGTCACAGTTAGAATCCAATCTCCAATAAGAGCCCGCGCTTTTTGATTGTATACTATATATATGGAGCGTGAGATGCAAGCGTTCTACTAGATTGATATTTATTTGTATTTAGATATTATTATAGTATCAGAAGAATATCGTTTTCAAAAATGTTTTGGGTTATGGTAAGGTAAAAACCGTTCATATTTATGTGTGGATTTGGTCTTACGCTTTTTTTTTTCTTTCGAAAAGATTTTGAACTTTAAAATCAAGTTGGATGATACACCTTAAACTTTGCGAGTTTTTCTCACTCTAGTTCACCAGACTAACCCGGTATTTGAAATGCTCGGGTTAGACCGGGTTGTATAGGTTCAGGTTGTTGGACACTACGAAGTTCAGAAGACGTGCTGGAGGAGATCAGACGTATTAGTATTTATTTCGCTGTGTATTGTATATGAGGGCAGATTATTATAACTGTCCAGATTGTCTTGACGATCGTACTCTGATTGTAAGTATTATTTCAGATTTACAATAGAGATTTATTTCTATATTATATTTCTTCCGCTGCGATGTGAGACTCAAATTCTGATGTGTTTCTTCTCCTTATTTCTTCTATTCTAATATTTCTTTCTTTCTTATCCCATCCTCTAATTTCTTTATTTTAACGTTCTGGATTTTTGATACTCGAATTTGGACACAGGATGTATTTGTGTCGAAAATTCGAGCGTCGAATTTTCTGGTTCGTTACAGTGGTATCAGATCTATTGGTTTAGTAATGACCTTGGCTCTGTGGTGTAACTCGATAGAGATGGGGTTAGTAATACCCAAGATTGAGTTGGAGTGCATATATACGAGAAAGCGTATTTGTAGATTTTATACACAAATGTTTTGTATTGTGTTATTTGTTCGATTCAATTTTGGATTGGCAATGGACACAATATTGTTTTATAAATAGGGTAAATGAAACAATTTTACCCAGATTATATTTTTGTATAGAAATAAATAATTTTATCAAATTATTGAGATATTGTGGTTTGATTGATTTATTTGAATATAATTCAAATGGAATTGAATTTAAATGGTTATTAACCAAAAGATTTCACTTATATAGTTTGTGAATGAGAATGTTAATATGAAATTGAAAATCGGGATTTAAGTTAAGATAAGTTAAAACAGAATGAATTAGAATGATGACTTTTGAAAATGAATCAGAATCAGGATTATTAAATGAAAAGTAAACTAATTAGAAAATCAAATAGTTAAATGAATATGGAATTAGAGCTTAACTTGGTTAAGTGAAATTAATAGATATTAGAATTAAAATGAATTATGGGTCGAAATTACTGAAATATCAATTAGTAATTTGAATATGGAATTGAAATTGAACTTTGTTGATAAATGTGTTTTGCTGCTAGATTCATTGAAATAAAATTCATCAACACTTAAGAAGTTGAACGAATTGGAAACTGAGAAAATGAATTCAAATATAATGAATTTGAACAAAATCAATTATGAAATGAAAAATAATGATGAGATCATGTATTTGTAATCGTGTTGAAAATGGAGTTAAGAACAGGTTGGAAGAGCTGGTTGTTGCTTTGCTTGGTTATAAGAGTATGATGCCCGACAAATAGGTACGCCTTGATATTTTTGGTTGGATCATCGATTTTATACCATGAGTTAGGTTGCCACTTGGCATTTGTTTTCTTTTGATCGGTGTGAGGCCGATGTGGCATTTGTAGTTGTTCAAATTGAGCTATATAGAAGAGATGCCGACGAATTTTACGCAAATTTCTATAATTTAGAATATTTTTTTAAAAAATAGTTTTATAATAATTATTTTGAATATAATTGGGTATGGAGCATTCTTCTCACTTAGCAATTTCGGAGACGAAATTATTTTAAGGGGGAAAGAATGTAACATCCTAGGATTTTCGATTATTTAAATTTGAATATTTAAATCTATTTTGAATATTATATTGTAATTTTATATAGAGTTTATTAATTAAACAACGTTGTACGTTTAATTTATATTTAATTTAAAACAAACTCGAAATGGCGCGGTAGTTCGTAATATTGAGTTTTGAACTTCGATTAAATATATAGAATCTGATATAAGTCAAAAAATTTGTAAAACAAGAAATGTTGGAATCAATTTGATTATAATTTTCTAATGAAGGAGAAAAATCGAGATTTCAGCTTAGATATTATAAGTTATGTCCAAATCAAAATTTAAAGTCGCTATGGAAATCGTTAATAAATTATATCGTTATTTAATAAATTTAAAAGGAATTTCTATATATTCCGCATAATGTTAAACTCATAAATGTGAACATTGAGTTGTAATTTCATATTGTTTTATATTATTCCATTTGGGAAAATATACGTTCAAATAATTTTGTTTATTAATATTAAATGGTTTCGGAATTTATTCTATCGGTGTTATATAAACGTTGAAAATAACTGTTTTTCAAACAACCATCATTTTCGACGAAACGTATTTTTATTAGAATGCGTATGGCTTTTTATTGCTAAATTTTCTGTTTGGAGCCAGTCAGAGTTGTTTTGTCGGTAGATGAAATTTAAAAGTGAACTGGTGAATATAATTGGAATAGAAATAACAACGTTGTGCAAACAGAGTCGGAATTCAACAAAGTTAATTTCATTGGATCTGGAAAGTCAAGACATAGCAGTGTGTCTAGTTTCGTTATTTTTGGAGTTCGTGTGTGTTCATACTAAAACTAAACGTCGGTCGCGCAATAACGGATATAATATTATATATACCTTAGCTAATAAAATCTTTCCCACTGTATACCCTTACTTGCGTGCCAAACCATCTCTACGGTGCCAACCAAGGCTTCCAACTTTCCACAAACTAGTGCCAGCTAACCTATTTCCTCTGAAAGCTACCCTAAATTATTAAATTATTCTATTCCTTGCCTTGGAAGCCAAAATGTGGATGCCTTGCAATCCAAAATGTCGAAGCCTTCAGCCCTACGTTTTTGAGAAGCCAATCCAATTCAAAGCCTTCAACCCCACGTTTTTGAGAACCCCGCCATCATACTGCACACCTATAACCCCTGAAAATCTATACCATACCGTATAATTCCTTGCATACCACGTATTTCTCTCCTATATAATGACCCCTCCATTTGTTCCTTCTTTCCATCCAGTAATGGTGAAACCTCCTCCAATATAAAAATCAAACGTTCCTTCTGTGAAATAAAAACCTTCCTCCTACGTATTGAAAACTGAAGAAAACCAATCCCTCCTTTTCAGAATAGAACCGCACCTAGATACTCCATGAAACTAAAATCTAAACAACAACGAAGTAGTGGGTCAGCTCGGCGGTGGTGACCGTGGTTCAGCTCGGCGCTGGTGGCGCCATTCATGGTGGGGAGTAGGCGAGGCAGTGCTAGGGGGTTGCTCAGATGGTCGGATTTGTGTGGCTTGAGTCCCTATTTGGTTGCTAGAAACTTGTGGGTACAGTAGTAGAGTGGAGGGAGCGATAGTTGCGCGGTATGTCAACTTTCCTGTAGTAAGTACCATGACGTGGAAAAAAAAGAAGAAAATGGTGGGATATGCGAAATTGGAGGGGAGGGATGCACTAATGTATTGCTGGGAAGTGCATGGTGTAGCAAAGCATGTGGAGAGTTTGTGGTTGGTGTACTTCGTGAGTGGGGAGTTGTCTTCGTGCTTAGTTGTTGAAGGACAGTGTGGTTCAAATGAAGAGATAGTAGCAAGCTGGAGGAATAATGGGGAAGTGAGGGAATATGTTTGCGTGATTGGTTTAAATTCATGCAAGTGGGGGTAGCAGCGTTATCGGGAAGTGAAGGTGCGTGAGTATGGTGAAAACGTAGGAACACAGCAGTGAAGCGGCGGTGTATATGTGACGCGTGACTGTAGCAAATGGGATCGGAGTGGGTGCCCGGATGGACGGAAGTTGGGAAGGGGATGTTTCGATGGTTTCTGGAACTGGTAGGTTTGTTTTAACAAAGCAAGGAGAAACAGTAATGGGAAGAAGAATTTCGAATGGGGTAGATATGCGTGAACAGTATAGAACATGGAATGGAGCAGTTGTGGGGCCGTGGTGATAACTCTTAGATGCCATTGGTTTGGAGTTTGTGCTACTCGAGGTGGGTGTGCGTGGACTTGCGGCTATATGGATGGACGCGGCGGTGCAGTTCAGAGTGGGTGAGGACTAAGGATGGAAGAATCGCGTGTTGAGGAAGGACCTGGGATTTCTCCCTTTATTTATTAAGAAATAAAAACTAAAAATAAAAATAATAAGGGATGAAAAGGGAACGATGGATGACAGCTGAAAGGCACGGTGCGTGTGAGTGGAAAGGATCACTTAAAGTTTGCATGGGGATTGAGGAAGTTTTGG
The DNA here is from genome assembly GCA_030737875.1 of Allium sativum. NCBI lineage: Eukaryota > Viridiplantae > Streptophyta > Magnoliopsida > Asparagales > Amaryllidaceae > Allium > Allium sativum. The sequence continues at coordinate 45,379,925 of CM060915.1, read as the reverse complement.
AAATCTAACTGGGATGAAGAAATCTGCAACATGTTTGTTCGAATGAAGAAATGTTGAGGTGGAGTTAAAAAATGCATGGATGGGATGAAGTATATTTTCTGGACTTTGGCCTTATGAAGGAAAAAAATGATGAATGATGACAGAAGCAACGTTGACAGTATAGAAGGGGAAACATGAAAGTGAAGACAACGAAAAACAGTAAGTGGCTTTTATAATTTTATTATATGCCTAGTTAAAGTAAATCATGCACTCTAATTTTATAATGTTAATTTTAAATTAAGTTAATAAAATATTTTTAAGTTATTAAGAACCTTTCTGTAGATAGCATGAACGTACCCTGGAAATTGCAATGTGAATAATCCAATCCGAACGCGCCTAATGAAGGATTGTTATCCGTAATTTGAGATTAGAAAGTATAATTATTAAGTTATTAATAATATTAAAATTTAAATAGAAAATAATGTATAAACTTATATTTTTGTCATATAGTAACGGAATCGGACGAACCAAGAAGACGTTGGAGTCGTACCGATAAGCGTAACGGTTTGGAGCTGAATTGGACAAGGTTGAAAGTAACTGAAACAAACCGTTCTGATGACGAATGGAAATCAAGGTGAGTTCAACTCACTCAGCTATCCCACTTATACTTATTATAAGTCGGGTTTATGGTTTGTGTGCTATGGTTGCTAGTTGTTGATTGATTTGTTGATCGTTTGGATATATGCTGATATTTTTATAACCGATTTAAATTAAATCAAAACCAATCATAATTTATAACGATTATTTCCAAACGAGGTAACTTACCTTGTGGGTTACATTTTTGACAATATAAACGTGTATTATTGAATTGGATGCTTGCATTGTTATTATTAGTCGACCAGTTGAATTGTTTGTCGAATATGGTTGGATTATTGGATTGATTATTGATTTGTTGAATCTAAATTCAACATTGTTCGTTATTGACCAATGGGTAATATTGGTTGGGGAATTAATAGCAGATGGCCCAAACATAAGCCGTTTTTCTAAGAATTGTTTTACCGTCACGTAAACCGGTAATAATGAAGTTATAAATTTTATTTATAACTAAGAATGGATCTAAAAAATATATTATTTTGAAAAGAAGTTTATAAAAAAAGGAAATAAATGTTTATCATTTATTATTTAAGTTTTAAAGTAAATTAGTAAATGGTTTATAATGAAAATTCTTATGTTAATAAGGGTTGAGAAGCAAATGGAATTATATTGAAAAGTAATTATTATTTACTTATTAATAATCAAAGTAAATGAGATTTATTTAAATTAATTATTATTTTTAAATTAATTTAAATGGAAAGACGGATTGGATTTGATTAACGGATTAATCATGTTTGAGTTGACCGAATCAACTGAGTTAACAAAATTGAATACTAAACTAGTTTACTAATTTAATGGAGATGTTAATGGAAAAGTAAACCAGGTATTTTTAATAAACGTTGATATTTTATTCTTATAATCAAAATGGAAAATCTTGGGATATAACATGTATTAATGGAGGTTTGTGAAAATATAAGTCATATTTATAATTAAATGAAGTTTAAAAGCAAATTATATTAATAAAAATACAAGTTAAGTTTAAATTCAAGTTTTAAATTGTAGTATAATTTAAATTCTATTTAAATATAAGTTGAACGGAGGTGTTATGAAACCCAAGATTTTTTAAGATATTTTTGGAACGAGATGTTAGAAATAGTTGATGAATGAGATAAAAGGCCAAGTTATGAAATTAAAAGATTGGAACTTAACTGGAGGTCGGCTGAGTTAAATGATTTTCTAAATATCGATCTGATGTTGGTTTCGGCCTTCGGGGTTGATATCTAGAGAATACATTTCTCACTGATTTACGGTTAGGGATCGATGAAGGTATGAAATGGGAATGGAAATGAAACCCCAAGTTCGAATTAAAATGGCGAGACGAGTTAAGTTATTAAGTTACGATCTAAACTCGCTATATTAAATGAGAGATGAAGTTTATCGAGATATAACCAAATGGGGTTGAAATAAACTTATTAGAAGTTTATAAAGATTCTATCAATGATGGAATTAAGATTTGTGTATAACATGTTTTAAAACACTGTAAAGTTAATAGAGGAGGTTAATAATAGTTTACTTAAATTAAGTAATCACGTTAAGATTGAAGTAAGATTTCAAAAAGGAAGTGTGATATTAAAACTATGTTTTAAATCGAATGGTAAATGGAATATGTGGGGTAACTAGTGAAATGAGATTTCGTTGATAAACTTCTATTTATTCAGAAGATAAAAATGTTGTTACTCAAGGTCTGAGAGGTAAATAAAATACCCCAACTTGAATGACTTCATAATTATCCAAGAATGATATTCGTTTAGAAATGAGGGTGGTCAAAGGAGTAAAATTTGAATTTTGAAGAATGGTATTATATAATAAAGTTTGAAATGTTTTAAAACAATAAGATGATTTAAAGTATAATAGTATTTTTGAAATACGAAATAAAAAGGCTTTGTTTTAAATATTGGAAGTTTTAAAGGGTTGGTTTACAAATGGAAATATTGAAAAGGGTCAAATGATGCAAAGTACTGAACCAGTGAATTCGTTTATTTTTATGGTTGATTGGTTGTTTATTTTGATAGTTAAATAACCGACTATCAAAATCTGGCCCATACAATTGTTGGTACGGAAAGACCGGGATCGAATGTATATTCGAAAACCATTGTGACCAACAAATACGTGAATGTTGAAGATATCAGACGATGATCGAGTTGGAGCATTGAAGACCGTTAATCATCATAAAGTGGAAGAGTTACTTATAATCTCTGACTTGCAATCAGAGATATACTGTGATTCTGTCATGGTTGGAATCGACGGATTGCAAGGACTACTCACTATTGATTTATAGGGTGATTCTTAGGATGCAGTGGGAGGGTGCCTTCGGTTGGTCCAGTCCCAGGACAACTTGTATGGACGGATGTCTAACAGAGTATTTCCAAAAGGGTCACGTACTTGATTTCTTCAAACGTACGATAGTTGGTGGCGGAGACTTCTCTTAGCTTAACTACTAGAGTATTTTTGTGGGCGTCAATTAGTGGTATCTGGCAAATCTGACGATGTGGCGTTCAAAGTGAGTGATGGCCAGATGTTCTAAAAAGAAGATTTAAACCTCGAGCCTCATCAACCAGGAGATGACAAAAATCGAGCAGGCAGCATGGCTATGTGGGTCGCACCCACTAGGGTGTATTGTCACCATCTAGAGAATATTCATACTTGTTACTTCTTTCAGCTCTGTATCTCCCGGGAAAACAGTAGCTGTGCAGCCGTTAGGTGACAATATATTTGATACACTCAAGAGAAATGAGTGGTTGGTCATGTGTGGGTCGGGTTGCAAGACGTTCTTGTTGAACCCAGTGTATTCCTCTCTAAAGATACACTATCGGTAGGTGGATCCATACCTTGTCACAGTCGGAATCCAATCTCCAATAAGAGCCCACGGTTTTTGATTGTATACTATATATGTGGAGCGTGAGATGCAAGCGTTCTGCTAGATTGATATTTATTTGTATTTAGACATTATTATAGTATCAGAAGAATATCGTTTTCAAAAATGTTTTGGGTTATCGTAAGGTAAAAACCGTTCGTATTTATATGTGGATTTGGTCTTACGATTATCTTTTTCTTTCGAAAAGATTTTGAACTTTAAAATCAAGTTGGATGATACACCTTAAACTTTACGAGTTTTTCTTAATCTGGTTCACCAGACTGACCCGATATTTGAAATGCTCGGGTTAGACCGGGTTGTACCGGTTCAGGTTATTGGACACTACGAAGTTCAGAAGACGTGCTGGAGGAGATCAGACGTATTAGTATTTATTTCATTGTGTATTGAATATGAGGGCAGATTATTATAACTGTCCAGGTTGTCTTGACGATCGTACTCTGATTGTAAGTATTATTTCAGATTTACAATAGAGATTTATTTCTATATTATATTTCTTTCGCTGCGATGTGAGACTCAAATTCTGATGTGTTTCTTCTTCTTATTTCTTCTATTCTAATATATTTCTTTCTTTCTTATCCCATCTTCTAATTTCTTTCTTTTAACGTTCTGGATTTTTGATACTCGAATTTGGACACAGGATGTATTTGTGTCAAAAATTCGAGTGTCGAATTTTCTGGTTCGTTACATATTGACAATGTAAGAAAGTATCTTTTGTAAAATAATCAATAAAGCAATAACAATGTAGCCTTTTATGCATTACCGTTTAATCTCTCTCTTCTCTCTGATCAAATTCTAACATGGTATCAGAGCTTACTTATACAGAGAGATAGAGAGAGGGTTGCTGTTAACTAAAAGAAGAAAAAAATTCGTCCAATTTTTCCATACCCTTCTAACATGGTATCAGAGCGGGTTGCTTTAGTGAATTTGTTATTTTCTTCTTCTTCTTACTTCTGTCGTTTCTTCTTTGTTAGTTTTGAGATCTGTTATTTTTTTTTGCTAAAAAAAGGGAAAAAAGAATGGTTCTGGTTGAAGATTGTGGCGTTTGCAGTGTGGTGGAAGAGTATTTTCTTGGTATTGTAGAGTATGACTGTTGGTGGTGGTTAATGAGGATTGTGTGGATTGTTCCAGGTAGAAGTAGTTTCGTTTTGTAACGATGAGTATGACAGTTTAGTGAATTGAGGTAAAGGTGATGGGTTGATTGAGTTGTTAGAATGTAACATTAGTTTGAAGTTGTTTGTTGTTTGTTTGATGTCTATATCGGTAACCCTGTTTATTAAGAGGGCAATTGACGTTGATTGAAGGTGGTAGATGGTATTGTAAGGTACGTTTGGAGGATGCAAACATATGTTGACTTATCCCTATTGAATTGGTTTTGTTTTTGTTTGATATGTTTGGGGGATGCAAACTCATCTCATTTTAGTTTATTTTGTTTTCTTTGTATGTTTGGGAGATGCAAACATACAAACACATCCGGGACCAGTTTTGTCATTTGGTCGCTAAGATCTTTTGCTTACCGATCAGATTGAAGATAGTTAAGTTGTTTTGAAGTTTCAGATTTGAGTTGTTTTGGAGTTTTAGTTGAATGTTTGATGCTTGGTGTTTGGTGTTACTCCCTAACAAATTTGAAATGGTTGCTCGATCTTGCCGCTCTTCAGTTTGCAGCTTCTATTCGGCAAACTCACGATTTTTCGCATCGTGAGTTTGAGGGAGGATGTTAGAGAATATACTAGAAGATATGTTGCCTTTATTTAATGTTAGAGAATATGCTAGAAGATATGTTGCCTTTATTTAATTGTATTGATTTGGGTTTATATTTGGTATAGAATTATTATTATAATAGACTCAAATATACTCTAGATTAGTCTTATCTTGAATCTTCTTTTAGATAAAGACAAACTATGTATAAATAGAGGCAAGGATTGACAATATAAGAAAGTATCCTTTGTTAAATCAATCAATAAAGCAATTACAATGTAGCCTTTTATGCTTTACCGTTTAATCTCTCTCTCCTCTCTTGATCAAATTCTAACAATAAAAATATGCGAATATATATATACGAGTTTCAATTTACGCACTCTCAAACAAATAGACTGAGAATCAAATGTGCGGTTTTTGAAAAGTTAACTAAACAAAAATAACATATTTTCCATGACTTTCAAAATCAATTTTGAATTCTAAGCGCTCATTTTTGAGTGTTTCCTCCTTTATCTTAATTTCTAAATCAGGGAGGAAGAAAGGGGGAAAAGGTGCTAAATATCATGTTATCACTCAGCATTGAAAATGGCTGCTTCTGCTATTGTAAAAACTGAACTCAACTCTCTTGAAGGTGATTCAAAGCAAAGAATCAAAGGCAATCTCAAATTTAGAGAACCATGGAGTATCCAGAATACATCATCCTCAAAACACAAAAAAAAAACTGCTATGCAGAAGGAAAATGTCCCTTCAGCAAATAATCAAAAACTATGTATATAATATTTAGAAAGTAATGTAAAAAATGTTTAATATGACAATAAATAATCAAAAACTCTTACAATAACATCTGCGGCATCCTTGTTAACTGGTTCACCATTTTTTTTCGAATGCGAGATTTAATCCAAACTTTAGATCTATAGATGGAAAAAGGGTCATCACTCTGCATTTTCTGCATTAAGAAGAAGATTAAATTTAAGATACATTTAACATTGATTGAAACTGAATATATGAAATAGGCTAAGTTGTACAATTTTAAATCCAAAATAATTTCTCACCATATCTTCAGTTAGTCGAGTCATTCCTTTGCGGTTGCATGCATGTAGCATTTGCTTCCGTTTCATAGCTTTTTATTTCTCACTTCGTTTCTAAAAAAATGTCATTTTAATTGTTAAATCATTATGGTAAACATGTGCATGCATGTATACCATATGCATGTTTGAAATATATACGAGATAGCTATATTTAAGGGCTCTAGTTTCCAATATATGTGCCAAATAAACTACAAACAAAAAACATTCAACCCAAAAGACATGTGTATCATATATATGGAACACATCAATTGTAGAATTTTGTAAAAAAAAAAAAAGAACGCAAGTGAATTAACCAAGAGTTAAAATCTCTTAACATATTGAGTTGATTACATAAAGCATAATTCACCAGCATTTACTAACTATGCGGATTGTATTTCAGCTCAGCATAACCTATAATAGGAACTAACAACATAAATCATGGTAACAAGGGACCAGGATTTAGACTAAATAAATTCCTATACACTTGCTAGAGACTTGAAATGTTTTTCCGATTTGGTGTGAGCCAACCAAACAAATAAAGTTCCAAACATACTTCAACCAAAATTTCATTCCCATTACCAAATCACCATAATCACTTCAAACGTTTTTAACTCAGTCATAGCAAGATAAATACAAGTAATCTGTCATAAATGAATGAATACATTTATCAAAAACAAAACCCATTTTCGAAATGGCTTAATTTCCAGCTAGGCTAGCAGCATGTACAAAAGCAACTTAGTACTATAAAAAAATCAACTAGACACAAAATGTTGGCAAAAGAGCGAAGTAGCAAGAAAAATAGAGTTCAGATACTAACGTAATATTTTTATCTCAGTTAAAACTTGAACCCAAAATGCAAAATTTTCAACCAATCATGACTTAATCTCCAACATGATTCAACCAATTAAAACTTCATAGTTAAATTCATGTATTTTGAAGGACTAAACATTTCAAAGTAGTTCGCTTCGAAATCTTCCAAAATTAGATTCCAGAAATTGTGTAATACAGGGCTCAATACTAAAATCAAGTTTTGTGAATACTCATGCTTCTGTGCATTAACAGTCCACCATACAGCGAGCGGAGCGAATTTATAAAAAAACGAAAGTAATACGATTAACGATTTCAAAAAACTCATTGTTGATTTGGAAGAGTCGGAGGGAATCAGGGGGAGATGCTCTCGATTTACCGTTGACTGGGTCAGAGATAAAGGAATTGATGTTGGATTGAATCAAAGATTGGATGAAGGCCAAGTTTTACTGAAACGGAAAAACGAAAATTTTAGGGATAAATTTTGAAGGGGACAGAGGGAATTTTTTAATTTCGCGGCCTCACATTTCATCTAGTCCCGCGTTGGTTTTTCGCTCCCACTTTTTCTATCATCAACATTAACATAGCGGAACATACTAATGTATAGCATAATTTTTTTGTTATTTTATTTGCTTCTTTATATAGCACAATTAACGCATTATTTTATTTTCTTTAACTATTTTACTATAGCACTTTAATGTAAGGCTGTGATACAATGCTATGTATATCATATTTTCTTGTAATATTCGATATTTCTAATTTAATTATTCAAAAAAAAGGAGGAAAAAAATCCCCAAATTCGAGACCTATAATTCTCCTCCTCCGATCGCCAGATGCTCACCAGAGCATCAGTTCGACATCGGTATTATTTCTATAATCTGATATGTATAAATGAAAATTTTGTATTATTGTATAAATTTCACTTCCGCTGTGAGATATTTTGTGTTTGTGATTGTGTGATGATTTATTTTTAACCTCATAGCAATTAACAATCTGCCATTTCAAACGGTTTGAGTTGGTTTAATTATCGACTTGAAGCGGTCGAAAGAGCAGGTCATTACAATCTGGTAGGCCAATTAATCAATTAACTTAAATTTCAATTTCATGAGTGTACATCAATTTAACTCATATCAAAGATCATAGGTATATAAAATTTCAACTTATTTCTCAAATCAAGCATTCGATGCCCGAAGATGTATATAACAACTTATACAATTTCAACGATATATATGTTGATAACAAAGATATATCTGTTAGCCTGCTTTGTGACCAGGCTACCCAAAGCAAAGATCATGTTGACACACCTCTGGGTAAATGCTGTCTCATATGGAATCTCTGGATAACATCGCTCTCTGGCATTGGAAGCATCGTCAGAAGACACAAGGCAGTTTGGTCAAAATCACAACATCAGTATAAACTAGCCCGAAACCCCTATCAAATGACTTCATTTGGATCTATTCACCTCATATACTCGTAGCCCTTTGAATTAGCTTCAGTTTGAGCTTTGGTTTGGCTCAATCGGACTTACGGTTTGAAAGTTACGCCCATTTCCGTGAACGGGTGTAAGCTGGCATATGACCGCGATCCGATCCGCCCTTGCCTACGCGATCCGATCCGACCTATGACCGCGATCCGATCCGCCCTTGCCTACGCGATCCGATCCTCCCTTGCCTACGCGATCCGATCCGACCTATGACCGCGATCCGACCCATGACCGCGATCCGACCTTCGGACCTGTTCACACGCAGCTTGTTTTGACCTATTCTAAAGGCTACTGGCTCTCCTATTTTTCTGGATTGCCTGCCACGTACCCTATCACGAACCAGTCCTCCCAGGAGCTTTCCTACAGCTATAAATACACCTTCAGAGGGCATTTTCAAGGGACTTTTTGGCATCTCCTCATCCATGGCTGCCATGGCCAACACTTCTCCATGAATAACCACCATCTTCCTCAATAAATTCAATGGATTCGGAGAGAATTATTCATTGAATTCAAGTGATTGAAAGACAATATTCATTGTAATTGTAATCTATGAGTGAAATGAGAAAATATGAAGTGGACGTAGGCTCGTTAACGCCGAACCACTATAAAAATCTCGTTGTCTTGCTTTTTTCTCTATTTTTCGATTATTTCTTCATATCCTATGCTCAAAATACGACGATTTGGGTGTTAGGACCATTTTTTGGTCTAACAATATCATAATCAATAATCATCAAGATTAAAATTACTCGATCAATTATCGTAGCAACCAATAATTATACACATGCAAACAATATCCAAATTGACCAATAAACCGCAATAGTCACTAGTTATGTAATGTCAGTATTTTAACTAGTAGTTCTATTTTAATGACAATTTGTATGTTAATTCAATTCGATGTCAATTAAAGGGCAATGGTCACGTATATGGTCGTGTAGAGGACAAGGGATGTTCTCACTCCACCGCTCAGGGGGAAGTGTAGTTTATTTAGGAGTTTGGCACTCTGCCCAACTCCTATACAGTAAATATTTTATTACTTGCTTAATGAAAGATGGATGGATCATTATAACAACTAATCGACCTTACCAAAAAAAATAGACGTCAATTTAGAATCAATTATAATTCAATCATTTGAATTCAATTTCAATAAACATTTAAATTTCCTAATAGTTAATCAAAATGATATGTCACACCAATATCAATTACCTTATATCGAGCATCACTTACTTGTCATATAATTTTAGTATCAATTTAGCTTTTCAAATAACATCTAAATGAATTATATCATATCATAAATTTAATTTAACTTGCAATGGAAATCTTGATACTTCAGAAATAAGTTTAAACACTCATATTTGATTTTAAGCAAGTTTAAAATCAAAATATATGCAAAAAATTCCGTAGTCGCCAACCTCAACAAAGCAGTTCCATGTTGTCCTGGATTTCGATATGAGTCCAATGGACGAAATCACGCATCGATCTGACATGTATGCAAAAAACTATTAGCATTAGCGCATGCTGATTTAAACAAACAAAAACCAGCCACTCATATGTGGACACATCAACATCCTCCACGGGAGAAACTCCCGCTCATCTTCCCAACAACCAACCCGTAAAACCATTACCTTGTACGCTACCCATCATTGACTGCATGTTCCACCTATTACCACGCTCGTTATCCATCATTAACTGCCCGATCCACCCACCTCCGACCATCGCCTTCAATCACCTCGTCTAGACTAGAACCACCAGCTCCACCCGCCACCTTCACCTTCAGACGTTCTGACTGTCGTGTGCCGCCACTTTAATCTTAAGGTTTCTAAACCTTAAATCGTGAATTCTAACAATGTCGGCCCACTCCAAATCCAATAGCCACCAATCAAATCCAATCGACGATCTTCACCAAATTCATATGCCTATTCCATTGATAATCATCTAGATTGAAAACAACCAATTGTTTTGTTTAGGGTTTCACAATTCAAATTTTGATCGTGGTTTAGAATGAGCCGAGCATCTAATTGAAAAACAAACATAAATTCTAATTCCATTTGTCGAGAGCTTTCCGACAATATATAATTCGGTAAAGTTCACAGAAATTGAATTTTATCGTTGTTTAATTTGATTTGCTAACTGCCATTAACTCATAGTTAAGGAATTTCAGGACTAGGAAAGGAAAACTAACGTTAGAGTAGAGACGGAGGCTACTAGATTTCAGAATAGCTATAAACTAATAGGCAAAGATAAGGTTCTTCGGCCAAAGCGGTACCAAAGCCCAAAAAGCTCGTTTTCATCGCTAAACCAAAATACATCATCTCATATGTCGAAATATACATTATTGATATTTTTTTTATTTGACATAACTATCAAAAACCCCAAAAACATAATCCCACTCAAATTTTAATTTTGCCGTCAAATAATTTTCAAATTAACATTTACGTACGATTTAACGATCGTATTATTGTTTCAAATTTCACTTCTTCTTTTTACTGAATTACACTTATGTATAAAAGGTAAAACATTGAGTTTTATGCTTCTCAAAATATTATTTAAATTTCACTAAAACACTCGTTTTAATCTAACATAAAATGTATGTTTTCTCATATTAACTTGTTAATTTCATATTACGTGACTACTATTTAAATTTTAAAATTTAATATTCTATATCAAATAAGTTGCAATAAATTCAATATTTAAAATTATCATAGGTTCTAAATTTCTAATTTCATCTTAGTAATCCAACAAAGATCATATATTGCTAATATAACAATCGTTTTATATTATTGTAGCCCAATTAATCCAAACACAATATAAATCAATAAAAAAATATTTTCTAACAACTCCTTTCAAAACTTGAATTCAATATTTTTAATTGGTCGAAAATATAAATCGTTACCACATGTATATATGTGTGTATGCGCATCAACATCTGTTACACCTTTGCAACTTTCAACGTTACCAAACCAAATGAAACTTCAAGTAATATATGTTTAGGAAAAATGGGACCATTTCGAAAATCCTAGAATGTTAAGTTAAACATCAATCACAAATCATTTATTTTAACCTTCGATTTAAAAACATTGCTTTAAACAAGTTTGCACTACTCAAATTAAGTAATATTTAATATAGATGATCTCGAGGCACATAAAAATATATCTGTAAGTTCCATCTGATTTGGATTTGACTTGCCATAGGTGTAGTGCAATGGAAAAAAAGTGTCTATGGGGCCGTTCGCGGCTCCAATTTGGACCATCTGCCACAACGATGTGTCGTTGGGCAAACGGTCCAAAATCGATGATCGCTCAAACGAATCAAATTTGAGCTGTTGGAACTACGACTCCTTCCCTTTATATACCTTCCCTCTCCCCTCCCCCTTCATTTCTTCACTAAATCCTCCCTCCATTCTCAATTTTTTTCTGTCAATTCAAGCTTAATTTAAGGTAATTTTCACCATCAATATATTTTAAACGTTCGTATGTACAAAATATATTTTTTCGTAATTTTTCAGTCATTTTTTTCCAGTTAAATGACACATTCCTCTGCACTTGGTTCAGCTGGATCTTCGTCCACGCTCATCGCTACGTGGACCGTGAAAAGAGGACTTTCATAGAAATCTACCACAATCATTTACATCTCAAAGGCATGGGGAGATTTTTGACCGTGGTTTAGAGGGACTTTAATGAGCGGTTCGATGATGATTTGACGCAGACCCAAATGACGAACAAATGAGATAATCTAAAGAGAGTCTGGACATCTAGGAATGAACCGCTTCAAATTCCATACGGTGTATATGATGTTGTTCACGACCGCCTCGACGGCTCAAACGAATGGTGGAGCAGTCCTGCCTGCTTGTATCAAAGGTTTAAGAGAAATCCACCTCCGAAGTTTCGACAGCAGGATGAGCTTTTCGGGGGCTGCATAGGGAAAGAAACCTGCAGGCATAAGATTCCTGCACCACCATAACCCCTTACTACGACTGATACAACTATGTATCGCGATATTATAAGTGGACGGAGCCCACCACTAGTTCAGTATACACGCAGACATACGTCGTGCGATATGTCTAGCAGACAAACTACCGAACATCCATTTGTTTAAACGAATCGTTCCACAGTCGCAGTGGATCGTTGCTTTTCTTTTCTGTCTACTGTTACTAACGTTGAGAAGCGAGAGATTATTGAGATTTTTCGTATCAATCGTCAGGCTTGGATGTGGTGGAGGTACTATCTGATCAAGACTTACTTGGTATATAAGTTATCAACTGAGGATCATCGCTAGTAACATGTTGTATTTCTCTATTTTATTAGTTTCTATAATATTATTATGCAGTAGACTGTTCTGTTTGGTTTACTATATCATTCTTCTTTAATGATGCTGTTCTGCTTTAAATATAAATTAATTAACTCAGAAAACAAAAATACAATGATCCGCTTAAAGCAACAAGCGCATTCTACGCTAAGTAAAATACCCCGCTAAATTACCCCATTAAAATACCCCGCTTCCGCTACCCTCAAATATACCCTATGTCTAATAACAGACATAGGTTCAAGTTCCACCTTACACACACTTCTCATAAAGGATAATAACCAAGAGTTATATGTGTCATGAATTGAAGCGGATGCACATAAATTAATTTATCACTAATTTTTGTGTCCTCCAAGTCCTCTTGAGTATATTCAAAGAAACATAGATGATGTATAGCGAAACACCAATATTTTAATATTTTACAACACTCCAATTGCACCTTCATTTTTCACTACAAATTTATATTTAAATAATGACTTAAATGAAAAAGAAAAAAGAATAATTACTTAAATGGAAACTTAGGACGGAAATCAAAAACAGGAAACTACTTACAAGGACAATCGGCCTTAATATTTTATCCATAAGGACACGCGCTTAAAATTTTACTCAGAAGGACATTACGCTTAAAACTTCCGTCGCCCCTTTCTCTCTTCTTTAATTTCTTCTTCCGCTCCTTTCTCTCTTCTCCGATTTCTTCTTCCACGAAATCAGCAAATCGAAAATAACGAAATCATGTCAGAAGGAAATCGAATCAAATCAAATTCGCCAACTATCTTATAGTCGAATCTCAATCATCAACCGAAACAGCAAAATTTAGGGCACGAAATAGGGCCGATTTCAAAAATCAACCTCGATTGGATTTTTATTTGTTGCTATAATCATTATACTTCAATGATGATTTCTGCCGATTAGTTTTAGGGTTATTTTGCAAGGTGATTCGTGATTTTTTTTGTTCTGCAATTTTAATGTTAAACTTTTCAGCGCGTGGGTATCATTTTTATATTTTTTTAGGTATTATTTTTGTTTATTTAACACTGTTTTATATTCGTTTGTTGTGTTTTTAATGTTGTATTCATTTTGTAGTTGTATTGTTGCATTATCTATGTATTACAGTCGAAATTATTTCGTTATAATCAACCAAACTGTGATGTAAGTTATTTTCGTTTCACTTTTTATTTAAAACAGTACATCAGTTTTTAGGTATCATTTTTTTATTTTTTTGGGTATCATTTTTACTGTATTCACTGTGCTATGTTTTTTCAGTTACTTTTTGTTGCTGTATTAATTTTGTTCTTGTACTGTTGCATCAGTTTTGCTACTAAAACGAATCTATTCCATTTTAAACAATCAAATTGTGATTCAAACATTTTCTGTATTACTTTTGTCGTTAAAATATTAAAGCAGGCTTTAGGTATCAGTTTTGTATTTTTTTAGGTATCAGTTTTATGGTTTAGTGTATAAGAACTGTGGCAAGTAGGTAAATTTGAGTTGTTTGCTTTGGTAATTGACTTTTTTTGATTTACAACATTAATTCTAACTGATGATACCAACTGATTAAAAAAATAACACCCGCCTACTCAATTCAAATCTCATAAAAATAATATTTATTTTCAATAATACCTATTGATTAAAAAAAATAATAGCAATCAATTCAATTCAATTATCACAAAAATGAGATTATTCACAATAATACACAGTAATACACACTTGTATCATATCATATGATACCTACAGCTATACATAACTGATATACTAGGATACATTGTTTTCCTACACAATATAAGTACATACAACACTACTCCACATTCCAAGCATGCATTCAAGTATTTACTTTTACTTGTACTCAATCCAGTCTTGAATACAAGTAAATTCCAGCAGCATGCAATATCTGCAAGAATTTCAAGCACAATCAAAACTTATACCGACATAATAATGTAAATTCAGCTACAAAATATAAAACTGATAACTAGAAAAATATAAAAATGATACCTAAAAACTGCTATGATGTAAATTCAGCTACAGCATATAAAAATGATAACTAGAAAAATATAAAAATGATACCTAAAAATTGCTATGATGTAAATTCGTGTTGAAAATATAAAAGTGATACCTAAAAAAATATAAAAATGATACCTAAAAACTGCTGTGATGTAAATTCAGCTACAACATATAAAAATGACAACTAGAAAAATATAAAAATGATAACTAAAAACTGCTGTGATGTAAATTCAGCTACAACATATAAAAATGATAACTAGAAAAATATAAAAATGATACCTAGAAACTGCTTTCATATTTTGAAGGAAATCTACTACAAAAAATATTTACATCCCACTTTGATTGATTAAAACAACATAATTTCGATTGAGTTGCAAAATTAATGCAATAGTACAAGTACAAAACTAGATATAGTATCAAAACTATAAACAAAACAGCATAACACTATTAATATAAGAAAAATGATACCTTAGAAAATGGAAAAATGATACCTACGAACTGCTGCTAACTTCACTGTAAAAAAAAAAAACTTTTTCCAGCGATTTTTTTCTCGTTCATCTCTCTCGTTCGATTTTCTAGGATGAATTCACGAAATCAAAAAATCACGAAATCATGTTTACTGCCAAACGAATCATAGCAATCGAATTTACCCTTATTTCGTGAACGATTTCAGCAATCGAATACGCACGAGATCGATTCTGTGCCCTAGATTTTGCTGGTCGATTTATGTTTGAGGATCGATTGTACGAGATGCCACGGATTTTGATTTGATTGATATTTAAAATGATTTCGGGATAGAAAATCATTCGAGATGATGAACGACGAGGCGATGAACAAGATAATTAGCGACGAGATGAAGAATGACGGAAAAAATTTATACCGTTTGTCCTTCTGAGTAAAATTTTTAATACCGTTTGTCCTTCTGAGTAAAATTTTAGGCGTGTGTCCTAACGAATAAAATTTTAATATCGTTTGTCCTTCTAAATAAAATCCCCAATCAAAAAACAGCTAACATATTGCACCGTTTGAAGTCATTGATCGTTCTCTATGTGCGTGTACATTCACACGCATACATCAAATATACAATTCACAACCCCCTTACTCAAGGCATGAGGAACTAATTAAGAACGCAAATTCCTCCCACCATTCCAACATGGCTAATGCTCTTACAGCATCTCCAATTGTTAAAGGGTTAATAGTCAACATATTAAATTCATGACATAGCCCAACAGAATGATGCTTATTTGATAGATGTCCAAACATCGGACGTTTATTAAGCAGAAGTCCTAAACTAGACGTCTAATAGATGTCCAATGTTTGAATGCCTATTAAATAATAGACATTCAAAATTATCCAAATTGTATTATATCAAGGCTTCTGCTTGTTTGCAAATACATTGCTGTTCGGTGCTAAAGCTTTCACTTTCAGTTGAACGGAAGTGTTGTTGCTCCAACTAACCAAGCATCTAATGGGAAATAATCGTTTGGACCCGAAAATGTGTGGTTTCCTGGACCAAATGCATCTAGCCTCTGATTTTTGGATCAGGGGGCCATGCATTTTTGGATCCAAAGGAATAGCGCCCGCATCTAATATATGTGTCCTTTTATGCATTGGTGTCCACTTTTGAACGTCCATCAACAGGCATCCACTGTTGAGCGTCTATTAAATAGATATCCATGTTAATGCAGGATTCTGAGCATTCTCAATACAGGTAATTTAAAAAGGAAGAAAAAAAAATCGCACCAAATACGCCCAAACATTGTTGGAAAAGATAAAAAAACAGAAAAACACACCGATTAAACCATTTCTAACCAATACAGTCTTTGAGAGATAACTTGGTAATAACATTACAAACTCTACCTGAATAGAATATTTGAATACAATTAAACAAAATTTAGTATTTGGGTGGTGGTTTTTGAGTAGGGAGCAGACCAAAGCGTTTCTTCAAAAGAACCCGCTGCCTTGAGTACTTGTCATCCGGCGAGAAACGAGCTACAAAACCACCATGATAATTTAACATCTTAAGACCATCACTTATACATAGCTTATTCATTAAAGGTAAATTTTTTTCTTATAAACCAATGACTCAGATTAAAAAATGGATAAACATGATACATGAATCTTCTTTAACCAGGGTTCCAGCCTACTTTTTTATTCAGACTATATGCATGATTCGGAAACGAACGCTCTTTCAATTACTAGCACTGACTTTCACCATTCTATCCATGCAATCATACCTCCTCCTCCACCACTCCCCCCCCCCACCCCCCCCCCCCCCAAAAAAAAAAAAAAAAACATATTCCCAAGAAAAGGAAACAAAATACTTATATGCATGATTCTAAAATGAATGCTCTTTTAATTAATAGCACCGACTTTCACCATTCTAATTATAGCAATCTTACCACACACAAAAAAGAAAAGGAGAATGAGCAAGGAAGAAAGCTTTCCAAATTTGACAGCAGTACCAGTATGTATAACTTCAGTTATTATAAGCTCTTTCAGATGCTTAAAGAAAAAAGGAAAAAAAAAAAAAAAAAAATCCAGTGAATGGTTTCTTTCAGTCAAGTTGATAGAATAAATTTGTATTGCTTTGTCTTCTTAAGTACAAGGGCTCTCATCATTGATTTTACTTGAAAGACTAAAGTCGAAAAATCCTACAAAAGAAGATAGTAATTCAATATACCTGGATGAGCAGATTCTGTTACCTTCCCAAGCGGTGACACTGTCTGCATAGAGGAAAAAAAAATGTTGCTATGACGAGTCTATCTAAAACTGAAAGGAGAGAAAGAACAAGCAAAATTATATTCAATTAATTTCCATCAAACTATAATAAATAAGATTAAGGATTTGCATAAACATACAAAAAAAAATTGTAGGTTTTGGATTACAATCTTGTGCTAACTCCATTCGATAAATACAAAAAACAATTTATGCCAAACAAGAAAGAGCCCGTTTGGTTCCGTTTTGAATTTTGTATTTTGTGTTTTCAAAATGCTACAAAATACAAGAAAAAGTGAGAACTATATTTACAATCCTTGGCCATTGCAAAGATGGATGGGCAACGAAGGAGTTGAATTATTTTCTGCTTTTTACAATGTCTCAAAACATGAAAAATCCAATAAACTCGTTTTCTATTTTGTCTGTTAGCTTCATTTTCTAAAATTGTTTGTTTTCCAACAATAAAATGCGCGCAATTTTGTTCAGTTAGAACTACAAGACTAGAAAGTGAACACCGAATAGGGCCAGAGCTTTTGAAATCAAATTAAAATGTCCATATTCCAATCAGATCTGGTCCACTACTAAGCCAACCAAGACAAATGCCTAGGGCATCCCCTTCTCAGCGGCAGCCCCACAAACAATAAATAAATAAATAGAAATAAATTGAAGGTTACATTTCAAAAAGAAAAAAGGAAGAAAGACGGAAAAAAAAGATGAAGTGTGTAAAAGGGGAAAAAAACTTACAGAGGGGGGAAACACACACACACACACACACACACACACACACACACACACAGAGTATCGTCGGGCATGCATAGGGCGAGAGGACGAAAATAAGAGATCGACCTACATTGGGCAGCAGGCAGGAAATTCATTTATTTTCAGTTCAAACTAAAGTTAATTATTATACTAAGTTTTCAGTGTTGTTTTGCTGATAAATTATATATTCATTGTAGACTGAAAGCAAACAACCATTGTCCATTAACCTGATGAAATGAAAGGAACACAGTTTGAGGAACTGAAGTGTGATTCAAAGAAGACTGGGGCAAATTTTGGAGTCAACAATTGGTATTTTTCTTATTCGTTCATGTTCTTGGAAACAATAAATAATTAATTTTTGCTATGCTTTACTGATTTTGAATTTGAACGATTATTAGATGAGTAAAATAAAGTGAAAAATAATGATTTTGGATATATTTTTATGCAAGCTTTAAAATATGTATGTTATGAAATTCTTATAATTGTACACTTAATTTTAATAGAGAATAAAGACACAAAAAACCATGCAAGGTTTCAAAAACAAAATTCTGGTGATTACAACAAGAAGGCTAAGCCTAAACAATGAAAGACAAACTAGTTAAACCATGCTGGTTCAATTTCCAATGTATCAAACAAAAACTCAAATCTCAAAAATCTCAACCTTAAACTCCAAGTAATATTGGATACCGGAGACAAATGCACCAACCAAAAAAGTTGAAACTGATGAAGGCCTTGAATACTCTGAAGCAGTAAATGAAGATGAAAATATCGATTACATAGTTATGAACGAAGATGAGCATAACAAAGATATTTTCATGGATGATCATAACAATGATGTTATCCATGAATGTGTTAGTAAAGAAGTTGTCCTTAATCTTAGAGAAGACATTGATGTCAATTATGAGAGGGGTTGTGGGGAAAAAACACAAACGCTAAGAGAACAATGTCTATTCATCGAAAACCCTATTTAAAAAAAAAAAAAAAAAGTTTCCAAAAACAAAGCTAATGGTAGATGCTTTACATCCAAAAACATTGTTGGGGATATCCAAGTCGAGAATGAAGAAGAGAATGATAAAAAGTGGCTAGCATGTTCAAATAAATATGCAAGTTTTTTGTTTTTGTGTTAGTTAAGCACTAAGTTATTCAAGCACACTCAAAACACATCAAATTTAGCATAAGAAAAGATGGATGATTGGCATAGTCTTTCATCAAAACGTTGGAATCTCAAATCGATAAAGAGAGACAACGTTGGAAGCAAGTACTTGTTCATTGATATTGTAAAAACTTCATCTTGAAATTATTTGCAATTTCATGGATTTAACGAAGGAATTTACACAAAAACACCAATTTTTTTTGTCTCAGCTTATCCGATTTGCTATCAAATTTGATCTAACAACGGAAGATCACTTCAGGTATGTGGTAAACAATTAACTTATTATTATTATTTAATCACAAAATTCAAAATGAATTGATAAGTTTATTGGCTAAGAAGAACAAAGAAACAATTCTAATAAAAATTAAAAATGAGGATTTTTTTTTTCTATTTTCATTGATTACAATACGGAACTGAGGCATAAAGAACATATGTTCATTATCAAAAAATGTGTGGATGTGAACTATGCAAGCAATGCGAAAGAGTAAAAATTCCTTCGTGGATATATAAAAAAGGATGACATATTGGGAGATGGTCTTTTCAAATAATTTTAAAATGTGTTGACGGATCATAACTCAATATCAATAATAAGAGATATCAAGGTTATGATAACAGTTCAAACGATAGGTATGGTAGGCTTGCTTCTTTATTATTAATAACACGTTCGATTTTATGTGTTGTGTTGATTGATCATATTGCTCTTAAATTTTATATGGAAACAAGGTGTACAAAAAAGACTAGTTTAATGTTAGTCCTAGGACTTTTCATATTTTATGTGATGTCGTTGCTTGAATCTTATGCTATGTGATATGATATGGCCAAACCATGTATTAAAACTAGAATGTTTTCTTGCTTATGTGCAAAAATTCATACCTTATTTTCCGGTTCAACTCATCAATGGAACATACTTAGAGAATATGTGAATGATTTGATTCCAAAGCATTATCCGCTACATGTTGGGGAAACCATATTGAAAATGTAAAAAAAATAAGAAATCAAGCTGGGTAAATTAGAGATGCACTAACTGAAATTGCAAACCATATTGCAATGATGGAGGTTAAAAATTTGGTGTCATAATGCTTTGGGGAACTTAGTAAATTTTGATTAGCATATGCATTTGGCACATAAAACTTATAACATTAATCAAGCACAATACCGGAAAATAAGGCATAAATTTTTGCACATATGAAAAAAAAAAAAAAAAATCTAACTTTACTGCTTGACTTAACCATATCACATAGCACAAGATTCAAGCTACGGATATAGAAGATGCAATTGTTGTGTTCTTTGAAAAACTTAGAAAAAAAGGATTTATATGCTTTGTAAATAAAACTAAGGAACTTGTAGAAAAACCATAATTTCCGTTACCGGCTGGCCTACTTCCAACACCAAGTACATACCGGAAAAAAAAAAACCATACATCAATCTGTTTTTTGTGACTGATTTACAGATCAAAGTGTAAACAATATCTCAAATCGGATCAAAAACAAGAACATGTAGACAATAATTTTATACATTAATTTAGGTGTACATTTCACATATATTTATTGATTCAAGCATAAAAATCAAACGTATGTCAGTGAAATAGATTTAAATATCACAAACAACCTACAAATTTCTCTCTCACCTTCTAAAAGCATTTTTAAATCTTCAAGTCGAACCTTTGATTCAACTCTAAATCCTTTTTTAATCCAAGAAATACATATAAAAATGATATATAGACAAACATACACACACGTGTATATGTGTGTGTGTATGTATATATGTATATGTATATATATATATATTTATTTATTTATTTATATAAGAACTTCAGATATGTGATGAGATTTGAGGTTGGAAGGAGATAAAAATATAAATATAATTTACCTCGTTATCGTGTAGTGTTGATTCACTTTTCTCCTTGTACTGCTTTAATTTATTTTCTTCTCCAATTTGTGTGTCTGTATTATAATATATATATTATTTTATAATTTAGAAAAATAATAGAGAAGAACAAATAGTGGAGCTTCAGTGGCTGTTATGGTATCGGTAAATTTACCATTATCAATCGATTGGTAGACATTTTTGATTGAAATTGGAATACCAGTTAAAACGGTATGGTAACGGTAAATTTACCATTTTTAACGGTAAAATATCGACAACATTTATTCAATATCAGCGGTAAAGGTAATTGTACCAATCATTTTAAAATATATGGTATTCATTTGATATGCTTTATTACATGTATTTAGAAACAAATAAATATTTAACTTAGTTCAATAATAAGGTGCAATAATTCCAAGTACACTTATTTTCTTCCTCATTTATGTTTTTTATTAACTTACACTACATATATAGTATAATAAAGATGCACTGTGTACAAAAAATATATCAAGATACAAACTTTGATGGACAAAAGGTAATTTACCATTCCCAGTACAACGGTTACTAGATTATTGGTATATCAGTCTTCGGTATATCAGTCGATCGGTAGCGATAAGCAATTCTGATTTACCAGTAAAAACGGTACGATAACGGTATTTGTCAAATGATAACGGTAATCATTACCATAATAACCCTAAGCTTCACGGCTCTTTCCAAAAAAATATGACTCAATCAAAGCCATTGGAATAAAATATGTAAAATCCAAACTGTCAGGCCGAACAAAACCCTAGCCTTCCTGTTCGAATCCGTCGACTCACCCTATAATAGGGTCGATCGCCCTAGGTCAACCGGTTTAATAAATGTATCGAGATGTGTAAAATTTTAAATTATGTTTTTATTATTTAATTATTTCCGTTTCGAATTTGTTCATCATCTTTAAAAAAAAATCGTTCGAGCTTCGACCACCAAACTTTAAATATCAAAGTTGCTCAAATTTTCACCATGAACACAATGGTGCAAGTTTCTTGATCAAATTTCATCATTTACACCAATTCCATTTTTGAAGCCTAAATAACTAATTAAATAATAAAGGTATTATTTACAGGGTGTTACAGTATAATCAAATAATTATCCATGTGACATACCCTTAACTCTACTAGTAACTTCATTATTTCAGTTTTTGAGCACTCTTTGCACCGTAGCTCTTGTACTCAAGATATCGAATGGATATTTTTCTCCAATGTCACCCTTCCCTAATCTTTGAAAGGGTGCATCTATATCCAGATTTACTAAAAGAGAGTGAATTTCTTTGTGTAGTAGCAACCAAGTCATATGTGTATGCACGCATGTATATATCTGTTATTTGATCAGACTTTCCATCATTCATCCTCAAGTTGTGCATGCCTTTTAGAAATGATTCAATCTAATTGAATGGAGAATTCAATACTTCATGCCTTTCCCCCGTTCCCCCATCGGATGAAACGATGAATCATCAAAGAGCGGTTTTCAAGAAGTCTCATTTGCTTTGCTAATGGTCGGTTTACACTAAGCACTTCATAAGAGGAACCAAGTTTAAGCTTGTAAGCTGAAGCCATGATCAAAGCACACACTCTAATATTGAACATATATTCTTAACATAATGTATATGAAACATTGTTTCAAGTTGTTTATTTAAAAACTTAAAACTTCTTTTTTTTACTTTGCAATCCTAACTATTTTTTATTAGACTTACAATCGCCAACGTTGCAGAACAATCAACCCCAATGATGCAGAGGGAGTCAAATGATCCAAGGACCTCATGCGGTGCATGTTAAATTTGATGATACAAAATCACGAATTGGTGGAAACAAATATGCAAAATGGAAAGTAAATATTTTTTAATATGGAAATGCATAATTTATTGATTGCATATGCATGAGATGGAAAGGTAATAAATGCATAATTATTTTCTTCCATCTTTGCAAAGGAAGAGAATGATTTATTTACTTGCTATGTCTGCGCCATTTATTACATCTGCAATTTACCTCCATTATTTCTTACCGTATCTTAGTAATTTGATTGATGACTCACATATATTTCACTGATTATATATTAGGGGTAAACTTTATAGTAAACTCATCCGGGCATGGAGCCAATGATCCTCAAATGGGGTCTCTTCTTGTTAAGCCTAATTTGAAGTTTTGGTTATGTAAACTCTAATCTTGTAATCTCTTGTATTTCTTTTTTATGTGGAACAAAATCTCTCTCATCTGGACTAGACGTACACTAGCTTCTTAATGATAGTGGAACCAGTATAAATATTGTGTCTTTATTTTATTTTCTTATAGTTATTTATTATTTGTTTGAAGTAATAGAATAATTGATGTTAGATTGTTTGATGTTCAATTTGCAAATCTAGATCCTGTTTATTGTGTTTCCGCATATGTGCAACCTTTTTCGCACAACAGTGCATGCGGACTAATGTGGGCAAACAAGGTTGACCTCTTCATTTATGTGCATCCCCAGTATTGAAAAAACAAATCAGAACAACATAAGCATGAAATACCTACTTAATATTGTATCATCAATTGTTGCACCTACCGCATTGGAACTTATATTAAAGCCGAAATAACCATTCAACAAAAAAAAAAGAAAAAAAGAGCCAAACCGAATCGGTATTTCTAGAAAATTGAAATTGGTCGAATGAAATATAATAGGACCAATTGGTATGATTGACTGTTGAACGATTTTGCCAAATTGCTAAATATAAGATTGGAACAACCTTGCAATCACTTCTCGCCAAAAAAAAGTACCTAAGGATTATAGATGTCATGGCTTCAAGCGGCTATGCACAACTTAATTTTCCTCAAGAATTTACCGAATTCTCCAAGCATATATTCAAAGAAAAAAGAGTAGAATAATTGATCAAGTCCATGCTTATTTTAAAATGTGATAATGCTATAGTTTTTCAAAACAAATTGCTCTTCAAAAAACGTCATCATGAACTAAAATAAAATAATACTGTTAAGACTTAAGATGATATTATATAAAATTTATTGACATGGATAGTTACGTTCTATCAGAAATGATTTTGAAGTTTTGTTTATCAAATTTAATATTGGTTCGGTTTTGAAATACCAAAAACCTATATGTAATATGTATCAAAAAACCAAACGAATATGTAAAGTAAAACAGAAACCACACAATTATCCAATAAAACCGAACCAAACTAGTCAATAATTGCAACCAATTAACTAATAAACCCAAATCAAAGTAACCAAAATTGACTGGTTTCTTATTTTGGAAATAAGATAATAATGTTACCCTTTAGGTGATCTAATATTTCATTAATACCGCCACCATCCTCAAATTGAAAATGAGCAATTTTTGTTCATCCCTATCTAGTTGAGCTCTGTTTTCCATCAAAAACCAAGTTTTATTTATCATTTATCAAATAAAAGAAATAATCATGTATATAGAAAAGGTAAATAATAGCATTTGTTAAATTTCTTTATTGAATTAAAATACAAATGACGGACTGTAGAGATTGCTGATAGCACGGTGGGAAGAAACAAAATTATTTGTGTGGAAGTGTAGATAGTTGTATTATGTGTCATTTTTTGAATTTGACTTGTATATTAATGAGTCAAACTATTTTTAGAATTTTTATCAGTGGAGCCAGTTGAGAGAATGTAAACATTAGGGACAGATCTCTAAAATAAAATATTATGTTTTGCTCCTCACGTAAGTTTTGATTTAAAGCAGGTCCATGTTATTGTAGCAACGTGTTTTTCGTGATTTTTAAGCTACTAATATTAAAAAATGTAAATATTAACAGAAGATTACTTAAAAAGAAAAAATTTGCAGAAAAATCTGCATTTATTATAAAAAAGTGTAGACATATCTACAGCTAGTCTCATAGTGTATTGCAAAAACAAAACAAAAAGTTCCAAAAAATGTCTGCACTTATTATGAAAATAGTGCAGACATATCTACAACTATGGAATGGTGTATTGCAGATATATCTCAGTATATCAAAAAAAGGCCGATATGTCTGCAATATTCCTGTATAATTTCTTTTTTTCTTTGAATTTTTACTGAAAGTGAGATATTTTTCATTTATATGCAATTTACATTATTTTTTAATGATTTTTCTGCAATAATATTGTGATATTGAATAAGAATAGACATTGAATTTGAAATTTTGAAGCAATCGGCAAAAATTGTATAAAAGTATGCAATTTATTGAAAAATTACAATTATTCCTGCATGTTTTGCTGAAGAGTGGTTTTTTTAAGTTTTTTTTTTTTTTTTTTACATGAATACGAAGATGATTATAATTTAATTTAAAGTTTGGTAGTATTTACATTGATTTTTTATGTTTTTTGATGATTTTTAAAAACATGAACCTAATTTAAAATGTTTTTAGACAGAGATATTTTGTGTATTTTAAAACTTAACAGAGACCTTAATCAACTATCCCCAAGAAAAATTATAACAAAAGCAGATCTATTCTAAAATAATTGTCAGGTACAATTTCAAATAATAATAGAAATGTGTCTTTTGAAGTTGCATCATAGAAAAATAATAATTGTACAAGCGAGATTTGAAATCACGCAAAATTGATGGCTGGCTTCGTGCCAATAGGACCAAAAAATAGTGTATGTTTGTAACTCGTTTCCCAACTGGGTGATGTTTTTGTTTGTTTTCTGAAGTGAACCTGGACCTGATTGACTTTAAGGGTGCGTTTGATTTTGAACGGAAAGGGGTATTTGGAAGAGTTATTTTGAAGGGGAATTGTAGCGAACAAGATTTTTTTTTTTTTTTTTTTTACGAAAGGGGTAAATTGGAAAGGGTAGAGTTACAATTTTATTGTTTTGTATTTATTATTTTTATTGTTTGTGTGTTTATTGTCGAACAAAATAGTAAAATGCAGAATACAAATTGCAGAATTTAAATTACGGAATACAAATTGATAAATACAAATTACATAAACATAAAATACAGAAAACAAGCTACTGAAGTGGATACTGGGGTGCATACTGGGATGTATACTGAGGTGGATACTGGGGTGCATACTGGGATGGATACTGGGGTGGATACTGAGGGAAATTCATCTTAAACTGTCTGTATCGGATTGCTTGCTTGCGAACCTCGATTTCATAACGCAACCAGTTTTATCTTCGTCATCAGGAAGAACCATGAATGTATCTTGATTTTCCTTACTTTTGAGAATTGATATTGCGTGGTTTATGTCAATACCATCAAATGTTCTTGCACGGTCTATTGCATGCTTCACAATCGGAATTTCAATAGGTTGTGGACTTGCGTTAGACAAGGGAGAATAACTAGCATTCGTACATGGATTTGAATTCGGACTGTCGGATTCAGAATGAGCTTTCTCGCTCAGTTGCCTGGAGTGTATCATATCAACAATTTCTTACACCTTCGAAGAAGTTTCAGTTCTACCTCTTCTGCCAGAACGAGGTCTAGATGAAGAACGTGCACCCCGTGGTTGGCTAGGAGGCTCATGAAACGATTGTTGAGTCCAGATGTCTTCTAGTGGCACTTGAGATTCATTGAAGAACATAGGTTGTACAAACTCGGGTGGAGGAGAATGTGACTCTTGTTACATGTTTTGACTTGTAGAGCCTGGAGTGTAAGCGCCAGAACCTGATGCGGTATCGTTGCCAAAAATTTGCTCCAGTTCAGTCAAATTTTCAATTGGGTGCATCTTGTACTTTAACTCCATAGAGCCGTACTCCTAAATAGACGCTTATGTTAATTACTGAACGTTTAAACTTGCAGATGAAATACATTACTGAACTGGAGTTCAAATGTTTTACCGCCACTCGACCAACCCACCAACCCTTGCTTCCACTGATTGATACGTATTTATGATCCCATCCGGCACCCGTTTTCTCATTCAAATTGCGCCATATAGTCCATTTCATCTTATAAGCATCGTATTTAGCCGTCACTTGTTCAACAGAGACCGGTATCTCAGTCGGCGATGTTGCTAAAGCCTCGTTCAGAGCAGTTGCAATCCTCTTGTGAATTCTTTTTTTGTTCTTTCCAGCTGCTTGGTAAGCATCAACAGCTATACGAAGAAACTCTGAAGTTGCAAACGGAGACCACACTTTCAGAGGTCGGTGAAATGTTGCTTTCGGACGAGTTACTTCAGTCATCGTTGATGAAAAATTGTGGTGTTTGAGGTGTGGAATGTTGAAGGAAATGAGGTGGAAGGGGGTTGATTTTATAAGATGGAAAAAAAACAGCCGTTAGAAATGTTTCAGCTGGCGTCAAACGTTGCGTCCGACGCATCGGGCGCAAAAACTACGATTCCAACCGTTAAGCTCAACTGGACAAAGTGGTGGATCCCACGTTGGACGCTTCATACGCGTCCGACGCCGACGCCAACGTAACCTGCCCCTTCCAGAAATCAAATACTGCCTTAAAAAAAGGATTCTTAAGCAAACCCACCGTATTTCACCTTTTTCTGTAATCATCATTATGGATATTAAAAAATATTCATCATTCCTCAATGACTGATGCAAAGGGCCCTGGTGTAGTACCATTTGAGGAAGTTACCAACCGCGACAACTCTATTAGTATTAACCCCATGGTGAAGGTAACTGAATACTACCTCTTACAAATTAGTTAGAAGGACAAATTTCATATAAATCCCTTTCACAAAATTAAAGGTTGAATAAAAACTTATTATTGAAATAGTCTGACTTTAAAGTCACTAGAAATTGTACTTTCCAATTATAGTGTGTTTGCTTAATTTCAACTGCACATTGGAACTTCTAAAGTGATCATATCTAAAATTTCAGCCATATGGATCAGTTTTTACCATTTGTCTTAAAATATATTTTTTGGTTGTAACGATATGCTAGGATGTTACTATGTTAGCAATTTGTCTTAACCATATATTTTGTATGTGATCCGGAAGATATAGTGAATATATTTCTAACTCTCTGCTTATGGTTTTTTTTCCCTCTTTTATTGTAAACACAGTGAGCACCGAGAAAAATTAAAGAAGGAAACAAAGTAGCCTTAGGCAACCCAAATCTTTAGCTTTGCTCGTTGTTTTATTGATCAGTTTGACCCTTCATCGGTATTTAAACCAACGTATTTGTTGACACATTTTTTGGCAAAAGCTGTCACACATGGAATTCCTGAATGATAACACGCTCGAGCGATAGAAACGACGTCAGAAGACATTGAGAGATTTGGACAAAATCACATCCTCAACATAAACAGGCCCGAAACTCCTATCAGACGACCTCTTTTGGGCCCGAAAACAGCGATTACGGAGCTGAGCTCTGTAACATTTGTAGATCTCTGAATTAGCTTCAGTTTGAGCTTTGGTTTGGCTCAATCGGACTTACGGTTTGAAAGTTATGCCCGTTTCCGTGAAAGGGTGTAATCTGGCTATCTCCTGGATCGGTTCGCCCCCCCTCGGATCGTCCTCATGCTTCGCGACCCGATCCGACTGCTCCAGCACGTCACCACTTCACGTCTCAGCATCATTAGCAATCAGACCTCGGTTCGTGGGGACCTCACCGCGATCCGACCTCACCACGATCCGACCTCACCACGATCCGTTCCTACGGTCCGATCCTCTGACGCGTGACGAAGCCCTTGAACGAGTCCACCACGACCCGAATCGTGTGGATCTGGCGCCACGTGTCCTCAACAGCCAACTTGACCCGTTCTACCACAAATCACGGTCCGATCCGACTACCTCGGGATGGGCGCCACGTGTCCCCGCGAACCGACTTCTGTATCAGCCCTCCTACGGCTATAAATACACCATTTGAAGGCATTTTCAAGGATCTTTTGGCCATTCTTCTTCACGGCTTCCACCATTGCTGAAGTGCAAGGATTTTGCACCCTTCTTCACATAAATTCTCCTCTTCTAATCTCGATTAACACACGGATTGTGTGATTGCATGTAACTGATTCTTGTAATCTGTCAGTATAACAATAAGATTATAAAGTGGACGTAGGCTACATCTACAGCCGAACCACTATAAAAACTTTGTGTGTCTCCTCTTTATTTTCTTTTTTCTGCATTGATCTGCATTTGGGTGTTAGGCCCAATTTTTGGTCTAACAGTATTTCTACTAAAATTAACCACCTAAAAACAAGACAATCCTAAACTAATTTCTTATTCCGATTTAGCAAACAGTGCAAGTAACAAAGAGGAACTAAAAATACCTTGGTAGTGTAAACTTTGTCCCCATTCTCGTTGATGTAAAACCGAAGATACATCTTCAGCGGTTCTTCAAACTATGAAATACAATCAATAATTAGTCGGATATTCTGCAAAAAGTAGAACTTCCTCAAACAATAATAATATTTCTGCTCTACGATCAAAACGTAAGAATGGGTACATACCGTAATTTTCTGATTGATAATTTGGGAAAATGCAAGAGTTTCAATAGCAGTAGAAAATATTTAGCGATGTCTGCAAAAGCTGCGTTTGCGTACGGCTATTATCGTCGAATTTTCTGGAACAGACCAATGCGCCATTGACTAAACTAACCGACCCTTTAACCGGATGGCGCGAATAATAAGAATGGATCCCTAAAATCAAATACTCCGTACCGCATCCCTGTGTAATCTGTCCGTGGTACTTGTAGTAGCGTGCTCCTGTGATTTTTTAAGCTATTTCTTAAAAAAAATCGAAAAATTGTAAATATTAATATATTTCTTGATTTTTTAAGCTACTTCTTAAAAAAAATCGAAAAATTGTAAATATTAATAAAAAAAGAAAAGAATTTGCATAAATGTCTACAATTATTGTGAATAAGTAAAAATATATTTACAACTATTCTCATAGTGTATTGCACACAGTGAAAAAAAAAAAAAAAAAAAAACGGTTGTGTAAATGTTTGTACATATTGTGAAAAAGTGCAGACATATCTGCAACTATTCCCATAATGTATTCCAGACATGTCTCCATGTATTAAAAAAGAAATTTGAAGACTTATTTACAATTTCTCTGTATAATTGTTTTTTTTTTTCTTTATGGCATTTTTACTGAAAGTGATATATTTTCATTTGTATGCAATTTACATCATTTTTTGATGATTTTTCTGTAATACTATGATGTTGAATAAGTGGCATCGAATTTGAAATTTTGAAGCAATCAGCGAAAATTGCATAAAAGTATGCAATTTTTTGTTCTAATTGCGGGGATGTTTGCAGTTTCTTGACAAATGTAGTCATTCTTACATGTTTTGCTGAAGCATGATTCTTTTTGTTTTCAGAGCTTTTTTTTACTTTTCTTACATGAATATGAAGATGAATACATATTGAATTAAGTTTGAAGTTTGGTAGTTTTTACATTGAATTTTGATGTTTTTTTTTGAATTTCGAAAAATATAAACCTAATTTACAACATTTTTACAGAGGAATGTTTTGTGTAATTTGAAACTTATCAAAGACCTTAGCCTAAGAAATGCAGTTTTCCAGTAAACAATTACTCGGAATACATTTGATGGCACGTCTATTAACACCATGTAATTTGAATAAAAAAACTCTGACCTTATTGGAAACTAAAGGGTAGAGAGAAGAAAGAGTATGGTTTTATATTACAAATGAGCTTTCAATTTATAGTAAAGTTTATAGTAATATCTTCTAACATTCACATTTAATTAATTTACGTATAATAAAACACATTCCACTTTTTCTCTTAGTCGCCCCGTTTATCTCAAAATTAACCTCTCCTTCATACTTTAATTTGGTTGTTTAGCTTCTTTTACAAGAAGAAACTTTAAAAAAACCCTAGCAATTGAGATAGAGAAATGAGGATAGAGGAAATTCAAGTAGCAACATGGTAAATTTATAGCATCTTTTTCAATCAGTGGCTAAAGTTTGATTTTCATTCTTTAAAGAGTTGTTTGATCAAAACCCAAATATCAGTAATCGAGCATATTTGGAGATAAAAAACTAGATACATGTTGAACGAAGTACAGAGAGTTTATAGTTGAATCATCACATATATCCTCTATGAAAATGTCACTTCAAATTTTCAATCTGAAAAAGTGATTAGCTGGAACAAATATCTAATTAATTGTTTGAGGGTAAAGAAATAAAATATTGATTTTATAAATGGGGTAGGAAAAGCAAATAATGGGGGGTTAGTACCCTAACCGCAGCCTATATTCAACACTAAATTGTTTCATCATTGGAGAAAATTTAAAATATTGTAAATAGTACGTAGTAGAGAACAATCAACAAGCATTGGAATGTGATGTATTTATATGATGCGTGTGTGTATATGTGTGTGTGTGTATTGAAAATGGTGTGTGTGTATACATACACACACATAGACACACACAAAATCATTCATATATATTAGCGATGAATAATATTGGAGAGAAGGTTAACAAAAATTGTTAACCCGTCTTTTAGTAAGGCTGTTAAGCTTTGGATTTGAATACTTATATAGCTTGGGAATTGAGTACAGATGATTATATAAACCTACAGACAAATGGATACATCGAAATATTTCTTTGGAACAAACTGGATCGAAACTCAAAATCTGGCTAAGTATCGGATAGGTATCAATCTGAAGCAAAGGAACAAAATTGAAAATTTGGCTATGTCTCAGATCAATACCAATCTGAGACATAGAATTTCAATTTTCAGAAACTTCACCAAAGCTACATCAACAACTCAAGGTTGAGAGCTCAGATCATCAAACGAAAGAGACAACATCAGAGCAATGGAATAGGGGACCCATCCTGTAAATTCCATTGGGTCTGGATTTTTTCTAAAATTCTAAATCCGAAACCATTGAAACTCGAGTTGGCTTGTCTAGCATCCAATAGAAAAGACATAGATAATAAATATATTAGAGCTCGATAAAATATCTCACAACGAAATGGATAAAATATAATAATTAAAGATAGCCTTATTGGAATAATGACACTGCCTAACAAGTGTCCAAAGGCTACCAAATCTCGGCCATAATTCCAACATACGAGTATGTTATGAGGAGGGGGTCAGAACACAAGTTCTGTGAGAGGACAAGTTATACATTGTGAAATAGCCCTACATATATCGTTCAGCTACATTTTCTTAATTATTAGTTTATTCGGCTTAAGAACGCTCTAGGCCCTGCACACACGTCGCACCCATCTACTCCCAAGTAGACTAAACCTAATATAATATGTATATAGCTATACCTAACATCTCAAGGTACTCCCCATAGTACTCTCCTCGTATGGTCTCTGCCGTCACACCACTAAAGTATGCACAATCTCCATCCTATGCCAAACCGCGTAAAGAAATCTATATTGTTACATCACGTAATCGCACAGAATCACCATCTTTATGCCACGTAGATGTATGAATCCTCGTATCCAAACTCCTTGGTCGAATCACGTCTCAACACATAGTAGTACCCTACTGTCTATGATACACCACCCAGTACATGTATCTAGATCCTCACCCGAACGTACTGCGTACTATAACCCGAGTTCCATAAGAGGGCTGCATCCAATGGAACTCGGTCGAGAGCTTTCGGTATCTGTAAAGGAAAATTTCGTTAGTCCTACAATACAAATATCCACATATGGTCTGTCTCTTTTCACGTGGCTATGGCCCTGCCCCGGCACTTCTGCATCAAGAGCTAATGACGTGCCCCTAACAACCAATCGAGCACCCAA
Organism: Allium sativum; assembly: GCA_030737875.1. NCBI lineage: Eukaryota > Viridiplantae > Streptophyta > Magnoliopsida > Asparagales > Amaryllidaceae > Allium > Allium sativum. The sequence goes on along the minus strand of CM060915.1, from coordinate 45,346,906 downwards.
TTTGGCGTGTCCCTCAACCAACGTCTCGATAGTAAAAGTTTTGCACAAAAAAATTTCCTGAAATATCAGCAATTTTAGTGAATAATTGCTGATATTTCAGCAATTTTAGTGAGTAATTGCTGATATTTCAGCAATTATTCACCCAGAATTTAGTTGAAAAGAGGATGAATAATCGTTGATATATTTGAAATTATACATATATACTAGCTGATATATCAATAACTTTTTTATAGTAGATGCAAATAAATGAAAATGTTACTAAAATATCATCAATTTTAGTGAATTATTTCTGATATTTCTGCAATTATTCATATAATATATAGTTGAAAGACGGATGAATAATTGCTGAAATATCAGCAAGTATTGCAAATCATTGCAACATTTGCAACAGTTCACTAGAGTTGAATTATTTTCATTAAGCAAAAGTTGCATGAAATTCAACAACTTTTTGAATTAATTGCTGCAATATCAGCAATTATACGAAAATTTGCATTAAAAAAAATCTGTAGCGTGCAAGTTTTTTGGTTTTGAATCAATTTTATTTGTAGTTTTTAATGCATGAATACGATGATGATTATGTATTGAATTTAATTTCGAAGTTTGGTAAATTTTTACATTGTCTTTTGCTGTTTTTCAAAAAATAGGGACCTAATTTATAAAGTTTTTAGATAAGCAATTTTTTTGTGTTTTGAAACTTAATAAGGACATGAGCCAAACTTACCCTTTATATAAACGAAGAAAAATATTGTCATAATCTTTTAAAACGTTTCGGAATGGAAAAGACATCCGGAAAACCTACTCTAAGGAGTACTGGCATTCATTTAGATAAAGATGAAAATGGAAAAGATTTTGATCAAAATTATATCGTAGTATCATAGGTTCCTTATTATATTTAACTACAAGCAAACCTGACATTATGATGAGTGCATGCTTATGTGCAAGATTTCAATCACAACTAAAGGAAACACATTATAGAGCAGCAAATTGAATTTTGAGATACTTAGCCAACACCAAAGATTACGGTCTTTCTATCCTAAAGACAACTCTTTTGAACTAGTATCATATAGTGATGTTGATTTCGGAGGATGCAAAATAGATAGAAAAAGCACAAGTGGTACTTATCATTTCATTAGTCAATCTCTTGTCTCGTGGTTTAGTAAAAAACAAAATTCGGTTTCTCTTTCGATATGTAAAGCAGAATACATATCTGCTGCTATGGCATGTATATATGTAATTTACATGCAACAAACACTAAAAGATTATGAAAAACACATAATAAACTCACCAATATTTTGTGAAAATACGAGTGCGATCAATTTATCAATAAATCCTATAAATCACTCTTGAACAAAACACATTAATATTCGACACCATTTTCTTCGATACAATGTTGAAAAAGGAAATATAACATTGGAATTTGTTGCTATCGGAAAACAAATTGCAGATATATTTAAAAAATCATTATGTGAAACTTCTTTCATTAACTACGGAGAGAACCAGGAATATGCTCACTATCTGAGTTATAAAAAGAACAAAATAATTTTCTTCTTAATCAACAACTATGCCAGCACTTAAACTCTAGACCTTTCTATTGTTAATCATATGATTTTGCCATTTGGGTTATTGATGTTTCTTGTTTACTCCAACAATTTACAATCAATTTTATACGCAAACTATTTTGTTTTAATTTCCATATTTTTCCTCTAAATTTATATCCACTCAAACACTTAAAAACTCAAAATAAATTAACACCATTGGAAACAATTATATAAATAGTAAAAACTTTACTAGATATTTACCACAAGGAGCCGTGTTTTACCTTCACACCTAAAATGGAAAATATACTACAATGTCTTCTCACGAAATCACCTTTTCATTTAACTCTACTTCACCTTCCTCCGACACAACACTTATTTGTCCTACTCCAACAATGCTAGTTTCCTCTCCTAAGAATCGATAAGGTCGCTCACCTCTGCTAAAATGACATAAAAGAACAAATCACCTAGTCATGACTCGATTCACGATAAGTTAGATGAGTTATCACATTATTAAAAGGAGTTGATGGATTTGCAAAGAGAAATGTATTACAAACAGAAAGGGAAGGGCATGCATTTACGTGTTCTTGAAAAAGGTATTTCTTGATTTGTGGGCATTCACCACCAAAAAATTGAATTCACAAAAAGTTATCTCACTTCAAAGAATCAACTACACCATGTGACGTTACTCCTCGAAATCTCTAACAAGATGGAACGTCTCACCAAAGTCCTATATATCCATAATGGTCACCATTGAAACCATTCACTCAAGATCCAAAAGACGAACCGAACTCATGGAATAAACAGCTCACTCACTCCAGCGACTTCTCTGCAAGAAACCAATTTTTTATATATGACATTTCTTTTGTAATAATCTTACGAAATAAGTATTTTTTATAATATATTGTGTAATATACATTTTTATGAAATAAATATAATATATATCACCCTAATATGTCAAACGTCTGACACCATATGACAACGTTTGTTCATAGCTAATGGAATATAAAACAAGTACTCCATTTCAACACAGACATCTGTCAAGATAACCAGATGTCTGTCAAAAGTTTCTGGAAGTAACAACTTTTACATCGATTTAGCACAGACGTTTGATAAAATACTTAGATGTTTGTACAACTTTCTAGAAATAAATCATACTTCAAACCACTCAGCATAGACGTCTGTTTCATACGATCAGACATATGTTTAACCTTTTTGAAAACTTTCAAACCTAGCATCATACATATGAGGTTCTTAACAAATGTCTGAGCAACTTAAAAACCACTACTTTACCCCGTTTTGACTTCACTCTTTTCATTTTACCTTTTACCAACCGGTAATCTCCTTTTCAAACCCTAATCCCCAAATTGATTTCACCATAAAATCTTAACTTTATGGCTCCCAAACAACCCATTCCTAAACGTAAGAAAACATCACAATCGGTAGGATCTTGACAACCTGAAGAAAGAATGGCTACTCAAGAACAAATCAACAATTGGATTCTCGAACAAGATAGACAAGGAATGTTAAAAGAGTTAGAAAAGAAAAAGGTCCACTCAGCTCTGTTTTATTCTTCGAATCGTTTAGCATGTTATGATATTGATGATTTAGTTGCCAACGCTGAGGTTGAGGATTTAATATATTATAATTCAAATAAAGAAGACATAGATTCTCTAGCCATATATCTATTCTTCATTAACCTTTTCTCACTTAATGTTTGGAATCTATCTAACCCCGAAAACTGGATTTGGCTGAGTGTCTACGGTAAAATTGTAGAGTTTAATGTTGAAATCCTTGGCCAAATATCAAGATGTTCATATTCTGGAACAAGACTACAAGATATAGATAATACACGTTTTGGACCAAGAGATCCTATAACTCAACTTATTTGGGAAGATGACATACCAAATATAACGCCCCTTTATTTCCATCAAAAAGCAAGATTACTAAATAGAATTCTTGTTAATAATATGTTTCCAAGACTTGGCAATCATGAACAAGTATAAAACCATGATCATTAAGATTTATATGCCATTTTCATATTCATAAAAGTTAATTGGGCTCAATACATATTCGACCAAATCAAAAGCTTTTGGACACCGACAAAACGAACGATTTCATATGCAACATATATTATGCGCATTCTCAAAGCACAAGAAATTACTTTATATTTATCAAAATATGAGTAAATTAAAGTTAAAGAAAGTGGAATATGTTTTGCATCACTAGTGCATCTTCCTAAGTCATCACCATGAATTATCCCTTTTGTTGAATGGATACACCGACCGGAACAACCAGAACCAGCACAATCGCTACAACAACCTACACCAAGACCGACAACTCCTACTAGGCCTTCGAAACCTACGGAATATATTCTGACCTAAAATTACAAGAGGCTCACATTGCAGCTGAAACGAGAGAGAATGTTCACGTTGTTACACTTCAAAACCAAAGAATTCTTTCGCTTAATTAAAGGTATTGGGTAAAAAGGTATCAGTTTAGATCAATCTTTCTCAACACGTATGAAATAATTTAAGAAAACCTTATACAAAGTCGTCTCCACCTTAGGAAAAATAATAAGAAAAGTGCATGGTCATCTTTCTTCTAGATCTTCATCCCATTCTTTTACACCTCCTCCAACAACTCATGGATATCAACTGGGTCCAAGCACAACTTCAACACGCTTGGAAGAACATGCATCCGAAAAAGAACCAATGGATCCTACGACAATTCAACAGGAGGAAGAGGAAGAAGGAAATTCATGGCCTCCAGAAGATGCTCTTCACTATGGTCATTATCAAGCATTTCATGGTTTGTCCATTCAAGAAAACAAAGAATGTCACGACCAATCACAATGGCAAAATTCCGACTATACTAACCAAGCTTCAAATCTGTATGGGTACTTTACGAATCCATTAGCCATCATTCCAAACATACTTGTTTTATGATTTTAACTCTGAACTATTCTACACTTTTCTGCACTTATTAATTGTACTATTATGTCCTGCAAACTACGAACTTTTTTGGCCTATGTGATTATGTTGATTTGATTTGGATTTCTCTTTATCACGTATATACGCTTTTTGATAATGGCAAAGAGGGAGATATCTTATTATAGATAAGGGGATCATTAACTCAAGGGAAGTATTTACATAACTTTGATTGTATGGTTGTTATCATCAAAAAAGGGAGAATGTTAAACCATCTGCTCCATGCTTTTAACGATAACAACTATACCATAAGTATATACAACATATATACATATATATATATGCAGGTTATATACATATAAAGAGATATGATAATAATCGAAGATTCAAAGACATGCACAAGAGTTTTATAGTATTAGATTATATTATGTGTAGAGTCTTAGTATATAAAATGTGCAATCTCGTTGAACAAAATTTCCTATAAACTGAACCACTTAATATATAAGTATATGCATATAATAGACGTCTATCCTAGGAGACTAAACGTCTGTAAGTGATCAATATCAATTGAAGCAAAGGAACAGAACCAAGATTTTGGATAAGTCTAGATCGGTACCAATCGAGACATAGAATTTTGGAATTTAGAAAACTACACAAATAACTAAAGGTTGAGAGCTCAGTCCATCAAACCAAAGACACCAACATCAAGGTAATAAAGTAAGGGAATCATCCTAGGTGGCATGCTAGGGTCGTCACCGATTCCCCGTAGGGGACCGATATCGCTCCCTTAGAGTTAGGGTGATCTGGGCCCCACCTCTTGGGCCTAGGCGTCTCAACAAGGTGTTCCCCAATGCACTTCTAAAACAATCTCACTTGTTGTTTCCTGTAACAACCCGTATTTTTGGAACCTATTGAAATTTTTTATTTTTAATTGATTTTCATAGAAATTAAATATTTTAGATGAATTATTTTGAAAATAAACGACTTAAAATTTATTGTAATCGAAGTTAGAACGTATAAATTTAAAGTTTAATTAAAACGAGCTTGAAATGGCGTGGTAGTTTGAAAATTCAATTTTTAAACTTTGAATGAATCTATAGAATTCAATATAAATCAGAATTTGATAAAGCTTTTGAATTGTAATTTTCTAACGAATGTAAGAAATTGAGATTTCACTTTATAAATTGTAAGTTATGTCTAAATTAAAATTTAGAATAGTCGCTATGGAATATATATATATATATATTAATATTATATATAGCCCTTAAAAATAGCCATTTTGCATACGGACGAATTTGGGCTCGAAACCACTTCCATTAAGTTCAAAATGCTGTTTGCGTGTTCGTAAACCATAAACATCAATACCTTTTGAATTGGACAAATTTGGTCTTTTTCATTGGGTGTATGACCAAAATATCACTTTTTGTATATGGACGAATTTGGACTCGAAACCACTTCCATTGGGTTCAAAATTTCGTTTACGTGTTCAAAAAGTATAAACTTCGGGATATTCCGAGCTTCGGAGTTTTAGCACCTTGATTGGGGCTTGGTTAGCCAAAACTAGCCACCTTAAAACACCCCCATCAGCCATCTCCCTCTCATTCACCTTCAACACTTAGCAAAAAAATTAAACTGGGGATAGGGAATGGGAAATTAAATTCCCTAAACCTAGTTAATCCTACGAACTCCAATTCATGTTTAAATTAAGTGCAAATCCAAGAAAAAGCTTATGTAAGCTCCTCTCCATCTTCTTCATCTTGTTTCGTCTTCAATTTCTCATGATTTCATAAACCTAATTGATAGGAAATCCTTTCATATGAGCTTAGGTTGGAGATTAGCAAGCTATTTTGGAAGTGTGGTTGATTTAGCAAAGCTTTGAATTGATTTCTGGCTTCTAACAAGCAAAGGTGAGTTCTTCATGGGTTATTCATGAACTCACAATTATGACACAAGCCTAGAGGATTGTAAAAGTGTAATCTATAATTCATTAGAGTTTGCATATTCTAGTGAATTTGGTAGGCTAGTGTAACTTAGTCGATTTCATGTATTCATGTTCCATTAAGTTGAAAATTATGATTAGAATTGTCCACACAATCTAATTCATATGATACTAGTTGATTTAGCGATATTGTGAAGCTCCCTTGTCGCACTGACAAGTTCTAAGACTTCATAATTCGCTTATATCGCATTTGATTGCTTTGGTTAGAGAATTTAGCCGTTTTGGAGTTTATAATCGAAATCATTGCAATCTTATGTATATACGATTGTGCATTTGTTCTTGAGCGGTTTCGGTGAGCTAAAGAGGCTTCATTTTAGCTTATTAACCATTATAAGCCATCGCCATTGATCCGAGATCGCCTGAGAACCAATTGCACATCATTATCTAGGCAAAATGTTGCATTTTTGTCATCTCGGATGTCTGACTGACGCGATAGATGTCTATCAAAGCTCTCGGCAACAAAATAATTATTTACTTCAGCTCAGACGTCTGAACCGAAGCAATAGACGTCTGTCAAAATTCTCTGGAAAGAAATAATTATTTGCTTCAGCTCAGACGTCCGAACCGAAGCAACAAACGTCTGTCAAAGCTCTCTGGAAACAATCAATTGCTTCAATCAGACGTCTGAATCGAAGCAACAGACGCCTGTCAATGCTCTCGGGCAACAATTAATTTTCAAACAATCATAACTTTTTCATACGTTGTCGTAATTCAACGAAACAAGATCCGTTGGAACCGTATCGACGAGAGCTTTGCAAAGAAATTGATTTGGAGCTCGTGGAAATTTTTGGCGGAGATAAACGTCTGATATAAACAATCGAATGTTTATCGTTATTTAAAGATTTCAGAACCGATCAATGTGAGAACTCTCTCACTCAAAATTCCGTACATTTATTTATTTTTATAACTAAATATTTGTTGATTGCCTGTGATTGCAATAATTTTTTAGTGAATGATGGATGTTTACAGTTTTATTACTGTTATCAAATAAACTATGATTATAAATGTTGATAAATAAAATGTTTATATTATGAATTATTTTAGGATGACAATTTACTCACCTGTCTTCCAAATATTAGATAAGTACACATGGATTGTGATGTAAACCCCACATGGGTATTAGAACGATAATTTTACATGTCGCCTAATTATGCAAATAATAATTATTGGATGTTGATTGAAACCCCACATGGGCCTGGGGATGATAATAACTTCACACATCTCCCTTGTGTTTAGTTGTATGTCAACCGATTGATTGACAGACTGTTATAAGTGTTATTTAATTGTTTAACGCTTATGCAGTTGCAAATTGCACTCTGAATGTGAATTGAATGTTTAATAGTTGCTTATCACTATTGTTGAATACATGCGATGTATGAAATCCATATAACTAAAATTATATGGTAGTTGGTTGAATCTCATTTCAATCTGGAATGAAATGAGTATTTTAATATAGTATTCAATTGAATGTTAAAGTTCGGTTTTGATGTCCGATTCTGGATGGACACGAGAATATTAAAATTGACTGAACAGTGAAATGTGCAATTTTAGAGATAAACGACTGAAATGAGTTTTCAAAGATGAATATGTATATATTATATATATATATAGAATAATTGTTTTGATGTAACTAGAATTTTCCAACATATGAATTGGAATGGAAATAATCTTTAGTATATTTCGATATTGGATTTCCATGATTATACAGATGTTGTTGTGAGGAATTTGGAAGATGTCGATATCGTTATTCCCAATACGATATCTGTTGGTTTCAGAAGTTGATATTGAATATAAGCCGATATTATTTCTATTCAGAGCCTTGTATTTAATGTCAAATTGGATTTTGGGTTTGTCGTGAATGGTGTCTTCAGTAACACTGTTCTTAAACCTAGTTGAGAAAGAATAAATCTTTTAACTAAGATTAATGAAGTTTTCCAATTATTTCATTTAATTGGAACTGAATTGAGGTTGATTTTGGGTTCATTGTGAACTGTGTTTTAAATGACACTAGTTCTTAAACCCTATTAGCCATGAAGATATGATTTAGAATTTATAATTCTTTTAACTGATATTTAACGGAATTTTCCAACGTAAAGTTTTCCAATTTAATAAATTAAATTGGAATTCGATTAATAATAATCGAGATGAGCTTCTGTGAAGGAAGGCGTTTACTATTTATGGAATTGAAAAGGCCTTGTCGTTATTCCACTTATAGTATTAGTCCGATACGTAAATTTATATCGGTTATAAATTGTTCAAATTTCCATGAAGATTCCATATTAAATGGAAGATTATTTTGGGTTTATTATGAACGATGTTTTTACATAATATTTGTTCTTTAACCCAAGTAAAGACAAGATATATTTCCAAAGGTTGAACAATCATTAAGTAATGATTTTTGAGACTAAAACTGAACTAGAATTCTAATGAATCGTTAAGTAGATTAAAATGAGAATGGGTAATTAAATTTATTGAATTTGAGTAAGTGTTCGAGAATGGAGTATCACTAGTTTTACTCCATACGATAATTAAATATTCAATTAGATTTGAATGTGAAATGGTAATTAAATTTACCAATAACACAGTGGGTGTTAGATAGGGAGCACTACCAGTTTTGCTCCATGGGATGAATAGGTTGGGGTTGAGATTGATAAAATAAATGATTACTTCGGTAAGGCTTGATAATCCCAACTAGTTCATAAATCTTAATCAAGTTTAAGTTGTGGAAAGATATAATAAAATCTTGTGCAATGGTTTTTCAAAGAAAGATTTAAACAAGAGGTTTAAATGAATTAATTTTTTTGATAAAATTAATGGGAACCTTTGCCCAAAGATGTGAATATTTGAATAAAAGAATATTCTAAATTGGAATGAGATGTGTGTTATCTTTGTGTACTTATCACATGATTATAAAGATGCGCCAGTTATTCAAAAAGACCAGGTTTGACCCATTTTGAATAACTATTACAACAATAAAAAATTGGCGATGAAGGCGGTGGTTAAAGACCTGAGATCTTCACATCGAATGGATGATTACTGATGTCTTCATTGGGATGATCCCCCGAGACAAGGTAATAAGTGGTGATCATCCAAACATACTTGGAGATCGACCGGATATGCGAGGACCTTTCCCCTATATTGGACATATGGGACGAGGAATAAGGTACCTCCGGTTTCGTTCAGACCCAGAACGGAATTGTAAATGGATTGTGTGTCTGACATTGGATTTCATTCTATGTTGATTGATTTCTATTAAATATATATCTGTTTGGGGGCGGAGAATTTATTCTCTTGCTTAACACCCTTCTTTGAGACGTATGATCTTAGAGGTTATATATTGATAGACATCAGTTGTATGGCATGAATTGTCAGTGTGGCATGCTAAGATGCAAATGATCAATGCTTTGGTTGAAAAGCAGGGTCTTGTGGATGATGATCAAAGAACAACTTAAAGTAGCATAGCTTTGTGTATAGCGTTAATTCTCGAGCTTCCCACCCCGGTGTGAGTCAAAAATGGGATGAGGACCTCAGGGAGGACATGCGTTTCTTTCTAGCTATGAGTGATGTCATGGTATGGAGCCAAAACGTTTTTACTTATGTGGTTGATGGATTGCGAGCCGCCTCAGATATGATTGGTCGCCAATGGCCAAGTGATAGGTCCGATAGGACCGGGAAACGTATTGTTTAGGAATAACCAATCCTCAATAGTAAATGTGGACTGACCCTGACGCTAACCAAGGGCTCACTGGCGTCTGAGTCCTGGGCATCCCGCTAGAGATGGCCCGAAACCAATGAGGAAGATCCGTTGCCTCGACTCATAGATGGAATTCAATTTCCAATACGACATTTTTTGGTTTTAGTTGTAAACCTATATGGCGACATAGTAGGATGGGGTACTATGCCGTCTATGATTGATACATTTATATTGGAAGTTGTGTTTGACACTATGCACTTATGGTAATATCAAAATGATTTGTTTTGAAGCATACCAAGCATGTTTGGCTATTATAAGGTAAAACTCTATCCTCCGGCTTGCGGTGCATTGTGTGATGGAACCCGAGTCTTATAATAGCTTCATTTTTCAAAAAGCATTGCGTAGTTTATAAATTATTTTATTTCAGAGTATTTATGGGAGTGAACCCGTTCTGTGACATACGGCATGGTCCCGTGATTTACCCTATTTTAAAGTAAAAGTTAATAACTGTTTTGAGTTCTCATACCATTCCCTTGACTGATCTGGAGTTTATTGTTTTTACCTAAACTCTGGGTGCCCATATTTTCCACATGGGCAGCTAGTAGTTTTGGTTTTGCAGATTTCTATTTAACAGGATTCCTGGTTTGCAGCTGGAGCTATATTCAGAAAGCTTTGTATCCGTGTATTTCTTTCAGTTGTGTTAGTTGATGTATTTCCGCTATGCATTGTATTTAAACATTTTATTTCCACTACTTTGTAAATTATTAATCTCTGATATTGTTTTTCCGCTGTGTAATATTTATTCACACTCTGATGTAAATTTTTGTAATAGCAATAAAATGTTCTATCGTCTTGTGTTCTGATGCTTCGTGTTCTCAATACAAATCCGCGTTGTTCCGTCCCTTTGTAGGCCGAGCGGATTCATTGCGTAACAGTTTGGTGTCAAAGCCTTGGTTTTCAAAGCTCGAGAACTAGACACATTAGAACTGAATGAAAGAATTCATTAGAGATATAATTAGTAACATTCTATTTAAGAATAATCATTAGAGATAGTATCAACAACATCCTAGAATGAGAAACTCATTAGAGATGAGGTTAGTAATGCCCTAGAATGAGTTGAGAGTGACACATACTATTACACCCCACATCTGTTAATGCCACTCTTTATCAGAATGCATTAAGTTTCGTGAAGCATTACAGGTCAACAGATACAGAAACATCACAAGACAAATATAAAATAACAGCGGAATTAAAAACTTTATTAAATATAAAAGCTTCGTGGTCCAAACCTAATTACATAATAAATCTAAAATGCTGAAAACATAAAACTTCTGTCTTGTACAAAATTATCGTTAGAGTACAATAATACATAAAAAAAGCATAATCCCCAAAATATAGCCATAGTAGAGAAGATATGAAATCAAGCGGTACATCTAAGCAGCTCCAAGCAGAATGAAAGAAGAATTCTGATTAAGCTTGAGTATTCCCACCCTGAGAACCTAGGGGGGAACGGAAGAGAGAGAAGAAGAAACAAAATGGGTCTAACATAAAATCTGGAGAGTTTAGTTACTTTTAGCATATAAATAAGCAAAAGCATCATGACACGCATATAAACTGGAGAGTGAGATAACAGTGTCATAAGGCAGGTATAACAAGGTAAAGATGATAAACAAAATAGGAGATATTGTGCTTCTCTAATACTTTCCTCTGCATTACTACTTGTATCACAAGAACAAGATGATCCCAACAAGTACAACATGGTAGACTTAGGTGTACATTTAGCGAGAGGTTTTACCCCATACAATAACAGGTAGCCCAACAGAACTGACGGGTGTTACCCCCAATGATAATAATGGGCTCCTAAACAAGCAAGATTAGACGTACTCTAATTACAACCCCCAATCGATTGGCTCCCTAACTCGTAGATACTCTGTGCTGGCCCCACAGTAGGATGTATCACTTCCTACAGTGGCAACCCATTGTTTACAAGATGTGCACAAACCATATTTATAGGTGTCTTAATCCTCCCTGGAATCCGGGCCCATGCACGCACATGACCCCGTCGGAATGCACCGCCTACATTGTCCCTTAGATGGACCTCTTGCAACCAACTCAGTAAGTGTGCCCTGACCCCGACCTAGTTCGGGGTTCTCCGTTTGATACCGATATAGGTTACTGACTAATATGGGTCCTACACACCGAATGATACAAGCTTCCCCCTAGGCTTGCATCCCCACTACTAGGATTTCAACAGGTTATTCCTACCAGTTTAATCAAGATTGCATAACCCCAACAGGTTAAGTTTATCGGGTTTATATGTATAACCCGTCCCCACACATTTAACAAGATTAACTTAACCCTCCCACTGATTCAAGCAAGTTTACTTAACCCCTACTTAAGTTGACAGGTTCATGTAACCCTCACAGATTCAAACAGGTTAAGTATTATAGGTTTATTACCATTTATTCATTTATGGTTATTAATGCGCTAGACCTCCCACATTAAGTCTACTACTTGTGGATGCTGGATATGCCGGTTGGGTCCGGGTAGATTTCTACCACAAGTCGGACTTAACCTCGTGTCTTAGCACCATTATGTGTATGTTTATGGACTTAGACCCCTCACATTAGATTCACCACTTGTGGACGCTGGATATGCCAAGTGGTTCCATGCAGGCTTCTACCATAAGTGTAATCTAACCTCATGTCTAAGTGCGGTTACAGTTTCTAGTTACTGTAAATCTAGGCATGTTCATTACTAACCAAATCTTCATGCATATAATGCCCTAAATCCCCGTTCGATCTACGATACAAGTTATCCTACAGATTAAGGTTTAGATTAAGATATAGATTATGCCCCCAAATCCCAAGTTTTGGCTCAAGGTACAAATTATTCCCAAAATTCCCAATCATGTTTTACAATATGAATTCTGCCGCAAATTATCATTCCCAATCGTTCCCAATTTCATGCGCTTTCGTATTTCAGCGATAATCCTAGGCTCGAAGGTAGCTTGGCTATAAAACAAAAAGGGAAAAAGGGAGAGAAGAGAAAAAGAATATGCATAGTAAATAAAACTGGCATATGATGATAGAATTGGTCATACTAATAGAATAGGAATATACTGACATGATTAGGGGAACTAACAGAATAGGGATATCAGGAATAGGCATATGATCTAAGCAGTAATTAAGTATACAAGTAATGGCAGATCTGTTGTGATTTAGATTACTAACAGGCATAGGCTTAGATCCAAACTTATCAACATGTCAAGATTACATTTTAGGTGTTTATATCTAAAAGCAACATAAACTCACTATGATTGGATCTAAAGAACATAGGATTGATTGTGGATGATATAACATAGATCCTAGAATATGTATAACTTGTTGTTGAAGAAGAATAGGCTAGTTCAAACTGAGTTGGGGCAGCACTTCGTTGTCTCCATTATTTTTGTTGAATAAAAACAATGAGAATGAGGCCCTATCTATAGCCTAAGGCCAATGAATCTCGTTCAGAATTGTGCCCAGGTGCATGGCAAGAATTTGCCCAGATCTCGGTGGGGTCGACACCCTCGTTATGGGGTTGACCCATGGGGAACGGGGTCGACTCCTAATGGGACGATTTCTCCCCTCCCCGTGTCGTTGATTTGAATTTCTTTGAATATTTTGGTTGGTTTTGTATATATAATTCTCTTGTGCGTATACAAACTTCTTGGCTTACTAACTTCTTCATATGATGTCTGTTTAACACAAACTTGGGGTATGTCTTAAGCATAATTCCAAGATGAACGCAATGGCACAGTCCGTTTTACTTAATTCTTATATTTAATTAATTATCCTCAAGTTTATCATTATAATGTTCTTTTAAAATGACAGGGTGTTACATTCTCTCCTACTTAAAGGATTTCGTCCCCGAAATCTTTAAGTTAAAAAGAATAGGTATCCTAACATCCATCATCCATCTACTCATCCACCAATCTCAGGCATCCATTGTCCTTAAAATATTTCTAATGCTTATATGAACATATGCAAAGGTGTGTGTATATGTCCTTATACTAATGCGAAATATCAGGCGGTCTACTAACTCAGTTGTCCTACTTAATGCATTGTATGTTAGTGCCATGAATCCAACATGTATGCAAATGATCCTAATATGACATGTAGGTTCTATATGTGTGCACAATCATTCATCCAAATGCAACATCCACACGATGACACACCCACTTTCATCCATTAACAGAAGAAAAATATGCACATGCATCCATATGCAGTATGAGAGTGATTGAGCTGATCTAGTGCCTAATGTGTGTGTATATGCATCCAAGATCAATCACTAGCAAATACTTGCATCCACTTGTATCCATCAAACATAACATGCTTGAAACACATGTTTACGACCATGGGTTCCCTACATAAAGGTCGAAGATTCGATCGATAGGACATACTTTAACAATAGAAACAAGCATGAATAAAAGCTTTGGAAAAGATGTGAATATTTGAATAAAAGAATATTCTATATTGGAATGAGATGTGTTCTATCTTTGTGTACTTATCACATGATTATAAAGGTGCGCCGGTTATTCGGAAAGATCGGGTTTGACCCATTTTGAATAACTGTTACGACGATTAAAAATCGGCGATGAAGACAGTGGTTGAAGACCAGAGATCTTCACATCGAATGGATGATTACTGATGTCTTGATTGGGCTGATCCCCCGAGACAAGGTAATAAGTGGTGATCATACAAACGTACTTGGAGATCGACCGGATATGCGAGGACCTCTTTCCTGTATTGGATATATGGAACAGGGAATAAGGTGCCTCCGGTTTCGTTCAGACCCAGAAAAGACTTGTAAATGGATTGTGTGTCTGACATTGGATTTCATTCTATGTTGATTGATTTCTATTAAATATATATCTGTTTGGTGGCGGAGAATTTATTCTCTTGCTTAACACCCTTCTTTGAGACATACAAGCTTAGAGGTTATATATTGATAGACGTCGGTTGTATGACATGAAATGTCAGTGTGGCATCTGTTTGGTGGCATAGAATTTATTCTCTTGCCTAACACCCTTCTATGAGACGTATGAGCTAAGAGGTTATATATTGATAGACGTCAGTTGTATGACATGAATTGTCAGTGTGGCATGCTAAGATGCAAATGGTCAAGGATTTTGTTGAAAAGCAGGGCCTTGTGGATGATGATCAAAGCACATCTTTAAGTAGCATAGCTTTGTGTATAACGTTAATTCGCGAGCTTCACACCCTGGTATGAGTCAAAAACGGGATGAGGATCTCAGGGTGGACATGCGTTTCTTTCTAGCTTAGAGTGAAGTCATGGTACGGATCCCATACATTTCTACTTATATGGTCGATGGATTGCGAGGCGCATCGGATGTGATTGGTCGCCAATAGCCAAGTGATAGGTCCGATAGGACCTGGAAACGTATTGTTCAAGAATAACCAATCCTCAAAAGTAAGAGTGGACCGACTCTAACGCTAACCAAGGGCGCACCAACGTCTGAGTCCTGGGCATCCCACTAGAGATGGCTCGAAACCAGTGAGGAAAATCCCTTACCTTGACTCATAGATGAAATCCAATTTCCAATATGACATTTTTTGTTTTAGTTGTAAACCTATTTGGCGACATAGTAGGATGGGGTACTATGTCGTCTATGATTGATACATTTATATTGGAAGCTGTTTTTGACACTATGCACTTATGGTAATATCAAAATGATTTGTTTTAAGGCATACCAAGTACATTTGGCTATTATAAGGTAAAACTCTATCCTCCGGCTTACGTTGCATTGTGTGATGGGACCTAAGTCTTATAATAACTTCATTTTCAAAAAGCATTGTGTTGTTTATAAATTGTTTTATTTCATAGTATTGAACCCGTTCCGTAACATACGGCGTGGTCCCGTGATTTACCCTATTTTAAATTAAAAGTTTACTAACTGTTTTGAGCTATCATACTAGTCCTATGACTGATCTAGAGTTTTTTTTACCTAAACTCTGGGTACCCATATTTTCCACACGGACAGCTAGTAGTTTCGGTTTTGCAGATTTCTATTTAGAAGGATCCTGGTTTACAGCTGGAGCTATATTCGAAAAGCTTTGTATCCGTGTATTTCTTTCAGTTGTGTTAGTTAATGTATTTTCGCTACACATTGTATTTATTCATTTTATTTTCGCTGCTTTGTAAATTATTAATCTCTGATATTGTATTTCTGCATTGTAATGTTTATTCGCCCTTCGATATTCTTGTACTCTAATGTAAATTGTTGTAATAGCAATGAAATGTTCTGCCGTCTTGTGTTCTGATGTGTCTTGTTCTCAATACAAATCCGCGTTCTTCCGTCTCTTCAGAGGCCGGGCGGATTCGATGCATAACAATTCCTCTATAAATAGACCGTTGTGGCTTTAGAAAAAGGGATCTTCTCTTCTCTATGTAGAAGCTTTGATAAACTTTCGAGATATCTTCATGTTCTAATATCTTCATTCATACGACTACTAACTATACTTATAATGTACAATGTAAACAAAAATTATTTCAAGTGGACGTAGGCTAGTGTTTACTGAGCCACTATAAAAAGTTTTTTTTCTTTATTTCTTTAATATATTATGTTATTGTTCTATGGTTGTAATCTGTGAATTCTCTGTGTTCTACTTTGATTATTGGATATCTGGGGTGTTAGGCTCGATTGACCGAAATCCCTTTTAACAATTATATTCAATTCTTTGGTCATAGGATAATTTTCTTAAGATACACGGTGATTTTTTCATAGGGTCTCACCAAAACTCTAGGATAATCATAGAAACCGCTACTGCTAAACTTCAATAAAAAAAGGTTTGTTCCTAAAGTATCCAATCATGGTTGAGTCTTGAAGCGACGTCAATGGCCACTACCTCATATAAAAATCGCAAATGTACACTAAAATTCAAGTTCAAAAATAGCAAACCCCAATTTTTGCTTTAAGATCTCGATTTTGATCTTGGAAATAGGGATTTCAACATTATGGCCTCTAAGTATAGGAAAGTAAAGGGATATTTTTCTAGGTTTCATTTTATAGACCTGGTATATTATTTTTGATGTTTTGCACTTTCGAATGGTGATCTGTATGTAGGATCCAAATTAACTGTAGAGGGGGGTGAATAGAGTTTAACACAATTTTTCGTAGAGTAATAAATAATAATAAACTACACAAACCAAAACCAATTAAATGCAGAAAGTAAGTGACACTCAGATACAGATATACCCAGCTTCGGCAAAACCTTGCCTACTGCTGCCCCCAAGGTTTCTACTGGGAATTGGACAATCTGTATGCTTACAATCCCCGTAAAACGTATGACACTCGCTCCTAATTGTCCTAAGTCTACGCTAAAAATCCTGACAAAACTCAGTCTCCTGAGTTGCGAATTCCCAAACTACAAACCCGTAGTTTGATGCCTAGTTAAAAACCATAGTTTAATAAAATAAAAATATAATGAGATAAATAAAACTGTTTGAAGGCCTAACACACTAAGAATAAAACCTTAGATTAAACAATAAAACATAACACATAAACTAGGGTTGTTTTCCTCCTTTTAAACAATGTTATGTGTTGGTCTCGGTTTAAACTCGGTCGACTTTATATGCTCTGTCCCTTACTCAAATGATTAGTTCAAAAGAAATTGTCTTTTCTTCCTTTAATAGTGGACAAATTCTCCCCAATTAAAATTTGGGTTTGCTACTACTTTCACTTGAAGCGATCGATTGATGCTTTGAGAAATTTGCGATTGATTCTGGTTCTTTGGATGCTCGCTTTTTCCCTAGTTCTCTGAAAATTTTAATCTCGTTTTTCTTGTCAATCGAAGAGGAATTTGATCGAGAAAACTGGTTTGATTTCTGCCTTTTTCGGTTCGAAATTCATGCTTGAATTCTATGTTGTGAACCCATGATTATGCCAGTGATGATTTCGATGTATATATAGTGTTTTGAACCCTTATTCTCTTATTTCGATCTTGAGACTTGGTCATTACTTACTACCTTGAATAAACTTGTTGAGTTGTTCAATTTTCCATAAACTTTGAACTTGCTGAAAATAAAAGATTTGAATTTGATTTCTGGAAACTCGAATTATTCACCTTGCGAAAGTATTTCTGGAAAATTTTGAAATATTCAACTTGCTAAAAATAAATGATAGTCAATCTGTTGAATCTTACCTGTGTTTAACTTGCCTTTTTGGATAATATCCCTGGCTACATTTTCTTGACTGATTCAAACATATTTCAGTTGTTTTATTTATCTACTCCCTATATATTATTTTACTCGAAAATAAACAGTCCCTTTGCTTTTGATCATTCTCATACCTGTCTGGAATAGATAATACAGTTGATCTTAATTTTGTGTATTATCATTGGTTGCACGACATGCCATGTATTTCCCTACTGCTTCGCTGCGTGGAATTTGATGCATTCTGCTTTGGACATTACTTATATTTGATGCATGTATTTGATCTAAGTACTCTATACCCTATAATGTTTGGCATCTTGTTGTTTTGGACATGAGCCCTTGCTCTTATTTCGCCTTGCAGTGTTATTGTTACAACGAACTTTATCTACCTTTGTGCAATGTTGTTGTACGTTGGAATTTTCTAGACTTGTTGTGTGCACCCATGCACTGTTTTGATTACTTGCCGATGGTTTACATGACTGGTATTATTGGTACTTTGTTGCTCTTGTAATTTTGGGTTTCTTGGCATATGACTCGTTGTTGCTGGCCATTTGCTTGGCCATGTTGCACTTGCTGCATGTGTTGATATCTAGTCTTATTTATTTTCTTGGCCATGTTGCACTTGACCATTTTCACTTATTTTGTTTGGTTATGTACTTGAATCTTCTTCCTTTGTTTGTTGGACGTATTCGCCATCCGACCTATGTATGTTGTTTACTGCACATATTTCTACTGACCTATGCAACTGCACATGTTAAATATATGTATACACATATACATGTATGTGTATACACGTATTGTGCTCGTCATGTTAAATACATGTATATACATATACATGTATGTGTATACATGTATTGTGTTCGTACAAATATGATATATGTATATATATATATATATGAGTTCTTCAAATGGAGGACATGAATTTTAAGCTAATTTTTGTTTAGGGAAAAATATAATTGTAATTTGTAATACCACACTGAATTGAATCGGTTGTTCATGGGAAAATAATACGTACTTGACAACTATATATTTAGTGTATCGTTGTGAATATTTACGCTGATCGAGACAATGTGTGTGTGTGTGCGTGTATGTGTATATATATATATATATATATATATGACCATGTCAAGAAAAACGATAAGAAACAACCCGAATAACTGAGGCAAATAAAAAACTTAAAATTAAATTTTATATTTGCATATTAAATTGTTTCTTTTCATTTTAATGTTTTTTTTTAATTTGATAGATACAACTGACGACTGAACAGAAATTGAAGCTTACATATAAAGACTAAAAATTGTGAGTGTGTGAGAGTTTGTATACATGTATATGAGTGAATGAGTGTGTAACCGAGTGAACTGAGTGATTAATTTATAGTGAGGAATGTATGTATATCAGTGATTTGTACAATAGTGGAGTCAGATAATTGTACTATTTCAAATAGGGATTTTTAGGCACAAGGGAAAAAATTAGAGAAAAAATTAGGCACAAGGACAAGAGGCCAAAAATTTAGCCACAAGGACACTTTTAAGTGTAAATCAAGGAATTCAGGGGTCCACCATTATTTTTTGTTTTACACTAAAAGTGTCCTTATGACAAAATTATTAGCCTCTTGTCCTTGTGTCTAAATTTTTGTCTAATTTTGTTCTTCGCACTATTTTCCTGTTTCTTCGAAGATTGAAATAAAAATTTTAATTGAATAAAATAACTGTTCGAGTATCAAATTCTATGCAATAACATTTTATTCAATACAAATATTTATTTTTGTATGAGATGTAATGTAGAATGGTACAATTATAAACATATTTATACAATAGCATTTGTTATCATCAATCAAAAATCATATAGTTATACTCAACAATCTCCCCTTTTTGATGATGACAAACGTACACTAAGATTTGAATGTGATAAATGTGTTTGACTGTTGTAATGGCCCGAATTTTCGTACTCTTTGAGTTGACTAAATACACCACACGTCCAACCCAAATTGCACCGAAATACAAATCATTATGGATTAAAGAAGAAGAAGAACAAAAACAACAACACAGAATATCACATCATAGAGAGACAAAATATAATATACATAACAATCAGTGAAAAAAAAAATTACTTGCATACATCATTAGAGTACAAAATTTGTTCATTACATATACAACACAGCGGAATAAACTATATATATATCTAACATTGAAGTCCCTTGCTCCAAGCTCCTCCAAGGATATCTGTAAACACCAGAACTACTTGACCGATCGTACAAATTTGGGCACCCAAGAGTTTGGCGTAAAACAAAACAAATAAACTCTTGGTCAGTCATGGGACTGGTGTGAGATTACTCCAATCACTTGGTTTAACATTTAAAAATCCATACTAAAAGAAAGGATAATCATAAGACCGATCCAAACATAAATAAGGATGGTTTTTACCTTGCGATAACCCAAAGCATTTCTTTAAAATCAATACTATTCTGATATTATAATAGTGTCTAAATCAAATAAATAATAATCTAGTGGAACACTTACATCTCACGCTCCACATACATTGTATAATATCCAAACCGCGGGCTCTTATTGGATAATGAATTCCAACTGGCAAGGTATGAGACCACCTTCCGACATTGTATCTTTAGAGAGGAATACGCCAGGTTCAACAAGAACATCCTACAACTCAGGCTAAACATGATCAACCAATCATTTCGCTTGAGTGTTGCAAATGCATTATCACCAACGGTTGGGATCAGCAACCGTTTCCAGAAAGGGACAACATCGAAAGATTAAATAAGCAAATGGAGTTTCTCTAGATCAGGTGATAACACACCCTAATTGGGAGCTACTGACTTAGCCATGCGACCTACCCGATTTTATACCATTTCTCGGTTGTGAGGCTTGAGGCCACGCTTATCTTTTGACATGCCACATCTTCATTCACTTTGAATGCCACATCGTCAAACCCGTTAATCATTAATTGATTTACACAAATATATTCTGGATATTATGCTAAGAGAATAAATTCTCTGCTACCATATGTATATTTGTACAGACCAACATATGCGATCATTGGAAATACTCTGTCAGAAATTTGTCCATACAAGTTCGTTCTGGGACCGAATGAAACCGAAGGCACAATTTCTATTAATCCATCTTAGGCAATTTCTACCTAGGATCAACAGAAAAAGCCCTTTCACTTTACTATGTCTTCGATTGTCTTCGTATAATCTAATTCGCAACGCTACTACTAATACAGAGTGGTTCTTGGATAACAATCCAACCGGTCTCTCCATATTGACAATGATATTTGTCAATACTTCGATAGTCAGTTATTTAACTATTGAAGAAAAATAAACATTCATCCAAAACATCAAACAATTACTGGCCCCCTTAATTAATATTTCATTAATGAAATCACTTCTCCATTTCCTTATCAATATTTGTTAACCTAATATTTTCAACAATCATCTTGGCCTCTTTTGCTATTTGGAAAACATTTTCATATATCAACTTCTTTTTATTTTCTACACTTAGAAAATAACTTCTATTTACAATTGAAAAACATTCCAATTACTTATCTCTTTCTCAAACTCATTTATTTCTATACTTAGGAAATATTTATTTCTATATTTCTAAAATTCCACTTACTTGGGTTAAAATGAATGTTGTGTAAAACATCGTAACAACAACCCAAAATACTACATTCAATTATATCTTAATTAAACATTGATCTTCGAGATCGAATCTTTCTATTTATCGGTTAATAATGAAATCAATCAAGTTAGGGAATAACTACCTCTCAGATCTCGACTGAATAACATTCTTAACTTCAAAATGGACAAGACTACTTATCTTGAATAATCAACATCATATAAGACCAATTATACATTTTTTCAAACGTGTATGCGTTTCTCTTTCTATTCTTACCAAATTTAAATTTATAGATTTCCTTTTTGTTTATAAAATTCTATTTTAAGTTCATTTCCTTATCGAATTCTATATATATTAATATATTGATTTCTAGTTATCAAATTTTCTTAAAAATATTCTAGCTCCTTAAATTTCCAGAAAATTTCGCCAGCGTGTCCCTTATATGGCTCAATCGATACAACTACAACTCGCCTCTCTAGGCCCCTTCCATTCAAAAAAAATCAAAAAAACTAAATAGCTTGCCCAATAGGCTCGTAAAATCTCATATGGAATTTAAACATGTACCTTTTTGTTGGGCACTCAAAACGAAATCTTCATTCTCTTCATTCCAAACCTACTTAACATATATCTAACCATTCCCAATTTATTCTAACTCAACCCAACCGTTTTTAACTCAATTAGCAAATTCATTCTCTAATTATCTCTTTTGCATATTTTACTTTTTATTTGGACATATCACGTTCATAGCATTTTTAATTCACTTATAAACCAATCGAATTCCATTTCCAACTCAAGTTTCATATTTGATTTCAAATATAAATTCACAAATCCCATTTACTTATACAAAGCCCAATTTTGATTCAAAACTCCATTAACTAATTATTCTTCAAATTAGTTAATTCTATTCAATATTTAAAAATTAGATTTTTGTTTTAAAAATCAATCCATCTACTCCACTTGATTTCATTTTTTTAATAAATCAAGTGTTTTTCTAATGGAAATCTAAGTTTAATTCGCATAAAATCCTTTTATTAATTCAAATAAACCGTTATGGTTTAATAACGACTATAGCGCTGTTTTTCTGGAAATTTAATTTTGATATAACTCAAAATCTATTAGACGAAATCTATATTTTTCTCTTTCATTAGAAAACTATTATTCAATCGGTCCCGACGATTCTTGTTTCAAAGAATTCCGACTTAAATTGAGTTTTATATACTCAGTTGTAGTTCGAACCATCAAATCACGAACTACCGTGCTAGGGCGAGTTCGTTTTAATTATATTAAAATATAAACGTTTAAACTACGTTTATTAATCAATTTCAACTCCATTCTTATATTTTTAATATATATTAAACCAAATTTTCCAATCCAACTTAATATTTCTGATTATCCCGAATCGACGATTATTTCATAATTCAGTTATGAATTTATTTATATTTCAGTCTTCTATTTTAAATTCCAAATCCTCTAGAAATAAATTATTTTATAAAATTCGATGAAATCGAATTCCAATTTTAACTTACTTGGATTTAACTCAATTCAGTTTATATTCTAAATTCCGGAATAAAAGTTATCATTTCTTTTCCGAAATGATTTCCAGTATCTTTTTAATTCATGCTTGAATTATATTTCAACATTATCTCATGATAATTATCCCACTTTATTTACAAACATCGTTTATAAATTTCTTCCTTGTTTTATATATTAAAACAAGTTACAATTCAAAATCTATTTGAAACCCGATTCTTATTTTGGAATATTTTATTATTACAACTTATATATCTATTTGTAGATTCTATTTTCATATTTAATTTCAGTTCCTATCTAATGCAGTTTAAATATCCTTTTTGTAAATAAATTTATTTTTATAAACTCGACATAGTCGGATTCCAATCATAAATCCGTATGGATTTATTTTAATTCAATTTACATTTCGAACATCGGAATATATTTCATCGTTTCTTTTTGAAACTAATTTCAATTCCCCTTTTTTAAATTCACATTTGAATTTACATTCTCCACATTATCCAATAAAAATTATTCCATTTCATTTATAAGCACTGCTTATAAATTCATTAAATTACCCACATTATACAATGAAAATGATTACATTTCATTTATAAACACACTTTAAAAATTCACTACTTGTTTTTATTATTCAAAAGAAGTTAATATTTCCTAACCCATTCAAAATTCAAATTATATTTTAGAAAAAAATAGATTTTCCCTCTTTAAAATATCAAAATACATTTTCACAATATTTTTATATCTCAATATTTTGGGCCAGTGATATTCAAACATTCAAAACATCCAATTATCAATCACTGGTTTTCTAACACATCATATATGATAATATATACGAAAACAAACAAATAATAAAATTTGAGGAATCTAGTTGGATCCCTCCAACCTGTTTTCCTGCATCCACGGCTATTAGCCAACATAAATAATACCCATCCGCTTCAAGGCAGGATATCGCGGCATAAAAGGTCATCCACCATATATATTGTGGGGCACATAGGGAAATCATCTGCTAGTGATACTGCGGAAAATATCCAACCACCAATATATATATATATATAATAATAATAATAATAATAGCCACAACCACCAAGCCTAAATATAACTAATATATATAATAACCACAAAAATATTTAAATGCATCCAATCAACCAACAAACAACGTGTAAGATTATATTAAATAAATATTCGTTTATAATAAATTATAAACGAATCCAGAGAGTGAATTTACTCACCTTGATTTCATTTGCTGAATATCTGTTAAATTCCAAATTGCCTTGGCTTCGAATCTATTCGAATCGTCTATCTTTAACCTACGATTATTTATTTTTACTTAACGATTAACCGATTATTCATTTAAACTAACTATTGAAATAAACAAACAGTTTATTTTATGTATTTTAAATTTCTTAAAAACAATACCTTACTTGCTGCTACTGTTAACTACCAAAATCCATTCCACCATTGTTGTAAATCCCTGTGCCACTCGGTATGACTTCAAGCATCCTATTGGACCTCATCCGATCATCACTGCACCTGCTTCCATCCATCAGTTCTTCACTGTAATCCACACAAGCCTCCTCCAATCTGACAGTCCCCTTTCACTGCATCCATCCCTACTGCAAACATCACAGGCCATCAGCCTATTCACCAAACAACTCCCCTATAATCGACATACCACTCATTTCTAGACACGCATCCATCTTCCCCAATTAACATAGATCTGTAATCGTAATAGTAACACTGTCGCATGCCCCACAATTCCCAAAAAATAATCGCGACTCTTCCCATTTGCTTGCGACTTCACAACGTTGAACACTGCAACCCCTCAACAAACCATCACGACTTCTCCAAATTGACCGCAAGCTAAGGTTGCATCAATGATGAATATAAAATCAGCAAACACTTCGAAAATAAGTGTTAAACTCTACGACAACCTAAACTGAGCCTCGACTCCATGCAAAAATCGAATTGTCACCCTTGCGTCGAGTTGATTGGTGAACTCAATTTCCCTTTCCGCTCCACGTTGAAGCCGTGACACCCACCTAGCTTCCATCTATTCGATCAACGGTATTTCTCCAATCATCATTGCTTGCTTCAAATCGTACACCCAAACCGAAGATCAGACACAATGAAATTCAAGGAATAACTTTGGCCTTTTATAGGATTTCCATTTGATTTTAATATTTTAGAGAAAGAATTCAAAATAAAAAGGGGAAAGAGGAACTTTGATTTTAATTTGGTTCAGAAGAAATTAAAGAACGAGGTGAAAAGAATCAGAATATAGGGGAATGGGTATTGCAATTTATAGGAAGAGGAAGGGACATACGTACGCAAGAAATAGAGCTTGGTCACCTTAAGTACAACTAACTTTTATATTGATTTGATCTGAATTTAATATGATTTGATTTCTATTTAACTCGATTTGGTATAAAGAGATTTTTATTTTATTTAAACAGATTCAGATTTGATTTCGAGCTTATCCATTAAAAATATCTCGGGGTTCATAACTTGAAATCACGAACCCCTATTTTAACGTAACGACCGACGTTTCAATGTTATGACACTATTCTGAACTCAACGGAATAGATTCTGAAATTTAATTCGAACGTATATATAAAATAACCATATTAAATCGATATAATATAATTTAAATTCAGAAACAATAAATTCCTCGGTAATAAATTATTATCGTTTTATAGTCAAATACGATTTATATTGATCATCTGAATCATTTTAATTCAGTTTTAACGTCGAATTCAATTGTTTTCATTTTCGTATTACGATAACTCGATACAATCGATATTGAATCATATTTCGATTATTAAATCGATAAACTCGATAAACAAATCCATTTATATTCTCTACTCAACATTTAAAACAATATCAAATGTTTAAAATTAATCGACCAAATATCCCGGTCGTTACATTCTTCCCCCTTAAAAGAATTTCATCCCCGAAATTATTATGGTATAAAAAATGCTACAAACGCATTAACTTTTCCAAAATCCACTTTGTTGAAAATCAACTCTTTGTATTTCTACAAATTTAGTTCCAACCAAATTTTGTTTTCCATTCATACTGCAAATCATATATGCTTACATTCATTTATTTCGAATGATCTACAACTAATATATTTCCATTCAATTCATACTCCATTAATATGCATTCAAATTTATTTAGATTGATTTTAATTATTTATCTACTTCGATCCATTTAACTTGCTTAAGTTAAATTGAAATTCTAGAATTCATATTCCCGGGTTTTCATTTCAGATCCTTCTGAAATCACGTAAATATATACACATATATTCACAACTATCTCAAATTCAAAATATTTGAATTTTCAAACCATTTTTTTTTTCTTTCAAACAAATTTCCATCAAAAACTTTTCTAAGGTTACAATCCATCACTTAGAAACTCGAAAACGAACACTGATGATGCTGCAGTCATTATCAGAATTATTTTCCAGCGACTGAAGTGAGTTCAGTGCTTTATCATTTTCAAAATCCATCTAAAATGATTTTTACTCGAAAATCCTTCCAAAACAAGAGTATATTATTTTAGTATACTTCAAAAGACAGTTTCCAACTTCCCGAGATTAAATTCCAAATTCCGAATTTTGATTCGAATTCAACTTTAATTCGTTGCATTTGTATATATTATCCTATACAAATTCTATTTAGTTATATATAACCATTTCAATTTTATAATCTCATTTGATAATAAGAATAACTACCAACTCATCCATATATTATAATAATTTCAGAAAATTATTCCTTTTTATATCAAAATAGAATTTTGGGTAAAATTATTTCATTTACCTAGCTTAAAACAATATTATGTAGAACTGCTTTGCTCAAGTGTTTAGAAACACCTATCAATACAGTTGTACCTCCTGTATCAACCATAATTCATAAACCACTCGCCAAACCAATCAACACAATATAAAACAATTGTTATATCAAATAACAAATACGCGCTCTTGTATATATACACTCAACTCATTCTAGGGTACTACTAACCTTATCAAATAACAAATACGCGCTCTCGTATATATACACTTGTTAGACCTGCTCTATGTGAAAGTATTCAGAGTATGCAATACCTAGACGAAGAATTAAGAAACTTGAAGGATAAAATAAGGAAGAGGGAGACCTTTCCCTATTCAATCAGATATTCACTGGGTGACGATGGAAGTTTTCTTAGGGATGGACGACTTTGCGTCCCTAAAGATGAGGAGTTAAGGAAGAAAATTTTGGGGGAGTGGCATAGGTCGAGGATGGCCATACACCCCCTTGGAGATAAAATGTATAAAGATATGAAGAGGAATCTCCATTGGGAAGGGATGAAAAGGGAGATAACTGGATTCGTAGGTAAGTTATTAACATGCAAAAAAGTAAAAGCGGAGCAAGGAAAGCCCAGAGGATTACTATTACCTTTAGAATTTCCCATGTGGAAGTGGGAAAATATTTCCATGTATTCTTTGGATGGGCTTCCAAGAACTCAGAGGGAAAATGAGGTTATTTGGGTTATAGTGGACCGTTTGACAAAAAGTGCTCACTTTATACCGATCAAAAATGATAGGACTGCAGCTTCATTGGCCTAATTGTATGTCAAAGAGGTAGTTAAACTGCATGGTATCCCATCTAGTATAGCGAGCGATCATGACCCTTTATTCACGAGTGAATTTTGGAGAAGTTTACAAGCAACATTGGGAATGAACCTTAACTTAAGTACAACTTATCACCCGCAAACCGATGGACAAATGGAAAGAATAAATCATATCCTAGAGTACTTTCTTAGAGCTTGTATTATCGACTTTGGAGGGGTTTGGAAGCTGCACCAACAGATTGTGAAGTTTATTTATAACAATAGTTTTCAAGCGATGATTGGTATGGCCCCTTTTGAAGCGCTTTATGGGAGGCCATGCTAATCGCTAACTTATTGGTAGGAAACTACCTACAAGGTTTACTCGGACCATACTTTGTCCGTGATTCCACAGAGAAGATTTCTTTGATTAAGCAGAGGATGAATGCAACCCAAGACCGTCGAAAACCATATGCGGATAAGAGGAGGAGGTGACTTGGGTTCGATATTGGATACTTGGTATTTATAAAGGTCTCTCCTTTAAGGAAGACTGTTCGGTTTGGAAAAACTAGGAAGTTGGTTCCCATATTTATTGGGCCTTTTCACATCATTGAGAGGACAAAATCTTTGGCCTATCGAGTTGATCTCCTAGAACACTTACCAGGAATCCACAACGTCTTTCATGTATCAAATATGAGGAAATGCCTTCATATTATGTTATCAAACTCGAGCTTGATGAAATTGGCGACATAGGAAAACTCGAGTCGGAGTCCAGGGTTCCTCGTGCCACTATAAAGATTGTATAACATAGAATCAAGAGACTCCGCAATAAGACCTTTCGTCTCGTCCGAGTACAATGGGGGAATGATATAGTGGAAAGTACATGTGAGACTAAGGATAAGATGAGGCAGACCCACCCAGAGATTTTCTCGGGTAATTTTCCTCTAAATTACATTTATGGATGCATTGTTGTTGCTAGACTAGATATTAGGGAAATGGACGTAACACAATGGAACATTGCACTCATATAGAAGTATATGCAAATAAGATGTTTTGCATACATATTTTATCACTTATCTCACATACAAGCTAGGATTGAGATCACTTTAGTGAGTATGCAATTCATAATCATTGCGAGTCATGGATGTTTATGGATGAATTAAAAACAACATGGTTATTCAACATGGATATTTAGAGCGAGTTGTGTTTTTCTCCCCTTCAGACGGATTTCAGAATGAAATTTATTTAAGGGGGGAGATTGTAACACCCTATAAAAATATACCTAAACAAATTAATAATACTAATGAATGAAAATTGGTAATTAAATAATAATATGTAAATGGGTAGAAAAATTGAATTATGCAGCATTAGGAATTTTGCCACGAAAATATCGTACTTATATTCGTGGCGAAATTCTGATCAATTTTCGTATATAATATGTCAGAATCCAACCCCATATGAAAGAATTACATTTAAAAGAAGTTGTTCTTTAAATATATTGCAATAGTATTTGAAATTCAAATTGTAATATAAATATTAAAATAAATTATGAACAATAAATGAGTGATTGGAATATTACTTTCAATTTGAAATTGTGTATATATATATATATATAAGTATATACAACAGGGGACAAGACTAACGTTTAAAAGGAAAGATGTAAATGAAAATAAATAACGTTATATAAATTATCTTCCAAGACATAAACGCAGGCCACTGACCAAATATACGACTAGGAGGTGGACCGCCCCCTAAGGAGGGGTGTCGACCGCCGGTCGACCACCCTCATAGGGAGAGGTCAACCGCCTGGTGCAGCCAGAGCCCAATAAGGTTGGTTTGAGATGTGTTTTAGGTCAGTTTTTATAAAATGAATAGCCTGGATTAAACCTATGTTAATCTAATGGGTTCTATTCATCTACACACCTATAAATACCACCTAACCCATCTCATAAATCTCTAAGCCCTCATTCTCTCTATGCCTCCATTTTGGTGTTGTCATTCCAGAAATTTAGGTTTTTTTCTATCCCAAACCTATTTTCATTTCTAATCTAATCCAATCTAGATTATATTCTAGAATTCTATATAATTTATATATGAGATTCAAATCTATATGATTCTCTTGTATAAATCTACAGTAGAGTCGAAGAACGCCGAATTCAGCATCTCAAAACAACATTATCTCTTCTCCAAAATCTCTGTGAGCGGAAATAATAATTGTTTAGGCATACTCTACATTTTGTAGATTTTATATTGATTAGTATGCCTAGGGGGACTTGGATTCACGATAACATCAAATTGTAAAAACCCCAAATCTCCTAGTTTTATATATGTTCCACAAAGTTATCAATGAATGTTTGGGTTTGTGAATTTGTTTGGGTTATGGATGAAGAATATTTTGGATGATTTATTTTTGTTTAATATGATTTATCTCTTTTAGTTAAAAGTGTTGTGATGTATAAAGGTTCAGATTTGATTTAGTTTTATTATTGAATAGGTTTGGATTTCCATTATAAATGGATAATTTGAACGTATTCTTATTTGAAACAAATCAAATGTCAATGTTTTTATGTACAACACATAAAAGGGTAAATTGGATTATATAGAGGTCTATTTGTATATGTGTATATATATATATATAAATGTGTATATAATATATATGTTGCATGAAATTCACAACTTATTCTTAATTCATTACCTGAATTGTTCTAACAAACCTAGGATGCAAGTTTTGATAGTTATGTTATTATTTTCCCCATTACTGCTATCATTATGTAACAACCCGCATTTTTGGAACCAATTTAAAATTTATTTTTAATTGATTTTAATGGATTTTAAATATTTAAAAATGATGTATTTTAAGAACTAATGACTTAAATTTATTTAAAGTGACTTTGAACATAAAATTTATAATATAATTATAAAACGAGCATGTAACGTTGCGGTAGTTTGAAAATTTTAGTTTTGAATTTCAATTGAATAAACATAATGTAGTATAGTTCAGAATTCATTAAACCAAGAAATGTTAGAATCTATTTAGTTATATCTTTCTAATGAATGTGAAAATTTTATATTTCATGGAATAATATGTAAGTTATGTGCAGATTAAAATTTCAAATAGTTGCTATGGAAATATATTAATGTTTTAATATTATGTATGCCTTAAAAATGGTTATTTTGCAAACGACCTCCGTTTTCGACGAAACTAATTTTTTGGATCTGGAACGTCAAATTATTGTCAGGTTTAAAATTTCAAGTCAATTGGAATTAATATGTAAGCATGGTAAATTTAAACGCATGTTCAATTTTAGTTGTAAATTTAATAAGCTAGAATTAAGGTCATTTTCAAACTTTCTCCAAATTTGATGAAACCAGGTTCACTAGAACCATTTTCACAAAACATAGCTAGATTTCAGATTTCGTAATTTTTGGAGTCAATATGTGGTCGTAGCAAATTAAAACATATCGTTCAAATTCAATATTTAACATTATATTTTAATTTTGATGAAAACTGATCGAAACAGTCAAATCGGCTTATGAAACATATCCCATTGTGTTCGGAATGAGGGTACTTGGTTAGAGGCGAAAGTCATTGGGGTTCATTTGGAATTCGGATGAAAAAATTCATTATGAAATAAACATTAGAATTAAATATTATTTATATTATATATATACACACACACACTCCTTTACACACGCAAACCCTAGCCTCCCAATTCAGATTTTCGTCGCTTGTCAGAAAATCAATTGCCGAAAATGTTCCAGATTCAATCGTTAATCTCTCCTAATATAACATGAATTAAATAATGAATTCTGAATGAAAATTGTAGAGGATCGTAAGCTCTTTCATTCCATATGGTTTTGATGGGGTTTCATTGCCTGAATTTTTCAAAATTCATACTCAAGGGGGAAGCGTTCGAACACTGTTTTGAATCGCATGGGGGATCGAACTCAGCATAGTTGCTGGTGATGGTAGGCGGCGCGAAGGGCTTCGGGGCAGACGTCGGAGATGATGGTCCGGTGGGGTGTGGAAGCATGCACGAGTGAAGATCGATTGGGGGTTTTGTTCGACTATTATCCAGAAATAAACGAATACGAGGGAGGAAAGGTTTAGGGGTAGGATAATTATATGATTATTTTATTAGTTATAGTAATTATTGTAGTCAATATTCAAACTGTTGTAACTCGCTCAAATCAAAACAAAATTTGACGAGACGGGGTACGTTGGAATCGTGGCAGCAAACACTTCACGATGAAACCAATTTGGACAGAAACCGAAGCAGTTGATGTTATTTGTTAAATTAAACATCCGGTTTGTTTTAATTGAAACCATCGTTTTATAACGATTTCTGAACTGATCAAAGTGAGAACTCTCTCACTCGAATATTTTGTACAGTTATTTATTTTATAATTGAATATATATTGATTGCCTTTCATTGCAATATTTATTTTAATTATCACAAATTTGTATAAGGTGTACGGTAGCTGACATCACAGTTGTTTGCAAACCCGATGGATGAATTGTTGATTGATTATGATATGTTTTGAATGTGATTTGGAAATAATTAACATGTTAAAAATGATGTTAAATTATTTGTGGTAGTTGAAATTGGATTAAATATCCATTTACGTGTCGATCGACTTGTTTATGTTCACCTATTTAAATAATACATATTGGAATAAGTAATTTATTGATTAATTATTTATTGGTTAAAAACCCCACACGGGTATTTGGAAAATATCTGATTTACACTAATCCCAAGTGTTTAGATTGGATGTTAATCGATTGATTGACAGACCATTATAAACGTCATTTCATTATTTAATTCTTATACAGTTGTAGATGCATTCTGGAAGTGGATTGGATGTTTAATAATTGTTTATAGTTATTGTTGAATACATGCGATTTATGAAATCCATATAATTAAAATTATATGGTAATTGATTGAGTCTTACTTCAATCTAGAAAAGAAAACGAATACTTTAATATAAAATTCATTGTAGAATTGAAGTTTGATTTTGATATCCAATTTTGGATGGACACAAAGATTAAAAATTATAATAAATATCGACAAGATTTGATTTCAAAATTTGACATTTTGAAAATATTATTATCTTGAATTTATAATAATATGGGATTTTCAATTTTGACTTAAAAATGAAGTAGAAGCTGAAATCGATTTTAAAACGAGATTATAAATATTTTATAATATACGTTTTGAATGGAAATCGAATAAATCTATTATATCAATATAATGGCTTAAAATGATGATATTTGATTTTGAAGTAAAATGATTAAAATAAAATTTCGAATGGTAGCTGTGAATAATAATTTATATAAATTATTATGGAAACGTTTTCGATTTTATTTTAGTTATAAATCGAATTCGGGCTTGAATAGAATGCGTCGCATAGCGATAGTTTGCGAACGTCAACACGTAACTTCAAGTTGACGTAACGTGAGATCCGACCGTCGGATTCTCTTGAAACCAGACCCATTCGGTTCATATCGAAAAGGTCTTTCAATTGAATATAAGAGATTTAAAATCCAATAGTTATATTTTAAAACATATCCAAATCAGTTTTGGAAAAGGTCGCTATGGATGCAGTTGGTGGATGATATTGGAAACCGATTGTAAGGGCCTTAATAAAATTGTTAATAATATGAATAAATTATGTAAAATCATAATAAATGATTTGAGATCATTTTGGATGAAATATTCCACGTTTGTAAAGATAAACGATATTTTTATCTGAATAAGTTGTTTATCAACTTATATAAAGAACCGAAAGAAATTTAAAATGTTTTGATATAACAAATTCCAGTATATATAAATTGGATTGGATTTGAATGGAAATTACCTTCGAATATTTCGGTCTTTGATTTCGTGATTATACGGATATCGTTGAGGAATTTGGAAGATATAAATGTCGTTATTCCCGATACGATATCTGTTAGTTTCAGAATTTGATGTTGAATATAAGCCGATATGATTTCTATTCAGAGCCTTGTATTTAACATCAAATTGGATTTTGGGTTTGTTGTGAATGGTATCTTCAATAACCCCGTTCTTAAACCCAGTTGAGAAAAGAACAAATCTTTTAATTAAGATTTATGAAGTCTTCCGATTAATCAATATAATTGGAATGAAATGGAAATTTATTTTGGGTTAATTGTGAATAATGTTTTAAAAAACATTTGTTCTTAAACCCAATTAACAATGATGTTATGATTTGGAATTTATTAATCTTTTATTTAAGATTTAATGGAATTTTCCCAAAGTAAAGTTTTCCAATTTAATATATTAAATTGGAATTGAGTGGAATGCGATTTAATAATAAGCGAGGTGAGCTTTTGTAGAGGAATACCGTTACTATTTTTGGAATTTAAAAGGCTTTGTCGTTATTCCGTTTATAGTATAGTATTAGTCTGACACGGAATTTTTTATCAATTATGACTGATCAGATTTCTGCGAAGATTCCATATTAATGGAAGATGATTTTGGGTTTATCATGAATTGTGTTTTAAATGACATTGGTTTTTTAACCCAAGTTAAGGACATGATTTATTTCCTAAGGTTGAATAAATCATTAAGTAATTTTTGAGATTAAAACTAAGTTAGAGTTTTAACGAATCTTTAATTAGATTGAAATGTGAATGAGGTAATTAAATTTACTGAATTCAAGACATGTTCAAAATGGAGTACCACCAGTTTTACTCCATGCGATAGTTAAATCTTTAATTAGATTTTAACGTTAAATGGTAGTTAATTTTACTGATGAATAAATGGGTGTTTGATATGCAGTACTACCAGTTTTGCTCTGTAACAACCCGTATTTTCAATAACCTGTTATAACATAAATCGAGGCAGAATTTAATTCTAAAATCTGAATCAAGGGAAACGGGCTATGCCATTGCGTTCGTCTCGGAAAAATACGCGAAATAGAGTCCGAGTTTTCGAAAATCGGAGTCCGTATGACCCGATTAAGGCCCAACGAAGTTTTCAGAAAATTTCAAAGTAAAAACAGATTTCAAATTCAAGTTTGAATTTGGAAATTAGGGCAGTTGGGCGCAGGCGGGAAATTTCCCGCCAGACCACCCATGTCGACAGCCCTGTCGACTGGGCAGTCGACATGGTTAGGCCCAAGTCGATAGCCATGTCGACTTGGGTGTCGATTTGGTTCAGCCGGGCAGTTTTGCCTGGTGCACCATTTTGGGGTTTTGGTTAGGTTTTGGGCCAGATTCGGTTTTAAGGGCTGAGATTGGAATTAGGGTTTAATCCTAAGGTTGAAACTAATCCTAATCTCTATAAATAAGCCCCTAACCTAACCCTAAATCATCATTATTCATTCAAGTAACTAAACTATGGAAAAATCATTTCTCTCATGGCCTCCACTCTCTTCATAAAATTCTAAGATTATTTCTATGAGAGATTTTCCATGCATACAAGTGTTTTCAAGCTTGTATGAGTGTCATTAGCTTGCATTCAAGTCAAGTTTCCATATTTACATCATAAAGCAAGGGTTTTGATCATTTTGGCTCAAGGGTTTTTCTATTGGAGCTTGCATTTTGGGTTTATTTGATTGCATAAGGGCTTTGTCTCAATCTTATATTTGCTTATACTCATTTGAGTCTTCATAAGCATTGTAAGCCCTTTTCTACTTTCATATTTAAACTCTAAAGTTAAATGAATGATGGAAGTTTGGTTGATCATATGATATGCTAGTTTGCCATGATATGCAAGTTTACTATGTCATGTTATGCAAGTTTGTATGTTATGATATGCAAGTTTTCCATGTTATGATATGCAAGTTTATCATGTTATGTTATGCAAGTATGCTATGTTATGATATGCAAGTTTACCATGTTATGCTATGCAAGTTTGCCATGTTATGATATGTAAGTTTATCATGTTATGTTATGCAAGTTTGCTATGTTATGATATGCAAGTTTGCCATATGATATGCAAGTTATGTTATGCAAGTTTGGGTTGATCATTTTGCTCATGTTATCATGTTATGCAAGCTTATCTTGAGTATATGAACATAAAGCTTCAAGCTTTATGCTAAAGGTTGCATTTTGGCAACATGTAAGTTATCATATCTCTTATGATAACTTGCATGTGAGGCTAAATGCGAACTTATGGCCATTTCTACATGTCATTTATCACCATGTATCACCAATATGGTAAGTTTGGTTTTATGCATGCTTTTGAGGCCTAAAAATGTAATATGCATGTATATGAACATATCATATGCCACCATGTTAAACTTGTGGCTTCAACACCTTTATGTCATGATTATGCCAAGTTCCCTCTTTCTATCCTTTATGCGCTATTTCGATATGTAAGCGATGGGATTGCGTTTGGGGTTGGGTAAACTTAAAAGACATAAAGACATAAGATTGGGAATTTACCTATTAAGTTAGGTCTACCCATTGGGAATTTACCTATTAAATTAGGTCTACCCAAATGCTTGAAAACTTGTAATATGTTTTGTAAACATAATGGACATGACACTTAGAAAATATAAGTGTGACTAACTCGAGGTTGGGTTGAGTTTGTAGCGTAAACCTACCCGGAACCGACCGGCTTAACTAGTTGCTACAAACAATAGGACCCAATGTGAGAAGTTGGTCATGTTGTACCTTGAACCCGAGGTTAGACCAAGTTGTGGTGTAAAGCTACCCGGAACCGACCGGCTTAACTAGTAACCGCAACAAAGTCTAATGTGAGAGGTTAAGGCACATTAATTAATTAATGCCTCATGATTAGGGTTAAGTCATGGTCCACTTAATACTTAACCAATTTGGGCTTGGTAGATTAATCAGGGTTAAGTCGTGAACTCATCGTTACACTTAACCAAGTTAATCCATGATTAGCAAGAGGGTTAAACCATACTTAACCCACTAGAAAATCCTAGCAATGGGGGTCCACTCCAGCAGTAATCTCAAGTTTGTATCATTAAGACCCTAGGGGCTAGGCTAGGGTGGGGGCACGATTACTGGACTTGAGGTAAGTGACCAAAAACGACGGCAGAGTGGTACGCCGATGTAGTTCCGGACGGACTATGGTCGTGCACGTAGTCCGTATTTGGAGAAGTCAAGCATGGGTACCAGTAGATCGAGACTGTGCACTTATGTTTATGGTGTCCAGGGGTTGACACCCTAGGGCTTGATACACCCGACGGGAGACCCGACACAGTCCGACTACAATTATGTTTGGGCCGTATTGACACCAACACGTGACGAGTTAGGCTTATAGGGAGCCGATCGACTAGACCGTTTGGTTGGACCTCGTATTAGGGTCACTTCATGTTATTGGACCTCGTATTAGGATCATTTCATATTATTGGACCTCGTATTAGGGTCACTTCATGTTATTGGGCCAAAGCTTGGGCCAAGGGATCAATACCTGTTTATTCAAGTCATGTTAGCTTGCTTGTACACCTGTGGTGCAAAAACCTTAAACCTGAGTATGCGATGACACCTTTATCTACCTTGTTAGTTAATCATCATGCTAGTATGTTGTTATCCTTATGTTCATCCCTACTTCTCATGCCAGTTAACTTTATCAGTTTACATTGATTGTAGTAGGGCTTACTCATTCTTTTTGACTGACCTGTTTTTCTTTCGCCTCTTTTCTTCCGTTCCCCCCCAGGTTCTCAGGGTGGGAATATTGGAGCTTAGCTTGGATTTCTGATCGCTTGCTTGTGGGATTTTAGCTCATGTACGGTCTTGACATGAAGCTAGCTATGGTTATCACTTATTTTGGGGATAGTACTTATGTATTTCAGTTTTTCAGTGATGTTGTTTTTATCTAGACTTGTGTATTTGGAAAGTTGACATTATGTTGTACCAAACTTGTTTTGAAATAGTTTGAAATCTTCCGCTGTTTTACTTATCTTATTTACTCTATTTACATATATACATATGTTCTTGTTCTGCCTTGATATATCATTATGCATGTTTACCTGATTCAAACGCCCCTCCAAAGTCAGAGTGCTTGCAAGAGCCACCCTGGCGGAGGTGGGGTGTTACAATTTGGTATCAGAGCATATGGTTTACGAGAAGGAACAAAAAGTTTTTTTTAAAACTTTTGGAAAACTATTTTCAAAACCAAGTATAAAGTATTTTCCAAAGAAAAGTCTAGTTTATTTTAAAGGCTATTCCCCAAAAAGCCATTAGCAAAATTCCTTCGTTTCTCTCCATTCTGAATCTATCTTTTTCTTCATTTTCAGTATGGTCGATAACTTTGCTATTCCGGAGGGAGTACACGTACCTGTTTGGTATAGGAGACTTTTGGAGGCTAGGGCGACCGAAGCCGGCCCCGCAGATGTTCCTCCTCCTCCTCCTCCTCCAGTAGTTAATGTTCCTCCTCCTCCGGTACTTAATGTTCCTCCTCCTCCTGTCACTGAGGTTCCTCTTCCTCCTCCCCCTCAGCATCCTCAAGCTGACTTCGCAAAGACTTGCAAATATTTCAAAGCAATGGGTGGCAAGAACTTTCAAGGCACTGAGACTTTTGTAGAAGCCAGAAATTGGTTGAAAGAGACCGAGGATTTATTTGGTATCTTTGGGTTAGACGATCAGAGGAAGATTTTGTTGGCGGTTTGGCTTATGAAGGATGAAGCCGCTTATTGGTGGGAAGTCACCAATGGTACTAGGCCTATTGAGACTTGGGCCGATTTCAGGGCAAGGTTCGTGCTTAAGTTTCTATCTTCTGCTGAGGAGAATCTGCAAATGGAGAAGTTCATAGCTTTGAAACAAGGAGATATGTCTGTCAAAGAATATGTGAACAAGTTCAATCAGTTAGCTCGTTTTGGCTTGGATATGGTGAGTACTCCTCAGAAGAAGGCTCTTTGTTTTGCTAGAGGATTGAATGAGCCGTTGCAGGGATTGGCTATGTCACATATTCCCCATGGGGCCACGTTTGAGAGCTTGGTTGATATGGCGTTACTTCAGGGAGATGTCAAGAAAGAGATCAAGATGAATGATACTCAAGCCAAGAAGACTGATTCCCAGTGGAAAGGAAATCAGGGTAATCCAAGTGGTCAGAGCAGTCAAGGCAATCAGAACAAGAACAAGAGTCAAGGCAACAAGGGGAACAACAACAAGGGCAATAACAACAAAGGGAAGTGCCATTATTGCGGTTCAGTTGGGAATCTTATTAAGGATTGTAAGAAGAGGAAAAGGAAGAATGGTGAATGCTTTTTCTGCGGTGAGACTGGACATTTCAGTAAGGATTGCCCGAAGAAGCAAGGGCAAGGCCAGGGTCAGACTCAGCGTGCTGGACCTTCAGGAGGGCAAGTTCATGCTCTCAATGCCGCTCCAGTTCCCGATCGAGGTAGTATTTCTGTTGAGAGCCTTGTATATATTTCTGATTTTCCAGTTCGTACCTTGTTTGATTCTGGTGCATCGCATAGCTTTATCTCATCTGATCTTGTTGATAGTTTGCACCTAAGTACTAGTCTAGTTAATGATCCCGTGTGTGTTTCAAATCCAATTAGGGGTTCCGCCCATTTGTCTATGATCTGCGTGGATTTGAAAATTTCTATCTTGAGTGTAGAATTTTCGTGTGATGCTTATATTCTCGGTTTCATGGGGTATGGGTTGATTTTGGGCATGGATGGGTTGTCCAGTTTTGGAGCCATCCTTGATTTTTGAGCATAGGGTTGTGAGGCTCATGACTCGCCTCGGTAATACCCTAAAAATTTCTTGTAACCCTATGGGTCCCGTCATGTTGTGTTATCTTGAATCCCTCAACTTGTCTATCGATAGTTTGCAATCGGTGAGGGCGGTCCGAGAATATCCTGATATCTTGGGTGAATTGAAGGGGGGGTTACCCCTAAGCGAGAGATTGATTTCCGCATTTATCTGGTTGATAATGCCAAGCCAGTTACGTGGCCGGTTAGGCACATGGTCCCGCTAGATGAGAGTTAAGAAAGCAAGTCAAGGAGTTGCTTGAGAAGAACTTCATACGATGAAGCATTTCCGAAGAGGGTGCTCTAGTAGTATTCGCTACTAATGTGGACAGTTCGCTTCGCCCGTGTGTTGATTATCGTGAGTAGAACAAGAAGAATAGACAACCATTACCAAGGATCGATGATTTGTTTGATCAGCTTGTAGGAACATCTGTTTTCTCTTGATCCTGCTACTGGATTCCATCAGCTCAGAGTAGCTGAGGATAGTATAGACAAAACTGCGTTCAGAACTCCAGATGGATTCTTAGAATGGCTGGTCATGCCATTCGGTTTGACTAATGCACCCGCCTACTTCGGGGACTTGATGAGTAGGGTGTTCAGGGAGTTCTTGAACAAGTTTGTCGTGGTCTTCGTAGATGATATTCTGATCCTCTCTAAGGATGAGGAAGAGCACGCAAGGCATCTCGTGGAGGTGATGGATACGCTTAGAGCGCATCAGTTGAAGGCCAAGTTCTCCAAGTGTCACTTTTGGAGAAGGGAAGTTAGATTCCTTGGGCATATAGTTTCTAAGCAAGGCTTAGCGGTGGATCCCGCTAAAGTGGTTGCGGTTCAAGACCGGAAAGCTCCGACAAGGACAATTGAAGTAAGAAGCTTTCTCAGTTTAATTAGTTAGTTAGCGTCCCTTGAGCTTAGACCTACCCTTATGGATCAAGTAGGGACTTCGCAGAAAGAAGACCCGCAGTTAGTCGAGATCATGGACAAGTTGATTAGAGGCAGGATGTTAAGTCACCTCGCCATAGATAACAAGGGATGGCTAAGACGCGATGAGAGAAAGAAGGCTCTTGAAGATGCACATCATCCGAGGAGGTGGCCGAGTTTGTCCCAAGGTGCATGTTGTGCCAACAGGTTAAGGCCGAGTCATAAAAAGCCCGGTGGGCTATTACATCCATTGGAGGTCCCCGCAATGGAAGTAGTAAAGCGTCACGAAGGATTTCGTGGATGGACTGCCTAGATCAAGAAAGAGAATACGAGCATGTGGATCATAGTAG
Source organism: Allium sativum (assembly GCA_030737875.1). Taxonomy (NCBI): domain Eukaryota; kingdom Viridiplantae; phylum Streptophyta; class Magnoliopsida; order Asparagales; family Amaryllidaceae; genus Allium; species Allium sativum. The sequence goes on along the minus strand of CM060915.1, from coordinate 45,305,817 downwards.
GTAGAACTCACGAAGAGTGCTCATTTCACTCCGGTAAAGAGCGAAAGGACTGCATCATAGCCAGCGACAGTTTACTTTCAAGAAATAAAGCGGTTGCACGAGGTTCCCTAAAGTATAGTTAGTGACCATGACTCAATCTTCACTAGCCAGTTTTGGGATAGTCTACGGGAAGTCATGGGCAAGCAACTGAATCTAAGTACGGCCTATCATTCGCAGGCGGATGGTTCATTTCGTTCAAGCATGAGTTATAGAAAATCACGTTAGTAAGAGCAATTGGCAACGAGGGTTGGTATTTTCAAGAAAAGTTCTGCTGCATGGAATACTTTATAGTAAGTAAATGAGATTCAGGATTCACTAGTGAATTTTGGAGAGCTTGCATGAAACCATGAGGTCATAGTTATGTTTAAGCCAAGAATGATAGAAGAGTAAGTGAAAAAGGAAGACGAGAGGCGACAATGAAATGGGTTCCAACTCATATTGGGAAATAAGAGTTAAGAAGCCAAGAAATCATGAAGTAAAAGACGGTCAAAACATAGTGGAGTCAAGCTCAAGGAAACGTGACTTAGAAGACTGAAGGCTAGATACGCGCATCATATCTCTTTCTAAGAGTATATCCTTGATCCTTGTTTTCCGGTGGAACTTACTTGCATGTTATCTTTTACATATATCCTCTCGGTCCTGTTCTCGATCCCATTTCTGTTGTAAACTCCATAAGGGGGTGTGACTCATCGGTTAGTAATACATGTCAAGGTTTAAAGGGGTCCGTTAGGTTGACTAAACCTTTTGGGCTTTTATAGAATATGGGTTGGGTTAGGAAGGGATTTCTTGTAATCCGAAAGGAGTATATCCTGCTTATCTTCCCGATCTCTTTATAGCATATCTTTTGCTATCCATGTTTGTCTTGATTATCTAGTTTATCATGTTAATCTTGTCATAAGAACCTTAGGTAGAAACCCTTTGGATGAAACATGTGTTTGAAACATGTTATGCTTGATGTTTGCAAGTGGTTGCAAGTGTTTGCAAGTGGTTACTCGTGGATGCATTATACACATTAGGCACTAGATCGGCTCACACACTCCTCATATTGCATATGCATGAGTGTTTACGCTTATTCATGGATAAAAAATTTTGTGTTATCACATGGATGTTGCATATGGATACATGTTATGTGCACACATATAGATGTTATACATTATGTTAGGAATTGCATACATATGGATTCATTTCACTAACATAATTTGCATTGATGATATCTGCATTAGATAAGTACATATACACACACCTTTGCATATGTTCATACAACATTTAGAATCTTGTAAGGACAATGATTGCTCGTGGATGATGTTTTGAGTAGATGGATGTTGGATGGTAGGATACGTTCTTCCTAACTTGAAGATTTCGGGGACGAAATCCTTTAAGGAGGTGAGAATGTAACAACCCGTATTTTCAATAACCTGTTATAACATAAATCGAGGCAGAATTTAATTCTAAAATCTGAATCAAGGGAAACGGGCTATGCCATTACGTTCGTCTCGGAAAAATACGCGAAATAGAGTCCGAGTTTTCGAAAATCGGAGTCCGTATGACCCGATTAAGGCCCAGCGAAGTTTTCAGAAAATTTCAAAGTAAAAACAGATTTCAAATTCAAGTTTGAATTTGGAAATTAGGGCAGTTGGGCGCAGGCGGGAAATTTCCCGCCAGACCACCCATGTCGACAACCCTGTCGACTGGGCAGTCGACATGGTTAGGCCCAAGTCGACAGCCCTGTCGACTTGGGTGTCGACTTGGTTCAGCCGGGCAGTTTTGCCTGGTGCACCATTTTGGGGTTTTGGTTAGGTTTCGGGCCAGATTCGGTTTTAAGGGCTGAGATTGGAATTAGGGTTTAATCCTAAGGTTGAAACTAATCCTAATCTCTATAAATAAGCCCCTAACCTAACCCTAAATCATCATTATTCATTCAAGTAACTAAACTATGGCAAAATCATTTTTCTCATGGCCTCCACTCTCTTCATAAAATTCTAAGGTTATTTCTATGAGAGATTTTCCATGCATACAAGTGTTTTCAAGCTTGTATGAGTGTCATTAGCTTGCATTCAAGTCAAGTTTCCATATTTACATCATAAAGCAAGGGTTTTGATCATTTTGGCTCAAGGGTTTTTCTATTGGAGCTTGCATTTTGGGTTTATTTGATTGCATAAGGGCTTTGTCTCAATCTTATATTTGCTTATACTCATTTGAGTCTTCATAAGCATTGTAAGCCCTTTTCTACTTTCATATTTAAACTCTAAAGTTAAATGAATGATGCAAGTTTGGTTGATCATATGATATGCAAGTTTGCCATGATATGCAAGTTTACTATGTCATGTTATGCAAGTTTGATATGTTATGATATGCAAGTTTGCCATGTTATGATATGCAAGTTTATCATGTTATGTTATGCAAGTATGCTATGTTATGATATGCAAGTTTACCATGTTATGCTATGCAAGTTTGCCATGTTATGATATGCAAGTTTATCATGTTATGTTATGCAAGTTTGCTATGTTATGATATGCAAGTTTGCCATATGATATGCAAGTTATGTTATGCAAGTTTGGGTTGATCATTTTGCTCATGTTATCATGTTATGCAAGCTTATCTTGAGTATATGAACATAAAGCTTCAAGCTTTATGCTAAAGGTTGCATTTTGGCAACATGTAAGTTATCATATCTCTTATGATAACTTGCATGTGAGGCTAAATGCGAACTTATGGCCATTTCTACATGTCATTTATCACCATGTATCACCAAAATGGTAAGTTTGGTTTTATGCATGATTTTGAGGCCTAAAAATGTAATATGCATGTATATGAACATATCATATGCCACCATGTTAAACTTGTGGCTTCAACACCTTTATGTCATGATTATGCCAAGTTCCCTCTTTCTATCCTTTATGCGCTATTTCGATATGTAAGCGATGGGATTGCGTTTGGGGTTGGGTAAACTTAAAAGACATAAAGACATAAGATTGGGAATTTACCTATTAAGTTAGGTCTACCCATTGGGAATTTACCTATTAAGTTAGGTCTACCCAAATGCTTGAAAACTTGTAATATGTTTTGTAAACATAATGGACATGACACTTAGAAAATATAAGTGTGACCAACTCGAGGTTGGGTTGAGTTTGTAGCGTAAACCTACCCGGAACCGACCGGCTTAACTAGTTGCTACAAACAATAGGACCCAATGTGAGAAGTTGGTCATGTTGTACCTTGAACCCGAGGTTAGACCAAGTTGTGGTGTAAAGCTACCCGGAACCGACCGGCTTAACTAGTAACCGCAACAAAGTCTAATGTGAGAGGTTAAGGCACATTAATTAATTAATGCCTCATGATTAGGGCTAAGTCATGGTCCACTTAATACTTAACCAATTTGGGCTTGGTAGATTAATCAGGGTTAAGTCGTGAACTCATCGTTACACTTAACCAAGTTAATCCATGATTAGCAAGAGGGTTAAACCGTACTTAACCCACTAGAAAATCCTAGCAATGGGGGTCCACTCCAGCAATAATCCCAAGTTTGTATCATTAAGACCCTAGGGACTAGGCTAGGGTGGGGGCACGATTACTGGACTTGAGGTAAGTGACCAAAAACGACGGCAGAGTGGTACGCCGATGTAGTTCCGGACGGACTATGGTCGTGCACGTAGTCCGTATTTGGAGAAGTCAAGCATGGGTACCAGTAGATCGAGACTGTGCACTTATGTTTATGGTGTCCAGGGGTTGACACCCTAGGGCTTGATACACCCGAGGGGAGACCCGGCACAGTCCGACTACAATTATGTTTGGGCCGTATTGACACCAACACGTGACGAGTTAGGCTTATAGGGAGCCGATCGACTAGACCGTTTGGTTGGACCTCGTATTAGGGTCACTTCATGTTATTGGACCTCGTATTAGGGTCACTTCATATTATTGGACCTCGTATTAGGGTCACTTCATGTTATTGGGCCAAAGCTTGGGCCAAGGGATCAATACCTGTTTATTCAAGTCATGTTAGCTTGCTAGTACACCTGTGGTGCAAAAACCTTAAACCTGAGTATGCGATGACACCTTTATCTACCTTGTTAGTTAATCATCATGCTAGTATGTTGTTATCCTTATGTTCATCCCTGCTTCTCATGCCAGTTAACTTTATCAGTTTACATTGATTGTAGTAGGGCTTACTCAGTCTTTTTGACTGACCTGTTTTTCTTTCGCCTCTTTTCTTAAGCCCCCCCCCCAGGTTCTCAGGGTGGGAATATTGGAGCTTAGCTTGGATTTCTGATCGCTTGCTTGTGGGATTTTAGCTCATGTACGGTCTTGACATGAAGCTAGCTATGGTTATCACTTATTTTGGGGATAGTACTTATGTATTTCAGTTTTTCAGTGATGTTGTTTTTATCTAGACTTGTGTATTTGGAAAGTTGACATTATGTTGTACCAAACTTGTTTTGAAATAGTTTGAAATCTTCCGCTGTTTTACTTATCTTATTTACTCTGTTTACATATATACATATGTTCTTGTTCTGCCTTGATATATCATTATGCATGTTTACCTGATTCAAACGCCCCTCCAAAGTCAGAGTGCTTGCAAGAGCCACCCTGGCGGAGGTGGGGTGTTACATGCTCCATGGGATGAATAGGTTAGGATTGGGATAATAAAATGAATGATTACTTCGGTAAGGCTCGTTAATCCCGACTAGTTGATAAACCTTAATTTGGTTTATGTGGTGCAAAGATATTATAAAATCTTTTCAAATGATATCCAAGGAAAGGAATTAAACAATAAGGTTAAAAGAGATAATCTTTGATAAAATTAGTGGGAACCTTTCCCAAAGATAATAATATTTGAATAAAAAAATATTATTGATTGGAATGTAGCGTATGATATGTTTTTATATCACTTGATTGGAATGGGAACCTTTAAAATATGACATGCTCACCTGAAACCGTAGACCACACCAATTGAAAGGTGTTTACTACATTGTCCTTAGGCCGATTAGTTTAATAATTTATTAGCTCTCTTAATGTCATAACTGTCGAAAAAATTGCATTGCATTTGACCCTCTGTTCATAATGTTGGCATTTGAACTGATAAAACCATCCACAAATTAACAGACCTTTCTACTTTTATTTTGACTCTGTTACCTAAGATTTAGTTACATTGCACCGAGTACGGTGTTTATAGATGTACCGAGTATCTCATCCATTCAATGACATCTGTTTACCATAAGTTCAAGAAGGGATTTGAAGTCTATAAAACTCAGTGTGATCATGAAGAAAGAAGTTGGTTGGACTCAAAACACAATGCCAAGAACTAAACATCAAGCTGTCATCTTGCAGTTTTAGTTGAAGGTCCTTATGGTCTTGCATGCCATGACAATTCAGCTGCAAACCTATCTATGAAAAAGCACGGTACCTTTTTATTTTTCAATCCTAGCCTAAAGTTTCTAAAATGTGCCTATAAACGGATAAAGAAAAGAGACAGCCCAGCTAATACTTTTCTGAACGCCTGAAATAGTGCAAGCAAATGCAAACATCCCTCCTCAACTTTGATCAATCACCATCAACGAGCAGCTACCTTGTTTCTTTGTTTTAAGCCACACATATACCTAGGCCGACATGCAGGAATGTATACAACCAGCTTTCCAGTATGGTACAACCAAACATAGACCCAAATCTAAGAACCATGCTGACCAAGTATGTACCCAAATGAAGTGACCTCCCAGTAGCTTGATGGCCAAATTTCCTTGTTGTATCAATATGCGTTACCCTACCTCATTTCGTTTCAGCAAAAATAAGGAAAACTATAAACCTCTTCCTCCCATGTATTAAAACAAAAGAAGAACGGTAGCAACCAAAAAGAGAAGCTCGTGTGTACAGTAACGAGCAAGGACGTGGGTAGGAATTCTTTTCGGAAAAAATGTAGAAAATTATAGCAATAGTCTTGCGAGTGGATGCTGGTGGGTATGGGAAGGAGCTGTTGTATCTAATTGGTATGGAGGGTTGGCAGTTGTCGAAGTCTGGTGACTGGACGGTGTGCTTCTCCGACGAGCGTGACGCAATTCAAAGTTGAAGTGGGATGAACGTAGAACAGGAGGATGGGGAAGCAGAAGCATCAGGTTGTGGTGGTATGGAATAATGTGAGGAGAAAATAAAGTTCAAGAAGGAAGTGGAGGAAGAAACATTTCTGTTTTGAACTGGATTGAAAGGGTGTGGGATGGATTTTTGTAAAGGGAAGGGATGGGCTTTCGGACCTCATAGAAAAAAGAAAAAAAATACTGCGTGAATAGGTGCAGTGGATGACGTAGGTGAAAGTATTTCATGAAACGAAAAAAATATTTAATGGGATGGAGCATTTGAAGTTGGTCCAGTATGCTGATTTGAGACAATAGCATTGTTTCGAAAAGAGGTAATGAATGCAGTCAATTATTTAAAGTTTGTTAGTTTAAATACGTCCAAACCATTATAATGTGCCAACGTGTTTTTGGTAACATATTTTTATAACATAACCAATTTATAATAATGAGATTGCACATGCCTAATAAAAAGACTAACTACGTGTAATTAGTAATCAATGTTTAATTAAAGTAAAAACAAAATAATTAGTTAAATTAATTAAAGAATTTACGAATGGATTAGTCAAATAAAATTGTATTCATAACTCATATCTTTTTATTGTGTTATCATAATTCGATGAGATGAAATACAGTGGGATCGCATTGGAGAACACTTCATGTTGGAGCCAGTTTGGACGGAAATAAAAGCAGCTGAGGTTTTAATTAAATTAAACGTAAGTTTAATTTAATTAAATCAAACCGTTTAAACGTCAGATGGAAATCAAGGTGAGTTAAACTCACTCAGTTCTCCCACTTATAATTATTATAAGTCAGGTTAATTATTTGTATGCCACGTTTACTAAATGTTGGTTGATTTGATTGTTTGGATGTTGTTAAATATTTTTATATCGATCAATTAAATTAAACGTTGTTTAATTTAAATGAAATGAATCATTATATTTTAACATTATTTCCAATAGAGGTAATTTACCTTGTTGGTTACGTTCATAATAATATAAACATATTTAAATTAAATTGGATGTTTGAATTATTATTGGTTGACCACTTTCAGTTGAATTGATTATTGTTTATTTTCATATGATCGTTATATGAACTATTTAATCGATAGGATTGGATTACTGATTTGATCATGGATAAATTCATCGTTTGTTTGGTATTAGCCAATGAGTGATATTGGTTGAGAAATAAACAGCAGGTGACTCAAATATACATTGTTTTATGAAGACCGATTTACTGTCCGGTAAATCGATATAAATGAAGTTATTAAATTAATTTTTATAACTAAAGATCGATTTCAAAATTCTATTATTATAAATGAAAGTTTATAAAAAGGAAAATAAATATTTATATTTATTATTTAAGTTATAAGAAATTATTAAATGATTTTTTAAAGCTAATTCTCGTATGAATAAGATTGAGAAGCTAGTGAGCAGAAATTTATGTAATGATTAATAACTGTGGTACATTGTTTTAAGTAATGATTAAAATGATATTATATTGATTTGGTTATTATAATAATCAAATGTTATTATTTAAATTAATTAAATTTGTAATTAATCTAAATGGAAAGATGAATTGAGATTTGAATAACGAGTTAATCATGTTTAGAGTTGACTAAGTCAACTATGTTAACAGAAATGGATTTATAAATTTATTTACTAAGTAGAAATAATTAATGGTTAAGTAAACATTTTAAAATGTTGATATTTGATTATTAATTATGTAATAATGATCAAAGTGGAAATCTTGGGATTTAAAAGGAATAATGGAGGTGTATAAACGATAAGGCCTATTTATAACTAAGTGATTTTTTTAAAGCAAATCATATTAATGATAATATAAATTAAGTTTAAATTGTAGTTTGAAAAGCGAACTCTTATTTGAAATTCTATTTAATTGGATTTATTTTTTAAATCTAAGTTGAACGGAGTTTAAAAACCTAAGTTTATTTGAATATATTATTAAAACGGGGTAATTAGAAATGGCATTTGAATGAAATATAAGCCAGGATATGAAATTAAAGAATTAGAACTTAACTGTAGATCAGTTGAGATTAATGATTTCCTGAATATAGATCTGATGTTAGTTTCGGCCTTCGGGGTTGATATTTAAGAAACTATTTTCTTACTGATTTACGGCTAGGAGCCGATGAAGGTATGAAATGGAAATTGGAATGGAAACCAAGTTTGAACTAAAGTGGTTAGGGAGTTGAGTTATAACGATGTGATAAATTCGCTTTATTAGATAAGAGATGATGTTTTATCAAGATATAACTAAAAATGCATTGGGTTTGATATTGAATGAGTATCGGATTTTGTATTACAATTGATAATTATCTTAAGATAAAAGCGTTGTTGATCAAGATCTGAGAGGTAGTTGAAATACCCCAACTTGAACGACTCCAGGATTATCGGTGGATGATATTACTTGTAATGGCGGAGATTTTAGAGGTAAAGTATTTTGGAAGATAATAATTTGAAGGATTTGGAAATATATATAATGGGATTCCGAAATAAAAAGGAAACAAAAAGGGCGTGAGAATGTGAATGGTATTTCCATAATAAAGAAAAAGGGATTTATGAAAATACAATGATATTTTCAAAAGTAAATTTATGATATTTAGATCGAGTTTATCCTAAAAGAACAAGTAACGATTATTTTGTTTAAATAATGAAATAAAAGGAGTTTTTTATGATTATTTTACAAATGATAAGTGGAATTGATTTCCCAATTATAGATAATAAGAAATGTAATAGCAAATGGTTTGAAATGATAGTTAACTAGGATTGAATATGATTTAAGGTATTTTTTCTAAGTATATAAATAAATGATTTGAGAGTATTGATATATATTAAAATCGATACATTATTTTGGTATTACAGCTGATATATATCTTTAATGGCCAAGTGACGCTGTATACTGAACCAACGGATTTATTTTATTGACTGTTCAATTTGATAGTTAAATAACCGACTATCAAAATCTGACCCAACGTGTTGGTACGGAAAGACCGGGATCGAATTTATATTCAAAAACCATTCTGACAAATGAATACGAAAACGTGAAGAAGCTAATCAAGATGTAGCTATTGAAGACCGTATATCTTCATGAATGAAAGAACTATTGTTGGATTTCTCTAGCTGATCCCTAGAGGTATTTGACAATGATTCTGTCGTGATTGAAATCTACGGATTGCAAGGACTACTCGCTACTGATCCATTAGGTAATTCAAGGATGCGGTAGGAGGATGCCTTCAGTTTGTCTAGTCTCAGGACAACTTGTATGGACGAGTGTTTGATAGAGTATTTCCAGATGAATCACGTACGTTGATTTCCTCAAACGCATTTCTGTTGGTGGTGGAGAAGACACCTTCTTAATTTGATAACTAGTACTTTTGTGGACATCAATAAGTGATATCTGGCGGATCTGACAATGTAACATTCAAAGTGAATGGTGGCCAGATGCTCTAAAAGTAATTATAACCTCAAGCCTCATCAACTGGGAAATGACAAAAATCGGGCAGGCAACATGGCTACGTGGGTCGCTCCCATTAGGGTGTATAATCACCTATCTAGAGAAAATTCATTTCCTTCCTTATTCTATCTGATGCTGTCCCTTTCGGGAAATGGTGGTTTGAGACCAACCGTTGATGACATACATTCGATACACTCAAGCGAAATGAGTGGTCGATCATACGTGGGGAAGAATGTAACGACCCAAATTTTTCAGTCATTTGTTTTGAATATTTAAAATTGGTTTTAAATATTATATTAGAAATATAGATGGATTATTAATATAGAATTCGTTTATTAAATGACGATTTAACGTTTACATTTATATTAAAACGAACTCGAAATGGCGCAGTCGTTCATAATAGTGAGTTTTGAACTTTAATTAAATAAACAGAATTCGTTATAGGTTGGAATTCTGTGAAACAAGAAAGGTTAGGATCTTATTGATTATAATTTTCTAATAGAAGAGAAAAATCGAGGTTTCAGTTTATATATTGTGAGATATGTTCAAATCAAATTTTAAAATAGTCGTTATGGATTTTGATTATAAACGATAACATTTATTTAATAATTTATAAAATGATTTCTATATAATTTGAATATTGTTTAACTCGAAATATTAACATTTGAGTTATATTTTCATATTGATTTATATTTGAAGCTGTATATTACATTAGTTGGATATATATGACGATAATAATTTTATATTATTATTATATTTAATTGTTTTGTAATTTATAATATTAAATCGACATTATATATGCGTTAGGAATAGCTGTTTTTCAAACAACCTCCGTTTTCGATGAAATGAATTTTATTGGGATACGTATAATTAACTATTGCTAGATTTCCAGTTTGGAGCCTAACGGAGTTGTTTTATCGGTAGACGAAATTTAAAAGTGAATCGATGGATAAATTGGGATCTAAATGGTGTCGTTTTTACAAACAAAGATCGTTTTCAACGAAATAAGTTTCATTAGGACCGTAACATCAAATTACACCATGGCGCCCATTTTCGTAATTTTTGGAGATTGTGTTTATCAGTACGAATTTAATGATCAACGTTAAATCGCGGTACCATATTGAAATAAACGAACTTACCTTATAACAATTAAATATACATGCGCAGACCTTTAAAATATGACATGCTCACCCGAAACCGTAGACCACAACAATTGAAAGGTGTTTACTTCATTGTCCTTAGGCTGATTAGTTTAATAATTTATTAGCTCTCTTAACGTCACAACTGTTGAAACAATTGCATTGCATTTGACCCTCTATTCATAATGTTGGCATTTGAACTGATAAAAACATCCACAAATAAATAGACCTTTCTACTTTTATTTTGACTCTGTTACCTAAGATTTGGTTACAGTGCACCGAGTACGGTGTTTATAAATGTACCGAGTGTCTCATCCATTCAATGACGTCCGTTTACCATAAGTTCAAGAAGGGATTTGAAGTCTATAAAACTCAGTGTGATCATGAAGAAAGAAGTCTGTTGGACTCAAAACACAGTGCCAAGAATTGAACATCAAGCTGTCATCTTGCAGTTTTAGTTGAAGGTCCTTATGGTCCTGCATGCCATGAAAATTCAGCTGCAAACCTATCTATGAAAAAGCACGGTACCTATTTATTTTTCAGTCTTAGCCTAAAGTTTCTAAAACGTGCCTATAAGCGGATAAAGAAAAGAGATAGCCTACCTAATACTTTTCTGAATGCCTAAAACAGTGCAAGCACATGCAAACATCCCTCCTCAACTTTAATCAGTCACCATCAATGAGCAGCTACCTTGTTTCTTTTTTTTAAGCCAAGCATATACCTAGGCCGACATATAGGAATGTATACAGCTACCTTTCCAGTATGGTACAACCTAATGCATACCCAAATCTAAGAACCATCCCGACCAATTATGTACCCAAATGAAGTGACCTCACAGTAGCTTGATGGCCAAACTTCCTTGCTGTATAAATATGATGTACCCTACCTCATTTCGTTTCAGCAAAAACAAGGAAAACTATAAACTCCTTCCTCCCATGTATTAAAACAAAAGAAGAACGGTAACAACCTAAAAGGGAAGCTTGTGTGTACAGTTACGAGAAAGGACATGGGTAGGAATTCTTTTCAAAAAAAATGTAGAAAATAATAGCAACAGTCCTGCAAGTGGATGCTGGTGGACATGGGAAGGAACTGTTGTTTCTAATTGGTATGAGGAGTAGCAGTTGTACGAGGCTGGTGACTGGATGCTGTGGTGCTCCGACGAGCGTAGCGCAGTTCAAAGTTGAAGTGGGATGAATGTAGAACAGGAGGATAGGGAAGCATCAGGTTGCGGTGGTGTGGAATAATGTGAGGAGAAAATAAAGTTCAGGAAGGAAGTGGAGGAAGAAACATTTCTGTTTCGAACTGGTTTGAAATGGCGTGGGCTGGATTTTTGTAGAAAGGAAGGGATAGGCTTTCGGTCCTCATAGAAAAAAAATAAAAAAATGCTGGGTGAATAGGAGCATTGGCTGACGTAGGAGAAAGTATTGCATGAAACGAAAAAAAAAAGATTTAATGGGATGGAGCATTTGAAGTTGGTCCAGTATGCTGATTTGAGGCATTGTTTTGAAATGAGGTATTGAATGCGGTCAATTATTTAAAGTTTGTTAGTTTAAATATGTCCAAACCATTATAATGTGGCTAACGTGTTTCTGGTAACGTATTGTTATAACATAATTAATTTATAATAATGAGATTGCACGTGCCTAATAAAACGATTAACGATGTGTAATTAGTAATCAATGTTTAATTAAAGTTTAAACAAAATAATTAGTTAAATTAATTAAAGAATTTAGGAATGGATTAGTCAAATAAAATCGTATTTATATCACGTATCTTTGTATTGTGTTATCAGAATTCGATGAGATGAAATACAGTGGGCTCGCATTGGGGAATACTTTATGTTGGAGCCGGTTTGGACGGAAATAAAAGCAGCTGAGGTTTTAATTTAATTAAATGTATGTTTAATTTAATTAAATCAAACCGTTTACACATCATACGGAAATTAAGGTGAGTTAAACTCACTCAGTTCTCCCACTTATAATTATTATAAGTTGGGTTAATTATTTGTATGCCACGTTTAATAATTGTTGGTTGATTTGATTGTTTGGGTGTTGTTAAATATTTTTATATCGGTCATTTAAATTAAACGTTGTTTAATTTAAATTAAATGACATTGTTATATTTTAACGATTATTTCCAATAGAGATAACTTACCTTGTTGGTTACGTTCATATTAATATAAACGTATTTAGATTAAATTGGATATTTGAAATATTATTAGTTGAGCACTATCAGTTGAACTGATTATTTTCATATGATCGTTATATGAACTGTTTAATTGATAGGATTGGATTATTGATTTGATCATGGATTATTAAATATAAATTCATCGTTTGTTTGGTATTAACCAATGAGTGATATTGGTTGAGAAATAAATAGCAGATGACCCAAATATACACTATTTTACGAAGACTGATTTACCATTAGGTAAATCAATATAAATGAAGTTATTAAATTTATTTTTATAACTGGAGATCGATTTCAAAAATCTTTTATTTTAATTGAAAGTTTATAAAAAGGAAAATAAATATTTGTATTTATTATTTAAGTTATAAGAAACTATTAAATGATTTATTAAAGCTAATTCTTGTATGAATAAGATTGAGAAGCTAATGAGCAGAAATTTATGTAACGATTAATAACTGTGGTACATTGTTTTAAGTAACAATTAAAACGAGATTATATTATTTTGATTATTATAATAATCAAATGGGATTATTTAAATTAATTAAATTTGTAATTAATTTAAATGGAAAGATGAATTGAGATTTGATTAACGAGTTAATCATGTTTAGAGTTGACTAAGTCAACTATGTTAACATAAATGGATTTATAAATTTATTTGTTAAATAGAAATAATTATTGGTTAAGTATACATTTTACAAATATTGATATTTGATTATTATTTATTTAATAATTATCAAAGTTGAAATCTTGGGATTTAAAAGGAAAAATGGAGGTGTATAAATGATAAGGCCTATTTGTAATTAAGTGATATTTTTTGTAAAGAAAATCATATTAATGATATTATAAGTTAAGTTTAAATTGTAGTTTTAAAAGCGAACTCTTATTTGAAATTCTATTTAATTGGATTTTTTCTTAAATCTAAGTTGAATGGAGTTTTAAAACCCAAGTTTATCTGAATATATTATTGAAACAGGGTTATTAGAAGTGGCATTTGAATGAAATATTAGCTAGGATATGAAATTAAAGAATTAGAACTTAACTGGAGATCAGTTGAGATGAATGATTTTCTGAATATTGATCTGATGTTGGTTTCGGCCTTCGGAGTTGATGTTTAGGAAATTATTTTCTTACTGATTTATGGCCAAGAGCTGATGAAGGTATGAAATGGAAATAGGAACGGAAACCAAGTTTAAACTAAAGTGGTTAGGTGAGTTGAGTTATAAGATGAGATAAATTCGCTTTATTAGATAAGAGATGATGTTTTATCAGGATATAACTAAAAAAAGCATTGGTTTTGATATTGGGAATGAGTATCGATTTTTGTATTACAACTGATATTTATTTTAAGATAAAAGCGTTTTTGAGCAAGGTTTGAGAGGTAGTTAAAATACCCCAACTTGAATGACTCCAGGATTATCGATGGATGATATTAGTTGTAATGGCGGAGATATTAGAGGTAAATTATTTTGGAAGATAATAATTTGAAGTATTTGGAAATATATAAATGGGATTCCGAAATAAAAAGGAAATAAAAAGGGCATGAGAGTGTGAATGGTATTTCCATAATAAAGAAAAAGGGATTTGTGAAAGTATAATGATATTTTCAGAAGTAAAGAAATGAGATTTAGATGAAGTTTATCCTAAAAGAACAAGTGACGATTATTTTGTTTAAATAATGAAATAAAAGGAGTTTTTTACGATTGTTTTACGAATGATAAGTGGAATCGATTACCCAATTATAGATAATAAGAAATGTTATAGCTAATGGTTTGAAATGATAGTTAACGAGGATTGAATATAATTTAAGGTATTTTTCTAAGTATATAAATAAATGATTTGAGAGTATTGATATATATTAAAACTAATACATTATTTTGGTATTACAACTGATATCTATTTTTAATGGCCAAGTGACGCTGTATACTGAATCAATGGATTTATTTTATTGATTGTTTAATTTGAAAGTCAAATAACCGACTATCAAAATCTGACCCAACGTGTTGTTACGGAAAGACCGGGATCAAATTTATATTCGAAAAAAAATCTGCCCAATGAATACGAAAACGTGGAAGAAGCTGATCAAGATGGAGCTATTGAAGACCGTATATCTTCATGAATGAAAGAACTATTATTGGATTTCTCTAGCTAATCCCTAGAGGTATTTGACAGTGATTCCGTCGTGATTGAAATCTATGGATTGCAAGGACTACTCGCTACTGATCAATAGGGTAATTCAGCGATGCAGTAGGAGGGTGTCTTCGGTTTGTCTGGTCCCAGGATAACTTGTATGGACAATTGTTTGACAGAGTATTTCCAAAGGAATCACGTACATTGATTTCCTCAAACGTATTTTTGTTGGTGGCGGAAAAGGCACCTTCTCTTAGCTTAATTACTAGTATTTTTGTGGACGTCAATTAGTGATATATGGCGGATCTGACAATGTAACATTCAAAGTGAATGGTGGCCAGATGCTCTAAAAGGTAATTATAACCTCAAGCCTCATCAACCGAGAAATGACAAAAATCGAGCAGGCAACATGGCTATGTGGGTCGCTCCTATTAGGGTGTATAATCACCTATCTAGAGAAAATTTATTTCCTTCCTTATACTATTCGATGTTGTCCCTTTTGGGAAACAGTGGTTTGAGCCCAACTGTTGATGATATACTTTCGAAACTCTCAAGCAAAATGAGTGGTTGGTCATGTATAGGCCCGGTTGCAAGACGTTCTTGTTGAACCCAGTGTATTCCCCTCTAGAGATACACTATTGGCAGGTGGTTCCATACCTTGTCATAGTCGGAATCCAATCTCCAATAAGTGCTTGTGGTTTTGATCGTATACTATATATTTTGAGCGTGAGATGCAAGTGTTCTGCTAGATTGTTATTTATTTGTATTTAGACACTATTATGATATCAAAATAAGATATTGATTTCAAAAATGTTTTGGATTATCGTAAGGTAAAAGTCGTCCGTATTTATGTGTGGATTTGGTCTTACGATTGTCCTTTTCTTTCAAACGGATTTTAACTATAAAATCTAGTTGGATGATGTTATAAACTTAGCGAGTTTTTCTCACTCTGGTTCACCAGACTGACCCAGTGTTTGTAATGCTCGGGTTAGACCAGGGTGTATAGGTTTAGGTTACCGGATGCTGTGAAGTCCAAAAACGAGCTAAAGGAGTTCAAACGTATGGTGTTATACCGTTATTGTTCCACTGTGTTATATTTATGTATATATATATATGAGGACAGGTCATTATAACTGTCCAGATGTATTGATGTACTCTGATGTTGTAAGTATTATTTCAAGCTCTTAATAAAAGTTATTTGTATCTTATATTTTGTTCCGCTGCGCTATGAGACTCTGTGTTGTGTTGGTTCTTCTTCTTCTTCTTCTTATATTCTAACTTTCTTTCATTCTTATCTCACCCTCTAATTTCTTTTTATTAGATTTCTGGGGTTTTTGGTATTTGAGTTTTGGACAAGAGATGGGTTAGTGTCAAGATTCCAGTGTCGAAATTTCTTGGACGCTACACTTGTACTTAACATCAAATTGGATTTTGGGTTTGTCGTGAATGGTAACTTCAATAACACTGTTCTTAAACCCAGTTGAGAAAAGAATAAAATCTTTTAATTAAGATTTATGAAGTTTTCCAATTATTAAATATAATTGGAATGAAATGGATATTGATTTTGGGTTCATCGTGAATGATTTTTCAAATAACATTTGTACTTAAACCCAATTAACAGTGAATCTATGATTTGGATAAATCTTTTAGTTAAGATTCAATGGAATTTTCCCAAAGTAAAGTTTTCCAATTTAATATATTAAATTGGAATTGAGTGGAATGTGATTTAATAATAATCGAGGTGAGCTTATGTAGAGGAAGATAGTTACTATTTATGGAATTTAAAAGGCTTTGCCGTTATTCCGTTTACAGTATTAGCCTGACATGGAAATTTATATCGATTATGACTGATCTGATTTCTGTGAAGATTCCGTACTAATGGAAGTTGATTTTGGGTTTATCATGAACTTTGCTTTAAATGACATTGGTTCTTTAAACCAAGTTAAGGACATGATTTATTTCCTAAGGTTGAATAAATCATTAAGTAAGTTTTGAGATTAAAACTAAGTTGGAGTTTTAATGAATCTTTAATTAGATTGAAATGTGAATGAGGTAATTAAATTTAGCGAAATCAAGAAATTTTCAAAATGGAGTACCAACAGTTCTACTCCATGCGATAGTTAAATCTTTAATTAGATTTGAACGTTAAATGGTAATTAATTTTATTGATAACACAATGGGTGTATATGGAGTACTACCAGTTTTTCTCCATGGGATGAATAGGTTGGGATTGAGATAATAAAATGAATGATTACTTCGGTAAGGATCATTAATCCTGACTAGTTGATAAACCTTTATTTGGTTTATGTGGTGCAAAGATATTATAATATCTTTTCAAATGATATCCAAGATAAGGAATTAAACAATAAGTTAAAAAGAGATAATCTTTGATAAAATTAACGGGAACCTTTCCTAAAAATAAGAATATTTCAGTAAAAAAAGATTCGTGATTGGAATGAGGCATATGATGTATTTTTTTATCACTTGATTATAAGAAAATGGATGGATGAGTTGCATGGATCAAAGCTTTTATTGAAAAGAAGAGCTTTGTGGATGATGATCAATTTAAAGCATAGCTTTAACATAGCACAACTTTATATAGCGTTAATTTGCGAGATTCACACCTCGGCATGAACTGTAATAACCCGGAAAATCCGAACCAATTTAAAAAAATTATTTTGGCAATTTTAACGAATTTTGAATATTTAAAATGAATTATTTTAAATAATTACGATGAGAAATTTATTTTAAATAGAATTGAAATGTATATATTTATTTAAATCTTCGTTTGAATATAAATATTTATTTTAATTATAAAAGGAATTGGAAAATGGCGTTGTAGTTTGAAAATTCGATTTCAAATTTCAAATGAATGCACAGGATTCAAAATAAATCGGATTTTAGCGAAACCAAAAATATTAGAATCTATTTGAGAATATCTTTCCAACGAATCCGAAAAATTGAAATTTCATAGCGGGAATAAAAAGTTATGCCCAGTTGAAAATTCAGGATAGTCGCTATGGAATTTTGGCCCTTTAAAATGGAAATTTTGCAAATGACCTCCGTTTTCGACGAAACCATTTTTGTTGGATCCGGGATGTCGAATTATTGCTAGATTCCAAAATTCATAATTTTTGGCATTAATATGTGAGCGTGGCGAAGCAAAACGTGTTTTGACAGTTTTAGTCAATTTGGATCGACCAGAAAATGGCCATTTTTCAAACGGTCTCCAAATTTGACGAAATTAGTTTTGTTAGGACGGTATCGTCAATACAAAGCTAGAAAATATTTTTCGGGAATTTTTAGAGTCCATATGTGGCCCCGGTAAATTGAAATGTGCGTCCAAATTCAATATATAGATTTATATTTTGATTTTGACGACAACTGATCGGAACAGCCGAACTGGCTTATGATACATATCCCATTGTGTTTGGAATGAGGGTAATTAGTTAGGGATGACAGTCGGTGGGTTCGATTTCGAGTTCGAAATAAAAAGTTGCTTTTTGAAATTTAAAAATAATAAAAAATATAAATATTTATATAACCCCTTCAGTTTCTCTCTCCGATTCACTTTAAAAAAAAACATGCCATTGCGCATCGCGCGACAGCCGCACCGCCGTCGTTGAGACGTCGGTCCCCCTTGCGCCACCTTCCCCTTCCCCCTCTGACCTCCTCCCTCCCACTTGCCTCTCCTCTCTCCTCTCACTTGATTCAAGCCCCAATCCCCAAACCTAACACTAAATCAAGACCGCCGCCAGTAGGCCGCTGCCACCACCGAGCTCCGCCGCCACAGCAAGCCGAGCCCCTCCTCCGGTTGTCAGACCGCCAAACCCCCTTTTCCTGTGGATCGATGTAAGTAAATTCAGTTTGAATTTTAGTTTCAGATTTTTAATTATGAATAGCGTATAAAAATCCAATTTTTATGTATAGAAC
The DNA here is from genome assembly GCA_030737875.1 of Allium sativum. Taxonomy (NCBI): domain Eukaryota; kingdom Viridiplantae; phylum Streptophyta; class Magnoliopsida; order Asparagales; family Amaryllidaceae; genus Allium; species Allium sativum. The sequence goes on along the minus strand of CM060915.1, from coordinate 45,286,853 downwards.
GATGTGATAAAAATCCAATTTTTATGTATAGAATGATGTGATAAAAATCCAATTTTTGTGTATTGAACGATGTGAAAGAAAAATATGATTTCTATATTATATAGATAATAAAAATATGATTTTTATATTAAATAGATAATAAAAATTGGAAGATTATATTTTTATCATAGTAAAGATTATATTTTTATCGTAGTGAAGATTATATTTTTATCATAGTAAAGATTATATTTTTATAAGTGGAAAGTTCGATATTTTTATATATAGAAAGGCGATATTTGTATATATAGAAAGGCGATATTTGTATATATAGAAAGGCGGGATTTTTATATATGAAGCGAAATAAAAATACGATCTTTATATATGAAGTGACGATATAAAAATGTGATTTTTATCATATATATAGCAAAGTAAATATGATTTTTATCGTTTGAATGGCAATGTAAAAATGTGATTTTTATATATTCATTAGCGATAGAAAGATTTGATTTTTATCTACATAGTAGCGGCATAAAAATGTGATTTTTATATATGTAGCTTTGTTATAAAAATATAAAATTATTTTTAGAAAGATGAAAATATAATTTTTAGCCTAAGTATGTTATTTATAAAATAATCATACAAAGAAATAATTATTGATTGGTTAAAAATATGATTTTTAACGTAGGTCTACTACATAGATTGACAACCAAAGAACGACAGAGTGGATCCCAAAGGTGAGAACTTCTCACTTTTATTTAATTTTCTAGTTAAAATATATACTAGAATGCAGACGGTGCTTAGCAACACCCGACACCCATTGTCCACAGACCATAGATGACTTGTTTGTTTGATTGAAGTGTTGTGAATTGATTTTGTGATGTGGAATGAAGTGTTAAAAATATTCATATGTGAATAAATAATTTGAACAATAGAAATCACATTTTTATTGTGTATAGGAAGTAAATAAAATATTCAAGTTGAATAAAATAGTTAAATAATAAAATTTTCATTTTTATTGTATATATGGACTGAATAAAATATTCATAAGTTGAGATAAATATTCAATTACAAACCAGATGGTTTGTTTATGTACACCAATTTATTTGATATTGATTGGGACGATAAATTTTACACAACGCCCAACTGCACAAATAATAAACAGTATTTGTCGTTTGAAAACCCCGCACGGGTATTGGGATAATATTTGACATACACTGATCCCAATAACTAGTGATATGTCAATCGATGGGTTGACAGACTGTATAAGCGTTATTTATTTATTTTAATGCTTATACGGTTGTAGAATGCACTCTAGATGTTGTTTGAATTTTTAGTGATTGTTTATCGTCATTGTTGTATACAGGTGATGTTGAAATCCATATAACTGAAATTATATGGTAATTGATTGAGTCTGATTCCAGTTCAGAATTAACGAATATTTTAAAATAATATAAAGTGAATATTGAAATGTGAAGCCGTGTTAAGTAGTTAAATGCCATTTTAAAACGAACGGGAATTTGGTCGATATTATTCATTTTATAATGAATATCGAAAAGTGATTTAAAAATCTGATGTTTTGAAAATATTGAAATGATATAGAATATTCAATTTTGATTTGAATTGGAAATTGAATTGAAATCGATTTAAAATGAATTCAAAACGAATTGAAATCAATTTGAAATGAATTTAAGACAAATTTATAATGGAAGGTTCAATTTTGATTTGGAATTGAAGATGAGGTTGAAACAATTTTGAAACCGAATTCAAAACGATTTATAAAATACGTTTTAAATGGAAATCGATGAAATATAAATTATATATATAATATAATGGCCTGAATAGAACGCGCTGCGCTGCGGCAGTTCGCGAATTTCGACCATTGACATAGAATGGACGTTACGGGAGATCCGACCGTCGGATTCTCCTAAAACCGGAATAACTGGGTTCGTATCGAAAAGATCTTTCCAATGAATAAAAGAAATTAGAAATCTAACGGTTGGATTTTGAATTATGTCCAAATCAAATTTTGAAAAGGTCGCTGTAAGTGCAGTTCGATGACCGTTTATGGAAATCGACTGTACGGGCCTTGATAAAATTATTAAAAATATCAATAATTTGTGTAAAATCATAATAAATGATTTGGAAAGAATTGGGATGAAAAATTCCATATTTGAAAAGATAAAAAAAATTTTTTTTTCGAAATGAACTAGTTTTGGAATAGAATAATAAATCAAATAGTTTTTAAAATAAATAAACTGGATTTGAAATAGTTTTAAAAATAACTGGAATTCCCAATATATGAATTGAATATAAGCTGATATATTTATCGTTATTCCAATACAAAATTTGTTGGTTTCAGAATTTGATATTGAATATAAGCTGATATATTTTCTATTCAGAGCCTTGTATTTAATTTCAAATTGGATTTTGGGTTTGTCGTGAATGGTATCTTTAATAATACTGTTCTTGAACCGAATGTAGTTAAGAATATTAGAAACTGACTGGAGGTTAGTTAAGTTGATTGGTTTCTAGGGTATTGATCTGATGCTTGTTTTGGCCTTCGGGGTTAGTACTTAGGGAATTGTTCTCTTACTAATTTATGGTTAGAGACTGATTGGATTTTGGGTTTGTTATGAACTGTATTTTCAACGACATTCGTTCTTTAACCCGGTTTACAGTGAAATAAGATTTGGAATTTATAAATCTTTTTATTAAGATTTAACGAAAATTTTCCAAAGTAAAGTTTTCCAATTTAATATATTTAATTGGAATTGGATTGAAATTGGTCTTTGGGTTTATCGTGAACGGTGTTTGAAATTACACTGGTTCTTTAACCCGGTTAACAATGGAGTTAAGAAAATCAGAAACTAACTGGAGATTAGTTAAGTTGAATGGTTTCCTGGGTATTGATCTGATGTTGGTTTCGGCCTTCGAGGTTAATACTTAGGGAATTGTTCACTTGCTAATTTATGGTTAAAGGCTGATAGAATGGAAAGTGATTTTGGGTTTATCGTGAACCGTGTTTTAAATGACATTGGTTATTTAACCCAGTTAAAGACAGGATATGATTTCCCAAGTTAAATGATCGACGCTAGTCTATGAATTAGAAAAGCGCGACATTTGTAATAAATTCTACAAGCATACAGGTGTGTAGCATACAGGTCGAACACAGGGAGGTTTAATTAAAAATTAATATTTATTTATTCTTGGGCGTGTTAGACGAAGCTGGAGGTTGATTTTGCAAAACAAAATAAAAATTGAAACTACAATTAAAAGATGCAATTAAATTTACTGCAGATTCGAATCTAATCAGATCTGTAATAAATTCAACGATTAAAGATAAAATAGAACAATGGAACTAAAATTGCAGAACAGAATTAAACGAACAGAAAATAAAAATTAGGATTACCGCTGAATCTAATCAGACGGTCAATCGCTAATGAAAAGAAATGCAAAATACAAATAGTGTTTTACCGAATCTAATCGTGTAGACAACACTAATTGCTAAGAAATAGAAAATTGCATAAAAGAAAAAGAAAAATGAGTTTTATTAATGAAGAAGAGAATAGAATGAAATATATGATAGGATGGTGGCTACAATGCCATTACAAGGGTATATATAGGGCAGATAGCCAAACCCTAACCCTAACCCTAATGATAACTGGGCCGGGTCATTACATCACTAATTAGTTTACAATGAGAAACATAAATGGGCCTTAGATAAATAAAGCAAATTTGGGCCTTTTCTCTTTTCCTCTTGCTTCCTTGACCTTTCTTCATTGATTTGTGATGTGCAAAGCCTTGTTATCAATCCTTTTCTTGTCCAACAGCAACTAGATGTGATATCTTCATCTACAATTCTTCAAAATGCAAATACACAGCAAATTGAACTCTATTTTTCTACATTTTTGGTTGCATGCGGGCTGGGTTGGATTATCTGTAAAAGTAACAAAACAATACCCAAGTAATATTTATTTATATACAAAAGACAAGATATAAGAGCATAAAATAAACACATTTCCATGTCAATCAAATACCCCCACACTTATCTTTTACTCGTCCTCGAGTAAAACAAAAATGAAAACTAGACTAGATAGGTCACACTTTCGTAGGAAACACGATTGCATTGAGCGTATGCAACAAGCCGTTAAACCTCTAGGTGTCCCTAGTAGGACGAGTGGTGTCTCGTGAGGGTTTTCAGCGGATACTACCCACAAAATCCAAATGAAGTATGCTATGATTCTAATGAAACTTACATGAATGCAATGGACATATGCAAAAATAAAAAACGAAAAATGACAGCACGACTTATTTCAGGAAAGTGGTACAAATTAAGTTAATAATTTCTAACCAGTTGATTTTATTTTAGATACCTCGACTTGTCACAAATTTTCAATATAAATCAAGTTTTCAAATGTTAAATTCCAGTTTGGCCAGTTAGTTCGGTCGATAGCATAGTGCAGCCATGAAATAGATTCTTAGTTTGCTTGGCACAGTTTGCAAAGTGGTATTCTAATTTTCTCATGTATGGCTAGTCAAATCAATAAGGTCAAGAAGTGTTTGGGCATCATCGCTTATTCTTTATTCTATAAAATTTTAAGATTTATGATTAAGTACATACACCTAACTAAAAAGACCAAGGTTTACCACCCATGCACTGCCTCGCGGACTAACGGAGAGTAGGTAAAGAGCTTGGCGGATTGTGCAGGCTGACTTTGACTTTGTCAACAACGTGTCGGATATCCTTAGGTGTCCAATCTCATAAAATGAGACCAAGATATTCCAACTTTGACTTTGTCAACAATGTGTCGGATAGAGCTTGGCGGGTTTGCACACCAACGCTTGATATACAAGCAATGTTGGATACCCTTGGAATATTATTATTATTATTATCGAAAATATACGCACAAAAGAGAGTTACGTGAATTCAACTTAACACAACTTAGTTTTAAAGATTTGAAAAGCCAATATAAGTACTTTAAGTCCTCCACTTATTTAAACAAAGTCTACAATATAGAATAGATTTCATGGCCATCACCTAAGAATCTCCCTATGTACCGGTTACACTATTATCCCTCAAAATTAAACTTTTCATTATATTTCCTATTCGATCTAAGTTGAGAGAGAAAAATACTATCAACTGGCTAAAAATTGTAGACTTATTTTGCTGTATCAATTGAAAATGAGTTGTATTTCAGAAAAAAAAATATGGTATGTTACTACAGTCTAAAATGCACGATGGTCCTATTTAAATGGATGAAAATAAAAAGATAGAAAAATAAAGAAAAAATGAAAATGAGTGAAATGCAGACTCCCCCCCCCCCCACACTTGATTGAGACAGTGTCCCAACTGTCTAAGGCAGAAAAACAAAAATAAAAAAAATGAAAAAATGAAAAAAAAAGAACGTGTACCACCTGATTTCATGGTGGATGATCATGCAGATCGATAGAGTCATCTTCGTTATATTGCTCGAATTCCAAAAATGGTTTTAGTCGTTGACCGTTTACTTTGAAGACTTTTCCATCCCTAGGATTTTCAATTTCAACTGCTCCATGAGGGTATACTGTTTTCACGACATAAGGTCCAGTCCATCGAGATCTGAGTTTTCCTGGAAACAAGTGAAGTCTAGAGTCGTATAAAAGAACTTTTTGACCTACGTTGAATTCCTTACGAAGTATGTTTTTGTCGTGTTCGCCTTTGGTTCTTTCTTTGTAGATTTTCGCATTTTCATACGCCTCATTTCTTAATTCCTCTAATTCCGAAATTTGTAACTTCCTATGTGAGCCGGCTTTTTCTAAGTCAAAATTCAAAAACTTTATGGCCCAAAGAGCGCGATGCTCTAATTCAAGAGGTAAGTGACAGGCCTTTCCAAAGACTAATCGATACGGTGACATCAATAGATTGGTTTTATAAGAAGTGCGAAAAGCCCAAAGTGCATCAATCAGTTTTACGGACCAATCTTTTCTATTGGAATTCACGGTTTTCTCAAGAATTTGTTTGATTTGTCTATTGGAGACTTCTACTTGCCCACTCGTTTGTGGATGGTAAGGTGTTGACAGCTTGTGTGTGATTGAGTGTTTCTTTAGCAAGGACTAAAAAGCACGATTACAGAAGTGAGTGCCATTATCGCTAATGATAGCTCGAGGTGTGCCAAAGCGTGAAAAGATGTTTTCCTTGAGGAATTTGACAACAACCTTGTTGTCATTGGTTTTGGTCGGAATGGCCTCAACCCATTTTGAGACATAATCTACCGCAAGTAAGATGTAAAGATTCCCAAATGAATTAGGGAACGGTCCCATGAAATCGATGCCCTAAACATCGAATAACCCAATCACTAAAATGGGGTTGAGAGGCATCATGTTTCGCTTGGAGATTCGACCCGTTCTTTGACATCGCTTACATTTAGAGCAAAACTCGAAAGCGTCACGGAAGAGTGTGGGCCAATAAAAACCGCTTTGCAAAACTTTTGCAGCAGTTTTTCTTGCTCCAAAATGACCGCCACAAGCATGGTCATGTGAGAAGGGGAGAATACTTTGGTGTTCATGATCAGGCACACACCTTCGAATGATTTGGTCTGGACAGTATTTGAAAAGATATGGGTCGTCCCAATAGAAGTTTCGAACTTTCGAGAGAAATTTTTGTTTATCTTGTTTCGACCAGTCAGCGGGTGTTTGTTGTGTGACAAGATAATTCACAATGTCAGCGTACCAAGGGGTGTTAGAGATCGAAAGGAGTTGTTCGTCAGGAAAATAGTCATCGATTTCGGTGTCGTTATCATTTTCGTGCACAATTCGAGAGAGATGATCAGCTACAACATTTTCAGAACCCTTTTTATCTCGTATTTCTATATCGAATTCTTGAAGAAGAAGGATCCAACGAATCAAGCGGGCCTTGGCATCCTTTTTAGAAAGCAAATATCGTAGGGCAGCATGGTCCGTGTAAACTATGACTTTGGATCCTATGAGATATGGTCTGAATTTCTCAAGAGCGAAGACAACCGCCAAAAATTCCTTTTCAGTAGTTGAGTAATTCAATTGTGCCTCGTTTAAGGTTTTGCTAGCGTAGTAAATGACTCGAGGGAGTTTATCAATTCGCTGACCCAAGATGGCTCCAATTGCAAAGTCAGAAGCGTCGCACATAAGTTCAAAGGGTTGAGTCCAATCAGGAGGTTGAATGATGGGAGTTGTGGTCAAGAGTGATTTAAGGGTTTCAAAAGATGTTCTGCAATCATTGGAAAATTCAAACTTTACGTCTTTGGCAAGTAAATTCGAGAGAGGTTTTGAAATTTTTGAGAAATCCTTAATGAATCTTCTATAGAATCCTGCATGGCCAAGAAATGAACGAACATCTTTGACAGACTTAGGAGGAGGTAAATTAGCAATCAAATCGATTTTGGATTTATCGACTTCTAGGCCATCTTTGGAGACGACATGACCTAGAACTATTGTGACGGCAAGGAATTTCGCTCGGTCCGAACCAGTCGCTAAACCGACCCAGGCCGTTCGAAACGCCCTATCGTTTGAGAACACGACAAAACAGAACGCATACAGAAGAACGTTTCATTGTATATTACAACAATGCATCAGATTACAAGAATATACAGAGTATAAACAAATAAATATTACACAGAAATATCAGAGATTTAAATTACATTTAAATACATAGCAGCGGAAAATAATACAATACACAACTAGAAAGAGATATACGGATACAAAGCTTTCCGGATATCATTCCAGCTGTAAACCAGGACCCTGTGAATATAAATCTGCAAAACCAAAACTACTAGCTGCCCATGTCAAAATAAGGGCACCCAGAGTTTAGGTTAAAACAATAAACTCCAGGTCAGTCATGTGACTGGTGTGAGAACTAAAACAGTTATTTATCTTTATTTTCAAAGTTCGGTAAATCAAGGGACCACGCCGTATAACACGGAACGGGTTTCCTCCCAAGAATACCAGTGCATAAAACCAACAGCGCAATGCTAAATAAAGAAAAATGAAGCTGTTATAAGACCCAGGTCCTATCACACAATGCAACGCAAGCCGGGGGATAGGGTTTTCCCTTATAACAGCCAAAGAATGCTTGATACGTTTAAAACAAATCATTTGATACTATTATAAGTGCATAGTGTATGAAACAACTTCAAATCATAAGTATCAATCATAGGCGGCATGGGTACCATATATCATGTCGCCATATATAGGTTTACAAATAAAACCGCAAATGTCACGTATTTGGAAATTGGGTTTCCATCTATGAACCGAGGCAAAAGATAGTCCTCAACCGATTCGAGACAATCTAGCCCATGTCTCAGGTCCCAGACTCAGGTGGGCCTTGGATCGTCAGGGCCGGTCCACACGGAGTGAATTATTATGCCTGAACAATACGTCTCTCCGCCCTTTGGGGCGTAAATGAGCCAACGAATGGCTCCATCGGACCCGGATCGTCCGATCTAACCGAGGCGCCTCGCAACAGCAACAACCACATAAGTCAAACTCGTCAGGGCGTGTAAAACCACTGACGCCACTTTTAGCTAGAAAGAAACGCAAGTCCTCCCTGATGTCCGTCTCCCGTTTTTGGTTCATACCGGGTGTGAAACTCGCGAAGTCAGCGTTACACAAAGCTACGCCACAAAGGCCTTGCTTTGATCATCACCACAAGACTTTGCTTTTCAACAGAAGCCTCGATCAATTGCTACTTAGGCATGCCACACAGGCAATTCACTCCATGCGTTTGATATCCATCGATATATAACCCCTGAGCTCGTACGTCTCAGAGAAGGGCGTTAAGCAAGAGAATAAATTCTCCGCCGCCAAACAGATATATATTTAATAGAGATCAATCACACGGACTAAAATCCAATGTCAGACACACAGTCCATTTACAAGTCCGTTCTGGGTCTGAACGAAACCGGAGGCACCTAGTACCCCGCATATCCATCGATCTCCAAGTACGTCTGGACGACCACTAACTGTTTCCATCTTCTTGGGTGTACAGCCCAATCAAGATCATCAGTAATCACCCAAACGACGTGAAGACCTCCGGTCTTCGACCACCGTCTTCATCTTCGACTTATCGTCGTATCAGTTATTCAGAATGGGATAAACCCGGTCTTTCCGAATAACTCGCGTATATATTATAAAAGTGTTACACAAACACAACATACGCCTCATTCCAATTCATCAGTCACTAACCGTAAATTAATCAAGAGAATAATTTCCCAAATATTAACCCCGAAGGCCGAAACCAACATCAGATCAATATCCAGAAAACCATTCTGCTTGGCCAACCGACAGTTAGTTTCTAAATCTCACATTCATAGGGAAATGTTCCCATTAATTTTATCCAAGATAAATTCCTTGAATTTATTCTTTATTCTATTCTTTTGAATTTCGATTCAACTAGCCGGGATTAACGAAACTTACCGAAGTAATCATTTGTTTTAATTTCCCAATCCCAACCTATTCATCCCATGAAGTAAAACTGGTAATACTTCATATCTAACACCACAGTGTTATCGGTAAATTCAATTACCATTTCACGTTCAAATCTAATTAAAGATTTAACTATCGCCTGGAGCAAAACTGGTGATACTCCATCCTCGATCATTTCAATCTAATTAAAGATTCATTAAAACTCCACTTAGTTTTAATCGTTATCTGGGTTAAAGAATCCGTGTCATTTAAAAACACAGTTCACGATAAACCCAAAATCACATTCATTAATTATCGGGTTAAAGAACGAGTGTTGTTTAAAACACTGTTCACGATAAACCCAAAAATCAATATCAATTCAATTCCAATTAAATATTATTTAATTGGTACACTTCATTAAATCTAAATAAAAAGATTTAATATTTTCTCTACTGGGTTCAAGAACGGTGTTAGTGAAGACACCATTCACGACAAACCCAAATCACATTTGATATTCAATATAAGGCTCTGAATAGAAAATATATCGGCTTATATTCAATATCAAATTCTACGATTAACAAATTTCGTATTGGAAATAACGATATACATGTCTATATCTTTCAAATTTCCATAACAACATTTGTATAATCACGAAATCCAACATCGAAATATTCCGAAGACAATTTCGATTCAAGTCCATTCCAATGCAATCATTGGAAGTTTTGGTTATTTTCAAAACCATTTCAAATTCAATTTATTTATTTAAAAATAAATAGAATTATAATTCTAGTTCAAAACTAGTTCATTTCGATAAAAATCTATTTTTATCTTTTCAAATAGGGAGTTTTTCATCCCAATTCTTTCTAAATCATTTCTTATGATTTTACACAAATTATTACTATTTTTAATAATTTTATCAAGGCCCGTACGGTCGATTTCCAACAATGGCCATCGAACTGCACTTACAGCGACCTTTTTCGAATTTGATTTGGACGTATCTCCAAATCCAACCGTTAGATTTCAAATTTCTAACATTCGTTAGAAAGCTCTTTTCGATACGAACCCAACGGTTCCGGTTTTAGGAGAATCCGACGGTCGGATCTCCCGCAATGTCCATTTGAAATAAATGGTCGAAATTCACGAACTGCCGCGGCGCGGCGCGTTCCATTCAGGCCATTATATTATATATATAATATATATTTCGTCGATTTCTATTTAAAACGAATTATATGAATAGTTTTAAAATCGTTTCAAAAGCAATTTCAACTTTCTTTTCAATTCAAATCAAAATTGAATTCTTCTTTATAAATTCGTTTTAAAATTCATTTCTATTCAATTCAAATTTCAATTCAATTTGAATTCATTTAAATTTGCTTTCAATTCAATTTGAATTCGTTTTCAATTCATTTCGAAATCGTTTTCAATTCAATTCATTTCGAAATCGTTTTCAATTCAATTCATTTCGAAATCGTTTTCAATTCAATTCATTTCGAAATCGTTTTCAATTTAGTTCATTTCGAAATCGTTTTCAATTTAGTTCATTTCGAAATCGTTTTCAATTTAGTTCATTTCGAAATCGTTTTCAATTTAGTTCATTTCGAAATCGTTTTCAATTCAATTCATTTCGAAATCGTTTTCAATTCAATTCATTTCGAAATCGTTTTCAATTCAATTCATTTCGAAATCGTTAAAATCGATATAAACATCGTTCACGTCAAAATGGCGTCAATCTAACCAACACGGCTTCATAAATTTCTATTTCTCAAATATTCTATTTCAAATATTTCTTTTCTTCAAAATAGTTGTTATTATCAAAATATTTCGTTCAACACATGACCAATCTCAATGGATGAGTACTGTCAACACATGAACTTTTATTTTATATCGATAAAGATGTAAATTTTAATACTAAAATATTTCGTTCAACACATGACCAATCTCAATGAATGAGTACTGTCAACACATGAACTTTTATTTTATATTGATAAAGATGTAAATTTTAATACTAAAATATTTCGTTCAACACATGACCAATCTCAATGAATGAGTACTGTCAACACATGAACTTTTATTTTATAATATTCTTTATTTTTCAAATTGGAATGAGGCCCAATCAATTACCATATAAAGATTTTTATATGGATTTCCATACAACACATGTATTTAATAGCATTGAAAATAATCAACCATCAACCAAAGTGCACTACACTGTATAAGCATCAAATATAGATATTCAACGCTTATAACAGCCTGTCAATCAATCGATCGACATATTTAATCAATCAGGATGAGTGAACTTCAAATTTCATCCCAACACCCGTGTGGGGTTTCAACCAATCAAACACATATTTTATTCGTGCAGTTGGGCGATGTGTAAAATTTATCGACCCAATCAATGTCCTTCAAATAGGTGTACATAAACAAACCGTTCGGTTTATAAATGAATATTTTATTTTATTCACTTCACGTTAAAAATTATATTTTTAACGATAAAACATTTTATTCCAACTTATGAATTTCTATTCAATTCATTTCTTCAATAAAATGATATTTTTATTTTTCTAACTTATTTTAGAAAATTTCGGCGGCATAACGGCACGATACTAGAAACGGGACGAGGCCTAGCCTTATCCCCGGTCTAGTGAAGGCCCACGCCATTCACACATCAATCAAAATCACCAAACAATTTCCATTCAATCAAATATTCTAACTAACTACTCAACCAAACAATTTAACAAACAAGCCATCCATGGTCTGTGGATGATGGGTGTCGGGTGCTACTAAACACCGTCTACATCCTAGTATATATATATATATAACTAGAAAAAAAGAATTTTGAGTGAGAAGTTCTCACATATAGCTATCCTAGCTCCACGGCACTTCATTGATAGAAATCTTCATTGCTATCGCATCTTCGTCATCTTCGTTGCCCGTAGTCACTATATATATAAAAATCACATTTTTACTTCGCTATTCAATATATAAAGACTATATTTTTATTTCGAAGTTCAATATATAAAAACTATATTTTTATTTCGCTATTCAATATATAAAGACTATATTTTTATTTCGAAGTTCAACATATAAAAACTATATTTTTATTTCGAAGTTCAACATATAAAAACTATATTTTTCTTTCGAAGTTCAATATGTAAAAACTATATTTTTCTTTCGAAGTTCAATATGTAAAAACTATATTTCTCTTTCGAAGTTCAATATGCAAAAACTATATTTTTCTTTCGAAGTTCAATATATAAAAACTATATTTTTAGTTCGCTATTCAATATATAAAAATCGAATTTTTAGTACTATGTTATATAGATAAAAATTATATTTTTATCACGCTATTTTCCATATAAGGATTCCGCCTTTTCAAATTAAAAGATTTTATCTTTATAAAAATCTCATTTTTATATTTTCTACACATATAAAGATGATATTTTTAACATTCCTATCATGTAAAAATTATATTTTGACATCATCTATATAGTAAAGACTATATTTTTAATACTTTAAAAATATAAAAATCATATTTTTAATACTTTAAAAATATAAAAATCATATTTTTACTTCCATACTTTTCTCAAAATATCGTCTTTCCTATTTTTAAAAATCATGTCTTTTGCCTTTTTACATATAAAGATCTCGCCTTTATAAACTCATAGATGTCGCCTTTTCAAAAATAATTTTATTAAGCTATATATATATTAAAGGTTATATTTTTATCAAGCTTTACAGTTTTAAAAAAAAAAAAAAAAATCAGTTTTCTATTTATATAAAAATCAGTTTTCTATTTATATAAAAATCAGTTTTCTATTTATATAAAAATCAGTTTTCTATTTATATAAAGTAAAAATAAAATAAATAAGTAAAAAAACTTACAGGCGGGCTCGGGGTTGGTTGGTGGCGCGCGGGACCAAGGTGCGGCGCTGGCGAGGCCAGGGGCGGCGGCCTGGTGGCGGAAATGGGAGGAAAAAAAAGGGGCGCCGCACTTTAAATCGAAGGGAGGGAGGGTTCGCGCGGGCTCTGATGGCGGTGGAGGAGAGGAGGAGCTCGGGGAAGAAGAAGAGGGGGCGGCGGCGGCTACTCCCCCCACTGGCGGCGTCGCGATTCGAGATTTGTTTTTTTTTTTTTCAATCTTTCTGAACGAATGAAATAAAAAGGGGGGGGCCAGAAGAGTTAAAGGGGGAGGGAGTTATTTCTTTTCTTTTTTTTATTTATGAAAAAGTTGACTTTTACATACGACCTCTAAACGAGACCCACCGCCTGTCGCCCATAGCGTTTTACCCCCATTCCGAACACAATGGGATATGTATCGTAAGCTGGTTTGATCGTTACAATCAGTTTCCGTTGAACTTACATTTAAATCCTTATATTGAATTTTAAACGTACATTTCAAATTACCGGGGTCACATACTAACTAGAAAAATTCCAGAAAAATATTTTCTAGCTTCGTATTGACGATACGGTCCTAACAAAACTAGTTTCGTCGAATTCTGAGACCGTATGAAAAATGGCCAATTTCCAGTCGATTAAAATCAATTGAAACTGGTCAAACGCGTTTTCCTTTGCCACGCACACATATTGATTCGAAAAATTATGAAATTCGGAATCTAGCAATAACTTGACACTGCGGACCCAACAAAAGTGGTTTCGTCGAAATCCGAGGTCATTTGCAAAATGTCCATTTTTAAGGGCCTGAATTCCATAGCGACTATTCAGAATTTTTAACTGGACATATCTTTTGATTCCCGCTATGAAATCTTGATTTGTCGAATTCGTTGGAAAGATATCATCAATTAGATCCTATGATTTTTGGTTTCACTAAAATCCGGATTGTTTTGCACCCGGTACATTCAATTGAAGTTTGAAATCGAATTATCGAACTACCGCGCCATTTTCAATTCTATTTTAATTATATATAAATATTTATATTCTAACGACGACGCGTATAATATATACGTTCGAATTATACTCAAAATAAATTTCTCGTCGATTTTATTTAAAATAATCTATTTTAAATAATCAAAATTCGCTAAAATTGCCGAAATAAAAATTTTAAACTGGCCCAGATTTTCCGGGTTATTACAATCTCCCCCACTTAAAACTTTTCGTCCCCGAAAAGGAACAAAGTCGAAAGCGGTTTGATAAATAAATGCTACGCTCGATCTGGCTTCCATTCTCCAACCCTTTAGTTTCTGAGAATTTTCAAAATTTCAAAAATTTGGCTAACACCCTAAATTTTCGAAAAATTTCGCCATAACCTCCCCTGCACCGGGAGCATCGGGGAATTTCAAATAGCTTCCCCGGTCCTTCAGATCTCAAAAAGAAAAAGAAAAAGCCAAGCGGCTAGCCAATAGGCTCATAAAATCATCATCACCCAAACAAAACAGTAAATTATGTAATAAACATGTACCTATTTGTCGGGCAAACAAATTTTATTCTCTGCTCTAGCCTCCTTGCTATGACCTGTTCAATATAAGTATATGTATATGCAAACAAATGCGACCAATTTTCAATACAATTCAATATGTGATTCAATTAGGCTAAATGGCTAAAAATTAGCAAACAAATAAACAAACAACGCAAACATCAATCAATTAGTGAATTAGAGTTTCAAATTCATAATTTTGATACATATACAAAAATCCTGTTTTTGATGCCAATTCACAACAATGTGTTTTAACTATATATAAGTTTTGGTTCTCACACCAGCCTAATGGAAATATATAGAAAATCACACCTTCAACACTCGAACACTAATTCTGATGATGTAGCTACAATCATCAGAATCATCTTCGGGCGACTAGAGTGCGATGCTATATCTATCCAATATATTAAAACTTTGAATATACGTTTGCAAGGCGTATATGCAAATTCTTTATATACTGAATTGTCCAAATCTATATAAAATAAATAATCAAATACGAATAGTTGATTTAAATTTTCAAAACAAAATTGGTTTTTACTTTAAAAATATGCTCTTCACACTCGTTCTAGGATACTACTGATCCTATTTCTAACGAGTCCTTCTCATTGGATATTGCTAATCCAATATCTGATGAATTCTTTCGTACAGTTCTAATGTGTCTTGTTCTCTGCTTTGTAAACCAAAGCTCTGATACCAACTGTGACGGCAAGGAATTTCGCTCGGTCCGAACCAGTCGCTAAACCGACCCAGGCCGTTCGAAACGCCCTATCGTTTGAGAACACGACAAAACAGAACGCATACAGAAGAACGTTTCATTGTATATTACAACAATGCATCAGATTACAAGAATATACAGAGTATAAACAAATAAATATTACACAGAAATATCAGAGATTTAAATTACATTTAAATACATAGCAGCGGAAAATAATACAATACACAACTAGAAAGAGATATACGGATACAAAGCTTTCCGGATATCATTCCAGCTGTAAACCAGGACCCTGTGAATATAAATCTGCAAAACCAAAACTACTAGCTGCCCGTGTCAAAATAAGGGCACCCAGAGTTTAGGTTAAAACAATAAACTCCAGGTCAGTCATGTGACTGGTGTGAGAACTAAAACAGTTATTTATCTTTATTTTCAAAGTTCGGTAAATCAAGGGACCACGCCGTATAACACGGAACGGGTTTCCTCCCAAGAATACCAGTGCATAAAACCAACAGCGCAATGCTAAATAAAGAAAAATGAAGCTGTTATAAGACCCAGGTCCTATCACACAATGCAACGCAAGCCGGGGGATAGGGTTTTCCCTTATAACAGCCAAAGAATGCTTGATACGTTTAAAACAAATCATTTGATACTATTATAAGTGCATAGTGTATGAAACAACTTCAAATCATAAGTATCAATCATAGGCGGCATGGGTACCATATATCATGTCGCCATATATAGGTTTACAAATAAAACCGCAAATGTCACGTATTTGGAAATTGGGTTTCCATCTATGAACCGAGGCAAAAGATAGTCCTCAACCGATTCGAGACAATCTAGCCCATGTCTCAGGTCCCAGACTCAAGTGGGCCTTGGATCGTCAGGGCCGGTCCACACGGAGTGAATTATTATGCCTGAACAATACGTCTCTCCGCCCTTTGGGGCGTAAATGAGCCAACGAATGGCTCCATCGGACCCGGATCGTCCGATCTAACCGAGGCGCCTCGCAACAGCAACAACCACATAAGTCAAACTCGTCAGGGCGTGTAAAACCACTGACGCCACTTTTAGCTAGAAAGAAACGCAAGTCCTCCCTGATGTCCGTCTCCCGTTTTTGGTTCATACCGGGTGTGAAACTCGCGAAGTCAGCGTTACACAAAGCTACGCCACAAAGGCCTTGCTTTGATCATCACCACAAGACTTTGCTTTTCAACAGAAGCCTCGATCAATTGCTACTTAGGCATGCCACACAGGCAATTCACTCCATGCGTTTGATATCCATCGATATATAACCCCTGAGCTCGTACGTCTCAGAGAAGGGCGTTAAGCAAGAGAATAAATTCTCCGCCGCCAAACAGATATATATATTTAATAGAGATCAATCACACGGACTAAAATCCAATGTCAGACACACAGTCCATTTACAAGTCCGTTCTGGGTCTGAACGAAACCGGAGGCACCTAGTACCCCGCATATCCATCGATCTCCAAGTACGTCTGGACGACCACTAACTGTTTCCATCTTCTTGGGTGTACAGCCCAATCAAGATCATCAGTAATCACCCAAACGACGTGAAGACCTCCGATCTTCGACCACCGTCTTCATCTTCGACTTATCGTCGTATCAGTTATTCAGAATGGGATAAACCCGGTCTTTCCGAATAACTCGCGTATATATTATAAAAGTGTTACACAAACACAACATACGCCTCATTCCAATTCATCAGTCACTAACCGTAAATTAATCAAGAGAATAATTTCCCAAATATTAACCCCGAAGGCCGAAACCAACATCAGATCAATATCCAGAAAACCATTCTGCTTGGCCAACCGACAGTTAGTTTCTAAATCTCACATTCATAGGGAAATGTTCCCATTAATTTTATCCAAGATAAATTCCTTGAATTTATTCTTTATTCTATTCTTTTGAATTTCGATTCAACTAGCCGGGATTAACGAAACTTACCGAAGTAATCATTTGTTTTAATTTCCCAATCCCAACCTATTCATCCCATGAAGTAAAACTGGTAATACTTCATATCTAACACCACAGTGTTATCGGTAAATTCAATTACCATTTCACGTTCAAATCTAATTAAAGATTTAACTATCGCCTGGAGCAAAACTGGTGATACTCCATCCTCGATCATTTCAATCTAATTAAAGATTCATTAAAACTCCACTTAGTTTTAATCGTTATCTGGGTTAAAGAATCCGTGTCATTTAAAAACACAGTTCACGATAAACCCAAAATCACATTCATTAATTATCGGGTTAAAGAACGAGTGTTGTTTAAAACACTGTTCACGATAAACCCAAAAATCAATATCAATTCAATTCCAATTAAATATTATTTAATTGGTACACTTCATTAAATCTAAATAAAAAGATTTAATCTTTTCTCTACTGGGTTCAAGAACGGTGTTAGTGAAGACACCATTCACGACAAACCCAAATCACATTTGATATTCAATATAAGGCTCTGAATAGAAAATATATCGGCTTATATTCAATATCAAATTCTACGATTAACAAATTTCGTATTGGAAATAACGATATACATGTCTATATCTTTCAAATTTCCATAACAACATTTGTATAATCACGAAATCCAACATCGAAATATTCCGAAGACAATTTCGATTCAAGTCCATTCCAATGCAATCATTGGAAGTTTTGGTTATTTTCAAAACCATTTCAAATTCAATTTATTTATTTAAAAATAAATAGAATTATAATTCTAGTTCAAAACTAGTTCATTTCGATAAAAATCTATTTTTATCTTTTCAAATAGGGAGTTTTTCATCCCAATTCTTTCTAAATCATTTCTTATGATTTTACACAAATTATTACTATTTTTAATAATTTTATCAAGGCCCGTACGGTCGATTTCCAACAATGGCCATCGAACTGCACTTACAGCGACCTTTTTCGAATTTGATTTGGACGTATCTCCAAATCCAACCGTTAGATTTCAAATTTCTAACATTCGTTAGAAAGCTCTTTTCGATACGAACCCAACGGTTCCGGTTTTAGGAGAATCCAACGGTCGGATCTCCCGCAATGTCCATTTGAAATAAATGGTCGAAATTCACGAACTGCCGCGGCGCGGCGCGTTCCATTCAGGCCATTATATTATATATATATAATATATATTTCGTCGATTTCTATTTAAAACGAATTATATGAATAGTTTTAAAATCGTTTCAAAAGCAATTTCAACTTTCTTTTCAATTCAAATCAAAATTGAATTCTTCTTTATAAATTCGTTTTAAAATTCATTTCTATTCAATTCAAATTTCAATTCAATTTGAATTCATTTAAATTTGCTTTCAATTCAATTTGAATTCGTTTTCAATTCATTTCGAAATCGTTTTCAATTCAATTCATTTCGAAATCGTTTTCAATTCAATTCATTTCGAAATCGTTTTCAATTCAATTCATTTCGAAATCGTTTTCAATTCAATTCATTTCGAAATCGTTTTCAATTCAATTCATTTCGAAATCGTTTTCAATTCAATTCATTTCGAAATCGTTTTCAATTTAGTTCATTTCGAAATCGTTTTCAATTTAGTTCATTTCGAAATCGTTTTCAATTTAGTTCATTTCGAAATCGTTTTCAATTCATTTCGAAATCGTTTTCAATTCAATTCATTTCGAAATCGTTTTCAATTCAATTCATTTCGAAATCGTTTTCAATTCAATTCATTTCGAAATCGTTAAAATCGATATAAACATCGTTCACGTCAAAATGGCGTCAATCTAACCAACACGACTTCATAAATTTCTATTTCTCAAATATTCTATTTCAAATATTTCTTTTCTTCAAAATAGTTGTTATTATCAAAATATTTCGTTCAACACATGACCAATCTCAATGGATGAGTACTATCAACACATGAACTTTTATTTTATATCGATAAAGATGTAAATTTTAATACTAAAATATTTCGTTCAACACATGACCAATCTCAATGAATGAGTACTGTCAACACATGAACTTTTATTTTATATTGATAAAGATGTAAATTTTAATACTAAAATATTTCGTTCAACACATGACCAATCTCAATGAATGAGTACTGTCAACACATGAACTTTTATTTTATAATATTCTTTATTTTTCAAATTGGAATGAGGCCCAATCAATTACCATATAAAGATTTTTATATGGATTTCCATACAACACATGTATTTAATAGCATTGAAAATAATCAACCATCAACCAAAGTGCACTACACTGTATAAGCATCAAATATAGATATTCAACGCTTATAACAGCCTGTCAATCAATCGATCGACATATTTAATCAATCAGGATGAGTGAACTTCAAATTTCATCCCAACACCCGTGTGGGGTTTCAACCAATCAAACACATATTTTATTCGTGCAGTTGGGCGATGTGTAAAATTTATCGACCCAATCAATGTCCTTCAAATAGGTGTACATAAACAAACCGTTCGGTTTATAAATGAATATTTTATTTTATTCACTTCACGTTAAAAATTATATTTTTAACGATAAAACATTTTATTCCAACTTATGAATTTCTATTCAATTCATTTCTTCAATAAAATGATATTTTTATTTTTCTAACTTATTTTAGAAAATTTCGGCGGCATAACGGCACGATACTAGAAACGGGACGAGGCCTAGCCTTATCCCCGGTCTAGTGAAGGCCCACGCCATTCACACATCAATCAAAATCACCAAACAATTTCCATTCAATCAAATATTCTAACTAACTACTCAACCAAACAATTTAACAAACAAGCCATCCATGGTCTGTGGATGACGGGTGTCGGGTGCTACTAAACACCGTCTACATCCTAGTATATATATATATAACTAGAAAAAAAGAATTTTGAGTGAGAAGTTCTCACATATAGCTATCCTAGCTCCACGGCACTTCATTGATAGAAATCTTCATTGCTATCGCATCTTCGTCATCTTCGTTGCCCGTAGTCACTATATATATAAAAATCACATTTTTACTTCGCTATTCAATATATAAAGACTATATTTTTATTTCGAAGTTCAATATATAAAAACTATATTTTTATTTCGCTATTCAATATATAAAGACTATATTTTTATTTCGAAGTTCAACATATAAAAACTATATTTTTATTTCGAAGTTCAACATATAAAAACTATATTTTTCTTTCGAAGTTCAATATGTAAAAACTATATTTTTCTTTCGAAGTTCAATATGTAAAAACTATATTTCTCTTTCGAAGTTCAATATGTAAAAACTATATTTTTCTTTCGAAGTTCAATATATAAAAACTATATTTTTAGTTCGCTATTCAATATATAAAAATCGAATTTTTAGTACTATGTTATATAGATAAAAATTATATTTTTATCACGCTATTTTCCATATAAGGATTCCGCCTTTTCAAATTAAAAGATTTTATCTTTATAAAAATCTCATTTTTATATTTTCTACACATATAAAGATGATATTTTTAACATTCCTATCATGTAAAAATTATATTTTGACATCATCTATATAGTAAAGACTATATTTTTAATACTTTAAAAATATAAAAATCATATTTTTAATACTTTAAAAATATAAAAACCATATTTTTAATACTTTAAAAATATAAAAATCATATTTTTACTTCCATACTTTTCTCAAAATATCGTCTTTCCTATTTTTAAAAATCATGTCTTTTGCCTTTTTACATATAAAGATCTCGCCTTTATAAACTCATAGATGTCGCCTTTTCAAAAATAATTTTATTAAGCTATATATATATTAAAGGTTATATTTTTATCAAGCTTTACAGTTTTAAAAATAATAAAAAAAATCAATTTTCTATTTATATAAAAATCAGTTTTCTATTTATATAAAAATCAGTTTTCTATTTATATAAAAATCAGTTTTCTATATATATAAAGTAAAAATAAAATAAATAAGTAAAAAAACTTACAGGCGGGCTCGGGGTTGGTTGGTGGCGCGCGGGACCAAGGTGCGGCGCTGGCGAGGCCAGGGGCGGCGGCCTGGTGGCGGAAATGGGAGGAAAAAAAAAGGGGCGCCGCACTTTAAATCGAAGGGAGGGAGGGTTCGCGCGGGCTCTGATGGCGGTGGAGGAGAGGAGGAGCTCGGGGAAGAAGAAGAGGGGGCGGCGGCGGCTACTCCCCCCACTGGCGGCGTCGCGATTCGAGATTTGTTTTTTTTTTTTCAATCTTTCTGAACGAATGAAATAAAAAGGGGGGGCCAGAAGAGTTAAAGGGGGAGGGAGTTATTTTTTTTTTTTATTTATGAAAAAGTTGACTTTTACATACGACCTCTAAACGAGACCCACCGCCTGTCGCCCATAGCGTTTTACCCCCATTCCGAACACAATGGGATATGTATCGTAAGCTGGTTTGATCGTTACAATCAGTTTCCGTTGAACTTACATTTAAATCCTTATATTGAATTTTAAACGTACATTTCAAATTACCGGGGTCACATACTAACTAGAAAAATTCCAGAAAAATATTTTCTAGCTTCGTATTGACGATACGGTCCTAACAAAACTAGTTTCGTCGAATTCTGAGACCGTATGAAAAATGGCCAATTTCCAGTCGATTAAAATCAACTGAAACTGGTCAAACGCGTTTTCCTTTGCCACACACACATATTGATTCGAAAAATTATGAAATTCGGAATCTAGCAATAACTTGACACTGCGGACCCAACAAAAGTGGTTTCGTCGAAATCCGAGGTCATTTGCAAAATGTCCATTTTTAAGGGCCTGAATTCCATAGCGACTATTCAGAATTTTTAACTGGACATATCTTTTGATTCCCGCTATGAAATCTTGATTTGTCGAATTCGTTGGAAAGATATCATCAATTAGATCCTATGATTTTTGGTTTCACTAAAATCCGGATTGTTTTGCACCCGGTACATTCAATTGAAGTTTGAAATCGAATTATCGAACTACCGCGCCATTTTCAATTCTATTTTAATTATATATAAATATTTATATTCTAACGACGACGCGTATAATATATACGTTCGAATTATACTCAAAATAAATTTCTCGTCGATTTTATTTAAAATAATCTATTTTAAATAATCAAAATTCGCTAAAATTGCCGAAATAAAAATTTTAAACTGGCCCAGATTTTCCGAGTTATTACAACTATCCCCTTTTTTACCATAAAGTGGCATTTCTCCCAATTAAGCACGAATGATTTCTCCTTACAACGCTTAAGGACGAGTTCTAGATGAGTGAGACATTGGGAAAAAGATGATCCATATATTGAAAAATCGTCCATGAATATTTCCATGAATTCTTCCACCATATCAGAGAAAATACTCATCATACACCTTTGGAAAGTCGCGGGGGCATTACAAAGACCAAAAGGCATGCGACGATAAGCAAAGGTTCCAAAGGGACAAGTAAAGGTGGTCTTATGTTGATCTTCTAAAGCAACAGGAATTTGGTTATAGCCAGAGTATCCATCGAGAAAACAGTAGTACTCATGTCCCGCTAAGCGTTCGAGCATTTGGTCAATAAAAGGCAAGGGAAAATGGTCTTTTCGTGTGGCTGAGTTAAGCTTTCGATAATCGATGCACACACGCCATTTGGTTTTGATTTTTGTTGGGACGAGTTCATTATTGTCGTTTTTGATCACTGTGACTCCCGACTTCTTTGGTACAACTTGTACCGGACTCACCCAAGTGCTATCAGAGATGGGATAGATGATGTTATTGTCTAGACATTTGATTATCTCCTCCTTGACCACTTCTCTCATGTTTGGGTTTAATCGCCTTTGAACCTCACGGGTGGGTTTAGCCTCATCAACTAAATGTATGCGATGTTCCACAATTGATGGGCTAATTCCTTTTATATCGCTAATTTCCCACCCCAAGGCATCCTTATTTTCCCGCAAGATATCCAAAAGTTTTTCTTCTTGGTCCTCGATAAGATCGGAAGCCAAGATTACGGGAAAAGTTTTGAAGAGTCTAGGTAGGCATACTTAAGGTCTGGTGGCAAGGGTTTGAGGTCTAACTTAGGAAGTTCTTGTGTTTCAACATTGGTCAACATTCCTTGGTTATAGTCAGGTGATGAAGTGTCGGAATCAAGAATTTTGTTTAGTTCAGAAATGTATTCGAGTTCATCGAAATCGGAGTCAAAATGGTCAAGACACATTTTCAAAGCTTCAGAAGTGTCATTAGAGGTTTCATCAACTGTGGTTTGAATCATGTCAATTTCATCGATCTCAAAATCCCTAGGTTGCTTGTTGAGATTAAAGATGTTTAGCTCAATGGTCAGGTGCCCGAAGGAAAGTCGAAGCTGACCATTTCTACAATTAATGATAGCATTAGAGGTTGCTAAGAAGGGGCGTCCTAAGATCAATGGTATTTGAACGTTGGGATTTGAGACAGGCTCTGTTTCTAGAACTATAAAATCGATAGAGAAGTAAAACTGTTCGATCTGTATCAAGACGTCTTCGATAATTCCCAATGGCTTTTTGACAGATCGATCGGCTAGTTGAAGTGTGATGTTTGTTGGTTTAATCTCCCCTAGTCCAAGTTGACGATAGACAGTATAAGGGAGAAGGTTGACACTGGCACCGAGGTCGAGTAGGGCACGAGAGATGTGAGTGTTTCCTATTTTACAATCAATCGTAGGGCAGCCAGGGTCTTTATACTTGACTGGGGCAAGATTCGAAAGAATAGAGCTTGTATTTGCGGTTAGAAAAGCTGTTTTTGGGACATTGGTCGCACGTTTTTGTGTGCACAATTCCTTAAGACATTTAGCATATTGAGGAATTTGTTCAATGGTGTCCAAAAGAGGAATGTTCACACGGACTTGTTTGAAAATTTCCAGAATTTTATCGAAATTTGCCGCTTTCTTCTTATTATTGAGTCTATGAGGAAAAGGAGCTACTGGTTTTTCGACTTTGTGATGAGTTTCATCATTCGAGGAAGAAGGTTTATCCAAGGGAAGAGAAGGTGGTAAGGTTGTAGAAGATGGAATGTTGGTATTGCCAACATTAATTTTCGAAGGTGGGTCGGGTTTGCCGACACTGGGAGAAGAACTGTTGGGATTACCAACATTTAAGGGAACTTGAGGTTTAGAAGAATTGGCATTCGAAGCCAATGGGTGATCAGCAAGATTAGGGGTTGGGGTCGAGTTAGAAAGTTCGTCAGGGTCGTCCACGTTATTATCAATCCTCTTTCCAGATCGAAGGGTTGTAATGGCGTTGACTGGATTATGGTTTTCGTCCTCACAAGAATTTACAGCACGATAATTATATTTAGGATTCACCTCAGGTTGACTCGGCAACTTTCCCTTCTCATGAGTTTTCATAAATTCCTTCATCATATTAAACATTTGGTCCATTTTAGCGTCTTGCGAGTTTATTTTAGCTTCGTAAGAGTTCATCTGTTTCTCTAGACGCCCAATATCTTGTGATGGTTGAGAAGATTGAGATGATTGGTTTGATGATTGAAAATTGGGGTGTCTATAAGGTTGTTTGGATTGAGGTGTAGCTTGAGAAGTTTGAGAATTGGGGGGTGGACCTTGGTAATTCGGATTGGGAATAAATGGTTGCACGTGAGATGGGTTAGCCGAATTATTGGGGTTCGACCAGGAAAAATTTGGATGGTTCCTCCAACCAGGGTTGTATGTAGATGAGTAAGGATTATTTTGAGCTATAGCATTGGCTTGGTCCTGAGAGTAATAGTGGGGTAACCCTTCTCCGGCTTGAGGAGTTTGACTTTCTAAAGGAATTTGACTTGGGTCCACGACATGCACTCCTCTAGTAGAAGTACGAATGGGAACACGAATCGATTCCCACTGCATGTCCTTTTCAAAATAATCTTGTAAGAATTGCCAAGCTTCATCGGCTGTTTTAGACATAAAGTCTCCTCCACACATTGATTCTAGTTGAGTTCTAGTCTGATAGTTTAGCCCTTCATATGCAATTTGACATAAGTGATCTTTTAGAATTCCATGATGGGGGCAACTATATAATAGCTGGTTGAATCTCTCAAAGTATTTTGAAAAAGTTTCCCCCTCATTTTGACAAAATTGATTTATCTCGGTTCGGATTTTTAGAGTTTTATGGAAAGGGAAAAACTTTTTCAAGAATGCAGTGACAAATTCATCCCAACTTCTTATGGAATGTCGTGGAAGAGAATTTAGCCATCTTTTAGCGCTTTCAAGTAGTGCAAATGGAATTAGCCTTAGCTTGATCGATTCGTTAGATAGTTGTTGCATTTTTGTTGTGGAAGCATACAATTCAAATTCACTCAGAAATTCATAAGCATTTTCAGACCTAGTAAACTTTGGTACCCCTTGGATAAAAGAATGTTTTAGCTCAAAATTGTTTCCTTCAGCTGGTGGGAACACAATGACAGATGGTTGAACGGTCCTAGTAGGATAACATCGATCACGAAGAGACAAGGGTCTATCCATTTGGATATTGAGATTTTGATAATTTTGATTTATTTGATTTTGATCTCCAAAGTTTGGAAAGTTTTGATTCACTCGATTTTGATTCAATTCGGTTGGAAAATTTTGGTTGATTCGAGAACTCCTAGGAGAATTTTGTTGGCTAACACTTTTTTCACTCATTGTTGTTAAATGCAAGCACAGAAATTAGCTACAATGAAGTTTTCTGTCCTTATTGGCTCCTAACCCAAAATTATAAAGTGACACGTTTGATTACTTAGATCAAAAGATTTATCAGCCAGTTAACGGACAGGAGTTATCGGTGCACCAGGAATCACCCTAGCAATGCAGCCGAAGGTTTAAGTACCTTCAGAGTAACAACCAATATAATATTTACGAATCACCGTAATATTTATAAATGGTTATTTCTCTGCCGCAGTCTAGACACCAAGAAATAATTCGTTCCAAATGAATCAACTATCACAATATAATTAAGCCCTAGGTGAGCCCGTGACTCCCTTAAGTCCAATGTCTAACCATTATTATTAGTCAGATTCTACGATGAAATGCAATTTGTGGGCCAAGGAAAGGGTGATGAAATCCCTCACCTTATGTGAATTGGGGTATTGCCCTTAACAGAATGAATAAAAATGCAGAAATAACAACAATCACACAAAATAATTGCAAAAATTAAAAATTGTACATTCAAAGTCGCTGCCCCTGCAGAAAATTTTACAACAATTGTCTATATATTTTTTTTCCTTTGCCGCAGAGCACCTGTAGAGTTTTAGAAAAATAGTACCGTGGGTATGGCTATCCGTCCAGAAAAATTTGAGTGGTTTCAGCGATTGAAATTTCAGTGTTTGCTTTGCTCGACTCCTGTGTCTTTGATTTTGTTGCTTGAATGTATCCTTTCTTAGATCCTTTATCCTTCCGCGTTGACTTTTTTTTTTTTTTAAGTTTCAAACCCTCACCACAGAATGCCCCTTAAATGTCAAAATTGACAAACCGACCTTTTCTCTTTTGTTTTTTTTTTGTTTTGTACTTTTTTTTTAAAGAAGAAGAAAAGGAACAAGAAAAACGGAAAATCAAAACAAAGCTAGAAAAGAAAACGAAAGATCTAAACTATACTAGACTCAAGCAACAAAACAAGAAATAGATAAAACAAAGAACTCAAAAAAAATAAAAAAAAATAAAAAACTAAACTAGACTCAAATTAAATAGACGTGTACTCAAACTCAAACCACTGGCTCAACACAAGAAAAGCCAGGAATGAAGCAAAACTCACGCCTTCTTTATTACATGACAAGAAACAAATCATTAGTCCACTTTCCAATTATAACAAAGTTCACAAACCAGTAAAACAAGCCACGCACTAAGAACCCAAAGCCACGCACTACAATGGTCGAACCAACTGGTTTGACCCCAGCAGGAAGAAAAGCCACGCCCTTATTTAAACATAAAAAGCTTCAGAACGCTTCCTCACATTCAATTCCCAAAAAAAAAAAAATCAAAACTCGGTCTAACGAAACAAATCAAACTCCGAATTTTGGTATTTTGCTCGCAGATCTGATCCAAATCAGTTCGGGTCCTCTTTCGCTCTCAGGAGACTAATCTGAACAGAACAAACTTTTTTTTTTATTTCGAAATCGAATTCGGTTTTATGGGGTTCAGATCTGGGTTTTTCTATGTGAATGGCGATGTGGATGATTGGCTTGAATCTTTGGGCTTGGTTTTTTGCGAATCAGGTAGGGTGGTTTCGAATGGGTTCGATTTGGGGTGTTGGCTTGTTCGTGAAGGAGATTTTCAATTTGGTTTTGGAGCACGGTATTTGATTAAGGGGTAGGGAGATCTGAATTGCGTCGGGTTATTGAGTTGCGATGTGGATTGTGTGATGATGGGGTTCGGCACAGTGGGTGCGTGAATTGTAATACAGGGGACGCAAGGGTGTTCGGTGTTTGTTGAGGCGATCTGCAGTGACGTGACGGTGGACTGTTGGTGGATGTCAGAACGATGGTAGTGATGTGGTTTGTTGATGAACTGTGGTTGAGGATGTCTCAGGAGTTTTGTTGACAAGGCGGTGGATGAAAATTTGGTGAGGCTTTGGTTTTTGATTGATTGGGAATCAGGACGTGAATTAGGGATGGGGTCTTTTGGGTACGGGTGAACGGTGGATGCGGACGGCCTAAAGCAGGCGGTGTAGTGAAGAGTAGATGCTTGTGTTGTGGTGTAAGGTTGGCAGAGAAGGTGATATTGATGGACAGAGGGAAGGTTGCGAGTAAAAGATGAGTCTGCGACAGTGATGGTGGATGGATGATGAGGGAGGTTGGTTGATGCTGTAGATAATGGAGATCAGACGAAGTTGAGGCTTTGTAAAGAGAAAAACGGAAAAAATGGAAAGTAATAAGGGAATAGGATATTTTGTTTTTGTTTTTTTCTTGAAATATGTGAAAGAAGAGAAAGTTGTACAAAGAAGGGAAGAAATAAATGAGAGAAAGGAGAACAAAAAGGGAAAGAATTTGAAATGAGGCAAGAAATAATAAAAACAAAACGGCAAGATTTTTTTATTTCCTCTTATTTGGAAGATTACGGTATCATTGACAACACCAAATCTATCCAATCAAGATTTTTTTTAATATATATACAAGAAAGCAAAAGAAAAATAAAAAAACAAAAACTAACACGAATCAGAAGTTAAATAAACAACAAAATTTAATTATTACCTCCCCGGCAACGGCGCCAAAAACTTGATCGACGCTAGTCTATGAATTAGAAAAGCGCGACATTTGTAATAAATTCCGCAAGCATACAGGTGTGTAGCATACAGGTCGAACACAGGGAGGTTTAATTAAAAATTAATATTTATTTATTCTTGGGCGTGTTAGACGAAGCTGGAGGTTGATTTTGCAAAACAAAATAAAAATTGAAACTACAATTAAAAGATGCAATTAAATTTACTGCAGATTCGAATCTGATCAGATCTGTAATAAATTCAACGATTAAAGATAAAATAGAACAATGGAACTAAAATTGCAGAACAGAATTAAACGAACAGAAAATAAAAATTAGGATTACCGCTGAATCTAATCAGACGGTCAATCGCTAATGAAAATAAATGCAAAATACAAATAGTGTTCTACCGAATCTAATCGTGTAGACAACACTAATTGCTAAGAAATAGAAAATTGCATAAAAGAAAAAGAAAAATGAGTTTTATTAATGAAGAAGAGAATAGAATGAAATATATGATAGGATGGTGGCTACAATGCCATTACAAGGGTATATATAGGGCAGATAGCCAAACTCTAACCCTAACCCTAATGATAACTGGACCGGGTCATTACATCACTAATTAGTTTACAATGAGAAACATAAATGGGCCTTAGATAAATAAAGCAAATTTGGGCCTTTTCTCTTTTCCTCTTGCTTCCTTGACCTTTCTTCATTGATTTGTGATGTGCAAAGCCTTGTTATCAATCCTTTTCTTGTCTAACAGCAACTAGATGTGATATCTTCATCTACAATTCTTCAAAATGCAAATACACAGCAAATTGAACTCTATTTTTCTACATTTCTGGTTGCATGCGGGCTGGGTTGGATTATCTGTAAAAGTAACAAAACAATACCCAAGTAATATTTATTTATATACAAAAGACAAGATATAAGAGCATAAAATAAACGCATTTCCATGTCAATCATTAAACAATCATTAATATTGATTTTTGGGAAGATTAAAACCAAGTGGAGTTTTAATGCATCTTCAATTAGATTGAAATGATATCTAAAGGAAGATTAAAGAATAAATTTTAAAGAATTTATCTTTGATAAAATTAATGAGAACCTTTCCCAAAGTATGTGAATATTTGAATAAAAGAATATTCAGAATTGGAATGAGGCATATATTGTGGTTTATAGCACTTGTTTATTATATACGCGAGTTATTCGGAAAGGCCGGGTTTATACCCATTTTGAATAATTGATTCGACGATAAGTCGACGATGAAGACGATGGTTGAAGACCAGAGGTCTTCACATCGTTTGGATGATTACTGGGGACTTGATTGGGTTGTACACCCAAGCCGAGGTAATAAGTGGTGATCGTCCAGACGTACTTGGAGATCGACGGATATGCAAGGGCCTCTCCCCTGTATTGGACATATGAGGGAGGAATAAGGTGCATCCGGTTTCGTTCAGACCCAGAACGGACTTATAAATGGATCGTGTTTTTGACATTGGATTTTATTATGTGCTGATTGATTTCTTTTAAGTATATATCTGTTTGGCGGCGGAGAATTTATTCTCTTGCTTAACGCCTTTCTCTGATATGTACGAGCTCAAAGGTTAAGGCTTTTGTTGAAAAGCAGAGTCTTGCGGTTGATGATCAAAGCACAGCTTTAATACAGCGTAGCTTTGTGTATAGCGTTATTTCGCGAGCCTCACACCTCAGTATGAGTCAAAAACAGGATCGTGACGACAAGGAGTGCATGACATTTCTTTCTAGCTATGGGTGGTGTCAGCGTTTTACTCACCCTGACATCGTTGTTATTTTACCTATGTGGTTGTTGGATTGCGAGGCACCTCGGATATATCGGTCTCTTCGGAGCCGGTGGATATAGGTCCGATAGGACCGGGAAACGTGTGTTCAGGAATAACCAATCCTCAAACATAAGAGAGGACCGGCCCTGAAGATCCAGGGGGCTTCTGCGGGAGATCCTGAGGCATTTACTAGAGTGTCTTGAATCGGTGAGGAGCCATCCCTGGCCTCGACTCATGACGGAAATCCAATTTCCAATACGTGATATTTCGGTTTTGATTGTAGAGCTTAGTATTGGCGACATGATAGATGGTACCCATGCCGCCTATGATTGATACATTTATATTTGAAGTTTTTTTCATACACTTTACACTACAATAGTATCAAAATAATTTGTTTTAAACGTACCAAGCATGTTTGGCTATTATAAGGGAAAACCCTATCCTCCGGCTAGCGTTGCATTGTGTGATGGGACCTAGGTCTTATAATAGCTTCATTTTTCCAAAAAAGCATTGCGCTGTTTGTTTAATGCACTGGTATTCTTGGGAGTAAACCCATTCCTTGTTATACGACGTGGTCCCTTGATTTACCTTATTTTTAAAGTAAAGATTTAATAACTGTTTTAGTTCTCACACCAGTCACATGACTGACCTGGAGTTTATTGTTTTAACCTAAACTCTGGGTGCCCCTATTTTCAACACGGGCAGCTGGTAGTTTTGGTTTTGCAGATTTATATTCGCAGGATCCTGATTTACAGCTGGAATGATATTCGAAAAGCTCTGTATCCGTATATTCCTTTCAGTTGTGTTTGTATTAGTTTTTCCGCTGCTATGTAACATAATTTAAATCTCTTATATTTTTCTGATGTATAACATTTATTCATACTCTGTATATTCTTGTATTCTGATGAAATTGTGGTAATAAGCAATGAAATGTTCTTCTGTTTGTGTTCTGATTTGTCGTGTTCTTAAAGCAATTCGTGCTTTCCTTTACAGGGATGTTCGGGTCGTCTCATTTTGGTATCAGAGCTTTGGTTTACGGAGCTCGAGAACAAGGCACATTAGAACCATACAAAAGAATTCATCAGAGATTGGACTAGTAATATCCAATGAGAATGACTCGTTAGAGATGGGATCAGTAGTATCCTAGAACGAGTGTGAAGAGTATATTTTTAAAATGAAAACAAATTTTTGTTTTGGAAATTTAAATCGTATTATACGTATTTGAACATTTATTTGTATTGAATTTGGGCAATCTAATATATAAAGATTTTGCATATATGCCTTACAAACATGTATTCAAAGTTTTAATATACTGGATAAATATAGAATCACACTCTAGTCGCCTGGAGATGAAACTATTGATGACTATATAACATTAGTAGTTTGTGTTCGAGTTTCGAAGGTGTGATATTTATATATTTCCAATTGACTGGTGTGAGAATCAAAACTAGATAGGGTATATTGTTGTGATTTGGCACCAAAAATGTGATTTTTTGACTATATATCAAAGTTATGAATTTGAAAAGCTAATAAACTAATTGATTGATGATGGTGTTGTGTGATTATTTATTTAAATCAACATGTGAATGAATGTGTAACGACCTGGATTTTTAAGTCATTTAATTCTGAATATTTAAATTGGTTTTAAATTTTTTATTTGAATTATAAAAGGAATTTTATAAGGAATTTTATTTAGTTAAAACAAAAGAATTTAAAAAAAAAACTATTTAACTTGAAATTTAAAATCTTGAATTTTTAAAATCAAGTTAAGTTTATATTGAAGTTATATATAAATTCAATTGAACATGTATTTATAGATTTGTTTATTTTGGAATCGATGTGTATTATATCTATTTAATGTGGAACTATAGACTAGCCAAATTTCAAACGAACTCGGAATTGTAGATTTGCTAGTTGTATGTGCTCATACAGATTAAAAGCGTTGAACGTTAATTGCGCATTAAGTGATATTAGAAAAAAAATAAGGATCGTTTTCTGCACATTGTTTACAAAATCTTAGCACAATCTGTACGCGACATTATCAATTCTTCACATAATCCGTGAAAAATCCGATCAAAATATTATTGCAAATCTTGTCCAAATCCTCATGGATCTTTTGAAATCTGAGCGTACATGAGGCGTTTCTTTTATTCAGAAATTTCGACACATCTTTGACCCATGAAATATACTACAGAATATATAACAACAAAATAAATCTTGATCAAAAATCTTCGCAAATTTTATCCTATCTGATCTAATGTTTCAAACGTTCGAATATTTCAGCAAGGAAAGAAAAATTGATATAGTGGCTTCTAACAATGTTGGATAATATATATATATATATATAATTTGGCCTGGTGATAATGTCATCCTTTCTTCCAACATATAAAAATAAATATTAAAAAGGGAAATGTGACTGCCAAACTTGTGAATAGCGTGACTGCCAAACTATCTCATTTCCGTGCTTTCCAAGGTAATTCATTACGTGGGTGCCAAGGTTCGCAAGTTATAAAACACGCTGCTTTCCCCTTTGTTCTCTTCTTCTGAATTAAAATCCAATGTGCATTTCTTCTCAGCTGCTCTTCTTCTTGCTTTTAAAAAAAGGGACTTTGTAATTAAGTCCTAACCCATACCTTAATTTCCCAATTCCTATTTTTGTTTCCATCATTCTTTCCTCAAAGTTGCTTCTAGCGAATAATCTCAAGGTAGAAAATTTCGAAGTTAAAACGAATCCT
The DNA here is from genome assembly GCA_030737875.1 of Allium sativum. NCBI lineage: Eukaryota > Viridiplantae > Streptophyta > Magnoliopsida > Asparagales > Amaryllidaceae > Allium > Allium sativum. The sequence goes on along the minus strand of CM060915.1, from coordinate 45,253,635 downwards.
AAAATCATAAGGATCTTATGTTTGGATTCACGAGGGGGTATTGTCCACCGTAGCACCAATTTCAAGTGTTCGAATGTTATTTTCTTCACTGGAAAAATATGGACAACAACTAGGGTTAAAGCTTTTAGTGAAATTAGAGCATCCGTTTGAATTGTGAAGGCTACAGGGTGTTGATGAAGTGGTTTTGTACCTAGTCAATTTTATTCATGGTCTTCGGAGATGACGTTTTCGCTACCTACTGTAGCTGTCCAAGTGCAGTTCGACGCAACGATAGACAAGGGGGAGTGCGGGTCATTAAACTAGGTGAAGGGAGAAGAATACTATAAAAGGGGATTTTGGGTTCAAAGGAAACACTGCAGAAGAAGAGAAATTATCCGCAGCATTGTTGGCCTGGGCGTGAGAAGCTGGACGCGAATCAAGGGAGGCCATGACTTTCATAGTATACTAATGGTCATGGTTTATGGGAGCTGTGGGAATGTTGAAGAGAGGAATGAATAAGGCATAGGTTCTGTTGATTCAGTGGGGGAAGAAGGAAAAGGACAACATCAGTGTAACGTGATTGCGGAAAAACGTGATGGTTACTGGTTAGATATGTTTTACAATGGTGCAAGGAAATAAAACAATAGAAGAATGAATTTGATGCTGAACGAGACCCAGTTGGATTATGGAGATTTATGGCAGAAGCAGATGTAGTTGAACTACCTTGATTAGGACCCCTTTTGTGGAACAAGAAATGATCAATGAAAAGAACAGGAGATGGGTATACTGTGTGAAATAAAGATATATCTGAAAATTTAAAGGAAACAGGAAGATAGGACAACTCCAGTGGGGTGGATATTGAAGGAGGAACAGTCAATGTTAGGTCATCGACTGTGATTTGGATTTGAAATTGAAAGGTATCGAAGTGGCACTACTAAATGCACGGTTAAAGTGCTTAATTAAAATATGCATGGTAATTGAAATCACTAATGATACTAGTTAATGCACATAATTTATTTTAATTCATCTGAAATTGTTAATAACTGTATATGTTCTTACGTGATTAGAATCTGACGAGATAAGTCACTTTGGAATCGTAATGATGAGATCTTCGTCATGGCATTGATGTGGTTGAGAACAAAGCTACTGGAAATTTCGTGATAAAAATCAAACGTTTGTTTTGATTTTAAATGAAATAGAAGCAGAATCGTCAACTTCGAACCAAGGTGAGTAAACTCACTAACTCTGACTCGTTTATATTTTTATATAAACGAGTTTTAATTTATTTCTAGTAATTTTATATTGTGTGATAGTTGTTTGAATGAATGGTTGATAAAATTGGTTGAATGGTTGATATGGTTATATAGTTGATCGATAATTATCTCTGTTATTAATTAATGTTGATTAACATCTGTGGTTGTAGGGAAATAGGTTGGAAGGATCCAACTGGATTCCTCAACATTTATATTACTGTTTTATCTATTGTACTATATGATGTGTTATAGAATCCGTGATGTTTGACTTACCCTGGCCCTAAAATTTTGGTATTTTAGATACCGTAAAACATTTTCGAATGTGGCAAAAGGAGTTGGGATTTAAAAAGACAATTTATTTCCAATATAAAATTTAACTACGACTGGACTTGGAATAGAAACTTGTTTCAAATGAATAAAACAAGAAGTTATTATAACGGCATTTATAAATCTAGTAAATTATTTATCTTGGGATAAATTGAACATATAAAGTCAAGTTTGAATTTATATAAAGTGGAAATGGGTTTGAAACTGATATTTGTAAACTGTTTAACACTTAGCGATTATAAATGAAATTCTAAACGAGAGTATAAATGGATATAATAAAAACAATTTTTGTAAATGATTCTATCGTTAGAAGTTAATAAAGGAAAAATTGGATTTTAAATTATTATTCAAAGGAAGGAAGGAAGTCAAATAAATTGATTATATAAAAGGAAGTGTTATTCACGATTCAAGTGAACGATGGATTAAAATCGATATTTTGCAAATGGAAGTTTAAATGAGAAAGGGAGAATTGAAAACGATGGGTTTTATCTAACAGCGATTTTTAACGCTGCTGTTATAATAAATGTTTTGCAAATCTAAACAGCGATTTTTAACGCTGCCGTTATAATAAATGTTTGTAAATCTAAACAGTGATCTTAACGCTATAGTTATAATAAGTGTTCTATAATTCTAAACAACGATTGTAACGCTGTTGTTAAAAGAAATGTTTTATAAATCAAACATGTGGAAACATCGATTGTAACGCTGTTGTTAAAATGAAATGAATTGGTCAAGGAGGAATTAAGAAAGGGGATTCGGAAATACTCTCCGATACTAATACTGTATATTTTCTGAATATAGAAAATAAGGATTCGTGAATATTTAGAAATGTTTTCTAACTGGAATAAGAGATATTTTCTCGAATAAGGAATTATAGTATTGAAAATGTTTTTCAAAGAATCGAGAGGGGAAATCGAGCTTCAAAAGAATACGAAAGATAGGAAATGAGAATTGTAAATGATAATATAATAAGGAATTGATTTAAAGGGCCAATGTTGATTGATGATTGATCGATCGAATTCCTACCTGGAAGTAAGATCGTTGGTTGTACACTTATTTTTCTTTGATAGTTAAATCACCGACTATCGAAGTTTTTGACCATTTTTCCGTCGTCAATACGGAGAGACCGGGATCTGATTCATTATCTGGAAACCACTATGTATGGGCGTAAGCGTTGCGATCAAATATGATGAAAATAATTGAAGACAGAGTTATGCAAGGGTTATCCTGTTTACGGGATAGTGCCTTCGGTTTGTCCAATCCCAGGACAACGTGAATGGACAAATGTATGACAGAGTATATCTAACGAATCGCGTAAGTTGATCTCTTCCAATGTACTTACGATTGGTGGTGGAGAAACTCGTTTCTCTTAGCTTTATACCCGTGGTATTTTTGGGGAATCAATGCATGATTTGGCGGGTATGACGATGTGGCATTCAAAGTGAATGGTGGCCAAATGTTCTGGAAGATAATTCAAACCTCAAGCCTCACAACCCGGGATTTGACAAAAATCGGGCAGGCAGTATGGCTATGTGGGTCGCACCCATTAGGATGTATAATCACATATCTAGAGAAATTCAATTTGGTTCTTCAATCTATCGATGTTGTCCCTTTCGTGAAACGGTTGCTGATCCCAACCATTGGTGATATACATTCGATACACTCAAGCGAAATAAGTGGTCGGTCATGTGTGGGCCGGGTTGCAAGGCGTTCTTGTTGAACCCAGTGTATTCGCCTCTAGAGATACACTATCGGCAGGTGGTCCCATACCTTGTCATGTTGGAAATCCAATCTCCAATAAGCGCCCTGCGGTTTTTGTTTTTTATTTTATATATGGAGCGTGAGATGCAAGCATTCCGCTAGATTTCTATTTATTTGATTTAGACATTATTGTAATATCACTGGATTTGATATCAAGAATATTTTTGGGTTATCATAAGATAAAAACCATCCATGTTTATGTGTGGATCGACCTTACGATTATCTTTTCTTTTAAAAGGATTTCGAAAGTTAAACAAATGGTTGGAGTTTACTCACACCAGTCCCATGACTGATCGAGAGTTTATTTTGATTGTTTTCCCTAAACTCTTGGGTGCCCAATTTTGTACGGGCAGTCAAGTAGTCGGGATTTTTCAGATTCACTTGGAGGAGCTCGAAGCAGGAGGCTTTATCAGTTAGCTATAGACTATCATATTTTCCGCTGTGTACTATGTTGAATCTGGAAACAGGTGTTTATAACTGTTCCAGAGATAACCGTTGTGCTTTGATGATGGTATGTATATAAAGTTACTGATTTTTATTTCAAAGTTATGTTATATAATATATTTTATTCGTTCTGCTGTGAGTTTGTGATCTTTGTTTTTCTTCTATTCTAATATTTATTTCTTTCTATTTCTCACCATCTGACTTCTTTCTAATAATGATTCGTATTTCTGTGCAATTTGAGTTGGACGTGTGGTGTTATTAGTCGACTCAAAGGGTACGGAAATCGCCGGGCCATTACAGAACGGTAAATTTAACCAGTTTGAATCAAATATTGAACTGTACTGAAAATTGTTGGAAATTGCATGCATATACAAGTGTATACATTGAACAGGTCATAGCAAGGAGGCTAGAGAAGAGGAATAAAATTATATGCCTGACAAATAGGTACGTGTTTAGTAATTTCTTGGGTTTTGGATGATTTTATGAGCCGATTGGCTAGCCGATTGGCTGTTTCTTTTTCTTTTTGGATTGTATAGGCCTGTATGGTGATTTCGAGATTTTTCCGATGCTCCCGTACAGGGGAGGTTATGGCGAAATTTTTCGAAAATTTAGGGTGTTAGCTAAAATTTTGAAGAATTGGAAAATTCTTAGAAACTGAAAAGTTGAAGAATGAAAGCCATAATAAAAGTTGAGTTGGTTTGTAAAACAAATTTCAGCTCCGTTCCTTTTCGAGGACGAAAAGATTTTAAGTGGGGAGATTGTAATAACCCGGAAAATCCGAACCAATTTAAAAATTTTATTTTGGCAATTTTAATGAATTTTGAATATTTAAAATGAATTATTTTAAATAATTACAACAAGGAATTTATTTTGAATAGAATTAGAACGTATATATTTATTTGAATCGTCGTTTCAATATAAATATTTATTTTAATTATAAAAGGAATTGGAAAATGGCGCGGTAGTTTGAAAATTCAATTTCAAATTTCAACTAAATGCACAGGATTCAAAATAAACCGGATTTTAGCGAAACTAAAAATATTAGAATCTATTTGAGAATATCTTTCCAATGAATTCGAAAAATTGAAATTTCATAGCGGGAATAAAAAGTTATGCTCAGTTGAAAATTCAGAATAGTCGCTATGGAATTTTGGCCCTTAAAAATGGAAATTTTGCAAACGACCTCCGTTTTCGACGAAACAACATTTGTTGGATCCGGGATGTTGAATTATTGCTATATTCCAAAATTCATAATTTTTGGGATTAATATGTGAGTGTGGCGAAGTAAAACGTGTTTTGACAGTTTCATTCAATTTGGATCGACCAGAAAATGGCCATTTTTCAAACGGTCTCCAAATTTGACGAATATAGTTTTGTTAGGACCGCATCGTCATACGAAGCTAGAAAATATTTTTTGGGAATTTTTAGAGTTCGTATGTGGCCCCGGTAAATTGAAATGTGCGTCCAAATTCAATATATAGATTTATATTTTGATTTTGACAAAAACTGATCGAAACAGCCGAACTGGCTTATGATACATATCCCATTGTGTTCGGAATAGGGGTAATTAGCTATGGACGATAGTCAGTGGGTTCGATTTTGAGTTCCAAATAAAAAGTTGCTTTTTGAAATTTAAAAATAATAAAATATATAAATATTTATATACCCCCCTTCAGTTTCTCTCTCCGATTCACTTTAAAAAGAAAAAAACACGCCATCGCGCATCGCGGGACAGCCGCACCGCCGCCGTCGAGACGTCGGCCCCCCTTGCACCACCTTACCCTTCCCCCTCTGACCTCCTCCTTCCTCTCACTTGCCTCTCCTCTCACCCGATTTAAGCCCCAATCCCCAAACCTAACCATAAATCACGACGGCCGCCTGTAGGTCGCTGCCACCACCGAGCTCTGCCGCCACTGCAAGCCGAGCCCCTCCTCCGGCTGTCAGACCGCCAAACCCCTTTTTTCTGCGGATCGATGTAAGTAAATGCAGTTTGAATTTTAGTTTCAGATTTTTAATTATGAATAGCATATAAAAATCCAATTTTTATGTATAGAACGATGTGATAAAAATCCAATTTTTATGTATAGAACGATGTGATAAAAATCCAATTTTTATGTGTAGAACGATGTGATAAAAATCCAATTTTTATGTATAGAACGATGTGATAAAAATCCAATTTTTATGTATAGAACGATGTGAAAGAAAAATACGATTTTTATATTATATAGAAAATAAAAATATGATTTTTATATTAAATAGATAATAAAAATTTGAAGATTATATTTTTAACATAGTAAAGATTATATTTTTATCATAGTGAAGATTATATTTTTATCATAGTAAAGATTATATTTTTATAAGTGGAAAGTTCGATATTTTTATATATAGAAAGGCGATATTTGAATATAAAAAGGCGATATTTGTATATATAGAAAGGCGATATTTGTATATATAGAAAGGCGGGATTTTTATATATAAAGCGAAATAAAATTACGATCTTTATATATGAAGTGACGATATAAAAATGTGATTTTTATCATATATAGAGCAAAGTAAATATGATTTTTTTCGTTTGAATGGCAATTTAAAAATGTGATTTTTATATATTCATTAGCGATAGAAAGATTTGATTTTTATCTATATAGTAGCGGCATAAAAATGTGATTATATGTAGCGTTGTTATAAAAATATAAAATTATTTTTAGAAAGATAAAAATATAATTTTTAGCCTATGTATGTTATTTACAAAATAATCATACAAAGAAATAATTATTGATTGGTTAAAAATATGATTTTTAACGTAGGTATAGTACATAAATTGACAACCAAAGAACGGCGGAGTGGATCCCAAAGGTGAGAACTTCTCACTTTTATTTAATTTTCTAGTTAAAATTTATACTAGGATGCAGACGGTGCTTAGCAGCACCCGATACCCGTTGTCCACAGACCATGGATGACTTGTTTGTTTGATTGATGTGTTGTGAAAATTGATTTTGTGATGTGGAATGAAGTGTTAAAAATATCATATGTGAATAAATAATTTGAACAATAGAAATCACATTTTTATTGTGTATAGGAAGTAAATAAAATATTCAAGTTGAACAAAATATTTAAATAATAAAAATATCATTTTTATTGTATATATGGACTGAATAAAATAGTCATAAGTTGAGATAAATATTCATTTACAAACCAAACGGTTTGTTTATGTGCACCAATTTATTTGATATTGATTGGAACGATAAATTTTACACATCGCCCAACTGCACAAATAATAAACAGTATTTGTCGTTTGAAAACCCCACACGGGTATTGGGATAATATTTGACATACAGTGATCCCAATAATTAATGATATGTCAATCAATGGGTTGACAGACTGTATAAGCGTTATTTATTTATTTTAATGCTTATAAGGTTGTAGAATGCACTCTGGATGTTGTTTGAATTTTTAATGATTGCTTATCGTCATTGTTGTATACAGGTGATGTTGAAATCCTTACAACTGAAATTATATGGTAATTGATTGAGTCTGATTCCAGTTCAGAATTAACGAATATTTTAAAATAATATAAAGTGAATATTGAAATGTGAAGCCGTGTTAAGTAGTTAAACACTATTTTAAAACGAATGGGAATTTGGTTGATTTTATTCATTTTATAATGAATATCGAAAAGTGATTTCAAAATCTGATCTTTGAAAATATTGAATGATATAGAATATTCAATTTTGATTTGAATTGGAAATTGAATTGAAATCGATTTAAAATGAATTCAAAACGAATTGAAATTGAATTGAAATCGATTTAAAATGAATTCAAAATGAATTGAAATTGAAATTGAATCGAAACTAATTTGAAATGAATTTAAGACGAATTTATAATGGAAAATTCAATTTTGATTTGGAATTGAAGATGAGTTGAAACAGTTTTGAAACCGAATTCAAAACGATTTATAAAAAACGTTTTAAATGGAAATCGATGAAATATATATATATATATAATATAATGGCCTGAATAGAACGCACCGCGCTGCGGCAGTTTGCGAATTTCGACCATTGACTTCGAATGGACGTTACGGGAGATCTGACTGTCGGATTCTCCTAAAACTGGAACCACTGGGTTCGTATCGAAAAGAGCTTTCCAATGATTACAAGAAACTATAAATCTAATGGTTGGATTTGGAATTATGTCCAAATCAAATTTTGAAAAGGTCGCTGTAAGTGCAGTTCGATGACCGTTTATGGAAATCGACTGTACAGGCCTTGATAAAATTATTAAAAATATCAATAATTTGTGTAAAATCATAATAAATGATTTGGAAAGAATTGGGATGAAAAATTCCATATTTGAAAAGATAAAAATATATTTTTATCGAAATGAACTAGTTTTGAAATAGAATAATAAATCCAACATTTTTTAAAGTTAATAAATTGGATTTGAAATGGTTTTAAAAATAACCGGAATTCCCAATATATGAATTGGAATTGATTTGAATCGAAATTATCTTCAGAATATTTCGATATTGGATTTCGTGATTATACGGATATTATGAAGGAATTTGGAAGATATATATATCGTTATTCTAATACAATATTTGTTGGTTTCAGAATTTGATATTGAATATAAGCCGATATATTTTCTATTCAGAGCCTTGTATTTAATATCAAATTGGATTTTGGGTTTGTCGTGAGTGGTATCTTTAATAATACTGTTCTTGAATCGAATGTAGTTAAGAAAATTAGAAACTGACTGGAGGTTAGTTAAGTTGAATGGTTTCCTGGGTTATTGATCTGATGTTGGTTTCGGCCTTCGGGGTTAATACTTAGGGAATTGTTCTCTTACTAATTTATGGTTAGAGACTGATTGGATTTTGGGTTTGTTGTGAACTGTGTTTTCAACGACATTCGTTCTTTAACCCGATTTACAGTGAAATAAGATTTGGAATTTATCATTCTTTTTATTAAGATTTAATGGAAATTTTCCAAAGTAAAGTTTTCCAATTTAATATATTTAATTGGAATTGGTCTTTGGGTTTATCGTGAACGGTGTTTGAAATAACACTAGTTCTTTAACCCAATTAACAATGGAGTTAAGAAAATCAGAAACTAACTGGAGATTAGTTAAGTTGAATGGTTTCCTGGGTATTGATCTGATGTTGGTTTCGGCCTTCGGGGTTAATACTTAGGGAATTGTTCACTTGCTAATTTACGGTTAAAGGCTGATGGAATGGAAAGTGATTTTGGGTAAATCGTGAACCGTGTTTTAAATGACATTGGTTATTTAACCCAGTTAAAGACAGGATATGATTTCCCAAGTTAAACAATCGTTAATATTGATTTTTGGGAAGATTAAAACCAAGTGGAGTTTTAATGCATCTTTAATTAGATTGAAATGATATCTAAAGGAAGATTAAAGAATAAATTTTAAAGAATTTAACTTTGACAAAATTAATGGGAACTTTTCCCAAAGTATGTGAATATTTGAATAAAAGAATATTCAAAATTGGAATGAGGCATATGTTGTGGTTTATAACACTTGTTTATGATATACGCGAGTTATTCGGAAAAGCCGGGTTTATACCCATTCTAAATAACCGATTCGACGATAAGTCGACGATGAAGATAGTGGTTGAAGACTAGGTCTTCACATCTTTTGGATGATTACTGATGTCTTGATTGGGCTGTACACCCAAGCCGAGGTAATAAGTGGTGATCGTCCAGACGTACTTGGAGATCGACGGATATGTGAGGGCCTCTCCCCTGTATTGGACATATAGGGGAGGAATAAGGTGCCTCCGGTTTCGTTCAGACCCAGAACGGACTTATAAATGGATTGTATGTCTGACATTGGATTTATTCTGTGCTGATTGATTTCTATTAAGTATATATCTGTTTGGCGGTGGAGAATTTATTCTCTTTCTTAACGCCTTTCTCTGAGACGTACGAGCTCAGAGGTTATATATCCCTAGATATCAGTCGCATGGCATGAATAGCCTGTGTGGCATGTTGAGATGCAGTGATCAAGGCTTTTGTTGAAAAGCAGAGTCTTGTGGTTGATGATCAAACACGGCTTTAATACAACGTAGCTTTGTGTATAGCGTTAATTCGCGAGCCTCGCACCTCGGTATGAGACAAAAACGGGAACGTGACTGCAGGGAGTGCACGACGTTTCTTTCTAGCTATGGGTGGTGTCAGCGTTTTACTCGTCCTGACATCGTTATTTTACCTATGTGGTTGTTGGATTGTGAGGCGCCTCGGATATATTGGTCTCTTCGGAGCCGATGGATATAGGCCCGATAGGACCGGGAAACGTGTGTTCAGGAATAACCAATCCTCAAACGTAAGAGAGGACCGGCCCTAAAGATCCAGGGGTCTTCTGCGGGAGATCATGAGGCATTTGCTAGAGTGTCTCGAATCTGTGAGGAGCTATCCCTGGCCTCGACTCATGACGGAAATCCAATTTCCAATATGTTATATTTCGGTTTTGATTGTAGATCTTAGTATTGGCGACATGATAGATGGTACTCATGCCGCCTATGATTGATACATTTATATTTGATGTTGTTTTCATACACTTTACACTATAATAGTATTAAAATTATTTGTTTTAAACGTACCAAGCATGTTTGGCTATTATAAGGGAAAACCCTATCCTCCGGCTTGCGTTGCATTGTGTGAAGGGACCTGGGTCTTATAATAGCTTCATTTTTTCCAAAAAAGTATTGCGCTATTTGTTTAATGCACTGGTATTCTTGGGAGGAAACCCATTCCATGTTATATGCCATGGTCCCTTGATTTACCTTATTTTTAAAGTAAAGATTTAATAACTTTTTTAGTTCTCACACCAGTCATATGACTGACCTGGAGTTTATTGTTTTAACCTAAACTCTGGGTGCCCCTATTTTCCACACGGGCAGCTAGTAATTTTGGTTTTGCAAATTTATATTCGCAGGATCCTGATTTACAGCTGGAATGATATTCGGAAAGCTATGTATCCGTATATTCCTTTCAGTTGTGTTTGTATTAGTTTTTCCGCTGCTATGTAACGTAATTTAAATCTCTGATATTTTTCTGATGTATAACATTTATTCATACTCTGTATATTCTTTTATTCTGATGAAATTGTGGTAATAAGCATTGAAATGTTCTTCTGTTTGTGTTCTGATTTGTTGTGTTCTCAAAGAAATCCGTGCTTTCTTTTACGGGGAGGTTCGGGTCGTCTCATGAACCAAAAACGGGATGAGGATTGCTGGGAAATGGACATACTGTAACACCCCGTGTTTTCGATAAACCTTAAAGTAATGAATTAAAGAATAATTAATTCTAAATGTGAAAATTAAGGGAAATGAGTTATGCCATTGCGTTCGTCTCAGAATTCTGATTGAGATAGAGTCCGAGTTTGCGTGAATTGGACTTCCTATGAAGAAGTTATGGCCTTCGGAAGTTTCAAAAATTCAAAATTCAAATTTAAACTCAGAAGAGGGCAGGGCAGGAAAAATTCCCGCCCGGGCCAGGTCGACCCTAGTGTCGACCTACCCTACAGGTTGACCTGGGGGTCGACCTACCCTACAGGTCGACCTAGGGGTCGACCTACCCCCCCCTCCCCGGGGGCAGATTTGAAAGGATGACGATTTCTGACTCCCTGCTGAGTCATTAGGGCTGAGGTGTTATCCTATCTTGACTGGATGGTCTTGATTATTTCTAGGGTTAATCTGACGGCTCTAAATTAATTAAAACTCTATAAAAGCAACCTAACTCTTAACCCTAAATCACAAATATTCATACCAAGAGCCACCATGCCGTCAATGGTGAACCTAGAATAGCCGTCATCTCTTTCAACTCAAAGGCAAGATTGAAGCTACGTCAAAATTAAATCTAATCTAATTCAACTAAGAAAATTCAATGATCTACATCAAAGGCGAGCAATTCAATTTCAGAATAAAGATCCCAGAACTCAAGAATTCCTTTTTGTTTTTAAGTGTAGTTATCTTTCAGATGTGAATGAATTAAAGACATGGTTTGTAATGAATTGTAAAATAGAATTGTATCAAGTTGTATGTGATGCTGATTTATGTTTATTCATGTCTATTCTATCGTATATGCCTATGAATTATTGTGATCTATCGAATCTATTATGTTATGCGGAAATTGGTGAATAAACCTATGATGTTATGAAATTATCATATGTAAGTTTGGTGATATTATAAAAGTTTTAGGCTAAGTCATGTAATTTATGCCTAACTGTTTAGATCCATTATGCATACATGTTTAGATCTATGACCTTGTGATGACATCTATATGTTGTATGTCAATTTAGAAATTATGCCATGTTTATGAAAGTTAAATGATGCTATCACTATGATGTCTCCACTAGTTTATGAAGAAAGTTGCAAGCTAATCAACCTCTAATCATGTCTTCTTCAAATATAGCAACTAGTTCTACTTCATAAGTTTGCTAATCTTGGTTTTGGTGAGTTTTTATCACTTTAATAACCAATTGCTAAATTAAGTAGATGAGATATGATGAGATCATGCGGTTTTGTATGCAGATTAGTGGGTTTTAAGTCATATGATATGATGTTAGTTTGCTAATCTATATTTAATGTTAACCCTATGTTTATGCAAGTTAAGTATGTGGGTTTATGCAAGTTAAGTATATGGGTTTATGCAAGTTAAGTATGTGGGTTTATGCAAGTTAAGTGGTGGGTTTTATGCATGCTAAGTATTGGGTTTTATGCATGCTAAGTATTTGATTTTATGCATGCTAAGTGTTGGGTTTTATGCATGCTAAGTATTTGATTTTATGCATGCTAAGTGTTGGGTTTTATGCATGCTAAGTATTTGACTTTATGCATGCTAAGTATTTGATTTTATGCATGCTAAGTGTTTGGTTTTATGCATGCTAAGTATTTGATTTTATGCATGCTAAGTGTTTGGTTTTATGCATACATTATGGCATGCAAGTTTACCCTTTTTAAATAAGAGGCATACATATGCAAGATGACACCTTTGTATGCTATGCATACATATGCATGTTTACCCTATTTATGATGCAAGTCACATATGCAAGTTCACCCTTTGTATAACCTATGAACACTTATGCAAGTTACCTTTATATGACATATGTGTATTCATGCAAGTTGGGTTATTTAATGATGCTAGTTGGGTTTAATATCATGATGCAAGTTGACACCCCTTAAACCCATGTTAACGCTAAAGTATGCTAAGTGAAACCCATGATATTTGTGATGAATCTTCCCTTATAAAATATGTCATGTTAGCATAGTACGTGGGGAACGATGGGGTTAATATACACTTGATAAAATTGTGTAAAATACCATTAAGTGGATTAACATAATTGGGAATTTACCTATTGAGTTAGGTCTACCCATATTATGGAATTGGTAATTTACCTATTGAGTTAGGTCTACCCATACTATGGAATTGGGAATTTACCTATTGAGTTAGGTCTATCCATATTCTTGAAAACTTGAATATTAATTAGGGATAATTAATATAAATTATGAGGGTGATTAATTAGGTGTAATTAATCGACTAAGACACGAGGTTGGACTCAGTTGTAGCGTAAAACTGCCCGGACCCAACCGGCTTAACCAGTTGCTACAAATGTTAGCCCAATGTGAGAGGTCTTAGGCACAAACTAAATACGTGATTAATGTAAAGACACGAGGTTAGACTCGGTTATGACATAAGGCTGCCGGACCCAACCGGCTTAACCAGCGGTCATAAAAGATAGTCTAATGTGAGAGGTCTTTATGAGGATCACGGTCTTAATTAATTAAGAAACACTTAACCATATTAGCATGTAGAGGGACATGAGGGGTTAAGTGGGTGCCTTGGGTGGCATGAGGAAATCTAGTGGGTGCCTTGTGTGGCAATAGAAAATACGATTAGAACACTTAACCAAAGTAGAACATGTAATTAAACATGATTAAAGGGTTAAGTAAGTGCCGTGGGGGGCATGAGGGAATTAAGTAAGTACCTCGGGTGGCATGTGGAAATCTAGTGGGTGCCTTGAATGGCAATTAAAATATGATTAATGACTTAACCAAAATTTATAACATGTAGATGGACATGGTTAAAGGGTTAAGTGGGATTCACTAGAAATGACAAGCTTAGGTGGGGGCCCATTTCAACCAATATCCCAAACGTATCTTAGTGAGCTCGACTCAAGTCGAGGACGGGACACGCATATTGGGCTTGACTATAAGAGGCCAAAACGGAATAGCGGTGGCAACGCAAGTCCATCGGGTTTCATATGCGTGTGTGGGCCCGGGCTGGTAAGTAAGACGTTGTTGCATCGTGTAGGTATAACCCGTGCATCAGTGTTGTTATCAGGTTGCCACTTTGGGGAATAATACACCCCACTGTGGGACCAGCACGGATATCTACGTTAGGGAGCCGATCGAATGAGGGGGTTGTGGGTACACCTAGCGGAGATAGGGGCAGGCGGCACCCATATAGTCAGCTAGGGGTACACGAAACTACCATTAAGATTTACTAAGTACTCTTAGTGGGATCAACCTTTAAAATTAGGAATGACTGGTGTGGTGCAGTGTAGTAATTATCCTTGGGTGGGTAGATGCGTCTTTACGGTTATCTTAGTTTATCCTAAGCCTACCAAGCTGCTTAGCGTAGCCATTCATCCCCAGACATTACCGCATATCAAGCTTATGTCTTCTCTGGTTACTTTAATGATTGTATTGTTAAAGTTATAGGACTCGCTCAGACTTATATCTGACCCCGTTGTTTTAATCTTTTTTCCCAACCCTCAGGTTCTCAGAGTGGGCCCAGTACGAGTGGGCTTTGATCAGGCTGCTTTATTCTCTTTTGGAGCTTGGACCGTAGGAGTAAAGCTCAGCTTATCCTTTACTTTTATGGCTATCAGTTCATGTATAGGGATTATGTATTTTTATTTATCAGGATGGATATTTTGTACTTGACACTTGTTATGGTTTTTGTGATGTAACCAAACATGTTTTACTTTCTGCTGCAATGAAATGATGTTTTACATTTTCAAGTATTACTTATATCTGTCTTGTTGTAATTTTTCTGTTCTATATTCACTTAAAATACTCCACCGATGTTATGGCATTCCCTACCAGAGTGACCATAGCGGGTGTGGGGTGTTACACGTGGTATCGGAGCAAAGGTTACCAGAACAGATAAATTTTTTAGAAAAAACTATTTTTCTAAGAAAATTTTTGAAAGAAATATTTTCAAAAACATTTTTTTCAAGAGAAAAGTTTTTGAAAGAAAAGCATAATCCCCGATAGCCATATCTTTATCTTTTGAATTCTCCGTTTGAATCTTTCCTTTTTCGTCTCAGCATGGCTAAAGATCTTTATCTTCCGGACGGTGTAGCGGAACCAGTATGGTATAGGAGGTTGTTAGAGGCTAGGGCCACCGCTGCAGGTCCAGCAAATGTTCCTCCTCCACCCGTTGCACCCGTTCCTCCTCGCACGGATACTTTTGCTAAGACTTGTAAGGAGTTTAAGGCTATGGGAGGGAAACCTTTTGTGGGAGCTAGGGATTGGCTTAAAGAGACGGAAGAATTGATGGAAATCTTGGAAGTGGAAGAGGGAAAGAAAGTCAAGTTAGCCGCTTGGTTAATGGAAGGAGAGGCCTCGTTCTGGTGGGAGGTCACTAATGGAGAACGCCCTGTTGACTCTTGGATGGATTTCAGGCAAAGGTTTGAGGCAAGGTTTCTCTCAAAAGCGGAAGAAAATCTGTACGTAGAAAGGTTCTTGAACTTAAAGCAAGGGAACTTGTCAGTGAAAGAATATGTTAACAAGTTTAATCAGTTAGCGAGGTTCAACATAGACTTGGTAAACACACCGGAAGAGAAGGCTTTGAGGTTCGTTAAAGGCTTGAACGAACCAATGCATGGGTTGGCTATGACCCACATCTCTATGGGGGACACCTTCGAGAAGTTAGTAGACATGGAATTCATGCATGAGGAAGAGAAGGGCCCCAATGCTATTATAACACCCGAGAAGAAAGGAGATCAGAAGAAACCTCAACAACAAAATAAGGGTGGGAAAGGTAAGGGTGGCAAGGGAAAGAAGAAGTGCTTCAATTGTGGGACACTAGGCCACCTAAACAAGGATTGTCGCAAGAAGAGGAAGACTGGCTGCTTCCACTGTGGCGAAGCAGGGCATCTGGTGAAAGACTGTCCAAAGAAGGAGCAAAGGACGGGGTCTACCTCGGGAGGACAGGTGCAAGCTCTTGTGGCACCAGCTCAGGCAAGGGGGCAAGTTCAGGCTCTCGCAGCTCCACCGATTCGAGAAAGAGGTGGAACTATTTCCTGGAAAGTCTGGTTTTTCTATTTGATCATCCTTTCCGTACATTATTTGATTCTGGCGCATCGCATTCGTTTATCTCATCATCATTAGTTGAGTCACTGCACTTAGACACCAGTTTAGTTGATGATCCCTTAGCTGTTTCAAACCCAACTGGGGGCTCCATGATGTGTTTGGGTTTGAAAGTGTCTATACTTAGCGTTGAGTTTAGATGTGATGCTTTTTGGGCTTCACGGGCTATGGGTTAGTTTTGGGCATGGACTGGTTAACCAGTAATGGTGCCGTTCTTGTTTGTGAAAAGAGAGTAGTTAGGCTTATGACCCGCTTGGGTAACACTCTCGAGATCTCTTGTAATCCCATGGAATCTGTTATGCTAAGTTATCTAGAATCGCTTGACACGTCGGTCGAGAGTTTGCAATCTGTTAGAGTGGTCCGGGAATACTCGGATGTGTTTGAGGAGGTGAAGGGCTTACCTCCGAAGCGGGAGATCGACTTCCGGATATATCTGGTAGACAATGCCAAACCAGTATCTTGGCTAGTGTGCCACATGGCTCCTCGTGAGAGGAGGGAACTCCATAAGAAAGTAGGCGATTTGCTTGAGAAGGGGTTCATAAGACGAAGTATGTCGGAGTGGGGTGCTCCAGTAGTTTTTGCCACGAAGGCGGATGGGTCCCTCAGACTTTGTGTAGGCTAAACTAAATAAACTCACAAAGAAGAATAGACACCCATTGCCGAGGATTGATGATCTCTTTGATCAATTAGTTGGCGCCTCAGTATTTTCGCAGTTGGACTTAGCCACGGGGTTTCATCAGTTGAGGGTGGCTGAGGATAGTATAGAGAAGACTGCCTTTAGGACTCCGGATGGTTTTTATGAGTGGCTGGTGATGCCATTTGGTTTGACGAACGCCCCCGCATACTTTATTGATGAGAAGGGTGTTCAGGGAGTACCTAAATAAGTTCGTGATGGTCTTTGTAAATGACACCTTGGTCTTTTCTGGGAGCGAAATAAGTTTTCGTATGTGCTCAATAGGTTGAGCAAAGCCAGTTATGGAATAAGCGGTGGATTTAGAGCGAGACTGGCAAGGACATCCAGAGCTGGACAAGGGCTTAATTATTTAGCCGTTTTTACTAGTATCGTCTCACGTAGGTCGTCTGAATTCGAAGGAAGTATCCCTTAGGTGTTTGTCTGATATTGGTTTAGGCCTTTGGGGCTTGCATTTGGGGGATGTCGAGTTCGACTAGGGTGGTCTGCGTGAGAGATGGACAGTTGTGATGATTTTGGATGGGATTCTTAGCATCCTATGAGTTTGAGATAGCGTATACCCATAGCAAGGGTAACGTGGTGATGAATGCCTTAAGAAGAAAAAGGTTGTCCTTGAGTTCATTGTTCGTTGAACGACGGAGCTTAGAGTTTATTTCTATGTTTGACTTTAGACCTTCTGTTGACTTTGTACCCGGTTTGCTAGCATCCTTGGAGGTCAGACCTACTCTTTTAGGGCGAATTGGAGAAGCACAGAGGGACGACCCACAGTTGGTTGAGTTGGTAGAGAAGCTCATAAGGGGGGAGTCGTCCAGCCATTTGAGTAGGTACACCCTAGACGATAGGGGGTACTTGCGTAGAGACGGTAGACTTTGTGTACCGCATGACGAGGGTTTGAGGAAGGCTATTCTTGATGATGCACACCGTTCTAGGATGACCATTCATCCCGGTGGGGACAAGATGTACCAAGACATGAAGCGGGTTTTCTTTTGGGCCGGTATGAAGAAAGAGGTGGCCGAGTATGTCGCTCGATGCTTGGTGTGCCAACAGGTGAAAGCGGAGCAAAAGAAACCAGGTGGGTTGCTTCACCCATTGGAAGTTCCGCAATGGAAGTGGGATAGCGTCTCGATGGATTTTATTGACGGGTTACCCAGATCGAGAAAGGGTAATACGGGAATTTGGGTTGTGGTAGACAGACTTACTAAAAGCGCCCATTTCATACCAGTGAAAAGCAAGAGGACTGCTCCATGGCTAGCTTCAGTATATCTTCGAGAGATAGTTCGATTGCATGGGGTACCCTCTAGCATAGTGAGTGATCGAGATCCTATCTTCACTAGCGAGTTCTGGAAAAGTTTGCAAGAAGCAGTGGGGACTCAATTATGTCTGAGCACCGCATATCATCCTCAGACGGACGGCCAGACTGAGAGGGTGAATCGTGTCCTAGAAGACCTTTTGAGGCTTTGCATCTTAGATTTTGGAGGTACATGGGAAGGGCATCTTCCGTTGGTGGAGTTCGCATATAATAACAGCTTTCAGTCCAGTATTGGTATGGCTCCTTTCGAAGCTCTTTATGGAAGGCCTTGTCGATCACCTACATGTTGGTGGGAATCTACGGATAAGATCTTGCTTGGGCCAGATATGGTTAGGGAGACTTCTGAGAAGATTGACTTGATTCGAAGAAGGATGAAAGCAGCGCAGGATAGGCAAAAATCTTATGCGGACAAGAGGAGGACGGATCTTGAGTTTGAAGTTGGGGACATGGTCTTTGTCAAAGTGTCTCCGTTACGAAATGTGGTTCGCTTTGGATCTGTTGGGAAGTTAGCACCAAGGTTCGTAGGGCCGTTTCCTATTAAGGAAAGGATTGGACGGATGGCATATAGAGTGGAGTTGCCCGACAGACTTAGTGGTGTACATGATGTATTCCATGTGTCACATTTGAGGAAGTGCCTACATGAGACCGCAGAGGCGGTAGAGCCGAGCTTGCTTAAAGAAATAAAAGCGTGATGTGATTATTCGACGAGCTCCTACCCGCATCCTTGGGTCAGAGATTAGGAAGTTGAGAAACAGAGAGGTTCGACTAGTCAAAGTGAAAAGGGGAGAGGGTGAGAGCAGTGCTACTTGGGAGATAGAAGCGAAGATGCGTTCGTTATACCCATTCCTTTTTGAGGGTATGTCCTTTAAACGTCTCCTTTATCGTTTGTCTAGTGCTTATCTTATCTTTAGTATGCCCTCCCGTTAGTACCTTTGACCTTTAGATAGGGTAAACCTATGGTTGAAACATGTGTTTGAGACATGTTATGATTGATGGATGCAAGTGGATGCAAGTGTTTGCTAGTGGTTGCTCGTGGATGCATATACACACACTTTAGACACTAGATCGGCTCAGTCACTTCATATTGCATATTGCATATAATTGTGTGTAGATAGCTATATTTATGGATGTATAATGGTTGAATTATCATATGGATGATGCATTTTGGTGAATGATTGTGCACTCATATAGATACAGTATGTGTCGATAGGGTTATCTCGCATACATATTGGATGCATGGCACTATCATGGTTTGCATATGTTCATACATTAGATAGGGAACATATACACACAATTTTTGCATATGCTCATACATCATTAGAAATTGTTTTAAGGACAATGGATGCCCGTGTTCGATGGATTGAGTAGATGGTTGTTTGGATGGTAGGATATGCATTCTCCTTAGCTTAGAGATTTCGGGGACGAAATCCTTTAAGGAGGGGAGAATGTAACACCCCAATTTCAGTTAATACTAATATTCACTAATTTCAGAATAAATAATCTCAGGTGTGAGAATTGGGGGAAACAGGCTGCGTCATTGCGTTCGTCTCGGAAAAATACGCAAAATAGAGTCCGAAATTTTGTAAATCGGAGTCCGTATGGCCCAGTTATGGCCCAATGAAGTTTGCAGAAAATTCAAAGTTCAAAACAGATTTAAAATTTAGGTTTAAATTTCGAATTGGGGCCATTGGGCGCAGGAGGGAAAAATTCCCGCCTAGCTACCCAAGTCGACAGCCCTGTCGACTTGGCTAGGACCAGGTCGACAGCCCTGTCGACTTGGGTGTCGACAGGGGGTGCTCGGCCAGTTTAACCTGGTGCACCATTTTAGGGTTTGGCTGAGTTTTAGGCTATTCTCTAGAAGCTTCCTAAATCTGACGGACCTAAACTAACCTAGGGTTAATCCAAGGGTCTAAAACACAACCTAATCCTATAAATACACCCTAATGCAAGCCTAATCCATACTAAAAATAGAAGTGATGCCATCATGCCGCCAAAATCAAACTTAGGAGGAGCCTCCACTAGTTTATGAAGAAAGTTGCAAGCTAATCAACCTCTAATCATATCTTCTTCAAATATAGCAACTAGTTCTACTTCATAAGTTTGCTAATCTTGGTTTTGGTGAGTTTCTATCACTTTAATAACCAATTGCTAAATTAAGTAGATGAGATATGATGAGATCATGCGGTTTTGTATGCGGATTAGTGGGTTTTAAGTCATATGATATGATGTTAGTTTGCTAATCTATATTTAATGTTAACCCTATGTTTATGCAAGTTAAGTATGTGGGTTTATGCAAGTTAAGTATATGGGTTTATGCAAGTTAAGTATGTGGGTTTATGCAAGTTAAGTGGTGGGTTTTATGCATGCTAAGTATTGGGTTTTATGCATGCTAAGTATTTGATTTTATGCATGCTAAGTGTTGGGTTTTATGCATGCTAAGTATTTGATTTTATGCATGCTAAGTGTTGGGTTTTATGCATGCTAAGTATTTGACTTTATGCATGCTAAGTATTTGATTTTATGCATGCTAAGTGTTTGGTTTTATGCATGCTAAGTATTTGATTTTATGCATGCTAAGTGTTTGGTTTTATGCATACATTATGGCATGCAAGTTTACCCTTTTTAAATAGGAGGCATACATATGCAAGATGACACCTTTGTATGCTATGCATACATATGCATGTTTACCCTATTTATGATGCAAGTCACATATGCAAGTTCACCCTTTGTATAACCTATGAACACTTATGCAAGTTACCTTTATATGACATATGTGTATTCATGCAAGTTGGGTTATTTAATGATGCTAGTTGGGTTTAATATCATGATGCAAGTTGACACCCCTTAAACCCATGTTAACGCTAAAGTATGCTAAGTGAAACCCATGATATTTGTGATGAATCTTCCCTTATAAAATATGTCATGTTAGCATAGTACGTGGGGAACGATGGGGTTAATATACACTTGATAAAATTGTGTAAAAATACCATTAAGTGGATTAACATAATTGGGAATTTACCTATTGAGTTAGGTCTACCCATATTATGGAATTGGTAATTTACCTATTGAGTTAGGTCTACCCATACTATGGAATTGGGAATTTACCTATTGAGTTAGGTCTACCCATATTCTTGAAAACTTGAATATTAATTAGGGATAATTAATATAAATTATGAGGGTGATTAATTAGGTGTAATTAATCGACTAAGACACGAGGTTGGACTCAGTTGTAGCGTAAAACTGCCCGGACCCAACCGGCTTAACCAGTTGCTACAAATGTTAGCCCAATGTGAGAGGTCTTAGGCACAAACTAAATACGTGATTAATGTAAAGACACGAGGTTAGACTCGGTTATGACATAAGGCTGCCCGGACCCAACCGGCTTAACCAGCGGTCATAAAAGATAGTCTAATGTGAGAGGTCTTTATGAGGATCACGGTCTTAATTAATTAAGAAACACTTAACCATATTAGCATGTAGAGGGACATGAGGGGTTAAGTGGGTGCCTTGGGTGGCATGAGGAAATCTAGTGGGTGCCTTGTGTGGCAATAGAAAATACGATTAGAACACTTAACCAAAGTAGAACATGTAATTAAACATGATTAAAGGGTTAAGTAAGTGCCGTGGGAGGCATGAGGGAATTAAGTAAGTACCTCGGGTGGCATGTGGAAATCTAGTGGGTGCCTTGAATGGCAATTAAAATATGATTAATGACTTAACCAAAATTTATAACATGTAGATGGACATGGTTAAAGGGTTAAGTGGGATTCACTAGAAATGACAAGCTTAGGTGGGTAGCTTGTGGGGGCCCATTTCAACCAATATCCCAAACGTATCTTAGTGAGCTCGACTCAAGTCGAGGACGGGACACACATATTGGGCTTGACTATAAGAGGCCAAAACGGATTAGCGGTGGCAACGCAAGTCCATCGGGTTTCATATGCGTGTGTGGGCCCGGGCTGGTAAGTAAGACGTTGTTGCATCGTGTAGGTATAACCCGTGCATCAGTGTTGTTATCAGGTTGCCACTTTGGGGAATGATACACCCCACTGTGGGACCAGCACGGATATCTACGTTAGGGAGCCGATCGAATGGGGGGGGTTGTGGGTACACCTAGCGGAGATAGGGGCAGGCGGCACCCATATAGTCAGCTAGGGGTACACGAAACTACCATTAAGATTTACTAAGTACTCTTAGTGGGATCAACCTTTAAAATTAGGAATGACTGGTGTGGTGCAGTGTAGTAATTATCCTTGGGTGGGTAGATGTGTCTTTACGGTTATCTTAGTTTATCCTAAGCCTACCAAGCTGCTTAGCGTAGCCATTCATCCCCAGACATTACCGCATATCAAGCTTATGTCTGCTCTGGTTACTTTAATGATTGTATTGTTAAAGTTATAGGACTCGCTCAGACTTATGTCTGACCCCGTTGTTTTTATCTTTTTTCCCAACCCTCAGGTTCTCAGAGTGGGCCCAGTACGAGTGGGCTTTGATCAGGCTGCTTTATTCTCTTTTGGAGCTTGGACCGTAGGAGTAAAGCTCAGCTTATCCTTTTCTTTTATGGCTATCAGTTCATGTATTGGGATTATGTATTTTTATTTATCAGGATGGATATTTTGTACTTGACACTTGTTATGGTTTTTGTGATGTAACCAAACATGTTTTACTTTCCGCTGCAATGAAATGATGTTTTACATTTTCAAGTATTACTTATATCTGTCTTGTTGTAATTTTTCTATTCTATATTCACTTAAAATACTCCACCGATGTTATGGCATTCCCTATCAGAGTGACCATAGCGGGTGTGGGGTGTTACAGTTGTGGTGTAAAACTGCCCGGAACCGACCGGCACATCCAGTGACCACATCAATACCTGTCTAATGTGAGTGGTTTGTGCTCTAATAAGGCTAAGTCAAGTGTGGTAGGGTTAAGTTAATTAAGGAAATACTTAACCAATTCAACGTGTTAGCTAAACTGATGGGTGGGGTTAGGTAAATTTGGACACTTAACCAATTTAACATGTTGGCTGGAAAACCCTAGTAACGGGGACCCATTTCAGCAGTAACCCACGTGGATGTATCATAGGACCCTGAACTAGGCAGGGTGGGGCACGATTACTGGGCCGATTATAAGCGATCAAAAACATCGGCGGTGGTGGATCAATGTAGGTTCCGACGGAGTACGGGCGGAGTGGAAAAAGAAGGCACTGGGCGTCAGTAGTCATACACTGTGCATCTTGAATCGTGTCAGGTTGCCACCATATGATTTGATACACACCGTGGTGGGACCAGCACAGGTATATACAGTCAAGCGGGGGCCGAAGGACACACGTGATAAATGCATGCTAGTAGGAGCCGATCGATATAAGGGGATCATTTCACCATGAACACGTGGTGCTAGTTGGACAAGTATAAATAGGTGCAGAAGAATTTAACATGGGTGCGATGTATATTCGGTTATCCTGCCTTATATAGCTTTATGTTAGTTTGTTGTTCTAGTACTGTCCTATTTTCAGTTTATTCCTATCATGACCCTTTTCCTTATTCACACACTGAAAAGTCACTAGACTTACTCAGACTTATGTCTGACCCATTTTTCTTTCGTATTCTTTCCTTCCATTCCCCCCTTCTCAGGTAGCCAGGGAGGGAATAGCTTAGCTTAATTTGGACCGTTCATCTTTCCGAGCTTGAAGACTCTGTGATGTATGGCTTGGAACCAATTATCTTTGGCTATGGCTTTGGATACACTAGACTTGGGGATTTATGCAGTTTTATTTATGTTTTATGCTTCTTTATATAATAATCAAGACAGAAATTATGATGTAATGGTTTGGAAGTTGGTTTGAAACAGTTTGCTGTAATGTTTTGTTATGAACCATGTTTGAAATAAAGTTAGTTTTATTTTCCACGGCTTATATATATATATATATCTGTCTTGTAAATTATTTGTGTCTTTTACCTATAATGCTCCATCGAAGTTAAGGGATTCCCTTTGTAAGTGAACTTAACGGAGGTGGAGTGTTTCACTTGGCATCATAGCAAAGGTTTACTTGATCAGATAAAAAAATTTGAAAACTATTTTCAAAAAGAAGCATTTTTTTCAAGAAAAAGTGTAATTTTATTTTAAAAGGCACAATCCCCCAAAGCCATATGCATTATCTTTATATCCTTTGTTTTGAATCTTTCCTCTTTCGTTTCAGTATGTCTGGGAATCTTAACCTTACAGAGGGTGTACCGATACCTGGCTGTTTCAGGAGGTACATAGAGGCTAGGGACAACGACGCAGGCCCAGCAGGCATTCCTCCTCCCCAGCTGCAGCGGTTCCTCCTCCTCCTCCTCCTCGTGCAAATGCATTCTCAAAAATATGTAGGGACTTTCGAGCCATGGGTGGAAAGAACTTCAATGGAAATGAATCCTTTGTGGAAACAAGAAACTGGCTCAAAGAAACTGGGGATTCGTTCGAGATCTTCGAAGTGGATGATAGCTGGAAGATACAGTTGGCGGTATGGTTGCTCAAAGACGAAGCTTCCTATTGGTGGGAAGTCACTAGCGCTAAAAGACTAATTGAAACTTGGATGGATTTTAGGATGAGGTTTGAAATGAAATTCCTCTCACAAGCTGAACGAAGCCTACAGATGGAGAAGTTCTTAGCTCTCAGACAGGGAAGTAAGTCAGTCAAGGAATACGTTAACCAATTTAATCAGCTGGCTAGGTTCGGATTAGAGTTAGTGAACACTCCACATAAGAAGGCTCTCCGCTTTGTTAAAGGATTGAATGAGCCACTGCACAGCGTAGCTATGTCCCATATACCTATGGGTGCGACTTATGAAAGACTGGTGGACATGGCACTATTACAAGAAGAAGATAAGGTAGGCAAGAAGGAGACAAAGGTGGAAGCATCTCAAGATAAGAAAGGGGAAGGATCACAGAGTAAGAAGACATATTCTAAGAAGGGCGGGAAAAACAACAAAACTCGTGACAAGAGAAAGTGTAATTTTTGCGGCATTCCTGGACACCTGGTTAAGGACTGTAGGAAGAAGAAAAGGAAGATGGGTGATTGTTTTCATTGCGGCAAGGCAGGACACATGGCTAGGGACTGCCCAAGAAAGCAAGGGCAAGGGCAGGGAGTTGGATCTACTTTTGGAGGGCAGGTTCACGCTCTCATGGCACCTCCGCAAGAACAAGGTAGAAATGTTTCTGTTGAGAGTTTAGTTTATCTTTTTGATCATCCTGTTCGTACACTCTTTGATTTTGGCGCATCGCACTCTTTTATATCTACTGCTTTAGCTGAATCTCTGCACCTAGACACCAGTTTAGTAGAGGATCCCTTAGTTGTTTCAAATCCAATTGGGGGCTCAACTTATTTGTCAATGATTTGTTTGGATTTGGAAATTTCTATATTAAGTGTGGGGTTTAGATGCAATGCCTATGTTTTGGGCTTCACGGACTATGGGTTGATTCTAGGCATGGATTGACTATCCAGTAATGGTGCCATCCTCGACTGTGAAAAGAGAGTGGTTAGACTCATGACTCGCCTTGGTAACACTCTCGAAATTTCTTGTAATCCCATGAACTCTGTTGTGCTTAGCTATCTAGAATCTCTTGATGCGTCTATTGAGAATTTGCAGTCTGTTAGAGTAGTCCGTGAATACTCGGATGTCTTTGAAGAGGTTAAAGGGTTACCTCCAAAGCGGGAGACAGACTTCCGCATATACCTAGTTGATAATGCAAAACCCGTCGCTCTACCCGTTAGACACATGGCTCCAAGGGAGAGGAAAGAACTCAGCAAGCAAGTTAAAGAGCTGCTTGAGAAGGGGTTTATAAGGCGGAGTATTTTTTAATGGGGTGCTCTAGTAGTGTTCGCAACTAAAGCGGATGGTTCGCTTCGCCTATGTGTTGATAATAGGGAGCTAAACAAGCTGACCAAGAAGAATAGGCACCCACTCCCAAGAATTGACGACTTGTTCGATCAGCTTGTAGGTGCATCGGTTCTCTCCTAACTAGATTTAGCTACCGGGTTTCATTAGCTGAGAGTGGGTGAAGACAGCATTGACAAGACCGCGTTCAGAACTCCGGATGGTTTCTTCGAGTGGCTTGTCATGCCTTTTGGCTTGACAAACGCACCCGCTTGTTTTGTCGATTTGATGAGCAGGGCATTTAGGGAGTTCCTCAATAAGTTTGTAGTGGTCTTCGTGGACGACATTTTGATTTTCTCGAAGAGTGAGGAAGAGCATGCTCAGCATCTAAAGGAAGTCATGGACACTCTTCGTGCACACTAGTTGAAAGCCAAATTCTCCAAATGCCACTTCTGGAGGGAAGACGTAAGGTTTCTTGGACACGTGGTGTCCAAAGAAGGATTAGCTGTGGACCCCGCAAAAGTAGTTGCGGTGCAAGATTGGAAGGTCCCACGGAATGCAACCGAAGTCCGAAGCTTCCTCGGGCTAGCGGGCTTCTACCGGAAGTTCATCAAAGATTTTGCGAAAATCTCAGCTCCGCTTACAAAGTTGACAAAGAAGAACTTAACCTTCGCTTGGGACTTGGATTGCGATATTGCTTTCCAACGCTTAAAAAGAGCTCCAACAACAGCCCCAGTTCTGACATTGCCGGATGGGAGAAAGATGTTTACCGTATACACGGATGCTTGCGGTACGAGATTAGGAGTTGTCTTGATGTAAAAAGGGAAGGTAGTAGCTTATGGAGGCCGACAGTTGAAAGTACATGAGAAAAACTACCCAACCCATGACCTAGAGTTGGCTGCCATCGTCTTTGCGCTTAAGTCTTGGCGCCATTATCTCCTAGGTGAGAAGTTTGAATTATATACTGACCATAAATCATTGAAGTACCTTTTCTCGTAGAAAGATCTTAACTTGAGGCAGCAAAGGTGGATGGAATTCTTAGCATTCAACGATTTCGAGATTTCCTATACCCCTGGCAAGGGCAATGTAGTAGCAGATGCCTTGAGTAGAAAGAGGCTGACCTTAAGCCCTCTCTTTATAGAAAGGAAGAGCTTGGTGTATATAGCCAACTTTGATTTTAGACCCTTTGTCGATCATATGACTAGATTGTTAGCATCGCTAGAGGTGTGGCCTAATCTTTTGGACTCAATAGGGACCGCACAACGTGAAGACCCTCAGCTAGTTGATGTGATAGATAAGTTAAGTAGGGTGAGACTTCTAGTCACCTCAATAGATACTCCATCGATGATAAGGGTTGGTTGAGGCGGGATGGAAGGCTATGCGTCCTACAAGCAAGGGATTTGGTGAAGAAAGTTCTTGAAGAAGCACACCATTCCAAGTTGACCATACACCCCGGTGGACACAAGATGTACAAAGACATTAAAAGGATTTTCTTTTGGGATGACATGAAGAGGGATGTAGCTGAATTCGTCTTGAAGTGCTTAGTATGCCAGCAAGTCAAGGCGGAACAGAAGAAGCCTGGTGGTCTGCTTCATCCTCTAGAGGTCCCACAGTGGAAATGGGATAGCATCTCGATGGACTTTATTGATAGGCTGCCTAGGTCAAGAAGAGGCGATACCAGTATTTGGGTAATAGTGGACAGGCTCACAAAAAGCGCTCACTTCATACCCGTTAAGAGTAGAAGGACTGCCTCATCTTTAGCATCCATATATCTTAAAGAGATAGTTCGACTTCATGGGTGTAACAACCCGTAAAATCTGGGCCAGTTTAAAAATTTTATTTTGGCAGTTTTAGTGAATTTTGAACATTTAAAATAGATTATTTTAAATAATATCGACGAGAAATTTATTTTGAACAGAATTCGAACGTATATATTATATACGTCGTCGTTAGAATATAAATAATTATTTATAAATATAAAAGAAATTGAAAATGGCGCGGTAGTTCGATAACTCGATTTCAAACTTCAATTGAATGTACCGGGTGCAAAATAAACCAGATTTTAGTGAAACCAAAAATAATAGGATCTAATTGATAATATCTTTCCAAGGAATCCAACAAATCAAGATTTCATAGCGGGAATCAAAAGATATGTCCAGTTGAAAATTCTGAATAGTCGCTATGGAATTCAGGCCCTTAAAAATGGGAATTTTGCAAACGACCTCGGATTTCGACAAAACCACTTTTGTTGGGTCCGTGATGTAAAGTTATTGCTAGATTCCAAATTTCATAATCTTTCGAATCAATATGTGAGCGTGGCAAAGGAAAACGCGTTTGACCAGTTTTAGTTGATTTTAATCGATTGGAAAATGGCCATTTTTCAAACGGTCTCAGAATTCGACGAAACTAGTTTTGTTAGGACCGTATCGTCAATACGAAGCTAGAAAATATTTTTCTGGGATTTATAGAGTTAGTATGTGACCCCAGTAAGTTGAAATACGCATTCAAATTCAATATATAGAGTTGTATTTTGATTTTAACGAAAACTGATCGAAACGATCGAATCAGCTTACGATACATATCCCATTGTGTTCGGAGTGGGGGTAATTAGCTATGGACGATAGGCGGTGGGCTTGATTTCGAGTTCGAAATAAAAAGTTAACTTTATGGAATTAAATTAAATATATATATTTCTATATAAGCCCCCACCTTTATTCTCCCTCCCCTCAAAGTCAAACCAATCAAAAAGTAAAAAGAAAAAAACCTAAGCTACCGCCGACCCCCCCTAGGCGTCGCGCCACCGCACGACCCCCCCTCCTCCTCTGCCTTGACCGCGACACCCCCCCATCCTCCTGCTGCCGATCGAAGACACCCCCCCTCTGCTGTCGATCGCGACGCACCCTCCCCCCTCCTTTTTTTCTCCTGCCGCCGCCCCTCTTCTTCTTCTCCACCTCGCCTCCGCCCCCCTCCCCCCCCCATCCAGCTCCGCCGCCAAACAGAAAACCCCCTCCCTCAGTCGACGAACGCTGTGAGTTTTTTTATATTTAATTATTTGCATTATTTTATTTTTCTTTCTTTTCCCTGATGTTAATTAGGAATAAAACTGCCTTTCTATTATTTTATTTTAATTTTATTCCAAGGTTAGGATTTTTATATTGTAAAAATATCGAAGATAGGATTTTTATATTGTAGAACTATACAAGATAGGATTTTTATATTGTAAAAATATCAAAAATGGAATTTTTATATGGTAAAAATATTAAAAATATAATTTTTATTAAAGTAGAAATACAAAAATATAATTTTATATAGAAAAAAGCGTCTATCTAAATATATGAAGTAGAAATAAAAATATGATTTTTTATAGAGTCGAAGAAAAATTCGATTTTTATATATTGAATAGCAAAGTAAAATTTCGATTTTTATATATTGAATAGCAAAGTAAAAAATTCGATTTTTATATATTGAATAGCGAAGTAAAAATTCGATTTTTATATATTGAATAGCGAAGTAAAAATTCAATTTTTATATATTGAATAGCTAAGTAAAAAATCGATTTTTATATATTGAATAGCTAAATAAAAATTCGATTTTTATATATTGAATAGCAAAGTAAAAATGTGATTTTTACATATGTAGAGAATACGGGCAGTGAAAAGTGACAAGAGGCAAGAACGACGAAGATTTCTACAATGAAGTGTCGTGGCGTTGGATTAGCTATTCAGTGAGAATTTCTCACTCTTTAATTTAGTTTTCTAGATATATATACTAGGATGCAGACGGTGTTTAGTAGCACCCGACACCCGTCGTCCACAGACCATGGACGGCTTGTATGCTTGGTTGTTTAATTTTGATGTGTAGTTGATTGTGTGATGTGATGAGAAATGAAATAAAATATTTATATAGTTAAAAATATTTTATAGTTAAAAATATAAATTTTAACGTGCATGTGAAATGAAATAAAAATAAACAAATCGGACGATTTGTTTATATACACACATTTGACTGATATTTGATGCTTATACAGTGTAGAATGCACTTTGGATGATGGTTGATTATTCATCGTTGTTATTGTATACATGTGTTGTAGAAAATCCATATAATTAACATTATATGGTAATTGATTGGGCCTCATTCCAGTTTTGAAAAAGAAAGTTTTGAAATCGAAATATTTGAGAAAGAAATATTTGAAAAAGAAATATTTGAAATAGAATATTTGAAAATAGAAATATTTGAAATAGAATATTTGAAAATAGAAATATACGAAGCTGTGTTGATTAGATTGACGCCGTTTTGACGTGAACGATATTTATATCGATTTTATTCATTTTATAATGAATATCGAAAGTGATTTCAAAATCGGATATTTTGCAAAGAATTGAAATTCGAATTAAATTGAATATAAATGAATTCGAATTGAAATTGAATATAAATGAATTCGAATTGAAATTGAATTGAATTGAAAACGAACTGAAATTGAATTAGAAATCAATTTGAATTGAAATCAATTTGAAATGAATTTAAAAATAAATCTATAAGGAAAAATTCAATTTTGATTTGAAATTGAATATGAAGTTGAAACCGTTTTGAAAACGAATTTAAAACGATTTATAAAGCACGTTTTGAATTGAAATCGACGAAGTATATATTATATATATTTTATATATATAATATAATGGCCTGAATAGAACGCGTCGCGCCGCAGCAGTTCGTGAATTTTGACCATTGACTTCGAATGGATATTGCGGGAGATCCGACCGTCGGATTCTCCTAAACCCAGAACCGTTGGGTTCGTATCGAAAAGAGCTTTCTAACGAATATTAAAAATTTGAAATCTAACGGTTGGATTTGGAATTATGTCCAAATCAAATTTGGAAAAGGTCGATGTAAGTGCAGTTCGATGGCCATTGATGGAAATCGACTGTACGGGCCTTGATAAAATTATTAAAAATAGTAATAATTTGTGTGAAATCATAAGAAATGATTTGTGAAGAATTGGGATGAAAAACTCCATATTTGAAAAGATAAAAATAGATTTTTATCGAAATGAACTAGTTTTGAACTAGAATTATAATTCTATTTATTTTTAAATAAATAAAGTGAATTTGAAATGGTTTTGAAAATAACCAGAATTTCCAATGATTGCATTGGAATGGATTTGAATCGAAATTGTCTTCGGAATATTTCGATGTTGGATTTCGTGATTATACAGATGTTGTTATGTTAATTTGAAAGATATAGATATATATATCGTTATTTCCAATACGATATCTGTTGGTCGTAGAATTTGATATTGAATACAAGCCGATATATTTTCTATTCAGAGCCTTGTATTTAATATCAAATGTGATTTGGGTTTGTCGTGAATGGTGTCTTGACTAACACTGATCTTGAACCCAGTTGAGAAAAGATTAAATCTTTTTATTTAGATTTAATGAAGTGTACCAATTAAATAATATTTAATTGGAATTGAATTGATATAGATTTTAGGGTTTATCGTGAACAGTGTTTTAAATAACACTTGTTCTTTAACCCGATAATTAATGAATGTGATTTTGGGTTTATTGTGGGCCGTGTTTTAAATGACACTGATTCTTTAACCCGGTCACAGATTAAAACTAAGTGGAGTTTTAATGAATCTTTAATTAGATTGAAATAATCGAGAATGGAGTATCACCAGTTTTGCTCCAGGCGTTAGTTAAATCTTTGATTAGATTTGAACGTGAAATGGTAATTGAATTTACCGATAACACCGTAGTGTTAGATATGAAGTATTACCAGTTTTACTTCATGGGATGAATAGGTTGGGATTGGGAAATTAAAACAAATGATTACTTCGGTAAAGTTCGTTAATCCCGACTAGTTTGAAATGATATTCAAAAATAGATTAAAGAATAAATTTAAAGGATTTATCTTTGATAAAATTAATGGGAACCTTTCCCATAAAGGCGAAATTTAGAAACTAACTGTCGGTTAGCTAAGCAGAATGGTTTTCTGGATATTGATCTGATGTTGGTTTCGGCCTTCGGGGTTAATATTTGGGGAATTATTCTCTTGATTAATTTACGGTTAGTGACTGATGAATTGGAATGAGGCGTATGTTGTGTTTGTGTAACACTTATTTAAAATATACGCGAGTTATTCGGAAACACCGGGTTTATCCCATTCTGAATAACTGATACAACGATAAGTCGAAGATGAAGACGATGGTCGAAGACCGGAGGTCTTCACGTCGTTTGGGTGATTACTGATGATCTTAATTGGGTTGTACACCCAAGAAGATGGAAACAGTTGGTGATCATCCAGACGTACTTGGAGATCGATGGATATGCGGGGTACTAGGTGCCTCCGGTTTCGTTCAGACCCAGAACGGACTTGTAAATGGACTGTGTGTCTGACATTGGATTTTAGTCTGTGTGATTGATTTCTATTAAATATATATCTGTTTGGCGGCGGAGAATTTATTCTCTTGCTTAGTGCCCTTCTCTGAGACGTACGAGCTCAGGGGTTATATACTGATGGATATTAATCGCATGGAGTGAATTGTCTGTGTGGCATGCCTAAGTGGCAAATGATCAAGGCTTCTGTTGAAAAGCAAAGTCTTGTGGTTGATGATCAAAGCACAGCCTGTGTGGCACAGCTTTGTGTAACGTGAATTCGCGAGCCTCACACCCCAGTTGTGAACCAAAAACGGGAGAGGACCTCAGGGAGGGCATGCGTTTCTTTCTAGCTAGGGTGGTGTCAGTGACCTACCAGCCCTGACATTTATATACTTTTCACCTGTGTGGTTGTTGCTGTTGCGAGGCGCCTCGGTTAGATCGGACGATCCGGGTCCGATGGAGCCATTCGTTGGCTCATTTACGCCCCAAAGGGCGGGGAAACGTATTGTTCAGGCACTATAATCCACATCGGTAGACCGGCCCTGTCGCTCCAAGGGGCAGTTGCGGCTGTTCCGGAGGCTCGGGCTAGAGAGTCTCGAATTGGTTCAGGACGATCCCTGGCCTCAGTTCACAGACGGAAATCCAATTTTCAAATACGTGACACTTGCGGTTTTAATTGTAGAACTAGTATGGCGACATGATATATGGTACCCATGCCGCCTATGATTGATACTTATGATTTGAAGTTGTTTTATACACTATGCACTTATAATAGTATCAAATGATTTGTTTTAAACGTATCAAGCATTCTTTGGCTATTATACGGGAAACCCTATCCCCCGGCTTGCGTTGCATTGTGTGATAGGACCTGGGTCTTATAACAGCTTCATTTCTCTTTATTTAGCATTGCGCTGTTTGTCGTTATGCACTGGTATTCTTGGGAGGAAACCCGTTCCGTGTTATACGGCGTGGTCCCTTGATTTACCTAACTTTAAAAAGAAAGATTACTGTTTTTTTAGTTCTCACACCAGTCCCATGACTGACCTGGAGTTTATTGTTTTAACCTAAACTCTGGGTGCCCTTATTTTGACACGGGCAGCTAGTAGTTTTGGTTTTGCAGATTTATATTCACAGGATCCTGGTTTACAGCTGGAACGATATCCGGAAAGCTTTGTATCCGTATATCTCTTCTAGTTGTGTATTGTATTATTTTCCGCTGCTATGTAATTTATTGTAATCTCTGATATTTCTGTGTAATGTATATTCACTTATACTCTGTATATTCTTGTAATCTGATGCATTGTTGTAATATACAATGAAATGTTCTTCCGTCTGCGTTCTGTTGTGGCTTGTTCTCGACTCAGTTCGCTCTTTCTCTTCTCTTCGGAGACTGGGGGTGTTCGGTTCGTTTCATCGTGGTATCAGAGCTTTGGTTTACAAAGCTCTGAGAACAGGACACATTAGAACCATACGAAAGAATTCATCAGATATTGGATTAGTAATATCCAATGAGAATGACTCGTTAGAGATAGGATCAGTAGTATCTTAGAACGAGTGTGAAGAGTATATTTTTAAAATGAAAACAAATTTTGTTTTGAAAATTTAAAATCAATTATTCGTATTTGATTATTTATTTCATATTGATTAGGACAGTCCAGTATATAGAGATTTTGCATATACGTCTTGCAAACGTGTGTTCGAAATTTTAATATATTGGATAGATATAGAATCACACTCTAGTCGCCCGGAGATGATTCTGATGATGAGGCCTCATCATCAGTGTTTATATTCGAGTGATGAAAGTGAGATTTCTATATATTCCCTATTGACTGGTGTGAGAACCAAAATTAGATAGGGCCTATTGTTGTAATTTGGCATCAAAAATCTGATTTTTGACTATATATTAAAGTTATGCATTTGAAATGATAACCAACTAATTGATTGATGGTTGAGTTGTTTGATTATTGGTCGATTAATTAAGATGTTGAATCTTTAACCAAATTGAACCAAATATTGAACTGTATTGAAAATTGGTCGCATTTGCTTGCATATACTTGTACTTACATTGAACAGGTCATAGCAAGGAGGCTAGAGCAGAGAATAAAATTTGTTTGCCCGACAAATAGGTACATGTTTACTATAATTTACTGTTTTGTTTGGGTGATGATGATTTTATGAGCCGATTGGCTAGCCGCTTGGCTTTTTCTTTTTCTTTTTGAGATCAGAAGGCCTGTATGGCAATTTCGGGATTTTCCCGTGGCTCCCGGTGCAGTGGAAGTTATGGCGAAATTTTTCGAAAATTTAGGGTGTTAGCCAAATTTTTGAAATTTTTGAAAATTCTCAGAAACTGAAAATTTGGAGAATGGAAGCCAGATCGAACGTAGAGTTGATTAATCAAACCACTTTCGACTTTGTTCCTTTTCGGGGACGAAAAGTTTTAAGTGGGGGGGATTGTAACAACCCGTAAAATCTGGGCCAATTTAAAAAATTTATTTTGGCAGTTTTAGTGAATTTTGAACATTTAGAATAGATTATTTTAAATAATATCGACGAGAAATTTATTTTGAACAGAATTCGAACGTATATATTATATACGTCGTCGTTAGAATATAAATCATTATTTATAAATATAAAAGGAATTGAAAATGGCGCGGTAGTTCGATAATTCGATTTCAAACTTCAATTGAATGTACCGGGTGCAAAATAAACCGGATTTTAGTGAACCAAAAATAATAGG
This sequence comes from Allium sativum, assembly GCA_030737875.1. NCBI lineage: Eukaryota > Viridiplantae > Streptophyta > Magnoliopsida > Asparagales > Amaryllidaceae > Allium > Allium sativum. Next base: position 45,218,505 of record CM060915.1, on the reverse strand, counting down.
ATCTAATTGATAATATCTTTCCAACGAATCCGGCAAATCAAGATTTCATAGCGGGAATCAAAAGATATGTCCAGTTGAAAATTCTGAATAGTTGCTATGGAATTCAGGGCCTTAAAAATGGGAATTTTGCAAACGACCTCGGATTTCGACGAAACCACTTTTTTTTGGGTCCGTGATGTAAAGTTATTGCTAGATTCCAAATTTCATAATTTTTTGAATCAATATGTGGGCGTGGCAAAGGAAAACGCGTTTGACCAGTTTCAGTTGATTTTGATCGACTGGAAAATGGCCATTTTTCAAACGGTCTCAGAATTCGACGAAACTAGTTTTGTTAGAACCATATCGTCAATACGAAGCTAGAAAATATTTTTCTGGGATTTATAGAGTTAGTATGAGACCCTAGTAAATTGAAATACGCATTCAAATTCAATATATAGAGTTATATTTTGATTTTAACGAAAACTGATCGAAACGATCGAATCAGCTTACGATACATATCCCATTGTGTTCGGAATGAGGGTAATTAGCTATGGACGACAGGCGGTGGGCTTGATTTCGAGTTCGAAATAAAAAGTTAACTTTATGGAATTAAATTAAATTAAATTAAATATATATATTTTTATATAAGCCCCCACCTTTATTCTCCCTCCCCTCAAAGTCAAACCAATCAGAAAGTAAAAAGAAAAAAAAAACTAAGCTACCGCCGACCCCCCCAGGCGGCGCGCCACCGCACGACCCCCCCTCCTCCTCTGCCTCGACCGCGACACCCCCCCATTCCTCCTGCTGCCGATCGAAGACACCCCCCCTCTACTGTCGATCGCGACGCACCCTCCCCCCTCCTTTTTTTCTCCTGCCGCCGCCCCTCTTCTTCCTCTCCACCTCGCCTCCGCCCCCCCCATCCAGCTCCACCGCCAAACAGAAACCCCCCCCCTCAGTCGACGAACGCTATGAGTTTTTTTATATTTAATTATTTGAATTATTTTTATTTTTCTTTCTTTTCCCTGATGTTAATTAGGAATAAAACTGCCTTTCTATTATTTTATTTTTATTTTATTCCAAGGTTAGGATTTTTATATTGTAAAAATATCGAAGATAGGATTTTTATATTGTAGAACTATACAAGATAGGATTTTTATATTGTAAAAATATCAAAGATGGAATTTTTATATGGTAAAAATATTAAAAATATAATTTTTATTAAAGTAGAAATATAAAAATATAATTTTATATAGAATAAAGCGTCTATCTAAATATATGAAGTAGAAATAAAAATATGATTTTTTATAGAGTCGAAGAAAAAATTCGATTTTTATATATTGAATAGCAAAGTAAAAATTCGATTTTTATATATTGAATAGCAAAGTAAAAAAATTCGATTTTTATATATTGAATAGCGAAGTAAAAATTCGATTTTTATATATTGAATAGCGAAGTAAAAATTCGATTATTATATATTGAATATCTAAATAAAAATTCGATTTTTATATATTGAATAGCAAAGTAAAAATGTGATTTTTACATATGTAGAGAATACGGGCAGTGAAAAGTGACAAGAGGCAAGAACGACGAAGATTTCTACAATGAAGTGTCGTGGCGTTGGATTAGCTATTCAGTGAGAATTTCTCACTCTTTAATTTAATTTTCTAGATATATATATACTAGGATGCAGACGGTGTTTAGTAGCACCCGACACCCGTCGTCCACAGACCATGGACGGCTTGTATGCTTGGTTGTTTAATTTTGATGTGTAGTTGATTGTGTGATGTGATGAGAAATGAAATAAAATATTTATATAGTTAAAAATATTTTATAGTTAAAAATAGAAATTTTAACGTGCATATGAAATGAAATAAAAATAAACAAATCGGACAATTTGTTTATATACACACATTTGACTGATATTGATTGGGACGATAAATTTTACACATCGCCCAACTGCACAAATAAAATCTGTGTTTGATTGTTTGAAACCCCACACGGGTATTGGGATGATATTTGACGTACACTAATCCCGATCGTTTAGTTGTATGTCGATCGATTGATTGACAGACTGTTATGAGCGTTAAATATTTATATTTGATGCTTATACAGTGTAGAATGCACTTTGGATGATGGTTGATTATTCATCGTTGTTATTGTATACATGTGTTGTAGGAAATCCATATAATTAACATTATATGGTAATTGATTGGGCTTCATTCCAGTTTTGAAAAAGAAAGTTTTGAAATCGAAATATTTGAGAAAGAAATATTTGAAAAAGAAATATTTGAAATAGAATATTTGAAAATAGAAATATTTGAAATAGAATATTTGAAAATAGAAATATACGAAGCCGTGTTGATTAGATTGACGCCATTTTGACGTGAACGATATTTATATCGATTTTATTCATTTTATAATGAATATCGAAAGTCATTTCAAAATCTGATATTTTGAAAAGAATTGAAATTCGAATTAAATTGAATATAAATGAATTCGAATTGAAATTGAATTGAATTGAAAACGAACTGAAATTGAATTAGAAATCAATTTGAATTGAAATCAATTTGAAATGAATTTAAAAACGAATCTATAAGGAAAAATTCAATTTTGATTTGAAATTGAATATGAAGTTGAAACCGTTTTGAACACGAATTTAAAACGATTTATAAAGCACGTTTTGAATTGAAATCGACGAAGTATATATTATATATATTATATATATAATATAATGGCCTGAATAGAACGCGCCGCGCCGCGGCAGTTCGCAAATTTCGACCATTGACTTCGAACGGATATTGCGGGAGATCCGACCGTCGGATTCTCCTAAAACCAGAACCATTGGGTTCGTATCGAAAATAGCTTTCTAACGAATATTAGAAATTTGAAATCTAACGGTTGGATTTGTAATTATGTCCAAATCAAATTTGGAAAAGGTCGGTGTAAGTGCAGTTCGATGGCCATTGATGGAAATCGACTGTACGGGCCTTGATAAAATTATTAAAAATAGTAATAATTTGTGTAAAATCATAAGAAATGATTTGTGAAGAATTGGGATGAAAAACTCCATATTTGAAAAGATAAAAATAGATTTTTATCGAAATGAACTAGTTTTGAACTAGAATTATAATTCTATTTATTTTTAAATAAATAAAGTGAATTTGAAATGGTTTTGAAAATAACCAGAATTTCCAATGATTGCATTGGAATGGATTTGAATCGAAATTGTCTTCGGAATATTTCGATGTTGGATTTCGTGATTATACAGATGTTGTTATGTAAATTTGAAAGACATAGACATATATATCGTTATTTCCAATACGATATCTGTTGGTCGTAGAATTTGATATTGAATATAAGCCGGTATATTTTCTATTCAGAGCCTTGTATTTAATATCAAATGTGATTTGGGTTTGTCGTGAATGGTGTCTTGACTAACACTGATCTTGAACCCAGTTGAGAAAAGATTAAATCTTTTTATTTAGATTTAATGAAGTATACCAATTAAATAATATTTAATTGGAATGGAATTGATATTGATTTTTGGGTTTATCGTGAACAGTGTTTTAAATAACACTTGTTCTTTAACCCGATAATTAATGAATGTGATTTTGGGTTTATTGTGGGCCGTGTTTTAAATGACACTGATTCTTTAACCCGGTCACAGATTAAAACTAAGTGGAATTTTAATGAATCTTTAATTAGGTTGAAATAATCGAGAATGGAGTATCACCAGTTTTGCTCCAGGCGTTAGTTAAATCTTTAATTAGATTTGAACGTGAAATGGTAATTGAATTTACCGATAACACCGTAGTTTTAGATATGAAGTATTACCAGTTTTACTTCATGGGATGAATAGGTTGGGATTGGGAAATTAAAACAAATGATTACTTCGGTAAAGTTCGTTAATCCCGACTAGTTTGAATTGATATTCAAAAATAGATTAAAGAATAAATTTAAAGGATTTATCTTTGATAAAATTAATGGGAACCTTTCCCATAAAGGTGAAATTTTGAAACTAACCGTCGGTTAGCTAAGTAGAATGGTTTTCTGGATATTGATCAGATGTTGGTTTCGGCCTTCGAGGTTAATATTTGGGGAATTATTCTCTTGATTAATTTACGGTTAGTGACTGATGAATTGGAATGAGGCGTATGTTGTGTTTGTGTAACACTTATTTAAAATATACGCGAGTTATTCGGAAAGACCAGGTTTATCCCATTCTGAATAACTGATACGACGATAAGTCGAAGATGAAGACGATGGTCGAAGACCGGAGGTCTTCACGTCGTTTGGGTGATTACTGATGATCTTGATTGGGCTGTACACCCAAGAAGATGGAAACAGTTGGTGATCGTCCAGACGTACTTGGAGATCGATGGATATGCGAGGTACTAGGTGCCTCCGGTTTCGTTCAGACCCAGAACGGACTTGTAAATGGACTGTGTGTCTGACATTGGATTTTAGTCTGTATGATTGATTTCTATTAAATATATATCTGTTTGGCGGCGGAGAATTTATTCTCTTGCTTAACGCCATTCTCTGAGACGTACGAGCTCAGGGGTTATATACTGATGGATATCAATCGCATGGAGTGAATTGCCTATGTGGCATGCCTAAGTGGCAAATGATCAAGGCTTCTGTTGAAAAGCAAAGTCTTGTAGTTGATGATCAAAGCACAGCCTGTGTGGCACAGCTTTGTGTAACGTGAATTCGCGAGCCTCACACCCCGGTTGTGAACCAAAAACGGGAGAGGACCTCAGGGAGGGCATGCGTTTCTTTCTAGCTAGGGTGGTGTCAGTGACCTACCAGCCCTGACATTTATATACTTTTCACCTGTGTGGTTGTTGCTGTTGCGAGGCGCCTCGGTTAGATCGGATGATCCGGGTCCGATGGAGCCATTCGTTGGCTCATTTACGCCCCAAAGGGCGGGGAAACGTATTGTTTAGGCACTATAATCCACATCGGTGGACCGGCCTTGTCGCTCCAAGGGGCAGTTGTGGTTGTTCCGGAGGCTCGGGCTAGAGAGTCTCAAATCGGTTGAGGACGATCCCTGGCCTCAGTTCACAGACGGAAATCCAATTTTCAAATACGTGACACTTGCGGTTTTAATTGTAGAACTAGTATGGCGACATGATATATGGTACTCATGCCGCCTATGATTGATACTTATGATTTGAAGTTGTTTTATACATATGCACTTATAATAGTATCAAATGATTTGTTTTAAACGTATCAAGCATTATTTGGCTGTTATAAGGGAAAACCCTATCCCCCGGCTTGCGTTGCATTGTGTGATAGGACTTGGGTCTTATAACAGCTTCATTTTTCTTTATTTAGCATTGCGCTGTTTGTCGTTATGCACTGGTATTCTTGGGAGGAAACCCGTTCCGTGTTATACGGCGTGGTCCCTTGATTTACCTAACTTTAAAAAGAAAGATTACTGTTTTTTTTAGTTCTCACACCAGTCCCATGACTGACCTGGAGTTTATTGTTTTAACCTGAACTCTGGGTGCCCTTATTTTGACACGGGCAGCTAGTAGTTTTGGTTTTGCAGATTTATATTCACAGGTTCCTGGTTTACAGCTGGAACGATATCCAGAAAGCTTTGTATCCGTATATCTCTTCTAGTTGTGTATTGTATTATTTTCCGCTGCTATGTAATTTATTGTAATCTCTGATATTTCTGTGTAATGTATATTCACTTATACTCTGTATATTCTTGTAATCTGATGCATTGTTGTAATATACAATGAAATGTTCTTCCGTCTGTGTTCTGTTGTGGCTTGTTCTCGACTCAATCCGCTCTTTCTCTTCTCTTCGGAGACTGGGGGAGTTCAGGTCGTTTCAATGGGATACCCTCTAGCATTGTTAGCGACCGAGATCCTATCTTTACGAGCGAGTTTTGGAAGAGCTTTCAAGAGGCTGTAGGCACATAGTTATGCTTAAGCACAGCCTATCACCCCCAAACCGATGGTCAGACGGAAAGAGTGAACAGAGTGTTAGAAAACCTCTTGAATTATGCATTCTTGACTTCGGAGGAACATGGGAGGATATGGTGGAGTTTGCCTACAACAATAGCTACCAAGCCACCATAGGGATGGCACCCTTTGAAGCTTTAAACGGAAGACCGTGCCGATCACCAACTTGTTGGTAGGAGTCTACAGATAAGCTCATACTTGGACCAGATATGATTAGAGAAACTTCAGAGAAAGTGGACTTAATACGAAAAAATGAAGACTGCCCAAGATAGACAGAAGTCCTACGCAAATAAGAGAAGGACCGACCTTGAGTTTGAGGTTGGGGACAGCGTTTTCCTTAAAGTATCTCCTTTGAGGAACGTCGTTCGCTTCGGATCCGCAGGAAAGTTGGCACCAAGATTTGTAGGGTCGTTTCTTATCATTGAAAGGATTGGAAAGATGGCTTACAGAGTTGAGCTGCCCGAAAGTTCATAATGTCTTTCACATTTCTCACTTACGAAAGTGCTTACATGAGTCTGCGGAAGTGGTGGAACCAAGCATATTAGAGGACGTAGAAGTAGAACGAGAGGCGACTGTGAGAAGAGTTCCAACTCGTATCTTGTGTACAGAAGTCAAAAAGCTAAGCAACCGCGAAGTTAAACTTGTAAAAGTTTAAAGGAGTGACGCTGAGGAAGACGCGACTTGGGAGACTGAGGCCAAAATACACGCAGCCTACCCTTTTCTTTTTGAGGGTACATCTTTGATCTCTTTTTCCTTAAGTTTGTTCATACTCGTAACTATCTTTTTAGTATTTTCCTCAGTGTCGTTCTCGATCCTTAGGTAGAAACCAATGGATGTAAACATGTATTTGAAACATGTTATGATTCATGGTTGCGAGTGGTTGCAAGTGATTGCTAGTGGTTGCTCGTGGATGCATATACACACACTTTAGGTATTAGATCGGCTCAGTCACTTTCATATTGCATATGCATATATGTACTTGTATATGATTGAAACTTGATGTGTTATCATGTGGATGTTGCGTTTGTATGAATGATTGTGCACTCATGTAGAAAGTATGACTAGGAAAGATTGCATACATTATGGACGCATGATACCGACATAACTTGCATTAAGGAGGTCAACTGAATCAGTAGACCGCCTGATTTTGCATTAGATAAGGACATGTTCACACACTATGCATATGATCATGAAACATTAGAAGTCTTTTAAGGACAATGGACGCCTGTGTTTGATGGTTGAGTAGATGGACGATTGGATGGTAGGATATACGTTCTTCTTGACTTGAAGATTTCGGGGACGAAACCCTTTAAGGAGGGGAGAATGTAACACCCCTTGTTTTCGATAAACCTTAAAGTAACTAATTAAAGAATAATTAATTCTAAATGTGAAAATTAAGGGAAAGGGTTACGCCATTGCGTTCGTCTCGGAATTCTGATTGAGATAGAGTTTGAGTTTGCATGAACTGGACTTCGTATGAAGAACTTATGGCCTTCGGAAGTTTCAAAAATTCAAATTTAATCTCAGAAGAGGGCAGAAAAAACTCCCGCCCAGGCCAGGTCAATCAGGATGTCGACCCTAGTGTCGACGTACCCTACAGGACCTGGGGGTCGACCTACCCCCCCTGCAGATCTGAAAGGATGACGATTTCTGATTCCCTGCTGAGTCCTTAGGGCTGAGGTGTTATCCTATCTTGACTGGATGGTCTTGATTATTTCTAGGGTTAATCTGACGGCTCTAGATTAATTAAAACTCTATAAAAGCAACCTAACTCTTAACCCTCAATCACAAATATTCATATCAAGACCCGCCATGCCGTTAATGGTGAACCTAGAATAGCCGTCATCTCTTTCAACTCAAAGGCAAGATTGAAGCTACGTCAAAATTAAATCTAATCTAATTCAACTAAGAAAATTCAATGATCTACATCAAAGGCGAGCACTTCAATTTCAGAATACAGATCCCAGAACTCAAGAATTCCTTTTTGTTTGTTAGTGTAGTTATCTTTCAGATGTGAATGAATTAAAGACATGGTTTGTAATGAACTGTAAAATAGAATTGTATCAAGTTGTATGTGATGCTGATTTATGTTTATTCATGTCTATTCTATCGTATATGCCTATGAATTATTGTGATCTATCGAATCTATTATGTTACGTGGAAACTGGTGAATAAACCTATGATGTTATGAAATTATCATATGTAAGTTTGGTGATATTATACAAGTTTTAGGCTAAGTCATGTAGTTTATGCCTAACTGTTTAGATCCATTATGCATACATGTTTAGATCTACGTCCCTATGATGACATCTATATGTTGTATGTCAATTTAGAAATTATGCCATGTTTATGCAAGTTTAGTGATGCTATCATGTTATGAATACATGCAAATTTATAGGTTAAAAACATGATTATGTCAACCTATATGTTTAGATCTACGCTTTATATGTTAGATCCATATGCCTCTATGTTAGATCCATGTTAGCATGATTCAACCTATGCAAGTTCATCACTACATGTCTAATTAGATTTTGGTAGTTTTATGTAATACTATTATTTTATGATTCATGTTGCATAGATCTAGTTTGCAAGTTCATAATTAAAAGTATATTATGCCAAGTTCATGTGACACATCTGTAGTTAGATCCATATTTTTGTATAATGTTGGATTGTTGCAAGTTCCTCTTTTTCCCCTTTTTTTAGTTTATTAGTTAGGCTAAAATGTCGAGCCTAACATCATATGAAATTTTGCGAATGTACAACGGGGGTAACGTTGGGAAAAACATGAAACTATACATAGTTAACATATTTGGCTCATAACCATGTAAATGGTATGGCATTAAAATGGTATAATTTACTTACCAAAAATTATGAATTTGATTCAGAAGGAAAGTGGTCCATGACAATAAATTGTTGACAAATTTACATATAAGCATAAAAGGATAAATATATAAATTTAGAAAAGACGAATATGCCTAACCCGAGGTTAGACTGGGTTATGGTGTAAAACTGCCCAGAACCGACCAGCACATCCAGTGACCACAACAATACCTGTCTAATGTGGGTGGTTAGTGCATTGAGCCCAAAAAGGACTCGAGGTTATACTGAGTTGTGGTGTAAAACTGCCTGGAATCAACCGGCACATCCAGTGACCACAACAATACCTGTCTAATGTGAGTGGTTGGTGCTCTAATAAGGCTAAGTCAAGAGTGGTAGGTTGAGTCAATTAAGGAAACACTTAACCAATTCAACGTGTTAGCCAAACTGATGGGTGGGTTAGGTAAATTTAGACACTTAATCAATTTAACATGTTGGCTGGAAAAACCTAGTAACGGGGACCCATTTCAGCAATAACCCATGTAGATGTATCATGGGACCCTGAACTAGGTAGGGTGGGGCACGATTATAAGCGGTCAAAAACATCGGCGGTGGTGGATCAGTGTAGGTTTCGGCGGAGTACGGGCGTGCACGTACTCCGGAGTGGAAAAAGCATGCACTAGGCCTCAGTAGTCATACACTGTGCATCGTGAATCGTGTCAGGTTGCCACCATAGAATTTGATACACATCGTGGTGGGACCAGCACATGTATCTACAGTCAAGCGGGGGCCGAAGGACACACGTGATAAATGCATGCTAGTAGGAGCCGATCGATATAAGGGGATCATTTCACCATGAACACGTGGTGTTAGTTAGACAAGTATAAATAGGTGCAGAAGAATTTAACATGGGTGCGATGTATATTCGGTTATCCTGCCTTATATAGCTTTATGTTAGTTTGTTGTTCTAGTACTGTCCTATTTTCAGTTTATTCCTATCATGACCCTTTTCCTTATTCACACACAGAAAAGTCACTACACTTACTCAGACTTATGTTTTACCCATTTTTCTTTCGTCCTCTTTCCTTCCGTTCCTCCCCCCCCCTCAGGTAGCCAGGGAGGGAATAGCTCAGCTTAATTTGGACGGTTCATCATTCCAAGCTTGAAGACTCTGTGATGTACGGCTTAGAACCAATTATCTTTGGCTATGGCTTTGGATACACTAGACTTAGGGATTTATGCAGTTTTATTTATGTTTTATGCTTCTTTATATAATAATCAAGACAGAAATTACGATGTAATGGTTTGGAAGTTGGTTTGAAACAGTTTGCTGTAATGTTTTGTTACAACAAATAAGTGAAGATATCAGAAGATGATCGAGATGGAGCATTGAAGACCGTAGAATTGCATAAACGGAAAAACTGTTAATAATCTCTGGTTTAGCGACCAGAGATAAACTGTGGTTCTGTCGTGGTTGGAATCTACGGATTGCAAGGACTTCTCGCTACTGATCCATGGGGTGATTCCTATATTGGATGCAGTAGGAGAGTACCTTCGGTTTATCCTGTTCCTAGATGACTTGTATGGGCAAATGTCTGACAGAGTATTTCCTGAAACCACATACATTGATTTTTACAAATATACCGAGTGGTGGCAAAGAAGGGCACTTCTTTTATACCCAGAGTATATTTGTGGACGTCAATTAGTGACTTGACGGATCTGACGATGTGGCATTCAAAGTGAATGGTGGCCAAATGTTCCAAAAAGTTAATCTAGACCTCAAGCCTCATCAACCGGGAAATGACAGAAATCGGGCAGGCAGCATGGCTATGTGGGTCGCTCCCATTAGGGTGTATAATCACCTATCTAGAGAATATCTATTTGCTTCTTTATCATATTTTGATGTTGTCCCTTTTCGGGAAATGGTGGGTAGCTCCCAACCGTTGGTGATATACATTCAATACACTCAAGTGAAATGAGTGGTCGGTCATGTGAGGGCCGGGTTGCAAGACGTTCTTGTTGAACATAGTGTATTTGCCTCTAGAGATACACTATCGGCAGGTGGTCCCATACCTTGTCATAGTCGGAATCCAATCTCCAATAAGCGCTAGCGGTTTTGATTGTATACTATATATGTGGAGCATGAGATGCAAGCGTTCTACTAGATTCTATTTACTTGTATTTAGACACTATTATAATATTAGAAAAGATATTGATTTCAAAATGTTTTGGATTATCGTAAGGTAAAAACTGTCTGTATTTATGTGTGGATTTGGACTTACGATTATCCTTTTCTTTTAAAAAGATTTTTAAACTTTAAAAATCAAGTTGGATGATCCCCCTTAATACTGTGCGAGTTTTTCTCACTCTGGTTCACCAGACTGACCCGGTGTTTTGTAAATACTTGGGTTAGGCCGGGGTGCACAGGTCCAGGTTATCGCGTGCTTCGAAGGCCAGAGACGAGCTGGAGTTGTTCAGACATATTGTATCTAGTATTTATTCCGCTGTGTGTTGTATATGAGGACAAGTTATTATAACTGTCCAGAGATGTTGATGTACTCTGATATTGTAAGTATTTTTAAAGGCTCTCAATAAAGATTTATTTCTGTAATATATTTTGTTCCGCAGCGACGTGAGACTCTGATTCTGTGTTGTGGCGTTCTTCTTCGTCTATTCTAATATTTCTTTCTTTCTTATCCCACCCTCTACTTTCTTTCTAATAACGTTCCAGTGTTTTCGGTGTTTGGAAGGTCGGCATCAGATACGGTAAAGATATTTATGTCGATTTCAGGGCCGAAATCCCTGGGTCGTTACAGAATAAATCATGATTGTATTATCATCGATCCGCTATAAATTTCTACATGCCATGCTACGTGATTTGATCTGTATTTGACATGCTATGTAGATCTATTATTTTGGTGTTACTGTGTTATAATTAAATTTGCAATAAAAATGAATTGAACATTTTTGTTGTTATTTTGTTGAATCAAAATATTCAACAAAAATAGAGTATCCCTTTTATCATATTTGGTTGGAATTAAATTTGCAATAAAAATGAATCGAACATTGTTGTTGTTAATATTCAACAAAAATAGAGTATCACCTTTATTATATTTGGTCGAGATTAAATTTTCAATAAAAATGTAACATACATTTTGCCACTTGGATTGAATTAGAATTTTCAATCAAAATAAAATATCACTTTTAGTTGTTGTTTGATTGAATTAGAATTTTCAATCAAAATAAATTATCACTTTTGTTGTTTGATTGAATTAGAATTTTCATTCAAAATAAAATATCACTTTTGTTTGTTGTTTGATTGAATTAGAATTATCAATCAAAATGAAATATACACTTTTGTTATTTGATTGAGTTAGAATTTTCAATCAAAAGGAAATATCAGATTTTGTCATTTTGTTGAATTAGAATATTCAACAAAAATAAAATATAAATTTCTATCATTTTATGAAATTATTATAAAAATAGAAATGTTCATGTTTTAGAAAAAAAATTAAGAACATTACATTCAAAAGTTCACATTTTTAATGTAATGTTAGAAAATAGAAAATACACATATTATGAATAAAAACATGATTTTATTAACAATGTACATTTTTAATGTCAAAAAAAAAAAAATGCACATGTTTTGGATAAGAACATGATTTCATTAAAAATTTACATTTTTTAATGACAATAGAAAATGTTTTTTTTTTGAATAAAAACATGATTTCATTAAAAATTTATATTTTCGTGTCAAGAATAAAAATAAGGAAAGTGTTCATGTTTTAAAATCAAAAACATGATTTCATTAAAAAATATACATTTTTAATGTAATGTTAAAAATAAGAAAAGTGTTCATGTTTTAAAATCAAAACATGATTACATTAAAAATATACCTTATAATGTAATATTAGAAATTATTGAAAAGTTTCATGTTTTAAGAAGAAAACATGTTTTACATTAAAAATTCAGTTTTTAGTGTAACAATAGAAATGTAGAAAAAGAAATATGTTTTAAAATGAAAGTATGTTTTACATTAAAAATTCACTGTTAAGGTAATAGTAAAAATTTAGATAAAGATTCATGTTTTAAAAAGAAAACATGTTTTACATTAAAAATTTACTTTCTAATGTTATAATAGAAGTTGGACAAACATGAATGTTTTAAAAATAGAACATGTTTACATTAAGAACTTTGTTTTTAATAAAATTGTTAAAATTACATTTATATTTACATCGCATATATTAGAATTTATATGCGTTGTTAAAATTACATTTATATTTATATCGCATATATTAGAATTTATATGCATTGTTAAAATTACATCTAAATTTACATCACATATATTAGAATTTATATGCGTTGCTAAAATTACATTTATATTTACATCGCATATATTAGAATTTATATGCGTTGTTAAAATCACATTTATATTTACATCGCATATATTAGAATTTATATGCGTTGTTAAAATTACATTTATATGCGTTGTTAAAATTACATTTATATGTATTATTAAAATCACATTTATATTTACATCGCATATATTAGTATTTATATGCGTTGTTAAAATTACATTTATATTTACATCGCATATATTAGAATTTATATGCGTTGTAAAAAAAATTACATTTATAATTACATTGCATATATTAGAACTTATATGCATTGTTAAAACTACATTTTTATTTGCAATGCATATATTGGAGTTTATATGCATTGTCAAAATTACATTCATATTTATATTTGCATATATTAGGATTTATATACAAAGTTAACTTGACATTGGTTCAATCTTCATGTAAAATAAATATATTCTATTTGACAGTACATAGATATGATATGCCAATAAAAACATTCTTTTATTAGGCATGTTAAATACGTTAGAGAAATCATCGAAGGGTTTATATATATATAATTATATATATATATAAATTAAAATTAAATGAATCGCGCATGGTAGTTCGCGTTTCGGAACCGCAACTTTAAATGATGATACCGAAAGATCCAACCATCGGATTTTCCCAAAACTGGAATCGTTAGGACCGCTTTGAGAAGATCTTTCCAACGATATAAACTTTGTTAAAATCCAGTGGTTAGATTTCGAGATAAGTGCAAAACGAATTTTGATTAAAATAGCGCCAGGGCCGCCTATTGACCTGAAGCGTTGTTAAATTTATTTAGCTATTTATATATATATATAAATAGCGATAAATCGTTATTAAATACTATTAACGATATGAAATGGTTTTAAACTATATATATGCAGGATCATTTGAAAAGACCGAGTTCAGTCTCATTTCAAATGATTATACGACGATTTAATTCAAAGATATTGAAGACGGCGATTGAAGACCGACGATCTTCACATCAAAAGGATAACTACTGATGCCCGACATTAGTTAGCTCCCAGTAAAGGGTTAAAGTGGTAGTTATCCGGACGTACTTGCTGATTGTCTGGATATGCGAGCACCTCTCTTCCGTATTGGACATACGTGACGAGGTATAAGGTGACTCCGGTTTCGTTCAGACCCAGAACGGACTTGTAAATGGATGTGTGTCCGACATTGGATTTCATTCCATGTAAATTGATCTCTATTTAATATATATCTGTTGGTGGCGGAGAATTCTATTCTTTTGCTTAACACCCTTCTCTGAGACGCATGAGCTCAGAGGTTATATTGTAACAACCCGAAAATCTGGGCCAGTTTAAAATTTTTATATTGGCAATTTTAGCGAATTTTGAATATTTAAAATAGATTATTTTAAATAAAATCGATGAGAAATTTATTTTGAATATAATTCGACGTATATATTATATGCGTCGTCGTTAGAATATAATAATTATATATATAATTATAAATAGAATTGAAAATGGCGCGGTAGTTCGATAATTCGATTTCAAACTTCAATTGAATGTACCGGGTGCAAAACAATCCGGATTTTAGTGAAACCAAAAACAATAGGATCTATTTGATAATATCTTTCCAACGAATCCGAAAAATCAAGATTTCATAGCGGGAATCAAAAGATATGTCCAGTTGAAAATTTTGAATAGTCGCTATGGAATTCAGGCCCTTAAAATTGGACATTTTGCAAACGACCTCGGATTTCGACGAAACCAGTTTTGTTGGGTCCGTGATGTCGAATTATTGCTAGGTTTCAAATTTCATAATTTTTCGAATCAATATGTGAGGGTGGCAAAGGAAAACGCGTTTGACCAGTTTTAGTTGATTTTAATCGACTGGAAATTGGCTATTTTTCAAACGATCTCTGAATTCGACGAAACTAGTTTTGTTAGGACCGTATCATCAATACGAAGCTAGAAAATATTTTTATGGAATTTTTAGAGGCTGTATGTGTCCCCGGTAATTTGAAATGTACGTTTAAAATTCAATATACCAGATTTAAAAGTAAATTCAACGGAAACTGATTCAAATGATCGAATCAACCTACGATACATGTCCCATTGTGTTCGGAATGGGGGTTAAACGCTATGGACAACAGGCAGTGGGCCTCGTTTCGAGGTCATATGTAAAAGTCAACTTTTTGAGAAAAAAATAATAATAAAATAATTAAAAGCTCTTCTCTCTCCTCACCCTCTCCTATACTTTGCCCCCCCCCCCCCCCGATTCATCAAAGCAGAAAACAGGAAAGAAAAAAAAAACTGCTCGTTCGAATCGAACGCCGACCCTCCCACCGCCATCACCCAACCTTCAACCGCCACCAGAGCCTCTCCGCCCCTCTCCTCCTTCTTCTCCGCCTCGAGCTGCTGCTCCTTCACCCTCCCCCTCCTGTCAAGGACCGCACCTCCTCGCCGTGCCCAAACCGCAGCCGCGCCACCCCTGCTGACCGCCACCGCGACGAGCACCAGGCCATTCCCCCCCCCCCTCGCAGACCAATGTAAGCCTTTTATTGTATTTTTATTTTTATTTTTAATTCTGAAAATTTCTGATTTTAATTAGAAGGTAAAACTGATTTTAATTAGGAGGTAAAACTGATTTTTAAAGCATTTAAAACTGATTTTTAAAGAAGTTAAAACTGATTTTTTTTACAGATTTAAAAACTGATTTTTTATTTAAACTTTAAAAAGAAAAAGATTAGAACTTTAAAAAGAAGAAAAAGATTAGAACTTTAAAAAGAAGAAAAAGATTAGAACTTTAAAAAGAAGAAAAGATTTAAACTGCGATAGAAAGATCAGATTTTACATTAGAAAAGATGGAATTTTTAGCATCGAAATAAAAATATGATTTTTATATATTGAACTTCGAAATAAAAATATGATTTTTATATATTGAATAGCGAAGTAAAAATTCGATTTTTACATAGGTAGTGAAAGCGGACAACGAAGGTAACAAAAAGGCGAGAACGAAGAAGATTTATATCAAAGAAGAGTCAAGATGTTTGGATAGCTTTCTGTGAGAACTTCTCACCTTTCAATTTAATTTTTCTAGTTATATATATACTAGGATGTAGACGGTGTTTAGTAGCACCCGACACCCGTCATCCACAGACCATGGATGGCTTGTTTGTTAAATTGTTTGGTTGTGTAGTTGATTAGATGATTTGATTTGAAATTGAATTGTTGGGTGAAATAAATTGATTTGATTGATGTGTGAATGGCGTGGGCCTTCACTAGACCGGGGATAAGGCTAGGCCTTGTCCCGTTTCTAGTATTGTGCCGTTATGCCGCCGAAATTTTCTAAAATATGTTAGAAAAATAAAAATATCATTTTATTTAAAGAATGAACTGAATAGAAATTCATATGTTGGAATAAGATGTTTTATCGTTAAAAATATAATTTTTAACGTGAATGTAAATAAATAAATATTCATTTACAAACCCGACGGTTTGTTTATGTACACCTATTTGAAGGACATTGATTGGGTCGATAAATTTTACACATCGCCCAACTGCACAAATAAAATATGTGTTTGATTGTTTGAAACCCCACACGGGTGTTAGGATGAAATTTGAAGTTCACTCATCCTGATTGATAAAATATGTCGATCGATTGATTGACAGGCTATTATAAGCGTTAGATATCTATATTTGATGCTTATACAGTGTAGTGCACTTTGGTTGATGGTTGATTATTTTTCAATGCTATTATATACATGTGTTGTATGAAAATCCATATAATTAATTTTATATGGTAATTGATTGGGCCTCATTCCAATTTGAAAAATAAAGAATAATATAAAATAAAAGTTCATGTGTTAACAGTACTCATCCATTGAGATTGGTCATGTGTTGAACGAAATATTTTGATAGTAACAACTATTTTGAAAAAGAAATATTTGAAATAGAATATTTGAAAATAGAAATTTATGAAGCCGTGTTGATTAGATTGACGCCATTTTGACGTAAACGATATTTATATCGATTTTATTCATTTTGAAATGAAATAAATTGAAAACGATTTCGAAATGAAATAAATTGAAAACGATTTCGAAATGAAATAAATTAAAAACGATTTCGAAATGAAATAAATTGAAAACGATTTCGAAATGAAATAAATTGAAAACGATTTCAAAATGAAATGAATTGAAAACGATTTCGAAATGAAATAAATTGAAAACGATTTCGAAATGAATTGAATTGAAAACGATTTCGAAATGAATTGAATTGAAAACGATTTCGAAATGAATTGAATTGAAAACGATTTCGAAATGAATTGAAACCGAATTCAATTTGAATTGAAAGCGAATTGAAATGAATTCAAATTGAATTGAAATTTGAATTGAATAGAAATGAATTTTAAAACGAATTTATAAAGAAGAATTCAATTTTGATTTGAATTGAAATGGAAGTTGAAATTGCTTTTGAAACGAATTTAAAACTATTTATATAATTCGTTTTAAATAGAAATCGACGAAATATATATTATATATATTATATATATAATATAATGGCCTGAATAGAACGCGCCGCGCCGTGGCAGTTCGTGAATTTCGACCATTTATTTCAAACGGACATTACGGGAGATCCGACCGTCGGATTCTCCTAAAACCGGAACCGTTGGGTTCGTATCGAAAAGAGCTTTCTAACGAATATTAGAAATTTGAAATCTAATGGTTGGATTTGGAATTATGTCCAAATCAAATTTGAAAAAGGTCGCTGTAAGTGCAGTTTGATGGCCGTTGATGGAAATCGACTGTACGGGCCTTAATAAAATTATTAAAAATAGTAATAATTTGTGTAAAATCATAAGAAATGATTTAGAAAGAATTGGGGTGAAAAACTCCATATTTGAAAAGATAAAAATAGATTTTTATCGAAATGAACTGGTTTTGAACTAGAATTATGATTCTATTTATTTTTAAATAAATAAATTGAATTTAAAAAGGGTTTTAAAAATAACCAGAATATCCAATGATTGCATTGGAGTGGATTTGAATCTAAATTGTCTTCGGAATATTTCGATGTTGGAATTCGTGATTATACAGGTGTTGTTATGGAAATTTGAAAGATATACATTTATATCGTTATTTCCAATACGACATTTGTTAATCGTAGAATTTGATATTGAATATAAGCCGATATATTTTCTATTCAGAGCCTTATATTGAATATCAAATGTGATTTGGGTTTGTCGTGAATGGTGTCTTCACTAACACTGTTCTTGAACCCAGTTGAGAAAAGATTAAATCTTTTTATTTAGATTTAATGAAGTGTACCAATTAAATAATATTTAATTGGAATTGAATTGATATTGATTTTTGGGTTTATCGTGAACAGTGTTTTAAACAACACTCGTTCTTTAACCCGATAATTAATGGAAAGTGATTTTGGGTTTATCGTGAACTGTGTTTTTAAATGACACGGATTCTTTAACCCAGTTAACGATTAAAACTAAGTGGAGTTTTAATGAATCTTTAATTAGATTGAAATGATCGAGAATGGAGTATCACCAGTTTTGCTCCAGGCGATAGTTAAATCTTTAATTAGATTTGAACGTGAAATGGTAATTGAATTTACCGATAACACCGTGGTGTTAGATATGATGTATAACCAGTTTTACTTCATGGGATGAATAGGTTGGGATTGGGAAATTAAAACAAATGATTACTTCGGTAAGGTTCGCTAATCCCGACTAGTTTGAATTGATATTCAAAAGTAGATTAAAGAATAAATTCAAGAATTTATCTTTGATAAAATTAATGGGAACCTTTCCCTATGAATGTGAAATTTAGAAACTAACTGTCGGTTAGCTAAGCAGAATGGTTTTCTGGATATTGATCTGATGTTGGTTTCGGCCTTCGGGGTTAATATTTGGGGAATTATTCTCTTGATTAATTTACGGTTAGTGACTGATGAATTGGAATGAGGCGTATGTTGTGTTTGTGTAACACTTATTTAAAATATACGCGAGTTATTCGGAAAGACTGGGTTTATCCCATTCTGAATAACTATACGACGATTAGTCGAAGATGAAGACGGTGGTCGAAGACCGGAAGTCTTCACGTCGTTTGGGTGATTACTGATGATCTTGATTGGGCTGTACACCCAAGAAGATGGAAACAGTTGGTGATCGTCCAGACGTACTTGGAGATCGATGGATATGCGGGGTACTAGGTGCCTCCGGTTTCGTTCAGACCCAGAACGGACTTGTAAATGGACTGTGTGTCTGACATTGGATTTTAGTCTGTGTGATTGATCTCTATTAAATATATATCTGTTTGGCGGCGGAGAATTTATTCTCTTGCTTAACGCCCTTCTCTGAGACGTAAGAGCTCAGGGGTTATATATTGATGGATATCAAACGCATGGAGTGAATTGCCTGTGTGGCATGCCTAAGTGGCAATTGATCGAGGCTTCTGTTGAAAAGCAAAGTCTTGTGGTGATGATCAAAGCAAGGCCTTTGTGGCGTAGCTTTGTGTAACGTTTACCTCGCGTGTTTCACACCCGGTATGAACCAAAAACGGGAGAGGACGTCAGGGAGGGCATGCGTTTCTTTCTAACTAAAAGGTGGCGTCAGTGGTTTTACACGCCCTGACGAGTTTGACTTATGTGGTTGTTGCTGTTGCGAGGCGCCTCGGATTGATCGGTCGTTCTCGAACCGATGGAGTCATTTAGTTGGCTCACCTACGCCCCATAGGGCGGGGAAACGCATGTTCAGGCATTTTAATCCACATCGGTGGACCGGCCCTGAGGATCCAAGGCTTGACTGAGTACTTGCCTGAGGCACGGGCTAGAGCGTCTCGAATCGGTTGAGGACTATCTTTTGCCTCGGTTCATAGATGGAAATCCAATTTCCAAATACGTGACTTTGCGGTTTTATTTGTAAACCTATATATGGCGACATAGTGTTATGGGGCATTCATGCCGCCTATGATTGATACTTATGATTTGAAGTTGTTTTATACACTATGCACTTATAGTAGTATCAAATGATTTGTTTTAAACGTATCAAGCATTCTTTGGCTGTTATAAGGGAAAACCCTATCCTCGGCTGCGTTGCATTGTGTGATGGGACCTGGGTCTTATAACAGCTTCATTTTTCTTTATTTAGCATTGCGCTATTTGATTTATGCACTGGTATTCTTGGGAGGAAACTCGTTCCGTGTTATACGGCGTGGTCCCTTGATTTACCTAACTTTAAAATAAAGATTAACTGCTTTAGTTCTCACACCAGTCACATGGCTGACCTGGAGTTTATTGTTTTAACCTAAACTCTGGGTGCCCTTATTTTGACACGGGCAGCTAGTAGTTTTGGTTTTGCAGATCTATATTCACAGGATCCTGGTTTACAGCCGGAACGATATCCGGAAAGCTTTGTATCCGTATATCTCATTCTAGTTGTGTATTGTATTATTTTTCCGCTGCTATGTATTTAAATGTAATTCAAATCTCTTATATTTCTGTGTAATATTCGTTTATACTCTGTATATTCTTGTAATCTGATGCATTGTTGTAACATGCAATGAAATGTTCTTTTATATGCGTTCTGTTGTGGTTTGTTCTCGAACTATCCGACTTCCTTTACGGGGAAGTTACGGGTTTTCACAGTTGGTATCAGAGCTTTGGTTTACAAAGCAGAGAATAAGACACATTAGAACCATACGAAAGAATTCATCAGATATTGGATTAGTAAAATCCAATGAGAATGACTCGTTAGAGATGGGATCAGTAGTATCCTAGAACGAGTGTAAAGAGTATATTTTTGAAAGTGAAAACAAATTTTTGTTTTGAAAATTTAAATCAATTATTCGTATTTGATTATTTATTTATATTGATGTGGACAATCCAGTATATATAGATTTTGCGTATACGTCTGATCCACTTGTATTCGAAATTTTAATATACTTGATAGATATAGAATTACACTCTAATCGCCCGGAGATGATTTTGATGATGGAGCTCCATCATTAGAATTTATGTTCGAGTGACGAAAGTGGGCTTTCTATATATTTCCTATTGATTGGTGTGAGAACCAAAATTTGATAGGGCTTATTGTTGTGATTTGGCATCAAAAATCTGATTTTTGTATATGTATCAAAATTATGAATTTGAAACTCTAATTCACTAATAGATTGATGATTGTGTTGTTTGTTTATTTGTTTGACAATTTTGAACCATTTAGCCTAATTGAAACAAATTATTGAATTGTATTAAAATTGGGCGCATTTGCTTGCATATACATATACTTACATTGAACAGGTCATAGCAAGGAGGCTAGAGCAGAGAATAAAATTTGTTTGCCCGACTAATAGGTACATGTTTACTACATAATTTACTGTTTTGTTTGGGTGATGATGATTTTATGAGCCTATTGGCTAGCCGCTTGGCTTTTTCTTTTTCTTTTTGAGATCTAAAGGACCGGGGAAGCTATTTGAAATTCCCCGATGCTCCCGGTGCAGGGGAGGTTATGGCGAAATTTTTCGAAAATTTAGGGTGTTAGCCAAATTTTTGAAATTTTGAAATTTCTCAGAAACTAAAGAGTTGGAGAATGGAAACCAGATGGAACGTAGAGTTGATTAATCAAACCACTTTCGACTTTGTTCCTTTTCGGGGACGAAAAGTTTTAAGTGGGGGAGATTGTAACAACCCGAAAATCTGGGCCAGTTTAAATTTTTTATATTGGCAATTTTAGCGAATTTTGAATATTTAAAATAGATTATTTTAAATAAAATCTACGAGAAATTTATTTTGAATATAATTCGACGTATATATTATATGCGTCGTCGTTAGAATATAATAATTATATATATAATTATAAATAGAATTGAAAATGGCGCGGTAGTTCGATAATTCGATTTCAAACTTCAATTGAATGTACCGGGTGCAAAACAATCCGGATTTTAGTGAAACCAAAAACAATAGGATCTATTTGATAATATCTTTCCAACGAATCCGAAAAATCAAGATTTCATAGCGGGAATCAAAAGATATGTCCAGTTGAAAATTCTGAATAGTCGCTATGGAATTCAGGCCCTTAAAATTGGACATTTTGCAAACGACCTCGGATTTCGACGAAACCAGTTTTGTTGGGTCCGTGATGTCGAATTATTGCTAGGTTTCAAATTTCATAATTTTTCGAATCAATATGTGAGGGTGGCAAAGGAAAACGCGTTTGACCAGTTTCAGTTGATTTTAATCGACTGGAAATTGGCCATTTTTCAAACGATCTCAGAATTCGACGAAACTAGTTTTGTTAGGACCGTATCATCAATACGAAGCTAGAAAATATTTTTATGGAATTTTTAGAGGCTGTATGTGTCCCCGGTAATTTGAAATGTACGTTTAAAATTCAATATACCAGATTTAAAAGTAAATTCAACGGAAACTGATTCAAATGATCGAATCAACCTACGATACATGTCCCATTGTGTTCGGAATGGGGGTTAAACGCTATGGACGACAGGCAGTGGGCCTCGTTTCGAGGTCATATGTAAAAGTCAACTTTTTGAGAAAAAAATAATAATAAAATAATTAAAAGCTCTTCTCTCTCCTCACCCTCTCCTATACTTTGCCCCCCCCCCGATTCATCAAAGCAGAAAACAGGAAAGAAAAAAAACTGCTCGTTCGAATCGAACGCCGACCCTCCCACCGCCATCGCCCAACCTCTAACCGCCACCAGAGCCTCTCCGCCCCTCTCCTCCTTCTTCTCCGCCTCGAGCTGCTGCTCCTTCTCCCTCCCCCTCCTGTCAAGGACCGCACCTCCTCGCCGTGCCCAAACCGCAGCCGCGCCACCCCTGCTGACCGCCACCGCGACGAGCACCAGGCCATTTCCCCCCCCCTCGCAGACCAATGTAAGCCTTTTATTGTATTTTTATTTTTATTTTTAATTCTGAAAATTTCTGATTTTAATTAGGAGGTAAAACTGATTTTTAAAGCATTTAAAACTGATTTTTAAAGAAGTTAAAACTGATTTTTTTTTACAGATTTAAAAACTGATTTTTTATTTAAACTTTAAAAAGAAAAAGATTAGAACTTTAAAAAGAAGAAAAAGATTAGAACTTTAAAAAGAAGAAAAGATTTAAACTGGGATAGAAAGATCAGATTTTACATTAGAAAAGATGGAATTTTTAGCATCGAAATAAAAATATGATTTTTATATATTGAACTTCGAAATAAAAATATGATTTTTATATATTGAATAGCGAAGTAAAAATTCGATTTTTACATAGGTAGTGAAAGCGGACAACGAAGGTAACAAAAAGGCGAGAACGAAGAAGATTTATATCAAAGAAGAGTCAAGATATTTGGATAGCTTTCTGTGAGAACTTCTCACCTTTCAATTTAATTTTTCTAGTTATATATATACTAGGATGTAGACGGTGTTTAGTAGCACCCGACACCCGTCATCCACAGACCATGGATGGCTTGTTTGTTAAATTGTTTGGTTGTGTAGTTGATTAGATGATTTGATTTGAAATTGAATTGTTGGGTGAAATAAATTGATTTGATTGATGTGTGAATGGCGTGGGCCTTCACTAGACCGGGGATAAGGCTAGGCCTTGTCCCGTTTCTAGTATCGTGCCGTTATGCCGCCGAAATTTTCTAAAATATGTTAGAAAAATAAAAATATCATTTTATTTAAAGAATGAACTGAATAGAAATTCATATGTTGGAATAAGATGTTTTATCGTTAAAAATATAATTTTTAACGTGAATGTAAATAAATAAATATTCATTTACAAACCCGACGGTTTGTTTATGTACACCTATTTGAAGGACATTGATTGGGTCGATAAATTTTACACATCGCCCAACTGCACAAATAAAATATGTGTTTGATTGTTTGAAACCCCACACGGGTGTTAGGATGAAATTTGAAGTTCACTCATCCTGATTGATAAAATATGTCGATCGATTGATTGACAGGCTGTTATAAGCATTAGATATCTATATTTGATGCTTATACAGTGTAGTGCACTTTGGTTGATGGTTGATTATTTTTCAATGCTATTATATACATGTGTTGTATGAAAATCCATATAATTAATTTTATATGGTAATTGATTGGGCCTCATTCCAATTTGAAAAATAAAGAATAATATAAAATAAAAGTTCATGTGTTGACAGTACTCATCCATTGAGATTGGTCATGTGTTGAACGAAATATTTTGATAGTAACAACTATTTTGAAAAAGAAATATTTGAAATAGAATATTTGAAAATAGAAATTTATGAAGCCGTGTTGATTAGATTGACGCCATTTTGACGTGAACGATATTTATATCGATTTTATTCATTTTGAAATGAAATAAATTGAAAACGATTTCGAAATGAAATAAATTGAAAACGATTTCGAAATGAAATAAATTAAAAACGATTTCGAAATGAAATAAATTGAAAACGATTTCGAAATGAAATAAATTGAAAACGATTTCGAAATGAAATGAATTGAAAACGATTTCGAAATGAAATAAATTGAAAACGATTTCGAAATGAATTGAATTGAAAACGATTTCGAAATGAATTGAATTGAAAAGGATTTCGAAATGAATTGAATTGAAAACGATTTCGAAATGAATTGAAACCGAATTCAATTTGAATTGAAAGCGAATTGAAATGAATTCAAATTGAATTGAAATTTGAATTGAATAGAAATGAATTTTAAAACGAATTTATAAAGAAGAATTCAATTTTGATTTGAATTGAAATGGAAGTTGAAATTGCTTTTGAAACGAATTTAAAACTATTTATATAATTCGTTTTAAATAGAAATCGACGAAATATATATTATATATATTATATATATAATATAATGGCCTGAATAGAACGCGCCGCGCCGCGGCAGTTCGTGAATTTCGACCATTTATTTCAAACGGACATTACGGGAGATCCGACCGTCGGATTTTCCTAAAACCGGAACCGTTGGGTTCGTATCGAAAAGAGCTTTCTAACGAATATTAGAAATTTGAAATCTAATGGTTGGATTTGGAATTATGTCCAAATCAAATTTGAAAAAGGTCGCTGTAAGTGCAGTTTGATGGCCGTTGATGGAAATCGACTGTACGGGCCTTAATAAAATTATTAAAAATAGTAATAATTTGTGTAAAATCATAAGAAATGATTTAGAAAGAATTGGGGTGAAAAACTCCATATTTGAAAAGATAAAAATAGATTTTTATCGAAATGAACTGGTTTTGAACTAGAATTATGATTCTATTTATTTTTAAATAAATAAATTGAATTTAAAAAGGGTTTTAAAAATAACCAGAATATCCAATGATTGCATTGGAGTGGATTTGAATCTAAATTGTCTTCGGAATATTTCGATGTTGGAATTCGTGATTATACAGGTGTTGTTATGGAAATTTGAAAGATATACATTTATATCGTTATTTCCAATACGACATTTGTTAATCGTAGAATTTGATATTGAATATAAGCCGATATATTTTCTATTCAGAGCCTTATATTGAATATCAAATGTGATTTGGGTTTGTCGTGAATGGTGTCTTCACTAACACTGTTCTTGAACCCAGTTGAGAAAAGATTAAATCTTTTTATTTAGATTTAATGAAGTGTACCAATTAAATAATATTTAATTGGAATTGAATTGATATTGATTTTTGGGTTTATCGTGAACAGTGTTTTAAACAACACTCGTTCTTTAACCCGATAATTAATGGAAAGTGATTTTGGGTTTATCGTGAACTGTGTTTTTAAATGACACGGATTCTTTAACCCAGTTAACGATTAAAACTAAGTGGAGTTTTAATGAATCTTTAATTAGATTGAAATGATCGAGAATGGAGTATCACCAGTTTTGCTCCAGGCGATAGTTAAATCTTTAATTAGATTTGAACGTGAAATGGTAATTGAATTTACCGATAACACCGTGGTGTTAGATATGATGTATAACCAGTTTTACTTCATGGGATGAATAGGTTGGGATTGGGAAATTAAAACAAATGATTACTTCGGTAAGGTTCGCTAATCCCGACTAGTTTGAATTGATATTCAAAAGTAGATTAAAGAATAAATTCAAGAATTTATCTTTGATAAAATTAATGGGAACCTTTCCCTATGAATGTGAAATTTAGAAACTAACTGTCGGTTAGCTAAGCAGAATGGTTTTCTGGATATTGATCTGATGTTGGTTTCGGCCTTCGGGGTTAATATTTGGGGAATTATTCTCTTGATTAATTTACGGTTAGTGACTGATGAATTGGAATGAGGCGTATGTTGTGTTTGTGTAACACTTATTTAAAATATACGCGAGTTATTCGGAAAGACTGGGTTTATCCCATTCTGAATAACTATACGACGATTAGTCGAAGATGAAGACGGTGGTCGAAGACCGGAAGTCTTCACGTCGTTTGGGTGATTACTGATGATCTTGATTGGGCTGTACACCCAAGAAGATGGAAACAGTTGGTGATCGTCCAGACGTACTTGGAGATCGATGGATATGCGGGGTACTAGGTGCCTCCGGTTTCGTTCAGACCCAGAACGGACTTGTAAATGGACTGTGTGTCTGACATTGGATTTTAGTCTGTGTGATTGATCTCTATTAAATATATATCTGTTTGGCGGCGGAGAATTTATTCTCTTGCTTAACGCCCTTCTCTGAGACGTAAGAGCTCAGGGGTTATATATTGATGGATATCAAACGCATGGAGTGAATTGCCTGTGTGGCATGCCTAAGTGGCAATTGATCGAGGCTTCTGTTGAAAAGCAAAGTCTTGTGGTGATGATCAAAGCAAGGCCTTTGTGGCGTAGCTTTGTGTAACGTTTACCTCGCGTGTTTCACACCCGGTATGAACCAAAAACGGGAGAGGACGTCAGGGAGGGCATGCGTTTCTTTCTAACTAAAAGGTGGCGTCAGTGGTTTTACACGCCCTGACGAGTTTGACTTATGTGGTTGTTGCTGTTGCGAGGCGCCTCGGATTGATCGGTCGTTCTCGAACCGATGGAGTCATTTAGTTGGCTCACCTACGCCCCATAGGGCGGGGAAACGCATGTTCAGGCATTTTAATCCACATCGGTGGACCGGCCCTGAGGATCCAAGGCTTGACTGAGTACTTGCCTGAGGCACGGGCTAGAGTGTCTCGAATCGGTTGAGGACTATCTTTTGCCTCGGTTCATAGATGGAAATCCAATTTCCAAATACGTGACTTTTCGGTTTTATTTGTAAACCTATATATGGCGACATAGTGTTATGGGGCATTCATGCCGCCTATGATTGATACTTATGATTTGAAGTTGTTTTATACACTATGCACTTATTGTAGTATCAAATGATTTGTTTTAAACGTATCAAGCATTCTTTGGCTGTTATAAGGGAAAACCCTATCCTCGGCTGCGTTGCATTGTGTGATGGGACCTGGGTCTTATAACAGCTTCATTTTTCTTTATTTAGCATTGCGCTGTTTGTTTTATGCACTGGTATTCTTGGGAGGAAACCCGTTCCGTGTTATACGGCGTGGTCCCTTGATTTACCTAACTTTAAAATAAAGATTAACTGCTTTAGTTCTCACACCAGTCACATGACTGACCTGGAGTTTATTGTTTTAACCTAAACTCTGGGTGCCCTTATTTTGACACGGGCAGCTAGTAGTTTTGGTTTTGCAGATCTATATTCACAGGATCCTGGTTTACAGCTGGAACGATATCCGGAAAGCTTTGTATCCGTATATCTCATTCTAGTTGTGTATTGTATTATTTTTCCGCTGCTATGTATTTAAATGTAATTCAAATCTCTGATATTTCTGTGTAATATTCGTTTATACTCTGTATATTCTTGTAATCTGATGCATTGTTGTAACATGCAATGAAATGTTCTTTTATATGCGTTCTGTTGTGGTTTGTTCTCGAACTATCCGACTTCCTTTACGGGGAAGTTACGGGTTTTCACATTATATATTGGTAGTTATCGATCGCATGGCATGAATTATCAATGTGACATGCCAAGATGCAATTGATCGAGGCTTTTGTTGAAAAGCAGAGCCTTGTGGATGATGATCAAAGCATAGCCTATTTCGGCATAGCTTTGTGTATAACATTACCTCACGAGCCTCACACCCCGGTAAGAGTCAGAAAGGGACAAGGGAACGCAGGAAGTGCACACGTTTCTTTCTAACTGGAAGTGATATCAGGGTTTTGCAAGCCCTGACATTTTACTTATGTGGTTGATGGAATGAGGCGCCTCGGATTTATTGGTCGATTGTGACCATTTTATAGGTCCAATAGGATCGAGAAGCGTGTGTTCGGGCATAACTAATCCACTAAAGTATTTGTGGACCGGCCCTACAGTATCCAAGGGTTCGCCAGCGTCCGAACCCTGAGACATTGTTAGAGTGTCTCGAATCGGTTAGGAGATAGTCCCTAGCCTTGACTCAGGATGGAAACCCAATCTCCAATACGACATTGCGGTTTTGATTGTAAACCTATATATGGCGACATAGTATATGGTAGCTATGCCGTCTAGGATTGATATATTTACTTTGAAGTATTTTTGAAACATATTAGACACTAATAATAATATTAAAAATATTATTTACTACATATCAAGCATTTTTTATCATTATAAGGTAAAACTCTATCCTCCATTTTGTGTTGCATTGTGTGATGGGACTTTAGTCTTATAATGATTTCATTTTCTTAAAAGCATTGCGTTGTTTTTGAAATAAAAATTTATTAAAACATATGCACTAGCAATCCAATGGAGTAAACCCGTTCCGCGTTAGCAGCGTGGTCCTGTGATTAGTCATATTGTTAGTTAAGAAAGATTTCTCATACCAGTCCCATAACTGACTCGTAGTTTGTTTCACTTTGCAAACTCGGGTGCCCTCTTTCCACACGGGCAGCCAAATGACAGGTTTAGGTATAGACACATTCTGGACTGGGGCTTGCTTATAAAGAGGATGAAGAACATTTTCCTTTTTATCTTTTTATTGCTTCTTGAGACATTTAGGCATTATTGATCTTTGATGTATTTGGTGGAGATTGAGACTTATTTCTTTTTTTCTTGAGACTTCTATTTTGCTAAGTGTATCCTATAACTGCGTACTCCGATGTTTTTGATTTTATGTTGTGATGACATTCTTATTTCCGCTGCAATGATTTATGTGTTATGTTATTATCTGAGATCTGTTATTGTTGTAATTATGTTATGCTCCTATGATTTTCCTTACTTTCGTACCACAGAAGTTTGGGGTCGTCACACATTAATCGAGGACAACTAATTTGTGTCTACTTATCTATATAAATTCACTCAGAAATCAAGATGAACGCCTAAATTTCAGACCTTATCATGTTCAAAAGCTCAACCCAACAAAGAATTACATGGTTATGTGCTCAAGTTTCCTACCTGGTTAAATAAGCTGAAGTTTCCTAATCTAACAAAGAACCAGTCTTTAATCGATAAGCTGAAATTACTTGTTCCAACACTATCGCACACATTCATATGATCAATTTTAGCATACTGGGGTAATAAGTTTTAAACAAATGGACTCCATATGGACGTAATAGATGCAGTTACTTCCACAAAGATACGTCATATATAGCTAGGAAGGATTGAAAGAGTACTTTAGTAACAATAAAAAATTCAATGGATAACAGAGTGGTGCTAACATTAAGACGTGTAGTAGAATGACATAACTTGCCAGCATGTTTTTAAATATGTGGATATAACGCACAAGCGAAAGGAAAAAATTGGTAAATATCCTAAAAAGGTTCAGCTCTTGAGCTTAAACCCATATCAGATGACATACACTAATAAAACTGAGCTATTTGCCCCCCAATTCAGAGGAACACTAGGAGATGAGAATAATGTCTTTGATACAATTCAGCTTAAAACAAACAATCAAAACAGCCAAACAACCTAACAGGCAATTTCTACTTACAAACAAAACCCTATCTACAAACAAAATTCACACAATTACAATTCACATCGGCAAATTCATACAAATAAACTTAACTGCAAACAAAATTCACTGCAAATATAAATTGATGAAAACAGGACCTTGAATTGAAACTTCTGCTGATTGATGATTGATGATTGACAAAAGAAGCATGATGGAAGGAATCCTGTGTTTAGGATGCAAGAGGAGGTGATTCCAGAGAAAGGTGGAGGCACATTTTGGTGACCGAAAACCCTAATTTGGGTTTTCGGTCACCATTGAAGTAAAACAAATGGAATGAGGAGCGACCAAATTTTTAATTCCAAGTGCCTAAGGGGATGCACAATATGATACACATTCGATTTGGCCTTAAGCCGTATCAAATTTACCGATCCGAAGCATTCGCGATGGATGGTCAAATTTGGGGTGTTTAGGGTGGTGCGGATCGCAAACTGGTGTTTGATACAGATCTGAGCATTATCAATTTTGATACGGTTTTTAGCCGAACTGTATATCCGCATCCTTCTGTGCCAAATTCACTGATATGGTGTAGTGTGTGTTAATCAACATGTATATTATATGATGCTTTCCTGCTTTTACCAAAATAGCTAATATGATTAAATGTAATGTGATTATCTATTATAAGATCTTTTTTTGTGGTAGCCAATTCATAATTTTCTATTATTATTTGACAAATAAAACAATTGATTAATATATTCTGTTACTAAAAGATATTGTTTTGTTCATTACATAGTTATATACATTCCAGGTTGGTGGTTGACAAGATAAATTCCATTTCTTCCTTCAACCATAAGTTGCCTATAAAGCCATCTCAAGTTTATATTTCAATTATTATGCATTCTGGACCATATCCAAAAGAAAAAAATTCATGGTGTAGCATTTTTTTTACATAGATAAATTTGTTTGATTCTAATTGATCAAATTTATGTCTTCAAATTAAATTAATTATGTATTTAAATATTATTTTTCATATGCATCTTAATATTTGGTGTTAGGAACAGTAATTTAACATTTACAATTTAAATTTATATGTGCTAGGATGTCATCATCGTCTGATCGTTAAACGAAGAAGTTTCAATTTAATGGTTTACCAATGCAATTTGGTTAATTTTGGAATAGTTTGCTTAGCTTAAATACTATAACTAAAAAAAGGATACTTCTAATTTTTGTATATGTTTTGTTATCAAAAACCCAACCAAAGTAACATTTTTGATCCAGCCAAAACAAATAGAAATCTTATAAGGAGTAATTTTGTTATCTCAGCTTGCAGTTATAATTATTTAATGTGTACCAAAATCGAGGTACAACAATGCCTTTTAGTTCTGCATTTTGTCTTTTCTTTTGTTTGTTTGAATATTAATCATGATTCTTTGAATATGGAGCCTATGTTCGGAATTTCTTATATTACTAGATGTATCATTTGCATCTTCTTATTTCGCTTTTCCTATAAATACTATAGTGTTTTTTTTCATTATTTCTACTCATTATTTACATCATGTATTGCTTATCTAAGATTCAAAACTAAATAAATAGAGCAAGAGAAGTATCAGTTTGATTGAAGAGTTAACATATGTTCAAAGTTGTTTTTCCTTCTTTTTTATATATGTAAGAATAATGGAAACAACATATTCAGTTTTTGTTAACTTATCTATTAGGCTAAATTTCAAAGAAAATGTTGCTTTATTTGATTAGCATATATTTGTTAGGTTGTATGCATCATCACTATTGTTCTGAGTTTAGTAACAAGACATGTTATATGAACTGCTCATTTCTACAATTCAGATTGATTTTGAAACTTCTACTTACTTCCTTAAATTGTGTTATCATATGCTTTGTGTGTAAGATGAAAGTTTTAAGGTACAACAATATGACTATGTTTTTACTGCACTAAAGAGGTGCCTAACATTAGGATTTCTTTTCTTTGTCATCACAACTATTAATACTGGAACACAATATATCTTTATCTAGATTGCATTTTGACATTGTATCTTGTAAAGTACAAAATTAATTTTTGTGTGTTTATTAGTAATATTTTTATATTTTTCTTTCATTCAAGTTGGGAACAAATTAATGGACCATAAGATTAAATTCAAATAACAAACCTAAACACCATTCTCTTCTTAAGCATTGGATCTACGACAGATATCTAAGAGCACATATGGTAGTTTGACATGGTTCAATCATACATTTTGACATTAGCTTTGTATCTAAATTTGTTGTTATTTGCCACTATATGAAGAAATTCATTCGTCAAATGGTTTTGGTCAAAAATGTCTTTGATTATAGGAGAGTGATTATCTTTTGAAGTAGTTGAATATTAATAGAGTAATTCAATTCACTTAGAAATAAATTTTGTAGTATACAGATTATAAACGGTAATTATTCTAGCTCTCTTAGGAGGTAGAGGCGCATCCTATTAATATGTACCATAATTGAGAAACTCCAAATCATGAAGTTCACGTTCGCTGGCTTTTCTTTTGTCTATTAAATATTTGACAAGTCACATACTAATATGTGCTCATGTGAACATATGTGCCCCTTTTGAATGACGACATGATTTAGGCATGAACTAAAATAATTGCAATAAACAAATGAAGGGAACACACATCCTAGTTTTTTACTGTATAACAATTATGTTTCTTTTGATGAGATATAAATTGGAATCTAATGTGCTGAAGCGATGTACCATTATCGTTTTCTAAATGTATTTTAATATAGGAGGACTTATTTAATTTTGTAGATTAAGCCCACATATTTGCTTCTTTCATATTTGGTTGATAAAATACAAAAACAAGGAAAGCAATAATTTATTTTAAGGTTAATAAACCATTTGTGTGTCTAAAGACAATGAGAAGCACATATTAGATTGATGTTAATTATTTTAACTAATACTATCTAGATCATTTGGTAAATATATCTGTACTGAATATGTGCAAGGTCATATTACTCATTGTTATTACTAGATTAATGAAAAGGAATAGTTAACAAATTGTATATGTGTTAACATGTCTATATTTGGGGGGGGGGGGTAACATCAATTAACAAAAATGGAAATTATGATTGTTCTTCATTTTGAAATTTAATCTTAATGCCTAGAAACGTCATATCAAAAAATAAGTTTCACAAAACACCACTGTGAATGTTTCCAGTAAAAATATATATATTTAAAGCGCATGTATTTGCAATTAGGAATGCAAATATTTGTAATTTAAAATGAAAATATTTGCAGTTCTAACTGTGCATTTTTAGAAAATGAAAATTTGCAATTTGAAGTGCAAAATATATAAAGCATAGAACTTATGTTCTTGCAGTGTGGACTACAAAATATTTAATTTAAAAAAGTATGCATTTAGAGCTGCAGATATTTGCTATGCAGAATGTTGGTGTTTGCAATTTTGACCACAAATATATGTTGTACAAGTTATACATTTTTCATTCTAAAATTTGGCAGAATGTTTCATGAAACTTTCTCTTAGAGGGAGGGGGGTTAGAAGATATTGGGACTTTTAAAAAAAATGCATTAATAGATTTTTTTTTACTATTTGAAGTTGGGAACTTTCAATTTCTAGCCAGTCAACATAGTCATGGTCGAAAACCATTATCCCATTTAGTTTGTGAAAATAGCAGATTGTGTTTTCATGGAAGGCTGGTAATAGGGATAATAAGGATAATTTGAACCAAATTTGGACATAAATATCTCATTATATATTGAAGCAAATTATATATGTGCGAATTTTGTTTAATTTCCACCAACAACAGCTACATAATGAATGCAATAACGGAATTTGTTCATTCTGAATTGATTGAGTCTGTACATAGTTGCATGGTTTATCACTTATTTAGGTTGCAGTTCATAAGCATTTTGAAAGATATATATTCCATACACCGTTCTGTTTGAATTGTCTAACACAATACCTAGAACTTATTTCCAATGGCCTTGCATTACCAAAATCTATTTGTTAATTGTTATCAACTAACTACATCAGTGCATACCTGATTACCTGTATGGCATATCACTCCTCCAGGTTAGTGATCATATACGGTTTTAAAGGTATATATTACACGACCACAATTTCTTAAATTGATTTCCAATAGCCTTGCACTAAACCTTTTGAATATATATTCTCAGTCTCTAGGCGTAAAATGTTCTTAGCTCAAACTTCTGTTGTGCTTTTGTGTAGTTTAGTGACATCTCCAAGTAATAAAAGATCATGCATATCAAGCTTACCTTGATTTTACAAGACGTATTTTGGTAAGTTAACACCATCGGACTGGAAAATTGCATCAGGATTTTCAAACTTATATTTATAATTGCATTAAATGCATTTCAATCCTGATTATCATAATTGGTTGTTATTCAATACTTAAAAGATTGATTTTCCATGATTTTCCATGATTTTCCAAACATTTTTAGAAAGGGCAATAACATGGATGATTGTTTCTTGTAATTCTGTTACATTGAATACTAAGAATTTGCCTATGAAGCTTGATTTTAAATGATTCTATAATATATTTCATATTTACTTCTTCTTATTGTTTCTAAAACGAAAGCTTTATGATGGCATTAACTATTCAAATTTATACTCATCCTTGTTTCATAACTAGTTGTTTTGGATTTTATTGGCATGTATAACAATTTCTGTATGTTGATTGTTGCAAACTATAATATAATGCGTTTGTTTAAACCAAAAATGGTTCAACACCAAAGATATTAAAAGGAGCCACAATATGGTTAGAAATTAAAAGGATCCACAATCGCAAAATAAGCTGGAAAAAAGTAAGTATAAACACAAAATTTTTTATAATGATTCGATCTAGGACTGATCAATGTCCACTTTTGGAGTAATATTCATTATCACGGAGAGATATACAAAGTTCATCACCTCATACATCTCATTTTGGCTCATTCCCTCATTTTACAATGATTTTCCTCTCTTTAATGGATTGATTCTCTCTAGATCGTTATGGAAGTGGTTGGACCCTTTGAATGCGTTGAGCGTGAGAGTGTTTGTTCCACGATTTGAGCACTTAGTGGATCAACGATGTATCCATAGCGGTCGAGATGTGAATTGAAGCTCAGTGGAGGATTAATGGCGGTTGGAGAGAAGTAGAATGGCGGATCACAGTTTAGAGATGGCGGATCTCGGTTTGCAGATGATGGATATCGGTTTGGAGAGAATGAATGAAGATCAGAGAACTTTGAGTGAGCTTTAATGGATCTCTAATGGAGATTTGAGATGATGTGAATCGAACTAGAGCAATTTTACATGGAGCATGAAGGGGATTTGATCCATTTGATGTTCGAGGAAGATGGAGTGAGCTTAGGAGGCCATTAATGGAGCTTGGATTGCTTGAGAATGGTGGAGAAGTGATTTGGGCGGCCCTTCGGGGTGGAAGAAACGGTCCCTTGAATGGTGGTGAAATGGGGTATTTATATGAGAACTTTGGACCAAGTGGCAAAGCTGTAATGTGACGATCCTAAATCCCCGTTCCCCGGTGGCAAGGGTAATCTTTGGAATATAACACATAAACAAATAACAGCAGAACAGAAATATATCATTACACAAGATAATGTACAACAGAATAAACTGGATAAACATAATCATCAGAGTTACACAGTATACAGGATCACACTTAGTACAACATACAGTTTCAACTTTATATAAAATGTCTACAGCGGAATCAAACATAATATACATAACAGGAGCTGAACAGCATAAAAGAAGTGATAGAATCCATCTTTAGTTCCATAGCTATCCAGAAAGAGCCTGGTAAAACTTGAATACAAGGTTGCCCGTGTAGAAAATAGGGCACCTGAGTTTGCAAGTGAAACAAACTACGAGTCAGTCATGGGACTGGTATGAGAAATCTACTTAACTTAATTTACAATGAGGCAAATCACAGGACCATGCCGCTAACGCGGAACGGGTTTACTCCATTGGATTTCCGGTGCTCAAAACAAGTAAATCATTTAAGCATCGAAATGCTTTTTATAAAAATGAAGCCATTATAAGACTCAGGTCCCATCACACAATGCAACGCAAACCGGAGGATAGAGTTTTTACCTTATAATGGCTAAAATATGCTTGATACATATAAAACAAAAGCACTTGATATTATTACTAGTGTTTATATGTTTCAAAAACAATTTCAATCATAAGTATCAATCATAGATGGCATAAGTGCCCATACCACTATGTCTCCATATATAGGTTTACAATCAAAACCGCACGATGTCATATTAGGAAATTGGATTTCTGTCATAGACCAAGGCAAGGGATCATCCCTACCGCTTCGAGACTGTCTAGCCCGAGCCTCAGGCAAGTACTTTGTCAAGCCTTTGGATTGTTAGGGCCGGTCCACACGGAGTGGATTAAAATGCCTGAACACTGCGTTTCCCCGCCCTATGGGGCGTAAATCTGGTCTGTATAAAGACCATCCACCGGCTTCGCAGAGATCAAAATAACTGAGGCGCCTCGCTATCCATCATCCACATAAGTAAAACGTCCGGGCGTGTAAAACCCAGACACCACTCTTAGCCAGAAGGAAACGCATGTCCTCTCTGAAGTCCTCTCCCGTTTTTGTTTCATACCGGACTGTGAGGTCCGCGTATAAACGCTATACACAAAGCTAGCTATATTAAAGCCTTGCTTTGATCATCAACCACAAGACTCTACTTTTCAACAAAAGCCTTGATCACAGCATCTCTGTATGCCATGTTGTCAACTACAACGTCAGACACACATCCATTTACAAGTTCGTTCTGGATCTGAATGAAACCGGAGGCACCTTATTCCTCGTCTCATATGTCCAATACAAGAGAGAGGTCCTCGCACATCCGAACGATCAACAAGTACGTCCGGACAACCACCACTGTAACCCTTTCAGGGCAGCAACTCCCATCAAAGACATCAGTAGCCATCCATTCGATGTGAAGATCATCGGTCTTGCACCGTCTTCATATCTTCGACTTCTAATCGTCGACCAATTATTTAAAGAGATTTAACTCGGCCTTTTCAAATAATTCGCGTATATTTAGAATTCAAATCAATTCATTTCCATGGTTAAATTATTTGACATCCATAATTCAGTTCATTAATGTAATTTTCATGTCAAACACATTCAACCATCAAATATCCAATAAACTGAGTAAATTCGGTTTATTTCCATTCCATATCGTTTATAATATTTTATAACAATTTATCGCTATTTTTATTTATTTTAAAATAGCCCATTTATTCAAATGACGCTTCAGGCCATAACGCGACCATGGCGCTGTTTTTCTTCAGATTTGATTTAAACATTTCACACAATCTAACCATTGGATCTTTACAAATTTGGTATCGTTGGAAAGATATTTTCAAAGCGGACCCAATGGTTTCGGTTTCGGGAAAATCCGACGGTCGGATCTCCCGTAATAATCGTTTAAAATCACGATTTGAAAATACCAACTGCAGCGTCGTTATTCGTTTTATTTTAGTTATATATATATATAATCCGTTCTTTGATTTCCAAACCATTTTCATTTCACATATGTGGTAAAAATAATATTTTTAGCCAACAAATATTTATTTCAACACATGACTATTTTTAACACTTCATATCTATGACAAAAATATGATTTTTATTGTCAAAACAATTTATTTCAAACATGAATATTTTTAGCGATTCATATATGTAATAAAAATGTGATTCTTATTGTTAAAACAATTTATTTCAAACATGAATGTTTTATATACTTCATATACAAGATAAAAATGTGATTTTTATCGTTCAAACAATTCATTCATCATATGAATATTTTTCCAACATATGAATATAAATCAAACACATGAATATTTCAGAAAATTTCGGCAGCATAACGGTAGGGGGTTAAAACCAGCACCGTCCCGAGTACGGCTCCTTGCACTACCTTACACCTCACGGCGTTCCCTAAGGGGCTTTTCCTTATAATCTAAATATTTCTATCATTTTCATATCACAATGAATTTTTCTACAAACAATTCCAATTTTTTTTCAACCACAAACTACCATTATCAACCATTCGCATTTATCAACCAAATTTCACGTCAACCAAAATCCAAACAATCACAACCAACATATATCGTCCATGGTCTGTGGACGAGGGGAGTGTGTGTGTATATATATATATATATACGTAGATAAATATATTTCAATTTCATTTCAACTCACGTATGATTTTTACCATGCATATATAACTTATACATCGCACATATAATTTATATAACACTTATATAACTTATACATTGATCATATAATTTATACATCGCCATTCCATTCAAATTTGAATTTAGAAATCTCACATTGGGTTCCACTCCTTCAAAAATTGTAGGAAGCTCCAAAAAATCTTCGGTCTCTTCTAGAATGTAGAGGACGTCACCACGAGTTCAATGTCTCTTGTTTCACTGGATTTCGACAATATGGCAAAAAGATACGATTTTTACCGTGAAATCACGATTCGTAGCGCTTTAAAGTGCTATAAACAGTTTAAAATTTTCAAACTCGTTACCTCAGCAAACTGTTCAAAACTAGGTTTTGATTTTGCGTGAAATCCGTGAAGCTTCGCGTCGATCGGCCGGCACCACGTGAAAGAGGGAGGAGAGGCGCGCCAGGGGTGGGGACCGCGTCAGGTGTGACAGTGGGGAGGAGCTCGGGCGGGGCTTCGAATGGTGAAATCTCGTGGAGGCGATTCCAGCGAAATACACAATGAAAAAATCCAAACTTGGTATGGATTTGAAGAGGAGGTCGAGATCTACAAAATTCCCAACTGGGGTGGAAGATAATTTGGCTTGGTTTGGCCGAAATTTGGTCGGGAAGATGGTGAAGGGTTTCCATTGTGCGTCGCGATACGGGGAGAGAGAAAATGGATTTTTTTAAATAAAAAATCCGATTGGCCCGTGTTATTTATAATTCCAAAACTATCTGTTTTTCCAAACGAACTCCAATTCAAACCCAACGACTATCATCCATAGCCAAATACCCCCATTCCGGACACAATGAAATATGTTTCGTAGGCCTATTCGATTGTTATAGTCAGTTATTCTTCAAATTAAAATGTAAAACATTCAAATATGGATTTGAATGTACATTTTTAATTTGCCGGGGCCACCTATTGATTCTAAAAATTCCAGAAAAATAACTCTAGCTATGCTTGGATGATATGGTCCCAACAAAACTGATTTCGTCGAATTTGGAGACCGTCTGCAAAATGGTCATTTTTTGGTCGATCCAAATTGACAGAAATTAACTAAACATGTTTTCTTTTACCACGCTCACATATTAACTCCAAAAATTATGAAAATTGGAATCTAGCAATAATTTGACATTCTGGATCCAACAAAAGTGGTTTCGTTGAAAACGGAGGTCGTTTGCAAAATGTCTATTTTTACGGCTATATTTATTCCATAGCGACCTTTCTGAAAATTCATTTGGCCATAACTTTTGATTCCCGCTATGAAATTTCTATTTTTCAGATTCATTAGAAATATTTTCTTAAACAGATTTAAATATTTTTGGTTTCACTAAAATCCGTTTTATTTTGCATCCTGTACAGTCAGTCAAAGTTTGAATCCAAATTTTCAAACTACCGCGCTATTTCCAACTCCTTTTTAAAATTAAAATAAATATTTATATTTCAACATCGATTCAAATAAATATATACGTTCTAATTCTCTTCAAAATAAATTTCTAATCATTATTATTTAAAATAATTTATTTTAAATATTCAAAATTCATTAAAATTGCCAAAATAAAAATTTTAAATTGGTTCTGATTTTCCGGGTTGTTACAATCTCCCCCACTTAAAATATTTTCATCCTCGAAAAGGAACGGAGCTGTAAGTTTTTTAACTAACCAACTCAACTCTCATTCTGGCTTCCATTCTTTAACTTTTAAGTTTCTAAGAATTTTCCAATTCTTCAAAAATTTGGCTAACACCCTAAATTTTCGAAAAATTTCGCCATAACCTCCTTTGTACGGGGAGGGGTTTGGAAATTTATTAGGCCGTATTAGGCATCCAATAAATCCTAAAAAGCATACACATATTTATAGTGATATATTCTGGTGTCCACAAGGGAGTGTGTATAGATCATAACTCCAGAGAATAAATTCTCGTCACCCTATAAATGGTTTTTGTGTCTTAATGACTAGATGGACGTGTTTATTGTCATCTCCAGACCCGTGTGGGGTTTTTATTAATCTGGCAATTTACCGTTACATTTTATATAGTCCATATCAGTCTTCGGTTCAACCTGTAATATAGTCATCGCCATACAAGCCTCTCGCTTGTACGGTAAATCTTCAACCTCGTCACATAAGCTCCAAATGCTTATGTGGTATATGATAGGGTATTCTATCTTCAAGAAGTATGCCATGTAGTGTAGTTCAAAATTAATTGTTGCTATCCTATGGTGACGTTTACTATTTCACACAGAACAACCGGCACTCCGCATCCAATGGCATTCACAAGAGTTGATATATAAATAAAATTGCGCATCGAACTCATTAAGGTTTACCTATTTGTCAGGCACGCAAATAAATTCTTTACTCAACAGCAAATCCATTTACATGTCCAAACATATATGATGTACATGCATGTACTTCAATCTATTTCCAAAGCAGTTCAATATTTGATTCAATTTGCATAAATTTACCCTTCATTCTCATGTTGGTTTTATTATTCCAATGTTATTAATTAAACTAACAATCACATAACACAACTAGCAATCAATTTATTGATTAACCTTTTCAAATATATAGTTTGTTTATATACTTAAAAATCATACTTGCTAATGTCATATTATACTTAAAACCACTCATCCAAAAATGAAAACAATAGTGAAGTAGGAAATAATATGGAAATGCAAAATATGGTAAATGTACCTTGCACCAGAGTTAATCAGAGATATCCACTCTGCAATTAGGATAAGCTTTCTTAATGCTCTCTTCAGTTTCCCAAGTACAGTCCCGCGGATCTCCACTCCACCGCACTTTGACTAAGTGAACCTTCTTGTTTCCTCAGCTCTTTAGTTTCTTTGCCAATAATCTTTATCGGCTCTCTCCTCACCGCCAATTCTGGAGTAATTTCCAAATCTTGTTGCGTGGCTTCTTCCACGACCAAGTCTGGATCATGTACATGCTTTCGAAGTTGAGACACGTGAAACACATCATGTACTCCAGGCAACCAATCAGGCAATTGAACCCTATAAGCAAGAGTTCCAATCCTTTCTAGTATAGGAAATGGACCAATAAATCTAGGCGCTAACTTCCCTGTTTTACCGAATTTGACTACTCCTCTAATCGGAGAAACTCGTAGATACACATAGTCACCAACAACAAATGCTAAATCTCTTCTCCTCGACTCTACATCGCTCTTCTGTCGGCTTTGAGCTATTTGCAGTCGCTTCTTAATGAAATCGACTTTGTCTGAAGCTTCGCGAATCATATCAGG
The DNA here is from genome assembly GCA_030737875.1 of Allium sativum. Lineage (NCBI taxonomy): Eukaryota > Viridiplantae > Streptophyta > Magnoliopsida > Asparagales > Amaryllidaceae > Allium > Allium sativum. The sequence continues at coordinate 45,176,934 of CM060915.1, read as the reverse complement.
TCCCAATACAAGTCTATTGCCATGTTCTACCCAACATGCAGGAGATCTACATGGTCGACCATACAGTGCTTAGAATGGTGACATTTTCAAGCTTGCTTGGTAGCTGTTGTTGTATGAGAACTCAGCCAAATGCAAGTAGTCTTGCCATGACCCACCAAAATCAATAACACAAGCCCGTAGTAAATCTTCAAGTATACGGTTCACCCTCTTAGTTTGACCATCTGTTTGAGGATGATAAGAGGTGCTCAAGTTCAGTTTTGTTCCCAATTTTGCTTGGAATACTTCCCAGAACTTACTAGCAAAAATTGGGACATGATCACTAACGATACTCATGGGAACTCCACGCAGTTTAACAATTTACTTAAAATAAATCTGTGCTAGATGTTGAGCCATTCTATTTGATTTGACAAGTATAAAAAGGGCGGTTTTCGTGAAACGATCTACGATCACCCATATACTGTCGTTTCCTTTCCTCGTTCAGGGTAAGCCATCTATGAAATCCATAGAAATCTGTTCCCAGTTCCAATTTGGAATCTCCAACGGTTGTAACAATCCAGCCAGTTTCTGTTGATCGCTCTTGACTTGTTGACAAGTAGAACACTTGCTAACGTATATAGAGATGTCTCATTTTAACGACTTCCACCAGAATGTTCACTTGATATCATTATACATTTTTCTCACACCTGGATTGTAACACCCCACTTCCGTTAAGGTCACTCACAAAGGTAATGCCTTAACTTCGGTGGAATGTTATAAGTAAACAGAACAGAAATTTACAAGATAGATATGTAAAGTAGTACTTGAAAAATCTATAACTTTATTTCAGCAGAACAGAAATAAGTTAGGTTACATCACAATACCAAAACCCAAGTACACAAATATCAGTCTTATACAAAATCCTTCAGAATGCATAATTTTAAAGCCATAATCTCCAACAGAGAATGCCATAAATAGGTAGAATCAAAGCCAAGCAATATTTCAAGCACTTCTAGCACTTCAAGCAGTTGGAACCTGAATCAGGCTCCTATGTTTCCACCCTAAGAACCTGGGTGGGAAACAGAAGAAAAGAGGCGAAACAAACTAGGTCAGACCTAAGTCTGGCGAGTCCAGTGACTTTCTTCATATAAACAGATAACAGTATCATGACATGTAAATAAAACTGGATGAGAGATAATCATAACAGGAGTAGCAGGTTAACAGAAGAGATAGAATGATATACGCTAAACTAAGCTTCTTACTAGGTTTTCACTTCTCTGCACTAATACTAGTATAGAAGAATTAGGTGTTGTCCTAATGTCTAAACAGAAAACAGAATGATCTCTTCAGAAACACGATGCTAGAAACGGTCCTTTACCACCCTAACAGAGACAGACGTTCAGAAACAGAATGCTAGTAATGGGCCTTTACCACCCAAACAGAGACAGACGTACATAAACAGAAGCAGGAACGAAATCAAAGACGGAAACAGAATAATCCCTACGGAAACAAAATATTAGAATTAGTTGTACACTAGTAATGGGCCCTTACCACCCCACAGATGGTACCACATAGAAACAGACAGGTGTTACCACCCCAACAGAAATAGATGGTACCCCAACAAAAACAGACATAACTAAGTGTACCCTAAATTCTACCCCAAGCGGTCGGCTCCCTAATACATAAATACCCTGTGCCGGCCCCACAGAAGGGTGTATCACTCCCTAAAGTGGCAACCTATAGACACAGACCTATTTACATATGTCACGGTGTCTTACATCCTCAGAGCAGACCGGATCCATGCACGCACATGACTCGGATGGAATGCACCATCAACACCCCTCGCTATTATCAGAGTGAACCTCTTACAATTAGTTCAGTAAGCGTGCCCAGACCCCTCTTAGTGTTGGTTCATATTTTTTTGATACCAGAAAAGGGTTACTGACTAATATGGGTCCCAAACAACAGATGACACAAGTAGTTACCTCTCCTAACCTTGTGTCCCCAGACTGATAGATTTCAGATTAACTTGCTTACAGATTTCAGATGTACAAAGTTCATATTAACTAGTTCTTAGATCAGACATACAGGTTAACAAGCCTTCAGACTAACGGATCAGATATACAGATTAACAAGTTTTCAGACTACCTGACCAGATATACAGATTAACAGACTTACAGATTGTTTCACCTAACCTTGTATTGGGCCTACAGATTTACGAAACGGGTTTATTAGATTCATCAGTCCAGTTGTTTTAACCCTATACACCCAACACGTTTTAGGTATCAGATTTATCTTAGATTTGCATTAATTAAATATTAATGCACAGACCTCTCACATTAGGTCGGTAGCTTGTGGCCGCTGGATGTGCCAGGCGGTTCTAGCAGACTTTTGCCGCAAGCCAGACCTGACCTCTTGTCTTTCATTTTTATGCCTACGACCTCTCACATTAGACTGACAGTTTGTGGTTGCTGGTTAAGCCGGTTGGGTTCGGGCAGGCTTCTACCGCAAACAGAGTCTAACCTCGTGTCTTAGCATTCTTATTTTAGCTAAAGTATTCATTCATAGATTATGCCAATATCAGACTAATTATGCCAATTCAACAAATTAGCTTCTTTACAAGTTACAGCAGATATCTCAAAGTTCTATTAACATGTCTTGCTCAATTTTAGATTGAGCCCACAGATTTCCATACCCCAAATTACCGTATCCAGTTTCAACAGATTTAGCAGATTAGGCAATTTAACAGATTTAGTCATCCCTTAAAATTCCATTGACATACCTCGCCTAATCATAAAATTAAGCCTAATTTTACATGCCCAAATTATGGTCATAATTCACAATATAACATACATCCAAAATTTAAGTTAATTTTGCATCGTACAGAATATTCTCAAAAAACCCCAAATACTGATGCATAATATAAATTATGCCAAATTATAGTCGTTGATTACCGCGTATGTCAAATATCCAAAAATCCGAATTAGGCGTATTCACATTTATAATTATCCCTATTATAATATAGGTTTTTCAGGCCTAAGTCACATATCCTTTTCTTCCAAGTCATAGATCATCATATAAAATACGCCCCAAATCTAGACTTTAATCACAACATGTATTATGTCCTCAAAATCAGATCTTGAATTATAACATGCATTATGCCCCCAAATTACAAGTCATATGTTGTCATACAATAATTCTCCTTCTTCCAAATCATAAACCATCATATATAGTATTCCTAGATCTAAATCTTAAATTACAACATATACCCTTTTCTTAAATCAGTCACAAACCAGTCATGTCCAATTATGCATCATTCATTATTTTCCCCAGATTTAGCATTCGTGCGTCAATCTCTTATGAGATTTGGCTCGGGCTCGTGGTAGCCTGGCTATAGAATAGAAGGAAGGAAGAGATACAGAATAGTTACAATAATATTAATAAGATAGATCTATACAGAAAAACATATCTGATAAACAGGAATAAGATAGATTTACATAGAAAACAGATCTGATAAAAAGGAATAAGATAGATCTACAAAGAAAAACAGATCTGATAAACAAGAATATGCATAATCTCTAATTCAAATTTATAACCATGTCAAGATCATAATTAAATTTCATATCTGAAAATAACTGTACTCACCTTGGTTGGATTCTAAAAGAAAAAGGGTTGTGGTTATTCTCTTTTAATCCTATTCAGATTGGAAGAAGAAGGAGCACTTGTTCTAGCTTAGGTTTCAGTAGAGTAACGACGCCATTGATTTATATTAATATGAATTAGGGCAGAGTATAGGCGTAATGAAATTGTGTAGAGAGAAAGTGAGGTTTGGGGGTGTTTAAATAGCTTAGGAGCAACGAATCTGGTCAGAACGGGCGTCTAAATACAGAAAAACGAATATGTCCATGGATCTGGAAATAGGGGGGACATCAACCTGTTCAACCTGGTCGACCTGGGTCCTGGGCGGGAAATTTCCCGCCCAGCCCGGGTGTGTGTTTTGAATTTCGAACTTTTAAATTTTGAATTCGGGCTGGTTTTTATTCTAAATCCCTGAAACTTCTAAGTGCCATAACTTCTTCATACGGAGTCCGATTTATGCAAACTCGGACTCTATCTCAAGCAGAATTCCGAGACGAACGCAATGGCATAACCCGTTTTCCTTAATTATTCTTTTAAAAATTAATTATACTTTGTTTTGTTACTTTTATGTTCATAGAAAATACGGGGTGTTACATTCTCCCCTCCTTAAAAGATTTCGTCCCCGAAATCTTCAAGTTAAGAAGAATGTGTCCTACCATCCAATCACCCATCTACTCAACCATCATCCACAAGCATACATTGTCCTTAGAAAACTTCTAATATTGTATGTACATATGCAAAAGTGTGTGTATAGGTCTCTTATCTAATGCAAAGGTCAGTCGGTCCACTGATTCAGTTGACCTCCTTAATGCGAATTATGTTAGTGCCATGAGTCCAATTATGTATGCAAGAAATCCTATTTGATGCACATCATTTCAATATGAGTGCATAGACATTCATCCAAATGCAACATTCATGTGATGAGTCAATCGTTTTGCATCCACAAAAATTTGAAAAATGCACACACATCCATATGCAGTATGAGAGTGCTTTTGAGCCGATCTAGTGCCTAGTGTGTGTATATGCATCCACGAGCAACCACTTGCATCCACTTGCAACCATCAAACATAACATGTCTCAAACACATGTTTACACCCATTAGTTTCTACCTATAGATCGAAGAATCGATCGATAGGATACAGCCGAGTGATAGAAGCAAGTACAAAAGTTCTGTTCCCATTAGACATCGGTTAAGATAATAAATCCCCAAGTATCAACCCCGAAGACCGAAATCAACATCAGATTGACACTCAGAGAATTACTCCCATTAAAAATGTCAAAACTGGAAATCTACTTCACGCTTCGAGTAAAAACCCCTATCCTTTTCAGAAATATTCAGATACTTACAGACTACTGGTACAGATCAGATTATCAAATGATTCTAAGGAAACTAAGCATGTTAAAACCCCACCATATCCCACAAAACCAGAATGTATGCGTCATAGTCAACTTAACGCCTAACACAGATACCCTCAAACCCCAACTTATCAATAACAGATGAGTCGTAACCCTTATGGGGTTTGAGACCATAGCGGGATCAGAAACAAGACTAGTATTAAAGTGCAGAGTCTCAATTACAGAATCAAAAAGAGTTTTATCTCAATAACCAGATAAGGAAATTAAACCTTCTACATAAATTTCCTATCCCTACCCTATCCACCAGTCACGAGAGTATTCGCCTGCCCTCCAGAAGTAGGTTCTGCCCACTGCCCTTGCCCACGTTTCTTCGGGCAGCCCCTAGTGAAGTGTCCCATTTCTCCACAGTTGAAGCAAGCGCCCTTCCTCTTTCTGCAATCCTTGTTCAGACGAGTCAAGCTTCCACAAGTAAAGCACTTTTTCCCCTTCTTATCTTCAGACTTTTCATCCTTCTTTTGTGTTTCCTTTTTGGGCCGCGCTTTCTTGTTCTGTGGTCCTTCGAGCTTTTCTTCTTTCTTCTCACTTTTGGCTTCCTCTTCATGCATTAACGCCATGTCAACCAATTTCTCGAAGGTAGCTCCCATAGGAATGTGGGTCATAGCCAACCCATGTAACGGCTCATTCAAACCTTTAACGAATCTCAGGGCCTTCTTCTCAGGTGTGTTCACCAAGTCTAAGCCGAATCTCGCCAACTGATTGAACTTGTTGACGTACTCCTTCACTGACGAATTCCCTTGCTTCAATGCTAAGAACCTCTCCATGTATAAATTCTCTTCTACTCATGAGAGGAATTTCATCTCGAACCAATGCCTGAAATCCATCCATGTCTCTACCGGACGCTCTCCATTCGTGACCTCCCACCAAAACGAGGCTTCGTCCTTCATTAACCAAGCAGCTAATAGGACCTTCCTTCCATCTTCTATCTCGAAGATACCAAACAAATCTTTCACCTCCCTAAGCCAATTTCGAGATTCAACAAATGTCTCTGATCCGTGAAAAGGTTTTCCGCCCATTGCCTGAAAGTCCTTGCATATCTTCGAAAAAGTATCAACGCGGGGAGGGGGAGGAGGAGGAGGAACGTCTGTTGGGCCTGCGGCGGTGGCCGTAGCCTCCAGATACCTTTTGAACCAAGTTGGTATCGGTATCCCTCGGGTATCTCGGGTACCCCAGACATGCTGAAAAGAAAAAAGGGAAGAGATTCAAAACGGAGAATCGAAAGATAGATATATGGCTCTTGGGGATTATATTTTTCAAAATAATCTCTACTTTTGAAAATACTTCCTTTTTAAAATGGTTTTGAAAATAGTTATCAAAAACTTTTATCTAATCTGGTAACCTTCAGCTCTGATACCAAGTGTAACACCCCACTTCTGTTAAGGTCACTCACAAAGGGAATGCCTTAACTTTGGTGGAACGTTATAAGTAAACAGAACAGAAATTTACAAGATAGATATGTAAAGTAGTACTTTAAAAATCTATAACTTTATTTCAATAGAGCAGAAATAAGTTTGGTTACATCACAATACCAAAACCCAAGTACATAAATATCAGTCTTATACAAAATCCTTCAGAATGCATAATTTTAAAGCCATAATCCCCAACAGAGAATGCCATAAATAGGTAAAATCAAAGCCAAGAAATATTTCAAGCACTTCTAGCACTTCAAGCAGTTGGAACCTGAATCAGGCTCCTATGTTTCCACCCTAAGAACCTAGGGGGGAAACGGAAGAAAAGAGGCGAAACAAACTAGGTCAGACATAAGTCTGGCGAGTCCAGTGACTTTCAGCATATAAACAGATAACAGTATCATGACATGTAAATAAAACTGGATGAGAGATAACCATAACAGGAGTAGCAGGTTAACAGAAGAGATAGAATGATATAGGCTAAACTAAGCAACTTACTTGGTTTTCACTTCTCTGCACTAATACTAGTATAGCAGAATTAGGTGTTGTCCTAATGTCTAAACAGAAAACAGAATGATCTCTTCAGAAACACGATCCTAGAAATGGGCCTTTGCCACACTAACAGAGACAGACATTCAGAAACAGAATGCTAATAATGGGCCTTTACCACCCTAATAGAGACAGACGTACAAAAACAGAAGCAGGAACGAAATCAGAGACAGAAACAGAATAATCCCTACAGAAACAGAATATTAGAATTAGGTGTACATTAGTAATGGGCCTTTACCACCCCACAGACGGTACCTCCTAGAAACAGACAGGTGTTATCACCCCAACGGAAACAGACGGTACCCCAACAGAAATAGACAGAACTAAGTGTACTCTAAATTCTACCCCAAGCGATCGGCTCCCTAATACATAAATACCTTGTGCCGGCCCCACAGAAGGGTGTATCACTCCCTAAAGTGGCAACCTATAGACACAGACCTATTTACAGTTATCACGGTGTCTTACATCCTCAGAGCAGACCAGATCCATGCACGCACATGACCCGGTTGGAATGCGCCATCAACACCCCTCGCCATTATCAGAGTGAACCTCTTACAATTAGTTCTGTAAGCGTGCCCAGACCCCTCTTAGTGTTGGGTCATAGTTTTTTGATACCAGAAAAAGGTTACTGACTAATATGGGTCCCAAACAACAGATGACACAAGTAATTACCCCTCCTAACCTTATGTCCCCAGACTGGCAGATTTCAGATTAACTTGCTTACAGATTTCAGATGTACAAAGTTCAGATTAACTAGTTCTTAGATCAGACATACAGGTTAACAAGCCTTCAGACTAACAGATCAAATATACAGATTAATAAGTTTTCAAACTAATGGACCAGATATACTGATTAACAGACTTACAGATTGTTTCAGCTAACCTTGTATTGGGCCTACAGATTTAGTAAACGCGTTTATTAGATTCATCAGTCCAGTTGTTTTAACCCTATCCACCCAACACGTTTTAGGTATCAGATTTATCTTAGATTTGCATTAATTAAATATTAATGCACATACCTCTCACATTAGTTTGGTAGCTTGTGGCCGCTGGATGTGTCAGGCGATTCTGGGCAGACTTCTACCACAAGCCATACCTAACCTCGTGTCTAAGCATTTTTATGCCTATGACCTCTCACATTAGACTGACAGTTTGCGGTTGCTGGTTAAGCCGGTTGGGTCTGGGAAGGCTTCTACCGCAAACAGAGTCTAACCTCGTGTCTCAGTATTCTTATTTTAGCTAAAGTATTCATTAACAGATTATGCCAATATCAGACTAATTATGCCAATTCAACAAATTAGCTTCTTTACAAGTTACAACAGATATCTCAAAGTTCTATTAACATGTCTTGCTCAATTTTAGATTGAGCCCACAGATTTCCATACCCCAAATTACCGTATTCAGTTTCAACAGATTTAGTAGATTAGGCAATTTAACAGATTTAATCATCCCTTAAAATTCCATTGACATACCTCGCCTAATCATAAAATTAAGCCTAATTTTACATGCCCAAATTATGGTCATAATTCACAATATAACATACGTCCCAAATTTTATTTAATTTTGCATCGTACAGAATATTCTCTAAAACCCCCAAATCATGATGCACAATATAAATTATGCCAAATTATAGCCGTTCATTACCGCGTATGTCAAATATCCAAAAATCCGAATTAGGCGTATTCACATTTATAATTATCCCTATTATAATATAGGTTTTTCAGGCCTAAGTCACATATCCTTTTCTTCCAAGTCATAGATCGTCATATAAAATACGCCCCAAATCTAGATCTTAAATTACAACATGTATTATGTCCTCAAAATCAGATCTTGAATTATAACATGCATTATGTCCCCAAATTACAAGTCATATGTTATCATACAATAATTCCCCTTCTTCTAAATCATAAACCGTCATATATAGTATGCCTAGATCTAAATCTTAAATTACAACGTATACCCTTTTCTTAAATCAGTCACAAATCAGTCATGTCCAATTATGCATCATTCATTATTTTCCCCAAATTTAGCGTTCGTGCATCAATCTCTTATGAGATTTGGCTCAGGCTCATGGTAGCCTGGCTATAAAACAGAAGGAAGGAAGAGATACATAATAGTTACAATAATATAAATAAGATAGATCTATACAGAAAAACAGATCTGATAAACAGGAATAAGATAGATTTACACAGAAAAACAGATCTGATAAACAGGAATAAGATAGATCTACATAGTAAAACAGATCTGATAAACAAGAATATGCATAATCTCCAATTCATATTTATAACCATGTCAAGATCAAAATTAAATTTCATATCTGAAAATAACTGTACTCACCTTGGTTGGATTCTAAAAGAAAAAGGGTTGTAGTTGTTCTCTTTTAATCCTATTCAGATTGGAAGAAGAAGGAGCACTTGTTCTAGCTTAGGTTTCAGCAGAGTAACGACGCCATTGATTTATATTAATATGAATTAGGGCAGAGTATAGGCGTAATGAAATTGTTGGAGAGAAAGTGAGGTTTGGGGGTGTTTAAATAGCTTAGGAGCAACGAATCTGGTCAGAACGGGCGTCTAAATACAGAAAAACGAATCTGTCCACGGATCTGGAAATAGGGGAAGGTTGACCCCCAGGTCGACCCCATGGTCGACCTGTTCTACCCAGGTCGACCCCCAGGTCGACCCCCTGGTCGACTTAGGTCCTGGGCGGGAAATTTCCCACCCAACCTGGGTGTGTGTTTTGAATTTCGAACTTTTAAATTTTGAATTCGGGCTGGTTTTTTTCTAAATCCCTTAAACTTCTAAGTGCCATAACTTCTTCATACGGAGTCCGATTTACGCAAACTCGGACTCTATCTCAAGCAGAATTCCGAGACGAACGCAATGGAGTAAACCGCTTCCCTTAATTCTTCTTTTAAAAATTAATTATACTTTATTTTGTTACTTTTATGTTAATAGTAAATACGGGGTGTTACATGGATGGATACTCAGCTTGGACTTATGACATTCATCCAGTACTTCTCTTCTGAGCTCAGGAATTCTTAGAACACAAATTCGCCCTTGTAGTCTCAGAATCCCTTTGCAATTAAGGCTGAAATCTGAAGTTTCGCCTTCTCGAATTCGCTGGCTAATTCTTTCAACAAATTCGTCATCTCTTTGGAGAACAAAGATCTTATCAATCGACGAAGGCGTGATTATAAGATTGGCGATGATTGCGGTTTTCCTGCTAAGCGCATCCGCTACCACATTGGCTTTTCTTGGCATATACAGAATATCTAGATCATATGCTGCAAGAAATTCTAGCCAACGCTGCTGTCTCAAATTCAAGTCTTTGAGTGCCCAAGATGCCAGTAATCTTTTCTGATCATCTCTCAGCTTGAAACCTTCAAAAATTTTCTTAACAGAACGCATCCAAGCTTGAGTTTGAATGATGGATTCATTGCCCGAGAAAGGTACTCCAGCCAGATTTCGATACCTCTTTAATATAGCTTCTATATCTGATCCTGGCTGTGGGAGCACAACTGGCTCATTAGATTGTTGAACCATAGGATTACTTATTCTGCTTCTGCCACTCATTTTTCTATGTCTGCAAATAGCAGATAAAGTGTCAGGCCAACAGAAAAGGTAATTTAAAGTATAGAGACATATACTTGAATGTAAATGTGTCTATAGGGGGTATTTCATTCTACTATACTCATTCTAGGATATTACTGATCCTATCTGAAATGAGTTATTCGTCATAGAATACTTCTGATTCTATTTCTGACGAGTTCGTTAATATGTTATATTCCGGAACTAAGATTAACCAAAGCTCTAATACCACGTGTGACGACCCCAAACCCCCGTTCCATGGTGGCAAGGGTGATCTTTGGAATATAACACATAAACAAATAACAGCAGAACATAAATATATCATTACACTAGATAATGTACAACAGAATACACTGGATAAACATAATCATCAAAGTTACATAATATACAGGATTACACTTAGTACAACATGCAGTTTCAGCTTTATATAAAATGTCTACAGCGGAATCAAACTTAATATACATAATAGGAGCTGAACAACAAAAAAGAAGTGATAGAATCCATCTTCAGCTCCATAGCTATCCAGAAAGAGCCTGCTAAAACCCGAATACAAGGCTGCCCGTGTAGAAAATAGTGCACCCGAGTTTGCAAGTGAAACAAACTACGAGTCAGTCATGGGACTGGTATGAGAAATCTACTTAACTTATTTTACAATGAGGCCAATCAGAGGACAACGTCGCTAACGCGGAATGGGTTTACACTATTAGATTGCCAGTGATCAAAACAAGTAAATCATTTAAACATCGAAATGCTTTTTATAAAAATGAAGCCATTATAAGACTCAGGTCCCATCACACAATGCAAAGCAAACCGGAGGATAGAGTTTTTACCTTATAATGGCCAAAATATGCTTGATACGTATAAATCAAAAGCATTTGATATTATTACTAGTGTTTATATGTTTCAAAAACAATTTCAATCATAAGTATCAATCATAGACGGCATAAGTGCCCCATACCACTATGTCGCCATACATAGGTTTACAATCAAAACCGCACGATGTCGTATTTGGAAATTGGATTTCTGTCATAAACCAAGGCAAGGGATCGTCCCTACTGCAACGAGATTGCGTAGCCCGAGCCTCAGGCAAGTACTCTGTCAAGCCTTTGGATCGTCAGGGCCAGTCCACACGGAGTGGATTAAAATGCCTGAACACTGCGTTTCCCCGCCCTATGGGGCATAAATCTAGTCTGTATAAAGACCATCCATCGGCTCCGCAGAGACCGAAATAACCGAGGCGCCTCGCTATCCATCATCCATATAAGTAAAACGTCCGGGCGTGTAAAAGCCAGACAACACTCCTAGCTAGAAGGAAACGCATGTCCTCCCTGAAGTCCTTTCCCGTTTCTGGTTCATACCGGGGTGTGAGGCCCGTGTATCAACGCTATACACAAAGCTAGCTATATTAAAGCCCTGCTTTGATCATCAACCACAAGACTCTACTTTTCAACAAAATCCTTCATCACAACATCTCTGTATGCCACGTTGTCAACCACAACGTCAGACACACATCCATTTACAAGTCCGTTCTGGGTCTGAACGAAACCGGAGGCACCTTATTCCTTATCCCATATGTCCAATACAGGAGAGAGGTCCTCGCACATCCAAATGATAAACAAGTACTTTCGGACAACCACCACTGTAACCCTTTCAGGGCAGCAACTCCCATCAAAGGCATCGGTAGTCATCCATTCAATGTGAAGATCATCGGTCTTGCACCGTCTTCATATCTTCGACTTCTAATCGTCGACCAATTATTTGAAATGATATTTAACTCAGCCTTTTCAATTAATTCACGTATATTTAGAATTCAAATTAATTCATTTCCATGGTTAAATTATTTGACATCCATAATTCAGTTCATTAATGTAATTTTCATGTCAAACACATTCAGCCATCAAATATCCAATAAACCAAGTAAATTCGGGTTATTTCCATTCCATATCGTTTATAATATTTTATAACGATTTAACTCTATTTTTATTTATCTAAAAATAGCCCATTAATTTAAATGACGCTTCAGGCCACAACGCGGCCATGGCGCTGTTTTTCTTCAGATTTGATTTAAACATTTCACACAATCTAACCGTTGGATCTTTACAAATTTAGTATCGTTGGAAAGATATTTTCAAAGCAGACCCAATGGTTTCGGTTTCGGGAAAATCCGATGGTCGGATCCCACGTAATAATTGTTTAAAATCACGATTTCAAAATACGAACTGAGCGTCGTTATTTGTTTTATTTTAATTATATATATATATATAATCCGTTCTTTGATTTCCAAACCATTTTCATTTCACATATATGGTAAAAATAATATTTTTAGCCAACAAATATTTATTTCAACACATGACTATTTTTAACACTTCATATCAATGATAAAAATATGATTTTTTTTGTCAAAACAATTTATTTCAAACATGAATATTTTTAGCAATTCATATATATAATAAAATTGTGATTTTTATTGTTAAAACAATTTATTTTAAACATGAATATTTTATATACTTCATATACATAATAAAAAAGTGATTTTTATCGTTTAAACAAATCATTCGTCATATGAATATTTTTCTAACACATGAATATAAATCAAACACATGACTATTTTAGAAAATTTTGGCAGCATAACCGCAGGGGGTTTAAAACCGGCACCATCCCGAGTACGGCTCCTCGCACTACCTTACGCCTCGCGGCGTTCCCTAAGGGGCTTATCCTTGTAATCTAAATATTTCAATCATTTTCATTTCACAATGAATTTTTCCATAAACAATTCCAATTTTGTTTCAACCACAAACTACCATTATTAACCATTCGCATTTATCAACCAAATTTCACGTCAACCAAAATCCAAACAATCACAAACAACATATATCGTCCATGGTCTGTGGACAAGGGGAGTATATATATATATATATTTATATTTATATTTATATTTATATACGTAGATAAATATATTTCGATTTCATTTCAATTTCATTTCAACTCACATACGATTTTTACAACGTATATATAACTTACACATCGCACATAAAATTTATACAATGCTTATACATGAGGTGTACAACGCTTATATAACTTTACATCGATCATATAATTTATACATCGCCATTTCATTCAAATTTGAATTTAGAAATCTCACATTGGGTTCCACTCCTTCAAAAATTGTAGGAAGCTCCAAAAAATCTCCAGTCTCTTCTAGAATGTAGAGGACGTCGCCATGAGTCCAATGTATCTTGTTTCACTAGATTTCGAAAACATAGCAAAAAGATATGATTTTTACTATGAAATCACGATTTGTAGCGCTTTAAAGTGCTATAAACAGTTTAAAATTTTCAAAGTCGTTACCTCAGCAAACTACTCAAAACTAGGTTTTGATTTTGCGTGAAATCCGTGAAGCGTCGCGTCGATCGGTCGGCGCCATGAAAGAGGAAGGAGAGGCGCGCCAGGGGTGGGGACCGTGTCAGGTGCAATGGCGGGGAGGAGCTCCGGCAGGGCTTCGAACGGAGAAACTTCGTGGAGGTGATTCCAGCGAAATACACAATGAAAAAAATCCAAACTTGGTATGGATATGAAGAGGAGGTCGAGATCTACAAAATTCCCAACTGGGGTGGAAGCTAATTTGGCTTGGTTTGGCCGGAATTTGGTCGGGAAGATGGTGAAGGGTTTCCGTCATGCGTCGCGATACGAGGAGAGAGAAAATGGATTTTCTTTTTTTATAAAAAATCTGATTGGCCCGTGCTATTTATAATTCCAAAAATATCTGTTTTTCCAAACGAACTCCAATTCAAACCCCTTACTATCGTCCCTAGCTAAATACCCCCATTCCGGACATAATGGAATATGTTTCGTAGTCCCATTTGACTGTTTCGGTCAGTTATTCTTCAAATTAAAATGTAAAACATTCAAATAAGAATTTGAACGTACATTTTTAATTTGCCGGGGCCACCTACTGATTCTAAAAATTCCAGAAAAATAACTCTGGCTATGTTTGGATGGTACGGTCCCAACAAAACTGATTTTGTCGAACTTGGAGACCGTTTGAAAAATGGTCATTTTCTGGTCGATCCAAATTGACAGAAATTAACTAAACACGATTTCTTTTACCACGCTCACATATTAACTCCAAAAATTATGAAAATTGGAATCTAGCAATAATTTGACATTCTGGATCCAACAAAAGTGGTTTCGTTGAAAACGGAGGTCGTTTGCAAAATGTCTATTTTTACGGCTATATTTATTCCATAGCGACCTTTCTGAAAATTCATTTGGCCATAACTTTTGATTCCCGCTATGAAATTTCTATTTTTCAGATTCATTAGAAATATTTTCTTAAACAGATTTAAATATTTTTGGTTTCACTAAAATCCGTTTTATTTTGCATCCTGTACAGTCAGTCAAAGTTTGAATCCAAATTTTCAAACTACCGCGCTATTTCCAACTCCTTTTTAAAATTAAAATAAATATTTATATTTCAACATCGATTCAAATAAATATATACGTTCTAATTCTCTTCAAAATAAATTTCTAATCATTATTATTTAAAATAATTTATTTTAAATATTCAAAATTCATTAAAATTGCCAAAATAAAAATTTTAAATTGGTTCTGATTTTCCGGGTTGTTACATGTAATTATGATGTACAAGGTTCTGGTCGCACATAGAAGTATTTATGGAACGACCACTGGCCAGCTGGAGCCAGCTGTGCATAGTTGTAAGACTGGTCCCCCTTTAACCAAGGGTGACCAGAAATAGGCGGTTGACCTTGGAGTGAACGAGCGGTCTAGGATTTCACAATGTGCGAGTGACCAGCTTCTATACTGCATGCGCGACCAGGTATCATACTTCATTAAATGCATGAGCAAGCCATTTGCATGTGTGATCAGGGAAGACATTGTATGAGCGAGCCCATGCATATACAGGAAATAGTCCCTCATAGATGTCACGTGTGTGGCCTTATTTTGTGCTAAGTTTAGAAGATGGGATCAGGAATACATAAAATGCCATTCCCTTTATCTCTTGCACTGTTCCAACTGGGGTTCTATATTTACATGTCTGCAATCAGCTTCTTCCTTTCAGCGGACCACTTCAATGAACGAGCCACGTAATACTACTCGACCCATGATGATATGTTAGACCCCGCTTCAATGGTGGTGCATGACCCACTTTCCAGAAGGTGCTCGACCCAGATGACTTCATAGCTCTACTCGACCGTGATCCTAGGAAGCTGCTCGACCCCACTTTCCAGTAGTGCTCGACCCGTTTGATTATTGTCACTCGACCAACGACGTTTGAGTAAACATATTGTGAGCGAGCAACACCTATGAGTAAGCAAAGTTTGATGCCATGTCACCTCTACTACGCGTTTTCTAGTCCATGCAGTTTTATATGTTTAATGAACCGTAATGCCTTTGTACCTCTCAATACAATGAAGTGTTCGGGCTTCATATACCTTTTTTCCATGTAATGCTTCACTCGTGCACACCTCGTGTTTGATCGAATGCCCGGATGGATTTTTGGTTAGCTAGCAGCATTAAATGGAGAAAAGAGGGGTGTTAACACAAGAATATAATGAAGATGTATGATAATGAATTTTTTCAACAGTCCCGTTTATAATAACTAATTGTTTTTTATTCGTATTTTCCTGCACGGTTGCTTTAATCTGTTCAACATTTTCTCTGGTATCCTTTTATGAATAGAAACTAATATTACATGGCCAAGAGTTGCAATATGTTGATATATCTATTCATATTTATGGAAAATCCAACCAAATTAGGTGGCTGGCTGTTTACCTTAGTTTCAAGAATAAACATAGTTTCATTTCCCCATTAAAAGGCTACAAGCATCCTAAAATTCTACAATATGGTTTCTTATACCAATTGTTACTAATTTGCATGAAATACACTTTTCATTATCTATTGATTTAAGGTGTAACAACACAGATTTTGTTGCATACAAACAAATAAATGAACCCATAATAAATAAGTTATGATTGTATTTAAACTTTATATGTACTAAATATTGTATGAGTTGCGTACAATAAATTAGTTACAAATAAAAGCTTAAATGAAAAAGTTGCTTTGACTGAAAAGCATTCATTTTTTATGGCTCAAATACAAGAAGTTAATATTGTGATACACAAGCTCTTGGCCTTCACTCAGAATAAAACCGAAATCGGGAAAAAAAATCTTTTTTTGTTTCACATAGTCTTTACGACTCCTTTAGTTCTTTATATGGATAGGAAGATCGTCAAATTCATTTGATGTTGAGGCCATATTTTAGAATTTTATTGAAGAAATAAGTGTGGTTCCCATCAATCGTGCTTTTTGTTAATCATGTCATTTTTCATGTCAATCATGAGCTACTGTTTACATGTGAAATCGAATTTTGAGCTATACTCTTCCATAATGGTCTTGATTTTTAAGTTATCATTGATTAAGCAGAGGGAAATTCTACCTTCATTGCAATTGTTTACATGCATACAAATGAGGTTGAGATTACTTTGGTGGATTGACTAACAAAGTGCATGCAATGGTCTAACAATTCATCCCTTTAGTGGTTTAAAAAAATCTCATTTTTTGTATTATTTACTGCTATTTTGTGGATTTTTTGCATAAAAGTAAATTTACTATTTACTTTTATGAAATAAACATTTGGTTTAACTAATAATGGTTATTAGATTTGTTTTAATTTGCATACATTGTTTGACATTAATTTACAATCTTATTACACTTGAAATTAAGTTAGATATGTAAAGACCGTATTTTGAACTTATCCATAGTTCTTCCTCTCATTTCATTTTTAGAATGGTTGCTACTATTTTGAAATTAGGAAAGGGATCCTGATTTGCAATGGTACTCATTTTCTCAGTCCCTAGCCTTAGAGAACCATTTTCATTACACAATCCATCAAAATTCATTAGTTTTACTGCTAACATTTTCATTTTTATTTAATTTGGTTAAAAGTTCCATTTTTACTATGTTTACAATTATCGATTATGATTACATTAATGTGCCATAATGATGTTTTGACATCATGTTGTGGCATTTTTATAACTACTTTAAGAGCTATATGCGTAATGCTAAGAGTCCTGGCCTATATAAAGTTTAAAGGTTTGTTTCCGTTCTCATTATATATGTAGAGATTCTTTAAACATTTGAATTTAATAAGACAAGGGGTGCGTACAACTAGAAGGTAGTATAACCATGCAGCTTTGTTAAGAAAAATGATAGGTAAAGAGATAAAAACTTAAAAATACAATTCTATTTATGTGAACAGAAAAAACAACTAAACTTTTTATATCTAATTTGGTCATTTATATATGTCATTGCCTAACCTTATTTTATAATAGGTTATTTTTTCTATTTCATCAACATTTCTAAACTAGATGTTCTAGGGAAACACTTGCTTAAAAATTTGACACTTTTCATTTTGTTCGTGGAAGTAATAAATAAATATGTTTATTTAATTATGTAGTATGAAGGTTGAGTATGAATAAATGAGCACTATGACTGTGGTTTCCTATGGACTCGACTTCTTTTCAGGTTTTGGGAGTTTCACTATTCATGAGTGAAGTAAAATTTGAAGTTTTGCTGCTATGACTCCCACATATTCCTTCTTTCGCTCTTATCAAACCTTGGCTTCTTCCTTCTTCTGGAAATCCAAGGACAATGCCTCTCGCCACCACTAGATTTCTTGGAACTCAATTTGTCGTTTCAAAAGTGAGGAAGGCCTGGGCCTCCGTAACCCAATGGACATTTGTTCGCCCTTTGCCTGTAAGCTATGGGCGAGGTTTGAAGCGAACGACTCCCTTTGGGCGACGTTCCTCCATGCTAAGTACCGAAGGCTTTCGAGTACGAATTACTATGGTGTGTCGTCCTACACTAGCGAGACGTGGAAACAAAGGCAATCCGTGACGGCCTTATCTGATGCTCGTGGTGGTGGTACCGTCTGGGACGAAAGTCTCTTCACGCTTATGGCGGCTTGGAACTCGGTGAGGTCATCAAGTCCAATTCTCCATCTTTTCTCTTTTGTGTGGAATGTCTGTATTCCACCGAAGGTCTCTCTGTTTATGTGGAAAACCTTGCATGACGGGTTACCAATAGATGAGAATCTTCAGAGGATCGGCATCCCCTTCGTGTCCCATTGTAGGTGCTGCAGTACTGGATGCTATGAGTCCTCTTTTCATTTGTTGTTCTCTGGGTCTTATGCCAGATCTTTCTGGAATTATTTCGGGAACCTGATGGGTTGCCGAGGTAATGCCACCTCGTCTGAAGGTTTTCTGAGATTCTGGTGGTCCGGTATCTCAGGCAAATCTTTTGCTCTTTCCTACTTTGTCTGATCCCTTGTCTTGTCTGCTGGCACATTTGGTGCTCGCAGAACAAAGCAATATTTGATGAGGTGGCCGTGGATCCTCTCCTCCTATCATTATCCGAAGAGCAAGGAACGATGTGTTCCTTGCGTTTTGAGGTAGGCCTTGTCGGGGCGTTTTTAGCTCCCGGTCTAGGAGCTTGGCTATTACCTTCAACATGTCCTCGTTAGCGGCCACTCCCAGGTCAGGCATTGGTTGATTTGATTTGTTTTAACTACTTCTATTGTCACTTTTTCACACTCCCCCCAATCATTCTTATGTCGTTTGCTAGTTCTGTAGGTTTGGGTTATAGGTTTTGGAACTAGTCTGCTTGGAGCTGGTTGGTGCTTTCAATGCTTCAACCTAGCTAAGTTTTTGATGTAGGTGGAGCTAGTGAGCTATTTCCTAATGGCTCTTGTCATTTTGGATATGAGGAAGCATGCTGAGCTGGAGCTATCAGATTTTCAGTAGCGATAGGTTGGCCTTCCCATCTCTTTGGAGGGCTCGACTGTTGCTCTTTCTCCTCGTGCGTCTTCTGTGGAGATTTGGAGATCTCATTGTTTGCCTTATCTGCATCATCCTTATACGGAGGCTTCACCTGGCCGTTTGCCTTGTTTTTTCCTTGGCTTTTGGCTATATTATATACTTTATTGTATTTTGTTTTATTTCTTCTTTTCATGTATGTGCACAGTTTCTACATTCTGTAGAAACTGTTCTTGTGAGCCATTGGAGAATGGCTAGATTCTCCCTTTTGTTATATTATATTTATATATTTTCAATAAAAAGGTAACATTTGAAGTTACTGAGATGATCCGTGCTTATGCAAGTTTTGATGAAGTAACATTTGAAGTTACTTCTGTCACAAAGGCTCATTTAGAGATAGCACACATTTGTTGGATTCTCTTACAGTTTATTATAGCTTATATTGATGTTACTGATCCAATAGTTTGGGAGTTCTTTATGTACGCCTTTTTGGCTTAATCTGTATGTTGGCTGTAGAAATATGTTAAAAAATTGATGTATTGATGTGTCGCTGCTTATTGTATTTTGCATTATATAAAACTTATCGTACATTCATATTCTATACCATGCACTGGATTTAAGTATTCTACAGTATGGACTAGATTATGCTCTAAAATCTGGTAGTAAACTCTAAACATATGAATACAACATGTGATAGCTTCTGTAGTAACCAATTAAATATTAACTTAAATTGCAAAAACAACATATTAAGCTAATAACTGCTACGGTAAAAACTAAAGAGTGCGTATCACATACAGAAAAAAATGCAGATCCTAGTGTTAACGATATTTTTCGTCAACGCCGGAGTCAGGTCAACTAGTGTAGATTTAAAGGAGGGAATGGTTGGCGGGCTATTTTATGGGTTAAATCAGGTTATTGCCCTGGAAGTGGAATCGGAGAAAGAGGAGTTTGCCAGGTGCAATTAGAATGGGTTTAGACTCAGGGGGACGAAGCATGCTTTCCTTATCGAGGGTGTATCGAAGAGGAAATTCATTTTTAACCTGAAAAAGAAAACAAACAACCGCAATAGTGATGATCAAAAAATGGTAGTACACACTTACAGAGCAACTTTCTTGTAATAGATTCCCTTTTATTCAATTTTCACTGAGAATACATGAACGTCATATGGGGGCTTCCCCACTGATCTCTTTTCTAAGTTAAATTCAGCAGTACAATTGTTTTTGCAGGCCTAGAATTTCCCCTGAATGTAATCTCTAGGGTCTTATTTATAGTGGTTCGGTGCTCCTTCCATTGACGGGCTATTGGGCCTACGGAAGTCCTTGCCGGTTGCTTTTTTCCTGAGTTTCGGGAGCTTTCCTTTTGGCTATTCATAGAGAGTCAGTCGTGGTCCTTGGACAATTTTGAACCTTTAGCAATAGTCCTGAACATAGGTTCTCAAATACGAGCTCTCGGATGTACGCCTTTGGCCTTATCGTAAATACTAAGAGAGGCTTGCTCTCATGTTGTATGCTGATAACTGCCGGTTCGAAGCCGCCATGGGTTTCGGTACTAAGTGAATTAGTACGGATAGCATGTATATCCGCTAGGGTCTCGGTTAGCCTTTCGGTGGGACTTTTTGTGGTAGCCTGGATTCCTAGGGAATGGCTCCTAATGTCTTTTCCTATTATTTGTGAATTCATCCTTTCGGTCTCCATGCAGTAGGTGCTCCAGAAGTTGGTTCGGGATGGCCTTCATGTTCTTCCGGTTTAGTGCCTTCGATGTTTCCGTCTTCGGGTGTGTCGGCATTCAGGCTGGTCATTATTGAAGATTCCTTTAGGCTTTGTTTATCTTGTTTATCGCTTCTGGCTTACTTGGTTTTAGGAGATGGGTGGTTCCTCACACAGAGTCTTCTGTTGAGCTGATACTGTCAGAAGGGTTTTGTCGGATTAACCCTGGTGGATAGACTTTGTCGGTTATATCCCACAGTTCTTTACGATCATTTTCCCTAAGGTAGAGAGGAAAGAAAACTTTGGATGATGCGGCTTTTCGGAGTATTTCTTTTTATTCTGGTCCTTCTTGGCATCTAGCTCCCACTTTCCAACGGGCCTCTTGTGAGCCTTCGGTCATCCGATACCCCTTCACCGCCAGCTCACTCCGCTGTAGATTTTTTTTGGTAGTAACATTCGCCCCCATTTTGTGAAGGGGTGTTTTAGACTTTTCAAGTCAAACTCTTTGTCTTTCCCGAGGCGTTATACCGGAGTCCTTTGATCTTCCTTGGCAAGGGAACATTGAATTGTCTCCGTCTGTTCAGTAGGGATTTAGGTAAATATCCTTGCACAATTACCACTCTTCTTCTTCACTTTTACCTGCAACATTAATTTCTCGAGCCAGATTATTCGTTCATTCAAGATTTGAAGCTTATCGTAGGATACTTTCTGCTTAATCCTTTGGTAAATGTTTATGTTTTGCTTTTTTAATTGGGGGGCTGAATTGTTTGCCTAAATTCGTTTAGGATTCTGCCTATCGGATACGAATTGTTCGTATCTTAATAATCTGAGGGGAAATTCATGGCAATTAATATATACGCCCTTTTCCCCAAATATAAATTCTAAGGTTAGGGTCACGCAACTATATCAGAGCATTTTTTTAAACTGGAGTAGTGTGTTGGATTTACCACAACATTCATTATTCCAAATGCTCATTATTAATAGGCTTAAGCGTAATCTCTTCCAAATGTTCTAATGAATGGGATATAAACTTTATATGTTCATGAAATGATATCATCTAGCAGTGTTATGTCTGATGAGATGAGTTTCGGTTTGTCACCCATTGATGCTTGTGGTCTTTCTCGGAGGGGAAAATCTCTTTTCTTGAAGAAATCATTGGTTACTTCTCCGGATGATGTTAGTTCCATTCTTGCTAGCTTTGGAATGGACGATGTGGAGGCCATTCCTGCTACTGACCGTTATGATATCATGCATCCTCCTAAGGGATATTTTGCCTACTCATCCATTCATATCTTGCGTGGCGGCTTCTTTCCTTTTCACCCCTTTGTGCTTCGACTTCTGCAGGATTCGGGAGTCGCGCCAATTCAATTTCCACCGAGCACCTACACATTACTCTTATGCTTGGAAGTTCTTGCTCTGAAATTGGGTCAGGTTTCCCTTACGTCGAATCTCGCCTGTCATTAGATGCGCTTTTCAAGGGATGATGACTTTCCCTTATTCCATGCTACCCCTTTGCGGAAGATTCTCAGTGATGGTGTAGGCAAGGTTATGCCTTAGGAAGACCAATTCTTTTTCTTTAAATGTCCTCTCAGTGTTTTTGGTCAAATCGCTGATCGTAGTAAGCCCCCCTTTAACTTTTCGTAGGTGGTTATTTTCCCGTTTGTAATGTATCCTTAATTCCCTTCTTTGAGATTTTACTTCTGAGAGAGTGTCTTTAACCGAGAGCGAACTTCGAGTGTCTAAGCTTATCTTGGAGTTGCTCGAAAGGCCGTCGAGTCGGTCCGCTCTACTAATCAAGGATAAGATGCGTCTTTATAACCTCCTTCCTCATGGATAGAAGATACTGGGGCGCCCACCTATCCATCTTCCCGGTACTAATCGCTTGTTGGCAGGTTCAGAGGTATTCGCTCCTTCAGCTCCTTTATCCCCAGGTATGTTTTATTGATTCAACAGCTTCTATGTTGAGATCTCTTTTTGATACTATGCTTCATGCTTTCGACCTATTCCTAACCTTTCGTCTGGCTAGGGGTTCCGGCTTCGGAAGCCCCAACTCTTATTGATGCCTTGAACCAGACCACCGCTGCTACCCTTAAGAGGTTAGCTGAATCTCCTACCGATTCGTCAACTAAGAGATTGAGGTTCGATACTTCTACCTCCGTGATTTCCGGGGGTGTCTTCGGTAAAGAGATGAGAAGTGGGGTCTGTGACGACCGCCCATAACCCTCGCCCTATACAAGGGGAATAATGCGCTGAAGGATGTGTCAGGAAGTCATAGACAATCATCAGAGTAGGAAAACACAAGCGAAAACTATCGTAAACTCTCAGCGCAAGGATAAAATATAATAGAACATATACAACAGGTAGTAATAGTGAAGCAGAAATACATGACTTTCATACAACCAGAAAGTAATATCCACAACTTGGAAATAGTGTTTGTACAAAGTTGCCTCACTACATCACTCAGAAAAGCAAACAGTGGAAATCCAATTATTATATAGTAGTAAAACTGGTACGTGAGCCTCCTGCACGCCATCGATCAGCATAGTCATCCTCACAAAAGCATTACCTGTCACCTGTTACGTAGTCTGCCCATCCACAACCGGATGAACAGCCCAAGGTAATAAGAGGAAACATAAAACCTTATGTCAGACAACAGTCTTAGTGAGCGATAAAACAACTAACAAACTTCAACAATAAAGTATATGAGAAAGGATAGATAAACATACTAATCCACCCACGACACCAGAGAAGAACTCAACCTTATCTTACCCACATCGGACAGTGATAGCCTTTACAATCTATTCAACAAAAGAAATAACAATTCATACATGGGAACCAGAACAAGCATTCATAACATTCATAGCATCTAGATTACATAGGTCTCACGTAGACAATCCTAATCGAGTTTAACATTCCCCAAGTACTCTCCCCAGAGGCATAAACCAATATCAGTTAAGCACTCAAAGAACATCTCCCTCGACTTTGGATAATCTATATGAGATAGTATAAACAGAACAACCAATCATCCATGACTGACTCTGGCTATCACCGCCAATCCTGCTTTGAAATCACCGTTAATCGTATAACGGCTAACCTTGTCATATGTCAAGGGCTAATGGTAACTGCAGTTCTAGCATAAACTCCATATGTCCAACCTTGATAATGTCCAACCTTGACAACTAGGCCTTTCAACGATACCCAAGGTACTCGACCTACAATCGGTCTTTTAGGTGCCCCCATCATACCCCTGCTTTGAGCCTGCTAGAACTTACGACAACAATAATCTCTCGGCCTTCAATATCTCTAGTCGTCCAATCTTGACGACTATTTACTGCTCAAGCGACCTTCTCGAGCAACCATTATCCACCAACTCACGACCTTTGAGTTGTCTGCCTATTCATTGCTTTTCACCGATCAATGAACATATCACATCACTTCGAACATCCCCTTCTGGACTCTTGTCGAAGCCACCACCATCGTTTAACCAACCAACATCTTTATAAGGTTCAAAGCAATCCATAGAATAATTTTAGCACTTCCTGACTTTCCAATTAAATTTACTTTGAAGTCACACCATCACTGGAAATGTCCGGGTCATTTTAGTCTGAATCACTTCTGGCTGACCCAATTCTGGTCGATCCAACTTCTTCCCGATCCAACTTCTGCCCGATCCAACTTCTCCCCGAGCCAACTTCTGCACGATCAAACTTCTGCCCAAGCCAACTTCTGCCCAATCCAACTTCTGCCCGATCCAACTTCTGCCCGAGCCAACTTCTCCCCGATCCAGCTTCTGCCCGAGCCAACTTCTGCCCGATCCAGCTTCTGGCCAAGCCAACTTCTGCCTGATCCAACTTCTGCCCGATCCAGCTTTTGGCTGAGCCAACTTCTACCCGAGCCAACTTCTGCCTAAGAAAACTTCTACCCAAGCCAACTTCTACCCGATCTAGCTTCTGGCTGAGCCAACTTCTGGCTGATCCAACTTCTGCCCAAGCCAATTATAGCCGAGTCAAAACCTGCATATTGCAATTCAACTCCGATTTCGACAAAACTTCGCCAAACGACGAATCCGACGAAACCAACTCAACCAAAATCATCAAACACAATCATAAATGTAACACCCCACCTCCGTTAAGGTCATCACAAAGGGAATGCCTTAACTTTGATGGAGCGTTTTAGTAGACCGAACAGAATATTACAAGACAGATAAGTAGTACTTGAAAAATTATAACTTTATTACAACAAAAGGATAAATAAGTTTGGTTACATCTTTCTAAATCACAATACCAAAACTCAAGTACACAATTATCAGTCTTATACAAAAATCCTTCAGAATGTAAAGTTTCAAAGCCATAATCCCCAACATAAACTGCCATGAAAAGATAGGGTCAAAGCCAAGCAATACTCCAAGCACTTCAAGCAGAGAGAATCAGAATCAAGCTCCTATGTTTCCACCCTGAGCACCTGGGGGGAAACGGAAAGAAAAGGGGCGAAAACAAACGAGGTCAGACATAAAGTCTGGCGAGTCCGGTGACTTCCAGCATATAAACAGATAATATTATCATGACATGTAAATAAAGATGGATGAGAGATTACATCAACAGGAATAACATATATACTTTAAGTTAACAGAATAATGTAAACCAAGTTATATTCCTTACTTACATCTTACTTCTCTGCACTAATACTAGTATAACAGGGTTAGGTGTTACCCTAATGTCTAAACTAAAACAGAATCAAAACAGAATAATCTATACATAAACAGAATGCTAGTAATGGGCCTTCACCACCCCAACAGACAGAAGGTACAAAAGCAGAATACTAATAATGGGCCTTTACCACCCCAACAGACAGAAGGTACGAAAATAGAATCGGAAACGGAATCAGAGACGGAAACAGAATAATCCCTACAGAAACAGAATGTTAGAATTAGGTGTACACTAGTAATGGGCCTTTACCACCCAACAGACGGTACCACGCAGAAACAGACGGGTCTTACCATCCAACAGAAACAGACAGAACTAAGTGTACCCTAAGTCCTACCACAAGCGATCGGCTTCTTAATACATAAATACCCTGTGTCGGCCCCAAAGTAGGGTATATCACTCCCTAAAGTGGAAACCTATTGGCACAGACCTATTTACAGATTTCACGGTGTATTACATCCTCAGAGCAGACCAGATCCATGCACGCACATGACCCGGTTGGAACGCACCGTCAACACCCCCTCGCCATTATCAGAATGAACCGCTTATAATTAGTTCAGTAAGCGTGCTCGGACCCCTACATAGCGTGGGATCAAAGTTTTTGATACCAGAAAGGGTTACTGACTAATATGGGTCCCAAACAATAGATGACACAAGTATTTCCCCTCCTAACCTTGTGTCCCCAGACTAACAGATTTCAGATTAACTTGTTTACAAGTTTCAGACATACAGAGTTCAGATTTACTAGTTCACAGATCAGACAATCAAGTTAACAAGTTTTCAGACTAATGGATCAGATGTACAGTTTTAACAGACTTACAGATTGTCTAACATTGTATTGGGCCTACAGATTCACGAAACGGGTTTGTTAAATTCATCAGTCCAGTTGGTTTAACCCTATCCACCCAACACGTTTTAGACATCATATTTATCTCAGATTTGCATTAATTAAATATTAATGCACAGACCTCTCACATTAGTTCGGTAGCTTGTGGCCGTTGGATATGTCAGCCGGTTCCGGGCAAACTTCTGCCACAAGCCAGACCTAACCTCGTGTCTAAGCATATTTTAGTTATGCCTACAACCTCTCACATTAGACTGACAGTTTGCGGTCGCTGGTTAAGTCGGTTGGTTCCGGGCAGGTTTCTACCGTAAATGGAGTCTGACCTCGTGTCATAGCCACTTTATTCCATTACAGAAAATATCAGACTAATTATGTCCATTTAGCAGATTTAACTTCGTTACAAGTTACGGCAGATTATCCAAAGTTCTATTAACATGTTTTGCTCAATTTTAGACCGAGCCTCCAAATTACAATTATTCAGCTTTCAACAGATTAAGCAATTCAATAGATTTAGCAGATAACAGATCTAGCAGATTATGAAATTTAGCAGATTAGCATAACAGGCAATTCAATAGATTAGGCAATTCAGCAGATTAGCAGATTTAACATTTCTTAAAAATTCTATTTACATATCTTGCCTAATCATAAATTAAGCCTAAACTTACATGCTCAAATCATGGTCATAATTCATAATACAATATATGCCCCCAAATTTTCTTTAAACTTTGCATAGTACAGAACACTCTCTAAAAGCCCCAAATCATGATATGAATTATGCCAAATTATAGCCTTTAATGCCAATATCCAAAAATCCATATTTAAGCGCATTCACATTAATAGTTATCCTATTTTAATATAGGCCTTTACGCCTAAGTTTCATATTCCATTTTCAAGTCATGAATCGTTATATAAAATATAACCAAAAATCTAGATCTTTCAATTATATCCTCTCAAAATCAGATCTTAATTTTTATATGCATTATGTCCCCAAGTTTCAAGTCATATGTTATCATTCAATGATTCCACTTCTTCCAAATCACAGAGTATGCACAGATCTAGATCTAATTTACAACATATGTCCTTTTCTCAAATCAGTCACAGATCAGTCATGTCCAATTATGCATTATTCATTGTTTACTCCAAAATTTAGCGTTCGTGTGTTAATCTCTTATGAGATTTGGTGCAGGCTCATAGTCGCCTGGCTATAGAAAAGAAAAAAGGAGAATAGTCATAGAAAAACAAATCTGACAGATAAGAATATGCATAACCTCAGATTCATATTTATAGCCATGTCAAGATCATAATTAAAGTTCATATCTGAAAATAACTGTACTCACAAAAAGGGAATGATTCTTGTATTCTGGAATCTGCATTCTGACACTGAATAGCTCTCCTTTTGCGTAGACTATCGATTAGATTAGAAAATAGTTGTTCTCTTTTAATTCTATTCAGATTGGAAGAAGATGCATGCGCTAGTTCTAGCTTAGATTTTAGCAGAGTAGCGACGCCATTATTTTATTGTAATTAGAATAGAGGCAGAGTATAGGCAGAATGAAATTGTGTTGAGAGAAAGTGAGGTTTGGGGTTGTTTTTATAGGAGAATAGGGTGATTTAGAGCCTTCAGATCAGTCCAGAAGTCATCAGAACCACCCAGCTCGATGACAGGTCATCCAGCCACTCAGAAGAAGACACGTCATCACAGAACACTCTAGAATTTTGTTCTGGATCGGTATGGGCGCACTTGGAAGGTGCGCCAGTGCGTTTTTGTACTGGTGCACTTCACAAGTGCGCCAGTGTATTCTGGCTTGTTTCCGGTTTTTCTGCCTAACTTCGTTCGTCCATATCTTCTTCATACGGTATCCGTTTTACGCAAACTCGGACTCTATCTCAAGCACAATTTCGAGACGAACGTAATGGTGCAACCCGTTTCCCTTAATTATCCTGGTAAAAT
Organism: Allium sativum; assembly: GCA_030737875.1. NCBI lineage: Eukaryota > Viridiplantae > Streptophyta > Magnoliopsida > Asparagales > Amaryllidaceae > Allium > Allium sativum. Next base: position 45,148,324 of record CM060915.1, on the reverse strand, counting down.
TAAGTATACTTTAATTTGTTACTTATACGTTCACAGAAAATACGGGGTGTTACATTCTCCCCTCCTTAAAGGATTTCGTCCCTGAAATCTTCAAGTTAAGAAGAATGTGTCCTACCATACAATCATCCATCTACTCAACCATCATCCAAAAGCATCCATTGTCCTTAGAAAACTTCTAATGTTGCATGAACATATGCAAAAGTGTGTGTATATGTCTCTTATCTAATGCAAAGATCAGGAGGTCTACTGATTCAGTTGACCTCCTCAATGCGAACCATGTTGGTGCCATGAGTCCAATTATGCATGCAAGAAATCCTATTTGATACACATCATTTCTATATGTGCACATAACCATTCATCCAAATGCAACATCCATGTGATGAGTACATCATTTTGCATCCACAAAAATTGAAAAATGCTCACATTCATATGCAGTATGAGAGTATTTTTGAGCCGATCTAGTGCCTAGTGTGTGTATATGCATCCACGAGCAACCACTTGCATCCACTTGCAACCATCAAACATAACATGTCTCAAACACATGTTTACACCCATTAGTTTATACCTAAAGGTCGTAGACTCGATCGATAGGATACAGCCGAGTGATAGAAGCTAGTACAATTAAAACAAAAGTTTTGTTCCCATTAGACATCAGTTAAGAAAATAAATCCCTAAGTATCAACCCCGAAGACCGAAATCAACATCAAATTGACACTCAGAGAATTACTCCCATTAAACAATGTCAAAACTGGAAATCTACTTCACGCTTTGAGTAAAAACCCCTATCCTTTTCAGAAATATTCAGATACTTACAGACTACTAGTACAAATTAGATTATCAAATGATTCTTAGGAAACTAAGCATGATAAAACCCCACCATATCCCACAAAAACCAGAATGTATGCGTCACAGTCAACTTAACGCTTAACACAGATACCCTCAAACCCCAACCTATCACAAACAGATGAGTCGTAACCCTTATGGGGTTTGAGACTATAGCGGGATCAGAAACAAGACTAGTATTAAAGTGCAGAGACTCAACTATAGAATTAAACTGCCAAAATGATCAGATAAGTAAATTAAACTTTCTACGGATAATTTTCCACCTCTATCCTGTCCACCAACTACGAGAACATTCACCTACCTTGCCCTTGCCTTCTGGGGCAATCCTTGATCATATGTCCCGTCTTACCGCACTGAAAACAACCAGTCTTCTTACATGTTAACAAGTCTTTCTCTAAAGTTGCCCCCATCGCTCGAAAGAGGATTAGCCGTAGGTGAAATTACTGCGTCTACAGATGGAAATTAGGCACTTCTTTGCCCTTCGACATGCGCCGTAGTCTCATCATGCCTATGGAACCATGTCGCGATGAGGTTACCTCCCAGAAAGCCAGGAGCCTCGGAGACTCAGAAAAGAAAGACACAAGGATTAAACAGAAAATCAAAAGATAGATATATGGCTTTGGGAACTATGTTTTTAAAAATAAACTTTCCTTTTGAAAATACTTCCTTTTTAAAACCTTTTTGAAAATAGTTTTCAAATTTTTTTTAATCAAATCTGGTAACCTTCAACTCTGATACCAAGTGTAACACCCCAGCTCCGTTAAGGTCACTCACAAAGGGAATGCCTTAACTTTGATGGAGCGTTTTAGTAGACAGAACAGAATATTACAAGACAGATAAGTAGTACTTGAAAAACTATAACTTTATTACAGCAGAAGCAGAAATAAGTTTGGTTACATCTTTCTAAATCACAATACCAAAACTCAAGTACACAATTATCAGTCTTATACAAAAATCCTTCAGAATGTAAAGTTTCAAAGGAATAATCCCCAACATAAACTACCATGAAAAGATAGAGTCAAAGCCAAGCAATACTCCAAGCAATTCAAGCAGAGAGAATCAGAATCAAGCTCCTATATTTCCACCCTGAGCACTTGGGGGGGACGGAAAGAAAAGGGGTGAAAACAAACGAGGTCAAACATAAAGTCTGGCGAGTCCAGTGACTTCCAGCATATAAATAGATAATGTTATCATGATGTAAATAAAGCTGGATGAGAGATTACATCAACAGGAATAACAGATATACTTTAAGTTAACAGAAGAAACATAATGATGTAAACCAAGTTATGTTCCTTACTTACATCTTACTGCTCTGCACTAATACTAGTATAACAGGGTTAGGTGTTACCCTAATGTCTAAACTGAAACAGAATCGAAACAGAATAATCTATACAGAAACAGAATGCTAATAATGGGCCTTCACCACCCCAACAGACAGAAGGTACAAAAGCAGAATACTAATAATGGGCCTTTACCACCCCAACAGACAGAAGGTACGGAAAAAGAATCGGAAACGGAATCAGAGATGGAAACAGAATAATCCCCACGGAAACAAAATGTTAGAATTAGGTGTACACTAGTAATGGGCCTTTACCACCCCAACAGACGGTACCACGCAGAAACAGACAGGTCTTACCACCCAACAGAAACAGACAGAACTAAGTGTACCCTAAGTCCTACCCCAAGCGATCGACTCCCTAATACATAAATACCCTGTGTCGGCCCCACAGTAGGGTGTATCACTCCCTAAATTGGCAACCTATTGGCACAGACCTATTTACAGATTTCACGGTGTCTTCCATCCTCAGAGCAGACCGGATCCATGCACGCACATGACCCGGTTGGAACGCACCATCAACACCCCTCGCCATTATCAGAATGAACCGCTTATAATTAGTCCAATAAGTGTGCCCGGACCCCTACATAGTGTGGGGTCAAAGTTTTTGATACCAGAAAGGGTTACTGACTAATATGGGTCCCAAACAACAGAGGACACAAGTATTTCCCCTCCTAACCTTGTGTCCCCAGACTAACAGATTCCAGATTAACTTGTTTACAAGTTTCAGACATACAGAGTTCAGATTTACTAGTTCACAGATCAGACAATCAAGTTAACAAGTTTTCAGACTAACAGATCAGATGTACAGTTTTAACAGACTTACAGATTGTCTAACTTTGTATTGGGCCTACAGATTCATGAAACGGGTTTGTTAAATTCATCAGTCCAGTTGGTTTAACCCTATTCACCCAACACGTTTTAGACATCATATTTATCTCAGATTTGCATTAATTAAATATTAATGCACAGACCTCTCACATTAGGTCGGTAGCTTGTGGCCGCTGGATATGCCCGGCGGTTCCGGGCAGACTTCTGCTACAAGCCAGACTTAACCTCGTGTCTAAGCATATTTTAGTTATGCCTACGACCTCTCACATTAGACTGACAGTTTGCGATCGCTGGTTAAGTCGGTTGGTTCCAGACATGCTTCTACCGTAAATGGAGTCTAACCTCGTGTCATAGCCACTTTATTCCATTACAGAAAATATCAGACTAATTATGTCCATTTAGCAGATTTAACTTCTTTACAAGTTACGACAGATTATCTAAAGTTCTATTAACATGTTTTGCTCAATCTTAGATCGAGCCTCCAAATTACAATTATTCAGCTTTCAACAGATTAAGCAATTCAACAGATTTAGCAGATAACAGATCTAGCAGATTAGGAAATTTAGCAGAATAGCAGAACAGGCAATTCAATAGATTTAGCAGATTAGGCAATTCAGCAGATTAGCAGATTTAACATTTCTTAAAAATTCTATTTACATATCTTGCCTAATCATAAATTAAGCCTAAACTTACATGCTCAAATCATGGTCATAATTCATAATACAATATATGCCCCCAAATTTTCGTTAAACTTTGCACAGTACAGAGCACTCTCTAAAAGCCCAAAATCATGATATGAATTATGCCAAATTATAGCCTTTAATGCCAATATCCAAAAATCCATATTTAGGCGCATTTACATTAATAGTTATCCTATTTTAATATAGACCTTTACGCCTAAGTTTCATATTCCTTTTTCAAGTCATGAATCGTTATATAAAATATACCCAAAAATCTAGATCTTTCAATTATATCCTCTCATAATCAGATCTTAATTTTTATATGCATTATGTCCCCAAGTTTCAAGTCATATGTTATCATTCAATGATTCCTCTTCTTCCAAATCACAGAGTATGCACAGATCTAGATCTAATTTACAACATATGTCCTTTTCTCAAATCAGTCACAGATCAGTCATGTCCAATTATGCATTATCCATTATTTACTCCAAAATTAGCGTTCGTGCGTTAATCTCTTATGAGATTTGGCGCAGGCTCGTAGTAGCCTGGCTATAGAACAGAAAAAAAAAAGAATAGTCATAGAAAAACAGATCTGACATATAAGAATATGCATAACCTTAGATTCAGATTTATAGCCATGTCAAGATCATAATTAAAGTTCATATCTGAAAATAACAGTACTCACAAAAAGGGAACGATTCTTGTATTCTGGAATCTGTATTCTGACACTGAATAGCTCTCCTTTGGCGTAGACTATCGATTAGATTAGAAAATAGTTATTCTCTTTAATTCTATTCAGATTGGAAGAAGATGCATTAGTTCTAGCTTAGATTTTAGTAGAGTAGCGATGCCATTATTTTATTTTAATTAGAATAGAGGCAGAGTATAGGCAGAATGAAATTGTGTGGAGAGAAAGTGAGGTTTGGGGGTATTTTTATAGGAGAATAGGGTGATTTAGAGCCTTCAGATCAATCCAGAAGTCATCAGAACCACCCAGCTCGAAGACAGGTCATCCAGCCACTCAGAAGAAGACACGTCATCACAGAACACTCCAGAATTCTATGTTGGATCGGTATGGGCGCATTTGGCAGGTGCGCCAGTGCATTTTTGTACTGGCGCACTCCACAAGTGCGCCAGTGTATTCTGGCTTGTTTCCGGTTTTTCTGCCTAACTTTGTTCGTCCATATCTTCTTCATACGGTATCCGTTTTACGCAAACTTGGACTCTATCTCAAGCAGAATTTCGAGACGAACGCAATGGCGCAACCCGTTTCCCTTAGTTCTCCTAAAATTAAGTATACTTTAATTTGTTACTTATACGTTTATAGAAAATACGGGGTGTTACAATAAACATATCATAACATTACTAACCACATGAATATGACGAATACCACAAAAATGATGTAAATCTCACCAAAAACCATTAAAATGAACATATGATCAAAATGAGAGATCTAACTAACATAAACATGTAAAATGACATGAAATTAACGAGTAAAACTTGTTAGATTAGATCATAGGGTGATGCATATGAAAATGGACATGTAATGGTGTAAATCTATGGTAAAACATTCCAATTTGACGAGAAACATGCACAAACACTCATTTACTTCATTGCCTTCATGTGAGAGATGTAAATCTCTCACCAATTATCCAAAACAAAGCAAAATGATGAAATAGAATTCAGGACAGTGAAAAGATAGCTCCTAGCCCTTCGATTTGATGAATCCTTACTTGAAATGATGTAGATCTATTATTTCCCTCCTTAGATTTGGATTTTTAATAGTGGAAATGTGTTAGAGGAAGAATGAGATCAATGACCCTAAATAAGAGAATGGGAAAGTAAACATTTTCCCTCCACTCTCACCCCCTATTTATAGGCTTCCACCAAGGCTCCAAAACCTGAATAACCAACTGTAAAACCTTAAAACAGCGATTTCTCCCAAACCGCTGAGCCAAATCTTTAATGTAACCACTCTACGGAAAGCAATCATCAATTCCTTTCCAATGGCACAGGTCTCACCCTTTGATTCGACCCGAGTCAAAAGTTATGCCCTGTACAAGGCTGACAGGGCCAAAACGGTCACAAACAAAATCGGTAAAAATTATGGACATGTCTCACATCCCCATAAGCAACATATTAAAAGATGAGAATGATCCAACCCTTAGAGAATGAAATAAAAATATTTTACGATCTTTCGATACATAAAATGCGGGTTGTTACATTCTCCCCCCTTAAGAATTTCGTCCCCGAAATTCCAAACAAACACAAGTAATCATAATGATTCTGCATGCCTATCATCCATGAAAAGCCAATTCTATCATCCAAACTAGCAACCATCAAGTCATGCATCCATAGCCTTATCCTAACACGCAGAATTCTAACAATCAACAACAAGATACAACAATATAACGAAGATACGATATCAAAGGGTCCTACCAATGAAGAGTTCTGGATGAGTCACTCTCATACTCTCTTCTGTCTCCCACGTACAATCGTCTCCATCCTCACTCCATTGTACCTTAAGTAGCTTAACCGTCTTCCTCCCAAGCTGTTCGTGTCATTCCCCACAACACAAAGTGGCTTACGAGGTCTCGAAACTACGGTCTCTACTTCTAAGTCTTTGTACTGCTCTAGAGATACTACCACATTCGAATCATGCATGAATTTCCGTAGAAACGACACATGGAACACATTATGCACACTCGACATCTTCTCGGGTAACTCCAATCTATACGCGAGCTTTCCAATTCGCTTGAGTATCGGAAATGGTCCAACAAACCTTGGAGCTAACTTTCCTTTCTTACCAAATCTAACCATGTGCTTTAACGGCGAAGCTTTCACAAAAACCATATCGCCCACGTCGAATTCCAAGTCCTTACGACGCTTGTCTACGTAACTCTTCTGACGATCCTGGGCTGCCTTCATTTGTTGCCGAACTATCTCGATACAAATCGAGGTTTCTCTAATCATCTCAGGCCCAAGTACTAACTTATCTCCAGTTTCTAACCAACATGCTAGAGAATTGCACGGCCTTCCATACAATGCTTCGTATGGTGTCATCCCAATGCTAAACTGGTAGTTATTATTATACGCAAACTCAGCTAGATGTAGATGGTCTTCCCATGATCCTCCGAAGTCTAACACACAAGCCCTTAGGAGATCTTCCAAAGCTCGATTGACTCTCTCGGTCTGACCATCAGTTTGAGGATGATATGCCGTACTCAAGCACAACTCGGTTCCCAAAGCTTCTTGTAGACTTTTCCAAAATGCACTCGTGAATAATGGATCTTGGTCACTCACTATACTCTTTGGGACACCATGGAATCGAACTATCCATTTCACATAAAGTTCAGCCAATTTCGATGCCGTCCTAGTCGACTTGACAGGAATAAATCTCGCATTTTTGGTCAAACGACCCATGATAACCCAATCCCTTCGTTTCCTGCCCTTGTTTCGGGTAGTCCATCGATAAAATCCATCGATACTTGCTCCTACTTCCACGTAGGAACTTCCAATGGCTGAAGCAAACCGCTCGGCTTCTTCTGTTCAGCTTTCACCAAATGGCAGTTCATACACTTGGAAATGAACTTTCCAATATCTCGCTTCATCCCTTCCCAGTAATATACTCTCTTCATGTCCTGATACATCTTATTTCCACCGGATGAATCGTCGGCTTCGAGTGATGACATTCTCTCAGAACCTCATCTATCAATCCGTCGATATCAGGAACAACTAATCGCCCTTGCTTTCGAAGCCAGCCTTCTCGATCAACCTCGAACTCTTTATCTTCTGGTTCCAGTTTCCGAATGAACTCGACAAGCTTTGCATCTTTCTTTTGGCTCTTGCCAATTCTTTTGATAAGAGTAGGTCTTATCAACAAGCTTGCCAACATTTCAGGTTCCAACTCACACCTTGGCCTGAAATCGAACCTTGCCAAGTACTCTAGGATCTTCCATTCCGAAAACATCACTCCCAAACTTGCGTGTCTTCGGCTTAACGCATCTGCAACTGCGTTACCCTTGCCCGGAGTATAGGCAATGCCAAAATCATATGACACCAATAACTCTAACCATCTTTTCTGCCGAAGATTCAAATCCTTTTGGGAGAAAAGATACTTCAACGACTTGTGATCTGTAAACAACTCGAATCGAACTCCCAACAGGTAATGTCTCCACATCTTCAGAGCAAATACAATCGCCGCCAACTCCATTGCATAGGCCACAACTTTATCCTTCTGCGTTAGTACGGCTCCAAGTCCAGTACCACACGCATCGGTATATACCACCATCTCTTCATTCCCACTTGGAATGGTCAACATAGGTGCACGCATCAATCTCTCCTTAAGAATTTCAAACACTTGTTCACACTTTGCATCCCATGTGAACGCTTGGTTCTTCTTCGTCAATCCTATCAACGGTGCAGCTACTTTGGAGAAATCCTTGATAAACCGTCGATAATATCTTGCTAACCCAAGGAAACTCCGAACATCCATCGCATTCTTAATTCGATCCCAGTCCTGGATTGCTGCAACTTTAGCGGGGTCAACCGCTATCCCTTTTCTAGAAACTACATGACCTAAGAACCTCACTTCATCCTTCCAGAAGTGACACTTTGAGAACTTAGCCTTTAGCTGATGCTTCCGCAAGATCTCTAACACAAATCTCAAGTGCGTCTTATGTTCTCCCTCATTTCTGGAGTAAACCAGAATATCATCCACGAACACAAGCACAAACCTATTCAGCTGGTCTCTGAATACTCTATTCATAAGATCCACAAAATAGGCTGGTGCGTTAGTCAACCCGAATGGCATCACCAACCATTTGAAGAAACCGTATGGTGTCCTAAAAGCAGTCTTTGACACACTATCCTTAGCCACCCTCAACTGGTGAAATCCTGTTGCCAAATCCATCCGAGAAAGCACTTTGGCTTCGTGAAGCTGATCGAACAAGTCATTCATCCTTGGAAATGGATACTTGTTCTTCTTTGTCACCTTGTTCAGCTCACGATAGTCCATACACAATCTTAACGAGCCATCCACCTTGGTTGCAAACACGAGTGGTGCACCCTACTCGGAAACACTCCTATGAATGAATCCTTTTCCCAAAAGGTCACGAACTTGCACCTCTAACTCTCGCTGTTCCCTAGACGTCATCCGCCTAAGAGGCATAACGATTGGTCTAGCATCTTCGACCAAATCGATCCTAAACTCGATCTTACGATGCGGTGACAACCCTTTGACCTCGTCAAAGACATCTACATACTCATTAGCGATCAGCACTGATGACAGGTCTTCTTATGGAATCCCAAGCGAATATGGATAACTTACGAAGACCCCGTCTTCGCGCTTACATCTAATCAACACCTTTCGCCCTTCCACATCTCCGACCCTCACCTCTAGCTTCTTGCAATTCACCCTTGCCGCATACCTCTTGAGCCAATCCATGCCCAAGATTATCCCAAACCCATCGAAATTAAGAACAAAGCAATCACACACCAAAGAGCAACCATGACTCGACAACACTAGACCACGACATATCATGCAAAGATTTGGCGAACCCCCAATTGGATTAGTCACTACGAAGGGTCTGTCACAAATCTCAGGTTCTAAACCGAAGAGACACACAAGCTAATTGCAAATGAAAGAATGCGATGCTCCAGTATCGAAAAGCACACGAACTGAAACACCATTAACAGAAAGAGTACCTTACACCACGACACCCTTTCCCTTCTCCTCTGCAGTAGGAGCCTTCAAAGAAGATGGCAGGGCTTCCAAAGCATATGCCTTCACAATTTGCTTGCCCTTAGCTGATTTTGGACAATCTTTCTTCTCATGCCCAGGCTTCCCACATTTGAAGCACTTCTTCTCAGCTTTGGGATTCTTGCACTCACTAGCAAAATGGCCTTTCTGTTAGCAGTTTAAAGCAAACCACCTCACTCTTGGGCTTCTTTTGACCATCTTTTCCTTTTTTCTGTTGCTGCTTCCTCTTCTTATTATTACCACCCTGCTGTGGTTTCTGAGCCTCTTTGGTCGCAGCGACAGCATTTGCTTCCTTAGGAAACAAGCTCTCACGACGAATAGCTTTTTCCACAATCTTCTTAAATGAATCATCAAGATGGTCCACTAACAGTTTCCCAATATAAGCATCCAAACCCAAGACAAACTTCTCGTTCTTCTGATAGGGTGTATCAATGTATGAACGAGCATATCTAGACAAAGCCTCAAAATCAGAAATGTAGTCAAGAACTGATCTGCCATTCTGCTTCAACTCTACGAACTTCTTGAAGAGAACAGACTTCTGAGCATTGGAGATAAACTTTGCTTCAAACTTAACTTGGAATAGCTCCCATGAAATTTCTTCCTCTGGAGTCTTGAGTGTAACAGAATTCCACCATTCCATGGCCCTTCCCTGCAGTTGCCTTGATGCAAGCTTTCTCTTTATTGCATCCTCAATACCCAAGTCTCCAAAGATTCGGACACACGAATCCATCCACCTCTGAACCTCTTCAGCTGATTCAGTTCCCTTGAATGGTTTCCCCCCTAGAGATGTAAAGTCCTTGCACCGCTTTGCAAAATCTACTACTCTAGGAACTCGCACACCAACATCTACCGTTGTTGCCACTGGAGCGGGTTCCCTTCGCATAATTGCTTCTGCCATGGCTTCAAACATGGCCGGGTAATTAGGGTCACCACCATTTCTCCCTTCGGTATTGGCTCCCCTAGTAGCGTTTCTTGTTTCCTGTCTACTCATTCTAAATCTGCAATTTAGAATAATTAGCCACTTTCAAGGAAAACTGCTAAAGGAAAACAACCGTTACTACTATATATGCTAATATATATAGTAAGAATCCAGTTGAAATCTACAAGTACGTCTCTCATACGTGATTACGTCCTCGAACTTTGGCCAAAAATCGTTGACCAGAGGTCTGATACCAAATGTGATGACTGCCCATAACCCCCCGCCCTATACAAGGGGAATAATGCGCTGAAGAACGTGTCAGGCAGTCATGTACGATCATCAGAGTAGGTAAACACAACCGGAAACTGCCGTAAACTCTCAGCGCAAGGATAAAATATAATAGAACATATACAACAGCAAGTAGTAGTAAAGCAGAAACACAAGACTTTCATACAACCAGAAAGTAATATCCACAGCTTGGAAATAGTGTTTGTACAAAGTTGTCTCACTACATCACTCAGAAAAGCAAACAGCGGAAATCCAAATATTATATAGTAGTAAAACTGGTACGTGAGCCTCCTGCACGTCATCGATTAGCATAGTCATCCTCACTAAAGCATTATGTGTCACCTGTTACTTAGTCTGCCCATCCACTACCGGATGAACAACCCAAGGTAATAAGAGGAAACATAAAACCTTGAGTCAGAAAACAGTCTTAGTAAGCGATAAAACAACTAACAAACTTCAACAATAAAGTGTATGAGAAAGGATAGATAAACATACTAATCCACCCACGACACCAGAGAAGAACTCAACCTTATCTTCCCCACATTGGATAGTGATAGCCTTTAAAATCTATTCAACCAAAGAAATAACAATTCATACATAGGAACCAGAACAAGCATTGGTAACATTCATAGCATCCAGATTACGTAGGTCTCACGTAGACAACCCTAATCGAGTTTAACATTCCCCAAATACTCTCCCCAGAGGCCTAAACCAATATCAGTTAAGCACTCAAAGAACATCTCCCTCGACTTTGGATAATCTATATGAGATAGTATAAGTAGAACAACCAATCATCCATGACTGACTCTGGCTATCACCGCCAATCCTGCTTAGAAATCACCATTAATCGTAAGACGACCAACTTTGTCATATGTCAAGGGCTAATGGTAACCCCAGTTCTAGCATAAACTCCATATGTCCAACCTTGACAACTAGGCCTTTCAACGATACCCAAGGTACTCGACCTACAATCGGTCTTTTGGGTGCCCCCATCGTACCCTTGCTTTGAGCCTGCTAGAACTTACGACAACGATAATCTCTCGGCCTTCAATATCTCTAGTCATCCAACCTTGACGACTATTTACTGCTCAAGCGACCTTCTCGAGCAACCATTATCCACCAACTCACGACCTTTGAGTTGTCTGCCTATTCAATGCTTTTAACCGATTAACGAACATATCACATCACTTCGAACATCCACTTCTGGACTCTTGTCGAAGCCACCACCATCGTTGAACCAACCAACATCTTTATAAGGTTCAAAGCAATCCATAGCATTATTTTAGCACTTCCTGACTTCCCAATTAAATTTAATTTGAAGTAACACCATCACTGGAAATGTCCGGGTCACTTTAGTCTGAATCACTTCTGGCTGATCCAATTCTGGCTGAGCCAATTCTGCCTGATCCAACTTCTACCCGATCCAACTTCTGGCCGATCCAACTTCTGGCGGATCCAACTTCTGGTCAAGCCAACTTTTGCCCGATCCAACTTCTGCCCAAGCCAACTTTTGCTCGATCCAACTTCTGCCCGATCCAGCTTCTGGTTGAGCCAAATTCTACCCGAGCCAACATCTGCCCGATCCAACTTCTGGCTGAGCCAACTTCTGCCCGATCCAGCTTCTACCCGATCCAGCTTCTGCCTGAGCCAACTTCTGGCTGAGCCAACTTCTACCCGAGCCAACTTCTGCCCGATCCAACTTCTTCCCGAGCCAACTTCTGTCCGATCTAGCTTCTGGTTGAGCCAACTTCTAACTGAGCCAACTTCTGTCCGAGCTAATTATGGCCGAGTCAATTATGGCCGAGTCAAAACCTGCATATTGCAATTCAACTCCGATTTCCACCAAAACTTCGCCAAACGACGAATCCGACGAAACCAACTCAACCAAAATCATCAAACACAATCATAAACATATCATGACATTACTAACCACATGAATATGATAATTACCACAAAAATGATGTAAATCTCACCAAAAACCATTAAAATGAACATATGATCAAAATGAGAGATCTAACTAACATAAACATGTAAAATGACATGAAATTAATGAGTAAAACTTGATAGATTAGATCATAAGGTGATGCATATGAAAATGAACATGTAATGGTGTAAATCTATGGTAAAACATTCTAATTTGATGAGAAACATGCATAAACACTCATATACTTCATTGCATTCATGTGAGAGATGTAAATCACTCACCAATTATTCAAAACAATAAAAAATGATGAAATGGAATTCCGGACAGTGAAGAGATAGCTCCTAGCCCTTCGATTTGATGAATCCTTACTTGAAATGATGTAGATCTATGATTTCCCTCCTTAGATTTGGATTTTTAATGGTGGAAATGTGTTAGAGGAAGAAGGAGATCAATGCCTCCAAATGAGAGAATGGGAAAGTAAACCTTTTCCCTCCACTCTCACCACCTATTTATAGGATTCCACCAAGGCTCCAAAACCTGAATAGCCAACTGTAAAATCTTAAAACAACGATTTCTCCCAAATAGCTAAGCCAATTCTTTAATGTAACCACTCTACGGAAAGCAATCATCAATTCCTTTCCAATAGCACAGGCCTCACCCTATGATTCGGCCTAAGTCAAAAGTTATGCCATGTACAAGGCTGACAGGGGCAAAATGGTCACAAACAAAATCGGTAAAAATTATGGACATGTCTCACATCCCCATATGCAACATATTAAAAGATGAGAATGATCCAACCCTTAAAGAATAAAATAAAAATATTTTACAATCTTTCGATGCATAAAATGCGGGCTGTTACAGTGTCCTCCCACCGTTTTCTTCCAGCACATCCGGGGAGGGTGTAAGTGCCATGCTGCCTACTTCTGCTTCCCAGGCTATCGGTCCTTCGAGACCCCTTGATCTCCCGTCAGATTTTACTAATCTCGTGAAACATTTTCTTTCGGGACCCGAATTTTCTGGTATTTCGTTGCCTCCTACCTCTTCAGACATGACGGATTTTTATCAGTGTCTGATTACTCAACAACTTAAGGTATGACCTTTCTTTTTACTCCTAGGCTTCCTGCTTACCGTGACTATATGCTGAGTGTTTATATCTTCCCAGGCTATTAAGAACTGGCATGTGTCTCCGCTCATCCCTTCTTCTATCACTAAAACTACTCGGCTTCGGGAGGCTAACACAATTTTGAGCAGAGAGTGTGAGAGGCTGAAGGCTTCCTTAGAACATGCTGAGTTAGCCTTGGAAAAGGAGAGGCGGGATAGGGATGTAACTCCCGATAGTGTATTAGCTTTAGAGCATCAAATGGTTGAAGATGTGGTTACCCATGCTGATGAGCTTCGGATGAAAGATGAAAAACTTTCTCGCGCCGCCCAAATCATTTATTTAGCCCATAATAGGATTTCTGATTTCTTGCAAGTCCACCTCCCATGGGTTAAGTCTGACTGCTATGAAGATGTCATATTCTATCTTTTTTCTAACACCCTTCAGAATCTTTCTGAACTCCGAACCTCCCTCATTCCTTCGTTCACCCTGGATCGGGTTATGAAAAGGATCAAGTTAGGTGAGGAAGGATTTGAGGCATCACGAAGGAGTGACCCTATAGTCGAGGACCTTTTGTACATCTACAGACTTTCGGATGACTTAGGCAAGGAGGAGTGGCTCCCGCCTCCTTGGGCAGTGATAAAGAAAGAGGGGGTATCGGTCCCAGAGAAGGGAAATGCCTAGGCGAATGTATTATTCATAATTCTGAATCATCATCACCCAGAGGAGGCAGCCCTTCTAGCTTTCCGGGAGGGAAGGAAGTTGTTGATCACGAAGTTCCCTCGCTTTAGGTATAACTTTTTCATTGGACGTATCTTCCATTTTTCTAGATGCTTGACTTTGAATAGTTTCATGTCGCTATAATAGACAAAAAGAAAAGCTGTTTTCCTGCCTTAAGCAGAGTTAGGTGACAAAAGTTCAAACCATTTTTATGTTGGGTAGATAGTACATTTGTATATTTAATACTACAACCTATGCAACACTTATATGGGGTCCCCCTTTTCTATTAGCGAGGGCCAATGTGATTATTTGCATTATAACATAGTTTAATTAACTATGAGGAGGCATTACGCATGGTTTGTAGGCTGAGAAAAGAGTTTCGCACGACGCCTATCCATGCTTTCAAAGAAACGCGTGTAATGACCCAGATTTCCATAACATCAGAGTTGACTATATACATCATACGTCCAACCCAAATATCACGAAAATACGGAACATTTTTTTTTAGAAGAAAGAGATAGAAGAAGAACATAAATAACAACACAGAATCTCACATCGCAGCGGAACAAAATATAATATATCATATCTTTGAAATACAAATCTGTACTTGAATATACATCAATATCAACGTACATCACTTACAACACAACGGAACCACTATAACTAGATAACGCTGAAGCCTCCTGCTCCAAGCTCCTTTAGATATATCTGAAAAATCCTGAACTACTTGACTGCCCGTACAAATTTAGGCACCCAAGAGTTTAGGTAGAACAAAACAAAATAAACTCCGGGTCAGTCATGGGACTGGTATGAGTAAACAGTTTAAAAACAGTTTCAGAAAACTAAATGATATCTCATAAGACCACGCCGTATAACACGGAACAGGTTTTTCCCTTATGAAAATCCAAACACTTGACTTATCTTTATATCAAAACTCTTTTGATATTATAATAATGTCTAAATCAAGTAAATAACAATCTAGTGGAACGTTTGCATCTCACGTTCCACATAAATATACAATCAAAACCGCAAGCACGTATTGGGTAATGGATTTCCAACTATGACAAGGTATGGAATCACCTTCCGCTGGTATATCTCTAGAGGAGAATACACCGAGTTCAACAAGAACATCTTGCAACTCAGCCACACATGACCGACCACTCATTTCGCTTGAGTGTATCGAATGTATATCACCAACGATTGGGATCAGCAACTGTTTTCTCGAATGGGACAGCATCGACAATAGATTTTTAGAAGTAAATGAAACTCTAGATCAGGTGATTATACACCCTAAAAGGTGCGACCTACATAGCCATGCTGCTTGCCCGATTTCTGTCATTTACCGGTTGATGAGGCTAGAAGCTACGCTTTATCATCACACCAGATTCACTTCGAATGTCACATCGTCAAATCCATCAAATCATCGATTGACGTCCTCAACAGTACATTACGTGTTAGCTAAAAGAAGTTTCCTTCTCCGCTTCCACTCTTGGTACGGTTGAAGAAATCAATGTACGTGACCTTTCTGAAAATACTCTGTCAGACATTCATCCATACAAGTCACCCAGGAACAGGATGAATCGAAGGTACTATTTCTATTAATAGAAAAAGTCCTTGCACTCTACTCCGTCTTCGATTATCTTTATATAATCTGATTCGCACGGTACTGCCGATATGGAGTGGTTCTTCGGATAATAATCCAACCGGTCTCTCCATATTGACAACGATGGTCAAAACTTCGATAGTCTGTGATTTAACTATCGAAAAAACAAGTGTTTCGATAGTCGATGATTTAACTATCGAATAAAACAAGTGTTCATCCAAACATCCAACAATCACTGAACCTTTAATTAATATCCCATTAATTAAATCTCTTTTCTATTTCTTTATCAATATTTGTTAATCAAATATTTCAATAACCATATTGCCCTTTTACGTTCTTTGGAAAACATTTCCAATCTCGTTTATTCCTATACTTAGGAAATATTTAACATCTATTTCCAAGCTTACATTTCATTTGGGTTAAAACGGATGTTGTGTAAAACATCGTTACGACAACCCAAATACTACATTCAACTGAATCTTATTCAACATTGATCTTCGAGCCTGAAATCTTACTATTCATTTGTTAATAATGAAATCAATCATGTTGGGGTATAACTACCTCTCAGACCTTGACTGAATAACATTTATAACGTCAAAACAGATATGACTACTTACTCGAACAATCAATAACATACAACTACTTCTTTACCTTTAAACACGTATACACTTTTTCTTTCTATTCTTACTAGATTTTAATCTTATACTTCCTTTTTGATTATACTATTCTATTTCTAAGTTCGTTTTCTTATCGACTTCTATATATTTTGATATGTTAATTTCTAACTATCAAATTATCTTAAAAATATTCTATCTCCTTAAATTCCCGGAAAAATTCGCCATAACCTCCTTTGTACCGGGAGCATCGGGAAATTTCAAATAGCTTTCCCGGTCCTTCTCATCTCAACAAGAAAAAGAAAAGGCCAAGCGACTTGCCGATACGGCGCATAAAATCTCATATGGAAATTAAATACGTACCTTTTTGTCGGGCATTCTATTTATTTCACTTCTATACTTTATTCCATACCTGTCTCATGTATATTTATGCCTGTCCAATCTATTTTAACTATACCAATCATTTTAACTCAATTTGTTAATTAAATCTGTTACTTAACTTTTCAGTCTATTTCACCTTCATATTTGAACATGACATGTTCAAATATATTTTAACTGCATATTAACAAATTCTAATTATACTCATACTCTCGTTTCCTTATCGACTTCTCTATTCAAATTCCAATTCCATTCTATTTGAATTATCTTTATTTAAACTTCATTTGAATTCTATTTGCATACCTATATTTAAAACTTCATTTGAATTCTATATTCAAATTCTATAGTTAAACTCCATTTGAATTCTATTATTCAAATCTATTCAAATTCTATTGTTTAAATTCCATTTGAATCCTATATTCAAATCGTTTAAAGTCCATTTGAATTTTGTTATTCAAATTCTATATTCAAAGTCTATTTGAATTCTCTGCATTATTTATAAACAACGTTTATAACTTCAATTCAAATCCCATATTTTCATTTATAAACAAAGTTTATAAATTCGATTCAAATCCCATCTTCCATTTATAAACAACGTTTATAAATTTAATTACTTGTTTTATATACCTTCAAAACAAGTTAATATTTTCTATAGTTTATTTAAAATTCAAATTCTATTTATAAAAATAGAATTTCCTTTTTAAATATCAAATACCCTTTCCGATATTTTTATGAATCAATATTCATGCCCCAGGGATATTTTAAATAATCAAATCAACCAATTTTCAATCATTTGATTTTTAACACATCATATATGAATATATATGAAATCAAACAAACAACAGATAATATATTTTTGAGGAATCCAGTTGGATTCCTCCAACCTGTTTTCCTGCATCCACAGATGTTAGTCAACATAGTAATACCCATCCTGCTTCGAGGCAGGATATCGCGGTATAGAAGGTCATCCACTAATCATAGCGTGGGGCGCATAGGGTAATCATCCGCTATGGTACCGCGGGCATCCGCTAATGAAACTACGGGAATCCAACCAATCATCAACCCAATATATATATAATAGTCAACCAATCCTAAATAACTATATATATTTTAAAACAATCAGTCTAAACAGCATTCAAACAAGCAACAACAATTATTTTTAACGATGTAAAAATAATTCTAAACAAACAGGTGAGTGAGATTTACTCACCAGGATTTTTATTTCGTGATATATTCCAATCTGAATTTCATAACTTAGCTGACGACAATACAAATCCAACCATCCCGTTCGAATTTGACTCTATTTGAATTCGAGATTTATTTTATAAGTAACCGAATAAATTCGAATATAATTAAAGATTTAATTGAGATAAATTAACAATTTAAATTACCTTAACTCCAAGTTTAACAGTGACCTGCTCGACACCATTTTAAAACTGAAAATTTCCCTTTCCCTATAGCTTGTTACCATTACCGTAAACCTTCCTCCCCTCCTCTGTCTTTCTTGGAACAATAACTTTCTTCCCCTAGTTGAACATCGGCCATTGAAAAAATCTCCCTCTTGTACAAATCGAATAACCAATTTCCAAGAAAACCAGATCTGAACTCATGGTTTTTAGCTGTAAATTACAAGGCCCACAGACAAAAATCTGACTAAACCCTCTTCAAATCAGTGATAAATGTCGAACTGGTGTTAAACTCGCGATTGTCCAACCCCAGGAACATGAAGACCGATCACTGCTTTCCACTGAAATCTACCAACATCGGACTCCAAAATTCAATACTGTCGACCTCTCTTGACACCGCAACCCCCATCTACATCGATGTCACCATAGCCACTCAGTACAACCAATCGACACTCGGGGAGCACCGTACTAACCCCGGGCCTTATCTCCCCATCGTTGATCACCCGTTCAACCAATCTGCCATGTCACGATGACCTAAATCCCAATCTCGAGCTCGCCTTCCAATCGCGTCGCTCCCACAGTTCGAGCTCCAGAGATTATCGTGAACCCAGAGTACCGAACCTCGAATTCACCTGCGCCTCAATTCTGACAACCGCGAATCCTCCCTCTGACCAAGAACACCATCTGAAAATCTCTCGCGCCCCCTCTTGATTTTGACTTGGGCTTTCATTCGAGTTGAATTTGAAAGTGAAGAACAGATTTCTTAAAAGAAAAGAAGGATCCGATTTTATTTTCATTGGTTTCTAAAGCCCGAACTACTGAAAATAATAAAAGGGAAAGGTAGTGGTTTTATAGAAGAGAACGGGAACAAACGTGGCCTTATTTTCCTTTGTTCATTATTGAGTGGTGAGGGAAGGGAGATGTGTTTAATTCCTTACCTTATGATTTTTTTTTTATGGTTATAAATATAGGTGTATATATTTAAATTATCCATAATTTCTAACTTCTTTTTGAACGCAAAACTGTCAATTCTAGGGTAATACCACGGCTCTGAACACACTGGGATAGGTTACGAAGTCCAATTCGATCATCCTGAACAGATATAAATTTTAAATCGATATAAATTTAATTTCAAAACAATGTATTTCTTCGATAATTACTGAATATTATTATTCTAATTCAAATAGAATTATGTATTGATTATCTGAACTGTTTTCAAATCAGTTTTCACTTTGAATTCAGTTATTCGCTGATTCCTTATTTTGATAATTTAATATATACGATATTAAATCGAAATTGATTTTTTTTAAATCGATAACTCCCTATAAAGATTGATTTATTTACTTAACTCAATATTTAAATCCATATTAAATATTTTAAAATTAACCCCTAAGAGTCCGGGTCATTACAATATTCCCCACTTAAAATAATTTCGTCCTCGAAATTGCTAAGGTAGAAAAAGTGCTACAAACCCATTAACTTTTCAAAATCTTATTTATGTTGATACTCAACATTTCAAACTTCCTTACGTAACTCTCTTTCAAATAAATCCTTATTCGATAACTCCTCCCTTCGAATAACTATATTCGATTTTCTCTCTTTCGAATAACTAGATTCAGAAACCTTTCTTCGAATAAACTATATTTGATTTACTCTATTCAACTTACTCTTATCAATTAACTCTATTTGATTTAACTCCTATTGATTAACTCCATCGAATAACTAAATTCGATAACTCCTTCGAATAACCAATATTCTATAACTCGCTTCAATTAAACTAATCGATAACTCTTTTCGATTAAACTATAATCGATAACTCCTTCGATTTACTAATAATCGATAAATCCTTCGATTAACTAATAATCGATAACTCTTTCGATTAACTAATAATCGATAACTCCTTCAATTAACTAATAATCGATAACTCCTTTAATTCTATCCGAATAAACTAATATTCGATTTAACTCCACTCGCTTGACTCTAGATCGCAGCGATCATAATGGTTACGCCTGATTCCCCCAGGAAACATCCGACCGCCCTAGGCTATCTGCAGCCCTGCGAATTACGCTAGCAGTCGTACGAAATGGTAACTTATCCTGGGTAACTATTGTTTGACCAACTCTATCTCAATAACTATATTCGATCATCTTTAATTGAATAACTAAAATTCAATTAAATCCTAATTCGATTAACTATGTTCAATTAACTTTATCTGGTTAACTCTTAATTTGAATAACAAATATTCGATAAATTCTAATTGAATAACTAATATTCAATTAACTCTACGGATTTACCCTAACCGATTAACTCTAACTGATTAATTCTACTCTAATCGATTTATTCTAACTCTAATCGATTATTTCTAACTCTAATCGACTTCTCCTATTCGATAGCGTTTATTCATTTATAAAGATTTACTTTTAGTAACGGTTCTTTACTTTATAAATGTTCTCTTTAACAGCGTTACTTCACTTATACAAGTGTTGTGTACCCCTTCTATTTAAAACTATTGGTGTTAAAAACCAATATCTCTTCTCTATATAAGCTCAGACTTATATATTCCATTTATCGAATGATAAATATTTAATTTAATTTATAAACTGTTATTTATAAATTAATCTTTTCTATTTATCTATTAAAAACAGATTCCCATTTTCCATTCATCTTCTGAATATTCCTTTGGTTTATTTCTATTTATTTAACAAATAAATATCTCATTTATAACATTCTATTTATTTACTATAAATAAATATTTCCATTGAATCTATTTGTAAATGTTTTACAAATATTTCCCTTTGAATTCTATTTGTTTGCACATAACTTCCTTTGTATTTGTGTTACAAATATATTTCCTTTATATTTACTTTACAAATATATTTTCTTTTTAACTCTTTTGGTTTTTTTTCTTAATTCACACCCAATTCATATTCACATTGATTTTACTCAGTTTATCCATTTCGATCCATTTAACTTACGTAAGTTAAATTTAATTTTAATCATTCAAATTCCCATTACTAGTTGCTAATTAACCGTTTTTCCTATTTCACCCTTTTTATTTGAATATAACTTGTTCAAATATATGTCAACTTAATTATAAACTAATCTAATTATAATTTTAACTCGAGTTATATATTCGATTTCAAATATAAATTCTCAATTTCCTTCAATTTTCCAAAAACCCAAATTCGATTCAAATTTCCTTTAACTAATTATTTTCCAATCTAGTTAATTCTATTTAACCATTTAAAATATGTTTTTTTTGTCTTAAAAATCATTTCACTTACTTCACTGGAGTTCATATTTATTTTATATCTCCAGTCTGGATTTTTCTAATGCCAATTCGGATTTTATTTCCTAAAAATCCTTTTATTTATTTAATTAAACCGTTATGGTTTTATAATGGTCCTGGCGCTGTTTTTCTAAAAATTTGATTTTGCCATAACTCAAAATTTATACGACGAAATCCAGATTTTTCTCTTTTACTAGAAAACTATCGTTCAACCGGTCCCGACGATTCTTGTTTCAAAGAATTCCGACTTCAATTGAGTTCTGTATACTAAATTGAAGTTCGAAGCGCCAATTTACGAACTGCCGCGTTACGGCGAGCTCGTTTTAATTATATTTATAAATATAAACGTTTTAACTTTGTTTATAATAAATTCAACTCCATTCTGATATATTTTTAATATGTATCAAATCCATTTCACATAATATTCCCGATCTATTTCACTTCTTTATTCAAATCCTATATATTTACAATATTCAAATTCCATTTGAATTTCTTTATTCAAACTCTATATTATTTCCTTCTATTCAATTTCTATTTGAATTTTCTTCGATTCAAATTCTAATTCAATTTCCTTATCTTCAGATTCTATTTGAATTTCTTATCTTCAATTTCTATTTGAATTCCTTTATTCAAAATCCATCCGAAATCCTTTGTTCAAATTCCATATGAAATCCTTTATTCAATTTCTATTTAAATTCCTTTGTTCAATTTCTATTTGAAATCCTTTGAATTTAAATTCTATTTCAAACTCTATATTTTCTTGAATTCTATTATTCAACCTCCACTTTATATTCTCTTTGAAATTCTATTTAACCAAATTCCATTTGAATTCTAATATTCAAATCTCTATTTGACTTTTCTTTATTCAAATCCATTTGAATTCAAATTCCATTTCAATTTTTCTTATACAATTTCTATTTGAATTTTTCTTTATTCAAACTCATTTGAATTCCATTGAATTCAAATTCTATTTCACTTCTATTTGAATTATATATATATTCAAATTCCTTTATCTTACTTCTATTTGAAATCTATATTCCAATTCTCATTTCAAAATTCCTTTGAAATAATATAAATATATACATATATTTATATCTATCCCAAATTCAAACATTTGAATTTTCAAACAACTTGTTTCTTTTAAACAAATTTCCATCAAAAACTTTTCTAAGGAAGCAATTCATCACTTAGAAACTCGAAAATGAACACTGATGATGTTGCGACCATCATCAGAATTACTTCCCAGCCACTGAATGAGTCCAGTGCTTTATCACTTTCGAAACCCATTTAGAAAAATATTTTCCAAACTCCCAGGATTTTAAATTTTGAATTCTGGTTGGAATGCAATTTCAACTTATCACATTTGTATATTTGATTTCATATACAAATTCCATTGGTTATATATATAACTATTTCTGTTTTATAATCTAATTCGATTATATTCCTAACAATCAACTTAACTATTTAAAAACAATATCGTGTCCAATCTTCTGTTCAAGTGTTTATAAACTCCTATCGACTTCGTGGCGTCCCACGATTCGACCAAAATTTATAATCCACTCAACAGACTAGTCAACACAATATAAAACGGTTTTTATATCAAATAACAAGTACGCTCTCTCGTATATATATACGCTCAACTCATTCTAGGATACTACTGATCCTATCTCTAATGAGCACATTTCCACACAGCCTAGGTATTCGCTCAACCTAAGCTCTGATACCAACTGTAATGACCCGCAAATCCGCAACATCAGAGTTGACTATATACATCATACGTCCAACCCAAATATCACGAAAATACGGAACATTTTTTTTAGAAGAAAGAGATAGAAGAAGAACATAAATAACAACACAGAATCTCACATCGCAGCGGAACAAAATATAATATATCATATCTTTGAAATACAAATCTGTACTTGAATATACATCAATATCAACGTACATCACTTACAACACAACGGAACCACTATAACTAGATAACGCTGAAGCCTCCTGCTCCAAGCTCCTTTAGATATATCTGAAAAATCCTGAACTACTTGACTGCCCGTACAAATTTAGGCACCCAAGAGTTTAGGTAGAACAAAACAAATTAAACTCCGGGTCAGTCATGGGACTGGTATGAGTAAACAGTTTAAAAACAGTTTCAGAAAACTAAATGATATCTCATAAGACCACGCCGTATAACACGGAACGGGTTTTTCCCTTATGAAAATCCAAACACTTGACTTATCTTTATATCAAAACTCTTTTGATATTATAATAATGTCTAAATCAAGTAAATAACAATCTAGTGGAACGTTTGCATCTCACGTTCCACATAAATATACAATCAAAACCGCAAGCACGTATTGGGTAATGGATTTCCAACTATGACAAGGTATGGAATCACCTTCCGCTGGTATATCTCTAGAGGAGAATACACCGAGTTCAACAAGAACATCTTGCAACTCAGCCACACATGACCGACCACTCATTTCGCTTGAGTGTATCGAATGTATATCACCAACGATTGGGATCAGCAACCGTTTTCCCGAATGGGACATCATCGACAATAGATTTTTAGAAGTAAATGAAACTCTAGATCAGGTGATTATACACCCTAAAAGGTGCGACCTACATAGCCATGCTGCTTGCCCGATTTCTGTCATTTACTGGTTGATGAGGCTAGAAGCTACGCTTTATCATCACACCAGATTCACTTCGAATGTCACATCGTCAAATCCATCAAATCATCGATTGACGTCCTCAACAGTACATTACGTGTTAGCTAAAAGAAGTTTCCTTCTCCGCTTCCACTCTTGGTACGGTTGAAGAAATCAATGTACGTGACCTTTCTGAAAATACTCTGTCAGACATTCATCCATACAAGTCACCCAGGAACAGGATGAATCGAAGGTACTATTTCTATTAATAGAAAAAGTCCTTGCACTCTACTCCGTCTTCGATTATCTTTATATAATCTGATTCGCACGGTACTGCCGATATGGAGTGGTTCTTCGGATAATAATCCAACCGGTCTCTCCATATTGACAACGATGGTCAAAACTTCGATAGTCTGTGATTTAACTATCGAAAAAACAAGTGTTTCGATAGTCGATGATTTAACTATCGAATAAAACAAGTGTTCATCCAAACATCCAACAATCACTGAACCTTTAATTAATATCCCATTAATTAAATCTCTTTTCTATTTCTTTATCAATATTTGTTAATCAAATATTTCAATAACCATATTGCCCTTTTACGTTCTTTGGAAAACATTTCCAATCTCGTTTATTCCTATACTTAGGAAATATTTAACATCTATTTCCAAGCTTACATTTCATTTGGGTTAAAACGGATGTTGTGTAAAACATCGTTACGACAACCCAAATACTACATTCAACTGAATCTTATTCAACATTGATCTTCGAGCCTGAAATCTTACTATTCATTTGTTAATAATGAAATCAATCATGTTGGGGTATAACTACCTCTCAGACCTTGACTGAATAACATTTATAACGTCAAAACAGATATGACTACTTACTCGAACAATCAATAACATACAACTACTTCTTTACCTTTAAACACGTATACACTTTTTCTTTCTATTCTTACTAGATTTTATTCTTATACTTCCTTTTTTATTATACTATTCTATTTCTATGTTCGTTTTCTTATCGACTTCTATATATTTTGATATGTTAATTTCTAACTATCAAATTATCTTAAAAATATTCTATCTCCTTAAATTCCCGGAAAAATTCGCCATAACCTCCTTTGTACCGGGAGCATCGGGAAATTTCAAATAGCTTTCCCGGTCCTTCTCATCTCAACAAGAAAAAGAAAAAGCCAAGCGGCTTGCCGATACGGCGCATAAAATCTCATATGGAAATTAAATACGTACCTTTTTGTCGGGCATTCTATTTATTTCACTTCTATACTTTATTCCATACCTGTCTCCTGTATATTTATGCCTGTCCAATCTATTTTAAATATACCAATCATTTTAACTCAATTTGTTAATTAAATCTGTTACTTAACTTTTCAGTCTATTTCACCTTCATATTTGAACATGACATGTTCAAATATATTTTAACTGCATATTAACAAATTCTAATTATACTCATACTCTCGTTTCCTTATCGACTTCTCTATTCAAATTCCAATTCCATTCTATTTGAATTATCTCTATTTAAACTTCATTTGAATTCTATTTGCATACCTATATTTAAAACTTCATTTGAATTCTATATTCAAATTCTATAGTTAAACTCCATTTGAATTCTATTATTCAAATCTGTTCAAATTCTATTGTTTAAATTCCATTTGAATCCTATATTCAAATCGTTTAAAGTCCATTTGAATTTTGTTATTCAAATTCTATATTCAAAGTCTATTTGAATTCTCTGCATTATTTATAAACAACGTTTATAACTTCAATTCAAATCCCATATTTTCATTTATAAACAAAGTTTATAAATTCGATTCAAATCCCATCTTCCATTTATAAACAACGTTTATAAATTTAATTACTTGTTTTATATACCTTCAAAACAAGTTAATATTTTCTATAGTTTATTTAAAATTCAAATTCTATTTATAAAAATAGAATTTCCTTTTTAAATATCAAATACCCTTTCCGATATTTTTATGAATAAATATTCAAGCCCCAGGGATATTTTAAATAATCAAATCAACCAATTTTCAATCATTTGATTTTTAACACATCATATATGAATATATATGAAATCAAACAAACAACAGATAATATATTTTTGAGGAATCCAGTTGGATTCCTCCAACCTGTTTTCCTGCATCCACAGATGTTAGTCAACATAGTAATACCCATCCTGCTTCGAGGCAGGATATCGCGGTATAGAAGGTCATCCACTAATCATAGCGTGGGGCGCATAGGGTAATCATCCGCTATGGTACCGCGGGCATCCGCTAATGAAACTACGGGAATCCAACCAATCATCAACCCAATATATATATAATAGTCAACCAATCCTAAATAACTATATATATTTTAAAACAATCAGTCTAAACAGCATTCAAACAAGCAACAACAATTATTTTTAACGATGTAAAAATAATTCTAAACAAACAGGTGAGTGAGATTTACTCACCAGGATTTTTATTTCGTGATATATTCCAATCTGAATTTCATAGCTTAGCTGACGACAATACAAATCCAACCATCCCGTTCGAATTTGACTCTATTTGAATTCGAGATTTATTTTATAAGTAACCGAATAAATTCGAATATAATTAAAGATTTAATTGAGATAAATTAACAATTTAAATTACCTTAACTCCAAGTTTAACAGTGACCTGCTCGATAGGGCTGCACACAACCCATATCCAACCCGACCCAACCCACCAACCCGACCCAACCCACATAAACCCAACCCAACCCATCCTAGTTCGGGTCGGATATGGGTTACAATTTGTAACCCATACTATATGCGGGTCGGGTTTGACATTTTATTCAACCCAACCTCATTTTAACCCAACCCAAACCTATTTAAAAAAAACTAAT
Source organism: Allium sativum (assembly GCA_030737875.1). Classification (NCBI taxonomy): domain Eukaryota; kingdom Viridiplantae; phylum Streptophyta; class Magnoliopsida; order Asparagales; family Amaryllidaceae; genus Allium; species Allium sativum. Next base: position 45,121,103 of record CM060915.1, on the reverse strand, counting down.
TTAATATCCATTCAATTAAAATTAGAATAGTATAATCCTAGAATAATGTTTATGTATTCTATAATAAATGTACAAAAAAATATTTCATGTCAATCCAAACTAGATAGAATTTGATAAATATATTTTAAAGAGCATTTTAATGTATTTTAAAATGAAACACTTGCTCAACTATGTAGTAAATTAATTTCATATGATGTGTTGTAATGAATCGGTTATTTTAAATGCATTATGCTAGCTAAAATCTGATATATTATGCTGAATATTTTGATATAGTTTTTAGAAAAACTCCCTCGTATTCTCATTTTTTATTGTATTCAAGTGACCCAACCCAACCTTACTTAACCCGACCCAACCCATACTTCAACCCAACCCATATCCAACCTCATATAGCGTCGGGTACGGGTTGAGCTACCTTAAACCCATAACTATGCGGGTCGGATAAAGTATTTGGTCTAACCCGACCCAACCCATACTTTGTGCAGCCCTACTACTCAACACCATTTTAAAACTGAAAATTTCCCTTTCCCTATAGCTTGTTACCATTACCGTAAACCTTCCTCCCCTCCTCTGTCTTTCTTGGAACAATAACTTTCTTCCCCTAGTTGAACATCGGCCATTGAAAAAATCTCCCTCTTGTACAAATCGAATAACCAATTTCCAAGAAAACCAGATCTGAACTCATGGTTTTTAGCTGTAAATTACAAGGCCTACAGACAAAAATCTGACTAAACCCTCTTCAAATCAGTGATAAATGTCGAACTGGTGTTAAACTCGCGATTGTCCAACCCCAGGAACATGAAGACCGATCACTGCTTTCCACTGAAATCTACCAACATCGGACTCCAAAATTCAATACTGTTGACCTCTCTTGACACCGCAACCCCCATCTACATCGATGTCACCATAGCCACTCAGTACAACCAATCGACACTCGGGGAGCACCGTACTAACCCCGGGCCTTATCTCCCCATCGTTGATCACCCGTTCAACCAATCTGCCATGTCACGATGACCTAAATCCCAATCTCGAGCTCGCCTTCCAATCGCGTCGCTCCCACAGTTCGAGCTCCAGAGATTATCGTGAACCCAGAGTACCGAACCTCGAATTCACCTGCGCCTCAATTCTGACAACCGCGAATCCTCCCTCTGACCAAGAACACCATCTGAAAATCTCTCGCGCCCCCTCTTGATTTTGACTTGGGCTTTCATTCGAGTTGAATTTGAAAGTGAAGAACAGATTTCTTAAAAGAAAAGAAGGATCCGATTTTATTTTCATTGGTTTCTAAAGCCCGAACTACTGAAAATAATAAAAGGGAAAGGTAGTGGTTTTATAGAAGAGAACGGGAACAAACGTGGCCTTATTTTCCTTTGTTCATTATTGAGTGGGGAGGGAAGGGAGATGTGTTTAATTCCTTACCTTATGATTTTTTTTTATGGTTATAAATATAGGTGTATATATTTAAATTATCCATAATTTCTAACTTCTTTTTGAACGCAAAACTGTCAATTCTAGGGTAATACCACGGCTCTGAACACACTGGGATAGGTTACGAAGTCCAATTCGATCATCCTGAACAGATATAAATTTTAAATCGATATAAATTTAATTTCAAAACAATGTATTTCTTCGATAATTATTGAATATTATTATTCTAATTCAAATAGAATTATGTATTGATTATCTGAACTGTTTTCAAATCAGTTTTCACTTTGAATTCAGTTATTCGCTGATTCCTTATTTTGATAATTTAATATATACGATATTAAATCGAAATTGATTTTTTTTAAATCGATAACTCCCTATAAAGATTGATTTATTTACTTAACTCAATATTTAAATCCATATTAAATATTTTAAAATTAACCCCTAAGAGTCCGGGTCATTACAACGCGTCTCCTCAAGGGCCTTGAGTGCATTTATATTACATTTCCTCGGCTCTTCTTTAACCTATGGAGTGGGGATCATGAAGCTATGTTAAGGAATCTTAAGATTAAACATGATGAAGCATTATGTAAACAATAGACGTGCAAAAAAGTGATGTATTTATAATTCGCCTTTCTACCTATATGTTATAGTTGGTAGGCTCCAGGTTTAACCCTTGTAAGGGTGTCTAAGGAAAAGAGGGGTATAACCTTCGAACGTCTAAAAAAACGAAAATAAAATCGTAATCACTTTCTTTTATGTCTATGGGCAGGTTGATCAACGCGAGATCCCTTCCTCCCGGAGCGGAATGTCGCTGATAAGAGAGGTCCTCCCTATGTCTTATGAAAGGAGGTTCTTACATCAGTGTTTATCCATTAAACACTTGACCGAGAGGATGAATACTTTGAAAAGACAATTAGAAGAGAAGGGTAGAACCATTTTGGGGTTGAGGACATACATAAACACTAAACCCTCCGTCGAGTTTGAGGACGAGCTAAAGACTCTTCGTCAATGTGTCATTGACTTGGAAATTGATTTAAATAATGCTACTACAAAATGTGAGACGTGGGAACATTGTTTTGAGAATATTCCTATAATGACGGGGCCTTCGTCCCTTGACGTCGCGACAACACGTAAGGCCTCAGCTCTTCAGAAATGTTATTACTTGAATAATCCTCCACCGGGTTTAAAGGAAACACTTATTTCTGAGTGGTGTAAAAGAGTGGTAGCCGCGATGAAAGGATTCTATGACACTAGATTAATCAAGGATTCTCACGACCATGTCGTCAGATATGCCGGCTGAATCAGACACTTGCAAGAAGAAAATCATGATTTGCGTATGAGCGTTTTTGACTTGGAAAAGGAAAACAAGTCTCTCAAGGTGATGTGTAGGGCTTACAACAGAGCTTTGAAGCTCCAGCCCAAACCTTCTGATCACTTAGACGAGACAAGTAGAAAAGTTAAAAGACTTAACAAGTTACTAGGTGTGGCACTTCGTCATGCCATAGACCCCCCTTTACCTGAGGATGGTGTGGATCCACATACTCAGTGATATTTTGTGATGGTGACACATAATTTTGCTTACGATAAGGGTACTGATAATGTAATCTTTTTGGTGAATAAACTTACGCATTGATAACATTTAATATGTAAATAACTGTTGGTGCGGGACATGAGTGAGAATTGCTTGTATGATGAATGACTTAAGAGGTTTCCCTTGAGTATGAGAAAATACAACATTTTTTTATACCTGGCCTCATTTCCGACAATGAGCTTTTCGTCCGCTTCCGAATTTTGTGGCTTTTCCTTCGTAGGCATACCTACGATTGTCTTGATTTGAGATAATTATCTTGGAGGTCTTCGGGCCATCATCCCGATGGTTGGAACCTTATTTCAATACTTACAAAGGGTTACTTCTGCCCAGTTTCGGGTGTCAATATGTGGAAAACTTGCCTCCCCTCTGGCATTTGCTCCAACCCGAATCGGTCCGGATTCAGGTATAAATAGTAGTAGACCGGAACCCCTTTGGGCATTGGTGAAACACTGAGTCTTGCCTAGAATCGAGCATTAATAATAGTTGACCGGGACCTTCTGTAGTATTTGTACAGAACTGGATCAACTCGGATTCGAATATCGATAATAATAGACCGGAACTCCCTCCGTTATCTATGAAACGCCAAATGAACCCAGATTCGGGTGTCAATAATAGTCGACCGGAACCTCTTCCGTATTCATATAGAGTTGGATCCACCCAGATTTGGGTATTTAGAGATCGAGGACCGGGAACCCTTCCGATATTAACGAAGAGCCGAATCCACCCAGATTCAGGTGATAGAATAGAAGACAAGAATCTCCTCCTGTTGTGGTAGAGTGCCGAATCCACCTAGATTCGGGTGATAGCATAGAAGACCAGAACCTCCTCTGGTGTCAATGAAATGAGTATCCCTTTCGGATTTGATTTGGGAAGTAGAGGTTGTACGTGCTTCTTGAGCCTCCCCTTGGGCTTTTGATGTCAAAGCAGAGGATGTACGTGCTTTGTTGGCCACTCTCTGGGCCTGTGCGTCCGGAGCGCTTGGCTAGCTTATCCACAAGCAGGGCCCAAGGACTTACCCGACCTCCCTCCAGGAGGCGCCTTATCCTGACCATCGTAGGTGATGATAAGGGCTTAGAAACTTAGATGGGACCCTCGTATGCACAGAGCTGAGGTTTACTCTTTTGACGCTCTATACGGGCCATCATAGGCACTGATAGAGGCTTATACGCCACCCCCTCCAAGGGGTGCCCTATCCTAACCATCGTAGGCGATGATAGGGGTTTGTGTTCCCTTCTGCGGGGAATGCGGAACATAAGCAGTGGTAGGATGTGCTCTTTTGCGAGCAGAGGTAGGACATGCTTAGTTCTAGCAGAGGCAGGGCGTACTCTTCTGCGAGCAGAGGTAGGGCATGCTAATTTTAAATGCACCGCCACGACAATTTCTGGTGTGAAACGGCGGCTTATGCTTTCGATGCTTTAACCCTGCCCCCTCTGATTTGGTCATAGAGAAAGACTAACACACCATCCCCCTACGGGGGATGCCTTGCCCAGACTAATTTAGTGTTGCCAAGGGGTTTTCTTCTCTTTATCCATTTGGGGCCTGACCTTTCCCTGGTCATTTTGTTTGTAGGGTTTTTCTCCTTTGTAATAGGGGGAATAATCCTTTTCTTATTATTTTAGGAGGATATCGATGACGTGACCCCCTATGTTTTTCTTATATAACCTTGTAATTTTCCTCGGTTCAAAATTTTGATGATCATCCCCTCCAACATTCTGCTATGGTTGGTTTCGTGTCCGTTTACCATATGGTAGTAGCAATACGACCTTTCTCTCTTAGCTTCGTTCTTGGATTTCTTTTTGGGCGATGGCCAGAAATTTAACTCATGTCTAGTCAGGAAATAGATTCCCTCAATTGATATAGTGAGCTTATAAGCCTTTGGTAATCTTGACTCAAAATTCTTATTCCGCCGCTTCATTTTGGTCTTTTTGTTACTCAGTTCTGTTATTCCTTCATTATCTCTACACTTTCTTTTACTACCCTTCGATATGGGGGTATATCTTCTTCAGATTTTCCATCGGTTAGAGGGATAAGAGTTTTCTCTATGTTTCGTTCGAATATGATTTCTTTAGCCCTCACGAGGATGGCTTCTTTGGCGAAGAGAAAGGAATTAAATCTCACAGTCGAGGGTTGTAAAGATAAAAAATTGGGGTTAGTCCTAAGTGGAAGGGGTTAATGCTCCATCGATCAGGGTCATAAGGCTTTACGTCCTCCTCTTTCTATTGGATATGGAGGTTTTCTGATTTGAATCTTTTGATCGCCTATGGCTCGTCGATGTTCTCTCCAACCAGGGGAAATCTATCAGTCATCGATGGAGATCCTTTACTCATAATGTTTGCTTCTTCAAGGACTTAGTCCAGGACGGAACAATCACATGTAGGTATAAAGTAGGGTTAACCACAAGATCAGAGGTTCAAGTCCTCCTTCTAGCGCCAAAATGTTAATGATATTTTTCATCAACACCGGAGTTAGGTCGACTAGTGTAGATTAAAAGGAGGGAATGGTTGGCGAGCTGCTTTATGGGTTATATCGGGTTATCGCCCTGGAAGTGGAATCGGAGAAAGAGGAGTTTGCCAGAGGCAATCAGAATGGGTTTAGACTCAGGGGGATGAAGCGTGCTTTCCTTATCTAGGGTGTATAGAAGAGGAAATTCAGTTTTAACTTGGAAAAGAAAACAAACAACCGCAATAGTGATGATCAGAAAATGGTAGTATACACTTACAGAGCAACTTTCTTGTAATAGATCCCCTTTTATTCATTTTTTACTGAGAATACATGAACGTCATAGGGGGGTTTCCCAATTGATCTCTTTTCTAAGTTAATTTCAAGAGTACAATTGTTTTTGGAGGCCCAGAATCTCCCATGAATGTGCCCTCTGGGTCTTATTTATAGTGGTTCGGTGCTCCTTCCGTTGACGGGCTATTGGGCCTACGGAAGTCCTTGCCGGTTGTTTTTTTCCTGAGTTTCGGGCACTTGCCTTTTGGCCATTCTTGGAGTGTCAGCCGTAGTCCTTGGATGAAATTTGAACCTTCAGACATAGGCTCTCGGAAACGAGCTCTCGGATGTAGGCCTCTGGCCTTATCGTAAATACTTATAGAGGCTTGCTCTCATATTGTACGTTGATAATTGCCGGTTCGAAGCCGCCACGGGTTTCATTACTAAGTGAATTAGCACGGGTAGCATGTATATCCGCTTGGGTCTCGGTTAGCCTTTCGGTGGGACTTTATGTGGTAGCTTGGATTCCCAGGGAATGGCTCCTAGTGTCTTTTCATGTTATTTGTGAATTCGTCCTTTCGGTCTCCATGTAATAGGTGCTCCAGAAGGTTATTCTGGATGGCCTTCACGTTTTTTGGGTTTAGTGCCTTCGATGCTTCCGTCTTCGGGTGTGTCGGCATTCGGGCTGGTCATTATTGAAGATTCATTGGGCTTTGTTTATCGAGTTTATCGCTTCTGGCTTACTTGGTTTTAGGAGATGAGTGGTTCCTCACACAGAGTCTTCCGTTGGGCTGATACTGTCGGAAGGGTCTTGTTGGATTAACCCTGGCAGATAGACCCTGTCGGTTATATCCCACAGTTCTTTATGATCTTTTTCCTTAGGGGAGAGAGGAAAGAAAACTTCGGATGATGTGGCTTTTCGGATTATTTCCTTTTGTTCTGGTCCTTCTTGGTATCTAGCTCCACTTTCCATTGGGCCTCTTGCGAGCCTTCGGTCATCCGATACCCCTTCACCGCCAGCTCACTCCGCTGTTGATTTTTTTGGTAGTAACACCTAGACATGCTAAGGCTCAGGGGCATGAAAAATTGCCTTCTTATGCAAAACTGTAATGTCATTTAGCTATTATGGTGATAAGAAAAAACTATTAGTATAGTGACCCAAAAGTTCTGAAAATGCTCTTAGATATCAGTTCTTATAATTTAGTAGCTATGGGCATGTTAGTCCAAAGCTAACCCATGATAAAAATAATGGGTTTGCATTCCTCATTTATGATACCATGCTCTATTTCTGTGATATATTTTATTCAAATTGACACACGTCCATATTGCACTTTTAAAGGTGAATAACTTTTGATTCAAATGAACAAGTGAGAATATATTTTATACTGATACATAAATATGAGTTAAGTATACAAAACATATAAGACAACAAACAACATGTCACAAGTTTTAATTAGGAGTAGTATCTTATAGGCTTAGTCCATATGTAAACTAAAAAAAGATGCATCTTCTGTATAACCAATGAAAATGTTTCAAATTATATGTCAGTTGATATAAAATACTTTGTTTTCAGACCATTGTCGCATATACATATGCTCCTTGATGATTTCTTTTCCCTTTTTCAACTGCATTGCGTGATTTCTATTAATTAGACCAACATTTCATGTGTAAGTAAAAATGTGTTTTGAGCCTATAAAAAATAGTTAAGTTTGCAAATTGTTTCCCCTAAAATAAGGCAAGCAAGCCAACAGTCCAGGACAACCGCATTCATAACACAGCCAACTGGTTTAAAAATATTTACGAGTTTCATAGTTAAGCTACATAATACTTTTATGCAATAAGTGTATGTTTAACAATATTGATTTTGCATTTTTATAAAAGTGAAAACATAGTTATATTCATACAATTTACTTTAATTCTAATATTAATTAAGATTTCAGCAATTAAAGCGAAAGAGTTAATTTCAAACAATATTTACATCTTTCATCATATGTAGTCACAAATTTAGCAAATCACTCGGCGATAGACTGCATATTCATCTGTTATTTTCTGTTTGAAAAATTATGCGACATCATTCCTGGAGTACATGTAAAATGTAACCTTAAGCAAATATGCATGTGATTTGGATAATTGAATATTAAAGTGTCATTTCATTAGTGTTCACTACCTGAAAGATTGAAGATCACTAACAGTTCATATCTTAATTTCTAAACTTCTTAAAAATATGCACAATAGTGATCACTTAAAATGAGTTCTATGTTCTTATGGTTTCTTCAACTAGATTATAAACTTACTCAGATAACGGTGGTCTTCTTCTAGTACAACAACACCCGCATTACCGCTTGATATAGACACCAATGCAACCATAACTCAATAATACACCAACGCAAGTAAAACTCACCAACTTATTACAGTACTAAAATGATTACCCATATTACCCGGTCATGCGCTTAGCATGAGCCACTATGTGTGTGATTCTTATGAAGATTTCAACTTCAACTTCTCCCAACACTCTCCGTGTGCAAAGAACGGGTTCTAATCTAGTTAAATATTGGTAATTGGAGCCAACATCAGATCTTGTTCCATATTCTATCGGTAGCGCCCCACGATTCCTTAACTCCCACTCCTAACAACGTGCATCATGCACTTGTTAGACTGCTCCAACCCACTGAGCAACTTTTCTTCCAATAGCTTAAGTTTCAAATAGTCTTCCAATAACTTAATTTTCAAATAGTTACGTGCCACGTTCACTTGTTGATTCCTTCATCTTTGCACATGAACAAAAAACGAAGTAGAAATTATTTTTTACATTTATCCCGATTAAGTACTATAGTTTGATCATAACAGCACCATCTTTGTAGTATAATAGTAGATAATGAACTACCAAATGAAGGATGGTCATCTTTCTCTTTGCAATAGAAGAATCTAATTACCGAAAACCAATTCACATAATAACATAAAAATTGATGACAACATCCAAGACAGTGTAATGAGATTGCAACAGTACTTATCCATTTTGATCCCTAACCATGTGAGACATTTAGAACAACAATTGCTGGAAATTTGATGTAACAACCTGGAATTTTGAAAATAAATAGTTATTTAATTAATATCTCAAAAATAGGAATTTTTGCAAACGATGGAATTTGATCACTAAACTTTAACCGATGCGTTCATCTCGGAATTCTGGTTAACTTTCATGTTGGAATTTCGCGAATGAAGTCCATATGAAAAAGTTACGGACAAAATACGAAAACAGACGGAAAATAAGTAGAACAATATATATATATAAATCTTCCCCCAACCACCTCACTACCAGGTCGACCGGGGAGGTCGATCGTTGGCTGCGACCGCTTTGTCGAGCCAGGCAGTGGCAGCTAGGGTTAAGGGGGTTGGTTTATTAAATATCATTAAACTAATGTACGGATGTTAATTAAAATAGATCTAATGGTACAAGGCCAATTCCACTCCTATAAGTAAAGGGGTAAGGCCTCATTCTTTTCCACACAAATTTGTGGACAGTAGCGAAGCTCTTCCATTTTCCTCCTTCTCCAGACTTAATTTCTTAAATAAAAATATATTCTTACATGGCAAATAAAATCCAATTCATATAAATTTGAGAGGAATATCAGATCTAATGGAAAAGAATGAAAATTGACGCTCTAAATTAGATTCTTCCCTCTCTCACTATTTTATTACATCTCTATAGATATGGAATTTTCCCCTTTCCAGATAAATTGTAGATTTATAAGAATTTGGGGATTGTGGGCCTAAAGGGTTCAAAACTTTGAATTTGGATGCTTGCAGGTGAGCGGCAAATTTATGAATACAGTTATAATAACTTATCTAGTTCGATTGAATTAGATCTATAATTTTATGCCTATTTTCTATTAGATCTGTTCATTAATTTATTGTAATTGGATTAACACCCATTAGATCTGATTGTAAACATTGTTAAAAATTGAATATTATGAATTGTGGTTATGAATAATATTAATTGTAGGATTCTTATATTTGTATACACCTACTTCCTACAGTTATGTCGTAAAATGTATTGTAATTGTTGCAAAGCACTGTAGATCTAGAAATCAGTCCCATGAAAACACCAATTAGATGTAGTTACATTTCAGATCTCTAGTTTAGTGTTGAATATTAAATTATGTGAATTTGGGTACAAAGATTCGATTGGTATATTATGTGATTGTAATATTAAAAGAAATATGCCTGTTTATATTCAATATTGTTGGATTTTGGCTTAATTATTGCAAACATGTTGTTTCCTCCTTTTGAATAAAAAGGCATTATTTTGAAATCACAAGAGGTATGATAAAAAAATTCAAAAGGGAAAAGTGGTGTAAATGTACGTATAAATATAAATATACATGTTTGTGCGTAATTTGCATCGACTATACCAAATTATATATTTACATATATTTCTTATGATTTGGAAATATGTCAATTCCACAATTTAGGCATAATTGACAATGATTACAGCTAACGATCTTTTTGTAAGATTTGAAACCTTTTGACAAGATTGAATGCAAAAAAGAATGTTTGGTTGTCAATTAAACCAAATCATTAAATTTAAATAATAATAATAATAATAATAAAAGATAACTATGTTGATCGCACGAAAACATAGAGTATAAATATACATATTATCCATCCAAATTAGTGTAAAACGGTAAATTATACATTGTATTGAATGTTTGAAGGTTTGTAATGTTGAATGGTATTCATTTATTGAATCATACATGTAAATTATATTCCATACTTAATGAATATATTTATGGTGACCGTTATAGCAATTAGTGTAACTGATTACTATAAATAAGGCCATAAATAAATAAATAACAATTGTAACCAATGTTGATTAGGAAAAGTAAATATAATAGGATAATGGTTACAATTCCTAAATTTATTAGGATTAATGTTGTGCACCAGAATTAAGAGTTTTGAATTATGAGGTTAAGCTCCACTTGTGGGATAAGTCTGCTCATAACCAACCGATAAATCCAACATCCACAGGTAGGCAGCTTAATGTGAGGGGTCAAATGCGTAAATATAAATGTACTAAGGCACGAGATTAAGTTCAATTTGTGGTAGAAACCTGACCGGAACCGACCGACAAATCCAACATCCACAAATAGTCAACTTAATGTGAGGGGCCTGGTACATAAATATATATATAATAGTCAACCAATAAATCAATAAATAAATAAGAATAGTAATTGTCTATTGTGGTAAAACAAATAGATACCTTGGGATTGATAAATAGTTGCCTTAGGAAAATATGACCGTTATGGTCATAAAGGGCAATAAAAATGGATATAAGAGAAAATATGTGTCAAAAAGGGGAATTAATGGATATTGTTTGTTGTTTAAATACTAAGTCCAAATTAGGGGAAAAATCAAATAAATACCCTAGGGAAAAAGGGGATATAACCTTCCTTATTTATGTGAAAATAGAGCTTATAATATAAAATAGAGTTGGACTTAGTAGATTAATAATGTAAAATATTATTAACCATATAAACCCGTGACGATTATGAATTGTGTACGTATAGTATTTCCGTGTAGAGAGACTAAATGGGAATAACTTAATAATGTTGCCTACTTTGTCCCAATAGGGAAAGGTGCTAAAGGCTAATGGGGCACGAATCCAATAACCTTCGTGTATAGTCCGCTTCCTGGGTCTAAGTGGCTAGGGTTGAGGAGTCCACCTGGGAATAGATCTTTCAGTTTAAGGGTCTTAAATGGCAAGTGTTTGTGGGCATACCCAAACCAGGAAACTAAAAACTTCAAATATGGCTACCTATCCTACGGGAAGTAATAAGCGACTAAGTGGGGTTATCTAATAAGGTTAGCTAGAAGGTATAGCGAACGATAAAATACCATCTTTTACCTTATGCAGGGCAAGGGTATATGCGTGAATGACGGAAGCCTTAACTAGAAGGGCCCATAGCTAGTGCCCTCTAGTTCATGTTAACATTAAATAAATTATTGAGAAATAATAATTGACCAGTAGGTCCGCCTAGGGTCTTAAGCGGTCAGTAAGAATCCACCCTATCTATCATTAATAGTGAGGTAATAAATGATGAAGGATGAAAAAATGAAAGTATATACATATATAGTAACTCCGTAATTAGGGGTCCAATCTCGATATAGTAACCAGCCATGCTATATTATAAAGGCTTCACAAAAATATTCGTAAACGTCCTATCTCGGTATTATACTTTGGGATTGCTACTTTGGGAAGGGTAGTAGGGTCATGCGTAAACATCTATAAGGTTAGGTTAGAATCACTAACCTTGATAGGCATACATCTTGGGTTGAACCAAACGGGATACAACTGTATATTATAATCCGTGTTGTACATTTCCTATTCACTATAATTTTGTTGTTCTGACCCCCTCCTCATTACAACCCCCAGGTTTTCTAGAGAAGGCCGGGTTCTCATAGGTGTTTTACTTTGTCTTTCGGTTCTCGTTCTCTCTCATGCTAGGTATTGGCAAAGTGACTTACTTTGAAAAAGGTAGTTACTTGAGTTAATTCTAGTTTATCCTATTTTGTTTCCGTTGTGAGTTATCTTATTGTACTCTGATTATGCTTATGCTCATTTATTGCAAGTACCAGATTTACACGTTCCATGCTTGGATGTGTTTGAGTTTCGATTTTTGTCGAAATTTGAGTGCAGAAAAGTGTTGGGTGTTACATTTAACTTGGTTTAAACTAAACCCCTTCCCATAAACTGGCAATACCATTTGTAGTGGCACGTAATCACCATGATTTGATTAGGTTTAAATATAAACCACTTTTAATAATCAACAGTATCCTTTGTAGTGAAAAATAGTCACCATTTGTATATGTGTGTGTATATATACATATATGCATATATATATATATATATATATATATATATATTCTTAATTGATTAATATGCCTTCAGTGTTTAACTTTTAATAACTTTTCTTTTACTTTTCCACGCTTTTACTTCTTATTCAATTTACTGTCATTTCCCGATTTCTTTTAAATAACCTAAATATCTTATCCCTCTTATTTTAATTTCTTCACTATTGAACTTTTTACTCTATTCCCCTTTTAGCCTTTAATTCTCTCCTTGGTTTAAAGGACTTTTCATACCCTTTTATTTTAAATTATTATTTGCCTACCCTTTCATCGATTTATTTTAATATCTCTCTCTTATGTTCAGTATGTATTAATCCTTTGGTTGGATTATTACTACTATCTCAATTCCTAAAGGGATTTCTGAATTTCTGTTCTACGTCTTCCTAAAAGAAACGCTCGCACTTTGAATTGTTATATCTTATCCTAAAGAAGAATTTGTATTATGTTTCTAATTATAGAAGTTTTCATAATTATGGATCATAACAACCTGAATTTCTTTAAGACATAACAATCAGCTAGCAAATTAATTTATAAAATAATAAGTAGTAAAATTATTAGAATTTAGCGATGGGAGTTGCACCATTATATCCGTGGTAATTTTCAGATCAATTTACATATAAAGTCTGAAAAAATGAGAGATGATATAAAAAATTTATAAAAGAGACATGTTAATTCAGAAATTAATAAAATAAAGAAGCTAAAAAGAAAATTTTCGCAGACGACCTAATTTGACTATAGGACCTATTCTATCATGTCCGTTACGATTTTCTAGGTCATTTTAATGTAAATCTTGTCAAAATCTGAGTTCCTATAAGAGAGATATCGTAGAAACAAAATCAAAAAAATATATGTGTGTATGTATGGGTCCGGTAGACCCGGGCTACAACAACCCATATTTTTCGACCATTTAGACTAACAAATTTAATAAAATTTAATTTTAGTTATGGTTAGAATTTATTTTTAATGATCTAATTGTGAAAATTTATGGTGTGAACTTTATATGATTGTTGAAGTAATAAAATTCAACATAATTTTGACAATAGCGACTTGTATTGATTGGAAATAAAATTATGATTGAGTTTATATCGATAAACATTGAAAGTTGAAATTTAATATTAAGATATTTGAATGAAAGTGATTTGATTAATGTATAATTAAAATTCCAAATTGAAATCGGTAAATAATTAAAAATAGGAATTTAATAAAATAAAATTTGGTGTATAAAGTTAATTTTACTTCTATTTTGATTGAATAAAGTTAATAAACTTTGAATCGAATTTAAAGGTGCATAAATAAAAGCTGAATATAATATATATTAATGAACCTGTTAAAATAGTCATTTTGCAAACGATCTCGGAATTCGATGAAATCAGTTTCATTAGATCCAAAATTGTAAATTATTGTAGGATTTCAAGTTTCGTGCCAATTGGAGTTGTTATGTGGTCGTATGGGATATAGCGTGTATATCGATTAACAGTTTGAAATATAAATGGCTATTCTTCAAACGTTCTCAGGTTTCAACGAAACCAATTTTTAAAATCTGTAATGATTAATTATCTTTAAATTTCAAATTTCATAGTGATTGGACTTACCGCTTGGTTATGCGATGCTAAAACACGTTGAAATTGATTTGAATAAATTAAATTGATTTAGCATGACTTGAACGATATCTTTTGAAGGCCACCTGACCTATTCCATTGAATTTAAAAATATCGAAAACATTACTTTAGATATATATAAATTATTCTAGTTTTGTTTAGGATTGTTAAATGAGATTTTTGAACCTAAACGACAATTTGGGCCCAACTTGGTTTTGAATGTAATTATATTCATAACCTAATTCATTTTGATATCTCAAAGCCCAGCCCATTTTATTGTCTAACCCCCTAGCAACATCACTTCTCATTTGATACGTACTAAGAAATTTCTGATTTTTATTCCTCTATGGCATTTACAGATCTGAAAACAACATCAAAATTTTAAATCTTCCAAACCTTATCGAATCGTATATTGCTGGAAAAATCTAGACGATTCGAATTAGTGGAAAGTGTCCATTTTTCGAAATAGCGAACGGATTGATTACAAATCGCAGTCAAAGTCGCTAATTTCGTTGGCCGATAATCTTCTAAAGCTTCATGTCTTAATCTCTCTAAATCCATGCAATGATTCAAAAAAGTTTCAACTACAAATTGTAGATCTTTGTGAGGCCTTCAAATCCATACGGTTGGATCGTGTTAAAAGATTATAAAATTGCCGGAATATAAACTTAAAGCGTGTGTTGTTTCATGATGATGGATGCGGATGGAGCCACGTGGGGAGCCCGCGACTTGGCTATAGGTGAAGCTTGGGACTACAGTCGTGGCGATCGTTTCTGATTGGGTTCTGGAGGTCATTTAGGAGGCATGGTGGTGTATTTTAGAGCATGCACTCAAGTTATGCTAGTTTGCAGGTGTAACAACCCGGAATTTTGAAACCAATTTAAATTTTTATTTTAAGGAAATTTTGTTAGAAAATGCGTCTGAATTTAAAAATACCATTACTAAAAAAAAATCATGAATTAAATTAAGATATTATTTATGAATGATTTCAAAATTATTTCTATTAAACAATTATTCGTAGTTAGATAAATAGTGATTTATTACAATTGAATTTAGTATCAAATTGTATGTATATTTGTAATGATTAACTACAAACAATTGATAATAAATGGAATAGTAAACTTGTAAGTGATAACAATTTTTATTGTAATTTGAGTTAAAATAGCAATATTGACTGATTAGATTATTAGCATATTGTATTATGTTTGATATTTCTATAGTATAATTCATGAAAAGAGTATCAATTAACTTTTGAAAATTTTCCCTTTTTAAAGGAATGAAGGAATGTGAATTGAAAAACAACACATACAAACAAAAAGAAATAAATGTGTAAAAGTACATGTTTAACACTGCTTAATTCAAATAAAAGAAAATCTAACATTCATTGTCATTGGACTAGATTGCTTATATATACATGTCATATATATATATATATATATATATATATTAATTTGATTTAACATTGAACCTATTAATGCTTGTATGATAAAAAAAAATTGCCTAATTTTTGTCTATTTTAAATTTAGTATTGACATAAATTGTAATATTGTCATTAATTGTATTCACTGGATTGAAATATTTCTATCTATGGATAATTATGTGCGTTGTTGATAGGAAACATACGTTTATCTTAAGTAAAAAAAAGGGGGGAATGTTCTAATAAATTAATTAATTTGAGTTTGGGACCATGAACTAAGGAAACACATGATTTTAAGCGTACGAATTTAGAATCCATATTTATCTTTATACTATGTAATATCAGTCACATTTTTTTTCTTTTATTTATTGTGTGTTAATAAAACTAATGAGAATAATTTGAATATATCGAGGCTAATGAATTTAATACTATGACATATATATTGTGAAATTTGACCGCTTTACCTTTTGTATTTATTAGTAGCTTCCCCATTTGCCATATTTCAAATTGCCTCTATATTTCCATTATTAATAATACAAATTTAAGTTTATGCTTCCATTTTCGGTATTTCATTTATCCTATTTATTTATTTTATTTCCATCATTTCCTTCATTTAAGTCCATATATTCATGTGGTCCATCATGCCTAGTCAGCAAATTAAGCTTCATTTGTCACCTACTACATATGTAGAGATAAGTGAAAGATAAAATCAAATTTATATAACTAAATAAAATATATATACATATATGTAGTGTCTCCACTATATAATATCCAAAAACTTCTCTAAACCTATCCCTTTTCCCCTAAATGTACAGCCGCCACCATGCCAATCAATGGTTGAAAACGCTCTCCTTCTTCCCCTCAAATCTCTTTTAATCCATTCCTCCATTTCCAAAATTTCCGAAGGCAAATTAGATAGATCGTTCTATGATATATATCTTCAACGTTGATGATCACCTTTAGAGTGACAGCTTGTGAGATATCAATTGCTTCATTTCGCCCTGTTTTCATGCAATTCGATGGAGGGTGGTGCGATGCTACAGGGAGTGTAATACAGAAAGAAGGAGGAAGAGATTTGTAATGTAATTAATTAAATTATTTAATTATGCAATTAAATGAAAAATGACCGTAACTTCTTTGTATGACATCGAGATTCAGTGAAACGAATTGCGTTAGAATCGTGGCGACGAGATCTCCATTTCAGAACTGATTTGAAGCGATTTGGAGTAAGTTAGAATTTTCAGCAAAAACTAAATCTGAATCGTCAAAATAAAAGCCAAGGTGAGATTTCTATATTTAATTATTAAAATTAAATTATTCCTTGCTATGTGAATTCTATATGTGTATGTTGTGAAATCCATATTGTTAATGGCTATGAAATTTGAATTGATTGTGGTTGTTATGTGTATTTGTTGATGTGATGACATTTGTGTTGAAAACAAAATTGTTGAATCACTTATACCATTGGGTTGAGGTTTGATTTGCCAAATAAAATCGGTATTCTTGTCAAAACTAGAATTGACAAAATTAAAATTGTCATTTTATTGAAATCAAAAATGACAAATTTTTCATTGGAATTTAGTTGAAATAAAAAAGGACAATGTTTTCATTGCTTCTTGATGAAAATAAAAGATTCATTTTTCAAGGTCAATTTTTGTTGAAAATAAAAAGATTTATTTTTCACCGTCATTTTGTTAAATTAGATTGATACACAAAATAGACATTTTTGTGTAATTAGAAATAATCAACTTTGTTGTAATGAGAATGGCACTCAAAATATACTTTTTGTTAAAATAGAATGACATCAAAATATTTACTTTTGTGGTAATAGAATTGACACCCAAATTTTACATTTGTGTGAAATTAGAAGAGACACACAAAATTTTTTGTGAGATTTCTCAAAATTAAAATAATTAAATATACATATATATATAGAAATATATATATTTAAATTGATTATGATTGTGTCATTATTATACGCTATATGAAACACATATATGCGGTGCATAAAAATTTAGATTAACTGATTGATTGTGATGATGAATTGTGTTTGTTGTTTGTATTGTTTATGATCCCATGCTGTGTTAGAATTGACGACAAATCATATATACAACTTTATATACATTTTGTTGTGTTAAAATTGACGACAAAGAAAAATATATCACTTTTAACATTTTTGTTAATTATATTATAAAGCACAAGATTAACATTTTGTTAATTATATTATAATGGATAAAATTTACATTTTTGGTAATTAGATTACAAAGGACCAAAAATACATTTTTGTAAATTAAATTATTTTGGACAAAAGTTAACACTTTTTGTTAATTTGATTTAACCAAAATCAACATTTTGATTTCATTAGAAGTGATTTAACCAAAATCAACATTTTGATTTCATTAGAAGTGATTAGACCAAAATCAACCTTTTGTTCACATTAAAAGGAATTTTTACAAAATTATCATATCTTGTATATTAAAAGGAGTTTTCCAAAATTATTATATTTTTATATATATTAAAGAGAATAAATTAGAAATGTATACTTTTATATACCTTAAAATGAATGAACTGGAAAAGTGTATTTTTATACATTTAAAAGAATTAAGAAAAAAAAAGATACCGTTTTGGTTAGAAATATGACATTAGGGTAAAAATACCATTTATGTTATAATAATGTCATGTCATGTGAATGTAAAATGCTTCTTTTTATTTTGATATTAGAATCGTTAAACATGTCATTTAGTTAATCATGTTATGCTAATATAAACATGTCATTTTAGTTAAAAGTGTTGTGATAAATGAAAATGTCAAGTACATAGGATTTGTGCATGATAAATAGAAATGTCGCTTTTTACCTTTAGAATTGACCTATTTATCAAACTATGATAGTGGGATTAAAATTGACATTTTTGTCAAATTATAGTAGTTGAATTAGAATTGACATATTTGTCAAATTATGATAGTTGGATTAAAGTTAACAATTTTGTCAATATAAATTAGTAGCGTTAAGAATATACTATTTGTCAATATAAATTAGTTGCGACAAAAATTCACATGTTTATCAATATAAATTAGTAGCGTCAAAACTCGCATTTTTGTTTAAAGTAGATAAAAGGATAAAAACAAAATAAACATTTCGTTAAGAAGAAATAATAAAAAGGATTAAGTATTTACATTTTTCAATGTAAAAGAATAGGGATTAAGCATTTACATTTCTTATGTAAATACTTAAGATGAAGTAATTGAAACATTTATTTACGTTTAGGTAAATAAATAAGGTAAAGTAATTTAGACATTCATTTACAAATAGGTAAATAAATGAGAAAAGAAAATAAAAGGGATAAAAACATTTATTCAATTTTTCTTAATATGAATTAGTATGCTTAACCCGAGGTTGGATTGAGTTGTGATGTAAACCCGCCCGGACCCGCCCGGCTGTCCAGTAATCACAACAATACCTATCCAATGTGGGAGGTTAAAGCATATATAAACTATTTAGTGTAAATACAATAAAACATAGAAAAAGTAAGACATTTATTTACATTAGATAAATAAAAGATTAAATAAAATTATACTTTTATGTAATTAAAGAACATTTTTTACATTGTAAATAAAATTACATTTCTATGTAATTAAGATTATAAGACTAAACTTGTGAATTAGAATTTATTTACATTTTCTTATGTAAAAAGGAATAAAAAGAACCAAAATGTGGATGGTAATTATTTACATTTTCTTATGTAAATAAAAATAATAAAAAGAAATGTTAGAAAAGAATTAACATAAGATATTCTTTTTATGTTAAAATGAAATATTAGAAAAGAATTAAAGAAATACATTTATTTACATTTACTATGTAAATAGGATTGGCAAGGAAATTGAAACCATTTATTTACAAATAGCGTAAATAAATATGAATAAGAAATTAGATACATTTATTTACAATTAATGTAAATAAATATAGCAAAAGTAAAAGTAAAACATTTATTTACAAATAGTGTAAATAAATAAGATAAAAGAAAAGTAAAAACATTTATTTACAAATAGTGTAAATAAATAGAAAAAGTAGAAGTAGAAAAACCATTTATTTACATTTGGGTAAAGAAATAAGAAAAGGAAAATGAAAACATTTATTTATATCTAGGTAAATAAATAAATGGTGAGAAAGAATATTTATTTACATTTAGAGTAAATAAATCAAAAGATATAAAAAGATTATTTAATTATTTATTTACATTTAGTGTAAATAAACCAAAGATAGAAAAAGAACATCTATTTATAAAGCATGAATTAAAGTGAATTTAAAAAGCACATTTTATTTACATTTTAAATGTAAATAAAAACAGAGTAAAATAAAAGTGATATTTTTATCGTCATTTTAAATGCGATAAAAGAATAGACGTTAATAGTTGAAATCGCCAAACGATTTATATTTATATATAAATATAAATTATAAATTAAACGGAACGCGCACGGCAGTTCGCGTATCGGCAATCATAACTTTAAACGGTTATACCGAGAGATCCGACCGTCGAATTTTCCCAAAACTGGAGCCGTTAGGACTGCTTTGGGAAGATCTTTCCAACGACATAAATTTCATCAAAATCCAACGGTTAGATTTCAAGTTATGTGTAAATCAAATTTGGTTGAAAACAGCGCCAGGGTCGCCCATTGACCCGAAGCGTCGTTAAATTAATTTAGGCTATTTTTATATAAATAAAAATAGCGATAGGTCGTTATCAAATATTAATAACGATAGGAAATGTTTTCAAATTATTATATATATATGCGAGAATCATTTGAAAAGACCGAGTTCAATCTCATTTCAAATGATTATACGACGTTCTAAGTCAAATATTTAAAGACGGTGATTGAAGACCGGCGATCTTCACATCGAATGGATGTGTTGCTACTAAGACCCATGAGAGGAGTAGCTACCTTGAAAGGGCTTCAGTGGTGGCCGTTCGGACGAAGTGTTGATTTGTACGGATTTGACTTTTGCTCAGACCCAGGGCATAAGTTTATAAATGGAATGTATGTCTGACGTTGTAGTCCTTTATACTACATTCGTTGATCTCTCTTAATATATATCTGTTTGGTGGTTAACACCCTTCTCTGAGACGTACGAGCTTAGGGGTTATGTATTGGTAGAAATCAATGGTATAGTATGGACTGACAATGTGGCATGCTAAGATGCATTGATCAAGGCTTTTGTTGAAAAGCAGGCCTTGTGGTTGATGATCAAAGCACGGCCTGTTTAGGCGTAGCTTTGTGTATAGCGTGACTTCGCGATCCTCACACCCCGGTATGAGTCAAAAACGGGATACAGACTGCAGGGAGTGCACACGTTTCTTTCTAGCTAGAGTGATGTCAGGGACCTACCAGCGCTGACATTTTACTTATGTGGATGATGGATTTTGAGGTGCCTCGTGTTTTATAGGCCGTTGGTGGTCATATTATAGGTCCAAAGGGACCGGGAAGCGTGTGTTCAGGCATAACTAATCCACTGCCCATAGGCGGGGACCGGCCCTGAAGATCCAAGGGTTCACTGCGGGGGATCCTGAGGCATTTGCTAGAGTGTCTCGAATCAGAGAGGAGCTTGCCCCTAGCCTCGACTCATGATGGAAATCCAATTTCCAATACGACCTTGCGGTTTTGATTGTAGAACTAGTATTGGCGACATGATATATGGTACCCATGCCGTCTAGGATTGATACTTATGATTGAAATGTTTTTATTTAAAACATATACACACTAGTAGTAATCCGTTTTACATATTTAGCATCTTTTGACCATTATAAGGTAAAACCCTATCCTCTGGTGTGCGTTGCATTGTGTGATGGGACTTGGGTCTTACAATGGTTTCATTTTCCAAAAAGCATTGCGTTGTTTAACGATTTACTTTAATTTATGCACCGGCAATCCATTGGAATAAAACCCGTTCCGCATTAGCTGCGTGGTTGATCGACGCTAGTCTATGAATTAGAAAAGCGCGACATTTGTAATAAATTCTGCAAGCATACAGGCGTGTAGCATACAGGTCGAACACAGGGAGGTTTAATTAAAAATTATTATTTATTTTTTTCTTGGGCGTGTTAAACGAAGCTGGAGGTTGATTTTGCAAAACTAAATAAAAAGTGAAACTACAATTAAAAGATGCAATTAAATTTACTGCAGATTCGAATCTAATCAGATCTGTAATAAATTCAACGATTAAAGATAAAATAGAACAATGGAAATAAAATTGCAGAACAGAATTAAACGAACAGAAAATAAAAATTAGGATTACCGCTGAATCTAATCAGACGGTCAATCGCTAATGAAAAGAAATGCAAAATACAAATAGTGTTCTACCGAATCTAATCGTGTAGACAACACTAATTGCTAAGAAATAGAAAATTGCATAAAATAAAAAGAAAACTGAGTTTTATTAATGAAGAAGAGAATAGAATGAGATATATGATAGGATGGTAGCTACAAGGGCATTACAAGGGTATTTATAGGATAGATAGCCAAACCCTAACCCTAACCCTAATGATAACTGGGCCTGGTCATTACATCACTAATTAGTTTACAATGAGAAACATAATTGGGCCTTAGATAAATAAAGAAAATTTGGGCCTTTTCTCTTTTCCTCTTGCTTCCTTGACACTTCTTCATTGATTTGTGATGTGCAAAGCCTTTTTATCAATCCTTTTCTTGTCCAACAGCAACTAGATGTGAGATCTTCATCTCCAATTCTTCAAAATGTAAATATATAGCAATCTGATCTCCATTTCTCTACTTTTCTGGTTGCATGCGGGCTGGGTTGGAATATCTGTAAAAGTGACAAAACAATACCCAAGTAATATTTATTTATATACAAAAGATAAGATATAAGAGCATAAAAATAACACATTTCTATGTCAATCAAATACCCCCACACTTATCTTTTACTCGTCCTCGAGTAAAACAAAAATTAAAAACTAACTAGATAGGTCGCACTTTCGTAGGAAACACGATTGCATTGAGCGAAAGCAACAAGCCGTTAAACCTCTAGGTGTCCCTAGTAGGACGAGTGGTGTCTCGTGAGGGTTTTCAGCGGATACTACCCACAAAATCCAAATGCAGTATGTTATGATTCTAATGAAACTACATGAATGCAATGGACATATGCAAAAATAAAAACGAAAAATGACAACACGGCTTATTTCAGGAAAGTGGTACAACAAATTAAGTTAATAATTTCTAATCAGTTGATTTTATTTTAGATATCTCAACTTGTCACAAATTTTCAATATAAATCAAGTTTTCAAATGTTAAATTCCAGTTTGGCCAGTTAGTTCGGTTGATAACATAGTGCAGCCATGAAATAAATTCTTAGTTTGCTTGGCACAGTTTGCAAAGTGGTATTCTAATTTTCTCATGTATGGCTAGTCAAATCAATAAGGTCAAGAAGTGTTTGGGCATCATCGCTTATTCTTTATTCTATAAAATTTTAAAATTTATGATTAAGTACATACACCTAACTTAGAAGACCAAGGTTTACCACCCATGCACTGCCTCGCGGACTAACGGAGAGTGGGTAAAGAGCTTGGCGGATTGTGCAGGTCGACTTTGACTTTGTCAACAACGTGTCGGTAATCCTTAGGTGTCCAATCTCATAAAATGAGACCAAGATATTCCAATGCTGACTTTGTCAACAACGTGTCGGATAGAGCTTGGCGGGTTCGCACACCAACGCTCGATATACAAGCAATGTTGGATACCCTTGGAATACTATTATTATTGAATTTATAAGCACAAAAAGAGAGTTACGCGAATTCAACTTAACACAACTTAGTTTTAAATGTTTGACAAGCCATTATAAGTATTTTAAGTCCTCCACTTATTTAAACAAAGTCTACAATATAGAAAAGATTTCATGGCCATCACCTAAGAATCTCCCTATGTACCGGTTACACTATTATCCCTCAAAATTAAACTTTTCATTATATTTCATATTCGATCTTAGTTGAGAGAAAAAAATACTATCAACTGAACTTATTTTGTTGTATCAAATCTAAAATGAGTCATATTTCAAAAAAAAAAAAGGCATGTTACTACAGTCTAAAATGCATGATGGTCCTATTTAAATGGATGAAAAAAGAAAGAAAAATAAAGAAAAAACGAAAATGAGTGAAATGCAGACTCCCTCCCCCCCCCCCACACTAGAACTAAACAGTGTCCACACTGTAAACACGTTTCCTAAATGTGAAAGATAGAACCCAAAGATGGATTAAATGTAAAATGATTTGTAAAACGAAATGCAATTTAACTATATGTAAGAAAGGATCATATGTACAATGATATATGTGTTTGTGGTGCACAAGATGCAAAGAATACCACCAACTTTTTCCCCTACACTTGTTTCTAGCCCTATGCGTCCCATTCCCACTATGTCTAGGCATGTTTTCTAACAAGCAAGAGTTTTTGAAAACCATCTCATCTTTAAACCTAGATTTATAGTCCAGGAGATAAATATCCAGGGTCGTCCTAACAAGAAGTTTTTCAATCAAACCAACATTCCAAAAGTAATTCATGTGCTCAACAAATTTATCAGTGTAATTGTTCAAAAATTTGTGATCGTATATAAATTCAGTGAAATTTGAATTCTGAGTGTTGTTCAAGAGTATATGATCACCTTTCTCTATTGACAAGGTATTTTGGATACCGACAATGTCAAGTTCGTTTGAAATTTTCTCAAAGTTAAAATTTTCGAACTCGTGATATGAATCTACTTCTTCCTCATTTGGCAACTCATCCTCATACAATCCAAAGAATTCATGTTCGTTAAAATCCTTTTCCAAATTTGAATTGAAAAATTCAACATTTTTATTCTGTTCAATTTCTAGAATTGCAAGTTTTTCGCAGCCTAAAAGAGGAAGATCAAAATCTGAGTTTAAATCTTTTTCCTGAAAAGAATCGAAGTCCAAATCATTTATTGAATTTTGAACAACTTCATTTAGATCATCATTCTCAATTTCGAAAGTTGTTGTTTGAAAATTTTCACTATCAGTAAAGAATGGACTATTTTCTGATTCATCGCTTTGAATTTGATTTTGTTGCTTGAGTTGTTCTTTATAAGACGCCATTAAACAAAGAAGTTCATCCATCTTTTTATTTAGCCTTTCCGCCCTCTCATCAAAATTACATTTTTCAGAGTCGTTGATTTGAGAGCTCTCACTTTGGATTTCTTGATTTTCAAAACAGTTTGAATTTTCAGAAAATTGAAATTGAGGATGGAGATCATCTTGATTTTGAAAATTAGGTTCGTAACCAAAGCTGTTGAAATCCGGGGGAAAACTGTAATTTTGGTTATTCTCAAGATGTGGATATGGGTTGT
Organism: Allium sativum; assembly: GCA_030737875.1. Taxonomy (NCBI): domain Eukaryota; kingdom Viridiplantae; phylum Streptophyta; class Magnoliopsida; order Asparagales; family Amaryllidaceae; genus Allium; species Allium sativum. Next base: position 45,096,087 of record CM060915.1, on the reverse strand, counting down.
AAGTTTCAAAATTTTGATCGATTTAAAAATCATTTTCATTTTCAAAATTATTTTCGAAGTGATTTACAACCCAATATTGATGTGGATCAAAGCCGTGTTGAGATTCAAAGCTATTTTGATGTAAATGTGGCCCATAATCGAAACTATTGAAATTTGAATTGAAATCGTCATTTCGATTATAATCGTGGTTTTGAAAATTTTGGTCATTTTGAAAATATTGAAAATTGTTGACATTGGCTTCACCAAATTTTGGGAAATCTTGCTTCATGAGTTGTATTTCATATTCATACTCTTCAAGAGGACGTCTACTTCGGTTATTATCCCACAATTCTCTCAAAGATTTTCTTGAATTAGACATTTGAATGCAATCAAGAAAAGACAGAATTTATTCTTACTTCAAAATAATATAAAATGTCGAGTTGTGCTCTATTAATTAACTGACTCAATTAGAAGGGGGAAGAGGGTCTTATGGCCGTTCACGTATAGTATAAAACTAAGGGATACGACCAATGTTTTACGGGTAGTATGCAACCTCTTTTGCTAATAGTTCAATAAATTGAACTGCTATATATCCGCGATCCGATTATATGAGACAGTCAACTTCACAAAGCACCACTTTTCAATTATATTATTTTGCAAATCAAATCAAGCTTTATAATTGAAAAACGATTGATGATTCTAGTTATGGGAAATTCGTTCCTCACAAACAGATATAGAAAATTCAATCACAGAACAGTCACAGAATAATAACAAAATAATAGTCAGAAAATAATAGCAGAATTGAAAAAAATTGTACAAGCAAGCCGCTGCCCCTACAAAAGATTTTTACAAGCAATTTCTATATTTTCAAAACAGCTTCAGCACCTGTAGAGTTTAGAAAAATATTACCGTGGGGTATGGCAGTCTGTTGAGAGCAGTTGAGTGGCTATAAAGATTAAAATCACAGTGTTTGCAAATTCCTTGACCTCTGAAAATCTTGTTGTTTTTACTCGAACTCTATCTATCGCTTTGCTTTGATTTTTCTCGTTCCTTGCTTAGGCCTTTGATTTTGAGTTCACTAAGTCCAAGTCAGAATCCTTTATTTACATATATGCCATGCTCCGTCCCCGTCTTTCCTTTCTTGTTCTCAAGCACAGTCCAAAACAAGGCAAGATTCCTTATTTGTAAGATTTATTGACTTTGTTCTTGTCTAAAAGGAAATCAAATAAGAACAATGTTTGTATAGAATTGAGCCAAAAAATTTAGAAAGGAAGGGAATCCAATAACAAAATTTAGAAAGGTGGAAAAGCAGTAATACTTAGTCAAGACAAAAGATTGAAAACAGACCAAAAATTGGGGTACGGACCCACGTTCACTCAACAGAAAAAAAAGAAAAAAAAAACTCTCCAACAGTGCTAAAACAAATTCAACAACTTGGTCAACAAAGGGAATAGCCTCCACTTTCTATAAATTCATAGAACTCACGCCCTTCTAAAACAAACGTCGTCGATAAAAGGAAATAATCCCAAGATTTTCACGTTCAAACCAAACTCGACTCCCCATTCGTTCACAGGAAGGAAATCAGTCAACAAATATTCCTTTCTTTCTTTCCTTCCCCTTTTTTTTGAATGAAAAAGCAACTAAAACAAATATATATAGAAACAAGCAAAAAAAAAAGGGAAAAAAATCCTTAAAAAGAAAGAAAAAGAAAAAAACTAACAACTGACTCGAAAATTAACCTTCCTAAAAAAAAATCAGAGGCTCTAATGAAAAGAGCAATTCAAAATCACATGCACTCAAATCAAACCGGTAGGCCACTTTCTTCTCAGAGTAAATACAGAAAAATCCAAGCACTTCAATAGCCATATCAATATAAGGCAGTAGACCCCCAATTTCCCAAAACACAACAGAGGGAAAATAAATTAAAAATCAAACAATGCGTCCCCTATTTTTTATTTTCAGGGAGCGAATCTTTTTACTTTTTTTTCTTCTCTCGAATCGAGTTCTTGATTTCTTGGGCGTTGAAACCGATTCGGCTTGTAAACGATTCCTTGATGATGCCGATTTGATTTTTATTGGCTTGGGAATCTTCAGATTGTGATGAAACAGATTTTGGGTTGGTGCTCGAATTGGCAAGCTAGTGGTAACGGGTACGAATCGACCTTGAAATTCCTGAGTTGGATTTCGATGTGTATTCCTGAATGGGTTTTTCAACGTGAAGATGTTTTTTGTGAAGTGCGAGTTTGGCTTGGTTGAAGTAAGGGCTTCAGTCGAGGTGTTGGTTTGTGGTATGGTCGGTACTTTAGGAGATCGATGATGGGATGAGTGAAGGGGTTTGATTGTTCTTGTGGTATATTGCGAAAGGAGATGATTTGTTTAGGGGAAAGTCTGGTGATGGTTGAAGGTGCTGCTAGGTGGAGACGCTTGGAGTTCGGATTGAATTGGTGAAGTATGATTTCAGTTTGGGTAGAGGATGCAGTATAGTTTGGATGTTGCAGTAGGAATATTGTGGTATGGGGGTCTGCGTGATGAAGAATGAAGTGTTGATGGTTTTCTGGTTTTGATGGCGTGGAGAATGGGTTGCGTGTTTGGTGACTGTATTGCGGAGGGAGGTTGTGAAAGGGATGTGTGGGAAGGAGGAGGTCGGATTCTCAGTTTTTTTTTTTTTTTTTTTTTTTTTTTTTTGAAGATGCTGAAGTTATTACCCGAGGTGAAGATGAAAATTGGTAATTTGGGTACGTGGATCAGCGATGTAGTATTGGATTGTTTAGGAGACTGAGGAACAGGACATTTGGGTGACTGTCAAAAGGGGTATGTTTGAACTGTAATGGATGCCTTTGAATTTCATGGGTTATGCTGATGAACTTATTTGGAGAGGTGGTTGCTGTTTAGATTGGAACTGGTGAACTCTGGTGTTTGTCGAAAGAAAAGGGGATGGTTTGATTGTATAAGGATGATGGCAGAAGGTGATTATTTGTGTGTTGTTGTAGAACGTGGGTTTGTGAAATTAAGGGCTGGAAGTTGTTTCAGTAACGGTGGATGGATGTATGTTGTTTGTTTGTGGTGCTTGCGTGAGGATGGTCCACGGGTGTCAAGAGGAATTGTTTTGACGGAGATGGTAAGAAGTGGCGGTATGTGCGAACACAAAATAGAGACAAATTTGTTTTTGTTTTTTTTTTGTTTTTTTTTTGTTTTTTGTGAAACTTGTAAGAGGAGAGTAGAAAAGGAAACAAATGTACAAATTTGGAAAGGAAATAAAGAAAGGAAAAGAGTCGAAAAGAAAAATTAACAAGTTTTTTTTTATTGGAGACTTGAAGAAGAAGACAGGAAACAATTGTAAAAGAAATAATATGGAATGAAGGTTGAAGATTGGTAATAAATGGAAGAAAAATTGGCAAAAATTTTCTTTTTCCCTGTTTGGAAGATTACTGGATCATTGAATGATATCAAATCTAACCAATCAAGATTTTTTTTATATATATACAAGAAAACAAAAGAAGAAAAATAAAATAAAATGAAAACTAACACGAATCAGAAATTAAATAAATAATAAAATTAATTGTTACCTCCCCGGCAACGGCGCCAAAAACTTGATCGACGCTAGTCTATGAATTAGAAAAGCGCGACATTTGTAATAAATTCTGCAAGCATACAGGCGTGTAGCATACAGGTCGAACACAGGGAGGTTTAATTAAATTTTTTTTTTCTTGGGCGTGTTAAACGAAGCTGGAGGTTGATTTTGCAAAACTAAATAAAAAGTGAAACTACAATTAAAAGACGCAATTAAATTTACTGCAGATTCGAATCTAATCAGATCTGTAATAAATTCAACGATTAAAGATAAAATAGAACAATGGAAATAAAATTGCAGAACAGAATTAAACGAACAGAAAATAAAAATTAGGATTACCGCTGAATCTAATCAGACGGTCAATCGCTAATGAAAAGAAATGCAAAATACAAATAGTGTTCTACCGAATCTAATCGTGTAGACAACACTAATTGCTAAGAAATAGAAAATTGCATAAAATAAAAAGAAAACTGAGTTTTATTAATGAAGAAGAGAATAGAATGAGATATATGATAGGATGGTAGCTACAAGGGCATTACAAGGGTATTTATAGGATAGATAGCCAAACCCTAACCCTAACCCTAATGATAACTGGGCCTGGTCATTACATCACTAATTAGTTTACAATGAGAAACATAATTGGGCCTTAGATAAATAAAGCAAATTTGGGCCTTTTTTCTTTTCCTCTTACTTCCTTGACACTTCTTCATTGATTTGTGATGTGCAAAGCCTTTTTATCAATCCTTTTCTTGTCCAACAGCAACTAGATGTGAGATCTTCATCTCCAATTCTTCAAAATGTAAATATATAGCAATCTGATCTCCATTTCTCTACTTTTCTGGTTGCATGCGGGCTGGGTTGGAATATCTGTAAAAGTGACAAAACAATACCCAAGTAATATTTATTTATATACAAAAGATAAGATATAAGAGCATAAAAATAACACATTTCTATGTCAATCAGTGGTCCTTGGATTTGTCTTATTAATTAAATTAGTTTAGAATTCTCACACCAGTCCCATGACTGACTCGTAGTTTGTTTCACTTTGCAAACTCGGGTGCCCTCTTTTCCACACGGGCAGTCGAGTAGCTTTTTGCAGATATCTATTCTTTTAGCAGGATCCTGGATCGAAGCCTAAAGCTGTGTCCAGAGCTTAGTAGTCTACCGCTGTTTATTGTATTTTATTTAATGTATTAAATCTTTTGTAATTTATCTTCCGCTGTAATTTTATTTCAATGTACTCTGATATATTCTGTACTCTGATGTAACATTATCGTAATGTAATAAAAGTCTGTTGTTATTGTTCTAATGTATTGTATTCCTAAAGTTAAAGTATTCGAAGATTTCCAACCTTTGGGTCAAACCTGTGTGGTTTATGGTCGATTCAAAGAGCGGGAATTTCCGGGTCTTTACAGCAGGGGACGTAATTTCATATTGAGAGAGAAGGCGATGTGGCATGTGAGACAATTTTGTGGACACATTTTGTTATTTATTTATTAAATTTTTCAATCATGTTAACATGCACAATTTTCTCATATGAACTCAGATTGACAGGTGGTTTGTTCCATTGGAATTGTAGAGTTGGTCTGATTGGAATTTGAGACTGTCAAATTTTGGACCTAGATTTGGATTTCAAAAGAGTTCAGAATCAAAGGTGAGTGATTAAACCTACTATCACTTAACTAAAATATTTTATTGTTAGTTAAATTAAAACCATGTTATAATATGATTATATTGGATGTTGTTTGGTAGTTAAAATGCATATTTATGTTTATTTTCATCATATTATAATTTAATTTAGTTTAATTGTTAATTTATATTGAATAGTTAGGTTAAATTTGAAATTTAATTACTAGTTTCAAACCGATACTTGATGACTAGTAAACTGACGTTATATTGAACTGTTTTGATGGATTCCTTTGGATTGATATGTTTGGTATATTAATATTTAATTTTGTGAATTTACCCGTTATTCACATTTATTATGTGTGTGTATATATATATGTGTGTGTGTGTGTTTATTTGTGTTAATTAATCTCGACCATTTACCTTAGATGTTGCGGGCATAAAATAAACCCGATCTAATCATTTAAATGAATTAAGAACGTAGGTTGAAATTACAAATACCTATAACCTTGATTTGGATTGAAATGATATATATCCATTCATGAAATACTAAAATTAAATTTTAAGTACCACTTGGACATAGGATAGAAAATTATATACGGACACCAGTTGGCTAAATAATTTTTTTAACCTTGAATCTTGTAATATTGTTTTAAAGATAATATAAATGATGTTTGTAAATCAATTTCCTTTGAACTTGAGATTTGGGTTTTGAAATGTAAAAGCTAAAGGAAATTATTCAATGTTGAAAAACTGAAGTTAAAAATGAAATTGAATATGAAACAAATCTATTGAAATTGAATTGTTTTATATACCTTTGAAATCTACATTAAATCTAGTTGATTTAAAAGTGATATTTAAATTGTGAACTCGAGATTGCTATAAATTGAAATAATTAAAAATGAGAAGTCTATTTCGAAATTAAATATTGAATTGAGTTGATTGAAATGAACTAAATTTGGAATGGAAATCAATTTGAATTGAAATATCGAAGTTGAGTTGATTATATTTAGAATATGACATCAAGATTTATTTGAAATTGGGGAGAAACAATTATAATTCCTACTATAGTATTTTAAAACCATTATATAAACTATTTTTCTAAATAACTATTTTATTTTATAAAATATTCTGCTTTTAAGTTATATATATATATATATATATATATATTGTAACTGAGGACTGAGGAGGGGTTCTTCCCCAAATCGTTCGCCTAAAACATTTTTAATTTCAAATCTATTATTATAATATGGCAAATCCTTCTGGGAATATTAATCAAACTCTTGATTCAAGTGAAGTAGACCTTAATCTTCAATTTGTTTAGCCTCCGACAGATCATGTTTTTATACCTTGTACTAAACCCATAAGAGTACAGTAATATAAAATCATAGACCCCAAAAAGAGCCATAACAGAGTGGATAAGTAATCAAAACGGTACATCTAAGCAATATCCAAAATCCAAGCTGAACAGAGAGATAATCCTAATCAAGCCTGAGCATTCCCAACCTGAGAACCTGAGGGGGGAGGGAAAGGAAGAGAGAGAGAAAAGGAAACAAAATGGGTCAGACATAAAGTCTAGCTAGTCCAGTTACTTTTAGCATATAAATAAATAAAAGCATCATGACACACATATAAAATGAATGAGAGATAACAATGTCATATGGTAGGTATAATAGACTAAACATGATAAGAAGGATAAACTGAACAAATAACGCTTCTCAAATACTTTTCTCTGCACCAATACTAGTATAATTGATGTGATCCCCAACAGAAACCTATGGTAGACTTAGGTGTACTTCTAGTAACGGGTTTTACCCCAAACAATAATAACAGGTACCCTAATAGAAAAACGGGTGTTACTCCAACCATGTATTACTGGTACCTAAACAGGCAGGACTAGATGTACCATAATTACTACCCCCAATCGATCGGCTCCCTATCCGGTAAATACCCCGTGCCGGCCCCACAGTAGGATGTATCACTTCCTAAAGTGGCAACCCCCGATAGACACAACCATATTTACTGATGTTACATTGTCTTATTTTCCCAAGCAAGCCGGACCCATTCACGCTCATGACTCCGTTGGAACGCGCCATCAGAATACCTCCACCTATATGAACCTCTTATAATTAGCTCAGTAAGCGTGCCCCTAACCCCTACCTAGTTCGGAGTCCCCTTTATGATACTAGAATGGGTTACTGACTGATACGGGTCCCATGCAACAGAAGACACAAGCCACCCCCTAGGGTAGTATCCCCAACTACTATGATTTTGACAGGTTATGCCTAACAGATTTATAAGCCCGCATAACCCCAACATATAAAACATGTTAAGTTTATCGGCACTACTACAAAACAAGTTAGTTGCTTCGCCTCATTTGCTTCAGTTGTGCTCACAACCGAAGCAAATACTATAATTTGCTTCGGTTTTTCACACAATAGAAACAAATATATCAAGCAAACAGTGTTATTTGCATCGGTTGTGCACACAACGAAAGCAAATACTATCATTTGCTTCTGTTGTGCTAAAACCTGAAGCAAATGCACCGAAGCAAATAATGTTATTTGCATCAGTTTATATGAACCAAAGCAAATGCATCGAACCAAATAATATTATTTGCTTCTTTCCTTTAGAACGGAAGCAAATGTATTATAGTTAATATTAATACTTATTAATTATAGTTAATAATTATTAAATATAATCAGTTGTCAATATTAAATAATTATTATTAAATAATTAGTATTTAATAATTAATGTTTGACATTTAATATTAACTAATTAATTAATATTTATTGATTAGCAATTAATTTTCATCAATCAATATTTATTAATTATCAATTAATAATAATTATTAATTAATTAATCCTCAAAAATTATGATATTTAATAATTAATTTGCAATAATTATTAAGTGATATTTAGTATGTAGTAATTACTTTATAACCAATAGTTAATTAATAATAACAATTTAAAAAATATATAAATGGAAACTTTTTTGGCAAGGCGTATAAATGGAAACTTTTATACGTACTTAAATTTAATTTACCACCAATGATTATCAATAAATAATTTGTAATTATTAATTATTATCTAATATTTTTTTACACTTAATTATTTAATATAGTTAACTGTTAATGATTAGTAAATTATAGTTAATATGTTTTAATTACTAATATCAATAAATAAATAATTTACTAAATAATTAATAATTAATTATAGTTAAGATGTTGTATGTAATAATTAATAAGTATGAAGTGATAATTAATATTTACTATTAAATGAATAACAAAAAATGGAATTTCAATGAAATTTAAAATTTTATGTGATAATTTAAGAATTTTATGTAATAAGTTTAAAATTATTCATAATTTAAAAAAATCAAAAAGTTCCAAACTAAAAGAAAAAATGGGAACTTAGAAAAATTAAAATTTTATTGTATTTACTTAGTTATGTATAAATTCATACGTAAGTAATAATTAACAAATATATTTAATTATTAATTATGTTCATTATCAAATAAGTAATAGTTAATTAATATAATTAATAAGCCAGAAGTAAATAAGTTATAATTGGTGAATATATTTAGTTGTAAGTTAATAATCAATAGTTTTTATTATTAATAAACCAAAAGTAAATAAGCAGATTATAGATCAAAAATAATATAAGTTGAATTGTGATGAATAGTAGTTTATAAGATATTAAAAACTAATAAACAATAATTAGTAAACTTGGAGTGGGTGCGAACGCATGGTTCAGTTTTAAATCCCCGAATACGGTTCCTACCCAATACATAACCACACGGTTCGGTTTTAAATCCATGAAAACAAGTCTTACCCGATATATAACCGCTCCAATCCGTTTCTGTGACACCCCACGTCCGTTAATGTCACTCACTAAGGGAATGCATTAAGTTTCGTGAAGCGTTATAGGTAAACAGAAACAGAAATATTACAAGACAAATATAAAAGCAGCAGCGGAATTTAAATTTTTATTTCAAACATAAGTCATAACGCCGTGGTACAAAATACCATAAGTCTGAAACTACATAAAACCCATTACAATAACTTAGAATTTCTGTCTTGTACCATCAGAGTACAGAAAATACATAAAAAAAAACATAATTCCCCAAAAGAGACAAAGCCATAGTAGCAAAGATAGAAACCGAGCAATACTTCAGAAGCTGCTCCAAGCAAGATGATAACCGAGTCCTGATTAAGCCTGAGAATTCGCTCCTTGAGAATCTGGGGGGAAAACGGAAGAAAGAAGAGGAAACAAAAAAGGTCAAACAAAAAGTCTGGCGAGTCCAGTTACTTTTAGCAAGTAAATAAATAAAGTATTATGACAGACATATAAAGTGGATGAGGAAGATAACATCATAAAGGATAAGTATGATGAGGTAAACATGATAGAGTATATACGCTTCACCCATGATTACTCTGCACTAATACTAGTATAACCAGATATGGGGTGATCCCTTAACATGAATAAATTGGTAGACTTAGGAGTACTTCTGGTGAGAGATTTTAACCCTATACAATCCACAGGCAGCCCCTATAACGGACTCCTAAACTTACCAGAATCTAGATGTACCCTAACTACTACCCTAATAGATTAGCTCCCTATTCCGTAGATACCCTGTGCCGGTCCCACAGTAGGGGGTATCACTTCCCTAAAGTGGCAACCCTTCGTGTTGAATGCATAACCATATCTACTGATGTCACGTCTTATTCTCCCGAGTAAGCGGAGCCATGCATGCCATGATCCCGTTGGAACGCGCCATCATGACACCATCTCCCCTCGTTTGGATTTCTTACAATCAGCTTAGTAAGCGTGCCCCACTCCGACCTAGGACGGAGTACCCGTTTGATACCGTTATATGGGTTACTGACTGAAATGGGTCTCCACACCAAGTGATACAAGCTCCCCCTTGTCTTGTATCCCCACTAGGATTTCCTCAGGTTATGTATGTCTATTGGTGTCTTTAATTACAAACCCCGTCAGGTTAAGTTTGTGGGCCTATGTTTACATATTACCCACACCTTCAGATTCACTTAACCCGTCCACTATCCAAACAAGTTTACTTAACCCTTATTCATGTTCATATTCATACAATCCCTATGGATTCAACTAGGTTAAATATTCCAATTCATTACCATATTTTCATTTATGGTTAAGGTGTGCTTGATCTCTAACATTAAGCCTGCCATTTGTGGATGCTGGACATGCCGGGCGGGTCCGGGCAGACTTATTCCACAAATTGGGCTTAACCTCGTGTCCTACCACATCTCGTATTTGTGCTTTTAGACCTCTCACTTTAGATTCAACACTTGCGGTCGCTGGATATGCCGGTTGGTTCCGGGCAAACTTCCACCGCAAGTGCAATCTTACCTCGTGTCATAAGTGCATTTATAGTTTCTTATTACTGTGATCCTAGGCATGTTATTATTATCCAGTTTTCACCTATGTCGCTATAAGATATATGTTTCATGCCTCTTTTCCCCCAATTATGTTCATAATGAATTATAGGTCCAAATTTATGTATATAAACATTATTCAAGTTATGCCAATTCTAATGTTCTCCCTCCCTGTTCCTTAACTAGCGCAATCACATATAATTGGTAGCATGCCTAGGCTAGAAAATAGCCTGGCCATAAACAATAAAAGGGAAAGGAGATGGGAAGATGACAAAAAGTGATTATTCTAACATACATGCATAAGCATAAACTGGCATTGTGATAAGGTGGACATATGAGAATAGATCTAGTGAACTTGTGATAATTAAACTAGTCCTATCATATTAAGGATGTCATATAAAATCTAAATAACAATTTAGTTGTCCAACAATTCAGGTCCAATATGATAAGCACAAGGTGATTCAAATGAAAAGCAAGATCTAAAAATCAAAATTAGACCTAACATAATAAAGATTTCAGATCTACATCATAGTTATGTCCAAATGCCATATTGTCACAAGTTGTTATGTCCAAATGCCATATTGTCACAAGTTACAATAGGTTCGATATGATAAGGATTGAGATTCAGGTCATAACCAATTCAGAATGTCATAGATTCATAATTTACAATAGATCTGGCATAATTCAGTCACAGAAATAGATCCAAACTATAGTCATATCATTTTACTTTTAACCATTTAATTCTAAAAGCAACGTGAAACTCATAGCGTTTGGATTAGAAAATAGAAGAAGAATAAATCTACACTTGAATCTCAAATCTCTAATTGCAGAAGAAGAAAAGGGTCCGAATAAGTCTAGGCATTGACAACATTTGGCCTCCATTGATTTCCAATTAAGAAAACAATAGAAATAAGCCTGCATATATAGCTGCCAGCCCCAGAAAACCGACTGCCACCTCAGCCCTAGGGGTGTCGACCTACCCCTTAGGGGGTCGACCCTGGTGTCAACACCCCCGTAGGGGGTCGACCCCCTAGAGCGGGAATTTTGGCGCTCTCCGAATTTTTGATTTTTGAGCTATTTCTGGTAAGTTTGGTCTGATATATATATAATTTTTCTACGTGTATACAAACTTCAAACCCTCATAACTTCTTCATACGGTGTCCATTTTACGCAAACCAAATGTCTATCTTGACCAGAATTTCGAGACAGACACAATGGTGCAGTTCGTTTCCCTTAACTCTGAGTATTAAATAAATTATTCTTTAATTTACCTTCTTTAGTATTGTTAAAATTACGGGGTGTTACAGTTTCTCACAACACTAAACCCTACTAGCCGCCGTCTCCATCTTCTTCAGATCCCTGATACATAACGACGTTCTTCTAGATCGTTCTCCAACACTAATCTAAACCACGGTTTCGTGTTCACGTTCTAATTATGAGAGTTCGACCCTTCATCTTACCAATTCGGTCAATCAATTCCTAGATCCTTGTATCGATTTTGAGAGGAATGTTGAGTATGGTGTCGTTTTGTTGAAATTAAGGGAGCTTTCGATGCCTTGAAAATCCGAGTTCGAGGTTGTAGCATCGACGGAAGACCGAGCATACTTTCTTTGCTTAAAGCAGAAACAATTATGCATAATGCAGTAAGCCACAAAGGTAACTTGACTTTTTGGATTTGTGATTGATATATCTCAAAGAACTTTATTTTTTATCTTTACCGTTTCACTCCAAAGTTCATCAAAACTATTTGAGGAATTCCGATACAGTTCAATTTTAGGCAGTAACTGAACAATTTGTTTTCACTTTGACTAGATAACGTGCGTTAAGTTATCTAACTATATAAGTTTTTAATATATGTTTCAGGAGTATTGACTACATACAGCTGATGGGATTTTGTATGGGATTGCTTCATCGTATGCATTGTTTGATGATGCAATTGTTGAAACGATAATCTAACAGATTCCAAGTTTTTAGCTAACCACTTGATGTATCAATAACACATTGTTTTTGCTTTTTCCCCTTACATTCATATTCCTGTTAAAAAATGTCTATTGGTTTTTTTAAGAAGAAAATATCGTAACATGTTTACTTATAATTATTTAATCTGAACTTAGTTTCTTCCATTAGTTAGGATGGCCTAAAAGAAGACATTTTAGTCTTTTATCAAACATATGCATAAGTAAAACGAAGTAAATTTCGGTAACTGCTCGTGCAAATAATTGTAACTAGATAGGAAAATTTTGACTTATCTGTCTCCACTTCTTTACCTTCATCTTCATATTCAAATTCGAAATCAACTCAATTTTATGGGAAAGTAGGTTGAAATCATCTTTATCTTCAAGTTCAAACTCAGCTCAACTTTATTAGAAAGTACTTTGACAAAAATATTTGAAAAATTAGTGTAGTGGAAAAGATTATTTTTCAATTGTGTACAATTTTGTTGGCTATTCATATAAGTGATTAAACATAAAACAGAAGATTGATATTCTGTTTTGGCCTAAATAACAATTTGCAGTATGGTTGGTTGAATTATGTTGTGATTCTGACAAGTAAACTGTAACAGGTGACAGGGCCATATTGATGCAGTTTGTACTATGTTTAGAGAGAGAGAGAGAGAGAGCTGCATTTTGTAAATACCGCACTACATCTTATTGAAGTTGTGATAAAGTTAGAATTTTTAGTTTGTATTTTTTTTAAATTGTTGATGCTCGTTTTGGAAATAATGCACTACATCTTCTTGTTCCATTTTGTTGTATTAAGGTCGTATTTTGAATGTTGTTAATGAATTGTATTGTTTTCTTATATGTTGTTGCTCCTAAATGTATGGATTATTAACACTATGAATGAAATATTATATGAGTGTTGTACTGTCCAATTTATATTGTTATTTAATTTTATTATATAATTGTAAGAAATAATTATTTCTTTTGATATGTGTATTTATATTGCTGCATATTCGAGAATTATAATGAAATGCAAGTTTTTTTATTAAATGGAGTTTTTGCTTCGGTTGTAACCATAACAGGAGCAAGAAATAAGTCATTGTTTGGGCCGACGGTACACTTTTTTGCTCCTATTATGCTAGCAACCGAAGCAAAAAGTAATTCTTGCTTCGGCTGAACAACCGAAGCAATAGATTTTAGCCTTTTTGCTTCCTCTGCATTTGCTTCGGTTGCTGAACCGAAGCAACAGGGGGTAAACAACCGAAGCAACTGATCTGTTTTGTAGTAGTGCGGGTTCGTATAAACCCCCACATATTTGATACATTTACTTAACCCCTACCAATTCAAACAGGTTTACTTAACCCCTACATAGTTTTTTAGGTTCATAGAAACCCCATAGATTTAAACAGGTTAAGTATTACAGTTTCATTACATGTTTCGCTTAATCTAATTATTAAGCCTACAAACTTTACATGCCCCAATTCTCATGTCATAATTCACATTCACAGTATAAGATATGCCCCAAATTATAGTTATATATCACAGTATAGGTTATGCCCCCAAATCCCCGTCATGATTTATAATACAAGATATGCCCCAATTTAACTTTCCCAATCATTCCCCGTTTCGTTCGTTCTCATCTTTCAGCGACAGGCCTAGGCTCGAAGGTAGCTTGACTATAAAAATAAAAAGGAAAAGAGGGAAGGAAGAGAACAGAAATAGGCATAATAATAGAATAGACATATGATAGCAGAAGTAGGCATATCATAAATAAGCATATAAGAACTGAATAGTAGATCAGGTGTACATGTAATAACAGATCTGTTCAGATATGAATTGGTTTCTTAACAGGCATAGGTTTGGATCTAGATTTATTAACATGTCAGGATTACTTGTTAAATGTTTATATCTAAAAATAGCATGAACTCACAGAGACTGGATCTAAAGAACTGAGAAAAGAATGTTGATGTTGTAGTAGAGATTCTTGTATACGCGCAAGTCGTTGTTGCAGAAGAATAGGCTAATACAATCCAAGCTGGGGCAGCATCTCGTTGTCTCCATTGTTTTTAGGTGAATTAAACAATAGAAATGATATCCTATTTATAGCCTACCGCCAATGAAGCTCATTCAGAAACAAGTCCAGGTCCAGGGTACGAATCTGGACGAATCTGGGATGGGTCGCCCTTAGGGTCGACACGCCCTTAGTGGGTCAACCCTAGGGTCGACCCCCATGGGGTGCGGGTCGACCCCCAGTGGGTCAGAATCCCGCTTTGATTTTTAAACTGTTTTGAATTTCAGGACTTGATTTGTTAATATATATATATATATATCTTATATGTATACAAACTTCTAAGCTTAATAACTTTCTCATACAATGTCTGTTTTACGCAAACTCAGGGTTTATCTTAAGCAAAATTCCGAGACGAACGCAATGGTGCAGTCCGTTTTACTTAATTCCCAAATTTAATTAAGTATTCTTAAGTTTATTATTATAGTGTCTTTAAAATTACGAGGTGTTACATTTGTGCTCGCCAAACTATGTCTTTTGCGGTGATGAGGCTCTTTCCTGAGTATTTGTGGTTGAAAGTTGGTGGCGTGAAATCTTCTGCGCTTCGTGGAGAAGAGGGAGGACCATCTAACCAAGGGTAGGGTATGTTGTGGAGTTGGTTGAGCAAGCGTAACTGCGGTTGGAGGAGGGTCTGGCAGCGGCGAAGCTAGAATAGGAGGCGGATCGGACGTGGGGAGGGCTCGAGGTAGTTATGGGCAAAGAGATTTTGAGAGGTTCGAGGAAGATGGTAGATTTGACGCCATTTTTTAATAAATTTGATGACAGTGCTTTGTCTTTTCTTGTTTAACTGAATTGTTAAGGGGATGTCAAACACAATGGAAAAATAAATAAAAGAACCCGATTTTACCCTCCATTCAAATACACAAAACATGGTAAAAATTAATAAGGACATACCGAAATTCAGTACAAAGTTCAGAAATAACATGCCGAAAATAGATTAACTGAAAAAAAAATCTTATATATTCAGCGATAGTACATTGGAAAACACGATTTTATTTGGTGGTCTATCAATGAATTTGTGTTATTGTCATGACCTGATGCGTTCACCAAATTCGGCAAGTACATGCCGTTATAATTGTTTAACTTCGACTCGCTGTCAACGAATATAACGTTTATAGCCGAAAATGGACCTCCGTTTTTTTTAGTAAAATGTTATCTTTTTGGTGATTTTTCAACAAATTCAACATGTCATTCGCTTTTTTAAGTAAAAAAAAAAATATGTTGTCTTCTTTTCGAAATTAGAAATTTCGTTAGAAATTGGTTTCTCCATGAAAACAATGGTTAATTGTTTACACTGAAAAGAAGAAGATGAATAGGGCTTAACGAACAATAAAATGTAATTAGGGTAAAATAATAACATGGCATTTTGGTCTATATTTTACAAATTGTTAAAGGGGGTTATGTTAAATGATCCTCCCCTTAGTAAATTTTAAAAATAACAAAAAATGACTCCTCTAACCGTTTTTGGAGTGACATTAACAATACTCATTTGAGAATTTTGAGAGTTAGAATTTGGCTGCTAAATTTAGAGAAGAGAAATTTTTATATGTAGCCCACTTTGAAAACTTATAACAAAAATAAGCTGGTTTGTTGAAAACTAATTACAAACGTAGTCTGGTTTTGGCCAACTCAGCGCATAACTGACGAAATACACTGGCGCAATTTGAAATTGTGTAAGTATTTTTTTTCTAATTTGCATCGCAATTTGAAATTGTGTCGACGTAAATTAAAAAAAAATTGCATTGACACCATTTCAAATGGCGTCAATGCAAAAGTTGAATTTTTTTTTTATATAAATTTTTTCTAAGTCCAATAGAAGTAAAAAACATGCATATGGGCGCAATTACAAATTGCGCCAATGCAATATTGATTTTTTTTGACCTGACGACATTTCACATAGCGCTATTTTTTTTTTGAAAAAAAATCAACTTTTGCATTGGCGCCATTTGAAATGAAGCCAATGCAATTTTTTTTAAAAAAAATTTACATTGGCGCAATTTCAAATTACACCAATGCAAATCAGAAAAAAAAAAAAAAATACTGGTGCAATTTCAAATTGACCAATATATTTGATCAGTTTAGCGTTGAGTTAGCCAAAATCAGGTTGTATTCGTAATTAGTTTTCGAACTATGCTATTTTTATTATAAGTTTTTGAAAGTGGGCTTAAAAAAAAAAAGAAAAAAAAAAAAAGAAACGTTTAGAGAAATAAACATGAGAATCTGCATTAGTAGATTCTGCCGACGTTATATTATCTAAACCCGCTTTCTTATGATACGGACTTCAAAAACCGTCAAATATGGCGAGCTCAACTGCGACTTCATGGTTCGCTCCTTTGGCTTCACCTGCAGCTGTTCAGACAAGAAATTCATCCAGGAACAGGAATGAAAACCAATCGTGCGTCTTTCCGTCAAATAAGAAATTTCAAAGCCTAATTGCATGTTCTTGTACCGCGCCTTCGAGAAATCTGGGTGATGGCTTTTCCGCGTTAGATGGCAACGTAAGTTTCTTATAAAATTGATCTGAACGATCTATGCCATTAAAGTGGATTCAGTAGTTTCTTGTAAGGATTTTTCTGAATGGTCAAAACCTTAAAATATGTTGGCTTTATGATCAAAGAATTTGGGAACTATGGTAATGTGATTGATTCCTTGGTGATTGCCATCAATTGTGGTATGTCTCGAGCCTGGCATCTACTTATCCTGGAGAATTTTCTATGCGTCGGTTGAACAATCATGCTTTCAACTCTAGGAAAACGTCAATTTACATGCCAAGTATCATGCATTTATTCCACTGACCCTCTCTATTTTTGTTTGAATTTATATCCCATGCTTATTACACAAATATCAGGTTTGCTGAAAAACTAGTGGTAAATTTACGTAGGGCTGTCAACGGATACTTTCGGATGCGGATAGTGCCGCATCCGCATCCGAAATCATTTTGGATATCGGATATCCGCTCCGCCAACGGGCGATAAATCAATGAACATAAATGAATTGTTTTAGCTTAATAGTTAATATTAAGCTTTTTTCAACCCAATTGATTACTAAAGTACTAAAAATAATTAAATATGATGATAATATATAATTTTGAGCAATTAACATGCATTTAGTAGACTTTCAAATTTACAGAATAATAAATTAGTATATTTAATTATGTTAAAATGCACATAATTTAAGCTATAATCATGAAAAAAGCGGACGGATAATTTTCGGATGCGGATGTGGCTATATCCGCATTCACATTCGTTTTTTCGGGATATCAGATATATATCCGTTTTTTGGATGCGGATGCAGACAGATTTCGAATTTTTCGGGTATCCATTGACAGCTCTAAATTTACGGCTAATTCTATTTGTACTCCTTATTTTCTCTATTTACACCCCACTCAACTAAAAAAGTCATATCCCGTTTTTTCCCTTCCACTCCCCAATTAATGCCGAAAATACCTTTAATTTTTCGACTGTGACGTTGTCTATTTACGACCCTCACTCGATCTCAACTAGGTTATCATACTGACCGCTCATCCTGGCCTAGGTTATTATACCTACCTGGTTATTACACAAACCTTGCTTGGACCGCACTAGGTTTTTAACAAAACACCGCTCTGTTGAAGCTTATGTATTTCTTTTAGAAGCGATCAGTCTTAATTTGAATATAGAGGCAGTTTCGAAAAATCTAAAAATGGATAAAATAACGGGGTGCGAAAGGAGAGAAGCGGGGTTTGAATAAATTTGGCCTAAAATTATTCCAATCCTTAGTTTATTCCTTTGTCCACAGTTTTAGTTACATGATACGATGAAGTTATCCTCATAGCATGTCTTCTAATTTTTTTAATTTATCATGTTTTCTAGCTTGCAATTTTGTTTCTGCTATTCAATTGTAATTTGTCATTGTAACTATACTGGACATTCCTATTTGTAAGCGTTGTAAAAAAATTCAAACTAGTGATCAAGGAAAATTGATTTCCTATTCTTATTGTAAAATGAGGACTTGCTGCAAATTTTATACCTTTTTATTACACGAAATGGCTATACCAGTTGAATACATGACAAGAAATGCCTGAAATGCATTGACAATTGGGCTAAGTATACATCAGTTAGTCCAGATGTTGTTGTAATTGGTGTATGAATGTATGTTCATTCAAATAATCATACTTTCAATTTGAAATATTTGTGATAGCAAATTAACTAATGTTTTTAATGTTATGCTAATCAGAATTCACCTTTGTCCGATAATTTGGGAGCCTCTTGTCAGGTAGAACCTGGTGTTCTTATCGAATGCCGGAATGTACACAAATCCTTTGGTGAGAAACAAATTCTCAGAGGTTTGAGTTTCAAGGTATTTTGTTTTTAATGCGGTCTTCTCTCCTGATGTGGTATCCTCTCTTTTTTGTCTTATCCTCACTATTGCAGAAGAAATTTAGCTCGCCGTGGCAGAAAGACTCCCTCGTCTTCTTTCATATAGCTAATCTAAATTTAGTACTGCCTTACCCACTAGTTTTGATACCCAAATGATATAATTAACTGATAGAAATCTAAATAACAAGGGGCTATTAGATACATTTATTTACATCTTAAGATTATTCATGGGGACATGGAAAAGGGGGGAAAACAGATCTTCCCTGAAATTTCCAGAAAACTGAAACAGAAAGGTGAATGGAAGGTCTAGACTTTAAACTACTTAATTGTTGTATTTCTATCACAAATTTTTGACTGAAGATTACTGTATTATGGATGATTTTTATTGGGTTCAAATCAGTTTGAGATATATGAATTTGCAGATAAGTTTGTTATTTGAATGCAGTTTGCAAGCTTGACCTTTTTATGAGAAAACGTCCATTTCTAACAGTGTGAACGTCATAAAAATTATGTGACATACATACCGCACTAGATAAAATTTGCTATCACTGACAGCTCATGTCACTTTTTTTTCTTATGGGCTAGCTGTTAGAACTATGCTAGCCACTAACTAAGCGAGCATGTGTATGGGCATGGTATAAGAGTTTGTTTGTAAATGATGCTAGAATTTTTGTCTCAGTGCCCATCTTCTTAATCTTCGTGTACGACCTTGAGTCTGTATGTAGTTAATAGGTCCATACAGGGCCTGCCTGAATGTACATGCCCTTGTTGGGTATATATTTTTGGTTTTCGTTGCCCCTTCATTTAAAAAATAGTAACATAGTTATAGTTATTAAGCCTATTCATATCGAGCTATAATTGCTATGCCATTAATATTGAGCTTAGTGGAGCTGATGCAGCAGCTCCATCAGGCATCAGCCATACACCTTGTCGAGTACCTGTCAAAACCTATTCATTTGATAAATTGTGTTGATATGCTCCATTCTTTCATCAACTTAATCTGGTACATATGAAAAATAAAATTTCAAATAATTTGAATTTTTGGTTACTTTGATCAGTTTCTTAGTGGCACAAAATGCTGTATTGCCTGAAAATTGTTAATTTTAGGCAATACTGACTTGAAGAGTAATATTATGTATAAACAAATTGAACTTTTAAAAAACTCCTTACGGATACATCAGATTTTCAAGATCACAATGAATGGAATCGAGCATCAATGGGTAGTTTTTTTAATTAATTTATTTGTTTTTTAAATAATAAGAATGACAATATTTCTCGTTTCCCTTCTATCTTTTAGAGCAGACATGGGGATATTTTAGCTGATATATATTTGCTTTTAGATCAGACATGGGGAAGCTGTTGGAATAATAGGGCCATCAGGAACAGGGAAATCAACCATTTTGAAAATTATGGCAGGACTTCTAGCACCAGATAATGTAGCATTCCTTTTAACTATTTAGCTTAGTTTTCATCGGTCATTGAATTGTTTAATGGAAAAACATACAACTTGTATTGCATACAGGGTGAAGTTCTTATCTGTGGCAAGAAAAGGCATGGTCTAGTTGATGATAATGATATATCAGGCCTCCGAATTGGCTTGGTATAATTTACCTTCTACTTGTGACCTCAGGCATGACTAATCAACTGCAACAATATAAATCAGAATTCTTAATTCCACTATTCTTTTTGAATTTATTTTATAGTCTCTTAGATTTTTAGAAAACAGCTTGATCGCAAAAACTTGACCTGCGTTAGCTTGTTTATTTTCAAGTCGTGAACAATTCCTTCTAAGTTGACATTGTTCGTCTATTAACATTTCAAAATTGTAATACAAGTTTTATGATAAATATTTATTTATGTTGGCCTTCAAATTTTTTTGTCATTAGTTTCAGAAAAATCATAAACATATACCTCCAGTTACTGGGAACCGGGAGTTATAAGTTATCAGGCCTTACCAAAATTTATTTTACTAATACAGGTATTTCAAAGTGCAGCACTCTTTGATTCTCTAACGGTCCGTGAAAATGTTGGTTTTCTATTGTAAGCATGGTTGATTATTTTATTCTGAATCCCATGAATCTGAATTTTTTTTAAGGTAAAATACACTATATGTCTCTCTTTTTAGGTATGAAAATTCCAAGATGTCAGGCAGCCAGATACAGGAGCTTGTGACAGAAACTTTATCAGCAGTTGGATTAAAGGTACTTCTATTTCTAATCAAATATCACTAGTTCTACCATTTACAGCTCATTTTTTAATCATATTTATTTGTTTAAAGTTTAAACTCAAATTATCTACCATGTTAGATTATGCACATGTATCTATCCAAGTTCACCTCTTTTTGTCACAAGCATTTACAGCTGCTTGCTGAATTCTTCTCCACCAACCTTTTCGACCACCTCAATTTTTTACAGTCCTACAAAATACAGTTTGACAAAGACATAGAATTCCCATAATTCACAACATAACTAAATATAATTGTGAAATCAACTTGACAGTCAAAATTGTCTCTACTCAGTGGTCTACTTGTTTTTTTAATCTTACAGCATTAACTTTTAGCAATTGATACCAAAAACAAACAGGTGCAGTGGATTGCCAAGTAGAGTCCATTTTTTTGATACCGTATCGTCAACATCAGCATGTAATTTTCTTTATACGGTTGTTAACATGAAAGCTAAACTGGATAAGAAGTAGGATTGAGTAAGAGGGAACTCATGTCTTAATAGCATTCTTGTATCTTTGATGGTCTGAAATGCTCAAACATTTTTTCCTAATGTTGTTGAAGAAAATAATAGTTTGGAAGTTGAAAATTTTGAAATATTTAAAACTCAGTTCAGTAATTAAATAACTGAAAATGTTTTAAAGTCCAAAAAACATTAAATTTGGATTTTCCATAATCGAAAATTTTTGCTCCTAAATTTTCAAAAATTCCGACAGTTTAAAATTTTGGTTTACAAAAGCAAAATTGTTGGAATTCAAGCTGTTCAATATTCAAAAAGTTTGAACTTTAATATTTTCGTTATGTACTATTTATATATGAAATTCAAAGCAATCAAAGTTTATGTCTCAAATTTCAAAATGAATAAATGAAGCAAGACATCAGAAATTGAAAAGAATTTTTTTTTGAACGCAAAATATTAAAGAAAACAAATTCGAGTTATTTTTCAAAGGAAAGGATATTAAGAGTGAATAATTAGTATTTTAACTTAACAATTTTATATTTGCTGAAAACACTGTTTATTAATCTTTCCTTACCACCTTCAACCATCTTGTATAAACTAGAATTTTTTTTCTTTGCAAGGAGATTGCTCAGTATGAGCTGTCGTAGCATGTAATATCATAAATGGTCCAATCCCTAACCGTAAAAATTTCCTAGAATTTAGTTCTCAAATCACGATTAAGTATTTTTCAAATGATTTTACATTTCCGTACACATTTTAGGAAAAGTAATAAATGTACGATTCAGTAGTGCAAATGAATATTTGATTTGATATTTTTAATGGAATATTGTATCTTTGAAATTGGTATGACTATTGTAACCAGCCATTTTGAACCATAAGGTTAAATAAATGGATTTGCTTGTTAATCATAAGTTTAATTTGTTTGTTATAATCGCAGAGTCGTTAGATTTGATTTCAAAATACAGTTCTGATGTTGAAAGATCAATTGTCAGATGTATATCTTAAATTAAACATATTTATACTTTTTTGATAGTTATTTTATATAACCTATGCATATCTCTTGTAAGAACAATGAACATCAAATTCAATAATAAAAATTAACTTTTGGCAAATGACATTGTACTTGTTATTAATTCTCAATGAATGAAACTTATGGATAAAAGTGATTTCAACTGGTATGATTGAAATTATATTATTATATGAAAGTTTAGGTGTAAAGTTCGAATCCAACTTTAATGACGCTTTTGAACCTTAACATCTGATAAGAAACACATCCCTATAACCATTTGCAATAAGCTTAGTTTAAGTATGCTTGGTATGTGCAGTTTTATGCTTATTTTTATTTTATGCTTTCAGTTTCAATATGTGTAGTTTCAATATGTGCAGTTTCAATATGTTTGTCCAGAAATGTATTTCAAAATTAAACTGCACCGAACCTTAACCAGACCGTAATAAAATATATCATTATGGTTTTCATTTTTGATTAACCGTTTGGTATGGTCCGGAAATGGTTTAGGCTTCAAACCAGACCGAACCGACCCGTGCTCACCCCTACTATTTGCTTGTTTGACCAGGGCCATCAGGCCATCAAAACTAAGCCAGCCGAATTTATTGCTATTGCAGAGGTTGAATATGAGTTTTTCAGTCAAGTTTTGGATCAATTTTCAGTCAAGTTTAAATTAATGTCGTGATGTTAAAAAATTACAGAATATCCCTATAACCTATTGGCTTGTTTGATCGTGCCATCAAAACTAAGCCAACTGAATTTACTGTTACTACATAGGTCTCTTATAAGTTGTCCAGTTTTGGATCTATTTTTACTCAAATTCAAAGTAATATCACGACGTTGAAACGTCGATGTAATTATGTTAATATATTTTTGGGATTGTTTCAACATGAGAATTGAGCTATATATCTGGAGGAGCGTTCAAAATTATTATGCATCAGACACCTATTTTAACTACAAAGTGCTACAACATTACATGTGCATGATAATTCTATTAAAGTGATTATTTAACCTTCTACAAAAAATGTACGATGTCATAATGTATTTTGCATAACAATACATATTGATCCGTATGCGTATTATTGTTTTTGATTAATTTTCAGCTATCTAATTTTTCTTTCTAGAATCTTTGAAAGAAAAATGACTGCTTTCAGTATTTGTATTGTATAACTCATCTATTGTATAATGGTTAATCCTGTGACGAAGATCTACCAAGTTTCATTACAGACTGAAACAAATTTGTATGTTTACAGCTGTTGCATATTTTATTAGATTGAAAATTATTTTCATATACCATGTAATATTTGTATACTATTTTTTGGGTTTAATTCTAGATTAGATTTGTATAGCCCAAACACATATTTTGTAGCTTTAGACATTGTTATCATGATTATTTTCAAAACATGGCAACTCACAGTCAAGTGTAAGGTGAAATTTGGAATGTAGAATTATTATTGCTTCTAATGCTTCATTTCGGTCTTTTATTATATAACTACATAATACACTTATGGATGTTTGTATGTACATGTGTATGCCTATGTGTGTTGTAGCATTTATGGATGAATGTTCTTTAACTTATAATCCTAATATCTGCAAGCACTTAAATGACTAATTTATATTTATATCAAAAGAACATTGTCACAAAGCAATTTTTTTGATCATTTTTATAGGGAGTTGAAGATCGCCTTCCTTCGGAACTTTCAGGAGGCATGAAAAAACGAGTAGCATTGGCCCGATCCATCATCTTTGATAATACGAAGGACGCAATCGAACCAGAGGTACTATAAATATCAAATTATCTGACCTAACTAGTGGAGTTTTTTTTGGACAGGAAAATAAAAACCATTATGCCTATGCATATTGAATCCCAGAACCATAGTTGTGAAAGGCATGCCGCGGTGCACGCCGTGGCGCATGGTGCAGTGCGGCATTTGCGTCATTTTTTCTTCGGCGCGGCGTACATGAAAAGGGCGCGCCTTTTTTTGTTTTGTTTTGTTTTTTTTGTTTTTTTGTTTTTTTGTTTTTTTGCATTTCAAACTGCAGTAACTACTACTACAAATACTTTTACCATCACTACAACCACCATCATTACTATTACTATTATTATCATAATAATATGAAATATGAATAACTTTGTTAATATTACTTTTTCCAATTATATGGAAACATAATCACATCGTTTTTATTTTCTATTCGATTATCATCAACGAGTTAATAACCTTACAATTATGTAATTGACTGACCTTAGCATGCCGGCATTTAGAGCTGACATATGTTTTATTATTCAACATAGTTTAGATTCATTTTAATATTGTCAGAAATATATAATGTATTGTATAAAAGATCATAAAATATTGCCTAGCATAGATGCAAAAGCAAATGAATAAGACTGAGAACCTGTGAATGATAAATCAAGAGAATCAGCTTTGGAGGAAGAGAAAGCATTCTCAGAAAATTAGCATTCAATCAGCTCTGAAACATAACTTTGGATAGAAAAAGAAATTGCATGTGTGAATATGTCCAATATCTTTGTACGATTTGTCTACAACATAAAAATATTTCATGATTTGATATTTGTTAAATACAATCGAGCATTAAATTTATCAGATTCACATTTCTAGTTTATCGGTAATATGTATTATTATTTTGGATTTGAAAACTATTTTTCTTAAAATTTCATTATTTATGTTTTTTTAAAATGCATAAAAAAAATTGTCGCCTATGTTCTAGAAAAAATATTGAATTTTTTTGTTAAAATATTGAATTTATTAAAAAAAATTAAACATGTGCAGTAAATTAAAAAGGCGTGCGCCATTTGCCGTGTCGTGTGCCAAGGCTCCAGAGAGGGTTTGCGCCTTTTTGCGCTGTGCGCCATTAATAACACTTCCCAGAACAATGATTAATGTTCACACACACACAAATATATATATTTATTGCAAATCAAGTCATTTTTGTAGAAATCCAATTACCATATATTTACAAATATGTTCTTTTAATGAATTAATCAAATATTAATTGACCAACATCTTACGTTTGATGATGATAATAATAATAATAATAATAATTTATTTAATTTTACCAATATTTATATCCTTTTTTCTTCAATATAAATTCAATTTGAAACATATATTGTCGTTTATAGAAAACCAGATCGAAGATCCAAATAATGGGTTTAATGCACTTTCCAAAGTGATGTGATGCCTAAGTCGTATATGTAAATTATTAGTAAACAGAAATTAGAAAAATATGGTCACGAATTAACTGTGAGAATATATCAATAACTGATCTTTTAAACGGAAGACAGAGCATGTATATTATTCATTGGTGCACGATGGTATGAAATATACTTGTTGATATACCGTGGAAAAACTAGATGACCTTGTTACAAATTAGATTCAAATTTGCAAGGCTAAAATTTGGTTTCCATTTATATTTCATTCATTAGAGATTTTTATAATTTCGCTTAGTTTTAAGAACTCCAAAAATTTCAGCTAAGATTCCAGTTGATTTTGATACTTTTATTTGACTGAAATACTTAAATTGGTAATGGGTAATTGTACCAAAGAAAATAAAATTTGTATTGTATTTTAAAAAGTTGGATCCATTGTTGATTTCTATTGTTCTTTCATTTTTCCCCCCTGCTGAATCGTGTTAGAATTGACAATGTTCGAGTTTTCTTTTCCTCTGAAATTTGCAGTCGATTGTGCATTTTTGTTGTATTGTCCGACTTGTTACCTTTTTGATTGTTTTACATGTTTACGTCAATTTCGTAAAGTTATACACGGTGAAGTTGTAAAAGCATTATACTCATAAGTATTGGTAAAACCGTAGAAGCATAAATTATTTATGTGGCATATGATAAATATGTCGTGTTATCAATTATATATCAAACTTTGTATCAATCTTTATGCATATCATTTGTTACGTGATTTATATAGTTTATATCTGTATTGTTGTGAAATAAACAAAGTCAAATGAAATAAACAAGAGAAGAAACAGTTATTGAAAGAGCTAAGGAAATAGTTTATTCTCTGTAGGTATTTTGGTAGTCATTTCAATTACATAAGCTTATTATATTATAGGTTTTAGAGTTTGTGATTGAACTTATCTCATGATGTGGAACTAGACAAAAAATATAAAAAGCCAATATTGTAGCATATTCGCTCTTATGATTTGCATGTATTATGACACTCTCTCTTGAATATGCACCTTTAAAATTTTGAATGGTCTGCTAATTTGAAGTTGTTCCTTTTTGAAAGATAAATGATTACTTTCCTGCATTATTATCTTATTATATATATATATATATATCTATTCAATCAATGTAGATATTTTTTTTCCCCTCATTGGAAACTTCAGCTAGGAAAACCCAATGAGAAAACCTTGAACGAAGAAAAAATTGCTACTTGTAAAATCATAATAAAATCTTAGTGAAGGAAATGAAATCAATATAGTGCCTTGTTAAGACCTTATAAGAAAAACTCCATGGGAAAATCCTAGTGAGGGAAGTGAGTACAATGGCATATTTTAATATCTTATTTTATCAAAAGAATTTTGATACTTGTAGATTAGGATAATATCTCGTTAAAACATTACTAAAAAAAAACCAAGTAGGAAAATCTTAGTGAAGAAAAAAGAGTGCAGTCACATATTTTAGTTTCTTAGTGCATCGAAGGAAATGTGATGCTTCTGGATTAAGATAATGACCCCATTAAAACCTTACTAAAAATCCCGATGGAAAAAATACGAATGAAGAAAAAAAATCCAATGAGAAAAAAATCCTGATGAAGAAAAAAGAGTACATCATGATATATTTATGTATGTTTCTTCTAATTTTATACTTTTCCCTTTAAGTTTGAAGACATGTTATTGTAATTTGAATCAGCTACAAATACTTCTGATCCATATATGTGTGACATAGCTTATATAAAGTTGAGAAAATTAAAATTAAAAGATAATAATTCTATTTTTCTTCTTTATATGCTCACATTTATGAATAGTTGCCTTTGATACAATCAATTTTTCCAAGATTGTTTCTTTCAGGATATCAAGAGTTTCATTACAACAATACTTAAAAGCAAAAAAAAAAAAAATCTACTCATCATGAACCATATCAAGATTTTCATAACAACAATAATTAAAAGAATATTGTAATATACGCTCATTAGTTTGCATTTTTCATAACCAACAAAGTTTTTTGTATTTTTCATGAACTAGTATTTAATATTATTTAACCAATATGTATACCTTCAGTGTATAAAGTGTTTCAAACACTTCCACTGCTTCAATCAATTCAATTATTTCTAAAATATCATGTCTTGGGCGCTTAACATATTCTTGACCATGTATGTGCTTTAGTACTTTCAGCATGCCTTTGTCATTTGATATAGATACGTGTTTCTAAGTATATATTATGGACTATGTGTCCACATTTCTTATCTAGGAGAGTTTCAGGACGACCAATTGTGTTTTTCTTTAATTTAGGATCCATAATCATTTATAAATACAAATGTTTTATTATTTACAAATTTATCATCAATAATCATTTCTTTCAGTTCCAAATATAATTCATTGAGATCTCTTTATTTATCAGTTTTAAGGTACCTAAACCACTTTCAGGGTTATGTCACAATTATGTCGAGTCTCTTCCTGAGTGCACTTGGCGATTCTTTAAGAACCCTAACATTCTTTATTCAACATCTTTATTACTTAATCCAAAGTATTTTGAGTTAATTTTTCTGCTATACTTTAGATGTGGTTTATACCAATGTTTTAAAACGCAAAAGGCATACGAGAGGCGTTTTCGGGTCCATGAGGCGAGGCGTAAGCCTCGAAGCGTTTAGGCTTAAGCCTTTCGGGTAGAGAAAAAGCGCAATACATATACTTAATTTTAACCACATTCATGCAACATTTCATTTGTTCATTTTAAATTAACCTAGCCAACAATCGAAATTGTGAACCAACTAAACAAGGGATTTTCGGGTAAGCCTACATTAATTCAAAATGTTTGTCTACACATATTGTACAATCTTTTTTTTAGGAAGATATTATACAATCTTTTTTAGTTCCATTAAATAGTTAAAGTTTAATGACATTTATCTGTGTCAATATCTGCAACTAAAGATAAACAGGTTTCTAAGTCATATGCCTCAACTGCTTGAGGCGTGCGGATCGGAAGCTTTATGCGTTTTGTTTGCCTCAAATTTTTGAGGCGTAAGTTTTAGAGGTAAAAAGCCTTTTGGAGTAAGTCTCAAGGTGTTTTATCTCTTATTTCTTCGAGGCGAACCTTGAGGCGAGTATCGAGGTGGGTTTTTTAAAACAATAGTTTATACCCTTTGATCATTTAAGGATTTAAATATATATTAGAGCAAGTTTACTAAGGATATTGTTGATATTTTATTCAGGTTACTTAATATTTTGCATCACTGTAAATGTTAACAAATATTTAATATTGATAATCAAAATGAACTTACATTGCTTTTATCTTCTCTTCAATGTTGACAAATATTGCCATATTAATTAATTATATTTTCTGGATTTTCATTTTGATCCACTAGGACATTGCTACTAGCAAATACGTTATATATATATATATATATATATATATATATATATATATATTAGTTATAGGAGCATGATTCTTTTATCAGTCAACAAAATGCACTCAAGTGATATTTCTTATTTTTAGATTTTGTTCTCAATCATTGACATTACCCATTGGAGAAATTCAATTATTACGTAAATCATTTTGAATATATGCATGATTTCTGGCCGTTCAACACTTATGTTGATTGAGTTTTAATTATTAAATGATATCTATGCATAACTTATAAGATGAGCTCATATCTATTTAGTCAAATAATCTTCAGGTTGTTAGTCATATATATATATATATATATATATATATATATATATACGTGCATTCACGTATTACATGTATTATAGATTTGGCATATTCTTCTCATTTAAGTTAGTGATTTTAAAATAAACTAATGCAATGATCCAAACTATCATTTTCTGTTTGTCAGTCAACGTAAATGTGAATCCTTAAAGATCACACGATAATGTTCAAAACATCCGATTTGAAATTATGCTGAACTTCTAGTTCAAATAAATTATATACACAACTTTTTTCTTCAATTATATTTCAAATATCCTTTATAAGCATTGTTTATAATTATTTATAGGATAATAATAGATAATTGAATTATATATCAACATCTCTTTTGGAGAGTTCAGTAAAGAGATATATTTACAACAAAAATAAAAATATCTTTTGGACACACGAACTGTTATGAAAATAAGCTATTATATTAGTTACACGTACATATATCTTCAAGACCGCATTTATAGATTTCTTGAAAATTATGATATGACAAATGGATTATCTTTCCAGAAGAATATCCAAAGATCTTCAAAAATAGTTATGTATACATTACTCAGTTTATAGTATGTTTACAAAAAGAGATCACAGATCAATAATTACTCTTAAACTTAACTAATAGTTCTATAGGTCTTTACCAATGATAGAATAAATTTTGTACCCGTCGCTACTTGTTTTATTTCAATTTGCAATTTCTTTATTGCCACATAACTTCTTAAAGTGCCACCATATTCAAAAAAGTTTCATAGGCAATGCTCGTATAGTATTATACAACGATATGCTATCTCCTTTGGAGATATTTTAGTAGGGAAAGTCTATTAGACACAATTAATTACACAATGAATTTTCATTATTGGACTGTCCTATGATTTCCATCTTTCATATAAGGACAAAACGATCCAACGGTCGAGATCTTTTGTGCCTATTTGTGTTTAATTTGCTGTCCCCATTTTGTAAACATCATTTTTGAAGTGTAATAGCAAAATTATTATGTCGGTAGTCTACTTATGGAGTATTATAATAACACACATTTTCTCTTTCAGATATATTTTACTGGCCCGAAGTGTTACATTTCTCCTTTAGATATACTTCATATGCGCCACTTTCATAATGTCATATCAACACACTATCTTTTTCATCATAAATTATACAACTTCTATTTTTAGAGTAGCATAAAAAAATTCCTGCTGGAGATTTATGTTGCAAATGGTAATGTCATATCAAATTTTAGACACAGTAACAAAATTAGATGCGTTGAATAAAGTTTAAATGTGAGAAATAAAAGCACTACTTCTGGAGTGTACTGTTACTATGTAATATCTTTTTTTGGAGATGAATTATTACCATTACTTCTAGAGTTTCATATTAGGATCCTTCAGGAGATATAACATTTCTTTTTATGCAGTGTTAATATTAAAAAAATGTTAAAATTTCTGTAACATCTGTGATGGGATGTTAGGTTTTATAATGTAAATGTAGATAGAACAATACAACATCTCTTTAAAAGATTAATACACACAAATCAGTAACCATAAAAAGTATGACATATAGATTATCTCTTCCAGATAAAAGTTTATTTCTTCAATTAAATTGCTAAGCAAATGCACAGTTTTTTTATATCAAAACTTCAAGTTAACCAGACAACGTGAGTAGTACGAATCTGTTCTGCAGCTATTATTTTCTATAGTGCTCACTCAAACTTCAAGTTTGTGTTTTATTAGATATTTCAAGAAGAAAGCAGCAAAGAGCATAATTATTCAGTGCTATATATATTAAAATGGAATTAAACTTAGTTTATACAAAAGTATGTTAATTAGTCATTAAATCTTTTTCATAATTTGAAATAAACAATGAAGAGAAACATTTAATCTAACCTAAACATATGAACTAAAATTAAATAGAAAAAACTTGAACTAACATGTCATTTGACTGTATACTTTGTAAATAACGGATGTCCCTTTCTGATGCTAAATTAATATTATTATTATTATTTTTAACTTGAAAATGTTTGGAATGTCATACGACTCAATATAATATTATGTTATCCAAGTAAGATATAATTTCAGGTTCTCCTAATACAAAAATATATGTATCAAGTTCATTAGTTTATTGCGAACTTCTGGTTGCAAACTAATTTAGCAGCCTATACATTTTGACCGATTAAAAAAATATCGATAAGATTCCAAGTTCATAGACCTTATCAACAGTTTTTTCTTTTTTTCATAATTCAGGACCTTAGGTTTTGGTACACCTTTGGTTCAAAGAACTTCTTTGCACAACTTCATTTTGTTGTTCCAACTTATTTTTTTTCATTATATCAAATATTGCTTATCAAAATAAATACATCAGATAATAAATCATATATCTATCCTTATTCCAAACACAAACACAGAACATCATTTAATTTAGGGAAATTTGCACATCTATGCCTCTTTTTGATAAATATTAAAAAAAAATCGCTTTTGAAAATATTTACAGATATAGG
Source organism: Allium sativum (assembly GCA_030737875.1). Taxonomy (NCBI): domain Eukaryota; kingdom Viridiplantae; phylum Streptophyta; class Magnoliopsida; order Asparagales; family Amaryllidaceae; genus Allium; species Allium sativum. The sequence continues at coordinate 45,064,074 of CM060915.1, read as the reverse complement.
TCTGTTTTGGCCGTGTGTGCATCTAAGTGGGAAATTGTAGTTGGCGATTTTTCAAAAATCGCCCACACGTAAAGGTGAAAACATGCTAGCGATTTTTTGAAAAATTGTTAAGTAATTTTAATTACAGGAAAATAGGGTGAATGACAAGATTTGCGAAAAATTAAAGCACAAGAGGCCAAATATTTAGCCATAATGACACTTTTAGTGTAAAATGAAAATAATGATGGGCCCCTGAATTCCATGATTTACACTAAAAAGTGTCATTACGGCTGAATTTTTGACCTTTTGTCCTTATGCTTAAATTTTTCTTAAATTTTGTCCTTGTGCCTAAAAACTCCTTTTAATTATTTCTATGTTGTTTTTCCAAAAATTGTCAGTTGGCGACTTTTGAAAAATCACAAACTAGAAATTGCAAGCAAAATGCAGACGTGGCTAGAAGTGACTTATTTCTATAATTATGTTCAAAACTGGCCCTAAATATGTAATATCTTTTTTTTTTAGTTATATGGAAATATAATTACATCATTATTATTTCCTATTCGATTATCATCAACGAGTTAATAACCTTATAATTATGTAATTGGCTGACCTTAGTATGTCGATATTTAGAACTGACATATGTTTTATTATCCAACATAGTTTAGGTTCATTTTAATATTGTAAGAAGTATATAATGTAATGTATAAAAGATCATAAAGTATTGCCTAGCTTAGATGCAAAAGCAAATGAATGAGACCGAAAACCCGTGAATGATAAATCTAGAGAAGCCGCTTTGGAGGAAGATAAAACATTCTCAGAAAATAAATATTCAATTAGCTCTGGAACAAACCATTGGATATTTTTTTGCATGTGTGGATATGTCAAATATCTTTGTACGATTTGTCTGCAACATAAAAATATTCCATGGTTTGGTATTTGTTAAATACAATCGAGCATTAAAAAGAAGTTATAATATTTGTGATACCATTGGTCCAATATCCTTGAATGATATTAATGATTGTAATGAATGGTTACCTGGAAATGTGGATGATGCATCCAATGTTGAAGATGAACTTGTATTTGACGATGAGGATGACCTGACTAGGAGTGTTGTTGCTAGAGCAATAGGAGTGGAGGAAGCCAGATATCCAAGTAGAAGAACATCCACATCGAGAGGTTTTTCAGTACTTGCTTCAGCTCCTTTACATATTCACGAAGAGGAAGACGAAGTTTATGAATTTGATGATACAGACGTTGATTTGGAAAATATGGATCAGATTCAGATTTCTAGTTTATCAATAATGTGTATTATTATTTTGGATTTCAAAACTATTGTGCTTGAAATTTTATGCTTTATGTTTTTTTTTTTTTTTTTGTAAAATGCATAAAAATCTTTGTTGGATATGTTTTAACAAAAAATATTGAATTTTTTATTTTTTATTGTTAAAACATTAAATTTATTAAAAAAATAAACATGCGCATTGAATTAAAAAAGTGCGCGCCATTTGTCGCGCCGTGCGCCAAGGCTCCAGAGAGAGTTTGGGCATTTTTGCACCGTGCGCCATTAATAACTTATATATAGAGAGAGAGAGAGAGAGATAATACATCTGTTCTTATAGATTATCCCAACTTTATGTCTATAATTTATGTTTAGAGATTGTATTGATAACGTGTTGTGAACTAAACACAGTCATATGAAATAAACAAGAGATGAAGCCATTAAAGAAAGAAAGGGAAACAGTCACTGTAGATTTTCGATACAGTCATTTCCATTACATTGGCTCCTTTATATATAGGCTTCGGAGCTTGGGATTGAACTTATCTCACGATGCTGAACTAAACAAGCCTATGGAAAAGTGATATTGTAGCATACAATTTTTGTTCTGTGATTTATGTATTTTATTAGTATAAACAATTAAATTGTCATTTATAGGTAATACTGAGTTTGATACTAATTTTGAATATTGGCATGCTAAATTAATAATTGTATATACGTTGATAGATAAATTTTCATATACGTATTTTGAGTTTAACATTTCTCCTTTAATACCATTTTTAATAAATGATATGTAATTTGTATTTCAGATATTACTTTGGGAAATGCCAAAAATACTTCAAAATGAAAGTGTAGTAGTAATGAGCTGATATATTTTTATGCATTTTAAGCTCTGGCAGGTGATATCAACAATAGAAATTAGTACATACTACTATCAAAGTGATAAACAAAAATATGTTTAAGCACTAAATGAAATGATGATTAAAAGGAACACTGCAAATTATATTATTATTTTAATTTCATAAAAGTTGTAATTTGATTTATAAACCATTGTTTCATACCTCATTATTCTAAATTCGTAATAGAACTTTAAAAATAATAATTAACAACTCCTAACTTCAGTAGAATACAAAAGAAAAACAATTCTAATTGAAATATAGTATATTTCAATATATTAATGAACGTAAATTATGAATATACATAAGCAATATTTAACAATTTCAGAAAAGATATTAAGTGAAAATATTATTATTTCTAAATTAAAAACTATCATGAATTTAATGCTATTCTCAAGAATTTTTTTTAATGATTCCACATGATTTGTCAATTCTACAAAGAAGAATATTGTCTATATCTGTAATATAGTACCGACTTTAGCAAGAAAATTCACATGTATTTATCACCATAGTAAAGTTCTAATTTCAGAAATAAATAAGATAATTTTGAATGTAGAATAATATAAAAGGACAAAAGATAGTTTCATATATAATTATGAAGATTTTAAGTTATATGGACTTGAATGAAATATTAGTTTTATAATTATATCAGCATAGGTAAGCTATACAACACGCCCAATTATTATTTGTAAGACCTATTGGACCAAATAATAAATACTTGTAATTTGGATTTCTTTTTTTAAGTTTGAATTATAGATCATTGATACATGGACTTAAACATAAAATAACATAATAAAACTTTTGGAGAATGTTAAAAATATTTGTAGGAATTATTGACTATTGACATTGAGATGCATAACTTAGAGAATTATTAGATATTTGTAATAATGATTATAATAATAATTTAGAAGAATTTGAAAATAATACATTTAGAGATAAAGTTAACGAAGGATTAGGAAATGCTTAGAATTAATAAGGGAGCTGAAAGTTCTTCTGCTTTACCAATTATTTAATAGATTAAATGATCGGGTATACATTACAGATATATCAAAATTTCATCAATATTATTTAGCATATTATTATTTGACGTTCTGATGATCGCTAGACAAAGCCCAAATCAAAGCCCAATGAAAGTATGATAAAGTATAAAAGGAAGCTTCTGTTCCAAATATTTTGTAGTCCACATCAAATTTATCAGCATTGTTTGTTTTGAATAGATGCTAAGAAATTTTCTTTATAACGTTCAAAACTCAGTCACACATATCTAGAAAAGAACACCGTTGACTCCCTATTTAACACGTCTTCTGTAAATACTAAGTAGTCAATAATATTTTTCAAATACAACTATGTTGACAAACCAAAAGAAAGGGTTCTATTATATTTGTAAAATCAAAATTGGAGATATGCTTTTCACTTTCTCTGCTTCTACGTGTCATTTGGATTCTTCTTCATCAAGCATCTTTGTGATGTGTGTCATAGATTTCAATATTCAACCATGAAACAATTGTTACTTCAATTGCTCTAGTTTTGACTTTCAACCAATAATCACGTCTTTCCATAAAATCAGCACACGCTTAGCTGGTGAACATTGATAATGTCAGCCTTAGCTATCCAGCCATTAGAACCGCTTAATGGAAGTGGATATTGTGTGTGACTCTCATAGTGACATTTTGACAAACAAACCAAATTGAGAACACGGACTTTGTACCCTAAAATTAACATTGTGAACATATTGGTAAATTTATGCTTTGACAAGACCTCTACGAGGCCCATCTTGTCGATTGCTTCTTCAAGCATCATCAAATACACTTTAGCATCAATGTGTTTTGTTTCCAAGTATAAAATTGGTTGACCACATTAGGTGAAATTCACCCTTAAAATCTATTTTGTAAGGGAAGTATTCCTAATTTGTTACATGAACGTCACCTGTCCTATAATAGGCGACCCGAGACATGGTTCCACCATTCTTCACTCACCTATCTAGCTTATAAGGTTGTTCTCTCTAGCTTGTAAGGGAAGTATTCATAATTTAGCACTCGTTGTCGCTTGATGGAGAGCCGCAATCGTCAAGTACGTTCGTGCGTGATTTGTGAATCGTGATTTTTTCTTTCTTTCTACTTGTGAATCGCGTGACAATTGGTGCCCTATGGTATTTGGGGCCCTAGGCGGTAGCTTCTTCCGCTTTGCTAAAGGGCCGAGCCTGGAGTAGTGTGACCAAATAAATAGTATAATTCATATTACCACAATTCATACTTTCACTTGTTGTATTTTGGTTTTATACGCGCACTAGTGATTTAGATTGTTTTATGCATGTGATGTAAAAGTGAGTTCGATAATTAAAACATTGGTCCGATGACAAATTCAATATTAGGACAAATTTTCGAAGTAAGCTCCTGAAAATAACTTACTGTAAAAATAGGTTTGTTTCATAACTTATTATGAAACTAGGTCTGTTTTGTACAGGGACAAATAAGCCATGCGTTCTGAAAACGCGCATGAACAAAGTGTTCATGCGCGTTTTCAGAACGCGCATTTTTTTTTTGTTCATACGCATTCCAAAAATGCGCATGAACAAATTTGGTCATGAGCATTTTTGAAGTGCGCATGAACAAAAAAAAAAGTTGCGCGTTTTTAGATTGTGCATGACTTATTGACTCAGCTCAAAACATGCCTAGTTTCATAATAAGTTACGAAACAGACCTATTCTTACAATAAGTTATTTTCAGGAGCATACTTCAAAAATTTGTCCTTCAATATATTTGGTTCCAGTGATTTGAAACTATTGCTTTTGTTGGTTTGAAAATTATACAAACCATCAAGTTGCAGATAATAAAAAAGTTCACACTAATTTACTAAAAGCTATCGGTCGAAGCCCAAAATATAAGATGATTAGGATTAGAACTAGAATCGAGTGGATAGTTGAAATCAATATTAAATTTTTTTGATGCATACATACTCACACATGCATGTATGTGTACATGTATATATAAATTAAATCATTTGGTTCATCATCTTTGTGAGCTGTTATGTTGAAGGAACAATGCTTATCTAATCCCAAGGGTTGTACATATAAAAAAGAATTCTTGTTTTCATATGCGAATAGCTGAGTAATACTTGTCAATGTTCATTGTTAACAAACTTTTGAAAATGTTTTAAGTTTATATTTATTTTATATAGGTTTTGTTATATGATGAACCAACAGCAGGACTTGATCCCATTGCATCCACTGTTGTTGAAGATCTCATTCGCTCTGTACATTTTAAAGGAGACGACACACCTGGGAAAATTACTTCTTATATAGTGGTTACTCATCAACATAGCACTATCAAAAGAGCTGTTGATAGGTAGTTTATTATTATCATCATTTCAATTTTCTCACCTTAAGTTCAGTGGAAATTTGGATTCCGTTCTTTTTCAAAAAAACTTAATACCCAAAAAATCCTTCTCAAAAATAAATTTTACGAATTACTTGTCAATGTTTCCGGTGAGAACGTGCAGTGTAAGCTGCAAACATTTGCATTATAGAATCCAAGTATTTGCGGTTCTATCTGCACATATTTGTAAAATAAATATATGTCGTGTTGACTGTAAATACATGCAGTGTAGACTGCAAATTTCTATTTTATAAAAATATGCAGTTAGAACTGCAAATAGTTGCAGTGTAGAATGCAAATATTTATAGTATAGACTATACATTTTCGCTAAAAACATTGACAAATGTTTTTCGTAAAAGCCTGACAAATGGATTTTGTAACTTATGATGGATGTTTGGAAAAAACTTTCCCTTAAATTTCTTTATATATATTTTTTTTTTTCACACATTATTCGTTTTCTTTCAAAATTTGTATTTCATTGCCCAGATTGCTATTTCTACATGAGGGAAAAATAGTATGGGAAGGAATGACCGATGAATTTACCACTTCGACAAATCCTATAGTTAGACAGGTATGTAATTTTATTTTATTTTCCTTTTTGATTTATTTTTTGTCAACTATTATTTTGTTGATTGTATATGTTTTACTACACAGTTTGCTTCGGGTAGCTTGGATGGACCTATTAAATACTAACAGAAAAGGCGTGGAACGATCTGTAGATACCATAATTTACATATTGATAATGTTTTTCACTTCATATAATTTAGTCTTGCTTATAAACACAACTATTTGGCTTTGATTTGCTGATACCGTTTACCCAAACAGGTTTCGTTATAAGCTATTTTTATGACTGGATAATTGATCCAAATTTAATTGGATTCATTACTTTTTCAGATCATTATTCAAAATTTTTGGCTTGCTGCTGTAATTATTTCTTGTAAAGTTGTCTTAGAAAGAGCACCAAATAGCTCCCTGATATTTTGAACTTCGGCATGCCATCCAATGAGACTGATATACGAGAAATTAACAATTAGAACTGAAGAAGATTTGAGAGAGAACGTGCAGACTGTCAGAATTAATATTTAACAGTATGCTTGTTTACATGTGAAATTGTGCATATAGTGCAAGTTATTAAAAAATGGCCCATCTCAGATTTCTTTTTATTTCCAAGATCTCTAATCTCAGATTTCTTTTGTTTTTACATTCCTCAGTTTCGGCTGACATTTTAAGTGCCAGTTAGATCTAATTCATCAACGTGTATTGCAATAGTTTGGGACATGTAGGATCGTTGGATATCCTACTATACTATAATTAGTTTTATTAATAGAGAAAGAAAGAAAGAAAGAAGAATTAGTTTTATTCCGTGTATGTCTTTTTTGAGGGATCAGATCGGTGGTTTCGTGGAGGCTTGAGGGGGTTCGGCATAAGATTGAATAGGGTGAAAAAGCGCAAGAGACAGGGATCGAGTTCGGCGTACGATCCTACATTTAGTGTTTTATTTCCACCATGTGAACTTGAATTGTTGAACATGTACACGACCACGGACTATCAAACTTGCACATGAGCATGAGCTTGCACATAGAAATAAAAGTACATACTCTAGATATTTGAACATATGGTTGAAAACATAGAACTTTGAATGATGATATTCGATCCTGAAACTCGATAGAACTCCACAACCGTCGATCCAAAGGCTAGCAAGATCCAAAGGCTAGCAAGACGGTCAACGATGACGGCCGTTGCGGTTGAAATTCAGACATTGTCATCATCATTTATAAATGAATTTTTGAATTGCACGCACATGCATGACAACTTTGCACTAATTTACACCGAGTGCAGTGGGCATAGTCTAATTGCACTAACTGCAATCGTACGATGAGTTTCATAGTTAATGAATTTAAGATGCTCCGATTGTATGAAGACCACTGGAGCCGAGAGTGCTGGAGATAGGGTTGTAAATTTTCGATGTACGTTCGTGTCCTTGACTGAAATACGTCCGTCCGAGTCTGTTCGATTTTCATTTAGAACACGAATTAGGACAACAAAATTTGTACGAGAAAAAATCATGTTCGGTCCGGGCTTGTCCGAATTCGTCCGAATTACTTGCAATTTGGCGTATAGTTAAGAGAAAATCTAGTAAAATGTACAGTAAATAGTCATGTCCGGCCGAGTCCGATCGTGTCTGTGTCCAACCAATTTTATTTAGGATACGAATTAGAACAAAGAAATTTGTCCGAGAAATTTTTTTGTTCGGTCCGTGTTCGATCCGATTTTTTTTAAGATAGAAACTGAACACACCTCCATTCGGTCCGGTCCGACCAATTTACACCCCAGCCTGGAGAGACTTCTAGAAGTATTGGTTGTGATGTTGAGTCAAGTTCAACAATGGCCTCATGCAAACTTTCCCGAGCTCATGACGTAGACCAACCAAAGGGGTCGAAAGAAGTTTAGGAAGCCCTTCAAGTAGGCGAAGAGGCAACGAAAAAAGTTATTCCTTTGGCTGTAGATACATTAGAAGGAGTCGCGTTACTGAATGATTTGATTGACTCAGTGGCATCGAGAATTGATGAACTAATGCTGAGTATGATTTGTAGGGGTGGGAATGAACCGCACCGCAAGTGCAGAAACCGTCCAGACCGAACCGTAAAAATGGTACGGAAAACCGCACCAGACTCTCTCTTTAAAGCAAACAACCCAAACCGAACCGACTTGCAAAGATACGGTTCGGCTGCGGTATGAACTATTACTAAACCATATTAAACCGAACCGAACCGCATAGCAACACCGGTAAGGTTACGATAAAAAATTAACAAATTCCTATTTAACTTTTTATCTTAACGATGTATATTCTATTTTCAGCATATGTTGTGGTTATATCAATTGAAGATAACACTATGTATTTTAACCTTTAGGTGACGTAATGTCATACAATCGTAAATTGATTGTTGGAGGAAGTAATTCTCTTGTTTCATATTTAATACGGGTTCAAACCGGATCGAACCATAACCGTACCATATTACATCGAAACCAAACCGTTTGAATGGTTAGTACAATGGTTTATATTTTTGATCAACCGTTTGATGCGGTGCGGAAGCGTTTGAGCTCCAAACCGCACCGAAACGAACCGCGTCCACCCCTAATGATTTGCACCGAACAGAACATTTCGTATGAAAAAGTGTGGCTTCTGAACCACGAGGATAAGGCTCACATCCCCAGAGGGGTGCGCTGCCTGCAAATATATATGTGCTCGATTGGATGCATTCCGCTGTTTAATTCATTCATTCATCTAGGAGATGATATACTATATGAGACTGGCTCACATGTATAGTTGCATCCGAATAACTATGCTTTCTTGCTTGGAACATGCATGCTCTATTTGGATAACCTTTATCGAGCGCTAACGGGAGAAGACATTCAATATATTTTTAGCATGATGTTTGTACTGTGTAGACAAATTTTCGAGGGCTGTTGGACAAGATCATGTAAATGCTCTGACGTCTTTGCAGGCCATAGATGTAACAATGCAGAATTTGATCACTTTGATTTAGAATATTTAATTAATTTTAAACATTCAAAAATAATGAACTTTATAATAAAAATAGCCTCTTTTAATTTATAATAAACAATAAGAAAATTATTTTTAAATTTGGTTTATCAACATAGATGATTTAAAAAAAAACAGAAAATGTAACCGGATTTTTTTCTAAAATGACTGACATTTAATCGTGCAAAAGTTGTTTGGAATGTTGTGAACCTTTGTTTAAGTTTTAAAACAACATTTATAATGTTAAAAACAACTTTAGTTAAGTGTTACCTAAGTTTATTTATAAATTAAGTAATAAAAATGAAGTGTAAAAGGTAAGTGGAAAAATGATGCGATATTTTCCATTAACTCTTTCTTTTGTTATTATAAAGGAAACATAAAGTACATAAGATAACATAATTTAAGTATATAGTACATTGGGTGTAAAGTGAGTTAGAAAGTAAGTGTAAGGAAGTGGTGATGTGTCATGCATGTAAGTAAAGCACAAAGGGTTAAAGAGTAATTTTGTAAATTTCAAACTATATAAGACAGGTTCACATATTTCCTTTTATTTTCATTTACTTATTCAGAACCTCTTTCTTAAGCTTTGAAAGGAAGCTTTAATGGCTTCCTTCTTTGAAGTTTTGAATGTTTAAAAATTCCATTTTTACACTTTTAAAACCTTTGAAAACTTGTTTAAATTCCTCATTTTCCATTTCTATATCCTCCTTCAAATCCATGCTTTTCGACCCACATAGCACCAAGGCCATGCCTTAAAGGCACCATGGTCGAGCCTTATGCTTGCATGGCCGAGCCCATTTGTGGGTTTAAGCCTTCAAAAATCCATTTTTGTTCAAAGATTTTGTAAGACCTAAAGCCTATTAAGAGTTGTAAAAGGTCATTAAGGATTTTGAGTAAAACTCATATTTTTAGACCAAGTTTTGACCTTTATGTTATTTGTAATTTGGATGTTGATTCTTGCTTGAAATAACTTGTGTTTTGCACTTTGTTTTTATGTATTTGTACATGTACTTGGTTATAATCTTGTGATTGAGTGAAATGAATGGATGTTTGAAAAATTGGTTAGTAAAATTTGGATTTTTGCTTTGTTTATGGTTATATTGTGGTTATATATGTTATGAACATGATTTATGTGTTATATACCATGGAAGGTTGCAAATTGAGGAGGTTTTGTGATTTTGAAATCCTTAGTTGAAACATTGTTTTATGTTTTTGAAATAAAAATCATTTTAATGTTTCAAACTATGTTTTCATTTTTATAAACATTAACGTATTTCTCTAAAATGTTAGCGAGCTTTCATGAATAAGTTTTCAGAAAAGTCGAAAGTTAAGACTTGAAATTACGGGTTTTATAGCGATAATCACTCTAAGTGCAGTTCTTGAAAACAAACTACTTTCGAAAAGTAAGTTTGTCTTTAACTTAAGTGTTTTTTGAAAAATGTTTCAAAATTCGTTTGAAGAGTAAATAAGTAATTATTATTATTTAATTACTTAATTACTTAATTATTTATTTAATGAGCACTTAATCAATTTAATAGAGTTATTAGTACTTAATTTAATTTGTATTTAAGTTTTAATCAAGTAAGTTTGATTTAATTTGTATAAATGGAAAGTTAATTATTATATAATGACTTTAGATTAAAGATTAAGTATGGTTAATTACTTAATTTTTATTTATTTAATAAGGGTTTACATATTTAATAATTATTTATAAGTTATGTTTAACTTAAGAACTTAGCTAAGGTTCGTTTAATTACTAATTGAAGTCTAAATGTTTACTTAATTATTAAATAAATATTTAACTGAGTTTTAATTATTTAATTAAGGAGCGGTTATTATTTATTGATTTAAAATGGGATTTAATATTTAATAATTATTATAAAGGTTAATAGATGTTTAATCGATTATTTAAAAGGTCATTATTTTTTTTATTGATTATTCAAATAATGATTTGGAATAAAATTATTATTTTAATAATTTTATTATTATTTATATGTTTATTTATTATTTAATAATGAGTATAATATTATTTAATTATTAAATAAATGATTCTAAGTTGGAATTTCTTATTTTACAAGTATATTTTGAAATGATATTTTTACCCTAGAGGTCTCATTATCAGATACCTTAAAGTGACCTTATGGGTTAGGAATTAGGTGGCATTTGTTAGTAGAACCCAAATAAAAAATGAATTGTATATCAGGGACACTTGTTAGCAGAATAAAAACCTCATTCGGCTAGTTAAACAGAATTGATCTTGGACATCTCTTTAATAAGACAAATCTCCCCCTATTACTCTGTTATGATTGTGGATATGTTTATATATTAGTATTATTTACATGTTATGTACTGAATGATATTATTGGATATCTACTAGTAGAATACATCCTTAAATTTTTTATAACATGGTTGTTAATTATGTTTGACGTCCTTTAAGCAGAACCAAAACCTATTCTGCTTTATTGTTAGCTTGGAAATCCATATAACAGAGCAAATCCCCGTCTGCTATTATCATTTGAATACTTCCTTTACGTTGATTGACTATTATTACATGATTCTTTATACATATATGGTTGTATGTAAACACTCATATTATAACTTGAATAAGTAAGTACAAATTGAGAATTTCCGAGCCTCCTTTCAAGTTTCAGAACTATATGGATTTTCTTTAAGTATGCTATAATGGTAAATACCTTACAATATCACTAAACTCGTCTTGGTTTAAAGTAAAATCGATAACTAAGGCCTCCAAATAAGTTATTATTTGAATTCAGTAAAAACTTCGAATTTAATTATTATTTTAAGTCGGGTTAAGGTCCGAGTGGTAAATAGAATACCCCAACTTGATCCGCTTCATTGTTATCCAAGAGGAAGTATTGGCTTAAGATCGAGAGTTAATAATTAAAAGTTAGATATTTATAAAAGATTTATTTAAAAAGGGTTAAAAGAAAATGAATGAGTTTTTAATACAAAATTTTATAAATGAAGTTTGTAAGTGATTTTATATATTTATAAGTAAAGTTTATAATTTCTTTTGAACATGTATAAAGAGTGTTTATCAAGGAATTTGTGATACTTATAAAGTTGTGATTGTTGAATATCTATACTAAGCTATTAAAGCTGTGTTGCTTTTAGATGGATCTCAAGCCCCCTCTGATTACTACCAAAAATTCACCTGAGCATGCCATGTGGAATGTTTAGCGAACCGCCTCTGCCTTTTCCTCGTGTTTCTTTCGCGTTCCTTTTTCAGATTCTCATCCACCTTTTTCCTCATCCTTCTGCGCCCTTCGCATTCGTTGTGCCCTGCAACTCATTCATGTCCAAAGCCATAATTCCATTTGTAGAAACAGAGTTTGCGACGTATTGTTCACGTGTTGTTCTTGCTATTAGTATTGTTTATATTGTTTTTGTAAGTTTGTGTAATAGATACTTAATGTGATGTTCAAATAATATACATAGAAATTTGGCTCTTACTGACCTCTGGCCACCTTAAATATAGAGTTATCAGCATCTTCATATTTGCTTAAGCGATTACATTAAGATGCGTCTTCTTCATTCGTAATGGTTGCATGTCCATGTGTAACTGTCCTACGCATTATAAAATAATTAGAAAAATAATTTAAGTTTGGACGTCATAAGTGAAATTGGTCTTCAAAATGAGGAAATGAGACATTGTGAAATGTTTGTAAAATACTTTGTTTTGAATGTGATAAAATTTCATTACTTGGGTTAATTTTTTCCTCTATATTTTGCTACGAAAATCATCAGAATTGAAAAGAAAATTAACGTTAAAATAGACAATGGTAAAACTCATTTTTTTAAATCATTTTACCAAACGAATGTTATATAGTAATTTAAATTTAGAAAGTCTTGGAATAATTTTAGCTTAAATTGTTTTCGACAATAGCGAACTGAATGAAGCTTTCAACATTTTCATGGAAAACTGAAGTAGAATGAAAGGCTATTAAGATCTGAAGTACTGTTAAGTGGTAGCATTAAGATTCAAGATCCAGTATAATTTATCCACTTCAAACGATGCTAAGTGATAGTTTAAACTCTGACATCATTTGAGGCATATGTTATATAACGATGATTCACTTTTACATAAATGCAACCATCATCCCCTGTCATTCCTGTCTGAAAAATACTTTTTCCTTCCTTGTCTGGTGTAAATTTGTTAAGTTTCTACCTGTTTCCATATGTAAGTTACCATTATAAGTTGGAAATTATAATTTGTTCTTTTTGTTAATCTATAACAGCAATGGTTATTGTAGTATGATGCCTATCTAACCATAAACATGTGTTTCTGTGTAGGACAAAGTCAAGCATCGTTACTGTACAAAGCAAACTTATGTTTATCTTATACGTTCATGTTAAAGGTATATACATGAACTCTACTGATAGGTGATAAACGATTCAAATATTATGGTTAAAATCCTCAAGGTCTCCTATTTTATCAAACAAAACATTTGGATGTTACATTTGGATCTTTTATACTACCATATATAAGCAATGTTTGTTCCATATACATATGTTGTTGCTGCATAATTTCCCTTATTTTTAGTTTAATAATAATATTAAAGGCTGATACATTGGTTTGAGTTATATAATAAAATTAAACTTTTATAATACACTTATATGTAGGAAAAAAAACATTGGCTTGAGTTATATAATATTATTGCAAAGCAAAACATGAAGATTCAATGATAGTTGTAAACACATCGTATAACAAAAACCGTGTGCGTAGCACGGGTTCACACTAGTTTATTTAAAGAGTTTTATAACTATACCTGGAAATTATTTTGAAAATAAAAAGGTTTTATAAATGGATTTAGAATATAAGACTAGGAAATTTCCATAAGGTAATAAGGATTTATTTAAAGGATTTATTAAAGAGATTTATAAAGGTAATTGAGATTTGATTCTTCCAAATTGATCTTCTTAAAAATAGTGGTATGGACATAATTTCTACACTTAACGCCGAAGGATTCATGTTTGGTACATCCGTTTCTTTTTAAATTAACTTAGTTTGATCCCTTAATATTATTTGGAAGTAAGAAAGCTTTTCTGAATGCTTTTGAATATACTAATTCAAATTTAATAAGTTATGAATATATTTTTCAAGTACTGGAAATAAATTATTTTGCGAATAAACTTATGCAGATGAGATACGTATAAAAATATTTTATTAAACATTCTAAAAATTAGATTTTATAAGTGAAAGATCCAGAAACTCCGTGTTATCTGGTTTGAAGTGCCATAACACTATGCGTTACAAACCAGGAGAGTAACATATCGCTACTGCTACTATATAAGTCATAATTATTCCTTATCAGACGAACAACGGGAGCTATCACTAGTTCCTATAACATTGACATACTCCGAGAACAATACAGAAAGGTTAGGAACATAACAAGGGTTATGACTATGAAACTCACGATCCCAATCCCAAGTAGAATCATTAAATAGAGAACTGTTCATCTAACCTATCTCACCTTCCTTATTGAGCACAAAGTCATCTCCTTCAACTTTGTAAATCAGTCTTCTTTTCATCTTCTATATCAGTAACATAAATATAATACATGTTTTCCATAGGATCATATCTCATACCAGAATCATAATGTAGCCACGAGCGGTCACCAGATTGCTAATAAATACCATCGTCCTCTTCAGAAGAACTATCATCTTTTACTATGCGATCTTTCTAATCTTGAGTAGTCACTGCCTGATCTGTATTCTGAATATCATCATTCACATGGTAGATTTTTCCTGTGCAGGATCCTGAGTATCAGTTATGTAACAAACCGCATTCTACGTATCTAGGATCGTAAAATATTTATTTCTTTTTCGTATAAAGTCGTATGGTCGTGTAACTTTGGGAAACAACCATTAGAGTCATTTTCCATGTTCATGATTTTTGTCGATTTTTAAATGACCGTTTTGCCCCTAGCCAATATTTCTTTGGCCATAACTTTTGATTGGAAAGGAATTTTGACCTGAAACCACTTCCATTAGATTCGTTTGATGGTTTAACTTTCCGTAGAGTGGTCACATTAGCCAAACGGACTAACCGTTTGGGAGATATGGCTAAAGCAAGTTTCAGATAGTGAAAAACAGCTTAATTGGGCTTAACCGGGTGATTAACAGCTAGGCCCAAAAGGGAATTTCGGGATTAGGGTTATGAGAGGGCTGAAAGGGTTAGGAAAATCATTTCATTTCAGTTTTCTCAGCCGACACAAACCTTCCTTAAGCTCTAGCAATGACCTCCATCTTCTAAAACACTCCAAAACACCTTTTTGTCATCTCTAATCACATATTAGCCTAATCTACATCAAATCAAGGTGGATTAGCATAAGGATTAAGATAGAGCTGCTGGAACACATAGAGATTGGATCCAAATCAGAGATTATTTTAGATCTATAGTTTACTTTGTGGCAAAGGTGAGTGATTTGCATTGTTTTTCACTAATTACAGCTAATTATGGTAATTAGCGAAGATTAGCGAAATTATGGCTTAGAAAAATTCCTAAAATTCTAAAACATCATTTTATGCCTCTGATATGAATTTGGGTTAATTTCGACTAATTTGGCTAATCCCGAAATTTAGGGGATTAAGGGATGATTAGTGATAATTAGTGAATTTATGCATGATTAAAATCTGGAAAAATATTCAGAAATTCTTAAATAATGATTTAGACCTCCGTTAGAAAATTTGGCTAATTTGGATAAGTTTTGCTAATTATATGCTTAAACATGGTTAAGAGGGATTAAGGGAAAATATGGGGTTTTGGCTATGTTTGATCCATTTTAACCTATCATATTGATGTTTTGGTGTTTGAGGTCACTTCTACTTGTTGCTATGAATTTGTGGTATGCTTTGTGATTGTTTAGAATAGTTAGAATGGTCGAAAACGCCGTCAAGAGGCGTACAAACAGTCGCAGGAAAGTTGCAGGAAAGTGGTGCAGGCTTTCAGATCGGATCAGATCGGATGGATGGGCTCGGATCGGGCAAAGTATCACCGAACCGAACCGTAGCTTAACACAAAAAGAAGAATGGCAAAAATGAAGGCCACCATGGTTGAACTGGAATCGGATTGGGTTAAGTAAAGGGGACCGGATTGGATCGAGATAAAGATAAGGGGGACCAGATCGGAACGGTAGAGAAAGGGGGAGCGGATCGGACCGTGACTAGGCAGGCCGAACCGAACTGATGCGATGAAGGTACTCCGAACCGAACCAATGCAACGTGAAGAACCCGAACCGAACCGAGATGCATATACATGACCGAACCGAACCGATCTGGTGATGACCAATAACCCGAGATGCAAAGGTAGTCCAAACGGAAGTTAGAGCTCAGGATCTAGTTGGAAACCAACGAGTTCACTTCATGATTGGGCTTTGCTGCGGGACGTGTGCAAAAGGGGTTGTCGGTTTTCATAACTTTGGTTCACCATTGAGAGATGGATAGTGGGCTTGTAGTGATAGTTGTACGGGATTGGATTCCGTCATGGCCCAAAGGATTAGGTAACCAAGGCAGTGGATATCGTATGCTTTACGCATTGAGTGAGAGATGTGAGGATGGTTGCTATGCTTGATTGTCTGCCATCACTATGACATGCACACCCGCACCCCGTATTATTCACACCATGTGTTAGTGGCACCTTAGAGTATTGTACAGTACGTAGTGCTAACTCTTTGGTTGCAGGTCCAGGTTCAGGTATGATTGGATTATACCTGTTATTGTTTTGTTTTGCTGCTTATCGCTCATACCAGACTTTTTGTCTAACCCAGAGTTTTATGTCTCTTCTTATTACTCTGGGTGCTCTCACGAGCAGACTAGAGACAAGTTAGCTGGGTATGCACGAGTAGCTGATCCGGAGACAAGCAGGAGGCTCCCATGTATGATATATAGATATTCTCCCTGTGTTGTTGAAGGTCACTGCTTAGGCATTAGTAGTGTACCTCCTTCTTTTGCTTTCTTTTGCTTTAGAGACAGTTTTAAAGTTGTAATAATGATGTTGGATCATAAGCTGTATTTTGGATTTCCGCTGCCATGTTAGACATGATTTAGTTTTCAGCTTATGTACTGTCTCACCTGTTTTATGTCAAGTATATTATTATTATATTTTGTTCCATGCGCTATGAGACATTCTACAGGTTCTTTGTTAGTTCATTCTCTTCTTTCCTTTCTTTGGCGACCGCTCCGTGCTAGTCGGGCATGTGTACAACGCACTTTCAGAGGAAATGCCGGCTGGTGTGGGGCGGGCCGTCACATTTGGTATCAGAGCTCTAGGTTGCGAAATTAACCTAGGGAAGTCATCAGGGAGAGTTAGTATACGTATACGAGAGCGCGTATTTGTGATTATTTTGGTCTTCAAAAGCTATATATATATAGTATAGCTAAGATGAAGTCGCACTGCACTAGCACCACTATAGAGGTGGTTAATCGTTTTCTCTTTACAGATTGAACGATGAGCCGATATACGAGGAGTACGGGTTCAGGAGCAAACAATGGGAATGTTCCTGATATGAGGACAATGTTTACTACTTTCGTGAGGGAGATGTTTAGGGATGTGCAGAGGGCAGCCCCCAATGCCGGTAATGGTGGTGATCCAGTAGTGCAGGCGCCTAGGGCCGATTTCGCCAAGTTGTGCAAGGATTACAATAATCTTGGTGGGAAGCCGTTCCATGGAACGGAGTCAGCCACAGATGTTCAGGATTGGTTGGATAGATGTGATCGTATCTTCGACGACTTGGGTATCGAGGATGCAATGAAGAGAAGGCTAGCGTCTCGTCAGCTGCAAGGGCGAGCGATGAATTGGTGGAATGCCATTAGAACAACCACTCCGGAGGATCAGGTTACTTGGAATCAGTTTAAGGCTCGCTTTAGCGACAAGTTTATCCCAGCTGCTCAGAAGTCGGAATTGTTT
This sequence comes from Allium sativum, assembly GCA_030737875.1. Lineage (NCBI taxonomy): Eukaryota > Viridiplantae > Streptophyta > Magnoliopsida > Asparagales > Amaryllidaceae > Allium > Allium sativum. The sequence goes on along the minus strand of CM060915.1, from coordinate 45,046,076 downwards.
AGGAAGTTCTTGGAGCTTAAGCAGAATGGTAGGGCAGTCTCGGACTATATTGCTGAGTTCGACGCTTTGTCGAAGTATGGATTATCCCTTATCGATACTCCTGAGAAGAAGAACGAGAAGTTTATAACCGGCTTGGATCAATACTTGGGGGAAAAGCTTATTAACCACATCGATGAGACGTTTGAATCGATTGTAGGGAAAGCATTGAGGTCAGAGAGTCTTTACCCTAAGCCAAAGACTGAGGTTGCTATTGCATCTACAGAGGAGCCAAAACCGCAAGCAGGCGGTGGAGGCAAGAATAATTCCCAGGACAAGAGGAAACAAGACCAAACATTGGATGGTCAGAATAAGAAAAATAAGAAAGACGGCGAGTGCTTTAGATGTGGTAAGATGGGCCGCTATGCCAGAGATTGTCGGGAAAAGCCTGGGGAAAGGAAGTGCTTTAATTGTGGCCAGGTGGGACATCACAAGAATGAATGTCCACAACCTCCTAGGGAAAAGCAGATCGTGAAAGCATATGCTATCAACGCTGTTCCTTCTTTGTCGAATGCCCCAACTGCGGCGCAGAAGGAAAAAGGTGTCATTATTCGAGGTATGCTTTCTATTTAAGATGTTTTCTGTTCGAGTATTGTTTGACAAACCCGAGATAGTCGATAGACCTTTAGTAGTGACGAGCCCGGTTGGTGGTTCGACTAGCCTTAGTATGATTTGCCGTAACGTGGTCTTATCGAGTTATGGATGTATGTTTGTTGTGATTGCTTTATTTTGAGCTTTACTAGGTTTGGCTTGATTTTGGGAGCTGATTGACTCCAAGGGTATAGAGTGGTAGTAGATTGTGAAGAGTCTTTGACGACCATTATAGTGGATGATGGACGAAAGGTGGTATTGGATCGCCTACCTTATGATGAAGATGATAACGGGAGTCAGAGAAGCAAATGTACATTGGATGTACAGTAGTTTGGTCAGGACTTGGTCAGGCGATCGATAATAGTTTCAAACAAGATTGGAGAGGATAGCCAAAGTCGTTTATGAATGCTTGAGTGTTTGGATGTTTTGCTCATATCATCTCACGTAGATTTTCTGAACTCGGAGGAGATATTTCCTTGGGTGCTTGTCTGATATTGGTTTAGGCCTTTGGGGCTTGTGCCTGGGGAATGTCAAGTTCGACTAGGATGGTTTGCGTGAGAGATAAGTAGTTGTAGTGTTTTTCATTGGATGATATCTTGGTTTACTCGAGGAGTAATGTGCAGCTGTGACAGGATAAGGCTATTCAGTGGTATGGACTGCCCCGAGTTGGACTCGATAAGGTTTTGAGATGACTCGACTGGGACTCGAGAAAGATGCAAAGTAATTGATTATTTAGGACCCTATGCTGATGTTCTCTTTGGATAGTAGAACTTTGAAGGAATAAGATGAGTTTGTTGATCATGGAAGATGCAACGAAGGTTAGGACGATTCAAACCCAAAACATACAAAGGATCCCGCATGCCTACCAACCATCTACAACAATCAAACATGCAAAACAAACAGAACCATTCTGCCCTAACATGCGGTTTACTAACAAGGGAAGAATCATCGCCGCTAAAATCTTACCAGGCAAAGAGCTTTGGATACGACTTTCTTATGTCATTCTCTACTTCCCAAGTACAATCTTTCTCTCACCATCGATTCCCATCTCTACCCTAGAGGTAACTTCTAATAGGTTGGGATCGTCCCTCTAACTGGAACCAATCCACTTAATCAAGATCGATCTAATCGTCAAACTTACTAGCGTTTCTGAATCCAATTCATGCTTAAGTCTGAAGTCATATCCCGTGATATACTCTAGTTGCTTCCATTCCAGAAAAATAGCCTCTAAACTGGCACGTCTCTTACTCAATGCATCAGCTATCGCACCCAGTCCGATACTATGGCATTCGTCTATACTGTCATTTTCTTAGGTAATCCAAACCTATATGCCAAATTTTCAACTACATTCCAAATGTCCTTTCAAGTCCAACTTGAGTCCTTCTTACATTCGTATTGCACGTCCAACATACATTCACTTCCTAGAGGCAGACTAGACCCATCCAATGACCCTAGGCAGTACACCAACATCTGCACTGTACGTCTAACGTGCATTCACCTTCTAAAGGTGAACTAGATTCATCCAATGAACCCAGGTACCCTACCCATATTCATACTGCACGTCCAACGTACATTCACCTTCCAAAGGTGAACTGGACTCATCCAATGAATCTAGGTACTCTACCTATATCCATACTATGTCATCTCTAATCACATATTAGCCTAATCTACATCAAATCAAGGCGGATTAGCATAAGGATTGGGATAGAGCTGCTGGAACACATAGAGATTGGATCCAAATCAGAGATTATTTCAGATCTATAGTTTACTTTGTGGCAAAGGTGAGTGATTTGCATTGTTTTTCACTAATTACAGCTAATTATGGTAATTAGCGAAGATTAGTGAAATTATGGCTAAGAAAAATCTAGAAAAATTCCTAAAATTCTAAAACATCATTTTATGCCTCCGATATGAATTTGGGTTAATTTCGACTAATTTTGCTAATACCGGAATTTAGGGGATTAAGGGATGATTAGTGATAATTAGCGAATTTATGCATGATTAAAATCTGGAAAAATATTCAGAAATTCTTAAATAATGATTTAGACCTCTGTTAGGAAAATTGGCTAATTTGGAAAAGTTTTGCTAATTATATGCTTAAACATGGTTAAGAGGGATTAAGGGAAAATATGGGGTTTTGGCTATGTTTGATCCATTTTGACCTATCATATTGATGTTTTGGTGTTTGAGGTCACTTCTACTTGTTGCTATGACTTTGTGGTATGCTTTGTGATTGTTTAGAATAGTTAGAATGGTCGAAAACGCCGTCGAGAGGCGTATAAACAGTCGTAGGAAAGTTGTAGGAAAGTGGTGCAGGCTTTCAGATCGGATCGGATGGATGGGCTCGGATCGGGCAAAGTATCACCGAACTGAACCGTAGCTTAGCACAAAAAGAAGAATGGAAAAAAGGAAGGCCACCATGGTTGAACTGGAATCAGATCGGGTTAAGTAAAGGGGACCGGATCGGATCGAGATGAAGAGAAGGGGGACCAGATCAGAACGGTAGAGAAAGGGGGAGCGGATCGGACCGTGACTAGGGAGGCCGAACCGAACTGATGCGACGAAGGTACTTCGAACCGAACCAATGCAACGTGAAGAACCCGAACCGAACCGAGATGCTTATACATGACCGAACCGAACCAATCTGGTGATGACCAATAACCCGAGATGCAAAGGTAATCCAAACGGAAGTTAGAGCTCAGGATCCATTTGGGAACCAATGAGTTCACTTCATGATTGGGCTTTGCTGCGGGACGTGTGCAAAAGAGGTTGTCGGTATTCATAACTTTGGTTCACCATTGAGAGATGGATAGTGGGCTTGTAGTGATAGTTGTACGGGATTGGATTCCGTCATGGCCCAAAGGATTAGGTAACCAAGGCAGTGGATATCGTATGCTTTACGCATTGAGTGAGAGATGTGAGGATGGTTGCTATGCTTGATTGTCTGCCATCACTATGACATGCACACCCGCACCCCGTATTATTCACACCATGTGTTAGTGGCACCTTAGAGTATTGTACAGTACGTAGTGCTAACTCTTTGGTTGCAGGTCCAGGTTCAGGTATGATTGGATTATACCTGTTATTGTTTTGTTTTGCTGCTTATCGCTCATACCAGACTTTTTGTCTGACCCAGAGTTTTATGTCTCTTCTTATTACTCTTGGTGCTCTCACGAGCAGACTAGAGACAGGTTAGCTGGGTATGCACGAGTAGCTGATCCGGAGACGAGCAGGAGGCTCCCACGTATGATATATAGATATTCTCCCTGCGTTGTTGAAGGTCACTGCTTGGGCATTAGTAGTGTACCTCCTTCTTTTGCTTTCTTTTGCTTTAGAGACAGTTTTAAAGTTGTAATAATGATGTTGGATCATAAGCTGTATTTTGGATTTCCGCTGCCATGTTAGACATGATTTAGTTTTCAGTTTATGTACTGTCTCACCTATTTTATGTCAATTATATTATTATTATTATATTTTGTTCCATGCGCTGTGAGACATTCTACAGGTTCTTTGTTAGTTCATTCTCTTCTTTCCTTTCTTTGGCGACCGTTTCGTGCTAGTCGGGCATGTGTACAATGCACTTTCAGAGGAAATGCCGGCTGGTGCGGGGCGGGCTGTCACAAGTTAGAACTTCCTCATCTTGCTTATCTTCTACTTTTGACCTTTGAACCCAAATACTCGGTTGAGGCTTCATTAGAGGTGATCGTACCTTAATAGGGCCCGTAGGCTTACAGGCATCAAGAAGATGTCCAAAGTAGTGGCATTTGGAGCATATCTCTGGTTGCTAAGAATGCGGAACGTCGACAAAGAAATCATATCCTTAAATTAAGACTTTGAGTTTTTTTGGAAGTGGCTTGCTCGGAGTGATTTCAATCAAAGATTTTGCAAATATAAGTTTTTTTTTTCTTGTCTCCGTATTCACATAAATACATTTAAAATTCCCAATTCTGCTAACTAACCAATTCAAACCTGGAAGTGCCTATAATACCGAAGGAATTCTAGTAAAAATAGTCCACACCGGAATGGGTGCCAAACACTCTCTTGCACTCTCAACCGTTGCATTTCAGGATGTAATTATAAAAGGTTTCCCTCCTATTATTGTAGGATCAGATTCCAACACTTTCCTTCTCTCCTCCACTATCGAAAATTTAAAGTAGAACATCCCATTCACAACATTTACACGTAAACCATCTCTCAAGTTCCAAGCCTTATGAAAATGGTCACGAACATCAAGGTTCGGTATTACAGAGTCAAGGAAGAAGCCTACTAGATGATCTTTCCAATAGTTGACTCCCTCTTGAACTATCTCAAAAGGAGGTAACGGGTTTTTTATGGATGATGAGAAATCATGGGGAGAATACGCTCCTGCACATCTTGGTAGGGAGGAAAAGAAAGAGGCGTAACTTGATTTGGTCTGTATGTTTGGGGACTTTGTAGTACGTGTGGATTGAGGTTGTTCTGGGTTGATGTAGACTTCCCTGCCACATTAGTAACAAGAGGAGGCATAGCTGCAATCTTTGCGGCATTTCCCCGAACAGTGCTGTTAGACATAGGTATGGGGATAGGCTTGGTATCGGCTTTGTTTGGTACTTCAACACATTTCTCAGACACTTGCATAACATCACACATACCTATAGATTTGATAAACCCATCTTCATCTACCTCTCTGGCTATATGTATGTTACACTCAACCTCATCCATGCTTCCATCATTCAACTCATTTATACCCAAATTTTTTGCCACTAATTCTGTTATGGACAGATTCTGGTTCATCAGTGTCAATGGCCATTCTTGATGGAGTAATAGTGAATAGTCACAGTTTTGAGGGGTTGAGACGAAATTGAAGAATTGCAGGAGGAAGTAAGAAGAGAATGATAGAAATTTAAGGTTGAAAGGTTGCAGATGAATGGGGATTAGGGTTCAGACGATCAGGAAAAGGGGCTAGGATAATTGGAGAAGAAAGAGTTTAAGGTAAAATGAATGAAGTGATTAAGAGGAATAAGATCGAATACTTGGAGAATTGTTTGCAGAAATTCAAATTGCATAATAATTTCTTATAGTGATCATGCCTTTATATACTAGGCCTTCTAACGGTCACAAACATAAGACCTCATCACAAAGAACTGAATAATCATAAGGTTTCACATTATACAATTGTGACAGAGTGTGCATGTGCACACGGATACTTCAGTGCATCAGTTCCAGAGCCTTTTCTGCTTCATTATCTTCATCACTAACCCTCTTCTCTTCACTTACATCACCTGAGATCATTCAGGGTGGTCCTCCGACGTTCCAACCACCAGACTCTGACGAACTTGGTCAATTTCAGATTTGGCTACTGTTTTACATAAATCCAGCAGTGAAGAGTTATTACACCTCCCTCCCTCTTCAAAAATGGATCTTGTCTCAAGATCCAAAGTGGGAAACCGTCTGACCATAGGCCAGTAATATCCCCACGTGGCGTCTTCATCAGGTTTTCCTTTCTATTGCTCAACATTTGCACTATAGCCTGGCCATTTCTGGGTATCATCATGTGATCTAAAATCTTTTTTGGTTGCAAAACTTCCTTCTCATTATAGTTGGGTAAGTCATCTTGTATAATTATCTATGTGCCTATCTTCTTCTTCAACTGTGATACGTGAAAAACAGGGTGGATCTTCACATTTTCAGGTAACTATAATTTATATGTAACCTTCCCTATTTTCTGAATGATTTTATATGGACCGTAATACTTAGGAGACAGTTTGTGTGTTTTGAAATTCCTGGCAGTTATTTGACGATAGGGTTGTAATTTTAGATACACCCAATCATCAACTTTGAATTATCTTTCTGTTCTTCTTAAATCAGCGTACTTCTTCATCCTGTCTTGTGCTACCCTCAAACTATCTTTCAGGAATTCTATAGTGATGTCTCGACTGAATAATATTTCCTCCACTTGTTCTACCTTGGAACTGTTTGGTACATAGCTTAAAAGACTAAGAGGATCAATACTGTACACTGATTTGTAAGGTGTCATCTGAGTTGAAGACTTCCAGGTGGTATTATGCCAAAATTCAGCTAAGGTAAGCCACTCACTATACTCATGAGGTCGATGGCACTCAAAACATTCCAAATAAACTTCTAATATTTTGTTGACACTTTCAGATTTCCCATCGCTTTGCGGATGATAGGCTGAGCTTAACTTCAGCTTGCATCCCTGAAGTTTAAATAATTCCTGCCAGAAATTACTAGTAAACATTGCATCACGGTCACTTACTATAGATTAGGGTAACCCATGAATCTTGAAGAAGACTTTTGCTATGTCCTTTGTTGTATATGGATGGCTGAGAGGGAAGAAATGGGCATATTTGCTCAATCTGTCAACTACAACATTAATTACTATATATTTGTGGCTTTTTTGCAAACACGTGATAATGTAATGACCTGCATTTTTGCGATATAATAATTAATTAATTTAATTATTTAAATAGTGATTTAGAGAATTAAAATGGTCGTTTAATTAAATTAAAAGGAATATTTAATTAATGTAATAATTAAATAATATATTTAATTCTGAAATAATCAGAATTAGCTGAAATGGCAATATGGTGTGAATTGGGCAATTCAAATTATATAATTCAGTTTAGAGTTGAATTTGAATAACGAATATATTATATAAACGGCAGTTTGAACGTATAATTATATTATAATTATAATCGAGCTCGAAATGGCGCGGCAGTTCGCTATTTGGTGATTTGAACTTCAACTGAATATAAAGGGACCGTTTTAAATCGGATTTCTGTGAAACAAGAAACGTTAGGAGCTGGTGAAGTATATTTTTCTGATGGAAGAGAAAATCGGGATTTCGTTGTGTAGATTTTGATTTATGCCCAAATCAAATTTTAGAAAGGTCGCTATGGAATTCCTTCATAATTTATAACGATTTATAAAAGGAATTTCATTATAAATCGAATATCGATTTAATCAGGATTTGAAATATCGAGTTAGACATTCATATAGGAATATTCTAGAGCAGCATGATATTCTGTGTGAATACATATGATAATATTTATTTTTAAATAATAAATTTAATTGTTTTTAGATATATTTATATACTTAAAAGGGTTATTTAGGCCTTTAAAAATAGCTAGTTTTTCAAACGACCTCCAAATTCGACGAAACCAATTTTGTTGGACTCGTAATATCAAATTATTATTAGATTTCAATTTTCGTGATTTTTAAAGTCAGTAGTGGCCATGGGCGATTTTAATGTGAAAAACAGTCGATAATTGGACCTTTAATAATATGTTGTGTGAGCAAACGAAGTCGGAATTCGACGAAACTAGTTTCGTTGGGACCGTAATGTCGAACTGTAGCTGCATGCCAATTTTCATGATTTTTGGGTATCGTATGAGGTCACAGGAATTTTTAGAGGACGAATAAAAATAGCGTTTGCTTAAAATTCAATAAAATATCGAATATTTTTTTTTATTAAATCACCCTATAAATAATCACAAACCTCACCTAACCCTAAAAATCATCTCCTCAGGTCAAACAAGAATGTGCCGTTCTCTCATTTCATCCTCACAGTGAAAATCGGCCTTCAAAAATAAAAATAAATCCTCACAAAAATCTATAAATCAATACGTATATATATTCATGTTTCTGGGATAACATCTTCATTTCGAAATGAGTCTTATGAGGCTCGAACATCCTTTGGGCTCGCTGGGTTTTTCCGCGGTAAGCTAGGCTTAGAGGATTCGGGTTTATGAAGCATTGATCTTGATTTTTGAGGTTACGATTGAGTTTGTAGTGGAAATTTACTACTGGGTGGTGGCTTTTGTGATGATCGACAGTTGGGAGGATCAGGGGTTTTCATGCTACAACAGAGGACTGTCGATGGGGGGGTTTTTCTGGGATAGTGCGAGTTCAGCTCTTCGGGTTTGAGGTGATAAGGGAATTGGTGAGGAATTGAATGGTTATTTTTATTCGATTTTTAGTGAAATGAGGAAGGAGAAGTTTATGGCGTGAAGGAGTTCGGTGGTGGGGTGTTGCACTGGAAGCGTGATGTAGAAATTGGGGAAGAAGGTGAAAGTGGGTACTAGTTGGAATGAAACAGGCTTAAGTAAGTATGAGGCCCATTTAAATATAGATGTATTTAGTTTAATTTTATTTAAATGTATACACAAACTTAATGATATCATACTGTGCTCATACGATATCACAATCGCGAACGGTCAGATCCGTTGGGACCGTAGGGATGAGGACTTCACAATGGAACTAACTGCGAGTGGAAGGAGCTCATTTGAATTTACGACGAATTTAATTTTTTGATTCAAATCAAACAAACAGTTTATCGTTCTTTAACGATGAACTGCCAAAGTGAGTAAAACTCACCAATTCTGAAAAGTTCTATTTTTATAACGTATATTTAGAACTGATAAATGATGACTGATTGTTGTGTGTTAACTGTTTGGTTGAATTGCTTGTGTATTGTTTGAAATTATAGATAACGATATATAGATATATATCGTGAATCAAATATTAATTCTGTCTTGCAGAATATTTCATATTGAAATGAAAACGATGTTAATTATATTGTTAAACATCTGTGATGCAGGGAAACAGGTTGGAGGAATCCAACTGGATTCCTCAACATTTATTTTATTGTTTTTCATATATATTATGATATATGATGTGATATAAAATCTGTTGTCGATTATATGTGTTTGGACGATATTGATCATCGTGATTTGATATGTTGAATACCATAACATACCGGAATGTGGAAAAAGGGAATTTTCAAAATGAATATTGAAAATAGATTATTTATAAAATCAAAGGATTTTATAAAAGAGATAATATTTATAAAATCAAAGAAGATTTTATAAAAGGAATTATTTATAAATGGAATATTTATAGATAGAAATTTATTTATAAATGGATTATTTATAAATAGGAAATACTTAGAAATAAAACCCTAAAGAAAACATTTGCAAACCATTTGCAAATAGAATAAATAGAAAAGATAAGAGAACTATTTATTTGTTAAATAAATAGAATTAAAATGGAATATTTATTTAAGAAATAAATAGAAGTATAAAAGGGATTATTTATTTAGAAAATAAATAGAATGGATATAAAAAGGAAATATTTGTAAACCATTTACAAATAGAATTGGAAAGAGAATATTTGTAAAAATTTACAAATAGAATTGAAAAAGGAATATTTAGAAAATAAATAGAGTTATAAAAAGGAAATTTGTTAATAACGGAATAGGATGTTATAAAAAGGAAACCGTTATAAAAAGGAAAACACTATTAAAAGGAAATCATTTGTAAAGTGAAGAACCGTCATCGAAAGTAAATCTTTTCAAATGAATAAACGTTATAAAAAGGGAAAACTTTATAAATCAATAAAGTAATTGAATATTAGTTATTCGAAGGGAGTCAATCGAATATGGTATTCGAAAGGTAGTTAATCGAATATGGTATTCGAAAATTAGTAAATCAAATATGTTATTCGAAAGGGGTCAGTCGAGTCGAGTTAGTTGAATAGAGTTAATCGAATATTAGTTGTTCGAATAAGAGTTAATCAGTTAGAGTTCATCGATCAGAGTTAAATCGAACTAGAGTTAATCAAAAAGAGTTAGTTGAAGAAGAGTTAGTCAAACATAGTTATTCAGGATAAGTTTCCATCTCGTACAACTGCTTGCGTAATTCGCAGGGCTGTAAATAGCCTAAGGCGGTCGGATGTTTCCTGTGGGAATCAGGCGTAACCATTGTGATCTCTACGATCTAGAGTCAAGCGAATGGAGTTAAATCGAATATTAGCGATTCGAAATAAAGTTAAAACAGGCATAGTCATTCGAATATAAGTTAGTCGAATATTAATTATTCGATAGGAGTTAATCGAGTTGAGTTAAATAGGTCGAGTTAATTAAGTTAAGTTAGTCAAAATGAGTTAATCAAACCGAGTTAATCTAAATGAGTTAATCCCAAGGAGTTAGTCGAATATTAGTTATTCGAATAGAGTTAAAGGAGTATCGAATATAGTTTATTTGAATAGGGTTAAAGGAAATGAGTTTTCGATTTGTTTAATCGAAAGGAGTTATCGATTTTAGTTAAATCGAAAGGAGTTAATCGAATTTAGTTATTCGTAAAGGAGTAATCGAATATTAGTTATTCGAAGAGAGATTATCGAATATCGTGTATTCGAAAGAAAGAGTTATCGAATATAAGTTATTCGAGGTGAATTAATCGAATAAGTTATTCGAAGAAAGATAATCGAATATAGGTTATTCGAAGAAGGGTTAATCAAATAGAGATTACTCGAAAAAGAGTTATAAGTCGAATTCAATTATATCGAATTCGGGGAAAGTACTTATACTTTCCAGTGTTTAAATCAAGATTTATTTATTAGGTGTTTATTTATTTATTCACATTAAAGAATAAAAGTTATAATTTAAGTTAGATATTTCGAAAGTAGGGATTATAACGTTATCGTTATAATCAATGTTTTCAATAAAAAAGTGGATACGTAAATAGAATCCGAGAGTTACGTAAACAGATTGTTAAAGGTTTAAAAGATAAACTTTGACTATTTCGAAGTTAAAACGTTGTTCAGTTAAAGTCTGAGAGGTAATTATACCCCAACTTGATTGACTTCCTTTTTAACTAAGGAATGGTAAGGTTTGATAGTGAATGATGGTTAATTGAATTTAGTAAATGGTTTGAGTTGGCATGGAGATGATTGATTTAAACTTCAGTTAAATCCAATGAAGGAGTTTTGGAAATATTTTCCAAATAAGAAATCAGAAATGTTTTCTGAAAATAGAAAATAAGAATTTAGAATATATGGAAATAGGAGATAAGTAAAGTAATGAACTAAAGTGATAAATGTTAAATGATGACTGCTCGATATAATTTCCATATGGAAATAATATCATTGTTTGCGCACAAGTTTTTCTTTGATAGTTAAATCACAGACTATCAAATGTTTTGACCATTTTACGTTGTTAATATGGAGAGACCGGTTGGATTATTATCCGAAGAACCACTCCGTATTGGCATAAGCATTGCGAATCAAGTATGCTGAATATATTGAAGACGCAGTAAAGTGCAAGGGCTGTTGTATAAATCTTAGGTAAAGATTTCCTAAGATGGATGTACTGAATAGTGCCTTCGGTTTGTCCAGTCCCAGGACAACTTGTACGGACGAATGTCTGACAGAGTATTCCTAACGAATCATATATGTTGATCTCTTCAAATGTATCACGTTTGGTGGCGGAGGAATTCGTTTCTTTTAGCTTCATACCCGTGATACCGTTAGGGAAATTGAAAATGATTTGGCGGGTATGACGATGTGGTATTCCAAGTAAATGAAGATATGATATGTAAAAAGATATGCGTAGCTTCTAGCCTCACATCCGGTAAATGACAGAAACTGGCAGGCAGCATGGCTAAGTCGGTCGCTCCGAAGTAGGGTGTATAATCACCTATCTAGAGAATATTCATTTGCTTCTTTAATCTATCAATGTTGTCCCATATATATACGGGAAACGGTTGCTGATCTCAATCGTTGGTGATATACATTCGATACACTCAAGCGAAATGAGTAGTCGGTCATGTGTGGCAGAGTTGCAAGATGTTCTTGTTGAACTCCAGTGTATCGTTCCTAGAGTACACTGATCTAAGGTGGTTCCATATCTTGTCATAGTTGGAAATCCATTATCCAATAAGCACCTGCGGTTTTTGATTTTATATTATATATATATGGAACGTGAGATGCAAGCGTTCAGCTAGATTGCTATTTACTTGATCTGGACATTATTATAATATAAGACAAGTATTGATTTTAAAATTGTTTGGATTCTCATAAGGGAAAAACCCGTTTCGTTTTCACAGCGTGGTCTTATGAGATATCCTTTATTTAACCAAGTGTTTGGAGTTTTATTCACACTAGTCCCATGACTGACCCAGAGTTTACTTGTTTGTTTCCCTAAACTCTTAGGTGCCTAAATTTGTACGGGTAGTCAAGTAGTCGGGATTTTACAGATACACTTGGAGAGCTTGGAGCAAGAGGCTTCAGAATTATATAGCTATTGTTTATTTCCGTTGTGTTGTAAGTGTTGTACTATGCAATATCATTGTATACATATACTGCTTGTATTTCAAAAGTTATGTTATATTTTATTCGTTCCGTTGTGAGATTCGTGTTTACTCTGACGATGTATGTTCTTCTTCTTCTTCTATTCTAAGTTTCTACCTTATCTATCCTCACCCTCTAATTTCTTTCATTAACCATCCGGTATTTTCGACTCTTGATGTTCGATATGTATTGTATATCGGATAATCGAGGTCGCTAATTTTCAGGTCTTTACAGTTGGTGTCAGAGCTTAAGGTTAAGTGAATTACCTTGGCTCTGTGGCATGACTCAGTAGAGATGGGCTTAGTAATGCCCTAGATTGAGTTGTGTGTATATATACGAGTGAACGTATTTGTTATTCAATATAAAATGATTTTATATTGTGGAACTTTGTTGGTTGAGTTGTTTATGGGTTCTGGTCGATCAGTTTGATCCACTGTATCGGTAGGGATTTATAAATACTCGAATACGATGAACCGACACTGTATGTTTTGAAAAGAGGGTAAATGAAATAATTTTACCCAAATTAGATTTTGATATAAAGGATTTATATTGAAATGATTATAATATATTGGATGTGTTGGTCACTATTATAATCAAATAAGATTATAAAATGTGAAATGGTTATGTAAATAACCGATCAAGATTCAGATAAGTATAATGAATTGAATTAAATCTGAAATTAAAATTAGAATTGAAATTTAAACCTGAAAATTTGGAGAAGTTTTTGTAAAAGAACATGGATTAAATATAAGTAAATTTAAAGATCCTGGGAGATTTTAAATTGTTTATAAACATTAGAAAGGATATTTTGAACTGATTTCAAAATTGAAGTGGTTTAAGAAATGGTTTTGAAAGTGATATAGTATTGAACTCACTTCGATGTCTGGGAAATAAATTCTGATGATGACAGCTGCATCATCAGTGTTCATTTTCGAGTTGTTGAGTGACGGATTACTATCAAAGATTTTGTTTTTGAATTGTTTTGAGGAAACAAGATTGTTTTGAATCCTGAAAAGGAATATTTGACTTTTGAAAAGGTAAGCTATTTGAAAATTCCCAGGAAGAGACTGTTTAAACTAAAAACAAGTTAAATTTTACTTGTGAAAGCAGATTGGGATTAAAAGTAAAGCCAGTTAGGTGGTAACTGAAATGGAATTGAAATCGAATAGGATTGGATTTGTGAAATTTGAACTTGAAATGTGATTGGATAATCGAGTTAAGAGTTTGGAATCAAGAATTGAACTTGAGTTGAAATGGGATTTGCTTTGGATATAAGCGAATAGCCGTGTTGAGGATAAATTGATTGGGGTAACATTGGTATATGTTGAGTTGATAGCATATGGAAGTGATTGAGTTGGTATGCCCGACAAAAACGTACAAGTTTATATTTCATATGGTATGGGATTTATGAGCCGATTTGGCAAGCCGCTTGGTTGTTTGATTTTCTTTTGGGTAGGAGAAGGCCTAGAGAGGCGAGTTGTGGTTTTACTGATAGGGCTGTACAAAGGAGGTGCTGGCGAATTTTTTTGAAAATTTCCGGTGTTAGAAAATTTTCGTTAATAGGAATAAATTAATATTTAACTGAAATTAAACTAGTTCAGTTGAAACTGAAGTTAAGAAGTGATCGAATTAGTTCTAACCAGTTAATAGGATTTGTTTTCTATCTTAGCAATTTCGAGGACAAATTATTTTAAGTGGGGAAGAATGTAATGACCCGCATTTTTGCAATATAATAATTAATTAATTTAGTTATTTAAATAGTGATTTAGAGAATTAAAATGGTCGTTTAATTAAATTATAAGGAATATTTAACTAATATAATAATTAAATAATATATTTAATTCTGAAATAATCAGAATTAGCTGAAATGGCAGTATGGTGTGAATTGGGCAGTTCAAAATATATAATTCAATTTAGAGTTGAATTTGAATAACGAATATATTATATAAACGACAATTTGAACGTATAATTATATTGTAATTATAGTCGACTCGAAATGGCGCGGCAATTCGCTATTTGGCGATTTGAACTTCAACTGAATATACAGGGCCCGTTTTAAATCGAATTTCTGTAAAATAAGAAACGTTAGGAGCTGGTGAAGTATATTTTTCCGATGGAAGAGAAAAATCGGGATTTCGTCGTGTAGATTTTGATTTACGTCCAAATCAAATTTTGGAAAAGTCGCTATGGAAATCCTTTATAATTTATAATGATTTATAAAAGGAATTTCATTATAAATCGAATATCAACTTAATCAGGATTTGAAATATCGAGTTAGACATTCATATAGGAATAATCTAGAGCCGCATGATATTCTATGTGAATACATACGATAATATTTATTTTTAAATATTAAATTTATTTGTTTTTAAATATATTACATATTTAAAAGGGTTATTTAGGCCTTTAAAAATAGCCAGTTTTTCAAACGACCTCCAAATTCTATGAAACCAATTTTGTTGGATTCGTAATATCAAATTATTGTTAGATTTCAATTTTCGTGATTTTTGAAGTCAGTATGTGGCCTTGGGCGATTTTAATGTGAAAAAGTCAATAATTGGACCTTTAATAATACGCTGTGTGAGAAAACGAAGTCAGAAGTCGAGAAACCAGTTTCGTTGGGACCGTAATGTCGAACTGTAGCTGTATGCCAATTTTCATGATTTTTCAGTATCGTATGTGGTCACAGGAATTTTAGAGGACGAATAAAAATAGCGTTTGCTTAAAAGTCAATAAAATATCGAATAAAAAATATATTAAATCACCCTATAAATAATCAAAAACCTCACCTAACCCTAAAAATCATCTCCTCAGGTCAAACAAGAATGCGCCGTTCTCTCATTTCATCCTCACAGTGAAAATCGGCCTTCAAAAATAAAAATAAATCCTCACAAAAATCTATAAATCAATATGTATACATATTCACGTTTCTGGGATGATTATCTTTATTTTGAAATGAGTCTTATGAGGCTCGAACATCCTTTGGGCTCGCTGGGTTTTTCCGGGGTAAGGTGGCTTTAGAGGATTCAGGTTTATGAAGCATTGATCTTGATTTTGAGGTTACAGTTGAGTTTGTAGTGGAAATTTACTACTGGGTGGTGGTTTTTGTGATGATCAACAGTTGGGAGGATCGGGAGTTTTCACGCTACAGCAGAGGACTGTCGATGGGAGGGGGTTTCTTGGATGGTGCGAGTTCAGCTCTTCGGGTTTGAGGTGATAAGGGAATTGGTGAGGAGTTGAATGGTTATTTTTATTTGATTTTTAGTGAAATGAGGAAGGAGAATTTTATGGCATGAAGGAGTTCGGTGGTGGGGTGTTGTACTGGAAGCGTGATGTAGAAATTGGGGAATAAGGTGAAAGTGGGTAAAGGTTGGAATGAAATGGGCTTAAGTAAGTATGAGGCCCATTTAAATATAGATGTATTTAGTTTAATTTTATTTAAATGTATACACAAACTTAATGATATCATACTGTGCTTATACGATATCAGAAACACGAACGATCAGATCCTTTGGGACCGTACGGACGAGGACCTCACAATGAAACTACTGGGAGTGGAAGGGAGCTCGTTTGAATTTATGGCGAATTTAATTGTTTGATTCAAATCAAACAAACAGTTTATCATTCTTTAATGATGAACTGCCAAAGTGAGTAAAACTCACCAACTCTAAACAGTTCTATTTTTATAACGTATATTTAGAACTGATAAATGATGACTGATTACTGTGTGTCAACTGTTTGGTTGAATTGCTTGTGTATTGTTTGAAATTATAGACAACGATATATAGATATATATCGTTAATCAAATATTGATTCTGTCTAGCAGAATATTTCATATTGAAATGAAAACAATGTTAATTATATTGTTTAACATCTGTGATGCAGGGAAACAGGTTGGAGGAATCCAACTGGATTCCTCAACATTTATTTTACTGTTTTTCATATATATTGTGATATATGATGTGATAAAAAATCTGTTGTCGATTATATGTGTTTGGACGATAATGATCATCGTGATTTGGTATGTTGAATACCATAACATATCGGAATGTGGAAAAAGGGAATTTTCAAAATGAATATTGAAAATAGATTATTTATAAAATCAAAGGATTTTATAAAAGAGATAATATTTATAAAATCAAAGAAGATTTTATAAAAGGAATTATTTATAAATGGAATATTTATAGATAGAAATTTATTTATAAATGGATTCTTTATAAATAGGAAATACTTAGAAATAAAACACTAAAGGAAATATTTGCAAACCATTTGCAAATAGAATAAATAGAAAAGATAAGAGAATTATTTATTTTTTAAATAAATAGAATTAAAATGGAATATTTATTTAAGAAATAAATAGAAGTATAAAAGGGATTATTTATTTAGAAAATAAATAGAATGGATATAAAAAGGAAATATTTGTAAACCATTTACAAATAGAATTGGAAAGAGAATATTTGTAAAACATTTACAAATAGAATTGAAAAGGAAATATTTAGAAAATAAATAGAGTTATAAAAAGGAAATTTGTTCATAACGGAATAGGATGTAATAAAAAGGAAACCGTTATAAAAAGGAAAACACTGTTAAAATGAAATCAATTGTAAAGTGAAGAACCGTTATCGAAAGTAAATCTTTTCAAATGAATAAACGTTATAAAAAGGGAAATCTTTATAAATCAATAAAGTAATCGAATATTAGTTATTCGAAGGGAGTCAATCGAATAAGGTATTCGAAAGTTAGTTAATCGAATATGGTATTCGAAAGTTAGTAAATCAAATATGTTATTCGAAAGGGGTTAGTCGAGTTGAGTTAGTTGAATAGAGTTAATCGAATATTAGTTGTTCGAATAAGAGTTAATCAGTTAGAGTAAATCAGTTAGAGTTAACCGATTAGAGTTAAATCGAACTAGAGTTGATCAAATAGAGTTATTTGAAGAAGAGTTAGTCAAACATAGTTATTCAGGATAAGTTGCCATCTCGTACAACTGCTAGCGTAATTCGCAGGGCTGTAAATAGCCTAAGGCGGTCGGATGTTTCCTGAGGGAATCATGCATAACCATTGTGATCGCTGCGATCTAGAGTTAAGCGAATGGAGTTAAATCAAATATTAGCTATTCAAAGTAAAGTTAAAACAGGCATAGTTATTCGAATATAAGTTAGTCGAATATTAGTTATTCGATAGGAGTTAATCGAGTTGAGTTAAATAGGTTGAGTTAATTAAGTTAAGTTAGGCAAGATGAGTTAATCAAACCGAGTTAATCCAAATGAGTTAATCCCAAGGAGTTAGTCGAATATTAGTTATTCGAATAGAGTTAAAGGAGTATCAAATATAGTTTATTCGAATAGGGTTAAAGGAAAGGAGTTTTCGATTTGTTTAGTCGAAAGGAGTTATCGATTTTAGTTAAATCGAAAGGAGTTAACCGAATTTAGTTATTCAAAAAGGAGTAATCGAATATTAGTTATTCGAAGAGAGATCATCGAATATCGTGTATTCGAAAGAAAGCGTTATCGAATATTAGTTATTCGAGGTGAGTTAATCGAATAAGTTATTCGAAGAAAGATAATCGAATATAGGTTATTCGAAGAAGAGTTAATCAAATAGAGATTACTCGAAAGAGAGTTATACGTCGGATTCAATTATATCGAATTCGGGGAAAGTACTTATACTTTCCGGTGTTTAAATCAAGATTTATTTATTAGGTGTTTATTTATTTATTCACATTAAAGAATAAAAGTTATAATTGAAGTTAGATATTTCGAAAGTAGGGATTATAACGTTATCATTATAATCAATGTTTTCATTAAAGAAGTGGATACGTAAATAGAATCCGAGAGTTACGTAAAGAGACTGTTAAACGTTTAAAAGATAAACTTTGACTATTTCGAAGTTAAAACGTTGTTCAGTTAAGGTTTGAGAGGTAATTATACCCCAACTTGATTGACTTCCTTTTTAACTAAGGAATGGTAAGGTTTGATAGTGAATGATGGTTAATTGAATTTAGTAAATGGTTTGAGTTGGCATGGAGATGATTGATTTAAACATCAGTTAAATCCAATGAAGGAGTTTTGGAAATGTTTTCCAAATAAGAAATCAAAAATGTTTTCTGAAAATAGAAAATAAGAATTTAGAATATATGGAAACAGGAGATAAGTAAAGTAATGAACCAAAGAGATAAATGTTAAATGATGATTGATCGATATAATTTCTATATGGAAATAATATCATTGTTTGCACACGAGTTTTTCTTTAATAGTTAAATCACAGACTATCAAATGTTTTGACCATTTTATGTTGTTAATATGGAGAGACCGGTTGGATCATTATCCGAAGAACTACTCCGTATTGGCATAAGCGTTGCGAATCAAGTATGCTGAATATATTGAAGACGCAGTAAAGTGCAAGGGCTGTTGTATAAATCTTATGTAAAGATTGCCTAAGATGGATGTACTGAATAGTGCCTTCGGTTTGTCCAGTCCCAGGACAACTTGTATGGACGAATGTCTGACAGAGTATTCCTAACGAATCATATATGTTGATCTCTTCAAACGTATCACGTTTGGTGGCGGAGGAATTCGTTTCTTTTAGCTTCATACCCGTGATACCGTTAAGGAAATTGAAAATGATTTGGCAGGTATGACAATGTGGTATTCTAAGTAAATGAAGATATGATATGTAAAAAGATATGCGTAGCTTATAGCCTCACATCCGGTAAATGACAGAAATCGGGCAAGCAGCATGGCTAATTCGGTCGCTCCAAAGTAGGGTGTATAATCACCTATATAGAGAATATTCATTTTCTTCTTTAATCTATCAATGCTGTCCCATATATATACGGGAAATGGTTGCTGATCCCAACCGTTGGTGATTTACATTCGATACACTCAAGCGAAATGAGTGGTCGGTCATGTGTGGCTGAGTTGCAAGATGTTCTTGTTGAACTTTAGTGTATCGTTCCTAGAGTACACTGATCGGAAGGTGGTTCCATACCTTGTCATAGTTGGAAATCCATTATCCAATAAGCGCCTGTGGGTTTTGATTTTATATTATATATGTGGAACGTGAGATGCAAGCGTTCCGCTAGATTGTTATTAACTTGATCTAGACATTATTATAATATCAGACAAGTATGATTTTAAAGTTGTTTGGATTCTCATAAGGGAAAAACCCGTTCCGTTTTCATGGCGTGGTCTTATGAGATATCCTTTATTTAACCAAGTGTTTGGAGTTTTATTCACACCAATCCCATGACTGACCCAGAGTTTATTTGTTTGTTTTCCCTAAACTCTTGGGTGCCTAAATTTGTACGGGCAGTCAAGTAGTTGGGATTTTACAGATACAATTAGAGAGCTTGGAGCAAGAGGCTTCGGAATTATATAGCTAATGTTTATTTCCGCTGTGTTGTAAGCGTTGTACTATGCAATGTTATTGTATACATATACTGTTTGTATTTCAAAAGTTACGTTATATTTTATTCGTTCCGCTGTGAGATTCGTGTTTACTTTGATGATGTATGTTCTTCTTCTTCTTCTATTCTAAGTTTCTACCTTATCTATCCTCACCCTCTAATTTCTTTCATTAACCATCCGGTATTTTCGACTCTTGATGTTCGATATGTGTTGTATATCGGATAATCGACGTCGCTAATTTTCGGGTCTTTACAGTTGGTATCAGAGCTTAAGGTTAAGTGAATTACCTTGGCTCTGTGGCGTGACTCGGTGGAGATGGGCTTAGTAATGCCCTAGATTGAGTTGAGTGTATATATACGAGTGAACGTATTTGTTATTCAATATAAAATGATTTTATATTGTAGAGCTTTGTTGGTTGAGTTGTTTATGGGTTCTGGTCGATCAGTTTGATCCAAATGAAATAATTTATAAACACTCGAATACAATGAACCGACACTGTATGTTTCGGAAAGAGGGTAAATGAAATAATTTTACCCAAATTAGATTTTGATATAAAGGATTTATATTGAAATGATTATAATATATTGGATGTGTTGGTCACTATTATAATCAAATAAGATTGTAAAATGTGAAATGGTTATGTAAATAACTGATCAAGATTCAGATAAGTATAATGAATTGAATTAAATCTGAAATTAAAATCAGAATTGAAATTTAAACCTGAAAATTTGGAGAAGTTTTTGTAAAATAACATGGATTAAATATACGTAAATTTAAAGATCCTGGGAGATTTTAAATTGTTTACAAACATTGGAAAGGATATTTTGAACTGATTTCAAAATGGAAGTGGTTTAAGAAATGGTTTTGAAAGTGATATAGTATTGAAATCACTTCGATGTCTGGGAAATAAATTCTGATGATGACAGCTGCATCATCAGTGTTCATTTTCGAGTTGCTGAGTGATGGATTACTGCCAAAGATTTTGTTTTTGAATTGTTTTAAGGAAACAAGATTGTTTTGAATCCTAAAAAGGAATATTTGACTTTGAAAAGGTAAGCTATTTGAAAATTTCCAGGCAGAGATTGTTTAAACTAAAAACAAGTTAAATAATACTTGTGAAAGCAAATTGGGATTAAAAGTAAAGCCAGTTAGGTGGTAAATGAAATGGAATTGAAATCGAATAGGATTGGATTTGTGAAATTTGAATTTGAAATGTGATTGGATAATCGAGTTAAGAGTTTGGAATCAAGAATTGAACTTGAGTTGAAATGGGATTTGCTTTGGATATAAGCGAATAGCCGTGTTGAGGGTAAATTGATCAGAATTTGATTGGGATAACATTGGTATATGTTGAGTTGATTGTATATGGAAGTGATAGAGTTGATATGCCCGAAAAAATGGTACAAGTTTATATTTCATATGGTATGGGATTTATGAGCCGATTTGGCAAGCCGCTTGGCTGTTTGATTTCTTTTGGGTAGGAGAAGGCCTAGAGAGGCGAGTTGTGGTTTTACCGATAGGGCTGTACAAAGGAGGTGCTGGCAAAATTTTTTGAAAATTTCCCGTGTTAGAAAATTTTCAGGATTTTTGAAAATTTTCGTTAATAGGAATAAATTAATATTTAATTGAAATTAAACTGGTTCAGTTGAAACTGAAGTTAAGAAGTGAACGAATAAGTTCTACCCAGTTAATAGGATTTGGTTTCTATCTTAGCAATTTCGAGGACAAATTATTTTAAGTGGGGAAGAATGTAATGACCCGCATTTTTGCGATATAATAATTAACTAATTTAATTATTTAAATAGTGATTTAGAGAATTAAATTGTTCGTTTAATTAAATTATAAGGAATATTTAACTAATATAATAATTAAATAATATATTTAATTCTGAAATAATCAGAATTAGCTGAAATGGCAATATGGTGTGAATTGGGCAGTTCAAAATATATAATTCAGTTTAGAGTTGAATTTGAATAACGAATATATTATATAAACGATAGTTTGAACGTATAATTATATTATAATTATAATCGAGCTCGAAATGGCGCGACAATTCGCTATTTGGCGATTTGAACTTCAATTGAATATACATGGCCCGTTTTCAATCGGATTTATGTGAAACAAGAAACGTTAGGAGTTGGTGAGGTATATTTTTCTGATGGAAGAGAAAAATCGGGATTTCGTCGTGTAGATTTTGATTTATGTCCAAATCAAATTTTAGAAAAGTCGCTATAGGATTCCTTTATAATTTATAATGATTTATAAAAGGAATTTCATTATAAATCGAATATCGACTTAATCAGGATTTGAAATATCGAGTTAGACATTCATATAGGAATATTCTAGAGCCGCATGATATTCTGTGTGAGTACATACGATAATATTTATTTTTAAATATTAAATTTAATTTTTTTTAAATATATTTATATATTTAAAAGGGTTATTTAGGTCTTTAAAAATAGCCAATTTTTCAAACGACCTCCAAATTCGACGAAACCAATTTTGTTGGATTCGTAATATCAAATTATTGTTAGATTTCAATTTCCGTGATTTTTGAAGTCAGTATGTGGCCGTGGGTGATTTTAATGTGAAAAACAATCGATAATTGGACCTTTAATAATATGTTGTATGAGAAAATGAAGTCGGAATTCGACGAAACCAGTTTCGTTGGGGCCGTAATGTCGAACTGTAGCTGCATGCCAATTTTCATGATTTTTGGGTATCGTATGTGGCCACAGGAATTTTAGAGGACGAATTAAAATAGCGTTTGCTTAAAATTCAATAAAATATTGAATAAAAATATATTAAATCACCCTATAAATTATCACAAACCTCACCTAACCCTAAAAATCATCTCCTCGGGTCAAATAAGAATGCGTCGTTCTCTCATTTCATCCTTACAGTGAAAATCAGCCTTCAAAAATAAAAATTAATCCTCACAAAAATCTATAAATCAATACGTATACATATTCATGTTTCTCGGATGATTATCTTCATTTCGAAATGAGTCTTATAAGGCTCGAACATCCTTTGGGCTCGCTGGGTTTTTCCGCGGTAAGCTAGGTTTAGAGGATTCGGGTTTATGAAGCATTGATCTTGATTTCTGAGGTTACGATTGAGTTTGTAGTGGAAATTTACTACTGGGTGGTGGTTTTTGTGATGATCGACAGTTGGGAGGATCAGGGATTTTCACGCTACAGAAGAGGACTGTCGATGGGGGGGGGTTTTCTGGGATGGTGCGGGTTTAGCTCTTCGGGTTTGAGGTGATAAGGGAATTGGTGAGGACTTGAATGGCTATTTTTATTTGATTTTTAGTGAGATGAGGAAGGAGAAGTTTATGGCGTGAAGGAGTTCGGTGGTGGGGTGTTGTACTGGAAGCGTGATGTAGAAATTGGGGAAGAAGGTGAAAGTGGGTACGGGTTGGAATGAAATGGGCTTAAGTAAGTATGAGGCCCATTTAAATATAGATGTATTTAGTTTAATTTTATTTAACTGTATACACAAACTTAATGATATCATATTGTGCTCATACGATATCAGAATCACGAACGGTCAGATCCGTTGGGACCGTAGGGATGAGGACTTCACAATGGAACTAAATGGGAGTTGAAGGGAGCTCGTTTGAATTTACGGCGAATTTAATTGTTTGATTCAAATCAAACAAACAGTTTATCGTTCTTTAACGATGAACTGCCAAAGTGAGTAAAACTCACCAACTCTGAACAGTTTTATTTTTATAACGTATATTTAGAACTGATAAATGATGATTGATTGCTGTGTGTTTACTGTTTGGTTGAATTGCTTGTGTATTGTTTGAAATTATAGATAACGATATATAGATATATATCGTTAATCAAATATTGATTCTGTCTAGAAGAATATTTCATATTGAAATGTAAACGATGTTAATTATATTGTTTAACATCTGTGATGCAGGGAAATAGGTTGGAGGAATCCAACTGGATTCCTCAACATTTATTTTACTGTTTTTCATATATATTGTGATATATGATGTGATATAAAATCTGTTGTCGATTATATGTGTTTGGACGATATTGATCATCATGATTTGATATGTTGAATACCATAACATACCGGAATGTGGAAAAGGGGAATTTTCAAAATGAATATTGAAAATAGATTATTTATAAAATCAAAGGATTTTATAAAAGAGATAATATTTATAAAATCAAAGAAGATTTTATAAAAGGAATTATTTATAAATGGAATATTTATAGATAGAAATTTATTTATAAATGGATTATTTATAAATAGGAAATACTTAGAAATAAAACCCTAAAGGAAATATTTGCAAACCATTTGCAAATAGAATAAATAGAAAAGATAATAGAATTATTTATTTGTTAAATAAATAGAATTAAAATGGAATATTTATTTAAGAAATAAATAGAAGTATAAAAGGGATTATTTATTTAGAAAATAAATAGAATGGATATAAAAAGGAAATATTTGTAAACCATTTACAAATAGAATTGGAAAGAGAATATTTGTAAAACATTTACAAATAGAATTGAAAAGGAAATATTTAGTAGATAAATAGAGTTACAAAAAGGAAATTTGTTTTTAACGGAATAGGATGTTATAAAAAGTTAACCATTATAAAAAGGAAAACACTATTAAAAGGATATCAATTGTAAAGTGTAGAACCATTATCGAAAGTAAATCTTTTCAAATGAATAAACGTTATAAAAAGGGAAATCTTTATAAATCAATAAAGTAATTGAATATTAGTTATTCGAAGGGAGTCAATCGAATATGGTATTCGAAAGTTAGTTAATCGAATATGGTATTCAAAAGTTGGTAAATCGAATATGTTATTCGAAAGGGGTTAGTCGAGTCGAGTTAGTTGAATAGGGTTAATCGAATATTAGTTATTCGAATAAGAGTTAATCAGTTAGAGTAAATCAGTTAGAGTTAATCAATCAGAGTTAAATCGAACTAGTGTTAATCAAATAAAGTTAGTTGAAGAAGAGTTAGTCAAACATAGTTATTCAGGATAAGTTGCCATCTCGTAAGACTGCTAGCATAATTCGCAGGGCTGTAAATAGCCTAAGGCGGTCGGATGTTTCCTGAGGGAATCAAGCGTAACCATTGTGATCTAGAGTCAAGCGAATGGAGTTAAGTCGAATATTAGCTATTCTAAATAAAGTCAAAACAGACAAAGTTATTCGAAGATAAGTTAATCGAATATTAGTTATTCGATAGGAGTTAATCGAGTTGAGTTAAATAGGTCGAGTTAATTAAGTTAAGTTAGTCAAGATGAGTTAATAAAACCGAGTTAATCCAAATGAGTTAATCCGAAGGAGTTAGTCGAATATTAGTTATTCGAATAGAGTTAGAGAAGTATCGAATATAGTTTATTCGAATAGGGTTAAAGGAAAGGAGTTTTCGATTTGTTTAATCGAAAGGAGTTATCGATTTTAGTTATATTGAAAGGAGTTAATTGAATTCAGTTATTCGAAAAGGAGTAATCGAATATTAGTTATTCGAAGAGAGATTATCGCATATCGTGTATTCGAAAGAAAGAGTTATCGAATATAAGTTATTCGAAGTGAATTAATCGAATAAGTTATTCGAAGAAAGATAATCGAATATAGGTTATTCGAAGAAGAGTTAATCAAATAGAGATTACTTGAAAGAGAGTTATACGTCGAATTTAATTATATCGAATTCGGGGAAAGTATTTATACTTTCCGGTGTTTAAATCAAGATTTATTTATTAGTTGTTTATTTATTTATTCACATTAAAGAATAAAAGTTGTAATTGAAATTAGATATTTTGAAAGTAGGGATTATAATGTTATCGTTATAATCAATGTTTTCAATAAAGAAGTGGATACGTAAATAGAATCCAAGAGTTACGTAAAGAGATTGTTAAAGGTTTAAAAGATAAACTTTGGCTATTTCGAAATTAAAACGTTGTTCAGTTAAGGTCTGAGAGGTAATTATACCCCAACTTGATTGACTTCCTTCTTAACAAAGGAATGGTAAGGTTTGATAGTGAATGATGGTTAATTGAATTTAGTAAATGCTTTGAGTTGGCATGGAGATGATTGATTTAAACGTTAGTTAAATCCAGTGAAGGAGTTTTGGAAATGTTTTCCAAATAAGAAATCAGAAATGTTTTCTGAAAATAGAAAATAAGAATTTAGAATATATGGAAACAGGAGATAAGTAAAGTAATGAACTAAAGAGATAAATGTTAAATGATGATTGATCAATATAATTTCCATATGGAAATAATATCATTTTTTGCACACGAGTTTTTCTTTGATAGTTAAATCACAGACCATCAAATGTTTTTGACCATTTTACGTTGTTAATATGGAGAACCGACTGGATTATTATCCGAAGAACCACTCCGTATTGGCATAAGCGTTGCGAATCAAGTATGTTGGATATATTGAAGACAGAGTAAAGTGCAAGGGCTGTTGTATAAATCTTAGGTAAAGATTGCCTAAGATGGATGTACTGAATAGTGCCTTCGGTTTGTCTAGTCCCCGGACAACTTGTATGGACAAATGTCTGATAGAGTATTCCTAACGAATCATATATGTTGATCTCTTCAAAGGTATCACGTTTGGTGGCGGAGGAATTCGTTTCTTTTAGCTTCATACCCGTGATACCGTTAGGTTAATCGAAAATGATTTGGCGGGTATGACGATGTGGTATTCCAAGTAAATGAAGATATGATATGTAAAAATATATGCGTAGCTTCTAGCCTCACAACCGGTAAATGACAGAAATCGGGCAGGCAACATAGCAAAGTCAGTCGCTCCGAAGTAGGGTGTATAATCACCTATCTAGAGAATACTATCAATGCTATCCCATATATATACAGGAAACGGTTGTTGATCCCAACCGTTGGTGATATACATTCGATACACTCAAGCGAAATGAGTGGTCGGTCATGTGTGGCTGAGTTGCAAGATGTTCTTGTTGAACTCCAGTGTATCGTTCCTAGAGTACACTGATCGGAAGGTGGTTCCATACCTTGTCATAGTTGGAAATCCATTATCCAATAAGCCCCTGCGGTTTATGATTTTATATTATATATGTGGAACGTGAGATGCAAGCGTTCCACTAAATTGTTATTTACTTGATCTAGACATTATTATAATATCAGACAAGTATTGATTTTAAAGTTGTTTGGTTTCTCATAAGGGAAAAACCCGTTCTGTAACACCCTGTATTTCTGTTAATACTAATATTCACAAATTAAAAGAATTAATATTGAGAATTTGCACGAAATAGCCTTAAAAGGCATATAACAAATTTGAGATATGTGAATTGCCTTAAAAGGCGAAAAATGGAATTAAGACATTAATTGGAAAATTAATGTGTAGAAATGGTCATAAGTTAATTATGGATTAATTTGAATTCATGAATAGGTGCGTGTGTATATATATATATATATATTTATATATATATGGGCAGTTAATGTAAACATGAATAGAAGTTTATTAATTTGCTGAGTGTTTGCTGAGTCACTTCTGACTCATTGCTGAGTCAATAAGATAAACCCCATCTCGTCTGAATGGCTGCGGTTATTTCTAGGTTAAATCTAATGGCCTAAATGAATCCTAACATCTATAAATAAGTGGGTAGACTCTAACCCTAAATCACTTGAAAAATTGGAGAGCTACCGACATGTCGTTGCCATGGAGTTCAGCATAGCCGTCACAAACTAAAGAAGAAGAAGGCCTAATCTACAAACTAAATCTACTCAAATCAAATCAAAAGCTCTCTCTCTTTCTATTTCTCTTCTTTAAAATTGTGAGTATGATGAATCTCACAATATTATTATAAAATAATTTGATTAAGTTATGAATGGATCACAAGAAAGTGATATGAATTGTTATGTATTTGTAAATTATGTTGTGGATCTCTTGTTATGCTATTATGTTATCATATATATGTTGTTATGTTGTAGTGATTATGTTGTAAATAATCCTATGCTATGTCATATGTGATTAATCATGCTATGATATGTTGTAAATCATATCATGCTATGTTGCAAATTATGATATGTTATGTTGTAAATCTTATATATGTTGTAGATCTCATATTATCACATATGTTGAAATACTTATGTTATATGATAATGATGTCATGTTAAGTTGTGTTGAATCATACAAGTTGTAAAATCATGATGTTAGTATTTATGCGAATTGGATCATGTTTAAAGTTTATGTTTTTTTTATAATAGATCTTGATTATGGGAATTTTCCTATTGGGTTAGGTGTACCCATATACATAAATCTACAAATTAATTGGATCTTGAATATGGGAATTTGCCTATTAAGTTAGGTGTACCCATATACATGAATCTATGATTAAATGAATTTTGATTTTTGGGAATTTGCCTATTGAGTTAGGTGTACCCATATAAAACCATATTGTTAATGATGTTGATTCACACATGTCCTATACAAGTTTATGAAATTTGATCAAAATCATATTATGTGAATTATGAATAAGTTGACACCCTTAGATCCATGACATGTATAACCTTATGCAAGTTGTAATATATGCAAGTTTTACCCCTTGTTATGATTTATTTAGTCACATATACATGTTGTTGTTGTGAATATTTTCTTTTATGCTATGAGTTAGACTAATCGGGTCTAGCATACATTTTGCGAATAAACGTTCAAACGTGGGGTAGTGGTAATATTAGGAAATTAATAAATTAGGGTGCAATTGATATGATTTTGCATGCCTTAAATGGATGTCCATAATTGAGTCAATTATGGACATTGTTAAATTTGGAATTAATTAATAATTCAAGTAGGGAATTATTAAAATTGGGAAAATGGATTATTAATAATAATCAATGCTTAGGACACGAGGTTGGACCCATTTGTGACGTAAACCTGCCCGGACCCGCCCGGCAAATCTAGTAGTCACAAATGTCGGCCCAATGTGAGAGGTCCTAGGCCCAAACTAAAGCATAACAGTTGTAAAGACACGAGGTTAGACTCTTTTATGGTGTAAGACTGCACGGACCCGCCCGGCAAATCCAGCTGCCATAAATGCCAGTCTAATATGAGAGGTCTTTATGAGGTTATGGCCTTAATGAATTAAGAAATACTTAGCCAGATAATCATGTAAGGTGGGACATGGGGGTTAATTAGGTGCCTTGGTTGGCATGAGGAATCTAGTGGTTGCCTTTAGAGGCATTTGAAATACGATTAGACTTAACCAAATACACATGTAAATGAACATGACTAAGTGGGTTAAGTGGATGGACTAATAGGACATGCTTAGGTGGAATGCTTGTGGGAAATAATGGGGGCCCATTTCAACCAGTATCCCAAAACGTATCTTTATGGGCTCGACCCAAGTCGAGGACGGGACACGCATACTGGGTTTGACTATAAGAGGCCCAAACAGGGAGCGGTGGCAACGCAAGTCCAACGGGTTTCATATGCGTGTGTGGACCCGGGCTGGTAGGTAAGACGTTGTTGCATCGTGTAGGTATAAGCCGTGCATCTCCGTTATATCGGGTTGCCACTTTAGGGGAATGATACACCCCACTGTGGGGCCAGCACGGGTATCTACGAGTAGGGAGCCGATCGAAAATGGAAAGTGGGGTACACCTAGTGGAGATAGGGGCAGGCGGCACCTATGTAGTCAGCTAGGAGTACGTAAAGCCATTAAGAAAGTTTCTAAGTGAAGCTAAGAGGAATCAATCTTTAGGGTGACTGGTGTGGTGCAGTATAGTGTTTATCCTTTAGTATTTAGGAGCGCCTATAACGTTTCCTTTAGCGATTGTCTATGTCCTTAATCTGCTCTTTCATAGACATTTCCTTGTTTTCCAGCTTATGCCTTAGTCCAGTTATTTTGATAATAGTATTGTAGAATTATCATACTCGCCAGACTTTATGTCTGACCCCCCCCTCTTTTTCATCTTTTTCTCCCTTCAGGTCCTCAGGTTGGGCCAAGTTCCAGTGGAGTCTGATTGGATTGCTTATCTCTTGGAAAGCTTGGACTGCTGAAGTAAAGTCCAGCTTGTTATCTTTCTTTTTAATGGCTATTTATGTAATGGGATTATGTACTTGTTTTATCAAGATAGATAGTGTACTTGACTTTGATTATGGTGTTATGATGTAATCAAACATGTTTTGACTTCTGCTGCAATTGAAATAAAGTTTTTAAATTTCCAAGTACTATTTTATATCTGTCTTGTTGAAATTTTACTGTTCTATATTCACCTAAAACCTCCATAGAAGTTAATGCATTCCCTTTGTGAGTGACATTAACGGACGTGGGGTGTTACACGTGGTATCAGAGCATAAGGTTACCAGAACAGATAAAATTTTTAGAAAAATATTTTTCTAAAGTATTTTTGGAAGAAGTGCTTTCAAAAACATGTTATTTAGAGAAAGTTTTTATGAAAAACATAATCCCAAATAGCCATATCCTTATCTTTATCTTTCGAATTCTCCATTTTGAATCTTTCCTTTTTCGTTTCAGCATGGCTGAAGATCTTAATCTCCCAGAAGGTGTGACGGTTCCAGGGTGGTTTAGGAGATATTTGGAGGCTAGGGCCACCACTGCAGGCCCAGCAGATGTTCCTCCACCCCCAGTTGCACCCATTCCTCCTCCTCCTCGTGTTGACACTTTTGCAAAGACGTGCAAGGAATTTAAGGCTATGGGAGGAAAAACTTTTCAAGGGACTGAGACGTTTGTGGAGGCCAGAGACTGGCTTAAGGAGACTGAGGAATTGTTGGATATCTTTGAAGTGGAAGATGGGAGGAAAGTCCGTTTAGCTGCTTGGTTAATGAAGGGAGAGGCCTCGTTTTGGTGGGAGGTCACTAACGGGGAACATCCAGTTGATTCATGGGCGGATTTCAGACGAAGGTTTGAGGCAAAGTTTCTTTCAAGGGCAGAGGAGAATTTAAATATGGAAAAATTCCTGACATTAAAGCAAGGGAGCTTATCAGTGAAGGAGTATGTCAATAAATTTAATCAGTTAGCAAGGTTTGGCTTGGAGTTGGTGAACACGCCAGAGAAGAAAGCTTTGAGGTTCGTTAGAGGCTTGAATGAACCGTTGCAAGGGTTGACTATGACCCACATCCCTATGGGAGCCACCTTTGAAAGGCTAGTAGAAATGGCACTTATGCATGAGGATAAGGCAGTTGAAAAGAAAGGGGATCAGAAGAAACCCCAACAACAAAATAAGAAGGGTGGTAAAAACAATAATGGCAAAGGGAAGAAGAGATGCTTCAATTGTGGGATGCCTGGCCATCTCAGCAAAGATTGTAGAAAGAAAAAGAAGACTGGTTGTTTTCATTGTGGAGATGCGGGACATTTGATGAAGGACTGCCCAAAGAAGGGGCAGAGGGCAGGGTCTACCTCGGGAGGACAGGTGCAGGCTCTTATGGCACCAGGGCAGGCAAGGGGGCAAGTTCAGGCTATTGCGGCCCCACCGCTGCAAGAAAGAGGTAGAACAATTTCTGTTGAAAGCTTAGTTTTTCTGTTTGATCATCCTGTCCGTACCTTATTCGATTCTGGCGCATCTCATTCGTTTATCTCTGCATCATTAGTTGAATTACTGCACTTGAACACCAGTTTAGTAGAGGATCCCTTGGTTGTTTCAAATGCAATTGGGGGTTCGGCTCATTTGACCATGATATGTTTGGATTTGAAAATCTCTATACTTAGCGTTGAATTTAGATGTGATGCTTATGTATTGGGCTTCACGGGCTATGGGCTAATTTTAGGAATGGATTGGTTATCTAGAAATGGGGCCATTCTTGATTGTGAAAGGAGAGTAGTTAGGCTTGTGACTCGCCTTGGTAATGCTCTCGACATCTTTTGTAGTCCCATAAATTCCGTTATGCTAAGTTATCTTGAATCGCTTGACGCGTCTGTAGAGAATCTGCGAACGGTAGAGGTGGTCCGGGAATATCCGGATGTGTTTGAGGAGGTGAAGGGCTTACCTCCAAAGCAGGAGATAGACTTTCGAATTTATCTTGTGGATAATGCTAAACCCGTATCTTTGCCAGTGCGCCACATGGCTCCTCGTGAAAGGAGGGAACTCAATAAGCAAGTGAAGGAGTTGCTTGAGAAGGGGTTCATAAGACGTAGTATATCAGAGTGGGGTGCTCCAGTAGTATTTGCTACAAAGGCGGATGGGTCCCTTAGACTTTGTGTGGACTATAGAGAACTAAACAAGCTTACTAAAAAGAACCGACACCCACTGCCGAGGATTGACGATCTCTTTGATCAGTTAGTTGGCGCCTCGGTGTTTTCGCAGTTGGACTTAGCCACTGGCTTTCATCAACTGAGAGTGGCTGAGGATAGTATAGATAAGACTTCTTTTAGGACTCCTGACGGATTCTATGAATGGCTAGTGATGCCCTTTGGTTTGACAAACGCCCCCGCATATTTTGTTGATTTGATGAGTAGGGCGTTTAGGGAGTACCTTAACAAATTCGTGGTAGTCTTTGTGGATGACATCTTAGTCTTTTCTAAGAATGAAGAAGAGTATGCCCTACATCTTAGGGAAGTGTTGGAAACCCTTCGAGCGCATAACCTTAAGGCAAAATTTTCTAAGTGTCACTTCTGGAGGAAAGAAGTACGGTTCTTAGGGCACGTGGTTTCCAAGGAAGGGATAGCAGTGGATCCCGCAAAGGTGGTGGCCATCCAAGATTGGAAGGTCCCTAAAAATGTAACCGAAGTAAGAAGTTTCTTGGGGTTGGCTGGCTATTATAGGAAGTTTATCAAAGACTTCGCAAAAATATCAGCTCCATTAACACGGTTAACGAAGAAGAACCTGGTTTTTACGTGGGACGAAGATTGTGATGATGCGTTCCAACATTTAAAGAGAGCCTTAACTTCAGCCCCAGTCTTAGTGCTGCCAGACGGGAATAAACCGTTTACCGTCTATACTGATGCTTGTGGGACGGGACTTGGCACGGTCCTCATGCAAGAGGGAAGAGTAATAGCCTATGGTGGAAGGCAGTTGAGGGTTCATGAAAAGAATTACCCTACGCATAACCTTGAGTTAGCCGCAATTGTTTTCGCGCTTAAGTCTTGGCGTCACTATCTTCTTGGTGAGAAATTCGAACTGTTCACTAACCACAAATCATTAAAATACTTATTCTCTATGAAGGATTTGAATTTAAGGCAGCAACGGTGGATGGAATTCCTAGCCTCCTACGATTTTGAAATAGCATATACCCCGGGCAAGGGTAACGTGGTAGCAGACGCCTTAAGTAGGAAAAGGTTGTCCTTGAGTCCGTTGTTTGTTGAACGACGAAGCTTAGAATTGATCTCCATGTTTGACTTTAGACCCTCCGTTGACCTAGTACCTGGTTTGTTAGCATCCTTGGAGGTTAGACCTACACTTCTAGGACGAGTTGGTGAGGCACAGCAAGACAACCCCCAGTTGGTTGAGATAGTAGAAAAGCTCAAAGGAGGGAAGTCGTCTAGCCATCTTCGTAGGTATACCCTAGACGATAAGGGTTGGTTACGAAGGGATAATAGACTTTTGTGTACCACAAGACGAAGACTTAAGGAAGGCCATTCTTGATGATGCTCATCGCTCAAAGATGACCATTCATCCCGGCGGAGACAAGATGTACAAAGATATGAAGCGGGTTTTCTTTTGGGCCGGTATGAAAAAGGATGTGGCCGAGTACGTCGCTAGATGCTTGGTGTGCCAACGAGTAAAAGCGGAACAAAAGAAACCCGGTGGGTTGCTTCACCCATTGGAAGTTCCACTATGGAAATGGGAAAGCGTCTCAATGGATTTTGTGGATGGATTACCAAGATCAAGGAAGGGTAATACGGGGATTTGGGTTATAGTAGATAGACTTATTAAGAGCGCCCATTTTATTCCCGTGAAAAGTAAGAGGACTGCTCCGTGGTTGGCTTCTGTATACATTAAAGAGATAGTTCGTTTGCACGGTATTCCTTCTAGTATAGTAAGCGACCGTGATCCCATCTTCACTAGCGAATTTTGGAAGAGTTTACAAGAGGCGGTAGGGACTCAGCTATGTTTGAGCACCGCATATCATCCTCAGACGGACGGCCAGACCGAGAGGGTGAATTGTATTCTAGAGGATCTTTTAAGGCTTTGTATCCTAGACTTTGGGGGTACATGGGAAGAGCACCTTCCGTTGGTAGAATTCGCATATAATAATAGCTTTCAGTCTAGTATTGGCATGGCACCTTTCAAAGCTCTTTATGGAAGGCCTTGCCGTTCGCCTACATGTTGGTGGGAATCTACCGATAAAATCCTACTTGGGCCCGATATGGTTAGGGAAACCTCGGAGAAGATTGATTTGATTCGAAGGAGGATGAAAGCAGCACAAGATAGGCAGAAATCGTATGCTGATAAGAGGAGGACAGATCTTGAGTTTGACATTGGGGACATGGTTTTTATCAAAGTGTCTCCGTTACGAAATGTTGTTCGCTTTGGGTCCGTTAGGAAATTAGCGCAAGGTTTGTAGGGTCGTTTCCTATAAAAGACAGGATTGGGAAGATGGCGTATAGGGTGGAGTTGCCTGAGAAACTTAGTGGAGTACACGACGTATTCCATGTATCACATTTGAGGAAGTGTTTGCACAAGACCGCGAAGGTGGTAGAGCCGAGCTTGCTTAAAGAGGTGGAAATAGAGCATGATGCAACAATTAGACGAGCTCCTACATGCATTCTTGGGTCGGAGATCAAAAAGTTGAGAAATTGAGAGGTCAGACTAGTTAAAGTGCAATGGGGAGATGATGAGAGCAACGCTACTTGGGAGACAGAAGGGAAGATGCGTTCGCTATACCCTTTTCTTTTTGAGGGTATGTCTTTTAATTTCTCCTTTATCGCTTAGCTTATCTTATCTTATCTTTAGTATGTCCTCTCATTAGTATCTTTGACCTTTAGTTAGGATAATCCTATGGTTGAAACATGTGTTTGAGACATGTTATGTATGATGGATGCAAAATGGATGCAAGTGGTTGCTAGTGGTTGCTCGTGGATGCATATATACACACACTTTAGGCACTAGATCGGCTCAGTCACTACATATTGCATATTGCATAAATGAATGTATTTAGTATAATGGATGTATAATGGTTGTACCATCATATAGATGCTGCATTCGGTTGAATGGATGTGCACGCATATAGAAGTAGTTTGTAAGCAATTAGGATCTTTTGCATACATAATGGATGCATGGCACTATCATGAATTGCATCAAGGAGGTCAACTGAATCAGTGGACCGCCTGATTTTGCATTAGATACGGACATAGACACACACTGTGCATTTAAACATGAAAGCATTAGAAGTCTATAAGGACAATGGATGCCAGTGTTTGTTGATTGAGTAGATGGTTGATGATAGGATATAAACTTGAAGATTTCGGGGTCGAAATCCCTTAAGGAGGGGAGAATGTAACACCCCGTATTTCTGTTAATACTAATATTCACAAATTAAAAGAATTAATATTGAGAATTTGCACGAAATAGCCTTAAAAAGGCATATAACAAATTTGAGATATGTGAATTGCCTTAAAAGGCGAAAAATGGAATTAAGACATTAATTGGAAAATTAATGTGTAGAAATGGTCATAAGTTAATTATGGATTAATTTGAATTCATGAATAGGTGCGTGTGTATATATATATATATATATATATATATATATATATATATATATATATATATGGGCAGTTAATGTAAACATGAATAGAAGTTTATTAATTTGCTGAGTGTTTGCTGAGTCACTTCTGACTCATTGCTGAGTCAATAAGATAAACCCCATCTGGTCTGAATGGCTACGGTTATTTCTAGGTTAAATCTAATGGCCTAAATGAATCCTAACATCTATAAATAAGTGGGTAGACTCTAACCCTAAATCACTTGAAAAATTTGAGAGCTACCGACATGCCGTTGCCATGGAGTTCAGCATAGCCGTCACAAACTAAAGAAGAAGAAGGCCTAATCTACAAACTAAATCTACTCAAATCAAATCAAAAGCTCTCTCTCTTTCTATTTCTCTTCTTTAAAATTGTGAGTATGATGAATCTCACAATATTATTATAAAATAATTTGATTAAGTTATGAATGGATCACAAGAAAGTGATATGAATTGTTATGTATTTGTAAATTATGTTGTGGATCTCTTGTTATGCTATTATGTTATCATATATATGTTGTTATGTTGTAGTGATTATGTTGTAAATAATCCTATGCTATGTCATATGTGATTAATCATGCTATGCTATGTTGTAAATCTTATATATGTTGTAGATCTCATATTATCACATATGTTGAAATACTTATGTTATATGATAATGATGTCATGTTAAGTTGTGTTGAATCATACAAGTTGTAAAATCATGATGTTAGTATTTATGCGAATTGGATCATGTTTAAAGTTTATGTTTTTTTTATAATAGATCTTGATTATGGGAATTT
The DNA here is from genome assembly GCA_030737875.1 of Allium sativum. NCBI lineage: Eukaryota > Viridiplantae > Streptophyta > Magnoliopsida > Asparagales > Amaryllidaceae > Allium > Allium sativum. Next base: position 45,009,467 of record CM060915.1, on the reverse strand, counting down.
GCCTATTGGGTTAGGTGTACCCATATACATGAATCTACAAATTAATTGGATCTTGAATATGGGAATTTGCCTATTAAGTTAGGTGTACCCATATACATGAATCTATGATTAAATGAATTTTGATTTTTGGGAATTTGCCTATTGAGTTAGGTGTACCCATATAAAACCATATTGTTAATGATGTTGATTCACACATGTCCTATACAAATTTATGAAATTTGATCAAAATCATATTATGTGAATTATGAATAAGTTGACACCCTTAGATCCATGACATGTATAACCTTATGCAAGTTGTAATGTATGCAAGTTTTACCCCTTGTTATGATTTATTTAGTCACATATATATGTTGTTGTTGTGAATATTTTCTTTTATGCTATGAGTTAGACTAATCGGGTCTAGCATACATTTTGCGAATAAACGTTCAAACGTGGGGTAGGGGTAATATTAGGAAATTAATAAATTGGGGTGCAATTGATATGATTTTGCATGCCTTAAATGGATGTCCATAATTGAGTCAATTATGGACATTGTTAAATTTGGAATTAATTAATAATTCAAGTAGGGAATTATTAAAATTGGGGAAAGTGGATTATTAATAATAATCAATGCTTAGGACACGAGGTTGGACCCGTTTGTGACGTAAACCTGCCCGGACCCGCCCGGCAAATCCAGTAGTCATAAATGTCGGCCCAATGTGAGAGGTCCTAGGCCCAAACTAAAGCATAACAGTTGTAAAGACACGAGGTTAGACTCTTTTATGGTGTAAGACTGCCTGGACCCGGCCGACAAATCCAGCTGCCATAAATGCCAGTCTAATGTGAGAGGTCTTTATGAGGTTATGGCCTTAATGAATTAAGAAATACTTAGCCAGATAATCATGTAAGGTGGGACATGGGGTTAAGTAGGTGCCTTGGGTGGCATGAGGAATCTAGTGGTTGCCTTTAGAGGCATTTGAAATACGATTAGACTTAACCAAATACACATGTAAATGAACATGACTAAGTGGGTTAAGTGGATGGACTAATGGGACAAGCTTAGGTGGAATGCTTGTGGGAAATAATGGGGGCCCATTTCAACCAGTATCCCAAAACGTATCTTTGTGGGCTCGACCCAAGTCGAGGACGGGACACGCATACTGGGTTTGACTATAAGAGGCCAAAACAGGGAGCGGTGGCAACGCAAGTCCAACGGGTTTCATATGCGTGTGTGGACCCGGGCTGGTAGGTAAGACGTTGTTGCATCGTGTAGGTATAAGCCGTGCATCTCCGTTATATCGGGTTGCCACTTTAGGGGAATGATACACCCCACTGTGGGGCCAGCACGGGTATCTACGAGTAGGGAGCCGATCGAAAATGGAAAGTGGGGTACACCTAGTGGAGATAGGGGCAGGCGGCACCTATGTAGTCAGCTAGGAGTACGTAAAGCCATTAAGAAAGTTTCTAAGTGAAGCTAAGTGGAATCAATCTTTAGGGTGACTGGTGTGGTACAGTATAGTGTTTATCCTTTAGTATTTAGGAGCGCCTATAACGTTTCCTTTAGCGATTGTCTATGTCCTTAATCTGCTCTTTCATAGACATTTCCTTGTTTTCCAGCTTATGCCTTAGTCCAGTTATTTTGATAATAGTATTGTAGAATTATCATACTCGCCAGACTTTATGTCTGACCCCCCTCCCCTCTTTTTCATCTTTTTCTCCCTTCAGGTCCTCAGGTTGGGCCAAGTTCCAGTGGAGTCTGATTGGATTGCTTATCTCTTGGAAAGCTTGGACTGCTGAAGTAAAGTCCAGCTTGTTATCTTTCTTTTTAATGACTATTTATGTAATGGGATTATGTACTTGTTTTATCAAGATAGATATTGTACTTGACTTTGATTATGGTGTTATGATGTAATCAGACATGTTTTGACTTCTGCTGCAATTGAAATAAAGTTTTTAAATTTCCAAGTACTATTTTATATCTGCCTTGTTGAAATTTTACTGTTCTATATTCACCTAAAACCTCCATAGAAGTTAATGCATTCCCTTTGTGAGTGACATTAATGGACGTGGGGTGTTACACGTTCCGTTTTCATGGCGTGGTCTTATGAGATATCCTTTATTTAACCAAGTGTTTGGAGTTTTATTCACACCAGTCCCATGACTGACCCGGAGTTTATTTGTTTGTTTTCCCTAAACTCTTGGGTGCCTAAATTTGTACGGGCTGTCAAGTAGTCGGGATTTTACAGATACACTTGGAGAACTTGGAGGAGGAGGCTTCAGAATTATATAGCTATTGTTTATTTCCGTTGTGTTGTAAGTGTTGTACTATGCAATGTTATTATATACATATACCGTTTTTATTTCAAAAGTTATGTTATATTTTATTCGTTCCGCTGTGAGATTCGTGTTTACTTTGATGATGTATGTTCTTCTTCTTCTATTCTAAGTTTCTACCTTATCTACCCTCACCCTCTAATTTCTTTCATTAACCATCCAGTATTTTCGACTCTTGATGTTCGATATGTGTTGTATATCAAATAATCAAGGTCGCTAATTTTCGGGTCGTTACAGATAAAGTCCAAGATATATCCTGCCAGATATCTTCAGGAATGGGTAAGGGATTTAACAACCCAGGGAGTAATATATTCTCACCTTTTGTTCTCTGACATACATCACATGCTTTAACAAAGAATTCATTACTCTTTTACATGTTTTTCCAATAGAAAGATTGTTTAATCTTTTTCATAGTACCTTTAATTCCACAGTGGCCCCCCAATGGTGATGCATGATGTTCTTCAATTATGGTTTGAATCAAACTGGACAAATGATGATCTAGTAGTAGCTTCCCTTTATGGAATAGTAAACCATCTACTAATTTATCTTTTCTTTCACATAATTGTCCTTGTTCGTATTTTAATAGGCTCTTTTGGTACCATGAAGAGGCTAATAAAGTATTCCTTAAATCTTGTAGCCATGGCGCTTGCAGAGTAGATATGGCATGTGATCGTACCTCCTGTTGAACAGCGTATTCTTTTCTAGATAAAGCGTCAGCCACAGTATTTTCCTTACCACTTTTGTACTCAACTCTATAATCTAGCCCATGAAATTTAGCTAACCACTTGTTTTGTACTCCTATGTGTAATTTTTGCGATAAAAGATATTTCAAACTTTGGTGGTCAGTTTTAATAACAAATTGTCTACCGATTAAATATTGTGACCACTTCTTTGTAGCAATAATAATGGCCATCAACTCTTTTTCATATGTAAACATGGAAAAGTTTCTTCCTTGTAGAGCTTTACTGAGATAGGCGATAGGTTTTTCTTCTTACAATAAAACAGCTCCAATTCCTTGACCACTTGCGTCACATTCGAGTACAAATGTTTTCGAAAAGTCTGGCATTGACAATACTGGAGGATTGATCAGACATTGCTTCAACGTGTTGAAAGCCTGCTTAGCCTCTTCAGTCCATTCGAATGAATCTTTTTTCAACATGTTGGTGAGGGGCTTTGCAACCAAACCGTAACATCTTATGAACTTTCTGTAATACCCAGTCAAGCCCAAGAATCCCCTTAAAGCCTTTAATTTTTTTGGAAATGGCCAGTCCATTACTGCCTGAACTTTCTTTGGATCTACTGAGATGCCTTGAACTGAAATAATGTATCCCAAATACTCCAAAGATTGCTTTTCAAAGCTACATTTATAAAGCTTAACAACCATTTGATTTGCCTTTAAAACCTGAAATGTTAATCTAAGATGTTGCAAATGCTTAGACATTGTCTGGCTATAGATTAGTATATCGTCAAAGAACACTAGTATAAATTTCCTTAAATACGAACTGAATATGTCATTCATTAATGACTGAAAAGTAGAGGGGGCATAACAACAAATTCGTAATGACCATCATGTGTTTTAAAGGTTGTTTTATGTATATCGTCTTCATACATTCTTATTTGATGGTAACCAGATTTAAGGTCTAGTTTGGTAAAATATTTCGTACCATGTAATTCATCAAATAAGTCATCAACCAAAGGAATAGGAAATTTATCTTTAATGGTTAAGGAATTCTTCAAACCTCGATAGTCAATGCATAGTCTCCAAGTACCGTCTTTTTTTCTTACCATCACAACAGAAGATGAATATGAGCTTTGACTGTGTCTTATAGTGCCCTCGGCAAGTAATTCTTTAATGATTTTTTCTAACTCGTCTTTGATATGCTTTGCATGTCGGTAGGGTTTGAGGTGTACTGGATTTGCTCCTGCTTTTAAGGGAATTTTGTTATCACGTGATCTTTGTGGGGGTAAGGTGGTTGAGGCATTGTATACTTCTGGATATTGATGTAATAATTCTTTTATTTCCTTTGGAAGAGATTGCAATGTGTCTTTGTTTACCTCCACCTTTAATTCACTGACTGCATACAACGTCATGGATATTTGTGCCTTGAATTGTTCCTTACCAATGGTCTTTCTATCAACCAACTTTACTTCTTGCTGCCGTTCACCCTGCCAGATGTACGTTTATTACCATAGGTAAATTTAACCAAGAGTTTGCCTAAATTCAAGGTAATTTACCCAAGTTTCTTGATCTATTGAGCCCCGAGAATGATTTGGCAACCCTGTAGTGGTAATAGCAATAAATCCACTGGCATTTTATAGCCTTGACAGTTCAGTATCACGTCATTGCATATTCCAGATCCTTGAAGCTTTTCCCATTTTCCACCATAACTTCATATGTTTTAGACTCATCAATCTTTAGTTTGAGTTTGTGTGCGAGCTGTCCATCAATGAAACTATGGGCTGATCCGGAATTGATGAGTATTTGCATAGGTTTACCTCTCACCGTACCTTGAACCTTGATAATAGAAAGTGCTGGGATTCCACAAATGGCTTGCAGTGTTATGGTATGTGTTTCTTCCTCCTTTTCCTCATTTTAATTTTCTTCATTTTCTTCCAAGAAGTCCTCATCATCTTCAATTTCTGTGAAAGTCAGCATACCTTCTAATACATGAACTTGTGGACTCTTACATTATGATTTATATCCCATGGTTCTCTGCATCCAAAACATATTCCCTGTCGTCTCATTTCCACTATTTGTTGTGGGGTCAAACCCTTGTTTCGAGCGCCTTTTTCAGCATTGCCTTTTTCCATGTTTTGTTGCACATTTTTAGAGCTAGGAAGATTTAAGAAGGGTTACTTTTAACAGTAGGGTAGGATTTATTTGTCTTGCTTCTTTTGGTTCGAATCCAGACCCTCTCAAACATTTTTGCAAGTGATACAGCATGTTTAAAGTTTTGGGGGCGAGCAGTCAACACATCATATTGCATTTCTTCCTTGAGTCCTCCTATAAATCTATCAAGGAGGAATTGAGGAGGTAAAGTTTTAATTGTAGCTTGTAGTCCCTCAAATTTAGATAAATAAGCAGACACTGTAGTCATTTGCTTTAATTTTACTAAAGTTTCATAAGGTTGCTCCATGTCTTCTTCATCAAATCGAACAATAATTTCCTCTTTGAATATGTCCCATGTATGATGTTCTTGAACATTCTTGATGTACCAATTGTACCATTTAAGTGCATCTTTTTTAAGATACATGGAAGCAATCTCAACCCATAAGTGCTCGTCAGTTTGATGAAATTTAAAAAATTGCTTGGCTTGGTTAATCCATTCAAGGACCATTTCATCACCTTTATACGGATGAAAATCAAGCTTAAGGTTGGGGAATTCCTATTCCAAGAAGTACTTTCTTGGTTGTTCAGATTCAAGACTGATGAAGGTTGGACAATCGGTTGTGATGGCGGAGGAGGTGGGTTATTAGAACTGGTGTTAATTGGGGGAAATACTGGATTTACTCTGGGGTTTTGTAATAATGGCGGTTGTGTTGAATGTAGAGGTCAACTGCTAGGGTTTGTAGCCAGTATCCCCTGTTTATTTGATGAAGTGGATGGATTATTCGAAGTTTTCCCTTTGATTAGGGCTTGCAACATGGTATAGATTCCGTCAATTTTACCTCCTTGCTGATCTACCTTAATACTCAGGTCATTCAGTGATTGGGATGCCTGGTCATTGATATCATGTTGTTTAGCCCAGGAGTCCTCTTGATCTTGCAAAAAAGTGAGGAAGGCAGGATTATTCTTTGGGGTCTGGAGGTCTGAATCTTGCCCAGATTTGTGCTCTGATACCATTTTGTTATGGACAAATTCTGATTCATCAGTGTCAATGGCCGTTCTTGATGGAGTAATAGTGAATAGTGCTAGTTTTGAGGGGTTGACACGAAATTGAAGTAAGAAGAGAATGATAGAAATTTAAGGTCGAAAGGTTGCAGATGAATGGGGATTAGGGTTCAAACAGTCAGGAAAAGGGGTTAGGATAATTGGAGAAGAAAGAGGTTAAGGTAAAATGAATGAAGTGATTAAGAGGAATAAGATCGAATACTTGGAGAATTGTTTGCAGAAATTCAAATTGCATAATAATTTCTTATAGTGATCATGCCTTTATATACCAGGCCTTCTAACGGTCACAAACATAAGACCTTATCACAAAGAACTGAATACTCATAAAGGTTTCACATTATACAGTTATGATAGAGTGTGCATGTGCACACGGATACTTCAGTGCATTGGTTTCAAAGACTTTTCTGCTTCATTATCTTTGTCACTAGCCCTCTGCTCTTCAATTACATCACCTGAGATCATGTCAGGATGGTCCTCCGACGTTCCAACCACCAGATTCTGACAAACTTGGTCAATTTCAGATTTGGCAACTGTTTTACATAAATCCAGCAGTGAAGAGTTATTATAAATTCAGAGTCTACTTGCTTATTGACATTACTTAGAGAGTTATCTGTAGTTGCCTTATCATTTTCTGTGTGTGTAGTAGACACCACAACACAATTCTCAGCCATACTATGTGTGCTCATTATATTCAGGTATGTTGTAGCGTTGAATTCAACTTGCTCAACCATTACGTTTTCACCTTTAGAGCTGATTTTTACATCAGTTGGGTTCAAAAATAGTGCTTCGATATTAGCAGTAGAGTCTGACATCATCACTCATCTTAGCAAGCAGCGGTGAAATCGGCGCAATAGTTTTAAGACCAGATAAAGGAGATGCTAATGAAGCTAAGGCATTTGCAAAGTCATGAATTGAATCTGAGCGCTTTAGGTCTTTTGTAACACAACGGTGCCAGAAACGTGGGATGGACATGAATAGTTGCGGCCAGATCTGGTCGTACTATTATTGAATCTGGGCTTCGATTTCTTGTTCTTTGGCATCTAAGAGATGGTAGGTGGGATGAGTCGTGATAAGAAGAAATGGTCGGGAGGAGGTTAGAATAGGGTTAGACAATAGGGGATGGAAGATTGGAAGTGGAGGATATAGTCACCTGGCAGCGTCACCATTTTCAAGTATTTTCTGTTTCAAATTAGTAAATTAGTTTCTATGACAAATAAAGAAACCCGTTCTGGTAAGTGGCTAGCAAGTAAACTCCGCACTTATATAGTATCGGTTTATTCCTAAAGAACCAGAGTCGAGTTTTTCAAAAACTATCGATTGTCATTTCGAAGAGACCGGAATCATATCTAGTTGTTTGAAACCACTTCGATTCGCTAAAGCGTTTCGAATAGGAAATATTTTGAAGCTGAATTTATTCGGATGAATGCTAGCATTGCACATCTCCTTGGAGGAAAGCATTGTTAACGTTCCAAGATATTTTGTTATTTATATGGTAAATGTAATCTTTAGCCTCATCACCCGGTAAACGACTAAGGCAGGGGCATAAAGCTACGTAGGTCACTTCCTTTAGGATACGATCATTCCATGTCTATAGTCGATACCTTTGTATGCTTTGGGGCCCTTATGGTTGTTTATCGACCGAGGTGATCATATTTGGTGCTGCCCATTTTAGGGGTAGGGCCAGTCATGCGTAGTTGAGGTGCAAATTAACGAAGCATCCCGTAGATTTTATCTAGAGATGTATGGGTTCGGTGGATAGACCCTTATCTTTTCATAGTTGGAATCCAGTTCCCAATACGAATTTTTATCTTAATTGTATGTCTTTTACGTTGGAATGTAAGATGCAAACATTTTAGCTATTTTAATATACTTACTTGTGAATTGTAGACATTATTATATCACTAAGTACTTATTACAAAAGTGTTTTGGTTATCGCAAGCTAAAATCTAGTCCGTTTTTATATGCGGTGAGGTCTTACGAGATGCCTTTGATTTCAAAAGGTTTCTAAAAAAATATAATCAAATTAAGTTCTTTATGATTTGAGTTTATTCACGCTAGTATTTCAGACTGACCAATGCGTTATTTTGCGATAATGCTCGGGCCAGACCGAGCATCCTTTTCAAGTTATCTTAAGTTCTTTAGAGCTTAGGAAAGGTGTTGGAGGCTAGGACGTACTTTCGTATTTCAGTCTTATTTTCTGCTATTTGTGTTTAGTCTTCAATATTTGTAAGGATTGGTTGTCATAACTATCCAAATTTCTTATAGGTTAGTGTTGTGCTATCATATGTTTGTGTATGTGAATTTAATTCTTTTTTTGTAAAGATTTGTGTTATATTATATATTTTCCATTGCGATGTAAGATTCTATTGTGTCTCTTTCTTTTTTTCACCCAAAATGAATTGTCTTTCGAACAACTAAACGATCAACACATAAACACCAAGGATGTATTAAGTGTCATTTTTAGGGGTAAGAAAGATAATTTGTTGCAGTGGTACAGAGCTTACGATGAGCGATTACCTAGACTTTTTTGGGGTATGACATAATATAGATAAAGTCAGTAGTTCCCTACAATGAGCTTGAGTGTACTATATATGAGCACATTGTTAATGTTATAAAAAATGGATTTTATATTGTGATGTTTTATCTTTTAGGTGGGTTACGAATTCTCGTTGGTAAGGAAGGTACATCCGTATCGATAGAGATTTCTAAACACTTAAATAAGGAAAACTGATGCAATATTATTTTAAATTGGTTAATGAAATAATTTTACCTAGAAATATATAAAAAATAATTTTCATAATATTATAGTATATTACGATTATTTAGGGTTGGTTTAGTAAGGCTTAATTAGTTCGAGCATTGACTATTTTCTTTAGGTTTTGTAGATAGTTTCCTTTTAATAGGTTGAGGAAATAGAAATTATGTGAGCATTGAAAATAATATCTTATGAATTAAGTTTCACAATTTGAATTTAAAGAGTTCGGTATAAGTGTTGTATTAAAGTTTGATTTAATACAAAATATTCTCGAGAAAGTTAGGATATTTACATTTCTTAAAATAGTTAAGTGATTTTTAATTCAAAATGATGTAGCTTTGATAAAGAGAATTTAAATACGAAATTTGAGAACTTAAATTCTGATGTTTTTGAATATGTTTTTCAAAGTTATAAAGGTAGAAATAATATTACTTGGAATGAATTTTGTTAAGTATGTCAAAGTTTAAATAAAAATTTTATGAAATTTATTTTCTTTGGATTATTTAAAAGGAGTCTTGATTTGTTTATTGTAATCCAAATAATCTTCTAAGTGATAGTCGGATGTTTGCTTAGGCGAATGTTATAGAGCACTTAGTAAATTATTCTCTTTACCATTGTATGGTCGAAACGCGTTCGAATCTGAAAGAACCCAAAAAAATAACATATACTTCAAAAATATACATAATATGATTTCAAAATGGTATTTGAGAAAGTAAAGTGTTTTGAGTCAACTAGTTCAAGTGACTCGAAAATAACTTTAAAATGGGAAGAATATGCGTTTGGATCATAAACATCTCTTAAATATTGTCCTTCTTGGTAAAGGAATGTAAGGTACTATTTGGTAGTACCCAACTCTTAAGTATTATTTCGGTATTACTCAGGCAATATATGTGCGTGTGTATATATGTATTTTCTATGGTTAAAATATATAGTTTTATTTCAAGTATGAATTTGAGTTAAATCCTAGTATTTTGGATCTCGAGTGTTCTTAAGAGACTCGTAATTCTGAATAAGTAGTTAAATCAGATAAAAGTATATGCTCTTTGGATGTAGCGAAGTATTACACTAGTTAAATCAAAGTTGGATTTTATGAAAAGTTAGCACCTCGATAGGAGTATATACTCTTCGGGAGCCATTGTTGAAGCTTTCCTTGTTCTGCTGAAGACGATCCTTTCGAGACCATGACCATGACATCTTGAGAGAAGAAGAGGAAGAGTGGATCCTCTTGACAACCTTAAGCAGTGGATACGAGTTTAGACCTCGCCCCTCTATGACTCTACCAAAGGAGCAAAAGTTAGGGAGTGGGGAGTCGAAGAGGAAGAGGAAGAAGAAGGATGAGCTACCCAAGACCGAATATGAGAAGAAGAAAGGGAAGAAGGGAGGCTCGTTCAAGTGATAGTTGTAGATATGTTTTGTTTTTGTAGACTGATAAGATGTGCGAGTACCACCCTCGCTTTTTGGAGGCACGATTTAGCTATGATGTACATCGTATCATTGATAAAAAGCTTTTGACATCTGGATAAACATTTGTTCCCTTTCAATACATACCATTCTAGTGTTCAAACACTCTGTGCATTTTCTAGTAGTGTACTCATTTAAGTGGCGTTACACTTATACTTTAGTTTGTTTGAGAAGTCTCGAGACTTTGGGAATTCGAAGGTAGATCGCGAAAACATGAGAACTTCCGGCAAGTACGTGGAGATACGAATTTTTCTACTTTGTATCCTGGGCACTTTGCTAGTTTTTCCTGTTTTCGTGAGTTAGAAGTTATATTGTTTTCTTCGATCCCGAGCTCCAGCTTGTTGGGTTGGGTTATCACGCGACCTTATGCGATTGGATCGGGACTAAAGTTGAATGTAACGCAACCAGTTGGCGCGATGCTCGAGAATTGAACTTGTTGGAACCGACTGCTTGGATATGCACATGAGATGTGAATATATAGTTGGGCTGTCATCTTTCAGATTCTATGCTTAATCCAATCACGTCACGATCCATTCCAAACAGGGTGTTAGCAGTCGACGATGACACCGATTTTAGTTATTTAAACTATAGGCGGTCATTGTGCCTTGGAATGTTGGTTTGTAGGGAATCTCAACATCGATGGACTTCAAAAGTGACTTTCGTGGTGTTGAGACTTCAAATTTGGACCATCTTCTCTGCGTGGTGGGACTGCTTCCAAAAGGTCGCTCCGTGAGTCGTAGAGAAAATGATTAGGGTAAGGAGGCAGGACTGGTGGAGATAATGTGGCCCCGGGCATTCTCTCTGTTGTGTGTGCCTCCAATAGTTCTTCCCGACATGCCCCCAGCTGACTAGGAGGTGACCGGAGTCTAGATGGAGGCGAATGGTTATGACGATAGCAAAGTGGAGGTATCGACTGAAGAATGAGGGTTTGCTTCTCATCCTCGTTTCGTCTTCAACAAAAAAGACAAAAGTGGAGTGAATCGCAAACCGATTTCTCCAGTAACGACCTTAGAGACCACTGGTTCGATGTAGACGGTTGCAAGAAATGGTGGAGGACTGATGCCCCTGGGCCTGCTCCCGTGAGTGCCCCAGGTAGTGCTTCCCGATGTACCCCCGGCTGACTGGGAAACTATCGGAGCTCATATGGGGGCGAAAGGTCATGATACTGCGAAGTGGAGGTGTCCGATGGAGAATAAGTGTTTGTTTCTAGTTCCCTTTTCGTCTTCGATGAGGGAGACATAGGCGGGGGTGAGTTGCAAAACGATATCTTCGGTGACAACCTGATAGACAACTGCATCATGGAAGCTTCCATTCTAAGTGTTCGAGCACTCTTTACACTTTTCGAGAATCGTACTCGTGCAATGTGACTCGGCGTTTCACTTATAGTTTAGTTGGTCGAAACTCCACTCTTGAGAAACTCAAATCATGTGGAATTCGAAGAGACTGACTTCGCTCTCAAGGCTCCCTTTCGATCGCTAAACTTGAGGCGTTGCAAAGTTAGGATGGTGCCAAAGGACTACCGCCTGAGTACGCCAAAGAGTAGGTAGGTCGGGCTAAATCCATTGTGCTTAGTGGGGGTGCCAACATACTGCCAAAGTACCCCGGAGCAAAGGTAGGCCGGGCTAAACCCGTTGGACTTAGTGTATGCAAATTAGAGGTGCTTCGGCGATCCATAGATGAAGCTCGAAGACTGGAGCTAATGTTTTTATACTTTGTACAAGGATTACACTAAGTTGATTGCACGACAACTCAAGATACTTGTCGAAATTACAACACAAAAGCGAAATACTATGGAAATGAAAACAGCTTTGTTCATATAAGGTGTGACTTAAACAAGACGAGTCGTAAGGTGCAACATCGATGTTCAAGACGCTTATTGTTGCTGCAGTCTTGCTGAGTCGAAAGGATGATCCCGAAGGATCTAGTTGCTAAGTGGGGTCTTGTTTGATTGAAATTCTTGGTGCGCATTGAATAACTCGAAAATTTCATGCAGTGAACCCCGTGTGTATCGCTCGAGCATTCCCTTACGGACAAGTTTTTCGATGTTGTCTTGCAAGTGGCGACATTCGTTGGTGTCGTCTCCGCGGATGTTGTGGAACTAGAAATACTATGTGGATTCTCTTGGTTCGTTCGACGGACCCCTAGGCTTTGGCTTTTTGTATGGAAAAACATTGCAGGTCTCGAGGTAAATATTCTCGAGGGAGTTGTTGAGCAGAGTGTAGTTGCGGAAAGAAGGAAGTCTAGGACGCTTCCTCTTTTTGTTGCGACTACCTCTGTTTTGCCAGTTTGAGCAGTTTTATGTGGAGCATTAGGACTGGAGTCATTTGAGCGTTGGACTTCATCTCGAAGTAGGTCTTCAAAGCGGGAAGCTCGATTCCTTTGCACTTCTTCTCGTCATAGGAAATGTATGGCCTTCTCGTAGAAGGCTTCCAAGGTCTCAGGTTGTGTTCGATCAATCCGTGCTCCAAATTCAGAATTAGGAAGTACGCCCTTGGTGAATTGGACTAGGATAGTTCAGGGACTCAGGTCTTGGACATCCTCCAAAGCATTGTCAAATCTCTTAACATCGGTCAGAGTTTCATCGGTACCTTAGAAGATGTGCGTGTTGAATTGTTTGATTAAGTCCCTGGCTAGTTGGCCGAAGATCGATATGGTTCTTGGCGAAAGTTGAGTAAATCATAGAGGAGGCACACCTTCTACGAAGACGAGGATGCACATGCACTTCACTATGTCAGTGGCGTGGGCATAACCCATGGATGATTCATATCGGTTTATGAAATCTCGAGGATCATATTCCCCCAAGTAAGCTTCGATCTGTGGCATATGGAAATGTGTGGGCCATTCATCATTGAGTACATCTTCAATGAAGGGGTTACATCTCACATTGGTTTCCTAGTCGTCTGTGATGTGACCTCGAGATTCTTTCATGATGCTGCAAACCAAGTTGGCGAGAATGGGAATTCGAATCTCCGTTGGATTCCAGCGGTCCAGACTCAACTCAGGAGTGCGCAGCCTTGGACGTCTTCTCATATGGATGTCGTCTTCATCTCGAGAATCTTTGACTTCGGATCTTTGAATTTGCAAAAGTCGATTAGTGGGAACTTGGGCCTGGTTTGTTGCATGAAGCGTAGGCGACAAGTTCAGATTTGCAACAAGTGAATCATATTGAGTAAGGGGTTAAGCGCTAATCCTTTGTCGAGATTAGTCGGGAGCAATCGAAATAACAGTTATTATAGAGAGAAGCGGGAACAAACTTAGAGAGATATAATTTGGAGGTGGCTAATGCCCAAATCCACTGGAAAGCGAATGATTTCGCGTTAAGCATGTTGTTGAAGCCATTGAGTTAATCCAATATTTTGGTTGATTTGTTTGTTGAGGCTCCTTTGAGTTTCTCCTAACTTTATCTTAGTTTCATCGAATTGAACTTGATAGACGAGTGCATTGAGATTAGAAGTAGCAGAAATATTTGCATTGGTCGGAACTTCAGTGGATTGAGGCTGAAGGGAGTTTTCCAAGTCAAAATCAATCGTGGAAGGTCCAACCGTAATGTTCTTTCTTTGGTCACCATTATCGATAGATTTGGTAGGTAAGTTTTGAAACATTTAAGTAGCACTCCAAGTCTCGATGATCAAATGCTAGGAAATGAAAAGTTTCTAATTTTCTCAATGGAAGTACCGGAACATTGACTATAGGTGGGTTATAACCCCCCCCCCCAACCTGGCACGCCAAAATATTGACGGTCAAAACTGGTTGCTAATACTTGAGAATTACACGACGGAAAAAACAGACGTTCGAAATGGAAAATAAGCGATTTGCATTATGAGTATGCAAGGGAAAATGCTAGAACAAGGTCACACAATTTTTATAGTGGTTCGGCTCGTCGGAGAATACGTCCACTCTGGAAGTTTAGTACTTTTATTACTTCACTTTTGCAAATTACAATATGGAATTGGTGTATCTCCAAATGTACAAGAGTTATGATAGTTCTTATTGTTATATTGAGCGATCTCGAGTGTTATGCTTAGTAAGGGAGGTAGTAGGTTAAGCTTCGTGATCCAAATGCTTGAAAGCGGAAGTAGGAGCCTTCATGCGTCCATGAAACCAAGTCAAGTCAAATGGGGATCGAAGGGCTAGAATGTTTTCATGAAGCTACCATGCCCATGGTGGGGGTGGCAAGGAGGTCCAATGATGGGTTTTATCCCTTCTTCCCAAAATGTCGTGGCAGCCCAATATGGTCCAAGAATCCAAGAAGATGGTTATTCTTCTTCTCGGAGTGTAGGAAGGTACTTAGGAGGTTGTAGGAAGATTATCTCCTCCCTAGAAAGGTATGAGAGAAAAGAGCCAACCCCCTCCACGCTGCAGAATCATGGGTATTGATAGGATAGGGCAGGCATGTGAAGTATAAGGGAGTAGGTGAGGAAGTGGGGCCACAACCCACATTTCATATCCCCGGGATTGGTACGACTTTCAGGGAGTTAGCTTTTTCCTTCATAACATATTCTTCGTGTCATGCCACATCCTTTTCGTATCCTGGCACCTTTGGGTATCCTAGCATTTTTCATATCCCGAAAAGACACGAAAAGAGGAACAGTTTCAGTGCTTGGAGTGGTACGAAGTGGAGCTGTGGGATACGAACTTGCAAGGATACGAAGAGTGGAGGGGCAGATATAAAATCCGAGAGTCGGCTTGAGGGATACGAAAAGAGAAGGGACAATGTGTTGGATACGTAGTGGTTGAGGGATATGAAACTTGGGAAGTAGCTGGAGTGG
Source organism: Allium sativum (assembly GCA_030737875.1). Classification (NCBI taxonomy): domain Eukaryota; kingdom Viridiplantae; phylum Streptophyta; class Magnoliopsida; order Asparagales; family Amaryllidaceae; genus Allium; species Allium sativum. Next base: position 44,994,277 of record CM060915.1, on the reverse strand, counting down.
ATACGAAATCCTGGGATGGTGGAGCGAATACGGAATCCAGGAGTCATGTCCTGAGGGATTTGAAATTTGTGTTAGTGAGAGTTTTGATGAGTTGTGAGGTTAGGATGCGAGTAAATGTTGAGGCTTAGGGCCGATCCTGAAGAGTAGGTTGAAGTTTGAGCAGCTTGGTTGAGCCGAAATGACCATTCTTATACGACTCTATTTGGTCTGGAGTCTTGAATGCTTCGGCAATGCTTCTGGGTTGTTGACCCACGCGATGGACTGAGTCGTGTTAGCTTGAATTGCTTTTGAAAACCGAGCCAAAAGGTTAGTTAACAGATATAGTCTAGTTCATCCTAGTTTTCTAAATTAATCCCCAAATTAACATCAAATCATCTCTAATTTCTAATTAGAAGCTAGATCAACAATAGAGGGTTTGAGCTTGTTTTTTCTTACAATTCCTGCACTTTCCTTATTGTTCGATAGATCAGCATTCAACATCGAACTGTAAGATTAGGTGAATGGTTATGATATCTCATATGTCTATATTGGATTATATTTTGTACATAGGGATTTGAACAACTTATATATTAATTCAACTCTAAATTTTGATCAGGTCTATTAATTTTAGATCTAGAAACCCCTTGGATAACCTAGCTTTGTGTAACAAGCCGGAAATTTTAATTTGAACAAATATTTAATTTATTTTTAAATATTCGTTAAATGGATTTTTATAAATTAATAACTCTTGTAAAGTGATAAATTGAAATTTAATCATAGAATTTGATTTATATTTATAAATTGTTCATTTGAAAACCGGGAATATAACCGGAACATATATCTTGGATTTCATCTTATAGTCGAGTAGAAATTAATTTTTATTAATTTTATTAATGTATTATATATAAGAGTTCATTTATAAGAGATATATTATTTACATAAAAGTGTAAGAATAATGATAAGTAGTGTTTTGAGGTTGTTTTAAAATAAAATCAATGGATTTAAATTATAAAAGTTAATACATTTAAATGGATGTTGAAAGGAAAATGAGTGGTATTTTAAATGACATTTAGAAAATAAATGAATTGTTGAATTTTAAATTTTTAAAAGAAATATACATATGCATGTAACTTGGAATTTGTATTGATAGATATAAGTATTTTTATTAAACAAAATTTGAAAAGTAAGTTAAATAATATAGTGATTATTTAAAATACATGATGTCATATGTAAAAGATAAATTATGTATATACATAAGGAAGCTTACAAATAGGGTTGCACACAACCCATATTCAATCCGACCCGACCTAACCCACCAACCCGACCCAACCCACATAAACCCAACCCACCCCTTCCTAGTCTGGGTCGGATATGGGTTACATTTGTAACCCATACTATATACGGGTAAAGTGTTATATTTTGTTCTACCCAACCTTACTTTAACCCAACCCAACCAACCCCATATTAAAAAAACTAATTTAATATCATCCCATTTAAAATTAGAATAGTCTAAGCACATAATAATATTTATGTATTCTATAGTAAACATACAAAAAATCATATTTCATGTCAATCCAAACTAGATAGAATTTGGTAAAGATATTTTAAAGAGCATTCTAATGTATTTTAAAATGAAATACTTGTTCTACTATGTACTGAATTAATTTCGTATGATCTGTTTTACAATGAAAATTTAATAAAATATGTGTTATGATGAATTAATTACTTTAAATGTATTATGTAGCTAAAATCTAATATATTAAGCTGAATATTTTAATATTATTTTTTAAAATATACCCTTAATTATATTCCCATTTTTTATTAAATTATGCAACCCAACCCTACTTGACCCGACCCAACCCGTACTTCAACTCAACCCATATCCAACCTCATATAGGGTTAGATACGGGTTAAACCACCCTAAACCCATACCTATGCAGGTCGGATTAAGTATTTGGCTTAATCCGACCCAACTCATACTTTGTGCAGCCCTACTTACAAAAGAAGGAAAGGGAAACATAACTACGTTGGAAATGACATTAGTACGAAAATAAGATACTTAATAAAAGGAAGAAGGCACTAATGTTGAAAATATTGTACTTATATTAGAGATTCTGCATAAAATTAGTAACTGATAATAATTAAAGCAAATAACATGTAAGCTAGTGAGACGGTATGCTTTCTTTTCTCCTTTTTCTATTTATCCTTCCAATACTTGTTTATTTCGTTTCACTTCCAAAGGCAAGTTCAAAACTTCATAAGAAAGGAAAAGTTTAAAAAAAACAAGAAGTAAGCAAACAAGAAACTTTCAAGTTAAAAATCTACAAACTTTCAATTTAATGTAAGAAACTTCGTTTGAGTCTTGGATATGAATAGGGTTTAAAAATCCAAATTTGAAGGTTAAACAAGTATGAATCCTTATTATTTGCATGTATATCCTATGTAGAGCTTTTGGGTGTTTATGGGAATGCTTAGTCTGTTTGTTGTTAGGTAAAAACAGCAAAAACAATCCTTACATGTTTAAGTATAAGTAAATATTTTAGTTTGAACCATTAATCATGCATATGCTGATTTATTCATATGTTCGAAAAGAAAAACAAGACAAACTTGGTTAAAATGTGAGTAAAATCATCATGGCCTCAGATTTTGTTTCATATTCAAACTAAGTAAAAATAGTATATAAAGGTTAATTTTTTTTATAAAATATTATGTGTACGTATATATATATATATATATGCTTGGAATTTTTTGTATAAGTCATGTATACATTTTATAAGGAGAGTTAGCTCACTATAAACTTGTTCGACGCTACGAAAATTTCTATTTAATTAGAAATCCATCGCACGAGTGTTATAAACCGAAAGCCCATGGCATACACTTATAGTACATGGTGAATACAGGTCGATCCGTGGGGAAAAAAATAATTTTAAAATTTTACTCAATCGAATTGAGCTAACATGAGATTTTGTTAAAACTAAAAAAAATAGAAACAACAAGTAAGCTAAAATTGAGATTAAAAACCAATTAGAGGTAACTTCACTTTCCTCTTTTTACACATAGATCAACAAAAGAAATCGTATAATGACCTCTCTTTAATCTAAGTAGGATTAGTAATATAATTATCATAAGCATAACCTATTTGAGTTATTAGTTAACAAAAAATAATCCATCAAACTATAATACACAACTAATCTTACTTATTCACTTTCATGAAACATGGCAAAGAAAATGAAACAAAAATCTAGTTTAAGTACTCGTTTCCCAAACCAGATTTTTCGATCTTGAATCGTTTTTGAAACATCGCGCAAATCGGATTGAGATTTAAATCGAATGTATCATTGCCTAACGCCTTAACACTCAAAAAAAAAAACTTGTTTGGACTGAGGATTTAGATATGCACATAGGTTTAGAGCATACCAATGAACCACAGACATATGACTGAGCCATCGATTCCATAATTTGATTCTCAATCCAATCACGACATAACTGCGACTCTATCCAAATCCCAAGACGTTGGTTAGCGATGATGATGGTTTTAGTTAAAAAACTAAAATTTTGTCTGCGCATCCTACAATTTTTATTATAATTGCATTAGCATGCATAAAACTTCATGTTCCATATTAATTCACACCAAAATGAGGGGATAGATTTTATCATGCTAACTATTGTAGCTATCTTTAAACGTATAGTTTGTTATGACATCAAGTAGCTCTCAACGATTCCAAGGCTTATCGACTGAAGTCGTAGAACCATCTTCGAGTTCAAATGAATCTTCATAAGATTCCAGCCGGACTGTTGGCGAACATGAGACCTCTGAAGCCTCTACTCCAAACCAACACACCAGCCCATCTAATATTCACAATCAAGAGGAGCAGTGCAAAGGTTCGTACCTCAAAAATTAGCATGAGGATGAGCCAGTTGCTCAGGAAATTCATGGGGAAGTTGAGGGAGATCTATAAGAGGCTGAGGGGGAAGGCGATGCGTAGGAAGACGCTCTAATGGTACCAGATATGATGGAAGATGCAGTTATACCAGAGAATCCTGTATATTCGGTTGCCTCTAAGATCGATGAGGTTGCATTGAGGTGGATCTGCAAGAGGTATAACACACCATGGGACGAAGTGTGAGTCTCTACAAGAGATGACAGGTGCACAATCCTCCGAAAGAATACACTACGTGGAACAAATATATGTGTTCCGTTTGGTATGTGCCCCCATCATGGCCATTTATTCGAGATGTGTTGTGCTCCTTCCGTCTAGCGCCAATGTAGCTTCACTACAACGCATATGCCTTCTTGCTCGAAACCTACATCCGGTATATAAAGAAATTGGGTATAGAACCAGCTAAGGGGGAAATTTGATACCTCTACTCCCTTAAGAGAAGAAGCACCTACCCTTCCTCCATATGTTTTGTGACGACCGCCCATATCCCCCGCACTATACAAGAGGAATAATGCGCTGAAAGGCGTGCCAAGCAGCTATGGACGATCATCAAGGTATGGTAGATAAACGAAATATATCGTAAACTCACAGTACAAGGATAAATTATAATAGAATATATACAGCAGGTAATGATAGTGAAGCAAAAAACACTAAACTTTCATGACAACTAGAAAGTATTCCCATACACGTGGATAACAACAGTAGTGTTTGTACAATTTGCCTCACTACAACACTCATAAAAATAGCATACAGCAAAAACAAATACTAAATAGTAGTAAAAATAGTACGCCAGCCTCCTGCTCGCCTCCGAACAGCAACACTGCCCTCACTTAAGCTACCTTTACCTGCTACTTAGTCTGCCCATCCAACAATCGGATGAGCAGCCCAAGGTAATAAGAGGAAACATAAAACCTTGAGTCAGAGAACGGTCTTAGTGGGCGATAAAACAGCTAACAAACTTCAACAATAAAGTATATAAGAAGGGATAGATAAGCATACTAATCTACCCACGACACCAGAGAAGAACTCAACCTTATCTTTCACACATCGGACAGTGATAGCCTTTACTATAAAAAATTCAATCATTCATCCATGGAAACCAAAAGACCCATTCAATCACGGAAAGCACTCATAACATCCAGATTATATATATATATATATATATATCTCATGTAGACCATCCTAATCGAATTCAACATCCCTTAAGTACAAGCCCCAGAGGCCTAAACCAATATCAGACAAGCACCCGTGAAACATCTCCTTCGACTTTGGACAACCTACATGAGACGGTATAAACAGAACAATTAATCATCCATGACTGACTCTGGCTATCACCGCCAATCTTGCTTTGAAACCATCATTAATCGTATGACGACAAACCTTGCCAAAGGTCAAGGGCTAATGGTAACCCCAGTTCTAGCATAAACTCCATATGTCCAACCTTGACAATGTCCAACCTTGACAACTAGGCCTTTCAACGATACCCAAGGTACTCGACCTACAATCGGTCTTTTGGGTGCCCCCATCGTACCCCTGCTTTGAGCCTGCTAGAATTTACGATAACGATAATCTCTCGGCCTTTGATATCTCTAGTCGTCCAACCTTGACGGCTATTTGCTGCTCAAGCGACCTTATCGAGCAACCATTATCCACCAACTCACGACTTTTGCGTTGTCTGCCTATTCGTTGCTTTTCACCGATCAACGAACGTATCATATCACTTCGAACATCCCCTTCTGGATTCTTGTCGAAGCCACCGCCATCGTTGAACCAACCAACATCTTTTTAAGGTTCAAAGCAATCCATAGCATTATTTCAGCATTTCCTAACTTCTCGATTAAATTTACTTTGAAGTCACACCATCACTGGAAATGTCTGGGTCACTTTAGCCCGAATCACTTCTGGCTGATCCAATTCTGGCTGAGCCAATTCTAGCTGAGCCAATTCTGCCCGATCCAACTTTTGTCCAATCCAACTTCTGTCTGAGCCAACTTCTGCCTGATCCAACTTCTGCCCGATCCAACATCTGGCCGAGCAAACTTCTGCTTGAGCCAACTTCTGCCCGATCCAACTTCTAGTCGATCCAACTTCTGCCCGAGCCAACTTCTCGCGGAGCCAACTTCTACCAGGTCCAACTTCTGGCTGAGCCAACTTCTGCCGGATCCAACTTCTACCCAATCCAACTTCTGGCTGAGCCAACTTCTACCCGATCCAACTTCTGGCTGAGCCAACTTCTGCCCGATCCAACTTCTGCCCGATCCAACTTCTGGCTGAGCCGACTTCTGCCCGATCCAACTTTTGCCCGATCCAACTTCTGCTCGAGCCAACTTTTTCCCGATCCAACTTCTGCCCGAGCCAACTTCTGGATAGTGCAGTTCAACTCCGATTTCGACCAAAACTTTGCCAAACGATGAATCCGACGAATCCAACTAAACCAAAATCATCAAACACAATCATATACATATCATAACATTACTAATCACACGAATATGACGATTTCCACAAAAATGATGTAAATCTCACCAAAAACCATCAAAATGAACATATGATCAAAATGAGAGATCTAACTAACACAAACATGTAAAATGACATGAAATTAACAAGTAAAACTTGTTAGATTAGATCATAGGGCGATGCATACGAAAATGAACATGTAATAGTGTAAATCTATGGTAAAACATTCAAATTTGATGAGAAACATGCACAAACACTCATATACTTCATTGCATTCATGTGAGAGATGTAAATCACTCACCGATTCTCCAAAACAAGCTAAAATGATAGAATTATGAATCCGAACAGCAAATACTTCGAACCAATCCCCTTAATCCGATGAATTTGCCCTTGGAACGATGTAGATCTAACCTCGAATGGTGTAGATCTTCGATTTTCCTCCTTGGATTTGGATTTTTAATGGTGGAAAGGTGTTAAAGGAAGAAGAAGCACAAGGTCTCCAAATGAGAGAATGAGAGAAGTAACCTATTCTCCATACCCCTCACCCTCTATTTATAATTTCCACCAACCCACTAATGGGCCTCCCCAATTCAGCCCATTAGGCTCTCCAAACCTGAACAACCAACTGAAAAACCCTAAAACAGCAATTTCTCCCAAACTACTGAGCCAAATCCTTAATGTAACCACTCTACGGAAAGGCAATCATCAATTCCTTTCCAATGGCACAGGTCTCACACTTTGATTCAACCTAAGTCAAAAGTTATTCCCTGTACAAGACTGACAGTGGCAAAATGATCACAAACAAAATCGGTAAAAATTATGGACATGTCTCACATCCCCATAAGCAACATATTAAAAGATGAGAATGATCCGACCCTCAGGGAATAAAATAATAATATTTTACAATCTTTCGATACATAAAATGCGGGCTGTTAGATGTTTAGAGGCATGGACCGACAATCGCTTCATCCTGGGAGAATGGAACAAGCTTTGTTACTTCTAATATGGTGGTTCTACATTCGACGCCCTTCTGGATTTACGAGGAGAAGACTTGGGGGTCGTAAGTGTTTTGATACTTATGTATATTCCAAGTTACTCGAGTCGTAAGCTCCAAACTAACTTGAAACTTAATCTGGTATGTATTCCTCAAATTCTAAGGGTTCACATTTATCTTGAGAGGGTTTAGGAACCGAGGGAGGTCGAAAACGAATACCGTAATAGCCAAACTCTACTCTCAGATCATTTTCTTAAATTGATGGGTTACTTCCCAAAGGTCGCTCAACGGGTCGTAAAAGAAAATGACATGGAAACTGATTAGGGAGTAGTATCTCCAGGTCAGCAAAAGGATGTGCCCTTATTGTTCTTCTTGACGTGCTCACGGTTGAAGAGGAGGAAGTCGGAGCTCGAGGGGAATGTAGAAGTCCATGATGGCGGTGGTAATGAGGAGTTTTTTTGGAGAGAAGGGTTTGCTTTCCACTCCTGTTCCATATCCGATAGCGGAGATGAGGTTGTGAGAGGCTGCCAATCGAAAATCACTACATCAATGGATATGGAAGGCCAATTCAAAGGCCTGGGTAAGGTCCTCATCGAAACGTCATCGTTCGGGTTAAGCGACACAAATGTCAAAACTTATTGTTGAACGTTAAGAAGGTTACCCTCTTCAAGCCAGCCAACAATCAGTCAATAGGGGGAACATTAGGACACACACTCATAAGCATGCATGATACAAGACTTGATTTGCGCGTGTGTGGGATGTTCGTCTCTGACTCGAGATTTTACTTGTGTAGGCAAGTGACCACGAAAGTGATAGAGAACGGGGAACTGGAAGCTGTCGACAATCGAAGTCACATATTATGAGCACCTTCTTCAAGGGCACTCAGAAGCGAGAGAGGAAGTCAAAGAAGCCCTATGAGAATGATAATGGATATCATTGTCAAGATTATCCTCGACGCTCGGAGTCTCCACCACCGAGAACAAAGCCAGTCGAGCTGGAAAAGAGGAGTGCGCCAATGAACACCAAGAAGTAGACAACTCCTCCACTTCCTCCTCATGTTCCTATATCGGGATACGAGCCCCTTGCTTTGGTGATCAAAAACGCAGACTGGGATAGGCCCATCGTTGGGACAGAATAGGGCAGGAGAGGAGGTAGAAGGCATGGTGCGGTTGTAGAGAGGGGTCCTGAAGCTGAGGAAATGACTCTGGACTAGAGGATGGCCTATTTAGCAAATTATTCCCCAAGCTATTATTTCAAGGAGCTCATCCGGTTGCCCAAGTTTCATCCCATCCCTTGGACATCGACAAAGAAACATTTAACAAGACTTAGGATATCTACAACAGGTACCGGGTCACCATACGCTATGGTTGAAGGCTTTCAAAGATGATCCATATGAAGAATTATATCATAGATGACTTAAATCTCAAGGAAAGTGATAATCAAGATAGGATCAAGGCCTGGGAAGTTGAGATCGAGGGGCCAAAGAAAGAGTCGCTCATCGCCAATAAAAAAACTGAAAAATCTCATATGGCTATCATTCAGGCCCAAAAGGGGCATAAGGAGGTGAAGACTTCTTTGTTAGCTCGAGCTGTCATAGTCGAGAAGGACAACAAGCAGTTTTTCGAAGAGAATCCGCAAATGCGAAAAGAGAACGAGGAGACCAATCTCCTCAGGAGGAAATGCGAAGAGATTAGGAAAATGCTAGAGTCAAATAACATTAAGCTCGAGCAGGCCAGGAAAGAGAAAGAGGCAATGGAGGCTTCCAACTGGGATGTGTTGGGCTAGGCTAGATGAAGTTAAAAAACAATTCGAGGCCCAATTGGAGAAACTTGGAGAATTGGTTAGGAATGTTGAAGTGGATGTTGAGAGGCGAGGGAGCAATCAATCCTAGGATTTTATTCAAATATCATTCAACACCATTGAATTTTGTAGGTCGATGACTACGCTTGCATCCTCGCTGTGACTTGGGTGAGATTCCTAAAGGACAAGGGGATTGCCCAGGATGTGGATTCAGTGGATGAGGAAGCATTAATGACTCAGTTCTTGACTAAGGATGAACATCGAATATTAATAGAAGGGAAGGGAATAGTGAAAGAGGACGTTAAGGCAGAAGCAGCGGGGTGAGCTAATGCATTGAAAGGGAAGGCGGTGATGACAGAGAGCATCATTGTCGCTCATACCCCTGAAGTAGGCGCTTCCTAGTTCCAAGCTTCTCTGCTAGCTACCATTGGTGATTGACCCCATCCACATTACGATCTCGACTTCCCAGGGATGCAGAGTACGGGCTTCCTTCCATCGATGGCTGAAGGCACCAGGCCAATGGGAGTTGGAGAGAAAATGCTGGGAGGTATATCCATATTCACTATGGTACTTGAAAATATGTTATCAAGATGCAGAAGTAGACTAACACGTCTTTCTCTTCGACGTGTAGGTACTTTTTGAATGGAGATCCCAGTTGGCTTTGAGGAGATAATGGATGTCGGGCCCACATTCGTTGTCGATGCATACAAGAGCTAAACGGGCAATGAATTTGCCTACCATGAAATCTACGCGTGCTTGGAAGTGTTAGAGATTGACCAAGGTGGATTGTTCGAAGGGATGAAAGAATTTCAAAAGATATTTGAGGACGAAAAGCGGATGAGATAAAGTAGAGGTGAGGATGACCGGCCCGGCTGGCAAGGCAGGTGGGCCAACCATGCATGAATTGGAGTAACAACAACATGCTTGCATGTCTGTCAAATAGGAGGAGTTCGAGGCAAAGAAGAGATCCAAAGAAGAGGCACTTATTGTAACACCCCGAATTTTAAGTTAATACTGAAATTCACTAATTATAGGATAAATAATCTCAGACGTGGGAATTGGGGGTAACGGGCTGCGTTATTGCGTTCGTCTCGGAAAAATACGCGAAATAGAGTCCGAGTTTTCGAAAATCGGAGTCCGTATGGCCCAGTTATGGCCCAATGAAGTTTGCAGAAAATTTAAAACTAAAACAGATTTAAAAATTTAAAATGTTCAGATTTGGAATGGGCCAGGCGGGGTCAGGCGGGAAGTTTCCCGCCCAGCCCATGTCGACAGGGCTGTCGACAGGCCTGTCGACAGGGGTGTCGACATGCCTGTCGACTTGCCTGTCGACAGGGTCCAGGCGCCCAGTGAACCTGGGTGCACCAGGTTGCACCAGGTTGGGTTTCAGGCTGGCTAGGAGGGCTGGTTCTAGAGATTTCCTAAATCTAAAGGTCCTAAGCTAATCTAGGGTTAATCTAAGGGCCTAAAACACTCACCTAATCCTATAAATAAGACCCTAACCCTCCCCTAATTCATTCATAATTAAATCTAGTAACTAAACTATGGCAAATTGAAACTTGAGAGAGCCACCATCAAAATTTAGAGAAGGGATAGCATTCCAAATCAACTTCTAGCCTCTTAATCTTCTTCATTAGTTTGCTAATTTTGTTTTGGTGAGCTTCTATCCCCTTAATAATCAATTGTTAAATTGATTAAGATAGGATATGATGATGTATGGTTATGTTTGTGGATCAATGTGTTTATGCAAGCTTAATATTGTATATGTCATGTGTTTTGCAAGTTATATGCTCTATGTCATGCAAGTTTAGTGTATGTATTCATGACATTTTTTATGCAAGTTTAATGTTATATCTATATGCAAGTTTGGTACTATGTTTCATGATGATTATGATGCAAAACACTAAGTTGGACATTGATCTATTATGTAACATGTTATGCATGCATATGAAGTTATGTGAATAATGATGCAAGTTATATGTATGTTTAAATGCAAGATTAACATGTTATGCATGCATATGAAGTTATGTGAGTAATGATGCAAGTTATATGTATGTTTAAATGCAAGATTAACATGTTATGCATGCATATGAAGTTATGTGAGTAATGATGCAAGTTATGTGTATGTTTAAATGCAAGATTAACATGTTATGCATGCATATGAAGTTATGTGAATAATGATGCAAGTTATGCAAGATTAACATGTTATGCATGCATATGAAGTTATGTGAATAATGATGCAAGTTATGTGTATGTTTAAATGCAAGATTAACATGTTATGCATGCATATGAAGTTATGTGAATAAATATGCAAGTTAGGTGTATGCTCAAATGCAAGTTGGGTTAATATGTGTTCATATATGCAAGTTGACATTCTCTTAACCCATGACAAAGATATATGCTAAACCCATGTTATGTGTGATGGATCTTCCCCTTTTATTTTGACATAAAATGAGAACGATTTACGTGGGGAACGATGGGGTGGGTAAATATGTTAATAAATGGATGATTGGGTATGATTAAGCATACCATAAAAAAATAAGTTACCATAAGTGGGAATTTACCTATTGAGTTAGGTCTACCCCATGGGAATTTACCTATTGAGTTAGGTCTACCCATGTTATGGTAAACTTGATATTAATTAGGAATAATTAATATGGGGGTGATTAATTAGGTGTAATTAATCGACTAAGACACGAGGTTGGACTCATTTGTAGTGTAAAACTGCCCGGACCCGACCGGCTTAACCAGTTGCTACAAATGTCAGCCCAATGTGAGAGGTCTTAGCCATAAATTAAATACGTGATTAAGGTAAAGACACGAGGTTAGACTCTGTTATGACGTAAGACTGCCCGGGTTCTACCGGCTTAACCAGGCGGTCATAACAGCCAGTCTAATGTGGGAGGTCTTTATGGGAGATCACGGTCTTAATTAATTAAGAAACACTTAACCATGGTAGCATGTAGTGGGACATGAGGGGTTAAGTGGGTGCCTTGGGTGGCATAAGGAAATTTTGTGGTTGCCTTGGGTGGCATGTGGAATCTAGTGGGTTGCCTTGGGTGGCAATAGAAAATACGATTAGAATACTTAACCAAGTGGAAACATGTAATTAAAACATGATTAAAGGGTTAAGTGGGATACACTAGATATTTGACAAGCTTAAGTGGGTAGCTTGTGGGGGCCCATTTCAACCAATATCCCAAACGTATCTTTGTGGGCTCGACCCATGTCGAGTGACGGGACACGCATATTGGGCTTGATTATAAGAGGCCAAAAAGGGTTAGCGGTGACAACGCAAGTCCAACGGGTTTCATATGCGTGTGTGGGCCCGGGCTGGTAGATAAGTCGTTGTTGCATCGTGTAGATATAAAGCCGTGCACCGTTGATAGTATTTGGTAGCCACTTTAGGGGAGTGATACACCCCACTGTGGGACCAGCACGGGTATCTACGGTAGGGAGCCGATCGATGGGGAGTAGTGGGTACACCTAATAAAGATAGGGACAGACGGCACCTATGTAGGGGTACACGAAACTACTGGGTAAGAATTACTGAGTACACCTAGTGGAGATAGGGGCAGACGGCACCTATGTAGTGGGCTAGGAGTACATGAAATTATTGGGGGAAATTTTCTAAGTCCTTGGAAGGGATCAACCTTTAAGTAGGAATGACTGGTGTGGTGCAGTTAGTAATTATCCTTGGGTGGGTAGATGCGTCCTGACCGTTATCTTAGTTCATCCTATGTTGTTGGCTATTTAGTGTAGTCATTATCCCCAAAGGTACCGTACCGAGTTCATGTCATACCCTAATTACTTTAATAATTGTATTGTTAAGGTTATAGGGCTCACTCAGACTTATGTCTGACCCCGTTGTTTTTATCTTTTTTTCCCAACCCTCAGGTCCTACGGTGGATCCTAGCGGTAGTAGAGCTTGATCGGATTGCTGTTCCAGCCATTGGGAGCTTGGGTAGATGTAAAGCTCCAGTTATCCATTTATCTTTTCTTTTGTCATGGCTATTGTATGAGAGAGTGGGATTATGTACTTCTTTATTTTGACAGATATTGTACTTAACTTTTATCATGGTTTTATGATGTAACCAGACATGTTTATTTCCGCTGTTATGAGATGATGTTTTAAATTTCAAATACTGATTATATCTGTCTTGGTGTGATTTTTCTGTTCTATATTCACTAAAATACTCCACCGATGTTATGGCATTCCCTTAGTGAGTGACTATAGCGGGCGTGGGGTGTTACACGTGGTATCAGAGCAAAGGTTACCGGAACAGATAAAATCTTTAGAAAACTATTTTTCTAAAACATTTTTGGAAAAGATATTTTCAAAAACATGTCTTTTAAAGAGAAAAGTTTTTGAAAGAAAAGCATAATCCCCAATAGCCATATCTATATCCTTCGAATTCTCCGTTTTGAATCTTTCCTTTTTCGTTTCAGCATGGCCGAGAATCTTAATTTTCCGGAGGGTGTGACGATACCAGTATGGTATAGGAGATTGATGGAGGCTAGGGCCACCACTACGGGTCCAGCAAATGTTCCTCCACCAACCGTAGCACCCGATCTTCCTCCTCCCCCTCCTCCTCGCACGGATACTTTTGCTAAGACTTGTAAGGAGTTTAAAGCTATGGGAGGGAAACCTTTTCAAGGATCTGAAACTTTTGTGAAGGCTAGAGATTGGCTTAAGGAGGTGGAAGAGTTGATAGATATCTTTGAGATGGAAGAAGGAAAGAAAGTCAAGTTGGCTGCTTGGTTAATGAAGGGAGAGGCCTCATTCTGGTGGGAGGTCACTAATGGAGAACGCCCCGTTGACTCTTGGGCGGATTTTAGGCAAAGATTTGTGGCGAAGTTTCTCTCAAGGGCGGAGGAGAACTTGTATATGGAGAGATTCTTGACACTAAAGCAAGGAAATCTTTCGGTGAAGGAATATGTTAACAAGTTTAATCAGTTGGCAAGGTTTGGCCTAGATATGGTGAATACACCGGAGAAGAAGGCTTTGCGGTTCGTGAAAGGCTTGAATGAACCTATGCATGGGTTGGCTATGACTCATATCCCTATGGGGGCCACCTTTGAGAAGCTAGTTGACATGGCACTCATGTATGAGGAAGAGAAGGGTCCTAATGCTAATAAGGCACCCGAAAAGAAGGGAGATCAAAAGAGACCTCAACAACAGCAAAGCAAAGGTGGGAAAGGCAACGGTGGCAAGAGCAAGAAGAAGAAGTGTTTCAATTGTGGGACACCTGGTCACCTAAGCAAGGATTGTCGCAAGAAGAAGAAGACCGGCTGCTTCCACTGTGGCGAAGCAGGGCATCTTGTGAAAGATTGCCCTAAGAAGGGGCAAAGGACGGGATCTACCTCAGGAGGACAGGTGCAAGCTCTTATGGCACCGAGTCAGGCTAGGGGGCAAGTACAGGCTCTCGCGGTTCCACCAATTCAGGAGAGAGGTAGAACTATTTCCGTGGAAAGTCTGGTTTTTCTATTTGATCATCCTGTCCGTACATTGTTTGATTCAGGCGCATCGCATTCGTTTATCTCATCATCATTAGTTGAGTCACTGCACTTAGACACCAGTCTTGTAGATGATCCCTTGGTTGTTTCAAACCCAATTGGGGGCTCCACTTATTTGTCCATGATATGTTTGGGTTTGAAGATTTCTATACTTAGCATTGAGTTTAGATGTGATGCTTTTGTATTGGGCTTCACGGGCTATGGGTTGATTTTGGGCATGGACTGGTTATCCAGTAATGGTGCCGTTCTTGATTGCGAAAGGAGAGTTGTTAGGCTCATGACCCGCTTGGGTAACACTCTCGAGATCTCTTGTAATCCCAGGGATTCTGTTATGCTAAGTTATCTTGAATCGCTTGACGCTTCGGTCGAGAGTTTGCAATCTGTTAGAGTGGTCCGGGAATATCCGGATGTGTTTGAGGAGGTGAGGGGCTTACCTCCGAAGAGGGAGATTGACTTCCGAATATATTTGGTGGATAATGCTAAACCGGTATCTTTACCAGTGCGCCACATGGCTCCTCGTGAGAGGAGGGAACTCCATAAGCAAGTAGGGGAGTTGCTTGAGAAGGGGTTCATAAGACGGAGCATATCGGAGTGGGGTGCTCCAGTAGTTTTTGCTACGAAGGCAGATGGGTCCCTCAGACTTTGTGTAGACTATAGAGAACTCAACAAGCTCACAAAGAAGAATAGACACCCGTTGCCGAGGATAGATGATCTTTTCGATCAGTTGGTTGGCGCTTCAGTATTTTCTCAGTTGGACTTAGCCACGGGATTTCATCAGTTGAGGGTGGCTGAGGATAGCATAGACAAGACTGCCTTTAGAACTCCGGATGGTTTCTATGAGTGGCTAGTGATGCCATTTGGGTTGACGAACGCCCCTGCATACTTTGTTGATTTGATGAGTAGGGTGTTCAGGGAGTTCCTTAATAAATTCGTGGTGGTCTTTGTGGATGATATCTTAGTATTTTCTAAGAGTGAAGAAGAGCATGCCCTACATCTTGGGAAAGTATTGAAGACTCTTCGAGCACATAGCCTTAAGGCTAAATTCTCTAAATGTCACTTCTGGAGGAAGGAAGTACGGTTCTTGGGGCACGTGGTCTCCAAGGAAGGGATAGCTGTGGATCCCGCGAAGGTAGTATCAATTCAGGATTGGAAGGTTCCGAAAAATGCTACCGAAGTAAGAAGTTTCTTGGGGTTGGCGGGTTATTATAGGAAGTTTATTAAAGACTTCGCGAAGATATCAGCCCCATTAACCCGCCTAACGAAGAAGAATCTTGTTTTTGCATGGGACGTAGATTGTGATGATGCGTTCCGACGGTTAAAGAGAGCTTTAACCACTGCTCCAGTTTTAGTGTTGCCAGATGGGAGCAAGCCATTTGTTGTCTATACCGATGCTTGTGGAACGGGACTTGGCGCAGTCTTAATGCAAGAGGGAAGGGTAATAGCCTATGGTGGAAGGCAGTTAAGGCCACATGAGAAAAATTACCCTACCCATGATCTAGAGTTGGCCGCTATTGTTTTTGCGCTTAAGATCTGGCGCCATTATCTTCTTGGTGAGAGATTCGAGTTGTTCACTGACCATAAATCCTTGAAGTACTTGTTCTCTCAGAAGGATCTAAACTTAAGACAGCAAAGGTGGATGGAGTTCTTAGCATCCTATGATTTCGAGATAGCGTATACCCCTGGCAAGGGTAACGTGGTGGCAGACGCCTTGAGCAGGAAGAGGTTGTCCTTGAGTCCATTGTTCGTGGAACAACGAAGCCTGGAGTTTATCTCGATGTTTGATTTCAGACCTTCCATTGATTATGTACCCGGTTTGCTAGCTTCCTTGGAAGTTAGGCCTACTCTTTTGGGGCGGATTGGGGAAGCCCAGAGGGACGACCCACAGTTGGTTGAGTTGATAGAGAAGCTCATAAGGGGGGAGTCGTCCAGCCATTTGAGTAGGTACACCCTAGACGATAGGGGGTGCTTGCGTAGAGACGGTAGACTTTGTGTACCGCAAGATGAAGGGTTGAGGAAGGTTATTCTTGATGATGCACACCGTTCTAGGATGACCATTCATCCCGGTGGGGATAAGATGTACCAAGACATGAAGAGGGTTTTCTTCTGGGCCGGTATGAAGAAAGATGTGGCCGAATATGTAGCTCGATGTTTGGTGTGCCAGCAAGTGAAGGCGGAGCAAAGGAAACCAGGTGGGTTGCTTCATCCATTGGAAGTTCCGCAGTGGAAGTGGGATAGCGTCTCGATGGATTTTATTGACGGGTTACCCAGATCGAGAAAGGGTAATACAGGAATTTGGGTGGTGGTAGATAGACTTACTAAGAGCGCCCATTTCATACCTGTGAAGAGCAAGAGGACCGCTCCATGGCTAGCTTTAGTATATCTTCGAGAGATAGTTCGATTGCATGGGGTACCCTCTAGCATAGTGAGTGATCGAGATCCTATCTTCACTAGTGAGTTCTGGAGAGGTTTGCAAGAGGCAGTGGGGACTCAATTGTGTCTGAGCACCGCATATCATCCTCAGACAGACGGCCAGACTGAGAGGGTGAATCGTGTTCTAGAAGACCTTTTGAGACTTTGTATCTTAGATTTTGGAGGTACATGGGAAGAGCATCTTCCATTGGTGGAGTTCGCATATAATAACAGCTTTCAGTCCAGTATTGGTATGGCTCCTTTCGAAGCTCTCTATGGAAGGCCTTGTCGATCACCTACATGTTGGTGGGAATCTACGGATAAGATCTTGCTTGGGCCTGATATGGTTAGGGAGACTTCTGAGAAGATTGACTTGATTCGAAGAAGGATGAAAGCAGCGCAGGATAGGCAAAAATCTTATGCGGACAAGAGAAGGACGGATCTTGAGTTTGAGGTAGGGGATATGGTTTTTGTCAAGGTATCTCCGTTGAGAAATGTTGTTCGCTTCGGATCCGTTGGGAAGTTAGCACCAAGGTTTGTTGGGCCGTTTCCTATCAAGGAAAGGATTGGACGGATGGCATATAGGGTGGAGTTGCCCGACAGACTTAGCGGTGTTCATGATGTATTCCATGTATCACATCTGAGGAAATGTTTACATGAGACCGCAGAGGTGGTAGAGCCGAGCTTGCTTAGAGATATAGAGATAGAGCGTGATGCGACTATTAGACGAGCTCCTACTCGCATCCTTGGGTCAGAGACTAGGAAGTTAAGAAACAGAGAGGTTCAACTAGTCAAGGTGCAATGGGGAGAAGATGAGAGCAACGCAACTTGGGAGACGGAAGCAAAGATGCGTTCATTGTACCCATTTCTTTTTGAGGGTATGTCTTTACTTTCTCCTTTATCGTTTGTCTAGTACTTATCTTATCTTTGGTATGTCCTCTCGTTAGTACCTTTGACCTTTAGATAGGGTAAACCTATGGTTGAAACATGTGTTTGAGACATGTTATGGTTGATGGATGCAAGTGGGTGCAAGTGTTTGCTAGTGGTTGCTCGTGGATGCATATACACACACTCTAGGCACTAGATCGGCTCAGTCACTTCATATTGCATATTGCATAAAATTGTGTGTAGGAAAATATATTTATGGATGTATAATGGTTGTGTTATCACATGGATGATGCATTTTGGTGAATGATTGTGCACTCATGTAGATATTGTATGTGTCGATAGGGTTTTCTCGCATACATAATGGATGCATGGCACTATCATGGTTCGCATATGTTCATACATTAGATAGGGAACATATACACACACTCTTTTCATATGCTCATACATCATTAGAAATTGTTCTAAGGACAATGGATGCCTGTGGTTGATGATTTGAGTAGATGGTTGTTTGGATGGTAGGATATGCATTCTCCTTAGCTTAGAGATTTCGGGGACGAAATCCTTTAAGGAGGGGAGAATGTAACACCCCGAATTTTAAGTTAATACTGAAATTCACTAATTATAGGATAAATAATCTCAGACGTGGGAATTGGGGGTAACGGGCTGCGTTATTGCGTTCGTCTCGGAAAAATACGCGAAATAGAGTCCGAGTTTTCGAAAATCGGAGTCCGTATGGCCCAGTTATGGCCCAATGAAGTTTGCAGAAAATTTAAAACTAAAACAGATTTAAAAATTTAAAATGTTCAGATTTGGAATGGGCCAGGCGGGGTCAGGCGGGAAGTTTCCCGCCCAGCCCATGTCGACAGGGCTGTCGACAGGCCTGTCGACAGGGGTGTCGACATGCCTGTCGACTTGCCTGTCGACAGGGTCCAGGCGCCCAGTGAACCTGGGTGCACCAGGTTGCACCAGGTTGGGTTTCAGGCTGGCTAGGAGGGCTGGTTCTAGAGATTTCCTAAATCTAAAGGTCCTAAGCTAATCTAGGGTTAATCTAAGGGCCTAAAACACTCACCTAATCCTATAAATAAGACCCTAACCCTCCCCTAATTCATTCATAATTAAATCTAGTAACTAAACTATGGCAAATTGAAACTTGAGAGAGCCACCATCAAAATTTAGAGAAGGGATAGCATTCCAAATCAACTTCTAGCCTCTTAATCTTCTTCATTAGTTTGCTAATTTTGTTTTGGTGAGCTTCTATCCCCTTAATAATCAATTGTTAAATTGATTAAGATAGGATATGATGATGTATGGTTATGTTTGTGGATCAATGTGTTTATGCAAGCTTAATATTGTATATGTCATGTGTTTTGCAAGTTATATGCTCTATGTCATGCAAGTTTAGTGTATGTATTCATGACATTTTTTATGCAAGTTTAATGTTATATCTATATGCAAGTTTGGTACTATGTTTCATGATGATTATGATGCAAAACACTAAGTTGGACATTGATCTATTATGTAACATGTTATGCATGCATATGAAGTTATGTGAATAATGATGCAAGTTATATGTATGTTTAAATGCAAGATTAACATGTTATGCATGCATATGAAGTTATGTGAGTAATGATGCAAGTTATATGTATGTTTAAATGCAAGATTAACATGTTATGCATGCATATGAAGTTATGTGAGTAATGATGCAAGTTATGCGTATGTTTAAATGCAAGATTAACATGTTATGCATGCATATGAAGTTATGTGAATAATGATGCAAGTTATGCAAGATTAACATGTTATGCATGCATATGAAGTTATGTGAATAATGATGCAAGTTATGTGTATGTTTAAATGCAAGATTAACATGTTATGCATGCATATGAAGTTATGTGAATAAATATGCAAGTTAGGTGTATGCTCAAATGCAAGTTGGGTTAATATGTGTTCATATATGCAAGTTGACATTCTCTTAACCCATGACAAAGATATATGCTAAACCCATGTTATGTGTGATGGATCTTCCCCTTTTATTTTGACATAAAATGAGAACGATTTACGTGGGGAACGATGGGGTGGGTAAATATGTTAATAAATGGATGATTGGGTATGATTAAGCATACCATAAAAAAATAAGTTACCATAAGTGGGAATTTACCTATTGAGTTAGGTCTACCCCATGGGAATTTACCTATTGAGTTAGGTCTACCCATGTTATGGTAAACTTGATATTAATTAGGAATAATTAATATGGGGGTGATTAATTAGGTGTAATTAATCGACTAAGACACGAGGTTGGACTCATTTGTAGTGTAAAACTGCCCGGACCCGACCGGCTTAACCAGTTGCTACAAATGTCAGCCCAATGTGAGAGGTCTTAGCCATAAATTAAATACGTGATTAAGGTAAAGACACGAGGTTAGACTCTGTTATGACGTAAGACTGCCCGGGTTCTACCGGCTTAACCAGGCGGTCATAACAGCCAGTCTAATGTGGGAGGTCTTTATGGGAGATCACGGTCTTAATTAATTAAGAAACACTTAACCATGGTAGCATGTAGTGGGACATGAGGGGTTAAGTGGGTGCCTTGGGTGGCATAAGGAAATTTTGTGGTTGCCTTGGGTGGCATGTGGAATCTAGTGGGTTGCCTTGGGTGGCAATAGAAAATACGATTAGAATACTTAACCAAGTGGAAACATGTAATTAAAACATGATTAAAGGGTTAAGTGGGATACACTAGATATTTGACAAGCTTAAGTGGGTAGCTTGTGGGGGCCCATTTCAACCAATATCCCAAACGTATCTTTGTGGGCTCGACCCATGTCGAGTGACGGGACACGCATATTGGGCTTGATTATAAGAGGCCAAAAAGGGTTAGCGGTGACAACGCAAGTCCAACGGGTTTCATATGCGTGTGTGGGCCCGGGCTGGTAGATAAGTCGTTGTTGCATCGTGTAGATATAAAGCCGTGCACCGTTGATAGTATTTGGTAGCCACTTTAGGGGAGTGATACACCCCACTGTGGGACCAGCACGGGTATCTACGGTAGGGAGCCGATCGATGGGGAGTAGTGGGTACACCTAATAAAGATAGGGACAGACGGCACCTATGTAGGGGTACACGAAACTACTGGGTAAGAATTACTGAGTACACCTAGTGGAGATAGGGGCAGACGGCACCTATGTAGTGGGCTAGGAGTACATGAAATTATTGGGGGAAATTTTCTAAGTCCTTGGAAGGGATCAACCTTTAAGTAGGAATGACTGGTGTGGTGCAGTTAGTAATTATCCTTGGGTGGGTAGATGCGTCCTGACCGTTATCTTAGTTCATCCTATGTTGTTGGCTATTTAGTGTAGTCATTATCCCCAAAGGTACCGTACCGAGTTCATGTCATACCCTAATTACTTTAATAATTGTATTGTTAAGGTTATAGGGCTCACTCAGACTTATGTCTGACCCCGTTGTTTTTATCTTTTTTTCCCAACCCTCAGGTCCTACGGTGGATCCTAGCGGTAGTAGAGCTTGATCGGATTGCTGTTCCAGCCATTGGGAGCTTGGGTAGATGTAAAGCTCCAGTTATCCATTTATCTTTTCTTTTGTCATGGCTATTGTATGAGAGAGTGGGATTATGTACTTCTTTATTTTGACAGATATTGTACTTAACTTTTATCATGGTTTTATGATGTAACCAGACATGTTTATTTCCGCTGTTATGAGATGATGTTTTAATTTCAAATACTGATTATATCTGTCTTGGTGTGATTTTTCTGTTCTATATTCACTAAAATACTCCACCGATGTTATGGCATTCCCTTAGTGAGTGACTATAGCGGGCGTGGGGTGTTACACTTATGAAAAGCTAGGAAGAGATTTGCGGATGAGGATTGGACCAGAGTCCAGGAAAAGGCCCATAAAAAGGCCGACAAAGAAGCTCGAAAGAGGACCAAGGAGGAGGCTAAGAAGAAAGCCAAGGAGGAGGCTTAGCGGAAGGCTGAGGAGGAGGCTCAGGGGAAATAATAAAGGGGAACAAAAAGGAAGCAGATAAAGCTAAGGAGATGGCATTATCCACCGAAGTCCAACCTAAACCTTTGAGGATCCTTCCCAGCCTAAGCGAGGAAATCAAAGAAGTCTCGGATGACTCTGACGAACTGAAGGTGCTCGAGAGGGATCCGACCAAGGGATTTGAGATGAGGCCCCATCCCAAGGTAACTCTGCCTAAGGAGAAAGTGAGAAGTGGCGGGAGTGAAGGCAAGAGGAAAAGGAAGAAAAAAGAGGACAAGCCACCCAAACCTCTATCAAAGAAGAAGAATATAGGTGAATCTTCTAGGTGAAGGTTGTAGGGATAGTTTTAGCTTTTGTAGGATGCAAGTTACACGAGTACGACCCTTACTTTTGGAGGCACGATGTGGTTTTACATGGATCGCGTCGTTAGAAAGAAATATTGATATGTGAATGAAAGATGACTTTACTTGTATCACACTAGTTTTGTTTAAAGTGCTCGAGTTTCGTTTATGATTCCCAGTAATTGTACTTACGCAGTGTGACTCTTATACTTAAATTTAAATTTTTTGAGTCTTCGCTCTTGAGTAACACAAGTCGTGTGAAGCTCGAATATGTTAACTCCTCTCCCTAGATTTCCTTTTAGTCATTAATCTCGAGTTGCGTGGAGTCTAAGTGTGTGAGCTTCGCTCTCGAGACTTCCTTTCTTTCGTTAGTCTCGATAAGTACGAGGTTCAAGCTTGGTAACTCTACTCTTGGAACCTCCTTGTGGTCGTTGATCCCAAGTCATATGGAGTTAAGAGATGGACGTCATTGGTTCGTCCTTTATACTCTCCAGTCATTTCGTTCGAGTTAGATTTGAGGGCATCTTTGTTTCGCTAGTTTATACTTAAATCCAAACTCCAAGGATCAGAGTTGGCCAAGCGAGTGGTCGATATCACACTTACTCGGCTGGTGAGTTGCTCCTAAGTCCAAAAACTAAAGGATGAAATGGACTTATGAAGGGTTGGACCACTCCTAGAAGGTGCAATTCTAAGTATACACTCGAGGTGGTGGATCGACTTCAAGCTCCGAGGCGTTGATCTGTTATCACGCGCTCGGTACGCAAGTCGGTTGTTTCACAACTTGGTATACTACACAAAGTAAATACATGAAGACCATGAATATTTAAAAGCCTTTACTAATGAAATTGTCGGCAGTAACGGCCCATTTACTATGCTATGAATTGAAAACAAAACATTTGTGGAAAACATAAACTCTACACAGTAGGCTAGGTAAAGTAGAGGTGAAGATGCTCGATGTTCCAAGCGCTTGGTAGCTCGATGCCATCAACGGTCGTTAGCTTGAAAGTTCCATCTCCAAGCTTCCATTTAATGACATATGGACCTTCCCAGCAATGACCGAGACTGGTCGGTGTGGGAAAGATCCGTTTCAAGACGAGGTTGCCAATGTCAAAGTTCTTTGGGTGGACTTTGGTGTTGAAGTATCGGGCGACCCGTGGGTAATGTGCAATTGCTCTGAGTTTTGACTCATCCCTTTTCTCATCAAGTAAATCAAGAGATTCCAAGAGAAGGTCTTCGCTAGTTCTTGGATCATAATAAGTGACTCGATGATATTATAACTCATGCTCGATTAGGGTTACAACTTCAGAACCTTACGAGAGAGCGAATAGTGTATGGTCAGTTGTTGACTTATGGGTAGTCTGATACGCCCAAAGGGCTAATGGAAGTTCATCTACCCGCTTACCTCCGATCTTTCCCAAACTCTTCTTAATAGGTGACTTGATGATCTTCCTAACTGCTTTGACTTATCCATTAGCTTAAGGATGAGCTACTGTCGAGATGTTTTTTTATATGATGGTGGCAACAGAAGTCTTTGAACTCAGAACTTTCAAATTGGGTCCCATTATCAAAACTCATAGTATTGGGAACTCAAAAACGACAAATGTTGTTTCAGACAACGAAGTTGATTACTTTCTTAATTGTGATCATAGTAACAGATTCGACTTCGGTCCACTTGGTGAAGTAATCAACTACGACTATGGCATATTGAGCACCGCCTTTTGCCATCGGAAGAGTTCCAATGATGTTAATTACCCAAATTGCAAATGGACATGGACTGACCATCTGCGCAAGTTTTATGGGCGAGCCTCTAGGAATCTTGATAATCTTTGGCACTTGTCGCACTTAAGGGTGTAATCAGCTGCATCCCATTCAGAGTTGGCAAAAATAGTTGTAGCGGAGTATCTTTTTTGCTAGAGTTTTCCCTCCGATGTTGTCACCGCAATTGCCTTCGTGCATGTCCAGTAGTACATGTTTGGCGTCATTGTAGGCTACACACCAAGGTAGTGGAACAGAGAATCCCCTTCGATATAGAACTCCTTCTTGAATGATGTAGCGAGAAGCTTTGTGAAGGAGTGATCATTTATTATTCCAACTATTAGGGAGGACTCCCTATTGCAAGAAGGCTTTGATTGGAGTCATCCATCACTCAATTTTTGGATCGGACTCCATCGGTAATGTTCAATCAGTCTCCATCTAATCAAAACTCGGAGAGTTGAGGACTTCAACCGGGACAATTCCCAAGAGTTTTGCATTCCCATGGCCTGCTAACTTAACTTGTTAATCAGACTTCTCATTTCGTTTTCGGGGGATGTGGGTGATGATGTGTGCTCGAAACCGCTAATTACTTCGCGAACCCGAGTGAGATAAGGAGCTAACCACATTCCTTTGGCCTGATATTCCCCATGCACTTGGAATATAATGAGTTGTGAATATGAGAAGATCTGGAGGGCCTTGATATTAAGTTCCTTTGCAATTCTGAGTCCAACAATCAAGGTTTGTACTTTGCATCGTTGTTAGTAGCAGGAAAGTTGAGCTTCAAGGCATAACAAATCGAGCGTTCTTCAGGAGTAATAATTATGACTCTTGTGCCAGAACACTGATTGTTTGATGAACCATCCACGTACAGCTTCCATTGGATATTAGGCGGTTCATTATCCTCAAGTGGATTGTTGGGAGTTGTAAACTAGATGATCAAAATCCATCAAGGCCTACCCTTGGACGGCTTTCCGAGGAATGAAGACCAACTCGAACTGACTCAGCTCGATATTCCATTTCAAGAGTCTATCAGACGCCTCAGGTCGTTGAATGACCTATCGTGGCAGCTGGTCAGTGTAGACTTTGATCAAATATGGCTGTAAATACAGATGAAACTCCCGGAGAAGAGTTCAATATGCAGTATGCAAGCTTTCCGAGCTTTGGATTTTTTTTTTCGACATCCATCAATCTCTTACTGATGTAACAAACTGTTCTCTAGACACGATCTTCTTTACACACAAGCGCTAAGCTAAATGAATGTAGAGAAACAACCAAATAGATAAATAACTCTTCGTGGTCCACAGACTTTGACAAGATAAGAGGCTTTTATAAGTGATTCAGGAGATCTTGAAATGCGATGACATGTTCTGGTATGCACACAAAGTTGCGCTTCCCCTTCTTGATCAGATCAAAGCAAGGATTGCACTTGTCGATTGATTTTGAAAAGAATCTGCTTAGAGCGGCCACTTCTCCATTTAAGCTTTGAGCATCTTCAATGTTCTCTGGAACTTTGATACTCCATATACCTTCGACCTTTTCATAATTGGTCGTGATCCCTCATGAGTTGACTAAGAAACCCAATAATTTTCTCGATGCAATGCCGAAAGAGCATTTCAAGGGATTGAGATTCATGTCATATTTGTGAAGAACACTGAACATCTCCATGAGATCATTGACATGGTTGTTCGACAGCTATGTTTTCACGAGCATGTCGTCCACATAACCACCATAGATCTCCCGATTTGGTCTTTAAACATTGCTTAACCAGTCATCGATAGGTGGTACCAGCATTCTTGAGGTCGAAGGGAATAACATAGCAATACAATCGAAGATCGGTGATGAAGGAAGTATACGCTTAGTCGAGACATACATAGGAATCTAATTATAGCCTGAGTATGCATCCATGAATGATCGAAGCTAGCGGACGATAGTAAGTCGATCCTTGGAAGCGGGAAACTGTCCTTAGGGCATACTTTATGCAAATCGGAATAATCGATCCATGTCCACCATTTCTCATTCGATTTCTTCACAAAAACCATATTGGAGACCGATTCTAGATAGAGGGCATCGTAGATAAAGTTGTTACCAAGTAGCCTAAGTAAGAAGAATATTTGGTTTAGAGTTATGATGTTTACCCATCGTTTATGCTTTTACAAGAACGTTGTTATTTTGAAAAGCCTTTCTAATGAGAACATATCATAGAGAGTATACTTTAAGTATAATTATGTACTTAATGATTTTGAATTATATTTTTCCTTTTATATATTCGATGTCCTTGTTGCATAAGTATATGTGATTGTTACATCAATGGTGTATTACAGAAGTTAATCGGTGGAACGATGCATGAGCATGACATTCAGTTTGGTAAAAATATGTCCAGGTTCTTTTTTCAACGTTAATTATAATTTTATTTTCTTCATATTGGACTCGACTTATATGGCTCTTAGAAATTTACTAGGTTAATAATAATTCTTTCTCGCTATATATTATATGCATTTTTATACCATGTAAATTAAGTTAGATAATAAATTAATTTAAATAAATATATCTATTCATGTATGTATGTACATGATTAATAAAATAAATATATTTGTTTGCAAATGCATTGTTGGAATCTGCACCTTGCATCTACTATTTTCTCGTCTTGAATATACATCTGATATTTAAATGAGAACAAAATGAAACAATGGATGAATTGTATGTTCCTATGTAGTGATATAAAGATGATATTAGAGTTTTTTGACTGTTTATTAATAGAGATGAGGGCATTCATTTTTAGTGCTTAACCATTATTGTTTGCAAATAAAAATTATTCTTACATGCACTAAAGCTAAGTAATTAAATTATTACTTCTTTACATACACTAAGTAAATAAGATTCATAATCGTGGCTAATTTGCGCTTCACTTCCCAGCACTTTAGAACAGTTAAGAAAGAATATAAAAATTGATTGTCAATCATTTTTGTTTTCGAAAGTAACCATTAATTATGTATAAGATATTTTTTATTAAAAGAATAAGATGCAAGTGATTTTTTCTTATCCAAACCATTATTTGCATGCTTAAGATATGCAAGTGGCTTTAGAGGCAAAAAAATAAAATAAAAAATTTGATAAAACAATCCAAATTTAATTCTTAGTTAAAACAAAACATGAAATTTGGTACAATAATCTTAGAGTATTCTATTGTTTAAGATTTGTAAATAGTTTGTGTTAAAAACTATCTAGAAAAACTACAATCGAAAACATTAATTTCCACATTTACGTAAACAAAATAAATTAAAAAACATCACGTTAAAAAATTATGAAAATTCCATATGCGTAGCACGAGTTCGAACTTTTGTGTTACTAGTTTTCGAGTTAAAACATAACTCTATTTTATCATATTCTACTTATTTTAGCATATTTGATTTTCCAATGATATATTTTTATTTTACAATAACATATTCCAATAGGTTATAACAAAGTGATGTAAAACTTCCGGTTTACGTTTTGAAATTTTAAAATCTTATTGTATTCTTGGTAGTTTTACACATTTTTGAAGGCTTACATAGAGACATAATATTTGTAACGTATACAAAGATCCAAGGAAAATCTACGATTCAAATATTATTTATACAAGAAGGTCAATTTAGTCGATTTATATAAGACACCTATGCGATTTTTTTGATTTGTTCAAGAAGGGAAGTTAAAATGTTCCCTTTAGTAAACTACACTAGAAAATATTGAATTAATATTCAAATTTTACTTATTTAACGTACTGAATTGATATTCAGATTTTACCTTTGCATTTTGCCAAACAATGCATGATGTATCTTCGAGTGGGTTTGGCGACCCGTTTTGTGTAATTGCTTGGTTACGGCAGTTTTGCTATTGGCTTTAGTGGTTTTTGTGTCGGGTAGCCTTTCGGGTAGATCTTTTGGTGATTGGTATGACTCCCTGTGTGGAAGTGATATTGCTCCCTGCGTGGAGTTGTGTTGTAGCCTAGCTTCAGTGTTGTAATCCTTTTAAGGCTGAAGTGGTCGGTCCACTGTAAAAACCATTGTATCCTTTTATTTTAAACATATAAATATATGTTTTATGAAAAAAAGTATCTTCGAGTAAGTTATATTTACAAAAAAAAAATTATAAAATGAAATAACTTTGTCTTTTTTGGCATTTTGCTATATAACACTCATATTTCTATTTAATTTCTTCTTTTTATGCAAATATAGCCTCAAATTTTCTTTGTTTTATAATATACCTATCCATGATAAAAATATATATTTATAATAATCTATTTCTAATAGTTTTTATATATTATTTTTTGATAAGAGTGGTACTTTATGTAAGTGTAGTAGTTATTATGATGTCTCGAAGACTCCATCTCGTGACATGTTAAACCGACGTCTTAATGTCATGCCATATTTCTTTTAGTCCAATGAGTTCATAATTTTCTTTACACCATTCGATTTTATTCTATTTTTGTAACAAAATGTTGTAAAAAATTAATTTTATGAATATTCCATTTTATGGTGATATACTTTTCACATTGAATTATGTTATATGTTTTAACATTCTAGTTGTTATGCTTGCATGAATATTCAAAGTAATAGTAAATAATTATTTAGTTATTCCTAAAATTTGATTATATCTTTATATTATACTTATATTTTTCATGTCATTTTATTCTTTTCTAAATGTACTCTACTATAACCCTTATGCCAGTAAACTCCCAAAGGGAATTAACTTGTGTTTGTCTACTTCAATTCATGTCATATTATTCTATATGTATTTCTTAATATGATGTTTTGAAATTACTTTAATAATTTTCTAATGAAATTATGATTGGATAATGTTAAAATGTTAGCTTTTTTAGATTTGGAATAGTATTCATTTGACCAAAAATTTAAAAATATTTCCGTTTAAGCATTATTTTTATGTTAGGTTTGAAACATCGTTATCAACCAAACTATGTATCTACTGTGCATGTTTATGTATTGAGTATAAGATAAACCTATATTGAATATGTAGTTACATCTGTAAAAAAAAAAACTCATGGTGATGCATAGTAATGCATTACTTATCTTGTTAAGAATAATTAACGATTGATGTATGAAGCTTTGTGTTCTAAAAAGTTGTTATATGTTGTGTGCTTCGAGATTACTTAAACAGATTTATCAACAAATGTTCATCGATAGCATTCAAAAATTATATAATATGTTTAAAAATATAAAGCTATATACCTACACGTTCATATTTGACAGTTAAAAAATTAAAAAAATATAAAATAAAATATGTTGTGAAATCTGTGTGCATTACTATCTTAAGCAGAAACATATCATTCTGAGAATGAATAACATCGTTTATTTACATGATTTATTGATGTCTCGGTATGGTTGAAACTACCAATGATGTCCCTGTATACCTTAACCAAGTTCACGTAATCCATCTCCAACTATATAGCATAAAATCAATGATGTCGTTAATTTGATTCTTCAAGTTGAGGCTCTCATCACAATTAAGATTTGGCTTCAAATAGTGGAGCAATAAATAAATATTCAAGGTATTATTTTGAGCTGTAGCAAGTTACTATCTGTAACTACGAGTTCATATATTTATATAACTGATTATATTAGGCTTTTTTAATTGTAAAATATTTCATATATACTTTTATCACATCTAAATTAGCATATGTTCATCATGCTAATTTAATTTAGATCCATTTTATACACCTTAATTGATTGTATAGTCTTTATACCAACATATGTTATGGTTTCTTTATTCCATTTGACTATTTGTCATTTATGTTAGTTTAAATCTAGATCGTTACTATGGACTCACTTATGCCCAGACCATCGAATTTGGTTTGATGTTTTTTTGCAATTATTATTTAAAACAATTTTAATTGTAAATTTCAGTTAAGTATATAAAAAGACATATTACATATATATATATATGTGTGTGTGTGTGTGTGTGTGTACGCGTTTCATATGAAAAAACAATTTGTATTGATAAAAAGCTGATTAACTTGGTTATTTGAATATTTTCTATTTGGTCATCATTTGCATTAAGGTACAACTATTTCAACTTAAAACCTATAAGTTGTATTTATGTAAAATCATATATCTCAAATCATTCACTCCTTCCTAATTCAAATATTGATTTGACTATTTTGAACTTTATATGTGCATGCTCGCATGAAGGGCATGCTAGATTACAATCCTTTCGCAAATATGTTTTTATAATAATACAACATGATTTATTATTATTTATATGTGAACCAATGTATGCTTTTCTATATGCCAAATTCTATAAAATGAAATTCTATTTAAATCATAAAATCGCATTTTAGACCTTTCTTCTCACACACACATATGTGCACACACGCTTTTGTACATATATACATACATACATATTGTGGCGATCCAAACTTCCCCGTAAAGGAAAGCCCGGATTGCTTTGAGAACACGACAAATCAGAACACAAATAGAAGATAATTTCATTGCTATTTAGAACAATTACATCAAAGTACAAGAATGTAACAGAGTATAAATGAATAAATATTATACAACAGGAAAAATTCAGAGATTTAAATTACATTTAAATACATTGCAGCGGAAAAAAATACAAAGCACAACTGAAAACAGATACACGGATACAGAGCTTTCCGAATATAGCTTCAGCTGTAAACCAGGATCCTGTGAATATAAATCTGCAAAACTAAAACTACTAGCTGCCCGTGTGGAAAATAGAGGCACCCAGAGTTTAGGTCAAAACAATAAACTCTAGGTCAGTCATGTAACTGGTGTGAGAACTAAAACAGTTATTAATCTTTTTTTAAAGTTAGGTAAATCAAGGGACCACGATGTATAACACGGAACGAGTTTCCTCCCAAGAATACCAGTGCATAAAACAAACAACGTAATGCTAAATAAAGAACAATGAAGCTATTATAAGTCCCAGGTCCCATCACACAATGCAACGCAAGCCGGAGGATAGGGTTTTCCCTTATAATATCCAAATATGCTTGATACATGAAATTTCATCTTTTATTATTACTACAAGTGAAGAAAACAACTTCAAATATAAATGTATCAACCATAGACGACATGGGTACCATATATCATGTTGCCAATACTAGGCTCTACAATCAAAACCGAAATGTCACGTATTTGGAAATTGGATTTCCATCATGGTGGCTCCTGATTCGAAAGATCGATCGCGTAGTGCAATCCACAATGGCTTACGTCTCAGCGAGAGAAAACACCGTAATGCACATCCGCACTTTTGGGAAATCGAGTATCACCGCGGCTTACGTCCCGGCAAGAGAAAACACCGCTTACTCTACCCCTTAGGGAATCGGGGGGTGTGCCCTAACCCTCCTGAGCGTGGGGCGACCACACTCAGCTCATCTCGGTCGACCGAATCCACGAAACCACTAGGGTGTCCATCCTCTAAAAGCATACCGATCTAACCATCAGTTCACCACCATACTGAGGTGTGAGGCTCGCGAATTAACGCTACACAAAGCTGTGCTATATTAAAGTTGTGCTTTGATCATCAACCACAAGACTCTGCTTTTCAACAGAAGCCTTGATCATTTGCCACTTGGGCCTGCCACATAGGCAATTCACGCCATGCAACTGATGTCTATCGATATACAACCTCTGATCCCGTATGTCTCAGAGAAGGGTGAAGTAAGGGAATAAATTCCCCTTCACCAGGCAAATGTATATTTAATAGAGATCAATCAGCCCAAAATAAAATCCAATGTCAGACACACCATCCATTTACAAGTCCGTTCTATGTCTAAATGAAACCGGAGGCACCTTATTCCTTGCATATCCGTACAATCAACAAGTACGTCCGGACGGCTACCACTTTAGCCCCCTTCAAAGTAGCTACTCCCATCGTGAGCATTAGTAGCACCCATCCATTCGATGTGAAGATCGTCGGTCTTGCACCGTCTTCAATCTCTTTGACTTATCGTCTAATCAGTTACTCAGAATGGGTTAAACCCGGCCTTTCTGAATAACTCGCGTATCTTATAATCAAGTGCTACAACAACACATCATACGCCCCATTCCAATCCAGAATATTCTTTTGTTCAAATATTCTTTTCCTTTGGGAAAGGTTCCCATTAATTTTATCAAAGATAAATTCTTTAAATTTATTCTTTAATCTTCCTTTGGATATCAAACCATATTACGGTTTTCCAAACTAGTCGGGATTAGCGAAACACACCGAAGTAACCATTATTTTATTTCCCAATCCAACCTATTCATCCCATGGAGCAAAACTAGTAATACTCCATATCTAACACCATAGTGTTATCGGTAAAGATTAATTACCATTTCACGTTCAAATCTAATTGAAGATTTAACTATCGCTAGGAGTAAAACTGGTGATACTCCACTCTCGATCATTTCCAAATTTGATGATTTAAATTATCAATTCACATTTCAATCTAATTAAAGAATCATTAAAAATTCATTTAGTTTTAATCTTCCCAAAAATTAATATTAATGATTATTCAAAGCTAAGAAATTAATCTAATCTTTAACTGGGTTAAAGAACCAATGTCATTTAAAACACAGTCCACGATAAACCCAAAATCTCATTCCATTAATTATGGAATCTTCACGGAAAATCAATATTAATATATAATCGATATCGTTTTCTGTATCTGACTAATAATATAAATGGAATAACGACAAAGCCTTTTAAATTCCATATGTATTAACAGTCTCCCTCCACAGAAACTCTCTTCGATTATTACCAAATCGAATTCCATTTAATTCCAATTTAATATATTAAATTGGAAATCTTTACTTTGGAAAATTCCATAAATCTTAATTAAAAGATTATAAATTCCAAATCATATTCTTCACTGTTAATTGGATTAAAGAACAAGTGTTATTTAAAAAACTGTTCACGATAAACCCAAAAATCCCATTCTTTTATTCCATTCCAATTAAATATTAATTAACTAGAAAACTCCATTAAATCCAAATAAAATGATTTACTCTTTCCTTAACTGGGTTTAAGAACAGTGTTAATGAAGACACCACTCGCGACAAACCCAAAATCCAATTCGATATCAAATACAAGGCTCTGAATAGAAAATATATCGGCTTATATTCAATATCAAATTCTGAAATCCATAAATATCGTATTGGAATAACAATTTATATATATATATATATATTCCAAATTCCTTCACAACGTCCGTATAATCACGGAATCCAGTATCGAAATATTCCGAAGACAATTTAAGTTCAAATCCATTCCAATTCGTATATTGGAAATTCTGGTTATTTTTGAAAACCATTTCAAATCCAATTTATTTGTTTAAAAATAAATAAATTATTTTTCTAGTTAAATAACTAGTTCATTTCGACAAAAATATATTTTTATCTTTACGAATATGGAATTTTTCATCCCAACTCTTTCCAAATCATTTATTGTGTTTTACATAATTTTTCCATATTTTTCCAGATTTTATTATCTCCCGTACAGTCGGTTTCCAATAACGGCCACCAAACTGCATCCATAGCGACCTTTTCTAAAATTGATTTGGACATATCTCCAAATCCAACCGTTAGATTTCAAATCTCTTGAATTCATTGGAAAGCTCTTTTCGATACGAACCCAACGGTTTCGGTTTTAGGACAATCCGACGGTAGGATCTCCCGTAACGTCCATTTGAAGTTAATGGTCGAAGTTCGCGAACTGCCACTGCGCGGCGCTTTCTATTCAAGCCATTATAATATATATATATAATATATATTTCGCCGATTTCCATTTAAAACTAATTTATAAGGAAAAATTCAATTTTGATTTGAATTTGAAACGGAAGTGTTTCGTAATCCAATTCGGCTGTTACGACCAGTTTTCATCAAATTCAAAATATAAATCTATATATTGAATATAAACGCACATTTTAATTTACTTGGGGTCACATATAAACCCTAAAAATTCCCAAAAAATATTTTCTAGCTACGTATTGACGATATGGTCCTAACAAAACTAATTTCGTCAAATTCTGAGATCATCTGAAAAATGGCCATTTTCTGGTCGATCGAAATTGACAGAAACTATCAAAACACGTTTTATTTCACCATGCTCACAAATTGCTTTCAAAAATTACGAATTTTGGAATCTAGCAATAACTTGACATCCCGGATCCAACAAAAGCAGTTTCGTCGAAAACGAAGGTCGTTTGCAAAATTTCCGTTTTTAAGGGCCATATTTTCCATAGCGACTATTCTGAATTTTCAACTGGGAATAACTTTTTATCCCCGCTATGAAATTTTGATTTTTCAGATTCGTTGGAAAGATATTTTCAAATAGATTCTAATATTTTTGGTTTCCCTAAAATCCGGTTTGTTTTGAATCCTGTACATTCATTTGAAATTTGAAATCGAATTTTCAAACTACCGCTCCATTTTCAATTCCTTTTATAATTAAAAATAAATATTTATATTCTAATGTTGATCTATATAAATATATATGTTTTAATTCTGTTCCAAATAAATTTCTCATTGTTATTATTAAAGATAAATTATTTTAAATATTCAAAATTCATTAAAATTGCCAAAATAAAATTTTCAAATTGGTTCGGATTTCCGGGGTATTACATCGACGTTAGAATATATACGTTCTAATTCTATCCAAAATAAATTTCTCGTCATTATTATTTAAAATAAAACATTTTAAATATTCAAAATTACCAAAATAAATTTTTTAAATTGGTTCGGATTTTCCGGGTTGTTATACATATACATATATGCACACATATACATGCGTATATATATTAAATCAAAATTTCAGGCTTTGACAAAGCCGAAATCATCACCTAGATCAAGGAAGATATCAAATCCTCATTCACAGCCTTCCTTTATACCAGTCCATCCAATGTGTTCTTAAATTCCTACATCGTTTATTTTAACGTTTGAAAGGAATCTTGGTAAATCCACACATACTCATCTGATATACACACTACAATGGTTTTATGCCTATATACATCCATTTCCTATATTCTGTAAGATCTACATATTATGTGTAACATCCATAATTTTATGATAATATTATTAGGATATTTAATTTAGATAAATAAACTAATGTATGATAGTGAGAAGAGTGAGATTGATTAATTTAGTAGGTTGTGCCTTGGTAAACAAACTAATCAGATTAATTATAATGTTTACGTAAGATGGAGCAACATGCATGAGAGGAAATAGGAAAAGAGAACATTCCTTATACATAAGCATGAACCCTTGTTTTCTCATATCCATCACTTCATCTTCATTTCAAACCAATTAAATCCTAGATAAGGTCAGCAATAACCAAGGAAAACAAGAAAAGAGAAGCTAGAAGATTAAGGAATTAAAGCTTAGGAAAACAAATCTATAGCAAGTCTCGTCTTTAACATTCTAATCAAGGTGAATAGTAATAATATCTCTATTTATGTTAAGCTAAATTTGGTTTTATGATTAAACCCGAATTGTTTATGTTGATCATGCCATGTTTGATTGTTGAAGGATGATATATTGATGATTTGCATACATTATTTATGGGACTTTGTTGTAGTTTCTGGCTAAGAGAATTTTATATGATGAAGAATAAACAATAAGATATTTTTTGTGCTTTTGCGAATTTTCCCTTATAGTTTAGATTATTATGAATATTCTGAGTTAGAAAAGCTTAGAGAATATATAAATTTATTAATATAAATAATGGATTTATAAATAATTAATTAGTTTAAATTTCAGATTTATGACACAAATCTAAAAAGTTATTGATAAAGAAATTTGTTAACCAATTATATTTTGATAAATACATAGAATTGATAGAAAGATGTTACTTTAAATAGACAAAAAATATGATTCTTATAGGAATTGGCATTTTCATCACTATTACAAGTGTGCCACCCTCGCCTCTACATGTACCACCTTCAACCATGATGCTTTCTCCAAGGGCACGTACAGTATCAATCTAGATTAGTAGGAGCGTGTTAACTTGGGAAGGGATAAGGCGAGGGTAAATAATGAGTCGACATCTTTTTGATCAACACAGACATTATCGGTTCTTCTAAATATCGATACCATTGGCATCGCCTTTGCACTAACTCAACTCCATCACCTTGTATTTTGGTTCAACACATGTCGTCCGCCATCACTTAGGTTTTATTTCAAATTGTTTTTAACCTTGTTTTTATAATAAGCTATTGCCTTACATTATACGTTCAAATGTATTGATACCCTGTTAGGTCGACATGCTTATGTATCATCATTTTGATGTTTTAAGTGTGTCTCTTATAACATATTACCCTAGATGTTTAGAAGAGAAAACCCTGTATTTTAAAAAGTACTACCGCCACCATATAGGGGAGACATCTTTATATTTTGTCTTAGAACCTTTTAGCATATAAATCACTAAATTTTACGTTTATGCTCTTTTGAAAGAGGGCGATACCTCTTTGTCAGCACACTTGTGTCGTTTGAATTGTCGTGCTTAGTTTATAAAGAGTTTTGGCTTATAAACTTGAGTTTTAAAGTATGTTAGTTTCTAAATTTTATTGGCTTTCATCAATAATGGTTCGTAAAGGGTTATAACGTTTTCTAAATTCGAAGAATCGATTTCTAAGGATTGAAATATTTATAAAGGCTATATACTTAAAGGAAATACTGAAATCTAAAGTAGTTAACCCAACATTGTGTCAAAGTAGTCATATTTTCTATCAACATTTGTTAGATATTGATAAGTACTAATTTGACTCAGATGATTAAAAATCAAATGGGCTAGTGTAGTGTCCGGTACTGTAATTATTATCCCCCAAATGGAATTAGTCCACAATTCCAATGCATAGGACTTTGTCAGGCTAAAACTAAAAGTAGATTATGCACAAAAAGGAATATATACATATATATATACACACACACATATATATACATATATACATACACATACATATACACACATATACATGTATATATATATGCAGGCAGGTTATCAACCAACAACCAAAACCATTAGGTTTCTAGTTAGCTCACTGAAACAATTAGACTGACAGATTGTCAAGTAAATGTGTAGTAAAGGATGGATAGTTCAAAATTTAATAATAGGTATGCCAGATAGTTCAAAAATTAATAATAGGTAGGTCCAAGTCAGTCAGCTAAGTATGTAATCACCCTGGTAAAACTAGGAAGTTGTGATAGACAGTTAAAGCGGCCTAGTGGGCATGCATTTGATTGATCATTGTATATTATTATATTTATCATTATAAATGCAATAGAAATGTTAGATCCATATTGTAAAAGATATTAGTGGGAAAGGTAGAACACGTTCCACTCAACAACATGGTCCCACTAGATATCTAAGAATCGAAGTGGTATTTTATTATTTACACCAGATTGTTTATTCCACCTAATTTTTTTCCCTTAACAATTTGAGTGCTCAATTTAGTAGTTTGAGAGTAAAGGTTTCAGATTAGTAGGTTATTAATGGGTAAAGCTTTGGATGATGTGCAAGGGGTTGCACTATCTGTTTAAGAGTTATTCTTTGTACCTGTTGTGTTTTGTCCTATGATGTCTTAATGTAATAATTTATTATATCAGTGATTAATACTCTGATCAACAGAAGGAATGTAACAACCCACCATTTTAATAATGGATTTGCTCAAAATAATAGATAGTTATTGGGGGTAATAACAGAATCAGTCACATAACAAATATATAAAAATAAAATACAACTCAGAATTTTGCAGCGGAAATAAATAATACATAAGTGATACATATATTTACGTTTTTCTTTCTTTGAAGTAAAAAAATGGAAATAACATAAATTAACAACTTGTTAACTAATCTGATGTGATAATATAACTAGAATAAAATAGAGCTTCCAAATATGTCTTCATCTTCAGAAAAGCAATCCATAACTATAATACTCAGGACTGACCCAAGCACATTTTGAGGAAAAGCGAAAACACATGGATCAGAACTAACGTTCTCATGTAAATCAATAAATCAAAGTACGTAGTAACTCCAGAGATGTTACAGGGTTTTCCCATCTCCAAGGATTCATTAAACTATTTATATATAATAGTACACGCTATAATAAATAATATCTATCAGTAAAATAAATATAAAAATAGTGTTAAGGCTTTACATTGATCCACCTTAACACTTTTAATTTGCAAAACAAACCCGTAGTGGGCTCGTATAAGGATAAATATGACAAAGCACGTGAGGCAATGCCCAAGGTAGGATTCTACCAATTTACCCTTTATGGTTGGCCGTAACCCATCCGTGGTCGGCCACGACTATCAATCCAACAAACAAAGGTGCACCCATCGAATACAAAAAAACATGATAGAAATACGAGTGCTCAACGTCGCTAGACGTAGCAAACCTCAATGGCCAGAAGTAGACTCCTGGTTTAGTCATTTTAATTATGACACAAATGTCAAGGCTATCCATCATCTTTCTCTTAC
This sequence comes from Allium sativum, assembly GCA_030737875.1. Classification (NCBI taxonomy): domain Eukaryota; kingdom Viridiplantae; phylum Streptophyta; class Magnoliopsida; order Asparagales; family Amaryllidaceae; genus Allium; species Allium sativum. The sequence goes on along the minus strand of CM060915.1, from coordinate 44,955,727 downwards.
TTCATTCCAGTAAACGTTCACTAAATCAACCTCTTCATTCTGGAACATCCTCCACATACATAGTTGTTAAAGTGGTTCTAGTATTGATAGAGAGTATGCCAATATCCAGCCCCGGTCTCTTTATCAAGCAATCGTCATTTTACACACCGTGGTCATTTATGTTTAAATAAACTCGTATTTCAAATCATAAATTGATTTACTTCAAATTCGATTTTCATTATTGTATCTCAAAACAAATTGAATATTGGATTTATACTATAATTTCATATTTTCCTATTACAAATCAGTTCATTATCAAATTTCAAGTTTCGGCTTAGATTCTGTATTATAATTATTGTTATTCAAAAGGAAATATATATTCAAACAACTTGGGTTCAACAGTTTTAGTTGGAAATAACCTTTCTATTCAAATAATTTGTATATATACAAAAATAGTTAAGCTTACAATATAATAGTTTAATAAAGATACTTATATATAGTAAAATATAAAATAAATTAGTATAAGTAAGATGGTTTAAATAAAATAGTTTAATATAAAATAATACTAAATTTTAGACTAAATATAATAATTTGAAATAAATAGTTTATTTCTTCCAAACAATGTGGACCTAATATCTAGTTTTTAATTCACTTTAAACCATTTCCGAATTCAAATCCCAATTCAAAATAAATTTTCAACCATTTGAATTTACTATTTCACGTCAAATCAAAAATCAAATTAATAGATTCAGAAATCAATGTTAACTTAACAAATCAATTTTTATTTACCAATTTAAATGTACTTCATTAAATAGGATTCAATCTATTTCAAACTTAAGATCCATTTCCATATCATCGACTACAACACTTAAATTACAAGTTTACCCAATTTTATTTTGTTGGATGAAATCCCAACTCTTAGATTCAACATTTTAAATGATCCAATTTCGATAAATCCAATTCAAACCTTACATTCACTTTTTAAGATTTGAAATTTACAAAATAAATCAAACTTTATTTGTCGATTTCATTTAATAGCTTAAATTATACACCTGTACCATTTCATATTCCAAGTCGAGATTGAAATTATAAATTTCCAAATTCTATGTACACGATTCATTTCAAAGTATAATTGTATTTAAAATTTGATTTTACTCGACAAAATCCATTAAACTAAATTATAACATATATTATAAAATAATGGATCTAACTTAAGATCAAATCTCATGCGTGGAATAAATTTAGAATTACCTTTTTAAAAGTTCCAATCTAAATCATGGTATATTCCAATCTCAAAATCACGTTAGATTATACGTCGATGAATTTAAAATTAATTTTCAATTAAGAATCAAACTTTACAAAATGTTATAAAATTAGAAATCCATGTTACTGAATCAAATTCACAAATATTAATCCCAATAACAAACTCCATTAACGTCGTTATATTTAAATATTCAATTTCTTAGTTCCAATTGACTATGTATTCATTTTTCAAAAATCGAGTTCCAATAAATAAACTGATCCAAACATTTATCAATAAGTTATTATATAATTCATGAAATCTCAATTTAGTAATAAATCGAGTCGAATAACAAATAATTGTTTTAAACGATTTCAGTTAAAAATTGAATAATTCATTATAAAATTTCAAACCAAATTCAGTTTATAAAACAATTTATTTTAACCAACGGTATTATAATTTAATTTTCTATTTAGGCCAAGTGAAATATTTATAGTTTAATTTGGGTATATATCATTTCATCCCTTACAAGTTTCACAAGTGAATAAGTCAAACAAGTCCGACATTATCAGGGAATTAACAACAATCATAGCGGTTAATTATAACCTACATAACATAATCAAATATCGATAACATAGGTGTAACTTCATATATGAACATTAACTTCCTACACGTGTTTATACATGTGACGTGTGTATATTGTGTCAACATGTGCACAAACAATCCAATCAATTCAATTTGCAACCAAACAATTCACACATCATTAAATTCAAACAACATATAAAAAACGACAATTTAATTTATTTACTTGCTTGAAAAATGTTACTTAAGAATGAGTGCGTAAACACTCATCTTTGATTTATGTCCAATTAAAATTCACACGACACAAAATTTTCAGCTGTCTCCAAATCTAATTAAATCATATTCATGCATTCTGAATTTCAATATGATCCCAACGAAAGAAACTACTCATCCATCGGGCATTGTATGTAGCCCCTATTAATATTAGATGATATATTACCAATATGAGAATGTGAACATATTAAAATATAATTATTCATTCCCAATATTATACGATATACTCACAGAGCAGAAGGTTTCTACCACTTGCTGCATATCTTGCTTATTGTTCACATGCCAAAATCTTTGCAAATCTTTCCTGCGCATGCAAGTATACTTGAAACAACTAGCATGATAACATGGACAACACTTTCTATCTCCCGTCTTTATTTCTTTTTCTAAAAAGAGGAGAGGACCTGGAAACGACCTTGGGTTAGAGAGTTCTCAGTTCGGTTTCACATGGGTATTTGCACCGACGGAGCGGGTTCCGAGGGTTGGGAGGTGAACAGGTTTCGGTTGAGTAGTAGGCTTTAGTTTTTTTCGAACGCTTTGCGTCAATAGCTAGAAGATAAAAAATTTGATTAGATAAGAGAAGGCTTCACATTTTAAGATCTTTACCTTTTCTGGCATGGCATTGAAGAAGAGGAGATATAAAATTTAAATCTACAGGAGAGGTAAAGAAGGAACTTTTGATTTCATTGCATAATTGTTTTATATCCTTGCCTACAACAAATCAAAATGGTAGGCTTTATATAGCAGTCTTACATGTCAATTCATACTTAATAAACACCACATTTCACCAATAGACATTACCTTCACCTTATATACATAACTTTTCACTTTTTTTTTTGTTTCCCACTAATATAACATTTAATGTTTATTCAACAGACATTATACCAGGCTTGTATTTGCAAGTTATGCTTTCTCTTCTTATTTTTTTTCTTAGACCATAAGCTGTAGCTTAGATGGAAAGAAGAAATCATAGCAAAGGAAGCAAAACTTGAACTTGCATGGAGATGCTTATGTTGCTACAGGCAGCTATGAGCTTATCCTTTTTTTTAATATATATAGGAGGAAGCTTTATTCGAAATAGGGCAGAATGGAAGAAAATGAACAGTGGGTGATGTTGTGAAAAAAAAATGAATAGGAACGAATTAATGGTGAAGAAAAACAAACAACATATAGTCACCAGCAAAGCAATCACAGATCTAGCAATAAAAGAAATAAGACAAGAGGTTTATAGTGGTTCCACTAACATCTTGTTAGTGTACGTCCACTTGGGGAGAGGAGATTTTATTACTTTTCTCAATAAGAAAAGTTACAAGACTGATAGTAGGGAAGCAGAAGAACTTTTAGAGATGATACACATCACATTTTTGAGATGATAATATATTCACCTAATCCCTATCCTTATATAAGGATTAACGCTTGGGGTTGAAGTAATTGATTTATGATATAAATCATTGCCTAATTAATTCTCTAATTCTCCTGATAGGCTTCCTTGTTTAAGCAACCAATTAGGGAATTAATTCCTTGCTTCACTATTCCAAAAAAACTTTCTTCTAATCCTTCCACTTATGTAGGTAATTTATTGCCTATCTCCTTTACAAATAAAAGAGCAATAAATTTCTGATATCTTCTAAATCTTCTGCAAATTGGAAATATTGTATCACAAATTCTAACAATCTCCACCTTGATACCATATTTCCTTGAAAGCATACCAACTCCACCTACATCCTCTTACTCTAAGTTTTTTTTCTGACAAGACACCATGGTTACTTCCCCCAATGAGCTTTGACATGGCCATCACCCATTGCACTTTGTCAACAAACTCCGGCAACGCCACCGCCTGCAAACAAAGTGTTAAAAAAGTACCCCCTTCAAGTAAGACCTATCAATCTTCACCATGAAAACAAACATCTCCATAAACCATCTCAACCCTCCCCATACCATGCCACTGTGTGGAACCTAGCATTTCAATAAGCGAATCCAGTTCGGGCAGCGCTCGAACTTAGCAATCTGCAAAGGTTTATGCATATCCACTGCTTTCTCCTTTGATCTCTGACCATCTTCATACAATCCCTTCTTCCGCTTATCAAGCCAATCCTTTTGGCAAAATCCCACCTTGTTGAATCTTTCCCCTTTGGTCATATTCTGCCTATGCAGAAACTCAAAGTCCCTTCTCGTATGCCTAGCTTTGACATCTTTCCACGAGAACTGTAGGCTCCAACCCTTGACTCTCCAAGTACATTGCTTCCCATCTCTTGACTTTTGTTTTCTTCTTCTTCTCCCCTCTCTCCATACCAGCTAATAAGGCTTCCGCACTACTTCCTCCTCAACTTTCACTCAACCCCTTCATCTGATCCTTCAAGTTCTCAGATAGAAGACCTGCCTTCACATCAAGATGTGCCTTCCCTGAAGTACCATCTCTCATCTGCATGATGAAAAATGTCTTCAGCAAAATCAGACAGTTGGTTAGTGACTTCTTGAAATAGAGTTTTTCCAGCTTGGTCCAAATGTCCTTAGCAGTGGTCTCACCGCTAATCTCCAAAATAAAATTTTCTCCCATTGCTGATTGTAAATTAGTAAATGCCCATCGTTCGATCTCCTTCCTTTCCACGGCAGAAATATCATCCATTATCTCCTCATGGGCAAACACCACAGGATGAACATTGTTTCTCGTCAGAAATGTTGTATATAACGGTGTTATATACACAATTATATGATTTTTGTTTGATGATGACAACCATATATATATATATATAATTATAAATGTGTTAGTACTGTACTGTTTCATTTATACCACACAGCAGACAAGAATATAATATTTATATTAAAATAAAATACGACTGTACAAATTTCAAATATTAACACAGTATTTTATTTAAATATAATATTTTATTTCAATATTAAACAGTACAATTTTTATACTCCACTATTTGTACACTTCACTGATAATTTTCATTTCAATACATTTCAGTTCATATCAGGTCCACACTACAACACTCATACAGTCACTTAATCGTACATTTTCATATATACATTCTTTGCTTCATCTTTTGTCTTGTGTCTTCAGTCTTCTGTCTTCACAGCTCTCTGTCAGTCCAGTCATCATCTTCATACCTGTCATATACAGAAACACACATAGTATATGGAACAGAAATAATTTCATACTCTAGCAAATGTTATTTTATTTTTAAAATTTTATTTGCCTCAGTTTTCTGGTGTGTTTCTCATCATTTTTCATGACTTGATCTGATTCATCAGTGTCTAGGCAGACAGTTTGTATATGTACAGGGACAAGAAATTTTCTAAATGGATGCATATACACAAGTGTACATATATATATACACTTGTGCACTGCCACGCCAATTCAGTGTGCAACTGAGGAGTAGCTACGTGGACCTTCTCGACTCAGTGCACATGAAAACAAAGGCATCACATCTTAAAGTACAAAGCAAAATGGTCGAGGCAACAAAGTGCCAAATGCAACAAGTCAAAAACAGACACAAAAATTAATGAAGCATTTACAAGTGATACAGAAATAAACATAGGAGCAACAAAATAGCATGGCACTTGTGATATAGCAAAATACACATAGCATGGGGCCGAGCCAGTTTATAAGAACGATCAAGTGCACATGGCAATACAAAGCAGCAACATTTCAATGATGAATCAATGCAAAGTTTCTAACATGAACAAGCTAAAGTGCATTTTAGTTTCAGGAAATACATGATGTGTGTGTGTGTGTGGTGCAACACTTCAATGGACATGGTAGTGCCAAACAGCCAACCAATAAGGATTGCTCAAGTAAACACAGCAAGGTTTTTCACAGCTAAGTTTTTAACATGGCAGCATGGGTAAACTTAGCATGATGAAATACATGCAGTAATACACAAATGATCAATGAGATGGCACTACTACATGTATGTAGTAAAACAGTATACACAAGACAGAAAGCATGTACATAGAGCAAGTAGTTTATACAGTGAACAAGTGTTTTCAGCATTGATTCATTAAGCACAAAGAAATGGTGCAACTGCAATGCATGGAGAATAACAACAGTGATACACAAATACACACCGGTATACATGAAAGCTAGGTCATGAACAAGCAAGTGTAGCCATGACAGTCTCATTTCAATGGATTACAAGGTGGATGGTTCAAATACAAATATGGCACACAGCATGTACATGCAGGCATTTCAGCATAGCCAAAATTTCAAGTTAGTGTAATGATCAAGTTTTAACTTGGTTCAAGGTCAACCAAAAAGGAGAAAAATCTGTTTCTATTCAACATTATTTTTGGGGGAAACAATTTTATTTCAGAAATCCAGTTCGAATTAAGGGAATGGATTCAATTCTTCACTGCTGGCTTAAATTTGTTTTGGTAAGTATATTTTGTTTCCAGTTTTTCAAAAATAAAATGTTTTTTGACATGTGATTTTTGGAGACCAAGATCAAGCAAAATTTCAAAAACCACAAAGATTTTTTCAATTGTTTCAAGGCATACAGAAATTTCCAGAAATTCCATGAATGGTCACGGCAACAGTTTGGCAAGCATAAAAATATTCTAAGGCAAGAAAACATTTCTAGAAATGTTTATATTTTAGGCATGAAAACCATCTGAATTATTTTCAATATTTCCTGAATTCAATCACTCATCGATGAGCAGGTTTTAATAAGAGATTCTAGGAATTTAGCATGTTCAATTTTCAAATTCAACAATGTTTTTTGGCAAGCAATCAATCAACGACTTCGACTGTCAACAATCCATTTCTAGCAATTGTTTTTAAAAGGGGAAAATAATGTATTTCCAGTTTTTGACATGGCATCAATTTTTGGCAAGAAATTAAGTAATCAAAGAAATGAGTCACGGCATAATCTCAGAAGGGACAACAAATAATATATTTCCAGTATGACTCGATTTCAATCACAAGAATCACGCAAGTACAATCATTCAGCCGAGAATTCAAAAGGGGGAAACAAGCACAATCAGGCCAAGTCACATAATTGAAATCAGAGAGATTAAATGATTTTATAATCCTACTTAATCACCACATCATCCCAGGCTAAATATAGAATCGAAAACCCAAGCATCAATAATTCAAAACGCAAAGCAATTAATATTCAGATTTACTCACAATGTTTCAGAAGGTTTCGATCGAGTTAGAGCAATCCCAAATCGAAGCACCAAGTTGAGAGAAAGACAAATTCGAGCACTGGCACTGGAGTTTCACTACAACAATCGATTGCAGATTTGGGAAGGATTTCAGAAACCCTAGGAAATCGCACCGCCATTTTTGTTTCCAGAGGAAAGCTATCGGGTCAAAGAAAAATAGGGTTTAACCCAAAAACAAACAGGCCAACCAACATTTTGCTTAAGGGCTAAAAAAGGGGATAACCCTTTTTATTTAACTCCTCAGGGTTTCAATTTCTTTTTAGTTTGTTTTTATTTTTGTTTTTAATTCGAGTTGTAAATTCAAACAATCAGTTCTAGAGTCTGTAAAATCTTGGGAGGTCTCAGTCAGGGTGTTGACTGACAGGTGACAGAGTCTGTAAAATCTGGGTTACTGGTTACAGGGTCGTAATCAGGGGAAATATGATCGAGGGGATATCGATCAGTCTAGGGTTTTGAGCGTAGGGTTAGAATAGGAGCAGAGATTGCGAGTGTACATGGTCTTGTATGCGGAATCTGTTCTATCACCTAGTAAAAACCTTAGGAATGCAGCAGTAGGCAGGATTTTGCCGAAGCTGGGTATATCTTGTGTCATTTACTTTCTGCATTTCTGTTTCTACTATATTCTGTGATATATGAATAATTTTTAATATCCCGTAATATTTGAACTCACCGACAAATTTCAATAAACACTATTCACCTCCCCTCTAGGGTTAATCTAGATCCAACAAGAATAGCTTTCATCCTCCATTGCCACTTCTCGAAGTCTTTATCCCCATTCCATCTTTCTATTGCTAACTGAGATCCTATTGCCATATATATCCCTTTGACATATGGCCTTGATAAAATTGTTGAATTCTCCTCATCTCTTGCCATAATGCCTAACACCCTTTCTCAATCAACCTCGCAGCTTTGATGCCAATTGTTGGGGAAAATAAACTGAATAGGAACGGATTCAATGTGAGGCAAAATAAACAACAGATAGTCACCAGCAAAGCAATCACAGATCTAGCAATAAAAGAAATAACACAAGAGGTTTATAATGGTTCCACTAACGTCTTGTTAGTGTACGTCCACTTGGGGAGAGGATATTTTATTACTTTTCTCAATAAGAAAAAATTACAAAATTGATAGTAGGGAAGAAGAACATTTAGAGATGATACACCTCACATTTCTGAAATGACAATACATTCACTTAATCCCTATCCTTATATAAGTATTAGTGCTTGGGGTTGAAGTAATTGATTTATGATATAAATCAATGCCTAATTAATTCTCCAATTCTCCTGATAGGCTTCCTTGTTTAACCAACCAATTAGGGAATTAATTCCTTACTTCACTATCCCAAAAAAAACTTTCTTCTAATCCTTTTGCTAATGTAGGTAATTAATTGCCTATCCCTTTTACAAATAAAAGAGTAATAAACTTCTGATATGTTTCAAATCTTCTGCAAATTGGAAATATTATATCATAAATTCTAACAGGTGAAGTGTTTGAACAAAGATAATTACGCGACAGGTAAGAGGGATGCGAGATAAAAGGAGCGTTTGAAGAAATTTTCTCTTTTTTTTTCGAAAGTGTAATTCCTTTGTTTTTAAGGGGTACCCCAATTCTGTTCTTCCTAATACCTCACATTAACTAATATTACCACTCATCGGTGGGAAAATGGACCGTTAAGGTATATAGTATAAAATAAAAAATATTTAATAAATTTTATTTAATTATGACCCCAAACTTGAAAAACACATTTTCTTAGCTTATAGTTATGAAATAAGAAAAAGAAAATTATAGCATGCCACAAATTGTGAAATGGTGATAGACATTTGTATTAGTTGATTTTGCTCGTTTGATTTTTTTTTTTTGATAAAGCTAGTTTATATCATTAATAAACCAAATACCTCTATCACATGTCAAAATCATAAAGGAAATATTACAACCATGCAAAGTGAATATTGAAACTGCTCTGCTCTAAAATAACAACAACAGAGTATGAAATTAACAAGATAATAATGAAACGATTAGATGCACTTGAACAACAAAAACTAATGCATATGAGATAACCAAGTCTACTCAAAGATTTTGTTGCAACAAAGACTTCAACAATCATGCATATTGATCATAAGCAATGACAAGCATGCCAGGACCTTTTGCACGTCTTGCAACTTCTGAACAAACTTTTTCAAACCCCAATACAGCAAGAGTTTTACCCACAAGTGATACACCAACAACATATTTCTTCAAATGAGCTGCAAATATAACATATGATTCTTCTTGATTATTCAAATGAATTTGTGGATTCATTTTGAGCAAAAAAGTGAGATTTGGAGGTATGTTTATATATACTAAATCATCCATTTCTAAGGTTATTATTGCTCACGTCTCTGAACCGTATAATCGATATTAAATTCAAAAGTAAACACTTCGATGAATACCTGTAAAAGTTGTTTTGAAAATTGATACTACAACTTTATTCTTTACTTTCTAATCTTTGAGTAGTTTGCATTATAACATGTAATGTGACGATGATAATATGCCATACTTAGAATAATATATACTTAGATAAATATGCATGTTCCCTCTAATTAAATTAATAACAACTTCAGATGTAAGTAAACTTATTCAATCATAACTATGTGTTTTCCTTCACAATTTCTTAGGTTGATTAAATAGAGATGCATAAAATGTATTACGGATGACTGGTACAAATGCATACGATATTCAGAGTTTTACATGTCTTTGTATGTTCCTGTAGCATATATATTTATTTCATTTATGGCTATAAAATTTATTTTAGTTGATGCATATGTCTTTTCATACATTGTATGCATATGCGTTTTCATATGTTGTATGAACATACATCCATTGCAGAGTTACAGAGGATAAGAAAAAAAGTATGCATTGTAGAGAGATGAGGTACAATAAAAGGTAGATCATCATGTAAATATGGGAACGTAACAATTTCACGATACACAATCAAGACAAATGAAAATAATCGAGACTGGTGAGCATGGACAGAGTAGCATGTACACATCAGTGAAATCAGGCTGAGGAAACTCATACCCGCTATAATGCATAGTTTTTGAAGCACATGGTCAATAAGCAAGTGAAAATGGCAACAAGACAGTTGAAAAAATAGAAAATTGATCGAATTAATAAGAAGAACGGAACGTGCAAATGATTTGCAGCAAAAATGAGGCTTGTTAGAGCCATAGAGAAGCATGATGCTAAGACAAGCATGATGGGTAGTCGAGATCCAACATAGGGGGAAGTGGATTATTCTGAGAAAAGACCATAGAAATGCTGCAATCAATGGGGATACACAGAGCTATACAATAGGAGGAACAATGGCTAGATTTTCATTAGAGTCATCCTGCTATCAACATATTGAAAGGTTTGAAGTAATAAAAGAGTTACAGAGGCTTTTACAGTAAAAAGATTTATCAAGCAACTAGGCATGTGAATCACTATTATGCTATAAAAATACATATTGGATGCATGCTAATAATACACAAGTAAGTAGCACTTATATTGGATGCTTACTAACGAACTATCTAAAGAATATAGGCAAAAAAAACTCTTTTTTCTTTCTATTCAAGACGCCAACTGCACATGAGGTGTGTAATATACATGTTTATGTGTGTACAGAAATAAGGAATAATTATCACTAACCATTCCCATTAGCCTTAACATATCATAAAAACACAAACAAGTTCAAATGCATCACATCAAACATTAATGAAATATGCCAATGATAAATCATAGAAAAAAAACTCACATCAAAACCTATGGTACGAGCCTCGCAGTTTTAAAAAACAACAAACTTGGAAAACTCAGAATATACATACCTTTCATTTCAAGAACCCTTCAATTAAACCCTAAGAATTCATCGGGTCCATTGTCTCGCACTTAATCTCATAGATTTGCTACTGACAGTTGAGAATTGAAATAATGAGATCTGAGAAAGGATTCGATGGGTTTGAGATCTAATCCATTTACATAGTTGAGATGTGTTGATTTAGGGTTCGATCAGTTAGATTTTTTGAGATAAATTAATTGAGAAACTTATTTTGGATGAGATTACAGAGATATTTACGGAGCAGAATATCCATACCTTTCATTTTAAGAACCCTTCAATTAAACCCTTAAAATTCTTTGGCTCCATTGTCTCGCACTTAATCTCATAGATTTACCAGCGACAGTTGAGAATTGAAATAATGCGAGCTGACAAATGATTCGATGGGTTTGAGATCTAATCCATTTAGGTAGGTGCGATGTGTTGATTTAGGATTCGATCAGTTAGATTATTTAAGATGAATTAATCGAGAAACGGATTTTAAACGAGATTATAGAGAAATTTAATGAGAGAATGTCGGGAAGACGAAAGTAAGCGAAAGAAAAGTGCAAAGTTTATTTTCCTATATTTTTGTTCCGTGTAAAGTTGGCACGGACAAATTGATTTAGGCTCCTTACAGTAAAGAAACCTCCTTAATGGTCGGTTTGATAAATAGGACTACCACCATTTATATCTATTTCTCCCTCCCAGCTTCAATTTGTCCGTTCTTTCTCTTTCGAAAAACCTAGACTGCCATGATTTTTGTTTTCGACGTGTTCATCCATCTTTTTTCTATGCTTCTACATGAATGAGTGAATGCAAATAAAAAAGTTGTGAATATGTATCGAATTTAGCAAAGAAGAAGGAGTGAAGATGAATTTTGACGCCGTGAAAAGCAACAACGGTAATGGAACAAATGAATTAGGGTTTTAAAATAGGGTTGAATACATATTATTTCGGCAATCAATGGTTGAGTGAGAGATTATAAAGAGATTAATGTGGTATTAGGAAACATACAAAATTTACTGTGTTTTAATATTTTAGTTTTGCTAATGTGAAGAGGAAATTGAGGTGCTCTTAGCATTGCACTTTTTTAATGGCCGATCAAAAGTTGGAGAGAAGAGAAGAAGGTAGCGAGAAGTGGCAAAAATGAATGTGAAGGAATATGTCAAACTTGAATGGTACGTTTTCATACACTTCGCGACGTGAATCATATTTGAAATTCAAGTTTTTCATATGATATCATTTCTTCTTTTCCAGACAGTATTTTTTTACCATATGCACATAACGTTGGAAAAACATATATATTCTTTTGTTTAGAATTTTCCAGTATAAGCTAAGTTTGAAATATTAAACATCGATCGGTCCGAAAATCAAACACCACGTAATACACAATGAGTGTCTAAACACATGGAATAAAATACCGTTGAGTTCAGTGTGTCGATACAAACGAGATAACACACTGAAAACTGCTAAATCAACGTTCGTATAATATTTTGCTATTTACGCTATATCGGTCTATATGTAAATCGATGTCTAGCGAAGCTGGCAAAATCAAAATTTAAAGAAACCAACATTGACATTTTCGTTATATAATTCTCTAAATAAATTTTATGTAAAAACATTCGTATTTTAAAACAATATTTCAACATCATATTATTTACCGATTTCACGTAAATTGCAGAACAAAACAATTTTTGATTTAAACGACCGTTTAATTCCTTATATTCAATTTGAACGTACATATTTCAAATATATATATTCAAAAATCAAATTAATAGATTCCTTAAATTTTAAAATAACTCTAATTTTACAGTAATTCTAAACAGTAAATTTACGATCTGTCAAAAGGAACATCTTCATATGTTGTTACTGGAGTATCTTGTATTATTATATTTCATTTGATCGTGGCTAAAGTCTGGATTATGTAATGAATGTGATAACCTTTCTTTAAGAAATGAAAAAGGTATTTTGGAAATATGCATAAATTTATTTCATATTTATGTGTTGTAGTTACTGATACAATTGACATATGCGCAATATATCACGGGAAATCAATATTATAGATAAATGCATCATACGTGTGTTTCATACCTCAAAATGGGGATGTTGCAACTTGACATCAAAGTTCAAGGTTCTGCAGAACCAAAAAGAATTTTGTAATTTAAACTTATTGATAACATAATTATAATGAATCAAAGAAGAAAAGTGGGGTATGGGATAATGTATTATGACATACAAATATTTGTATGTATGAGTATATATCCTATCTTTATTATTTTCTTACTCTTAGACCATTCTTCCATATCTCATGAGGTTTCAAATATAAATCTAAGGAAGTAAGATATGAAGGTATGAAACAAAAGAGCAGTTCTTGGTGGAAGAAGCATCATAACTAATGGAAATGCCAAAATCCAATACTAGGGGAAACCATGATTGACAACCCAATGCTAGTGTAACTTCAAGAGTAGCTCCCATGGATATGGGAGCAATGTAGCGATTCTTTGTCGATTTGATGCAAGCAAGAGTTGTTGTTGAGATAATGGAATGAAATGTTGGAGGAGCAAATCTCAGAGTTTTCATCAATAATTATGCTATTTTGAGTCTAAATTATGTGAAGCTTGAAGGAAAGCCATTTACTTTAACCAAAGATGATATTGAGGTAGAAAATTGTTTGCTTCACTATGAAAGAACTTGGTTAATCTAGGGCTAATGGATGAGCAAAGGATGAGACTGACATCCATACAACAACAAGGATTATGTTGTATTTGTGGAATAAAATCATTGTAGGAGTGGCTGAGGATACTTTGAATTGGGTAAAGTTTTACAGAAGGTTCGAAGGAAGTTTACTATCAAAGATTACTAAGTTAACTCTGCTTAGAAAGTTTGTGGAGTTAGTATAGAGAGATACGATGATCCTTGGGTATGCAATAAGGCTTGAGTAGCTATCCAAATTTGGGTATGCGATTGTTGACAGTGATTAAGGGAAACAAGAAGTTATTTGTGGCTTGAAATCAAAACTTGCTAAAGTAACCTTGCCGCATATTAAAGATTCATGTGACGTAGTTATAGAGACAACACTGAGAAATGAAGAGATGCTCATTTTCTTTAGTAATAACAAGGTTGTAGAGAATTACAGCAGGAAAAAAACAGAAGATGAAGTCCTATCCAGAAAAAAAAAGCTTAGAAAAGGTAGTGCTACTTAAGTTCTATTTTTTCCTTTAACTCTCGGATGTTCATTTGAGTTGTCCAAGTGTTAGAATTTTAAGTTAGTAGGCTTTTGGAAAATAAATATTCTAAAGATGCACAGGAGACACCGTTATCTATTTAAGGATTCATTTAAGTTTGTTGTGCTTCATGTGATGATAATGGAATAATGTATTAATTTATTTATGCCATTATTAGTACTATGATCAACTAAAATAACATCCTCATATGCTACTCTTGAGTATCTTGTATTATTATATTTTATCTGAACCCGTACAATATTGGGATTATGTAATGAATGTGAACGTTTATCTTTATGAAATGAGAAATGCTTTTTCAAAATATGCTTGAATTTATTCCTTATTCCTGTGTTGTTGATATTGATATAACTGACATATCCATATTCTGTCACCGAGAATTAATATTATAGATGAATACAATATCTATAGTGCATAGTTTCGAGCCTTAGAATATGGAATGTTACATTAAGCCTTCTGACTAACAAAAGCACATAAGGGGAAGGACTTCTTCTTGCACATTATATACTTGTTAGATGACTACTTTACTTTGCATTGTCGCGACCAAACATCCCATGTTCTCCCACTAGTAGAGTGTTATTCACCATCGCTCTAGATACTCACATCATGAGGTTGAGGCTCATTTGCATGCACTTTGTTGTTCCTCATTCACACGCTTTATCTTATACATACTCATGTCTATAAGCCTCCATATTACATTTTACTTTCTTTTAGTACAATTGTATGCCTCCAGAGGAAAACATTTTCCTCCTCTCTGGTATTATATGAAGTGCTGCCTTATTATCTTTTAGGCCCTCGTTGGTGCTAGGAAGCATTTTGTGGGGTGAACCCTTTTACGTTGAAAGTTTGGACAACATATATAAACGAATGACTATACTCATATTTACTAGCGTTTAGGCATAGTCACACATAAAGATTACGGCTAGCGACGTAATCAATTCTCGAGAAAATCATCGGAAAACACAAAGTGATTTGGTCGAAATCATGATGTGTTCGGGAAAGATTGGAAATATCGTCGATTCCTGAAATCATCGTTATGGGATTGGAAAAGTCGTTAATAAACTTGGAAAATCTGGTATGGTAAAAATACGTGATCGACTCGGTTCGATCAGCGCAAAATCTTTGAGTGCTTCAGTCTGATCACGTGGCGCAACTCGATTAGGCAAAATCTAGCAAGTTGGCAAGTTCATGGATTTGGCACACAAAACAAGGTGATTGGCACAACAAAAGCATGGAAAATCACGTATGCGCATTGAGCAGTTCAGGCTCCCAACTTGGCATGATCAGGTATTTCGTATCACCAGCGATACGAAATAGGGATACGATTGAATCATAACAAGTGATGCGTAATGTCGTTGCATGCTTAAAAAAGGCTGAGCACTCCGGGCGGATCACGTTATTTGCTTAGTTTTCATCATGGGATCCGATCTTGGCACTTGGTAAAAGGTGAGATGCGAAATCCTAGCATGAAATTTGGCAAGGCGAAATTGGTTGAGCTGCATGGCCCGGATGCGAAATTTCCCATGTGCAACCCATGGGAGGCGATGCGATTTTTGGTGATCGAAGCCGGGATATGAGTTTGGTTTTTGGCAAGGGAATTTGGCAAGCTAGTTTTCACGTGCAGATCACCTGGATTTGGCTGATCTACTCGTGTCGCTGAGGGGATTTTGGGATGCGATTTTCCATGGCTTCGGGATTTGAAATTATCAAGTGCAATATGGTTTTCTGGATAAATTGGGATGTAAATTTCGCATCCCCTCAGGATACAAAATTTAGGCTGATGTCTCCAAATCTCACCTATAAATACCCCCTTACTTGGCATTCTAATGGGTTGACATTTTTGGATCTTAACTATGCTTTGGCATGTAGGATTGGAGGCTTGGAGCTCCAAGACCCATCAACGGCTACCATCACCATCTTCATGACTTTTGGACATCTCTTGGACTTGTAGACATTACAAAAACGTTTATTTGTAACTTTTTGGGATTCACTTGGACTTTGGACGTTTCTTGGACTTGTAGACGTTACATAGAAGTCTGTCTACAGTTTTCTAGTACACATGCATATTATTGGACATTAAAGCTATTTCTTGGACATTGTTGCTCATGCCAACACACTTTCACCCAATGAAGAAGAAGGACATTTTAATCAAAGTTTAGAATTAACAAGCTATTTGTTGTTCTATTATATAACTTTGTGCGAACTTGTACAAACATTGTAATCGACAATTGCATGATAAATGATTACTATAAAATGGACGTAGGTGTTTGTGCCGAACCACCATAAAAGTTGTGCGTCTGTTTACATTTCTCGTACTTTGGATATTCAGATTATAAATTTACAACTAAACTCACACTTGGGGGTTGACATGCGCAAATAACCAATTTTCCACGTCAACAACTCACGATATATGTCAAAGTGTAAATCTAGGTTTAAATACTATTTAATATGTCAACTAATCCAATTAAAACGATAGGTGAAAGTTTCTCTCCTTAATTTTGTAGTCCTACATTCCCTTTATTAAATATAGTCATCAAAGGAATGAAACATAATATTTTCTTATCTAAAATTTTACATGTTTTGAGACATATGTAAATTGTCTATATGCTAGACTCACACATCAAACATTTGAATGTATTTGATACATGCATACAAATGAAACAAAATTTTAAACTTTATTTAACCAACTAGATAAAATATAAATTTATTTAAATTCCATTAGATTGGATTCAATGTCTTTTTAGATTTTATATATACATAGATTCATTGTTTTAATTTACATAGTTTAACTGTTTTCGACTAGCTCGATGTCATTAAATGGGTTGAGTTTTGTCTAAATAGCTTAGAAAGTAGATTGATACATGATTATTAAAACCACAGCTCGAGTCTAGCTCGAGTTCAGCTCGAGTTCGCAGGGTATTTCAAAGTTATTACCCAAGCTCAATAGTTGGGATTTTCAAGTACGCTAGTTAAATATCAATTGCTTAGCCTAAGATATCGATTCTAAAGTTATCCTTTTGGCTTCTTACTTTCAAAAATGTATTCAAATAGGTAATGATGGTACCGAGTTCATAAAAAAAAGTGCACAAGCAATTTACCAATATGAACAAAATGATGCTCCTAATGTGTACTTGCTTATGTTTTGATCAAGATTGTGTAAATCGCTAAGCAGATGTTGGGCGGTAAGCATAAAGTAGGGATAATCGAAGTTGGACGTTTTGATAAAATCATGCATTTTAGGTAAAATTTTAACATTTTTATTTAATATTAACTGATTCATTGTGGGATATCGCATCTTAGATTTGGAAGTTATCATGAAGATAAAATCGCTAGAAATACATATTTTGATGCTTATAAGGGACTTCAAGCCTAAATTGGTGCATATATGATGCCTATACACTTGTTTATATGATGCAACAATACTTATCTAGACGGACTAGGCAGTAACTTAGATGGTAAGACTAGCCTAATGCGTAGGCGTGGCCTAGATGTGAGTCTGGAAGATTTTCCTATAACATAATTTTTGATACAATGAAAATTAGATAAATTGAATTGGCCTAAAAAAGATCTTGTAGCGATCTCACCATACATATCAAAACAATGAGATTGATTTCTAATACGGTTATCAAAAATCAAACCTATTCATACTAACCAGATTTTTGTTGCATTTCTCTTGGTAGAATTTATGTTGTGCATTTGGTTTACATTTTGTATTTTGAGTTTTCGCACATACAAAAGTACCGACGACGCACACATATGTGAAAAACAATCGTTTTGCAAAACGAAGTTAACACAACAAATTGAAAACAATTTTGTATCCTTGTAATGTGAGGTCACCTATTCAGCTCCTTGCCTGCACAAAAATTTCCTCTCTCTTATTTTCAAAAATTATAGCATTCCTCATCCCCTTCCTATGAAAAGATATAGTAAAATAAAAACAAAACCACTGCTAATGGCGTCTTCCTCATCCCCTTCCTCTTCTCCTTTCAATTTTGATTCGGCCTTCCCTCCTCTCCCCTCCGATCCACCTGATCCACCTCCTTCAGTGAATCCCATCTCTGACAATCTTCCTCGATCGGAAAAATCTCCAGGTCCAGATCGTTCTCTTTCTTTGAAATCAATTGCCAACCCCGATAATCCAGATCTGAATCCATTGGTTAATGGATCTGTCTCTGTTGATAACCCTAATCCCTCTTGTACACCCTCGCTGCCTTTCGACCTTATTATACCCATTTCTGATGAAATTTCCCACATGAACCTTCCATCAAACGCGTCATCTACATTGAGGACTGTTTCCTCTAATTCTTGTAATCAAAATTCCTCATCAATCAAATTTGACTTCGCTCCACTTTTCAAATCCTTACCTCGTAATGCTGGAAAATTCAGACCCATTCACTTTGAGATTCCGAGAGATGCTTTAAAAAGGAAAATCCCTGATTTAGTCAAACAGGAAGGAATGAAATTTTGGAGTGATTATGTAGTGGTTTTTTTTCTTAGATGGTACTCGATCATACACCAAGGTCGTTAATATCTTGCATAAATATTGGAAACTTAATGGAGAAGTCGACATTAAATCAGATGGATTTAATTTCTTCTTCAAATTCTCAAATGAACAAGATAAAGAAAAAATCCTGCATGCTGATCCAATTTTCATCAAGGGTCGAATGTTTATCATCACTAAATGGGATCCATCGAATGGTAGCTCGCAATCTCATATTAGAAAGGTATCCATTTGGATTCATTTACATAGGATACCCCTTATTTTATGGACACTATATGGAATTAACTGGCTTGTGTGCCATGTTGGTAGACTGATCTATTTTGATGAAAGTACGGAAAAAATGCAGCGTTTTAAATACGTCAAAGCTTTAATAGAAATAAGTCCGGACTACGAACTTACCAACACAATTGAAATTGATGAACTTGGTGTTAACTGTCCATCAGTTAAGGTTGTCTATGACTAGAGACCTTCTATTTGTACAATTTGCAAAAATTTTGGACACTCTACTTTAGAATGTGAGCACAACTCTTGTAATGAAGCCATGTAGGAGGAATATCCTGTCGAACAAATGGAAGTGAAACATGGAAATTGGGGGAATAATGGTAAGAAGCACTGGAGGAATGACAAGAAAACGTATAATGGTAATGCACGGGAAGAGGTTATTAATAAAAAGAAACAGGTTTGGGTTAGGAAGGTGAATTCAGGAATGCAGAAAGATGGAGAACCAACAGTGGAGAACAAGCAAGTAGATAATAATGACAATGGCAAGGATCACTCTTTGCATGACAAAATGAACAAGGTGTTGATTATTGATATTGATGGAACAATTCATTCTCAATGTGAATCTTTGGTAGAGAAAAATGATTGTTAAGTGAATAAGTCATCCAATAGGGAACGCAATTCCCAAGCAAGATTGTTCTAAATTCGAGCATGTTCAAAGGAAAACAAATAGTGACTGACAATGAAGTTGGAAATGAAGGGTTACTGCTTCAAAATAAATTCTCAATATTGGAAAATATGTCGTCCATGGGCCCTGGTTTTGATGCATCATCTACTTTGATAGCCCTTGAAGTTGCAGCTATTTCATCACCTCACCAAACATCCAGATCTCCACCTGATACATCCTCTTTTACATTTCATGTTGATCCTAATTCTCAGTTCAGTTATAAACTCAATTCCCCTTATTCTCGTTTAGCATCTCCACCTCATATTTCTTTACCTCCTCCAATAACATCATCCCTTGCTTCACTAGTTGATAAAGAAGTGTCCCACAACAGTAAAAGGGTTAAGAAAGGGAGAAAGAAAAAAGCACAAAATTCTAATGATATGACTGATTTAAATGAGGGTAAAGACTTTTCACCAGACGAAACCTTGCCTTTGTCAAGCCTTAAGAATTCATTCAAAAGACATGCCAGGGAATATCCCACCTCATTCGTTGATCCCCTTAATCAATGATGATCCATAATATCGTGTTTTGGAATATCAGAGTCTTGCATTCAGCCTCAAAGAAGAGTGATATTAAAGCTTTTATAAGAGATAACAAGGTTCATGTGATATGTCTTTCTGAAACGAAACTTGATTTGAATCTAATGGTCAAAGCTGCTTCTTTTATTTGTCCCAGTTGGAAATTTAAACGCAATCCCTTTGATGCTGCATATGGTCGTTTGTTAACCCTTTGGAATCCAGCCTTTTTTCAGTTAACCAAAATTAATTCATTGGATCAGTTTATGCATTTCCAATGCCTTCATCTACCTTCAAATTCTTCATTCTTCTTTACATCCGTATATGGTCAAAATTCTCACTCTCTTCGTCAAAATTTTCTTGATCAACTTCCTTTCTTGAATACATCCTCTAATCCTTGGGTGATTGGGGGTGATTTTAATTACATGTTTTCGCCTCTTCACAAATCTGGTGGATGTTCACTAATTATCAAGGACATTGCACCACTCAATCAAGTGTTAATTCATTCATGCCTTACACCTATTGCTGGCTATAGCTTCGAGTATGCTTGGTCCAAAAAATGTACATCTGGTTATCATACTCGATGCAAACTCGATCATGTATTTGCCAATATACATTTCCTTCATCTTTGGCACAATCTCATTATCAAGCTCTACACTCTTCTCTTTCGGACCATTGTCCCTTGCTTTTCCATTGGGGATCAGATCATTCTATTGGCAGTGGTAATTCTTCTTTTAATTTTTTTAAATTTTTGGACTAAACATGTGGAGTTTTCTTCTATTCTTTCATAGGCATGGTCTCAACAATACTCTGGAAGCCTTTTGCAAAAAATATTGTGCAAACTCAAATTGCTAGAACTTTCACTTAAAGCTTGGTCTGCATTTACTTTTGGAGCTGGATCTCAATTGTCATCAAATATTAGACTTGAACCGGCATGTGTGCAAAAACAATTATACACCAGTCCGCTTCATCCTGGTCTGCTTTAAAAAGAGATTATTTTGCAGAAAAAATTAAAGGATGCTCTTAACTATGAACTTCAGGCTTTCCGGCAACAGTCTTTTTTAAAGAGATAAAAATATTTTGACAGAAATACCAAGCTCTTTCACAATTCAATAAAAATCAGAAAAATCAGTAATACTATTCATATGGTCAGAGATCAGAATGGTGTCACACATACTTCAGAGGACAGTATCAATAGAGCGTTTGTTGATTACTTCTCATCCATTTTAGCTCCTCCAAATCCTCCTATTAGCAATGCACGTCCTCTATTTACTGTGAATTTGCCTTTCCTCACTTCAGACCAGTCAGAAAACATCATTAGAGAAATCACGAGTGATGAGATCAAGGATGCGGTGTTTAGTCTCGATGCTGACAGCTGTGGCGGACCAGATGGTTTCAACGCTTTTTCCATTCAACATTGTTGGCCTACTATAGGTGACGATGTCATTACTGCTATTAAGTTTTTCTTTTTCCATGATCAGTTACCAAAAAGTCTTTCCTCCATGACTATTGCATTAATTCCAAAGATTAATAACACAGTGTCTGTTTCAGACTTTAGACCCATTTCATGTTGTAACATCTTATACGAGATCATTTTTAAGATTTTGGCCAATGGTCTACAATCAGTGATTCCATATATTATATCAGAAAATCAATAGGCTTATGTCAAGGGTAGGAATAGAAGTGATAACATTTTGCTTACCCAGGAGCTCGTATATGGTTATAACAGGAAAAACATATCACCAAGATACATGCTCAAATTGGATATTCCTAAAGCATTCGACTCTATTTCTTGGTATTCTATTTTAGCCATCTTGTCCCGCATGAATTTCCCACTTCCTTTCATTGCATGAATTTACACTTGTATATAATCGTCGTATTATTCTATCTCGAGAAATGGGAAACTACATGGTTTTATTAAAGGCACTAGAGGAGTGAGACATGGAGACCCTATTTCACCATATCTTTTTATCGTTATTATGGAATTGTTGAATTCCTTGTTATTGGAGCAGGTTAAATATGGTAAGTTACAACTTCATCCTAAATGCAAAAATCCACTTATCACTCTTCTTCTTTTTGCTGATGATATAGTCATCTTCACAAAGCTAGCCATTCAGAACATTAATTGCATCTTCAATACTCTTGATAGTTTTTTTAGAATTACAGGGCTGCAAATCAATATTGGGAAATCCCATATATTAATTGCTGGGCTATCTACAATTGAAAAATTGTTCCTTATCAACAGTTCAGGTCTTGCTGAGTTGCCACATAATGCCTCCTATCTTGGAATGCCTCTCATCAGCTCCAAGATAACCAAACAACCGTATCTCCCTCTCTATGAAAAGATCATATCTAAACTTCAACAATGGCCAAATTGTCAACTGTCACAGGCAGACAGGTTGACTATTATTCAATCTATTATGATGACTATAACTAATTACTGGATGAGGCACTATGTACTTCCTACCAAATTAATTGATATGATCACAAAAGCAGTGAACAAATTTCTGTGGCATGGAGATCCATTCTCTAAAAAATTGATACCATTTGCGTTTCACAAGTTATATGATGATAAGAAGAATGGTGGACTTGACATTATTAATATTTATCAATGGAGCCGTGCTGCCATGTCTTCATATTATGATAAGCTTTTTCTGTGAGCAAAGGTCTATGGATGAAGTGGGTTCATGCTAATCTTATTGGAAGGAAATTTTTTTGGTCATTGGCAATCCTGCAATCTTGTAGTTGGAGCTGGAGATCTATTCTGAAGCTTAGAGATACCTTTCGACAGTTTATACAATGTAATTATAAGAACATTGCTAATTTATCATTCTGGCACACTCCTTGGCAAGTTCAGGTTTGTTTTTGAGTGACGTGGTGGATGAAAATATCATTTTCAACTCTGGTATTCCCCATTCGGCAATTGTTAGCGACTACTTTCATGATGACATCGTAAATCTTCCCTATAATAGTTCTTCGACTTTGAGATCACTCTGGAATCAAATTACTAAACACTATAGTTTTCCTTCTGATAGCTCAGTCCTTTGGATGGGTAAGGAGCACTCTATCCGAACTGCTTATAAGCTTTGTCCATCTAGACATTATTTTCCCTGACACTCTCGGATATGGAATTGTGGAAGCTCAGCAAAGGATAATTTGCTTCTTTGGAAGGTAATGGCTAATGCGATCAACACCAAAAGTAATCTGTTTTCCTAAGGTATTCTTGATGGTGATACTTGTGTCCATTGTCATGATGCTCCTGAAACAAATGTACATCTGTTCTTCGAATGTACTTATGTTCATCGAATTTGGTGGAGGCTGTTGGCTACTGGTGGCTTTCATAGACCCTTGCCGTCAAGCGGAATAGAATAGTTTAACATCTTCTTGGCAACACGGTGGAAAAATAAGAAAACTTGTGTCCTTCTCAAACTTCTTACGAAATTCATTTATGGAATTTGGAGAGAGCGCAATAATCACATCTTTGGAATTGGTAGCTTGAACGCAGATCAACTTTACTTTCAGATTCATTGGTCGATGTTGAAGTTATTGCAATTGTAAATGTATTTTTGAAGTTCTTGTTTTCTTAAACTCATGTAATTTGTGAATGTATAAATAATAATTCCATATCCCGCGATTCCCTCCGTCACTCCCTTTGTCTTTGATCCATCTACACTTCGCGGTATTTCAAGTCTTCTATACTTACATAATTAACGCATAAAACTAAAAACTAAAAATTAAAAGGTAATTTTTATTCTAATCCACAGCTTTAATAAGTTAATCCACCATTTTACATTTATAAGTTAATCCACAACTATTTTGTAAGTTAATCCATGAGTGGATTAACTTAAAGATTTCACCCTATTATATATCTAACAATCGACTTTGTGCTTTTGTTTTACAATTCTGCGTTATTTCACAATTCCCATATCAGATTAATAATAATAATCCAATTAGCCTAAAATCAAGATCTCATACCAGATTAATTATATAAAAAAATACACATTATATCGTAATGTGGCATAGATAACATATAAATCTACTGTATGCAACATGTTTCTTATATAAGTTACACCGACATATCAATTTATAAGATTTTCATTTGGTAATCAAGTTCTCTTGCTGTATATGTTAACTTGTGTAGCCACTCACACTAGTCATTCATACATGCTAGTATAGTATGCATAAAAATCCAAATGACGTGGTGACGGACAAACAAGAAATTCTTGCTACAAATAAACAGATCATGGAGCAAAACATCAATAGGTTCATCTGAAAACGCACGACAGATGATGTAGCATGGTAGACTGTAAACTCAATCCTTGCTATAATATTTCTATCAATTTTTCAAGATTTCAGAAAATAACTAATTACAATTATATGTGATAATGGTGATATTAAAAAAAAGTACAATTTTGTATACAATCAATCAACTTCAAAAAAATAAAAATAATAAACAAAAGACATTGTTATTGACACTCCAAATATTGTTAAGGGGGAGCCAATTTTTCTTTTTTAAAAAAAATTGTTAAGGGGAGTATCAACGATGGAAGTAGCTCCTTAACAAATAAATGTAGTTTTACATTATTATCCATTTAGCCCCTTAACCAATAAAGGTAATTTTACCTTAACAAATATTGCAAGAGCCATAGTAAAAAAAAATTCGATTCGCATATATCGATTTTTTTTAAACCCTAAAGAATAAGCGTTTTTAGAGGAATAAGATCGAACTACTTTTTTTTTTCGACATAAATATGCTGAATTTTATAACTACGAAGGAAATGCACCAAAATAATTATTAATTTTCGACATATCACTATCGAATACATACATAATTGATTACGTGCTGCATTCAGTGCAGTAGTGACGAACTGCTTTATTTAATTCGGTTTTCTTTGTCGAATAAGTTTTTTTTTTAAATCTAATTTGAAGGGGCAATCCGGGAATATTGAGTAGTATGAAATAATATGTTTATGTAGCCCCTTAACAATTTTCAAAGAGTGGAGTATTTTTAAAAAAATGACCTCCCTTAACAATAGTTGGAGTGTCAATAACAACACCCTAAACAAACTACTTACTGTTATGTTGAATTACTCCGCTTAATGCTTAAGCTTGGATTTAGATGTTAGGATTCCAGAACCGAGAAGAACGATGGAAAACGCACGGAAGAAGAAAACGCATGGAAGAATATTGAGAAGAAAGAGTAGACATGTTTTTTGTGTATGGATGGACTGATTAAAATTTAAATTTTAGTAAAAGTCAAAGATACTATAAATAAGACGAATTAACTAATATTGTGGATTTGAATAAAATTTACCAAACTAAAAATATCAAATAAACCAAGGTTATCGGAGCCGACGTTTCTCATTTTTCGTATTTAAACGCAGACGTGGGACTAAACCAAGTAAGGTTATAAATGCAGCTAATTTTTTTTTCTTTTTTTTCTTTTGTGGGATCCGTTGCTAATTATTCGAAGCGTGTTCCTAGTCGCTTTATCGATAGGAATCTAATGAGACAGCAAAAGAACATGAAAATCAGAAGCAAACCCCTAATTCTTGGATTCTCGATCGCGATATTTCTTGGAGTGGCAGTATATATCCGCCTATGGACAATAGATTCGAAGGATGCTTCGTTTACCTCAGATGATCGAGAAAATCTCAGGTTTCGACACTATATGAAATTAATGTTCTGTCTATTTGAAGGAATCGGTTTTCTTAGTTGTTTTGATTGGATGCAGGAGACAGTTTGAAAGAGCTAATTTGGAGGCAATGGACGAATCTGCTGAATGGAGGGTGCGGTACGATGAAGAAGTAGGGTTAAACAAACAACTCCAAGAACAACTGAACAAGGTTTCAATTTATCGTCTTTTAGATTAGAGTTTGGTGCTATTTTACAGCTCTATGGTTTTCTGCAGGAAATTGTTAAGGAAAAGCAATTGGTACCAGGAAGGAAAAAAAAAAAATGTATTACTTAATTAAAATTTTTAGTTAAGATGTGAATAAATCATTGATTGTTCAATTTAAAATTAATGCAAAGTGATTAAAGTGACAATTTCATAATTATCTTTCTTTTACCCTCTTGCATGTAGTTCTTTATATCAATAAAACCAATTTTCTATCTATTCACTTCCTAAATCTCAAACCTTGATTTTCTAATTTTGAACTTCTTTTTAGTATAGAAAGTAAGTTCATATTGAAGGCTTATCCATCCCAATCTCTATCTAAAATAGGATTTAAACATGAATTAAATTTAGATTTGTCAAAGGCCACTAGCTCAAGTGGTGAGAAAGGTTTTAAATATAGGATATCGGTCATGTTTCGTCTCGGCGATTTTAGTGACTCGGTATCGTTTCGGGGAGATCTCGGAGGAGACGAGTACATCTCGGGGGTCAGTATCGGATTTACATCTCAGAGCTTAAAGTTCATATCGGAATCATATCGGCGTACATTTTATATTAATAATTATATATGCTAAATGACAGCATTAAAGCACTGAGCATAATTTAGGACAACATTAAATCACTACAATAAGAGTCATGCATTCATTCATAAAATGGCATAGCATGCATACCATGCATTCATAAAATGACAACATTAAAGCACTACAAATGAAGAGCAAATACTTCACAAAATGACCTTATTTAGGACATACCATGCATTCATAAAATGGCAGCATTAAAACACTACAGATGACAGCCAAACCAGAAATTGAGCTGACTACAAATGACATATCATGCATTCATAAAATGATAGCATTAAAAGCACTACAAATGACAACATTAAAGCACTACATAGTCGATGTCCGTAATTGAACCGACAAAAATGACAGCCAAAAAAGATACAGACCAGAAATGTATATATTGGTTAGTAAATAATCCAACATTAAAACATTCATAAAATGACATAGCGGGCAAGGATTCCACAATATAAATTTCAAAATAGTAGAACAATACGAGCTAATTGGAGTGGTACAAGTACATGTAATGTAACAAAAGTACTACAACTAAATTTCAATGGCTAAACATGTGATTGAACATAGCATTGATCTGATAACTAAAAGGGGTTACTTGACGAATTTCGTAGTTTGAATTGAATGAATAAATGCAAACTCAGCCCTGCATGAAAAATACAGAAAGCCAACAAACACATACAAATCCAACTTGCATACAAGCCATGCTTATTTAAAAAAAAACCGGGTGATATATCGTGATTTCGTTTCGGTCAAGATATCGGCCGATATTTGTAAATATTGGCTGATATATTCGAAACGAGATACATAACGATATATTATGTTTCGCATCGTTTTGACCTCAAAACGAGATCTCGGCCGAGTTGGCCGATATTTGAAACACTGGTGGTAAGCAAAATGATGCTTAAGGCCAATATTCTAGAGGCCATGAATTCGAACCTGTGTGTGATCAAAGTGAGTTACTCAGCTACTACATATTCGTAAACCCATGATCAGTCTAGCCCCGAAAGGCGTCTGGGATACCATATCTCGGTTGCTTTATGACATTGAGCCTGGGTTTGTTGACTCCAAATTCTTATCCGCCGCCGCTCGAAAGAGAGGGCATATCCACAACCTCCCCATCAAGGAACGCTTCCCCTTGCTCTCCATTCCTCCTAAAACCGTCTTCGAAGCCTTCCCTTCTGCAAAGAGATGGTGGCCTTCTTGGGACACTCGTACCCACCTCAAGTACCTCCAAATCTGCATCTCCAACGTCAAGTTTATGGTGCATATCCAATCCACGTTGGCCTCATCGCTTGACCCACTACTCGAAAACATCCAAAAAGGGTAATGTTTGAGTGTCAAAAATGGAAATTGGTATGAATTGGGAGAAACAAGGTTGCAATGCTTGAGTCCAAAGTCGAAATGCTTCCACGGTTTCCAAGGAATCACACTGGGGCATTTCTAGGGCCGAAAGGTACACGTCCTTGGGGAATTCCTTCCACATCGATATAGGGGCCTACCACCTCTTTGTGCTTAGGGACATGTTCCCTCGGTTCTCTCTCTCTCTCTCTCTCTCTTTTTTTTGTGGGGGGGGGGGGTGGTTGGAGGGGCGGAGATGGCCCTACAAATGTTAGGAAGTTTGTTTCGATGAAGCGTCTAATAATAACAGAGATGTGATTAGAAGTTGGTGGGATCAAACAAATCAGGATATGACTTTATTCTATTTTTTGTACAATAGCTTAATAGCAATCTGTTGGAGCATCTTGCAAAGACGAATAATGCATTTGACCTTGCTATTGGAGGGAGTCCTTGTAATAATCTTGCGGGAAGTAATAGACACCACAGGGACGAACTTGAAGGGGAGAATTCTTTGTTATTTTAGGATTTTAGACTTGGTTAAGTGTATAATGGGGCATAATTAGAGAAACGGTTTCATCTTTGGTAGTATAGTTTGAAAATCGAATAGGATATATATGATAAAAAAATGTAGCATAAAATCAGAGCTAATGAAATCAATCAGTCTCCGGCTAAACTCAAAAATACTTCTTTACCACCAAGAACAAGTACACATCATAGGTGTATTTTAAAATAACATGACAGAAATTTGGTAAAATTTGAAGTTAATTCATAGGAGTGTCATTTGGGTTGGGTATAAATGATTGGTTTAAAAATTTACCTAATCCATTTATTAAATGAGTAAATCCAACCCAACACCTAAATAAACGGGTTAACCCAATTCAACCCATTTTACCCGTTTAGGCGATATTGCATAAAACATGGCTTAAAACATACATTCTCCACTGTCTCATCAGTTAGTTTTTAATTCCGAGACCGGTACAATAACTTCCACATTCTTGATCACTACGTTCAGGAGTTAAACTAGTGAAAACCTAAGGATTCAATCTGTACAAAAACAACAAAATCGTTCCAGATCAGTTTGGTTTTCAAATACAAAACATCATTTAAAGTGGCATTCAACATTCGCAACGTGCAAACCAACCAACCAACATAGTGTGGCAGAGTGGAAAGACGTGCTCTTTCCCGATAAGAGGTTAGAGTTTGAGGTCTACTCTAACCACCATGTTGGCATATTAACCAATTTTCGAAAGAAAAAAAAACGTGCAGACTAACCTATAATGCTACATTTATAGAATTTAATACAACATTGATCAAAATATAATTCAAAAACTATGTAATAGGGAGAGCACTAAATCTCTTTCTTTTTCTTCCTTTGCATCTATCATCCATCCTTGCTAATATATGCAGATTTGAAATGAGGCTAGAGGGTATTTGAGTCAAGCAATAGCATGCATTATACATATTAAACTAAAAGTAAGTCACGGAGTATGAACTGAGGTTATAATAATGAGCCGAGGTACTAGGAGGTGTAATGTGTTCGACCATATTAACAAACAACCACCAAGTTTTATAGGACATATTGAAGTTAAATTACTAACATGAAATATCAATCCATTCATTAATTCAATAAGGCCAGATTGGAGATGTTTGTACAATATAGAAACTAATAATCAAAGTAGCATCATAGTCACATGGTGTAGTACAATGTTAATAATGATCAAGAAGTTATTTCAATGCTTCTTTAGAATAAGGGAGACGTACTTTTACTCTTACCTGTGATATATGGACTTCGCATCTCAAAGGCAACAAATTTATGGCAACATATATCTGAAACCCCCACGAACTGTTTTATCCTTAGCTACTATGCGGTGGTTTTAACCTTGTCACGTACAATTCAAATAGGGTGGGCTTAAGTAATAGGTATGAGAATGCTCAACGGTTTTAATATTATTGGCATATCTTCTGAGCTTAAAGAGGTGCCAATACACAAGAAATATGTTTACATGTGGGTTGTAGGAATCACAATACATGGTAAAATGGGAAGATGCTTGACAAATGATGGATTTTATCTGAAAATAGTTACTATGTTTTCACGATGTGAAAATAGTGATTATGTTGTATAAATGTGTTGTCACATCTCTGTGCTTGTGCATCTTATTATGTTTTCACAATATGAAAATGGCGATTTTGTTGTACAAATGCGTTGTCACATCTCTGTGCTTATGCATCTGAGCTCTGAAATGTTTGGTACAGAGATGTATAAAATGATAGAAACATCAAGTTATTCTTACTTATTGCAATTATTTTAGATCTTAATAGCCCAACAACTTGGTTTAAATAAAAACTGCAGGTTGGAACCATAATTAAAAGAGAAATGGCATGAGATATACCATGGATAACATTATCTTGCTATGTTTCTTTTGTAAGAGAGGAATTACATGAATGTAACTAGGCTAATTTTGGAGGAAATCATTATTAAAATATTTAATTAACCTTATAAATTTACATTGTTTGGTATTACAAAAATCTGTATTGAATTGAGGAAATCCTCTTTCTTTGTTGTCATTTTTCTTGTTTTGTTTAGTAACAGCTGCATTGATCTCGGATTGGTTGAGAGGAATTATACAATATTATGTTGGTCATCAATGTATTCGGTGAATGAATTGAAATACTAAGATGAAAATTCAATAGCTTAAAGGACTGCTTGAGTCTCCACTGTCAACATAGAGTAAGGATTAAGAAAGCGAATGAAAGCAGCAGATAATTCTTTTTTATACGTTTCATCGGATGTAATAAGTTAAAGTAAACATTGAACTATTAAGCAAGCAACAAATTTAAGATTTGGACCTGTGACTTATTTTGGTTGGTTACACATTTAGATGAAACATTGAAAGGGAACAACCATGAATCCAAATGCATTAAACTATGCTAGTGATTTTTATGTGTTTCTTTTTAACATAATTGAAACACTCATCGTCCTCTTTTTTATATATTTCTTTTTAACATAATTGATACATCCATCATCCTCTCAAACTACAATTTCCCATCTGAAAGTAGCATCTCTTCGGTTTAAAACAGTGAATGCTGAAATGCAAATTAATTTTTTCTGCTGCTCGTTCTGGCAAGAAAAAAAACAAACAATGATAAAATAGCAATAAAATTAAGTTGTATGATACTATCCTGCTAGCAACTTACTAATCACATTCCACGAACATGAAAATATTGATCTTCACAAATATTGGTTATAAATTTTTGTTTTGAACGTTGAAAAGAATTCCCATATCAGGTTATCATGATCATCTACATTATGATTGTCATTTAGCCAAACTGAGATAAGAGAAGAATACATAGGGTGCTGCATTGTCACTTATTTGATTTTGTGTAATTCAATGATAAATGAAGAAAAGTTTCATCGTTGCCTACGTTGCAAAATATTCATGTGGCAGCCACTAAGCCACTCAAACTTGACAATGGACCCATGTCTAAAAGATGCGTGGAATTATACCCTTGGATGCCTCGCTCTTCTTTCTCCTACTTCTTATACTATCTGCCTCATTGTTCTTATTTTTACACTTATCTACATCTTTTTCTCCCTCTCCCTCTCTCATCGTTCTAATCATTCATGGAAGAAGACAACCATGCTATCTAAAGTATGTCGCTTTCTTTTCTCGCTGTTTTATTATAATCCCATTTATTTCAAAAGATGTATGAGTTGCATTTTTATGCCTGCAAGTAGGCAAAATTTTGTTATCCTATATAAGATGAAGCTTTGAACTGTCCAGATGCAAGCATCGTGGCTAACTAGTATGTTGCTGTATGGGTCATTTTATCTTATGGTACTTTGACATGTACCGTTCCAATCGTTTCATGGTCACTTTGTACATCACCCAAAAAAAAAAGGAAAAAAAAAAAGAAAAAAAAGAAAAAAGAAAAAAAAAAAGGATACCTCAGGATTTCCACTTTCAAGGAAATCTCCTTTCAGTTTATCACCTGCGTGTATTAGAAATCATGAATTGTTATTAAAACTATTGGTCTATCTTCCTTGATTTTATATAGAATATAATATTTGTACAAGGTTATTACAGTAACCATTTGAGGTATTGAAAATTGTTATATTTCAGATTTTTAAACATTTTTCCTGGTAAACAAAATGATTTCCTCCTATTAGTTGGACAAAACTTTCTGTACTAATAATACATTAATTACAATAAGATCTTATAAGAGTTTGTAGTTTAGAAAGCAAATAATATAATTTTCCATTCACACACACACATGCATATATATATATATATATATATATATATATATATATATATATATATATATATATATATATATATATATATATAAAAGAAGGATCAGTAGGTTATGAAACATTTTACCAAGTGTTTATTAATACCAACTGGAAACTTTTTCAATTAAGTCATAGGTATGCATGCAGTTACATGGAAAAACAATGAAATGTAACCTAAGAATAAAAAAAGAAAATACCATTCGACAATGATAGTTTAGAACATGAAGTTGAGTGGAATAAAAAGATAATATATGCAAAAGCCAAGCAGCCTGCATAAATATATACCAGTTAAATATTTAACCATAAAAGAAAATATTATTGAATAACTACCAGTGTGCACTTACAGATGAAAAAACCAACACCGTGCACTAAAGTAAGACAGTATAGAAGTGCTTACCGCAACAAATAAAAGAATGGAATGTCAACTACAATTATCACACAAAAAAATACTATAGGTTTAAATAAAGAGGGAAAAAATTATATTGGCATCAATATGCAAAAATAATCAAATCCACTGTAATTTTAAAAAGAGAAAAAAAAACAAGCTTATTCGTTATTTGCTACCAGTAATCAAGGATGATCAAAATTAGTTAAAACTGTTTTGAGGTTACAAGCCTTTTTTTTTTTTTTTTTAAGTGTTGTTCTCCTTTATTTGAATTGGAGTTCCACACTTGGTTTTGTGGCTATTTCCTTCTCCACATACATCGGATAGGCATTTATAAATATTTGTGAGGTTTTCCCCTCTATAACTTCTGTGCATTGATGAACTTATTTACACCTCTATTAAGTGTCATCTTAGACTACTGTCTGAAACAACTTGGCAACAATCAAAATTTGACAAGTAAATGGTTATGTTAATTTAAGAAAGTTCAAAATACAAAAGAATTAATTGTACAGGCATGCATGTGATATGCTTTTTTTGTATGTGTATAATATAACTATGATCTACTTTGCTATTGTTCTTTTCTTAGAACTCTTAGTACAAGCTAAGAATCATATATACACACAAACATCACTGTATATCTTTCAACATAGGACGACACAAAAAATACACTATACAGTTTTGTTTGTTCAATAGTCCTCCACTAGCTTGCTTAGTTTGGGTGGTAATCAGTTAAAGACTAGGGTTATGCAGAGAGTTCAAAACGCATTATTATGTCGAAAGCTGTAAAGATATGGTCTTTATTTTTAACCGTGCCTTTAAGTTTTAAAGTTAAAAACATCAATTGTAAAAGAACTCATAATGTTTTTAGTCTTTATATGCAAATTAGAGATCAAGAAGTCGAATCAGGCTTAGAACAAAAACTAAAAAGTATTTTCAGTTTGAAAATTTGTTATAAATAAGATAACAGTTTCAAATCCTGTCTTGACAGAAAGGTCACTTTTTTTTTTCTTTTCGCATTTTCAGTTTGTGTTTACTAGAACTATCTACAAAATTAAAATTTAATAATTTTATATCATTATACAAGGGTGTCTTTTTATAGGATAAATCTTACAGTTAAGACTTTGGGGGATGGGGATCCCAAACTACCAATCACGTTCAAAACTTATTACAAAAATAAACTTGATTTTCACTGGGTTATGTTGTGTACTTGCACACTTTTTAAAGTGTGCTAGTACAAGTCTTAACTTGATGAAGCCCAAACCTGTACTTGTACCTAGTTTTATATGCACGCGTCACAAAATTTCGTGCTTATAAAGGCATTTGGGTTTAAAGATTTTGGTGTGTGTCTATTTGATAGGGTATGTCTGACTAGACCTTAACGACTTGGATGCAGTAGCTCTTTGTATATAATAAGAGGTTTTTCCATGTCATCCTTGTCCTCGATGCGTCGCATTTAAACCATAGTATCTAATGTACATAAACTTGTTGCCAGGTAAAAGATGAATTGGTTAGTGCCACAAAGGAGATGGAGAAGGTGCGAAAGGTAAAAACCGACACGATAGAACCTTTCAGTAGTATTTTATATAATAAATTGAGGCAGCTGTCTTCATTACATTATTGTATTCGCTGCAACTCTCATATGTTTGGCCCTTAACACTTGAGTTTTCTTTTCTTTTTGTAGGTCTATCAGGAAAAGGCAAGTCTGCAGATGCAGGTTGAGTCTCTGAGGCAAAAAGTTCATCTTTGTAACTGCAGTATAACCTGAAAGATTTGGCTTGAATACCATGACGTGTTGCAGCTTTTTTTCCAGAATTTTTGCTGCTTCTTTGAGTTTTATCAGTGAATATTTACAGTGCTTAATTTTAGTTTTACTAAAACACAAATCCTCTAGTGCCATAATTTTCTGTTCCAGTGTGCTAAATGAGTCCGGACCGTTGATAAATCACGAGAACGAACAATTTTACTGATATTATATGGAAGATCAACGTTTGGAATTCAAGTGGTATATGGGTACCCCTAGTTATGGAGTCAGAGGATTTGCACTCAGTGAAACTAGAACTAAGCAGTGTAAATATTTCATAATAAAATTCAAGGGCCCAGCAATAACCCTGGGGAAAAACTAGTGATTGAGATACTTGTATTTGAACTTAATATGTAAATGCCAATGTTAGGCATTACAGTGCATTATATAACTAGAACTAGGGGTGTCAAATGGTTCATGTAGAGTCGTATGAGAGTCAAGCAAAATTTAATTTAATCCAATTAAAATCCATTTATTCTGACTCATTTGACATAAAGGTTTGTCTGACCCAACCCACCTATTATATGAGTTACCCATTTAATCCATCTAAATATGTTATGTTATTTTCTAAGTATAACCATCAGTCACATTGGGAAACTGTAACATTGTTTTAAAGACAGTATCCGAGTGTTTTATATTGTGTGTAATTTAGGTTGGAGTTCATACGTCGAAGCCTTGTCCGATTCCGAGCTAGTATGAAGAAGTTACTGTTGTTCGAACAAAAAAAAATAAAATAGCGACTTCGTATGTAGGCGGGGTTTATAAATGAGAATATAGTTTATTATTTTCTAAGTATTAGTCATCTTGGAGAACTACAACGCATGTTTACAATACGAAGTATCCGAGTGTTTCAAACGGTCCGTAATTTGGGGAGGAGTTCATCAGTCGATGCCTAGCCCGATTCCGAACTAGTATGAAGAAACTACTGCAATTTGAACTAAAAAAAAATATCGATTTTGTATGTAGGTGAAGTTCAAATATGAGAATTTAGCTTATTATTTTCTAAGAGCCTGTTTGGCAAATAAAAGCAATTGTTTGAAATATGAAAATTTAATTTTTAAATTTTGAAACTTTGAATTTTGAAATGTGACAATTTAAAGTTTGAAAATTTGAATTTTGAACCTTGGAAATTTTTGAAAATTTGAATTTTGAAATTTTGACAAGTGAAATTTGAAATACGAACTTTTGAAATCTGAAATATTGAATATTTGAAATTTCGATAATTTAAAATCTGAAAATTGTAACTTTGAAGCATGAAAATTTGAAACTTTGAAAACTCTAATTTTTAAATTTTCAAAAACCCTAAAATTTAAGGGTGCGTTCGGTTTATATTTTTTTATTTTGAGTTTTCACACATACAAAAGTACGAACAATGCACACATATCGTGGAAACCAATTGTTTTACAAAACGAAGTTACAACACAAAACCGAAAACAACTTTTTATTATTTTCCATATTTTTAGAAACAACGGGGGGACGATAACAAATTCATCCATCTACCGTCCTCCGTCCTCTCTGTCACTTCCACCACCGTTGATCCTTCACTTCTGTTATATTTCATATCTTCGTAACTTTCGTAATTAACGCTGAAAACTCAAAACATAAATTAAACCAAACGCTACTTAAATTTTAGAAAATTTAGGTAGGTGTTAATCGGTCGAAACCTCGTATAATTTCGAGATAGTGTGAAGAAGTTACCGCAGTTTAAAAAAAATAGCAACTTCGCATGTACGAAGTTAAATGAGTTACCCTTTTATAATCCTTTTTAAAACGAGTCAACCCTTTTATGACCCATTAAATAAAAAATCATAGATGGGTTGGCCCAACAGGGTTGTTAGAAGGGTAAATGAGTATGTGTAAGTTTTGACAGGTCTAACTGGAACTAACGATTGCTTGTGTATTCGGTGACTGAGATACCCACGTTTTAACTTGACGTGTGTTGATGGTTAGGATGGGATAACAGAGAGAGAGAGAGGGAGCTAGCGTGTAGCTCATCTGTGGACGATGATTTTTTCGAAAATGTTAAATTTTTTGACTACTTTGTATTGGAATTTGATTTTTGTTCCATGCCCCATATATTTATATATTTGAAATTCAAGTAGGCTTGTTAGTTTTTCTAATTTAATTGAGTTATAGGTAGATGATTTTTTGGGTTTGTTATTTGGTATGTGGTAGAATGATTAATAAATTATATTTTGTTTATTGAGAAACATAAATTTTGAAGATCTTATTAACAGTTAAACCTGTAGTTTGTTAGTGTTGCTTTTGGTCAATCGAGCGCAATATCCGAATGGCAAGTGGTATTCACATAACAATGAAACAAATCCAGACATAGAGCAATTACAAAGTGCATAAATGTAGGTGAACACATGATTTATAGTGGTTCGACAAATCGTGTATGCGTTAATTGTAAAGTAATTTTACGATTACAAATACAGTCCTTTTGGATTACATTGTAGAGTAAGGAAAACGAGTGTCCGCAATGGTAGAGTCCCCGCGTATGAGTGCCAAAAGGATAAGGCTTCCTTAAAAATGTCCAAGCCCATGCTTATTTATAGCTGTTGCAATGTTTGGATCGGTCTATACAAGTGACGCGAAATTAGGATCATGCATAGACAAGTTCTAGAGTGGAGAAAACCGGATCAACCAACCCAAAGTCATTCAAATCGGTATGGATCTGTATTCGGATCAGCACCAAACCGGGATGACTGATTTGGGGGGAGGCTAAGTCCTAGTCTTGGCTTGCTTTGCTCAAAATTGCCATGTACAAATTTGAAAATGCCAAAGTGTTATGCCAACCCTATTCCTTTTCCTTTATATCGATCCAGAGTAAGGGATTAAGGTCGATCCGGGGTGGCTGTGCTATGCAGATCCGAAGGTGGTTGCGCATACCGGTCCGATGTAGTGAAGTGATACCGGTCTGAGGTGAAATGCAAGAATACTGTTCCGGGCATAGAGAAGAATACCGATCGGAATTTTGCCTATCCAAACTCCAAGCTTTTGTGAACTCCGTTACTCCGACCAGGCCTTTGCTGGTTTATCTAAATCCATGCTCAAGTCTTGAGCACTTCTCAAAATTCAAAATCCAAGAAAGGTCAAAGCATAAATCCAATGACCATTATATCAAAAATGCAAAAAGTCACAATTGCGTCGGATCGTATTAAATAAAAAACTGGAATCCGAAAGTCGTTAAAGTCCCACAATCTCTCCGGATCATATTATAAGAGAAGATCAAATCCATAATATCTAAAATTGAAATATCTAGAAAACCAAAAAAATTTGATAAATCCTAGAAATTCAGAATCCAAAACATCCAATTTAAAATCCATACCGAAATTTGTGGCCTTTGCGGATGTAGCCAATGTAGTTATAATTCATAGCTGCAAAAATCCAGGTGAATTGCTTTGCCAAGTCTTGACTAAAAAATTCAAATCCAATTGAGTATAATCCATACTCGAGCCATGACCGAGCGATCTTGCAAAATCCTGATAAGACGACCCAGCTCTTCCCAAGCATAATCCATACTTGTGGATCAGTTATTAAAGTTCAAAATTTCAATTTCCAATTCCACACCTCACAAGCGTAAGCCGTACAAGTGAAGTAATTTTATTTAGAGTTCAAGATTTTAAGTTATTACAAATCCAAAAGAAAACCTTACGGTTAATTACTAGGTGCAGAGCACGCCTAGAGGTTACCCTTAATTCCGCTAAATTATTACAAATCCAAAAGAAAATCTAACGGTTCATCGTTGGGTATAAAGCACGCCTAGGGTTTACATCCTAATTTCGTACGTATGTGGATCAAAACTTAGCTATTTTCCATTCCAAATTTATTATCTAAAAGGATGGATGGTTTATTGCCGGGTATAAATAAAAAAATAAAATAAAACAAGTATCCTTGTCTCCGTTGGTTAGCGTAGGTGCAGAATGCAAGAGGCCATGGGTTCGATTCTGTCAGACCCCTTTGCTAGGATATATGGTTCATACTATCCAGATTTGAATATAAGTAACATTTCAAAAAAAAAAAAAAAACTTTTACAAATGTTCAAATTATAATGTGAAACTTTACCATTACATCCATGATAATTTTCATATATAACTTGTCTAAATTTGGTTTAAAATGAAAAAGTTATGAAGAAAAAAATTAAAACCAGAATTTACAAGTTTAATACATACATATATATATATATATATATAGTGTATGTGCATGGATCGACTGCCCTTGATGGCGGGTCGACCTTTCTTAGGGAAATATGCCC
Source organism: Allium sativum (assembly GCA_030737875.1). Lineage (NCBI taxonomy): Eukaryota > Viridiplantae > Streptophyta > Magnoliopsida > Asparagales > Amaryllidaceae > Allium > Allium sativum. Next base: position 44,916,907 of record CM060915.1, on the reverse strand, counting down.
AAAAAGGCTAGTATGTAGCCAGTTATTTGATCAGGTACACAGTGAGAAATTAGATCCGAGAGGGAAAAACCTGAACCATTTTGGTTTGAGATTAGTGGTTAGATTTTCTCTTATGACATTTAAACTCCAGATCTAATCAAATTGATCCTATGGTCTAAGATCCCATAGTAAACCTATAACTCGAACTCATATCTAGCCATTTTAATCCACACATTTCTTTTCCCTTTGGGTTCCCCTCTCAATTTTGAGATGTTGAACCTAAAATTAAACATTTTCATGAGGAAGGAGAACATAAATAAAATAAAGACCTAGGCAACGAGATCAAGGAAAACCACAGGCATCAGCGTAGGACCACAAGTGAGTGGTAGGTTACTATTTAGAATCAGAAAAACAAATAACTTAGGCTTAAAAAAGTTTTAGTTTTCAATTTAGTACAAGTTTAATTTTGTAGTTTAGTTCAAATTTAAGTTTCATTTACATTTTTTACATGTGTATAGTTCTTATATTTCTACTGTTTTTCATATTTAAAATTGGTTTTAGTTCCTGTTTATTTATGTGAAAAATGGTAGAAAATATAGAAATTTCATATAACAAGGACTTAAAAACAAGATGTAGAATTTATAGAAAAACCATACCCATAATTATATCTGTAAACAGAAAAATAAACTGTTAACTGAACAAATTTTTAGAACCTATAGAAAAATTAATTTACGATTTTATGTTTTTGTATAATTTACAGTTTATCACAATTGGTTGATAGTTTTACAGTTAAGCATAGTAAATTTATAGTTTTCAATTAGTACAGTTATATACATGTTTATTTGCTGTAAATTTGCATTTCTTTTACACGTGTCAAATAGCTTATGATTATGTAAATCTTATATTTGAAGAGTAATTCTAATCCCTTAATTTATGTTAAACATAACAAAAAAGAAAGAAGGTTTCATGTAATGTGGATTAAACAGAAAAACACATAATTTATAGAAAAGACCTAAAACACATGTGATAAATGTAAATATGTAATAAAAGAAAAAAATGAATTATTCTAAAAACGAAGTAACGAAACTAGTATTTAACTTTTAGATGAATTATAACTTTTGTTACAATTAAAAAGAAATTAAACTTATTATGATATTAGTTCATGATAAGAAAGAAAACCTTTAAAATATAGACTATCATGAAATAGAAAAAGCATAAAAAGAGGAATATCATGATAATAAATATCATAGTGGGAGCATCTACCTACGACAAATCAGACACACGTACCGAATAGAGGTAGATAAGTGGTAGGACGACCGCCCTTCGAGTCCAGGTTGAGCCTGACTCTATGTGACTGCTAGAATTTTATATTATAAAACTTTATATCGATGGACATATATTTCTGGAATTAAATCTAACAGTTCTGGGTCATTTGTACGCCCATAAATAAAGTGCTAGACCCTCACTTTTTTGCTTACATTTTTTAGAGGCAGTAGTGAAGCTCTACCATTCCCAGTTCTCCAATCTCTTCTAAAATTCTAAAATAAATATATAATCAAATCATATAACAAGAACTACAGATATAGAATCTATGTTTGTGCAAAAGGGATGGTTCCACGTGTAGGTAATCTTTGTTAATAGTTTTCCTTTTTTGGCATAGCCGACCGGTTTTTATAGTGTTCCGTAACACTCTTTTATTATGACTAATAATAAAAGTATAATATAGTACAGGCAATTATAGTTAGCAGTCAGCTAATTCGTTTTTTAAGGTGGACCGTCCACCGTCAACGACATTTATAGTGGGTCGTCCACTGAATCTAAACTAGATTGCAGATCAGAAGCTAGTTTACGTTACTAAACTACTATATGACGTCTCCACGCAGGGAGAAATTACACTTTACAAGCTACACAGTACAAAAATATAGTAACAAGTAAATAAAATGACTTTAGCTAGTGCTGAGAACAACATCCATGATAAGACTTGACAGTAGCTACCCCATCAAGCCGTATTAACCATTCCATACTTCACAAGGAAGTTAATTTCATCAAGCATACAAAAAATGACTGTACTAACACAGTAAAAAATTGCTATAGTACACGACAGAGTACAACACACAGTTGCACTTCTCGAGATCCACGTAGCAGCATGTCGCAGTCTGACTTCTGAAGGGACAATACAAAGCCCACATTGAATTACATGATAGTGTTGCGTACCATTTCAGTGTCGATGATCTGCACACAGTAGGTAGAAGAAAACAACAGCACAATTGAGAGCATCGTTGCTTCACCTTTAGTGTCATTGGAATGGAGGAAGCTGCACCTATATGCAGTTGCAAACAAAAAAATGGTGGAAACAAGACCAATAACAACGAACTGCTCCTGTCCGAAACCAGCATAGAATACACCACCAGACAAAGGCAAAGGTCAGTGCCAAAGGCATCTCGTGGATTGCCTTTGTCAGTGATGCAACTATTAGCGGCCAAGAATAAAGAGCAGTTCATCACCAAGGATAGACAGTGAAAATCATCATTCCATTTAAAGCTTTGAGCACCAAAAATAGTAATAGACATCCAAAAACCAAATCCAAAGCCAACTGCTTGCAGAACCACAACACTAAATCCAAACGACTACCGATTAGACGAATAGATAGGCTACCATTGAAGACCTTAAAGACATAATGTTACCATCACATAAGAGATAAGACCATCAGTGAGACGCGAAAATAGATCCACCTCTGAGGAGTTGTTGTTCGCCTGAAATCTCCACGTCAGTGCCAATTTCCAAGCGCAGAACCAATTGAATAACCTGTGAAGGTAGTTGCCTGAAGTTCTAAGCAGCGGAAAAGGTGGATTCAACTGCGATTTTGGTAGAAAACGGTTCAGATCTGATAAGGAAGAGGGAAGTAGAATCTTCGATGCTCAGAGGAAATAACACGGAAAGCTTCAGATAGGAGAGAGAAGTAGTTAGTGGAGGCTTTAACGCACGACGAAAGCTAGGAAGGAGGAAACAGGTTAGCGAAATAGAGAATGAAACGATTTGAGGAGTCATAAGTAAGGGATGAAGAAAGGGTTGTTTTTCCTAGTCGCCATTAACGAAAACCCCCAAATAACGAAGCTTTCTTCGCGTTGAGTTGGAACTAGCTTACAATAAATGAATTTATTGTTTTCCTTTTCTTTTTCCAATCTATTTCTCATATCTAAAAAATAAAAAATGTATATATGTATGCCCTTTTTTTATACATATTGTAGATCTGTAGGATCTGGAATTATAGACCTAAAAGTTATGTTCAAATTTGGATTTGAAATGACTTTTAGACGAGTGAGAAATATATTCATTGTTAAAAAAAAAAAATCATATTTGTTTCATTTGTGTTAAATCTGAATTTGTGTACCTGCAAGTATCAGATCTTTTTGGTTTTTGTAAAATATGAGATTTGTATACTTATGAATCTGATATGAATTTGTAGGCCTTTGGGTTATAATATTCTTGTCTTGCCTACATTTAATATTTTTGTGGTTATTGTATACAACCAAAATCTTGAAATCTATCCCTAAATATGATTAGATTCGTGAAGTTGTTATTCCAGATTTGTAGGATTTGGATGTAAAGATATAATTGGTGTAGTTTACTGCTTTAGAATTGTAAACCTATTTATGTTTGATATTGTTTGGGGTTTTTACTTGATTATTGTAAATTTGCCCTTTTTACTCTTTTTCATTAAAAAGCAATATTTGAAATCTACAAGAAATATTAATACACCACGTAGGAAGAGATGTGTAAATTCACATATTATGTATGTAATTTACATTATTTATTCCAAATAAAATATTACCTATTTCTTATGATTTGAAATATGTCAACATTCTCTCTTTTAAATAGTTTGCACAAATTTTATAATAATTACAGTAAATAATCCTTTTAAAGAGATTTTGAATCTCAACAAGATTAAACACAAAAAGGATTCTTTTAGTCATTAGCTTGTACTAGAATATAAAATAATAATAATAAAACATAATTTGTAACTACACAAATATCGCGCTAAAAATATATATAATTGTTATTACTTTATCCATCCAAACTTGCATTATCAACGTTATAAATATTATTAACAAACTTACGTTGTGTGTTTGAATGTTGAGTGGTTTCCATTTTTATAAGAATATATGGTGATAATTCTCATAATAAGTGGAAATGAATATTTGTAACTGTTGTGTTGTTAGCAACAAATATGGAGTTAATTGCTATACTTGAAAGGCTAAAAATAAGTTAAAAGAGAATTAATATTGTAACCTTGAATGCTGTGGGGAAATGAATGAATCGGTAAATAAATGCCATATGGTTACAATTGAAATTGGATATGAATAAATGTTGGTTTGCTTTCTTAATGGCGTAAGTTTACTTTGTTAATGGCGATTGGTTCCTCTCCATTTTTTTGCTTCTTCTTCGTTCCCCCTCCCCACCATGAAAGATCTAATCTTTCCACCTTCTAACCCTCCCTTTTTCCTCTTCGCTCCAAACCCTAACCATCTTTCGTCATTTGGAGTTTAACTTGCGCCTCCCTTCTCAGATCTCAGATCTAGCCTAAACTTTTTTCGATCCTGCTCATTTCAACCTGCCCAATTCAGCGCCTCCTTAAACAAATCTTTGCTGCTACACGTGGTGTTCCCATCCATACTGCACTTGACTGGATCTCGGCTTCACTTGCGGCCTATCGCGTCCATTGCCTTCTTTATCGGATCTACGGTTCGATTCTAACCAAAATACTGACTGTTGGCTTGGTTTCTGGTTTGGACCGGATTTATTCGATGAGCTGGTGAGGTGGTCGTATGTCTTCTAGTAGAGGTGACTGGATGGGCTATTTGTAAGTGTTTTCTATGTTCTTGTGTTTGTGTTGTGGTGGTGTAACGACCCAGATTTTTAGTCATTTAATTCTGAATATTTAAATTTGTTTTAAATATTATATTTGGTGTATAAAATAATTTTTTAAGGAATTTATTAACTAAAACGAATTTTAACGTATAATATTTAATATAATTTAAAATGAGCTCGTAACGTCACGATAATTCGTAATATTACGTTTTGAACTTCAACTGAATATACAAAATTCAATATAAGTCGGATTTCTTTAAAACAAGAAACGTTTGAATTTATTAAACTATATCTTTCTAATGAATGTGAAAAATCGAGATTTCGCCTTATAGATTGTAAGTTATGTCCAAACCAAATTTTCAGAAAGTCGATGTAGAATCGTGTATAAGTCATAACTGTATATTAATATAATTAAATATTGGTTTCGAATTTGGACAAGATTTTTGAGACGTAGTTATAATTTAATTTGTAGAAATTTTCTGTAATTTTTACTTTGAAAAATAAGCAAATTTTTATTTAACGTAATTTATGCCATAAACCAGCATTTTTGGAATTTCACAATAAAAAAACTAATTTGTCTATTTTATTATAGTTTTGTAATCCTAACACATTGCTGGCCACAAGGCTATTTTTATTTTTGTCGAGAGAGGTTTGTAAAGGAACGGAGTTTTGTGTATTTTGGGACATCTATCTCTTATCTCTCCATTTCAATATTACTACTTTCATTTACCAAATTTGGTATTTATTTATTTCTACAATGCATATTGTATGAATCTGTTACAAAGAGGGCATCATTGTGATATTTGATTAAAAAATGTCGTTAACCAGTACCAACTTTTTGAACAGATCTCATTGAAGTAACATGAAATTAAAAACGAACATGAACATTTCAGCTTGTAATGTCAAACATTCTGGTACACCGAACTTACAATTAATAAAATAATCTTGTAGCTTCTCTGGAAAGCTAACCCGTTCCTTTCCACTAAAGCCATTCAAAATCTTCTATAGAAAGCCAATGTCTGTTTATATATATGTATATATACATATATGTGTGTGTATATATATATATTTCCAATTTATTTTCTTTATTCACCTTGAAAGCCACTTCTCTAGAAAAAACAAACAAACACATAATCGTTTTTTCAAAATAAAAAAGGGATCTAAATAAAATCAGAAAAAAAATATGAAATTGATTTCTTTGAGCGTATTGATGAGATCTTCATCTCGGCTGTTGCTCCATCTTGTGCGATGATGTTTCCAGCACCATTCGAACTCAACAACTAATTAGGGTTCATCCATTTTCGGGGATTTCATGGTATGAGAATTCAGTGATGTGCCGTGTAGCGTTCATGAGGTCAATCGGTTTTGGTTAAGGAGATTTAGTGGAGTGGCATGATAAATTTTGTCGCACAGTTTTTACTGTATGCGTGAGGAGGACTGGGATGCGGTGTGAATGGGGGAGGTACGCACTGTTCTTCAAGGCGATGGCAAGACGGAGGTTGAACAGAGAAGCTTGTGGGTGACGAGTTATATGGTGAAGTCCATTCTAGATTTTTGCTGAAGGAGGCGGCAAAATGGATGAAAGTAGACATGTCAAAAGGGTGAGGTAGCGTCATATGTGGGTCAAGTTAAATTTGACCCGATCCTTTAGCTACATACAATAGCTTGACCTTTTTTGACTTTCTTGATTAAAGGGTTAGCCAATTACAACCCTTATAACACTAATAGTAAATGAAAGTTTTTAAATTTGATTTAACTAATAAAAACAAATACTAATTTTTTTTATTTCCAAAATATTCCATAAAATTTTGAACTTTCAAAATTTGAAATTCAAGTGTCGAATTATTTGAAAATAAAAGTTAATAAAAGAATTATTCAAAAATAATAATTTTTAAAGTTAAAAAGGCCAAAATTACGAAAATACCCTTCATGTTGAAAAAAGTGAAAAAAACAAAATAAATTTCAAAAAATCCAGAAAATTACGAAATGAAAAGTAAAAAAAAATTATTTTAAAATAACGAATTTAAAGCTAAAAAGGCCACACGAAAATACCCTTCATGTTAAAAAAAGTGAAAAAAACAAATTAAATTTTAAAAAATCCAGAAAATTACGAAAAGAAAAGTAAAAAAAGAATTATTTTACAATAACGATTTTTAAAGCTAAAAATGCTAAAATTACGAAAATACCCTTCATTTCGAAAAATGAAAAAAACAAAATAAATTTAAAAAAATTCAGAAAATTATGAAATGAAAAGTAAACAAAGAATTATTTTACAATAGCGATTTTTAAAGCTAAAAATGCTAAAGTTACAAAAATACCCTTCATTTTGAATTTTTTTTCAAAAAATCCAGAAAATTACGAATTGAAAAATAAAAAAGGAATTATTTTACAATAACGATTTTTAAAGCTAAAAATGCTAAAATTACGAAAATACCTATAAGTTTGAAAAAAGTGAAAAAAAATTCAAAAAATCTAGAAAATTACGAAATGAAAACTAAAAAAATAACTATTTTAAAATAACGAATTTTAAAGCTAAAAATGCTAAAATTACGAAAATACCCTTTATTTTGAAAAATGTGAAGAAAATAAATAAATTTCAAAAAATCTAGAAAATTATGAGGTGAAAAGTATAAAAGAATTATTCGAAAATTACGACTTTTAAAGCTAAATATGCCAAAATTACGAAAATAAAGGGTATTTTCATTTAGTAATTATAGCCAAACTTGTAATAAATTTCATTTTTTCCAAAATAAAGGGTATTTTTGTAATTCTAGCATTTTTAGCTTTAAAAATCGTTATTTTAAAATAATTCTTTTTTTACTTTTTATTTAATAATTTTCTGGATTTTTTAAATTTTATTTTATTTTTTACTTTTTTCAACATGAAGGGCATTTTCGTAATTTTGGTCTTTTTAACTTTAAAAATTATTATTTTCGAATAATTCTTTTATTACTTTTCATTTCATAATTTTTTAATTTTTTTTCCACTTTTTCCAATACAACAACAACAACAAAGCCATATATCCCAAACAAGTTGGGGTTGGCTAGATATGGAACCCAAAATTAAGGTAAAATAACTAATAATAATATATAAAAAGAGTTTAAAATAACCAAACAGATTAAAGTAAAAAGGTTCAATAAAAGTGAAATAAAGTCCTAAAAAAAATAAAAAAAATAATAATAATAATTAAACAGATCTAAAAATAATAATAATTAACATATATATATATATATTTTTTTTTTAAAAAAAATTCTAAGGTTCTGGTACATGGATTGCCAACTTCCATGCACTTCTATCTACCACATGCTCTTCAGATATACTCCAATTTCTTAGATCTCTCTTTATTATCTCTTCCCATGTCATTTTAGGTCGACCTCTACCTCTCTTTGGGCCTTCGGCACGACCTATAACTCCAACGTGCACAGGAGCATCGCGTGGTCTACGTTGGATATGTCCAAACCATCTCAAGCGGTGTTGGACTAACTTCTCTTCAATAGGTGCAACTCCAAGTTTTTCCCGAATATCCTCATTTCTAATCCGATCTCGTCTGGTATGCCCACAGCTCCAACGCAGCATCCGCATCTCTGCTACACTTATCTTCTGCACGTGTTGCCTCTTAGTAGGCCAACATTCTGCACCATATAACATTGCAGGCCTGATTGCTGTCCTATAGAACTTTCCTTTAAGCTTCTGAGGAATCTTCCTATCACAGAGAATGCCAGATGCTAGCCGCCATTTCACCCATCCTGCTTGAATTCTAAAACTAACATCCTTATCAATCTCTCCATCAAACTGCAACATAGATCCTAAGTATCGAAACGATTCCTTCTTGGGTACTACGCTACCAGCCAAGGTGACCTCTCCGTCATCTGACCTAGCACCGCTAAACTCACACTTCATATACTCAGTTTTAGTTCTGCTAAGCCTGAAACCCTTTGATTCCAAGGTCTCCCTCCACAACTCCAGTTGTCTATTGACCCCTATTCTACTTTCATCAATCAGCACAACATCATCGGCAAAGAGCATACACCAAGGGATCTCCTTTTGTATATCTTTCGTGATTTCATCCATCACTAATGCAAAAATATAGGGGCTCAAAGCCGAACCTTGATGTAACCCTATGTTAATTGGGAAGTCTCTGGTCTCACCATCGCATGCCCTTACACTAGCCACAACCCCCTCGTACATATCCTTGATAAGGGTAATATACTTTGATGGCACTCTCTTCCTTTCTAGCGCCCACCACATAACCTTCCTCGGCACTCTGTCATAAGCTTTCTCTAAGTCAATAAAAACCATGTGAAGATCTTTCTTTTGTTCCCTGTATCTCTCCATAAGTTGCCTAACCAAGAAAATCGCCTCGGTGGTTGACCTTCCAGGCATAAAACTAAATTGATTCCTAGATACACTTGTCAACCTCCTCAAACGTTGCTCGCAAACTCTCTCCCAAAGCTTCATTGTATGACTCATAAGCTTAATTCCTCTATAGTTTGTGCAACTTTGAATATCTCCTTTATTCTTGAAGATTGGAACTAAAATGCTTCTCCTCCACTCATCTGGCATTTTGTTTGATTTGAAAATATTATTAAACAACTTAGTTAGCCAGGTTATCCCTGCATCTCCAAAACATCTCCACACCTCAATAGGAATGTCATCAGGACCTACCGACTTGCCTGATTTCATCCGTTTCAACGCCCCCTTTACCTCAGCTTCTAGAAATCTCCGCACAAAATGTCTATTGGTGTTGTCGGCAAAGTCTTCCAAGTCGGTCGAGGAGCTATTACTTTCTTCGTTGAAAAGCTTATCAAAGTATTCTCTCCACCTATTCTTTATCTCATCATCATTCACCAAAAGTCTATCACTCTCGTCCTTAATGCATTTAACCTGATTGAAGTCTCTTGTCCTCCTCTCGCGTAGCCTAGCTATTCTGTATACGTCTTTTTCACCCTCCTTTGTACTTAGCCTTTGATACAAACCCTCGTACGCTCGTCCCCTTGCTTCACTCACTGCTTTCTTTGCAGTCTTCTTTGCCACTTTGTACCTATGCATGTTCTCTTCGCTCCTATGATGGTGCATGCATTTGTAGCATTCCTTCTTCTCTTTGATAGCCTTTTGCACCTCGTCATTCCACCACCATGAATCCTTGGGTTCTCGCTTGCTTCCTCTTGTTATCCCAAATACCTCAGTAGCCACTCTGCGAATGCAAGTTGACATCGCATTCCACATGACATTTGCTTCTCCTTCTACATTCCAAGCCCCTTCTCCCATCATTCTATCTTTAAACTCCCGTGAAGCATCTCCTTTGAGTTCCACCATTTCATCCTACTAATCTTCGCTCTCTTATCCTTCACCACCCGAAGACGAAACACGCATACTAAGAGCTTTTTCCAATATGTAGGGTATTTTCCAATATGTAGGGTATTTTCGTAATTTTTACATTTTAGCTTTAAAAATCGTAATTTTTGAATAATTCTTTTTTTACTTTTCATTTCCTAATTTTCTGGATTTTTTGAAATTTATTTATTTTTCTCACTTTTTTCAAAATGAACTGTATTTTCGTAATTTTAGCATTTTTGGCTTTAAAATCGTTATTTTAGAATAATTCTCTTTTACTTTTCATTTCGTATTTTTATGGATTTTCAGAAATTCTTTCATTTTTCACTTTTTCCAATATGAAGGGTATTTTCATAATTTTAGTCCTTTTAGCTTTAAAAATCATTATTTTCGAATACTTTATTTTTTTTAATTTTCATTGCATACTCTAGATTTTTTTAATTTTTTTTTCCAAAATAAAGGTTATTTTCGTTATTTTGACGTTTTTTAACTTTAAAATTCGTTATTTTGAAGTATTACCTTTTTACTATTTGGGTTACCCATTTATAACCCTTTTAAAAATGGGTCAACCCTTTTATGACCAATTTGATGAAAAATTATAAACGGGTTAACCCAACAGGGTTGTAACTAGGGTAAAATTGGTTGGTTAATGGGTAGGGTCATATTTTGAAAGGTCTAGGTGAAAGTGTGATCATGGTATTCTGGCAGGAGCGGGTTTTGCCTGGGAAGTGGGAAGTACAATGGGGACGCCGGTTTATGTATTTTGGAAGAAGGTGTATTGATAGTGACCTATGTATTAACAACAACCATGAATAAAGGTTTTGAAAACTTAGCTTATGGGTTGATTAGTGTTGCGCGATGGGGTTCTGGTGCATGGTTAGTGACCATGAATTCTATGTAGATGATTATTTGGTGACAAGTGGGGTCTAATCCGGGGTTGTTGTGTCAATAGAATAGGGAACAATAGAGGAGCAGCAGTCGAAGGGAGGCAGTCCAGGGTACGGTGTTGGCACAGGCGTCGTGATGAAGACGGGTGATTCTGGTTTCTGAATCAGTGGAGAGATGAAGCTGTATTGTGAAAAAATTAAAAAAAATTATAATAACAACAGTATCGACCATGTCAACAGAGAAAAAAAAAAGAGGAACCCGAATATATATATATATATACACACACACATATATGTATGTGTGTGTGTGGAAACGAAGTGAAGGATGGTGAAGTTTGAGTACGAACGAGAGCAGTGTGGCATGAATGAAGTTAATCGGGTTTTTAAAAAACTTGATTAAGAACGATAACGGTAATCAAGAAAATTAATGACGCAAGATTATTAATTAACTAATTTAAAATTTCTTATAACTTGTAAATATCATATATTGTTCGTTCGTGAACAAAATTGAACACGACTAGATCCATTGGAATCGTAACGACGAGAACTTCATTATGGAACTAGTGTGATTAAGAACAGAGCTACTGGAATATCGTGATAAAATCAAATGTTGTTTGATTTTAAAATGAAACAAGAGCAGAATCGTCAACTGCTAAACAATGTGAGTAAACTCGCTAACTTTGATTTGTTTATATTTTATATAATAAATTTTAATTTTATATATAATAATTTTATACTGTGTGATGGTTGTTTGGATGAATGGTTGATAAATTGGCTGAAATGATTAATTAGTCATATATATATTCAACCGTTGATTGAATATTGAATTTGTTTACCATGATATCATATACTGAAGTGAAATTGATGTTATATATGTTGATTAACATCTGTGGATGCTGGGAACAGGTTGGAGGAATCCAACTGGATTCCTCAACATTTATATTATTGTTTTTCATTGATTGTGACATATGATGTGATATATATAACAATGATTAATTATGTTTTTTCGAATTAGTCTGGCCCTAAAATTTTGGTATTTAAATACTGTAAGATATTTTCGAATATTGAAAAGAAGTTTGAGATATAAAAAGGGAATTTATTTCCAAATATAGAAATTTAATCTCGAATATATTTGGAAATAGAAACCTGTTTAAATAAATAAAACAATTAGCTGTCATAAATGATGTTTATGAATTAGTAAAAATATTATCTTGAGATAAAGTAAAAATATAAATTCAAGTTTGAATTTGTATACAAAAGTGGAAATCGGTTTTGAAATCGGTATTTCTAATGGGAATTGAAGGAAGCGATTATAAAGGGAATTACAAATGGATGAAATAAAAAAATAAGATTTCCTATGAAAAATTCTAAATAGACATTATAAATGGAAATTGGATTTGAGATGTTATTTTCAAGTATAAAATCAAACTGATCTGATTATATATAAAAGAAATATTATTCATGATTAAAGTGGATGGTTTAAAGAAAATATTTTGCAAATAAAATATTTACAAAGAAAGTTTGAGTTTGGAATTATAAATTCAAATGGAAATTTAAATGAGAAATAGAAATGTGAATCCGTTTTCAAAGGAAAACGATGGATCTTATTCCAATATATATAGTTATGTAAATAAAACTCTATGTTTCGAAATATTTTTATATTATTTTAAATTACCATATAAGAAGGGATTTATAGAAATCAAATAAAGTTGATTTCAAAAGTTATGGAAAGTATCGTTTGGAAATACGTTAAAAAGGGATTTTGAATTGTTTAATATAAATAGAAAAGTGTTAGTAGCTGTTTATAAATGAGTTTATGAAAATTATGTGGGTTTGTAAGATAACTCGATTTGAACCTGAAAGGATATTTTCAAATAAAAATCAAGTTGGGTTGATCAACGAGTCTAGATTCCTATTAAGGAATGATAATTATATTTGGAAGTGAATAAACGATTTGAAAGCAAACAATTTGCAAATGGGTATAATTTAAGTGAAACTTGAGTTAAACTGAAATGATAGAATATTCCGAAGTTCGGAATATTAACCAAATGTAGAATATTCGAAATAGAGTTATTTATTTAAAATACGAATATATCGAATTTAGGAAAGTACTTTTACTTCCCATTTTTAATCAAGATTTAATTGTTTATTTATCTATTAAGTAAGATATTTATTTATTTATTTAAATTTAATGAATAAAAGTTGTATTTTTGAAATTTAATATTTTGGAAACAGGGATTATAACGCTATCGTTATAATCAATGCCAAAAAAGTGGATTCTTAAACTGAATCCGAGAATTTTGTAGTCAATGTTTTTATTGGAAATTGAAGTTGTGAGCTATGACCATTTTGAAGTTGAAAATGTTGTTCTGTTAAGGTCTGAGAGGTAATTATACCCAACTTGATTGACTTCATGATTTACGGAGGATTGGTCAAGGTTCGATAGCGAGATTGGTTAGTGATACAGTTAATAAATGATTAGTACGTTCAGATATAGTAATGATGTTTATTATATAACACCGACTTAACCAAATAAAAGGATCTTGGAAACGTTTTCCAAAGTAAACCAGAGATGTTTTCTAAGTATTGAAACTGAAATGATTTGATTGATGAGAAGTTTAGAAATGGGAGTTGGAAATGTTTCCCAATATTAATAATGTATATTCTCTAAATGTAGAAAATAAGAAACGTGAAGAGATGGAAATATTTTCTGACGTTAATAACATATATTTTCTGAAATATGGGAAAATAAGAGTTCATAATATTTGGAAATGTTTTCCAAGAATCGTGAGATGCTAAAACGGGGTTTGAGAAATAGGTTGAAAGATATGGAAAATTGGGAAATGATAATTTAATTAGAAATTGATTTAAAAGGGGCCAATATTGTTGATGGTTGATCGGTAGAAATTCCGTTTGGAATATAGAATCGTTGATTGGATGGATGTTCCTTTGATAGTTAAATCACCGACTATCAAAGTTTTAGTTATTTTATGCCTCCTTTGTCAGTACGGAGAGACCGGGATCAGATTTGATATCTTAAAGCCACTCCGTATTGGCATAAGCATTACGAATCAACTTATACTAAAGATCATTGAAGTCGGAGTAAAATGCAAGGGCTGTTCTGTTAATCCTAGGTAGAAAGTGCCCAAGATAGATTAATAGAATGGTGCCTTCGGTTTGTCCAATCCCAGGACAACGTATATGGACGAATGTCTGATGACGTGACATTCAAAGTAAATGACGACAAGATGTATAAAAGGATAATCGTGACCTCAAGCCTCATCAACCGGTAAATGACAGAAACCGGGCAGGCAGCATGGCCAAGTGCGTCATTCCCATTAGGGGTATTATCACCTGATCTAGAGAAATTTCATTTGCTTCTTATTCTATTCGTTGCTGTATGCTTTCGGTAACGGTTGCTGATCACAACCGTTGGTGATAATTGTAACACCCCGAATTTTCCGGTAACTGTAAGATGAACAAATTAAAGTATAATTAATTTCAAATCAAAGAATTAAGGGAAAAAGGATACGCCATTTCGTTCGTCTCGGAATTCTGCTTGAGATAGAGTCCGAGTTTGCGTAAAACGGACTCCGTATGAGGGAGATATGACCTCCAGAAGTTTCAGAATTCAGTTTAAAATTCAAACAGGCGGAAACAGTTCAGAAAAATGAATTCAAATTCAAAATCGGACCCAGATTGGGAGGGGCGGGAATTTTCCCGCCTAACACCCAGGTCGACTGGGTAGTCGACCTGGGGTACCCAGGTCGACTGGGCAGTCGACCTGGGTGTCGACTGGGTAGTCGACCTGGCCCCTGAGCCAGGTCGAACCCAGCCCCTCCTAGCTGGGCTGGTCTGTGCTTGGCCGAATTTATGGGCTTGATCTTGTCACTAGGGATTATGTGTCAACTCTTGATTGGTTTCTCTTTAAAACGAGCGGCTTATATTAATCTAGGCTCCATCGACGGCTCTAATCAATTCACAAACTCTATAAAAAGTACCTAAGACTCCACCTAATTCACACAAATAAAAATGAGTATGGAGCTGTCATGCTGCTGAAGAAAGACTAGGAGTAGCTGTCAAATCGAGAGACGATTAGGAGTTGATTCACAAGCTTAAAGCCACGACAATTAAATCAAAACTACGCCTACAACAAAGGATAGCATCACCAAATTCAGAATTCAGAATCCTGAATACAAGATTCGTCATACGTTGTAAGTAGAGTGCTATTCCGATGTGAATGAATAATTGAGACTTGATCTGTGTAGAATAAGAAATGGGATTGTACTTTAATTATAATAATGTTAATTCATAATTATATGTTGCTATGATTGGCTATGAATGGATTTGGGATGTGGTAGTGTAATTAACATGATATTGGATCTATTGAATAGTTGCGATACAAGTATATAACTCATGTTGGAAATTTGATACGTTGTGGTTAATGAGAAGTTATATATATTTCGTTGCAACCAAGTTAAGACTTATGCAAGTATATGATTCACTATTATGCCAACATGATTTTTGATCCTCCTATGTATATTTTTATGATCATTTTTAGTGTAGTTGGATCCAATTGGGTATTATGATTCATATGAATTTATGTTGGAATAGGCATCATGATTCAAGTGAAAAACCATACTTTTGTGTTAGTGACAAAAGTAAGCATCTTTGTGAACTTGTGTTGACTTTAGGAACATAACTAGTTTATGTTTAACTTTATGCCCAAACAAAATATGTTTTAGGCTTAGGTTGTTGTTAAAAAAAACATATGATAATATATGTGGCACATAATTAAGTTAGATTCATACTTTAAATAAAAAGTTTACATGATTAGATTAAAACCATGATTCATGTTTAGGTATGTTTTATGTCAAGATTATATGCTATTACAATGCAAGTTCACAAGTGCATAATTTATGTTAATTAGATCACTACGTTGCAAGTTCATGCGTTAACACACCCCTTTTTGATGTTATTTAGAATATATATACATCATGTTCTAAGCCTCCCCTTTTTATGTGGCTAAGTTGGGCTAAAATGTTGAAGCCCAACATATGTTATATTATTACGTACATACGAGGGAATACGTTGGGGTTAATTAAAGTATATGTGTTGGCATGTTTGGCACATGCCAACGATTCATGACATTTTAAATGGTATAAATTATTATACCCAAGGATAATGAATTTGAATAATGGGCCGCAAATATTTACATATAAAAGAAAAAGAGACAAAATATGTAAACTTAGAAAATACGACATGCTTAACCCGAGGTTGGATTGCGTTGTGACATAAACCTTCCCGGACCCGCCCGGCTGTCCAGTAGTCACAACAATACCTATCCAACGTGGGTGGTTAAGCATTGAGCCCCATAAAGACCCGAGGTTAGACTGAGTTGTGACGTAAGACTGCCCAGACCCAACCGGCAACAGACAGTCACAACAATACCTGTCTAATGTGAGTGGTTGGAGCTTTAATAAGACAATTAAGGCTAAGTCAGGATTGATAGGATTAAGTAAATTGAATTAATACTTAATCAAATACAACATGCTAAACTATAGTCAGGATTGATAGGATTAAGTAAATTGAATTAATACTTAATCAAATACAACATGCTAAACTATACAGACTGATTGGGGGTTAGGTTTATACAGAACACTTAACCAACTTAGCATGTTGGCTAGAAATAGAAAACCTCGTAGCGGGGGACCCTTTTCAGCAGTAACCCTACAAGGTGTATCAGGATACCCTGAACTAGGCAGGGTAGGGCACGATTACTGGGCTGACTGTAAGAGGTCAAATCGACGGCGGTGGTGCAGCAGTGTAGGTTCTAACAGGGTGTGGGCGTGCACACACTCCGGCACACAAAAATTAGGCACTGGGCACCAGTATTATACCTGTGCATTCTAGAACTGTGTCGGGCCACCACCATGGGACTTGATACACCCCATGGTGGGACCAGCATAGGTAGCTACAACATCGGGCGCCGTAAGACACATGTAACTATGCGAGTAGGAGCCGATCATTAAAAAGGATCACTTCACCCTGATTGTGGGGCGCCAGTTGGGAACTAGTTTATAGGGGGTGTAGAGATTAATATGGGGTACGATAGTGTATTCGACTCTAGACAACTTAACTTAGTTTATGGTGCTTTCCCATTTCCAGTTTGTACTTATCATGCTCTTTTTCTTATTCATAGACTGAATAGTCCTAGACTTACTTAGGCTTTATGTTTGACTCTACTTTTCTTTCGTCTTCTTTTCTTTCGTTTCCCCCCAGGTCCGCAGGGAGGGAATACCGCAGCTTGACCAGTTTCACATCCAGCTTGAAGAGAGAGAATGTATTGCTTGGATCTCTTTCGATTTGAACTATGGCTTTGGATAGCAATTATGGGGACTTATGCAGTTTACTTATGTTTTTATGCTTCTTTAAGTTATGAAATCAAGATAGTTATGGAAATGTAATGTTTTTGGAAGTATTGTAAGACAATTATGGTATGGTTTGTGTAACACGTATTTTGATGAAATAAAAGTTGTTGTTGTTTCCGCTGTTTAAAAATATGTGTATCTATATCTGTCTTGTGTATCTGTGACTTATACTTATAAACCTCCACCAAAATTAGGGCATTCCCTTTGTGAGTGACCCTAACGGAGGTGGGGTGTTTCACTTGGTATCAGAGCATAGGTTTACCAGATAATATAAAGTTTTTGGTATTATTTTCAAAAGAAAATTTAAAGAAGCATTTTTAAAGATAAAATGTTATTTTAAAAAAAAGGCATAGTCCCCCCAAAGCCATAGGTACTATCTTTTATCCTTCGTTTTGAATTTGTCCTTTTTGTTTCAGCATGTCCGCAGAACTTAACTTGCCAGAGGGTGTACCCATACCTGGTTGGTTCAGACGATTCTTAGAAGCAAGGGCCAATCAGCCAGGTCCCGCTATTCCCCCTCCCCCAGCTGCAGAAAATCATCCTCCTCCCCCAGCTGCAGCAGCACCTCCTCCTCCACCTCCTCCGCGTGGTAATGCTTTTGCTAAGACATGTAAAGATTTCAAAACTATGGGAGGGAAGGACTTTCATGGAACCGTGTCCTTCGTGGCAGCTAGGAACTGGCTGAAGGAAACTGAGGACTTATTCGTCATCTTTGAGGTAGAAGATAGGCAGAAGGTACAACTGGCAGTATGGCTACTTAAAGGCGAGGCTTCCTACTGGTGGGAAGTTACCAATGCAGAAAGACCAGTGGAAACATAGGAGGACTTTAGGGCGAGGTTTGAGGCTAAATTTCTCTCAAAAGCTGAAAGGAGCCTTCAATTGGAAAAATTCTTATTTCTTAAGCAAGGGAATATGACAGTCAAAGAGTATGTTAATCAGTTCGATCAGCTGGCTAGGTTCGGACTGGACTTAGTCAACACTCCGCACAAGAAGGCTCTCCGCTTTGTCAAAGGATTGAATGAGCTATTACACAGCTTGGCCATGACCCATATACCTATGGGAGCTACGTATGAAAGGTTGGTGCAGATGGCATTGCTGAACGAAGAGGATAAGGGCAAGAAGGAGACAAAGGCAGAAGCGTCTCAAGGGAAGAAAGAAGGTTTACAGCCTAAGAAGATAGACTTTAAGAAGGGCGGGAAAGACAACAAGTCCCAAGAGAAGAGGAAGTGTAATTTCTGTGGCAAAGTGGGGCACCTAGTGAAAGACTGCCGGAAGAAGAAGGCCAAGTTGAATGGTGGGTGCTTTTCTTGTGGTGAGACAGGCCACATGGCTAAGGATTGCCCAAAGAAGCACCGCCTCTGCAACAACGAGGTATAAATACTTCTGTAGAAAGTGTAGTTTATCTTTATGATCACCCAGTTCGCACTTTATTTGATTCTGGCGCATCACACTCCTTTATTTCATCTGATTTAGTAGAATCTTTGCACCTAAAAACTAGTATGGTAGAGGACCCCTTAATTGTTTCAAATCCAATCAGGGGCCCAGCTCATTTGTCTATGATCTGTGTGGGATTGAAAATTTCTATTCTAAGCGTAGAATTTAGATGTAGTGCCTTTTCTTTGGGCTTCTCGGGATATGGTTTGACTTTGGGCATGGATTGGCTATCTAGTAATAGTGCCATCCTTGATTGTGAGAAAAGGGTGGTTAGGCTTCTGACCCAACTCAGTAACACTCTGGAAATTACTTGTAATCCATCGTATGCGGTTATGCTTAGTTATCTTGAATCGCTAGATGCTTCTATAGAGAGTTTGCAATCAGTTAGAGTGGTCCGTGAGTATTCGGATGTCTTCGAAGAGGTGAAGGGCTTACCTCCGAAGCGGGAGATAGACTTCCGCATATATCTTGTAGATAATGCAAAGCCCGTTGCGTTGCCCATTAGACACATGGCTCCACAGGAAAGGAAAGAGCTCAGTAAACAGGTTAAAGAGCTTCTAGAGAAGGGTTCATTAGAAGGAGCATTTCAGAATGGGGCGCTCCAGTGGTGTTCGCTATAAAGGCGGATGGTTCACTCCGTCTATGTGTTGACTATAGGGAGCTTAACAAGCAAACGAAAAAGAATAGGCACCCTCTCCCCAGAATTGACGATCTGTTTGATCAGCTTGTAGGAGCGTCAGTTTTCTCCCAACTCGATTTGGCGACCGGATTTCACCAGCTAAGGGTGGCTGAAGATAGCATCGATAAGACATCATTCAGAACCCCAGACGGTTTCTTTGAGTGGCTTGTCATGCCTTTCGGCCTGACAAATGCACCCGCTTATTTTGTGGACCTAATGAGCAGGGTGTTCAGAGAATTCCTCAACAATTTTGTGGTTGTCTTCATAGACGATATCTTGATCTTTTCAAAGAGCGATGAGGAGCATGCTCAACATCTAAAGGAAATCATGGATACTCTCCGTGCACATCAGCTAAAGGCAAAATTTTCAAAATGCCACTTTTGGAGAGAAGAATTAAGGTTTCTTGGGCATGTAGTATCTAAAGAAGGGCTGGCCGTAGAACCCGCGAAGCTAGTTGCGGTGCAAGACTGGAAGGCACCAAAGAATGCAACTGAGGTCCGAAGTTTTCTAGGACTAGCAGGTTTCTACAAAAAATTCATAAGGGATTTTGCGAAAATCTCAGCTCCACTCATAAGGCTGACAAAGAAGAATCTAGTGTTCAATTGGGACTTGGATTGCGAGTTGGCTTTCCAACGCCTAAAAAGGGCTCTTACAACAGCCCCAGTCATGATTCTGCCAGACGGAAGCAAGATGTTCACAGTTTATACAGATGCATGTGGGACAGGGCTAGGCGCTGTCTTGATGCAAGAAGGGAGGGTAGTAGTTTTTGGTGGAAGGCAATTGAAAGTTCATGAAAATAACTACCCGACCCACGATCCTGAGCTAGCCGCCATCGTCTTTGCACTTAAGTCTTGGCGACATTATCTCCTAGGTGAGAAGTTCGAACTTTACACTGACCATAAATCGTTGAAATATCTTTTCTCGCAGAAAGATCTTAACTTGAGGCAACAGAGATGGATGGAGTTTCTTTCCTCGTATGACTTCGAGATTTCCTATACTCCAGGCAAGGGCAATGTGGTGGCAGATGCCTTGAGTAGAAAGAAACTGACCCTAAGCCCACTCTTTGTAGAAAGGCAGAGCCTAGAGTATATAGCCAGTTTTAACTTTAGGCCCTCCTCTGATTTCGTACCGGGTTTGTTAGCATCTCTTGAGGTGCGCCCTACTCTTTTGGACACAATAGGGACGGCACAACGTGAGGACCCTCAGCTAGTTGAAGTGGTTGATAAGCTAATTAGGGGTGAGACTTCTAGTCACCTCAGTAGATACTCTATCGATGATAAAGGCTGGCTGAGACGCGACGGAAGACTATGCGTCCCACAAGCGAGAGAATTGGTAAAGAAGGTTCTCGAGGAAGCACATCGTTCCAAGATGACAATACATCCAGGCAGAGACAAAATGTACAAGGACATGAAAAGAGTTTTCTTTTGGAATGACATGAAGAAGGACGTGGCAGATTACATTTCTAAGTGTATAGTATGCCAACAAGTCAAGGCGGAACAGAAGAAGCCTGGGGGACTACTTCATCCCCTAGAGGTCCCACAGTGGAAGTGGGATAGCATTTCAATGGACTTTGTTGATGGGCTGCATAGGTCGAGAAGGGGCAATACTAGCATTTGGGTAATAGTGGATAGGCTTACAAAGAGCGCCCACTTTTTACCTGTCAAGAGTAGAAGGACCGCCTCATCCCTAGCGTCTCTTTACATCAAGGAGATAGTTCGACTCCATGGGATACCCTCCAGCATTGTTAGTGACCGAGACCCTATCTTCACAAATGAGTTTTGGCGAAGTTTGCAAGAAGCTGTAGGCACTCAGTTATGTTTGAGCACGGCCAATCACCCCCAGACCGATGGATAGACGGAAAGGGTGAATAGGGTTTTAGAGGATCTTTTGAGACTTTGCGTTCTTGACTTTGGAGTGACATGGGAGGATCACCTTCCCTTGTGGAGTTTGCTTACAACAATAGCTTCCAAGCTACCATAGGCATGGCACCCTTCGAAGCATTGTATGAAAGACCGTGCAAGTCACCAACTTGTTGGTGGGTGTCTACAGATAAGGTTATTCTTGGTCCAGACATGATTAGAGAAACTTCAGAAAAAGTGGACTTGATTCGAAGAAGGATGAAGACGGCCCAAGATAGACAGAAATCCTACGCTGACAAGAGAAGGACCGACCTTGAGTTTGAGGTTGGGGACAGAGTTTTTCTTAAGGTATCTCCTCTAAGGAACGTTGTTCGTTTTGGATCCACTGGAAAGCTAACACCGAGATTTATAGGACCATTTCCTATCATCGAGAAGGTTGGGAAGATGGCCTATAGATTGGAGCTACCCGAAAAACTGGCCGGAGTTCACAATGTCTTTCATGTTTCTCATCTCCGGAAGTGTTTACATGAGTCTGCTGAAATAGTAGAGCCTAGCATTCTAGAAGAAGCCGAAGTGGAACGTGAAGCAACCGTGAGAAGAGTTCCAACACGCATCTTAGGAACTGAAGTGAAAAAGCTACACAACCGCGAAGTCAAGCTCGTCAAAGTTCAGTGGAGCAACGCCGAGGAAGAAGCGACTTGGGAAACTAAGGCTAGAATACGCGCAGCCTACCCTTTTCTTTTTGAGGGTACATCTTTGATCTCTCTTTTTCCTTAAGTTATGCTTTATCTATCTTTTAGGCATATTTCCTCGACCCTTTCTCCTTAACTCCTTATGTAGAAAACAAATGGATGCAAACATGTATTTGAAAACATGTTATGGATGATGGTTGCAAGTGGTTGCAAGTGATTGCTAGTGGTTGCTCGTGGTTGCATATACACATACAATCTAGGTTTTAGATCGGCTCAGTCACCTCATATTGCATATGCATATATGTATTTACATTCTTATATGGTTGATGTTTAAGGTGTTGTCATATGGATGTTGCATTAATATGAATGATTGTGCACTCATGTAGAATCATGAATAGGAAGGTTTGCATACATAATGGATTCATGACACTTACATAATTTGCATTAAGGAGGTCAACTGAATTAGTAGACCGACTGATTTTGCATTAGATAAGTACATGTACACACTCTTTGCATATAATCATGAAGCATTAGAAGTCTTTTAAGGACAATGGACGCTCGTGTTTGATGGATGAGTAGATGGACGTTTGGATGTTAGGATATACATTCTCCTAGACTTGAAGATTTCGGGGACGAAATCCTTTAAGGAGGGGAGAATGTAACACCCTGAATTTTCTAGTAACTATAAGATGAACAAATTAAAGTATAATTAATTTCAAATCAAAGAACTAAGGGAAACGGGATATGCCATTTCGTTTGTCTCGGAATTCTGCTTGAGATAGAGTCCGAGTTTGCGTAAAACGGACTCCGTATGAGGGAGATATGACCTCCGGAAGTTTTAGAATTCAGTTTAAAATTCAAACAGGCGGAAATAGTTTAGAAAAACGAATTCAAATTCAAATTCGGACCCAGATTGGGCTGGGTGGGAATTTTCCCGCCCAAGACCCAGGTCGACGGGGTAGTCGACCTGGGGTACCCAGGTCGACTGGGCAGTCGACCTGGGTAGTCGACCTGGCCCCTGAGCCAGGTCGAACCCAGCCCCTCCTGGCTGGCCTGGTCTGTGCTTGGCCGAATTTCTGCACTTGATCTTGTCACTAGTGATTATGTGTCAACTCTTGATTGGTTTCTCTTTAAAACGAGCGGCTTATATTAATCTAGGCTCCATCGACGGCTCTAATCAATTCACAAACTCTATAAAAAGGACCTAAGACTCTACCTAATTCACACAAATAAAAATGAGTATGGAGCTGTCATGCTGCTGAAGAAAGACTAGGAGTAGCCGTCAAATCGAGAGACGATTAGGAGTTGATTCAAAAGCTTAAAGCCACGACAATTAAATCAAAACAATGCCTACAACAAAGGATAGCATCACCAAATTCAGAATTCAAAATCCTGAATACAAGATTCGTCATACGTTGTAAGTAGAGTGCTATTCCGATGTGAATGAATAATTGAGACTTGATCTGTGTAGAATAAGAAATGGGATTGTACTTTAATTATAATAATGTTAATTCATAATTGTATGTTGCTATGATTGGCTATGAATGGATTTGGGATGTGGTAGTGTAATTAACATGATATTGGATCTATTGAATAGTTGCGATACAAGTATATAACTCATGTTGGAAATTTGATACGTTGTGGTTAATGAGAAGTTATATATATTTCGTTGCAACCAAGTTAAGACTTATGCAAGTATATGATTCACTATTATGCCAACATGATTTTTGATCCTCCTATTTATATTTTTATGATCATTTTTAGTGTAGTTGGATCCAATTGGGTATTATGATTCATATGAATTTATGTTGGAATAGGCATCATGATTCAAGTGAAAAACCATACTTTTGTGTTAGTGACAAAAGTAAGCATCTTTGTGAACTTGTGTTGACTTTAGGAACATGACTAGTTTATGTTTAACTTTATGCCCAAACAAAATATGTGTTAGGCTTAGGTAGTTGTTAAAAAAACATATGATAATATATGTGGCACATAATTAAGTTAGATTCATAATTTAAATAAAAAGTTTACATGATTAGATTAAAACCATGATTCATGTTTAGGTATGTTTTATGTCAAGATTATATGCTATTACAATGCAAGTTCACAAGTGCCTAATTTATGTTAATTAGATCGCTATGTTGCAAGTTCATGCGTTAACACACCCCTTTTTGATGTTACTTAGAATATATATACATCATGTTCTAAGCCTCCCCTTTTTATGTGGCTAAGTTGGGCTAAAATGTTGAAGCCCAACATATGTTATATTATTACGTACAAACGGGGGAATACGTTGGGGTTAATTAAAGTATATGTGTTGGCATGTTTGGCACATGCCAACGATTCATGACATTTTAAATGGTATAAATTATTATACCCAAAAATAATGAATTTGAATAATGGGCCGCAAATATTTACATATAAAAGAAAAAGAGACAAAATATGTAAACTTAGAAAATACGACATGCTTAACCCGAGGTTGGATTGCATTGTGACATAAACCTGCCCGGACCCGCCCAGCTGTCCAGTAGTCACAACAATACCTATCCAATGTGGGTGGTTAAGCATTGAGCCCCATAAAGACCCGAGGTTAGACTGAGTTGTGACGTAAGACTGCCCGGACCCAACCGGCAACAGGCAGTCACAACAATACCTGTCTAATGTGAGTGGTTGGAGCTTTAATAAGACAATTAAGGCTAAGTTAGGATTGATAGGATTAAGTAAATTGAATTAATACTTAATCAAATACAACATACTAAACTATACAGACTGATTGTGGGTTAGGTTTATACAGAACACTTAACCAACTTAGCATGTTGGCTAGAAATAGAAAACCTAGTAGCGGGGGACCCTTTTCAGCAGTAACCCTACAAGGTGTATCAGGATACCCTGAACTAGGCAGGGTAGGGCACGATTACTGGGCTGACTGTAAGAGGTCAAATCGACGGCGGTGGTGCAGCAGTGTAGGTTCTAACGGGGTGTGGGCGTGCACACACTCCGGCACACAAAAATTAGGCACTGGGCACCAGTAGTATACCTGTGCATTCTAGAACTGTGTCGGGCCACCACCATGGGACTTGATACACCCCATGGTGGGACCAGCATAGGTAGCTACAACATCGGGCGCCGTAAGACACATGTAACTATGCGAGTAGGAGCCGATCATTAAAAAGGATCACTTCACCCTGATTGTGGGGCGCCAGTTGGGAACTAGTTTATAGGGGGTGTAGAGATTAATATGGGGTACAATAGTGTATTCGACTCTAGACAACTTAACTTAGTTTATGGTGCTTTCCCATTTCCAGTTTGTACTTATCATGCTCTTTTTCTTATTCATAGACTGAATAGTCCTAGACTTACTCAGGCTTTATGTTTGACTCTACTTTTCTTTCGTCTTCTTTTCTTTCGTTTCCCCCCAGGTCCGCAGGGAGGGAATACCGCAGCTTGACCAGTTTCACATCCAGCTTGAAGAGAGAGAATGTATTGTTTGGATCTCTTCGATTTGAACTATGGCTTTGGATAGCAATTATGGGGACTTATGCAGTTTACTTATGTTTTTATGCTTCTTTAAGTTATGAAATCAAGACAGTTATGGAAATGTAATGTTTTTGGAAGTATTGTAAGACAATTATGGTATGGTTTGTGCAACACGTATTTTGATGAAATAAAAGTTGCTGTTGTTTCCGCTATTTAAAAATATGTGTATCTATATCTGTCTTGTGTATCTATGACTTATACTTATAAACCTCCACCAAAATTAGTGAGTGACCCTAACGGAGGTGGGGTGTTTCAATAATATGCTTAGTACACTCAAGTTAAATGAGTGGCCAGTCATGTGTGGCCAGTCATGTGTGGCTAGGTTGCAAGATATTTTTGTTGAATCGAGTGTATTCCTCTCTAGAGATACCTATCGGAAGGTGGTCCCATACCTTGTCATAGTCGGAATCCAATCTCCAATAAACGCCTTGCGGTTTTTGATTTTATATTATATATGGATCGTGAAATGCAAGAGTTTCGCTAGAATGCTATTTATTTGATGTAGACACTATTATAATATTACTGGATTTGATATCAAAAATATTTTTGGTCATCGTAAGGTAAAAACCATACGAGTTTATTAATGGATTGGTCTTACGATTATCATTTCTTTCGAAAGGATTTTTGAAAGTTAAACAAATGGTTGGAGTTTACTCATACCAGTCCCAAGACTGACCCAGAGTTTATTTTGTTTTGTTTACCTTAACTCTTGGGTGCCCAAATTTTATACCGGTGGTCAAGTAGTCAGGATTTTGCAGTTTCACTTGGAGGAGAGAAGCAGGGGGCTTCACTAGTTAGCTATAAAGTATCATATTTTCTGCCGTGTGCTATGTGTATTTGGAAATAGGTGTTATAGCTGTTCCATAAAATAGCTGTTGTGTTATGATGGTGGTATGTATATACAGTTACCAAATTTGTATTTCAAAAGTTATGTTATATATTTTATTTGTCCCGCCGTGAGATTTGTGTTCTTGATTTTCTTATATTCTAACTTTTCTTTCTTTCCATTTCTCACTCTCTAGCTTCTTTCTATAAATGATTCGTATTTCTGTGCAATTTGGGTTGGACATGTGGTGTAATTAGTCAACTCAAAGGGTATGGAAATTCGGGCCATGACATTTGGTATCAGAGATGAAGGTTGAGTAGTAACCTTAGCTCCGTTGCGTAACCCAATAGAGATGGGGTTAGTAATACCCTAGATTGAGTTTGAGTATACGAGAGAGCGTATTTGTGGATTTTATATAAAATTGTTTTATATTGTGTTGGCTGGTTTGTTGAGTAGTTCATGAATTCTGGTCAACATAGAATGTATGTAACAAACTGGGATTTTTGACCCAGAATATCAACATAAAACCCATGTCAATTATTCGGGCATCGAACATTCCAGATCATTAATAGAATGAAATTAGAGAGTGAGAAAAGATAAGATAGAAAGTTGGAATAGAAGAAGAAGAAGAAGAAGAACACACAACACATCAGAGTAACACGAATCTCATAGTGGAACGAATAAAATATAACATAACTTTGAAACAAAACAATATATATATATACAATAACATTAGCAGAGTACAACACTTGCAACACAGCGGGAAATAACACTAGATAACTAACGCTGAAGCCTCCTGCTCCAAGCTCCTCCAATGAAATCTGTAAAGACCTGAACTACTTGACTGCCCGTACAAATTTGGGCACCCAAGAGTTTAGGGAAAAAAAACAAAAATAAACTCTGGGTCTGTCATGGGACTAGTGTGAGTGAACTCCAACCACTTGGTTTAACTTTTAAAAATCCTTTTAAACGAAAGGATAATCGTAAGACTGATCGACTCATAAACACGGATGGTTTTTTACCTTACAATAACCCAAAGCATTCTTTGGAATCAACATTCGTCTAATATTATAATAGTGTCTAAATTAAGTAAATAGAGTCTAGCAGAACGCTTGCATCTCACGCTCTACATATATAGTATACAATCAAAACCGTGGGCTCTTATTGGATAATGGATTCCAACTGCAAGGTATCAGACCACCTTCCGATAGTGTACACCTAGAGAGAAATACACCGGGTTCAACAAGAACATTTTGCAACCCAGACTAAACATGATCGGTCCCTCACTTAGCTTGAGAGTACCGAATGTATTATCACCAACGGTTGGGATCAACAACCGTTTCCCAAAAGGGACAGCATCGATAGATTTAAGAAGCGAAAGGAATTTCTCTAGATCAGGTGACAATACACCCTGCTCGGGTATGATCCAACTAGCCATGCGACCTACCCGATTTTATACCAATTCCCGGTTGTGAGGCTAGAGGTTATAACGTATCTTTTGGTCTTCATTCACTTTGAATGTCACATTGTCATATATACCAAATCACAAATTGATTTCTCCAAACATACTACGGGTATACAACTAAGAGAAACGAATTCCTCCGCCACCAAACATAACTACATTTGAAAAGATCAACTTACTCATTCTTTAGATATACTCTGTCAGACACTCGTCCATATAAATTTGCCCTGGGACTGGACAAACTGAAGGCACTATTCTATAAAAAGGACAGCCCTTGCATAACTATGTCTTCTGTTACCTTCATCCTATTTGATTCGCAATGCTAATTCCCATACAAAGTGATTTTCAGATAATGAATCTGATCCCGGTCTCCCCGTATTGACTACGTAAAAATGGTCAAAAACTTTAATAGTCGGTGATTTAACTATCAAAGAAAAACATGTGTGCAAACAACGATATTATTTCCATATGGAAATTCTATCGATCAATCATCATTCATTTATCTCTTAAATTCACTTATCATTAATTTATTCATTTCCTGTTTCCATATATTCGTAATTTCTTATTTTTTAAATTTATAAAATATATCGTATTAACATTGGAAAATGTGTCCATTCCTTATTTACGCATCACTTATCATTTCAGTATTTCTTATCAACAAAACAATTCATTTCTATGATTAGAAAACATCTCTGATTATATTTGGAAAATGATTCCAAAACTCATTTATCTGGATTTCAAATAAACGTTGTATAAACATCGTTACTACTGCTCAATCCATTAGTCGGTTATCACTTAACGGTATCTTTAATCAATCTTTGCCATCGAACTTCAACTATTCCTTAGTTAATTATGAAGTCAACCAAGTTGGGGGTATAATTATCTCTCAGACCATAACTGAACACGTTCTTAACCTTGCAACAAATAAAGTTCACAACTCAAATCTTAACACTTATTGCTTATGCCAATTCTCGGATTTCAGATTACAATTCCATTTTTTTATGAAAACAATTATATAACGATAACGTTATAATTCGTACTTCCGGAAAATCTAACTTTTAAACTATAATTTTTATTTCTTTTATTTGATTAAATAATAATCTATTTATTATTAATAAATAAATATTAATTTAAAAACCCGAAAAGTAAATAGTACTTTCCCGAATTCAATATAATTCAATTCAACGTATAATTCTCTTTTGAGTAATCCCTATTCGATTAACTCTTCTTCGAATAACCTATATTCGATTAACTCTTTATGAATAACTTATATTCGATCAACTCTCGTCAAATAACTTATATTCGATTAACTCTCGTCGAATAACTTATATTCGATTAACTCTCGTCGAATAACTTATATTCGATTATAACCATAAGTTTCTAGTCAAATGCTAATTACACATCTTTATGGATTTTATTTTAAATCCTTTTTACATTTCGAACATTGAAATGGATTTCATCATCTTCTTTTTAAAACAACTTCCAATTTTCCAGTTTATATTCACAGTTGAATTTGCAATCTTAATTATCCACTGATAATTATATTTTTACTTCATTTATAAACTTTGTTTATAAATTCGACTACTTGTTTTTATTATTAAACAAGTTATTTATAATCATTCGGAATTTCATTTCTGTTTGAATTCCTGTTTCAAAACCTAATTTCCTTTACAAATGTTTTTATTTGCAAAATCTTTACTTAAAACTGTTATTCACATTGAATGTGAATAATATTTCTTTTATATCATTCATTAAGTTTGATTTCGTATTTAACTAATATCCCATTTCTATACTTCTATTTATAGAATTATTCATACAAAATCTCCTTATTATTTCTAACACGTAATTCTCATTTATAATTTCCTTTTATAAATGTTGAGTTCACATTCTATTTTAAATATCGGTGTTAAAACCGATTTCTACTTCTCTATATAAGTTCGTACTTATATATTCCATTTATCGAATGATAAATATTTTATTTCATTTATAAAATATTATTTATAAATTAATCGTTTTCATTTATCTGTTTAAAACAGATTAAAATCTACTTTGAACCCATCTTCTAGTAGTTCATTTCTATCTTGTAAATTCCCTTTTTTAAAATTTATTGATTTCATTAATGTTCATTTTTATAAAATATTTTATTTCATAAATGTTCATTTTTTATAAAATCTTTCATTGTATAGATGTTCTTTTTTTATAAAATCTTTCATTGTATAAATATTCTTTTTTATAAAATCTTTCATTGTATAAATGCTCTTTTTTATAAAATCTTATTGTATTAATGCTCTCCTTTTATAAAATCTTTTCATTTTATAACTAACTCACTTTATAAAATCTGTTCATTTTATAAATGTTCTCTTTTTTACAATGTATATTTAATTTATTTAAATATTTTATTTTTCGTCTACACTGTAACAATTCTCTTTTTACATTCTAGTACTTCTTATGGTATTATTCAACATGCCATATAACAATGATCAATATCATTCTAACATACATAATCAACAACAGGTTATATGTCACATCATATATCGTAATATATGAAAAACAGTAATCCAGCTGGATCCCTCCGACCTGCTTC
The DNA here is from genome assembly GCA_030737875.1 of Allium sativum. Taxonomy (NCBI): domain Eukaryota; kingdom Viridiplantae; phylum Streptophyta; class Magnoliopsida; order Asparagales; family Amaryllidaceae; genus Allium; species Allium sativum. The sequence continues at coordinate 44,886,334 of CM060915.1, read as the reverse complement.
CCTGCATCCACAGATGTTACACAATATAATTAACATCAATTTCAGTTCAATATGTACTATTCTGATAAACAGAATCAAGGTTTGTTAAAGATATGTGTGTATATCGTTATCTATAAATTTCAACCAACAATCAACAATTCAACCAAACAATCATCACAAATAAATTAATCATTATTTATTAGTACTAGATTATATTTATAAATTTAATTTAAACAGAATTAGTGAGTTTTACTCACTTTGGGCGATTATCGTTAAATAACGATATTCGATCGTCAGATTGGTTCAAGTGTTTTATTTTTCCATAAATTGAGATGATCTCCAAATCAAACCAAACCGGTTTCACTGTGAAGCCTACATCCATACGATCCCAACGCAACCAGTTTCGCTGAATTTATTTTCCATATGACAAAGTTATGACATTTATAAATTAACGTACATTTAATTAAATTAAAACTTGAATTTAAATTGTAAATGGGCCTAACTCTTACATTTCCAGCCTAATACCGTTCAACCCAAGCCCATACCGTTTCTCCTTCTTCCTCCCAATGAACCATCGAACCAGGCTCCTCCCATTTCAAGCCATTACCGGACCTTCATTAACCCCATTCTGCATTGTTTCTCAATGAAATCCAAAACCAATTGCACCAAACTTCTTCTATTCATCTCCTCTTCCTCTCCAACATCACCGTCTCCAACTCGAGCTTCCCCCACCAAAATGCGTCGACAACCATGCACAGTGAAGCACGGTATAGGTTTCGACACTGAAACTTCCTGAATCGCCCCTAAAATCCACAACAGATGCTAAACTCCACCACGAACTCGAAAACAATATAAAAAACTTGCATCGATTCCTGTATTAGCTTTTAAACCCAACCCTAGCTAAATGTTCAAGCACTGTATATTTTTCCAGCATGCCCAATCATCACCGAACCCAATAAAAACCACACAGAATTGAAAAGCAACTTGCAACGATCACAAATATACAAGAGTTTGAATTTATAGATTTATATTTGATTCAGTTTGGATTTTAGAAGATGGTTGTTTTACTATGGAAATTTCTTTCTAGAGGCAGCATTGGTTTTGACCAGAGGAAAGGGGTTGATTAGGGTTAGAGTGTTGAGAGTATTTATAGGGTAAGTAAAAATATTTTTTTATTAATATTTTATATTTTTTCTAGTCAATTTACTCATTTATTTGTCTTCTAAAAATCCCTATGGTTGAATAAAGTATCCAAAAATCATGGAAATTGACTTGCAGCTAGAGTTTGACGTTACAGACCCAACAAAACTTATTTCGTTGAGTTCCGACTCCGTTTGCTCACACAACGTATTTTTAACTGTCAAATTATCGGCTGTTTTTCACATTAAAATTCAATACAGCCACATACTGACTCCAAAAATTACAAAAAATTATCTAACAATAATTTAATATTAAGGATCCAGCAAAATTAGTTTCGTCGAAAATGGAGTTCGTTTGCAAAAGTGGCTATTTTTAAAGCTTCTAAATAAATCCATTTAAATATTAACTATATTTAAAAATAATTAAATTTAATATTAATAAATTAATATTATTATATATATTCACATATAATATCATACAGCTCCAAAATATACATATTTGGATTTATAATTTGATATTTAAAAATATCATTTTATATCGCTATTCGATTTGTATTAAAATTCCTTTATAATATAAATAAATCATTATAAAATATAAACGAATTCCATAGTGACTTTTCAAAAATTTGATTTGGACACATCTCACAATCTACACGACGAAATCTAGATTTTTCTCTTCCATTAGAAAAATATACTTCACCAGCTTCGAACGTTTCTTGATTCACAGAAATCCAGCTTATAACGGAGTCTGTATATTCGTTTAAAGTTCGAGTCGCCAAATTATGAACTGCCGCGCCATTTTGAGCTCGATTATAATTATAATATAAATTTTACGTTCAAATGACATTTATAAATAAATTCGTTAATATAATTCAATTCTAAATTGAATTATATATTTTAATTTGTCCAATTCACACAATATTGTGAATTCTGTTATTTCCGATTATTTCGCAGTTATAATATATTATTATATTATAAATATTAATTAAATATTCATTTTTATTTAATTAAATAACCATTTAAATCTCTGAATCACTATTTAAATAATTAAATAAATTAATTATTACACCGTAAAAATACGCGACATTACATTCTTCCCCCTTAAAATAATTTCGTCCTCGAAATTGCTAAGGTAGAAAACAAACCCTATTAACTGGGTAAAAATTATTTGTTTACTTCTTAAATTTCAGTTTCACTGACCTAATTGATTTTAGTTAAATTATCCATTTACTCTGAATAACTAAAATTTTCAGAAATTTCTGAAATTTTCTAACACTCTAAAATTTTCGGAAAATTTTGCCAGTACCTCCTTTGTACGAGTCAATCGGTACAACTACAACTCGCCTCTTTAGGCTATCTCTAACTAAAAAGAAAATAAAACTGCCAATCGGCTCATAAATATCATACGCAATATAAGAATATAAACTTGCACCTTTTTGTCGGGCATATCAACTTTATCACTTTCACCTGCTATCAATTCAACATATACCAATGTCATCTCAACCAATTTCCAATCAATATATGTTCAACACCGCTGTTCGCTTATATTCAAACCAAATTTCATTTCAACTCGAGTTCCATTCTCGATTCCAATTCTTAACTTATCACTTCAATGTAATTCCAGATTTCTGTCTCATAATCCAATCTTATTCGATATTTCCTATTTCAATTCAATTTTCCATTTAACTGGTTTTAATTAAAATTTCAATTTCTATTGACTTTTACAGATTCTACTTTAATTTGTTTTAATTCAAATAATATGTTTATGGGAGTTTTTAAATAGCTTAGCCTTTTCCAAAAATCAAAATATTCATTTTGGAATATCAAAACAACTTGTTTTCTCAAAACAATTCAAATAATCCTTTTCAAAATTCAAACAACTAGTTTTCGCAAAAAATTTCAAAAACAAAATTTTTGGTAGTAATTCGTCACTTAGAAACTCGAAAATGAACATTGACGATGTCATGATCATCATCGGAATTTATTTTCCAGCGATCAAAGTGAGTTCAATACTATATAACTTTTCAAAACCATTTCTAAACATTTCCCTTTTGAAATTCATTTCAAAATACCATTTACAATGCTTTAAAACAATTTAAAATCTCCCAGGATTTTAAAATTCTCTTATATCCAATCCAAGTCCATTTACAAACACTTATTCAAATTTCCAGAGTTTTAATTCCAATTCTGGTTTCAATTCAGATATAACCCGTTTCGTAACACTAATACGTAATTTGATTGGTTATTTATAACCATTTCACTTTTATAATCTTATTCGATTATAATAACAACCAACACATCCAATATATTATAATATTTCAAATGTTAACAATTCCTTTTATACCAAAATATAATTTGGGTAAAAATATTTCATTTACCCTCCTTTCAAAACATATTGTGTCGGTCCATCGTATTCAAGTGTTTACAAACTCCTACTGATACAGTGGATCAAACTGATCGATCAAAACCCATAAACAACTCAACCAATAAATCTCCACAATATAAAACCATTTTGTACTAAATAACAAATACGCGCTCATATATATATATATATATATATATATATATATATATATATATACACACACACACACACACCCTCAACTCAATCTAGGGTATTACTAACCCTATCTCTATTGAGTTATGCCACAGAGCCAAGGTAATCAGTTAACCTTCAGCTCTGATACCACTGTAACGAGCTGGGATTTTTGACCCAGAAAATCAATATAAAACCCATGTCAATTATACAGGCACCGAGCATACCATATCATTAATAGAATGAAATTAGAGGTTGAGAACAGATAAGACAGAAAGTTACAATAGAAGAAGAAGAAGAACACACAACACATTAGAGTAACATGAATCTCACAGCGGAACAAATAAAATATAACATAACTTTGAAATAAAACAATATATATATATATATACAATAACATTATCAGAGTACAACACTTACAACACAGCGGAAAATAACACTAGATAAATAACGCTGAAGCCTCCTGCTCCAAGCTCCTCCAATGAAATCTGTAAAGACCTGAACTACTTGACTGCCCATACAAATTTGGGCACCAAACAAAAATAAACTCTAGGCCAGTCATGGGACTGGTGTGAGTAAACTCCAACCACTTGGTTTAACTTTTAAAAATCCTTTTAAATGAAAGGATAATCGTTAGAATGATCCACACATAAACACGGATGGTTTTTACCTTACGATAACCCAAAGCATTCTTTGAAATCAACATTCATCTAATATTATAATAGTGTCTAAATCAAGTAAATAGAGTCTAGCAGAACGCTTGCATCTCACGCTCTACATGTATAGTATACAATCAAAACCATGGGCTCTTATTGGATAATGGATTCCATCTGCAAGGTATCGGACCACCTTCTGACAGTGTACCCCTAGAGAGAAATACATCGGGTTCAACAAGAACATCTTGCAACCCAGGCTAAACATGATCGGTCCCTCACTTAGCTTGAGAGTACCGAATGTATTATCATCAACGGTTGGGATTAGCAACCGTCTCCCGAAAGGGACAACATCGATAGATTTAAGAAGCAAAAGGAATTTCTCTAGATCAGGTGACAATACACCCTGCTTGGGTATGATCCAACTAGCCATGCAACTTACCCGATTTTATACCAATTCCCAGTTGTGAGGCTGGAGGTTATAACGTATCTTTTGGTCTTCATTCACTTTGAATGTCACATTGTCATATATACCAAATCACAAATTGATTTCGCCAAACATACTACAGGTATACAGCTAAGAGAAATGAATTCCTCCGCCACCAAACATAACTACAATTGAAAAGATCAACTTACTCATTCTTTAGATATACTCTATCAGACACTCGTCCATATAAATTTGCCCTGGGACTGGACAAACTGAAGGCACTATTCTGTAAACAGGACAGCCCTCGCATAACTATGTCTTCAGTTACCTTCATCCTATTTTATTTGCAATGCTAATGCCCGTACAAAGTGATTTTCAGATAATGAATCTGATCCCGGTCTCTCCGTATTGACTACGTAAAAATGGTCAAAAACTTTGATAGTCGGTGATTTAACTATCAAAGAAAAACATGTGTGCAAACAACGATATTATTTCCATATGGAAATTCTATCAATCAATCATCATTCATTTATCTCTTAAATTCACTTTTCATTAATTTATTCATTTTCCATTTCCTATTTCCATATATTCATAATCTCTTATTTTCTAAATTTATAAAATATGTCGTATTAACATTGGAAAATGTTTCCATTCCTTATTCACACATCACTTATCATTTCAGTATTTCTTATCAACAAATAATTCATTTCCATGCTTACAAAACATCTCTGATTATATTTGGAAAATGTTTCCAAAACTCATTTATCTTGATTTCAAATGAACGTTGTATAAACATCGTTACTACTGCTCAATCCATTAATCGGTTATCACTTAATGGTACCTTTAATCAATCTTTGCCATCGAACTTCAACTATTCCTTAGTTAATTACGAAGTCAATCAAGTTGGGATATAATTACCTCTTAGACCTTAGCTGAACACGTTCTTAACCTTGCAACAGATAAAGTTCACAACTCAAATCTTAACACTTATTGCTTACGCCAATTCTCGGATTTCAGATTACAATTCCATTTCTTTTATGAAAACAATTATTATAATGATAGCATTATAATTCGTATTTTCGGAGTATCTAACTTTAAAACTATAACTTTTATTTCTTTTATTTGATTAAATAATAATCTATTTATTTAATAATAAATAAATGTTGATTTAAAAATCCGTAAAGTAAATAGTACTTTCCCGAATTTGATATAATTCAATTCAATGAATAATTCTCTTTCGAGTAATCCCTATTCGATTAAATCTTCTTCAAATAACCTATATTCGATTAACTCTTTTTGAATAACTTATATTCGATTAGCTCTCGTCGAATAACTTATATTCGATTAACTCTCGTCGAATAACTTATATTCGATTAACTCTCGTCGAATAACTTATATTCGGTTATAACCATAAGTTTCTAGTCGAATGCTAATTACACATCTTTTCAGATTTTATTTTAAATCCTTTTTACATTTCGAACATCGACATGGATTTCATCATCTTCTTTTTAAAACAACTTCCAATTTTCCATTTTATATTCACAGTTGAATTTGCAATCTTAATTATCCGTTGATAATTATATTTTTACTTCATTTATAAACTTTGTTTATAAATCCGATTACTTTTTTTTATTATTAAACAAGTTATTTATTTCTAGTCATTCGGAATTTCATTTCTGTTTGAATTCCTTTTTCAAAAACCCAATTTCCTTTACAAATGTTATTATTTGCAAAATCTTTACTTAAAACTACGATTCACATCGAATATGAATAATATTTCTTTTATATCATTCATTAAGTTTGATATCATATTTAACTAATATCCCATTTCCATACTTCTATTTATAGAATTATTCATACAAAATCTCCTTATTATTTCTAACACGTAAATCTCATTTATAATTTCCTTCTATGAATGCTGAGTTCACATTCTATTTTAAATATCGGTGTTAAAACCGATTTCTGCTTCTCTATATAAGTTCGTACTTATATGTTCCATTTATCAAATGATAAATATTTTATTTCATTTATAAAATATTGTTTATAAATTAATCGTTTCATTTATCTGTTTAAAACAGATTAAAATCTACTTTGAATCCATCTTCTAGTAGTTCATTTCTGTCTTGTAAATTTCCTTTTTTAAAATCTATTCATTTCATAAATGTTCATTTTTATAAAATCTTTCATTTCATAAATGCTCATTTTTTTGTAAAATCTTTCATTGTATAGATGTTCTTTTTAATAAAATCTTTCATTGTATAAATGTTCTCCTTTTATAAAATCTGTTCATTTTATACATAGTTCACTTTATAAAATCTGTTCATTTTATAAATGTTCTCTTTTTTACAATGTATATTTAATTTATGTAAATATTTTATTTTCCATCTACATTGTAAAAATTCTCCTTTTACATTTCAATACTTCTTATGGTATTCAACATGCCATATAACAATGATCAATATCATTCTAACATACATAATCAACAACAGGTTATATGTCACATCATATATCACAATATATGAAAATTAGTAAATAAATATTGAGGAATCCAGTTGGATCCCTCCAACCTATTTCCCTGCATCCACAGATGTTACACAATATAATTCACATCAATTTCAGTTCAATATGTACTATTCTGATAAACAGAATCAAGGTTTGTTAACGATATGTGTGTATATCTTTATCAGTAAATTTCAACCAACAATCAACAATTCAACCAAACAGTCATCATATATAAATCAGTCATTATTTATCAGTACTGAATTATATTTATAAAAATATAATTTAAACAGAGTTGGTGAGTTTTACTCACTTTGGGCGATTATCGTTAAATAACGATATTCGATCGTCGGACTGGTTCAAGCGTTTTATTTTACCATAAATTGAGACGAGCTCCAAATCACTCCAAACTACTTTCATTGTGAAACCTACGTTCATACAATCCCAACGCGACCAGTTTTGCTGAATTTCGTTTCCGTATGACAAAGTTATGACATTTATTAGTTAATGTACATTTAATTAAATTAAATCTTGAATTTAAATTGTAAATGGGCCTAACTCTTACATTTTCAGCCAAATACCATTCAATCCAAGCCCACATCGTATCTCCTTCTTCCTCCCGATGAACCAGCGAACCATGGTCCTCCCATTCCAAGCCATTACCGCACCTTCATCAACCCCATTCTCCATCGTTTCTCAATGAAATCCAAAACCGATTACACCAAGCTTCTTCTCTTCATCTCCTCTTCCTCTTCAACACCACCATCTCCAACTCGAGCTTTCCCCACCAAAACATGTCGACAGTCATGCACAGTGAAGCACGGTACAGGTTCCGCCACTAAAACTTCCCGAATCGCTCCAAAAATCCACAACAGATGCTAAACTCCACCACAAACTCAAAAACAATATCAAAAACTTGCATCGATTCCTGTATTAGCTTTTAAACCCAACCCTAGCTAAATTTTCAAGCACTGTACATTTTTCCAGCGTGCCCAATCATCACTGAACCCAATAAAAACCACAAAGAATCGAAGAGCAACTTGCAACGATTAAAAATATACAAGAATTTGAATTTATAGATTTATATTTAATTTGGTTTGGATTTTAGAAGATGGTTGTTTTACTGTGGAAATTTCTTTTCGGAGGAGACATTGGTTTTGACCAGAGGAAATGGGTTGATTAGGGTTAGAGTGTTGAGAGTACTTATAGGGTAAGTAAAATTATTTTTTTTTATTAATATTTTATATTTTTTTAGTCAATTTACTCATTTATTGGTCTTTTAAAAATCCCTGTGGTCGCATAATATATACAAAAATCATGGAAATTGACATGCATCTAGAGTTTGACATTACGAACCCAACGAAACTTGTTTCGTCGAATTCCGACTCTGTTTGCTCACATAGCGTATTTTTAACTGTCAAATTATCGACTGTTTTTACATTAAAATTCGATACGGCCGCATACTAACTCCAAAAATCACGAAACTTGAAATCTAACAATAATTTAATATTACGGATCCAAAAAAATTAGTTTCGTCGAAAACGGAGTTCGTTTGCAAAAGTGGCTATTTTTAAAGCTTCTAAATAAATCCAGTTAAATATTAAATATATTTAAAAATAATTAAATTTAATATTAACAAATTAATAATATCGTATATATTCATATATAATATCATAAATCTTCAAAATATACATATTTGGATTTATAATTTGATATTTAAAAATATCAATTTATATCGCTATCCAATTTATATTAAAATTCCTTTATAATATAAATAAATCGTTATAAAATATAAATGAATTCCATAGCGACTTTTCAAAATTTTTATTTGGACACAACTCACAACCTACATGACAAAATCTTGATTTTTTTCTTCCATTGGAAAAATATACTTCACCAGCTCCGAACGTTTCCTGTTTCACAGAAATCCGGCTTAAAACGGATTCTGTACTTTCGTTTAAAGTTCGAATCACCAAATTACGAACTGCTGCGCCATTTTGAGCTCGATTATAATTATAATATAAATTATATGTTCAATTGGCATTTATAAATAAATTTGTTAATATAATTCAATTTTAAACTGAGTTATATATTTTAAATTGTCCAATTCACACAATATTGTGAATTCTGTTATTTCTGATTATTTCGAAGTTATAATATATTATTATATTATAAATATTAATTAAATATTCATTTTTATTTAATTAAATAACCATTTAAATCTTTGAATTACTATTTAAATAATTAAATAAATTAGTTATTATACCGTAAAAATACGGGACGTTAAAATGTACAACTGTATCGATATGTGTTTCTAAACTCTAGAACAAAACAATTCGATACAATATTGTTTTTAAATGGGTAAACGAAATAATTTTGCCCAAAAAATACTTTTATATTAAAAAAGGAATCATTTCTGAATTATTATATATGGATGTATTGATTGTTATTACAACCAAATGAAACTATAAAATATTGAAATGGTTATATAAAACCAAATTGAATTTGTGTAAGAATGGAATACACGAATATGCTGAATTACAATTAAATTAAGACCAGAATTTGGAATTTAAATCCCAATTGTTTAGAATATTTTCTGATGTATTTTTAAAATAATATGATATTACTTTTTAAAAATGGTTTTAAATGGATTTTGAAAGTAATTAAGCATTGAAATAAATCACTTCAGCGGTGGGAAAATAATTCTGATAATGGATCGTGACATTATCGGTGTTCATTTTCAAGTTTTGAGTGAAGGATTGCTACCATAATAATTCGTAAATGCAAAATTTGTTTGAAAAGAACAAGTTGTTTTAAAATTCAAATGTTTTGAATTTGCAGATGATTATAAATATATATGTATAATTATATGATTCCAAACCGATTTGGAAATAAATGCTAGGAATTTGAATTTTGAATTTTGAATTTAAATTTAACTTGTGTAAGTTAAATACATTGGAATGGTATAAATAAATCGAATAAATTAAAATTTTTACTTGAGTTAAGTTAAATAGAATTGTATTGAATTGGAAATTAAATCGAGTAGCTCATAAATTAAAAAAGTGAAATGAGCTTGAAATATAAGTGAATAAATATGCGTTTATTATGAACTGGATGTGAAAATATAGATAAAAAAATCATCCAAAACCAAATGGATAATATGGTTATGAAGGTTGATTTAAACTTCATTATTGAAACTTACCTGTTAAATTAAGTGAGTACAGGTACATGGAACCATTGGCTTGATCTTAGCTGCGTAAACAGCGTACGAATTAATCGAGATCGATTAATAACGCTTATACAAGGTACATCTACGCAAAACATAAAGAAATTTGGGTTTTGTAATTTTGTTTTCCGATCGTGTGGGTCGATGTATATATATTTGTGGTTCGTGCGATATCGCAGAAGTCCCTCCGTATAAGGGTGACTTTGCCAAAATTTCCGAAAATTTAAGGTGTTAGAAAATTTTCTGAATTTTTGAAAATTTTCATCAATAAGAAATGATTGATATTTTAATTGAAATTAATTGGTTCATTAAACCTATAATTAAAAAGTAAAATAATTGATTCTTAGTGTAATTAATATGGTTTGTAGCACTCTTCCCGCTTTAGTAATTTCGAGGACGAAATTCTTTTAAGGGGTCCGGATTTTTAACCATTTAACTCTGAATATTTAAATTTGTTTTAAATATTATATTTGGAGTATAAAATAATTTTTATAAGGAATTTATTAAATAAAATGAATTTGAACGTATAATTTTTAATATAATTTAAAGTGAGCTCATAACATCAAGGTAGTTCGTAATATTTCGTTTTGAACTTCAACCGAATATACAGAATCCAATATAAGTCGGATTTCTTTAAAATGTGAAACGTTTGAATTTATTAAACTATATCTTTCTAATGAATGTGAAAAATCGAGATTTCGCCTTATAGATTGTAAGTTATGTCTAAATCAAATTTTCAAAAAGTCGTTGTAGAATCGTGTATAAGCCATAACGGTTTATTTAATATAATTAAATATTGGTTTCGAATTTGGAAAAGATTTTTGTGACGTAGTTACAATTTAATTTATAGAATTTTTCTATAATTTTTATTTTGAAAAATAAGCAACTTTTTGTTTAACATAATTTATGCCCTAAACCAGCGTCTTTAGATTTTCACAATAAAAAATTAATTTGTTTATTTTATTATAGTTTTGTAATCCTGACAAATTGCTGTCCATAAGGCTATTTTTATTTTTGTCGAGAGGGGTTCGTAAAGGAATGGAGTTTTTTGTATTTTAGGAGACATCTATCTCTTATCTCTCCATTTCAATATTACTACTTTCGTTTACCAAATTTGGTGTCTATTTATTTCTACAATGCATATTGTATGAATCTGTTACAAAGAGGGCATCATTGTGATATTTGATTAAAAAATGTCGTTTCCCAAATATATACACGAGAAACCAATACCAACTGTGCAAACAGATCTAATTGAAGTAACACGAAATTAAAAACGAACATGAACATTTCTGCTTCTAATTTCAAACATTCGGTACACTAAACTTACAATTAATAAAATAATCATGTAGCTTCTCTGGAAATCTAACCCGTACCTTTCCACTGAAGCCATCCAAAATCTTCTATAGGAATCTAATATATATATATATATATTTCCGATTTATTTTCTTTATTCACCTTGCAAGCCACACTTCTCCAGAAAACAAACAAACAAATACAGGATCGTTCTTTCAAAATCAAAAAAGGGATCCAAATAAAGTCGGAAAAAATATGAAATTAATTTCTCTGAGCGTACTGATGAGATCTTCATCTAGGCTGTTGTTCCATCTTGTGCGAAGTTGTTTCCAGCACCATTCGAACTCAACAAGGAATTAGGATTCATCCATTTTTGGGGATTTCATGGTATGAGAATTCAGTGATATGTTGTGTAGCGTTAAGGAGGTCAATCGGTTTTGGTTAAGAAGATTTCGTGGAGTGGCGTGATAAATTTTGTTGCACAGTTTTTACTATATGCGTAAGGAGGACAAGGATGTGGAGTGAATGGGGGAGGTATGCAATGTTCTTCGTGGTGATGGCAAGATGGAGTTTGAATAGAGAAGCTTATGGGCGACGAGTTATATGGTGAAGTCCACTCTAGATTTTTGCTGAAGGAGGCGGAAAAATGGGTGAAAGTGTGATCATGGTATTCTGGTAGGAGCGGGTTTTGCCTGGGAAGTGGGAAGTAGAAGGGGGACGCCGGTTTGTGTATTTTGGAAGAAGATGTATTGACAGTGACCTATGTATTAACAGCAACCGTGAATAAAGACAGTGACCTATGTATTAATAGCAACCGTGAATAAAGGTTTTGAAAACTTAGCTTAAGGGTTGATCAGTGTTGCGCGATGGGGTTTTGGTGCACGGTTAGTGACCGTGAATCTATGCAGATGATTATTTGGTGACAAGTGGGGGCTAATCTAGGGTTGCTGTGTCAATTGATTGGGGAACAATAGAGGAGAAGTAATGGAAGGGAGATAGTCCAGAGTACGATGTTGGCACATGCATCGTGATGAAGACGGATGATTTTGGTTTGTGAATCGGTGGAGAGATAAAGCTGTATTGTGAAAAAAATTAAAATAATTATAATAAAAACAGTATCGGCCATGGAAACAGAAAAAAAAGAGGAACCCGAATATATATATATATATACATATGTGTGTGTGTGTGTGGAAATGAAGGTGAAGGGTGGTGAAGTTCGAATACGAACGAGAGCAATGTGGCGTGAATGAAGTTAATCGGGTTTTTAAAAACTTGAGTAAGGAGGATAACAGTAATCAAGAAAATTAATGACGCGAGATTATTAATTAACTAATTCAAAATTTGTTATAAATTGATCATGTATTGTTCGTTCGTGAACAAATTGAACACGACTGGATTCATTAGAATCGTAACGATAAGAACTTCATTATGGAACTAGTATGGTTGAGAACAGAGCTGCTGGAATATAGTGATAAAATCAAACATTGTTTGATTTTAAAACGAAATAAGAGAAGAATCGTCAACTGCAAAACAATGTGAGTTTACTCACTGGCCTTGATTCGTTTGTATTTTTATATAACGAATTTTAATCTTATATATAATAATTTTATACTATGAGATGGTTGTTTGGATGAATGGAAATGATTGGTTAGTTATATATATAAATATATATATATATATATATATATATATTCAACCGTTGATTGAATATTGAATCTTTTGACCATGATATCATATACTGAAGTGAAATTGATGTTACATATGTTGATTAACATCCGTGCATGCAGGGAATAGGTTAAAGGAATCCAACTGGATTCCTCAACATTTATGTTATCGTTTTTCATTGATTGTGATATATGATGTGATATATATAACAATGGTTAATTATGTTGTTTTTGAATTAGTCTGGCCCTAGAATTTTGGTATTTAAATACCTTAAGACATTTTCGAATATAGAAAAGAAGTTTTAGATTAAAAAAGGAATTCATTTCCAAAAATATAGAAATTTAATCTCGAATAGAGTTGGAAATAGAAACCTATTTAAATAAATAAAAAAATTAGTTGTTATAAACGATGTTTATGAATTAGTGAAAATATTATCTTGAGATAAAGTAAAAATATAAATTCAAGTTTGAATTTATATACAGTAGTGGAAATCGGTTTTGAAACTGGTATTTCTCTTGGGAATTGAACATACGATTATAAAGGGAAGTATAAAAGCAATTATAAATCGATGAAATAAAAAAAAGATTACCTACGAAAAATTCTAAATAGACGTTATAAATGGAAATTGGATTTGAGATGTTGTTCTCAAGTATAAAATCAAACTGATCTGATTATATATAAACGAAATATTATTCACGATATAAGTGGATAATCGTTTAAAGAAAATATTTTGCAAATAAGAAATCTATAAAGAAAAATTGAATTTGGAATTATAAATTCAAATGGAAATTTAAATGAGAAATAGAAATGTGAATCCGTTTTCGAAGGAAAATGATGGATCTTATTCCAATATATATAGTTATGTAAATAAGACTCTATATTTTGAAATATTTTTATATTGATGTGGGTTTATAAAATAAGTCGATTTGAACCTAAAAGGATATTTTCAAATAAAAATCAAGTTAGGTTGATAAAAGAGTCTAGATTCCTATTAAGGATTGATAATTATATTTGGAAGTGAATAAACGATTTGAAAGCAAACAATTTGCAAATGGGTATAATTTTATTGAAATTTGAGTTAAACTGAAATGATAGAATATTCCAAAGTTCGGAATATTAATCGAATATAGAATATTCGAAAGAAAGTTATTTATTTAAAATTTGAGTATATCGAATTTAGGAATGTACTTTTTTACTTTCCATTTTTAATCGAGATTTAATTGTTTATTTATTATTAAGTAGGATATTTATTTATTTATTTATTTAAATTTAATGAATAAAAGTTATATTTTTGAAATTTAATATTTTGAAAACAGGGATTATAACTCTATCGTCATAATCAATGCTAAAGAAGTGGATTCTTAAACTAAATCCGAGAATTTTATAGTTAATGTTTTTATTGGAAATTGAAGTTGTAGGCTTTGACCATTTCGAAATTGAAAATGTTGTTCAGATAAGGTCTAAGAGGTAATTATACCCAACTTGATTGACTTCATGATTTTCGGAGGAATGGTCAAGGTTTGGTAACAAGATTGGTTAGTGATACGGTTAATAAATGATTAATACGTTAAGATATAGTAATGATGTTTATTATATAACATCGACTTAACCAAATAAAAGTATTTTGGAAACGTTTTCCAAAGTAAACCAGAGATGTTATCTAAGTACAGAAACTGAAATGATTTGATTAATGAGAAGTTTAGAAATGGGAGTTTGAAATGTTTTCCAATATTAATAACGTATATTCTCTAGATACAGAAAATAAGAAATGTGAAGAGATGGAAATATTTTCCGATGTTAATAACGTATGTTTTCTAAAATACGGGAAAATAAGAGTTCATAATGTTTGGAAATGTTTTCCAAGAATTGATATCTAAAAACCGCTCTGTATTGGCGTAAGCGTTACAAATCAACTTATGCTAAAGATCATTAAAGTCAGAGTAAAATGCAAGGGCTGTTCAGTTAATCCAAAGTAGAAACTGCCCAAGATAGATTAATCGAATGGTGCCTTTGGTTTGTCCAATCCCAGGACAACGTATATGGATGAATGTCTGACGATGTGACATTCATAGTAAATGGTGGCAAGATGTTCTAAAGGATAATCGTGACCTCAAGCCTTATCAACCGGGAAATGACAGAAATCGAGCAAGCAGTATGGACAAGTGGGTCATTCCCATTAGGGGTATTATCACCTGATCTAGAGAAATTTCATTTGCTTCATATTCTATTCGCTGCTGTATGCTTCCGGTAATGGTTGCTGATCACAACCGTTGATGATAATGTGCTCGGTACACTCAAGTTAAATGAGTGGCAGGGTTGCAAGATGTTCTTGTTGAACCCAGTGTGTACCTCTCTAGAGATACACTTTCGGAAGGTGGTCCCATAACTTGTCATAGTCGGAATCAAATCTCCAATATGTGCCCTGGGTTTTGATTTTATATTATATATATGCAACATGAGATGCAAGTGGTCCGCTAGATTGCTATTTATTTGATGTAGACACTATTATAATATCACTGGATTTGATGTCAAAAATATTTTTGGTTATCGTAAGGTAAAAACCATCCGTGTTTATGTATGGATCGGTCTTATGATTGTCATTTCTTTCGAAAGGATTTTTGAAAGTTAAACAAATGGTTGGAGTTTACTCACATCAGTTCCATGACTGACCCAGAGTTTATTTAGTTTTGTTTACCCTAAACTCTTGGGTGCCCAAATTTTATACGGCAGTCAAGTAGTCAGGATTTTACATATTCACTTGGAGGAGCTTGAAGCAGGAGGCTTCACCAGTTAGCTATAAACTATCATATTTTCTGTAATAACCCGGAAATCTGAGTCAATTTAAAATTTTTATTTTGGCAATTTTAGTGAATTTTAAATATTTAAAATGAATTATTTTAAATAACAACGACGAGAAATTTATTTTGAATAGAATTAGAACGTATATATTCATATACGTTGTCGTTAGAATATAAATATTTATTTATAATTATAAAAGGAACTGAAAATGGCATGGTAGTTTGAAAATTCGATTTCAAAGTTCAAATGAATGTACAGGATTCAAAATAAACCAGATTTTAGCGAAACCAAAAATATTAGAATCTATTTTGGGAATATCATTTCATAGAATCCGAAAAGTTGAAATTTCATAGTGGGAATCAAAAGTTATGCCCAGTTGAAAATTCAGAATAGTCGCTATGGAATTCTAGCCCTTAAAAATGGCCATTTTGCAAACGGCCTCGGTTTTCGACGAAACTACTTTTGTTGGATCCGCGATGTCAAATTATTGCTAGTTTTCAAAATTCGTAATTTTCTGAATCAATATGTGAGCGTTGCAAAGGAAAACATGTTTTAACAGTTTCAGTCAATTTCGATCGACCAGAAAATGACTATTTTTCAAACGGTCTCGGAATTTGACGAAATTAGTTTTCTTAGAACCGTATCGTCAATACGAAGCTAGAAAATATTTTTCGGGAATTTTTAGAGTCAGTATGTGGCCCCGGTAAATTGAAATGTGCGTTCAAATTCAATATATAGATTTATATTTTGATTTTGACGGAAACTGATCAAAACGGTCGAATCAGCCTACGAAACATATCCCATTGTGTTCTGAATGGGGGTAATTAGCTAGGGACGACAGTCGGTGAGTTCCATTTGGGGTTCGAATTTTAAAGTTACTTTTTGAAATTAAAATAAAAATAAAATAAAATAAAATATTCACCCCTTCATCCCTAAACCCCCGTACTCCTCCTCTTCTAAATCAGAAACGAAATGAAAAAAAAGAAACCCTAACTAAGCCGTCGCCTCCCCTCCCAGCGGCGCCGCCGCAGCCGCATCCTCCCACAGCCCCCTCGTCGCCTGCTTCTCCCCCGCTTCCTCCATCTCTCCTCTTCCTCGCACTAAAACGCGCCGAACCCGTTTAGCCCCCCTCTGAAACCCAAGACGCCGCCACCCGCTGCCCTAGCCGCGCGACCCTACCCCTGCCTGCGCCTCCTCCTACCGTGGCCGCTAGTTCACCCCCCCTCATCCCCTTTTTCACTGTAAGTCCTATTATTTTATTTTAATTTATTTAAAATACTTAGTTTAGTTTAACCAAATTAGAAATTTGATTTTTATATGAAGGAAATATATATACATCATTTTGCATCTCAAAGGGTTTGATTTTAATTGTATACTAATAAAAATATGATTTTTATATTATAGAGATAATAAAAATATGATTTTTATATTATAGAGATAATAAAAATATGATTTTTATATATGTAGTGAATCAAAAATATGATATTTATTATATGAACACCGTTAGAAAAATAGAATTTTTATCTATATAGTAGCGGTGTAAAAATAGAATTTTTATCTAATATAGTAGCGGTGTAAAAATAGATGGGACAGTAAATTTTACACATTGCCCAACTGCACAAATAAAATCTGTGTTTGTTGATTTGAAACCCCACACGGGTATTGGGATGTTATTTGACGTACAATAATCCCGATTGTTTAGTTGTATGTCAATCGTTGGGTTGACAGACTGTGTAAGCGTTAATTATTTATATTTAATGCTTATGCAGTTGTGTGATGCACTTTGGATGATGGTTGATGATTTATCGTTGTTGTTGTATGCATGTGTTGTAGGGAATCCATATAATAAACGTTATATGGTAATTGATTGGGCCTCATTCCAATTTGGAAAATAAGAAATATAAATTCATGTGTTGAATAGAAATATAAATTCATGTGTTGAATAGAAATATAAATTCATGTGTTGAATAGAAATATATATATTCATGTGTTGAGTAGAAATATAAATTCATGTGTTGAATAGAAAAATATAATATTCATGTGTTAAATAGAAAAATATATATTCATGTGTTGAATAGAAATATAAATTCATGTGTTTAGAAGTATAAATTCATGTGTTGAATAGAAAAAAAAAATTCATGTGTTGAAGAAAATATTCATTTATTGAATAGAATAACGAAGTTATTGAAATATATAAAGCCGTGTTGGTTAGATTGACGCCATTTTGACGCGAACGATATTTATATCGATTATATTCGTTTTTAAAATGAATATAGAAAAGGAAATGATTTCAAAATATAACGTTTTGAAAATATTATCATTTATAGATTAATGATATGGAATATTCAATTTTGATTAGAAATTGAATATGAAGTTGAAATCGTTTTGAAAACGAATTTAAAACGATTTATAAAATTCGTTTTGAAAGGAAATCAACGAAATATATATATATATATATATATATATATATATATATATAATGGCCTGAATGGAACGCGCCGCGCTGCGGCAGTTCGCGAATTTCGACCATTGACTTCAAATGGATATTACGGGAGATCCGACCGTCGGATTCTCCTAAAACCAGAACCGTTGGGTTCATATCAAAAAGAGCTTTCTAACGAACATTAGAAATCTAACGGTTGGATTTGGAATTATGTCCAAATCAAATTTGGAAAAGGTCGTTGTAAGTGCAGTTCGATGGCCGTTGATGGAAATCGACTGTACGGGCCTTGATAAAATTATTAAAAATATTAATAATTAGTGTAAAATCATAAGAAATGATTTGTGAAGAATTGGGATGAAAAACTCCATATTTAAAAAGATAAAAATAGATTTTTATTGAAATGAACTAGTTTTGAACTAGAATTATAATCCCATTTATTTTTAAAATAAATAAAGTGGATTTGAAATGGTTTTGAAAATAACCAGAATTTCCAACATATATAAAGTAGAAATGGATTTGAATCGAAATTGTCTTTGCAATATTTCGATGTTGGATTTCGTGATTATACAGATATTGTTATGGGAATTTGAAAGATATATTTATATCGTTATTTCCAATACAATATTTGTTGGTCGTAGAATTTGATATTGAATATAAGTCGATATATTTTCTATTCAGAGCCTTGTATTTAATATCAAATGTGATTTTGGGTTTGTCGTGAATGGTGTTTTAAATAACACTTGTTTTTTAACCCGATAGTTAATGGAATGTGATTTTGGGTTTATCGTGAACCGTGTTTAAATGACATTGGTTCTTTAACCCAGTTAAAGACAGAATAATGATTACTGTGAAGATTTAAACTAAGTGGAGTTTTAATGAATCTTCAATTAGATTGAAATGATCGAGAATGGGGTATCACCAGTTTTGCTCCAGGCGATAGTTAAATCTTTAATTAGATTTGAATGTGAAATGGTAATTAAATTTACTGATAACACCATGGTGTTAGATATGAAATATGACCAGTTTTACTTCATGGGATGAACAGGTTGGGATTGGGAAATAAAATAAATGATTACTTTGGTGTGGTTCGCTAATCCCGAATAGTTTGAATTGATATTCAAAGAAGATTAAAGAATAAATTTAAAGAATTTATCTTTGATAGAATTAATGAGAACCTTTCCCAAAGTATAAGAATATTTGAATAAAAAAATATTCTGAATTGGAATGAGGCGTATGTTGTGTTTGTGTAACACTTGTTTATTATATACGCAAGTTATTCAGAAAGACCGGGTTTATCCCATTCTGAATAACTGATTCGACGTGGTGTCGTGGATGAAGACGGTGGTCGAAGACCGGAGGTCTTCACATCGTTTGGGTGGTTACTGATGATCTTGATTGGGCTGTACACCCAAGAGGAGGGAATCAGTTGGTAATAGTCCAGACGTACTTGTAGATCGATGGATATGCGAGGTACAAGGTGCCTCCGGTTTCGTTCAGACGCAGAACGAACTTGTAAATGGACTGTGTATCTGACATTAGATTTTATTCTGTGTGATTGATTTCTATTAAATATATATCTGTTTGGTAGCGGAGAATTTGTTCTCTTGCTTAACTCCCTTCTCTGATACGTATGAGCTCAGGAGTTATATATTGATGGATATCAGTCGCATGGAGTGAATTGCCTATGTGGCATGCCTAAGTGGCAAATGATCAAGGCTTTCGTTGAAAAGCAGAGTCTTGTGGTTGATGATCAAAGCACGACCTGTGTGGCATAGCTTTGTGTAGCGTTGATTCGCGAGCCTCACACCCCGGTTGTGAACCAGAAACAGGAGAACGATCCGGGGAGGTCATGAGTTTCTTTCTAGCTAGGGTGGTGTTAGTGACCTACCAGTCCTGACATTTATATTATTTTCACATGTGTGGTTATTGCTGTTGCGAGGCGCCTCGGATATATCGGTGACTGTGTGGAGCCGATGGAGTCATTTGGCTCATTTACGCCCCAAAGGGTGGGGAAACGCAGTGTTCAGGAATTTTAATCCACATCGATGGACCGGCCGTGTGGCTCCAAAGCGTCACTCGAGCTCTGATCCTGAGACACGGGTTAGAGCATCTCAAATCGGTAGAGGACTATCTTTTTCCTCGGTTCACAGATGGAAACCCAACTTCCAATACGTGACATTTGCGGTTTTAATTGTAGAGCCTAGTATGGAGACATGATAAATGGTACCCATGCCGTCTATGATTGATATTTATGATTGAAATTGTTTTGACACTACACTTATAATAGTATCAAATGATTTGTTTTTAACATACCATGCATGTTTGGCTATTATAAGAGAAAACCCTATCCTCCAGCTTGTGTTGCATTTGTGATGGGACCTGGGTCTTATAATAGCTTCATTTTTCCAAAAAGCATTGCGCTGTTTTGTTATATGCACTGGTGTTCTTGGGAGGAAACCCGTTCCGTGTTATACGACGTGGTCCCTTGATATATCTGATTTAAAGTAAAGTTTTAAATAACTGTTTTAATTCTCACACCAGTCACATGACTGACCTGGAGTTTATTGTTTTAACCTAAACTCTGGGTGCCCCTATTTCCGCACGGGCAGCTAGTAGTTTCGGTTTTGCAGATTTATATTCACAGGATCCTGATTTACAGCTGGAACGATATCCGGAAAGCTCTGTATCCGTTTATCTCTTTCAGTTGTGTATTGTATTATTTTTCCGCTGCTATGAAATGCATTGTAATCTCTGATATTTAGTGAATGTGTAATATTGATTTATACTCTGTATATTCTTGTATTCTGATGGAATTGTTGTAATAAACAATGAAATGTTCTTCTGGTTGCGTTCCGATGTGGCTTGTCCCCAAAGCACCCGGGCTTTCCTTATCGGGGAAGTTACGGGTTCTTATATTTGGTATCAGAGCTTTGGTTTACAGTGCTCGGAGAACAAGACACGTTAGAACCAAACGAAAGAATTCATCAGAAATTCGATTAGTAATATCCAATAAGAATGACTCGTTAGAGATAGGATCAGTAGTATCCTAGAACGAGTGTAAAGAGTGTTGTTTTGAAAAATAAAATTGAAAACAAGTTTTGTTTTGAAAATTTAATTCAGTTATTCGTATTTGAATATTTATTTATATTGATTTGGACTATCAGGTATATAGAGATTTTAATATGTATCTGATCCACGTATATTGAAAGCCTCCAATATACTGGATGGATATAGAGTCACACTCTAGTCGCCCGAAAATGTTTCCGATGATAGTTCGAACATCATCAGAATTGACATTCGAGTTTCGAAGGTGTGATATTTATATATTTCCATTAGACTGGTGTGAGAACCAAAACTAGATAGGGCTTATTGTTGTGATTTAGCATCAAAAATCTGATTTTTGGACTATGTATTAAAATTATGAATTTGAAATAATAATCAACAAATTGATTGCTGGTTGTGTTGTTTTATTGGTTAATTAATTAAAATGTTGAATCTTTAGCCAAATTGAACCAAATATTGAACTGTATTGAAAATTAGTCGCATTTGCATGCATATACATGTACTTACATTGAACAGGTCATAGCAAGGAGGCTAGAGAAGAGGAATACAATTGTTTGCCCGACAAACAGGTACATGTTTATTGTATTTCTTGGGTTTTGGATGATTTTATGAGCCGATTGGCTAGCCGCTTGGCTGTTTCTTTTTCTTTTTGGATTGATAAGGACCATGGGAGGCTATTTGAAATATCCCGAAGTTCCCGGTGCAGGGGAGGTTGTGGCGAAATTTTTCGAAAATTTAGGGTGTTAGCCAAATTTTTGAAAATTTTGAAAAGTTTTTAAAAACTGAAAAGTTGAAGAACTTAAGCCATAAAGAAAACAATGGAAGTTTAGTTGGTTTGTTAAACAAATTTCGGCTTCGTTCCTTCTCGGGGATGAAAAGTTTTAAGTGGGGGAGATTGTAATAACCCGGAAATATGAGCCAATTTAAAAAATTTATTTTGGCAATTTTAGTGAATTTTGAATATTTAAAATGAATTATTTTAAATAATAACAACGAGAAATTTATTTTGAATAGAATTAGAACATATATATTCATATACGTCATCGTTAGAATATAAATATTTATTTATAATTATAAAAGGAATTGAAAATGGCGCGGTAGTTTTAAAATTCGATTTCAAAGTACAAATGAATGTACATGATTCAAAATAAACCGGATTTTAGCAAAACCAAAAATATTAGAATCTATTTGGGAATATCTTTCCAACGAATCCGAAATGTTGAAATTTCATAGCGGGAATCAAAAGTTATGCCCAGTTGAAAATTCAGAATAGTCGCTATGGAATTCTGGCCCTTAAAAATGGCCATTTTGCAAACGGCCTCGGTTCTCGACGCAACCACTTTTGTTGGATCCGCGATGTCAAATTATTGCTAGGTTTCAAAATTTGTAATTTTCTGAATCAATATGTGAGCATGGCAAAGGAAAACGTGTTTTAATAGTTTCAGTTAATTTCGATCGACCAGAAAATGACCATTTTTCAAACGATCTCGGAATTTGACGAAATTAGTTTTGTTAGAACCGTATCGTCAATACGAAGCTAGAAAATATTTTTTTGGGAATTTTTAGAGTCAGTATGTGGCCCCGGTTAATTGAAATGTGCGTTCAAATTCAATATGTAGATTTATATTTTGATTTTGACAGAAACTGATCAAAACATTCGAATCAGCCTACGAAACATATCCTATTGTGCCGAAATTGGGGTAATTAGCTAGGATGGCAGTCGATGAGTTCCATTTGGAGTTCGAATTTTAAAGTTACTTTTTGAAATAAAAATAAAAATAAAATATAATATAATATTCACCCCTTCATCCCTAAACCCCCGTACCCCCCCTCTTCTCAAATCAGAAACGAAATGAAAAAAAAGAAACCCTAACTAAGCCGTCGCCCCCTCCCAGCGACCCCGCCGCAGCCGCATCCTCCCACAGCCCCCCCATCGCCTGCTCCTCCCCCGCTTCCTCCCTCTCTCCTCCTTCCTCGCACTAAAACGCGCGGAACCCATTTAGCCCCCTCAGAAACCTAAGACGCTGCCACCCGCTGCCCTAACCGCGCGACCCTACCTCCGCCTGCGCCTCCTCCTGCCGTGGCTGCCAGTTCACCCCCCCCTCATCCCCTTTTTCGCTGTAAGTCCTTCTATTATTTTATTTTAATTTATTTAAAATACTTAGTTTAGTTTAACCAAGTTAGAAATCTGATTTTTTATATGAAGGAAATATATATATACATCGTTTTGCATCTCAAAGGGTTTGATTTTAATTATATACTAATAAAAATATGATTTTTATATTATAGAGATAATAAAAATATGATTTTTATATTATGGAGATAATAAAAATATGATTTTTATATTATAGAGATAGTAAAAATATGATTTTTATATATGTAGTGAATCAAAAACATGATCTTTATTATATGAACACGGTTAGAAAAATAGAATTTTTATCTATATAGTAGCAGTGTAAAAATAGAATTTTTATCTATATAGTAGCAGTGTAAAAATAGAATTTTTATCCATATGGCATAATTATAAAAATGTGATTTTTATATACATAGCAACAATATAAAGATACGATTTGTATATATGTAGTGTAATAAAAATATAATTTTTATTATATGAGAAGTGAAATAAAAATATAATCTTTACAGTATATGAAGTGAAATAAAAATATAATCTTTCCAGTATATGAGAAGTGATATAAAAATATAATCTTTACAGTATATGAACTTTATTTTTATCATGAAGTAATGAGAATAAAGATTCGATTTTTATAAATATAGCGGAGTGATAAAAATGTAATTTTTATTCATATGGCGTGGGAATAAAAATGTGATTTTTATTTATGAACAACGTGGAAAGAGAGAGTTGGAATTTCGGACAAATCTGATCCGTTCGGAAATAAGGAATGACGGAGTGGACCCTAAGGTGAGAACTCCTCACTTTTATTTCTATTTCTAGTTTGAAATATATACTAGGATGCAGACGGTGCTTAGCAGCACCTGACACCCGTCGTCCACAGACCATGGATGACTTGTTTGTTTGGTTGCTGTGCTGTGAAATTTAATTGTGTGATGTGGAATGAAATAAAATATTTTTTAGTGGAAAATATTTTATAGTTAAAAATATGATTTTTAACATGTATATAAAATAAATAGTAATAAACAAATCAGACGATTTGTATATATAAACTGATTTGACTGATATTGATTGGGACGATAAATTTTACACATCGCCCAACTGCACAAATAAAATCTGTGTTTGTTGATTTGAAACCCCACATGGGTACTGGGATGATATTTGACGTACATTAATCCTGATTGTTTAGTTGTATGTCAATCGATGGGTTGATAGACTGTGTAAGCATTAATTATTTATATTTAATGCTTACGCAGTTGTGTGATGCACTCTGGATGATGGTTGATGATTTATCGTTGCTGTTGTATACATGTGTTGTAGGGAATCCATATAATAAACGTTATATGGTAATTGTTTGGGCCTTATTCCAATTTGGAAAATAAGAAATATAAATTCATGTGTTGAATAGAAATATAAATTCATATGTTGAATAGAAATATATATTCATGTGTTGAATAGAAATATAAATTCATGTGTTGAATAGAAAAATATAATATTCATGTGTTGAATAGAAAAATATATATTCATGTGTTGAATAGAAATATATATTCGTGTGTTGAATAGAAGTATAAATTCATGTGTTGAATAAAAAAACAAAAATTCATATGTTGAAGAAAATATTCATTTGATGAATAGAATAACGAATTTATTGAAATATATAAAGCCGTGTTGGTTAGATTGACGCCATTTTGACGCGAACAATATTTATATCGATTATATTCATTTTTAAAATGAATATAGAAAAGGAAGTGATTTCAAAATATAACGTTTTGAAAATATTATCATTTATAGATTAATGATATGGAATATTCAATTTTGATTAGAAATTGAATATGAAGTTGAAATCGTTTTGAAAACAAATTTAAAACGATTCATAAAATTCGTTTTGAAAGGAAATCGACAAATTATATTATACTATATATATATATATATATATATATATAATGGCCTGAATGGAACGCGCCGCGCTGCGACAGTTCGCGAATTTCGACCATTGACTTCGAATGGATATTACGGGAGATCCGACCGTTGGATTCTCCTATAACCAGAACCGTTGGGTTCGTATCGAAAAGAGCTTTCTAACGAATATTAGAAATTAGAAATCTAATGGTTGGATTTGGAATTATGTCCAAATCAAATTTGGAAAAGGTCGTTGTAAGTGCAGTTCGATGGCCGTTGATGAAAATCGACTGTACGGGCCTTGATAAAATTATTAAAAATATGAATAATTAGTGTAAAATCATAAGAAATGATTTGTGAAGAATTGGGATGAAAACTCCATATTTAAAAAGATAAAAATAGATTTTTATTGAAATGAACTAGTTTTGAACTAGAATTATAATCCCATTTATTTTTAAAATAAATAAAGTGGATTTGAAATGGTTTTGAAAATAACCAGAATTTCCAATATATATATAAAGTGGAAATGGATTTGAATCGAAATTGTCTTTGGAATATTTCGATGTTGGATTTCGTGATTATACAGATATTGTTATGGGAATTTGAAAGATATATTTATATCGTTATTTCCAATACGATATTTGTTGGTCGTAGAATTTGATATTGAATATAAGCTGATATATTTTCTATTCAGAGCCTTGTATTTAATATCAAATGTGATTTTGGGTTTGTCGTGAACGGTGTTTTAAATAACACTTGTTCTTTAACCCGATAGTTAATGGAATGTGATTTTGGGTTTATCGTGAACCGTGTTTAAATGACATTGGTTCTTTAACCCAGTTAAAGACAGGATATTGATTTATGTGAAGATTAAAACAAAGTGGAGTTTTAATGAATCTTCAATTAGATTGAAATGATCGAGAATGGGGTATCACCAGTTTTGCTCCAGGCGATAGTTAAATCTTTAATTGGATTTGAACGCGAAATGGTAATTAAATTTACCGATAACACCGTGGTGTTAGATATGAAGTATGACCAGTTTTACTTCATGGGATGAAGAGGTTGGGATTGGAAAATAAAATAAATGATTACTTCGGTGTGGTTTGCTAATCCCGGCTAGTTTGAATTAATATTCAAAGAAGATTAAAGAATAAATTTAAAGAATTTATCTTTGATAAAATTAATGGGAACCTTTCCCAAAGTATAAGTGTATTTGAATAAAAGAATATTCTGAATTGGAATGAGGCGTATGTTGTGTTTGTGTAACACTTGTTTATTATATACGCGAGTTATTCAGAAAGGCCGGATTTATCCCATTCCGAATAACTGATTCGACGTGGTGTCGAGGATGAAGACGGTGGTCGAAGACCGGAGGTCTTCACATCATTTGGGTGGTTACTGATGATCTTGATTGGGCTGTACACCCAAGAGGAGGGAATCAGTTGGTGATCGTCCAGATGTACTTGGAGATCGATGGATATGCGAGGTACAAGGTGCCTCCGGTTTCATTCAGACCCAGAACGAACTTGTAAATGGACTGTGTGTCTGATATTAGATTTTATTCTGTGTGATTGATTTCTATTAAATATATATCTGTTTGGCGGCGGAGAATTTATTCTCTTGCTTAACGCCCTTCTCTGAGACCTACGTGCTCAGGGGTTATATATTGATGGATATCAATCGCATGGAGTGAATTGCCTGTGTGGCATGCCTAAGTGGCAAATGATCAAGGCTTTTGTTGAAAAGCAGAGTCTTGTGGTTGATGATCAAAGCACGGCCTGTGTGGCATAGCTTTGTGTAGCGTTGATTCGCGAGCCTCATACCCTGGTTGTGAACCAGAAACTGGAGAAGGATCCAGGGAAGGCATGCATTTCTTTCTAGCTTGGGTGGTGTTATTGACCTACCAGCCTTGACATTTATATTATTTTCACCTGTGTGGTTGTTGCTGTTGCGAGGCGCCTCAGATATATCGTTGACTGTGTGGAGCCGATGGAATCATTTGGCTCATTTACGCCCCAAAGGGAGGGGAAACGCAGTGTTCAAGCATTTTAATCCACATCGGTGGACCGACTCTGTGGCTCCAAAGGGTCACTCGAGCTCCGATCCTGAGACACCGGCTAGAGCGTCTCGAATCGGTAGAGGACTATATTTTGCCTCGGTTCACGTATGGAAACCCAACTTCCAATACGTGACATTTGTGGTTTTGATAGTAGAGCCTAGTATGGCGACATGATATATGGTACCCATGCCGTCTATAATTGATATTTATGATTGAAATTGTTTTGAAACTACACTTATAATAGTATCAAATTATTTGTTTTTAATGTACCAAGCATGTTTGGCTATTATAAGGGAAATCCCTATCCTCCGGCTTGTGTTGCATTGTTTGATGGGACCTGGGTCTTATAATAGCTTCATTTTTCCAAAAAGCATTGCGCTGTTTTATTATATGAACTGGTGTTCTTGGGAGGAAACCCGTTCCGTGTTATACGGCGTGGTCCCTTGATATATCTGATTTAAAGTAAAGTTTTAAATTACTGTTTTAGTTCTCACGCTAGTCACATGACTGACCTGTGGTTTGTTGTTTTAACCTAAACTCTGGGTACCCCTATTTCCGCACGGGCAACTAGTAGTTTTGGTTTTGCTGATTTATATTCACAGGATCCTGATTTACAGCTGGAACGATATCCGGAAAGCTCTGTATCCGTTTATCTCTTTCAGTTGTGTATTATATTATTTTTCCGCTGCTATGAAATGTATTGTAATCTCTTATATTTAGTGAATGTGTAATATTGATTTATACTCTATATATTCTTGTATTCTGATGGAATTGTTGTAATAAACAATGAAACGTTCTTCTGGTTGCGTTCCGATGTGGCTTGTCCTCAAAGAATCCGGGCTTTCCTTACTGAGGAAGTTACGAGTTCTTATATTTTCTGCCGTGTGTTATGTTTGTATCTGGAAATAGGTGTTATAACTGTTCCATAAAATAGTTGTTGTGCTCTGATGATGGTATGTATATACCGTTACCAAATTTGTATTTCAAAGGTTATGTTATATAATATATTTTATTTGTTCCGCTGTGAGATATGTGTTCATCGTTTTCTTCTATTCTAACATTTCTTTCTTTCTGTTTCTCACCCTCTAGCTTCTTTCTATAAATGATTCGTATTTCTGTGCAATTTGGGTTGGATGTGTGGTGTAATTAGTTAACTCAAAGGGTATGGAAATTAAGGCCATTACATTTGGTATCAGAGCTGAAGGTTGAGTAGTAACCTTAGCTCTTTGGCATAACACAATAGAGATGGGGTTAGTAATGCCCTAGATTAAGTTTGAGTATACAAGAGAGCGCATTTGAGGATTTGATATAAAATTGTTTTATATTGTGTTGGTTGGTTTGTTGAGTATTTTATGAATTCTGATGGATACAAAATGTACAACTGTATCGATAGGAGTTTCTAAACTCCAGAACAAAATATTTCGATACAGTATTGTATTAAAATGGGTAAACGAAATAATTTTTCCCAAAAATTATTTTTATATAAAAAAAGGAATCATTTCTGAATTATTATATATGGTTGTATTGATTGTTATTACAATCAAACGGAACTGTAAAATATCGAAATGGTTATATAAGACCAAACTGAATTTTTATAAGAATGGAATATACAAATATGCTGAATTACAATTGGATTAAGATCAGAATTTGGAATTTAAATCCCGGACGTTTAGAAATATTTTCTGAAGTTAAAATAATATGATATTACTTTCAAGACTTTTTGTTAAAAATGATTTTAAAGGGATTTTGAAAGTAATTAAGCATTGAAATCACTTCATTTGCGAGAAAATAATTCTGATAATGGATCACGACATTATCTGTATTCATTTTCAAGTTTCTGAGTGAAGGATTGTACCATAATAATTCGTAAATGGAAAATTTGTTTGAAAAGAACAAGTTATTTTAAAATTCAAATGTTTTGAATCTGCAGATGATTATAAAAATATATGTATAATTACATGATTTCCAAATCGATTTAAAAATAAAGTCGAGAATTTGAATTCTGAATTTAAATTTAACATTTGTAAGTTAAATAAATTGGAAGGGTATAAATAAATCGAATAAATTAAAAATTTAACAAATTAAATCATTTTTTTAAATTATCCAAAATAATATGTTAATTTTTATAGAAATTAAGTTCCTAAAGATTAGCTATGTTAACAAAGTTTAATTAAGGTTTTCAAATAGAGTAAGTTTATAAAGATAACAAAGGTAATTAGTTTTGGCCATTTTTAATAAAAGTTAGTCAAATTTTATAAACATATGAAAAATCTATTGAGTTTGTAAAATGTAACCAAGTTTTCATAAAAATATTAACTAAATTCCTGATAGAATTTAATTATACTAACAAAAATTCCTGTTTTATGAAAGTTAAGTAATTTTCTAAAATTGACAAAATTTAGAGAAATTAACTAAATTTATAAAGTTAATCAAGTTGTACAAAATTTTCAGTAAGACAAACAAGTTTCGTATAAGTTAAATAATTATCTAAACATTGACTAAAATTTAGGAAAAATAAGTATTTTTTTTAAATAAAATTTATAAAAATTTATCTAAGTTTTATAAAATTTAACCTAGTTCATATAAATTAACTAATTTTCATAGAAATTAGGTAAGTTTACAAAAAATAACTAAGCTTATAAAATTTAGTAAGTAAGTCTATAAACAAAATAAATAAATTTATATAATTTAATAAAGGTTTGAAAACAAACCAAGTTTATAAAAATAACGAAGTTAGTAAAGTTTAACTAATTTTTATAAAAGTTAACCAAGTTTTATAAATGTTTCACAAAATTATCCAAGTTTTTATAAAAACTAACTAATATTCTATTGAATTTATCATATATCATAAATATTTTCCTAAGTTAGTTAAGTTTCATAAAATTAAGCAGGTTTAATAAAAGTATATCAAGTTTTATAAAAATTAAATTAGTTTAGATAAATTAGTATTACTAGTAATAGTATAAAAAATAATAGTACTTTAAAATTGAATAAGTGCATAAACATAATATATTGTTGTTTAACAATATCATTCTACATGCATAGTTTTCATTGCAATTATATGTTTTTTTTACAGATTTCTACTGCATTTTATGCGGGGGAGGAGCAACAAGGTGATTTGAAGTGATACATATTGTTGTATATATATCCGTTAGGTTTGAATATCTATGTATCATTATGTTGGAATTCTTGCGAATAATATTAATTTTGGTTATTTGCCTTTGTAACCTTTATATTTTGTGATAAAATATCAATAAAATATCCTGGATTTGGTGTAATTTTATTTTATTTACATATAATGTATTGGTTGGTTATCAATGTTATTAAATGTGATCTCCATGATATTTTAAATTTTTAATATATATGCATTTTAGTGTCATAAAAAAGCACAAAAATATTATATCACAAATTGATAGCTTTATAAAAATGTCACAGCACACAGGAACAATGTCTTTTAACCGCTATCATGGAGGACATTTCGTAGCATTTATAGAATGCTACCATTAAGATATTTTTACGGCGTTTAAATCGTGTCGTTTACTAACCATATCTGATAATAACATATGTTTTTATAGCGTTCATAGTAGTGCTATCAAAGTTGTTTATATCAGTCTAAAAACACTATTAAAAGCACTTATTTATAGCGTTTTTGTTTTGCTATAGTACCATTCTGACTTTTAACTGCATGTCGATATACAACATATGTATAAACGCTGTTAATACATTTTATGGCATTTTTTAAACGCTGTAAAAAGTCTTGTTTGTTGTAGTGAGCTAGACTTTTGGAAGCCTAGGCAATATCTGATTATAGTTTGTGTATAATTGGTGTAATAATGAATGACATAAAAATGGAATTTAGGTGAAACGACCCAAACTCGCCCTTATGGGAAAGCCCGGATTGAGTTGAGAACACGACAAATCAGAATGCAAACAGAAGAACATTTCATTGATTATTACAACAATTTACATCAGAGTACAAGAATATACAGAGTATGAATAAATAATATACATTGGAAAATATCAGAGATTCAAATTACAATACAGCGGAAAATTAATACATAACACAACTCTAAGAGATACACAGATACATAGTGTTTTGAATATAGCTCCAGCTGTAAACTAGGATCCTGTGAATATAATATCTGCAAAACCCAAAACTACTAGCTGCCTGTGTGAAAAATAGGGGATGCAGAGTTTTGGTTAAAACAATAAACACTAGGTCATTCATGTGACCGGTGAGAGAACTAAAACAGTTTTTAAAACTTTACTTTAAAAATAAAGTAAACCTAGGGACCACGCCGTATAACATGAAACGTGTTTTCTCCCAAGAATACCAATGCATAAAACAAACAACGCAATGTTTTTTGAAAAAATGAAACTATTATAAGACTCATGTCCCATCACACAATGCAACGCAAACCGGAGGATAAAGTTTTCCCTTATAATAGCCAAACATGCTTGGTACGTTTGAAACAAATCATTTGATACTATTATAAGTGTATAGTGTATAAAACGATTTCAAATATAAATGTATTAATCATAGACGGCATAGGTACCATCTATCATGTCGCCATACTAGGCTCTACAATCAAAACCGAAATGTCACGTATTGGAAATTGGATTTCCGTCATGAGTCAAGGCAAGGGATGTACTCCTCACCCGCTTCGAGACACTCTTGCAAATGCCTCAGGATCTCCCGCAGTAGACCCTTTGTAACGACCCAGAAAATCTGAACCAATTTAAAATTTTTAAATTGGCTAAAATAATGGATTTTAAATATTTAAAATAAATATTTTAAATAATAGCAATGAAAACGGAGTTTGAATCGACAATTGAAAACGAATATAATTAATTTTAATTATAAACAAGGCCTGAAATGGCGCTGCAGTTTCAAAAATTGAATTCAAACTTTGTCGGACTGTACCGGGTGCAAAACAAAACGGATTTTAGTGAAACCAAAAATATTTAAATCTGTTAGTGAATACCTTTCTAATGAATCTGAAAAATCGAATTTTCATAGTGCAAAGAAAAAGTTATGGCCAAATGAATTTTCAGAAAGGTCGCTATGGAATTTATATAGCCTGTACAATTGGCCATTTTGCATACGACCTCGGAATTCGATGAAACCACTTTTGTTGGATCCAAGATGTGAAGTTATTGCTAGATTTCAAATTTCATAATTTTTGAAGCTAGTATGTGAGCGTGGCAAAGGAAAACGTGTTTTGATCAATTACAGTTAAATTGGATCGACCAGAAATGGGCCTTTTTGCAAACGGTCTCAGAATTCGACGAAACTAGTTTTGTTGGGACCGTATCGTCAAAACATAGCTAGATTTATTTTTCTAGAATTTTTCGAATCAGTTTGTGGCCCTGGCAAATTGAAATGTACGTTCAAATTAAATATTGAATGTTTTATATTTTAATTTGAAGGAAAACTGACTGAAACATTCGAACGGGCCTTCGAAACATATCCCATTGTGTTCAGAATGGGGGTAGAACGCTAGGGACGACAGTCGTTGGGTTTGGATTGGTGGTCGCGTCAGAAAACCCCTTATAAAATCTACCGACCAATCAGAATTTAAAAAAAAAAAGAAGAAAAGGCGGACACTCTCTCTCCCCGACAGACCTGAAGGCGGAAAAGCCTTCGAAACTTCCTCCTCCGATTCCGATCGCCACAGTCCACGATAGGACGCGCCACCACCCTCTCTCGAAAGCCCTTCGCCCCCTCTTCAAATCCATACCAGCCTCAACCCCTATCTCCCCGTAAATCGTGCGCAGCGGCTTCCTGAAGTTGGCCACTTTCCACCACCGCCACGGCTTGGTCCCACCACCGAACTGCACGAGATCACCAACGGGAAGGTGATTCGAAGCTCTTCAACGCTGCGTTGGCTGATCATCCTGAAGTGGCGCGGATTTCGAGAAAAACTCAAACCTAGTTTTGAGCATCAAAACGAGGTATACGACTTAGTTTATTTTCAACAGTTTTTACAATTTAAAGTGTTACAAACTTGTAAAAAATATATCTTTTTTCCATGTGGTTGAAATTCAGTGAAACAAGAGACACCGGGACCGTGAGGACGTCTTCTACATTATAGAAGAGACCGCATATTTTTCTGAGCCTTATGCTATTTTTGGTGGAGTAGAACCCAATGTGAGATTCCTAATTTATAAACGATATGGAAAACGACGATGTATAAATTATATAGTCGATGTATGAGTTATATAAGCATTGTACACCTCTTGTATAAGCGTTGTATAAGTTGTATGTCCGATGTATAAGTTATATGTGCGTTGTAAAAATTATATATGTGCTGAAATAGAAGTGAATTGCTATATATAAATATATATATATATATATATATATATATATATACACGCCCCTCATCCACAAACCATGGACGATATTTATTGGTTATGATTGGTGTGAAAATTGATTGATAGCGAATGGTTGTTTGGGATTGTTTGTGGTTGATATTGATTGATTGTGGTTGAAAAATACCCGTTTGTGGTTGAGACATATTTGGTTGAAACCACATAGGATTAGTTTATGGAAATAAAATAAATATATACATGCCGTCTGCGTGCGAACTAGATGCATGATCCCCATTGTCAAAAACCGCGAGGTTTTAAGGTAGAGCGAGGAGCCGTACTAGGGACAGTCCCGGTTTTAACTACCCTGCCATTATGCTGCCGAAATTTTGAATAATATTCATGTGTTTGAATTATTTTCATTTGCTGAAACTATATTTATTCGTTGAATAGAAAACCTTCATGTGTTGAATCGATATTCATTCGTTGATTAGAAATTCATGTGTTGAATGGTGTTCGTGTTTTAAAATATAAAAATCACATTTTTATCTATATACATAGACTATAGAAAACCTTCATGTGTTGAATCGATATTCATTCGTTGAATTGAAATTCATGTGTTGAAAGGTATTCATATTTTGAAAGAAATTGTTTTATAATAAAAATCCCGTTTTTAACATCAATATGAAAAGTATAAAATAATCCTGTTTTGAAATAAATTGTTTTACAATAAAAATCCTATTTTTATCCCCTATATTAACTATACGAAATTATAGTGTTTTGAAATGAATTGTTTTACAATAAAAATCACATTTTTATTATATAAACGAATTGTTAAAAATAGTGAAGTGTTGAAATAGAAGACAGTTACATAAAAATATCATTTTTATCAAATGAATGAAAAGAATGTAGCTTTGAAATCGAAGAATCATTATATATATATATATAAATAGAATTAAAATATATCGAATAACAACGCTGCAGTTCGTATTTTGAAACCGTGATTTCAAACGATTATACCGGGAGATCCGACTATCGGATTTTCCTGAAATCAAAACCGTTGGGTTCACTTTGGAAAAATCTTTCCAACAGCACCAACTTTGTAAAAATCCAACGGTTGGATTGTCTGGAATGTTTAATTCAAATCTGAAGAAAAACAGCGCCAGAATCGATTATATTTATATATATAAATATAATTATATTTAATCGAATAACGACGCTGCAGTTCGTATTTCAAAATCGAAACTTCAAACGATTATACCGGGAGATCCGACCGTCGGATTTTGCCGAAACTGGAACCGTTGGATTTGTTTTGAAAAGATCTTTCTAATGATGTAAATTTTATGAAGATCCAACAGTTAGATTTTCAGATATGTGTAAATCAAATCTGAAGAAAAACAGCGCCACGGTCGCGTTACGGCCCGAAGCGTCGTTTTGAATAAAATGGCTATTTTAAAATAAATAAAAATGGCGATAAATCGTTATAAAATATTATAAACGATGTGGATGTGATTTAGAAATTAACAAAAGGTTGGCTAAGTCGAATGGTTTCCTGGGTGTTGATCTGATGTTGGTTTCGGCCTTCGGGGTTAATATTTGGGAAATCGTTCTCTTACTGATTGACGGTTAGTGACTAATGAATTGAAATGATGCGTGTATATGTTAGTGTTGCACTTGTTTATTATATACGCGAGTTGCTCAGAAAGACCGGGTTTAATCCATTCTGAATAACGGAATCGACGATAATAAATCGAAGATAAAGACGGTGGTTGAAGACCGGAGATCTTCACCTCGTTTGGATGGTAACCGAGGTCCTGATTGGGAGGCATCCCGAAATATGGATAATGAGTGGTGACCGTCCAGACGTACGTGGTGATCGATGGGTTTGCGAGGTATTTAGTGCCTCCAGTTTCGTTCAGACCCAGAACGGACTTGCAAATGGAAAGTGTGTCTGACATTGGAATTTATTCTGTGTGATGGGTAGCCATCAGTTGCACGGTGTGAATTGCCTATGTGGCATGCTAAGATGCAGTGATCAGGGCTTCTGTTGAAAAGCAAAGTCTTGTGGTGGTGATCAAAGAACCGCCTATGTTGCGTAGCTTTGTGTATAACGGGAAATCGCGAGCCTCACACCTCGGTATGAACCAGAAACGGGAGAGGACCTCAGGGAGGACATGCATTTCTTTCTAGTTAGAAGTGGCGTCAGTGGTTTTACACGCCCTGACGAGTTTGACTTATGTGGTTGTTGCTATTGCGAGGCGCCTCGGTTTGATCGGATGATCCGGGTCCGATGGAGTCATTCATTGGCTCATTTACGCCCCATATGGCGGGGAAATGCATTGTTCAGGAATTTTTAATCCACATCGGTGGACCGGCCCTGACGATCCAAGGGTCGATGCGCTCTGACCCTATGGCTCGGGCTAGAGAGTCACGAAGTCGGTAAGGACTATCTTTTGCCTTGGTTCGTGACGGATATCCAATTTCCAAATACGTGACTGTGCGGTTTTGATTGTATACCTATATATGGCGACATAGTGGTATGGGGCATTATTGCCGTCTATGATTGGTAGTTATGATTTGAAATTATTTTCAAAACATATAAACACTAACAATAATATCAAATGCCTTTGTTTTATTCGTATCAAGCATATTTTGGCCGTTATAAGGTAAAAACTCTATCCTCCAGTTTTATTTTTATAATGGCTTCATTTTTAATGGTTTCATTTTTATAAAAAGCATAGCGATGTTTAAAAGAATGATTTGTTTTAAAGCACTGGCAATCCAATGGAGGAAACCCGTTCCACGAAAGTGGCGTGGTCCTGTGATTTGCTATATATTAAATGTGTTGAGTGGATTTCTCATACCAGTCCCATGACTGACTCGTAGTTTGTTTCACTTTCAAACTCGGGTGCCCCTTTTTCTACACGGGTAGCCTTGTATTCAGGTTTAGCTGGTTCTTTCTGGATAGCTGGAGCTGAAGATGTATTCTACCATTTATCTCTTTTTATGCTGTTCAGCTCCTATTGTACATATTTTGTTTGTTTTCCGCTGTAGACATTTATGTATAGCTGAACTGTATTTGTACTAAGTAAGATCCTGTATACTGTGTAACTCTGATGATTACTTTTATCTAGTATATTCTATTGTTCATTATCTGGTGTATTTATTTAATTTTGTTCTGCTATTATCTGTTTCTGTGTTATATTCCAAAGATTACCCTTGTCTCCGTCTGTACGGGATTTGGGGTCATCACAACGTGGTATTAGAGCTTTGGTTAAGCTTAGTTCTGGAATATAACACATTAACGAACTCGTCAGAAATAAAACCAGAAGTGTTCTAGGACGGGTAACTCATTACAGATAGGATCAGTAATATCCTAGTTTGAGTAAAGCAGAATGAAATTACACCTCGATAGACACATTTACATTGAAGTATGTGTTTCTATATTTTAAAATGCATTTTCTGTGACCTGACACTTGATCTGCCATTTGCAGAAGTACTAGAAAATGAGTGTCAGAAACAGGAGAAATGCAGAACCCGGTCTAGAGGCTCTATTAAAGAGATATCGAAATCTGAACGGGGCACAGTTCTCGGGTAATGAATCTATTATTCAAACTCAAGCTTGGGTGAGCTCTGCAGAAAGAATATTTGAGCGCATCCAGTTGAGAGATGATCAGAAAATATTAGTAGCTTCTTGGGCGCTCAAAGAAGAATCTTTAATCTGGTGGGAAACAATCATCGAAGATAATCCAGAAGGTGATATCACCTGGGATAGATTCAAAGTGATTTCCTAGAAAGATTTACTCCTCCTGAAGCGACGGAGCGATTATGTGATGAATTTTCTTATCTAATGCAAGGTGATATGACCATCCCAGAATATCATAAGAAATTCAACGAACTTGCTCACTTTGCTCCTCATCTGATTCAAGATCCAAAGAGGAAAAATCTGAGATTTATTCGTGGCCTGCAAAGGAGATATCAGAATAGTGTACTGAGGAATGTAAAACTTCCTTTCTCTAAAATGATTTATATGGCTTATCAGTATGAAGATCTCCATAAGAAAGGAAGGTTGCGCGACGAAGAAGAAGTCTGTTTTAGTGACAAAGAAGAGTCGGAAACTGATATTCCTGAAGATAGTACGAGGTCTAAGGTCAGTGAGAAGCCCAGTGCTAAGAGGAAAAGGGCTAAGTTTGGGAAAGAACCAGTAACAACTGCTATTTGCTCTAACTGCAATAAGAAAGGACATTTGTCGATAAGTTGCAGATCTTTAAAGAAACAAAGAAAAGAGGGATACCGAGCAAATCGAAAGCAAAAGAAGAAAAGGTTCAGAACGAATGGGGAGTTTCAAGAGAATAGGGAGTGCAAACAGTGCCATGAGGCTGGTCATCTTGCAAAGGATTGCCCGCTCTTAAACAAGCCTGAAATAGTTCAAGTAAATGAAGTAGCAGAAACTTCTGAGCCCTCAGCTAGTCAAGAAAGGGCCGATGTTTTAGAAGGCACACTAACTGTCAAAGATATTCCAGTTAAAGTACTGTTTGACACAGGCGCGTCACGAAGCTTCATTGCCAAGGATGCAGCTAAGAAACTGGATTTGAATTTGAAAAAGCTCAAGGAACCAATGACTGTCCAGAATCCGATTGGGGATTCCATTGATCCCAGTTGGGTTTATGGAGTGCCGGTTTCTTTCTCTCGTTATCGGTTTCCTACCATCGCAGTCGTCGTGAATTTTAAAGAGTTTGATCTTATCTTGGGGTTAGACTGAATGACCAAATATGAAGCTGAGGTTAAATGCGCCGACAGAGTCGTAAAGGCGAGGATTAAATCAGGTGATTATATAACCATTCCCTGTGAAGGTCAGAATGCTAATAGAAAAGACTTCTGGGCAGCTTTGAATGTTTCTCCAGCCCAAATAGAAAATATCCCTGAAATCACAGAGAATATTCCCGACCTAGTGAAAGATATTCCTGTCGTCAAGAACTACGCGGATGTGTTCGAGGAAGTTGTTCGCTTACCTCCGCAGAGAGAAATAGATTTCAAGATCGCTTTGATTCCCAATGCAAGGCCGGTAGTTCACGCTATTCGAAGAATGTCCTTGAAAGAGAAGGAGGAATTAGACAATCAAACATGACAGCTAGTATGGAAGGGTCTGATCAGGCCTAGTTTCTCTGATTGGGGAGCAGCAGTGGTTTTTGTCCCAAAATCTGACGGTACTCTACGGCTATATGTGGATTATCGTGATCTGAACAAACAGACAATAAATAATAAATATCCATTGCCGCGGATTGATGATTTGTTGGATCGATTAAATGGCGCACAAGTATTCTCAAGGATGGACCTAGCTACAGGCTTCCATCAACTTCGAATTGCCGAAGAGTGTGTTCCAATGACAACATTCAGAGGTCCCGACTTATTCTACGAGTGGTTAGTAATGTCGTTCGGCTTATGTAACGCTCCTGCTTACTTCGGCGATCTGATGAATTGGGTGTTCAGAGGGGTTTTGAATAAATTTGTTCTGGTTTTCATTGACGATATTCTAATCTTCTCTAAATCAAAGGCCGAACACGAAAAGCATTTGGAACAGGTTCTGGAAATCCTCAGAAGGAATGTGTTGAAAGCAAAGTTTTCCAAATGTATATTCTGGCAAGAGGAAGTAAAATTTCTAGGCCATGTCGTATCAAAAGAAGGAATTGTTGTGGATCCAAGCAAAATCACAGCTATTCAGAATTGGAAACAGCCCAGTACCCCCACTGAAGTCCGCAGTTTTCTCGGATTGGCTAGCTATTACCGGAAGTTCGTTAAAAACTTTTCGAAGATATCTGGTCACTTAACGAAGCTTACAAAGAAGCACTCTGAATTCAAATGGACTCCAGAAAGTGAGGAGGCTTTCGAAGAGCTAAAGTTAAGATTAACAACTGCTCCAGTGTTAACCATCATCGATGGCAATCAGGATTTGAAAGTCTGGACTGATGCTTCTAGAGAAGGCCTTGGCGCAGTGTTAATGCAAAGGGGTCAAGTGATTGCTTATGCTAGCCGTCAGTTGAAGCCACACGATAAAAACTACGTCACTCATGATCTTGAGTTATTGGCGATAGTATTCGCTTTGAAAATCTGGAGGCACTATCTTCTGGGTGAGAGATTTGAACTGTTTACAGATCATCAGTCGTTAAAGTATCTATTCACACAGAAGGACTTGAATATGAGGCAGCAACGTTGGCTAGAGTTCCTTGCAGCATACGATTTTGAAATTATATATACTCCAGGGAAAGCCAATGTCGTGGCCGATGCGCTAAGCCGAAAGAATGTAATGATCACCAGCTTTTTTATTACGACTTCCTTGATTGACAAACTATATATTCTTCAGAAGGAGGATAACTTTATTAAGGATATGATCAAGAGGATTCAGAAAGGCAAACTCTCGTGTTTTCAAATAGATAACGACGAGACCCTGAGATTGAAAGAAAGGATTTGTGTTCCCGACGTCCCAAAGTTAAAAAGGGAAGTGTTAGACGAGTGTCACAAGTCCAAGCTGAGTATCCATCCCGGTGTGGCCAAAATGTATAACATCTCAAACTAACTTTCTGGTGGAAGGCTATGAAAAGGACGTTTCAATACATGTTAGCCGATGCCCTACTTGCCAGCTAGTCAAAAGCGACCAACAGAAACTGGCTGGATTGTTACAACCGCTAGACGTTCCTGGTTGGAAGTGGGAACATATTTCTATGGATTTCATTGATGGTCTGCCCAGAACCAGAAAAGGGAATGACAGTATTTGGGTGATCGTAGATCGCTTCACGAAAACCGCCCATTTCATACCTGTCAGATCAAACAGAACTGCTCAGAGTCTAGCGTAGATATATTTCAAGGAAATAGTTAGACTGCATGGAGTGCCGCTCAGTATAGTCAGTGATAGAGATACAATATTCACTAGCAAATTCTGGGAAGCATTTCAAGTCGAGCTGGGAACGAAGTTGAACTTAAGCACCTCTTATCATCCTCGGACAGACGGTCAGACTGAGAGGGTGAATCGTATTTTAGAAGATCTATTGCGGGCCTGTGTTATAGATTTCGGTGGATCATGGGAAGACCATCTACATTTGGCTGAATTCTCATATAACAATAGTTACCAGGCGAGTCTGACAATGTCGCCAATCGAAGCATTATACGGTAGACCATGCCGATCTCCTGCTTGTTGGGTCGAACCCGGTAATAGACTTGTGTTGGGTCCTGATATGATCTGAGAAGCCGCCGACAAAGTCGATTTTATTAAGAAGCGATTACTCGCTGCTCAAAGCTGACAAAAGAGCTATGCCGATAGGAGAAGAAGAGATATATTCTTCGCTGTTGGCGACTATGTATATTTGAAAGTATCGCCGATGAGAGGAGTTATCCGGTTCGGTAAAACTGGAAAGTTGGCGCCTAAATTCATTGGTCCGTTTCCTATTCTGGAACGGATCAGAACTCTCGCTTATAGGGTTAAATTGCCTGATTGGTTGCCTGGAGTCCATGATGTATTTCATATATCTCAACTTCGAAAGCACGTTCATGATCCAGACTTGATCGTGGAAGAAGCAGCTCAGCAGGATATTGAAATTACTCCAGAACTAGCTGTGAGAAGAGAGCCGCTAAAGATCATCGGCAAAGAAACCAAAGAACTGAGGAACAAGAAGGTTCACTTAGTCAAAGTGCAATGGAGTGGAGATCTGCGAGATTGTACTTGGGAAACTGAGGAGAGCATTCAAAAAGCTTATCCTAGATGCTGAGTGGATATCTCTGATTGACTCCGGTGCAAGGTACATTTATCATACTTTGCATTACCAATTAGTGCTCTATTCTATTATTATTTTCTTTCCATGGATGTGCCCTTTTAATTCTATAGTCTGAATGATTTTAAAAGAATGTATGAATTAATTTGTATGATTTTGAAAAGTTAAGAACAATTTGATTGTTGCTTGTGTTGTGTGATAGTGGG
This sequence comes from Allium sativum, assembly GCA_030737875.1. Lineage (NCBI taxonomy): Eukaryota > Viridiplantae > Streptophyta > Magnoliopsida > Asparagales > Amaryllidaceae > Allium > Allium sativum. The sequence continues at coordinate 44,844,245 of CM060915.1, read as the reverse complement.
TTTGATTAATTAAAGTTATTAAAACAATAGTTAATTTGATCAACAATAGAATAATGGTAGAATTTATTCGATTAAATCACACATTGAACTGATTAGAAAATAAATAGAAATATATATACATGTGTATTATATATGTTTGAACAGGTTAATGGATTAGCTGTTGAGTAAAGATTTTATTTGCGTGCCCAACAAATAGGTAAACCTTAATGAGTTGGATGCGAAATATTATAATATCAACTCCTGTGAATGCCATTGGATGCGGAGTGCTGGTTTTTCTGTGTGTAATAATAAAAATCGCCATAGGATAGTAACAATTAATTTTGAACTACATTACATAGCATACTTCAGAAGATAGGCATACTTCATCATATACCACATAAGCATTTGGAGCTTGTGTGACGAGGTGGAAGATTTACCATACGAGCGAGAGGCTTGTATGGCGATGATTATATTTTACAGGTTGAACTGATGACTGATATGGACTATTTAAATTGTAACGATCAAATTGCCAGATTAATAAAAAACCCACACGGGTCTGGAGTTGACAATAATCACGTCTCTCTAGTTATTAGATACGGCACATGGACTATTTATTTCCCCACACGGGACAGGGTGACGAGAATTTATTCTCTGGAGTTATTATCAATACACGCTCCCCTGTAAACACCATAATATATCACTATAAATATGTGTATGCTTATTAGGATTTATTGGGTACCTAATACGGCCCAATAAATTTCCAAACCTCTCCCCGTACAAAGGAGGTTATGGCGAAATTTTTCGAAAATTCCGGGTGTTAGCCAAATTGTTGAAGAATTTGAAAATTCTCAGAAACTGAAAAGTTGGAGAATTGAAGCCAGATCGAATGTAGAGTTGACTAATCAAACCACTTTCGACTTTGTTCCTTTTCGGGGACGAAAAGTTTTAAGTGGGGGAGACTGTAACGACCCAGAAAATCTAAACCAATTTAAAATTTTTAATTTGGCTAAAATAATGGATTTTAAATATTTAAAATAAATATTTTAAATAATAGCAATGAAAACGGAGTTTGAATCGACAATTGAAAACGAATATAATTAATTTTAATTATAAACAAGGCCCGAAATGGCGCTGCAGTTTCAAAAATTGAATTCAAACTTTGTCGGACTGTACCGGGTGCAAAACAAAACGGATTTTAGTGAAACCAAAAATATTTAAATCTGTTAGTGAATACCTTTCTAACGAATTTGAAAAATCGTATTTTCATAGCGGAAAGCAAACGTTATGGCCAAATGAATTTTCAGAAAGGTCGCTATGGAATTTATATAGCCCGTAAAATTGGCCATTTTGCATACGACTTCGGAATTCGACGAAACCACTTTTGTTGGATCCGGGATGTGAATTTATTTATAGATTTCAAATTTCATAATTTTTGAACCTATTATGTGAGTGTGGCAAAGGAAAATGTGTTTTGATCAATTACAGTTAAATTGGATCGACCAGAAATGGGCCTTTTTGCAAACGGTCTCAGAATTCGACGAAACTAGTTTTGTTGGGACCGTATTGTCAAAAAATAGCTAGATTTATTTTTCTGGAATTTTTCGAATCAGTTTGTGGCCCTGGCGAATTGAAATGTACGTTCAAATTAAATATTGAATGTTTTATATTTTAATTTGAAGGAAAACTGACTGAAACATTCGAATGGGCCTTCGAAACATATCCCATTGTGTTCGGAATGGGGGTAAAACGCTAGGGACGACAATCGTTGGGTTTGGATTGGTGGTCGCGTCAGAAAACCCCTTATAAAATCTACCGACCAATCAGAGTTTAAATAAAAAAAACAAGAAGAAAAGGCAGACACTCTCTCTCCCCGACAGATCTGAAGGCGGAAAAGCCTTCAAAACTTCCTCCTCCGATTCCGATCGCCACAATCCACGATAGGACGTGCCACCACCCTCCCTCGAAAGCCCTTTGCCTCCTCTTCAAATCCATACCAGCCTCAACCCCTATCTCCCCGTAAATCGTGCGCAGCGGCTCCCTGAAGTTGGCCACTTTCCGCCGCCGCCACGGCCTGGTCCCACCACCGAACTACACGAGATCACCGGCGCCGGGAAGGTGATTCGAAGCTCTTCAACGCTGCGTTGGCTGATCATCCTGAAGTGGCATGGATTTCGAGAAAAACTCAAACCTAGTTTTGAGCATCAAAACGAGGTATACGGCTTAGTTTATTTTCAACTATTTTTACACTTTAAAGTGTTGCAAACTTGTAAAAATTATATCTTTTTGCCATGTGGTTGAAATTCAGTGAAACAAGAGACACCGGGACCGTGAGGACGTCTTCTACATTATAGAAGAGACCGCATATTTTTCTGAGCCTTCTGCTATTTTTGGTGGAGTGGAACCCAATGTGAGATTCCTAATTTATAAACGATATGGAAAACGATGATGTATAAATTATATAGTTGATGTATGAGTTATATAAGCATTGTACACCTCTTGTATAAGTTGTATGTTCGATGTATAAGTTATATATGCGTTGTAAAAATTATATATGTGTTGAAATAGAAGTGAATTGCTATATATATATATACACACACACACGCCCCTCGTCCATAAACCATGGACGATATTTATTGGTTGTGATTGGTGTGAAAATCGATTGATAGCGAATGGTTGTTTGGGATTGTTTGTGGTTGATATTGTTTGATTGTGGTCGAAAAATACCCGTTTGTGGTTGAGAAATATTTGGTTGAAACCACATAGGATTAGTTTGTGGAAATGAAATAAATATATACATGCCGCCTGTGTGCGAACTAGATGCATGATCCCCATTGTCAAAAACCACGAGGTTTTAAGGTAGAGCGAGGAGCCGTACTAGGGACAGTCCCGGTTTTAACTACCCTGCCGTTATGCTGCCGAAATTTTGAATAATATTCATGTGTTTGAATTATTTTCATTTGCTAAAACTATATTTATTCGTTGAATAGAAAACCTTCATGTGTTGAATCGATATTCATTCGTTGATTAGAAATTCATGTGTTGAATGGTGTTCGTGTTTTAAAATATAAAAATCACATTTTTATCTATATATATAAACTATAGAAAACCTTCATGTGTTGAATCGATATTCATTCGTTGAATTGAAATTCATGTGTTGAAAGGTATTCATATTTTGAAAGAAATTGTTTTATAATAAAAATCCCATTTTTAACATCAATATGAAAAGTATAAAATAATCCTGTTTTGAAATAAATTGTTTTACAATAAAAATCCTATTTTTATCCCCTATATTAACTATACGAAATAATAGTGTTTTGAAATGAATTGTTTTACAATAAAAATCATATTTTTATTATATAAAGGAATTGTTAAAAATAGTGAAGTGTTGAAATAGAAGACAGTTAGATAAATATATCATTTTTATCAAATGAATGAAAAGAATGTAGCTTTGAAATCGAAGAATCGATATATATATATATATAAATAGAATTAAAATATATCGAATAACGACGCTGCAGTTCGTATTTTGAAACCGTGATTTCAAACGATTATACCCGGAGATCCGACCATCGGATTTTCCTGAAATCAAAACCGTTTGGTTCGCTTTGGAAAAATCTTTCCAACAACACCAACTTTGTAAAAATCCAACGGTTGGATTGTCTGGAATGTTTAATTCAAATCTGAAGAAAAACAGCGCCAGAGTCGACTATATATATATATATATATATATATATAAATAATTATATTTAATCGAATAACGACGCTGCAGTTCGTATTTCGAAATCGAAACTTCAAACGATTATACCGGGAGATCCGACCGTCGGATTTTCCCGAAACTGGAACCATTGGATTCGTTTTGAAAAGATCTTTCTAATGATGTAAATTTTATGAAGATCCAACGGTTAGATTTTCAGATATGTGTAAATCAAATCTGAAGAAAAACATCGCCACGGTCGCGTTATGGCCCGAAGCGTCGTTTTGAATAAAATGGTTATTTTAAAATAAATAAAAATGGCGATAAATCGTTATAAAATATTATAAACAATATGGATGTGATTTAGAAATTAACTGAAGGTTGGCTAAGTCGAATGGTTTCCTGGGTGTTGATCTGATGTTGGTTTCGGCCTTCGGGGTTAATATTTGGGAAATCGTTCTCTTACTGATTGACGATTAGTGACTAATGAATTGAAATGATGCGTGTACATGTTAGTGTTGCACTTGTTTATTATATACGTGAGTTGCTCAGAAAGACCGGGTTTAACCCATTCTGAATAACGGAATCGACGATAATAAATCGAAGCTAAAGACGGTGGTCGAAGACCGGAGATCTTCACCTCGTTTGGATGGTAACCGAGGTCCTGATTGGGAGGCATCCCGAAATATGGATAATGAGTGGTGACCGTCCAGACATACGTGGTGATTGATGAGTTTGCGAGGTATTTAGTGCCTCCGTTTCGTTCAGACCCAGAACGGACTTGCAAATGGAAAGTGTGTCTGACATTGGAATTTATTCTGTGTGATGGATAGCCATCAGTTGCACGGTGTGAATTGCCTGTGTGGCATGCTAAGATGCAGTGATCAGGGCTTCTGTTGAAAAGCAAAGTCTTGTGGTGGCGATCAAAGCACCGCCTATGTGGCGTAGCTTTGTGTATAACGGGAAATCGTGAGCCTCACACCCCGGTATGAACCAGAAACGGGAGAGGACCTCAGGGAGGACATGCGTTTCTTTCTAGTTAAAAGTGGCGTCAGTGGTTTTACACGCCCTGACGAGTTTGACTTATGTGGTTGGTGCTGTTGCGAGGCGCCTCGGTTTGATCGGACGATCCGGGTCCGATAGAGTCATTCATTGGCTCATTTACGCCCCATAGGGCGGGGAAACACATTGTTCAAGAATTTTTAATCCACATCAGTGGACCGGCCCTGACGATCCAAGGGTCGTTGCGCTCTGACCCTGTGGCTCGGGCTAGAGAGTCATGAAGTCGGTAAGGACTATCTTTTGCCTTGGTTCATGACGGATATCCAATTTCCAAATACATGACTGTGCGGTTTTGATTGTATACCTATATATGGCGACATAGTGGTATGGGGCATTAATGCCGTCTATGATTGGTAGTTATGGTTTGAAATTGTTTTCAAAACATATAAACACTAGCAATAATATCAAATGGCTTTGTTTTATTCGTATCAAGCATATTTTGGCCGTTATAAGGTAAAAACTCTATCCTCCGGTATGCGTTGCATTGTGTGATGGGAACTGAGTCTTATAATGGCTTCAGTTTTATAAAAAGCATAGCGGTGTTTAAAAGAATGATTTGTTTTAAAGCACTGGCAATCCAATGGAGGAAACTCGTTCCACGAAAGTGGCGTGGTCCTGTGATTTGCCATATATTAAATGTGTTGAGTGGATTTCTCATACCAGTCCCATGACTGACTCGTAGTTTGTTTCACTTTCAAACTCGGGTGCCCCTTTTTCTACACGGGCAGCTTTGTATTCAGGTTTAGCTGGTTCTTTCTGGATAGCTGGAGCTGAAGATGGATTCTACCATTTATCTCTTTTTATGCTGTTCAGCTCCTATTGTACATATTTTGTTTGTTTTCCGCTGTAGACATTTATGTATAGCTGAACTGTATTTGTACTAAGTAAGATCCTGTATATTGTGTAACTCTGATGATTACTTTTATCTAGTATATTCTATTGTTCATTATCTGGTGTATTTATTTAATTTTGTTCTGCTATTATCTGTTTCTGTGTTATATTCCAAAGATTACCCTTGTCTCCGTCTGTACGGGATTTGGGGTCGTCACGCCCTTGGATCATCCAAGGCCGGTCCTCCCATACATTTTAGGATTGGCAATTCCTAAACACCCGTTTCCCAATCCTATGGGACCTATCTATCGGTTCCGTAATAATCGATTCGAGGCGCCTCGCAATTCATCATCCACATAGGTAAAAATATAATAAATGTCTGGGCTCCATACCATGACACCACCAATAGCTAGAAAGAAACGCCATGTCCTCCTTGGGTCCCTTATCCCGTTTTTGACTCATACCAAGGTGTGAGGCTCGCAAATTAACACTATACACAAAGCTATGCCCTTTGAGGCTGTGCTTTGATCATCAACCACAAGACTCTGTTTTTCAACCGAAGACTTGATCATTCGCATCTCAGCATGCCACACTGACAGTTCACGCCATGCAACTGATGTCTATCGATATATAACCTCTGAGCTCATACGTCTCAGAGAAGGGTGTTAAGCAAGAGAATAAATTCTCCGCCACCAAACAAATATATATTTAATAGGGATCAATCAACATAGAATAAAATCCAATGTAAGACACACATCCATTTACTAGTTCGTTCTGGGTCTGAACGAAACCAGAGGCACCTTATTCCTTGTCTCATATGTCCAATACAGAAGAGAGGTCCTCGCATATTCGGTCGATCTCCAAGTTTGTCTGGACGACCACCACTTATTAACTTGTCTTAGTTGTACAGCCTAATCAAGACATCGGTAATCATCCAAACGATGTGAAGACCTCCGGTCTTCAACCACCGTCTTCATCGTCGACAAGTGATATAAACACCTAACATACGCCTCATTCCAATCCAAAATATTCTTTTATTTAAATATTCTTTTCACAATTTAAACCAAATTAAGGTTTTTCAACCTAGTTAGGATTAGCGAACATTACCGAAAAAATCATTTATTTTATTTCCCAATCCCAACCTATTCATCCCATGGAGCAAAACTGGTAATACTCCATATCTAACACCATGGTGTTATCGGTAAATTTAATTACCATTTCACGTTCAAATCTAATTAAGGATTTAACTATCACTTGGAGCAAAACTGGTGATACTCCATTCTCGATCATTTTCCAAATTTGATAATTTAAATTATCTCATTCACATTTCAATCTAATTAAAGATTCATTAAAGCTCCACTTAGTTTTAATCGTCCCAAAAATCAATATTAATGATTATTTAACTTTGGGAAATCAAACATGCTACACTGACAATCTACACCGTACTATTGATTTCTACAAATATATAACCTCTAAGCTTATACGTCATAGAGAAGGGTGTTAAGCAAGAGAATAAGTTCTCCGCAACCAAACAGATATATATTTAGAAGGGATCAACTATATAGTTCGAAATATAATGTTAAACATGTAATCCTGACTTTAACTAGGTTAAAGAACCAATGTCATTTAAACATATTTCACAATAAACCCAAACTCACATTCCATTGATTATGGAATCTTCATAGAAAACAGATCAATATATATAATCGATATAAATTTCCGTATCTGACTAATAATATAAATGGAATAACAACAAAACCATTTAATTCCAATATATATTAATAGTCTTCCTCCACAGAAGCTCACTTCGATTATTACCAAATAAAATTCCATTCAATTCCAATTTATTTTATTAAATTGGAAAACTTTACTTTGGAAATGTTCCATTAAATCTTAATAAAAAGATCTGTAAATTCCAAATCATATTTCACTATAAATCGGGTTAAAGAACGAGTGCTGTTAAAAACACAGTTCATAATAAACCCGATTCACATTCCATTATATTTCAGTTACTAAATATAACTGGAAACTCTAATAATCTTACTTAAAAGATTTATTCCTTTCACACAGGGTTTAAGAACAGTGTTACTTAAGACATCATTCATGAAAAACCAAAAATCCAATTTGATGTCAAATAGAAGGCTCTGAATAGAAATTATATTGGCTTATATTAAATATCAAATTCTGAAACCAACAAATATCGTTTTGGGAATAACGATATATATATATATCTTCCAAATTCCCATAACAATATCTGTATAATCACGGAATCCAATATCGAAATATTTCAAAGATGATTTTCATTCAAATCCATTCCAATTCATATACTAGAAATTCTGATTATATTAAAACCATTCACAAACTAATTTATTTTATTTAAAAATTATTGGATTTCAAATCTAGTTAATAACTAGTTCATTTTGATAAAAATATATTTTTATCTTTACAAACATGGAATTTTTCATCCCAATTCTTTCTAAATCATTTATCATGATTTTAAACAAGTTATCAATATTTTTAATAATTTTATTAAGGCCCCTTCATTTGATTTCCATAAATGGCCATCGAACTGCACTTACAGCAACCTTTTCCAAATTTGATTTGGACATAGTTCCAAATCCAACCATTAGATTTCAAATCTATTGTATTCGTTCGAAATCTCTTTTCGATACAAACCCAACGGTTCCGGTTTAGTAGAATCCAATGATCGGATCTCCTGTAATATCAATTCGAAGAGAATGGTCGAAATTCGCGAACGGTCGTGGCGCGGCGCGTTCTATTCAGGCCATTTAATATATATAATATATATTATGTATATTTCGTTGATTTCCATTTAAAACGTATTTTATAAATTGTAACACCCCAAATCCATTAATGTCACTCTCAAAGGGAATGCATTAATTTTCATGGAGTATTATTGGTGTATAGAACGGAATATAACAAGACAGATACATATATTGGTTCTTGAAAATTTTAAACAACTTTTATTGCAGCGGAGAAATAGTTTGGTTACAACAACATCAAAAACCAACAATAAAACCAAGTACACTTAATATCCATCTTGACAAATTATTTTCTGAGTACATAAAGTAAAAAGCATAACCCCAACATAAGTAGCCATAAAAGAGATAAGCTGAACTTTACTTTCAGGAATCCAAGCACTACCAAAAGAGAGAGAAAGAGATCCAAATCACGCTCTACTAGCACTAGTCCCACCCTGATAACCTGGGGGGAGGGGGAAAGGAAGAAAAGAGGCGAAAACAAAGGGGGTCAGACATAAAGTATGGCGAGTCCAATAACTTTAACAATATAATTATTAAAGTAATTAGGATAAGGCATAAACTGGTAAAACTAGGAATGAATGTGAAACAAATGGGCATGACAAAACCAACAAGAGGAATAAGATAATGTTAATTGCGTTCCTAATCACTATAGGATAATTACTATACTGCACCAATACCAGTCATCCTAAAAATTGATCCCGCATACTGAACATAATAATCACAATAGTAGTTTCGTGTACCCCTAGCTGTCTTCATAGGTGCCGCCTGCCCCTATCTCCACTAGTTGTACCCACTATCCCCATGCGATCGGCTCCCTGACTCGTAGATACCCGTGCTTGTCCCACAGTGGGGTGTATCACTCCCCAAAGTGGCAACCCGATACCACTAAAGACGCACGACTTATATCTACCTGATGCAACAACATCTTATCTACCAGGTCGGGCCCACGCACGCATATGACCCCGTTGGACTTGCGTTGCCATCGCTAACCCGTTTTGACCTCTTATAATCAAATCCAGTAAGCGTGTCCCATCCCCGACCTAGCTTGAGCTCACTAAGATACTTAACTAATGGGTTACTGGTTTGAAAAGGGTCCCCATACTTGACACAAGCTTTCCACCTATGCTTGATCCCCACTAGGATTTCCCACTTAACCCCTTCTTATTCATGTCTTCTTACATGTATCTGTTTAGTTAAGTGTTTCTAATCGTATTTCACATGTCACCCATGTCACCCACTTAACCCCCATGTCCCACCACATGTTTATCTTGGTTAAGTGTTACTTAATTTATTATACCGTAACCTTGAAAGACCTCCCACATTAGACTACCATTTGCGGTTGCTAGATTTGCTGGGCGGGTCCGAGCAGTCTTATACCGCAAACGAGCCTAACCTCATGTCTTTACAATTTTTACACATTTAATTTATGCCTTTGACCTCTCACATTAGACTACTGTTTGCGGTTGTTGGATTTGCCGGACGGGTCCGGGCTGTCTTATACCACAAACGAGCCTAACCTCGTGTCTTAGGCGTTTATTATTACACATAATTATTTCACCCCAATATGAATTTATTATCCCTATTCAAATTGTCAATAATTTCCAAATTAATCTATGTCCATAATTGTCACCTAAATTATGTCCATAGTTTTCAGGTATATAAATTATACCAATTAGTGTCTCAAATTAATTATATGCCTTTAAAGCCATTTAATGCCAATTCACAATATGTATATTTAATATTTTCCCATTGTCCCCACGTCGTTCGTAGATATGAAATATGTTAGAATCGCAAATAGTCTAACTCATAAGAAAAGAAACATCACAACTTGCATAACACATAAAATAGATCTAACTTGCAAATAAGAATTATAACATAAATTTGCATTGTCAATAACTTGCATAGGCAGTAGACATATAAATCATAAATTTGCATAAACTATATACTGCCATGGATCTAAATAGAGATCTAAACATGAAAAATGTGAACTTGTATATGTGAATATGGTTTTCACCTAAACTTTCATATAATTTACATACAAACTTGTATTAAACTTGCATATGTAATTTAGACGTGTAAACTAATATCTCATTTTCTACATATATATATATATACATACACACATACGCACTTGATTCACATATAAACTTGTGTATAATTTGCATACAGACTTGCTTAAGATTCGCATACAAACTAGCATATGATTTACATCCAAACTTGCATATAAACTTATGTCATAAAATGAATCAAGTTAAACATATGTGATTTGACATATGAAATAGATCCACTAACATAAGTTAACAAAACTGTCATATGTTCACAAACAGATGATAACAAAATTAAGTAATGTCCCATGATTCAACAGGCTTGTTCTCATAATCCAAATTAGAACTCATCATAATTAGTTTATTAATTACTTTATGAAAGAAATTGTACTCACAAAGATGGATTAGAGAAGAGAATAATTCGTTCGTCGTTTGTATTAGAATCCTGGCTTGCAATTCCTAATCTTTAAGAAGAAGATGATCTAATCCAGCAGCATAAGTACGTCTTTAACTTATTTTAACTAGGATTGAGGCAGCATAGCGTTGCAATGGTTTGGTGTGGAGAGAAAGTGAGGTTTAGGGGTGTTTAAATAGGTTAGGAGCCTAATAATCTGTCCAGAAAACAAGTCCAGGTGCAAAATCCCGAATCTGCCTCGGATCTGACCAAATCGGGGGAACTCCCAGGTCGACCTGTATAGGGGAGGTCGACCCCCTGGTCGACCTGGCCTTGGGGCAGGAAAAACCCTGCCCACCCCGCTTCTATGTTTTCATGTGAACTTTGAATTTGAATTCGAGCTGTTTTAATTTATTTAAATCCCTGAAACTTCTGAAGGCCATAACTTCCTCATACGAAGTCCGATTTACAAAAACTTGGACTCTATTCCAAGAAGATTTCCAAGACGAACGCAATGGCGTAACCCATTTCCCTTAATTCTTCTCCTAAAATTTAAGTGTTCTTAAATTTGGTAATTTTAATATTTAAAATTACGGGGTGTTACATTCCCCCTCCTTAAAGGATTTCGCCCCTGAAATCTCCAAGTTAAGGAGAATGTATATCCTAACATCCAATCGTCCATCTACTCAACCGTCAAACACAGGCATCCATTGTCCTTACAAGATTTCTAATGCCGTATGAACATATGCAAAAATTGTGTGTATATATTCCTTATCCAATGCAAAATCAGGCGGTCTACTGATTCAGTTGACCTCCTTAATGCAAATCATGATAGTGCCATGCGTCCATTATGTATACAAAAGAATCCTAACGATACATATTATTTCTACATGCGTGCACAACCATTCATCTAAATGCAACATCCATATGACAACACAACCATTATACATCCATTAATTTGAATATGCATACATACTTATATGCATATGAAAGTGATTGAGCCGATCTAGTGCCTAATGTGTGTGTACATGCATCCACGAGCAACCACTAGCAGCCACTTGCATCCATTTGCATCCACCAAAAATAACATGTCTCAAACACATGTTTACAACCATAGGGTTTTTCCTAACTAAAGATCGAAGATATTATCGCAAAGATATAATAAATGATACGACAAGTATCAACAAAGCGGTAGAAAAAGGAGAAGTTAAAAACATACCCTAAAAAAGGAAAGGGTACAGCATACACATCTTGTCTTCCGTCTCCCAAGTCGTGTCTCCTTGATCATCTCCCCATTGCACTTTGACCAACTTGACCTCTTTGTTGCATAGCTTTTTGACCTCCGATCCGAGAATGCGTGTAGGAGCTCATCTAACCATGGCATTTTGCTCTACTTCCACTTCTTTGAGCGTGCTCGGCTCCACCACTTCCGCTGTATCATGTAAACACTTACGCAAATGCGAAACGTGAAACACGTCATGAACACCATTGAGCTTCTCTAGCAACTTTATTCTATACGCCATTTGCCCAATCCTCTCTGTAATTGGAAAGGGTCCTACGAACCTCGGTGCCAACTTCCCTACTAATCCAAAACGGACTACGTTTCTCAACAGTGACACATTAATAAAAACCATGTCCCCAACATCGAACTTAAGATCAGTTCGTCTCTTATCAGCATATGACTTCTGTCAGTCTTGCGTCGTCTTCATCGCCGTCGAATCAAGTCTATCTTCTCCGAAGTCTTCCTAATCATGTCGGGTCCAAGCACAACCTTATCCGTAGATTCCCACCAATAAGTAGGTGATCGACATGGTCGTCCAAAAGAGCCTCAAAAGGTGCCGTGCCAATGCTAGCTTGAAAGTTGTTATTATAGGCGAACTCCACTAATGGAAGATGTTCTTCCCATGTTCTCCCAAAGTCCAAGATGCATAGCCTCAAAAGATCTTCTAGAATCCGATTTACTCTTTCGGTCTGGCCATCCGTCTGAGGGTGATAAGCGGTACTTAAGCACAATTGTGTTCCAACCGCCTCTTGTAAGCTCTTCTATAACTCGCTAGTGGAAATGGGATATCTATCGCTCATAAAGATAGTGGGTATTTCGTGCACACGAACTATCTCTCGAAGGTAAACAGATGCTAACCATGCTGCGGTCCTCCTACTTTTAACGGGAATAAAATGGGCACTTTTGTTAAGTCTGTCTACAACTACCCAAATCCCCGTATTTCCCTTCCTTGATCTTGGCAACCCATCTACAAAATCCATGGAAACACTTTCCCATTTCCATAGTGGAATCTCTAAAGGGTAGAGCAAACCACCGGGCTTCTTTTGCACTGCCTTGACTTGCTGGCACACCAAGCATCTAGAAACGAACTCAGCCACGTCCTTCTTCATTCTGGCCCAAAAGAAAACTTGCTTCATATCCCTATACATCTTGTCACCACTGGGATGTATGGTCATCTTAGAGCGATGTGAGTCTTTAAGAATTGTCTTCCTCAAGCTCTCGTCTTGTGGCATGCAAAGTCTCCCATCTCTACGCAACTAGCCTCTCTCATCTATAGCATATCTATTAAGATGACTCGAAGACTCCCCTCCTATAAGCTTGCCAACTATCTCAACCAACAGTGGGTCATTTCGCTGTGCCTCTCCAACCCGACCCAAAAGTGTAGGTTGCACCTCTAGCGATGCCAGCAATCCGAGTACATAATCGATAGAGGGTCTGAAGTCAAAGGTAGATATATACTCCAAACTCTGCCATTTTACGAACAAAGGACTCAAAGTCAGCTTCTTTCTACTTAAGGCATCATCTACAACATTACCCTTGCCAGGGGTATATGCGATCTCAAAATCGTAGGATGCCAAAAACTCCATCCACCTCTATTGCCTTAACTTTAGATCTTTCTTACAGAACAAGTACTTTAGCGACTTATGGTCTGTATACAACTCAAACTTCTCGCCAAGCAAATAATGACGCCATGACTGAAGCGCAAAAACTATGGCAGCCAACTCTAAGTCTTGGGTAGGGTAAATCTTCTCATGGACTTTCAACCGCCTTCCACCATAGCATATCACCCTTCTCTCTTGCATTAAAACTGTGCCAAGCCCTGTCCCGCAAGCATCGGTATATACTGTGAATGGATTACTCCCATCTGGCAAAACTAAAACTGGAGCTGTCATTAAAGCCCTCTTCAAATGTTTGAAAGCATCATCATAGTCAACATCCCATGAAAAGTCAAGTTATTCTTCGTCAACCAAGTAAGTGGGGCTGATATCTTCGCGAAGTCCTTAATAAACTTCCTATAATAACCAGCCAGCCCTAAAAAGCTTCTTACTTTTGTTGCGTTCTTAGGAATCTTCCAATCTTGGATTGCCACCACCTTTGTGGGATCCACAGCTATCCCCTCCTTAGAGACCACATGTCCTAAGAACCTCACTTCTTTTCTCCAAAAGTGGCATTTGGAGAACTTAGCTTTGAGTTGATCGCTCGTTGGGTCCCTAAGATGTAGGGCATGCCCTTCCTCGCTTGTAGAGAAAATCAAGATATCATCCACAAAGACTACCACAAACTTGTTTAGAAACTCCCTAAACACCCTATTCATTAAGTCAACGAAGTGTGCAGGTGCATTCGTCAAACCAAAAGGCATGACGAGCCACTCGAAGAAACCGTCAAGAGTTCTAAATGCAGTCTTTCTATGCTGTCTTCAGCCACCCTTAGCTGATGAAATCCTGTAGCCAAATCCAACTGCTTGAAAATCGAAGTACCAACTAATTGATCGAATAAATCGTCTATCCTCGGCAATGGATGTCTGTTCTTCTTGGTGGGCTTATTCAGCTCTCTATAGCCCACGCACAGTCGAAGTGAACCATCAGCCTTTGTAGCAAAAACAACTAGAGCACCCCATTCCGAAATACTTCTTCTTATGAACCCCTTCTCAAGCAACTCTTTCACTTGATTACTGAGTTCTCTTCTCTCCCTCGGAGCCATGTGGCGCACTGGTAATGCAACTGGCTTTGCATTATCTACTAGGTATATACGAAAGTATATCTCGCGCCTCGGGGGTAAACCCCATACTTCATCGAAGATGTCACCATATTCACTGACCACACGAACAGATTCCAAATCATCGTTGGACGCGTTAAGAGATTCTAGGTAGCTAAGCATCACCGGACCTCTAGGGTTACAAGAAATATCAAGGGTCTTGCCACAACGAGTCAACAATCTAACTATCCTTCTTTCACAGTCTAGGATGGCACCATATCTGGCTAGCCATTCCATGCCTAGAATTAAGTCGTAGCCCATGAAGCCAAGAAAGAAGGCATTACATTCAAACCCAACGCCCAAGATAGACACTCTCAAATCCTGACAAATCATTGAAAGATGAGCCGAACCACCAATAGGATTTGAGACTACTATGGGATCTGTAATTAGAATAGTATTTAGGTGCAGCATTTCAACTAACGAAGTAGATACAAACGAGTGTGAAGCGTCAGAATCAAACAAAGTACGAACATGATGATCAAACAGAAAAACCAAACTTTCAACAGAAATGTTTATACCTCTCTCCTGTCTTAGTGCCATGAGAGCATGAACCTTCTCTCTTGCCTGCCCTGGTGCCATGAGAGCCTGAACCTGCCCTCCAGAAGTAGACCCTGTCCTTTGCCCTTGCCCTTGCCTTCTCGGGCAGTCTTTAATCAGATGTCCTGCCTCACCACAGTTGAAACAACCAGTCTTCTTCTTCTTCCTACAGCCCTTTCTCAGATGGCCTGGTGTTCCACAATTAAAGCACCTTTTCTTTCCTTTGATATTGTTATCCTTACCACCCTTCTTGGGTTGCTACTGTGATTTCTTTGGATCCCCTTTCTTCTCCGGTGCCTTATTAGTATTAGCACCTTTCTCCTCTTCATGCACAAGCGCCATGTTTCTCAAAGGTAGCCCTCATAGGAATGTGGGTCCTAGCCAACCTGTGTAGCGTCTCATTCAAACCTTTAGTGAATCTCAGGGCCTTCTTATCAGGTGTGTTCACCAAGTCTGAGCCAAATTTCGTCAACTGATTGAACTTGTTGACGTACTCCTTTACTGATAAATTTCCCTGCTTCAATGCTAAGAACCTCTCCATGTATAAATTCTCTTTTGCTCATGAGAGAAATTTCATCTCGGACCTATGCCTGAAATCCATCCATGTCTCCACTGGATGCTCTCCATTCGTGACTTCCCATTAAAACGAGGCTTCGTCCTTCATTAACCAAGCAGCTAATTGGACCTTCCTTCCATCTTCTATATCGAAGATACCAAACAAATCATCCACCTCCTTAAGCCAATTTCGAGCTTCAACAAATGTCTCTGTCTCGTGAAAAGGTTTCCCTCCCATTGCTCGAAAGTCCTTGCATATCTTCGAAAAAGTATCAACGCGGGGAGGGGGAGGAGGAGGAGCGGCAGCAGGTGGGGGAGGAGGAACGTCTGCTGGGCCTACGGCGGTGGCCCTAGCCTCTAGATACCTTCTGAACTAGGCTGGTATCGGTATGCCCTCGGGTATCTGGGGTTCCCCAGACATGCTGAAAAAGAAAAAGGAAGGGATTCAAAACGGAGAATCGAAGGAAAGATATATAGCTATTGGGGTTTATGTTTTTTTTAAATAAACTTTTCTCTTGAAAATACTCTCCTTAAAACATATTTTTGAAAGTATTTCTTTATAAATGCTTTTGAAAAAACAGTTTTTCAAAATCTCTTATCTGTTCTGGTAACCTTCAGCTCTGATACCACATGTAACACCCAATGTCCATTAATGTCACTCTCAAAGGGAATGCATTAATTTTCATGGAGTATTATTGGTGTATAGAACGGAATATAACAAGATAGATACATATATTGGTACTTGAAAATTTTAAAACAACTTTTATTGCAGTAGAGAAATAGTTTGGTTACAACAACATCAAAAACCAACAATAAAACCAAGTACACTTAATATCCATCTTGACAAATTGTTTTCTGAGTACATAAAATAAAAAAGCATAACCCCAACATAAGTAGCCATAAAAGAGATAAGCTGAACTTTACTTTCAGCAATCCAAGCACTTCCAAAAGAGAGAGAAAGAGATCCCAATCAAGCTCTACTAGAACTAGTCCCACCCTGAGAACCTTGTTGGGGGAGGGGGGAGGAAAAAAAGAGACGAAAACAAAGGGGGTCAGACATAAAGTCTGGAGAGTCCAATAACTTTAACAATATAATTATTAAAGTAATTAGGATAAGGCATAAACTGGTAAAACAAGGAATGAATATGAAACAAACGGGCATGACAAAACCAACAAGAGGAATAAGACAACGTTAATTGCGTTCCTAATCACCATAGGATAATTACTATACTGCACTAATACTAGTCACCCTAAAAGTTGATCCCGCCTACTTAACATAATAATCACAATAGTAGTTTCGTTTACCCCTAGCTGTCTTCATAGGTGTCGCCTTCCCTTATCTCCACTAGTTGTACCCACTATCCCCATGCATCGGCTCCCTAACTCGTAGATACCCGTGCTGGTCCCATAGTGGGGTGTATCACTTCCTAAAATGGCAACCCGATACCACTAAAGATGCACGGCTTATATCTACACGATGCAACAACGTCTTATCTACCAGCCCGGGCCCATGCACGCACATGACCCCGTTGGACTTGCGTTGCCACCGTTAACCCGTTTTGACCTCTTATAATCAAACCTAGTAATCGTGTCACGTCCTCGATCTAGCTTGAGCTCACTAAGATACTTAATGGGTTACTGGTTTGAAAAGGGTCCCCATACTTGACACAAGCTTTTCACCTATGCTTGGTCCCCACTAGGATTTCCCACTTAACCCCTTCTTATTCATGTCTTCTTACATGTTTCAATTTGGTTAAGTGTTTCTAATCGTATTTCACATGTCACCCATGTCACCCACTTAACCCCCATGTCCCACCACATGTTTATCTTGGTTAAGTGTTACTTAATTTATTATAACTATAACCTTGTAAGACCTCCCACATTAGACTACCATTTGCAGTTGCTGGATTTGCCGGGCAGGTCCGAGCAATCTTATACCGCAAATGAGCCTAACCTCGTGTCTTTACAATTGTTATGCATTTAATTTATGCCTTTGACCTCTCACATTAGACTACCGTTTGCAATTGCTGGATTTGCCGGGCGGGTCCGGGCAGTCTTATACCACAAACGAGCCTAACCTTGTATCTTAGGCGTTTATTATTACACATAATAATTTCACCCCAATATGAATTTATTATCCCCATTCAAATTGTCAATAATTTCCAAATTAATCTGTGTCCATAATTGTCACCTAAATTATGTCCATAGTTTTCAGGTATATAAATTATACCAATTAGTGTCTCAAATTAATTATATGCCTTTAAAGCCATTTTATGCCAATTCACAATATGTATATTTAATATTTTCCCATTGTCCCCACGTCGTTTTGTACGTTTAATACGAAATATGTTAGACTCGCAAATAGTCTAACTCATAAGAAAAGAAACATCACAACTTGCATAACGCATAAAATAGATCTAACTTGCAAATAAGAATTATAACATAAATTTGCATAGTCGATAACTTGCATAGGCAATAAACATATAAATCATAAATTTGCATAAACTATATACTGCTATGGATCTAAATAGAGATCTAAACATGAAAAATGTGAACTTGCATATGTGAAAAACTTTCATATAATTTACATACAAACTTGTATTAAACTTGCATACGTAATTTAGACATGTAAACTAATATCTCATGTTCTACATATAAACTCACATATATATATATATATATATATATATATATATACACACACACACACACACTTGATTCACATATAAACTTGTGTATAATTCGCATACAGACTTGCATATGATTCACATACAAACTAGCATATGATTTACATCCAAACTTGCATATAAACTGATGTCATAAAATGAATCAAGTTAAACATATGTGATTATGTAACACCCCACGTCCATTAATGTCACTCTCAAAGGGAATGCATTAATTTTCATGGAGTATTATTGGTGTATAGAACGGAATATAACAAGACAGATACATATATTGGTACTTGAAAAAATTAAAACAACTTTTATTGCAGTAGAGAAATAGTTTGGTTACAACAACATCAAAAACCAACAATAAAACCAAGTACACTTAATATCCATATTGACAAATTGTTTTCTGAGTACATAAAGTAAAAAAGCATAACCCTAACATAAGTAGCCATAAAAGAGATAAGCTGAACTTTACTTTCAACAATCCAAGCACTTCCAAAAGAGAGAGAAAGAGATCTAAATCAAGCTCCACTAGTCCTACCCTGAGAACCTGGGGGGGGGGGGGGAGGAAGAAAAGAGGCGAAAACAAAGGGAGTCAGACATAAAGTATGGCGAGTCCAATAACTTTAACAATATAATTATTAAAGTAATTAGGATAAAGCATAAACTGGTAAAACAAGGAATGACTGTGAAACAAATGGGCATGACAAAACCAACAAGAGGAATAAAATAACGTTAATTACGTTCCTAATCACTATAGGATAATTACTATACTGCACCAATACTAGCCACCCTAAAAGTTGATCCCGCCTACTGAACATAATAATCACAATAGTAGTTTCGTGTACCCCTAGTTGTCTTCATAGGTGTCGCCTTTCCTTATCTCCACTAGTTGTACCCACTATCCCCATGCGATCGGCTCCCTAAATCGTAGATACCCGTGTTGGTCCCACAGTGGGGTGTATCACTCCCCAAAGTGGCAACCCGATACCACTAATGATGCACGACTTATATCTACACGATGCAACAACGTCTTATCTACCAGCTCGGGCCCACACGCGCACATGACCCTGTTGGGCTTGCGTTGCCACTGCTAACCCGTTTTGACCTCTTATAATCAAACCCAGTAATCGTGTCATGTCCTCGATCTAGCTCGAGCTCACTAAGATACTTAATGGGTTACTAGTTTGAAAAGGGTCCTCATACTTGACACAAGCTTTCCACCTATGCTTGGTCCCCACTAGGATTTCCCACTTAACCCCTTCTTATTCATGTCTTCTTACACGTTTCAATTTGGTTAAGTGTTTCTAATTGTATTTCACATGTCACCCATTTAACCCCCATGTCCCACCACATGTTTATCTCGGTTAAGTGTTACTTAATTTATTATAAGTGTAACCTTGTAAGACCTCCCACATTAGACTACCGTTGTTGGATTTGCCGGACGGGTCCGGGCAGTCTTATACCGCAAACAAGCCTAACCTCATGTCTTTACAATTGTTACACATTTAATTTATGCCTTTGATCTCTCACATTAGACTACCATTTGCGGTTGATGGATTTGCCGGGTGGGTCCGAGCAGTCTTATATCACAAACGAGCCTAACCTCATGTCTTAGGCGTTTATTATTACACATAATTATTTCACCCCAATATGAATTTATTATCCCTATTCATATTGTCAATAATTTAAAAAATAATCTATGTCCATAATTGTCACCTAAATTATGTCCATAGTTTTCAGGTATATAAATTATTCCAATTAGTGTCTCAAATTAATTATATGCCTTTAAAGCCATTTTATGCCAATTCACAATATGTATATTTAATATTTTCCCATTGCCCCCATGTCGTTCGTATGTTTAATATGAAATATGTTAGACTCACAAATAGTCTAACTCATAAGAAAAGAAACATCACAACTTGCATAACACATAAAATAGATCTAACTTGCAAATAAGAATTATAACATAAATTTGCATAGGCAATAGACATATAAATCATAAATTTGCATAAACTATATACTGCCATGGATCAAAATAGAGATCTAAACATGAAAAATGTGAACTTGCATATGTGAATATGGTTTTCACCTAAACTTTCATATAATTTACATAAAACTTGTATTAAATTTGCATATGTAATTTAGACATGTAAACTTGATTCACATATAAACTTGTGTATAATTCGCACACAGACTTGCATATGATTCGCATACAAACTAGCATATGATTTACATCCAAACTTGCATATAAACTGATGTCATAAAATGAATCAAGTTAAACATATGTGATTGGACATATGAAATAGATCCACTAACATAAGTTAACAAAACTGTCATATGTTCACAAATATATGATAACAAAATTAATTAACATCACATGATTCAACAGGCATGTTCTCGTAATCTAAATTATAACTCATCATAATTAGTATATTAATTATTTTGTGAAAGAAATTGTACTCACTAAGACGGATTAGAGAAGAGAATAATTCATTCATCGTTTATATTAGAATACTGACTTGCAATTCCTAAGCTTTAAGAAGAAGATGAATTATTCCAGCAGCATAAGGACGTCTTTAACTTATTTTAATTAAGATTGAGGCAGCATAGCGTTGCAATGGTTTGGGGTGGAGAGAAAGTGAGGTTTAGGGGTGTTTAAATAGGTTAGGATCCAAATAATCTGTCCAGAAAACAAGTCCAGGTGCAAAATCTTGAATCTGCCTCGGATCTGACCAAATAAAGGGAGGTCGACCAGTAGGCCGACCTGTATAGGGGAGGTCGACCTCCTGGTCGACCTGGCCTGTGGCGGGAAAATTCCCATCCAGCCCGCTTCTGTGTTTTCATTTGAACTTTGAATTTGAATTCGAGCTATTTTAATTTATTTAAATCCCTGGAACTTCTGAAGGCCATAACTTTCTCTTACGAAGTCCGATTTACAAAAACTTGGACTCTTTCCAAGCAGAATTCAGAGACGAACGCAATGGCGTAACCCATTTCCCTTAATTCTTCTCCTAAAAATTAAGTGTTCTTAAATTTGTTAATTTTAATATTTAAAATTAAGGGGTGTTACATAAATCGTTTATAATTTCGTTTTAAAACGATTCAAACTTCATTTTCAATTTTAAATAAAAGTTGAATTCTCCTTATCATTATAATATATAAATGATAATATTTTTAAAATATCAGATTTTGAAATCATTTCCTTTTCGATATTCATTCTAAAATGAATAAAATTGATATAAATATCGTTTGTGTTAGAGTGGCGCAAATCTAATCAACAAGGCTTCGTATATTTCAATATTTTTGTGTCCATCCAAAATCGGACATAAAATCAAATTTTAATCCTTTATTAAATATTATTTTAAAATATTCTTTATTTTTAAATATTAGTCATTTTCCGAATTGGAATCAGACCCACTCAGTTACCATATAATTTATTTATATGGATTTCATACAACATATGTACTACAACACCAATCAGAACCAATTAACCATCATCCAGAGTGTATCACACAACTGCATAAGCACTAAATATAAATAATTAACGCTTACTGCAGTCTGTCAACCAATCGATTGACATACCACTAAACAATTGAGATTAGTGTATGCCAAATATCATCCCAATACCCGCTTACTGTAGAAACCCGCCCCCCATTTCCATTGTGAGTTTTTATTTTATTTTTATTTATTCATGTAATTAAAAATACAAATTTTATATGTGAAATGGCGCTATAAAAGTACGATTTTTATATATGTGATGACGCTATAAAAATATCATCCCAATACCCGCTTACTGCAGTAAGCGTTTAAAGATCACATTTACAAAAATCATATTTTTACATCGCTACTTATGTAATAAAAATCATATTTTTATTTCGTGGAAAACCAATTCTTTATATCGTTTCATACATATAAAAGATCACATTTTTAGCACAATGAGATTTTTAAAACAATGTATATGATTTAAAAATCATATTTTTACAATGCGATTCATATGATAAAAATCATATTTTTATAGCGTCATCTCATATGTAAAAATCGTAATTTTATAGCGCCATTTCATATATAAAAATCATATTTTTAATTACATGAATAAATAAAAATAAAGTAAAAAATCACAGTGGAAATGGGGGGTTTCTGCTGCGTGGATCGAGGAGGAGGCGGATGGCCTTGCTGGTGGTGCGGCGCAGAGCATTGGGCGGAGCAGGTGGTTTTGGGAGGCGGTTTGCTAAAGAAAGAGGAAGAGAGAGGATGAGGGTGCGACGGGTCAAAGGGGGTGAGGCGGAGGTGTCAGAAGGGGGTGGCGGCAGGCCAAGATGATGGGAGGAGGGGTTGTGGGTCAACGACGGCGGCTTCGGATGTTGTCGCCTTCGAAGGAACAGTGGAGGAGAGGAGAGAGAGGGGAAGAAGGGGGAAAGTGGCACGACGGCCTGATGGGAGGGCGCTCGATGACGGCGGCGACGGTCTGGCAGGGCGGTAGGGATTTTTTATTTATTTAAAACGTTGGGTTCTGTAGGGTGAGGGAGAAAGAGAGGTAAGGGGAAGGGATTATATATTTTATATTTAATTTAAATTTCAGAAAGGAAAATTTTATTTCATCTCTAATCCGAACCCAACGACTAACACCAACTAGCTAAATACCCCCATTCCGGACACAATTGGATATGTTTCGTAACCCAATTCGGTTATTATGATCATTTTTTCTTTAAATTAAAATATAAATCACTATATATATTTATTTTGAATGTACATCTTAATTTACCGCAGCCACATGCTGAATCCAAAGACTCCAGAAAAATAAATCTAGCTATGTTTTGACAATACAGTCCTAACAAAACTAATTTCATCGAATTTGTAGACATTTTGAAAAATGACCCTTTTTAAGGCGATTAAATTCAAACTGAAATTAACAATGCGTTTAAATTCGCCACGCTCACATATTGATTCCAAAAATTATGAAAATTGAAATCTAGCAATAATTTGACATTCCGGATCCAACAAAAGCGGTTTCATCGAAGACGAAGGTTGTTTGCAAAATGACTATTTTTAAGGGTTATATAAAATATGATATATATATATATATTCCATAATGACTTTTCTGAATTTTAAACTGGACATAACTTTCAATTCCTGCTATGAAATCTACATTTTTCACATTCGTTCAAAAGATATTATTCAACAGATTCAAATATAACTAGTTTTACCGAAATCCGATTTATTTTGAATCCTGTACATTCATTTGAAATTTCAAACTACAACGCCATTTCAGGATCGTTTTATAATTTAAATTAATTTATATGTTCTAACTTCGATTTATAAATTTTTAGTTGTTATTATTTAAAGTAAATCCTTTTAAATATTCAAAATTCATTAAAATAACCAAAATAAAAAATTTAAATTGGTTCTGAAATTCTGGGTTGTTACAATCTCCCCCACTTAAAATCTTTTCATCCTCGAAAAGGAACAGAGCTGAAAGTTGTTTTACTAACCAACTCAACTTTTATTTTGGCTTTCATTCTTCAACTTTTTAGTTTCTAAGAATTTTCTAATTTTTCAAAAATTTGGCTAACACCCTAAATTTTTGAAAAATTTCGCCGTAACCTTCTTTGTACGCGGAGACCTTTAAAACCGCAACTAGCCTTACAAGGCCCTCACCAATCCAAAAGAAAAAGAAAATGCCAAATAGCTAGCCAGTCGGCTCATAAAATCATCCAAACCTAATAAATTAGTAAACATGTACCTATTTTTCAGGCATACAATTTTATTCCTCTGCTTAGGTTCCCTGCTATGACCTGTTCAATATATATATGCATATATGTATGCAATTTCAACCAATTTTCAATTCAGTTCAATATTTGACACAATTTGGTTATATTTACTGTTCATTCACATAATGGTTTTATTAGTGGAATTAATAATCATCCATCACAATCAACAATCAATTAGTTGATTAAATTTTCAAATTCATAATTTTGTTATGTATATTCAAAATCATGGTTTTGATGCCAATTCATAGCAATACATTCTAACTATAATTTGGTTCTCATACCAGTCAGTTGGAAATATATAGGTATCTCACTTTTGAAACTCAAACATAAATACTAATGATGCGGCCACATCACCAGAATCATCTCGAGGCGACTAGAATGTGATTCTATATCTATCCAGTACATTTAAGGCTTTGTATACATGTTTGCAAGGCGTATATGCAAAATCTTCATATACTCGATTGTCCAAAATCAATTTAAAATACTCAAATACATATAATAAGGTTTAAATTTTCAAAACAAATTTTGTTTTCATTTTTATTTTCAAAAAATAACACTCTTCCAACTCATTCTAGGATACCACTGATCCCATCTCTAACGAGTTATTCTTATTGGATATTACTAATCCAATCTCTGATGAATACTTTTATTTGGTTCTAACGCGTCTTGTTCTTGAGCTCTGTAAACCAAAGCTCTGATACCACGATGAAACGACACAAACTCGCCCTTACGGGAAAGTCCAGATTGAGTTGAGAACACGACAAATCAGAATGCAAATAGAAGAACATTTCATTTCTTATTACAACAATTTACATCGAAGTATAAGAATATACACAGTATGAATAAATAATTTACATTGGAAAATATCAGAGATTCAAATTACAATGCAACGAAAAATTAGTACATAACACAACTGTAAGAGATACACGAATACAGAGCATTCTGAATATAGCTCCAGCTGTAAACCAGGATCCTGTGAATATAATATCAGCAAAACCAAAACTACTAGCTACCACTGTGGAAAATAGGGGACATAGAGTTTAGATTAAAACAATAAACTCTAGGTTAGTCATGTGATTGGTGTGAGAACTAAAACAGTTATTTAAAACTTTACTTTAAAAATAAAGTAAACCTAGGGACCACGCCGTATAACATGAAATGGGTTTCTCCCAAGAATACCAATGCATAAAATAAACAATGCAATGCTTTTTGAAAAAATGAAGCTATTATAAGACTCCGGTCCCATCACACAATGCATCGCAAGCCGGAGGATAGAGTTTTCCCTTATAATAGCCAAACATGCTTGGTACGTTTAAAACAAATCATTTGATACTATTATAAGTGTATAGTGTATAAAACAACTTCAAATATAAATGTACCAATCACAAACGACATGGGTACCATCTATCATGTCGCCATACTAGGCTCTACAATCAAAACCGAAATGTCATGTGTTGGAAATTGGATTTCTATCATGAGTCAAGGCAAGGGATGTACTCCTCGCCCACTTCGAGACACTCTAGCAAATGCTTTAGGATCTCCCGTAGTAGGCCCTTGGATCCTCCAAGGCCGGTCCTCCTTACGTTTTAGGATTGGCAATTCCTGAACACACGTTTTCCAGTCCTATATGACCTATCCATCGGCTCCGTAGTAACCGATATATTCGAGGCGCCTCACAATCCATCATCTACATAGGTAAAAATATAATAACTGTCTGGGCTCCATACCACACCACCCATAGCTAAAAAGAAACGTCATGTCCTCATTTGGTCCCTTATCCTGTTTTTGACTCATATTGAGGCGTGAGGCTCGCAAATTAACGTTATTCACAAAGCTATGCCCATTAAGGCCGTGCTTTGATCATCAACCACAAAACTCTGCTTTCCAACAGAAGCCTTGATCATTTGAATCTCAGCATGCCACATTGACAATTCACGCCATGCAACTGATGTCTATCGATATATAACCTCTGACTCATACGTCTCAGAGAAGGGTGTTAAGAAAGAGAATAAATTCTCCGCCGCCAAACAAATACATATTTAATAGAGATCAATCAACATAGAATAAAATCTAATGTTAGACACACATCCATTTACTAGTTCGTTCTGGGCCTGAACAAAACCAGAGGCACCTTATTCCTCGTCCCATATGTCCAATACAGGAGAGAGGTCCTTGCATATCCGGTCGATCTCCAAGTACGTCTGGATGACTACCACTTATTACCTTATCTTGGGTGTACAACCAAATCAAGACATCAGTAATCATTCAAACAATGTGAGGACCTTCGGTCTTCAACCACCATCTTTATCGTCGACATATCGTCGAATCAGTTATTCAGAATGGGTATAAACCCGACCTTTTCGAATAACTCGCGTGTATTATAATCAAGTGATATGAACACCGAACATACGCCTCATTCCAATCCAGAATATTCTTTTATTTAAATATTCTTTTCACAATTTAAACCAAATTAAGGTTTTCCAAACTAGTCGGGATTAGTGAACATTACAAAGAAATCATTTATTTTATTTCCCAATCCCAAACTATTCATCCTATGGAGCAAAACTGGTCATACTCCATATCTAACACCACGGTGTTATCGGTAAATTTAATTACCATTTCACGTTTAAATCTAATTAAAGGTTTAACTATCGCTTGGAGCAAAACTGGTGATACTCCATTCTCAATCATTTCCCAAATTTGATAATTTAAATTTGTTGTATATAACGGTGTTGTATACACAATTATATGATTTTTGTTTGATGATAACAACCAAATATATATTCCTTTAAATGTGTTTGTAATCGTAATGATTCATATATTTATCACATACAAAAATATAATATTTATATTTAAATAAAATACGACTGTATATAAATTCAAATATTAACACAGTATTTTATTTAAATAGAATATTTTATTTCAATATTCAAACAGTACAAATTTTACAACTCCAACTATTTGTACACTTCACTGATAATTTTCATTTCAATACATTTCAGTTCATATCAAGTTCTCACTCAACTCTAACACAGTCTCTCAGTCATACATTCACATTTCATATATACATTTACACACTGGCTTGTGCTTTCTGTCTTCTTGTCTTCGGTCTTCAATCTTCTGTCTTCACGTCACAGTCAGTCCAGTCTTCATCTGCTTACCTGTCACATGAAATACACACACAGTACACTACAACAGAAATATTTTTAAATTCTAGCAGATATAATTTTTATTTTTAAAAATTTATTTGCCTCAGATTTCTGGTGTGTTTCTCATCATCTTTCTGACTCGATCTGATTTTCATATCCATTCGACTGTGTCTAGACAGCTTGTGATATTCACAGTGATACACTGTAAATACCACAAGGCAGACAACATATATATATATCTCAATACAGGGACAGATAACTTGTCTGGATGGCTGCATATACACACATGCATGTATATACACGTGTGCACTGCCTCGCCAATCCAGTGTGCAACTGAGGAGTAGCCACGTGGACCTTCTCGACTCAGTGCACATGGAGTCAAAGTCAACATGGAGCCAAAAATCAGCAAAGTCAACATGGTGCCAAAGTCAACAAACATACAAAGCCAAAGCGTCGAGCCAAGAATTTCAAATCATGTACAAAGCAACTTATTCAAAGTGGTCGAGTGGTCAAGTCTGTGCCAAACATCCACAATGATCTATCTCAGACATGCATGTTCAATGAATTTTGTTTCAGCAAAAATGACAATGCAGATTAGTTATAACATGGTGAAGACCAACTCAAGTTGAAGTCTAAACCGGTGCATACAAGAATGGTTCATCATAGCAGATCACTCAACATGGATCAAAAGGAAACAACTCAGTTTCATGTTAGCCAACACAGCAGATATACAATCAGCTCAGCAGTGCATAGGCAAATCCAAATAAGCATGAATGGTTCAGCATATACAGATGAAGCAGGTTATACATAATGGTGACCCAGCAAGAGTGATCGAGCATAATGCTAAGCAATGGAGCAATGGAAATTAGCGGCATAGATTACATACAAAGCAAGAAGTGAACATATGCAAGCTCATTCCATAGATGATCAATGGTGAAAGACAGTAACTACTGTATGGTGATGGAGCATGCAACAAGCCTATATGCAACTTACATGTTATTCAAGACAGGATAATCTTTGAGAAGGCACATCATACACAAAGTATATATGCTGACATATACATGCAAGCATGGATGTGTGTAAGCATAGAGTCTTGTGCACATTTATATAATCAACAAGGGTTAAACTGCAATAGCATGTTTATGGAAGCAATCAATATTTTTTTGCAAAACATGAATGGCAAGACTCGATCCAGATTTAATTGAGCATGGATGCAACTCTTTCCAGAAATCGATTTGTAGGAAAGTGTGTGCCAAGAATTTTTAATTCCAGAAACCATGCATGGAATTTGAAACAGAGAATTGTGTGTTTCCAGAAATGAAAATTAAATTTTCTCCTACCAAGTCCAGATTCATCACAACAGTCACGCAACAAAGTCAAAGCCAAGGAATCCATTTCATTCAAGACAGAATATCAAAAGAGGCAAGAAAACATTTATTTGTTTTCAATATCTTTCCAGATAATTTCATTTCATATTAGGCAAGAAATCAATGGAGCAATCACACAATGAACAAAAGGGAATTCACGGTTTTAATTCTTTCCAGAAATGCTAAATTACGAAATTCTTTAAAGCCGATAATTACAAAATCAAAAAGGGGAAGATCTGTTTTTAAAGGGCCACGCAAAAATTCAAATTCAATAAAACCATTTCAAAAGAGGAAACCGCACAAAATCAGTCGAGCAATACAATACGAAATCAGAGGTTAAGGTTTTTTTTTGTTTTAACCCTATAAGTTTACACCAAATTCATCATCGGCAGCTATGGAAAACTAACCCAACATTCCAAATCGAAAACCCAAGCATCAAAAATTCAGAGCATAAATCGATAAATAAATTCAGAGAAACTCACGAGTTTATCAGAGAGATTCGATCTCGTTCCCATATCGCTGAACAAGAGAGCAGTAACACTCGAAGCCAGACTGAAGAACAACATCGATGTATTAGCAGTCGAATTGACTTGGGACGAAGAAGAAACCCTAGCAAATAACCCTAGTCGCCATTTATTTTCTCCAGAGTACAAAAGGAGATCGGGCAAAAGCAAAACAAAGGGGCCGGCCTTTTTTCTTATTTGACTTGCCATGACTCAAAAGAAAAAGGGGATGACCCCTCTTATTTAATCTCCTTTAGTTTATTTTAAAACAAGGGTTTCCATTTGTTTTTGTTTTTAATGTTTGTATTTTTTTTGTATTTTGTAAACCGAATTCAAATAGTGTCTAGATCTGTAAAGTCTAGGTAAAACAGTCAGGGTGTTGACTGTCAGTTTCAGAGTCTGTAAAATTCTGGGATACGGATTACGGGGTTGTAATTCGGGGAAATCTAATCGAAGGGATATCGATCAGTCTACGGTTTTGAGCGTAGGGTTAGTACAGGAGCAGGGAGTGCGAGTTTACAGTGTCTGTAAGCGGGATCTGTTATTAACACCTAGTAGAAACCTTAGGAATGCAGCAGTAAGCAAGATTTGCCGAAGCTGGGTATCTCTGTGTGTTATTTACTTTCTGTACTTACTTACTCTGCTTTATCTGTGCTGGGATTAATTTTTTAATTATTTGATAAACTGTGATAAACCCTATTCACCCCCCCTCTAGGGTTAATCTAGATCCAACAAGTGGTATCACAGCAGGTATTTTTTAACTCTAGAGAAATGGTGAATTCTAGTTGTCAGTCTTCTGAGAATCAGTCCAGTCGTACTCCATTTATTTTCGATGGTACAGATTTTTCAAATTGGAAATTAAAAATGGAATTATATTTAAAATCTATTGATATTAAATGTTGGGATACTGTTATTAATGGTTATGATATGGTCAATAGGAACGATATTGGATTTAATTCTCGTGCTATTCACACTTTGTATTCTTATATTGATGATGTCCAATATAACCTCATTTCTCATTGCTTGGCTGCGCAGGAAATATGGGATTTTCTCAATAGAAAGTATGGAAAGATCGACAACAGCAGCTCAAAACCCAAAGTGGTCAACTCAGATTCAGATCTATGCTCAGGAGAAGAAACAAATGAAAATTCAAGTAGATCAGACGATGGAGACTCAACAGACAATGAGACTGAAAGCTTCTCATATGAAGAGTTGGTTTATATGTGTACTGATTTAACAAAAATCGTTGATAAACTCCATCGTAAAAACAAATATTTGAAATCTAAAAATCACGAGTTAAATAGCAAAATTAACTGTTTGGAATCAGAATCTACAAATGTCATGAAATTAGAAAATTCTGACTGTGAAAGTTGTTTGAATTTGAAAACTGACCTCGTTCATCTCAATAAAAATATTCAAAGGCTTAAAGAGGAAATTCTGATTTTAAAAGATAACGAGGTTGAGCTAAAAGATTCAAACAATTCTTTGCAAAAAGAATTTAATAATTTTAAAGCCATCAAAAGTTCCAAACATGAAATTGCTGAGAAAGAATGCTTGTTGAAAAGTGATTTAATTTTAAACGAGCTTGAAAAAGAGATTGAGAATTTCAAGAAACTTGAATTTGAAAAACAAGTTAAATTTGAATCTGAAATCTTTGAGTCCAAGACCAAAATCAAACTTCTTGAAAACGAAAATTTGTCTTTGAAACAAAATGATACTGAAAGGAGAAAGATCAACATTAATCGTTGTTCATATCTGATAAAAGAAAACTCTGATCTTAAATCCAAAATTCAACGATTAGAATCAACTTTGGATAAATTTTCGAATGGAGAAAAATCGTTGAATATGCTGTTACAAAACCAATTTTCGGTTGGTCATAAACAAGGTCTTGGTTTTGGAAAAACAAGTGTTTTTGAAAAATTGAATTCTTGTGATTTTAAAAATCCTTTAAATTGCTTTAAAAAGGGTCTTTCTGAAAATTTGAATTTTGACAATTCCAAAAGGTTTTTAAATCACAAACGAGACAAGAATTGGTTAGATAACAATCCAGTTGAACAGATGTGGACCCCAAAAGGAAATAAAATGATTTTTGGAAAAACTAAACAAGTTTGGGTTCCTAAAGGCACAAAGATAGATTCGAATGGGATGTTATACAAACAGGTTTGGGTACCAAAAGTGGTAAACAAATTTCAGAGTGGTTTTACAAATTTTGTTAGACCACTTGATCCACTTAACTGCTAGGTACCAGTGAAGGTTGAGGAACTGCTATGCTGAAATGAGATTGATTTCAAGCTGTTCTATATTTCTGTATTCTTTACAATTCCTTGGCCAAGATTTACTGAGTTAGAGATTCTGGTTTACACTGATTTCAGGTATGATCTCTGAACTTGTCTTTGTAAATATTTTTTTGTTTATTTCTTCTTCTACCCCTTTCCTTTTTATTTTTTTTTCTTTTTTGTTTGTCCTGAGTTGATTTGACACTGCCATATTCTTCTTATTCTGCGCTTCATTAACTTCCGATTGCAGTACTTATGATTTTCTGGAAATTCGTTTAATCTGTATAAAACTGTCATGTTTTAATTCTTCCAGAATCTGAATTTAAACTTGTATATATCTGCAATTGTTTTGGAGTTTATTTTTTTTTCTGAAATTCTAACAGTGCTGAAGCATTCATATCATATCTTGAACACTGTTAGTATAAATTCAAAAATTTTGAAGATCTGAAAATTTAATGAAATTTCACACACCTCTGCTGTTTTTGAGTCTCTTCTAATCTATTTTAGAAAAGCTCAATATATTATACTCATTACAGCACTTTGTTATTCATCAGTTGTGATAGTTTCAGAAATATTCAGATTGGCTTGAATTTTTTAAAATTGTCTAGAATCTCAGTGATACATCTTAAAAATCATTGTTATTCATGATCATTATGGTTAGAATTTGTTTGTTTGAAATCATCTGAAACTATTAATATCTTGAATAATCACACACCTCCTAAATTTGAAATTATCAACCTTGTGTGACTGATTCATTATATTTCAAAACTTGACATTGATTCAAGTGATTTCAAATAAATTATTTTGGATCATGAGTATCTATCAAATCTGATGTAAATGATCTGATTTTCTTTGGGCTTGTCTGAAATTCTTGTGAAAAATTCTTTGAAAAATTGGTGTTAAATCTCTCTATTATTTCATGGTTATTTGATTTGAATGATTGTTTGTTTAAAATCATTTGAAATTATTGATTTATTGAATCACACACATATTCTGAATGTGAAAATAATAATTTGGTGTGATCGATTCATTGAATCTAGAGATTTTCCATATTCCTCAAATGATTTCAAATAAACGGTAGTTCTAATCTTGGATCATGAAAGTTCTTATGTGACCATCCCCAGACAAGTCTGATGTGATATTGTGTTCTGCACTGCTCTGATACTGTTCTTAGATAATTGCTTATTGTTTGATTTGTCTGCTTGGGCTTTAAATTTCTGTTGTCTGTGATATCATAGTTTGTCTCCATTGTCTTGGTAAAATCCTCGAGAAAGCGAGAACAAGTGGTATCAGAAGTGCTTATATTTGTTTCACCCATCTGTACTGAGATTCAAATTTTCACCTTGTATAGCTCCATACATTTTTTTCCCTTATACAAATAAATGTGCTAAATTTGTCTGGCTGGGTTTGTGTTTAAATTTCTTTGGTCTGAGATGTCCATGATGGTCCATCAGGGTGTAATTAAAATCCTCGAGAGGGAGACTACAATTGGTATCAGATGTGCTGAATTTTTTTTTGTATATATTTTAATCACTCTTGTCCTGTATAGCTCTTTATATTCCTCTTGTAATTAATTTTCAATTTTAAGATTATTTATTTTTTATTCATTCAGAAATTGAAATCAATATCCAAATTGTTCTGTATTTATAATTCATCAAAATATATCAGAATCTGAAATTGTGATGAATTATGACTGCAATATATTTCACAACAAGAGGAGATTTTATCTGGATTTTCATGATGGTTGAACATTTATTATAATATCTTTGAACTGGCAATTATTTCACGACCATACTCATTATCTATCATCATTCTGCCATCCATGATAATTTTTTTTTATAAATGTGGAGAGTTTAATATTTTTTTTAAAAATCATCTTGAATAAACAGTGAAAATATTTGTGATGGAATTGTGGTTATGTTATTTTTCAGAATTAGTGTCAGTTGAAAATTTTCAATAATCCCGGTACAGTTGGCCATATTTCATAATATAATTAATTTAGAAATTTATTTCACAGTCCATTTCTGTACCTATCACATTTCAATCATTCATATTGGTTGTATATACTGGGGAGTCTTTTTTTTATTTAAAGCTGAAAATGATAAAATATATAATTGATACATAAGCGTGTCTCTAACCTCATTTAAAAATCCAAGCTCTGGTTATGTATGGTTATGAGACAACTTATAATTTAAGCTGCGACTGACCTCATTTAAAAATCCAAGCTCTGGTTATGCGTGGTCAGGGTGCTCTTAAATAAATAAATAAAAATTAAAAAAAAAAAGAGAAATAATGTGCTATAAATTAAAATTATCTTGAAATTCTCCTTGGTGTGTCAAAACCAGTCTATCAATCCATGCTCTAATCTGTGAAATGTGTTGAAATCTTATGTAGTATTATGATTTGTTGATTGATAGCTATTGGGATTTGAGATTATTCGATTTTGTCACTTAAATTGAATTATTAACTATAGTCCAAATCCGTCACTGTTTTTATGCTTCAACTTATAAATCTTTTTGAAAATTATTTGAAATTCTTTTTTATTTTACTCTCCTCATTTATATAAATTTCATCGTAAATCAGTCATTTTCTGCATTGTGAAATATGCCACTAGTTCTCAGTTTATTATGATTTTTGTTTGACTGATTGAGATTTATGATGACCATTCTTTCTCTTAAGCTAAAATCATATTTTTAGTGTTTTTTCATCTATATTTTAAACTCTGTATCCTTTTGATGATAACAAAAGGGGGAGAATGAATTAGATTTTGATTTATGAGTGAATATTTTATAAATATTTTTAATTTTGAAAATTTATTATTATTCATACATTTCACTCATGCACAGTTATAGGGGGAGTTTAGTTGTAGGGGGAGCATTCAAATAGAGGGAGTTTCTATTGTTCACTGTAAAACACATTTATTATATTCAAAATCTTAATATTTGTTTGTCATCATCAAAAGGGGGAGATTGTTGTATATAACGGTGTTGTATACACAACTATATGATTTTTGTTTGATGATAACAACCAAATATATATTCCTTTAAATGTGTTTGTAATCGTACTGATTCATATATTTATCACATACAGAAATATAATATTTATATTTAAATAAAATACGACTGTATATAAATTCAAATATTAACACAGTATTTTATTTAAATAGAATATTTTATTTCAATATTCAAACACTACAAATTTTACAACTCCAACTATTTGTACACTTCACTGATAATTTTCATTTCAATACATTTCAGTTCATATCAAGTTCTCACTCAACTCTAACACAGTCTCTCAGTCATACATTCACATTTCATATATACATTTACACACTGGCTTGTGCTTTCTGTCTTCTTGTCTTCAGTCTTCAATCTTCTGTCTTCACGTCACAGTCAGTCCAGTCTTCATCTGCTTACCTGTCACATGAAATACACACACACAGAGTACACTGCAACAGAAATATTTTTAAATTCTAGCAGATATAATTTTTATTTTTAAAAATTTATTTGCCTCAGATTTCTGGTGTGTTTCTCATCATCTTTCTGACTCGATCTGATTTTCATATCCATTCGACTGTGTCTAGACAGCTTGTGATATTCACAGTGATACACTGTAAATACCACAAGGCAGACAACATATATATATCTCAATACAGGGACAGAAAACTTGTCTGGATGGCTGCATATACACACATGCATGTATATACACGTGTGCACTGCCTCGCCAATCCAGTGTGCAACTGAGGAGTAGCCACGTGGACCTTCTCGACTCAGTGCACATGGAGTCAAAGTCAACATGGAGCCAAAAATCAGTAAAGTCAACATGGTGCCAAAGTCAACAAACATACAAAGCCAAAGCGTCGAGCCAAGAATTTCAAATCATGTACAAAGCAGCTTATTCAAAGTGGTCGAGTGGTCAAGACTGTGCCAAACATCCACAATGATCTATCTCAGACATGCATGTTCAATGAATTTTGTTTCAGCAAAAATGACAATGCAGATTAGTTATAACATGGTGAAGACCAACTCAAGTTGAAGTCTAAACCGGTGCATACAAGAATGGTTCATCATAGCAGATCACTCAACATGGATCAAAAGGAAACAACTCAGTTTCATGTTAGCCAACACAGCAGATATACAATCAGCTCAGCAGTGCATAGGCAAATCCAAATAAGCATGAATGGTTCAGCATATACAGATGAAGCAGGTTATACGTAATGGTGATCCAGCAAGAGTGATCGAGCATAATGCTAAGCAATGGAGCAATGGAAATTAGCGGCATAGATTACATACAAAGCAAGAAGTGAACATATGCAAGCTCATTCCATAGATGATCAATGGTGAAAGACAGTAACTACTGTATGGTGATGGAGCATGCAACAAGCCTATATGCAGCTTACATGTTATTCAAGACAGGATAATCTTTGAGAAGGCACATCATACACAAAGTATATATGCTGACATATACATGCAAGCATGGATGTGTGTAAGCATAGAGTCTTGTGCACATTTATATAATCAACAAGGGTTAAACTGCAGCAACATGTTTATGGAAGCAATCAATATTTTTTTGCAAAACATGAATGGCAAGACTCGATCCAGATTTAATTGAGCATGGATGCAACTCTTTCCAGAAATCGATTTGTAGGAAAGTGTGTGCCAAGAATTTTTAATTCCAGAAACCATGCATGGAATTTGAAACAGAGGATTGTGTGTTTCCAGAAATGAAAATCAAATTTTCTCCTACCAAGTCCAGATTCATCACAACAGTCACGCAACAAAGTCAAAGCCAAGGAATCCATTTCATTCAAGACAGAATATCAAAAGAGGCAAGAAAACATTTATTTGTTTTCAATATCTTTCCAGATAATTTCATTTCATATTAGGCAAGAAATCAATGGAGCAATCACACAATGAACAAAAGGGAATTCACGGTTTTAATTCTTTCCAGAAATGCTAAATCACGAAATTTTTTAAAGCCGAGAATTACAAAATCAAAAAGGGGAAGATCTGTTTTTAAAGGGCCACGCAAAAATTCAAATTCAATAAAACCATTTCAAAAGAGGAAACCGCACAAAATCAGTCGAGCCATACAATACGAAATCAGAGGTTAAGGTTTTTGTTTTTGTTTTAACCCTATAAGTTTACACCAGATTCATCATCGGCAGCTATGGAAAACTAACCCAACATTCCAAATCGAAAACCCAAGCATCAAAAATTCAGAGCATAAATCGATAAATAAATTCAGAGAAACTCACGAGTTTATCAGAGAGATTCGATCTCGTTCCCATATCGCTGAACAAGAGAGCAGTAACACTCGAAGCCAGACTGAAGAACAACATCGATGTATTAGCAGTCGAATTGACTTGGGACGAAGAAGAAACCCTAGCAAATAACCCTAGCCGTCATTTATTTTCTCCAGAGTACAAAAGGAGATCAGGCAAAAGCAAAACAAAGGGGCCGGGCTTTTTTCTTATTTGACTTGCCATGACTCAAAAGAAAAAGGGGATGACCCCTCTTATTTAATCTCCTTTAGTTTATTTTAAAACAAGGGTTTCCATTTGTTTTTGTTTTTAATGTTTGTATTTTTTTTTATTTTGTAAACCGAATTCAAACAGTGTCTAGATCTGTAAAGTCTAGGTAAAACAGTCAGGGTGTTGACTGTCAGTTTCAGAGTCTGTAAAATTCTGGGATACGGATTACGGGGTTGTAATTCGGGGAAATCTAATCGAGGGGATATCGATCAGTCTACGGTTTTGAGCGTAGGGTTAGTACAGGAGCAGGGAGTGCGAGTTTACAGTGTCTGTAAGCGGGATCTGTTATTAACACCTAGTAGAAACCTTAGGAATGCAGCAGTAGGCAAGATTTGCCGAAGCTGGGCATCTCTGTGTGTTATTTACTTTCTGTACTTACTTACTCTGCTTTATCTGTGCTGGGATTAATTTTTTAATTATTTGATAAACTGTGATAAACCCTATTCACCCCCCTCTAGGGTTAATCTAGATCCAACAAAATTATCTCATTCACATTTCAATCTAATTAAAGATTCATTAAAACTCCACTTAGTTTTAATCTTCCCAAAAATCAATATTAATGATTATTTAACTTTGGGAAATCAAACATGCCACACTGACAATCTACACTGTACTATTGATTTCTACCGATATATAACCTCTAAGATCATACGTCTTAGAGAAGGGTGTTAAGAAAAGGAATAAATTCTCCGCCACCAAACACATATATATATATATATATTTAGTAGAGATCAGCCATACAGTTCTAAACACAATGCTAAACATGTAATCCGGACTTTAACTGGGTTAAATAATTAGTGTCATTTAAAACACAGTTCACGATAAACCCAAAATCACATTCGATTGATTAGGGAGTCTTCACGGAAAACAGATTAATATATATAATCTATTAGACCAAAAATTGGTTCTAACACCCAAACTAGTTATGATTTCAATGAAATAGAATCAAAAGGCAGTAAAGAACAAACGATTTATAGTGGTTCGGCGTTAACGAGCTTACGTCCACTTTGTTTTCTTTTGATTGATGACTTGAATACAAATATAGCAATGATTCTCACTCAACCTCACAATTACAATGCATAAACTTGCTCAAATTCCTCAAAAAATGGACTTTAAGGGATGACTTTGATCTGATTATGATTGTAGAATTCGTCTATGGAGGAAGTATAGACTG
Organism: Allium sativum; assembly: GCA_030737875.1. Classification (NCBI taxonomy): domain Eukaryota; kingdom Viridiplantae; phylum Streptophyta; class Magnoliopsida; order Asparagales; family Amaryllidaceae; genus Allium; species Allium sativum. The sequence goes on along the minus strand of CM060915.1, from coordinate 44,805,887 downwards.
AGAATTTGCCAAAAGATCCCTTCAAATGCCTCTAGATGGTGTATTTATAGGTGAAAAATCTCCTCGAAGTAGCTCTGGTTCGGAATTGCGTGGCATCCATCCCTTGAGAGTCGGGTTCGGAGGCTCCAGGATGGCTACAACGCACTGATTTAGTAGGAGATTGTGGGAGAAATGGTCAGATCTTGTCTGAGTCTTCAGGGGATATGCGCAGCAACGGCTACAAATTCGAAGGGAAAGAGAGGTTCGGATCGGGGCCTCTGATCCGATGATGCAATTGTCCCTTGATGTTGCTGATGTACTCATCCGATCCGAACCGTTTGGATTGCTTGCTTTCTTCTGGTGTCACTGAAGTGTTTCTCCGATCCAAACCGCTTAAGCCACCTGCTTTATGATGTTGATGCCATACTCTTCCGATCCGGTCCGATGTAATTGATTGACATTGAAAAGTGTTTATTTTATGACTCTTATGCTTTATCTTTTGTAAATAAATAAATGATACTTTGGGTATTTTTATGTGTTTTTACAGATTTCAAGCGTTGCCTCCTTCAATTCAAATCAAAGGCCAACTACAAGAAAGAGCTACTTCCTCACATCAAATTCATTTCAATTGCAAAAGAAGTAGTAGCTCACTGGTAAAGGCATAGGAATTGGTGCTGAGAGACCCGAGTTCGAACCCCGTCAAGCTCACTTTTTGCCAAAGAAACGGAGCGCGTTCACACTGGCCCTTTGCTTTGAGAAATATTTGGACTAGTGTTATGTTATATATATACATACACATATTCATGTGTATGTATTTATGATGTGCACCAATTAACATTTCAGCAATAGCCATATTCTTATCATGGAATTAAATTCAAATCATTCAATTTCAATTAGAAGAATTTCTGATTGAATTGCTGCCAAGAAAAGATACATTGTGAAGATTTTATCCTTTGTGCCTTGGGATTCTAATAAGCATCCTTGTTTGGAAGAATCAATTACATGCACCAATCAATTAGCCACATGAGAGAATTGAGAGATATGGAAAATATTTACCATAATATGCCCAGATTTTCTCCAATCAAGTTAGTCAAGGAAGGCAAGAGATAATCATGAATGAGGAGGCCCATTTATCCACAGACCTAATTAGGTTTTTCCCATTCTCATCTATAAATATGTGTTGTAACCATTGTAAAAAGGATTCATTCTTCTGTACTCTCTTTTAGTTTTAATAAAGCTTTCTTTTCTTTAGTTTCTGCATTTTATTTCATGGCAAATTGTGTTGTCTAGTCAATTAGATTTGCTAGAACACAATTTGCTATTGCTTCTATTTTTCTTACTAGTGATTGACCGTCTGATTAGATTCAGCGGTAATCCTAGTTTTTATTTTCAGTTGTTGATTTCTTTTCTGCAATTTTATTTCCAGTGTTCTATTTTATTTTAATCATTGAATTTATTACAGATCCGATTAGATTCGAATCTGTAGTGAATTTAATTGCATCTTTTATTCGTAGTTTTAGTTTTTATTTTGTTTTGCAAAAATCAACCTCCAGCTTCGTCTAACTCGCCCAAGAGATTAGATAAATAATTTGATTTAATTCACCTCCCTGTGTTCGACCTGTATGCTTGCAGAATTTATTTCAAATATCGCGCTTTTCTAATTCATAGACTAGCGTCGATCAAGTTTTTGGCGCCGTTGCCGGGGAGGTAACGATTAAATTTTGTTATTTATTTAATTTCTGATTCGTGTTAGTTTTGTTTTTATTTTTTTTTGATTCTGTTTAAAAAAAAATCTTGTTTTTATTTTATATATAGAAAAAAAATCTCTTTTAGTTGATTTGGTATTGATAATTGATGCCATAATCTTCTAAACAAAAAAAAACAATCTTTCCATTCTTTCCCCTTCTTTTGCATTGATTACATTCTGACCTATTTTCTTCTAATTAAAAATAAAAATAATTTTTTTTTTTTTGCATTTTCCTTTTCTGCTCCTGTTTTTGATTTCTTTCCTTCTGCTTTGTCTGCCGTAACTTCATACCACCTCAAACAGTCCCTTCTCCATCTACCAATTTCATTCCTCATACACCAAACCATCACCACAAAATAGTCTCTGTTCAATAAACCAGTCCACATCAAATAACACCAATCACCCACGATTCCACTGCTCTTTACCATTCATCAAACACAACAGTCCATCATCCCCTCACAGAGCCTCATCCACAACACCACGTTCATCCACAGCCAATAACCATCATTCCGCAACAGTTTCTCATCCTCACCCCGTAAACAACCAAAACCGCACCCTGTACAACTTCCATACATCCACTTCATAAGTCCGGATCCACCTTTGCCATTGACTGAATTCATCATCCACAACAACTCACGGATCCTCTTCACCAGAAAATACCACGCCATCAGCTAACTCTACAAAATACCGTATCAACCATACAAAAAACAAACCACGTTCAGCCTTTCTGCCATCTCCAAACCATCAGACCCGTCTTCTTGTCCACTTAACATCTGCCCCAACATCTTCACAAATCCATCATAACCCTTTACCGCAAATTCCAGAATGCTCAAGACCCTAATTCAATTCGAAAACCACACAAAAATCGCTTTCATCTCTGCCAATAATCTCCACGCACCGAATAGCTTCGAACCCCAGTACCTGAATCGAAGATCCTCAAATCCGATTCGAGCTTCAAAAACCCAATTCGAGACATCAACTCAACAACCACATCCCAAATCGCTCCCATCACGATTCAAAAGAAAGCAACCCAAAAATCCCGTCCGATTCCCCACCACGCAAACTTCTGAACCCCCTTCTTAGAGCCAAGTAACCCCAAATCAAATCGAAAAAAGGGGTAAAAGAAAACGGAATTGGTGCTTGAATTGCTTTGGCTTGATCGTTACTTTTGTCTGATTCAATTACAGTTGGTAAAATTAGGGTGTGATTTTATTTTCGGTGTTTGGGTCGGTTTCAGAGAATAAGACTTCTGAGAAATAGCGTTGGGATTTCTTGCTGAATATGGTGCTTGTACTGACCGGTTTATAATCACTATGTGTTCATATTAACTGGCGCAAAACAAAAGGAAAGAGTTTAGAGTTTCCAGTCTTTAGTTTTTCTGCCCAGTTGATTGAGTATTTCCGATATTGTACAGAGGAAAGTGGGCGTGAGTATTTGTAATTTGGACCGAAATTTTCTTTGTGATCCTGGAGAAAGTTTGTTTACATATTGGTTCGATTGCGATTGGGATACAGTGCTATTTTTCCCCCCTCTGTTGTTATCAGTCTGTTTTATCTAGGTGGGTCCATTTATAAAAAAGAAAGAAAGAGAAGTCTGTTTTAGTTTGTATGGTCTTTCAATTGTTTTTGTGGCAGTTAGTTTAAAATTTTCTCCTAGTTAGTTCTTATCTTAATTCCAATTTTTTTTTTTTAAATCCTTTCTTTTGCTGTTTTATTTCTTTTCTTTAAAAAAAAAAAGGGAGAAGATGAATTCTTGTTTTCGGTTTGACCGCACCTTGGATTTTGAACGTTGCACGTGACTTAAGTTTCTTTCTCTTTGAGTTTTTTTTTTATTTACATCAAGGTTATTTTTCTTTTCTTTAAAAAAAAAAAGGAGTTCTAAATCAAAAGCCAACTTTGAAGTGAAGATTCAAGCAAACAAATTGAAGGATACAGTCAAGCAATTTGCAGACAAATATTTGATTTGAAATTATCGGAGCGGTTGCACACCAAGTGGGGTGTGAACGCGCTAGCGCTTCCCAAATTCACTGGAGGACTGCCGATCAAGGTGAGAAATTTTTAAAACACTACAGGTGCTCTGCTGCAAAGAAAAAAAAAATATATCGACAATTGTTGTAAAAAAAATTCTGCAGGGGCAACGGCTTTGAATGTACAATTTTTAATTTTTGCAATTATTTTGTGTGATTGTTGTTATTTCTGCATTTTTATTCATTCTGTTAAGGGCAATACCCCAATTCACATAAGGTGAGGGATTTCATCACCCTTTCCTTAGCCCACAAATTGCATTTCATCGTAGAATCTGACTAATAATAACGGTTAGACGTTGGACTTAAGGGAGTCACGGGCTCATCTAGGGCTTAATTATATTGTGATAGTTGATTCATTTGGAACGAATTATTTCTTGGTGTCTAGACTACGGCAGAGAAATAACCGTTTATGAATATTACGGTGATTCATAAATATTATATCGGTTGTTACTCTGAAGGTACTTAAACCTTCGGCTGCATTGCTAGGGTGATTCCTGGTGCACCGATAACTCCTGTCCGTTAACTGGCTAAGAAATCTTTTGATCTAAGTAATCAAACGCATCACTTTATAATTTTGGGTTAAGAGCCAATAAGGACAGAAAACTTCATTGTAGCTAATTTCTATGCTTGCATTTAACAACAATGAGTGAAAAAAGTGTTAGCCAACAAAATTCTCCTAGGGGTTCTCGTATCAACCAAAATTTTCCAACCGAATTGGATCAAAATCGAGTAAATCAAAATTTTCCAAACTTTGGGGATCAAAACCAAATAAATCAAAATTTTCAAAATCTCAATATCCAAGTGGATAGACCCTTGTCTCTTCGTGATCGATGTTATCCTACTAGGACCGTTCAACCCTCTGTCATTGTGTTTCCACCAGCTGAAGGGAACAATTTTGAGCTAAAACATTCTTTTATCCAAGGGGTACCAAAGTTTACTGGATCTGAAAATGCTTATGAATTTCTAAGTGAATTTGAATTGTATGCCTCCACAAAAAAATGCAACAACTATCTAACGAATCGATCAAGCTAAGGCTAATTCCATTCGCACTACTTGAAAGCGCTAAAAGATGGCTAAATTCTCTTCCACGACATTCCATAAGAAGTTGGGATGAATTTTTCACTGCATTCTTGAAAAAGTTTTTCCATTTCCACAAAACTCTCAAAATCCGAACCGAGATAAATCAATTTTATCAAAATGAGGGGGAAACTTTTTCAAAATACTTTGAGAGATTCAACCAGCTATTATATAGTTGTCCTCATCATGGAATTCTAAAAGATCACTTATGTCAAATTGCATATGAAGGGCTCAACTATCAGACTAGAACTCAACTAGAATCAATGTGTGGAGGAGACTTTATGTCTAAAACAGCCGATGAAGCTTGGCGGTTTTTAGAAGATTATTCTGAAAAGGACATGCAATGGGAATCGATTCGTGTTCCCATTCGTACTTCTACTAGAGGAGTGCATGTCGTGGACCCAAGTCAAATTCCTTTAGAGACTCAAACTCCTCAAGTCGGAGAAGGGTTACCCCACTATTACTCTCAAGACCAAGCCAATGCCATAGCTCAAAATAATCCGTACTCATCCACGTACAACCCTGGTTGGAGGAACCACCCAAATTTTTCCTGGTCAAACCCCAATAATTCGGCTAACCCATCTCACGTGCAACCCTTTATTCCCAATCCGAATTACCAAGATCCACCCCCCAATTCTCAAACCTCTCAAGCTACACCTCAATCCAAACAACCTTATAGGCACTCCAATTTTCAATCATCAAACCAATCATCTCAATCTTCTCAACCATCACAAGATATTGGGCGTCTAGAAAAACAGATGAACTCTTACGAAGCTAAAATAAACTCGCAAGACGCTAAAATGGACCAAATGTTTAATATGATGAAGGAATTTATGAAAACTCATGAGAAGGGAAAGTTGCCTAGTCAACCTGAGGTGAATCCAAAATATAACCCTCGTGCTGTAAATTCTTGTGAGGACAAAAACCATAATCCAGTCAACGCTATTACAACCCTTCGATCTGGAAAAAGGATTGATAATAACGTGGACGACCCTGCCGAACCTTCTAACTCGACCCCAATCCCTAATCTTGATGATCACCCATTGGCTTCGAATGCCAATTCTTCTAAACCTCCATTTTCCTCAAATGTTGGCAATCCCAACAGTTCTTCTCCCAGTGTCGGCAAACCCGACCCACCTTCGAAAATTAATGTTGGCAATACCAACATTCCATCTTCTACAACCTTACCACCTTCTTTTCCCTTGGATAAACCTTCTTCTTCGAATGATGAAACTCATCACAGAGTCGAAAAACCAGTAGCTCCTTTTCCTCATAGACTCAATAATAAGAAGAAAGCGGCAAATTTCGATAAAATTCTGTAAATTTTCAAACAAGTCCGTGTGAACATTCCTCTTTTAGACACCATTGAACAAATCCCTCAATATGCCAAATGTCTTAAGGAATTGTGCACACAAAAACGTGCGACCAATGTCCCCAAAACCGCCTTTCTAACTGCAAATACAAGCTCTGTTCTTTCGAATCTTGCCCCAATCAAGTATAAAGACCCTGGCTGCCCTACGATTGATTGTAAAATAGGAAACACTCACATATCTCGTGCCCTACTCGACCTTGGTGCCAGTGTCAACCTTCTCCCTTATACTGTCTATCGCCAACTTGGACTAGGGGAGATTAAACCAACAAACATCACACTTCAACTAGCCGATCGATCTATCAAAAAGCCATTAGGAATTATCGAAGACGTCTTGATACAGATCGAACAGTTTTACTTCCCTGTCGATTTTATAGTTCTAGAAACAGAGCCTGTCTCAAATCCCAACGTTCAAATACCATTGATCTTAGGACGCCCTTTCTTAGCAACCTCTAATGCTGTCATCAATTGTAGGAATGGTCAGCTTCGACTTTCCTTCGGGCACCTAACCATTGAGCTAAACATCTTTAATCTCAACAAGCAACCTAGGGATTTTGAGATCGATGAAATTGACATGATTCAAACCACAGTTGATGAAACCTCTAACGACACTTTTGAAGCCTTGAAAATGTGTCTTGACCATTTTGACTCCGATTTCAATGAACTCGAATACATTTCTGAACTGAACAAAATTCTTGACTCTGACACTTCGTCACCTGAATCTAACCTAGGAATGTTGACCAATGTTGATACACAAGAACTTCCTAAGTTAGACCTCAAACCCTTGCCACCAGACCTTAAGTATGCCTACCTAGACCCTTCAAAAACTTTTCCCGTAATCTTGGCCTCCGATCTTACCAAGGACCAAGAAGAAAAACTTTTGGATATCTTGCGGGAAAATAAGGACGCCTTGGGGTGGGAAATTAGCGATATAAAAGGAATTAGCCCATCAATTGTGGAACATCGCGTACATTTAGTTGATGAGGCTAAACCCACCCGTGAGGCTCAAAGGCGATTAAACCCAAACATGAGAGAAGTGGTCAAGGAGGAGATAATCAAATGTCTAGACAATAACATCATCTATCCCATCTCTGACAGTACTTGGGTGAGTCCGGTACAAGTTGTACCAAAGAAGTCGGGAGTCACAGTGATCAAAAACGACAGTAATGAACTCGTCCCAACAAAATCAAAACCAAATGGCGTGTGTGTATCGACTATCGAAAGCTTAACTCAGCCACATGAAAAGACCATTTTCCCTTGCCTTTTATTGACCAAATGCTCGAACGCTTAGCGGGACATGAGTACTACTGTTTTCTCGATGGATACTCTGGCTATAACCAAATTCCTGTTGCGTTAGAAGATCAACATAAGACCACCTTTACTTGACCCTTTGGAACCTTTGCTTATCGTCGCATGCCTTTTGGTCTTTGTAATGCCCCCGCGACTTTCCAAAGGTGTATGATGAGTATTTTCTCTGATATGGTGGAAGAATTCTTGGAAATATTCATGGACGATTTTTCAATATATGGATCATCTTTTTCCCAATGTCTCACTCATCTAGAACTCGTCCTTAAGCGTTGTAAGGAGAAATCACTCGTGCTTAATTGGGAGAAATGCCACTTTATGGTAAAAAGGGGGATAGTTCTAGGTCATGTCGTCTCCAAAGATGGCCTAGAAGTCGATAAATCCAAAATCTATTTGATTGCTAATTTACCTCCTCCTAAGTCTGTCAAAGATGTTCGTTCATTTCTTGGCCATGCAGGATTCTATAGAAGATTCATTAAGGATTTCTCAAAAATTTCAATACCTCTCTCGAATTTACTTGCCAAAGACGTAAAGTTTGAATTTTCCAATGATTGCAAAACATCTTTTGAAACTCTTAAATCACTCTTGACCACAACTCCCATCATTCAACCTCCTGATTGGACTCAACCCTTCGAACTTATGTGCGACGCTTCTGATTTTGCTATTGGAGCCATCTTGGGTCAGCGTATTGATAAACTCCCTCGAGTCATTTACTACACTAGCAAAACCTTAAACGAGGCCCAATTGAATTACTCAACTACTGAAAAGGAATTTTTGGCAGTTGTCTTCGCTCTTGAGAAATTCAGACCATATCTCAAAGGATCCAAAGTCATAGTTTACACTGACCATGCTGCCCTACGATATTTTCTTTCCAAAAAGGATGCCAAGGCCCGCTTGATTCGTTGGATCCTTCTTCTTCAAGAATTCGATATAGAAATACGAGATAAAAAGGGTTCTGAAAATGTCGTAGCTGATCATCTCTCTCGAATTGTGCACGAAAATGATAACGACACCCAAATCGATGACTATTTTCCTGACGAACAACTCTTTTCGATCTCTAACACCCCTTGGTACGCTGACATTGTGAATTATCTTGTCACACAACAAATGCCCGCTGAATGGTCGAAACAAGATAAACAAAAATTTCTCTCGAAAGTTCGAAACTTCTATTGGGACGACCCATATCTTTTCAAATACTGTCCAGACCAAATCATTCGAAGGTGTGTGCCCGATCATGAACACCAAAGTATTCTCTCCTTCTCACATGACCATGCTTGTGGCGGTCATTTTGTAGCAAGAAAAACTGCTGCAAAAGTTTTGCAAAGCGGTTTTTATTGGCCCACACTCTTCTGTGACGCTTTCGAATTTTGCTCTAAATGTTAGTGATGTCAAAGAACGGGTCGAATCTCTAAGAGAAACATGATGCCTCTCAACCCCATTTTAGTGATTGAGTTATTCGATGTTTGGGGCATCGATTTCATGGGACCATTCCCTAATTCATTTGGGAATCTTTACATCTTACTTGCGGTAGATTATGTCTCAAAATGGGTTGAAGCCATTCCAACCAAAACCAACGACAACAAGGTTGTTTTCAAATTCCTCAAAGAAAACATCTTTTCACGCTTTGGTACACCTCGAGCTATCATTAGCGATAATGGCACTCATTTCTGTAATCGTGCTTTTGAGTCCTTGCTCAAGAAATACTCAATCACACACAAGTTGTCGACCCCCTACCACCCACAAACTAGTGGGCAAGTAGAAGCCTCCTATAGACAAATCAAACAAATTCTTGAGAAAACCGTGAATTCCAATAGAAAAGATTGGTCCGTAAAACTGATTGATGCACTTTGGGCTTTTCGCACTGCTTATAAAACCAATCTAGGGATGTCACCATATCGATTAGTCTTTGGAAAGGCCTGTCACTTACCTCTTGAATTAGAGCATCGCGCTCTTTGGGCCATAAAATTTTTGAACTTTGACTTAGAAAAAGCCGGCTCACATAGGAAGTTACAAATTTCGGAATTAGAGGAATTAAGAAATGAGGCGTATGAAAATGCGAAAATCTACAAAGAAAGAACCAAAGCCCAACACGACAAAAACATACTTCGTAAGGAATTCAACGTAGGTCAAAAAGTTCTTCTATACGACTCTAGACTTCACTTGTTTCCAGGAAAACTCGGATCTCGATGGACTGGACCTTATGTCGTGAAAACAGTATACCCTCATGGAGCGGTTGAAATTGAAAATCCTAGGGATGGAAAAGTCTTCAAAGTAAACGGTCAACGACTGAAACCATTTTTAGAATTCGAGCAATATGACGAAGATGACTCTATCGATCTGCATGATCATCCACCATGAAATCAGGTGGTACACGTTCTTTTTCTTTTATTTTTATTTTTCATTTTTTTTATTTTTTTTCTACTTTAGACAGTTGGGACACTGTCTCAATCAAGTGTGTGGGGGGGGGGGAGTCTGCATTTCATCCATTTTTATTTTTCTTTGTTTTTAATTCTTTTTATTTTCAGCCATTTAAATAGGACCACCATGCATCTTAGATCATAGTAACATGCCATTTTTTTATTTTTTGGAAAATACGACTCATTTTAGATTTGATACAACAAAATAAGTTTACAATTTATAGTCAGTTGATAGTATTTTTTTCCTCTCAACTTAGATCGAATAAGAAATATAATGAAAAGTTTAATTTTGAGGGATAATAGTGTAACCGGTACATAGGGAGATTCTTAGGTGATGGCCATGAAATCTATTCTATATTGTAGACTTTGTTTAAATAAGTGGAGGACTTAAAAATATTTATAATGGCTTGTCAAATCTTTAAAACTAAGTTGTGTTAAGTTGAATTCGCGTAACTCTCTTTTGTGCTTATATTTTCGATAATAATAATAATAGTATTCCAAGGGTATCCAACATTGCTTGTATATCGAGCGTTGGTGTGCAAACCCGCCAAGCTCTATCCGACACGTTGTTGACAAAGTCAAAGTTGGAATATCTTAGTCTCATTTTATGAGATTGGACACCTAAGGATTACCGACACGTTGTTGACAAAGTCAAAGTCGGCCTGCACAATCCGCCAAGCTCTTTACCTACTCTCTGTTAGTCCACGAGGCAGTGCATGGGTGGTAAACCTTGGTCTTTTTAGTTAGGTGTATGTACTTAATCATAAATCTTAAAATTTTATAGAATAAAGAATAAGCGATGATACCCAAACACTTCTTGACCTTATTGATTTGACTAGCCATACATGAGAAAATTAGAATACCACTTTGCAAACTGTGCCAAGCAAACTAAGAATTTATTTCATGGCTGCACTATGTTATCGACCGAACTAACTGGCCAAACTGGAATTTAACATTTGAAAACTTGATTTATATTGAAATTTTGTGACAAGTTGAGGTATTTAAAGTACAATCAACTGGTTAAAAATTATTAACTTAATTTGTTGTACCACTTTCCTGAAATAAGTCGTGTTGTCATTTTTCGTTTTTATTTTTTGCATATGTCCATTGCATTCATGTAGTTTCATTAGAATCGTAGCATACGACATTTGGATTTTGTGGGTAGTATCCGCTGAAAACCCTCATGAGACACCACTCGTCCTACTAGGGACACTTAGAGGTTTAACGGCTTGTTGCATACGCTCAATGCAATCGTGTTTCCTACGAAAGTGTGACCTATCTAGTTTAGTTTTTCATTTTTTTTTTGTTTTACTCGAGGACGAGTAAAAGATAAGTGTGGGGGTATTTGATTGACATTGAAAAGTGTTTATTTTATGACTCTTATGCTTTATCTTTTGTAAATAAATAAATGATACTTTGGGTATTTTTTATGTGTTTTTACAGATTTCAAGCGTTGCCTCCTTCAATTCAAATCAAAGGCCAACTACAAGAAAGAGCTACTTCCTCACATCAAATTCATTTCAATTGCAAAAGAAGTAGTAGCTCACTGGTAAAGGCATAGGAATTGGTGCTGAGAGACCCGAGTTCGAACCCCGTCAAGCTCACTTTTTGCCAAAGAAACGGAGCGCGTTCACACTGGCCCTTTGCTTTGAGAAATATTTGGACTAGTGTTATGTTATATATATACATACACATATTCATGTGTATGTATTTATGATGTGCACCAATTAACATTTCAGCAATAGCCATATTCTTATCATGGAATTAAATTCAAATCATTCAATTTCAATTAGAAGAATTTCTGATTGAATTGCTGCCAAGAAAAGATCCATTGTGAAGATTTTATCCTTTGTGCCTTGGGATTCTAATAAGCATCCTTGTTTGGAAGAATCAATTACATGCACCAATCAATTAGCCACATGAGAGAATTGAGAGATATGGAAAATATTTACCATAATATGCCCAGATTTTCTCCAATCAAGTTAGTCAAGGAAGGCAAGAGATAATCATGAATGAGGAGGCCCATTTATTCACAGACCTAATTAGGTTTTTGCCATTCTCATCTATAAATATGTGTTGTAACCATTGTAAAAAGGATTCATTCTTCTGTACTCTCTTTTAGTTTTAATAAAGCTTTCTTTTCTTTAGTTTCTGCATTTTATTTCATGGCAAATTGTGTTGTCTAGTCAATTAGATTTGCTAGAACACAATTTGCTATTGCTTCTATTTTTCTTACTAGTGATTGACCGTCTGATTAGATTCAGCGGTAATCCTAGTTTTTATTTTCAGTTGTTGATTTCTTTTCTGCAATTTTATTTCCAGTGTTCTATTTTATTTTAATCATTGAATTTATTACAGATCCGATTAGATTCGAATCTGTAGTGAATTTAATTGCATCTTTTATTCGTAGTTTCAGTTTTTATTTTGTTTTGCAAAAATCAACCTCCAGCTTCGTCTAACTCGCCCAAGAGATTAGATAAATAATTTGATTTAATTCACCTCCCTGTGTTCGACCTGTATGCTACACACCTGTATGCTTGCAGAATTTATTTCAAATGTCGCGCTTTTCTAATTCATAGACTAGCGTCGATCAATCGTCATTAACTCCATTATAAGAGGGCCTAACTTGGTTGGTCGTAGTCTTAAAGCATTGGACTAGTACGTCAACGCCGCTCAATATTGGAATTATTAAATAAATAAATTATTAAATCGCAGAAAATCTGGGACGTTTCAGATAAAAAGCGCGAATCCTATCTTTGGGTTCCTATGTTGCATCTTCGCGGTCTTCTCCCCATTGTACTTTTACTAATCTGATTTCCTTATTACCTAGCTTCTTGATTTCTAATCCAAGGATATGAGTAGGAAATATTCTCACTGATGCTTCCTTCTTAACTTCTACGCCTTCGAGTGTGCTCGGCTCCACTATTTTTGCCGCATCATGTAAACGTTTCCTCAAATGGGAAATGTGAAACACATCGTGTACGCTCGCCAGTCTATCTGGTAGCTTGATCCTATATGCCATTCGACATATCCTCTCTACTATGGGGAATGACCCTACAAATCTCGACACCGACTTCCCCATTGAGCCAAAGCGAACTACATTTCTTAGTGATGACACTTTAATGAAGATCATATCTCCCACTTCGAATTCCAAATTGGTCCTCCTTTTGTCATCATATGACTTCTGTCTGTCTGGAGCCGATTTCATTCTTCGGTGGATAAGATCAATCTTCTCGGAAGTATCTCGAATCATCTCAGGTCCAAGCAGTAGTCTATCCGCAGACTCCCACCAACAAGTCAACGATCTACAAGGTCGTCCATATAATACTCTGAAGGGTGTCATGCCTATGTTTGATTGGTAATTGTTGTTGTAGGCGAACTCAACCAATGGGAGATGCCCTTTCCAAGTCCATCCAAGGTCTAAGATACATAGTCTTAGAAGATCCTCAAGAACACTATTCACCCTCTCGGTATGTCCATTTGTCTGACGGTGGTATGTTGTGCTCAAATGTAGTTGTGTACTTACCGCTTCTTGCAAGCTCTTCCAAACTCATAGTAAAGATGGGGTCACGTTCACTTACTATACTGGAAGGTACCCCATACAGTTAGACTATCTATTGAAGATATACTGATGCTAGCCAAGCCGCCGTTCTCTTTCTCTTGACAGGAATAAAATGAGCGCTCTTCGTAAATCTATCCACTTTTACCCAAATGCTTGTATTCCCCTTCCTTGATCGAGGAAATACATGGATGAAATCAATAGAGATGCTCTCCCACTTCCATTGTGGGACATCTAAGGGCTGAAGCAATCCGCCAAGTTTCCTTTGTTCAGCATTTACTCGTTGGCAAGTCAAGCATCGAGCTACAAATTCTCCCACATCCTTCTTCATGCTAGTCCATAAGAAAACTCTCTTTATGTCTCGATACATCGCTGCCCCGATGGATAGTCATCCGAGAATTATGGGTTTCTTCAAGCACTACCTTAAGTGATTCCCCAATATTAGGGACACATAGCTTTTCATCTCTTCTTAGCCACTCTTTCTCATCCACAGTATATCTAACAAGGTGACTAGAAATCCCTCCTCTACCAAGCCTGTCCAAGATGTCATATATTTGCGGGTCCTCTCACTGCATAGATCCAGTACGCTCAAATAGAGTAGGTCACATCTCCAATGGTGCTAATAATCCCGAATGAAATCTGTAGATGGCTTAAAATCAAAGGTCAATATATAGTCCAAGCTTTGCCTTTCTACGAATAGAGGACTCAAAGTCATTCTCTACCTACTCAAGGCGTCCGCCACTAAATTACCCATGCCCGGAGTATTAGCTATCTCAAAGTCGTAGGATGCCAGAAACTCCAGCCACTGTTACTTCCTTATGTTTAGAACCTTGTGTGAGAACAAGTATTTGAGCGGCTTATGATCCGTGTATAGCTCAAATCTTTCTCTAAGTAGATAGTGTCGCCAAGACATCAATTGGAACACTATTGCAGCCAACTCTAGATCATGGTTGGGGTAGTTCTTCTCATGAATCCTCAATTGTCTGCTAGGATAGCATACTACCCTTCCCTCTTGCATTTAAACGGCACCAAGCCATGTGCCACAAGCATCTGTGTAGACCGTGAACATTTTGTTCCATCTGGGAGAGTCGGAATTGGGGATGTTGTCAGAGCCCTCTTCAACCTCTGAAAGGCATCCTCGTAATCAATGCTCCACGAAAAATGCCAAGTTCTTCTTCATCAATCGGGTAAGCGCGGCTTATGCCCTTGCAAAGCTCTTGATAAAATTTCTATAATATCTCGCCAATCTTAGAAAATTTCTCACCTCCATCGCGTTCTTTGGAGCCCTCCAATCTTGAACGGCGATGACTTTTGCGGGGTCCACTGCTATCCCGTCCCTGGAGACTGCATGCCCTAGGAACCTTACTTCCTTTATCCAAAAGTGACACTTAGAAAACTTTGCTTTGAGTTGATGTGATCTGAGAGTGAGCAGAACCTCTCTTAAGTGTATGGCATGATCCTCCTCGTTCTTTGAGAAGATCTGAATGTCATCCACAAAGACCACCACAAACTTGTTCAGAAACTCCTTAAACACCCTACTCATCAAGTCCACAAAATAGGAGGGTGCATTGGTTGGCCCAAAAGGCATAACCAGCCACTCAAAGAAACCATCTGGAGTTCTGAATGTAGTCTTATCAATGTTGTACTCTGCCACACTCGGCTGATGAAATCTCATGGCCAAACCCATCTGCGAGAAAACTAAGGTGCCTACTAGCTGATCAGACAAGTCCTTAATTCTCGGTAGCGGGTGCTTATTCTTCTTAGTGAGCTTTTTCATCTCCCTATAATCCACACAAAGATGAAGTGAGTCATCTGCCTTGGTTGCAAAGACGACTGGAGATCCCCATTCCAAAATGCAACGCCTAATGAAACCTTTCTCGAATAGCTACCCTACTTGCTTGCTAAGCTCTCTCCTTTCCCTAGGAGCCATGTGGCGCACTAGTAGAGCAACTGGCTTTGCATTCTCTACCAGATAACTCTAGAAGTCTATTTTTTGCCTTGGAGGTAGTCCCTTAACATCCTAAAATACATCTGGGTAATCTCCGACGATGGGTACAGATCGCAAATCGTCAACAGAAGTATCAATCGATTCTAGAAAATTGGGCATCACCGACCCCCGTGGGTCGTAGGAAATTTCGAGAGTCCTACCGACCTTTCCCATGTGAATCTCTTACCATCCACTTCACTAAAGCGTGCCCTGGCCCCTACCTAGTGCGAGGCCGTCTAACAAAATACCAACAGGGATACTGACTTATATGGGTTCCAAATAGCAGACTGGCACAGGCCAAACCTCATAAGCTTGTATACCCAAAATAATTAGGATTTAAGAGTCCCCAAAACCATATACTACAGCAGAACGAGGGACCTCTTAGCTTATTAGTAGTCATGTTTAACCTAGCAGATTTAGGTTTACTAATTAGCGTGGTTGTAATATTACATGTCATTATGTGTGTACAACCCTTCCCCAAAACACCTGCCCAGATGTATGTATAATTATAACAGTAATTCAGTTTATTAGCCTACATTTGGTACTTACTACATTCTAACATGTCATTTACTTAATGTTTGTATTAATTAAAACCTAGTATGTTTATACATATGCATGTTAGTTATCCCATTATGTCCTCAAATTACAGCACGTAAAGATTTACGCATATTATCCCTTTTTAACCATTTACAACAAGTATATGCACATTACCCTTTTTTAATCAATTTACAGCAGGTCTAAACATATGCATATTATCCCTTTCCCAAATTACAGTTAAAAGGTCTCCAATTTACAACATGCCTAATGTAACAACCGGAATTCCAGAACCAATTTAAAAAATTTATTTTGGTTATTTTAATGAATTTTGAATATTTAAAAGGATTTATTTTAAATAATAACGACTAAAAATTTATTTAAATCAAAGTTAGAGCGTATAAGTTTATTTAAATTATAAAACGAGCCTGAAATGGCATAGCAGTTTGAAAATTCGATTTCAAATGAATATACAGGATTCAAAATAAATCGGATTTCAGTAAAACCAGGTATATTTGAATCTGTTGAATAATATCTTTCTAGCGAATGTGAAAAATCTAGATTTCATAATGGGAATTGAAAGTTATGTCCAGTTTAAATTCAGAAAAGTCGTTATGGAATATATATATATATTTTATATTATATATAGTCATTACAAATACCCATTTTGCAAATGACCTTTGTTTTCGACGAAACCACTTTTGTTGGATCTGAAATGTCAAATTATTGCTAGATTCCAATTTTCATAATTTTTGGAATCAATATGTAAGTGTGGCGATTTAAACGCGTTTGGTAATTTTAGTCTGAATTTAATTGACTGGAAAACGACCATTTTTCTAACGGTCTCCAAATTCGACAAAATTAGTTTTGTTAAGACCGTATCGTTAAAACATAACAAGATTTATTTTTCTGAAATTTTAGGAGTCAGTATGTGGCCGCGGTAAATTAAGATGTACACTTAAATTAAATATTGTGAAAATTAGCGACACATCCCTATTTTCAAACTTAATGTAGCCTGCGTCCCTCCTTTTTTTTTATAAGTTTTCGCCCCCTGTTTTCAGCTGCCGCCTTCCTCTTTTTCCTTCCATCATACTTCCGCCATCTTCATTTGAAAGTTACGTGTTTTTTTTAGAAAAATGTGCTAGTTAGTAAAAAAAAATCTAAATTCTGGAAACTTCTCCAGAAGTCCACGGAAACAAAAAAAGTTGCATATATGTAACACCCCACCTCCGCTAGGGTCACTCTTTCGGGGGCACTAGCTTCTGGGGGGCGTTAGAACTGGGTAAGCATGCATAATGATATATCAAGGCAGAACAAGAACATAAATATATATGTAAAACAGAGTAAGTGAGAATAAAACAGCGGAATATCTCAAACCATCTCAAAACAAGCCTAGTACATCATAAAGTCAACTGCCAAAATAAACATGTCTAGTACATCATAAACAGAAATACTGAAATACATAGTGCTATCCCCAAAATAAAGATGATAAACCATAGCGAGCTCAATGTCCAGACATACATGAGCTATCCAGCAAACAAGCAAGCGATCCAAGCTAAGCACCACTATTCCCTCCCTGAGAACCTGGGGGGGGGGGGGGGAAACGGAAGAAAAGAAGCGAAAGAAAACAGGTCAGTCAAAAAGACTGGTAAGCCCTACTACGATCAGTCTATAAACTAATAAAGTTAACGTCATGATGGAAACTGAGATGAACATACTGGCAATAGATAAAGGTGTCATCACATAAAGAAGATTAAGCTTTGCACCACAGTGTACTAGCAAACTAACATAACAGGTATTGATCCCTCAGTCCAAACTTTGGCCCAATAACATGAGGTGACCTTAATACAAGGTCCAGCCCAACGGTCTAGTCGATCGGCTCCCTATAAACCTAACACGTCAAGTGTTGGTGTCCATACGGCCCACATATGGTTGTAGTCAGACTGTGCTGGGTCCACCTTCGGGTGTATCAAGCCCTCGGGTGTCAACCCCAGACACCTAAGCAATAATGCACAGTCCAAACCTACTGGTACCCGTGCCTCGAGTTTGTCCAACACCGGACTACGTGCACGTCCGTAGCCCGCCTGGACCCGCACCGCTGTACCACTCAACCATCGCTTTGGTCGCTTACATCAGTCCAGTAATCGTGCCCCGCCCTAGCCTAGCCTCTAGGGTTGTGAATGATACCAAACTGGGATTACTGCTGGAACAGACCACGTTGCTAGGGTTTTCTAAGAGGGTTAAGTGTGGTTTAACCCCTCACTAATCATGGATTAAATTAGTTAAGTGTAACCAACAGTTCACCACTTAACCCCATTTAATCCCTCGTATCCCCAAAATTGGTTAAGTATTAGTGGGCCATGACTTAACCCTAATCATGAGGCATTAATTAATTTAATTGTGCCTTAACCTCTCACATTAGACTTTGTTGTGGTTACCTAGTTAAGCCGGTGGGTTCCGGGTAGATTTACACCACAACTTGGTCTAACCTCGGGTCTTGGCACCACATGACCAACTTCTCACATTGGATCCTATTGTTTGTAGCCACTAGTTAAGCCGGTAGGTTCCGGGTAGGATTACGCTACAAACTCAACCCAACCTCGAGTTGGCCACACTTATGTTTTCTAAGTGTCATGTCCACTTTATTTTCAAAACATAATTACAAGTTTAACAAATACTTGGGTAGACCTAACTTAATAGGTAAATTCCCAAGGGGTAGACCTAACTTAATAGGTAAATTCCCAATCTTATATTTTCATGTATTTTAAGTTTTACCCAAACCCCCCCCCAACGTCATTCTATCGCTTACATGTTCGTCATAACGCATAAAGGATAGAAAGAGGGAACTTGGCACAACATACATGATGAATCTTACATATCATAATAAACATGCATAACATGTTGGACTTGCATAACTTAGCATAGTGAACTTGCATAAACATGCATAACTTGTTAAACTTGCAAATCATGGCATAGTGAACTCGCATAAGCATGCATAACTCATTAAACATATGTAACATGGCATAGTGAACTCGCATAAGCATGCATAACTTTATTAAACATGCATAAATCCCAACTTTCATCACATATTAACTTTAGAGTTTCTAAAATGAAGGTAAGAGGGCTTACAATGCTTATGCGGACTCAAATGAGTATAGCAAATGTAAGAAACCCCTTATGCAACTAATTAAAACCCAAAAATGCAAGCAAACTTGATCAAGACTCTTCCTTTATGATGCCAATAGAGAAACAAGCCTTTAATGCAAGCTAAAGAGGATCATACAAGCCTAAATATACTTGTATGCATGGAAAATCACTTAGGAATTAATTTAGGAATTGTATGAAGAGAGTGGAGGCCATGAGAGGTTTGATTTTGCCATAGTTTAGTTGCTAGAATGAATAATGAATGATTTAGGGTAGGTTAGGGTCTTATTTATAGATTAGGCTAGTGGTTTAGACCATAGGATTAAACCCTAGTTGAATTAGGTCCATCAGATTTCGGAATTCTCTAGAACCAAGCCACACAACCAAGCCCAGATCAGAAATGGTGCTCCAGGCAAAACTGCCCGGCCACCCCGTGTCGACAGGGCTGTCGACAGGGCAGTCGACACCCTTAGACCCCTGTCGACATGCCTGTCGACTTGGGGGTCTTGGCGGGAGTTTTCCCGCTGACGCCAGTTGTGCCCTAACCCTTGCTTTTAACTTAAAATTTAAATCTGTTTTTAATATGGAAATTTCTGAAAACTTCACTGGGCCTTAACTGGGTCATACGGACTCCGATTTTCGAAAACTCGGACTCTATTTCGCGTATTTTTCCGAGACGAACGTAATGGCACAGCCCGTTTCCCTTGATTCAGATTTTTGAATTAAATTCTGCCTCGATTTACATTATTACAGGTTATTGAAAATACGGGTTGTTACATTCTCCCCTCCTTAAAGGATTTCGTCCCCGAAATATTCAAGTTAGGAAGAACGTATCCTACCATCCAATCATCCATCTACTCAAAACATCATCCACGAGCAATCATTGTCCTTACAAGATTCTAAATGTTGTATGAACATATGCAAAGGTGTGTGTATATGTACTTATCTAATGCAAAGATCAATGCAAAATATGTTAGTGAAATGTATCCACATGTATGCAATTCCTAACATAATGTATATCATCTATATGTGTGCACATAACATACACCCATATGCAACATCCATGTGATAACACACAATTTTCATCCATGAATAAGCATAAACACTCATGCATATGCAATATGAGGAGTGTGCGAGCCGATCTAGTGCCTAATCGTGTATAATGCATCCACGAGCAACCACTTGCAAACACTTGCAACCACTTGCAACCATCAAGCATAACATGTTTCAAACACATGTTTCATCCAAAGGGTTTCTACCTAAGGTTCTTATGACAAGATTAACACGATAAACTAGATAAATATGGGTAGCAAAGAGAAAGATATGCTAACAAAGGAAAGAGATTAAGAGTGTACCCTAAAAAAGGAATGGATAAAGCCCACGCATCTTCTCCTCGGTTTCCCAAGTTGCGTCTTCTTCGGCTTCACCCCATTGAACCTTCACCAACTTGACCTCTCGATTCCTTAGCTTCTTGGTCTCCGTCCCCAAGATACGAATCAGAGCTCTCCTCAAGGTAGCTTCTTTCTCCACTTCCACATCTTCCAAAACACTTGGCTCCACAATCTCTGCTGATTCATGCAAACACTTCCGGAGATGCGAGACATGAAAAACATCGTGTACTCCGGCAAGCTTCTCGGGCAACTTCACTCTATAAGCCATCTGCCCGATCCTCTCAACAATGGGGAATGGTCCAACAAATCTCGGGGCTAACTTCCCAACGGCTCCAAATCGGACCACATTCCGCAAAGGAGAAACCTTTACGAAAACCATATCCCCTACATCAAACTCCAAATCAGATCTTCGCTTATCAGCATAGGATTTCTGTCGGTCTTGGGCCGCTTTCATCCGTCTCCGAATCAACTCGATTTTCTCGGATGTATCTCTGATCATATCAGGCCCAAGTATGAGCTTATCTGTAGTCTCCCACCAACATGTAGGCGACTTGCACGGCCTCACATATAAAGCTTCAAATGGTGCCATCCCTATGCTTGCCTGATAACTGTTATTATATGCAAACTCAACAAGTGGAAGATGGTCTTCCCAAGTACCACCAAAATCTAGAATGCAAAGCCTCAACAAGTCCTCAAGTACCCTATTCACCCTTTCTGTCTGACCGTCCGTTTGTGGGTGATAAGCCGTACTCAGGTTCAACCTCGTGCCCATAGCTTCCTGCAAACTGTTCCAGAACTGACTAGTAAAGATGGGGTCTCGGTCACTGACTATGCTAGAAGGGACTCCATGTAGTCGTACTATCTCACGAAGATATACTGATGCTAGTCCAGATGCGGTCCTTTTGCTCTTCACCGGAATGAAATGAGCACTCTTCGTAAGCCTATCCACAATGACCCATATGCTTATATTCCCTTTTCTTGACCTTGGCAATCCGTCAACAAAGTCCATAGAAATACTCTCCCACTTCCATAGCGGGACCTCTAGAGGATGCAATAGCCCACCGGGCTTCTTCGACTCGGCTTTTACTCTCTGACAAACAACACATCTAGAGACAAACTCTGCCACATCCTTCTTCATTCCAGGCCAGAAGAAAATGCGCTTCATATCCTTATACATCTTATCTCCACCCGGATGTATAGTCAACTTGGAGCGATGTGCTTCCTCAAGAACTTTCCTCACCAAGTCTTCCACCATCGGAACCCAAAGCCTTCCGTCTCTCCTCAGCCAACCCTTATCATCTATAGAATATCGAGCAAGGTGACTAGATGTCTCCCCTCGAATCAGCTTATCCATAATCTCAATTATCTGAGGGTCTTCCTTCTGCGAAGCCCCAACTTGATCCAGAAGGGTAGGCCTGAGCTCAAGAGTTGCTAAAGAACCGGTCATCGACTCAACTGCCAAAGAGAAATCAAAGGTTGCCAAGAACTCTAAATTCTTCATCTCAACAAATAGAGGACTTAGTGTCAACCTTTTTCTACTCAACGCATCCGCTACAACATTCCCCTTGCCAGGGGTATAGGCTATATCAAAATCGTAGGACGCCAAGAATTCCATCCACCTTTGCTGCCTCAAGTTCAGATCCTTCTGCGAAAAGAGATACTTCAAAGACTTATGATCAGTATACAGCTCAAATCTCTCTCCCAGAAGATAATGACGCCAAGCCTTGAGTGCATATACTATCGCTGCCAGCTCTAGATCATGAGTGGGATAATTCTTCTCATGCACCTTAAGTTGCCTACCACCAAAACATATAACTCTGCCTTCTTGCATCAGAACGGCGCCCAATCCCGTGCCACAAGCATCAGTGTACACGGTAAACATCTTACCACCATCGGGTAAAGCTAGAACTGGTGTTGAGGTAAGGGCTCTCTTGAGTCTCTGAAAAGCAAGCTCACAGTCCATATCCCAAGCAAAAACTAAGTTCTTCTTCGTCAACTTAGTAAGAGGAGCGGATATCTTCGTGAAGTCCTTGATGAACTTCCGGTAAAAACCTGCAAGACCTAGAAAACTTCTCACTTCGGTTGCATTCCTTGGAGTCTTCCAATCCTGCACAACAACTACTTTAGCGGGATCCACCGCCAAGCCTTGCTTAGATACTATATGCCCAAGGAACCGGACTTCCCTTCTCCAAAAGTGACACTTGGAGAACTTGGCCTTTAACTGATGCGCTCTAAGCGTATCCATCACCTCTACAAGATGCCTCGCGTGCTCTTCTTCATCCTTAGAGAAGATCAGAATATCATCCACAAAGACCACGACAAACTTGTTCAAGAACTCTCGAAACACCCTACTCATCAAGTATACGAAATACGCGGGTGCATTCGTCAAACCGAACGGCATAACAAGCCATTCAAAGAATCCATCTGGAGTTCTGAACGCAGTCTTGTCTATACTATCTTCAGCCACTCTGAGCTGATGAAATCCAGTAGCAAGATCAAGCTGAGAGAAAACAAAAGCACCAACAAGCTGGTCAAAAAGATCACCAATCCTCGGTAATGGGTGTCTGTTCTTCTTAGTCAGCTTATTCAACTCTCTATAGTCCACACAAAGTCGAAGAGAACCATCTGCCTTAGTAGCAAACACCACAGGCGCTCCCCATTCGGATATACTTCGTCTGATGAAGTTCTTCTCAAGCAACTCCTTTACTTGCTTGCTGAGCTCCCGTCTCTCACGCGGGGCCATGTGCCGAACGGGCAAAGAAACAGGCTTAGCATTATCTACCAGTTAAATGCGAAAATCAATCTCTCGTTTAGGGGGCAACCCCTTAACTTCTTCAAAAACATCTGGATAATCTCGGACCACCCTTACAGACTGAAGGGTTTCCTCTGACGAGTCGAGAGATTCAAGATAGCACAACATGACGGGATCCTTCGGATTGCATGAAATCTCTAAGGTGTTGCCAAGGCGAGTCACAAGCCTCACAACCCTATGCTCACAATCAAGAATGGCTCCATGTCTAGACAGCCAATCCATGCCCAAAATCAATCTGTATCCCCTGAAACCAAGAACATACGCACTACACAAGAACTCTACACTGAGTATAGAGATCCTCAGATCCTCACATATCATAGATAGATGAGCAGAACCCCCAATGGGATTCGAAACACAAACGGGATCATCCACTAAGCTAGTACTAAGGTGCAAACTATCAACAAGATCAGATGAAATAAAGCTATGTGATGCACCAGAATCAAACAAGGTACGAACTGGAAGATCGGAAACATAAACAAGGTTCTCAACAGAAACACTACCTCGATCGGGAACTGGAGCGGTATTGAGAGCATGAACTTGCCCTCCTGAAGGCCCAGCACGCTGAGTCTGCCCTTTCTTCTTCGGGCATTCCTTGCTGAAGTGACCAGTCTCACCACAGGAAAAACATCCACCACTAAGCTTCCTTTTCTTCTTCCTACAATCCTTAGCAAAGTGTCCAGGCACACCACAGTAATTGCACTTTCCCTTGCCTTTGTTGTTGTTCCCCTTCTTGTTCTTGCTCTGATTCCCCTGACTGCTTTGACCACCTTGATTGCCTTTACCCTCAGAATCAGTCTTCTTTGCTTGAGTATCACTCGACTTGACCTCTTTCTTTCCATCTCCCTGAAGTAGAGCCATATCGACCAAACTCTCAAAAGTAGCCCCATGCGGAATATGTGACATCGCCAAACCCTGCAGCGGCTCATTCAACCCTCTGGCGAATCGAAGAGCCTTCTTCTCAGGAGTGTTCACCATATCCAAACCAAAACGGGCCAGCTGATTAAACTTGTTCACATACTCCTTGACAGTCATATCACCTTGCTTTAATGCAATGAACTTCTCCATCTGTAAATTCGCCTCAGCAGCAGATAGAAACTTGGCCACAAATCTAGCCCTCAAATCGGCCCAAGTCTCGACGGGCCTCGTCCCATTGGTGACCTCCCACCAATAGGCTGCTTCGTCCTTCAAAAGCCACACTGTCAATAAGATCTTCCTCTCGTCATCAATCCTAAAGATAGCAAACAAGTCCTCAGTGTCTTTCAGCCAATTCCTAGCTTCAACAAAAGATTCCGTGCCTAGGAAATTCTTGCCTCCCATCGCCTTGAAGTCTTTACAAACCTTCGTGAACTCAACCTGAGGATGCTGAGGGGGAGGAGGAGGAAGAGGAGCCTCAGCAACTGGAGGAGGAGGAACAGGAACCACCGGAGGAGGGACATTAGGGGGAGGATTCTCAACTATAGGAGGAGGAGTGGGAGTAGGGTTTGCGGGGCCAGCTGCCGCCCTAGCTTCTAGAAGTCTCCTATACCAGAGTGGTACGTTTACTCCATCCGGGATGGCAAGATTCTCAGCCATACTGAAACGAAAGATAAGATAAGATTAGGTCAAGGGAACGAAGGATAACGCTAATGGATTTTTGGGGAATAGCCTTTTAAAATACTAGACTTTTCTTTGGAAAATACTTTATACTTGTTTTGAAAATAGTTTTTCAAAAGTCTTTTAAAAACTTTTTGTTCTTTCTTGTAAACCATATGCTCTGATACCAAATTTGTAACACCCCACCTCCGCTAGGGTCACTCTTTCGGGGGCACTAGCTTCTGGGGGGCGTTAGAACTGGGTAAGCATGCATAATGATATATCAAGGCAGAACAAGAACATAAATATATATGTAAAACAGAGTAAGTGAGAATAAAACAGCGGAATATCTCAAACCATCTCAAAACAAGTCTAGTACATCATAAAGTCAACTGCCAAAATAAACATGTCTAGTACATCATAAACAGAAATACTGAAATACATAGTGCTATCCCCAAAATAAAGATGATAAACCATAGCGAGCTCAATGTCCAGACATACATGAGCTATCCAGCAAACAAGCAAGCGATCCAAGCTAAGCACCACTATTCCCTCCCTGAGAACCTGGGGGGGGGGGGAACGGAAGAAAAGAAGCGAAAGAAAACAGGTCAGTCAAAAAGACTGGTAAGCCCTACTACGATCAGTCTATAAACTAATAAAGTTAACGTCATGATGGAAACTGAGATGAACATACTGGCAATAGATAAAGGTGTCATCACATAAAGAAGATTAAGCTTTGCACCACAGTGTACTAGCAAACTAACATAACAGGTATTGATCCCTCAGTCCAAACTTTGGCCCAATAACATGAGGTGACCTTAATACAAGGTCCAGCCCAACGGTCTAGTCGATCGGCTCCCTATAAACCTAACACGTCAAGTGTTGGTGTCCATACGGCTCACATATGGTTGTAGTCAGACTGTGCTGGGTCCACCTTCGGGTGTATCAAGCCCTCGGGTGTCAACCCCAGACACCTAAGCAATAATGCACAGTCCAAACCTACTGGTACCCGTGCCTCGAGTTTGTCCAACACCGGACTACGTGCACGTCCGTAGCCCGCCTGGACCCGCACCGCTGTACCACTCAGCCATCGCTTTGGTCGCTTACATCAGTCCAGTAATCGTGCCCCGCCCTAGCCTAGCCTCTAGGGTTGTGAATGATACCAAACTGGGATTACTGCTGGAACAGACCACGTTGCTAGGGTTTTCTAAGAGGGTTAAGTGTGGTTTAACCCCTCACTAATCATGGATTAAATTAGTTAAGTGTAACCAACAGTTCACCACTTAACCCCATTTAATCCCTCGTATCCCCAAAATTGGTTAAGTATTAGTGGGCCATGACTTAACCCTAATCATGAGGCATTAATTAATTTAATTGTGCCTTAACCTCTCACATTAGACTTTGTTGTGGTTACCTAGTTAAGCCGGTGGGTTCCGGGTAGATTTACACCACAACTTGGTCTAACCTCGGGTCTTGGCACCACATGACCAACTTCTCACATTGGATCCTATTGTTTGTAGCCACTAGTTAAGCCGGTAGGTTCCGGGTAGGATTACGCTACAAACTCAACCCAACCTCGAGTTGGCCACACTTATGTTTTCTAAGTGTCATGTCCACTTTATTTTCAAAACATAATTACAAGTTTAACAAATACTTGGGTAGACCTAACTTAATAGGTAAATTCCCAAGGGGTAGACCTAACTTAATAGGTAAATTCCCAATCTTATATTTTCATGTATTTTAAGTTTTACCCAAACCCCCCCCCAACGTCATTCTATCGCTTACATGTTCGTCATAACGCATAAAGGATAGAAAGAGGGAACTTGGCACAACATACATGATGAATCTTACATATCATAATAAACATGCATAACATGTTGGACTTGCATAACTTAGCATAGTGAACTTGCATAAACATGCATAACTTGTTAAACTTGCAAATCATGGCATAGTGAACTCGCATAAGCATGCATAACTCATTAAACATATGTAACATGGCATAGTGAACTCGCATAAGCATGCATAACTTTATTAAACATGCATAAATCCCAACTTTCATCACATATTAACTTTAGAGTTTCTAAAATGAAGGTAAGAGGGCTTACAATGCTTATGCGGACTCAAATGAGTATAGCAAATGTAAGAAACCCCTTATGCAACTAATTAAAACCCAAAAATGCAAGCAAACTTGATCAAGACTCCTCCTTTATGATGCCAATAGAGAAACAAGCCTTTAATGCAAGCTAAAGAGGATCATACAAGCCTAAATATACTTGTATGCATGGAAAATCACTTAGGAATTAATTTAGGAATTGTATGAAGAGAGTGGAGGCTATGAGAGGTTTGATTTTGCCATAGTTTAGTTGCTAGAATGAATAATGAATGATTTAGGGTAGGTTAGGGTCTTATTTATAGATTAGGCTAGTGGTTTAGACCATAGGATTAAACCCTAGTTGAATTAGGTCCATCAGATTTCGGAATTCTCTAGAACCAAGCCACACAACCAAGCCCAGATCAGAAATGGTGCGCCAGGCAAAACTGCCCGGCCACCCCGTGTCGACAGGGCTGTCGACAGGGCAGTCGACGCCCTTAGACCCCTGTCGACATGCCTGTCGACTTGGGGGTCTTGGCGGGAGTTTTCCCGCTGACGCCAGTTGTGCCCTAACCCTTGCTTTTAACTTAAAATTTAAATCTGTTTTTAATATGGAAATTTCTGAAAACTTCACTGGGCCTTAACTGGGTCATACGGACTCCGATTTTCGAAAACTCGGATTCTATTTCACGTATTTTTCCGAGACGAACGTAATGGCACAGCCCGTTTCCCTTGATTCAGATTTTTGAATTAAATTCTGCCTCGATTTACATTATTACAGGTTATTGAAAATACAGGTTGTTACAATATATGTATGCAACTTTTGCCAATAGTTGCATATATGTATGCAACTATCTGCATACACATGCAAAAAATATGTGCATGCATACTGAATAATTGCATACAAGTATGCAGTTATTCAGAATAACTGCATACTTGTATGCAATAATATGTTGAAGGCCATAGGCAACGCAATATGTGCATATTTGTTTGTATTTTTTCTACATAACTGCATACTTGTATGCACATATACAAGTATGCATATTTTCTATGCAAATTTGTATAGTTGCATCAAAAGATGCATTTATTTCACAAATCTGCATACATGTATGCAACTATGCTATTGTTCGATGTAGAATTGAAATAAATGCATACTATATGCAACTAATTGAATTATATGCATCTTTTGATGCATTTTACTACATTTTGTTGTTTTTGTGTAACTTTTGATTTCGACGTTGTTTTTGATGTTTTTTCACCTGAATTTTTTCACGATTAATTGTTCTAATTAGTTACGAATTTTCGCGATTTTTTGTATTTTATTTTTATTTTTTAATGTATTTTTGAAAAATAAGTACTAAATTTATAATAAGTTTATGACCGGATGTGAGCCTAATTTTGAAACTTATTAGGGACCTGTAGAAAACGTACCCTTAAATATATATTGATTTATATTTTAATTTAAAGAAAAACTGATCGTAACAGCCGAATTGGGTTACGAAACATATCCCATTGTGTCCGGAATGAGGGTATTTAGCTAGGGGCGACAGTCGTTGGGTTCGGATTAGAGATAAAATAAAAATTTCCTTTTTGAAATTTAAATTAAATATAAAATATATAATCCCTTCCCCTTACTCTCTCCCTCACTCACCCTACAGAACCTGACGTTTTAAATAAAGAAAACCTAAATCTCCGTCACCCTCTTCTGCCAGACCACTGTCGCCGTCGTCGAGCGCCCCCTCCCCCCTCTTCAGGCCGTTGCGCCACTTTCCCCCTTCTTCCCCCTCTATCTCCTCTCCTCCACCATTCCTTCGAAGGCCACAACATCTGAAGCCGCCGCCGTTACCCACAACCCCTCCTCCGATCATCTTGGCATGCCGCCACCCCCCCTCTGACGCCTCCGCCTCTCCCCCTCTGACCCACCGCACCCCCGTCTTCTCTCTTCCTCTTTCTTTAGCAAACCGCCCCCAAAACCACTTGCTCCGCCCAATGCTCCGCGTCACACCACCAGCAAGGCCATCCGCCTCCTCCTCGATCTGCGTAGCAGAAACCCGCCCCCTATTTCCACTGTGAGTTTTTATTTTATTTTTATTTATTCATGTAATTAAAAATTCGAATTTTATATATGAAATGGCGCTATAAAAATACAATTTTTATATATGCGATGACGCTATAAAAGTATGATTTTTATCATATGAGTCGCATTATAAAAATATGATTTTTATACCATATACATTGTTTTAAAAATCTCATTGTGCTAAAAAATTGATCTTTTATATGTATGAAACGAAATAAGGAATTGGTTTTCCACGAAATAAAAATATGATTTTTATTACATAAGTAGCGATGTAAAAATATGATTTTTATTACATAAGTAGTGATGTAAAAATATGATTTTTATTACATAAGAAGCGATGTAAAAATATGATTTTAATTACATAAGCAGCAATGTAAAATATGATTTTTAATATATAAACATCATATTAAAAATGTGATTTTTACTATGAACAGCGTGAAAAGATTATGTTAAAATTTCGGGAAAATCCAAACTGTTTAGAAATTCAGAAATAAAAGTGGCGGAGTGGATCCCAAAGGTGAGAACTCGTCACTCTAATTTTGTTAACAATTAAATATATACTAGGATGCATATGGTGCTTAGTAGCACCCGACACCTTTGATTGAAACCATGGATGTTTGGTTGCTTGTTTTGATTGATTTAATAGTTTGAATTGGTTTGGGATGTGAATGGAATTGATTGAATTTGGTATGTGTATGTCGTGAGCTAGTATTAGGCCAGGGATAAGGCTAGACCTTATTCCAGTTCTAGTATCATGCCGTTATGCTGCCGAAATTTTCTAAAATAAAATGTATTAGTTAAAAATAACATTTTCAATGTGTAGATGAACTGTATAAAATATCATGTGTTGAATAAAAGATTTAAACAATAAAAATATCATTTTTATTAAATGTATGAACTATTAAAAAATATTCATGTGTTGAAATAAATATTTTATCGTTAAAAATATAATTTTTAACATGTATATGAAAGGCAAAAATTCTCCGGAAATGAAAATAAATATTCATATACAAATTGGACGATTTGTTTTGTACACTCATTTAACTGACATGGATTAGGACGATATATTTTACACATCGCCCAATTGCACAAATAATTATTATTATTTGATGTTTGAAACCCCACATGGGTATTGGGATCATATTTGGCGTACACTAATCCCAATTGTTTAGTGGTATGTCAATCGATTGGTTGACAGACTGTAGTAAGCGTTAATTATTTATATTTAATGCTTATGCAGTTGTGTGATGCACTTTGGATGATGGTTGATTAGTTTTGATTGGTGTTGAATACAAGTGTTGTATGAAATCCATGTAAATAAATTATATGGAAACTGATTGGGTCTGATTCCAATTCAGAAAATAACGAATATTTTAAAATAACGAATATTATAAAATAATATTCAATAAAGGATTAAAATCTGCTTTTAATGTCCGATTTTGGATGGACATGAAAATATTTGAAGCCGTGTTGATTAGATTTGTGCTATTCTAACGTGAACGATATTTATATCGATTTTATTCATTTTTAGAATGAATATCGAAAAGGAAATTATTTCAAAATTTGATATTTTGAAAATATTATCATTTATAAATTATAATGATAAGGAGAATTCAATTTTGATTTAAAATTGAAAATGAAGTTGGAATCGTTTTAAAACCAAATTATAAACGATTTATAAAATACGTTTTAAATGAAAATCGATGAAATATATATAATATATATATATATTATATATTTAATGCCTGAATAGAACGCGCTGCGCCGCGGTCGTTCGCAAATTTCAACCATTGACTTCGAATTGATATTACGGGAGATCCGATGGTCGGATTCTCCTAAAACTGAATCCATTGGGTTCGTATCGAAAAGAGCTTTCCAAGAATATAAGAGATTTGAAATCTAACGGTTGGATTTGGAATTATGTCCAAATCAAATTTGGAAAAGGTCGCTGTAAGTGCAGTTCGTTGACCGTTTATGGAAATCGACTGAAAGGGCCTTAATAAAATTATTAAAAATATTGATAATTTGCGTAAAATCATAATAAATGATTTGTAAAGAATTGGGATGAAAAATTCCATGTTTATAAGGATAAAAATTTATTTTTAACAAAATGAACTAATTATTAACTAGATTTGAAATCCAAAATTTTTTAAATAAAATAAATTGGGTTTGTGAATGTTTTAATATAACCTGAATTTCCAATATATGAATTGGAATGGATTTGAATGGAAATCATCTTCAAAATATTCTGATATTGGATTCCATGATTATACGGATATGTTATGGGAATTTGGAAGATATATATGTATCGTTATTCCCAAAATGATATTTGTTGGTTTTAGAATTTGATATTGAATATAAGTCGATATAACTTCTATTCAGAGCCTTGTATTTGATATCAAATTGAATTTTGGGTTTGTCGTGAATGGTGTCTTAAATAACATTGTTCTTAAACCCCGTTTAAAAAGAATAAATCTTTTAATTAAGATTATTAGAGTTTCCAGTTAGTAACTGGAATAAAATGAAATGTGAATCGGGATTATTATGAACTGTATTCTTAACGACATTCATCCTTTAACCTGATTTACAGTGAAATGTGATTTGGAATTTATAGATCTTTTTATTAAGATTTAATGGAAAATTTTCAAAGTAAAGTTTTCCAATTTAATAAAATAAATTGGAATTGAATGGAATTTGATTTGGTAATAATCGAAGTGAGCTTCTATGGAGGAAGACTGTTAATATATATGGGATTTAAAAGGCTTTGTCGTTATTCAATTAATATTATTAGTCAGATATGGAAATTTATATCGATTATGTTAGCCTACTTTGTGGACTAGGCTACACAAAGAGCAAATAGTGAGAAAAGACACTAATCGGATCGGATCGGAGGAAGATAGCACAGGAGGTAAGTAACGATCAAGAATTCAGAGATTACATCGGATCGGATCGAAAGAGTATGGCATCAACATCATAAAGCAGGTGGCTTCGGCGGTTCGGATCGGAGGAACACTTTAGCGGCATCAGAAGAAATCAAGCAATCTAAACGGTTCGGATTGGATGAGTACATCAACAGCATCAAGGGACAACAAGTTGCATCATCGGATCGGATCGGAGGCCCCGATCCGAACCCCTCTTTCCCTTCGAATTTGTAGCCGATGCTGCGCATATCCCCTGAAGACTCGAACAAGATCTGACCATTTCTCCCACAATCTCCTACTAAATCAGTGCGTTGTAGCTATCCTGGAGCCTCCGAACCCGACTCTCAAGGGATGGATGCCACGCAATTCCGAACCGGAGCTACTTCGAGGAGATTTTTCACCTATAAATACACCATCTAGAGGCATTTGAAGGGATCTTTTGGCAAATTCTCAGTCCATACTTCCTCCATAGCCGAATTCTACAATCATAATCAGATTAAAGTCATCCCTTAAAGTCCTTTTTTGAGGAATTTGAGCGAGTTTATGCATTGTAATTGTGAGGTTGAGTGAGAATCATTGTAATATTTGTATTCAAATCATCAATCAAAAGAAAACAAAGTGGGCGTAGGCTCGTTAATGCCGAACCACTATAAATCGTGTGTTCTTTACTGCCTTTCGATTCTATTACATTGAAATCATAACTAGTTTGGGTGTTAGAACCAATTTTTGGTCTAACATTTTGGTGCTTTCACTGAGAACTTTCGAATTCTTAGCTTTCTCGGGATTATCATTCTACTATTTGGACTCTCAAGTTCAAAGAAGTTAATCCCTTCTCTTTGACATCCTTCAGTATTTGTTGAATAACCGTTGAGGAATCAAGTGTTATGGCTAAGACCAAAGGAAAGGAAGTGCAAGGTGCAAGGGGAAATGATGCTAGAGAAAATCAGTAAGCTATTGTGTTAACAAGGTCACGTGCTCAAAGTTCTGGAGCAGATCACTCCAACCAGGAGGATCCGAACTGGATCGGAGGTGTCGATCCGAACCGAGAGGAAACAAATCGGACCGTGTTGACACCGATCCGAACCGATGATGTTGGAGGTTCTCACTCTCTCCATCCAAACCGCAATAACCAGGCTACTGTGGACCGATCCGATCCGAACCAGAGTGAGGCTGGAACTTCTACTCGAGCTCCCTCCAATGATCTTATTCCAGCCACGATGACTAACGTTCAGCCTGATCCATCTGCACCGATTACTCAGGGAGATTTTTCACGTTTTCTTGACATGCTTCAGAGCACTAAGGAAGCATTGGAAGCCCAAAGGCGTGACAACCTTTGCATGCAGGAAAATATGATCACCATGGGTAGAGAATTACAAGAGCTCCGGAGACAGGGAACTACTTCCCCACCGCACCGTGTTCCCACAGATGGCTCTTCTTCTTCGGAGGAGGAACGTCCGCGCGAGAGAAGGCCGCTTGAACGACCTCAGAACCTAGATCAATTGACTTTCGGATCTTTAGGATCCCGAGAAGATGTTGCTCGTGTATTGGGCCCTGATGACTCGAGTCTGCAACAGCCTATGTTACTACCTATGCGCGGATCCCACGTCTTACCCAAAGATCCTAATATTACTAACCCCACGCAGCAACAACTTCTCCAACCTCTACCTCCAGAAGTCGACCGGGAGCGCAGAGAGCAACGTAGAGCGGCTGCCGCCAGAAACAGAAGGTTATCCCCTGATCTGGAACCAAGGGGTAATCCAAACATCAGACCTAGAGAGACAGTGCGGACATTAACCAACGCCGATGTATGGGCAATGGTGTGCCAGACTATGTCTGAGAGCCGGCGATATACTAATGAAGATTGGGGCATCGAGCGAAGTCATACCCCTTTCACAGATGACATCCTGAATTTTCAGTTTCCCCGACGATTCAACTTGCCTCAGATGGATCGATATTCAGGAAGAACAGACCCAGGGCAGCACCTAATGAGATATGCATGGTTTATGAACGTGGCAGCAGCTCCAGATGCCGTAAAGTGCAAAGCTTTTCCCATCTATCTTGAAGATGTAGCGTTAATGTGGTTCACTCGACTTCCTCCTCGGTCGGTGTCAAATTTCACAGAATTGAGTGAGCGTTTCATGAATCAGTTCCGACTCCATGCCCAAAAGTCCAAGACAGTCATAGAATTGTGACGAATTAAATAGGGCCCAGGAGAATCTTTGAAGTCATATTTGGATCGCTTCAACCCGGCTGTCACCGAAGTCACTGATCCCCATGAGCCCACTATCCTGATGGCCTTGATTGAAGGAGTAGATCCCGACACAGAGTTCGGGGATTACTTGGCTGGAAAACCACCTCCTACAAGAGAATTATTCTATGAAAAGGCTAATTTCCGTTTAAGGCGAGAAGAAGCTAAGGAAAACCAGAAGAGAAAGTCCGAAGGGGCCTCGAAGGAAGGAGTCCAGAGTAATGTCGCCGTGAAACAGTCTAGTGACAGTTCAGGAAAAGTGGAAGAAAATGTTGGCAACCAGAGTGGTGCTAATAGCAACAGAAATGGGAACGGCAATAGAAGGAACGGAAACCGTGGGAATAGCTCTAATAAAAGACCCAGATTCCAGAGTTTTGAAAGTTATAAATGATACGTTGGAGAACATTTATCTAGACACATACAGCATATTGCAGTATAAAAAGCCACCACCCAGAGATTCTACTGAGAAGGAAATTGAAACAGGAAAGTTTTGCTTGTTTCATGGTACACACGGTCATTCCACCAATGAGTATCGTCAATTGAGGGATATCGTTGAAAAATTGCTGTGGGAAGGGAAGTTGAATGAGTATAAGGCCGCCCCGAGGGACAGTGGGCAAGGGGGACAAGCCTCGAACCAAGAACAGCCTGCTTCAAAACCCACAGCTCAGCAAAAAGGTAAGAGGGTCGTCATTAACTCCATTATAAGCGGGCCTCACTTGGTTGGTCGTAGTCTTAAAGCATTGGACCAGTACGTCAACGCCGCCAAGCATTATGAAGTAGGAGAGTGCAGCAGCCTTGAAGACGTCACTCCAATAAAACAGCAAAAAACGATGTCTGATGATGTCGTATTCCGTAATAGAGACGAGTTTAGAGTTCAATCCCCAACCGATGATCCGCTAGTGATAACCACGACAATTGGTCCCGCTCTGGTCCATAAGGTGCTAGTGGACAACGGAAGCTCTGTCAATATCCTCTTTAAGAAAGCCTTCGAACAAATGAGGCTCGAAGCAAAAGACTTAAAGCCATGTCGAGGATGGATATGCGGTTTTAATGGAGTATCTACAGCTCCAATGGGTTTTGTGGAATTACCAGTCACACTAGGGCAGGGGGATCGACAGAGAGTAAGGATCCTGCCGTTTGTAGTTCTGGATTTGGAGTCGCCTTACAATGCCTTCCTAGGCCGACCAGCCCTTGTCGAATTTAGGGCATGTATTGCGCCTTGGTGTTTGCTGCTAAAATTCCCGACTGATTTGGGAGTTGGGACGATGAGAGGTGACCAAGCCACGGGACGAGCTTTTTACGTGGCAGAGTTAAATATGCTAATGAAGGGGATGAATATAGATGCTAAAGACGATTCCTCCTCTCCAAAGTAGGCCTCAGCATAACAACTAAGGGGTCCTGCCTCAAGAGAGTCGCCCTCAGACGTGCTCGAGGATACAGATCCCAGAGAGGATAAAGAACCTAGGGACATGAAGGCAACTCCTAATGAAATAACAATCGACATACCTATTGTTGAAACTGATCCAACAAAAGTACTGAAGATCGGCTCGCAACCAGATCCAGTTAGAGCAAGGGAATTGGTTGATTTCTTAAGGCAAATCTGGATGTGTTTGCTTGGACTCACGCTGACATGTGTGGGATTTCGTCTACCATCATGAGCCACTCCTTGTGTATCAATGCAAAGCACCCACCAGTCAAGCAGAAGAGACAGATGTTAGGCCCAGAGCGGTCAGCAACTTTGAAAGAAGAAGCAAAAAAATTTAAAGGTAATGGATTCATTAAGGATTCAAAATATCCCGACTGAATATCGAATCCTGTCCTGGTCAAAAAGTCAAATGGGAAGTGGAGAACATGCATCGACTTTTTTTATTTGAACAAGGGTTGCTCGAAGGATAGTTTTCCTCTCCCCAGAATTAATCAACTAGTAGATTCAACTGCTGGGCATGAACTCTTATCCTTTATGGACGCTTATTCCGTGTATAATCAAATTCCCATGCACATGCCAGATCAAGAGAATACAAGCTTTATCACAGACTTGGGATTGTATTGTTACGTGGTAATGCCATTCGGGTTAAAAAAATGCGGGAGCCACATACCAACGCCTAGTCAACCGTATGTTCTACAATCAAATCGGGAAAACCATGGAAGTGTACATGGATGATATGCTCCTGAAGTCCAAGCAATCTCCCGATCATACGAAGGACTTGGCAGAAATGTTCGGCATATTACGAAGGTATGGGATGAAGTTGAATCCCTTGAAATATTCTTTTGGTGTGGCATCTGGCAAGTTCCTCAGCTTTATCGTGAGTTCCAGAGGAATTGAAATCAATCTGAACCAAATAGCAGCAATCAGGAACATAGAGGAGCCGCGGAAGATTAAGGATGTTCAAAGCTTAGCTGGTAAGGTTGCAGCACTGGGCAGGTTCATCTCCAGGGCAACAGACAAGTGTGTACCTTTCTTCGATCTCATAAAACGGGGAAAGCGAAATTTTGAGTGGACTCCCGACTGTTTAGAGGCGTTCCAGAATTTGTTAAACTTTTTAGAAAAGCCTCCTATATTATCAAAGCCTGTGGAACACGAGGATTTGTTCGTCTACTTGGCAGTATCATCTCACGTCGTCAGCGCAGCATTGGTATGTGAAGAGGATAAAGTCCAGAAACCTGTGTACTACATAAGTAAAAAACTGACCGCTGCAGAACGCAACTATCTGAAGATAGAGAAGCTTTCTTATAGTCTCCTGATTGCCTCCCGTAAACTCCGCCATTACTTCCAGGCACACCCGATAATCGTATATACTGATCAACCCTTAAGACAAGTGCTGCAGAAACCTGAAGCATCAGGGCGATTACTCA
This sequence comes from Allium sativum, assembly GCA_030737875.1. Lineage (NCBI taxonomy): Eukaryota > Viridiplantae > Streptophyta > Magnoliopsida > Asparagales > Amaryllidaceae > Allium > Allium sativum. Next base: position 44,768,777 of record CM060915.1, on the reverse strand, counting down.
AATGGAATATCGAGTTGAGTTAGTTTGATCTGAACTTTCAGCCACGAAGATCAATAAGGGTGCAGGCCTTGGCTGACTTCATAGCTGAATTTACAATTCCTAAAGAAGAAACGGTGGGTGACAAGATCATTACTTTGGATCAAGATTTGGAGCTCAGTCCGTGGAAATTGTATACGGACAGAGCCAAGAACGATAGAAAGTCCGGCGCCGAAGTTGTTTTAATAACTCCTGAAGGACGATCTATTTATTATGCATTACGGTTGGAATTTACTGCTACTAACAATGATTCTGAGTATGAAGCCCTGATTGCCGGGCTGAAACTCGCCAAAGATTTGGGAGTGAAGACGCTAGACATATATTGTGATTCCAAGATAGTTGTATGTCAAGTTCGGGAAGAATTTGCTGCTAAAGGACCTCGACTTAGTGCTTATCCTAAAAAAGTAAAGGAGTTATTGGAAGGCTTGAAGCATTATAGCATAACACACATTCCAAGAACGGAAAATCAGAAAGCAGATCGACTAGCGAAACTAGCAAGTTTTGATAATCCTAGAGAAACCGAAATGGTCCCGATCGAGGTGTTGGAATCGCCAAGCTTCAACCTAATGGAAGCAGAGCTAGCATTGGAAGGCGAACCAGAAAGAGAATCCTGGATGACATCAATTAAGAATTTTCTCAAAGACGGAACTCTCCCATTAAAAAAGAGCGAAAGACGAGCTGTAATATGCAAGGCCACAAGATACGTGTTACAGGACGACGTCCTTTATCGTCAAGGGTTTTCAATGCCCCTATTACGGTGTACCGCACATGACGACATCAAACGTGTATTACGAGAAGTGCATGAAGGTGAGTGTGGAGATCACACTGGGGGTCAGACCCTAGCAAAGAAAATATTACCGTACGGATATTTCTGGCCTACCGTGAATAAAGACGCGGCTGATTATTCACGACGCCGCGATAGATGTCAAAGATATTCCAAAGTTCCCAGAGCGCCTCCGACTCAGCTCAAGTCGATGGTAAGTCCGTGGCCGTTTGCCATGTGGGGGATTGATATTATTGGAGTGCTACCTATTGCCAGAGGAGGAGCAAATTATGCGATCGTTGCCGTGGACTACTTCACAAAGTGGGTGGAAGCTGAACCTCTAACAACCATCACGGCAAGGAAAGTGATCAGTTTTGTGGTGAGAAACATTATTTGTCGATTTGGGATACCGAAAACCATCATAACTGATAATGGACGCGGTTTGACAGCATCGAGTTTAGAAATTTTTGCCAGAAATACAAGATCGATAAACGATATACTGCAGTAGCTCACCGGCAATCAAATGGCCAGGTCAAAGCCATAAATAAAGTCATTAAATCAATTTTGAAGAAGCGGTTGGAGCGGACCGAAGCTAGATGGGTGGACAAGTTGCCATTAGCTCTGTGGGCCTACAAGACAACCTTTAAGATGGCTACCGGCCATACTCCCTACTCACTTTCCTTTGGGTCAGAATCAGTGATCCTGGTAGAATTAGAAGTCCCTTCTCGTCGAGTTGCGTACTATGACCCGATGAAAAATAAAGCACTCCTCCAAGAATCTGTTGATATGATTGAAGAAAAAAAGATGAAGCCGACTAGCGTGCCTCAAGACATCGACATCAAGTAGCATGCTATTATGACCAAAAAGTTCACTTCAAAACCTTTGAACCAGGAGACCTAGTACTGAAGCGAGTCTTCCCGCCATCGACCCAACTGGGTCCAAAATGGGAAGGGCCATTCACCATCCAACGAAAGCTTGATACAGGAGCATTCAAGCTAACGACCGTGGACGGTGAAGAGATTCCCAGAGCTTGGAACGCTCAGCACCTACGAAGATATCTAAGCTAAATACGAAATGTCATTTTTTTTTCATAAGCTATGTAAAAAGGCATGACTTGCCTTTAAAAATCTGTTTATGTGAACAAAGGACTATAAAGTGGATGTAGGCTACGACTAAGCCGAACCACTATAAAAATATCGTGTGTCATTTAATTTCCAGCATTATTTATATCCTCAACTATAATTCTATTATGACTGTGGAATACGAAATGTTAAATTAAAACTTGGAAAGTTGGAGATGATTTATATGCAGGAACAAACAAAATGACTATTTGTACGATAAGACATAGAAGAATGGGAAGACGACATTCTTAACTCTAACTCTCAAGAATCGAGAGAGAGTATAAAGGACGGGAAGACGACGTCCTCTGAGGCATGAAGGTGCACCCAGATGAGAGACCGCCTCAGCGAAAACTCTAACCTGGATATGAGACAGGAGAGTATAAAGATGCCAGAAAGAATAGACATCAATGACGAAAGGAATATGGCCCCCGTCAGAGAATCGGGGACATTTGGACTTTTTAATTTAATTTAATCTTGAGTAGTTCTTGCTCAGTTATTCTAGATTAACTGGGGTCATACATGTGCACACATATTCCCCTTCACCATGACTTCATTACATAACTTTAGTATGACATACTTTTGTATTTTTACTTAAGTGCTGAACTAACGACTATCAGGCATTGTAGGAAATAAATTATTTTTATTTACAAACATGTGAGTTTGTACAAGGAAAACAAGCAAAAAAGAAGATGCGAGGGCCACACTCTCTACAACAATTGCGGGCCAATTAAATGCTAAAATAAAACAAAGCACTTCATCACTTAGGCTTTGGAGTGGACTTGGATTTTTTGGCAGCCTTTTGAGCATCCTTCGCCTCTCTTTCAGCATCAGTTAAAATGCGCTTTGGTTTTTTCCTCCCTGTGACAGAAGTGCTGGAATCGGTTGATTTTTTTTCCCAGGAGTCGAAACAATGGAATCAAGAGAAGACTTTTTAGCAAGCTCTTCTGTAATAGACCTAGTCGAAAGCTTAACAACTAACCTTGATCCAGCATCCACCACTGCGAGAGGCTTAAGGCTTTCGGGTCCAGGTCTTCAACTTTAAGCTGCATACGTTTGTCTAGTTCGACTTTCAATGCAACCAAAGTGATGTCATCAGCGCTTTTCGACTCCCCAACTATAGCCACCTCGGGGTCTTCCTCATGTCCCTCGTTGCCGCCATCGTCCTTCAAGGCATTTATTATCTCGTCATCCTGAGGAGCATCATCCTTAGACAGATCAGCTCCCTCTCCTGAACCGATAGTGGCAGCCTTATCCTTTTCTCCTTCATCCTTCTCCACGGATTTTGCTCCAGTGGTGGTTTCCAGAGGTTCACCAGCCTTCTCGGTCGGTTCTACACCTACAGAATGAGAAGCAACAGTTATCAACTCAGGAGAAAATAAAGGGTCCTTCATTGATTGTCCAATTACGTGATGAAAAGTGGAGTTGACGAACTGAGGTGAAAAGGTAGAAATACCTTCCGATGATTTCTCAGCGGGAATAACCGCCATCTTCGACGACGTCTTGGGTATGGGGGATAAAAGAGATGCCTGAGGGATCTCCGGGTTTTCGAGGTCATATCCCTCTACTTCAGAAGTTTCAGCGGTAGTGGAAGAAGAACCAGCCTCAGAGATGTTCTTTTGTTTAGCCTTCTGCTTCTCTTCCTCCATAGTAGCAGCGATGAGGCGACGTCCCTCGGCCAGGCGTGCTGGTTCATCATCTCTTAGATATTTTTCCATTAGCTTGTCCTCATCGACGGAGTCTACCTTGAGTTTCTCTTTCTCCCATTCAATGATTTGACTCCATACGTGAACCAAGGTAGTCGGATAACCTTCAATCCAAGAGATGTTCCGACGGCGGATTATATGCGCAATGAATTCAATCATTAATTCGCCGAAACCATGCACTTCCTCCTCGGCCTCTGACAGCTGCTTGCGGGTCTCTTCGGCGGATTTAATAACACTTTCAACATTACCCTCCACTAGTGTAGCCCTATTCTCGGTCTCCATCAACTTGGAAGCCAAGTCATCATTACGCTTTTCCAATTCAGTGTTCTTCCTCGCTAACTCGACCTTTTCTTGCTCAAGAGTAGTGTAAGCAAGTTGCATTTTGGTGTTATCCAATTTAGCATCTTCTGCTTGTTTTTTCAGCTCCAAGCGCTCTTGACTATGAGACTCGAGCAAGTCATGATAACGTTTTTGTAGCTCTTCAAATTGCTGCTTGAAGTTGGTAGCGTCCCGTTGAGCAACGGCAAGTTGGGCCTGTGTGTCCTCAAGATCTTTCCTTAATTTTTTCAAGGCTTTAGCGTCAGCTGCTGCAGTATTTTTCATCGACTCAGTATCCGTAATTAGAGTTCGGATGATTCTGGAGAGGTTACGTGAATACTTGAACATTTCCGAATATTGTTTTTCAACTGCATCAATCTTCGCTTTGGCCTCGTCTGCCCACCTAGAGGAAATAGGCTCGAGAGTGGGTAAGAAAGTCAGGTTTTCAAAGTAGTGTTCGGGGAATTGTTTCTCCAAATAAGCCCGCTTGACTTTAGCTTAAGCATCCAATGGTGGGTGTGCGCGATATGTTAGCTCAGTATCCTTAGGATGAGTGGGCACGACGACCGTATCACCCTTCCTAAGCTGCTTATCGGAAACCTTATGCTTGCCCCACGAGTCTGTATCTTTCAGTGGGCCCCTTTCCCTACTGCGTTTTTCTTGAGAAGAGGTTCGATCTTTTGACTGCGACATGTCTTCTCCTCGACGGCCTTGGTAGCCTTTGTATCGTTCAGAATCCGACCGAATGGGGGAGTGAGGGCGCGAGGTCCATGACTGAAAAGAGTCATGAGGCCTTCTATCCTCTCTACCCCGGCCTTCACGGCGATCATGTTCAGCGTCAGAAGGGGGCCCAGTCAGGCTACGACAAAGTTTCATGATGTCATAGTGAGCACGAGACATTGTACCTGCGGAATAATGCAAATGGAATTCAGAATCAGTATTCTCATGAGAAGTAAGTGCTGCGAAATGTGGTGCTATTGTGTTAAGTGCATCCTAAGTGGTGTTCCCTCCGACAAACCCGAGTCCAAAGCCAGACTAGTGTGAGTGGGCTCTTTGGCCTCAGCGGGAGTGGTCTCTTCTGAAGAAGTGAAAACTAAAGGATTTGTTCCGAAATCCTCTGAAGTGTAGATAGTTTCAGGTAAGGAGAGATCTCCTAAACCCTAAAATGTAGGATCATCGGTACTAGGGGCATCTCCTTGGGAAGCATCTATTGGCGGTTCTTTGGAAGACGTCGACTTCTCCGGAGAGATAGCATCCTCAGGGACGATGTACCCTTCTCGGTGCTTTTCGGCCATGTTGGCCAGCTCGTCGTCCTGAGTTGAAGATGGAGAAGGTGAAGTTCGAAGTGGCATTGCAGGAGTTTTCGAGCTCTCGTCCATTTTTGGAATTACGTCCACTGGAGGGATGTATACATATGGACCCGACCCGTGACCTATGCTAGGGTAATGGACAACAACCCGTGAAGATGAAGATATTCATCCTTAAGGACTTCATTGATAGTTAAAAAAATTTGGTCGCCATTGAGGAGCCGGTGCATCTGATCAAAGAACACTTGACCCGATATTTGTTTTGGATTATCAACTGCAAACAAAAAGAAAACGGATTAATTTGGTGGCGTGGACATTCAGAGTTGAGATTTAGAAAACCAATGCTTTACTTGATTTTATCCATCTCCTAGCACATCCCGACTGTTGCCTTATATAAAACCATTCCAGCTTGGAATCGCCGGCCTTGCTGTTGAACGGTGCTGAAATTATTTTCCTTTTTGGGACTGATTCGAAGTAAGAGAAAGAAGGAGTTTCTCGAGTCCGATGCTTGAAGTTATAAAAGAAATGAACGTCATCAAAAGTGAGTTCTATACCTAAGATCTCGCAGTATGCTATATATAAGGTATATAGGTAAGCATAGGAGTTGGGATGCAGCTGCATGGGGGCAATCCGCATCTGTCTTAGAAAGTCGATAACAAAAGGAGAAAATGGTGGAATAGCCCCAACCATGCACATCAATCGGGTGATTGCCATAAATCCATCTGAAGGGTTGTGAGGACGGTCAGTTTTCGATGGCACCAAGGTATCTTTTTTCAATATCCCGTGTTTTAAGCGTTTCGAGCAGTCTGTCGTTGTCAATCGTCGATTCAACATAATCTTGAGGTGATTCCAATATGATGGCAGACTCAAATTCGTCAGGAGCTCGATCATCTCCAATCCCTCCTTCCTCTTCATAGTCTAGAGAAACTTCACTGTCAGAAGACGTTTCGCTGTTATGCGCTCCTACTTCATAATCTGAGCCCTCGTCTCCTCATTCGGGGTCTGAAGGAGAAGATATGATCGAGAGTATATTTCTCAGAAGTTTCTGCAACTTCCATCTTCTTTGCCAATCTAGAAGAACGTCTTTCGGCCATGATCACTAGACTATCGAAGAAATAATAGTAAGAATTAGAGTAAAGTTGCCTGTGTCCCCCGTGTGTGTACGTGAACTAAATTATGTGCTATGTGCAACAAAGATGCAAAGCAAATACATGAAAGCATAATGTAAAGGTCCAAGGAAACAGTAACGGTTAGAATGGTTCGTGATATTTGTTTATGTTTGCAAGGCACTATCCTAACTATCTATTAAGTTGAAGATTATATTAAGAATTGGTTTGACCAACTAAGCAAGGTCTTATGTACAGTCTTAGGCTGTTTTTTGGTTCGGTTAGGACGCACACACTAGGGTCGGATCGGGGAAAAGGCCTTATGCTAGCCTGGGACAAGAGTTGATGCCCAGTGACCAAAATCGGATTGGTTCGGAGGTGAACACTAGGACGGTCCAGATCGACTTGAACAGCCATGCTTCTCCTCTTCTTTGTTTCACATTCCGATCCGATCCAGTCAAGTAAATCATGTTCTTCTCTTGGCTTGCAAGTCCGACCCGATCCGATCAGCTGAGCCCCATTCTCATCTCTGCCCTGTCATCCGAACCGATCCCCTGCACTCCTTCTCTCCCTTTTTCCTCGTTTCTGCTCTGTCACCCGAACCGATCCCCTGCACTTCTCCTCTCCCTTTTTCCTCCTCTTTGGGGTCAAGCTCGATCCTACATTGAAAATCCTAACTGAAATCGAGTACTGACGCATTCGAACGCTCAACAAAGGATCTTAGCCCCCTCCACTGTCACCTCGAGAGAAACTTAACACCATTAACGATGACGACGAAGTGGAGGCGGTCATGGCGGCGGAGTTCATTGAATACATCGCTGGAATCGTTCGAAGAAACCATGAATCGAAGCTAAAAGCAATTATAAATATGAGATTCAAGATTATAAAACTACCTGTGTGTTGAATTCGGAGATTAAAACGAGAAGAGTTTCAGAGTTTTTAAAATGCTAGGGGTTTAATGTAAATTTCGCTGGAAAAGGATAATAAGAAAGGAAGTGGAAGAAGGAGACGAGGGGGTACTTATATGAAGTCGTGATGACCATTCGTATTCCCAGAATCCCTTAACCCATTTGGACCGAAGGTTAAGCCCACCAAGGCCCTATGGCCTATTGATCCCCGAGAAAATCATCAGTTCGATGTATCCAGTCAGGTGTGCCACAGGAGGAAACCCATTCGGATCGGAATCCGAACCGAAAGAGGCCATATACACTAATTTGCCACAAAAAGTGAATTCGAAGGAAAGTAAAGAAAAGGCTCACCTGAAAGAAATATTGGACATTAAAAGAAGCTTTCAAAAATTGTTTAAAGATGAAGAAAGTAATTCATATGGATTGTGGACATATATATAAACAGCAAGCCTCGACTTTATGAAGTGACTCGACACTACAAGTGAATGGAAGCAGTCATTCAATGGTTCTAATTCATAGGATGTTTCGTGAACTGCTTCGAAGCACACATTATCTTAAATAAGAGTGTACTTCGAGGGGGCAAAATGTTAGCCTACTTTGTGGACTAGGCTACACAAAGAGAAAATAGTGAAAAAAGACACTAATCGGATCGTATCGGAGGAAGATAGCGCAGGAGGTAAGTAAGATCAAGAATTCAGAGATTACTGATCGATGCTAGTCTATGAATTAGAAAAGCGCGACATTTAAATTAAATTCTGCAAGCATACAGGTGTGTAGCATACAGGTCGAACACAGGGAGGTGAATTAAATCAATTATTTATCTAATCTCTTGGGCGAGTTAGACAGAGCTTAGAGGTTGATTTTTTTTCGCAAAGCAAAATAAAAACTGAAACTACGAATAAAAGATGCAATTAAATTCACTACAGATTCGAATCTAATCTAATCGGATCTGTAATAAATTCAATGATTAAAATAAAATAGAACACTGGAAATAAAATTGCAGAAAAGAAATCAACAACTGAAAATAAAAACTAGGATTACCGCTGAATCTAATCAGACGGTCAATCACTAGTAAGAAAAATAGAAGCAATAGCAAATTGTGTTCTAGCAAATCTAATTGACTAGACAACACAATTTGCCATGAAATAAAATGCAGAAACTAAAGAAAAGAAAGCTTTATTAAAACTAAAAGAGAGTACAGAAGAATGAATCCTTTTTACAATGGTTACAACACATATTTATAGATGAGAATGGCAAAAACCTAATTAGGTCTGTGAATAAATGGGCCTCCTCATTCATGATTATCTCTTGCCTTCCTTGACTAACTTGATTGGAGAAAATCTGGGCATATTATGGTAAATATTTTCCATATCTCTCAGTTCTCTCATGTGGCTAATTGATTGGTGCATGTAATTGATTCTTCCAAACAAGGATGCTTATTAGAATCCCAAGGCACAAAGGATAAAATCTTCACAATGTATCTTTTCTTGGCAGCAATTCAATCAGAAATTCTTCTAATTGAAATTGAATGATTTGAATTTAATTCCATGATAAGAATATGGCTATTGCTGAAATGTTAATTGGTGCACATCATAAATACATACACATGAATATGTGTATGTATATATATAACATAACACTAGTCCAAATATTTCTCAAAGCAAAGGGCCAGTGTGAACGCGCTCCGTTTCTTTGGCAAAAAGTGAGCTTGACGGGGTTCGAACTCGGGTCTCTCAGCACCAATTCCTATGCCTTTACCAGTGAGCTACTACTTCTTTTGCAATTGAAATGAATTTGATGTGAGGAAGTAGCTCTTTCTTGTAGTTGGCCTTTGATTTGAATTGAAGGAGGCAACGCTTGAAATCTGTAAAAACACATAAAAAATACCCAAAGTATCATTTATTTATTTACAAAAGATAAAGCATAAGAGTCATAAAATAAACACTTTTCAATGTCAATCAACGATCCTCTTACCTTTTTGCTAAGCTGTGGGTTTTGAAGCAGGCTGTTCTTGGTTCGGGGCTTGTCCCCTTGCCCCCTGTCCCTTAGGGCGGCCTTGTACTCATCCAACTTCCCTTCCCATAGCAAATTTTCAACGATATCCCTCAATTGACGACACTCATTGGTGGAATGACCGTGTGTACCATGAAACAAGCAAAACTTTCCTGTTTCAATTTCCTTCTCAGTAGAATCTCTGGGTGGTGGCTTTTTATACTGCAATATGTTGTATGTGTCTAGAAAAATGTTCTCCAACATATCATTTATAACTTTCAAAACTCTGGAATTTGGGTCTTTTATTAGAGCTATTCCCACGGTTTCTGTTCCTTCTATTGCCGTTCCCATTTCTGTTGCTATTAGCACCACTCTGGTTGCCAACATTTACTTCCACTTTTCCTGAACTGTCACCAGACTGTTTCACGGCGACATTACTCTGGACTCCTTCCTTCGAGGCCCCTTCAGACTTTCTCTTATGGTTTGCCTTAGCTTCTTCTCGCCTTAAACGGAAATTAGCCTTTTCATAGAATAATTCTCTTGTAGGCTGTGGTTTTCCAGCCAAGTAATCCCCGAACTCTGTGTCGGGATCTACTCCTTTATTCAAGGCCATTAGGATAGTGGGCTCATGGGGATCAGTGACTTCGGTAATGGCCGGGTTGAAGCGATCTAAATATGACTTCAAAGATTCTCCTGGGCCCTGTTAAATTCGTGACAATTCTATGACGGTCTTGGACTTTTGGGCATGGAGTCGGAACTGATTCATGAAACGCTCACTCAATTCTGTGAAATTTGATACCGACCGAGGAGTAAGTCGAGTGAACCACATTAATGCTACATCTTCAAGATAGATGGGAAAAGCTTTGCACTTTACGGCATCTGGAGCTGCTGCCACGTTCATAAACCATGCATATCTCATCAGGTGCTGCCCTGGGTCTGTTCTTCCTGAATATCGATCCATCTGAGGCAAGTTGAATCGTCGGGGAAACTGGAAATTCAGGATGTCATCTGTGAAAGGGGTATGACTTCGCTTGATGCCCCAATCTTCATTAGTATATCGCCGGCTCTTAGACATAGTCTGGCGCACCATTGCCCATACATCGGCGTTGGTTAATGTCTGCACTGGCTCTCTAGGTCTGATGTTTGGATTACCCCTGGGTTCCTGATCAGGGGATAACCTTCTGTTTCTGGCGGCAGCCGCTCTACATTGCTCTCTGCGCTCCCGGTTGACTTCTAGAGGTAGAGGTTGGAGAAGTTGTTGCTGCGTGGGGTTATAGGTAGTAACATAGGTTGTTGCAGACTCGGGTCATCAGGGCCCAATACACGAGCAACATCTTCTCCGGATCCTAAAGATCCGAAAGTCAATTGATCTAGGTTCTGAGGTCATTCAAGCGGCCTTCTCTCGCGAGGACATTCCTCCTCCGAAGAAGACGAGTCATCTGTGGGAATACGGTGCAGTGAGGAAGGAGTTCTCTGTCTCCGGAGCTCTTGTAATTCTCTACCCATGGTGATCATATTTTCCTGCATGTAAAGGTTGTCACGCCTTTGGGCTACCAATGCTTCCTTAGTGCTCTGAAGCATGTCAAGAAAACCTGAAAAATCTCCCTGAGTAATGGGTGCAGATGGATCAGGCTGAACATTAGTCATCGTGGCTGGAATCAGAACATTGGAGGGAGCTCGAGTAGAAGTTCCAGCCTCACTCTGGTTCGGACCGGATCGGTCCATAGCAGCCTGGTCAGTGCGGTTTGGATGGAGAGAGTGAGAGCCTCCAACATCATCGGTTCGGATCGGTGTCAACACGATCCGATTTGTTTCCTCTATGTTCGGATCGGCACCTCCGATCCGGTTCGGATCCTTTTGGTTGGAGTGATCTGCTTCAGAACTTTGAGCGCGTGACCTTGTTAACACAATAGCTTACTGATTTTCTCTAGCACCATTTCCCCTTGCACCTTGCACTTCCTTTCCTTTGGTCTTAGCCATAACACTTGATTCTTCAACGGTTATTCAACAAATACTGAAGGATGTCAAAGAGAAGGGATTAAATTCTTTGAACTTGAGAGTCCAAATAGTAGAATGATAATCCCGAGAAAGCTAAGAATTCGAAAGTTCTCAGTGAAAGCACCAAAATGTTAGACCAAAAATTGGTTCTAACACCCAAACTAGTTATGATTTCAATGAAATAGAATCAAAAGGCAGTAAAGAACACACGATTTATAGTGGTTCGGCGTTAACGAGCCTACATCCACTTTGTTTTCTTTTGATTGATGATTTGAATACAAATATTACAATGATTCTCACTCAACCTCACAATTACAATGCATAAACTCGCTCAAATTCCTCAAAAATGGACTTTAAGGGATGACTTTAATCTGATTATGATTGTAGAATTCGGCTATGGAGGAAGTATGGACTGAGAATTTGCCAAAAGATCCCTTCAAATGCCTCTAGATGGTATATTTATAGGTGAAAAATCTCCTCGAAGTAGCTCCGGTTCGGAATTGCGTGGCATCCATCCCTTGAGAGTCGGGTTCGGAGGCTCCAGGATGGCTACAGCGCACTGATTTAGTAAGAGATTGTGGGAGAAATGGTCAGATCTTGTCCGAGTCTTCAGGGGATATGCGCAGCAACGACTACAAATTCGAAGGGAAAGAGGGGTTCGGATTGGGGCCTCCGATCCGATCCGATGATGCAACTTGCTGTCCCTTGATGCTGCTGACGTACTCATCCAATTCGAACCGTTTGGATTGCTTGCTTTCTTCTGATGCCGCTGAAGTGTTCCTCCGATCCGAACCGCCGAAACCACCTGCTTTATGATGTTAATGCCATACTCTTTCGATCCGATCCGATGTAATCTCTGAATTCTTGATCGTTACTTACCTCCTACGCTATCTTCCTCCGATCCGATCCGATTAGTGTCATTTTTCACTATTTCCTCTTTGTGTGGCCTAGTCCACAAAGTAGGCTAACATAATCGATATAAATTTCCATATCAGACTAATAATATTAATTGAATAACGACAAAGCCTTTTAAATCCCATATATATTAACAGTCTTCCTCCATAGAAGCTCACTTCGATTATTACCAAATCAAATTCCATTCAATTCCAATTTATTTTATTAAATTGGAAAACTTTACTTTGAAATTTTTCCATTAAATCTTAATAAAAAGATCTATAAATTCCAAATCACATTTCACTGTAAATCAGGTTAAAGAATGAATGTTGTTAAGAACACAGTTCTCAATAATCCCGATTCACATTTCATTTTATTCCAGTTACTAAATATAACTGGAAACTCTAATAATCTTAATTAAAAGATTTATTCTTTTCACACGGGGTTTAAGAACAATGTTATTTAAGACACCATTCACGACAAACCCAAAATCCAATTTGATATTAAATACAAGGCTCTGAATAGAAGTTATATCGACTTATATTCAATATCAAATTCTAAAACCAACAAATATCATTTTGGGAATAACGATACATATATATCTTCCAAATTCCCATAACATATCCGTATAATCATGGAATCCAATATCAGAATATTTTGAAGATGATTTCCATTCAAATCCATTCCAATTCATATATTGGAAATTCTGGTTATATTAAAACCATTCACAAACCCAATTTATTTTATTTAAAAATTATTGGATTTCAAATCTAGTTAATAACTAGTTCATTTTGTTAAAAATATATTTTTATCCTTATAAACATGGAATTTTTCATCCCAATTCTTTACAAATCATTTATTATGATTTTACGCAAATTACCAATATTTTTAATAATTTTATTAAGGCCCTTTCAGTCGATTTCCATAAACGGTCAACGAACTGCACTTACAACGACCTTTTCCAAATTTGATTTGGACATAATTCCAAATCCAACCGTTAGATTTCAAATCTCTTATATTCTTGGAAAGCTCTTTTCGATACGAACCCAACGGTTCCAGTTTTAGGAGAATCCGACCATCGGATCTCCCGTAATATCAATTCGAAGTCAATGGTTGAAATTTGCGAACGGCCGCGGCGCAGCGCGTTCTATTCAGGCATTAAATATATATAATATATATATTATATATATTTCATCGATTTTCATTTAAAACATATTTTATAAATCGTTTATAATTTGGTTTTAAAACGATTCCAACTTCATTTTCAATTTTAAATCAAAATTGAATTCTCCTTATCATTATAATATATAAATGATAATATTTTCAAAATATCAAATTTTGAAATAATTTCCTTTTCGATATTCATTCTAAAAATGAATAAAATCGACGTAAATATCGTTCACGTTAGAATGGCGCAAATCTAATCAACACGGCTTCAAATATTATCGTGTCCATCCAAAATCGGACATTAAAAGCAGATTTTAATCCTTTATTGAATATTATTTTATAATATTCTTTATTTTAAAATATTCGTTATTTTCTGAATTGGAATCAGACCCAATCAGTTTCCATATAATTTATTTACATGGATTTCATACAACACTTGTATTCAACACCAATCAAAACCAATCAACCATCATCCAAAGTGCATCACACAACTGCAAAAGCATTAGATATAGATAATTAACGGTGTACGCCAAATATTATCCCAATACCCGTGTTAGGTTTCAACCATCAAATAATAATAATTATTTGTGCAATTGGGCGATGTGTAAAATATATCGTCCCAATCCATGTCAGTTAAATGAGTGTACAAAACAAATCGTCCGATTTGTATATGAATATTTATTTTCATTTCCGGAGAATTTTTACCTTTCATATACACGTTAAAAATTATATTTTTAACGATAAAATATTCATTTCAACACATGAATATTATTTAATAGTTCATACATACAATAAAAATGATATTTTTATTCTTTAAATCTTTTATTCAACACATGAATATTTTATACAGTTCATCTACACATTGAAAATGTTATTTTTAACTAATACATTTTATTTTAGAAAATTTCTGCAGCATAACGGCATGATACTAGAACTGGAGTAAGGTCTAGCCTTATCCCTGGCCTAGTACTAGCTCACGCCATACACATACCAAATTCAATCAATTCCATTCACATCCCAAACCAATTCAAACTAATAAATCAATCAAAACAAGCAACCAAACATCCATGGTTTCAATCAAAGGTGTCGGGTGCTACTAAGCACCATATGCATCCTAGTATATATTTAACTGTAAACAAAATTAGAGTGAGGAGTTCTCACCTTTGGGATCCACTCTGCCACTTTTATTTCTGAATTTCTAAACAGTTTGTATTTTCCCGAAATTTTAACATAATCTTTTCATGCTGTTCATAGTAAAAATCACATTTTTAATATGATGTTTATATATTAAAAATCATATTTTACGTTGCTGCTTATGTAATAAAAATCATATTTTTACATCGCTTCTTATGTAATAAAAATCATATTTTTACATCAGTACTTATGTAATAAAAATCATATTTTTACATCGCTAATTATGTAATAAAAATCATATTTTTATTTCGTGGAAAACCAATTCTTTATATCGTTTCATACATATAAAAGATAAAAAATTTAGCACAATCAGATTTTTAAAACAATGTATATGATTTAAAAATCATATTTTTATAATGCGACTCATATGATAAAAATCATATTTTTATAGCGTCATCACATATATAAAAATTGTATTTTTATAGCGCCATTTCATATATAAAATTTGTATTTTTAATTACATGAATAAATAAAAATAAAATAAAAACTCACCGTGGAAATAGGGGGTGGGTTTCTGCTACGCAGATCGAGGAGGAGGCGGTTGGCCTTGCTGGTGGCGTGACGCGGAGCATTGGGCTGAGAAGGTGGTTTTGGGGGCGGTTTGCTAAAGAAAGAGGAAGAGAGAAGACGGGGGTGCGGCGGGTTAGAGGGGTAGAGGCGGAGGCGTCAGAGGGGGGTGGCGGCAGGCCAAGATGATCGGAGGAGGGGTTGTGGGTAACGGAGGCGGCTTCAGATGTTGTGGCCTTCGAAGGAATGGTGGAGGAGAGGAGAGAGAGGGGAAGAAGGGGGAAAGTGGCGCAACGGCCTGAAGAGGGGGGAGGGGGCGCTCGACGACGGCGACAGTGGTCTGGCAGAGGAGGGTGATGGGGATTTAGTTTTTCTTTATTTAAAACGCCAGGTTATGTAGGGTGAGTGAGGGAGAGAGAGGGAGAGAGTAAGGGGAAGGGATTATATATTTTATATTTAATTTAAATTTCAAAAAGGAAAATTTTATTTTATCTCTAATCCGAACCCAACGACTGTCGCCCTAGCTAAATACCCTCATTCCGGACACAATGGGATATGTTTCATAACCCAATTCGGCTGTTACGATCAGTTTTTCTTTAAATTAAAATATAAATCAATATATATTTAAGGGTGCGTTTTCTACAGGTCCCTAATAAGTTTCAAGGCTCACATCCGGTCATAAACTTATTATAAATTTAGTCCTTATTTTTCAAAAATACATTAAAAAAATAAAAATAAAATACAAAAAATCACGAAAATTCGTAATTGATTAAAATAATTAATCGTGAAAAAATTCAGGTGAAAAAACATCAAAAACAACGTCAAAATAAAAAATTACACAAAAACAACAAAATGTAGTAAAATGCATCAAAAGATGCATATAATTCAATTGGCTGCATATATGTATGCATTTATTTCAATTCTGCATCGAACAATAGCATAGTTGTATACATGTATGCAGATTTGTGAAATAAATGCATCTTTTGATGCAACTATACAAATTTGCATAGAGAATATGCATACTTGTATATGTGCATACAAGTATGCAGTTATGTAGAAAAAATACATACAAGTATGCACATATTACGTTGCCTATGGCCTTCAACATATTCTTGCATACAAGTATGCAGTTATTCTGAATAACTGCATACTTGTATGCAATTATTCAGTATGCATGCACATATTTTTTGCATGTGTATGCAGATAGTTGCATACATGTATGCAACTATTGGAAAAAGTTGCATACATATATGCAACTTTTTTTTGTTTCCGTGGACTTCTGGAGAAGTTTCCAGAATTTAAAAAAAAAATTTTTACTAACAAGCGCATTTTTTCTAAAGAAAACACGTAACTTTCAAATGAAGATGGCGGAAGTATGGTGGAAGGAAAAAGCGGAAGGCGGCAGCTGAAAACAGGGGGCGGAAACTTATAAAAAAAAGAGGAGGGACGCGGGCTACATTAAGTTTGAAAATAGGGATGTGTCGCTAATTTTTACTATATTTAATTTAAATGTACATCTTAATTTACCGTAGCCACATACTGACTCCAAAAATTCCAGAAAAATAAATCTAGCTATGTTTTAATGATACGGTCTTAACAAAACTAATTTTATCGAATTTGGAGACCGTTAGAAAAGTGGTCGTTTTCCAGTCGATTAAATTCAAACTAAAATTACCAAACGCGTTTAAATCGCCACGCTCACATATTGATTCCAAAAATTATGAAAATTGGAATCTAGCAATAATTTGACATTTCAGATCCAACAAAAGTGGTTTCGTCGAAAACAAAGGTCGTTTGCAAAATGGGTATTTGTAATGGCTATATATAATATAAAATATATATAAATTCCATAGCGACTTTTCTGAATTTAAACTGGACATAGCTTTCAATTCCCATTATGAAATCTGGATTTTTCACATTCGCTAGAAAGATATTATTCAACAGATTCAAATATACCTGGTTTTACTGAAATCCGATTTATTTTGAATCCTGTATATTCATTTGAAATTTGAAATCGAATTTTCAAACTGCTACGCCATTTCAGGCTCGCTTTTATAATTTAGATAAACTTATACGCTCTAACTTTGATTTAAATAAATTTTTAGTCATTATTATTTAAAATAAATCCTTTTAAATATTCAAAATTCATCAAAATAACCAAAATAAAATTTTTTAATTGGTTCTGGAATTCCGGTTGTTACATTAGGCATGTTGTAAATTGGAGACCTTTTAACTGTAATTTGGGAAAGGGATAATATGCACATGTTTAGACCTGCTGTAAATTGATTAAAAAAGGATAATGTGCATATACTTGTTGTAAATGGTTAAAAAAGGGATAATATGCGTAAATCTTTACGTGTTGTAATTTGAGGACATGATGGGATAACTAATATGCATATGTATAAACATACTAGGTTTTACTTAATACAGACATTAAGTAAATGACATGTTAGAATGTAGTAAGTACCAAATGTAGGCTAATAAACTGAATTACTGTTATAATTATACATACATCTGGGCAGGTGTTTTGGGGAAGGGTTGTACACACATAATGACATGTAATATTACAACCACGCTAATTAGTAAACCTAAATCTGCTAGGTTAAACATGACTACTAATAAGCTAAGAGGTCCCTCGTTCTGCTGTAGTATATGGTTTTGGGGACTCTTAAATCCTAATTATTTTGGGTATACAAGCTTATGAGGTTTGGCCTGTGCCAATCTGCTATTTGGAACTCATATAAGTCAGTATCCTTGTTAGTATTTTGTTAGACGGCCTCGCACTAGGTAGGGGCCAGGGCACGCTTTAGTGAAGTGGATGGTAAGAGATTCACATGGGAAAGGTCGGTATGGGCATGTTCCGGCGGAGTCATGAGCGCGCATGGGTCCAATTAGGGAAACAAAGTCGCTGTAATACTCGTAAATAGGTTTGTGTTACACAAGTTGCTGGGTTAAAGAGTGATACATCCTACTCTCTGGGCTGACACGGGGTATTTACGTATTAGGGAGAGGATCGCATGGGTAGTAATTAGGGTACACCTAGTCCTGCTGTTATGTAATTAGGGCAACACCTAATCCTGTTATGTAATTAGAGTACGCCTAATCTTGCTGTTAATCTTGCTGTTATGTACTTAGGTTAGATATCTAATCCTATTAAACCTGTTATATTAGTATTGGTGCAGACATAACTTGTTTAGGGATACAAATGTGAAGCATTACTCGATCATAGTTTATTCCTGTTATTCCTGTCTATCATGTTATTCTGTTTAGTTTATCTGTTATCTTATATGATACTGTATTTCTCACCAGTCTAATTTACCTGTCTTGGTATTTCTATTTTATGCACATTTCAAAATCACTGGAACTCGCCAGACTTTATGTCTGACCTTTTTGCTTCTTTCTTCCTTTTCCCCTCAAGTCCTCAAAGTGGAAGCACTCAAAAGTGACTAGGACTTTCTTTTGCAGCTTGGACTTTTATTTCCAGAGATGCACCGTTTGACTTGCACTCTACTCTATTATGGCTTATGACTAGGGATATGATTTCATTTTATGGCACTATGTTATTTAATTTTGAAAGACAAATTTAAAATACTTTGTTTTGATGTAAGTGGTTTGATGTAATTGGTTTTGAAACTATGTTTATTTTTAATAATGAAGTTGAAATTTTCCGTTGCTTATTTTGTATATATCTTGTGAATTTCTGTACTGTTTTCCTATTGCACTTCACGAAACTTAATGCATTCTCTTATGAGTGAAATTAATGGGCGTGGGGTGTCACATTTGGTATCAGAGCTGAAGGGTAAAAGATCAGATAAAAAGTTTTAAAAATTGTTTTCAAAAGCAAAGTTTTTTCAAATAAAGTTCTGTTTTTTAAAAACATATCCCCTCAAGCCATATTCAATATTCTGTCGATCTCTTGTTGAGTCATTTTTATTTTCTTTTCAGCATATCTGGGGCACCTAATCTCCTTGAGGGAATTCCACCACCGATATGGTTAGGTATCTTGAGCCTACGACACCTGCTGGAGGTCAAGGAGATGCCCCACCCCCTGCTGCAGCCGCAGTAGCCCCGCCTCCACGAGTAGATAACTTTTATAAGTTATGTAAAGACTTTTGCGCTATGGGAGTAAAACATTCTGTGGTACCAAGAGCTTTATTGAAACACGGATTGGCTACGAGAGCAGGAAAACATGTTTGGTCTTTTCGAGATTATGATACAGTTGGCCACATAGAAGCTAAATGATGAAGCTTTTTACCGGTTGGAAGTGACGCAGTCAAGACAATTGGTACCTACTTGGAATGATTTCAGACAAAGATTCGAGATGAAGTGTTTATCACAGGAAGAAGAGGAATTACAGATGGAATGATTCATGGCTTTGAAACAAGGGGACATGTCTGTTAAGGATTATGTGAATAAGTTCAATTAGCTGACAAGATTTGGTTTGGACTTAGTAAATACACCCCCACAAGAAGGCTCTTAGATTTGCGAGATGGTTGAATCAATCTCTCCAATGACTTGCTTTATCTCATATACCGATGGGGGTAATATTTGAAAGGCTGGTTTGTATGGCTTTTATGCATGAAGATGGCAAGAATGAGAAGAAAGATAGTAAGACTGAAGAGATACAGGCCAAGGGCGAGAAACAGAAATGGTGGCCCAGGAAAGATAAGCAAAAGAAAGATAAAGTAGGAAAGCCTGACAAGCTCAAATCCAAAAGGATATCAAGTGTCATGTTTGCAAAGCTATGAGTCAGTTTGTGAAGGACTACAGAAAGACAAAGAAAATCTGCTTTAATTGTGGACAAGTGGGACACTTCAGTAAGCAATGACCTAGCAAGCAAGGACAAGGGGTAGGAACTTCAGGAGAAGTACATGCTTTAGAGGCTAGTGGACCCTGATCAAGGTAGGAAAGTTACGGTTGAAGGTTTGATTTCCCTTTTTGACTATTCTGCTAGAACCCTATTTGATTCTAATGCTTCACATTCACTTATGTCCAGTTCTTTAGTAGATAGTTTGCACCTTAATACTAGTATAGTCTCTGAACCTGTAGTAGTCTCAAACCCGAATGGAGGATCGACTCATTTATCAATGATGTGTAGGGGTTTGAGAATTTCTATCTTGAACGTCGAATTTGAATGCGACACATATATGCTGGGCTTAATGGGTTATCATTTGATGGATTAGATAGACATGTACGGTGCCATCCTTGACTGCGAAAAGAGAGCGGCCAAACTTCTTACTTGTTATCGTAGGACTCTCGAAATTTCCTGCGACCCACGGGGGTCGGTGATGCCCAGTTTTCTAGAATTGATTGATACTTCTGTTCACGATTTGCGATCTGTACCCATCGTCGGAGATTACCCAGATGTATTTTAGGATGTTAAGGGACTACCTCCAAGGCAGAAAATAGACTTCCGGAGTTATCTGGTAGAGAATGCAAAGCCAGTTGCTCTACAAGTGCGCCATATGGCTCCTAGGGAAAGGAGAGAGCTTAGCAAGCAAGTAGGGGAGCTATTCGAGAAAGGTTTCATTAGGCGTAGCATTTCGGAATGGGGATCTCCAGTCGTCTTTGCAACCAAGGCAGATGACTCACTTCGTCTTTGTGTGGATTATAGGGAGATGAAAAAGCTCACTAAGAAGAATAAGCACCCGCTACCGAGAATTAAGGATTTGTTTGATCAGCTAGTAGGCACATTAGTTTTCTCGCAGATGGGTTTGGCCATGAGATTTCATCAGCTGAGTGTGGCAGAGTACAACATTGATAAGACTACATTCAGAACTCCAGATGGTTTCTTCGAGTGGCTGGTTATACCTTTTGGGCTAACCAATGCACCCTCCTATTTTGTGGACTTGATGAGTAGGGTGTTTAGGGAGTTTCTGAACAAGTTTGTGGTGGTCTTTGTGGGTGACATTCAGATCTTCTCAAAGAACGAGGAGGAGCATGCCATACACTTAAGAGAGGTTCTGCTCACTTTCAGATCACATCAACTCAAAGCAAAGTTTTCTAAGTGTCACATTTGGATAAAGGAAGTAAGGTTCCCAGGGCATGCAGTCTCCAGGGACGGGATAGCAATGGACCCCGCAAAAGTCATCGCAGTTCAAGATTGGAGGGCTCCAAAGAATGCGATGGAGGTGAGAAATTTTCTAAGATTGGCGAGATATTATAGAAATTTTATCAAGAACTTTGCAAGGGCGTAAGCCGCGCTTATCCGATTGATGAAGAAGAACTTGGCTTTTTTCGTGGAGCATTGATTACGAGGATGCCTTTCAGAGGTTGAAGAGGGCTCTGACAACATCCCCAGTTCCGACTCTCCCAGATGGAAGCAAAATGTTCATGGTCTACACAGATGCTTGTGGCACATGGCTTGGTGTCGTTTTAATGCAAGAGGGAAGGGTAGTACGCTATGGTAGCAGACAATTGAGGATTCATGAGAAGAACTACCCCACCCATGATCTAGAGTTGGCTGCAATAGTGTTCCAATTAATGTCTTGGCGACACTATCTACTTGGAGAAAGATTTGAGCTATACATGGATCATAAGCCACTCAAATACTTGTTCTCATACAAGGATCTAAACATAAGGAAGCAACAGTGGCTGGAGTTTCTGGCATCCTACGACTTTTAGATAGCTAATACTCCGGGCATGGGTAATGTAGTGGCGAACGCCTTGAGTAGGTAGAGAATGACTTTGAGTCCTCTGTTCGTAGAAAGGCAAAGCTTGGACTATATGTTGACCTTTGATTTTAAGCCATCTACGGATTTCACTTCGGGATTGTTAGCATCATTGGAGATGTGACCTACTCTATTTGAGCATACTGGATCTATGCAGTGAGAGGACCCGCAAATATATGACCCCTTGGACAGGCTTGGTAGAGGAGGGACTTCTAGTCACCTTGTTAGATATACTGTGGATGAGAAAGAGTGGCTAAGAAGAGATGAAAAGCTATGTGTCCCTAATATTGGGGAATCGCTTAAGGTAGTGCTTGAAGAAACCCATAATTCTCGGATGACTATCCATCGGGGCAGCGATGTATCGAGACATGAAGAGAGTTTTCTTATGGACTGGCATGAAGAAGGATGTGGGAGAATTTATAGCTCGATGCTTGACTTGCCAACGAGTAAAGGCTGAACAAAGGAAACTTGGCGGATTGCTTCGGCCCTTAGATGTCCCACAATGGAAGTGGGAGAGCATCTCTATTGATTTTATCCATGTATTTCCTCGATCAAGGAAGGGGAATACAAGCATTTGGGTAAAAGTGGATAGATTTACGAAGAGCGCTCATTTTATTCCTGTCAAGAGTAAGTGAACGGCGGCTTGGCTAGCATCAGTATATCTTCAAGAGATAGTATAACTGTATGGGGTACCTTCCAGTATAGTAAGTGAACGTGACCCCATCTTTACTATGTGTTTTGGAAGAGCTTGCAAGAGGCGTTAGGTACACAACTACATTTGAGCACAACATACCATCGTCAGACAAATGGACATACCGAGAGGGTGAATAGAGTTCTTGAGGATCTTCTAAGACTGTGTATCTTAGACTTTGGAGGGACTTGGGAAGGGCATCTCCCATTGGTTGAGTTCGCCTACAACAACAATTACCAATCAAACATAGGCAAGACACCCTTCAGAGTATTATATGGACGACCTTGTAGATCGTCGACTTGTTGATGGGAGTCTACGGATAGACTTCTGCTTGGACCTGAGATGATTCGAGATACTTCCGAGAAGATTGATCTTATCAACCGAAGAATGAAATCAGCTCCAGACAGACAGAAGTCATATGATGACAAAAGGAGGACCAATTTGGAATTCGAAGTGGGAGATATGATCTTCATTAAAGCGTCATCACTAAGAAATGTAGTTCGCTTTGGCTCAATGGGGAAGTCGGTGTCGAGATTTGTAGGGTCATTCCCCATAGTAGAGAGGATAGGTCGAATGGCATATAGGATCAAGCTACCAGATAGACTGGCGAGCGTAAATGATGTGTTTCACATTTCCCATTTGAGGAAATGTTTACATGATGCGGCAAAAATAGTGGAGCCGAGCACACTCGAAGGCGTAGAAGTTAAGAAGGAAGCATCAGTGAGAATGTTTCCTACTCATATCCTTGGATCAGAAATCAAGAAGCTAGGTAAAAAGGAAATCAGATTAGTAAAAGTACAATGGGAAGAAGACAACGAAGATGCAACATAGGAACCCAAAGATAGGATTCGCGCTTCTTATCTGTAACGTCCCAGATTTTCTATGATTTAATAATTAATTTATTTAATAATTCCAATATTGATTGGTAATATAAATGGTATGAATTTAATATTTTGAATATTTAATGAAATATTAATTGGATAATTATATATTTATTTTGAAAATAGTCAGAAATCGTTGAACTCGAAATAATGTGTGAATTGGATAATATAAAAGATTTAATTCAGTTTGGAATTGAATGTTTATATCGAATATATTATTTAAATGATAGTTGAACGTATTGATTATAATATAAATTATAATCTAGCTCGTAATGTCGTGGCAGTTCGTAATATTACGATTTGAACTACAACTGAATATACAGAATTCGTTTTAAGTCAGATTTCTTCGAAACAAGAAATGTCGGACTCTATTAAACTGTATTTTTCTAATGGAAGAGAAAAATGGAGACTTCGTCCTATAGATTGTGAGTTATGTCCAAATCAAATTTTCAAATAGTCGTCGTGGAATCATTTATAAAGCATAACGATATATTTAATTTTAATTAAATATTGGCTTCGAATTTAGATAGGATCTTTGAGACGTAGTTATAATTTAATTTTCAGAATTTTACAGTAATTTTTAATTTGGTAAATAAGCAAATCTTTATTTGGAGTATTTTACACCCTATATCAGCGCTTTTGGAATTTCACAGAATGAATTAACTTATCTATATTATTATATTTTTGGAATCATGGCACATTCCTCGTCATGATGGTATTTTTAGTTTTGTCGGTAGTGGTTCGTACGTGAATATAATTGTGTACACCGGGTAAATAACTTTACAAAATAAAAAGAAGAAACAAACAAACAAACATATACATGCTCCCCACGTTCTTTTCTCATACATGCCCTCCACGTTTTATTTAATATTTGTTTTGGGTTTTCTTAGCATCTAAATTATCCTTTTTATTTAAATAATAATAATCTGCCACCTTTCTTGCCAATTCCCTGCACTGTTTCGATATGTCACTATCGATCCCTTCTTCACTAAATGAAACAATACCCTTCTGTTAAATGCAAATTAACCTTCCCAGAAAATGACAGGTGTATTTCACTAGCTTGTACTTTTTTACTTAATCACTAAGTTTACTTAGCCATTAAGTTTGATAAGGCTATATATATCATAATGTAACTACATGCAAGGGGGAAATTCACCTTTCCAGTAAATGACCATTTCTCATTTCTCTTGTTTCTCTTTTCACGTGGAAATGGCAAACTGAAATAGAAAATAGATCCATCACTCCACCGTAAAATCCAAGACAAATATTTTTGAAACGCTGGAAGGTGGGTCTTCCTTTTCGTATATATGTTGTCAAGTTCGAACACCAGAGCATTACTTTTCTTTCATTTAGCTTTGCGAGAGTTAATGAAGTTCAGTGATCTCAAGGAAGAAGGCTTCGACTATGTGTTTTCTAGAAGGGTGAGGAGAAATGGTAGATGCGAGATCTTTATGCTCATACACGTTTTGGTGGGTTCGGTTACACTCATAACCGCTGTTTCTTTTTAACGTGGGTCTTAGCAAGCTAAGGGTTGGTGAGATGCGGGTTTTTAGCAATGGAAAGGAGGAGCAAAGCATGCGTGTTCAGGAGCTCGCGTAGGGATGAATAAAAGAGAAAATGGGGTTCAAATACAAATGGTTCTCTGGGAGTCGAGCTGCAAAATAGTGGAGTAGTTTGTCTAATGGTGCAGAAACAAAGGAGATACGTGTGTACATAAATTTAGCAATGTCCATTTGTAAGAGTGGCGGGTGGTTTTACTGATGGGAAAAATGCATGTAAAGGGAATATTATAATGGAGAGAAGGTTTGCGTGCATGGAGAGGCACAGGTGGTTCGAACTAGAGAAGGTGGAGTGATGGGGAGTGTTGAGCTCGAGATGGCAAACTGAAGCGTATGGTGAAAGGGTGTAAGCAGGAAGAGGAGAGAAACTATTTAAGCATATTTTTGTGAAAGGGTGTACGTGAGGTAACGGGCTTGGAAGAATATGCATGTAGAAGAGTTTCGGAGGTACTGAAAATGGCTGGAGCGGCATCCCTTTTCAGCGTTAGTGGAGATGGAAATTTGGGCCAAGGACTTAACGAGAAGCCCAAGTATAAAAATGAAAAAAAATGTAAATGGGAGAACATGGGAAGTATTTTCGGCCATATCATGATAAACGGGAAGCAGGTTTAACCCGAAACGGGAAGAAGAATTACAAATTAAGGCGAGCGGGTTCGCTTTAGTTGTGGGCCGGCTACATAATTGGTAAGGAGAAAAGTTTAATATAATTTAAGTTTTTTTATTCACATAATGTATACAACTTATAAATTTGATATCTCGTCCCTACATGGTCAGAATTACGAATCGTCTGTCACTTTGGAATCATGTGAAGAACTGGTCTAGAGCAATTTGGAGATCGTTTCAATTTATGGCAGAATTAAACGCCCGATATGATCAACCGAACGTTAACTGTTATTTAATGATTAACGACCAACGTGAGTAATCTCACTAAATCTGATCAATTTATATTTTTATAACGTATTTTTAGAATTGATAAATGCTGGTTGATTGTTATGTGTTGACGGTCTGGATGAACTGCTAATTAATTGGTTCAGAATATAGATAACGATATATAAATATATATCGTTAATCAAATATTGATTCTGTTTATCAAAATATTTCATATTGAAATAGAATTTGATGTTAAATATATTGTTTAACATCTATGGATGCAGGGAAACAGGTTGGAGCGATCCAACTAGATTCCTCAATATTTATAACACTATTTTTATATGTATTGTGATATATGATGTGATATATAATCGGTGATTGATTATGATGAAACTGGTCTTGTTATTTGGTATTTTAAATACCATAAGAAATACTAGAATGTAAAAAGGGATTTTTCAAAGAGTATATTGAAAATAAAATATTTATATAAAATCAATGGATTTTATAAAAAGGAAATTATTTGGAAAATTAAATAAGAACTTACGTACAAGATTATCAACAGTTATATGAATGTTTTAAACGACCGTTTTTGGTATAATTACCAAATGAAGGTAATGAGAGGTAAACAAGTGAGTATATGGAGTAAATATAATATTTTGGGAAATTTATAGGATTATAAAAACAGAATTTTACTTTCGGGAGGTTTAGACCCGTGCTTCGCACATGGATATAACATGATATTGATTAAGGGGAATTGGCGAGATATAAAAGAATTATGGGAAGATTAATTTAAAGTAGATTTTAAATAAAATCTGTTTTAATAGATAAATTAAGAAGATTAATTTATAAATAATATTTTATAAATAAAATAAAATATTTATCATTTGATAAATGGAATATATAAGTTTGAGATTTATATTGAGAAGTAAAATCGGTTCCAACACCGATATTTGGAGTCGAATGTGAACGTAGCAGTTGTAAAGGGAGTTATAAATAAGATTTTTACGAATAGTCTATAAATTGAAGTATAAATAGAATTTGGGTTTGAGATATTGTTTTTAAATACGAAATCAAATTGTTTTGATTTTATAAAAAATATTTTTCACATTCTACGATAAAATTAGATTAAAGTAAATATTTTGCTAATAAAATATTTATAAAGGAAATAGGGTTTGAAATAGGAATTAAAATGTAGTTAAAAGAATTAGAAACTGACTGGAGATTAGTTAAGTTGAACAGCTGTCTGGGTATTGATCTAATGTTGGTGTCGGCCTTCAGGGTTAATAAGTAAGGGGGTTGTTCTCTTACTAGTTTACAGTTAGAGACTGATGGTGTAGGAGGATAGTGATGCGTGAATAAGGAATGGGAATGTTTTCCAATGTTAATAACGTTTATTTTCTAAATTTAGGAAATAAGGATTTACGAATATATGGAAACGAGTAATGGGGAAATGAATAATTTAATGATAAATTAATTTAAAAAGGAAAAGTGTTGAATGATGATTGATCGGTAAGATTTCCAAATACGACTATTGGTTGCAGACATGTTTTTCTTTGATAGTTAAATCACTGACTATCAAATTTTTTGACCATTTCCGTTGTCAATACGGAGAGACCTGGATCAGATTTATTATCTGAAAACCACTCCGTATGGGCATTATCGTTTCAAATCAATATCGAAGACAATTGAAGATGGAGTTTATGCAAGGGCTATTCTGGCGATCCTAGGTAGAAATTGCCTAAGATGGATTTACAGAATAATTCCTTTGGATTGTCCAGTCCTAGGACAACTTGAATGATCGAATGTCTGACAGAGTAGATTTGGTTGATCGCGTAAGTTGACCGTTTCAAACGTATTTACGTTGGTGGCGAAAGAATTCATTTCTCTTAGCTTATACCCATAGTATTTTTGGGGAAATCAATTTGTGATTTGATGAGTATGACGATGTGGCATTCAAAGTAAATAAAGGAATTATCCGTTAATATATACATTATGACCTCAAGCCTCATCAACTGGAAAATGACAGAAATCGGGCTGGCAGCATGGCTAAATGGGTCGCACCCAATTAGGGTATATTGCCACCATCTAGAGAATATTAATATTCGTTACTTTTTTCACTTCGATATCTCTCGGGAACGGTTATGTTGGTATACCAACTGTAAGGTGACAATATATTCGGAACATTGAAGCGAAATGAATAGTCGGTCATGTGTGGCCGAGTTACAAGATGCTCTTGTTGAACTCCAGCGTATCGCTTATAGAGTACAATGATCGGAAGGTGGTTCCTTACCTTGTCATAGTTGGAAATCCATTAGCCAATAAGAGCCCACGGTTTTGATTGTATATTATATTGGTAGAACATGAGATGAAAACTTTCTGCTAGATTTCTAAGTACTTGTATTAGACACTATTATAATATCTGAAAAATATTATTTTGGAAAATGTTTTGGGTTATCATAAGGTAAAAACCATCCGTGGTTATGTGTGGATCGGTCTTACGATTATCATTGCTTTTGAATAGGATTTTGGAAAGTTAAACTGAAGTGTTTGGAGTTTACTCACACCAGTCACATTACTGACCCAGAGTTTATTTTGTTTTGTTTTCCCTAAACTCTTGGGTGGCCAAATTTGTACAGGCAGTCAAGTAGTCTGGATTTTTCAGATATGTGGAGGAGATCGGAGCAGGAGGCTTTAGAGTTAGATATATATGGAGTTTATTTCCGTTATGATATTATATGATAATGGTATGTGTGTACAGTTACCAATTTTTATTTCAAAGTTGATATAAAATATATTTTGTTCATTCCGCTGTGAGATTCTTGTTTACTCTAATTTTGTTCAGTTGTGTTCTTCTTCTTCTATCCTAACTTTTTTTCTTTCTATTTATCACCCTCTAACCTCTATCTATTAATGATCTGGTATTTCCGATGCTTGATAATCGACATCGTGTTTTACGTCGATTTTCAAGGTTGAAAATCCCTGGGTCGTTACAGTGGTATCAGAGTTGAAGGTTAAGTTACTACCTTGGCTCTGTGGTGTAACTCAGTGGATATGTGGTTAGCAATACCATAGATTGAGTTAAGTGTATATATATGTATATATGAGTGAATGTATTTGTAAATTGTATAATAATAGTTTATATTGTTGAGATTTATTGGTTGAGTAGTTTATGAATTCTGATTGATAGTCGGGCATTGCAAGATCGATAGGAGTTTGTCAACACTCGAATATGATAAACCAACACGGTATGTTTTGAAAAGAGGATAAATGAGATAATTTTACCCAAAGTATACTTTGGTTATAAAAGTATATATTTTGAATTATTATAATTTGGATGTGTTGATTGATATTATAATCGAATAAGGTTATAATTAAAATGGTTATGAATAACCAATCAGAATTTGTATAGGAGTGATATATAATTTCAGATGAATTAAACCTGGATTTAAACCAGAATTTGAATTGAAACTCTGGAAAATTGGAAAAGTGTTGTAATGGTTTTGGATTTAATATATGGAAATATTAAGACCCTAGGGAAATTTTGAAGTATTTTCAAAATGTTGAAAAAGGATACTTTTAAGTGATTTTAAAAAGGAAGTGTTTTAAAATATGTTTTGGAATTGATATAGTATTGAAGTCACTTCGATTGCTAGAAAATAATTCAGATGATGATCCGGACATCATCAGTGTGATTTTCGAGTTTCTAAGTGACGAATTACTACCAAAGATTTTGTTTTTGAATTATTTTGAGGAAATAAGTTGTTCAGAAATTCAAATGTTTTGAATTGTTATTATTATATATGGTTTCAAATTGATTTGAAATAAAACTCAGGGATTTGAATTCTGAAATTTAAAACTTAACATATGAAGTTAAACAGATTAAAATGGCAAAAGTAAATAAATAAATTAGAATTTAACTTAAACTGAGTTAAATAAAATTGGATTGGATTAGAGGTAATCTGGAATGAGATTGGATTGTTGAGCAAGAATTTGGAATTGAGATTTGAATTTGAGTTGAGATAGAATTCGGTTTGGATATAAGAGTGATTGGGTTGAGAATGAACTGGTTAGAGATCAATTGGGAATACGTTTGTATTTGTTGAAGTGATAGCAAATAGAAGTGTTAGAGTTGAACGCCCGACAAAAAGGTACCAGTTACATTTTATACTGAGTATGACATTTATAAGCCAGTCTGACAAGCCATTGGCTGTTTGATTGTCATTTAGGTTAAAGGAGGCATAGAGAGGCGAGTTGTAGTTGTACCGATTGAGCTATGCGAGGAGACGCTGGCGAAATTTTTCGAAAATTTAGAGTGTTAGAAAATTTTCATTAGTAGAAATTAAATTAATAACTTAATTGAAATTAATCGCCTCAATTGAAATTGAATTAAGGAATAAAACAAAAGATTTTCAATCTAATTAATAGGGTGATAGCATTTTTTTAGCTTAGTAATTTCGGGGATGAAATTCTTTTAAGAGGGAAGGAATGTAATGTCCCGGATTTTCTATGATTTAATAAGTAATTAATTTAATTATTCCAATATTGATTGGTAATATAAATGGTATGAATTTAATACTTTGAATATTTAATTAATTATTAATTGGATAATAATATATTTATTTCCAAAACAGTCAGAAATAGTTGAGTTAGAAATAATGTGTGAATTGGATAACATAAAAGATTTAATTCAGTTTAGAATTAATTGTTTATATCGAATATATCATTTAAATGATAGTCGAATGTATTGATTATAAGATAAATTATAATCGAGCTCGTAATGTCGTGGCAGTTCTTAATATTATGATTTGAACTTCAACTGAATATACAAAATTCGCTTTAAGTTAGATTTCTTCGAAATAAGAAACGTTGGACTCTATTAAACTGTAATTTTCTAATGGAAGAGAAAAATGGAGACTTTGTCCTATAGATTGTGATTTAAGTCCAAATCAAATTTTCAAATAGTCGCCATGGAATTGTTTATAAAGCATAACGATATATTTAATTTTAATTAAATATTGGCTTCGAGTTTGGATAGGATCATTGAGACGTAGTTATAATTTAATTTTTAGAATTTTACTGTAATTTTTAATTTGGAAAATAAGCAAATCTTTATTTGGAGTATTTTACACCCTACATCAGCGCTTTTGGAATTTCACGGAATGAATTAACTTGTCTATATTATTATATTTTTGGAATCATGGCACATTCCTCGTCACGATGCTATTTTTAGTTTTGTCGGTAGTGGTTCGTACGTGAACATAATTGTGTACATCAGGGTACATAACTTTACAAAATAAAAAGAAGAAATAAACAAACATATACATGCTCCGCACGTTCTTTTCTCTGTTTATGCCCTCCATGTTTTATTTAATATTTGTTTTGGGTTTTCTTAGCATCTAAGGTATCCTTTTTATTTAAATAATAATAATCTGCCACGTTTCTTGCCAATTCCCTGCACTGTTTTGATATTTCACCATGAATCCCTTCTTCATTTAATGAAACAGTACCCTTCCATTGAATGCAAATTAACCTTCCCAGAAAATGACCGGTGTATTTCACTAGCTTGTACTTTTTTTTAACTTAGTCATTAAGTTTACTTAGCCATTAAGTTTGATAAGGCTATATATATCATAATGCAAGTACACGCAAGGGGGAAATTCACCTTTCCCGTAAATGACCATTTCTCATTTCTCCTATTTCTCTTTTCAAGTGGAAATGGCAAACTGAAATGGGAAATAGATCCATCACTCCACCGTAAAATCCAAGACAAATATTTTTTTAATGCTGGAAGGTGGGTCTTCCTTTTTGTATATATATTGTCAAGTTCGAACACCAGAACGTTTCTTTTATTTCATCTAGCGTTGCGAGATTTAATGAAGTTCAGTGATCTCGAGGAAGAAGGCTTCGACATTTTGTTTTCTAGAAGGGTGAGGAGAAATGGTAGATGTGAGATCTTTATGCTCATGCATGTTTTGGTGGGTTTAGTTACACTCATATCCGCTGTTTCTTTTTAACGTGGGTCATAGCAAGCTAATGGTTGGTGAGATGTGGGTTTTTGGCAATGGAAAGGAGGAGCAAAGCATGCGTGTTCAGGAGCTCATGTGGGGATGTATAAAGGAGAAAATGGGGTTCAAATACAAATAGTTCTCTGGGAATCGAGTTATAAAATAGTGGAGTGGTTCGTCTAACAGTGTGAAAACAAAGGAGATACGTGCGTACATGAATTTGGCAATGTCCATTTGTAAGAGTGGCGGATGGTTTTACTGATGGAAAAAATGTGTGTAAAGGGAATATTACAAAGGAGAGAAGATTTGCATGCAAGGAGAGGCACAGTTGGTTCGAACTAGAGAAGGTGGAGTGATGGGGAGTGTTGAGCTCGAGATGGCGAACTAAAGCGTATGGTGAAAGGGTGTAAGCTAGAAGAGGAGAGCAACTATTCAAGCATATTTTGGTGAAAGGGTGTACGTGAGGTAACGGGCTTGGAAGAATATGCATGCAGAAGAGTTTCGGAGGTACTGAAAATGGCTAGAGCAACATCCCTTTTCAGCGTTAGTGGAGATGGAAATTTGGGCCAAGGACTTAACGAGAAGCCCAAGTATAAAAAAGAAAAAAAATGTAAATGGGAGAACATGGGAAGTATCGTCGGCCATACATGATAAACGGGAAGCAGGTTTAACCGGAAATGGGAAGAAAAAATACAAATTGAAGCGGGCGGGTTCGCTTTAGTTGTGGGCCAACTACATAATTGGTATGGCCTAAATTTTAGTAAAATTTAAGTTTTTTTATTTAAATAATGTATACAACTTATAAATTTGATATCTCGTCCCTACGTGGTTAGAATTATGAACCGTCTGTCACTTTAGAATCATGTGAACAGAAGCTAAACAATGGAACTGGTCTGGAGCAATTTGGAGATCGTTTCAATTTATGGTAGAATTAAACGCCCGATATGATCAACCGAGCATTAACAATTATTTAATGATTAACAACCAAGGTGAGTAATCTCACTAATTCTAATCAGTTTATATTTTATAACGTATTTTTAGAATTGATAAATGCTGGTTGATTGTTGTGTGTTGATGGTTTGGGATGAACTGCTAATTAATTGGTTGGGAATATAGACAAAGGTATATAAATATATTTTGTTAATCAAACATTGATTCTGTTTTCAGAATATTTCATATTGAAATAGAATTTGATGTTAATTATATTGCTTAACATCTATAGATGCAGGGAAACAGGTTGGAGGGATCCAACTGGATTCCTCAATATTTATAATACTGTTTTTATATATATTGTGATATATGATGTGATATATAATCGGTGATTGATTATGATGAAACTGGTCTTGTTATTTGGTATTTTAAATACCATAAGAAATACTGGAATATAAAAAGGGAATTTTCAAAGAGTATATTGAAAATAAAATATTTATAAAATCAATGGATTTTATAAAAAGGAAATTATTTGGAAAATTAAATAAGAACTTATGCACAAAATTATTAACAGTTATATGAATGTTTTAAAAGGAGATTTTTGGTATAATTACTGGATGAAGGTAATGAGAGGTAAACAAGTGAGTATATGGAGTAAATATAATATTTTAGGAAATTTATAGGATTATAAAAAAGAGAATTTTACATTATTTGAGGTTTAGACTCGTGCTTCGCACACGGGTGTAACATGATATTGATTAAGGGGAATTGGCGAGATATAAAAGAATTATGGAAAGATTAATTTAAAGTAGATTTTAAATAGAATCTGTTTTAATAAATAAATTAAGAAGATTAATCTATAAATTAAATAAAATATTTATGTGATGACCCCAAACTTCCGTTGAACGAAAGCAAGGATAATCATAGGAATATAACATAATTACAACAATAGTAGATCTCAGATAACATCATAACACATAAATCATTGCAGCGGAAACAGGAATGTCATCAACATCACAACATCAAAGACATTCGAGTGCACATTTACAGGATACACTTAGCAAATAGAAGTCTCAACAAAAAGAAATAAGTCTCAATCTCCATCAAGTACATCATAATCAAAAGATGTCTAAATGTCTCAAAGCATAGAAAAAAAGATAAAATGATCTTAATCTTCAGCCCACAAGCATGCTCCAGTCCAGCATATTACATAAATACCTAAACCTGTCACTTGGTTGCCCGTGAGAAAAAGAGGACACCCGAGTTTGCGAAGTGAAACAAACTACGAGTCAGCCATGGGACTGGTATGAGAAATCTTTCCTAACTTAACTTACAATGTGGCTAATCACATGACCATGCCGCTAATGCAGAACGGGTTTACTCCATTGGATTGCCAGTGCATAAGTTTAATAAATTTTTATTCGAAAATAACGTAATGCTTTTTAGAAAAATGAAATCATTATAAGACTCAAGTCCCATCACACAATGCAACGTAAACTGGAGGATATATTTTTACCTTATATTGATCAAACATGCTTGATACATAGAAAATAATATTTTAGTATTATTATTAGTGTCTAATCAGTTTTAAAATACTTCAAAGTAAATGTATTTATCCTAGACGGCATAACACCCCATCCTACTATGTCGCCATATATAGGTTTCCATTCAAAATCATAATGTAATATTGGCAATTGGGTTTCCATCATGAGTAAAGGCTAGGGATCGTCCTCTCCGATTTGAGACACTCTTGCAAATGCCTCAGGATCACACCTACGGGCAACCCTTGAATGCGATAAGGCCGGTCCACAAATACTTTAGTGGATTAATTATGCCTGAACACACGCTTCCTGGTCCTATTGAACCTATAATTTGGTCACTATCGACCCATAAATCCGAGGTACCTCATAATCCATCAACCACATAAGTAAAATGTCAGGGCTTGTAAAACCCTGATACCACTTCTAGCTAGAAAGAAACGTGTGCACTCCCTATGGTCCTTATCCCGTTTTTGACTCGTACCGGGGTGTGAGGCTCGCGGGGTAACGCTATAGACAAAGCTAAGCCGAAATAGGCTATGCTTTGATCATCAACCACAAGGCTTTGCTTTTCAACAAAGCCTCGATCAATTGCATCTTGGCATGCCACATTGACAATCCACGCCATGCGATCGAGGACTACTAATATATAACCTCTGAGCTCGTGCATCTCAGAGAAGGGTGTTAAGCAAGAGAATAAATTCTCCTCCACCAATTAGATATATATTAAATGGAAATCAATTTACATGAAATGAAATCCAAGGCCAGTAACACATCCATTTACAAGTCCATTCTGGGTCTGAACGGAACTGGAGTCACCTTATTCCTCGTCCTGTATGTCCAATACGGAAGAGAGGTGCTCACTTATCCAGATAATGAACAAGTACATCCGGACAATTACCACTTTAACCCTTTATTGGGAGCTATCCAATGCCGGGCATCAGTAGTCACCTTTTCGATGTGAAGATCCCCAATCTTCAATTGTCGTCTTCAATATCTTCAATTTATATCTTCATATAATCATTTGAAATAAGATTGAAATCGGTCTTTTCAAATGTTTTCGCATATACATAGTTTAAAACCATTTCATATCGTTAATAGTATTTAATAACGATTTATCGCTATTTCTATAACAATTTAATTCAAAGACGCTTCGGGTCAATAGGCGGCCCTAGCATTGTTTTTATCAAAATTTAATTTACACATATCTCGAAATCTAATCGTTGGATTTTAACAAAATTTATATCGTTGGAAAGATCTTCCCAAAGCGGTCCTAACAATTCCAGTTTTGGGAAAATTCAACGGTCGGATCTTTCGGTATAATTGTTTAAAGTTAAGATTCCGAAACACGAACTACAACGCGCATTCGTTTAATTTTAATTATATTTATATAAATAATTATATGTAAATATAAACCATTCGATGATTCCACTAACGCGTTTAACACGCCAATTAAAAGGATGTTTCAATTTGCATAACCATTTTTTACATGTTTACAATGTCAATAAAATATAATTTATTTACCTGACAATTAAGCCAATGCCAAATAAAATCTAATTTTTATTTGTATTTCTATTTTTAACTTTAACCAATAAAAAGGAATACTTTATTTATGCAAAGTTTTCGGTGTATGTGTTTACAAATAAAATAATTCATATAAATTCTAATGTATGTGTTGTAAATACAAATGATTCTTTGACTTTGCATACAAATTCTAATATATGCATTGTAAATAAAATGTTATTTTAACTTTGCATATAAACTCTAATATATGCATTGTAAATAAAATGTTATTTTAACTTTGCATAAAAATTCTAATATATGCATTGTTAATAAAATGATATTTTAGCTTTGCATATAGATTCTAATATATGCATTGTTCATAACATGATGTTTTCATTTTGCACAAAAATTCTAGTATGTGCATTTACATTAAAGTGATATTTTCATTATGCATATGAATTCTAATATATACATTTACAATAAAATGATGTTTTCAATTATGCATATAAATTCTAATATATGCATTATTAATAAAATGTTATTTTTCAATGCATATAAATTCTAATATGTGTATTGCCAATAAAATGCCATTTTTAAATGCATATAAATTCTAATATATGCATTGCCAATAGAATGTCATTTTTCAATGCATATAAATTCTAATATATGCATTGTCAACAAAAATGTTATTTTTTTACATTTTTATTGAAAATTCCCTTTTTTCTAGTTTCTTACATTTCCTTAAAAAGGTGAATTTTTAATGTAGTCATGTTTTATTTCTAAAACATGTACATTTTCTTCTTTTCTTACATTACATTGAAAATGTGAATTTCTAATGTAGTCATGTTTTATTTTTAAAACATGAACATTTTCCTCTTTTCTTATATTACATTGAAAATGTTCTTTTCATTTTTGTTGAAAATTCTAATTCAACAAAATTATAAAAATGCTTTTTTCATTGGGGAAAATTTTTTTAAGGACAAAAGCCCACTAAAATTTATCCATAAGGACAGCCGCCCAATATTTTATCCTAAAGGACAATACACTGGAAAAAAAATCGGCCGCTTCTTTCTTCCTCACGTGCGCTCTATTTTCTCCCTTCGCAATCGATTCTCGTCCGCTCCATCTTCTTCCTCTGTCGCTCTTATCTCAAATCGTAAATCATAAATCCCGAAAAACAGAAGAACATCAGATTCGAAATTGCAACCGAACCCAAAAATTCGAATTCATAAATCGCTCGAAACAGAAACCCTAGAAAACCAAAAAGGCCTTCGAACAACAAAAATCCATTGGAAATCGCAAGCGAATTGAATAAAAATATTTTTCAGACGATGGAAAACACAAATGAAGAAGTCGATATTGTTGAAACATTTTTTTCGTGATTGGAAATGTTTTTTTTTTCGTTAATACTATAGTAGTTCGTAGGTATCATTTTTGTATTTTTTTAGTTATCATTTTTCCTGTTTTTAACTTTTAAACATAGCAGCAGTTTTTAGTTATCATTTTTCTATTTTTTTAGTTATCATTTTTCCTGTTTTAACTTTGAAAACATAGCAGCAGTTTTTAGTTATCATTTCTCTATTTTTCTGGTTATCATTTTTAGTGTAACTTCTGTGTTATGTTTATATGCATCTTTTTTTTACCTACAATATTAAAAAACTGATATCCATGAACTGTTTTTAGTTATCATTTTTCCTGTTTTAACTTTAAAAACATAGCAGCAGTTTTTAGTTATTATTTTTCTATTTTTCTGGTTATCATTTTTTGTGTAACTTCTGTGTTATGTTTATATGCATCTTTTTTGTTACCTACAATATTAAAAAACTGATATCCATGAACTGTGAATATGAGAAAAACTTTAGCTTAGCCCTACCAACTTATAAAACTGATAACAGAATAAAAAATCACATGAAAAAACAATTAAAATAGTTAAAATAGTAAAACTGATACGAAAGAAAATAGGAAACTTTTACCTAAAACCTGATTCAATGTTTTGAAGTAAAAGTAATGGAAAAATGTTTACTTCAAAGTTTGATTGAATAAAATGAAATTAGTTCGACTTAGTTACAAAGTTAATGCAACAGTACAACTGCAAAATTAACACAACAACAAAATCACATGAAAAAAACACATAACACGGTTAAAACATGAAAACTGATAATTAAAAAAATAGAAAACTGATACCTACAAACTGAATCAATGTTGTAAAGAAAAACTAATGAAAAAAATGTTTACATCACAGTTTGATTGTATAAAATTAAATAAATTCGACTGAGTTAAAAAGTTGATGCAACAATATAACTTCAAAATTAACACAGTAATAAAATCACATGAAAACAACACATAACATAGCTAAAACAGTAAAAACGATACCTAAAATATTAGAAAAATGATACCTAAATACTGATGCAATGCTTTGAAGATAAAAAAATGAAAAAAAAATTATATCACAGTTTGATTGATTAAATTGAAATAAGTTTGACTTAGTTTCAAAGTTGATACAACAATATAACTTTAAAATTAACACAGCAACCAAAATCTCATGAAAAAATCATATAACACAGTTAAAACATGAAAAATGATAACTAGAAAAATAGAAAAATGATACCTAAAAACTGCTGCTATGTATTACAGTTAAAATAGGAAAAATGATAACTAGAAAAATAGAAAAATGATAACTAAAAACTGCTGCTATGTTTTAAAATTAAAAACAGAAAAAATGATAACTACAAAAATACAAAAATGATAATTACGAACTGCTGTACTGGTAAAATGAAAAAAAAACATTTCCAATCTAAAAAAATTGATTCAACAATTTCGACTTCTTCAATTGTGGTTTCCATCGTTTGAAAAATATTTTTATTCAATTCACTTGTGATTTCCACTGGATTTTGTTGATCGACATTTTTATTTTTATTTTTTAGGGTTTCGAATGATTTTCTTCTTGATTTTGATTTCGTGATGTTTTCCTTATATTTCGAATTTTGATTTTATTATTTTTTGAAATTCGTAATATCGCGTTTTCTGATTTTGCGATTTCGTGATTTAAGATGAAAAAGAGAACGACGTGAGAGAAGGAGAAGTTGAAAGTAGCGGCCGACGTGAGAGAGGGAGAAGATAAAAGTAGCGGCCAGAATTATTTTTGAATGTATTGTCCTTCTGAGTAAAATTTTAGTGGGTTGTCCTTATGGATAAAAAGGCCTTCAGTTTTGTCCTTGTAAATATTTTCCTGTTTTTCATTTTTGTTGAAAATTCTAATTCAACCAAAGTGATAAAAATGTTCTTTTCATTTTTTGTTGAAAATTCTAATTCAACAAAATGATATAAATGTTCTTTTCATTTTTGTTGGAAATTCTAATTCATAAAAATGATAAAAATGTTATTTTCATTTTTTTTTGTTGAAAATTCTAATGCAACAAAATGATAAAAATGAACATTTTTGTTTAACAATTCTAATTTGACAAAAATGAACATTTTTATTCCAACTAAACAATTTGACAAATATGACCATTTTGGTTTCGATAAACAAATTGACAAATATGACTATTTTGGTTCCAACTAAACAATTTGACAAATATGACCATTTTGGTTTCAACTAAACAAATTGACAAAAGTGATCATTTTGGTTTCAACTAAACAAATTGACAAAAGCGATCAATTTGGTTTTAACTAAACAAATTGACAAAAGTGATCATTTTGGTTTCAACTAAACAAATTGACCAAAGCGATCAATTTGGTTTCAACTAAACAAATTGACAAAAGCGATCAATTTGGTTTCAACTAAACAAATTGACAAAAATGATCAATTTGGTTTCAACTAAACAAATTGACAAAAGTGATCATTTTGGTTTCAACTAAACAAATTGACAAAAGTGATAATTTTTGTTATCTTTTTATTTTAATCCTTTTTATCCTAATTTTTTTTAATCTTATTATTATAATGAAAACGAACTTTTGACAAAAACATGTTAACAATAAAAATGAATATTTTATTGTAAATCTAAATTTGACAAAATCATATTTCGTGTTAACAGTAAAAATGAATATTTTATTTAAATCTAAATTTGAGAAAATCATTTTTTATGTTAATAATAAAAATTAATATTTTATTGTAATTCTAAATTTAAAAAAATCATATTTCATTTTAAAAATAAAAATGAATATTTATTGTAATCCAAAATTTAACAAAATCATATTTCATTTTAACAATAAAAATAAATATTTTATTGTAATTCTAAATTTAGCAAAATCATATTTCATTTTAACAATAAAAATGAATATTTTGTTGTAATTCTAAATTTTACAAAATCATATTTCATTTTTCTAAATAAAATATGGAACTCATATTATAAAATCAATATTCATAGATCTGAAATAAAAATAAATTTTTTATTTCAAATCGAGATCTCACAATAAACTATAGATTTAAATATAAGAGAGAATTTCTATTGTCGATCACAATCTAACAACCATCAGCATCACAATCCAACAAATAATATTCAACAATTTCAAATTCCAAGCATTACAGATCTAATTTATTAACATAACTACATGGATTCAGAATAGCGTGAAATAATTAAATTTTTAATTTTAAAAATAGAAATTCTCACTGTCGGGTTTTATTATGAATAATACAGATCTGAATTTTGTTCAAAATTTGATTTGCTCCAAATCAGTTCTAATTAGTCCAAAAGTGTAGATCTCAGACTCACGATCGTAACAGATATGAAATTATTTAATTCCGAGTTCGTACGAATAAGATACTATTTTATTTGTGTTAATAACATTTGAAATAAATTAATCAAATAATAAGAAAATAGAACTATACCCTTCTTCCCCAGTCAATTGAACACGGCCGCACTCCTTTTTATTTTGTTCAGAATTTGGTTTTCAGTTTTTGACCAAGCCGTGGGGCGTGAAGACGATCGGGTGGTGGCACACTGTAGAGGAGGAGGAGGCACGCCTGGGGGGCCACACGCCGATGAACTCGGTGCGGTTACTGGCAGCGGTGGCGCTGGGAACCACGGCCGTTCGGGTGCGTGGTTCTCCGCGAATACTCCACTAAAATATCCAAACTCCATATGGATTCGAAGCTTGTGAAAATCTCTGCAATAAACTCTAAAGGAACACTGAGTTTTATTGTATGGGTTGAGAGGAATTACTGGAAGAAGAATCGTCTGCTCAAGGTCATTGAATTTGAATGTGGCAGCTACTGTGTATTAGGAGATTAGGGTTTTGGATTTTCCCTTATTTATAATATAATATTTAATGTTCTGATTAGTGGTTTAGCCCATTAATCCTCAACAGCTCTAATTTCAGCCCAACAAAAATTATCCCCATTCCGGACACAATGGGCTAGGTCCCATCTGCCCAAACAATTGTTTTCAACCTGTTTTCTTTACTTTAAAATTTAAATCATTTATTTAATTAATTCGATCATACATTTAAATTTACCGGGGCCACATATGGACTCCGAAAAATAAATCTAACTATGTTTTGATGATATAGTCCTAACAAAATTAATTTCGTCGATTTTGGAGACTGTTTGAAAAATGGCCTTTTTAACGGTTGATTAAATTCAACAGAAATTATCGAATCACGGTTTAGTTTACCACGGTCATAAATTAATTCCAAAAATTATGGAAAATTAAACATAGCAACAATTTGACATTCTGGATCCGACAAAAATGGTTTCGTCGAAAACGGAGGTCGTTTGTATAATGACCATTTATACGGGCTATAAATTATACTATATTCCATAGTGACTATTTTGAATATTCAACTGGCCATAACTTTTTATTCCCGCTTTGAAATTTCAGTTTTTGGGATTCGTTGGAAAGATATTTTTAAACAGATTTAAATATTTTTGGTTTCACTAAAATCCAATTTATTTTGAATCCAGTACATTCAGCCAAATTTCAGATTCAAAATTTCAAATTGTCGTGCTATTTCTAATTCTTTTTAAAATTAAAATAAATATATTAGGTCTAAAAAAGATTTAAATAAATTTTAAATCGTTATTATTTAAAATAAATTATTTTAACTATTCAAAATTCATTAAAATAGCCAAAATAAAAATTTTAAATTGGTTCTGATTTTCCGGGTTGTTACAATCTCCCCCACATAGAAGCTTTTTGTCCCCGAAAAGGAAACAATAGTAAAGTAGGAAACAAAACGGAAAATGCAACATATTGCAAATGTACCTCAACACAAGAGTTACTCAGAGATGTCCACCCTGCACTTAGGATAAGCCTGTTTGATGCTATCCTCGGTCTCCCATGTACAGTCTCTAGGATCCCCGCTCCACTGTACTTTGACTAAGTGGATCCTCTTATTCCTCAGGACTCGGGTCTCTTTGCCAACAATTTTCACTGGCTCCCTCCTTATTGCTAAGCTCGGGGTAATCGCCAAATCTTGTTGTGTTGCTTCCTCCACAATCAAGTCTAGATTATGTACATGCTTTCGGAGTTGGGACACATGGAATACGTCATGAAGCCCTGGCAACCAGTCAGGCAAATGCAACCTATAAGCGAGAGTTCCAATTCTTTCGAGAATAGTAAATGGACCAATGAACCTCGGAGCCAACTTCCCCGTCTTCCCAAAACGGATTACTCCTCTCAGTGGGGAAACCCTTAAGTACACATAACCACCAATAGAGAATTCTAAATTCCTTCTTTGTGAGTCTGCATAGCTCTTCTGTCGGCTCTGAGCAGCCCGTTGTCGCTTCTTGATGAAATCAACTTTATCTGATGCTTCACGAATCATGTCGGGACCCAAACTAATCGATTGCCTGGTTCCATCCAACATGCGGGAGATCTGCATGGCCAGCCATATAATGCTTCAAATGGCGACATCTGCAAACTTGCTTGGTAACTGTTGTTATAAGAGAACTCAACCAAGTGCAAGTGATCTTCCGATGACCCGCCAAAATCAAGAATGCATGCTCACAAAATATCTTCCAATATGCGGTTCACCCTTTCGGTCTGGCCATCTGTCTGAGGATGATAAGCGGTGCTCATATTCAACTTGGTCCCAAGCTCTTCTTGGAGTGCTTCCCAAAATTTGCTAGCAAATATCAGATCACGATCACTAACAATGCTACTAGGAACCCCATGCAGTCTGACAATCTCTCTGAAGTAAAGTTGCGCCAGACTACGAGATGTTTTATTAGATCTGCCAGGGATAAAATGGGCAGTCTTCGTGAAACGATTTACAATCAGCCATATATTATCATTCCTTTTTCTGGTGCGGGGCAAGCCATCAATAAGTCCATAGAAATTTGGTCCCACTTCCAACTTGGAACCTTTAGCGGTTGCAATAATCCTGCGAGCTTCTGTTGATCGCTTTTAACTTGCTGGCAGTTGGAACATCTAGCAACATATATGGAAATGTCCCTCTTTATCGCCTTCCACCAAAAGGTGCACTTAAGATCATGATACATCTTGCTTACTTCTGGATGGATGCTGAGCTTAGATTTGTGACATTCACCCATAACTTCTCGTTTTAGCTCAGGAATATCTGGCACACGTATTCGCCCTTGCAGTCTTAGGGTCCCCTTGCTGTCTATTTGGAAGCTTGAGGCTTCGTCCCTTCGAGCTCGCTCGCTAATCATCTAAATAAACTTATCATCTTTCTGAAGAGCAGAAACCTTATCCATTAATGTAGACGTAATGATTAGACTGGCGATGATAAGATTTGTGTTGGCTGCATTCTTCTGGCTGAGCGCACTGGCTACAACATTGGCTTTCCCTAGAGTAAATAGGATGTCCAGATCATAGGCAGTAGGAAATTCTAACCAACATTGTTGCCTCAAATTCAAATCTCTTTGGGTGAACATGCCGCTATATTTTAAAGCAAATACGATGGCCATTAACTCAAGATCATGAGTGGGGTATCTTTCTCATGCGGTTTCAACCGACGGCTAGCATAAGCAATTACTTTGCCCCTTTGCATTAACACCGCACCAACACTTTAAATAGATAAAAAGGATAACATGTTAAAATATGATTTGTCATTAAAAATGTCATCTCTGACATGTTTGTTTAGATAAAAGGAATGTAACAACCCGGGTTTCGACAGACCGAATTTTTCTCAAAATCCAGTCCATCGAACCCCGAGCTGAGTGTCCTGGTATCCTGCAGAGAAGACAGAGAAAGAAAACATGTCAGAACTTGATAAAGCAACTCGCAGCAGAAGTAATTAAATATAGTTTTTCCGAACGTAACTATACCTCATTCATAATACTGCTATGTCAGTATTTAAGCTATATCATCTCTGTATTGTACCTAACCTGCACATGTTTTGAGGAGGGGGGTCAGAACATAAGTTCTGTGTGAGTGTAGTTATAATAAACTCCTGTATACTCTACATGTACCGTTCAGTTACAGTTTCTGGTCTCGTTAGGTTATTTACCAAATTGACCTTTTTGACCCAACGCGTGTCGTTCCCACCCACTCACTAGCATAATAACCCAACTCGTACAGTCCTTTCATGTATGTGTACAATCCCTTACCATATTTACAACGGGCCCTAAGCCTGTTTTCCGTACTACCTTACCGTAGTTCCATCATCCCAGAAAACTCGTTCGGACTACTACCTTTGTTCCAGCTCTAAA
The DNA here is from genome assembly GCA_030737875.1 of Allium sativum. NCBI lineage: Eukaryota > Viridiplantae > Streptophyta > Magnoliopsida > Asparagales > Amaryllidaceae > Allium > Allium sativum. The sequence continues at coordinate 44,724,501 of CM060915.1, read as the reverse complement.
TTTTCGAATGTTCGGTTGGAATTCGTGCCACCTAGGACCACTAGGGATTATGCAACTTACTAAACGTTCTCGCAACTCGGTCTGGGTCCAAGCCACCTAGGACCACTAGGGATTATGCTACCCACCGACAACGCCCCTTTTCTCCCACGTATACATCGTGAATCGTTTTTCCATGTCTAGTCGCACATGTGTCTCAACGTGCCACCCGAGTCCCGTGACCGGGCAAAACAAGAAATACGGGACTCGGTCGGGAGCTTTAGATTGTCTGCCGATGCAGATGTCAAGGTCTGTTTTTGTAACCGTAGCTATGGTCCCATGGGACCCCTCCCTCAACTACTGAAAGGCAATCCAAGAAAGATCATGTATGAGAACTGTACTCACGGCCTCAACTATGCCCCACTTTCCTATTGGCCAACCTCACCCATGACTCGATAGCAAGTGCATGGTCTGTTGGGAGTTCTCTGCCTTTCCATTCGTACACGATTGACTCAAGATGGTAGGTAGTCGCCGACGTGCTATCCAGGGCAAAATCAAGTATCGTCGACTCCACGCTAATCCATCCCAGCCTTTAGGTCGCTCGCATAGCAACCAAGGCATACTCTTGGCTCTTCTACCGCAGACCTTAACCCCTGTGAGGCCGGGTTTCATGGACCATCTGCCACCTCACAGAGGGATACCAAGAGTACCCTCACGTCCCCCGAAGCTACCGCTTCGTCACCCGGTTCATTGGGGCCTTTATCTAAGTCAGATAATTGGCTCCCCTTCGTGTTTTAAGCGATGACCTACCGTATCGGGTTACTCATCTATCTGTGAACTGGGCCAAATCCCTTGACTAAGAATTATTACTTAATTTCCCAAACTAAGGTTTACCACTTAGTCTCCTTTCCCGTTATCCTTGTGGACCCCTGTCTTCCACCTAGTCCCCTGAATTAGGATTTTGTCTAATGGGTTAAGTATTGTCATTTAAGTTCATGACTTAACATCCCTACGAATCCTGTCAAGATTTGGCTAAGTATTCAAGTCCAAGTCCTAGCCCTACAAGTTGGTTAAGTATACCAAGAAGCTCATGACTTAACCCTATTCAATCATCAAGTCAATTTGGTTAAGTATTTGTTTATCTTAACCCTATCAGGTTATCGTGTTAGATTGGTTAAGCATAGGTTATCTTCACCTCATCGGATTATCAAGTCGGATTGGTTAAGTATAGGTTAGCTTAACCCCATCCACTAATCGTATTATAATGGTTAAGTATATTCAAACGGTCTCGTGACTTAGCCTTATCGAGTTATCATGTTAGATTGACTAGGTATTGATTAAGCTTAATCCCATCACATTTCCGAGCTTAGATTGGTTAATTGTGTTCTAACAGTTTCGTAACTTAACCTCATCCAATCAACATGTCAACGTTGGTTAAGTATTTTCAAGGGTACATGACTTAACCTATCCATGTGGCATTAACTTAATTAATTAATGCACCCAACCTCTCACATTAGGCTTCGTTGTGGTCACTGGATATGCCGGTTGGTTCCGGTCAGAATTACACCACAACTTAGTCTAACCTCGGGTCTTATAGTGCAACATGACCAACTACTCACATTGGGTCCTATTGTTTGTAGCTACCGGTATGTCGGTCGGTTCCGGGCAGATTTACGCTACAAACTCAACCCAACCTCGAGTTGGCCATTTCATGTTTTCTAAGTGTCATGTCCATAATCATGTTTTTCAAGCATAATCATATGCCAACTTTCATGCTATGTTTTCAAATCATGTCTCATGTCATTTAAACTTTGCCTAACTACCCATAACGTTTTCCCCATCGCACGTATATTTGCCTCAAGACGAATAGATCAAGAGGGAACATATAAACATGACAAAGTGGGCATAAAATGGCAAAGTAGTCACAAGTTAAACATGGTGAGGTTAAGGGTATCCTACACAACTTGCATATGTGGTGATTTGTTTCTAAACATGTATGACACCAACTTAGCAACATGGGGGGGATAGCATGGCAAAAGTGAACATACATGTAACTAGCATTAAGTTTTAGCATCATAGGCAAGTTATCATAAGGTTCATGAAGTGTTATAGGTTGCATTGTGCAAAATCACCACATAAAGCTCATGGCTTTCTACCTAAAAGTCAACATGAACGTTACTAGGTTCATGATAGGTAAACATTAGGTCCTCAAGCGTTACACAAATCCTATTTTAACTTGCTATATGTTCATGCTAATTCCAATCCATGATTCATATGTTTGAACGATCATAGCATTTTACACAAAAGGTTGTTATAACACCACTCACCTAGGTTGATGCCTTCTATGCAACGATTAGATCTCGCTTTATGTTGATTTCATGTCAAGAATTGATCTTTCAACCTCCTTGTGCTATTTGAATCCGAACTCCTCTCTTTTCCCTTGCGTAGTCCCCTTGGCTCCAAGCTCTTCATCCAAAGTCATCACCTTTCTTGGCCTAAACCTCCTTAGTTACAAGAAGAGAGCTTTTGTGGAGACAAGAGTGAAGAAGTGGGCCTAAAATCCATTTGGAGGAGAGGGAGGTAAGTCTAGAAACCGGCATGGCTTCGCCGTGAAGTATGGTGATCATTTCAAGGGGTCTAGGTGTGTATTTATAGCCACAAAGTCGTGATTCTCGTCCAAGAAACCAGCCAATAAGCATTAGAACGCTCCAGAAGAAATTCTGGAAAACGTGGGTAGGGTCGACCCCCGGGTCGACACTAGTGTCGACCCTGCTTGGGGGGGTCGACACCCATGTCGACCCTGGTGTCGACCCGGCCAGGGTGGGTCGACACCTGGGTCGACCCCCCTGTCGACTTGCTGGGTTGGCGGGAATTTTTCCCGCCTTTCCTATTTGGGCTTGAATCTCGAATCCGTTTTGATTTTAGACTATTTTAAAATTTCTGAAACTTCGTACGGTCATAACTTCTTCATACGGAGTCCGATTTACAAAAATTCGGACTCTGTTTTCGGGCAGAATTTCGAGATGAACGTAATGGTGAAATCCGTTTAACTAGCGTCTGGATATTTACTTGAGTATCTTTTATTTTCCATTGTTCTTAGTTAACTTGTTTCGCGTATCACCATTATATTATACTGTCTCGGAATATATATATATATATATTTGAATTTCTTATTTATTTAAATCATAAAAATGCGGGGTGTTACATTCTCCCACCCTTAAAGAATTTCGTCCCCGAAATTCAACAAGAGTAGGATTAGTAACCCTCCGTAACCATCCAAAAAGTGTTCAACCAACTGTTGCAACCATGTGCGCATGTGCAAAGTGAAGTACATTGTAGTAAAATATGTATGCCTAACTTTTGGTACCACCTAGATGGACGCAATTTTTTTCTGAAAATTTCTTTTTCAAAGTATGATGCTCGCACCCTAAATATACTTGCAGTTCTAAATGAATGCAGAAATTTTGAAAACGTTTTTCAACCAAATTTTTCCCATACCCTTATAAAATAAGAGTGCAGCCAATTGTCGCATTCAGAACCTATCATCCATTTTTAAATTTAGAAAAAATCTAATTTTTCTAAATATCATATAACGGAAAAACCTATATTTCTCCCGTTTATCGTATTTTCTTTGTCTATTCATTGCAATTCTTATTATGGCATAATAATAATAATCACGACAATTTTAAGAACATAAATTTGAGCATTACTTCTAGATAAAGTTTCAGTACATTGTTACAACCAGACAAACAAGGAAACAACTAGACATCGTGGAAACAAAATGCTACTCTATGGGTACAATATCCTAGGTCAAACCTAGTGGAAGAAACTACGGATGAGACTCTCCAAGCTATCAAGCTTCTCCCCCTGCTGTTGGTTACCTTGCCTCATCTCCTGCTGCAGGTTATGTATCCCTAACCTAACCTCTAACTGAAGGTCCTGTAACCCTGATCCCAGCTGGTCATACGAAGTGCTCATCTCCTGCAACATCTACTGTTGAGTCTGTCCAAACTCAACCTGGGTCTGGAACATCTCCTGCTGGGCCCTGAGGACGTCTTGCTGATCCTTAACCAAGCGGGCCTGTCGGTCAGAGACGGCCCTCAACTCAGCCCTCCAGTCTGTGTCTCGGGACTCCCAGGGATCCCATGCAGAAGTGTCAGAAGTCCCCCAACCTGTAGCCTGGGAAGTCCCCCAATCCGGAGCTGGGGTAGTCCAAGCAGCTCCCCAAGTCGGCTCTGTCTGTGCTGGACTGAATTCCTCGGGCTGTGCATACTGGGGCTCCTCGGTCTGCTCATGCTGAGAATCATGCGCCTCGTGAGGCTCACCTTCCTCTTCCCCTTCCTCCCCAAACAAATCATGCTCCATGGCTTCCACGGGTAATGGCTCAAATAAATCGTGTAGGGAGATACCCATTCTTGATAATGCGGCCAAATCAAAAACATGGGAGGGATGAGAAGGAGATGTGATACACCTCTCTATCTGCAGGTTAACACCGCTCCGTGCAAAGACCGTGGTCCATAAATTCCCATAACGGATATTCGCCTGTCTTCCTTCTTTAGTAAGGCTGTAATTTTGTAAAATAATGCGTGCCCAATTCTTGTGTAAACCCCCAAAGATAGCATATATGGCACGCTTTACCATCGTCGCAACTTTATCAAAATCCGCACTCTGTCCCCCAAGATTGTATTGCAAAATTCTAATAACCAACCTAACTAGCGGGCGAAAGTGTTCACTATCCCAATTTCTTACAAATTCATCTTTAAAAATTCTGCGCCACACAAGCATGTCGTTCATCTCTATAACAGGTGTATCCATCCCCGTACCCCTAATATTCAACATTTCCCCAAACTGAACCTCATTGAAAAATATAGGGGTTCCCTTAACCATAGAAGTAAAAGTTACTAGCCCCTCTTCATCATTGCCAATTTGTAAATTAGCGTCAAAAAGCCTTACCAACTGCTTGTAGCCTCTCCGATCGGCGGTGTTCACATCCAAAATAGTAGACAAGCCCGCTTCCACAAACGAACCTTCCACGGGTGTCGCAACGAAATCGGCAAACTTTACTGGACGCCCCAACAATAACTTCAACCCCGCGGTCTCGATATACTTCTTGAATATCTCTTCGTCTTCATTGCACCACTCTATTTCTTGTGGTGACAATTGGGGGTAAAGCTCATAAACGTTCGCCATGGCGATTTGGGGCCAAATTGGGAGGGGAGATGGGTAGGTCCGGGTAGAGAATGCCGCTAGCTTTCAATTAAGACCAATTTTGTGGAGAATAGTTGAGAATTGGAGGAGCAAGAGGTGGTGGAAGTGGAGAAAAGGGGTTAGGTTTTCTTTTGAGGAGCTTGCTAGAAGAAGAAGAGAGGGGGGCGTGCTGTTTGGCTGAAGGCTACGGCCTTCAGCCCTTTTATTTTTTTTGCCAGTGCGGGGGGGGGGGGGTCGACATGGGTGTCGACCCACCCAAGGGGGGTCGACACCTGTGTCGACTACCCCTGCATATTTTTTTTTCTCTCTCTGTTGTTTCTCTTTGATTTCTGATTTTTGATTTTTTTCTCTTCTCGGCAATTCTTGTCTACTTTGCGATAGTCTGCCTCCACCTCTCGTGCTATGTTACCGGTTTACACCCTGACACGCACACTGTTTGCGTCGGTTCCACTTCCTTGAAATATACACTTATGCGGAACACGAAATCTCCAGAATATCCATCTTTGTGTACATGTCACAGTTTCACTTATTGGTTCAAAAATTCTCTTTGACTCCATTTTTCCGTGTACGGGGTAAAAGTTCTATTTCTTCCTAAGTTTGGTCCTCAAACAACTCCACTGGACTTAGATTTTTATATACACCTAATATCTATATAATTACTCTCTCTAAAGGAAAAAAATTTTTCCAAGGAAAGCTAAACCTAGGCTCTGATACCAGATGTAACAACCCGGGTTTCGACAGACCGAATTTTTCTCAAAATCCAGTCCATCGAACCCCGAGCTGAGTGTCCTGGTATCCTGCAAAGAAGACAGAGAAAGAAAACATGTCAGAACTTGATAAAGCAACTCGCAGCAGAAGTAATTAAATATAGTTTTTCTAAACGTAACTATACCTCATTCATAATACTGCTATGTCAGTATTTAAGCTGTATCATCTCTGTATTGTACCTAACCTGCACATGTTTTGAGGAGGGGGGTCAGAACATAAGTTCTGTGTGAGTGTAGTTATAATAAACTCCTGTATACTCTACATGTACCGTTCAGTTACGGTTTCTGGTCTCGTTAGATTATTTACCAAATTGGCCTTTTTGACCCAACCCGTGTCATTCCCACCCACTCACTAGCATAATAACCCAACTCGTACAGTCCTTTCATGTATGTGTACAATCCCTTACCGTAATTACTACGGGCCCTAAGCCTGTTTTTCGTACTACCTTACTGTAGTTCCATCATCCTAGAAAACTCGTTCGGACTACTACCTTTGTTCTAGCTCTAAATTTTCGAATGTTCGGTTGGAATTCGTGCCACCTAGGACCACTAGGGATTATGCAACTTACTAAACGTTCTCGCAACTCGGTCTGGGTCCAAGCCACCTAGGACCACTAGGGATTATGCTACCCACCGACAACGCCCCTTTTCTCCCACGTATACATCGTGAATCGTTTTTCCATGTCTAGTCGCACATGTGTCTCAACGTGCCACCCGAGTCCCGTGACCGGGCAAAACAAGAAATACGGGACTCGGTCGGGAGCTTTAGATTGTCTGCCGATGCAGATGTCAAGGTCTGTTTTTGTAACCGTGGCTATGGTCCCACGGGACCCCTCCCTCAACTACTGAAAGGCAATCCAAGAAAGATCATGTATGAGAACTGTACTCACGGCCTCAACTATGCCCCACTTTCCTATTGGCCAACCTCACCATTGACTCGATAGCAAGTGCATGGTCTGTTGGGAGTTCTCTGCCTTTCCGTTCGTACATGATTGACTCAAGATGGTAGATAGTCGCCGACGTGCTATCCAGGGCAAAATCAAGTATCGTCGACTCCACGCTAATCCATCCCAGCCTTTAGGTCGCTCGCATAGCAACCAAGGCATACTCTTAGCACTTCTACTGCAGACTTTAACCCCTGTGAGGCCGGGTTTCATGGACCATCTGCCACCTCACAGAGGGATACCAAGAGTACCCTCACGTCCCCCGAAGCTACCGCTTCGTCACCCGGTTCGTTGGGGCCTTTATCTAAGTCAGATAATTGGCTCCTCCTCCTGTTTTAAGCGATGACCTACCGTATCGGGTTACTCATCTATCTGTGAACTGGTCCAAATCCCTTGACTAAGAATTATTACTTAGTTTCCCAAGCTAAGGTTTACCACTTAGTCTCCTTTCCCGTTATCCTTGTGAACCCCTGTCTTCCACCTAGTCCCCTGAAATAGGGTTTTGTCTAATGGGTTAAGTATTGTCATTTAAGTTCATGACTTAACCTCCCTACGAATCCTGTCAAGATTTGGCTAAGTATTCAAGTCCAAGTCCTAGCCCTACAAGTTGGTTAAGTATACCAAGAAGCTCATGACTTAACCCTATTCAATCATCAAGTCAATTTGGTTAAGTATTTGTTTATCTTAACCCTATCAGGCTATCGTGTTAGATTGGTTAAGCATAGGTTATCTTCAGCTCATCGGATTATCAAGTCGGATTGGTTAAGTATAGGTTAGCTTAACCCCATCCACTAATCGTATTATAATGGTTAAGTATATTCAAACGGTCTCGTGACTTAGCCTTATCGAGTTATCATGTTAGATTGACTAGGTATTGATTAAGCTTAATCCCATCACATTTCCGAGCTTAGATTGGTTAATTGTGTTCTGACAGTTTCGTAACTTAACCTCATCCAATCAACATGTCAACGTTGGTTAAGTATTTTCAAGGGTACATGACTTAACCTATCCATGTGGCAATAACTTAATTAATTAATGCACCCAACCTCTCACATTAGGCTTCGTTGTGGTCACTGGATATGCCGGTTGGTTCCGGTCAGAATTACACCACAACATTGTCTAACCTCGGGTCTTATAGTGCAACATGACCAACTACTCACATTGGGTTCTATTGTTTGTAGCTACCGGTATGCCGGTCGGTTCCGGGCAGATTTACGCTACAAACTCAACCCAACCTCGAGTTGGCCATTTCATGTTTTCTAAGTGTCATGTCCATAATCATGTTTTTCAAGCATAATCATATGCCAACTTTCATGCTATGTTTTCAAATCATGTCTATGTCATTTAAACTTTGCCTAACTACCCATAACGTTTTCCCCATCGCACGTATATTTGCCTCAACACGAATAGATCAAGAGGGAATGTATAAACATGACAAAGTGGGCATAAAATGGCAAAGTAGTCACAAGTTAAACATGGTGAGGCTAAGGGTATCCTACACAACTTGCATATGTGGTGATTTGTTTCTAAACATGTATGACACCAACTTAGCAACATGGGGGGATAGCATGGCAAAAGTGAACATACATGTAACTAGCATTAAGTTTTAGCATCATAGGCAAGTTATCATAAGGTTCATGAAGTGTTATAGGTTGCATTGTGCAAAATCACCACATAAAGCTCATGGCTTTCTACCTAAAAGTCAACATGAACGTTACTAGGTTCATGATAGGTAAACATTAGGTCCTCAAGCGTTACACAAATCCTATTTTAACTTGCTATATGTTCATGCTAATTCCAATCCATGATTCATATGTTTGAACGATCATAGCATTTTACACAAAAGGTTGTTATAACACCACTCACCTAGGTTGATGCCTTCTATGCAACGATTAGATCTCGCTTTATGTTGATTTCATGTCAAGAATTGATCTTTCAACCTCCTTGTGCTATTTGAATCCGAACTCCTCTCTTTTCCCTTGCGTAGTCCCCTTGGCTCCAAGCTCTTCATCCAAAGTCATCACCTTTCTTGGCCTAAACCTCCTTAGTTACAAGAAGAGAGCTTTTGTGGAGACAAGAGTGAAGAAGTGGGCCTAAAATCCATTTGAAGGAGAGGGAGGTAAGTCTAAAAACCGGCATGGCTTCGCCGTGAAGTATGGTGATCATTTCAAGGGGTCTAGGTGTGTATTTATAGCCACAAAGTCATGATTCTCGTCCAAGAAACCAGCCAATAAGCATTAGAACGCTCCAGAAGATATTCTGGAAAACGTGGGTAGGGTCGACCCCTAGGTCGACACTAGTGTCGACCCTGCTTGGCGGGGTCAACACCCATGTCGACCCTGGTGTCGACCCGGCCAGGGTGGGTCGACACCTGGGTCGACCCCCTGTCGACTTGCTGGGTTGGCGGGAATTTTTCCCGCCTTTCCTATTTGGGCTTGAATCTCGAATCCGTTTTTATTTTAGACTGTTTTAAAATTTCTGAAACTTCGTACGGTCATAACTTCTTCATACGGAGTCCGATTTACAAAAATTCGGACTCGTTTTCGGGCAGAATTCCGAGACGAATGTAATGGTGAAATCCGTTTAACTAGCATCTGAATATTTACTTGAGTATCTTTTATTTTCCATTGTTCTTAGTTAACTTGTTTCGCGTATCACCATTATATTATACCGTCTCGGAATATATATATATATTTGAATTTCTTATTTATTTAAATCATAAAAATGCGGGGTGTTACAAGGAATAACCTTCAATAGAAGCATCAGTATAGATTGTCAAATCTTGGTTGCCATCAATAATGGTCAACACGGGAGCAGTGGTCAACCTCAATTTCAGCTTTTAGAAATTTTCCTTACATTCGGGTGTCTAAATGAACTTGGTATGCTTCTTAGTTAGCTTCGTCAATAGATAAGATAGTTTCGAAAAATATCTAATGAAGTTCCGATAATAGCCAGTCAATCCTAAGAAACTTCTGACTTCTATAGGAGTGCTAGGCTGCTTCCAATCTTGGATGACTGAGATCTTTCCTGGGTCTACTGAAATGCCTTTCTTTGATGCAACATGGTCGAGGAATTTCACCTCTTCTTGCCAGAATATACATTTAGAGAATTTGGCTTTCAACACATTCTTTCTCAAAATCTTCAAAACTTCTTTCAGATGCTTTTCATGCTTAGTAGTGGATCTAGAAAAGATTAAGATATCATCAATGAAAACCAGAATGAGTTTATTCAAAACATCCCGAAATACTCTGTTCATTAGATCGACAAAGTAGGCTGGAACGTTACGTAAGTCGAACGACATTACTAGCCATTCATCGAATAAGTCTGGCCCTCTAAAAGCTGTCAAAGGAACACGTTTTTCGGCAATGCGCAATTGGTGGAAACCTGTAGCTAGGTCCATCCTAGAGAATACTTGCGCTCCATTCAAGCGGTCCAACAGATCATTAATACGTGGCAGTGGATATTTAACTTTCAGCGTTTGCTTATTGAGGTCACGTTAGTCCACACATAGTTTGAGAGTACCGTCTGACTTTGGGACAAACACCAGTGTTGCACCCCAATTTGAGAAGCTAGGCCTGATCAGACCCTTCCACAAAAGCTATTTAGTTTGATTGCTCAGCTTCTCTTTTTCTGTTAGCGTCATTTTCATAATAATATGCACACCTGGCCTTGCATTTCGGAACTGGTCCAAATCCCTTGACTAAGAATTATTACTTAGTTTCCCAAGCTAAGGTTTACCACTTAGTCTCCTTTCCCGTTATCCTTGTGAACCCCTGTCTTCCACCTAGTCCCCTGAAATAGGGTTTTGTCTAATGGGTTAAGTATTGTCATTTAAGTTCATGACTTAACCTCCCTACGAATCCTGTCAAGATTTGGCTAAGTATTCAAGTCCAAGTCCTAGCCCTACAAGTTGGTTAAGTATACCAAGAAGCTCATGACTTAACCCTATTCAATCATCAAGTCAATTTGGTTAAGTATTTGTTTATCTTAACCCTATCAGGCTATCGTGTTAGATTGGTTAAGCATAGGTTATCTTCAGCTCATCGGATTATCAAGTCGGATTGGTTAAGTATAGGTTAGCTTAACCCCATCCACTAATCGTATTATAATGGTTAAGTATATTCAAACGGTCTCGTGACTTAGCCTTATCGAGTTATCATGTTAGATTGACTAGGTATTGATTAAGCTTAATCCCATCACATTTCCGAGCTTAGATTGGTTAATTGTGTTCTGACAGTTTCGTAACTTAACCTCATCCAATCAACATGTCAACGTTGGTTAAGTATTTTCAAGGGTACATGACTTAACCTATCCATGTGGCAATAACTTAATTAATTAATGCACCCAACCTCTCACATTAGGCTTCGTTGTGGTCACTGGATATGCCGGTTGGTTCCGGTCAGAATTACACCACAACATTGTCTAACCTCGGGTCTTATAGTGCAACATGACCAACTACTCACATTGGGTTCTATTGTTTGTAGCTACCGGTATGCCGGTCGGTTCCGGGCAGATTTACGCTACAAACTCAACCCAACCTCGAGTAGGCCATTTCATGTTTTCTAAGTGTCATGTCCATAATCATGTTTTTCAAGCATAATCATATGCCAACTTTCATGCTATGTTTTCAAATCATGTCTATGTCATTTAAACTTTGCCTAACTACCCATAACGTTTTCCCCATCGCACGTATATTTGCCTCAACACGAATAGATCAAGAGGGAATGTATAAACATGACAAAGTGGGCATAAAATGGCAAAGTAGTCACAAGTTAAACATGGTGAGGCTAAGGGTATCCTATACAACTTGCATATGTGGTGATTTGTTTCTAAACATGTATGACACCAACTTAGCAACATGGGGGGATAACATGGCAAAAGTGAACATACATGTAACTAGCATTAAGTTTTAGCATCATAGGCAAGTTATCATAAGGTTCATGAAGTGTTATAGGTTGCATTGTGCAAAATCACCACATAAAGCTCATGGCTTTCTACCTAAAAGTCAACATGAACGTTACTAGGTTCATGATAGGTAAACATTAGGTCCTCAAGCGTTACACAAATCCTATTTTAACTTGCTATATGTTCATGCTAATTCCAATCCATGATTCATATGTTTGAACGATCATAGCATTTTACACAAAAGGTTGTTATAACACCACTCACCTAGGTTGATGCCTTCTATGCAACGATTAGATCTCGCTTTATGTTGATTTCATGTCAAGAATTGATCATTCAACCTCCTTGTGCTATTTGAATCCGAACTCCTCTCTTTTCCCTTGCGTAGTCCCCTTGGCTCCAAGCTCTTCATCCAAAGTCATCACCTTTCTTGGCCTAAACCTCCTTAGTTACAAGAAGAGAGCTTTTGTGGAGACAAGAGTGAAGAAGTGGGCCTAAAATCCATTTGAAGGAGAGGGAGGTAAGTCTAAAAACCGGCATGGCTTCGCCGTAAAGTATGGTGATCATTTCAAGGGGTCTAGGTGTGTATTTATAGCCACAAAGTTGTAACGGCCGGAAATTTTCGACTCCTCGAGAGTCGAAAATTCCGCGACGTTAGTGAAAGAATTTAGAAGGTGAGAAAGAAAAGATAGAACTAATAGAATAGAAGAAGAAGAACATCAGAATCATCAGAGTAACACGAATCTCACAGTGGAACGAATAACATATAATATATAACATAACTTTGAAGTAAACAGTTATATATATACAATAGCACTTATCAGAGTACAACACTTACAACACAGCGGAAATAACTATAGCTATAAAATCTTGCAGCCTCCTGCTCCAAGCTCTCCAAGTATATCTGTAAATCCCGACTACTTGACTGCCCGTACAAATTTAGGCACCCAAGAGTTTAGGGAAAACAACAAAGTAAACTCTGGGTCAGTCATGGGACTGGTATGAGTAAAACAGTTTAAAACAATTGAACAGGTATATGATATCTCATAAGACCACGCCGTGAATACGGAACGGGTTTTTCCTTATGAGTATCTAAACAACTTTGACAAGCAATATCATTGTGATATTATAATAATGTCTAAGTACAAATAGGTATCAATCTAGCAGAAATGCTTGCATCTCACGTTCTACATACATAGTATAAAATCATAAACCGCAGGGCGCTTATCGGAGAATGGATTCCAACAGACAAGGTATGGGAGCACCTTCTGAATAGTGTACTCTAGAGGTGATACACTAAGGTTCAACAAGAACATCTTGCAACCCGGCCACACATGACCGCTCACTCATTTAGCTTGAGTGTCGCGAATATATTGCCACCACGGTTATAGGCCATCAAACCGTCATCCGAAGATACAGAAACAAAAAGAAGTATAAATATGAATATTCCCTAGATCGGTGACAATACACCCTGCTTGGAAATGACCCAACTAGCCATGCTGCCTAGCCCAACTTTTGTTACTTCCTGGTGTGAGGCTAGAAGCTACGTCTATCTTCAGAACATCTGATCACCATTCACTTTGAATGCCACATCGTCATACCCGCCAAATCACAAATTGACTTATTCAAAAATAACACGGGTATACAGCTAAGAGAAACGAATTCCTCCGCCACCAAACGTGAATACGTTTGAATAGATCAACTTACGCGATCTATTGGATATACTCTGTCAGACCTTCTTCCCTATACGTTGTCCTGGGACTGGACAAACCGAAGGCACTATTCAGTGAATCCATCCTACCTAGGCTTTTCACAATAGCCCTTGCACTTCACTCCGTCTTCAATTATCTTCAGCGTACTTGATTCACAACGCTTATGCTAATACGGAGTGGTTCTTCGGATAATAATCCAACCGGTCTCTCCATATTTACACCGTAAAAATGGTCAAAACTTTGATAGTCTGTGATTTAACTATCAAATGGAAACATGTCGGTGTACAAACAACGATCTTATTTCCAAATGGAAATTCGATCGATCAATCATCATATGTTCATATTTCCTTATTTCATATATTTAGAAAATATATGTTATTAATCATTGGAAAACATTTCCATAGCTTATTTTCCCATCACTATTATTTCGCAACTATCAGTCCCTAACTGTAACTAGTATGAGAACAATTGTCTAAGTATCAATCCGGAAGGTCGAAACCAACATCAGATCATCACTTAGAAAACCGTTCAACTTACCCTCTCCAGTCAGTTCCTGAATTTGCTTAACTCTATTTCTTAAATTCTTATCATGAAAACATTTCATTTTCTATGTTTAGAAAACATATCTGACTATATTTGGAAAACGTTTCCAAAACTTATTTACGGATTTCCAATGAATGTTGTAATAAACATCGTTACGCTTAATCCATTAATCGCTTATTACTTAACTATATTTCAAATCAACCTTTTCTATCGAACCACAACTATTCCTTTGTCAATTCTGAAGTCAATCAAGTTGGGGTAGAACTACCTCTCAGACCTTAATTGAACAACACTTCTAACCTTGAAAATAGGTAAAGTTCGCTTTAAATTCCTTTAACTAACTTCCTTACTTAACCTTTCTGTCGAATAACTATATTCGATTTACTCTTTCCAATTAACCCTAGTGGACTGACCCTATTGGATTAACTCTATTTGCTTAAATCTACTTGATTAACCCTATTCACTTAACTCCTATCGAATAAACTATATTTGATATCTCCTCCAACACTATTCGAATAACTATATTCGATTAACTTCTCTAACTCTACTCGAATAAATTATATTCGATTAACTCTTTTAACTTTACTAGAATAAACTATATTCGATTAACACTTTCTTTCGAATAACTATATTCGATTAACTCTTCGTCTAACTCCTTTGGATTAACTCTTCGAATAACCCCTTTGGATTAACTCTTCGACTAACTCCTTCGGATTAACTAACTTCGAATAACTCCTTTGGATTAACTCTTCGACTAACTCCTTCGGATTAACTCTTCGACTAACTCCTTTGGATTAACTAACTTCGAATAACTCCTTTGGATTAACTCTTCGACTAACTCCTTCGGATTAACTCTTAGATTAACTCCTTCGGATTAACTAACTTCGAATAACTCCTTTGGATTAACTCTTCGACTAACTCCTTCGGATTAACTCTTCGATTAACTCCTTCGGATTAACTAACTTCGAATAACTCCTTTGGATTAACTCTTCGACTAACTCCTTCGGATTAACTAACTTCGAATAACTCCTTTGGATTAACTCTTCGACTAACTCCTTCAGATTAACTCTTCGACTAACTCCTTCGGATTAACTCTTCGATTAACTCCTTCGGATTAACTAACTTCGAATAACTCCTTTGGATTAACTAACTTCGAATAACTCCTTTGGATTAACTCTTCGACTAACTCCTTCGGATTAACTCTTCGATTAACTCCTTCGGATTAACTAACTTCGAATAACTCCTTTGGATTAACTAACTTCGAATAACTCCTTTGGATTAACTAACTTCGAATAACTCCTTTGGATTAACTAACTTCGAATAACTCCTTTGGATTAACTCTTCGACTAACTCCTTCGGATTAACTCTTCGATTAACTCCTTTGGATTAACTAACTCCGAATAACTCTTTAGGATTAACTCTTCGACTAACTCCTTCGGATTAACTAACTTCGAATAACTCCTTTGGATTAACTAACTCCGAATAACTCTTTAGGATTAACTCTTCGACTAACTCCTTCGGATTAACTAACTTCGAATAACTCCTTTGGATTAACTAACTCCGAATAACCAATATTCGATAACTCCTCTTCGTATAAATAATATTCGATAACTCTTCTCAAATGAATAACATTTGATTTCTCCACTCGAATAAACTATATTCGATTACTCTTCTCTCGAATACACTATATTCGATACTCTACTTTGAATAAGTGATATTCGACAACTCTACTCGATTAACTCCACTTGGATAACTCTAACTGGTCAACTTTAACTGGTCAACTTTAACTGGTCAACTTTAACTGGTCAACTCTAACTGGTCAACTTTAACTGGTCAACTTTAACTGGTCAACTCTAACTGGTTAACTCTAACTGGTCACCTCTAACTGATCAACCCTAACTGGTTAACTCGTCTCGATTAACTGAACTAATCCACTTAGTTTAACTTAGCTAATTCACGTTGATTAACTCTAGCCGATTCACTTAGTTTAACTCAACTAATTTACTTCGATTAACCACTTAGTTAACTTAACTAATTCACTTCGATTAACCACTTAGTTTAACTTAACTAATTCACATCGATTAATCCTTTAGTTTAACTTAACTAATTCACATCGATTAATCATTTAGTTTAACTTAACAAATTCACTTTGATTCACCGCTTAGTTTAACTTAACTAATTTACTTTGGTTAACTTAACCAATTACTTTGATTAACTCGACTAACTCGCTTTGGTTAACCTAACCAATTACTTTGTTTAACTCGCCTAACTTGCTTTGGTCAGCCTAACCAATTACTTTGTTTAATCCTTTATACTCGATTAACAAATATTTCTCCTTTATACTTGATTACCCAATATTTCCCTTTATACTCAAAATCCCCTTTTCTTTATAATATAAAATCCATCGATTTTATATAAATAAATTATTTTCAAATTATAGTTTGAAAATCTCTTTTCTATATCCTGGTATTTCTTATGGTTTTTAACACATCATCTAACAACGATGAATATCGTCCAACCACACATAATCACAATAGATTATATATATCACATTTATATATCACAATACATAAATTACAGTAAAAATAACTGTTGAGGAATCCAGTTGGATTCCTCCAACCTGTTTCCCTGCACCACAGATGTTAGACAACACTGGTATAATATTCTGATAAGCAGAATCAACATATAAATATTTATCGGTTTATATATATATATATATTCCACTAACTGACTAGCAGTTCAATCAAACAGTCAACACATAGTCAAACAGACAATAGTTAACAGTTCTAAGAATACACTATAAAAATAGAACTATTTAGAGTTGGTGAGTTTTACTCACATTTGCGCGTTAGCCGTAAATAACGGTTTGCATTATTTGATTTCGATGGACCATTTATTTCGCCATAAATTGTAACTAGCTCCAATTGACTTGCGGCCAGTTCCATTGTGGAGCTCTCGTCCATACGGTCCCAACGCAACTTACGGCTCGTCGATCTGACTTCGTATGACCAAGATATTTACGTTACAAGTTGATACGATATTTAAATTTAAAGTTAACTTAATTATAAAACTAAATGGGCCTCACCACAACAAAACCGGCCCACTTCAAATCTCCCAAGCCCATCTGCTTTAAAACCCGTCCGCTCCCTTTACTCCTCTTCTCCTCCAAACCACGATTTCTCCAGTAAACCCAAAAACAACGAAAATGGCCACCGTTGACCGCCACTACTTCGTCCACCTCTCCACTGACCTCAACGAGAATACCACCACAAATCTTCTCTTCTTCTCCTCTTTCTCTCCAAGTACTTTTCTCTCAGCTCGATGGCCATCTGAGTGTCGCGAATCCGCCGTTCCCAGCGATGGCATCGACGGAAAAGGTCACGGTTTCCCCTCAAAAGCTTTGACTAGGTGCTAGTTGATCTCCTGAACACAATTATCACCTCCAACTCGCGATTTTCAGCTCGAAGTGTTCGGAACCGTGAACCCTAGGTTCACTGTGTCGAATTCAAACTCGAGAAATCCCCATCGCACCTAACATGGATAGCATCCGTGCGAAGCTCTTCGGACGCTGGATTCAACGAGTTTAGTTTCAGGATTTATGGAGATTTGTGGATTTTGTTTTGGATTTTTCTTTGTGGAAAAATGTTTGCTGTGTTGTTCATAACGTGTGTATATATATTGTATAAGGGTAGGTAGAAATTATGGTTGAGAAGAGGTGCTGCGTGGCCCTCCAATTACCCAAGAAAATATTGGGATATTTTATTTTGGTTTTATTTACTTTATTTTCTCGATTAAATACTTGTTTGCGGTCCTTAAAAATCTCTACGACTACGTACGATACCCAAAAATCACCAAACTGGACATGTAGCTAGAGTTCGACATTACGGTCCCAACGAAACTGGTTTCATCGAATTCCGACTCCGTATGCTCACGCAGCATATTTTTAACTGTCAGAATACTGACTATTTTCCACTCTAAAAATCCCTACGGTCACACAGTGACTCTAAAAATCACGAAACTTGGAATCTAACAACTATTTGACATTGCGGATCCAACAAAACTGATTTCGTCGAATTCCGACTTCGTATGCAAAAGTGGCTATTTTTAACGCTCTAAATAGCCTATTTAAATATATAAATATATTTAAATATAATTAAATTAAATATTTAAAATTAATTATTATCGTCTGCATTCACAGTGTAATGCCGTACAACTCTAGACTATTCCTGTATATATTTACAACTCTATATTACCTTGTCAGAGTTATATCGACGCTCGATTCCTATTTAAATCCCTATTTAAAATATAATTAAATCGTTATGGTCAGGGCGCTGCATTTCTGATATTTTGATTTGGACGTAACTCAAAATCCACACGAAGAAATCCCGATCTCTCTCTTCCACTAGAAAGATATACTCCACCAGCTCCACACGTTTCTTGTTTCACAGCAATCCGATTTAAAACGAACCCTGTACATCCACTTGAAGTCTAAATCGCCAAATAACGAACTGTCGCGTCGTTACGCGCTCTATTATGATTATTATTATAATTTATATGTTCAACCATCGTTTATTTAATATATTTGTTATTTAAATAATTAAATAACTTAATTATTATACCTTACAAAATGCGCCATTACAGACTTCCCCCCTTAAAATAATTTCGTCCTCGAAATTGCTAAGCTAGGAAAATGCTACCAACTTTACTAACTAGATTCAAATATCTTTTAGTTTACTTCTCAACTCCAGTTTCAACTGAACCATTAAATTTCCAATTAAATTATTAATTCATTCTGGCTAACTGAATTTCCATAAATCATGAGAATGTTCTAACGCCGGGAATTTTCGAAAAATTTCGTCATAACCTCCTTTGTATTGGTCAATATGACAAACCACCTATCGCCTATCTAGGCCTTCTCCAACCCAAAAGAAAATCAAACAGCCAAGCGGCTTGCCGATTCGGCTCATAAATCTCATGCTTATATCAAAAATAAACTTGTACCTTTTTGTCGGGCATATCAACTCTTATCACTTTCAAATGTATCAACCCAACATATACCAATGTCATCTCAATCCAACCTTCAACTCAAACACTTGGTGCTATCCAAGTCAAATTCTATTCAAACTCCAATATCAGATTTCAAACTCTTAACCCATCAACTTAATTCCAATCCAGATGATTCTCTAACCAAATCCCGATTTATTTAACTTGGTTCAAGTTAAATTTTAATTTACTTATTTGTTTGTTTTTTTCATCTTGATTCATTCAACTTAACAAGTTAAATTTTAAATTTCAAGATTTAAATTCCTGGGTTTTATTTCAAATTCCATTTTGAAATCATACTAACAATTCAAAACCTTTGAATTTCTAAACAACTTGTTTTCTCAAAACAATTTGAAAACAAAATCCTTGGTAGTAATCCTCCACTTAGAAACTCGAAAATTACACCGACGATGTATCGATCCATCCTCGGAATTATTTTCCAGTCATCCAGGTGAGTTCAATACTATATTTATTTTGAATTGAAAAACATTCTCAAAATCTCCCAGGAACTTAAAATTTCCTTATTTTAATTCCAAATATGATTTAAATTCATATTTAATTCAAACTATTTCATATATTACATTCATATGAATTCTGATTGGTCATTTATAACCATTTCACCCTTTTATAATCTTATTCGATTATAATAACAACCAACACAATCAATATACTATAATAATTTCAAGATATATATTTCTTCTATAAACAAATATATTTTGGGAAAAATTATTTCATTTACCCTCTTTCAAAACATACCATGACGGTTCATCGTATTCGAGTGTTTAGTAACCCTTATCGATACAGTGGATCAAAACTGATCGACCAGAATTCATAAGCCACTCAACCAATGAGTCTCCACAATATAAAACCATTTTATATTGAATAACAATTACGCGCTCATATATATACACTCAAACTCAATCTAGGAGATTACTAATCCCATCTCTATCGAGTTATGCCACCGAGCCAAGGTAATCACTTAACTTAAGCTCTGATACCAACTGTAACGGCTGGAAATTTTCGACTCCTCGAGAGTCGAAAATTCCGCGACGTTAGTGAAAGAATTTAGAAGGTGAGAAAGAAAAGATAGAACTAGTAGAATAGAAGAAGAAGAAGAAGAACATCAGAATCATCAGAGTAACACGAATCTCACAGCGTAACGAATAACATATAATATATAACATAACTTTGAAGTAAACAGTTATATATATACAATAGCACTTATCAGAGTACAACACTTACAACACAGCGGAAATAACTATAGCTATAAAATCTTGCAGCCTCCTGCTCCAAGCTCTCCAAGTATATCTGTAAATCCCGACTACTTGACTGCCCGTACAAATTTAGGCACCCAAGAGTTTAGGGAAAACAACAAAGTAAACTCCGGGTCAGTCATGGGACTGGTATGAGTAAAACAGTTTAAAACAATTGAACAGGTATATGATATCTCATAAGACCACGCCGTGAATACGGAATGGGTTTTTCCTTATGAGTATCTAAACAACTTTGACAAGCAATATCATTGTGATATTATAATAATGTCTAAGTACAAATAGGTATCAATCTAGCAGAAACGCTTGCATCTCACGTTCTACATACATAGTATAAAATCATAAACCGCAGGGCGCTTATCGGAGAATGGATTTCAACAGACAAGGTATGGGAGCACCTTCTGAATAGTGTACTCTAGAGGTGATACACTCAGGTTCAACAAGAACGTCTTGCAACCCGGCCACACATGACCGCTCACTCATTTAGCTTAAGTGTCGCGAATATATTGCCACCACGGTTATAGGCCATCAAACCGTCATCCGAAGATACAGAATCAAAAAGAAGTATAAATATGAATATTCCCTAGATCGGTGACAATACACCCTGCTTGGGAATGACCCAACTAGCCATGCTGCCTTGCCCAACTTTTGTTACTTCCTGGTGTGAGGCTAGAAGCTACGTCTATCTTCAGAACATCTGATCACCGTTCACTTTGAATGCCACATCGTCATACCCGCCAAATCACAAATTGACTTATTCAAAAATAACACGGGTATACAGCTAAGAGAAACGAATTCCTCCGCCACCAAACGTGAATACGTTTGAATAGATCAACTTACGCGATCTATTGGATATACTCTGTCAGACCTTCTTCCCTATACGTTGTCCTGGGACTGGACAAACCGAAGGCACTATTCAGTGAATCCATCCTACCTAGGCTTTTCACAATAGCCCTTGCACTTCACTCCGTCTTCAATTATCTTCAGCGTACTTGATTCACAACGCTTATGCTAATACGGAGTGGTTCTTCGGATAATAATCCAACCGGTCTCTCCATATTTACACCGTAAAAATGGTCAAAACTTTGATAGTCTGTGATTTAACTATCAAATGGAAACATGTCGGTGTACAAACAACGATCTTATTTCCAAATGGAAATTCGATCGATCAATCATCATATGTTCATATTTCCTTATTTCATATATTTAGAAAATATATGTTATTAATCATTGGAAAACATTTCCATAGCTTATTTTTCCATCACTATTATTTCGCAACTATTAGTCCCTAACTGTAACTAGTATGAGAACAATTGTCTAAGTATCAATCCGGAAGGTCGAAACCAACATCAGATCGTCACTTAGAAAACCGTTCAACTTACCCTCTCCAGTCAGTTCCTGAATTTGCTTAACTCTATTTCTTAAATTCTTATCATGAAAACATTTCATTTTCTATGTTTAGAAAACATATCTGACTATATTTGGAAAACGTTTCCAAAACTTATTTACGGATTTCCAACGAACGTTGTAATAAACATCGTTACGCTTAATCCATTAATCGCTTATTACTTAACTATATTTCAAATCAACCTTTTCTATCGAACCACAACTATTCCTTTGTCAATTCTGAAGTCAATCAAGTTGGGGTAGAACTACCTCTCAGACCTTAATTGAACAACACTTCTAACCTTGAAAATAGGTAAATTTCGCTTTAAATTCCTTTAACTAACTTCCTTACTTAACCTTTCTGTCGAATAACTATATTCGATTTACTCTTTCCAATTAACCCTAGTGGACTGAACCTATTGGATTAACTCTATTTGCTTAACTCTACTTGATTAACCCTATTCACTTAACTCCTATCGAATAAACTATATTTGATATCTCCTCCAACACTATTCGAATAACTATATTCGATTAACTTCTCTAACTCTACTCGAATAAATTATATTCGATTAACTCTTTTAACTTTACTAGAATAAACTATATTCGATTAACACTTTCTTTCGAATAACTATATTCGATTAACTCTTCGTCTAACTCCTTTGGATTAACTCTTTGAATAACCCCTTTGGATTAACTCTTCGACTAACTCCTTCGGATTAACTAACTTCGAATAACTCCTTTGGATTAACTCTTCGACTAACTCCTTCGGATTAACTCTTCGACTAACTCCTTTGGATTAACTAACTTCGAATAACTCCTTTGGATTAACTCTTCGACTAACTCCTTCGGATTAACTCTTCGAGTAACTCCTTCGGATTAACTAACTTCGAATAACTCCTTTGGATTAACTCTTCGACTAACTCCTTCGGATTAACTCTTCGATTAACTCCTTCGGATTAACTAACTTCGAATAACTCCTTTGGATTAACTCTTCGACTAACTCCTTCGGATTAACTAACTTCGAATAACTCCTTTGGATTAACTCTTCGACTAACTCCTTCGGATTAACTCTTCGACTAACTCCTTCGGATTAACTCTTCGATTAACTCCTTCGGATTAACTAACTTCGAATAACTCCTTTGGATTAACTAACTTCGAATAACTCCTTTGGATTAACTCTTCGACTAACTCCTTCGGATTAACTCTTCGATTAACTCCTTCGGATTAACTAACTTCGAATAACTCCTTTGGATTAACTAACTTCGAATAACTCCTTTGGATTAACTAACTTCGAATAACTCCTTTGGATTAACTAACTTCGAATAACTCCTTTGGATTAACTCTTCGACTAACTCCTTCGGATTAACTCTTCGATTAACTCCTTTGGATTAACTAACTCCGAATAACTCTTTAGGATTAACTCTTCGACTAACTCCTTCGGATTAACTAACTTCGAATAACTCCTTTGGATTAACTAACTCCGAATAACTCTTTAGGATTAACTCTTCGACTAACTCCTTCGGATTAACTAACTTCGAATAACTCCTTTGGATTAACTAACTCCGAATAACCAATATTCGATAACTCCTCTTCGTATAAATAATATTCGATAACTCTTCTCAAATGAATAACATTTGATTTCTCCACTCGAATAAACTATATTCGATTACTCTTCTCTCGAATACACTATATTCGATACTCTACTTTGAATAAGTGATATTCGACAACTCTACTCGATTAACTCCACTTGGATAACTCTAACTGGTCAACTTTAACTGGTCAACTTTAACTGGTCAACTTTAACTGGTCAACTCTAACTGGTCAACTTTAACTGGTCAACTTTAACTGGTCAACTCTAACTGGTTAACTCTAACTGGTCACCTCTAACTGATCAACCCTAACTGGTTAACTCGTCTCGATTAACTGAACTAATCCACTTAGTTTAACTTAGCTAATTCACGTTGATTAACTCTAGCCGATTCACTTAGTTTAACTCAACTAATTTACTTCGATTAACCACTTAGTTAACTTAACTAATTCACTTCGATTAACCACTTAGTTTAACTTAACTAATTCACATCGATTAATCCTTTAGTTTAACTTAACTAATTCACATCGATTAATCATTTAGTTTAACTTAACAAATTCACTTTGATTCACCGCTTAGTTTAACTTAACTAATTTACTTTGGTTAACTTAACCAATTACTTTGATTAACTCGACTAACTCGCTTTGGTTAACCTAACCAATTACTTTGTTTAACTCGCCTAACTTGCTTTGGTCAGCCTAACCAATTACTTTGTTTAATCCTTTATACTCGATTAAAAAAAAATTCTCCTTTATACTTGATTACCCAATATTTCCCTTTATACTCAAAATCCCCTTTTCTTTATAATATAAAATCCATCGATTTTATATAAATAAATTATTTTCAAATTATAGTTTGAAAATCTCTTTTCTATATCCTAGTATTTCTTATGGTTTTTAACACATCATCTAACAACGATGAATATCGTCCAACCACACATAATCACAATAGATTATATATATCACATTTATATATCACAATACATAAATTACAGTAAAAATAACTGTTGAGGAATCCAGTTGGATTCCTCCAACCTGTTTCCCTGCACCACAGATGTTAGACAACACTGGTATAATATTCTGATAAGCAGAATCAGCATATAAATATTTATCGGTTTATATATATATATATATATATATATTCCACTAACTGACTAGCAGTTCAATCAAACAGTCAACACACAGTCAAACAAACAATAGTTAACAGTTCTAAGAATACACTGTAAAAATAGAACTATTTAGAGTTGGTGAGTTTTACTCACATTTGCGCGTTAGCCGTAAATAACGGTTTGCGTTATTTGATTTCGATGGACCATTTATTTCGCCATAAATTGTAACTAGCTCCAATTGACTTGCGGCCAGTTCCATTGTGGAGCTCTCGTCCATACGGTCCCAACGCAACTTACGGCTCGTCGATCTGACTTCGTATGACCAAGATATTTACGTTACAAGTTGATACGATATTTAAATTTAAAGTTAACTTAATTATAAAACTAAATGGGCCTCACCACAACAAAACCGGCCCACTTCAAATCTCCCAAGCCCATCTGCTTTAAAACCCGTCCGCTCCCTTTACTCCTCTTCTCCTCCAAACCACGATTTCTCCAGTAAACCCAAAAACAACGAAAATGGCCACCGTTGACCGCCACTACATCGTCCACCTCTCCACCGACCTCAACGAGAATACCACCACAAATCTTCTCTTCTTCTCCTCTTTCTCTCCATGTACTTTTCTCTCAACTTGATAGCCATCTGAGTGTCGCGAATCCGCCGTTCCCAGCGATGGCATCGACGGAAAAGGTCACGGTTTCCCCTCAAAAGCTTTGACTAGGTGCTAGTTGATCTCCTGAACACAATTATCATCTCCAACTCGCGATTTTCAGCTCGAAGTGTTCGGAACCGTGAACCCTAGGTTCACTGTGTCGAATTCAAACTCGAGAAATCCCCGTCGCACCTAACATGGATAACATCCGTGCGAAGCTCTTCGGACGCTGGATTCAACGAGTTTAGTTTCAGGATTTATGGAGATTTGTGGATTTTGTTTTGGATTTTTCTTTGTGGAAAAATGTTTGCTGTGTTGTTCATAACGTGTGTATATATATTGTATAAGGGTAGGTAGAAATTATGGTTGAGAAGAGGTGCTGCGTGGCCCTCCAATTACCCAAGAAAATATTGGGATATTTTATTTTGGTTTTATTTACTTTATTTTCTCGATTAAATACTTGTTTGTGGTCCTTAAAAATCTCTACGACTACGTACGATACCCAAAAATCACCAAACTGGACATGTAGCTAGAGTTCGACATTACGGTCCCAACGAAACTGGTTTCGTCGAATTCCGACTCCGTATGCTCACGCAGCATATTTTTAACTGTCAGAATACCGACTATTTTCCACTCTAAAAATCCCTACGGTCACACAGTGACTCTAAAAATCACGAAACTTGGAATCTAACAACTATTTGACATTGCGGATCCAACAAAACTGATTTCGTCGAATTCCGACTTCGTATGCAAAAGTGGCTATTTTTAACGCTCTAAATAGCCTATTTAAATATATAAATATATTTAAATATAATTAAATATTTAAAATTAATTATTATCGTCTGTATTCACAGTGTAATGCCGTACAGCTCTAGACTATTCCTGTATATATTTACAACTCGATATTACCTTGTCAGAGTTATATCGACGCTCGATTCCTATTTAAATCCCTATTTAAAATATAATTAAATCGTTATGGTCAGGGCGCTGCATTTCTGATATTTTGATTTGGACGTAACTCAAAATCCACACGACGAAATCCCGATCTCTCTCTTCCACTAGAAAGATATACTCCACCAGCTCCACACGTTTCTTGTTTCACAGCAATCCGATTTAAAACGAACCCTGTACATCCACTTGAAGTCTAAATCGCCAAATAACGAACTGTCGCGTCGTTACGCGCTCTATTATAATTATTATTATAATTTATATGTTCAACCATTGTTTATTTAATATATTTGTTATTTAAATAATTAAATAACTTAATTATTATACCTTACAAAACGCGCCATTACAAAAGTCGTGATTCTCGTCCAAGAAACCAGCCAATAAGCATTAGAACGCTCCAGAAGATATTCTGGAAAACGTGGGTAGGGTCGACCCCTAGGTCGACACTAGTGTCGACCCTGCTTGGCGGGGTCAACACCCATGTCGACCCTGGTGTCGACCCGGCCAGGGTGGGTCAACACCTGGGTCGACCCCCCTGTCGACTTGCTGGGTTGGCGGGAATTTTTCCCGCCTTTCCTATTTGGGCTCGAATCTCGAATCCGTTTTGATTTTAGACTGTTTTAAAATTTCTGAAACTTCGTACGGTCATAACTTCTTCATACGGAGTCCGATTTACAAAAATTCGGACTCGTTTTCGGGCAGAATTCCGAGACGAACGTAATGGTGAAATCCGTTTAATTAGCATCTGAATATTTACTTGAGTATCTTTTATTTTCCATTGTTCTTAGTTAACTTGTTTCGCGTTTCACCATTATATTATACCGTCTCGGAATATATATATATATATATATTTGAATTTCTTATTTATTTAAATCATAAAAATGCGGGGTGTTACAAGGAATAACCTTCAATAGAAGCATCAGTATAGATTGTCAAATCTTGGTTGCCATCAATAATGGTCAACACGGGAGCAGTGGTCAACCTCAATTTCAGCTTTTAGAAAATTTCCTTACATTCGGGTGTCTAAATGAACTTGGTATGCTTCTTAGTTAGCTTCGTCAATAGATAAGATAGTTTCGAAAAATATCTAATGAAGTTCCGATAATAGCCAGTCAATCCTAAGAAACTTCTGACTTCTATAGGAGTGCTAGGCTGCTTCCAATCTTGGATGACTGAGATCTTTCCTGGGTCTACTGAAATGCCTTTCTTTGATGCAACATGGTCGAGGAATTTCACCTCTTCTTGCCAGAATATACATTTAGAGAATTTGGCTTTCAACACATTCTTTCTCAAAATCTTCAAAACTTCTTTCAGATGCTTTTCATGCTTAGTAGTGGATCTAGAAAAGATTAAGATATCATCAATGAAAACCAGAATGAGTTTATTCAAAACATCCCGAAATACTCTGTTCATTAGATCGACAAAGTAGGCTGGAGCGTTACGTAAGCCGAAGGACATTACTAGCCATTCATAGAATAAGTCTGGCCCTCTAAAAGCTGTCAAAGGAACACGTTTTTCGGCAATGCGCAATTGGTGGAAACCTGTAGCTAGGTCCATCCTAGAGAATACTTGCGCTCCATTCAAGCGGTCCAACAGATCATTAATACGTGGCAGTGGATATTTAACTTTCAGCGTTTGCTTATTGAGGTCACGTTAGTCCACACATAGTTTGAGAGTACCGTCTGACTTTGGGACAAACACCAGTGTTGCACCCCAATTTGAGAAGCTAGGCCTGATCAGACCCTTCCACAAAAGCTATTTAGTTTGATTGCTCAGCTTCTCTTTTTCTGTTAGCGTCATTTTCATAATAATATGCACACCTGGCCTTGCATTTCGGAACTAAGTCAATCCTGAAGTCGATTTCTCTGTGCAGAGGTAAGCTATCAACTTCTTCGAACACATTCGCATAATCTTTGACAACATGAATATCCTCAATAGAAGTAGGAGTGACTTCTAGAGAAGACCAAAATTCTTTCATGTCAGTTGCTGAGCTATGACATGGTATAAATATATCTTGGAGCTTAGTTTTAACTTTGACAATTCTTTCATCACATCTAACTTCGGCCTCATGTCTTGATGACCAATCCATCCCAAGAATAACATCATACCCAGAAAAATTCATGACAATCAAATTTATAGGAAATTGGTAACGAGAGTAGGAGATCGACAATCTATAGTAATGATCGAGAAAAAGATAACCTCCTATCGGACTATCGACAATCTATAGTAATGATCGAGAAAAAGATAACCTCCTATCGGACTATGAGCTCTAATCAATTCTTTAAGTTTTCTTGGTTTCAGATTTAACTTTTTAATCGTGTCACTAGAAATGAAACTTCGCGTTGCACTAGTGTCAAACAATACTGTAATAAGAATGTTTTTAATGTTAAGAGTACCTCTTAAAACATCAGGTTTACTTGCTCCCTCGGAAGAAGCTGGTGCAGCCGCTCCATCGTAAACATGAGCCACCTCAGATTTCTTCAAAAGAGGATAATTCCTGATAAAGTGCCCCGTCTTATGGCAGTTAAAGCACTCCTGAGTATTCTAAGGATTCTGACCGCGTTTCTGACTGGGTCCTGACTCATTCCTTCTTGTTTTCTTTGGAGCTCGACATTCGTAGTCAAAGTACCCCATCTTCTGGCAATTAAAGCATTTCTTTGTCCCTTTTTCTTCCTTGAGGCTTGGCGGTAGAAGAATTGCTCGCCTCTGGTTTCTTGTCATCTTGCTTCCTTTTGTTATTATTCTGTTTTTTCTCCCGATCTTGCTGCGAATTTCTGTCATTGTCCTCATAGCGGCAAGCCATCTCGACCACCTCATTAAATGGGAGCGTTATGTGGACTGTGACTCTATTCAGATTTTTTCTGGAGAGGCCATTAATGAATCTTTTGTTCTTCTGGACTGGGTCCCGAATTAATTCTGGAGTATAGTGTGAGAGTTCTTC
This sequence comes from Allium sativum, assembly GCA_030737875.1. Taxonomy (NCBI): domain Eukaryota; kingdom Viridiplantae; phylum Streptophyta; class Magnoliopsida; order Asparagales; family Amaryllidaceae; genus Allium; species Allium sativum. The sequence goes on along the minus strand of CM060915.1, from coordinate 44,695,511 downwards.
AAACTTCCGCACATATTCTGAAACCATCATATCTCCTTGCTACAAGTTGGCAAATTGATCGTGGAGACGCTCTACTTCCTGTAGAGGAATAAACTTCTCGCTGAAGAGTTCTTTGAATTTGGCCCAAGACATGTCGGCCTCATTATTGCCACTTATGATAGTATCCTACCAATTTTCAGCCTTACCCTTTAATAGCCACGATGCCAAAAAGCGCTTGCGGTGGTCTTCTAATTCAAGCCCTCCAAATATTTTCTCGCAATTCTTTAGCCATGCCTATGCCTAAATCACTATCTCTCGCCAGGTAAATGACACGCCACCTAAATTTCTGAACTTCTTGGCCACCTTGTCCAAGTCAAAAGGCTGTGGGGGTGGAGGTGGTGGTGTTACAGCCTCAAGATTGGGCTGCCTTTGAGCAGTGAGAGTCTCATTTCTTGCTGGTCCTCTGGGCCCACCTCTTCCTCGTGCTCTAGCTCTCGCTCTAGTGCTCATTTTCTAATTAGTTCTGTTGTATCAAGGAAAGAGTCAGACTAACAGAAATGAAAATTTTAAAGGAACAATTAAAAGTAGACACATATGGAAAGATGATAATGATGTAATGACTGATTAATATATGCTATTCTGCTGTGCTCATTCTAGGACATTACTAATCCTATCTCTAATGAGTTACTCTCCTTAGAATACTACTGATTCTATCTAGACAAATTGTTTTAAATATGTTATACTCCGAAGCTAAGGTTAACCTTTAGCTCGGATACCAACTGTGATGACCCCAAACTTCCGTAGAATGAAAGCAAGGATAATCATAGGAATATAACATAATTACAACAATAGCAGGTCTTAGATAACATCATAGCACATAAATCACTGCAGCGGAAATAGGAATGTCACCAACATCACAACATCAAAGACATCAGAGTGCACAGTTCCAGGATACACTTAGAAACTAGATGTCTCAACAAAAAGAAATAAGCCTTAATGTCCATCAAGTACATCATAATCAAAAGATGTCTAAATGTCTAAAAGTATAAATAAAAGAAAAAATGATCTTCATCTTCAGCCTACAAGCATGCTCCAGTCCAGAATATTGCATAAGTAGCTAAGCATGTCACTTGGTTGCCCGTGTGAAAAAGAGGGCACCCGAGTTTGCAAAGTGAAACAAACTACGAGTTAGTCATGAGATTGGTATGAGAAATCTTTCCTAACTTAACTAACAATGTGGCTAATCATAGGACCATGCCGCTAACGCGGAATAGGTTTACTCCATTGGATTGCCAGTGCATAAGTTTAATAAATTTTTATTCAAAAACAATGCAATGCTTTTTAGAAAAATGAAATCATTATAAGACTCAAGTACCATCACATAATGCAACGCAAACCGGAGGATAGAGTTATACCTTATAATGATCAAACATGCTTGATACGTAGAAAATAATATTTTAATATTATTATTAGTGTCTAATCAGTTTTAAAATACTTCAAAGTAAATGTATTAATCCTAAACGGCATAGCACCCCATCCTACTATGTCGCCATATATAGGTTTACAATCAAAACCGTAATGTCGTATTGGGTATTGGGTTTCCATCATGAGTCGAGGCTAGGGATCGTCCTCTCCGATTCGAGACACTCTAGCAAATGCCTCAGGATCACACCGACAGGCAACCCGTGGATGCGGTAGGGCCAGTCCACAAATACTTTAGTGGATTAATTATGCCTGAACACACGCTTCCCGGTCCTATTGAACCTATAATTTGGTCACTATCGACCCATAAATCCGAGGTACCTCATAATCCATCAACCACATAAGTAAAATATCAGGGCTTGTAAAACCCTGATACCACTTCTAGCTAGAAAGAAACATGTGCACTCCCTACGATCCTTATCACGTTTTTGACTCATACCAGGGTATGAGGCTAGTGAGGTAACACTATACACAAAGTTATGCCGAAATAGGCTATGCTTTGATCATCAACCACAAGGCTCTTCTTTTCAACAAAAGCCTCGATCAATTGCATCTTGGCATGCCACGTTGACAATCCACGCGATCGAGAACTACTAATATATAACCTCTGAGCTCGTGCATCTCAGAGAAGGGTGTTAAGCAAGAGAATAAATTCTGGGCTACCAATCAGATATATATTAAATAGAAATCAAGTTACATGGAATGAAATCCAATGTCAGACACACATCCATTTACAAGTCCGCTCTGGGTCTGAACGGAACCAGAGTCACCTAATTCCTCGTCCCGTATGTCCAATACGGAAGAGAGGTGCTCGCTTTTCTGGACAATCAACAAGTACGTCCGAACAACTATCACTTTAACCCTTTACTAAGAGCTACCCAATGTCGCCATCAATAGTCATCCTTTCGATATGAAGATCTCCGGTCTTCAATTGCCATCTTCAATATCTTCGATTTAGATCGTCGTATAATCATTTGAAATGAGATTAAACTCGGTCTTTTCAAATGATTCTCGCATATATATATATATATATATATATATATATAGTTTAAAACCATTTCATATCGTTAATAGTATTTAATAACGTTTTATCACTATTTTTATTTATATAAAAATAGCTCAATTTAATTCAACGACGCTTCTGGTTAATAGGCAGCCTTGGCGCTGTTTTTTTTATCAAAATTTGATTTACATATATCTCGAAATCTAACCGTTGGATTTTAACAAAATTTATATGTTGGAAAGATCTTCCCAAAGCGGTCCTAACGGTTCCAGTTTTGGGAAAATCCAACAGTCGGGTCTTTCGGTATAATCGTTTAAAGTTACAATTCCGAAGCGTGAACTACTGCGCGTGATTCGTTTAATTTTAATTTATATTTATATTTATATAAATAAGTATATATAAATATAAACCATTCGACGATTCCACTAACGCGTTTAACACGCCAATTAAAAGGACGTTTTAATTTGTATACCCATTTTTTACATGTTTACAATGTCAAATAAAATATAATTTATTTACCAGACAATTAAGCCAATGACAAATAAAATCTAATTTTTATTTGTATTTCTATTTTTAACCTTAACCAATAAAAAGGAATATTTTATTTGTGCAAAGTTTTCCGTGCATGTTTTTACAAATAAAGTAATTCATACAAATTCTAATGTATGTGTTGTTAATACAAATGACTCTTTGACTTTGCATACAAATTCTAATATATGCATTGTAAATAAAATGTTATTTTAACTTTGCATATAAATTCTAATATATGCATTGTAAATAAAATGTTGTTTTAACTTTCCATTAAATTCTAATATATGCAGTGTTAATAAAATGATATTTTAGCTTTGCATATAGTTTCTAATATATGCATTGTACATAAAATTATGTTCTCATTTTGCATATAAATTATAATATGTGCATTTACAATAAAATAATATTTTCATTATGCATATGAATTATAATATATGCATTTACATTAAAATGATGTTTTCAATTATGCATATAAATTCTAATATATGCATTGTTAATAAAATGTCATTTTTCAATGCATATAAATTCTAATGGTGTATGCCAATAAAATGTCATTTTTCAATGCATATAAATTCTAATATATGCATTGCCAATAGAATGTCAGTTTTCAATGCATATAAATTCTAATATATGCATTGTCAACAAAAATGTTAATTTTTTCGTTTTTATTGAAAATTCCCTTTTTCCTAGTTTCTTACATTTCATTAAAAAGGTGAATTTTTAATGTAGTCTTGTTTTATTTCTAAAACATGAACATTTTCCACTTTTCTTACTTTACATTGAAAATGTGAATTTCTAATGTAGTCATGTTTTACATGAACATTTTCCTCTTTTCTTATATTACATTGAAAATGTTCTTTTCATTTATGTTGAAAATTCTAATTAAACAAAATGATAAAAATGTTCTTTTCATTTTTGTCGAAAATTCTAATTCAACCAAAATGATAAAAATGTTCTTTTCCTTTTTTGTTGAAAAATTTAATTCAACAAAATGATAAAAATATTCTTTTCATTTTTGTTGAAAATTCTAATTCAACAAAATGATTAAAATTCTCTTTTCATTTTTTTGTTGAAAATTCTAATTCAACAAAATGATAAAAACGAACATTTTTCATTTTTGTTGAAAATTCTAATTCAAAAAAATGATAAAAATGAACATTTTTGTTCAACAATTCAAATTTGACAAAAATAAACATTTTTATTCCAACTAAACAATTCGACAAATATGACCATTTTGGTTTGGACTAAACAAATTGATAAATATTGAAACACCCCTCCTCTGTTAAGGTCACTCACAAAGGGAATGCCTTAACTTTGGTGGAGGGTTATAGGTACAAGACACAGAAAACTTTACAAGACAGATAAATATAAGCAGCGAAATTCAAATATTTGTTGCATATGTGTTTCAATACAAAAACATTACATCAAATTGTCTCAAAACAACTTCCAAAACATTACAACATAATTTCTGTCTTGTTTATTTAATAAAGAAGCATAAATCATAAATAAAGCTGCATAAATCCCCAAGGATAATGTCCAAGAGCCATAGCCAAGATTGAGAGAGAGTCCAAATCATACATCTACTTTCTTGAAGCTTGCAAAGAGTCTGACTAAGCTGCAGTATTCCTCCCTGTGGACCTGGGGGGAGGGGGAAACGGAAGAAAAGAGGACGAAAGAAAACGGGTCAGACAATAAGTCTGGTAAGTTCGGTGATTACTAGTATTTAAACAAGGAAAGGGGTCATGACAGTAATAACGGAACATAGGACAATGCCCTAATATAAGATAAGAGGAACATGTGATCGCACCCATTACTATAGTCTCTGCACCTACTTAACCATTGGTCCAACCAGCCCTACGTGTTCATAACAAACGATCCCCTTAATGATCGGCTCCTACTCGTATACATTCATATCCTGTGTCATTCGGCCCCGCTTGACTGTAGATACATGTGCTGGTACCACCATGGGGTGTATCAATCCCTCTAGTGGCAACCCGACACGATTCAGGATGCACAGTGTATACTACTAATGCCCAGTGCCTGATTTTTCCACTCCGGAGTACATGCACGCCCATACTCCGTCGGAACCTATACTGGCCCACCAACCGCCGATGTTTTGACCGCTTAAAATCAGCCCAGTAACCGTGCCCCACCCTGCCTAGTTTCAGGGTACCATGATACATCTATATGGGTTACTGCTGAAATGGGTCCCCGCTACTATGGTTTTCTAATCAACATGTTTGTTTGGTTAAGTGTCCAAGTTTACCTAACCCCACCCATTCGTATAGTTAACATGTTGAATCGGTTAAGTGTTTCCCTAATTGACTAAACCCTACCAATCCTGACTTAGCTTTAATTTATTAAAGCACCAACCACTCACATTAGACAGGTCTTGTTGTGGTCACTGGATGTGCCGGTCGGTTCCCGGCAGGTTTACACCACAACTCAGTCTAACCTCACGTTCTTTTTGGGCTTGATGCACTAACTACCCACATTAGACAGGTCTTGTTGTGGTCACTGGATATGCCGGTCGGTTCCGGGCAGATTTACACCACAACTTAGTCTAACCTTGGGTTAGGCATATTCGTCCTTTTCTAAATTCACAATTTTCTATATATATCTAATTTCTTTATGTAGATTAAATTTAATTTAATCATGCCATAATTATCCTTTGATTATGCTCACCATAAATGGTATATCAAATATACCATTTTATGAACAAATCTATGCCATGAATTTTTATATTTTCCCATCGCTACCACCGTGGAACGTCCGCATAAATCACATAAAATGTTGGGCTAGTAAATTAGCCCAACCCATAAACAAGAAAGGGGTAATAAACAAGGGACATGAAATAAACATAAAATAGCGTACATTTCAACTTGTCATGTGTAAATTGGCATAGAAGTATCATTAACTTTAATTAAATGAGTAAAGGTGAACTTGTGGCTAAGTTGGGTCTAATTGTCACGTAAACTTGGCAAAGGTCTAGCATGGAGGTTTAACATATAATCACAGTTTCAACCCACAACTTAGCATTTTAACTTATGTATGCCAAAACATAAGAAATCTATTATAATCATTTTTAAATTGCAACTTAGCATGATAAATTATATGTGTTAAACATAAGAGGGTTGTTATAAACATATTCGAATCACAATTTAACATGATACTTATGTGTTAAAAACATAAGAGGACTACAATTCCAAATTTAATAACATAATTAGTTTCAACCTAAAATGCATATACATGAGTGTTGATCTAACATATAAGCATGTGTTTTAGATCATAAACTTGCAAATAACCACAAATTTATAACATGACATGTTTCGCCATTTAATTGGAAAAATAAATCCATTACCCAATCATAATAGATTCCAATAACATACAATATGTTCATCACCACAAGCATATAGACATGATTAATATACAACATGTTCATCATCACAAGCATATAGACATGATTAATTACAACGATACTTTAAAATAAATGAGAATCAAATCTTATACATAAGCATCATTCTATTTTCAAATTACAACATGTCATGATTCAATTGAAAGAATGTTTAAATCTGCGTAATAACCAACTTACAAACTAAAAAGGAATTCTTACGTTCTGAAATCTGAATTCTGAAATTGGTAAGCTCGCCTTTGATGTAGATCGTTGAATTTGATAATCTTTTAATTTGATTTTTGATTCAAGTTCTTATATTGTCTTTGAATTGTTGATGGCTACTCCAAGTTTTCCATTGACAGCATGATACTTCTAGGATTATTATTTTGTGATTTTTAGGTTTTAGCATAGGGTTGTTTATATAGAATTTCAACTCAATTTGAGCCGTCGGATGATCCTAGGGTTAACCACAGCCATCTAGTGAAGATAGGGTGACACCTTAGCCTTAGTGACTCAACACTGAGTCACAAAATCGTCACCATTCAGATCTTCCTGGGAGGGGGGGCAGATCGACCCCCAGGTTGACCCAAAGGTCGACCTGTAGGGGGGAGGTCAACACTAGGGTCGACCCCCTGGTCGACCTGGGTCCTGGGCGGGAATTTTCCCGCCCAGCCCGCTTCTGACTTCTAATTCAAATTTGAATTTGTTTTTGAGCTGTTTGAATTTATTTGAATTTTCTGGAAACTTACGACAGTCATAACTTCTTCATACGAATTCCTATTTACGCAAACTCGGACTCTATTTCAACCAGAATTCCGAGACGAACACAATGGCGTAACCCATTTCCCTTAATTCTCATATTTTAAATTAAGTATTGTTTAAGTCGTTACTATACCGTTAACAGAAAATACGGGGTGTTACAAATATGACCATTTTGGTTTCGACTAAACAAATTGACAAATATGACCATTTTGGTTTCAACTAAACAATTTGACAAATAGGACCATTTTGGTTTCAACTAAACAAATTGACAAAAGCGATCAATGTGGTTTCAACTAAACAAATTGACAAAAGCGATCATTTTGGTTTCAACTAAACAAATTGACAAAAGTGATCAATTTGGTTTCAACTAAACAAATTGACAAAAGTGATCAATTTGGTTTCAACTAAACAAATTGACAAAAGTGATCATTTTGGTTTCAACTAAACAAATTGACAAAAGTGATAATTTTTGTTATCTTTTTATTTTAATCCTTTTTATCCTAGTTTTTATTATTTTAATCTTATTATTATAATGAAAACAAACTTTTGACAAAACCACGTTAACAATAAAAATGAATATTTTATTGTAAATCTAAATTTGACAAAATAATATTTCGTGTTAATAATAAAAATGAATTTTTTATTGTAAATCTAAATTTAACAAAATCATATTTCATGTTAATAATAAAAATAAATATTATATTGTAATTCTAAATTTAACAAAATCATATTTCATTTTAACAATAAAAATGAATATTTTATTGTAATTCTAAATTTAACAAAATCATATTTCATTTTAACAATAAAAATGAATATTTTATTGTAATTCTAAATTTAACAAAATCATATTTCATTTTAATAATAAAAATGAATATTTTTATGTAATTCTAAATTTAACAAAATCATATTTCGTTTATCTAAATAAAATATGGAACTCATATTATAAAATCAAATCAATACCCATAGATCTGGAATAAAAATAAAATTTTTATTTCAAATCGAGATCTCACAATAAACTATAGATTTAAATATAAGAGAGAATTTCTATTGTCGATCACAATCTAACAACCATGAGCATCACAATCCAACACAACAATTTCAGATTCCAAGCATCACAGACATAACTAGATGGATTCAGAATAGCGAGAAATAATTAAATTTTTAATTTTAAAAATAGAAATTCTCACAGTCGGGTTTTATTCTGAATAATACAGATCTGAAGTTTGTCCAAAATTTGATCTGCTCCGAATCAGTTCTAGTCAGTCCAGAAGTGTAAATCTCGGACTCACGATCGTAATGGATCTGAAATTATTTAATCTCGAGTTCGTATGAATAAGATACGATTTTATTTGTGTTAATAACATATGAAATAAATTAACTAAATAATAAAAAAAATTATAACCTTCTTCCCCAATCAACAGAACACGTCCGCACTCCTTTTTATTTTGTTCAAAATTAGCTTTTCACTTTTTGACCAAGCCGTGGGACGTGAAGACGATCGGGTGGTGGCACTCTGTAGAAGAGGAGGAGGCGCGCCTGGGGGGCCCCACGTCGACGAACTCGGTGGCCGCTACTTGCAGCGGCAGCGCTAGGAACCGTGGTCGTTCGGGTGCGTGGTTCTCCACAAATACTCCACTAAAAAATCCAAACTCCATATGGATTCGAAGCTTGCGAAAATATCTACAATATATTCTGAAGGAGTATGGAGTTTTATTGTATGGATTGAGAGGAATTAGTGGAAGAAGAATCGGCTGCTCAAGGGCATTGAATTTGAACGTGGCGGCTACTGTGTATTAGGAGATTAGGGTTTTTGATTTTCCCTTTTTTATAATATAATAATATTTAATGTTCTGATTACTCGTTTAGCCCATTAATCCTCAACAGCTCCAATTTCAGCCCAGCAAAAATTGTTCCTACCCAATTGTCCCCATTTCAGACACCATGGGCTAGGTCCCGTCAGCCCAAGCGATTGTTATCAACCTGTTTTCTATACTTTAAAATTTAAATCATTTATTTCATTAATTCGATCGTACATTTAAATTTACCGGGGCCACATACGAACTCCGAAAATTCCCGAAAAGTTAATCTAGCTATGTTTTGATGATATGGTCCTAACAAAATTAATTTCGTCGAATTTGGAGACCGTTTGAAAAATGGCCTTTTTAACGGTCGATTAAGTTCAACAGAAATTATCGAATCATAGTTTAAGTTACCATGCTCACAAATTAATTCCAAAAATTATGGAAAATTAAACTTAGTGATAATTTGGCATTCTGGATCCGACAAAAATGGTTTCGTCGAAAATGGAGGTCGTTTGTATAATGGCCATTTATACGGGCTATAAATTATACTATATTCCATAGTGACTATTCTGAATATTCAACTGGCTATAACTTTTTATTCCCGCTATGAAATTTTGATTTTTCAGATTCGTTGGAAAGATATTTTTATACAAATTTAAATATTTTGGTTTCACTAAAATCTATTTTATTTTGAATCCTGTACATTCAGTAAAACTTCAGATTCAAAATTTCAAACTACCGTGCTATTTCTAATTCTTTTTAAAATTAAAATAAATATATTCATTCTAACTTTGATTTAAATAAATTTTAAGTCATTATTATTTAAAATAAATTATTTTAACTATTCAAAATTCATTGAAATAGCCAAAATAAAAATTTTAAATTGGTTCTGATTTTCCTGGTTATTACAATTTATCATTTGATAAATGGAACATATAAGTTTGAGATTTATATAGAGAAGTAAAATCAGTTCCAACACCGATATTTGGAATTGAACGTGAACGTAGCAGTTGTAAACGGAGTTATAAATAATATTTTTATGAATAGTCTATAAATAGAAGTATAAATAGAATTTGGGTTTGAGATATTGTTTTTAAATACGAAATCAAACTGTTTTGATTTTATAAAGAAATATTTATCACATTCTATGTGAAAATTAGACTAAAGTAAATATTTTGCTTATAAAATATTTATAAAGGAAATAGGATTTGAAATAGGAATTAAAATGGAGTTAAAAGAATTAGAAACTGACCGAAGATTAGTTAAGTTGAACAGCTGTCTAGGTATTGATCTGATGTTGGTTTCGGCCTTCGGGGTTAATACATAGGGGGTTATTCTCTTACTAGTTTAGAGACTGATGGTTTAGGAGGATAGTGATGCGTGAATAAGGAATGGGAATGTTTTCCAATGTTAATAACGTTTATTTTCTAAATTTAGGAAATAAGGATTTACGAATATATGGAAACGAGAAACGGGGAAATGAACAAATTAGTGATAAATTAATTTAAAAAGGAAAAGTGTGGAATGATGATCGATCGGTAAGATTTCCAAATATGACTGTTGGTTGTAGACATGTTTTCCTTTGATAGTTAAATAACTGACTATCAAAGTTTTTGACCATTTCCGTTGTCAATACGGAGAGGCCAGGATCATATTTATTATCTGAAAACCACTCCGTATGGGCATTATCGGTTCGAATCAAATATATCATCGCCAATTGAAGATGGAGTTTATGCAAGGGTTATTCTGGCGATCCTAGGTAGAAATTTCCTAAGATGGATTTAAGAATAATTCCTTCGGGTTGTCCAGTCCCAGGACAACTTGAATGGACGAATGTCTGGCAGAGTATATTTTGTTGATCGCATAAGATGATCGTTTCAAACGTATTTATGTTAGTGGCAGAGTAATTCGTTTCTCTTATCATATACCTGTAGTATTTTTGGGGAAATCAATTTGTGATTTGACGGGTATGACGATGTGGCATTCAAAGTAAATAAAGGAATGATCTATTAAAAGATACGTTATGACCTCAAGCCTCATCAACTGGAAAATGACAGAAATCGGGCTAGCAGCATGGCTAAGTGGGTCGCACCCAATTAGGGTATATTGTCACCATCTAGAGAATATTCATATTCGTTACTTCTTTCGCTTCTATATCGCCCGAGAACGATTATGTTGGTATACCAACCGTAAGGTGACAATATATTCGGAAGGGCCGGTCATGTGTGGCCGAGTTACAAGATGTTCTTGTTGAACTCCAGTATATCGCTTCTAGAGTACACTGATCGGAAGGTAGTTCCATACCTTGTCATAGTTGGAAATCCATTACCGAATAAGAGCCCACGGTTTTGATTGTATATTATGCAGGTAGAACGTGAGATAAAAACGTTCTACTAGATTTCTATGTACTTGTATTAAACACTATTATAATATCAGAAAAATATTGTTTTTGAAAATGTTTTGGGTTATCGTAAGGTAAAAACCATCCGTGTTTATGTGTGGATCAGTCTTATGATTATCATTGCTTTTGAAAAGAATTTTGGAAAGTTAAACCAAAGTGTTTGGAGTTTACTCACACCTGTCACATGACTGACCCAGAGTTTATTTTGTTTTCACTAAACTCTTGGGTGGCCAAATTTGTACGGGCAGTCAAGTAGTCGGGATTTTTCAGATACGTGGAGGAGATTGGAGTAAGAGGCTTCAGAGTTAGATATATATAGAGTTTATTTCCGCTGTGATATTATATGATAATGGTATGTATGTACAGCTACCAGTTTGTATTTCAAAAGTTGATATAAAATATATTTTGTTCATTCCGCTGTGAGATTCGTGTTTACTTTGATTTTGTTCAGTTGTGTTCTTCTTCTTCTATTCTAACTTTCTTTCTTTCTATTTCTCACCCTCTAACTTCTTTCTATTAATGATCTGGTATTTCTGATGCTTGATAATCGACATTCTCTTTTATGTCAATTTTCAAGGTTGAAAATCCTTGGGTCGTTACATTATCCTTTTATTTTTGAAAGTACATTCTTGACTTCTTGTCCAAGCTTTTACTTTGCCTTTGCTTCTATCATTCAAGTATATTTATCCTATCGTTCAAACCTTCGATCCTTAGGTAGAATCCAATGGTTGGAAACATGTGTTTGAATCATTTTATGATTGATGGTTGCAAGTGGCTGAGAGTGTTTTCTAGTGGTTGCTCATGGATGCATATATACTCACTAGGCACTAGATCGACTCACTCACTTACATATTTCATATGGATGTGTGTGCATTTTAATTTTCTATGGATGGAAATGACTGAATCATCTTATGGATGTTGCATTTTGGTGAGTGATTGTGCACACATATAGAGTTTATATGTTATGCTAGGATTATTTGCATACATTTTGGATTCATGGCACAAACATATATTGCATTAAGGAGGTCAACCGAATCTGTCGACCGCCTGATTTTCGCATTAGTATAAGTACATATATACACAACACTTCTTCATATGTTCATACAAGCATTAGAAATTCATAAGAATAATGGATGCCTATGGATAACGGATGAGTAGATGGTTGTAAGGATAGTGACATTCTTCTTAACTTAGAGATTTCGGGGACGAAATCCTTTAAGTAGGGGAGAATGTAACACCCTAAAATTTAATACACTATAACTATACTTTAAAGAAAATGAAATGGTAACTACTTTATTAAAATATTCAGAATTAAGTAAAATCGCTTTACCGTTGTGTTCGTCTAGGAATTATGGTTCAAATAGACCCTAAGTTTGCATAAAACGGACAACGTATGAAGAAGCTATGAATTGTAATGCCCCACCTCTATACTCGCATTAACCAAGGTCATTGCAAGCAATGATGCCAACTTACCTGAAGATAAAGACCGTTGAGGAGCGACCATCTATGTAATAGCTTTGAATGAGTGTTAAACATACCAGATAATGTGGTCTTACTTTTCAAATCTCATAAGGAAATCCGATACATCTAATTCATGTTCAAAACTACTAAACAATGGCTATATATAATTCAGAATCAATATAAAACATAACAATATAATCAGAGTCAGACATAGATATTCATGTCACTAAGGCAGAAATTGTAACGACCCGGATTTTTAGCGACTTTGGTTACCGACATAAACACGATGTCGATAACCAAAACACTGAAAGATCCTGGTAATTAGTGAAAGAAATTAGAGGGTGAGGAAAGATAAGATAGAAACTTAGAATAGAAGAAGAAGAACACAAACATCAGAGTAACGCGAACCTCACAGCGGAACGAATAACATATAATATATATAACATAACTTGAAATATACATCTGTACTTGCATATACATATCATTATCAAAGTACAGCACTTACAACACAGCGGAAATAACTATAGCTATATGATCCTGAAGCCTCCTGCTCCAACTCTTCAACTATATCTGTAAAATCCCGACTACTTGACTGCCCATACAAATTTAGGCACCCAAGAATTTAGGGAAACAACAAAATAAACTCAGGGTCAGTCATGGGACTGGTGTGAGTAAAACAGTTTAAAAACAGTTCAAGCAGGTAATCGATATCTCATAAGACCACGCCGTATAACGGAACGGGTTTTTTCCCTTATGAGAATCCAAATATCTTTATATCAAAAAACCTTTTGATATTATAATAATGTCTATCAACATAATATAATAATCATCTAGCAGAAACACTTTCATCTCACGTTCTACATATATGGTATACAATCAAAACCGCAAGCACGTATTGGGTAATGGATTTCCAACTATGACAAGGTATGGAACCACCTTCCGCTAGTGTACCTCTAGAGAGGAATACACTGGGTACAACAAGAACATCTTGCAACCCGGCCACACATGACCGACCACTCATTTCGCTTGAGTGTATCGAATGTATATCACCAACAGTTGGGATCAGCAACCGTTTCCTGAATGGGACAGCATCAACAATAGGTTTTTAGAAGTAAATGAAACTCTAGATCAGGTGATTATACACCCTACTTCGGTGCGACCGAATTAGCCATGCTGCCTGCCCGATTTCCGTCATTTACCGGATGATGAGGCTAGAAGCTACGCTTCAACATCATACCGGATTCACTTTGAATGTCACATCGTCAAATCCATCAAATCACCGATTGATGTCCTCAACCATACATTATGTGTTAGCTAAAAGAAGTTTCCTTCTCCGCTTCCACTCTTGGTACGGTTGGAGAAATCAATATACGTGATCGTCTGGACATACTCTGTCAGACATCCGTCCATACAAGTCATCCAGGAACAGGATGAACCGAAGGCACTATTCTGTAAACAGGATAGCCCTTTCATAACTCCGTCTTCAATTTCCTTTGGCATATATATTTCGCAACGCTTATGCCAATACAGAGTGGTTCTTTGGATAATAATCCAACCGGTCTCTCCATATTAACAACGTTAAAATGGTCAAAACTTCGATAGTCTGTGATTTAACTATCGAAGAAAAACAGATGTGCAAACAACGATATTATTTCCAAATGGAAATTTATATTGATCAAACATCATTCAACTTTTATCTCTTTATTTCATAAATTTACTTATCTCCTGTTTCCCTATATTCAATATTCCTTATTTTCTAAATTAGGAAAATATACGTTATTAACAATGGAAAACATTTCCATTTCTTGTTTCCTTTATTAAAAAATATTTCTGGTTTCTTATTTGGAAAACATTTCCAAAGCTCCTTCATTGGACTTAGACAGATGTTTAAACAAACATCGCTATGCCAACTCAAACCATTTATTAAACTCACTTAACCATCATTCACTATCAACCTTACCATGCCTTAGTTAAGAAGGAAGTCAATCAAGTTCGGGTATAATTACCTCTCAGACCTTAATTGAACAACGTTATAACTTCGAAATAGTAACAGTTTATATTTTAATCCTTTAACAACTTCTTTACGTAACTCACGGATTCAATTTACGAATCCACTTCTTTATTGAAAATATTGATTATAATGATAACGTTATTATCCCTGCTTTCGAAATATCTAACTTCATTTATAACCTTTATTCTTTAATTCGAATAATTAAACATAACCCTAATTTATTAGTGTATACTCTTGATTTAAAAACCGAAAAGTAAATATTACTTTCCCGAATTCGATATAATTGAATTCAACGTATAATTCTCTTTCGAGTAATCTCTATTTGATTAACTCTTCTTCGAATAACCTATATTCGATTAACTTGTATTCGAAATTTCTCTCTTTCGAATAAACTATATTCGATCTCTTTCTTTTGAATACGATATATTCGATAATCTCCTTTCGATTAAACTAATCGATAGCTCCTTTCGATTAAACTATAATCGATAACTCCTTTTACTTTAACTCTAATCGATTAAACTAACATCGATTAACTCCTTTTACTTTAACTCTAATCGATTAAACTAACATCGATTAACTCCTTTTACTTTAACTCTAATCGATTAAACTAACATCGATTAACTCCTTTTACTTTAACTCTAATCGATTAAACTAACATCGATTAACTCCTTTTTCTTTCTTCGAATAAACTATATTCGATTAACTCCTTTTACTTTCTATTCGAATAACTATATTCGATTAACTCATTTTACTTTCTATTCGAATAACTATATTCGATTTACTCATGTTACTTTCTATTCGAATAACTATATTCGATTTACTCATGTTACTTTCTATTCGAATAACTATATTCGATTAACTCATTTTACTTTAACTCTAATCGATTAAACTAACATCGATTAACTTCTTTTACTTTAACTCTAATCGATTAAACTAACATCGATTAACTCATTTTACTTTAACTCTAATCGATTAAACTAACATCGATTAACTCCTTTTACTTTAACTCTAATCTATTAAACTAACATCGATTAACTCCTTTTACTTTAACTCTAATCGACTAAACTAACATCGATTAACTATTCATTTATAAAGATTTACTTTCGAAATATTTCCTTTAACAAAATCTGTTGATTTTATAAACTCCCTTTATTTCAATATACATTGAAATAATTCATTTTACATCCCAGGGTCTTTTATGATATTTAAAATATCGAATAAAAATGATCAACATCATTCCAACACCCATAATCCATAACAGATTATATAACACATCATATATCACAATATATGAAAACAGTAAAATAAATGTAGAGGAACCCAGTTGGGTTCCTCCAACCTGTTTCCCTGCATCACAGATGTTAAACAATAAAGATAACATCACTTTTCAGTTCCATATGATATATTCTGTTAAACAGAATCAATACAGAAATTTAACTAACTGACTAGCAGTTCAATCAAACAGTCAACACACAGTCAATCAGCCAATATCTAACAGTTCTAAAAACACAACATGAAATTATAAACTGTTCAGAGTTAGTGAGCTTTACTCACATTTGCAGTTCATCGTTAAAGAACGATAAACTGTTATTTGATTTGAATCAAACAATTTATGTCGCTGTAAAGTGTAACGTGCTTCGATTGACTCGCGGTCGGTTCCATTGTGGTGTATCCGTCCATACGATCCTAATGCAACTTACGGTTCGTAAATCCGACCTCGTATGAAATAGTTATCGGGTTTACAAGTTAGACTAGGATTTAAATAAAAATTAAACTTAAACCATTCGCTTAATTAAACAATTCCTCACCCCATTTCACACACGTGACAACACCATATACTTCTTCCCAAATTTTGGAGTCACAGACCCGATAGCCTCTGTATATTTTGAACATAATACCTCACCATTGACCGCACCTTTGACTCACGTTCTCTCTTCCTCTTATCGACCTGTAACCCATTTTCATGTCGTTGACCATGTTTTGACTGTCGCCTGCCACCATCTCGATCACCAAACACCGTCAACTCCATCACCAAAGTATTCCTCGTCACAATCTCCTCCCGAATGTCACCATTTCATCTCGCTCACACGCCTACAGCAGATTCCGACGTGTAGCCCTAGAATGGCGACAGCCATTGTCGCATCTCATCTGAGATCGTTGGAGTTGTCCAAACCGTCAGTACATGATGCGCCTTGACCCCGTAGGAACTCCAACACCATTTCCCATTCACTGTTATGAATACAAGTACCCACTCACGCCAGAAATACAAATATTCCATCCGCTATTTTACATAGGTTATCCCCATCATTCAGCCTCGAATCACTTCGCCTGAAAGCATGCAAAATCCACAAAAAAAAATCCATCTTAAAATCACCAGAATCTTTCAACCCTAGAACGAGCCCATGCTGACGAAAATTTCAGCGAAATAAAAACTCACGAACCCCAACGAAACAAACACCGGATCGGAGAGCATCACCAACGAAAATTGAATAAACTTGCGTCTGGATTTTATTGGAGCTTTTATTTGATTTAAAAGAGATTTTACAGTTCACGTTTTTGCTTTGAGAGGGATAAGTGGCGATGTGAAGACAACGTTGACTAGGGAATGAGAATGTTAGGTTAAGGGTAGTATTTATAACATTTTGGTTGGATTGCCGTGGAGCTTTGAAGGCCACTCATTTGAGAAGGGGTGATGCGGCAGAGAAGAGATGAACGTGCCGTCTGTTTTGATCAGAGAAAGAAAGTTAATAGGGTTTGAGTATCCATTTATCGGTTTAAAATATTAAACATACCCCGTTACACACTACCTCCTATACATACGAGCCACGAACAACGAAAACAAAATTACCGTTGTGATCAGCGATGTGCCAGGATTCCAATAATATAAAAATATCGGTAGATTAACTCATTTTTTTGAAACCCAAAAATGTTGATTACAGGGTGCAGAATTCTTCAAATAAAAAGTTTCTTATTTAATTAATTAAAAATTACAATAAAATTCTAAAAATTAAATTATCACTATTTCCCAAAAGAACCTTGTCTGAATTCACACCCGATATCTAGTTATTTTGAAATAACCGTTATGGCCGATAAACGATTCTATAGCGACTATTCTGAAATTTGATTTGGACATATCTCAAAATCTACACAATGAAATTCCGATTTTTCTCTTCCACCAGAAAGATATATTCCACCAGCTCCACACGTTTCTTGTTTCATAGAAATCCGGCTTAAAACGAATCTTGTACATTCAGTTGAAGTTCGAATCGCCAATTTACGAACTGCAGCGCCATTTCGAGCTCTATTTTAATTATATTATAATTACACGTTCAAACTAACGTCGACTGAATATATTCGTTATTCAAATTCAATTCTAAACTGAATTATATATCACAGATGATCCGGTTCACACCATATCGTCATTTCAGCCAATTCTAATTATTTCAGAATTAAATATATTATTTAATTTATTATTTTAATTAAATATTCAACATTATTTAATTCCACGACCAATAAATTCTTTTAATTACCCTTCAAATAATTAAATGAATTAATCATAATACCTCTGCCAATGCGGGTCATTACAGAAATAGATATAAATGTAACATATAAGAGTAAATACAAGATAATGGTCATAGTCAATCCATTATACATCAAAAGAATAGGTACATGGCTACTCAAACTAATATGTATACAAAGGAGTCTCATATACATATAACCAAAAAGGTACAACACTAAAGAAGTTAGCCCAAAAGTGGAGGATTAATACAAGTTGGAGTCAAGAAGAATCACCTGAAATACATATTAACACAAGATAAACAATAAACGGATCAGTCTAGTTGTACTTATCTCATAAGATAGGATATAATAAGAGACAAAAATAATGTAAACATGCATATGATAATATCAATGTCACACATAAGTGTGAAGCCCGAAAATGTCTACAGTATATCTAAAAATCTAAATGAGAGCTATAAAAGAATATCTCATTCAAAATTATATAGCTACTCATACGAAATGATAACTCATATCAAAGTCAACTCAAAAACTGATAACACGATATCAATAAACCCAAATTCTAGAAAACAATAATCTGAAATCCAGAAATCACAAAGGGAAGGGTTAAGGCCTATCTCAAAACAGGAGTCCAAAGACTCAACCAACATGTGTATCCCAAATGAGACGCGATCTCTGGTTAGCTAGCCCATGTCGCGACCCCGCAAAACGATCTGAAGGCCGTTAAAAGCATAAATCCAAAAAAAATGAACCAAAATTCCTCAAACTGATCTAAAGACCATTAAAATATTCAAAATAAACCAAAGTTCCTCAAAATGATATGATGATCAATAAAATAATCAAAATGAACCAAAGTTCCTCGAAATGATCTGAAGATAATTAAAATACTCAAAATGAACCGAAGTTCCCTGAAATGATATGGAGATCATCAATGATCAAAATTGAACAAGTATAGTGTAAACTGCGCCAAGCTAGTAAATATAAGAGTTGAGCTACATGTCTCACAACCACTTGCTCTACTTGAATATTTACGAACAATTTGTATATTCCACTTGAAATACGAAACGATCATTGCCAAAATTTTCAATTGAACAAGTCCCAGATTTAACCGGCAAAGCAAATGCAAGGGTTCATAGTCCTTGTTTTTACTAAGGCTTTTAATTAGATTTATCATGCAAACGAGGAAAAGGATTATAAATTATATACTAGTAGATTAGAAAACGTTTTAGCAAATGATTTTGTAAAATAACTTCGTATAATGAAGTAGGATTGGAAACCATTTTGGTAAAAGAATTTTGGTATGTACTAATAATATAAAACCTTTTATATATAGTTTCGAAATGGAGAATCTAGTATAATAGTGATCGAAATAATGATCAAACTAAAAATTCAGGTTTTTATAATGTAAATTAAGTCTCATGAATATCTATCATAAATTCATTTACGTTGAATAAATCAAAACTCCATAAATTTTGAGATGCAGTAATCTATGAAGCAGAAAAACTGAAAAGTCATAAAAAAAGCAGAAATGGGCCGAAACTCGGCCGAGAAAGAGCCTGAATGGACCTAAACTGTTGACCGTGGTCTCCATTAGTCAATAGTAGAAAATAGGATTCAAATGTCTGAAATAAAAATTCAGACGTCTGATGGGTCTGAGCATAATTTTGCCTATATAACATTCTCAAAGCGATATCGATAAATGTCTAATGGCTTATTGTTATACTTGGAAAATGGAGTATCCAAGGCCTACCAAAACAACTTATAACACCCAAATTCACATGCTCACCAAGAAACATAATGGAAATCACCGAAAATGGAATCAAAACTCATAAATTGGAAACGTTAAAGCATAAATCAATCAACGTAACCAAATACACAATTAATAAGCAAAATATACATGCCAAGAGCACACTAGACAAGCATGAATGCTTGAGGCATAGATGTGAGTTCATAGGAACTCACCTTTGGCCCTATGGTTGATAAATGTTGGATCTTTGAGCTTGAAAATGAATGAGAGGCTCTTAGACAACGCATGGACATTTTCTCTTCAACCAAAACACAAGAATCATCAACCTATGATCATATGAACATGTTTCCTAAGAATTAGGTCATAGGAATTATGTTGAATTGAAGTGAAAATGAGATGGAGAAGATGAAGATGGAGCTTACCTAAGCTTCTCCTTGATTCTCCTCTAGATTTCAACATGAATTGGATTTCTAAGACAAAGCTAGGACATAGAGAATTTTAATTTCCCCTTTCCCTTCCCCATTTCTATTTTTGTGGAGAGCTAGGAAATAAATGGAGGAGGAGTGGGCTAGGTAGGTTATATGAGTGGGCTAAGTTAGCTAACCCAAAACTCAACCAAGGTTCCAATTCTCACATACTTGAAATGTATCGAAGTTTATAGTTTTTGATCACGTAAACGACATTTTGAACGCAATGGAAATGGTTTCGAGTCCAAGTTCATCCATATGCAAAATGTGATTTTTTGGACATACACTCGACTAACAATTATCAACGTTATGTTTAAATAAAATATTTAAATATATTATTGTTAAATATGTAGGTTGTTACAGACTTTCCCCCTTAAATAAATTGTGTCCCCGTAATTACTTAAGGAAAACCCATATAGTAACAACCAAGCATTAACCAAGAATTGATATACAAAAATACAATGAACCAATAAATTCACTTCTGAATTATTACAAAATTTTAAAATATGAGTTATAAATCACTATATAACTTATGTTTATACACGTGTAATGCTCACATAAAAGTCATGAACATATACGAGCTACTAACTTATTCTTCTCATAAGTGATTTCAATAAAGTAGAATTTTCCTTACTTAAATTCTAAACGTTCTAAACCTCAATTTCAATAATTATTTAAATTTTTATCTCGAATTACCTTACCACAATTTTTTTGAAAATTTGATTTAGACATATCTCAAAATTTTCAAGATGAAATTCAAATCTTTTTCTTTCATTAGAAAACTATAATCCGATAGATTCGGATAATTCTTATTTCGAAGAATTCCGACTTGTATTAGATTCTATACACACATTTGAAGTTCACTTCAAAAATTACAAACTACCATCACGTGACAAGCTCGTTCTAATATAATTTAATTAACTCGTTTAATGTTTAATTAATTTAATTAAGTCGGGAGATGACCTCGTAAATTTAATTCATTAATGGTTAATAAAATAAACTAGAGTATATGTTAACCTCAAATGAAAAAATAAGCAAGAAATGGAGCCAAATATAATCTAACCTTTTCAATTAAAAAAATAAAAAATAATCGATAACTGATTGCTAAGTTTGATAGTGAAATAACTATAGCACAACTAACTTATCAAAAATATTATCAATCCAGGGTAAGGAATTTTATTAACCTTTTCATGGTCACAAGGCTAAAACGTTCCAGCGGATTTCTCCACAAAATAGCTCCCCTTTATCCTTAGTAGGCCACTAAGGAAACAATCAAATAATAGATTAAGCCACGAAAATGAAAAATAAATTTCAAACTCAATTACCCGTCAAGGTAGTCATCCTAAAATAGGTTTAAAGATACCAAAAATTAATGAGCAATGCAAAATACAAAAATACGTCTTCCTTAAGCTCATTCTCATAGTTATGAGAATTTATAAAACATAGGGAAGCTAATGAATCTAAATTAGAATCGTAACGAACAATATAAATTCGTCTCACATATAAGGGATATCGAAGGTGGATGATATTCTCAGAAAATAATATGGGGACCTCAGGAGGGATAAGTCAATCCATCCTGAGAATCAATACAAAACTAAAGCCAATAAGACATGCAAATAAGCATGGGAGGAGTAGCCACAAAAAATAGAGTCATCCATAAAAACATATTTTTTTAAAAATCCACCAAAATTTGTCTCAAGAATGACTTCTCAAAGGAATAACAACTTTTTGCAAAATTGATCCGTCAAAGTACTAAACCCAAATTGAGTATACAAGAGATAGATATTGGGAATCACACAAGATCCCCACATCATGAAAATCCGGAGATCAAAGAGCGAAATCCGGGAACAGGAGGCTAAGATCAATAAGAAAAATATAACTTATTACTTTTAAAAGAAGATCCGATATAATTTTCAATGAAAAATCGAATCACCCAAGTTTTAGAAATCACTGAAAGATATGTAGAAAATTATAAAATGGAAAGACACTCAAATCATAACAAGTGCGAGCACATCCATAAATCAAAATGTTATTAAAAAATGGTTCTCATAACACAAAAACCGGAGACAAAAAAGTCCAAAAAAACATAAATATGGGCATAGCTCCATAAATGTACATGTAAGTAATTCGTGTCATCGATAAATAAAGAGAATTCATGAATTACTGAAATCACCATATAAACACAAATACTTTGATGACTTTGAAGCAATGTAAGTATATAAAGTAGTAGTCATCACGAAAATGGTGAAATCACAAATTACACAAAAACACACAAATAACATGAAGTGGATATGCATAGACTACAATGGCCTCGACAAGGTCACTGACACTTGCCAAAAGCGGTTTTGCCATCATGATAAGGTCGCTACACGTACTAGAGCAGTTTTTTAAGTTCTCTACAAAATGTATCACATAATTAGAAAGCTCAAATACTCCCAAATGATCAAAATATCAAAACCAAAAAGTGATCATCAACGATCAACAAAGAAAGCTTAATTTACATTAAGCTTGTAAATAAGCAAGTTTAGCCAAATGTCCCATAACCACTGACTTAACTCAAATATTCACGAACAAACTGCAAATTCCACTATAAAACAAAAAAATGATCATAGAATATTTTGCAAAATGCATAGTTCAAAGGTTACTCAAGAAAGTTCAAAATGGCGATCATAACCGAGCATAAAAAGAGTGGAAACCAATTCAAACAATTCTTACTTGAAATATAAATATAAATCTCGATGATGCTGCAGTCATCACCAACATTATTTTCTTCAAATATATCGAGGTTGACATCCAATAATGAAATTGAATTTCAATTGACCAAATCCAAAAATTAACCGGCAAAGTAAACATATGTGTAACGACCTACTTGTTTTTACCAAGACGTTTAATTGAATTCCTTATTCAATAGAAAAGACAAAATTACTTGTTTGAAACAAGTAATAATTAAAAGTAAAGAGAATACTAAATCATTACCCAAAGAAAACTATAGTCATTTCGACAGAAAAATAAATGGTAATGAAAACTTAAGGTAGCATGTAAGAATTTTCACAAAGCATAGGTTTGGAAAATCTACATACCAGATATAAAACAAGCGCCCTCTAATTCCTAAGGACATAGAGTCTGTAAGTTCCTTGGATGCAAAGAGGTAGATGATTACAATTCCAAAAGAACTCAAATGAGATGATCACGATAATCATCATCATAAAGGATAAAGTTGATGGTACCCTTATAGGCACTAGTTTCCTAACCAAAATAGGATATCTCAAATTCATATTAAAAATTCAAACTGTGAAAGGTGTAAATGATATATACGGTGGTAAAATATATACCATTCTCAAATCATTATCTTATTAAAATCCCTACGGTTGCAAATAAAAAATCAATACTAATGATTTACTTCTCCATTTAAATATATCGAATTTCTAATGCTAAGGTTCAATGGCAATGCAGATCATTGATATTTAATATAAGGGTTATGTCAGAAACATCTCATTAAAGTGATCAAAAACTATTATCGATATCGTGGCGTCCCACTTCTCAATTAGAACTCCTAACATACTCAATGGGAAACTCAACACAATAAATCAAATTACATCCAAATATGGGAGCAGATTTGTAAATAAATAATCATGGGTGCAACCATTTTTTCATGAATTATATTAGTAATCATAAATAAATAAATAAACAGTCATTGCATTTAGGGTTGTCAACGGATGCTTTCGGATACGGATAATGCCATATCCGTATCCGTATCCGAAATTATTTTCGGATATCGGATATCTGTATCCGTTTAATTTTCGGATATCGGATAACTGTATCCGCTTAATTTTCGGATACGGATGGATATCGGATAATTACCCGCTCCGCCTGTAATTAATAAATTTAAGAATGTAAATAAAAAAATTTGGATCAACATAAAATAATTTTTGTATTAATGTTTATTAAAAACAAGGAAATAAAGAAGTATAATGAGGAAACATTGTTTTATACTAATATCTATAAGCATATCCAAAAATATTCCAAAATTAAACACTAAATCTACCATTTTTCACTAAAAATGGACAAAGAACAGTTACAAAATAATTATTAACTCTATTTTTCTATTTTGAGTTATATATATTTCATCAGTCAGTTGGATGGATATTTTTCAAATACGGATATCACTATAACCATATCCGTATTCGAAAAGCTTTTCACATATCGGATATCCGTATCCGCTTGTCGGATAATGCCAGATAATGGATATTTCGGATACGGATTCGGAAGGATATCGGATTTTTCGGGTATTCATTGATAGCCCTAATTGCATTTTGCTTCGCGAAAATAACTTATTCGTTTTCGCCTTGCCAAGCTGACCTCAAGTCGATTAGTGTTTCACTTGGAAAAATTATTTTGATAAACCATTTTTATAAAATAAATTAGAAATCATCAAAACTAAGTCCCAAAAAATATTTCAATCCAAAAATTAGAAATAGTTTGAATTCCTACCCAAGGAAAGGGACTCAAGATTTAATTAGGCCAAGATTTCACAAAGATGGAGTCAAATAAATTTGATTGGTCATACAAGGATCATGACATAAGATAGGATATGACGGGTCCTAAGACTCGAGCTAAATCTTGAAACACGATTTCCTAAAAGAGACTTAGGGCAATGACCCTCGCTATAGTATCTTATATTGTTCTGAAATTAGCTCTAATACCAAGTGTAATGCCCCACCTCTATACTTGCATTAGCCAAGGTCATTGCAAGAAATGATGTAAACTATCCCAAAGAATAAGCCTGTTGAGGAGCGACCATCTGTGTAATAGCTTTGAACGAGTGTTAAACGTACCTGATAATGTGGTCTTACTTTTCAAATCTCATGAGGAAATCTGATACATATAATTCATGTCCGAAACTGCTACACAGTAACGATATATAATTCGAAATCAATATAAAATACAAAACAATATAATCAGAGTTAGATACAAATATTCACATCACAAAGGTGGAAATAGATAAGAATATAACATATAAGAGTAAATACAAAGATAGTGGTTATAGTCGACACTATACATCAAAAGAATAGGTACATGGCTACTCAAAATAATATGTATACAAAGGAGTCTCATATACATATAACCTAAAAAGTACAACATTAAAGTAGTTAGCCCAAAAGTGAAGGATAATCCATGTTGGAGTTAGGAAGAATCACCTGAAAACCTCCGTCTGACCCGAGTATTATTTACATAAGATAAACAATAAACATATCAGTCTAGTTGTACTTATCTCCTATGATAGGATATAATAAGAGATAAAAATAAATGTAGACATGCATACGATAGTAACAATGTCACACTTAAGTGTGAAGCCTGGAAATGTCTACGGTATATCTCAAAATCTATACTAGAGCTATTAAAGAATATCTCATTCAAAATTATATAGCTACTCATATGAAATGATAACTCATATCAGATAAACTCAAAAATTGATAACACAATACCAATAAAATCAAATTCTAGAAACCAATAATCAGAAATCCAGAAATCATAAAGAGGGGGGGTAAGGCCTATCTCAAGACGGGAGTCCGAAGACACAACCAACATGTGTATCCCAAATGAGACGTGATCTCTAGGTAACTAGCCTATAATATTGAGCCGAAGCTCCTCGAATGGTTCGTAGACCGTGGGTCGTGACCCCGCAAACGGTCTGAAGGCCGCCAAAAGCATAAATCCACAAAAATGAATCAAAATTCCTCAAATGATTCGAAGACCATTAAAATATTCAAAATGAACCGAATATTCCTCAAAATGATCAGGAGATCATTTAAATATTCAGAATGAACCGAAGTTCCTCGAAATGATCCGAAGACCATTAAAATACTCAAAATGAACCGAAGTTCCTCGAGATGATCCGAAGATCATCAATGATCAAAATTGATCAAGTATAGCGTATACTATGCCAGGCTAGTAAATATAAGAGTTGAGCTACATGTCCTATAACCACTTGCTCTACTCGAATATTTACGAACAATTTGTATATTCCACTAGAAATACAAAACAATCATCGCCAAAGTTTTCAATTGAACAAGTCCAAGAATTAACCGTCAAAGCAAATGCAAGGGTTCATAGTCCTTGTTTTTACTAAGGCGTTTAGTTAGATTTCTCATACGAGTGAGAAAAAGGTTTATAAATTATATACTAGTAGATAAGAAAACGATTTATCAAACGATTTCATAAAATAACTTCAAATAAAGAAGTAGGATTGGAATCCATTTGGTAAAATAATTTGGTATCTACTAAAAATATAAAACCTTTTTATACATAGTTTCGAAGTGGCAGATTTCGTGTAATAGTGATCAAAATAACGATCAAACTAAGAATTCACGTTTTCATAACATATATTAAATCTCATGAATATCAATCATAAATTCATTTACAATGAATAAATCAGATCTCCATAAATTTCGACCTGTAGAGATCTGTAAAGCAGAAAAACTGGGAAGTCACTAAAAAAGCCGAAATGGGCTGAAACTCGACAGGGAAAGAGCCTGGATGGACCTAAACTGTTGACCATGGTTTCCGTCGGTCAACAACAGAAAAATAGGATCAAGACATCTGAAATAAAAATTTAGATGTCTAAATTCTGTTTCTAGAGGCTTATGTCGCTGTCTGAGGTTCAAACTCATGAATTTTCCAATTCAAACCTCTGAATTGAGTTCCTTCTGTTTTTAGTTATTCGTAGCAGGTTAGACGTCTGACCTAAAATAATCATACGTCTGAATATGGGCCTGAGCATTATTTCGCCCATATAACCTTCTCAAAGTGATATCGAACAACGCTCGAAGGCTTATAATGTTATACATGCAAAATGGAGTATCCAAGGCCTACCAAAACAACTTATAACACCCAAATTCACATGCTCACCAAGAATCATAATGGAAATCACCGAAAATGAAATCAAATCTCATAATTGGAAATGTTAAAGCATAGACTAATCAACATGACCAAATACACAATTCATAAGCAAAATATATGGGCCAAGGGCACACTAGACAAGCATGAATTCTTGAGGCATAGATGGGAGTTCATAGAAACTCACCTTTGGCTCTATGGTGGATAGATCTTTGAGCTTGAAAATGAATGAAAGCCTCTTAGACAAGGCAAGAACACTTTTTCTTCTACCAAACCACAAGAATCATCAACCTATGATCATATGAACATGTGTCCTAAGAATTAGGTCATCAGAATTATGATGAATTGAAGTGGAATTGAGATGGAGAAGATGAAGGTGGAGCTTACCTAAGCTTCTCCCTGATTCTCCTCTAGATTTCAACATGAATTGGATCCCTTAGACAAAGCTAGGGCTTAGGGAATTATAATTTCCCCTTTCCCTTCCCTATTTCTATTTTTGTGCAGAGTTAGGAAGTGAATGAAGGAGGAGTGGCTAGGTAGGTTATAAGAGTAGGCTAGATTAGCTAACCCAATACTCAACCAAGGTCCCAATTTTCATATACTCGAAATATATCGAAGTTGATAGTTTTTGATCACGTAAATGACATTTTGAACTCAATGGAAGTGGTTTCGAGTCCAAATTCATATATATGCAAAATGTGAGTTTTTGGATACACACTCGATTAATGATTAACAACGTTATGTTTAAATAAGTTACTTAAATATATTATCCTTAAATATGCAGGTTGTTACATGAACCTTAGAAGTTTATATACATATATGGGGTTTATATATGAATATAATATAATAATAATTCAGATCGGTTCAAACTAGACAAGCAGGGTGTAAGGTCCTGTATTTTTAACGGTTTAATAATTTATTTATTTAATTATTTGAATAATAGTTTGGTAATTTAAAACAGTTTGAATTAAATAATATTGAATATTTAATTAAAATAAATAATGGAATAATATATTTAAATGCCAAAATAATCAGAAATAGTAGAATTGACAATACTGTGTGAATTGGATAGTGTAAGAGTTTTGGTTGAGTTTAGATTCGAATAATAATAACGAATCTATTTAATAAACGGCGTAAGAACGTATTTTTTATAATATAATTTAATCAAGCCTGTAATGTCGCGGTAGTTTGTAATATTGAGTTTTGAACTTCAATTGGATATACAGAATCCGTTTTACGTTGGATTTCTGTGAAACAAGAAACATTCGAATCTGTTGAACGATATTGTTCTAATAAAAGAGAAAAATTGAGATTTCGTCTATTAGATTGTAAGTTATGTCCAAATCAAATTTCCAGAAAGTCTCTATGGAATTCATTTATAATTTATAACGATTTATTTATATAATAAATGGATTTTTAATATAAATTGAATATCGATATAATCTGGGATTTTGAATATCGAGTTATAAAATCCAGATATGTATATTTTGGAACTGTATGATATTCTATGTGAATAAATACGATAATACTAATTTATTAATATTTGTTTAATTTGTTTTTTATATTAATATTTAATTGGTTTATTTAGACCGTATAAAATAGCCATTTCTACAAACAACCTCCGTTTTCTTTGAAATTAATTTTGTTAGATCCGAAATATTAAATTATTGTTAGATGTCAATTTTCGTGACTTTTTGAGTCAGTATGTGGCCATACGGGATTTTAATGTGAAAAACAGTCAATATTTTGACTTTAAAAATACGCTGTGTGAGCAAACAGACTCGGAATTCAACGAAATAAGTTTTCTTGGGTCTGTAATGTCGAACTGTAGCTGTATGTCCATTTTCATCGAATTTGGATATTGTATGTGATCATAGGAATTTTTAACGATAAATACAAACAGTGTTGTAATAAAAATAAATTAAATAATGAATATAAATTTATTTAAATCTTTCTATAAATACCCACTTACCTATCCAACCCTAGATAGAATTTTTCCCTGGTCAAAAACTAGTAGTCGCCACCCTTTTCTTTAGGAAATCAAATTAGGGATCTTAGAAAATACATATAAAATTCAAAACAAATCGTAGAATCATGGGATCAGTTTATATGGGATCCCCGTGTAATTCTCTTTGATTTCATGTACGTTAGGGAGGGTGCGATGCTTGGCTTCAAGGACCCAAACTTGGCAGCATGGACTAGGGTTCCGATTTTTTGGAAAATGGAGGTGCGATTCAAAGTGTAGGTATTAGATTCATGCTCGGGAGGTAGTTTGGCATCGTTGGTGATTTTTTTGGGGAAAACCGTGATTAAATATGTCGGGCATCTTCTATACAGCGTGTAAAAGGGAAAACGACGGATTCGATCAGGCGGCAGCGAGTTAAATGATGGTTATATGGTGTTGAAGAGAATTTGGTGATGTGAATTTAGGTGATTTTTATTTTAATTTAAATGAAGGAGAGAGGAAGATATTGGGAGGGATACGCATGGAAATGGCGGGGTTGGAAATAATAGTAGGTGATGAATTTATTTTCTACGATCGGGGAAGAAATCCAATTAAAGGTGATGACGTGGATTTACACTAAATAGGGTAAATAGTTTACATAATTTAATAAAGTTAATGATGGTTAAAATGATTCAAACTTGTAATATTTATAACTTTGTCCAACGTAATCAGAATTCCACGAAACAAGATCCGTTGGGATTGTTTGGACGGACACTACACAATGGAACTGATTGGGAGTGAACTGGAGCTCGTTACAATTTATAGTGAAATAAATTGACTGATCTGAATCAACAATAGTTTATCGTTATTTAATGATAAACGTCCAATGTGAGTAAAACTCACTAACTCTACCTAGTTTATGTTTTTATAATGTATTTTTTGAATTGATAAATGATGATTGATTGCTATGTGTTGATTGTTTGAATGAACTGCTAATTGATTGGTTGAAATTATAGATCTAGTAATATATACATATATATCGTGAATCAAATATTGATTTTGTTTATCAGAATATCTCATATTAAAATGAAGTTGATGTTATTTATATTGTTTAACATCTGTGATGCAGGGAAACAGGTTGGAGGGATCCAACTGGATTCCTCAGTATTTATAATATTGTTTTTCATATATTGTGATATATGATGTGGTATATAATCTGCTATTGACTATGTGTGTCTAGATGATGATTGATCCTTTTTGTTTGGTATTTAAAAATACCACACGTGATATTGGAATATATAAAAGGAAATTTTAAAGTGGATATTGAATTTAAGTATGTTATAATATCAATGGATTTTATAAAAGAAAATATTTGGAAAATTTATAGAATTATAAAAAGGGGATTTCACGAGTTATAAAGGAATCACGAGAAGTTTGATATAAACTAGATGTTAAATAAAAATATGTTTTAATAGATAAATTGAGAAGATTACTTTACAAGAAATATTTGTAAATTAATAAAAATATTTATTATTGGATAAATTGAATATATATAAGTATGAATTTATATATTATATATGTAAGTATAAATTTATATTAAGAAGTAAAATTGGTTTTAACACCGATATTTGAAAATGGAATGTAAATTTAACATTTGAAAAGGGAATTATAAAGGATGAAATATGAATACGAAAAGGGGAAAATCTATTTTTAAAAGTAGAATGAAATTTTGAATGGCTAGAAATAAATAACTTGTTTAATAATAAAAACAAGTAATGTGATTTATAAACAATGTTTATAAATAAAATGAAAATAATTATCAGTGGATAATTTGGATTGAAAATTCAGTAGTGGATTTAAAATGGAAAATTTGGAGTTGGTTTAAAAAGGAAATGATGTAATTTATTTCGTGATCGAAATGTGGATAGGATTAGAATAAAATCCATAAAGATTTGTAATTAGAATTCGACTAGGCCAAATGTTATAAAATAATTTATTTTAAGAAATTATATATTGAATAAATTAAGATTATACAAGATAAATAATATTCGGCTTGAACCCGATTGCTTGTAATCGAATATAAAGGTGATAGAGAATTATGAACTTATTAAATAAAATCAATTATGAAGTTGACATGTAAAGGAGATTTTTTAAATAAAATGGAATGTGAATAAGGAGTTATAAAATTACTCGATAATTGGAATTTGCACCTGTATTAGTATTTAAATTACGAAATCAAGTTTTGATTTGATAAAAACGAGTCCAGTTTTTTGTAAAGGAATAATATTCACGTTTTAAAGTGAATAATGATTTGAAAGAAAACATTTTGCAGAATTAAAAAAGTTATAAAAGGAAATTGGTAATTGTTGGGAAGAACTAAATTCAAAAAAAAAATTGATGTGATGAACCCAAACTTCCGTAGTACGAAAGCAAGGATAATCATTGGAATATAACATATTTACAACAACAGCAGATCTCAGATAACGGCATAACACATAAATCATTGCCACGGAAATAGAAATGTCATCAACATCTCAACATCAAAACATCAGAGTGGCACAGTTACAGGGTACAACTTAGCAAATAGAAAGTCTCAGCAAATAGAAATAAGTCTAAAACTCCATCAAGTACATCATAGATAAAGGATGTCTAAATGTCTCAAAGTAGAAATAAAAAGATAAAAATGTTCTTCATCTTCCTTTCATAAGCATGTTCCAATCTAGAATGTGTCCATAAAAACCTGAACCTGTCACTTGGCTGCTCGTGCGAAAAAGAGGGCACCCGAATTTGCAAAGTGAAACAGACTGCGAGTCAGTCGTAGGACTGGTATGAGAAATCTTTCCAAACTTATCTACCAATATGGCTAATCACAGGACCATGCCGCTAACACGGAACGGGTTTACTCCATTGAATTGCCAGTTCATAAATTAAACAAATTTTTATTCAAAACAACGTAATGTTTTTTAGAAAAATGAAATCATTATAAGACTCAAGTACCATCACACAATGCAATGCAAACCGGAGGATAGAGTTTTACCTTATAGTGATCAAACATGCTTGATACATAGAAAATAATATTTTAATATTATTATTAGTGTCTACTTAGTTTTAAAATACTTCAAAGTAAATGTATCAATCCTATACGGCATAACTACCATATACTATGTCGCCATATATAGATTTACAATCAAAACCTTAATGTCGTATTGGAAATTCGGTTTCCGTCATGAGTCATGGCTAGGGATGACCTCCTTACCGATTCGACACACTCTAACAGTGTCTCAGGATCCCCGCAGTGAACCCTTGGATCCTGCATGGCCGATCCACAAATATACCTTAGTGGATTGGCAATTCCTGAACACCCGTTTCCCGGTCCTATTGAACCTATAATTTGGTCACTATCGACCAATAAATCTGAGGTACCTCATAATCCATCAACCACATAAGAAAAATGTTAGGGCTTGCAAAACCCTGATACCACTTCTAGCTAAAAAGAAACGTGTGCACTCCCTGCGTTCCCTTGTCCCGTTTTAGACTGCTACCTGGGCGTGAGGCTCGCGAAGTAACGCTATACACATAGCTATGCCAAAATGAACTATGTTTTGATCATCAACCACAAGGCTCTGCTTTTCGACAAAAGCCTTGATCATTCGCATCTTGGCATGCCACATTAACAATCCACGCTATTCAGTCGATAACTACCAATATATAACCTCTGAGCTCGTGCGTCTCAGAGAAGGGTGTTAAGCAAGAGAATAAATTCTCCGCCACCAAATAGATATATACTAAATAGAAATCAATTTACATGGAATGAAATCCAATGTCAGACACTCGTCCATTTACAACTCCGTTCTCGGTCTGAACGAAACCGACGACACCTTATTCCTCGTCCCGTATGTCCAATACGAAGGAGAGGTGCTCGCTTATCTGGACAATCAACAAGTACGTCCGGACAACTACCACTTTAACCCTTTACTGGGAGCTACCCAATGCCGGGCATCAGTAGTCATCCATTCGATGTGAAGATCGCCGGTCTTCAATCACCATCTTCAATATCTTCGATTTAAATAGTCGTATAATTATTTGAAATTAGATTGAACTCGGTCTTTTCAAATAATTCTCGCATATATAAAATTTAAACCGTTTCATATCGTTAATATTATTTTATAACGATTTATCGCTATTTTTTTTAGGTAAAAATAGCTCCATTAAATTTAACGACGCTTCGGGTCAATAAGCGGCCCTAACGCTGTTTTTATCAAAATTTGATTTACACATATCTCGAAATCTAACCACTGGATTTTAACAAAATTTATATTGTTGGAAAGAACTTTCCAAAGCGGTCCTAATGGTTCCAGTTTTGGGAAAATCCGACAGTCGAATCTTTCGGTATAATCGTTTAAAGTTATGATTCTGAAACGCAAACTACCGTGCGTGATTCGTTTAATTTTAGTTTATATTTACATATATAAAATTATATATAAATATAAACCATTCGATGATTCCACTAACATATCTAACACGCCAAATAAAAGAATGTTTTATTGGCATATCATATCTACATGTTCATAGTGTCAAATAATATTATTTTATTTACATGACTATTGAGCTAATGACAAGAAAAAAGCTAATTTTTATTTGTATTTCTGTTTTTAACTTTAACAAATAAAAAGAAACCTTACTACCTCTCTCTCAGGTATGCTGGTGGTGAGAGCATGCACTTGACTTCCGGAAAATCCTGTCTTTTGTTCTTGCCCTTGCCCTTAATTATACGACCGGTTATACCAAAATAAAGATACTTCCTCTTGTTTTAGGTTTTATTATTCTTTCCTCCCCTCCTTTGTGAACCAAGTCCATATCCATGAGTTCTTCATCCATGTGTTGTGCTTCATAGCCAAACTCCCTCATTCTCATCTTTGCCATCCTTGTGTAACTTGTTGACAGGTCTCTCGAAAGCTGCCTCCATCGCACAGAAAATCCTACAAAGCTCGAAAGAAAAATTAGCCATAGGTGAAACTACTGTGGCTATAGATGGAAGTTGGGCGCTTATTTGCCCTTTAACAAGTGTCGTGGTCTCATCAAGCCTACGGAACCATGCCGCGATTAGGTTACCTCCCAGAAAGTCAGGAGCCCCAAAGACTTAGGAAAGAAGGAAATAAGGATTCAAACAGAGGACCAAAAAGATAGTGCATATGGCTTTGGGTAATATGCCTTTGAAAACAAAACTTTTTTAGAAAATGCTTCTTTTAAAACCGTTTTCAAAATAAATTTTCAACTCTTTTATCTTATACGGTAACCTTCAGCTCTGATACCAAGTGAAACACCCCACCTCCGTTAAGGTCACTCACAAAGGGGATCCCTTAACTTCGGTGAAGCGCTTTAGGTAAAAGATGCAGATAAATTACAAGACAGACAAATAAAACAGCGGAAAATAAAGTCATTTTATTAACAATGTGATTCAGTCAAGCTTTTACAACAATTTTCTCAAATCATACTTAAAAGTAATACATAGAACTTCTGTCTTGATTTAATAACATCCAAGTGTAAAAGAAGCACAAAAAGAACAATGATATTCCCTAATAAAGCATGAGCCAACCATAGCAGTAGAAGAGAGAGTCCAAAGAAAAACACCGATCACCTTCGAGCTTGAAAAGAAAACTGAGGTAAGTGGTAACATTTCCTCCCTGAGAACCTTAGGGGGGAAACAGAAGAAAAGAGGTGAAACAAAACTAGGTCAGACATGAGTATGGTAAGTCCAGTAATTATTCAGCATATAAACTGGTAAGAGAACCATGACAAGAATAAACTGGATGCAGGACAACAACAAAGAAATAAGGTAACATAGGATAAGCATAAGTTATGATAAGGCAAGATAAACTGAATGCGCTCCTACTCTTTCTCTACTTCGCAACTACCTTGTTAATCCGATTTTTATATCTATCTCTGCACCACCTAACAAGTGTCCCAACTAGTAATCTGCATAAAATGATAATATTACAACATGATCCTAATCCCCACAATTGTGGTAGCCTTCAGGTGTACATCTAGTATGAGGATCTTACCTCAATCAGCCTAATTGCCATGAAGATGTTAGATGTACCCTTAATACCCTATCGATCGGCTCCCTGCTTGTATTAAAGTTCCATGTGTCTGTGTCAATCAGCCCTCTCTTGCGTGTAGATACCCCGTGATGGTCCTACCATAAGGTGTATCAATCCTTATGATGGCGACCTGACTCGATTCAAGATGCACAGTGTATAACTACTGGTACCGAGTGCCTACTTTTTCCCACTCCGGAGTACGTGCATGCCCTAAACCGTCGGAACCTACACTGACATACCCCCCGCCATTGTTTTGACCGCTTATAATCAGCCCAGTAATCGTGCCCCACCCTGCCTAGTTCAGGGTACCGTGATACATCCATGTGGGTTACTGCTGAAATGGGTCCCCATTACTAGGGTTTCCTATTGGTTAAGTTTGTGGGCCTATATTTACGAATATTACCCACCAACCCGATATGTACTTAACCCTCCCACCGATTCAAGCATTTTTAATAAACGGTTAAGTTTTGTGGGCCTATATGTACTAATATTACCCACCTACACGAGATGTACTTAACCCTTCCACTGACTCAAGCATGTTTATTTAATGTTTAAGTTTTGTGGGCCTATATTTACTAATATTACCCACCAATCTGATATGTACTTAACCCTTTTACTGATTCAAGCATGTTTATTTAATGGTTAAGTTTTGTGGGCTTATATTTTCTAATATTACCCACCAACCCGATATGTACTTAATCCTTCCACTGATTCAAGCATGTTTATTTAATGGTTAAGTTTTTTGGACCTATATTTACTAATATTACCCACCAACCCGATATGTACTTAACCCTTCCACTAATTCAAGGATTTTTATTTAATGGTTAAGTTTTGTCCGCTCATGTTAACTTAACCCACTCATTCATCATGTCATGTTGGTTAAGCATTTCTTGTTAACTTGACCCTCCTTACTTATCATGTTGGATCAGTTAAGTGTTCCCTATTAACTTAACCCCGTTAGTTCATCAAATTATATTGGTCAAGTGTTTCTTGTTAACTTAACCCTACATATTCATCTTGTTGTATTGGTTAAGTGTCATCAATCAACTCAAGTTAACTTAACCCACCTACATGTCATGTTACTTTGGTTAAGTGTTGCCTTCTTGTGTTAACTTAACCCTACTACAAATCAAGTTATATTGGTTAAGTGTTGCCCTCTTATTTTAACTTAACCTTTCCATAAATCAAGTTATATTGGTTAAATGTTTCTAAATTTACTTAACCTCACCCACTTGTCTAATTAACATGTTATAATGGTTAAGTGTTCTAGATTTACTTAACCTCACCCACTTGTCTAATTAACATGTTATAACGGTTAAGTGTTCTAGATTTACTTAACCTCACCGACTTGTCTAATTAACATGTTATAACGGTTAAGTATTCTAAATTTACTTAACCTCACCCACTTGTCTAATTAACATGTTATAACAGTTAAGTGTTCTAAATTTACTTAACCTCACCCAGTTGTCTAATTAACATGTTCTAACGGTTAAGTGTTCTAAATTTACTTAACCTCACCCACTTGTCTAATTAACATGTTATAACGGTTAAGTGTTCTAAATTTACTTAACCTCACCCACATGTCAAATTAACATGGTGTATTGGTTAAGTGTTACCTTAATTAACTTAACCCTACCATTCCCGTCTTAGCTTTAATTCTTTTATTAAAGCACCAACCACTCACATTAGACATGTATTATTATGGTCACTGGATGTGTCGGTCGGTTCCGGACAGTTTATACCGTAACTCAGTCTAACCTCGGGTTATTTTGGGCTCAATGCGCTAACCCCTCACATTAGATCTATATTGTTATGGTTTCTAGATTTGCTGGGCGGTTCTGGGCAGTCTTATACCGTAACTCAATCTAACCTTGGGTTTGGCATATTCGTCTTTTACTAAATTTACATATTTATCCTTTTATGTAAATTATCAACAATTTATTGTCATGGCCCACTTTCCCTCTAAATCAAGCTCATAATTTTAGTTATAAAAATTTATCCCACTTTTATGCCATAAACCATTTACATATTTATAATCCAAATATGCCAATTATATGTAATTTCATGTTTTTCCCCAATGTTACCCCCGTTAAACATTCGCACAAATCACATAAAATGTTAGGCTCGATACTAGCCTAATCTTATACACAAAAGGGGAAAAAGAGGAACATGTAATAATTCCAACATCATAAAAATATAGATCTAACTACACATGTATCATATGAATTTGGCATAAAACAATATACATTTAGTTATGAACTTGCAAATTTAGATCTATTCAACATGAATCATGAAATAGGGATTTTACATAAAACTACATAAACTTAAAATTAGACATGTAGTTGCGAACTTGCAAATCAGTTGGACCAAATCTAACATGAACCTAATCATATTAACATGTAGTTTTGGATCATATATGTGAACATGGTTGAACATAGCAAAATCCCCAAATTGTCATACAACATATAAGTGTCATTACCAAATCATACTACTTGAAATGTCATCACCAAATTATACAATATGGTATGTCATTGCCAAATTACACAATATGATATTCGATCACCAAATTATAATATGTCATCGCCAATTTATGTCATCGCCAAAATACACAACATAATATGTCATTGCCAAATTACACCACATATGGATTCATTGCCAAGCGTTTAACATTTATCGTCAAATTACATACAACATGATCAACACTTAGCATGATAAGAATCATAGCTCAATCAATTCAGTTTTAACAAAAAGGATAGGCATAGATTTACATTAGGTGATGTTCTACATCCATTTATTTTATCATGATTCTAATATCATTTAAGTCTAAATGATAACTAGACTTACAAAAAGGAGACTAGTCTTATGTTTAGGGATCTGTATTCTGAATTTGGATTGCTCGCCTTTGATGTAGATCGTTGAATTCTCTTAGTTGAATTAGATTAGATTTAATTTGATTTAGGTTTTAGTGGCAGCTTGGTTTAGATGAGAGTGAATAATAGAATTAGGTTTTAGGTTTAGGGTCCTTATAAAGTTGTAGAGAGTGTTTTAGGACCATTAGATTAACCCTAAACCATGAGAACCAATCGGATGCCACATATGCCTTAGAGCGAATCCGCCCACGGGTTGACAGCCAAACACCCTGAATCAACCACTAGTCGACCCAACAGAGCTCGGGTCGACCTCGAAAATGGGCCAGTTCAGTTATTCCCCCTCCCGATTCACTGTTTTGAACTTTTTTGCATATTTATTTATTTAATTTAGATATATATATATATATGTATATATATATATCTCATATGCATACAAACTTCAAGGCTTAATAACTTCTTCATAAGTTATCCGTTTTATGCAAACCAAATGTCTATCTTGATCAAAATTTTGAGACGAACGTAATAGCGCAACCCATTTCACTTAATTCTTCTGCTAAAAATTAAGTGTTCTTGAATTTGTTAATTTTAATATTCTCAGAAAATTCAGGGTGTTACATTCTCCCCTTATTAAAGGATTTCGTCCCCGAAATCTTCAAGTTAAGAAAGATGCATCTTAACATCCAATCATCCATCTACTCATCCATCATCCACAAGCATCCATTGTCCTTAAAAGACTTCTAATGCCATATGAACATATGCAGAGTGTGTGTATATGTCTCTTTTCTAGTACAAAATCAGGTGGTCTACTAATCCAGTTGACCTCCTTAATGCAAATCATGAGAGTGTCATGCGTCCAATATATATGCAAATATCTCTAATCATGTAAATACTATATGTGTGCATATTCACTCATCCATGTGCTACATCCATATGATAACACATCAAGTTTCAATCCATATAAAAATACATTCATATGCAATATGAAAGTGACTGAGCCGATCTAGTGCCTAATGTGTGTATATGCATCCACGAGCAACCACTAGCAAACACTTGCAACCATCAATCATAACATGTCTCAAACACATGTTTTCATCCACTGGCTTCTACCCAAGGATCAAGAATAGGACCGAGAGGGATATACTTAAAAGATAAATACTAGCATGCAAATAAATATTACAAAAAAAGGAGGAATCAAGAATATACCCACAAAAAGGGTATGATGCGCGTATCTAGTCTTCAGTCTTCTAAGTCGCATCTTCTTTGAGCATCACTCCACTGCACCTTAACTAATTAAACTTCACGATTGTGATTCTTCTTGACCTCCATTTTGAAACCCCACTAGTAAAGATAGGACCCCGATCATTTACTATGCTAGAGGGTATCCAATGTTGTCGAACTATCTTTCCAATATAAACAGAAGTTAACCATGATACCAAGTGTATATACTAAGATGATTAAAGGTATCTCTTCTACTTAGCTTATCCATCATGTCACAAATCTGAGGGTCTAAACCTAAAGGTTGCTATGCACTTGTTACCTCTCTCAAGGTTAGTTTTTTTTCCTACTTAGGGTTCCTGCCACAACTATTTATCTCTCACGCAAACCATCCTAGTCGAACTCGACATCCCTCTAGTACAAGCCCCAAAGGCCTAAACCAATATCAGACAAGCACCCAAGGAATACCCCCTCCGAATTTGGACGATTTATGTGAGATGATACTAGTAAAACAACCAAACAATTGAGCACTTAACCGACCCTGGCTATCCTCGCCAATCCTGCTCTAAAACTATCGTTGATCGTATAACTGGCTTTGCATTGTCAACAAGATATATGCGGAAGTCTATCTCGAGTTTTTAGGGGAGAAACTCCTAACCTTAATCAAAAAAACATCTGCGCACTCATGGACTACTCAAACAGATCGAAAATCATCGATAAATACATAAAGTGATTCTAGGTAGCTAAGACAAACTGATCCCTTAGGATCGTACAGAATTTCGAGGGTATTCCCGAGGCAAGTCAAAAGTCTAACTACCCTCCTTTCACAATTACTAGCTAACTAATCCATGCCTAGAATCAACCCATAGCCCATGAAACCAAAAACATAAGTATCTCAAATCCTTACAAACCAAAGATAAATGAGCTGAACAACAAATTGGACTTGAGACAATAATGGGATCCTCTACTATACAAGCTCTAGGGTGCAGAGACTCAACTATGGAAGCAGATATAAATGAATGTGAAGCGCAAAAATCAAAAAGAGTACTACAGGATGATCAAGAAAAAAACTAAACTTTTCAACAGAAACCTTACTACCTCTCTCTCAGGTATGCTGGTGGTGAAAGCATGCACTTGCCTTCCGGAAAATCCTGTCTTTTGTTCCTTCCCTTGCCCTTAATTATACGACCCGTTATACCAAAATAAAGATACTTCCTCTTGTTTTAGGATTTACTATTCTTTCCTCCCCTACTTTGTGAACCAAGTCCATATCCATGAGTTCATCATCCTTGTGTTGTGCTCTTTAGCCAAACTCCCTCATTCTCATCTTTGCCATCCTTGTGTAACTTGTTGACAGGTCTCTCGAAAGCTGCCTCCATCGCACGGAAAATCCTACAAAGCTCGAAAGAAATATTAGCCGTAGGTGAAACTACTGCAGATATAGATGGAAGTTGGGCGCTTATTTGCCCTTTAACAAGTGTCGTGGTCTCATCAAGCCTACGGAACCATGCCGCGATGAGGTTATCTCCCAGAAAGCCAGGAGCCCCAGAGACTTAGGAAAGAAGGAAACAAGGATTCAAACAGAGGATCAAAAAGATAGTGCATATGGCTTTGGGGAATATGCCTTTAAAAACAAAACTTTTTTTTTAGAAAATGCTTCTTTTAAAACCGTTTTGAAAATAATTTTTCGAATCATTTTTCGAATCCGGTAACCTTCAGATCTGATACCAAGTGAAACACCCCACCTCCGTTAAGGTCAGTCACAAAGGGAATGCCTTAACTTCGGTGAAGCGCTTTAGGTAAAAGATGTAGATAAATTACAAGACAAATAAAACAGTAGAAAATAAAGTCATTTTATTAACAATGTGATTCAGTTAAGCTTTTACAACAATTTTCTCAAATCATACTTAAAAGTAATACATAGAACTTCTGTCTTGATTTAATAACTTCCGAGTGTAAAAGAAGTACAAAAATAACAATGATATTCCCCAATAAAGCATGAGCCAGCCATAGCAGTGGAAGATAGAGTCCAAATCAAAACACCAACCACCTTCGAGCTTGAAAAGAAAACTGAGCTAAGTGGTAACATTTCCTCCCTAAGAACCTTGGGGGGAACGGAAGAAAAGAGGCGAAACAAAACTAGGTCAGACATGAGTCTGGTAAGTTCAGTGATTATTCAGCATATAAACTGGTAAGAGAACCATGACATGAATAAACTGGATGCAGGACAACAACAAAGAAATAAGGTAACATAGGATAAGCATAAGGTATTATAAGGCAAGATAAACTGAATGCGCTCCTACTCTTTCTCTGCTTCGCTACTGCCTTATTAATTTGATTTTTATATCTATCTCTGCACCACCTAACTAGTGTCCCAACTAGTAATCTGTATAAAATGATAACATTACAACGTGATACCAATCCCCGCAATAGTGCCTTCAGGTGTACATCTAGTATGAGGATCTTACCTCAATCAACCTAATTGCCATGAAGATGTTAGATGTACCCTTAATACACTATCGATCGGCTCCCTACTTGTATTAAAGTTCCATGTGTCTGTGTCAATCAGCCCTCTCTTGCGTGTAGATACCCTATGCTGGTCCCACCATAAGTTGTATCAATCCTTATGATAGCGACCCGACACGATTCAAGATGCACAGTGTATAACTACTGGTACCCAGTGCCTGCTTTTTCCTACTTCGGAGTACGTGCACGCCCGTAAACCGTCGGAGCCTACACTGACGTACCCCCTACCGTTGTTTTGACCGCTTATAATTAGCCCAATAATCGTGCCCCACCCTGCCAAGTTCAGGGTACCGTGATACATCCATGTGGGTTACTGCCGAAATGGGTCCCCGTTACTATGGTTTCCTATTGGTTAAGTTTGTGGGCATATATTTACTAATATTACCCACCAACCCGATATGTACTTAACCCTCCCATCGATTCAAGCATTTTTATTAAACAGTTAAGTTTTATGGGCCTATATGTACTAATATTACCCATCTACACGAGATGTACTTGACCCTTCCACTGATTCAAGCATGTTTATTTATTGGTTAAGTTTTGTGGGCCTATATTCACCAATATTACCCACCAACTCGACATGTACTTAACCCTTCCACTGATTCAAGCATGTTTATTTAATGGTTAAGTTTTGTGGGCCTATATTTACTAAAATTACCCACCAACCCGATATGTACTTAACCCTTCCACTGATTCAAGCATGTTTATTTAATGGTTAGGTTTTGTGGGCCTATATTTACTAATATTACCCACCAACCTGATATGTACTTAACCCTTCCATTGATT
The DNA here is from genome assembly GCA_030737875.1 of Allium sativum. Lineage (NCBI taxonomy): Eukaryota > Viridiplantae > Streptophyta > Magnoliopsida > Asparagales > Amaryllidaceae > Allium > Allium sativum. The sequence continues at coordinate 44,652,615 of CM060915.1, read as the reverse complement.
CAAGCATGTTTATTTAATGGTTAATTTTTGTCCGCTCATGTTAACTTAACCCACTCGTTCATCATGTCATATTGGTTAAGCATTTCTTATTAACTTGACCCCCCTTACTTATCATGTTGGATCGGTTAAGTGTTTCCTATTAACTTAACCCCGTTCATTCATCAAGTTATATTGGTCAAGTGTTTCTAGTTAACTTAACCCTACATATTCATCTTGTTGTATTGGTTAAATGTCATCAATCAATTCAAGTTAACTTAACCCACCTACGTGTCATGTTACTTTGGTTAAGTGTTGCCTTCTTGTGTTAACTTAACCCTAGTACAAATCAAGTTATATTGGTTAAGTGTTGGCCCCTCTTATTTTAACTTAACCTTTCCATAAATCAAGTTATATTGGCTAAGTGTTTCTAAATTTACTTAACCTCACCCACTTGTCTAATTAACATGTTATAACGGTTAAGTGTTCTAAATTTACTTAACCTCACCCACTTGTCTAATTAACATGTTATAACGGTTAAGTGTTCTAAATTTATTTAACCTCATCCACTTGTCTAATTAACATGTCATAACGGTTAAGTGTTCTAAATTTACTTAACCTCACCCACTTGTCTAATAAACATGTTATAACGGTTAAGTGTTCTAATTTACTTAACATCACCCACTAGTCTAATTAACATGTTATAAAGGTTAAGTGTTCTAAATTTACGTAACCTCACCCACTTGTCTAATTAACATGTTATAACAGTTAAGTGTTCTAAATTTACTTAACATCACCCACTTATCTAATTAACATGTTATAACGGTTAAGTGTTCTAAATTTACTTAACCTCACCCACTTGTCTAAATTACATGGTGTATTGGTTAAGTGTTACCTTAATTAACTTAACCCTACCATTCCTGTCTTAGCTTTAATTCTTTTATTAAAGCACCAACTACTCACATTAGACAAGTATTGTTAAGGTCACTGGATGTGCCGGTCAGTTCTGGGTCGTTTTATATCGTAACTCAGTCTAACCTCTGGTTCTTTTGGGCTCAATGCGCTAACCTCTCACATTAGATCTATATTGTTACGGTTGCTAGATTTGTCGGGTGGTTCCGGGCAGTCTTATACCGTAACTCAATCTAACCTTGGGTTAGGCATATTCATCTTTTACTAAATTTACATATTTATCCTTTTATGTAAATTATCAACAATTTATTGTCATGGCCCACTTTCCCTCTAAATCAAGCTCATAATTTTAGTTTTAAAAATTTATACCACTTTTATGCCATAAACCATTTACATGTTTATAAGCCAAATATGCCAATTATATGTAATTTCATGTTTTCCCCAACGTTGCCCCCGTTAAACGTTCACACAAATCACATAAAATGTTAGGCTCGATACATAGCCTAATCTTATACACAAAAGGGGAAAAAGAGGAACATGTAATAATTCCAACATCATAAAAAGATGGATCTAACTACACATGTATCATATGAATTTGGCATAGAACAATATACATTTAATTATGAACTTGCAAATTTAGATTTATTCAACATGAATCATTAAATAGGGATTTTACATAAAACTACATAAACTTAAAATTAGACATGTAATTGCGAACTTGCAAATCAGTTGGATCAAATCTAACATGAACCTAATCATATTAACATGTAGTTTTGGATCATATATGTGAACATGGTTGAACGTAGCAAAATCCCCAAATTGTCATACAACATATAAGTGTCATTACCAGATCATACAACTTGAAATGTCATCACCAAATTATACAATATGGTATGTCATTGCCAAATTACACAATATGATATTCCATCGCCAAATTATAATATTTCATCGCCAATTTATGTCATCGGCAAAATACACAACATAATATAACACTACATATGGATTCATTGCCAAGCGTTTAACATTTATCATCAAATTATATACAACATGATCACCACTTAGCATGATACGAATCATAGTCTCAATCAATTCAGTTTTAACAAAAAGGATAGGCATAGATTTACATTAGGCGATGTTCTACATCCATTTATTTAGCAACGATTCTAATATCATTTAAGTCTAAATGATAGCTGGACTTACAAAAAGGAGACTAGTCTTGTGTTCAGGGATCTGTATTCTGAATTTGGATTGCTCGCCTTTGATGTAGATCATTGAATTCTCTTAGTTAAATTAGATTAGATTTAATTTGATTTAGGTTTTAATGGCGGCTAGGTTTAGATAAGAGTGAATAATAGAATTAGGTTTTAGGTTTAGGGTCCTTATATAGTTGTAGAGAGTGTTTTAGGACCATTAGATTAACCTGAACCATGAGAACCAATCAGATGCCACATCTGCCTTAGAGCGAATCGGCCCACGGGTTGACAGCCAAACACCCTAAATCAACCCCTTGTCGACCCAACAAGGTTCGGGTCGACCTCAAAAATGGGTCGGTTTGGTTATTCCCCCTCCCAATTCGCTAGTTTGAACTTTTTTGCAAATTTATTTATTTATTTATTTAATTTTTATATATATATATCTATATTTTTTTTCTCATATGCATACAAACTTCAAGGCTTAATAACTTCTTCATAAGTTATCCGTTTTATGCAAACCAAATGTCTATCTTGACCAAAATTTTGAGACGAACGTAATAGCGCAACCCATTTCACTTAATTATTCTTCTAAAAATTAAGTGTTCTTGAATTTGTTAATTTTAATATTCTCAGAAAATTCGGGGTGTTACATATATATATATATGTAGAATTTCTCACTGTGCTTTTAATTCTGAATAATTCTGATTTGAAATTTGTCCAAAATCTGATCTGCTCCAAATTCGTTCTTATCAGTCCAGAAGTGTAGATCTCGGACTCACGATCGCAACTCTTCTGAAATCGTCCAATTCTGAATTCGTTTGAGCAAGTTATGAATTTATTTGTGTGAATAATATTGTAATTTAAATTAATAATTAATTAATTAATAAAAAACCCACCTTCTTCCTCAATAAGATTAAAGCCGACGGTCTTTGTATTTTGTTCAAACTTAAGGTTATAGATCGCGACTAAACTACAACACTGGAGGATGATCGGCTAGCACCACTTCGATGGGCTCAAGGAGCCATGCCTCCACCTCTGAATGCGATCAACTCGGTGGACCCCATGATGGCAAGGACAAGGGAAAACGGCGGTTGAGTTCGTGGATTTTCTGAACGAAATATGTCACCAGAGAGAATCCAACCGTGAGCTAAAGACTCTCTTCAATATCCCCTTAAGAAGCACTCAATTTTATTGTGAGGATGGAAGTTTGTTGATGGAGGAAGTTCGGAGTTCTACGGCCATTGAAGATGAAGAAGGCGACGGCTGTTGTTTAGGGATTAGGGTTTAGAATAGGATAAATTTATATTAAAATAATAATAAATCTCTTTAATTACTAGTTTAAGCCCGTTAACCGCTCCAATTTCAACCCAACGAAAGTTGTTTCTACCAAAACGACCCCATTTCGGACACAATGGGCTAGGTCCCGTCAGCCCTTGATTGTTTTCAGCCTGTTTTCTTTAAATTAAAATTTAAATCATTTATTTATTTAATTCTATCATACATTTAAATTTACTGGGGCCACATACGGACTCTAAAAATTCCCGAAAAATAAATCTAACTATGTTTTGACGATACGGTCCTAACAAAATTAATTTCATCGAATTTTGAGACCGTTTGAAAATAACCCTTTTAACGGTCGATTAAATTCAACAAAAATATCAAATGCAATTTAAAATACCACGCTCACATATTAGTTCCAAAAATTATGGAAAATTAAACTTAGCAATAATTTGACATTCCAAATCCAACAAAATTGGTTTCGTCGAAAATGGAGGTCGTTTGTGTAGTAGCCACTTATACGGGCTATATATTATATTAAATTCCATAGCGACTATTTTAAATATTCAACTGGCCATAACTTTTTATTCCCACTATGAAATTTCAATTTTTCGGATTCGTTGGAAAGATATTTTTAAACAGATTTAAATATCTTTGGTTTCACTAAAATCCGATTTATTTTGAATCCTGTACATTCAGTCAAAGTTCAGATTCAAGTTTTTATACTACCATGCTATTTCTAACTCTTTTTAAAATTAAAATAAATATATTCATTATAACTTCGATTTAAATAAATTTTAAATCGTTATTATTTAAAATAAATTATTTTAACTATTCAAAATTCATTAAAATAGCCAAAAAAAATTTGGTTCTAATTTTCCTGGTTGTTACAATCTCCCCCACTTAGAAACTTTTCGTCCCCGAAAAGGAAATAATAGTAAAGTAGGAAACAAAACGGAAAATGCAAAATATTGTAAATGTACCTCAACACAAGAGTTACTCGGAGAAGTCCACTCTACACTTGGTATAAGCCTGTTTTATGCTATCCTCAGTCTCCCGTATACAGTCTCTAGGATCCCCGCTCCACTGCACTTTGACTAAGTGGATCCTCTTGTTCCTCGAAATTCGGGTCTCTTTGCCAGCAATTTTAACTGGCTCCCTTCTTACTGCTAAGCTCAGGGTAATCTCCAAATCTTATTGTGCTACTTCCTCCACAATCAAGTATCGATCATGTACATGCTTCCGAAGTTGAGACACATGGAATACATTATGCATCCCTGGCAACCACTCAGGTAACTGCACCCTATAAGTGAGAGTTCCAATCCTTTGGAGAATAGGAAAGGGACCAATGAATCTCGGCGCCAACTTCCCAGTCTTCCCAAAACGAACTACAACTCTCAATGGGGAAACTCTCAAGTACACATAATCACCAACAGAGAATTCCAAATCCCTTCTTCATGAGTCTGGATAGCTCTTCTGTCAGCTCTGAGCAGCCAGTAGTCGCTTCTTAATAAAATCAACTTCATCTGATGCTTCACGAATCATGTCGGGACCCAATACTAATCGATTGCTTGGTTCCACCCAACATGCGGGAGATATGCATGGCCTGCCATATAATGCTTCAAATGGCAACATTTGCAAGCTTGCTTGGTAACTGTTATTATAAGAGAACTCAACCAAGTGAAAGTGATCTTCCCATGACCCGCCAAAATCAAGAATGCATGCTCGCAACAAGTCTTCTAATATGCGGTTCACCCTCTCAGTCTGGCCATTTGTCTGAGGATGATAAGCGGTGCTTAGAGTCCCTAGTTCCTCTTGGAATGCTTCCTAGAATTTACTAGCAAATATCAGATCGTGATCCCTAATGATGCTACTGGGAACTCCATGTAGTCTTACAATCTCTTTGAAATAAAGCTACGCCAGACTTTGAGCTGTTCTATTAGATCTAACAGGGATAAAATGGATGGTCTTCGTGAAACGATCTACAATCACCCATATACTGTCATTTCCTTTTCTGGTTCGGAGCAAGCCATTAATGAAATCCATAGAAATTTGGTCCCACTTCCAACTTGGAACCTTTAGCGGTTGCAACAATCCTGCAAGCTTCTGTTGATCGCTTTTAACTTGCTGACAGGTGGATAAAAATGTCCCTCTTCATAGATCTCCACCAAAATGTGTGCTTGAGTTCATGATACATCTTGCTCACCCCTGGATGAATACTAATCTTAGATTTGTGACATTCATCTATTACTTCCTTTCTGAGCTCAAGAATGTTTGGAACGCAAACTCGGCCTAACAGCCTCAGAATCCCTTTGTTGTCAATTTGGAAACACGTGGGTTCGCCTTCCAGAACTCTCTTGCTAATTCTTTGAATAAACTCATAAATTTTCTGAAGAGCAGAGATCTTATCAATCAATGTAGGTGTAATAATGAGATTGGCGATGATAAGATTGGCAGCGTCCGCATTCTTTCTGCTAAGCGCATCCGACACAATGTTGGCTTTTCTTGGAGTATATAGTATGTCCAGATCATAGGCCGCAAGAATTTATAACCAACGTTGTTGCCTTAAATTCAAGTTTCTTTGGGTGAATAGATACTTCAAGGATTTGTGATCTGTATATAATTCGAACTTCTCACCCAAAAGATAGCGTCGCCATATCTTTAAAGCAAACACGATAGCCATTAACTCAAGATCATGAGTGGGGTATCTTTTCTCATGCAGTTTCAACTGACGGCTAGCATATGCAACTACTTTTCCCCTTGGCAGCGTCCGCATTCTTTCTGTTAAGCGCATCCGCCACAACATTAGCTTTTCCCGGAGTATATAGGATGTCCATATCATAGGCCGCAAGAAATTCTAACCAACGTTGTAGCCTCAAATTCAAGTCTCTTTGGATGACCAGATACTTCAAGGATTTATGATCAATATATAATTCGAACTTCTCACCCAAAAGATAGCGCCGCTGTATCTTTAAAGCAAACACGATGGCCATTAACTCAAGATCATGAGTGGGGTATCTTTTCTCTTGCAGTTTCAACTGACGGCTAGCATATGCAACTACTTTGCCCCTTTGTATTAACAACGCACCAATAACCTCAATAGAAGCATTAGTACAGACTGTCAAATTTTGGTTTCCATCAATAATGGTCAACATGAGAGCAGTGGTCAACCTCAATTTCAGCTCTTGGAAAGCTGCCTTGCATTCCGGTGTCCAAGTAAACTTTGCATGCTTCTCAGTCAGCTTCTTCAATAGATAAGATATCTTTGAAAATTCTTTAACGAATTTCCGATAATAGCCAACACAGTGCTAGGAAACTTCTGACTTCTGTAGGAGTGTTAGACTGCTTCCAATCTTGGATGGTTGAGATCTTGCCTGGGTTTACTGAAATGCTTTTCTTCGATACAACATGACCGAGGAATTTCGCTTCTTCTTGCCAGAATATGCATTTAGAGAATTTGGCTTTCAACACATTCTTTCGTAGGAATTCCAAAACTTCTTTCAGATGCTTTTCATGCTCAACAGTGGATTTAGAGAAGGTTAAGATGTTGTCAATGAAAACCAACACGAATTTATTTAAGACATCCCGGAGTACTCTGTTCATCAGATCGATAAAGTAGGCAGGAGCATTACATAAGCCGAACGGCGTTAACAGCCATTCATAGAATAAGTATGGTTCTCTGAAAGCTGTCAAAGGAACACATTCTTCGACAATGCTCAATTGATGGAATCCTGTAGCTAGGTCCATCCTAGAGAATACTTGCGCTCCATTCAAGCGGTCTAATAGATCATCAATACGCGACAATGGATATTTATTTTTCAGTGTCTGCTTATTAAGGTCACGGTAGTCCACACATAGTCTAAGAGTACCGCCTGACTTTGGGACAAACACCACTGCTGCACCCCAATTTGAGAAGTTAGGCCTGATCAGACCCTTCCACAAAAGCTGTTTAGTTTGATTGCTCAGCTCCTCCTTTTCTTTCAGCGTTATTCTCTGAATGGGATGCACAACTGGCCTTGCATTCAGAACTAAGTCAATCCGGAAGTCGACTTCTCTGCGTGGAGGTAAGCTATCAACTTCTTCAAACACATCTGCATAATCTTTAACGATAGAAATATCTTCAATAGAAGTAGGAGTAACTTCTAGAGAATACCAGAATTCTTTCCTATCTGTGGCTGAGCCGTCGCATAGTATAGTAATAATATCTCCAAATTTGGTTTTAATTTTTACTATTCTTTCAGCGAATAATAACTCAGCCTCATACTTTGGTCGCCAATCCAGTCCAAGTATGATATCATATCAAGAAAAACTCATAACGATCAAGTCAAAACGGAACTGGAAGTAAGAATAAGAAACAGGCACTCTACAATACTGATCGAGAATAAGTGAACCTCCTACCGGACTATGTGCTCTAATCGATTCTTTAAGTTTTCTTGGTTTCAGTTTTAACTTTTAATTGTGTCACTAGAAATGAAATTTCGCGATGCACCATTGTCAAATAATACTGTAATAGGAATGTTCTTAATAGTAAGAGTACCTCCTAAAACATCGGGTTTACCTGCTCCCTCAGAAGAAGCTGGTGCAGCTGCTCCATCGTATACATGAGCCACTTGAGAATTCTTCAGCAATGGGCAGTTTGGCTTGATGTGCCCCTTCTTATGACAATTGTAGCACTCCCTCTGATGCTGAGAACTCCGACTCCGCCCAGGCTCATTTCTCCTTGGCCTCTTTGGAGCTCGGCATTCGTAATCGAAGTGTCACATCTTTTGGCAATTAAAGCATCTCACCTTGGCCTTTTTATTTCCTTGAGGCTTGGCGGCTGAAGAGTTGCTCGACTCTAGTTTCTTTTCAGCTTGCTTCCTCTTGTTGTTATTTTGATTCTTCTCCCGATCTTGCTGAGAATTCCTGTCATTTTCTTCATATCGACAAGCCATCTCGACCATCTCATTAAATGGAAGCATAATGTGTGTTGTCACTCTATTCAGATACTTTCTTGCAAAGCCATTAATGAATCATTTATTCTTCTGGAAGGGGTCCCGAATTAATTCAGGAGCATAGTGTGAGAGCTCTTCAAACTTCCGCACATACTTTGAAACAGCCTTATCTCCTTGCTGCAAGTTGGCAAACTAATCGTGAAGTCGCTCTACTTCTTGCGAAGGAATAAATTTCTCGTTAAAGAGTTCCTTGAATTTGGCCCAAGATATGTCGGCCTCATTATTTCCAATTATGACAGTCTCCCACCAATTTTGAGTCCCATCCTTCAATAGCCACGATGCCATAAAACACTTGTGATGGTCTTCGAGTTCCAAGCCTCCATATATCTTCTCGCAATTTTTGAGCCATGCCTAAGCTTCTATTACTATCTATCCTCTTGTGAATGACACGCCACCTAAATTCCTGAACTTCTTGGCTACCTTGTCTAAGTCAAAAGGCTATGGCGGTGGAGGTGGTGGTGTTACGGCCTCGGGAGTGGGCTGCCCCTAAGCAATGGGGGTTTCACCCCTTCCCGGTCCTCTATCTCCTCCTCTGCCTCAGGCTATTGATCTAGTGCTCAATTTCAGTCAGTTCTGTACCATCGAGGAAAGAGTCAGACTAACAGAAATGATAATTTAAAGGGAAGGTAAAAGCAGAGACGTATGGAAAGATGATAATGATGTAATAACTGATTAATATGTGCTATTCTGCTGTGCTCATTCTAGGACATTACTAATCCTATCTCTAATGAGCTACTCGCCTTAGAATACCACTGATTCTATTTGGACGAATTGTTTTAAATTTGTTATACTCTGAAGCTAAGGTTAACTTTTAGCTCTAATACCAACTACGATGACCTCAAACTTCCGTAGTATGAAAGCAAGGATAATTATCGGAATATAACGTATTTACAACAACAGCAGATCTCATATAACAGCATAACACATAAATCATTGCAGCAGAAATAGAAATGTCATCAACATCTCAACATCAAAACATCAAAGTGGCACAGTTTCAGGGTACAACTTAGCAAATAGAAAGTCTCAGCAAATAGAAATAAGTCAAAACTCCATCAAGTACATCATAGATAAAGGATGTCTAAATGTCTCAAAGTAGAAATAAAAAGATAAAAATGTTCTTCATCTTCCTTTCATAAGCATGCTCCAATCCAAAACGTATCCATAATAACCTGAACATGTCACTTGACTGCCCGTGTGAAAAAGAGGGCACCCGAGTTGCAAAGTGAAACAACTACGAGTCAGTCGTGGGACTGGTATGAGAAATCTTTCCTAACTTATCTACCAATATGGCTAATCACATGACCACGCCGCTAACGCGGAACGGGTTTACTCCATTGGATTTCCAGTGCATAAATTAAACAAATTTTTATTCAAAACAACGCAATGCTTTTTAGAAAAATGAAATCATTATAAGACTCAAGTCCCATCACACAATGCAACGCAAACCAGAGGATAGAGTTTTACCTTATAATGATCAAACATGCTTGATACGTAGAAAATAATATTTTAATACTATTATTAGTGTCTAATTAGTTTTCAAATACATCAAAGTAAATGTATCAATCCTAGATGGCATAGCTACCATATACTATGTCGCCATATATAGGTTTACAATCAAAACCGTAATGTCGTATTGTAAATTGAGTTTCCATCATGAGTCAAGGCTAAGGACGACCTCCTTACCGATTCGACACACTCTAGCAATGTCTCAGGATCCCTCGTAGTGAACCCTTAGATCCTGCAGGGCAGGTCCACAAATATAAGGATTGGCAATTCCTGAACACACGTTTCCCGGTCCTATTGAACCTATAATTTGGTCATTATTGACCAATAAATCCGAGGTACCTCATAATCCATCAACCACATAAGTAAAATGTCAGGGCTGGCAAAACCCTGATACCACTTCTAGCTAGAAAGAAACGTGTGCACTCCCTACGTTCCCTTGTCCCGTTTTAGACTCCTACCAGGGTGTAAGGCCCGCGAAGTAACGCTACACACAGAGCTATGCCGAAATGAGCTATGCTTTGATCATCAACCATAAGACTCTGCTTTTCAACAAAAGCCTTGATCATTTGCATCTTAGCATGCCACATTGACAATCCACGCCATGCAATCGATAACTACCAATATATAACCTCTGAGCTCGTGCGTCTCAGAGAAGGGTGTTAAGCAAGAGAATAAATTCTCCACCACCAAACAGATATATATTAAATAGAAATCAATTTACATGGTGTAACGACCCGCATTTTTCAGCGATATAATTTATTTATTTGAATAATGGTTTGGTAATTTAAAATGACCATAATTGAATAATATTTAATTAAAATAAATCATATAATAATATATTAAATTCAGAAATAATCAAAAATAGTGGAATTCACAATATTATGTGAATTGGATTATTTAAAATATATAGTTCAGTTTAGAGTTGAATTATATGAACAAATATATTCAATCGACGACAATTTGAATGTATAATTATAATCGAGCTCTAAATGGCGCAACAGTTCGCTATTTGGTGATTTGAACTTCAACTGAATATACAAGGTTCGTTTTAAATCGGATTTCTATGAAATAAGAAACGCTAGGTGCTGGTGAAGTATATTTTTCTGATGGAAGAGAAAATTCGGAATTTCATTGTGTAGATTTTGATTTATGTCCAAATCAAAATTCAGAAAAGTCGCTATGGAATTACTTTATAATTTATATCGATTTATTTATATTTTAAAATGGATTTTTAAATATAGATCGAATATCAATGTAACATTGGATTTGAAATATCGAGCGATAAATCCTAGTGTAGCAGTATGATATTCTGTTGTGAATATATACGATAATATTTTTTTTAAAATATTAAATTTAAATGTTTTGAAACATATGTATATATTTAAATGGGTTATTTAGAGCTTTAAAAATAGCCAGTTTTGCAAATGACCTCAAAATTCAACGAAACTAATTTTATTGGATCCTCAATATTTAATTATAGCTAGATTTAAATTTCCATGATTTTTGAAGTCAGTATGTGGCCGTACGGGATTTTAATGTGAAAAACAGTCGATAATTTGACCTTTAAAAATACGCTGTGTGAGCAAACGAAGTCGGAATTCGATGAAACCAGTTTCGTTGGGTTCGTAATGTCGAACTGTAGCTGCTTGTCCAGTTTCGTGATTTTTGAGTTTTGTATGTGATTACAGAAATTTTTATTCATCAAATACACCTAACGAGTGCTTAAAATAAAATAATCAATAAAAAAATAATAAAACAATTCTATAAATACCCTCACTTTCTCTCTAACCCTAAGTCTTTTTCTTTCTACGATCAACCAATATTTTCGCCGCTCTATTTCTTCATAAACGTGAGTTCATCGTGGAAAGAAAATCATACAAATTCAAATAAAATTGTATAAATCGATCCACATATATATTTGGGATCCTTCTTTCAGCAGCTTCAATCTGGTAGTGGGTTTTTAGCATTCGGTGGACATCTTCATCGCTCAAAGTTTTTCCAACGAATGGGGTTACAACTAGGGTTAGAGAAATGCTTTGATTGAAGCAACGATTCTTGGATTCGATGTTATATTCTGGTTGAGGGGTTGAAAAGGAAGTTGTGGATGAATTTTGTGAGAATTCGAACTAAAAAATGTTTAGTGATTGTGCGTACAGGTCAAATGATGGAAATGGTAGGAGGCCGACGAGTTGAGGACCTAGGTGGTGGTGGTGGAGCGCTCAAGAAGAGCAGTTCGGTGGTAGTGGTTGTGTGTGAAATCGATGGAAGATTTGAGGTGCGGTTTGGGTTCAAAATCATGACAATGGTGGGATTTGGATGTACAGGAGCAGTTGGTATTTGGGGAAGAAGGTTTTAAACGAGGTGGGCTGGGCTTAAACGTGGATGGGTCGGTTGGGAAAGTAGGGTGAGGGCCGGAAATTTAAATCGAAGTTTTTGTTTATTTAATTATAATATGTATTAACTTCATAAGGTCATAACTTGATCATACGATATCATATTGACGAATCATAAGTTGCATTGGGATTATATGGACGGACACTATATGTAACGGATGGAATTTTCGACCCAGAAAATCAACATAAATACACTGTCGATTTCTCGAGCATCGAAAATACCAAGACATTAATAGAAAGAATTTAGAAGGTGAGAAAGAAAAGATCGAACTAATAGAATAGAAGAAGAAGAAGAAGAAGATCACAACTGAACAGAATCAGAGTAAACACGAACTCACAGCGGATGAAATAAATGTATTATATAACATTACTTTGAATTACAAAACTGTATTGTATATACATACCATATATCAGAGTACAATACATCACATCACAGCGGAAATATCTCTACATAACTACTGGTGGAGATTCCTTCTTTGAGCTCCTCCAAGTGAATCTGTAAAAGCCTGAAACACTTGACTGCCCGTACAAATTTGGGCACCCAAGAGTTTAGGGAAAACAAACAAAATAAACTCTGGGTCAGTCATGGGACTGGTGTGAGTAAATTCCAACCATACTGTTTTACTTTGAAAATCCTTTTCAAAACAAGAAGATAATAGTAAGACCAGCCCACACATAAACATCGACGGTTTTTACCTTACTATAACCCGAAATATTCTTGATATCAAAACCCAGTGATATTATGATAATGTCTAACCAAATAATTATACAAGTAGTAGGACGCTTGCATCTCACGCTCCACATATATATAGTATAAAATCATAAACCTCAGGGTGCTTATCGGCGAATGGATTTCAACAGACAAGGTATGGGAGCACCTTCTGAATAGTGTACTCTAGAGGGGATACACTCAGGGTTCAACAAGAACGTCTTGCAACCCGGCCACACATGACCGCTCACTCATTTAGCTTGAGTGTCGCGAATATATTGCCACCACGGTTGTAGGCCATCCAACCGTCATCCGAAGATACAGAATCGAAAAGAAGTATAAATATGAATTTTCTCTAGATCGATGACAATACACCCTGCTTGGGGATGACCCAACTAGCCATGCTGCCTAGCCCAACTTCTGTCACTTCCTGGTTGTGAGGCTAGAGGCTACGTCTATCTTCAGAACATCTGATCACCATTCACCTTGAATGTCACATCGTCAAATCCGTAATCACACATTGATTACACAAATGCACACTGGGTGTAGAATAAAGAGAAGTCACCTTCTCCCCACCAACTTGGTATATTCATAAAATCAACGGCGTGACCGTTGGAAATACTCTGTCAGACACTCGTCCATACAAGTTGTCCTGGGACTGGACAAACAAATAAACATCATTCTAGAACTGGACGACCCTTGCATTTAACTCTGTCTTCAATTATCTTCAGCATATCTAATTCGCAACGATTATGCCTATACGGGGTGGTTTCCGGATAATATATCCAACCGGTCTCTCCATATTGACAACGATGGTCAAAACACATCGATAGTCGGTTATTTAACCATCGAAGTAAAAACAAACATCCATTCTAATGTATAACTAAACACCACACAACCACGGGCACTTTTATTTGACATTCGTTTTATTTTTCGAATTCCCATATCTTACCATATATTTCTCAAATCTCGTTTTAGCCTTTTCATACTTCTTGGAAAACATTTCCAGTTATTATAAACTCTTATTCTTTCATGTTCCAGAAACATACGTTATTAACGTTCGAACTATTTCCATTAATTTCACATTCTTTATTTCTATACTTGGATAATCTATCCTATTTATATTGGAAAATATTTCCAATTTCCTTTTAACCCTTTTATCGGCCCTACGTTCACTTTTAAAACATTTTTCACTTTGAAATGTGAATACCCTCCCTTATTATAGAAATCTGAACACCTTTATCATATAACTCTTTATTCACGAAATACTTTCCCTTATCTTGTTTACCAAAATCTCTTTCATACTTTTTATACTCCTATTCCACTTTATAAACTCTGTTTCTAAGTCAACTTCTTATCAAATCGATATCAAGTTTATAACTAAATACTGACTCCTATCCTATTAACATTTATTTGTTTATAACTAAATGTTAATTATTCTATCAGATTATAATCCCTAAAAATAGTTTACTTTTAATACATTCGACATCGTCGAATTCTAGTTCCAAATCCTAACGGTTTAATTCTAATCACATTTCGAACATCGAATTGCTGTCACCGTTTTCTAACACGATTCCCCAATTTCTCTTTCTAAAATGATTCTTATATTTTCTTACGACATCGTTATTTATCACTTTCGAATAAGTGGATTTCAACTAAACTGCTTCATTTCCTAGGAAGTGCTGCCATATATAAAAATCACGCTTAAGTTTGGTTGGCAGCGTTAATTTATCGCTATAGTTCTAAACTTATCATACGCTGTAATATTCTCCTTTATGACTAATCTTGACATAACAGTCACGATTAATCCTAATCAACAGCGTTTATTTTATCGCTATAGTTCAAACTTGCAATACGCTGCTATATGCCACTTTATAACTAATCTCGACGTCTTTTAACGTTACAAAAATCTTGACATCTCTTTCTGTTACAAAAACCTTGACATTTCTTTCCGTTACAAAAATATTGACATCTCTTTCTGTTACAAACTGATATCGTTCCTCGATCAGCGAAGCCGTTCAAGTTGGGGTATTCTATTTACCTCTCAGACCTTGATCGACAACATTCTTACCTTAGAACCGATACAAGTCTGCACTCTAATCCCTTATTACTTATAATATCTAACCGGTCGTACTTTCATGTTTATTTTTAACTATTGTTTTATAACACCATATCGTTACTTTGAAATCTCTGGTGTTTGATTATTTATATTAAACATTTACTCTTCGCTTTCTCCATTCCACAGTTCTATTTATAACTTCTTAACCAAAAGGTAATTAAATTTTATTACTCTAGATTAATTTATTTCTAAACTGTTTCATTAGATTAATTGAAGACCAATTAACCTAATAATTATTTTCCCAAATAACAGTTGATTTAATCAACTTCATTCCATCAGTAAATTCGTTAACTGATTTTAATTACTTCTTAACATTAGATTAATATATTATTATCCAAATATTTAATCGTCGGATAATTTCTGCTTTATAAACTCATTTTAAATGCCAACAATCGTTTTTATTTATTTTATAAAACGAACTCTAAAATACTGGTTTATAATAGAACTTCTATTATAAATTTAAATCTTCTTTTTAATTATAAAAATATAATTTTTATAATTAACCTCGTTGATTTGCCTGACGGCCAATCAACTCTTTAACAAAACGATGGTTTTACGGTTGACTGTCACCACTTTCTAAATCGATATCATTTATTTATTTATCGAACAGATGTTGAATATCCGTTCAACATAAATATTCTCATGGGGTTTTAAATATAATTCGGGTTCAAACAGTGCATACAAAACAAACAATACATATAAATATCGAGGAATCCGGTCGGATTCCTCCAACCGGTTTCCGCATCCACAGATGTCGGTCAACACAATTTACACTAACTCTATACTAGGGAATATTCAAATTGATGGAATCAGTATCCAACCGATGGTGTGTACATATGTGACGGTATATAATATTCGACCAAATTAATTTGAATCTACCTAATCGACCATCACACAGCATTCAAACAACATTAAAATATAATTGCAATACTTTAAAATAGATCAGAGTTAGTGATTTTACTCACCTTGGCGCGTTAACCGTTAAATAACGATTTGCGTCGGTTGATTTTATCACGAAATTCCAGTAGCTCTTTTTCTCAGTCCCCTCAGTTCTACAAAGTTGATTTTGCTGCTTCGATCCCAACGTGACCGGTCTGGTTCGGTTCAGTATTTTATTATCGGTTATAAGCCGCTATCAAGGATTCTAACTTCCTTCTCTTCCGGTTACCATTCAAAGACGTTCCACCTCCCCTTCTTCACTTCAATTTCCCATCAGAACCTCAGACTGAACACCTCGAGTCATCGACGAATCCCTTCTTACTTGAAATTTCGACGTTGATAATTCTCTACTACAGTAATTTGACCAACCACCGTAATACTAACTCACATGAGCACTAATAGTTCTACCCTATGGTATATCCAAGATTTGTGCATCTGGATCGCTCCTCCCCGTTTAAACAAACAATCCCGCCTCCTCACTTCACAAGAACAAAACATGCTCCTCTGTACAAAACAACTCCACTACGCCTTCATTCTATTTCCAGAATCATGCATGCCTTCAACAGTTCAACGTTCATCCCATGCAGCTGCTTATGAACCGCATGGATATTGCTTTCTACTTTCCATGCTACAAAACAGTCCAGACATTACCACCTCTCAGCGCCATGCATCAAGTACCAACGCTCCATTTCCTTTTCATGGCACCACGCATCCAATTCTCCACTACACAGTCGGTCCCTGTTTCTCCTTCAAATTCTAACGCAAACAAAACTTCTGAAGTACAAAAACCCATGGGACCGCACTCCACTAGCACTGTAGCGCCTCTTTCCTCAATAATACTCACGTTAAAACGTCTGTTTCCCATTTTGAACTAACTCAAACTTTACCCCATGCAAGCTTTTGCTTTGCTTCCCTTAGTTCCTTCAGTCTAAAACGTTCCAATCTTACTCCACTTCATCTTCGAAACTGTATTAGCCACACACCCTGTCAATTTCCTTTTGTTTCATATTCCAGCATACACCTGAACGATCCGCATGAATATGACACCCATGAACCCAATACTTGGTTGCTGCTCCAACACATTCTGGGACGCGACCCTATCTCCATGTGTTACAACAAACGCTCGCCTCCAGCCTGGGTACTGGCGTCACTTCCTGTACGATACGCACCAAGATCCATAACCTCATGAACCCTTTTCTCCCATCCCCTACACAGCCACTTCAACATCCTTTTCATGCTACAACACAGTCCTTATGTACACTAATTTACGTGTACGCATGGCATCCTTTTTGCTTTGCCATGTATCCATGCGCCTCTTCTGTTATCAAAACATCAACAAGCCATCCTCCCATATACTTCCTCCACTGCTATCCATACATGCACCCTTTCACGTCCCTCCATTTAGTATATATACGCAAGTTCTGGTTCACACTAGAATTCAACACACTTACCTTCTCACCGCCTTGATTACTTCTCAGAATTCACTAACCTTACTTCAACTCAGTTGAGCTTCCATGCATGCACAGTGTATGCGCAAAACACATCATCACTTACCTATAACACCATACTACTCCTCCTCAAACTCCTCCACTGCCGCAACTCCTCGCCATGCAACCACCGACCACATGCTTGCATCGCTCCTTCTCTACCTGCAGTTCTTTGTCTTCATGCACCCAACACTGATCATGTAGAGTAAACCTTATATGAGGTTGGGCCTTCGGCTCCTTCTAGCACAGATCAACGTTTAGGATTTTCTCTTTCTTTCTTTTTTCTTTAGATTTAAAACTTGCATTATATTCACGTATGTATTTCATTGTTTGCCATTAAAAACTCGGCTTGTATCTCTGAAGCCAAACGACTGGAGAGCTCGTGTATTTATAGGAGTTGAGTTCCTTCGTGATGATGGAGTAGGCATATAGGTAGGTTATATTTTTTCTTTAAGGTATAGTAGTATGGGATGATGGTCTTCGTTTTTAGGGTAGCTGCATAGTGATGTTTGATAGGAGAATGGTATAGCATGTGATTATCAGTTTTAGGGTAGGCTCTATATTAAATCCAGTAACTTGCGTTACTTTTCTATGTCAAATGGGAAACCTGCTGTTGTTTAAATAGAAGGGAGAAGGGACCAACCTTATAAAGAAATAAGGAAAATATGTTTGCTTAAGATGTAAGCTGTAGGTTAGAGTAGCACGTCCATCGCTAGAAGAGATAGGGTATGGGGGTTATTTAATGAAAGAGTATGGTCTCTATGTTCCTTTGCCACTAAGTTTCAATATTTTATATAGAGAAAGGTACATGTATGGCTCTTGTGATTTTGTATTTTATTCTCGATATGGCTTTTCTTTGGCACTTGCGCCACCTTGTATTTATAGGATATGTGCTATATTCGGCCTACGGTGTCTTTACTTTACTTCGCATTTTCAATTTACTTTGGCGGTATGGTCTAGAAAGAAGGTTGGTCATAACCGAACGTGTTATACCATAGCTTTTGAATTGACTGGCACCATTGTTAAATTCCTTTTTATATTTATTATACTAACGCAAATAGTATGGGTTGAACCTTTATTGTCCTGTGTAAGAGTAGTCCAAGAGCGAAACTAGAGAAAATATAAATTATCATTAGCATATCAGACTATAGAGGAATGTGAAGAATGAATATATACATAGGTATGTTCTATATTTTAAAACTTAAGTGTACCGTGTTAACGGGAAATTTCGTAAATGTCCAAACTGCTATGGACAGAAATAAGATTACGGTCGTGCCCAGTGAGGTGTCACGATCCCAGAGATATACTAATATCGGTAGATTAACTTATTCTGTGAAACCCCGAAATACCGATACAGGGTGCACAATACTCCAAATAAAAAGTTGCATATTTAATTAATTAAAAATTACAGTAAAATTCTAAAAATTAAATTATCGCTGCGCCTCAAAAGAACCTTATCCCGATTTGCCACCGATGTCAAGTTATATTCAAATAACCGTTACGGTCGATATACGATTTTACAGTGACTTTCTGAATATTTGATTTGGACATATCCTGCAGTCTGTACGACGAAATATCCATTTTCCACTTCCGTTGGAAAGATACAGTTCAACAGATTCTAACGTTTCTCGTTTCGAAGAAATCCGATTCAAAACGAGTCTGGTATACTCAGTTGAAGTTCAGAACGTTAAATTACGAACTACAGGGTCGTTCTGAGCTCGATTATAATTAATATATATTTATACACGTTCAACTTCGTTTTAATTAATATATAAATCCATTTATATTCTGAATTCAATATTTAAACTGATTTAAATATTCAAATACCAACCGACAAAAATGCGAGACGTTACACTATACGATGGAACTGACTGGAAGGACATCAGAGCTCGTTACAATTTATCGCAAAATAAATTGTTCGTCTGAATCAAGCGATGGTTATCGTTATTAACGATGATCGTTCAATGTGAGTAATCTCACTAACTCTGCTCAATTTATATTTTTACAAAATATTTTTAGAATTTATAAATATGGTTGTTTGCTGTGTGTTGGCTATTTGGTTGAACTGCTAGTCAGTTTGAGACGACCCGTAACTTCCCCGGTAAGGAAAGCACGGATTACCTTGAGAACACAACATAATAGAACGCAATCAAAAGAATATTTCATTGTTATTTACAACAATTCCATCAGATTACAGGAATATACAGAGTATGAATAAATATTACACATTTACTAAATATCAGAAATTACAATAAATTACATAACAGTGGAAAAACAATACAAAACACAACTGAAAGCAATACACGGATACAGAGCTTTCCGAGCATCGTTCCAGCTGTAAATCAGGATCCTGTGAATATAAATCTGCAAAATCAAAACTACTAGCTGCCCGTATGGAAAATAGGGGCACCCAGAGTTTAGGTTAAAACAATAAACTCCAGGTCAGTCATGTGACTGGTGTGAGAACTAAAACAGTTATTTAAAACTTTACTTTAAAAGAGAGTAATTCAATGGACCACGCCGTATAACACGGAACGGGTTTCTTCCTAAGAATACTAGTGCATATAACAAAACAGCGCAATGCTTTTTGGAAAAATGAAGCTATTATAAGACCCAGGTCCCATCACACAATGCAACACAAGCCGGAGGATAGGGTTTTCCCTTATAATAGCCAAACATGCTTGGTACGTTTAAAACAAATCATTTGATACTATTATAAGTGTATAGTGTCAAAACAATTCAAATCATAAATATCAATCATAGGCGGCATGGGTACCATCTATCATGTGGCCATACTAGGCTCTACAAATAAAACCGCAATATCACGTATTGGAAATTGGATTTCCGTCATGAATCGAGGCAAGGGGCAAGCTCCTCTCCGTTCGAGACACTCTAGCAAATGTCTCAGGACCCCACTATGATCCTTGGAATCGGTTGGGCCGGTCCTAACCTAACTTTGGAGGATTAGCAATTCCTGAACACACGTTTCTCGGTCCTAACAGACCTATATCCGAGGCGCCTTGCATTCCAACAACCACACAGGTGAAAAATATATATAAATGTCAGCCAGTTTAAGCACTGACACCACTAGCTAGAAAGAAACGTCGTGTTCTCCCAACGGTCTATATCCCGTTTTTGACTCATACCGAGGTGTGAGGCTCGCGAATTCACGTTATACACAAAGTTGCGCCACACAGGCCGTGCTTTGATCATCAACCACAAGACTTTGCTTTTCAACAGAAGCCCTGATCATCTACCACTTAGGCGTGCCACACAGGCAATTCACTCCATGCGACTGATGTCCATCGATATACAACCTCTGAGCTCGTACGTCTCAGAGAAGGGCGTTAAGCAAGAGAATAAATTCTGCGCCGCCAAACAGATGTATATTTAATAGTGATCAATCAACACAGAATAAAATCAAATGTCATACACACAGTCCATTTACAAGTTCGTTCTGGGTCTGAACGAAACCGGAGGCACTTTCCTCGCATATCCATCAATCTCCAAGTACGTTTGGACGATCACCAACTGATTCCCTCATCTTGGGTGTACAGCCCAATCAAGATCATCAGTAATCACACAAACGATGTGAAGACTTCCGGTCTTCCACCACCGTCTTCAACTTCGACATATCGTCGAATCGGTTATTCAGAATGGGTATAAACACGGCCTTTCTGAATAACCCGCGTATATAATAAACACGTGTTACACAAACACAACATACGCCTCATTCCAATTCAGGATATTCTTTTATTCAAATTTGATATTCTTAGGGAAAGGTTCCCATTAATTTTATCAAAGATAAATTCTTCTAAATTTATTCTTTAATCTTCCTTTGGACATCATTTCAAATCATATTATGGTTTTTCAAACTAGTCGGGATTAGCGAACCACACCGAAGTAATTACTTATTTTATTTCCCAATCCCAACCTATTCATCCCGTGGAGAAAAACTGGTAATACTCAATATCTAACACCACGGTGTTATCGGTAAATATCAATTACCATTTCACGTTCAAATCTAATTAAGATTTAACTATCGCTTTGGAGCAAAACTGGTGATACTCCATTCTCGATCACTTTTCAGATTTGATAATTTAAATTATCAATTCACATTTCAATCTAATTAAAGATTCATTAAAACTTCACTTAGTTTTAATCTTCCCTAAAATCAATAACCTGTCTTTAACTGGGTTAAAGAACCAATGTCATCTAAAACACGGCTCACGATAAACCCAAAATAACTTTTCATTGTTAATCGGGTTAAAGAACAGGTGTTATTCAAAACACCGCTCATGATAAACCCAAGAACAATTTAAATTCAATTCCAATTAATATTATTTAATTGGTACACTTCATTAAATCTAAATAGAAAGATTTAATCTTTTTCTCAACTGGGCTTAAGAACAGTGTTAATGAAGACACCATTCACGATAAACCCAAATCACGTTTGATATTAAATACAAGGCTCTGAATAGAAAATATATCGGCTCATATTCAATATCGAATTATACGACCAACAATTATCGTATCGGAAATAACGATATAAAATATATCTTTCAAATTTCCACAACCATATCTGTATAATCACAAAATCCAACATCGAAATATTCCGAAGACAATTTCGATTCAAATCATTTCTTATGTTTTTACACAAATTATTACTATTTTTAATAATTTTATCAAAGTCCGTACAGGCGATTTCCATCAACCTCCATCGAACTGCACTTACAGTGACCTTTTCCAAATTGGATTTGGACATAATTCCAAATCCAACCGTTAGATTTCAAATTTCTAATATTCATTGGAAAGCTCTTTTCGATACGAACCCAAGGTTCCGGTTTCAGGAGAATCCGACAGTCGGATCTCCCATAATGTCCATTCGAAGTCAATGGTCGAGATTCACGAACAGCCGCGGCGCAGCGCGTTCTATTCAGGCCATTATGTATATATAATATATATATATATATATTTCGTCGATTTCCTTTTAAAATGTATTTTATAAATCGTTTTAAATTCGTTTTCAAAACCATTTCAACTCTATATTCAATTTCAAATCAAAATCGAATATTTCATATCATTACTATATAAATGATAATATTTTCAAAATGTTATATTTTGAAATCACTTCCTTTTCTATAATTATTATAAAAACGAATATAATCGATATAAATATCGCTCACGTCAAAATGGCGCATCTCTAATCAACACGGCTTTATATATTTCAATAAACTCGTTATTCTATTCAACAAATGAATATTTATTCTATTCAACACATGAATTTTTTTTTCAACACATGAGCACTGTCAACACATGACTATTTTCATTATTTAATATATTTTATAAAATTATGGTATCTATCGTTTGATTTTTAAATCAGACTCCAACCGTAAAGTAGTAAGAGAATGATTCCCTAAGTATTAACCCCGAAGGTCGAAACAAATATCAGATCAATACCCAGGAAACCACTCATCTTATCTATTTTCCAGTTAGTTTATAACTTTAAATATGATAAAGATGTAAATTTTATTGTTAAAATATTTCTTTCAACACATGATTATTTTCAACACATGATTATTTTTATTTTATAATATTCTTTATTTCCCGAATTGGAATGAGGCCCAATCAATTACCATATAATGTTAATTATATGGATTCCACACAACACACATATATAATAACACTGACAAATAATCAACCGTCATCCAAAGTTCACTACACTGTATAAGCATCAAATATAGATATTTAACGCTTATAATAGCCTGTCAATCAATCGATCGACATACAACTAATTACTGGGATTAGTGTATGCCGTATTTCATCCCAATACCCGTTTGGGGTTTCAAATCAACAAACACAGATTTTTATTTATTCACATACCCGTTAAAAATTATATTTTTAATGATAAAATATTTTTAACTGCATAAATATTTCATTTCATTTCATATAACACAATCAAATTTCACCACAACAAACAATCAAACATACAAGCCATCCATGGTCTGTGGACGATGGGTGTCGGGTGCTACTAAGCACCGTCTGCATCCTAGCATATATTTTAATTAGAAAATAAAATTTAAAGTGAGAAGTTCTCACCGACTAGCTAATCCAAACGCCACGACTCTTCATATGTAGAAATCTTCGCCGTGCTCGCCTTTTGTCAATTTCGTTGTTCGTAGCCACTACATATATAAAAATCACATTTTTATATTCTTTATTATATGAAAATTCTATTTTTACACCGCTACTATATAGATAAAAATTCTATTTTTACACCGCTACTATATAGATAAAAATTCTATTTTTACACCGCTACTATATAGATAAAATTCTATTTTTATAACGGTGTTCATATAATAAAGATTATATTTTTATCACGCTATTCTCTATATAAAAATTATATTTTTATATATATAAAGATCGTATTTTTATATCACGGCTTCATATGTAAAAATCACTCCTTTACAACGCTACTTCCATGATAAAAATTATATTTTTATCTTGCTAGCAATACAATAAAAATTATATTTTTATTACTCTACATGAATAAAAATCGTATTTTTATATCTCCTACATAATAAAGATCAAATTTTTATTCTTTCTAAAATATAAAAATCATATTTTTATCCTTGTACATGATTAAAAATTATATTTTTATACTCAAAAAATTATTTCAAACGTATATAAAAATCCAACCTTCCTTGTAATTAAAAAAAACCCGATTTCTCTTATAATTAAAAATCATTTCATTTCAGTTCTAAAAATCCCAACTTATGATTTAAAATTCACAACTTTTAAACTATAAAGATCTAATCTTTATTTGTATTTCATATAGATAAAAACCTGATTTTTATTTACAAAAATCCTCCCTTTTTAAATCACTAACAATTATACAATAAACTGAGAATAAAATAAAATATAAAAACTCACTGTTTTTGCAAAAATCGACACTTTGTCGAAGGTGGAAGGCTTCCCGCTGTCGGGTCAGTGGCCATTGGGCGTCGGGGTTCGTTGCTGATGTTTGGAGGTGGGGGTGTGATTTGGTGGAGCTAGGGTTTGTGGGAGCTGCGGGGTTCATGGGAAATAAGGGGGCTCGCGTGCTGCGCTTGAGGGAAGGAGGGAGGACGGTGACGCAGAGGCTGGAGTGGGGGCGTGATCGCTGGTGGCGCGCTCCTGGGGGCGCAGCTCCGATCGAATCGTCGGAGCCTTCCTTTTTTTTTCTTTGATCTGATTACTGAACTAACGGGGGAGGGGGGGAGGGAAGAAGGATATGGGGGGTTTATAAAATTATATATATATTTAATTTATTTTAAAAAACGGTTGACTTTTTGTTCGGACTCCAATCGAGGCCCACCGACTGTCGTCCCTAGCTAATTATCCTCATTTCGAACACAATGGGATATGTCACGTAGGCTGATTCGATTGTTTCGATCAGTTTTCATCAAAATCAACATATAACTCTATATATTGAATTTGAACGCGTATTTCAATTTACCGGGGCCACATACGAACTCTAAAAATTCTCAAAAATATTTTCTAGCTTCGTATTGACGATACGGTCCTAACAAAAACTAGTTTCGTCGAATTCTGAGACCGTTTGAAAACAGCCATTTTTCAGTTGATTAAAATCAATTGAAATTGGTCAAACGCATTTTATTTCGCCACGCTCACATATTGATTCGAAAAATTATGAATTTTGAAACCTAGCAATAATTTGACATCGCGGATCCAACAAAAGTGGTTTCGTCGAAAACCGAGGTCATTTGCAAAATTTTTATTTTTAAGGGCCAGAATTCCATAGCGACTATTCTGAATTTTCAACTGGACGTATCTTTTTATCCCCGCTATGAAATTTCAATTTTTAGGATTCGTTGGAAAGATATTCTCGAATAGATTCAAATATTTTTTGTTTCACTAAAATCTAGATTATTTCGCACCCGGTACATTCATTTGAAATTTGAAATCGAATTTTCGAACTACCGTGCCATTTTCAATTCCTTTTATAATTATAAATAATTATTTTTATATTCTAAAGACGACGTATATAAATATATACGTTCTAATTCTATTCAAAATAAATTTCTCGTTGTTTCTATTTAAAATAATTCATTTTAAATAATCAAAATTCGCTAAATTCACCAAAATAAATTTTTTAAATTGGCTCGCATTTCCGGCTTGTTACACAGTTGATTGAAAATATAGATAACGACATAGATATACATCGTTAATCAAATATTGATTCTGTTTAGCAGAATATTTCATAGTAAAATGAAATTGATGTTAATTTTATTGTTTAACATCTGTGGATGCAGGGAAATAGGTCGGAGGGACCCAACTGGGTTCCTCAACAATTATTTTACTGTTTTTCATATATTGTGTTATATGATGTGATATGAAATCTGTTGTTGATTTTATATGTTGGAATGATACCAATCATTGTTATATGGTACGTTAAATACCATAGGGAACACTGAAATGTTGAAAAGGAAATTTTCAATGTTATATTGAAAAAGAAATATTTATAAAATCAAAGATTTTATAAAAAAGGAAACCCTTTATTTAGAAAATAAATAGACTAAAAAGGAATATTTATTTATTAATCAAATAGATAGAATTGAAAAGAAATATATGTAAACCATTTACAAATAGAATTAAAAAGGAATATTTATTGGAAAAATAACTAGAATGGATAGAGGAAATATGTGAAAGATAAATAGAAAAGGGAATAGTTAGATTATAAAAAGAATTACTTATTAATTCAATAGATTTTATCAAAAGAAAATATTTTATAAAATAAATAGAATTATCAAAAACGGATTGATTTTGAAAATAAATAGATTATAAAAGGAGATACTTGAAAAGTGACTAGAATTGTATAAAAAGAGGATTTTATATTTGAAAAGATTTCAGCCCATGCTTCGCACACGGGTATAACATGATATGGACTTAAAGCAAAGATTTTAAATAGAATCTATTTTAACCGATAGATTGAGAAGATTAATTTATAAATAATATTTTATAAATAAAATAAAATATTTATCATTGGATAAATAGAATATATAAGTCAAGACTTATATAGAGAAGTAAGAATCGATTTCAACATCGATATTTAAACTGAATAAACATAAAGTGAATAAAAGGAGTAAACCGGTTAGAGTTAATTAGATAGAGTTAAACGAATTAGAATTAATTGAATATTAGTTATTCAATTAGAGTTGATCGAATATAGTTACTTGAGATAGAGTTAGTCAAACAAAGTTAATTAGGATGTGTTGCCATTTCGTTACGACTGTTAGCGTAATTCGTAGGGCTGCAGATAGCCTATGGCGGTCGGATGTTTCCTGAGGGGATCAGGCGTAACCATTGTGATCGCTGCGATCTAGAGTCAGGCGAATGGAGTTAAATCGAATATTAGCCATTCGAAATAAAGTTTAAAACAGACATAGTTATTCAAATATAAGTAAATCGAATATTAGTTATTCGATAGGAATTAAATAAGTTGAGTTAATCAAGTAAGTTAATCAAGTTGAGTTAATCGAGTTAAGTTAGTCAAGATGAGTTAATCAAACCAAGTTAATCCAAAAGAGTTAATCCAAAGGAGTTATTCGAAATAGTTATTCGAATACAATTAAAGGAGTTAATCGAATATAGTTTATTCGAAAGGAGATTAATCGAATGCAAATCATTTGTAGAAAGTTAATCGAATGTAAATCATTCGAAGAGAGATTATCGAATATAGTTATTCGATGAAAGAGTTATCGAATATAGTTTATTCGAAAACGAGCTATCGAATAGAGATTATTCGAAAAGAGAATTATACATTGAATTCGATTATATCGAAATTCGGGAAAGTAATATTTGCTTTCTGGTTAAATCAAGAATTACTTATTTATTTATAGATGAGTGGTTTAGTTATTGAGTTAAATTAAGGATAAAAGTTACATTTTTGAAGTTGGATATTCAAGAAGAAAGGAATTTTAATGCTATAGTTGAATCAATGTTTTAAAATAAAGAAGGGGATTCCTAAATAGAATCCGAGTATATAAGGAAGTGTTAAAGATGTGAAAGGTGAACTTTTTCTATTTCGAGGTTAGAAATGTTGTTCAGTTAAGGTCTGAGAGGTAATTATACCCCAACTTGATTGACTTCGTTTTTAACTGAGGGATGGGTAAGGTTCGATAGTGAAGATTGATTAAGTGAATTTAGTTAATGAGTGTAATGGTTTAAATTGGCTTAGTGATGTTTTATTTAAACATCTGTTTAAATCAAATGAATAAGTTTTGGAAATATTTTCC
Organism: Allium sativum; assembly: GCA_030737875.1. Taxonomy (NCBI): domain Eukaryota; kingdom Viridiplantae; phylum Streptophyta; class Magnoliopsida; order Asparagales; family Amaryllidaceae; genus Allium; species Allium sativum. The sequence goes on along the minus strand of CM060915.1, from coordinate 44,624,811 downwards.
AAACATAATCAGAGATATTTTCTAATCATAGAAAATGAACTGTAAATGAGAAGGAATACTAGAATGACAGTGATACGTGAAATAGAAATGGAAATGTTTTCCAATAATTGATGACGTATATTTCCTGAATTTAGAAAATAAGAAATAATAAGTATATAGAAATGGGAAAAGAATAAATACATGATTATTTAATTAAAACAGATAAGTGTGGATTGATGATTGATCGATAGAATTTCCATCTGGAAATAATATCGTTGTTTGCACACCTGTTTTTTTTTATAGTTAAATCACCGACTATCGAAGTATTTGACCATTTTTCCGTCGTCAATACGGAGAGACCGGGATCAAATTCACTATCTGAAAACCACTCTGTATGGACGTTAGCGTTGCGATCAAATATGATGAAAATCATTGAAGACGGAGTTATGCAAGGGCTATCCTATTTACAGAATAGTGCCTTCGGTTTGTCCAGTCCCAGGACAAACGTGAATGGACGAATGTCCGACACAGTACATCTAATGAATCGCGTAAGTTGATCCCTTCAAACGTACTTACGTTTGGTGGCGGAGGAATTCGTTTCTCTTAGCTTTATACCCGTGGTATTTTTGGGAAATCAGTTTGTGATTTGGCGGGTATGACGATGTGGCATTCAAAGTAAATGAATGTATGATCTGTCAAAGATACGTTATGACCTCAAGCCTCATCAACCGGGAAATGACAGAAATCGGGCAGGCAGCATGGCTAAGTGGGTCGCTCCCATTAGGGTGTATACCACCTATCTAGAGGAAATCTCATTCATTCTTTTATCTATTCCATGTTGTCCCTTTTCAGGAAACGGTGGGTAGCTCCCAACCGTTGGTGGTGTACATTCGATACACTCAAGCGAAATGAGTGGTCGGTCATGTGTGGGCCGGGTTGCAAGACGTTCTTGTTGAACCCAGTGTATTCGTCTCTAGAGATACTATCGGCAGGTGGTCCCATACCTTGTCATAGTCGGAATCCAATCTCCAATAAGCGCCCGTGGTTTTGTTTGTATATTATATATGTGGAACGTGAGATGCAAGCGTTCTGCTAGATTCTACTTACTTGTGATTAGACATTATTATAATATCGGAGAAGTATTGATTTTTCCAAAATTGTTTTGGTTATCGCAAGGTAAAAGCCATCCGTGTTTATGTGTGGATTAGTCTTACGATTATCTTTTCTTTGAAAAGGATTTTGAAAAGTTAAACCAAATGATTTGAGTTTACTCACACCAGTCCCATGACTGACCCGGAGTTTTTTTTGTTTTTTTTTTGTTTTCCCTGAACTCTTGGGTGCCCAAATTTGTACGGGCAGTCAAGTAGTTCAGGTCTTTATAGATATACTTGGAGGAGCTTGAAGCAGGAGGCTTCAGGATTATATAGCTATTGTTATTTCCGTTGTGTGTAAGTGTTGTACTCTGATAATTTTATTGTATAAATATACTGTTTTATTGCAAAGTTATGTTATACATTATATTTTATTCATTCCGCTGTGAGATTCGTATTTACTCTGATTGTGTTCTTCTTCTTCTTCTTCTATTCTAATTTTCTATCTTATCTATTCTCACCCTCTAACTTCTTTCTATTAATGATCAGGTATTTCCGATGTCTGAATAGTCAACATGGTAGTTTTGTGTTGATTTTCGGAGTCGAAAATCCTAGTTCGTTACAGTGGTATTAGAGCTGAAGTGTAACGACCCGGATTTTCGGCGACTTTGGTTATTGAATAAGCTCCATGTCGATAACCAAAACATCGAAAAATCCCGGTAATTAATGAAAGAAATTAGAGGGTGAGAATAGATAAGATAGAAACTTAGAATAGAAGAAGAAGAAGAACACAACATCAGAGTAACACGAACCTCACAGCGGAACGAATAACATATAATAGATAACATAACTTTGAAATATAACAGTTATGTATACAATAGCACTTATCAGAGTACAGCACTTACAACACAGCGGAAATAAACTATAGCTAAATGATCCAGAAGCCTCCTTCTTCAGCTCTTCAAGTATATATGTAAATCCCAACTACTTGACTGCCCGTACAAATTTAGGCACCCAAGAGTTTAGGGAAAACAACAAAGTAAACTCCGGGTCAGTCATGGGACAGGTGTGAGTAAAACAGTTTAAACAGGTATATGAACAAGTAAACGATATCTCATAAGACCACGCCGCAGAACGGAACGAGTTTTTCCCTTATGAGAATCCAAAATATCTTTATATCAAAAACCTTTTGATATTATAATAATGTCTATGTACAAATAGATATCAACTAGCAGAAACGCTTTCATCTCACGTTCTACATATATAGTATACAATCAAAATCGCAAGCACATATTGGATAATGGATTTCCAACTATGACAAGGTATGGAACCACCTTCCGATCAGTGTACTCTAGGAACGATACACTGGAGTTCAACAAGAACATCTTGTAACTCAGCCACACATGACCGACCACTCATTTCGCTTGAGTGTATCGAATGTATATCACCAACGGTTGGGATCAGCAACCGTTCCCGTATATATATATGGGACAACATTGATAGATTTAAGAAAACAAATGAATATTCTCTAGATAGGTGATTATACACCCTACTTCGGTGCGACCGACTTAGCCATGCTGCCTGCCCGATTTATGTCATTTACCGGATGATGAGGCTAGAAGCTATGCTTTATCATCATATCAGATTCACTTTGAATGCCACATTGTCAGATCCATCGAAAATCACTAATTGACGTCTACAACAGTACATTACGTGTTAGCTAAAGAAGTTTCCTTCTCCGCTTCCACTCTTGGTACGGTTGAAGAAATCAATGTACGTGACCTTTCTGGAAATACTCTGTTAGACATTCATCCACACAAGTCATCCTCATTCACTTTGAATGTTACATCGTCATACCGGCCAAATCACAAATTGATTTATCCAAAAATAACACGGGTATACAGCTTAGAGAAACGAATTCCTCTGCCACCCAACGTGAATACGTTTGAACAGATCAACTTACGTGATCCATTGGATATACTCTGTCAGACCTTCGTCCATACAAGTTGCCCTGGGACTGGACAAACCGAAGGCACTATTCAGTATATCCATCTTAGTCACTGTTATCTAAGACTTATACAACAGCCCTTGCATTTTACTCCGTCTTCAATTATCTTTGGCATATATGATTCGCGACGCTTATGCCAATACAGAGTGGTTCTTCGGATAATAATCCAACCGGCCTCTCCATATTAACAACGTTAAAATGGTCAAAACTTTGATAGTCTGTGATTTAACTATCAAAGAAAAACAAGTGTGCAAACAACGATATTATTTCCAAATGGAAATTATATCGATCAATCATCAACATATATATGTATATATATTCACATTGCCTTATTTTCTATGTTCAGAAAATATATGTTATTAACACTGGAAAACGTTTTCCATTTGTTTATTTACAAATCACTACTCTTCCCCAACTATCAGTCCCTGACTGTGAACTAGTATGAGAACAATTCCCTAAGTATAAATCCCGAAGGCCGAAACCAACATCAGATAGACACTTAGAAAACCATTCAATTTACTAATCTCTAGTCAGTTCTAATTTTACTTAACTCTATTTGATTAACTCTGATTGATTAACTCTAACTGGTTAATTCTAACCGATCAACTCTAACTGGTTTTACTTGGTTTGACTAACTCAATTTATTAACTCGACTGACTAATTTAACTCGATTAACCTAACTTGATTTACTTATATTGATTAACTGAACTAATCACTTTGATTAACTCGACTAATTCACTTTGGTTAACTTAACCAATTCACTTAACTAATTCACTTAGTTTAACCTAACTATTCACTTAACTCCTGTCGAATAAACTATATTCGATAACTCCTCTAACTCTATTCCAATAAACTATATTCGATTAACTCCTTTACTCTATTCGAATAAACTATATTCGATTAACTCCTTTGATTTAACTAATATTCTATAACTCACTTCGATTAACTAATAATCGATAACTCCTTCTAATAAACTATATTCGATAATCTCCTCTCGAACAACAAGTTCGATAATACCTTTCGATGAAACTAACATCGATTAACTCCTTTCGATGAAACTAACATCGATTAATTCCTTTCGATGACTAACATCGATTAACTCCTTTCGATGACTAACATCGATTAACTCCTTTCGATGACTAACATCGATTAACTTCTTTCGATGACTAACATCGATTAACTCCTTTCGATGACTAACATCGATTAACTCCTTTCGATGACTAACATCGATTAACTCCTTTCGATGACTAACATCGATTAACTCCTCTCGATGACTAACGTCGATTAATTCCTTTTGATGACTAACATTGATTAACTCCTTTCGATGACTAACATCGATTAACTCCTTTCGATGACTAACATCGATTAACTCCTTTCGATGACTAACATCGATTAACTCCTTTCGATGACTAACATCGATTAACTCCTTTCGATGACTAACATCGATTAACTCCTTTCGATGACTAACATCGATTAACTCCTCTCGACGAACTTGACTCGATTAACTCGACTAACTTAACTCGACTTACTTGGTTCGACCAATTCGATTCGATTAACCCGGCTCGACTAACTTGGTTTAACAAACTCGATTAACTTGACTGGATTAACTCGACTTGAATTAACTTAAATCGATAACTCAATTTGATTAAACTTAACTTAATAACTCAAATTGATAATCTTACTTCTAACTCACTTCGACTCATTTGGATTAATCCGTTTCATTAACTCATTTTGGCTAACTCGCTTAGTCTAACTTGCTTTGGTTAACTTACTTTGGTTAACTCACTTTGGTTAACTCGACCTTGGTTCACTTGGTTTAACTCGACTTACTTAACCCAACTGGTTTACTCTAATGGTTTTCACTTATTTGAATAATTCCTATTTGATAACGTTTATTCATTTATAAAGATTTACTTTTTAGTAACGGTTCTTCACTTTATAAATGTTCTCTTTTTCAATTTGCCTATATTTATTTCATATAAATATTTCCTTTATAACTTTATTTATTTCCTACATAAATATTTCCTTTTAATTCTTTATTTATTTCCTACATAAATATTTCCTTCTATATTTGGTTTCCACAAATATTTCCCTTTTATTTGGTTTTCACAAATATTCCTTTTATATATTCTAACTCCTTAAATTTCCGGGAAAATTCGCCATAACCTCCTTTGTATCGGGAGCATCGGGAAAATCCCCAAACCCGCCACACAGGCCTTTCCACTCAAAAGAAAATGTTTTGAAATTATTTTATTTTTCTATGTATCTCCTATTTATAAATATTCCTATTTATAAATATTCCTTATTTATAAATATTCCACTTTATAAATATCTCTTATTTATAAATATTCCATTTTATAAATATTCTATTTTCAATATCACTTTGAAAATTCCCTTATCAGCATTTCGGTATGTTATGGTATTCAATCATATCAAATCACGATGTTCAATATCGTCCAAGTACATATAATTGCCCACAGATTTTATATCACATCATATAACAATATATGAAAAACAATAAAATAACTATTGAGGAATCCAGTCGGATTCCTCCAACCTGTTTCCCTGCATCACAGATGTTAGACAATAGAATAACATCGATTTCACTTCACTGTTAAATATTCTGATAAACAGAATCGACATATAAATATTTAATAGTTTTTATATATATATATATACATATATATATAATATTTTTACTAACTGACTAGCAGTTCAATCAACCAACACCCAACAATCAGACAATTTTAACAGTTCTAAAAATACAACATGAAAATACAAACTGTTCAGTGTTGGTGAGTTTTACTCACATTGGACGATCATCGTCAATGACGATAACCATCGCTTGATCCAGACAATTTATTTTGCTATAAATTGTAACGGACTCCAATTGACTCGCGGTCAGTTCCATTGTGTAGTGTCCGTCCATACGATCCTATCGGATCTTGTTTCATTGAATTTTGATCATGCACGAGCAAGTTATTGTGTTTACAAGTTTATATAAACGTTAAATAGCTAAGTGATTTAAATTTAAACCTTAGTGGGCCTTAACCCTTCATTAGACCAAACACCAATTCGTACTGGCCCAACCACAATGCTTCTTCCCCAACCACGAAATCCCACTGCTCCCAATTACCCACGACAGTACCATTTTCCACCACTTCATCCACCTCATTCCCCTTTGATACTCCATCGATTCAAGAACCGACAACACCAACCACCTCCTCTTCGAAATCTCCTTCCTCCTAACCTCTCAAAGCTACTCTCGACATCACCGTATAAATCCCGTCGAGACCCCATATACCCGAACCTGGTGATAACATCCGACCTCAGTCACCACCAAATCACCCCAAAAACTCACCGCAAGTCCCATTCGACTTCCTGAACTACATGGTAACCTCAAAAACATACATTGATGGCTCCCCGTCCTCCTGTGATGAACCCTAGCTCCCTGACTTCGACGCAGAAAAAAATGTCGAGCTTTGAAAACTCCATCGCATGACTTCCGAATGGTGTCAAACCGAAGGGGATCTCTCAAGGAACTGATATACATGAGTATTATGATTTTATAGATTTTATTTCATTTGTGTTTGATTTTCCTTTCTTCATTTTTTTGTTACTAGGATGGAAGAGATTTGTGGCTGCTTGAAATTTGCTTATATAAGTGAACGGGTTTTTCTTGTGGTTGAAAAGGAAGGATGTGGCTTCATTTTGATCCACTTACTCATTTAGGATATTTTATTGAATATCATTTTATATCCATCTCTGCACTCTAAAAATCCGTACGATCACATATGATACCTAAAAATCACGAAACTGAACATGTAGCTAGAGTTCGACATTACGGTCCCAACGAAACTGGTTTCGTCGAATTTCGACTTCGTATGCCCACACAGTGTATTTTTAACCGTCGAAATACTGATTGCTTCTCACTCTAAAAATCCGTACGGCCACACAGTGCCTCTAAAAATCACGAAACTGGAAATCTAACAACTATTTGACATTGCGGATCTAACAAAATTAGTTTCGTCGAATTCCGACTTCATTTGTAAAAGTGGCTATTTTTAACGCTCTAAATAGCCTATTTAAATATATAAATATATTTAAATATAATTGAATTAAATATTAAAATTAATTATTATCGTCTGTATTCATAGTGGAATACCATACAGCTCTAGAATATTCCTATATGAATTTCTAACTCGATATTCACTTTTGGGTCAACCCGATATTCGATTTATATTGAAATTCCTTTTTGAAATATAAATAATCCCTTTACAAATTATAAAGGAATTCCACAACGACTTTTCTAAAATTTGATTTGGACATATCTCAAAATCTACACAATGAAATCCCGATTTTTCTCTTCCACTAGAAAGATATACTCCACCAGCTCCACACGTTTCTTGTTTCACAGAAATCCGATTTAAAATGAATCTTGTATATTCAGTTGAAGTTCAAATCGCCAAATAGCGAACTGCCGCGCCATTTCGAGCTCTATTTTAATTATATTATAATTCTACGTTCAAACTGACATCGATTGAATATATTCTTCAATATAATTCAACTCTAAGCTGAATTAAATCTTAGGGATGACCCAATTCACAGAATATTGTGATTTCCAATATTTTGATTATTTCTGAATTAAATATATTATTTAATTAAATTAAATATTCCATATTATTTAATTAACGACGATTAAATTCCCTAAATCACTATTTATATAATTAAATAAATTAATTATAATACCTCTGACAGTGCGGGTCATTACATTCTTCCCCACTTAAAATAATTTCGTCCTCGAAATTGCTAAGTTAGAGGACGACCTTATCTATTGGAATTCCTAAGATTTGTTTACCCCTTATCTCTTGTTTCTCTGAACCAATTAATATCGATTCCGATATTAATTCCTTCCGACTAACTAAAATTTTCAAAAATTCTGAAAATTTTCTAACACTTTAAATTTTTGAAAAATTTCGCCAGCACCTCCTTTGTACTGGTCAATAGCTCAAACTCCAACTCGCCTCTCTGGGCCTTCTTCAACCCAAAAGAAAATCAAAACGCCAAACGGCTTGCCAATTCGGCTCATAAATTCAAAACTCATATAAAATATAAACTTGTACCTTTTTGTTGGGCATATCATTATATCCCTACCATCTGTTATCAACTCGGCATATACAAATGCCATCCCAATCAACTCCAACCAATTTATTCTTAACACGACCATTCGCTTATTCAAGCCGAATCCAATTTCAAATTCGAGTTTCAAATTCCAAACTCTCAACTTATCATTTCAATTCCAAATCCATATTATTCCCTAATCACTTCCAGTTTTTCTTAACCGATCATCTCAAGTTAAATTCTGGTTTATTATTTACTTTTACCATCCCATTCGAATTAATTTCACAAGTTAAATTTTAATTTCTAGAACTTAAATTCCCGGTTTTATTTCAAATCAAATTTGAAATCATAATACCAATTCAAAACCTTTGAATTTCTTAACAATTTGTTTTCTCAAAACAATTCAAATCAAAATCTCTGGTAGTAATCCACCACTTAGAACTCGAAAATCACACCGATGATACTGCGCAGTCATCATCGGAATTATTTTCCAGCGACCCAAGTGATTTCAATACTATATCATTTTCAATACCATTACTAAATACTTCCATTTTGAAAACATTTCAAAATCTCCCAGGAACTTAAAATTTCCTTATTTTAATTCCAAATCTGATTTAAATTCATATTTAATTCATCTTATTTCATATACTTTACTTATATGATTCTGATTGGTTATATATAACCATTTAACATGTTATAATCTTACTCGATTATAATCACAACCTATATATGATAATATAGCACATATCCATACTGTGTCGGCCCATCGTATTCAAGTGTTTATAAACTCCTACCGATACAGTGGATCAAACTGATCGACCAGAACTCATAAACGACTTAACCAATAAATCTCCACAATATAAAACAATTTTTATACCAATAACAAATACGTTCACTCATATATATACACTCAAACTCAATCTAGGGTACTACTAACCCTATCTCTACCGAGTCACGCCACAGAGCCAAGTAATTCTTAACTTAAGCTCTGATACCAACTGTAACAACCCGGATTTTCGGCGACTTTGGTTATCGACATAATCTCGATGTCGATAACCAAAACATCGAAAAATCCCGGTAATTAATGAAAGAAATTAGAGGGTGAGAATAGATAAGATAGAAACTTAGAATAGAAGAAGAAGAAGAACACAACATCAGAATAACACGAACCTCAAAGCAGAACGAATAACATATAATAGATAACATAACTTTGAAATATAACAGTTATGTATACAATAGCACTTATCAGAGTACAACACTTACAACACAGCGGAAATAAACTATAGCTAAATGATCCAGAAGCCTCCTGCTCCAGGTCTTCAAGTATATCTGTAAATCCCGACTACTTGACTGCCCGTACAAATTTAGGCACCCAAGAGTTTAGGGAAAACAACAAAGTAAACTCCGGGTCAGTCTTGGGAGTAGGCTTTGCAACCATTCCTTCATCCCCCTAGATAGCAGGTTAATATCCCACCGTGACTTACATTAGTACCCCAGTCCATACTTTACGGCCAGCCTTTCGACTTCACAACCAACCCTCATTTTCGGGACATGTAGGGGTAAGAGTCTCCCGTTCGCCACCTAACGAAAAACGAGAATCCCCTATCATGAAACACATGCAAAGCACGCAACATGGACTGGTGTGAGTAAAACAGTTTAAACAGGTATATGAACAAGTAAACGATATCTCATAAGACCACGCCGCAGAACAGAACGGGTTTATCCCTTATGAGAATCCAAAATATCTTTATATCAAAAACCTTTTGATATTATAATAATGTCTATGTACAAATAGATATCAACTAGTAGAAACGCTTTCATCTCACGTTCTACAAATATAGTATGCGATCAAAATCGCAAGCACGTATTGGATAATGGATTTCCAACTATGACAAGGTATGGAACCACCTTCCGATCAGTGTACTCTAGGAACGATACACTGGAGTTCAACAAGAACATCTTGTAACTCAGCCACACATGACCGACCACTCATTTCGCTTGAGTGTATCGAATGTATATCACCAACGGTTGGGATCAGCAACCGTTCCCGTATATATATGGGACAACATTGATAGATTTAAGAAAACAAATGAATATTCTCTAGATAGGTGATTATACACCCTACTTCGGTGCGACCGACTTAGCCATGCTGCCTGCCCGATTTCTGTCATTTACGGATGATGAGGCTAGAAGCTACGCTTTGTCATCATATCAGATTCACTTTGAATGCCACATTGTCAGATCCATCAAAAATCTCTAAATGACGTCTACAACAGTACATTACGAGTTAGCTAAAGAAGTTTCCTTCTCCGCTTCCACTCTTGGTACGGTTGAAGAAATCAATGTACGTGACCTTTCTGGAAATACTCTGTTAGACATTCATCCACACAAGTCATCCTCATTCACTTAGAATGTCACATCGTCATACCCGCCAAATCACAAATTGATTTATCCAAAAATAACACGGGTATACAACTTAGAGAAACGAATTCCTCTGCCACCCAACGTGAATACGTTTGAACAGATCAACTTACGCGATCCATTGGATATACTCTGTCAGACCTTCGTCCATACAAGTTGTCCTGGGACTGGACAAACCGAAGGCACTATTCAGTATATCCATCTTAGTCACTGTTATCTAAGACTTATACAACAGCCCTTGCATTTTACTCCGTCTTCAATTATCTTTGGCATATATGATTCGCGATGCTTATGCCAATACAGAGTGGTTCTTCGGATAATAATCCAACCGGTCTCTCTATATTAACAACGTTAAAATGGTCAAAACTTCGATAGTCTGTGATTTAACTATCAAAGAAAAACAAGTGTGCAAACAACGATATTATTTCCAGATGGAAATTATATCGATCAATCATCAACATATATATATATATATATTCACATTGCCTTATTTTCTATGTTCAGAAAATATATGTTATTAACACTGGAAAACGTTTTCCATTTGCTTATTTACAAATCACTACTCTTCCCCAACTATCAGTCCCTGACTGTGAACTAGTATGAGAACAATTCCCTAAGTATAAATCCCGAAGGCCGAAACCAACATCAGATAGACACTTAGAAAACCATTCAATTTACTAATCTCTTGTCAGTTCTAATTTTACTTAACTCTATTTGATTAACTCTGATTGATTAACTCTAATTGGTTAATTCTAACCGATCAACTCTAACTGGTTTTACTTGGTTTAACTAACTCAATTTATTAACTCGACAGACTAATTTAACTCGATTAACCTAACTTGATTTACTTATCTTGATTAACTGAACTAATCACTTTGATTAACTCGACTAATTCACTTTGGTTAACTTAACCAATTCACTTAACTAATTCACTTAGTTTAACCTAACTATTCACTTAACTCCTGTCGAATAAACTATATTCGATAACTCCTCTAACTCTATTCGAATAAACTATATTCGATTAACTCCTTTACTCTATTCGAATAAACTATATTCGATTAACTCCTTTGATTTAACTAATATTCTATAACTCACTTCGATTAACTAATAATCGATAACTCCTTCAAATAAACTATATTCGATAATCTCCTCTCGAACAACAAGTTCGATAATTCCTTTCGATGAAACTAACATCGATTAACTCCTTTCGATGAAACTAACATCGATTAATTCCTTTCGATGACTAACATCGATTAACTCCTTTCGATGACTAACATCGATTAATTCCTTTCGATGACTAACATCGATTAACTCCTTTCGATGACTAACATCGATTAACTCCTTTCGATGACTAACATCGATTAACTCCTTTCGATGACTAACATCGATTAACTCCTCTCGATGACTAACGTAGATTAACTCCTCTCGATGACTAACGTAGATTAACTCCTTTCAATGACTAACATCGATTAACTCCTTTCGATGACTAACATCGATTAACTCCTTTCGATGACTAACATCGATTAACTCCTTTCGATGACTAACATCGATTAACTCCTTTCGATGACTAACATCAATTAACTCCTCTCGACCAACTTGACTCGATTAACTCGACTAACTTAACTCGACTTACTTGGTTCGACCAATTCGATTCGATTAACCCGGCTCGACTAACTTGGTTTAACAAACTCGATTAACTTGACTGGATTAACTCGACTTGAATTAACTTAACTCGATAACTCAATTTGATTAAACTTAACTTGATAACTCAAATTGATAATCTTACTTCTAACTCACTTCAACTCATTTGGATTAATCCGTTTCAATAATTCATTTTGGCTAACTCGCTTAGTCTGACTCGCTTTGGTTAACTTACTTTGGTTAACTCACTTTGGTTAACTCGACCTTGGTTCATTTGGTCTAACTCGACTTACTTAACCCAACTGGTTTACTCTAATGGTTTTCACTTATTTGAATAATTCCTATTTGATAACGTTTATTCATTTTTAAAGATTTACTTCTTAGTAACGGTTCTTCACTTTATAAATGTTCTCCTTTTCAATTTGCCTATATTTATTTCATATAAATATTTCCTTTATAACTTTATTTATTTCCTACATAAATATTTCCTTTTAATTCTTTATTTATTTCCTACATAAATATTTCCTTCTATATATGGTTTCCACAAAAATTTCCCTTATATTTGGTTTTCACAAATATTCCTTTTATATATTCTAACTCCTTAAATTTCCGGGAAAATTCGCCATAACCTCCTTTGTATCGGGAGCATCGGGAAAATCCCCAAACCCGCCACACAGGCCTTTCCACTCAAAAGAAAATGTTTTGAAATTATTTTCTTTTTCTATGTATCTCCTATTTATAAATATACCTATTTATAAATATTCCTTATTTATAAATATCTCTTATTTATAAATATTCCATTTTATAAATATTCTATTTTCAGTATCACTTTGAAAATTCCCTTATCAACATTTCGGTATGTTATGGTATTCAATCATATCAAATCACGATGTTCAATATCGTCCAAGTACATATAATCGCCCACAGATTTTATATCACATCATATAACAATATATGAAAAACAATAAAATAACTGTTGAGGAATCCAGTCATATTCCTCCAACCTGTTTCCCTACATCACAGATGTTAGACAATAGAATAACATCGATTTCACTTCACTGTTAAATATTCTGATAAACAGAATCGACATATAAATATTTAATAGTTTATATATATATACATATATATATATATATAATATTTTTACTAACAGACTAGCAGTTCAATCAATCAACCAACACACAGCAATCAGACAATTTTAACAGTTCTAAAAATACAACATGAAAATATAAACTGTTCAGAGTTGGTGAGTTTTACTCACATTGGACGATCATCGTCAATGACGATAACCATCGCTTGGTCCAGACAATTTATTTTGCTATAAATTGTAACGGACTCCAATCGACTCGTGGCCAGTTCCATTGTGTAGTGTCCGTCCATACGATCCTATCGGATCTTGTTTCGTTGAATTTTGATCATGCACGAGCAAGTTATTGTGTTTACAAGTTTATATAAACGTTAAATAGCTAAGTGATTTAAATTTAAACCTTAATGGGCCTTAACCCTTCATTAGCCCAAACACCAATTCGTACTGGCCCAACCACAATGCTTCTTCCCCAACCACGAAATCCCACTGCTCCCAATTACCCATGACAGTACCATTTTCCACCACTTCATCCACCTCATTCCCCTTTGATACTCCATCGATTCAAGAACCGACAACACCAACCACCTCCTCTTCGAAATCACCTTCCTCCTAACCCCTCAAAGCTACTCTCGACATCACCGTATAAATCCCGTCGAGACCCCATATACCCGAACCTGGTGATAACATCCGACCTCAGTCACCACCAAATCACCCCAAAAACTCACTGCAAGTCCCATTCGACTTCCTAAACAACATGGTAACCTCAAAAACATACATTGATGGCTCCCCGTCCTCCTGTGATGAACCCTATCTCCCTGACTTCGACGCAGAAAAAAATGTCAAGCTTTGAAAACTCCATCGCATGACTTCCGAATGGTGTCAAACCGAAGCGGATCTCTCAAGGAACCGATATACATGAGTATTATGATTTTATAGATTTTATTTCATTTGTGTTTGATTTTCCTTTCTTCATTTTTTTGTTACTGTGATGGAAGAGATTTGTGGCTGCTTGAAATTTGCTTATATAAGTGAACGGGATTTTCTTGTGGTTGAAAAGGAAGGATGTAGCTTCATTTTGATCCACTTACTCATTTAGGATATTTTATTGAATATCATTTTATATCCATCTCTGCACTCTAAAAATCCGTACGATCACATATGATACCTAAAAATCACGAAACTGGACATGTAGCTAGAGTTCGACATTACGGTCCCAACAAAACTGGTTTCGTCGAACTTCGACTTCGTATGCCCACACAGTGTATTTTTAACCGTCGAAATACTGATTGTTTCTCACTCTACAAATCCGTACGGCCACACAGTGCCTCTAAAATTCACGAAACTGGAAATCTAACAACTATTTGACATTGCGGATCTAACAAAATTAGTTTTGTCGAATTTCGACTTCATTTGCAAAAGTGGCTATTTTTAACGCTCTAAATAGCCTATTTAAATATATAAATTTATTTAAATATAATTGAATTAAATATTAAAATTAATTATTATCGTCTGTATTCACAGTGGAATACCATACAGCTCTAGAATATTCCTATATGAATTTCTAACTCAATATTCACTTCTGGGTCAACCCGATATTCGATTTATATTGAAATTCCTTTTTAAAATATAAATAATTCCTTTATAAATTATATAGGAATTCCACAGCGACTTTTCTAAAATTTGATTTGGACATATCTCAAAATCTACATAATGAAATCCCGATTTTTCTCTTCCACTAGAAAGATATACTCCACCAGCTCCACACGTTTCTTGTTTCATAGAAATCCGATTTAAAATGATTCTTGTATATTCAGTTGAAGTTCAAATCGCCAAATAGCGAACTGCCGCGCCATTTCGAGCTCTATTTTAATTATATTATAATTCTACGTTAAAACTGACATCGATTGAATATATTCGTCAATATAATTCAACTCTAAGCTGAATTAAATCTTAGGGATGACCCAATTCACATAATATTGTGATTTCCAATATTTTGATTATTTTTGAATTAAATATATTATTTAATTTAATTAAATATTCCATATTATTTAATTAACGACGATTAAATTCCCTAAATCACTATTTATATAATTAAATAAATTAATTATAGTACCTCTGACAGTGCGGGTCATTACATGAAGGTTAAGTGATTACCTTGGCTCTGTGGCGTGACTCAGTGGAGATGGGGTTAGTAATACCCTAGATTGAGTTTGAGTGTATATATACGAGTGAACGTATTTGTGGATTTTATAAAAATTGTTTTGTATTGTGGAGATTTATTGGTTGAGCAGTTTGTGAATTCTGGTCGATCAGTTTGATCCACCGTATCAGTCGGAGTTTCTAAACACTCGAATACGATGAACCGACATAGTATGTTTTGAAAGAGGGTAAATGAAATAATTTTACCCAAAATATATTTTGATATTACAGTAGGGTATATCTTGGAATTTTTATCATATATTGGATGTGTTGGTTGATTATAATTGAAATGGTTATATAAATAACCAATTTGAGTTCGTGTAATTTAAAAGCAGACTAATTAAATCTGAATTTAAATCAGAATTGGAATTGAAATTCCCAAAATGTGGAAGGGTGTTTGTAAATGGATTTGGAATAAGTAGATGAGAATTTTAAAATCCTGGGAGATTTTAAATTGCTTTGCAAACATTGTGAAGGGTATTTTGAAGTATATTTCAATGTGGAATTGTTTAAAAGGGTTTTTAAAGTGATACAGTATTGAACTCACTTTGATCACTGTGAAATAACTCTGATGATACTGGCCACATCATCAAGGGTCATTTTCGAGTTGTAAGTGATGGATTACTACCAAAGACTTTATTTTCGAATTATTTTTAGGAAAAAGAAGTTGTTTTGAATCCCGAAAGGGAATAATTTATTTTAGAAAAACTAAACTGTTTAAAATCCTCAGGAAGATAGAATAAATTAAAAGCAAATTAAAGAAATTTGTGAAAGTAAACATGAATTGAATTGAAACCAATTAACTAGAAATTGAATTGAATTAAAACGATATCGAATAAGATTGAATTGTGAGTTATGAATTTGGTTAAGTATAGTGGACTGGTCAGTAAGGGTTGGAATTGGTAATAGAATTTGAAGGTTTGGAATGAGATTTGGGTTGATTGGATTTGAGATTTGATTGATTGAAATGGATTGGAAATCGATTGGTATAGATGAATATATGATCAGTAGGTATTGAGTAGAAGCAAGTGCAAGAATATAATGATATGCCCGACAAAAAGGTACACGTTTATTTTTATGGATTTGGTGATTAATGGGCCAATTTGGCAAGCCGCTTGGCTATTTGATTTTCTTTTGGATTGGAAAGGGCCTAGAGAGGCGAGTTGGGGTTTGAACTATTGACCGGTACAAAGGAGGTGCTGGCGAAATTTTCCGAAAATTTAGAGTGTTAGAAAATTTTCAGGATTTTAGAAAATTTTCGTTGATGGAATTAATTAATATTTTAATTAAAATAAATTGGTTCAGTTAAAATTGAAGTTAAGAATTAAAAAAATAATTTTTAATCAGTTAGTAGGGTTTGTTCTTTACCTTAGCAATTTCGAGGATGAAATTATTTTAAGGAGTGAAGAATGTAACGACCCACATTTTCCAGCGATATAATTAATTTATTTAATTATTTGAATAATGGTTTGGTTATTTAAAATGACCAGAATTGAATAATATTGAATATTTAATTAAAATAAATAATATAATAATATATTAAATTCAGAAATAATCAAAAATAGTGGAATTCACAATATTGTGTGAATTGGATTATTTAAAATATATAGTTTAGTTTAAAGTTGAATTATATGAACAAATATATTCAATCGACGACAGTTTGAACGTATAATTATAATATAATTATAATCGAGCTCGAAATGGCGCGGCAGTTCGCTATTTGGCGATTTGAACTTCAACTGAATATACAGGGTTCGTTTTAATCGGATTTCTGTGAAACAAGAAACGCTAGGAGCTGGTGAAGTATATTTTTCTAATGGAAAAGAAAAATCGGGATTTCTTTGTGTAGATTTTGATTTATGTCCAAATCAAAATTCAAAAAAGTCGCTATAGAATTCCTTTATAATTTATATCGATTTATTTATATTTTAAAATTGATTTTTAAATATAAATCGAATATTGATGTAACACTGGATTTGAAATATCGAGCTATAAATCCCAGTGTAGCAGTATGATATTCTGTTGTGAATATATACGATAATATTTATTTTTAAATATTAAATTTAAATGTTTTTAAATATATGTATATATTTAAATGGGTTATTTAGAGCTTTAAAAATAGCCAGTTTTGCAAACGACCTCAAAATTCAACGAAACTAACACTACACCAAACAGACTGTTTTGTAACACTTTTTCGGTTCTTGCTTGTAACAGTTATTACTGTTATAAATTTATAATGGTTATTTTCGTGATAACACATTATAACGGTTATTTCCGTTATTATAGTCGGGTTTTTTCGTAAATACAAAGTATCCTAATGGATAGGAAAGTACTTTCCTATTTTATACTTAGTTCAGCCGATTATAACGTTTAACATGCTAAACTTTGCCCTCGCTTTTTACTTTTCTTTTCGTTTCTTCTGTAAATGAGAAGTCACATTCGCTCCCTTTCCTTCTATCGCCGCGTCGATTGTCAAGCGCCTCCTCCTCCAGCGCTTTCACGCTTCCGCCTTCCCGCATCTAATCTTGTCTATTCAGTCTAGATCTGGCCTTCACGTTAGGAGCTTGGGTTCGCACCGGGATCTAGGGTTTCTAATTCCTGCCACCAGTTCATTTCGATTTAGGTATATTCAAATTCTATCATTGTTATTTACTTTGACGCGCTTCTATATGTGTATACCATTCCGTTTTGATTTCAATTTGAATTAGTTTTTTCTTTTCATTATGAATTTCTATCAGATTTGGATTATAGGTTTAGTTACTGTTTTGTTTCCTCGATTTTCACTTCAATAGTTCTTGTGGAAGGGATAAGCTATAATTTTATAGAAGAATATATACTCTGACCTACAGTTTTAATGTTTGTAAGATGTTATGTACTTGAGTCAAAATTAGGTCGAAGCGCAGTAAAATCTTATATCTTTTTATATTTTCTTTTTCTATGTTTTTCATTGTTATTTTTTCGTCTATTAGTTTTTTTATTTCATTTTTCTTAATTATCATTTAGCTACTATTGGGCCCGTTAAATAAACTCTATTTGTATTTCGTCATCACTAAAGATTTTGTTAACTCGATTGATGTTGTGCTACCCACTGCTTGTGTTGAAAAAATAATCAGGTCCTACATATGAAATTTTATTATACTTTATTTTTCCCTTCCAACTAAAAAACGATGTACAATATAATTTCCTGCACACAGTCCAACTAAAAAAATGATGTATCCGTTTTGCCAAGGAAATAATATTTTGTTTTACCTATAATGCTCTTGAAAATACTCGTACGAATGTTAACTTAACAGATTTTGGTACTTTAGCACTATTTTGTTAAGAACATAAAAACATGATGCCTTTAGCAACATGGTAGTTTAAATAAATTGCACATAAAATTTACTCTTAAGTTAATTTATCTCCATCTTCCTTTTATTAAGGAAAATGGTAGCTTGTAGTTAGGGGGAAAAAATTTAGCTAACAAGTTGGATTCTTTAATTTGAAATCTTTTACTTTGTTTTGTGAAATCTACCATTATCTTCCTGCATATATCTATCTATATATACAAAATTTTCTTTTGATGTGCTTCCTATTCAATTTTCTACTTTTCTCATTGATTTGGACTGATGTCCAATTTTCTGTTATCAAACATGCAATAATGTGTGAAATGTTCCTTTATTTTGCTTATGCAAATTAATGTTTTGTTGAAATTATCTTTTTATTTAGCATTGAAGATTGAATATAAATGACATGGATTATGGTATATAAGCTTGACTGTGAATGCTGGTGAAATACATAAGCCAAAATTCAAAAAATGGCGAACTAATAAAAGTGTATACTATCATGTCCATTGATCTAGTTTTGTTGACATCGTAATCATTTCTTGCAAGCATCTTTTACTTTCCATGATAAGTATGAGATTTTATTCGATATCAATAAATTTGCAATGTTGTTTATATTATTAATGGATATCTTTGTTAGGCTTCATTTTAGCAGTTTCGTCCTTATGTTTGCAACCATTGCTAGGTTCCCCGATAATGCCAAGTTTCGTTTACTTCTTATGTATGAGATCATTTGCTTTTTTGTGGCAGTCGACCAACCTACCATTTAAGTTTTATTGTTATTTCTTGTCAAGATTTACCATTGTAGTTTCTAATAAATTAATAACCAAGTGTTTAGTTTATCTTAGGTTCTTATTTCTAGTTCTCCGCTCAATGACTCATAACCTCGTTTTTTGCCCTTTTCTTTGTGTAATACAATCATTTATCTGTTGTTAATCTTTGAATATTATGGTATATATTAATACTTATAATTTTTCCTCGACAGTCCATCATGCTCCACCAACTGGTTTCAATTCAATCTGGAGGTGGATCTCTTCTTGGAGGAATTTGCTTCACGATTGTGCAAGGTATTTACTATTCGTTGAGAATTATATATATATATATATGTGTGTATGTGTGTGTGTGTGTGTGTGTGTGTGCAGTAATAGACTTTTGTTGCTGCAGTTGTGTTGTGTGAGTTGTAGCCATATGCATATCAGCATATGTTTGTAATTCTTTTCATTCTTGCGTGTCTGGTCATGGAATGCATAGTGCTGGCCTGCCCCATCCAAGTTACAATTGGCTAAGGGTGTTTGGGCGAAGACCTTAGTTTTCTATGTCTTAAGGCGATGGCAACATGTTAGACTGGTTTAACAATATAGAAAATACTACCCACTCTCAAAAGTGGATGGATAGCAGGCTGCGATAACCTCTGTACACTACAGACCTAGTAATAAAGAATAACATCCCAACATCTTAATGCTCTGCTTGGTTAATGTTCTTGTATTTCCATGAATGCAATTTAATCCCTACATTGAGCAGTTTTAGTATTTGCTTTCCTTAGATGTATATGTGTAGCATAAGAAAGTCCTAGACAAAATCAACTCAGTAACGTATATGTAGCATTTTTTTAGTCATGATTGGGTTCTTAGAAGTAAGATGCTGAACAATTGAATTTTTTTGCAGTGCATATCGCTATTCTGTGACCCCATAAAGAACTTGAGCACTAAGCTTTTTAAAAAAATTAGTTTGAGGGTCCGTACTTCGCACATGGAAAGATGGTACACTTAACGATGAGAAGGATGGTAGGGATACCAAGTGAAAATGTGTGCATGCAGTTTGATCGAGTAAGGAGGTATTATCGAGAACTATGACCTGGTGATACAATGGTAGGTTTGCACATGTAAGGTTTGCTTGTATTAAGGATTTCATGTTATTCTAATTAAAGTTACAGACTCACAACAATACACTTATGGCAGGCAATGTAAATGATAAACATAGAGTGACGTATTGATAAAGAGTATGTTAATTGTTGTATCAAAAGCTAATATTTAAAATTAGAGCGACATGACCAAAAAATAATGCATTAATTTCTAAAAAATTATACAACTTATGAAATGTTTTGTTGCTACATAGTTTATGCATTTACGAAATGTTTTATGTAATTTAAAATGCAGTTTAATTTATCTTTTAATTTTGAATAACCAATCCTTGGAACAAGATGAAATGTTTGATGTAAAGCTGAGCACACCATGAAACACAGACTTCTTTTAAGAGGGAAAATTTTTAGGAGAAATGTCAGCTTGCGAGGTTTAGTTTGAAGATTTGTCTGCTAGAAAATTTGGTGTTTAACTTTGCAGAAGCCATAAAGCGGATGGTGTGCACATAATGTTGTTCATCTACACACAAAGATGAGGTAGTCATCCAATTACATTACAGCTTTCTGCTATTTGGGTCTGAATTTGATCAAGTTACGTTTCATATGTACTATTATAATTGAAATCGAATATGATGATTTTCAAATGTGGACTAAGTCAATTATTAATTAATATATACACATGATTGCAGACAAGATTTTCTGATAGTTCATGACAAAGCACTGAGTGCTTTTTATCTTGGCCTGAGTTTATTATGTTCGTATCACAATAACTCAAAAACTTATCTCAATTTATTAACTTTGTTCAATCAAAACCAGTATGAAATACTCAGTTTGCATTGGGTATTTATCTCGATTTATTAGCTTTATTTTACGTTTGTCATCAATCTTAAACGGTTAGCCTTTTCCATATATCATCATAAACAGGTGTGTAATGTGTTGATGTACGCCAATTATCTTTCATTGCAATCATTAAACACCTCTACAAATTGACTTAAAATTTTAAATACAGTTTTTATCAACCGCAGTAATATTTTAATATTAACAATAGGTATCTAAAAAGTTAATAAAATATCGTTAGTCTTTCACCTGAAAAGATAAAGGGCTTCTCTGAGGTAGAATTGAATGCAGGAAACTAAAGGTTGAAAACAACAAATCGCATTAACATGAAAAAATAACTATTATTCATTAAAAGTTCAAACACATGCATTCAGTAATACGATACTGTTAACCAACAAAAGAATAAATAACTTTAAAACTTTGCTGCTTTTTTAAAAAATTTATTAATCTCAAACCTGCATTCCTTGTACTCGGTTACTGCAGCGAGGGAGTCATCCTGAAGGATAGGGATGAGAAGAGCGAGTAGGCGAATGAGGTGGGGACGTTGTGGAAGGATGCACAGGAGAAGGCGTAGAAGGCTTACCATTTGGAGGTGGTACATATACCCATGAACATCATACAGTTCCAACAGGGAAATCAGCCATGTATTGAGGACCATTTGAAATCTTGGATATTCCTGAGTGTAAGTCGTAGGTAAATTATCTTCAACTGAACTATCATCGCCTGTAAACATTTGCACAGCCATTGCAAAATTTGCTGGATTAAATATATGCATACATGTGTTATCCCGTACTTTAATATTAATATTATATGTTACTAACTTATGCTGAAAACAGTAATGATAAGGTAGTTCGTACTATTTACATCAAAACAGTAATGATATGAAAGTTTAGTTTTTTTTTTCAGCATCGAGGATTGATATTCCAGGTGCATGGCAAATGCCTCAGGTAATTTTAATCACAATCCACCGACTTGGATGTTTAGTTTCTATTTGGAGCAAACAGCACGAAATGACTACTATATGATTTTTCAGTAAAGCTTTAAATAACAATTTTGTTATATTCATATATAATCAATAGGGTGGTGTAGAGGATGGATAGGGTCCAAGAGATGCTGCGTTAGGAAATTGAAAGAGGAGGAAACAGAGGCAACTTCACTTGAAATTATCGCTGAGGTTTGAATTTCTTATTTTGGGCATGGTATATGGAATGGCTAGGTCTACTTTTATACGTATCCAAATGTATAGTCAGCCTATTGATTGTCAATTTATAGTTTCTATATAGAGCAGATAACAACAATGGGCTGATAATAAATAATCATATATATATTTCCTCTTATTCAATTGAACACGGCCATGCTTGTGCATCGATAGTCACTTTACTAATTGGTCAGTATGCAACATTTTCTTAACCTATTCTACTATTAAATTAAATAACAGGCAGTATTAGTTATATATATTCTTTTTTTCCAAAAATAAATAAAAAATAAATAAATAAGAGGCAGTTAATTTTCTTATAAGAACTAATTAACTTTATGGATTCATCATAATAAATTTTCAATCATGTTTTCCAAATTTTTATTTTAGTTCAATCTAATACATAAATTTGAATCAGAGGTTTTTTTTTCCTTTAGTCTACAACAAATTTGTTTGTTTAATCGTCTCTCTCATTTTTTTGTCATGACTTTTCCATAATCTCCAAGTAATTTTTCTTTGTTTCATTTATTCGTTGGTGAATGAGTATTAAAATCAGACAAAATTTTTATTTACTTCTGAGTTTATTTAACAAATTCTAAAGCAAATTTGCCTATTTTGTTCCACAATTTGGAGTATGTTGTTTTAGCAAACGATTGAATACTAATTTTTTTCTAGCAAACATACTCGATTATACAAGTAGATTATTTTTTTTCCTTTTCCATTAAAAATTTCTACTAGATTCACATAGTTAGTTACTTTTTATGCTGTAAGAATCTAGCCTTTTTGGATAAATGTATAAACGATTACTTTCCATTTACATTTATAACATTGATATAAGAATCTCAGATATGTTGATTTTGGATGTTCAGTTTTTACATGTTGTGCATTAGGTAGTAAAATGATTACATATATGGTAATAGATGTTGATTTTGGATGTTCAGCTTTTACATGTGCTTTAGGTTGTAAAACGATGGGCTGATAATAGATAATCACATTAATAATATATATTTCCTCTTATTCAATGGAATGCGGCCATGCTTGTGCATCGATAGTCACTTTACTAATTGGTCAGTAGGTAGTCTTTTCTTAACCTGTTCTACTGTTAAATTAAATAAGTGGCAGTTAATTTTCTTATAAGAACTGGTTAACTTTATAGATTCATCGTAATAAATTTCAATCATGTTTTCCAAATTTCCATTTCAGTTCAATGTAAAACGTAAATGAATTGTTGAATCAGAGCCTTTTTTCCTTTAGTCTACAACAAATTTGTTTGTTTAATCGTCGCTCTAATTTTTTTGTCATGACTTTTCCATAATCTTCAAGTAAATTTTCTAAATTTTTATTTACTTTTAAGTTAATTTAACAAATTCTAAAGTAAATTTGCCCATTTTTTCCACACTCTGGAGTATGTATGTTGTTTTAGCAAACTATTAAATGCTATTTTTTTTCTAGCAAACATACTCGATTATATAAGTAGATTATTTTTTTCCTTTTCCATTTTTTTTACTAGATTCACAAAGTTAGTTACTTGTTTTGCCGTAGGAATCTAGCCTTGTTGGATAAATGTATATACTATTACTTTCCATTTACATTTGTAGCATTGCTATAAGAATCTCAGATATGTTGATTTTGGATGTTCAGTTTTTACGTGTTGTGCTTTAGGTAGTAAAATGATTACATATATGGTAATTGAGATGAAAAGTGGCAACTCATTGATTTATTATTATTATTCATTAACCAATTGTTCCTATAGTTTCTGGATTCATATCATTATACATTTTAATTATTACCATAATTTCTTGTTTTTTAATTAAATTATTGTCTCTAGTAATTTGGATCATGAATAAAAACTAGTTGATAAGTGCTTAACAACATAATGACATTAGACTAAATGACGAAAAATAAAATCAAAAAGATAAATGATCGACAATGGTGATGATAATGTTGTTCACAATGGGGATGGCGTTGAATATCAAAGAATTTGCTCTAGTTTGTTCTACCCCTTAAGATATATACTAACATGACATGTATGGTAATTGGGTATTGAAACATAACATAGGTCTTACTTGATTTCAAGTGCTTGCATCTGACTAAAATCTAGGATGGAACCTTTCAAGTTATAATTAGAAAGGTTTTCTGCATTTTATTATAGTAATCAGGCCAAAAGTTAGTAGTTTTTTTATTTTTATTGTTTTTAATGAAAATTAGCGGTAGAAACTTTCAATAATATAACCCTTGGGTTGTCATCAGTATTGCATTTTAGTCAATCTCACTTTGTGTTTGAAGGAAGAGATGGACCCCACTTCCACAAATTAAGCTGGGAGAAATTTCCAATTATATAATCTAGTCCATTCACTGAAAAATAAAAAGGCCAACATCTTACACATTTATGCATATTATGGTAACAATAATTTTTCAACTCAACTATCTACAGTTAACATAAATTTTATTGTGCATACAGTCATCCTGATTTGTATGTGGAACCGGCATTGATTATACAAATAACAGTTTCCCTGTGGTTCTTATTAAGAAAGAAATTAGTTAACTGGATCCTAATTGAAACTTCTAGAAAGTATAAATAATGGTGAACATTATTTGTCTTATAAGTCTAGCTTTATCTTTGCAGGAGGATCATCAATCAAAATCAAGAGTAATACCTTCAGAGAAGAAATAGCTAATGCACCCAAGCATCTTCAGTAAGAGAATTGAACCTTTTGGTTTTTTTTCAATAACAGCATTTAAATTTTGGAAAGTTCGAAGTTCAGTTTTCCTGAAACAGAGCGATCAAGGCTCAGTGTTTCCTGTCACTCAATTTCAGGAAGTTTGCTGATACCGAGCCTGGGTTTCAGGGAACTGAAACCGAGCCTATGTTTCAGGCAGTGTGTTGAAACCAGACTCTCGGTTTCAGGCAGTTTGATGTCCGAGTTTCAGACAGTTTTCTTTTTCATGCAGTGTACTTGGTCTGAAATTTTGGTTCTCCAAAAGCAAAAAAACACGGTTTCGTATGAGCAATCACATGAATATATTGTTATTAATTGAATCATTCCTTCATAAGAAAAATCAATTTATCATCGCCTTAAAATTAACGCATGCATATGTTTTTTGAAAAGACGCTGCACATATTTAGATAACTCCACATAAATAAATGTTGGCTCAACCGAGAGCACCCAGATTGAAATATATCATAAGCTTTATGCATTTATTTGGTCTTATATCATTGACTTGAATTCTAATATTGGATTCACAATATACAGGTAAATAAGAACAATGTTTATTGAAATGTAGGTAGCGAAGGGATATGTAGGAGTGTAAAAAGTTTGTCATCATATACCTGCACTAGAAGGAGATAAAGTCATATGGGTGGAGGAAGTTCTGGATTAGGAAGCGTCAATTTTTGACGCACTGCAAAATGGTATGCATACACTATCTGATCTTGTCGGTGGTGGGTTTGTAATTTGGTCCATTTATCGTTTGTGTTTTCTGTAATGGTTGCATGTTAAATTGTGATATTTCGATGTTATTTGATACTTATTATAGATGATGAATGGTTGTATGTTAAATTGTGATAATTTCATGTTTGTCGAAATGAATTTGCTTTTGGGTACAAATTGTGATATGTGGTATTTGTTTGGGGTATTGTTGTATTATATGTTGTGTATTCTTTTTGTTACATGCTGTATGAAATTAGTTAGTATATCATGATTGTTACTTGTTTAAAGCAACTACGTACTACAGGTCTGGTACAATATTCAAGTTTATAACAGTTAAAACTGTTATTAAATTTATTATATGAAATAGTCGGTTTTACGTACTAACAGTAATAACTGTTACATATTTAATATTTGTCACAGTAATTAGTGTTATAATTTTTTTTATTATAACGGTTATAAGTGTTATAAATTTTCTAGTACTAACGGTTATAAATGTGATAAAATAGAAGTTTTGTAACGGTTATAACTGTTGTAACACACACAATTTATAACGGTTATAACCGTTACAATATTCGTGACAACTGTTTGTCACGTATGTTGTAGTAACGGTTATAATTGTAACAAAGTGTACTAGTAACGGTAATAACTATTGGAAAAACCATTTTCTGTTGTTGTGTAATTTTGTTGGATCCGCAATATTTAATTATGGCTCGATTTCAATTTCCGTGATTTTTGAAGTCAGTATGTGGCCGTATGGGATTTTAATGTGAAAAACAATCGATAATTTGACCTTTAAAAATACGCTGTGTGAGCAAACAAAGTCGGAATTCGATGAAACCAGTTTCGTTGGGTTCGTAATGTCGAACTGTAGCTGCATGTCCAGTTTCGTGATTTTTGAGTATCGTATGTGATTATAGAAATTTTTATTCATCTAATACACCTAACGAGTGCTTAAAATAAAATAAAATAATCGATAAAAATAATAATAAAACAATTCTATAAATACCCTCACTTTCTCTCTAACCCTAAGTCTTTTTCTTTCTACGCTCAACAAATATTTCCGCCGCTCTATTTCTTCATAAACGTGAGTTCATCGTGGAAAGAAAATCATACAAATTCAAATAAAATTGTATAAACCGATCCACATATATATTAGGGAACCTTCTTTCAACAGCTTCAATCTGGTAGTGGGTTTTTAGCATTCGGTGGACATCTTTGTCGCTCAATGTTTTTCCAGCGAATGGGGTTACAACCAGGGTTAGAGAAATGCTTTGGTTGAAGCAACGATTCTTGGATTCGATGTTATATTCTGGTTGAGGGGTTGAAAAGGAAGTTGTGGATGAATTTAGTGAGAATTCGAAATCAAAAATGTTCGGTGGTTGTGCGTACAGGTCAAATGACGGAAATGGTAGGAGGCCGACGAGTTGAGGACAGAGGTAGTGGTGGTGGAGCGCTTGAGAAGAGCAGTTCGGTGGTAGAGGTTGTGTGTGAAATCGATGGAAGATTTGAGGTGCGGTTTGGGTTCAAAATCACGGCAATGGTGGGATTTGGATGTACAGGAGCGGTTGGTATTTGGGGAAGAAGGTTTTAAATGAGGTGGGCTTAAACATGGATGGGCCCGTTGGGAAAGTAGGGTGAGGCCCGGAGATTTAAATTCAAGTTTTTGTTTATTTAATTATAATATGTATTAACTTCGTAAGGTCATAACTTGATCATACGATATCAGATTGACGAACCGTAAATTGCGTTGGGATTGTATGGACGGACACTATACGATGGAACTGACTGCAATTACATTAGAGCTAGTTACAATTTATCGCAAAATAAATTGTCCGTCTGAATCAAGAGATGGTTATCGTTATTAACGATGATCGTTCAATGTGAGTAATCTCACTAACTCTGCTCAATTTATATTTTTACAAAATATTTTTAGAATTTATAAATATGGTTGTTTGCTATGTTTTGGCTGTTTGGTTGAACTGCTAGTCAGTTGATTAAAATATAGATAACGACATAGATATACATTATTAATCAAATATTGATTCTGTTTAGCAGAATATTTCATAGTAAAATGAAATTTATGTTAATTTTATTGTTTAACATTTGTGGATGCTGGGAAACAGGTCGGAGGGACCCAACTGGGTTCCTCAACAATTATTTTACTGTTTTTCATATATTGTGTTATATGATGTGATATGAAATACGTTGTCGATTTTATATGTTGGAATGATACTGGTCATTGTTATATGGTACGTTAAATACCATAGGGAATACTGGAATGTTAAAAAGGAAATTTTCAATGTTATATTGAAAAAGAAATATTTATAAAATCAAAGATTTTATAAAAAATGGAAACCCTTTATTTAGAAAATAAATAGATTAAAAAGGAATATTTATTTGTTAACCAAATAGATAGAATTGAAAAGAAATATCTGTAAACCATTTACAAATAGAATTGGAAAGGGATATTTATTGGAAAAATAACTAGAATGGATAGAGGAAATATGTGAAAGATAAATAGAAAAGGGAATAGTTAGATTATAAAAAGAATTACTTATTAATTCAATAGATTTTATCAAAAGAAAATATTTTATAAAATAAATAGAATTATCAAAAAGGGATTGATTTTAAAAATAAATAGTTTATAAAAGGAGATACTTGAAAAGTGACTAGAATTGTATAAAAAGAGGATTTTATATTTGAAGAGATTTAAACCCGTGCTTCGCACACGGGTATAACATGATATGGATTTAAAGAAAAGATTTTAAATAGAATCTATTCTAACCGATAGATTGAGAAGATTAATTTATAAATAATATTTTATAAATAAAATAAAATATTTATCATTGGATAAATAGAATATATAATTCAGGACTTATATAGAGAAGTAAGAATCGATTTCTACATCGATATTTAAACTGAATAAAAGTAGAGTGAATAAAAGGAGTAAACCAGTTAGAGTTAATTAGATAGAGTTAATCGAATTAGAATTAATTGAATATTAGTAATTCAATTAGAGTTGATCGAATATAGTTACTTGAGATAGAGTTAGTCAAACATAGTTAATTAGGATGTGTTGCCATTTCGTTACGACTGCTAACGTAACTCGCAGGGTTGCAGATAGCCTATGGCGGTCGGATTTTTCCTAAGGGAATCAGGCGTAATCATTGTGATCGCTGCGATCTAGAGTTAGGCGAATGGAGTTAAATCGAATATTAGCCATTCGAAATAAAGTTTAAAACAGACATAGTTATTCGAATATAAGTAAATTGAATATTAGTTGTTCGATAGGAATTAAATAAGTCGAGTTAATCAAGTAAGTTAATCAAGTTGAGTTAATCAAGTTGAGTTAGTCAAGATGAGTTACTCAAACCGAGTTAATCCAAAGGAGTTATTCGAAATAGTTATTCAAATATAATTAAAGGAGTTAATCGAATATAGTTTATTCGAAAGGAGATTAATCGAATGCAAATCATTCATAGAAAGTTAATCGAATGTAAATCATTCGAAGAGATATTATTGAATATAGTTATTCGAAGAAAGAGCTATTGAATATAGTTTATTCGAAAAGGAGCTACCGAATAGAGATTATTCGAAAAGAGAATTATATATTGAATTCGATTATATCGAAATTCGGGAAAGTAATATTTTCTTTCCGGTTAAATCAAGAATTACTTATTTATTTATAAATGAGTGGTTTAGTTATTGAGTTAAATTAAGGATAAAAGTTACATTTTGAAGTTATATTCAAGAAGAAAGGAATTTTAACGCTATAGTTAAATCAATGTTTTAAAATAAAGAAGGGGATTCCTAAATAGAATCCAAGTATATAAGGAAGTGTTAAAGATGTGAAAGGTGAACTTTGTCTATTTCGAGGTTAGAAATGTTGTTCAGTTAAGGTCTGAGAGGTAATTATACCCCAACTTGATTGACTTCGTTTTTAACTGAGGGATGGGTAAGGTTTGATAGTGAAGATTGATTAAGTGAATTTAGTTAATGAGTGTAATGGTTTAAATTGGCTTAGTGATGTTTTATTTAAACATCTGTTTAAATCAAATGAATAAGTTTTGGAAATATTTTCCAAACATAATCAGAGATATTTTCTAATTATAGAAAATGAACTGTAAATGAGAAGGAATACTGGAATGACAGTGATACATGAAATAGAAATGGAAATGTTTTCCAATAATTGATGACGTATATTTCCTGAATTTAGAAAATAAGAAATAGTAAGTATATAGAAATGGGAAATGAATAAATACATGATTATTTAATTAAAATAGGTAAGTGTGGATTGATGATTGATCGATAGAATTTCCATCTGGAAATAATATCGTTGTTTGCACACCTGTTTTTCTTTGATAGTTAAATCACCGACTGTCGAAGTTTTTGACCATTTTTCCGTCGTCAATACGGAGAGACCGGGATCAGATTCACTATCTGAAAACCACTCCATATGGACATTAGCGTTGCGATCAAATATAATGAAAATCATTGATGACGGAGTTATGCATGGGCTATCCTGTTTACAGAATAGTGTCGTCGGTTTGTCCAGTCCCAGGACAAACGTGAATGGACGAATGTCCGACAGAGTATATCTAACGGATCGCGTAAGTTGATCTCTTCAAACGTACTTACGTTTGGTGGTGGAGGAATTCGTTTCTCTTAGCTTTATACCCATGGTATTTTTTGGGAAATCAATTTGTGATTTGGCGGGTATGACGATGTGGCATTCAAAGTAAATGAATGTATGATCTGTCAAGGATACGTTATGACCTCAAGCCTCATCAAACGGGAAATGACAGAAATCAGGCAGGCAGCATGGCTAAGTGGGTCGCTCTCATCAGGGTGTATGTCACCTATCTAGAGGAAATCC
Organism: Allium sativum; assembly: GCA_030737875.1. NCBI lineage: Eukaryota > Viridiplantae > Streptophyta > Magnoliopsida > Asparagales > Amaryllidaceae > Allium > Allium sativum. The sequence continues at coordinate 44,593,744 of CM060915.1, read as the reverse complement.
AATTCATTCTTTTATCTATTCCATGCTGTCCCTTTTCGGGAAATAGTGGGTAGCTCCCAACCGTTGGTGGTATACATTCGATACACTCAAGCGAAATGAGTGGTCGGTCATGCATGGGCCGGGTTGTAAGACGTTCTTGTTGAACCCGGTGTATTCATCTCTAGAGACACACTATCGGCAGGTGGTCCCATACCTTGTCATAGTTGGAATCCAATCTCCAATAAGCGCCTGCGGTTTTGTTTGTATACTATATATGTGGAACGTGAGATGCAAGCATTCTGCTAGATTCTAATTACTTGTGATTAGACATTATTATAATATCAGAGAAGTATTGATTTTTCCAAAATTGTTTTGGGTTATCGTAAGGTAAAAGTCGTCCGTGTTTATGTGTGGATCGGTCTTACGATTATCTTTTTAAAAGGATTTTGAAAAGTTAAACCAAATGATTTGAATTTACTCACACCAGTCCCATGACTGACCCAGAGTTTATTTTTTTTTTTATTTTTTTTGTTTTTCCTAAACTCTTGGGTGCCCAAATTTGTATGGGCAGTCAAGTAGTTCAGGTCTTTACAGATATACTTGGAGGAGCTTGAAGCACGAGGCTTCAGGATTATATAGCTATTGTTATTTCCGCTGTGTGTAAGTGTTGTACTCTGATAATGTTATTGTATAAATATACTGTTTTATTGCAAAGTTATGTTATATATTAAATTTTATTCGTTCCGCTGTGAGATTCGTATTTACTCTAATTGTGTTCTTCTTCTTCTTCTATTCTAATTTTCTATCTTAACTATTCTCACCCTCTAACTTCTTTCTATTAATGATCAGGTATTTGCGATGTCTGAGTAGTCAACATGGTAGTTTTGTGTTGATTTTCGGAGTCAAAAATCCCAGTTCGTTACACATGGAATGAAATCCAACGTCAGACACACATCTATTTACAAGTCTGTTCTAGGTCTGAACGAAACCGGAGAAACCTTATTCCTCGTCCCGTATGTCCAATATGGAAGAGAGGTGCTCGCTTATCCGGACAATCAACAAGTACGTCCGGACAACTACCACTTTAACCCTTTACTGGGAGCTACCCTATGTCGGACATCAGTAGTCATACATTCGATGTGAAGATCGTCGGTCTTCAATCACCGTCTTCAATATCTTCGATTTAAATCATCGTATAATTATTTGAAATGAGATTGAACTCAGTCTTCTCAACTAATTCTCGCATATATAATTTAAACCATTTCATATCGTTAATATTATTTTATAACGATTTATCGCTATTTTTATTTATATAAAAATAGCTCCATTAAATTTAACGACACTTCGGGTCAATAGGCGGCCCTGGCGCTGTTTTTATCAAATTTTGATTTACATGTATCTCGAAATCTAACAGTTGGATTTTAACAAAATTTATATCGTTGGAAAGATCTTTCCAAAGCGGTCCTAACGGTTCCAGTTTTGGGAAAATCCGACGGTCGAATCTTTCGGTACAATCGTTTAAAGTTACGATTCTGAAACGCGAACTACTGCGCGCGATTCGTTTAATTTTAATTTATATTTACATATATAAAATTATATATAAATATAAACCATTCGACGATTCCACTAGCGTATTAACATGCCAAATAAAAGAATGTTTATTGGCATATCATATCTACATGTTCATAATGTCAAATAAAATTTATTTTATTTACATGACAATTGAGCTAATGACAAATAAAAAGCTAATTTTTATTTGTATTTCTATTTTTAACTTTAACAAATAAAAAGAAATATTTCATTTGTATATAGTTCAATGCATGTTTTGACAATAAAAATAATTCTTTAACTTACATACAAATTCTTATGTATGTTGTGACAATAAAAATGATTCTTTGGTTGGCATATAAATTCTAATTCAACAAACGCATAAAAAATGATACATTCATTTTTGTTGACAATTCTATTTCAACAAAATGATTAAAAAGTGATTCATTAATTTTGTTGACAATTCTAGTTCAACAAAATGATTAAAAAGTGATTCATCCATTTTGTTGACAATTCTAGTTGAACAAAATGATTAAAAAGTGATTATTTCATTTTGTTGGCAATTCTAGTTCAACAAAACGATTAAAAAGTTATTATTTCATTTTTTTGACAATTCTAGTTCAACAAAATTAATATTTTTGCTCAAACACAAATCTATTTAACCAAAATATTATTTTTGTTATAACTCCAATCTGCATAACAAAAATGTAATTTTTGTTATAACTCAAATCATTTTGACAAAATGTTCATTTTTTATTCAACTATTCTGATTTGACAAAAATGTATATTTTTGTTCAACAATTATATTTTTACAAAAATGTAAATTTTGTTACAACTAATCTATTTTGACCAAATGTAACGATACGGATCTTGCCCGGACCTAATCGATCGCTAGATCGACCAAGACCTTTCAAATCCTGCATACATTAACTTTGGGAATACAACACATTAGAACAAATAACAAAAGACTTTTATTACATTATATCAATGTTACATCAGAGTACAGAATATCAGAGTACATCTATATAATACAGCGGAAGATAAATTAAAATAAATGTAATACAATGCAACGAAACAAATAAACCGATACAGCGGAAGTCTATCAATGCTCTGGACGTAGCTTTAAGCTTCGATCCAGAATCTTGCTAAATATATCTGCAAAATTAGCTACTCGACTTCCCGTGTGGAAAAGAGGCACCCGAGTTTGCAAAGTGAAACAAACTACGGGTCAGCCATGGGACTGGTATGAGAAATTAACTTAACTATTCTAATAATAAGGCTAATCACAGCCGCTAAAGCGGAACAGGTTTACTCCATTGGATTGCCAGTGCATGATTTAAATAAAGTAAATCATTAAAACAACGCAATGCTTTTTAGAAAAATAAAACCATTATAAGACTCAGGTCCCATCACACAATGCTACGTAAGCCGGAGGATAGAGTTTTACCATATAATGGTAAAAAATGATTGATACGATAAAACGGATTTGATATTATTATTAGTGTATATATGTTTCGAAAACATTTCAATCATAATGTATTAATCATAGACGGCATAGCTACCATAACTATGTCGTCATACTAGTTCTACAATCAAAACCGCATGATGTCGTATTGGAAATTGGGTTTCCGTCAAGAGTCAAGGCTAGGAACGATCTCCTTACCGATTCGAGACACTAGCAATGTCTCAGGATTCCCCGCAGTGAACTCTTGGATACAGCACGACCAGTCCATAAATAATGCTAGTGGATTGGCAATTCCTGAACACACGCTCCCCAATCCTATTGGACCTATAAATTGACCATTGGCGACTGATAAAAAAAATCCGAGGCGCCTCATTCCGTCAACCACATAAGTAAAAATGTCGGGCCTTGTAAAAACCGAAACACCACTTCGAGCTAGAAAGAAACGTGTGCACTCCTTGCGTTCCCTTGTCCCGTTTTTGACTCTACTGGGGTGTGAGACTTGCGAGGTAACGAAATACACAAAGCTATGCCTAAATAGGCTATGCTTTGATCATCATCCACAAGGCTCTGCTTTTCAACAAAAGTCTCGATCAATTGCATCTTGGCATGCCACATTGACAGTTCACATCGTGCAATCGATAACTACCAATATATAACCTTCGAGCTCGTGCGTCTCAAAAAAGGGTTTTAAGTAAGAGAATAAATTCTCCGCTATCACAGGTATATATTAACAGATATCAATTTAATTACACAGAATGAAATTCAATGTCGGACACACATCCATTTACAAGTCCGTTCTGGGTCTGAACGAAACCAAAGTCATCTTATTCCTCGTCCCGTATATCCAATATGGAAGTGAGGTGCTCGCGTATCTGGACAATCAACAAGTACGTCCGGACAACTACCACTTTAACCCTTTCTGGGAGCGGCATGGTGCCAAGCATCGGTAGCCATCCATTCGATGTGAAGATCGTCGGTCTTCAATTACTGTCTTCAATATCTTCGACTTTTAATCGTCGTAGTAATTATTCAAAATGGGTTAAACCCGGTCTTTCTGAATAACTCGCGTATTTATATAATTAAAAATAAGTGTTATAAAGACACATCCAATGCTTCATTCCAATTCAGAATATTCTTTTAATAAAATATTCATATTATTAGGGAAAGATTCCCAATAATATTATCAAAGATAAATTCTTATAAATATAATCTTAAATCTTCTTTTTAAAGATTCATTAAAACTCCAATTTGATTTTAATATCAAAAATCATTACTTTACGATTATTCCAATTTAAGAAATAAATCTTATCTTTAACTCGGTTAAAGAATCAATATCATTTAAAAACATTGTTCACGATAAACCCAAAATCTTCTTCCATTAAATATAGAATTTTCACAAAAATCGAATCAATGTATATAATGGATATAAATTTCTGTATCAGACCACTAATATAAATGGAATAGCGGTAAAGCCTTTTAAATTCCATATATAATAACAGTCTTCTTTTACAGAAGCCTGTCTCGATTATTATCAAATCGAATTTCCACTCAATTCCAATTTAATATATTAAATTGGAAAACTTGATTTTGGAAAATTTCTTTTTAAATCTATTTTTTTTTATAAATTTCCAATTATATTTTCACTGTTAATTGGGTTAAAGAACAAATGTCATTTAAAAAACAGTTCACAATAAATCCAATTCACATATCATTTTATTCCAATTACTAAATATAATTTTGAAACACTAATAATCTTAGTTAAAAGATTTATTCTTTCATACGGGGTTTAAGAACAGTATTATTTGAGACACCACCCACGACAACCCAAAATCCAATTCTTTTATTACAATATCTTTTAAATATATTCTTTATTTTAAAGAACTTCTTTGTTTTAAAATATTCTTTATTTAAAAGATATCCTGAATCGGAAAGTGACTCAATCATTTACCATATAACTTCGGTCATATGGATTTCACACATCGTATGTAAATGACAACAAATGATAAATAATCATCAAACCATCCATTCAACATCCAGAGTGAAGTTTACAACTGTGTGAGCATTAAAATGAAAAAATAACGCTCATCGCAGCCTGTCAATCTATCGATTGACATACAAATAAATATTGGGACTAGTGTATATCAATCAACATCCCAATACCCGTGTGGGGTTTTCAGCCAACAACAGTTCATATAAATAAATAATTGGTTAATGAAATTAACCAATTTTAATACTACCAACATGTTGATGATGATAAACAAAAAATGATATTTTATTCCTAATGCCGAAATAAAATATATTTGACTCGTATAATTTCTTTATACATTTCTATATCTAATAGAGTGTAATTTATTTATATGACATTATTGCGGATGACAAATAAAAGATAATTTTCATTATACTTTATTTGTATGTAATTATTCTTAATTTTAACATGTAAAAGAAATAATCTCATTTGTATATGTTTTTCAATGTATAACCTAAACCATAAAAATGTTTATTTTAAATTGCATACAAATTCTAATGTATGCATTAACATATAAAGATGTCACTTTAACTCGCCTACACATTTTAATGTATGTTTTGACCAATAATATGATTCGTATATTTGAATATAAATTCTAATGTAAGTTTGCAAATAAAAAATGATTCTTATATTTGCATAAAAATTCTATTATAAGTTTGCAAATAAAAAATGATTCTTATATTTGCATATAAATTCTATTGTATGTTATGCAAATAAACATGATTATTATATTTGCATATGAATTCTATTTCAACAAAATGTATAAGAAGTGATACATCCATTTTACTGACAATTCTATTTTACCAAAATGAATATTTTTGTTTATAACACAAACCTATTTAACAAAATATTATTTGTGTTTAACTCTTTTATTTAACCCAAAAATGTGATTTTTGTGTTATTTCAAATCTAATTAACAAAAATGTAATTTTTTGTATTCAACAATCATATTTAACAAAATGTAATTTTTGTTTCAACTATTGTATTTTTGACAAAAATAAATATTTTTGTTCAACTAAGATATTTGGCCAAAAAATGTTCATTTGACCAAAAAGCTGTTTTTCTGATTCAACTAGTCTATCTTGACAAAAGTATATATTTTGACAAAAATATATGGTTTGCTTTAACTAATCTATTTTGACAAAAATAAATATTTTGACAAAATCTATATTTTGATTTAACTAATCTTTTTCAATGAAACAATAAAGACAATGACTTTGTTTTGTTGACAAATTTATTTCAACCAAACAGTAAGAATGATAACTTTGTTTTGTTGACAATTCTAATTCAACAAAACAAATGAAAATGACACATTTTGTTTTGTCAAATCTAATGCGATGAAAATGATAATGTTTGTTTTTAACCATTATAGTTTGACAAAAGTGACCGATCGGTTTTAACTACGATAATTTTGACAAAAGCGACAAATTGGATTTTAACTTTGGTAATTTGACAAAAACGATAAAGTGGTTTTAACTTTGGCAATTGAACAAAAGCGACAAAATAGTTTTAACTTTGGTAATTTGATAAAGTGACTGTTTTTGTTTCATCCTTTCTAAGTGACAAAAATGAATATTTTGTCTCACTCCTTTTAAATGACTAAAGTGAATATATTTGTCTTAATCTTTTAAAATGACAAAAATTGAATAATTTTGTCTCATTCTATTCAAATGAACAAAAATGTATCTTTTTGTTTAATCGTTTTTAATGAACTAAAAAAGCCTCATCCTTATTTAACAAAAATGCATCTTTTTTTTATTGCAACAAAATGACAAATAAAACTTATCTTTCTATTTACTCTTTTTATTGAAACTAAGATGACACTAAAAATATATTTTTTAATTCTAATCTTTTTATTATAATCTATAATGACAATTAAAAAACATTTTTATTTAATTTAACAAAGTTACAACAAAGATGAATTCTTTTTATCATATTCTTTTCATTCTAATCTTTTATTTGAAAACTAAGTGACAATAAAGGTATAAACTTTTTTATAACAAAATGACATTTAAAAATATAAACTTTAATAACTATATTTCTTTATTGTAACAAATCGACAATAAAAATCAAATCTCTTATTTCAATTCTTTCCATTATAAACAATGTTACATAAAAATGAAGTCTTTTAATTCTATTCTTTCTAATGAAGGCGACATTACATAAAAATGTAATCCTCTTAAATCTACTCTTTTATGACAATAAAAATAGATCTTTTATTCCTACTAACATGTTTTAACACAAATGTTAATTTTATTTCAATAATCATATTTCGACAAAAATGTTATTTTTATTACAATACTCATGTTTTGACAAAAATGTCTTTTTTTATTACAATACTCATGTTTTGACAAAAATGTCTTTTATTTCAATAATCATGTTTTGACAAAGTCTATATTTTTATTTTGACTAACATGTTTGACAAAATGTATTTTTTATTTCCATAGCTATATTTTGACAGAATGTCTCTTTTTATTTCAATAACTATATTTTGACAAAGTGTACCCTTTTTTCTCCTTTTTTATAATTAAAACAAAATGACATCAAAATTGCATTCCTTTGGTTGAAAGCAATATCACAAAAAAATGTAATCTTTAACGTTAAATCCCTTTTTTTAAACCAATTGTCAATAAAAATGATATCTTAAATGTTAAATCTTTTTATTGAAACAAATTAGCAATAAAAGTGTAATCTTTAACAAGTATGCTTTTTATTGTAACAAGTCGACAATAAAAATCTAATCTTTTATTTCAATTCTTTTTAATGTAAACAAATGACAGTAAAAAATCAAATCTTGAAGTTCATGTATTGAATAAAAATGATATTTTTATAACATAAACAAATCAGTACTAGTGGACCGTAAAAAAAAGGAAATCTTTATTATAAAAAAAAATAAGTCAGTATTCATAGATCTAAATAAAAACAGTAATTTTATTTTAAAACCAATCTGTATTCATGGATCTAAAATAAAAGACATAGATCCGAAATAAAGAGGATAGATCTAAATAAAAGAAGAACGATTCTATGTTCATGGATCAAAATAGAAGGAGAACTCTATTATACACTAAATCAATATAGATCTAAAATATAATATGATTTTTATTTCAGATCTAGATCTAACCAAACACATACATCACAATCATCATAATCATCAAGCAACAAATACAATATCATACATCGCAGATCTGAGATAAATTAACATTCATACATGGCATTCAAATAACGAGAAATAATTAATATTTTAATTATTTTTAAATATAGAAATCTCACATTGATCGGTTTTCAGAAATCGTTCGTGTTCAAATTTGGCTGAATTTCCAAAGTGCTCGGTTTCAGATTTGGTTTGTACTGTTGTGTAGATATCGTCGAGACGGTTCCAACGGATCCAGTTTTGACCAATTCCGTTTCTGTTTACAAAAGTTATTGCTATTTAAATTTTTATTACACAAATGAATAATTAATCAATTAATTAATTAACTAATTCCCTTTTACCCTTCACTACACATCTGGCCGACGTTCTTGCTCTTCACGCTGTAACTAATTCGAACCCAAACCTCCTCCCCTTCTCTCCAAATCGCACCCTCCCACAGACCTCTAGAACTCGATCCACTAACACCACACCAAAGCCCCTTGCACTACCTCCTTGCGCCCAGAGTTCAGGGGAACTCGAAGTCCTCCCCACATTGGAGAACGGGTTCGAGCGTAGCCCCATGGAGAGGCAATTCCTCTTGATACACAAATTAAAAACCGATCATGAACGTATGGATGAGAAGATCTAACTACGTTCTTCAAATTTTGCTTAAGAACCAGATGTTAATTTGTGAAGATTAGAAAGATATTAAGAGATCAAATTAGGATTAAACCGGCCATTGGTTCACGGCGGCTCAGGCTTAGAAATTAGGGTTCGGGTATTTTATACTGTACATATACTGTATTTTTATATTATTTAATTATTAAATTCAAAGAAGAAGCCCGTTAATCTATACGAACTCCAAATCCAGCCCAACAAAAGTTGTCCCTAGGCAAATACCCCCACTCCGGATCCAATGGACTAGGTTTCGTCAGCCCGTTTGATAGTCTTGACCCACTGTTCTTTAATTTAATATATAAATCATTTATTTGTTTAATTTAAACGTACATTTAAATTTACCGGGGCCACATACTACCTCTAAAAATTCCAAAAAAATTATATATAGTTATGTTTTGATGATACGGTTCTAACAAGACTTATTTTGTCGAATTCCGAGACTTTTTGAAAAATGGCCATTTTCTAGTCAATCGAATTTGACTGAAATTGACAAAACACGATTTCTTTTGCCACGCTCACATATTAATTCTAAAAATTATGAAAATCGAAACCTAGCAATAATTTGACATTACGGTTCCAACAGAAGTGGTTTCGTCGAAAACGGAGGTTGTTTGAAAAATGGCTATTTTTAATATAAAAATATATAGAAATTCTACAATGACTATTCCGATTTTTGAACTGGGCATAACTTTTGATTCCGGCTATGAAATTTCAATTTTTCGGATTCGTTGGAAGATATTTATAAATAGATTTAAATATTTTTGGTTTCACTCGATTTATTTTTCATCTTGTACAGTTAGTCAAAGTTCAAATTCAAAATTTCAAACTACCGCGCTATTTCTAACTCTTTGTTATAATTAATTTAAATTTATTCGTTCTAACATTGATTAAAATAAATTTTCAGTCGTTACTCTTTAAAATAAATTATTTTAAATATAAAATCTCCATTAAAATTGCTAAAATAAAATTTTTAAATTGGTTCAGAGTTTGCAGGTTATTACACAAAATGTCTATTTTTGTTTTCAACTAATCTAATTAACAAAAATGAATATTTTTGTTTAACAATTATATTTTGACAAAATGTATATTTTGATTCCAACTAATATGTTTTGACAAAAATGCACATTTTTCTTTAACTATTTTAATTTGACAAAATGTTCATTTTTGTTCAACCAAACTATTTTTGACAAAAATGTATATTTTGATTCCAACTAATATGTTTTGACAAAAATGCACATTTTGCTTCAACTAGTCTAATTTGACAAAATGTTCATTTTTGTTCAACCAAACTATTTTGACAAAAATGTACATTTTTTCACAACAACAAAAATGATATTTTTTGCTTCACTGACTTCTTACAACAAAATGTCCCTTTGTATTTTCAACTATTTTGTTACAACAAAAATGTCCTTTTTATTTTCAACTATTTTGTTACAACAAAAATGTCATTTTTATTTTCACCTATTTTGTTACAACAAAAATGTCCTTTTTATTTTCAACTATTTTGTTACAACAAAAATGTCCTTTTTTATTTTCAACTATTTTGTTACAACAAAAATGTCCTTTTTATTTTCAACAATTATGTTTTGACAAAAATGTCAATTTTGATCTAATAATTATAATTTGACAAAAATGATAATTTTAATTCCATTATTCTAATTTGACAAAAATGATAATTTTTGTTTAACTCAATTCTAATTAACAAAAATGTTAATTCTTGTTTCAATAAATTCTAATTAACAAAAATGTTAATTTTTTGTTTAACTCTATTCTAATTAACATAATTGTTAATTTTTGTTTAACTCTATTCTAATTAACAAAAATGTTAATTTTTGTTTCAACTATTCTATTTTGACAAAATTGACAAATTTAATTTAACAATTGTATTTTGACAAAATTGATAATTTTAATCCAATAATCATCCTTTGACAAAAATGATTGTTTTGATCCAAATGTACATTTTATTTCAACTAATGTGTTTCGTGTGACGACCCAAACTTCCCAGTAAAGGAAAGCCTGGATTGCCTTGAGAACAACACACATCAGAACACAAAACAGAAGAACATTTTATTGCTGTTACGACAATTACATCAGAGTACACGAATTTTCCAGAGTGTGAATAATAATATAGATTGGAAATACAATAATATCAGAGTTTAAATTACATTTTAAATAGCAGCAGAAAAAATTACAAAACACAACTGAAAGAAATACACGGATACAGAGCCTTCCGAATATCGCTCCAGCTGTAGACCAGGATCCTGTGAATATAATATCTGCAAACCAAAACTACTAGCTGCCCGTGTGGAAAATATGGGCACCTAGAGTTTAGGTTAAAACAATAAACTCCAGGCCAGTCAAGGGATTGGTATGAGAACTCAAAAACGGTTATTTAGTTGATTTTAAAGTTAGGTAAATCAAGGGACCACGGCGTATAACACGGAACGGGTTTACCCCCAAGAATACCAGTGCATAAAAATAAACAGCGCAATGCTAAATAAAGGAAAATGAAGCTATTATAAGACTCAGGTCCTATCACACAAAGCAACACAAGCCGGAGGATAGAGTTTTACCTTATAATAGCCAAATATGCTTAGTACGCGAAAATTTATCTTTTAAAATTACTATAAGTGCATAGTGTTGAAAACAATTTCGAAAGTAAATGTATTAATCATAGACGGCATAGTACCCCATCCTACTATGTTGCCATACTAGTTCTACAATCAAAACCGCAAGGTCGTATTGGAAATTGGATTTCCATCATGAGTCGAGGCTAGGGGCAAGCTCCTCTCCGATCCGAGACACTCTAGCAAATGCCTCAGGATCACACCTATGGGCAACCCTTGGATCTTCAGGGCCGGTCCTACCTAAGGGTAGTGGATTAATTATGCCTGAACACATGCTTCCCGGTTCCTTTGAACCTATAGTATGACCACTAACGGCCTATAAATCCGAGGGTCCTCAAAATCCATCTTCCACATAAGTAAAATGCCAGCCAGTTTAAGCACTGACACTACTCCTAGCTAGAAAGAAACGTGTGCACTCCCTGCAGTCCTAATCCCGTTTTTGACTCATAACGGGGTGTGAGGCTCGCGAAGTCACGCTATACAAAAAGCTACGCCTAAATAGGCTATGCTTTGATCATCCCACAAGGCCTGCTTTTCAACAAGGCCATGATCATATGCATCTTAGCATGCCACATCGTCAATCCATACCATATCATTGATTTATCTATCGATATATAACAGGGTGTTAAGCAAAAGAATAAATTCTCCGCCACCAAACAGCTATATATTAAATAGAGATCAACGAATACAATATAAAGGAATATAATGTCAGACACACAATCCATTTATCAGTCCGTTCTGGGTCTGAACGAAACCATATCCGGTAGATCTCCAAATACGTCTGAATGATCACCAATTTTTCCCTTATTTTGGATGTACGGTCCAATCAAAATATCAATAATCATCCATTCGATATGGAAATTTCCCGGTCTTCAATAACCGTCTTCATCATCGATTTTCAATGTCGTATGAATTATTCAGAATGGGTTAAACCCAGTCTTTCTAAATAATTTGTGTAATTTAAAATCATGTGCTTTAAAACACAACCAACGCCTCATTCCAATCAAGAGTATTCTTTGATTTTAATTTAAACCAAATTAAGGTTTATTCAACTAGTCGGGATTAACGCCTTACCGAAGTAATCATTAATTAATATCCCATTCCCAACCTACACAACCCATGGAGTAAACTGGTGGTACTCCATATCTAACACCCAATGTGTTACGGTAAACTTAATTACCGTTTTATCAATCAAATTTAATTAAAGATTTAACTACCGCTTGGAGTAAAACTAGTGGTACTCCATTATCGTTAATTTCTTGAATTAAGTAAATTTAATTACTTTTATCTCATTCAATCCAATTAAAGATTCATTAAAACTATATTTAGTTTTAATCTTCAAGAATCATTATTTAAATATTATTTAACTTTCAAGAAATAATCTTTCCTTTAACTGGGTTAAAGAACAAATGTTGGTTAAAAACATCGTTCACAATAAACCCAAAATCGTATTTCAATTTAATATGTTAAATTGAAACTTCTCTTTAGAATATTTCACTAAATCTTAGTTAAAAGATTTATGAATTACCAATCTAAATTTCACTATCAATCGGGTTTAAAGAACTAATGTCATTTAAAAACATTGTTCACAATCAACCCAAAAGTTAGTTTCACTTAATTTCAATTATGTTTAATAATTGGAAATCTTGTTTGAATCTTAATTAAAAGATTTATTCTTTCCCAAATGGGTATAAGAACAGTGTTATTTAAGACATTATTCACGACAAACCCAAATTTTAATCTGACATTAAATATCATGCTTTGAATAGAAATTATATTGATTTATGTTCAATATCAAATTCTGAAAATTAACGTATATCAAATTGGGAATAACGATATTATTATCTTCCGAATTCCCGCAATAATATCTGTATAATCACAAAATCCAATGCTGAAATAATCCGAAGATCATTTCCATTTAAATCCATTCCAATGTATGTACTGGAAAATCTTGGTTTTATTAAAACCACTTTAATCCTTTTATTTATTTTAATTAATTTATTAAATAAATAAATCACTCATTCTTTTACATTGAAATGTATATCTACATTAAAATGAATCTTTTTCATTCTTTTGAAACAAATTAACTAAAAAAAAGTATTCTTTCTAATGTAATCAATCTTAAATAAAAATGAAATCTTTTTAATGTAATCTTCTTAGTTCAACCTTTATTACATTGAAAAATGTAATATTTTCATTTCAACTTTATTACATTGGAAAACGTAATGTTTTCATTTCAAACTTTATTTTCAATTCAGTCTTTATTACATTGAAAAATATAATATTTTCACTTCAACTTTATTTTCAATTCAGTCTTTATTACATTGAAAAATGTAATATTTTCATTTCAACTTTATTTTCAATTCAGTCTATATTACATTGAAAAATGTAATATTTTCATTTCAACTTTATTTTCAATTCAGTCTTTATTACATTGAAAAATGTAATATTTTCATTTCAACTTTATTACATTGAAAAATGTAATATTTTCCTTTCAAACTTCATTCTAAAATGTTTATAAAACGATTCCAACTTTTATTTCAATTTTAAATCCAAATTGAATATTCTATCTATTATCATATTAAAATAATATTATTTCCAAAATATTTATTTTGGAATTAGCTCTTTAAAACTTGCATTATAAAATGTATAAAATAAATCGATAAACACATTCGGGTTAAAATAGTGTTGCTATTTAAAACAGATTAAATAGCTCAATCCATTGTCTTATTCATTTATATTTTACACTTTGCCAGACCTCCCACATTAAGCCTACGAGTTGTGGATGCTGGATATGCCGGTTGGTTCCAGGCAGACTTATCCCACAAGTTAGGCTTAACCTCATGTCATGGCCCAATTGTATTTGCGCACTTGGACCTCTCACATTAGGCCCAACATTTGTGGCTGCTGGATAAGCCGGGCGGTTCCGGGCAGACTTCCACCACAAATGTGACCTAACCTCGTGTCCAAGTACAATTATAATTTTATGATTATAATTAACTTTTCTAAAACGTACTCTTTGAAAATATCCTTTCCATTAAAGAATCTTAATTTTAAATATTCTTTAATTCTAAAATGTCGTGATTCCAAATATCTTCACTTACCTTTCAAATCTTTATAAATATTTGAACTTTCCATATTGTTATAACAATTAATAATAATCTTCCCAAAATGTCTTATTTTGAAATCAAATCTATTTATTGCCACATAATGACAAATAAATGTAATCTTTCCAAAACGTTCAAATTTCGAAATCAAACCTTCTTATCTTAAAATGTGGACAGTAAATATATAATCTTTTTAATTGAATCTCCTTTATTATAACTTTTAAACAATAAAGATATAATCTTTTTAAATCAACGCCAATTAATTCTATTAATTGAGTATAAATTAAAATATTCATTAATTCAAAATTGATAACAATAATATTAATCTTTTCAAGATGTTCAGTTTTGAAACAAATCTTCTTAATTTAACATGTTGATAATTAAAAAGGGTATCTTTTAATTCTAATCTTTTATTGTAACTTTTTACTAATAAAAAAATGTTATCTTTCCAATTCACTCTTTTTATTGTAACTTTGACAATACATACCTTCCCATTTGAAAACATGGAAACCATCCTTTGGTTCTTTTAATTGAATATTGGATAATAATATTCTTTAACTCAAAATTGGAATGAGACTCACACAATTTCCATGTAATTTAATTACACGGATTTCAAACATTGCACTTATTCCATAATAATGTCATCCATTTACATAACAGCCAAAGTGCAATTACACTAAACACAAGGGTGATGTGTAGTCAAATGTCAACCCAAGACCCGTGTGGGGTTTCAGCCAACACATAATTTTGTGCACTTGGGCGAGGTGTAAAATAATCGTCCCAATCAACATCAACAAGTCAGGTAACTTGTCAATGGCAGTGTAACATCATTTTAAATTATCATAAATAATAAATCATTAGTTTAACCTGTTGAATATTTTCAATTTCAAACATAACATGACATGACATCTAAATCCACAATCCGTTTAACAAACAATTACTTCCATCACTAATAATTTATTTACATTTAATTATAAAAATAAATAACTATTCGAAAATTGAGTGAGCAAAAGAGTTCTCACCTTTTGCCGGCTTTAAATGACGGTTCAGGCCCAAGATTCAACATGCTCCAAATTGGGCGTAGTTAGTGTCGTTGCGAAGCTCTCGACTTGCTGATCGCAGCAAATCCCGTTTCGCGCAATTTCGAGTTCGTATCACAAAGTTATGAATTTTCGAAGTTTGTAATAATTAAATAATTAATTTAAATTATGAAAATTACCCAAATTTTCAACTTGCTCAGAATTGGACAAAATTAATGCTTGCTCGAAGCTCTTGACATAACGATCACAACGGATTCAGTTTCATGCAATTTCGATAACGTGACAAAATGTTATGCACTTGCAAATTTTAACAAATCGATTTAAATAATATTTAAATTTGTAAAAATTACCCAAAATTTCAACTTCCTCCAAATTGGACAAATTTTGTGTCTATGCGAAGCTCTCGTCGCCACGATCGCAGCAGACCTGAAATCGTCAAATTTCGATCTTATATGTAAAAGATATTGCATTACGAACATTGAATATAAAATTAAATAAATGTTTCGCATTTAAGCCCTTAACCTTTTTTTTTTCAAACAGCACCCTGAACTTAAAATGCTCGCCACGGCCAAACCATAAGTCGGAATTGCATGAAACCAGTGCCATTCTCTCTGCCTTCTTCCCCTCTTTCCACGTATGGTGGTCCCCCCTCCAGTTCGCTACGTGGGGCCTACGATCTGCAGTTGAACGAAAAATTGCAGTTTCCGTTCATCTCAGTGCTGCGGCTGCCTCGGTACTCTAAATGCCACCAATTTTTGTCAGTAGCTAGATCTCGACCTCCTGAACAACTTCTGTTTGGGTCACTTCGCCTAAAAATGCACGAATCTACGGGAAATTGCTCATCTTTGCGACTGTCCTGTTTTCAGCACCCCTACAGTAAAATTGACATTCCGACCAATTCCGGCCACCTGAGACCATGCCAGCACCGCCAAAACAACCGTATGCTTCCCCTCTACCACTGCCTGAAGCCGCTCGACCTATCTCTTATCGTGGGGCCTGCAGCGAACAAATAACTGAAATCAGCTTTCTGTCTTTTAAGCTAGATTCCGGCGAATACATGTGACGATAGGTCTTAAATTTTTTGTGATATATAGAGAATAAGAAGATGGACAAAACGCAGAAAGGGTTTGGTCTAATTTTGTCCTGATTGAGAGATATAAATTATTTTGTTTTCAGGGGCTAATTTGCAAAATAAATTTTAGAGGAGAGAGCCGCCATGGAATAGAGGAAGAAGAAGGTGGCTATGTTTTGTCTTAGGGTTCAGCTAATGACAGCACGTATGATATTTTATATGGGTTAGTAATTAAATTAGGCCCACTACCCTTATTTTAGCCTCTTATGTATTTTATCTTCTTCAAATTTTGTCTGTTTTCTTAGTTTAAAAATCCGTGTTAACACCTGCGAATTCCATTTTTTATGAAAATTGAAACATAATTATTCCTTGACATTACGAATCCATAGAAACTGGTTTCGATGAATTCCGAGTCCGTTTGAATAAATAGCGAATTTTTAAAGTCTAAAAATTGACTGTTTTTCACTGTAAAATTTATTACGACCACATACTAGCTTCAAAAATTATGAAATTTGGAATCTAAAAATAATTTAATATTCCGAATCCATAGAAAGTGGTTTCGTCAAATTCGGAGGTCATTTGCAAAATTCCCATTTTTAAGGCGTATATATTTAATATTAAAAATACAAATAAATATGAATAATTTCCGAAACTCGAAATATATAATTGTTTATACTTTTTCAATGCAGAAACATCATTTTAAACTCAATGGAAATGGTTTCGAGTCCCAATTCATTCGTATGTAAAAAGTAGCGTTTTGGGTCCTATATATTATATATATAAATTCCATAGCGTTTTTTTTTTTTGAGATTTTGAATTGGACATAACTTTTGATTCCCGCTATGAAATTTCAATTTTTCGGATTCGTTGGAAAGATATTTTTAAATAGATTCTAATATTTTTGGTTTTCCTAAAATCCGATTTATTTTGCATCTTGTACAGTCAGTCAAAGTTAAAATTCAAAATTTAAAACTACCGTGCTATTTCTAACTCCTTTTATAATTTAAATATAATTTATTCGTTTTAACTTCGATTAAAATAAATTTATAGTCGTTATTATATAAAATAAATTATTTCAAATATTAAAAACCCATTAAAATAATTAAAATAAAATTTTTAAATTCGGCCCAAAATTCTGGGTCGTTACAATCTCCCCCACTTAAAATCTTTTCGTCCTCGAAAAGGAACGAAGCTAAAAGTCGTTTAATTCACCAACTCAACTTTCAATTCTAATCAATTTCCAATTCAATTCAATATTAAATTTGATTTAACTTAATTTATCATTCTATTATATAGTGGTTAACTTAATTATCATTCCAATATTTTATTAGTTAAACTAATAATCAAAAATCACAACCAGCAATCAATTAGGTGATTAACTTTTCAAACATATGTAATTTTTATATATAATCAAAAATCATGTTTTTACTGCAAATCACAACAATAGACCCTATCTAGTTTTGGTTCTCACACCAGTCAATGGAAATATATAGATATACCATTTTCGAAACTCGAACATAAACTCTGATGATGATGCATCAATCATCAGAATTATCCCCGGGCGACTAGAGTGTGATTCTATATCTACCCAGTATATTAAAACTTCGAATATCCGTTAATTACTCGTATATTCGAAATCTTTATATACTCGGTTGTCCAAATTAAAATATAATAATATACTCAAATACGCATATTAAGATAAAATTTTCTAAACTAAATTTGTTTTCATTTTTATTTTAAAGAAAATAATACTCTTCACACTCGTTCTAGGATGCTACTGATCTCATCTCTAACGAGTCATTCTTATTGGATATTACTAATCCAATCTCTGATGAATTCTTTCGTTCGGTTCTAATGTATCCTGTTCTCAAGCTCTGTAAACCAAAGCTCTGATACCAAATGTGACGACCCAAACTTCCCAGTAAAGGAAAGCTTGGATTGCCTTGAGAACAACACACATCAGAACACAAAACAAAAGAACATTTTATTGCTGTTACAACAAATACATCAAAGTACAAGAATTTTCCAGAGAATGAATAGTAATATACATTGGAAATACAACAATATCAGAGTTTAAATTACATTTTAAATAGCAGCAAAAAAATAATACAAAACACAACTGAAAGAAATACACGGATACAGAGCCTTCCGAATATCGCTCTAGCTGTAGACCAGGATCCTGTGAATATAATATCTGCAAACCAAAACTACTAGCTGCCCGTGTGGAAAATATGGGCACCCAGAGTTTAGGTTAAAACAATGAACTCCAGGTCAGTCATGGGACTGGTATGAGAACTCAAAAACAGTTATTTAGTTGATTTTAAAGAGGTAAATCAAGGGACCACGCCGTATAACATGGAATGGGTTTACCCCCAAGAATATCAGTGCATAAAAATAAACAGCGCAATGCTAATTAAAGGAAAATGAAGCTATCATAAGACTCAGGTCTCATCTCACAATGCAACGCAAGCCGGAGGATAGAGTTTTACCTTATAATAGCCAAATATGCTTGGTACGCAAAAATTTATCTTTTAAAATTACTATAAGTGCATAGTGTTGAAATCAATTTCGAAAGTAAATGTATTAATCATAGACGGCATAGTACCCCATCCGACTATGTCGCCATACTAGTTCTACAATCAAAACCGCAAGGTCATATTGGAAATTGGATTTCCATCATGAGTCGAGGCTAGGGGCAAGCTCCTCTCCGATTCGAGACACTCTAGCAAATGCCTCAGGATCACACCTATGGGCAACCCTTGGATCTTCAGGGCCGATCCCTACCTAAGGGTAGTGGATTAATTATGCCTGAACACACGCTTCCTGGTTCCTTTGAACCTATAGTATGACCACTAACGGCCTATAAATCCGAGGCGCCTCAAAATCCATCATCCACATAAGTAAAATGCCAGCCAGTTTAAGCACTGACACTACTCCTAGCTAGAAAGAAACGTGTGCACTCCCTGCAGTCCTAATCCCGTTTTAGATTCATACCGGGGTGTGAGGCTCGCGAAGTCACGCTATACACAAAGCTACGCCTAAATAGACTATGCTTTGATCATCCCACAAGGCCTGCTTTTCAACAAAGCCTTGATCATATGCATCTTAGCATGCCACATCGTCAATCCATACCATATCATTGATTTATCTATCGATATATAACAGGGTGTTAAGCAAGAGAATAAATTCTCTGCCACCAAACAGCTATATATTAAATAGAGATCAACGAATACAATATAAAGGAATACAATGTCAGACACACAATCCATATATCAGTCCATTCTGGGTCTGAACGAAACCATATCCGGTAGATCTCCAAATACGTCTGAATGATCATCAATTTTCCCCTCATTTTGGGTGTACGGTCCAATCAAGATATCAATAATCATCCATTCGATATGGAAATTTCCCGGTCTTCAATAACCGTCTTCATCATCGATCTTCAGTCGTCGTATGAATTATTCAGAATGGGTTAAACCCGGTCTTTCTGAATAATTTGCGTAATATAAATCACGTGCTTCAAAACACAACCAATGCCTCATTCCAATCAAGAGTATTCTTTGATTTTAATTTAAACGAAATTAAGGTTTATTCAACTAGTCGGGATTAACGCCTTACCGAAGTAATCATTAATTAATATCCCATTCCCAACCTACACAACCCATGGAGTAAACTGGTGGTACTCCATATCTAACACCCAATGTGTTATGGTAAACTTAATTACCATTTTATCAATCAAATCTAACTAAAGATTTAACTACCGCTTGGAGTAAAACTAGTGGTACTCCATTATTGTTCGTTTCTTGAATTAAGTAAATTTAATTACTTTTATCCTCATTCAATCCAATTAAAGATTCATTAAAACTATATTTAGTTTTAATCTTCAAGAATCATTATTTAATGATTATTTAACTTTCAAGAAATAATCTTTCCTTTAACTAGGTTAAAGAACAAATGTTGCTTAAAAACATCGTTCACAATAAACCCAAAATCGTATTTCAATTTAATATGTTAAATTGAAACTTCTCTTTAGAATATTTCACTAAATCTTAGTTAAATGATTTATGAATTACCAATCTAAATTTCACTGTCAATCGGGTTTAAAGAACTAATGTCATTTAAAAACATTGTTCGCAATCAACCCAAAAGTCAGTTTCACTTAATTTCAATTATGTTTAATAATTGGAAATCTTGTTTAAATCTTAATTAAAAGATTTATTCTTTTCCAAATGGGTTTAAGAACAGTGTTATTTAAGACACTATTCACGACAAACCCAAATTTTAATCTGACATTAAATATCATGCTTTGAATAGAAATTATATCGATTTATGTTCAATATCAAATTCTGAAAATTAACGTATATAAAATTGGGAATAACGATATTAATATCTTCCAAATTCCTACAATAATATCCGTATAATCACAAAATCCAATACTAAAATAATCCGAAGATTATTTCCATTTAAATCCATTCCAATGTATGTACTGGAAAATCTTGGTTTTATTAAAACCACTTTAATCCTTTTATTTATTTTAATTAATTTATTAAAATAAATAAATCACTCGTTCTTTTACATTGAAATGTATATCTACATTAAAATGAATCTTTTTCATTCTTTTGAAACAAATTAGCTAAAAAAAAGTATTCTTTCTAACGTAATCAATCTTAAATAAAAATGAAATCTTTTTAATGTAATCTTCTTAGTTCAACCTTTATTACATTGAAAAATGTAATATTTTCATTTCAACTTTATTACATTGGAAAACGTAATATTTTCATTTCAAACTTTATTTTCAATTCAGTCTTTATTACATTGAAAAATATAATATTTTCACTTCAACTTTATTTTCAATTCGGTCATTATTACATTGAAAAATGTAATATTTTCATTTCAACTTTATTTTCAATTCAGTCTTTATTACATTGAAAAATGTAATATTTTCATTTCAACTTTATTTTCAATTCAGTCTTTATTACATTGAAAAATGTAATATTTTCATTTCAACTTTATTACATTGAAAAATGTAGTATTTTCCTTTCAAACTTTATTCTAAAATGTTTATAAAAAGATTCCAACTTTTATTTCAATTTTAAATCCAAATTGAATATTCTATCTATTATCATATTAAAATAATATTATTTCCAAAATATTTATTTTGGAATTAGCTCTTTAAAACATGCATTATAAAATGTATAAAATAAATCGATAAATACGTTCGGGTTAAAATGGTGTTGCTATTTAAAACAGATTGAATAGCTCAATCCATTGTCTTACTCATTTATATTTTACATTGGGCCAGACCTCCCTCATTAAGCCTACGACTTGTGGATGCTGGATATGTCGGTTGGTTCCAGGCAGACTAATCACACAAGTTGGGCTTAACCTCGTGTCATGGCCCAATTCGTATTTGCGCACTTGGACCTCTCACATTAGGCCCAACATTTGTGGCTGCTGGATAAGCCGGGGGGTTCCGGGCAGACGTCCACCACAAATGTGACCTAACCTCGTGTCCAAGTACAATTATAATTTTATAATTATAATTAACTTTTCTAAAACGTACTCTTTGAAAATATCCTTTCCGTTAAAGAGTCTTAATTTTAAATATACTTTAATTCTAAAATGTCGTGATTCCAAATATCTTCACTTACCTTTCAAATCTTTATAAATATTTGAACTTTCCATATTGTTATAACAATTAATAATAATCTTCCCAAAATGTCTTATTTTGAAATCAAATCTATTTATTGCCACATAATGACAAATAAATGTAATCTTTCCAAAACGTTCAAATTTCGAAATCAAACTTTCTTATCTTAAAATGTAGACAGTAAATATATAATCTTTTTAATTGAATCTCCTTTATTATAACTTTTAAACAATAAAGATATAATCTTTTTAAGTCAACGCCAATTAATTCTATTAATTGAGTATAAATTAAAATATTCATTAATTCAAAATTGATAACAATAATGTTAATCTTTTCAAGATGTTCAGTTTTGAAACAAATCTTCTTAATTTAACATGTTGACAATTAAAAAGGGTATCTTTTAATTCTAATTTTTATTGTAACTTTTTACTAATAAAAAAATGTTATCTTTCCAATTCACTCTTTTTACTGTAACTTTGATAATACATACCTTCCCATTTGAAAACATGGAAACCATCCTTTGGTTCTTTTAATTGAATATTGGATTATAATATTCTTTAACTCAAAATTGGAATGAGACTCACACAATTTCCATGTAATTTAATTACACGGATTTCAAACATTACACTTATTCCATAATAATGTCAACCATTTACATAACAGCCAAAGTGCAATTTACACTAAACACAAGGGTGATGTGTAGTCAAATATCAACCCAAGACCCGTGTGGGTTTTCAGCCAACATATAATTTTGTGCACTTGGGTGAGGTGTTAAATAATCGTCTCAATCAACATCGACAAGTCAGGTAACTTGTCAATGGCAGTGTAACATCATTTTAAATTATCATAAATAATAAATCATTAGTTTAACCTGTTGAATATTTTCAATTTCAAACATAACATGACATGACATCTAAATCCACAATCCGTTTAACAAACAATTACTTCCATCACCAATAATTTATTTACATTTAATTATAAAAATAAATAACTATTCGAAAATTGAGTGAGCAAAAGAGTTCTCACCTTTTGCCGGCTTTAAATGACGGTTCGGGCCCAATTTTGGCCAAAGATCCAACATGCTCCAAATTGGGCGTAGTTAGTGTCGTTGTGAAGCTCTCGACTCGCTGATCGCAGCAAATCCTATTTCGCGCAATTTCGTGTTCGTATCACAAAGTTATGAATTTTCGAAGTTTGTAATAATTAAATAATTAATTTAAATTATGAAAATTACCCAAATTTTCAACTTGCTCAGAATTGGACAAAATTACTGCTCGCTCAAAGCTCTTGACATAACGATCACAAAGGATTCAGTTTCATGCAATTTTGATAACGTGACAAAAAGTTATGCACTTGCGAAGTTAACAAATCGATTTAAATAATATTTAAATTTGTAAAAATTACCCAAAATTTCAACTTCCTCCAAATTGGACAAATTTTGTGTCCACGCGAAGCTCTCATCACCACGATCGCAGCAGACCTGAAATCGTCAAATTTCGATCTCGTATGTAAAAGATATTGCATTATGAACATTGAATATAAAATTAAATAAATGTTTCATGTTTAAGCCTTTAACTTTTTTTTCAAATAGCACCCTGAACTTAAAATGCTCGCCACGGCCAAACCGTAAGTCAGAATTGCACGAAACCAGTGCCATTCTCTCTGGCTTCTCCTCCTCTTTCCACGCCTGGTGGTCCCCCCTCCAGTTCGCCACGTGGGGCCCACAATCTGCAGTTGAACGGAAAAGTGCAGTTTCCGTCCATCTCAGTGCTGCGGCCGCCTCGGTACTCCAAATGCTACCAATTTTTGTCAGTAGCTCGATCTCAACCTCCCGAACAACTTCTGTTTGGGTCACTTTGCCTAAAAATGCATGGATCGACGGGAAATTGCTCATCGTTGCGACTGTTCTATTTTCGGCACCCCTCAAGAAAAATTGACATTCCGACCAACTCCGGCCACCTGAGACCATGCCACCACCGCCAAAAGAACCGTATTCTTCCTGTAACGACCCGGGAAAAAGCGACCTTGGTTATCCGATATATAACACCTATCGAACAATCAAAAGTCGAAATTACCGGATAGTCCAAGAAAGAAATTAGAGGGTGAGGATAGATAAGATAGAAAATTAGAACAGAAGAAGAAGAAGAACACAACAACATCAGAGTAACACGAATCTCACAGCGGAACGAATAAAATATAATAGACAACATATTTTGAAATCAAAGCAGTATATGTATAGCATACCATTATCAGAGTACAACACTTTCATCACAGCGGAATGATCAATAGCTAGAAAAAAAATCTTGAAGTCTCCTGCTCCAAGCTCTTCAAGCATACCTGTAAATCCTGACTACTTGACTGCCCGTACAAATTTGGGCACCCAAGAGTTTAGGGAAAACAAACAAAATAAACTCTGGGTCAGTCATGGGACTGGTGTGAGTAAACTCAAATCATTTGGTTTAACTTTTCAAAATCCTTTCAAAAGAAAAGATAATCGTAAGACCGATCCACACATAAACACGGATGGCTTTTACCTTACGATAACCCAAAACACTTTGAAAATCATATATTATCTGATATTATAATAATGTCTAATCACAAGTAATTAAAATCTAGTAGAACGCTTGCATCTCACGCTCTACATATATAATATACAATCAAACTCGCGGGCACTTATTGGATATTGGATTCCAACTTGACAAGGTATGGGACCACCTTCCGAACGTGTATCTCTAGAGGCAAATACACTGGGTTCAACAAGAACATCTTGCAACCCGGCCCTCACATGACCGACCACTCATTTCGCTTGAGTGTATCGAATGTATATCACCGACGGTTGGGATCAGCAACCGCCTCCCGAAATGGGACAGCATCGATAGATTTAAGAACAAAAGGAATTTCTCTAGATAGGTGATCATACACCCTACTTCGGAGCGACCGACTTAGCCATGCTGCCTGCCCGATTTTTGTCCTTTCCTGGTTGATGAGGCTTGAGGTCATAACGTATCTTTTGACAGATCACACCTCCATTACTTTGAATGCCACATCGTCATACCCGCCAAATCACAAATTGATTTCACCAAAAATACCACGGGTATAAAGCTAAGAGAAACGAATTCCTCCGCCACCAAACGTAAGTACGTTTGAAGAGATCAACTTACGCGATCCTTTGAATATACTCTGTCAGACATTCGTCCATTCACGTTTGTCCTGGGACTGGACAAACCGAAGGCACTATTCTGTAAACAGGATAGCCCTTGCACAACTCCGTCTTCAATATATTCAACATACTTGATTCGCAACGCTTATGCCAATACGGAGTGGTTCTCTGGATAATAATCCAACCGGTCTCTCCATATTAACAACGTAAAATGGTCAAAAACTTTGATAGTCGGTGATTTAACTATCAAATAAAAACATGTCGGTGTGCAAACAACGATATTATTTCCCGAAGGAAATTCTATCGAACAATCATCACTTCATCCATTCGTTCATTTCCCTATTCCTGTTGTTTAATGTTTCTTATTCACTATATTTAGAAGATATATATCATTATCATTGGAAAACATTTCCATCTCTTGTTTCTATATTCAGAAAACAATTCTGCTTCTCATTTCGAAAACATTTCCAAATCTCCTTCATTTGATTAAACAGATGTTTGAATAAACATCACTATGCCAAATCTCCTTCATTTGGTTTCCACTTAACCACTTTTCACCATCGAATCTTAACCATTTCTTAGTTAAAAACGAAGTTAATCAAGTTGGGGTATAGTTACCTCTCAGACCTTAACTGAACAACATTTCTAACTTCGAAATAGGCAAAATTCATCTTTCTAAATCTTTAACACTTCTTTACGACATCCTCGGATTTTATTTACAAATCCGCTTCTCGTACGGGAAAAACACTTGATTATACAATAGTGTTATAATCCCCTGCATCCGAATTATAATGACTTTATAAATACTTTGATTTTCTAACTCGAATAAATAACGAACTAAATTATTAACTCATACTCGGTTAACTCTAAGCTGTAACTCTTATTCAATTTACTCTTATTCTATTTAACTCTTGCTGGACTAACCCTTGTTCAGATAACTCGGTCTGATTTACTCATTTTGACCCACTTACTTGATCAGTTCAACTGGACTAACTTAGCTTAATTAACTCGATTAAATTACTTTTATCAATTAACTAATATTTGACTTGACACCATTCGCTCGACTCTAGATCGCAGCGATCACAATGGTTACGCCTGATTCCCTCAGGAAACATCCGTCCGCCTTAGGCTATCTGCAGCCCTGCGAATTACGCTAGCGGTCGTGCTTACTGATAACTTATCTTAAATGACTATTTCTATTTAACTCTATCTCGAATGACTAAATTCGAGCAAATATAATTGAATAACTAATATTCAATCATCCCTTATTTGATTACTATATTTAGACCCTAATCGATTAACTCTAACTGATTAACTCTAATTGGTTAACTCTAACTAACTAACTCTAAATGTTTACTCCAACGGTTTAACTCTACGGCTTAACCCTAACGGTTTAACTCTAACAGTTCAACTCTAATAGTTTTAACTCTAACGGTTGATCTCAATCAATTTGTTCTATTGGATTAACTCTATTTGATTACCTCTCTTGGATCAACCCATTTCGAATAACTAATATTCAATAAACTTCCTAACGAATAAACTGATATTCGATAACTTTACTTCGAATAACTCTTATTCGATAAATTCTCTTTCATACATATTCAGTTTCAAATATCGATGTGGAAATCGATTTTTACTTCTCTATATAAGTCTTGACTTATATACTCTATTTATTCAAAGATAAATAACTAAATTAATTTATAAAACTTTATTTATAAATTAACCTTCTCACTTTATCTGTTAAAACAGATCTCTCTTAAATTCTCCCTTTTAATTCATATTCTGTTTACCCGTGTGCGAAGCACGGGCCTAAATTCTTCCTAGTGTAAAATTCTCCTTTATTACACTTTTATCCATTTTCAAGTACTTCAATATTCTATTTATTTTCTAAATAAATAATTCCTTTTTATAACTCAGTTTATTTCTCTAGATAAATATTTCCTTTTAATCTATTTGTAAATGTTTTTACAAATATTTTCTTTTCTATTTTATTTGTAAATGTTTTACAAACAATTCCCCTTCTCTATTTGTTTTACAAATATTTTTCCTTTATTGCTTTGATTTTATAAAATGATTTCTTTTATAAAACCCCTTTTTCCTTTCATATATAAAATATGCTGATTTTATATAAATAATCTATTTTCAAAATATACTTTGGAAATCTCCCTTTTTACTTTCTCGTATCACTTATGGTGTAAAAATATCAAATCAAACTGATCGGTCATCATCCAAACACACAGCATCAACAACAGATGGTATAACACTTCATATATCAGAATATATGAAAATTTTAAAATAAATGTTGAGGAACCCAGTTGGATCCCTCCGACCTGTTTCCCTGCATCCACAGATGTCAGTCAACATGATTAACATGAAGGTAAAATATTCTGATAAACAGAATCAGTACTTCGATACGATTTATATATATCGTTATCGATGATTTCAACCAACTGACTAGCAGTTCAACCAAACAATCAACATACAGCAATCCAACCAAGATTTTCCAATTCAAAAAAATACTTTATAAAAATATAAAGTGTTCAGAGTTAGTGAGAATTACTCACATTGGTCGGAGATCGTTAAAAACGATTAACTGTCTTTGATTCAGATGGACAAATTATTTTGCCATAAATTGTAACGAACCCCAATCCACTCTCAGTCAGCTTCATTGTGAAGCTCTCGTCCACACGATCCTAACGCAACTTACGGTTCTCGATTCTGACCTCGTATGGATGAGATATCGCATTTATAAGTTAGTACATATTTGAATTAGAATAATTAAATCCCTTAAAAATCAATTGGGCTTTACCCCTTCAAATCTCGGCCCATCCAACGTTTAAAAGCCCAGAACCGCACCTTTTATCTCCTCCGATCCCAAAGAGCTCCTGTTCATCCTCATTCAACAGCCATAGCCGCTACCTTCATCACCAAACCCCACGCCTCCCTCTCCATTAATACGAAAACAGACATCACCACCCTCCTTCTCTCCTCAAACTCCATCTCCTTAGCACCACAGTTTCACACTCGATCCCTCCTCTGGTTTACGGTTTCAGCTCAACGCCATCGAACCGTGTAAACCCCCCAACCACAATCATCACCGGAATCCACGATTCACCCTCTACAGGCGTGGTTTTTCCACTACGAACCTGAATCCACCATCCAATCCCACTTCGATTGCCTTAAATTGATTAAATCCCGAACCCTAGGAATACTGCTGAAACCCAATACCACAAACCCAACGTCGAACTCAGCAAAACCGACAT
The DNA here is from genome assembly GCA_030737875.1 of Allium sativum. Taxonomy (NCBI): domain Eukaryota; kingdom Viridiplantae; phylum Streptophyta; class Magnoliopsida; order Asparagales; family Amaryllidaceae; genus Allium; species Allium sativum. The sequence continues at coordinate 44,564,999 of CM060915.1, read as the reverse complement.
GGTTGTTGTGCTCTGGCCAAAACGAGATGAATGCAAATGGTTTTAGGATTTTAGGAATTTTGTTTTGATTTTTGGAAGAATGAGTTTTACTGTATATTGAGTTTCTGAGTTGCGGCGCTTTCCTGAAGTGGAAAATAGGGTTTAGCATTTTTAGACGGTTATTTATAGGGGAAAGAAAATATCTAGATATTTTATAAAAAGAATATTCTCGGCATATTCCCTTTTTATATACTCATTTTGCTTTCTAAAAATTCGTGTGATCACACACGATACCTAAAAATCACGAAACTGGACCTGTAGCTAGAGTTCGACATTACGGTCCCAACGAAACTGGTTTCGCCGAATTCCGACTCTATTTGCTCACACAGCGTATTTTTAACCGTCGAAATACTGTCTATTTTTCACTCTAAAAATCCGTACGGCCACACACTGCTTCTAAAAATCACCAAACTTGGAATCTAACAAAAATTTGACGCTGCGGATCCAACAAAATTAGTTTCGTTGAAATCCGACTTCGTTTGCAAAAGTGGCTATTTTTAAAGTCCTAAATAGCCCTTTTAAATATATAAATATATTTAAAAACAATTAAATTTAATATTTAAAAATAAATATTATCGTATATATTCACCTACGATATACCACAGCTTTAAAATAATCATATTAGAGTTTATAACTCGATATTCAAATTCCAGTCTTAATTCGATATTCAAATTATATAGAAAATCCATTTATAACGTAAATAAAGCGTTGCAAAATATAAAGGAATTCCACAGCGACTTTTCTAAATTTTGATTTGGACGTAAAACAAAATCTACACGACGAAATCCAGATTTTTCTCTTCTACTAGGAAGATATACTTCACCAGCTCCACACGTTTCTTGTTTCACAGAAATCCGGCTTAAAACGGCTCCTGTATATCCAGTGGAAGTTCGAATCGCCAAATAGCGAACTGCAGCGCCATTTCGAGCTATATTATAATTATAATATAAATTATACGTTCAAATGGCATTTATAAATATATTCGTCAATATAATCCAATATAAACTGAATTATATATATTTTTTATATTGCCCATTCACACAATACTGTGAATCCCACTATTTCTGACTATTTCAGAAATAAATATATGATTCTATTATTTAATTCAATTAAATATTCACTATAATTCAATTCAACGACCCTTTAATTCTCTAAATCACTATTCAAATAATTAAATTAATTAATTATTCTGTTGCTGAAAATGCGGGTCGTTACATTCTTCCCCCCTTAAAATAATTTCGTCCTCGAAATTGCTAAGGTAGAGGACAACCCTATTAACTAGTTTCGAATTATTCGTTTACTTCTTTAATTTCAGTTTCAACTGAATTTATTTATTTCAATTAAATTATTACTTCATTTCTATAAATGAAATTTTTCAAAACTCCTGAAAATTTTCTAACACCCGAAATTTCCAAAAAATTTCGCCAGCACCTCCTTTGTACCGGGAGCATCGGGAAAATCCCCAAACTGCCACACAGACCTCTCCAATCCAAAAGAAAATCAAACAGCCAAGCGGCTTGCCAATTCGGCTCATAAATCTCATCAAACTCATATGAATATATGCGTGTACCTTTTTGTCGACATTCAATTCTGCTATCAATTTAGCATATACCACTATCATCCCAATCAAACTCCCAATCACTTTTATCTTCAACACGACCATCCGCTTACAACCAAGCCAAATTTCAATCAAACTGCAATTCCAATCTCAATTCGAAATTATTACTCAACAATTCATTTCTATTCCAGATTATCTCTAATCCAGTCCAATTCTACTTGATAGCATTCTATTTCAATTCAACTCAATTTCCACTGAACTACCTTCAATTCAATTTCAAATTTGCTTTCGCAAATTTTTATTTACTTTGGGTTTATTTCAATAATCCATACCTGGGAGTTTCAAACAGCTTTGCCTTTTCCAAAAATCAAATTATTTATTTGGAATATCAAACAACTTGTTTTCTCAAAACAATTCAAAAACAAACTCTTTGGTAGTAATCCGTCACTTACAAACTCGAAAATGAACACCGATGATGTCCGGATCATCATCGGAATCTACTTTCCAGCTATCGAAGTGAGTTCAATACTATAAAACCATCTCTAAACACTTTCATTTTGAAATTATTTCAAAATATCCCTTTCAAAGCCTGTAACAAATTTAAAATCTCCCAGGATTTTAAAATTCACATATATTTAACCAGATTCATTCTACACACTTCACATTTTCAGAGTTTTAATTTCATTTCTGATTTAAATTCAAATTTAATTCATCTGATTTCATATATTTCACTTATATGAATTCTATTTGGTTATTTATATAACCATTTCACATTTTATAATCTTATTCGATTATAATAACAACCAACACATCCAATATATGATAATATTTCAAATAACTATACTTTGTTTATATCAAAATATAATTTGGGTAAAATTATTTCATTTACCCTCTTTCAAAACATACTGTGTCGGTCCATCGTATTCAAGTGTTTATAACTCCTATCGATACAGTGGATCAAACTGATCGACTAGAACTCATAAACAACTCAACCAATAAATCTCCACAATATAAAACCGTTTTTATATCAAATAACAAATACGTTCACTCGTATATATACACTCAAATTCAGTCTAGGGCATTGCTAACCCCATCTCTACTGAATCACGCCACAGAGCCAAGGTAAATCACTTAACCTTCAGCTCTGATACCACTGTAACGACCCGGGAAAAAGCGACCTTGGTTATCCGATATATAACACCTATCGAACAATCAAAAGTCGAAATTACCGGATAGTCCAAGAAAGAAATTAGAGGGTGAGGATAGATAAGATAGAAAATTAGAACAGAAGAAGAAGAAGAACACAACAACATCAGAGTAACACGAATCTCACAGCGGAACGAATAAAATATAATAGACAACATATTTTGAAATCAAAGCAGTATATGTATAGCATACCATTATCAGAGTACAACACTTTCATCACAGCGGAATGATCAATAGCTAGAAAAAAAATCTTGAAGTCTCCTGCTCCAAGCTCTTCAAGCATACCTGTAAATCCTGACTACTTGACTGCCCGTACAAATTTGGGCACCCAAGAGTTTAGGGAAAACAAACAAAATAAACTCTGGGTCAGTCATGGGACTGGTGTGAGTAAACTCAAATCATTTGGTTTAACTTTTCAAAATCCTTTCAAAAGAAAAGATAATCGTAAGACCGATCCACACATAAACACGGATGGCTTTTACCTTACGATAACCCAAAACACTTTGAAAATCATATATTATCTGATATTATAATAATGTCTAATCACAAGTAATTAAAATCTAGTAGAACGCTTGCATCTCACGCTCTACATATATAATATACAATCAAACTCGCGGGCACTTATTGGATATTGGATTCCAACTTGACAAGGTATGGGACCACCTTCCGAACGTGTATCTCTAGAGGCAAATACACTGGGTTCAACAAGAACATCTTGCAACCCGGCCCTCACATGACCGACCACTCATTTCGCTTGAGTGTATCGAATGTATATCACCGACGGTTGGGATCAGCAACCGCCTCCCGAAATGGGACAGCATCGATAGATTTAAGAACAAAAGGAATTTCTCTAGATAGGTGATCATACACCCTACTTCGGAGCGACCGACTTAGCCATGCTGCCTGCCCGATTTTTGTCCTTTCCTGGTTGATGAGGCTTGAGGTCATAACGTATCTTTTGACAGATCACACCTCCATTACTTTGAATGCCACATCGTCATACCCGCCAAATCACAAATTGATTTCACCAAAAATACCACGGGTATAAAGCTAAGAGAAACGAATTCCTCCGCCACCAAACGTAAGTACGTTTGAAGAGATCAACTTACGCGATCCTTTGAATATACTCTGTCAGACATTCGTCCATTCACGTTTGTCCTGGGACTGGACAAACCGAAGGCACTATTCTGTAAACAGGATAGCCCTTGCACAACTCCGTCTTCAATATATTCAGCATACTTGATTCGCAACGCTTATGCCAATACGGAGTGGTTCTCTGGATAATAATCCAACCGGTCTCTCCATATTAACAACGTAAAATGGTCAAAAACTTTGATAGTCGGTGATTTAACTATCAAATAAAAACATGTCGGTGTGCAAACAACGATATTATTTCCCGAAGGAAATTCTATCGAACAATCATCACTTCATCCATTCGTTCATTTCCCTATTCCTGTTGTTTAATGTTTCTTATTCACTATATTTAGAAGATATATATCATTATCATTGGAAAACATTTCCATCTCTTGTTTCTATATTCAGAAAACAATTCTGCTTCTCATTTCGAAAACATTTCCAAATCTCCTTCATTTGATTAAACAGATGTTTGAATAAACATCACTATGCCAAATCTCCTTCATTTGGTTTCCACTTAACCACTTTTCACCATCGAATCTTAACCATTTCTTAGTTAAAAACGAAGTTAATCAAGTTGGGGTATAGTTACCTCTCAGACCTTAACTGAACAACATTTCTAACTTCGAAATAGGCAAAATTCATCTTTCTAAATCTTTAACACTTCTTTACGACATCCTCGGATTTTATTTACAAATCCGCTTCTCGTACGGGAAAAACACTTGATTATACAATAGTGTTATAATCCCCTGCATCCGAATTATAATGACTTTATAAATACTTTGATTTTCTAACTCGAATAAATAACGAACTAAATTATTAACTCATACTCGGTTAACTCTAAGCTGTAACTCTTATTCAATTTACTCTTATTCTATTTAACTCTTGCTGGACTAACCCTTGTTCAGATAACTCGGTCTGATTTACTCATTTTGACCCACTTACTTGATCAGTTCAACTGGACTAACTTAGCTTAATTAACTCGATTAAATTACTTTTATCAATTAACTAATATTTGACTTGACACCATTCGCTCGACTCTAGATCGCAGCGATCACAATGGTTACGCCTGATTCCCTCAGGAAACATCCGTCCGCCTTAGGCTATCTGCAGCCCTGCGAATTACGCTAGCGGTCGTGCTTACTGATAACTTATCTTAAATGACTATTTCTATTTAACTCTATCTCGAATGACTAAATTCGAGCAAATATAATTGAATAACTAATATTCAATCATCCCTTATTTGATTACTATATTTAGACCCTAATCGATTAACTCTAACTGATTAACTCTAATTGGTTAACTCTAACTAACTAACTCTAAATGTTTACTCCAACGGTTTAACTCTACGGCTTAACCCTAACGGTTTAACTCTAACAGTTCAACTCTAATAGTTTTAACTCTAACGGTTGATCTCAATCAATTTGTTCTATTGGATTAACTCTATTTGATTACCTCTCTTGGATCAACCCATTTCGAATAACTAATATTCAATAAACTTCCTAACGAATAAACTGATATTCGATAACTTTACTTCGAATAACTCTTATTCGATAAATTCTCTTTCATACATATTCAGTTTCAAATATCGATGTGGAAATCGATTTTTACTTCTCTATATAAGTCTTGACTTATATACTCTATTTATTCAAAGATAAATAACTAAATTAATTTATAAAACTTTATTTATAAATTAACCTTCTCACTTTATCTGTTAAAACAGATCTCTCTTAAATTCTCCCTTTTAATTCATATTCTGTTTACCCGTGTGCGAAGCACGGGCCTAAATTCTTCCTAGTGTAAAATTCTCCTTTATTACACTTTTATCCATTTTCAAGTACTTCAATATTCTATTTATTTTCTAAATAAATAATTCCTTTTTATAACTCAGTTTATTTCTCTAGATAAATATTTCCTTTTAATCTATTTGTAAATGTTTTTACAAATATTTTCTTTTCTATTTTATTTGTAAATGTTTTACAAACAATTCCCCTTCTCTATTTGTTTTACAAATATTTTTCCTTTATTGCTTTGATTTTATAAAATGATTTCTTTTATAAAACCCCTTTTTCCTTTCATATATAAAATATGCTGATTTTATATAAATAATCTATTTTCAAAATATACTTTGGAAATCTCCCTTTTTACTTTCTCGTATCACTTATGGTGTAAAAATATCAAATCAAACTGATCGGTCATCATCCAAACACACAGCATCAACAACAGATGGTATAACACTTCATATATCAGAATATATGAAAATTTTAAAATAAATGTTGAGGAACCCAGTTGGATCCCTCCGACCTGTTTCCCTGCATCCACAGATGTCAGTCAACATGATTAACATGAAGGTAAAATATTCTGATAAACAGAATCAGTACTTCGATACGATTTATATATATCGTTATCGATGATTTCAACCAACTGACTAGCAGTTCAACCAAACAATCAACATACAGCAATCCAACCAAGATTTTCCAATTCAAAAAAATACTTTATAAAAATATAAAGTGTTCAGAGTTAGTGAGAATTACTCACATTGGTCGGAGATCGTTAAAAACGATTAACTGTCTTTGATTCAGATGGACAAATTATTTTGCCATAAATTGTAACGAACCCCAATCCACTCTCAGTCAGCTTCATTGTGAAGCTCTCGTCCACACGATCCTAACGCAACTTACGGTTCTCGATTCTGACCTCGTATGGATGAGATATCGCATTTATAAGTTAGTACATATTTGAATTAGAATAATTAAATCCCTTAAAAATCAATTGGGCTTTACCCCTTCAAATCTCGGCCCATCCAACGTTTAAAAGCCCAGAACCGCACCTTTTATCTCCTCCGATCCCAAAGAGCTCCTGTTCATCCTCATTCAACAGCCATAGCCGCTACCTTCATCACCAAACCCCACGCCTCCCTCTCCATTAATACGAAAACAGACATCACCACCCTCCTTCTCTCCTCAAACTCCATCTCCTTAGCACCACAGTTTCACACTCGATCCCTCCTCTGGTTTACGGTTTCAGCTCAACGCCATCGAACCGTGTAAACCCCCCAACCACAATCATCACCGGAATCCACGATTCACCCTCTACAGGCGTGGTTTTTCCACTACGAACCTGAATCCACCATCCAATCCCACTTCGATTGCCTTAAATTGATTAAATCCCGAACCCTAGGAATACTGCTGAAACCCAATACCACAAACCCAACGTCGAACTCAGCAAAACCGACATGGTTGTTGTGCTCTGGCCAAAACGAGATGAATGCAAATGGTTTTAGGATTTTAGGAATTTTGTTTTGATTTTTGGAAGAATGAGTTTTACTGTATATTGAGTTTCTGAGTTGCGGCGCTTTCCTGAAGTGGAAAATAGGGTTTAGCATTTTTAGACGGTTATTTATAGGGGAAAGAAAATATCTAGATATTTTATAAAAAGAATATTCTCGGCATATTCCCTTTTTATATACTCATTTTGCTTTCTAAAAATCCGTGTGATCACACACGATACCTAAAAATCACGAAACTGGACCTGTAGCTAGAGTTCGACATTACGGTCCCAACGAAACTGGTTTCGCCGAATTCCGACTCTATTTGCTCACACAGCGTATTTTTAACCGTCGAAATACTGTCTATTTTTCACTCTAAAAATCCGTACGGCCACACACTGCTTCTAAAAATCACCAAACTTGGAATCTAACAAAAATTTGACGCTGCGGATCCAACAAAATTAGTTTCGTTGAAATCCGACTTCGTTTGCAAAAGTGGCTATTTTTAAAGTCCTAAATAGCCCTTTTAAATATATAAATATATTTAAAAACAATTAAATTTAATATTTAAAAATAAATATTATCGTATATATTCACCTACGATATACCACAGCTTTAAAATAATCATATCAGAGTTTATAACTCGATATTCAAATTCCAGTCTTAATTCGATATTCAAATTATATAGAAAATCCATTTATAACGTAAATAAAGCGTTGCAAAATATAAAGGAATTCCACAGCGACTTTTCTAAATTTTGATTTGGACGTAAAACAAAATCTACACGACGAAATCCAGATTTTTCTCTTCTACTAGGAAGATATACTTCACCAGCTCCACACGTTTCTTGTTTCACGGAAATCCGGCTTAAAACGGCTCCTGTATATCCAGTGGAAGTTCGAATCGCCAAATAGCGAACTGCAGCGCCATTTCGAGCTATATTATAATTATAATATAAATTATACGTTCAAATGGCATTTATAAATATATTCGTCAATATAATCCAATATAAACTGAATTATATATATTTTTTATATTGCCCATTCACACAATACTGTGAATCCCACTATTTCTGACTATTTCAGAAATAAATATATGATTCTATTATTTAATTCAATTAAATATTCACTATAATTCAATTCAACGACCCTTTAATTCTCTAAATCACTATTCAAATAATTAAATTAATTAATTATTCTGTTGCTGAAAATGCGGGTCGTTACACTTCCCCTCTACCACTGCTTGAAGTCGCTCGACCTATCTCTCGTCGTGGGGCCCGCGGCGAACAAATAACCGAAATCAGCTTTCTGTCTTTTAAGCTAGATTCCGGCGAATCCGTGCGACGTTAGGTCTTAAATTTTTCATGGTAGATAGAGGATAAGAAGATGAACAAAATACAGAAAGGGTTTGGTCTGATTTTGTCCTGATTGAGAGATATAAATTATTTTGTTTTCAGGGGCTAATTTGCAAAATAAATTTTAGAGGAGAGAGCCGCCATGGAATAGAGGAAGAAGAAGGTGGCTATGTTTTGTCTTAGGGTTCAGCTAATGACAGCACTTATGATATTTTATATGGGTTAATAATTAAATTAGGCCCACTACCCTTATTTCAACCTCTTATGTATTTTATCTTCTTCAAATTTTGTTTGTTTTCTTAGTTTAAAAATCCGTGTTAACACCTACGAATTCCATTTTTTATGAAAATTGAAACATAATTATTTCTTGACATTACGAATCCATAGAAAGTGGTTTCGATGAACTCCGAGTCCGTTTGAATGAATAGCGAATTTTAAAAGTCTGAAAATTGACTGTTTTTCACTGTAAAATTTATTATGACCACATACTAGCTTCAAAAATTATGAAATTTGGAATCTAATAATAATTTAATATTCCGAATCCATAGAAACTGGTTTCGTCGAATTCGGAGGTCATTTGCAAAATTCCCATTTTTAAGGCGTATATATTTAATATTAAAAGTACAAATAAATATGAATAATTTCCGAAACTCGAAATATATAAGTGTTTATTATACTTTTTCAATGCAGAAACATCATTTTAAACTCAATGGAATTGGTTTTGAGTCCCAATTCATTCGTATGTAAAAAGTAGCGTTTTGGGTCCTATATATTATATATATAAATTCCATTGTTTTTTTTTGAGATTTTAAATTGGACATAACTTTTGATTCCCGCTATGAAATTTCAATTTTTCGAATTCTTAAATAGATTCTAATATTTTTGTTTTCGCTAAAATCCGATTTATTTTGCATCCTTTACAGTCAGTCAAAGTTAAAATTCAAATTTTAAAACTACCACGATATTTATAACTCCTTTTATTATTTAAATATAATTTATTCGTTTTAACTTCGATTAAAATAAATTTATAGTCGTTATTATATAAAATAAACTATTTCAAATATTAAAAACCCATTAAAATAATTAAAATAAAAATTTTAAATTTGGCCCAAAATTCCGGGTCGTTACATTTCGAAACAAATGTACGTTTTATTTCAACTAATGTGTTTTGACACAAACGTACATTTATTTCAACTAATGTGTTTTGACAAAAATGAATTTTTTTAACTAATGTGTTTTGGCAAAAATGTACATTTCATTTCAATTAATCTACTTCGACAACAATGATTAATCCAATAATTATATTTTGACAAAATGATAATTTTAATCCAATTATTCTAATTTGTCAAAAATGACAATTTTAATCCAATAATTCTAGTTTGTCAAAGTGACAATTTTAATCCAATAATTCTAATTTGTCAAATTGACAGTTTTAATCCAATAATCCTAATTTGTCAAATTGACAATTTTAATCCAATGACTCTTTTTCAACAAAAATTGGTAATTTTGTTTTCAACAGTTTTATTCAACACAAACATCATCAAATCTATGGATCTACATAACAACATAATCACATATCAAATCACATATGAGGATCAACAGAATATTACGCATAAGAGTAATACCAAAATTAAGATTGATTAATTTTAATTATATATAAAAAAAGTAGAATTTCTCACTGTGCTTTTAATTCTGAATAATTCAGATTTGAAATTTTTCCAAAATCTGATACGTTCTTAATCCTTTCTAATCGGTCCAGAAGTGTAGATCTCGGACTCACGATCGTAGCTCTTCTGAAATCATCCAATTCTGAATTCGTTTGAGCAAGTTATGAATTTATTTGTGTGAATAATATTATAATTTAAATTAATAAATTAATAAAAAACCCACCTTCTTCCTCAATCATATTAAAGCCGACGGTCTTTGTATTTTGTTCAAACTTAGGGTTACAGATCGTGACTAAACTACAATGCCGGAGAATGATCGGCTAGCACCACTTCGAAGGGCTCAAGGAGCCGCGCCTCCACCTTTCAACGCGATCAACTCGGTGGACCCCACGATGGAAAGGACGAGGGCGAACGGCGGTTGTGTTCATGGCTTTTCTAAACGAAATATGTCACCAGAGAGAATCCAACCGTACAGATGTGAAGAGCTAAAGTCTCTCTTCAATATCCCCTTAAGAAGCACTCGATTTTATTGTGAGGATGGAGGGTTATTAATGGAGGAAGTTCGAAGTTCTATGGCCATTGAAGATGAAGAAGATGACAGCTGTTGTTTAGGAATTAGGGTTTAGAATAGAAGATATTTGTATTGAAATATTAATCAATCTCTTTAATTACTAGTTTAAGCCCGTTAACCTCTTTCAGCTCCAATTGCAGCCCAACGAAAGTTGTTCCTACCCAAATGCCCCCATTCTAGACACAATGGGCTAGGTCCCGTCAGCCCAATCGATAGTTTTCAGCCTGTTTTCTATAAATTAAAATTTAAATTGTTTATTTATTTAATTCTATCGTACGTTTAAATTTACCAAGGCCACATACGGACTCCAAAAATTCCCCAAAAATAAATCTAACTATGTTTTGACGATACTGTCCTAAAAAATTTAATTTCATCGAATTTGAAGACCGTTTGAAAAATGACCCTATTAACGGTCGATTGAATTCAACAGAAATTATCGAACGTAGTTTAATTTACAACGCTCACATATTAATTCCAAAAATTATGGAAAATTAAATTTAGCAATAATTTGACATTCTGGATTCGACAAAAATGGTTTTGTCGAAAATGAAGGTCATTTGTATAATGGCCATTTATACGGGCTATATATTATATTAAATTCCATAGCGATTATTTTGAATATTCAACTGGCCATAACTTTTTATTCCCGCTATGAAATTGCATTTTTTTGGATTCGTTGGAACGATATTTTTAATCATATTTAAATTTCTTTAGTTTCACTGAAATCCGATTTATTTTGAATCTTGTACATTCAGTCAAAGTTCAGATTCAAAATTTTAAACTACCATGCTATTTCTAACTCCTTTTAAAATTAAATTAAATATATTCGTTCTAACTTCGATTTAAATAAATTATAAATTGTTTTATTTAAAATAAATTATTTTAACTATTCAAAATTCACTAAAATATCCAAAAAAAAAGGTTCTGATTTTTCAGGTTGTTACAATTAAGTTGAGCTGAAATGGTAAAATATTCTGGATTTCGTAAAGTAAATCAAGTAGAGTTATTCAAAAGAGAGTTATTGAATAGATTTATTCGAAGTAAGGTTATCAAATAGAGTTACTCGAAGGAGAGTTACATAATAGAGTTTATTCGAAAGAGAGTTATGCATTGAAATTTAATTATATCAAATTCAGGAAAGTATTATTTAATTTTTTATTTTTAAATCAAGATTTATTTTATTAACAAATGAATTATTTATTTATTTAAAATAAGGAATAAGAGTTATATTTTTAAGTTAGGTATTTAGAAAGTAGGGATTATAACATTTTCGTTATAATTAATGATTTATGTAAAAGGAGTGGACTCGTAAATTGAAATCTGAGAGTTACATAAGAATAAATTATTAAAGCTTAAAGTGGTGAACTTTGTTTATTTCAAGGTTAATAATGTTGCTCAATTAAGGTCTAAGAGGTAGTTATACCCCAACTTGATTGACTTCATTTTTAACTAAGGAAGAGTAAGGTTCGATAGTGAAGGTTGGTTAAGTGAATTAAGTAATGAGTGTTAATGGTTAGAGTTGGCATAGCGATTTTTTATTTAAACATCTGTTTTCATCCAACGAAGGTTTTTTGGAAACGTTTTCCAAATAAAATCACAAATGTTTTCTAATGTAGAAAATAAGAAATGGGAGTAAATATGGAAATGTTTTCCAAATTTAATGACGTGTAGTTTCTAAATATAGAAGTCGTGAATATATATATATATATATATATATATATATATATGAGAATATTTTCCATTGGTTAAAAAGAAATATTTTCTGGAATATAGAAATAAATAGTTATAATAGATGGAAATGTTTTCCGAGAATAATGTGAGGCTAAACGAGTTATATGAATATATGAAAACAAGAAACGGAGAAATGAATAAATTAATGATAAATTAATTTAAAGGGGAAAATGTTGATTGATGATTGATCAATAAAATTTCCATTTGGAAATAAGATCATTGTGTGTATCGATGCTTTCCTTTGATAGTTAAATAACTGACTATCAAGGTTTTGACCATTTTTCCGTCGTCAATACGGAGAGACCGGGATCATATTTATCATCTGAAAACCACACCATATGGGCATTAGCGTTGCGAATCAAATACGATCAAGATAATTAAAGACAGAGTTTAAGCAAGGGATGTTCTGGAAAATCATAGATAGAAATGTCCTAAGATGGGTTTATAGAATAGTGCCTTCGATTTGTCAAGTCCCAGGACAACTTGTATGGAAGAATGTCTGACAGAGTATATTTAATAGATGTGGTAAGCTGATCTCTTCAAATGTATTTACGTTTGGTGGTAGAGAAATTCATTTCTCTTAGCTGTATACCCGTCGTATTTTTTGGGAAATCAATTTGTGATTCGGCGGGTATGACGATGTGACATTCAATGCAAATAAAGGTGTGATCTGTACGTTATGGCCTCTAGCCTCACAACCAAATAATGGTATAAAATTGGGTAGGTCGCATGTCTAAGTGGGCAGCTCCTAATAAGGGTGTATTGTCACCTGATCTAGATAAATTTCATTTACTTCTTTAACTTATTTCGATGTTGTCCCTTTCGGGAAGGTTGCTGATCCCAACCGTTAGTGATAATACATTCGGTACACTCTAGTGAAATGAGTGACTGGTCATGTTTAGCCTGAGTTACAAGATGTTCTTGTCGTACCCGGTGTATTCCTCTCTAGAGATACATTTTCGGAAGGTGGTCCCATAATTGGCCAGTTGGAATCCATTACCCAATAAGCGCCCACTGTTTTTAATTATATATTATGTATGTGGAACGTGAGATGAAAGCGTTCTGCTAGATGATTATTTAGTTGTGGTTGGCAGACACTATTATAATATAAAAAGAGTTTTGATATAAAGATTATCGTTTCTTGAAAAAGGATTTTGAATGTTAAATCAAGTGTTTTGGATTCTCATAAGGGAAAAACCCATTCCATGTTATACGACGTGGTCTTATGAGATATCGTTTATTTTCTCAAACTATTTTAAATTGTTTACACATACCAGTCCCATGACTAACCTAGAGTTTATTTTGTTTTGTTTTCCCTAAACTCTTGGGCACCCAAATTTTGTACGGGCAGTCAAGTAGTTGGTATTTTACAGATATACTGAGAGTTTGGAGTAGGAGGCTTCAGGCTTATATAGCAATTGTTTATTTCCGCTGTGTTGTAAGTGTTATACTTTGATAATGATATGTATATTGAAGTACATAATTGTATTTCAAAGTTATGTTATATAGTATATTTTAATCGTTCCGCTGTGAGATTCGTGTTTACTCTGATGTTGTATGTTCTTCTTCCTCTTCTATTCTAACTTTCTTTCTTTCTATTTCTCACCCTCTAACTTCTATTAATGTTATGGTATTTCGATTCTTGAATAGTCGACATGGTGTTGTATGTAGATTTTCGAGGTCGAAAATTCTGGTTCGTTACAGTGGTATCAGATCTGAAGATTAAGTAATTACCTTGGCTTTATGGCGTGACTCAGTAGAGATAGGGTTAGTAATAACCTAGATTGAGTTTGAGTGTTTATATATGAACGCGTATTTGTTATTTGGTATAAAAATGGTTTTATATTTTGTAGATTTATTGGTTGAGTTGTTTATGAGTTCTGGTCGATCAGCTTGGTCCACTATATCGGTAGGTGTTTCTAAACATGTGAATACGATGAACCGACACGGTATGTTTTGAAGAAAAAAGGGTAAACGAAATAATTTTACCCAAATTATATTTTGATATAAAGGATTTATATTAGAATTATTATAATCTATTGGATATATTGGTTGTTATTATAATCGAATGAGATTATAAAAAGCGAAAGGGTTAGATATAACTAATCAGAATTCATATTAATGTAAGATATATACATCAAGATGAACTAAATCTGGATTTAAACCAGGATTAGAATAAAAACTCTAGAAATTTGAATAAGTGTTTGTAAATGGATTTGGATTGAATATTTGAGAATTTTAAAATCGTGGGAGATTTTAAATTGTTTTACAAACATTGGGAAGGATATTTTGAAATAGTTTCAAAATGGAAGTTTTTAAAAATGGTTTTGAAAAGTGATATAGTATTGAATTCACTTCAGTCGCTGGGAAATAACTCTGATGATGCTAGCCACATCTAATGTTTCGAGTTATTTTCGAAAATAAGTTGTTTTGAATCCTAAAAAGGGATATATGGTTTTAAAAAAGCTAAATTGTTCAAAATTCCCAAGGAAAAGATTGTTTGAATTAAAACCCAATTGAATAGAAATGTGGGAAAGCAAGTTGAAATTGAAATAAAGTCAAGTGGAAATTGAACTGGAGTAGAATTATATCAAGAAAATTTGGATTCTTGAATATAATTGGCCCATGTGAATTGAGATGGATTGATTTTTTAAATAATCAAATTTGAGTTATGAGATAAAAATAACTAATTAGAGGAAGTAATTAGTAAATGAAATATAGGGATGAAATTTAACAAGGTTAAGTATATCGGATAGGTGAATCAAGGGTTTGGAATTGAGAATGAAACTTGTATTTGAAATGGAATTCGACTTATGTAACATCCTGGAAAATCAGAACCAATTTAAAATTTTTATTTTAAGAAATTTTGACAGAAATTTGGTCAGAATTTAAAAATTCCATTTTTAGATAATAACAAAGCCCCTAAAAATAGTCATTTTGCAAACGACCTCCGTTTTCGACGAAACCATTTTTGTTGGATCTGAAATGTCAAATTATTTCTAGGTTTAAAATTCCATAATTTTTGAAATTAATACGTGAGCATGGTAAATTAAAATGCGTTTGGTAATTTTTATTGAATTGGATCGACCATTAAAAAGACCATTTTTCAAACGGTCTCCAAATTCGACGAAATTAATTTTGTTAGGACCGTATCGTCAAAACATAGCTAGATTTATTTTTGGGGAATTTTTTGAACTAGTATGTGTCCCCGGTAAATTAAAATGTACATTCAAATTTAATATTGAATGTTTTATATTTTAATTTAAAAAAAACATACTGAAACAGTCAAATGGGCTTACGAAACATAGTCCATTGTGTCCGAAATGTGGGTATTCAACTGGGGATGACAGTCGTTGGGCTTGATTTGGAGTTCCTATGGATTAACGGGCATTTTTGAAATTAAAGAATTAAATATTATAAATATTGGCCAATGGAATTACACCAAACCCTAATTTTATTTGAAGCAGCCGCCTCCAGATAACGAACGACGCATATCGCTCAAAATTTTCTCCTCCAATTACTCTCAAACCACTCATGTGATAACCCCAAACTCCCGTGCCACGGAAGCAAGGATAATCATTGGAATATAACACATTTATCACATCAGCAGATTACAGATAATAGCATAACACATGAAATCATGGAACAATACTCATCATCATAGCAGCGGAATCATAAATGTCATCAACATCAAAGTTGCACAGACATAGGATATTACTTAGTGCATAAAGGTTCCAATAAATAGAAAATAAGTCTAGAACATCATCAAATACGGCATAGATAAAGTGATTTCTAAATGTCCAAAATAAGAGATAAAAGATAGTCTCCGTCTTCTGCCAAAAGAGCACACTAAGCTGCGGTGCATATCCAAATTAAATCCTATTACCTGTATACTTAGCTTCCCGTGTAAAAATAAGGGCACCCGAGTTTTCAAGTAAAAACAAACTACGAGTCAGTCATGGGACTGGTATGAGAAATCTTACTTAACTTATCTAATAATAAGGCTAATCATAGGATCACACCGCTAACGCGGAATGGGTTTATTCCATTAGATTGCCAGTGCATAAAATAAAGTAAATCTTTTAAACAACGTATTTCTTTTCGTAAAAATGAAACAATTATAAGACTCAAGTCCCATCACACAATGCAATGCAAACCGAAGGATAGAGTTTTACCTCATAATGGTAAAACATGATTGATACGTATAAAACTTGATATTATCATTAGTATCTAGTCAATTTAAAACATTTTCAAAGTAAATGTATCAATCCAAGGCGGCATAGCCACCATATACTATGTCGCCATATATAGGATTAAAAACAAATTCGTAATGTTGTATTGGAAATTGGGTTTCGATCATGAGTCAAGGCTAGGGATGGCTCCTTCCGATTTCGAGACACTCTAGCAAATGCCTCAGGACTCGGACGCTGGTGTGCCCTTAGAATCGGTAGGGTCGGTACAAACATACTTTAGTGGATTGGTTATTCCAGAACAATATGTTTCTCGATCCTATTGGACCTATCACTTGGCCAGTAGCGACCAATATCCAAGGCCTCGAAATCTATCATCCACATAAGTAAAATGTCTGGGCTCCATACCATGACACAGCTTCCAGCTAGAAAGAAACGCAAATTCTCCCTACGATTCTTATCCCGTTTTTGACTCATACTGGGGTGTGAGGCTCGTGAAGTAACGCTATACACAAAGCTATGTTAATTAAAGCTGTGCTTTGATCATCAACCACAATGCTCTACTTTTTCAAAAAAAAAAGCCTTGATCATTTGCATCTTAGCGTGCCACATTGACAATCCATGCCATGTAACTGATGTCTATCAGTATATAACCTCTGAGCTCATACATCTCAGAGAAGGGTGTTAAGCAAGAGAATAAATTCTCCGCCACCAAATAGATATATATTTAATAGAAATCAATCAACATAGAATGAAATCCAATGTCAGACACACATCCATTTACAAGTCCATAATGGGTTTGAACAAAACTAGAGACACCTCATTCCTCGTCCCTATGTCCAATACGAAAGAGAGGTTCTTGCATATCCAGACAATCAACAAGTACGTCCGGACAACTACCACTTTAACCCTTCACTGGGAGCTACCCAAATCAGGGCATCAGTAGTCATCCATTCGATGTGAAGATCGTCGGTCTTCAATCACTGTCTTTAGTGTCTTCGATGAAACCACTTTTGTTGGATCTGGAATGTCAAATTATTGCTAGGTTTAAAATTCCATAATTTTTGGAATTAATATGTGAGCGTGGTAAATTGAAACGCGTTTGGTAATTTCTGTTGAATTGGATCGACCATTAAAAAGACCATTTTTCAAACGGTCTCCAAATTCGACGAAATTAATTTTTTTAGGACCGAATCATCAAAACATAGCTAGATTTATTTTTTGGGAATTTTTTGAATCAGTATGTGGCCCGATAAATTAAAATGTATGTTCAAATTTAATATTGAATGTTTTATATTTTAATTAAAAAAAACAAACTGAAACAGTCAAATGGGCTTATGAAACATAGTCCATTATGTTCAGAATGGGGGTATTCAGCTAGGGGCAATAGTCGTTGAGCTTGATTTGGAGTTCGTATGGATTAAAGGGCCTTTATGAAATTAAAGAATTAAATATTAAAAATATCGACCAATGGAATTTCACCAAACCTTAATTTTATTTGAATCCACCGCCTCCAGATAACGAACGACGCATATTGTTCAAACTTTTCTCCTCAAATTACTCTCAAACCACTCAACAAAGTTCAACTATCCTTTGGAGGATTTTGTAGAGCTCATACTCCTCTTAAATTCCATACCTTATTTGTAATTTACTGCTGTGTATTCGAGGAGAACGGATGCCCCAAAGTCACCCCGTTCAAACCGACGTCGTGCCCCCTAGCCGCCATCGAGCTGGGCCTCACCACTGCCGCTGGGTGCGCCTGTAACAACCCAGAAAATCAGAACCAATTTAAAATTTTTATTTTGACAATTTTAATGAATTTTGGATATTTAAAATGATTTATTTTAAATAATAACGACTGAAATTTATTTTCGATGAAGTTAGAACGTATATATTTGTTTGAATCGTAGTTAGAATATAATTATTTATTTTAATTATAAAAGGAATTGAAAATGGCGTGGTAGTTTGAAAATTCGATTTCAAACTTCAAATGAATGTACATGATCCAAAATAAACCGGATTTTAGTGAAACCAAAAATATTAGAATATACTTGAAAAGATCTTTCCAATGAATTCGAAAAATTGAAATTTCATAGCGGGAATAAAAAGTTATGCCCAGTTGAAAATTCAGAACAGTCGCTATGGAAATATAGCCCTTAAAAATAGAGATTTTGTAAATGACCTCCGTTTTCGACGAAACCACTTTTTGTTGGATCCGGGATGTCGAATTATTGCTAGATTCCAATTTTCATAATTTATGGAATCAATATGTGAGCATGGCAAAAGAAAACGTGTTTTGTCAGAATTAGTCAATTTGGATCGACCAGAAAATGACCATTTTTGAAACGGTCTTCAAATTTAATGAAATTAGTTTTGTTAGGAACGTATCGTCAATACGAAGCTAGAAATAATTTTTCTGTAATTTTTAGAGTCCGTATGCGGCCCCGGTAAATTGAAATGTACGTTAAAAATTGAATATATAGATTTAAATTTTAATGTAAACGGGAACTGATCGTAACAGCCGAATTGGGTTACGGTACATATCCCATTGTGTTCGGAATGGGGATAATTAGCTAGGGGTGACAGTCGTTGTGTTCGATTTGGGGTTCGAATTAAAAAGTTACTTTTTTTAAATTTAAAATGAATTAAATATATATTAATAAACTTGGTCAACGCACCTTTATCTCTCCTCACCCTCCCTTTCGTTCATTTCGGGAAAAAATGATATGGAAAAAAAAATCGTTCAAATCCACCGCCGCTCCAAGCGTTTCCACCCTCTCTCGCGCGCCACCGCCTTCGGCGGGCCACCCCTAGTCAGCCGCCTCGCACCCCCTCTTCTCCAGTTCACTGACATTAGCCCCTCCTCCCTCTTAAACGCAAACCCACATCGCCCGCCCACCCCCCCTCTTGAGACCGCCACTACACCCTAGCCGCGTCCCCCAACCTCCGATTGCGCCTAGCCCCTTCGACCTCCACCAAGCTCCGACGATGGCCCTCCACCCTCGAAAATTGTAAGCTTTATGTTGTTTTATCCCTCGATGAAATAGGGTTTTAATTAGGATATAAAGATTATATTTTTATGATGTAAAAATTATATTTTTATGAAGCAAAGTTTATACTTTTATATTAAGAAAGTTTATATTTTTATATTAAGAAAATTTATATTTTTATATAAAGAAAGTTTATATTTTTATATAAGGAAAGATTATATTTTTATATATGAAAGGGTTGGATTTTTAATCGTGAAAAGGTGAAGTTTTTATTTATATAAATAGCACATAAAAATATGATTTTTATATAAATGGCTTCGAAGTAAAAAATATGATTTTTATATAATAGAGAAAATAAAATTGTGATTTTTATAATGTGGTAGCGAAATAAAGAATTTGATTTTTATATACATGTAGCAAAATAGAAATATAATCTTTTCTATACATGTAGCGTCATAAAAATGTGAGTTTTACATATATAGCAGCGTTGTTAAAAATATGATTTTTAATATAAACCGCGTGAAACAGATGGCGATGAAACTGACTGGAAGCAAAACGAAATCCAAACCGATCAAAAATAAAGAATGGAGGAGTGGAACCCATGGTGAGAGCTTCTCACTTTAATTTTATTTTCTAGTTAAAATATATACTAGAATACAGATGGTGCTTAGCAGCACCCGACACCGTCGTCCACAGACCATGGATGACTTGTTTGTTTGATTGTGTTGTGAAAATTGTTTGCGATGTGAAATTGACTGTATAAAATATTCGTGTGTTGAAATAAATATTTAATCGTTAAAAATATAATTGTTAATGTGTATATGAATAGAATAAATATTCATTTATGAATCAGACAATTTGTTTATGTACACACGTTTGACTGATATTGATTGGGACGATAAATTTTACACATCGCCCAATTGCACAAATAAAACTCATTATTTGTTGATTGAAACCCCACACGGGTATTAGGATGATATTGGACATACACTAATCCCAATATTTAGTTGTATGTCAATCGATTGGTTGACAGACTGTTATAAGCGTTAAATATTTATATTTGATGCTTATGCAGTTTAGAATGCACTCTGGATGATGGTTGATTGTTTATCATTGTTGTTATATACATGTGTTGTATGAAATCCATATAATAACATTATATGGTAATTGGCTGTGTCTGATTCCAGTTCAGAAAGAAAGAATATTTTAAAATAACGAATATTTTAAAATAATGAATATTATAAAATAATATTCAGTAAAAGATCAAAATCAGATTTTGATGTCCGATTTGGGATGGACACGAATATATTTAAATAAATATAGCCGTGTTAATTAGATATGCACCATTTTGACGCGAACGATGTTTATATCAATTTTATTCATTTTTATAATGAATATCGAAAATGAAGTGATTTCAAAATCTGATGTTTGAAAATATTATCATTTATATATTAATGATATAGAACATTCCATTTTGATTTGAAATTGAATATGAAGTTGAAATCGTTTTGGAAAGGAATTTATAACGATTTATAAAATACATTTTAAATGGAAATCCACGAAATATATATAATATATATATTGTATATATATAATGGCCTGAATAGAACGCGCCGCGGCAGTTCGGGAATTTCAACCATTGATTTCGAACGGACATTAGAGGAGATCCGACGGACATTATGGGAGATCTGACCGTCGGATTCTCCTAAAACCAAAACCTTGGGTTCGTATCGAAAAGAGCTTTCCAACGAATATTAGAGATTTGAAATCTAATGGTTGGATTTGGAATTATGTCCAAATCAAATTTGGAAAAGGTCGCTTTAAGTGCAGTTCGATGACGTTTATGGAAATCGATTGTACGGGCCTTGATATAATTATTAAAAATATTGATAATTTGTGTAAAATCATAATAAACGATTTGGAAAGAATTGGGATGAAAAATTCCATATTTGAAAGGATAAAAATATATTTTTATCGAAATGAACTAATTATGAATTAGAATTAATAATCCAACATTTTTAAATAAATAATTTGGATTTGAAATGGTTTTAAAAATAACCAGAATTTCCAATATATGAATTGGAATGGATTTGAATTGAAATTATCTTCGGAATATTTCGATATTGGATTCTGTGATTATATGGACATTATGGAGGAATTTGGAAGATATATATACCGTTATTCCAATATGATATTTGTTGATTTCAGAATTTGATATTGAATATAAGCCGATATATTTTCTATTCAGAGCCTTGTATTTCATATCAAATGGATTTTTGGGTTTGTCATGAACGGTGTCTTCACTAACACTGTTCATAAACCCAGTGAGAAAAGATTAAATCTTTTATTAAGATTTAATGAAGTTTACCAATTAATTAATATTTAACTGGAATTGAATTGAATTGGATTTTTGGGTTTATCGTGAATGGTGTTTTA
Source organism: Allium sativum (assembly GCA_030737875.1). NCBI lineage: Eukaryota > Viridiplantae > Streptophyta > Magnoliopsida > Asparagales > Amaryllidaceae > Allium > Allium sativum. The sequence goes on along the minus strand of CM060915.1, from coordinate 44,542,855 downwards.
AATAACACTTGTTCTTTAACCCGTTTAACAATGGAATAGGATATTGGGTTTATCGTGAATGGTGTCTTCATTAACACTGTTCTTAAACCCTGAAAGGAATAAATCTTTTAATTAAGATTTAAAGAAGAATTACTAATTAATTAACATTTATTTGGAACTGAAAATGGAATGTGAATTGGATTTATTGTGAGCTGTGTTTTTAACGACATTCGTTCTTTAACCCGATTTGCAGTGAAATGTGATTTGGAATTTATAAATCTTTTTATAAAGATTTAACAGGAATTTTCCAAAGTAACGTTTTCCGATTTAATATATTAAATTGGTATTGAATGGAATTCGATTGATAAATATCAAGGTGAACTTCTGTGGAGAAACACTGTTAATACATATGGAATTTATTAGGCTTTGCCTTATTCCATTTATGTTATTAGTCGGACACGGAAAATGTTATCGATTAGATATTGATTGGTTTTTCCTTGAAGATTCCATAATTAATGGAACGTGATATGAGTTTATCGCGAACTGTGTTTTAAATGACATTAGTTCTTTAACCCAGTTAAAGGCAGGATTACATGTCAGTCATTGTATTTCGAACTGTATGGTTGATCCTTGCTAAATATATATCTGTTTGGTGGTGGAGAATTTATTCTCTTGCTTAACACCCTTCTCTGAGACGTACAAGCTCAAAGGTTATATATAGGCAGAAATCAATTGTACGGTTTAGATTGTCGATGAGGCATGTTTGTGTTTCCACAGTTAAATAATCATTAATATTGATTTTTAGGAAGATTAAAACTAAGTGGACTTTTAATGAATCTTTAATTAGATTGAAATGTGAATTGATAACTTAAATTATCAAATTTGGGAAATGATCGAGAATGGAGTATCACCAGTTTTTCTCCTAGCGATAGTTAAATCTTTAATTAGATTTGAACGGGAAATGGTAATTAAATTTACCGATAACACCGTGGTGTTAGATATGGGGCATGACCAGTTTTTCTCCATGGGATGAATAGGTTGGGATTGGGAAATTAAACAAATGATTACTTTGATAAGGTGCGCTAATCCCGACTAGTTTGGAAAACCTTAATATGGTTGGAATTGATATCCAAAGGAAGATTAAAGAATAAATTTTAAAGAATTTATCTTTGATAAAATTAATGGGAACAAATCCCTAAATATGTGAATATTTAGATAAAAGAATATTCATAATTGGAATGAGACGTATATTGTGTTTTTATAGCACTTGTTTGTTATATATGCGAGTTATTCGAAAAGGTCGGGTTTATACCCATTCTGAATAACTGATTCGACGATAAGTCGACGATGAAGGCGATGTTTGAAGATCGGAGGTCTTCACATCGTTTGGATGAATACTGATGTTTTGATTAGGCTGTACACCCAAGACGAGGTAATAAATGGTGATCGTCCAGTCGTACTTGGAGATCGACGGATATGCAAGGGCCTCTCTCCCGTATTGGACATATGGGACGAGGAATAAGGTGCCCCCGGTTTCGTTTAGACCCAGAATGAACTTGTAAATGGATGTGTGTCCGATATTGGATTTTATTCTATGTTGATTGATTTCTATTAAATATATATCTGTTTGGCGGCGGAGAATTTAGTCTCTTGCTTAACGCCCTTCTCTGAGACGTACGAGCTCAGAGCTTATATATCGATAGATATCAGTCGCATGGCATGAATTGCCTGTGTGGCATGCTGAGATGCAGTGATCAAGGCTTTTGTTGAAAAGCCGAGTCTTGTGGTTGGTGATCAAAGCACGGCTTTAATATAGCACCGCTTTGTGTATAGCGTTAATTCGCGAGCCTCACACCTCGGTTTGAGTCAAAAACGGGATAAGGACCGTTGGGAGAACATGACGTTTCTTTCTAGCTTTGGGTGGTGTCAGCGTTTTGCAAGCCCTGACATTGTTATATTTTATCCATGTGGTTGTTGGAATGCGAGACGCCTTGGATATATCAATCTCTACGGAGCCGATGGATAGGTCCGATAGGACCGGGAAACATGTGCTTAGGAATAACTAATCCTCAAACGTAAGGGAGGACCGGCCCAACTGATTCCAAGGTTACCCTGAGTGTGTAGTCCTGAGACATTTGCTAGAGTACTTCGAAGCGGAAAGGAGTACAACCCTTGCCTAGACTCATGATGGAATCCAAATTCCAATACGACATTTCGATTTTAGTTGTAATCCTATATATGGCGACATAGTGGGATGGGGCGCTCATGCCGCCTATGATTGATGCATTTATATTTGAAGTTGATTTCTTCACTTGTAGTAATAATAAAAGATTAAATTTCGCAGTCAAGCATTATTTGGCTATTATAAGGTAAAACCCTATCCTCTGGCCTACGTTGCATTGTATGATGGGACCTGGGTCTTATAATAGCTTCATTTTTCTTTAATTAGCATTACGCTATTTGTTTTATGCACTGGTATTTTTGGGAGGAAACCTGTTCTGTATTATACGACGTGGTCCCTTGATTTACTGAACTTTAAAAATAAAATTAATAACTGTTTTAGTTCTCACACCAGTCACATGACTGACCTGGAGTTTATTGTTTTAACCTAAACTCTGGGCACCCCTATTTTCCACACGAGCAGCTAGTAGTTGGTTTTTTGCAGATTTATATTCACAAGATCCTGGTTTACAGCTGGAATGATATTCGAAAAGCTCTGTATCCGTTTATCTCTTCCAGTTGTGTTTTGTATTATTTTCAACTGCTATGTAATGTACTTTAATCTCTGATATTTTTCTGATGTATAATATTTATTCGTACTCTGTATATTCGTGTACTCTGATGTAAATTGTTGTAACAGCAATGAAATGTTCTTCTGTTTGTCTTCTAATTTGTCGTGTTCTCAACTCAATCCTGGCTCTCCTTTACGGGGAAGTTCGCGGCTCGTGCCAGCACTGCTCCTTCCTCTCCGACGTGGCATTACCCGATCCTCCCCTAGTGCTTCTAATCTCGCGCAAAACCCTGACCTAGTTTTGAACAGAAGTGAAAAACGTCGGCCTTGGTACTGTAAGGAAGAAGAAGGTGATTTTTTTAATTTTATTACTTAATTAATTAAATTGTCGTTAGCCTTTAAAAATACACAACTTGTTCATACGGTATCGAAATCCCATGAAACAGGAACCTTTGGGATCGTGGCAGTGTCTACTACATTCTAGAAGTGACCGAAGACATTTTAAAGTGATTTACAATTTTTGGAAGGGGTAAAACCCAATGTGAGATTTCTAAATTTAAAAATAAAATTGATTCTGATTGTGGTATTAAATTTATATATACGCTATATAAAATACATATAGGCGTTGTATAAAATTTTAATTAGTTGATTGTGGTTGCGATAGATTGTTGGATTGAATTGTGTAGAAATAATCATATGTTGAAATAATATTTTGTTCAATAAAAATATTCATTATTTGAATAAAATATGTTAACAATAAAAATTACATTTTTATTGTATTATTGATTCATTAAAAAGAAACACGTTTTAAATAAAATGATTGGACAATAAAAATTACATTTTTATTGTATTATTGATTCATTAAAAAGAATCATGTTTTAAATAAAAGATTGGACAATAAGAATTACATTTTTATTGTATTATTGATTCATTAAAAAGAATCATGTTTTAAATAAAATGATTGGACAATAAAAATTATATTTTTATTGTATTATTGATTCATTAAAAAGAATCATGTTTTAAATAAAAGATTGGACAATAAAAATTACATTTTTATTATATTATTGATTCATTAAAAAGAATCATGTTTTAAATAAAATGATTGGACAATAAAAATTACACTTTTATTATATTATTGATTCATTAAAAAGAATCATGTTTTAAATAAAAGAATGGACAATAAAAATTACATTTTTATTGCATTATTGATTCATTAAGAAGAATCATGTTTTAAATAAAATAATTGGACAATAAAAATTATATTTTTATTGTATGTTTGATTCATTAAAGAGATCTTGCTAAATAAAAAATGTAATCATTTACATGTTACCAAAGTAGAAAAACGATCACTTGTTAAATATATTTTGATTCATTAGAATATTGTCATTAACATGTTAGCGATGTAGAAAAATGATCATTATTAAAAATCTTTTGATTCATTAAAATAATGATGTTAACATGTTAGCGATGTTAGAAAAATAATAATATGTTTTGATTCATTAAAATAATGTCATTTACATGTTAGCGAAGTAGAAAAATGATCATTTGTTAAATATGTTTTGATTCATTAAAATAATGACGTTTACATGTTAGCGATGTTAGAAAAATAATAATATGTTTTGATTCATTAAAATAATGTCATTTACTTGTTAGCGAAGTAGAAAAATGATAATTTGTTAAATATGTTTTGATTCATTAAAATAATGACGTTTACATGTTAGCAATGTTATAAAAATAATACTATGTTTTGATTCATTAAAATAATGCAATTTACATGTTAGCAAAGTAGAAAAATGATCATTTGTTAAATATGTTTTGATTCATTAAAATAATGTCATTTACATGTTAGCGAAGTTAGAAAAATGACCATTTGTTAAATTGTGTCATTTACATGTTAGAGATGTTAGAAAAATAATAATATGATTTGTTCATTAAAATATTGTCATTAACATGTTAGTGATGTTATAAAAATGATGATTTGTTAAATATGTTTTGTTCATTATTTATAACATGTTAGCAAAGTTAGAAAAATGATCATTTGTTAAATATGATTTTATTCATTAAAAATGTAACCTTTAACATGTAAGGAAGTCAAAAATGTTCATATTTGATAGAAAAATGATTTAACAATAAAAAATACATTTTTGTTGTATGTAGAATCACAAAAATGTTCAAGTTTGATAGAAAAATGATTGAACAATAAAAAGTACATTTTTATTGTATGTAAAATCACAAAAAATGACATTTTTTTATGTTCATTCCTTCTCATGTCTTCTCATGGTGTCCTCTCCTCTGATCCGTCTTCTCTGTCCCTGCCGATACCACCTCTCTCCACTCTGTCTCTGCCGCTTACCCATCTCTCCCCTTTGATCCTCCTGCTTCTTCCCTTCCATCTGTTCCAATCCCTGATCCTCCTCCAATACCTCCTCCACCCTTACTTTCCTTGCCTAAGCCTATGATTCCGCCCCCAATTTCATTTTCATCATCTGTGAAGTTTTCTTCATTATTCAATACCAAACCTAGGAATGGAGGCGACTATGTGCCAATTCATTTTGAAGTGAACTAATGGAAATTCTGTCCCTCCTTCGATGTGTGTGCTTGATGAGGGAAAGAGGTCATGGTCTGGCTGTCTAGTTGGTTCATTTCTAGCTGGAAACATTAATTACATGGCGGTCAAATAACACTTAGATCGAGTATGGGAGCTTAAGGGTGAGTATGAGCTCTATTTTGACAAATAGAATTATTTCTTCAGGTTTGCTAATGTAGAAGATAAGTTATATGTGTTAAAGAGGGATCCAATGTTTATTCGTGGCCAAATGTTCATAATTTCTAACTAGACTCCCTCTTTATCATCGGCTCAAGCAGCAGTCCGAACAGTCCCTATATGGATTCACTTTTATCGAATTCCAATGTAGTTTTGGTCATTAATTGGAATTGGGTATCTTGTCACATTGGTAAGGTTCTTTGTTACGATGAGAATACTGAAAAGATAAAAAGATTTGTGTATGCTAAATGCTTGGTAGAAGTAAATACAGAAAAAGAGCTTCCAGATTTCTTAGTTGTGGGTGATTCGACTTGTCCTAATATAGTAGTAGAGTACTCTTGGAAACCAATGATATGCACAAAATGTAAGATTTTTGGACACGAAACAAAATACTGTGAAAAGAATAAAGTTCTGCTGGATCAAACTAAAGGTGCTAGATCATAGGAAATGTCGACCAAAGTAAATGAAAAAGGTGATGGAAAAGAAAAGGAAGAGGTTAAGTATGGTGACCAGCATCATAATGGCTTTACACTGGTGCATAAGAGGAGTAGGAATGTAAAGAAAATGTGGAGGAGGGTTCCAAAGAATAGCAACTCTGAAGAAATGAATAATCCAAGCGAAAGTGGAATAAATGACGGAAGTGGTAAAGGAAAAGGTAAAATTAATGAAGGGGACTGTTCTACTAAGGTGATGGAAGGAATTGAAAAGATAATTTTACGATGTGAAGATAGTAGCGATGTAACTGAGGAAAACCAAAATGAAATCATCTTCACATTTTCAGCTCCAAATTCTCGTTCTGGAAAGTTCTTTCACAAAAAGGCAGAGGCGACAAACAATTCTCCAAATCCTAAATTGTCATATATTCTCCTGACTTCAAATCCTTTTGATGTGTTAGACAAGCAAGATTCAGTCATTGAATTGAATGAATCCCTTGATGATCCCTCTATGCACGTTACTGACATGCACACTCTTTATGTGATTCTCATTGTAAATCTAACCCTATCCTGTTCCAATTGGCATCTCCATACTTATCTCTCTCATTACCTAATCATATATTTGGAGACATAAACAACCATGTTGGTACTTCATTTTCTCCTCCTAACAAGTCTAATTCATCATCCTCCTCATTGCCAAAAATTCCGAAACCTCCATTATTTCCTATCCCGAGGGATAGGGTGTTCAAGCGTAGTAGAGGCAGATCCAAGAAAATTGTTTCTTCTGTTGTTGACCTTGACAATAAAGAATTCTCTTTTGATCAAACTGTCCTATCCTTGCCTTCTAACCAAATCACCAAAAATCTTTCTATTGGAGTGATTACCAGATCAATATCTTCTCTATCATTTAATGATAGATAAAATATCATATTGGAACATAAGGGGATCCAACCCCTTAGCAAAACAATTAGAAATTGGTCACTTTACTTCTGTCCGTAACATTCACCTTATGATCGTTGCTGAAACCAAATTGAATCATAGAACTACTTCCTTGGCTGTTCAAAATATTAGGGCTTCTTGGAGTCATATACATAATTTATCTCAAGCTCCATTTGGCAGAATCCTAATCATTTGGAATCCATCTTCTTTCTCTCTTAACCCCTTAGTTGTTCATAAGCAATACATTCATGCTGAGATTGATCATATTCCTTCTAATTCTAAATTCTTTTTAACTGCTGTGTATGCGGACAATAGTGCAGCAGATAGAAAACTTTTCTTGATTCTCTTCACACTCTCCAACCCAATTCTCTACCCTGGATATGCATTGGCGACTGGAATTGCATGCAATTCTCTTTAGACAAACATGGTGTCACTCCCCTCACTTTCAGCCAAACCAGACCTCTCAACAATGCAATCTTTGAATCTAACCTCATCCTTATTCCTGCTTTGGGGGTTGAATTCACCTGGAATAACTCATCTAGAAATGCGGTTAGAACATATTGCAAACTAAACAAATCTTACATGAATCTTTCTGCCCTAAGTTCTTGGCCTTCTCTTTGCTCTTTCATTCTCCGTCTCTTTCTGACCATTTTCCTTTGGAGGTGGACTGGGGAAAGACCTTCATGAGAAAACAGTCCTCATTTTCATTTTTTAATAATTGGACTGATCATCCAAATTTTTTAACTACGGTTATTAACAGCTGGAATTTGCAGGTACATGAAAACCCAATGTATATTGTTTAGGTCAAACTTGAGAGATTGAAACTAGCATTGAAGATTTGGTCTAAAGAAAATTATGGGGATGGTTCTAGTCGTTCAAACTTATTTAGAGAAAAATTATTCGAGATCCAAACTTCTATACAGAATTGTCAAATAGATTCTGAAATAATTGTTCTCTCGGCACATGAAAAGTTTCTTTCTTCTGAACTGTCTAAAGCAATTACTTTTGAAGCTAATATGGCTAAACAAAAGAGCAAATCTAGGTGGAACACTATTGGCGACAGGAATACTTTGGGATTTCATAATTCTCTGAAGATTAAACAAGTTGATACTTCAATAAACAATATTCTTGATAATAATGGCAACAGTTGTGAAGGAATGGATGAAGTCCAGGGCGCGTTTCTTCATTATTATAAAGCTTTATTAGGAACATCTACTGGCCCCCATATTTCTTTGGATTCTGTTTCCAGTATATATTTTCCAACAATTGTGGAAGGCCAGAAATATAAAGTGTTAGAAGAGATTTCAGCTGAGGAAATTAAAAAAGAAATTTTTTCTATGAAAGCTTTGAGTTCTCCTGGACTAGATGGGTTTAATTCACACTTCTTTAAATGTTGCTGGACAATTATTAGTGAGGAGGTTATTAATGCAATCAAGAACTTTTCTTGCATAGTAAAATGTTAGGTGGGATTAATTTTTCTCGCTTAGCTTTGATTCCAAAAGTTGACATGCTAAATTATGTCACTCGATTCCGACCAATTGCATGCTGCACTGTTTTGTATGTGAATTTCGAAAATTCTGGCTCATAGAATGAAGGATGCGCTTGCTCAAATAATTTCTCCCAATCAGAATGCATTCCTTCAGGGGAGAGATATAGCTGTTAACATTTTACTGGTTGCTGAGCTAATGAAAGGATATAATCGAACTAATATTTCTCCTAGATTTGTGCTAAAATTGAATAATCAGATGGCGTATGATACGGTCAGGTGGGATACCATCATCTACGTTCTCTTTAGGATGAACTTTCCTATCCCTTTTCTTAGTTGGATGTACTCTTGCATTTCTACGGTTCACATTTCTTTGAGTATTAATGGATCTTCTTTTGGGTACTTTAAAGAAAAACAGGGGTTGATACAAGGAGACCCAGTTTCTCCTTACCTCTTTGTCTATGTCATGGAACTTTTCACTAAATTATCCACTTTTGCTTTTGAATACAACCGTATTGATTATCATCCCTATTATAAAACCACAAGAATTTCCTCCCTTCTATTTGTAGATGATCTTCTCCTCTTCGTTAAGTCAAATAACAAGCCCCTCTTGGGTATTCAATTTGTCCTAGAATCCTTTAATCAGCTTACTAGATTATCAATTAATAGATCCAAACCTAGAATAAAATGCGGTGGCGTGTCTATAGAGGTTAAAGCTTCCATTTACTCTGTATCAGGTCCTTCTCCTTGTTAGGATTGCCTCTCATGTTGTTAAGGAGGAATGATGGTTTGGATACAATAGTCCCACATCATGGAATATATTGAAGGAATTGTGTACAAATATGAGTTGGTAGGCATGTAACATCAGGGATTCCTTTTGTTATATGGGAGTTGTGTGCCAGCTCATATGCGTGCTAGGAAGGGGGGCTTTGTTCCACCGTCATTACATAACAGTGGCATCGGAGCCGAAGGTTACGGACTGGGCCTTGCGGGCAAGGTAGTTCTCTCAAAAGATACTCGTAGGATGCGATTCAAGGGGGAGACTGTTAGGATTGCCTCACATGTTGTTAAGGAGGAATGATGGTTTGGATACAATAGTCCCACATCATACAATATATTGAAGGAATTGTGTACAAATATGAGTTGGTAGGCACGTAACATCAGGGATTCCTTTTGTTATATGAGAGTTGTATGCCAGCTCATATGCGTGCTAGGAAAGGGGGCATTGTTTCGACCGTCGTTACGTAACACTCCTATGATGGATGATGAGAACTAGCTTGGAATACCTCTCTGCTCTTTCGGGATTGTCAAAGGCGCAATGTTTACCTCTTGTTGAAAGAATCATATCCAGAATAGCTACCTGGCCATCCTCTAAATTCTTCATTACGGGAAGGCTTGTAATTGTAAAATCCATAGCTTTGTCGATGTCAATTTACTATGCAAGAATATTCATTCTCCCATGTAAGATTATTGATATAATCAACTCTGCTCTTGGCCACTTCCTTTGGCATGGTAACCCCTTCTCAAAAAAGCTTGTTCCGTCATCATTCAAGAAAGCATGCAACTCTTATATTAGTGGTGGGCTAGGTATCCTTAATCTTAAGGAATGGAATAATGCAGTTGTGTCTACTAGAGTTGATAAGTTGAGTAACTATGATTCAAATATTTGGGAAAACTGGTGTAGAATTATTCTCATTAAGGATAAATGCTTCTGGACACTGGAAATTCCTAATGACTGTAGTCGGGTGCGGAGGCGTATCTTGAGGTTTAGGGTCAAATTTCTGCCACTGTTTCAATGCGGACTGAAGTTCAATCGCAATGTGTCTTTCTGGTTTGATCCTTGGAGCAACGCTGGTACTATTCTTGCAGATTTACTAGGAATGTTTTTGGAGTAAGTGAAAGTGCTATGGTGGGTTCTGTGATGATCAATGGTTCCATTTGTCTTCCTCGCTACTCTTCTACCCTGATTAATGGAGTTTGGGCTAATATAATGTCTATTTATACACCTGCAAATGTCCTGCATGCTTTATGGAAGTCTAAACCACATAGTATGTAACGACCCGAACTTCCCCGTAAAGGAAAGCGTGGATTGGCTGAGAACAAGACGAATCAGAATACAAACAGAAGAACATTTCATTACTTATTACAACAATTCCATCAGAATACAAGAATATTTTAGAGTATGAATAAATAAAATACATTCGATAAATATCAGAGATTACAATACATTACATAGCAGCGGAAAAATAATACAATACACAACTGAAAGGGATAAACAAATACAGAGCTTTCCGAATATCGTTCCAGTTGTAAACCAGGATCCTCTGAATGTAAATATGCAAAACAAAAACTACTAATTGCTCGTGTGGAAAATAGGGGCACCCAGAGATTAAGTTAAAACAATAAACTCCAGATCAGTCATGTGACTGGTGTGAGAACTAAAATAGTTATTAAAACTGTACTTTAAAAATAAGGTAAATCAAGGGACCACGCCGTGTAACACGGAACGGGTTTCCTCCGAAGAATACCAGAGCGTAGAATAAACAATGCAATGCTTTTTGGAAAAATGAAGCTATTATAAGACCCAGGTCCCATCACACAATGCAACGCAAGTCGGAGGATAGGGTTTTCCCTTATAATAGCCAAACATACTTGGTACGTTTAAAACAAATGATTGATACTATTATAAGTGTATAGTGTTAAAACAACTTCAGATATAAATGTATCAATCATAGGTGGCACGGGTACCATCTATCATGTCGCCATGACTAGGCTCTACAATCAAAACTGAAATATCATCTATTGGAAGTTGGATTCCATCTGTGAACCAAGGCAAAGGAAATATCCTGTGCTAATTCGAGACACTCTAGCCTGTGCCTTAGGTCTTTGTCGCAACGGCACCCGGATCGTTAGGGCTGGTCATCCGTCGATGATTGGCAATACCATAAAATATATGCTAGCCGATTCTATCGAACCTCTTGGTGATATGGGGCCCGTAAGCCTCTGCAACCACCACATCCATCATCTCCCACAGTAGCCGGTATATCTGAGGCGTCTCTCTGTCTATCAAGTAATAACAAGCAACATCCACATGAGTAAAATGCCAGGGCTTGCAAAACGCTGACACCACTCCTAGCTAGAAACCAGCATGTGTCCATTTCCCTGATGTCCTTCCCGTTTCTGGTTCACACCGGGGTATGAGGCTCACGAATTAACGCTATACACAAAGCTACGCTGTATTAAAGCCATGCTTTGATCATCAACCACAAGACTCTGCTTTTCAACATAAGCCTTGATCATTTGTATCTCAGCATGCCACATAGGCAATTCATGCCATGCGACTGATATCTATCGATATACAACCTCTGAGCTCGTACGTCTCAGAGAAGGGCGTTAAGGAAGAGAATAAATTCTCCGCCGCCAAATAGATATATATTTAATAGAAATCAATCAACACAGAATAAAATTCAATGTCAGACACACAATCCATTTACAAGTTTGTTCTGGGTCTGAACGAAATCGGAGGCACCTTTTTCCTCGTCCCATATGTCCAATATAGGAGAGAGGTCCTCGCATATCTGGTCGATCTCCAAGTACATCTAGACGATCACCACTTATTACCTCGTCTTAGGTGTACATCCCAATCAAGACATCAGTAATCATCCAAACAATGTGAAGACCTCTGGTCTTCAACCACCGTCTTCATCATCGACATATCGTCGAATCAGTTATTCAGAATGGGTATAAACCCGGCCTTTCCGAATAACTCGCATATATAATAAACAAGTGCTATAAAAACACAGCATACGCCTCATTCCAATTCTAGATATTCTTTTATTTAAATATTCACATCTTTAGGGATTTGTTCCCATTAATTTTACCAAAGATAAATTCTTTAACTTTATTCTTTAATCTTCCTTTGGATATCAATTCAAACCATATAAACGTTTCCCAAACTAGTCGGGATTAGCGCCCCTTACCGAAGTAATCATTTGTTTAATTTCCCAACCCCAACCTACTCATCCCATGGAGCAAAACTAGTAGTACCCCATAACTAACACCACGATGTTATCGATAAATTTAATTACCATTTCACGTTCAAATCTAATTAAAGATTTAACTATCGCTAAGAGCAAAACTGGCGATACTCCATTCTCGATCATTTCCCAAAATTTGATAATTTAAATAATCACATTCCCTTTTTCAATCTATTTAAAGATTCATTAAAACTCCACTTAGTTTTAATCTTCCCAAAAATCAATATTAATAATTATTTAACTTTGGAAACACCAACATGTTGCATCGACAATCTACATCGTACTATTGATTTCTGCCTATATATAACCTCTGAGCTCGTACGTCTCAGAGAAGAGTGTTAAGAAAGAGAATAAATTCTCTGCCACCAAACAGATATATATTTAGCAGAGATCAACCATGCAGTTCGAAATACAATGACAGACATGTAATCCTTCCTTTAACTGGGTTAGAGAACTAATGTCATTTAAAAACACCGTTCACAATAAACCCAAATCACATTCCATCAATTATGGAATCTTCACGGAAAAACAAATCAATATATAATCGATATCAATTTCCGTATCTGACTAATAATATAAATGAAATATCGACAAAGCCTTTTCAATTCCATATGTATTAACAGTCTTCCTCCACAGAAGTCCACTTAGATTATTATCAATCGAATTCCATTCAATTCCAATTTAATATATTAAATTGGAAAACCATTACTTTGGAAAATTCCTGTTAAATCTTAATAAAAAGATTTATAAATTCCAAATCACACTTCACCATAAATCGGGTTAAAGAACGAATGTCATTAAAAACAAAGTTCACAATATACCCAATTCACATTCTATTTTCAGTTCCAATTAAATGTTAATTAATTGCTAATTCTTCTTCAAATCTTAATTAAAAGATTTATTCTTTTTACACTGGGTTTAAGAACAGTGTCATTTAAAACACAGTTCACGACAAACCCAAAACCCCATCAGTCTCTAATCGTAAATTAGTAAGAAAACAATTCCCTAAGTATTAATCCCGAAGGCTGAAACCAACATCAGATCAGTACCCAGGAAACCGTTCAACTTAACTAATCTCCAGTCAGTTTCTAATTTTCTTAACTCCATTGGGTTTAAGAACAGTATTATTAAAGATACCATTCATGACAAACCCAAAATCCAATTTGATATTAAATATAAGGCTCTAAATAGTTATATCAGCTTATATTCAATATCAAATCCTGAAACCAACAAATATCGTGTTGGAATAATGATATATATATCTTCCAAATTCCTCCACAATATCCATATAATCACGGAATCCAATATCGAAATATTCCGAAGACAATTTCGATTAAAATCCATTCTAATTCATATATTGGAAATTCCGGTTATTTTTAAAACCATTTCAAATCCAATTTAATTATTTAAAAATATTGGATTATAATTCTAGTTCATAACTAGTTCATTTCGATAAAAATATATTTTTATCTTTTCAAATATATAATTTTTCATCCCAATTCTTTCCAAATCATTTATTATGATTTTACACAAATTATTAATATTTTTAATATTTTTATCAAGGCCCGTACAGTCGATTTCCATAAACGGTCGTCGAACTACACTTACAACGACCTTTTCCAAATTTGATTTGGACATACTTCCAAATCCAGCCATTAGATTTCAATTCTCAAATATTCGTTAGAAAGCTCTTTTCGATACAAACCCAATGGTTCCAGTTTTAGGAGAATCCGACGGTCGGATCTCCCGTAATGCCCGTTAGAAATCAATGGTCGAAATTCGCGAACTGCCACGGCGCGGCACGTTATATTCAGGCCATTATATATATATATATATATATTATATTTGTTGATTTCCATTTAAAATGTATTTTATAAATTGTTTTAGATTTGTTTTCAAAATGATTTCAACTTCATATTCAATTTCAAATCAAAATTGAATATTCCATATCATCGATATATAAATGATAGTATTTTCAAAACATTAGATTTTGAAATCACTCCCTTTTCGATATTCATTTTAAAAATTAATAAATTGATATAAATATCGTTCATGTCGAAATGGCATTAATCTAATCAACATGGCTTTATATACTTAAATATTTTTGTGTCCATCCCAAATCGGACATCAAAATCAGATTTTGATCTTTTACTGAATATTATTTTAAAATATTCATTATTTTAAAATATTCGTTATTTTAATAATATTTATTCTTTCTGAACTGGAATCAGACACAGTCAATTACCATATAATTTGATTTATATGGATTTCATACACACATGTACACAATAACAATTAAACACAGTAAACCATCGTCCAAAGTGCATTCTACACTGCATAAGTATCAAATAAAAATATTTAACGCTTATAACTGTTTGTCAACTAATCGATTGACATACAACTAAATATTGGGATTAGTGTATGTCCAATATCATCCCAATATCCATGTGGGGTTTCAATCAACAAATACAGATTTATTTGTGCAGTTGGGCGATGTGTAAAATTTATCGTCTCAATCAATATTAATCAAATGAGTGTACATAAACAAATCATCCGATTTGTTTATAAATATTTATTTTATTCATATGCACGTTAAAAATTATATATTTTTAACTATAAAATATTTATTTCCATTCCACATCACACAATCAATTTTCACAACATAATAAAACAAACAAACAAGGCGTCCATGGTTTGTGGACGATGGGTGTCGGGTGCTGCTAAGCACCGTCTGCATCCTAGTATATATCTTAACTAGCAAATCAAATTAAAGTGAGAAGTTCTCACCTTAGGGATCTACTCCTCCCTTTCATATTTCTGAACGGTTTGGACTTTATTCGTTTCCAGTCCGCATCGCAATCTGTTCCACATGATTTTCATTAAAAATCAATCTTTTAACAACGCTACTACATACATAAAAATCAATTTTTATATTTGTGTTTATAGTATAAAAATCATATTTTTATACCTCTAGCTTCATAATAAAAATTATATTTTTATTTCAAATCCATATGTGTAAAAAACACATCTTTAACACGGTGTTTACATTATAAAGATCCAATTTTTATATAGCGACATGTATATAAAAGGTTATATTTTTATATCGCTACTTATATGTAAAAGGCTATATTATTATAATAATAGAAAATCATATTCTTTTAATATGAAAAATCGTATCTTTCCTTATATGAAAATATAATCTTTTCATTTTAAAAATCTAATCTTTTTAATTTCAAAAATCAAATCTTTTCTACGATAAAAAATCAAATCTTTTCTAGGATAAAAATCAAATCTTTTCTAGGATAAAAATAAAATCTTGTTCATCATTAAAAACCAAATCTTGTGCATGAAAATCAAATCTTTTTCTTGCCATTTAATTTAAAAATCGAATTTTTATCTTTAAAATCGATTCCATATTGATTTACAAAGATCCAAACTTTAAAAACTGATTTTAATTTATTTAAAATAATTATTTTAAATAAATAACTAAATAAAATAAATAAACAAAAAGCTTGAATTGGAAGGGGGGCTGTCAGCAGCGCTCAGGCGGAGGAGGCTCGCTATGGACGAGGGTAGGTGACCAGCGACGGTTGGGGTAAGATTTGGGGTTGGGCAGCGGCTAAAACGAGGTGGGCTTCGTGAGGAGGGAGGATGGTTGAAGTAGAGGAGGAAGGGGCGGATGGTCATCGGTGATGGGAGGGCATCGGTGGCGCGGCTGCTAGTAGGTGGCGGTAGAAGCATGGTAGGGCGGAAGGGGCATCGCAATGTCAATTTGGGGAGAGGCGGTGGTTTTCTTATTTTGACCATGTGTGTGTGTTTGACTTAGGCTGAGGGAACAAAGGGATTATATATATATATATATTATTTATTATTATTCTATTTTATTTTCTTTCAAAAAGTTGACTTTTCATACGAACCCCAAATCGAATCCCACGACTATCGTCTCTAGCTAATTACCCCCATTCCAAACGCAATGGGATATGTTTAGTAATCCAATTCGGCTGTTACGATCAGTTTCCATTAAATGTAAAAAATAAATCAATATATATTCATTTGAACGTACATTTCAATTTACTGGGGCCACATACGAACTCCAAAAATTCCAGAAAAATAAATCCAGCTATGTTTAGAGGATAAGGTCCTAACAAAACTAATTTCATTGAATTTGGAGACCGTTTGAAAAATGGCCATTTTCTGGTCGATCCAAATTGACTGAAACTGTCAAAACACGTTTAAATTCTCCACGCTCACATATTGATCCCAAAAATTATGGGAATTGAATTCTAGCAATAATTTGACAATCCAGATCCAACAAAAGTGTTTTCATCCAAAACGGAGGTCATTTGCAAAATTTCCATTTTTAAGGGTTATATTTTCCATAGCGACTATTCTGAATTTTCAACTGGGCGTAACTTTTTATTCCCACTATGAAATTTTGATTTTTCAGATTCGTAGGAAAGATATTTTAAAATAGATTCTAATATTATTGGTTTCACTAAAATTCAGTTTATTTTGAATCCTGTACATTGATTTGAAATTTGAAATTGAATTTTCAAACTACTGCGCCATTTTCAATTCCTTTTATAATTAAAATAAATATTTATATTCTAACGCCAATTCAAATAAATATATACATTATAATTCTATTCAAAATAATTTTCTCGTCGTTTTTATTTAAAATAAATCATTTTAAATATTCAAAATTCATTAAAATTGCCAAAATAAAAAATTTAAATTAGTTCTGATTTTCCGAGTTGTTACATAGTATTTCTCTGGTATACTCAGAATTGGTGCGGAATTCATACGTCTTCCTTTTGCATTCAAGGATATGGTCTTTGAATTCTATTCCTAGTGAAATTTTTCTCATGTGGCGTATATTGATGAATGGTGTTCATAATCGGAGTAAACTAATGAATTTAGGGATGATACAAGATGAAAGTTGTGTGTTGTAACGCCCCGTATTTTCTGTGAACATAAAAGTAACAAAAAAAGTATACTTAATTTTTAAAAGAAGAATTAAGGGAAATGGGTTACGTCATTTCGTTCGTCTCGGAATTCTGCTTGAGATAAAGTCTGAGTTTGCGTAAATCAGACTTTGTACGAAGAAGTTATAGCCCTCAGAATTTTCAGGAATTTAAATAAATTAAAACAGCTCATATTAAGTTTGAAATTCAAACCACACACCCGGGCTGGGCGGGAAATTTCCCGCCTAGGACCCAGGTCGACCAGGTGGTCGACCTGGGGGTCGACCTGGGTCACATTGGTCGACCAGGGGGTCGACCTGAGGGTCGACCTCCCTCCCTATTACCAGATCCGAGGACTGGTTCGTTTTTCTACATTTGGACGCCCGTTCTGACCAGATTCGTTGATCCCTATGCTATTTATACACCCCCCAAACCCCACTTTCTCTTCATACCAAACCATTGTAACGCTATACTGCCTCAATTCTAATTAAAATAAATCAATGGCGTCTCTACTCGGTTGAAACCTAAGCTAGGACTAGTGCTTCTTCTTCTTCTTCCAATCTGAATATGATTAAAAGAGAACAACTACAACCCTCTTTCTTTTAGAATCCAACCAAGGTGAGTACAGTTATTTTCAGATACGAAATTTAATTATGATCTTGACATGACTATAAATCTGAATTTGAGATTATGCATATTCTTGTTTATCAGATCTGTTTTTCTGTGTAGATCTATTTTATTAATATTATAGTAACTATTCTGTATCTCTTCCTTCCTTCTGTTCTATAGCCAGGCTACCATGAGCCTGAGCCAAATCTCATAAGTGATTGATGCACGAACGCTAAATTTGGGAAAAATAGTGAATGATGCATAATTAGACATGATTGATTTGTGACGGATTTGAGAAAAGAACATATGTTGTAATTTAAGATCTGGATCTGGGCATACTATATATGATAGTCTTTGATTTGGATGAAGGAGAATTATTGTGCATATGACTTAGGCACAAAGATCTATATTATAATAGGATATCTATTAAATGTGAAAACGATTAAATGGGAATTTTGGACATTAGGCATACGCTGAAGTCAAAAGCTATAATTTGGCATAATACGTATTGTATATCATAATTTGGGGTTTTTGGAGGATATTCTGTACTGTGTAAATTTAACTAAAATTAGGGGCATATGTTATATTGTGAATTTTGACCATAATTTGGGCATGTAAAATTAGGCTTAATTTTATGATTAAATCTGTTAAATTGCCTAATCTGCTAAATTTGTTGAAACTGAATACGGTAAATTTGGGGTATGAAAATCTGTAGGCTCGATCTAAAATTGAGAAAAACAAGTTAATAGAACTTTGAATAATCTTCTGTAACTTGTAAAGAAGTTTAATTTGTTGAATTGGCATAATTAGTCTGATATTGGCATAATCTGTGAATAAATACTTTAGCTGAAGATAAGAATGCTGAGACACAAGGTTAGACTCTGTTTGAGGTAGAAGCCTGCCCGGACCCAACCGGCTTAACCAGCAGCCGTAAAATGTCAGTCTAATGTGAGAGTTTATAGGCATAGCTAAAAGATGCTTAGACATGAGGTTAGGCCTGGCTTATAGCAGAAGTCTACCCGGAACCGCCCGGCACATCCAGCGGCCACAAGCTACCGACCTAATGTGAGAGGTCTGTGCATTAGTAATTAATCAATGCAAATCTAGGATAAATATGATGCCTAAAACGTGTTGGGTGGATAAGGGTAAATCAACTAGGCGGATGAATCTAATAAACCCGTTTCGTAAATCTGTAGGCTCAATACAAGGTTAGGTAAAACAATCTGTAAATCTGGATGTCCGATCCATTAGTCTGAGAAACTTATTAACCTATTTATCTGATTTGAGTACTAGTTAATCTGAACTTTGTACATTTGAAATATGTAAGCAAGTTAATCTGAAATCTGTTAGTCTGGGGACACAAGGTTAGGAGGGGTAATTACTTGTGTCATCTGTTGTGTGGGACCTATATTAGTCAGTAACCCTTTTCTGGTATCAAAACTATGACCCAACACTAGGAGGGGTCCGGGCACGCTTACTGAACTAATTGTAAGAGGTTCACTCTGATAATGACGAGGGGTGTCGATGGCGCATTCCAACCGGGTCATGTGCGTGCATGGATCCGGTCTTCTCTGAGGATGTAAGACATCGTGACATCTGTAAATAGGTCTGTGTCTACAGGTTTCCACTTTAGGGAATGATACACCCTTCTGTGGGGCTGACACAGGGTATTTATGTATTAGGGAGCCGATCGCTTGGGGTAGAATTTAGGGTACACCTAGTTCTGTTTGTTTCTATTGGTGTACCATCTGTTTCTGTTGGGGTGGTAAAGGCCTATTAGTTGGGGTGGTAAAGGTCTATTATTAGCATTCTGTTTCTGTACCTTCTGTCTTAGTTGGGGTGGTAAAGGCCCATTACTAGCATTCTTTTCTGTAGAGATTATTCTGTTTCCGTTTCTATTTCAGTTTAGACATTTGGATAACACCTAATCCTGTTATACTAAGTATTAGTGCAGAGAAGTAAGATATTGGTAAGAAGCATATCTTGGCCTATATCATTCTGTTTCTTCTGTTTAACTTAAGAATACCTACTACTCCTATTGCTGTAATCTCTCATCCAGCTTTATTTACATGTCATGATACTACTATCTGTTTATATGCTGAAAGTTACTGGACTCGCCAGACTTTATGTCTAACCTCGTTTGTTTTCGCCTCCTTTTCTTTCTGTCCCCCCCCCCTCTGGTGCTCAAGGTGGAAACATAGGAGCTTGATTCATGTTCTCTATGCTTGAAGTGCTTGAAGTATTGCTTGGCTTTGACTCTACCTTCTTATGGCAGTTTATGTTGGGGATTATTGTTTTAAAATTATGCATTCTGAAGGATTTTGGTATAAGACTGATACTTGTGTACTTAGGTTTTGGTATTGTAAATTTGAAGGATGTAACCAAACTTATTTCTGTTTCTGCTGTAATAAAGTTATAAAATTTTCAAGTACTACTTTACATATCTGTCTTGTAATATTCTATTCTGTTTACTTATAATGCTTCATGGAAGTTAATGCATTCCCTTTGTGAATGACATTAACGAACATGGGGTGTTACATGTGTTTTGTGGGAGAGGTCCTAAAACTATTAGGCATCTTTATTTTGAATGTAAGTTCACTGGTTTTGTATGGAAAAATGTTTTAGTTCATTTTGTTCTACATAATCCATGCGTGGATTCAGCGGAAGAACGGTTCTTAATTTTCAAGTATACAAGGTGGCGGAATAAAAGTGGAACTTTACTATTGAAGCTTCTCAAGAAATCTTTACATTTACTATGTATGGAGAGAAACATTAGGGTGTCTAATGATATATTGACTTCTAAACATGTAATGGTCCTCTCTATTATTCGTTGTATTTGTCGATCTTTGTTGATTTTTGTTTATTAATATATGATAGGGGTCATTCAACCTCGCTTTCTATGCAAAAAAAAAAGAATCACAAAAATGTTCATGTTCGATAGAAAAATGATTTAACAGTAAAAAGTACATTTTTATTGTATGTAGAATCACAAAAAGTCACTTTTAACATGTTAGTTTAGAATAAAATAATTACATGTTAATATATGTTTTGTTAGTTAAAAATGTCACTTTTAACATGTTAGTTTAGAATAAAATAAATACATGTTAACATATGTTTTGTTAGTTAAAAATGTCACTTTTAACATGTTAGTTTAGAATAAAAAAGTTACATATTAATATATTTTTTGTTTGATAAAAATGACACTTTTAATATGTTAGTTTAGAATAAAATAGTTACATGTTAATACATGCTTTGTTTGATAAAAATATCACTTTTCACATGTTAGTTTAAAATAAAATAACTACATGTTAATATATATTTTATTTGATAAAAATTTCACTTGTAACATGTTAGTTTAGAATAAAATAATTATATGTTAATATATGTTTTGTTTGATAAAAATGTAACTTTTAACATGATGTGAAGTGTATAAAATTTACATGTCTTGAAATATATTTTTGTTCACTAAAAATATCATTTTTAACATGAATATGAAGTGTACAAAATTATTTGAAGAATAAATGGTTTTGAAATCATCGAACGAATTATACATATATATATAAATTAAAATAAAACGAATCGCGTGCGGTAGTTCACGTTTTGGAATCGTAACTTTAAACAATTATACTGAGAGATCCGATCGTCGGATTTTCCCAAAACTAGAACCATTAGGTTAGCTTTGGAAAGATCTTTCCAACAATATTAAATTTATTAAGATCCAACGGTTAGATTCCGAGAAATGTGTAATTCAAATTTGAATAAAAACAGCGCCAGTGCCGCATAATGACCTGAAACGTCGTTCGAATTAAATGGACTATTTTTATATAAATAAAAATAGCGATAAATCATTATAAAGTATTGTAAGCGATAAGGAATGAGAATAAACCAATTTCCCTTGGTTTGTAAAGTAATATGGATGGTTAGATTTATTTGACATTAATCTATAGAATTGAATTAAATTTAACCAAAGAAAGAAATGATTTGAATTATATATATTTGAGAATTATTGGAAAAGGCTGAGTTAAATCTCATTTCAAATAATTATATGACGATTAAAAGTAGAAAACATTAAAGATGGTGGTTGAAGACCGACGATCTGCACATCGAATGGATGACTACCGATGCCATGGATTGGTTAGCTCCCAGGAAAGGGTTAAGTGGTAGTTGTCCGGACGTATTTGTTGATTGTCCAGATATCCGAGAACCTCTCTTCCATATTGGACATATGGAACGAGGAAGAAGTTGCCTTCGGTTTCGTTCAGACCCAGAACGGACTGTAAATGGATATGTGTTTGACATTGGTTTTTGTTCTATGCTGATTGATTTCTATTATATATATATATATCTGTTTGGTGGCGGAGAGTTTATTCTCTTGCTTAACACCCTTCTTTGAGACGTACAAACTTAGAGGTTATATATTCAGAGACATCAGTTACATGGTGTGGATTGTCAATGTGGCATGCTAAGATGCAAATTATCAAGGCTTTTTTTGAAAAGCAGAGCCTTGTGGTTGATGATCAAAGCACAACTTCAATTAGCAGAGCTTTGTGTATAGTGTAACTTCGCGAGCCTCACACCCCGGTATGAGTCAAAAACGGGATCGTGACTGCAGGGAGTGTATGCGTTTCTTTCTAGCTAGAAGTGGTGTCACGGTATGGATCCTAGACATTTTTACTTATGTGGACGATGGATTGCGAGGTACCTCGATATATTAGTCACTACTGGCTAAATGATAGGTCCGATAGGACCGGGAAGCATGTGTTTAGTAATAACTAATCCACTAAAGTATGTGTGAACCGTCCCTGAAGATCCAAGGGTTCGCCAGCATCCGAGCCCTGAGACATTTGCTAGAGTGTCTCGAATTGGAAGGAGCCATCCCTAGCCTTGACTCATAATGGAAACCCAATTTCCAATGCGACATTACGGATTTGATTGTAAACCTACATATGGTGACATAGTAGGATGCGGTATTATACCGTCTAAGATTGATACATTTATATTGAAAAGTGTTTTAAATAGACTAGACACTAATAATAATATCAAATTAACTTTGTTTTATACGTATAAATCATGTTTGACCATTATAAGGTAAAACTCTACCCTCCGATTTGCGTTGCATTGTGTGATGGGACTTGAGTCTTATAATGGTTTCATTTTTCTATAAAAGCATTACTTTGTTTTAAAGATTTACTTATTTTATGCACTGGCAATCCAATGGAGTAAACCCGTTCCGCGTTAGCGGCGTGGTCCTATGGTTTGCCTTATTATTAAATAAGTTAAGTAAGATTTCTCATACTAGTCCTATGACTGACTCGTAGTTTGCTTACACTTGCAAACTCAGGTGCCCTTATTTTTAAACGGGCAGCCAAGTAAACAGGTAACATACTTTATTTTGGATATGCACCATAGCTTGGGGTGCTCTTTGGCTGAAGATGAAGAATATCTTTTATCGCTTATTCACTTATTTTGGACATTTAGACATCAGCTTATCTATTTTGTATTTAATAATGTTCTAGACTTATTATATACTTGTTGGAACTTTTTTTGTACTAAGTAGTATCTTCTATCTACGCAATGCTAATGATGTTGACATTTATGATTCCGCTGTCATGATAATGAATATTATTCTATGATTTCATGTGTTATGCTATTATCTGTAATCTGCTGATGTGATAATGTGTTATATTCCAATGATTATCCTTGCCACCATGGTACGGGGGTTTTGCTACGTCACAACTTAGGTATAAGCGAATGATTGGGTCTGAAGGTAAAAAATGATTAGAATTTGATTGGGATGACATTGGTATATGTCGAATTTGTAGCAAATGAAAGTAATAGAGTTGAATGCCCGATAAAAAGGTACAAGTTTATATTTCATATGGGTATGAGATTTTTTATAAGCCGATGTGGCATGCCGCTTGGCTATTTGATTTTCTTTTGGGTTGGAGAAGGCCAAGAGAGGCAAGTTGTAATTATACCGATTGAGTCGCACAAAGGAGACGCCGACGAAATTTTCCAAAAATTTAAGGTGTTTGAAAATTTTCAGAATTTCTAGAAATTTTAGTTAGTCGGAATAAATTAATATTTTAATTAAAACTAATTAGTTCGGTTGAAATTGAACTTACCAAGTAAACAAATAATTTTTAACCCAATTAGTAGGGTTTGTTTTCTATCTTAGCAATTTCGAGGGCGAGATTATTTTAAGGGGGAAAGAATGTAACGTCCCGTATTTTTAATGGTTTAATAATTAATTTATTTAACTATTTGAATAATAGTTTGGTAATTATAAACGCTCGAACTAAATAATATTGAATATTTAAGTAAAATAAATAGTGGAATAATATATTTAAATGCCAAAATAATCAGAAATAGTAGAATTGACTATACTTGTGAAATGGATAGTGTAAGAGTTTTAGTTGAGTTTAGATTCGAATTATAATAACGAATATATTCAATAAACGGCATAAGAACATATTATTTATAATATAATTTAAATTGAGCCCGTAATGTCGCGGTAGTTCGTAATATTGAGTTTTGAACTTCAATAGGATATACAGAATCAGTTTTAAGTCGGATTTCTGTGGTATAAGAAACGTTCGAATCTATTGAACGATATTGTTCTAATGAAAGAGAAAAATCGAGATTTGGAGATGTGAATTTAGGTGATTTTTATTTTAATTTAAATGAAGGAGAGAGGAAGATATTGGGAGGGATACACATGGAAATGGCGGAGTTGGAAACAGAAGGAGGAGCAGGATTAGTTCTCTATGATCGGGGAAGAAAGCCGACTAAAGGTAATGACGTGGATTAGGGTAATTAGTTTATATAATTTAATAAAGTTAATGATGGTGAAAATGATTCAAAATTGTAATATTTATAACTTTTTCCTACATAATCAGGATTCCGCGAAACAAGATCCATTGGGATCGTATGGACGGACACTACACAATGGAACTGTCAGTGAATTGGAGCTCATTACAATTTATAGCAAAATAAATTATCTGATCTGAATCAAAGACAGTTTATCTTTATTTAACGACAAACGTCCAATGTGAGTCAAACTCACTAACTCTACCCAGTTTATGTTTTTATAACATATTTTTAGAATTGATAAATGATGGTTGATTGTTTTGTGTTGATTGTTTGGATGAACTGCTAATTGATTAGTTGAAATTATAGATCTAGTAATATATATATATATCATTAATTAAATATTGATTATGTTTATCGGAATATCTCATATTAAAATGAAACTGATGTTATTTATATTGTTTAACATCTGTGATGCAGGGAAACAGGTTGGAGGGATCCAACTGGATTCCTCAATATTTATAATACTGTTTTTCATATATTGTGATATATGATGTGGTATATAATCTGTTATTGATTATGTGTGTCTAGATGATGATCGATCCTTTTTGTTTGGTATTTAAAAACACCACAAGTGATTGGAATATATAAAAGGAAATTTTAAAGTGGATATTGAATTTAAGTATGTTATAATATCAATGGATTTTATAAAAAAGTATTTGGAAAATTTATAGAATTATAAAAAAGGGGATTTCACGAGTTATAAAGGAATCACGAGAAGTTTGATATAAAGTAGATGTTAAATAAAAATACGTTTTAACAGATAAATTGAGAAGATTAATTATAAGCAATATTTGTAAATTATTAAAAATATTTATTATCGGATAAAGTTAATATATATATATAAGTATGAATTTATATTAAGAAGTAAAATTGGTTTTAACACCGATATATTAATACGGAATGTAAATTTAACATTTAAAAAGGGAATTATAAAGGATGAAATATGAATGTGAAAAGGGGAAAATCTATTTTTAAAAATAGAAATGAAATTTCGAATGGCTAGAAATAAATAACTTGTTTAAAATAAAAACAAGTAATGTGATTTATAAACAATGTTTGTAAATAAAATAAAAATAATTATCAGTGGATAATTTGGATTGAATATTTAGCAGTAGATTTAAAACGGGAAATTTGGAGTTGTTTTAAAAAGGAAACTATGTAATTTATTTCAATGTTCGGAATGTGAATAGGATTAGAATAAAATCCATAAAGATTTGTAATTAGAATTCGAGTGGCTAAATGTTATAAAATTATTTATTTTAAGAAATTATATATTGAATAAATTAGGATTAGACAAGATAATTAATATTCGGCTTGAACCCGATATTTTATAATCAAATATAAAGGCGATAGAGAATTGTAAACTTATTAAATAAAATCAATTATGAAGTTGACATGTAAAGGAGATTTTATAAATAAAATGGAATGTGAATAAGGAGTTATAAAATGACTCAATAATTGGAATTTGAACCTATATTAGTATTTAAATTATGAAATCAAATTTTGATTTGATAAAAACGAATCCAGTTTTCTATAATGGAATAATATTCGCATTTTAAAGTGAATAACAATTTGAAAGCAAAGTTTTGCAGAAAGAAAATAGTTATAAAAGGAAACTGGTAATTGTCGGGAAGAACTAAATTCAAAAATGAATTTAGAAATTGAGTTGACATGAAATGGTAAAATATTCTGGAGTTTGTAAAGTAAATCGAATAGAGTTATTTGAAAGAGAGTTATCGAACAGAGTTATTCGAAGGAGAGTTATCGAATAGCGTTACTCAAAGGAGAGTTATCGAATATAGTTTATTCGAAAGAGAGTTATGCGTTGAAATTCAATTATATCAAATACGGGAAAGTATTATTTAATTTTCGAATTTTAAATCAAGATTTATTTTATTAACAAATGAATTGTTTATTTATTTATTTATTTAAAATAAAGAATAAGAGTAATATTTTTAAGTTAGGTATTTAGGAAGTAGGGATTATAGCATTTTCGTTATAACTAATGATTTACGTAAAAGAAGTGGATTCGTAAATTGAAATCTGAGAGTTACGTAAGAATAAATTGTTAAAGAATAAAGTGGTGAACTTTGTCTATTTCAAAGTTAATAATGTTGTTTAATTAAGGTCTGAGAGGTAGTTATACCCCAACTTGATTGACATCATTTTTAACTAAGGAAGAGTAAGGTTCGATAGTAAAGGTTGGTTAAGTGAATTTTTTAATGAGTGTTAATGGTTTGAGTTGGCATAGCGATGTTTTATTTAAACATTTATTTTCATCCAATGAAGGAGTTTTGGAAATGTTTTCCAAATAAAATCAGAAATGTTTTCTAATGTAGAAAATAAGAAATGGGAGTAAATTTGGAAATGTTTTCCGATGTTAATGACGTGTAGTTTCTAAATATAGAAGCCATGAATATATATATATATAAGAAACTTTTTCGTTGGTTAAAAAGAAATATTTTCTGGAACATATAAATAAATAGTTATAAAAGATGGAAACGTTTTCCGAGAATAACGTGAGGCTAAATGGGTTATATGAATAAATGAAAACGAGAAATAGAGAATTGAATAAATTAATGATAAATTAATTTAAAGTGAAAAATGTTGATTAATGATTGATCGATAAAATTTCCATTTGGAAATAAGATCACTGTGTATGGATGTTTTTCTTAGATAGTTAAATGACCGACTATCAAGGTTTTGACCATTTTCCCATCGCCAATAAGGAGAGACCGGGATCAGATTTACTATTTGAAAACCACTCTGTATGGGCATTAGCGTTGCGAATAAAATACGATCAAGATAATTGAAGAAAGAGTTTAAGCAAGGGATGTTCTGGAAAATCCTAAGTGGAAATTGCCTAAGATGGGTTTGCTGAATAGTGCCTTCGGTTTGTCTAGTCCCAGGACAACCTGCATGGAAGAATGTCTGACAGAGTATATTTAACAGATCACATAAGTTGATCTCTTCAAATGTATTTACGTTTAGTGGTAGAGAAATTCATTTCTCCTAGCTGTATACCCGTGGTATTTTTGGGGATATCAATTTGTGATTTGACGGGTACGACGATGTGACATTCAAAGTAAATAAAGGTGTGATATGTACGTTGTGGCCTCTAGCCTCACAACCAAGAATTGGTATAAAATCGGGTAGGTCGTATGGCTAAGTGGGTAGCTCACAATTAGGGTGTATTGTCACCTGATCTAGGGAAATTTCATTTACTTCTTTAACCAATTTCGATGTTGTCCCTTTCGGGAAACAGTTGTTGATCCCAACCATTGGTGATAATACATTCGGTACACTCAAGCGAAATAACTGACTGGTCATGTTTAGTCTGGGTTACAAGATGTTCTTGTTGAACTCGGTGTATTCCTCTCTAGAGATACACTGTCAGAAGGTGGCCCCATACCTTACTAGTTGGAATCCATTACCCAATAAGCACCCACTGTTTTTAATTATATATTATGTATTTGGAACGTGAAATGAAAGCTTTTTGCTAGATGATTATTTAGTTGTGGTTGATAGACACTATTATAATATCCAAGGAGTTTTGATATAAATATTACTGTTTCTTAAAAAAGGATTTTGAATGTTAAATCAAGTGTTTTGGATTCTCATAAGGGAAAAACCCGTTCCGTGTTATACGGTGTGGTCTTATGAGATATCGTTTATTTTCTCAAACTATTTTAAATTGTTTACTCATAGTAGTCTCGTGACTGACCCAGAGTTTATTTTGTTTTGTTTTCCCTAAATTCTTTGGTGCCCAAATTTTGTACGGGCAGTCAAGTAGTCGGGATTTTATAGATATACCGAGAGCTTGAAGCTGGAGGCATCATGATTATAGAGCAATTGCTTATTTCCGTTATGTCATAAATGTTGTACTTTGATAATGATATGTATATTGAAGTATAGATTTGTATTTCAAAGTTATGTTATATAGTATATTTTATTCATTCCACTGTGAGACTCATGTTTACTCTGATGTTGTATGTTTTTCTTCCTCTTCTACTCTAACTTTCTTTCTTTCTATTTATCACCCTCTAACGTCTTTCGATTAACGTTCTGGTACTTTTGATTCTTGAATAGTAGACATGGTGTTGTATGTTGATTTTCGAGGTTGAAAATTCGGGTTTGTTACATGGGCAAACGAGCGGGAAACCTAACCATTGTGGGATGACTAACATATGGCATGGGTCGACCCAATGGGTCGGTGGTTCGACCCACCCAGATTCGGAGAAGATTCTGAATTTCGAATCTAGACAGTTTTGTGGCCAGGTTCGTGCTTACTCAACACTACATGTACAGTTAAGATTAAAACCCTAGATTCTAAAGGCTAAGGTTAGCTATGTGAATCTATAAATAGGTGGCTTCTCCCATTCCAATTTACATCAGTTCTTCATACCTTCGCCTCTGTAAATCTATTCTAAATATATGTGTACAATGGGGGAATATTGTTAAAGCCTAGATCACAGAGACAATAATCGGGATTTACATACAATAACAAAAGGGATTGGATTGGACTTTTCTTCAACATATAGTTATGTATATAAGAGATTTAATCTCTTCTTCACCAAGACGCACTGTGAGTTCCCTGTCATTTTCAGATCTGATTTCTTAGATTATAACATGACAGTTAAATAAAATTGGGTTAGGATATACAGTGTTTATAAGGTAATTACTATACCGGTTTTACACTGTTAAATTACCTATGTCGTTGTTATAAGTAAAACATATACCTTTATTGTTGGATAATTAATCAGTTATATGTATCTATCTTCCTTTTCCCTGTTTATGTGATTTGATTCTATATTCCTTCCTCTATTTTTCCCTTTTGTTTACGCTAAGCCTAGGCTATATCCGATTAGAGTTTGCATATAATTGGGTAATAATGAATGACATAAAAGAGGAATTTAGGCGTGTTGTAAATTGGGGATTGTTTAACTATAATTTGGGAAAGGGATAATATGGACATGTTTAGACTTGCTGTAAATTGATAAAAAAGGTAATGTGCATATACTAGTTGTAAATGGTAAAAAAGGGATAATATGCATAAATCTGTATATGTTGCATTTTGGGGACATAATGGGATGAATAATATGCATATGCATAAACATGTTAGGTTTGACTTAATACAGACATTAAGTAAATGACATGTTAGAACGTAGTAAGTACGAGATGTAGGCTAATAAACTGAATTACTGCTGTAATTAAACATACATATGGGAAGGTGTTTTGGGGAAGGGTTATACATACATAATGACGTGTTATATTACAACTACGCTTATTACTAAACCTAAACCTTCTAGGTTAAACATGAATATTAATAAGTTAAGAGGTCCCTTGTTCTACTGTCGTATCGGGTTTTGGGGACTCTTAAATCCTAGTTATTATTGGGGCCTCTGCTTAGGGGGTTTGACTTGTGTCAATCTGCTATTTGGAACTCATATCAGCCAGTGTCCCTATTGGTATTTTGTTAGAGGGCCTCGCACTAGGTAGGGACCACGACACACTTTACTTAACTGGATAATAAGAGGTTCACATGGGGAAGGTGGGTATGGGCGCATTCCAATTGAATCATGAGCGTGCATGGGTTCGATTATGAAAACTAAGCCGCTGTAACACCAATAAATAGGTTTGTGTTATATAAGTTGTTGGGTTAAAAAGTGATACACCCTACTGTCTAGGCTGACATAAGGGATTTACATATTAGGAGACAATCGCATGGATAGTAATTAGGATACACCAAATCCTGTTGTTATGTAATTAGGGTAACACTTAATCCTGTTATGTAATTAGGGTACGCCAATTCTTGCTGTTTAATCCTGCTATTTTATTCTCCTGTTAATCCTGCTATTTTATTCTCCTATTAATCCTGCTATTTTATTCTCCAGTTAATCCTGTTGTTATGTAATTAGGTTAAATACCTAATCCTGTTAAACATGTTATACTAGTATTGGTGTGGACATAACCTGTTTAGGGATATAAATGTGAAGCATTACTCGATCATAGTTTATTCCTGTCATTCCTATCTATCATGTTATTCTGTTTAGTTTATCTGTTATCTTATATGATACTGTATTTCTCATCCAGTCTTATTTACCTGTCTTGGCATTTCTATTTTATGCACATTTAAAAATCATTGGAACTCACCGGACTTTACATCTGACCCTTTTCCTTTTGCTTCTTTCTTCTTTTTCCCCTCAAGTCCTCAAAGTGGAAGCACTCAACAATGACTGGAACTTTCACTTACAGCTTGAACTTGGATTTCCTGAGATGTACCGTTTGACTTGCACTCTAATCTATTATGGCTTATGATGCGGGATACGATTTCATTTTATAGCACTATGTTATTTTATTTTGAAGGACAGATTTGAAATACTTGTTTTGATGTAAGTGGTATGATGTAACTAGTTCTGGGACTACGTTTATTTTTAATAATGAAGTTGAAATTTTCCGCTTCTTATTTTGTATCTGTCTTGTGAATTTCTATATTGTTTACCTATTGCGTTTCACGAAACTCAATGCATTATCTTATGAGTGATATTAACGGACTTTGGGTGTCACAAACAAGGCTCTGAATAAAAATCATATAGACTTATATTTAAGATCAAATTTTGAAACCAACAGATATCATATTGATAATAACGATATCTATATCCTCCAAATTCCTCAGCGATATCTGTATAATCATGGAACCCAATACGTTAATATCCGAAGATAATTTCCATTCTACTCCCATCCAATTTATAAATTGGTAATCTCTGGTTATATTAAAACCATAATATTTTCTTTCAGTTCTTCACTCAAGTTGATAAACAACTTTTTCAGATAAAAATATCTTTTATCTTTACAAACGTGTTGTATTTCATCCAAAATCTTTTTAAATCATTTGTCATGATTTAGCATGATTTTTCTCTATTTTTAATCATTTAAAAATAGGCATTGTCAGTTAAATGACGCTTCAGGTCATTTAACTGCACTGGCGCTGTTTTTATTCAAATTTAAATTGAACATTTCTCAAAATCTTATCGTTAAATTTTAAATCTCTCATTATATTTGAAAGATCATTTCGATACGAGCCCAACGGTTCTGATTTCAGGAGAATCCACCGGTCAGATCTCCCGTTACGTCAATTCGAAGTTACGAGTCGTACTTTGCGAACAATCGCTGCACGACACGTCCTATTCAAGCCCGAATCGATTTATAATTAAAATATAAACCAAATTGAATTCGAAATAATTTATAAATTATATAAATTATCTGCAATTACCATTTGAAATTCCATTTCAATCTTTTCTTTCAAATCAAATATCTTCCTATTAAGCCATTATATTATATATAATAGATTTATTCAATTTCTATTCTAAATGTATTTTATTAAACGTTTGTAGTCTCATTTAAAAACGATTTCAATTTCCACTTCATTTTTAAATGAAAATTGAACATATTATTATAATATTAAAATAATAATTGTTTCAAAGCATCAGATTTTGAAATCAAATCTTTCCGATATTCATAATAAAAATAACTAAGATCGACAGAAAAATCCGCTCGATTTAAAACATCATTTATTAACTTAACTCAACTTCACATTTTGAAATTACTATTCATTTCAAAATAAACTTGAACAAGCCATGATTATACGAAAATTAATTCAAATCAATTCGTTTTCAGGTATGAATATTCATGAATATGCTAATATTTTCGTGTCTATCCAAATCGGACATTAAAACCAAAACTCGATTTTCACTGAATATTATATTAAAATATTCATTTTATTCCAAATTGGATGAGATTCAATAAACTACCATATAATTTTAGTTATATGGATTTCATACATCCCATATATTCAACAATTTTTATAAACAACTATCAAGCTCCAATTCACATCCAGAGTGCATCTACAAACGTATAAGCTTTAAACAATTAAATAACGCTTATAATGGTCTATCAACCGATTGATTGACATACAAACTAAACACAAGGGCGATGTGTGAATTAATTATCATCCTAAGACCCATGTGGGGTTTTCATCCATCAACTAGCGATGTTACTTGCATACTTGGGCAATGTGTAAAATTATCGACTCAATACCCGTGTGGGGTTTACATCACAACTCATGAGAACTTATCTACATATTTGGGAGACGAGTGAATAAATTATCATCCCAAAATAATTTATAATATAAACATTTTATTCAATAATGCATATATTCACATTTTAATTATAACAACATTAAAACTGTAAACATCCATCAATTTCCAAACAAACATTGCAATCACAGACAATTAATATATAATTAAATATAATTATAATAACGTAACAAAACAATTGGTTGAGAGAGTTACCACTTTGATTTGTTTTGAAATCATTGTAAAGCAATGGTTTTTAATTTAATTAAACTATGCACTTAATTAAATCAAAAAAAATCCAAATAGCTCCAATTCAATACAGATTTGTTCCATCGCGTAGATCTTGATTTTACGGTTCCAACGCATTTGAAATCGTTTGATTCCATTCTTATTTGAACAGGTTATGACAGTTTATATACTAATTACATTAGTTAAACAAATTAAACATAATTAACTTTACTAATCCACTTTATAACCTTTTTCACCTTCGTTTACACCTAAAGGCTTTGACTGCTACTCCGTAACCCATCACTGACTTCTATAGTCGCCTGCGCACCGCGCACGAGACTACCTGCCGATAATCAGAAGTCACCACATCCTCTAGCTTCACGTCACCTCCCCGTTCCATGAACCTCTCCCCACTCGACCC
Source organism: Allium sativum (assembly GCA_030737875.1). Taxonomy (NCBI): domain Eukaryota; kingdom Viridiplantae; phylum Streptophyta; class Magnoliopsida; order Asparagales; family Amaryllidaceae; genus Allium; species Allium sativum. The sequence continues at coordinate 44,509,255 of CM060915.1, read as the reverse complement.
CCCACAGCGCTGGAAACACATCCCCACGTCGCGCCATTCAGTGCGAGTTCTGGCCAATCCACCTCGAAATTTCAAATCAGAACCGTTGAAACCCTAGAGCTTGATGAGGTTGAAATTTCACTAGTTGAAAGTTTATTGAATAAGCTGACGGATTTCATGGAAAAGGGGGAGAAAGATTTCAAGTTTGTGGCCATTGATTCTGGGGTTGGCGACGGTCTGAAATGATGCTAGGGTTTTAGGGTTTGGATTTTTAATGGGTATATATACAATATAGTTTATTAATATTTAATTCTAATTTGATTTGTTTAATGCTCCAAACTCCAAACAAACTCCAACGACTGACGTCCCTAGCAAAAAATACTTATTTCGGACAAAATGGAATAGGTTTCGTAAGCCAATTCAATAATTTTCATCAGTTTTTCTCAAAATTAAAAATATAATGTTAAATATTGAATTTAAACGTACGTTTTAATTTACCACGGATACATTCTGACTCCAAAAATTATAAAATTTGAAATCTTACTATGTTTCACAAATAAGGTTCTAATGAACCTTGTTTCGTCAAATTTGGAGACTGTTTGAAAATTGGCCTTAGTTCTAGCTTATTGAATTTTAAATGAAATTCAACACGTGTTTATATTTACCACACTCACATACTAATTCCAGTTGATTTGAAATTTTAAACCTGGCAATAATTTGACATTCCGGATCCAATAAAATTGGTTTCATTGAAAGCGGAGGTCGATTGCAAAATAATTATTTTCTAAGGCTTATATAATATTAAAATATTAAATAATTTCATAACGACTACTTGAAACTTTAAATTGGACATAACTTATAATTTCTAACATGAAAACTCGATTTTCGCATTCGTTAGAAAATTACAGTTCAATATTTCCTAATGTTTCTTGTTTTTCAGAAATCCAACTTATTTTGAATTCTGTATATTTAATTGACATTAAAAACTAAATTTTCAAACTACTACGACGTTACGCATTCATTTTATATTTATATTATAAATTTTACTTTCAAACTAGTTTAAAATAAATTCTAAGTTGTTTATTCTCAACATAATCCATTTAAAATATTTTGTTTCCATAAAATCAATTAAAAATAAATTTTAAATTGGTTCCAAAATTCAGGATTGTTACAATCTCCCACACTTAAAAAAACTTTTCGTCCTCGAACAGGCACGAAACTGAAGGTCGTTTACTTAATCAACTTAGCCTTCTTCAAACTCAAATTCTTCAACTTTTCAGTTTCTAAAAACTTACCAATTTCTTGAAATTTGGCTAATGCCTTAAATTTTTCGAAAAATTTCGCCATAACCTCCTTAGTACTGGTCTATCAGTAAAACTACAACTTGCCTCTACAGGCTCTCATTAGTCAAAAAAAAATCCAAAAGCCAAGCAGCTCATAAAATCATCATACCCTATTAGTACAATAAATATGTACCTTTTTGTCGGCCACAGAATTTTATTCCTCTTCTTAACCTTCATACAACAACCTGTCTATCATATATACATGTCTAGTACGAACTAATTTTCAATTTAGTTCAACATTATATTTGATTTGGCTTAATTTACTTTTCATTCTCATATTGGTCTTATCATTCCAATATTTTTATTAGTTAAACTAATTATCATACATCATAACTAGCAGTCATTCGGTTAATTAGCTTTCTAAACATATATCTATTATATACTCGCAAATATATTTTCAAGGCTAAATCACAAAAATTAAACCCTAACTAAGTTCTTATTTCTCATACTAGTCAATTGGAATCATATAGACATCCCACTTTCGAAACTCGAAAATAAACTACTGATGTTGCGCAGTCATCAATATAATCATTCCTGGGCGACTAGAGTGAGATTTTATATCTACCCAGTATATTTGAGACTTTGAATATATGTTCATGTCGCATTTATGTAAAATTTTCCAATACTTGATAGTCCAAACTCAATATCAAATAAAATATTCAAATTCTTATAACAAGATATAACTTTCCAAATTATTTTTGTTGTTATAAATAATATTTTCCAAACTCATTCTAGGGTATTACTAACCCCATCTCTAATGAGTTATTATTATAGAACATTACTAGTCCTATCTCTGATGAGTTCTTTCGTCTAGCTATAATGTGTCTTGTTCTCTAATTGTAAACCAAAGCTCTGATACCCCTTGCAATGATCTGAAAATCTCCGCCCAACGAACTGATCGTAAACCGCACAGGTCCGATCTAAAAGACGGAAATCCACGGATTGTCATGAGAACATGACGCATCAAAAAATAGAACAAGAGAACTTTTCATTACTATTACAACAATTTACGTAAGAGTAAAAGAATATTAGAAATTAATATATAACAATACAGCGGAAATTTAAATATGTAAATATAATCAATGGAAGACTACAAATTAAACCAGAGTATAACTCCATCTATAATCCAGGATCATATCGAATAAATATCTACAAAACTAAAACTACTAGCTTCCCGTGTGGAAAATATGGGTACCTAGAGTTTAGGTGAAGAACAATAAACTCCAGGTCAGTCATGAGACTGGTGTAAGAACTAAAAACAGTTGTAAAAACTTTAGTTATTTAAAATAAGGTATATCATGAGACCACACCGTATGACACGAAACGGGTTTTCTCGACATGAATACTAGTTTTAAAACAAAAACAACATAGTGCTTTTTGAAAAATGAAGCTATTATAAGACTTAGGTCCCATCACACAATGCAATGCAAGCCGGAGGATAAAGTGTCCTTATAATCGTCAAACATGCTTGATACACTGTAAAACAAATATTGTTGATATTATTGCTAGTGAATAGTGCGGAAAACAACTTCAAATATAAATGTTTCAACCTTAGATGGTATAATACTCATCCTCTTATGTCGCCATAGCATACAACTAAAACCGTAAGATCACATATTGAAATTTGGATTTCCATCATGAACTAAGGCAAGGGATCTCTCCTTCCGAATTCGGTACACTCTAGCACATGCCTCAGAACCCAGACTCTGGTGAGCCCTTGGAGCGGCAGAGCTGGCCCACCAATTAACTGGTGGATTAGGATTACTCCTGAATAATACGTTCCCCAGTCCTATTGGACCTAAAATATGGTTAGTACGTCGATCACTGTGGCCTTGTGCGGCCATATCCAAGGTACCTCGCTTTCCAACATCCACATAAGTAAATTGTTGGGCCCTATACTATGGTACCACTTCTAGCTAGAAGGAAACGCATGTCCCTTCTCTACCGCCCTTCATCCCGATTTTGGTTCATACCGGGGTGTGAAGCTCACAAATTAACGCCATACACAAAGTTATGCTATATTAAAGCCACGCTTTGATGATCATCCACAAAGCCTTGTTCTTCAACAAAAGCTTTGATCCATACATCTAAGCATGTCACAGTATCAATCCATACCATACCACTGATCCCCACCATTATATAACCTCTAAGCTCGTACGTCTGAGAGCAGGGTGTTAAGCTAAGAGAATAAATTATTTGCTGCCAAACAGATATATATTTAGCAGAGATCAACGAACACAACATAGAATACAATGTTATACATACAATCCATTTGCAAGTCCATAATGGGTCTGGACGAAACTGGAGAAACCTTATTCCTCGTCCTATATGTCCAATATAGGAGAGAGTCCCCCGATCTCTAAGTACGTACGGACGACCGCCACTTATTATTACATGAACCAAAAACCCCGCTCTGCGGTGGCAAGGTTTGTGCTTGGAATATAGCACATTAATCACATCAACAGATTTCAGAATATAGCATAATACATAAACTCCGCGAATAATTTACATCATATCATAATAGCGGAATCATAACCATCAACATTAGTGTTACACAGATACATGATCTTACTTAGTACATAAAAAGTTTCACCAAATAGATAACAAGTCAAGAGCAGAATCAAATATAATTATACATAAGATAGTGTATAATGGAGTTCAACGGAAAACAATAAAATATAAGTCTTCATCTTCGGCCAAAATAGCACCCAACGCTATGGTGCACAACAAAAAGAAAGCCAACAACCTGTTCACTTGGTTGGCCGTGTGAAAATATGGGCATCCAAGTTTGCAAGGAAAAACAAACTACGAGTCAGTCATGGGACTGGTTTGAGAAGTCCTACAGTTAATTAACTTATTTAAGAATAAGGCAAATCATAGGACCATGTCGTATGACACGGAACATGTTTACTTCATTGGATTGCCAGTGCATAACATAAAGTAAGTAAATAAACAATGCAATGCCTTTTAAAAAAAATGAATTCGTTATAAGACTCAGGTCCCATCACACAATGCAATGCAAGCCGGAGGATAGAGTTTTCCTTATAATGGCCAAATATGCTTAATACGTGGAAAACAAAAATCATTTGGTCTAGAGGTTTTGAATTTTTTTTTAACATAAATGTATTAATCATAGACGACATAGGTACCATATATTATGTTGCCATATAGGTTTACAACTAAAACCATACAACGTTATATTGGAAATTGGATTTCCATCATGAGTTGAGGCAAGGGATCTTCCTCACTGGTTTTGAGACACTATAGCGCATGTCTTAGGATCACGCCCTTAGTAACACTAGGATTCGGTAGGGCTGGTCCACTCTTACTTTTGTGGATTAGTTATTCCTAAACAATATGTTTCCTGGTCCTATCGGACCTATCACATGAGCCTTTTACTCATCTCTATATTCGAGGCACCTCGCTATTCATCATCCACATAAGTAAAAATGTTTTGGCTCTATACCATGACACCACTTCTAGCTGGAAAGAAACACAAATTCTCCCTATGGTCTCTCATCCTGTTTCTGACTCGTACTTGGGTGTGAGGCTCGCGAATTAACCCGACAACACAAAGCAATGCTATTTAGTCGTGCTTTGATCATCATCCACAAAGACCTGCTTTTCAACAAAGGCCTTTATCATTGCATCTTAGCGTGCCACATTGACAACCATATCATACAACTAATGTCTACCAATATATAACCTCTAAGCTCATACGTCCCAAAGAAGGGCATTAAGCAAGAGAATAAATTCTCCTCCACCAAACATATATATATTTAATAAAAATCAATTAATATGTAACGAAATTCAACGTCATACATGCAATAATTTTTCAAGTTCGTTCCGTGTCTGAATGAAACCATAGGAATCTTATTCCTCATCTCATATGTCCAATACAGAAGAGAGGTCCTCGCATATCTAGAAAATTAACAAGTACGTCCGGACAACTACCACTGAATGCCTTCAAGGGAGTTGCCCATATCTAAGGCATTAGTAGTAACCATTTCGATGTGAAGATTGTCGTCTTGCACCGTCTTCAAATTCTTTGACTTTTAGTCATCGTTAAATTATTTGAAGTGAGATTTAACTCGGCCTTTTCAAATAATTATCGCATAAATAATTCAAATCAAATTCTTTTCCTTGGTTAAGTTATTGGCGTTCACAATTCATTACCTTACATAAAAAGGCTAAATTGATAAATTAATTTGATCATTGAATTAAATACTCAAGTCATGACATTTCCAAAATTCATTCTATAATTTTTCAAGCCAAATCGTCATTTTATTTTAAAAACCAAGCAAAATTGGTTTGCGCTCATTCTAAATCACATAAAATAATTCAAAATGATTTTCCCGCTATTTTTATTTATATAAAAATAGCTCAATTCAGTCGAATGACGTTTCAGGTCATTCAGCTGCAATGGCGCCGTTTTTATTCGATTTTGAGTTAAACATTTCTAATGATCTAATCGTTGGATCTTACCATATTTATTATCGTTGTAAAGATCTTTTTGAAACAAATCCAGGGGTTCTAATTTCATAAAACTCCAATGGTCGGATCTCCCAGTGTATTCATTTTAAATTACGAGTCGAAAACGCGAACTACCGTTGCGCGATTCGTTTAATTAAATTTGTATTTAGCGTATATAAATTTAATTCGTTAAATGACTTTTGAACTATTTATTTCATTAAATATTTGGCTGATGCTTTAAATTTTTGGAAAATTTCGCCATAACCTCCTTCGTACGGAGTGCTCAGAAAAAACATAAATGGACTCAACAAGCCCCAATAAATCCCCATGTATCAATACAACATGTGCACGCTGAGAAATGTGTAAAAATAAATCATCCCAACGCCCATGTGGGGTTTAAAATTATGTGAACAACCATTGTGACTTACATCCTACCCCATACCCATGTTCTGCAACTACACAAGAGTGACATGTATGTTTTTGTCTTCTCAAGACCTGTGTAGGGTTTATTATTAAATCTTGCAAATTTATTTATAGGTTTAATTTAGTCTAAATCATGTCCTTTCTTCATATTTGATCAATATGCAGTATACCTGATCTCTAGTCATTTGTTAACGCCATATAGCATCAAATAAATGAATTCAATGTGGTTAAAATCATATAATCCTCAAGCAGCTAATGCTTGTATGGTTATGTTAGGTTGTGCTTATGTAGTGTAGTCCAATAGCCCCAGTACTTGTTTTCTATCCTAGGATGTTGTTTAATTAATCCAAGAAACCATCACTTGCATACAATTCACACACAGTAGTCGTAAATAAATAAATACCCAATCATCCAATGCCATTTAAGGTGCTATGAGTGTCCATCCATGTAGTATGAAATGTGAGTGTCACATATTCATATAACGCTTCTAATGCAAATGACTTGTGAATAGTTCATGTGTTGAACTAACAAGAATATCAATGAGCTCGTACAAGCAGTGATGAGTATCAGCAAACATAGTTAAATATTTCTAATCAATAACGGATTGTCAAATGAATTCGTTATAACGCTATGCAAATTCTAATTTAAGTGCAACTTAAATATTCACCTCACATAGCGATTAAATAAGATTTTTATATCGCCAATCACTTGCTAACAACATAATAAATTTTTATTATCATTCCCTGTTCATCGTATTACTTCGCAATTAATTTTATTTTTAACTACTACCAATTAATACTTAAATCGTAAATTTTACTTAATTAATTCAAGTTACAATTCCATGATACCAATATGGTTTTATTTACACAACGCGTATCTAATTTATATTGCAAACATCAGCCAAAATCACATTTTTAACTAACTAAAAATATTTCATAGCTTAATAAATTTAATTTATTAACATACACTAATTGTTTAGCCCAATAAACATCTTAACAACTAATTTTCTAACGATTCAGTTTTAAATTTACTCCTTTCTAAATGTGAGTTTAGTTTTATCACCGTGAGTTCCACTCCATCAATTCTTTATCGCAGAAGAATGCGCCTTTGTTGGGCTTTAGTGTTGTTATCCAAAGGTCCGCGGTGCTCTAGCCATGCTTCAATGCTCTCTAACACTTGATGGAAACGAAATTAAGCACGAACGGAGCCACAAACTTTGCAGTGACCAATGTCCGGATTTTTGGTGGTGACTAGAGAAGGTTATGAAGGTGCAAATGAGGTTTATAGGAGGTAGAAGGAAGGCTAGGGGGTGTACGAATCTTTGGGAGAGAAAAAGATGGAGTTTTGGAGGAAGAGGAGGTGCTAGAGCTTGGAGGACGAAAGGGATGGGGCTTCCGTTGGCCAGAGGGGGGTGCGCGCGTGGGGTAGTGATGCGGCATCTAGAGGGAGGGAATGTAGGCTAGGGTTAGTGTTTGTTTAATGGAAGAGGCCATTTCCGGAGGAAGGAGGAAATAATGAAGAGAGAAAGGAGAGAAAGGTATTAAGTAAGAGATTTCGCCTCTCTTTCTCTCCATTGTCCGACTGCAAACTATATCCATTTGCTACAAAATTTCGGCACAAGGCAATACACGTAATTACGAATCCAACGAATCAAATTTCATCGAATTCCGAGCTTGTTTGACCTTCATTTTATTTTTTGATCTAGCCCAAATTAGCTTCCAAAAATGCGCTTTTAGCGTTCATTTTATTCTTTCGCGCCCACACGCTAACTCCAAAAATTATGAAACTTAGGATTCTTCTATTATTTGATGATATGAATCTGGAAAAAAAAGTGTCATTGAAATTCGAGATCATCTCAATAATGTTCCTTTGTAAACTGGTCGTTAGTTTCTTAGCAAATGTGTTTGCCTCTCATGGCCACACACTATATCCATTTAACGTGAAATTTGAAATCTAGCAATGATTGATTATTCTGAATCCAACAAAAGTTTTCTTAGTGGATTCTAAGGTCAATGTCAAAATCTCACTTTTTAAGGGTTATGCGATGATTTAAAAATCGAAATTTTAAATTATGACGCATTTTACTACAAAATTATATTAAAAATAATTTTTATGGTTGTGAAATTCCAGGTTATTACAATCTCTCCCACTTAAAAACTTTTCATTGCCGAAAAGTAAACAACAGTGGAGTAGGAAATAAAATAGTAATGTAACAAAACATAAATATACCTCTCACAGGAGCTTATCAGAGATGTCCACTGTGCACTTGGGATAAGCAAGTTTAATACCATCTTCTGTTTCCCATGTACAGTCTCTAGGATGTCCGCTCCATTGTACTTTGACTAAATGCACTTTCTTATTCCTTAGATTCCTGGTTTCTCTGCCAATAATCTTTTTTGGCTCTCTATGCACTTTCAAATCTGGAGTAATATCTATTATTTCCTATGATGCTTCTTCCACAATTAAGTCTGGAACACAGACATGATTCTGAAGTTGAGAAATGTGAAACATATCATGCACATCGGGCAACCAATCTGGAAACTGAACCTTGTAAGCTACAGTTCCTATCCTTTCCGATACAGGAAACAAACCAATATATCTAGGTGCCAACTTTCCTGTTTTCCAAAATCGAACCACCCCTCTCATTGGAGAAACCCTCAAATATACACGATCACCAACAGAAAATTCTTAATCTCTTCTTCTAGAATCTGCATCTCTTTTGTCGGCTCTGAGCTGCCAGTAGTCGCTCCTTAAGGAAATCCACTTTATCTGAAGCTTCTTGGATCATATCTGGACCCAATACTAACCGATTACCAGGCTCTATACAAACAGGCAAGAGATCTACAGGGTCTACCATATAATGCTTAAAATGGGGATAATTTCAAACTTGCTTAATAGCTATTATTATATGAGAACTCAACCACATGTATATGATCTTCCCAAGATCCTCCAAAATCGATAATACAAGCCCGTAATAAATTTTCTAAGACCTGATTCACCCTCTCTGTTTGGTCGTCTGTCTGAGGATGGTATGCAGTGCTAAGATTAATCTTCGTTCCCAGTTCAGATTAGAATGCTTCCTGGAATTTACTAGCAAAGATCAGATCTCTATCACTGACAATTCTGCAGGGACTCTATGCAGTCTAAAAATCTCTCTCACATATTACTGAGTAAGACTCTGAGCAATTCTAGTCGATTTCACTGGAATAAAATGGGCGCTCTTCGTGAAACGATCTAAAATAACCAAAATATTATCATTGCCTTTCTTGGTTCTAGGCAAACCATCAATGAAATCAATGGAAATACGATCCCACTTTCATTTGGAACCTCTAATGATTGCAACAAACCCGCGACCTTCTTCTGAGAACTCTTGATTTGTTGGCAAGTAGAACACCTGCTAACATATATAGAATTGTCTCTCTTCATCGACTTCCACCAGAATGTGCGATTAAGATCGTGATACATCTTACTTACCCCTAGATGAATACTAAGCTTGGACTTGTGACATTCATCCATCACTTCTCTTCTGAGTTCGGGGATATTCAGAACACAGATTCGGCCTAATAATCTCAGAATTCCTTTGTTATCAATCTGGAAACTTGAGACTTTGCCTTCCCGAATTCTATTGATAATCTTCTGAATGAAATGATCATCTTTCTAAAGGATATAGACCTTCTCTATCAATGACGGCGTGATAAAAAGATTAGCAACAATAGCATTCTTTATGCTAAGTGCATCTGCTACAACATTGGCCTTTCCTGGAGTATAAAAAATATCTAAATCGTATGCTGCAAGAAATTCTAACCATTTTTGTTGTCTGAAACTCAAATCCTTCTAGGTGAATAGATATTTCAATGACTTATGATCCGTATATAATTCGAACTTCTGACCTAAAAGATAATGCCTCTATATTTTCAAAGCAAATACCACAACTAGTAGCTCTAGATCATAAGTAACATACCTCTTCTTATGCGGCTTCAATTGACGGCTAGCATAAGTAACTACTTGGCCTCTCTGCATCAATACTGCACCTACTCCTACATGAGAAGCATCCGTGTAGACATTCAAGTCTTGATTGCAATCTATAATAGTCAACACTGGAGCAGTAATCAACCTTACTTTCAGCTCTTGGAAAGCTACCTCATATTCTGTCGTCCAATTAAACCTTGCATGCTTCTTTGTAAGCTTCATCAATGGCCTAGATAACTTTGAAAAATCCTTAACGAATTTCTGATAATAGCCTTCCAATCCCAGAAAACTTCTGACTTCTATGGGAGTGCTAGGTTGCTTCCAATCTCGTATGGCTGCAATCATGTCTGGATCTACTGAAATTCCTTCCTTTGATACTACGTGACCAAGCAACTTCACCTCTTCTTTCCAGAATATACACTTAGAAAATTTGGATTTTAATACATTGATTCTCATAATTTTCAAAACTTGTTCCAAATGCTTCGCATGCTCGCTAGCTGACTTAGAGAAGATTAAAGTATCATCAATGAAAAGTAGTACAAATTTATTCTACACTCTGAGAAATACTCGATTCATCAAATCAACAAAATAAGCAGGAGCGTTACATAAGCCGAACGACATTACTTACCATTCATAAAATAAGTTTGGACCTCTGAAAGCTGTCAAAGGAACACATTCTTCTGCGATCCGCAATTGATGGAAAACTGTAGCTAGGTCCATCTTTGGAAACTCTCTAGATCCATTTAAGCGATCTAATAAATCATCAATGCACGGTAATGGATATTTATTCTTCAATGTATGCTTATTGAGGTCTTGGTAATCTACACACAATCTGAGAGTACCATCTGACTTAGGAAAAAATACCATGGCTGCTCCCCAACTTGAGAAACTAGGCCTGATCAGACCTTTCCATAAAAGCTGCTGAGTTTGATCACTCAACTTTTCCTTCTCTTTCAACATCATCCTCCGAATTACATGCACAACTGGCCTTGCATTTGGAACTAGATCGACTGTAAAGTCAATTTCTCTTCACGGAGGTTAGCTGTTAACTTCTTTGAACACATCCGCATAATCTCTAATAATGGAAATATTCTTTATAGAGGTGGGAGAAAATTCAAGAGCAGACCAAAATTCTTTTCTATCTGAACTCGAGCCTTCAAATGGTATAATAATATTTCCCAGTTTCATTCTAACTTTAATCACTATTTCGGCACATTTAACTTCGGCCTCATATTTCGTCAACCAATCCAACCCAAGTATAATATCAAATCCAAAAAGATTCATGACGCTTAAATTAAAAGAAAACCGGTAACGAGAATAGGAAACAGGCACTCTGCAATACAAACCAAGAACAACAGAATCTCCTATCGGATTGTGAACACTAACCGATTCTCCGAGATTTCTCAATTTTAAATTTAACTTTTTATCTATGTTACTTGAAATAAAACTTCAAGATTCGCCCGTATCAGCTAATACCATAATAGGAATATTTAACTGTAAGCGTACCTCCCGAAACATCTGGTCTTCCTCCACTAGTAGAAGGAGCTGGCGCATTCTCCGCATCATACACATGAGCCACTTTGGACTTTTTCAGCAATGGACAATACTTGATAATATGCTCTGTCTTAAGGAAATTGTAGCATTCTCTCATATCTCGAGGTTTCTGACGAGGGCCAAATTCATTTCTTCCAGACCTCTTGCGAGCATTGCATTGGTTAGACCAATGCCAATGCAGGTCACAGTTGAAGCATTGACCTTTTGCTTGCTTATCTTCCTGAGGCTTAGCTGCTTCAGTCTTGGTTGTCCCTGACTTCGTGTCGGGAAGCTTTCCTTTGCTATTAGCTTGACTTCTTCCTCGATCCTCTTGAGAATTCTTCTTATCAATACCCTCATATATACAAGCCATTTCGACAACCTTAGCAAATGGAAGTTCTATATAGGCTGTCACTCTGTTGTGGTACCTCCTCTGAAGACCCTCAATAAATCGCTTGTTCTTCCCGATCGGTTCCTGAACTAATCCTGGTCCATAGCGAGAGAGTTCCTTAAACTTGTTAATATACTCATTAATAGTTCAGTCACCTTGCTGGAGATTAGCAAACTCCTTGTGCAAGCGCTTGACTTCTTGTCGCGGAACAAATCTTTCCTCAAAGACTTCTTTAAACCTCGCCTAAGTCACATCAACTTCTAAATCACCTACAGTCACTTCTTCCCACCAGGCTAGAGCCTCGTCTTTAAATAGCCAGGATGCTGAAAAACTTTTCCTATTATCTGCCAATTCTAGGCTTGCGAAGATCCGTTCACAAGACCTCATCCAAGTTTAAGTTTCCATTACGATTCCAATGCCTGTGAATGGCACTCCACCCAAGTTCTTATATTTCTTGGCAACTGTATCAAGATCAAATGGTTGCGGCGGGGGTTACTGCAACACTGATTCATTGTTAGCTTCAGATTTAATTTCATCGAGGTTAGGCTGATTATTAACAGTGGGGATATCACCCATTCCTCTGCCTCTCCTTGTCCACTCATTTTCTTTTACTTCTGCGAATAGCAAGAAAAGAGTTAGGCCAACAAAAAAGATATCTCAAGGAATGTTAAAAGCAAAAGGAGATATGCATAAATGATGATGTAATAATCAAGTTATATGCTATTATGACGTACTCATTCTAGGATAATTAGTAATCTTATCTCTAATGAGTTACTCATCCTAGAATTCTACTGATTCTATCTCTGATGAGTCGTTAAATATGTTTTATCCCAGAGCTAAGGTTAACCAAAGCTCTATTACCACCCTGACACGAACTAAAAACCCCTCTCAACGGTGGAAAGGTTTGTGCTTGGAATATAACACATTAATCACATCAGCAGATTTCAGAATATAGCATAAGACATAAAATCAGGGAATATCATAACAGCGGAATCATAACCATCAACATCAGAGTTACATAGATACATGATCCTACTTAGTACATAACAAGTTTCACCAAATAGATAACAAGTCAACAACGGAATAAAATATAATTATACATAAGAAAATGTATAATGGAGTTCAACGGAAAACAATAAAAGATAAGTCATCATCTTCAGCCAAAATAGCACCCAATGCTATGGTGCACAACCAAAAGAAAGCCAAAAACATGTTCACTTGGTTTCCTATATGAAAATAGGGGCATCCAGTTTGCAAGGGAAAACAAATTATGAGTCAGTCATGGGACTGGTGTGAGAAATCCTACAGTTACTTAACTTATTTAAGAATAAGGCAAATCAAAGGACCACACCGTATGGCACGGAACGGGTTTACTCCATTGGATTGCCAGTGCATAAAGTAAATAAATAAACAACGCAATGCCTTTTTTAAAAAATATAGCCATTATAAGACTTAGGTCCCATCACACAATGGAACGCAAGCCGGAGGATAGAGTTTTCCTTATAATGGCCAAATATCCTTGATACGTGGGAAACAAAAATCATTTTGTATTATTATTAGTGGCTAGAGGTTTTGAAAACAATTTCAACATAAATGTATTAATCATAGACGGCATAAGTACCATATATTATGTCGCCATATAGGTTTACAACTAACATCATACAATGTCGTATTGGAAATTGTTTTTCCATCATGAGCTAAGGCAAGGGATCTTCCTCACTGGTTTCGAGACACTCTAGCGCATGTCTCAGGATCACACTCTTAGTAAAATTGGGATTCAGTAGGGCTGACCCACTCTTACTTTTGTGAATTAGTTATTCCTGAACAATACGTTTCCCAGTCCTATCGAACCTATCACATGAGCCTTTTAGTCATCTCTATATCCGAGGCGCCTTACTATCCATCATCCACCTAAGCAAAAATGTCTGGGCTCTATACCATGACACCATTTCTAGCTAGAAAGAAACGCAAGTTCTTCATACAGTCCGTCATCCATTTTTGACTCATACCGAGGTGTGAGGCTCGCTAATTAACGCTACGACACAAAGCTATGAAATTAAAAGTCATGCTTTGATCATCATCCACAAAGCCCTTCTTTTCAACAAAAGTGTTGATCATTGTTTCTTAGCATGCAACATTGATAATCCATATCATATAACTGAAGTCTACCAATATATAACCTCTAAGCTCATACGTCTCAAAGAAGGATGTTAAGCAAGAGAATAAATTATCTGCCACCAAATAAATTTAAATTTAGTAAAAATCAATTAATATGTAACGAAATGCAACGTCAGGCACATCAAGTTCGTTCTAGGTCTGAATGAAACCGTAGGCACCTTATTCCTCATCCCATATATCCAATACAGAGGAGAGGTCCTCCATATCTGGACAATAACCAAGTACGTCCGGACAACTACCACTGTAACCCCTTCAAGGGAGCTACCAATATCTAAGGCATTAGCAGTAATCCTTTCGATGTGAAGATTGTCGGTCTTGCACCATTTTCAATTTCTTTGACTTTTAGTCGTCGTTTAATTGTTTGAAATGAGATTTAACTCGCACTTTTCAAATAATTATCGCATAAATAATTCAAATCGAATTCTTTTCCTTGGTTAAGTTATTGGCGTTCATAATTCATTACCTTACATAAAAAGGATAAATTGAGAATTTAATTCGGTCATCGAATTAAATACTCAAGTCATAACATTTCCAAAATTCATTCTATAAGTTTTCATGCCAAATCGTACTTAACCATTTTATTTTACAAACCAAGCAAAACTGGTTTGCACTCATTCTAGATCACTTAAAATAAGTTAAAACAATTTTCCCATTATTTTTATTTATATAAAAATATCTCAATTCAGTTGAACGACGTTTTAGGCCACCCAACTGCACTGGCGCTATTTTCATTTGATTTTGAACAAAACATTTCTAAGGATCTAACCGTTGGATCTTTATATATTTATTATCATTGGAAAGAACTTTTCAAAAAAAATCCAACGGTTCTAATTTTAGGAAAATTCGATGGTCGGATTTTCCGATATACTCGTTTAAAATTACAAGGCGAAAACGCGAACTACCGTTGCACGATTTGTTTAATAAAATTTATATATGGAGTATATAAATTTAATTCATTAAATGACTTCCAAACTATTTATTTCATTAATTATTTGGCTAATGCCTTAAATTTTAGGAAAATTTCGCCATAACCTCCTTTGTACGGGGTGCGCAGAAAAATCACAAATGGCCTCAACAAGCCCCAATAAATCCCTATATATCAATTCAACATGTGTACGCTGAGAGATGTGTAAAAATAAATCATCCCAATGTCCATGTGAGAATTAAAAATCATGTGAACAACCATTGTGACTTACATCCCACCCCATACCCATATGCCGCCACTACACAAGAGTGACGTGTATGTTTTTGTCATCTCAAGACATGTGTAGGGATTATTATTAAATCTTGCAAATTTATTTATAGGTTTAATTTAGTCCAAATAATGTCCTCTGTTCATATCTGATCAATATGCGGTATACCTGATCTCTTGTCATTTGTTCTCGTCGTATAGCATAAAATACATGAATGCAATACGGTTCGCATCATATAAGCATCAGTAGTTACATGCTTATATGGGTATGTTGGGCTATGCTTATGTAGTGTAGTCCAATACATGTTTTATATCCTATTGTGTTGTTTAATTAATTCAAGAAACTATCGCTCGCATACAATTCACACACAGTAGTCATAAATAAATAAATATATACTGAATCATCCAATTCCATTTAAGGCGCCACAAGTGTCCATCCACGTAGTATGAAATGCAAGGGTCACATATTCATACAACGCTTTTAATGCAAATGATTTGTGAATAGTTCATGTGTTGAATTAACAAGAATATCAATGATCTCATATAATCAGTGATGAGCATCGACAAACATGATTAAATATTTCTAATCGATAACGGATAGTCAATTAAGTTCACTATATCGCTACACAAATTCTAATTTAAGCACAACTTAGATATTCACTTCGCACAGCAAATAAAATATGATTTTTATATTGCTAATCGCTCGCTAACAGCATAATAAACTTCTATTATCATTCCCTGTTCATCGTATTACTTCGTAGTTAATTTTACTTTTAACTGCTACCAATTAACATTTAATCGTAAATTTTACTTAATCAATTCAATGATATCAATATGGTGTTATTTACACATCGCGTATCTAATTTACATTGCATATATCAGTTAAAATCACATTTTTAACTAACTAAAAATTATTTCATAGTTTAATAAATTTTATTTACTAACATACACTAATTGTTTAACCCAATAAATGACTTAACAACTAATTTTCTAACAAGTCAATTTCAAATTTAGTCCTTTCTAAATGTGAGTTTAGATTTCTCACCATGAGTTCCAATCCACTCCACCAATTCGTTATCGCAGAAGAATGCGCCTTTGTCGCGCTTTAATGCGGCTGTCTAAAGGTCCGTGGTGCTCTAACCATGCTCCAATGCTCTCTTATACTCGATGGAAATGAAATTAAGCACAAATGGAGCCACAAATTTTGCGGTGCCAGCTGTCTGGATTTGTAGTGGGGATTAGAAAGGTTATGAAGGTAAAAATGAGGTTTAGAGGAGGTAGGAGGAAGGCTAGGGGGTGTATGAAGATTTGGGAGAGAAAAAGATGGAGTTTTAGAGGAAGAGGAGGTGTTAGAGCTTGAAGGAAGAAGGGGGTTGCCGTCGGCCAGAGGGGGATGCACGCGTGAGGGGAGGGATATGGGTGTGGCGACTAGGGGGAGGGAGGGTAAGCTAGGGTTTGTTTAGTAGAGAAGGCCATTTTTGGAGGAAGGAGGAAGTAATAAAGAAGGAGGAAATGATGTAGAGAGAAAGGAGAGAAAGGGTTCAAGTAAGAGATTTCACCTTTCTTCCTTTCTGATTGTTTGACTACAAACTATTTTTGTTTGCTATAAAATTTCGGCACAAGACAATACACGTAATTACGAATCCAATGAATCAAGTTTCGTCGAATTCCGAGTTCATTTGACCTTCCATTTTATTTTTTGATCTAGCTCAAATTTGCTTCAAAAGATGTGATTTTAGCGTACATTTTCTTTTTGCATGCCCATATGCTAACTCCAAAAATTATGAAACTTAGAATTCTTCCATTATTTGATGATACGAATCTGGAAGAAAAGTGTCATCGAACTCTGAGATCATCTCAATAATGTTTCTTTGTAAACTGTTTATCAGTTTCTTAGCAAATGTGTTTGCCTCTCACGGCCACACACTAACTCCGTTTAACGTAAAATTTGAAATTTAGCAATGATTAATTATTCAGAATCCAACAAAAAATTTCTCGGTGGATTCTGACGTCGTTTTCAAAATCTCACTTTTTAAGGGCTATGCAATGATTTAAAAATCAAAATTTTAAATTCTAACACATTTTCCTATAAAATTACATTAAAACTAATTTTTAAATTGGTTGCGAAATTCCGGGTTGGTGCATATTACCTCATCTTAAGTGTACCTCCCAAGCGAGACATTAGAAATAATCCAAACGATTTGAAGACCTCCGGTCTTCGACCACCGTCTTCAAATCTTCGACTTTTAATCGTCGTAACAATTATTCAGAATGAGTTAAACCTGGTATTTCCAAATAACTCGTGTATCTTATATTCAAGTGATATATAAACACATCATATGCCTCATTCCAATCCATAATATTCTTTTAAATCAAATTTCCTTTACTCTGGGAAAGGTTCCCATTAATCTTATCAAAAGATTATCTCATTTAAACTTAATTCATTCCTTGGAAATCATTTCTAAAGATCTTATAGACTATTTTTACAACTTGATACAGATTAAGGTTTATAAAATTAGTCGAGATTATTAAGTTTTACCAAAGTAATCAGTCGTTTTATTATCCCAATCCCAACTTATTCATCTCATGGAGCAAAACTAGTAGTACTCCATATCTAACACCTATTGTGTTATCTGTAAATTTAGTTACCCATTAACGTTCCAATCTAATTAATGATCTAATTATCGCATGGAGTAAAACTGGTAGTACTCCATTCTCGAACACTTCACGAATTCAGTAAATTTAATTATCACTTTACATTTCAAATCTAATTAAAGATTTATTAAAATTTCACTCAGTTTTAATTTCCAAAAATCATTATTTAATGATTATCAACCTTAGGAAATTAATTCTGTCTTCAATTGGGTTAAAAAAAAATTTCATTTAAAACATTGTTTACGATAAACCTAAAATCAACTTCCATTTCACTAGAATCTTCACGGAAATCATAAAATTATATAATCAATACAGATTTCTGTATCAGACTAATATTGTAATTGGAATAACGACATAGCCTTTTAAATTCCACAAATAGTAAAGGCCTACCTCCACGGAGGTTCAACTCGATTATCACTAAATCGATTTCCATTACAATTTAATTTATTAAATTGGAAAACTTTACATTGGAAAAATTCCAATAAATCCAAATTAAAAGATTTATAAATTCCAAATAATAACTTCATTGTTAAACGGGTTAAAAAACTATTGTTATTTAAAACATCGTTCACAATAAACCCAAAATTAACTTCAGTTCAATTCCAACTAAATTTAGTAATTGAAAAACTTCCTTAATCTTAATTAAAATATTTATTTCACAAACTTCATTTTCATCTAGGTTTAAGAACAGTAGACACCATTCATGACAAACCCAAAATCCAATTTGATATTATATACAAGGCTCTGAACAGAAATCATATCGACTTATATTCAACATCAAATTCTGAAGCCAATAGATATCTTATTGGGAATAACAATATCTATATCTTCCAAATTACTCAATGATATCTGTATAATCACGCATTCCAATACCGAAATGTCCGAAGATAATTTCCATTCAACTCCCATCCAATTTATTAATTGGTAATCTCTGGTTATATTAAAACCATAATAATTTCTTTCAGTTCTTTACTCAAGTTGATAAATAACTTATTCAGATAAAAATATCTTCTATCTTTACAAACGTGGAATATTTCATCCAAAATCTTTTCAAATCATTTATTATGACTTAGCATGATTTTTCTCTATTTTTAATCATTTAAAATAGGCCCTTTCGGTTAAATGACGCTTCACGTTATTTAACTGCACTGGCGCTGTTTTTTTTTTCAAATTTGAATTGAACATTTCTCAAAATCTAACCATTATATTTAAAATATCTTATTATCATTTGAAAGATCTTTTCGATACGAACCCAACGGTTCCAATTTTATGAGAATGCGATGATCGGATATCCCATTGCGTCAATTCAAAGTTACGGGTTGAACTTTGTGAATTGTCACTACGCGACACGTCTTATTCAAGCCTGAATTGATTTATAATTAAAATATAAACCAACTCAATTTCAAAATAATTTATAAATTCTATAAATTATCTTCAACTACCATTTGAGATTCCATATCAATCTTTTCCTTTCAAATCCAATATCTTCCTATTAAGCCATTATACTATATATAATAGCTTTAGTCGATTTCTATTCAAAGTGTATTTTATAAAATATTTATAGTCTCATTTGAAAACGATTTCAACTTCCACTTTAATTTTAAATCAAAATTAAACATCTTGAATTATTAAAATAATAATATTTACAAAATATTATATTCTGAAATCGAATCTTCTCTATATTCATTTTAAAAAATAAATAAGATCGATAGAAAAATCTGTTTGAGTTAAAACATCATTTATTTAATTCACTCAACTTCATATTTTGAAATTACTATTCATTTCTAAATAAACTTGAACAAGCCATGATTATATGAAAATTAATTCAAATCAATTCGTTTTTAGTTATGAATATTCATAGATATTCTAATATTTTCATGTCTATCCAAAATGGACACTAAAACCAAACTTCGATTTTTCACTAAATATTATAATAAAATATCAATTTTATTCCGGATTGAAATGAGATTCAACCAATTACCAAATAATTTTATTTATATGGATTTTATACAATGCATGTATTCAACAATAGTTATAAACAACTAGCAAGCATCCAACTCATATCCAGAGTGCATCTACAACCGTATAAGCTTTAAATAATTAAATAAAGCTTATAACGGTCTGCCAATCAATTGATTGACATAAAACCTAAACATAAGGGCGACGTGTGAATTAATTATCGTCCAAGACCCATGTGGGGTTTTCATCCATCGACTAGCGGTTATTATTTTCATACTTGGGCGATGTGTAAAATTATCCACCCAATACCTGTGTGAGATTTACATCATAATCCATGTGAACTTATCTACATGTTTGGGTGACATGTGAGAAAATTGCCATCCCAAAATAATTTATAATTTAAACGTTTTATTCAACAACGGATATATTCACAGTTTAATTATAATAACATTAAAATTTGCAAAAATCCATCAACCACCAAACAAACATTGCAATCACATGCAATCAATATATATTTAAATATAATTATAATAACATAACATAACAGTTGAGAAAGAGAGTTCCCACTTTGTTCTGTTTTGAAATCATTGTAAAATGATTGTTTTTAATTGAATTAAACTATGCGATTAATTAAATAAAAAATTACAGATAGCTCCAATTCTATCTAGATTTGTTCCATGCGTAGATCTTGATTTTATAGTTCCAACACATATGAAATCATTTGACTCTATTTCTATTTGAACAAGTTATAATAGTTTAAATATTAATTACATTAATTAAACAAATTAAATATGATTAACTTTACTAATCCACTTTATAATCTTTTCCACATCCGTTTACACCTATAGGATTCGACTTCTACTCCGTAACCTATAATCAATTTCTATAATCGCTTGCGCATCGTCCACGAGGCCACTTGCCGATGATCAGAAGTCGCCATGTCTGCGAGCTTCACATCGCCTCCCCCATGCCATGAACTCTCCCTACTCGATCCCCCCCACAGTGTTGGAAACGCATCCCCACGTCATGCCTTTGAGTGCGAATTCTAGCCAAATCACCTCGAAAATTCATATCATAAGCATTGAAACCCTAGAGCTGGATAAGCTTGACATTTCTTTAGTCGAAAGTTTGTTGAGTAAGCTGATGGATTTTGTGGAAAAGGGGGGAAAGATTTCGAGTTTGTGGCCATTGATTCTGGGGTTGGCAACGACCTGCAATGATGTTAGGGTTCTAGGTTTTGGATTTTTAAAGGGTACATATATAATATAATTTATTAATATTTAATTCTAAGTTAACTTGTTTAATGCCCCGAACTCCAAACGAACTCCAACGACAGACAACCCTAGCCAAATAACCCTATTATAGACACAATGAAATAGGTTTCATGAGCCAATTTGATCATTTTCATTAGTTTTTCCCAAAATAAAAAATACAACGTTGAATATTGAATTTAAAAGTACGTTTTAATTTATCACGACTATATTCTGACTCCAAAAATTATGAAATTGGAAATCTTCCTATGTTTCACAAATACGTCCTAATGAACCTAGTTTCATCGAATTTGGATACTGTTTGAAAAATGGCCTTAATTCTAGCTTATTGAATTTTAAATGAAATTTAACACACATTTATATTTACCATGCTTACATATTAAATCCAATTGACTTGAAATTTTAAACCTGACAATAATTTGACATTCTGGATCCAACAAAATTGGTTCATCAAAAACAAAGATTGTTTCCAAAATGGTATTTTCTAAGGCTTATATAATATTAAAATCTTTATAAATTCCATAGCGACTATTTGAAATTTCAATTTGGACATAACTTAAAATTTCTAATATGAAAACTTGATTTTTCACATTCGTTAGAAAGTTACAGTTTAATATTTCCTAACATTTTTGTTTTATATAAACCTAATTTATTTTGAATTCTGTATATTCAATTGAAATTCAAACTAAATTTTCATATTTCCGCGAAGTTATGTGTTCGTTTTATGATTATATTATATATTTTATGTTCAAACTCATTTTAAATAAATTCTAAGTTGTTTATTCTCAAAATAAATCATTTAAAATATTTAATTTCCATTTAAATCAATTAAAAATAATTTTTAAATTGGTTCCAAAATTCAGGGTTGTTACTTCGTTCTTCCTTATTTGGGTTTATTTTCTTCATTGAGGGGATGTGGTGTTTGTTTGGGTTGCATAGTGATTAGCAGTAACTGAGTTGAGCTTCATGTGCATTAAACTTCTCCACTGCAATTGCTTCGGCAACGGTGGTGCCTGGCAGCTAAATGCTCTCGAGTATTGGTGCCTTTGCTCTTATCCTGTCGCTTCTTTTAGTTGTGGCCTTTTTTAGTCATGTAACTGAAGTGTAATTTTTTATGTTATAGTGAGGGAGCGGTAGTCATTATCTTCAAGCTATACTCCAATGATGAAATTGTGTTTGGTTTCTCTCTACTTGAGATGCTCAGTTCTTCTGTTTGTCCTCTTTTGTGATGTTTAATGTAATTTGTGTATAATAATTTGTTTTTGATTATATTTTCATGTAATATTGTTAACACCCATGTGTGTTTGTTAATGTCTTAATGTCATTTTCACCATTGTGGTGTATGTAATTGATGTTCCCTACGTGGAGTATAGTAGCAATTAATAGTCTAGATTTCTAGTCTATCTCATGTACTATAAGCTTTTATAGAGGTACTGGACGAACCATGACAAAAACTATTTGTAGTTGTTAGGCAATCTACCTATCACCTATTTTTTCTGTATTTATTATTTATTATAATAAAAAGTGTTACAGATCACTATAAAAATGGTCGGTATTGCAAAAAAAGAAATACTAAAAAATAATGATAGTAAGATTTTGGGTGTTACAACAATTAGAATTAAAATAATTAAAAGGGACTGATAAGATTGACCTTCAATAGGATGTCTACTTCCTTAGGAAATAGGACCATTAGGGTCATTAATGGCATGTGACCATTACATTAATTAATTAAATTAGATGGCATTTAATGGGAATTTGGGCGTTTATTATCGTAGTAACTACTAAGTCCAATAAAGAAATAAATAATATCTTGGAGAGTAATGGGAAATCATTCTTACCTTATTCTAGTTTAATTCTAGGGATGATATCCTTAAATAAATTAACAAGGATTGGACTTAGTAGGTTAATAATGTGAGGCTAGTTGCCCTATTCGACATAAGTCTGCTCTTTCTAGCGGTCGGACATATGTACAACTGATGTGAGGTACCATTAACCATATGAACCAGTGATGATAAATTATTACGTAATGTGAATTGTCCTAAAGGTTTACTTCAAGTGTAAGGTATTAAGTGGTTATAGGTCCAACCTCCCTTCCGAAAGAAGAAACCAAATAGGAAATAATTCATAATTGTAGCCTATTTCAGGCATTAAGTAGTGGGATCCGCATATTGGTTACTAAATGATTGGGCTCCCCTTCCCCTTAAGGGTAGGGTCATAGGGTCCACCCTTAAAAGGTACCAAGAGATCATATAGCCCACCTCCCCATAAATAAGAAGTATTACATAGCTAATTGGGTACGAGATCGGTAATCTCCACGATGCTTCCTCTTGGTAGTAAGTGACTGAGTTAAAGTCTGCCTTGGGATAAGGTATTAAATGTTCATATGACTGCCTATCCCGCGGGAAGCGTTAAGTGACTACGGAATTATCCAATAAGGTTATCTACATAGTAGCGTAATGATCCATTGGGAAAATTTTCATAAATGACAATTAATCATCTACCTAACATGTAGGTAATAGGTGACTGCTCACTATCTCTTGTCTTATGTAGGGTTTGGGAATATACGTAAATGACGAAAGCCTTAAATTAGTAGGTCAATGTAGCTAGTGTTCTCTAGCTTATATTAGTGAGTAGTAAACCACCTAGGTATTAAGTGATCAATGGATCCACCTTTATGGTATATTATTAGTGTGGCCATAAATGGCTGTATAGATATGATCCACTTCCTTTATTAATAGGATATTGAATAGTTGGAGAGCCCGCCTCTTGGTGTTGGTATTGGTTGGGATGGTGGTTAAAGGATTTATACTTATGCATAAAAGCTCTATCTCAAAATTACAATAACGTTTTCTTTGGGAAGGGCTACCTTGGATATGGTAGTTAATCATCGTGTGTAATCTTTACAAGGTTAGGTTAGAATCAATTGCCTTATAAGACATATGATTTTAGGTAAAACCAAATGGGTTGAATTTTTGTATTATAAATATTGTTATACATTTTTACTCACCAGGACCGATTGTTATAACCTCCTTCTCATAAAAACTCTTAGGTTTATCTTGGGAAAGACAGGTCTTCGTAAGTAGTCAAGTTTGGTTTTTGTTCTTGTTCTCTCATGCTCAGTGATGTGGCGATTTGATTTCAGGGTAGTTTCCTTACTTGGTACTTGTTATCATATCTTTTTTCCTCTATGAGTTAGTTTATCGTACTCTGATTTTGCTTATGCTCATTATTTGCAAGTACCAGACTTATTCTCTCTATTCTTGCAAGGGTTTAAGCTTTGATTTTTGTCAAAATTCGAGCTTAGAAAAGCATAGGATGTCACAACCATGCTAGATTCATGGTAGAGAATAGAGGTCGATCAGGATAGAAGTGGGAATTATACCTAGCATTATTTCATTAGTATAAATTGGAGTGCAAACAATCAACTTAAGCAATCAATATAAGCAATTATTCTAAACAATCAGCCTAAGTAATCATTCTAAGCAGGGTACGGACACTAAAATCTTGTTACGCTTAGAACTATTCTTAAGTCTAGTATTTCTTCATTATCCTCATTCTAGTAGTCACTTTCTATTCATCAGACTTTATGTTTGATATATTTTTCTTTTCCTTCTTTCCCCATAGACATCAGGAAAGCGGTAGGTACTTGACAGGCGTGGAGCATTGCATGGACGCTCCATTCTTATTTACAGTTCTTCTATTCAATGTACTTGTTTGAGAAAGGGATGTTTTGATATATTATGCACTCTAATATTGTAGTAATTTGTGAGTTCAATGTAATGACCTTTTATGATGACTGGATTGATACTTATTTAAAAAGTTTAACTAAGTTATTCTGTTAATGTTTCTGAGACGACCCAAAATCCCGTTCCGACGGAGACAAGGGTTATCTTTGGAATATAACACAGAAACAGAAAATAGCAGAACAAAATTAAATAAATACACCAGATAATGAATAATAAAATATACTGGATAAAAGTAATCATCAGAGTTACACAGTATACATGATCTTACTTAGTACAAATACAGTTCAGCTATACATAAATGTCTACAGCGGAAAACAAACAAATATGTACAATAGGAGCTGAACAGCATAAAAAGAGATAAATGATAGAATCCATCTTCAGCTCCAGCTATCCAGAAAGAACCAGCTAAACCTGAATACAAGGCTGCCCGTGTGGAAAAAGGGGCACCCGAGTTTGAAAGTGAAACAAACTACGAGTCAGTCATGGGACTGGTATGAGAAATCTACTCAACACATATATATAATTTGGCTAATCACAGGACCACGCCACGTTCGTGGAACGGGTTTACTCCATTGGATTGCCAGTGCTTTACAACAAATCTTTCTTTTAAACATCGCTATGCTTTTTATAAAAATGAAACCATTATAAGACTCAGTTCCCATCACACAATGCAACGCAAACCGGAGGATAGAGTTTTACCTTATAATGGCCAAAATATGATTGATACGAATAAAACAAAGGCATTTGATATTATTGCTAGTGTTAATATGTTTTGAAAACAATTTCAAATCATAACTATCAATCATAGACGGCATGGGTACCATATATCATGTCGCCATATATATATATATACAATCAAAACCGCACGATGTCGTATTTGGAAATTGGATTTCCGTCATGAACCAAGGCAAAAGATAGTCCTTACCGAATTCGAGACGCTCTAGCCCGCCCCTCAGGCAAGCGCGCAGGCAAGCCTTAGATCGTCAGGGCCGGTCCACCGATGTGGATTATTATGCCTGAACACTGCGTTTCCCCACCCTTTGGGGTGTAAATGAGCCAACGAATGACTCCATCGGACCCGGATCGTCCGATCAAACCGAGGCGCCTCGCAACAGCAACAACCACATAGGTGAAAAGTATATAAATGTCAGGGCTGGTAGGTCACTGACACCACCCTAGCTAGAAAGAAACGCATGCCCTCCCTGAGGTCCTTCTCCCGTTTTAGGTTCATACCGGGATGTGAGGCTCGCGAATTCACGTTATACACAAAGTCACACAGGCGGTGCTTTGATCATCACCACAAGACTTTGCTTTTCAACAGAAGTCCTGATCACTGCATCTTAGCATGCCATACAGGCAATTCATGCCATGCGACTGATGTCCATCGATACACAACCTCTGAGCTCGTGCGTCTCAGAGAAGGGCGTTAAGCAAAAGAATAAATTCTCCGCCGCCAAACAGATGTATATTTAACAGAAATCAATCAACACAGAATAAACTCCAATGTCAGACACACAGTCCATTTACAAGTCCGTTCTGGGTCTGAACGAATCCGGAGGCACTAAATACCTCGCAAACCCATCGATCACCACGTACGTCTGGACGATCACCACTCATTATCCATATTTCGGGATGCCTCCCAATCAGGACCTCGGTTACCATCCAAACGAGGTGAAGATCTCCGGTCTTCGACCATCGTCTTCATCTTCGACTTTCAATCGTCGGTCAATTATTTGAAATGAGAATTAACTCGGCCTTTTCAAATAGTTCACGAATATTTAGAATTTCAAATCAATTTATTTCAATGGTTAAATTATTCGACAATACCAATTGTGTTCTTTAATGTAGTTTTCACATCAAACACATTCAACCATCAAAAGCCACATAAATCGAGCAAATTCAGTTTATTTCCATTCCATATCGCTTATGATATTTTATAACTATTTATCGCTATTTTTATTTATTTTAAAATAGCTCATTTATTCCAAACGACGCTTCGGGCCATAACGCGGCCGTGGCGCTGTTTTTCTTCAGATTTGATTTACACATATCTGAAAATCTAACCGTTGGATCTTCATAAAATCTACATCATTAGAAAGGTCTTTTCAAAACGAATCCAACTGTTCCAGTTTCGGGAAAATCCGACGGTCGGATCTCCCGGTACAATCGTTTGAATTTTCGATTTCAAAATACGAACTGCAGCGCCGTTATTCGATTAAATATATAATTATATTTATATATATATAAATATAATCGCTTCTGGCGCTGTTTTTCTTCAGATTTGAATTAAACATTCCAAACGATCCAACCGTTGGATTTTTACAAAGTTGGTGCCGTTGGGAAGATATTTCCAAGGCGAACCCGACGGTTGAGGTTTCGGGAAAATCCAATGGTCGGATTTCCCGTACTAGTTGTTTGAAAACACGGTTTCAAAACACGAACTGCACGACTACGTTTCGTTTTAATTTTATTTAGATTTATATATTTATATAAATATAGTTTCTTCAAAAATTCCTATATCGTTTTCACTTCAAATATTTCACTAACGCCTTAAAATTTTGGAAATTTTCGCCATAACCTCCCCTGCACCGGGAGCATCGGGAAATCGCAAATAGCTTTCCCGGTCCTTCTAATCTCAAAAAGAAAAAGAAAAAGCCAAGCGGCTAGCCAACAGGCTCATAAAATCATCACCCAAACAAAACAGTAAATGTGTACCTATTTGTCGGGCACAAAATTTTATTCCTCTTCTCTAGCCCCTTTGCTATAACCTGTTCAATGAATATGCATGTACATATATATACAGTTCTTATCATTTATCATTTTCTATTCAACTTCATATTTGATTTCTATTTGGTTTAAAAACACCATTTATCCTAATGTTACATACATAGGTGCAAATCATTTCATTAGCTAATTAATGAATATTTCAACTCATATATGTTTATTTTGAACAAGTGGCTATTTTTAACACTTCACATTTCAACGATTTATGCATACAATAAAAATGTGATTTTTATTGTAAAACAATTCATTTCAAAACACTATTTTTCTATATAGTTCATATAGGTGACAAAAATAGGATTTTTATCATAAAACAATTTCTTTTAAAACGAGATTATTTTACACGGTTCATATAGTCGATAAAAGGGGATTTTTATTATCAAACAATTTATTTCAAAATATGAATACCATTCAACACATGAATTTCTAATCAACGAATGAATATCAATTCAACACATGAATGTTTTCTATAGTTTTTATATATAGATAAAAGGTGATTTTTATTATCAAACAATTTATTTCAAAATATGAATACCATTCAACACATGAATTTCTAATCAACGAATGAATATCAATTCAACACATGAATGTTTTCTATAGTTTTTATATATAGATAAAAGGTGATTTTTATTATCAAACAATTTATTTCAAAATATGAATACCATTCAACACATGAATTTCTAATCAACGAATGAATATTAATTCAACACATGAATGTTTTCTATAGTTTCTATATATAGGTAAAAATGTGATTTTTACATTTTAAAACGCGAATACCATTCAACACATGAATTTCTAATCAACGAATGAATATCAATTCAACACATGAAGGTTTTCTATTCAATGAATAAATATAGTTTAAGCATATGAAAATAATTCAAACACACGAATATTATTCAAAATTTCGGCAGCATAACGGCAGGGTAGTTAAAACCGGGACCATCCCTAGTACGGCTCCTCGCTCTACCTTAAAACCCCGCGGTTTTTGACAATGGGGATCATGCATCTAGTTCGCACGCAGGCGGCATGTATATTTTTATTTCAGTTCCACAAACTAATCCTATGTGGTTTCAACCAAATATTTCTCAACCACAAATGGGTATTTTTCAACCACAATCAACCAATATCAACCACAAACAATCCCAAACAATCATTCGCTATCAATCAATTTTCACAACAATTTCAATCAATAAATATCGTCTATGGTTTGTGGACGAGGGGCGTATATATATATATATATATATATATATATATATATTTATATATAGCAATTCACTTTTATTTCAACACATATATATATAGCTAGAAAAAGAAATTGAAGAGTGAGAAATTCTCACAAATAGCTATCCAATACCACGACTCTTCCTTTATAGAAATCTTCGCCAATCTCGCCTTTTGTCGCTTTCGTTGCCCGTATTCTCTACATATGTAAAAATCGAATTTTTACTATGCTATTCACTATACAAAAATCGAATTTTTATTATGCTATTCAATATATAAAAATCGAATTTTGACTTCGCTATTCAATATATAAAAATCGAATTTTGACTTCGACTTTCAATATAGAAAAATTGCATTTCAAAAATATAGATTCCGCCTTTTCAAAAATAAAGATTATATTTTTAATATTCCTATGATGTAAAAAATTATATTTTTATTCCTTTAAAAATATAAAAATCATAACTTACTTCTTCTATTTAATAAAAATTCCGTCTTTTCTATTTTAAAAATATGATCTTTTCTATCCAAGTTCAAATCTTTTTCTATTTAAAGTTCAAATCTTTTTCTATTTAAAGTTCAAATCTTTTTCTATTTTAAAATTTAAATCTTTTTCTTTTTATATCTTAAAATAAAATCAGTTTTTAAACCTTTTAAAAATCAGTTTTAAACCTTTTAAAAATCAGTTTTATAATCTTTTAAAAATCATTATTAAACCCTTTTTTAAAAAAACAGAATTTAAACCTTTTAAAAAATCAGAATTTTCAGAATTAAAATAAAAATAAAATAACAACACTTACTGTATCTGCGAAGAGGGGGGGCGATGTCAGGGTCGGCGGCAGGAGGTCGTCAGGGCGGAGCTGGCTTCGAGGGTCTCGAACGGGGGGCTCGCGAATTGGGCGTCGCGATTGGTTCAGGGGGGGTTCGGATGCGTCGCGAGGGGGGGTTCGGGTGCGTCGAGGTGGAGAGGAGCGGGATCGGAGGGTGGAGCGGGGCACGGCGGTCGTGGGTGGAGCTTCGGTGGTGGGCGACGAGCGGGAAGGCAGTGAGGGTTTTTTTTTCTTTTGACTGTCGGTTGACCAAGAAGGAAAGGGGAGGGAGAGAATATACGGGGAATTTAATAATTTATTTAATTTAATTTTTTTTTATATATAAAGTTGACTTTTCATACGACCTCTAAATGAGGCCCACCGCCTGTCGCCCATAGCGTATTACCCCCATTCCGAACACAATGGGATATATATCGTAGGTTGACTCGGTTGTTACAATCAGTTTCCGTTAGATTTACATTTAAATCACTATATTGAATTTTAAACGTACATTTCAAATTACCGGGGTCACATACTAACTAGAGAAATTCCAGAAAAATATTTTCTAGCTTCGTATTGACAATACGGTCCTAACAAAACTAGTTTCGTCGAATTCTGAGACCGTTTGAAAAATGGTCAATTTCCAGTCGATTAAAATCAACTGAAACTGGTCAAACACGTTTTCTTTTGCCACGCTCACATATTGATTCGAAAAATTATGAAATTTGGAATCAAACAATAATTTAACATCGCGGTTCCAACAAAAGTGGTTTCGTCGAAATCCGAGGTCGTTTGCAAAATGTCCATTTTTAAGGGCCTGAATTCCATAGCGACTATTCAGAATTTTCAACTGGACATATCTTTTGATTCCCGCTATCAAATTTCGATTGATCGGATTCGTTAGAAAGATATCATCAAATAGATCCTAATGTTTTTGGTTTCACTAAAATCGGATTGTTTTGCACCCGATACAGTCCGACAAAGTTTGAATTCAATTTTTGAAACTGCAGCGCCTTTTCAGGCCTTGTTTATAATTATAATTAATTATATTCGTTTTCAATTGTTGATTCAAACTCAGTTTTCATCGCCTTTATTTAAAATATTTATTTTAAATATTTAAAATCCATTATTTTTGTCAATTTAAAATTTTTAAATTGGTTCAGATTTTCTGGGTCGTTACAGTTTCTATTGCTATTTATTTTGTGTCCTATGAATCTTAGCCTTTATAAAAAAGTTAGTTATACCTAAATGCTCCACATTCATTGGTATAACTCGCAAGGGGGTATGGGTGTCACATATGATATCAGAGCCTAAGCTTGCATAATTCACAAAAAGTATTTCAAGAAGTAAAATATATTTCAAAAGTATTTCTAAAAAGTAAAGTATTTTAAAAAGCCTAAAAAAAATATATCGAATACCATTCCAATCAGTCTCTCTTCCTGTCTTATTATCTCCTTCCTTCGCTAAACTATCTATTAGATAATTTGTCTAAGCTTATCCACAAATGAAGATTCTAGATTTTTATAGGATAAATTTTAGATTTCAGGTATTGATGTGCCTGTTTAGTTCTATTAATATTTAAAAGTTCTTTGGGGTACATAGTTAGGATATAACATGCTACTTGACAACTATTAGGTAAAGCATGATATTGATAAGAAAACATTGGAGACCAAGAAGGGTGAGGTGATTTAAGAATATACTAATAGAAATTAGAGAGGAAAAGAAAATATAATTGGAGGGATAAGAGAAAGGAGGAAACTGGACCATCAACTTTAGGAAAGATCCAAAAGGGAAAAGTTGAAATATCATAAGTATAACAAAATAAGGCACTATATCAAGAACAGTAAGACTCTTACCTATCTCTAGTTCTTTCTGTTTATGATTTTTTAATTCGTGCTTTATTCGATTTTGGAGCATTCCACCCCTTTATCTTTAGTAGTCTAATTCATTGTTTGCACTTAGACATTTCTCTAGTTATAGACCCAACAATAGTTTCTAACCCTATAGGAGAATCGACATAACTATATTATAATAGGCCACGGTTTGATACTTAGGATTCTAGATATAAGGTGATTCTTATGGCATTTTCGGATATGGGTCGATTTTTGAATTTAGACTGGTTAGCCATATACTAGGCTATCCCATATTTTAATAGGGAGGATAAATACTTTGGCACATATAGTAGATGTACCCTAGGGTTTTCCTATGAAGGATTAGATAAGTTGAGCTATTTTAACCCCTAGACAAATCTTCTGGTAAGTTGAGTCTCATATCTATTATTATAAGCTTTCCAGATATATTTGAGGAAGTCAGTGGACTTCAATAGTATAGAGAGATTGAGTTAAAACCTGTAGCATTACCAATAAGATATAAGTATTCAAAAGAAAGATGAGAGCAACATAAACATATTAAAGAAATTTGGGTAAACAGTTCAAGGAAATATTAGTGAAAAGATTTATAAGAAAAAGTATCTCAAAATAAGAGGCACCACTCATCTTTTCTACAAAGACAGATAGTTTCTTAGGTTATGCATTGATCATAGAAGGCTAAGCAAGTTATTTTAAAAGAACCGTTATCCTTTTCCTTGCATCAATCATCTCTTAGATAAATTGGTAGGAGCCAAGGTTTTCCATAGCTAGAACTTTCTAATGGTTTCCACCAGTCATGTGTAGCATAATATAATATAGACAAGACTCGTATTAGAAAACCTAATTGATTTTATGAAAGTTAGTCGTACTTTTTGACTATCTAATTCTTCAGCATAGTTTGTGGACTTAGTGGGTAGAGGATTTTGTGATGTTTTTGAATAAGTTGTAGGAATCTTTGTGGATGGCATTTTAGCGAAAGATGGTAATGAACATTTTGGTATTTAAAAAGGCATTCTCTAAGCACATAGATCCTAGATTAAATTTTAGAAGAACCACTTGGGAAGGCATTTCCTTTTTATAGAAAAAAGGTTTGAGCCATTAGCTAACCATAAGTCATTGGTTTGTCCTGCTGGAGAGATTGGAACTTAAGATAATAAAGATAGGTGGAATTTCAAGCATCCTATGAAGTTGGGTTTCCATATACTCTTAGTAAAGACTAGGATGTAGTTGACATTAAGTTCTTTATTTTGGTACAATAGTTTTTCGAATGGAAGCACTTGGAATATATGTAGAAACTTTTGAGATAATCCATAGTAGGAGTAAGCAAGCATTTTAACGGATCTTTAGCATAACTTGATTGAGAAAGGAATAAAAAAGCAATTGAGTTTGGTCAAACCAAATGAATCCAGAGCATTAGTAAAAAGCTAGTATGTAAAGAGGAATATTTGATTATATAGAATCCCCACTAGCATAGTTAACAATTGGGAGACCTATTTTTCCTTTAGTATGTTTTAGGAGAATCCCAAGAACTTTAGGAACCAAGGCAGAATCTACGTATAGTATATCACCCATAAACAAATAGTCTTACAAAAAGGGGAAAATAGTGCCTTAAAGGATTTATATTGGAAGTATATCTTGGAGTATGATAAGACATGGGGATGAATATTACCACTAGTAAAGGTTGATGTTGAGAGATTGATATTCATCAAGGTTTCATCATTTGGACATGAGATTAGGTTAGTAGATCTTAGAAACCCCATATAGGGTAATAACATATAGAGATGAAATTGTTCGTAGTTGTCAGTTGGGATTATAAAACTCAAGAGTATCTGGTCCTTATGTGATTGTCAATTTGAAATATGCAATAAGTTTAGCCATTCAGGAAGTATTCAATACCTATGTGTTATAGTTAGAAGGGGAATAAAGATTTCATAAGGATAACAGGATAAATATTTGTGTACCAAGAAAATAAATTTGAAGAAAAAGATTTTCGTAAGGAAAAAAGAAAATAAATAATCTTTAAAGAGGAACAGTTAAATATCTAGAGGAATAAGTGTTTTGATGAAAAGAATTTAGTCCACTTTAAGTCTAACCCGATATATGGTTTTAGTATTGGAAAATTTTAAGATAATAGTATCTTTCGAAAATACATTCTGATAACTCCATAAATATTAGTTTTTCCACAAAGATTTTTCCAGTTAAGATTTCAAAAGGGTAAGTTAAGTTTGAAAAAAAAAAGATTATAAAAGGATATAGGTTTGTACAACATAAGTGTAATGTTTAGAAGAATTATAGGTAAATAGATTTAAAAGAAGGGGTTTAAGACTGTGAATACTGTAAAAGTAATGTGGCCATGGAAACTCTACTTAGAGGGTAGAATGATAGCAAATGGAAAACAATAGACTAGTTAGAATGGGTTCAACAATGAAGAAATATGAATTGATAAAAGAGTCAGAAGCGAATAAAAAAAGTTTAAAAGGTAAACTAATGAATTTGCTTTAAGGCTTGTGAGATTTTTTTCCCTATAGAAACGAGTGGGTAAGACGATAAAGCTTTCCAATGAGTTTGGCCAAGATGTATGAGATTTGTATTACTCAACAAATACAATAAGAATCACTCATGTAGAAGGGACAAATAAGAGCATGATTCGTCGGCTCATCATTATAGGATACGACAATAACCAATTCCTTAACAAGATTATTCGTCTCACAAGGAGAGATTCCTAATGTATCAACTTGGGTGTTTTAGGAGAGAGAAAAAAAGTTTCCTAGTTATATCTTTTTTGATAGCATCTATAACATCCCATAAATTTCGACATTTAAGTTATTGAATAAAACTAATTATTGATTTAAAAATGGTTTTAAAATCAGAAATAAATGATAAATTTAATTTAGAATGTATTTATTTGGAAATTAAACATGGGATTGATTTATAATGAAACATCGATCTTCAAAATTTATTATTTTCATATAGACGTGATATAAACAATTATATATTGAAAACATCAAAGTTTAGTCACTCCGTTTGAATAGATTTTTGAAGATTATTTGTGGTAACGGCAACCGATATATTTCAAATAATAATAAAAATGTAAAATAAAAATCTAAAATTAAATATTTGAGATGCATCTAACCAAACATAACAGAGGAATGAATTTCGTTAAAAAATACTTAAGTTTGTTTCATTTACGTTAAATTAACTAAACATTTAATAAACAACTACGAATGAAACATTATTGGAATTTGAACTAAAAATACTAGACTGTACTCTAATTAAAGAGAATGTCATTTTTTGTTTCGTGAAATTCGGGCATTCGGATATTTGTATGTACACCCATATATTTCAAATAATATCTTTAAACACAATTTCCATGCATGCATTTTCCAAAACTTTTTTTAAAATGAAACGCACCCTTTCCAAATTGAAAGCTATTCATATATTATATGCATGCATTCATTTACAAATTGATTTATTTTGCAAGTTCCTTACATTTCTTTTCCATGCATACATTCATTCACTCCAAGTTCGTTATCTCTTTCAAGTTTACAACCGCTCGTTCATTGATTGATATTTCTTTGTTTCCCTTTAGCGTTTCCAAAGACACGTTTTAAATTCCAAAACCTGGTCTTTTACTCTCTTTTTTTATTGCCAAAATAGTTTATGCCCCTTTTATATTCCCAAAGCATGTTACCTTATTTACTTTCCATACTATTTGACTTCGTATTAAAAAAGTAGTTTCCCCAAACCTTTTAAATTTCCTATTGCATGTCCCCATTTTCTTATGAAAGTATAAAAAATGAGACAACACCCGTTCGCAACCTACCGAGTTGGTACCACCTCCATGCTATGGCACTAGACCTACTTCGCCTGAAGCCCTTCCAACGTCGCCCTTCCCCTACTGTCGCCTTTAGTCACCAACTCCCCGCCATCGCCTAGAAATCCTCGAGCTCTCCTGCCACCTGAAAACCTGCATCCCACCAGAAGACCAGTGAGCTCATTCCCCTCCGACCCGCCTGAGCATCCCACGCCATCATGTTCCCTCTGACGCTCTGCCCAGATCTTAGCACCACCATCCCAAACAAAAATCCTTCCTTCTTACTCCGATAGCAGCCGCCGACCTCTTCCTTGCCTCAAACGAGCCTCTGTCCCCTCCACTTTCATTTTGCCAATGCCTGACCCCTCCGTCCAAGTCTCTGATCCCCTGCGTTTGTGTATCTGTGTTTGAACTTGCGTGAGTTTTTATATATATTTATATTAAAAAAATAGAATTGGTTATAAAGTTTTTTTATGTTTTCTTTCTAATACTAAAATAATTTTTTGTTTTTGTTTTAAGAGTTTGTTGAGTGTGTTAGTTTGTATGTTTTGTTGTGTGTGTTGCTTCGTGTGTTTGTGAGTTATGTGTGTGAGTGAGTATTTGTTTGTGATTTCATTGGTGTTATATATATATATAATATATATGCATATAGTATGATGTGTGTGGAGTTGATTTTAAAAGAAAAAATATATGTTATTTTGTTGTGTTTAGTTAGTTTTTTATTTGGCAAAGCCGACCGGTTTTTATAGTGCTCTGTAACACTCTTTTATTACTAAAAAAGGAGGTACAAGTGCTAAGCAGCAAACTTAATAACTATTGTTGTCTCCTTCCACATAGGGACAAGAGACCAAGCAAATAGATTACATACTGATTTACATATAGCAC
This sequence comes from Allium sativum, assembly GCA_030737875.1. NCBI lineage: Eukaryota > Viridiplantae > Streptophyta > Magnoliopsida > Asparagales > Amaryllidaceae > Allium > Allium sativum. The sequence continues at coordinate 44,472,768 of CM060915.1, read as the reverse complement.
AATAACATAATATAACCAAAGAGGTCTTACATAGTGAGTTACATATGAGTTTCATGCTGCTTATTACAAAAGGAGCTGCAGCCATAATTTAAATAAATCAGTCACTATCAAATAGGCTACCCACCCCTATTACACTCTTCTACTCCGCGTGATGTATCCAGGATGTGAGCAGAGATAGGAGATCTAGTAGAAGGTTCTTCAGGCCTAAGGGGTGGTTCTTTGTGACAAGGCGGTGGAGAAATATAGGCGTAAGGATTCACTCTAGACACTTTCTTTGGGATGTTGAGAACTTTCTCAGCTTCAACACTATTACCAACAGCTTGGTCTGCATTTATAATTTCTTTACTTGATTTTGAAATGCGACTTGTTTAAGGAACCAGGTTTTATTGAAGGGGATTCTTCTGCATTGCATGTTTTTCACTGCCCCTTTCATGCTCACTTCCTAGGATAGCCACACTATCAACAAGTAATTTGTTTATTCTAGTTTTCTTAGTACAGACTATACTTAAGTTTCCATGATCGAAAACTTCAATATCCTCATTAGCAATAGTCGATACTTCATTTTCTAACAAGACAGAGCTCGCTGTAGTGAACATAATGAAGACATAAAATAGAAATTCTCCAATTCTGTGTATCTCTTCAGCTTCATTATCCGTTCCATTGACATCCAATTCACCATCTTCCACACTTTGAGTTAATACATCAAACCTATTACCATTAGCCTCACTAATAACATTTCCTTCCACAATCTTACCCACAGCACTTTCCTTCGTAGCTTGTTATTCAACCTTGCTAGAGCTAGTTGATTTAACAAAACTGCTCATCCTATTAACCACTTTGGTCCATACCGACTTATCATCGGCATGAGAGTTATTCTTTCCAGTTCGCAAAATCTTGATTTCATCACCATTACTGTTGCTAACTCTATCACGCTTCATTGCCTTGTCCATACTGTTACCATTTAATTTACCACTTCTAACAAGTGAGCAATTATCTGACTTGTAACTAAATGATTTGCAGCCTATACAAACATCTGGCTTCCAAGTGTATTCAATACAAACCAATTGCTTCAATCCATCCGGTTACAAGATTGGGAATTCATGAGGAAGAAAACTATCAGGAGTAACCTCCGCTAAGCATTTTGCAAACAACAACTGATCAAAAGATTTTGTGGCAGTATCTATGTAATGACCGGGGTTTTTGTCGACTTTGGTTATCGCGATAAAATCAACGATGACTAACCAACGTCAAAAAATACCGGATGATTAATGAAAGAAATTAGAGGGTGAGAATAGATAAGATAGAACTAATAGAAAAAAAAAAGAACACAATATCAGAGTAACACGAATCTCACAGCGGAACGAACAACATATAATAGATAACATATCCTTGAAATAAAATCAGTATATGTTTACAATAACATTGCAAAGTACAACACTTACAACACAGCGGAAATAATAATAGCTATAGAATTTTGAAGCGTCCTGCTCCAAGCTCTTCCAGTATATCTGTAAATTCCTGACTACTTGACTGCCCATACAAAATTGGGCACCCAAGAGTTTAGGGAAAACAAAACAAAATAAACTCCGGGTCAGTCATGGGACTGGTATGAGTAAAACAGTTTAAAATAGATTGAGCCATTAAACGATATCTCATAAGACCACGCCGTATAACAGAACGGGTTTTTCCCTTATGAGAATCTAAAATATCTTTATATCAAAAACCTTTTGATATTATAATAATGTCTATCAACCACAATATAATAATCATCTAGCAGAAACTCTTTCATCTCACGTTCTACATATATAGTATACAATCAAAACCGCAAGCACGTATTGGGTAATGGTTTTCCAACTATGACAAGGTATGGAACCACCTTCCGATTAGTGTACTCTAGGAACGATACACTGGAGTTCAACAAGAACATCTTGCAACTCAGCCACACATGACCGACCACTCATTTCGCTTGAGTGTATCGAATGTATATCACCAACGGCTGCGATCAGCAACTGTTCTCGTATATATATATATGGGACATCATTGATAGATTAAAGAGGCAAATGAATATTCTCTAGACAGGTGATTATACACCCTACTTCGGAGCGACCGACTTAGCCATGCTGCATACCCGATTTCTGTCATTTACCGGATGTGAGGCTAAAAGCTACGCTTATCTTTTACATGTCACATCTTCGTTCACTTAGAATGTCACATCGTCATACCTGCCAAATCACAAATTGATTTCCCCAAAAATACCACGGGTATACAGCTAAGAGGAACGAATTCCTCCGTCACCAAACGTGGATACGTTTGAAGAGATCAACTTACGCGATCTATTAGATATACTCTGTCAGACATTCTTCCATACAGGTCGTCCTGGGACTGGACAAACCGAAGGCACTATTCCGTAAACAGGATAGCCCTTGCATAACTCCGTCTTCAATTATCTTTGGCATATATGACTTGCAACGCTTATGCCAATACAGAGTGGCTCTTCAGATAATAATCCAACCGGTCTCTCCGTATACAACGTTAAAATGGTCAAAAACTTCGACAGTCGATGAGTTAACTATCAAAGAAAAACACGGGTGCAAACAACGATATTATTTCCAAGTGGAAATTATATTGATCGATCATCAACCATATATATATACATATATCCTCATTTCTATATTTAGAAAATATACGTTATTAACCCTGGAAAACATTTCCATAGCTTATTCACGCATCACAACCATTCCACAACGATTAGTCCCTAACTGTAAACTAGTAAGAGAACGACTACCCAAGTATAAACCCCGAAGGCCGAAACCAACATCAGATCAATACTCAGAAAACCATTCAACTGACTAATCTCTAGTCAGTTTCTAATTTTTCTTAACTCTATTTCTTTAATCTCTAATTGAATAACTCTATTTGTTTAACTCCTATTCGAATAACTAATATTGAATTTAACTCCATTCGCTTGACTCTAGATCGCAGCAATCACAATGGTTACGCCTGATTCCCTCAGGAAACATCCGACCACCGTAGGCTATCTGCAGCCCTGTGAATTACGCTAGCAGTCGTGCAAAATGGTAACTTATCCTAAATAACTATGTTTGAGTTACTCCTTTTGATAAACTACATTTTATTAACTCCTTTTGATAAACTACATTTGATTAACTCCTTTTTATCTCGTCAACTTCCTTTTATAATCCTATTTAGTTTCCAACTAAATATTCCTTTATTCTATCCTATTCGTTTTATCAACATTTTTCCCTTTTATAAACTCTATTCATTTTATAAATATTTTCCTTTTATTTACTTTCGAAATATTTCCTTTTATAAAATCTGTTGATTTTATAAAATTCCTTTATTTCAGTATACATTGAAATAATTCTTTTTACATCCCAGGGTCTTTTTATGATATTTAAAATAGCATACCACAATGATCGATATCATTTAAATACACAAAATCAAAACAGATTATATATCACATCATATATTACAATATATGAACAGAACAGTATTATAAATATTGAGGAGTCCAGTTGGACCCCTCCAACCTGTTCCCCTGCATCACAGATGTTACACAAAACACATATATAAAATATTCTAATAAAACAGAATCAATATTCGATTAACGATTTATATATATATATCGTTATCTTATGATTTCAATCAATACACAAACAGCTCAACCAACAGTTACCACACAACAATCAGTCATCATTTATCAGTTCTAAGAATACACTGTAAAAATAGAACTGTTCAGAGTTGGTGAGTTTTACTCACATTGGACGATCATCGTTAATAACGATAACCATCTCTCGATTCAGACGGACAATTTAATTTACTATAAATTGTAACGAGCTCGGATTCACTCCCAGTCAGTTCCATGGTGTAGCCACTGTCCATACGATCCCAATGCAACTTACGGTTCGTCAATCTGATATCGTATGACGATGATATTGCATCGTAAAGTTAATACACTATTTATTTGAATTTAAACTTTAAATTCCATTTCAATTGGGCCTAACCTTTAAATCACAGCCCAATACCCCTTCGTTCAAGCCCATGCCCAAACATACCAGACCCGTTTAAAAGCTTTCTCCCCCAAATTGAAACTTCGAACTCCAGTATTTGCCAACCCGTTGACCGCTAGTTTTGACCTCGTCTACCTCCTCCTACGACCATCTTCTGACTTCACAACTACCACCATCATGCTCAGCTCCTCAATCTCCATTCGATAGTACCCTGTATATCACACTCGACCTCGAATCGGAAATGCGACCTGTAGCCTGAATTGTCACTTCCTAAAGTCGCATTGCATCTCTGGCCGCCGGAGCACCTCAAATCGATGTCAATCTCCTCCTCTTTCAACGACAAGCTCAACCGTACCTCCAATCCAACCTCCGGCTTCCCCTATCACGAATTCCATTGAACCCTAGGTCGCGCTGCCACATATTGGAACTTCATAAACAACGTTGAATGCTTCAAGACTGATACGAGCATGAAGAGCATGAGCGCAGGGATCCATTTATATAAGTGTAGTGATTTATAGGATTTTAATCCCTTTGTTTTGATTTTTGGAAGTAATCGATCTTGGTTTGAGAAAGAATACGGACGGCGTATTATCTCATTGACCAGAGAAATGAGAAAATTAGGTTAAGGAATTTTTAGAGGGTATTTATAGGAAGTTTAGATATTTTTTCTTTGAATATAGTATAAAATTATAATCAACAACTGTTTTTATTCGTCCTCTAAAATTCGTGTGATCACATATGATGCCCAAAATTCACGAAACTGAAGATGCAGCTAATGTTCGACATTACGGTCCCAACGAAACTGGTTTCGTCTAATTCCGACTCTGTTTGCTCACACAGCGTATTTTTAACTATCGAAATACTAAATGTTTTTCACTCTAAAAATCCGTACGACCACACAGTGCCTCTAAAAATCACCAAACTTGGAATCTAGCAATAATTTAATATTACGAATCCAACAAAATTAGTTTCCTCGAATTCTGACTTCGTTTGCAAAAGTGGCTATTTTCAAAGCTCTAAATAGCCTATTTAAATATATAAATATATTTAAATATAATTAAATTTAATATTTAAAAATAAAAATTATCGTCTATATTCACAATGGCATACCATACAGCTCCAGAATATTCCTGTATGAATTTAGAACTCGATATTACATCGTTAGAGTTATATCGATGTTCGATTTCTATTTAAATCCTTATATAAAATATAATTAAATCGTTATGGTCAGGGCGCTGCATTTCTGAGAATTTGATTTGGACATAACTCAAAATCTACACGACGAAATCCCGATATTTCTCTTCCACTAAAAAGATATACTCCACCAGCTCCACACGTTTCTTGTTTCACAGAAATCCGATTTAAAACGAACCTTGTATATTCAGTTGAAGTTCAAATCGCCAAATAGCGAACTGCCGCATCGTTTCGAGCCCTATTTTAATTATATTATAATTCTACGTTCAAACTGACGTCGATTGAATATATTCGTCAATATAATTCAACTCTAAGATGAATTAAATCTAAGGGACGACCCCGTTCACAGAATATTGTGATTTCCAATATTTTTGATTATTTCTGAATTAAATATATTATCCTATTATTTAATTTAATAAAATAAACACTGTAATTTAATTAAACCACTATTTAAATCTCTAAATCCTTATATAAATAATTAAATTAATTAATTATTCCACGGCTAACAATGCGGGTCATTACAACCTATGCAAACAAATCTTCCTATACGTGTAGCAATTCAACTTATGCATGTCTTCGACCATGCATAGAAAGGAATATTTATAGTCTTGATCCAAATAGACACATTTGTGATACCACTGCAGCTCACATTATAGTCCTAAGGTTTTAAAATTAAAATTTTATTCCTAATTAATACTGGATCCGAGCAATGTATACGATTCCTATCTTCTGGATCGGAAAGAAGAAATTGGAAGATCTACTAGTAGACTTGATTTTAATTCAACCCACAGGTTTCCATATGCAAATCAAGTGATTCGAAACAGTGGTAAACAAAAGTGGGGGTATCCAGGAAAAAACCGACGAGATAATTTTGCCACACTTCCTTACCTGCCGCATATATATCTTCAGTGGGCATAAGAGCTTTACCTTTGTATTGAAGAGAAATAAAAGATGGAGAGAAAACTCCAGCGCTCCTAGGTTTCTTAGCAAATAGGGTTGTCCATTAATATGTGCTTAACGTCGAAGGGAGAGAAGAGGGAAAAGCTTCACCAGAGAGAGGCAACGGTTATGGTGGAGGGAGGGGTCGGCCGATGTGGTGTATTAGAAAATGGAAGTGAGGTACAATTTGATTTGGGAGGCGGCGGTGGGCTCGAGAGGAGCTGCTGAGAGGACAAAGGGGAAAATGAGGTTGCCATTTTTGAGGATTTGTACCTTACCGATGTGGATGATTGATTTATGTATTGAGTTAGTTAATTTAAAATATAAATTATGCAAAGAATTTTTTGTGTGCTTTGCATATGTGTGTTTGATCAAGAGCACGGGTTGAGTTCTTTTTTGTTGTGTTTTACCGAGTGCTTTGGCCTTATCTCTTCCTTTTTTATTTGCTAGGAAATTCCCTCCTTTCCCTATAATAATAGAATATTGAGTGGTTATCGAGCTCGAATCAATTCTGAATCGTACTTGGATATTGTTGTTTTATTATGTGTCCATTCTTTTGTCACCTCCATTAAGTGCCATGAAAGGTGAGTTTATCTCACACTTGACTTACATTATTTATAGAAGTGAAATCCAACACATTTGAAATGCTATGAAATGTATAGGATTGTTTTAGAAAATCTTATTATATGTTGTGCACAGATGACACTTATTTATGACACGACTGATATATATGATATGAATGTACACATATGACATATATTACTTCATGTATATGTTTGATTTTTTGAGTTAACTTCATGTACATGTTTGGTATGTTTCATTTGTTAAGCTCATTGGTATTGTAACAACCCGGGATTTCAGAACCAATTTAAAAATTTTATTTGGCTATTTTAATGGATTTTGGATATTTAAAATGGTTAATTTTGAATAATAACGATTTAAAATTTATTTTAATTGAAGTTAGGACGTATAAATTTATTTTAATTATAAAACGAGCCTGAAATGGCGCGGCAGTTTGAAAATTCGATTTCAAATTTTAAATGAATGTACAGAATTCAATATAAATCGGATTTTAGTAAAACCAGAAACATTTGAATCTGTTTAATTATATCTTTCTAACGAATGTGAAAAATTCAGATTTCATAATATAAAATGAAAGTTATGTCGAGTTTAAAATTCAGAATAGTCGCTATGGAATTTATATATTTTTTATATAATATATAGCCCTTAAAAATAGCTATTTTGCAAGCAACCTCCGTTTTCGACGAAACCACTTTTATTAGATCCGGAGTGTCAAATTATTTCTAGATTCCAATTCTCATAATGTTTGGAGTTAATATGTAAGCGTGGTAAATTTAATCGCGTTTGGTAATTTCAGTTTGAATTTAATCCACTGCAAAATGGCCATTTTTTAAACGATCTCCAAATCTGATGAAATTAGTTTTGTTAGGATCGTATCATCAAAACATAGCTAGATTTATTTTTCGGTAATTTTTTGAGTCAGTATGTAGCCTCAGTAAATTAAAATGTACATTGAAATTCAATATATTAATTTAAAGAAAAACCGACCGTAATAGTCGAATTGGCTTACCGGACATATCCCATTTTGTCCGGAATGGGGGCATTTAGCTAGAAGCGACAGTCGATGGGTTCGATTTGGATTTTGAATGGAGAAGTTTCTTTTTATGGAAATATTATATATATATAATTTCTTAACCCTAGTTTTATATAAAAAACAAAATCCAGAAAAAAAAACCGTAGCCCCCAATTTTTCCCGCCGCCGCTCCTCCCCATCGCTGCCGCGCCCCCCATCGACGCCGCCTTAGCCGCCGCCCTTCCCAGCGACGCCGTCAGCCTCCCCTAGCCGCCAACCTCCTCCCCTTCAACATAAACCCCAAACCCCCCTCCAAATCCCCTGAAAACCGCCGCCGCCACTCCTTGGTCCCGCCATTGCCTGGCCGCCGCCTCCCCCCACCCTCCAGACCCCGGCACCGCATTCCCCCACCCCTAGCTCCGACTGTGGATCCCCATCTTTCCAAAAGCCCAATTTTTATAAATATCCTATTTTGCGTTTAAGCCTCTGACATTCTTTAGCCAATAACTCTCAAAACGAGCGCTTCTGGCCAAAACTCCACAGTATCAAAATCGAAGATCTCATTTTTCTCTTTGATTTGAATTTATGGAAGTCAAATTTTGGGTTGTAGAGTTGTCCAGAAAACGCGTCCAAAGTTTGTTGTCCAAATACTGTCTTTTCGCGATTTCCGGCGAAATGGAGCATTTTTAAGAAAAAGTCCATTAGGCGAAAGTTGTCTGGAATGGCGCGTTTAAGTTAGAAGAAAAGACGGCATGAAGATTGGGGCTCGTTTGCGAAGTATCAAATCAGAGCTTTAGAAAATAACGGCGGAGTTGATCCCAAAGTGAGAACATCTTCTCACTCAAATTATTTTACAATTAAACATAATCTAAGTTGCAGTCGGGGCTTAGTAGCCCCCGACACCATTTATTGTACAAACCATAGTTGTTTGTTTGAATTTTATTATGGAAATTTGGATTGTGGTTGTAGAATTGACTGTGAATTGATTGTGCGATTATTTGAATTGATTGTGATTGATAAGTATGGCACGAGCCAGTATTAGGAGAGGGGTAATGCTAGACATTACCCCAATTCTAATATCGTACCATTATAATGCTGAAATTTTCTGAAATAAATATTGTTCAATAAAAATATAATTTTTAACGTGCAACTAGACTATTAAAAATATTCATACGTTGAATAAATTGTTTGAACAATAAAAATATCATTTTTATTGAATAAATGTACTATATAAAATAGTCAAGTGTTGAAATAAATAATTTATCGTTAAAAATATAATTTTCAACGTATATGTGAACCACATAAATTTCTCTTGAAATGAAAATAAATATTCATTTACAAATCGGACGATTTTTTTATGTACACCTATTTAACTGACAAGGATTGGGACAATAAATTTTACACATCGCCTAATTGTACAAATAATATCCAATATTTGTTGGTTGAAACCCCACACGGGTATTGGGATGATATTTGGCAGACACTAATCCCAATTGTTTAGTTGTATGTCAATCGATTGGTTGACAGACTGTTGTAAGCGTTAATTATTTATAATTAATGCTTATGCAGTTGTGTAATGCACTCTGCATGATGGTTTATTGTGTATCATTATTGTTGTGTACATATGATGTATGAAATCCATATAAATAAAATATATGGCAATTGACTGTGTCTGATTCCAATTTAGGAATAACAAATATTTTAAAGTAACGAATATTTTAAAATAGTATACAGTAAAGGAATAAAATGTGAATTTGATGTCCGATTTTGGATGGACACGAAAATATTAAAATATGTGAAGCCGCATTGATCAGATATGCACTATTTTCACATGAACGATATTTATATCGATTTTATTCATTTTTATAATGAATATCGAAAAAGGAAATTATTTCAAAATCTGATATTTTGAAAATATTATCATTTAAATATTATAATGATAAGGAGTATTCGATTTTGATTTAAAATTGAAATGAAAGTGGGAATCATTATTTTAAAACGAATTTATAAAATACATTTTGAACGAAATATATATTATATATATATTGTGTGTGTGTATATATATATATATATAAATTGCTTGAATAGAACGCGCCGCACTGCGACCATTCGCAAATTTCGACCATTGACTTCGAATTGACATTACGGGAGATCTGACCGTCGGATTCTCCTAAAACTGGAACCGTTGGGTTCGTATCGGAAAGAGCTTTCCAATGAATATAAGAGATTTGAAATCTAATGGCTGGATTTTCGAATTATATCCAAATCAATTTTGGAAAAGGTCGCTATAAATGCAGTTCGATGACCGTTTATGGAAATCGACTGAAAGGGCCTTAATAAAATTATTAATTATTTGTGTAAAATCATATTTAATGGTTTGGAAAGGATTTGGATGAAAAATTCCAATTTTGTAAAGATAAAAATATATTTTTATCATAATGAACTAGCTATTAATACTAGAAAGATAATCTAACGTTTTTAAATAAATAATTTGGATTTATGAATGGTTTTAATCTAAACAAAATTTTCCAATGTATGAATTGGAGTGGATTTGAATAGAAATAATCTCCGGAATATTTCGATATTGGATTGCGTAACTATACGGATATTGTGGAGGAATGTGGAAGATAGACATATATCGTTATTCCCCATTCGATATGTGTTAGTTTCAAAATTTGATATTGAATATAAGCTGATATAATTTCTGTTTGCAGCCTTATATTTAATATCAAATTGGATTTTGGGTTTGTCGTGAATGGTGTCTTAAATAACACTGTTTTAAACCCCGTGTGAAAAGAATAAATCTTTTAATTAAGATTATTAGAGTTTCCAATTATATTTAGTAATTGGAATAAAATGGAATGCGAATTGGGTTTATTGTGAACTATGTTTTTAACGACATTCGTTCTTTAATCCAATTTACAGTGAAATATGGTTTGTAATATATAAATTTTTTATTAAGATTTAGTGGAAAATTTCCAAAGTAAAGTTTTCCAATTTAATAAAATAAATTGGAATGGAATGGGATTCGATTTGGTAATAATCGAAGTGAGCTTCTGTGGAGGAAGACTGTTAATATATATGGAATTTAAAGGGCTATGTCGTTATTCCACATATATTATTAGTCGGATATGGAAATTGATATTGATTATATAGTGATCTGTTTTCTGTGAAGATTCCATACTTAATGGAATGTGATTTTGGGTTTATCGTGAACTGTGTTTTAAATGAAATTGGTTCTTTAACCCAGTTAAAGACAGGATTACATGTCTAACATTTTATTTCGAACTGTATTGTTGATCTATGCTAAATATATATCTATTTGGTGGCGGAGAATTTATTCTCTTGCCTAACACCCTTCTCTGAGACATATGAGCTTAGAGGTTATATATTGGCAGAAATTAGTGGTATTGTGTAGATTGTCGATGTGGCATGTTTGTGTTTCCAATGTTAAATAATCATTAGATAATGATTGTTGGAAGATTAAAACTAAATTGGAGTTTTAATGAATTTTTAGTTAGATTGAAATGAGAATGTGATAATTTAAATTATCAAATTTGGGAAATGATCGAGAATGGAGTATCACCAGTTTTGCTCCAAGCGATAGTTAAATCTTTAATTAGACTTGAACGTGAAATGGTAATTAATTTTTACTGATAACACCACGGTGTTAGATATGGAGTGTTACCAGTTTGCTTCATGGGATGAATTGGTTGGGATAGAGAAATAAATGATATTTTGGTAAGGTTCGATAATCCTGACTAGTTAATAAAATATTTTGAAATTGATATCCAAAGGAAGATCAAAGTATAAATTTAAAAGAATTTATATCTGATAAAATTAATGGGAACCTTTCCCAAAGGATATGAACATTTGAATAAAAGAATATTCTGAATTGGAATGACGCGTATGATGTGTTTTTATAGCACTTTACTATTGATTATAAATACACGGGTTATTCGAAAAGATCGGGTTTATTCCATTTTGAATAACCGATACGACGACTATAAGTCGGCGATGAAGATGGTTGTTGAAGACCATAGATCTTCACATCGTTTGGATGGTTACTGGTGTCTTGGTTGGGTCGTACACCCAAGACATGGTAATAAGTGGTGATCGTCCAGACGTACTTGGAGATCGACCGGATATGCGAGGACCTCTCTCCTTTATTGGACATATAGGACGAGGAATAAGGTGCCTCCGGTTTCGTTCAGACCCAGAACGGACTTGTAAACGGTTGTGTGTCTAACATTGGATTTTGTTCAGTGTTGATTGATTTCTGTTAAATATATATCTGTTTAGTAACGGAGAATTTATTGTCTTGCTTAACACCCTTCTCTCAGACGTACGAGCTTAGAGGTTATATATTGATAGACATCAGTTGCATGGCGTGAATTGTCAGCGTGGCATGCTAAGATGTAAATGATCAAGCCTTTTGTTGAAAAGCAGAGTCTTGTGATTGATGATCAAAGCACGGCTTTAATTAGCATAGCTTTGTGTATAGCGTTAAATCGTGAGCCTCACACCTCAGTGTGAGTTAAAAACAGGATAAGGGACGTAGTGAGTGCACACGTTTCTTTCTAGCTAGGAGTGGTGTCATGGTATGGAGCCCAAACATTTTTACTTATATGGATAATGGAATGAGGAACCTTGGATTTGAGTCCCTAGTGACTCTTGATATGGTCGACATACTAACTATTTTGGAGGTCTGGTAGGACCGGGAAACGTGTGATCAGGAATAATTAATCCACTAAAGTATGTGTGGACCAATACTGTAGGATCCCAGGGTTGCCCGTAGGTGTGATCCTAGGTCATTTTGCTAGAGGTGATCCGAATCGGTGAGGGACCATCCCTGGCCTGGACTCATGACGGAAATTCAGTTTCTTTTCACACGGGCAGCTAGTTGTTTTGGTTTTCGTAGATATTTCTTTTCCTATGATCCTGGATTTACTGCTGGAGCTATATTCGGAAAGCTTTGTATCCGTATATCTCTTTCAGTTGTGTTAGTTGTTATTTTCCGCTACAAATTGTACTTATGTATTACTTTCCACTACTATGTAAATTTCTAATCTCTGATATAGTATTTCCAATGTGTAATATTAATTCATACTCTGGTATATTCTTGTACTCTGATGTAATTGTTGTAACAGCAATGAAGTGTTCTATTGTTTATGTTCGATTGGTTGTGTCCTCAACTCAATCCGGGCTTTCCAAATAGGGGAACTTTGGGTCGTTTCAGGTATTTTTTATTATTTAATTATACTTATTTTATAAGTTCCCTATGGGTTGAAATGATATATACCTAAATCACTATATAGATTAGGAAATGAATTTAATTGATTTGGGATACGAGTTGAAATGATATATACCCGGGATTCGAAATTTTAAATTACGGATTGAAATGATATATATCTGTATCACTTGGCCTAGGTAGAAAGATATATATAGACACTGTTGATCTATTTTAAAAATATTTTTCCAAGATTAAATATATATTTTATTTTAACAAAGCTATTTTAAATATGTTTATATTATAATATTATTTTAAAATTTAAATAATTTAAATTATTTTGAAAGTAGTTTAATAAATCTTTTATTATAGTTTAATATTATGTGAATTTTAAAATATAATATAAATTTTTATAAAAATATAAGTATAGATTTTTCTTAATACTTTACATTAAGAAAGATTAAAAGAGAGATTTGGAATTTAATTGTAACTAAATGTGTTTAGTAGCTGAATTGAAAAGGAATTCTCAAAATTAAGCTAAATTGATTTAAGATGTGAAAGAAAAATGGTGAAATGAGTTTATATGAAATTTGTTAGGACAACAAAACTTAATGAATTTGTTTGATAATAAATTATGAAATGAATGATTTTGAGTACAAATACAGTTGATGTAAAATTTAGAATTGATTAAATTTGTAATCTGAGATTTAATAGTCCTGAAATGGACGAAATGAGTTATAAAGTAAATTTGAAATTTTGAGAATTTGATTGAAGTAATAAAATTTGAAACCAACTTAAATAATATCTTAAATATATTAGACTTAGAATATACTGCTAATTTGAAGTGAATTTTTTATAACTGAATGGATTATAAGTTAAAATTGAACATATGGATATATGGTTCGGATTGGATTATTATTTTAACTAAATTTTAAACTGATATTGTTTTATACAAAACTACTTTAGATTGTTTTATATAGCTATTATTTATAACTATTTATATTTAACTTAACTATTAAACATCTTATAATTATTTTGTTTAAATATTTAACTCTTATATATACTTCGTAACTATTTTAATCAAATTATTTTATAAAAATATATTTATTTTAAATTAAAATATTTTAAATAAAAGTCTATTTCTATTCCGAACCATTAGATTCGAAATGTTTTGTATGAAGATTTTGAATAACGATAATTATGATATAAAAATTAAAATCAAATGTAATTCTTGTTAACGAACTATTTGTAAATATGAAATCTGAAGTCTTGAATGGAATCAAATAATGAATTGATTGAAATGCAAATTATGACATTTGAATATTGATCTTAACTGTGTAAATATAGAACTAATATTTGGAGTTAATTGATTGAAACCAATATTTGAGCTTAATTGATTCATGATATTTTAAAATATGATTTCAAATGTAAAATGACCACGATGTGAAATAAGCGTTTGGTTGTTCAAGAGACGGTTGTCGGTATTAACATACTCTATGTCAATACTGATACCATTTTAACAACTGTGCACTTGATGGAGAATCCATAATGAAGTATAATGGATTTGGAGGTGATTACTAGATTTAAAGAAAGAGAATGATGATTGATGTCCTTGGCCTTCGGGTCATAATTAAAATGACTAAAACAAGTGTTATACCATGATTAAATGAGGTAGCTCCTCCTATCGAACGTACTTCTTCAAACCATATCTATTACTTTGTGATTTGATTGGTGGATCCATCCTTGATTATGGGAGTGTTGTTCGAGGTGAGCGGTAGTAGCGGTTATGCATTACCACTGTAACAACCCGGATTTTCAGAACCAATTTTAAAATTTTTATTTTGGCAATTTTAATGGATTTTGAATATTTAAAATGATTTATTTAACAACGACTAAAAATTTATTTAAATCGAAGTTCGAACGTATAAATTTATTTTAATTATAAAACGAACGCGAAATGGCGCGGTAGTTTGAAAATTCGATTTCAGATTTCAAATGAATGTACGGAATTCAAAATAAATCGGATTTCATTAAAACCAGAAATATTTGAATCTGTTTAACTATATATTTCTAACGAATGTGAAAATTTCAGATTTCATAATGGGGATAGAAAGTTATGTCTAGATTAAAATTCAGAATAGTCGCTATGGAATTTATATATTTTTTACATAATATAAAGCCCTTAAAAATGGCCATTTTTCAGACGGTCTCCAAATTTGACGAAATTAGTTTTGTTAGGGCCGTATCATCAAAACATAACTAGATTTATTTTTCTGGAATTTTTCGAGATAGTATGTGGCCCCAGTACTTTTAAATGTACGTTGAAATCAATTTTGAACGTTAAATTAATTTATATTTTAATTTTAACAAAAACTGATTGAAACAATCAAATTGGCTTACGGGGCATATCCCATTGTGTTCGAAATGGGGGAAATTAGCAAGGGACGATTGTCGTTGGGTTCGATTTGGAGATTGAAGGAGAAAGTTGCTTTTTTTTCAAAAAATAAAAATAGTAATAATGTTTGGAGGGTCAAACGGGGTCAAACCCCTAATTCAATCTCGTGGTTAAACGAGAAGCCCACCCCTACATTTCAAAACCCGTCGCTCCTCCAATCAGACTCCCGCCACCCTCGCCTGGCCCGCCGCCGCCCTCGTTGCCGCCGCCGCTTCTTCCCCCACGACCGTGCCCTTCTTCCCCTACCGTCGTCGCTCAGGCGTTGGCCTCCCCATCGCCTCCTCCTCTATAAAAAAACTCCATTGCCCTTATTAAATCCAAACCGCCACGCCTCCGGCCAAACCAGACCACCCCTCCGCCGGCGCAGCACCACCTCAGACCTCGGCGCCGTCCCCTCCTCTTTGCACTACTGTAAGTTTTTTATATTTATTTATTTTAATATATTTTGAAAAATGTGATATATATATATGTAGCGAGGATAAAAATATGATTTTTATTACATAAGGAGCATTATAAAAATATGATTTTTATTATTTGAATGGCATGACAAAATTATGATTTTTATTATTTGAATGGCGTGATAAAAATATGATTTTTATTATTTGAATGGCATGATAAAAATATGATTTTTATTATTTGATGGCATGATAAAAATATGATTTTTATTATTTGAATGGCATGATAAAAATATGATTTTCATTATTTGAATGGCATAATGGAAATATGATTTTTATTATTTGAATGGCATGATAGAAATATGATTTTTATTATTTGAATGGCATGATAAAAATATGATTTTTATATATGTAGTAGCGTTATAAAAATATGGTTTTTACATATGTAGTAGTGTTATAAAAATATGATTTTTATATATGCAGTAGGATTATAAAAATATGTTTTTTTAAATATATGGTAGCGATGCAAAAATATAATTTTTATATAAATAGTAATTATATAAAAAGACGACTTTTACATATATCATTTTAGAATAGAGAATTGATTTATATATATAATACCATTATAAAAATTTGATGTATATATATAGTAGCGTTATGAGAATGTGATTTTCAATAATATATAGCAAGATAAAAATGATTTATATATATAGTGTTGTTAAAAATATGATTTTTAATATAAATCGCGAGAAACAGATTGCATTGGAACACGGTGAAGTACACGACGCGCTGAAACAAATCTAAATCCAATATCCGCCAATTAAAGAATGACGGAGTGGAAACCAAAGGTGAGAACTCCTTCTCACTTAATTTATTTTATAATTAAAAATATTCTAGGTTGTAGATGGGGCTTAGAAGCCCCCGACATTATTTATTATACAAACAATATTATGTGGAGTTCAACACTCGAATTCGCATAATCACATAATTGAAAGCGATGTATGGATATTACCGACACACGGATTCCATACTCCGCAAATAGCCACTTATGGCGCTGTAAATGGAATTGGGGTAGTTGAGTATTTATTTATTTGGATCTTCTGCGTGATTTGATAGTGATTGTAAAATTGGATTTGATTTGGATGTGAATTGGTTGGTGTAATGGCGCGAGCTAGTATTAGGTGAGGGATAAGGCTAGACCTTATTCCGGTTCTAGTATCGTGTCATTATGCTGCCAAAATTTTCTAAAAAGTGTTAGACAAATTTAGTTAGTTGAAAATATTATTTTTAGCTTATAACTGCGATAAATAAAATAATTATTGGGTAGTTAAAAATAAATTTACACTTCCATTTACAACTCGGACGACTTGTTTATGCTCGTCGATTTTTGTGATATCGATTGGGATGATAATTTTTACACATCACCCAAGTGCACAAATAATAATAATAATTTGATGGTTGAAACCCCACACGGGTATTGGGATGATATTTGACGTACACTAATCCCAATTTTTTAGTTGTATGTCAATTAATTAGTTGACAGACTTTTGTAAGCGTTAGTTATTTATATTTAATGCTTATGCAGTTGTGTAACGCACTTTGGACGATGGTTGGTTGTTTATCATTGGTGTTATATACATGTGCTGTATAAAATCCATATAACTAATATTATATGGTAATTAATTGGGTTTGGTTCCAATTCGGAAGGAACAAATATTTTAAATTAAGAAATATTTTAAAATAACGAAGACCGAATATTTTAAAATAACGAATATTTTAAAATAATATTCTGTAAATGATTAAAATATGATTTTGATGTCCAATATGGGATGGACACGAAAATGTTGAAATATATGAAGCCGTATTGTTTGGATTTGCGTCATTTTAACGTGAACGATATTTATATCGATTTTATTCATTTTTATAATGAATATCAAAAAGGAATTGATTTCAGAATCAGATATTATGAAAATATTATCATTTAAATATTAAAACGATAAGGAGTATTAATTTTGGTTTGTAACTGAAATGAAAGTGGGAATCGTTTTAAAATGAATTTGTAAACGATTTATAAAATACGTTTTAAATGGAAATAGACGAAATACAATATATATATTATATATTTAATGGCCTGAATAGAACACACTGCGCCGCTACCATTCGCAAATTTCGACCATTGACTTCGAATTGACATTACGGGAGATCCGACTGTCGGATTCTCCTAAAACCAGGACTGTTGAGTTTGTATCGAAAAGAGCTTTCCGACGAATATAAGAGATTTGAAATCTAATGGTGGGATTTGGAATTATGTCCAAATCAAATTTGGAAAAGATCGCTGTAAGTGCAGTTCGATGACCGTTTATAGAAATCGACTGAAAGATCCTAAATAAAAATTATTAAAAGTATTAATAATTTGTGTAAAATCATAATTAATGATTTGGAAAGAATTGGGGTGAAAAATTCCATATTTGAAAAGATAATAAAAATTTTTTTATCGAAATGAACTAGTTATTAACTAGAATTATAATCCAATTATTTCTAAATAAATAAATTGGATTGAGAATGGGTTTTAATATAACCAGAATATCCAATATATGAATTGGAGTGAATTTGAATGGGAATCATATTCGGAATATTTCGATGTTGGATTTCGTGATTATACAGATATTATTGTGGAATTTGGAAGATATATTTATATTGTTATTTCCAATATGATAATTGTTGGTTTCAGAATTTGGTATTGAATATAAGCCGGTATAATTTCTATTTACTGCCTTGTATTTAATGTCAAATGGGATTTTGGGTTTGTCATGAATAGTGTCTTCAGTAACACTGTTCTTAAACCCAGTTGAGAAAAGAATAAATCATTTAATTAAGATTTAGAGAATTTTACCAATTAATTAATATTTAATTGGAATTGAATTAAGAATTGGATTTTTGGGTTTATAATGAACGATGTTTTAAACGACATTTGTTCCTTAGCCCGATTAACCGTAAAATGTAATTTGGAATTTATAAATCTTTTATTAAGATTTAATGGGAATTTTCCAAAGTAAAGTTTTCCAATTTAATATATTAAATTGGAATTGAATGGAATTCGATTTGGTAATAATCGAAGTGAGCTTATATAGAGGAAGACTGTTAATATATATGGAATTTAAAAGGCTTTGTCGTTATTCCATTTATATTATTAGTCGGATTCGGAAATTGATATTGATTATACTAGGGGTGGGCGCGGTTCGGTTTGGTGCGGTTTGGAGCTCAAACCGCTTCCGCACCGCATCAAACGGTTAATCAAAAATACAAACCATTATACTAACCATTCAAATGGTTCGGTTTCGATGTAATACGATCCGGTATTGGTTCGGTCTGGTTTGAACCTATATTGAATACGAAACAAGAGAATTACTTCCATCAACAATCAATTTATGATTATGACGTTGGGTCACTTGAAGGTTAAAACACACAGTGTTATCTTGAATTGATATAACTACAACATACGCTGAAAATAGAATATATATGGTTAAAATAAAAAGTTAGACAAGAATTTGTTAATCTTTTATCGTAAAATTACCCGTGTAGCTATGCGGTGCGGTTCGGTTTAACATGGTTTGCTAATAGTTCAAATCACAACTGAACCGTATCTTTGCAGGTCAGTTCGGTTTGGGTTGTTTGCTTTAGAAAGAGAATTTGGTGAGGTTTTCCGCACCGTTTATGCGGTCCGATCTGGGCAGTTTCCGGATTGCGGTGTGGTTTATGCACACCCCTAGATTATACATTGTTCTGTTTATCCGTGAAGATTCCATAATTAATGGAATGAGATTTTGGGTTTATCGCGAACTGTGTTTTAAATGGCTTTAGTTCTTTAACCTAGTAGAAGACAGGATTACATGTCTGACATTGTATTTCGAACTGTATTGTTGATCTCTGCTAAATATATATCTGTTTGGTGGTGGAGAATTTATTCTCTTGCTTAACACCCTTCTCTAAGACGTACGAGCTTAGAGGTTATATATCGGCAGCAATCAGTGGTACGGTGTAAATTGTCAATGCGGCATGTTTGATTTCCCAAAGTTAAATAATCATTAATATTGATTTTTGGAAAGATTAAAATTAAGTAGAGTATTAATGAACCTTTAATTAGACTGAAATGAGAATGTGATAATTTAAATTATCAAATTCGAGAAACGATCGAAAATGGAGTACCACCAGTTTTACTTTAGACGATAGTTAAATCTTTAATTAGATTTGAACGTGAAATAGTAACTAAGTTTACCGATAACATCATGGTGTTAGATATGTAGTATTACCAGTTTTGCTCCATGGGATGAATAGGTTGGGATTGGAATAATAAAAGAAATGATTACTTCGGTATGCTTCAATACTCCTGACTAGTTTATAAACTTTAATTTGGTTTAAATTGAGATCCAAAGGACGATTAAAGAATAAATTTAAAGAATTTATCTTTGATAAAATTAATGGGAACCTTTCCAAAAGGATATGAATATTTAAATAAAATTCTCCTGAAATGAAAATAAATATTCATTTACAAATCGGATGATTTGTTTATGTACACCCATTTAACTAACATGGATTGGGACGATAAATTTTACACATCGCTCAATTGCACAAATAATATTCAGTATTTATTGGTTGAAACCCCACACGGGTATTAGGATGATATTTGGCATACACTAATCCCAGTTGTTTAGTTCTGTGTCAATCAATTGGTTGACAGACTGTTGAGCGTTAATTATTTATATTTAATGGTTATGCAGTTATGTAATGCACTCTAGATGGTGGTTGATTGTGTATCATTATTGTTGTGTACATGTGACGTATGAAATCCATATAAATAAAATATATGGTAATTGACTGTGTCTGATTCCAATTCAGAAATAATGAATATTTTAAAATAATGAATATTTTAAAATAATGAATATTTTAAAATAATGAATATTTTAAAATAATATACAGTAAAGGAATAAAATGTGAATTTGATGTTCGGTTTTGAATGGACACGAAAACATTAAAATATATGAAGTCGTATTGATTTGATATGCGCTACTTTGACATGAATGATATTTATATCGATTTTATTCATTTTTATAATGAATATCGAAATAGGAAATTATTTCAAAATCTGATATTTTGAAAATATTACCATTTAAATATTATAATGATAAGGAGTATTCAATTTTGATTTAAAATTGGAATGAAAGTAGGAATCTTTTTTTAAAACGAATTTATGAAATACGTTTAGAGAAAAATATATATTACATATATTATGTATATTAATGGCTTGAATAGAACGCACCGCACTGCGACCGTTCGCGAATTTCGACCGTTGACTTCGAATTGACATTACGGGAGATTCGACCGTCGGATTCTCCTAAACCCGGAGCCGTTGAGTTTGTACCGGAAAGAGGTTTCCAATTAATATAAGAGATTTGAAATCTAATGGTTGGATTTGGAATTATATCCAAATCAATTTTTGGAAAAGGTCGCTGTAAATGCAGTTCGATGACCGTTTATGGAAATCGACTGAAAGGGCCTTAATAAAATTATTAAAAATATTAATAATTTATGTAAAATCATAATTAATAATTTGGAAAGGATTTGGATGAAAAATTCCAATTTTGTAAAGATAAAAGTATATTTTTATCAAAATGAACTAGTTATTAATACTAGAAAGATAATCCAACGTTTTTAAACAAATAAATTGGATTTGTGAATTGTTTTAATCTAACCAAACTTTTCCAGTGTATGAATTGGAATTGATTTGAATAGAAATAACCTCCGAAATATTTCAATATTGGATTCCGTGACTATACAGATATTTTGGAGGAATTTGAAAGATAGATATATATCATTATTCCCCACACGATATGTGTTGGTTTTAGAATTTGATATTGAATATAAGTCGATATAATTTCTGTTTAGAGCCTTGTATTTAATATCAAATTCAATTTTGGTTTTGTCGTGAATGGCATCTTAAATAACACTGTTCTTAAACCTCGTGTGAAAAGAATAAATCTTTTAATTAAGATTATTAGAGTTTCCATTTATATTTAATAATTGGAATAAAATGGAATGTGAATTGGGTTTATTGTGAACTGTGTTTTTAACGACATTCATTCTTTAACCCAATTTACAGTGAAATGTGATTTGGAATATATAAATCATTTATTAAGATTTAATGGAAATTTTCCAAAGTAAAGTTTTTCAATTTAATAAAATAAATTGTAATGGAATGGAATTCGATTTGGTAATTATCAAAGTGAGCTTCTATGGAGGAAGACTGTTAATATATATGGAATTTAAAAGGCTTTGTCGTTATTCCATTTATATTATTAGTCAGATACGGAAATCGATATCGATCATATATTGATCTGCTTTCCATGAGGATTCCATAATTAACAGAATGTGATTTTGGGTTTATCGTGAACTGTGTTTTAAATGACATTGGTTGTTTAACCCTATTAAAGGCAGGATTACATGTATAACATTAAATTTCGAATTGTATTGTTGATCTCTGCTATATATATATATATATATATATATATATATATATATATATATATATATATATATATGTGTGTGTGTGTGTGTTTGGTGGCGGAAAATTTATTCTCTTGCTTAACACCCTTCTTTGAGACGTATGAGCTTAGAGGTTATATATTGGCAGAAATCAGTGGTACGGTGTAGATTGTCGATGTGGCATTTTGTGTTTCCAAAGTTAAATAATCACTAAATAATGATTTTTGGAAGATTAAAACTAAATTGGCGTTTTAATGGATCTTTAATTAGATTGAAATGGAAATGTGATAATTTAAATTATTAAATTTGGGAAATGATCGAGAATGGAGTATCACCAGTTTTGCTCCAAGCGATAGTTAAATCTTTAATAAGATTTGAACGTGAAATGGTAATTAATTTTTACCGATAACACCGCGGTGTTAGATATGGAGTGTTGCCAGTTTTGCTCCATTGGATGAATAGGCTGGGATTGGGAAATAAATGATTATTTTGGTAAGGTTCGATAATCCTGACTAGTTAATAAAATCTTTTGAAATTGATATCCAAAGAAAGATTAAAGTATAAATTTAAAAGAATTTATATTTGATAAAATTAATGGGAACCTTTCCTAAAGGATATGAATATTTAAACAAAAGAATATTCTGAATTGGAATGAGGCGTATGATGTAATGACCCAGATTTCCATAACATTAGAGTTGACTATATACATCATACGTCCAACCCAAATATCACGAAAATACGAAACATTTTTTTTTAGAAGAAAGAGGTAGAAGAAGAACAGAACTAACAACACAGAATCTCACATCGCAGCGGAACAAAATATAATATATCACATCTTTGAAATACAAAATCTTAACTGTATAACATACACTTATCAGAGTACAACACTTACAACATAACGGAACAACTATAACTGGATAACGCTGAAGCCTCCTGCTCCAAGCTCCTTTAGATATATCTGAAAAATGCTGAACTACTTGACTGTCCGTACAAATTTAGGCACCCAAGAGTTTAGGTAGAACAAAACAAATAAACTCCAGGTCAGTCATGGGACTGGTATGAGTAAACAGTTTAAAAACAGTTTCAGAAAACTAAATGATATCTCATAAGACCACGCCGTATAACACGGAACGGGTTTTTCCCTTATGAGAATCCAACACTTGACTTATCCTTATATCAAAACTCTTTTGATATTATAATAATGTCTAAATCAAGTAAATAACAATCTAGTGGAACGTTTGCATCTCACGTTCCACATATATATACAATCAAAATCGCAAGCACGTATTGGGTAATGGATTTCCAACTATGACAAGGTATGGAACCACCTTCCGCTGGTATATCTCTAGAGGAGAATACACCGAGTTCAACAAGAACATCTTGCAACTCAGCCACACATGACCGACCACTCATTTCGCTTGAGTGTATCGAATGTATATCACCAACGATTGGGATCAGCAACCGTTTCCCGAATGGGACAGCATCGACAATAGATTTTTAGAAGTAAATGAAACTCTAGATCAGGTGATTATACACCCTAATAGGTGCGACCTACATAGCCATGCTGCTTGCCCGATTTCTGTCATTTACCGGATGTTGAGGCTAGAAGCTACGCTTTATCATCACACCAGATTCACTTCGAATGTCACATCGTCAGATCCATCGAAAATCACTAATTGACGTCTACAACAGTACATTACGTGTCAGCTAAAAGAAGTTTCCTCCTCCGCTTCCACTCTTGGTACAGTTGAAGAAATCAATGTACGTGACCTTTCTGGAAATACTCTGTCAGACATTCATCCATACAAGTCACCCAGGAACAGGATGAACCGAAGGTACTATTTCTATTAATAGAAAAAGTCCTTGCACTCTACTCCGTCTTCGATTATCTTCATATAATCCGATTCGCACGCTACTGCCGATATGGAGTGGTTCTTCGGATAATAATCCAACCGGTCTCTCCATATTGACAACGATGGTCAAAACTTCGATAGTCTGTGATTTAACTATCGAATAAAAACAAGTGTTTCGATAGTCGATGATTTAACTATCGAATAAAACAAGTGTTCATTCAAACAACCAATAATCACTGAGCCTTTAATTAATATTCCATTAATTAAATCTCCTTTCTATTTCTTTATCAATATTTGTTAATCAAATATTTCAATAACCATATTGCCCTTTTTCGTTCTTTGGAAAACATTTCCATATATCGCCTCCCTTTATTTTTCTAGCTTTAGAAATATTCATTATTCTATTTCCAAGTTTTGAACATATTTGGGTTAAAACAGATGTTGTGTAAAACATCGTTACGACAACCCAAATACAGTATTTAACTAATTCTCATTCCACATTGATCTTCGAGCCTGAATCTTGCTACTTATCGGTATATCATGAAATCAACCAAGTTGGGGTATAATTACCTCTCAGACCTTGACTGAATAACATTTAACGTCAAAACAGACAAGACTACTTACTCGAATAACCAATACCATACCACTACTTTTTCACTTTTAAACACATGTATACTTTCTCTTTTATCCTTACGAGGTTTTATTCTTATACTTCCTTTTTGATTATACTATTCTATTTCTAAGTTCGTTTTCTTATCGACTTCTATATATTTTGATACGTTGATTTCTAACTATCAAATTATCTTAAAAATATTCTATCTCCTTAAATTCCCGGAAAAATTCGCCATAACCTCCTTTGTACCGGGAGCATCGGGAAATTTCAAATAGCTTTCCCGGTCCTTCTCATTTCAGAAAGAAAAAGAAAAAGCCAAGCGGCTTGCCGATACGGCGCATAAAATCTCATATAAGAATTTAAATACGTACCTTTTTGTCGGGCATTCTATTTATTTCACTTCTATACTTTATTCCATACATGTCTCCTGTATGTCTATACCTGTCCAATCTATTTTAACTATACCAATCGTTTTAACTCAATTTGTTAATTAAATATGTTGCTTAACCTTTCAGTCTATTTCTCTTTTAATATTTGAATTCTATATTCAAACTCCAATTCGCTTCTATTATTCAATTTCCATAGTTTAAAGTCTGTTTGAATTTCTATATTCAAATCTATAATTTAAAGTCCATTTGAATTTCTATATTCAAATCTATAGTTTAAAGTCCATTTGAATTTCTATATTCAAATCTATAGTTTAAAGTCCATTTGAATTCTCGGCATTATTTATAAACAACGTTTATAACTTCAATTCAAATCCCACCTTTCCATTTATAAACAACGTTTATAAATTCAATTCAAATCCCATATTTTCATTTAAAAACAAAGTTTATAAATTCGATTCAAATCTCATCTTTCCATTTATAAACAAAGTTTATAAATTCGATTCAAATCTCATCTTTCCATTTATAAACAAAGTTTATAACTTCATACTTGTTTTATATACCTTCAAACAAGTTAATATTTTCTGTAGTTTTATTTAAAATTCAAATTCTATTTATAAAAATAGAATTCCCTTTTTATATCTCAAATACCCTTTCAGGGTATTTTATAAATCAATATCCCAAGCCCCAGTGATATTTACACAATCAAATCAACCAATTTTCAATCATTTGATTTTTAACACATCATATATGAATATATATGAAATCAAACAAACAACAACAGATAATATATTTTTGAGGAATCCAGTTGGATTCCTCCAACCTGTTTTCCTGCATCCACAGACGTTAGTCAACATAGTAATACCCATCCTGCTTCGAGGCAGGATATCGCGGTATAGATGGTCATCCACTAATCATAGCGTGGGGCGTATAGGGTAATCATCCGCTATGGTACCGCGGGCATCCGCTAATGAGACTGCGGGAATCCAACCAATCAACCCAATATATATATATAATAGTCTTAAATAACTAATATATATTTTAAATCAACCAAACAATATTCAAACAAGCATAGCAATTATTTTTAACAACTAGAAATAATTCTAATTAAATGGTGAGTGAGGTTTACTCACCGGGATTTTAATTTGCAGAATATCCAATTAAATCTCCATATCATCTCGGCTACGAATTTATTTGAATCGTTTATCTTGCACCTACAATTATATATTTTATTTGTCTATTATCATTTATTTATTTAAATTAACGAACAAATAAACAAACGAATTATTCAATGTGTTTTTAAATTTTGAGAAACATATACCTTGTAGTTTTCGATCAACCTCCCAGTAATACTTCAAAATCATTCAGCCCACTATCTCAAATTTTCAACCAAAAACCATCACTGTACTGATCAGTGAACCCTCTCTCATTTGGCTTCTCAAATCCGAGCTTCACTTCTCCATTGCCAAAACTGCAGCTCCACACTTTTGTGACCATCGCAGCCCCCAATCTTAAGTCCGCTGCTAAAACCATCGACAGTTAAATGCCCCATTTCCTCCTCTACAGTAAACAACGAACACCATTCCACCACGGTTGACTTGTCAATTCCAAATGGCCCAGAACTTCCCCGATTCTGACAGCAACCACGATTACAAACTCGTGAGGCCGTCACTTCGAACCCTCAAAACCATACATGCCTGTCGCGATGTTCATCTTTGACCCCCTTCGAAACTCGACGTCGCACAAAATTGGAACTCGTGACCTGTCAGATCGAAGAACCCCCAAATCGCGAGTACCTGTGTCGAGCTTCCAAGGTCAGCGTACGAGAGGAGGGGACGACCCCTTTAATCATCGAATCGAGATGATTTCAATTCGCGTTTTGAATCGAAGAGGATGCGACTGCTTCCCCTTTTTATTTTGAACGATTGTGAAGGATATTAATGGAGCGTGGCCATTTATAATTGAGGCTTTGTTTTCCAGACGTGTGGTTTTAAATGGAAGGAGATGTGGCCATTTCTGTTCGAAGCATTGATTTCTTCGATTATCACTGAGCAGCGAATGAATAAGAAATCAAACGGGGAAGATTATATCGCGTTATTTATAAAGTTTAATACTTCCGTATGAAGTAAATGTTCTGTGGTTTTGAAAGGAACAGTAAGGCCTCCTTGTTGGTTTGTTTATATCCACAAACTATGATATTTTTATTTTTATTTTAATTAGTTATAAACCGGTATCCTTTAATTAAAATACCTATGGTTCTGAACTCCTTCCTGAACCCAACAACTGTCAATCTTATGGTAAAACAACTATTCTGAACCCACTGGGATACGTATCGAAGTCCAGTTCGATCATCCGGAACAGATATTAATTTAAATTGATATAAATAAAATTTCAAATCATTTAAATTCTTCGATAAATAATTAAATATTATTATTCAAATTTAAACAGGAGTTTGAATTGATTATCTGAACTGTTCCAATTCAGTGTTGACTTTGAATTCAAATAAATTAAATTTTGTATTTCGATAATTATATATATTCGAAATAAATCATATTTCGATTTTAAATTGGTAACTAAATATAAAAATTCATTTATATTTTATCAACAAAATATTTAAATCCGTATTAAATATTCTAAATTAACCCCTAAGAATCCGGGTCATTACAATCTTCCCCACTTAAAATAATTTCGTCCTCGAAATTGCTAAGGTAGAAAAAGTGCTACAAACCCATTAACTTTTCAGAACTTATTTATGTTGATACTCAACATTTCAAACTTCCTTGCATAACTCTCTTTCGAATAGATTCCATATTCGATAACTCCTCCCTTCGAATAACTATATTCGATAATCTCTCTTTCGAATAACTAGATTCGAAAACCTTTCTTCGAATAAACTATATTCGATTTACTCTATCAATTTACTCTTATCAATTAACTCTATTGGATTTAACTCTTTTCGATTAACTCCATCGAATAACTAAATTCGATAACTCCTTCGAATAACCAATATTCTATAACTCACTTTGATTAAACTAATCGATAACTCTTTCGATTAACTAATAATCGATAACTCCTTTAATTCTATCCGAATAAACTAATATTCGATTTAACTCCACTCGCTTGACTCTAGATCGCAGCGATCACAATGGTTACGCCTGATTCCCCCAGGAAACATCCGACCGCCCTATGCTATCTGCAGCCCTACGAATTACGCTAGCAGTCGTATGAAATGGCAACTTATCCTGAGTAACTATGTTTGACCGACTCTATCTCAATAACTATATTCGATCAACTTTAATTGAATAACTAACATTCAATTAAATTCTAATTCGATTAATTATGTTCAATTAACTTTATCTGGTTACCTCTTTATTTGAATAACAAATATTTGATAAATTCTAATTGAATAACTAATATCCAATTAACTCAACGGATTAACCCTAACTGATTAAATCTAACTGGTTAATTCTTTCTCTAATCGATTTATCCTAACTCTAATCGATTATTTCTAACTCTAATCAATTTTTCTTATTCGAATATCTCCTATTGGATAACGTTTATTCATTTATAAAGATTTACTTTTAGTAACGGTTCTTCACTTTATAAATGTTCTCTTTAATAACGTTACTTCACTTATACAAGTGTTGTGTACCCTCTTCTATTTAAAACTATCGGTGTTAAAAACCAATCTCTTCTCTATATAAGTTCACACTTATATATTCCATTTATCGAATGATAAATATTTAATTTAATTTATAAACTGTTATTTACAAATTAATCTTTTATATTTATCTGTTAAAAACAGATTTCCATTTTCTATTCATCTCTTCTAAATATTCTTTTGATTAAATTCTATTTATTTAACATATAGATATCTCATTTATAACATTCTATTTATTTTCTATAAATAAATATTTCCATTGAATCTATTTGTAAATGTTTTTACAAATATTCCCTTCTAAATTCTTATTTGTAAATGTTTTTACAAATATTTCTCCTTCTATTTGTTTGCACATAACTTCCTTTGTATTTGTGTTACAAATATATTTCCTTTATTCACACCCAATTCATATTCACATTGATTTTACTCAATTTATTCGTTTCGATCAGTTTAACTTACTTAAGTTAAATTTAATTTCAATCATTCAAATTCCCATTAACTAGTTGCTAATTAACCGTTTTGCCTATTTCACCTTTTTTTATTTGAATATAACTTGTTCAAATATATGTCAATTTAATTATAGACTAATCTAATTATATTTTCAACTCGAGTTATATTTCGATTTCGAATATAAATCCTCATTCTCTTTTATTTATCCAAAAATTCAATTTCGATTCAAATTTCCTTTAACTATTTATTTTCCAATTTAGTTAATTCTATTTAACCATTTAAAATATGATTTTTGTCTTAAAAATCATTTCACTTACTTCACTGGAGTTCATATTTATTTTATATCTCCAGTCTATATTTTCCTCATGGCCATTCGGATTTTATTTACTTTAAAAATCCTTTTACTTATATATATAAACCATTGTGGTTTTTAATGGTTTCTGGCGCTGCTTTTCTAAAAATTTGATTTTGACATAACTCAAAATCTATACGACGAAATCCAGATTTTTCTCTTTCATTAGAAAACTATTGTTCAACCGGTCCCGACGATTCTTGTTTCACAGAATTCCGACTTCAATTGAGTTCTGTATATTAAATCGAAGTTCGAATCGCCAATTTACGAACTGCCGCGCTATGGCGAGCTCGTTTTAATTATATTTATAAATATAAACGTTTTAACTTTGTTTATACTAAATTCAACTCCATTCTGATATATTTTTAATATATATCAAATCCATTTCAACATAATATTCCCGATCTATTTCTCTTCAAACATTCAAGTCCTCTACATTTGCAATATTCAAATTCCATTTGAATTTCTTTATTCAAACTCTATATTTGAATTTCCTTCTATTCAAATTCTATTTGAATTTCCTTCTATTCAAATTCTAATTCAACTTCTTATCTTCAAATTCTATTTGAAATCCTTCATTCAAAAACCCATTTCAAATCCCTTATTCAAATTCCATTTGAAATCTTTTTTTTTTCTATTTCTATTTAAATTCCTTTGTTCAATTTCTATTTGAAATCCTTTGTTCAATTTAAATTCTATTTCAAACTCTATATTTTCTTGAATTCTAATATTCAACCTCCACTTTATATTCTCTTTGAAATTCTATTTAACCAAATTCCATTTGAATTCTAATATTCAAATCTCTATTTGACTTTTCTTTATTCAAATCCATTTGAATTCCTTTGAATTCAAATTCCATTTCAATTTTTCTTATACAATTTCTATTTGAATTTTCTTTATTCAAACTCATTTGAATTCCTTTGAATTCAAATTCTATTTCACTTCTATCTGAATTATATATATATATATATTCAAATTCCTTTATTTTACTTCTATTTGAAATCTATATTTCAATTCCCATTTCAAAATTCCTCTGAATTAATATAAATATATACATATATTTATATATATATCCCAAATTCAAAACATTTGAATTTTCAAACAACTTGTTTCTTTTAAACAAATTCCATCAAAAACTTTTCTAAGGCAGCAATTCATCACTTAGAAACTCGAAAATGAACACTGATGATGTTGCGACCATCATCAGAATTATTTCCCAGCTACTCAATGAGTTCAGTGCTTTATTCCTTTCAAACCCCATTTAGAAAAATATTTTCCAAACTCCCAGGATTTTAAATTCTTAATTCTGGTTGGAATTCAATTTCAGTTTATCACATTTGTATATTTAATTTCATATACAAATTCCATTGGTTATATATATAACTTTTTCTATTTTTATAATCTAATTTGATTATAATCCTAACAATCAACTTAACTATTTGAAAACAATATCGTGTCCAATCTTCTGTTCAAGTGTTTATAAACTCCTATCGACTTCGTGGCGTCCCACGATTCGACCAAAATTTATAATCCACTCAACAGACTAGTCAACACAATATAAAACAGTTTTTATATCAAATACAAATACGCTCTCTCGTATATATATACGCTCAACTCATTCTAGGATACTACTGATCCTATCTCTAATGAGCACAATTCCACACAGCCTAGGTATTCGTTCAACCTAAGCTCTGATACCAACTGTAATGACCCAGATTTCCATAACATTAGAGTTGACTATATACATCATACGTCCAACCCAAATATCACGAAAATACGAAACATTTTTTTTTAGAAGAAAGAGGTAGAAGAAGAACAGAACTAACAACACAGAATCTCACATCGCAGCGGAACAAAATATAATATATCACATCTTTGAAATACAAAATCTTAACTGTATAACATACACTTATCAGAGTACAACACTTACAACATAACGGAACAACTATAACTGGATAACGCTGAAGCCTCCTGCTCCAAGCTCCTTTAGATATATCTGAAAAATCCTGAACTACTTGACTGCCCGTACAAATTTAGGCACCCAAGAGTTTAGATAGAACAAAACAAATAAACTCCGGGTCAGTCATGGGACTGGTATGAGTAAACAGTTTAAAAACAGTTTCAGAAAACTAAATGATATCTCATAAGACCACGCCGTATAACACGGAACGGGTTTTTCCCTTATGAGAATCCAACACTTGACTTATCCTTATATCAAAACTCTTTTGATATTATAATAATGTCTAAATCAAGTAAATAACAATCTAGTGGAACGTTTGCATCTCACGTTCCACATATATATACAATCAAAATCGCAAGCACGTATTGGGTAATGGATTTCCAACTATGACAAGGTATGGAACCACCTTCCGCTGGTATATCTCTAGAGGAGAATACACCGAGTTCAACAAGAACATCTTGCAACTCAGCCACACATGACCGACCACTCATTTCGCTTGAGTGTATCGAATGTATATCACCAACGATTGGGATCAGCAACCGTTTCCCGAATGGGACAGCATCGACAATAGATTTTTAGAAGTAAATGAAACTCTAGATCAGGTGATTATACACCCTAATAGGTGCGACCTACATAGCCATGTTGCTTGCCCGATTTCTGTCATTTACCGGATGTTGAGGCTAGAAGCTACGCTTTATCATCACACCAGATTCACTTCGAATGTCACATCGTCAGATCCATCGAAAATCACTAATTGACGTCTACAACAGTACATTACGTGTCAGCTAAAAGAAGTTTCCTCCTCCGCTTCCACTCTTGGTACAGTTGAAGAAATCAATGTACGTGACCTTTCTGGAAATACTCTGTCAGACATTCATCCATACAAGTCACCCAGGAACAGGATGAACCGAAGGTACTATTTCTATTAATAGAAAAAGTCCTTGCACTCTACTCCGTCTTCGATTATCTTTATATAATCCGATTCGCACGCTACTGCCGATATGGAGTGGTTCTTCGGATAATAATCCAACCGGTCTCTCCATATTGACAACGATGGTCAAAACTTCGATAGTCTGTGATTTAACTATCGAATAAAAACAAGTGTTTCGATAGTCGATGATTTAACTATCGAATAAAACAAGTGTTCATTCAAACAACCAATAATCACTGAGCCTTTAATTAATATTCCATTAATTAAATCTCCTTTCTATTTCTTTATCAATATTTGTTAATCAAATATTTCAATAACCATATTGCCCTTTTTCGTTCTTTGGAAAACATTTCCATATATCGCCTCCCTTTATTTTTCTAGCTTTAGAAATATTCATTATTCTATTTCCAAGTTTTGAACATATTTGGGTTAAAACAGATGTTGTGTAAAACATCGTTACGACAACCCAAATACAGTATTTAACTAATTCTCATTCCACATTGATCTTCGAGCCTGAATCTTGCTACTTATCGGTATATCATGAAATCAACCAAGTTGGGGTATAATTACCTCTCAGACCTTGACTGAATAACATTTAACGTCAAAACAGACCAGACTACTTACTCGAATAACCAATACCATACCACTACTTTTTCACTTTTAAACACATGTATACTTTCTCTTTTATCCTTACGAGGTTTTATTCTTATACTTCCTTTTTGATTATACTATTCTATTTCTAAGTTCGTTTTCTTATCGACTTCTATATATTTTGATACGTTGATTTCTAACTATCAAATTATCTTAAAAATATTCTATCTCCTTAAATTCCCGGAAAAATTCGCCATAACCTCCTTTGTACCGGGAGCATCGGGAAATTTCAAATAGCTTTCCCGGTCCTTCTCATTTCAGAAAGAAAAAGAAAAAGCCAAGCGGCTTGCCGATACGGCGCATAAAATCTCATATAAGAATTTAAATACGTACCTTTTTGTTGGGCATTCTATTTATTTCACTTCTATACTTTATTCCATACATGTCTCCTGTATGTCTATACCTGTCCAATCTATTTTAACTATACCAATCGTTTTAACTCAATTTGTTAATTAAATATGTTGCTTAACCTTTCAGTCTATTTCTCTTTTAATATTTGAATTCTATATTCAAACTCCAATTCGCTTCTATTATTCAATTTCCATAGTTTAAAGTCCGTTTGAATTTCTATATTCAAATCTATAATTTAAAGTCCATTTGAATTTCTATATTCAAATCTATAGTTTAAAGTCCATTTGAATTTCTATATTCAAATCTATAGTTTAAAGTCCATTTGAATTCTCGGCATTATTTATAAACAA
The DNA here is from genome assembly GCA_030737875.1 of Allium sativum. NCBI lineage: Eukaryota > Viridiplantae > Streptophyta > Magnoliopsida > Asparagales > Amaryllidaceae > Allium > Allium sativum. Next base: position 44,438,835 of record CM060915.1, on the reverse strand, counting down.
CGTTTATAACTTCAATTCAAATCCCACCTTTCCATTTATAAACAACGTTTATAAATTCAATTCAAATCCCATATTTTCATTTAAAAACAAAGTTTATAAATTCGATTCAAATCTCATCTTTCCATTTATAAACAAAGTTTATAAATTCGATTCAAATCTCATCTTTCCATTTATAAACAAAGTTTATAACTTCATACTTGTTTTATATACCTTCAAACAAGTTAATATTTTCTGTAGTTTTATTTAAAATTCAAATTCTATTTATAAAAATAGAATTCCCTTTTTATATCTCAAATACCCTTTCAGGGTATTTTATAAATCAATATCCCAAGCCCCAGTGATATTTACACAATCAAATCAACCAATTTTCAATCATTTGATTTTTAACACATCATATATGAATATATATGAAATCAAACAAACAACAACAGATAATATATTTTTGAGGAATCCAGTTGGATTCCTCCAACCTGTTTTCCTGCATCCACAGACGTTAGTCAACATAGTAATACCCATCCTGCTTCGAGGCAGGATATCGCGGTATAGAAGGTCATCCACTAATCATAGCGTGGGGCGTATAGGGTAATCATCCGCTATGGTACCGCGGGCATCCGCTAATGAGACTGCGGGAATCCAACCAATCAATCAACCCAATATATATATATAATAGTCTTAAATAACTAATATATATTTTAAATCAACCAAACAATATTCAAACAAGCATAGCAATTATTTTTAACAACTAGAAATAATTCTAATTAAATGGTGAGTGAGGTTTACTCACCGGGATTTTAATTTGCAGAATATCCAATTAAATCTCCATATCATCTCGGCTACGAATTTATTTGAATCGTTTATCTTGCACCTACAATTATATATTTTATTTGTCTATTATCATTTATTTATTTAAATTAACGAACAAATAAACAAACGAATTATTCAATGTGTTTTTAAATTTTGAGAAACATATACCTTGTAGTTTTCGATCAACCTCCCAGTAATACTTCAAAATCATTCAGCCCACTATCTCAAATTTTCAACCAAAAACCATCACTGTACTGATCAGTGAACCCTCTCTCATTTGGCTTCTCAAATCCGAGCTTCACTTCTCCATTGCCAAAACTGCAGCTCCACACTTTTGTGACCATCGCAGCCCCCAATCTTAAGTCCGCTGCTAAAACCATCGACAGTTAAATGCCCCATTTCCTCCTCTACAGTAAACAACGAACACCAGTCCACCACGGTTGACTTGTCAATTCCAAATGGCCCAGAACTTCCCCGATTCTGACAGCAACCACGATTACAAACTCGTGAGGCCGTCACTTCGAACCCTCAAAACCATACATGCCTGTCGCGATGTTCATCTTTGACCCCCTTCGAAACTCGACGTCGCACAAAATTGGAACTCGTGACCTGTCAGATCGAAGAACCCCCAAATCGCGAGTACCTGTGTCGAGCTTCCAAGGTCAGCGTACGAGAGGAGGGGACGACCCCTTTAATCATCGAATCGAGATGATTTCAATTCGCGTTTTGAATCGAAGAGGATGCGACTGCTTCCCCTTTTTATTTTGAACGATTGTGAAGGATATTAATGGAGCGTGGCCATTTATAATTGAGGCTTTGTTTTCCAGACGTGTGGTTTTAAATGGAAGGAGATGTGGCCATTTCTGTTCGAAGCATTGATTTCTTCGATTATCACTGAGCAGCGAATGAATAAGAAATCAAACGGGGAAGATTATATCGCGTTATTTATAAAGTTTAATACTTCCGTATGAAGTAAATGTTCTGTGGTTTTGAAAGGAACAGCAAGGCCTCCTTGTTGGTTTGTTTATATCCACAAACTATGATATTTTTATTTTTATTTTAATTAGTTATAAACCGGTATCCTTTAATTAAAATACCCATGGTTCTGAACTCCTTCCTGAACCCAACAACTGTCAATCTTATGGTAAAACAACTATTCTGAACCCACTGGGATACGTATCGAAGTCCAGTTCGATCATCCGGAACAGATATTAATTTAAATTGATATAAATAAAATTTCAAATCATTTAAATTCTTCGATAAATAATTAAATATTATTATTCAAATTTAAACAGGAGTTTGAATTGATTATCTGAACTGTTCCAATTCAGTGTTGACTTTGAATTCAAATAAATTAAATTTTGTATTTCGATAATTATATATATTCGAAATAAATCATATTTCGATTTTAAATTGGTAACTAAATATAAAAATTCATTTATATTTTATCAACTAAATATTTAAATCCGTATTAAATATTCTAAATTAACCCCTAAGAATCCGGGTCATTACATATGATGTGTTTTTGTAGCACTTTATTATTGATTATAAAATACGCGGGTTATCCGGAAAGACCGGGTTTATCCCATTCTGAATAACCAATACGACGACTATAAGTCGACGTTGAAGACGGTGGTTGAAGACCATAGATCTTCACATCGTTTGGATGATTACTGATGTCTTGATTGGGCCATACACCCAAGACAAGGTAATAAGTGGTGATCCTCCAGACGTACTTGGAGATCGACCGGATATGCGAGGACCTCTGTCCTGCATTAGACTTATGGGATGAGGAATATGGTGCCTCTGGTTTTATTCCGACCCAGAACGGACTTGTAAATGGATGTGTGTCTGACATTGGATTTTATTCTATGTTGATTGATTTCTTTTAAATATATATCTGCTTGGTGGCGGAGAATTTATTCTCTTTCTTAACACCCTTCTGCGAGATGTACGAGCTTAGAGGTTATATATTGATAGACATCAGTTGCATGGCGCGAATTGTCACTATGGCATGCTAAGATGCAAATGATCAAGGCTTTTGTTGAAAAGCAGAGTCTTGTGGTTGATGGTCAAAGCACGATTTTAATTAGCATAGCTTAGTTTATAGCGTTAATTCGCGATCCTCACACCTCGGTATGAGTTAAAAACGAGATAAGGGACGCAGTGAGTGCACACGTTTCTTTCTAGTTATGGGTGGTGTCATGGTATGGAGTCCAGACATTTTTAACTTATGTGGATGATGGTATGAGGCGCCTCGGACTTGAGTCCCTAGTGGCTCTTGATATGGTCGACATACTGACTATTTTAAAGGTCTGATAGCAGCAGGAAATGTGTGTTCAGGAATAATTATTCCACTAAAGTATGTGTGGACCGACACTGCAGGATCCAAGGGTTGCCCGTAAGTGTAATCCTGGGTCATTTTGCTAGAGGTGATCTGAATCGGTGAGGAGACCATGTGTGGCCTCGACTCATGATGGAAATCCAATTTCCAATACGTGGCATTTCAGTTTTAATTGTAGAGCCTAGTATGGCGACATGACGTATGGTCCCATGCCATCTATGATTGATACATTTATATTTGAAGTTGATTTTGACACTATACACTTAAAGTAATATCAAAATAATTTTGTTTTATACGTACTAAGCATATTTGGCTATTATAAGAGAAAACTCTATCCTCCGGCTTGCGTTGCATTGTGTTATGGGATCTGAGTCTAATAATAGCTTTATTTTTCCAAAATGCATTGCGCTGTTTGATTTATGCTATAGCGACCCATATTCTACGCATCAAAGGATCGTAGAATATTTATTTCTTCCACATACGAAGTCGTATGGTCGTGCAACTTTAGGAGACGACTATTGGGGTCATTTCCCATGTTCACGATTTTTGCCGAATTTTAAATGATCGTTTTGCCCTTGGTGAATCTTGTTTCGCCTATAACTTTTGATTGGTAAGGAGTTTTGACCTGAAACCACTTGCATTGGACCCGGGTGATCATTTACCTTTCCGTAGAGTGGTTATATAAATCAAACGGACTTACCGTTTAGGAAATATGGCTGAAATAAGGTTTGAAAGGTGAAACACAGCTTAACCGGGATTAATAGGGTAATTAGTGAAAGGGCCCATAACCCATTTCGGGATTAGGGTTATGGAGAGGCTGAAATCAGTTAGGAAACCATCTCATCTCAGCTTTCTAGCTGCCACAAACATTCTTTGAACCCTAGTAATGGCTTCCACCTTCTAAATTCATCTTAATCACTTTCTAATCCAATATTAAGCGAATCTACATCAAATCAAGGCGGATTGACATCAAATCAGAGTTAGGGCTGCTGTATTGCATAGGAATTCAACCCAAATCAGTGGAGTTTTAGATCTAAGAATTTATTTGTGGCTAAGGTGAGTGATTAGCATGTTTTACCACTAATTAGGGGTGATTAGTGATAATTAGCGAAATTATGCATCATAAAAATCTGGAAAAATATGTAAAAATTCTAAAATATTATTTTATGCCTCCAATAAAAAATTTGGATTAATTTGGATAAAGTTTGCTAATCGTATGGTTAGACATGCTTAAGGGGATTAGGGGGAAAATCATGCTTTTGGGTATGTTGGATCTAAAATGAGCTATATGCTTGATGTTTTGATCTTTTTGATTGAACCCATATGTTGTTATTGTTGTTTGTGATGTTTTGTGATTGATTAGTAAAGTTAGAATGGTTGAAAACGCCGTCGTATGGCAAGAATGGACGAAACAAGTTTGCTGGAAATGCTGCAGAGATCCGGATTGGATCGGATAAGGGGGATCGGATCAGATAACCGAACCAGAGTGGTGGCATCTCCAGCAGCGCACAAAGGCAAGGGGAACACGGAAGGCCACTCGCATTGAAGTTGGAGTTGTGATCGGATTGAAGCTTGGCATAGGATCAGATCGCACCAACTGGAGGATAAGAGGACCAGACCGAACCCAACTATAAGGACTGAACCGAACCTCACCATGGGCACCGAACCGAACCACACTATGAGGCACCAAACCGCACCATGGAGCATCACTACCTGAATCGAGGCAGTGGCATATACCGAACCGAACTGGATTTGGTATTACTTCTACCGGCGATCGTGAACTTTTCTGAAGACTAACTCCAATTCGACCAAAGCCCAAGATGCAAAGGAAGTCCAAGTGGGAAGTTATAACTTATGATCCAGATGGGAACCAATGAGTTAACTTCTAAAGTTGGGCTTTGTTGCAGGACATGTGCAAAGGGGTTATCGATATCTATAGCTTTAGTTCACCATTGAGAGACGGATTAGCGGATATGGATCAACGGAATGGGACCATTAAGACTCCCAAGGGCAAGTGATCGTAGCATGGCTATGAGTTAATGCAGTGGAGTCGCATGACTCCATGGGGAAAAGTGGACATAACAAATGATTAGTGGCTATGTATTAGTGCAATGGGGTCATTATGACCCTAAGGGAAAAGTGATCGTAGCAAAGGACTTGGTGATCAAAGTGGTGAATATCGTATACTTTACGCACTGAGTGAGAGATGTGAGGATGATTGCTATGTTCGATGTTTGCTATCACCATGACATGCACACCTCCTCCCCATTGTTTTCGCACCATGTGTTAGTGAAACCTTAGAATATTGTACATCTTGTTGTGCTAACTCTTTGGTTGCAGGTCTAGGTTCAGGCATGGTTATGCATACCTGTTATTGTTCTGTTTTTGCTGCTTATCGCTCATACCAGACTTTTGTCTGACCTATAGTTTTATGTCTCTTCTTATTACTTTGTGTGCTCCTAAACGAGCAGACTAGAGACAGGTTAGCTGGTTATGCACGAGTAGCTGTCCAGAGACGAGCAGGAGGCTTCCACGCACTATTTACATATATTCTCCCTGTGTTGTTGTTGGTCACTACTTTGGGCATTAGTAGTGTACCTTCCTATTTTTCTTTAGAGACAGTTTTAAAAGTTGTAATAATGATGGTCTGGATCAAAAGCTGTATTTTAAATTTTCCGCTGCTATGATGGTTTAGTTCTCAGCTTTTGCATTGTCTCCCTGTTTTATATAAAGTTATGTTATTATTATATCTTGTTCAATGCGTTGTGAGATATCCTACAGGTTCCTTGTTGATTCATCGTTCCATCTCTTTTTCTTTGACGACCGTACCGTGCTGGTTGGACATCGGTATAGCGCATTCCAGTGAAAAGTCGGTTGGTTCGGGGCGGGCTGCCACACTTGGTATCAGAGCTCGAGATTTGGTAGCTAACCTAGGGAAAGACATCAGGGAGAGATAGTATACGTATATGAGAGCATGTATTTGTGATATTTTGGTTTTCAAAAGCTATATATATACACTATTAGTATATCTAAGGATGAAGTCGCATTGCACTGGCACCACTAAGGAGATGGTTAATCGTTTTCTCTTTATAGATTGGACAATGAGCCAATATACAAGGGGTACGGGTTCAGGGGCCAATAATAGGAATGCTCCTGATATGAGGACGATGTTTACTACCTTCATGAGAGAGATTCTTAGGGATGTTCAGGGAGCAGTTCCTAATGTTGCTAACGTGGTGGTGCAGCGGTGCATGCGCCTAGAGCCGATTTCGCCAAGCTTTGCAAGGACTATACTAATCTTAGTGGGAAGTCGTTCTACGGAACGAAATCGGCTACGGATGTTCAAGATTGGCTGGATAGTTGTGAGCGCATCTTCGAGGATTTGGGAATCGATGATGCAATATAGAGAAAGCTAGCATCGCGTTAGCTTCAAGCATGGGCTATGAATTGGTGGAATGCTATCAAAGTGGCTACTCCAGAGGATCAAGTTACTTGGAATCGGTTTAAGACCCGATTCAGTGATAAATTTATCCCAGCTGCTTAGAAATCAGAATTGTTTAGGAAGTTTTTGGAGATTAAGCAAAATGGTAGGGCAGCCTCAGAGTATATTGTTGAATTCGATACCTTATCGAAATATGGATTATCTCTTATCGATATTGCCGAGAAGAAGAACGAGAAGTTCATAACTGGCTTAGATGAGTACTTGTGGGAAAGGCTGATAAATCATATAGATGAGACATTCAAATCTATTGTGGGGATGGCATTAAGATCGGAGAGCCTTTACCCCAAGTTGAAGGCCGAGGTTGCTATTACATCCGCAGGGGAGCCAAAGCTGCAGGCAAGCGGTGGAGGCAAGAATAATTCGTAGAATAAGAGAAAACAAAACCAAGCTAACGATGGTCAGAAAAAGAATAATAAAGATGTTGAGTGCTATAGCTATGGCAAGAAGGGCCATAATGCCAAAGATTGTCGAGCAAAGCCAGCGGACAAGAAGTGCTTCAATTGCGGCAAAATAGGACATCACAAGGATAAATGTCCACAACCCCCTAAAGAGAAGCATATTGTGAAAGCATATGCTATCAATGTTGTTCCTTCTTCGTCGAATGCCCCAACTGCGGCGGAGAAGGGAAAGAATATTGTCATTCAAGGTATGCTTTCTATTTATGATGTTCCTGTTCGAGTACTATTTGATACTGGGGCTTCCCATTCCTTCATATCTAGTGACCTGGTAGACGGGTTGGGATTGGAACCCGAGATAGTCAATAGACCTTTAGTTGTGACGAACTCGATTGGTGGTTCGACTAGCCTTAGTATGATTTGTCATAATTTGGTCTTATCGAGTCATCGATGTATGTTTGCTTGTGATTGCTTTGTTTTGGGCTTTACTGGGTTTGGCATTATTTTGGGAGTTGATTGGCTCCAAAGATATGGGGTGGTGGTAGACTGTGAGGGTCTTCGGTGAGTGCTAGAGGGGATGATGGGCGGAGGGTACTGTTTGGTGGCCTACCTAGTGATGGGGTGATGGCTAGTTTTCTAAATTCCCTCAGCATCCCGCATAATGAGTTGTCAGATGTGCCTATTGCTGGCGAGTATCTAGACATCTTCGAGAAGTGACCGGACCTCCACCACACCGAAAGATCGAGTTTCAGATTGATTTAGTGAAAGATGCCAGATCTATAGTGATGCCACTTCGTCGTATGAAAAGCCAAGAGAGCAGCGATAGCTCGGGGTGCAAGTAAGCGATCTTTTGAAGAAGGGATTTATAAGAAGTAGTGTTTTCGAGTGGGGAGCACCAGTTGTATTTGCTACCAAGGCTGATGGTTCCCTTTAATTGTGTGTGGACTACCACGAGTTGAATAAGGTGACTAGGAAGATTAAGTATCCTCTTCCACGGATTGATGATTTGTTTGATCAGTTAAGTGGAGCAAAAGTGTTCTCCCAGTTGGATCTCGCGATAGGTTTTCATCAGCTCCGAGTAGCAACTGAGAGTATTCCTAAAACGGAATTTCGGATGCCGTCTAGATTTTATGATTGGTTGGTCATGCCATTCGGGTTGACCAATGCACCAGCATATTTTGTGGATCTTATGAATAGGGTTTTCAGAGATCAATTGAATAAGTTTGTTCTTCTGTTTTTGGACGATATCCTGGTTTACTTGAGGACAGAGGAAGAACACAAGGAACATTTATGGACAGTGATGGAGGTGTTGAGGAAACACCAACTGAAAGAAAAATTTTCTATGTGTCACTTCTGGAGGAGGGAAGTGAGATTCTTGGGCTATGTTGTTTCAAAGGATGGTATTGCCGTGGATCCTACGAAGGTGGCTGCAGTGCAAGATTGGTCTACGTCCAAGAATGCAATAGATGTGAGAAGTTTCTTGGGATTGGCTGGATATTATCATAAGTTTATCCAAGACTTCTCCAAGATAGCGGCATCGTTAACTCAGTTAACCAAAAAGAATCAAGCTTTTGTTTGGGACGAAAGGTGTGAGAATGCATTCAAGAGTCTAAAGGAAAAGTTGACTGTGCACCAGTGTTAGTTATTCCTAAGGGGAACGAAGAGATGATGGTATACACGGGTGCCTGTGGTACCGGACTAGGTGTTGTACTGATGCAAGGAGGTAGGGTTATAGCTTATGCTAGTCGACAACTGAAACCAAATGAGAAAAGATATCGTACCCATGATTTGGAATTGCGATCATGTTCGCATTAAAGATGTGGATACATTATCTCTTGGGAGAACGATTCGAGTTGTTTATCGATCATAAGTCATTAAAGTATATTTTCTCTCAGATGGATTTGAACCTTCATCAGTAGAGATGGTTAGAGTTCTTGGGTTCATATGATTTCAATATCGCATACACACCCGGGAAGGGCAATGCGGTAGCCGATGCATTGAGTAGGATACATGCCAGCTTGGGAGCTATGTTTCTGGAATGGAAGCAACTGGAGTATATCACGGGATATGATTTCAGACCTGAGTGTGAATTAGATCCAGCAATGTTAGCATGTTTGATAATCAACCAACTTTGATTGAGCAGATTAGTTCTAGTCATAGGGACGATCCTAATCTATTGGAAGTCATCTCTACGGTAGAGATGGGTATTGATGATGAGAGAATGAACGAGTATGGTCTTGATTGAGATGGATGGCTTTGAAAGAATGGTAGACTAGTTGTACCCAATGTTAATGGATTGAGAGATGAAGTGCTCAGAGAGTGTCATCAATCGAAACTGACTATACATCCCGGTGGTAACAAAATGTATCGAGACATGAAGCAGACCTACTACTAGGAAGGGATGAAAAGAAATATTGGTAAGTTTATATCCAAATGCATGAACTGCCAGTTAGTTAAAGCCGAGCAAAAGAAGCCTAGTGGTTTGTTACAAGCATTAGAAATTCCCGAATGGAAATGGGAACAAGTCTCAATGGATTTTATTGATGGTATGCCAAGAACTAGATTCGGGTCATGATAGTATTTGGGTGATTGTGGATCGACTGACCAAAAGTGCAAGGTTTATATCGGTCAAGTCAAACAAATGGCAGCTAAGTTGGCGGAACTATATATGAAGTGGGTAGTGAGATTTCATGGAGTACCTAAAGGTATTATGAGTGACTGAGATCCATTATTTACTAGTGGGTTGTGGAAGATCTTAAAAGAAGCTTTAGGGTCAGAATTACATCTCAGTACCGCGTACCATCCTCAAACCGATGGTCAAACAGAGATGGTGAATCATATATTAAAGGATCTCTTAAGGTCTTGTATATTGGATTTTGGTGGGTCATGGGATGACCATTTGCATCTGGTTGAGTTCGCATATAATAATAGTTATCAGTCCAGTGTTGGTATTGCTCCATTTAAAGCTTTGTACGGAAGACCTTGCAACTCGCCATTATGTTGGTTGGAAACCAATGAGAAGTTTGTGCTTGCGCCGGATGTAATAAGAAAAACTTCGGATAAGATCAAGGTTATTCAACAGAGAATGAAGGCCGCCCAAGATAAATGGAAAAGTTATGCTGACAAAAGACGAAGAAATTTGAAATTCTCCGTTGGCGACCTAGTATTCGTCAAGATCTGTAACACCTTGAATTTTTAACAACATTAAAGATGATAAATTAAAGAATAATTAATTTAATATTCGGAATTAAGTGAAACGGGTTATTCCATTGCGTTCGTCTCGGAATTCTGCTTGAGATAGAGTCTAAGTTTGCATAAAATGGATAACGTATGAAGAAGTTATGGACGGTCAAAGTTTTACGATGAAGAAGAATGCACTGGCTCACTTGACAAGTGCGCCAACGTATTTTTGCACTGGCGCACCTGCCAAGTGCGCCCAGAACAGTTTCTGGGTGTTCGGGCCTTTTTTGAATGAGTGACGACCCGTGACCTGACCCAATTCTATTAGGGCTGAGGTGGCATCCGAATCTGTAACCCAGCAACTATAAATATATCCCATATCCTTTGTTTTCTTCAAAGAAAAGCAATGGTGGCCGGACTCTGCTGGATTCTGGACTGAATTAGGATCTCTCATCTTCTTCTAAAGCTTATCAAATTCTGAGATTCAAACATAGACTCAGCACCTTTTTTTATCATTTTAGCAATCCAATCACAGTGAGTTCTAGTTGATTTTAGGTTTAGATAAATAATAGTGAAACTATGAAAGACTATGATGTGGATAAGATTGTAGACTTTAAATCTATGTTATTGGTAGATCTCATGCTATATTATGATAGATCTATTCCTTTGGATCCAATTCAATTGCTCTACTATGTTATCAATATGGATCTTGGGTTGTAACTTTTATGATATGCTATGATGCGGATGTATGTAGATCTATTCCATGTGATCTAAAACTATCATGTTAGATTTATCCTATGTGATCTAAAATTGTCACCTTATGATTCATGTAGATCTGTACTATGTGGTCTAGAATTATCACTTTATGATTCATGTTAGATCTATCCTATGTGATCTAAAATTGTCACCTTATGATTCATGTTAGATCTATCCTATGTGATCTAAAATTGTCACCTTATGATTCATGTTAGATCTATCCTATGTGGTCTAGAATTGTCACTTTATGATTCATGTTAGATCTATCCTATGTGATCTAAAATTGTCACCTTATGATTCATGTTAGATCTATCCTATGTGATCTAAAATTTCCACCTTATGATTCATGTTAGATCTATCCTATGTGATCTAAAATTGCCACCTTATGATTCAAGTTAGATCTATCCTATATGATCTAGAATTGTCACTTTATGATTCATGTTAGATCTATCCTATATGATCTAAAATTGTCACTTTATGATTCATGTTAGATCTATCCTATGTGATCTAAAATTGTCACCTTATGATTCATGTTAAATCTTTATGATTCATGTTAGATCTATCCTATGTGATTTTAAATTATCTCCTTATGATTCATGTTAGATCTATCCTATGTGATCTAAAATTGTCACATTATGATTCATGTTAGATCTATCCTATGTGATCTTATGATTCATGTTAGATCTATCCTATGTGATCTAAAATTATCACCTTATGATTCATGTTAGATCTATCCTATGTGATCCAAAATTGTCACCTTATGATTCATGTTAGATCTATCCAATGTGATCCAAAATTGTCACCTTATGATTCATGTAAGATCCATCCTGTGTGATCTAAATTTTTCACTTTTTGATTCATGTTAGATCTATTTTATGTAATCTAAATTGTCACCCTATGTTATCATGTTAGATTTAAATCGATTAGACATCTAAAATTGCTAATTTAGATATTGTGACATCATAGTTCATCAGTTTTATGTCCACCTTGTTATGATGAAAATTTCATGTCCATGCTAGTATGTATGTCCACCTTTTATCATACAAGTTTATGTTTATGCCAAGATGGTCATTTTAGTGTATTCCCATTATTTTCCCTATTATCGTTTATGACTAGGCTATTGTCTAGCCTAGGCATGTTGTTAATTTTGTGAGTGCGCTAGTTAAAGAACGGGGGAAAGGGATAAGAGTGGCATAATTTGAATATGAACATTTATGGACATGTAATTCAAATTATTGGGCAAAATAGGTATTGACATCTATAAAAGGAAATGATTAATTAATTAGTAAATTAAATAAAAATGGCATAATTTGAATATGAACATTTATGGACATGTAATTCAAATTATTGGGCAAAATAGGTATTGACACCTATAAAAGGAAAGGATTAATTAATTGGTAAATTAATTAAAAATGGCATAATTTGAATATGAACATTTATGGAGATGTAATTCAAATTATTGGGCAAAATAGGTATTGGCACCTATAAAAGGAAAGGGTTAATTAATTGATTAATTAATTAAAAATAGAATGTCTAGTAATTACAATTAGGAATTATAATTGTACTTATGACATGAGGTTAGGTTGCATTAGTGGTAGAAGTCTGCCCGGACCCGACCGACATATCCAGCAGCCACTAATGGTAAACCTAATGTGAGAGGTCTAAGTACGTAAATACGAATCAGGCTATGACACGAGGTTAGGCCCAACTGTGGAATAAGTCTGCCCGGACCCGACCGGCATATCCAGCATCCACATGTTGTAGGCCTAATGTGGGAGGTCTGGCCCATCATGAAACCACAAATGGACATGGTAAACAACTGGACTACTTAACCTAAAGTTAATCCATAGGGATTGTATGAACTTAAATTTAAGTTGGGGATTAAGTAAACATGGTTGAGGGGTGGGTTAAGTAAATCCGGAGAGGGGATGGGTAATAGGCCCACAAACTTAACCTGTTAAGATTATGTAATTATGAACACCTAGTGGTATACATAATTGGTGGAAATAATAAAGTTATGTAATTAAATACACCTCTTAGGGTAAACATAACTTGTAGAAGTAATAGGGTTATGTAATTAACGACACCCATAGGTAAGCATAACCAGTTGGAAGATTAGGGGTTATGTATTAAAGACACCTGTAGGTAAGCATAACCGGTAGAAGTAAATAAAGCTATGTAATTAAAGACACCTAGTGGTATACATAGTCGATGAAAACCTAGTAGGGGATACAAGACAAAGGGGAGAGCTTATATCATATTGTGTGGGACCCATTTCAGTCAGTAACCCGGAGTAGGTATCAAACAAAGTATTCCGTACTAGGCGGAGAAGGGGCACGCTTACTGACTGATTGTAAGAGATCCAAATGTAAAGGACGGTGTGGGCGGCGCAAACCGACCGGGGACATGTGCATGCATAGGCCGGGTAGAGGGGGCTAAGACGACCGTGACACCTATAGATATGGTTGTGCACATTATTAATGAGGGGTTGCCACATTAGGAAGTGATACCTACTACTGTGGGGCCAGCACAAGGTATCTACAAGGGTTAGGGAGCCGATCGATCAGGGTAGTAATTTGGATACATTTGGACATATACCTAAATCTACCACCTTATAGTTGGAGGGATCGTCTCTTTCTAGATATACTAGTAACAGTACATAGAAATTATTAGTGAAGCATGTACACCTTATCTTGCTTAACTTGTCACACTGCCATTTATATAGTGATCTCCCTTATCCACTTTATATGCGTATCATGTTACTTTATTTATCTACTGGCTAACAGTAACTAGACTCACCAGACTTATTGTCTGACCCTTTTTTTGTTTCTCCTTCTTTCTTCCGTTCCCCCCTCCCCAGGTTCTCAAGAGAGGGAATTCTCAGGCTTTGTCAGGATTCTGCTATCATCTTGCTTGGAGCTTCTAAATGTATTGCTCAAGGTTCTATCTTTGCTACTATGGCTTATGATTTGGAGATTATGCTTTCTTTATTATTGTACTCTGATATTTAAAGTACAAGATAGAAGTTTTAATGATGAACAGAGTTTATGTATTTTCAAACATATGGTGTAACCATGCTTTATGATTAATAAAAGTTGTTTTTATTCCGCTGCAAAAAATTTATATCTGTCTTGTAATGTTTCTGTTCTGTTACTAAAACGCTTCACGAAACTTAATGCATTTCGTTTGTGAGTGACATTAACGGACGTGGGGTGTCACAAGATCTCTCCATTAAAGAGTGTGATTCGTTTTGGTAAGAGAGGTAAGTTAACACCAAGGTTTGTTGGTCCATTTCCAGTTCTCGAACAAGTTAGGAATTTAGCGTATAAAGTTGGATTACCTGACAAGATGGTGGGAGTTCACGACGTATTTCATGTTTCCCGGTTAATGAAGTTTGTGCACGACCCTGGTATGACTATTTCACTAGATCAGTGGGATGATAGCAAGGTAGAGCCCGAGGTGGTTGGGAATCGTAGACTGATTCGTATTGTCGAGTACGATACGACACAACTTCGAAAGAAGACGGTGAAACTAGTCAAGGTCCAGTGGGATGATAATGGGAATGGTTGTACTTGGGAAACAGAGGAGAACATAAGGAAGACGCATCTAGAACTCTTTGCCTGGTAAGATTTTAATAGTGATAGTTATTCCCTTATTAGTAAACCGCATGCTAGGATAGACTTGTTGTGTTTTTATGTATGTTTGATTGCTTGTAAATGGTTGATAGGCATGCGGGACACCTTTGTATGTTTTGGTTAAGGAATACCAGGGGCGAAATTTCTTAAGTGGGGGGGGGGGGGGGGGGAGGGAGAGTGTAACAACCCGCATTCTATGCATCAGAGGATCGTATAATATTTATTTCTTCCACGTACGAAGTCGTATGGTTGTGTAACTTTGGGAGATGACTATTGGGGTCATTTCCCATGTTCGCAATTTTTGCCGAATTTTAAATGACCGTTTTGTCCCTAGCGAATCTTGTTTCGCCTATAAATTTGATTGGTAAGGAGTTTTTGCTTGAAACAACATCCATTAGATCCGGATGATGGTTTACCTTTCCGTAGAGTGGTCACATTAGTCAAACGGATTTACCGTTTGGGAGATATGGCTGAAATAAGGTTTGGAAAGTGAAAACGGCTTAACCGGGCTTACTAGGGTAATTAGTGGAAGGGCCCATAACCATTTCAGGATTAGGGTTATGGGGAGGCTGAAATTAGTTAGGAAACCATCTCATCTCAGTTTTCTAGCCGCCACAAACATTGTTTGAACCATAGTAATCGCCTCCACCTTCTAAATTCATCTTTAATCACTTTCTAATCCAATAATAAGCGAATCTGCATCAAATCAAGGCGGATTGACATCAAATTAGAGTTAGTGCTGCTTTGTTGCATAAGAATTCGGCCTAAATCAGTGGAGTTTCAGATCTAAGAATTTATTTGTGGCTAAGGTGAGTGATTAGCATTGTTTTTACACTAATTATGGCTAATTAGGGGTGATTAGTGATAATTATTGAAATTATGCATCATAAAAATTTGGAAAAATATGTAAGATTTTAAATATTATTTTATGCCTCTGATAAAAAATTTGATTAATTTGGATTAAGTTTGCTAATCGTATGGTTAGACATGCTTAAGGGGATTAAGGGGAAAATCATGCTTTTTGGGTACATTAGATCTAAAATGACCTATATGCTTGATGTTTTGATCTTTTGATTGAACCCATATGTTGCTACTGTTGTTTGTGATGTTTTGTGATTGATTAGTAAAGTTAGAATGGTTGAAAACGCCGTCATATGGCGAGAATGGATGAAACAAGTTTGTTGGAAATGCTGCAGAGATCTGGATCGGATAAGTGGGATCGGATCAGATCGGATAACCGAACCGAACCGGAGTGGTGGCATCTCCAGCAGTGCACAAAGGCAAGGGCAACAAGGAAGGCCACTCGCATTGAAGTTGGAGTTGGGATCGGGTCGAAGCTTGGCATAGGATCGGATCGGATCGACTAGAGGACAAGAGGACCAAACCGAACCCAAATAGAAGGACCGAATCGAACCGCACCATGCGCACTGAACCGAACCACGCTATGAGGCACTGAACCGAATCACACCATGTAGCATCACAACCTGAATCGAGGCAATGAACACATACCGAGCCGGATTTGGAACTATTTCCACACGATGACTGTGAACTCTTCTGAAGACCAACTCCAATTCGACCAAAGCCCGAGATGCAAAGGAAGTCCAAGTGGGAAGTTATAACTCAAGATCCAGATGGGAACCGACAAGTTAACTTCTAAAGTGGGGCTTTGTTGCGGGACGTGTGCAAAGGGGTTATCGGTATCTATAGCTTTAGTTCATCACTGAGAGATGGATTAGCGGCTATGGATCAGCGTAATGGGACCGTTAAGACCCCCAAGGGTAAGTGATCGTAGCATGGCTATGAGCCAGTGCAGTGAGTCGCATGACTCCATGGGGCAAAGTAGACATAACAAAGGATTAGTAGCTATGGATCAGTGCAATGGGGTCATTATGACCCAAAGTTCAAATTGATCGTAGCAAAGGACTTAGTGATCAAAGTGGTGGATATCGTTTACTTTACGCACTGAGTGAGAGATGTGAGGATGATTGCTATGTTTGATGTTTGCTATCACCATGACATGCACACCCCCTCCCCATTGTTTTCGCACCATGTGTTAGTAACACCTTAGAGTATTGTACATCTTGTTGTGTTAACTTTTTGGTTGGAGGTCCAGGTTCAGGTATGGTTATGTATACCTGTTATTGTTCTGTTTTTGCTGCTTATCGCACATACCAGACTTTTTTCTAAACCATAGTTTTGTGTCTCTTCTTATTACTTTGGGTGTTCCTAAATGAGCAGACTAGAGACGGGTTAGCTGGTTATGCACGAGTAGTTGTCCGAAGACGAGCAGGAGGCTTCCACACACTACTTACATATATTCTCCTTGTGTTGTTGTTGGTCACTATTTTTGGTATTAATAGTGTACCTTCCTATTTTGCTTTAGAGACAGTTTTAAAAGTTGTAATAATGATGTTCTGGATCATAAGCTGTATTCTGAAATTTTCGTTGCTATGATGGTTTAGTTCTCAGCTTATGCACCGTCTCACCTGTTTTATATCAAGTTATGTTATTATTGTATCTTGTTCCATGCGCTGTGAGATATACTACAGCTTCCTTGTCGATTCATCGTTTTAACCCTTTTTCTTTGACGACCGTCCCGTGCTGGTTGGACATCGGTACAACGCATTTCAGGGAAATATCGACTGGTTCGGGGCGGGCCGCTATATCTGCACTGGTATTATTGGGAGGAAACCCGTTTCGTGTTGTACGGTGTGGTCCTACGATTTCCCAACTTTTAATATAAAGATTTAATAACTGTTTTAGTTCTCACACCAGTCCCATGATTGACCTGGAGTTTATTGCTTTAACCTAAACTCTGGATGCCCGTATTTTCCATACGGGCAGCTAGTAGTTTTGGTTTTCACAGATATTTCTTTTCCCAGGATTCTGGATTTACAGTTGGAGCTATATTCGGAAAGCTTTGTATCCATATATCTCTTTCAGTTGTGTTAGTTGTTATTTTCCGCTATGCATTGTACTTATGTATTACTTTCTGCTGCTATGTAAATTTCTAATCGCTGACATAGTATTTCCAATGTGTAATATTTATTCATACTCTGTTATATTCTTGTACTCTGATGTAATTGTTGTAACAGCAATGAAGTTTTCTATTGTTTGTGTTCTGATTTGTCATGTTCTCAACTCAATCCAGGCTTTCCCGATATGGGAAGTTTGGGCCGTTTCAGACGTGATATCAGAGCTTTGGTTTACAGAGCTCGAGAACTAGACACATTAGAACCAAACGAAAGAATTCATCAGAGATTGGATTAGTAATATCCAATGAGAATGACTCGTTAGAGATGGGATCAGTAGTATCCTAGAATGAGTTTCAAAGAGTGTTATTTTTAAAATAAAAATGAAAATAAATTTTGTTTTGAAAATTATATCTATTATTCGTATTAGAGTAATTTATTTTAAATTGATTTGGACTATCGAGTATATAGAGATTTTAATATACATCGGATCCACGTATATACGAAGACTCAAATATACTGGATGGATATAGAATCACACTCTAGTCGCCAGGAGATGATTCTGATGATGGCGCACCATCATCAATATTTATGTTCGAGTTTCGAAAGTGGGATCCATATATTTCCAATTAATTGGTGTAAGAACCAAAACTTATCTTGGATTTATTGCTGTGATTTAGCCTTAAAAATATGATTTTTGAGTATGTATAAAATTATACATTTTTGAAAAGCTAATTAACAAATTGATTGCTGGTTGAGATGGATGATTATTAATTCTACTAATAAAACCAATATGTAATGAAAGGTAAATTAGCCAAATCGGATCGAATATTGAACTAAATTGAAATTTTATTGGAATTGCATACATGAACATATATATGTGTGAACAGTTCATAACATGGAAGTTAAGAAGAGGAATAAAATTGTATGCCCGATAAATAGGTACATATTTACTATATTTCTTGGGTTTTGATGATTTTATGAGCCGATTGGCTTTTTCCTTTTCCTTTGGATTGATGAGGCCCTGTGAGGCAAGTTGTGGTTTTAAAGGTCTCCCCTTACAAAGGATGTTACGGCGATTTTTTTTTAAAATTTAGGGTATTAGCCAAAAAATTTAGAAATTAGAAACTTCTTAGAAACTGAAAAGTTGAAGAATGAAAGCCAGAATGAAAGCTGAGTTGGTTAGTTAAACAACTTTCAGCTCCATTCCTTTTCGAGGACGAAAAGATTTTAAGTGGGAGAGATTGTAGCAACCCGGAATTTCAGAACCAATTTAAAATTTTTATTTTGGCTATTTTAATGGATTTTGCATATTTAAAATGGTTTATTTTAATTAATAACGATTTAAAATTTATTTTAATCAAAGTTAGAATGTATAAATTTATTTTAATTATAAAATGAGCCTGAAATGGAACGGTAGTTTGAAAAATCGATTTTAAACTTTAAATGAATGTACAGAATTCAATATAAATCGGATTTCAGTAAAACCAGAAACTTTGAATCTGTTTAATTTTATCTTTCTAACGAATGTGAAAAATTCAGATTTCATAGTATAAATTGAAAGTTATGTCCAGTTTAAAATTGACTGTTTAATGCTTATGCATTTGTGTAATGCACTCTGCATGATGGTTGATTGTATATCATTGTTATTGTTTACATGTGATATATGAAATCCATATAAATAAAATATATGGTAATTGACTGTGACTTATTCCAACTCAGGAATAACAAATATTTTAAAATGATATACAGTAAAGGATTAAAATGTGAATTTGATGTTCGATTTTGGATGGACACGAAAATATTAAAATATGTGAAGCCGTATTGATTTGATATACGCTATTTTGACATGAGCGATATTTTTCTCGATTTTATTCATTTTTATAATGAATATCGAAAAAGGAAATTATTTCAAAATCAAATATTTTGTAAATATTATCATTTAAATATTATAATGATAAGAAGTATTCAATTTTGATTTAAAATTGAAATGAAAGTGGGAATCATTTTTTAAAATGAATTTATAAAATACATTTTGAACGAAATATATATTATATATATGTTGTGTATATATATATATTAATTGCTTAAATAGAACGCGCCGCGTTGCGACCGTTCGCGAATTTCGATCATTGACTTCGAATTGACATTACGGGAGATTTGACCGTCGGATTCTCCTAAAACCAGAATCATTAGGTTCGTACCGGAAGGCGCTTTCCAATTAATATAAGAGATTTGAAATCTAACAGTTGGGTTTGGAATTATATCCAAATCAATTTTGGAAAAGGTCGCTGTAAATGTAGTTCGATGTCCGTTTATGGAAATCGACTGAAAGGGCCTTAATAAAATTATTAATAATTTGTGTAAAATCATAATTAATGATTTGGAATGGATTTTGATGAAAAATTCCAATTTTATAAAGATAAAAATATATTTTATAAAAATGAAATATTTATTAATACTAGAAAGATAATCCAACGTTTTTAAATAAATAAATTGGATTTGTGAATGGTTTTAGTTTAAACAGAATTTTCCATTTTATGAACTGGAATGGATTTGAATAAAAATAATCTCCGGAATATTTCGATATTGGATTCCGTGACTATACGGATATTGTGGAGGAATGTGGAAGATAGATATATATTGTTATTCCCCATTCGATATGTGTTGGTTTCAGAATTTGATATTGAATATAAGCCGATATAATTTCTATTTAGAGCCTTGTATTTAATATCAAAATGGATTTTGGGTTTGTCGTGAATGGTGTCTTAAATAACACTGTTTTTAACCTCATGTGAAAAAAATAAATATTTTAATTAAGATTATTAGAGTTTCTAATTATATTTAGTAATTGGAATAAAATGGAATGTGAATTGGGCTTATTGTGAACTGTGTTTTTAACGACATTCGTTCTTTAATCCAATTTACAGTGAAATATGATTTGTAATACATAATTTTTTTATTAAGATTTAATGCAAATTTTCCAAAGTAAAGTTTTCCAATTTAATAAAATAAATTGGAATGGAATGGAATTCAATTTGGTAATAATCGAAGTGAGCTTCTATGGAGGAAGACTGTTATACGGAATTTAAAAGGCTTTGTCATTATTCCATTTATATTATTAGTCGGATACGGAAATTGATATCGATTATATATTGATCTGTTTTCCGTGAAGATTCCATAATTAATGGAATGTGATTTTGGGTTTATCGTGAACTATATTTTAAATGACATTGGTTCTTTAACCCAGTTAAAGACAGGATTACATGTCTGACATTTTATTTCGAACTGTATTGTTGATCTCTGCTAAATATATATCTATTTGGTGGCGGAGAATCTATTCTCCTGCTTAACACCCTTCTCTGAGACATATAAGCTTAGAGGTTATATATTGGCAGAAATCAGCGATACGGCGTAGATTGTCAATGTGGAATGTTTGTGTTTCCAAAGTTAAATAATCATTAGATAATGATTGTTTGAAGATTTAAACCAAATCGGAGTTTAATGAATCTTTAATTAGATTGAAATGAGAATGTGATAATTTAATATCAAATTTGGGAAATGATCGAGAATGGAGTATCATTAGTTTTGCTCCAAGCGATAGTTAAATCTTTAATTAGATTTAAACGTGAAATGATAATCAATTTTTACCGATAACACCACAGTGTTAGATATGGAGTGTTACCAGTTTTGCTTCATGGGATGAATAGGTTGGGATTGAGAAATAAATGATTATTTCGGTAAGGTTCGATAATCCCGACTAGTTAATAAAATATTTTGAAATTGATATCCAAAGGAAGATTAAAGTATAAATTTATAAGAATTTGTATTTGATAAAATTAATGGGAACCTTTCCCAAAGGATATAAATATTTGACTAAAAGAATATTCTGAATTGGAATGGCACGTTTGATGTGTTTTTATAGCACTTTATTATTGATTATAAAAATACGCGGGTTATTCGAAAAGATCGGGTTTATCCCATTTTGAATAACCGATACGACGACTATAAGTCGATGATGAAGATGGTGGTTGAAGACCTAAGATCTTCACATCGTTTAGATGATTACTGATGTCTTGATTGGTCCGTCCACCCAAGACAAGGTAATAAGTGGTGATCGTCCAGACGTACTTGGAGATCGACCGGATATGCGAGGACCTCTCTCCTTTATTAGACATGTGGGACGAGGAATAAGGTGCCTCCGGTTTCGTTTAGACCCAGAACGGACTTGTAAATAGATGTGTGTCTAACATTGGATTTTATTCTGTGTTGATTGATTTCTGGTAAATATATATCTGTTTAGTGGCGGAGAATTTATCCTCTTGCTTAACACCCTTCTCTGAGACGTACGAGCTTAGAGGTTATATATTGATAGACATCAGTTGCATGGCGTGAAGTGTCAGTGTGGCATGATAAGATGTAAATGATCAAGGCTTTTGTTGAAATGCAGAGTCTTGTGATTGATGATCAAAGCACGGCTTTAATTAGTATAGCTTTGTGTATAGCATTAATTCACGAGCCTCACACCTCGGTACGAGTTATAAACAGGATAAGGGACGTAGTGAGTGCACACGTTTCTTTCTAGCTAGGAGTTGTGTAATGGTATGGAGCCCAGACATTTTTACTTATATCGAATGAAATGAGGAACCTTGGATTTGAGACCCTAGTGGCTCTTGATATGGTCGACATACTAACTATTTTAAAGGTCTGATAGGACTGGGAAACATGTATTCAGGAATAATTAATCCACTAGAGTATGTGTGGACCGACACTATAGGATCCAAGGGTTGCCCGTAGGTTTTATCCTTGGTCATTTTGCTAGAGGTGATCCGAATAGGTGAGGAAACCATCCCTGGCCTCGACTCATGACGGAAATCCAATTTCCGATACGTGACATTTCGGTTTAGTTGTAGTGCCTAGTATGGCAATATGATATATGATACCCATGCCGTCTATGATTGATACATTTATATTTGAAATTGATTTTGACACTATACACTTATAGTAATATCAAAATAATTTTGTTTTAAACGTACCAAGCATGTTTGCCTATCGTAAGGGAAAACTCTATCCTCCGGCTTGCGTTGCATTGTGTGATGGGACCTGAGTCTTATAATAGCTCCATTTTTCCAAAAATCATTGTGTTGTTTGTTTTATGCACTGGTATTCTTAGGAGGAAACTCGTTCCGTGTTATATGGCGTGGTCCTATGATTTCCCAACTTTTAAAGTAAAGATTTAATAACTGTTTTAGTTCTCACACCAGTCCCATGACTGATCTGGAGTTTATTGTTTTAACCTAGACTCTGGGTGCCCATATTTTCCACACGGGCAGCTAGTAGTTTTGGTATTTGCAGATATTACTTTTCTCAGGATCCTGGATTTTCAGCTGGAGTTATATTCGGAAAGCTTTGTATCTGTATATCTCTTTCAGTTGTGTCAGTTGTAATTTTCCGCTACGCATTGTACTTATGTATTACTTTCCACTGCAATGTAAATTTCTAATCTCTGATATAGTATTTCCAATATGTAATATTTATTCATACTCTGGTATATTCTTGTACTCTGATTTTATTGTTGTAACAGCAATGAAGTATTCTATTGTTTATGTTCGATTGGTCGTGTCCTCAACTCAATCCGAGCTTTCCAAATAGGGGAACTTTGGGTCGTTTCAGGTATTGTTTATTATTTAATAATACTCATGTTGTAAGTTCCCTATGGGTTGAAATGATATATACCTAAATCACTATATAGATTAGGAAATGAATTTAATTGATTTGGGATACGAGTTGAAATGATATATACCCGGGATTCAAAATTTTAAATTACGGATTGAAAAGATATATATCTGTATTACTTGGCCTAGGTAGAAAATTATATATAGACACTGTTGGTCTATTTTGAAAATATTTTTTGAAGGTTAAATATATATTTTATTTCAACAAAGCTATTTTAAATATACTTATATTATAATATTATTTTAAAATTTAAATTATTTAAATTATTTTGTAAGTAGTTTAATAAATCTTTTATTATAGTTTAATATTATGTAAATTTTAAAATTTAATATAAATTTTTATAAAAATATAAGTATAAATTTTTCTTAATACTTTACATTAAGAAAGATTAAAAGAGAGATTTGGAATTTAATTGTAACTAAATGTGTTTAGTAGCTGAATTGAAAAGGAATTCTCAAAATTAAGGTAAATTCATATAAGATGTGAAAGAAAAATGGTGAAATGAGTTTATATATAATTTGTTACGACAACAAAACTTAATGAATTTGTTTGATAATAAATTATGAAATGAATGGTTTTGAATACAAATACACTTGAAGTAATATTTAGAATTGATTAAATTTGAAATCTGAGATTTAATAGTCCTGAAATGAAAGAAATAGGTATTTGAAATTTTGAGAATTTGATTGAAGTAATAAAATTTGAACCCAACTTAAATAATATCTTAAAGGTATTAGATTTAGAATATACTGATAATTTGAAGTGAATTTTTTATAACTGAATGGATTATAAGTTGAAATTGAACATATGGATATATGGTTCGGATTGGATTATTATTTTAACTAGATTTTAAACAGATATTATTTTATACAAAACTACTTTAGACTGTTTTATATAACTATTATTTATAACTATTTATATTTAACTTAACTATTAAACATCTTATAATTATTTTGTTTAAATATTTAACTATTATATATACTTTGTAACTATTTTAATCAAATTATTTTATAAAAATATATTTATTTTAAATTAAACTATTTTAAATAAAAGTCTATTTCTATTCTGAACCATTAGATCCGAAATGTTTAGTATGAAGATTTTGAATAACGATAATTATGATATAAAAATTAAAATCAAATGTAATTCTTGTTAACGAACTATTTGTAAATACGAAATCTAAAGTCTTGAATGGAATCAAATAATGAATCGATTAAAATGCAGCTTATGATATTTGAATATT
Organism: Allium sativum; assembly: GCA_030737875.1. Classification (NCBI taxonomy): domain Eukaryota; kingdom Viridiplantae; phylum Streptophyta; class Magnoliopsida; order Asparagales; family Amaryllidaceae; genus Allium; species Allium sativum. The sequence goes on along the minus strand of CM060915.1, from coordinate 44,414,268 downwards.
GAACTTAATTGTTTAAATATAAAACTAATATTTGGAGTTAATAGATTGAAACTAATATTTGAACTTAATTGATTCATGATATTTTAAAATATGATTTCAAATGAAAATGACCACGGTGTGAAATAAGTGTTTGGTTATTCAAGAGACTGGTGTCGGTATTAACAAACTCTATATCAATATCGATACCACTTTAACAACTGTGCACTTGATGGAGAATCCATAATGAAGTAGAATGGATTTAGAGGTGATTACTATATTTGAAGAAAGAGAACGATGATGGATGTCCTTGGGCTTCGGGTCATAATTAAAATGACTAAAACGAGTGTTATACCGTGATTAAATGAGGTTGCTCCTCCTATCGAACGCACTTCTTCGAACCATATCTATTACTTTGTGATTTGATCGGTGGATCGATCCTTGATTATGGGAGTGTTGTTCGAGGTGGGCGTTAGTAGCGGCTATGCATTACCACTGTAACAACCCAGATTTTCAGAACAAATTTAAAATTTTTGTTTTGGCAATTTTAATGGATTTTGAATATTTAAAATGATTTATTTAACAACGACAAAAAATTTATTTAAATCAAAGTTCAAACGTATAAATTTATTTTAATTATAAAACGAACGCGAAATGGCGTGGTAGTTTGAAAATTCGATTTCAGATTTCAAATGAATGTACAGAATTCAAAATAAATCGGATTCCATTAAAACCAAAAATATTTGAATCTGTTTAACTATATATTTCTAACGAATGTGAAAAATTCAGATTTCATAATGGGAATAGAAAGTTATGTCTAGATTAAAATTCAGAATAGTCGCTATGGAATTTATATATTTTTTATATAATATAAAGCCCTTAAAAATGACCATTTTTCAGACGGTCTCCAAATTTGACGAAATTAGTTTTGTTAGGGTCGTATCTCAAAATAAAGCTAGATTTATTTTTCTGGAATTTTAGGAGTCAGTACGTGGCCCCAGTAATTTAAAATGTACTTGAAATCAATTTTGAACATTAAATTAATTTATATTTTTATTTAAAAAAAACTAATAGAAACAGTCGAATTGGCTTATGGGACATATCCCATTGTGTTCGGAATAGGGGTAATTAGCTAGGGACGATAGTCGTTGGGTATGATTCGGAGATCAAAGGAGAAAGTTGCTTTTTTTTGAAAAATAATATTAATATATACGCATATATATAGAGGGTCAAATGGGGTCAAACCCCTAATTCAATCTCGTAGTCAAACGAGAAGCCCCCCCCCCATTTCAAAACCCATCGCTCCTCCATTCAGACTCCCGCCACCCTCGCCTGGCCCACCGCCGTCGCCATTGCCACCGCTTCTTCCCCTACCACGGTCGCTCAGGCGCCAACCTCCCCATCGCCTCCTCCTCTATAAACAAACTCCACCGCCCCTATTAAATCCAAACCACCGCGCCTCCAGCCAAACCAGACCACCCCTCCACAAGCGCAGCACCACCCCCCGACCACCTCAGACCTCGGCGTCGCCCTCTCCCCTTTGCACTACTATAAGTTTTTTATATTTATTTATTTTAATTTATTTTGAAAAATGCGATATATATAGTGAGCATAAAAATATGATTTTTATTATATAAGGAGCATTATAAAAATATGATTTTTACTATTTGAATGGCGTGATAAAAATATGATTTTTATTATTTGAATGGCATGATAAAAATATGATTTTTATTATTTGAATGGCATGATAAAAATATGATTTTTATTATTTGATGGCATGATAAAAATATGATTTTTGTTATTTGGATGGCATGATAAAAATATGATTTTTATTATTTGAATGGCATGATAGAAATATGATTTTTATTATTTGAATGGCATGATAGAAATATTATTTTTATTATTAGAATGGCATGATAGAAATATGATTTTTATATATGTAGTAGCGTTATAAAAATATGATTTTTATATATGTAGTATTGCTATAAAAATATGATTTTTATATATGTAGTAGCATCATAAAAATATGATATATATATATATATGGTAGCGATATAAAAATATAATTTTTATATATATAACAATTATATAAAAAGGCGATTTTTATATATATCATTTTAGAATAGAGATTTTATTTATATATATATAATAGCATCATAAAAATTTGATTTATATATATAGTAGCATTATGAGAATGTGATTTTCAATAATATATAGCAAGATAAAAATGCGATATATATATATAGCATTGTTAAAAATATGATTTTTTTTAATATAAATCGCGTGAAACGGATTGCATTGGAACACGGTGAAGTACACGACACGCTGAAACAAATCTAAATCCAAAATCTGCCAATTAAAGAATGACGGAGTGGAAACCAAAGGTGAGAACTCCTTCACACTTAATTTATTTTATAATTAAAATATAAAATGTTACAGACGGGGCTTAGAAGCCCCCGATACTATTTATTGTACAAACCATATTATGTGATTGGAATTATATGCAATTCAACACTCGAATTCGCATAATCACATAATTGAAAGCGATGCATGGATATTACCGACACATAAATTCCATACTCCGTGAATAGCCACTTATGGCGTCGTAAATGGCATTGGGGTAGTTGAGTATTTATTTATTTGGATCTTCTATGTGATTTGATTGTGATTGTAAAATTGGATTTGATTTGGATGTGAATTGGTTGGTGTAATGGAGCGAGCCAGTATTAGGCGAGGGATAAGGCTAGACCTTATTCTGGTTCTGGTATCGTGCCATTATGCTACCGAAATTTTCTAAAAAGTATTAGACAAATTTAGTTAGTTGAAAATATTATTTTTAGCTTATAACTACGATAAATAAAAAAATTATTGGGTAGTTAAAAATAAATTTACACATCCATTTACAACTCAGACGACTTGTTTATGCTCGTCGATTTTTGTGATATCGATTGGGATGATAATTTTTACACATCGCCCAAGTGCACAAATAATAATAATTATTTGATGGTTGAAACCCCACAAGGGTATTGGGATGATATTTGACGTACACTAATCTCAATTGTTTAGTTGTATGTCAATCGATTAGTTGACACACTGTTGAAAGCGTTAATTATTTATATTTAATGCTTATGCAGTTGTGTAACGCACTCTGGATTATGGTTGATTGTTTATCATTGGTGTTATATACATGTGCTGTATGAAATCCATATAACTAATACTATATGGTAATTGATTGGGTCTGATTCTAATTCGGAAGAAAGCAATATTTTAAATTTAGGAATATTTTAAAATAACGTAGAACGAATATTTTAAAATAATATTATGTAAAGGATTAAAATATGATTTTGATGTCCAATTTGGGATGGACATGAAAATGTTGAAATATATAAAGCCGTGTTGTTTGGTTTTGCGCCATTTTAACGCGAATGATATTTATATCGATTTTATTCATTTTTATAATGAATATCAGAAAGGAAATGATTTCAAAATCAGATATTTTGAAAATATTATCATTTAAATATTAAAATGATAAGGAGTATTAATTTTGGTTTGAAAATGAAATGAAAGTGGGAATCGTTTTAAAACGAATTTGTAAATGATTTATAAAATACATTTTAAGTGGAAATCAACGAAATACAATATATATATTATATTTAATGGTTTTAATAGAACACGCCGCGCCGTAACCATTCGTGAATTTTGACCATTGACTTCGAATTGACATTACGGTATATCCGACCATCGGATTCTCCTAAAACCGGAACTGTTGAGTCTGTATCGAAAAGAGATTTCCAATGAATATAAGAGATTTGAAATCTAACGGTTGGATTTGGAATTATATCCAAATCAAATTTGTAAAAGGTCGCTGTAAGTGTAGTTCGATGACCATTTCTGGAAATCGACTGAAAGGTCCTTAATAAAAATTATTAAAAATATTACTAATTTGAGTAAAATAATAATAAATGATTTGGAAAGAATTGGGGTGAAAATTTCCATATTTTAAAAGATAAAAAAAATTATTGAAATGAACTAGTTATTAACTAGAATTACAATCTAATTATTTTTAAATAAATAAATTGGATTGAGAATGAGTTTTAATATAACCAGAATTTCCAATATATGAATTGGAGTGGATTTGAATGGGAATCATATTCGGAATATTTCGATATTGGATTTCGTGATTATGCGGATATTGTTGTGGAAATTTGGAAGATATATTTATATCGTTATTTCCAATATGATATTTGTTGCTTTCAGAATTTGAAATTGAATATAAGCCGGTATAATTTCCATTTAGAACCTAGCTTTTAATATCAAATGGGATTTTGGGTATGTCATGAATAGTGTCTTCAGTTACACTGTTCGTAAACCCAGTCGAGAAAAGAATAAATCTTTTAATTAAGGTTTAGAGAAATTTACCAATTAATTAATATTTAATTGGAATTGAATTATGAATTGGATTTTTGGGTTTATAATGAATGACGTTTTAAACGACATTTGTTCCTTAGCCCAATTAATCGTGAAATGTAATTTGGAATTTATAAATCTTTTATTAAGATTTAACGGGAATTTTCCAAAGTAAAGTTTCTAATTTAATATATTAAATTGGAATTGAATGGAATTCGATTTGGCAATAATCGAAGTGAGCTTCTATGGAGGAAGACTACTAATATATATGGAATTTAAAAGGCTTTGTCGTTATTCCATTTATATTATTAGTCGGATACAGAAATTGATATCGATTATACATTGTTCTGTTTATCCGTGAAGATTCCATAATTAATGGAATAAGATTTTTGGTTTATCATGAATTGTGTTTTAAATGACATTAGTTCTTTAACCCAGTTAAAAACAGGATTACATGTCTGACATTGTATTTCGAACTGTATTGTTGATCTCTGCTAAATATATATCAGTTTGGTGGCGGAGAATTTATTCTCTTGCTTAACACCCTTCTCTAAGACGTACGAGCTTAGAGGTTATATATCGACAGCAATCAGTGGCACGGTGTGGATTGTCAATGAGACATGTTTGATTTCCCAAAGTTAAATAATCATTAATATTGATTTTTGGAAAGATTAAAACTAAGTAGAGTTTTAATGAATCTTTAATTAAATAGAAATGAGAATGTGATAATTTAAATTATCAAATTCGGGAAACGATCGAAAATGGAGTACCACCAGTTTTACTCCAGGCGATAGTTAAATCTTTAATTAGATTTGAACGTGAAATGGTAATTAATTTACCGATAACACCCTGGTGTTAGATATGGAGTATTACCAGTTTTTCTCTATGGGATGAATAGGTTGGGACTGGAATAATAAAAGAAATGATTACTTCGGTATGGTTAGATAATCCCGACTAGTTTATAAACTTTAATTTGGTTTAAACTAAGATCCAAAAAAAGATTAAAGAATAAATTTAAAGAATTTATATTTGATATAATTAATGGGAACCTTTCCTAAAGGATATGAATATTTAAATAAAAGGATATTCAAAATTGGAATGAGGTGTACGTTGTGTTTTTATAGCACTTGATTTTAAAATACATGAATTATTCGAAATGGCCAGGTTTATACCCATTCTGAATAATTAATTCAACGATAAGTCGACAATGAAGATGGTAGTTGAAGAACGGAGGTCTTCACATTGTTTGGATGATTACTGATGTCTTGATTGGGTTGTGCACCCAAGACAAGGTAATAAGTGGTGATCATCCAGACGTACTTGGAGATCGACCAGATATGCGAGGACCTCTCTCCTGTATTGGACATATAGGACGAGGAATAAGGTGCCTCCGGTTTCGTTCAAACCTAGAATGAACTGGTAAATGAATGTGTGTCTGACATTGGATTTTATTCTATGTTGATTGATCTCTATTAAATATATGTATATCTATTTGGTGGCAGAGAATTTATTCTCTTACTTAACACCCTTCTCTGAGACATACGAGCTCAGAGGTTATATATCGATAGACATCGATAGCATGGCGTGAATTGCTTGTGTGGCATGCTGTAACGACCCAGAAAATCTGAACCAATTTAAAAATTTTAAATTGGCTGAAATAATGGATTTTAAATATTTAAAATAAATATTTTCAATAAATATTTTAAATTATAGCAATGAAAAGTGAGTTTGAATCGACGTTTGAAAACGAAGATAATTAATTCTAATTATAAACAAGGCCGGAAATGGCCCTGCAGTTTCAAAATTTGAACTCAAACTTTGTCGGACTGTACCGGGTGCAAAACAAAATGGATTTGAGTGAAACCAAAAATATTTAAATCTGTTAGAGAATATCTTTCTAACGAATCTGAAAAATCGTAGTTTCATAGCGGAAAGCAAAAGTTATGGCCAAATGAATTTTCAGAAAGGTCGCTATGGAATTTATATAGCCTATGAAAATGGCAATTTTGCATACGACCTCGGAATTCGACGAAACCACTTTTGTTGGACCCAGGATGTGAAGTTATTGCTAGGTTTCAAATTTCATAATTTTTGAAGCTAGTATGTGAGCGTGGCAAAGGAAAACGGGTTTTGGTCAATTACAGTTAAATTGGATCGACCAGAAATGGGCCTTTTTGCAAACGGTCTCAGAATTCGACGAAACTAGTTTTGTTGGGACCGTATCGTCAAAACATAGCCAGATTTATTTTTCTGGAATTTTTCGAATTAGTTTGTGGCCCTGGCAAATTGAAATGTACGTTCAAATCGAGTATTGAATGTTTATACTTTAATTTGAAGGAAAACTGACTGAAACAGTCGAATGGGCCAAAGAAACATATCCCATTGTGTTCGGAATGGGGGTGAAATGCTAGGGACGACAGTCATTGGGTTCGGATTGGTGTTCGTTTGTAAAAACACTATTTAAAATTTTTTATAAATCCTCGGCCAACAGAATTTTTTCTTTCATAAAAAAAAACTCCAGAAAACCCTAGCCGCCTCTCACATCGACGATTCCCGTCGTTCCATCCTTTCCTCCCTTATTCCCACCGCCTCCGTCAACGTTGACCGCCGGCACTACCCTGACACGACGCCGCCGACCCCCCTCTTCAGATCCGACCCATCCACTCCCTCTCTCTCCTCGCCAGCCTCGAGAACGACGCCTGGAAAGTCGCCCACTTCCCAGCGCCGCCACGGCCAGATCCCGACTCCGATCAACACCGCACCACCCTCGATAGACGCGCCACACTCCCCTCTTCCACTTCCAACCCTCCGATCTTCACCAAGGTGCACGGATTTCACGAAATCTCCAAACCCTAGTTCGAACATCAAAGGAAAGGTATCGGCTTTGTTCTTTGAAATGAAAGTTAACACTTTTTGGTGTTGCAAACCTTTTAAAAATCATATCTTTTTCGTTCGTTAACGAAATTTGATGAAACAGGAAACAGGAAACATCGGGACCGCAAGGAGGCTCTCTACATTCTAGAAGAGTCCGCGGATTTTTCTGAGCTATCTACGATTTTTAGCACCTCGAAAACCCAATGTGAGATTTCTAATTTATAAACGATATGGAAAACGATGATGTATAAATTATATAGTCGATGTATGGGTTATATAAGCATTGTACACCTCATGTATAAGTGTTGTATAAGTTGTACGTTCGATGTATAAGTTATATATGCGTTGTAAAAATTATATGTGTGTTGAAATAGAAGTGAATTGCTATATATAAATATATATATATACACCCCTCGTCCACAAACCATGGACGATATTTATTGATTGTGATTGGTGTGAAAATTGATTGATAGCGAATGGTTGATTGGGATTGTTTGTGGTTGATATTAATTGATTGTGGTTGAAAAATACCCATTTGTGGTTGAGAAATAATTGGTTGAAACCACATAGGATTAGTTTGTGGAAATGAAATAAATATATACATGCCGCCTGCGTGCGAACTAGATGCATGATCCCCATTGTCAAAAACTGCGAGGTTTTAAGGTAGAGCGAGGAACCGTACTAGGGAAGGTCCCGGTTTTAACTACCCTGCCGTTATGCTGCCGAAATTTTGAATAATATTCATGTGTTTGAATTATTTTCATTTGCTTAAACTATATTTATTCGTTGTATAGAAAACCTTCATGTGTTGAATCGATATTCATTCGTTGGATAGAAATTCATGTGTTGAACGGTGTTCGTGTTTTAAATATAAAAATCACATTTTTATCTATATATAAAAACTATAGAAAACCTTATGTGTTGAATCGATATTCATTCGTTGGATTGAAATTCATGTGTTGAATGGTATTCATATTTTGAAAGAAATTGTTTTATAACAAAAATACCATTTTTAACATCAATATGAAATGTATAAAATCATCTTGTTTAGAAATAAATTGTTTTATAATAAAAATCCTATTTTTATTACCTATGTAAACTATATAAAATAATAGAGTTTTGAAATGAATTGTTTTACAATAAAAATCACATTTTTATTATATAAATGAATTTTTAAAAATAGTGAAGTGTTGAAGGAGAAGACAGTTAGATAAAAATATCATTTTTATCAAATGTATGAAAAGAATATAGCTTTGAAATCGAAGAATCGATATATTTATATAAATAGAATTAAAATACATCAAATAATGACGTTGCAGCTCATATTTTGAAACCGTGATTTCAAACGATTATACCGGGAGATCCGACCATCGGATTTTCCTGAAATCGCAACCGTTGGGTTCGCTTTGGAAAAATCTTTCCAGTAGCACCAACTTTGTAAAAATCCAACGGTTGGATTGTCTGGAATGTTTAATTCAAATCTAAAGAAAAACAGCGCCAGAATCGATTATATTTATATTTATATATAAATATAATTATATATAATCGAATAACGACGCTGCAGTTCGTATTTTGAAATCGAAACTTCAAACGATTATACTGGGAGATCCGTCCGCCGGATTTTCCCGAAACTGGAACCGTTGGATTTGTTTTGAAACGATCTTTCTAATGATGTAAATTTTGTGAAGATCCAACGGTTAGATTTTCATATATGTGTAAATCAAATCTGAAGAAAAACAGCGCTACGGTCGCGTTATGGCCCGAAGCGTCGTTTTGAATAAATTGGCTATTTTAAAATAAATAAAAATAGCGATAAATCATTATAAAATATTATAAACAATATGGATGTGACTTAGAAATTAACTGAAGGTTGGCTAAGTCGAATGGTTTCCTGGGTGTTGATCTGATGTTGGTTTCGGCCTTCGGGGTTAATATTTGGGAAATCGTTCTCTTACTGATTGACGGTTAGTGACTGATAAATTGAAATGATGCATGTATATGTTAGTGTTGCACTTGTTTAGTATATACTCGAGTTGCTCAGAAAGACCGGGTTTATCCCATTCTGAATAACTGAATCGACGATAAGAAATCGAAGATAAAGACTGTGGTCGAAGACCGGAGATCTTCACCTCGTTTGGATGGTAACCGAGGTCCTAATTGGGAGGCATCCCGAAATATGGATAATGAGTGGTGATCGTCCAGACGTACGTGGTGATCGATGGGTTTGCGAGGTATATAGTGCCTCCGGTTTCGTTCAGACCCAGAACGGACTTGTAAATGGATTGTGTGTTTGACATTGGATTTTATTCTGTGTTGATTGATCTCTGTTAAATATGCATCTGTTTGGCGGTGGATAATTTATTCTTTTGCTTAACGCCCTTCTCTGAAACGCACGAGCTCAGAGGTTGTATATCGATAGACATCAGTCGCATGGCATGAATTGCTAGTGTGGCATGCCTAAGTGGCAAATGAACAGGGCTTCTGTTGAAAAGCAAGGTCTTGTGGAGATGATTAAAGCACCGCCTGCGTGGCGTAGCTTTGCGTATAACGTAAAATCGTGAACCTCACACCCCGGTATGAACCAGAAACGGGAGAGGACATCAGGGAGGGCCTGCGTTTCTTTCTAGCAAGAAGTGGCGTCAGTGGTTTTACACGCCCTGACGAGTTTGACTTGTGTGGTTGTTGCTGTTGCGAGGCGCCTCGGTTAGATCGGACGATCCGGGTCCGATGGAGTCATTCGTTGGCTCGTTGACGCCCCAAAGGGCGGGGAAACGTAGTGTTCAGGTATAATAATCCACATCGGTGGACCGGCCCTGACGATCCAAGGGGCAGTTGCGGCTGTTCCTGAGACACAGGCTAGAGCGTCTCGAATTCGTTAAGGACTATCTTTTGCCTTGGTTCATGACGGAAATCCATTTTCCAAATACGTGACCGTGCGGTTTTGATTGTATATATATATATGGCGACATGATATATGGTACCCATGCCGTCTATGATTGATAGTTATGATTCGAAGTTGTCTTGAAACATGTAAACACTAGTAATAATATCAATTGCTTTTGTTTTATTCGTATCAACCATATTTTGGTCATTATAAGGTAAAACTCTATCCTCCGGTTTGCGTTGCATTGTGTGATGGGAACTGAGTCTTATAATGGCTTCATTTTTATAAAAAGCATTGCGATGTTTAAAAGAAAGATTTGTTTTAAAGCACTGGCAATCCAATGGAGTAAACCCGTTCCACGAAAGTGGCATGGTCCTGTGATTAGCCATATTATGAATGTGTTGAGTAGATTTCTCATACCAGTCCCATGACTGACTCGTAGTTTGTTTCACTTTCAAAGTCAGGTGCCCCTTTTCCTACACGGGCAGCCTTGTATTCAGGTTTAGCTGGTTCTTTCTCGATAGCTGGAGCTGAAGATGGATTCTATTATTTATCTCTTTTTATGATGTTCAGCTCCTATTGTACATATTTTGTTTATTTCCGCTGTAGACATATACGTATAGCTGAACTGTATTTGTACTAAGTATGATCCTGTATACTGTGTAACTCTGATGATTACGTTTATCCAGTATATTCTATTGTTCATTCTGGTGTATTTATTTAATTATGTTCTGCTATTATCTGTTTCTATGTTATATTCCAAAGATTACCCTTGTCTCCGTCTCTACGGGAAATGGGGTCGTCACACATGCTGAGATGCAAATGATCAAGGCTTCTGTTAAAATGCAGAGTCTTGTGATTGATGATCAAAGCACGGCTTTAAATAGCATAGCTTTGTGTGTAGCATTTATTCGCGGACCTCACACCTCGGTATGAGTCAAAAAAGGGATAAGGGACCCAAGGAGTGCATGAAGTTTCTTTTTAGCTATGGGTGGTGTCATGGTATGGAGCCCAGACATTTATTATATTTTTACCTATTTGGATGATGGATTGGGATGCGCCTCGGATATATCGGTTACTACGGAGCCGATGGATAGGTCCTATAGGACTGGGAAACATGTGTTCAGGAATACTAATCCACTAACATAAGTGTGGACCGGCCTAGGAGGATCCAAGGGTCTACTGCGGGAGATCTTGAGGCATTTTCTAGAGTGTCTCAAAGCCGGCGAGGAGTACATCCCTTGCCTCGACTCATTACGGAAATCCAATTTCCAATATGTGACATTTCGGTTTTGATTGTAGAGCCTAGTATGGCGACATGATATATGGTACCCATGCCGTCTATGATTAATACATTTATATTTGAAGTTGTTTTACACACTATGCACTTATAATAATAGTATCAAATGATTGGTTTTAAACGTACCAAGCATATTTGGCTATTATAAGGGAAAACTCTATCCTCCGGCTCGCGTTGCATTGTGTGATGGGACCTGAGTCTTATAATAGCTTCATTTTTCAAAAAGCATTGCAATGTTTACAAATTGTTTTATGCACTGGTATTCTTGGGAGAAAACTCATTCCGTGTTATATAGCGTGGTCTCTTTATTTACTTTATTTTTAAAGTAAAGTTTCAAATAACTGTTTTTAGTTCTCACACCAGTCACATGACTGACCTAGAGTTTATTATTTTATCATAAGCTCTGGGTGCCCCTATTTTCCACATGGGCAGCTAGTAGTTTTGGTTTTTGCATATATTATATTCATATGATCCTGGATTTACAGTTGGAACTATACTCGGAAAGCTCTGTATCCGTGTACTTCTTTCAGTTGTGTTATGTACTATTTTTTCACTGCATTGTAATTTTAAATCTCTGATATTTTCCAATGTGTAATATTTATTCATACTCTGTTATATTCTTGTACTTTAATGTAAATTGTTGGAATAAGCAATGAAATATTTTTCTGTTTATGTTCTGATTTGTCATATTCTCAACTCAATTCGGGCTTTCCCAAAAGAGCGAGTTTGGGTCGTTTTATCGTAGTATCGGAGCTTTGGTTTACAGAGCTCGAGAACAAGACACATTAGAACCGAGCAAAAGAATTCATCAGAGATTGGATTAGTAATATCCAGTGAGAATGTCTCATTAAAGAAGGGATCAGTAGTGTCCTAGAACGAGTGTGAAGAGTGTTATTTTTAAAATAAAAATGAAAACAAGTTTTGTTTTGAAAATTTAAATCTTATTATACGTATTTGAATAATTTATTTTAAATTGATTTTGGACTATCCGGTATATAGAGATTCTAATATATGTTTGATCCACGTGTATACGAAGTCTCAAATACACTGGATAGATATAGAATCACACTCTACTCGCCCGGACATGATTCTGGTGATGTGGTCGCATCATCAGTACTTATGCTCAAGTTTCAAAAGTGTGATGTCTATATGACTCCAATTGACTAGTGTGAGAACCAAAACTAGAAAGGGTTATTTGCTGTGATTTGGCACTAAATATATGATTTTTGAATATATTAAAGTTACATGTTTGAAAAGATAATCAACAAATTAATTGCTGGTTGTGTTGTATGATAATTAGTTTGATTGATTAAAATGTTGAACCAATAAGAGAACAAAAGGTTAATTAAGCTAAATGGAATCAAATATTGAACTGAATTGGAAATTATTTGAAATTGCATACATGTACATATATGTGTGTGAACAGGTCATAGCATGGAAGCTAAGAAGAGGAATAAAATTGTATGCCCGACAAATAGATACATGTTTACCATTTTATTGGGTTTTTGATGATTTTATGAGCCGATTGGCTTTTTCTTTTTCTTTTGGATTAGTGAGGGCCCTGAGAGGCAAGTTGCGGTTTTAAAGGTCTCCCCGTACAAAGGAGGTTATGGCGAAATTTTCCGAAATTTTAGGGTGTTAGCCAAATTTTTGAAAACTTTGAAAATTCTTAGAAACTGAAAAGTTGAAGAATGAAAGTTGAGTTGGTTGGTTAAACAACTTTCAGCTCCGTTCATTTTCGAGGACGAAAAGATTTTAATTGGGGGAGATTGTAACAAACCGGATTTTTAAAACCAATTTAAAATTTTTATTTTGGAAATTTTAATGGATTTTGAATATTTAAAATGAATTATTTAAAATAACGACTAAAAATTTATTTAAATCGAAGTTAGAACGTATAAATTTATTTTAATTATAAAACGAATGTGAAATGGCAGTAGTTAGAAAATTCGATTTCAAATGAATGTACAGAATTCAAAAGAAATTGGATTTCATTAAAACCAAAAAAATTTAATCTGTTTAATTATATCTTTCTAAGAATATGAAAATTTCAGATTTCATAACGAGAATAGAAAGTTATGTCCAGATTAAAATTCATAATAGTCGCTATGGAATTTATATATACTTTATATAATATAAAGACCTTAAAATGGTCATTTTGCAAACGGTCTCCAAATTCGACGAAATTAGTTTTGTTAGGACCATATCGTCAAAACATAGCTAGATTTATTTTACTGGAATTTTTGGAGTCAGTATGTGACCCCGGTAATTTAAAATGTATGCTAAAATCAATTTTGAACATTAAACTAATTTATATTTCAATTTTAACGAAAACTAATCAAAACAGTCGAATTTGCCTACGGGACATATCCCATTGTGTTCGGAATAGGGGTAATTAGCTAGGAAGACAGTCGTTGGGTTCGATTTGGAGATCGAAGGAGAAAGTTGCTTTTTTGAAAAATAATAAATAATATATATGGGGGGTCAAACCCATAATTTAATCTCATGGTCAAACAATAAGCCCCCTCCCCCCAATATCAAAACCCATCGCTCCTCCATTCAGACTCCTGCCACTCTCGCCTGGCCCACCGCCGTCGCCACCACTTCCTCCCCTACGACCGCCCCCTTCTTCCCCTACCACCATCGCTCAGGCGTCGGCCTCCCCATCGCCTCCTCCTCTATAAAAAAACTCCACTATCCCTATTAAATCCAAACCACCGCGCCTCCGACCAAACCAGACCACCCCTCCGCCAACGCAACACCACCCCCGACCATCTCAAACCCCAGCGTCGCCCCATCCCCTTTGCACAACAGTAAGTTTTTTTTAATTCATTTTGAAAATTGCGATTTATATATATATATATAACGAGGATAAAAAATATGATTTTTATTATATAAGGAGCATTATAAAAATATGATTTTTATTATTTGAATGGCATGATAAAAATATGATTTTTATTGTTTGAACGGCATGATAAAAATATGATTTTTATTATTTGAATGGCATGATAAAAATATGATTTTTATTATTTGAATGGCATGATAAAAATATGATTTTTATATATGAAGTAGTGTTATAAAAATATGATTTCTACATATGTAGTAGCATTATAAAAATATAATTTTTATATATGTAGTAGCGTTATAAAAATATTATTTTTATATATATGGTAGTGATATAAAAATATAATTTTTATATATATAGTAGCGAAATAAAAATATGATTTTTAGTTATACAAAAAGATTTTATATATATCATTTTAGAATAGAGATTTGATTTATATATATATATAATAGCATTCTAAAATTTTGATTTATATATATAGTAGCGTTTTGAGAATGTGATTTTCAATTATATATAGCAAGATAAAAATGTGATTTATATATATAGCATTGTTAAAAATACGATTTTTAATATAAATCGCATGAAACAGATTGCATTGGAACCACGGTGAAGTAACGACACACTGAAACAAATCTAAATCCAAAATCCTCCAATTAAAGAATGATGGAGTGGAAACCAAAGGTGAGAACTCCTTCTCACTTAATTTATTTTATAATTAAAAATATTTTAGGATGCAGACGTGTAACGACCCAGACATTCCGATGGGTGGAAATAAAATATTTAAGATTTAGAACATTAAAAATCAATTGGATATTTGGTTTAGATTTTAAAATCAAATATTGGTTGAGTACGAATTAGAATTTCAATTTTTAAATTCAGATTGGTAGGTAGAAATCAAATATTTATCGTCAAATATATGAATTAAATTTGGTGAGGTAGTTCATCTGGAAAATATCAATGGTTAATTTTAACGATTTCAAATTGTAAATAGATTGACGTTAAATGGATTGAAATTTTTATTTGTTGACAGATAAGAGAATTGGCTTGGATATTTGTATTTTTGTATATATAAATGAATTGAAAATTTAACATTTGAATGGAGTTGTGGAGGAACATATAGAATACAAACAGTGAATCCGATAATAGATTAAAATTTAATTATAACAAAACAATGTCGGAGTACAACCAAATTGATTTTTTTTACATTCAGACCGCGAAGGCGGAGCGGTATATATAAATTTTGACACACTTGAAATTGGCATTGGCAGTATGAATTTTTGAGCGTACAATGATAAATCACCATAGAGTTTAACCACGTTATCGCTTACCCCAAATAAATTCCTTTCCCTATATGTTGCCTCCCCAGATATCACCCTCCTTGGTAGAATACGTGAGCTAATCTTCGTTCCTTGGATGACACGGTTCTTTACTTATAAATTGAAACCCTCTTTCCCTATTTTCTTCACCGAAAATCATTCTCACTTTTTATCTCTAATAGCTTCTGGAAATTTCCATGGCATCTCTCCCCTAAATCAATTCTGTTCCCTTCCATCGCCCTCCAAAATTGCCATAGCCGTGAGTTCGAAGCCCCAAATCAAAGGCCAGAAAGGCGCCATTTCCGAGAATCACCAGCACTCCATTTCGAAGCGCTCACAAAATTTCGAAGCTGCTCCTCCTTCATATTTGAGTTCCTCTGCCTCTCGCGTAGCCACCTCGCTTGAAGCCGCGTTGCCTATAAGGCGAAGTTGCCAAACCCTAATCGTGTGTTGCTGCTGTCGTTATAGAGGTGAGTTATTAGACTCACGCTTAAATTTAGTTCAAGTATATTTAACTCATTTTTCTAAGTCGGACATAATAGTTGACTATTGTGTGCTTTGTTGGTTGTTTTTGGTTGCTGTTGGGTGATTTGTTTCGTTATGTATATATGGCGAGTGATGTGGCTTGCCAACATGAAACTTTAACATGCCAACCTGATTCGAATGAGTTGACACAGGATTGAATTATATGAGTGTTTAGAAAAACACACTTACACTTGAATATGTTGATAAAGTGATTTATGTTCCACTAATCTTGAATTTCTGACTCAAAAACTGTTTCAGGTCAAGTCGATTTAGATTAATGTTGCCACCCAGTTTTATATGTTCATACCTGTAGGTTGTCTGATTCGAATTGTGTGGGTGATGTACATATTTTTGGGAAGTATCAGGAGTTGTTTAAACTGGAAATATACATATATGTACACTGGGCTTGTTAGGACCTGAACATCTTAGGCCGTTATTTTATTAATCTACTCTATTTATGTTTTAGATGTTTATCTATATGCATGTACTAGCAATTGCCACACTCGTGTATATTTATATAAGTGTATAGAATGGGTTAACACCTAAATCACCTATTTCAACTAAATGCATACATGGATGATAGCTTTGACATATTGGTAATGAACTGTGAGCCTCTTGCCTTGTTTCTAACGTGAATAATGTTAAGTGTTGATTGTGTACCTTTGCATGTATACATTTGAATAAAGTATGTGACCAAAATGGCCAGTAGTGATATTAGATCATCATACCAATTGATTTCTCCTGCATTCACTTTATGGGGCTGTCTGACATATTGTCATCTGCATACAAATGGACCCATGTTGGCATTAGCTTTCTATAGTACATGAACTGTAAAGAGCATGTGTACATACTTATCTAAAATACTTTATTCTTTTGAGATCTGTAAATGTTAGGAGATTGAGTAATTGTTGGGAATGTTTATATGAATATATTTGTGACTTCCCTTTTAAGAATAATAAAATAAAATCCACACATTTCTTTTTAAAAAAATTGTGAAAGAGCTGCTTGGACCTTTGTATGGTTGAACTGATATTACATTTGGTTTTGCTAAACTTTGTTAAAAGCAACTTGTACATTAGTTTTTGCTGAAGTGTATAAGAACTGATACTACATTCCCTAAACACAATAACATATTGGGTCTCGATTATTACCATGATGGTGGTCATTGTGTTGTGTATGCCATGTGTTGTACCCTGTATGTCGAAGTATAACTGCATGCGTCTTGATTGTCATATGATCCCTATTACTCAAGTTCCCATGCATATGCTCTCAATTGTCATAGGATCCTTGTTACTCGAGTACACCTGCATATATTGAATGTGTTTGCCACATTCATTTACAGCATATACTGAATACATTTGCACCTTTCCGTTTGCTAAATATGTTGTGACTCATTTGCCAAACTGTTGATTAAATTGCCCAAAACTGCTGTGATGCATTTGTCAAACTGTTAAGAGTCATTTGGTAGCCTATGCACAAAGCTTGTTAAATCCAGCATGGAAATGATTTGATAATCCAGGTTTCACTGGCACAGGTTGAATTATCGGTGGCTATCAGTATATGGTTGCTCTGTCTAGATTTTTTTTTTTAATGTGGAAACTTAATGTCATATTTAAGCTGGTAATTAAGATTGTTATAGCTGTTAGTTTTGTATGGTCTGGTTGCATTTAGTATTAGCTAAAACCCTAAATAATGCTAGTTTACACGTTACAGCTTCAAAAGAATACAAGGGACCAAATTCTACATTGTGTATACTTAAACCACATTTTAAAATGAGTTACCACTTTCACTGTAACTTGTGTATTGCTATGTCCACATGCATTTCATTCACTGTAAATCAAGTGTATTTGCTATGCCCCCTTGCATTCCATTTCATTGTAACTCAAGTATATTTCCTACTCCTATTGTTTGATATGGGTGCTCTTCACTTGAGATTATGTCCCTCCTTGTATGTACTGATGCACTCGAACATGCTACTAGTCCCTGTTCTGCTGTAATATTCGTGTATATCCTCTGAACTTCAATGTATATATTTGTGATAGCGGGATGTTGGGGCAGTGCACACGTGTACCTGTACACGTGTGTATATGCAAGCTTCCGTGATCAGTTGTCCTTGAGATAAAACATTTTTTTTTGAAAAACAAAAATGTGTGATCTTCTGATGAGAAGAGATTCCTTGAGATAAAACTTACAAGAACAGATAATATATTTGATGCTAGGATCAATTATTATATTGGGTTTACATTAAAGTTAATTTACTTGAACTATGATTTACGCCTGACTCGAGTGTTGTATGTTTTTACATGGAATGCTCGGGTCAGACCCGAGCAATACAGATTTGAAGGTTACAGCTTAGGATTCGAAGATTGGCAAAGCTGGGATTCCAAAGACGTGTGCGCACTCTAAAGTTATTTTAACAGTAAAGATTTTTCCTTGTATTCAAATTGTTTAAAAAGGATTCCGATATATATATATATATAGAAAAGTTTTGTATTTCAAAAATCTCTGATTATAAATAAAAGTTTCATTCCGCTGTTCCAATATTGTGTTATTATTTATTTTGTATTTTTGTGTTGATTCTGTTATTAAACTTTGAAAGCTATATAACGATCCATCAATTCGAATGTTCTAAGTTGGTTTAATTGCCGATTTAGAGCTGTCAAAAAAGCCGGGCCGTTACAGTTGGTATCAGAGCTTTGGTTTATTCAAAGCGTAGCTTATCGAGTTTAAACGAAAAGAATCGACACTAGAAAAGCGAATTTTGGAAATAAAAAGGTTTCGAAATATGAATTTTGAAAATGAAAATAATTTTAAAATAGATTTTGAAAAAAAAATTGAGAAATTATTTTTGAGACTATTATTTTGAAACTAATACAGCGGAAAAGGAATTTTGAGATTTGAATTTTGAATCAGAATCCCCAGTCTTTGGAAGTCTTCGAATCCAGGTTTGTGAGCGTTTTCTTCGATAAGTTCCCTTAGGATTTGAATCTCGAATCCATCATCGGATGGTATCTAAGGTAGATAAGTAGGAGATAAACAACGAATTAACTTCGTTAAGCGTGAGTCTTAGAAATCAAAGATAACTGAAGTTGAAATAAGAATTCAATTTGAATAGAAAAGGAAAATTTGGAATTGTTTCAAAGAAGAAACAATGAATTTTATTTTGAAATTAAGAATATAAGCTAATGAAAATAAAATAAAAAGGGGTTAAGTGAAGAGAGCTAATAAGTGTCAACAATTAAGTGGGAATAACGATGTTGTATTTAACATCTGTTGAATCCAAATAACGAATTTAAAAATGTTTTCATGAGAATAAAGTATATTTTCGTCAGAAAATGAAGATTGGCATATATATTGAAATGTTTTCCCAATAATAATAAGAGATTTCGTAAAATTGTAAAAATATGAATATGATAATTGGAAATGTTTTCCAAAAGACTGTGAGAGACTAATGAGTTTTGATAAATCAGAATGGTGAGGACTGAAGAGCAAAAAGCCGCACGTCGAGAACGAAGAGCGGTAGAACGTAAAAGAAGGGAAGAAGTAATGTTGGAATACGAGAAGAGAATTAAGGAAAAACAGACAGTCGGCCCCTATGACAATGTCGTTTGTTACAGATGTCAGAAAAAGGGACATTACGCAGCTATGTGCCGAGAGAGAGACAAGGGAAAGAAGAAAGAAGGGGAAATTTACCGATCCAATATTTTCTGTTTTAAATGTAGAGAGAAGGGACATTTTCCCAGTCGTTATCTTAAAGTGAGAAAGAAGAAGCCTGCCATTTCTGAGATGTCTAGTGAACCAATCACTTGCTATCATTATAAGCAAGTTGGACATATAGCTCGAAGCTGTTCCGAGAGACAACAGGGACGACGGGCAGTGTTGCGTGTCGCTAGAGGGAAAACTGTGAAGTATGTAGATAAAGACGGCTCCATCTCATATTATTGTAAGAACTCCAAGAAGTGGGGTCATGTGGAGGAGGAATGCACTAATCCTTTTGTGGAGACTCTAGAAAATTGAATATCGTGAAAGTAATTTACGCAGAGATGTGGATCATCGATCGAAAAGCAGACAAACATCGAAGATTGTAAATTCTAATTAAGTTAGCTCTGTTTCGTAATACTATCGTTTGTAATCCTAAATCTTCTATGTACATGTCTTGAGTAGATCGAGACTATGTATAATTATTTAAATAGAATGGGTATGAAAATTTTGAACTCTATGAAATTTCTATTAATGGTTAATCTCATTTGTATGATGTTATTTGAAATCTTGAAAGTGAAATATTTCTAAGTGGAAATTATAATGATATCGTTATAATCAATGTTTTTCATAAAAAAAAAGTAGATTTGTAAACAAAATTCGAGTACTGCATAAGAAATGATTTGGTAGGAAATTAAGAAATTAGGTCTAGGAAGTTGAAAATTGACTAGAGATTAGTTAAGTTGGATAAATTTTTTTTTTTAGTATTGATCTGATGTTGGTTTCGGCCTTCGGGGTAATATTTAGAGACTTTTTTGCTTGCTAATTGATGGTCGAAGGGTGTGAATATGAAAAGGTAGAAATTCGTGAATGAGAAGTTTGGTTATAAGAATGGAAAATTCTAAAAGTTTGAGAGTAGGAAGAATTGAATCAAACGATAAACGTAATAATGGGAAAATTGGAAGGAAAATTGGATTATAACCAATAGATGCATACATTAGAGTTTGAAAGGTGTCAAATATTTGAATTAATTTAGAGATGTGAATTTTGAAATTTGAGTGGAAATTCGAGAATATTCAATTTTAGATATTGGATACAGAAGTTTCGAAACTTATATGGAAAATGTATATATATAAGAATGTAGCGAATTCAGAAGGTAATAGATTGAAATAAAGTCTTATATGACAAAATTTATAAGAATGAGATGTTTTGAAATTATGATTTGAAAAGAAAATCTTATGTACGTTAATATAAGTATGATTTATGAGTATGTAATAAAGTACTATATGTATATAGTATTATATGTTTTCAAAGCAAAATAAGGAAAGTACCTTCCTCCTCCTTTGAACTTCGAGCTTTGTTGAGATATGCTGCTGGCGGCAGTAGGTTGTCCGGACTTAAAACTCATGAGTTGCCATTGAGCACGACTGCTAGCGTAATTCGCAGGGCTGCAGATAGCCTACGGCGGTCGGATGTTTCCGGAGGGAATCAAACGAAACCATTGTGATCATTGCGATCTAGAGTCGTTGAATTCGACCATGTAGCGTAATTCGCAGGGCTGCAGATAGCTTACGGTAAATGGATGTTTCTTGGCGGAACCAAGCGTAACCATTGTGACTGCTGCGATCTACAGTCGAATTGTAAGGGTGTAATCCGCAGAGCTGTGAAAACTTATGGGTATGGATGTTTCTTGCGGGACCCAGGCGTAACCATTGTGTACCTGCGGTCCACGCGGTAAATTGTTTACTGGCGAAAGAGATGTAACCACTAGAGTTACTAAAGGTAGCATGATGAGCCGCGTAAGTAATTGAGATATCTTAGGGATAGTGGGCCACCTGTTTAATGCAGCAGTTTGTCTTAATGACTTGATCGGTGTGATGACCCCAAACTTCTGTGGACCGAAAGTAAGGATGATCATTTGGAATACAACATATTTATAACAACAACAGATCTCAGACAATATCATAACACATAATTATTGCAGTGGAAAAGATATAAGTCATAAACATCACATCAACAGAACCACAGAGTACGCAGTTTACAGGATTCAACTTAGCAGAATAAAAGTCTGAATCAAAGGAAATAAGTTTCAAAGGAAATAGGTCTAAACTCCATGACGTACAACAAAATACAAGATAGAATAAAGTCTCTAAAGCAAAAGATAAAGATAAAAGAGAGTCTTCGTCTTCTCCTTCCAAGTAGTCTTCAATCCAGAAAATGTCTCTCTAAGAACCTGTCACTTGGCTGCCCGTGTAAAGAGAGGGCACCCGAGTTTGCAAAGTGAAATAAACATCGAGTCAGTCATGGTACTGGTATGAGAAATCTTTCTATACTAACTATCAATATGGCGAATCACAGGACCACGCCGCTAACGCGGAACGGGTTTACTCCATTGGATTGCTAGTGCATAATTTAATAAAGTTTATACAAAAACAACGAAATGACTTTTGAAAAATGAAACTGTAACGACCTGGAATTTTGGGGCCAATTTAAAAAATTTATTTTAGAAAATTTAATGGATTTTAAATAATTTATTTTAAATAATAATGACTAATTTTTTTTTTAATTGAAGTTAAAATATAAGAATTTAATTTAATTATAAAAGGAGTTTAAAACAGCGCTGCAGTTTGAAAATTTGAACTTTGACTGACTGCACAGGATTCAATTTAAATCAGAATTGAGTAAAACAAGAAATATTTAAATCTGTTTAACAATATCTTACTAACGAATCTGAAAAACTGAAATTTCACTTTATAATTTGAAAGTTATGTCCAGTTTAAAATTTTGAAAAGTCGTTGTAGAATTTATATATATTTTAATTTAATATATTGGCCTTAAAAATAGTCATTTTTCAAACGACCTCTGTTTTCAACGAAACCACTTTTGTTGGAACCAGAATGTCAAATTATTGCTAGGTGTCAATTTTCATAATTTTTCGAATTAATATGTGAGCGTGGCAAAGGAAAATGTGTTTTGACTGTTTTAGTCAAATTCAGTCGACTTGAAAATGGCCATTTTTCAAACGATCTCGGAATTCGACGAAATTAGTCTTGTTAGAACCGTATCGTCAAAGCATAACTAGAAATAATTTTTCTGTAATTTTTAGAGTCAGTATGTGGCCCCGGTAATTTAAAATGTACGTTTGAATTTAATAATTAAATGGTTTATAATTAAATTTAAAGAAAAACATATCGTAACAGCCGAATTTGGTTACGAAACATATTCCATTGTGCCCAGGACGGGGATATTTGGCTAGGAGCGACATTCGTTGGGTTTGATTCGGAGTTAGTATCAACGAACAACATTTTCTTGAATTAAATAATTAAATAGTATAAAATTAAATAATATACTAGTATAAATACACCATACTATACGAAACCCTAGAAACCATATACGCAGCCGCTGTTCATAGATTTTCAATGGCCATCCTCGTACGATTTTAAATCGTTATACATTTCTAATCCACTTCAATTCAAACCTAACTCCAAAAGCAAATTAGTAGAACTTTTAAGGCTCTTCAATCCGATACGGGGAATGAAGCTTCATGAAGCAACCTTCACGAATTCGTGACCTGAAGCTCTCACGCTCGCACGCAAATCGAGAATGGTGGGGCCCATCGCGAGGAGCATGGTGGTCGGCGTCGGAAGCTGCCTCGAAGGGCAACGGAGCGGCGAGCTCTGATCTTGGTCTGGTCGAGCGTGGAAGGAGCGGACGGGAACCCTAGATGAGCGCAGTGGGTTCAAATTGTTGCGGCAAGACCTGGTGAATAACCGAAGGGCAAGACAATGTTTAATAACGTTATTAAGGTTTATAAATAATTAATTAATTTTGTTAATCCTTTCTATAATAAACTCAATGTTTAAACAGCCGTAACTTTTGCAAACAGAGATGAAATCGAACGAAACGAAAAGCGTTGGAATCGTCTTTCAGAGATCAACAACATAGGACCATCCAGATCTGAATCAGAGCAAATCGGAAATTGGGGGAAGGTCAACTCTGAACTGTACATAATTAAAATCGATGTGAGATTTCTCTTTTAAATATTAATTAAATTATTATTTTCTTTCCATTCGAAATCGATATATGTATGTGATAAAATCAGATCTGCGATTTGTGGATTGAAATTTGTTTGTTGTTGTGATTGATTTGTGATGCTCATATGTTGTTAGATCAGTAATGTTAACATAGAAGTATCGTATTTGGTTAAATCAGTAATGTTAACATACGAATATGATTTTTAGTGTTTTGTCGAAATAGAATTATCGACAAAACAAGATTATCATTTTTGATCAATTATATTAACAATAAGATAAACATTTTTGTGAAAACATGATTATAGAGATAAGAATCACATTTTTGTCAAAAACATGTTATTGAAACCAATTCAACATTTGTGTTAGAATATTTAGGATATAAAAAGATTATAAATAAAAGAATCAAAACAAAATTTATCATTTTTGTTGAAATAAAGGAGTCGAAGCAAAATTTTCATGTTTGTTGAAACAAGAATGAATTTGTCCCTTTTATTTCATTCTGTTAAAAATAGAAAAATGGATAAAATAAACTTGTCACTTTTTATTTTATTTGAATTGACATCATTGAAAATGTCATTTTTGTTGCATTAGAATCGACAAACGAAAATGTCGTTTAAAATCATATTATTTTGATTACATAAGAGGATTAGAACAAATTCATATTTTGTTAACATTAAGAGGATATAACCAGAAAATGTATATTTTTATACATTTAAAAGAATAAATTAGAAATGTATAATTTTATCCATTTAAAAGAATATATTTTGTTAAACCTTCTTTTCCAAACAAAAGAGCAGATTTTTAAGTATCATTCTTTTCAATAAAAAGAAGTCAGGTTGTATTGTCATATTTGATTACAATAAAGGATTTGAATTAAACAAGGTTTTCATTGTTGTTTATCTTAAAAGAATTAGACAAATTTCTCATTTTGATTTCATTAAAAGAATTAGACAAAGTTATCAGTTTTGGTCATTTTACAAGAATGAATTATAAATGTTAATATGATTAAAAAGGACACTTTTGTTTAGAAATGTTAAATATGACAAGAATAACATATTTTTGTCAAAACTTGATTAGTGAAAAAGGGATAACATATTTTTGCCAAAACTAGATTAGCGAACAAGATTAACATTTTGTTAATTGGAATATAACGAATAAGATTAACAATTTTTTTTAATTGGATTATAAGGAGCAAAATAACATTTTTGTTATGAAATATTATACTAGACATAAAATGTATATTTGATTTAAAATTTGTTACCTTTGTGTTGAATTAGAAAATGTATATTTTTATACATTAAGAGAATGAGTTAAAAATGTATATATATTTATACATTAAAAAGAATGGATCAGAAAATGTATATTTTTATACATTAAAAGAATGAAGTAAATTCATTCATTTTTGTCATTTAATAAGAATTATACAAAAATACACAATTTGTCATTAAATAAGGATTTTACTAAAATCACATTCTTGTCTTTAAATAAGGATTATATAAGAATAACATTTTGGTCAAAACATGTTAGTGAGATAAAATATCATTTGTGTAAAAGCATGTTAGTGAAACATGAAAATAACATTTTTTTTTATATATAAAAAGGTATTACATAAAAAGGAGCATTTTTATATTTTAAGGAGGATCAAATGAAAATGAACATTTTTATGCATTAAATAAAAGAGTTTAACCAAAATATACATTTTGATCATTAAGAAGGAAGATTACATTTTGATCATTGAAAAGGATTAAAATAAAATTACCATATTTTGTACATTGAATGAATTTGACAAAATTATCATGTTTTGTGCATTGATAGGAATTAGACAAAATTACAATTTTTGTCACTTTAAAAGCATTAGAATAAAGGAGACACTTTTGTCATTTAAAAAGAAATGAAGTAAATTATTCATTTTGTCATTAAAATGAATGAGACCAAAAATAGACATTTTGGTAAATAAATAATAGTTAAGATTTTATTTTCATTTGTTAACAATAGAAAAGAATTGAAATGAAAGAGTAGATTTTTATTGTCATTTGTTCACAATAAAAAGAGTTGAAATTTTTGATGTGTTTAATTATAATGTTGAGTATGTTCAAATTGAATATTACACCTCCATTTACAAGTTACCCGACTTGTTTATGTGATTGGGACGATAATTTTTACACATCGCCCAAGTGCACAAATAATTTGTTATTTGTTTGTTGGATGAAACCCCACACGGGTGTTGGGATGATACTTGACCTACACTACTCCCAATATTTAGTGTAGAATCCACTCTGGTTGATTATTTGGATGTGTGATAATTATTTATCATGATTGTTAATTATATGCAATACATGGTTGTTGATTGAGTCACAATCCAATAAAGAATATATCTTAGAAAAATAATATTTTAGAAAAAGAATATATTTTGGAAAAATATATTTTTATTGGGATGAACTAGTTATTCACTAGAATAAATCATTAAATTTAGATTTAATGAAGTTTTCCAATTTGTTAATATTTAATTGAAATTAAATTAAATAAATTGGATTTTGGGTTTGTCGTGAATAGTGTCTTAAATAACACTGTTCTTAAACCCCGTGTGAGAAGAATAATCTTTTAATTGAGATTATTAAAGTTTTCAATTATATTTAGTAATTGAAATAAGATGAAGTGTGAGTTGGGTTTAATGTGAACTGTGTTTTTAAGCGACATTTGTTCTTTAACCCAACTGACAGTGAAAATATGATTTGGAGTATATAAATCTTTTATTAAGATTTAAATAGAAATTTTCCAAAAGTAAAGCTTTCCAATTTAATATATTAAATTGGAGTTGGATGGAATTCGAATTAATAATAACCGAGATAAGCTTTTGTAAAAGAAAACTGATACTACATATGGAATTTAAGAGGCTTTGCCGTTATTCCATTTTTATTATTGGTCGGATATAGAAGTTTATAACGATTATATATATTGATTTGATTTCTGTGAAGACTCCATATTTTATGGAAAACGATTTGGGTTTACCGTGAACTTTGTTTTAAATGACATTAGTTCTTTAACCTAGTTAAGCATAAGATTAATTTCTTAAATTTAAATAATCATTGAATAATGATTTGTGATATTCAAAACCAAATGGTGTTTTAAATAAATCTTTAAAAGAAAGATTTAAGTATAAATTTAAAGAATTTATCTTTGATACGAAAATGCGAGTAATTTAATAGAAGATTAATTCTGAATTGGAATGTGGCGTTGGATGTGTTTTTATAGTACTTGATTTTTAATTATAAAAATACGTGAGTTATTCGGGAAGACCGGGTTTAACCCATTCCGAATAATTACTACAACGATGAAGAGTCGAAGATGAAGACGGTGGTTGAAGACCGACGATCTTCACGTCGGATGGATGTGTGGCAACTGAGACCCATGATGGGAGTAGCTACCTTGAAGGGGCTTCAGTGGTAGCCATCTGGACTATTGTTGGTTGTTTCGGATATGCGAGGACCTCTCAGGTGTCTCCGGTTTCGTTCAGACCCAGAACGGACTTGTAAATGGATGCGTGTCTGACATTGGATTTCGTTTCATGTGAGTTAAATCGATTTCTATTGATGTATGTCTGTTTGGTGGTGGAGAATTTATTCTCTACTTAACACCCTGGTATATATTAATAGTGATTGATCGCATGGCGTGAATTTTCAATGTGGCACGCCAAGATGCATATGATCAAGGCTTTTGTTGAAAAGCTGGGCCTTGTGGGATGATCAAAGTATAGCCTAGTACGGCATAGCTTTGTGTATAGCGTGACTTCGCGAGCCTCACACCCTGGTATGAGTCAAAAATGGGATATGGACCGTAGGGAGTGCGCACGTTTCTTTCTAGCTAGAAGTGGTGTCAGTGCTTAAACTGGCTGACATTTTACTTATGTGGATGATGGATTTTGAGGCGCCTCGGATTTTTATAGGCCTTTGGTGATCATACTATAGGTCCAAAGGGACCGAGAAGCGTGTGTACAGGCATAACTAATCCACTGTCGATAGGCGGGGACCGGCCCTACCGCTCCAACGGTTCACTGCGGGGGATCCTGAGGCATTTGTTAGAGTGTTTCGAATCGGAGAGGAGCTTGCCCCTAGCCTCGACTCATGATGGAAATCCAATTTCCAATACGACCTTGCGGATTTGATTGTAGAACTAGTATGGCAACATAGTAGGATGGGGTACTATGCCGTCTATGATTGATACATTATGACTGAAATTGTTTTTGGAATATATATATACCTATAGATATACACACTAATATTAAATCCGTTTTATCGTATCAAGCATCTTTTTACCATTATAAGGTAAAACCCTATCCTCCAGTTTGCGTTGCATTGTGTGATGGGACTTGGGTCTTATAGTGGTTTCATTTTTCCAAAAAGAATTGCGTTGTTTAACGTTTTACATTATTTTATGCACTGGAAATCCAATGGAGTAAACCCGTTCCGCGTTAGCGGCGTGGTCCTGTGATTAGCCTTATCATTAGATAGTTAAGTTAAGATTTCTCATACCAGTCCCATAACTGACCTGTAGTTTGTTTCACTGGCAAACTCGGGTGCCCATATTTTCCACACGGGCAGTCGAGTAGCTTTTGCAGATATATTTACAGGATCCTGGTTTACAGCTGAAGAGTTATTCGGAAAGCCCTGTATCCGTGTATTCCTTTCAGTTGTATATGTGTATTATTTTTCCGCTGCTATTTAAATGTAATTTAAATATATGATATTATTGTATTTCTATTGTGTAATTAAGTATTCATACTCTGTTATATTCTTGTACTCTGATGTAATTAGTGTAATCAGCAATAAACTGTTCCTCAGTTTGTGTTCTGATGTGTATTGTTCTCAAGGCAATCCAGGCTTTCTTTTACTGGGAAGTTCGGGTCGTCACAGAAACCATCATAAGACTCAAGTCCTATCACACAATGCAATGCAAACAGGAGGATAGAGTTTTCCCTTATGATGATCAAACATGCTTAATATGTGTAAAATAATATTTTAATATTATTATTAGTGTCTAAGCAGTATTAAAATACTTCAATATAAAGGTATCAATCCTAGACGGCATAGGTACCATATACTATGTCGCCATATATAAGTTTACAATCAAGACCGTAATGTCGTATTGGAAATTGGGTTTCTGTCATGAAATTGAGGCTAGGGATCGTCCTCTCTGATTCGAGACACTCTAGCAAATGCCTCAGGATCACACCTAAGGGCGAGCGGTAGAGCCGGTCCCCACCTAACGATAGTGGATTAGTTATGCCTGAACACACGTTTCCCCTTTCTTTTGAACCTATAGTATGGCCACTAACAACCTATAAAACCCGAGGTACCTCAATCCATTATCCAAATAAGTAAAATGCCAGCCAGTTTAAGCACTGACACTACTCCTAGCTAGAATGAAACGTGTGCACTCCCTGCGGTCCATATCCGTTTTTGACTCATACCGGGGTGTGAGGCTCGCAAAGTCACGCTATACTCAAAGCTACTCCTAAACAGTCTATGCTTTGATCATCAACCACAAGGCTTGCTTTTCAATAAAAGCCTTGATCGTTGCATCTTGGCGTGCCACATTGAAAATTCACCCATGCGATCGACAACTATTACTATATACCAGGGTGTTAAGCAGATAATAAATTCTCTACCACCAAACAGGCATATATTAATACAAATCGATTTAATTACATGGAATGGATTCCAACGTCAGACATGCATCCATTTACAAGTCCGTTCTAGGTCTGAACGAAACCGGAGACACCTGATAGGTTCTCGCTTACCCGGACAATCAACACATTCGTCCGGACTACTACTTCAACCCCGTCCTGGGAGCAAGTCAGTCCAAGGCATCAGTAGTCGTTGCCCATTAGATGTGAAGATCGTCGGTCTCCTACCATCGTCTTCTTATATCTTTGATTTAATCGTCGTGCAATTATTTGAAATGAGTTAAACTCGGTCTTTTTAAATAATTGTCGCATAATTATCATTTAAAACATTTCATATTTATTTATAACTATTTATCGCTATTTTTATTTATTTGAAAAATAGCTCAAAATAAATAAACGACGCTTTGGGTTAGTGGGCTACCCTGGCGCTGTTTTTACCAAATTTTGTTTTACACATATCTTGAAATCTAACCGTCGGATTTTGACGAATTTTATATCGTTGGAAAGCTCTTCCCAAAGCAGTCCTAACGGATCCGGTTTTGGGAAAATCCAACGGTCGGATCTTTCGGTATAATCGTTTAAAGTAACGATTGTCGATATGCGAACTGCTGCGCACGTTTCGTTTTAATTTTATATATATATAATTATATCGTTTGGTGATCTCAACTATAAAAACCCATTCTTTTTATCGCCTCTCAAGTGACGATAAAAATGTCGCTTTTAATTTCTATTCCTTTTTAATCGCATCGACCATGATTATAAAATGTCATTATTATATCTCTGTTTTTATTTATCTCTAAATTATAAATAAAAACCACTTTCTAAAACTCTTGTTCTTATTCACACCTAAAATGTGAATAAAATACTTCTTTCAATTTCATGTTTTTATTCATCTCTAAATGGTGGATAAAGATAAATTTTCCAACAGCATATTTTTATTAATAACTGAATTGCAAATAAAATGTACCGTATAAATTCTTATTTTATTTTTATTTTTTATTTGCAACTAGTTTGCAAAGTAAAAACGTACTTCCTCAAATTCATGTTTTTTTTTATTTGCAACTAGTTTGCAAATAAAAATTCACTTTTTAAAACGGTGTTTTATTTACATATGAAATGCAAACAAAATGTACTTTTTATCCCCATATCATTATTCATATTTAAAAGGTGAATAAAAAGGTACTTTTCATATTCATGTCTTTTACTTGCGACTAATTTGCAAATAAAAAGTGTAATCTCTTTCTATGTTTTATTTGCATCAAAAAATGCAAACAAAAATGTAATTCTTTTCTATGTCAAATTTTATCAACACTAGATATAAATAAGATGTCCCTTTTTATTATATCATGTTTTATTTACACTGGATGTAAATAAAACATTCCTTTTTTTATTCTTATTAATTTACTCTACATGTGAATAAATGTAACTTCTTCTATTTCTTATTTATTTACAATACATGTACATAAATATAACTTTTCCTCTTTCTTATTTATTTACACTACATGTAAATAAATATAACTTTTTCTATTTTTTATTTATTTACAATGAAAATAAGGTGTTCGTTATTTTCATTTCTTATTCACATAACAACGAAAACAAGGTGTTCGTTCTTTTCATTTACACAAATAACAACAACAACAAAGCCATATATCCCAAACAAGTTGGGGTTGGCTAGATATGGAACCCAAAATTAAGGTAAAATAACTAATAATAATATATAAAAAGAGTTTAAAATAACCAAACAGATTAAAGTAAAAAGGTTCATTTACACAAATAAATGTAAATAAAATAGCATCACAAATTTTGTTCTTTTTCCAATTATCAAATTTTATACTTTTTCTAATGAACCAAGTTTTGTACTTTTTCTAACGATCAAATTTTTTTTACTTACAACTAAATTTGTTCTTTTTATCTACATATGAAATGCAAATAAAATTCAATCGCTAAACTTTTTCTTTTTATCCACCTATGAAATGTAAATAAGGTTTCATCGCTAATTTTTTTCTTTTATCTACATTGAAAAATGTACATAAGGGTCAGTTGCTAACTTTGTTCTTTTATCTACATATAAAAAATGTAAATCAGGTTCTATCGCTAGTTTTATTCTTTTATTTACATATAAAAATGTAAATAAAATACATCGCTAAATTTTTGTCCTTTTATTCACATAGAAAAATGTAAATAAAATGCCAATGTTAAATTCCTACTTTTATTTACATAGGAGAATGTAAATAAAATTTATCAAGTTTTGTTCTATTCTATTTACAAATGTAAATGTAAAAATTTCCTTTTTTTTAAGTTCTAACATGTCCAATTCAATATCACGATATATGAAACCAATATGTCATTTGGTGTGAAGTTCTCAGGTCAACACAACGATAGCAACATATAATTTGGGATCAAGTTTCATATCAACACATACAACAACAGCATATGATTTAGTGTATAACTTTCATGAATCAACATAAAAGGTCCCATCTTTATTTTATTTTGTGAATCAAAACAAAATATCTAAACTTCATTTATCTTACAAGTTAAGAGGATTCAACTTACTTTTATTTCAAAAATCAAAATAAAAGATTCAAACTTTCTTTTATGTTGTAAATCAAAATAATAGATTCAACTTTCTTTTATGTTGTAAATCAAAATAAAAGATTCAACTGTCTTTTATGTTGTAAATCAAAATAAAAGATTCAACTTTCTTTTGTGATGTAAATCAACATAAAAGATTCAACTGTCTTTTATGTTGTAAATCAAAATAAAAGATTCAACTGTCTTTTATGTTGTAAATCAAAATAAAAGATTCAACTTTCTTTTATGTTGTAAAACAAAATAAAAGATTCAACTTTCTTTTGTGATGTAAATCAAAATAAAAGATTCAATTTTCATTTGTGTTATAAAATAAAATAAAAGATTCAAACTTTCTTTTATGTTGCAAATCAAAATAAAAGATCCAAACTTCCATTTGTTTTGCAAAACAAAACAAAAGATTCAAACTTTCTAACAGGAATTAAAAAAAAGATGAGAACTTATATGAAGATTACATCAAAATATGTGATTCAACAACTGTTTTATCAGTAGCATACAGATCTCACTAAATAGAATAATAAACAAACAGATAAAGCATCATTCATCAACATATGAACATGTAACCATATCATCACATCGCAGATCTATATGATACAAACCATTACGAAACAATAATTAAATTATTTAATTATTTTAAAGGTAAGAAATCTTACAGTCGTTCGCGATTTTGTCCAAAATTCCAACAGTCCAGATTTGTCATGTTTCAGTTCAGAGTCGTAGATTTTGTCAATACGATCACAACGCTTCTGAAACTGTTAATTTTCGAGTTCACATGAATTAATTACGATTAAAACGAGATTGGTATTATTATAAATATAATTAAATTAATAATTAACTTAAGGTATTAACCTTATTCTTCTTTACAAAAATTCAGCCGTGCCTTTCAATATTTGTTCGATCCTAGGTCAAGGAATTTCAGACAATTGATGCAGCGATTCGAAGACCAGGGGGTGCCACAGCGGAGAGCAACCAATGGCGCACCAGGGGGCCCACCTGCGTCAGGTGCGATCGCACCCTGGGGTGGCGGCTTGGCTGCGTTCGGCCAGAGTTTGGGGGTGTGAAGCTCGGCGGTCGGGCCTCTAGGCGATGATCTAACTGTATGGAAATGAAGGAGGTGGAAATCTCTTCGATATAGTGTATGTGAGGGGGTCTAATTTGAGGAGATGGAAGAGAAATTGAGGAAGAAGGATCGGAGAAGGGTGGCCATTGTTTAAGGAGGCGGCGGCTGAGTAGAAGAATGAATAGTAGTTTAGGGTTTTAAACTTCCTATTTTTATACTATTTTCTATGTATTTTTTACAATTAAATCCAAATCTTCTTAACCATTTCAAATCCAGTCTAGCAGAAGGTGTCCCTAGCCAATAGCACATATTCCGGATCCAACGGGACAGGTCCCGTCAGCTCAAACAGCTGTCTATGGCCTGTTTTATTTAAATTTAATAATTAAATCCTTTATTAATTTAATTCGTCCGCATAAATAAATTCACTGAGGCCACATACGGACTCAGAAAAATCCAGAAAAAAATATATTTGGCTTCGTTATGATGATACAGTCCTAACAAAACTAATTTCGTCGAATTCTGAGACTGTTTGAAAAATGGCTATTTTTCAGTCGATTAAATTTAACTAATTGAACAAAACACAGTTTCTTTCGCCACGCTCACATACTAACTTGAAAATTTCTAAAAATTGAAACCTAACAATAATATGACATTCCGGTTCCAACAAAAGTGGTTTCGTCGAAAACAGAGATCGTATGAAAATTTACTATTTTCACTGGCTTTAATATTATTTAAAAATGAAAATTTTAATTTCTGCCACATTTTTCCACCAAATTATTTAAAATAAATTTTTTTAATTGGTTCAGATTTTCCGGGTTGTTACAATCGGTCTTCATGACTTGCTGTAATTTCATTTGATGATTCGATTCCGTGATCCTGAGATAGAGCAACCAACGCTCAATGACCTCGGATTGTCTTTTGATGCTTAAATACCTTCTATTGATCTGTCCATGACGAAATTCGCAGGGAAGTGATTTCCTACGGATACAGATGTTTTTCGGGGGATCTAGACAAAACCATTGTGTATCTGTGATTCATGAACAATCAACCTATCAATATCACATTGGTACTTTCCGTATCTATTTTAAAGAAAATTTTTGAAATATTTTTCACTGGGATTTGAAACAAGGATATTTAGTACTTGGAGATTTTAGTCGTGCGCCTGGCCAGCGTATGCCTAACATATGTAAGAACGACAATAGACTTGTCAAACTTCGAGATATCAAATAATTTCAAATAAATAATTTGAAATTAAAATATACTTAATTTAATAAGCTAAGAAAGAGAATTTCAGAAAAATTGTACGAATGTTTCTGTGTAAAGATTATAATGCATTTCAAATTTTGGGAGTTCTCAAGTTTTCAATTTCTAGATTGTCAACTTGAAATGGAAATGTTATTTGCACTCTTCAATGGGTGTTGGAAAATTTATTATGGATTAAATGTAAAGAGATTGGGTTGATTATTGAAAAGCCTAGACCCATTACATATTGCAACAATGGACAAGTAAACATTGACAAATGAAGTTTATAAAGAAATTGGGAGTAATTTGAGTTGCATAAATCCAACTTAAGCAGAACTCAAAATTTAAAAAGAGAGTGGTTTTGAAAGGGAAATTTGATTTTTCCTAGTTGATTGAACATGATAGAAACAAGGTGGATTGATGACGTAGATATCGGTATTTAAAATAGTTATGAAAAATTTCACATAAATGAGACAAATTGGTATATACATTGGGATAACTCTAATGATCTCTCCTTTTCGAGGACGAAAAGTTTTAAAGGAGGAAAGATTGTAACGACCCAGAAATTTCAATGGGAGGAAATAAAATATTTAAGATTTAGAACATTAAAAATCAATTGGATATTTGGTTTAGATATTTAAAATCAAATATTGGTTGAGTACGAATTAGAATTTCAATTTTTAAATTCAGATTGGTAGGTAGAAATCAGATATTTATCGTGAAATATCTGAATTGAATTTGGTGAGGTAGTTCATCTGGAAAATATCCATGGTTAATTTTAACAATTTCAAATTGTAAATAGATTGATGTTAAAAGGATTGAAATTTTTATTTGTTGACAGATACGAGAATTGGCTTGGATGTTTGTATTTTTGTATATATAAATGAATTGAAAATTTAACATTTGAACGGAGTTATTGAGGAACAAATAGAATACAAACAGTGAATCCGATAATAGATTAAAATTTAATTATAACAAAACAGTGTCGGAGTACAACCAAATTGATTTTTTTTTACATTCAGACCGCGAAGGCGGAGCGGTATATATAAATTTTGACACACTTGAAATTGGCATTGGTAGTATGAATTTTTGAGCGTACAATGATAAATCACCATAGAGTTTAACCACGTTATCACTTACCCCAAATAAATTCATTTCCCCATACGTTGCCTCCCCAGATATCACCCTCCTTGGTAGAATACGTGAGCTACTGTTCGTTCCTTGGATGACACGGTTCTTTACTTATAAATTGAAACCCTCTTTCCCTATTTTCTTCACCGAAAATCGTTCTCCCTTTTTATCTCTAATAGCTTCTGGAAATTTCCATGGCATCTCTCCCCTAAATCAATTCTGTTCCCTTCCATCGCCCTCCAAAATTGCCATAGCCGTGAGTTCGAAGCCCCAAATCAAAGGCCAGAAAGGCGCCATTTCCGAGAATCACCAGCACTCCATTTCGAAGCGTTCACAAAATTTCGAAGCTGCTCCTCCTTCAAATTTGAGTTCCTCTGCCTCTCGCGTAGCCACCTCGCTTGAAGCCGTGTTGCCTATAAGGCGAAGTTGCCAAACCCTAATCGTGTGTTGCTGCTGCCGTTATAGAGGTGAGTTATTAGACTCACGCTTAAATTTAGTTCAAGTAGACTTAACACATTTTTCTAAGTCGGATATAAGAGTTGACTATCGTGTGCTTTGTTGGTTGTTTTTGGTTGCTGTTGGGTGATTTGTTTCATTATGTATATATGGCTGAGTGATGTGGTTCGCCGACATGATACTTTAACATGCCAACCTTATTCGAATGAGTTGACATCGGATTGAATTATATGAGTGTTTAGAAAAACACACTTACACTTGAATAAGTTGATAAAGTGATTTATGTTCCACTAATCTTGAATTTCTGACTCAAAAACTGTTTCAGGCCAAGTCGATTTAGATTAATGTTGTCACCCAGTTTTATATGTTCATACCTATAGGTTGTCTATTCGAATTGTGTGGGTGATGTACATATTTTTGGGAAGTATCAGGAGTTGTTTAAACTGGAAATGTACATATATGTACACTGGTCTTGTTAGGACCTGAACATCTTAGGCCATTATTTTATTAATCTACTCTATTTATGTTTTAGATGTTTATTTATATGCATGTACTAGCAATTGCCACACTCGTGTATGTTTATATAAGTGTATAGAATGGGTTAACACCTAAATCACCTATTTCAACTAAATGTATACATGGATGATAGCTTTAATATATTGGTAATGAACTGTGAGCCTCTTGCCTTGTTTCTAACGTGAATCATGTTAAGTGTTGATTGGGTACCTTTGCATGTATACATTTGAATAAAGTATGTGACCAAAATGGCCAGTAGTGATATTAGATCATCATACCAATTGATTTCTCCTGCATTCACTTTATGGGGTTGTCTGACATATTGTCATCTGCATACAAATGGACCCATGTTGGCATTAGCTTTCTATAGTACCTGAACTGTAAAGAGCATGTGTACATACTTATCTAAAATACTTTATCCTTTTGAGATCTGTAAATGTTAGGAGATGGAGTAATTGTTGGGAATGTTTATATGAATATATTTGTGACTTCCCTTTTAAGAATAATAAAATAAAATCCACACATTTCTTTTTAAAAAAATTGTGAAAGAGCTGCTTGGACCTTCGTATGGTTGAACTGATAATACATTTGGTTTTGCTAAACTTTATCAAAAGCAACTTGTACATTAGTTTTTGCTGAAGTGTATAAGAACTGATACTACATTCCCTAAACACAATAACATATTGGGTCTCGATTATTCCCATGATGGTGGTCATTGTGTCGTGTATGCCATGTGTTGTACACTATATGTAGAAGTATACCTGCATGCGTCTTGATTGTCATATGACCCCTATTACTCAAGTTTACATGCATATGCTCTCAATTGTCATAGGATCCTTGTTACTCGAGTACACTTGCATATATTGAATGCGTTTGCCACATTCATTTACAGCATATATTGAATACATTGCCACCTTTCCATTTGCTAAATATGTTGTGACTCACTTGCCAAACTGTTGATTAAATTGCCCAAAACTGCTGTGATGCATTTGTCAAACTGTTGTGAGTCATTTGGTAGCCTACGCACAAAGCTTGTTAAATCCAGCATGGAAATGAATTGATAATCCGGGTTTCACTGGCACATGTTGAATTATTGGTGGCTATCAGTATATGGTTGCTCTGTCTAGAATTTTTTTTTAAAATGTGGAAACTGAATGTCATATTTTAGCTGGTAATTAAGATTGTTGTAGCTGTTAATTTTGTATGGTCTGGTTGCGTTTAGTATTAGCTAAAACCCGAAATAAAGCTTGTTTACATGTTACAGCATCAAAAGAATACAAGGGACCAAATTCTACATTGTGTATACTTACACCACATTTTAAAATGAGTTACCATTTTCACTGTAACTTTTGTATTGCTATGTCCACTTGCATTTCATTCACTGTAAATCAAGTGTATTTGCTATGCCTCCTTGCATTCCATTACATTGTAACTCGAGTATATTTGCTACTCCTGTTGTTTGAAATGGGCGCTCTTCATTTGAGATTATGTCCCTCCTTGTATGTACTGATGCACTCGAACATGCTACTAGTCCCTGTTCTGTTATAATATTCGTGTATATCCTCTGAACTTCAATGTATATATTTGTGATAGCGGGATGTTGGGGCAGTGCACACGTGTACCTGTACACGTGTGTATATGCAAGCTTTCATGATCAGTTGTCCTTGAGATAAAACTTTTTTTTGAAAAACAAAAATGTATGATCTTCTGATGAGAAGAGAGTCCTTGAGATAAAACTTACAAGCACAGATAATATATTTGATGCTAGGATCAATTATTATATTCTGTTTACATTAAAGTTAATTTACTTGAACTATGATTTACGCCTGACTCGAGTGTTGTATGTTTTTGCATGGAACGCTCGGGTCAGACCCGAGCAATATAGGTTTGAAGGTTACAGCTTAGGATTCGAAGATCGGCAAAGCTGGGATTCCAAAGACGTATGCGCACTCTGAAGTTATTTTAACAGTAAAGATTTTTCCTTGTATTCAAATTGTTTAAAAAGGATTCCGATATATATATATATATATATAAGTTTTGTATTTCAAAAATCTCTGATTATAAATAAAAGTTTCATTCTGTTGTTCCGATATTGTGTTATTATTAATTCTGTATTTTTGTGTTGATTCTTTTATTAAACTCTGTAAGCTAGATAAGGATCTGTCAATTTGAACGTTCTAAGTTGGTTTAATTACCGATTTAGAGCTGTCAAAAAAGTTGGGCCGTTACAAGACGAGCTTAGAAGCCCCCAACACTATTTATTGTACAAACCATATTATTTGATTTGAATTATAGGGAGTTCAACACTCGATTTCGCACAATCACATAAATTAAAAGCGATGTATGGATATTACCGACACACGGATTTCATACTCCGCGAATAGCCACTTATGGGGCCGTAAATGGCATTGGGGTAGTTGAGTATTTATTTATTTGGATGTTCTGCGTGATTTGATTGTGATTGTACAACTGGATTTGATTTGGATGTGAATTGGTTGGTGTAATGGCGCGAGCCAGTATTAGGCGAGGGATAAGGCTGGACCTTATTCCGGTTCTAGCATCGTGCCGTTATGCTGCCGAAATTTTCTCATAAGTGTTAGAAAAAATTAGTTAGTTGAAAATATTATTTTTAGCTTATAACTGCGATAAATAAAATAATTATTGGGTAGTTAAAAATAAATTTACACATCCATTTACAACTCGGACGACTTGTTTATGCTCGTCGATTTTTGTGATACCGATTGGGACGATAATTTTTGCACATCGCCCAAGTGCACAAATAATAATAATAATAATTTGATGGTTGAAACTCCACACGGGTATTGGTATGATATTTGACGTACACTAATCCCAATTGTTTAGTTATATGTCAATTGATTGGTTGAGAGACTGTTGTAAGCATTAATTATTTATATTTTATGCTTATGCAATTGTGTAACGCACTCTGGATGATGGTTGATTGTTTATCATTGTTGTTGTATGCATGTGTTGTATGAAATCCACGTAACTAATATTATATGGTAATT
Organism: Allium sativum; assembly: GCA_030737875.1. Classification (NCBI taxonomy): domain Eukaryota; kingdom Viridiplantae; phylum Streptophyta; class Magnoliopsida; order Asparagales; family Amaryllidaceae; genus Allium; species Allium sativum. Next base: position 44,374,705 of record CM060915.1, on the reverse strand, counting down.
GATTGGGTCTGATTCTAATTTGGAAGGAACGAATATTTCAAATTGAGGAATATTTTAAAATAATGAAGAACGAATATTTAAAATAAAGAATATTTTAAAATAATATTCTCTAAAGGATTAAAATATGATTTTGATGTCCGATTTGGGATGGGCATGAAAATGTTGAAATATATGAAGTCGTGTTGTTTAGATTTGCGTCATTTTAACGCGAATGATATTTATATCAATTTTATTCATTTTTATAATGATTATCGAAAAGGAAATGATTACAAAATCAAATATTTTGAAAATATTATCATTTAAATATTAAAATAGTAAGGAGTATTCAATTTTGGTTCGATATTGAAATGAAAGTGGGAATCGTTTCAAAACGAATTTGTAAACGATTTATAAAATACGTTTTAAACGGAAATCGATGAAATATAATATAATATATATATATTATATATATTTAATGGTTGAATAGAACACGCCGCAACGTGACCGTTTGCGAATTTCGACCATTGACTTCGAATTAACATTACGGGAGATCCGACTGTCGGATTCGCCTGAAACCGGAACCGTTGGGTTCGTATTGAAAAGAGCTTTCCAACAAATATAGTAGATTTAAAATCTAACACTTGTATTTGGAATTATTTCCAAATGAAATTTGGAAAAGGTCGTTGTAAGTGCAGTCCGTTGACCGTTTATGGAAATCAACTGAAAGGGCCTTAATAAAATTATTAAAAATATTAATAATTTGTGTAAAATCAGAATAAATGATTTGGAAAGAATTAGGATGAAAAATTCCATATTTGAAAAGATAAAAAAAATTATCGAAATGAACTAGTTATTAACTAGAATTACAATCTAATTGTTTTTAAATAAATATATTGGATTGAGAATGGGTTTTAATATGACCAGAATTTCCAATATATGAATTGGAGAGGATTTGAATGGAAATCATCTTCGGAAAATTTCGATGTCGGATTTCGTGATTATACGGATATTGTTATAGAAATTTAAAAGATATATTTCTATCGTTATTTCCAATAGTATATTTGTTGGTTTCAGAATTTGGTATTGAGTATAAGCCGATATAATTTCTATTCAGAGCCTTGTATTTAATATCAAATGGGATTTTGGGTTTGTCGTGAATGATGTCTTCAGTAACACTATTCTTAAACCTAGTTGAGAAAAGAATAAATCTTTTAATTAAAATTTAGAGAAATTTACCAATTAATTAATATTTAATTGGAATTGAATTAAGAATTGGATTTTTGGGTTTATAGTGAACGATGTTTTAAACGACATTTGTTCTTTAACCCGATTAACCGTGAAATGTAATTTGGAATTTATGAATCTTTTATTAAGATTTAACGGGAACTTTCCAAAGTAAAGTTTCCAATTTAATGTATTAAATTGGAAATGAATGGGATTCGATTTGTTAGTAATCGAAGCGGGCTTCTATGGAGGAAGACTGTTAATATATATGGAATTTAAAAGGCTTGTTGTTATTCCATTTATATTATTAGCCGGATATGGAAATTGATATCGATTATACATTGATTTGTTTTTCTGTGAAGATTCCATAATTAATAATGAGATTTTGGGTTTATCATGAACTGTGTTTTAAATGACATTAGTTCTTTAACCCAGTTAAAGACGGGATTACATGTCTGACATTGTATTTCGAACTGTATTGTTGATTTTTGCTAAATATATATCTGTTTCATGGCGGAGAATTTATTCTCTTGCTTAACACCCTTCTCTAAGATGTACGAGCTTAGAGGTTATATATCGGCAGAAATTAGTGGTACGGTGTAGATTGTCGATGTGGCATATTTGATTTCCCAAAGTTAAATAATCATTAATATTGATTTCTGGGAAGATTAAAACTAAGTGGAGTTTTAGTGAATCTTTATTAGATTGAAATGAGAATATGATAATTTAAATAATCAAATTCGGGAAATGATCGAAAATGGAGTACCACCAGTTTTACTCCAGGCGATAGTTAAATCTTTAATTAGATTTGAATGTGAAATGGTAATTAATTTTACCGATAACACTGTGGTGTTAGATATGGAGTATTACCAGTTTTGCTCCATGGGATGAATAGGTTGGATTAGAATAAACAGAAATGATTACTTCGGTATGGTTCGATAATCCCGACTAGTTTATAAACCTTAATTTGGTTTAAATTGAGATCCAAACGAAGATTAAAGAATAAATTTAAAGAATTTATCTTTGATAAAATTAATGGGAACCCTTCCCAAATGATATGAATATTTAAATAAAAGAATATTCAAAATTGGAATGAGGCGTATGTTGTGTTTTTATAGCACTTGATTTTAAAATACGTGAATTATTCGAAAAGGTCGGGTTTATGCCCATTCTGAATAATTGATTCGATGATAAGTCGACAATGAAGATTGTGGTTGAAGATCGGAGATCTTCACATCGTTTGGATGATTACTGATGTCTTGATTGGGCTGTATACCCAAGACGAGGTAATAAGTGGTGATCGTCCAGACGTACTTGGAGATCGACCGAATATGCGAGGACCTCTCTCATGTATTGGACATATGGGGTGAGGAATAAGTTGCCTCCGGTTTCGTTCAGACCCAGAACGAACTAGTAAATGGATGTGCGTCTGACATTGGATTTTATTCTATGTTGACTGATCTCTATTAAATATATATATGTTTGGTGGCGGAGAATTTATTCTCTTGCTTAACACCCTTCTCTGAGACGTACGATCTCAGAGGTTATATATCGATAGACATCAGTTGCATGGCGTGAATTGCCTGTGTGGCATGCTGGGATGCAAATGACCCAGGCTTCTGTTGAAAAGTAAAGTTTTGTGGTTGATGATCAAAGCACGGCTTTAAATAGCGTAACTTTGTGTATAACGGTAATTCGCGAGCCTCACACCTGGGTATGAGTCAAAAAGGGGTCAAAATCATTGTTTAAAAAAGTAATTTTTATATAAATGACTTTGTGATAAAAATGTAATTTAAATCTCTGATATTTTTCTGATGTATATTATTTATTCATACTCTGTTATATTCTTGTACTTTGATGTAAATTGTTGTAATAAAAATGAAATGTTCTATCGTTTTTGTTCTGATTTGTCGTGTTATCAACTCAATCCGGGCTATCCTGTAAAGGGAAGTTTGGGTCGTTTCAGCTACCACGGGCTAGGCGTGCATCGGTAGAATCCTACTGTGGGTATTCCTTATGTGCCTTTTCATATTATCCTGATCGAGCCCTTATGATTTTGATTTGTACCATACCTATAGAGTTCCCTCTAATAGCCACTAGTTTACGGTGGAATTTACTGTTTTTTGTATAGACCACGATATTATAAATGTGTAAGGGTAATAATAGTAATCCCGCTTACGCTATTTTCAATAGTATATTTAACCATAAACACTATTATAATAACGTATTATATTATATGATATCTAGTTTAACGGATCTTTAGAGGATGAAAATCCCAAACAACCTTTAAGTTACTGAAGCATTTCATTGAATCTTTTCACTTGAGTTGATTTACTGATATAAGAATGTTAGTCTTGATCTGAGTTGTTTTATTTTCCATTATTGCTCAGGTCAGATTGAGTATTGCAGTATTAGGATATCGTCTTTCGAAGTTGAAGACATCATTTCTATCTATGGGCTTTGGTTATTTCTCTTTCTATTAGAAGTTCTTGTACATAGTCTTCTGCTGTAATCGATTTTGTAACTCTGATATTATATGTAAGTTTTGAATTTTTATTTAGTAGCTTCATGAACTACTATTGTATTTTATTTATTCCGCTGCTAGATATTCCGCTTTTCTATTTCTATGATTTGATTTATTAAACCCCATAGTTAAAACAATCTGCTTTTTCAAATGATTTGAGCTTGTTTATTTACCGATTTAAATGGTAAGAAAAAGAAGGTCGTTACATGTGGTATCAGAGCTTCGGTTTAATAAAAAAAACTTAGCTTATGGGGTTTATAAACTCATTAGAGATGTGGTAGCGATACGCTAGAATGAGTAAGATCGATCGCAAAATCATTCTTGAGAGAGAATATTTTAAAAAATATAAATAGTTTTGAAATGCTTTTAAAATGATTTTAAAGTACTTTTGAAATAAAAATTATTTTAAAGTTTAACTTTTTCTAGGAGTTTTTTTCTTTTAGATCCAGCTTTGAATAGGTATCTCTTCGATTAGTATTTCCAAAATCTAAATCGCAGTCCTAGTTCCAAATCTATCTTTTGAAATTTATGATTAATGGTTTCCAAAATCTTAAATATTCTTCGATTCGATCTAAATGGGGTATCCATCATTTATAGACCCACATTGGTTTGGTTCTTCGTTGTTTGACTCTTAGCTTATCTAACTTCATAAATGGTTAAAAGTGATTTTAAATGATACCCATATTAAGAGCTAACGGAAACACAAGCGTGTTAATGGTTAAGGTCAAAATTTACTCGCTTTATAAATTGGAACAATAAAGATTTGAAATTTATTTGAATTTAAAGTTGTGTTTTGAAATTTAAAAGGTGAAAAAAGTAGTTGTTAAATCCATACGAGTTGATTTTGAAAACGAAAATTTATGATTTCATGATATGTAATAAAAACTTAACATGGTATCTTGAAATGTTAACTCTAATGAGTATAAAACATTGATTTGATTGTAGTAGATGTAATAGAAACATAATTATGCTTTCTGATATTGACATAAAATGGATTAACTTTGCTTATGTTAACATATAAAGTGCTTACATAAGAATGGTGATAACATATGTTATACTTATAAGGAGGGAACCGAACATCAAATTAGAGCGTATGTTAGGTAAAAGGCCTTATTATGTTCACTTGAACATAATTTGATTTACATCTAGCTGTTAGGTAAAAGGCCTTATTATGTTCACTTGAACGCTTACATAAGGAGGGAATGGAAACCTAAAGGGAGTTGGAATGTGTATGCTAGAGAGAATGGGTTTTATTTAATTAAATTCACAAATGTTGAAGACTGTTATAAATACTTGATAATGGTCCATGGTTTGTGGATAGTTAGTTAACCTACATTAAAAGATGGGAATCGAACATCAAATTAGAGCGTGACATGCTTGAAACGCATAGAGTTTGGTTTCGGTTACATAATCTGGGTCTAACCCTCTGGAATGCCAAGGCCATTAGCAAGATTGCAAGCTTGATAGGTAACCCCCTAACCATGGATGACTGTACTAAGCATATTAAAAGACTCAAATATGCCAGAGTTCTTGTTGAGAACAAGGTAGATAGTGACATCAAAAAACGGGTAAGATCCAAATATAAGCAAGGCAATATTTGCATCCAAAATATTAAGTATGAGCACTTACCCCTCATCTGCAACACTTGTAAGTGCTTTGGCCATTCTAACAGCCAGTGTTCCACCACTTTTCAGCAAGTGTGGATGGCAAAAAAAACTATTGAGAATATTACAGAGACAATTCAGCCCAACAAAACAGCAAGCATTTCTACGTTTCTTGACCCTAACCTAGTTACTAGTGCTGTTAATTTACAAATATGTACAGAAACATCAAATTCAGAAGTCAGTTGTGCAACACAGCAAAACCCTGTGGTTCTGCCTGTGGAGATGGTGCAGTTGAACGCCGAGAAGCTGCAACTAGTGGTTGTTCAGGCAGAAAGCCATGACATTGAGTCTAATCCACTGGACCAAGATCTTGAAACAGTAGTAGAATTGAAAAGGTTAGTGGTTAACCTCGGTTTTCCTAATGAAGAGGACAGTACTGCTAGAGTGGCAGTTTCACCAAAAACATTGACAAATATGATGATCAATTCAAGATAGTGGGGAAGAAGGGTAAGAACTTGAGTGCACAAGTAGTGTCTCCTAAAAATTTGAGGAGTAACTCCCTCAAACGTAAATGTCCATAATAAGTTGGAATGTAAGAGGTCTAAATAATGATGCCTGATCTTTAGACCTCTATAATAATGACACTGGGTCAAATTGTAGAATTATACTTGCTTGGGCCAAAGCAGTTTGGGACATGAAGACGGTTGATAAGGACGAGCAACAATTGACTATGAAAGCAATTTTGCCAGTCAGTGTGTCATGCTTTAGGAGAAGATCAAAAATCTAAGTGTATAAGTGATCCTTGGCTAATAATGGGGACTTCGATGCAGTATTACATGCTGAAGAAAAGCAAGGGAGACTTACTTTGAGAGCTATGCAGCTTTCTAAGTTCAACAATTGCTTAGTTGCAACTGGGCTCATTAAGCCAATCCATGGTGGTTTAAAATTTACATGGAAAAGTGGTGAATTTAGGCAAATTGTTTGCAAGTTAGATAGGCTCTAATCAATGTACAATGCATGAGAAAATTTGCTAGCATTAAAGTTAATATACTGCCTAATTCTACCAGTGATCAATGCCCGCTACATATTCTCATAAAGAAGCAGATAAAAATGTAAAAGGTAAGCCTTTCAAATATTTAAATGATTGGCACTTGATTGATGGTTATAAAATTGCAGTTAACACTGCGGATTTTGTTCATTTAGATAATATTCATTTATATAATTTGGTGAAATTCCTTAAAAGAGCTAAAGACAGACTAAAAAAATGGAACAAAATCAGACCCAAGGATCAGGATAACCTTCTAACTGTCAAAAAATTCAATGACGAATTGTTGTAGAAAATAGACGAATGGGATAATTCAGATGAAACGTGGAAGCAATCAATGAGTCCCAAGCTAATTGAAAGAACAACTGCACATCAAAGCCATTGAATTGAAACAAAAGGGCAAAGAAAAGGGGTTAACTCAAGGAGATGAGTGTATTAAGTTTTTTTACATGAAAATGCCAGTCAGGAAAAATTCAAACTACAATTTGCAAATTTATGACCAGGATGGAAATAATTGTATTGATCTAGATAAATTTGAGGAATAAGCTATCCATTACTTTCATGAACTGTACAATGGGAATACAGAAGAAACCTTACCCCATATTACAACTCGACGGCTGGTAAATGCCAGTGGTCAGAGATTGTTGCTGAGTAGAGTTAGCGAGAGGAAAATCTGGGATGCCATCAGTTCCATCCATATCGACTCTTCGCCTGGGCCCGATGGGCTTGGATCAAAATTCTTCAAAATCCACTGGAACGACCTGAAAGATAAGAATACTTTAGCCATTCAATAAACTCTTAATTCTGGTTTGATTTTGAAAGAAATTAATCATACTTTCATATGTCTTATTCCCAAATGTGACAAACCTACTAGTATTGCAGATTACATGCCTATTGCATGTTGTAATGTTATTTACAAAATCATCAGCAAAGTTCTTTGTAACAGACTGAAAATGATCCTACCCGACTTAATAGTGGAATGTCAGAGTGCGTTCATAAAGGGCAGAAGCATTTCAGAGAACTCACTGCTAGCACATGAGTTGATCAGAAATTTTAACAAGAAGGGGGTTGATCGAATGTGCTTGAAAGTCGATCTCCACAAAGCTTATGATAAGATTAACAGTCATTTCATCACACATATGCTCAAATGTATGGATTTCCCAAAAAAACAGTTGATCTCATAAGTGAATGCATCTCTACGCCTACATACTTTATCTTAATTAATGGTGTACCTAAAGGCTTCAATAGCAGTAACAGGGGATTAGGCAAGGAGATTCACTATCACCTTACCTAATTGTTGTAGCTATGGAGTTTTTTACACTCCAAATGGAGATTGCTTGTCATAATAAATAGGTCCAGACTATACACAATAACGAACTAAGCACAAGTCACTTGTTGTATGCCGATGACCTCTCATATGCATTAAAGCGAAATGTGAAGTGACCAGAAGGGTTAAGGACATTTTTGGCAACATCGAGGAATTATGTGGTTTGAAATTTAATGAGTCGAAGACTAAGTGCTATTTCAATAAGACATGTGGAATCAAACCTAGAATTCTTGAAGTGCTATATGTGCATGAGGGAGAATTACTAGTGAAGTATTTGGGTGTACCTTTGTCATTCAATAAAATCATTAACAGGGAATGCATTGGATTAATTACTAGCATAAGAGATAAATTATATGGGTGGAGTTACAGATTATTATCCTTTGCTTGTAGAATTGAATTGGTCCATACAATCATTCATGCAAAAGTTAATTTCTGGCTACAAACCTTTCAGCTACCCGATGCATCAATCGATAAGATAGAGGAAGTTTGTGCTGATTTTATTTCGAGAGTTGGCTTACATAAGATTAAATTTGATGATCTTTGTTGACCTAAAGAAGAAGGAGGTGTGGGACTGAGGAACATCAAAGCTATAAGAGAAGCGTTTACTTTGAAACAAGCATGAAAAATCATTAATAATTCAGGTCTCTGGGCTAGATGAACGAATGGTAGGTATAGAAGAGAATATTTCTGGACTATGAAGGAGGATAACAATGCCTTATCAACGTGGAAGGCTATTCTCCATGTTTGAAATATCTTAGCTAAATGTTGTAGAAGAGAGATTGCTAAAGGTTGTTAGAAATCAATGTATGAATGAAATTTACTTTAGTCCCACATTGCCAAAGATAAGATAAGATGTGTGTATATATGTCCATTCCTCATTCCCTATATTGGCCCTTAGGGTCAGGTAATTTTGTGCGAGGGGGAGGACCTACATCATGTGAACCAAACACACACGCGCGCGCGCGCCGCCTGCCCGTCCGACCGAACCGAACCGGGCCGGGCCGGGCTTGGGCTTGGGCTTGGGCCCAGTAAGAAATCTTATTTTTGCTTCGAAAAACAAAGCAATTTTCGAACAGATTTTTTTTGGTACGAATGCGAATGCGGGTGCGACCCGTTGGAATCAAGCAGGTGCGACCCGTTACAATTCAAATGAGCGGACGCGTTCATTTGAATTCAAATGACAACGGACGCGGTTTTTCAAACGGGTGCGACCCGTTAACGCATCCACTGGAAAATTATATATATACAATGATTCTGATCAAATCATTCACCGAATTAATTTTCTTCTTTTTCCTCCGTTGTCTGATTCCTCGAATTACTACATCTCAGCCAGTGCATACTCGCTACAATCTCGAGCAGATTCTCGTCTGTTGTATCCTGGGAGGCTTCGACTGAAAGTCTTAAGGAAACTGTACGATACAGGCCTCAGACGAACTCGGTTAGGTTTCAATTCTTTGTTGTTTACCTTTCATTGTGTATACAGGATAATTCTGTATACTTGACCAATACTGTGGTATTGGTTAATTTGTGCGCGGTATCATACTGGCACTGTTTGACAGACAAAATTCTTCTGTCGCTGAATTGATTTAAGTGCAAATCAGTTTACTTTAAACAGATAGCAGTACTGATTCTAATTTGAAACGCTTTTATTCTGTTACAAATTAGAAACAGTAATATTTTGTTTCAAATTCTGTGTTGCGAATACAGACTGAATAATATCTTAAGACTTTCACTGTTTTTGACAAAACAGAGATGGCAACAGAGCAAACGACGCTCAAAGCTGGCAATTTGAACAAACCAGAATTGTTCAAAGGAGAAGGTGATGATTTTCTGACATGGCAGAATCAGATGCTGTTCTATCTCACCACCCTTGGCTTGCAAAAGTATCTTGAAGAAGATGAACCGGTGCCGCCTACACCAGGAAATGCCAAGGATGCACCAAAGCATGATGGTTCGTCTGTTGATGCGTGGAGGCATTCGGATTTTTTATGCACAAACTACATTCTCAACTGCCTAGATAAGGTTTTGTACAAAGTTTTCCAGCCCATAAAGACTTCAAAAGCTCTCTGGAATGCTTTGGCTACAAAATACAAGACGCAGAATGTGAGTTTGAAGAAGTTCATCGTCGACAAGTTCATGGACTACAAAATGGTGGACTCAAAGTCAGTGACTTCTCAAGTGCAAGAGTTGCAGATTATTATCCATGAGATGGAAGCAGAAGGTCACAAAGTTGGTGAATCATTTCTGGTTGAAGCAATTACCGGAAAGTTGCCACCATCTTGGAGAGACTACCGCAACTACTTGAAGCACAAAAAGAAGGAGATATCCTTACAAGACCTCATCGTCAGATTAAAGATAGAGGCAGATAATCGTGGAGTCACTCAACCTAAAAGTGAAGAGGCGCTTGTTACTGAAGGGTCAAAGAAAAAAGGGCACTTCAACAAAAACAAGAAAAGAAAGGCGCCAGAGGACAAGCACAATAACCAGAAGAAGTCCAAGAAATTCAATGGTGATTGTTGGGTTTGTGGCAAGACTGGTCATCAAGCAAAAGAGTGCAGACACAAGAAAAAGAAAAATTCGGAAGCAAATGTGGTGGAAAACATGGACATCGATGAATCCAATTTTTCAGGAGTTGTGACCGAATGTAACTTGATCCAGAATTCTGCACAATGGTGGTTGGACACGGGTGCTACTAGGCATATATGCTCTGATAAGTCCGTCTTTTCAACCTACACCAAATTGGATCAAGATGAGAAACTCTATATGGGCAATTCATCGGTTTCCATGGTTGAAGGCGAAGGAACAGTCACCCTCAAATTCACTTCTGGGAAGACTATTCGTCTGAATGATGTCCTTCATGTTCCAGAGATCCGCAAGAATCTCATTTCTGGGTCCATGCTTTCGAAGAAGGGATTCAAGATGGTCTTCGAGTCAGACAAGATGGTTCTTTCCAAGGCAGGAATCTATATAGGAAGGGGTTACTTGTGTGATGGCCTATTTAAGGCAAATGTAGCCGTGATCGGCAATAATATGTATTCTGATAATGCTATGAATAAAAAGGAAGTTTCTTATATCGTTGAGCATGAGACTTTATTATGGCATGATAGATTAGGACATATTAATTTCCGAAAAATGGAAAAACTTGCAAATTTAGAGTTAATTCCTAAATTTCAAGTGGATAAAAACTACAAATGTGAGACATGCGTAGAAGCAAAAATGGTTAAGAAACCATTTCATACTGTTGATAGAAGCACCGAACCACTAGGTTTGGTACATACTGATTTATGTGATTTCAATCAATACCTACAAGAGGTGGGAAAAAGTATTTTATCACGTTTATTGATGATTATACACGATATTGCTACGTATATCTTTTAAACAGTAAAGATGAGGCAATTACATCGTTTATAAAATATAAAGCTGAAGAAGAAAATCAGCTTAATAAGAAGATCAAGATATTGAGATCCGATCGAGGTGGAGAATATGAATCGCCGTTTGAACAATTCTGTGTAGAAAATGGAATAATTCATCAAACGACAGCACCATATTCGCCACAACAAAATGGCATAGCCGAGAGGAAAAACAGAACGTTAAAAGATATGATTAATGCAATGCTTTTAACGTCTGGTTTACCGACGAACTTGTGGGGGGAAGCTTTGAATATGTCTAATCACATATTAAACAAAGTTCCTCACAGTAAAACGGGAAAAATTCCATATGAGTTATGGAAAGGACATCTACCAAGCTTCAAATACCTCAAAGTGTGGGGGTGCTTGGCAAAGGTTCCTATCCCGCCTCCCAAGAAGGTCAAACTTGGACCAAAAACAGTAGATTGTTATTACTTAGGGCCAGCCCAAAATAGTAGTGCATATAGATTTTTGGTATTCAAATCTGATATAGATGATATCCATGTAAATACAATCATGGAATCAAGAGATGCTTCATTCTTTGAAGATGTGTTTCCACACAAAAGAAATAAAGGAAATAATGTCCCCAAAAGGACACGAGAAGAATCAAATAGCCCACATGAAGATGAAACTCATCGTGAAGTTGATGAAGTTGAACCAAGAAGAAGCGTAAGGGCCAGAACATCCAAATCATTTGGCTCTGAGTTCCTTACTTACGTACTTGAACATGAACCTCAAACATATAAAGAGGCCATGTCATCTTCTGAATCTTCGTGTTGGAAAGAAGCAATCCAAAGTGAGATTGATTCAATTCTAAGTAATAAAACTTGGGAAATTGTTGATATTCCACCTAGAATAAAACCAATTGGCTGCAAATGGATTTCCAAGAAGAAAATGAAAGCAGATGGCTCTATCGACAAATATAAAGCCAGATTAGTAGCCAAAGGATATCGTCAAAAAGAAGGAATAGACTTCTTTGATACATATTCACCTGTTACACGAATAACCTCAATAAGAATGTTAATAGCAATTGCATCCATCTATAATCTAGAAATTCATCAGATGGATGTAAAGACGGCATTCTTGAATGGAGATCTCGATGAGGAAATCTACATGGAGCAACCTGAAGGTTTTATATCCAAGGGAAATGAAAATAAAGTCTGTAAATTGGTAAAATCATTATACGGACTCAAACAAGCTCCAAAACAATGGCACGAAAAATTTGATAGTGTCATGATGCAAAATGGTTTTCGTATAAATGAATGTGATAAATGTGTTTATTATAAACAAATTGGAAAATCATATGTCATGATTTGCTTATATGTGGACGATATGTTAATTTTTGGTCCTAACATAAAAGTTATAGAGACCATAAAGAAAATGCTGATCAACAATTTCGGTATGAAAGATTTAGGAGTTGCAGATGTTATTTTGGGAATCAAAATAATAAGAACTCCTAATGGAATTGAATTATCTCAGTCACATTATGTTGACAAAGTGATTGAAAGATTTCAAGATCTTGGGAATAAAGGAGTAAAACCACCTTTTAATCCATCAGAAGTACTACATAAAAACACTAATGAGAGTATAATGCAACTGGAATACTCTCGTGTAATAGGATGTCTAATGTATCTTATGAATTGCACGAGACCAGATATAGCCTATGCAGTAAGTCGACTGAGCAGGTATACAAGTAATCCAGGAAAGGAACACTGGAAAGCACTAATGAGAGTGCTTGGATACTTAAAGAATACCACAAATTATTCTTTGCATTACGGAAAATATCCAGCTGTATTAGAAGGATATAGTGATGCAAACTGGATTGGCGATTCAGAGGAGTCAAAATCCACAAGTGGTTATGTTTTTACTCTAGCAGGAGCAGCAGTATCGTGGAAATCTACTAAGCAAACATGCATAGCTCGATCAACGATGGAATCTGAGTTTATTGCTTTAGATAAAGCAGGCGAAGAAGCAAAATGGCTTCGTCACTTCTTAGAAGATATTCCTTTTTGGCCTAAACCTGTAACGGCCATATGTATTCACTGCGATAATCAAGCAGCGCTAAGTAGAGCGAAAAACTTCGCTTATAATAGCAAATCTCGACATATTCGAAGACGCCATAACACGGTTAGGCAGTTACTCTCAAATGGAACTATTTCCATAGATTATGTGAGAACAAATGATAACCTAGCGGATCCATTTACAAAAGGGTTATCACGAGAGAAAATTGACTGCGCATCGAGGGGAATGGGTTTAAAAGCCTAAACCAACGAGAGTTATCTTATACGGAAACCTATCCTAGCGACTGGAGATCCCACGGACTAGGATCAATAGGCAAACCAGTTCTGAATAACTCAAGATGTAATGCATTTAATCCTACTCCATTCCTATGGTGCACAATATAAAATGCATGCCTACAGAAGTTTCACAGGTTAAAGCTATGCTTTTTAATGATGACCATATCTTGTAAAATAACAAGTGGGGTATATGTAGGATACTCCTAATGGTAGCGATCACCTATGTTAGTGTGAGCTGGGTCGGCTCTATGAGAATATTAAAGGCTTATATTCTCTATATACACTCGCAGAACCAGAAAAGTGTTTCAGGACCAAAATGAACACAACCAAGAGATTGGGTGATAAGGGAAATAATGTTTGTTAAACTTATTGTCTGGTTATACAATAACGGCTGACGGTTCAAGATGAAATAATTCACCGATTAGCCAAGTATATCCGATGAGTTTCAACTAGGGAAAGTTCAAAGTGAAATATCTAATTATCCTCAATAAAACATTATTCCATATGTAGTCTGAGATATTACACTTTGTGTGGGGGAAAAAGTATATTATCATTCATGTGGGGGATTGTTAGAAATCAATGTATGAATGAAATTTACTTTAGTCCCACATTGCCAAAGATAAGATAAGATGTGTGTATATATGTCCATTCCTCATTCCCTATATTGGCCCTTAGGGTCAGGTAATTTTGTGCGAGGGGGAGGACCTACATCATGTGAACCAAACACACACACGCGCGCGCGCCGCCTGCCCGTCCGACCGAACCGAACCGGGCCGGGCCGGGCTTGGGCTTGGGCTTGGGCCCAGTAAGAAATCTTATTTTTGCTTCGAAAAACAAAGCAATTTTCGAACAGATTTTTTTTGGCACGAATGCGAATGCGGGTGCGACCCGTTGGAATCAAGCGGATGCGACCCGTTACAATTCAAATGAGCGGACGCGTTCATTTGAATTCAAATGACAACGGACGCGGTTTTTCAAACGGGTGCGACCCGTTAATGCATCCACTGGAAAATTATATATATACAATGATTCTGATCAAATCATTCACCGAATTAAATTTCTTCTTTTTCCTCCGTTGTCTGATTCCTCGAATTACTACATCTCAGCCAGTGCATACTCGCTACAATCTCGAGCAGATTCTCGTCTGTTGTATCCTGGGAGGCTTCGACTGAAAGTCTTAAGGAAACTGTACGATACAGGCCTCAGACGAACTCGGTTAGGTTTCAATTCTTTGTTGTTTACCTTTCATTATGTATACAGGATAATTCTGTATACTTGACCAATACTGTGGTATTGGTTAATTTGTGCGCGGTATCATACTGGCACTGTTTGACAGACAAAATTCTTCTGTCGCTGAATTGATTTAAGTGCAAATCAGTTTACTTTAAACAGATAGCAGTACTGATTCTAATTTGAAACGCTTTTATTCTGTTACAAATTAGAAACAGTAATATTCTGTTTCAAATTCTGTGTTGCGAATACAGACTGAATAATAAAGGTAACGAAACAGATTTGTGGAAAGACCCATGGATGGATGGCAAATAATTTATAGATACGCTTGGATGAGATACATATTCAGCATTAGATTTCCCAAATGTTAATGTTAACTCCATTATTCAAGACAACCAATGGAATTTGAAATTTGCATGTAATCAAGTGCAGAGAATTACTGAACGCATGCAAATTCATGAATATCGCATGTATGACTTATGGACCTGGACAAGTAATGACTTTTATATTAAACAAGTTTGGGAAGACATAAGACCAAGAAACCCTATCAAAACATGGAGCAAGATCATCTGGTGTAAACGCAATGTACCCAAAATGGCATGTTGTGCTTACAAGGCAATTCTGGGCAGATTACCATCCATGGATCGCCTATTCAGGTGAGGACTCATTGCAGATTCTACATGCATACTATGTAAATCTATCAAGGAGAATCATAATCATTTGTTTTTCGAATGCTCATATGGAAAGAGCGTTGTAAAGCGATAAAATTTACTACTGTAGAAGTTAAAATCCATGAAATTACCGCTCACTTGAAATCATCAGGCAGAGTGTAAGTGAGATACCCGAAATGCACACTGTCACTCTTACAGTTGCTGTGAGGAGTATATGGAAGGAGAGGAACAACCGAATATTCTATAACAAGAAGAAGACAGCAAGTTCATCAGTAAATTAGCAATCAAAGATCTGAAACTGGCGTTGACGAGGAAGAGAAAGGAGCTTACCAGAGAAAAGGCATTTGAAGCAAATGATAGGCTAGTCGTGGACCCGTCACCGCCATCGGTTCCGCACCCAAATACAAGCATGAGCTACTTCGTTTACCAGCCGCTATGATTGAAGATGAAGAGGGTTTTTAGATCTGAAGTGTTTTGGCTTTTTTGATTATTCTTACTATTCACTCAAATGTAAAGTAGGATACTGTTGGTTAGCAGAATTTTCCAGACCGACGTGTAACATGGCCTTGGGCCATTGTTTTCCTTTAGGCTGAAATGCCCAGTAATAAAATTCTAAACCCAAACTCAAAAAAAGGAAGAAATGGCCAATCTAATTTTTTTTTCTATTTGATATATATATATAAGATAGAAACACAACACCTAACTCAACCCAGCAAGTTACATATACTCTTTTCTTTTAAAATCAACTCAACGCACATCAGTACACATAGCACATCTTTTTACAAAATATTTTATATGCATATATATGATACTCAACACAGCAAAAATAAACTCACCCAACACAAACTCATTCACGCACGCAACTCAAGTAGAAGACTAGAAAAAAATAATTTCAAACACAATACACTTTTTTCACCAAACTTTCACACAACACAACAACAACAAGAAAAAACAAATAAAGCCCATACTCACACATGCACAGATGAACGAAGGGGTCGGAGTAGGCTAGGCAAGGCGAAGGGCTGGTGAAGGAGGCGCTGGTCATTAGAGGCTCGTCGTGGGTTGGAGCCCTGGTTCGAGGTGAAGATCAGGTTATTGGGTTCGGGTCGAACTGGGGAAGGGTTCGGGTCTCGGGAAGCAAGGGTCGACACGACTATCAAAGCAGGGAACAAAGGAGGCAACAGTGGCGAACTACAGGGGAGGGCTGAGGCGCGGTCATCGAGGTTGGATTCGGAGGTGGCACAAGTCGAAGTCGGGAGGGCTGGGAACTGTAACAACCAGCTTTTTCGACCGCTTTAAGTTGGTAATTAAACCAACTTAAACCGCTCGAAACGACAGATTGTTATTTAGCTTACGAGTTTAATAGGATCAACACAGAATCGCTACACAGAATACATAAATACAATATCTCACAGCGGAAGCATTTTATACAAAATATCAGAGTTATACAAAGTTTTATACAATGGAACAATTTACATAAATTTATTTACCAAAAAATTGAGAATTTTAAACTCAACCAAAAGCAAGCATCTTCATCATTCTCAAACTTCGTTAGCTGAAATCTTTATGCTGCAACACTCGGCCTGACCCGAACGTTTATGCAAAACATAAAAACACTCGATGCAGTATTAACTTTATCCAAGTAAACAACTTCAGTAAAACACCAATATATAATAGTTAATCCTAACATGTAGAGATTTTCAAATCAGGGCAACACATTTGTGAACTAATGTGTCTTGAATATATAGGACGGCACGGGTGCCAATTTTTCTTCAGCAATAGGCTGTGCAGTTAAAACGCGTAGCGGTTCAATAGCGACGAAGGTGCAAAAAGGTATAGTAGGGAAATAACGGAGATATAGCGGAAGCGTAAAAGGTTCATTTGATGTAAAACCGAATATTTGAAAATTAATTAATCACCTTTCTCACATTATATGTGTACAAGGAACTAATATTAATTAATTTTATATAACAAAACTAAGGAATATCATAGCTATGCATGCTAAATGTGATGAGTGTAATTGATTGTTACCATATCTTTGGCGCTTATGCCTTAAATTTAGACATTTATGCTAAATTTAATAAATTTTTTAAAAAGAGAACTAGTCAAATCAAGCTCTATATATTAATAATGATAAAGCGGACGCTAAAAAGCCTTGATTTAGCGGATGCAGCGGAAAATAACAGGGATAAAAGTGAGTTTACTATTCATCAGCACTAAATTTAAATAGCGTAGCAATTGAAGAGTGCTATGAGCTATAACGGGGATATTACGGGGATTTAGCGGGGTTTTAACTGCATAGGCAATAAGAAATATATCAATGAGGCCACCAATAATCAATACACGCTAAACTAGTCAATACACGTGCTAATATGAAGCAAACAATACATGGCAGTGCAAAACACTATAGTGATACAAGAGCATGACAAACTCAACACAGCGGGTACACAAGCAAATTAACAAATCAAGATAACTACTATATTTCAGTTTATTATTGATGTTGAAAAATTGAATATAAGTAAATCGTGAGTAAAGTCAACCTTGTGTGGATATGAAGAAGACAAGAAACAAACACGGACAACGACCAATCCTAAGCAGTGGATCTGAAATTGATTTTTTTTTTATTTTTTCTTTTGAGGAGGATGGACAAAAATTTAAGAAGAAGAGGATACCATGAATTTTTAGGGAGAGGGGGCTGATAAAGATAGAAAGGAATTTATGTTTAGTTTTTTTTATGTGGAGAGGAGGAAGAAGATTTTAAATTTATAGAAGACAATTGCAGATGAAAAAAAAAGAATGAGGAAGGAAATTGAGAAAGATGCGTGATTTATTTCTCACCGAGTCTCCTTACACACAGTAAATTATGAAGAAAATAAATTAGCTGACTAGGCATTATGTGTCGGTCTAATTAATATTTATATCTGATTCAAAAATCCAAAAGTAAATCACATAGATAAAGAGAATAATGGAAAAAATGAATGCTTGATTTATTTAGCGGAATAAGAATGCTTGGTTTATTTTCTTTGATTTTTTTTTAAAGTTGTGTGACTTTACAAATTTCAAAACACATGATATTAAACATCATAATTTAGGGAACATATTCAATTGAACTAACAAGAATAAGGCAGAGATAAACAGTTAGGAATATGCACAGATAATGTTAAAAGTTTTGCAGGTTTTTTTTTTAAGTCCTTATTTTTCTAGATTTAGATAACATGATATTGAAGAGAAGATAAATATATATAAATGAAAAAGAAGGAAATATCATGAAATATTTGGGAAAGGACAATTAAAAAGGAATGCGTCAAATTTGAGGAAGTCGAATAGTGCAGTATTAGGGAAATAACCAAGAATGGAAGGCACTGAAAACGAATGCAGCTATTCACATTTCAAATTTTATTAATTAATGAACGTTACACTTTGAATAGATAGGGTAAGGTATTAAAGAGGATGACTAAATATAGACACAAGTATGTTGTCAGAATTTTTTCCATCTATACACATTATTTTCAATCAAACTTTCAGCAGAAATTAATAAATTTCATTAACAACATCATAAATTTTTTTAAAAAAACTATTTTAAATTCAATAGTTAAATTTAATTCAACAACTTAAATGGCCGGATTTTGCTAGATAATACATTATTGCTTTGACTTAAATTACCAATTTTTATATTTGAATGTTAAATGTTGTATGAAATAATCATCTATGGTTGGTATGATTAACATTGATAATCTAATTTTTCAACCGCTACCGTTGTAGACGGTAACCAAACTCGGCCCTAGACCTGGGCTGTCTGGGCGACCATCCAGAGCCTAGTTAGAGGCAGGGCCCATTTAGACAAGTGGCGTTTTAGAATATAAAAATGTAGCTTTTGCTTACAATAAAGGTGGTTGGCTTGGATGGTATTGTTGTTAGCTGGTAAACAGGAGATGAGCAGTTCAAGTTCCGCACTCAACATTTTTACTTGAGCCCAGCACGCATTGTTTGCAACATAATATATAGTTTCTTTGATCTGCCTAGGGCCCTATTTTTGCTTGGGCCGGGCCTGACGGTAACCGCGTAATTTGTTGGTACGATTGAACGGTTAATGGTGTAACAACGTTACTCCTAATGTCAATTTATCATACCCCTTTCATTTCGCACTAGCGCACACCTACATGTCCACCTTTGAACCTCAAATTGACAAATTTGTTGCAACCGTTTTCACTTGCACCTTCGATTCTAAAATTGATAAATATGATACAATCGTTTTCAGTTGTGGTTTTCCAGCTACCGTTAAGTTTTAATTCATACTTTTTAAATGTTTTAGGTTGAACTTTAAACTCTGTTAATCTTAGTAAAATACCAATTCGTTATTTACCGTGTACTAAATCTGCATGTTTGAATTATTATGCTTGCTTGTTTCATATAGAAACTTATTATTTGTGGTTCGATGTAATAAATTTTGTTATTGTCATTCCCCTAAGAATATACATCTTTTGGGCTTTCAGAAAGAAGGAAAAACTTGGAGAAAAATTTAGTTTTAGGATAAAGAAGTTTGGATTTTACACATAAAACCACTTTTTAGTGTAAGGAAGTTCACTATCATTTCCTCATTTACACTAAAAAGTTTCCTTGTGGTTAAAATCCAAACTTCTTGTCCTTATGACAAATTTCCTAAGTTTTTTTCCTTCAGCCGATTTCCTGTTTATAATAATGATATACGTCTTCAATAAGATCCAACTAGATAAGGGAACTAATCATCATAAACTATATATGATTAATATTTTTCATATAAATAATTCATTGGTATTTAGTTCTCATACGCATTTATTACAACGGACATTGAAACAGAAAGAACACCACAAAATCTACATATGAAAGGAGCTAAAGATCTTCAAGCATGCTCAAATCAAAAGTAAGCTCCAACACATGGAATTAAGAGCCACATGCTAAACGTTCAACAAGGCTTGTAGACTAGCATTAATCAGCAACATACCTTCATTTCTTACCTATTCAGAGTGTTGAAAAGGTCTTTATTGGCTCCTACTGTAAAAGCAGCCTATAATTCGTACTAACGAGAACAATTATCAGTGATTAGAACAAAAAACAAAGATGCAAACATACCAATTACCATAAAGCAGTAGATACAGTTATGAATTCAATTACCAATTTATGATCTGTTCTTCTTCTTCTTCTTTTTTTTTTTTTTTTTTTAAGTTAAAACGTATACACCATTACTACACGCACAAAGAGAGGCATTCAAAATCCACTTAATTTCAACGGGAAAGCAGAGAAGAGAACTTTATTTATACATGGTAAGATCTGAAGGCTAATGTCCAAAAGTTGAAAATGAAAGATGGAGAGGTAGCAACCCAACTAATGAAAGCCATAGCAGTTGCAGTCTCAAATTTCCCACAATGGTTCTCGTTGCAAAGGCCAAGGTCATTTCCGATCAGAACGGTAATGCCAGCAGATGAGCATGCCGCCGCTAATGTCAGAATCCATGTTATCTACATCAAGCAAAAAACCACCTTTTATCAGCCAAAATTGCCTGTAAAACTTAGTACAACTGTCATGCACTTGCCCAGACTCGTGCTTTTAGGCCCTCCCCCCCTCCTCCGGAAACAAAAATAAATAATAAATAAAAATGGCAGAACAAATCTGAACCAGTGGAACTTTTCGTCCCTACATGAGAGATTGAATTCTTAACCAAGTGTATCACCATTTTGTGTCTAACCAAAAAAATCGCTATTCAAAGAATATCTATAATCGAATGGCAAACTATAAAAATAGATAACTTGGGAAGCTCAATAAAATTCAACACAACCGTTCTCAATGTAACAAATTATGTCCTCCCACATTCATCTCACATACAAGTTCTCTAATTAATGACCAACCACAAGTTAACTTGATTCGATTATCATATACCACGTGCGGTTCTGACATTTTTTTAAGAAAATAGAACTGTTTACTCTACATAATAAATATATCATATATTACATGTAATGTATTAAAATTCTACAGCTTTCGTATGATTGGAATGTTTGTTCGGATGCTAATTACATGAGTCGTTTTTTCACATGAGTGATATAAGTGAGTCAGTTCTTTGTTTTTATTACTATTTTTTCCAGGTACTTTAGACACTTAATTAGGTAAAAGTTTCAAAGATCTCGTCCTAAGATTTCCCTTCCTGTCGAAAAAAAAAAACTCAACTCATGTATTATAACCTGGGTCGAAACTTCAGATTTTGACTAAGACCTCATTTGAAATATCAATTACAACTTCTCATCTAATATCATACATGACCAAAACTGGAAAACAATCTGGAGTGAGTAGTTTAAATTTCTTTAAACAGAGGACGCATCCCAAAAATTTAAGGTAGAAGGACAAACTTCAAACCTCGAACGCGGCTTTTTTCCCTTCAATGATGCGATGAGTGTTAGATGACAAAGGTGGAAAGGTCGGCGGTGGTGGCTTGTGGTTAGTGACGATGTTTGTGGGTTGCAAGTCGCAGAAGAATCGATTTTTGATGAAAACTGGACAACGTCGATGGTGGAAGAAGCGGCAGCGCTGTGTTACTTATGTTCTATATGCATGTATAACGTTACATCGGTATAATGATATTTAGTTTAGCATTATATAACCTGCAAAATTGAATAGCATTTTATTAAGGTACTGCTAATATAGTTTAACATTTTTCATATTTGTTTTTTAAACTCAACTAAACAAACACACAACACAACGAACTTTACCTGGTTCTCCCTTTTTGGGAAATATACAACAAACCTAGATTAATTCCAAAACATGCTATAATATATATTGGCATGTTTTGTCATGTTGTGGACGATTTAGCAATTTGTGTTGGTTCACACTGAGGTGGCCCCAAAGCATTTCCTTATTTTTGAAGAATTTGTATCAGTACAAATTCAGAAACGTTCTGTTATATCAAAAATCAACAAACAAAGTTAAAGATGGAAGTTTTCCGGGCCTTCAAACGGATTTCACTCTACATTTTTTGGTCTTCAAGACATACAACAAAGTGTAGGTTTCAGAAAGAGCTTTGAAATAACAGTTTATGGATCGCATAGCTCCAAAATGAACGATTTATTTTGTTAACAACATTAAAATCAGAAAACAAAATATATTTTGACCAAGGTTCGGAATTCCGGTTTCCATTTCCGTTCCGGTCACATAGAAATTTTAAATTTTCGGTTCCGTTTCGAAAATTCCGGATAATCCGGTTTAATTCCGGTTTGGCAATTCCGGTGTTTTTTTTTTTTTTTTTCATATAAATACACAATATGTAGTATTAATAAATGTTTAGAATTTTGCTTTCTGCTTTTGTTGCATAACAGCCGAGATTCCGGCATATCAGTCGGCATCTTAAACCATGCATTGAAGAAGCAAAATTTTAAGAATCATATCCTGATAAATACTTAATATTCACAAATTCTCTAGTGTACTTGTACTTCTTTGTCATCGTCAGCATGCGACATGCTTTGATGAACAAAGACACTAGCATATTACTGGTATAAATTCTATCCGGTACTTAAAAACAATTTTATCAAATATTTTACTAGTCCAATCCACTATCCTGAGTAAGCCCAAATAGTATAATACTTGAAATTCCATTATATTTTTTGAATGTAAACAGCTAAACTCTACAGTAAACATTCTCCCATTTTCTGCGTAGAGATAAAAAAGGCCTACAACCAGAAAAAGCCCAAATTAACATATGTACAACTCTTAATTTCAGTTTAGTTCCTTCCGCTTTCACCTAACCAACCCATGTTTGCAAACCCTAAATGTAAAGATAAGTCCTCATTTGTTGCCGCCGCGCCTGCAAAGTCCACGCCGCATGCGATTTCAAAGTCGACGACGTGCTTGCTTCATGATACACGAACTGATTTTTTCCTTTTTTCTCTATTTGTGAACGGAACGGAATTTTTGATGGATTCCGGCCTGGTCAGCGCCGGAACCGGACCGAAATGGCCGGAATTCCGACACCACGGGCGGAATCTCAAACCTTGATTTTGACAAATTATTGATTTGCATTTTTTTTGAATAAAGCTTAAAACCGCTTTCATGTTTAAATCATTCTCAAAAGCTCCGGTGAGTTTATCGATGATTTTGCCGATCTTAGAATTCGAGGGTTGCTTAGACAAGTTGATTTATGGCACTTTATGCAAATTAAATGCGTTAGGATCAGCAGCTTCATTGTCACAACACGATAGATGGAGACTAAAGGCTCGCAATTCTCATTTCTCGATTGAAGAAACGATTATTACCTTAGCAAATATGGATGTGTTATTGGATCTTCCAAAGAAGACACCGATTTCAGAGATATCTGTGCTATTATAGTATTATTACTGTTTTGCATTTCAATAGAACGGAAGCCTCTCAAAAAAAAATCAGTGAACGGAATCCTCTTCAAAAAAAAAAAAAAAAACACTGAATTTAAAACTCAACAGTCACGAGTGATCTTTCCCTTTCTTTGCCGATATTAGTTTTCCCCTTCTCCCATCACACGTCTCCGACTCCTTTTAGCCCTAAATAAGAAGTGACTTGTCGATTTGATTCTTGCCCACTCTGCAGCCATCGTCCATGCTTCCAAACCATAAAACCTTACTTTGTATCTCGAATATTTCAATCATTCCAAAGATATATAGTTATTAACTGTTTACAATTCAGTTGCGCAATGATCTAATTTTTTTCTTCCTTTCCTTTCTTGGTCTACAGATTTACCCTAAATCAAAGCCGTTTCTTTTTTCGGCAGCACATCATTTCCCGATTATTGCTCAATCATTCTTCCTTGACCCGTCGATAGCAACAACCTTTCCTTTTTTGAACTTTCTTCCACTATTCCCAAGGCATCGAACGATTGTCCCGCCAAGGTAATATCCTCTATCAATTTTCTTTGTCCTCCACTTAGTTCTTTTCTTTTTTAAACTTGCTTTTTATGAATCATGGCTTATTAAAACCATTTCTTGCTGATGGGAAGGCCAGTAGTTGTCTTTATATTTAGAGTTCAAACTGCATTTGACTTTAAATTGGTGAACTGAGTATAGCAAAAAATTATAATGCAAATTTGATTTTATACATACATGCTCTAAGTGATGTTAGTACTCCACTGAATAGATTTATACATTTATGATTTCTGTGTGATGATGTCATCGGGGTACCAATTTGATATAAAAAATAAAGAAATGGTTAAACTTTGGGTAATTCGTTCCTCTAATGAAGCTATTTTGAAACAAAACCCAATTGTCTGGAAATTTAGTTGGTGCTACCGTGCTATAGGAATTCAAATTAGGAAAATACTATAGCCCTAACCTAATGTTTTCTTAATCATTGTTTATTTAATAATTAACATTGATAAATGAGCTTTTGCTTCAAGATAATTCATTAGGAAACAAAGATGAAATGTGTGGGTTCTATAGGCATTTGAACTCTGAACTGGGAAGTGGCCATACGATCTAATTAAATTAAGATTGATGTATATATCGTTTATTAACCAACTGGGGTGTTTTATCTGTCCAACTTAGTGTGTGCATACGTGTATGCATTTTATCATATGCATTACTCCTAAGTTTTCATTCATATATTGTTTCACATTGTTAGAAATATTATTGATTTTGTTATGACATATTTTAGTGAGTTTAAACATTTAAAAACAAGTAATTAAGAAGTCTATGGTAATTCCAACTATTTTACTAAGCTTATATTTTTTGTTCATTTATCAACTCTGATAAATTGTACCAGCATGATCACACCTAAAAAAAAAAAAAAATAGTGATGGTTCACCCCCTTAGAAAGTTATTTCTTAATTCAACAGTCAACGACTGATCCCATTGACGCTAGAAGTTAGTCATTTAAGTCAGGAAACCTATTCTTTTTTTTTAATTCAAACATTTAGCATTTTGGTTCATCTAATATAAGAGCTCGAATATTTTGTTCGCAAAGTGTCAGAAAAATTTATTATTGTACGATGAAAAAAACACTTGTTCCCTAATACAGGAACTAGAATCTTCAGTTTTGGTCTTAATTCCAATTAGTCAGGAAACCTATTCTTTTTTTAATTCAAACATTTAGCATTTTGGTTCATCTAATATAAGAGCTCGAATATTTTGTTCGCAAAGTGTCAGAAAAATTATTATTGTACGATGAAAAAAACACTTGTTCCCTAATACAGGAACTAGAATCTTCAGTTTTGGTCTTAATTCCAATAATCAGTCTCAAAACATCCTTCAAGATGTTAAGAACGGTTCTTACATTTGATGCACTGATAACATATAGAAAATCAACTTGCTTTACATAATTTATTGATATGGTAAACAAATAATGCTTTTTTAGTAGCAATTCTTTGATTTTCCTGCCCTATAAGTTTTTGAATTAGTTTTGTTCCTTTTTAATTGATTAATGATGATTTGTTTTCTTTTTCTTTTTCCCCCCTTTTTTTGCAATTTCGTTTGTATCCAATCTTGATGTCAAGTAAGTTCTAAGTGCATGTATGTCATGTTTGAAATCTATTCTGCTTGCATGACAACAGTAACTAATCTCATGAGCATGCCTAACTTACCTTCAGATATGCGTTCTGTGGTCGCGTATCGGAAAGCTAAATTGCTTTATATATGCATATTCAAACTCCACAATTATGTATCTCATCATTTGCATTTTTTGCTTGGCACAAAAGTTTCACATGTGAATAACCAAATTTTGTAATTTATTTTACTATATTTAAAAGCTCGATCGCCCTCAAAATCATTTCTTTTTTCAAGGATTTTTCAAGAACTTATCAAAAGGTGGATCAGCCCTGAATATCGACTGGCTAGCTGAATGTAACATAAATTTGGATAAGTAAATTTGCTTTGGTTTTTGTTTAAACTGATTCCAATGTTGGTCTTTCATCGATTAATTTATAATATTTTATTCTTTCCTACTTAGTTGCACTCGAGTAGGTGATCAAAATAGCAATTGTTGAGGTCTCATCAGGCAAACAATCTACATAACTATGGTTAGAGCTGATGATACATTCATTATGTAGCACAGCCAGATTCAATGAAGTTTTTACTTCTTATGGTATTCTTTGTTTTTATATTAGTCTTTCAAGACATTTTTCCAATTTATTTGAAAAAAGGAAAATAAAAATCATTAGTTTTCAGTGGAAATTTGACATTATCAAGCTATGTTACTGTAAAATTAGTATCAATTTTATTCATATAGCTAACTATCATCATTTACACGTATACAAAGCCATCCTTAGATTTCTTTGTGAACTCCGTTTGATAGCAAAGGCATACGTCATCAGTGGAAGAAACACCAGTTGAAAAAAAAGAAGAAAACAAGGTATGGTTCAACATTAACTGATATTTGATCTACATCATCCATGCAAGAGACAGGTTTCTTATTTCACAGTAGAATTCTTGTGATGACCAAGGTTATTATTCTCTTTTATAATAGATTTTGTCCTTGTAATCAATCTCCTCTAACTCCTCAATTCTTTCATATTTTTATGTCCGTCATTTAGTTGTGCCCAAATCAAGGTTTACAATTCCACATTTCGCTTTTGTTGCGTTCATTAACATTTTACGAAATTTCGGTTTCGTTATGGAAATTCTGGTTTACTTATTCTGGTACCTTTTTTCTTTGCCAATAAAACGAATGTCCAATATAAACATAAACATCTAGCTCTACTATGTTTGCCTATAGGAATAACATTACAAAAGGACATAGCAATTAATGTTTGGACAAATTTTTGGTTTGAGCCTCTGAAAACAACTTATTGTAAAAACAGGCCTCTTTCACAACTTATTATGAAAGTAGGCCTGTTTTCTATTTGGGCACTTTGCCTTGCGCACTCCATTTTTGCGCAAGAACAATTTTGTTCTTGCGCAAAAATGGAGTGTGCAGGTTTTTTTTTTCTTTTCTTTTTTCAATGTTTGAAGGAAAGCTTATGCAAGCTCACTGTTTTTTTTCCTCCCCAAAAAGACCTTGCGCACTCCATTTGTGCGCAAGAACAAATTTGCTCTTGCGCACAAATGGAATGCTCAAGTATAAAATAAAAATAAAAAAACTAGCGCACTTCATTTTTGCGCAAGAACAAATTTGTTCTTGCGCACAAATGGAGTGCGCAAGGTCAGTTCCCTGATAGAAAACAAGCCTACTTTCATAATAAGTTATGAAAGATGCTTGTTTATACAATAAGTTGTTTTCAAAGGCTCAAACTAAAAATGTGTCCTTAATGTTTTCATATTACAAAATTAATTTTGATCACAGTAAATTATAATTGAATATTAACGTATTTTCTCAAATTCTATAGTAATGATAATGCATTGATATTATTCCATGCATTCGATTGTACATAAAATTTCTATTACCATCGGATAACAACTGAATAACATATGCAGCATTAAATGTCCACTAACTTTTTTACTTTGAGAATGATTATTTTATTTATAAATTGTATTGTATCGTACAATGAAGATGCTCAAACAGAAGTCCGAAGGTATCTTGACACGTTATATAGTACAATACAACTTATGACAAAAAATACTCAAACAATAGTCTTCATCCATGCCATGACAAAATCATTTTTTGCTGCTATCAAGACGAAAAATGAACTCAGTAAACCGTCTCTTCTCAAACTATTCATTCTCTCTAATAGACGCTTAATCTAAGAATCGTTTTTTTTTTTTCTTCTCAATTTATTTTGTTTCTTTGCTTTCATTGATTTTTTTTTTTCAATAATCATGGCCGGAACCGATATCTCGTTCAGCTTCAGTTCCGGAACCGGAACAGGATGGACGAAATGTCGTGGTTCCAGCCAAATTCTAAAATCATGGTATAAATACGCTTTATATTTTTAATTCAAATATGGGAAAACTAAATATAATTGTAACCATATGAGATACGAAAACTTCAGTTACTGGTGGAGCTGATACGTTTGATTTCATTTGGTCAACGAGTTGGTAGAAATTGAAAATAATGGGTAATATGACATAGGTGAATTTTGTTTAAATTTTGTAACATACTTGCTTGATGCTGATTTTAGAGGTTGGTGCAGAAAAATGTTGCTTATAAGGCTTACTTTTAATCTTCTTTCTACTGAATTATCTCATGAACAATGTCAAAAGTTCGTGTTACTAATTTCGTTTTTATTTATTTGTGTAGTTCTAGCAAAATGTAGTTATCATAATTAAAGATAATCTATAGCATGGCTAATTACACGTGATGCTTTCGCTACCTACCCCCGAACATACGATCAACAACATTCTTATACATAACGCATATCTAAAACAAGTTACTATACTTTCGAATTCCATTTAAGTTGGTTTTATCGTTGGTGTTTACTTTATAACATGCAACCATAGTACTAATTACTTGCCAAGCTATTTTAACCGTGTCTTATTACCATTCTTAAGAGTGCACTTTCTACATTTTTAGAAAAGTAATAGACGAAAATAAAATCATAAGTTAACTGAGGCACCTCAATCATAGTTTTATGCAACTTATGCAAAATTCACATCATATTAATTATTAATATGTATGAATCAAGGTTCAAGAACTCGGTTTCGGTCTCGGTTTCGGTCGTTTGAAAATTTGTTAGTTTCGGCGGGTTTCGTAAATTTCGTTGGTTTCGGTTTTGTTTCGGTTTCGGTCCAGATTTCGGTTTTCAGTATTTTGGTTATGAATTTGTTAACGATAAATAACATGAAAATATATTATATAAAGAAATAGAATGCAACATACACCATTCTAAATTTACTACATCCAATAACTATTTCTTGGAGCTATATATGGATTGTTTTCATAATCTTCTTCATCAATTTCTGTCGCATGATGCGATGGATAGTCATATTACTGCATCTGTCCTGTATCCATGAACGTTGCCAACATGTTATCAAATGAGACTATAAATTGTGTTTGTCTGGTTCGCCATAACATACCTATAAATTGTGAAATTTTATCAGAAACATGCTTGCATCAGGTGATTGATTGAATCAGACTATGCTATTATTTAATATGCCCAAAGCAGAAAGTGGTGATTTCCAGTATACTTAGCTAGGCATTAAAATAAAATAACAAGATGTGGACTGAATGTTGTATATGGATTATGGACTGATTGAAAAAACCCACACGCATTAGGCAAAAGCCTCTTTTCAGTCCCTGCCGCAATATTAAAAAACCCACCCACACATTCATTTCCCCTATCCGCTTCACGTCTCGAAGTCAGAAAAAAAAAACGCAACAGAAAAAAGAAAAAAAAAAAGCCGTCGATTCCGAATCGAGTAATCGATTCGCTCAATCGATCAAATCTCGCGGAGAAAAGGAGAGAGGAAAGCTTACGATTCAATTTGCTAGAAAATTGCTGAAGTATCGATTTTATTTTCTGAAGTAGATTGCTGTAAGTATGAATTTGAAGTTGTCTGTTTTATAGCAATTCAAAATACTGTTGATTCACGGTTTTCCTGATGATTCAATTTGAATTTATTCGATTGCTTTCGGTGGCTTTATTTCACTTCTGCTGTTTTCTACGTACGAGATTCCTTTTTTTTTCTGGGGTTTAATCCGATCCCGATTTTTGGGATGGATTTCGGATCGGTTCTCACCGAAACCGGTACGATACCCCCGAGATCTCGGGGTATCGGCCGAGTTTTAGAACCTTGGTATGAATTTATCTACATGTAATTTATCTTTCAGGTTTTTGTAAGCAAGAGATGGAAGTTCATAGATGCGTCCATGTCTAATCAAATATATCAATTTTGTTATACCTCGCCTACGGTTTTTTTATATGCCCACTCTTAAGCTTCATACTTTTTGGCCTTAGTACAAGTGAAAGAGTAGTAACATTCTTGCTTACTTAAAAAATATTTTCGCTCTTGACCTACTTTCAGACAAGTTAACTTGAAATATAAAATACTATCATATTACAATGTTTGATGATACTAATTTGATGAAAAATAATACATATTATAACACAATAAACCAGCTTCCTGGTAGAAGATATTAATCTTATTTCAACTATAAATAACGAGACTACTTTTCTTTTTCTTTGTTAAACATGGAATAAATGATTACACATATTAATTAGCATATAAAAAGAACAAGGTTCTCATGGCTTTATGCCTTCAATTTTGGTTGGGTAGGAAGAAAGCTAGAGTTGGTATCAGTTTGGATAATTTAAAATAGTCTTCAAAAATATCATCTATATTTTTTGTAATAAATATTAACATGTGTGACTAATTTTTTTTTGGGAAAATCACTAAGGAAACAACCAACATGTTCATGTGATCATGAGACAAATGAAAATTCCAGTTATATTGGATACATGGTTCAAGATTTCGTCCGGTACCACGAAATTCCGGTGGTACCGGACCGGTATTGCTAAGCTCCGGTCCGAAATCGGTGATGAAATCCGGTTTCGGACTAGGGCAGCCTAAAAAAAATTGAGAACTGGTATAGACAGACAAGAAGAGGGAAGATGGAAACGAAAAAGGCGAAATCGAACGAAAAACGAAAACATAAAAACCCTAGTACACAAATAATTCGTAATAAAAACCTTAGTGAAAAAAATTAATGGAGTTCAAACATGCCGAAGGCTTCAACATCACTGAGGATCTTCGACCTCACCGGCTCAAGCATCGCAGGTGAGTTCCTTTTTTTCTTGTCTTTTTCTTTTTTTTTTTACTTCCTTTTTCTTTTCGCTTTTTTTTTAGTTTTGTGCTTCTCAAAGGTTTCAGGGGCTCCTAGAAGAACAGGTTTATGTAAAGGGATGGGCTGGACATGAGGAGAGATAATGAATGCGTTAATAGTTTTTTTTTTTTAATATATTTGACAGTCAAACTTTGACTTGCTTTACCTTTTTATTTTTTTATTTTGGCTTCCTACATCAGTCTAACACGTGAACTGCATATGAAACCTGCAAATACTGAAAATTTAGATATGGCATGTGAAACTTGTTTACTCAGTTTTGCTTGTATGTTAATTTTGGGCTGTGATGTAGCTTGTTTGTCAGTTTTGGGCTAACGTGAGTTGTAGCATGTTTTATTCTATTACTTTATGTAATATATTTTCATTTTATTTATTAACAAGTTCATTACCAAAATATTAAAAATCGAAATTTGGACCGAAACCGAAACTAACAAATTTTCAAACGGCCGAAACCGATACCGAAACCGAGTTCTTGAACCTTGATTGGATACTGATTACTGGTCCCATGTGATGTTATAATTTGTTTAAAAAAAATAAAAAAATCTTCTAAATATCGGGTTATTGGTTGATCATCCCATTGCAAGTGGGCATCGGTATTATAGAATAAGGCTTGGAAGTGGATTTTGTCACTTTTGAAAGTTTCAACGTTATTGATTCCAAAATTCAAAGTTTAATGCAGTTTTTATGTTTATTAAAAGGTGCTAGAGTTATGTCTACTCCAACAGCTACATGAATGTTCATACTCACATTCTAAATTTGGCGTAGGAGCACGTATAGTTTAAATTTATCTTCCTTTTTTGTAACGAAATTTGGTTTACATTCATGTAAACTTTGCCGTTATTGTACCCTTCTTACAATGAGGCAAGAGGAATTTTGTGTTATATACATATACATATATATATATACACACACACACACACACATAAGAGTCCTCAATGAATTTATGCTAAAGTGTAAATTAGGCAATAACTGTTATGTTGCTACTTTAAATAGGAAGCTTATTTATACCCAAATATATTGAATTATTATTTTTTTCTCAAATGAAAATGCTTATAGACTGCTCACTTCACACCCATTTCACGAACGATAAGGCATAACCAATTTCATATTCTTCATATAGAAGGTGTACAGGTCAGTAAATAACTATATAGATGATAGTAACTGATTACTTCTTTTCTTTAGACTTCTACAGAAAGAAGGGTTGTCAACTGGAGGGAAATATAGAGGCAGATAGAGTATGAAT
This sequence comes from Allium sativum, assembly GCA_030737875.1. Classification (NCBI taxonomy): domain Eukaryota; kingdom Viridiplantae; phylum Streptophyta; class Magnoliopsida; order Asparagales; family Amaryllidaceae; genus Allium; species Allium sativum. The sequence goes on along the minus strand of CM060915.1, from coordinate 44,342,458 downwards.
CAAGGAGGCGATAGCATGTGCATGTACACAATATCTGCCATTTCCAATTTTGTTGACACCATGTTTCCAAGGGATAGATTCTAAAACTAATTACAGTTGAGGAGCCTCACTGACTCATTTTCAGTACACTCTCCTTTTGTACTAACGTTTGAAGGCTCCTTAATCATTGTCATCTCCATATGTATATATACTGCCTCTACTGCACAAAAACTACTCTGGTTCAAAATACTTCTAATTACGTGTGAAGGCTCCTAAATATTTCTAATTGTTCGTTCTTGAATTATATGAATGATATTAATCAAAAGGTTGAGATATTTATTTTTATTCCAAAATTTGAAATGATTTTCTGGAAACACAATGGGACTGTAAGATATCAACAATTAATCTAAACTGCAGTATGGAAATGGTAATGGGAATAGAAGAGCTCAAGGACAGGAGTAAAAATGTAATTTATGGATAATCAAGAACCTTTATATCTAGAAATAGAAAGCTGGGGACCATGCTTATTTTTGCAGTTTCGAGAATTAAGTGAGTTTGATGGAAAACAAATTGAAAGACAGGGTTGACTAAAGAAGAATACTTAACTAATTGTGAGTTTATAATCTCACTTGCCAACATGCAATTGTAATTCATGTTTTTTTTTTTTTTTTTTGGGGGGGGGGGGGGGGGGGGCATAGATGTTACAGTTGTTAAGTAATGCTACAATACGGACCCATGCAAATAACTTGCTATTTCTGCTACCCTTTATGCTATTATATAAATAGGTTTTTCATTTTTGTTGCTTTCTTTTAATTTTATTTCTTGATCATACGACACATTCATAGGAACCAGACAACTTAAATCACTAAATGAAAGATGATGTCGAACATTATTTTAAAAGAACTCAAATATTTAGTGCATAATATTATTTTGTTAATTATTTCAACAGAAAAATCAACTTAGTAAAATCGGTTTGCAATATTATCCAACTTTCTGGCTAAACATATATTTTATGAAACAAGAACGTAATAAAACGTTCAAAACTTACAAACAAGTTAAGTGAGTTTACTTGTAGTATACTACCCGGACATGTATGAATTTTAGTAAATATACAAATTTTTATGACTTCATTATTTAATTCGTATGAACATGAGTTGTCTTAGACTATAGATACTCAAGTCAGACCTCGCTCAACTTTTTCATTTTTTTTTGCATAATTCTAGAATCTAAGCACCCAACTCTCCTTGATGTAGTATACTTAAGGACGTAAGTGTGAATCTCACTTAACACACTTAAATCTTGTACACTACACCCTATAGAATAATCCTACTTCTCTTAATTTATGTCTTTCCCAAGAACCCAGATGCAAATCCTATTAACCTCATTTTGAGTAATATATTTGGGGATCACTTAGTTCACTTAAGAACCCTTTTTCTCTAATTAATTTCATTTCCACTTATAAATTTCAATCAAAATTCAAGCTTAATCCTATGATCCTGTATTTTGCGGGTAATTTTTCACTAGCCAAGCACGATATTTCAATCCATGGAATTTATCATGAAAAGTTGGAAAAGAATGGTTAGCATTGTGCTGAGTTTATGAGACTTATTAAAAACCTTTCAAAAAACGAAATTTGTGACATACCCATCACATCCTTAACATATAATCAGCGATAAGGCAAATATTCTAAAGATTTGAAATTTGACTAATTTTAACCTGAGAAAGAGCAGTGCCACACAAAATACACAAAATATTGTAGCTATGGATAGTTATTAAAATTTTAGAATATAGACAGTTAATACTTTGAATTTAAACAGTTAGCATTCGCGACTCTTTCTGCGACACGTTATTGCTATAGAAAAATATAGTTATAATTTATTGAGGATGTTTTGTAAGATTTATCCACAGTAAATAATTTTTAAGAACCAAAATTTCAGATTTTCATTAAATGAGTCACTCATCGTGACCTCTACAGTAGCCATCAACTAGTACTAAATCGCATGGTCCAGGCTACATAGGATTGGCAAGTTCAGCCCATAGTGGAATGTGTATAAATACTAAACCGCTTTACCTATTGTTGGGTTCTAAAATTTTGTCCATGGTTTCGTAAATTAATTAACTTTCGAACACGGTCATTACGGATAGGAAGCATGATCCAGGCTACAAAGGACTGGCAAATTCAGCCCACAGCAGTGAATCAGCTCATAAGAAAAATGCTTAGTTTCGGGGAAAAAAATTACTCCAAAACCAAGAGAAAAATTAACAATAAAGTATTAGTTGAAGTAGTACGACGATGATGCATTTTCAAAGGAGAGATTATCTGGTAGCAACTAAAACTTTATACAATCTATTTGTAGCATTGTGTGAAACCCCTTTCGGTAATTGACAATTATTGAAATAAATAGTTCCATGCGAATTTAACGACATCGTGGGCCGGTCTATTTTTGTTGGAACCTTGATTAACATCAACCTAATTTTAAGCAGATAGACTTCCTCACATATAACAATCTAAGATCAAAGCATAAGTATAGAGATTCTATTTTAATTTGGATTTGCTTTAATTGTTGATCATTTATTGTGCAAAAATTGCACAAATTGCTCCGATACCAATATGTAAGGGGTTTTGTGCACAGCGGAAGAGATAAAACAGCAAAAAAATGAATTTTTTTCACCCAACCACTTGAAGATGAATTTGATTGAAAATACCAACACAGTATATCGAAAATAATAGCAATGCACAAATATTCCACCCAACCACCCTCTTTATTGATTCACCAAAATTTTGTTTACACTCAATGGAGTAAAGCCAAAATAAACAAACCACAATTGAATCAATAACTTTATTGATAAAGGAAGAAAATATTTAGGTGGCTACAAATATTGTTGAAGAAGAAGAGCAATGAAGAACGACGACAAACACTTGAATCAACTTGGAGGTACCAACCGCGTTTAGCAGCGGTAAATAGGAATAGCTTCTCTCAGCCCTAATTCATACATCTTCCACTTCATGGCGCAAGCCTTAAAGGCACGCAACCTCTCCAGATATCACACATGGTTTCTTGTTGTTTTAATCTAACCAAGAAGACTGCATATATAGGAGAATAGAAAATCTAAGCAAATATCCATTGCCTCCATAGTAGTCAAGGCGCAAGCATTGAGCCTGTGGTTTTTTGAGTCTTGGGCTTTTTTGTGTCTTTTATATGAGTTTGAACTGTTATTTTACTAACTACAAAATAAAATTTTATAATTTGTTCAATTATCCACATATTTTATTAATAAGATTTAAAATTTAAACCATATTTTATAATTTATTGAACAATTAAATTTTTTATTTAACTATTTATAAATAAAATTTTGACTTTAGCCAAAAAAACGTCTCAAACTGCAAAAAGACGCACTTGAACCGCAAAAAGGCGCAAGCCTTGAGCCTTGAGCCTTGGGTTTTTCTGCACTTAGGCGCGCCTAAGTGCACGCCTTGATAACTATGATTGCCTCTTCAAATTATATCCAAAGTATAATCTTTTATTTCTTTCCTTCAATGACAAATCAATCAATTAATTAATCAAATCAATCAATCAAATCAAATCAATCAATCAAATCAATTAATTGATCAATAATCAAATCAATTAACTGATTACATTCTTCTTCAAAAAATATTTGAATCAACAAATATAACATCATTGACTGTGATTGTTGCAAGTGCTTGGTTCGCGTTTAACTGATCAAATTCAATTCCCTTAGTTATTTACTAAACATCAAACTAATTCTGTGCATATTAGATATTTTAAATAAATTAAAGGTTCTGTAATAATCTTCATATACATAGGTGCATGGTATATGATGTATATGAAGATTAAAGATTGCATGGGAAATGGTTTAAGTGTTGGGTAGTATAATATACATGTTATTTCTTATATGTATGTTGCTGAGTAGGTTTTGTTGGCCTCTATTTATAATAGGCGGACGTAATTGCACTCACGTGGGTGCATGGTATATGAAATTGGTAGACAAATATTTTGGTTCGGTAAAAAAATTGAGAGTAAGAAAAGGTTGTTTTAAGAAACCAAACAACGATGAAAGGATCGTGGCCATTGGGCTCATTCTTTAATTTAATTTGATATTAAAAAGCATTAGATTCGCGGATGAAGCATTATTCTATTCTTCATTAAATTAGCGTTTGGCAAATTTTATTGATTTAGTACTTACGCATGATACAATTAAACATCAAAAAATTCTTTTTTGTTTCACTGCAATATCTCATGCGTAATTATTTTCTTTGATGACACCATATTTCTTGTAGTACCAAATTACCCAAAATATTATGGAAATTTCTTTACGCATATTGTCCTAGGCTAAAATAGAGTTGCTTTGTTAAGCTATTAATATAGTGAAATATTAATTAATAGATATCAAGATATTTGATGACATATATGTAGTGAATAATCAGAGTTTTTCGGCAGCGAAAGCATAACACAAATAAACAAATTTAATTTGTCCATGATCTCAACAATTCTAACCCAACAAAGAAAATAAAAGAAGATTAAATAGCAAACCTATAAATCAAAAAACGGAGAGGGAAAGAATACACTGATATAACGACGTTCGGCTATGCCTATATACTTAGACCCAACCATCTTTGTTACTTTTTCACTTAAGTAGAGAGAATAATATGAGAAGAATACAAATCACTTAATATAAGTTTCTCATCCTACTATATATATATATATATATATATAATCTTATTGAAGACATCTTCTGGAGAACTCTTTTGTTGTCTTGTAATTCAAAAACATGAGCAAATGTGCTCATATTTATATGAGCAATGATGAAGATTGCCTTGAGATAAGGATGGATTATTTCCAGATTTACTTGATTTGATTTCAACACAAATCTAGCTTATTTATGTTCCACGTATACCTTTACTTGATTGATTCTTCAAATCAAATAATATCTCTTCTCCTACTAATTGATTGTCTTTTCAACTTGTTTTCTATATTCGACTAATTATGACAATCAATTTATATATTCTCCTTAATAAATTTGGAATATATTTAAATCGTCCGAATTTAACACTCTGCCCTCAATTTAAATATATTCAGCAATCTACAAAATTGATTATTAGATCAACGTCCCATGACGCTAAGTAGTTTGTATAACACTAATCAATTTTAAGCAATGCTCAAACTTATCTTTCAGAACCGACTTTCTTAACATATCATTTGCATTGTCTTTTGTGTGAATCTTCGATAGCTTTTTTCTTCTTCTTCAAACATGAGGAAAAAAACTCCTTACATCATTGTGCTTTATCCGTGAGTTGCAGTCTTGATTCTCAACAAGATGAATGACACTTTATCTAGAAACAACTTCATTGTCTTCTGCATCATTAATGAATCCTCCAAAAGCTCCAACAAATACAATCATTCCTTAGTCACTTTCATAACAAAAATAAGCTATGCCTTTGTAACTGATGAAGCTACAACTACAACGAATTGTAGCTTGGATTTCCAAGAAATTGGGCCTATGCCAATTGTACACGCATAAATCGATTTCCTACAATCTCCATTTCTAGCATAATCTGACTCACGGTAACCCTTTAGAGTTATGTCGATGCTTTCAAACAACAAGTCAATATCATAAGTGTCTATCAAATATCGTAGAATCCACTTTATTGATTGTCAATGTATCATGCTTAGTCTAAACATGTACATGCTAACAACACCAACTGCATGAGCTAAATCAGGCCTTGTGCATATCATAACATACGTAAGGCTTCCAACTGCATTAGAGTAAGGAACATTAGTCCTAATTCTTGATGCGGACGTTTTGTATCTGCATCCTTTTTTTGAACATCGAGGATTTATCGGCTACTTGAATATGGGTATGTACAAATTTCGGAATTTTTGAATATTTGCCGATAGTCCTAATTTAAAATATCTTCGATATCATTTTTAACTATACAAATTAATTACACAATGATTTACTATTAAATAAAAATAATCAATGTAGATGTAAAGTTGACGTTGAATATTTGAACTAATGACAAAAAAAAATCTACTAGGACATAAGTTGGTAACATAACTGGACACACAATACATCACAACCATTAGATTATTCCTTCGATTTCAACCTCAAATGGAAAACAGTGGGTCCAACGATTAAAATTTATTGTGTTACATATTATGATATATTTTTATCTACACAACCACACCTTTATAATTTGTTTATTTCAAAAATATTTTACATAAGCGTGAACAATGCGGCTCGAAATGCTTGTTGAGTTAATGTCATCATGCTAGCATAAGCATTTAAATGTGTGCATTTCATGTTATAATCATTTGTCTTTTACCATGGAGCGTGTGTTGTCCATACAGGTTATTGTGTCCATCAATGTGAAGTGTGTGTCATTTATACTATTTATATTGCAAAGCACGTGCTGCATTTGCTAGTTACTTATCTTCATGTAAAGTTTATCGTTTGCATTAATTGTTTTGCCTTGTCTAAGTAGAGCATGTGTCATTTATAGTAATTAGCCTAATCATTCAAATGGAGTGCATGTCATTTGTGCTCAATCAATGTCGTTTGTGCCCAATTAAGAAGGTTGATGTAAGAAGTAATTATTTTACAAATAAAATGATTATATGTTATTATTTTTTACCTTCAAATTTGATTGTTTCACGTAATATTAATTTTACTTGATTAAACTGCTAAACATATAGAAGGCTTAAAAAAAAATCTATAAAATTACTATGAAACAGAATTAGACGATTTGGATTGCTCTTTACTATATGATATTCATTTGTTTGGTCTTGCCAAAATTAAATCAAGATGCAAAGTAATAAACAAGTATATAGTTATTTATGGCATTTTCAATCATAGAAAGGCCTAAAAGCAAAATTGAAAATATAAACTGAAAGTATGAAATACTCTCAGTGGTGTTTGGACAGTTTCTGCTCCCTGCTACTTTTATGTATATGTTGCATCTACTTTCAGTCCATGCTATTTTAAAACTGAACTAATAAATCACACTGGGTAGAGAATCCAGAATACAGTATTACTTGTTTACAATAGAAAGTCAGAATAGTTTACACACGCACAATGGCAAAGAATGACACCAATGAAACTATATATATATATATATATATATATATACATATACATATATATACATATATATATATATATATTAAAGGATCAATCACGCACAATCCAAAGATATCATTCAAAAATTGTTGGACCAAGAATCTTTGATTCACTTGTCTGTGCCATTTCCAAATTCTACAGACTATTTGATTTTATCTGTTGGAAGAGTTCAAATGTTATATCAGAGACCATAAATTAATAATTCGTTGCCTATTTCACAAAATTGGAAGGAAAAGATTCAAGTTCTAGCAGTACTCCACTACCACCGTCGCTGTCCTATCTCATCTCCGCTAGTATTAAAAGGTTATCCGAGAAGAAATCAGCACACTACGATTTAAGAAAAAGAAACATCGACTTCACAATTTCAATGAAGAAGAAAAAGAAAGCGTCAACAACAAATCACATATACCCATGGCTGGGTAAAGTGAGAAGCAAAGGTGCATTCATTCATGGTTCAGTAGTATCCTACATGATTAGAATATAGCAGTAAACATGTGTAATTTCTCATATTATTTTTAATGATGGTAAGAGTAGAATCATCTTATTATGAAATATAGTTCAATAATCATCCAGATGAATTATGTTCTTAACTCAAAAACAACCGCAAAGTTACGAATTTGACTAAATTTCTTGCTTGTGAATTGGTGGCTTGAGAATTGAGTTTAATTCAGAAGAGCGATATACAAAAAAGATTTTTATACTAACAAAAAATAAGTGCCATGGCTTTTTAGCCACGGTACAATGTGACATAAACAGATTTTACAATGCCACTCGCATTATTTTCAACTACCAAACTACGATAACAGTAGAGCCGCCTGACTATGATTCCAACTTTAATTTTAAGAAGAAAGGCAGTTATACATGCTCGCTCACTAAGTTAGTAAATCAACTGCGAAAGAAGTTTTTTGTGAGGATTTTCAGCTTAACACATCACGGGTTGGGACCAATTTTATGGGTAAGTTAAACAAATTCCATGAGTCAACTTGTGGAGATGATCCAAGAAATAAAGAAACAAGTGATAACTGAAATACTGTCATGTTATGACTGTTGCAGTTTCCTTACCCCATCTCCAATAAAAAACGTACACATCACCCGAGGGTTGCGCAAGCTCCGCATTACTAGAAGGGCGTAAACATCCACAAAAGCTAAAGAAAGACTCCATAAGCTTTGTAAGCCAGTTGCTGCCACTAGATAGCTACAAATATGAGAAAATGGTTAGCTGATGAGCGTAAACTGAGGGAAAAGTATAGACCAAAAAGAAATTGAATAAAATAAAATCATTCAAATTCCCTAAATAAGCACAATAAATTTTAAAAATGCATATACTTGAATAGCTTCAGGTGACATGAGTTCGGTAGTATCTTACATGCGTACAGCATTATTGACTCTTCACCCTTTTTTTTAAAAAAAAAAAAAAAAAAAAAAAAAAATCGGTCACAAAAATAATATACAAATCAAAATTCCTAACTAAAAGCTTAACTGGTGTACATGTACATAATTATAACCGATCGTCGATGTTACATTTCCAAAAATCTGGATGTGCATGATAGCATCGTATATAAATTACTTTGTAACATCAATGATAAACTGCTTTTATCCCAATCTTTAATGTAAAGCAAGATTTATTGTTTATGACTATTATTTTACTCGATAATGTTATACATAAATTGCATTTGTTAACTTAACCTTAAGTGTTCTTGAATTCTAATTTGAGATCTGTACAATTAGGAAAACGATCAAAATAAAATAAGGGCCTTCTCATAAACTGAAAAGGCAAACTCTGTAAAGAAATCAATGAAGAAAAAGACGAGTGTTTACATGGAAATATTTTTGAGAAAAAAAAAATCAATATGTCTCAGTCTTGATATTTTTTGCATCATAAATTACAATCGATCATAAATGCTGGACGCTGCAGTATTTGTTATGAATGTTGGCATCATAAACTATAATCTTCAGGTGTAATCAAGACAACCGTACAAATAAATTTAATGGTAATAATATTCATGTTTCGTACATACATAATGATGACATATGCAAACTTCTCGATACATGCATGGTGATGATTAACGTAGCCTTTTGTGAACAATTATGATAAAATCTTTCGTGGCAACCAAAAAAAAAAAAAAAAAAAAATCATGACGTTAAAGCCTGTACAATCAACTGGCACATATACGCATGAAAATGATGTAGTTGCACAGATCATGAACCGGTAGCGTTGCTTACAACCTTTAGATTCTGGTGCTAGTTTATTTATAGCTACATGTCAAACACTGATTATTTTACTGTTAACCAAATAAAAACGCATCTGATTGTGAAATATAGAAGATGAAAAATATAATTAAGGACATGGATACATTAGTGGAGACTGTCTATATCAAACATTACTCAAACTCTGAATATGTACTTTGGTTTGTCAATGTCACTACACTAGTCACCGATAACTCATAAGTTGTGATGTGACGGGAAGAGCACAGCATTAGACATTGAAATTTTAAAAATTCAGAATGTCAATAAGCAACACTCTAAAGTCAAAGATGATTGGCTATAACACTATTAAGCCTCCGATCTCAAGATCAAAAATAATAATTAGGCGGAACCTAACAAATCTCAGGCAGAACCTTTACCAGCTCAGCATATAAGAGGTTATATGCTCAACCGCCAATAGGATAGATAAATAGTCAATAGCTCCTCATATCTCAAGTGTGGTGCTAAGGGCCCAGCAAAAAATGCTTACATAACATAAAAAGGTAAAAACAATAAAATTTGTATCCTTCCTAAAACCAAAGCCATCTTACACGACCATCAACCACTGTCCAAAATCATTTTGCACGCAATCAACCATCGATCAATACAATTTATCGAAATAGATGTCTTTGGTAACCCATTGAAAAATTAGAAATTAGGAAGAGTATAGAATAATATTGTCTAATATCTTTTAGCAATGGTATTAATACGCGCTTTCGGTGTTCCCTCAGCACCACATTTGCTCATAAAATTACTGTTTTTTAACTATTTTGTCAGACACTATAATAACAATTTAAGTTTCTATAAACTCAAATTGGGAGTACAATTAAAACTGAGTGGTTATAGTAAATATTTGCGCTAAATTTTGTGATATACATGAACGATGCAGAAAGCATTTCATATCGTCGACCAAACAGATCAAATGGTAAGGCAAGCTAAATAATACCGAAAAGCAGTAACAGAAGCGAAATCATCGGTAGTAGCCATAACAGAAATTGCGGCGACCGCGAAAAGAAACTGAAGTAATCTCAAAACAAGACCGCCCACTGTCCCCGGCGACCCTTCCATATCTTTCATCCTGACTCTCACAGGAATCTCTGCTGCCTCCGTCATCGGCGGCGCCTCCACTGGATGCACCGCCGGCCTACTCGCAGACATCTTTCTAACGCTTTTCAGTACATGTCTATAGGCGTACGATGCAAATACTCAAATTCCGCTTTGATGGATTCTTCCGACTAGCTCCCACTTCAACGATGGATATAACACTAACGATCGAATAGAAAACCCCCAATCGTTCTACTTGACAAATTTAGGGGAGTGGAAGTGGAAAATTTAGGAAGAGGAGAAAGAGAGGAAAGAATTTTTAATTAAACTCCACTTTTTCACTTTTGGGGAAGCTGAATATTGGGTGGGGATAAATTGTCAGTAGGTGAAATGTTGGGGGTGAGGAATTACAGTCGACGCAGTGGGCCCTGTATTTTAGTATCGATTTTATTTGAAAGAACGAAAAATTAAGACCTTTCCCTTGTTTCAGGCATAAAGTGCAGAGTAGCAAATGCTTATTAATTGTTGACATTAAATTAGCATGTAGTAGCTATCTTTTATCTTTATAAATTTGGAATTTCTCTCTCTACAGATACTATCTTATGTCAGCTTGAGAAATATGATCTATATTGGTTTTTGATGTGTGCATTGTTTTATTTGATTTTATATAATTTTTGGTAATTTTTATTCTAATCCACGTTTTTAAGAAATTAATCCATTATTTTACTTTAATAAGTTAATCCACTACTATTTTGTAAGTTAAACTGGATTAACTTAAAATTTTCGCCCCATTATATAGCTAACAATCGATTTTGTGCTTCTTCTTTCACAATTCTGCGTCATTTCACAATTCTTTGTGCTGAGTTGTCTCTCCCGTATGATAAAGTAGTAACAACAAAATGTGTTAAAAATAGAGTTGACAACACTTGAATTCAACAAGGAAGCAATCAATTAGATACAATTAGTTCACTATTGTCTCTAAACATGATCAGACATGATATGGTAGTAGATGATTATGAAAATAAAAACTAAGATCAAGATTCCAATAGAGGAGTTCGCATCAAATGTTTTCAAATAACTTAATATTTTGAAGATACATCACCAATTGCACCGGACAACAATAGTAAATAAGAACTAAAATCAAATTCAAGATCTACATATTAGAAAATTAACAAGTAATTAAACAATACTAACAAATCAATAAAAGAGAAAATTGTATATTATAATTGTTTGAGAGTATAGCTACTTAGGGAGTTTAGATAGTGAATATTATACAAACAGCTTATACTCCTATTACAATATTTGAATAAAATGATATTCTACTAATGTACAATTTTTTCAAGATTTCAGAAAATAGCTAACTACAATTATATGTGATAATGGTGATATTAAAAAAAATTGTATACAATTAATCAACTTTAAAAAAATAAAATAAACAAACTACTTACTGTTGTTACGTTGAATTACTCCACTTAAGCTTGGATTTAGATGCTAGGATTCCAGAAATAAGAAGACGACGGAAAACACAGAAAAGAAGACCGAGAAGAAGAGAAAACAAGCATGTTTTTTTGTTGATACACTGATTAAAATCTAAATTTTAGTAAAAGTCAACGATCCTATAAATAGGGTGGATTAACTTACTAATATTGTGGATTAGAATAAAAATTACCATTATTTTTTATGTATACTTTTCAAGATAGATTGTCCCTTGCTAGTGAAAATGTTGGATGTGGGTGTTATACTTACAACGGCGTGGGTGTTCTATTTTAATATGGTTCGAAACCCAGAATGACATGCTAAAAGCTTACCATGTGTATACGCTAAGATGAGTCACTTATGTGGTGCTCGCAGACCGGGCTAAATGCACTAGGGAGGGTTTTACAACTCCGATCAGTTTCCCTTTTGAACAAATTCAAAAAAAAAAAAATATGGAAAAAATTAAGACAAATATAAGTTGAATATATACATGCGATAAGGGAGAATACATTAAATGGTAACTGACATTATCGTAATCTTCGTTTCATATGTAAAGTCTATAGTAAAACTATTTTGTGCTGCATTGAAGAATAGTATGAATGAACTATCTCCTCTTTCTATTGGTTATTCTTGTAGATTAGAAAATTATATTTTTGATGCTCAAAAGTTCTCGAAATCCCTTCATCTCTTTCTTCTTCGTCTACTATTACTTTATTTTATAATACTTATCAGCACGATAAATTAATCTTGTTTCTTTTAGTTGCTTCATTGTTAACTGGTTGCATACCTCTTTACTTCTCTAATTATTTTTAAACTTTATAAATATCTTTCTATTATCTATTCATATGTTGATCTATTCTTATGGAGAATTGAGTTTCTCACAATTCACAGATGCTTCATCTCTTTTCTTTCCTTTTATAATAACACATACTTTTAATAGTTGGATATTTAAATATTATCTATCAACAAATTAGGGTTCCAAAATGTGACTTTTTCATGATACGATCGAATTAGAACTTGAAATCACTTTCCTTGAGGTTAGATGTTTCGTTATGTGAACAAAAGTACAAGCATCGTTATATTTCGAGATCGGACATTTCGAAGGTAAAATGATCTTAATATGCATGAAAATCATTTAAGATGGTGTATCAGATTACGATTAAACTTATATTTTTGGAACTGTGATAGTGAACTGATGCACGCAAACGAGTTTAGTGATGAACTATGCAATCTGATCTTGCAAATTTTAAGCATGTGCCAATTTTAGTCGTGGAAATTAAATGCTCGGTATAAGAGTCAAGTGTCACAAACGATGGAGTTTGAACTTGAGACATATTCTGCCATGTTCAGAACTTATGTCCAAATAATTTGTCAAGATGTGTCAATCAGAGTTCTTGTCGATTCGGCCTATTTTGGATGATGCACTATAAATATGTGCACGTACTTTGAGAATTATATTATTTTATTTTAGAATCCTAATCCTAACTTCCATGAAAACTCTACATTCGGTGATCCATGTTTCTCCTCTAATCCGTTCACTTTTAGCCAAAAACCCCTTAACATATAAGTTGTTCATATCCTAAATACGAACTCATCCATGGTCGACGTTCGTTGATTGGATCATCGACGTGGTCAGAATCTCGTTTTGAATAGTGGCTGTTGATCACCTTTGGTTTTTGATGACCTGTTACCACATCATCGAGAATTAGCTGATAACTCTTGAAGGAGAAGTGTAGAAAGGAGAGAGAGAGAGAGAGACGGAGATCTTGACAGCGATATGGTGTCGATTGGAGATCGAAGGGCGAAGTTTTGGTCAGTAAACCAGTTTCCACTCAATGTAGATCCACGATGATTGAAACATCATCAAAGGTCGGGTTTATCGACGAAGGTGCGTGTGGACGAGGTGGTTCAGACGGCGATGGAGAAGGGTCGGCCGGAGGTCGGAGGGAGGCATGGTAGTGGATCACGGTAGGGTTAAAGATGATGTTTGTGTTATTTTTTTATTTCATTTCAAATTATAATCTTCTAACTAGCATAATTTTTGCATATAAGATTCATTTTAAATGAATTTCTTCCTGTGGACTCATATTGGAGAATTTTACGCTTTGTCATTGATTGACTTAATTGTCTAAGGTGAGTGATATTGTCTCTCGATGACTTATAATTTTTTGTACAATATAAAATTGACGTTTCAAAGTGATCTCTAATTATAAAACTTGATTTCTATGGTAGTTGAATCTAGTCGTTAATAAATAAATGAATTAAAAAGTGATTTGAATATTTTTAATGAGAATATCATATTTCATCCATTTACGCGAAATTTGCATGTTATTTTGACCAGTCTATTTGGACATTTATTCCATTTTGATTGCTTTAAATAGACTCTACTTAATTTATGGATGATTATACACTATTTTAGATATCTATAGTATTATTGATTGCTTGTTTGCATAGTCTGGTTGAAATCGCCATTCGTATGCGACAACGGACTAGGAAAATCTCGTTTGTTACAGTTTGGTGCTTATTGATCAAACACATAATAGGTGCATATTGATTGAGCGCATAAAGATGATTGATGCGAACAGATGAGATAAATTCATGAAGGAGAATCAAAGCACATATGCTGATTCGAAAATGGAGGAGCACTAGAGTGTAGGGACTGACTAGAAGATGAAGCAACATTAAAGTTTATAGAATAATCTATTTACACAATGTTAGAGCATTAGAAGACGAAGTAATATTAAAAAATATAATTTCCATTATTTCTTTAGACAACTGAATAAAAAAAATGGGAACAAATAGCGACCTATATATTGTGTTTCCAATATGCAGGCAAAATGACTCGAAATATCAAGTGTGGATATCATGGTATTATAAAAACCAAGGCTAAAGCTATGTATATCAATACATATAATGATCATATGTTACAATAAATATTGTACAGAGGTTAATATAATGTACAAAGTTTAAATGGAAGATATCTAGAATAAGATTACATAAACTCCAAGCACAATGCTCTAATGTCATCTTCTGATATGGTAGTAGTAAAACATTAAAGGAATAAACAACTGTTGTACATTGTAATGTTGGAAATGGAAGAGAATAATATATACTTTGCTTTGTTTTAATTTATAATAAGATTATAACATTATTTCTCATAAGTGAAAAATAATTAGCTTGTATGCATGTGTGTTCATTTTAATGTGGCTTCGATTTAATAAAAAAATGAAAATAATAAGAATGACAAGAAAACATTTTGAATCAAATAGATGGATTTTAGTAGTTGATTATAAATAAGAGAAAGAACAATTGAATCCTGTTATTACAAAATCATTACGATAAAAGAAAGTAGGATTATTTTTTATTTTGGTCAGTTTTGAAAGCTTATAATAAAAACATATCACTTTGTAAGCTAATTACAAAAATGGATAACTTTTGGCAATGTAGGACATTGGCAGCATCTCGAATGTCATCATTTTTTTAGTTGACGACATCCGAGATGCCGCCCAAAAGACGAAATTATTTGGGTGGCATTCGAAATGCTGCTAGTTGGCGCCATCTCTGATACCACCCAAATCTAGGTGGACTGTTAAATCAGCACTCCTTCTCCCTCTTCGTTTCTAACTTAACGTCAAGAATGAATATTTGCCTCTAAATTTCAAATCCACTCAAAATAACATCTTTTTTTGTTAAAATTTACTAGAGTGGCATACTCGCCTTCTCAAGTTCATCTTATTAGTTAATATTCTTCAATTTATATGCAAAAATTATATTTTTGGTCTTAGTTCCAACTCTCCAGTGGGGACTATGGTTTCTCGTCGGTTCCATTTTTTGTGTATTTCTTTTCTATTTTTCAATCACTCGTTACGCCTTGGCATTTTTTTTCCTTCCCCATCTCTTTTTATTGACTTTGATCATTTATCTTTACCCTAGCTTTTCCCTTGTGGTCTAGTCGATCTTCTTCCATTTCTAGCAATCCTTTACACGTCTTTATTATCTCTACTACTTGGTGGCTTCGTCTTCCTTGCGTCTTCAATTGGCCATTCCCTTGCCTTTTTGCAGATTAGTTGTAGACTTCCCTCCTCTCAAAAACCCTTGTTGCGCCTCTCTTCCTCATATCCTAGCCAGTTGAGTTCCTTAATGGTCTTTCAATTCTTAACTTACTCGACTTCTAGCTTTTAATTGTCGCGACTCCTCCAATCAAATACAACCTTTTTTATCATTGATCCTCTTTAGATCTTGTTTGCTCAATCATGCTCCGAAAGGCAGGCCGCCTTTGATAGCTTAAATTCCGGATCTGGATCGAGAAATCAACGTGCTGGAAGCTTGACTTGTAATCCCTATCTTCTGTTTGTGTTGTTGGTGGCATGTTAGGTTTCGGTCAACTGCTTGGTTGATGTTAGTTGTTCTTTTTTGGATTCTCTAAATACAAGCGAGTGTTGTGTGATGTTAAGTGCTTCATCTTCGGTTTTGTGTTGTTGGTTTTGAGCTGCTCCAATGTTATTTCCATTGGTCTGTTTTGAATATTTGTATGATGTTTTTAGGCATTGGTGTTGTTGTGACTTTTAGTCGAAGTTGTCTACTTGTGGTGGTGTTTGGATATCTTTAGTAATTGTTGGAAGTAGGATGAAAATTACATTATGATATTTCACTCCTAGTGTGGAGCTCGAAAGTTAACTTCTGATAGCTTTGTGTTGTATTGTTCTTTGTAAACTTATAATATTTACTCCCTGCATGAAGTAAGGTGGTTACCTTGTAGTTGCCTAGTGCTACTTTTATTTTCATTGTGAACTTGTTATATTCACTCCTTGTGTGGAGTAAGGAATGTCCGCCATACGCGCTTCTTTTGTGGCTTAGGCAAGTAAGCCTAACTCCAGTTTTGTAACCAATGTTGATTTCTAATTTAGTAGTTAGGCATCCAGCCTAACTCTTATATCTTGTATGTATTTATTATTTGTTTTTTTATGAAAAAGTGGACAATCCACTATAAAAACTGGTCGGTCTTGCAAAGAATGTAATTTTTTGTAGTTTTAGGTTGTTGAGAAATCATGATATATAGATTGAAATTATTCAATGTGTGTTACTACCAAATTTAACTTCAGAACCAGCTGATGGTGAAGGGGTATTAGAGGAGCACAAGCACAGAAGAGTCTTCCGGCACAGAAAACCAAGTAACAGAAAGAGCAAAAAGCCGGAGAGAATAAAATAAGAGCAACATAAATCGGCACCTCCCCGGAGGGAGGAAGCTCAAAGTCTACAGAATGCCAACAATGTTCATCCGACAGGGGTTCGTCCAGTAGGATCCGTCCGACACGGCCTATCCGGTAGGGAATTCTGTAATAAAAGGCCGTCTAAGTCAGAAATTAAGAAAAAAGCAAGACAGAAGCTCCGCTCATCGAAAGCCTGAGGAGCTATCGATATTTACTTGCTTAATACCAATACATCAGGAAACGAAGACACCAAAGGCGTCAATCCAAAGGAGTATAAAGATTATTCGAAACCAATTTCCGAAGCACCTACAGCATCAATATCGAAAGATCACATTGGTAGACAACACAAACCATCAGGAGCCACCTTCCGGAGGACCAGGAAATTCAAAAGGCTCCATCGGGAAGCTGACCGGAACCCTAGCAAAGATACAGGCTATCCATACTAATCTACTTAGTACGAACACCGACAGCGGTCTTGAACCGGCAGCTATCCACATACATCAGGAGAGAAAGCACCTCTAAGTATATACGAG
The DNA here is from genome assembly GCA_030737875.1 of Allium sativum. Lineage (NCBI taxonomy): Eukaryota > Viridiplantae > Streptophyta > Magnoliopsida > Asparagales > Amaryllidaceae > Allium > Allium sativum. The sequence goes on along the minus strand of CM060915.1, from coordinate 44,324,832 downwards.
AAAGCCGGAAGCCTACGTCTGTAAGCTTACATTTGAGAGCCTACACCCGGGAGCTACTACCGGAGGTTCACGTGTTGTCCGAAAGTCATCACATCAACAAGCTCATCGCAATCTCAAAAGGTGCCCCAACCGACCGGGACCCTCACTTCGGAGGCTATAATTTGCACTATAAGAAGCGACCAGAAGCCAAATACACGGGACCAAGGGAAAAGAAAGCGGACAATGGAGGCTCAATAGCCCAACAACGGAAGGGCCCCGAGTGCTCTATAAATAAGAACCCATGAATCACGTTGTGGGGAGGCTCAGTTTTTACTTTTCGAAAATCCTTGTATTCTCCCTCTCTCTAAAACCCTAAGGTTGCGATCAATTGGAAGGTTTCTTATACTCTAATCATGTATTCTAAATCGAAGATTAATAAAGTGCACATCTATATTCAAAGCATCTTCTTGTGAGTTTGTTATACTATTTTATTAATTATTGATTATCACGGTTTACTGTTTATTTCTTGCAAATATATGGATTTTCGTCCAAACCTTCCCGCAGATCGAAGGAAACGCCCCTTTCCTATAAGTTTAAACCCCTCCTGCGAGCTTCTGCCCTCTCTACGAGCTTAGATCTCCCAGAGGGCCTGGTGTATAATCCCTTGCCATCACCCATTAAATCCTTTGTCAAAGGTGGTAGATTAGTGATCCTTCTCTCCAAAGTCTTGACATCTAGGGATGGACAACCAACCTAAGCTTGTGGAGGCTAAACAATCTACTCATTTCCCTTAGGTCCAACCCCCTTGACCTATCTCCGGTGTTGATGAAAAATATCATTAACAATGTGTAATTCCTATGATGTAGCATTCGATTAATTTGATAAAACATGAATTTGGGTGGCATCGGTATGATTTAGTATGATATTTAGGTTGAATTATTTAATGTAGTCATTCTATGTATAATTAGTATGCTTTAATATGTGATGTGTAATATGTTGAAAGCATGATTCTATGAGACATTAATATGATCTAGCATGATTAATTATTATTTGTATGTTCAAAACATGTGTTTTTGATAAGTATTTGTAAAGTAGTATATGAGAATTGGTATATGTAACTGTGGCGTTCGATTGGCATTTGCTCAATTGTTTTTAGTAGTATTCAGGAAGCGTATATGCCATTAACATGGCATTTGTTGACATTTTTTTGATAAGCATTTCATTCACGGTTTTGAGTATTGGTATATGAAATTTCAGGATTGAATTGTGTTTATATTTTTTTGTAGAATATGAAGAAACGGAACTTGGACTAGTTGACCCAAGCGTTCTATACTTACATGAAATACACTGGATTAACTATCTAAAACTGGTGACTTTTTGTTGACTATATTAAGAAATGCGATCTTATTTTAGTAAATTTGAGTATGTGTACGAAATTATTGTGCACTTAGGAGGAGACAGTTGATCTAGAAGGGGCCATTGATCATACATCGACCCTTAAGCAAGTCACTTCCAACCATCTAGGTGTTTTAGAGCTCCAAGAGAGAGTTGGGGATTTGATTTGTACATCAGTTAGGCTACGCACAACTGGATCGCAATATGATTACAACTCCTTTTGAAAGATGGAGGCTTGAAACATCTATATTTCATCTTATAGAGGGTGAGATGACCATTATCCTTAAGGATGTGGTCGTGTTGCTGGATTGGCCAAGAAACGATGATTTCGTTATTCGACTCAATATTGCGCATAATTATATGAACTTATGTGAAAGGTTGCTTTGTTTGTCTCCTCCAAATGAAGCTAGATGGGAGAATGAGATGATTGTGACCACTTGCTATAGAGACCCGTTGATCGATGATATTCCGTCGAATGCATGCCCACTGCATATTGCACAACACGCTCGTGCTATTGTATTGCACGTCATCATTCAATGATTTTTTATAATAGATTGAAGACTAGAGTGGCTGTTCATTAGATTCCTTTACTAGACGACTTCGATTATATTCATGTCTATAGTATCCGTGCGATAATTCGGTGCTAGCTACCACATGTTCAGAGCTCAGTAAAGTTGCTTTGGTAGAGTAAAGGTCCGTAGGCGGGAGTTTGAGTCTTGTTCAGATATAGATTATGTTTTTAAGTAATTCATAATTCATCCAAGTAACAGACATTATTGAAAAACATCATATATTCATTATGCAGCTATGGTCATGGACTTATCTTTTTGTTAGTTGTATTATGATGAAGAGACCAATAGTCGACAACAAATAACCGTATGGGATGAGTAAATTGTTGTTGGTTATACGATTCGATAAATATATAAGCATTTACTGAAGTGTATAAAATGTTATGTATTTTAAGGTGGATTGGACCTAAGAACACCAAACTATCACCAAGAGAGAATTGTTGTTTTATAGGAACAGTCTTGATGTCCTAGACTGTGACGATGTCACATGGACTTTATACAGTGAAGCAAACCTTAAGGCGCTTCTGCCATTATGCACCAAGTCTAGACAGCTCTGGAAAGATAGACTGCTTTTGTTTTCTTTAACGAATTGTGTTCTTCATCTTCCAGACAGAGTACTGAGACGCCAGCATCTTCCTTATCCTGCTCCCCATTGTTCTATTCCGTTTGGTAGAGATGAGTATGACGAGATGATAAATTATGGAATAACCGCTTTGCTAGTGTGGAAGAGGAACATGAGGTCACATTGACTAATGAGGAGTATATGACATTGCATTGAGACTCACACGTTAGTATGTGTTGATACGACCACCGCCACCTACTGGCGCACAGGTTCCTTCTTACACTCCTATAGCTCCGCTTGAACAAAATGCAGTATGTATTAAAATTTAGCACTATGTGTGAGTGTTAAAATATTTAATAACATATGTTACGTATAGACGGATGGCGTATACCACACCCTTTAGCTATTTGATGAGCTCGAAAAGGAAGTACCAGATTTAAACAAAGGGAAATGCATATTCATAAAACATATTTTTTGTTCATGCCCATCGAAGAATAAGATGGTCATACCTCACCCTTCCTATTCCCTTCCTCCACCTCCTCCTATTCTTCAGTTAGAATCGCTTGCTCCAAGCAAAAAAGGTACCAAAGTCATAGGAAATGCAAGAGTTAATCCTTGGGCGAGTTACCATCACGGTTGGAAGTGTTCAACCACCCGACGAAGGTATTAAAGAGCACATTGAAGAAGAGGAAAAGGAAGAGTCGCCGACAATTGAGTTTATACTAAACCCAAGGCCCAAAAAGAAAACACCTGGCATTTGAAAACATTAGAAGTAATTTGGTTTAGACATATGAATTTGTGTTTATAAACTTGCTAGGATTGTGATTGCATGTATATTGTTTGTGCTAGAATTTTTGTTCTATATGTAGACTCGGAATGTGTTTTTCATGTTGATAAGACAATATTCGTATTTCCATGTTGAATAAGAAGGATTTTTTTTGAATTGTTGATTATTGGGTCTATTCGACAATAATATGAAAGTGATGTTTGTTTACAATTCCACAGTCATGTTGAAATTTGAATCGAAAGTCGTCAATACGGTAGCTTGCTGCTACATGCAGGTGGCAATGAGCATTTGCCGATGCGGCATCTGGGATGCCGTCAATTAGCAACATTAGAGATGTCATTAATACTTTTTCTTATCGCCATATGCTTATGACAGTGAGAATTTAGAAGACCGACATCTGGGATGTCGTCTGTTCACAGCATCCTAGATGTCATCAATACTTTGGCTAACTGCCACAAGCATGTGGCAGTGCGCATCTACCAGAGCATTATCTGGGATGTTGATAATACTTTGTCTTACTGCCACATGCATGTGGCAGTGAGCATTTACTAGAGAGACATATAGGATACCTCCTGTTGGCGTCGTCCCAGTTGCAACTCAAAGTTTTGCTAAACATAAGGGCGATATTTGTGATGCCACCCGTATGTTCTGCTCCTACCTCTATTTTTACCTTTATATGCCTATATATTACCTTCCCATTTTTGTACCATCCATATGTTATACTTTTCTAGAACTTCAGGATTAAAACCTAATTTTTAAATTTTGATCGACTCTCAATCATATTGAAGTTCCTAAATCGTTGTAGATTGGGAAGGAGTGTCTAAAGGACATAACAAATCGATAACTCTAGTATGATTTTGGGTTTATTTTTGTTTAACCTGATTTTAGATGTAATTTTGTTTGACTTAATTTCTACCTTTTTTACTTAATTATTTGCTAAATTGTTGAAATTTTATGACATAGAAAGTTCTACTACTTATTTTGTTGGTGAAAATGAATAATTGGGAGACCAGCGGTGAAACAGTGATGAAAATTTATTAAAATTTTGAAAAACAAAAAAGGCAATTCAACGGTAGAACTTTGATGTCAATTTTGTATCTGATACAAAGCTGGAGATTTACAACATGATTTGGAAACACAAAATAAGGATGTAGCAGTGGAAGAAAAATATGGAAAACGGTCGCTCCACGGCAGACTGTTAAACGTACTTGCTCGTCATAATCCTATTAGTGCTAGTTCTAGCAATCAACCTCCCCGTATTTTTTGTTTGCGTGGAGACGAATATGATATAGTTGTTCATAGGAATGAGAGAAATGCAGGACGTCATTTCTACCGCTGTGATGGGCATGGAGATCATGAGATACAACTTTATGTTGCAAAAATTTTAAGTGGCTAGATCCTAAAATGTTCCTAATGGACGTTGAATATGCCGTGGAGATGAAAACTGAAAATAAATATTTAGAAAAGATCAATCTAGAACTAAGGAACACGTTGATGAATCAGGGGTACAAGTATTTAGATTTTTGTTCCTGTGGATCATTTAAGGAAAAATAAATAATGTTTATGTATTAAGATCAATCATTATCATATTCAATATAATTTTGTCATACTTTGCAAACTTAACTTGTACTATGATATATATATATATATATATATATGTGTGTGTGTGTGTGTGTGTGTGTGTGTGTGATGCTAATAAGTTGTCTTCTTATATAGAGCAAATAATATAAGTCTACACTCATAGTTTTTTAGCAAAGCTAAGCCAGTTTTTATAATGGCCGCAACCACTTTCATTATAATAATGAATACATGAGAAACAGGAGTCGGACAATTTGTCTAACTGCTATAGGTTAATTTGAAGTACCAGGACACTAAATAAAGAACAAAAGTGTAGTAAAATGCTACAACTACTAAAAATGACTCACAACTAATCCTCGATAGAGGGACTACTGGAGTCATCACTAGATCCTAACATCGACATACTCAAAAAAGAGTACGTCAAGGTTAGGAACAAAACAAAGGTTAGGACTATAAAATTCGCATTCCCGATCCCATGAAGTATAATAGAAATGAGACCATCTCATATCACCTAGCTCACCCTCCTCAATGCGCTCAAAACCATCACCTACAACTTTGTATTCCAGTCTTCTAAAATTATCTTGCAAGCTAGTTATATATTTATAATACATATTTTCATAGGGATCATGTCTCATTCCAGAACTATAATGGACCCAAGAATGGTCACCAGAGACCCAATGGATACCATCATCTTCAATAGAGGAAATATCACCATCTTCCAAACTATCATTATCACAAGGGGTAGACGTCTCCTGAACGGGTTCTTGAATACCAATCGGATGGTCCTGAGTAACATTCGGAGGAGGGACAACTTTCGAGACCCACTTCACGATAGGAGGTCATGGAAGTGGAACACGCTCAGAAGGGGGAACATGAGTCGGGGTAGAGGATGTGGGGATCCATGTAAAGAAATCATGTAGATGACGAAAAGAGTGACACGTAGTGGATAGGCATCCATCTATAGCGCACTCTCATCTCAGCTACATAGTAATCAACTATTTTAACTTTAAGTGTTCCAGAAGCGGTTTGTCAAGGGTTATTTCAATTAGGGCCTTGGCATAAAACAATTTATCTTTGGCAGCTGTGTGTTAACATCAAAGCACCTAAGCTTTCTAATATAATTGAATAACCAATTCAGGCCTATCAACGACTATAAGACAGAGGGGATATAAGAGAAGTAGGTCTATACTGGGATGGAAAGGACATGTTATGTGGCTCGATCAGCAGTCGGACTCCACAAAGTAATATTGAAAGGCTTTCCCCTAATAATGGCAGGCTCAGAGTTGAGGACTCAAAGGCGCTCTTCCGAAAGAGAAAATTTCATGAAAAACATCGAGCGATCCATTCGGACTTGAAGACCACATGCAACCGCCACTCTTTACTATAATGCTCATTGAAAATCATATATGCAGGAGGACTATCAAGGAAAAAACTACTAAACAATCTAACCAGAAATCAGGCCCTGTGTGAATAACCTCTTTAGGAAGAGAACTAATTCCTTCAGACATGGTATGCTCAAAGAAAATTGGTTCATAAGTTATGATGTTACGCGGAGTCTTCTCAGAAAGCGATGTACATTTACGTTCTTTAAATTCGGCTATACCAGATTCCCCACTAGCCTTGGCACCCATATCAGGCACACCAACATCAACACTAACAGAAATATCATTCCCAGATTGTTTAGCAGGTTTAGAAGAAGCATTTTCACTCAAGACATTACTTAAAGACATAGCCTTACATATCCTTGCAGAAGCAGGCAAATGATTCGGAGATGAGGTGGATGATGTGTGGATAGCTGCCACATTAGATACATCATTCACATTTGCAGATTTAGACATACATGGCTTGCACTGAGATTTCAAGATATCATTTGTTACCTCCATCTCAACATTATTCAAAACGACACAAGCACCCAGATTGTCATCATTACTCAATACATCACATGCACCTAATATATCATTATTGCTCAATCTAATAGGATTACCCTTGTTACAACTTGCACCCAAACATCAGCTTGGCATCCTGCCGGCATTGATTCCAGTTTAGTAATAAGTACTTTAGGTCAGGTGGTACAGTAGACCCAGAAGTAAGGCGATCCGAAACAGGCGCGGACACTGTTAGAGGGACGACAACAAAGGCCATGTGTGACACCCCCATGTACGTTAATGTCACTCACTAAGGAAAATGCATTAAGTTTCGTGAAGCATTATAGGTAAACAGACACAACATAATTACAAGACAAATATAAATAAAATAGCAGTGGAAATTTAAATTTTTATTTCAACATAAATCATAATACTGTGGCCCACAATACCATAAGTCACAAAAACCATTACAATAAAATAACTTATGTCTTACATCATCAGAGTACATAATAATATAACAAAACCATAATTCCCCAATTTAAAGAGTTAAGCCATAGTAGAGACAAGAACTTGAGCCATGCTTCAGAAGTAGCTTCTAGCTAGATGATATCTGAGTCCTGATTAAGCCCGAGTGTTTCCTCCCTGAGAACCCGGGGAAGGGGGGACGGAAGAAAGAAGGAGAAATAAAAGGGTCAGACATAAAGTCTGGCGAGTCTGGTTGCTTTTAGCTAGTAAATAAATAAAAGTAACATGATAGGCATATAAAGTGGATCAGAGAGGTCACTACATAAAAGGCAGGTATGACAAGGTAGACGGGGTAAGGTGTATACACTTCTCTAACAATTACTCTGCACTATTACTAGTATAACCAGAATGAGATGATCCCTTCCACTATAAGGTGGTAGACTTAGGGCATATGTCCAAAATATACCCTAACCACTACCCTAATTGATCGGCTCCTAACTCCGTAGATACTCTGTGTCGGCCCCACGGTAGGATGTATCACGTCCTACAGTGGCAACTCTTCACTGATATGCACAGCCCCATATCTACCAGTGTCAGGGTCGTCTTATCCCCCTCTGCCCGAGTCATGCACGCACATGGCCCGGTTGGTTTGCGCCGCCCACACCATCCTCCATGTTTGGATCTCTTACTGAGACGACCCGAACTTCTCCGCTAAGGAAAGCCCGGCTTGAATAGAGAACAAGCCACATCGGGACGCAAACAGAAGAACATTTCATTGTATATTACAACAATTCCACCAGAATACAAGAATATACAGAGTATGAATAAATATTACACAAAGAATATCAGAGATTTAAGTTACATGTAAATACATTGCAGCGGAAAAATAATACAATACACAACTGAAAGTAATACACGGATACAGAGCTTTCCGAGTATCGTTCCAGTTGTAAATCAGGATCATGTGAATATAAATCTGCAAAATCAAAACTACTAGCTGCCCGTGCGGAAAATGAGGGCACCCAGAGTTTAGGTTAAAACAATAAACTCCAGGTCAGTCATGTGACTGGTGTGAGAACTAAAACAGTTATTAATCTTTATTGTAAAGTTAGGTAAATCAAGGGACCACGCCGTATAACACGGAACGGGTTTCCTCCCATGAATACCAGTGCATAAAATAACAGCGCAATACTAAATAAAGAATAATGAAGCTATTATAAGACCCAGGTCCCATCACACAATGCAACGCAAGCCGGAAGATAGGGTTTTTACCTTATAATAGCCAAGAATGCTTGGTACGTGAAATTTCATGTTTTATTATTACTATAAGTGTATAGTGCCAAAACAATTTCAATCATAGACGTCATAAGTACCCCATACCACTATGTCGCCATATATAGGTTTACAATCAAAACCGCAAAGTCACGTATTGGAAATTGGATTTCCGTCTGTGAACCGAGGCAAAAGATAGTCCTCTATCGATTTCGTGACGCTCTAGCCCGCCCCTCAGGCAAGTACTCAGTCAAGCCTTTGAATCGTCAGGGCCGGTCCACCGATGTGGATTAAAATGTCTGAACACTGCGTTTCCCCGCCCTTTGGGGCGTAAATGAGTCCTATGACTCCATCGGCTCCACACAGTCACCGATATATCCGAGGCGCCTCGCAACAGCAACAACCACATGAGTCAAACTCGTCAGGGCGTGTAAAACCACTGACGCCACTTCTAGCTAGAAAGAAACGCATGTCCTCCCTGAGGTCCTTCTCCTGTTTCTGGTTCACAAAACGGGTGTGAGGCTCGCGAATCAACGCTACACAATGCTATGCCACACAGGCCGTGCTTTGATCATCAACCACAAGACTTTGCTTTTCAACAGAAGCCTTGATCATTTTCCACTTAGGCATGCCACATAGGCAATTCACTCCATGCAATTGATATCCATCAATATATAACCTCTGAGCTCGTATGTCTCAGAGAAGGGCGTTAAGCAAGAGAATAAATTCTCCGCTGCTAAACAGATATATATTTAATAGAAATCAATCACACAGAATAAAATTCAATGTCAGACACACAGTCCATTTACAAGTTCGTTCTGGGTCTGAACGAAACCGGAGGCACCTTGTACCTCGCATATCCATCGATCTCCAAGTACGTCTGGATGATCACCAATTGATTCCCTCCTTTTGAGTGTACAGCCCAATCAAGATCATCAGTAATCACCTAAACGATATGAAGACCTCTGGTCTTCGACCACCGTCTTCATCCTCGACACCACGTCGAATCAGTTATTCAGAATGGGATAAACCCGGTCTTTCTGAACAACTCGCGTATATAATAAACAAGTGTTACACAAACACAACATACGCCTCATTCTTATTCAAAATATTATTTTATTCAAATATTCTTATACTTTGGGAATGGTTCCCATTAATTTTATCAAATAAATTCTTTAAATTTATTCTTTAATCTTCTTTTGAACATCAATTCAAACTAGTCGGGATTAGTGAACCACACCGAAGTAATCATTTATTTTATTTCCCAATCCCAACCTATTCATCCCATGAAGTAAAACCGGTAATACTTCATATCTAACACCACGGTGTTGTCGGTAAATTCAATTACCGTTTCACGTTCAAATCTAATTAAAGATTTAACTATCGCCTGGAGCAAAACTGGTGATACTCCATTCTCGATCATTTCAATCTAATTAAAGATTCATTAAAACTCCACTTGGTTTTAATCTTCCCAATAATCACTATCAATGATTATTTAACTTGGGAAATCATATCCTGTCTTTAATTGGGTTGAAGAACCATTGTCATTTAAAACACGGTTCACTATAAACCCAAATCACATTCCATTCCAATTCAATTATTGAAACTTCTGGTTACTTTTAAAACCCTTTCAAATCCAATTTATTTATTTAAAAATAAATAAATTATTATTCTAGTTCAAAACTAGTTCATTTCGATAAAAAACTATTTTTATCTTTTCAAATTTGGAATTTTTCATCTCAATTCTTCACAAATCATTTCTTATGATTTTACATAAATTATTACTATTTTTAATAATTTTATCCAGGCCTGTACAGTCGAATTCTATCAACGGCCATCGAACTGCACTTACAGCGACCTTTTTCAAATTTGATTTGGACATAATTCCAAATCCAACCGTTAGATTTCAAATCTCTAATATTTGTTAGAAAGCTCTTTTCGATACGAACCCAACGATTCCGGTTTTAGGAGAATCCGACGGTCGGATCTCCCGTAATATTCATTCAAAGTCAATGGACGAAATTCGCGAACTGTCGCGGCGCGGCACGTTCTATTCAGGCCATTATATATATAATATATATTATATATATTTCATCGATTTCCTTTCAAAACGTATTTTATAAATCGTTTTAAATTCGTTTTCGAAATGATTTCAACTTCATATTCAATTTCGAATCAAAATTGAATATTCCACATCATCGATATACAAATGATAATATTTTCAAAATGTTATATTTTGAAATCACTTTCTTTTCTATATTCATTATAAAAATGAATATAATCGATATAAATATCGTTCACGTCAAAATGGCGTCAATCTAATCAACACGGCTTTTATTCAACACATTAATGTTTATTCTATTCAACACATGAATATTTATTCTATTCACACATGAATATTTATTCTATTCAACACATGAATTTATATTATTCAACACATGAATTTTTGTTTTTCTATTCAACACATGAATTTTCTTTCTATTCAACACATGAATTTATATTATTCAACACATGAATTTTCTTTTATAATGTTCCTTATTTTCCAAATTGGAATGAGGTCCAATCAATTACCATATAATGTTAATTATATGGATTCCATACAACACATGTATATAATAACAACGATAAATAATCAACCATCATCCAGATTGCACCACACAACTGCATAAGCATTAAATATCAATAATTAACGCCTACACAGTCTGTCAATCCATCGATTGACATACAACTAAACAATCGGGATTAGTGTACGCCAAATCTCATCCTAATACCCGTGTGGGGTTTCAAATCAACAAACACAGATTTTATTTGTGCGGTTGGGCGATGTGTAAAATTTATCGTCCCAATCAATATCAGTCACATCGGTGTATATAAACAAATCGTTCGATTTGTAAATGAATATTTATTTTACATCAACACATGAATATGTATTTTATTTCAACACATGAATATATATTTTATTTCAACACATGAATATATTATTTCAACACATGAATATATATATATATATATATTATTTCAACACATGAATATATATTTTATTTCAACACATGAATATATATTTTATTTCAACACATGAATATATATATTTTATTTCAACACATGAATATATATTTTATTCAACACATGAATATATATTTTTATTCAACACATGAATATATATTTTTATTCAACACATGAATATATATTTTATTCAACACATGAATATATATTTTTATTCAACACATGAATATATATTTTATTCTCACGTTAAAATTATATTTTTAACTATAAAATATTTATTCAATCCACTACACACAATCATTTTTTCACAACACATCAATCAGACAAACAAGCCATCCATGGTCTGTGGACGACGGGTGTTGGGTGCTGCTAAGCACCGTCTGCATCCTAGTATATATTTCAACTAGAAAATAAATTAAAAGTGAGGAGTTCTCACCGACTAGTTAAACCAATCACCATGACTCTTCATATATAGAAAATCTTCGTCGTGCTCGCCTTTTGTCACTTTCGTTGACCGTATCCACTACATATATAAAAATTGCATTTTTATATATTTGTCATGTATATAAAAATCACATTTTTATACTGCTACTATATAGGTAAAAATTCTATTTTTTATACGCTACACATATTATAAAGATCACATTGTTATTCTTCTCACTATATAAAAATTATGTTTTCATTTCTCTACATATATAAAAATTATATCTTTATAGCGCTAAAAATCCTATCTTTTTATTTTTAAAAACCGTACCTTTATACAGTTCAAAACCATATCTTTCTATTTAAAAATCAAATTCTTTCTAAGTTAAAAATCAAAGCTTTTCTCTTTTAAAAACCAACCCCTTTCTATATTAAAAATCAAATCTTTGCTAAACAATGTATAAAAATACAATTTTTATTCATCATGATATAATTAAAAACAATGCTAATCAAACAAAAAGAACGCACCTTCCTCTTTGTAGAAATTCAATTTGGTTGGAGGGGTGGTTCATGAGGTCAGAAATGGGACTAAGGGGGCGGGGAGAGGCGTCGGGGGTGGTGGGGGGTGCTGCGTCGTGGGTGAGGGATGGCGGTGGCTGCTCCGGTGGGTGGCAGTAGCAAGGGGCGACACGTCTCATTTGGCTAGGGCACGTGGGGGGGGGGGGGGTTGGCCTCGCGATCGAAGTGGGGTAGGAGGAACCGGGGGGGCAAGCGGTGGATGATCGATGGAGGTGGGGGAAGGAATCGCGGCGGCGCTGGCGGAGGGTGGGGGGAGCGACGGGGGAAGGCGATCGATTTTCTCTTTTTTTTAAAAAAAATTCTGAAAAGTGTGAGAGAGAGAAAGAGGGATTGGAAGTTATATAATTTATTTATTTAATAATTCCAAAAAGCAACTTTAAATTTCGACCTCTAAACGAGACCCACCGCTTGTCGTCCTAAGCTAATTACCCCCATTCCAAACACAATGGGATATGTATCATAAGCTGCTTCGATCGTTTCGATCAGTTTTTGTCAAAATCAAAATATAAATCTATATATTGAATTTGACCGCGCATTTCAATATAAACGTTCATTTCAATTCACTGGGGTCACATACTGACTCTAAAAATTCCAAAAAAAATTATTTCTAGCTTCGTATTGACGATATGGTCCTTACAAAACTAATTTCGTCAAATTCTGAGACCGTTTGAAAAATGACCCTTTTTTGGTCGATCGAAATTGACTGAAACTGTTAAAACACGTTTAACTTCGCCACGCTCACATATTGATTCAGAAAATTATGAAAAAAGGGATCTAGCAATAATTTGACATCCCGGATCCAACAAAAGTGGTTTCGTTGAAAACAGAAGTCATTTGCAAAATTTCCATCTTTAAGGGCCAGTATTCCACAACGACTATTCTGAATTTTCAACTGGGCATAACTTTTTATCCCCACTATGAAATTTCAATTTTTCGGATTCGTTGGAAAGATATTCTCATTTAGATTCAAACATTTTTGGTTTCGCTAAAATCCGATTTATTTTGAATCCTGTACATTCATTTGAACTTTGAAATCGAATTTTCAAACTGCCACGCCATTTTCAGTTCCTTTTATAATTTAAAATAAATTTTTATATCATAACGACGATCTATATAAATATATACGTTCGAATTCTATTCAAAAATAAATTTCTCGTCATTATTATTTAAAATAATTCATTTTAAATGTTCAAAATTCATCAAAATTGCCAAAATAAAAATTTTAAATTGGCTCGAATTTCGGGGTTATTACAATCTCCCCTACTTAAAACTTTTCGTCCTCGAAAAGGAATGAAGCCGAAAGTTGTTTCACAAATCAACTCAACTTTCATTATTTTCATTACGGCTTAAGTTCTTCAACTTTTCAGTTTCTAAGACCTTTTCAAATTTTTCAAAAAATTGGCTAACACCCTAAATTTTTGAAAAATTTCGCCATAACCTCCCCTGCACCTGGAGCTTCGGGATGTTTCAAATAGCCTCTCATGGCCCTTATCAATCCAAAAAGAAAAAGAAACAGCCAAGCGGCTAGCCATTCGGCTCATAAAATCATCAAAAACCCAAGAAATACAATAAACATGTACCTATTTGTTGGGAAAACAATTTTATTCTTCTTCTCTAACCTCCTTGCTATGACCTGTTCAGTGTAAGTACAAGCGACAAACTTTCAATGCAATTCACTTTTTGGTTCAATTTGGCTAAGGTTCAAATTTTAATTAATCAAACAATAATCAAACAACACAACCAGCAATCAATTAGTTGATTATCATTTCAAATTCATAATTTTGATACATAGTCAAAAATCACATTTTTGATGCCAAATCACAACAATATATTCTAATTATATTTTGGTTCTCACACCAGCCAATTGTAAATATATAGATATCCCACCTTCAGCACTCGAATATAAACACTGATGATGAGGCTTCATCATCAGAATCATCTCCGAGCGACTAGAGTGTGATTCTATATCTATGCAGTACATTAAAACTTCAAATACATGCGGATCAGACGTATACGCAAAATCTTTATATACTGGATTGTCCAAATTCAATATAAAATAAATAATCAATTACGAATAATTGATTTAAATTTTCAAAACAAATTTTTTTTATTTTAAAAATATACTCTTCACACTCGTTCTAGGATACTACTGATCCTATCTCTAACGAGTCACTCTCATTGGATATTACTAATCCAATCTCTGATGAATTCTTTCGTTTGGTTCTAACGTGTCTTGTTCTCCGAGCTCTGTAAACCAAAGCTCTGATACCAAGCCGAGACGACCCGAACTTCCCCACTAAGGAAAGCCCGGATTGAATTGATAAAAAGCCACATCGGGACGCAAACAGAAGAACATTTCATTGTATATTACAACAATTCCATCAGAATACAAGAATATACAGAGTATGAATAAATATTACACAGAGAATATCAAAGATTTAAATTACATTTAAATACATTGCAGCGGAAAAATAATACAATACACAACTGAAAGTAATACACGGATACAGAGCTTTCCGAGTATCGTTCCAGTTGTAAATCAGGATCCTGTGAATATAAATCTGCAAAACCAAAACTACTAGCTGCCCGTGCGGAAAATGAGGGTACCCAGAGTTTAGGTTAAAATAATAAACTCCAGGTCAGTCACGTGACTGGTGTGAGAACTAAAACAGTTATTAATCTTTATTGTAAAGTTAGGTAAATCAAGGGACCACGCCGTATAACACGGAATGGGTTTCCTCCCAAGAATACCAGTGCATAAAACAACAATGCAATGCTAAATAAAGAACAATGAAGCTATTATAAGACCCAGGTCCCATCACACAATGCAACGCAAGCAGGAAGATATGGTTTTTACCTTATAATAGCCAAGAATGCTTGGTACGTGAAATTTCATGTTTTGTTATTAATATAAGTGTATAGTGTCAAAACAATTTCAATCATAAGTATCAATCATAGACGGCATAAGTGCCTCATACCACTATGTTGCCATATATAGGTTTACAATCAAAACCTCAAAGTCACGTATTGGAAATTGGATTTTCGTCTGTGAACCAAGGCAAAAAATAGTCCTCTACCGATTTCGTGACACTCTAGCCCGCCCCTCAGGCAAGTACTCAGTCAAGCCTTTGGATCGTCAGGGCCGGTCCACCGATGTGGATTAAAATGCCTGAACACGGTGTTTCCCCGCCCTTTGGGGCGTAAATGAGTCCTTTGACTCCATCGGCTCCACACAGTCACCGATATATCCGAGGCGCCTCGCAACAGCAACAACCACATGAGTCACACTCGTCAGGGCGTGTAAAACCACTGACACCACTTCTAGCTAGAAAGAAACGCATGTCCTCCCTGAGGTCCTTCTCCCGTTTTTGGTTCACAAGCGGGGTGTGAGGCTCGCGAATCAACGCTACACAAATCTATGCCACACAGACCGTGCTTTGATCATCAACCACAAGACTTTGCTTTTCAACAGAAGCCTTGATCATTTGCCGCTTAGGCATGCCACACAGGTAATTCACTCCATGCGATTGATATCCATCAATAGATAACCTCTGAGCTCGTACGTCTCTGAGAAGGGCGTTAAGCAAGAGAATAAATTCTCCGCCGCCAAACAGATATATATTTCATAGAAATCAATCACACAGAATAAAATTCAATGTCAGACACTGTAACAACCCGGGTTTCGACAGACCGAATTTTTCAAAATCCAATCCACCGGACCCCGAGTTGGGTGCTCTGGTATCCTGCAGAAAAGACTGAGAGAAAGAAACATGTCAGAGTTCGAAAAGCAGCTCACAGCGGAAGGAGTAAAATATAATTTATTCAAAATAGCATTACCTTAATAACAACACTACCAAGCCAGTAGTCAAGCAATACTATCTCTGTCATGAACCTAACCTGCGCATGTTGTGAGGAGGGGGTCAGAACATAAGTTTTGCGTGACTGGACTATAATAAACTCTTGTGTAACCCTATATATACCGTTCAGTTATAATTTCTTGTTTATTAGGTTACTCACAATATTAGCACCCAAGGCCAAACCCATGTCATTCTCGTCCATTCTAGTAGACTTAACCTAATACATCGTATATGTAATTTTTCCCCAACTCGTATAATCCTTCCCATGTATACATACAGTCCCTTGTCGTATATCGTACGGGCTTTATCACGTAATTCAGTACTACTACAACGTAGTGCCACCATTCTTGAAATCGTTTGGACTGCCACCATTGATCTGGCTAGGTTTCCTTATCATGAACTATCGAGTGTTCAACTAGGATTTATGCCACCTAGGACTACTATGCTACCTATTGAACGTTTTCTATATTCAATTAGGGTTTATGCCACCTAGGACCACTAGGGATTATGCTACCTGTCGAACAACGCCCTTTTCCCACGTATGTATCGCGAATCGTTTCCGATGTCTTGGGGCACATGTACACTATATGTGCGGCCCGAGTCCCGTAACAGGGCTAAATCAAGAAATACGGAACTCGGTCGTGAGCTTTAAGTTATCTACCGATGCAGATGACAAGGTCTGTTTTTGTACTAGTGGTTATGGTCCCACGTGACCCCTCCCTCAACTAATGAAAGGCAATCCAAGAAAATCAAGCACGAGAACTGTACTCCTGCCACCTATGCCCTACTTTCCTATTGACTAGCCTCACCCATAACTAGATAGCAAGTATATGGTCTGTTGGGAGTTCTCTGCCTTTCCATATACGTACTACGATTGACTGAAGATGGTAGGTAGACGACGAGTGCTATCACAGGGCTAAACAAGATATCGCCGCCTCACGCTGGTCCATCCTAGTCTTTAGGTTGCCTTATATTGCAACCAAGGCATACCCTTGGTTCTCCTACCGCAGACCTTAACCTCTGTGAGCCCGGGCGGATCATCTGCAACCTCACAGAGGGATACTAAGAGTACCCTCACGTTCCCCGAAGCTACGTGCTTCGTAACCCAGTCCAATGGAGCCTTTTTTGAAATCAGATAAACGTTCGCTCCTCCTCGTGTGTTTGTTAAGCAATGATCTACCGTATCGGGTTATTCATCTATTTATGGACTGGCTCAGTTTCCTTGACTAAGAATTATTACTTAGTTGTTCTTAACTAAGGTTTACCACTTAGTTTCCTTTCCCGTTAATCTTGTTAACTAAGGTTTACCACTTAGTCCCCTTAACTAAGGATTACAACTTAGTTCCCGTTCTCGACCGTTTTCTTAACTACGGTTTACTGCTTAGTTCCTATTAACTAAGGCTTGTTACTTAGTTATCATTCTCGTTGTTTTACTTAGTCAATTCTCGTTACCTTAGACATCAGACCACATATTCTCGCTTTATAATTCAACTTGTTGACTAAGGTTTTCCCATGAATTCAAGCATAACTTAAGTTCTCTTTTATTCGGTGATAGCGCATGGGTGTTTTCCCACAGTTCTTGCTTAGCTTACCCCATATTATAGGTTATCCCACCCTTCAGGTCTTACATTACATCTTAAGTCATAGTCTTTCTCTGTCCCTAGGACAGGTTTACCCCCTAATTAACCCTTCGACTATTTCAACTTCAATTTATAATAGGTAGTTAACATTCCCTATTTCCGTTTTTGGTTAAGTTTTGTTCATATGTTCGTGTCGACTTAACCCCATCTCCTTATAACGTTCATTCACAAATTTGGTTAAGTGTTGTCTTTGAATTCATGACTTAACCCTATGAATCGCGAACTGCAGCAGCGCGATTCATTTTATTTTAATTTATATATATATATATATAATTCATTCGTTCGACGATTTCAAATTATTTATACTTTAAATAATTTTCTACACTTCGTATTCAAGTTATCTTTAATGAACAGAAGACTATTTCAAAAGATGTACATTTTTCTTCATTCCTTATATTACAATAAAAATGTGAATTTTTATTGTTTATCATTTCTATTTCAACGATGAATATTTTTATATTCTCTTTCTTTACGTTAAAAATGTGATTTTTTTAATGTAACCATGTTTTATTTTTAAAACATGAACTATTTTCTAATTTCATTTCTTACATTAGAAGTGAGGTTTTTAAGGTAAACATGTTTTTAAAATTTAAAACATGACATTTTTATATTTCATTCATTACATTAATAATGAAGTTTATATCACATAAAAATGTGAACTTTTTATATTATATAAAAATGTAAACTTTTTATATTAAATCAAAACGTAAACCTTTTTATATTACATAAAATTGTATACTTTTTATATTACATCAAAATGTAAACTTTTTATACTCTTTTATTACACTGAAAAATGTAATCCGTTATTCAATCTTTTATTACATTAAAAAGAATGTAACATTAAAATCTTTTCTTTTTTATCACATCTAAAATGACGATTAAAATATAACATTAAAATCTATTCTTTTTTTTATTGTCTCTAATTTGACAATAAAAATGCAACATTAAAATATATGCTTTTTTATTGCATATAAAATGACAATAAAAATGTCACTTTTAATTCTACTCTTTTTATTGTCTCTATAATGACAATAAAAATGTCACTTTTAATTCTACTCTTTTATTACATTTAAAATGTCGATAAAATTGTCACTTTTTAAATCTATTCTTTTATTTACATCTAAGATGTAAATAAAAATATGACTTTAATCCATTTCATTAATGACAAAGTTTTTAATGTAAACATGTTTTATTTCTAAAACATGAATGTTTGTCCAACCTTTGTTATTACATTAAAAGGTGAATATTTAATGTAAAATATATATATATATATTTTAAAACATGTTTCTTTTTCTGCATTTCTATTTTTACATTAAAAGTGTAATTTTAATGTATAACATATTTTCAATTTTAAAACAGGTTTCTTGTCTCTTATTTTAACATTACATTAAAAATGTATGTTTTTACTGTAATAATGTTTTGGACTAAAAACATGTACATTTTTTTTCAACTTATATTCTTAACATTGAAATATAAATTTTAATGAATTCACGTTTTGATTAAAAACATGAACATTTTTCCCTATTTATATTCTTAACATTAAAATTGTATATTTTAATGAAATCATGTTTCGTTCAAACTATGAACACTTTGCTAATTTCGTTAATGACATTAAAATAAGGTTTTTTAATGACTACATGCTTTTATTCCTAAAACATGTACATTTTCTCCATTTTTAAAATTTCATTAAAAATGTAACCTTTGAATGTAATGTTCTTCTTATTTTTCTAAAACATGAACATTTCTCTTTTAATAATAATTCCATAAAATGATAGAAACTTATATTTCATTTTTGCTGAATATTCTATTCAACAAAGTGACAAAATTGGATATTTCGCTTTTGATTGAAAATCCTAGCTCAATCAAATAACAAAAGTGTATATTTTATTTTGATTTAAAAATAATTAAATCAAACAGTAACAAAAGTGATATTTCTATTTTGATTGAAAACTCTGGTTCAACCAAAAGTAACCAAAGTGACATCTTTATTTGATTGAAAATTCTAATTCATATAAACAAAGGTGATATTTTTATTTGATTGAAAATTCTAATTCAATCAAACAAATAAACCAAGGTGATATTTTTCTTTCACAGGACATTTCTAAATCAAATGGCATTTTTGTATTACATGATATTTCTAAATAAATGAGCATTATATATATATATATATATATATATATATTAACTCAGCATGATTCTAATCTAACAAAATAACAATTTTATATATATACTTTAACATAACATGACATATTTTTATTTCAACATAAATGATCAATTCTTATTCAATATAAATGACATGATTTATTTCCATACTTTTTCCTATGTACTCTAATGACAAATAAAAGAATGATTTATTTGTAAACAATTCACTAGGTATATTAATGACAGATGAATGAATGTTTCATTTTTAAACAATTTTCTATGTTTTAATGACAAACAAATGAATATTTATTTGTAAGCAATTTTCCTACATTTAAATGACAAATAAATGAATATTTATTTGTAAACAATTTTCTATATACATTAATGACAAATAAATGAATATTTATTCGTAAACAATTTTACTATATATATATTAATGACAAATAATTGAATCTTTCTCCTTTCAACAAATTTCTATAGTCATAAATGACAAATAAAAGATGGTTTTTATTTTCATGACATTTCTACGTTAACATAACAAGGATATTTTTATGTGTAATCGATTCTAGCCATTCATGTTAACATAAAAAGGATATTTTTATGTGTTCACATTTTCTATTCAACATAACTAATAAAAAATGATAATTTTATTTGTTACAATTTCTAATTTAACTTAACAAATAAAATTGACAACTTTATTTGTTAATCAATTTGTGTTCAACATAACAAATAAATAAGGATAATTTTATTTGACTATTTCACTTCAACAAAACATGATATTTTGGTTTCAACTATTTTATTTCAACTAATATGATACTTTTATTTTTCTTTAACATTCCTAATTCAAAAAAATGACACTTGATTATGTTTAACATTCCTAATTTAACAAAATGACATTTGGTTATGTTTAACATACATGAAAGTTTGATTATGTTTAACATACATGAAAGTTTGATTATGTTTAATCCAATTCAACAAAAATGACAATTTAATTATTGTCAAATCTATTTTCAACAAAATGTCAAATTTAATTTTTGTCAGTACTTCTTTCAAACAAATTGACATTTCAATTTCAACACAATAATCAATCGAATTAACAGATCATCACAACAATGACAATCAAAATAAATCAAATCACGTATAACCATACATTGAGTCTAACAACAAATTGTAATGATTTCTAGCACGATCATAATTTATAAAATTTAAAAGGAATTCTCACCTTGGTTTGAAGCGGATCTAAAATTCTAACAAGTTCAGAATCTGTTCTAGTCAGTTCCATAATGTAGAGTTTTCTGTCACGAGTGCAACGCATTTCGTTTCGTTGAATTCTGATAAGATTTGAAAGAGTTATGAAATTTTAAACTTGGACAATGTTAATAAAACATTAGCAAATATTTAAATTAATTTACACCTTAATTAGTTTAAACTAATCCATCTTCTTCCTCTGGATAACGTCGATTACAGGAACCCACTCTTCGATCAAATCCTCCCCATCGCACACGCCCCCTTGCCCACCGTTCCTCGATCAATCGCCACCAGTCCAAAGCCCTTGAGCTCCTCCTCCTTCGTCGGGACCATGGACCAACTCGGTGGTCAGTTCCGCCTCGAAATCACCCCAATAGACGATGACTTTAAGCCCCGATTCTGAAACACCCCACCCTCCATTAAGGTCACTCAGAAGGGACTACCTTAACTTTGGTGGAGGTTTGTAAGTAAAAGTCACAGATAAAACACAAGACAGATATAAACACATATATATAAGCAGCGGAAAACAACAGACCTTTTATTTCATAAATACGTGTTCATACAAAACATTTTCATAACTGTTCCATAATAACTCCCAAAAACATTACATCATCATTTCTGTCTTGGTTATTAAATAAAGAAGCATAAAACATAATTAAAACCGCATAAATCCCCATGATTGTGTCCAACAACCATAGCCAAAGCAAAAGAGACCAAACCGTACATCTACTATCTTGAAGCTTGCAAAGAGTCTGACTAAGCTGAGTTGTTTCCTCCCTGTGGACCTGGGGGGGGGGACCGAAGAAAAGAAGAAGAAAGAAAATAGGGTCAGACATAAAGCCTAGTAAGTCTAGTGACTCTTCAGTATGAGAATAAGAATAAGGGCATGATAAGTATAAACTGGAAATAGGAGAGTGTCATAAACTAAGACAAAGAAGTTTGAATCGAATATACTATCGCACCCCAAACTATATCTCTGCACCTAATTGTATTATCTTAACTGTTACCCCTTGCTGGAGGTAAAGTGATCCCCTTTTCTAAAGATCGGCTCCTACTCGCACAATCATCTGTGTCTTACGGCTCCCAAAGATTGTAGATACCTATGTTGGCCCCACCATGGGGTGTATCAAGTCCCATGGTGGCGACCTGACACAAAACTAGAGATGCATAGGTTATACTACTGGTGCCCCCAGTGCCCTGTTTGTCTGCTCCGAAGTGTGTGCACGCCCGCACTCCGTCAGAACCCACACCGTTGCACCCACCGTCGTCGCTTCTGACCGCTTACAATCAGCCCAGTAATCGTGCCCAACCCTGCCTAGTTTCAGGGTACCATGATACCTAATTGGGTTACTGCTGAAATGGGTCCCCGTTACTAGGGTTTTCTAGTCAAACATGTTAAGTGGTTAAGTGCCTGTATTTGCCTAACCCCACCCATCAATTTCATTAACATGTTGAATTGGTTAAGTGTTTTAGTTAATTTAACCCTACCATCTGTCCTTAGCCTTTAAAAGCACCGAACACTCACATTAGACAGATATTGTTACGGTTACTGGATGTGCCGGTCAGTTCCGGGCAGATTTACACCGTAACTCAGTCTAACCTCTGGTCCTTATTGGGCTTCATGCTTAACCACCCACATTGGATAGGTATTGTTGTGACTACTGGACAACCGGGCGGGTCTGGGCATATTTACATCACAACTCAATCCAACCTCGTGTTAAGCATATTCGTATTTTCTAAATTTACATATTTGTCTTTATCACTTAATATATGTAAATTTGTCAACAATTAAATGCTGTGGCCCACTTTCCAAGTTTAACATTTTTGGTATAAGAATTTATACCATTTAAATGCCACCAATTTTTGGCATGTGACAGACATGCCAATTTCATATACTTTTATGTCAAGTTTTACTAATATTCCCAACGTTACCCCGTTTAAACATTAGGCTAACAATCTTAGCCTAATTTTCGTTCGCATAGTTTTAACGTATAATATTAGGCTAAAAACTTAGCCTAATTTAGCGCACACAAATAGGCATAAGGGAATTCATACACATAAACATAACATAGGTGTAAACTTGGCATTTTTGGCATAGTCAATATGAACATCTGATTGACATAGAAATATGTTTATTTTATGCTCTTATTTCTTATCTTTTGTATATAAATAAATATTACTTGGGTAGTGTCTTGTCACTTTTACAGATATTCCAACCCAGCCCGCATGCAACCAGAAATGTAGAGAAATAGAGTTCAAATTGTTGTGTATTTGCATTTTGAAGAATTGTAGATGAAGATATCGCATCTAGTTGCTGTTGGACAAGAAAAGGATTGATAACAAGGCTTTGCACATCACAAATCAATGAAGAAGTGTCGAGGAAGCAAGAGGAAAAAGAGAAAAGGCCCAAATTTGCTTTATTTATCTAAGGCCCATTTATGTTCTCATTGTAACTAATTAGTGGTGTAATGACCAGGCCCATTTACCATTAGGGTTAGGGTTAGGGTTTGGCTATCTACCCTATATATACCCTTGTAATAACCTTGTAGCCACCATCTCATCTCTTATTCCATTGTTCTAATAAAAATTCTTCTTTCTCTTTTATTTTCTGCATTTTGTGTTTTCTTAGCAACTAGTGTTGTCTATACGATTAGATTCGGTAGAACACTATTTGTATTTTGCACTTATTTGCATTAGTGATTTACCGTCTGATTAGATTCAGCGGAAATCCTAATTTTAATTCTTGTTTGTTATTTCAATTTCTGCTTTTATTATTTTCTTAGGTCAAATTGGATTTGATTAGATTCAAATCTAATTCATAGTTTTATTTCTTTTCCATTGAAATTGTGATCTGATCGTCGGTTCAGTTAGATCTGTTCTGAATCAAATTACAGTTTTAATTTTGTTTTGTTTTATTTTCAAAATCAACCTCCAAAGTTCGTCTAACACGCCCACGAAACATATAAATAATAAAATTTAACTTTCCTCCCTGTGTTCGACCTGTATGCTACACACCTGTATGCTTGCAGAATTTATTACAAATGTCGCGCTTTTCTAATTCATAGATTGGCGACGATCAAGTTTTTGGCGCCGTTGCCGGGGAGGTAACGATTAAATTTTATTGTTTATTTAATTTCTGATTCGTGTTAGTTTTGTTTTTCATTGTTTTTGCGCATTCATAAAAATAAAAAAAAATAAAAAAAAAATCCTTCCTAGTTTTTATTTGATTTCTTTCCGTTTTTATTCTCAATCCTATCTTTTCTCTTGAAAAAAAAAAACAACAACAAAATTCTTTCCACTAATTTTTCCGTTACCTCCTTCTCTGCCTTAATTCTCTGCCATATCACAGATTTCTTTCCCTTTCTTTGTACAATTTTCCTTTTTTTTTTCTTTTCAATTTTTTTTTTTTTTTTTTACAAATTCCCATCTTTATTCCCCCGATTTCTTCTCAGTATCACGCAGAAAATCATGTCCAGTTCTGACCAACCATAATCTCCTTCACAACCCTACTGTTAAACCAATACTCTCAGTCGCCAACCCACTTCTTTGCATTACCGTCACCACCAATTCAAAAGGATCATCCCAATATCCTTACATCCTCTTCCAGTCAACCTTGTTGTCCCATTGATCAACAGCTTCCACAAGCATCGACAAACCATCGAAATTCTTCACCGCGTTGCTGCATTAGAAAACCTTCCTCATCCACTTACGTTTATCCATCTCGTGCCACCTCTACCGAAAACTCGCGTTCTCTGCTAAAAACTCTTCCATCGCTGAAAATCCCCCAACTGCAGTTACAAAGAGCAAACCGCAATCACTTCACATCAAATCCCATCCTCACGCCCTGCAAGATCACCGTCACCCACATCCATAGCCTCCCCCAATTCCTCACAAACTAACAACCAATCTCGATCAGTCCATCACAAAACTGAAGTTCGCGTCCAAGCCATACTTAACGCAAACATCTCACCCCATTCACATCCCCAAATCACCTTCTGACCTTCATCCTTGCGTTCGACCTCCTGATCATTTGCCAATACACTACAAATCTTCCGCGTCAAATCACAACAACCACATCCCAAGTGCAAAACCCCAAACGATTCAAAGAATTGCTCTGGACGGAACTCGATTCAACTACAATCACTGATTCGAAACCACAAACAAACCTGTTCTGACTTTTTGAAACCCCACAACCATTTCGAAAAAAAAAAGAATTCAAGAATCGAAGTATAGAAAGAATTGCATGAATCTTGGACGAGAAACAGAAAGTGAATTTCTATTAAGATTTTTTTGGTTTTGACTGGAATTATATAGGGGGTTTTCCATTTTTCGAGTACTTCAATTTCACAAGAATTGCGCTTGATCTCGTTTGGGATTTACTTCCCTGACTACGATTCGAAAAAAAAAAAAAAAAAACGAATTGCCTCAAACTGAAATCGCCTTCAAGAATTTGGGTGTGGGTTGTTATTTCGGGAAGGGAGTGCGATTTTTTTTTTATTTCTTTTATTTTTGGGATAGCAGTCTTTGTAGAGGAGAGAGAGTCTGAGTGCATTTTAATTTGTTTGGGGCTTATTTATCCGCGTGCCTTGAGTTCAACGGTGGGACATTGGCTTGAGTCTAACCTTAGTTTAAATTCTTGAGCCAGTCGTTTTTCTTGAGTGAGCCATTTTTTTTATTAGTTTTATTTTTTTTGTTTTGTTTTGTTAGGTTTAGTCTTTTTCTTGCCTTGTTTTGATTTTTTAAGTTGGATTTTTTTTTTGTTGAGTTTTTTTTTCTTTGTTTGTTTTTTTATTTTATGTAAAGTAGTCGGTTTTTAGTTCAGTTTTTATTTTAAATCCAAGTCAGCCCTGTTTTCTTTTTGTTTTTTTTCCTTTTCTTTTCTTTCAAAAAAAATATATCAAGGACCAAAGTGAAGAAGGAATTCAAGTAAACAAATAAGGAATCGAAATCAAGCAAAGCAAACGGTGGATTTTAATTGCTCTGGACAGACCGCCATACCCCGCTGTAAAAATTTCTTAACTCTACAGGTTCTGCAGCTACTTTGAAAAATATAGAAATTGTTGTAAAAATCTTCTGCAGGGGCAGCGGCTTGAATGTAAAAAGTTTAATTCTGCAGTTTATATTTGTGTGACTGTTCTGTTCTGTGGCTGTTCTTGTCTGTGATTGTTCTGTGATTGTTCTGTGTCTGATATTTCTGAATCTGTGTGTGAGGAACGAATTTACATACCTGAAAACATCACTCTCGTCGATTTTCAATTTTAAAACGTGATATGATTTTTGAAATAATATAATTGAAAAGTTGTGTTTTGTGAAGTTGACTGTCTCGTATAATTAGATCGCGGATATATAGTAGTTCAATTTATTGAACTATTAGCAAAAGAGGTTGCATACTACCCATAAAACATTGGTCGTATCCCTTAGTATTTATACTATACGTGAACGGCCATAAGACCCTCTTCCCCCTTCTAATTGAGTCAGTTAATTAATAGAGCACAACTCATTATTTTATATTATTTTGAATTGAGAATAATTTCTGTCTTGCCGTGGTTTCATTTCAAATGTCTAATTCAAAAAAATCATTGAGAGAAGTGTGGGATAATAATCGAAGTAGACGTCCTCTTGAAGAATATGAGTATGAATTGCAACTCATGAGGCAAGATTTTCCAAAATTTCGTGAGCCCAATGTCAACAATTTTCAAAATTTTCCAACTGACCAACATTTTCAAAATCATAGATATAATCGAAATGATGATTTCAATTTAAATTTCAATAATTTCGATTATGGGTCACATCCACATCAAAACGGTTTTGAATCGCAAAATAGCTTTGATCCACATCAGTATAGGGTTGGAAACCAATTCGAAAATAATTTTGAAAATGATTTTCAAATCGATCAAAATTTTCAAAACTACAACCCATATCAACATCTTGAAAATGACCAAAATTGCAATTTTCACTCGAATTTTAACAGTTTTGGTTATGAACAAAATTTCTATGATCAAAATGATTTCCAATATCATTGTCAGTTTTCTGAAAATTCAAACAACTACCACATTGGAAATAATATTGATTGTGAAATTGATGTGGATTATAATTTTGAAAATCAGGAAATTCCAAACGAGAGCTCTCAAATCAACGATTCTGAAGAATATCACCTTAACATTCTTAGTGAGAGGGCTGATGAACTTCTTTGTTTATTGACAACTTTGAAAGAACAACAAGAGCAACAAAATCAAATTCAAACAAGCGATGAATCAGAAAATAATCCATTCTTGACGGATAGTGATAATTTTCAGATAACAACTTTCGAAATTAAGAATAACGATCTAAATGAAGTTGTTCGAAATTCAACGAATGATCTGGACTTCGATTCGTTTCAGAAAAAAGATTTAAGCTTGGATTTTGATCTTCCTCTTTCAGACTGTGAGAAACTTGAAATTCTAGAAATTGAACAAAACGAAAATGTGGAATTTTTCAATTCAAATTTGGAGAAGAACTTTAATGAACATGAATTCTTCGGTTTATGTGAGGATGAAAGCCTTAATTCTGACTCCAATCCCGACAACCAGTTGATTCTGACCCCAATCGAAAATCTTGACGCTCTTCCAATGGCAACCGAGACCACTTCGTCTGAACCTTCCAAATCCCCGCCTTCTTTTAATGTTGGCAATCCCAACATCTCTCTTTCTGATGTCGGAAACCCCGACACTATTTCTTCTTTTACTGTTGGCAATCCCAACAAACCATCTTCTTTACCTTTACTTCTTCCACTTCCTGTGTCGACACCTTCTCCTTCGAATGACCAAGACTCCAAAACAGAACAAGTAGACAGGATAGAAACCAAGTGTGAGAATTTTGATTTTGAGTATTCAAATGAACTTGAAATTGTCAGTGTCGATGATATGTTGTCCAGTAATGAAATTGAGAAACGTGATCACATAGTCTTGAACAACACTCAGAATTTAAATTTCATGATTGCAACTGAGTTCATATACGATCACAAATTTTTGAGCAATTATACTGATAAATTTGTTGAGCACATGAATTGTTTTTGGAATGTTGGCTTGATTGAAAAACTTCTTGTTAGGACGACCTTGAATATTTATCTCCTGGACTACAAATCGAGGTATAAAGATGAGATGGTTTTTAAAAACTCTTGCTTGTTAGAAAACATGCCTAGACATAGTGGGAATGGGATTCATAGGGCTAGAACCAAGTGTAGGGGGAAAAGTTGGTGGAATTCTTTGCATCACGTGCACCGCAAACACATATATCATTGTACATATGATCCATCCCTACATATAGCTAAACTACATTTCATTCTTCAAATTATTTTGCATTTGATACACCTTTGGGTACTATCTTTCAAATATAGAAAAAAAATTACAGTGTGGACACTGTTTAGTTCAAGTGTGGGGGGGAGTCTGCATTTCATCCATTTTCATTTTTCTTTGTTTTTTATTTCTTTTTATTTTCAGCCATTTTAGATTGTAGTGACGTACCATATTTTTTTTTTCTTTGAAATACGACTCATTTCAAGTGATACAACAAAATAAGTTTACAATTTTTAGCCAGTTGATAGTATTTTTCTCTCTCAACTTAGATCGAATAGGAAATATAATGAAAAGTTTAATTTTGAGGGATAATAGTGTAACCGGTACATAGGGAGATTCTTAGGTGATGGCCATGAAATCTATTCTACATTGTAGACTTTGTTTAAATAAGTGGAGGACTTAAAAGACTTATATTGGCTTTTCAAATCTTTAAAACTAAGTTGTGTTAAGTTGAATTCGCGTAACTCTCTTTTGTGCTTATATTTTCGATAATAATAATAATAGTATTCCAAGGGTATCCAACATTGCTTGTATATCGAGCGTTGGTGTGCAAACCCGCCAAGCTCTATCCGACACGTTGTTGACAAAGTCAAAGTTGGAATATTTTGGTCTCATTTTATGGGATTGGACACCTAAGGATTACCGACACGTTGTTGACAAAGTCAAAGTCGGCCTGCACAATCCGCCAAGCTCTTTACCCACTCTCCGTTAGTCCGCGAGGCAGTGCATGGGTGGTAAACCTTGGTCTTTTTAGGTGTATGTACTTAATCATAAATCTTAAAATTTTATAGAATAAAGAATAAGCGATGATACCCAAACACTTCTTGACCTTATTGATTTGACTAGCCATACATGAGAAAATTAGAATACCACTTTGCAAACTGTGCCAAGCAAACGAAGAATCTATTTCATGGCTGCACTATGTTATCGACCGAACTAACTGGCCAAACTGGAATTTAACATTTGAAAACTTGATTTATATTGAAAATTTGTGACAAGTCGAGGTATCTAAAATAAAATCAACTGATTAGAAATTATTAACTTAATTTGTTGTACCACTTTCCTGAAATAAGTCGTGTTGTCATTTTTCGTTTTTATTTGCATATGTCCATTGCATTCATGTAGTTTCATTAGAATCATAGCATACTGCATTTGGATTTTGTGGGTAGTATCCGCTGAAAACCCTCACGAGACACCACTCGTCCTACTAGGGACACCTAGAGGTTTAACGGCTTGTTGCATACGCTCAATGCAATCGTGTTTCCTACGAAAGTGTGACTTATCTAGTTAGTTTTTCATTTTTTGTTTTACTCGAGGACGAGTAAAAGATAAGTGTGGGGGTATTTGATTGACATAGAAATATGTTTATTTTATGCTCTTATTTCTTATCTTTTGTATATAAATAAATATTACTTGGGTAGTGTCTTGTCACTTTTACAGATATTCCAACCCAGCCCGCATGCAACCAGAAATGTAGAGAAATAGAGTTCAAATTGCTGTGTATTTGCATTTTGAAGAATTGTAGATGAAGATATCGCATCTAGTTGCTGTTGGACAAGAAAAGGATTGATAACAAGGCTTTGCACATCACAAATCAATGAAGAAGTGTCGAGGAAGCAAGAGGAAAAAGAGAAAAGGCCCAAATTTGCTTTATTTATCTAAGGCCCATTTATGTTCTCATTGTAACTAATTAGTGGTGTAATGACCAGGCCCATTTACCATTAGGGTTAGGGTTTGGCTATCTACCCTATATATACCCTTGTAATAACCTTGTAGCCACCATCTCATCTCTTATTCCATTGTTCTAATAAAAATTCTTCTTTCTCTTTTATTTTCTGCATTTTTTGTTTTCTTAGCAACTAGTGTTGTCTATACGATTAGATTCGGTAGAACACTATTTGTATTTTGCACTTATTTGCATTAGTGATTTACCGTCTGATTAGATTCAGCGGAAATCCTAATTTTAATTCTTGTTTGTTATTTCAATTTCTGCAATTTCAATTTCTGCTTTTATTATTTTCTTAGGTCAAATTGGATTTGATTAGATTCAAATCTAATTCATAGTTCTATTTCTTTTCCATTGAAATTGTGATCTGATCGTCGGTTCAGTTAGATCTGTTCTGAATCAAATTACAGTTTTAATTTTGTTTTGTTTTATTTTCAAAATCAACCTCCAAAGTTCGTCTAACACGCCCACGAAACATATAAATAATAAAATTTAACTTTCCTCCCTGTGTTCGACCTGTATGCTACACACCTGTATGCTTGCAGAATTTATTACAAATGTCGCGCTTTTCTAATTCATAGATTGGCGACGATCAACATCATAGGTATGAACTTGCAAAATAGTCAACATGAATGTGAACTTGCAACATGGCCTAAATCAACGTATATGTGAACTTGCATTGAAATAGGTATTTATCCAAATAGGTGTCACATAATTTAGCATATGATTTAGATAACATAAGCCTAAACTTGTTTTTGGATCTAGGCATAACATCGAACATCACTAGCATATGACAAGAATATGGCATTTTCATTCTAAAAGTACAATAGGATCAACATCAATCTTAATTATACCACAAACATCCCAATTTCATTCGCAATACAATCATTTCAATACATAGATATGAATTAACATCGTCGTTACATAATAGCACAATTCCACTTCCAATTTACATCGAATCAATTCTTAGTTTTATTCTCATCGGAAAAATCACTATACTTACAACGAACGACGAACTTGTATTCTGGATTCTGAATTCTGAATTCTGAATTTGATATGCTTTCCTTTGGGTAGACTAACGTTGTTTTGATTCGTGTTTTACTTTAGTATTGGCTTGTCTCTATGCTTTCTAACTGACGACCACTCCTAGTTTCTTTCTAGCAGCATGACGACTTTAGTTCTATATTATTTGTGTGAATTTAGGTTTAGACTTGAGTTGTATTTATAGAATTTTAAACTGATTAGAGTCGTCGATGAAGCTAGAGTGAATCCAGACCATCCATCTCAAGAGAAGCCAATCAGAAAGTGACATGTAAGCCCAAGTGACTCAACCAAGCCTCAGAAATCGACCAGAACCCGACCAGGCCAGCCAGTTTTCTGGCCTGGGCGCACTTGGCAGGTGTGCCAGTGCAATCTTGTTCTGGCGCACTTCCCAAGTGCGCCAGTGCATTCTGACCCGTTTCTGGTTTTTCTGCCCAACTTCATTCGTCCATATCTTCTTCATACGGTATCCGTTTTACGCAAACTTGGACTCTATCTCAAGTAGAATTCCAAGATGAACGCAATGCCGTAACCCATTTTCCTTAATTCCATCATTTAGAATTAATTATACTTTAATTTGTTAAGTTACAGTTAACAGAAAATTCGGGGTGTTACATTCTCCCCTCCTTAAAGGATTTCGTCCCCGAAATCTTCAAGTCTAGGAGAACGTAAGTCCTAACATCCAATCGTCCATCTACTCAACCAATAAACACAGGCGTCCATTGTCCTTAAAAGACTTCTAATGCTTTATGATTACATGCACAGTGTGTGTATATGTCCTTAACTAATGCAAAATCAGGCGGTCTACTGATCCAGTTGACCTCCTTAATGCAAATCATGTAAGTGTCATGAATCCATTATGTATGCAAATTTGTCCTTACTCATAATTCTACATGAGTGCGCAACCATCAATACAAATGCGACATCCATATGACAACATACCAAGTTTCAACCACATACGAATATGAATACATATATGCATATGCAGTATGAAGTAACTGAGCCGATCTAAAACCTAGGGTGTGTGTGTATATGCATCCACGAGCAACCACTAGCAATCACTTGCAACCACTTGCAGCCATCAACCATAACATGTTTCAAATACATGTTTACATCCAAAGGGGTTTCTACCTAAGGATAAAGGATAATATCGAGGAGATATACCCAAAAAGATAGATACAAGCACAAATTAAGGAAAAAGAGAGATCAAAGATGTACCCTCAAAAAGAAAAGGGTAGGCTGCGCGTATTCTGTCCTCAGTTTCCCAAGTCACGTCTTCCTCGGCGTCGCTCCACTGAACTTTAACGAGCTTGACTTCGCGGTTGCTTAGCTTTTTCACTTCAGTTCCTACGATTCGAGTTGGAACTCTCCTCAAAGTTGCTTCGCGTTCCACTTCGGCTTCTTCTAGAATGCTTGGCTCCACCACTTCTGCAGATTCATGTAGACATTTCCGGAGATGAGAAACGTGAAAGACGTTGTGAATTCCAGCCAATCTTTCAGGCAGGTCTACTCTATAAGCCATCTTCCCAATCTTCTCGATGATAGGGAACGGTCCTACAAATCTTGGTGTTAGCTTTCCTACGGATCCAAAGCGAACGACGTTCCTTAAGGGAGATACCTTAAGGAAAACCCTGTCCCCAACCTCAAACTCAAGGTCGGTCCTTCTTTTGTCGGCGTAGGATTTCTGTCTGTCTTGGGCCATCTTCATTCTCCTTCATATCAAGTCCACTTTTTATGAAGTCTCTCTAATCATGTCTGACCTAAGTATAATCTTGTCAGTAGACTCCCACCAACAAGTTGGTGATTGGCAAGGTCTTTCATACAAAGCTTCGAAGGGCGCCATACCGATGGTGGCTTGGTAACTGTTGTTATAGGCGAATTCCACTAAAGGAAGGTGATCCTCCTAAGTCCCTCCGAAGTCAAGAACGCACAGTCTTAGAAGATCTTCTAGTACTCTATTCACCCTTTCTGTCTGACCATCAGTTTGGGGGTGATAGGCCGTGCTCAAGCATAACTGTGTGCCGACAACTTCTTGCAGACTCCGCCAAAATTCGCTCGTGAAGATGGGATCTCTATCACTCACTATGCTGGAGGGTATTCCATGGAGTCGAACTATTTCCTTGAGGTAAAGTGAAGCTAGAGACGAAGCAGTCCTTCTACTCTTGATAGGTATAAAGTGGGCGCTTTTAGTAAGCCTGTTCACTATTACCCAAATGCTAGTATTGCCTCTTCTTGACCCAGGCAACCCGTCAATAAAGTCCATTGAAATGCTATCCCACTTCCATTGCGGGATTTATAGAGGATGAAGCAGTCCTCCAGGCTTCTTCTGTTCTCCCTTGACCTGTTGGCATGTCACGCACTTAGAAACAAAATCTGCAACGTCCTTCTTCATGCCACTCCAATAGAAAACTCTCTTTACGTCCTTGTACATTTTGTCTCCACCTCGGTGTATTGTCATCTTGGAATGCTGTGCCTCCTTGAGAACTTTCTTCACTAAATCCCTAGCTTGTGGGACGCATAGCCTTCCATCCCGTCTCAGCCAACCCTTATCATTGATGGAGTACCTATTGAGGTGACTGGAAGTTTCAGCCCTAATTAGTTTATCGATCACATCCACAAGCTGCAGGTCTTCACGTTGTGCGGCCCCTATCGAGTCTAGAAGAATGGGCCGTACTTCTAGGGATGCCAATAAACCAGGTATAAAATCTGAGGAGGGTCTAAAGTCAAAACTAGCTATATACTCCAAGCTTTGCCTTTCTACAAAGAGAGGGCTTAGGGTCAGCTTCTTTCTGCTCAACGCGTCTACTACTACGTTGCCCTTGCCAGGAGTATAGGAAATTTTAAAGTCATACGAGGCAAGGAACTCCATCCACCTTTGCCGCCTCAAGTTAAGGTCTTTCTGCGAGAAAAGATACTTCAACGATTTATGGTCAGTATATAATTCGAACTTCTCACCTAGGAGATAATGGCGCCAAGACTTAAGAGCAAAGACGATGGTGGCCAACTCAAGATCGTGGGTTGGGTAGTTCTTTTCATGCACTTTCAATTGTCTTCCACCATAAGCTACTACCCTCCCTTCTTGCATCAGAACAACGCCTAACCCCGTACCACAAGCATCCGTATATACTGTGAACATTTTGCTTCCATCCGGCAAAGTCAGAACTGGGGCTGTTGTGAGAGCCCTTTTTAATCGTTGGAAAGCAAACTCGCAATCCAAATCCCAAGTGAACGCCAGATTCTTCTTTATTAGCCTTGTGAGTGGAGCTGAGATTTTCGCGAAATCCCTAATGAACTTTCGGTAAAAACCGGCTAGCCCAAGAAAGCTTCGGACTTCAGTTGCATTTCTTGGTGTCTTCCAATCTTGCACTGCCACCACTTTCGCGGAGTCCACTGCTAACCCCTCTTTGGACACTATATGTCCAAGAAATCTTACTTCTTCTCTCCAAAAGTGGCACTTGGAGAATTTGGCTTTTAGCTGATGTGCACGGAGAGTATCCATGATCTCTTTCAGATGTTGAGCATGTTCTTCCTCATTCTTTGAGAAGATCAAAATATCATCTACGAAGACAACCACGAACTTATTGAGGAATTATGTGAACACCCTGCTCATTAGGTCCACGAAATAAGCGGGTGCGTTTGTCAAACCGAAAGGCATGACAAGCCACTCGAAGAAACCATCTGGGGTTCTAAACGCCGTTTTATCAATACTATCTTCAGCTACCCTTAGCTGATGGAATCCAGTAGCTAGATCAAGTTGGGAGAAGACCGACGCACCTACAAGCTGATCAAACAGATCGTCTATTCTGGGAAGCGGGTGTCTATTCTTTTTAGTCAGCTTGTTTAGCTCCCTATAGTCCACACAAAGACGTAGTGAACCATCTGCTTTGGTGGCGAACACCACTGGAGCACCCCATTCCGAGATACTCCGCCTTATAAATCCCTTCTCGAGAAGCTCCTTAACTTGCTTACTGAGCTCCTTTCTCTCCTTTGGAGCCATGTGTCTAACAGGCAGAGCTATGGGCTTTGCATTATCAACAAGGTATATGCGGAAATCTATTTCCCGCTTCAGAGGTAAGCCTTTCACCTCTTCAAAGACATCCGGATATTCCCGGACTACTCTAACCGACTGCAAATTCTCAACAAAAGCGTCAAGCGACTCTAGATAACTAAGCATAACAACATTCAAGGGATTACAAGAAATTTCTAGAGTGTTATCGAACCGAGTCAAGAGCCTAACCACTCTCTTCTCACAATCAAGAATGGCACTGTTACTAGATAACCAGTCCATGCCTAAGATCAGTCCAAATCCTGAGAAGCCCAAAACAAAGGCACTACATCTAAATTCAACACTTAGAATAGAGATTTTCAAATCCAAGCAAACCATCGACAAATAAGCCGAGCCCCCAATCGGATTTGAAACAACCAAGGAATCTTCTACCATACTAGTGTCTAGGTGCAGAGATTCTACTAAAGCAGATGAAATAAAGGAGTGTGATGCACCAGAATCAAAGAGAGTGCGAACTGGATGATCATAAAGATAAACTAAGCTTTCTACAAAAATATTTCTACCTAAGGTTCTCAAGATAGAATTGAGAAGATAAGTAAGATAAAACAAAACATCTAGGGGAAGAAGTAAAAGGTGTACCCCCAGAAGGTCCTGCTTGCGGGCCTTGCCCTTGCTTCTTAGGGCAGTTCTTGCTGATATTTCCAATATCACCACACTGAAAGCATGCTCCCATCTTCATCTTCTTCTTTCTACAATCCTGGACTATATGCCTAACAATGCCACAGAAATAACATTTCCTTTTCTCACGTGTCTTGTTATTATTGTTGTGGTCCTTTCCTCCTTGACTATTATCCGTTTTCTTGTCCTGTGATTCTTCCGCTTGCTGTTTCATGTAGAGGAGGAGTAAAAGCGTCTGTAGCTGGGGAGTAGGGTCCCCAGACATGTTGAAATGAGAAAGGAAAGATTCAAGACAAAAAGATAGAGAGATAGTGCGTATGGCTTTGGGGGACTATGCCTTTTAAAAACAACACTTTTTCTTGAAAAAGATGCTTCTTTAAACTTCTTTTTGAAAATAGTTTCAAAAACTTTTATCCAGTCTGGTAAATCTATGCTCTGATACCAAGTGAAACACCCCACCCTCCATTAAGGTCACTCACAAGGGACTGTCTTAACTTTGGTGGAGGTTTGTAAGTAAAAGTCACAGATAAAATACAAGACAGATATAAACACATATATATAAGCAGCGGAAAACAACAGACCTTTTATTTCATAAATACGTGTTCATACAAAACATTTTCATAACTATCACATAATAACTCCCAAAAACATTACATCATCATTTCTGTCTTGGTTATTAAATAAAGAAGCATAAAACATAATTAAAATTGCATAAATCCCCATGATTGTGTCTAACAGCCATAGCCAAAGCAAAAGAGTCCAAACCGTACATCTACTATCTTGAAGCTTGCAAAGAGTCTGACTAAGCTGAGTTGTTTCCTCCCTGTGGACCGGGGGGGGGGGGAACGGAAGAAAAGAAGACGAAAGAAAATAGGGTTAGACATAAAGCCTGGTAAGTCTAGTGACTCTTCAGTATGAGAATAAGAATAAGGGCATGATAAGTATAGACTGGAAATATGAGAGTGTCATAAACTAAGACAAAGCAGTTTGAATCGAATATACTATCGCACCCCATGCTATATCTCTGCACCTACTTGTATTATCTTAACTGTTACCCCTTACTGGAGGTAAAGTGATCCCCTTTTCTAAAGATCGGCTCCTACTCGCATAATCATCTGTGTCTTACGACCCCCAAAGATTGTAAATACCTATGCTGGCCCCACCATGGGGTGTATCAAGTCCCATGGTGGCGACCTGACACAAAACTAGAGATGCATAGGTTATACTACTGGTGCCCCCAGTGCCCTGTTTGTCTGCTTCGAAGTGTGTGCACGCCCGCACTCCATTAGAACCCACACTGTTGCACCCACCGCCGTCGCTTCTGACCGCTTACAATCAGCCCAGTAATCGTGCCACACCCTGCCTAGTTTCAGGGTACCATGATACCCAATTGGGTTACTGCTGAAATGGGTCCCCGTTACTAGGGTTTTCTAGTCAAACATGTTAAGTGGTTAAGTGCCTGTATTTACCTAACCCCACCCATCAATTTCATTAACATGTTGAATTGGTTAAGTGTTTTAGTTAACTTAACCCTACCATCTGTCCTTAGCCTTTTAAAGCACCGACCACTCACATTAGACAGATATTGTTACGGTTGCTGGATGTGCCAGTCGGTTCCGGGCAGATTTACACCGTAACTCAGTCTAACCTCTGGTCCTTATTGGGCTTCATGCTTAACCACCCACATTGGATAGGTATTGTTGTGATCACTGGACAACCGGGCGGGTCTGGGCAAATTTATATCACAACTCAATCCAACCTCGTGTTAAGCGTATTTGTATTTTCTAAATTTACATATTTGTCTTTATCACTTAATATATGTAAATTTGTCAACAATTAAATGTTGTGGCCCACTTTCCAAGTTTAATATTTTTGGTATAAGAATTTATACCGTTTAAATGCCACCAATTTTTGGCATGTGACAGACATGCCAATTTCATATATTTTTATGTCAAGTTTTACTAATATTCCCAACGTTACCCCGTTTAAACATTAGGCTAACAATCTTAGCCTAATTTTCGTTCGCATAGTTTTAACGTATAATATTAGGCTAAAAACTTAGCCTAATTTAGCGCACACAAATAGGCATAAGGGAATTCATAAACATAAACATAACATAGATGTAAACTTGGCATTTTTGGCATAGTCAATATGAACATCATAGGTATGAACTTGCAAAATAGTCAACATGAATGTGAACTTGCAACATGGCCTAAATCAACGTATATGTGAACTTGCATTGAAATAGGTATTTATCCAAATAGGTATCACATAATTTAGCATATGATTTAGATAACATAAGCCTAAAATTGTTTTTAGATCTAGGCATAACATCGAACATCACTAGCATATGACAAGAATATGGCATTTTCATAAGTATGTATAACTTTATGACAAGGGTGTGAACTAGATCCAATCGCATATCTAATTACAACATGAAACATGTACTAAAGTGGATCTTGACATGGACCAATTAGGAACTTGCAACTTTTGTATAAACATAGGAGCATGTATATGAACATAACCATTTAGGCATAAAGGTTCTAGCATAAAGTATATACATGAGATTCTAATCACAAACAACCTACATAATCACATAAACATGAACTATATAACTTGCTTGTGATGTTATTGTCATTCTAAAAGTACAACAGGATCAACATCAATCTTAATTATACCACAAGCATCCCAATTTCATTGGCAACACAATCATTTCAATACATAGATATGAATTAACATCGTCGTTACATAATAGCACAATTCCACTTCCAATTTACATCGAATCAAATCTTAGTTTTATTCTCATCGGAAAAATCACTATACTTACAACGAACGACGAACTTGGATTCTAGATTCTGAATTTGATATGCTTTCCTTTGGGTAGACTAACGCTGTTTTGATTCGTGTTGTACTTTAGTATTGGCTTGTCTCTAAGCTTTCTAACTGACGGCCACTGCTAGTTTCTTTCTAGCAGCATGACGGCTTTAGTTCTATATTATTTGTGTTAATTTAGGTTTAGACTTGAGTTGTATTTATAGAATTTTAAACTGATTAGAGCCGTCGATGAAGCTAGAGTGAATCCAGACCATCCATCTCAAGAGAAGCCAATCAGAAAGTGACATGTAAGCCCTAGTGACTCAACCAAGCCTCAGAAATCGACCAGAACCCGACCAGGCCAGCCAGGGCCTGACCAAGCCAGTTTTCTGGCCTGGGCGCACTTGGCAGGTGCGCCAGTGCAAATTTGCACTAGCACACTTCCCAAGTGCGCCACTGCAATCTTGTTCTGGCGCACTTCCCAAGTGCGCCAGTGCATTCTGACCCGTTTCTGGTTTTTCTGCCCAACTTCGTTCGTCCATATCTTCTTCATACGGTATCCGTTTTACGCAAACTCGAACTCTATCTCAAGCAGAATTCCGAGACGAACGCCATTTTCCTTAATTCCATCATTTAGAATTAATTATACTTTAATTTGTTAAGTTACAATTAACAGAAAATTCGGGGTGTTACAAATTCCCAGCAACCCGTGCCACTAAATCCCATCACAACCGTACAATTCAAAGGCCTGGAGATGCTCTTCCATTTGTATTTGAGATTTTGGAAAATCATTTAGTGGATTTGGAGAAATGTTGGATCGAATTTTCGAGAGTTATAGCCATTCATGAAGAGGGTAGCAGTTGGTTCGTGGTATTAGGGAATTAGGGTTTGTTTTATATTAGGGGTTTATATAATATTATAATATAAATTTAACCCTTAAGGCATGTTTAGCCACTAACTCCAATTCAGGCCCAATGACAGTCATTCCTAGACAATAACCCCCATTCCGAACCCAATGAGCTATGTCCCGTGAGCCCAAACAACTGTTTGAAAATTGGATATTTTCCAGTCGATTAAATTTGACTGAAATGAACAAAACACATTTTCTTTTGCCACACTCACATATTAATTCGAAAAATTATGAAAATTGAAACTTAGCAATAATTTGACATTTCGGTACCAACAAAAGTGGTTTCGTCGAAAACGGTGGTCGTTTGTAAAATGGTTATTTTTAAGGCCATATATTATATTAAATATATATATATTCTATAGTGACTTTTCTAAATTTTAAACTGGCCATAACTTTCAATTTATAAAGTGAAATTTCAGTTTCTCAGATTCCTTAGAAAGATAATGTTAAACAGATTCAAATATTTTTGGTTACTGAAATCCAATTTATTTTAAATCCTGTACATTCAGTTAAAGTTTAAAATCAAAATTTCAAACTACAACGTTATTTCTAACTCCTTTTATAATTTAAATAAAACTTATTCATTTTAACTTCGACTAAAATAAATTTTGAGTCGTTATTATTTAAAATAAATAATTTTAAATATTCAAAATCCATTAAAATTTCTAAAATAAAAATTTTAAGTTGGTTCCAAATTTTCGGGTTGTTACAATGAGTCAATTGACAAATGATCAATAAAGTGAGTTGAATCGTGAATCTTCGCGTTCCAATACCAAAATGATGACCGTTGGAGGTCTCATTCATATACATCTTCTATTAAATAATCGGTTGACTACTACTTTTGAATTCGATGCAGTGAACTTAGTAATGAAATTTATCGACGTTTGTCCCAGGATGACCACCAGAGGAGGAAAGGTAATGTAGAATTACTCCAACTCAATATTTCAGTTATATCGTCTTTCAGATGCCTCAGGTTGTTGTAAGACCCGTCGTAGCAACTGGTCGGTCTATAATCTCTAATTGGGTAAGCTTGAATACAATTAGCATGGCTTGCGATGCTTTGTGGGTTGTTCATATCTATCACAACAAAAGTATGAAGTAGAGAGCAGACAGCTGATTTGTATTTACTTTCATCTCAAGCTCTCATCTCTAGGATGAGGTCGCATGGTGGCTGGTGAGTAGTCGAGTTGTCGTCATCTTGATGAGGACCCCAAGGCCTGATCATGGCCTATGGAGGCTTAATCGGTACTTGACTCTGGGCACCTATATATGTTGCTTCAACACTTATCAAATGGAAACCAATCGTCAACGGTGTAGTTGACGGAAAAGGGTCATTGCAAAGGTCATTAGGTTCCATGGAGTGAATCACAAGGTACACATTCTTCATCATGTCATATGAGTGAAGTGTAGATTTGGAATGTTGGGACTCTTGGTCGCTTTCTAGTATCCCACCACTGGAAATTATTGTCACAGAGGTCATCCGAGTCATCTTCGGAATAGGGTATGGACTGCTCCATATCAATGTCATTTGAGACTTGGCCGGTTGGACAGGTTTAAGTCATGTAAACCAAGTGGTCACTACTCAACCAGGAATAGCATTTGTTGCATTGGAAAAGTTTATATGCCATTGAAAACTTAAAAAAGGAGGTTGTCAGGAAGTAGTTTTTCCCATATATGCTTTCACGGTTAACCTGTTGAATCTGTACAGGAACTCCCCATGTTGGCTATTGTCAGTGTATGGGTTATGGCTCTAGGAAGAATCCTAGTTGCCGCCATTTTTGTTGATGTTCTCGAACTAACCGCTGAATCTTGGTTGTTACGTCTTGACGATTATCATGGCCACTGCGTTGCGGCACGATCTCGATCTAAAAAAAGTTCGAAATCTGAAAATTGTTTAACATAAAACATGTAGGCAATTCAATTTCAACCAAACTAAAAAAAAAAAAAGGTTTTTAATAAATTTTGACGGAGATACAATTGAAAAAATAACATCCATTTTTTAGGTCAGAAATCTGGTTTCGAAAATAAGTTTGAAAGATTCGTGGTTTCAACATAAAAGATTTCAAAATCTGAAAAAATCTTCAACGTGAAAGCTTTAGCTATTTCAGCTATATACTATTTGAAAAAAAGGTGAATTCGGATTTCGTAATAGGAAGTTACCATCTCTTCACAGGTCAAAATCTTTATTAAAAAAATAAGAGGGAAAGAGGATTATGGTTAAGGTTTGTGGCTTGCTTGGGTTCGGGTCAGGTTAGCAGGGGCTAAAGCAAGGGAAGGGAAAGAGAAGAAATGAGTGGAGGGTCTAAAATTTTAGGAATTTGAATATTTTGAGAAGAGGCTATGGAGAGGGGAAAATTAAGAGAGAGGATATGATTTATCTTTCTTTTTTTGGGATTTGTTTTGATTTGAAGAGGAGAAAAATAAATTATATATTTCAAGTTTTGAAGGAGGAAGAAGCAATTAATTACTCAGGAAATTTCTATTAAAAGAGGTAGAATGGGAATGAAAGAGAATACATGATTTGTATTTGAGGGTTTTCTCAACCAAGAAGTCTCTTCAGAAATGTAACATAAAAAGGTAAAAAACTTAATTTTGTTGGACCTATAAAAGCCCAAAACAACATTCGCCTAGTCCAAGCACAAATTCATGCCATAAGAATAAGCGAAAAGAGGGGTGAGAGATACATGCGCAAACATAGTCCATTTTGTGCATTTTACACTGTAAATAGCAAATTTGGAGCAAACGGAAGCAAAATTTTACAAAACAAAAATGCAAGTCAACCCAAAATTCAGTATATATTCAATAAAAAAAATCAAAATTTAAAACTTTGAAACAACTCAAAATTGATTTTTTTTTCACAAATATTTCTATTTCGATATGTTTGGAAAACAAA
Organism: Allium sativum; assembly: GCA_030737875.1. Lineage (NCBI taxonomy): Eukaryota > Viridiplantae > Streptophyta > Magnoliopsida > Asparagales > Amaryllidaceae > Allium > Allium sativum. Next base: position 44,282,066 of record CM060915.1, on the reverse strand, counting down.
TTGCTCAATATTACAAGTTTAATATTTAATTAAGAATGAATTCAAATTCAAATAATAATCTTGGCTTTATTTGTGTTTGACCAAAAAAAGGTACAAACGCCCAAAAAGTCAGATTTAAGAGCATGAAATATGAGAAAATAACTGAAAATGCAAGAAAAAACAAGACAACAATATTTTTATGGTGGTTCGGCGTTAACGGACCTACATCCACTTCATAATTCTCTTGATAATACACGAGTGATAGAATTACAAGAGTTGAGATTGTTAGAATCTCTAATGCAATGATGTTCTCGTGATTATCTCGAATTACAATAATTAAAACAACTAATATTTCGATATTTAAGTGGTTGGCAACCATGATTGAGTTGTGGAGAGCATGCAAGGACCAAAAGTCCTTGAATTATCCTTAAAATGATGTATTTATAAGCTCAGTTACTGCTAGGTTTGGCCTGAACACGTGGCCTTCGAACCGGAATTCGTTCGAGACTTGGTGGAGCGAGTGTTTAACACATAATTATCCTTAAAATGATTGAGTAGCGGAGGCGGTTACATAGAGGTTACAGCCATGTTCCAGGAAGTTGGTGGATCGATTCGAGACTTGTCGGCTCGACGATGCACACGTGATGCAAAATCCGAGGCAGTAGGAGATAGTGGAATCGTTCTTTGTGTTGTTGGAGCAAGTGTTTAACACATAATGTAGGTCCGGCTCGAACATGCCTCGAGTCGAAATACTCGAACCGGGCTCCGGACTTCGTTCGATCTAGGATTTATTCGATCCGAGCTCTGTTCGATTTGGGCTAGAGCCCCATTCAAGTTGAGGTAAGTGGGAAGGATCCTCTTCGATCCTAGACTTCATATACCCTTTTCTTCGGCTTAGGTATGCTTTCGATGTTGTTGGGTTTAGTCGATCCTGAAGGCGACTGAGTCGGGGTTGAGCTAGCGATGACCGAGTTTGTCCAGGTCCATGCTCGAGCCCTGATTGACTCTATCAACGGTAGCTCATAGGGGACGACTTTGCCAGAAGACGGGTCAACAATTTATTCAACAAATAAAATTTGAAGTAACAACTATCTGATTTATGTTACCGTTCAAAACCAAATCATTCATTTCATAAAATTCAAGACTTTTTTGTGGAGTTGCCTACACTTGATGATTCTTGGACCCAGAGTAAGAGTTATAAAGATTACTTAGTTTGAGATTCGGATAATTGAGATTCTTGGACCAGAAGCGTTTACAGGCCGATCGTCTTGGAGTTAATTAAACTGAACGTGTACAAATGGATGATTTCGGAGATGCGATCAATGGATCACACAACATTAGATCCACATGGCACTAGATCATATACATATATACTTTCATGTTTTAGTACAGTTGTCAATAGATGAGATTGGTAAAAGTGTAAAAACTAAAAAGTACGCATGAATTACCCTTTTGCTCCCCTACCATAACAGACCAAAGGTGTCATTCCCAAACGCCATGGCAATGCCTTGTTCAATAATAGCATAAACATAATGCCTCAAATATTAATTTACAATATTTACCTAAGGATAAAACGAATTATTTTATTTTATTTTCCTTGTTTATGGCTGGAATTAGATAAAAGCAAACATATAACGAAATAACAAACTTAAGTAAATTGCTTTGGTATAAACTACATGCACAAGACCTCAACAAAGCGTAATCATACAAGATTAACAAAGCAGAATCATCAAAATTACATAGTTATAAATAACCAAAAACGCATGGCATACCATTAAAAAAATGATAAAATTAGATTAAATTACAATATAAAGCGAATGTTTACTTCAGGGAAAATAGCACACATCATCACAATTCATAAACATTCGGCAACTGCAATAATTCAAAATTGTTAAAACTCAGCATGCAACACGTACTATTTAATATATTGCCCGACAACGGTAAATCAGCCAAGTTTCAAATATCCTGAAATTCTAAACATGTATTTGCTATGTATGCAAGAAAGACACATTTTAAGTTCGACTAGCATACCTCCAAAATACAATTTTCTTTTATGATTTCCTAATGGAAAGGTCGGCGTTGAGATAAGCAATGCAAGCAACAAAAAATAAGAAGAATGCCAATACTAGCATCAAGGGCTCGGCAAGCATAAATACTGGGTTGAAGTCGTAATAAACCTGAAACAAAGACATGAAAATGAATATCACAATATTGTTTAGAAAATTGCTACCCTTAATGGTTAAAATTTATCAAATCCTTGTATAACAGGAAAAATGGCATGTTGCCATGTCAATCTATTAGAGATTTACAAAAACTTAGTAGTAGACTAATAGTAGCGCTTTTTGATTTATTCAACTCTGCTGATAAAATAATTCGAAACGCTCAGTGATACAAATATGTTGTTGCAGATTGTTTACTCACCTGAAAAGGAATACTATGCTCCGGGACAACATTTCTCTTTTTGATTACTACAGTAGGCCTTCCCACAATATCAAGATATGAATATCTAGTCTGCCAAATCCCAATATATAAAGTGAATATTAGGGATATAACAAATACTAAAAGAATCATATAATCACCGAATATTAGCTATATAACAAATACAAAAAGAATCATATAAATACTATATTTTGATGTATATCTGAACAAAGAAAAAACATTTTACAGGAAAATAAAATAAAACGGGATACCTCATTAGAATGATAGAAAGAGCCAAGTCATTAAGACAAGAATCAACATAATGGGAAGAAAAGAAAAAAAGGTAAATTAAAAAAAGGAGATTCGAAATTTCTTTCCTTTTCAACTAAAAAAAAGGCAATAACTGTTTTTTCTGACGTAATGTGGTAACATGACAAACTAAAGTTTTCGGCCAATTTTTTAGATAATGAAGGCTAAGAAAGATGTGCCACAATAAGGAAAGAGCTTAAACTGGAGAAGATATACACAAATAATTATACATAAAAACCAACGGAATTAAACAACTAAGATAATGGTTACCACTTATGTTTGAATCATGAGAGTTGACACTGAAGAAGAGTTAAATAGCAGTATTGTTAATCATTTCTTCATTGCTAAAATACAAGTTATAAGCACTCTAATCAAGCAATCAATGCGATTATTGATTCATTTTTATGGTGGGTCACACTCAAGTTTCAAGTATGTTTGCACAAATAAGCACCCAAATAAATTCCAAGACAATAAAAAATGCAAGAATTTAAAGAACTGAATTATCATATTACCTCAAGTGTTTGGTCTGCAGAAAAAGGAATAGACAAAACTGGGTTCTTAGACCCTTCTGGAAGAACAACCTGAATAAACAAATTATCTTTGTTAATACCAACAAGAAGTACATTACTGAGTAAAATTGAAGTCTTATCTAGCAAGATATAATATATATATATATATATATATATATATATATATATATATATATATATATAGAGAGAGAGAGAGAGAGAGAGAGAGAGAGAGCACCCTAAACAGTGCAGCACCCCGAATGCCCCTCAAACTCCACCAAGTATTTCCCCTTCTCTCTCCTTCCACTCACTCTCTCACTTCCCACTCACATTCTTTAATATAAACGGGTGTTGGAAATCAGGGGGCATTTGGGATGCTCCATTTTTGGGGTGCAACCGAACGCTTGCTATATATATATATATATATATATATATATATATATATATATAGACACACACACACATACATACATACATATATATATGTAACAAACAATGGGCACTATGTGGCTGGTATTAAATCAACGTGCATCCTTGGTGCAGGGCAAACTCGTGTCTTTCAGAAGATATCATAGGGTTATGCCTACAGCTGCCAATGGATACTCAAAAAATTCGAAATCCGCCCACAACCATAGCTGGAAAGCGGATAAATATCTGATATCCCAAAAAACAGACACGGATGTGGATATAAAGATAATTAAAAGTATTTTACAATATTATAGTTAAATTAATGTATTTTAGTACAATTAAGAATATTTATCATTTTATTAAGCTAGACATTCATATCATACGCACTAACTACTAAATGGATATTAACTACTCAAAACTATTTATTATCATCATATTTATTTATTTCGGCACTTTAATAATCAATGAGATTGAAAAAAGTTATGTTAAAGTGAAAACATGCAGTTATGTTTCTTGACAATCGTTACCAGATATGATGATTATTTGATATCTGTCTCTATCCATAGATGTGGATATCTGATATCCAAAAATGACTTCGAATGCGCATACAGATATGATACCATTCATACCTGAAAGTATTCATTGACAAACCTAGTTATGCCGACGCACTACTAATATCAACATCAATTCACCAATTCCTAAAAAAACTCCAAGTTAGAAAAATAAATATGGCATCTATAATATTTAAATTGTTTTATCTATTTCATTGTTTGAAAAATTAATGATCTGTAAACGAGATGAAACGTCAATCTCATTCATATCTGATTTGACATTTATCACTTCCAAAGTATTAAAAAATTGACAGAAAATTGGACCATAAACTCAATCGAGTTTTTGCTCAAATTTGAGTATTTTTTTTATTTATTGCTATTTTAATACAAACAAAATCACATTACATTATCCAAAAATTCCACTACTTCTATTATTATTATTTTCTTTTTATGGAGGTAAGTCACGACAAAAGATTGTTCTGCATGCATTGGAAAATGAAGTGGCAGCTGAAAATGGAATAGTCTCACATCTCACTTGTACACTTAAACGAGATGAAACGTCAAATCTCATTCATATCTGATTTGACATTTATCCCTTCCAAAGTATAAAAAAATTGACAGAAATTTGGACCATAAACTCAATCGAGTTTTTGCTCAAATTTGAGCATTCTCTTTTTTTATTGCTTTTTTTAATACAACATCTTTTCTATTATATCTGTGAAACCTTGTACTTGACCAGTATAAGATGTGTTGATTGATTCATGAGGGGAATTATTAATTATGTTGAAAAACTGTTATATCTGTGAAAACAGGACTTTTTTTGTAGTTCATAGTATAAAAATATTCTCAGTTCCACATGCAACATCTTTTCTATTAGTGCTTCGCTTATTTCTTATTTTGTAGTTCATAGTATAAAACTGATTTTGCGGATTTTTCTATGAAGATGTATTTATAATTTTCTATAACGACGAATAATGTCTCTTTCAATTGGGATTTTTTTTTTCTACACATTATAACCTAGAGGAAACTGTACTTTTTTGACAAGATGGAAAATATATATTGGCCAATTCCAAAATCCAAATTTTTTATACGGTATCCAATTTCTTGAATACTTGATAAATGCCGATGGTAAAAATAATAAGATTTTAATTCTCAAATATCCCAAAGATGCTCAAGCACTTGTCTAGGGTTCCATTTTGAAAAAGGTTCACAAGATGAGACACAAAATCAAAAGTAGACCTCAAAAAAGCATGTATATTCACCCGTTCATTCTATTACATTAGCATCATCGTATACCCAATACGCCAGGCTCTCTGCAATGAGGCCTTGCCCTTATATACAATGAATCTATTTCTGATAGACCATCAAAAAAAACTCCAGCTACAATGGAATTCCAAGATTACAGTAAGCTTTTACTCAAAGCAAACTGTGTTGCATACAATTTTTATTTTACTATTAACCCATAACCACAAAGTGGGACGCTCAAGTATCGATGTAGATTAGGCATCAATCAATGAGGCGCTCGTTCATATTTTCTCAAGTAGAAAAAATTCTCAAAATAGTTCAGTGTCAACAGTAATTATGTTGATGTTTATATACAGTAATAAATACTAAGTAACAATTAACAAAAATATTTGATTGACATTTTTTAATATTCTTTATATTTTGCCGACACTCCTCTTCCAAGATCTCATCTGGTATAAGACATCAATTGAAATTATATCTGAAAATGCAAAAAACCTAGCACACAACAAAATTCCAGATCCATTAACTGTTTGCTTTTGACTTTTTATTTTCTGAAGCATGTCTGAAGTGTTGTATAAAATTAAAATACCAGTTAGATACGAACATCTTCACATAACTTTTTATCTTTTGTGCATGGAAACTATTTCTTGCTTGGCTCAATTTAGTTTCAAAAAGATTAGCATTTACTAGTAAAAATAATAATCATCGAACTAGAACACAAACAAAAAGTGTCCGCCGCGATATTCAAACATTCTATTTCAAACCTTAACTACATGGAGTTTGAAAAAACAAGAGTAAAAAGTATAGCTCTAAGCATCCAAAACATCGTGAATTCATTCAATTAAAGATGCAAGTTATATTAGAAACTGGCAGTTATGTTTTTTTTTTTTCCCATTTTTTTCTTTCTTTCTTTCTCTCTTTCTTTCTTTTTTTCCATTTTCATTTCTGCCCGAAAATCTGGTGTTTTCATACAATAAACTGGATCATTATTTTTATTTTGAAATCACAATGAAAAGTTCCACTTTATTCCTCGATCACGTTCAAAATTTATGCCCTTTCATGCAATTTTGGTGAGTTTTATTATGGCTTACAATGCAAGCTACATAAAAAAAGTTGCTAAAATAACCTGAATTCTGTAGTCAAAATAACATGTTGTATTAAGATAATGATAATAAATTTGAAATGTTCAAAATTGTGTCTTTTGTACTTTTCCTCTTGCATTTCTACTACGGAAACTATCTTCTTCTTTTTTCATTTTCTTTTTGGATCTATTAATTAAATAACAAGGTTTGTTTAGATATAAATGATACAAACTATCAAAAGTTCAATTTCATGTCAATTTGTGGGGTTTTATTTGTACCTTGCATTTTAAACAGTGCAAATATTTTTGTATTTTATAATCTTCGGCATTGCATTTGATTTAAATAATCTAGTTTTTTATGAATTTGTAATATTATTATTTATTACTTTTAAGGACTAAATTTGCTAATTTGTAATATTTGAGGTAATAGGATTAAAATATAAAAAGCATAAGGTCAATTTCAACTAATAACTTATATTATACGAATGCAAAACTAGAAGGCCGTATTAAAAAAATCTAAATAATGTTTTGAAAATCAACTGGAATGACGAGCATTCATGCTATAAATAAGAAGAAGGAAGAGCTTAGTTGGATGAGAATGCAACTAAATCATCTTGGTGAAATTGATCGAAACAACGTGCATTCACACTTTACAAAAGAAGAAGGATAACTTTGTTGGATAAGGATGCAACTAAATTATCTTGGTGAAAATGGATTGAAACAGTGTGCATTCACTTCTTTTTAGGAGATGGATGAACTTGTAGTTGGATATAAATAACAATGTGTGCATTATTAAAATATAACAAATCTAGTTCAACAAGTCATTACTTACTTTAATCGTGAGCTCATCAACAACTGTCTCAATTAAAGGACATCCAAAGCTGGTGTTTAGATAACGCTGCCCATTTGAAGATTCAAAGAGAAAATCTTGTAAAGGAAGACCGTATCCAATCAGAAATGTTGACTTCCATCCTCCAAACAATGGGTACCGTGGTTCAATTTCAAGTTCTGACTGCATATGAAACAAAATATGGTTACATGAAATTTCACAAAAGAAAATTAACAGAAATATGCTTCAGAAACAGAGAGTAAAGCTTGGAATGATAAAATTGACAAACTTGATTATACAAACAAAATCTCATCTCAAAAGTCGTACAGCAACCTTAAGTTAGAAGTAGCACTACTGGCAATATAATAATACAGCAATTGAGCACAATTTGGGAAGTGGATTCTTACTACCCTCCTCAGTCGAAGTCTGTAGGGGGGGAAAAGGACAAAACAAAAACAATCATGTTATACGTGTGTATGCATATGTGCATATATACCTTTGTTGAAACAATCCTTCTAGGCTCTCGCACTAGCCTTATCGCCTAGGTTTTTTTACCTAGTCCGCCTAGATTAGACTTACCACATTATCTATGCACAGGTTTATAAGCACCATCTATGCACCGATTTGGGCTTGACACATTTTATAAGCATCAAAATGTTTGTTTCTAGCTGTTTTGTCTCCATTGATTGCTTCCAAATCCATGGTATTCCATTGTGGAGTGGTTAATACTAAACAAAATAACAAAATTTAATCCAAAATTGCATTAGTTTGTAAAAAAAAAACAACTAATTCCGATTAATCCCCACCTAGGCAATTAATTTTAGTCCACTCTTACCGCCTAACATCTGTCTAGCGATTTTTACAACCTTGGTATATACATATACATACGCACATATATAGGAAAGAATCAAGATTCCCCTCTCATATATCCTTCCTCGTCCCCTTCACTTTCTGTTGGAAAATATTAGTAATCGAACTGAAGTGAAATTTCGTAGATATGTTTATTTGTTAGCAATATCATCTTCCCAAAATTCAAATAATTTTGAAACTTTTAACCCCTTCAAATAAAATCTACTTCGTCCTGAATCTTTTTTTCATAAAAAGACAAAGCTAGGTAGGTGAGAGGGGATCTTAAGCCTTACCATATACATATACGTATGTATATGCACAAACGTACAAAGACATGTGTGCGTTTTTTTTTTTTTGTGTGTGTGTGTGGGGGGGGGGGGTTGTTTTTGTGTGGTAGTATTAAAGATGACCTGTAAAGATCAGTATAACAAAAGTGATGATCATTACATACTCCAACAGACAATATTGAACAATACACACTGACTTAATATAATGTACACTATACTAAACTTCAAGAGTAAAATCTTCAAGATCATACTCTGATTCTTTAGAATTGAAGAATGAGAAAATTTCAGTTGCTTTTAAAAAGTTGCAATGTTCAACGAAAATAAAATAAGCCATGTTACTTCAAATTTTGTGCAGAGTGTTTAGCGGTTCTATAGCGGTGGAGGTGCAAAAAAATATAACAGGGTTAAAGCATGAAATTAGCGGGGATATAACGGAGATGCAAAAAGGTTCAATATATGTAGAACCAAATATTTAAAATTAATTAATTAGCATTCTCACATTATTAATGTGGAAGAAACTAATAGTTATTAATCCTATATAAGAAAATCAAAGTATATCATGGCTACGCATATTAGATTTGATGACTAAAATAAATTTATATCATATATTATACACTTATGCCTTAAAATAAGCACTTTGCACTAACTTTATTGATATGTTTTAAAAGAGAACTAATCAAATCAAGCTTTGTATATTAATATTACAAAAGCGGATACTAAAAACCTTGATTTAGCAGGTGTAGCGGAAAATAACGGAGCTAAAAGTGGATCCACTGTTCATCAATGCTAAATTGAAATAGTGTAGCGATTGAAGAGTGCTACGGGTTATAGCGGGAATTTCACGGGGTTTTAGCAGGGCTTTAATTACACAGCTTCAAAATGTCTAGCTAAGAGTTGAGATTGTGTAAATTATTTCTGGTCCCCTTACTCTGAATGAAGTGTACATTAACATATAGCTATAACAAAGCTCTAGGTAATTCACGATATCATTGACCATGGTTACTTCATTGAAAGTTAAGAGTTGACCTAAGTTACACTGATTACACATGCACGCACATATACATGTGTGTCTATGGTGTGGATTTTTCCCTTTTTTAAGGGGGGGGGGGGGGGGAAGGGGTGGGTAGAAGGGATTATGGTTTAACATATGTAAACATAAATAGCAGTATAAACTATTAAAGTGTAAATGACCACGTAATGGTTTGAACCAAAATTTATCTGCAGTACCTAGTAAATGGTATAAATCCAATGTCCGTAGACAGCGACAAGTGTAAGTGTCACATAAATATACACTTTAGGAAGTTAGATAAGCTGGACATTAAGAAACTTTAAAAAGGGAAGTTCCCAATACCTTTTGGGAATTTGAACGCAAATGTGATGTTGAAATGTTCCCGATATCATCTCGATAATACACAGAGTGAACTCGGGGAGGAAGCTTTGCAAGAAGATTTTTAAAAGAAGCGGCACCTTCCACGGATGGTCTAGCTTGGTAGTCAAGCCTATAGAATATTCAAACAATGATGTTTGGTTTAATCATGAATCGGACAAAAGAACACTACGCACATTATATATATATATATATATATATATATATATATATATATATATATATAGAGAGAGAGAGAGAGAGAGAGAGAGGGTGAGTGAGTGTTTTTGTGTGTGTACATGCTATATAAGCCCTAATCGCGCACACACGCATAGAGCGAGAGATGATACCATACACAGTAAGATATATATATATATATATATATATATATATATATAGTTTGTGTATCATTAGAAAAATAATATTGGTGTGATCAAGATTCTAATCTTACCGGAAAGTGCAAGTAATCATTTACAAAGAAACATAATATTAGAGAGCCAATTAAGTGGAGGTGGCAATCCTAAGATATGCACCAAAACAAGCCCGAGTTCAATTTCAAAATTTTATTTCTTTGGAAAGTGGTTCCCGTTGTACTACAAAAGGTAAGTCAACTCGCAAGAAATGATTTGAAACATTGTTGTAACATTTGACTTCAAACCAAAGAAGGAAATGAGATCGTTAATTAATAACCAGATCATTACTTTCTGGTAGCGCTGGTATACCAACCAGCAGTTCATAAATATAGCTTTTTAAAGATGTCTTTCAGCTTATAAGTAATCATCAGCTAACATAAATTATACACTCCATAAGAATATGAAAAACGTATTACAGTTATATGAATCACATGAATAACCAAACTTCATAAGCAACTTAAGAGCATAACAAAAGTAAAATTGAGTAACCTTGAAAAGACTCCTTTATGTTTTGCACCAGCATGTACAAGCTTGTAATGCTCTGTAATCTGAAGACTTCCCCAATGAGAGATTTCGATGACGCGCTCAAATTCTTCAACAACCGCAAATGGGTTATTATTCTCAAAATGCACAATTATTGGAGAGTAGGAATACGGAGTTTGATCACGGTAGTGACCATATCTTAACTCCGCACCAGCACTATTGGTAGGTTCCACTCTTGTAAATGATTTCACTTTTTTGTTTGGTGTCTTAATATAAAATATCTGCTCCACGACAGGGTATGGAGACAGCAATACAGCGCTGTCACGATAGTAAACCAATTGGGGGTCTTTTTGGCTGATTTCAGCTGGAAAAGGCTCCAGTGAATGTGTCAGTACATAAAGTATTTCAAGAGCTTCCTTCTCACTGCTTTTTAATGGCTTGGATAGAGATACAGAATATAATTTAGCTCCATTATGTGCAGGGCGTGATTCGGTGGGGTTTACATCAAGTGGTACGTATTTCTTCCGTTTTTGTTTTCCTCCAACTGAAGATGCTTTTAGTATTGCTAAATGTTTGGCTTCGGTAGGAGGAAAAGCAAGAAGAATTTCGTTAACATCAGATGTACCTATATTTTCTACCTGAATTACAACACAAGAGAAATAAGGGTGAAATGACAATATATCGAGTGCTCATATTCAATTTTTTTTAAAAAAAATAGGGACATGAACAGCTACATAAAAATGCTAATAATTCGATAAATGAAAATTTAGTTTGGTTCAGTCCCCTTCTGTATAGCATATAAAAACTTACAGTATAAATTTTTATAAATAGAACAAAAACAGTATGTATATGGATAATATGCATGCACACATACGTGCACCATGCACGCTCTCTGCTAGAGTTAGAATGTTTGAGGAATAACCATAAGTTTTTGACCATGTGTTTAAAGCAGCTGTTTGGAAGTATTAGCTCAAGGACGGGTCAAAATGAATGGGCTGGGTTGAAGAATTTGTTGTAGGCTATGGGTTACACATTTTTATTTTAATGAAACAGCATCCTATGTTGTATTTTTTTCCTTTTCTTTTCTTTTTGCGAGTTTGTTGTAATGTTGTGATAAGTAGCAATAAAACACCTACTCTTTTCCTACTCAATTTCTACGCTAGGAGGTGGTCGGGTTTTTAACGAAATGGTACTACCCATTTTCACAAGGAAAAAGAAGAAGAAAAAAGACTGCAAAGGTAAAATGGCCAATGAATAGTTCCACTACAAATTTGCCTAAACTTAGATGTAATGATAATAACCAAAAGGGTAGACATTTAATTTTGACCAAGAACAGTGTTAAACAAGATTTCCATGAGAATTCATAGACCCCTCGATATTATATCATGACCAAGGCCAATGAAAATTATATACGGGTGTGTTCTCTGTCATTTCTTCCCCACTCACAGCGACCAAATTCAGATGCTAAGGATGCTACAAACATCGGTTGCCAATGGCTATAACCCGCTGCTATTTTTAAAAACCCTCCCCTATGCAAATCCCTCTTCTTCCGACTTTGAAAATTTTCAAATTATATCATGACCGGTGTTTAAAAAATGCTGGTGAGGCGAGCGCCACAAGGTGAAAAACCTCAAGGCACATTTCGGAATGCATTTTACCCATGAGTCGTACGCCTCAAACATAGAAATAAAATAGAAAACCTAAACCTCAACGCCTCATTCTGATAAGACTAAAGCCTTTAGGGTTAAAAAATTGTATGTTTTAATTGTTGTGTATTTCACCCAGAATCCTAACATCCTATTCTCATTCCAGTATTCTACTAGAAATTGATCCAACAATAACCAGCAAAGCAGAGCAAACGGGTAGGTTTTTCAAAAAAAAAAATTAAAAATTTAACACAAGACTGCAATTATAGAAAGTTGCAAATGGGTATGCTTATCAATATTTTTTATACAAGAATGCAATTATAGAAGCTCGATTATGTAACTCGAATCGACTTCGATTCCAGGATTGGAATTCATTAAAAAAAAAAAAAAAAAAAAAAAAAAAACATTTTCCCAAACTATACACAAGATCTGTTTCATGCAAGTGATGATAATAGTTTGATAACAACATGTTTATGGATGAGAAGAAAGATATCATTTGACCTTTTACATTTTTTGTTGATTTAAATTTCAAATGCTTGTAGGAAGATTGTGTTCTGCATGAATTGCTTCAAAAGTGCCTATGAATACTTTGTGTTTTTTAATTTAATATTTGATAGTTAATGTTATTCTATTTCAAATTTCATTGTATGTTTTACATTTTATTTTTAGCTTACGGCTCAACGTTTCAAGGCTTACGCCTCGCCCCATGGATCCAAAAAAAACTTCGAACATGCTTTCTCCTTTCAAACAATGACCATGACTAAGATCAGCAAGAATTAAAATGGGTATGTCTGCCGCCATGAAATCCCACTTCACAGCAACGGAATCAGATGCCGTGATGCAACTAACGTCAACCGCCACTGATTATGAGCCAGCTGCTGCTTTTTTATAGATTCTCCTCCTTTAAATAAATCCATCTTTTTTACTTATTTCTTCAGTATGACATTTAGGCGTACATCCCTTGTAAAAAGCAAATGAGTGGCACACAAAGTTATAATGGACAAATAAAACAAGACTATGTAACCTTTTGATGGTCTTTAAATCATGGATAACCAATTTCGATACAGAACAGCAGCCTTGCATATCATGAGCAAACAATAAAAACTGTATAAAAAATTAATACTGCTTAGCCATTGTTGTCAAAAAGCCTAAAATCTTACGATTTGAATCCCGTTTTAAATCGAATCTCTGCCTTCATGATTTGATTTATATTTCGATTCAAACCAAGCTAATACCACACTTAAAAATATAACTCGATTCAAATTAACATAATCAGTATACTTATCTGGGCCTACAATTCCAATTTTAACCGTTTAAAAACAAATTAAAATTAGAACTAGAGAGAAAATGATATTTTAGGTTTAGACGTATAAGTCTAAACATCAAAATTAATTTCAAAGTGCATGCAAACTTTAAACTGCATGACTTTGAATCCACGATTTACGATTTAAATCCCGTTTCAATACATAGTTTAAATTTTACGATTTACGATTTGAATCTCATTTTGAAAACCTTACTGCTTACAATAACATAGGGGGAATTACGTCTGAGGGAAAGGAATGGAGTGGTCATGTAACACGTGTCAATGTATATTTCTGAACTTTAACAATATTTTGATTTTATTTTGTCATTAACAATTAAAATATTCTTTAACATGATTGATCATCACCTACCCAGTACACAAAGCATATGCTTAAGTGGGTCTCTGACAGGCAAGTTGTACAGTCTTATCCCAATTACTGGAAAGACATTTTTGAAGAGCATCCACAAAAACTGAACACAATGATGCAGAAGTGAAGCTTATTGCTGCACATATATTCAGAGCAAAATGGGTTGCATATAACATGTATTTTACGATATGCCCATAATTAAAATGAAGATCCAACTAATTAATATACATTACACATCGAGCACCAAAGCAACATGATAGATTAAGGTTAAACATGCATATAGGTTCGTTGCAACCCAATAAGCAAAACAAAGACCAAAGCAAACTCATTAGGTTACATAAACTCTACTTCTACAACCTAGAGCTTTGAAGAATTCTACTGTTTAATCGCTTAAAAGTTGACAATTAATAAATAAGAAGAAACACATAATCGTATCAAGCCATCAAGTAAGATAGGTTTCACTTTTAATGCTCACAAAACTGGTGGTTAGCACAAAGACATTCACGGAACAAGACCATTGAGAAATCAAAAAAGATGTTAACATGATGCATGAAGTAAACAAACAAAAAAGTTGTATGAATTCTCAAGAAACCAATAGCAAGGGAGCTTATGAAAGATCATTGATTCATACTAACTTGGACAACAACCGGTTGGATTGGGATACATGATGGACAACGATTTACCATGTAAATAGACAAAATTAAAGATTGAAGATGTAAAATAAGTGAGAATGTTCCAATACTTCTGGATGCATGGACATGAGCCAGATGTTCAAGTTGTGTTATTTGTTATGTAAAATTATGTTTGCACCTGTATATGTTATGCATTTTGGTCAATCAATCAATTTAATCTTTTCACTATTATTGTAGTGTTAAACTAAGAAATATAGCATTACATTTAAATATACTATACAAATAATTATACCACAATTAAATAAAAATTACCATTAAAAGCTAAGGGTGTGTTCTTTGCAAACGGAAGCGGAGAATTTGAGCGGAGAAACTGAGCGGAGAATTTGAGCGGAGAATTGTAGTTAGCGGAGAATGCGTTTGGCGCGTTAAGCGGAGTATTTAAGCGGACTATTTTATTTTTATTTCGTAATTTAATTAATTAATGGTTAATTAATTTATCATTTGTTTTTAATAAATAATATATATCAATAATTTACACAAATAAGTAAATAAAATAAAAAATTATAAAATTATAAGTTGCTCCGATTCAGTTCAAACCAACTCCATTAGATAGAGCACTTCGATACGATCGCAACGTAAAAAACCGCGTCTCAAACGGATCTCATACGCAAAAATTATCAATTTTTAAAGTTTATATAAACTTAAATTAATTAATTAATTAAATAAAAAATAAATATTTATACCCAACAGCTCAAAATTGGGTTGTTTAGGACCCGACGCGTCGGACGCGTCTGACGCGTCGGACGCGTCGGGGCCCAACAGCTCACTTTTGAGCCGTTGGGCAAACGGGGCATTTTGCCCCGTTATCAACGGACGCGTCTGTTGATATGCTGCTCCGTTTGCCCAAAAGAACGGGGCCTAAGCTTCTCACGCCAAATTTTTACTCGCCTCAAGATAACAATCAATAATACACTCTACTCCGTTCCTACTTCTTCTGTTCAAATCGATGGCCCCAAGTTAGGCCAAAATACATCATTCCTAATTCCATTCACCTTAGCGTCGTATGCTCCATAAATAATAGTGTTAATATGTGCTATCACATTATACTGCATACATTTATGTGTTATGTTGTAGCATCAAATTACATAAACAATAAAAAATTACACCTAACTTTCAAAATTCATAGCACTCAATTTTTTTTTTTTTTTTTTTTTTTTTTTTTTTGAGTTTTAGCTCATTTGTATAATTTCTTAACTAGTCATGGTTAGATGTTCTTATATTCCATTTTGCTATAACAAAAACAATTTTTAAAAATAAAAATGAAACCTAGCATTAAAATCAATTTATCTTGGAATACATAGATGCATAATCAAATAACTTTATACGAAAGAATTATAATTTATGACTTAATGATCATTTTAATTTATATGTAATATGTGACAGCGATAATCGGATTCTTTTTCCTTTATACCATTAACATAATGTAGTACATGCTGGGACTTGCACATAAGTAGGAAATTTAAGTTAACAACATAGTTAATCTAATTAAACAACCAACACACACAAATGATATATATTATTTTCAACTTAACCACATTTATCTCAGGGACCAAGCCAATGTCTGTAATCATGTTTCTCAAAAGACTTAAGTGTAGCCTAGAGCAAAAACTTGGTATGTAAATTCTCTTTTTTTATCTAGTTTATAGAGGATTATTCTTGATCCATTTAGTTATACGACTTCAACCTTTGAAAAATTCTACATCATTGTTGGCTCATAAAATTCTGGTATCATGTATTTAACCATGTCCAACACATGTGCAGTAGCTCATCAACCAAAGCTTACTTTGCACCGATAGCACCTATATGTGTTACAACCCACAAATTTGAATAAAAACCAATGTTTTAATTTTTAAATATATATAGCATTGAATCATGGGCGAACTACAATTAATCGTGGGTGAAGCTTTGGACCGTTCACATGCTAATGAATCATGAATTGGATGTTTTATTTGGAACTTTGCTAAACCACCACTACCCAATGTTTCAAATCTCGCAAATATCGCCCAAGATCTTCTTTGAGATCTCGTTTTGGGCTCCTTCCGAAATGAAACAGCAAATATCACTCTAAATCACCTTTCGAATATATCACCCGAGATATTGCAATATCGAACGATATATCGATCGAGACGAAATACTGAGACTTCGCCTGAGATCTTAGTTTTTTTGGTTAAAATTTAAATTTGTGCCTGAACTAGAACAATAATTAAAAAACTCAAATCTAGCCACGATAATCTTTTGTTATTTTACATTTTGCATGTTAAATGACCATATTGTATGTTCATATATGTTCTACAATGTTTATGATTTTCATATTCGTCTTTTTTACATACATGTTACATATGAAATTATGTATTTTATGGTCTATTTATGCTGAATTTTTTAATGTTTTGGATTCTTTTAATGTTTTATGTCGAACAATATTTCTGTTTTAAGCATATTATGATTTACAGTATGAATGATCTTTCGCAAAATAACGAATAATAAAGTTATTTTGCAATTCAAGTTTAAGTTATTATGTTTTTAATAGCATTCATAAAAATTATTTTGTAAAAATACCATTTTTTAACATATCATGTACCCCGAGATTGTTCCGATATGAACTTTCAGATCCTAAATGAAAATCTGAGACTAACTCCTGAGTTAGACTCATCTCGTCCGAGGTCTCCCCCGATACGAGATCAAGTCTATAAAATCCCCGAGACGAAACGTTACCGATATCCGAGATTTAAAACCTTGCCACTACCTTTACAATGTTTTTTTAAGCTTGTTTGACTTATTGATGGAATCGAGAGTAAACGATGGAGGTTGCAAGATGGAGCGGTAACATTAATGGCGTACTACTTTTAGTTGCAGAGATTTATTTTAGTTTTAGTCATCATCTCATCTCAATGCAGCTTTCAATTTGTGGATCTGTGCTTTTTAAAATGAATCAAAGGAAGAAGATAAGATTTTGAATTCATGGTATATGGATGGGATATGTTGGTGTAATTATGTGCGAATGTTTTAAATCAAATTGTATGCTCAAATGGATGTAGAACAAGACAACAAGACCACTGTGATGTGTTTTGTCCAATGTATTTTTTCAAGTTCCGATTTGTTTGATCTTCTTTCAGTTATTTTTTTAATCGCCTTGAGGAATAATATGGGCACATTTACCCAACCAATAATTTGGATTGTATAATATTTAAATGATAAATATATAATTTTAGGTTATATTTTCAAGTGTTATTTTTAACAATAATTGAAATATACTTCATCAAGGCAATGCAGTTTAGTTTGATAACATCAATTAAAACAATGGAGTATAATGTTTAAATAAAGAATAAATTAGCAAGAAAAAATGCACGGTTTTGATGGCCAACCAATCAAATGATTGTAATCTTGAATGTTGAGTTATAATTCATCGTTCAAAACTCAAAAGAATGCCAGAAACTGGCTTTGAAACCATTTATAAAAACTTGTATGTGCTTAATCAAAACTTGTTTTTGACTTAACCACCTCCATCTCATGGGTATAAAAATATACATCTTAAACGACATCGACAGACATTTTTTGATCAGATGTAACGCTCTGAGGATTAATGTATTTTGATTCTAATTTTTACAAACTCATCATGAAACTAATTTCAACCTGTAAAGTGTTGCATTTGATCAAAAACATTGTATTTTTCTTTACATCTTAAATTAATGATAAAAATGTCATAATATTCTTTACATCTTTATTATCAAGTATCAACTCGTAGGTAACCAAAAATATATAAATGGGTGTAATTTTAATTTTATTACTATCAAGTATCAACTCATGGGTAAGCAGGAATAAATAAAATGGGTATATAATTATATTGATACAATTAGTATGCTAATAGTAAATTTACCAACATTATTAGTGAACTAACAGTAAACAAAATCATAGAGAATGGTAAATTTATTAATTGTTCTGTATTTTTTTATTAACTTAACCAATTTATATTTTACAGGTAACACATGAATGATAATTGACTGATTTTATGATATTAGAATCATTTTTATCCTTCAACCTTTTTGAACTTCAGTTTTTTATTAAATTTTATCATTGAGAACGGCAAATTTATCAAATGTTCTGTATTATTTTAATCAACTTAACCAATTTATATGTTACAAGTAACACATGTTTTAGAATGATAACTGACTTATTTTATGATATTATAATCATTTCTATCCTTCAACTTTTTTGAACTTCACTTTTTTATTAAATTTTTATGTATTTGTAGGCTATAAATGTTGAACCATCAAACTGATAATGTCTAAAAATATATGTCAATATAGTGAAATATGCACTAGCAAAATTTAGCATTGATTAAGATATATATGAATCATTTGTTTGCTAAAGTGTAAATATACAATTAGCTTTAGTCAGTCTTACTTTATTATTAATCTATCGTTACCACTTACTGTTAACCAATTTATCAGCATACCAGGTATCAATAACGATACTGGTTTCTAATTTTTCTTTACCAGTTGAATATGTATGTTGGCAGTTTCTTCTTTTTGGTAATGATAAATATATTACCATAATAGCCTACAGATCCTGTCATTTATTTAACTATGTATTAACAGAATTTAGAACAACACTATTTAATATTAACACTACACATAATTACGTCTTTTAAACTTGTCAAAGCATGGCCAATAAATTGTGCACAATTGCAGAAGTATGGATCACATCCTCACTCTCTCATGTTCCATAGTTCAAAGGATCTTAATGTCATTTACTATTTGTGTTTCTATTCCATGATGTCTCGGTGATCTATTTTGTAAATTGGTTTCTTTTGTATTTTTTATTAAATAGGAAATAATTTATCCTATAAGAAATAGATCTTTTATATCAGATGTAGCAAATCCTTCGACCTGTTACTCAATTAGTATTTTAGTATAACACACTCTTTATACTCTTGCCATGGGGCTTGTTAAACCAAGGCAAATTATTATTAAGATGGTTTAGAAAAAACCGATGACTCTCTATTGTTTTTTCTTTGTATTTTTGACCAAATATTTTACCTTTCCACGGCGAAATCAACCCAAAAAAAAAAAAAAAAAAAAAAAACTACGTTTGGAATTCGACCAAAAAACACACATACACCCCCACAAAATGTTTCCTTAGTGTCTCCGGTGTCTTTTAGCATCAGTTTCAAGATTGATCTTTCCACTTGTTAATGGATCTAAATTCATCAAAAACAAAATTTATAATTTAGATTTGCCAAATTCATAGCTAGGATGTTTTTGTCTTGCTTATAATAAGTGGTTAATGTCACCAAGCACTTGTTACCATCCGTGGTTTTTAATTGATTCTGATCATTTATTTTTCCAGTGCCAAGAGCATCTCTAGCAAGGGGTTGACTGTTAGAGTGAGGAGAAGATTAAAAAGTGTTGATTCATCCCACTCCAACAGTCGAGTTGGAAGAAATGACCTTCTTACTCATTTTTGTAGCAACTATAAATGGGTTTCTAAAAACCATTCATGGTTATAAGTTATAACTATGAATGGTTTTCAAAAACTCGTTTATAGCATAATAGGGTTTATGAAAATCATTTAGGGGTATAAATGGTTTTCTAAAACCCATTTAGGGTTCATGGAAACCGTTCAAAAGATAAATGTTTGCCAAAACTTATTAACATAAATGACTTCTTCAAAACCATTTATGAATCCACTTAAAAAAAAGGGAGAAACTCCACTTATTTCCTTTGCCTATGCTCAAATTCACACTGCCGTACTGTGGGGGAAAAAGGGGATTCCTCACATTTTCCACAGCCCTGCTGCTGCTGGAGCTGCTCTTGTAGTGCTTATTGAAGTCTGAATTCTTGATACCACCAGTAGTTTTGATTGATTAACTATATTCATTGTTTGAGCGCTTATTGAGGTTTGAAGGCTTATAATACATTATAAAAACACAGACAGCAAAATATTCTTATTGAAAGCATTACAAGCAAAATAAAACTGGACATAGAACTTTCTCTTGAAACTAAATAAGATGTAAAAATAACCTGAAGCATTTAAAACTGAACTCAAGTACACAACAAAATAAATAATACCTTAAGAGTCAGATAGGTCCTAACAATCGGAGATGTCAAATCTACCTGCATCATTACAGCAAATTCAGAACGATTACCAACAGATCTCACATATCCTCGTGATAATCTAGTGATCCCAAGCTCGAGATCAAAACTGTAATCCACAAAGAAAACTTACTCTTTTCTCCGCGCTAAGGATTTGAATATTCTGTAACGAAGAAGACAACACGGGAACAGATAGAGTGAAAAATATAATAAATAAGATGTTCATAAGGAATTGGATTTCTGCTATTTTCCCCATTATCTGTCAGTGTATATTCAATCGACTAAGATCGATTTTCTTCCGAGCGAGCTGAGTACTGAAGCTGTTTGTAAAACTTGACTTCGGAGGTTAACCCCCATGGATAAACTAACAATTTTCCCCCTTGAATTATTTTTATTTGCATGCGAGCATTTTTAAACATTGTAAAGGGGTAATTCTCCAAAGTTCAAAGAACTACTTGGCACCATAAGATAATGAAACGGACCGGCAGGAGATTTATTTACTGTTGCTTGGTCAAAATGAGTTTTTGTGAAGTAAAAAAAAATAAAAAAATAAAAAAAAATAAAAAAACCTTCTCTTCCTTGGAACTGTTTTCTCTTATGTTTTTAACAATTCAAATTCTAATGTCTAAAATTTCTATAAAATATTCATTATATTTCAAATCTACTTCCGATCTACTGTTAATATCATATTTCTACTATAATGTCTTTTAAAAGATCTAAATGAATTATTTAGAAAATGCAACAAATTCTTCAATTAAGCATGCTTTTGTCGATTAATTTAAAAATACAACAATTTTTTTTCAAGTTATATGATTAAACAATCCGTTTCTTCATCGTTGTGCGGTTATACTAGTTTCTCTTTCATCTTACTCAACTATGTTACCAATAGCTATTGATAGTATAATGTAGTGGTACACCACTCAGTTTAGCGGAAAATTATATTAAAAAAGGTACAAAATGTTATCGTATAACAATATTGGAGAAAAACACATACATCAACTAAAAGACAAGTACGAAAGGTTAGTAACAGGTAAAAACTGGTTGTGTAGTATTAAAGTTGTCAATGGATACCCAAAAAATCTGAAATTCGTCCGCATCTGCATCCGAAAGCGAATAAATATCTTATATCTGAAAAAGCGGATGCGGATGTGAATGCGGATATGTAGGCATCCGTATTCGAAAATTATCCGTCTGATTTTCTTCAAAATTATGCTTAAAATTATATGCATTTTAGTACAATGACAAATATTTATTTATAGTTTTATTAAGTTAGAGGTTTATAGAAAGTGCATGTTACAGTCCCAAAAAAGTGAAAAACGGAGCCATGGCGTCTTCCTCTCTAATTTCTTCAAAATCACAATCTAAGATAATCGCTAGATATGATTCCGATCACAGATCTGCAAAACCTCCTGATTTCTTTTTATCGAAACAACATGCAAAAGGGGGGCGTTCTTCAAATCGGGTTTTGCTTCGCAGTCCAGATTTGGGTTCCAATTTGGAATTTCCAGATCTTGTACCAAAAGATCGGGTAAATCCTAATTTACCTAACTCTATACAATCTAAAAAGTGGATTAATGTTGTAACAGAGAATAATCTTCATCAGAACGTCATTCAACTTGATTATTATGAGCCTATTATTAAAGATAATCTTAAAGTTGTTGCTATTAGTAATGATCTATTGAATAAGGCTAGGGATATATGGATCAATTCGATAGTCCTCTATGTTTATGGTAGCAAACCCTATTACAATTTCTTAAAAGACTATATATATATATAGCAATTGGAAACTGAAGGGTAATTATCAGCTTTATTCAAGAGATAATTAATGAGTTTTTTATCCTAAAATGTGAATTAGTTGAGGATAGTGAAAGAATTCTTGCTACAGGACCTTGCTTTTGTAACAAACGGTTGATTTATATGAAAAAGTGGATATCTGAAACGAAATTAACAAAGGAATTTCTAACTCTATTCCGGTTTGGATTAAATTACCCAATTTAGATCTTGACTTCTGGTCAATTAAAGCCATTAGTAGGATAACTTCCTTACTGGGTCAACCGATTAGAATGGACGGTTTCACAGAGAATACATGTAGAATTTCATATGCTAGAATTCTAGTAGAGATAAATATAGACTTTGATTTCCTGAAAGTGTTCCTATTCAATATGATGATGGTACAATTATTTGGCAAAGTGTAATATATGAATAGGTAGCTTATGCATGTTCTATATGTAAAGTTTTTGGGCACTCTGTTGATATGTGTAAGTCCACTAAGGTTTGGGTTTCAAAGAATACATCTAATATTACCAGTAGAATGGACCTAGATGATAAGAAGAATTTCCAGGATAAACATATGAAGGATATAGAGAAGCATCAAAATATTGAAACTGCTGGTAAGGATGTGAGTAACTCTGGAAGTCATATGATTCAACAGACAACTTTAGAGGCTTTGGCTGATAAATGTAACCCTCCTGTGTTGATGAAAATTGATAATAAGTGTGAATTGGGTACCTCGAGTAAGTAAAAAGAACTATCTACTAATAATGTATGCATGCAAGAGTACTATGAGCAAGATAATACAAGTGATAAGGATATTGTTGACTATGAAAGTAAATCAGTGGTCGATAGTCTCCTAGAGAATAGTAGTGAGGATCAATTTAAAATAGGAGTTGCAGTCAATGGTGATAATATGGATGAATCTGATAGTTCAGTTAGTAGTTTCAAGAGGAAAGTCAAATTTAAATCAGGCAAATTCAAAGGGAAAGGAAATCTAATGTGTCGTGAACCATTAGTGGAAACTAACCCTGAGTGGGTCAAACTAGTTACACAAATTCAGGTAGGTCTAAGTCAAAGAAGTCAAAAGATGAAGGGGGTACTTCAGTTGGGGTCATGTGTGGAGGAATTTCTAAAAAGCGATCTACTTGGTTGATGTTATCTATTCTTTTTTAGTGTTGAGCTTTTATACGCTTTTCCTTCTCTGTTCCTAGATTTTATTTTGAATTTGAACTGTGTTGTGAGTGGTGCTTATCAACCTGGTGTATATGGAGTTGTGATTAATGGTGTTGTTCTCTAATCTGTTGATGGATGGCATGTTATTCTTGGCTTTCTACTTGCTTCTGTTTATTGCTTTGGGTAGTTTGATCTTTGGGGTTTTCGTGATTTGCTTTGAGATTATCTTTGATGGGTTAGCTTGGATTTACGTTGGTGATGTAGATTTAGAGGAGTGTTTTCAAGTTTATTTTTGTTCCCAGTTGTTATTTAGTTGGTTTGGATGAAGCTTGCATGGCTGGTGCTTGATTTTGTTTAGCAACGGATTCTGTTTCTGTTTGGATTTCCTTCCGGGCATAGTGGGTTTTTTCCTACTGAGTATTGTCTGGTGGGTGCTCTTTTGTTTGTTGTTAGTTGCAGTTGGAGCTTATTTTGGTTTGGGATTTTGTAACAACCCGTAAAATGCGAGCCAGTTTGAAATTTTTATTTTGGCCATTTTAGCGAATTTTGAACATTTAAAATAGATTATTTTAAATAATAATCGACGAGAAATTTATTTTGAATATAATTCGAACGTATATATTATACGCGTCGTCGTTAGAATATAAATATTTATATATAATTATAAATAGAATTGAAAATGGCGCGGTAGTTCGATAATTCAATTTCAAACTTCAATTGAATGTACCGGGTGCAAAACAATCCGGATTTTAGTGAAACCAAAAATAATGGGATCTAATTGATAATATCTTTCCAACGAATCCGAAAAATCAAAAGTTCGTAGCGGGAATCAAAAGATATGTCCAGTTGAAAATTCTGAATAGTCGTTATGGAATTCAGGCCCTTAAAAATGGATATTTTGCAAACGACCTCGGATTTCGATGAAACCAGTTTTGTTGGGTCCGGGATGTAAAGTTATTGCTAGATTCCAAATTTCATAATTTTTCGAATCAATATGTGAGCGTGGCATAGGAAAACGTGTTTTGACCATTTCAGTTGATTTTAATCGACTGGAAATTGGCCATTTTTCAAACGGTCTCAGAATTCGACGAAACTAGTTTTGTTAGGACCGTATCGTCAATACGAAGCCAGAAAATATTTTTCTGGAATTTTTCTAGTTAGTATGCGACCCCGGTAATTTGAAATGTACGTTTAAAATTCAATATAGAGACTTAAATGTAAAATTAACGGAAACCGATTGTAACAGCCGAATCAGCTTATGATACATATCCCATTGTGTTCGGAATGGGGGTAAAACGCTATGGACGACAGGCGGTGGGCCTCGTTTCGAGGTCATAAGTAAAAGTCAACCCTTTGGCAAAGATTTAATAATTAAATAAAAAAAAAAAAAATAGAATCCCTCCTTTTCTCTTCTGCTTGGCCCCCCGATCCCTCATTCATTTATCAGTTAACAAAAAAAAAAAAAAAAAAGAAGAAGAAAACCTAATCTAAATCGCGCCGCCCCCTGACCTGGAAGCCGCCGCCGACGAAGACTCCGACGCCCCCTCCATCAGACCTCCTCCTTCCAGCGAAGCCTGGAACCCCTCGCGACATCCAATCGAGCCCCTCCCGAAACCTCGCCGCGACGCCTCCCTGAACCTCCACGAACGCCACCAGAGCCGCCGACTCCTCCTCCCCTTCGAAATCTCGGTGAGCATTTACGATAATTTCATTTTTTATTTTTATTTTCTGTTCTGCTAAAACTAAACTGCATTTTTAAGAAAACAAAACTGATTTATTTTTAGATCCAAAAACTGAATTTTTTTAAAAAAAGATGAAAACAGAATTTATAAAGAATAAAAACAGAATTTTCTAAAAGTTAAAAACTGAATATGTTTTAAAGTTAAAAACTGAATATGTTTTAAAAATAAAAACTGAATATGTTTTAAAAATAAAAACTGAATATGTTTTAAAAATAAAAACTGATTTATTTTTAATTAGGTTTAAAACTGATTTTGTTTAAAAGAATTTAAAATTGTTTTTAAATGATAGTAAAAACTGTTTTTTTTATAGGTTTAGAAAACTGAAAATTATATAAAGTAAAAACTGTTTTTTTTATAAATTAGAAAAGGTGAAATCTTTAAATTAGGAAAGGTGAAATCTTTAAATTAGAAAAGGTGAAATCTTTAAATTAGAAAAGGTGAAATCTTTAAATTAGAAAGGGTGAAATCTTTAAATTTGAAAAAGCGAAATATTTATAGTTGAAAAGGCGAAATATTTGAAAAGACGAGATCTTTATATAGAAAACATCGTAGTAAAAATTCGATTTTTTAAAAATATATGAAGTGATTATAAAAATATGATTTTTTTTAAATTGAAAGTGAATAAATAAAAATGTGATTTTTATTTTAAATACATCAATATAAAAATGTGTGATTTTTATATATGTAGTGACTACGGGCAACGAAGATGATAAAAAGGCGAGAATGAAGAAGATTTCTATCAAAGAAGAATCAAGATGAGTGGATAGCTTTCGGTGAGAACTTCTCACTCAAAATTCTTTTTCTAGTTATATATATATACTAGGATGTAGACGGTGTTTAGTAGCACCCGACACCCGTCCACAGACCATGGACTTGTTTGATTGGTTGTGTAGTTGGTTAGATTATTTGATTTGGATTGGATTGTTTTGGTGAAATTGAAATTGATATGATTGATGTGTGAATGGCGTGGGCCTTCACTAGACCGGGGATAAGGCTAGGCCTTGTCCCGTTTCTAGTATCGTGCCGTTATGCCGCCGAAATTTTCTGAAATAAGTTAGAAAAATAAAAATATCATTTTATTTAAAGAATGAACTGAATAGAAATTCATATGTTGGAATAAAATGTTATATCGTTAAAAATATAATTTTTAACGTGATGTGAATAAATAAAATATTCATTTACAAACCAGACGGTTTGTTTATGTACACTGATTTGACTGACGTTGATTGGGTCGATAAATTTTACACATCGCCCAACTGCACAAATAAAACATGTGTTTGATTGTTTGAAACCCCACACGGGTGTTAGGATGAAATTTGAAGTTCACTCATCCTGATTGATTAAATATGTCGATCGATTGATTGACAGACTGTTATAAGCGTAAAATATCTATATTTGATGCTTATACAGTGTAGTGCACTTTGGTTGATGTTCGATTGTTTATTATTGCTATTATATACATGTGTTGTATGGAATGCATATAATTAACGTCATATGGTGATTGATTGGGCCTCATTCCAATCGGGAAAGTAATGAATATTATAAAAGAAAATTCATGTGTTGAATATAAAAATAGTGATGTGTTGACAGTACTCATGTGTTGAGATTAGTCGTGTGTTGAAATAAATATAGATTCATGTGTTGAATGGGATAATATTCATTTGTTGGATAGAATAAAGAAGTTTTGAAAATATAAAGCCGTGTTGATTAGATTGACGCCATTTTGACGTAAACGATATTTATATCGATTTGAAAACGATTTCGAAATGAATTGAATTGAAAACGATTTCGAAATGAATTGAATTGAAAACGATTTCGAAATGAATTGAATTGAAAACGATTTCGAAATGAATTGAATTGAAAACGATTTCGAAATGAATTGAATTGAAGACGATTTCGAAATGAATTGAATTGAAGACGATTTCGAAATGAATTGAATTGAAAACGATTTCGAAATGAATTGAATTGAAAACGATTTCGAAATGAATTGAATTGAAAACGATTTCGAAATGAATTGAATTGAAAACGATTTCGAAATGAATTGAATTGAAAACGATTTCGAAATGAATTGAATTGAAAACGATTTCGAAATGAATTGAATTGAAGACGATTTCGAAATGAATTGAATTGAAAACGATTTCGAAATGAATTGAATTGAAAACGATTTCGAAATGAATTGAATTGAAAACGATTTCGAAATGAATTGAATTGAAAACGATTTCGAAATGAATTGAATTGAAAACGATTTCGAGATGAATTGAATTGAAAGCGAATTCGAAATGAATTCAAATTGAATTGAATAGAAATGAATTTTAAAACGAATTTATAAAGAAGAATTCAATTTTGATTTGAATTGAAATGGAAGTTGAAATTGTTTTGAAACGAATGTAGAACTATTTATAAAATTCGTTTTAAAAGGAAATCGACGAAATATATATAATATATATATATTATATATATTATATATATAATGGCCTGAATAGAACGCGCCGCGCCGCGGCAGTTCGTGAATTTCGACCATTTATTTCAAACGGACATTGCGGGAGATCCGACCGTCGGATTCTCCTAAAACCGGAACCGTTGGGTTCGTATCGAAAAGAGCTTTCCAATGAATATTAGAAATTTGAAATCTAACGGTTGGATTTGGAATTATGTCCAAATCAAATTCGAAAAAGGTCGCTGTAAGTGCAGTTCGATAGCCGTTGATGGAAATCGACTGTACGGGCCTTGATAAAATTATTAAAAATATTGATAATTTGTGTAAAATTATAATATGTGAATTGGAAAGAATTGGGCTGGAAAATTCCGCATTAGAAGGTAAAAATAGATTTTTATCGAAATGAACTAGTTTTGAACTAGAATTAAAATCAATTTATTTTTGAAATAAATAAATTGAATTTGAAAGTGATTTTGAAAATAATCGATAATTTCCAATACGTGGATTGGACTGGAGTTGAATCGAAATTATCTTCGGGATATTTCGATGTTCGTGACTATACAGATATTGTTATGGGAATTTGAAAGATATATTTTATATCGTTATTTCCAATACGATATATGTTGGTTTCAGAATTTGATATTGAATACAAGCCGATATATTTTCTATTCAAAGCCTTGTATTTAATATCAAATGTGATTTGGGTTTACCGTGGATCGTGTTTTAGATGACATTGGTGCTTTAACCCAGTTAAAGGCAAGATATTGATTTTTGAGAAGATTAAAACTAAGTGAAGTTTTAATGAATCTTTAATTAGATTAAAATGTGAATTGATAATTTTAATTATCAAAATCTGAAAAGTGATCGAGAGTGGAGTATCACCAGTTTTGCTCCAAAGCGATAGTTAAATCTTTAATTAGATTTGAACGTGAAATGGTAATTAATTTTACCGATAACACCGTGGTGTTAGATGTGGAGTATTACCAGTTTTCTCCATGGGATATATAGGTTGGGATTGGGAAATAAAATAAATAATTACTTCGGTGTGGTTCGTTAATCCCGACTAGTTTGAAGTGATATCCATGGGAGGATTAAAGAATAAATTTAGAAGAATTTATCTTGGATAAAATTAATGGGAACCTTTCCCTAAGAATGTGATTTTGTGGATAAGATAATATTCTGAATTGGAATGAGCCGTTTGTTGTGTTTGTGTAACATTCGTTTATTATATACGTGGGTTATTCAGAAAGGCCGGGTTTATACCCATTCTGAATAACCGATTCGACGAGATGTCGAAGATGAAGACGGTGGTTGAAGACCGGAAGTCTTCACATCGTTTGGGTGATTACTGATGATCTTGATTGGGCTGTACACCCAGGATGAGGGAATCAGTTGGTGATCGTCCAGACGTACCTGGAGATGGATGGATATGCGAGGAAAGTGCCTCCGGTTTCGTTCAGACCCAGAACGAACTTGTAAATGGATTGTGTGTCTGACATTGAATTTTATTCTGTGTTGATTGATCTCTATTAAATATACATCTGTTTGGCGGCGGAGAATTTATTCTCTTGCTTAACGCCCTTCTCTGAGACGTACGAGCTCAGAGGTTGTATATCGATGGACATCAGTCGCATGGAGTGAATTGCCAGTGTGGCATGCGTAAGTGGCAATTGATCAAGGCTTCTGTTGAAAAGCAAAGTCTTGTGGTTGATGATCAAAGCACGGCCTGTGTGGCTTAGCTTTGTGTATAACGTGAATCCGCGAGCCTCACAGCCCGGGATGGTGGTAAACTGATGGTTTGATCAGTATACATTTTTAGTGTAGTGGATTCGGTCGACCGATATTGAGCTTTGTGCTCGGAGGGATAGAGTAAGCGGTGTTTTCTCTTGCTGAGACGTAAGCCGCGGTGATACTTGAGTCCCAAAAAGTGCGGATGTGCATAGCGGTGTTTTCTCTCGCTGAGACGTAAGCCGCGGTGATTTGTACTACGCGATAGATCTTTCGAATCAGGAGCCACCATGATGGAAATCCAATTTCCAATACGTGTATTTCGGCTTTATTTGTAGAGCCTAGTATGGCGACATAGTGGGATGGGGCACTCATGCCGTCTATGATTTATATTTATGATTGAAATTGTTTTTGACACTATACACTTATTATAGTATCAAATGATTTGTTTTAACCGTATCAAGCATTCTTTGGCTGTTATAAGGGAAAACCCTATCCTCGGCTGCGTTGCATTGTGTGATGGGACCTGGGTCTTATAACAGCTTCATTTTTCTTTATTTAGCATTGCGCTGTTTGTTTCATGCACTGGTATTCTTGGGAGGAAACCCGTTCCGTGTTATACGGCGTGGTCCCTTGATTTACCTAATGATTTAAAATAAAGATTAATAACTGTTTTAGTTCTCACACCAGTCCCATGACTGACCTGGAGTTTATTGTTTTGACCTAAACTCTGGGTGCCCTTATTTTGACACGGGCAGCTAGTAGTTTTGGTTTTGCAGATTTATATTCACAGGATCCTGGTTTACAGCTGGAACGATATCCGGAAAGCTTTGTATCCGTATATCTCCTTCTAGTTGTGTATTGTATTATTTTCCGCTGCTATGTATTTAAATGTAATTTAAATCTCTGATATTTCTGTGTAATATTCATTTATACTCTGTATATTCTTGTAATCTGATGCATTGTTGTAATATACAATGAAATGTTCTTTTATATGCGTTCTGTTGTGGCTTGTTCTCGAACGATAGGGCGTTTCGAACGGTCTGGGTCGGTTTAGCGACTGGTTCGGACCGAGCGAAATTTCCTGTTCGTCACACGTGGTATCAGAGCTTTGGTTTACAGAGCTCGAGAACAAGGCACATTAGAACCATACGAAAGAATTCATCAGATATTGGATTAGCAATATCCAATTAGAATGACTCGTTAGAGATAGGATCAGTAGTATCCTAGAACGAGTGTGAAGAGTATATTTTTCAAATGAAAGCAATTTTGTTTTGAATATTTAAATCTCTTTATACGTATTTGATTATTTATTTATCTTGAATATGGACAATCGAGTATATATAGATTTCGCGTATACGCGTCATGAACGTATATTCGAAGTTTTAATATATTGGATAGATATAGCATCACACTCTAGTCGCCCGGAGATATTATTGATGATAGCGATCGCATCATCAACATTTATGTTCGTGTTTCGAAGGTGTGATTTTCTATATATTTCCATTAGACTGGTGTGAGAACCAAAACTTATATAGCTAGAATACATTGTTGTGAATTGGCATCAAAACATGATTTTTGTATATGTATCAAAATTATGAATTTGAAACGTTAGATTCACTAATTGATTGATGTTTGTGTTGTTTGTTTATTTGTTTGCTAATTTTTGAACCATTAGACCAAATATTGATTGGTATTGAAAATTGGTCGTATTTGCTTGCATATACATATACTTACATTGAACAGGTCATAGCAAGGAGGCTAGAGCCGAAGAATAAAATTTGTTTGCCCGACAAATAGGTACATGTTTACTACATAATTTCCTGTTTTGTTTGGGTGATGATGATTTTGTGAGCCTATTGGCTAGCCGCTTGGCTTTTTCTTTTTCTTTTTGAGATCTGAAGGACCGGGGAAGCTATTTGAAATTCCCCGATGCTCCCGGTGCAGGGGAGGTTATGGCGAAATTTTTCGAAAATTTAGGGTGTTAGCCAAATTTTTGAAATTTTGAAAATTCTCAGAAACCAAAGGGTTGGAGAATGGAAGCCAGATCGAGCGTAGAGTTAATTAATCAAACCACTTTCGACTTTGTTCCTTTTCGGGGACGAAAAGTTTTAAGTGGGGGAGATTGTAACAACCCGTAAAATGCGAGCCAGTTTGAAATTTTTATTTTGGCCATTTTAGCGAATTTTGAACATTTAAAATAGATTATTTTAAATAATAATCGACGAGAAATTTATTTTGAATATAATTCGAACGTATATATTATACGCGTCGTCGTTAGAATATAAATATTTATATATAATTATAAATAGAATTGAAAATGGCGCGGTAGTTCTATAATTCAATTTCAAACTTCAATTGAATGTACCGGGTGCAAAACAATCCGGATTTTAGTGAAACCAAAAATAATGGGATCTAATTGATAATATCTTTCCAACGAATCCGAAAAATCAAAAGTTCGTAGCGGGAATCAAAAGATATGTCCAGTTGAAAATTCTGAATAGTCGTTATGGAATTCAGGCCCTTAAAAATGGATATTTTGCAAACGACCTCGGATTTCGATGAAACCAGTTTTGTTGGGTCCGGGATGTAAAGTTATTGCTAGATTCCAAATTTCATAATTTTTCGAATCAATATGTGAGCGTGGCATAGGAAAACGTGTTTTGACCATTTCAGTTGATTTTAATCGACTGGAAATTGGCCATTTTTCAAACGGTCTCAGAATTCGACGAAACTAGTTTTGTTAGGACCGTATCGTCAATACGAAGCCAGAAAATATTTTTCTGGAATTTTTCTAGTTAGTATGCGACCCCGGTAATTTGAAATGTACGTTTAAAATTCAATATAGAGACTTAAATGTAAAATTAACGGAAACCGATTGTAACAGCCGAATCAGCTTATGATACATATCCCATTGTGTTCGGAATGGGGGTAAAACGCTATGGACGACAGGCGGTGGGCCTCGTTTCGAGGTCATAAGTAAAAGTCAACCCTTTGGCAAAGATTTAATAATTAAATAAAAAAAAAAAAATAGAATCCCTCCTTTTCTCTTCTGCTTGGCCCCCCGATCCCTCATTCATTTATCAGTTAACAAAAAAAAAAAAAAAAAAAAAAAAGAAGAAAACCTAATCTAAATCGCGCCGCCCCCTGACCTGGAAGCCGCCGCCGACGAAGACTCCGACGCCCCCTCCATCAGACCTCCTCCTTCCAGCGAAGCCTGGAACCCCTCGCGACATCCAATCGAGCCCCTCCCGAAACCTCGCCGCGACGCCTCCCTGAACCTCCACGAACGCCACCAGAGCCGCCGACTCCTCCTCCCCTTCGAAATCTCGGTGAGCATTTACGATAGTTTCATTTTTTATTTTTATTTTCTGTTCTGCTAAAACTAAACTGCATTTTTAAGAAAACAAAACTGATT
Source organism: Allium sativum (assembly GCA_030737875.1). NCBI lineage: Eukaryota > Viridiplantae > Streptophyta > Magnoliopsida > Asparagales > Amaryllidaceae > Allium > Allium sativum. Next base: position 44,248,968 of record CM060915.1, on the reverse strand, counting down.
TATTTTTAGATCCAAAAACTGAATTTTTTTAAAAAAAGATGAAAACAGAATTTATAAAGAATAAAAACAGAATTTTCTAAAAGTTAAAAACTGAATATGTTTTAAAGTTAAAAACTGAATATGTTTTAAAAATAAAAACTGAATATGTTTTAAAAATAAAAACTGAATATGTTTTAAAAATAAAAACTGATTTATTTTTAATTAGGTTTAAAACTGATTTTGTTTAAAAGAATTTAAAATTGTTTTTAAATGATAGTAAAAACTGTTTTTTTTATAGGTTTAGAAAACTGAAAATTATATAAAGTAAAAACTGTTTTTTTTATAAATTAGAAAAGGTGAAATCTTTAAATTAGGAAAGGTGAAATCTTTAAATTAGAAAAGGTGAAATCTTTAAATTAGAAAGGGTGAAATCTTTAAATTTGAAAAAGCGAAATATTTATAGTTGAAAAGGCGAAATATTTGAAAAGACGAGATCTTTATATAGAAAACATCGTAGTAAAAATTCGATTTTTTAAAAATATATGAAGTGATTATAAAAATATGATTTTTTTTAAATTGAAAGTGAATAAATAAAAATGTGATTTTTATTTTAAATACATCAATATAAAAATGTGTGATTTTTATATATGTAGTGACTACGGGCAACGAAGATGATAAAAAGGCGAGAATGAAGAAGATTTCTATCAAAGAAGAATCAAGATGAGTGGATAGCTTTCGGTGAGAACTTCTCACTCAAAATTCTTTTTCTAGTTATATATATATACTAGGATGTAGACGGTGTTTAGTAGCACCCGACACCCGTCCACAGACCATGGACTTGTTTGATTGGTTGTGTAGTTGGTTAGATTATTTGATTTGGATTGGATTGTTTTGGTGAAATTGAAATTGATATGATTGATGTGTGAATGGCGTGGGCCTTCACTAGACCGGGGATAAGGCTAGGCCTTGTCCCGTTTCTAGTATCGTGCCGTTATGCCGCCGAAATTTTCTGAAATAAGTTAGAAAAATAAAAATATCATTTTATTTAAAGAATGAACTGAATAGAAATTCATATGTTGGAATAAAATGTTATATCGTTAAAAATATAATTTTTAACGTGATGTGAATAAATAAAATATTCATTTACAAACCAGACGGTTTGTTTATGTACACTGATTTGACTGACGTTGATTGGGTCGATAAATTTTACACATCGCCCAACTGCACAAATAAAACATGTGTTTGATTGTTTGAAACCCCACACGGGTGTTAGGATGAAATTTGAAGTTCACTCATCCTGATTGATTAAATATGTCGATCGATTGATTGACAGACTGTTATAAGCGTAAAATATCTATATTTGATGCTTATACAGTGTAGTGCACTTTGGTTGATGTTCGATTGTTTATTATTGCTATTATATACATGTGTTGTATGGAATGCATATAATTAACGTCATATGGTGATTGATTGGGCCTCATTCCAATCGGGAAAGTAATGAATATTATAAAAGAAAATTCATGTGTTGAATATAAAAATAGTGATGTGTTGACAGTACTCATGTGTTGAGATTAGTCGTGTGTTGAAATAAATATAGATTCATGTGTTGAATGGGATAATATTCATTTGTTGGATAGAATAAAGAAGTTTTGAAAATATAAAGCCGTGTTGATTAGATTGACGCCATTTTGACGTAAACGATATTTATATCGATTTGAAAACGATTTCGAAATGAATTGAATTGAAAACGATTTCGAAATGAATTGAATTGAAAACGATTTCGAAATGAATTGAATTGAAAACGATTTCGAAATGAATTGAATTGAAAACGATTTCGAAATGAATTGAATTGAAGACGATTTCGAAATGAATTGAATTGAAGACGATTTCGAAATGAATTGAATTGAAAACGATTTCGAAATGAATTGAATTGAAAACGATTTCGAAATGAATTGAATTGAAAACGATTTCGAAATGAATTGAATTGAAAACGATTTCGAAATGAATTGAATTGAAAACGATTTCGAAATGAATTGAATTGAAAACGATTTCGAAATGAATTGAATTGAAGACGATTTCGAAATGAATTGAATTGAAAACGATTTCGAAATGAATTGAATTGAAAACGATTTCGAAATGAATTGAATTGAAAACGATTTCGAAATGAATTGAATTGAAAACGATTTCGAAATGAATTGAATTGAAAACGATTTCGAGATGAATTGAATTGAAAGCGAATTCGAAATGAATTCAAATTGAATTGAATAGAAATGAATTTTAAAACGAATTTATAAAGAAGAATTCAATTTTGATTTGAATTGAAATGGAAGTTGAAATTGTTTTGAAACGAATGTAGAACTATTTATAAAATTCGTTTTAAAAGGAAATCGACGAAATATATATAATATATATATATTATATATATTATATATATAATGGCCTGAATAGAACGCGCCGCGCCGCGGCAGTTCGTGAATTTCGACCATTTATTTCAAACGGACATTGCGGGAGATCCGACCGTCGGATTCTCCTAAAACCGGAACCGTTGGGTTCGTATCGAAAAGAGCTTTCCAATGAATATTAGAAATTTGAAATCTAACGGTTGGATTTGGAATTATGTCCAAATCAAATTCGAAAAAGGTCGCTGTAAGTGCAGTTCGATAGCCGTTGATGGAAATCGACTGTACGGGCCTTGATAAAATTATTAAAAATATTGATAATTTGTGTAAAATTATAATATGTGAATTGGAAAGAATTGGGCTGGAAAATTCCGCATTAGAAGGTAAAAATAGATTTTTATCGAAATGAACTAGTTTTGAACTAGAATTAAAATCAATTTATTTTTGAAATAAATAAATTGAATTTGAAAGTGATTTTGAAAATAATCGATAATTTCCAATACGTGGATTGGACTGGAGTTGAATCGAAATTATCTTCGGGATATTTCAATGTTGGATTTCGTGACTATACAGATATTGTTATGGGAATTTGAAAGATATATTTTATATCGTTATTTCCAATACGATATATGTTGGTTTCAGAATTTGATATTGAATATAAGCCGATATATTTTCTATTCAAAGCCTTGTATTTAATATCAAATGTGATTTGGGTTTACCGTGGATCGTGTTTTAGATGACATTGGTGCTTTAACCCAGTTAAAGGCAAGATATTGATTTTTGAGAAGATTAAAACTAAGTGAAGTTTTAATGAATCTTTAATTAGATTAAAATGTGAATTGATAATTTTAATTATCAAAATCTGAAAAGTGATCGAGAGTGGAGTATCACCAGTTTTGCTCCAAAGCGATAGTTAAATCTTTAATTAGATTTGAACGTGAAATGGTAATTAATTTTACCGATAACACCGTGGTGTTAGATGTGGAGTATTACCAGTTTTCTCCATGGGATATATAGGTTGGGATTGGGAAATAAAATAAATAATTACTTCGGTGTGGTTCGTTAATCCCGACTAGTTTGAAGTGATATCCATGGGAGGATTAAAGAATAAATTTAGAAGAATTTATCTTGGATAAAATTAATGGGAACCTTTCCCTAAGAATGTGATTTTGTGGATAAGATAATATTCTGAATTGGAATGAGCCGTTTGTTGTGTTTGTGTAACATTCGTTTATTATATACGTGGGTTATTCAGAAAGGCCGGGTTTATACCCATTCTGAATAACCGATTCGACGAGATGTCGAAGATGAAGACGGTGGTTGAAGACCGGAAGTCTTCACATCGTTTGGGTGATTACTGATGATCTTGATTGGGCTGTACACCCAGGATGAGGGAATCAGTTGGTGATCGTCCAGACGTACCTGGAGATGGATGGATATGCGAGGAAAGTGCCTCCGGTTTCGTTCAGACCCAGAACGAACTTGTAAATGGATTGTGTGTCTGACATTGAATTTTATTCTGTGTTGATTGATCTCTATTAAATATACATCTGTTTGGCGGCGGAGAATTTATTCTCTTGCTTAACGCCCTTCTCTGAGACGTACGAGCTCAGAGGTTGTATATCGATGGACATCAGTCGCATGGAGTGAATTGCCAGTGTGGCATGCGTAAGTGGCAATTGATCAAGGCTTCTGTTGAAAAGCAAAGTCTTGTGGTTGATGATCAAAGCACGGCCTGTGTGGCGTAGCTTTGTGTATAACGTGAATCCGCGAGCCTCACAGCCCGGGATGGTGGTAAACTGATGGTTTGATCAGTATACATTTTTAGTGTAGTGGATTCGGTCGACCGATATTGAGCTTTGTGCTCGGAGGGATAGAGTAAGCGGTGTTTTCTCTTGCTGAGACGTAAGCCGCGGTGATACTTGAGTCCCAAAAAGTGCGGATGTGCATAGCGGTGTTTTCTCTCGCTGAGACGTAAGCCGCGGTGATTTGTACTACGCGATAGATCTTTCGAATCAGGAGCCACCATGATGGAAATCCAATTTCCAATACGTGTATTTCGGCTTTATTTGTAGAGCCTAGTATGGCGACATAGTGGGATGGGGCACTCATGCCGTCTATGATTTATATTTATGATTGAAATTGTTTTTGACACTATACACTTATTATAGTATCAAATGATTTGTTTTAACCGTATCAAGCATTCTTTGGCTGTTATAAGGGAAAACCCTATCCTCGGCTGCGTTGCATTGTGTGATGGGACCTGGGTCTTATAACAGCTTCATTTTTCTTTATTTAGCATTGCGCTGTTTGTTTCATGCACTGGTATTCTTGGGAGGAAACCCGTTCCGTGTTATACGGCGTGGTCCCTTGATTTACCTAATGATTTAAAATAAAGATTAATAACTGTTTTAGTTCTCACACCAGTCCCATGACTGACCTGGAGTTTATTGTTTTGACCTAAACTCTGGGTGCCCTTATTTTGACACGGGCAGCTAGTAGTTTTGGTTTTGCAGATTTATATTCACAGGTACCTGGTTTACAGCTGGAACGATATCCGGAAAGCTTTGTATCCGTATATCTCCTTCTAGTTGTGTATTGTATTATTTTCCGCTGCTATGTATTTAAATGTAATTTAAATCTCTGATATTTCTGTGTAATATTCATTTATACTCTGTATATTCTTGTAATATGATGCATTGTTGTAATATACAATGAAATGTTCTTTTATATGCGTTCTGTTGTGGCTTGTTCTCGAACGATAGGGCGTTTCGAACGGTCTGGGTCGGTTTAGCGACTGGTTCGGACCGAGCGAAATTTCCTGTTCGTCACAGATTTGGGCTTTTATTGTTGAATCTTTTCTTGCTGAGCTTAGTAGTGTGGTTTTAGTTTGTAATATTTAAGTGTCTGTTCGTTGTGATTTTGTTGCTTAGGTCGGAGCTGGATTTGTTTGTTTTGTACAGTATTTGTTTTCTTATGTAGTCTGCATTTAGTTCCAGCTCTATCCTGTATATGTACTCTTTTCCTGTTAATTTAAGTAGGGGTGGGCACGGTCGGTTAACCGATTCAATCGGTTAATTTTTTCGGTTAACCGCAAAACAACAGCGGTTCGGTTAACCAACTTCGGTTAATTATGGCTCTGGTTAACCGACCGAACCGCCAAAAATTAACCGCGGTTAACCGCTCTATTTAAGCGGTTAACCAATTAACAAGAACGGTTAACCATTAATCGGTTAACCGCCTATATTCATCAGTTAACCAGTAAAACTGCAACACAAGGACTATGATACCATGTCAACAATTGAAATTATACGTTAATGCATTACAAGCAATTGTTCCAGTACAAAATTTTGCAATTCGCAAGCATCATTTACTTCAATTCTCAATTACTCAGTCCAGCATTATTACACACTTACAATGACTGTACATGTACAATTTGCTCAGTCCAGCATCATTTACTTCAAGATCCAAGGTTGATGGCTTGATGCACAATTTTCTTCCTACTCCAAAGACATTGACTTTAGCCAAAAAGGTAATATACAAAAACCTGAAATCTAGCAAAACTTGTAAATGTGATAACACAATAGAATAAAATTGTGTGATAATAATTATCATCCAATTTTACTTCAAGAGAAAGTAACACCATCCATATATTAGAGTATACAAGTGAATGGGTAACATATATCCATCAGAGCCAGCAAATGAACATTGTAAGCAAAGTAGCAAACCAGCACTCAGATAAATGTACATCATATAATATTTCCTTATCAGGTCTAAAGTCCATTTTCGAACTTCATGGCCAGCACAGTTGTTGCCAGAGCTGACAACATTTTAAATCACAAGCAACGATAGGAAATCCTCAATTGCGTTTTAATCGGGCACCAAACCTATCATCGATCTAATCGAGATGCTCTCATATGAATAACAAAAGAAAAACTAACATTTGAATTCGATATTGTTAGACTAGATCTGCTGAGTAATTGTAATTATCTATACATGAAATGAAGGCGGGTCTAGGGATTTCCAGAATGAGAGGAAAAGGAAATTAAAGCAGCGTATGCTTTTCCACTTTAGCCTTTTTAGGCATGAAATGTTCAGGTTGGTTACGGTAAATATGAATACGACCTGTTTCGTTTGAAACTTGGTCGGTTAATGGTTAACCGCGGTTAATGAAAGTGTTATCCGTTAACCGAACCGACTTTTAGCGGTTAATGTCGGTCGGTTAACCGAAAGTTCGGTTAACCGAAAAAATCGGTTAAGGCGGTTCGGTCGACGTTGGTTAAATCGGTTAAGTCGGTTCGGTCGGATAAATGCCCGCCCCTAAATTTAAGTACCCTTTCCTTCAAAAAAATAAAAGTTAGAGGTTTATATTATATGCACTAAATGCGTATTAACTACTCAAATCTATTTATTTTTATCATATTTGATTACTTTTAACACTTTTGTCGTTAATGAGATTGAAAAATATGTATATTAAACTAAAATTTTCCACTTGTGTTTCTGGATTTATAGGTCGTTAGCGGATAGGATAATCATCTGATATTCGTCCGTATTCGCGGATACAGATATTCGATATCCAAAAATGAGTTCGGATGCGGATACAGATATGGCATTATCCGTATCCGAAAGTATCTAGATTTATGGCACTATGCGGATACGGATATGGATATGACACCATGTTCAATTCTTTTGCATACATATCGCTATGGCAAGTTGTTAACCGACCTTTTGGTCCGGTTCCCAAAGAGCATACCAGGCCCATCCGACTCGACCCATCGCGTGGCACTAAAGCCCAAAGTGTCGCCAGAATAATAAGGGTCTAGGCCCAGATGGAGTCACGTGAGCATAAGCCTCACAACACCTCTATAACACAAATTTCGTATCCGTCGAAGTATACTCAACACAACACTGCATCATGTCTATCATATGCCCTCGCACCACATTGCATCGCATCCCACAACTCGCCTCCACATCGCATCCCCATTCTCCACATCACAGCCCATAGACGCAATATATCGCATCCCAGTGGATAGGGCTGCACACAACCCGTATCCTATCCGACCCAACCCACCAACCCGATCCAACCCACATAAACCCAACCCATCCTAGTTCAGGTCGAATATGGTTACAATTTGTAACTCATACTGTATATGGGTCGGGTATGATATTTTGTTCTACCCAAGCCTATTTTAACCCAACCCAACCCTATATTAGAAAACTAATTTAATACCAGCCCACTTAAAATTAAAATAGTCCAATCCTAGAATAATGTTTATGTATTCTATAGTTAATATACAAGAAAAACATATTTCCTGGCAATCCAAACTAGATAGAATTTGGAAAAGATATTTTAATGTATTTTAAAACGAAACACTGGTTCTACTGTGTAGTGAATTAATTTAATATGAAGTGTTTTGCAATGAAATTATAATAAGATATGTGGTATAATGGATCCATTATTTTAAATGCGTTATGCTAGCTAAAATCCGATATATTATGCTTAATATTTTAGTATTTTTTTTTTAAAAAAATCTCTCATATTCTTTTTTTTTTTTAGTTTCATGCAACTCGACCCGACCCAACCCATACTTCAACCTAACCCATATCCAACCTCATATAGGGTCGGATACGGGTTGAACTATCTTAAACCTATACATATGCGGGTTGGATGAAGTACCTGGTCTAACCCAACCCATACTTTATGCAGCCCTACTGGATGCGATAATCCCCCCCCCCCCCCCCCCGATAGCGGTAAATCACATCCCTTTAGAGGGATGCGAAATTCTGCCATAGCGCATCGGAGGATGCGATTTTCTGGGCTCTGCTCGTCTAGGATGCGAAATTCTGATGTGTGGTCCCCAAATCTCACATACTCCCACTTAACCCACTACTTATAAATACCCCCTTGCTCATTCCTCATAAGGGTTGGATTTTAATTCATTTGACAGCTCTACAAGCTCCTAGGACACCATTAATGGCAGCATAGCTCTTGAGGACGAAGAAGACTACATACTTTTTTCCCAAGACTTGGCATATGAAAACTATGACTCCAAAATACTTAGAACAAATTGTAATCAAATGTCATAACGATGTTCAATGCTTGTAACTCTCATTTGTGAATAAAGATCAACAAAAGCCTTCAAAAGTGGATGTAAGTCCCTCACGGGGCCGAACCACTATAAACCTCTGTGTTATTTACTGCTTTCCGCACTTTAATTTTCAATACGTGAAACGCTAATTCTCGAGTTTAGAGAATCTTTTGGTGTGACGACCATTTTTATCGTCAATGCTTTGGTGCTTTCACTGAGAACTTAAACTTACTTCTTTTCATGCATTTCCATCTCGACTTCAATGCGTTACTCAAGTTTATACTCAACCTACCGCTCGAGTCCGCTTACTATGGTTAAGCGATCAAAGAATCTGATTACCGAACCCTCCGCATTGGCCAACATTGCTTCTTCTCAGCAACCTCAATCAACGGAGAACCCAACCGACATAGATATCATTCCTTTTATGGACCCCAATGCTCCTACAACTCAAGCGCAGCTCTTCGTGCTTAATAAGAAATTGGAGGATATAACTCGAGATCTCAATGGCACATTAAAGATGAACATTGAGCTAATGCATCGATTTCAGTAAAATCAAAGTCTTTTCGCTCAACTCCAACTTAATCAGAACAATGCTCGGTCGCAGCTCAATGCCTCGGAAATTTCTTCTTCCGATATCCAGGGCCGAAACCAAAGAAAGAGGACGACTCTCAATGGAAATGTCCTCTCTAACACTAATGCCCACGAAAATGGAAACGGTAATGGAACTATTGTAACTTTCAATAAGGGAACGTGTCAACGGGTCCATTCTTGGTTGGTTATTAATGATGAACCAAGTCCTAGTAGCTGACCCCCTCCTCGACAAAACCCAACTGTCACTGCTCTGAACTTGGGGCATACGCTTCCAGCAACCCAACAGGCCCAAGTGTTGCTTAATCGAAATCAATTGGCTCAGTCTTATCAACCATACCAGAATCAGGCGAACAATGCCGATGACATGGATGAGGATGATCTCGATGTTCATCCCCGAAGACGTCCACGACCCAGGACCCCTAAGGTGAACCACGACCGCTGGATTATAACAGAGGTTCAACCTACATATCTCTCCGACATGGTTTAATCGATCATGAGAGACATGCGAGGGAACGTCAATGATGTGTGGGAAAACAACATGAGACATATCCCTTTCACCAGGGCCGTGCACGAAGCCAAGTGGCCCCGACACTTCAACATGCCACAACTAGCACCTTACGGGGGGAGACTGGCCTCTATGGCTTCTTAAACCGCTACGAGTGGCACATGGACTCTAGTCGGGCCACAAATGCCATCAAGTGCAAATGCTTCCCAGTTTTCTTGGAAGACACAGCTTTGCATTGTTTTACTCGACTCCTGGCACGATCCATAGCTACCTTCGACCAACTAGCTTCCAAAATGGTTAAACAGTTCAAAATGCACATGTCCATGCCGAAGAATACTCTCACTCTCTCCAACCTCTATCGGGGCCCAATAGAAACCCTCAAAATCTACCTCGAGTGCTTCAACACCGCCCTCACTGAGGTTAAAGATTTGAAGTCACGCACAGTCCTTGTCTGGCTTGCCAAAGGCGTCCTTCCTAGCTCTGAGTTCGAATCGTGGGTCGACAGAAAGAAACATAAGACTCTAGAATCTTTCTACGAGAAGGCCGGATAGTTCCTGTTTTAAGAGGAAGCACGACGCAATAGGGCTGCTCAAGGCGACCACCCCAACAATCCACACACTAGCACTATCGTCGATAGTGTTAAAGGAAAACAATTCAGAGAATCTTCTGACAAGGGTAAAGGGGTGATTCCTTTTAAACCAAAGCTAAATAACGACAAACACGGCGGTCCCAACAACCAGGCTCCTGAAGATCCCAAGAAGCACGATTGTTATCCCACTACAGGAACGACACTCAGCTCAACCGAGAGCTGGAGGCCACCTACTTGGAGACCTGTAATACTCATCAGTACAAAAAGCCCAACACAAGGGAATCTACCGACCATGAGAAGAACTCTGGCAAGTATCGCAGATTCCATGATATGTTTGGGCGCAACACCAACAACTATTGCCACCTCAAGGATGCGATCGAAATTAAAGCTCATCTGCGAGAAACGTCTAAAATAATATGTTCAGCATCCTTCTCCTTCTAAAGCAGCCGCAGGCCCTTCATCGCTCGTTCTCCCTCCCTTTATCCATTGTGGCCCCATGGATGTCCCACCAGAGACCACGTGGCATCGTGATCAATACTATCTGCAGTAGGCCTCACCACACACATGACAAATTTTGTAAGATGGAGCAGTATGCCAACTCCATTAAGCATGCCAACTGTGAAGCATGCTCTTCCTTGGACGAATCTGTCCCCGCCAAGCTCCAACAGATGATGCAGGATGGTACTGCTATGGTAATTGAGATCCCAACTATAGACCCTCTTGTTATCTCTACACACCGGCCTATGTTCGAAGAATCCTCATAGATTTTGGAATCTTAGTCAACATTATCTTCAAGTCGGCCTACGACCAGATAAAGCTTGAGGCCAAGGACTTGAAGTCCTGTCATGCCACGATCCATGGCTTCGACGGTTCTTCCAACCAACCCGTGGGCATGGTCGACCTGTCAGTTGAACTTGGAGACGGGGATCGGAGTCGGGTCTAAATCCTTACCTTCGTAGTGATCGACATCATCTCTCCCTATAATGTCTTCTTCAGATGTCCATTCCTTGTAGAGTTCCGAGTCTGCATGTCGCCATGGTCCCTTCTAATGAAATTTCCAATAAAGAATGGGATCGGTACAATCAAGGGCGTCCAAGCAACTGCGAGAGCCTGCTATCTCGCCGAGTGGAAGGATGTGGTCAACAAGGTGAAAGGCAAGACAGTGCGTCCGCCTTCTTGTGCCAAGACCGCCTCCATATAGCAATCAAAGGTGTCTTAGCCCTGGCTCAGACGCCACTGTTGTTTTTCCGACGATCTCGATCAAAAGGAAGACGAAGAGCCCGATTTTGAGAGGGCTACCCCAGTAGAACTAACGGTGGATATTCCGATCAACCTTGCGGACCCAACAAGGGTCTTAAAAGTTGGATTGCAACTTCACCCCTCAATAAAGGAAGAGTCGTGGGCTTCTTAAGGGCTAACCTCGACGTATTTGCTGGGACCCACTCAAACATGTGCGGCATCGACCCAGGAATCTCTTGCCACATGCTAAGTATCGACCCGAAGCATCTTCTTGTCAAACAGAAGCGTCGAATCTTGGGAACTGAAAGATCGACCACACTTAAAGAGGAAGTATATAGGCTACTCGACAACGGCTTCATCCATGAATCCCTCTACCCCGAATGGATCTCCAACCCGATCTTGGTCAAGAAAAAAATGGCAAGTGGCGAACGTGTGTCAACTACTTACACTTGAACAAAGTCTTCCCAAAGGACAGCTTCCCATTTCTGAAGATCGACCAGCTAGTTAACTCAACCGCCGGCTACCAGCTTCTCTCCTCCATAGATACGTACTCAAGCTACAATCAGATTCCCGTGTGCCTTCCAAACCAGGAACACACTTCATTCATAACTAACCTTGGGCTCTACTGTTATGTCGTCATGTCTTTCGGTCTCAAGAACGCTGGAGCCACTTATCAATGCCTGGTCAACCACATGTTCAAAGACTGGATCGGGAGATCTGTAGAGGTTTACGTGGAGATATGCTCGTGAAGACAAGAATATCGAACAACCATGTCAATGCCTCGTCGAAATGTTCGGTGTCCTCCATAAATATGGCATGAAACTCAATCCCTTGAAATGCTCTTTTGGCGTTGCATTGGGAAAATTCCTGGGTTTCATTATCAATTCACGCGGCATCGAAGCCAATCTAGAAAAAATCAAGCTATCTGGGATGTCCGAGTCCCTCAGAGCATCAAGGATGTTCAAAGCTTAAACGGAAAAATGGTCGCCCTAAGTTGATTCATCTCTAAAGCTACTGACAATTGCATTTCCTTTTTTTAACTTGCACAGAAAATGGAAGCGCAATTTCACATGGACATCGAAGTGCATTGCTGCATTTCAGGACCTCTTGAATCACTTAGAGTGACCACCTATCTTGTTAAAACCCGTGGATCACAAAGACTTATACCTCTATTTGGTTGTTTCCATGCAAGCAATTAGCTCGACGCTTGTGCGCGTACAAGATCACGTCCAACGGCCTGTTTACTACATCAGCAAGGGATTGACATGGGCGAAAAAGAATTATCTGAAACTTGAGAAGCTTGGTTACTGCCTGTTGATTTCTTCTTGGAAATTACGGCCTTACTTCCAGTCCCATCCAATCAAAGTCTACATTGACCAGCCGCTACGACAGGTTCTGCAACGACCTGACGCATTTGGGGGACTTTTGAAGTGGAACACATAGTTAAGCTAATTCAAGATTACTTTCATCCCGCATCGAGCCATCCTCAGACAAGCCCTCACAAACTTCATAGTGGAGTTCACAATTTCCGAGGAGCCTTCTTCGTAAGGCTGCAAGCCGCCGAACATTCAATGGAAACTATTCATGGATGGATCCTCTAACAGTCTGTGTTCTGGCGCCATAATCATACTCGTCACTCCTGAGAAACGATCGATTTGTTATGCTTTGAAGCTTGACTTCCCTACTGCCAACAACGATGAAAAATATGTAGTCTTATTCGTTGGGCTCAGAATTGCAATCGAGCTTAACATCAAGGCTATCCAGATTTACTCCGACTCACAACTCATCGTATGCCAAGTGTAGGGCGAATATCAAGCCAAGGGAGCACGACTCGCTCCCTACCTTGCTCGGGTCCGCGAACTGCTCACCAACTTTGACCACTACATAATCACGCACATCCCTCGAGAACAAAATGAGAAAGTTAATTATTTGCCAAACTGGCAAGCTCTGGAGATGCGCAACCCCCCAGTCGAAGTGCTCGATTCTCCAAGCATCGATCAGATGAAAATTGATTTGGTTGCAACGACGGATATCAAGCCCGAGCCAGAGTCATGGATGACACTGATCAACAACTACTTACAACACGGAATCCTCCTTGAGTGCCACAAGGAAATACGAGCACTCATCCGTAAATCATCTCGCTACATCATTCAAGATGGAGTGCTCTACTAATGGGGATTCTCTGTTCCATTACTCTGGTGTGTAGCCTACAATGACGCCGACCGTGTGTTACTGGATGTGCACGAAGGCGAGTGCGGTGACCACACTAAGGGGAAAACTCTAGCAAGGAAAATTCTCAAATATGGTTACTTCTGGCCCACACTTGACCAATATGCCACAGACTATGCCCGCAAGTGCAACAAATGCCAGAGGTTTTCCAAGATTCCAAGAGCCCCACCTACCGAGCTAACACAAATGGTCAGTCCTTGGTCATTCTCCATGTGGGGAATAGATATCATCGAAACTCTTCCAATAGCCAGAGGCGGTGCATGTTATGCTATTATCGCGATTGGTTACTTCACCAAATGAGCAGAAGCCGAGGCCCTTAGCACAATCACTACTAAGAAGGTAATCAACTCTGTCATCCGCAACATCATCACCCGATATATGGTCCCCCAAGTTATCATTTCAGACAACGGGACCCAGTTCGAGAGCATTAAGTTTAAGACATTATGTCGACGACACAACACTGAGAAGAAATCCTCAGTAGTAGCTCACCCTCAAGCCAATGGGCAAGTCGAGGCTATTAACAAAGTCATCAAATCCATCATCAAGAAGCCTTTGGAGAAGTCTGAAGGCCTATGGGTTGATGAGCTCCCTCTAGCCCTGTGGGCCTACCGGACCACCTATAAGTCAGCGACTAGTCATACTCCTTTCGCTCTGGCATACAGATATGAAGCTGTCATTCCCATTGAGCTCAAACTCCAATCTCATCGAGTCACTTACTAAGATTCAAAGACCAACCACGTTCTGCTCTTGTAATCACTCAACCTACTCGAAGAGAAAAGAGATGAAGCATAACTCAGAGCCGCCGCTCAGCGCCAACGAGACTCCCGATACTTCAACTCCAAAATCCGTCCAAAGCCCTTTGACATCGGTGACCTCGTCCTGAAGCGGATCTTGGGATAGGATCGTACGTCATACAACGGAGGCTTGGAGACAGAACCTTCAAGCTAGCAACCGTTGATGGCTCCGAACTCCCACGAGCATGGAATAGCGAACATCTCCGACGCTACTACACATAGCTTAATGTACAGATTTACTGCTTTCCAACAATGTTTTTTCTTCAAATTCAAGGCATTGTAAAGTAAAGGCCATTACTGCCAAAGTTATCAATAAATAAAGTTTCAGATGTCAATGTTCCTGGTGTATTTACTTTCTTCGTAGTATGTTCAAACAATTATTATAACCGACTTGCATACTCGAGCACACAACACTGGATCGAAACCCCGAAGCTTGGAACTGGTCCGCCAACTCGAGTCTCGAATCATCGACGAGGCCGAGTATAAATAACTCAACTCGAATCTCGAATCAATGACGAGGCTGAGTATAAATAACTCGACTACAGTCTCGAATCAACGACGAGGCCGAGTATAAATAACTCAACTCAACTCTCGAATTAAAGACGAGGCCGAGTATAAATAACCCAGGACGCTCATTCACTTGAGTGTCCAAACCCGTCTCGAATCAAAGACGAGGCTGAGTATAAACAACTCAGGACGCTCATTCACTTGAGTGTCCAACCCTATTCCTAAGTCTTGGACTTGGATGCAGCCCATCAGCCGAATGAGTATGACATTGACTGCTCATTCAGCTCCATCTGACCCGATGGATCTAGATTCGGGCAACAATTGGTGAACTAACGACGCCCTCATACTCTAACCCGAACGAAACGACGTGAGAATCTAAAGGACGAATCAATGACGTCCCCTATAAACTTCACACTACTCAAGACCTACGACTGAAAGGAGAGTCTCGGGAGCGGAGTCAACACATAAGCTTCACATGACTCAAGCATCGAGAGTGATACCCCGAGATGATGTTTGCTTAAGTGTAACGACAAGTATTTTTGCGCAAATACAAAAATTGGAAAGCATAGATGAACATTTGAACACTTAATACAAAATGTGATAAGAGAAAAGTCAACTAACACTTTCATTCACAACCAAAAGCCAACTACAACTGTCTATTCTTTTTAACGACGTGATGTAATGAAAACCACACCATGCCTCCAATAGCGAGGGCCATACTCACGTATCCTATCAGCCTACATAACCAAAAGTCTCCTATAACAATCACTTGGGCTAGTCGCCCTCCTCCTCCTCCTCCTCCTCCTTCTTCTTCTTCTTGCTCGAGTCACCGCTCGACGGCTCACAGCCTTTCTTCTTTTTCCTCTTTCTAAGCTGCTCCCTCCTTTCCCTTTCCTCCCCTTGGTCAGAGAAGATGACCTAAGAGCCACCAGTGTAATCTCTCCCTCTTACTTGTTGCCACTTGAGATCTCTGTGATTTCCTCGCCTCCTGGCAGGATCTTTCAGAGGTTTAGTGGTAACCTCACTGGAGAGCACAAGTATCATAGTTGTTCCCTATCCTATCTTCTACGCGGCCTTCCTAATCACTTTCTACTTCGCTGCCTTGCCAACCTTAAGCTTTTTGGCCTCATCGTCCTATAGCTTCTTAAATATGTCATCGACCAAGTCATGCATTGTATGCTCACTCGCCATATCAGCATCAGAAAACATGTACAGTGGACCACCTCCTTCACCCGATTTCTCCTTTAAACCTTCCATCCCTGTCCCAGGCTGTATGGGTTATGTTGGTCCGAAACCTATTGTCACTTCTGCTCCGGAGGAACCATCATGGTGAATAAAGAGCCTAATTAGTCTATTTCGTCTCCGTGTTACTATTCTTTCAAGCACTTGTGAGAATACAACTTTACCTACCAACACTTGAGGCGTAGTTTCGGTAGGCACAACTTTTCCACCAGCTGGTTGAAGGAAGCTCCCCAGTCCCAACCCTGGTCGATTGGGATTATATTCAGCTTCGGTGGGGCTGGGGCCTACGGACCGCTTGTAAAAATGAATGGCGTAGCTTGTTGTTGCTGGGAACGGCCTCCAACAAATTCATGAGCAACTACTAGGCTATCGGTTGTCATAATCTTCCCCTACGTAGTAGTAAGTGCCTCCTCCTTCGCCCTCTCAGCATCATCTGTCAGCAACTGTCTTCCCTCTTGTAGCAACATGCACTCTTTCTCATCCAAGTGTGAGAACATGAACTCAATCTCATCAACTGCCTCCACCTGCCATAGCTCAGTGTCGTACTTCAGCAACCTATCCCAAACCTGAGCCAGTGTCCGGGGTTAATCATTGATCCACGAGATTCTGCGAAATCGAAGCGCTTTGATGTACATTCCCCAGACATATGGCTCTAGAGCCATCTTCGCCTTGATCTCGGCATCCTCAATCTCATCTGCGAGCTCCTCCACCTCCTTTAGGTGCTTTGCCATTATCTCATCCATCTGGCTCAGCACCTCTTTAGTAGTAGCCTCAGTAGACTCCTTGTCTTTCTTAGCCTGCTTCAGAAGCCTCTTTAGCTCGGTGTTCTCATTTATAAGCCACTGGACCTCTTTATTTTCATCTTTTAACCTCTGGTTCTCCTTGACCAAGGCCTCGTTGTTCATGCGGAGCTGGTGCACTTCATCGTTTTCCTCAAGCAAACGATGATTCTCCTCCACCAGCCTTTGGTTCTCTCTTTGAGAGTCGTGTTATCAGTCTTCACTGAGACCATAGTGTTTTTGAATGTCGTCTCAGCATTACGTGCCTCTTCCTCTAGCTTCTTGTCCTTCTTCCTAATTGTGTTGTTTAAACAATAGAAAGTTGCACTTAAGTGTGTTGCTCGTATACGTGGAAACAATTACAATCCAAAGATGTGTCTTACCCAAATTGTTGTCCAGGTTCTGGACACTATCCTGTTTAGCTTCGAGGGCTAGCTCGTAGTTTTGCAACTCTACATTCTTTCAAAAAATCAACTCTGAGAGGTGCCCCGCATATTTTTTGAACTCTTTACAAAGGAGTGCAGTGATAAGTGGTGGGGATTTCGAGGATCTTGGCTAATCTCTATGTTAATGATCACCTCCATGACCCTGGGAGCGAGAAAAGGAATAGGACAGATCGGTCGCTTTCTTAAAACCACTTATCACTGCACTCCTTTGGGGTCAGTGGCCTCCAGCCCCCTGACCTCGGTATCTGCCACTATTACCATCTCAAACCATTTCACCTGCACGGAATAGACTCAAGGTTAGGTTCGAGCATCCTATACACACAAACAAATGTTGTGTTGAGCAGTGTTTATGAGTGTGTGCTTTAAGTGCACTCTCTACAGACCAGGTTGAGGCCCGCTTAAAGGGGTTATTTCCCCAACATGTAGTGTTAGACTCCCAGAACTTGTTCCGTTGGGCCAAGACAAAGTAACATCGATCAGGACCTTGTCCAAGTCCTTATACTGGTCCACTCTTTCCAGTGGTGCGGTGATCCCAAGGTAGTAACCGGGGAAACTGGCCAAGACGACACTCCTGCCCCCGTCTCAACGGTCGTTGATGGGACAGGGGTGGGCGACAGACTCTCTACTCTAGTGACCGTCTCTACATCACCGGTGCCGCCTCCACTAGTCCCTTCCTGAGTCGTGGCCTTGCGTCGCTTGGACACGATATGGGGCGCTTTACTTTTGAGTCCGGAGAACTCCCTTCTCCTTTAGATTCCGCCTTCCCATTTACTGCAGCGGCTGGCCAGTATATTGTACGTTTGGCAGGAAGCAAGCCCATCCGGCGAAGAACCTGCTCATCCAAGATGTTCTCTGTAGAACGAGCTTTTATCGAGGTAGCCCTCAATAGTTCAAGACGCTTCTAGTACACTTTGCCTTTGGGTGCCAGAGGAATCCCTGTTACAGAAACTCAAAATCAACTTGGAGCTCATGAATCGACTAATTTCAAGCCCAAAGCAATAAAAATACTTACTTCTGACCAACCAATGTCTTGCAAATCCATGAGGGCAGCGGACAAAGAGCCACTTTTGATTGGAAACACTAAGTCTACTCCACAACCCCTTGATGAATCGGGTGCTATGTATTGCCTTCGAGTAATACAAGGAAGGCACATTGGTAACTCTCCTCTTAATCTGAAATAGGGACCGGATGTTTTCTTCAGTAGGTTCTAAGTGCAGGTGCTTCCTGAATAAGATGCAGGTGCCAAGGAGGAAAGCATACCCATTCAGATGAAGCTGTGTTGGCGCTAAACAAAAATAACACGGGATATCTTGGATAAAGTTGCAAGTTGGGAGCACTCATCCAGAGGTACACATATACCTATTCCAGGCAGTATACCCATCTGGAGGTGTATGCACCTTGTCCTTCTTTTAGGGAACGTGGACGTCTTCCCAAGGTATGCTGAATCTTGTGCAGATGCGCCTCAGACCAATTTCATCCAAATGCGAAGGCACCGAATTCAGTGGATTATCAACAATAACCTCATCCACCATCATATTTGGCACCTCAAGGGTATCTCCTTCCTCAACATCTATGTCTTCTTCATCCTAGGGATTTTCTTCGGTGACAACAATCCCTTCTGAAACCGACAGTTCAGTTGGTTGCTTGGCCGTTTATTTTGAATCTTTCGGCTGTAAACCCTGGTCGGGCGCTTTCGGTGAACCTATGAGATGGGAGGGGATGGACTCTCCAGAAGTCTCAAGCTTGTTGTCCCCTGAACTAGTACTGCTAGCTGACCCAGATTGGGATGGCGAGTGCTAATAAGCTTCAACTTCCAAGATATGTTGTTTCTTGGACGATCTTGTTTCCATTGCAAAGTTATACTTTTAATATAGTTACATTAGACAACGCATTGAAAACTTGTACCCCTCGTGTTGGTGTAAACTAACATGTACATGCAGTAAAGTGCAATATTGATACGATTATAGTAAAAGACTTGGGACGTGGCAACGATCACTAATTCATAAAACTGTGACCATCGTCGTCATCAACTGATGTTGTCGAATTCGCATCGAGTCGCAGTTACATCGTGATTAGAACTGGGAAACAAGTCTAAGGTTCAATAGTCCAGTCTTGTGTCTATAGTCCGAGTTTATGCTCTAATCCTATATGCAAGTCTTAGTTATCAACTTTGGTCCAAATCCAAACGTATAAAACTGCGGGTACAACGCGAGTCAAGTAGTAGGTCTCATGGGATTCGAATTTTCGATAAGGGACGTAGGAAACATTCCCCAAAAGCTTCGCATCCCATGTCCTTAGTAACAATCCAATCCCCTCTGTCAAATGCCTGCATCACATCCACCAAAGGCGAAAATCTGCATCCTTAAGATGCATTCTTTCACATCCTTCAGATGCAAAAAATCACATCCCTTAAGATGCGAATTTTCGCATCCCTCGGATGCAAAAAATCGCATCCGTCTGGATGTGAATTTTCGCATCCCCTGGATGCGAATTATCGCATCCTCTAGGTGCGAATTTCCGCATCTCTAGAATGCGAAAAATCACATCCTTCTGGATGTGGGTTTCTGCACCATCAGGAGTCGATACGATGTGGCATCCCCTTCTTCTTCTCCCACCCCCCTTCTTCCTCACCACGCCTCCTGACCGTTCTCACTCCCCCAAACATTCAAGGCTGCATCCTCAGGCATTCGAAACTCGTTTCCCAATGCGATCTCGAACCTCAATCACGAGGATCTTAGCCGAGTTTAGTTACGATTTAGGAATCGATCATGGTTCAAATCTTACCAAAGTTCTTCGAGTTCAGATCGCTGTAGGGAAAAATTCGGAGATCCTAGGATGCGGAAAAAATCTTGGCAAGAAAATGTGAGATGTGTTGCGGGTTGAGGGGTTTTATACATGAGGGGAGGGAGAACGGGCCCGACCCGTTTCAATGCTTCATATCCCATCAAAGATGGGAAATTTAGTATCCCTTCCACGATGCGGAACTTTCATCCCATCAGGGGTGCAGAGTACTTCAAAAAAACAAAAACATATATACAATCTATAATTTATATATTTATGTATATATCAACTTATATATATATATATATACGTATATAAAAATGATGATGGATGAACGAGGATGAAATTTCCTAAACTTCGAGAAATTTTTGACTTGTAACTCTGGTTACGACCACACATACGTGCTTTCAATACTATAATAATTGACACTGATTAGTTTTGCTAACCAACCATACGCTCGTAAGTCCAAGCGACTCGAGAACGTACGACAAGCGATCGAACCCACGATTCGATATCGTTCATTGAAATCCAACTCGCGGAGTCGTAAGACAACAATACATTCACTACTAATATTTTATTTTCAAACTTTGATGGCATCACGCAAAATCACATGAAAACGTGTGAATGAACACGCGACACTATGTTGACAACGACTCGTTTACGTTGCGACGTAAACGGGAGTCGCCAACTAACATTTAATTTTGTAAGTCAGCAAGAATTAAATGTTCAATGTAGCTACTAAAGAATAAAAAATCTCGGCACGTTCGACAGAATGATCACGACCAAGTGTCCAATGGATTGGAGATCTTCCCAGTTTCCAAAGACAATCTTTTCAAGCCAAAGAACATTATGTCAAGACAAGACGTACTTTGGAGGGAAAATGGTAAGCGACCTTTTGGTATGAATTCCCAAAGAGCATACCAGGCTCACTCGGCCTGTCGCATAACGCCAAAGCCCAAAGTGTCGCCAGAATAATAAAGGTCCAGGCCCAGATGGAGTTGCGTGAGCGTAAGCCTCATAACACATCTAAAACACAAATTTCATATCCCCCGAAGTATACTCAGCACAACACCGCATCCCGTCCATCCCCTAGCCTCGCACCAAATTGCATTGCATCCCACAACTCGCGTCCACCTCGCACTACATCGCACAACATCCTCATTCTATGAATCCATCTAACCTCGCATCCCCTGGACGCGATATATTACATCCCTCGGACGCGATATATCACATCCCATTGGATGCGATAAGCCCCCCCCCATAGCGGTAAATAACATCCCTTTGGGATGCGAATTTTAGCATTCCTCTGGGATGCGAATTTTAGCATCCTTTAGGATGCTAACTTTTGCATCCCTTCATAGGGATGCAAAATTCTACCATAGCGCATTAGGGGATGCGATTTTTTGGGCTCTACTCGTCTGGGATGCGAAATTCTACTGTGCGGTCCTCAAATCTCACCTACTCCCACTAGCTATGAATACCTCCTTATTCATTCTTCAAAAGGGTTGTATTTCCATTGATTTGACAGTTCTACAAGGTCCTAGGACACCATTAATGGCAGCATACCTCTTGAGGAAGAAGAATACTACATACTTTTTTCCTAAGACTTGGCATATGAAAAGTACGATTCCAAAATACTTAGAACAAATTGTAATCAAGTGTCATGATGATGTTCAGTGCTTGTAACTCTCATTTGTGAATAATGATCAACAAAATCCTTCAAAAGTGGACGTAGGTCCCTCACAGGCTAAACCACTGTAAACCCCTGTGTCATTTACCGCATTTCGCACTTTAATTTTCCATATGCCAAACGCTAATTCTCGAGTTTAGAGAATCTTTGGGTGTGACGACCATTTTTGCCGTCAACACAAGTAGTATTAAAGAATGAAATGTATTACATGTATCATTTAAACATAAAATGCTTATTCAGCATATCGATTTACATAATGATATCATAAATAACATAGATACGTGAAATATTACATAATAGTAACGCATATTTTTATTTTGGAAAAAGTGCATATTTACAATTTTTTTTTTTTTTGCAAGCCACTGTAACTATTGGAATGATGCTGTAATGTAGCATTAAAGCATGGCTATATTGGGTATCGAGATTCACATAATGATACTATACACTAGGTAAAATAGGGAAATTGTATAGGGAAATAAATCATGATGTCGCTTTAAATTAAATGTTGGAATAATATATAAATCACTGTAACAAGCACAATTGTCAATAGCAGTCGAAAATCGTTATAAATGACTACTATAACAATTCAACAGAAGCTACATATCCACATGTTATTAAAAAAACAACGGCTTATTTATAGAAAAAATATCTCTATAATTTATTTATCTTTTTCAGTGTTCTTATTTCCTGGCATCATACAATGTATGTCAATATGTTATAAGGGTTATGTTTTTTCGATATCACTTTTCTTGTAGGTTTTCTATAAAGTCTTTTTAGTGCTCATTTATTTTTTACCAATGCAAGCCTGTTAAACTATTATAATTGACTACTTAAAACATAAATCAGTCAGGACAAATAAAATCTTTTTAGTGCTCATTTATTTAAAACATAAACCAGTTTAGATAAAATAAAAATCATATAAAATATTAAATATAAGGGTATAATAGATTGTGTTAGATAGAATAAATATTCATACACATAACATTCCACAATTTTAATCACATATTATTAAATTGCTCAGGTAAGCACAAATCACAAAGTAGTAGTTAATGTTAGATTAAAAAAACAAGTAGTTAGTTGTGGGCGGAGATCATCTGGTGTCTTTCCCCCTATCCTGGTGTGTTAAACCAATATAAGCACCCAGTTTTTAATGAAAAACCCTTTTCCTTTCTTGCATATATAGTTTTTTGAAAACAAAATTGCAAGATCCAAGGTTTTTTTAGTTATCAGTTGAATAGGGGTAACCGAACTAGGTGATTTCAACTTGCTAGTTGTTTTTTTATTGAAAAGAAGAAATACATCAAATCTTTAAATGAAATGAACGTATATATTAAAAATGGATATAAATAGGAATATAAATAAAATTGAAAAGAAAGTATCTATGTAGAAGAAATTTTAAGCTAAAGATTTCTTATCAAAAATAATCTAAGTGTCTAAATTTCCAAAAAAATAATTGCAGGAGTCTCCTTAGCATGGCACTACGAAAAATCTCAAACATAATAAATCGACATACACGATCTAATCAATGTCAAAATGACAATATATTAATTAAAGACACTAATCGGATAAAATATACAAATATTTACTTGTATATACCTTATAGAGTGTGTACATCACATCATATATACACCCATTGGCCTAACCAGGACTCAAGTCCATTAAGGTCACACATTAAAAAGTGCGAGGGAAAGGGGGTAGGGTCCCTTAAAAAATAGCATTTAGTCGAAGAACTAAAGAAAAATTCATAATCATTGAACAACTACTGATAATAAGTGATAAAAAAGGTAATTGATTACAAAAACAATCAGTTATTTTGATCTTTTAAAATTTTACATGCATACCATAAATATTAATAATCTAAAGTTGTTTACGTCGAGTTTTTTTATTTTGAAACTAACTAATGATTGCATCATTGCTAACCTGAGTAATAATGTCTTTCTCGATGTATACAATACAACCATTCATCTCCCATTTGATTTCATATATCGTTTTTCACTATATTCATAGTAGACGATTTCATCTCTCTATAGTTGTGGTGAGAACGAATAAGACAAATGATAAAGTTATCAGCTTATAAACTAAATTGTGTACAATGTTTGTTCGCATTAATATCATCAACTTTATTTTATCATAATGCAAAAATTCAGGGTAATCTAATCTAGATCAGCTAATGATGATCCCGCGATTTCTAGGTCCTATATCATTCCCATTCCGGGAATTAGGTGGAGGTAGTGCCGATGCAGTCACTGCTGGTTTATTGACATATTCAGGCAACTCTCTTCGTTTGATATGCTCTTCGATAAGGTCACGCAAATGTCTGCAGTCATTTGTAGCATGACCTGCCATGTCATGGAACATGCAGTGTAATCCAGAATCTCGTTCCTTTTGCCTTGGCTCCCTCTCAAGAGGCTTTGGGAAAGGAAGAATTCCTCGCATGTCCAGGTATATATCAATAACGAAGAATTGAGCTCGGTATATTTGTGGAATTTGGGCTCCGGAATCGCACATTCCTATCATTTTTCTCCGAGGCCTTTCCTTTGCCCTTGTTTTTCCTAGAGTGGATGGTCATCTATACTTTGCCATGTAAACATTAAGATCATCCACCTCGATATTAGCATCCTCTCGCGGTAAGAACCTATCCGCTTCAAAGTAGAATTCACCAAGGTCTCTGGGCGGTCTCGTTGTAAAGAGACTTTGAAGCCAGTTCTATCCAAGACGCCGAACACGACAGCCAAGAGTACCATGAGCGATTCTGGTTGATCCACCGACACCACCTATGCCACCACCGCATTGAACCTTTCCAGGAATGAGCGTAGGGTCTCTCCGGACCTTTGCCTAATAAATGTAGGAGTCATGACGTTCTTGGGCCGAGACATGTGGACCTTAAACTGCTCAATGAAATGGGCGACCAACATGTTCCAACTAGTGATCAATTCAGATTCAAGATGCCAAAACCACATTGCATCTATATCAATCAAGAACAGGTGGAAGAACTTTGCCATGATGTTATCTGACGTCGATTATACTTACATGTGGCACATGGAGTGCTTCGAATGCACGGTAGGATCAGTCTTGCCGTTGTATGCCTTCAGAGATGGTAATTTGAGTTCCGGTGATTGCGGGAATTCCAGATATCCCGCGGGAAAAGGCTATGGTTGATGTTATCCACTTTGTCCTGAGATATGCCGCCTCTAGAGAAGCATCGAATTATGTTGACAATTTGGTTCCTATCTCTAAGAAATTGCTACCAATTACCCAATCCAATGCTGGCATCCCCAGTAGGTAGCCCAGAAAGAGAAAGGAGCCTATCTCGAGCAACTGGGTTTGGCTCGGTGTGGCTCCTAGGTCTCGAGTCGATGTGACCGAGCCGACCTGGACCGAGGTCCACATGGTCGAGCCGACCAGGGATAGCATTTCCAGTTCCAAATTATGTACTGCCCCCAGGCGGGGCTGCATTAGAGTGAGCTTGTCCAGCGTTCCTATCCAGGGTATCATGAGTTGCTATGTCACAATGTTGTTCATTAAGTGGAGGGTGATTCCCTTGGCTATGTTCTGGTCGGCATGGGACGTAGGCCAAGCCGAGATTTGTACTGACCCGAGATGGGGGCTATCCTGTGGTCAATCCAAAGCCGCTGCTTCAGTACTTGCAGCATTGCTTGTGCCAACTCCTACTAGCGAGCTTAGACCTCCTGGTCGCTGAGTTTCTTAGAATCGTGCAAAGAAGGAATTCATCATTTCTTCTTGTTTGTAGAGAATCTCGTCTTGTTTCTCCATCCGTGTCCTCAATTTCGTGAACACATTATCCATCTCGTCAGATAGACAAAGGGATCTCCATGGGAGGAAGCCTCCTGGCTTACCTTGTTGCCTGTGGCCTGAGCTTGGGAAGACACTCCATCCTTCTTCCGCTTCATTATCTTTAATCCAAAGATATGCTATCCAGATCCTTTTAAGCTAGAAATTTATGCAGCGTTCCCCCTTCCTGACGCATCAAAGTGTTGACGTTAAAAAGTGGAACTCTTGACAATCAACCCCCAAAGTGCATATTACACATGTAAATCACAAAATACTCTTACAGTCATAATCACAGAATACAAGAATTAAAGTAAAACAGGGAACACACAAGAGTTTTTATAGTGGTTCAGCTTAATCCAAGCCTATGTTCACTTATAATCTTTGTTTATACTATCTATTACAGGTCACAGTTGTTTGATTTGTAAGAAAGTAGAGAAAAAAGTGATTTATACAACACAAAATCCTTGCATTGATGAGATTAAACAAATTCCTTGTGTTAGTTTTTGAGTTCGGCTTCCTTTTTCTGCAATATCCTTGCATATCGAGCCGGGAAGAGACATTCCAACAAAGAAGTCCCAAAAAATTTCTTTTCATAGCCTTCAAAATGGGTATTTATAGGTTAGCTTCTGGGTCGGGTCGACATGTCATGTGGCAGTCATCCCGATCCATCCTCCTGCCACGTGTCATCTGACCTAGGATGTTAAGAGGTTTTGGAGCCGAGTCTTCACGTGAGGAATAGCCTTCCTCGAAGTGTATAGTACATGTGCCGTCCGATTTGGAAAACCTTGAGCAGGAATGGGTTAGAGGTTGACCGAGTTTGTTGTCATTTGAAACATTTTCAGGGTTTGGGTAAGTATGGGTCGGCTCGGCATAGTCGACCCGAGAGGTTTCGAGCCAAGAAGGTGTCTTGGTGCTGTGATGAACTTCCTAGCCAACCCGCGTATGCCGACCCAGGGCCTTTCGATCCGAAAGAAAATGATGTAAGGTAGTGGGTCGAGCCGATACATGCCGACCAGGATGATGCGTGCTAATCCAACAGGCATTGAATTAGTTTGCCACTTCCATTGACAAATCTAAGTTCATGTGATAAATTAATCAAGTCCTGATTAATTTGTTTCATAGAAATCTGAGATGTGACGACCTTGTCAAAAGGCTGGTCAACATCACAGGCTAGTACATTTCCACGAAAAGTGTAATTCCCAAGTATATTTTAGAGGTATACTATTCGGTAAGGTAGGCGCACCCTCCTAGCCATTTGTTGGAAGATTTCTTATTCTTTTCCTTTGATTCTAAATATACGAGGTTTCCTATTTTAGTTTACACTGGGAAGATATAAACCCTTTGCGATGTTTATTCAGTTTAATTCAAGGAGAGACTGGATGTTGTTGTAAGTAGCATAGTCCACAGTAAGCGGTGTGGTCCAATTATTTTAGGAAAATTAACCTTTTCCTTGTTCGATCCAAATTTTTCGATCAATTTCTTTATTTTCATCAAGAATTGTCGTGAACTCTTTTCAATGGAGTGTTGTTCTATTATTACTCTTATGTTGACAAATTTTACATATAATACCCGTTCCTTGTTGTTTCATTGATTTTTTATGTTGATGCTTATATCATAAATGTTGTTTTTGTGAGGTAAAAATTCATTCCGCGATCAGTGGCGTAGTCTCATAGAATCATTGTAGGTTTCCTGATACTTGAGTTTTCTCGTGATGGTATTCCAAACTGATCCGTGTATTATTTCATTATTACTCTTGGATCAAAATGAACTTGTTTCCAAGTTGTAGTCTGTTTGATATAGAGCTCAGGGAGTAGAGTTGGAAGTTTTCATGTCGCATTATTTTATTTCCGATGTATTTTATTTTACCTAACAGGAATTGTAAGGTCAGAATGTTATAACTGTCTAGCTAATAGGACTTGTTTTTAACTCTGATATACATTGTATCTTTGAGTGACAAATCATCGATCAGTATTGTTATTATATAATTCGTTTTCTCTGTGAGATTCTGTGTTTCTTCTGTTCTTTTTTTTCTTTTACTATTTACCCTATCAATCTACATTTTTAACAATTGAATGTTCGACATTGAAATACAGTGGTTGTGCTCGATGTCGACTTTCAATGGTCGGAAAGGCGGGTCATTACACCTGCCTCGAGAAGGTATTAAGTGGATGACCTACCTTATTTGGGTATTAAGTGGTTAGGACATTAGGCCTTTTCATCCTTTAGAAGAGATAAAGTCATGGGGCTAGCCCTTATTAGGTCTTAAGTGGTCATTCAGTCAACCTTTCTCTTATAAGCTAATGAGCTATTATATGGTCTTAAATGATTACGAATGAGTGGGTTAGTTCTCCAGAAGTGTCTGCTTCTTATCTAGGGGCTATGTGAGGGATGACCTAGGGATGAGCTACTTAAAGTTCCGCCAATAATGTAAATGGCACAGCCACCCGTCTAAGGGAAGTATTAAGCGAATAGGAGTTCATATGTAATGACAGATTGATAGTAACACAAGGGCATGATGGAGAAGGTTATAAATGACGGTTAGTTTTCTACCATCCTGAGGTAATAAGTGACTGCTTAATATCCCTTGATTTACATTGAGAGTATATTTAACAACCTTGAAGATTAGAAAACGAGGTCTTAAGTGACTAGGATCAACCATATGGTATTAAGTGATCATAGGAGGAATCTGTCCATAAAATAAATATAAATGGCCATAATTGACCATATGTTAGTCCTTCTCAAAGGGTATTAAGTGATCATAGAAGTATGCCCTTATATTTACATATGTTGTCCTTAAGTGATTGTAGGATAGTCCACCAAATTTTCACTAAATTTATGCATGTGCATGATTGTGTGTTTAATTCTCCTAAACATAACCTGATGAACTTATTTTGCCAAGCATAGGAAATAGATTCCATTATACTTACCTAATTTTCATTTTTCATTCACTAGAACATTGTTATTCTAATCCCCTCCTCTTAAAAACATAGGTTAGTAGGTGGGAATGCTTGATTGATGATGTGAGATGAAGGCTGGAGCTTGGCATTGGAGATTTTATCTTAGTTATTATTACGTCTAGCAATTATCTATATTTATAGGATATTATTAATGTACCTTGTTATGACATTTGGAATTTCGATGTAACCGACATTATTATGGATTTTATGGAAGGGTACATTTATTTTGATTATTATATTTTGTTCTATCCTCTGTAAGATTCTGATTTCCTTTTTAGTTTGGCTTTATTATCCATTTCTTATAGAAATCAATGGCTTGCTTAAAATGGCTCTAAGTTTCGATAGGCCTTTTTCCGGATTAGGATTTAAACCCATTCTAGGTGATTTGTTACATGTTGCCTAAGGCTTAATCATGTTCTATGGATAAGCCAACTCAACCATCAATTTGAATATCGGATTAGTGAATTTTTAGTGGTTTTCGTAATGAATATTCATGTGCAATTTCTATGTGTGTTTTGGTGATTTCGTGAACAGGTACACGTGATTTGTAAATTAGTTTTAAAGGGCTTTTCAATATGTTTACAAATACGCTTTGAGATATATTTTTATAATGATTTTATTTTATAAATAAAATTAATCTCAAAGCTATAATATATCTATATTCCTAACAAAATTGTGTTTCACCAAAAAATGGTGCAAACACCTAAAGTAAAGATTTTGAGGAGAAGTAAACGAAGAAAACTATAATTAAAAGGAGGAAAATAGCAAACACACAAGATTTATAGTGGTTTGGTGTTAACGAGCCTAATTTCTCTATTCAGCAAGAAATCGCAATTACAATGCTTGAAATCCTCAAACACTCGATATACAATCAAAATCCTCTCGAAAATACTGAAAATCACTCAAAGATAAAGAATCTAGGATCAAATCGAATGGGAATGGCGGTCTCAATAAGGTGTTTCCAACTCTCAAGTGTCAGTAGTCATTAATATGACCTCAAAACGGTGTATATTTAGAGGTAACGGATATACAGTTTGAATCATTGGCAGGAACGGTTGGTGACATATGGCAATCGAACTGCAAATATAAGATATAGTGGGACCAGTTTCATAAAGGGTGCGGGTTGTACGAGTGTGTCAGAGTCGGATCATGAACATATGGAAGCATCTCCATGCTTTCAGCAAATCGTGGCGTGAGTGGGAACAACTGCTCTATGCGAATCAAGTATGGTTCGAATCAAATGTTCGAACCGATTTCCGTTAGATCCAAAGTCATTCGATCCGGCCCTTGCTTTCTGTTCGATCTTATGTGCGCAACACATTGTGGGCCACTTTGCCTCCAATCCGACCTGAAGTCAAGTTCTTTGGCAAGTATGATTCTTGATGTTTTAAGCTCGTGGTCGCGATTACTCGAACCTTGGATGGCCTGGCTAAAAGGCAGACTAACAATTTCCCCCCCAAAAGTATGTCTTATCATCGATAAGATGTGCTATGAACTTGTTGAGGTATCCATTCTTGAATAAGCAACAGTTAATAATCGTGTCTCATTGTAAAGTCGTGATTCTTGATCTCTTGTGCCATGTAGAAATAGAAGATCACATTCAGAATTGTCTTTATTGCAACAAGAAAGTCAAAAATTTTGTTTGGAGTGGTGATAGGTAAAATTTTTAAACCTTTTTTGAATTAAAAAGTTATATTTACCTATTTTAAATCGTGCCGAGTCATTGGCTCTTGCATGCAGACATACGCATACTAGTCGTTCCAAACAACTCTTTTTTGTAAACATTGAAGTTGAGTCGGATCCTTTATATCTTATGAATTCACCATGTTCCCTAAAACTTGAAACAGTTGGTGAAAACATTCCCCGCTTTCCTTTAATTTCTCCCTTGATACTGGACTTTGGATCGAAAATCTTTTTTCTTTGCTTTGGTTCGAATTCACTCAGATCCAAAGGCAATTTACTTATGTTATCTTTGTAGCGTCACTCGATTCGAACCCGCTCGACCCGGAGTCTCTTTGCCTATTTCAACTCCGCGGTGGGAAGCGGTCCACCCATCACTTCAGAAGGAATTCAAATAGTCACTTCCAAATATTATATAAATCGGGCCTTTTATTTATTTCTCTTTTTACCTTTTTACTTTTTATTGCCATTAATTTTCGTGCCTTTCAAGCTTCAAAACCCTAACCCATTAATTCACCTTCGAATCCAGTGTTAAATCATTCAAGATGGGTTCATTTTTGTGTAATTCGTGTCTTCTCCTAAAAATTTACATGAATCTTGCTTCAAATCCACACCATTTGATTTTGACTCCTCTCGAAATTGAAGTCTTGAGTCTAGGGGTTATCGTCTCCACTGATGGTGTCTGGGCAGTCATAGGTTCATCAGCGGTGTCTATGGCATCGCCTTGGAAGTGTGGCACTTACCTTCGTGGCATTATCATGGCTATCATGGAGAAATAGGACCTTGAATTTCTATGGATGTATGAGAACATGAATAGGGATCACTGGGAAAGAAGGAGAAGTTAGGGGTTTCAGGTCGACCAAAAATTTAGAAGTCTGGATACCAATTGGATTCGAGGAGTTGAAGAGGAGTAGATGCGGAGGCTTGACGGGGTAATGGGGTTTCATGTTAGGGAATGTAGAATGGATCGTTAAGGAAAAACTAACACTAGAGAGGGGTGAATAGAGTTTTCAAGGAATTTAAGAAAATCTAAAACTTATATAACCTACTATATGAATCACACACCATAGAGATAATCATAGACATAATCAAACACAAACACAGAAATGAACAGAAATAAAATGCAGAAAAGGAAAGAACACACCGGATATTATATTGGTTCGGAATACTCCCACATCCAGTCCCACGCAACGCTGATTGTGCAGAGTTTTATTACTATCAATATCCAATTACAATCCCCTTGATTTCACGGCTACAAGGTTAACAATGTTTCCATCACCCTTGATTTCCCGGCTACAAGGTTAACACCGTTTCCAAACTATCCCAAAACAATCCCAAATGATTACAACAGCCCAATAACTCTCTAATAACACTTCAATTCAGAGAGTAACAAGTAGAGAGTGAGAAGAGAAGAAGTTTTATACGAGCCCACTACGAGTTTGGTTTGTACCGTACCTATGGAGAGCTTCCCGAGTATCCCCCTGGTTTGGAGGGGTTTACAGTACTGTATAGACTACGGGAATATATAAAGGTATAAGGTAAAAAAGATAATCCCGCTTACGCTATTTTAATATTTTACTTTACTGATAGACACTATTGTATATAGCGTATTATACTATATAGTATTAGTTTGACAGATCCTTAGAGGATGGTGATCCCAAACATCCTTTGAGTTACTGATTGCATTTCAACGAACATTTCATTTGAGTTGATTTACTTCCATGAGAATGTTAGCCCTGATCCAAGTTGTTTTGCATTATTGCTCGGGTCAGATCGAGTATTACAGTTTTCTAGATTCACTCTTGGAGTTTGGAGCTTATATTGGATTTTTGCTCACCTATATCTACCTATTGATCCGGTTGTTCCAGCCATCCAGTTATTTCTATCATTTCTGTTTCAGACGGTTACCATTTATTCATGTATTAGAAATTTATTGTATTAAACTTCTGTTTGTATTGATTATGTAAACTATGTTATAAAATTTATTTAGTAGCTTCATGGACTAGTATTATATTATTTATTTTCCGCTGCGAGATATCATGTTACTCTGTGTCTGTGATCTTTGATTCTATGATTTATTCTATTTACCTCAGAAGCTAATAACAATCTATCATTTTGAACGGTTTGAGTTGACATGTTTTGTTGGTTCGGCATGGTCAAATTGGTGGGTCGTTACATACATGGCTTCATGTCTCTCGACTCCATCTTCATTTGATCAAAAGCTGTTTTAAATAAAATAATAACGAAACTCCCACAATCAACCAGGATCTTCTGCACAGTTGCTGGGCTAATAATGGTCGATATCACCAATGGGTCTATGCTTGGGGTCTCCACCCCCGAACTCTCTTTGTCACGAAACACAATACCATCCTTCATCATTTTTTGTTGCTTAATCTAAACATTATCCTCATGGGTGCTACATTCCCCAATTTTCATTATCTTTGCTGCGTTTAAATACCGCTCATTGTCCTTGCACTAAAACCCACCATATATGGTCCTCCGACGATTGTATTGATGACAATCCCCTTTGCTTTTTGCTGGGCAGTGGCTTTGGGAGCCACTTGATCTTGATTCAGGGCTGGAGCTCCTTGTCCCCGTCCTTTGGGATACCTTATACTCATCAAGCTTTCCCTCTCTCGGTAGCTTTTCTGTCATGTCTTTCAGGTGAATACATATTCATCGAATGACTAAACGTTTCATGGAAAAAACATTACTTTCTCGTCTCATGTTCCATCTCCGTCGAGTCTCGCGGTGGTGGTCTCTTATACTGCATCACGTTGCATGTATCGAGATATATATTATCAAAAGTATCGTTCAACGGTGTGTAACTCTTGAATGATTGGAATCGGGATCGCTTCTTTGCATCCCCTTTCTTATTCTTATTTCCTTTATTTTCGTTCCTTTCTTGGTGGCCATTCTTCTTATTTTGGTTTCCGACAATTACTTCTACTTTACTGTAACTATCGCCGGACTGCCTGATTGCAATATTACTCTGAATTTCCCCATTCACAACCTCACTAGACCTTCTTTTTCGATTCAATTACGCGTCTTCTTATCGTAAGCGCACGTTTTCCTTTTCATAAAACAATTCTATCATCGTGGGAGGCTTTCCGACCAAATATCTACCGAATTCTAAATCCTTATCCATACCATTGACCATTGCCATCAGAATGGTCTCCGGTTAGGGTTGCCGCACCTCGGTGATAACTATACCGGAATAGTTGAGATATCCCCTAAAAGTCTCTCTAGGTGCTTGGTTGACCACATTAAGCTCAATCACATGCTTAGACTTCGACGGGTGCAGTCGTAATTGAGTCAAAAATTTCTCGCTCAGGTCTTTGAAGTTGGGAACTGACCGAGGAGAAAGCCTAGTAAACCACATCATCGCCACTCCTTCAAGATATATCGGGAAGGCTTTACACATAACGACATCAAGAGTTGCAGCTACGTTCATATACCACGAATAGCGCATCAAATGCTGTTGTAGATCCATCCTTCCTGAGTAATGGCTTATAATGTGCAAATTAAACCACCTTGGGAACTGGGCCTCCAAAATATCGCCGATAAAGGGAATATGGCTACGATCTATGCCCCAATTCTCATTAGTGTTGCCCCTGCTATCATGCATTATCTACCTTATCATTGCTTCTACCTCTACATTGGTCATCACACATTCTGGTTCGGTATTCTTGACTCATCGAACTATCTATGTTCCCTTCTCGGGCTACATTGCCTAAGCCGCCGTCTTGGTGGTACTTTACTGCCCTCTACGATCCTGGTAAATCATAGAATGATTGGGTGGAGGTATGGGAGCACCAGCAGTACGGGAAGTGCCTTGTTCTCTTAAGGGAGCTCGATATAGGGTCGACATTAGAATGGTTCAGCCAAACTAGGCTCGTAAGGGCCGACCCGAATTGCTGCATCTTCTCGGGAAGGTAATGAACCAAACCGGAGCTGACGAAGGTTTTCTATAGCCTCTCATAAGATCTCCTTTGACGTGGTGGTTGTTTACCTTCTTCAAATGAGGACGAGTCTTCTGTTGTTTGAAGAAGTAATGGAGATGGTGTCCTTTGCTTTTGTAACTCTTCCCATTTCCTAGTTATGGCATCCACATCATTTCCCAATGTTGCATTGTCTCGTCTTTGAGCATCCAGAGCATTAGTGGTATCTTCTAACTTGTTGAACACACGTGCAAATTAATCTCGTGTATCGAATGCCGAAGAAGAGACTTGATCGGTAGTTGGAGCAGCAGTTTCTGTTATGGGGTCGGATCAAACAACATCGGATCAAATCAAATTCGATCCGGGGTGGCTGGAACCGGGATCGTTCGATCCCGGGCCCTACGATGGCACCATCTAAGAATCGGGCTATTGTGCATCGTTGGTTGACGCTCCACGAGAGGCTTAATGAGTTTTACCTCTTTTAGAAACCATGATGACTGAAATTATTGAAAACAACGAAGATATGGACTATTTCACCGGACTTGGCAATTCGAATAGTAGACAACCAATCCAAAAAAGGCTGAGAATTCAGAGTTCTCGGTGAAAGCACCAAAATGTTTGACCAAATAAGGGCACAGACACCCAAAGTAAAGATTTCGAGGAGGAGTAAACGAAGAAAACCAAAATTGAAAAGAGGAAAATAGAAAACACACAAGATTGATAGTGGTTCGGCGTTAACGAGCCTATGTTCACTTTATAATTTCTCTATTCAGCATGAAATTACAATTACAATGCTTGAAATCCTCAAACGCTCGATATACAATCAAAATACTCTCGAAAATATTGGAAATAACTCAAATATGATGGACTAAGCTTGGATGGAACAGAAATGGAGGCCTCAATAAGGTGTTTCCAACTCTGAAGTGTCAAAAGTCCTTGATATGAACTCAAAATGGTGTATATACAAAGGTAGCAGTTGCCTGGTTTGAATCATTGGTGGGAACAGTTGGTGACATATGGCATTCAAACCGCAAATATAGGAGATAGTGGGAGCGATTTCTAAAGGACGTTGATTGGTATGTGTGTGTCTGGGTTGGATCGTGAATGCGTGGAAGCATATCCATGCTTTCAACAAGTCGTGGGGTGAGTGGGTACAACTACTCTGTGTAGACTGAGTATGGTTCGGATCCAATGTTCGATCCAGTTTCCATTTGATCACAAGTCATTCAATCCAATCCTTTTTTCTATTCGATCCGATGAGTGCAACCCGTTGTGGGACACTCTTCCTTCGTTCCAACCCCAAGTCAAGTTCTTTGGGAGGTATGATTCTTGATGTTTTAAGCTCTTAATCGTGATTACTCGAACCTTGACGGCCTGACTACAAGGTAGGCTAACAAATTGTTTTCAAAGAAATAATCCAAACGCTTTCTAAATCGTTTTATATAATCTGTTTTATTAAAACTAGTTAATTTCCATATATAAAAGATACGTTTTTGCACCCTTCGAGAAGGCTGGTGATTGTGATAAAATGATGTCATAAACCTCGTGGTATAGGACATGAAAGTATATGATGTCGATTAATTCTAGACTCGTCAATCGAAGTTAATGTTGTTTTCTGTATGAAGTAGACTAACTTGTGGTGAATCGATTAGTGAAACGTGGCATATGAAACATATTGCTTTCACTTTTCGAGCTACTGTCTGGAAGTCTGTGACACATTCTTATGGTTCTAGTACTTGCTTTTAAGTGATGCAGACTTGGTGGTGTCTTAGTATTCACTTGATCATAGTGGTCAAGTACACCCAACTGGGGAAGGTCATGGTGAAGCCATACTCGACTGAGATGAGTCGTAGTAAAGTTATACTCAATCAAGACAGTAATGAAGCCATACTCGACCGAGACAGGTCGTAGTAAAGACATTCGACCGAGACAGGTCGAATAGAGGCTATACTCGACCGAGATGGGTCATAGTAAAGACATTCCACCGAGACAGGTCGAATAGAGGCTATACTCGACCGAGACGGGTCATTGTAAGATTACACTCGACAGAGGCAGCTTGTAGTGAAGTGCACTCAACTGAGATGGGTCGTAGTGAAATATACTAGACTGAGACGGGTCATAGTAGTAGATACTAAATACGTATATAGTACTTGGAAAATAGCTTTCTTTTTCCGATACCTGTGCAATTTTTGATGTTTTAGATCCATTTTGTAGGTGATTTTTGGTGTTTGTGATGCTTTGGATCCATTTTTAGCGATTTATGATGATTAATTTTCATTATAACCACATGGCTAATTTGATAATTTTAAGATTTGTGATCGCTTTTGTAACGTTAAACTCTTATGAGTTTATTATACATAATTCAGAGTATAAGCTCATGAATTTATCTTTTGTGAAATATGATATTATGAGTTATTATATTCCCTTCTAATAGAAAGGAATCATATTTTCAGTGTTTTTGAGTTTATTTGGGATTATGCGATTCATTCTCTAACAAAAAGGAATTGACCCCTTAATGATAGTAATCGTCACTTATTATACTGATACATTTAAGCTATACCAACCCATGTATTTATACTTAGGCCAGACCAAGTTGTTTTCATGTTATAGTTTGTTGCTGATTCGTAGTTAGCTAATCCATCTTGGACTATCTTTCTTTGAACTATTACCTTAGTTGTGTAGTCATGTATTCGTGTCGATTATATATTTATTCTTTTGAGACTTGTTTTATGCATGTGGTTTACATAAATCATTCGAGTTTGTAGCATATGCATCTATTGTATTCTGTTGTTGCATCTATACATGTTCTGTTTTGTGATATGTTATCTGTGATATGTCGTGATTTGTACTATATACGATCCTTAGCTATCGTAGTTTTATATTATATGAATTGATTATATCGATCCACTTGAGATAAAAATATATACTCCCAATCGACGTATTCGGTACTTGTCTAATACAAGATTACAAATGGTTGCTCCTAACCATCCATATTCTCTGCACTAATAGACAACAACTCAATAACTCTCTTTATTAGGGTGGGTCTCGTGGTGGGACGTTACAATTTAGTATCAGAGCCAATACCCAGCCGGAATTATGGCTCATGCATCGCCACAACGCCTGGATAGTGAGAGATGATGAGCCAACGAAGATGTTGGGCTCTGAAGGATGGGAGATTGTAACACCCCTTAGTTTAGAGTGGAATTAGAGTTCATACATCATGGAATTTGGGAATGAAGTTGGAACTTAAATAGTAAAGCTTCACCTCCTATTAGTGCCAAGGCCTTTTGAGGAACAAAACCTCACTCCTATACGGGGGCTAAGTTGGGCACAACAGCTGCGCGAACAGAAGTGCGGGCTGTTACATAGTCCACTTGAGGATGGATAAGCTTTCCATACTATTTCTTTTATTCAGACTTAGTCATTATCGATTCGAGAAATCGTCAATGAATCTGTTGCTCCAATCAACACCAGAAGCACTTTTCTAAGGAGTATTGGACATGCAAATACAGTACGAAGAAAACACTAGGCTCGTAGTCGATCATGCCTCATTTTGATATATCCAAACTTAGTGAAAATTATGTTGCTTATAGTACTTAAGAGTCAAAATTTGAATGAAAAAGTTCAACTCTTAATTTAAGAGCGCATACTCGTTCTATAATGGATTCTAGGGCCTCCATGCTACTATATGTTTCAAATCAACTCAATTTTGAATCCAGTCCAGATCTATGCTCAAGCCGAGGTAAAAATTAATTTCAAATTCAATTTTTTTATTAAGTTCTCTTAAAATTTAATTTTTGATTCAAGTTTAAGTTAATTCTTCAACCAAGCCTGAAAGTTGTCGAGATCATCCATGAGTCGGGATTTAGGCAAGATTTGTCAAAACCATGATGGGTAAAATCTGAAAAAGGCAATAAAGGCCTAGATTTCCAAAATTGAATTGTTTAAATTGAAGCACAAGAGGGGCAGGAGGCACGGTGGCCAAAGGTGGATCCTGGCAGTGGCTACAAGCAGTGGATTTGGATGGAACAACCAGTCGTATGACATAAATCAAAATGGCTAAATGAAAGGGATCTGGTCTGGCGAACCATGGCGAGGCATGGTAGAATTGGCACGAGCATGTAGGGATGGTCGATGGTAGAGGGAGAGCTACGACAGTGCTTGAATTAGATGGATATAGTCTTCGTGTATGAGCCAGATGCTTTGGAAAACAAGATGAAAATAAGTAGTGAAATATGGACCAAACAAAAGTATATAAGGTCAAAAGTTTCACCTAAATGTTTTCTAAGTAAATGAATCGGCACTAATCCATTCCCTATGCATTTGTACCGATCCATCTGGATAAGGGGGTTTGCCTCCAAAATTTTATTGTTCACTAATTTCCTTTTTATGAAGCAGTCTACGGAGTTGAACTCAAAATTCGAAGCTCGTGGATAAATGTGTATTTGTAATTCATAAATCCAAGTTAATAACCGACCAATTAGAAACAAATCCTCAGAAAGGCTAACCACTATCGTCAAGTCAATTCAACCATGGAACATAAAGACAGATTAGTCTGGAGCACATCATGTTTACAACGAAGATGTGCTCTAGGAGACAAATATAAATCCAGTTTTTACCCAAAGAGAAGATCCATGGTAATAGGAAGACAAGATGGAGACTGATTCATGTTGAGGGCAGTCAGAAGGCTGATCGATGACTTTAGGATTTAGCAGCCATGACCAATAGAAGGATAATAATAGTCGGATGCCTGTTATAGCCAGCCAATAGCAAGTGCGAGAAGATGCGGGTTAAACCAATAGAATAGTAGTCTTTCACTACCGGTACACTGTATAATATGGCAATGCCAATTGTTTGCTTAGTTTGTTTGTTTTAGGGAAAGACCATAACTCATTAGAGAGTCTTCCACTATTAGAGGATAGCTGTGTGGATCCTTAGCCACACTAGAAAGAGACAACATAAGTTAACATTTGCGGGCCCTAATAGTGCCACTTTGCAGATTGTGGAGAACCCCCTACTGAGTTCCGTAGTAAGCCCCAGTGGTGCCACTTAGCAGCGGAAGTCAAAGTATAGAAAGAATGATTACGTGTAGTTCCTTAATTTATGCACCGGGTGGTACATCGTGGATGTACGAGTATTGATGTAGTCCGATACTCACACAGTTCACGTTTTCTTAGTAGACGACGAAGTATCTCTGTTGTAGGCTTTACGGAGCAATCCGTTACAAACGTAGTAGTAGCACTCTTTCGTAGAGAGACAATGGAGACCTATCGAGGAGGGTACTATGGATAGTACCTAGATATATTGGGCATATAGCTACATATATATTATTATTTTTGGTCTACTAGAAAGTAGATAGGTACGACTTACGCACGAAGGCGTGAGTATTATAAATCCAAATAACCTAGTAAAAGTAAATTAAAGATATATTGTTATTCTTAAAGACTATAATTTGTCCATTGATCAAAACTTTAGTTTTAACCCCTCCTCATAACAAACCTGCAGGTTAGACATATGAAAGAAGTTTTCCAACTTAGAGACGCTTGCTTAGTCAGTGTCATTATTATGGTAAGTATTTACTTATTATCATATTTTATTCAGTTCTACTGTGAGAAATATATTTGAGGTCTGACATATTTATCTTTGTCTTTCTATAGGATACCATACGACCAACTCGGGTTTCAATGGACTTGGATTTTAGCATTTTACGAAAAATCCGATCCTATTGAAAATTGGGTTGTTACAGACTACACCCGCTGCCACACTACATTTCACCTCTCCGGTCACTTTCGATTGACAGAGCTTGGTGAGCTCTTCCTCCAACACCCAAGTGTGACTAGTTCTCACGCTTCCTTAAGTCGCACCCGTGCCAAGCACGTTAGTGTTTTTGAACCCTAAAATTGATATTCCCGCAGCCTCAGTCACTTTCAGACCACATGACCACCACGATACTACTCCACATTTTGAACTCCATAATAGCCGAAAGTCGATTTCGCCGAGTGTGGCCAAAATCAAATTTGCCTAATTTAGCTTTTAGGGTTCCAAAATCACCAATTTTGATTGTGATTTCTAGATGAACCATTCATTGATTTCAAAAAAATTTGTAGATTTGAGTTTCATTTGTCGAGACCCTCCGATATCAAAATGACATAGTTTGAAAAATCTATTTTTGGCGTTTATTTTCAGACTTGTAAAAACACCATTTTTTCCTATTAGAAAGAATTTCGAGATTTGAGAAGAAATCCAATGTTTGGTAAACAGAAAATGACAGCTTGGGTAACAGAAAATGACAGCTTGGGTAACAGAAAATGACGGCTTGGGTTACAAAAAAACCACATATATATATATATATATATATATATATATATATATAGTGATAACATGTGGTTACAACAGCCCAAAAGTCTGATTTCACCGCTAAATCAAATTACGTCATTTCATATATCGAAATATAGGTTTTCGATATTTTTTAACGTAATAAAATTATCTAAATTCACTAAAACACAATTGCGCTCAAGTTTTAAATTTTATGCTATTAAACTAAATTACATCAGTGTTTTTATTTAACGCAAAACGCGTGTTTTCTGATGTTAACTTTTAATCACAAATTCATTGCTACTATTCAAGCTCAATCTTGATTACAATCAAATTTGAATTTTAAAATTATCACATAATTTGAATTTCATTTTAAATAATTCAATAAGATTATAGTTTTCAATTTTGTTAATCGTTTCATAAAATTATAATCAAATTAGTCTAAATAAAATTTTAAATCATTGAAACTTATTTTTTATTTTAACAATTTAAACGGTCAAAATTTTTAGATTGTTATACCAATTAAATTTATTTTTCCTCTGTGCTCTATTTTCTTTCCAACAAAAATAAACTATGTTGATTTATCTCCTCTCTTTCCAAAAAGTTAACAAAATTTAATCATGTTTCTTTATTTTCCTTCAACGTGTTCGAATTTCTACAAAAATAATAATAATAGTAAATAATAATTTGAATGGTTTTGCAAATTATAGCGAAACGAACAAAATACAATTTTGCAAAATCAAATAATTCTAAAACCCATCGTTTTTTAGACATAACTAGATAACTGTAAATGATAACGTTTTAACCAAAATAGATATTGATTATACTAGGGTATCAACTAAAATAGATATTAGTTACATACACATAAATACGTTACACAGTTTGAATGGTAATAGAAAGACTGTCAATATATATAATATTTGTTCAAAAAAAATATCTTACTTATATTATTAATTTAAGGGGATTGTTAAAGGTACTACATATTTGGATAAGGGGAGGATCAATTTTAATTTAGTATATAATTGTTATGGTGAGTACAAAATAAGTTAGCATCCCCTTAAACATGTAAATAAAAATTCCGATATTAACCCCCAGTAATCCTCGATAAATAAAAACCATAGAAATCTAAATCTTAATTAATACTTACAATTCAACGTTATACATAAAAATAAAAAAATGGATGTAATTAAAGTAATGGAGACACAAGAAAGTTTCATGGGAGATCGAAAGACATCGAATCGGGTAATTAATTGTAATTTCATATTGGAATTGATATGTTTCAATTTAAATTAAATGCAGAAAAGAAATTTTTGATCTAACAAACTGTGTATTTTATATTGTTGTTTATTTTGTCAACGATTTTTTTTTCAATTGTTTTTTTATTTCTAAAAACACGTGTTTGTATTTGGCGCTGAATTTAGTATGTTAGGCTTTAACACAAGTGACGAGTCAGGGGCATTTAGGTCTCGTTTTCTTTTTCTTTTAAAATATTCTAGACCCTCCTTAACCAAAAAAAAAAAAAAAAAGTTGGAGTCCCCTTAAAATTACCCCCGCCCCCTTAACCAAATTTGGAGTCCCTTTAACAATCCTCTAATTTAAATATGGTTTTGAAATAGTTGCTGATATGGGAAGCTATTACTGTATTTTATTATTACAGTTTTAATTTTATATATTCACATTATTCGATTATGCAAAACCATGTGCTTAAAGTTTCTCTCAGATTTACATAACCGACCCATGTCAAATAATTTTACTGTCTATTCAAGTGACATTAGGGATATTCTGATGTGTATAAATGATAATATTCATTTAGATCACTGTGACTAACATATTTTGCCATCAAAATGGGTTTTAAGTCACTTTACGTTCACAAAATTTCCTATAGGACGAGGATATTGTTAAACTCTAGAATGATCTAAATAAAACTAAGATTTTTTTCAAAGCATATCTTAGCATTAATTCGTTATATTTCTTAGATATTAATATTTGAAAATTCTAGATTCAATTAAACTTTGCTCAATCCTTTTTCTTAATATGATTTAATCGTCATAATAGGTGTTCTTTGCTGTAAAATCCAAATAGGCTAATCCTCATGAAGGTTGGAAATAATTTTTCTTTCAAATTGTTGGAAGACATGCTTTGTATGAACAAGAAAGTATAAGTGATGGAGTTGTGTTGTGCATGAGACCACCGTCTTGAAAGAGAAATCGACAAGATTATGTTGCAATCGATAATTACCATTTGCATCTCAGGTTTAACACAACGATATTTTAATTTTGTGCACTCAGAAATGAAGGATACAAATATTTGTAGAACTCGGTGCCCATGAGTTTGAATATGATATGGAAACAAAGGAAATTGTGAAAAGAAGAGATGAAAAAAGAAAAGCTCATTTTTTTATGAAAATTATATTCCTTATTTCTTAGAAAAGGAAAAACAGAGAAAATGAAAATAAACTTTCAATTCAATTCTCACTTATATAAGTCCATTAATCAAAACAAGTAAGCCTTCCATAATAAAATGTGCAACAAATTTTATTCCAAATTTCTTCTATTTCTTCTCAAAAAAAAAATAAAAAAAAATCGCTTTAGTATTTTATTTTTATTTTAATTTATGGCTTATTTTTTCCCCAAATCTTCTATGCATAGCGCAGTGCTATTACTAGGTACTTTTACGACATCACACAATGACATTGGTGATGCCCTGAAGGCAACAAACGTAGTGCCACCGTGTGCGGGTATTTTTACTTTTTTTTTTTTATTATGGGCAACTCGACAAATTGAAGGGTTTTCTCATTTTTATTTTAAAAATAATTTTGAGGGCAACTTAGCAAGTATTTGGCTTGGTATTGAATTAGCCAAATTGTTTTCTCCTTAAATAACAAAGAAAAAGTTTAAGAAAATAAAATATGTGGAAAATAGGCTAAAACTAATTGTCTTTTAACCTAGATTGAAGGACGGTGTTAAATATAACTAGCATTTTGCACATTGCAAAATTGAATATAATGCTAGTTATAACTAGCATTTTTGTACAATGTAATAACTGAATATAATGATAGTTATATTTAACATTTTTCTTTAATCTAGATTTTTTTTCCAGGGTTTGTCATTCAGGCTAAAAATAAAATGTCCTTCAACTTATTTTTTTCTTAAAATTTGTCATTTTTCCTAATTACCTCTTAAAATATTTTGATTTGAAGTGGTCAAACTACTTTCAGACGCATGATATCCATCGATCTCATTTTCTTAGGGTGTGTTTGGTTTGGCGGAAGCGGAGAATTTGAGTTAGCGGAGAATGCGTTTGACGCGTTAAGCGGAGAATTTGAGCGGAGCATTTAAGCGGATCATTTTATTTTTATTTTGTAATTTAATTAACGAATGGTTAATTAATTTATTATTTGTTTTTAATAAATAACACGTATCACTAATTTACACAAATAAATAAATAAATAAAAAGAAAAATTATAAATTGCTCCGGTTCAGTTCAAACCAACTCCATTACGTAGAGCATTTTGATACAATCGCAATGCAAAAAATCGCATCTCAAACGGATCTCGTTTGCACAAGTTGTTAATTTTTGAAATTTATAAAAACTTAAATTTATTAAATAAATAAATAAATAATATATATTTATATTCAACAGCTTAATTTTGAGTCATTGGACTATCGTCCAAGATGTACCGGTAATAAACGGATGCGTCGGACACGTCGAACATGTCCGTTTGTCAGTTGGTCCGTTTTGCACCAACGAAGACAGCCTTACCCGGCCTTATAGCTTTATCTAATGCAAAAATACTCTGATATAAAATTCCAAAAAACAGGCCAAAGTGAGTCCTCCGTGCTTCAGCCAAACAAAATCCGGCTCAGCGTCATCCCCAGCCATGAGCTTCAAGCTTGTCCTCCGTCTGAATTCATCCACCCGTCCAAAGTAATACCTGGTGGCAATTTCGATAATTCCGGTAGAATAACTGAATAAATCGA
Organism: Allium sativum; assembly: GCA_030737875.1. Classification (NCBI taxonomy): domain Eukaryota; kingdom Viridiplantae; phylum Streptophyta; class Magnoliopsida; order Asparagales; family Amaryllidaceae; genus Allium; species Allium sativum. The sequence goes on along the minus strand of CM060915.1, from coordinate 44,204,444 downwards.
AAGCACGACTGAGAATTGTCCATTAATTGCGCTTGAGCTTAGGGTTTGAAGTCATCGGATCACGACCCCAAATTAATGGCTTCTTCTGTTGATTCCCATCTTTACCCCTTTAATCACACACATTGTACGATCGAGAAGAGGTTGTTTTGGGCGTAGATGCTCGAAGGCCACGGTAAGCATGTTTAGTTGTTAATTTTCCATCGACAAATTTTCATAACTTTTCCATTGAAGATTAGTGACTTGATTCGCTCGTTACAAACCCTTTGTCTTTCATCAGTTTTCTTCTGCACTCACGGTGTCTTCTTCATCCAAAAAATTCAAATCCAGTGACCTAGTACCACGTTCTGGTCCTCAAACTGATCGGTTTTCAACTGAATTTCCTTCGCATCTCATATTCACAAGTATTCTTCCACGTCTGTCGTACAAATGTTTATCGATTCCACATTTGCGAAAGAGCAGTCACTTTGTGCATCACCACTCTCTCGTGGCATTGTTTTCTCCCAATGCTACGGTAACAAAGTTCAGTTTTTCAACACATTCGGTTCCTCAATTGAATTCGATCGCTGCCAGCACCCTCTGTTTTCAAATTGTAATTTGCTATCTAGGAGAATTTTCGCTTCATCCTGTGGTCTTCTTTGCATCCTGTTTCATGAATATGCTGATTTTGCTTACAGCATCAACTCATTCTACGTTTACGTAGGCAACTTAGCAACAGGGTCAGGCGAGGTTATCCCTCTTCGTTACCAAACGGAGGAGCATAATATCGGGTTGGCTTTTGACCCTTCAATCGAACCAAATTGTTACCAGTTAGTCCAACCTCTTTTGCTGTCTCTGGAACATGAATATCAGTTCGATGTCTACTCTACAACAATATGTGAGTGGGTTAGGTCAAAAGAACGACTTAGGAAGATTAAGAGTTTCCGCAGCCACAGAAAACCTGTAACTTTGAGAAACATTGTCTATTGAAATTGCTATGATTATATGATTTCCTTTGATCCATGGAGGGATGTTGCCTGCTATATAGAAGCACCGAAACATCATTTGTCAAGTTACAGCGATGAGTTGGGAATGTGCAACGGACGTATCACGTGGACAAGGATAACAATGGAAAACATGGAAGTTTACGTGTTAGATGAAGGAGAGAAGGTATGGGAGATGCAGCACAAAGTAAATTTTGAAATGATGTTCAATTCAAATCGAGATGTGTTATTGGGGTTTTGGCACTCAATGGGAATTAAAGACTTCCAACCGTTCTCTTGAGAGGTGGTTTTTGGTCACCAATGTTTACCCGTTCCCTTACGAAGGTGGGGATAAGCTATTTTTTAGGGTCAACACTAAGAAAGCGGAGGAATTTGTTTTCTCATACGACCTGAAATTGGAGAAAGTGAGCAAGTTTTGCGAGTTTCAGGTGATGGACAAGTACCCGGTTTTGGAGTATGATCGTATTTACGCTGATCATAGAGATCGTGCTGCTGATCAAAGAGTTTTTACTAATCATAATGGTATGGTTAAGGTTCCAGTTTGTAAAGCGAGCTACAGATGTCAGTTTTAGTTTTGTCCTCGGCTTTTCTACAGTCTGATTATGCAGTAGCCTGGTGCAGGTTGATTTGGTATTGAATCTTAATTCATTTTGCTTATTTAGTTTGGTATTAGTGCCACTATTTTGTTTAAAAACGGTACCTTACTCAGTTTGTTATTAGTGCTACTGTTTTGTTTAAGGTTACAATTTTCTTTGTTCAATTTGGTATCATTGCTTGCTTATGGGTTTTGTAACTTTTGTTATGTAGGCACAAGTATAGGGTAATTTCCAATGGTTATGTCAGTCCACTTCGTGCTTTTGTACCAGAAAACTTACATATAGAAACGTTCACACCAAGGACGAAAGCTTTATTGTTGGGTTGATAATCTCTTTGTTGAGTGCCTCTTTCTTCTTTTTAATGTCCAATTGCACATTGCTACAATTAATTCTATCAGTATAACTGCGTAAGGTGAAAAAATCCAATCTTAAGTTGTATAACTTTAAAAGACAATAGTCTTTGTTACTATTTCTTACTAATCTATCACCTTGGTCTATGAAGACCTTGAGTTGTGAAACATAAAAAAGCTTATAGAATAAAAAGACAAGTCAAACACAAATTAACTAAAAAATACCATAATATCGTCGAACATTAAATTAAAGAAACGAAAAATGCAAGAATAACGTTATTAATAAAAAGGAGGGTTCCGGTACACCTCTTATATTGCACGTGAACTCTCCCCCTTAATCTCCACCACCCTCCTACCTCTTATATTGCACGTGAACTCTCCCCCTTAATCTCCACCACCCTCCTCATTAAGAGGTGTAGCGGAACCCTCCTCATTAATAAATAGCTATTTGTTGTGCTACTTTATTTAAATAACCTAAACATGACGGTGTTCCTAATTTGGGGTGACTTCTGATTATGGGAAGCTTAACATTCTAAGTGTCATACTACATACATACCTTGCGAGTAAATGGAAACTTGCAAATAAAAAGCATTTTTGTCATAAAAATATTGGAAAATTTTCAAGTCTACGCCAATTTTAAAAAAGTATTACATGTTTAGGCTTGTTTTGAAAATATTTACAAAAATATATCACTTTTGGCCATATGTGCAACTGAACAGGAATTTCTTGTTAGCATTTTTCAAAAATGGTCAACCGGCGATTTTAAAAAAGGGTAGTTTAGCCACACGTCCCTAAAATCTTTCAAAATGTAAACGGCATCCTCTTCAATGTTTCCATGCAAAGCGGGTCCCTATTTTGGGACTTACATGTTTTTCCAAAAAAAAAAGCGTTGTTATGTAAAAAGAAAAAAAAATCGCAAATAACGTCAGAAGCAACCTAAAAAAATTTGCATACATCTCTGCATTAATACTCAGTATATGCATATATTCATCTAGTTTATATTGAAAACCAGGATGAATATGTGCGTACATGTATACATATATTGGTAATAGTTGCGGAGATGTATACATATAAAGATGAACTAATCTGCATGGGCTACGAATTGTTGCAGAAATGTATGCATTTATTCCGTATAAATGTAGAAATGTATACAACAAAGTTAAAACGAATAAAGGCTTATGAATATGTACAGAAATATATGCATTTATTACTTATAAATGCAGAAATGTATGCAATAATGTTTAAAAACTGTGTATGCTTGAAAAACAGACCAAGATTGAATTAATGCATCAAACGATGTATTTATTGTAGTATTATTGCATACATTTCTGCATTTTTACTGCAGTTTGATGCATAATTGAATTATATGCAGAAATGTATGCAACTATTATAAATAAGTGCATCGTTTGATGCATAATACTGGTGATTCACTGTGTTTTTTTTTTTTTTTGTTATTTTGGGTTTTGAGTTGTTTTTTGGTAGTTTTAACGTCTGAGTTTGATGATGATTAGTTGTATTTAATTATGAATTTACGTGATTTTTTTGATGATTTACAAAAAATATGGACCTAATTTATATCAAATGTTTGGGCGGATGTGAGCCTAATTTCGAAATTTTTAGGGATGAACCTAATTTTCACTTTTAAAAATCGTCAATACTAAAAAAATGGTAAAAACTAGTTGACGATTTTTTCAAAAATCGACATTTAATTTTTCTTTTTTTTCTTTTTGGCGATTTTTCAAAAATCGCCAAATAGAAATTACTGTAAATTGCACACGTGGATAAAAGTGGTCTATTTCTGTAATTATTTACAAAAATGGTCTAAACATGTAATAATTTTTTAAAACTGGCCTAGATTTGAAAACTTTCCAAAAATATTTTGTGCATCTTATTTTGATTCATGCACTTTCTATTAAAATAGGTAAAATTAACTATGTATTGACCTGTATATTTCAAGTATAAACCAAAAGCAATGTTGCAAATTTAAAAATATTAAGTATCTTCTGCTAGCTGTAAGCATTACCAAAACAAAACATTATTACATGCATAACGGTGGATATAGAACCCATTCCAAAAGCATAAAAATTATATTTCTTGGTTGATAAATTTTGGGTAATGCAAACGAAAATTTCTCATATTAGCACAGGACTTCACAAGGAAGAAGAAAATAGTAACGCATTGATACATTATATTTGTAGGAGGGAGAAAACAAGACGATACGCCGTTACTGTCCTGAATTATACTAGGATCTCCCTATATCTAGGATTATGAAATGGAAACTCCATTTGATTAGAAGTGAAAATGGTTGTTTTACCGTAGCTGATTAGTTAACGTACCTTCTTCTTTGGATCAAATTTTTGTTCTACTCCTTTAAACTGATATGGATTGTCAAAATCAACACCGATATATAAACACTTACGTAGTGTTCTTTTTTATTTTTTAGACAGTTCTAATTGGCGTCTTGGCGTGTGCGTCTGATATGTCAAATGTGGAACCCACTAAACTTTCTAGTCAAAGGAAACATTGGAATATTATCCGTGTTGGGCGCTATCTGGCGCAACCGGATAATATTCCAATAGCCATATCTTTTCATTTTGTATATATATGATCATATTTCATTTCTTAACTCACCAAACAAAACACATATAGTCCGAAAATTTAAGTAAATTTTCAAGCGTCAACATCGACCAATTTAAATAAAAATATTATATTTGTGTTTTTCATATTCTTATATTTCATATATATATTTTTTAATTTTTTCTGAATTGTTTTTTTCATTTTTTTAAAAATGTCTAGCTAATTCGTTGCTTCATCCATTTGCACCATCGTCGACTGAAACGACGACCAAACGGACACGTTTATCGATGTTTGTTATGAAAACATCGATACGCGTATTAATCGTGTTGCTTAGTACTATCAGGAGATTACTGCTATATTCAATGATTGAACTGGCCTGTATTACAACGCCAAAATCGAAAAGGATCTTTCTGATTCTCGAAGAATGGGGGGTAGAGGGACTGATCGAGAAAGATCTCTTGTTGCGCAAATGGAGAACAAGTTTGACAATTTAAAGAATGAGTGGAGCCTGTGGAACAAGCTGCTACAAATTCCAGGTGACTACTGGAATGAGAAAGTGGACACGGTCGGTGGATCCGATAGTGATAGGATACAGTTATATTGATGTATCGCAAGTATAGACATGCCTCGCCTGCTCTGTTTAGGCAGTTGAATGTGATATTTGGTAGTTGCATGCGAACTGATAAATGTTAGTTCGTTATTCTACAACATCTCCTAGTACAGTTGAAGTTTTATACATAGATCAATGACGACTACCTTCGAGGTGATATAGAGGGGATCCCAGTCGCAGACCGTCTATACTGCGGACATTTGGTGGTCCGTCTAGAGTTGTTGGAGGTTCTTCGCATGAACATTTTCTTGATAGGTGTGTGACAATGAAGCTGAAGGGCGATGATTACAAGCATTGGGAGGTCGCGATTTATTTGGTTGATTATGATAGCAAAGATTACAATCCTTTACAAGCATTACTGGACAACCCCGAGCAGCTTAGGAAGACTACTATTTTTCTTGTTAGAAAGTTGAGAAAGGCCATGTAGTTTGTTTTGTATTTTATTTTCAACTTTTGTTATTCAGTACTTTTATTTCTACATTTGTATTCTGTACATGACTTTTTATTTCGTATGCCGTATTATGTATTTTATATTATGTATTTAAAAAAAATCAACATATATAAAATAATAGTATAAACAAACAATAAAATAACAACTTTTTCTTTCGCATTGTACCTTTTGTAAAAAGAATGCATTCTCCTTTCGTGAACTTATCATTTTCCTAGTTCCTTTAACTGGCCCAGTTAATTTGCCCTTTTCGGTTCGAACAAGAACGAACCCTTAACAAAGCTAATAAGGTAAAGATAAAGGTTTGACTTGTGACAACTGTACATGAGCACGTTCTCGATTCCAGACTTTAAAGGTAACAGACGAGCATAAATAGTGACTTGCGACATTGCCTAACCCTAAGGGCACACCACTATGCTAAAATTAGAATCATTTTATGCTTTAAATGATTAATCTATACATGTAGTGCAATGGAAACTAAATACCAAGTGGGTGGTAGAGATCTGTGTTCGAATCAGATAAAAGATTTTTCATTTTCACCTTTGCTCGAAATTGCGTTTATGGCCTTGAACAACCCAATTTGTGGTTCAGCTTCAGCATTAGTAGCACATAACAGTCCTATCATAAACACTCAGTGTTCTAAGACAATGTTAGATGAAAAATAATAACCATCTATGTAACAACCCGTATTTTCCATAACCTGTTATAACATAAATCGAGGCAGAATTTAATTCTAAAATCTGAATCAAGGGAAACGGGCTATGCCATTGCGTTTGTCTCGGAAAAATACGCGAAATAGAGTCCGAGTTTTCGAAAATCGGAGTCCGTATGACCCGATTAAGGCCCAACGAAGTTTTCAGAAAATTCTAAAGTAAAAACAGATTTCAAATTCAAACTTGAATTTGGAAAATTGGGCCAGTTTGGGCCAGGCGGGAAAATTCCCGCCACAGTACCCAAGTCGACAGCCCTGTCGACTTGGGAGTCGACTTGGTCTGACCAAGTCGACAGCCCTGTCGACTTGGCTGTCGACTTGGCTCAGACGAGCAGTCCTGCCTGGTGCACCATTTTGAGAATGTGTTGAGCTTGGGGGCCAGATTCGGTTTTGAGGGCTGAGATGGGAACTAGGGTTTAATCCTATGGCCTAAATCACTTGCCTAATCTATAAATAAGACCCTAACCTACCCTAAATCATCATTATTCATTCTAGCAACTAAACTATGGCAAAATCAATCCTCTCATGGCCTCCACTCTCTTCATAAATTCCTAAATAAATTTCTAAGTGATTTTCCATGCATACAAGTGTTTTTAGACTTGTATGATCATCACTAGCTTGCATTCAAAGTCAAGTTCCTATCTTTGCATCATAAAGAGAGAGTTTTGATCAATTTTGCTTGCATTTTTGGGGTTCAATTGGTTGCATAAGGGTTTTCTTACATTTGCTATACTTATTTGAGTCCGCATAAGCATTGTAAGCCCTATTCCTTTCATACTTAAACTTTAAAGTTAAATGTATGATATGCAAGTTGTGTTATGCAAGTTTGATATGCAAGTTATCACATGATATGCAAGTTAAACTATGCATGTTTGATATGCAAGTTGTCACATGATATGCAAGTTATACTATGCAAGTTTGATATGTAAGTTGTCATATGATATGCAAGTTGTGTTATGCAAGTTTGATATGCAAGTTGTCATATGATATGCAAGTTATGCTATGCAAGTTTGATATGTAAGTTGTCATATGATATGCAAGTTATGCTATGCAAGTTTGATATGCAAGTTGTCATATGATATGCAAGTTATGCATGCTTTTTGAGGCCTAATGCAAGTATATGAACATATGTACATTTCATATGCCACCATGTTGAACTTGTGGCTTCAACACTTTTATGTCATGATTATGCCAAGTTCCCTCTTTCTATCCTTTATGCGCTATTGCGATATGTAAGCGATGGGATTGCGTTTGGGGTTGGGTAAACTTAAAAGACATAAAAACATAAGCTTGGTAATTTACCTATTAAGTTAGGTCTACCCATTGGGAATTTACCTATTAAGTTAGGTCTACCCAATTGCTTGAAAATTTGTAACAAGTTTTGGAAACATGGTGGACATGACACTTAGAAAAGATAAGTGTGGCCAACTCGAGGTTGGGTTGAGTTTGTGGTGTAAAGCTACCCGGAACCGACCGGCTTAACTAGTTGCTACAAACAATAGGACCCAATGTGAGAAGTTGGTCATGTGGTACCTTGGACCCGAGGTTAGACCAAGTTGTGGTGTAAAGCTACCCGGAACCGACCGGCTTAACTAGTAACCACAACAAAGTCTAATGTGAGAGGTTAAGGTGCATTAATTAATTAATTAATGCCTCATGATTAGGGTTAAGTCATGGTCCATTTAATACTTAACCAATTTGGGCTCGGTAGATTAACCGGGGTTAAGTCGTGAACTCACCGTTACACTTAACCAAGTTAATCCATGATTAGTGAAGGGGTTAAACCGTACTTAACCCACTAGAGAAATCCTAGCAATGGGGGTCCACTCCAGCAGTAATCCCTAGTTTGTATCATCATGACCCTAGGGACTAGGCTAGGGTGGGGGCACGATTACTGGACTGGAGGTAAGCGACCAATAAACGACGGCAGGGTGGTACGCCGGTGTAGTTCCGGGCGGACTCTGGTCGTGCACATAGTCCGTAGCCGGAGAAAACATGCACGGGTACCAGTAGATCGGGACTGTGCACTCATGTTCATGGTGTCCAGGGGTTGACACCCTAGGGCTTGATACACCCGAAGGGTGGACCCGGCACAGTTCGAGTACAATCATGTTTGGGGCCGTATTGACACCGACACATGACGAGTTAGGCTTAGGGAGCCGATCGACTAGACCGTTTGGGTTGGACCTCGTGGTAGGGTCACTTCATGTTATTGGACCTCGTATGAGGGTCACTTCATGTTATTGGGCCAAAGCTTGGGCCATGGGATCAATACTTGTTTATTCAAGTCATGTTAGTTTGCTAGTACACCTGTGGTGCAAAACCTTAATCCTGATTATGCGATGACACCTTTATCTACCTTGTTAGTTAATCATCATGCTAGTATGTTGTTATCCTTATGTTCATCCCTGCTGCTCATACCAGTTAGCTTTATAAGTTTACATTGATTGTAGTAGGGCTTACTCAGTCTTTTTGACTGACCTGTTTTCTTTCGCCTCTTTTCTTCCGTTTCCCCCCCAGGTTCTCAGGGAGGGAATACAGGAGCTTAGCTTGGATTTTGGATTGCTTGCTTGTGGGATTTCAGCTCATGTACGCTTTCTACATGAAGCTAGCTATGGTTCTCACGTATTTTGGGGATAGCATTTATGTATTTCAGTTTGTCAGTTGATGTTGTTTTATCTAGACTTGTTTATTTGGAAAATTGATATTATGTTGTACCAGACTTGATTTGACATGGTTTAAAATCTTCCGTTGTTTTATCTATGTTATTTACTCTGTTTACATATATACATATGTTCTTGTTCTGCCTTGATATATCACTATGCATGTTTACCCGATTCAAACGCCCCTCCAAAGTCAGTACCCTTGCAAGAGTGGTACTGGCGGAGGTGGGGTGTTACAATTTGGTATCAGAGCATATGGTTTACGAGAAGGAACAAAAAGGTTTTTTTTTTTTAAAAAAAACTTTTGGAAAACTATTTTCAAAATCAAGTATAAAGTATTTTCCAAAGAAAAGTCTAGTTTATTTTAAAGGCTATTCCCCAAAAAGCCACTAGCAAAATCCCTTCGTTTTTCTCCATTACTGAATCTGTCTTTTTCTTTTTCAATATGGCCGATAACTTTGCTATTCCGGAGGGAGTGCACGTACCTGTTTGGTATAGGAGACTTTTGGAGGCTAGGGCGACCGAAGCCGGCCCCGCAGATGTTCCTCCTCCTCCTCCTCCAGTAGTTAATATTCCTCCTCCTCCCGTCGCTAATGTTCCTCCTCCTCCTGTCGCTGAGGTTCCTCTTCCTCCTCCCCCTCAGCATTCTCAGGCTGACTTCGCAAAGACTTGCAAAGATTTCAAAGCAATGGGTGGCAAGAACTTTCAAGGCACTGAGACTTTTGTAGAGGCCAGAAATTGGTTGAAAGAGACCGAGGATTTATTTGCTATCTTTGGGTTAGACGATCAGAGGAAGGTCTTGTTGGCGGTTTGGCTTATGAAGGATGAAGCCGCTTATTGGTGGGAAGTCACCAATGGTACTAGGCCTGTTGAGACTTGGGCCGATTTCAGGGCAAGGTTCATGCTTAAGTTTCTATCTTCTGCTGAGGAAAATCTGCAAATGGAGAGCTTCATAACTTTGAAGCAAAGGGATATGTCTGTCAAAGAATATGTGAACAAGTTCAATTAGTTAGCTCGTTTTGGCTTGGATATGGTGAATACTCCTCAGAAGAAGGCTCTTCGTTTTGCTAGAGGATTGAATGAGCCGTTGCAGGGATTGGCTATGTCACATATTCCCCATGGGGCCACGTTTGAGAGTTTGGTTGATATGGCATTACTTCAGGGAGATGGCAAGAAAGAGATCAAGGTGAATGATACTCAAGCCAAGAAGGCTGATTCTCAGGGAAAAGGAAATCAGGGTAATCCAAGTGGTCAGGGCAGTCAAGGCAATCAGAACAAGAACAAGAGTCAAGGCAACAAGGGAAACAACAGCAAGGGCAAGAACGTCAAGGGGAAGTGCCATTATTGCGGTTCAGCTGGGCATCTTATCAAGGATTGTAGGAAGAGAAAAAGGAAGAATGGTGAATGCTTTTTCTGCGGTGAGACTGGACATTTCAGCAAGGATTGCCCGAAGAAGCGAGGGCAAGGCCAGGGTCAGACTCAGCGTGCTGGACCTTCAGGAGGGCAAGTTCATGCTCTCAATACCGCTCCAGTTCCCGATCGAGGTAGTATTTCTGTTGAGAGCCTTGTATATATTTCTGATTTTCCAGTTCGTACCTTGTTTGATTCTGGTGCATCGCATAGCTTTATCTCATCTGATCTTGTTGATAGTTTGCACCTTAGTACTAGCTTGGTAGAGGATCCCGTCTGTGTCTCAAATCCTATTGGGGGTTCCGCCCATTTGTCTATGATATGTGGGGATTTGAGGATCTCTATACTGAGTGTAGAGTTCTTGTGCAGTGCTTATGTTCTTGGTTTCAGGGGATACGGATTGATATTGGGCATGGATTGGCTGTCCAGATATGGAGCCATTCTTGATTGTGAGCATAGGGTTGTGAGGCTCGTGACTCGCCTCGGGAACACCCTAGAGATTTCTTGTGATCCGAGAGGTCCCGTCATGTTGTGCTATCTTGAATCACTCGACTCGTCAGTGGAGACTCTTCAGTCTGTGAGAGTGGTTCGAGATTATCCGGATGTTTTTGATGAAGTTAGGGGGTTGCCCCCTAAGCGAGAGATCGATTTCCGCATTTATCTGGTGGATAATGCAAAGCCGGTTTCTTTGCCCGTTCGGCACATGGCTCCGCGTGAAAGGCGGGAGCTAAGTAAGCAAGTGAAGGAGTTGCTTGAGAAGAACTTCATTAGACGAAGTATATCTGAATGGGGAGCGCCTGTGGTATTTGCTACCAAGGCAGATGGTTCTCTCCGACTTTGTGTTGACTATCGAGAGTTGAATAAGCTGACTAAGAAGAACAGACACCCGTTACCGAGGATTGATGATCTCTTTGACCAGCTTGTTGGTGCTTCTGTTTTCTCTCAGCTTGATCTTGCTACTGGATTCCATCAGCTCAGGGTAGCTGAGGATAGTATAGACAAGACTGCGTTCAGAACTCCAGATGGATTCTTCGAATGGCTTGTCATGCCGTTCGGCTTGACTAATGCACCCGCATATTTCGTGGACTTGATGAGTAGGGTGTTCAGGGAGTTCTTGAACAAGTTTGTCGTGGTCTTCGTAGATGATATTCTGATCTTCTCTAAGGATGAGGAAGAGCATGCAAGGCATCTCGTGGAGGTGATGGATACGCTTAGAGCGCATCAGTTGAAGGCCAAGTTCTCCAAGTGTCACTTTTGGAGAAGGGAAGTTAGATTCCTTGGGCATATAGTATCTAAGCAAGGCTTAGCGGTGGATCCCGCTAAAGTGGTTGCAGTTCAGGATTGGAAGACTCCAAGGAATGCAACCGAAGTGAGAAGCTTTCTAGGTCTTGCGGTTTTTACCGGAAGTTCATCAAGGACTTCGCGAAGATTTCCGCTCCTCTTACTAAATTGACGAAGAAGAATTTAGTTTTTGCTTGGAGCATAGAATGCGAGCTTGCTTTTCAGAAGCTCAAGAGAGCTCTCACATCAGCACCTGTTCTAGCTTTGCCCGATGGAGGGAAGTTATTTACAGTATACACCGATGCATGTGGCACGGGGTTAGGAGCTGTTCTGATGCAAGAAGGAAGGGTGATATTCTTTGGCGGTAGACAACTCAAGGTGCATGAGAAGAATTATCCCACTCATGACTTAGAGTTGGCAGCAATAGTATATGCACTCAAGGCTTGGCGCCATTATCTTTTGGGAGAGAGATTTGAGCTTTATACCGATCACAAGTCATTGAAGTATCTCTTTTCTCAGAAGGATCTGAATCTGAGGCAACAAAGATGGATGGAATTCTTGGCATCCTATGATTTTGAGATAGCTTATACCCCTGGCAAGGGGAATGTGGTAGCAAATGCATTGAGTAGAAGAAGGTTGACCCTAAGTCCTCTATTCGTTGAGATGAAGAATTTAGAGTATGTGGCAACCTTTGATTTCTCTTTGGCGATTGAGTCGATGACCGGTTCTTTAGCATCTCTGGAACTCAGACCTACCCTTCTTGATCAAGTTGGGGCTTCGCAGAGAGAAGACCCTCAGATAGTTGAGATTATGGATAAGCTGATTCGAGGAGAGACGTCTAGTCATCTCGCTCGATATTCTATTGATGACAAGGGTTGGCTAAGGAGAGATGGAAGGTTATGTGTTCCCATGGTAGAAGACTTAGTAAGAAAAGTTCTTGAGGAAGCGCATCGCTCTAAGTTGACTATACATCCAGGCGGAGATAAGATGTATAAAGATATGAAGCGTATTTTCTTTTGGCCTGGGATGAAGAAGGATGTGGCAGAGTTTGTCTCTAGATGTATCATTTGCCAGCAAGTTAAGGCCGAGTCGAAGAAGCCCGGTGGGCTATTGCATCCTCTAGACGTTCCACTTTGGAAGTGGGAGAGTATTTCCATGGATTTTATCGATGGGCTACCAAGGTCAAGGAAAGGAAATACGAGCATTTGGGTTATCGTGGATAGACTTACGAAGAGTGCTCATTTCATCCCGGTGAAGAGCAAGAGGACCGCATCTTGGCTAGCGTCTGTATATCTTCGTGAGATTGTGAGACTTCATGGAGTCCCTTCTAGTATAGTCAGTGACCGTGACCCAATCTTTACAAGTCAGTTCTGGAATAGCTTGCAAGAAGCCATGGGCACGAGGTTGAATCTAAGTACTGCTTATCACCCACAGACGGACGGTCAAACCGAAAGGGTGAATAGGGTACTCGAGGATCTGTTGAGGCTTTGTATTCTGGATTTTGGTGGTACTTGGGAAGACCACCTTCCTCTTGTTGAGTTTGCATATAATAACAGTTATCAGGCAAGCATAGGGATGGCACCATTTGAAGCTTTATATGGGAGGCCGTGCAAGTCGCCTACATGTTGGTGGGAGACTACTGATAAGCTTATACTTGGGCCTGATATGATCAGAGATACATCCGAGAAGATCGAGTTGATTCAGAGACGGATGAAAGCGGCCCAAGACCGACAGAAATCCTATGCTGATAAGCGAAGAACTGATTTGGAGTTTGATGTTGGGGATATGGTTTTCGTGAAGGTTTCTCCTTTGCGGAATGTGGTCCGATTTGGAGCCGTTGGGAAGTTAGCACCGAGGTTTGTTGGACCATTCCCTATTATAGAGAGGATCGGGCAGATGGCTTATAGAGTGAAGTTGCCCGAGAAGCTTGCCGGAGTACACGATGTTTTTCATGTCTCGCATCTCCGGAAGTGTTTACATGAATCAGCAGAGGTTGTTGAGCCAAGTGTTCCGGAAGATGTGGAAGTGGAGAAAGAAGCTACCTTAAGGAGAGCTCCGATTCGTATCTTGGGGAAGGAGACCAAGAAGCTAAGGAATCGAGAGGTCAAGTTAGTGAAGGTTCAATGGGGTGAAGCCGAAGAAGACGCAACTTGGGAAACCGATGAGAAGATGCGTGGGCTTTATCCATTCCTTTTTGAGGGTACACTCTCAATCTCTTTGCTTTGTTAGTATATCTTTCTCTTTGCTCTCCATGTTTATCTAGTTTATCGTGTTACTCTTGTCATGAGAACCTTAGGTAGAAACCCTTTGGATGAAACATGTGTTTGAAACATGTTATGCTTGATGGTTGCAAGTGGTTGCAAGTGGTTGCTCGTGGATGCATTATACACGATTAGGCACTAGATCGGCTCACACACTCCTCATATTGCATATGCATGGGTGTTTATGCTTATTCATGGATGAAAATTTTTGTGTTATCACATGGATGTTGCATATGGATGTATGTGATGTGCACACATATAGATGTTATACATTATGTTAGGAATTGCATACATATGGATTCATTTCACTAACATAATTTGCATTGATGATATTTGCATTAGATAAGTACATATACACACACCTTTGCATATGTTCATACAACATTTAGAATCTTGTAAGGACAATGATTACTCGTGGATGATGTTTTGAGTAGATGGATGATTGGATGGTAGGATACGTTCTTCCTAACTTGAAGATTTCGGGGACGAAATCCTTTAAGGAGGGGAGAATGTAACAACCCGTATTTTCCATAACCTGTTATAACATAAATCGAGGCAGAATTTAATTCTAAAATCTGAATCAAGGGAAACGGGCTATGCCATTGCGTTTGGCTCGGAAAAATACGCGAAATAGAGCCCGAGTTTTCGAAAATCGGAGTCCGTATGACCCGATTAAGGCCCAACGAAGTTTTCAGAAAATTCTAAAGTAAAAACAGATTTCAAATTCAAACTTGAATTTGGAAAATTGGGCCAGTTTGGGCCAGACGGGAAAATTCCCGCCACAGTACCCAAGTCGACAGCCCTGTCGACTTGGGAGTCGACTTGGTCTGACCAAGTCGACAGCCCTGTCGACTTGGCTGTCGACTTGGCTCAGACGAGCAGTCCTGCCTGGTGCACCATTTTGAGAATGTGTTGAGCTTGGGGGCCAGATTCGGTTTTGAGGGCTGAGATGGGAACTAGGGTTTAATCCTATGGCCTAAATCACTTGCCTAATCTATAAATAAGACCCTAACCTACCCTAAATCATCATTATTCATTCTAGCAACTAAACTATGGCAAAATCAATCCTCTCATGGCCTCCACTCTCTTCATAAATTCCTAAATAAATTTCTAAGTGATTTTCCATGCATACAAGTGTTTTTAGACTTGTATGATCATCACTAGCTTGCATTCAAAGTCAAGTTCCTATCTTTGCATCATAAAGAGAGAGTTTTGATCAATTTTGCTTGCATTTTTGGGGTTCAATTGGTTGCATAAGGGTTTTCTTACATTTGCTATACTCATTTGAGTCCGCATAAGCATTGTAAGCCCTATTCCTTTCATACTTAAACTTTAAAGTTAAATGTATGATATGCAAGTTGTGTTATGCAAGTTTGATATGCAAGTTATCACATGATATGCAAGTTAAACTATGCAAGTTTGATATGCAAGTTGTCACATGATATGCAAGTTATACTATGCAAGTTTGATATGTAAGTTGTCATATGATATGCAAGTTGTGTTATGCAAGTTTGATATGCAAGTTGTCATATGATATGCAAGTTATGCTATGCAAGTTTGATATGTAAGTTGTCATATGATATGCAAGTTTGATATGCAAGTTGTCATATGATATGCAAGTTATGCATGCTTTTTGAGGCCTAATGCAAGTATATGAACATATGTACATTTCATATGCCACCATGTTGAACTTGTGGCTTCAACACTTTTATGTCATGATTATGCCAAGTTCCCTCTTTCTATCCTTTATGCGCTATTGCGATATGTAAGCGATGGGATTGCGTTTGGGGTTGGGTAAACTTAAAAGACATAAAAACATAAGCTTGGGAATTTACCTATTAAGTTAGGTCTACCCATTGGGAATTTACCTATTAAGTTAGGTCTACCCAATTGCTTGAAAATTTGTAACATGTTTTGGAAACATGGTGGACATGACACTTAGAAAAGATAAGTGTGGCCAACTCGAGGTTGGGTTGAGTTTGTGGTGTAAAGCTACCCGGAACCGACCGACTTAACTAGTTGCTACAAACAATAGGACCCAATGTGAGAAGTTGGTCATGTGGTACCTTGGACCCGAGGTTAGACCAAGTTGTGGTGTAAAGCTACCCGGAACCGACCGGCTTAACTAGTAACCACAACAAAGTCTAATGTGAGAGGTTAAGGTGTATTAATTAATTAATTAATGCCTCATGATTAGGGTTAAGTCATGGTCCATTTAATACTTAACCAATTTGGGCTCGGTAGATTAACCGGGGTTAAGTCGTGAACTCACCGTTACACTTAACCAAGTTAATCCATGATTAGTGAAGGGGTTAAACCGTACTTAACCCACTAGAGAAATCCTAGCAATGGGGGTCCACTCCAGCAGTAATCCCTAGTTTGTATCATCATGACCGTAGGGACTAGGCTAGGGTGGGGGCACGATTACTGGACTGGAGGTAAGCGACCAATAAACGACGGCAGGGTGGTACGCCGGTGTAGTTCCGGGCGGACTCTGGTCGTGCACATAGTTCGTAGCCGGAGAAAACATGCACGGGTACCAGTAGATCGGGACTGTGCACTCATGTTCATGGTGTCCAGGGGTTGACACCCTAGGGCTTGATACACCCGAAGGGTGGACCCGGCACAGTTCGACTACAATCATGTTTGGGGCCGTATTGACACCGACACATGACGAGTTAGGCTTAGGGAGCCGATCGACTAGACCGTTTGGGTTGGACCTCGTGGTAGGGTCACTTAATGTTATTGGACCTCGTATGAGGGTCACTTCATGTTATTGGGCCAAAGCTTGGGCCATGGGATCAATACTTGTTTATTCAAGTCATGTTAGTTTGCTAGTACACCTGTGGTGCAAAACCTTAATCCTGATTATGCGATGACACCTTTATCTACCTTGTTAGTTAATCATCATGCTAGTATGTTGTTATCCTTATGTTCATCCCTGCTGCTCATACCAGTTAGCTTTATAAGTTTACATTGATTGTAGTAGGGCTTACTCAGTCTTTTTGACTGACCTGTTTTCTTTCGCCTCTTTTCTTCCGTTTCCCCCCCAGGTTCTCAGGGAGGGAATACAGGAGCTTAGCTTGGATTTTGGATTGCTTGCTTGTGGGATTTCAGCTCATGTACGCTTTCTACATGAAGCTAGCTATGGTTCTCACGTATTTTGGGGATAGCATTTATGTATTTCAGTTTGTCAGTTGATGTTGTTTTATCTAGACTTGTTTATTTGGAAAATTGATATTATGTTGTACCAGACTTGATTTGACATGGTTTAAAATCTTCTGCTGTTTTATCTATGTTATTTACTCTGTTTACATATATACATATGTTCTTGTTCTGCCTTGATATATCACTATGCATGTTTACCCGATTCAAACGCCCCTCCAAAGTCAGTACCCTCGCAAGAGTGGTACTGGCGGAGGTGGGGTGTTACAATTAGGAATCTAAGATTACGCGATCATGGTAACTACATGTTGATCATTGCAGGATAACTCGGCTATCATATATATCGCATATTCGCGTTTTAACGACATATGGGAAACCTTTTTTTTTGAATTTGGATACTTAAATGTTAGTACATGTTAATACTAAAAGTAATATATAGAAATACATCACATATCGATATATGTTTGAATAACATAACATAGGTTTTAAATTTGTGATCTCTCGCAGTAAAGTCAAATTTTTAACAATTAAGACAGGGATGTGGTCGCATATGAGAATATAATTTGAAATTAGACATGTTACAATACACAAGTGATATAAGCATCTTCCATAATAATGAAAACAATTGCTACTTTTAAGTTAGATAATTTCAAATATAAAACTTTATTAGGAAATCACGCATATTATATGATATAGTGAGTTGACGGTGATTAGGAAATTAGTGATGTTTCAGGATGCAATTTGTAGTTTCTTTACTTATGTGATTTGTTGACAAAATCAAGTTTAGAGTTGTAATTTGTAGTTTCCCTATTTATGTGATTTGTTGACAAAAACAAGTTTTTAAGGAAGTAATTTGTAATTTCCCTATTTATGTCATTTTTTGACAAAATCAGAATGGGACGTTGTGTATAAATGGCTTCTGCTGATGAATGAAAAGTTAAGACTTTTAGCTTAAGAATTCTCAATTCTTATCTTCGTATCAGAGCTTGATGAATTCTAATTTTTCTTTCTCTAAACTTCATCCATGGCAGGTGAAACAATTCCCCACCTCCTAATCGGTTAAATGGTGAGTGGATCATCGATACAGGTTGCTCTAATCATGTTACAACGAATCTTTCTTATTTGAAGAATGTCAAAGATGTAAATTCATGTTAAGTTGGGCTTTCTGATGGTGGAAATATCATAGCCTCAAAGGAAGAGGTAGTTAAATCAAATGAGAAAATCATTCTTTATCATGTGCTTTATGTACAAAACTTAAATTGTAATCTAATTTCGGTGTCACAGCTAAATGACGACTTAAAATGTTTAATCACTTTTAATTCTAACTTGTGTGTTATTCAAGACTAATTGACGAGGGAGGTGATTGGAATGGGTGAAAGACGTGATGGACTTTACTACTTGTGTGAAGGGACACCGGTTCAAGCTCTTACAGTTGCAAACATGTCTTTATTGGAATTATGGCATAATAGGTTGGGTCATCCTTTGGAAAAAGTAGTGAAATAGTTTCCTTTTTTTTTGGATTCTAAAGATTATTTGAATAAAGCATGTGAAATATGCCATCTTGCTAAGCAACCTAGGGATAGTTTTCCTTTGAGTGAAAATAAAACAACCCATACCTTTTATTAGTGCATTGTGATTTGTGGGGTACGTATGCTGAACCTTCTTCTTGTGGCACTCATTATTTTCTTACAATAGTGAATGATTTTTCCCGTGCTGTGTGAGTTTATTTGTTGATGGATTAAACTGAAGTTTTTGAGACGTTTATGTCATTTATTGCTATGATTGATCGTCAATTTTCTCAAAAATTGAAAATTGTTCGTAGTGATAATGGAATAGAATTTAACTGTTTAAAGGATTATTTTTTTGCAACTGGGATTTTGCTTCAAACTACTTGTGTGGGTACTCCTCAACAAAATGGGAGAGTGGAAAGAAAACATAAACATATTTTGAGTATTGCAAGAGCTTTAATATTTCAATGTGGTTTGCCTATTTCTTTTTTGGGGGAATGTGTTTTAGCTGCTGCTCATGTTATTAATTGTACTCCTAATGTTATTCACAAAAAGAAACCATATGAGACTTTCTTTGGTCATCCACCACCCTTAACAGAATTCTGTGTTTTTGGGTGTCTATGTTCTCATAACCAAAAGGAAAAGGGTGAAAAACTCGCTAGTAGAAGTCGTAAATGTGTTTTTATAGGATACATGTCTGGTAAGAAAGGTTGAAACTTATTTGACTTAAATACTAAGAAATTCTTTGTCACTTGTTATGTTAAATTTAATGGGGATATTGTCCTATATTTGGATGTTGAAACTAAAAATGTGAGCCATTTACTTGAGCTGCATATGCATAAGAGTTCTATTGATGTTTTAGACTATGTTGATGATGAGAACATGGAGTCGAAAATTTACCCTGTTCTGGCTGAGGCACAACTAGTCCTACCTTTGGCTACGGGGGGAAGTGGATATGGTGGATTCATATGATGGTTTAGGTTTGGATGATAATTTCGGTCATGGACTACGTATCGAGTAGCCCTTAGTAAATTGCATGATTTTGTGACTCTTACGGTGATCAAGAAAAGTCCAATCTCCACTTCACTTGATTCCTCTTCACAATCCCCTTCAGGTACTCCTTATTCCATAGCATACTATGTTAGTTCTGACAAATTTTCTTCCGCACTCATGATGTGTTTCCATCCAAAAAGTTCAAATCCAGTGACCAAGTACCATGTTTTGGTCCTCAAACTGATCGGTTTTGAAGTGAATTTCCTTTACGTCTCATATTCACAAGTATTCTTCCACATCTGTCATATAAATGTTTATCGAGATTGAAGTGTGTTAGTAAAACCTAGAACAAAATCATCTCAACTGATTCCACATTTGCAAAAGAGCTGTCACTTTGTGCATCACCACTCTCTCGTGGCATTGTTTTCCCCCAATACTACGGTAACAAAGTTCAGTTTTCAACACATTTGGTTCCCTAATTAGATTCGATCGGTTTCAGCGCCTGAAAGAAAAGGCAAATCATAGAATAATTTACTGAGAATGATTTGTACAATGTAATTCGTGCTATACAGTGCCTTGTATCTATAATTACAAATACTATGGGCTTAAGGCTTTTTGCCCATTACTTATCAAATGGACACTTATGCAATAAAGAAAATGCAGTGAAACAGACTTTGCACTGATTCATATTATTTCTCTTTATTCTCCTCCTCAAACCATCACTAGGATTTGCTAATACATGAATAAATTGACTCTAGAAAGCTTCAAAAATGTTGGAAAAGAGAAGTATGACTCTAAGAAGAAGGAAGAGGCAAGGTGCACCCACGGTGGCAGTCAATTGTGGATAGATTCATGATAAATGGCATGGATTTGTCCTTTTTCTGATACACATGTTGGATTTGCCTTTTTATAATTCTGATTTGAGAGATTTTGCTCAAGTTTTGGATTAAATTGGGAAGAATCGATCTTGCTATCTACTTGAGGGTTCACGACACACAGTTTTCTCTGAAATGAGTGATGCTTTGCTTTGACAAAGGTTTTGTGAGAACATATGCGATCTGTTAAGCTGACGGTACATGATTTACACTAAGATTTCCTTTGTTTACTTGTTCTATGAAAAAATTACCTGTCCAACTCCATGTATTTGGTTCTAGAATGAAGCACTGGATTCACTAGAAATCCTATGGCACTCATGATGTCACACCAAATAGTTGCAGCAGTTGTGCTTGCTATACATCTATAATTTTTTTTTCTGTACTTGATCTAGACACAATTGCTTGCTTTTTTGCACACTAAGATATATGGTTATTTCCTAAGAATATGCAGTACCCAGAAGTTGATTTTCAATCATCATAGTCATTTTCCCGATTTGAATCTGAGTATGTACTGATATTGAGTGAATTAAATGGCTGTAGTTTCAATTTGCGATTGATTGTGCCCTTTAGATATCATATAATTATTTTGACTGTTTTCCAGTGTTCACTTAAGGTTGTTGCTTGAATTGATTGACCTTATTCACACTGTATGAGATGTCAGGTCTTGTTATTGTTGCATATTGTAGGGCTCTCGCTATACTTCTAAACTACTTCTCACTTGTAATGTGTTCACTATTATTCTTTGACAAGTGTAAGTTGCTTATCATATGAATAGATATAGAATTTTCTTTGTCCATGTTGCATTTCAGAAAAAGTTCTAAAATGTACTTTTTTGACTTAAGTGCATTTCAGTATTTGAGACTCTGCTTACTTCTATTCCCAAAAAGTATGTGCGTTGTACTAGGTCCTTTAAAAAAAATATGCATTAAGACACTGAGCCACCTTCATAATCTCCCCCTCACCATTACCTGTATAACTTTGTTTAATTTGCACACATATGATTCTTTTCCTTACTACTTGAACCCTACTGCCTGTTCCATAGACACTTCCTCCTGCAAAATCATTTAAAAAAGCATTATTTACATCAAGTTGTTAGATGGTCCAATTCTATGTAGTGCAATTGTTAGAAAATTCGGATAAATGAGGGCTTTACAACACGTGAGAATATTTCTTTAAAGTCAAACCCACACTATTGTGAATAGCCCTTGGCTACCAATCTTGCTTTATATTTACAAACTAATCCATCAGTGTTTGTCTTGATTCTAAATGTCTTTATACAGCCCATAATATTTTTGCTGTTTGGTTTTGCAACAAGTTCCCAAGTGTTGTTTTTTATCAAAGCATTATATTCATCACACATTGCTGCTTTCCATTCTTTGCTATGAAGAGTTTGATAAAATTATGTTGTTTCAGTGGTGGTACAATACACTTTTGGTTTGAAGATGCCACTCTTTGCTCTTGTGATCATGTGGTGTCTTTTGAGTTTAGTGTCTTGTTGTGGTACGTTGTCACCTGTTTCATTGTACTCATCACCATTGACTTGACCCACATCTCTAGTTTGTCGATTAGAGCTTGATTGATCCTCATTACAAAGTTGATTGAAAGTGTCAGCGTTTTCTTGACCTGGCCCACATGTTGGCATTGTGAGTTGAGAGTCTCCATTGCTTCCATCAAACTGCATATCTGTACCTGCTTTTTCTATAATAGGTATAATAATATCTGAACTACCGGTTACATTTGGTATAGAGTGCTTTGGGTTATAGATGTTACATGTAGTTTTTATTTCTTACTTATTGAAAGAAAATTCATTTTCATTAAACACAACATGTCTTAAGATAAAAACTCTACTATTTTTGTCTAGGCATTTATAACCTTTAAAACCATTGGCACACCCTATAAAAGTACATAGAGAGGATCTAAACTATATCTTGTGCGAATTGTAGAGCCTTAGATAAGGGAAACATAGACATCAAAAAACATTTAGGTCTTTGTAATTAGGCTTAACTTTTGTGAGGACTTCCAGTAGGGATTTGTAATTCAAAACCTTTGTTGGACACCAGTTCATTATATAAACTGCAGTTGTGAAAGCATCAGCCCAAAATTTAAGAGGCATTGATGCTTGAGCTAGCAGAGTTAAGCATGTTTCTACGATATGTCTATGTTTCCTCTCAATAAGTCCATTCTATTCAGAAGTGTAAGGATAAGTAAACCTGTGTGATATACCTTTCTTTTGAAAAAACTCTTTCAGTGGGTAAAATTCCTTTCCTCCATCTGTCTAAATAGTTTTAATTTTACAGTTGATAAGTCTTTCATCATTAGCAAAAATTTTCAACACAGCCTTATAATTTTTAGATTTTTCTTTTAACAAATATATCCACATATGTCTAGAATAAGCATTTATGAATGGTATATAATACTTGTATCCATAGTTAGTGCATATTGGTGCTGGACCCCATAATCTGTTGCTACTAATTAGAGGGGTTTAGTGTATTTTCTCTTTAAATCTGGAAATGCAAGTTTGTGACTCTTGCCAATTTGACAGTAAGTGCATATATGAGTTTAAGGAATTTTGCTAATATCAATATTATTGCTAATCTGTACTTTCTTTACAGCATCCATACTAGGATGACCCAACTTGTTATCCCACAAATCAAAGATATTATTACTATTAACAGCATTTACTTGATATCGATCATTGTAATTTCCTTTGAAACTTGAACTTCTTGAACAGATAACATCAAATTTGTAAAGTCCTTTATACTCTTTACCCTGCAACAAAGTTTATTTTATCAGTAAGACTTTTACTAAGCAATACTTGGAGCAAAATCCAAAGCACACTTTATTGTCTTTGGAAAATTGTGAGACACTTAAGAGATCACTACAAGAGAAACAGCCGTTTCCAACGACAAGGGGCCGTTGGAAGCCGTTGGTATAAGGATCAACGGTTTCCAATGACTTCCAATGCAACCAACGCCTATTTTCCAATGGCTTCCAACTGTTACATTTGGCCACGTGTCACCTCTTTCTGGCCAATGGGACGATGGAAATGGTTGAAATCCGTTGGAAGTAGGTCGTTGGAAGCCGTTGAAAATGATGAACCTGTAAGCTGTTGATTTCCGTTGGAAATTTGGATGTTTTTTTTTTACAGATTTTAGACTTGCCACTTCCAGCCACAACCATATATATAATCATCAAAACTACTCCATTTCGAGCATATAACTCAGTCTCAACCGCATATACAACCAAACACATGAAAAAAGAAAAATCAAACATAAAACACATAACATTAACCAATATTTACATAATACAACAACCAAACATCGCCAAAACAACATGATTCTACATACCATGTCCAAACCAGTCATAACCAACACCATGTCCAAACCATACCATCACTAAACCATCATAACATCATGTCCAAATCAATATGTACAACCATCATCATGTAGCAAGTCTCACCAACTCTCAAAACATAGACGTCATCAAAACAAGCTAACCTGATCAACTCTCTCCACCAAAAGATGAAGGTGGCGTACCGTACTGGGCAATGAACTCTGCTAGCCGCTGGTTAAGCATCTCCATCTGCTCTTCACGGCGACGATCACGCTCATGAAGCTCTGCAGTCTATGCTCTCAGTTGTGCGATTTCTTCCTTGCCCTGAGCCCTCTGATACGTCTGTTGAGATGTTGTAACCTGTATATAATTTCAGATTTTTAGTATTTCATAATAGCATTTCGAATTACATTTGAGTTTTTATTATAAGTTTTAGTATTACCTCTAGATTTCCATAACCATATCGTCTGTTCTGGGTAAGTGGATCCATGACAACATCAAATATGCTGTCCTCATCGTCCTTGATCAACTCAGTCCTCTCTGTAGATTCCGGTAACTGTGCCTTTTCTGCCTGAAATTTCTCCTGTTAAACAAAAAACAAATGAATTTAGATAACACTATTTTAATTAAATTATAAGTCTAACTTTACTATTTTATACTTACATATGTCTCACACGCCTTATCATCATGGTCCCAACTGTACGAAACTGAGCATGTGTCGTCAATCTGAATCAATGCATGTGTATGCTCGAAAACATCCCAGTACAACACAGGAGCCATACGCGCTCTCTTATGAAATAAGCATGTATGTATGTATGTGTGTATATATATATATATATTTGAAAATGGTGTGTGTATATATATATATATGTGTGTGTGTGTGTAAATTAAAACTTAATAAAGTTAAATCAACTATTAATTTTAACAAGTTATAAATTAAAATTTTAAACTGTGCAATTACAAAATATACCAGATCCTCACGATGATGCTGAAATGACTTGTACTCACCTCGATGCGTAACTGGATTCTTGCTCCTGTTAGCTGCATTTCTCTCAGACGAGGCCTATACATTTAAATTTTAAAAAAATGTATTATTCTAAATCACATATTAATTGAATAGAATAATTTAAATTAAATATGCATTAAATTTACCAGAAACACCTCATTATTATTCCAATAAGTATATAGCTCATCCCACGCCGTTTCACCCATCCAAGACGGTCTTTTCCCACCTGATTTTAAGGTGTTCATTGACTGTTTGTTATTTGTTGCCATTTTGTTGTTCCAGTGGCGCTTGAGGAGATCCAAATCCGTCTCCTGGAGATCCACCGAACCCTGGATTTTTTTAAAATAGCATACATATGAACTTATCAAATAGGAGCATGACAACTAAATGTAATAAGTGTTATATCATACATACGTACCCAAAAATCCTGCCATATGGTCTCCTTAACAATGTCGGGTATCGAGGTCCATATGGGCCAACATGCAGTCATGCGAGCCTGATAAGCGCGTTTTGATATCTTCAAGACTGTATTGGATGGCTCTAACTCAAAACCCCTGTGTTAAATAAAAAAAACATGGCTACTAGAACTACAATTCAAATAATTTATTGTACTTAAATTAAATTTATACTAAAAACTTAGTTTTTTCCCTTTGGAGGCTTTTAGCTTAAGCCAGACCACAGGACGGGATAACTTCGACGGACCACCCTCATCGCCACCTAAATGCCCTTATGACGCCATACCTGTTACAGACAACAACATAACATAACATGAAAGAGTATGTAAAAACATGGTATGAGATAACATGAGTACTTGATAATAGAAATGTCATAACATGTCTAGTTAACATTACAAATTTGATTCGTAGAAGTGTTAAATATAAGTTTGATTCATAGATATGTCTAGTTAACATATGAGTTTGATTCATAGAAATGTCATAAAAATAAATATAAGTTTGATAAATGACGTATTTTTTTATTTATGATATGTTATTTATTAACAGATAACATAAGAAATATCTATTAAAATGTGTTAACATAAGAAATATCTATTAAATATGAATTTGAGTCTTACTGTGTAAAAATAAACATAAAATTAC
Source organism: Allium sativum (assembly GCA_030737875.1). Taxonomy (NCBI): domain Eukaryota; kingdom Viridiplantae; phylum Streptophyta; class Magnoliopsida; order Asparagales; family Amaryllidaceae; genus Allium; species Allium sativum. Next base: position 44,178,579 of record CM060915.1, on the reverse strand, counting down.
CTTTTGAAAATGAGGATTATTAGTTATCCATCCTCATCACTTTCAGATTCTGACTCTATTTCCTCCTCTATATATGGTTCATCTGTAGTCTCAAATAAATCAATTAATGCATTCGATTCATCATTACCATCGTTATCATTAAATTGTTGAACCGGGAACATAGAACGTGCAGCATCTTCAACCATTTGTTCTATGAGATTCTTCGTAGCAATTTCATTATTCACAACCTCCTCAACTTATATAGAAGTAGATGCTAATGGTTCTCCATGACGATCCCAAACTAAATAGTTTGGCACAAAACCGTACTGATGCAAACGAACTCTAACCATTTGCGGTATCAAATGTTTCAATAACTTGCATCTACTACATGAACAATGGATTTCGATGTCATTTCCTTTGTTACTTAAAGCGAAATCAATAAATATGCTGACACCATTAATAAATTGTTTGTTTATTGTGCCATCAGTTTCTCTTCGTTTGTACATCCAGCTTCGATCATTAAAATAATCATCCATTTTTCCTAAGTACTTATAAAATTAGAAAGTATGATAAAATAACGCAAAGCCAAAAAGGACTATAGTATAAAGTTTAGTTAAGTAGATGAAAGTCCATTTTTTCAAGTAGTTGAAAATACATTTTCTAAGTAGACAACCATTTTTATTATTTTTATAACATCAATAGTTGAAATAGATTCACAATTTTAGGTCTGAATGCAATGTTATGTTAATTGATCATTTACTGATGGGTCATCCTACCTCCCATTACAAATACAATAACGTAATTAAATTGCGTAAATCTTTTCAATTTAAACGATTCAACAAAATTTCGGCAGCACTTCCCTTTAGTTCCCTGAACAGTACACAATTGTGTGTACACAGGGAACATAAAGGAAGTGCTTTCGAAATTTTGAGAACCGTTTAAAATGAAATGATTTACGAGATTTAATTTCGTTATTGTGTTTGTAACTTGTCCAATACAAAAGGACAAATCCAACAAATATTGTATATGATGAATATAAATGTCCATTTCGTTAGTAAAACGAACATTCACATAACGATTATATACAATACTTATCAGACGGGGCCAAAAAAAACTGTCTAAGGCTTTATGAATATAACATATTAAGATTTGGTTATTTTTCATGATTTTAGGTTTTTTTTAAGGATATTTGGGTTCAAGCCGAGTGAATTAGCATCTTAACCACTACGAATTGTATGTATATTAATTTTATCATATATATGTATATTTTCAACATTAAATCGAACTATATAACCATACATTATATACAAAATTAAATGTCATTTTCGCAAAATTATTATAAAACACAAACTTAAATATTTCCATTTCCACTACACGTTTTCGACAAATTAAATATCGTTTTCAATGAATTGGGGCTCAACCAAATAAACAAATACATAGATTGATTACCAACAATATATACATACCACACTATATATATATATGCATATATACATGTAAAACTTGAACTAATTAAACCCTAGATTAGAACCATAATCAAATAAGTCTATAAATACAAACTCATTAACAACAACTAATTAATCTAATTAAACCCTAAATTAACAACTACTTAATTTATAAATAAAACCCTGGATTAGCAACTTAAATGATTAAACCCTACATTAGCAACTAATTAACAACACTAGACACACAAACATACACTCTAATTATGCTTAAATTACTAATTAAACAATATTAGGGTTAATTAATACCTTGAAATCGGAGAGAATCAGAGATTATAGAGGAAGAGAGAGTGCCTTGAACGAATAGGAGAGACCCTAGGTGGTTGATGGCGTAGTGTGGTTGATTTTAGAATTAAGGGGGGGGGGGGGGGTAGATTTGGGGGATTGGGGAAATATTTCGGAGGACTATAGAATGGGGGAAGAAGGTAGTAGGCATCGGCTATTTTCTGCTCAACCCGTGTAACGGGTATCAAGGGCTTCCAACAGACTTAAAACCAATAGCCGCCAACGGCTTCCAATGGCGTATTTTTTACACTGTAAGAAAATACAAAAGTTTGGCTTCCGTTGGAATGTACCGTTGCTATACTGTACAATTCTAGTAGTGGATTTTTTCTAATTAATGGCACACAAAGCAGACTATTTAATATAACTTTATGTACCATTAATACTTGCATTTCCAGTATGAGATATAAATACAGACACAATGTAACAAGCCGTATTTCGATAACATGATTAAAGACGAGAATCAAGGCAAAATTTAATTTTAAATTCTGAATCAAGTAAAACGGGCTATTCCATTGCGTTCGTCTCGGAAAAATACGCGAAATAGAGTCCGAGTTTTCGAAAATCGGAGTCCGTATGACCAAGATATGGCCTCGCGAAGTTTCACGAAAAATTCCCAAATTAAAGTATACTTAATTAAGTGAAATGGGTTGCGCAGAGAAATATATATATATTGATATATATATATATATAATTGAAAATTAAATAAATAAATATGCAAAAATGTTCAAAACAGCGAATTGAGGGAGGGGAATAACCGAACCGACCGATTTTTGAGGTCGACCCGAGCCCGCTGGGTCGACTAGGGGTTAATCCAGGGTGTTTGGCTGTCAACCCATGGGCCGATTCGCTCAAATGCAGATTTTGCATTTGGATGGTTCTCATGGTTCATCTTTAATCTAAAGGCCCTAGATGGTTCCTACACTTGACTTCTTCCCCAAGACATGCTTTGATGGCTTGGATTGAATCTAGGTTTAATCCTATGGCCTAAAACACTTACCTAATCTATAAATAAGCCCCTAAACCCCCCTAAATCCTCATTATTCACTCATGCAACTAAACTATGCCAAAATTTCAAGTGATCATGGCCTCCACTCAAACCCTAGCCTCCACCCTCTTGTCATAAAATCTTATCTTCATTTCTAAGAGGGATTTCATGTTTTGTGAGTGTATGAGAGCTTCTACCTTCATATGAGAGCTTCTCAATATGATTTCAAGGCAAAGCTTCATCAAAGGTTGGGTTTTTAAGGGTTTTTCCTCTAGGGCTTTTGGAGTTTATCTTGATCTTGGGATTTTTGGTGTTAGCATGAGAGGCTTTGTCTCAATCTTTCTATCATATGTTGATTTGTGCCCTCAAAGCAATGTAAGCCCTTCTCCTACTATTAGATATGAACTTTAAACTTAATATGACATGTTGTAAGTGGGTTTAAACATTAGTATGTAGCATGCTATCATCTTATGCAAGCTTATAAAGTCATTACCTTGGTCTTGTGGTCATAAAGCTTTGACCTTTATGTTGAAATGTTGCATTATGCAACATGAGAACCCTTATAACCTTCATGTCAACTTGCATATGAAGCCATAACCCTTATGTGAGGTCATATGCGAGTTACTTGTCATCATTCCATGTTGTTTATCACCATGATTCACTTATGTGCCAAGTTTGGGTTTATGCATGTTTTTGAGGTGTAGGAATGTAACATGCAAGTTAATGAACACATGTGTGCCTCATTTGCCACCATGATTAACTTGTGGCTTAATATCCATTTTTGTCATGCCTTTGCCAAGTCTCTTCTTTTAATCCATCACGTTGTTGCAAACGTATATGCGAGTTTAAAAAAGCGTTGGGGTCACATTATGGGAAAACATAATGATATGAACATGATTTGGGTAAATGGGTATAAACATGACAACGTGTAACGTTAAATATGACATGTGTTTATACTTGAAGACATGACTTGAAATATAACATGGAAGTTGACATGTAAGTATGCATAAAAACATGAGCTTGGGAATTTACCTATTAAGTTAGGTCTACCCTTTGGGAATTTACCTATTAAGTTAGGTCTACCCAAATGCTTGAAAAACTTGTAACATGTTTTGGAAACATGATGAACTTAGATAATATAAGTGTGGCCAACTCGAGGTTGGGTTGAGTTTGCAACGTAAAACTACCCGGAACCGACCGGCCTAACTAGTAGTTGCAAACAATAGGACCCAATGTGAGAAGTTGGTCATGTCGCGCTTAAGACCCGAGGTTAGACTAGGTTGTGGTGTAAATCTACCCGGACCCGCCCGGCTTAACTAGTAACCACAACAAGGTCTAATGTGAGAGGTTAAGAGTGCATTAATTAAATTAATGCCACATGATAAGGTTAAGTAAATTTGACTAATGACACTTAACCGATATGACACGAATGGGTAGGTTAAGTGGGACCGGGCTTGATTTCCTTAATGACACTTAACCATGCAAGATGATTAGGGGATGGGGTTAAGTAATTTACACTTAACTAATCCGACTGGGTAATTAGATGAGGTTAAGTAATTAAGACTTAACTAACCTAACCACGGTAACTAGATGGGGTTAAGATTAGGCTTAACTAATCTAAACATGGTAATCGGATGGGGTTAAGTTAGCCTAGACTTAATTAATCCAACTTGGTAATTTAATGGGGTTAAGTTAAACACTTAACTAATTTAACACGATGATTTGATGAGGTTAAGTGACCTATACTTAACCAATCTAACTCGTTAATTTGATGAGGTTAAGTTAACCTATACTTAACCAATCTAACGTGAAAACATGATAAGGCTAAGTCACGAATCGTTTGAATGCGCTTGACCGATATGACTCAGTAATTAGATAAGGTCAAGTTAATACATATACTGAACCAATTTAAAATGATAATTAGATAAGGTTAAGCCATGAATTGCTTGATATACTTAACCAACTTGACACATGGTTTGTAGGGTTAAGTTTTGGACTTGGATACTTAGCCAATTTTGACGTGGTTTGTAGACGGGTTAAGTTGTGAACTTAAGTGACACTTAACCCATTAGATAAACCCTAATTCGGAGGATTAGGTAAATAACCATAGTTAACAAGGATTATGGAAATAAGGCTAAGTGGTAAACCTTAGTTAAAAGAAACTAAGTAATAATTCTTAGCCAAGGAAATTTGGACCACCTCTTAGATAGATGAGTAACCCGATACGGTAGGTCATCGTTTAAGTATACGTGTAGGAGCAGGCTATCTGATTTAGATAAAGGCTCCAGCGAACTGGGTAACGAAGCAGCGGCTTCGGGGAACGTGAGGATATTCTTGGGATCCCTCTGTGAGCTGCCAGGTCATTATACTAGGCTCACGAGAGGTTGAGGTCTGCGGTAGAAGAACCAAGAATATGCCTTGGTTGCTATGCGAGCGACCTAAAGACTGGGGTGGATAGCAGTGAGTCGACGAATACATAAGGTGCCCGAGATAGCAAGTTCGTCGATCATCTACCATCTTAAGTCAAGCGTGTACGTACGGAAAGGCAGGGAACACCCAACAGACCATAATTGCTATCTAATTATGGGTGAGGTAGGCCATAGGATGTGGGCTGGCCGGAGTGTAGTTCTCATGCAAGATTGTCTCTTGTGTTACCTTTCACTAGTTGAGGGAGGGGTCTCATGGGACCATAGCCACGTGTAGAAAAGCAGACCTTAGTATCTGCATCGGCAGATAAATCTAAAGCTCCCGACCGAGTCCTGTATTTCTTGTTTTGCCCTGTGACAGGACTCGGATGGCACGATGTGATACATGTGCATACAGTTATAGAAAAACGATTCACGATGAATGCGTGGGAAAAAGGGCGCGGTTGACGGTTAGCGTAATCCCTAGTGGCCTAGGTGGTTTAACCCAAACCGAAATACGAAAGCGTGCAATAGGTAAGCGTAATCCCTAGTAGCCCTGGGTAGCATAAGTCCTAGTTGTACAGACGATAATTCATGTTGGAAGACCCTAGCTAGGTTTAGGGTAACAGTCCAAACCGATCTTAAGGATCATGGAACTATGTTAAAGTAATATAGAATCTCATGGGGAAAGCCCGTATGGTCTACGGCAAGGGACTGAACATTTACATGTAATAAAACATATGAGTTGAGTAACCTATATATGCGGCATATTAGGTTGACATGGACCATTACACGACTTTTGAGTAAGGGTCATTCACGGATAGCACGTGATACAGTTGGGATACTAGTACGGTAGGTGCAGAGCGGGCATACAGGATAGATACCATGGGACGTTATACGTAATAGATATCTTGGGGATATTATACTTGATAGAAACCTGACGATGTGATACCTTGTTTTATCTTGACATCGTAATTTATCATGACACCTTAGTTTACCTGAGTTCAGTAGTTCATCCTGTTATTTTGATTTAGCTTATCTATCTTGTTATCATGCTTATGTTCATCTCAGTTCCTCATGACAGTTAACTTTACTAGTTTTTATACTAATAGTAGATAGGGCTTACTCAGTCTTTTTGACTGACCCGTTTTGTTTCGCCTCTTTTCTTCCGTTTCCCCCCAGGTTACAGGGAGGGAATACTGCTGTTTAGTTCGGACTTCTTCTGCTTGAAGGTCATCATGGATGGCTTGGACTTTTCTTGGCTATGGCTACTTTACTGTTTTTACTTGGGGAATAAATTATGAAAAAGTCTTTATGCTTCTTTACTATTGCAAGACAGGTTTTGATGTACTCTGATGTAAAAGGCTTTAGACCTGAATTATTAATGTTTATAGAAGTTCGATTTTACTTCCGCTATTTTATATGTTCTGTCTTGTGATATTTCTGTGCATGTTTACCAATAATGCCCCTCTAAAGCTAGTGCATTCCTTTGCGAGTGACCCTAGCGGAGGCGGGGTGTTACATTTGGTATCAGAGCAGAAGGTTACCAGACTGGGAAAAAGTTTTTAAAGACCTTCTGAAAACTATTTGAAAATCGTTTACAAAGAAGCATTTTTCAAGAAAATTTTCTTTTAAAAGAAAAAGGTTATTCCCCAAAGGCCATTAGCACTATCCTTGTTTCCTTAATTGAATCTCTTTTCCTTTCTTTCCTCCATCTGTAGTCACAGTGGTTTTAACTGCGACTAGTCTTTTCTATCTACGAAAGTGTTTTCCTTACGATGGAGGTGGTTCTCGAGAGACCAGTGGCCGCGTTATAAGAAAGGATAGCGAGGAAGAGGATAAAGGATACGAGCTTAAGGATGAGCAACTTGTTGGTATGGCTCAGCCCAGGACGAGAGAGAAGGATGAACAATGAAACCCATGACGAGAGAGTACCTTTGGCATGGTAAAACGGGACGGATAGTTAAGTATTATGGGAAAAGGACAAGATCATCGGGAGGGCAGCAGTATGCTCTCATTTCTAGGGTACCTCGGAAGGAGGGTGACGATCTTGTTAAAGGTTTAGCTTTTCTTCTCTATCATCCCGTTAGGACTTTGTTTTGATCATCGTATCATTTAAGTCTGCTTCGATAGTTGAGTCTCTGCACCTTAAGTACTAGCGTAATAGAGAATCCCATTTTTGTCTCAAAGTCCTATTGGAGAATCAGTCCATTTATACATGACTTGTTTGGATTTGGGAATGTCTATGCCAAGTGTCAAGTTTGGAAATAATGCTTATGTTTTTAAGCTATGGATGGATTCTAGGGATGAAGTGGTTATCCAGTAAGGGGTGCCACTCTCGGTTTTGATAGGAGGGTAGTTAGACTCTTGACTAGCCTTGGTAATACCCTCGAAGTCTCGTGTAACCTTTTGGGTTCGGTCATGGTTAGTTACTTAGAATCCCTTGATGCCTTTATGGGAAATTGGAAGCCCAATCGAGTGGTGTTCGCCGATAAGACGGATGGTTTATTTCACTTATGCATGGGTTATAGAAATCACCTTAGTAAGTGCGCTTGATAACCTGGTTGGCATCTGTTTACTTTCAAGAGAAAGTTCTTCTATGTGGAATACCTTGTGGTACGAGGTCCGAGATTCATTAGTGAATTTTGGAAAGCTTGCATGAGATCATGAGTACGCAGTCATGTTTGCGTCAAGTATTTTAGGAAAAGGATAAGTGCAAGTGGAACGAGAGGCGACGAAGAAATGAGTTTCAGCTCATGTTATGGAAACAGGAAATAAGAAGCTACGAAATCGCGAAGTTAAAGGACGGTCAAGGCACAATGGAATTAAGCTCAAGGAAATACGACTTTGATGGTCAAAGACTAGATACGCGCATGATATCTCTTTTTGGGAGTATATCCTTGATCCCTGTTTTCTGTAGAGCTTACTTGTAGGCTATCTTTTGTGGACATCCTCTCGGTCCTATTCTCCGTTACAAACCCTGTAAGGAGTTTGTCCTGTTTATCTTCTCGACCCTGTTTCAGGGAATTCTAGGTAGAACCCTATGGATGTAAACATGTATTTGAGACATGTTATGATTGATATGGTTGCAAGTGGTTGCAAGTGGTTGCTCGTGGATGCGCGAAAACACATTAGATACTAGCTCGACTCGGTCACATTTCATATTACATATGCACGAGTATTTATACTTGTTTATGGATGAAATCGAATGTATTATCATGCGGTTGTGGCATATGGATGAATGATTGTGCACGCATATAGTATCTATACGACTAGGACTATTTGCATACATGTTGGATTCATGGCACTATACATATTTTTGCATTAGAAAGATTATTCAGGCCTGATCATTAGCATTAGCTAAGGAACATGTACACACACGTTTTGCATATATTCATACAGCATTAGAAATCATCTAAGGACAATGGTTGCTTGTGGATGATGTTTTGAGTAGATGGATGATGGATGGTAGGATATGTTCTTCCTAACTTGGAGATTTCGGGGACGAAATCCTAAAAGGTGGGGAGAATGTAACAACCCGTATTTCGATAACATGATTAAAGACGAGAATCAAGGCAGAATTTAATTTTAAATTCTGAATCAAGTAAAACGGGCTATGCCATTGCGTTCGTCTCGGAAAAATACGCGAAATAGAGTCCGAGTTTTCGAAAATCGGAGTCCGTATGACCAAGATATGGCCTCGCGAAGTTTCACGAAAAATTCCCAAATTAAAGTATACTTAATTAAGTGAAATGGGTTGCGCAGAGAAATATATATATATTGATATATATATATATATAATTGAAAATTAAATAAATAAATATGCAAAAATGTTCAAAACAGCGAATTGAGGGAGGGGAATAACCGAACCGGCCGATTTTTGAGGTCGACCCAAGCCCGCTGGGTCGACTAGGGGTTAATCCAGGGTGTTTGGCTGTCAACCCGTGGGCCGATTCGCTCAAATGCAGATTTTGCATTTGGATGGTTCTCATGGTTCATCTTTAATCTAAAGGCCCTAGATGGTTCCTACACTTGACTTCTTCCCCAAGACATGCTTTGATGGCTTGGATTGAATCTAGGTTTAATCCTATGGCCTAAAACACTTACCTAATCTATAAATAAGCCCCTAAACCCCCCTAAATCCTCATTATTCACTCATGCAACTAAACTATGCCAAAATTTCAAGTGATCATGGCCTCCACTCAAACCCTAGCCTCCACCCTCTTGTCATAAAATCTTATCTTCATTTCTAAGAGGGATTTCATGTTTTGTGAGTGTATGAGAGCTTCTACCTTCATATGAGAGCTTCTCAATATGATTTCAAGGCAAAGCTTCATCAAAGGTTGGGTTTTTAAGGGTTTTTCCTCTAGGGCTTTTGGAGTTTATCTTGATCTTGGGATTTTTGGTGTTAGCATGAGAGGCTTTGTCTCAATCTTTCTATCATATGTTGATTTGTGCCCTCAAAGCAATGTAAGCCCTTCTCCTACTATTAGATATGAACTTTAAACTTAATATGACATGTTGTAAGTGGGTTTAAACATTAGTATGTAGCATGCTATCATCTTATGCAAGCTTATAAAGTCATTACCTTGGTCTTGTGGTCATAAAGCTTTGACCTTTATGTTGAAATGTTGCATTATGCAACATGAGAACCCTTATAACCTTCATGTCAACTTGCATATGAAGCCATAACCCTTATGTGAGGTCATATGCGAGTTACTTGTCATCATTCCATGTTGTTTATCACCATGATTCACTTATGTGCCAAGTTTGGGTTTATGCATGTTTTTGAGGTGTAGGAATGTAACATGCAAGTTAATGAACACATGTGTGCCTCATTTGCCACCATGATTAACTTGTGGCTTAATATCCATTTTTGTCATGCCTTTGCCAAGTCTCTTCTTTTAATCCATCACGTTGTTGCAAACGTATATGCGAGTTTAAAAAAGCGTTGGGGTCACATTATGGGAAAACATAATGATATGAACATGATTTGGGTAAATGGGTATAAACATGACAACGTGTAACGTTAAATATGACATGTGTTTATACTTGAAGACATGACTTGAAATATAACATGGAAGTTGACATGTAAGTATGCATAAAAACATGAGCTTGGGAATTTACCTATTAAGTTAGGTCTACCCTTTGGGAATTTACCTATTAAGTTAGGTCTACCCAAATGCTTGAAAAACTTGTAACATGTTTTGGAAACATGATGAACTTAGATAATATAAGTGTGGCCAACTCGAGGTTGGGTTGAGTTTGCAACGTAAAACTACCCGGAACCGACCGGCCTAACTAGTAGTTGCAAACAATAGGACCCAATGTGAGAAGTTGGTCATGTCGCGCTTAAGACCCGAGGTTAGACTAGGTTGTGGTGTAAATCTACCCGGACCCGCCCGGCTTAACTAGTAACCACAACAAGGTCTAATGTGAGAGGTTAAGAGTGCATTAATTAAATTAATGCCACATGATAAGGTTAAGTAAATTTGACTAATGACACTTAACCGATATGACACGAATGGGTAGGTTAAGTGGGACCGGGCTTGATTTCCTTAATGACACTTAACCATGCAAGATGATTAGGGGATGGGGTTAAGTAATTTACACTTAACTAATCCGACTGGGTAATTAGATGAGGTTAAGTAATTAAGACTTAACTAACCTAACCACGGTAACTAGATGGGGTTAAGATTAGGCTTAACTAATCTAAACATGGTAATCGGATGGGGTTAAGTTAGCCTAGACTTAATTAATCCAACTTGGTAATTTAATGGGGTTAAGTTAAACACTTAACTAATTTAACACGATGATTTGATGAGGTTAAGTGACCTATACTTAACCAATCTAACTCGTTAATTTGATGAGGTTAAGTTAACCTATACTTAACCAATCTAACGTGAAAACATGATAAGGCTAAGTCACGAATCGTTTGAATGCGCTTGACCGATATGACTCAGTAATTAGATAAGGTCAAGTTAATACATATACTGAACCAATCTAAAATGATAATTAGATAAGGTTAAGCCATGAATTGCTTGATATACTTAACCAACTTGACACATGGTTTGTAGGGTTAAGTTTTGGACTTGGATACTTAGCCAATTTTGACGTGGTTTGTAGACGGGTTAAGTTGTGAACTTAAGTGACACTTAACCCATTAGATAAACCCTAATTCGGAGGATTAGGTAAATAACCATAGTTAACAAGGATTATGGAAATAAGGCTAAGTGGTAAACCTTAGTTAAAAGAAACTAAGTAATAATTCTTAGCCAAGGAAATTTGGACCACCTCTTAGATAGATGAGTAACCCGATACGGTAGGTCATCGTTTAAGTATACGTGTAGGAGCAGGCTATCTGATTTAGATAAAGGCTCCAGCGAACTGGGTAACGAAGCAGCGGCTTCGGGGAACGTGAGGATATTCTTGGGATCCCTCTGTGAGCTGCCAGGTCATTATACTAGGCTCACGAGAGGTTGAGGTCTGCGGTAGAAGAACCAAGAATATGCCTTGGTTGCTATGCGAGCGACCTAAAGACTGGGGTGGATAGCAGTGAGTCGACGAATACATAAGGTGCCCGAGATAGCAAGTTCGTCGATCATCTACCATCTTAAGTCAAGCGTGTACGTACGGAAAGGCAGGGAACACCCAACAGACCATAATTGCTATCTAATTATGGGTGAGGTAGGCCATAGGATGTGGGCTGGCCGGAGTGTAGTTCTCATGCAAGATTGTCTCTTGTGTTGCCTTTCACTAGTTGAGGGAGGGGTCTCGTGGGACCATAGCCACGTGTAGAAAAGCAGACCTTAGTATCTGCATCGGCAGATAAATCTAAAGCTCCCGACCGAGTCCTGTATTTCTTGTTTTGCCCTGTGACAGGACTCGGATGGCACGATGTGATACATGTGCATACAGTTATAGAAAAACGATTCACGATGAATGCGTGGGAAAAAGGGCGCGGTTGACGGTTAGCGTAATCCCTAGTGGCCTAGGTGGTTTAACCCAAACCGAAATACGAAAGCGTGCAATAGGTAAGCGTAATCCCTAGTAGCCCTGGGTAGCATAAGTCCTAGTTGTACAGACGATAATTCATGTTGGAAGACCCTAGCTAGGTTTAGGGTAACAGTCCAAACCGATCTTAAGGATCATGGAACTATGTTAAAGTAATATAGAATCTCATGGGGAAAGCCCGTATGGTCTACGGCAAGGGACTGAACATTTACATGTAATAAAACATATGAGTTGAGTAACCTATATATGCGGCATATTAGGTTGACATGGACCATTACACGACTTTTGAGTAAGGGTCATTCACGGATAGCACGTGATACAGTTGGGATACTAGTACGGTAGGTGCAGAGCGGGCATACAGGATAGATACCATGGGACGTTATACGTAATAGATATCTTGGGGATATTATACTTGATAGAAACCTGACGATGTGATACCTTGTTTTATCTTGACATCGTAATTTATCATGACACCTTAGTTTACCTGAGTTCAGTAGTTCATCCTGTTATTTTGATTTAGCTTATCTATCTTGTTATCATGCTTATGTTCATCTCAGTTCCTCATGACAGTTAACTTTACTAGTTTTTATACTAATAGTAGATAGGGCTTACTCAGTCTTTTTGACTGATCCGTTTTGTTTCGCTTCTTTTCTTCCGTTTCCCCCCAGGTTACAGGGAGGGAATACTGCTGTTTAGTTCGGACTTCTTCTGCTTGAAGGTCATCATGGATGGCTTGGACTTTTCTTGGCTATGGCTACTTTACTGTTTTTACTTGGGGAATAAATTATGAAAAAGTCTTTATGCTTCTTTACTATTGCAAGACAGGTTTTGATGTACTCTGATGTAAAAGGCTTTAGACCTGAATTATTAATGTTTATAGAAGTTCGATTTTACTTCCGCTATTTTATATGTTCTGTCTTGTGATATTTCTGTGCATGTTTACCAATAATGCCCCTCTAAAGCTAGTGCATTCCTTTGCGAGTGACCCTAGCGGAGGCGGGGTGTTACATTTGGTATCAGAGCAGAAGGTTACCAGACTGGGAAAAAGTTTTTAAAGACCTTCTGAAAACTATTTGAAAATCGTTTACAAAGAAGCATTTTTCAAGAAAATTTTCTTTTAAAAGAAAAAGGTTATTCCCCAAAGGCCATTAGCACTATCCTTGTTTCCTTAATTGAATCTCTTTTCCTTTCTTTCCTCCATCTGTAGTCACAGTGGTTTTAACTGCGACTAGTCTTTTCTATCTACGAAAGTGTTTTCCTTACGATGGAGGTGGTTCTCGAGAGACCAGTGGCCGCGTTATAAGAAAGGATAGTGAGGAAGAGGATAAAGGATACGAGCTTAAGGATGAGCAACTTGTTGGTATGGCTCAGCCCAGGACGAGAGAGAAGGATGAACAATGAAACCCATGACGAGAGAGTACCTTTGGCATGGTAAAACGGGACGGATAGTTAAGTATTATGGGAAAAGGACAAGATCATCGGGAGGGCAGCAGTATGCTCTCATTTCTAGGGTACCTCGGAAGGAGGGTGACGATCTTGTTAAAGGTTTAGCTTTTCTTCTCTATCATCCCGTTAGGACTTTGTTTTGATCATCGTATCATTTAAGTCTGCTTCGATAGTTGAGTCTCTGCACCTTAAGTACTAGCGTAATAGAGAATCCCATTTTTGTCTCAAAGTCCTATTGGAGAATCAGTCCATTTATACATGACTTGTTTGGATTTGGGAATGTCTATGCCAAGTGTCAAGTTTGGAAATAATGCTTATGTTTTTAAGCTATGGATGGATTCTAGGGATGAAGTGGTTATCCAGTAAGGGGTGCCACTCTCGGTTTTGATAGGAGGGTAGTTAGACTCTTGACTAGCCTTGGTAATACCCTCGAAGTCTCGTGTAACCTTTTGGGTTCGGTCATGGTTAGTTACTTAGAATCCCTTGATGCCTTTATGGGAAATTGGAAGCCCAATCGAGTGGTGTTCGCCGATAAGACGGATGGTTTATTTCACTTATGCATGGGTTATAGAAATCACCTTAGTAAGTGCGCTTGATAACCTGGTTGGCATCTGTTTACTTTCAAGAGAAAGTTCTTCTATGTGGAATACCTTGTGGTACGAGGTCCGAGATTCATTAGTGAATTTTGGAAAGCTTGCATGAGATCATGAGTACGCAGTCATGTTTGCGTCAAGTATTTTAGGAAAAGGATAAGTGCAAGTGGAACGAGAGGCGACGAAGAAATGAGTTTCAGCTCATGTTATGGAAACAGGAAATAAGAAGCTACGAAATCGCGAAGTTAAAGGACGGTCAAGGCACAATGGAATTAAGCTCAAGGAAATACGACTTTGATGGTCAAAGACTAGATACGCGCATGATATCTATTTTTGGGAGTATATCCTTGATCCCTGTTTTCTGTAGAGCTTACTTGTAGGCTATCTTTTGTGGACATCCTCTCGGTCCTATTCTCCGTTACAAACCCTGTAAGGAGTTTGTCCTGTTTATCTTCTCGACCCTGTTTCAGGGAATTCTAGGTAGAACCCTATGGATGTAAACATGTATTTGAGACATGTTATGATTGATATGGTTGCAAGTGGTTGCAAGTGGTTGCTCGTGGATGCGCGAAAACACATTAGATACTAGCTCGACTCGGTCACATTTCATATTACATATGCACGAGTATTTATACTTGTTTATGGATGAAATCGAATGTATTATCATGCGGTTGTGGCATATGGATGAATGATTGTGCACGCATATAGTATCTATACGACTAGGACTATTTGCATACATGTTGGATTCATGGCACTATACATATTTTTGCATTAGAAAGATTATTCAGGCCTGATCATTAGCATTAGCTAAGGAACATGTACACACACGTTTTGCATATATTCATACAGCATTAGAAATCATCTAAGGACAATGGTTGCTTGTGGATGATGTTTTGAGTAGATGGATGATGGATGGTAGGATATGTTCTTCCTAACTTGGAGATTTCGGGGACGAAATCCTAAAAGGTGGGGAGAATGTAACAACCCGTATTTCGATAACATGATTAAAGACGAGAATCAAGGCAGAATTTAATTTTAAATTCTGAATCAAGTAAAACGGGCTATGCCATTGCGTTCGTCTCGGAAAAATACGCGAAATAGAATCCGAGTTTTCGAAAATCGGAGTCCGTATGACCAAGATATGGCCTCGCGAAGTTTCACGAAAAATTCCCAAATTAAAGTATACTTAATTAAGTGAAATGGGTTGCGCAGAGAAATATATATATATTGATATATATATATATAATTGAAAATTAAATAAATAAATATGCAAAAATGTTCAAAACAGCGAATTGAGGGAGGGGAATAACCGAACCGGCCGATTTTTGAGGTCGACCCAAGCCCGCTGGGTCGACTAGGGGTTAATCCAGGGTGTTTGGCTGTCAACCCGTGGGCCGATTCGCTCAAATGCAGATTTTGCATTTGGATGGTTCTCATGGTTCATCTTTAATCTAAAGGCCCTAGATGGTTCCTACACTTGACTTCTTCCCCAAGACATGCTTTGATGGCTTGGATTGAATCTAGGTTTAATCCTATGGCCTAAAACACTTACCTAATCTATAAATAAGCCCCTAAACCCCCCTAAATCCTCATTATTCACTCATGCAACTAAACTATGCCAAAATTTCAAGTGATCATGGCCTCCACTCAAACCCTAGCCTCCACCCTCTTGTCATAAAATCTTATCTTCATTTCTAAGAGGGATTTCATGTTTTGTGAGTGTATGAGAGCTTCTACCTTCATATGAGAGCTTCTCAATATGATTTCAAGGCAAAGCTTCATCAAAGGTTGGGTTTTTAAGGGTTTTTCCTCTAGGGCTTTTGGAGTTTATCTTGATCTTGGGATTTTTGGTGTTAGCATGAGAGGCTTTGTCTCAATCTTTCTATCATATGTTGATTTGTGCCCTCAAAGCAATGTAAGCCCTTCTCCTACTATTAGATATGAACTTTAAACTTAATATGACATGTTGTAAGTGGGTTTAAACATTAGTATGTAGCATGCTATCATCTTATGCAAGCTTATAAAGTCATTACCTTGGTCTTGTGGTCATAAAGCTTTGACCTTTATGTTGAAATGTTGCATTATGCAACATGAGAACCCTTATAACCTTCATGTCAACTTGCATATGAAGCCATAACCCTTATGTGAGGTCATATGCGAGTTACTTGTCATCATTCCATGTTGTTTATCACCATGATTCACTTATGTGCCAAGTTTGGGTTTATGCATGTTTTTGAGGTGTAGGAATGTAACATGCAAGTTAATGAACACATGTGTGCCTCATTTGCCACCATGATTAACTTGTGGCTTAATATCCATTTTTGTCATGCCTTTGCCAAGTCTCTTCTTTTAATCCATCACGTTGTTGCAAACGTATATGCGAGTTTAAAAAAGCGTTGGGGTCACATTATGGGAAAACATAATGATATGAACATGATTTGGGTAAATGGGTATAAACATGACAACGTGTAACGTTAAATATGACATGTGTTTATACTTGAAGACATGACTTGAAATATAACATGGAAGTTGACATGTAAGTATGCATAAAAACATGAGCTTGGGAATTTACCTATTAAGTTAGGTCTACCCTTTGGGAATTTACCTATTAAGTTAGGTCTACCCAAATGCTTGAAAAACTTGTAACATGTTTTGGAAACATGATGAACTTAGATAATATAAGTGTGGCCAACTCGAGGTTGGGTTGAGTTTGCAACGTAAAACTACCCGGAACCGACCGGCCTAACTAGTAGTTGCAAACAATAGGACCCAATGTGAGAAGTTGGTCATGTCGCGCTTAAGACCCGAGGTTAGACTAGGTTGTGGTGTAAATCTACCCGGACCCGCCCGGCTTAACTAGTAACCACAACAAGGTCTAATGTGAGAGGTTAAGAGTGCATTAATTAAATTAATGCCACATGATAAGGTTAAGTAAATTTGACTAATGACACTTAACCGATATGACACGAATGGGTAGGTTAAGTGGGACCGGGCTTGATTTCCTTAATGACACTTAACCATGCAAGATGATTAGGGGATGGGGTTAAGTAATTTACACTTAACTAATCCGACTGGGTAATTAGATGAGGTTAAGTAATTAAGACTTAACTAACCTAACCACGGTAACTAGATGGGGTTAAGATTAGGCTTAACTAATCTAAACATGGTAATCGGATGGGGTTAAGTTAGCCTAGACTTAATTAATCCAACTTGGTAATTTAATGGGGTTAAGTTAAACACTTAACTAATTTAACACGATGATTTGTTGAGGTTAAGTGACCTATACTTAACCAATCTAACTCGTTAATTTGATGAGGTTAAGTTAACCTATACTTAACCAATCTAACGTGAAAACATGATAAGGCTAAGTCACGAATCGTTTGAATGCGCTTGACCGATATGACTCAGTAATTAGATAAGGTCAAGTTAATACATATACTGAACCAATCTAAAATGATAATTAGATAAGGTTAAGCCATGAATTGCTTGATATACTTAACCAACTTGACACATGGTTTGTAGGGTTAAGTTTTGGACTTGGATACTTAGCCAATTTTGACGTGGTTTGTAGACGGGTTAAGTTGTGAACTTAAGTGACACTTAACCCATTAGATAAACCCTAATTCGGAGGATTAGGTAAATAACCATAGTTAACAAGGATTATGGAAATAAGGCTAAGTGGTAAACCTTAGTTAAAAGAAACTAAGTAATAATTCTTAGCCAAGGAAATTTGGACCACCTCTTAGATAGATGAGTAACCCGATACGGTAGGTCATCGTTTAAGTATACGTGTAGGAGCAGGCTATCTGATTTAGATAAAGGCTCCAGCGAACTGGGTAACGAAGCAGCGGCTTCGGGGAACGTGAGGATATTCTTGGGATCCCTCTGTGAGCTGCCAGGTCATTATACTAGGCTCACGAGAGGTTGAGGTCTGCGGTAGAAGAACCAAGAATATGCCTTGGTTGCTATGCGAGCGACCTAAAGACTGGGGTGGATAGCAGTGAGTCGACGAATACATAAGGTGCCCGAGATAGCAAGTTCGTCGATCATCTACCATCTTAAGTCAAGCGTGTACGTACGGAAAGGCAGGGAACACCCAACAGACCATAATTGCTATCTAATTATGGGTGAGGTAGGCCATAGGATGTGGGCTGGCCGGAGTGTAGTTCTCATGCAAGATTGTCTCTTGTGTTGCCTTTCACTAGTTGAGGGAGGGGTCTCGTGGGACCATAGCCACATGTAGAAAAGCAGACCTTAGTATCTGCATCGGCAGATAAATCTAAAGCTCCCGACCGAGTCCTGTATTTCTTGTTTTGCCCTGTGACAGGACTCGGATGGCACGATGTGATACATGTGCATACAGTTATAGAAAAACGATTCACGATGAATGCGTGGGAAAAAGGGCGCGGTTGACGGTTAGCGTAATCCCTAGTGGCCTAGGTGGTTTAACCCAAACCGAAATACGAAAGCGTGCAATAGGTAAGCGTAATCCCTAGTAGCCCTGGGTAGCATAAGTCCTAGTTGTACAGACGATAATTCATGTTGGAAGACCCTAGCTAGGTTTAGGGTAACAGTCCAAACCGATCTTAAGGATCATGGAACTATGTTAAAGTAATATAGAATCTCATGGGGAAAGCCCGTATGGTCTACGGCAAGGGACTGAACATTTACATGTAATAAAACATATGAGTTGAGTAACCTATATATGCGGCATATTAGGTTGACATGGACCATTACACGACTTTTGAGTAAGGGTCATTCACGGATAGCACGTGATACAGTTGGGATACTAGTACGGTAGGTGCAGAGCGGGCATACAGGATAGATACCATGGGACGTTATACGTAATAGATATCTTGGGGATATTATACTTGATAGAAACCTGACGATGTGATACCTTGTTTTATCTTGACATCGTAATTTATCATGACACCTTAGTTTACCTGAGTTCAGTAGTTCATCCTGTTATTTTGATTTAGCTTATCTATCTTGTTATCATGCTTATGTTCATCTCAGTTCCTCATGACAGTTAACTTTACTAGTTTTTATACTAATAGTAGATAGGGCTTACTCAGTCTTTTTGACTGACCCGTTTTGTTTCGCCTCTTTTCTTCCGTTTCCCCCCAGGTTACAGGGAGGGAATACTGCTGTTTAGTTCGGACTTCTTCTGCTTGAAGGTCATCATGGATGGCTTGGACTTTTCTTGGCTATGGCTACTTTACTGTTTTTACTTGGGGAATAAATTATGAAAAAGTCTTTATGCTTCTTTACTATTGCAAGACAGGTTTTGATGTACTCTGATGTAAAAGGCTTTAGACCTGAATTATTAATGTTTATAGAAGTTCGATTTTACTTCCGCTATTTTATATGTTCTGTCTTGTGATATTTCTGTGCATGTTTACCAATAATGCCCCTCTAAAGCTAGTGCATTCCTTTGCGAGTGACCCTAGCGGAGGCGGGGTGTTACACACAACAAGAAAAGAGCATTTCAATGACATATGGGTATGAAGGAACATAACGTTCAAAATACTATCGCTATGTTTAAACTCATAAACAAACTAAAAATGATATAAGAATGCTATACATTAACATACCCTTCAAATTTTTCACCGGTTGGCTCTATTACCATTTTGGCGACCGCGATTGTTCATCTCCTTTAAACGAAATACAAAAGAAACCCTAGAATAGTGCCTTCTTTCTCTGAGTTCAATCATCAAAAGCTTCGTCCTGCCTCCCCTCCGCACAAAAACTCCTTTCTGTCTTATTCAAGGATCTGCAAGATGATCAATTGAACTTTACTTCAATCAGTAGGAAAAAGGCCCTAGAAGAAATTTCCATCATCTTTCGGCTAATAGATAGCTCCTTGTATCTACCTTGCCAATATCTTGTATTCGTTAGCTCATAAGGAAACTTTCATCATCTTTGATTTCAGAATTTGAATACCCAGAATTCCTCTGATTCCTTTCTAATATTATGAATTTTGAGTTCCATGTTTGGATTTCATTGATAATTTCTGCTTAATCGTCTAATAGTTGAGTTGTTGATTGCTTCATTAAGTTGTTATTTTGCTGAATGAAATTAGATGAAGTGTGAATGCTTGAACAGACTAGCATCTCTGTCGAAATTAAACTATTGGAAAATAATCAATGAAGTGTCTAGTTTGGTGTTCGAATTTTTTATCATTTGTTTCTCTTTTTATCAGGATTTACATTCATTTTGCATATGCAACTAATATCAGTTATGAAATTGAGTGTTTTGGTCAAATTTGTGATTAAGCTCAGTGTAGATAGGACAAGAACTTTGGTTTTGAGTTCTA
This sequence comes from Allium sativum, assembly GCA_030737875.1. Taxonomy (NCBI): domain Eukaryota; kingdom Viridiplantae; phylum Streptophyta; class Magnoliopsida; order Asparagales; family Amaryllidaceae; genus Allium; species Allium sativum. The sequence continues at coordinate 44,158,054 of CM060915.1, read as the reverse complement.
TCATCTACTACTTAAATTGTAAAATAGGATCTTCACACTACTGATGTGGATATCTCACTTGTTTTTTCCAACAAAATAAAAATAGCAAGACCACGTCCTCATAAAACGACCACGTTCTCCAAAAACCAGTAAACATTCACCTCTTTTCTCCTTTCTTAAAATTACATGAATGGCAGTAGATTAAGACACTCATTCATCAAATTGATCTCTCCTCCTAAATCACATTTTCTACGCTTTTTTATGCCTGCATAAGCGAATGAAATCGAATGGATTGTCAAATTTACGCTGAGTTATCCCATTTCCCACTAAAACGGTCGTTCAAATTAATTTGTCGATGTTGTATTGGGGTTTTATCACAAAATTTTATCTAATTGAACAACGAAGAATTATTAGTATGAGAATCGAAAGTGATTGTGACGACCCCATTTCCCGTACAGACGGAGACAAGGGTAATCTTTGGAATATACACATAAACAGATAATAAACAATAGAATATACCGGATAAACGTAATCATCAGAGTTACACAGTATACAGGATCATACTTAGTACAAATACAGTTCAGCTATACATAAATGTCTACAACGGAAAAACAGACAAAATATGTACAATAGGAGCTGAACAGCATAAAAAGAGATAAATAATAGAATCCATCTTCAGCTCCAGCTATCCAGAATGAGCCAGCTAAACCTGAATACAAGGCTGCCCGTGTAGAAAAAGGGGCACCCGAGTTTGAAAGTGAAACAAACTACGAGTCAGTCATTGGACTAGTATGAGAAATCTACTCAACACATTTATAATATGGCTAATCACAGGGCCACGCCACTTTCGTGGAATGGGTTTACTCCATTGGATTGCCAGTGCTTTAAAACAAATCATTCTTTTAAACAACACAATGCTTTTCATAAAAATGAAGCCATTATAAGACTCAATTCCCATCACACAATGCAACGCAAACCAGAGGATAGAGTTTTACCTTATAATGGCCAAAATATGGTTGATACGAATAAAACAAAAGCAATTGATATTATTACTAGTGTTTACATGTTTCAAAACAACTTCGAATCATAACTATCAATCATAGACGGCATGGGTACCATATATCATGTCGCTATATATATATATATATATATACAATCAAAACCGTACGATGTCGTATTTGGAAATTGGACTTCCATCATGAACCAAGGCAAAAGATTGTCCTTACCGACTTCGAGACAATCTAGCCTACCATGTCTCAGGATCAGAGCTCGAGTGACCCTTGGATCGTCAGGGCCGCTCCACCGATGTGGATTAAAATGCCTGAGAAATACGTCTCCCCGCCCTATGGGGCGCAAATGAGCCAACGAATGACTCCATCGGACCCGGATCGTCCGATCTAATCGAGACGCCTCGCAACAGTAACAACCACATAAGTAAAATGTCAGGCCGTGTAAAAACACCGACACAACTCCTAGCTAGAAAGAAACGCATACCCTCCCTGAGGTCCTGCTCCCGTTTCTGGTTCGTACCGGGGTGTGAGGCTCGCAATTTCACGTTATACACAAAGCTACGCCACACAGGCGGCGCTTTGATCATCACCACAAGACTTTGCTTTTCAACAAAAGCCCTGATCTCTGCATCTTAGCATGCCACACAGGCAATTCACACCGTGCAACTGATGGCTATCAATCACAAAGAATAAATTCCAATGTCAGACAAACTATCCATTTGCAAGTCCGTTCTGGGTCTGAACGAAACTGGAGGCACTATATACCTTGTAAACCCATCGATCACCACGTACGTCTGGACGATCACCACTCATTATCCATATTTCGGGATGCCTCCCAATCAGGACCTCGGTTACCGTCCAAACGAGGTGAAGATCTCCGGTCTTCGACCACCGTCTTCATCTTCGATTTCTTATCGTCGATTCAGTTATTCAGAATGGGATAAACCCGGTCTTTCTGAGCAACTCGCGTATATAATAAACAAGTGCAATACTAACATACACACGCATCATTTCAATTCATTAGTCACTAACCGTCAATCAGTAAGAAAATGATTTCCCAAATATTAACCCCGAAGGCCGAAACCAACATCAGATCAACACCCAGGAAACCATTCGACTTAGCTAACCTTCAGTTAATTTCTAAATCGCATCCATATTGTTTATAATATTTTATAACTATTTATCGTTATTTTTATTTATTTTAAAATAGCCAATTTATTCAATACGACGCTTCGGGCCATAACGCGGCCGTGCCGCTGTTTTTCTTCAGATTTGATTTACACATATTTAAAAATCTAACCGTTGGATCTTCACAAAATTTACATCATTAGAAAGATCTTTTCAAAATGAATCCAACGGTTCCAGTTTCGGGAGAATCCGACGGTCGGATCTCCCGGTATAATCGTTTGAAGTTTCGATTTCAAAATACGAACTGCAGCGTCGTTATTCGATTAAATATAATTATATTTGTATATATAAAAAAAATATAATCGATTCTGGCGTTGTTTTTCTTCAGATTTGAATTAAACATTCCAGACAATCCAACCGTTGGATTTTTACAAAGTTGGTGCCGTTGGGAAGATATTTCCAAAGCGAACCCAACGGTTGCGATTTCAGGAAAATCCGATGGTCGGATCTCCCGGTATAATCGTTTGAAATCACGGTTTCAAAATACGAACTGCAGGGTCGTTATTCGATATATTTTAATTCTATTTATATAAATATATCGATTCTTCCATTTCAAAGCTATATTCTTTTCATACATTCGATAAAAATGATATTTTTATCTAACTGTCTTCTATTTCAACACTTCACTATATTTAGCAATTCATGTATATAATAAAAATGTGATTTTTATTGTAAAACAATTCATTTCAAAACACTATTATTTTATATAGTTTATATAGGTAATAAAAATAGGATTTTTATTATAAAAACACGAATACCATTCAACACATGAATTTCAATTCAACGAATGAATATTGATTCAACACATGAAGGTTTTCTATAGTTTATATATACCGATAAAAATGTGATTTTTATATTTAAAACACGAATACCATTCAACACATGAATTTCAATTCAACGAATGTATATCGATTCAATACATGAAGGTTTTCTATAGTTTATATATATCGATAAAAATGCGATTTTTATATTTAAAACACGAATACCATTCAACACATTAATTTCTATCCAACGAATGAATATCGACTCAACACATGAAGGCTTTATACTCAACGAATAAATATAGTTTCAACAAATGAAAATAATTCAAACACATGAATATTATTCAAAATTTCGGCAGCATAACGGCAGGGTAGTTAAAGCCGGGACCGTCCCTAGTACGGCTCCTCGCTCTACCTTAAAACCTCGCGGTTTTTGACAATGGGGAATTAAGCATCTAGTTCACACGCAGGCGGCATGTATATATTTATTTCATTTCCACAAACTAATCCTATGTGGTTTCAACCAAATATTTCTCAACAACAAGCGGGTATTTTTCAACCACAATCAATCAATATCAACTACAAACAATTCCAATCAACCATTCGCTATCAATCAATTTTCACACCAATCACAACCAATAAATATCGTCCATGTTTGTGGACGAGGGGCGTACATATATATATATATATATATATATATATATATATAGCATTTCACTTCTATTTCAACACATATATAATTTTTTACAACGCATATATAACTTATACATCGAACGTACAACTTATACAATGCTTATACATGAGGTGTACAATGCTTATATAACCCATACATCGACTATATAATTTATACATCGTCATTTTCCATATCGTTTATAAATTAGAAATCTCACATAGGGTTCCACTATACCAAAAATTGCAGAAGGCTCAGAAAAATATGCGGTCTCTTCTAAAATGTAGAAGACGTCCTCACGGGTCCAATGTTTCATGTTTCATCGAGTTCGTTACCGCATGAAAAAGATATGATTTTTTCAAAGTTTGCAACGCTTTAAAACTGTTGAAATCAGTTTTAAATATACAAGGCCGTACCTTTCACTATTCTTTCGAAACTAGGTCTCCAGATTTCGCGCGAATCGATGCGTGATATGACGATCAGCCTTCACCACCTTGTCGAGCTTGGAGCGGCGCACCCAGGGGTACCACCCACGGCGAACTCGAACTCCAGGTGGCGCGGGAAATTAGGCGCGAACGAAGGGATTTCCTGGCCTCGATTCTCACGATTCACGAGGTGTTGGAGATCGTGGCTGGTATGGATTGGAAGAGGACGTGGAGATCTTCAGAAAACCCAACTGGAGCGTGGTGGTTTGGTGAAGGGATTGGCCAGAACGGAGGAGAGAAGGAAGAAGACACGGCCGCCGTTGCTCCAGAACGTTTACGGGGAGAGAGAAAGGAGTGGAAGAATATGATTGGCCAAGGAATTTTTTTTTATTTTAAAATCCCAAAAATACCCTCTAATCCACACTAACACCGATTCAAACCCAACGACTGTCGTCCCTAGCGTTTTACTCCCATTCCGAGCACCATGGGATATGTTTCGAAGGCCCATTCGACTGTTTCAGTCAGTTTTCCTTCAAATTAAAATATAAAACATTCAATATTAAATTTGAACGTACATTTCAACTTGCCAGGGCCACAAACTGATTCTAAAAATTCCAGAAAAATAAATCTGGCTATGTTTTGACGATACGGTCCCAACAAAACTAGTTTCGTCGAATTCTGAGACCGTTTGCAAAAAGGCCCATTTCTGGTCGATCCAATTTAACTGTAATTGACCAAAACACATTTTCCTTTGCCACGCTCACATACTAGCTTCAAAAATTATGAAATTAGAAACCTAGCAATAACTTCACATCCCGGATCCAACAAAAGTGGTTTCGTCGAATTCCGAGGTCGTTTGCAAAATGGCCAATTTCACGGGCTATATAAATTCCATAGCGACCTTTCTGAAAATTCATTTGGCCATAACTTTTGCTTTCTGCTATGAAACTTCAATTTTTCAGATTCGTTAGAAAGGTATTCATTAACAGATTTAAATATTTTTGGTTTCGCTCAAATCCGTTTTGTTTTGCACCCGGTACAGTCCGACAAAGTTTGAATTCAATTTTTGAAACTGCAGCGCCATTTCAGGCCTTGTTTATAATTAGAATTAATTATATTCGCTTTCAAACGTCGATTAAAACTCACCTTTCATTGCTATTATTTAAAATATTTATTTTAAATATTTAAAATCCATTATTTAAGCCAATTTAAAATTTTTAAATTGGTTCAGATTTTCCGGGTTGTTACAGTGATGGAGAAGGCTAGGAACCGAAGGCGAAGTTTGGAATCGATAATGGCAACTTAAGAGGTGGTAGGATGAACCGAACTGGTTACGACAACTGGAAAGGTGGATATCCTTAATTCTAATTAGATCACTCTGGGGGGTGGGTTGTTCTCACCTTAGATTGCAAATGAGTAGAATTTATGTTAGTAAGGCGTTAGCCACGTTAATGCAGGTATTAATTTTTCAGGTACTTTTGGCACAAGTCTTTATTAAGGTTTAAAATATACGAAAAGTCCTTCACTAAATTTCAGTGTAAATTAGATCCCTGTTTTTTATCCACGATTGTTGCAGACATATCAACAACATTTCATAAAAGTTGCTGACATACTATGCAGTTAAAGCCCCGCTAAAGCACCGCAATATCCCCGCTATAGCCCGTAGCATCTTCAACCGCTACGCTATTTCAATTTAGCGCTGATGAACAATAGATCCGCTTCTAGCCCTGCTATTTTCCATTGCATCCGCTAAATCAACTCTTTTTGGCGTCCGCTTTAGCAGTATTAATATATAGAGGTGATTTGACTAGTTCTCTTTTTAAAAATTCAGTAAATTTAGCATAAATGGCTAAATTTAAGGCATATGTGCCTAACATTTAGCGTAAATGGCTAAATTTAAGGCATATGTGCCTAACATATGCTAACAATCAATTACCCTCATCAAATTCAGTATGCATAACTATGATATTCCTTTATTTTGTTATATAAGATTAATTTATATTAGTTTTTTAAACACATATAATGTAAGAATGATAATTAATTAATTTTCAAACATTGGATTTTACATATAATGAACTTTTTTGCGCCTCCGCTGTAGCTTTGCTATTTCCCCGCTTTATCCCCGCTACACCTTTTTGCACCTCCGCTGCTATAGAACCGCTAAGCTCTTTAACTGCTCAGCTGACATATCAACAACTTTTCTGTTTACGGTATAAAAGTTGCTGAGATATCAGCAATTATTTACAAAGGTTGCTGACATTTCACCAATATTTTTTCACTTTTCCGTACAATATATAAAAGTTGCTGACATATCAACAATTATTTATAAAAATTGTGACATTTCAGCAATAACTTTTCCTTTGTTTTTGGAAAACAGGGGGCTGATTTACAATGAAACTTTACCAGCGAAAGTTGCTGACATATCACCAATTATTCATAAAAGTTGCCGACATATCAATAATATTTTTCTTTGTTTCTAGAAAATAGGGATCGGATTTACAATGAAACTTTGACAGGGACTGATAAATTGAGAAAGAGTAGCTCTGGTACCAATTTGTAGAATTTAATTTAGATGAGGAATTATTATGGAGGAGGAGGAGGATAGAGGATAATCAACAAATTTTGTTTACTTTTATAATTCAACTTTTATTACAACACTCTTTTTTTCTTTTTCTCAGACTTATCCCCTCACTCTTTCTCTTACTCACTTTCTCTCTTACATCCTCTCTTACAATACTCACTTTCTCTCTTTTTACCACACACAAAACACACATATTTATATAGTGGTCTATATGACCTTACAAGTCCAATAGACACCTTTTCATCAATAGACATAACCCTTCGTAAATAGACAAGACTCTTGACGAACGGACATGACATTTTACAAACAGACATGACTTTTCATGAACAGACATGACTTTTCACTTTAACGGACACAACTCTTCATTTCAACCGACACGACTCTTCGGTTGAACGGACATGACTTTTGACTCTAAAGACACTACCTTTTGAATAATTGACATAACCATTCACCTTTTTTAATTTCCCAACAATCTTGCATTTAATGTTTACCCAACAAAACTCCCCTGTAAACTTAAATGCTTTATTCCTCCAAGGGAGTTTGCATACGTCATCGACCAAATAAGCATACGGAGGCGTTTCCTCCTTAGCAACATATTTTTCAACATACTCCATGTACTCTTCCAATGTGGTTACACCAATGCACCTCAGTTGCCCGCTAGCCAACATTGGTTTGAACAAACTGACAGCGTCCATACTTCCCTTAGTCCTTCCTGCTCCAAGCACCAAATGTATCTCATCAATGAACAATACCACTTTCCCATCTGAATCCTCCACTTCTTTTAGCATAGATTTCGGCCTCTTCTCAAATTCTCTTCTATATTTCACACCAACCACCAATGTTCTTTGCTTCTCTTCCTTCGACTTCTGAAGTTCTAGCTCTTCTTACAATCTTTTACAATCATCATCATATTGCAGTTTCAAAGATTTGATTTGAATCTCATGCTTCCTCCTCAACAATGAAGTTTTCTCTCTCATCTTAATTTCAGCATGAAGCTCCAATCGCTGCATCTCTTCTTTGTGATGAGCTCGAAAGCTTGCCTCATTATGTTCGTAATCTTATTGACCTTTGATGAGCATTGCAACATGCTCCTCGTTAGCTTGCAACAAAGCCTGCTTTATGTCCTGCTTTTGTTCTGAAATCGTCGCCTCGCATTTCGTTTCTTCTTTGCTGTCCATTATTGTCTCATCAATATTACTAGCAATATTCTCCATTGCAGCCACTTGCTTTTCTTTAATAGGATCCAGTCTCTGCAAATATGTTTTCTTCTGTTGAGTTACGATCTGCAATTTTATCTTCTTGCGTATCATTTTTGTCATCAATGTCACCTTCTTTGGATTCTGGAACCACAATTTTAGCTTTTATATCTTTCTCTTTTTCATCGAACTTTTTCTCACCTTCTACTTCCAACATTTCAGCTTCAACATCGCTCTCCTCAACCTTTTGTGTTTCACTTTTGTCCTCATCAACCTCGTCCTCTTTTTTGTCAACTTCAAAAGTTTCTTCCAAGTCCTCTACTTTTTCAACCTTCTCTTCTACTTCAGGTTCTTTGTCTTTAGGAGTTTTCTTTCCTATCAGCTTCGCTTTGAATCTTTTGATCTATTTATCATCATCTTCGTCAACTTCCTCTTCATCTTCTCCTTTGTAATCTTTCTCATAAACCTCTTTCAGCAAATTCCACGTATCTTTTGCCGTTTTTTCTCCAATAATATGTTTATATGCAACTCCATCAACGTTCTCACACATCACAACACGACCACTATGGTCTTTCCATCTCAAGCTTGTAAATGCTTCACTTTCTTTCTCCGTCATGTTTTTAACATATTTTGGCCATGCATAGCCACTCTCAACAATCTCCCATAACCCTTTGGAGATTAACTCTTCTTTCTTTCCATTATTCCATTGTTCAAATGTAATTTTTTGTAAGAACATACGACATACGGAATAGAAATCTCATTATTTCGACCTAGCTCTGATACCAATTTGTAGAATTTAAGAAGTGTAGCTCTGATACCAATTTGAAGAAACTGATAAGAAGAATTAATATGGAGGAGGAATACTTATTTTAAGAGGAAGATAGTGGATAATCAACAAATTTTGTTTACTTTTATAATTCAACTTGTATTGCAACACTCTTTTTTTCTTAGACTTATCCCCTCACTCTTTCTCTTACTCACTTTCTCTCTTACACCCTCTCTTACAATACTCACTTTCTCTCTTTTTACCACACACAAAGTGACCACCCATATTTATATAGTGGTCTACATGACCTTACAACTCCAATAGACACATTTTCATCAATAGACAAAACCCTTCGTAAATAGACACGACTCTTGACGAACAGACATGACACTTGACAAACAGACACGACTTTTCATGAACAGGCATGACTTTTCACTTTAATGGACACAACACTTCATTTCAACCGACACGACTCTTCGGTTGAACGGACATGACTTTTGACTCTAAAGACACTACCTTTTCACTAATTGACATTACCATTCACCTTTTTTAATTTTCCAATAATCTGGCATTCAGTGTTTACCCAAAGGGACCAACTTTACAATATGAAAGTATAACAGGGACGCCTCTCTTATTTTCACTAATATTTTTTCCATAAACAACTATTGCATATGCTACTCTCTGTGTCTATTTAACCAATTTGATTTAATTAGTATATATAAGTAAATGTCTCGGTACTTGAATTTCAAAGAAACAATTATCACATAAGATTGTAAGTTGGCTCTTTTCTACCATTGCGCCATATTTTTCCTTCCCTTTTCTAAATCATCTCACATTTGCTTCTACGACATATTACAATTCTGCTTGCTTTTTTTATCTCATTGACAGGAACGCCAAGAATATAAGCCATTACTTAATGTTGCTTCAAATATTTGATGCAACTTTAGTAGTTCACACATAAAAATTGTATTGAGTCATAAATATTATATTAACCTTGTTGACGACCAAAAATGTCGCAAACACCAAAGATTCCTAATTACTAGGAATTATAAATATGGTCGCATAGACAAGAGCATATTATAGAACATGAAATAAAATATAAGCGGTAAATGACACAAAGAATTTATAGTGGTTCGGCCCTAGTGAAGGCCTACGTCCACTTTGAAGAGTTGTAGAGATTTTATTAATCACTTGAAAGATTACAAGGTTGAGATCCTCTCATTACATTCATTGACTATGTCATATGGATTTACAATAGTCATATTTGCATGAAATAGTAAAATGGACAAGTTTGCCCTTCTTCTTTCTCAAAGTGGAGATGCCATTAATGAAGCTGTACAGGGTCCAAGAATCTCTCCCTTTTGAAGTGTGAGGTCATGGAGTATTTATAGGAAGTGGTTAGGTAAGGGTTAGGTGGGAGTAGGTAGAAATGGGGACCATCTACAGGAAATTCACGCTTCCAAGTTTTGGCTTCGGAAAATTCGTACCTGGGGGAGGTGCTAAATTTCACACCTGCAAGGTGCGAAATTTCACACCTCCCAAGTACGAAATTTCGTACCTGTTAGGTATGAGATTTCGTACCTGCAAGGCACGAAATTTCGTACCTGTTAGGACGAGGTTTCATACCTGCAAGGTACGAAATTTCGTACCTTCGAGGTATGAAATTTTGTACCTTCAAGGTGCGAAGTTTCGCACCTTTGAGGTACGAAATTTCGCACCTTGGCAGGTGCGAAGATTGTTTTGAAGGGGAGGTGGTGAGATTTTGTCAACGCGACTCCCTTCGGTCTTCTTCTTGTATTTCCTGTGTTTCGCCTTTGGCCTTGGCTTCACGCGATGAGTTGAGTCGAGTGTGTTTTGAGTACTTTTGGTAACCGGACCAAAAGGCCGGTTAACATTTGCCCCCCGAAGTACGTCTTGTCTTGACAGGATGTGCTTCGGAATGAAAGTTGAGAGGATAGTTGAGTTGCTGGTTTACCCTGCAAGTTATAAGAAACAATATGTTAGTTAGCGGGCTTGCCTGTTTGAAGGAGGTAGGCGAGTCGCCATTGGTTTGATGTCGTGCGAGTGTTGCCGTGTGTTCGCGTGGCGTCGGAACCACGTGTTTTTGGCGACTGACGCATTGCGGGATGTAGGCGTTCACTAGCGCGATGGTTGAGAAGAAACATGTTGTCATCTCCATCATCATTTTTTTTGTGGTTTGAAATTTTGAACCACAGGGGTTCGGAATCTCGAACCATGGAGGCTCGAGATATCTAGCCACGAGGCTCGAGATTTCGGGGCTCGGTGGTTCAAAATTTCGAGACTAGGGGAGGAATACGAAGGGACTTTTCCCTTTTTATTATAAATAGGCCCCTATTTCCCTCATTTTCTCCTATCCCGCGTCGTTACTGCGAAAACTTCGAACCTCGACCCTTTGACAAAAAAGAAGACTTTTTTAGGTAATGAACTTGGTCGACAGAGGGACGGGAGAAGGGAGGTCGAGGCGCGACCTTTGGAGGAGGCTCGAGGCCTCGAGCCTGAGGAGTGAGGCTCGAGGGTTCGAACCTGACGGGTTCGGATCTGTTGAACCCTGCAGGGTTCGAAGTTCTCGAACCCTGAGAGGTTCGAGGCTTCGAACCTCTGGGGCTCGAGATCTCAAGCCTCGAGAGCTTGGTCTCTTGACCCCCTTGGGGCTTGGACTTTCGAACCTTGGTGGTTCGAAATTTCGACCCCTTGGGGTCTGGAAGTTCGAGCCCTTGTGGCTCGAGGTGCCGAACCGTTGGGGATCGAAATTTCGAACCGTCATGGTTCGAATTTTCGAGCCTCCCTGGTTTGACACTTTTTAGTCCAAGGTTCGGGCTTCCGGTCCTTATGCGTTTGATTCTTCGAGCCCTGGGGCGAGTCTGGGGGCACTGCCTTGATCAGATATCGTCCTAAGTTGCTTTCGACTTTAACTTCCTGACTGCTCGCCCTCGGACTTATTAACTGCTTGTCTGATTGCATGAACATACTAAGTGTTGATATCGATAACTGTCTGGATAAGAACTTGAAACTTTCACATAGGATAGAGCATATATCTGGACTGTGATAGAACTGTTATGATCTTTAGCGTTTCTACGAGCATTTTCATTCTTTGCACGACACTGCACACCCTTGTTAATGTTTACCGTCACGAGGGGTACTGGTTATTTTGTTGTGATGTATAATACTGGTATGTTGAAGTATAGTGAGCCATGCAAACAAGATCACAGACTGGGAAACTCCAGGGGGCCGAGGCATCCCCGCCATCGTCTAATTCTTCTGACTCTACTTCTGACTCCACGGACAATACTAGCTCTAGGGGCAGCGAGCCTGAGACTACCGAGGATCGGTTCCTTCACAAGCCGGGAGTTCTCCTGAGGTGTCTGAACACGGGGGACATGTTGAAAGGCTTAATTGAGATGGAGAATGTGTACATTATGGATGGTGCCGAGCCGATTGCACCAGTGGCGCCTGACATGCTACCTGACGCGGTTATTTTAGACAATCCGCCAGAGTCGGTACCCTCGCGTATGGATGCGGCGGCGGTTAACAAGATGTCGCTACGGTTTGGTATCTCGGAGGGGAAGGCTCGTGCCCCTGGATCGGGAGAAAGGGCCCATGCACCGCTCGAGGGGCTTACCGCTTGGAACCGTCTTGCTTGCAGTGTGGGGTGCGTGCCCCCGGCCAATGATTTTATATGGGAGATGTTGCTGTATTTCCGCATTGCCTCTTCACAATTGCATCCGAATGCTTACTCCGCGCTCTTGGGTACTTGCGTTCTTTTGCGGGAGTTTCTGCGTCGGGATCGTACCGAAGAGGATATCCGGTACCTTTTCCATTTTCGGCGATCGACCGGTGAATCGTCCTCTTAATGGTTCTTGGAGGCGTCTCCTAGCAGGAGGATTTTTGTTGGAAAGTGGCCCCGACCATCTGTCATTAAGCACGATTGGTTCTTCGTCCGTTGTCCTCCCGGCTTTGCAAGAAGGTGGATACGCGGACGTGAGTTTCCTCAGTTTATCTTGGTACCCCTGTCGAGCTCCGTGCCTCATGTTTTTATTCTGATTGTGACAGGAAATCCTAAGGCACCCACTAGTGACGAGTACCGGCAACGCCTTGATGCCCTCCTAGCCATTCCTGAAGCTTCTCGTGGGACGGATACTGTGGTAGACCTGGATCGTCTTCGCCGTTCTGGGTTGCTTTGATCTGGACCAGCCTCGCCTAGGCCTGCTGTGGCGAGTGGTGTGACGCGAGAGGGAACGGCGGGAACCTTCACCGCTTTTGCATTGAAAAGGAAGTCACCCCCTTCCCACCTTGGGCCGAAAAAGGTCGTTAAGTTCCACGAAGGTGTCTAAGTTAGCAAGGCCGATAGTACGGAGACAGCTACTCGGGAGAAGGGACTTCCTGATGCTTCCGTCTGACCCCCGATGGGAGGGGGAGGAGAAGAAGCGTTGGATAGTCCTCACTCTCCTGTAACTTCTCTGGACGCTACCGCCTCCCTTGAGAGAGTGGATCAGTTTGTCGGTCTGGACGCGATTCCTGTGGACTTGTCTTTGTGGCCGAGCGCAGCTAGTATGGAGGTCATAGCTCATGCCGCGGAAGGGCCAACTCTTTCAACTGAGGGACAATCTGGTCTGTTGAGAGAGCACTTAGGACATGCACTTACACACATCATGCTACATGGAGAGGTGTCGGTGTGTATCGCTGACTGATTTTGCTTCTTTTCTTTGACAGGTGACATGGCCAGAGGAAGTGGAGGGCGTGGTCGCGGAGACCGTCGTTATGATAGCGCTTTTCTCATCTCATTTAAGCAGGGTGCAAGTTTATACGGCGAGGCCCCGCCCTCTCGAGGTTGTGGCGGTGGGAATCGTCATGCGGACGGGTCGCAAATGTCTACGGTTCCTCCCCCTCCTCCTTGGTTCGGGAGCCTAGAGTAGACTCAAGGTTGGATCGAGGAGGACTGAGTCATGCTTCATCGTCAACTCCGCCTGTTACTGCCGCATCGGTTCCCGTTCAGACCTCAAAGGGGACGGAGTCACTGTTTACTCGGCGGCGGCCAGACAAGGCGCCTGTCGTGGGATACAAGATCTAACGGAATCAGGCATCCGAGAGCTGCCCATCGAGGAGAGGAGGGAATTCGTGAGAAACCACTTTCCGAGGCTATATCTCAATGAGTTGTGGTTTATCCCTGAGCTTCGTCCTGCCCCTGACAGGGAAACTGGCGAGATATGGCAGCATGTGAGGGTTGCGTATCATCAGGTCGACGTGCTCACCAAATATTCCCATCACTTATCTGATCTGATCAGGAAGAAGAATCAGGAACTTGTCAATCAGCAATCGATCATTGATGTTGGGAAGACCACCCTTGCGAATCTAACCGTGGAAATAAGTGAGCTTTTCTTCGGTTTGCTCTTAGGGTTTGCGTGCCTCTTACCCTTTGACATTGCTAATCCGTGGGGCATGTCGTTTTTAGATGGGATGAAGCGTCAGTACGAAGAACTTAAGAGGGCGATTGATCATTCTAGCTCTATTATGAAGGAAACTATTACTGACCTAACTACCCAGAGCACCATTCTGAAGAATGAGACGGCTGAAGCGGACAAGGTTTGTGCCGACTTGAGGCAGGATAACGCACAGGTTCAGCAACTTCAGTAGGACAATCGGGCTTTAAGAGCAGAGAATGCTCGCCTAGTAAGGGAGCTTGAGGCAGAGAAAAGAGTAAAGGAGGATGTAGAAGCTGGCAATCAGGAGGCGCTAAGTGCCGCCGATAGATCGAAGACCGAACACATGAGTGAGGTGGAACGCTTACGAGACGAGCTAACGGAGGCCGAGTATAAGGCGCAGCTGTTTGTGGAGGGATACATTAAAGACATGCTTGTTAAAGTCCTATAGTTTCGCGGGATCTCTTGGATGCCTGACTACTCCCGTGAGCTAGCTCGAACCTGGGGAAAGTTGGTCCCGTACGAAGCTTTCTTGCGTGGAGTGGAGGTAGGTACCTTGGATGAGCAACAGCTTGAAACTGACCTCTTGACCGCGGAGGAGCGCGTGGAGTTGGAGAAGGGTAGAAGTTATTGTTGGAGGATGAGGAGAGGGAAAGTCAGGAGAGACTTGCAGCCGAAAAGGAAATTTTCCATGACTGATAGTGTCGTGGTAGCCGAGACTTTTGCGGAGGGAAGTTCTTCTCGATTCCCCGTCCCTGGACCGGTTACCTTGGGCGATCCGGCGGATTCGGCTCTGGCTTCAGCTGAACATGGTCAGGAGCCAAAAGAGACCGCATTTACATTACCTGTTGCGTCGGGTGCCCTCTCTGCCATCCCTACACCGACCTTGACCGGAGGTAAGTTCTCCCTACAATGCATCCCGGAGGACGAGGTGGTTACCAAATTTGCGGACTAAACAGTTGTGTTTTCATTGTGCAGTCTCCCCTGTATTAACTACGGCATTGGATCCGACCTTCGTGATCCCTGAAGTGTCAGAGTCTGGGCTAGGTCTCGAGGGATCAAAGTTTGTGTGTGTGGGGGGGGGGGGGCAGAGATCATCCTGACATCCTTTCGGGGATAGGGGTAACTCCTAGCCTTTACGAGAGCCTTGTTGATGAAGAAGGTGAGGTGGACGGGCGAAGTACCTGAGGCCCGGTGGAGGCCGATGCGTCCTCGATGGCCGCCCTGGTGGATGCACAAAAGGCTAAGATGGAGGCCAAGAGTGAGGAGGTGGAGGAGAAATGGAAGCAGGATTAAGAGTATAGGCGGGAGGTTATAGTTGAGACCCGGGATGACGCCAAAAAGAGGGCTATGGTGACCGTTGCCCAGAGGAAGGTGGATAAGAGGCAGCTTTCAGCTTCTCATGGGTTGACCACTTCCCCGGAGAGTCATAGTGGGAGAGGTGGTTCTGGAAAGAGGAGGCTTGGCCCCAAGGATGGATCATCGGGTGCTGAATCTGCAAAAGAAAGGCACAAAAACAACAAGAAGAAATGCAATTAGTGTCAGTTGCTTAAGTAGGAGTTCCAGTGATCATTTCAGTTAGGCCGCTAGTATACGCGAGTTTGGCCCTCGCTTTTGGTTGTTCAAGGCACGGTGTGCATGTACACCCTGTCATTAAAAAAGAAAGAGATTAGTAATGTTATGGGTTGTAGTGTGTGTGTGTGTTGTAACGAAATGTGAATTAGTAAAGATCACGTTTTGTTGTTAAATATTCGGATGTTCTTCCTACGTTTTCGGGTATCCCGTACTTGCATAGGCGTACTTATCGTTACGCTTAACAAAAAAGTGATTGCGTGTTCCACGTCTTGGGGTGATTATCCCAGGGGGGTGTGATAGTGTACCTCACTCTGGATCGTGGTTCCAGAGGGGCGAGATTGTGCGCAGGCTTCTAGTAGATCTCCCTCAGCTCAAGAAACCCGTAGTTTGTGAAGCTTGGCCAGAACGCCTGCTGTTTTTTCTTGGGTTGCCCGGGGTTAACCTCAAGAGTAGCGAAGGCGCATAACCTCCCGTTATGCGGTCCGTCCGGTGTCAACTCTCTCGTCGTTCATCGGGTTGAGGTAAGCCCGCCGACGTCGTCGTTTGCCGGGAAAGAGAAGCCCGGATCATCAGCCCGTAGGGTCTGATCATGGCCATGGGCTACCCTAAGCCTTGAGAGCTTCGGGGATGTGACGATTTAAGGTCGGCCTTAGTTCTGCGCTAAGTGCTCGACCATCACCTGTAGTTCGGGAGGAGTTAGTATCGCTCCGTCTTGGGTGGTTGAAGGATTTATCCTCGGCCTTGGCGCTGGGCCTAGGTTCGAGTTAGAGGTTATTTATACTTGGTCGCGCCGCGGTCTGGAGACTCGAGTAGCGTTTCTGGCTCCTGTGCTCGGGGTGTCGGTCGTAGCCAATGTGGGTGGTTCGCGAGGTTGGTTCGCGGACCGGACGACGGTGCCGCCCTCCGCACTAGAGTTCAACAACGTGGTCGGTGGCTTACACGAAAACGGTCTGTTAGGATTAATCAAACGTGTCACGCAAGGAGTAAACATGAAATAAGGAAGTAGGAAGCAGAACATCATTTTCATTGACAACATTTGGCATGAATAGTCTTTACAATGTCTTGGATTGTTACAAAACATCGCTAAAAAGCGTATACAACCATGTGCTAAATTATGTGAAATAGCGGCAGAGATGTTCACTGTTCCAAGCCTTTGGTAGTTCGGCTCCGTCCACGGTAGCTAGCTTGAAAGTTCCATCACTGAGTCTTTTTGTAATACATTATGGGCCTTCCCAACGAGGAGCAAGGCCTGTTGGAGGTCGGAATACCCGCTTTAGGACGAGGTCTCCAATTGAGGTCCTTGTGGCGGACTCGAGAGTTGAAGTACCGGGTAACTCGTTGCCGTTGGGCCGTAACTCGTAGATCGGCTTCGTTCCTTCTCTCTTCTAGCAAGTCGAGTGATCCCATAAGTAAATCTTGGTTTGTCTTTGGATCGAAGTAGGTGACTCGGTGGGATTGAAGCTCGAGCTCGATGGGGATGACGGCTTCAGACCCGTAGGAGAGGGCGAAGGGAGTGTGCCCGGTTGCTGTCTTATGAGTGGTCCGGTAGGCCCATAGGGCTAAAGGAAGTTGTCTGCACACATTCCCCCGGCCTTCTCGAGGCGCTTCTTGATGATGGACTTGATAACTTTGTTAACTGCCTCAACTTGTCCGTTAGACTGGGGATGTGCTACAGCCGAGAACCTCTTTTCAATGTCGTGACGCTGACAGAAGGACTTGAACTCCGCGCTCTCGAATTGAGTGCCATTGTCTGAAATGATGGCCTGAGGGACCCCGTATTGGGTGATGACGTTGCGTACTACAAAATTGATCATTTTTTTGATGGTGATGGTGGCGAGGGCTTCGGCCTCGACCCATTTGGTGAAGTAATCGACGGCGACTACGGCATATCGTGCCCCATCTCTGGCCATGGGAAGAGTCCCAATGATATCGATTCCCCACATGGCGAATGGCTATGGGCTGGTCATTTGCGTTAGTTCCGTTGGTGGGGCCCTCGGGATCTTCGAGAAGCGTTGGCATTGGTCGCACTTACGGGCGTAGTCGACGACATCTTGTTCGAGTGTAGGCCAGTAATAGCCGTGTCGTAGTATCTTCCTGGCCAAGGTTTGCCCGCTGGTGTGATCGCCGCATTCCCCTTTGTGTATGCTGACTAGGATCTTGGTGGCCTCCTCTGGGGCCACGCATCTGAGTAGTGGGACAGAGAAGCCTCGTCAGTAGAGTATCCCGTCCATAAGGAGGTAGCGGGCCGACTGGCGGGTGAGCGCTTGCTTTTTTTTTGCGACTTTGTGGAGGATCCCCTGCCGTAGGTAGTCCCTGATTGGCGTCATCCATGATTCCGGCTCGGGTCCGATGCTCGTGGCTGTGTCGGTTGACGTTGGCTTAGTGCTAGGGGAGTTGAGTACCTCGACGGGGGCGAAGCCCAACAATTGCGGGTCTTTGGAACTTGCTAATCGGGCCAGAGAGTCGGCTCTTTCATTTTGCTCCCGTGGGATGTGAGTGATAGTGAAATGGTCGAAGTGAGCGAGTAATTCCTGGACTTGGGCTAGGTATAGTGCCAGCCGTTCCCCCTTGGTTTGGTACATCTCTTTTACTTGACGCACGATAAGCTGTGAAACGGAGAAAATCTGGATGATCTTACGCTTGAGTTCATAGGCGATTCTTAGTCCGGCTGTCAACGCCTCATATTCTGCATCGTTGCTGGAAGCGGGGAAATTTAGTTTTAGTGCGCAGTGTATGGAGCGTCCCTCGGGAGTGATCAGCACAATGCCGGCTCCCGAGCACTTGTCGTTGGAGGACCCATCCACAAATATCTTCCATGTGTCGCAGGGAGTCTCGGTGTCCTCCGTAGAAGCTTCTTCAGGTGCGGTAAAATCTACTATGAAGTCGGCGAGGGCTTGTCCGAGGATGGCTCGACGAGGGATGAATGTTATCTCGAACTGGCTGAGTTCTATGCTCCACTTTAGCAACCGACCAGATGCCTCAGGTCGTTGTAGGACTGGGCGCAGTGGTTGGTCGGTGAAGACTTTAATAGGATGGGCCTGGAAATATGGTCGGAGTTTCCGGGAGGAAATGAGTAAGCAGAATGCCAGTTTCTCGAGCTTTGGGTAGTTCTTTTCTGCCCCGTCAATCGCTTGCTAATGTAGTAGACAGGCCGCTGAGTGCGATCTTCAAGTCGTATCAATGCTGAGCTGATTGCCTGCGAAGAAACAACCATTTAAGTCCTCGTGGTCTATTGGTTTAGATAATATAGGTGGTCGTTCTAAGTGGTCGAGGAGTTCCTTGAACGCGGAGACACATTCAAAGGTCCACTTGAAGTTGCGCTTCGCCTTTCGAAGTAAATCGAAGAAGGGAATGCACTTATCGGTGGCTTTTGAAATGAAACGACTTAGAGCGGCGACCTTTCTGCTTAAACTTTGAACATCTTTGGTGTTTTTAGGCACTTGGATATCCCGAATAGCTTGGATTTTCTCGGGATTAGCTTCGATGCCCCGGGCGTTGACGATGAAACCTAGGAACTTCCCTGAGGTGACGCCAAAGGAACATTTTAGAGGGTTAAGTTTCATGTCATATTGGCGAAGGACATCGAACATTCCGAAGAGGTCGTGGACATGGTTGCTTGATGTTTTCGATTTGACTAGCATGTCGTCTACGTACACCTCCATGGATTCCCCGATTTGATTTTTGAAGAGGAGATTAACCATCCGCTGATAGGTGGCGCCGGCATTCTTGAGACCGAAAGGCATGACACGATAGCAGTAAAGCCTGCGGTCGGTTATGAAGGAAATATCGTCCTGGTTGCATGGATTCATCGGAATCTGGTTGTAACCGGAGGAGGCATCCATGAAAGATAGCAATTGATATCCGGCGGTTGAATCGACCAATAGGTCAATTTTCGGGAGTGGGAAGCTGTCCTTGGGACATGTCTTGTTCAGATCTGAGAAGTCGATACACGTTCGCCATTTTCCATTGGCCTTCTTGACTAGGACCGGATTGAATACCCATTCGGGTTAGTCGACCTCGCTAATGAAGTTGTTGTTCAGGAGGCGATCTACCTCTTCTTCAAGTGCCTTGGATCTGTCAGGTCCTAGGAAGCGGCGCTTTTGTTTGACTGGAGGCACTCTGAGGTCTATGCTTAAAGAATGGCAGGCGATTGCCGGATCTATGCCTTTCATGTCGGAATGAGTCCATGCGAATACATCTAGGTTAGCCTTAAGGAAGTATACAAGGTCGTCTCTGATTGCCGGATGGAGGTCTGATCCTATCTTCAATACTCGTGATGGAACGGTGAGGCTAACGGGCACATCTATGGTTGGCTCGACGGGAGTGGTATCTCCCATTCAAATTCTTCGTCTTTCCTTGGATCGAGGTCGTCGGAAAGACGGGAGTGGCGCCTGAGCCATGGCTCAGACGCCGCTGGTTGCTATGCGGAGGCGGTCTTGGCGCAAAAGGCTGCAGGCGCTGCTTTTCCCTTGTCCTTGTTGCTCGCGTTCTTCCATTCTATTGCATAACATTCTCTAGCGCTGACTTGATCTCCTCTGACTGTTCCGATCCCGTTCTCCGTTGGGAATTTCACAAGGAGGGACCATGGTGAAAGGCATACACGGAACTCTGTGAGGAATGGACGCCCAAGGAAGGCATTGTATGGTGAGGTGATGTCGATGACCATGAAGGTGAGGACGCAGACCCGGCTCTGATCCCCTATACCGAGTTCGACAGGTAGGTCGATGACTCCTACTGGACAGCTGGATGCCCCATTGAAGTCGTGGATCGTGGAGCGGCAAGGTTTGAGATCTCTTGCTTCTAACCTCATTTGGTCGTAAGCGGCTTTAAAGATAATGTTAACCGAGCTTCCTGAGTCGACCAATATTTTTCGAACAGTTGCAGCGCCAATTTGGGTGGTGATTACCAAAGGATCGGTAGTTGGGATTTCAATCCCCGTGGACTCCCTCCCATTGAAGGTGATGTCGTCTCATACAGATTTCCGGAGCTTGGTCGGGATAGAACCGTCGGGATCAGAGCAAGCCTCGTAGGACGCATGCTTAATGGAGCCCACATATTGTTCCATCTTCCAGAAGCTGTCATGCGTGGGGCCTGGTCCGCCGCAAATGGTATTGATCATGATGCTCCGCCTGGCGTTGGATGGTCCTGGGGCTACTTTGGTGGCTGTTTGAGGAGTTGGCGCTGCGGCTTTGGATTAGTTTCAGGGGGAAAGGGTTCCTGGATGTACCGCTCGAGCTGCTTTTCCCGGATGAGTTTCTCGATCGCATCCCTTAGCTGGCGGCACTCGTTCGTGTTATGGCCATACGTGTCATGATGCCGGCAGTATTTTCCCGAGCTCTTCTCAGATTCTGTGGATTCTCTGACTTGGTGTTTCTTGTATAGCAGAGTGTTACATGTCTAGAGATAGATAGTTTCGGGATCCTCATTTAGTGGGGTATAAGTCTCGTAAGATTGGTAGGGACCGGGCTTTCTCGGATCCGCTTGTACCTGATTAGTGCCTCGGCCACTCTGCCCCCGGGTGTTTGGCCTTTGCCTAAGGGGTGCTGCCCCCGCATTAGGGTTAGAGGGGCCTCCTGCTTCTCGCCCCTTATGTTGGTTGTTAGCGATACCTGCTTGAGGGATGCTGGGGCGACTAGTCTCAATGACACGGTTGCGCCTCGCTTCTTCTTGGCACAAGGATTGCTCCGCCTTCTCATAGAAGGCGTCGAGGCTCTTCGGTTGCTTTCGGTCAATCCATGCCCCCAAATTCTGAAGTTGGGAGTACACCTTTAGCTAGTTGGACAGTACGGTACGCTGGTCCAGATTCTCGACCTCGGCGAGGGCTTCGTTGAATCTTGAAAGGTAGCTCTTGAGTGACTCCGCAGGCCCTTGGTATAGGTTGGAAAGAGCAAGGGCGTTCTTTGGAGTTGGGATGTGCATTCAGAATTGCTTTACTAATTGTGTGGCTAATTGACCGAATTTGTTGATGGAGTCGATCGTAAGGCGAGAAAACCACAATAGGGTGGTTCCTGAAAGGAAGACCGGAAAGCATTTTCACTTGACTGGATTGTCACCTCTACTTGAGTCCATTTGCCACTCATAGCGGTTTAAGAAGACACAAGGATCGGTGGTGCCGTCGTAGAGCGGCATCTGTGGCATGCTGAAACGTTGCGGCCATTCCGCTTCATTGACTCTTTGGGTGAAAGGGTTGCGCCTAATGTGCGCTTCCCATGGTTCATGCACATTCCTTCGCATCTCCCTCATGATCCTTCGGACCATGTCGGGAAGGTAGGTCGGATGAGGGTCCGCCATCGGGACCTATTGGTTTTGGCGAGGTTCCGGAGTTCGGGCGCGTGGACGTCTTCTATGGTGGACATCCAGACTGGTCTCTCCTGAATCCTCAACATCTATAACAGGGTCCGCGTGCGCCTGTGGATGTAGGGCGGGGGCGTGCGGATCTTGTTCTGGATAGCTTCGAGTCGCCATATTAGTTGGTTCATTGTTTCGGCGGGCGGCCGTTGGGTCTTGTCGAGGAGGAGGTTGGTTAGTAGGAGCGGGTTCGTCATCGATGATTAAGCGAGAGTGGTCCCGATATTGGCTGCCTCCGCTATAGGTGACGGTGGTACGATCGCCGTTACCATTGCCGTTGGCATACCCATTGCCGTTGCCATTGTCGAGGGCATTTGTTCGGACGGCGACGTTGTTGATGAGGCTAAATCTCCTTTGTTGGTGTGGGCCCCTTGATTCGAAGGAGGAAGTTTCCGATGCTGGTAGTCAGGGTCGAGCGTTGTTCCAAGCTAGTTGTAGTCGAGCGACGACACGCTGACTTTCATTAAGCTGGCGCATAAGGTCGATGTTACTCCTTAGCGCTTGATTAAGCTCGACTGCCGTGTTCTCGTACCTTTCTTTAAGCGTATGGATTTGCACTTGGGTCGCGGGCGCTTCGGGTCCACAACCGGGGTTTCATTTTCATTGGTTGTCGGGATATTTGCCGGTGGAGGTGGTGTGACGCCCCACCCCGAGACCCAACCTAATAAAGAGCATTACTAGGTAATTCTGTCTATTAGAGCGGAGAATAGGGCTGGTTAAGGGCGACCGCTCGTAGATTTGCATTAGCAGGTCTTAAGCACGTCGAGAAAGTGCCCGTAAAATTTTCTTATTTTCAAGGGGCTCGACATACTTAATCCTTACATAACACAATTCCACAGTGGCTACAGGATCAGCTCAGAACACAGTACATATTAGAATACAATCACAGTCCACAGAATAGTTAAACAATATTACATCGTTAGAGTACAACCAATACATGTGCTAACCGAAAAATAGATACAACAATGATACTTATACAACATAATACAATCATAAGTATAAGTGACTCGAGTATATGAACTATAATAAAAGTAACTACAACAAAGACAATCCAAACAGAGCTCGCTAACCCCAAGCTCAGCAACTGCACCAGAAACATCTCGGTCTTACCCGAGGAATACACACATGGGTCAGTCTAGTTTACAAATCAGTGTATGAAATAAACAAGCACAAGATATACGAATCTTTACCCTAAGAGTTGGGAATAGGATAATATAAAAGGGATTAATTAGTTTCTGCTCACATGACATAGTAGAAGGGATAAATATACAAGTCTCAAAGACTAGATCTAGGCTAAGTATATCACCATACTCGAGCCACGATGGAAACATGACTCCAAAATCATCAAAATTACCATATACATCTCAAGCGAGTTAAATTATCAATAAAGGGAGTACCCCACTCCAAGACATATAAATCTTGTTATATGACGAGTTAGAAATCCAAATATGTTTTGCAAATATACGATCATCTTGTAACAACCCACACCCGCTATGGTCACTCTCTAAGGGAATGCCATAACATCGGTGGAGTATTTTAAGTGAATATAGAACAGAAAAATTACAACAAGACAGACATAAGTAATACTTGGAAATGTAAAACATCATTTCATTGCAGTGGAAAGTAAAACATGTTTGGTTACATCACAAAAACCATAACAAGAGTCAAGTACAAAATATCCATCCTGATAAATAAAAATACATAATCCCAATACATGAACTGATAGCCATAAAAGAAAAGGATAAGCTGAGCTTTACTCCTACGGTCCAAGCTCCAAAAGAGAATAAAGCAGCCTGATCAAAGCCCACTCGTACTGGGCCCACTCTGAGAACCTGAGGGTTGGGAAAAAAGATAAAAACAACGGGGTCAGACATAAGTCTGAGCGAGTCCTATAACTTTAACAATACAATCATTAAAGTAACCAGAGAAGACATAAGCTTGATATACGGTAATGTCTGGGGATGAATGGCTACACTAAGCAGCTTGGTAGGCTTAGGATAAACTAAGATAACCGTAAAGACGCATCTACCCACCCAAGGATAATTACTACACTGCACCACACCAGTCATTCCTAATTTTAAAGGTTGATCCCACTAAGTGTACTTAGTAAATCTTAATGGTAGTTTCGTGTACCCCTAGCTGACTATATAGGTGCCGTCTGCCCCTATCTCCGCTAGGTGTACCCACTACCCCCATTTGATCGGCTCCCTAACGTAGATATCCGTGCTGGTCCCACAGTGGGGTGTATCATTCCCCAAAGTGGCTACCTGATAACAACACTGATGCACGGTTTATACCTACACGATGCAACAACGTCTTAGCTACCAGCCCGGGCCCACACATGCATATGAAACCCGTTGGACTTGCGTTGCCATCGCTAACCCGTTTTGGCCTCTTATAGACAAACCCAGTACGCGTGTCCCGTCCTCGGCATGGGCCGAGCTCACAAAGATACGTATGGGATACTGGTTGTAATGGGCCCCCACAAGCTACCCACCTAAGCTTGTCTCTCTATCTAGTGTATCCCACTTAACCCATTTAGTTATCATGTCCACTTACATGTTTAAAATTTGGTTAAGTCATCTAATCGTATTTCAATTGCCACACAAGGCACCCACTAGATTTCCTCATGCCCCCCCAAGGCACCCACTTAACCCCTCATGTCCATCTACATGCTAATATGGTTAAGTGTTTCTTAATTAATTAAGACCGTGATCCTCATAAAGACCTCTCACATTAGACTATCTTTTATGACCGCTGGTTAAGCCGGTTGGGTCCGGGCAGCCTTATGTCATAACCGAGTCTAACCTCGTGTCTTTACATTAATCACGTATTTAGTTTGAGCCTAAGACCTCTCACATTGGGCTAACATTTGTAGCAACTGGTTAAGCCGGTTGGGTCCGGGCAGTTTTACGCTACAACTGAGTCCAACCTCGTGTCTTAGTCGATTAATTACACCTAATTAATCACCCTCATAATTTATATTAATTATCCCTAATTAATATTCAAGTTTTCAAGAATATGGGTAGACCTAACTCAATAGGTAAATTCCCAATTCCATAGTATGGGTAGACCTAACTCAATAGGTAAATTCCCAATTCCATAATATGGGTAGACCTAACTTAATAGGTAAATTCCCAATTATGTTAATCCACTTAATGGTATTTTTACACAATTTTATTAAGTGTATATTAACCCCATCGTTCCCCACGTACTATGCTAACATGACATATTTCATAAGGGAAGATTCATTACAAATATCATGGGTTTCACTTAGCATACTTTAGCGTTAACATGGGTTTAAGGGGTGTCAACTTGCATCATGATATTAAACCCAACTAGCATCATTAAATAACCCAACTTGCATGAATACACATATGTCATATAAAGGTAATTTGCATAAGTGTTCATAGGTTATACAAAGGGTGAACTTGCATATGTGACTTGCACCATAAATAGGGTAAACATGCATATGTATGCATAGCATACAAAGGTGTCATCTCGCATATGTATGCATCTTATTTAAAAAGGGTAAACTTGCATGTCATAATGTATGCATAAAACCAAACACTTAGCATGCATAAAATCAAATACTTAGCATGCATAAAACCAAACACTTAGCATGCATAAAATCAAATACTTAGCATGCATAAAACCCAATACTTAGCATGCATAAAATCAAATACTTAGCATGCATAAAACCCAATACTTAGCATGCATAAAACCCACCACTTAACTTGCATAAACCCACATACTTAACTTGCATAAACCCATATACTTAACTTGCATAAACCCACATACTTAACTTGCATAAACATAGGGTTAGCATTAAACATAGATTAGCAAACTAACATCATATCATATGACTTAAAACCCATTTATCCACAAGCAAGACCATAGACCTCATCATACCTCATCTACTTAATTTAGCAATTGGTTATTAAAGTGATAGAAACTCACTAAAACCAAGATTAGCAAACTTATGAAGTAGAACTAGTTGCTATATTTGAAGAAGATGATGATTAGAGGTTGATTAGCTTGCAACTTTCTTCATAAACTAGTGGAGGCTCCTCCTAAGTTTGATTTTGGCGGCATGATGGCATCAATTCTATTTTTAGTATGGATTAGGCTTGCATTAGGGTGTATTTATAGGATTAGGGTGTGTTTTAGACCATAGGATTAGCCCTAGGTTAGATTAGGTCCGTCAGATTTAGGAAGTTTCCAGAACACAGCCCAAACCAGCCAGAAAAACCAGACCTGGTGCACCCAGGCCAATTGGCCCGACACCCTGTGTCGACAGGCAAGTCGACAGGGCAGTCGACTTGGCCTGGCCCAAGTCGACAGGCCTGTCGACAGCCCTGTCGACATGGCTAGGGCGGGAAATTTCCCGCCTGCCCCCCCCCCGCTGGTTCCAATTTCGAAATTTGAATTTGAATTTTAAATCTGTTTTTAATATGGAATTTCCTGAAAACTTCTTTGGGCCTTAAATGGGTCAAACGGACTCCGATTTACAAAATTTCGGACTCTATTCTGCGTATTTTTCTGAGACGAACGCAACGGCATAGCCCGTTTCCCCCAATTCTTACATCTGAGATTATTTATTCTGCTTTTAGTGAATATTAGTATTAACTGAAATTCGGGGTGTTACATTCTCCCCTCCTTAAAGGATTTCGTCCCCGAAATCTCTAAGCTAAGGAGAATGCATATCCTACCATCCAAATAACCATCTACTCAATCCATCAAACACGGGCATCTATTGTCCTTAAAACAATTTCTAATAATGTATGAGCATATGCAAAAAGTGTGTGTATACGTTCCCTATCTAATGTATGAACATATGCAAACCATGATAGTGCCATGCATCCAATATGTATGCGAGAGAACCCTATCGACACATACTGTATCTATATGAGTGCACAATCATTCACCCAAAATGCATCATCCATATGATAATTCAACCATTATACATCCATAAATATAGCTATCTACACACAATTATATGCAATATGAAGTGACTGAGCCGATCTAGTGTCTAAAGTGTGTGTATATGCATCCACGAGCAACCACTAGCAAACACTTGCATCCACTTGCATCCATCAATCATAACATGTCTCAAACAAATGTTTCAACCATAGGTTTACCCTATCTAAAGGTCAAAGGTACTAACAAGAGGACATACTAAAGATAAGATAAGTACTAGACAAACGATAGAGGAGAAATTAAAAGACATACCCTCAAAAAGAAATGGGTACAATGAACGCATCTTCGCTTCCGTCTCCCAAGTTGCGTTGCTCTCATCTTCTCCCCATTGCACTTTGACTAGTTGAACCTCTCTGTTTCTCAACTTCCTAGTCTCTGACCCAAGGATGCGAGTAGGAGCTCGTCGAATCGTTGCATCACGCTCTACCTCCACTTCTCTAAGCAAGCTCGGCTCTACCACCTCTGCAGTCTCATGTAGGCACTTCCTCAAATGTGACACATGGAATACATCATGTACACCACTAAGTCTCTCGGGAAATTCCACTCTATATGCCATCTGTCCAATCCTTTCCTTAACAGGAAACGGTCCTACAAACCTCGGTGCTAACTTCCTCACGGATCCAAAGCGAACAACATTCCGTAACGGAGATACTTTGACAAAGACCATGTCCCCAACTTCAAACTCAAGATCCATCCTCCTCTTGTCCGCATAAGATTTTTGCCTATCCTGCGCTGCTTTCATCCTTCTTCGAATCAAGTCAATCTTCTCAGAAGTCTCCCTAACCATATCAGGCCCAAGCAAAATCTTATCCATAGATTCCCACCAACATGTAGGTGATCGACAAGGCCTTCCATAAAGAGCTTCGAAAGGAGCCATACCAATACTAGACTGAAAGCTGTTATTATATGCGAACTCCACCAATGGAAGATGCTCTTCCCATGTACCTCCAAAATCTAAGATACAAAGCCTCAAAGGTCTTCTAGGACACGATTCACCCTCTCAGTCTGGCCGTCCGTCTGAGGATGATATGCGGTGCTCAGACATAATTGAGTCCCCACTGCTTCTTGCAAACTTTTCCAGAACTCGCTAGTGAAGATAGGATCTCGATCACTCACTATGCTAGAGGGTACCCCATGCAATCGAACTATCTCTCGAAGATATACTGAAGCCAACCATGGAGCAGTCCTCTTGCTCTTCACAGGTATGAAATGGGCGCTTTTAGTAAGTCTGTCTACCACAACCCAAATTCCCGTATTACCCTTTCTTGATCTGGGTAACCCATCAATAAAATCCATCGAGACGCTATCCCACTTCCATTGCGGAACTTCCAATGGGTGAAGCAACCCACCTGGTTTCTTTTGCTCCGCTTTCACCTGTTGGCACACCAAGCATCGAGCGACATACTCGGCCACTTCTTTCTTCATACCGGCCCAGAAGAAAACCCGCTTCATGTCTTAGTACATCTTGTCCCCACCAGGATGAATGGTCATCCTAGAACGGTGTGCATCATCAAGAATAGCCTTCCTCAAACCCTCGTCTTGCGGTACACAAAGTCTACCGTCTCTACGCAAGCACCCCCTATCGTCTAGGGTGTACCTACTCAAATGGCTGGACGACTCCCCCCTTATGAGCTTCTCTACCAACTCAACCAACTGTGGGTCGTCCCTCTGTGCTTCTCCAATCCGCCCCAAAAGAGTAGGTCTGACCTCCAAGGATTCTAGCAAACCGGGTATATAGTCAATGGAAGGTCTGAAATCAAACATCGAGATGAATTCCAAGCTTCGTTGTTCCATGAACAATGGGCTCAAGAACAACCTTTTTCTGCTCAAGGCGTCCGCCACCACGTTACCCTTGCCAGGGGTATACGCTATCTCGAAATCATAGGATGCTAAGAACTCCATCCACCTTTGCTGTCTCAAATTCAAATCCTTCTGAGAAAACAAGTACTTCAATGATTTGTGGTCAGTGAACAATTCGAATCTCTCACCAAGAAGATAATGGCGCCAAATCTTAAGCGCAAAAACAATAGCGGCCAACTCCAAATCATGGGTAGGGTAATTTTTCTCATGTGCCCTCAACTGCCTCCCACCATAGGCTATTACCCTTCCCTCTTGCATTAAGACTGCGCCCAGTCCTGTCCCACAAGCATCGGTATAGACAACAAATGGCTTACTCCCATCTGGCAACACTAAAACTGGAGCAGTGGTTAAAGCTCTCTTTAACCGTCGGAACGCATCCTCACAATCTACGTCCCATGTGAAAACAAGGTTCTTCTTCGTTAAGAGGGTTAATGGGGCTGATATCTTCGCGAAGTCTTTGATAAACTTCCTATAGTAACCCGCCAACCCTAAGAAACTTCTTACTTCGGTAGCATTCTTCGGAACCTTCCAATCTTGAATTGATACTACCTTCGCGGGATCCACAGCTATCCCTTCCTTGGAGACCACGTGCCCCAAGAACCGCACTTCCTTCCTCCAGAAGTGACATTTAGAGAATTTAGCCTTAAGGCTATGTGCTCGAAGAGTCTCCAACACCTCCCCAAGATGTAGGGCATGCTCTTCTTCACTCTTAGAAAATACTAAGATATCATCCACAAAGACCACCACGAACTTATTAAGGAACTCCCTGAACACCCCACTCATCAAATCAACAAAGTATGCAGGGGCGTTCGTCAACCCAAATGGCATCACCAGCCACTCATAGAAACCATCTGGAGTCCTAAAGGCAGTCTTGTCTATGCTATCCTCAGCCACCCTCAACTGATGAAACCCCGTGGCTAAGTCCAACTGAGAAAATACTGAAGCGCCAACCAACTGATCGAAAAGATCATTAATCCTCGGCAATGGGTGTCTATTCTTCTTTGTGAGCTTATTGAGTTCTCTATAGTCTACACAAAGTCTGAGGGACCCATCCGCCTTTGTAGCAAAAACTACTGGAGCACCCCACTCCGATATACTTCGTCTTATGAACCCCTTCTCAAGCAACTCCCCTACTTGCTTATTGAGTTCCCTCCTCTCACGAGGAGCCATGTGGCGCACTGGTAAAGATACAGGTTTAGCATTATCCACCAGATATATTCGGAAGTCAATCTCCCGCTTCGGAGGTAAGCCCTTCACCTCCTCAAACACATCCGAGTATTCCCGGACCACTCTAACAGATTGCAAACTCTCGACCGAAGCATCAAGCGATTCAAGATAACTTAGCATAACAGAATCCATGGGATTACAAGAGATCTCGAGAGTGTTACCCAAGCGGGTCATGAGCCTAACAACTCTCCTTTCGCAATCAAGAACGGCACCATTACTAGATAACCAGTCCATGCCCAAAATCAACCCA
Source organism: Allium sativum (assembly GCA_030737875.1). Lineage (NCBI taxonomy): Eukaryota > Viridiplantae > Streptophyta > Magnoliopsida > Asparagales > Amaryllidaceae > Allium > Allium sativum. The sequence continues at coordinate 44,127,800 of CM060915.1, read as the reverse complement.
TAGCCCGTGAAGCCCAAAACAAAAGCATTACATCTAAACTCAATGCTAAGTATAGAAATCTTCAAACCCAAACATATCTTGGACAAATAAGTGGAGCCCCCAATTGGGTTTGAAACAACCAAGGGATCATCTACTAGACTGGTGTCTAAGTGCAGTGACTCAACTAATGATGATGAGATAAACGAATGCGATGCGCCAGAATCAAACAATGTACGGACATGATGATCAAATAGAAAAACCAGACTTTCCACGGAAATAGTTCTACCTCTTTCTCGAATCGGTGGAGCTGCGAGAGCCTGAACTTGCCCCTTGCCTGAGCTGGTGCCACAAGAGCTTGCACCTGTCCTCCTGAGGTAGACCCCGTCCTTTGCCCTTTCTTAGGACAGTCTTTCACTAGATGTCCTGCTTCGCCACAGTGGAAGCAGCCAGTCTTCTTCTTCTTGCGACAATCCTTGCTTAGGTGGCCAGGTGTCCCACAATTGAAACACTTCTTCTTGCCCTTGCCACTGTTGCCTTTCCCACCTTTGTTTTGCTGTTGTTGCTGAGGTCTCTTTTGATCTCCCTTCTTCTCGGGTGCCTTATTAGCATTGGGACCCTTCTCTTCTTCATGCATGAGTGCCATGTCAACTAGCTTCTCGAAGGTGGCCCCCATAGGGATATGAGTCATAGCCAACCCATGCATCGGTTCATTCAAGCCTTTTACGAACCTCAAAGCCTTCTTCTCCGGTGTATTCACCATGTCTAGGCCAAACCTTGCCAATTGATTAAACTTGTTGACATATTCCTTCACTGAGAGATTTCCTTGCTTTAGAGTCAAGAATCTTTCCATATACAAGTTTTCCTCCGCCCTTGAGAGAAACTTTGCCACAAATCTTTGCCTAAAATCCGCCCAAGAGTCAACGGGGCGTTCTCCATTAGTGACCTCCCACCAGAATGAGGCCTCTCCCTTCATTAACCAAGCAGCTAACTTGACTTTCTTTCCTTCTTCCATCTCAAAGATATCTATCAACTCTTCCACCTCCTTAAGCCAATCTCTAGCCTCCACAAAAGTTTCAGATCCTTGAAACGGTTTCCCTCCCATAGCTTTAAATTCCTTGCAAGTCTTAGCAAAAGTATCCGTGCGAGGAGGAGAGGGAGGAGGAAGATCGGGTGCTACGGTTGGTGGAGGAACATTTGCTGGACCCGCAGTGGTGGCCCTAGCCTCCATCAATCTCCTATACCATACTGGTACCGTCACACCCTCCGGAAAGTTAAGATCCTCAGCCATGCTGAAACGAAAAAGGAAAGATTCAAAACGGAGAATTCGAAAGATAAAGATATGGCTATTGGGGATTATGCTTTTCTTTCAAAAACTTTTCTCTTTAAAGACATGTTTTTGAAAATATCTCTTCCAAAAATGTTTTTTAGAAAAATAGTTTTCCAAAAATTTTATCTGTTCCGGTAACCTTTGCTCTGATACCACGTGTAACACCCCACACCCGCTATGGTCACTCTCTAAGGGAATGCCATAACATCGGTGGAGTATTTTAAGTGAATATAGAACAGAAAAATTACAACAAGACAGACATAAGTAATACTTGGAAATGTAAAACATCATTTCATTGCAGCGGAAAGTAAAACATGTTTGGTTACATCACAAAAACCATAACAAGAGTCAAGTACAAAATATCCATCCTGATAAATAAAAATACATAATCCTAATACATGAACTGATAGCCATAAAAGAAAAGGATAAGCTGAGCTTTACTCCTACGGTCCAAGCTCCAAAAGAGAATAAAGCAGCCTGATCAAAGCCCACTCGTACTGGGCCCACTCTGAGAACCTGAGGGTTGGGAAAAAAGATAAAAACAATGGGGTCAGACATAAGTCTGAGCGAGTCCTATAACTTTAACAATACAATCATTAAAGTAACCAGAGAAGACATAAGCTTGATATACGGTAATGTCTGGGGATGAATGGCTACACTAAGCAGCTTGGTAGGCTTAGGATAAATTAAGATAACCGTAAAGACACATCTACCCACCCAAGGATAATTACTACACTGCACCACACCAGTCATTCCTAATTTTAAAGGTTGATCCCACTAAGTGTACTTAGTAAATCTTAATGGTAGTTTCGTGTACCCCTAGCTGACTATATAGGTGTCGTCTGCCCCTATCTCCGCTAGGTGTACCCACTACCCCCATTTGATCGGCTCCCTAACGTAGATATCCGTGTTGGTCCCACAGTGGGGTGTATCATTCCCCAAAGTGGCAACTTGATAACAACACTGATGCACGGTTTATACCTACACGATGCAACAACGTCTTAGCTACCAGCCCGGGCCCACACACACATATGAAACCCGTTGGACTTGCGTTGCCATCGCTAACCCGTTTTGGCCTCTTATAGACAAACCCAGTACGCGTGTCTCGTCCTCGGCATGGGCCGAGCTCACAAAGATACGTATGGGATACTGGTTGTAATGGGCCCCCACAAGCTACCCACCTAAGCTTGTCTCTCTATCTAGTGTATCCCACTTAACCCATTTAGTTATCATGTCCACTTACATGTTTAAAATTTGGTTAAGTCATCTAATCGTATTTCAATTGCCACACAAGGCACCCACTAGATTTCCTCATGCCCCCCCAAGGCACCCACTTAACACCTCATGTCCATCTACATGCTAATATGGTTAAGTGTTTCTTAATTAATTAAGACCGTGATCCTCATAAAGACCTCTCACATTAGACTATCTTTTATGACCGCTGGTTAAGCCGGTTGGGTCCGGGCAGCCTTATGTCATAACCGAGTCTAACCTCGTGTCTTTACATTAATCACGTATTTAGTTTGAGCCTAAGACCTCTCACATTGGGCTAACATTTGTAGCAATTGGTTAAGCCGGTTGGGTCCGGGCAGTTTTACGCTACAACTGAGTCCAACCTCGTGTCTTAGTCGATTAATTACACCTAATTAATCACCCTCATAATTTATATTAATTATCCCTAATTAATATTCAAGTTTTCAAGAATATGGGTAGACCTAACTCAATAGGTAAATTCCCAATTCCATAGTATGGGTAGACCTAACTCAATAGGTAAATTCCCAATTCCATAATATGGGTAGACCTAACTTAATAGGTAAATTCCCAATTATGTTAATCCACTTAATGGTATTTTTACACAATTTTATTAAGTGTATATTAACCCCATCGTTCCCCACGTACTATGCTAACATGACATATTTCATAAGGGAAGATTCATCACAAATATCATGGGTTTCACTTAGCATACTTTAGCGTTAACATGGGTTTAAGGGGTGTCAACTTGCATCATGATATTAAACCCAACTAGCATCATTAAATAACCCAACTTGCATGAATACACATATGTCATATAAAGGTAATTTGCATAAGTGTTCATAGGTTATACAAAGGGTGAACTTGCATATGTGACTTGCACCATAAATAGGGTAAACATGCATATGTATGCATAGCATACAAAGGTGTCATCTCGCATATGTATGCATCTTATTTAAAAAGGGTAAACTTGCATGTCATAATGTATGCATAAAACCAAACACTTAGCATGCATAAAATCAAATACTTAGCATGCATAAAACCAAACACTTAGCATGCTTAAAATCAAATACTTAGCATGCATAAAACCCAATACTTAGCATGCATAAAATCAAATACTTAGCATGCATAAAACCCAATACTTAGCATGCATAAAACCCACCACTTAACTTGCATAAACCCACATACTTAACTTGCATAAACCCATATACTTAACTTGCATAAACCCATATACTTAACTTGCATAAACCCACATACTTAACTTGCATAAACATAGGGTTAGCATTAAACATAGATTAGCAAACTAACATCATATCATATGACTTAAAACCCATTTATCCACAAGCAAGACCATAGACCTCATCATACCTCATCTACTTAATGTAGCAATTGGTTATTAAAGTGATAGAAACTCACTAAAACCAAGATTAGCAAACTTATGAAGTAGAACTAGTTGCTATATTTGAAGAAGATGATGATTAGAGGTTGATTAGCTTGCAACTTTCTTCATAAACTAGTGGAGGCTCCTCCTAAGTTTGATTTTGGCGGCATGATGGCATCAATTCTATTTTTAGTATGGATTAGGCTTGCATTAGGGTGTATTTATAGGATTAGGGTGTGTTTTAGACCATAGGATTAGCCCTAGGTTAGATTAGGTCCGTCAGATTTAGGAAGTTTCCAGAACACAGCCCAAACCAGCCAGAAAAACCAGACCTGGTGCACCCAGGCCAATTGGCCCGACACCCTGTGTCGACAGGCAAGTCGACAGGGCAGTCGACTTGGCCTGGCCCAAGTCGACAGGCCTGTCGACAGCCCTGTCGACATGGCTAGGGCGGGAAATTTCCCGCCTGGCCCCCCCGCTGGTTCCAATTTCGAAATCTGAATTTGAATTTTAAATCTGTTTTTAATATGGAATTTCCTGAAAACTTCTTTGGGCCTTAAATGGGTCAAAAGGACTCCGATTTACAAAATTTCGGACTTTATTCTGCGTATTTTTCCGAGACGAACGCAACGGCATAGCCCATTTCCCCCAATTCTTACATCTGAGATTATTTATTCTGCTTTTAGTGAATATTAGTATTAACTGAAATTCGGGGTGTTACACATCTCGATCGAGTTAAAATCATCAAACACAAATCATAAAAGGAATCATAAGAAATGTACACGTGCCATAATAATATAGCCAATCCCAAGCTATAATGTTGCTCATCCCGAGCAATAGCCATGTATTGTCAAATGAAAATCATCAAAATCATCATATAACTCGAGTGAGTCAAATATCACGGAAAGAGCATCACACTCCAATATGGAAAATCACAAAATGTTTATGTAAACTTAAAAAAACAATAATCTTCAATGTATGATCATATATATCAAATCACAAAATATCACCACAATATGGATCCATTAGAAATAAATATGCATGTAAAGATTTGGTCATGACTCCATGTGGTAAGCTTGGTAGTAGCAGTAGTTGTGCAAGTCGAACTCCGTCACTACTTCGATGGGTCTAGTGATTGACAGTGGTGGACATCGTATGCTTTACGCACTGAGTGAGAGATGTGAGGATGGTTGCTATGGTTGATTTGTTTGTTATCATTATGACATGCACACCCCACCCCCGTATTCTTACACTATTTATTATGGCACCTTAGAGTATTGTACGGTATGTGGTACTAACTCTTTGGTTGCAGGTCCAGGTTCAGGTATGGTTTAGTATACCTGTTATTGTTCTGTTTAGATGCTTATCGCTCATACCAGGCTTTATGTCTGACCCAGAGTTTTATGTCTCCTCTTATTACTCTGGGTGCTCACACGAGCAGACTAGAGACAGGTTAGCTGGTGATGCACGAGTAGATGATCTGGAGACGAGCAGGAGGCTTCCACGTAATATATATATATATATATAGCATTCTCCCTGTGTTGTTGAAGATCACTGCTTGGGCATTAGTGGTGCATCTTCTATTTTAGCTTTCTTTTGTTTAGAGATAGTAAATTGGAAAAGTTGTAATAAGTTGTATTTGGATTTCCGCTATTCTGATGTTGATGTTGGTTTTAGTTATCAGCTTATACACTGTCTCACCTGTTTTATGTCAAGTATGTTATTACTATATTTTACTCCATGCGCTGTGAGACATTCTACAGGTTTCTTGATTAGTTCATTCCCTTCTTTCCTTTCTTTGGCGACAGTTCCGTGCTAGTCGGGCATGTGTACAGCGCACTTTCGGAGGAAATGCCGGCTTGTGCGGGGCGGGCCGTCACACTCTCCCCCCTTAAGAAATTTCGTCCCCGAAATTTCTTAAGAGGGGGAGAGTGTGACGGCCCGCCTCGCACAAGCCGGCATTTCCTCCGAAAGTGCGCTGTTTAGATGCTTATCGCTCATACTAGGCTTTATGTCTGACCCAGAGTTTTATGTCTCCTCTTATTACTCTGGGTGCTCACACGAGCAGACTAGAGACAGGTTAGCTGGTGATGCACGGGTAGATGATCCGGAGACGAGCATGAGGCTTCCACGTAATATATATATAGTATTCTCCCTGCGTTGTTGAAGATCACTACTTGGGCATTAGTGGTGCATCTTCTATTTTAGCTTTCTTTTGTTTAGAGACAGTAAATTGGAAAAGCTGTAATAAGCTGTATTTGGATTTTCGCTGCTCTGATGTTGATGTTGGTTTTAGTTATCAGCTTATACACTGTCTCACATGTTTTATGTCAAGTATGTTATTACTATATTTTACTCCATGCGCTGTGAGACATTCTACAGGTTTCTCGATTAGTTCATTCCCTTCTTTCTTTCTTTGGCGACCGTTCCGTGCTAGTCGGGCATGTGTACAACGCACTTTCGGAGGAAATGCCGGCTTGTGCGGGGCGGGCCGTCACAATGCACGTGCAACCACATGATAATATAGCTCCCCCCGATCTTAGCTCAGTACTTATACGTATTCAAGTTAGGCGCCCATCACTGCGACCACCCCAGCCGAGTGTATCTTGACCCCCCCGGTCAAGTGAATACGTACACATGACTCCTCCCGAGTCTCTGCTTCCGCCCGAAGCAAAGTACTGGCTTAACAAACACAATATGCGTCACTGACTCACAGTAAGTAACCCGAGTAGTGGTAACAATGCGTCCCATACCACACGTTCTCACTACTGGTTCACTAGCTGCTTATCAGCTTCGCAATTGAAATCATCGAAAACATCAAATCATCGAAAGCACCAAATCATCGAAAACACCAAATAATCAGGTTCAATCTAACTGTACTGGAATTAACCGACTTCGTATACTTCTGTGTCCTATACCATGGAGTGTACAATGTCGTTTAATATCCAATATGTTATCTTGAAGGGTGCAAGATTGTGCAGTATATTTATGAGAAAATATTTGAATTAATAAGCCACATATAAAACGATTACTTGAAAATCGGTTGTTTTCTTCCTTGAATTCTTTTTACTTAAAAAATAGATTTTCATATTATTATTTTGAGACTATTTATGTTCTAAAACTAAAACCATAAACTCTTTGGCTTCAAAACTATAAAGAAATCAATATCTATTTATATATTTCGAAAATCAGTTTAAAACGTGCGAAGTGTGCTCAATATCCTTAAGATGTCAACAATGAATCATCACAAATTTCCCAAAAATTTGGAGTTTGAGTTGTATAAAATATAAACATGGTTTATTAAATCAATATGATGGTAAAACAAATCACAAAACCATAAAAAAATCATGAAAAACACATATCAAGGCTCAAAAATGCACCAAGAAACCAATTCTGGTTGCAACTTTGAGGTTAGTTCGGAATGACCAAACGATGTCCGATTGGTCTAAAATTCAACATGCACAAATTAGGATAGTATGTCTTTCAATAAAATAAAAAAGAATCGCTCAAAACGGATCAAGGACCATGAGCTTATAGTAGCCCAAAGTTACACTTTGGTTGTGAATTCAGCAATTAGAACAAAATGAGCAACAATCACGACGAAACCCCAACTTTAGCAACGTGTGTACCCATCCAAATCAACACATAATTTCTTGTAAATTGGTTTGAAACAACTAGAGAAAATTGTGAACACACAGCAAAAAGAATTTCTCAAATTCATTTAGAAATTTAAAAGATATACGGCTCTGAACTTGAGCTTTCATCGGGATATCAGCTCAGAAATGGTGTTAACTTGACGAACTACCAACTTCGGCGTTGACTACGGACGAACAAAACAACCCAGAAATATATGGAAATTGGTAAGAGACAACTACGGGCAAATGTGAATACCCTGAAAAAGGAATTTCTTCGTTTCGTTAAGAAGTGAAGAAGATACGCAGCTCTTAACATCAGGTTTCGTCAAGATTTCAGTTTAGAAATGGTGTTAACTTGACGAACTACCAACTTCGGCATTGAATATGGAGGAACAAGACAACCCAAAAATATGTAAAAATTGGTTCGAAACAAGTACAGAAAATTATGAATACACGGAAAAAGGAATTTCTTCATTTCATTAAGAATTGAAGAAGATACGCAGCTCTGAACATGAGCTTTCGTCAAGATTCAGCTTAAAGGCATATTGAACGCAAAGGCAAGAAAAGTTGCATTTTTTTTTCCATTCGACACGAAACAAACTTATACTAATAAAGCAAAAATATAGTAAACTAGAGAGAGTGAATCTATCTACTCACCTTGTTTGGATTCTAGGCGAGATTCCATTGATATGGAGTTGTAGAAGACCAATTAGGAGCATGCAACAACAAAAGGAAGATATGCAACCACAATGGCTTTTACTGGAACTTCTTCTTTTGATTTCAAACACTAGGGATGGTCTTTTGCTTCCATTATCTAATAAGAAGGCGAGCAGGCAATGGGAACCAAATTAACGCAGCAACTATGAATCGAGCAATGGTCTCTTATTCTTCTTTTTTTCATTTGTTTGCTCTCACAATTTGAATCATCTTCATTTGGCTCAGCTGCTTCTTTTCCTATATCATTTAATGCGTGGTTTATTGTCATGATATCAAGTATGGAAACCTCTAATTATTTGCAACCCTGCATTGCATGTAAAATATACTAAATCTCCTCTTCTTCCCCAGTGCAGCTATTACATCTGTTAAGAGCTTGTGAGAAAGAGGAGGGACAACGGTTTTGATTTGGGGAAAACATGAATTTGTTTGGCTACAGATTTTTTTTTTTTAGTTTGATTTTACCTGCCACCGGGTTCTCACGCAGGATGGAAAATAAAGTGGAAAAAAGGGTAGATTTTGTTTTCTCGCATAATCTTTTTCACGTGAGTCCACAAGGAAGGGGAGAAACCCTATTGTCGTGTTTTCTCAAACGAAAAGAAGAAGAGGGAAGAAGAATCCAGAAACAAGGAAACTGGACTAAACAACTGAACAAGCCTAAAATTAGCTTAATTATGCTGGTTAAGCACAATAACACCCTTTTGAGGATTTAAAACTCATAATGACACCCAATTAAACACTACCAATCTCATTTTTAACTACTTAATAAACTCATGAAACACTAATTAAGTTGTTTTAAATTTTGTAATTCAACACCCAAATACACATTATCCCATATTTTAATATTAATCCTATAAAAATGCACCAATAATATGTTTAACAAAAATAATTAATCACTTTATCTTTTATAACACACTTATATTTGTACAAGGTTGTTGCACACTTCATTAATTTAACAACTTAAGTTTATCAATCATAATAAAATATTGACAAACTACAAATATTGATTTACAATCAATTTATAATTTATTTAATTAATTTATTGATTATTATTTAAAGCCACAAAATCACCTTTACAGTCCAAAGTTGAATTGTTACTTAAATTCACCAACATAGTTTAAACACGATTTTTCAATTAACACTTCTATAAAAATACATATTGTATTTAAAACCTCAAATTAGTAATTTAATAATTTCAACCAATAATTAATCCCTTGGTATTGAAAATATATTTTCCCTTGAACATTGATTTCTAATCAATATTATATATTTCGATATCGCCAAACCATTTAATTATAAGTCTTGAATTTATATGTTGGAATAAATCCCCTACTAAACCAAGTTATATAATTTATTTCAATTACTCAATTTAGAAATGCTCAGAACCCCATTATCTTATTTAAGCACGATACGAGTAGGTCTCGCAAGTTCGTATCACCAACAAATTATCTTCAGAATCACAATACACATTAAATATGTATTTCTCGGTTATCCGAAAATCCAGGTTGTTACAGACTACCCACCTTAAATAAATTGCGTCCTCGCAATTTGTAAAGATTAAAACCTACTCAATTTATTTTCTGCAAGTTACCTATCATAATTTTAATTCTCAAGAATTTCACGATAAAGGAAGCAACTCCATGGAATTTAAAATTTTCCAACATTTTAAATTTTTAACACCAGCTTCTCTCATTTTAATTTACCCAAATCTTAGTCAAAATTTTAATTTAATCATCGGGTTACAAAATAGTTAACTCGTATATATTTGTTATTCTCTTTATATCCATCCCATACCCCATGATTAATTGCATAAAAATTTAGCACGGTCAAAACGGTTCTCTCGCTTCTGCTGCGCAACTCCCATTATAATTCATTTTTAGCTCTAATATTCTCCACTTAAAATGAAACCACTTGTAAATTTTAGGTCAAAAAAATACCATCTAATTCCCTTACCAAACCCAATATTCAACTCAACCATCAAGGATTAGGAGAAAATCTTCCCCGAAAACTTCACTAAGGTTCAAACTCGAAAGATTAAAAGGGTGGAAGGGTTCGCTTATCAACTCACGCTACGAAAAGAGACATCAATAATGGAATACCGTGGAATAAACTCCTAATTCCTAGATGGATTGCTTAACCACAAGATTCCTTAGGACTCACAGATAAGAAACTCAAGATAGGATAACAAAGGAAACGATAATGTTGCACAATTGTTATCTTTCCACATTGCAATACATGTACTATTCTGATTCTGTTATGTGTCTAATGTAATTTGTCCCGAACCTTTGCTCTGATACCAACTGTGACACCTCACCCCGAGACCCACCCTAATAAAGAGCATTACTAGGTAATTCTGTCTATTAGAGCGGAGAATAGGGCTGGTTAAGGGCGACCGCTCGTAGATTTGCATTAACAGGCCTTAAGCACATCGAGAAAGTGCCCGTAAAATTTTCTTATTTTCAAGGGGCTCGACATACTTAATCCTTACATAATAAAATTCCATAGTGGCTACAGGATCAACTCAGAACACAGTAGATATGAGAATACAATCACAGTCCACAGAATAGTTACACAATATTACATCGTTAGAGTACAACCAATACATGTGCTAACTGAAAAATAGATACAACAATGATACTTATACAACATAATACAATCATAAGTATAAGTGACTCGACTATATGAACTCGAATAAAAGTAACTACAACAAAGACAATCCAAACAGAGCTCGCTAACCCCAAGCTCAGCAACTGCACCAGAAACATCTCGGTCTGACCCGAGGATTACACACATGGGTCAGTCTAGTTTACAAATCAGCGTATGAAATAAATAAGCACACGATATACGACTCTTTACCCTAAGAGTTGGGAATAGGATAATATAAAAGGGATTAATTAGTTTCTGCTCACATAACATAGTAGAAGGGGTAAATATACAAGTCTCAAAGACTAGATCTAGGATAAGTATATCACCATACTCGAGCCACGATGGAAACATGACTCCAAAATCATCAAAATTACCATATACATCTCAAGCGAGTTAAATTATCAATAAAGGGAATACCCCACTCCAAGACATATAAATCTTATTATATGACGAGTTAGAAATCCAAATATGTATTGCAAATATACGATCATCTCGATCGAGTTAAAATCATCAAACACAAATCATAAAAGGAATCATAAGAAATGTACACGTGCCATAATAATATAGCCAATCCCAAGCTATAATGTTGCTCATCCCGGGCAATAGCCATGTATTATCAAATGATAATCATCAAAATCTTCATATAACTTGAGTGAGTCAAATATCACGGAAAGAGCATCACACTCCAACATGGAAAATCACAAAATGTTTATGTAAACTTAAAAAAACAATAATCTTCAATGTATGATCGTATAGATCAAATCACAAAATATCACCACGATATGGATCCATTAGAAATAAATATGCACATGCAACGACATGATAATATAGCTCCCCCCGAGCTTAGCTCAGTACTTATATGTATTCAAGTTAGGCGCCCATCACTGCGACCACCCCAGCCGAGTGTATCTTGACCCCCCCGGTCAAGTGAATACGTACACATGACTCCACCCGAGTCTCTGCTTCCGCCCGAAGCAAAGTACTGGCTTAACAAACACAATATGCGTCATTAACTCACAGTAGGTAACCCGAGTAGTGGTAACAATGCGTCCCATACCACACGTTCTCACTACTGGCTCACTAGCTGCTTATCAGCTTCGCAATTGAAATCATCGAAAACATCAAATCATCGAAAGCACCAAATCATCGAAAACACCAATTAATCAGGTTCAATCTAACTGTATTGGAATTAACCGACTTCGTATACTTCCGTGTCCCATACCACGGAGTGTACAATGTCGTTTAATATCCAATACGTTATCTTGAAGGGTGCAAGATTGTGCAGTATATTTATAAGAAAATATTTGAATTAATAAGCCACATTTAAAATGATTATTTGAAAATCAGTTGTTTTCTTCCTTGAATTCTTTTTACCTAAAAAATAGATTTTCATATTATTATTTTGAGACTATTTATGTTCTAAAACTAAAACCATAAACTCTTTGGCTTCAAAACTATAAAGAAACCGATATTTATTTATATATTTTGAAAATCAGTTTAAAACGTGCGAAGTGTGCTCAATATCCTTAAGATGTCAACAATGAATCATCACAATTTTCCCAAAAATTTGGAGTTTGAGTTGTATAAAATATAAACATGGTTTATTAAATCAATATGATGGTAAAACAAATCACAAAACCACAGAAAAATCATGAAAAACACATATCAAGGCTCAAAAATGCACCAAGAAACCAATTCTGGTTGCAACTTTGAGGTTAGTTCGGAATGACCAAACGATGTCCGATTGGTCTAAAATTCAACATGCACAAATTAGGATAGTATGTCTTTCAATAAAATAAAAAAGAATTGCTCAAAACGGATCAAGGACCATGAGCTTATAGCAGCCCAAAGTTACACTTTGGTTGTGAATTCAGCAATTAGAACAAAATGAGAAACAGTCACGACGAAACCCCAACTTTAGCAATGTGTGTACCCATTCAAATCAACACATAATTTCTTGTAAATTGGTTTGAAACAACTAGAGAAAATTGTGAACACACAGAAAAAAGAATTTCTCAAATTCATTTAGATATTTGAAAGATATACGGCTCTGAACTTGAGCTTTCATCGGGATATCAGCTCAGAAATGGTGTTAACTTGACGAACTACCAACTTCGGCGTTGACTACGGACGAACAAAACAACCCAGAAATATATGGAAACTGGTAAGAGACAACTACAGGAAAATGTGAATACCCTGAAAAAGGAATTTCTTCGTTTCGTTAAGAAGTGAAGAAGATACGCAGCTCTTAACATCAGGTTTCGTCAAGATTTCAGTTTAGAAATGGTGTTAACTTGACGAACTACCAACTTCGGCATTGAATATGGACGAACAAGACAACCCAAAAATATGTAAAAATTGGTTCGAAACAAGTACAGAAAATTGTGAATACACGAAAAAGGAATTTCTTCATTTCATTAAGAATTGAAGAAGATACGCAACTCTGAACATGAGCTTTCGTCAAGATTCAGCTTAAAGGCATATTGAACGCAAAGGCAAGAAAAGTTGCTTTTTTTTTCATTCGACACGAAGCAAACTTATACTAATAAAGCAAAAAATATAGTAAACTAGAGAGAGTGAATCTATCTACTCACCTTGTTTGGATTCTGGGCGAGATTCCATTGATATGGAGTTGTGGAAGACCAATTAGGAGCATGCAACAACTAAAGGAAGATATGCAACCACAATGGCTTTTACTGGAACTTCTTCTTTTGATTTCAAACACTAGGGATGGTTTTTTGCTTCCATTATCTAATAAGAAGGCGATCAGATAATAGGAACCAAATTAACGCAGCAACTATGAATCGAGCAATGGTCTCTTCTTCTTCTTTTTTTCATTTGTTTGCTCTCACAATTTGAATCATCTTCGTTTGGCTCAGCTGCTTCTTTTCCTATATCCTTTAATGCATGGTTTATTGTCATGATATCAAGTATGAAAACCTCTAATTATTTGCAACCCTGCATTGCGTGTAAAATATACTAAATCTCCTCTTCTTCCCCAGTGCAATTATTACATCTGTTAAGAACTTGTGAGAAAGAGGAAGGACAACGGTTTTGATTTGGGGAAAACATGAATTTGTTTGGCTACAGATTTTTTTTTTTTTTAGTTTGATTTTACCTGCTACAGGGTTCTCATGCAGGATGGAAAATAAAGTGGAAAAAGAGGATAGATTTTGTTTTCTCGCATAATCTTTTTCACGTGAGTCCACAAGGAAGGGGAGAAACCCCACTGTCGTGTTTTCTCAAACGAAAAGAAGAAGAGGGATGAAGAATCCAGAAACAAGGAAACTGGACTAAACAACTGAACAAGCCTAAAATTAGCTTAATTATGCTGGTTAAGCACAATAACACCCTTTTGAGGATTTAAAACTCATAATGACACCCAATTAAACACTACCAATCTCATTTTTAACTACTTAATAGACTCATGAAACACTAGTTAAGTTGTTTAAAATTTTATAATTCAACACCCAAATAAAATACACAAACACATTATCCCATATTTTAATATTAATCCTACAAAAATGCACCAATAATATGTTTAACAAAAATAATTAATCACTTTATCTTTTATAACACACTTATATTTGTACAAGGTTGTTGCACACTTCATTAATTTAACAACTTAAGTTTATCAATGATAATAAGATATTGACAATCTACAAATATTGATTTACAATCAATATTTATAATTTAGTTAATTAATTTGTTGATTATTATTTAAAGCCACAAAATCACCTTTACAGTCCAAAGTTGAATTGTTACTTAAATTTACCAATATAGTTTAAACACAATTTATCAATTAACACTTTTATCAAAATACATCATGTATTTAAAACCTCAAATTAGTAATTTAATTATTTCAACCAACAATTAATCCCTTGGTATTGAAAATATATTTTCCCTTGAACATTGATTTCCAATCAATATTATATATTTTCGATATCCCCAAACCATTTAATTATAAGTCTTGAATTTATATGTTGGAATAAATCCCCTACTCAACCAAGTTATATAATTTATTTCAATTACTCAATTTAGAAATGCTCAAAACCCCATTATCTTATTTAAGCACGATACGAGTAGGTCTCGCAAGTTCGTATCACCAACAAATTATCTTCAGAATCACAATACACATTAAATATGTATTTCTCGGTTATCCGAAAATCCAGTTTGTTACAGGTGGATTAGATGGACCGGCCTCGGCGGCGGCTAACAAGCCGATTACTAGGTTCTTTGACTTTTTTACCATCGTATGCGGGCCCGACGGCAGGGTTGA
The DNA here is from genome assembly GCA_030737875.1 of Allium sativum. Taxonomy (NCBI): domain Eukaryota; kingdom Viridiplantae; phylum Streptophyta; class Magnoliopsida; order Asparagales; family Amaryllidaceae; genus Allium; species Allium sativum. The sequence continues at coordinate 44,112,588 of CM060915.1, read as the reverse complement.
GCAAGGAACCTTATGCTCGTCGAAGTCAAGATGGTAAGGTGCAAGAAAGACGTAATGTCCGAGTTCCCTCAGTGAAACCACCAAATGTTGATGAGCAAAAACGTCGCAAACACCAAAGATTCCTAATTACTAGGAATTATAATTATGGCCACATAGACAAGAGCGTATTATAGAACATGAAATAAAATATAAGTGGTAAATGACACAAAGAATTTATAGTGGTTTGGCCCTAGTGAAGGCCTACGCCCACTTTGAAGAGTTGTAGAGATTTTATTAATCACTTGAAAGATTACAAGGTTGAAATCCTCTCATTACATTCATTGACTATGTCATATGAAGTTACAATAGTCATATTTGCATGAAATAGTAAAATGGACAAGTTTGTCCTTCTTCTTCCTCAAAGAGGAGATGCCATTAATGAAGCTCTATAGAGGTCTCAAGGTCCAAGAATCTCTACCTTTTGAAGTGTGAGGTCATGGGGTATTTATAGGAAGTGGTTAGGTAAGGGTTAGGTGGGAGTAGGTAGAAATGGGGACCATCTACAGGAAATTCGCGCCTTCAAGTTTCGGCTTCGGAAAATTCATACTTGGGGAGGTGTGAAATTTCACACCTACATGGTGCGAAATTTCGCACCTCCCAGGTACGAAATTTCATACCTGTTAGGTACGAGATTTCATACCTGCAAGGTACGAAATTTCGTACCTTCGAGGTATGGAATTTCGTACCTTCGAGGTGCGAAGTTTCGCACCTTTGAGGTACGAAATTTCGCACCTTCAAGGTATGAAATTTCATAACTTGGAGGTACGAAATTTCGCACCTTGGCAGGTGCGAAGATTGTTTTGAAGGGGAGGTGGTGAGGTTTTGTCGACGCGACTCCCTTCAGTCTTTTTCTTGTATTTCCTGTGTTTCGCCCTTGGCCTTGGCTTCACGCGATGAGTTGAGTCGAGCGTGTCTTGAGTACTTTTGGTAACCGGACCAAAAGGCCGGTTAACAAACCTAATTTAAGATATATAGACCAAAAGTATTACAAGTATGCGTATTAATGTATGATTGATATTTCGGACAAAATATATGACCGACATATGTTTGGAACTCCTGGAAATTTTCATGATCAACATATGGTGGTACAACGTTATGTGAAATCTATAAATCAATGAAGTTTATTTACATGAAACGAGAAATTATAAGTCAACAAAGTTTGATTACATGAAAGAGACCAGATGAAAGTGATGAACTACAGAATAAAGAGTTAAATTTGAGTTAAAAGTTTGCATGATTGCGGGGTTGGAAGTGAATAAAATGAGAAATGTATGACATTTAATTTTGTGGAAAATAGTGAGAAGTCCAAACTTAAGAAATGTTTTGGTGAAAAGAATGAAAAGTTTAGAAATTGGCCAAAAGGACAAATGCTAGTGCAAGTGGAAAATGGATTGTGGGCCCCCTGAATTCCATGTTTAGTGAAAATATGGACTTATGACTAATTTTGAAACTTTCCATCCTTTTGGCCAATTTATTTGCAAGGTTTGTCCTTTAAAAGAAAATGCTCATTAATTTTTAAGAGATGATTGATATGAAAAATGCTTTCATAAGTTAGGTAGTTTTAGACAAATTGCAGGAAAATGCTAAAGGTTTTGTTGAACATAGTCGATAGAGAAGTATTTTGTCTTTGTTTTTCTGGGGAAAAATTTATATGCCATCACTTAGTAAATTATGTGGTTATAAAAAAAAAACTAATTCATAATAAAATTATCCAACTTTAGCTATTAAGTTTGGTTCACTCTTCCCATTACATTATTTTTTGATTTTCTATGTAATTAAATGTTATAATTTTTTTTGCTATTTTTTATAATATAACTTATTTAGTTTACTATTTCACAAATCAATGTGTATAGGAATGGTTAGACTCACTGTAATTTTAGTTTACAGTTTTCATTAATTACCAACAGTAATAACCAAATTTTCATTGTCAAAATATTTTTAAAATAGAATCAAGATTATTTTTTACTATAGTTAGTTATTTCACTTTGAATTATGCTATTTTGTATTATTTCAATTATTGCTTTTGTTTGAATGCTAAAATAAAGGGAATTTTGTTTAATGGCCTAAAAAATAATTAAATTACATAATATCAATATTTACCTGTATCTCTCGCATGAAATAATCATATATGATCAGAAAACTGATGCTTTAAAGCTGTTGATTTTTTTTCTTAAATTCGGATGCTAATTGAAAATGCCAAAAAAATTACCAGTGCAAAATTTGAAATATTGTTCTTGTGAACTAAATTTGAAACATTATTTACCTTTATTATAGGCCTAACAATCGTTAATGGCGTCCTCTCTCCCTTCTTCTTCCCCTCTTCCCTCGAAATATCCTTCTAGATATAGGTCCTTTCTCCTTCCTCGCTCTGCTTCATCTTCATCTCGTCGTCCTTCTTCCTTTGCTCCTGCCTCCATTTATCCTTCGCTTAAGCATGCTAAGACATCTAATTCTCGCTCTGTTCGCTTTGATGTTCCTCGTCCGTCCTCTTATGTCTCCTCTTCTCGTCCTCCCTCTTATCGTGCCCCTTCTTCCCATATTCATATTTCTTCTCGTGTTGACTTTCCCCAATCGGATAAACGTCCAGTCTCTGCTAGTACTCGTCCTCCTCAATCTCGCTCTTCCCTGCTGTCCTCACCTAATCGTTTTGCTGTTCTTTCTGATCATCAAGCTGAAATTCCATTGAAGTCCTATGCTCAAGTGGCGGCAACGCCACCGTCATCGCCTCCCAGTCCTCCGCCCAGAAAGAAATATAAACCACCTCTGCCGGAGTTTGCCTCCGTTTATCAAACTGTGGCTCAGTTGAAAAAAGAAAAGAGATGTTAGCATTGTGCATGCAAAGGTCACGTGGCAAACGTATGCAGAGACCAGAAAATTTGTTTCAAATGCGGTTCAATAGGTCACTTAGTGCAACATTGTCCAAGGAAAAACTATTATGTTGGAAGCTCCTCGTCTTCTGTCAATGCAGCCAACAGTAATAAAAGTAATTATCATGCGCGCTGGGTCCCAAAACAAATCAATTACTCTGCAAATGCTGCTTGTCACCCATCGCTTCGTAATGCCAGCCGTCAAGAGAATTACCATGGAAAATCCAATATTAAGATACCATCTGAGCCTAATTCAATTCACTCTCCAATTCAATCTCCACAGTTTCCTTCTTCAAAAAAAAAAGATTTTTTAGTAAGATGGACTCTACGAAATGCATTGTCGCCAAAACCCTAACTGGAAAATGGAGTATAGAAACTTTACATCATGCCCTAGAAGTCAACCTGGATTATGATATGTGGTCGATGTCGATCATCACAAATAACTCCTTCTTGGTTCACTGTCCTACTTATGGCAAAAGGGATCATGCATTACTCTTTAAAATCCTAACTAAGCCGGGTGCTGCGATCAGTTTAGAAGCATGGGAAGAAGAGGTTTTTGAACCAGAACCTGCATTAGAACACGAATCATGGGCAAAGGTGGAAGGATTCCCGGAATTTCTAAAGTATAATGATGAAGCTGTAAAGGAATTCCTTAAACCTATGGGTAGAGTCTTAGCAGTTGATGATTGTGACTGGTGCCACTTTGATCATAGGGATTTCTTGGTAAAGTTACAATTTTTCTAAGGAATAGGATCAAAGAATGAATTTGCAGCCCGATTCAACAACAAAGTGCATATTATCAAAGTTCAACGTTGCAAACACGAGCATCTAGGTACAAGACCAGACCTTATCTTTATTGGTAACGATTAAGAGCAAGTGGTTTCATGTATCCACAACTATCAAGATTCAAGCTTGGAGAATCGAGTAGATGCCATGATAGAAGAAGTAGTGATGCTTCCCCCCTTACCCTCTATTTTTAAGGGGATTAATAAAAACCCTAACTTTCCTAACTTTGATGATCAAGAGATGGACTATAATGAACATGATGAAGTGAATCAAGAAATCATGATGACCAGAATCAGAATTCGCAAGATGATCAGGTTCCACCTCTTAGCCAGATCATCCCTTTTGGGAATGATTTCTCTACGCTACCTATTCAATCTATCCCTTTTGACATTAGCTCTATTCCACAGCCGCAATCTCCTCCTCATCAATCAGACAATGATTGGCCTCAATTCCACTCCCTCATTTTCGTTCGTTGTAGTAGGAGGCGCAATAATCCTGAAGTAACAGGTAGTTTCCTTACTCCTATTGTTTTTTCCTCTTCTAATAAACGTTTGAACAAAAAGATATCAAACTGCATGGGAGTGAATTTACGTGACACACATTATAAAGCCATGCAGGCATTAGAACAAGAGCGTATTAATAGTCATCAATGAAAGTTGTCACATGGAATATACGGGGATTAGGGAACCATTCAAAATGTCATGCTATTAACCTTGTTTTGTCCCCACATAAATTAGATGTTCTTTTCCTTCAAGAAACCAAACTCTTTGAAGCTTCTAATTATCACTTTAGCTTAATTGGTGGCTCCTTTTTGAGGGGATGGACTTATGTTAATGCTATGGAAACTAGAGGTAGGCTTATTACTGCATGGAATGAGTCTGTGTGGTCATTATATCAATTTTTTCCCTCTCAATTTGCTTTACATGTAGCCCTCAAACACATTGCCTCAAACACTATCTACTTCTTTTCCAATATTTATGGTCCTCAGGACTCTTATGAAAGAATTGCTCTCTGGGAACATTGTAAACAGATGGCTAACAGTTTTCTGGGTCCTTGGGTGATAGGGGGTGATTTCAACACTGTTAAATACTTTAGTGAGAGAAAATCTTGTTCCCTATCATCAGACTCAGATGCTTTAAATGCTTTTATCTTCGATTGTTGTCTCTTTGACCCTCCTATTTGTAACCAATCTTTCACTTGGTCAAGTCACAGAATGAATCCTTCACTTGCTAAACTTGACAGATTTCTGTTTAATACTGCTTGGGAAGAAATTTATCCTTTATCCTTTGTTTCTAGTCTTGCTTCAATCATTTCTGATCATTGTCCTATTGTTCTTGATTTGGGTACCCTCTCTAATTTTAAGCTTCCATTTAGATTTGAGAGATTATGGTTGCTTGAACCAACTTTTAAGGAGTTCATTCAAATGGCTTGGGATAATCCTATTCAATCTCAATCAGCTACCCATAAAGTTGTCCTCAAATTGAGATCTTTGAGAAAATTGATAAAACCATGGGCCAAAACATTTTGGGGCTCAATTCGTACTCGCATTTCTAATATTCAAGATGCTATTTTAGATCTTAATATCTTAGAGGAATCTCGTCCTCTCAATGAGCAGGAATTTAGCTCTTTGAAAAACCTTGAGTCTGAATTGGATAGATTGTTTAAACAAGAAGAAATTGGTTAGAAACAGAGATCTAAGGCTAAATGGTTAAAAGAAGGAGATAGAAATTCAGCTTACTTTCATAGAATTGCTAATGGAAGAAGACGTGCTTCCTGCATTCTTGAAATATCTCATGAAAATCATATCTATTAGAATCCTGATGATATTCTTCTTCTTTTTACTAACTACTATCGATCCATCCTTGGTCGTTCGTCCTCTGAAATCCCTCTTATTGATTGGTGTTCTCTTTACCCTTCACCTGTTGCTATTTCTATTGACCACACCGAAAATGAAGTTTGGGCTGCTTTAAGTGACAGGAACGATAATAAAGCCCCTGGGACTGATGGATTTGGGCCTTCTTTCTTTAAATCGTTTTGGGCCATTGTGAAAAATGATATCATGGCCATGTGCAATGATTTTTATGAAAACCCTAGCCTCATATCTCGTCTCAATTATGCAAATATTGTGCTTCTTCCTAAATTTTCTGGTGCTATCTCTCTCTCTGATTTTCGTCCCATCAGTTTGCTCAACACCACTTTTAAAATTATCACCAAAACTCTGGAAAATCGTCTTCGATCCATTATCTCTGATCTCGTTGGAGCTGAGCAATCAGCTTTTATTCTTGGACGCAACATTTTCGATTGTATTGCAGCTACTCAGGAGGTAATCTCTTATTGTTACAATTCTAAAATACCTGGTGTACTCCTCAAGTTAGATTTTTCAAAAGCATTTGACTCTGTTAATTGGGAATTTATTTTGCAAACGTTCAAGCACAGGGGATTCTCACAAAGTTGGTGTAATTGGATCGAATGTATTCTTAAGACAAGTCATTCATCGATTTCGATCAACGACAATATTGGGGGTTTGTTTAAATCCAACAGGGGATTGATGTAGGGAGATCCCTTATCTCCTCTTATGTTTGTGTTAGTAGCAGATGTCTTCAACCAAATGATCAAAAGAGTAATAGCAAACGATTTCTTTGATGGGATTCACCTTCCGAATTCCGCTTTAGCCATTTCTAATCTCCAATTTGCAGATGATACAATTATCTTTTCCTCTCCTGACTTAAGCCATATTCATTGTCTCAAAGTTGTGCTTTATATTTTTGAGCTCATTTCCGGTTTGTCTATAAATTTTTCTAAAAGCTCAATGATAATGTTAGGGAATGCTGACCATCTCGGCCCTTCAGTTTCATCCATTTTAAATTGCCCAATTCAAAAGTTTCCCATTCAGTATTTGGGAATTCCTCTTAGACCCACTAAACTTCATAAATCTAATTGGTTGCCTCTCATTCATAAAATTGAGCAAAGATTATCTTCCTGGAAAGCTAATACCTTATCCTCTGCTGGTCGTTTAGTGTTGGTTAAAGCTGTTTTATCTGCTTTACCAACATATTGGATGACCATTCACAAATTTCCTAAATAGGTAATTTCAAAAATTGATTCAATCGGGAGTTCTTTTCTATGGAATGGCAACAAGGTCAAAAAATTGGTCAACTGGCAAATAGTTTGCTTACGTACTAATCAGGGGGGTTTGGGTGTTATTAACCTTTCTAACTTCAATATGGCTCTTTTATCAAAATGGTTATGGTGTGCAGTTACTTCTGGTTCTTCCTTATGGAAAGATTGGATCCTTTCTCTCTACTATTCCAGTAATTCACATTTAGTTTTGCATTCTCTTCCTTCTGTCAAGCCTTCTTCTTTCTGATCAGGTGTTATATCTTGTATTCCGTGCATTAAGAATCTGTTTCATGTCAAATTGGGAAATGGAGAATCTTGTTTATTCTGGTATGATATATGGCATGGTCATATTTCGCTTTTTCAAGTTTTTTCCTCTTTATTTCCTTTCATTTCTAATGAATTTTCCTCAGTAGCAAACCTGTTGCGCATTGGTCCCTCATCGTTGTTCCCTACTACCATTTTTAATGCACGAGTTCTAGATAATTTGCTGCTTGCTTCAAACCTGATCATGCACACCCAAGCTTCTCTTTCTTCTGATTATTATTTTTGGGCTCTTTCACCAAAAAGAGGTTTTTTCTGTTGCTTCAGTGTATAACTATATGAATTTCTCTGGAAGGTTAATCTCTTTCTCCAGAATCTGGAAATCTCATCTTCCTCCAAAGGTTCTATTCTTTAATTGGTGTTTGATTCATGGTAAGAATAATACAAGAGCTAAGTTGCATAGACTTAACTTGATCGAGGATCCCCATTGTGCTCTTTGCTCCAACCATATTGAGACAATTAATCATCTTTTCTTTGATTGTGAATACTCTTTTCCTGTTCTGGCAGCCTCTGGTTCCTTCCTGCTTAGTTATGTGCCTGAAATTACCTCAGTATTTGATCATTGGGAATTTAATGATACAAATGCTTCTTTGGACTACTTTTTAGCAATATTTTGTTGGTGTATTTGGAAAGAAAGGAATGCAGTGATATTTAGTAAACCTCTGAAGGGATTTCGAGGAATATGCAATCTCATAATTTTCTGTTTTAATTCATGGTCAGGTCTAGCTTCCCCCTCTACCAACTTTATGCTTGCTCTGCCGGCAGCCAACAATCCAGCAGAGTCAGTGGGTTGCAACCAAGGTGATGTAAGTCCGGATTTGCACTTAGTTGCATATGGTTGTTTGTGTTAGCATGTGATACTGTTGTGCTTTCTTTTGGCTTATGTATGATCTACTTATTTTCTTAGCAGTCTTTTGGGTGGTCTAGCTACTGTTGTAATGTTTGTTTTGGTTAGAACTATTGTATAATTACCACTCTAGTACAATCGTATTATGGGCCACCAGTTGGGCTTGTCAACTGGGCTTTATATATATTAATATTATGTTTAATCGGCTGTGTAGTTCCGCGCTACACATCCGTCCTACTCTAAAAAAAAAAATTGAAACATTATTTCAGTCTTAGCTTAGTTCTTATATCTTTTTTAGAACACGATCATCATACAAAAATGTGCATATCTTTAGATTAATTTATGCTTTGAAAATAAGATAAACCCATGTTTGATGTATGTAGTCCTTGTATGTGAAAATTAATATGCAAACTCAACAACCTAACAATTAACCCACAAAAAGTAGTAAATGTTAACATTTTTGGATATATCCATTTATTAAAATGGTTTGTTATCCTGGAGGCTTTACACGTTGTGCACTTATAAAGATAATAAATTTATCAAAAAAGTACTGTGGAGTTCAAGAAAAAAGACTATCCTAAAAAGTTCATATCCACAAACGTATGTTCTCATCTTCAAGTAATTACAGAAATTTGGAGTATACATATAATGATTATTTGGCAAACCCTGTGTGCACTTTGTATCGGATATTCAAGTCATCAACAATCCATAAATTCGAAATCTCATAGCGTTTGTCACGCTTTTGTACTGGATTTCGATTTTTTCATAAAGAGTTATAATGAAAAGCTAGAAAGAAAATTAACCGTTGATTTAATCCTCAAAGACAATGATTAACTTAAAATGAAAAATCGACTGTTGATTCAATCCTCGAAGAAAATGATTTCTCAAAGGTAATTTTTATTCTAACCCACGAATTTAATAAGTTAATTCACCATTTTATTTTAATAAGTTAATCCACTACTATTTTGTAAGTTAATCCATGAGTGGATTGACTTAAAGATTTCACCTTATTATATAGCTAACAATCGATTTTGTACTTCTTCTTTCATAATTCTGTGTTATTTCACAATTATTTGTGCTGAATTGTCCCCCTCGTTTGATAAAGTAGTAACAAATAAATATGTGTCAAAAAATAGAGTTGATAGCACTTGAATTCATCAAAGAAGCAATCAATTAGATACAATTATTAGTTCACTAATTATCTCTGAACATGATCAGACATGATATGGTAGTAGGTGATTATGAAAATCAAAACTAAGATCAAGATTCCAGTTGAGGAGTTCGCATCAAATGTTTTCAAATAGCTTAATATTTTGAAGATACATCACCAACTGCACCGGGCAACAACAGTAAATAATAACTAAAATCAAATTCAAGATCTACATATTAGACAAATGGCAAGTAATTAAACAATACTAACAAATCAATAAAAGAAAAAATTGTATATTATAATTGTTTGAGAGTATAACTACTTAGGGGGTCTAAATAGTGAATGTTATCCAAACAGCCTATACTCCTATTACAATATTTGAATAAAATGATATTCTTCTAATGTACAATTTTTTCAAGATTTCAGAAAATTGCTAACTACAATTATATTTGATAACGGTGATATTAAAAAAAAATACAATTTTGTATACAATTCATCAACTTAAAAAAAACACCCTAATTATTGTTAATACATTGAATTACTCTGCTTAAGCTTGGATTTAGTTGCTAGGATTCCAGAAATAAGAAGACGACGGAAAACACAGAGAAAAAGACTAAGAAGAAGAGAAAATAAGTACGGTTTTTTTTTTTTTTTTGATACACTGATTAAAATCTAAATTTTAGTAAAAGTCAACAATCCTATAAAATAGGGTGGATTAACTTACTAATATTGTGGATTAGATTAAAAATTAGCTTTCTCAAGTTGCATGATCGAACAGTAATTCAACACCTACTTCCAGCATGAAGAACAAGTTTGATGTTCAGCCCACTTTGTTCTCTTCTTTACAAGGCAAACAACCAAATTCATATGCAACTGATGTCAGCTTATTTAGGTTTTTTGTGTGTTTACGTTGGCTTGGAAATAGACTTCCCACCAACCTTGCCTGATTTACTCTACGTTTAACCTATAATTACAATGATTGCAACATCTTATCCTTAAACCATTTCAATAAGGTGTAGAAATCTAAAGGAAAGTTCGTTCTCATTTAGCTTAAAGGAATTCATTTATTACCAATGTGTTAACTATTTTGAAAAGTTAGACATCACCATTTTGCTACTCCTGTATAGACACTAATTTTCAACTTCAGTTGCAGTTTCTGGTTTTTTGATTTCTTTTGATTGACTCAAACATAGGGGGTCCTGCACAGATTAATTGTGTCATCTAGCTCACAAATACACATCAATGATATAGATGAGGGTTCAGTTTTGAAATTAAATATGTACAACAAATCTTTTAATTGCATACAAAAATATACTAACCACCACTATATATTGCTTACAAATTTTAAGTAACATTAAAGTCATTGTTTCATTATTTGCAATTAGTTTACGATGTTTTTGCTATATATATATATATATATATATATATATATATATATATATATATATATATATATATATATATATATATATATATATATATATATTGGAATTTTTAAGTATTCCAATTCAGTAGTGTATTACTGAAAGGATCCTTCAACATATAAATGTCAGGTGCATTTTCCTTTAATAAGTACAACATAATTAACTACCTATTTCTGTGAACTTCTAATTTCATAATAGATTCACTACTATTGATACAACCTTATCTTCACTACTAAAGATACATACAGTGTTAAAAATGTGACCTCAGCCTATAAATGGCCAATTGAATTAGTATTGTTATTTTGTCTCAAAAAAGCTAAGTTCTGTCACTGAAAGCTAATTGTTGGCGACTCTAAAGTGAATTTTAGGTAACCAATTAACATACGCTCAGAATCAATTTGATTATGATATACCAATTGATTTAGATTATAAGTAATGAATTTTGCGACTGCTTTTTTCCATACTTAACATGTACGAAATTACGACTACTCTATCCCTCAGCTTAAGGATAATTTGTCTAGTTTATACTGACCAGTTTTTCAGTCTTGATGTTACTGATATACATTTATAGTAATAAATACAAAAATTATTGTTTTTAATACTTGGATATTTTAAAATTATTGTGGTTGTAGATTTTTTGAATATTGGTGATAACATTACATATTACACAACTTTTAGGTCCTAAGATTTATCTTAACATTAGTACAACCTTTTAACCTCTGATGGTAGGAACTGTGTTTATAGTATGATAGGTAGCCTATATAAGTCTTAGTTTCGTTTATAGTACATATTAGACGGTTATTTTTTGTCATTAAAAACTATAAATAAATATTGGCATTCTAAACTAAGTATTAAACAATCTTTTAATATGCAAAAACCGATGTGTTCGCTATTAATTTATTTTGCTTTAATGGTTAGTTCTACATGATATTGACTGAGTGATAATAGTAACTAACTAAATATTGGAATTTTTTTAATTGATTACTCTTTAACTGATATTTGTTCGTGTCATGGTTTCCTATATGTAGACAACATAATATAGCTTTAAAGGTTGATGTGTAAACTAGGTGTATATTGTACTTTTATACATCCACGTACATTTATATTCACCTATCGATGTTATGTGAAAAAAATTTGACAGATGAAACTGGGACGTGGAATATCTAATACAGTACTGTATTCTCTGTGATGCACTTTTTCCACTCGCTATTGTTTGTTCAGAAAAATTATTCGTTATTTCACTGAATTCCTATAATAAGAACGAAATCAGACACCAGCGATACAATAAGAGGATCTAGCTTGTCGATTAATTATCAATCGCCAACTCAATGAAAAATAATCACCAAACAAAAGAAAATAGAAGAGCAGAAGAAGACACAAAGATTTAACGTGGTTCGGCTATACCTACGTCCACAGACCCAACAACTATTCTTTTATTCTTTCTTCATAAGAGGGAGTACAATAAGAGAAGAATAAAAAACACTCAATATATTTCTCATCCTATAATTTATACAGAAATAGGGATCTTATTGAGGACATGAAGAAGAGAGCACTATTGGCTTATGCATTGAAGGATGAGCAAATGCCTCCAATTTATAAGAGTAAGGTTGAAGGCTTGCCTGAAGGTAACCATGAAAAGTTTCCAGATTTTCATAATTTGAAAATCTTGCATATTTTGATAGTTTCCCCGTATATATATATATATATATATATATATATATATATATATATATATATATATATACATATATATATACATACATTTGATTGATGGCTCAAATCAAATAAAAAAACTTCTTATTCCATCCAAATATGTTGCCACTTATACCAAGATTTGATTGATTAATCAAATCAAATATCTCTTCCATGTCTTATAAATTTTTTGCCCAAAATTAATTGATTATAAGAATCAATTAAAATCTTCTCCATAATTGACACAGATTTGAATCGTCCAATTTTAACACTCCACCTCGATTTAAATATGACAATCTCTCTTTATCACCAAATCTCAATTGTTGGGTTTACACCATCAAGCTCAATGTGAACTACTTTGGCCAATATTGCCCAAATAGAGCTTCCAAATTTTTCCCAAGCATCAGAAAGATAATATGCACATCAACAAACAAAATGCATATGAACTAATATCAAAATTCTTCAGAAAATCCGATGAAGTAGACAAACTTGTAAATACATAAATCTGAGAGACTAATGGAGACATCATAGCGTGCTTCGCCATCTCCAACTTATATTGAGTGAGGACATGCTCAATATTATCTACTTCAACCTCCTTCTCAAGAATTTTACTCGACTTCACCAAGTCTACCTTATCAAACTCAACACCAAGCTCCCCAACATTCAAAGCATAAGATGAATAATCATCATTACAAATATGCTTATCAATAGGCCCAACTAAACTAAAAGGCCTTAACTGCGACTGAGCTCCACCTAGAGTCTGAACCTATGAAATATTCTCATCAACCATGGTACCATCGGAAATACCACTTTCTCTCAGAATATGGAAACAATATGTTGACTCCAAACGTGTTTGGAAATTTTGTGTCCACCTTACGTCATCACTTGATAGAGGCTCCACCTTCAATAAAGACCTCTCATCAAATATCGCATGCTTGCTAGTCATAATTCTCTTGGTTGTTATGCACCACAACCTATACTTCTTCTTTCCTTCTCCATAGCCTAACAAAATGTGCTTGCTTCCTCTAGGCTTCAGCTTATCCTGTCTCTCATCTTCTAAATAAACTGAACAACCAAACACTTTAAGGAATGAATAATCAACATGCCATCTTTTCCATACTTCTTCTGGGATCTTCATATCTATGGCAATAAAAGGTGTATGGTTGATGAGAAATACTGCCATAGATATCGCTTCTGCCCAAAATCCCTCTTCTAGACTTGTAGTCAGTCTCAAGCTCATAGCACTTTCACATAATATCCGACACATGCTCTCCACCACTTCAAAAGGATGTGACTTCGAAAAAAACCCTCTAATTACATGCTCGGATGCACAATGGTTAGTGAATTCTTGTGACGCAAATTCACTACTATTGTCAACTCTAAGAACTTCCAACTGTTTTCCTGACTTCTTTTCAAGTAAGGTCTTCCACTTTTGAAATTGGGCAAATATTTCAGATGCAGTCTTCATGAAATAGACCCAAACCATACACGAGAAATCATCCACAAATAAGAAAAAGAAACTGGCTCCACCTAAAGATGCAATTGGGGTGGGTCCCCACATATAAGAATGAACATACTCTAGAAAACCTGTAGCTCTAGGTCTTCCAACATAAAATGTGGCATGCTTCTTCTTTCCAAAAGAACAATCTCCATAAGAGCTAGGCTTTAATTGAGAATCAACAACAATTAACCTACGCTTCTTCAATACTTCCAGGCTTTCCTCTTCAGCATGACCTAAACGAAGGTGCCATAATTGAGTAGAATCTGGAACACTACAATTAGTGGAAACTGCTGAATCTCTCAAGACTGTCTCTCCACAAAGCATATGAATATCATCGACTCGCACCCCTTTCATCGCTACCAAGGAATCCTTCGCCACTCTTAAATTCTCTCCATTATTATTATCCTCATACCAATTCTACTCAAAGCTCCAACTGATAAAAAACTCTTTTGCAGCATCGGAACATGTCGAACATCCATGATATTCCTAATAACACCATCATGCATCTTAAACCTCACACTTCCAACGTCCACAACATGACAAGATGTGTCATTCTCCAAATGAACTGCTCCGCCATCAATCTTCTCATAACTGACAAAATAGCTCCTATTTGGTGTTATATGACAAGAGGCTCCAGAATCAATCACCCAACTTGTAATCTCTAAAGTTGAAATACTGACTGAAAATAATGATGTATCACAATCACATTTATCTGCATCTGATCTAACTGCTTCCTGAATTGAAGCTTTCTCCTTCTTCTCTCTCTTCTTTCTAAGAGCTGAACAATTCCATATGAAATGTCCCTTCTTCTTACAATAATAGCAAACACCTCTTCTAGTTACCATGAAGTGGGTCCTATGTGTATCCCCTCTAAGGCACTTCCGCATCTTATCTCTTCCTCCAGGTGAATGAAGTTGTTGCTGAAGAACACCGTCATTTGTCTTCACTTTAACCTTCCATGTCCCAAAAACATCTCTTCTAACAAATTTGGTAATGCCATAATTTTCATACCACTACTAAATAATTAGGCATTGGTAATTAATCTAGAACAAGACAGCTAGCTCTGATACCAAACTGTTGTGCAAAAATTGCACAAATGCGGAAGCAATACAAAAAGAGGATCTAGCTTGTCGATTAATTATCAATCGCCAACTCAACGAAAAATAATCACCAAACAAAGCATAATAGAAGAGCAGAAGAAGACATAAAGACAGCGTACGTCCAATCTAAAAGAGAGATTTTATTCCACATGAGAGAATTACAAGAGACTACAAAAATAAGAGTTTACATATCGAAGAGACACCATTGGGGATCACTGGCTCCATGTCACGATGAATTTACACTAAAGTCTACCCCTCAATATATAGCCAGTGCAAATCTATGTGAGTCATCAATTAAATTACCAACATATAGTGATAATATAATGGAGGCAAATTACCATAGCAACAAATGTTCAAACACAGGAAGTAAATCAATCCTTTCTTTAGCATAGATGGAAGAAATTAATGCCTGCATTTATTTCTTTCCATCTCATGCAAATGCAATTAATACTTCATGCATTTCCATATTAAACTAATATTTACTTCCCATCTATTTGTGATTTTGTATCACCTAAATTTAATACTCCACCTTGATGCAAAATCACATATCTGCAACACCCCATCTCGAATCAAATTCTCTTCATATCATAAAACTCTTCAATAGAACTCCACCGTAAAATCAAAATCTCACAATGAGATAGAAACCAAAAATGAATATTTGCCTAATGGGTTCCAGCAAAGCTACCCCCAGTCAAACCATGTTAAAGAGCTCAGACTACGTCCCCGTCGGCCAACAAAATGTTGCAAATATCCAAGATCGAAAAAAGGGTAGATCCTAAAATAATCTCAATACCACTAAGGCCAAAAATAATTCTTTCAATCGTCAATTCAAAAACAGAGCCAAAATCCGAATTTTTGTATGCAACATAATTCTCTCTCCATCCACATATCTGCATGTAGCATCTTCTTTAAGATGGCATCACAAAATCGAGAGTGTATCACAGTGGCACAAAATCCGCCAAAATCAGCTCTATGAACAGAACTCTCCAAGACGACATCACAAGTCAATAAGTTTGAGTGGCGTCAAAATCCGTCACCAAAATCAGCTACATCAAATACAGTTTCTAAACCCATTGGTCCCTTCAACACATTAAACTCTTTATCTCTCATACAATGCGAGCATTTCTCAACTGAACTTGAAGTTATACAGTTCTCAAATACTTGGAAAGGTCGCTAACACCTCCAACTGTTCGTCTTTGGTTGCTACCACTTCTAAGCAATTTCTCCAAGTTGTTTTCTACGAAGTCACATTCTTCAACAAACATATAAATCCACCTTAATGAGAATCCAAAGCTCAAGATACATCAAAGTTCCAAGCCTAGAACACTCTTCTCTCTCAACATAATCTTCTCCACTAAAGTCTCCTTTTCTCCCAAAATAGTAATAGCATAATCACCACTGAATCTACCAACCTTTGTAGTAATAATTGATGCACAATCTAAAACAAATCACCTTGCTCTGATACCAAACTATTGTGCAAAAGTTGCATAAATGCGGAAGCGATACAATTGTTGGATCTAGATTAACCCTAGAGGGGGGGTGAATAGGGTTTATTAAATTTTAGCAGGATATTAAAATTCATCAGAACACAGAATGCAACAGATATAAAAAAACAGAAAGTAAATAACACACAGAGATACCCAGCTTCGGCAAAATCCTGCCTACTGCTGCATTCCTAAGGTTTCTACTAGGTGTTATAAACAGATCCCGCTTACAATCCCATGTAAACTCATAGCGCCTGCTCCTGTCCTAACCCTACGCTCAAAACGCTAGACTGGTCTAATCTCTTAGATTAGATTTCCCCTAGTTTTACAAACTCTAGTAAACTGCCAGTTAACACCCTAACTGGATTCCCTATAATTTTACATACTCTAGAAACTGTCAGTTAACCCCAAACTGAATCCCCTAGAATTTTACAGACTCTAGCAATTGTTCAGAATGGTTTACAAATAAAAATGAAAATACAACGCAAAAACAAAAACAAAACCCTAGAAATTAAAAAGAAAGGGTTATCCCCTTTGTAAATTCATGGTCAAACCAAGGCCGGCCTACCTTCATTTCATTGCATCATATATCCCGATTCCTCTTTCTTTGAAAACATGGCAGCTGGAGATTTAGGGTTTTGTGAATCCCAAATCTCAATCGATTGAATTAAGGAAAAAGAATCTTCTTGGCTCTGTTATTCTCCTGGCTTGCTCCTTGACCGGTTTAGGATTTCTGGTGATCGAAAAATCAGGGAGTATGAAATGATTTCTATGTTTGTGCTTTTGAATTTTTGCTGTGATTTTTTAATACAATAGTCGATGTTGAAATTGGTTGTATATACATATATATAGGGATTACAAACCCTACACCCTCTCTGATTTCAATGATATGGCTTGATCTGATTTTCCTGTTTCCTCTTTTGATTCTCTTGATAAAGTCGGTTTTGATTGACTTGGCACTTGTGTAAATATGAATTGATGAATTGGTTGATTTTTCTCTGATTTTCCTCTTTTGAAATTAATCATCTCGGCTATGAAATATTTCTGTAAGTTAATTGATGAACTTGTACATCTCCTTGGCTCTCAATTAATCCGGTTGATATAACTTGCCCCCTGTGTGATTAAACTTGAATCATTCTTGGAATATAATTTGTTTCCCAAAGAATATGCTGTGAATTCCCTTGCGTGGTTTAATTAATTGATTGATATGAGTAAATCTGTAAAAGAATAACTGAAAATTGTATCCCCTTGCACCAAAATAAATTGACTGTGAATTGCTTTGAACCAGATTGTTCTCTTGCCAAGTTAAAATCCATTGATTGATCCCATACTTTGATTTCTGCTTGCAACGCCCCATTTAAAACTGGTTGTAAAAACTTGCCTGATTGTCTTGAATCATTTCTGGAAATATAACATATGCGATTTCCTGATTTCAGTATGCAGTTTTTTCTTTGCCATATCTTGACCAACTTTTTGATAAGAATAGATATCAACCTTTAGTTCTTTGTTGAGCTTAACTCAAGAATTATTTGCTTTAATATACACTATCATTGTTGTGTCACCATTTAAGTTCATTTTTGATAGTGCCATGTGAAATCATTCTTTCCTGAGACATTTAGCTTTGTTCATGTGACAATTAACATGTCTTGCATGAAGACATTTGTATTCCTACATGAAAATTCCTTGTTACTCCAAGAACTTTATACTGTTGCTGTGTGCACTACCACTTTGTAGCTACACCTATGCTATTGTATTGGCTATGCATGTCACTCCATTCTTTGATTAATGATCCATTGTCCTTATCATTACTGTGCCATTCATGTATACTGCACCACTTTGAGTTTGAGTTAACACTTCTGTATAAACATTAACCATTAATCTCGTTTCTCTTGGCACTTAAATTTGCATCTCCATTTAAGTTCACTACCATAATGCTTTCACTTTGAACCGATCAATGCATTGCTCCATTGCCATGATGTTGCCATGATGTAGTTTCTCCATTCATATATTTGAAGCTACTTGTCTGCACATGCTGAAATTTTGCACCACTTCTCTTAACTTTTGTTGTGCATACTCTGTTGTGCATTCATATGAGTTGTATCAT
Source organism: Allium sativum (assembly GCA_030737875.1). Lineage (NCBI taxonomy): Eukaryota > Viridiplantae > Streptophyta > Magnoliopsida > Asparagales > Amaryllidaceae > Allium > Allium sativum. The sequence continues at coordinate 44,094,153 of CM060915.1, read as the reverse complement.
GCTATGGTGTAGCATTTCCAAAAAGTCTCGACTATTGGCTTGCTTTGTTTGGTCTTCATTGTGCTAAACCTAGTTTTGAACTGAACCATGCTGTTTTAGCTTGTTGTATTTGAGCATGCTCGACCAACTTGAAAATCTCTACCCTTTGTATTCATTGACATGAGTTGCACCATTTACTCGAGCATGTATCACCTGTACATATGTGTATATATATAGTGCACGTGTATACCAGTAGACTGCTACACTGTGTTGAGGTTGTTCAGAATCAGCTAGTTATGACGCTGGTTCTAATCAGCAAACCAGTGTGGTATGTTGAGGTTGATCGGTAGGTATAGATGAATAAATACAAATCAAATCAAGTCATGAAAAATGATGAGAAACACACTAGAAATCTGAGGGAAATAAAAATTTTAAAAATAAAATTTATATTCACATATATTCAGTTTAAATTCTATTGTAGTGTACTGTGTGTGTGTTTCATGTGACAGGTAAGCAGGTAATGACTGGACTGACTGTGAGTTGTGAGACAGAAAACATAAGACCTGTATATAAGTGTCAATATGTAAATGTGTCAGTGTATGTAAATATGTAAGAAACAATGTTTGTACAACTGAAAGAATATGTAACAGTACATGAGTGATAGAGTGAACTGTAGTAAGGAGCTGTGTATATGAAATCTTATGATATGAAATGAAATACAAAGTTGTACAAAGAGTGGAGTATAAAATTTGTATTGATTGATATTGAAATAAAATATTATATTTAAATCAAATACTATGTGATTATTTAAATTTCTGTACAGTTGTATTTTATTTAAATATAAATATTATATTCATGTCTGTGATGTATATGTGAGACAGTACAATAACAAACACATTTATAATAATATATATTTGGTTTTTATCATCAAAACAAAAATCATATAATTGTGTATACAACAATGTTATATACAACAATCTCCCCCTTTTGATGATGACAAACAAATATTAAGATTTCGAATATAATAAATGTGTTTGATAGTGAATATTGAACTCGCCCTATTTGTTTGCTTCCCCTACAACAGAAACTCCCCTATATCCGTGCATGAGTGAAGAGAAATGAAAAAATAATGAACTTTCAAACTAAAAAATATTTATAAAATATTCACTCATAAATCAAAATCTTAACCTATTCTCTCCCTTTTGTTATCATCAAGGATTTAGAGTTTAAAATATAGACGAAAAGTGACTAATAAATATAATTTCATCATAAGAGGAAGAACGACCATCATAAATCTCAATCAGCCAAACAAAAATCATAATGTTATAAGAACTAGTGGCATATTTCACATTGTAGAGAATGACGGATTTATGATGAAATAAATGGAGAGAGTTAAAAAAAACGATTCCAATTATTTTCAAAAGAACTTTTAAAAAAAATGAAGCACAAAAACAGTGATGGATTTGGACTATAATTATATATTCAATTTAAGTGACGCAATCATATAATCTCAAATCCCAATAGCTATCAATCAACAAATCATTATATTTCATAAGATTTTAACGCATTTCACAAATTAGAACATGGATTGATAAACTGATTTTTTAAACACCAAGGAGAATCTCAAATCAATTTCTATTTAGCACATTATTTCCTTTTTCTTTTATTTTTTGTTTAAGAGCACACTGACCATGCATAACCAAAGCTTAGATTTTTAAATGAGATCAATTGCAGCTTAAATATAAGTATTCTCATAACCATGCATAACCAGAGCTTGGATTTTTAAATGAGGTTAGAGAAACACTTATGAATATTATATTTTTATTATTTTCAGTTTCAAAATGAAAAACTCCTCAGTATATAAAACCAATATGGATGATAGAAATGTGGTAGGTACAGAAACGGTTTGTTAAATAAATTTCTAAATTAATTATATTATGAAATATGCTCGATTGTACCTGAATCATTAAAAAATTTCAAATATCACTAATTCTTAATAATAACATAGTCCAATTTCTATCATAAATATTTTCACTGTTTATTTAAAAAAAATACTCTCCACATTAATATAAAAGACATGATGGATGACAGAATGATGATAGATAAAGGAGATGGTCATGAAATAATTGCCAATTCAAAGTAATTATAATAAATGTTCAACCACAATGAAAATCTTAATAAATTCTCCTCTTGTTGTAAAATATACTGCAGTCACAATTCACCACAATTTTAAAATCTGATAACAGTTTTAATGAATTATAAATACAGTTCAATTTGGATATTGATTTCAATTTCTGAATGAATAATCAATAAATAATTTTTTAAAATTGAAAATCAATTACAAGCGGAATTTAAAATGATTTATACAAGACAAAAATAGTGTGTGAAATCTATACAAGATGAAGATTCAAAATAGAAGGATGAGAAAAATATATGGCACTTCTGATACCAATTGATGTCTCTATTTACGATGATTTTTACATGACACTGGAGATGAACAATGATATTACAGACAATGGAATTTTAATCACAAAGCCCAAGCAGACAATACAACAGATTAGACACATTTATCAGAGCAGCAAATAGTTTTACTCAAAACAAGAGTTACCAAACAAGTTATCAAAGCAGTACCAAAATCGGTTCAAAGCAGACTTGTCTAGAAGATGTTTTACAGATATTCCCAATGGTCACAAGAAATGATCCATGATCCAAGATTATAGAATATAGTTTTATTTTAAATCATTTGAAGAGATGTGATAAGTCAGGATTCAATGAATCAATCACACCAGATTAGAAATTTCAGATCCAAGATATGTGTGTGATTCATTAAATCAATAATTGCAAATGATTTTAAACAAACATATATTCAAATCAAGTAATCATGAAATAACAGTAAGTTTTAAGATCATATTTTCAAAGAATATTTCACAAGTATTTCTAACAAGTACATAAGAAAATTTTCAGAATAATTACATAAAAATTGTGTAATAATTCATGATCCGAAAATAGTGGTTTATTCAAAATCACTTGAACAAATGTAAATCTTGAGATACAATGAATCAGTAGCACAGGATTAATAATTTCAGATCTGAGAGGTGTGTGAGATTCAAAATATCAAAAATTTCAAATGATTTCAAACGAACAAATTCCAACCATAATGATCATGAATAAAGATGAATTTCAAGACGTATCACTAATTCAAGATAATTCAAGATATCCCAACCAATCTGAAAATTAATGAAATTTTCACAACTGAAAAGTAGCAGTGTGCTGTAATGAGTATAATATTTCAAGCTTTTCTAAATTGAATTAGAAGTAACCCAAAACAGCAGAGGTGTGCGAAACTTCATCCAATTTTCAGATTTTCAAGAATTTAGAATTCTAATTAACAGTGTTCAAGATATGACAAGAATACATCAACACTGTTATGAATTCAGAAAATCAGAAAAAAAACTTCAAATCAATTGCAGATATTTACAAAAATAAATTCAAGATCTGGAAATGATTAAAAACATCAGAGTTTTATACAAATGAAGCGAATTTCCAGAAAAATATGAATTCTGCAATTGGAAGTTAGGGAAGCCCAAGAAGTTATAAAGATATGACAGTGATAAATCAAAACAAGAAAAATAAACAGAAGGGACAGAAGGAGAAATAAACAAAGAAAATAAAAACAGAGAATATTTACAAAGGTGAGTTTAGGGATCATACCAGAATCTTGTGTAAGCAAATAAATCTCTAACTCAATAGTCTTGGCTAAGGAACTCTGAATGATATAGAAAAGCTTGAATTCAATTTCCTTTTAGCAAAGCAGTTCCTAAGTCTCCTCAGGTACCTAATAATTTAGAGAATCGAGTGGTCTAACAAAATTTGAAAAAACACTCACAGTTTTGTTCACATCTTTTGGTACCTAAATCAATTTGTATAACAATTCATTCGAATCTATCTTTGTGCCTTTAGGAACCCAGATCTGTTTGAATTTAACGATTTTTGTTTTATTTCTTTTTGGGATCCAGGATTGTTCGAAAGGATTATTATAAAACAAACTCACAACACATTTTTGATTAAAAAATCCTTTGAGATTATCAGAGTCAGAGTTTTCATACCGATTCATTCCAAAGTAGTTTGAAGGTTTTTTAAAATCAATATAATTCCGATTTTCAAAAACATTATTTCTCCCGAAGCCAAGACCACATTTATTTCCAGTAGACTTTTGGTTTTGCAACAACATATTCAATGATTTTTCTCCATTAGAAAATTTATCCAAAGTTGATTCTAATCATTGAATTTTGGATTTAAGATCATCGTTTTCTTTTATTAAATTTGAACAATGATTATTAGTGATCTTTCTCTTAGTATCAAATTGTTTCAAAACCAAATTCTCATTTTCAAGCAAAGTAATTTTGGTTTGGGACTCAGAAAATCACAGATTTAAAATGATTTTTCTTTTCAAACTAAAGTCTTTCAAATTCTTTGTATTTTTCAATTTCATTTTCTAAATCTTTCAAAATCAAATCAGTTTTCGATAAACACTCTTTGTCAGCAATTTCATGTTTGGAATTTTTGGTAGTCTTAAAATTTTAAAATTCCTTTTGCAGGAGATTATTCGAACTTAATAACTCAATCTCGTTTTTTTTAAGATCAGAAATTCATTCTTAAGATTTTGAATATTTTTATTGAGATGAACGAGATCAGTTTTCAATTTCAAACAGTTTTCATAATTAGAATTTTCTTATTTCATGACATTTGAAAGTTTTGATTCCAAACAGTTAATTTTGCTGGTCAACTCATGATTCTTAGATTTCAAAGAATTATTTTCAATTGGAATTTATCAATAGATTTGGTTAAATCGACACAAAAAGAAACCAGATCCTCATATGAAAAATTTCTCATTTCATCGTCTGTTGAATCTTCATCAACCGATCCATCTGAATTTTCATCTGTAAGGCCAGTTAAGCATAGATCTGAATCTGAGTTGACAATTAAGTGTTTTGAGTAGTCATTGTCATTTCCATACAGTGTGTTGAGAGTTTTCCGAATATCCTGCGCAATAAAACAATGGAAGATAAATTTTAATTGATCATTACTAAGATAAGAATACATAATATGCATAACACGAGCATTGACAACTTTATTTTTCTTATCTAGCTTATCTCCCAAATTTTCAATAATATTCCAATATTCAAAATTAATAGATTTTAAATAGATTTCCATTTTCGATTTCCAAATTAAAAAAATCTATCCCATTGAAAATAATTGGAATATCACTGGACTGACTCTCGCTATACTGACAACTAGGGAACATCATCTCTAGAGTTAATAAAATACCAAGCTCTGATACCACTTGTTGGATCTTGATTAACCCTAGAGGGGGGTTGAATAGGGTTTACTGAATTTTAGCAAGATATTAAAATTTATCAAATCACAGAATGCAGCAGATATATAAATACAGAAAGTAAATAACACATAGACATACCCAGCTTTGGCAAAATCCTGCCTACTGGTGCATTCCTAAGGTTTCTACTAGGTGTTATGAACAGATCCTGCTTACAATCCCATGTAAACTCGTAGCGCCTGCTCCTGTTCTAACCCTACGCTCAAAACCCTAGACTGATCTAATCCCCTAGATCAGATTTCCCCTAGTTTTACAGACTCTAATAAACTGCCAGTTAACACCCTAACTGGATTCCCTAGAATTTTACAGATTTTAGACACTTTCAGTTAACCCCTAACTGAATCCCCTAGAATTTTACAGACTCTAGCAATTGTTCAGAATGGTTTACAAATAAAAATGAAGATACAATACAAAAAAAACCCTAGAAATTAAAAAGAAAGGGTTATCCCCATTGTAAATTCATGGTCAAACCAAGGCCAACCCATCTTCATTTCGTTGCATCATATATCCCGATTCCTCTTTCTCTGAAAACATGGAGGCTGGCAATTTAGGGTTTTGTGAATCCCAAATATCAATCGATTGAATTGAGGAAAAAGAATCTTCTTGGCTCTGTTATTCTCATGGCTTGCTCCTTGACTGATTTAGGATTTCTAGTGATCAAAAAATCAGTGAGTATGAAATGATTTCTATGTTTGTGCTTTCTAATTTTTGCTGTGATTTTTCAACACAATAGCCGATGATGAAATTGGTTGCATATATATATAGGGATTACAAACCCTGCACCCTCTCTGATTTCAATGATATGGTTTGATCTAATTTTGCGGTTTCCTCTTTTGATTCTCTTGATAAAATTGGCTTTGATTTACTTGGCACTTGTGTAAATACGAATTGATGAATTGGCTGATTTTTCTCTGATTTTCCTCTTTTGAAATTAACTATCTCGGTTTTGAAATATTTCTGTGAGTTAATTGATGAACTTTTACATCTCCTTGGCTCTCAATTAATCTGGTTGATATAACTTGCCCTCTGTGTGATTAAACTTGAATCATTCTTGGAATATAATTTGCTGCCCAAAGAATATGCTGTGAATTCCCTTGCGTGATTTAATTGATTGATAAATTTGAGTAAATCTGGAAAAGAATAGTTGAAAAATGTGGCCCCTTGCACCAAAATAATTTGACTGTGGATTTCTTTGAACCAGATTGTTCTCTTGCCAAGTTTGAATCCATTGATTGATCCATACTTTGATTTCTTCTTGCAACGCCCCATTTAAAACTAGTTATAAAAACTTGCCTGATTTTCTTGAATCGTTTATGGAAACATAACATATGCAGTTTTTTCTTTGCCATATCTTAACCAACTTTTTGATAAGAACAAATATCAACCTTTAGTTCTTTGCTGAGCTTTACTTGAGAATTATTTGCTTTAGTATACACTATCATAGTCGTGTACCATTTCAGTTCTTTGTGATAGTGTCATGTTAAAACATTCTTTCCTGAGCCATTTAGCTTTGTTCATGTGACAATTAACATGTCCTGCATGAAGACATTTTTATTCCTGCATGAAAATTCCTTGTTACTCCAAGAATTTTACACTGTTGCCATGTGCACTACCACTTTGTAGCTGCACCTATGCTGTTATATTGGCTATGTATGTCACTCCATTCTTTGATGGATCATTACTGTGCCATTCATGTATACCGCACCACTTTGAGTTTGAGTTAACACTTCTGTATAAACATGAACCATTCATGCCATTTCTCTTGGCACTTAAATTTGCATCACCATTTAAGTTCACTACCATAATTCTTTCACTTTGAACTGATCAATGCATTGCTCCATTGCCATGATGTAGCTGCTCCATTCATATATTTGAAGCTTCTTGTCTGCACATGCTGAAATGTTGCACCACTTCTCTTGACTTTTGCTGTTCGTACTCTGTTGTACATTCATATGAGTTGTATCATGCTATGCTGTAGCATTTCCAAAACAGTCTCGACCATTGGCTTGCTTTGTTTGGTCTTCATTGTGCTGAACTTAGTTTTGGACTGAACCATGTTGTTTAAGCTTGTTGTATTTGAGCATGCTCAACCAACTTGAAAATCTCTACCCTTTGTATTCATTGACATGTTGCACCATTTACTCGTGCATGTATTACCTGTACATATGTGTGTGTGTATATAGTGCACTTGTATATTAGCAGACTGCTACACTATGTTGAGGCTGTTCAGAATCAGCTGGTTCTGACGCTAGTTCTGATCCGCAAACCAGTGTGGTATGTTGAGGCTGATCAGTGGGTATAGATGGATAAATACAAATCATATCAAGTCATGAAAAATGATGAGAAACACACCAAAAATCTGAGGCAAATAAAAATTTTAAAAATAAAATTTATATTCACATATATTCAGTTTAAATTCTATTGCAGTGTACTATGTGTATGTTTCATGTGACATGTAAGCAGGTAATGATTGGACTGACTATGAGTTGTGAAGGCAGAAAACATAAGACCTCTATATAAGTGTCAATATGTAAATGTGTCAGTGTATGTATGTAAACATGTAAGAAACAATGTTTGTACAACTGAAAGAGTATGTAAGAGTATATGAGTGACAGAGTGAACTGTAGTGAGGAGCTGTGTATATGAAATCTTACGATATGAAATGAAATACAAAGTTGTACAAATAGTGGAGTATAAAATTTGTACTGATTGATATTGAAATAAAATATTATATTTAAATAAAATACTGTGTGAATGTTTAAATTTCTATACAGTCGTATTTTATTTAAATATAAATATTATATTCATGTATGTAGTGAAATAGTATAATAACAAACACATTTATAATAATATATATTTGGTGATTACAATCAAACAAAAATCATATAATTGTATATACAACAACGTTATATACAACAACAATAAGGGGATCTAGCTTGTCAATTAATTATCAATCGCCGACTTAATGAAAAATAATCACCAAACAAAACAGAATAGAAGAGTAAAAGAAGACACAAAGATTTAACGTGGTTCGGCTATGCCTACGTCCACGGACCCAACAACTATTATTTTATTCTTTCTTCACAAGAGTGAGTACAATAAGAGAAGAATACAAAACACTTGATATATTTCTCACCCTATAATTTATATAGAAATAGGGATCTTATTGAGGATATGAAGAAGAGAGCACTATTGGCTTATGCATTGAAGGATGAGCAAATGCCTCCAATTCATAAGAGTAAGGATGAATGCTTGCCTGAAGGTAACCATGAGAAGTTTCATGATTTCCATAATTTGAAAATCTTGCATATTTTGATAGTTTCCCTGTATATATATATATATATATATATATATATGATTAATTTCTCAAATCAAATTAAAAACTTCTTATTCCTTCCAAATATGTTGCCACTTATACCAAGATTTGATTGATTAATCAAATCAAATATCTCTTCCATATCTTACAGATTTATTGCACAAAATTAATTGATTATAAGAATCAATTAAAATCTTCTCCATAATTGGCATAGATTTAAGTAGTCCAATTTTAACACCCCCTTCCCTTTTCTGATTTTGTGCAACTAAATAATTGTAGTAAATTCACACAAACTATTCTAACATGCCTATACGACTTGTAGAACTTAGTTGGTTTCTTTAAAATATTTTTGTTCGTTTCCATTTTCTCTAAGCAGGAAAATTTCAGAATATAGGAACATATGAAGCACAATACCAAATAGCTCTAGAAATAGATGCCTCTTAAATTAAAAATGGGATAACAGCATAATTAAATATTTCAAAACCATAAAACCAGAATTAAAAATATTGCAACTGAAAATAAACTATATAGATTAGCAACTTATTTACTACAAACAGAAGCTGAAAGTTTACCATAAAAGCATGGCCATATGCCAAGCTCTCAACACTAGCAGATATAGGCTAGGCTTTTCAGTGGTTTAAAGAAGAATGCATTTGTGTACTGAAAGAGGAGAATCAGAGCGGAATATTTAAAATGTACATTTTAAAATAAGTTTGAATTATATTTAACTAATTATTTATTTTATTAATACATATATATATATATCAATAATTTACAAAAGGAAATTAATTAACTAACTAGATCAGGCTAGCTTTTATTTTGAAAATTGATGCATGTTCGAATGCACAGTTGCAGTGATCCCTTGCGTAAGTCCATTATATTTTTGTCCTAGTTGCATTTTTTTTGTTTCTTTTAGTTTCTTTTACTTTGTCAATATATTATATAACAATTACTAACATCTTGACTATTTATTTGACATTAGCAGGGCCACTTATGTTGATGTTAAAGAGAAAATATCAAAAGCAAAGCAAGATAAAATCTATTGTTTGTCTGTTTTGTTAGTAACTTGTTGATACAAAAATGTATGACATTATGTGTGGACATGAAAATGCTAATAACATGATATGTATGAAATTTAAAATTGTTTGAATGATATGCATGAAATATTATGCGATAATTTATATAATTGTCTGTGAAAAATTGTTTCGTTTATATGCAGATGACAAATGTTTAGATGTGTATATATACGTGAAAAAAGTTGGAATGACTATAAATAAAATGCACCAATTAATAATATAGGCAACAATGTTTCAAAAAGGATATAGAAGCAAATATTGGGAATGTAATAAACGCTATAGAAATACCATAGGAAATGCTATAGAAACTTACATAAAAACACTATAGGAAGCAAGTATTTGATAGTTTATTGTATAATGTTTTTGTTTGATAGCAAATAAAAATGCTATACAAAATTCATTTTTGATAGTGTTTATGTTCATGCTTTTTAAACTAAAAGGTATAACACAACATGCCGTTACATCGTGTTCTCTCAAACCCTATATTAGGCAATAATAGCGTTTTTCAAGTGCTATTAAAGCCCTATTTGTTGTAGTAAGCGCCGCGTGTTGGCTATAGGAAGGACACAATTGAGAGAGGATATTGAGGCGGAGAGGGTGGCATAACTTACCGCCGTAAAAGGGAAAACAATATCCATTGAGTGCATAAATGTGGATCATACATTTGAAGGTGACAGCTCTCAACAACAGCAAGTTACCTCACTCGTCTCTACTGGTGTTCGTCAGTTCCAGCCCCTATCGCTAACCAAGTATGATCTCGATCACCCGGGGCTAGGGCACAGAGGCTCTCTTCATCCAACAATTGGGAGCATTATACCTGTCGAGACCACAATGCAAGTGTTAGGAGGTAAAACCCCTTTCTCATGAGTGCTCAAAAGGATGGTAACATGAAGTTGAAATAGACGGACTTGTCTTCTCGTTTATAGTGCAGGATCCTCCAGAGCAGAGGTGACAACGGGTTTTAGGATAACAATGCCTACCATGCCCGAATTTGGTATGTGAACTCAAGGGAAACAGCTAGGAGAAGGATTTGGCCATCTGGACACATTCTTGGATTTGAAAATGGGGGAGTTCAAGATGGACGATCACTTCCCAGAATTGAAAGGAAAACCTAAGGAGAGTGTTCAGATGACTGGGCTGACGAAAATGGGTGAATAAACCATGCACGAGTTAGCTGAAAAGCAGAAATTTCAACTGCTCGCTAACTCGTAAGAACATAAGGAAAAGAAAAGAGTTGATGGAGAAGCTCTCTAGAAGGCACAGGAGGAAGAGAGGAAAAATAACGAGAACGCCCAGGCCATAGTTAAGGAGGCGGCCAGGAAGAAGGCCAAAGATGAGGTCACCGAAAACATGGCGGAGGCTGAGTTTAATAGGTTGAAGGCGGAGGAAGAGTAGAAGTTGAAGGCTGGAAGTGAAGCACAAAATAAAGCAAAAAGGGAGGACAAGAGGAGAGATGATAAGAATTCCAAGGAAGCTAAGAAGGAGGGAGATCCGATAGCAATGCTGCCACTGGCCAGCGGGTTCCCACCATCCATTGAAGATTGTCGACGTCCCCAAAGAGGAGCCCACCGAAATCTTGAGAAGCACTAAGGAGGAGGAGTTCCTGATGCATCCCCGGAAGAATCCAACACCAACAAAGGGTAGGAAAGGAAGTGGCTCCAGGAAAAGGAAGACAAAAGGATGATGAGTCATCCACCGCCGAGTCCGAGGAGAAGAAGAAGAAGAAGGGCGGTTCGTCAAAGTGATTGTTATAGACATCTTTTTGGTTATGTAGGTCGATAGGATATGCAAGTACGACCCTGTCTTTTAGAGGCGTGATGTGGTTTTCACGTACATCATGTCATTAGAAAGAAAAGATAGTTGTATTTTCTTGTGAATGAATGTTAGTTGATTTTTCTTATATCGCTTGTTGTTTTAAGTGTTCGAATTTTCATCTACGCTTTCTTATTTTTGTACTTGTGTAAGTATACTCATCGTTACACTTAAACCAATGATGTTTGTGGCTTCACGCCTGAGATGCTCAGGTCGTACGAGGTCCGAATATGGCGATTCCATTTTTGAGATCTGTTTTCGATCGTTGATCATGAGTTGCTTGGAGTCTAAGCGGGCGAGCTCCGTTCTCAAGGTCTCCTTTTGAATGTTGGTCTTGAGTCATGCCGAGATTGATTTTGGTGACTCCCCTCTCGGAAACCCCTTACGGTAGTTGGTTTCGAGTCGTGAGGAATTGTGGATGGACGTCGTTGCTTTATACTGTCCTGTCTCTTTGTTCGAGTTAGAGTTAAGGGATTTGTTGGTTCTCTTGTTTTATACTTGGATTCAAGTTTTTGAATCGGAGTTAGCTAAGAAAGCGGTCGATTTCACACTTACTTAGCTAGTGGGTTACCCTTAAGTCTGTGGACTAAGGCATGGAGGTGGACACTCAAATTAACGGGCATCAAGAGTTGTTTATACTCGACCTCATCGTTAGTTCGAGACTCGAGTTGACTTGTGAAGGGAGGACAACATCACAAGGTTTGAGTCTTTGTAAAGACTCAAAGTGGCGGATTAATGCCAGATTCTGAGGTGTCGACCCAGTGTTATGCTTTTGTGTATACAAGTTAGTAATTATCAAAACTCAACTATACTACGCGAAATGTAAACACACCAAGAACATGGTCATCTGAAATTTTTGTATTGATAACTTTTGGCTGTAATGGCCTTTACTTTACAATACCTTGAACTTTGAAAACAAAACATTAGTGGAAAGCAGTAAATCTATATAGTAAACTATGCAAAATAGCGAAAAAGATGTTCGTTTTTCCATGCTCTTGGTAGTTCAGCGCCATTAACGGTCGTTAGCTTGAAAGTACCATCTCTATGCCTCTGTTGTATGGCATTTGGACCTTCCCAGCGAGGACCGAAACCGTTCGGTGTGGGAAAAATCCGCTTTAGGACGAGGTCGCCAATGTCAAAGTGTTTTGGGCAAACTTTGGAGTTGAAGTACTGAGCGACTTATTCATGGCGTGTGGCTGCTCTGAGTTCCGATTCATTTCTTTTCTCTTCGAGTAAGTCGAGTGAGTCTAGGAGTAGATCTTGGTTGGTCTTCAGATCATAATATGTGACTCGATGAGATTCGAGCTCAATGGAAATGAAAGCTTCAGATCCGTATGAGAGAGGGAATGGAGTGTGGCAGGTCGCTGACTTTTGAGTAGTCCGGTAATCCCAAAGGGCTAGAGGGAGCTCATCTACATACTTGCCTCCAGCCTTTTCCAAATGCTTCTTGATAATGGACTTGATAACTTTGTTGATAGCCTCTATTTGTCCATTAGCTTAAGGATGAGCTATTGTAGATAACTTTTTCTCTATGTGATGTCGGTGAAAGGTCTTGAACTCAGAACTCTCAAATTGGGTACTATTATCAGAAATGATGGTCTTGGGTATGCCAAAACAAAAGATGATATTGCACATGATGAAGTTGATCACTTTTTTAGTAGTGACTGTTGTTAGGGTTGAAACTCAAGGATCTCACGACAAAACAAATACTAGAGGAGGGTGAATAGTGTTTTAAAGAACATATAGAAATCTTAACCAATTATCGATTACTCGAACTACTATATGAATCATAGAATGAATATTATAACATAAATGATCACAGATGCAAATATTAACAAAATTAAAATGCAGAAAAGGAAAGAACACACCAGATTTTATACTGGTTTGGATTGCTCGTACGTCCACTCCCGCACAATGCTAAATTGTGAAGAGTTTTATTAATATCAATATCCAATTACAACACCCCTGATTTCGCGGGCTATAAGGTTAAAACCTCTCCTTTCCTTGATTTCATAGGCCAGAAGGAACTTGCCTCCACCTTTCCTTGGTTTTATGGTTATATGGAACACACCCACACCTTTCCCCACTCTTTCTGATTACAATTTCCCCCGAACTCTTGAGTAGCACTTTCAAACTAAAAGTATTTGATAGAGAATGAAGATAGAAGAAGAATGATATAATCTTTCTTGAAATCAGTAGAGTATAAGTGTATAAACTTGGAATTTTAAGTATAATGGTGGTACATTAAGGGAGGAAGAAGATGATGATATGTTATTAAAAAATTCGATTTTGAGGCCTTTTTATAGTGTTCCAAAGGGTGTAACCATTTCTGAAACGTTTTAAAATGAAAAGACACAACTTTTTAAACTAAAAAAACATTACTTTTATGTATCGACATACATGTTTGTGTATGTCGACATACACCTTGTATTTTTGAATTTAAATCATTTTTAAAGTATTTATAGTAATGTATGTATTCTGGAAATTCATGAAATGAAACGAGTTGTTAAAATATTGTTTAAACATATGATTAAAAACATAATAAAATATTATTTAAACATATGATTAAAAACTATATATTTAAGTAATATAAAAACTATGTAATATAATTATAAACACACACACACACATATATATATAAACTATATAATAATAAGAAACTTATAAATTAGGAAATATATATTTGAAGCCTTAAGTTTGAAATCCTTGTATGAAAAAATCATTATGAGAGGAGTTTGAAATCAATTTGAAAATAGTTTATAATCAATTTGAAAAGAGATAAATTGAAAACGGAGTTTGAGTGCTATTCAGAATTTTACATAATATATAGACTCTATTACCCTGATAGTCTTGGACTCTTGTACTCTTGATATCTTGATACTCATGAGTCTTGATTCACCTTTGAAATCTTGAATCTCTTAACTGTGTAGTCTTCAATGTCTATTACCTGCATATAAATCCTGTATATATGTTCTGGATAAAATTGTTAGTATATATTTTATAATCAATAATGATAATGATTGATGGTTGTTGTCGTCAAAACATCAACAACATTCCATTTCCAATAATCTCCCCCTTTATAATGATGACAACCTTGGTTTATAAAATATTCATACCTGATATCACCTGTTAATTTGATTCTTCGATTACTCCCCTTTTCACGATGAATTCCTTCTAACTCCCTCTTAAATTATACCTATATTATAATTTCTCTTCCTTCGCCATCAACAAAAAGTATATCTATCTAAACTCAGAATAATCCTAGTGACTAATTCTATATATAACTCCTCCTAAATATATAATTTTCCTATAACTCCCCCTAAATCAATGGTTATACTATTGTAATTGTACTAATTAAACTATATAAGAGTATTATCAATACAATCATTGTATATTTAAACCAAACAGTCAATTTAAACAATATTTACAAGGCAACTCAATTGTTTACTGATTTTCAACTTCAAATTCAAAAGCACACCACACAAATGAAATCAAACAAGTTATTCATTAATACATTTCTCGAAACTTCCAACCAACCATCTCCACAGAAGATTGGATCAGCTTTTATGACTTCCCATTCTTCATTGTCTTTGGTAGAGGTGCTCCAGTGATGTTGTTATCTTCAATCTCTAGAAAGAGAAGAGATTATCCAACGTATATCATCAAAATGTTTATCTTGTTTTTTAATCATTTGTATATGGCTTAATTCCAAATGACGTTGATTGCAGAGAACGATAGATAAGATATTCTTAAAAGAGTTGAGAGTCTCTTCAAGATTTTCACTTAGATTATGAATAGGAGTAGTCATTAATTTGATTATATTGAGAGGAAGTGGTTTGAGAAGAAATAGAGAAGTAAAAATGAGTTTTTTTTTGGAAGAAAATGATATATATAGTTTAGAATTCGTTAAAAACTGAATAGACAACAGGTAATTATCAAAAATTGAAATTTGAACGAATTCAAATTTTCTGGCAGTTATATGTAGAAATACATGAACTTGTATGTCGACATACCTATATAATATTTAGGTATTTTGAGTTTTTACATTATTTTGAATTATTTCTTATTGTATTATATTAATTTGTTTGATTCTAATGTGTTTTTACAGATGTTTAAAGAAAAACAAGAACATTCATTACTACTAATAAGAGAATGCATTCAAACGATACATATTACGAAATATGAGGTACGAAATACGAAAAGGAAATACAAACTAATGTGATAAGCTAACATAAGCTAGTACATTTACAACTCAGCGGATAAAGATGATAATCCAAGTTTTCTTCCAACTTTTCCGAAAAACTCGTTCATTTTGGATGACATTTGATTGGGAGTCTTCTTGATTTTCTTTTGGTTTTTGGCTAGTTTGACTTGATTTTGAAGAACTACTTCTTTGGATATGGCTCTAGTTAAATAGAAAATTCTATGCTTTCCATGAAGGATTAATGTTTATCCATATCCATTTGATTCCCTCCTTGTCCCATTCTAGTTTGTTTTTCGACATTTGCCTCATAAGGTTCTAAAAAGAGTGGAATTTGCATAAGGGATATATTTCCCGAATTAAAAACATTTCTAGAAGCAAATCACTCTCCTTTGAAATCTACTCCAAAATATTTATCGATTCGGGTAAGGAAAATTTCATGGTAGAGAGTGTTTTCTTTTGATGGCAATTCTTTGGGTTTGAATTCTCTTAAAATCACTTCAACCAAATTTATATTATAAGTGCCAAAGATGCAAAAAGAGCTTTTGGATCTTGATGGTAAGGTTATTAAAATTTTCGGAACGAGGAGTAAGAGTGCGTTGAAGAAGAAGGTTGACAATTCTTACTTTTGGGCGGATTTTTTTTTTTTTTTTGAATTTCATATGTTCATCGCTTTCACAAAAATGATGAAAAGTTTCCAAATCATATTCATTAATTTCAAAATCTGAAAAATTCGCACTCGTTTTCTTGCAATTCAAAATAGGTCCAAAATATCAAATCCAAAATAATTTGAGTGCCTTTGTTACTACTCCAAACTTGGTTTTCATTTCCCTCGTAAAATCCGTGATTTAAATTTGCATAAAACATTTTGACAAGATCCGGGTAACATTCATCGTTATCCCGAGAGTCAATCAAACTTAAAACACCATTTTGATTGAAAAGAGTATGGAGATCATAAGATGCAAAATCTTCAAAAATAGCAAATGTTACCGTATTGACTTTTCCATTCGTGACATGGTCGATGTACGCTTGGATAGCCTCCTGGTTGTTATAGAGATGACCTTTGAGAGTCTCGCTTAGTCTCATGGTCTTTGGAGTACTTGAGGAAACCATTAGAGAATTGTTTTAAAGAGTATAGGATGAAGAAGATAGTTTTAAATTTGAATGAGAGGTAGAGCGAGTAGTGTTGAATATGAAATTAAATAGAGATCGAAAGGACACATCTTTTTTTATGGTGAAAAGGTAGCAGGAAGTTTGAAAGTTTAAACATTTGAAATTCAAAATTTGAATTTCAAAAACTAGTGCATATGTCGACATGCACATTTATGTATGCAGACATATATATGCATTTTCAAAATTCAAATTGCTTTTTGACTTTATTATATTATTTTAATTATATTATATTCTCTTTATAGTTATTTCTTAAGATGATATTAATTTAAAAAACCATTTAAAATTAATTATATTATTATTATTATTTTGAATTTCAAAATCCAATTTCAAATTTGAATTTTCGAATTCAAATTTTTAAAGAAGGCAAGCGAACAAGCATCCATTCAATCATTTCAATCAAAAATTATTAATTAAGGCATACCTGGTTTTCAGATCCATAACTTCGATATTTCTGATTCCTGAATTGTTGTGAAGCACGTATTTGAATTTCTAGTTTCTGGCTCTTCGCACTGGATGAATGAATCCGAATCATCTAAAGTTGCTGCATATGCTCTTTTCCTCTTCTTTGATGAATTGTTGTTTGTTTGTAGATTCGATCTTTCAGGATATGGACAGAACCTTTTCATATGGCCTAGTTTGTTACACTTGTAGCATCTACCGTCCTTAGTATTTTTTCCTGAACTTCCTTGATTATTTTTCTAGAAATTATTTCTCCTTTTATATCTCAAAAATTTCCTAAAATTCCTTGTTATTAAGGCAATTTCTTCATCATCCTCAGAAAAGGAAAGAATACACCAGATTTTATACTGGTTCGAATTTCTCCTACGTCCAGTACCGCACAATGATGGATTGTGCAGAGCTTTATTAATATCAATATCCAATTACAACACGCTTGATTCACGGGATACAAGGTTACCACCCCTCTTTCCTTGATTTCACGGGCTACAAGGAACACACCCCCGCCTTTCCTTGATCTACAAGGAACACACCCACACCTTTCCACACTCTTTCTGATTACAATTGCACTAGAACTCTTGAGTAGCACTTCCAAACATAGAGTATTTGATAGAGAATGAAGATAGAAGAATGATATGATTTTCATGAAATCTATAGAGTATAAGTGTATAAATTTGGAATTTTAAGAATAACAATGATGGTATGTTAAGGGTGGAAGAAGATGATGATAAATTATTAAAAAAATTCGATTTTGAGGCCTTTTTATAGTATTACAAAGGGTGTAAACGTTTCTGAAACGTTTTAAAATGAAAAGACACAACTTTTTAGATTTAAAAATATTATTGTTATGTGTCGACATACGTGTTTGTGTATGTTGACATACAAATCATTTTTTTAAGTATTTAAACTAATATATGCATTCTGGATATTCCTGAAATAAAACTAGTCATTAAAATATTGTTTTTTAAGTATAAAAACATAACAAAATATTATCTAAACATATGATTAAAAACTATATATATAAGTAATATAAAAACTATATAATATAATTATAAACACACACATATATATAGGAATTTATAAAGAGATATATATAAACTATATAATAATAAGAAACTTATAAATTAGGAAATATATATTTGAAGTCTTAAGTTTGAAATGCTTGGATGAAAAAAATCATTAAATCAATTTCAGAATAGTACAAAATCAATTTGAAAAGAGATAAATTGAAAACAGAGTTTGAGTGCTATCAGAGTTTTACCTAATATTTAGACTCTATTACCCTGATAGTCTTGGACTCTTGTACTCTTGATATCTTGATACTCACGAGTCTTGATTCTCCTTTGAAATCTTAAATCTCTTATCTATACGGCCTTCAATATCTGTTACCTGCATATAAATCCTGTATATACGTATATATGTTCTGGATAAAAGTGTTAGTATATATTTTATAATCAGTAATGATAATGATTGAAACAAGGTTGTTGTCATCAAAACATCATCAACATTCCATTCTCCAACAATTGTAGTGAGGGGTTTGGCTTCGGCCCGTTTGGTAAAGTAATTAACTGTGATGATGACATATTGAGCAATGCCTTTGGCCATCGGAAGAGTTTCGATGATAACGATTCCCCACATTGCAAACGGCCATGGGCTGACTAACTATGTAAGTTCAGTATGCGAGACTCTTGGAATTTTGGAGAACCTCTGGCATTTGTCGCACTTTCAGGTGGTTTTTGCTTCTTGCTCGAGAGTTGGCCAAAAATAGTCGTATCAGAGAATCTTCTTTTCCTGAGTTTGCCCCCCTAGTGTGGTCACTGCACTCGCCTTCGTGCATATCCAGTAGTACACGATTGACGTCGTGGTGGGCTATGCACCAGAGTAATGGAACAAAGTATCCTTTTCGGTAGAGCACTTCGTCTTGAAATAATATAGCGTGACGATTTGCGAGTGAGTGCTCGTTTCTCATTTGGGTTGTCGGGGAGGATCCCATGTTGCAAGTAGTTCTTGATTGGAGTTATCCAAGACTTGTGTTCAAGGTCGGTCTCTATTATTGATATCAAATCAGTTTGCATCTGATTGATACTCAAAGAGTCGAGTACTTCAACTGAGACGAGTTCCAAATGTTGCGCATCCCCAGAACTTGCTAGTTTGAGCAATTAATCAGCCTTCTTGTTTTGTTCTCGAGGGATGTGAGTGAAGATGTAGCAGTCGGAGTAGGTAAGCAGTTTGTGAACCCGAGCGAGGTAGGGAGCAAGTCATTTTCCCATGGCTTAATATTTGCCCTGCGCTGGCATACGATGAGTTTTGAATCGAAGTATATCCGGATAGCCTTAATGTTGAGTTCGATAGCAATTCTGAATCTGACAATCAGGGCTTTGTATTCTACATCGTTGTTGGTGATGGGGAAGTTGAGCTTCAGAGCATAACAAATCAGGCATAATGAGTACGGCTCCGCGCCGGTACACTGATTGTTAAATGAACCATCCACGAATAATTTCCAATGAATGTTGGGAGACTCAGTATCGTTTGGAGGAGGTTCTTCGGGAATAGTGAACTTCTCGATGAAATTTGTCAAGGCTTGTCTGGAGATGGCCCGACAAGGAACGAAGGTAAGCTCAAATTAATTCAACTCAATATTCCATTTCAAGAGTTTCCTAGACGCCTTAGGTCGTTGTAGAACCTGTCGTAGCCGCTGGTCAGTGTAAAGTTTGATTGGATGAGACTGAAAGTATGGCCGAAGTTTCCGGGAAGAGATCAGCAGGCAGTAAGAAAGTTTCTCAAGGTTTAGATAGTTCTTTTCAACACCTGTCAATCTTTTGCTAATGTAGTAAGCTAGCCGTTGGATATGATCTTGTTTGCACACTAACACCGAGCTAATTTCCTGCACAGAAACATCCAAGTAGATAAATAAGTCTTCGTGATCGAAAGGTTTCGATAAGATAGGTGGTCGGTCTAAGTGATTCAGGAAGTCCTGGAATGCGATGATGCACTCCGGTATCCACGAAAAGTTGTGCTTCCCTTTCCTGAGGAAGTCGAAAAAAGGAATGCACTTATCGGTTGCTTTGGATATGAATTGACTTAGAGCAGCAACTTTTCTGTTTAAGCTTTGAACATCTTTGATGCTCTATGGGGGTTGAATATCCTGGATAGCTTGAATTTCTTTAGATTTGTCTCAGTTCCCCGTGAATTGACAATGAATCCCAGGAATTTTCCCGATGCAACGCCAAAAGTACATTTCAAGGGATTGAGTTTCATGCCATATTTACGGAGAATGTCGAACATTTCCACAAAGTCATTAACATGATCATTTGACACTCTCGTTTTCATGAGCATATCTTCCATGTAGACCTCTATGGATCTCCTGATTTGGTGCTTGAACATTAAGTTGACTAGTCGCTGATAAGTGGCTCTAGCATTCTTGAGACAAAAGGGAATAACAACATAGTAATAGAGCCCAAGATTGGTGATGAATGAAGTGTACTCCTGATCTGGAAGGTACATTTGAATTTTATTCTAGCCTGAGTACGCATCCATGAAGGAGAGAAGCTGATAGCATGCGTTTGAATCAACAAGTTGGCTGATCTTTAGGGGTGGGAAGCTATCTTTTGGACAAAATTTATTCAAGTCCGAGTAATCGACACACGTTCACCACTTCCCATTTGATTTTCTGACCAAGACCATGTTAGAGACCCATTTTGGTTAAAGGACATCGTTGATAAAAGCGTTGTCGAATAGCCTATCCATTTTCTCCTTCAGTGCCACCGACATCTCTATTCTTAAGGTTCGACGCTTTGGTTTGACTGGAAAATTCTTTCGGTTGATGCGTGATTTAGTCAATAAAATGCCAACACCAAATCCGAATAACAATCACATAGTATACGAACAATTCCAAGGGAATCTAGACATAGAATGCAGACATGTAAAGGAACACGCAAGTTTTATAGTAGTTCAGCAATCGGGCCTATGTTCACTTATTGTAATCACTTGCTTATATTGTACAACTACAATTACATTTTATTTTTTATCAATGAAATTTGAGGAGAAAGAAATTATATCTGAATCCAACATATTTCCACCGTAGGAGAGTCCAAAAAAGATCCTTAAAAATGTCCATCTTTAGATGTACTTATAGGTGCTCCACCCTTTGGATCATATACAGTGGGAATACCACGTCCAAAATGAGAGAAGGTTGGTTCGGCCCAACCCAGCGCGCTATGGATCGGTCCCAGTCCAAGGGAGCGTGTGCCGATCCAGGTTCATTCGTAGTGGCTGATCTGAGCCAAGTCATCTAACAAAATTGAAGTGAACAATGTCATACCGATCCGGGGTATAGCATAAATACTGATCTAATCCCTTCGATGTTATAGCATGGAATTATGTTGCACCGATCCAAGGCGAATCTAATAATATCGATCTGATGCCCATCTAATTCATACCGATCGGAGGCAATCTTGCCAAGCCCGAACTGGATATGATCGATCCAGGGTCGTGTTGTCACACCGATCTGAGCTCTTGTCCTTGAGAACTCTAAGTGTATATCGATTCCTTCTCTTAATCCATGCACTTCCAAGTTGATGTGTGTCTATTCTCAAATCTTTAGTTATCTAAAGGTCGTAATCGAAAGTGTGACGACCTCGCAAAAAGATAAATTAACAATTACCCTCAGAACATGTCTTTCTCATTAAGATGTGTTTTGAATCCATTTAGCATCTGCAATCTCTCAAGAATTAGGAATAGCTTTTCAGGAGCTAATCTTATATGACTTGGCCTTTGATATATGCGAAAGTATTTGGCTTGAATTCCATGGCTTTGAATTTGTTTTGTACTTCTAGAGTTTTGTTTGCTCCGATTTTTTCAGTTTGAAACGTTCAACTGTGCCGAATATATTGCAATTTTGCCGATCTTTTTCTAGAATAAGATTCGTATAAATTTTTTGACTTTGAATTAATATCCTACGGCTATTTGGAGATAAAAGAAACTTGAACAGATACTATGCTTGATTTGCCATATATTTGAACTGATGCTACACTTTAAATCATTGTTGTGTTTAATCTATTTGAAACTGCCTTATATACTGCTTGCACCATATGCCATACTAATAAGAACTGATACTATACTAATCATTATGCTTTTGTATGCCATATGGCTTTGTTGTGTAATTGTGGCAACTATCGTTTCACTTAAACTTGCAGCTTTGTCTTGTGTATCATATTGTTACCAATTTTGTTCATTCGTTCTTGGTACTTATACTTGAAATTTGGTCCTCCTTGATCATAAGAACAGATACTATACAGGTAAGAACAATTGCTAGACTTATTGAACTGATGCTGCACTTTGTAATTTGGGGTCTTTGCTAATCTAAAATTATGCTTTGGAGTATCCTTGTTTGAGCCTGCTATATGTCATGCTAAATCATGTTATATATATGCTCGTTGTACACATGCATGTTCCATTGTGTTTATGGCTGCACCATATTCCTGTGTGCCTCTTGTATCTCGAGTTGTGTTTGGCTTGGTGTTCCTTGTATATGTTGCAGTATATGTGACATGCTGTGTTCATCTTGCTGTTGTACATGTATTATTGTTATGACCCATAAACGTTGGCAATTCTTGTAGCTTTTTGCTGCTACTGTGGCATCTTTCTTTATTCTGAACCATTTCAGTTTTGTGCTTGTCATTTAAAACTGCCTTGCTTCCTTTTAGTTTGCCTTTTCTGTTGTGCCAATTTTGTTGCCATTCGCATGTTTTAGTTGTCGTACATTTATATTGAATTATTTACGAGCATGTGCTCTTCTTGTTACTTCCAGTATCAACCAATAAGCTCATGCACTTCTGGTTCAACATGTATTGACTTTTGGTAGTATATTTTTGTACACTCATGCATGTATTTTTTAGCTGCACTTTTGTATATTAGTTAAACTTGGTTGGACTTGATCATATCTGGATTTGCCATGCCATGCCCCATGCTTAAGTGTTGCACTTGTGTATGGACTTAGTCATTTCGATTTGCATTGCTCTGCCCATTTTGATTCACACATATCCTACACATTATATATATATATATTGTGTGTATACACACAACTATATGTGTGTATATTTATCATATATGCACAACATTTATATTTGTGGGCTATTCGAATGACAGACATGAATCTTCTATCAGCAGACCACTATATTTGAGTTGTGGCTGTTCAGAATCAGCTAATTTCAAATGCTGGTTTTGATCAGCAAACCAGTGTACTTGTGTCGATGTTGATCTGTGAGCACTAGGGATACAGTCTGCCTTGTAGTATTTACAATGTATCACTATGAATATTGCAAGTAGTCTAGATTCAGATAAGTGTATATATATATATCAGACCAAATCTAGAAAAATGATGAGAAACACACCAAAATGATGAGGCAAATAAAATTTAAAATAAATTTATATTTGCTTGTACTTAAAACTATTTTTTTCAGTTTACTGTGTGTGTTTCTATGATAGGTATACAAGTGACTTGGACTGGATTGGAAGTACGTGTAGACTCATTGTCAGTGAATGTATATGTAACTGTGTATGAGTCTATATATGTAAACAAAGTGATACTAAGTGAACTGTAATGAGGAATATCTGCGTAGATTGTAGACATGAATGAATGATTGTACTATTATTCGTATTAAACTAATTGATTGAAATAAAATATATTTGTGTTGATTGATTCAATCTGTCTATTTTGTTTGAATTCTTTTAGTAGTACAATTTCATGCCTTATATATACATGTATAATCTGAACAGAAATATCCAAACATATTTATGTGAATTGTAAATAGTGGAGTCATGTATATGTACTATTTCAACTGTAGAAATAAAATACGTATTTGAATAAAAATACTATTTGTATATTCAATTCTGTGTAGTAGCATTTTATTCAATATAAATATATATTGAATAAAATGGTTCAACTTGGTCAATAATTTCAATTTTTGAATAAATTACCAAAAATGATTTTTGTTTTCACTAAAAAAATGGCTCAAACACCAATGGTACGTGAACCGTACTTCACTGATGTGGTTAGAAAGTAAATGGAGCCGCAATCAACAAAGATTAGAAGTAAGAAATGCGAGGAAAGTAAAATGGAGAGAAGGTTTTAGAGTGGTTCGGCCCTAAGCTAGGCCTACATCCACTATGAAGGTAGCTTGCATTCTCATAACGATGATTACAAGGCATAAAATCACTCTTTATATATACACCTTCCCTCTCTTACAACATATTCTCTCTCTCACATATAGATCTCACTTAGATTCACAGAATTCAATGGAGAAACGGTGAGACTAGCGGTAGAAAAGGATAAGTCAGCGGAGGAGAAGGAGAATATCCTTGTTTGAGAGGAGGATGAAGGAGAATCTTCAATCTCTTTGCCACTTAGGTGATCTCAATGGATGCCATGGTCAAATGGATGAAAGATCTTCAGATGATAATGATGATTGAGATGCTAAGGAATGGTGGAAGGGAGAATTTAACAGCACTTCGTGGTGGCAAGGAGTCCATCCCCTTTACGGTGGAAGCCATGGCCTATTTATAGGTGAGCCTCCATGGAGAAATGAGCTGAAAATCATATATGCAGGCTGCGGGTCGCTCTTCCCATTAATTACTAAAATGTCATCACCTAGTTGTGGCCAACCGTTGATAGCTGTATCCAACTGTCCTGTGCGAAGTACTTCATAGGAGCGAGCGATTGCATAGATCCGAGCAGCTTCAACGGGCGGTTAGGTAATGAGTACACGGGCGACTGGTCAGAGCTTTTGGATTGATGTATGGGCGACCGACTGAGCGCCATGTTAAGACATTTAACGATTGACCGATAGATGGTATCTGGTTGATGCAGCTATATCTGATTGTAGATGAACAGGCGACCAACACCGTAGTCTGTAGATGAGCGATCAAGGCTTGTAGATCAAAATGTGTGACCCTTCAGGAGTCGGTATCTGACCAGCCGATAGGTAGCATCTGATTGAAGCATTAGTGATTGGCTGAGGAATGAGCGAGCGGCTGGGGTTGCAGTTTATGAATGGACACAGGATTCGTGTGCGACCTCTGGTATCTTTGGGTTTCCTACTCAAGAGATATGTACGACCGATCAGGATAGTATGAACGATCAACTACAGAGTGGAATGTGTAACCGACACAAATTCTCCTCCTTGTCTTGCACGACCGACCTCTTTTGATATAGGAACATGCGACTAAGAAGAAGAAGAAGAACAGGCGACCTCTTATTGTATTTGAGCTGTACTGTCCATCAGTCTTAGTATGATGTATGACCCCTCTGTATGGTCAACTTGTACCTGACCACGTTATGATGAGGGAATGACCTGAATGGTCTGATAAGCGGAGCATGCTATGTTTATGCACGAGTGGTCTCCCAAAGTGTTCAAGTCGTGATGCGCCCAGGTTTCCTGATGTTCAAGCAATCATCTCTTTTTTTTGGTATGACTGACCGAACCTTCACACCATGCTTGACCCTTAACTAGTGTGGAACGACCTTCCTCCCTTACTCAATCCGAGTTGGTGTGAACGACCTTGGTATGAGTCGTGCGAGTTGTGTGATACTCGACCGATATGAATGTCTATCTTGTGGTTTCTATGCTTGTTCATCGAAGATTTTTAAGGGATAAACAATTTTAAAATTGAAAATAGCAATTTCAAGAGGGGTTTTTGAAATATCAATGCAAATTGAAAATCAGTTTCAAAAATCAATCAGTAGAATATGAAATTTTCTAATACTTCTAAGACTGATTGCTCCTAGACAATTTTATAACCACTTGTATATGTAATTCAAATTACCTATGGAATTTAATGAAATATAGTCACCGATTTTTCAACTCATTGTCCAATCACCAAGATACTCAAACGAGTCTTAACAAATCAATTTGCTTTATCAGAGCATCAAAAAATCAGTGTCGAAGTAAGAGTCACAAGAGAATTTTTCATTGTATCTTAACAAGCACAAGAAACAGTTAATGATTCAAATTATTTGAAATCACTTGGTAAAAAATTATTTTTAGAATTCAAATCCATAAATTATAATCATGAAATACAACAATCAACCAAAAATGATTTCAAAATCAAAATAGTCAAGCCAAATCAAAAACTATGAAATTTTCACAACTAATCAATCATAGCTTTCAAGCAGTGCACTGTATTGGGTGCAGTTTTTCAATATTTTCCAATGTAGAAGAAACTCAAAATAGCAAATAAGTATGAAATTTCATTAGATTTCTAGAACATCATAAATTTTAAAATTCTGATTAACAGTGTTCAAGATATGCTCAAAATACTACAACATTGTTAGAAATTCAACTACTAGTCTAAAAACTAAACTTTAAATAAACTGCATTTTTCCATCAATTTAAGTTAAGAATATGGAGATACTAAAAACATAAAAGTTGTAGAAAATTGAATCTAATTTCTCAATTTTAAGTTAAGAAGCTCAAGAAATGTCAAAAATACTATGGTAGTGTCAATATAAATCGGCATCAATAAGAGAATAAAAACACGAGTTTAGATATCATACCTGACTTACCATAATCGATGTGAACCAATGAATCTCCAACTCAGAAATCTATGGATAAGGAACTCCATTAAATAATATGGAAAATTTCGAATTTTATCTCTCTTAAGCATATTTGTTCCTTAGCCTCCCTCGATACCTAAATATTTATAATATCGAGTGGTCTAACAATGACTGTTTTACCACTCTTAGCTTCATTTACACATTTTGGTACCCAAACCTGTTTATATAACAATCCATTACTATCCATTAAAGTGCCCTTAGGAATCCAAATTCTTTTATTCTTAATCGGATTTATTTTATTATCATTTGGGATCCAAATTTGTTTAAATGGGATGTTTCCAAACAAGTTCTTGTCTTGTTTATGATTTAAAAATCCTTTGAAATTATTCGAGTCCTATTTGATCTTTTCCAAAGTAATTTGAAGGATTTTTAAAATCGCTAGAATCTCGCTTTACAATTTGATCAAATTTATTAAAACCGAGTCCTTTCTTACTCTTGACAAAAAATTGGTTTTTTAACAACATATTCAACGGTTTTCCCCCTTTATAAAATTTAGCCAATATCGATTCAATTCGTTGAATTTTAGATTTAAGATCACTAATTTTCTTCCATTAAATGTGAACAACAATCTATAGCGATCTTTCTCCTTTCAACATCATTTTGTTTCAAAACCATATTTTCATTCAAGCATTTTAATTTTCGCATTGGACTCAAAAATCTCACTTTCAAATCGTTTACGTTTTTCAATTTCAAGTTTTTTAAAATCCTTGAATTTTTCAATTTCTTTTTCAAAATTGTGATTTATACAAGTAATTTCAAATTCGTTATTTTACAAAATCACGTTTCCGTTTTCAAGGGCTTTGAAATTTTCTTTTACTTCAAACAAACCTTTTTGAAAAGTCGTGCATTTATCGCACTTGAGATTTTCGATTTTCTCGGTTTCAATTTCAACCTCATTCAAAACCAATTCGATTTCCAAAGAACTTTTTCTCTAAAATTTCAAGTTTGGAATTTTTAACCTTCTTAAACCTATCCAACTCCTTCTATAAAAAGTCGTTTTTTGTTTTTAGTTCAATCTCGTTTATTTTTAAAAACACAATTCCCTTTCCAAGCTTTTGAAACTTTTCACTGAGATGAACTAAATCATTTTCCAAATTTAAACATTTCATGCAATTCGAGTTTTCGATCTTTTTAACGTTTCTAATTTTAATTCCAAATCATGATTTTTACTGGTTAACTCAATATTTTCAGATTTTAATTTTTTGTTTGTCAATTTGAGACCATCAACAGTTTTAGCTAATTTTTCACAAAGAAGAACTAACTCTTCAAAGGAAATTCATCGTGTTCATCATCTGTTGAGTCTTCATCTCCATCATCATCTGATTCATCTTTTTTAAATCCTGTCAAGCATAATTCTGAAACTGAGTTGATTTTCGGAGGTTTTGAGCTATTGTTGTCTTTTCTTCCATAAAACGCATCGAGAGTTTTCCAGATTTCCTATGCGGTTAGACAATGGGAGATATGTTTAAACCGATCATCATTAATATAGGAATATAAAATGTGCATAGCACGAGAATTAATTATAAAATCATTCTTATCTACCATATCACATCCATTTTTAATAATAACCCAACATCTAATATTAATAAATTTTTAAATAAATTTCCATTTTTAATTTCCAATTTAAAAATCTATTCCATCAAAAATAGTTGGGGTTATACTGTAAAAATTCTCGCTAGATTGACAACTATAAAACTCACTGTTAGGGAAACCCATGACTCTAAAGTTATTTTAAAATAAAACATACTTGCTTGATACCACTTGTAGGATCTAAATTAACCTTAGAGAGGGGGTGAATATGGTTTATCACAGTTTTCGCTGAGTAATAAATATAACAACACAGATAATAATCAGAGTTAATGCGGAAAAATAAATAACACACAGATATACCTAGCTTCGGCAAAACCCTGCCTACTGCGCATTCCCCAAGGTTTCTACTAGGAATTAAAACAATCTCTACGCTTAGAATCCTCTGTAAACTCGCGACACCTGCTCCCAACTGTTCTAATCCTATGTTAAAAACCTTGCATTGATCTTTATCCTTGAGATCAGATTTCCCCGAATTACAAACCCGTGATTCGTCTCCCTAGTATAGACAAACTAGAAAACTTCAATTTGTTTTACAAAATCAAAACACTCAAAAACAATAATAAGCAATTTTAAAACCCTAGGTCCTTTATAACTAGGTTTATCCCTAAATAAAAATGTGTCGGCCCTTTTATTTGCTTTTTTGTTATAGCACTTGAAATAAAAATGTCGGCTCCCCCGTTTTTAATCAATGGCCACCGATCTAGGGTTTTGTGTTCATCTCCAAAACGCGACAGCAGACGTGTTGAAAATTTTCCCTTGAAGCTTTGATTTATCCTTGTTGTTGTTGTATCTAACAGTTCTACGATTTTTTTTTTTGATGATAACAAACATATATTTATTTTTATAAATGTGTTTGTAATTGTACCGTTACACTACATCATAGACAGAATATAATATTTATATTTAAATAGAATACTACTGTACAAGAATTTAAATATTCAAACAGTATTTTATTTAAATATAATATTTTATTTCAACATCTCAACAGTACAAATTTATAACTCCACTATTTGTACAACTCACTACAATTCAGTACATTCATATTCAATCTTATTTGTATACATTGCTCCTCACTACAGTTCACTCAGTCACTCAGTTGTACATATTCATTCATACACTCAGTTTCAGTCACTCACATATACACTGACACAGTTTTGTCTTCTACCAATCTTCACAGTCGGTCCAGTCTTCTACTTACCTGTCTCAAACAGAAACACACGCACACACACACACACACAAAGTAATCTGGAATAGAAATAATTTTAAATTCTAGAAAATGTAGTTTTCATTATAAAAACTTATTTAACACAGAATTTTGATGTGTTTCTCATTATTCTTCATGACTTGATCCGATTTATATATCCATCCATCTGTGTCTAGACAGCATGTGATATTCACAGTAATACACTATAAATACCACAAGGCAGGCTGTATACTCTAGTGCTCACAGATCAGCCTCAACACACTACATTGGTTTGCTGAGCAGAACCTACGTCATAATTAGCTAATTCTGAACAACCACAACGTGGTTATAGTGGTCTGCTGATAGATATTTGATGTTTGACATTCGAATAGCCTAAATACAAATGTTGCATATACATGATACATGTATACACGTATACACATACGAGTGCGTGTATATACACATATGTTATGCAAGTGCACGGGAATGAAGAAGTGCAACCACAAACAAGTCAAAGTGCCACAACAGCAAGTCTAAGGAATTCGGTTCAAATGCCAAGAGCCCAACATACATATACATATACATAATTGTGTGCGTGTGTGTGTATGCATGTGGACAGTATGGTCATGGGAAAAAGACAAAGTATAACAGCCATGGTCAAGCAGTTCTCATGTTCATGTTCATGTATTTCAACTCAATGCATATTCAAGGAGATGACTCATGCTAGCATGGTTCAATTTCAAGTACACAATGAACAGTGAACACAAGTCAGGCTCAACATAACTGGTTTTGATGCAGCAAGACTCAACAAACAATAAAGCAGCCAGCCAGTTTTTCATCAATACAAGACTGAAAGTAGTAGGTTAGTCAACACAGTGTCGAGCTCAAAACAGTAGAGAACAAGTCAAATGTGAAGGGCAAAAACTGTGTACAAGCATGGATGGTGGTGTATAGATATGAGATCAGTTCAAATGGACATAGCAGTATGGTATAAATGCATGCAACAAACACAACTGGTGCATGGTTCAACAATACTGTTCATCAAATACATGTGCAACAAAACTCAAGTGTCAAGCACAGCAACTCAAATTCAATGGTAAAGGCAACATTTACAGGTTCATCCAATATGCTAGCATGGTCGAAGCAGTTTCAGAACTTATATATAAATGGTGCAACAAATCAGGTGAACTCAAACTTAAGTGAACAACAAGTAAAAAACTGGACTAGTGAGAGCTTGGGCAAATACGTACACAAGCATTGACTACATGGGAATGTAACATCATACAACAATATGTTTGGAAATCAATTCAATCTTGAATGTAAATATGGAAATATGTTTTCTTTTCAGAAATTTGCGAAGTAACAAATAAATTGAAGTCAAAACTAGAAATACTTTATCATAGAAGAACAGATCATCAACTCATTTCAGGAAAGATTGTTCCACTTTAAAACCGAGTATAATGTTTGTTTGGAAATCAATAAATTTTCACAAAGGAATTAAGACGACCAGATTCTTAAGGAGAAAAGTTCATGTCTGCATTCATGCAAGTGATATTTTTCAAGGGACCACAATTTCTTGTATAACTGTTTCCAGATTTGCATCTCGGCAAAATTAATTCAAGGCAACGCAAAGGAACAAAATCACGCAGCAAGAAAAATGGGAAACAAGCACAAACCAAATCAAGCCAACATTCACGCAACAATCAAAACCATGCAAGCCGATTAATACATGGCAACAAAGAAGGAAATCGCGCAAGATGATTACACACAAAATTAGGATCAAATCATATTTGGGAAATCTGAGCAATTATAGGATTTCTATATCCTATACAAACACTATTTCATCACAAACATCGACTATCGAAAAAACAAGCCACGAATTCAAGAGCTCAAAGAAATCAACTGAGAAATACTCACTTTGTTTTCGATCATGTCCAAATCGCCAAACAAGAGAGCCAGAAGATTTCGATCACCAAAGAAATATTTTTTTTGACAAAAGATTCACGACGCGATTTGGGGAAAATTTGAAAAAACCCTAATTTCTTTAGTTCGTCCGACATTGTGTTTGAAGACAAAGCATAGAACAAGGGGTCGTCTACTATTATCATTATAAAAGGCGGTTTTTTATTCTTGTTTTAATTATTTTGTTTGAATTTAGATTTGTAAAACAAATCTAGGCTTTCTATTTTGTCTGTAAAACTAGGGTTTTTGTTACAGGGTTTGTAACGGGGAAAAAAAAATCTGATTTTGGGGTTAAAATCGATACAGGGTTTTGAGCGTAGAATTAGTGCAACTAGAGCGAGATTGTGAGGCCTTTTGTGTAGCACCTAGTAGAAACTTGGGGATAAGTTTTGAGCGTAGGGTTAGGACATTTAGGCTAGGAATTGTCGCGAGTTTACAAGTGTTGTAAGCATTATAATAGTTGACTAATATCTAGTAGAAACCTTGGGGAATGCAGCAGTAGGCAGGGTTTGCCCAAGCTGGGTAAAATCTCTATGTTATTCATTTTCTGCATTTATTTTATCTGCTGCAATCTGTTCTGTGATCTGTTTTAATATCTAGAATTATTTTAATAAACCCTATTCACCCCCTCTAGGGTTAATCTAAATCCAACAGCTCTCTGGTCACTGAATTTGGCTCCGCAATTGATCGAAAAATATTCAAATCTTCGTGAATTTTTTTAATCTATTTTTTCGACTTTACTGCTTGATTTTTCGATGATTAAATGTCGATGATGGTGTGGTTAATTTATAGGATTAACAATCCAAAATAATCTCTGATTTTTTATATGACTCGGTCTTTGATATATGCGGAAGTATTGGGCTTGAATTCCATGGCTTTGAATTTGTTTTGTACTTCGGAGTTTTGTTTGCTCCAATTTTTCCAGTTTGAAATGTTCAACCTTGTCGTATATATTGGAACTTTTGCCGATCTTTTTCTGGAATAAGATTCGCATGAATTTCTTGACTTTGAATTGATATCCTATGGCTTCCTGGAGATAAAAGAAACTTAACAAATATAATGCTTGATTTGCCATATATTCGAATTGATGCTACACTTTAAATCTTTGTTGTGCTTAATATATTTGAATCTGCCTTATATACTACTTGCACCATATTCCATGCTGATAAGAACTGATACTATACTAATCATTTTTCTTGCGTATGCCATATGACTTTGCTATATAATTGTGGCAATTGTCATTTCACTTAAGCTTGCTGCCTTGTCTTGTGTATCATGTTGTTACCTGCTTTGTTCATTTGTTCTTGGTACTTGTACTTGAAAGTTGCTCCTCCTTGACCATAAGAATAGATACTGTACTGATAATAACAGTTGCTAGATTATTGAACCTGCACTTAATTTGGGGTCTTTGCCGATTTGAAATTATGCTTTGGGGTATCCTTGTTTGAGCCTGCTATGTGTCATGCTGAATCAGGTTATATATATACTCATTGTACACATTCCCATGCCATTGTTCTCATAGTTGCACCATATTCATGTGTGCCTCTTGTATCTCGAGTTGTGTTTGGCTTTGTGTTCCATGTATATGCTGCACCATATGTGACATGTTGTGTTCATCTTGTTGTTATACATGTATTATTGCTATGATCCATAAACGTTGGTAATTCTTGTAGCTTTCTGTTGCTCATGTGGCATCCCTGTTTATGCTGAACCATTTCAGTTTTGTGCCTGTCATTTAAAACTGCCTTGCTTCCTTTTAGCTTGCCTTTTTGTTGTGCCATTTTTGCTGGCATTCACATGCTTTAGTTGTTGTACATTTATATTGGGGGATTTTCACTTAAAGGGCTTATTTGTTCAGGGTAATAAGTTTTAAGGACATCACTTCTGAAAAATTAGTTTTAAAGACAATTCTGCACGAAAAAGATAAAAGTGGTTATATTTTTACGTTATACAGAATAAAGATAACCGGTTTTATCTTTTTTCTATATAACTTAAAAAGATAACCGTTTTTATCTTTTTCGTGCAGAATTGTCCTTAAAACTAATTTTCCAGAAGTGTTGTCCTTAAAACTTATTATCCTGAACAAATAAGCCCTTTAACCTAATTTCCACTTTATGTTTAATTATTTACGAGCCTGTGCTCTTCTTGTTGCTTCCAGTACCAACCAATAAGCTCATACACTTCTGGTTCCATATGTTTTGACTTTTGGTAGTACATTCTTGTACACTCATGCATGTATTTATTTAGCTGCACTTTTGTATATTAGTTAAACTTGGTTGGACTTGATCATATCTGGCTTTGCGATGCCATGTCCCATGCTTGATTGTTGCACTTGTGCATGTACTTGGTCATTTCGATTTGCATTGCTCTGTCCATTTTGATTCATGCATTTTCATGCACGTTATATATATATATATATATGTGTGTGTGTGTGTGTGTGTGTGTGTGTGTACACAACTGTATGTGTATACATGTATCATATATGTGCAACATTTATATTTGTGGGCTATTCGAATGACAAACGTGAATTATATATGCATTGTGGCTGTTCAGAATCAGCTAATTTTAAATGCTGGTTCTGAGAAAACAGTATAGTTGTGTCGAGGTTGATCTGTGAGCACTAGAGATACAGTCTGCCTTGTAGTACTTACAGTGTATCACTGTGAATATTACAAGTAGTCTAGATTCAGATATGTGTGTGTCTGTGTGTCTGTGTGTGTGTGTGTGTGTGTGTATATATATATATATATATATATATATATATATAAGACGAAGTCTAGAAAAATGATGAGAAACACACCAAAATTCTGAGGCAAATACAATTTAAAATAAATTTATATTTTTCTGAAAGGCAAGTAAACTTTTATTCATACTAAAAACAAATTACAAAGAACTAACAAGATATCAACACAACTTGTACT
The DNA here is from genome assembly GCA_030737875.1 of Allium sativum. Classification (NCBI taxonomy): domain Eukaryota; kingdom Viridiplantae; phylum Streptophyta; class Magnoliopsida; order Asparagales; family Amaryllidaceae; genus Allium; species Allium sativum. The sequence continues at coordinate 44,059,476 of CM060915.1, read as the reverse complement.
TTAGCTATACAACACACTATTTTCACTCGACTATACAGTATTGAGAAAAAAAAACAAAGACAAAAATACAATTGAAACCCAGAAAAAATTCAACATGACAAGTCATATACTAATATCCATCCACTGGTATTCTTTCAAATAGCTTCGCAGATTAATTAGATCCATTACAGAAGCACTTACTGTATCATTCATCTAACCTGAACATCTTTTAGAATTATGGCATTCATATTAGAATATAGTTGACTAGTTGTTCCCAATCCTTTCCCAAAAACCCGATTATTCCTTTCAGTCCAGACAAAATAAATAAATCTCGTTAAAATTTTCAACAACATTAAAGATTTATTTGTTCTCCATCTAGTTGCCTTGAAAACAGTGAAACATTCAAATTTGTTGGAGTTAGAGGGTCTATGGTAACCACCAGTTGCCAGTTTCCTGCTCCAAACTCGAAAGGCATAATTGCATTCAAAGAACAAATGCACATTAGTTTCTACTTCACTCCTACATAGAACACATTGATTATCAGATATAATACCAATTGAACAAAGCTTTTCTTTAGTTTTCAACGCATAGGCCATTACTTTCCATAGTAGAAAATTTCTTTTGTCGAGCTTCCCACATTCCAAATCTTGTTAGACCATGCAAAGGATTGCCTATCACCATTCATCAAACCATAAACAAGCCTAACAAAATGATTATCTCCATGCCACAAAACTGTTTTATCTCCAAGAGGGTTAAATTTATCAGAAATGTCTTTCCAAAGTTGCCTTAAGATTGTCGAACTGAAGTATGGTAAAACCAGATGATCATCATGAATAAAATCATTCACTGTAGCACATTCTGGTTTACCAGTATTCACCCTTAAATTGTAATCCACCACATTATTCAGAATCAAACCAGGCATGGCCCATGGGTCATTCCAAAATGATACACTAGGAATTTTCCTGTAATTATATTGAATATAGGGTAAAAAGGAATCCCTGAGCTTGAGAATGCTACACCAACTCCAACTAAAATTTTGCGCAACTGCCATTGACCAAAAGTTCTTACTCCCTACTAAGTTGTGATGAATCCATTTTGCCCTAAAGACACTTATCATCAGTGAAAAGCCTATCAAAATATCTTGACATGGCAGCCTTATTCCATAATAATAAGTTTGTTATACCTAGTCTACCATGCTCTTTAGCATCATAAAGTTTATTGAAAGATATTGGCACCATCTTTTTAGAAAATGGATCCCCATGCCATAAAAATTTATTAAAAGCATTTGTTGTCATATTAATAAGCTTTACAAGAAGCACATAGTGACTAGACCAATAGGTGGTGATTGCAGTAGCTACATATTGAATCACAGTAAGCCTATCTGCCTAAGATAACTTACAAGTAGGCCATTGCTGCAATTTGTTGATCTTCTCAAATAAAGACAAACATTTATCCTTTGTAATTCAAGAGCTAATAAGTGGAAGACCTAAATAAAAAACATTAATGGCAAGTCTAATAATCCAGCATAAGAAATAATTTCCTCTTTCTTATCAATAGGCAACCCAACAATCAAAATGTGAGACTTATTCAAATTAATCTGAAGGCCAGTTAATGAATTAAACTTGTGCAAAGTGGACAGGATACATTGGATATTAGGAATAGTAGGTTTGGTGAAGATTATAAGGTCATCAACAAAGAGTAGATGTGTAATAAGAGGTACCTTGCAACGAGGATGAAGCTCCAAATTGCCATCTTCAACCTGCTTAATCAAAAGAGAATTTAATAGCTCCATAATTATTACAAAGAAATACGTAGAGTTAGGATCACCTTGCCTTATCTCATGAGTCCCCTTGAAAAAACCATGTAGACTACCACATCTTGAAATAGAATACATGGGTGATGATATGCATGTGTAGATCAAAGCCAAAAGGCAAGGGAAAATTCATTCGATACATGAGAACAACAATTGAATGTCATGATACTGAATCGAATGCCTTCTTTGTTCCAGTTTACTTGTATTTGCTTGTATATGTAAGTGTGTGTATTTAAATTATTTTTGTATTTGCTTGTATTTATATGCTTGTATTTAAATCCAAGCCAAAATAAATTTATATTTGCTTGTATTTAAATATGTTTTGTTCCTGTTTACTGTGTGTTTCTGTGACAGGTATAAAGGTGACTTGGACTGGATGTACGTGAAGACTCCGTGCCAGTGAATGTATATGAACTATTTCATGTCTTATCTAAACAGAAATATCCAAACATAGTTACATGAACTGTAAATATTAGAGCCAATAATATGTACTATTTCAACTGTTGCAATAAAATATTCTTTTGAATAAAAATACTGTTTGTATATTCAATTCTATGTAGTAGCATTTTATTTAATATAAATAGTTATTTTTATATGTGATGTATGAAATATAAGTTTTACAAACACATTTATATAATAATATATACATTTGTCATCATCAAACAAAAATCATATTGTCTTACTCAACATATCAGTATAACAGGACATTTAATCTGAGCCAGAAGAAGCAGATGCATAACGTATCAAATAATATACTTCCAAGGAGAGCTATTAAAAAATATATACTACGTAAAGGCTAAACATACTTCCGCATATCAATTGATAATAATCAACACAAAGAACATTCAAAGATAAATCCATGTATCAGATAACAAGTAGTTGATTTTTTTTATATAGGAACAACAATCTAGAAACTACAAATGTAGCAAGAGAATCAAATTAGCAGACAACATTTAGCGGAAACTTTTCTGAATCTACTGAAGGAAATCCTCTTAAAAATTTGCTGGCAATTCTGCACATGAAAAAATAAAACGAAATTGACAATTAAATACTTGAAATTCTTGTCTATTTAAATAAGGAAACGATTGAAATACTTCAAAAATTCTGTGTTGAATAAAAAGCAGCAAAAGGATTACAACAGTACCTGAAAATCCAATCGAAGAAAAAATATTAAGGGATAAACACCTACTTGCACCCATTGCCATTTGCTAGCCTTCCCCTCTTTCCGGCCTGTGTAAGGGAAAAAATAAAAACATCAAGGTGCCTCAAAGGGTCGGGCTATTGCCATCCCATTATTTTCTATTCACCCCTAGCTAAAAGTAAGTTTTAACTTTTATTTCCAATTTTACTCTTTAGTAGTAAAATAGATATCTTGCCTAGTGTTATGGAACGATTGAAAATAATAAAATCAACCACGTAGAATATTTGAGGTTAAATTACAAATAATATTTAAAATAAAAAACCACAGACAGTGCATGTAGTAGTTATGTATTTGGAGACCGAATAGATCGACAATGCATAGGATTTGCAAATGCTAAATTGCAAATAAATAGATTATCACTTTAGTATGTGTTAATTTAAATAAATTAACGCTCGGATGAAGTGTTAATTACCATAATCAACACTAAGCAATCAATGATGCCGTCTACGAACGTTAATTAATTCGATCAAAACGTTAAGAAGAGAGATGTACAAACAACTACAAGCTTGAAATAAGAAGTAAAGAACAAAAAATCAATAAAATTTAAAATGTAGTACGACATTTTTGAAATAAGCGGAGTGGAAAGAGAAAAATTTGAAGCGTGGATTTTATTTTCTATTTTCTGGGGGGTGAAGAGTATATAGCATGATGTTAATAGACGGACCCCTCTTCAAATTTCTTGTTTAAATATACCAATATTAGTATATCATTATGTTAGAATGATAATGGTAAATTCTAATAAAGTTTACTCTTGTTGAAGTGGAGCCAACTTCCTCTCGATTGCCTTTGCTATTTGCTAGCCCTCTCCTCTTTACGGCCTGAACAAGGGAAAATATTAGAACATCAAGACTCTTCAAATTGCTTGTTTAAATATACCAATATCAGTATATCATCATGTTAAGAATAATAATCGTAAATTCTAATAAAGTCACCCTTGTTGAAGTGGAGTCAATTTCCTCTTGATTGCCTTCATACTCTATGGGAGCCCAATCTGCGTACGTTATTAGCAAGTTCTGCGTTGTAGTAATATGTCAAGGTCATTAAAGACAAAATGAATGGAGCGTAAATCTACAACTTATGGCCAAAAGTCATCGTGTTAGTAAGACTACATCAAAATCAAGATCAGTTTGATAGCAGAAAAAATGAACACTACAAATTCTGCATTCAATAAGCACGTTTTGTAGCTATATATGTATAGAATAACCCAATTCAAGATGTTTAACAAAGACGGGTTCAAGCCAACGCAAGAAGATTGAATCGTTACAGCTTGTAATAAACCTAAGCAATCAATCGGAGAAATTACCAAACATCGAGTTCGATTTGATTAAAATAATGAATCTGCGGCAAACGTTCGAACTTAAAAGGAGAGAGGATCAGGGAGAATGGGTTTGAAATAAAAAAGAGAAATTGAACTGCAGTAAAGAAATGGGAACCCTAACCTAGAGCGAGTTTGCATCATCAAAATATATGACCAATTAATGGGCCTGATAGGAATCCCACTGCCGTGCTATTATGGCCCAATTGTTTTTCCTACCTAGAGCGAGTTTGCACCAGAATATCTTACAAATTGTAGTAAATATATCATTTAGACATTAGCTAGAGCATAATAATGAAAATAACAATTGAGTTTAAACTATTGGATATATGATTGAATTTAATGCTATATTTTTAATTAACTCCCTCTGCTTTTGTAGTTGAGGCTAATCTTTTGTAAAGCACGAGTTTTATAAACAGGAAAATACCTTGAAGGACAAAATGAACAAAAAATTGTTTCATTAGAACAAGGCAAAATTTTGCCTATAAGGACAAGTTTTAGTGTAAAGAGAGAAATTATAGTGGACCCCTAAATTCCTCCATTTACACTGAATTTTGTCCTAAAAGATAAAATTTTGCCCGTTTGTCCTTGTGGAACTATTATTTGTTCTTTTTGTCCTTGAGAGTAAAAACCCCTTTTATAAACATGATACGAGTTTTGAAACAAGCTACTTAACAAACCAACAACATACACTAGTAAGCCGTTACAAACTACTTAAACTGTGGAAGTGGCTGATAATTCACATGCAGATAGCTCACGTGATGAGTTTATTCAATCATTGATGGCTATACTCAAAATAGAGAATGGGGTTATGACCAGAAAAAACAATTCCATGAAGGGTGTAAGCCATCACTCCTTGGCATTTGAGGCTACTTAAAATGTTTTTACTGTTGGTTTGTTAAGTAGCTTGTTGGGCTTTAAAACTGGGTTGTACCTATAGTTTTCTGGCCTGTTGAAGGGTTGAAATTCATGTATAAATTGGGGCAGTGTGTTGCCAATTCAGTGTGTGAAGAATTCAAGCAAATTATCTTTCATTTTATAGCCTGTAAAATCCTTTTCTTTTGGCAAGTTTAAATTCCTGTCTTAGTTAAATCATAGTTCCTAGTTTTTGCAATTTGTTCTTTTCAGTTCTTAATTCCAGTTCATAGTTTAGATTGTTGTCATATTTCTTTAGATTCTTGCTATATTTCCTGTATTTTCTTTCAATTCCAGCACAAGTACCCTCCCAGTACTTGTTCCTATTATCAGTTCTTCATTTCAGTTTATATTTTCCTGTTATTAGCTTAATTAGCCTTTAATCCTTGTATTTCATTTTCCTGCATCTTTCTTCTTACCTGCTCAGTAATTTTCTTTAATTCGTGCCTGAAATCATTCTGTAGCTTCATTATATCATCGCCCTATTTCATCAAATACTTGATAAATACCATTTTCTTGACGTTCATTTCAACGAACACCTCTGTTCAATCACCAAATCTCCACAGACCACCAAAACAATGGCAGCCTACCCAACAGGGGTCTATCACATTAAATAACACTTCCGATTGAGTTAATTCCTTCCCCACCTGTTTAATCATACTTACATATAAAACTAAACAACAATTTAATCTTATCGAAACGATTTGTGTTGCCAAGGTAGTTGATCGGTTAGATAAGTAATGTATAGATGAAAGAGTCTTTTTTCTTTACGGTCCTATAGTAATCTTTTAGATTGGTCTTCTACTAGGCATATGTGTTGTCTGCCAATTTTATATCTTTAATTGGGATAGAGTTTCCGTACTAGTTAGGGTTGTCAACGGATACTTCCAGATACGGATAGTTCTATATCCGTATTCGCATTCAAAACTATTTTCGGATATCGGATATCCATATCCGCGGATATGGACGGATATCGAATAATTATCCTATCCACTAAAGTTGATAATTGCAGAAATGTAAATTAAAATGTTGGGCTTAACATGATACCTTTTTAAGGTCACAAATTATAAAAGTTATAGAAAATCAATAAATATATTGATAATAAACAGTTTTGAGCAGTAATATGTAATAAATGCATAAAACATAAATTATTAACTTAGGGAAACAATAAATTATCATTATTTATTATGCTAAAATACATATATAATAAGCTATAATTTTGACAAGAACCGGACAGATAATTTTCGGATGCGGATACCATCATATCTGTATCCACATCCGCTTTTCCGGATATCGGATATTTATCCGCTTTTCGAATACGGATGCGGACGGATTTCATATTTTTTGGGTATTCATTGACAGCCCTAGTATGAGTGAGTTTTAATGAGTTCTGTCACTTATTGTGAGTAGTACTAATTCTAAGGATGTAAAATCATATATATATATATATATATATATATATATATATATATATATATATATATATATATAATAAAGTACCAAGTTTCTAAAAAAATTAAATAATTAAATAAAAAGAAGTGGTTGTCGGAGGCTCAGATGCATCAAGGATCAATGTTAGCATGTTTTCCTACTAATTTTCCATTAATCTTGAACTGTTAATTATTTTTCAACTTCTCCATCAAAAATTAAGGAGACATCGGTTTCTCTCTGTTGAAAACCCTAAATTTCCTCTGATACTCATGACATCTTCTCCGTCAAAAAAGTTCAAGCTGATCATTTAATCTCTCTTTCTTCCACTAAAAAGGGTCTTTTATAGAATCCTTTCATCATGTCATATTCATGTGCATCCTTCTGCTTCTGCCATACAAAAGTTTATCAAAATTCAAGTGTGTTAGTAAAGCTTGGTATGAAATTATCTCAAACGATGGCGAATTTGCAAATGATCAGTCGCTTTGTGCTTCTTCGATGTCTTGTGGTGCTATTTTCTCCAATTGCTATAGTAACAAAGTGAGGTTGTTCAACAATTTTGTTTCTCCAATTGGATTCGATCAGTGCCACCACCCTCTCTTTGCAAAACCTACTTACCTGCAATGTAAAAAAATTATCTCCTCATTTTGTGGTCTTCTCTGCATCCTATTTGGCTGCTTCTATCTAACTTAGCCACAGGGGTAGGTGAGGTTATTTGTCTTTCTTATGAAATCGCAGAGCATAAGTTTAATATAGGTTTGCCATTTGACCCATCGACTGAGCCAAACTGCTACCAATTAGTCCAACATTTTTATCGTGACATTGAGGTTGGATATGAATTCAATGTATATTCTTCAAAGCTATGTCAGTGGGTACGATCTAAAGAAAAAAAATTAGAGGGCGTAAGTGTTCAAAAGCCGTATGAAACCCATAGAGTCGTGGTACAGTCAAGACTTGGGAACGTGGAATGTACGTATCACATGCACGAAGATGGATTCAAAATGCATGAAAGTGCACGTGTTGGATGAAATGGAGAAGACATGGGAGACTAAGTACAATGTAAGTTTGGATATCATGTTCAATTCTAATTAGGATTTCTTATTGGGTTTTTTGCACTCACTTGGAAAGTCTTCAAATCATTCTCCTGAGAGGTTGTTTTTGGTATATGAGGTCGATCCATTTCCGTACGGAGGTGGGAGCAAGTTGTTTTTTAGGGTTAGCACGAAGACAATAGAATTCGTTTTCTCGTACGACTTGAAGTTTGGTAAAGTGACCAGATTAAGCGCGTTTCGAGTGATGGAGAGCAAAAGAGATGAATACCGCGAAGATCATGGTGTTTTTATGTATCACAATAACATGGTTAGGGTTCTAGGAAATTACCTGCAGACAATACATCAGTAGACTTTTGTTTCTGCACTTTGTTCAATTTAATAAGGGCAGTCTATTTGTATATTTGTGTACTGAATTTTTAATTTAGTGATTCCATTTGCTTATGGTTAAGGCTACACTTTTCTTTATGTTTTGATGTTCAATTTGGTAATGCGGTGCATCTGAAACACTTCAATACCTTTTGCAATAGTTTTATTTATTTTGTTTTGAATGATGGTTTCTGCAGCATATAAAGGTTGCATGTATCATGAGGTTGGTACTCAATTCGTTTGCAGAAATGCTGTTGGGATAATATGCTATTATGGATAGTTTTGCAGTCACGTTTTTCTAGCTATAATGTAATCGTAATGGCAAAGAGCACATGGTTTCCTATTTATTTGCGCTTGTGGATACATGGGTGCATGCATTTAATGCAAGTACCCGATAACCTAGTTGATAATTAAACGTTACTGCAGTATCCTTAACTAAGGACACCGCGTGCAACTTATATAACTCTATGACTCTATATGATTGCTTGAGATCTCTAGGTAAAGACAGAAAAGGGAATATGGAGTTAGTTGCACACATAGTTTTGATAACCCTACTGTAAATCAAACCGTGATGATCCAAAATCGAAGGTATTGAAAGATCCGACCGGTTGAACCTAAAAGACGTGCACCTACGAAATATAAGTAAAATTACCCTATTAATGCAAAAAATGTTAGATATCTAGTATACCAAAATAGAGAATTATAAACTCGTCACACAAGTTTATAACTTGAATTTTCACTACTCTGGAATTCAATATTAGCTAATGATAGCAATCAATATGTTGTAATTAATTTACAACAACTACGTTATACTATTTTAAGAAATAGTACAACGTAAAGAATGGAAAGATTATGAAATAATGTATATAAATATACAAAACAAAAATCTAACCGAATGATGTTTGAGGCTTGTCGTAACAATTTCCTTAAGAATTTTATTTTAAAATTCTCCTAAGATACAACAAACGTATTCTGCACGAGATTGTAATGAGTATGTCACTCTATGATGATATATAAGAGTATTAGAGAAGAGAGAAGGAAGTTTGGATTGGAATGAGTTGGTGAGGAAAGTGATCGGTTTTTCTTCTTATTTATAGTTTATCCACATCCCTTCAAACGGTCGCACCCGTACCTCTTCGTATAGTCGCGTCTCTTCTGAACGGTCGTGCTCGTACCTTTTCGTACAGTCGCATCTCTTTCGAACGGTCGTGCTCGAACCTCTTCGTACAGTCGCATCTCTTTCGAACGGTTGTGCTCGTACCTCTTCGTACAGACCCATCTCCTTCGATGAAAGGACGTGTCTTTTCGCGAAGTGTCTTTTCGCTGAAATGTGACCGTTTGGCGAAAGGAAATGCCTTTTCGTGAAGTGTCTTTTCGTGAAGTGTATTTTCGCTGAAATATGACCGTTAGAAAAAATGACCATTGGTGAAAGGAAGTGTCTTTTCGCGAAGTGACTTTCGCGAGGTGTCTTTTCGCAAAGTGTCATTTCATGAAGTGTCTTTTCGCGAAGTGTCTTTTCGCGAAGTGTCTCTTCGCGAAAAACCGTGCTTCTAACAGTCACGTCCTTTCACTGAGCAGTTGCACATGTTCGCTTAAATTATGTGGAACAATGGACAAAGTATATTTCATTCAATACTTATGAATTCCAACAATCCGCCACATGAATGATAATATTCTTTTCCCCCACACAAGGCAAAATATCACATAGTACATATGGAATAATGCTTTATCGTGGATAAGTAGATATTTCACTTTGAACTTTCCCTAGTTAAAACTTATCGGTTCTACTTGGCTAATCGGTGAATTATTTCAACTTGAATTGTCGGCCGTTATTGTATATCCAGACAATAAGCTTTACGAAGCATTGATTCCCTTCTCATCCAATCTATTGGTTGTATTCATTTTGGTCCTGAACATTTCTTGGTTCTGCGAGTGTTATAGAGAATTTAAGCCTTTAAAATTCTCATAGAGCCGACCCAGCTCACACTAACATAGGTGATCGCAACCATTAGGAGTATCCTACATATACCCCCACTTGTTATTTTCAAGATATGGTCATCATTAAAAAACGTAGTTTTAACCTTTTAATACTTCTGTAGGCATGCATTTACATGGTGCACCATAGGAATGGAGTAGGACTATGTCCAAAAATGCATTACGTCTTGAGTTATTCATAACCGATTTGCCTATTGGTCCTAATTCGTGGGATCCCCAGTCGCTAGGATAGGTTTCCGTATAAGATAACTCTTGTTGGTTTAGGCTTTTAAACTCATTCCCCTCGATGCACAATCAATTTTCTCTCTTGATAAACCTTTAGTAAATGGATCTGCTAGGTTATCATTTGTTCTCACATAATCTATGGAAATAGTTCCATTTGAGAGTAACTACCTAACTGTGTTATGGCGTCTACGAATATGTCATGACTTTCCATTATACACAAAGTTTTGTGCTCTGCTTAGCGTTGCTTGGTTATCACAGTTTATGCATATGGCTGGCAAAGGTTAGGGCTAAAAAGGGAATATCTTCTAAAAAATGGTGAAGCCATTCTACTTCTTCGCCTGCTTTATCTAAAGCGATGAACTCTGATTCCATAGTGGATGGAGCTATGCATGTATGTTTAGTAGATTTCCATGACACTGCTGCCCCTGCTAGGGTAAATACATAACCAATAGTTGATTTTGATTCTTCTGAATCGACAATCCAATTTTCATCACTATATACTTCTAATACGGCAAAATATTTTTCCATAGTGTATGGAATAGTTTGTAGTATTTTTCAAATATCCTAGCACTCTCATTAGTACTTTCCAGTGTTTCTTTTCCTGGATTGCTTGTATATCTGCTTAATCCACTTACTGCATAAACTATATCAGATTTGAATACCGAAAATTTATAGACACTACTATTTTGGGCTGGCCCTAGATAGTAATAATCTACAGTCTTTGGTCCAAGTTTAACTTTCTTTGGAGGCGGAACTGGAACCTGTGCCAAGCACCCCAACACATTAAGGTATTTAAAGCATGATTTATGCCCTTTCCGTAACTCATATGGAATTGTTTCTATTTTAATGTGAGGAACCTTGTTTAAAATATGGTTAGACATTTAAGGCCTCCCCCCACAAGTTCGTCGGTAAGCCAGAGGTTAATAGCATCACATTAATCATATCTTTTAATGTTCTATTCTTTCTCTTGGCAACACCATTTTGTTGTGGTGAATATGGGGCTGTTGTTTGATGAATTATTCCATTTTCTGCATAAAATTGTTCAAACGTGATTCATATTCTCAACCTCGATCAGATCTCAATATCTAGATCTTTTTATTTAACTGATTTTCTACCTCAGTCTTTGTTGAAAATTCAACTGTTGTCATCTCTGTTTTAGTAAGAAAACAACTATAATTCTTAAGATGTTAGATATCTAGTATACCAAAATAGAGAATTATAAACTCGTCACACAAGTTTATAACTTGAATTTCCACTACTCTGGAATTCAATATTAGCTAATGATAGCAATCAATATGTTGTAATTAATTTACAACAACTACGTTATACTATTTTGAGAAATAGCACAACGTAAAGAATGGAAAGATTATGAAATAATGTATATAAATATACAAAATAAAAATCTAACCAAATGATGTTTGAGGCTTGTCGTAAGAATTTCCTTAAGAATTTTATTTCAAAATTCTCCCAAGATACAACAGACGTATTCTGCACGAGATTGTAATGAGTATGTCACTCTGTGATGATATATAAGAGTATTAGAGAAGAGAGAAGGAAGTTCGGATTGGAATGAGTTGGTGAGGAAAGTGATCGATTTTTCTTCTTATTTATAGTTTATCCACATCCCTTCAAACGGTCGCACCCGTACCTCTTCGTACAGTCGCATCTCTTTCGAACGATCGTGCTCGTAACTTTTCATACAGTCGCATCTCTTTCGAACGGTCGTGCTCGTACCTCTTCGTACAGTCGCATCTCTTTCGAACGGTCATGCCCGTACCTCTTCGTACATACCCATCTCCTTCGGTGAAAGGACATGTCTTTTCGCGAAGTGTCTTTTCGCTGAAATGTGACCGTTTGGCGAAAGGAAATGCCTTTTCGTGAAGTGTCTTTTCATGAATTGTCTATTCGCGAAGTGTCTTTTCGCTGAAATATGACCGTTGGAAAAAATGACCATTGGTGAAAGGAAGTGACTTTTCGCGAAGTGACTTTTCGCAAGGAATCTTTTCACGAAGTGTCTTTTCGCGAAATGTCTTTTCACGAAGTGACTCTTCGCGAAAAACCGTGCTTCTAATAGTCACGTCCTTTCAGTGAACAGTTGCACCTGTTCGCTTAAATTATGTGGAACAATGGACAAAGTATATTTCATTCAATACTTACGAATTCCAACAAAAAATAGTCTTCAATGAGAATGTATAATAAAATTCATAGTATCTCGTAGAAGTGATCTCATGTTAATCACTTCTTCATTTAAATTGGGCATCTATGTGCAGGACTGACTCCAGGTAGGGACGGATGTAAAGCTAAGGTAACCTGGGCTGTAGCCCATGTCAGTATGTTGCAAAATGATGAACAATTATATATGTTAGTTATTTAATAGACTTACATTTGTTATTCTATTTGTCAAAATTTACTTTTGTGTATTCTTTATATGTTTTCCTCTTGCTTATTTAATTACAAACTGATCCAAAATGAACCAGTGGCCATTGGTAGTTTGTTACTCTATTGTGTGTTCTTTATATGGTTTACATCTGTTTTTGAGTCTAGGTTGGTTTGTTTTTGGCTTTGTTTTGTTCGTGATTTCTTTAGTGTTGCTGGGTTGTTTGTTGTATGACATTTAAGTGATTGTTTCAGGGTATTTTGTACATATTTTTTATTTTTTTTGCTTGCAGCCGCGTTTGAGGTAGTTTTTGGTCAGCATAAAGTGTGCTTGCCTTGGCAGTTGCTTATTGTCATTGAGTTGGGCACTGCCTTGCAGCCGCGTTTGGGCATAGTTTTGTTGTGTTCTAGTTGTAATTGGTCAGTATGTTGAGAGACTATTTTGGCAGCGTGTTGTGGTGGATGTCGTAGGAATTGCTTTGCAGCCGTGATTGGTGATCTGGTTGGTCAGTGTGAACTGTGAAGTGAGACTGTCTTGGCAACTTGTTGACATTGTGGTTATTTAGTCTAAGGTTTAGTTTGGTTGTTGTTGTTGCATTTTTATTTTCTAAGTCGCACTCTGTGTGGTGACATGCTAGTTAATTCTAAGTTGTTTTAGTTGTGATTTAGTTTGTAAAATGCCTTTAGCAAGTAGGCATATTGTCTATCTCATTTGTATTATTGTACTCATTATTTGTTATAATGAAAAAATGCTACGGATCACTTAAAAATCGGTTGGTTATATTCCAAAAAAAAATCTGTTTTCAAATGAAATAATGATTTTGCTCCTTCTAACATAGTTTCAAACGAATAATTAGGTACATCAGGGTAGGACTGTCAACGTATATCCAAAAATCTCGAAATATGTCTAGAAACATATTCAAAAAAAGGATAAATATCTCAAATATGAAAAAAACGTATACTCATACGGATACAAATACATTGCTTTTAAATATTATCAAATGCTATTATAAATGACACGTATATGCATCCGATGGCTTTTTTGTTTTATTTATTATTAAATAAGAAAATTGACGGATAAACGTGTGTTTTAAGTGCAAAAGTTTTACACCACAATGGGTTTATTTCAGATTGTTTTGATGGTGATGCAATGACAAGTTGATAGTTAAATTATACTGAGAAAAAGATAAAGGCTGATGTTGCAAACCAAAATGAAATTTTGTTGATGGGTAAGATTATTTTTAAAGTTTACAAAAAGACATCATGCAAACCAAAACTCTTAGCACTTCATTTCAGGTTTCGAACCTAAATCACTGTTATCACGTCGTAAAGTCCTTAACCATTGGGCTACTGCTGTAAACTAAGGTAGAGATATGTCTTTAATAAAGAAAACTTGGGGATATTTTATATTTTGTGGCTTTAGATGATTAGTCTTCTAAGGATTTCTTATGTGGCGCGTTAGTATGAAAAAGTAGTATCCATTTATTTTCCATCATAGTTCTAATTTTTGATAGTCTTATTAATTAATGTTACAGTATCCAATGTTAGTTTGCTTATTATCTTTTCTAAAAGAAAAGAAAGCATCTAAATATTTTTAGTGACATTTCATAAAGATATCGTCGTAAGTATCTGTCATTAAATTTTTTTTCAATATTACAAAGCAGATACTGAAATTACGTGGCATCTTGTATTCATTATTTTGTCTACATCTACTTGTTAAGCAGGTTAAATGATAACAAGGTATACAATGCATTTTTATGCCTTTTGATGCATTGGAAATTCACTCCATAATTATGGATGCATATCAAGTAACATTTCACTAAGCACTAGCAAATTAAATTCCATAAAAAATCACTTTAGGAAAGAATTACCCCATAATGTAAAATAATTTTGAAATACAAGTAAATTATTAATACGAACGTTACAGCATGCGCTTCGCGCATGATAATAGCATGTTTTGTGCATGAATTATCCTTTTAGAAACTATGTGTATTTAACATATTTAAGACAAATTCATTTGCATTACTTTACTTTTAGTTTTATTTTTGCGTTGAAATTATAGGTAGTTAGCTTCAATTTTTAATTTTTAATTTTTAATTTTTAATTGCAGCATTTGTTTTTTAGTACTTTAATGTTTATCTGTGTTATTAACATGAAAAGAACGATATTATATATAAATAAAATTGTTACATCCTTTTTTTAAGGCTGCTAAGTTTTTTTAATATGCATAGAAATGTAGTTTGAATTTGTAAAAAGAAAATTAATTGTTAGATCCTAGTTTTTAGTGATATACAGTCTATGTAAAGGTATATTTGGAAGTTCGCAATCGGACCAAACTTGCACGCTTCCAAACCAATTAAATATAATTTTTGAAGATCACAATGAAAAAAGTTTGCAATATTAAGAAAAATTTGGAACATATTTATTGTCTATATTACAACAAAATGATGATGTCCGGTGATAGTATTAATGTTGAAAACCTGTTACGCCATCCTCTTTATTGTCATCCACTGTCCCTTTATCAACGTTATAATGATTCACAACTTTCAAGTATTTTCCTCCTCTCTTTCTACACTTCGTAATGAATATGGAAAACTCAAAATAAAAAATTAAGAAATTGCAACCACAACTTAAGCAAAATGAATAAAAGATTCAAAAATAAACTGATAGCAGGTAAGCAAAATTATAGTCGTATTCCTCCTTATTAAACCAAAAAAAATTAGGAAAAGAAAAGAAACACCATAAACTACCAATGGCCACTGGTTCAATGTTAAACCACATAGACTAAGTCATTTATATAAGTCCTAAAACACAAACTCCAGCAATACATAATAGCCCGTGTTTAAGAAAGAAACACCATTAAACTTAATGAAGTAGCCTTCAATATTCGTGGATTGCTTGGAAAACCGGAACCTCGACCATGCTATTATGATACGAAAAAACATTTTGATCAAAGAGTTTGAAACCATCACTCCAGTCATTCACTCGAAACTCACTGAACTTGGCCACTTTCCGGAATTTCAGATCGTACGACATAACCAATTCCACTTTGTCAACACTGATCCTGTAATACAACACATTTCCACCTTCGTATGGAAATGGCTTAATATGGAAAACCCAAAACAAGTAAGTCCCAATTTTATTCAATGTC
The DNA here is from genome assembly GCA_030737875.1 of Allium sativum. Lineage (NCBI taxonomy): Eukaryota > Viridiplantae > Streptophyta > Magnoliopsida > Asparagales > Amaryllidaceae > Allium > Allium sativum. The sequence continues at coordinate 44,043,660 of CM060915.1, read as the reverse complement.
TTACCCAACGAGCGCCAAAACTTCAGTATCACATCTCTTTTCAAATCGATCATCATATCGGAACTTACCTTATGCTTCATCTCCCACATGTTCATTCTTTCATTTAACATGTAAACTTCCACATTTCTGCAATCCAACCACATGCATGTGATACATCCATTGTAAATTCCTAACTCCTGATTATAACTCAATAGATCATCTCGTTTTGGTAATTCTATGTAGCTAGCAACTTCCTTCCATGGGTCAAAAGAGATTATGGATTTGTAGTGATCCCAATAGATGATGTTTTCCATGGTTACGGGATTCCCAGGTGCATGGACACTCTTAATACCCTTAATTTTTTGTTTGGATTTTACCCATTTGCATGTTTTCGTGGAATATACATCAAACTCATATTTGACCTCACATGCATTGCTTAACCTATAAAGACAGACTAACTGGTAGCAATCTGGCTGGACTAACGGGTCAAAAGCCAGACCTATGTTATATTTATAGTCCATGGTTTGGTTAGGAAGAGGGATAATCTCCCCTTTACCTGTTTCTAAATTTCCTATATATAAGTAGTGTTAGAAATTTTCAGTAAACTATGTTTTGGGGTATTGGGTTTGTTTTGAAGAAATAAGTAAGAAGCAAGGAGGAATGGAAATGCTCTTTGTCCCACATCATCAAATAGGCAAAGACTTGCCTCTATGTATATAAAAGCTTGATGTATCATATCAAAAGAAATAAGAGAAGGGAGAGACAAGGCAATGCATGAAGATGATATGGATATTAATATTTAAAAGGTCAAAAGATGCGCATTTGAAATTCTCAATGCTTTGAAATGTTGTGAATGAAAAGGTGCAATGTTTCAAAAATGAACAGTTGCAGTGTTTCCGCAATTATTTATCGAAAATGTTGTAGAAATTTGTGTAATTTTTTGTAAAAACAACGAAAATTTCCAATAATATTCAAAAAAAAATTGCAGAAATACCCTTAATTTTTCATAAAAAAATTGCTGACATTTATGCAACTTTTTGGTAATATTGCATAAATGTGTGCAACTATTCATTAATAATTACATAACCTTGTGCAATTATTTAACAATTAAATTCTGGAGACCTAATTTATTGTTTTTTTTTCGAGAAGGAGTTTGTGCAGTAAGTTTGATTTTAATAACCTAAGTCTAATATTCACTTATTTCATTAGATTTCAATTGGGTGGATATGAACCGATCTGTCATTTATTAACCTATTACAGTTTTACTGTGTCCACTTTCTATTTAAAGTCAACGTTATGAGATTTGCTACATTGTCCAACCGTGTTTTCGTCGAAATATGCAAGCTAGTAGAAATGGTTTGATTCAATAGGGAAAATTGGTCATTTTTCCATGGATCCCTCCACATTTAGTGTCTCTTCTGCATAAATTGACAAAATAACAATCAGTTCATTTAGCATTTGTTCACGTCCGCTATTTCAATGCTCAGAAGTTTCAACTTTAGTTCAGAATGTAAAAAAAAATTTGGTAGAGCCGACGGGTTGAGTGGATTCCTACCACTTTATTGATATACCGAAGAAGATTACATAGAAACAAAGAGAAGGATAGAGGCTACAAGGCATATTAATCACCTACAGGAGCTATAATAAAAACACATATATACAAACAACTAATAAGCTAACGGTTCAGCGAAAAATACCAGGGTCAAAAGCAAATTTCAAAAATTTGAGACCATCCCTAATGTTATGCCAAACATACCGCTTCCATTGTCCATAATTCATGGCTCTCTCCGCATCGAACACTCACACATTTAGTTGTTTACAAATATTGGTCACAATATTTTTTAGCACATAGAAGTACAACCTTGCTTTAGCTCCTCTTCCTGTCACTTTGGCATGTATTCTCTCCCATTCTTGTCTAGAATTCATGCAGCTTGTCTCGTTTATTTGTTGCAGTGCTTCAGTCCAAAGCTTTCCAGTTTGTGTGCATTCAAAGAACAAGTGTTATTTACTTTCAGTTTGTGTTCAGAACGTACAACTCCTATCTATCTCCATTCCAAAGCTAGCAAGTTTGTCTCTGGTTAGCATGGATCTTTGAATGACTTTCCATAAGTTTAAGTTCTCTTTGGCACCGTTGTCTTTTCTCCATACACTTTGATGCCATCTGCAATCAGCAAAAGATGAAACACCAAGCAAAATTTTGTAAAAAGATTTAATATAAAACTGCTCACTTTCTAGTTCCACACTGCATCACTACGATTGTAGCCATGTTGTGCATTTACTTGTATTTTATTTCAAAGAGCAGACACATTCTGATTTGAAGCAATTGGGAATCGAAAATGGTTATTCACCATTATATCAGCTACACAACAAGTCTCAGATATACCAGATTGTTGCCTTCCCATATATGTAATCTTATTGTCATTTATAAAGCCAAAATCAACCCATGGATCTTGCCAAAACTGAATTCTATCAAATGCAGCTTAGCCATGTTTAAAATGAGGCAAAAGCAAACTCCTTATTTTCATGGCACTTTTCCATGTCCAACTAAAGTTTGTAAAGAGGATAGAGCCCAGAAACTACTACCCTTCAAAACATGTTCGTAAGACCAATAATCATATAAGTTATCTTTCGTGCACAATATATCATTTATATGCTTGCCAAAAGCACTTGATTCCGTAACTTCATATTCACAATACCCAAGCCCCCTTTGCTAATGGGTTTTTAAAAGAGATGAGGGCTAAATATTCGGTATGAATGTTGCATTTCCAAATAAACTTCATGAATGCAGACTTGATCATGCTCAGAAGTTTATAAGGGAGAACAAAAGTTTGAGCCCAGTAGACTTCCATAGCTATGATTATAGTCTTTACCAGAGCGACTCTACCAGCTTGACTCGATAGTTTAGAACACCAACATTCAAGTCTTTCGGTAATTTTCCCAAATAATGGTAGACATTGAAGTATTATGATTCTGGATGTAGCCATAGGCAGACCCAGATATGTTGAAATAGAATTATTGCTTTTCAACCTAGTTAGTTCATAAATTTGTTGTTTTCTAGCCTGACTAACACCAGCCACACGGATTTCAGATTTCTCTAAATTAATTTTCAGTCCAGTTATTATATAGAATTGTTCAAGGGTAGACATAATATTAGTCAGCGTATCATTCTCGGGTTTGCAGGAAATAATTAAATCATCTACAAATATAAGAGCAGTTATGCGTGGATTCTTGCGCTTAGATGTAACGCAAACATATACTTTTCAACCAGGTCATTCAACACCCCAGTTAACAATTCCATAACTGTAATGAATGGGTACGAGGAGATGAGGTCTCCTTGGTGTATGCCTTGTTTACTTTAAAAAATCCAGTTGGTATGCCATAAACATCGATTAAAAAATGAGCATTGCATATATAAGCATATATCCAAGCATTAAATTTGGCAGGAAAGTTCATATAATTCATAATTCTAATAATAGAATGCCAATGCAAAGAGTCAAAAGCTTTCTTAATGTCAAGTTTGAGCATTGCTTTAGGTGATATGTTCTTGGTATTGTAACATTTAATTATTTCATGTGCTAGCAGAACATTGTCGAAAATATTTCTCTTGGCCAAAAAAGCAGATTGATTATGGAAGATTAGAGTAGGTAGAACTAGTTTAAGTCTACTAGCTATGACTTTGACTATGTATTTATATAATGTGTTGCAACAAGAGATAGGTCTGAATGCATTGACATGATTTGCATTGTTAACTTTGGGAATGAGTGCTATGGCAGTGTTATTAAAAGAGCCAAACATATTATCTTTTAAGAAAAAGTGTTTAATTGCTTTGCAAACATCAACATTAACTATTTTCCAACAGTGCTGATAAAATTTGGCATTAAAACCATCTGGTCCTCCACACGAGTTGGCGTTAAATGAAAACATAACAGCCTTGATCTCAGTGTCAGTAACAGTATTGATTAGCATATCATGCATAAAGTCATTTAGTTTTGGCAGCATGTAGGGATTAATACCTTCAATATTAGGTAAAAAATTGTTGACATTACCTAACAGTTCAGAAAAATAATGCACAAAAGCATCCTGAATACCAATAGAGCTAGTGTGTACATGTCCACTGCTATCAGTTACCGAATGAATGTCATCTCTTTTTTTGTTTGGCTTTGAGAGCAGCATGATAATAACAATATTCCTATCACCATCCCCAAACTACTTCATTCCAGCCTTTTGTTTCTTCATCTCGGCTTCAATTTGAAGAGCTTGAAGGTGTTTGAGGGCAAGTTCATTTTCAATTGATGCAATAGAAGGATCACTAGGGTTGTTAAGCATCTGATTCCGCTCACTCAAGAAAAGATTCTATAGCATTCTCCCACTCCCAAATTTGTGGTTAGCCCATGCCTTAAGATTATCTTGAGATCTTTGAGCTTTTTGTGTAAAATTTACATTGTATTACCATAACATGGTACTACCCATACATTGATGACAATATTCATGAAATCAGGATCATTGATTTAGGAATTAAAGAACTTGAAACTCGATTTCCTATTGCTCAACGTTTCACCAAGATGTATAACTTGTGGTGAGTGGTCAGATGATACAGGCAATGGGAGTTCATTTGAAAGACTTGCCATTGGTTGAGAGAGTTTTCATTACAACAAGCATGATCTATACGAGAGAAAGTTCTAATGCCTTCACGTTTATTGTTATTCCATGAGAACTCGGCCCCATATGAGTTAATTTCAATAAGATCAGAATCCCTAATTGATAAGTCAATAGACCTAACTTCATGCAAAGTTACAGGGTTTCCACCCACCCTATCAGTTAGTCTAGGAGGAGAATTGAAATCTCCATAAACTATGTAACGACCCGCATTCTACGCATTAGAGTATCGTAGAATATTTATTTCTTTCTCGTATGAAGTCGTATAGTCGTGTAACTTTGGGGAACGACTATTGGGGTCATTTCCCATATTCATGATTTTTGCCGATTTTTAAATGACCGTTTTACCCTTGGCGAATCTTGTTTCGCCCATAACTTTTGATTGATTAGGAATTTTGACTTGAAACAACTTCCATTGGCTTTGGATGATGGTTTCTCTTTCCGTAGAGTGGTCATAATAGCCAAACGGACTTACCATTTGGGAGATATGACTGAACTAGGGTTTTGAAGGTGAAAAACAGCTTAATCGGGCTTAATTGGGTAATTAACAGCTAGGTCCATTGGAGGATTTCGGGATTAGGGGTTTAAAAGGACTGTCAGGGTTTAGATAACACCCTTTTCTCATTTTTCAGCCGCCACTTATCATTCCTCTCAACCTAGCAATGGCCTTCACTCTCTAAAAACACCCAAAACCATCTTTAATCACCGTTTAATCAAGGATTAGGCTAAAATACATCAAATCAAGGCTAATCAACACCAAATCAGAGTTGGAGCTGCTGGGTTGCATTGGGAACAGCACCATAACAGTAGAATTTTTCAGATCTAAAGTTTATTTATGGCAAAGGTGAGTGATTTGCGCTTTTATTCACTAATTACGACTAATTAGGGGTGATTAGTGATAATTAACGAAATTATGCATCATAAAAATATGGAGAAATTCTAAAATATTATTTTATTTCACTGGTGAAAATTTGGGTTAATTTGGATTAAGTTTGCTAATCCTATAGTCAAAACATGGTTAAGGGGATTAAGGGGAAAATCATGTTTTTTGGGTATGTTTGATCTAAAGGATTTCATGTGAATGATGTTTTAATGTTTTTGATTGATTCTATACGTTGTTACTACTGTTTAGAATGTTTTGTAATGTCATAGGAAGTTTAGAATGGTTGAAAACGCCGTCGTTTGGCGAAAATAGCTTGCTGGAAAAAGTTGTAGATTTTCAGAACCGGTTAGGAGGAAGATCCGATCCGAACCGGATAGGAGAAGGAGATCCGATCCGAACCGGATAGGAGAAGGAGATCCGAACCAAACTGGTTAGGAGGAAGACCCAATTCGAACCGGATAGGATAAGGAGATCTGATCCGAACCAGATAGGAGAAGGAGATCCGAACCGAATTGGATAGAAGGAGGAGCCCGATCCAAACCGGATAAGAGAAGGAGATCCGAACCGAATTAGATAGGAGGAGGAGCCCGAACCGAACCAGATAGGAGAAGGAGATCCGAACCGAATTGAATAGGAGGAGGAGCCCGAACCAAATCGGATAGGAGAAGAAGACCCGAACCGAATTGGATATGAGGAGGAGCCCGAACCGAACCGGATAGGAGGAGGAGATCCGAATCGAACCGGATAGGAGGAGGAGACCCGAACCGAACCGGATGGAAGGAAGAGACCCGAACCAAACCGGAGAAGATCAAAACCCAAGATGCAAAGGAAGTCCAAATGATAAGTTATTTCTTAAGATCCAGATGGGAACCAATGGGTTAACTAATACAGTTGGGCTTTGCTGCGGGACGTGTGCAAAGGGGTTATCGATATCCATAACTTTGTTTCACCGCTGAAGAGAGGGGGGACATGTAGACAAACTTGAGCCAGGGAAGTGTGGACTGGTTGGCCCATTTGGGTAATTGACTATGGACCAGTGCAGTGGGGACAGTGTAATAATTGTACGGAGTTGCCGTCATAGCCCAAAAGAGCAAAATTGGTCGTAGCAATAGTTGTACGGAGTTGTTGTCATGACCTTAAAAATCTGGTGACCAAGGAGGTGGATATTGTATACTTTACGCATTGAGTGAGAGATGTGAGGATGATTGCTATGTTTGATGTTTGCTATCACCATGACATGCACACCCCTCCCCCGTATCTTTATACTATATGTTTAGTGGCACCTTAGAGTATTGTACGGTATGTTGTGCAAACTCTTTGGTTGCAGGTCCAGGTTCAGGTATGGTTTAGTATACCTGTTATTGTTACGTTTAGCTGCTTGTCGCTCATACTAGACTTTTGTATGACCCAGAGTTTTATGTCTCTTCTTATTACTTTGGGTGCTCCTAAACGAGCAGACTAGAGACAGGTTAGCTGGTTGTGCACGAGTAGCTGATCCGGAGACGAGCAGGAGGCTTCCACATATGATATATATAGATATTCTCCCTGTGTTGTTGAAGGTCAATGCTTGGGCATTAGTAGTGTACCTCTTTCTTTTAATTTAGAGACAGTTTTAAATTTGTAATAATGGTGTTGGATCATAAGCTGTACCTTGGATTTTTCGCTGCTATGATGTTTAGTTTTCAGCTTCTGCACTGTCTCGCCTGTTTTATGTCAAAGTATGTTATTATTATATTTTGTTCCATGCGCTGTGAGACATTCTACAGGTTCTTTGCTAGTTCTTTCATCTTCTTTCCTTTCTTTGGCGACTGACCCGTACTAGCTAGACATGTATACAGCGCACTTTCGAAGGAAATGTTGGCTGGTGCGGGGCGGGCCGTCACACTTGGTATCAGAGCTCTAGGTTGCGTTGTTAACCTAGGGAAGACATTATGGAGAGATAGCATACGTATACGAGAGCGCGTATTTGTGATATTTTGGTTTTTAAAAGCTATATATATACACTATTAGTATATCTAAGGATGAAGTCGTACTGCACTGACACCACTAAGGAGATGGTTAATCGTTTTCTCTTTACAGATTGAACGATGAGCCGAAATTTGAGGAACACGGGTCCAAGGGCTAATGATAGGAATACCCCTGATATGAGGGCGATGTTCACTGACTTCATGAGAGAGATGCTTAGGGATGTTCAGAGAGCAGCTCCTAATGCTGCTAATGGTGGTGGTGCAGCGGTGTAGGCGCCTAGAGCCAATTTTGCCAAGCTGAAAAAGGATTATACTAGCCTTGGTGGAAAGCCGTTCCATGGAACGGAGTCGGCTACGGAAGTTCAAGATTGGTTGGATAGCTACGAGCGTATCTTCGAAGACTTGGGTATCGAGGATGCGATGAAGAGAAGGCTAGCATCCCGTCAGCTGCAAGGACATGCAATGAATTGGTGGAATGTTATCAAAGCAGCTACTCCCGAGGATCAGATTACTTGGGATCAATTTAAGACTTGCTTTAGCGACAAGTTTATACCAGCTGCTCAGAAGTCAGTATTGTTTAAGAGGTTCTTGGAGCTCAAGCAGAATGGTAGAGCTGTCTCGGAGTATATTGCTGAGTTCGATACTTTATCGAAGTATGGGTTATCCCTTATTGATACTGCCGAGAAGAAGAACGAGAAGTTCATAACTGGTTTGGATGGATACTTGGGGGAAAGGCTTATTAACCACATTGATGAGACGTTTGAATCGATTGTGGGGAAAGTTTTGAGGTCAGAAAGCCTTTACCCTAAGTCGAAGACTGAGGTTGCATCTGCAAAGGAACCAAAGCTGCAAGTAAACTGTGGAGGCAAGAATGGTTCTCAGAATAAGAGGAAACAGAATCAGACCAAGGATGGTCAGAAGAAGAAGAACAAGAAATATATTGAGTGCTTTAGCTGTGGCAAGAAGGGTCATTATGCCAGTGAATGTCGAGCTAAGCTAGGGGAAAAGAAGTGCTTCAACTGTGGCCAAGCGGGACATTTCAAGGATAAATGTCCACAACCCCCGAAGAGAAGCAGGTCGTGAAAGCATATGCTATTATTGTTGTTCCTTCTTCGTTGAATGCCCCGACTGCGGCGCAGAAGGGAAATAATGTTGTTATTCAAGGTATGCTTTCTGTTTATGACGTTCCTGTTAGAGTTTTGTTTGATACCGAAGCTTCCTGTTCTTTCATATCTAGTGACCTGGTAGATAGGTTGGAATTGGAACCCGAGATGGTCGATAGACCTTTAGTAGTGACGAACCCGATTGGTGGTTCGACTAGCCTTAGTATGATTTGTCGTAATGTGGTCTTATCGAGTCATGGATGTATGTTTGCTTGTGATTGCTTTGTTTTGGGCTTTACTGGGTTTGGCATTATTTTGGGAGTCGATTGGCTTCAAAGGTACGGGGTGATGGTAGACTGTGAGGGCATTTTGGTGACAGTTAGAGCGGATGATGGGCGGAGGGTAGTGTTTGGTGGTCTACCTAGCGATGGGGTAATGGCTAGTTTTCTAAATTCCCTCGACATCCCACATGATGAGTTGTCATATGTGCCCGTGGCTGGCCAGTATACGGACGTCTTCGAGGGAGTGACCGAACTTCCACCACACCGAGAGATTGAGTTTCGGATTGATTTAGTGAAAGATGCCAGACCTATAGTGATGCCTCTTCATCATATGGTGAAAAGGGAGCAGCGAGAGCTCGGTGTGCTAGTAAGTGATCTTTTGAAGAAGGGATTTATCAGAAGAAGTGTTTCTGAGTGGGGAGCACCAGTTGTGTTTGCTACCAAGGCCGATGGTTCCCTTCGATTATGCGTAGACTACCGCGAGCTGAATAAGGTGACGAGGAAGAATAAGTATCCTCTACCACGGATAGATGATTTGTTTGATCAGTTGAGTGGAGCAAGAGTGTTCTCCCAGTTGGATCTAGCAACAAGTTTTCATCAGCTTCGAGTAGCAGCTGAGAGTATAGCTAAAACGGCATTATGGACGCCGTCTGGATTTTATGAGTGGTTGGTCATGCCATTCGGGTTGACCAATGCACCAGCATATTTTGTGGATCTTATGAATAGAGTTTTCAGGGATCAGTTGAATAAGTTTGTTCTTGTATTCGTGGATGATATCTTGGTTTACTCGAAGATAGAAGAAGAACACATGGAACATTTGAGGACAGTGATGGAGGTGCTGAGAAAACACCAACTGAAAGCGAAGTTTTCTAAGTGTCACTTCTAGAGGAGGGAAGTGAGGTTCTTGGGCCATGTTGTTTCAGAGAATGGGATTGTCGTGGACCCTGCGAAGGTGGCTACGGTACAAGATTGGTCTACGCCCAAGAATGCAATAGACATAAGAAGTTTCTTGGGGTTAACTGGATATTATCGCAAGTTTATCCAAGACTTCTCCAAGATAGCGACACCGTTGACTTAGTTGACAAAGAAGAATCAAGCCTTCGTCTGGGACGAAAGGTGCGAGAATGCATTTAAGAGTCTAGTGGAAAAGTTGACGTGCGCACCAGTGTTAGTCATTCCCAATGGGAATGAAGAGATGATGGTATACACAGATGCATGTGGTACCAGACTAGGTGTCGTATTAATGCAAGGTGGTAGGGTAGTAGCTTACGCAAGTCGGCAATTGAAACCGCACGAGAAAAGATATCCTACCCATGATTTAGAATTGGCAGCAATCGTGTTCGCGTTGATGATGTGGAGACATTATCTCTTGGGAGAAAGATTCAAGTTGTTTACTGATCATAAGTCGTTAAAGTCTCTTTTCTCTCAAAAGGATTTAAATCTTCATCAACAGAGATGGCTAGAGTTCTTGGCTTCATATGATTTCGATATCGCATACACTCTTGGGAAGGGCAATGCAGTAGCAGATGCATTGAGCAGGAGACATGCCAGTTTAGGGGCTATGTTTTTAGAATGGAAACAATTGGAATACATCGCAGGATATGATTTCAGACCTAAATGTGAATTGGACCCACAGATGTTAGCAAGCTTGACGATCAAACCGACTTTGATTGAACGGATTGGTTCCAATCAGAGGAACGATCCTAACATATTGGAAATCATCTCCAAGTTAGAGATGGACATCGACAGCGAGGAGATGAAAAAGTATGTATTTGATAAAGAAGGATGGCTTCGAAAGAATGGGAGACTAGTTGTACCTAATGTTAATGGATTGAGAGATGAAATGCTCAGGGAATGTCATCACTCGAAACTAACCATACATCCCGGTGGTAACAAGATGTATCGAGACATGAAGCAGACCTACTACTGGGAAGGGATGAAGAGAGACGTTGGAAAGTTTATATCCAAGTGCATGAATTGTCAATTAGTTAAAGCTGAACAAAAGAAGCCAAGTGGTTCATTGCAACCATTGGAAATTCCTGAATGGAAATAGGAGCAAGTTTCAATGGATTTCATTGATGGTTTACCGAGGACTAGATCGAGTCATGATAGTATTTGGGTGATTGTAGATCGATTGACCAAGAGTGCAAGGTTCATACCGGTCAAGTCAAATAGAACGGCAGCTAAGTTGGCAGAACTGTATATAAAGTGGGTAGTGAGATTTCATGGAGTACCAAATGGCATTGTGAGTGACCGAGATCCATTATTTACTAGTGGGTTTTTGGAGAGCTTACAGGAGGCGTTAGGATCAGAATTACATCTCAGTACCGCATACCATCCTCAAACCGACGAACAGACAGAGAGGGTGAATCGAGTGTTAGAAGATCTTTTGCGAGCTTGTGTATTGGATTTTGGTGGATCATGGGATGACCATCTGCACCTAGTAGAGTTTGCCTATAATGATAGTTATCAGTCCAGTATTGGTATGACTCCATTTGAAGCTTTGTATGGAAGACCGTGTAACTCACCATCATGTTGGTTGGAAACCGGTGAGAAGTTTGTGCTTGGGCCAGATGTAGTAAGAGAAACGTCAGACAAGATAAAGGTTATTCAACAACGAATGAAGGCTGCCCAAGATAGGCAGAAGAGTTATGTTGATAAAAGGAGAAGAGATTTAAAGTTCTCCGTAGGCGACTTGGTATTCATTAAGATTTCTCCGTTGAAGGGTGTAATTCGTTTTGGTAGAAAAGGCAAGTTGACACAAAGGTTTGTTGGTCCATTCCCAGTTCTCGAACAAGTTGGGAATTTGGCATATAAAGTTGAGTTACCAGACAAGATGGCGGGAGTTCACAACGTATTTCATGTTTCCTATGTGCACGACCCTAGTGTGGCTATTTCATCAGATCAGTTGGACGATATCGAGGTTGAACCCGTGGAGGTTGGGAACCGCGTGCCTATGCGTATCGTTGGGAACGATACGAAGAAGCTTTGAAGGAAGGCGGTGAAACTAGTCAAAGTCCAGTGGGGTGAGAATGAGGAAGACTGTACTTGGGAGACAGAGAAGGACATAAGGAAGAAGTATCCAGAACTCTTTGCCTGGTAAGGTTTTATGTATCGATACAGTACTCCCTTATTAGCAAACCGCATGCTAGGATAGGCTTATTGTGTTTGTTTTGTATGTTTGATTGTTGCAAATGATTGATAGGCATGCAGAATCCTTTGTATGTTTTGTTTAAGGTATTTCGGGGACGAAATTTCTTAAGGGGGGAGAGTGTAACGACCCGCATTCTACGCATTAGAGTATCGTCGAATATTTATTTCTTTTTCATGTGAAGTCATATGATCGTGTAACTTTGGGGAACGACTATTGGGGTCATTTCCCATTTTCATGATTTTTTCCGATTTTTAGATGACCGTTTTGCCCTTGGCGAATCTTGTTTCGCCCATAACTTTTGATTGGTAAGGAGTTTTGACCTGAAACCACTTTCATTGGCTTCGGATGATGGTTTCTCTTATCGTAGAGTGGTCATAATAGCCAAACGGACTTACCTTTTGGGAGATATGGCTGAATTAGGGTTTAGAAGATGAAAAATAGTTCAACCGGGCTTGATTGGGTAATTAACAGCTAGGCCCATTGGAGGATTTCGGGATTAGGGATTTAAAAGGACTGTTAGGGTTTAGAGAACACCCGTTTCTCATTTTTCAGCTGCCACTTATCATTCCTCTCAACCTAGCAATGGCCTCCACTCTCTAAAAACACCCAAAACCACCTTTAATCACTGTTTAATCAAGGATTTGGCTAAACTACATCAAATCAAGGCTAATCGACACCAAATCAGAGTTAGAGCTGCTGTGTTGCATTGGGAACAACGCCATGACAATATAATATTTCAGATCTAAAGTTTATTTGTGGCAAAGGTGAGTGATTTGCACTTTTATTCATTAATTACGGCTAATTAGGGGTGATTAGTGATAATTAACGAAATTATGCATCATAAAAATCTGGAAAAATATGGAGAAATTCTAAAATATTATTTTATTTCACTGGTGAAAATTTGTGTTAATTTGGGTTAAGTTTGCTAATCCTATAGTCAAAACATGGTTAAGGGGATTAAGGGGAAAATCATGTTTTTTGGGTATGTTTGATCTAAAGGATTTCATGTGAATGATGTTTTAATGTTTTTGATTGATTCTATACGTTGTTACTGCTGTTTGGAATGTTTTGTAATGTCATAGGAAGTTTAGAATGGTTGAAAACACCGTCATTTGGCGAAAATAGCTTGCTGGAAAAAGTTGCAGATTTTTAGAACCGGTTAGGAGGAAGATCTGATCCGAACCGGATAGGAGAAGGAGATCCGATCTGAACCGGATAGGAGAAGGAGATCCGAACCGAATTGGTTAGGAGGAAGACCCGATCCAAACCAGATAGGAGAAGGAGATCCGATCAAACCGGATAGGAGAAGGAGATCCGAATTGAATTGGATAGGAGGAGGAGCCCAATCCGAACCGGATAAGAGAAGGAGATCTGAACCGAATTGGATAGGAGGAGGAGCCCGAACCGAACCGGATAGTAGAAGGAGATCCGAATCGAATTGGATAGGAGGAGGAGCCTGAACCAAACCGGATAGGAGAAGAAGACCTGAACCGAATTGGATAGGAGGAGGAGCCCGAACCGAACTGGATAGGAGGAGATCCGAACCGAACCAGATAGGAGAAGGAGACCCGAACCGAACAGGATGGGAAGAAGAGACCCGAACCGAACCAGAGAAGACCAAAACCCGAGATTCAAAGGAAGTCCAAATGATAAGTTATTTCTCAGGATCTAGATGGGAACCAACGAGTTAACTTATAGAGTTGGGATTTGCTGCGAGATGTGTGCAAAGGGGTTATCGATATCCATAACTTTGGTTCATCGCTGAAGAAAAGGGGGGCATGTATACAAACCAGAGCCAAGGAAGTGTGGACTGGTTGGCCCATTTGGGTTATTGACTATGGACCAGTGCAGTGGGGACAGTGTAATAACTGTACGGAGTTGCCGTCATAGCCCAAAAGAGCAAAATTGGTCGTAGCAATAGTTGTACGGAGTTGTCGTCATGACCCCAAAGATTTGGTGACCAGGGAGGTGGATATTGTATACTTTACGCACTGAGTGAGAGATGTGAGGATGATTGCTATGTTCGATGTTTGCTATCACCATAACATGCACACACCCTCCCCCGTATCTTTATACTATATGTTTAGTGGCACCTTAGAGTATTGTGCCGTATGTTGTGCTAACTCTTTGTTTGCAGGTCCAGGTTCAGGTATGGTTTAGTATACCTATTATTGTTCTGTTTAGCTGCTTATCGCTCATACAGACTTTTGTCTGACCCAGAGTTTTATGTCTCTTCTTATTACTCTGGGTGCTCCTAAACGAGCAGATTAGAGACAGGTTAGCTGGTTGTGCACGAGTAGCTGATCCGGAGATGAGCAGGAGGCTTCCACGTATGATATATATTGATATTCTCCCTGTATTGTTGATGGTCAATGCTTGGGCATTAGTAGTGTACCTCCTTCTTTTAATTTAGAGACAGTTTTAAAGTTGTAATAATGGTGTTGGATCATAAGTTGTACCTTGGATTTTCCGCTGCTATGATGTTTAGTTTTCAGCTTATGCATTGTCTCGCATGTTTTATGTCAAAGTATGTTATTATTATATTTTGCACCATGCGCTCTGAGACATTCTACAGGTTCTTTGCTAGTTCTTTCATCTTCTTTCCTTTCTTTGGCGACCGACCCGTACTAGCTTGACATGTATACAACGCACTTTAGAAGGAAATGTTGGCTAGTGCGGGGCGGGCCGTCACACTTGGTATCATAGCTCTAGGTTGCGTTGTTAACCTAGGGAAGACATCAAGTAGAGATAGCATAGGTATATGAGAGCGTGTATTTGTGATATTTTGGTTTTTAAAAGCTATATATATACACACTATTAGTATATCTAAGGATGAAGTCGTACTGCACTGGCACCACTAAGGAGATGGTTAATTGTTTTCTCTTTACAGATTGAACGATGAGCCGAAATTTGAGGAACACGGGTCTAAGGGCTAATGGTAGGAACACCCCTGATATGAGGGCGATGTTCACTGACTTTATGAGAGAGATGCTTAGGGATGTTAAGAGAGCAGCTCCTAATGCTGCTAATGGTGTTGTGCAGCGGTGCAGGCGCCTAGAGCCGATTTTGCCAAGCTGAACAGGAGGATTATACTAGCCTTGGTGGAAAGCCGTTCCATGGAATGGAGTCAGCAACGGAAGTTCAAGATTGGTTGGATAACTGCGAGCGTATCTTCGAAGACTTGGGTATCGAGGATGCGATGAAGAGAAGGCTGGCATCCCGCCAGCTGCAAGGACGGGCAATGAATTGGTGGAATGCTATCAAGGCAGCTACTCCCGAGGAACAGATTACTTGCGATCAGTTTAAGACTCGCTTTAGCGACAAGTTTATACCAGCTGCTCAAAATTCAATATTGTTTAAGAGGTTCTTGGAGCTCTAGCAAAATGGTAGAGCTGTTTCGGAGTATATTGCTGAGTTCAATACTTTATCGAAGTATGGGTTATCCCTTATTGATACTACCGAGAAGAAGAACGAGAAGTTCATAACTGGTTTGGATGGATACTTGGGGGAAAGGCTTATTAACCACATAGATGAGACGTTTGAATCGATTGTGGGGAAAGCTTGGAGGTCAAAAAGCCTTTACCCTAAGTCGAAGACTGAGGTTGCATCTGCAAAGGAACTAAAGCTGCAAGTAAACGGTGGAGGCAAGAATGGTTCTCAGAATAAGAGGAAACAGAATCAGACCAAGGATGGTCAGAAGAAGAAGAAGAACAAGAAATATATTGAGTGTTTTAGCTGTGGCAAGAAGGGTCATTATGCTAGTAAATTTCGAGCTAAGCCAGGGGAAAAGAAGTGCTTCAACTGTGGCCAAGCAGGACATTTTAAGGATATAAGTCCACAACCCCCTAAAGAGAAGCAGATCGTGAAAGCATATGCTATCAGTGCTGTTCCTTCTTTGTCGAATGCCCCGACTGCGGCGCAGAAGGGAAAGAATGTCGTTATCCAAGGTATGCTTTCTATTTATGACGTTCCTGTTAGAGTTTTGTTTGATACCGGAGCATCCAGTTCTTTCATATCTAGTGACCTGGTAGATGGGTTGGAATTGGAACCCGAGATAGTTGATAGACCTTTAGTAGTGACGAACCCGATTGGTGGTTCGACTAGCCTTAGTATGATTTGCCGTACTGTGGTCTTATCGAGTCATGGATGTATGTTTGCTTGTGATTGCTTTGTTTTGGGCTTCAATGGGTTTGGCATTATTTTGGGAGTCGATTGGCTTCAAAGGTACGGGGTGGTGGTAGGCTGTGAGGGCATTTTGGTGACAGTTAGAGCGGATGATGGGCGGAGGGTAGTGTTTGGTGGTCTACCTAGCGATGGGGTAATGGCTAGTTTTCTAAATCCCCTCGACATCCCGTATGATGAGTTGTCAGATGTACCCGTGGCTGGCCAGTATCCGGACGTCTTCGAGGAAGTGA
Organism: Allium sativum; assembly: GCA_030737875.1. NCBI lineage: Eukaryota > Viridiplantae > Streptophyta > Magnoliopsida > Asparagales > Amaryllidaceae > Allium > Allium sativum. The sequence goes on along the minus strand of CM060915.1, from coordinate 44,027,222 downwards.
CCGGACTTCCACCACACCGAGAGATTGAGTTTCAGATTGATTTAGTGAAAGATGCCAGACCTATAGTGATGCCTCTTCGTCGTATGGCGCCAAGGGAGCTGCGAGAGCTCAGGGTGCAAGTAAGTGATCTTTTGAAGAAGGGATTTATCAGAAGAAGTGTTTCTGAGTGGGGAGCACCAGTTTTTTTTTGCTACCAAGGCCGATGGTTCCCTTCGATTATGTGTAGACTACCGCGAGATGAATAAGGTAACGAGGAAGAATAAGTATCCTTTACCACGGATAGATGATTTGTTTGATCAGTTGAGTGGAGCAAGAGTGTTCTCCCAGTTGGATCTCGCAACAAGTTTTCATCAGCTTCGAGTAGCAGCTGAGAGTATAGCTAAAACGGCATTTCGGACGCCGTCTGGATTTTATGAGTGGTTGGTCATGCCATTCGGGTTGACCAATGCACCAGTATATTTTGTGGATCTTATGAATAGAGTTTTCAGGGATCAGTTGAATAAGTTTGTTCTTGTGTTCGTGGATGATATCTTGGTTTAGTCGAAGACAGAGGAAGAACACAAGGAACATTTGAGGACAATGATGAAGGTGTTGAGAAAACACCAACTGAAAGCGAAGTTTTCTAGGTGTCACTTCTGGAGGAGGGAAGTGAGGTTCTTGGGCCATGTTGTTTCAGAGAATGGGATTGCCGTGGACCCTGCGAAGGTGGCTACGGTACAAGATTGGTCTACGCCCAAGAATGCAACAGACATAAGAAGTTTCTTGGGTTTAGCTGGATATTATCGTAAGTTTATCCAAGACTTCTCCAAGATAGCGGCACCGTTGACTCAGTTGACGAAGAAAAATAAAGCTTTCGTCTGGGACGAAAGGTGCGAGAATGCATTTAAGAGTCTAAATGAAAAGTTGACGTGCGCACCAGTGTTAGTCATTCCTAATGGGAATGAAGAGATGATGGTATACATAGATGCATGTGGTACTGGACTAGGTGCCGTATTAATGCAAGGTGGTAGGGTAGTAGCTTACGCAAGTCGTTAAAGTATCTTTTCTCTCAAAAGGATTTAAATCTTCGTCAACAGAGATGGTTAGAGTTCTTGGCTTCATATGATTTCGATATCGCATACACTCCTGGGAAGGGCAATGCGGTAGTAGATGCCTTGAGTATGAGACATGCCAGTTTAGGGGCTATGTTTTTAGAATGGAAACAATTGGAATACATCGCAGGATATGATTTCAGACCTAAATGTGAATTGGACCCAAAGATGTTAGCAAGCTTGACGATCAGACCGACTTTGATTGAACGAATTGGTTCCAATCAGAGGAACAATCCTAACATATTGGAAATCATCTCCAAGTTAGAGATGGACATCGACAACGAGGAGATGAACAATTATGTATTTGATAAAGAAGGATGGCTTCGAAAGAATGGGAGACTAGTTGTACCTAATGTTAATGGATTGAGAGATGAAGTACTTAGGGAATGTCATCACTCGAAACTAACCATACATCCCGGTGGTAACAAGATGTATCGAGACATGAAGCAGACCTACAATTGGGAAGGGATGAAGAGAGACGTTGAAAGTTTTATATCCAAGTGCATGAATTGTCAGTTAGTTAAAGCCAAGCAAAAGAAGCCGAGTTGTTTGTTGCAACCATTGGAAATTCCTAAATGGAAATGGGAGCAAGTTTCAATGGATTTCATTGATGGTTTACCGAGGACTATATCTGGTCATGATTGTGTTTGGGTGATTGTAGATTAATTGACCAAGAGTGCACGGTTCATACTGGTCAAGTCAAATAGAACGACATCTAAGTTGGCAGAACTGTATATGAAGTAGGTAGTGAGATTTCATGGAGTACCAAACGGCATTGTGAGTGACCGAGATCCATTATTTACTAGTGGGGTTTTGAAGAGCTTACAGGAGGCGTTAGGATCAGAATTACATCTCAGTACCGCATACCATCCTCAAACCGATGGACAGACAGAGAGGGTGAATCGAGTGTTAGAAGATCTTTTGCGAGCTTGTGTATTGGATTTTGGTGGATCATGGGATGACCATCCGCACCTAGTAGAGTTTGCCTATAATAATAGTTATCAGTCCAGTATTGGTATGGCTCCATTTGAAGCTTTGTATGGAAGACCATGTAACTCACCATCATGTTGGTTGGAAACCGGTGAGAAGTTTGTGCTTGGGCCAGATGTAGTAAGAGAAACGTCAGACAAGATAAAGGTTACTCAACAACGAATGAAGGCTGCCCAAGATAGGCAGAAGAGTTATGCTGATAAAAGGCGAAGAGATTTAAAGTTCTCCGTAGGCGACTTGGTATTCATCAAGATTTCTCCGTTGAAGGGTGTAATTCGTTTTGGTAGAAAAGGCAAGTTGACACCAAGGTTTGTTGGTCCATTCCCAGTTCTCGAACAAGTTGGGAATTTGGCATATAAAGTTGAGTTACCAGACAAGATGGTGGGAGTTCACAACGTATTTCATGTTTCCCAGTTAAGGAAGTTTGTGCATGACCCTAATGTGGCTATTTCATCAGATCAGTTGGACGATATCGAGGTTGAACCCGAGGCGGTTGGGAACCGCAAGCCTATGCGTATCGTTGGGAATGATACGAAGCAGCTTTGAAGGAAGGCGGTGAAACTAGTCAAAGTCCAGTGGGGTGAGAATGAGGAAGACTGTACTTGGGAGACAGAGGAGGACATAAGGAAGAAGTATCCAGAATTCTTTGCCTGGTAAGGTTTTATGTATCGATATAGTACTCCCTTGTTAGCAAAACGCATGCTAGGATAGGCTTATTATGTTTGTTTTGTATGTTTGATTGTTGCAAATGATAGATAGGCATGCGAAATCCTTTGTATGTTTTGGTTAAGGAATTTCGGGACGAAATTTCTTAAGTGGGGAGAGTGTAACGACCTGCATTCTACACATTAGAGTATCGTAGAATATTTATTTCTTTTTCATATGAAGTCGTATGGTCGTGTAACTTTAGGGAATGACTATTGGGGTCATTTCCCATGTTCAGGATTTTTGCTGATTTTTAAATGACCGTTTTCCCTTGGCGAATCTTGTTTCGCCCATAACTTTTGATTGGTAAGGAGTTTTGACCTGAAACCACTTCCATTGACTTCGGATGATGGTTTCTCTTTCCGTAAGTGGTCATAATAGCCAAACGGACTTACCGTTTGGGAGATATGGCTGGATTAGTGTTTAGAAGGTGAAAAATAGCTTAACCGGGCTTAATTGGGTAATTAACAGCTAGTCCCGTTGGAGGATTTCGGGATTTGGGGTTTAAAAGGACTGTTAGGGTTTAGAGAAAACCCTTTTCTCATTTTTCAGCCGCCACTTATCATTCCTCTCAACCTAGCAATGGCCTCCACTCTCTAAAAACACTTGAAACCACCTTTAATCACCGTTTAATCAAGGATTAGGCTAAAATACATCAAATCAAGGCTAATCAACACCAAATCAGAGTTGGAGCTGCTGTGTTGCATCGGGAACAGCGCCATAAAAGTAGAATATTTCAGATCTAAAGTTTATTTGTGGCAAAGGTGAGTGATTTGCACTTTTATTCACTAATCACGGCTACTTAAGGGTGATTAGTGATAATTAACGAAATTATGCATCATAAAAATCTAGAAAAATATGGAGAAATTCTAAAATATTATTTTATTTCACTGGTGAAAATTTGGGTTAATTTGGATTAAGTTTGCTAATCCTATAGTCGAAACATGGTTAAGGGGATTAAGGGGAAAATCATGCTTTTTGGGTATGTTTGATCTAAAGGATTTTATGTGAATGATGTTTTAATGTTTTTGATTGATTCTATACGTTGTTGCTGCTATTTGGAATGTTTTGTAATGTCATAGGAAGTTTAGAATGGTTGAAAACGCCGCCGTTTGGCGAAAATAGCTTGCTGGAAAAAGTTACAGATTTTCAGAACCGGTTAGGAGGAAGATCCGATCCCAACCGGATAGGAGAAGGAGATCCAATCAGAACCGGATATGAGAAGGAGATCCAAACCGAATTGGTTAGGAGGAAGACCCGATCCGAACCAGATAGGAGAAGGAGATCCGATCCGAACTGGATAGGAGAAGGAGATCCGAACCGAATTGGATAGGAGGAGGAGCCCGATCCGAACCGGATAGGAGAAGGAGATCCGAACCGAATTGGATAGGAGGAGGAGCCCGAACCGAACCAGATAGGAGAAGGAGATCCAAACCGAATTGGATAGGAGGAGAAGCCCGAACCGAACCGGATAGGAGAAGAAGACCTAAACCGAATTGGATAAGAGGGGGAGCCCGAACCGAAACGGATAGGAGGAGGAGATCCGAACCGAACCGGATAGGAGGAGAAGACCCGAACCGAACCGGATGGGAGGAAGAGACCCGAACCGAACCGGAGAAGACCAAAACCCGAGATTCAAAGGAAGTCCAAATGATAAGTTATTTCTCAGGATCCAGATGGGAACCAAAGAGTTAACTTATAGAGTTGGGCTTTGCTGCGGGACGTGTGAAAAGGGGTTATCGATATCCATAACTTTGGTTCACCGCTGAAGAGAGAGGGGCATGTAGACGAACCAGAGCCAGGGAAGTGTGGACTGGTTCGCCCATTTGGGTTATTTACTATGAACCAGTGCAGTGGGGACAATGCAATAATTGTACGGAGTTGCCATCATTGCCCAAAAGAGCAAAATTGGTCGTAGCAATAGTTGTACGGAGTTGCCATCATGACACCAAAGATTTGGTGACCAGGGAGGTGGATATTGTATAATTTATGCACAGAGTGAGAGATGTGAGGATGATTGCTCTGTTTGATGTTTGCTATCACCATGACATGCACACCCCCTCCCCCGTATCTTTATACTATATGTTTAGTGGCACCTTAGAGTATTGTACGGTATGTTGTGCTAACTCTTTGGTTGCAGGTGCAGGTTCAGGTATGGTTTAATATACCTGTTATTGTTCTGTTTAGCTGCTTATCGCTCATACCAGACATTTTGTCTGACCTAGATTTTTATGTCTCTTCTTATTACTCTAGGTGCTGCTAAACGAGCAGACTAGAGACAGGTTAGCTGGTTGTGCACGAGTAGCTAAACTGGAGACGAGCAAGAGGCTTCCACGTATGATATATATAGATATTCTCTCTGTGTTGTTGAAGGTCACTGCTTGGGCATTAGTAGTGTACCTCCTTCTTTTAATTTAGAGACAGTTTTAAAGTTGTAATAATGGTGTTGGATCATAAGCTGTACCTTGGATTTTCTGCTGCTATGATGTTTAGTTTTCAGCTTACGCACTGTCTCGCCTGTTTTATGTCAAAGTATGTTATTATTATATTTTGTTCCATGCGCTGTGAGACATTCTACAGGTTCTTTGCTAGTTCTTTCATCTTCTTTCCTTTCTTTGGTGACCGGCCCGTACTAGCTAGACATGAGTACAGCGCACTTTTGAAGGAAATGTCAGCTGGTGCGGGGCAGGCCGTCACAAACTATCCATAGATGAGTGTGTTGCCGTAGAGAAGGTAGCATACTGAAAAAAGTTTCTCTGGCAGCAGAAAAATTGTGAGCATATACAAAAGTAATATAATATGGGGTGAAAAAAGGTATATGAAAATTATGGCAGTGTATATGTTGACTTGATGATGTAATTTTGGAGAATCTATGAACAAGAGGGTCATAAATTAACAAAATTCTACCGTAGCTTGCATCAAATATATTATTTAGCATATTCCAGTTAGAATTAATTGTTAACACCAAAATTTGCATTGGCCAAATATAAAGAAGCAAAAGGCCCAGAATAGGAAGAATGAAGGGTTTCGGACAGCGAAATCTGAACCATGGAGAAAAGGGGCCTTGATTAAGGCTAAAGCATTATCAAAAGCAAGCACCAAGAGCTAGTACCAACATCAAAGAGATTTGGTTTGCTATGGGTATCACCAAATTTGACATTAAGACAAGCTAACGGTGAAAGGGTATCGAGCCGTCAACCACTAGCAACCAGCACCATCATAGGAAAAGAAAGCTTGGAATCAACATGAAGAAAGAATATCGATAGGGTAGTGCCGATGTAAGAGGAAGAGCTCAACTCCGAAAGCTAATCACTTGAGACCATGGAGGGCGAAAGGGCTATTGGAATTAACTTGCTTAATACCAATACAAAAGTAGACGAAAGTGTTAAAAGCACAAGAATCCTAAACATAGGGAAACATTCCAGTAGCCAACTACCAAGACCCAAGCTTGATGACTACCAAGAGGCAACTTTAGCAGTTGACAAGTAACGTACTTGAAGCATCCCTCTGGAAGACCGGAACCTACCTCTCAAATCTACCGAAAGCCAATCAGAGCCTCCAAGAAGTAAAGCCATTCACCCTGAGTTGCTAAGTACCAATATCGGAAGGGGTGACGGTTCCCAAAACATAAGTGTCCAAAGCACAAAGGCAAGTATCATGAAGACCTAAAAGCTAGAATCAGAAGGTATTGGTGCGGACTGAAACCAGTGGTCCCGAAGCCGAGAACCACCAAAGCCAAGCTCTCTAGTTTCGAGACCGAATAACGGGAAGACATGTCAACAGAACCATTCCCAAAAGCCCGAAAGTGATATTCCGAAGGAAAGAAGGCATCAATGAAGATAATCGATAAGAAGAAAGGCGGCCGAAACCATTCTGCTAGAAGTGGAAATCACAAAAGCGGCCAAAACCTTATTTGAGCATCTGAAAGAAGCTTCTGCTGGGCTCACAAGAAAGGGAACCCAATTTTCCTATAAATAAGACCTTAGGGGTCTCATTTTGGGGGACTTTTCTCATTCCACAATCTTGTTCTCATTTCCCAGAGAGAAATCCCTAATTTATAAATCGATTTGGGGATTTCCTATGTAGCCTTCTCTATGAATAAAATCATTAAAATTCTTAAAGTGGACATAGGTTCAATCTGAACCGAACCACTATAAATTGTGTGTTCTTACTTTTTCTGCATGTTATATTGTTCTTTTCTATGCTTCTGTATGTGTTCTGTTGTGCAACCGAATTACCAAAATACCCTTCCGCAAGCCTCCTTCCTTAACCTAAACTACTAAGAACCCTTTCCTATAAGTTATCTAGCCTTCTACCAAGTGTTGTGCTTAGGGATCCCTTGCCCTAAGATAACTGTTGATTCTTAAGTCGCTTGAGCGTGATACTCACCCCTTGTGGGAAGAGTAATTATTGTTCCAGGCTTTTGACCTTGATATCTAGGAAATGGAGAGCTAACTCAAGCTTGTAAGAGCTAAATAATCTCATTTTCCCTTTAGATCCATAGATCCACTTCCGTAGACCTACCCCCGGTATTGACAAAAATATCGTTAACATTAATATACCTGGCTGCATGAGAAGATAAAATATCATTCAACTTTGTTTCAAGTATGGCTAGAGCACTGAGGTTGTATTTTCTTATTAACAACTTACATTGATCCAGTTTGAGGTCAAAGTGTGCACCTCTAATGTTCCATACATGTAAGTTTTGTGTCATTAGGGAAACTTTGGTTGTTTGTTAGCACTGTTTGCCTTTGATCTAGTTACGACCACGGATGCTTCATTGTTTGAGAGTGAATTTTTAGACAAGGGAGATTCCGCTGGTAGGTGCTTGCTAGATTTCAACATTTTATGCCATGCATATCCTTAATTTTCTTTCCTATTTCATGCAGATGAGAATCAGTGGGTGATTTGTGTCCAGGTGGTGGACTAATGTTGTTATATGTGCTTAAAAGGTTAGCTTTGTTGCATTTGGATTTTTCAATGAGCTCATATGACTGATCACCAGATGCACTGTGATTTTGTTTGTCTTGATCTTTCAATTCTTTTTTTCAGTTTCCACATCCTAATTAGTATGACAATTGGTAATTGAACTTAGACCTGGCATGATTACTAATAGTTTAGGTTGAAATTCATGAGGTGCCAAATTAAAATCTTCATCATCACTGTGTGACTGCTATTCATGATGGTAGCATTGAGATGCATAGAGTAATCTGAGAGATTGTTAGCAGAAGTGAACTCTTGTTGCATTTCATCTTGTTTCTCCACTTCTGAATCAAAGGAATTAAGATCAACTTCAAGAATTGCCACTTGACTACTTCAGTTGCTTGATCATCAGTTGATGGTTCATAGTTACTCTCTTCATGGTCATGTTACACATCAAAACTACTATTTTATGACCAATGTATGATCTCCACCTACTTTTGCTTGTTTTTTTATTTGTGGCTTGATTGTTTTTGCTTTGTTGCACGTCATCTTCACTCATAACGCTTTGTTTATCATTAAAAATTTCACCTTCTTCAACAATTTCCTCTTCTAGTCTATATCTTTTCGATATATCAACTTCTGGTGGTGCATGTCCAACCTTAGCTCTATAAGTAATATGTTGATCATAGAAATGGTTTGATTCAAAAGGGAAAATTGGTTATTTTTCCATGGATTCCTCCACATTTAGTGTCTCTTTTGCATATATTGACAAATTAAAAATCAGTTCATTTAGCATTTGTTCACGTCTACTATTTCAATGCTCAGAAGTTTCAACTTTAATTTAGAACATAAGTTTGATTTATGTATAACATGATTTAAGGAAAGCGAATTTACAAATACAATTTTCTTCGACTATAATTCATAAAAATTGAAAATACGTTGATTTGAAACTTTTGAATTTTGCAAATCTAACATTTCCCTGTTATAAAATAACTCACATAGTGTGAATGGTATTTTGGAAAAAGCTTCCCTTCCCATTTTGTTTTATTATTGCACCATTAACTGTTCAATACTTAATCTTTTTCCTCATTTTATTTTTAATTTATAAACCAACCACTTTATACAATAAAACTTATGAAAGAGTCATTTTAATTTCTAAAACAAAGCAATTAGGGTCATTTTAGTTTTGATTTTAGTTTTTATGCGTATTTGTTCAAACTAATTAATAACAAATAAAAATTAGCACATGATTTTCTTTTGATACATCCAACAGACGTGCATTTCTTATGTTAATAAAGATTAAATATTTTTCAGTGTTATATATGTGTGTGTATGTGTAAGTAAGTATGTTGTATGTAGCCCATATTCTGAGATAACACGACAAATGATTTAAATTTAAAATAATTGTTAAATGTTAAGGTTTTTGCAGTTTGAGACTATTTCAAAGAAACTGACGTACTCCTGACTTCAAGGATCTGTAGTATAAATTCTTTCAAATAGTAGTTCAACCTATTACTCTATTACATAAAAACGATTTATCGAACTATTGACTTCAGGATTTAATAAAATCTTGGAACAACATAATCAGATTCAATATTTGTATGATATTGATTCGATCAAGAACACTTCTTTTTTTGTTTCTGATGACGCAAAATTATAAAGGGAGAATGAAGTGGAATAGAGAAGGAGATTTGCAACCTTTCTGAGTTTGCAACACCTTGATGACATTGCAAAATATGGTTCCCGATTTTGACATTGCAAATTACGAGGAAGAAAAAGATGGAGTTGTTGTAATATTTGTGACAGTTCTGGACATCGTTGCTTATAATATTGGGGAAGTATCTTTTCATTAAGTATTACATTTGTTTCGAACAGTTCAGACCCATTACAAACAACCATATTCATTCATTACCAATAGTTGTGTCTCTTCATATCCTGACGGTAAAAAACTATTGCAAACGGTCACGCCTTATTTGAATTCAAAATCTATGTTGGGTCTATAATGGAATCAACCTGTTTATTATTTCCAAATTTTATCCAAAGATTCTGTTATTAGATCCGAAACCCAATACTCGAAACGTATCCGACACGGTGGATCGGAAGAGTGGCTGAGGCAGGCGCGTATGTGGTGGTTATGCATGACTTCTCTCCTCATAATAAAGCAAATATTTGGGTTTCAAAGGCCCTAGCCTCTTCATGAGAATTCTATATTTAAATAAATATAGGTCCTCATTTCCCATGATGTGGGACCTTAACTCTTCTTTCTTCCCTTTATCTCTTTTTATCTCTTCAAAAATCAAAACAATAAAAGTATAATGTTGAAAATATCCATCATTCTACCTTTGTTTTAAAGATTGGATAATTTATAAACAATTTAAGTTTAAAAGAAATGGTCGCATTACTTGAGTGATTGCATACGTATCCAAGTGGAATCAAGCCAAACATCGTTTAAAGATTAAGGATTTCATCATTGTGAAAGCCAACACATAAATAAAAGGTATCTTTTGAATTTGAACCTTTGCTTAGTGCAAAACATTCAAAGCCTTATCGAGATTCTATAGTGAACGAATCTTGATCCAAGTATCCATAATGATAAAACCGAAATAACCATATATATTGATTTTCTTATGTAAAATATTATGTATTGTTAATATGTTAACGGTCGTGTGTTTTTAATTCTGGGTTCATGAGTCTATTTTAGAAAGTGGTCAAACTTTTTTAGAAAACGACCTGATTTCCATACTCATATAAGTACTTCTCTTAAGGTTATTTTGTGATATCCTTTTTTTAAATATCTAGGATTATAAAGGATATTTATCGGCCAGTCCTTGTTCTTGCAGAATCTGACACTAAATATTATAGGGGTTCTTGATTCAGTGTTGTATAACCATTCTCTTAACTTGTTGGTACCCATTGAACTATGTCTATCCTTTTCAAAACATAAGTTAAGTTTATGTTAGAAATGATCAACCTTCATTCACAGACTTTAACCCATTTCCTTTGACTTTATATAAACTATTGCCTTTGGAGGACTCTTGGTAAGTGAGTCAGCCAAGTTTTTCTTTGTTTCTATATAGTCCACGGTTATTACTCCTTTTTTGAGTAACTATCTTATCATTAGATATCTTAGACTCACATGTCTAGACTTCTCATTATATTGCTTATTAAAGACATTATATACCATAGCCTAATTATCGTAGCTAATCAAGACTGCTAGAGATGGCTTCTTCCATAGTGGAATTTCAATTAATGAATTCCTAAACCATTCTGCTTCCTTATATGCATCTGCTAATGCAATCAATTTTGACAACATTGTTGAATCAAATATATAGATTTTCTTCTTGGAATTCAAGGAGCACCTCCTAATTTAAAGATCCATCCAGTCGTAGACTTAGATTTGGATTCCACATTGTTTCAGGTCGCATCACTATATCCTCCTATTACTGTAACGACCAAGATTTGTAACCATTAAGTTTGAACATTTAAATTTGTTTTAAATTGTTGATTTGGAAATATAAAGGATTTTTATAAGGACATTAACAATAAAGTTCTAACGTATTAATTTAAACTAATTAAAAATGAGCTCGTAATGTCGTAATAGTTCATAGATTTTACATTTTGAACCTCAAACGGTTATACGGGATCCAATATACGTCGGAATACTTTGAAACAAGAATCGTCCGAATCTATTGGATTATAATTTTCTAATGAAAGAGAAAAATCGAGATTTCATCTTGTAAATTTTGAGTCATGTCCAAATCAAATTTACAGAAAGTCGTTATCGAATCGTTTATAAACCATAACGATTTATTCAATAAAATAAAAAGGATTTTTAATATATTGAATATCGATGTAACTTGAAATTCAATGAGTTAAGTTTAAAACCTGAAGTAGTTTATTTTGAAGCTATATGAAATTCTATTTGAATAAATATGATAATAATAATAATTTATTATTATTACATTAAAGTGTTTTCAAATCGATTTATATCGATTTAATTTAGACCTTAAAAAGACCCATTCTTCAAACGACCTCGGATTTCGATGAAACGAATTTTATTAAATCCGTAATGATTAATTATTGCTAGATTTCAAGTTTCGTGCCAATCAGAGTTATTACATGCGTATGCACAAATTAAAATGTAAATAAATCAATAATTTGAACACAAACTAGTGCCATTTTTGCAAACGGACTCGGATTTCGACGAAAAAAGATTGAATGTGTAAGGAATGTTAAACTATAACATGATGTCCATTTTCATCGCGATCGGAGTTTGTATGTGATCATACGGATAAAGAAACGTCAATCGGAAATAGCGATAGGAACTAATCAATTAAATAATAATAAACCTAAAATATCTTCCCTATATAATCACCCTAACCTAACCTAACCCTAAAATCTCATCAATCAACCACATTTACATTTAAATCCACTTTCATATTTTATTTTTTAACTCTTAATCCGTAGTGAATTGATCGAAGTCATCAACTACAAAGTTGGAGAGGATGTTGAGGAAGACTTACTGGTAAAATTTGGTGGCCAACGGTGAGGTGTGGTGGTCGAAATCAAGCTAAGACCGAAATTTAGGCAGTTACGTGTTTTGGTAATTGTGACGGCCCGGCCCGCACCTGCCGACATTTCGAATGAAAATGCGATGTGCCGATGTCCAACCAGCACGGGACGGTCCTCAGAAGAAAAGAAAGAAGACGATGGATCAACAAAGAACCAGTAATATATCTCACAGCGCATGGAACAAAATATAATAATAACATAACTTGATATAAAACAGGCGAGACAATGCATAAGCTAGAAACTAAACCGTCATAGCAACGGAAAATTCAAATACAGCTTATGATCCAAACCATCATTATTACAACCTTTAAAACTGTCTCTAAAGAAAAATATGAAGGTACACTACTAATGCCCAAAGAAGCGACCAGCAACAACACATGGAGAATATATGGAAATGATACGTGTAAGCCCCTTGCTCGTCTCCGAACATCTACTCGTGCATAACCAGCTAACCTGTCTCTAGTCTTCTCGTTTAGGAGCACCCAGAGTAATAAGAAGAGACATAAAACTCTGGGTCAGACAAAAGTCTGGTATGAGCGATAAGCAGCAAAAAAGAACAATAATAGGTATACATAACCATACCTGAACCTCGACCTGCAACCAAAGAGTTAGCATAACAGGATATACAATACTCTAAGGTGACACTAACACATAGTGTGAAAATAATGGGGGAGGGGTGTGCATGTCATGGTGATAGCAAATATCAAAAATAGCAATCATCCTCACATCTCTCACTCAGTGCGTAAAGCATACAATATCTACCACTTTGATCACCCAACCTTTGCTACGATCACTCTGCCCCATGGAGTCACGATGGCTCCACTGCACTGATCCATAGCCACTAATCCTTTGCTATGTCCACTCTGCCCCATGGAGTCATAACATCTCCACTGCACTGGCTCATAGCCCTGCTACGATCACTCTGCCCCATGGAGTCATGACAACTCCACTGCACTGATCCACCGCCAATAATCCGTCTCTCAGTGGTGAGTCAAAGCTATAGACATTGATAACCCCTTTGCACACGTCCTGTAACAACCCTGAAAAACAGAACCAGATTTAAATTTTTATTTTAAAGAATTTGGTTAGAAAATGTGCCAGAATTTAAAAATTCCATTTAAAAATAATATTAAAGCTATTAAAATTAGTCATTTTACAAACGACCTCCGTTTTCGACGAAACCAATTTTGTCGGTTTTGGAATGTCAAATTATGGCTAAGTTTAATTTTCCATATATTTTGGAATTAATTTGTGAGCGTGGTAAATTAAACTGTGTTCGATAATTTCTATTGAATTTAATCGACCGTTAAAAATGCCATTTTTCAAACGGTCTCCAAATTTGATGAAATTAATTTTGTTAGGATCGTATCATCAAAACATAGCTAGATTTATTTTTTTGGAATTTTCGTAGTCCGTATGTGACCCTAGTAAAATTAAATGTATGATCAAATTAATTAAATAAATGATTTAAAATTTAAATTAAAGAAAACAGGTTGAAAACGATCGTTTGGGCTGACGAGACCTAGCCCATTATGTCCGGAAATGGGGCAATTGGGTAGGAACAACTTTTGCTGGGCTGAAATCGGAGCTGTTGAGGATTAATGGGCTAAACCAATAATTAGAACATTAAATATTATTATATTATAAATAATAGAAAATCCAAAATCCTAATCACACTACAGAGCCGCCATCTCCTTCATTCCATTGCCGATATTGCTTCCCCCTTCCACCATTAAAATATCTTCAACCATTCAATAAAACCCTACCTCCTTTTGACATTATTGGAGTACTCCTCTTCCTTTTCGAATCAGTTCGGACATTAGTACCTGTAGTGGAGTATTTCACTCGTGCCAAGGCCCCGAAGAGCCACCTATTCATCGTCGCGCCGCCCTTCTACTGCCATCGCGCCTGACGGCGTGGGTTCCCCCTGGAGCGTGCCACCTCCCTCTTCGACGCAGTGGTCTCCGATCGTCCTGAAGCTTGGTGATTTGAACGCAAAAGCTTGACCTAGAATTGAACAAATTGGGTTATACGCGGCCTAGTTCTGATAAGAAGAAGAAGAGGGTAATATTTAAATTAACTTATTTAATTAATTTATTTTCAAATATTATCGATCTAAATTAAATCATAACTAATGCATGCGAACTTGGAATTGAATAATTTCAGATCTGATCTTTCCGTCCAGAAAATATGAAATGTTGATGATATCATGTACTGATCAAGACGAAGAAGTTGAAGATCGTAGACCTTCATAAAACGGTAGAATTACTTATGTTCTCTGGTTTAGCGGTCAGAGATATACTATGACTCTGTCATGGTTGAAATCAACGGATTTGCAAGGACTACTCGCTACTAATTTATAGGGTGATTCCTAAGATGTAGTAGGAGGGTGCCTTCGATTTGTCCAGTCCCAGGACAACTTGTATGGACGAGTGTCTAATAGAGTATTTCCAAAGGGATTACGTACGTTGATTTCTTCAAACGTACGAAGTTGGTGGAAAAGAAGGGAAACTTCTTTAGCCTAATAATCTGAGTATTTCTATGGAAATCAATTAGTGATTTCGGATGGATCTGACGATGTGACATTCAAAGTGAATGGTGGTGTGCTATGTGGGAAAGAAGAATTATAACCTCAAGCCTTTCTGGACTGATTAGAACTGATTCGGGGTAGATCAAATTTTGGACAAAAAAAATTTGATTCTGAATTATTCAGAATTAAAAGCGACTGTGAGATTTCTAATTTTATAATTAACAATTTAATTATTTCTCGCTATTTTGAATCCATGTAGTTGTGTTAAATAAAATGAGATATGTGATGCTTGGAATTTGAATTTGTTGAATGTTGATTTTTGATTGTTGAATGTGATACTCGTGTTTGTTAGGTCTTGTTCTATAATAAAAATTCTTTCTTTTATTTGAATCTATAGTTTTTTGTTAGATCTCGATTTGAAATAAAAAATTTATTTTTATTTCAGATCTATGTACATTGATTTGATGTTATAATATAGGTTTCATCTTTTATTTAGAAACATGAAACATGATTTGTTTAGATTTCGATTAACAATAAAAATCTCATTTTTATTGTTAACATGAAACATTGTTTTGTCACATTTAGATTTACAATAAAAATTTCATTTTTATTGTTAACATGAAACATTGTTTTGTCAAATTTAGATTTACAATAAAACATTTCATTTTTATTGTTAACATGAAACATTGTTTGTTCAGATTTAGATTTACAATAAAAATTTCATTTTATTGTTAACATGAAACATTGTTTTGTCAAATTTAGATTAACAATAAAAAATTCATTTTTTTATTGTTAACATGAAACATCATTTTGTCAAATTTAGATTGACAATAAAAGCCAGATTGACAATAAAAGCATTTCATTTTTATTGTTAACATGAAACATTGTTTTGCCAAATTTAGATTAACAATAAATATTCATTTTTATTGTTAACATGAAAGATGGTTGTGTCAAATTTATATTAAAAATAAAATATTCATTTTCATTGTTAACATGAACCATGGTTTTATCAAATTCATAGTTTAATTGAAACAAAAATCATCACCTTTGTTTCATAGTTTAGTTGAAACAAAAATCATCACTTTTGTTTAATAGTTTAGTTAAACAAAAATTACCGTTTTTGCTTCATAGTTTAGTTGAAACAAAAATCATCACCTTTGTTTCGTAGTTTAGTTGAAAAAAAATCATCACTTTTGTTTAATAGTTTAGTTGAAACAAAAATCATCACCTTTGTTTCATAGTTTAGTTGAAACAAAAATCATCACTTTTGTTTAATAGTTTAGTTAAACAAACATTATCGCTTTTGCTTCATAGTTTAGTTGAAACAAAAATGGTTTAGTTGAAACAAATATTATCACTTTTGTTTAATTGTTTAGTTGAAACTAAAATGGTCATTTCTGTCAAATTGTTTAGTTGAAACTAAAATGGTCATTTTTGTCGAATTGTTTAGTTGAAACTAAAATGGTAATTTTTGTCAAATTGTCTAGTTGAAACTAAAGTGGTATTTTTTATCAAATTGTCTAGTTGAAACTAAAATGCTCAATTTTTGTCAAATTAAAATAGTTGAAACAAAAATGTTCATTTTCGTCAAATTAGAATTGTTGAATAAAAATATTCATTTTCGTCAAATTAAAATTGTTGAACAAAAATGTTCATTTTGTTGAACTAAAATTTTCAACAAAAATGAAAAGAACCATTTTTACCATTTTGCTGAATTAGAATTTTCAACAAAAATGAAAAGAACAATTTTTATCATTTTGTTGAATTGAAATAAGAAATAGAAAACTGTTCATGTTTTAAAATAAAAACATGTCTACATTAAAATTTCACATTTTTAATGTTATGTTAGAAACTAGGAAAAAGGAATTTTCAACAATAGTCAAATAATCATTTTAATAACAATGCATATACTAGAGTTTATATGCAAAGTTAAAATAACATTTTACCGACAATGCATATACTAGAGTTTATATGCAAAGTTAAAATAACATTTTAATAACAATGCATATACTAGAGTTTATATGCAAAGTTAAGATAACATTTTACCGACAATGCATATACTAGAGTTTATATGCAAAGTTAAAATAACATTTTACCGACAATGCATATACTAGAGTTTATATGCAAAGTTAAAATAACATTTTAGTAACAATGCATATACTAGAGTTTATATGCAAAGTTAAAATAACATTTTACCGACAATGCATATACTAGAGTTTATATGCAAAGTTAAAATAACATTTTAATAACAATGCATATATTAGAGTTTATATGCAAAGTTAAAATAACATTTTACGGACAATGCATATATTAGAATTTATATGCAAAGCCAAAGAATCATTTTTATTGACAATGCATATATTTGAATCTATATACCAAGTTAAAATATCCTTTTTATTGACAATACATACATTAGAATTTGTATGAATTATTTTTATTATCAAAACATGCATTGAAACTTTATACAAATAAAATATTCCTTTTTATTTGTCAAAGTTAAAAATAGAAATACAAATAAAAATTAGCTTTTTATTTGTCATTAGCTCAATTGTCATGTAAATAAATATATTTTATTTGACATTATGAACGTGTAGATATGATATGCCAATAAAACATTCTTTTATTTGGCGTGTTAAATACATTAGTGGAATCGTCAAATGGTTTATATTTATATATAGTTTTATATAAATATAAATTGAAATTAAACGAATCGTGCGAGGTAGTTCGCTTTTCGGAATCATAACTTTAAACGATTATACCGAAAGATCCGACCATCGGATTTTCCCAAAACTAGAACCGCTAGGACCGCTTTGGGAAGATCTTTCCAACGATATAAATTTTGTTAAAAATCCAATGGTTAGATTTCGAGAAAAGTGTAAATCAAATTTTGATAAAAACAACGCTAGGGCCGCCTATTGACCCGAAGCGTCGTTAAATTAAAATTGGGTTGTTTTTATATAAATAAAATAGCGATAAATCATTATAAAATAATATTAACGATATAAAATGGTTTTATATTATATATATGTGTGAATTATTTGAAAAGATCGAGTTCAATCTCATTTCAAATAATTATACGATGTTTTAAATCGAAGATATTGAAGACGGTGATTGAAGACCGACGATCTTCACATCGAATGGACAACTACCGATGCCCGACATTGGGTTGCTCCCAGTAAAGGGTTAAAAGTGGTAGTTTGTCCGGACGTACTTGTTGATCGTCCGGATAAGCGAGCACCTCTCTTTCGTATTGGACATACGGGACGAGGAACAAGGTGTCTCCGGTTTCGTTCAGACCCAGAACGGACTTGTAAATGGATGTGTGTCTGATATTGGATTTCATTCCATGTAAATTAAATTGATTTCTATTTAATATATACCTGTGGTGGCGGAGAATTTATTCTGTTGCTTAATACCCTTCTCTGAGACGCACGAGCTCAGAGGTTATATATTGATAGTTATCGATCGCATGGCGTGGATTGTCAATGTGTCATGCCAAGATGCAAATGATCAAGGCTTTTGTTGAAAAGCAGAGCCTTGTGGTTAATGATCAAAGCACGGCCTATTTAGGTGTAGTTTTGTGTATAGCATTACTTCACGAGCCTTACACCCCAGTAAGAGTCAAAAACGGGACAAGGGACCCAAGGAGTGCATGCGTTTCTTTCTAGTTAGGAGTGGTGTCAGCGTTTACAAGCCCTGACATTTTTACTTATGTGGATGATGGATTATGAGGAACCTCAGATTTATTGGTCGATAGTGACCAAATTATAGGTTCAATAGGACCGGGAAACATGTGTTCAGGCATAAATAATCCACTAAAGTATATATGGATCGGCCTTGGAGGATCCAAGGGCTCGCCGGCGTCCGAGTCCTGAGACATTGCTAGAGTGTCTCGAATTGGTAAGGAGATCGTCCCTAGCCTTGACCATTATGGAAACCCAATTTCCAATACGACATTACGGTTTTGATTGTAAACCCATATTTGGTGACATAGTAGGATGGGGTACTATGTCGTCTAGGATTGATTTGAAGTAGTTTAAAACTGATTAGACACTAATAATAATATTAAAATATTATTTTCTATGTATCAAGCATGTTTGATCATTATAAGGTAAAACTCTATCCTTCGGTTTGTGTTGCATTGTGTGATGGGACTTGAGTCTCATAATGATTTCATTTTTCTAAAAAGCATTGCGTTGTTTTTGAATAAAAATTTATTTAGTTTATGTACTGGCAATCCAATGGAGTAAACTCGTTCCGCGTTAGCAACGTGGTCCTGTGATTAGCCATATTGTTTGATAAGTTAGGAAAGATTTCTCATACCAATCCCATGACTGACTCGTAGTTTGTTTCACTTTGCAAACTCGGGTGCCCTCTTTTTCACACGCACAGCCAAGTAACAGGTTCAGGTTATTTTGGACATATGCTGGATTGGAGTATGCTATGGACTGAAGCTGAAGATCATTTTTATCTTTGATTTCTTCTTTGAGACATTCATACATCCTTTATTTATGATGTACTGATGGAGTTTTAGACTTATTACATTTTGCTGAGACTTTTATTTGCTAAGTTTACTGTGCTACTGTGATGTTCTGGTGTTGTGATGTTGATGACATTTCTATTTCCGCTGCAATGATTTATGTGTTATGCTGTTATCTGAGATCTGCCGTTGTTGTAAATATGTTATATTCCAATGATTATCCTTGTTTTCGTACTTTGGAAGTTTGGGGTCATCACACGCACCGCAGCAAAGCCCAACTCATGAAGTTAACTCGTTGATCCCCATTGGGATCCTGAGTAATAACCTCCCATTTGGACTTCCTTTGCATCTCGGTTTTTGGTCGAATTGGAGTTGGTCTTCAGAAGAGTCATCGCGTAGAGTAATAGAGGTTCAAACCCGGTTCGGTTTGGCCTCCATATCCGGTTCGGTTCGGTGGTCATTGATTAGGTTCGGCCCGCCTTCCCGAGCTCCAGCTTCCGTTCGGTTCGGGTGTCCTCATCCGGTTCGGTGCTTGCAATCGTGGCCCGGTTCGGTTTGTACTCATCATTTCCGATCTGATCCCCTCACCCTCGCTTCCGATCCAAACCCAACTCCAACTCTATGCAAATGGCCTTCCTTTTTGCCAAGTCTCTTATGCCTAGTTCCGGTCCAGTTCGAATTTGTTTACCCGGTTCTCCTATTCGATCCGAGCCCTATAATCCGATCCGATCCGAAACCCTACACATTTTCCAGTGAGCATATATCGTACATTTTCGCCATATAACGGTGTTTTCAACCATTCTAACTTTCCTACAAGATTACTTAACATTCCAAACAGTCATAGTAACATATAGGATCAATCAACAAGGTCAAAACATCAAGCATATAGGTTATTTTAGATCAAACATACCCAAAACTCATGGTTTTCCCCTTAATCAGGTTTAACCATAACTAATGATAGGATTAGCAAAACATGTCCAAATTAACCCAAATTTCTAATAGAGGCTTAAAATAATATTTAAGAAATTTTTACATATTTTTCCAGATTTTTAACATGCATAATTTCGCTAAGTAACACTAATCACCCCTAATTAGCCGTAATTCGTAAAAAACAATGCAAATTACTCACCTTAGCCACAAATGAATTATAGATCTGAACTTTACTACTATTTTGGATTAAATTCCTATGCAACATAGCGGCTCCAACGCTGATTTGATGCTAATCCTTCTTGATTTGGTGTAGATTAAGCTAATACGCGATTAGAAAGCGATTTGGGATGAATTTAGAAAGTGGAGGCCATTGCTAGGGTTGAAGAGAGATAAGTGGCGGCTGTAAAAATGAAAAAGAAAGGTTTCTCTAACCCTTTTCAGCCCTTATGTAACCTAATCTCGAAATCCCCCTATGGGCCTAGCTGCTAATCACCCTATTTGGCCCGGTTAAGTTGTTTTTCACCTTCTAAACCTTATTTCAGCCATATCTCCAAAACAGAAAGTCCGTTTGACAAATGTGACCACTCTACGAAAAGGTAAACTATCATCCGAATCCAATAAAAGTGTTTTCAGGTCAAATCTCTTTACCAATCAGAAGTTATAGGAAAACAAGATTCGCCAGGGGCAAAACAGTCATTTAAAATTCGGCAAAATCGCGAAAATGGGAAATGACCCCAATAGTCGTTCCCAAAAGTTACACGACCATACGACTTCATATGAAAAATGAAATAAATATTCTACGATCCTCTGATGCGTAGAATTCGGGTCGTTACATTCTCCCCCCCTTAAGAAATTTCGCCCCCGAAATTCCTTAATTAAAACATACAATGGGTCCCGCATGCCTAACATCCATTTACAAACAATCAAATACACATAATAACATAACAAGTCTATCCTAGCATGTGGTTTACTAACAAGGGAATAACTATCGCTATTAAAATCTTACCAGGTAAAGAGTTCTGGATGCGACTTCCTTATGCTCTCCTCCATTTCCCAAGTACGGTCATTCTCGTTATCACCCCACTGGACCTTGATCAGTTTCACCCTCTTCCTTCGAAATTGCTTCGTATCGTACTCGACATTACGAATCGGCCTGCGGTTCCCAACCGCCTCGGGTTCTACTTCGATGTCATCCAACTGATCTGGTGAAATAGCCATATCAGGGTCGTGTACGAACTTTTTTAACTGGGAAACATGAAATACGTCGTGAACTCCCGCCATCTGGTCAGGTAACTCAACTTTATATGCCAAATTCCCAACTTGCTCGAGAACTGGGAATGGACCAACAAATCTTGGTGCCAATTTGCCTCTCCTACCAAATCGAATCACGCTCTTTAACGGAGAAATCTTGACAAATACTAAGTTGCCAACGAAGAATTTCAAGTCTCTTCGTCGCTTATCAGCAAAACTCTTCTGCCTATCTTAGGCAGCCTTCATTCACTGTTGGATAACCTTGATCTTATCTGAGGTTTCTCTTATCACATCCGGTCCAAACACAAATTTCTCACCGGTTTCCAACCAACACGATGGTGAGTTGCACGGTCTTCCATACAAAGCTTCAACTGGAGCCATACCAATACTGGATTGATAACTATTATTATATGCAAACTCCACTAGATGCCAATGGCCATCCCGTGATCCACCAAAATCCAATATACAAGCTCTCAAGAGATCCTCCAATATATGATTCACCCTCTCTGTCTGACCATCGGTTTGAGGATGGTACGCGGTACTTAGATGTAAATTTGACCCTAAAGCCTCTTGTAAACTCTTCTAAAACCCACTAGTAAACAACGGATCTCGATCGCTCACAATGCCTTTGGGTACTCCATGAAATCTCACTACCCACTTCATATACAGTTCTGCTAACTTAGCTGCTGTCCTATTCGACTTGATGGGTATAAACTTCGCACTCTTGGTCAATCGGTCCACAATCACCTAAATGCTATCATGGCCCGGTCTAGTCCTTGGTAGCCCATCCATGAAATCCATTGAGACTTGTTCCCATTTCCACTCTGGAATTTCCAATGGTTGCAACAAACCACTAGGCTTCTTTTGCTAAGCTTTAACTAGCTGGCAGTTCATGCATTTGGATATATAAACTTTCCAACGTCTCTTTTCATCCCTTCCCAGTAGTAGATCTGCTTCATGTCTCGATACATTTTGTTACCACCGGGATGTATAGTCAGTTTTGAGTGATGACATTCTCTAAGCACTTCATCTCTCAATCCATCGACATTGGGAACAACTAGTCTCTCATTCTTTCTAAGCCATCCATCTCGATAAAGCCCATACTTGTTTGTATCCTCATCGATACCCATCTCTAACTTGGAGATGATTTCTAATAGATTAGGATCGTCCCTCTGACTGGAACCAATCCGCTCAATCAAAGTGGGTCTAATTGCCAAACTTGCTAACATCTCTGGATCATTTTCGCACTTTGGTCTAAAATTATACCCTGCGATATACTCTAGTTGTTTCCATTCCTGAAACATAGCCCCTAAACTAGCATGTCTCCTACTCAATGCATCAGCTACCGCATTGCCCTTTCCTGGTGTATATGTGATATCAAAATCATAGGAAGACAATAATTCTAACCATCTCTGCTGACGGAGATTTAGATCCTTTTGAGAGAAAAGATACTTTAACGATTTATGATCAGTAAACAACTCGAATCTTTCTCCCAAGAAATAATGTCTCGCCATCTTCAACACAAATACGATCGCTGCCAATTCCAAATCATGGGTAGGATATCTTTTTTCATGCGGTTTCAATTGCCGACTAGTGTAAGCTACTACCCTACCTCCTTGCATCAATACAACACCTAGTTCAGTACCACAGGCATTCGTGTATACCGTCATCTTTTCGTTCCTCTTAGGAATAACTAACACTGGTGCACTCGTCAACTTCCCTTTTAGACCCTTAAATGCATTCTCTCACCTTTCGTCCTAGACGAAAGCTTGATTCTTCTTGGTCAACTGAGTTAACGGTGCTGCTATCTCGGAGAAGTCTTGGATAAACTTACGATAATATCCAGCTAATCCCAATAAACTTCTTATGTCTGTTGCATTCTTGGGCGTAGACCAATCCTGTACCGTAGCCACCTTCACAGGGTCCACGGCAATCCCATTCTCTGAAACAACATGGCCCAAGATTCTCACTTCCCTCCTCCAAAAGTGACACTTAGAGAATTTCAGTTGGTGTTTCCTCAACACCTCCATCACTGTCCTCAAATGTTCCTTGTGTTCTTCCTCTGTCCTCGAGTAAACAAGGATATCGTCCACAAACACAAGAACAAACTTATTCAATTGATCCTTGAACACCCTATTCATAAGATCCACAAAATATGCTGGTGCATTGGTCAACCCGAATGGCATGACCAACCACTCATAGAATCCAGACGGCGTCCGAAATGCCATTTTTGGAACACTCTCAGCTGCTACTCGGAGCTGATGAAATCCTATCGCAAGGTCCAACTGGGAGAACACTCTTGCTCCTTCCAGTTGATCAAATATATCATCTATCCATGGAAGAGAATACTTATTCTTCCTAGTCACTTTATTCAACTCGCGATAGTCCACACATAAACGTAGGGAACCATTTGCCTTAGTGGAAAATACAACTGGTGCTCCCCACTCGGAAACACTTCTTCTGATAAATCCCTTCTTTAAAGATCGCTTACTTGCACCCCGAGCTCTCGCTGCTCCCTTGATGCCATACGACGAAGTGGCATCACTATAGGTCTGGCATTTTTTACTAAATCAATACGGAATTCAATCTCTCGGTGTGGTGGAAGTTCGGTCACTTCCTCGAAGATATCCGGATACAGGCCAGCAATGGGAACCCCTGATAACTCGTCCTGCAGAATGTCGAGGGAATTTAGAAAACTAGCCATCACCTCATCACTAGGTAGGCCACCAAACGCTACCCTCCGCCCATCATCCGCCCTAATAGTCACTGAAAATCCCTCACAGTCTACCACCACCCCATACCTTTGGAGCCAATCGACTCCCAAAATAATGCCAAACCCAGTAAAGCCCAAAACAAAGTAATCACAAGCAAACATACATCCATGACTCGGTAAGATCAAATTTCGACAAATGATGATGAGGCTAGTCGAACCACTAATCGGGTTCATTACGACTAAGTCTATCGATTATCTCGGGTTCCAATTCCAACCTATCTACCAGGTCACTAGATATGAAGGAATGGGAAGCCCCAGTATCAAACAATACTCGAACAGGAACATCATAAACAGAAAGCTTACCTTGAATAACAACATTCTTTCCTTTCTCCATCGCAGTTGGGGCATTCGACGAAGAAGGAACAACATTAATAGCATATGCTTTCACGATCTGCTTCTCTTTCAGAGGTTGCATACATTCATCCTTGTGATGTCCCACTTGGCCGCAGTTGAAGCACTTCCTGTCCGCTGGCTTTGCTCGACATTTTTAGCATAATGGCCCTTCTTGCCACAGCTAAATCACTCAACATATTTCTTGTCTTTCTTTCTCTGACCATCCTTGGTCTGGTTCTGCTTCCTCTTATTCTGAGAATTATTCTTGCCTCCACCGCTTGCTTGCGGCTTTGGCTCTCCTGTAGATGCGATAGCAACCTCGGTCCTCAGCTTAGGGTAAAGACTCTCCGATCTCAGTGCCTTTCCCACAATGGATTCAAACGTCTCATCGATGTGGTTTATGAGCCTTTCCCCCAAGTACCCATCTAAGCCAGTTATGAACTTCTTGTTCTTCTTCTCGGCAATATCGATAAGGGATAATCCATACTTCGATAAAGTATCGAACTCAATAATATACTCCGAGACTGCCCTTCCATTCTGCTTAAGCTCCAAGAATTTCCTAAAAAATTCTGATTTCTAAGCAGATGGGATAAAATTATCACTAAAGCGAGTCTTACACTGATTCCAAGTAACTTAATCCTCAGGAGTAGCTACTTTAATGGCATTTCACCAATTCATTGCCCGTCCGTGCAGCTGACGGGATGCTAGCTTCCTCTTCATTGCATCTTCGATTCCCAAATCTTCAAAGATGCGATCACAACTATCAAGCTAATCTTGAACATCCATAGCCGATTCTGTTCTGTGAAACTGCTTTCCACCTAGACTAGTGTAATCCTTGCAAAGCTTGGCGAAATCGGTCCTAGGCGCCTGCATGGCTGCACTATCACCATTAGCAGCGTTAGGAACTGCCCTCTGAACATCCCTAAGCATCTCTCTCATGAAGTCAGTGAACATCGTCCTCATATCAGGGACATCCCTATTATTGGCTCCTCTACCAGTACCCCTCGTATTTCGGCTCATCATCAAATTTGTAAAGAGAAAACGATTAACCATCTCCATAGTGGTGCCAGTGCAGTGTGACTTCATCCTTAGATATACTAATATTATATATATATATATAGATTTTGAAAATCAAAATATCACAAATACGCGCTCTCATATATGTATACTATCTCTCTCTGATGTCTTTCCCTAGGTTAACTATGCAACCTAGAGCTCTGATACCAAGTGTGACGGCCCGCCCTGCACCAGCCGACATTTCCGATGAAAGTGCGTTGTGCCAATGTCTAGCCAACACGGGACGGTCGTCAGAAGAAAAGAAAGAAGATGATGGATCAACAAAGAACTTGTAGTATATCTCACAGCACATGGAACAAAATATAATAATAACATAACTTGATATAAAACAAGAGAGACAGTGCATAAGATGGAAAGTAAACCATCATAGCAGCGGAAAATTCAAATACAGCTTATGATCCAAACCATCATTATTACAACCTTTAAAACTGTCTCTAAAGAAAAATATGAAGGTACACTACTAATGCCCAAAGTAGCGACCAACAACAACATAGGGAGAATATATGGAAATGATATGTGTAAGCCTCCTGCTCATCTCCGGACATCTACTCATGCATAACCAGCTAACCTGTCTCTAGTATACTCGTTTAGGAGCACCAGAGTAATAAGAAGAGACGTAAAACTCTGGGTTAGACAAAAGTCTGGTATGAGCGATAAGCAGCAAAACAGAACAATAACAGGTATACATAACGATACCTGAACCTGGACCTGCAACCAAAGAGTTAGCACAACAGGATGTACAATGCTCTAAGGTGACATTAACACATAGTGTGAAAATAATGGGGGAGGGGTGTGCCTGTCATGGTGATAGCAAACATCAAACATGGCAATCATCCTAACATCTCTCACTCAGTGCGTAAAGCATACAATATCTACTACTTTGATCTCCCAATCCTTTGCTACGATCACCCTGCCCCATGGAGTCACGATGGCTCCACTGCACTGATCCATAGCCACTAATCCTTTACTATGTCCACTCTGCCCCATGGAGTCATAACAACTCCATTGCACTGGCTCATAGCCCTGCTACTCTGCCCCATGGAGTCATGACAACTCCACTGCACTGATCCATAGCCAATAATCCATCTCTCAGTGGTGAGTCAAAGTTATATACATCGATAACCCCTTTGCACACGACCCGCAGCAAATCCCAACTCATGAAGTTAACTCGTTGATCCACATTGGGAGCCTGAGTAATAACCTCCCATTGGGACTTCCATCGCATCTCGGGTTTTGGTCGAATTGGAGTTGGCCTTCAGAAGATTCGTCGCGTAGTAGTAATAGAGGTTCGAACCCGGTTCGGTTCGGCCTGCATATCCGGTTCGGTTTGGTGGTCATTGATTAGGTTTGGCCCTCCTTCCCATGCTCTAGCTTCCGTTTGATTCGGGTAACCTCATCCGGTTCGGTTTGGTTCGTGCAATCACGGTCTGGTTCGGTTTGTACTCACCATTTCCGATCCGATCCCCTCACCCTCGCTTCCGATCCAAACCCAACTCCAACTCTATGCAAATGGCCTTCCTTCATGCCAAGTTTCTTATGCCAAGTTCCGGTCTAGTTCGAATTTCGTTATTCGGTTCTCCTATCCGATCCGAGCCCTATAATCCGATCCGATCCGAAACCCTACACATTTTCCAACGAGCATATATCGTCCATTTTCGCCATACGACGACATTTTCAACCATTCTAACTTTCCTACAAGATTACTTAACATTCCAAACAGTCACAGTAACATATAGGATCAATCAACAAGGTCAAAACATCAAGCATGTAGGTTATTTTAGATCAAACATACCCATAACCCATGGTTTTCCCCTTAATCAGGTTTAATCATAACTAATGATAGGATTAGCAAAACATGTCCAAATTAACCCAAATTTCTAATAGAGGCTTAAAATAATATTTAAGAACTTTTTTACATATTTTTCCATATTTTTAACATGCATAATTTCGCTAATTAACACTGATCACCCCTAATTAGCCGTAATTAGTGAAAAACAATGCAAATCACTCACCTTAGCCACAAATGAATTATAGATCTGAACTTTACTACTATTTCTGGGTCGAATTCCTATGCAACACAACAGCTCCAGCTCTGATTTGATGCTAATCCTCCTTGATTTGGTGTAGATTAAGCTAATACGCGATTAGAAAGCAATTTGGGATGAATTTAGAAGGTGGAGGCCATTGCTAGAGTTGAAGAGATGTAGGTGGCAACTGTAAAAATGACTAAGAAAGGTTTCTCTAACCTTTTTCTGCCCTTATGTAACCCTAATCCCGAAATCCCCTAATGGGCTTAACTGCTAATCACCCTATTTGGCCCGGTTAAGTTGTTTTTCACCTTCCAAACTGTATTTTAGCCATATCTCCCAAACGGTAAGTCCGTTTGACAAATGTGACCACTCTACGGAAAGATAAACCAACATTTGGATCCAATGAAAGAGGTTTCAGGTCCAAACTCCTTACCAATCAAAAATTATAGGAAAAACAAGATTCTCCAAGCGCAAAACGGTCATTTAAAGTTCGGAAAAAATCGTGAACATGGGAAATGACCCCAATAGTCGTTCCCTAAAGTTACACGACAATACGACTTCATATGAAAATGAAATAAATATTCTATGATCCTTTGATGCGTAGAATTCAGGTCATTACAGTAATTTTAGAAGGTGGGTTCTATTTCAGGTTCAAAGATAGAGGTGAGTAAGACGTAGGTATTGGCATTGGTCCGGTGGGCGACGGTGGCATGTGGTGGTCGAATTTTGGAGGTGATCAGAGTTATTGTTTTTGGAGGGTTCAAACGGGTTTTAATGATTTGCGAGTGACTGGGGAGGTGTTGGGTCAGGAGGTCTAAAGGGAAGTTTGCAAGGAGGAGGAGGCCGACCTTTCGACACTGGTCCGGTCATTGCTGGTGAATTAGAGGCGGCGAATCTGGGTTTTAACAGATTTCTATTCATCTCAAAAATCAAGGCGGTTGATGGCATTTGGGGGTCGGGTTTGGGAGAGTATGGAGCTGCACTGATGGGGTGGCCGGTGATGGCAGTGGCGGGGGTCTCAAAGGTCGGAGCTGGCAGCGCGGTGAGCTTGGTGAAATCGTGTTTTGGTTGAGAGGAAATCGGGTTCTTTGAACGTGGAAACGATGAAATCGTGTTTGCTAATCCGTGATTAAGGCGATAATGACTGGATTAACGGTTAAGCATAATTAAGGTATAAATTAAATATAAATTAATGGTAAAGGTGTTTAAATTTTAAATGTTAACTTATTAATTGTATAAATTTTACATATGTTATCAAAATTGCATGAAATAGGATCGGTTGTGATCGTATGGACGAGTACTACGCTATCGAGATGGTTTGGAATGATTCAGAAACAACTGAAATTTTGTTTAATTTTAAATGCTTGTTTAAAACTAAATGAAGCAACGCTACATCGTCGAATCAAAAAAAAATGGTGAGTTAACTTTCATGCCTTCTGAAATTCTATGATATGGTTAAATTCATATAATTAAAATTTACTGTTATTAGTATAAATTGGATGAGAGGATGTTATAGCTAATTGTTGTTTGTTGATTTACGTCGCTTAGATGCACTAAATTATAATTCTATTTCATATGCATTATTTAAATAAT
Source organism: Allium sativum (assembly GCA_030737875.1). Taxonomy (NCBI): domain Eukaryota; kingdom Viridiplantae; phylum Streptophyta; class Magnoliopsida; order Asparagales; family Amaryllidaceae; genus Allium; species Allium sativum. The sequence continues at coordinate 43,997,944 of CM060915.1, read as the reverse complement.
AGTATAACCTGTGATGCAAGGAAAAACAGGTTGGAAAGATCCAATTGAATTCCTCAAATATTTTTGTCGTTAATTGGTTTCATATTATACATATATGAACTGTTTGACCAAGTGACGTTTTGGATGTGGATTGTTGGATTATAATCCAACGTTGTTGTGTTTTAACCAATAGACATTATTAATTAAGTGACTAGCAACAGATGGCCAAAAATTTACCTTTTTGAAACGTTGATTTGCCATCAGGCGAATCGACTAAGTTTAAGTTACAAAATCAATTTTTATAACAAAATAAGGATTTTCTCTTATACTTTTATAAGTTTATAAAAATAGAAGTTTTATAAATAATCGATATTTATATTTTGTTTTCTTTTTATAAAATATCATAATTATTTTATATATAAATTCTGGTGTTTTCAAATAATGTTATAATCAAAGAAGTCAAAAATTAACCAAACGGTTAATGATTTGAAATAATTGTTTTAAGAACACATTTAAGTGATATTAGTAAATTAATTAAGTTATTTATTATTTCAAGAGGAAATATAAATGGAAATCAATTAACAAATTAACTAATGTTTACAAGTTGACTAAGCTAACTGTTTTAATTGAAATTGATTATTAGATTAATCGTTTTCAATTAATCTAACAGAAATAGTTTTTATTTGTTTACAAACCGTCGTTAAACTTAACAAGTATTCTTAAAATTTAATCAATCTTTTAATTAACTGTATTTAAAAATAATTGTTGAGTTATTTGTTATTAATAAAGCTAATTATAATTTCAATAATCTTTTAAAAGGATTAACCATTCTATTTTTAGTTAATATTGAAGTTATTTATTATTAATTATAATTAAAGTGGTTTACATTTTTAAATGGAATCCATTTAAGAAGTAATTAAGCGGTAATGAGATTCTTAATTGAACCATGTTAAAGAATTCTATAAGAGGATTTTAGAAATGATTCCAAGTTTTATAAATAAAGTTTATAAATAGGTTAAACTAAGAAGACGATTTAAACTAAGCATTTACTTAAAAATTGAATTATGTTAAACATTTGAAATCAAAAGAAGGATTTCAAAAGTGCATATGGAAGAATGTTAATGGATTTGTGTAAAGAATGTGATAAATGAATTTTGGTGAATAAATCCAAGTTGAAAGTAAATTGTAAAGAGGGTTAAAGTTAGGAGTACATGTTTTAGTAAGCAAATCAAGAAAAGGTGATTGAAACTAGAAGTAGATATTCAAAAATGCAATAAATGGTTTATAAAACCATATTTTTTAATGGAATAATAAAATGTGATAGCAGTTTTTAGGTTACAAACTTTTATCTATCTCAAGATAAGAACGTTGTCGAGTCATGGTCTGGGAGGTAAATGAAATACCCTAACTTGAAATGACTATACTATTATCAAGGGATGATATTAGTTTGTAATAATAATGATGTTGGAAATAGTATATTATTCTCATAATAATATTGTAACTCTAAATTGCAAATTTTTAAATTTTTATAAAACTATTGGTTTTTATTGTAATAATGTATCATATGACATTTTTAGACCCAATAAAATTTGTAATTGGACTTATACCATTAGGTTAGGTATGTATAACGAAATTTCCAAAATAAAGAATATAAAAAGAGATTTTAGATTTTTTTTGTATATATAGCAATGTTTCCAAAATAAAGGAAATAAAAAGAGGATTTATGAATATATATATATATATACATATATCGGTATTTTCGAAGTAAAGAAATAAAGAGGATTTTGATGAATACAATTATTCTAGAGAGATAAGTATTGGATTTCATTTTTAAAGTAACGAAAATAAAGGAGTATTGTGAGATAAGTTATGGATTCGATTTTAAATCAATAAAAAGGTTTTTAATGGCTTTTCTAAAAAGGGGTTGAGCTGTTGATATACATATATGTACTTTGATTTGATAGTTAAAGAACCAACTATCAAATAAATATCTTTTTGACTTTTGGCATGTTAGTTCGAAGAGACCGGGATGAGAACTAGACCCAAAACCACTTCAAACCAACTGTGCCTTCGAGACTAACCTACATGGATACTTTTATGATAGAAAATTGAAGATTGTGTATCTTCATGAGCGAGAGAACTACTTGATAAATTTCTCTGGGTCGCTTCCGGAGATATTTTGACAGTGATTCTATCATAATTCAAATCTACGGATTGCAAAGGGTACTTGCTACTGATCCTTGGGGTGAATCTCATATAGGATGTGGTAGGTGAGTGCCTTGGGTTCATCATGTTCCTAGATGACTTGTACAAATGAATGTATGACAGAGTACTTCCTAAGAATCACGTACGTTGATTTTCACAAATACACCAAGTTTTAGTGGCGAAGAAGGAAACTTTTTTTAGCTTAACACCCAGAGTATATTTGTGGATATCAATTAGTGATTTGATGGATCTGACAATGTGGCATTCAAAGTTGATGTAATGATTCTAAAAGGTAATGGTGACCTTAAGCCTCATCAATCAGAAAATGACAGAAATCGTGCATGCAACATGGCTATGTGGGTTATCCCCATTAGGGTGTATTATCACCATCTAGAGAAAATTCATTTATTTCTCCTGTCACGTCTATCTCTCACGGGAAATGGTTATATGGGCCCAACCGTTGGTGATAGTATATTCGATACACTCAAGTTGAATGAGTGGTTGGTCATGTGTGGCTGGTTACAAGATGTTCTTATTGAACTCTAGTGTATTGCTCTCTAGAGGTACACTAATCGGGAGGTGGTCCCATGCCTTGTCATGTTGGAAATCCAAACTCAAATACGAGTTGTGCGTTGTTAGTTATAAACCAATAATGTTGGAAAGTGATATGCAAACTTTCCGTCTATATTCCTATCTATTTGTGGTTTGATAGACATTATTATAATGTCACTGGACTTCGCTATAAAACGTGTTTTGGCTATCGTAAGATAAAAACACGCACCACATTTACGTCTGGTGTCTTACAAGAGTTCCATTCTTTCAAAGAATTTACTAAAGTTAAGCAAGTTTTTTGTTATGAATTTATCACTGAAAGTATTCCAGACTGATCTGGGTTGATTTGCTTTACATCAAAATGTGCTTGGGTCAGACCAAGTATATTTTCCAGGTTAGGTTTCGCTTGGAGCTTCACGAAGGGAGGTGGAGTCGAAACGTCGTATTTTCGGTATTAATTTATTTCCATTGTGTGTTGTATTGATCCAGTGTGTACTTTGACATTGTAATCATATATATATATATATACGGTTTTCTTTTGGGTAAAGAGTTGTTAGTATATTATATTTTATTCGTTTCTCTATGAGTTTCTATTCTACTCTGATTCTGTGGTATTAGTATTCTTCTTTTTCTTCTATTCTAATATTTCTTTCCTTTCTCACCCTCTAATTTATTTCTATTAACTATTTGGTATTTTCGATACTGGGACTTTGTCTAGTAATAAATGATTATGTATTATTACCGAAATTCGAGCGTCGAATTTCGTCAGGTCGTTACAGTGGTATCAGAGTATAAGATTTAGTAATAACCTTGGCTCTGTGGCTTAACTCAATAGAGAGGGGGTTAGTAATACCCTGGGTTGAGTTTGACTATATATATATATATATATGTGTGTGTGTGTATATGAAAGCGCGTAATTGTAATTGCATATAAAAGTATTTTTATACTATTTTTTCCCAGTATATTTTGTAAGAAGGTAAAAGAAATAATTTTTTCAAATTATTATAATAGTGGTAATCAACCATATACACCAATGATGATTTGAATGGAATTAAATTAAGAATTTGAAATGATCTAACCAAAAAAAATTTCAAATATAAAATATGAAAAGAGTATTTTAAATAGATTGAGTTAACATGAATCATTTAGCTTTAACATTCATATTCCAATATAATGAATTTACATTGGGAATCAGCTTGAGTATGTGGTTGATAATAGATTACTTAAGTATAGATTTAAATGTGAATAAACTTGATTGAGAACCAATCTTGAATGAAGGAATCAGTTTATATATCCAAAACGTATTGCTATGGAATTGGTTATAAATAAATTACATGTGAATTGAATAATATATAAAACAGATTGAAGTGGATAATCTGAATGTTTGAACTAATTGCATGATTATGGAACTAATGAATATCATCTGAGTTAAGAATAGGTGTAGAGGCTAATTCACCTTTGAACATGGTCGATTGAGTTATGGAGCTAATTGGATCTAGCTGCATAGTGATTGATCGAGAGCATTTATAGCTTTTTGTTTTTTCTTAATAACGCTCATATAAGGTACGCCTACGCAAAAATATAAAATTTGGGGTATGAATTGTGTTTTCTGACTGTGTGGGACGATGTATATAATTATTTATCGCTTTTGTGATATTGTGAAGGTCCCTCCGTATGGAAGAGACTCTGCTGAAATTTTCCGAAAATTTAAGGTGTCAAATTTTTTTCAATTGTTTTGGTTAATAGGAATGAATTGGAATTTTAATTGAAACTAATTGGATTAACTGAAACTGAAATTTTAGAAAATGGACGGAAGATTATAACTAATTGGATTTGTGAAAAGTTAACGGGAGTGTAGCATTTTTCCTGCCTTAGTATTTCCGAGGTTGAATTCTTTAAAGAGCGGAGGAATGTAACAACCTATATTTTTTTCCATTAAGTTTGAACATTTAAATTGGTTCTAAAGTGTTGGTTTGGAAATATAAAAGGATTTTTATAAGTAATTTATTAATTAAATACGAAGTTTGAATGTATAAATTTAAATTAATTAAAAATGAGCTTGTGACATTGCAATAGTCCATAGTTTTTCATTTTGAACTTTAAATGGTTATACCAGATCCAATATATGTTGGAATTCTTTTATACATAATTGTCCGGATCTATTAAATTATAATTTTCTAATGAAAGAGAAATGTGGAGATTTCATCTTGTAAATTTTGAGTTATGTCCAAATCAAATTTTAAGAAAGTCATTATGGAATCATTTATAAACCATAACGATTTACTTAATAAAATAAAAAGGATTTTTAACATATTGAATATCGATTTAACTTAAAATTCAATATGTTAAGTTTAAAACCTGAAGTAGTTTATTTTGAAGCTATATGAAATTCTATTTGAATATATACATTAATAATAATTTATTATTATTATGTTGAAGTGTTTTGAAGTCGATTTTATCAATTTAATTTAGACCTTAACAAGAGCCATTCTTCAAATGACCTTGGATTTCAACAAAACAAATTTTATTAAAACCATAATGAGTAATTATTGCCAGATTTAAAGTTTTGTGCCAATCAGAGTTGTTATGTGTGCATGCATAAATTAAAATGTAAATAAATCAATAATTTGAACTCAAACTAGCTCCGTTTTTGCAAACGGGCTCGGATTTTGACGAAACAAGTTTCATTGGGTCCGAAATGTCAAACTATAGCATTATGTCTATTCTTATCGTGATCGGAGTTCATATTTTAAGTTCTAACTCTCAATCCATAGCGAATTGATCGTAGTCATAGACTACAATGTTGGAAAGGATGTTGAGGGTGACCTACTGGTAAAATTTGGTAGCCAACGGTGAGTTGTGGTAGCCGGAATCAGGATGAGAACGACAGTTAGGCAGTTACGTGTTTTGGTGATTTTAAGGAGGTGAGTTTCGTTTCAAGTAATGTGACCTAAAGGTCGAAGTAGAGAGGAGTAAGGCGGATGTATTGGTGGTGGTCCGGTGGTTGGTGGTCGGCGATAGCGTGTGCTAGTCGATTTTTAAAGATGATTGAAGTTTTTGTTTTTGGAGGGTTCGAATGGTTGTTGATGATTTGCTGGTTCTGGGAAGGTGTTGGGTCAGGAGTTCTGAAGGAAAGTTGGCAAGGAGGAGGAGGTCGACCGTCCGGCACTGGTCCGGTCGTCGCTGTTGAACTAGAGGCGGCAAATTCGGGTTTTAACTGATTTTCGTTCATCTCGAAAATTGAGGCGGTTGGTGGCATTTAGGGGACGGGGTCTGGGAGCGTAGGAGCTACTCTGAACGGGTAGGCTGGTGGCGATAGTGGCGGGGGTCGTGAAGGTCGGAGATGGCTGCGCGGTGAGCTTCGTAAAGTCGTATTTTTGTTGAGAGGAAATCGAGTTCTTTAAACCTGAAAACGATGAAATCATGTTCGCTAATCCGTGTTTAAGGCGGCTAATGACTGGATTAAAGGTTACATATAATTAAGGTATTAATTAAATATTAATTAATGGTAAAGGTGTTTAAATTTTAAATGTTAAATTATCAATTGTATAACTTTCACATATGTTATCAGAATTGTATGAAACGGGGTTCGTTGGGATCGTATGGACGAGTACTGCGCTGCTGAGCTGGTTTAGAATGATTCAAAAGCAATTGGGATTTTGTTTAATTTTAAACGCTTGTTTAAAATTAAATGAAACAATGCAACATCGTCGAATCGAAAACAAAATGGTGAGTTAACTCTCACGCGCTATGGAATTCTATAATGTGGTTAAATTCATATAATTAAAATTATGACAAAAAGCATGACGTCCCTAAATGGTTTGGAAATTAAAACGGCATCCTCCCCAACTTTCAAATGCAAACGGGTCCCTATTTTGGGACTTACACGTTTTCAACCAAAAAAAATATGCACTACACCATTTTTTTTAATAAATCGCAAACATTCCTAGAAGCAACCTAAAAAAAAGTTGCTTACATCTTTGCATTAATACTCAATATATGCATACATGTATGCATATATTCATCCAATGTTTATATTGAAAATCTGGACGAATATATGCATACATATATGCATATATTGGTAATAGTTGCAGAGATGTATGCATATAAAGATGAATTAATCTGCATGGGCTGCGAATTGTTTCAAAAATATATGCATTTATTTCGTATAAGTGCAAAAATGTATGCAACAAAGTTAAAACGGATGAAGGCTTATGAATATGTGCAGAAATGTATGCATTTATTACTTATAAATGCAGAAATGTATGCAACAATGTTTAAAAACTATATGCTTGAAAAACAGTTCAGAATTGAATTAATGCATCAAACAATGCATTTATTATAGTATTAGTGTATACATTTCTGCATTTATACTGCAGTTTGATGCATAACTGAAATATATGCAGAAATGTATGCAACTATTACAAATAAGTGCATTGTTTGATCCATAATACTGGTGATTCGCTGTTATTTTGGTTTTTGAGTTTTTGGTTGTTTTAATGCCTGAATTTGATGACGATTAGTTGTATTTAATTATGAATTTAAATGATTTTTTAATGAATTTTTGAATAATAGGGACCTAATTTATAAAATTTTAAGGGAGGGATATGAGCCTAATTTCGAAACCTATTAGGGACCTGAGACAAACTGACCCATTAGAATTTACCGTTATTAGTATAAATTGGATGATTGGATGCTATAGCTAATTTTTGTTTATTTTTTGTTTGTTGATTGACGTTGTTTATATTTACGTCACTTAGTTGCGTTGAATTAAAATTCTATTTCATATGCATTATTTAAATATTATTATAAGTTGTTATGTAGGGAAAAACAGGTTGGAGGGATCCAACTGGATTTCTCAAATATTTTTGTCGTTAATTGGTTTCATGTTATACATAAATGAACTGTTTGATCCAGTGATGTTAAAACCTGTTTGGATGTGGATTGTTGGATTGAAATCCAATGTTGTTGTGTTTTAATAAACGGACAATATTGATTAAGTGATTGGCAACAAAAAAAAATCTATCTTTTTGAAATGTTCATTTTCCATCAGGCGAATCGACGAAGTTTAAGCCATGAAAATTTATTTTTATAACTAAAGCAAGATTTTTGCTTATATTTTTATAAGTTATATAAAAACAGAAGTTTTATGAATAATCGATATTTATAATTTGTTTTCATTTATAAAATAATCATAATTATTTTATATATAAATTCTTGTGTTTTTAAATAAAGTTTATAATCAAGGAAGTCAGATATTAACCTAATAGTTAATGATTTGAAATAACTGTTTTAAGAAAACAATTAAGTGACATTAGTAAATTAATTAAGTTACTACTTAATTTAAGAGGAAAGGTAAATGGAAATCAGTTAACAAACTAACCGATGTTTACAAATTGACTAAGACAACTGTTTTAATTGAAACTGATTGTCAAATTGATTATTTCCAATTAATCTAACAGAAATAGTTTTTTGTTTTCAAACGGTCGTTAAACTTAACGAGTATTCTTAAAAGTTAGCTAATCTATTAATTAGCTATATTTGATGATATTTGTCGAGTAATTTATTATTAGTAAAGTTAATTATAATTTCAATTATCTTTTAAAAGAATTAACCATTCTATTTTTAGTTAATCAAGAAGTTAACAATATCTACTATAGTTAATATTGAAATTACTTATTATTAATTATAATTTAAGTGGTTTACTTTTTTAAATGGAATCCATTTAATAAGTAATTAAGTGGTAATGAGATTCTTAACTGAATTATGTCAAAGAATTCTATAAGAGGATTTTATAAATGAATCCAAGTTTTATAAATAAAGTTTATAAAGAGGTTTAAACTAAGAAGATGATTAAAAATAAGCATTTACTTAAAAATCAAATTAAGTAGAACGTTTGAAATCGAAAGAAGGATTTTAAAAGTACAAAAGGAAGAATGTTAATGGATTTGGGTAAAGAGTGTCATAAATGAATTTTGGTGAATAAATCTAATTTAAAAGTAAATTTTAAAGAGGATTAAAGTTAGGAGTACATGCTTTAGTAAGCAATTCAATAAAAGGTGATTGAAACTAGAAGTGGACATTCAAAATGCAGGAAAAGTTTATAAACCCATATTTTAATGGAATAATAAAATGTGATACCAGTTTTCAGGTTACAAACTTTTATCTATCTAAAGATAAGAACATTGTCAAGTCAGGGTCTAGGATGTAAATAACATACCCCAACTTGAAACGACTTCACTATTACCAAGGGATAATATTAGTTTGTAATAATAATGATGATGGAAATAGAATATTATTTTCATAATAATATTGCAACTCTAAAATGCAAGGCTTTGAAATTTTATAAAACTGCTAGGTTTTATTGTATCAATGTATCGTATGACATTGTTAGACCCAATAAAATTTGTAATTGGACTTATACCATTGGGTTAGGTATATGTAGCAAGACTTCCAAAATAAAGAATATAAATAAAGGTTTTGTGTATATATAGAAATGTTTCCAAAATAAAGGAAATAAAAAGAGGATTTGTGAATATATATCGGTATTTTTAAAGTAAAGGAATAAAGAGGAGTTTGGTGAATACAATTATTCTAAAGAGATAAGTATTGGATTTAGTTTTTAAAGTAACAAAAACAAGGGAGTTTTGTGAGATAAGTTATGGAATCGATTTTAAAATGGCTTTTTAAAAAAGGGTCTGAGTTGTTAATATACTTATTATCTGTGTAGTTTGATTTGATGGTTAAAGAACCAGCTATTAAATAAGTATCCTTTTGACTTTTGGCATGTTAGTTCGAAGAGACCGAGATGGGAACTAGACCCAATCCTGCGATCGAGACTAACTTGCATGGATGCTTAAATGATGGAAAATTGAAGGTCGTGGATCTTCATGACCGGAAGAACTACTTGATAAATTTCTCTAGGCCACTCCCAGAGATATTTTGATAGTGATTCTATAGTAATTCAAATCCATGAATTGCAAAGACTGCTCACTACTGATCCTTCGGATGATTCCAATATAGGATGTGGTAGGTGAGTGCCTTCATTTCATCCTGTTCCTGGATGACTTTTATGGACGAATGTCTGATAGAATACTTTATAAGAATCACGTACGTTGATTTTTACATATATACCAAGTTTGACAGTGAAGAAGGAAACTTCTTTTAGCTTAACACCCAGAGTATATATGTGGATATCAATTAGTGGTTTGATGTATTTGACGATGTGGCATTCAAAGTTGATGTGATGGTTCTAAAAGGTAGTCGTGACATCAAGCCTCAACAACTAGGAAATGATAGAAATCAAGAAGGCGGCATGTTTATGTGGGTCATTCCTATTTGGGTGTGTTATCACCATCTAGAGAAAATTCATTTGTTTCTTCTGTCACTTCTATATCTTAGGGGAAACGGTTATGCAGGCACAACCATTGGTGATTGTTACCACTAAATACAGCACCGAAACCAGAGATTGGTAAAGGGGTATCAGAGCAATACTAGCACCAAGAGAGAATTTCAAAAGCAAATAACCTACATCAGACTGCAGAAGCAACCGATACCGAAAGCAAAAGGTGGAAAATCTAGTCAATGTGTTATCAGTACCAACACAAGGTGCAAAAGGTTGGTACCAATATGGAAGGAGAGAGCGGCAAAGAAGTGCCAGCACCGAACGCAACAAGAATGGGTTCAGCTCGAAAGCATACCACTTGAAACCGAAAGCAGATAAAAGGATTGACCAGAAGCATATGTTCTGATACCCAAAACCATGAAAGAAAGGCATGAAGTCAAGCTAGGAGGAAACCAAGGGCTATCGGTATCTGGTATCGACACCGACACCAAGAAGTAACTCCAAAGCCATCGGAAGGCACATCGAAAGCATGATATTGCAAAGCCTGAGCAAAACCTAAGCATTTACTATAGTAATCCGAAGTCATGAGAAGAGGGGCTATCCACACTAATTTACTTAGTGTCGATACCTAAAAAGATGAAGATGACAAAAGGAATGGAAGCATGATGGTAATATTCTGAAGACTTACTACCGAGACCCAAGCTTATCGCCAAACCCTAAAGCAGCTCTCGAAGCTATAAGTACCAAAGGATTTGGTATGATACATTATGAAAGGGTAGCATCAAATCTAAGCTCATAGAGCCTGAAACCAACATTTCGAAATCAAGATATACCTGATAACAACACTCAAAAGAGAGAAAGGCAGTCGAAACCATGTTATAGGATCCAAAAGGCATAAAAGCGGCCGAAACCCTATTGCCGCATTCGAAAGTGACTTCTGCTGAGTTGTTACCAAAAGGAGGCCCGATATGCCTATAAATAAGACCCTAAGGGTCTCATTTTGGAGGACCTTTTCTCATTCCACATTCTTGTAAACTTTTCTTTTAGAGTAAACCCTCATTTCTAAATTGATTTGGCGATTTTACTTAGATATTTCTATGTACTCTGCGAAAGTTATCAATAAATAGAGAATCAATACTTGAGATTTATATCATGAATTCTATTATTTCTTATGATGCCAATTTCTAAATGCTCCTTCATGGTCATGATTCCTACATAACTGAATTACCCAAAATACCCCTCTACAAGTTGTTTAGCTTTCCAACTTGCATTGCACCTAGGGAACCCTTATCCCAAGGTAAATGTTGGTCCTTGAGTCTCGTAAGCGTGATACTCGCCTCTTGAAGGAAGAGTAACTAATCTTCGGGCTTAAGACCTTGATATCTAGGAAACGGTGAACTAACTCAAGCTCATAGGAACTAAATAATCATTTGGTTCCCTTAGGTCCACTTTCGTAGACCAAATTCCGATGTTGACGAAAAATATTATTAACATTTTTGCGCTAGAAGGAGGGCTTGAACCTTCGACCTTGTGGTTAACCTTACCACATTCCTTGCTGTGTTGTTTGGTCCTAGATTGGACATATCTTTGAAGAAGCAAAAACATGGGTAAAGGGTTATTACAAGTACCTTCTAGATCTCAAATGGCTACGACAAGTATTAGTGAGCCAAGAGTCATGGAAAAGCAAAGGCTTACGTTGGAAACCCTACAAATCAGAAATGAGGATAAGGAAGTAGAACCTTATAACCCCAACCATTGGAGCATTAACCCTTTCCACATAGGGCCAACCCCTATCTTTGCCTTAAATGGTTCTACATCAAAGGAACACAACTTATTCGCTCACTTAAAAGAAACCATTTATGTACAAGCTAAGGGAACTATATTTGAGAAAACCAATCTACTACACGATAGTCTAAGAAGGCTGCACCTCGATACCATAACACAACAAAAGGAAAACATGAAGATGAAGCGGAACCAATAAAATTAAGTAACACAGATGCTAGGGTACAATGTCGAAAGAAGATCTTTGAGCCAAAATTAAGAAAGGAGTTCAAGCTCACAACATTTGTAGAGAATATCCACTTTCTAACCAAACATGAAATCAACTTTTGGCCATCACAAAGGAAGAAGCCTAAGGATGAAGTCAAGTTGGGTGGACCCAACTACTATTATCATATGATGAATGGGCATGAAAACAACCATTGTAGAGTCCTAGAAGATCAAATTCTTTAGTCAAGGACAACTGTACAGATCTGTAAAGAAAACATAGTCAACTATAAAGATAGATTCTCTGAGGAAAGAGTGCCTACATAACTAAGGATATGGAAACCCTCTCAAAAATTGGAACAACCCGAAATGGGCCAAATGAATTGCAATGGATAAAAACTCATGTCACCGCCAAGATAGCCAGGGCAAGGCACCCCTCGAGGGGTGGTGGTGGTGTGTAAGCCTTTCTCTGCATCCAAATCAGAAAGGGCCAGGTTAAAGCATCGAAAGTGTAAGCCTTCGATCCACGCTAGAAATTGTCGTGATGGAGCATCTAATTTAGCATGCCCTGCCTCTGCTATGAACTAAGCATGTCCTACCTATGCTCGTAGAAGAGCACATCCTACCTCTTCTTATGTTCCCCGTATCCCGCAGAAGGGAAAGAAAAACCCTTATCACCGCCTACGATGACCAGGTTAAGGCACCCCTCGGAGGGGGGTGGAGTGTAAGCCTTTAGCATTGCTTACGATGGCTAGGGTAGTGCATCAAAAGAGTAAGCCTTTAAGTTGCGCCTACGATGGCCCGGTTAAAGCATATAAGCCCATACCATCGCCTACGATGGCCAGGGTAAGGCACCTCCTGGTGGGCAGTCGGGTAAGTCCTTGGTCCCTGCTTGTGAATAAGCTAGCCAAGTGCACCGGACACACATGCCCAGAGAATGGCCAATAATGCATGTACATCCTATGCTTTGTTAAAAAAAAGCCCAGAGAGTGGCTAAGCGAGCACGTACACCCTTTGCTTACATTTAATCCCGAGGAAAGGGAACGATACCTCTGGAGGAGCACTCTCTGCATGCAGTCACCTCCGCTGACACAAATACCTGAATCTGGGGTCAGTTCGGGACTTCTATTATCGCCAAAAGTGGATTTCTGCACTACTATCTAATGCCTGAATCTAGGTTATGGTATGGGACTTCTATTATAACCAAATATAGATTTCTGATCTTCTCTTAAATAACCGAAATTGGGTTACGGTCGGGCCTTCTAACTAATTGCTAAAAGTGGATTTCTAATTTACTACTAAATACCTAAATTTGGGTTATGGTTCAGGATTTCCAATCATTGCCAAAGGTGGAATTCTGGCCCTCTCTCATTAATACCTAAATCTGGATTTTGAAGCTTCTAACTGTTATCGCTAGATGCATATTCTAGTTTGCTCTCATGGAATTTCCGAATATGGGTCTCGACAATCCTATCTATGTTTCTAGGAAAAAGAGTCCCGGGCATCCCACTTAATACCCTGATCTGGGTTGAGAGACTCTAATTCTTATTTCTGAGAAAGGTATCTGCTAGCAACACACAAGCAAGTTATTCAAGTCCACTGAATAAAAACTTTCAAATAAAGAACATGGCCTTCCACATCTCACATGGAGACTTCTTAAACTTATACACACATATCATAATTAGCCATGTAAAGTGCAAGCAAAGGTCACACATCATCATTAGCCATGTAAAGTGCAAGCAAAGGTCACATATCAGGTGATACATATACAATTTACGAATTTATTTACAAAAATGTTTATAAGGATGCCTCGTTTAATTTACAAGCACAAAATTACACCTTAGCATCACAAATACAACAAGAGTTCGGTGCCTCCTCATCATCGGATAAAAGAGGGTTAATGGCGTGACGAATCGCAATACTCAGAAGTTCATTAAGCTTGCGCCTCTTTTTACTAGCCTCGTCAAGATTGTCCGAGGGTATAATCTGAAGTTTTAGAGCCCTATTGAAAGCTCTACACATAGCTCTTAAGGATTTGTTTTCCTTCTCTAAATCAAAAATACTCTTTCGCAAGTCATGTCTCTTCTCTTGTAAATGTCTAATCCTAGAGACATAATGGTGGATACATTGAAACGTTTCCTCACTAAGCTTATAATCTTAATAACTCTTCATTTCAGCCATCACCTTTCTGAACCACCCAAAGACTATCAATTCATCCAACCTAGGAGGGGGATTTTTCAAGTAAAAATATTTGTTGGAGGCTTCGGGCCCCGTTGAGGTTTTAGAAGATTGGGACACGGTCATTACAAGGATATGTCCAGAAGAAAATTCTCAAGCCTTGTATCTTGTGTTTGCATGTCCAAATCAATTTCTAAATTAGTTATCCTCTGGTATAATTTACTTAACTCCTCCTCAAAATCAACGGATGGTTTGGCTTTTATATATTTCCTTAGTCTGATAATTATTCTGTATCTTTCCTCTAATTTCCCTTTTAAAGCAACCAACCATCCATTCAAGTGTTTAACGAAATAATTTTGAAGAAAGATCGTTCTTTCCTGGGTCATAATAGGCTCCTCTCTCAGAACTTTCCTCCGCTCTACAGTCATCAATGATTCATCCCTGATCTGGGAGGTATTGAGTCGATCTCCCTATTTGCAAAATAAGATTTAATCATGCATGAAGTCTTGCTTTCAAATGGCAACATTGATAATATTCTATTTGTCAAGAAAGATTTACTACATATCCAAACAAGTTTTAAACTGCTCATTAATACGCATGTTAGAAATTACAAGAACACAAGCTTACAAATTAGTACACCCCTCGTTTATATTACATATCATTTCAGCATGTTTGATCCTCAGTCTTTTTAAAGTTATTTCCCGATCATTGCCCAGAAATTCAAAAGGAAGTTGAGGATATTTCGTGTAAATATACCTAAGCTTTCCTAGGAGATGATTTCTTCCAGATTTATATGATGTTTTCATTGAAAATTCTCTTTTCAATCTAGATATTGAATGACAAGCATGTTCTGAAATTATACCTTTCCAAAAAACAAGGTTCTATCATAATGAGAAAGAGAAAATCAGTAGTTACAAAGGAGAATTTATCCCTAAAAAATACGCATCCATGATACCAAGTTTTACAAGCTTTCTTCCTGTTCATACAAAATCGAACTTTTAAACAACTCAGTGAAAAATCTGTTCATATACTATTTAAGCTTCTCTGGTTGCAAGTCTCTAGGGATTTAAAGAACGCATGGTTAGTTCCAACATTCCCCAGGGTGAAGGCCAGTCCTAAACTCATCCAAGCAACGTCTGTGGATACGTTGGAGAAATCCACCACTACGCTTTCCTAAGAAGGATACGTCTGTCATCGGAAATCGATTACAAACATTATACAGAAATTCTATTAAAATGTCTATGTCCTCAATTAACATCTAAAATAAGGCCATCGATTCCTTGTTCTCTTCAAGAATCGCCTCCCTTTGAGCTCGAGCTTTTCTTAGTCTTGGTGCAAGCTCGTGCTCTTTATAAAACATAAGTTTAGTGGCACTTTTGTTGAGATCATGATATCTTTGTGATAAGGCGTTGTAATCTTTCAATAATCTCTTATGCTCTAAGTGGGACAAAGTAATTTCCCTCTATTCTTATCTGATTCAACTTTATATTGTGAAGCAAGACTTTTCTTTGTCTATATAACATTACAGAAGACAAATTACCATAAACTCAAGAAGAAAGGAAACATTTCAACAACGAAAGCCATACCTGAGAAGCTGGAATGTCAGTCTGAACAGGCCGTTCTATTCCCTTCGTCTCATAAAAGCTACCCCCTTTGGCAAAAGCTTCCTTCAAGTCTGGATCGGTGAAAGGATCAGAAGGATCAGGGTTTGTTTCTTCAGAGGCATGAGAACCATCAAGAGGAGAAGGGAGGTCACCACCATCTTTATCGGCATCATCGCGACGGCTTCCATCACTAAGATCAGTGTCATCGTCATCATTGTTGTCTGTGTCATCATCTACAACAACTGCATCTTTCTCTTCCCCATCGGAGTCCTCAGGCAAGTCTTCTATAAACAGGAAATCCTCGAGCTTGGTCTTGTCCTTTTTCGGGACCTCATCTCTCTATGTCGCTAGCCGAATCCTGTTCATAATGCTACTTTGGATAGAGGGGGAAGCGGAAGGAAATTCTGTCTCAGGACATTTTTGGAAATTGTCAGAATATGCAAGGAAAAGAGCATCTTCATAATATTCCAAAGGAACTTTTGGAAAATGAGTTTTCAAACAATCAGAAATCCTATTCTTGGCTTCCTAAATTATTCGCCTTGCGTGTGAAAGCTTGTTACCTTTTCTTCAACTCATCGGCTGATCAACTGTTGTCTCCGCTTGCTTATTCTCAAGAGCCGAGATTGTGTCGGATAAAAGATTTTTTAGCTTGTCTCTCCTTCTCAAGATCTGAATCAACCTTCTCAAGGGAGGTCTTTAGTCTCTCACACTTAATTGTCACTTTTCTCCTTTGCTGTGATCAGGAAGTTAACTTTAGCATCTAGAGTAGCTTTCTCATCTTGAAGCTTAATGTCTCGGATGAGGTCGAGAAAGTCATTCCACGGAGCGAGAACCAACCTTTGGTTACCTAAAAAAAACCCGGATCATCCTTTGTGTAAGCTCAAAAGCGAAAGAAAAACTAAGAAGGATAAGACTAAACCGAAAGTTGTTGATTAACAAGATGTAGGGAAAAAAAATCCAAATCTGAAGTCGAGGAAGGCAGCAAAACATTAGAAACTTCGGAGGAAGAAAGGGCGGACTTTACAAGTTCAAGTTTATTTTCTTGGTGGCGGGATCTGAAAAGAACAAAGCTAGAAAAAGCATAGGAATAGCATAAGACATTCTGTAAGAGTTGAAAGCTCGCCAAGATCAGCAAAATTGCTAGAAATGCCTGGGGGCACCTGATATAAAAAAATTGGTTTTCCTAGGGTTTGGACTAATTAATGCTATCACTAATCAACTTCTTTATTGGATTCACATGCAAGATGGGTGAATCCTCTCCTTTGGGAAAACATAACAAATGACGAATAAGGTTTGGGCTCAGGAAAGCCTGGCCTGATTCAAGCGCTAAAGTGTCAAGGCATAGGAGAAGAGTGTATGTATTCGGAGAAAGCTGGACGGGAGCAATTCCTAAATCTCGAAAAATCCAGGAAATAAAGGTCGGGAAGGGGAAGAAACTCATGTGTCAGATATGGAAGGCAGTATATGCAAAGTATCCCTCTAGTGACATCTGGACGGTATCCTGCCTAGTGACAGGAATGGCATCCACTCCAAACATTCCGAAGCTTCCGAGAATAGTGTTCATTTCATCTTGAGAACTTATAAGAGATGATTGAGGAACGAATGCCCTCTTTTCCCTAGGAGTGACATAGCCAACAGACTTTGATTTAGCAGAGCTTTTCTTGCCAGACATCACCCTACCGGGTGATATTATTCCATAACGCATATCAGTATTGTACTTCTAAAAGGCTAGCATGAGTCATTCATAAATTCACAATTACCATGAGAACTCATTAACATTTCAAATTTTTGGCAAGATCCATAGGTATTGAAGTATAAGCCGAATCATTAGCGTTAAAACATTGGCAAAATTCATATATTATAGCACACACTGCATATGCCTGAAAAGAGTTAAGTATTTGGTGTCGGTCCTGCTGACTATCCGACACCGAAACCAAAAGGACAAAAGGGTTCGATGTTGGGGGGTCAAAGTTAAGGTGAATAAAATCTTTGGTATCGATCTAGCCGAAACCAAATGTGTGGGTATCGATATCGAAGGGATTAACTAGATATGGGAAGAACTAGTGATCTGATGCCGATGAAGTTTAAATTAAAATATTACTGTGTCGGAATGCCTAAGTTTTACCGATACCAAAACAAAGGAAAGCATGTCTCTCGACAACGTTTTTATATTGTCCTGATACCAATTGAATCGAAAGCAAGGTAAGATATTGATGTCGGTGTCGGTAAAACCGAGACTAAGAAGAACCGACAACGGATTGATATTAAATTCATCAACACCTCAAATATAACATCATCTCTATAGTAAGAATCAATCTTCTATATGTCAATTTTGCATTTAAAGACCATAGAAACATATTAAGGTGATGAATAACCCAAATTATCTCCCATTAATGGCTGCTTAAACCATTCTCATCATTTAATTACGTTCTTAAGAATAGGAATCCCGGTCGATGTCATACTCAAGTCGAAATAATAATTTTAGAACCCTAGTTTTGATCGATCAAAGCACTTACAGAGAATAGAACGAAGTTGTGAATTCTGAAAGCTTTGAAAATTTCGAGGAGCGGTAATCTTGTTTTGAAAACGTTTACTTGCAGATTAAGAAACGATAGGGTAGAAGAAGAACTTTACATCAAAAGTAAATAGCAATCCTGGTCGTACAAGCTAACACTGATCAATGATACGGATTAATTCAGGAATACCAAAAGGCGGGAAGTTAAAGAACAGTACGAAAGTCAAAAGTTTGACTTGAAAAGTCGAAAATACCCCTTCATTAGAGGGCAAATGTTACCACTAAATCTGGCACCGAAACCAGATATCGGTGATGGGGTATTGAAGCACTACCGGCACCAAGAGAGAATTTTGAAAGCAAATAATCTACATCAGACTTCAGAAGCAAGTCAAGCAACCGATACCGAAAGAAAAAGGTGGAAAATCTAGTCAACGTGCTATCAGTACTGATACAAGGGGAAAAAGCTTGGTACCGATATGAAAGGAGAGAGAGCGGAAAAGCATTGCCGGCACCAAAAGCAACAAGCATGGGTTCGGTTCCAAAAGCATACCACTTTAAACCGGAAGAAGATAAAAGGGTTGACCGAAAGCATATGTTCCACCCAGAACTGCGAAAGAAAGGCATGAAGTCAAGATAGGAGGAAACTAAGGGCTATCAGTATTTGGTATCGATACTGACGCCAAGATGTAACTCCAAAACCATCAGAAGGCACATCGAAAGCATGTTATTGCAAAGCCTCAAATAAACCCAAGGATTCACTGAAGTAATCCGAAGTCATGAGAAAAGGGGATACCCACACTAATTTACTTAGTGTCGATACTGAAATAGATGAAGATGACAAAAGGAACGAAAACATGAAGGTAATATTATGAAGACCTACTACCGAGACCGAAGCTTATCGCCAAAACCGAAAGCAGCTCTCGAAGCTATCAATACAAAGGGACTTGGTATCGATACATTATGAAAGCGTAGCATCAATGCTAAGATGATCCTGAAACCGACACTCCAAAAGCAGGATAGACCCGGTAACAACACTCAATAGAGAGAAAGGAGGTCGAAACCATGTTGCCAGAACCGAAGGGCATTAAAGCGTCCGAAACCCTATTGCCACATCCAAAAGTGACTTCTGTTGAGCTGTTACCAAAAGGAGGCCCAATATGCCTATAAATAAGACCCAGGGGGTCTCATTTTGGAGGATCTTTTAACATTCCCCATTCTTGTAAACTTTTCTTGTAGAGTAAACCCTAATTTCTAAATTGACTTAAGGATTTTACTTAGATATTTCTATGTACTCTACGAAAGTGATCAATAAAGAGAGAATCAATACTTGAGATTTATATCATGAATTCTATTATTTCTTATGATTCCAATTTTTAAATGCTCCTTCATGGCAATGATTCCTACATAAACCGAATTACCCAAAATACCCCTATACAAGCTGTTTAGCTTTCTAACTTGCATTGCGCTTAGGGAAACCTTATCCCAAGGTAACTATTGGTCCTTGAGTCTCGTAAGCATGATACTTACCTCTTGAAGGAAGGGTAACTAGTCTTCGAGATTAAGACCTTGATATCTAGGAAGCGGTGAACAAACTCAAGCTCGTAGGAATTAAATAATCCTTTTGGTACCCCTAGGTCCACTTCCGTAGACCAAATTCTGGTGTTGATGAAAAATATCGTTAACAATGATAATATATTTGGTACACTCAAGTTGAATGAGTGGTCGGTCATGTGTGGTCGGGTTACAAGATGTTCTTGTTGAATCCTAGTGTATTGCTCTCTAGAGGTACACTAATCGGGAGGTGGTCCTATACCTTGTCATGTTGGAAATCTAAACTCCGATACGAGTCGTATGTTGTTAGTTGTAAACCAAAGTGAGATGGAAGCTTTCCATCTATATTTCTATTTATTTATGGTTTGATAGACATTATTATAATATCACTGGATTTTTATATAAAACGTGCTTTGGTTATAGTAAGATAAAAACATGTCGTGTTTATGTGTGGCCATGTCTTACGAGAGTTCCATTCTTTCAAAGAATTTTCTAAAATTACGCAAGTTTTTGTTATGAATTTATCACTAGGAGTTTTCGAGACTGATCCGAGTTGATTTTGCTTTGCTTCAAAATGTGCTCGGGTCAGAGCGAGTACATTTTCCAGGTTAGGTTCCACTTAGAGCTTCATGAGGGGTGATGGAGTCGAGATGTTATCTCTTATTTTCAGTACTAATTTATTTCCGCTGTGTGTGTTGTATTGATCCAATGTGTACTCTGACATTGTAATCATATATATACAGTTTTCTTTTGGGTAAATGGATGTTAGTGTACTATATTTTATTCATTCAGTTGTGAGTTTCTATTCTACTCTGATTCTGTAGTATTAGTATTCTTCTTCTTTTTCTTTTTCTTCTATTACAATATTTCTTTCTTTCTTTTCTCGCCCTCTAATTTCTTTCTATTAACTATCTGGTGTTTTCAATATTTGGACGTTGGTAAGTAATACATGATTATGTATTATTGCCGAAATTTGAGTGTTGAAATCCGTTGGTTCTTACAATCATAGTAGTATATATCTTATAAGATAAAACATAGGTAGTGTTTTCCTTCAAATAAGCCAAAACTCACAAAATAGTCTTCCAACGTTCAAAACCTAGATTACTCGTAAATTGACACAACATGCTTATAACATGTGCGATGTTAGGTCCAGTGCAATGCATAACATACATAAGCCTCTCAATAACAATGGAATACTTAAGTTGGTAAATGATACTCTAAAGGAGATGGTGTTGGTTTGTCATTATAATGATCATGCTTTCTAATGAACTTCTCAATGTAATGTGATTTAGTTATTAACAACTCTGCCTCTTTTTTGAAGATTTTAAGTCCTGAAATTAGGTCATCCTCTCCTATATCTTTCATAGAAAAATTATAAGATGGAAACTTTTTGGTTTCATTCACACATGATATATTAGAACGAGATATTATCACGTCATCAACATATAAACATATTATAACATAATCGATGTTATCTAATTTGCTTTTAGTACATTTATCAACATCATTAACAATGAATCCATATAACAATGCTACTCAAGACATCGCATGGGAGATTGTTTCACGCAATAAAGAGAGTTTACTAATTTGCAAACTTTCTTTTCTTGACCAGAGTTTTTGAAACCTTCAAATTGTTACATATATATCTCTTCTTCTAAATCTCCATTTAGAAAAGCAATCTTCACATCCATTTGATGTATGACCAACTTATGAATTGATGCAAGTGCTATTAAATAGCGTATAGAAGTTATGTTATCAATTAAAGCATGTGTATCAATGTAATTTGCTTTATGTCTTTGTTTACATCTCTTAGCAACTAATCTGACCTTAAACATATCAATGGACCCATTCGTATTTGACCTTTCTTGAAATCTATTTACATCCTATAGGCTTAGCGCCATAAGGTAAATTGGTTTAAACCCAAGATTGGTTCAACATTATGGTATTCATTTAATCATTGATGGCTTCTTTCAAGAAAATGGAATTTTCGGAATTCATAGCCTCAGAATATGTTTTAGTGTCATCATCAACGTTCATTACATATCTAGTCGTATTAAGGACGTTGTCCTTACCACCTTCTATAAGAAATGTTATGAAATCATGTCATAGTCCTTTCTATTATTTCTCTTTTAGTTCTTTGTTCGGTACTATTATCTGGTACTAATACATCTTTATTGTTTTGAGATAAAGCATGGTCATTGTCATTGATATCGTTAGTCGCATTAGGTTCTAGACTAGATGATCACAATGAAATCTCAACTATTTGATTTTCGAAGAATTCTACATCTATAGATTCTATAACTTCTAAGGTGCCTAGAAGTAGGGATCTATAAGTTATATTATTAAGTGAATACCTATGAGAATACATTTAAATGCTCTATTACCTAGGTCTGTCAACGGGTAGGGTTCGGGTTAGGTCAAGTCGGGTTTGGGTTAATTTATAAACGGGCCGGGTCAACTTTTTATTAAAATGGTTATTTTTTCTCAACCCTAACTCGACCCGACCCGTGTAACCCGTTTAACTAAACGGGTCGTGTCGGGTCAGTTTATCCGTTTGACCCATTAGCAAATATTGCCCAACAAAAGAACAAAATCACCAACAGGAAGCACTGTTATATAATCATCAACAGGAAACAAATTACAAAATACCAATAGACAACGAGTTACAAAAGCACCAACAGGCAACACATATATAAAGCATGAAATTACCATATCCAAAAATCATTCTCCATACATAAGAACATATGAGCACACTGCATATATAAAAGACTAGTTGTATGAAATAGATACAGTTGTTATAAGAAAAATATAACTAATAGCTTAGAAGAATAAATTAGTAAAATATAACAGCTTACACAAGAATATATGGGTATACTGATTACTGCATATACAAAAGACTAACACTAACAGCATACATAAAAGACTAATAGTATTGAAGAGATACATCATATTATCGGGTTTGGGGGGTCAAAATCGAGTTAGGGGGTCAACCTTAAACCCACCAGTTTATAAATGGGTCAAATTCGGGTTCACCCGAAAATGACCCACTAACTAAATGGGTCGGGTTAACCTGCTAATTTTCGTGCGGGTTTCGGGTCGTGTACGAAATTGATAGTCCAACTATTACCTAACTTTGTTCGTTTAGGGTCTGGTTTTCTAACGTATGCTAAATAACCTCAAACTTTAAGTCTTGTAAGATTAGTTTTCTTATTAAACCACAATTCATATAGAGGAAACATTATTCTTTTCAAGTGGTAATATACTTCAAATATAACTTACGGATAACATAGCATTGGTCCATAAGTTATAAGGTAATTTTGAACTTATAACCATGGCATTAACCATTTCTATTAAGGATCCATTTTTCCTTTCAGCAATATCATTTTTTTGTGATGCATAAGGGGAAGTGCACTGGTGAACTAAACCATGTTGTTTACAAAACAAAGTGAATTCATTTCAGAAATATTTACCACCACAATCTTGTTGTAATATTTTTATTTTAACTGTTAATTAAGTTTCGAGTTCTTTTCAGACATCACTACACTTTCGGGTTTGAGAGCTTCGTTGGTGACGGTTAATGGCAACAGTAAATCCTCCTTTCTTACGCTTCTTTCACTTTAATATTTATTCACTATTTTCTCTTTCTTTTGCTTTCTCTTAGATCTCCTTTCTCTATTCTAATCCCACCTTCTCCAAAAATCTAATTTATTCTTTGCCTCTCCTTCACTGTTCTCGTCTGCGTGGTCACCAAGGAGTTCCTCAGCTTTCCTATCGGATCTGAACCGAATATCGCCTTAGAACCTCCTTTTTCTTCACTCTAAATCATTATTTCCTCTTAGATCTAACTTTTCTCAGTTTACACCTATTAATCAGTGTGTGGTGGCCCTCTCAGGGTTCCTATTTTCTCTGCTATGTCTTTTTTTTGGTTTATAATGGGCATCGCTTCAAACAATTTACTGTATTGTGCTACCTCTGGCTTCCTCGTGATTTTGTTCTTTACATTGCCTAGTGTTCTAACGTACAAGTAGTTTGAGTATTGGGGTCGATCGTGGTGTCTTTTGGTTTTGACTTGCCTTGAGGTGTAGTTATTGGCGAACTTGTGGCGTTTGCTTCTGTCTTGCTATGCGCGGTGGCCCTCTTTGGACTTCTTTGATTTTCTGCTGCAGTTCTCATTAGTGCATTTGGATACCATATTGAACGTTATCTGTAGTATGCTACTTCTGGTAACCTCGCAACTTAGTGATTCACATTTCTTGGTGTTTAACATTCATGTAGTTTGAGATATGGGGTTGATTGTGGTGTCCTTTGTATGCTAGTTTGTTTTTGTACTGTGAATTTTTTTGACTTCTAGCTTGCTGGTATCATGTCAAAGACGCTTGCAACTTCTTGGAGCTATTGTAGTACCTTGTGTACTCATTTTACTGTTGTAAGAATGTAACCTGAGTATGTTATTCATGTTTGTATGTCAAGTTTTTTAAATATGTGACTCCCTACGAGGAGCTTATATAGTAGTCTAGTAAATTAGCTAGCTCTTATACTATAACCTAGATAGGATGACGGTGGACGGTCCACCTTAAAAACTGTATTTGTAGTAGGTTGGCTACCACCAACCTCATGTTTTTACTTGTATTTATTATTGGTAATAATAAAAGTGTTTGTTGTCGCTTTAAAACTCAGTCGGCTATGCCAAAAAAAAAGTTTCGAGTTCTTTTTTGTAAATTTTAAATGTATCGAAGGCCTCATCTTTAGTTTCATTAGATATACGTAAGCATACCTAGTATAATCATCAATAAATGTGATATACTATTAATTACCACCATAGGTGATATGACCTTTTAAGTCACCCATGTCATTATATATCGAATCAATCAAACCATTTTTCCTTTCAACAAATTTAAAAGACCAACGCTACATTTTTTTTCTTGAACATATATTTCACATTTAGGGATAGAATCGAAATCAAAATCAGAAATTAACTCAAGTTTGTGCATATTCTAAGAGAATTATAATTAAGATGTCCTAATCTACTATGTCATAAACTAATAGAATCAACAACATAAACATAAGATTTCTTCATTAGATTTAACATAATCATGCAATTAAAAGAGTATCCTTATCCAACGAATTTTTATTCCTAGACAATACTAACTTATCAGACTCGTACACCATCTTAAATCATCCTTTATTAAGAAGATGTCCAGAGATCAAATTCTTGCATATGTCTAGTACATAAAATACTTTGACTGGTGTAATGACTTTTCCAGAGATGAATGGAAGTTTCATAGTGCATTTTCCTATAAATTTGCACGGAACCTTACTTCAGTAACCTTATTGGCTTCTCCATTGATTTATTCATAAGTCTTAAATAGACCATAGTCTTTGCAAATGTGAACGTTTGCTCCAGTATCAAGCCACCAATCATTATCTATGTCATTAATGGAGTTGGCCTCTTGCACTACATCCACAAGCGAGTCTTCAACCATGTCAACTTTTTGTTATTTCTTCCGTGGACCATAGTTTTGGGCATAATGGTCAAGGTTGTAATATAAATAACAAGCACCTTTCTTTCTTTGTTCTTGTAATAATTTGTAACACCCTGAAATATGACATTAATCAAACTAGTTTTCTAATTAGTTTCTAAAAAAAGAATTTAAGCAAACAATTGGATCTGGCCACATAACTTGCGCTGCTGCATTCATAATGGAATTTAGGTCAACTTTCTTGTTTGCAACTTCATGAACGGAGTTCTTACGAATGAAAAACGAATATGAACAAAAAATAATTAAAGAATAAATGGTAATAAATCTTACCATAAATCATCTGCTCCACCAGAGCTAGGATGATTGGGGCAGTCAACACGTAGTCGTTGCTTTAGTGGAAGCTAGATTTATGTTTAATAAAAAATTATGTGAATGGACGGATCTTATAAAAATTAAATCTGACCATTATGGGATCATTTTAGCATATATAAATAAAAGCCTAAAACCCCTATTTTTCGTTATATTTTCTAGAGACAATAACCATTCTAAATGTGACAGTGCCCTAATATACTAGAATTATAACATAATATATAATATAATATTTTTCGAAATATCAATATATAATCATAAATCATATACCAACCCTTCACCAATGCCAAAGCACCATACCTTAAAGCACTGAATTAAACTCGCAAATCGAATTCCAATTCTCAAGGCGTTATCTCTTGAATTGCAAATCACTAATTATCAAATAATGTTTACCTTAATTTGATATGCGTTGGAAATGGAGAAGAAGGGAGATTAATTTTTGGCTGTAGATAGAGAAACTAAAGGCTTTGAAATTTAGAAAAAAAAAATGAGGTTATGATATTTTTTGTGTGTGTAAGAGAATAGAGAGATAAGTTAGGATCCAGTATCCTCTCTTACTGTTTTTCCTCTTTTTTGTCTAGACATAGACCAATTCTTGATGACATAAACCACCCATACCAAGTCATATTACAATTGAAACACACCAACCCATCTTGGGCTTCAAATCAATTTAAAGCTGAACGAATTATAATGCACTTAAATACAATATAAAATAAACTGCACTAGCATTAACATATTTTATAATATATGATCATTAAATAAAACTAAAAATTTATAACTAATATTTCGTATATATTGGTTAATTTAACTACTTATTATAATTATAAATTATTAAAATCATATGGTCAAGGAGTATGTGACTTTTTGTTGCAAATTGAGAAGTGATTAATATCGAATTATTCGAATATTAACATTCACACATCACATAGTAGACGATGTGATATTTTAATCAAATTTATTTCTTATTTATTTTTGGGAAAATTCAACTTTATTTTGTTAAACAATACTCATAGTCAGTTATGACTATTTTCACATTAATTCTCTTTATCAAAATTATATCAACTTGAACTTACAGAATTTGGTAATGGTTAAAATTCGTACCCTATATATCTAATTTTATCGTCCAAATACAAAGTTCTTGGTCGATAACAATTATTATTTACTAAGCAGCTATGACAGTATCGTGAATGGAAATTTATTAATTTACAATAAATTACAGAATCATCCATAAAACATTCTTTTAACTCTATTTGTGACACCCCATGTCCGTTAATGTCACTCTAATGATAATGCAATAAGTTTCATGAAGCGCAATAGTAAACAACAACTAAATTCACAAGAAAGATATAAATATGCAACGGAAAACTCAAAACTTTTATTAATCAAGAAAGCATCATTTCAATGCAATACAACATCATACTGTTCAAATAATAAAAAAAACATATTGTCTTATAATCAGAGTACGGAAATATAAATCCATATCCCCTTATAGAAGCCATAACAAAATAAAATACTAATTAAGACGGTGCATGAATCAGAAGAAATCCAAGCAAGATATGATCACGAGCTCCGCTACTGTCCACACCTAATCTGAGAACCTGAGGGAGGGAAAGGAAGAGAGAGAAAGGAACCAAAAAGGGTTAGACATAAAATCTGGTGAGTTCCAGTAATTTTTAGCATAAGCATATGAAAAAGGTGTCAAGGCAGATAAATAATACTGGATGGGAGAGTACAATAAAACATGTATATAAGTGCGAGGTAAACGAGATATCAAGACAAGATAAAGGTAGATTAAACTTCTCATTCATATCCCAAGAATCAAGTTGCTACACCAATTACTAGTTTTAAAAGGATTAGGTGTTACCCTAATTACTACCCATGCGATCGGCTCCCTATTGCATGAATATCTTGTGTTAGGCCCGACAGTAGGGTGTATCAGTCCTTAACCCAGCAACTTTATAGAACACAGACCTATTCGTAGGTGTTACAACATATTATTTTCCCGTAATCAGACCCATGCATGCTCATGACTCCACCTTCATCCAAATATTGACAAAAATCAAAACTTGAACACAACCGAGCATAGAGCGTATATCTGGTACCTACAATAAATGAGCATGAGCATAATCTGAGTACGATAAATATAACTCACAGCGGAAACACGATAAGATAAATTAGTATTAACTCAAGTAACTACCTTTTTCAAAGTAAGCCACTTTGCCAATACCGAGCATGAGAGAGAACGAGAGCCGAAGCCAAACTTAAACATCTCTGAGAACCCGACCTTCTCTATGTAACCTGGAGGTTGTAACGAGGAGGGGGTTAGAGAAACAAGTTCTGATGACTAAGAAATGTACAAAACAGTCTATAGTGCAGATATATTCGTTTGGTTCAACCCAAATTGTATGCCTAACCAGGTTAGTGATTCTAGCCCAACCCAGTAAATATTTACGCCCGACTTTACTATTCAGCCCAAAGCAATGTTTCCAAATTATATTATTACAGAGATAGGATATTTACACACATTTTTGTGAAGCCTTTATACCAGAGTTTAACCGGTTAATTATATCGAGAGTGGGACCCTAATTTCGGGGTTTCAACTATATCCTCATTCTCTATCCTTTATTATTTAAAGCCTCACTATCAATGATAGATAGGATGGATTCTCCCTGATCACTTAAGACCCTAGGCAGACCTATTGGTAACTTATTAACCCTCGATAATATATTAATTGTTAACATAAAACTAGAGGGCACTAGCTACGGGCCCTACTAGTTAAGGCTTCTGTCATTCACGCATATACCCTTACCCCATGTAAGGTGAGAGTAGGTATTTTATCATTCGTTATACCTTTTACCTGACCTATTAGATAACCTCCTTAGTAGTCACTTACTGCTTCCCATAGGATAGGTGGTCATATATGACCCTTTTAATTTCCAGGTTTGGGTAGGCCAACACACACCTGCCATTTAAGACCCCTATACTGAAAAAACTTTGCCCAGATGGACTCTTTAACCCTAGTCTCTTAGCCTTTTAGGACCAAGGAAGCAGACTACACGCGAAGGTTATTCGTTCGTCCCCCATTTTCCTTTAACACCTTTCCTTTTTGGAATAAAGTAGGATATGTTATTAAGTCATTCCCGTTTAATTCCTTTACACGGAAATACTATACGTACGCCATTTATTTGTATCACGGGTTTATATGGTTAATAATGTCTTATATTATTAACCTACTAAGTCCAACTATATTTTTAATTATAAGTTTTATTGACATAAATAAAGAAGATTATGTTCCCTTTTCTCTAGGATGTTTATTTAATTTCTTCCCTAATTTGGACTTTGTATTTAAACGACAATCAATATCCATTAATCCCCTTTTTGACACCCATTCCTTTTTATTGCCCTTTATGACTCTAATGGCCTTAATTTCCTAAGGTAACTATTTATCAGTCCCAAGTTATCTATTTGTGTACCCCAACGGACAATTACTATTCTTATTTATTTATTTATTTATAGATTGTTGTATATATATATATATGTGTGTGTGTGTGTGTGTGTGTGTGTGTGTATTTTTACATACCAGGCCTCTCACATAAAGTTAACTACCTGTGGATGCTGGATAAGTCGGTCGGTTCCGGGCAGACTTCTAAAACGAGTGAACTTAACCTCGTGCCTTAGTATGATTATATTTATGCATTAGACCCCTCACATTAAACTGACTACCTGTGGTTGCTGAATTTGCTGGTCGGTTCTGGGCATGCTTACACCACAAGTTGAGTTTAACCTCGTGTCTAAATGCGGTTATAATTTAAAATTCCTAGTTAGGGTCCACAAGTATTATCCTAATTTATTTAGGAATTGTAACCATTTTCCTGTTCACGTCTATTTTCCCCAGTCAATATTGGTTACAATTAATTTGCGGTTCTTATTTATAGCATTAAATTACATTGATTGCTACAAATGGTCACCACAAATATATTAATTCAATATGGATTATATTTACATATAATTTCATCATTGAACCTTATCCAAACATTCAACATTTGTCACAATTGTTAATTATTTATTTATGGCCTCATTTATAACAATTAATTACTCTAATTACTACACTGCTCACCATAAATATATTCATTAAGTATGGAATATAATTTACATGTGTGATTACATAAATGAATATCATTAACATTTAATACATTGCATATTTTTACCCTTTTACGCTGATTTGGACCGATAATATATATATATATATATATATTTCTATGTTTGCGTGCAGTCAACGTAGTTATTGTTATTTTTATTTTTAAATTTAAGTTAATGATTTGGCCTAATCAATTAACCAATCATTCCCTTTTTATATTCAGTCTTTCCAAAAAGGTTTCAAGTCTCACAAGGATCGTTAGCCAAAATCATTGTAAATCATGCCTATCTTGTGGAATTTGACATATTTCCAAATCACAAGAAATGTATGTAATGTATTTTTATTTTGGAATAGTCGACGCAAATTACATACAAAAACATATATTTATTTTTATGTGTACCTTTGCACCACTTTTATCTTTTTAATTCTTTTTGTCATACTTCTTGTGATTCTAAAATAGTGCCTCTTTCTTTAAAAATGAGGAAAACGACATAATTTACAATGCTTAAGCCAAAAACCAACAAGATTAAATGTAAACAAGGAATATTTCTTTTATTCTTAAAATCACATAATACACAAATTCATCTTTTTACCCAAATTTACATATTTCATGTTTCAGCACTGAACTAAAGATCTGGAACATAACTACAACAAATTTATGTTTAATGGGACGTATTTCCAGATCCATGGTGCTATGTGGCATATACAACATATTCATAATTCATGACATAACTTGTAGGAATATGTGGGAATATATATATAAAAATCCTACAGTGCATGTTTATACATAATCACAACTTTATCATTTACCAATTTCAAACATATTCATAATCAAATCTGATGGTTATCACAATTTGCAATTATTTAAAATATAGATCTGATAGGCATAATTGGATTCAAACGAAATAGATAAATCATTATATATGTACTAGTAAATTTCCCACTCACCTTATAACTTCCAATTTCTGAATTATGAACCTTTTTAGGCTTACAATCCCCAAATTGTTACAAATCTACAATTTATCTAGATAGTGGAAAATTCTAGATCTTTGGAAATGAAAGAAAAAAGGAAAAGAGTGAAGAATCTATTGTTGTGCGTTAAATTACATTCCTTTCCATTAGATTTGCTTGCTCTCTCAATTTCATATGAATTGGATTTGATTTGATATGTATGAATATATTTTTATTTTTAGAGTTTAGGTTTAGAGAGAGAGAGAAAAATGGTAGAGCTACGCTGGCTCTGCAGATTTATGTGCAAAAAGAATGAGGCTCTACCCCTTTATTTATAGGGGTGGAAATGGCCTTTCACCGCTGGACTCATTTTAAATTATATCTGTCCATTCGTTATAAATATAATATAAATAAAACCCTCAATACCTAGCCATCGCTAGGCAGACTGACGCCTAGTAAGTCGACCGTTGTGGTCGACCGCCTGGTCCTCAGTTGCCCAGGTTGGCTTGGTCAAATAAGGTATAATATTATATTTAATTAATATTCTGTTTATTTATTTCCGTCCGCTTTTCGTATTTCATCCGTAACTTTTTCATACGGACTTCGTTCACGAAACTCCAAACATGAAAGTTGACTAGAATTCCGAGACGAACGCAACGGTTAAAGTTTTAGGGACAAATTCCATCATATGCAGAAATTCCTATTTTTGAGCTTCTAATTAAATAACTATTTATTGTCAAAAATTCCGGGTTGTTACACATACCAACCCCCTAAATCTTAAACCTCTTACAATCCAGATCAGTAAAGCGTGCCCTGGACCGTGCCTAGTGCGAAGCTCCTACCGAGATACGAACAGGGATACTGACTTATATGGGTTCCACACAACTTGACACAAGCCACAACCTAGGCTTATGTCCCCGTGTACCTAGGATTTAAGATTCCCGGAAACTTATACAACAACAAAAGTTGGGACCTCTTTTAGCTTATTAATTAACAAGTGTAACTTAGCGGGATTAAGTTCATCAGTAAGCCTGGTTGTAAAATGACATATATTCTAAATGTTATCGGTGTACAACCCTTACCCCAAACAAGCATCTGCCTAGATGTATAATTAGGCTACAGTAATTCATTTTACTTAGTTTCTTTACGTCTGGTACTCATATATTCTTACATGTTATACTTAATCTTAAACTAAGTCCAATCTATCAGATTTACATGTCGCATATTCTTTCTTTAATGTAATTAATCCAATGTCACAGTTAAAGGTCCAATTTACAATATTCCCAATCTTCTTCATTTAAATGTCATTATCCAATTATTCCAATTTATGTCCTTTATGCACGATTAACGGTAATAGCCTAGGAATTGAGTAGCCTAGGTTCAGCCTGAATAAAAAGGAGACCAGGAGAAAACATATCTCATACTAAATAAAAAGGCATATAAAAAGAATATAATAAATGAAAGATAGAATAGGGATAAGGAAGATAGAAGTATGCAACAACATAATTAACTGTAGATCTGAATAAAAGAACATGTAATAGTAGTATAGATGAATTAATAGTAAAAGAACATATATAAGAATTAACTTATAGGCATTGTTTATTTCAGATCCAAAACTATTCACTGTCCAAAACCTTTTTAAATAATCAGATCTAAAAATGACATGATACTCACAATGATAGGCTTGGAGAAGAAGAAGATATCTTTTTTTGTATGTATATGCCATTGTAGAAAAAGTTCACTTTTATCTTGTGTTGTTGTAGAGTAGTCAGAGTTGTCCTTGTTATATATATTTGTTCAGCACCTCGGTAGTCCTATGTATATATTAATCTCAGAAAAAGGTTTAGAGGAAGAAGGAAAAATGGTTTTGTGTGTGGAGAACAAATGAGGCTACCATACTTTATATAGACTACTAGGACAACTCACCACCGTTAGATATTAGGTTTTCAAATCTGGTCATGCACATAATGCTGAGTCGGCGAAAGAACCCAGAAATAAAAATCGTCTAGGTACGGAACACAGAATCGGACCTTATGTCACTAGGTCCACCCTTACCTACCGGGACGACCCCTCTTGACATGGGTCGATCCATGACCAGCGCTACACATATAAAATTTTCAGTTTGAATTTCAAAATGTTGTTTAAACTTTGAGATCTCATATCTTCTTTATATGTTATCCGATTTACACAAACTTAGGGTCTATTTGAACCAGAATTCTGAGATGAACACACCTATAATGTCCATTTTACTTAAATCTGAATATTTAATTAAGTAACATTCATTTTATTATCTTTATTATACAGTTACAGTGTACTAAATTTTGGGGTGTTATATTCTCCCCCCTCCTAAAAGGATTTCGTCCCCGAAATCTCTATGTTAAGAAGAATGTAACCATTTAAATCTACACCTATCTACTCAACCATCTTCTACAAGCATCCACTGTCCTTAAGATTTCTAATGCTTGATATGAACGTATGCAAAAAGTGTTGTGCGCATGTCCTTAAGCTAATGCAAAAATCAAGTTGCCGACTGATTCAATTGACCTCCTTAATGGAATCTATGTATGTGCCATGTATCCACATGTATGAAAATAATTTTAATAATACATATAAGTTCTATATGTGTGTGCAACCATTCACCAAAATGCCACATCCATATGAAAATACAACCATTTTTCATCCATTGAATAAAATAAGATGTACACACATCAATATGCAATATGCAAGTGCTTGAGCAGATCTAATGCCTAATGTGTGTATATGCATCCACTGGAAACCACATGCATCCACTTGAAATCATCAGACATAACATGTCTCAAACACATGTTTCCAAACATAGGTTTCTATCCTCAGGACCGATGATTCAAAATGATAGAGATCAACGTTTTCAAATTCAAAAGGCTAGGAAAGGAGATTAAAATGTACTTTCAAAGAGACAAGGGTAAGAAGCACGGATCTTGTCCTCCGGTTCACATATCGCATTGTCTCGCTCTTCTCCCCACTGCACCTTTACTAACTTTATCTCTTTGTTGCGTAGCCTCATAACTTCTGTCTCAAGAATACAAGTAGGAACTCTTCGAACTGATGCCTCTTTCTTGACTTTAACATCTTCAAGTGTACTTGGCTCCACTACCACCGCTGAATCATGCAGACATTTCCTCAAATGGGAAACGTGGAATATGTCATGAACTCCTGCCAACCTCTCTAGCAGTCTAACTCTATTGGCCATTTGGCATATCCTCTCTACTATGGGAAATGGTCCTACGAACCTTGGTACCAATTTCCCTACCGAGCTAAATCGGACCACATTCCTTAAAGGCAATACTCTAATGAAGACCATATCTCCTACTTCGAATTCCAAGTCAGTCCTCTTATTGGCAAATGACTTCTGTCTATCTTGTGTAGCTTTCATCCTTTTTCGAATGAGGTCCATATTTTTGAAGTCTCTCTCACCATATCTGTCCTTAGTAGAAGTTAGTTTGTAGACACCCACCAACACGTCGGGGATCTGCAAGGTCGTCCATATAATGCTTTGAAGGGCGCCATCCCTATGCTTGACTAATAACTATTATTATATGCGAACTAAACACATGGGAGATGCTCCTCCCAAGTCCCTCCGAAATCTAGTATACACGGTCTTAGTAGATTGTCAAGAACTCTATTAACCCTTGCAGTTTGTCCATTGGTATGAAGGTAATAAGTTGTTCTAAGTCTCAACTGTGCACCTAGGGCTTCTTGCAAGCTCCTCTAAAATTCACTAGTGAATATAGAGTCATGGTCACTTACTATGCTTGAAGGTACCCCACGTAGTCGGACGATCTCCTTAAGGTATACTGAAGCTAGCCAAGTTGTCGTTCTCTTGCTTTTGACTGGGATAAAATGAGCGCTTTTAGTAAGCCTATCCACTATCACCCAAATGCTCGTGTTGCCCTTCCTCGATCAGGGCAGTCCATCAATGAACTTCATAGAGATGCTCTCCCATTTCCATTATGGGATATACAAGGGCTGAAGTAATCCCTCGGGTTTATATTGTTCAGTCTTGACTTGTTGGCAAGTTAAACATCGGGCTACGAATTTTGCCACATCTTTCTTTATGTCAGTCTAGTGGAAAACACGCTTCATGTCTCAGTACATCTTATCACCGCTCGAATGGATAGTCATCTGAGAGTAATGAGCTTCCCTAAGCACTGCTCTTAGCAATTCCCCAACTCTAGGGACATATAGCCTTCCATATCGTCCTAGAGACCCCTTTTCGTCTATAGTATATCTAGCTAGGTGACTAGAAGCTTCTCCTTTACCAAGTCTATCCAAGATATCCTTCAATTGCGGGTCTTCTTGTTGCATAGATCCAGTTCGCTCCACGAGAGTAGGTCGCACCTCCAATAATGCCAATAAACCAAATGTGAAATCCGTAGATGGCTTGAAATCAAAGGTCGAGATAAACTCCAAGCTTTGCCTTTCTACGAATAGAGGACTCAAGGTTATCCTCTGCCTACTCAACGCGTCTGCTAGTTCATTACCATTCCTAGGGTATAAGCTATCTCAAAGTCGTAGGACGTTAGGAACTCCATCCACCGTTGCTGCCTCAAGTTGAAATCTGTAACGAACCGGGATTTTCGACTCCGAAAATCAACATCAAACTGCCATGTTGACCATTCAGACATCGAATATTCCAGATCATTAATAGAAAGAAGTTAGAGGGTGAGAATAGATAAGATAGAAATATTAGAATAGAAGAAGAAGAACACCACACAGAGTCTCACATCGCAGCGGAACAGAATATAATACAGAAATAAATCTTTATTGAGAACTTTTAAAATACTTACAATATCAGAGTACACATCTGGACAGTGATAATAATATGTTCTCATATAACACACAGCGGAATAGTAATATCATACGTCTGGACTCTTCCAGCTCGTCTCTTCACAGCAGTCGATAACCTGAACCTGTACAACCCGGCCTAACCCGAGCATTTACAAAACACCGGGTCAGTCTGGTGAACCAGAGTGAGATAAACTCGCACAGTATTTGGGTGAGCATCCAACTTGATTTTAAAGTTCAAAAA
Organism: Allium sativum; assembly: GCA_030737875.1. Lineage (NCBI taxonomy): Eukaryota > Viridiplantae > Streptophyta > Magnoliopsida > Asparagales > Amaryllidaceae > Allium > Allium sativum. The sequence goes on along the minus strand of CM060915.1, from coordinate 43,962,023 downwards.
TCTTTTCAAAAGAAAAGGATAATCGTAAGACCAAATCCACACATAAACACGGACGGTTTTTACCTTACGATAACCCAAAACAATTTGAAATCAATATCTTGTCTGATATTATAATAATGTCTAAATACAAGTAAATAGAATCTAGTAGAACGCTTGCATCTCACGCTCCACATATATAGTATACAATCAAAACCCGTAGGCGCTTATTGGATATTGGATTCCGACTTGACAAGGTATGGGTCCACCTTCCGATAGTGTATCTCTAGAGACGAATACACTGGGTTCAACAAGAACTTCTTGCAACCCGGCCCTCACATGACCGACCACTCATTTCGCTTGAGTGTATCGAATGTATATCACCGACGGTTGGGATCAGCAACCGTCTCCCGCCAAGGAACAGCATCGAAACATAGATTTAAGAAGCAAATAGGATTTCCTCTAGATAGGTGATTCTACACCCTAATGGGAGCGACCCACATAGCCATGCTGCCTGCCCGATTTTTGTCATTTCCCGGCTGATGAGGCTTGAGGCCAGAATTTACTCTTGACATCTGGTCGTCATTTACTTTGAATGCCACATCGTCAAATCCCTCAGATATCACTAATTGATGTCCACAAAAATACTCTAGCTGAAAGCTAGAGAATGGCAATTCCCTGCCAACAACTATCGTACGTTTGAAGAAATCAACGTACGTGATCCTTTGGAAATACTCTGTCAGACATTCGTCCATACACGTCATCCAGGAACAGGATGAACCGAAGGCACTTTCCTACCGCATCCAATATAGGAATCACCCCATGGATCAGTAGCGAGAAGTCCTTGCAACCCGTAGATTCCAACTACGACAGAATCACAGCTTATCTCTGCTTGCCAGGCAGAGAATATTAGTGGTCCTTCCGTTTATGAAGATCCCCGGTCTTCAATGCTCCATCTCGATCATCTTCTGAAATCTTCACGTATTTGTTGGTCGGAATGGTTTTCGAATAAATTCGATCCCGGTCTTTCCATACCAACAATCGTATTGGACAGATTTGATAGTCGGTGTTTTAACTATCAAAATATACAGTGTTTCAAACATGACACTCCAATGAGTTCACTGATTCAGTATTCAGCATCACTTGGCCTTTAACAAAACTGATTTACTTTTGTTAAATTAAAAACTTCTAATTCTTTAATATTCAAAAATACGATATTTGAATAACTCTAATTGATTTATTAACATTCGTCTTAACTCCATTCGCGTGACTCTAGATCACAGCTATCACAATGGTTACGCCTGATTCCCTCAGGAAACATCCGACCGCCGTAGGCTATCTGCAGCCCTGCGAATTACGCTAGCAGTCTTACAAAATGGCAACTTAGCCGAATAATTATGTTTGGCTAATTCTACCTCGAATAACTATATTCAATTTCCCATTTTGAAATCTCATTTAAAATTCTCCTTTTTACTTGACCTCGTTTTCAAATAACGTTAATGTAAAATTAACGTCTCAACACTTTGAATTTCACTTAAAACCTCTGGTTTAAAATAAACCCTTTTTTTATCGAAATCTCCTTTCACCATTCAATTGGCTTGCATCTCACATTCGGTAACTTTTTAAATGAATTCCCATTCAAAAAATATTTTCCTAAATTCATCATTAATTAAAATAATAACTTATTTCAAACATTAACTACTTTAGTAGTTAATCCCTTTATTAACTAAATTAAATATTAAACCCCTTTTAAATCCTTATTTAAATTCAAACAATATTCATTTAACTATTTTAGTCATAACACATTAACTTGATAAACCATTCTAATTCCAAACGGTCGATTTAATTAACTCAAAAACTGGATTATCTCATTAACCGATTTCAACAATCCTCGCTTTAAATTAATTAAAAATATAATTAATTTAAATAAATTCTAATTATTTGTTTTCTTTACAAAACAATGATCAAAGTTTAACCCTTTCAATTCATTCCTTATCTTCATACTTGAAAATCTGATTAACATCAGCATATATTTTATAAAATAACCCAACCATAAATAAATAAAATATTTATTTAATTCCTTTTATACTTTATTCAAATAATATATTTCAAGATCTGGGTCCAGTTATAAAATAAACTTTATAACTTCACTTTTATCGACTCACCTAACGGTGAATCCATATTTATAAACCGATTGATTTTTTTAAGGCCATACTCTGCCAAACACTTAACCAATATCACCTATTGGTTCAAACCAAACAGAGGTTGAATAATCAACCATCAAATCAATCACACAAACAGGTCAGTTCATATATGATAATATGAAAATAAATAATACATTTGAGGAATCCGGTTGGATCCCTCCAACCTGTTCTTTCCTGTATTCAAATGGTTTTCTCAAATCAGACTGTTCAGTTTTGTTTAACTGATAAACTAAAATAACAACCATTTAACATTAACCACAAACAATTCAAACAATGCAACTATTTTAAACACGTTTATAAATAAACGTGACCAACCAAGGTGAGTCACCTTTATTGGAATCAATCGTTAAAATAACGATTTGGTATTTCACTGAAATTAAACACAGTTTAATTCCATTGGTTAAATCAACAGATAAGCAGATAACTAGCAAAACAGTCAACCATTGGCAAACAGGGCACACAAAATAAAAACACCCAATTTATATAAAATATAAAAAGGGTAACTGAGTGAGTTTAACTCACCTTGATCTGATTCTGTTGGTAGCGGCTCATTAAATTAAATTGTCGTTCAATTTAATTAAAAATGTCGGTTGATTCCAATATGTCCGAGTCGGTTCCACATTGTCCGGCTTGCCAAGATGATCCCAGCGCCACTTGGTTCGGCAATTTCTGATAATACACGTACCAGATATAAATAATATAAGTTCACCGCTTTTAATTTAAATAATTAATTTCCTTAAATAAAAATTAATTATTAACTAATTTATTTACCTTGGATTAAGATTTTACGGTCCAACTCATTTGTTAATTTCATTCACAGTTGATTTCCTGTTCGCTACTCTACGTTCTCTCTTGTTATTTCTGCCCGACCCTTGCATCTGCTTTAATTCCTCTACAATTATGAGACTTTGGCCGATCCTCTTTGAAAGGAAATCACGGTTGCCCCAAAACTTGTTCACCGTCTCATCCCCTTCTTTGCTTTCAAACCAGTCCTGTACGTTAAACAACATTTAATTAAGGGCTAAATTTACTTATATTATAAATAACCATCAATTTACTTAATTATTTAGTTAATGCCTTAATTAGGGTTTAATCCTTTCATTAGTTTACTTTTGCTCCAGATGCCACGCCCAGCTCCATCTTGATGTCCACCGCCTTCAGTTGAAACCAGCCCTCACATGTTCTCACAGTCTCTCCCACAACGCGTGCAGCTACCACGAACTTCACCTTCATGCTCCGTGACTGCTCCAAAGAACACACGGACCCTCTTCTTCCTACTCACTATTCTTCGTACAGACCAAAGAAGCTCCACCAAGTCCTCATCGTGACCAACAAATCCCTCCCAGTCCTCGCGTCCAACAATTCTCCACCATGCCTGCTACTCTTTGTTTTCACGCTCCACTTTTTGTTCAATGCCATTCACTTCATTAACACCAGAAAAGGCCGACCCCTTTAATCCCTCCATGCAGCTCACTACGCAAGCCTTCCCCAACATACAACCCGAAGTCCACCGAACTCGCACTACATAACTCTCACCAACAAACTGGAATTGGGAAGACTGTGTCTGGATTGATTTTACTGAGGTGAAGCAACATATGATTTTAAAGGAAAAGAGTTTTCTGATTTTGTTTGTGGTGTGCGGAGAAGGAGAAAGTTGTTGTCGACGGAAAAGGATGGGGATGTCACTGCTTATATAGGGACAAAACGTGGAGGGCACGACTACGTGGGAAGCACGGTAAAGATGGATTGGGGTGCAAGGCGCTCAACGGATTGGAGAGCACGGTACGCACAGGAGGGAAAAGAAAGTGGCTACAGTAAAAATGGATAGAAATATTGTTATTTAATTGTCATGAAACTTTATCGTCAAGTAATTCGTTAAAACACCTACATACGATTTCTGTCTACTGATAAAAAGGCTGTTCTTGATGTAAAACGATATTCCGGACCCAATGGGACAAGTTTCATCGAATTCTGACATCGTATGAAAAATTTTCCTTTATGAAACCAGAAATGAACACACGTTTAATTTTTCCACGGTCACCAGATAAATCAAATCCACTTGAAACTGCGAAGTCTGATAATAACTTTTCGATACGAACCCAACGGCACTAGTTTCGTCGCATTCTGAGACTGTTGCCCCGGTAGGCTGTTTTTACCCCGAACCGCAATACCTCTTTTAACACCAAATTTTCCGGTCTCTAAAAATAACAAACTATATACCTACCCTGACTATAATCGATGCTACGAACTCAACGGAACTGGTTTCGTTGAAAACAGAGTCCGTTTGCAAAACGGTTACTTTAAAGGCCTATAATTTAATAACGATTTTCCATAGCGACTATTTCAAAATTTGATTTAGCCATAACTATCAAACTATAACGCGGAATCTAGATTTTTCTCTTTCATATGAAAATTATTGTCCATACGGTCCCAACGTGTCTTGTTTCACAGAAATCCGACTTATATCGAATTCTGTATTCTCGGTTGAAGTTCAAAACTCTATTTTACGAACTGCACGCCATTTTCAAGCTCGATTTATATTATATATAAATTATAACGTTCAACTTCGTTTAAATAACGAATTAAATATTAAATTCCATTAATATTCCAATAAAATATTTAAAACTAATAAATTAAATTAAATATTTAACGGTCGAAAACACGGGTCGTTACATCCTTCCCCCCTTAAAATAATTTCGTCCTCGAAATTGCTAAGGTAAGAAAGAACGTTATAAACTCATTAACTTCAAACCTAATTTATTTTAAATTAGAAACCAATTCAATACTGTGATTTTTTTTTTTTTAAAATATCGAAAATTTTCCAACACTTTTAAATTTTCGAAAAATTTCGCCAGCACCTCCTCTGTATGGCTCACTCAGTACAACTCCAACTCGCCCTTCTAGGCCTTCTCCCATCCAAAAGAAAATAAACAGCCAAGTGGCTTGCCAAATAGGCTCACAAATCACCAAACCCATATAAAAATAAACGTGTACCTTTTTGTCGGGCATATCATCATATCACTTCCATCTGCTGCCAATCCAACATATACACTGTCATCCCAGTCAAACTCAAATCACTTTTATCTTCAACACACCCTTTCGCTTATCCAAGCCAAATTCCAATCAAACTGCAATTCCCATCTCAATTCAAAATTCTTACCCATCAATTCATTTCTATTGCAGATTATCTCTAATCCAGTCCAATTCTACTTGATACAATTCTAATTCAATTTCAGTTATCACTTAACTGGCTTCATTTCTATTTCAAATTTTCGTTCACACATTCCTATTTAATTTGTGTCTATTTCAATTAATCTGTTTCTGGGAGTTTTTAAACAGCTTAGCCTTTTCTAAAAATCAAATTATTCATTTTGAATATCAAAACCTGTTTCTCAAAACAATTCAAAACAAAAATTTTGGTAGTAATCCGTCACTTAGAACTCGAAAATGAACACTGATGATGTGGCCAGCATCCTCAGAGTTATTTCCCAGCTATCAAAGTGAGTTCAATACTATATCACTTATCAAAACTGTATTTAAACACTTTCATTTTGAAATTTATTTCAAAATATCATTCGCAAGGCTTGTAACAGATTTAAAATCTCCCAGGATTTTTAAAATCTCATATATTCAATCCAAGTTCATTTGCAATACCTTTCCCACTTTTGGGAATTTTAATTCAAATTCTGATTTTAATTCCAGATTTAATTCATCTGTTTTCATATTATACGAATTCTAATTGGTTATTTATATAACCTTTTTAATTATAACCAAGCAACACATCCAATATACTATAATACTTCAAATGTTAATCATTCCTTTATATTAAAATACCATTTGGGTAAAATTATTTCATTTACCCTCTTTCAAAAACATACTGTGTCGAATTATTTTATTCAAGAGTTTAGAAACACTTATCGACACAGTTTGCATTACTGTATCGACCAGAATTCATAAACTACTCGACAAACCAATCAACACAATATAAACAGTTTTTATATCAATTTACAAATACGCGCTCATATATATACACTCAAACTCAATCTAGGGTATTACTAACCCCATCTCTACTGAGTCACGCCACAGAGCCAAGGTAATTACTTAACCTTCAGCTCTGATACCACTGTAACGAACCGGGATTTTCGACTCCGAAAATCAACATCAAACTGCCATGTTGACCATTCAGACATCGAATATTCCAGATCATTAATAGAAAGAAGTTAGAGGGTGAGAATAGATAAGATAGAAATATTAGAATAGAAGAAGAAGAACACCACACAGAGTCTCACATCGCAGCGGAACAGAATATAATACAGAAATAAATCTTTATTGAGAACTTTTAAAATACTTACAATATCAGAGTACACATCTGGACAGTGATAATAATCTGTTCTCATATAACACACAGCGGAATAGTAATATCATACGTCTGGACTCTTCCAGCTCGTCTCTTCACAGCAGTCGATAACCTGAACCTGTACAACCCGGCCTAACCCGAGCATTTACAAAACACCGGGTCAGTTTGGTGAACCAGAGTGAGATAAACTCGCACAGTATTTGGGTGAGCATCCAACTTGATTTTAAAGTTCAAAAATCTTTTCAAAAGAAAAGGATAATCGTAAGACCAAATCCACACATAAACACGGACGGTTTTTACCTTACGATAACCCAAAACAATTTGAAATCAATATCTTGTCTGATATTATAATAATGTCTAAATACAAGTAAATAGAATCTAGTAGAACGCTTGCATCTCACGCTCCACATATATAGTATACAATCAAAACCCGTAGGCGCTTATTGGATATTGGATTCCGACTTGACAAGGTATGGGTCCACCTTCCGATAGTGTATCTCTAGAGACGAATACACTGGGTTCAACAAGAACTTCTTGCAACCCGGCCCTCACATGACCGACCACTCATTTCGCTTGAGTGTATCGAATGTATATCACCGACGGTTGGGATCAGCAACCGTCTCCCGCCAAGGAACAGCATCGAAACATAGATTTAAGAAGCAAATAGGATTTCCTCTAGATAGGTGATTCTACACCCTAATGGGAGCGACCCACATAGCCATGCTGCCTGCCCGATTTTTGTCATTTCCCGGCTGATGAGGCTTGAGGCCAGAATTTACTCTTGACATCTGGTCGTCATTTACTTTGAATGCCACATCGTCAAATCCCTCAGATATCACTAATTGATGTCCACAAAAATACTCTAGCTGAAAGCTAGAGAATGGCAATTCCCTGCCAACAACTATCGTACGTTTGAAGAAATCAACGTACGTGATCCTTTGGAAATACTCTGTCAGACATTCGTCCATACACGTCATCCAGGAACAGGATGAACCGAAGGCACTTTCCTACCGCATCCAATATAGGAATCACCCCATGGATCAGTAGCGAGAAGTCCTTGCAACCCGTAGATTCCAACTACGACAGAATCACAGCTTATCTCTGCTTGCCAGGCAGAGAATATTAGTGGTCCTTCCGTTTATGAAGATCCCCGGTCTTCAATGCTCCATCTCGATCATCTTCTGAAATCTTCACGTATTTGTTGGTCGGAATGGTTTTCGAATAAATTCGATCCCGGTCTTTCCATACCAACAATCGTATTGGACAGATTTGATAGTCGGTGTTTTAACTATCAAAATATACAGTGTTTCAAACATGACACTCCAATGAGTTCACTGATTCAGTATTCAGCATCACTTGGCCTTTAACAAAACTGATTTACTTTTGTTAAATTAAAAACTTCTAATTCTTTAATATTCAAAAATACGATATTTGAATAACTCTAATTGATTTATTAACATTCGTCTTAACTCCATTCGCGTGACTCTAGATCACAGCTATCACAATGGTTACGCCTGATTCCCTCAGGAAACATCCGACCGCCGTAGGCTATCTGCAGCCCTGCGAATTACGCTAGCAGTCTTACAAAATGGCAACTTAGCCGAATAATTATGTTTGGCTAATTCTACCTCGAATAACTATATTCAATTTCCCATTTTGAAATCTCATTTAAAATTCTCCTTTTTACTTGACCTCGTTTTCAAATAACGTTAATGTAAAATTAACGTCTCAACACTTTGAATTTCACTTAAAACCTCTGGTTTAAAATAAACCCTTTTTTTTATCGAAATCTCCTTTCACCATTCAATTGGCTTGCATCTCACATTCGGTAACTTTTTAAATGAATTCCCATTCAAAAAATATTTTCCTAAATTCATCATTAATTAAAATAATAACTTATTTCAAACATTAACTACTTTAGTAGTTAATCCCTTTATTAACTAAATTAAATATTAAACCCCTTTTAAATCCTTATTTAAATTCAAACAATATTCATTTAACTATTTTAGTCATAACACATTAACTTGATAAACCATTCTAATTCCAAACGGTCGATTTAATTAACTCAAAAACTGGATTATCTCATTAACCGATTTCAACAATCCTCGCTTTAAATTAATTAAAAATATAATTAATTTAAATAAATTCTAATTATTTGTTTTCTTTACAAAACAATGATCAAAGTTTAACCCTTTCAATTCATTCCTTATCTTCATACTTGAAAATCTGATTAACATCAGCATATATTTTATAAAATAACCCAACCATAAATAAATAAAATATTTATTTAATTCCTTTTATACTTTATTCAAATAATATATTTCAAGATCTGGGTCCAGTTATAAAATAAACTTTATAACTTCACTTTTATCGACTCACCTAACGGTGAATCCATATTTATAAACCGATTGATTTTTTTAAGGCCATACTCTGCCAAACACTTAACCAATATCACCTATTGGTTCAAACCAAACAGAGGTTGAATAATCAACCATCAAATCAATCACACAAACAGGTCAGTTCATATATGATAATATGAAAATAAATAATACATTTGAGGAATCCGGTTGGATCCCTCCAACCTGTTCTTTCCTGTATTCAAATGGTTTTCTCAAATCAGACTGTTCAGTTTTGTTTAACTGATAAACTAAAATAACAACCATTTAACATTAACCACAAACAATTCAAACAATGCAACTATTTTAAACACGTTTATAAATAAACGTGACCAACCAAGGTGAGTCACCTTTATTGGAATCAATCGTTAAAATAACGATTTGGTATTTCACTGAAATTAAACACAGTTTAATTCCATTGGTTAAATCAACAGATAAGCAGATAACTAGCAAAACAGTCAACCATTGGCAAACAGGGCACACAAAATAAAAACACCCAATTTATATAAAATATAAAAAGGGTAACTGAGTGAGTTTAACTCACCTTGATCTGATTCTGTTGGTAGCGGCTCATTAAATTAAATTGTCGTTCAATTTAATTAAAAATGTCGGTTGATTCCAATATGTCCGAGTCGGTTCCACATTGTCCGGCTTGCCAAGATGATCCCAGCGCCACTTGGTTCGGCAATTTCTGATAATACACGTACCAGATATAAATAATATAAGTTCACCGCTTTTAATTTAAATAATTAATTTCCTTAAATAAAAATTAATTATTAACTAATTTATTTACCTTGGATTAAGATTTTACGGTCCAACTCATTTGTTAATTTCATTCACAGTTGATTTCCTGTTCGCTACTCTACGTTCTCTCTTGTTATTTCTGCCCGACCCTTGCATCTGCTTTAATTCCTCTACAATTATGAGACTTTGGCCGATCCTCTTTGAAAGGAAATCACGGTTGCCCCAAAACTTGTTCACCGTCTCATCCCCTTCTTTGCTTTCAAACCAGTCCTGTACGTTAAACAACATTTAATTAAGGGCTAAATTTACTTATATTATAAATAACCATCAATTTACTTAATTATTTAGTTAATGCCTTGATTAGGGTTTAATCCTTTCATTAGTTTACTTTTGCTCCAGATGCCACGCCCAGCTCCATCTTGATGTCCACCGCCTTCAGTTGAAACCAGCCCTCACATGTTCTCACAGTCTCTCCCACAACGCGTGCAGCTACCACGAACTTCACCTTCATGCTCCGTGACTGCTCCAAAGAACACACGGACCCTCTTCTTCCTACTCACTATTCTTCGTACAGACCAAAGAAGCTCCACCAAGTCCTCATCGTGACCAACAAATCCCTCCCAGTCCTCGCGTCCAACAATTCTCCACCATGCCTGCTACTCTTTGTTTTCACGCTCCACTTTTTGTTCAATGCCATTCACTTCATTAACACCAGAAAAGGCCGACCCCTTTAATCCCTCCATGCAGCTCACTACGCAAGCCTTCCCCAACATACAACCCGAAGTCCACCGAACTCGCACTACATAACTCTCACCAACAAACTGGAATTGGGAAGACTGTGTCTGGATTGATTTTACTGAGGTGAAGCAACATATGATTTTAAAGGAAAAGAGTTTTCTGATTTTGTTTGTGGTGTGCGGAGAAGGAGAAAGTTGTTGTCGACGGAAAAGGATGGGGATGTCACTGCTTATATAGGGACAAAACGTGGAGGGCACGACTACGTGGGAAGCACGGTAAAGATGGATTGGGGTGCAAGGCGCTCAACGGATTGGAGAGCACGGTACGCACAGGAGGGAAAAGAAAGTGGCTACAGTAAAAATGGATAGAAATATTGTTATTTAATTGTCATGAAACTTTATCGTCAAGTAATTCGTTAAAACACCTACATACGATTTCTGTCTACTGATAAAAAGGCTGTTCTTGATGTAAAACGATATTCCGGACCCAATGGGACAAGTTTCATCGAATTCTGACATCGTATGAAAAATTTTCCTTTATGAAACCAGAAATGAACACACGTTTAATTTTTCCACGGTCACCAGATAAATCAAATCCACTTGAAACTGCGAAGTCTGATAATAACTTTTCGATACGAACCCAACGGCACTAGTTTCGTCGCATTCTGAGACTGTTGCCCCGGTAGGCTGTTTTTACCCCGAACCGCAATACCTCTTTTAACACCAAATTTTCCGGTCTCTAAAAATAACAAACTATATACCTACCCTGACTATAATCGATGCTACGAACTCAACGGAACTGGTTTCGTTGAAAACAGAGTCCGTTTGCAAAACGGTTACTTTAAAGGCCTATAATTTAATAACGATTTTCCATAGCGACTATTTCAAAATTTGATTTAGCCATAACTATCAAACTATAACGCGGAATCTAGATTTTTCTCTTTCATATGAAAATTATTGTCCATACGGTCCCAACGTGTCTTGTTTCACAGAAATCCGACTTATATCGAATTCTGTATTCTCGGTTGAAGTTCAAAACTCTATTTTACGAACTGCACGCCATTTTCAAGCTCGATTTATATTATATATAAATTATAACGTTCAACTTCGTTTAAATAACGAATTAAATATTAAATTCCATTAATATTCCAATAAAATATTTAAAACTAATAAATTAAATTAAATATTTAACGGTCGAAAACACGGGTCGTTACAAAATCCTTCTATAAGACCAAATATTTGAGGGACCTTTGGTCCGTATATAGCTCAAACCTCTCTCCAAGTAGATAGTGTCGCCAAGACTTAAGTGCGAACATTATAACAGCTAACTCCAAGTCATGGGTGGTGTAGTTCTTCTCATGAACTCTAAGTTGCATACTTCCATAGTAGACTACCATACCCTCGTGCATCAGTGCGATGCCTAATCCCGTTCTGCAAGCATCTGTGTAAACTATAAACACGTTGCTACCATCGGGAAGAGTTAGGACCTGAGCCATTGTCAAAGCCCTCTTCAACCTCTGAAAAGCATCCTCACAATCAATGCTCCAAGAAAAAGCCAAGTTCTTCTTTGTCAGACGGGTAAGCGGAGCTGAGATCCACACAAAGTCTTTAAAGAACTTCCTATAATAACCCGCCAATCCAAGGAAACTTCTTACCCCCGTCGCATTCTTAGGGGCCTTCTAGTTTTAAACTACGACTACTTTAGCGGGTCCACCGCTATCCCATCCTTGGAGACCATATGCCCTATGAGCCTTACTTCCTTCCTCCAGAAATGACACTTAGAAAATTTAGATTTAAGTTGATGTGCTCTAAGTGTACTTAGAACCTCCTCTAAGTGTTGGGCATGTTATTCGTTCTTTGAGAAGATTAGAATTTCGTCCATGAACACCACTACGAACTTATTCAGATACCCTCCAAAACACCCGACTCATTAAGTCTACAAAGTATGCAGGTGAATTGGTTAGCCCAAAAGGCATGATCAACCACTCAAAGAAACTATACGGAGTTCTGAAAGCCATCTTGTCAATACTATCATCTGCTATTCTAAGATGATGAAACCCCATGGCTAGATCCAGCTGCATGGAAACCAAAGCGCCTACTAGTTGGTCAAACAAGTCACCAATCTTTGAGAGCGGGTGCCTATTCTTCTTGGTGAGTTTATTTAATTCTATGTAGTCCACACATAGACAGAGAGAGCCGTCTTCCTTAGTTGCGAAGATGATTGGAGCTCCCCACCCATAAATGCTCCGTTTAATGAATCCTTTTTCCAATAACTCACCTACTTGTTTGCTGAGCTCCTTCCTCTCCTCAGGAGTGGTGTGGCACATTGGTTATGAAACAGAGGTCTAATCTCATCGAACACATCCGAAAATCTGCTAACTATGGATACTGATCAAAGATCATCAACGGAAGCATCAACAGAATCAAGGAAAATAAGCATAACCAACCCCCATGGGTCACAAGAAATTTTAAGAGTTCTACCTTGGCAAGTAAGAAGTCTAACCACTCTCCTTTCGCAATCAAGAATGGCACCATACATGGCTAACCTATCCATTCCTAAAATTAATCTGTAACCCATAAAACCAAGAACATATGCATCGCATTCAAATTTGATGCCCAAACAGAAATCCTCAAACCACTACATATCATGGATAAATGAGTTGTTCCTCTTATGGGGTTTGAGACTATAATAGAATCAGAAACAATAGTAGTAAGCACCAGAATCAAAAAGAGTTCTAATAGGATAGTCTAAAAGAGATATCAAACCTTCTGCTGCGACTTTCCTACCCCAATCTGGTTCACCCGCCTCTAAAGCATTAACTTGCCCTATAGACGATCCAGTCTTCTGTCCTTGCCTTTTAGAGCACTGTCCCTTGTAGTGTCCAACTTGGCCACAAATAAAGCAAGAATTCTTCGTCTTTCTACAATATTTCACAAAGTCTACTAAAGCACCACTCCCATGGCGCATCACTTTTGTCTTGATCTGAACTTTATCGGGCTTTCCCCCTTCCTTAGTTGTGTTCTTCTTGGGTTACCATTTCTTTCTCTCAGCCTTGGGTTTCTCTTCTTTTGTCTTAACCTCTTTCTTCCCTTCTTTTCGATCCTCGTGCATTAAAGCCATGTCAACTAGTCTTTCGAAGGTTGCTCCCATTGGTACATGCATTAGTGCTAAGTCTTTGAGTGGTTGGTTCAACCCCTGTGCGAACTTCAAGGCCTTTTGTGAGGAGTGTTTACTAACTCCAATCCAAATCTTACTAGTTGATTAAAAGTGTTGACATACTCCTCTATAGTCATGCTCCCTTGTTTCAAATTCAGAAATATCTCCACTTGTAATCCATCTTCTGCTTGCGACAAGAATTTCGCCTCAAATCTAGCCTTAAAGCTATCTCAAGTAGCTACATCTGGTCCAGCTTGAACTATTTCCCACCAGTACGATGCTCCATCCTTCAGTTGCGAAGCGATCAACTGGATTTTCCTCTTATTATCGAACTCAAATAAGTTGAATACATTCTCTGTTTTGTCTAAGCCAATTGCACGCTACTATAAAACTTTCAGTACCATGAAATGGTTTGCTTCACATTGTGCATAAATACTTACAAAGCTTAGAAAAGTTGACTATAGGAGGAAGAGGTGCTACTGTGGATATAGCTGGGGGAGGGATATTCTCTTGTACTCCAACAGGCGTCGTAACTTTTACATATCTACAAAACCATGTGGGAATGAGAATGCCCTATGGAAAGTTAGGAGCCATCTACATGCTGAAAAAGGACGAAATGAGAATTCAGAAAGAGAATCGAAGGATTATTGTAAATGGCTTGAGGGGATATGTTTTTCAAAAATTGGTTTTTTATTTGAAAATCCTTTATTTTGAAAACCCTTTTTTAAAATCTTTTTCTCTGATCTTGTAACCTTAGGATCTGATACTAAATGTGACACCCCACATCCGTTAATGTCACTCTAATGAGAATGCATTAAGTTTCATGAAGCGCAATAGATAAACAACAACTAAATTCACAAGACAGATAAAAATATGCAGCGGAAAATTTAAAACTTTTATTAATCAAGAAAGCATCATTTCAACGCAGTTACAACATCATACTGTTCAAATACAAAAAACAATCTGTCTTATCATCAAAGTACAGAAATATAAGCCACATCCCTTTGGAGAAGCCATAACAAAACAGAATAGTAATCAAGACATTACATGAATCAGAAGAAATCCAAGCAAGATATGATCACGAGCTCAACTATTGTCCACTCCCTCTGAGAGCCTAAGGGGAAAGGAACATAGAGAAAGGAAACAAAAAGGTTCAAACATAAAGTCTAAAGAGTTCCAGTAATTTTTATCATAAGCATATGAAAAAGGTGTCAAGGAAGATAAATAATACTAGATGGGAAAGTACAGTAAAACACGTATATAAGTGCAAGGTAAACGAGATATTATGAAAAGGTAAAGGTAGGTTAAACTTCTCATTTATATCCCAAGAATGAAGTTACTGCACCAATTACTAGTATTAACAGGATTAGGTGTTACCCTAATTACTACCCATGCGATCGGCTCCCAATTACCCGAATATCCTGTGTTAGGCCCGAGAGTAGGGTGTATTAGTCCCTAACCCAGCGACTTTATAGAACACAAACCTATTTGTAGGTGTTACGTCTTAGTTTCCCGTAATCATACCCATGCACGCTCATGACTCCACCGAAACGCGTCCGTATCCACCCCCTAAACCTTGAACCCTTACAATCCATATTAGTAAAGCGTTCCCTAGCCCCTACCGAGATACAAACAGGGATATTGACTGATATGGGTTCCGCAAAACTTGACACAAGACACACCTTAGGCTTATGTCCCGGTGTACCTAGGATTTAAGAGTCCCGAAAACTTTATGCAACAACTAAATTTGGGACCTCTTTTAGCTTATTAATTAACATGTGTAACTTAGCAAGTTTAAGTTCATTAATAAGCTTGGTTGTAAAATGACATTTATTCTAAATGTTATTGGTATACAACCCTTACCCCAAACAAGCATTTGCCTAGATGTATAATTGGGCTACAATAATTCATTTTACTTAGTTTCTTTATGTCTGGTACTAATATATTCTTACATGTTATACTTAATCTTAAACTAAGTCCAATCTATCAGATTTACATGTTGCATATTCTTTCTTTAATGTAATTAACCCAATGTCACAGTTAAAGGTTCCAATTTACAATATGCCCAATCTTCTCCATTTAAATGTCACTATCCAAATATTCCAATTTATGTCCTTTATACGCAATCAAAGGTAATAGCCTAGGCTTTGAGTAGCCTAGGTTTAGCATAAATAAAAAGGAGAAGGGGAGAAAACATGTCTCATACTAAATAAAAAGGCATATAAAAAATGTAAATAAATGAAAGATAGAATAGGATAAGGAAAACAGAAGTATACAAGAACATAATTTAACTATAGATCTGAATAATATAACATGTAATAACAGTATAGCTAAATTAGCAATAAAAGAACATATATAAGAATTAACTTATAGGTACTGCTTATTTCAGATCCTAAATTATTCACTATCCAAAACCTTTTTACGTAATCAGATCTAAAAATGACATGAAACTCACAACGATAGGCTTAGAGAAGAAGAAGATATCTCTTTTTGTATGTATATGCCATTGTAGAAAAAGTCCACTTTTATCTTGTGTTGTTGTAGAGTAGTCAGAGTTGTCCTTGCCAATTTATATTTGGGCAGCACCTCGATAGTTCTATGTATATATTAATCTCAAAAAAAGATTTGGAGGAAGAAGGAGGAAAAATAATTTTGTGTGTGTAGAACAAATGAGGCTGCCTATCTTTATATAGACTACCTAGGACAACTCACCACCGTTAGATATTAGATTTTCAAATCTGGTCATACATGTAATGCTGAGTCAGCGAACGAACCCAGAAATAAAAATCGTCTAGGTATGGAACTCAGAATCAGACCTACATGTCACTTGGTCAACCCCTACCTACCAGGTCGACCCATGAGTCGACCCCTCTTGACATGAGTTGACCCATAGGTCGACCCATGTCGGTATGGGTCGTCGCATGACCCGCGTTACATATATAAAATTTTCAGTTTGAATTTCAAAATGTTGTTTAAACTTTGAAATCTCATATATTCTTCATATGTTATCTGATTTACGCAAACTTGGGGTCTATTCGAACTAAAGTTCCGAGACGAACACAACAGTAATGTCGTTTTTACTTAGATATGAATATTTAATTAAGTAATATTCATTTTATTATCTTTATTATACAGTTACAGTGTATTAAATTTCGGGGTGTTGCACTACCACCAATTCACAATTCACCAACTTGTTAAGTGATCAATCCATGTCAAATTTATGTTACTAATAAAAGGGCTTGCATCGCCATATATAGAGAATAAGCCACATACAAACCACCTAAGTTGGAAGTTACGACATGATGGGCTCGTCTTTTTCATGTTTTACTTTTCCTTTTTAAAGTAGCGTCTAACCCTATTAATGGATGTTTTGACTGCATTACTTTTTACCCTTAGCAAAGTGTTTCTAAATTAGAAAAGTTTCAAAATGTGAATAAACGAACTTTAAGAACAAACAAAAACCTTTTCTATTCGTATTTTAGGCACTCATTTTTTCCTTTCTTTCTTCCGGATAAACCCTCTGGTATCTCACTTGGATACAGAGTGATTTCTGAAGCCGCTTTAGGAGTTGTGTTGGTGTATCAGGCATAATGTTAAAATGCAAAACTTTCAAAAATTCCTTGACTTTTGTTATGCGAGGAAATTTAACATGTATTACCATGAATAACGTCTAAAATATTAAATCACATTTATTATTTATTTGAGATTTAAAAGGAGATGTGCATATAATTTAATTTATATTTATTTAACTAGTTAAATATAATCAATTTAATGTATGCTTTCAATATAGATGTAATATCACATGTTTTATGTATATGAATATAGCTATATTTATGTATGTGTATACGTGAACGTGTATGTATGGGACATAATTGACTATGCCTCATTTTTGTTATGCCTCAAATCCCACCGACTTCAATCACATATTTCGATTCAAATAAACAGGGTTACTCTCTCATTTACGCAATTATTTAAATTAAAATATGCTGCTTAAATCGCAGGGACTTAAGGTATACAAAAAATGAGTGGTAGCCAATCCTAGCCTTATAGATAGTTATATACAAATTTGCGTGCGTGCATGTACATATGGTTTCTGAGATTTATTACTATATAAAGATTTAGACGTATTCGATTATGATTTCATGTTGATATGATTTGTTAGATAATAACAGAAATTTCACCATGTAATTTGATTGAAATAGTAAAAGATTCCAATTTTTGAAGTTTCCTCAATTTTATGGATATATAAGAGGGACTCCGTAGATACACTCATCTCATCTGAGAACTGCGCGATACATGATCAATGAAACATGATCGAAATCCAAAGTTCTAGAAACTAAACTAAACAGGGACCCATTATATTACATTTTCAGCATATCAATGATTAAGCATAATGTTTACTTATCATTTACATGTTTATTTTAATGATGTAGTGTCACAAGATCATACCAAATTATTTAAACGGTAGCAATACAAAACATCTACGAGGGTGTACATTAAAAAAAAACCATTACGTGTGTGCCTGTGTGTATATCTATGTGTATGCTTGTATATATTAATTATACAATATATTAATATATATGATCAAATCACACTAGACAAGTTTGAAATTTATGACCTACGTATAAATTGTTATTACCCAAGCCGTGCATTGTTGTGCTAAAAATTACCCACCAATGAATATATAATCCATATGATACGCATATTCCAACAAGTGCCAATTAACAAAATGGCTCGGTAGCCAATGCTATTAGAAAATGTATTTTATACTGTTTTGGCTATGAATCTAAAATCCATGTTTTTTGAATTTTCCTATAGAACGAATAGTATAAATTGAATGACTAGTTGCAGTGCTTCATTATGAACTAAAAAATTAATTCAAAGATGTGAACAATAAGATTTTATTATTTCCAGGATTCAAGTTGTAAAACAGAATATTTCGATAAAAAGGTATTTCAAGTAATCTAGAATTTAGGGGGAAAACACCATTAGCATTTCAACTTATTAAAATCGTCAAATACAATACTCCTATTATTATTATAAAACAAGGTGATGTTTTTGTTTTGCATTAAAGTGAAGGTACTTTAATACAATAGGATTTATATCTTTATTACTAACTAGTTTGAAATTGCAAATCTTTTGATCCGACCGTAAACTTCCAAATTTGTCCTTGATACATAGTTCTAAAAACAATTACCATTCTTAAAAGTAGCAACTAAATAGAAAAGCTTATGTTAACATCACTTAAAAATAGAATCTAATAGGTATTTTCTTTTACAAATTCAAAATGTTATTCAATATATATTACCAAACTTGATACTATATCTAACTAATAAACTTAGGTAATTTTTATTCCAATACACAATTTTAATAAGTTATTCCACCATTTTACTTTAATAAGTTAATCCACAACTATTTTGTAAGTTAATCCACGAGTGGATTAACTTAAAGATTTCATGTTTTTATTTAGAAAAAAGGAAAACCAGCCATCCCTATAGAAGTTGCATAGCCATATAGAATATTTTCTTTTATTTTTTCACCTAGTTTAATATGTAAACATCAAACGTGAGTTTTCATGCAATATTGCATATAGATCTTAGTTTTTTTGGGACTTTGGAGGGTATATCTTTTTTCTATTCTTCTTAAAGTTTTTCCTTTCCATTACGGTTATTTATATAGAACATCATTGCATCATTTTGTACAGTATCTTTTATGCAATACAAGCACTCTGTGTATATTTTACATCGCTCTCTCTCTCTCTCTCTCTCTCTCACAATCACGTTTCTGGATCACTCAAGCATTACAAACAACACTTTCAAGATTGTTAAAAAAGTTTAGTTCTTCATTGAGTTTTTTTGGGGACAAAACTAGTACATATTTTCGTTCAGCAATAATATGTATATTTATTCAAATGTATTTTATAGCCTTATTAAGCAATTGTTATTCTTATATAAATGTTCTTTTAAGCTCACACTCATATTTTAAGTGCTGGTTAGAAGAATTATTGCATCAAATGAGTATTTCAATTAAAGAATATAGAATGCAAATATAAAGCTATGACCAATACATTCATGGTTAAGTAGTTATAATAATTAATAAATTCATAGTTTCGCAATAGCAAATACGGAAACGAGGTTGCATGTATATGCGACCAAGTATGATAGGTTTTTTGTATCAAGAGCAAGCACTTCTGTTATAAATTCTACTTACTATTCTACTAGTTTTTGTCTTATTTTCGTGACTTCCATCTTCTGTGATGCTTAAAATGGAAGAGCATGTTGGCATAAGCTTATATATAATCAAGACCAATAATGTTATGTTTTTCTTAAACTTCAAACTAAAGTAAACAAACTACTTGTTGTTATTACGTTGAATGATGTACTACACTTAGACTTGGATTTAGATTTAGGATTTTAGAAATAAGAATTATATGAAGCACAATTGAGAAGAAAAAAGATATTTGACATTTTTTAGGTGGATAAACTAATTAAAATTTAAATATTAGTAAATGTCAATGTTGTTATTTTATAGGGTGGATTAACTTATTAAAATTGTGGATTAGAATAAAAATTACCATAAACTTAATATACAGTTTCATAATTTATTAATTAAAGTTGTTGACCTGCTTTTTAGTCAAAGCAGTCACACAGGGAATCTCTAGTTAACAATGTGCTCGAGTATTGGAAGCATCGTCAGAAGACAGGAAGCGATTTGGTTGAAGTCGCCTCACAAACAAGAAAAGGCCCGAAACTCCTATCAGATGACCTTTTTTGGGCCCAAAAATAGTGATTACGGACCTGAGCATTGTAACCCTTGTAGCTCTCTGAATTAGCTTCGAATCGAGCTTTCATTTGGCTAAAACGGACTTACGGTTTGAAAGTTAGGCTCGTTTCCATGAACGCGTGCAAAACCGGAAACCTGGAATTTAACATTGAATAGATCCTCGGATCGGATCGGATAAGTCAGTTCGGATCGGACGCTGCCTTGAGATCGATAGCTTGGCACTTGCTCTCCGCATTCGCGTCAGCACGGATCGGATCGGAGGAAGCATACCCGATCCGCTCCACCTTCAAATCATTGGACACGGAGTCTTCGGATCGGAGACATTACCTCGGTTTGGATCGGGATAAGGCAGACTTGACCCGCTTCACACCAAATCCTCACAACAGCTCGCTTGGCTTTGGACACTCCGATTCGGATCGGATCCAAACCGATCTGATCCCCTTCGACCTGCTACCACGCATTAGTTTTGACCTATTCTCTTGCTATAACTGCCTCCTACTCTCATGGAATGAACTCCACCTTTCTCCAGACGACCAGGTGACCACTTCTCCACTACTTCCGAGATCACCTCGGCGCTTGCCACGTGGCACCTCCGAACCGATCCGCCCAAAGCTCCTCTATACTTATATATACACCACAACATGGCCATTTAAAGGGATCTTTTGGCTCTCACTCATCATGGATTCCACCATTACTTCACGCAAGACCATTGCTTAATTAGAAAGCCAAGTTCCACATTACAACACGAGGCTATCGTGTATAATCTTCCCTTTAATCTCCTCTTCTTCAGGGTAAACACGAGGATTTCGTGTATAAACAGCAAGCAAACGGTATTGTAATAGCTTCTTAGGATTTAAGAAACTATAAAGTGGACGTAGGCCTGGTTTGAGCCGAACCACTATAAAAATCTCGTATGTCTCCTCTTGTTTTACTGCTTTTTCTGCATTAATCTGTGATCGTGAGGTTTTCACATAGCATTTGGGTGTTAGTGCCATTTTTTGGTCTAACATTTTGGCGCGCCAGGAAGGGGGCACACGACAACTTCAATTTCTACTTGGATTATTTGGCTATTGGATCGATGGCTAAGCGAAAGGTTTCCCATGTTGAAGGCGAAGGCACGAGAAACAAGGCAAGTCATGAAGCTTCCTCACATGAAAACCCGTCAGCATACTTGACGCGAGAAGAGATGGATGGCGTTCTCATCGAATTGAGAGCTCAGATGGCAAGGCAAGATGACCTCCTTCGCAAACAACAGGAGATGATCGACCAATTCTTCGTTCGGATGGAAGGAAGGCCAAGCAATAGTGTACAACTCATGGGAAATGGAATAGAATCATCCCCAGTAGCAGCTGCAAACCGGATCGGTTCGGATCGGATCCGAACCGAGGGCCAAAGTCTGAATCCTACGCAGATGGAAATGGGGGGCATTCCCCACTGGGTCGGTTCGGACCCGATACGAACAACAACCCTACATGAGCTTGGGGGTAGTAGCCTCCCCTTTGGAAATCAAGACTTCGCTCCGGTTCGACCTACATCCGCACCGGATCGGATCAGCAATACTATATAACTTCAACATCAAGCACCCGGATCGGAACAGGAGAACCTGATCGGATCAGTACATCCAACCCGAACCGTGCACCTCGCCATGCCCTCCCTCGCTTCTCCGAGCCGCAATATAGAGGCACCTCCGAACCGAACCGAATGGCCTTCCAAGCTCCCCGTACACTTCCACACTCTTCTGGACTCAACGGTGGGGGCACCAGCTCTGAACTTGTCAACTTGCAACAGCTCTTTGAAGGCGTCCGACTCGCCAATCTCATTGAACGCCTCTCGAGAGGTCGCACTTATCAGAATGACATGGATTATGTCAATCACAATCCATTCACACAAGAAATTAGGAATTCTCGCAATCCTCCAGATTTCAAACTTCCGCAACTGGAGCCCTACAACGGCAGGACAAATCCCACCGTGCACCTAATGCGCTACAAACGTCACATGGAAATTCAGTTGGCTTCGGAAAACGTCATGGCAAAGTGCTTCCCTCTCTTTTTGACCGTTATAGCTGCTATGTGGATTCGGCAGCTGGAATCTGAATCGATCAACAGCTGGAACATGTTGGTCGCTCGCTTTATTGAACAATTCCGGGTCCACATCGCTCGACCTAAGAATATTATGTCTCTCACCACAATCAAGCATAGGCCTAAAGAAACTCTGCGCTCATTTTTGGAAAGGTTCAACGTTGCAGCAACATCAGTTGATCGACCTGAGCCATTTATGGTATTGATGGCGGCAGTATCCGGTGTTCTAGATAACTTGGAGTTCAAAAAATTCTTGTACCGAGACCCACCACGGAATCTCAGCGAGTTCTACCTTGAATCGGATAGATTTCTGCATGAAGAAGACGCAATGACCGAAAAGAAAATTCTCGATGTCAACATGCTCAGAGACGGAGAACCGTCTGATTCTGGAAAAGGCCAAGGGTAAGTTGCCGTCAAGAATGACCGCAACACTCAGCCCCGTAGAGGGCCTAGATATGAAAAGTACACTGAACTCAATTCAACTTTGACTGACATCTACGTGAACACAAACGATGACGTCTGCTATCCAAAGCCTCCCAGGAGGGAGCCATCGCAAAGAGAACGCGATTCCGAAAAATACTGCATATTTCATGATATGGACGGTCACGACACAAATGACTGTAGGCATCTCAGAGATCTGATTGAGGAACAGGTTAGACGTGGAGAGCTACCGAGTATGTGAATCAACCAACAGCGCCTGCACCTGCGCTACCTCCACCTACTCCCCGGAGAGGGAATGATCCTGAATCGAGCTCTCGTGTGCTCATCATCAACTGATCTGGATTGGATCGCTCTGCGTTTTCAGCATTTCTTAGGATTTAAGATATGTCTCTTTGCTTTCTTTAGGTTTTCCGATTGGCTAAATTGGAATACACACGTTCGGGGCTAGGATTTAGCTCCAACGCGTGCTCTCCACTCGATAACAAACCAATCATGATTTGCTTTGGTTTTGTACTTTGAATTGAACAAGGAAGGACTTTCCAAGCATGGATTATGTTTGGAAATTTAAATATCTTGTCAGGTTGTGGCAGGATTCTTAATCTCAACTAAAGTATGGCTTATACTTATCTCGGACCCCTAGGCATGGATTATGCCTAGGGACAGACTGTCTTGTCAGGTTTTGGCAAGTATAGCTCTACCCCGACATGAGTATGGATTGTACTCACTAGGATTCTTAAGCATGGATTATACTGAGAAACGACAAACGAACTTGTCAGGATTTGGCAAAGGAACTCAGTAAAACTCGAGTATGGCTTATGCTCAGTTTGAACTTCTTGGTATGGCTTATACCCAGAAGGTTAGGTCCCTCGTCAGGTTTTGGCAGGATGATTTGAACGTCTCTTGAGTGTGGTTTATGCTCAAACAAACGCCCAAGCATGGTTTATGCTCGAAAGTGTAATTTGTCTTGTCAGGATTTGACACATTTTTTCGCTCTCTTTTCTTCGCAGGTATGGATTATACTTGCAGCTGGCAGGCCCGGCGTGGCCTTGGATTTCTTGAATTATCCGGAACACATCTTCCTTCAACCAGCAAGATATGTTCTAGGGGGCAAAATGTTGACCCACTTTTTAGTCAAAGCAGTCACACAGGGAATCTCTAGCTAACAATGTGCTCGAGTATTGGAAGCATCGTCAGAAGACAGGAAGCGATTTGGTTGAAGTCGCATCACAAACAAGGAAAGGCTCGAAACTCCTATCAAATGACCTTTTTTGGGCCCGAAAGCAGCGATTACGGAGCTGAGCTCGGTAACTATTGTAGCTCTCTAAATTAGCTTTGAATTGAGCTTTCGTTTGACTAAAACGGACTTACGGTTTGAAAGTTATGCTCGTTTCCGTGAACGCGTGCAGAACCGGAAACCTGGAATTTAACATTGAATAGATCCTCAGATCGGATCAGATAAGTCAGTTCGGATCGGATGCTGCCTTGAGATGGACAGCTTGGCACTTGCTCTCCGCATTCGCGTCAGCACGGATCGGATCGGAGGGAGCATACCCGATCCGCTCCACCTTCGAATCATTGGACACGGAGTCTTCGGATCGGAAACATTACCTCGGTTTGGATCGGGATAAGGCAGACCCGACCCACTTCACACCAAATCCTCACAACAGCACGCTTGGCTTTGGACACTCCGGTTCGGATCCGATCCGAACCGATCCGATCCCCTTCAACCTGCTACCACGCATCAGCTTTCACCTATTCTCTTACTATAACTGCCTCCTACTCTCATGAAATGAACTCCACCTGTCTCCACACGGCTTGGTGACCACTTCTCCACTACTTCCGAGATCACCTTGGCGCTTGCCATGTGGCACCTCTGAACCGATCCGCCCAGAGCTCCTCTACACCTATAAATACACCACAACATGGCCATTTAAAGGGATCTTTTGGCTCTCACTCATCATGGCTTCCACCATTACTTCACGCAAGGCCATTGCTTAATAAGAAAGCCAAGTTCCACATTACAACATGAGCCTATCATGTATAATCTTCCCTTTAATCTCCTCTTCTTCAGGGTAAACACGAGGATTTCGTGTTTAAACAGCAAGCAAACAGTATTGTAATAGCTTCTTAGGAATTAAGAAACTATAAAGTGGACGTAGGCTTGGTTTGAGCCGAACCACTATAAAAATCTCGTGTGTCTCCTCTTATTTTACTGCTTTTTCTGCATTAATCTGTGATCGTGAGGTTTTCACATAGCATTTGGGTGTTAGTTCCATTTTTTGGTCTAACAAAAGTCTTTATTAATAACTGGTTTGAAAGCACAAATCTTTTGGTCTGACCATAAACTTCCAAATTTTCCCTTGATATATAGTGCTTTAAACAATTATCATCCTAAAAAGTAGCATCTAAATAGAAAAGCTTTGTTTTTTTATAAATGTTAACATCACTTAATAATAGAATCTAGATATTTTCTTTTACAAATTCAAAATGTTATTCCATATATATTACCATACTTGATACTATATCTAATAAATAAACTTAATGTACAGTTTTGTAATTTATTAATTAAAGACAAAAACAAAATTTTACACTAATAAACAAATAGTTGCAATTTAAAAATAAAAATTTAAACTACGTACAACTGACTACGATGCAAAAACATCAGTTAATATTTATGAAAATCATTTCTTTTAAATATGTTAAACAAATAATTTTTGAATAATAATAATAATTTACCTGTGAAGCGTATGCCAATATCACGCGTAAAGCACATGCCGTAATACTTGTACTCTATAATGTGTTTTAAGCATACATGTCTACATTTCAGTATAAATAACTAAATTAGAAATAAATAACACATTAACTCACTCTAGCATAGTAATTATTTGAAGATTGTATAGTGAGAAATTCATGCAATTTAAAACAAAATAATATCAATTTTCTTGAGTATCCTCATATTTTGGTCACGAAGATGCATTGTAGTTACAAATTTGGATTACAAGGATGTGCCGATGGCTAACGTTGAACATGCAATGGCCGATTTATTTTAGTTTTAGAAAGGAATTACAAATGACCAATGATATGTTTATGTTTTATTACTTTTAAATATCCGTTTTCATATGAAGTAACGATTATACTACTTCTAACCATAGTGTTAAATTAACCATTGGATAGATCATGTTAGGGTGTCTGCGGACATCCAAAAAAATAAAATCAGAATCTATTTGCACCCAAAAAAATGGATAGTTATTTGATATTTGAAAAAAGGAAACAAATATGGATACAAAACATCTGTATTTAAAAGTCATTCATTCGTATTTTATCAAAATTACAGTTTAAATTATGTATATTTTAGTATGATGAAATATATTAATTTGGTGCTTTGTTAAGTTAGTATTTTATGTCATATGCACTTGATGCATATTACATACTCAAAACTATTTATTATTATCAAATTTGTTTATTTTTAGCACTTTTATAATCAATGAGATTGAAACAAATTTACATTGACTAATTTTTTAAATTTATGTTTCTTAATATATCATTCATTATTAAATAAGATAATTATTCGATATTCGTTCGTATCTTAGCATATTCGATATTCGAAATTCATTTCAAAGGAAAATGCATATATAGTTGTATCCTAATTCGGAAATACCCGTTAACAAACCTGGAACATGTTAATGTTGATCAAACGATTTATCGCCACATAGCCTATGAAGATCTAGATTGCCCAGCATGGATTCATGCTAATTAAAAATTAAATTCAAAGGTTTTAAGAGTAAGATGATATTAATATATCTATGTACCAAGTTTATAATATAGGATATTCCAAAAGCACAGTTTTCAAGTAATTTAGATTTTTTTTAAGAAAAAAACTCTAGTATTTCAAAACTTTTTAATTTGTCAAATATAAGTTCTGTTATTATTAAAATATCCATTTTGTTAATGTTATGCGTTTGAAATGACAGCACTTGTGCTTATACATGTTTGGGGAGAGTAGGGTACAATGCTTAATGTATGCTATTTCGAAATGTGACATGCAGTTCATTGAAGTTAATTGGATTTGCTTAGTTTAGACCTGATCAAGATTGGCCTGATCAAGATTGGGTTTCCTCCTCCGCCTCCTGCTTCTTTTTCCTTTTTTTTTTTTTGGTGAAGGGGGGGGTATCTTAAAATTAATTCATTTCGGTTTTCGGACTGAAATTTTCTTTAAATCGACACAAACAAAGCCTTTTTAGTATTACTTTTAAAAAAAAAATGATTCTAACAAGCTCAATGATTTGTGAATCATAAAACATGATATATTTGCACATGTTTTATATTTTGTGGACTTTAGATGATTAGTCTTTTAAAGATTTCTCATGTGGTATGAAGGTATGAAAAAGTAGTATTTGTTTGTTTCCTACCTTAGTACTAATTTTTGATAGTCTAATTAATTATTCAATGGATACTCGCTTATTTATTTTTAAAAACAACACCTAATATTTTTTGTGAAATATTTGATAAAGATCTCACAGTACCCATCTATCATGAAATTTGTTTTCTCAAGATTATAAAACAAATAATGAAATTATGTGGTATCTCATATTTATTATTATGTTGGCATCTAGTTATTAAGTAGATGAAAAGACTACGCATTTTTATGATCCTTTCTATACTTTAGAAATTTTACTCTATACTACATGCATATCCATTTACATTTCATAATGCACTAGTAAATTAAAGAAATTATACAGAAATGGACTTTAACATACTAATTATTGTAAAAGAATTACCTTAACCACAATGCGAAATAATTTTGAAATATATGCAAATTATTAATCTAATTTTTGTAGACTACAATAATAAAGTTGTGTAATTTTAAGAAAATAATTGTGTCAGATTTCTCAACTGTACTACCACAAAATGATATAGTTGTGTGACAGTGTTAATGTTGAATATCATCTTCTTGAAAATGGGTTAGTTTGTTTAATTTTTTCTCTAATTACCTTGTTTGTTCTATGCCAAATTCTTAATGAAAATATAATAAATATGAACTGAATTTGAAATCGGAAATAACCATGTTCTACTGACATTTTGGTATGTGTGAAAGCAACTTTGTATGCCGAAATGAAGCTTGTGCTGAAATTGAGGTTTAAAGGATGAATAAACCCATAATAAAGTATTCACTAAATTCTACTCACACAAACATTGGAAGATATGTACATAGTCAAAATAATAAAAATCCAAACAACTTAAATCCATTTTGTTTTAGTTATTAGTTTCGAGTTTTTGTGCAAACAAAAATAGTGCACAACATGCATATTTATTTTTTGAAAACAATCTATCTGAAAAATTATTTAACATGTAAAATTATAAATATATTTATTTTGTTTTGCATGTCTTGTCATCCTATCATCCTCCTTGCCATCCTCGGTCGCCATCCTTCTATAAGCATTATAGCAACTTACAAATTTAAATATTTTCTTAGTGACTTACAAATTTAAATATTTTCTTAGCTATATACGCGCATCCAGTAATGAATTTTGAAAGGTAAATTTGAAATGGTACATACAACTTGGTTTCATTTCCAGTTTGATGGTTTTTACATTTATGACAAAACGTGATAAGAATCCAAATCTTAAGTTAATACAATAATTAAGGGACAAATATGAGGAAGGATTGTCCTCGTGCTTTTGTTATTTTTCAAAAACATGGAAAAAAAGTAATTTTATTTTCCCTGTTTTTCGAAGTATGAAATACAATTCATCCTCTTCGTCACCTCTCAAATTTTCTATTGCCTTTGATTTTTAAGTATTCTCCATATATTTTTGTAATGCACATTGAAAATGCTAAAAAAATAAAACTCAAAATTAATCCAAACGAATTTAGATAGTGTTGGATCAGAACCGTGTTTTGAGTTTTCAATGCTAACCGCAATAAATATTTTTTTTTTAGAAAGGAAAGCGAAGAGAATGATAGATGAAGGGGGTAATGGAGTGACTACGAAATGATAAATCATTCCTTGCTCTTTCGTTCCTTCTCAAAATATAGAAAGTTAATAATCGTTGTTTTCTATTTTACGTGGTAGCTTCATTTTTTAAAATGGCTATTTTCCTCGATCAACATGCATCGTTCATAATAAAAAAATTAAAACAAAAATAAATCAAACTATCACCATAACCTTTCAATCAACATCTATGTTTAATATAAATATAAGTTGATATGTATTTGCTCTACTCTCTCCCCCCCCCCCAAGACCCACCAAAACCAAAAACCCACGTGTATTCTCTCTTTTCCCCTCCTTCTCTACTCATAAAATCAATATTTTATTGCTACAAATTCATATGTTTCAGTAGTACACAATCAAAATATTGCGATTCCCTAGCTTAAAAGGGCTACCTTACGAGCTAAAAGAATACAAATTACAATCACAGCTTCTCCAGTACTACAGGCAAACAATAGGAGAATATGATAAACAAAAGAAGATACATCATGAGAAAAAGAGTTTGCCCACGTAGCAGTTGTGAACAATTACATTTGCCTGAAAAAATACACTATATACATTTACTAAATAGAACAAGAGCTAGCAATGCCAAAATTACTACAAAAAGCTCGTTTGAACTAGTAAAATAAGTTATTTTTTTAAATCTCTTTTCAAATTAAAATATAATTTGTTAGATTTCGTGATACAATATTTCCATTTGCAGAAGATTTGGAAGATAATATTGATTATTTAGTTATAATTTCCATTTAGAGAAGATTTATGAAATATTGTTAATTTGAGTAATATAATATTCCCAACTGCAGAAGTTTTGGAAGATATCAGAAAATTTATTGGCTCTCTTTTGCAAAATTAGATAGGGCAATAAATTACCTACCTAAGCGGAAGAATATGAAGAAGTTTTTTTGGGATATTGAAGTAAAGAATTAATTCTCTGATTGGTTTATTAAACAAGGAATCTTATCAGGAACAAATAAATTGGAGAATTAATTAGGCATTGATTTATAACCATAAATCAATTACTTCAACCCCAAGTATTAATCCTTATATATGGATAGGGACTAGGTAAATGTATGTATCATCTCTAAAAATTGTATTTCTTCTTCTTCATCTCTATTATCAGTCTTGTAATATTTTCTTATTTAGAAAAGTAATAAAATCTCCTCTCCCCAAGTGGACATACATTAATGAGACGTAAATGGAACCACTATAAATCTCTTATGTTCTTTCTTTTATTGCTTGTTCTGTTATTGTTTTGCTGGTGACTATCTGTTGTTTGTTTTGCCTCACCATCAATCTGTTCTTATTTGTTTTTCCTCAAGGTTGGGTTTTATTCCCAAGGAATTCTGGGAAACTCCCCCCAACAATTGGTATCAGAGCTACGCGGTTGATTGAGAAAGGGTGTTAGGCATTGTGGCAGGAGATGAGGAGAATTCAATAATTGTATTAAGGTCATATGTCAAAGGGACATATATGGCAGCATGATCTCAGTTAGCAATTGAAAGATGGAATGTGGGTAAAGACTTCGAGAAGTGGCAATGGAGGACGAAAGTTGTTCTGATGTGGAACAATGTTCATCCTGTGGTGTTTTCTCCTGAGGAGTTGACGAATGGTATTTCAGCCGTGGAAAGGAATGAGACGGAATGATGGGCATTTACTACTTTACAATTATCAATGGGAGAAAATGTCATTTGAAGATTAGCGGTGAGACCACTACTAAGGACATTTGGACCAAGCTCGAAAAACTCTATTTAAAGAAGTCACTAACCAACCGTCTGATTTTGCTGAAGACGTTTTTCACCATGCGGATGAGAGAGGGTACTTCAATGAAGGCACACCTAAGCTTCTTCGATGATCTCGTGATGAAGATGAAGACTGTTGACTTGAAAGTGGATGAGGAGCAAATAGCAATGATTCTTTTGTGTTCACTCCTGGAGCGGTACATAGATTTCGCTTACAATCTTATCTATGCCCGAGATACAATAACAGTAGATGATGTGAAGGCATGTCTTCTATCTGAGGACTTGAGGGATCCGATGAAGGGGTTGAGGGAGGGTAGAGGAGGAAGCAGTACGGAAGCCTTATTAGCTGGTCTGGAGAAAGAGGAGAAGAAGAAAATAAAGTCAAGAGATGGGAAGTGCGACATTTGCAAGAAACCAGACCATTGGAAGAGAGATTTTCCAGACTTGAAGAAAAAAATTGAAGCTGGAAATTTATCGGTTGCGGTGGATGAATTTTTTCCGATGACTCGTTGCCAGCGGTAGTATCAGATGTATCAGACTATTGGGTGCTAGATACGGGGCCATCTTTTCATATGACACCTAACACTACATCATAAAAGCTAATTTGGCAGTGCTTTGGATCGTATCTAATGTGATTAGGCAGTGCTCTGGACCGAATCAAATTTTGGCGTCTTTAATTATTTGATACGGCCTTAAGCCGTATCTTATTATGAATTAGATATGGCCTTAAGCCATATCAAATAATTAAAGACGCCAAAATTTGATACGGCCCAGAGCATTGTCTAAGGTCGTAGCTATTTGAAAAAAAAATAAAAAAATACAATTAGCTACGTAGATTAACACAAAAATAAACTACATCGTAACAAAATCTCACATAACTAATCAACAATCTTATATTTAAATATTGGGTACATACTACATGCACAAACCAACCCTCTTGAGATTTCAAGAAATTCATACATACTTAATATACATAAACAAACCAGTTCCTATTATCTTCCTGTGTACACACATGCATCATAAACCTGCAAAGATAAATTGCAACACCATAAGTAAGTTACTGGTATCCATGATATTTACATTTCATTACACTTTATTTACATACCGTTCAATATCTAGGACTAGCATATGAGAAAATATGATGGTATACAGAATGACAATTAAAAATTCTTCAAAGGAAATTGTTACCTTCTCTTTCTGCTACTCGACTACAGATGTATCTTTAATCAATTGCTTGGGCGACGTCAAGACCCATCTTCGTTGGATCGGTCGCATGCAGCTTAACTTCAATGTTGTCCATCTTGCTCCTTTGAGCTTGCATAAGGCATCTTGCTTCTCAATCTTGCAGCGCCAGGGGACCTTGCAAAAATAAATTATTTGGGGTCACTCCAAAATTATCATTATACAATGAAATACCCTAACTCTGCCTTACATAATCTAACAGGATAAAAGTTTAATAAAACTAATTATATCCCTGCTTAAGAGCTAAGGATAACAGTCCCTAACTCATCTTGTAAAAAAAAGGCATTGAACTCTTAATGGTCGGTAAGCAAACAGGAAGCGTTCAATGTGTGTGCGACATAAGCAAAAAAGCTAAAATTTAAAAGTGATCATAGCTTGCAAGCCACTGAAAAAAGCCTATGTAAAGATCCAAGTATTCACGCAGATAAGACATGATGTTATATTAGTTTCGGACCTAAACACTTTTATCTTGCAAATTTTAAGCTAGGCATTTAAGTGACAATTAAAATCAACATGAATAAAATATATTCAATAATGGAAAATAGAAACCAAATCATGCGTTAGGAAAGCTTCAATTGTATCGACACCAATATTATTATAAAAAAAAGAAACTTATCTTTCTCAAAAACAACTGCAACAATGAACCATGACCAGACAAAGCATCACCTGACTTGCAAATGTAACCAGACTTGGTAAACATGCCAAAGAACCAGATATCAACCTCTAACTGCATATACCAACTGAAAGTTATTAGAAATATATTTAAGATTTTGATAAAGTTATTAGATGTGATAAAGAAGATGACATGCTATGTAAATATTCAATACTCAGTGGTTACTTACAGCAAATGCTTCAAAATTGAAGAAAGTGAAATCTTAATCCTAAAAGAAATAAATATGGATGGCTCACGTACATTCCAGCGTCAGGCAAACCTGATATATAAAAAGAAACATATAAATTTTATTTAAAGATAAAATTCAAAATTGAATCTATTAAAAATACTCACATATACAAATGAAATAGTGCCTTATGTTGATATAAATGTGCGCACACGACACATAGTTAAACAATAGTGCAAGTATGGTCATAATAAGTATTAGAGAATTATTTAAAGTGCATATAATAAATGCACAGTATGGTCGTAGATCTGGCACATAATAAAGTCTATGTATCTTATTTGGCACACAATAAATGACCGTACCAAAACATAGAGATAAACCAATGCACAAGGAATAAACCTTACCTGATAAGCATATCCATATCTTCAACATGCTTGTTGCTCATTTCATTAAGAGATGTACTTGTTCACCTGTAGACTAGCAGCATAAACTATATTTGCACTACAATGATTACAAATTAGTTAAACAATGACAAAGTGACTAAATCGGCTGCTTCAGAACAGTGTACATTAGTGCAGCGACATCCATTATCAACATGCTATCGATCCAGTCTATATTTATGCATATAACTATTTCATTACGACTAATCATATAACTATTCAAAAATATAAAGCACCCACTTGTATCATTGAATCTTCTAGTTGAGCCAGCAGCTCTTTAAATATTGTGTTCGTTTCATGAAGCGTCAAAAGAATATAACCAAAGAGGTTCATTAAGACAACTTGATATCTTTATTAGGATTTCAGGTACAAAATTTATTAGGAGAGCAGTGAAGTATACCTTACCTTGAGAAACATGAATACAATAATAAATTTTTATCCACTTAATTAACTTAACGCACATGTGCATCATTTTTTGAATCATAATCATTTATTTTAATTTATATTCATGCTATTGTTGGACTGTCAGAACTCCAATCAAAACACATCATGTGATAAGCTAAAATTCCCTAAGTTTTTCGTGAATTCAAGATTTAATCCAATAATCTACCGTATGGTCTTGTAAAATAGATCTTTAAGGGCAAACAAATTCGTATTGAAAGTAAGGTATGTAGTAGGGCACATTATTCAAACAAAATTATTTCTAATAGAACATTTGAAACTAATGAAGCAAACACTGAAGATTTCCAGCAATAGAAAATGAGAATAATACTACCTAAATCTATAAACTTCCAACAGCGAGCACGAAAGTGGAGATTTCCAACAAGTTTTCCAATCGATACCACCTCAGTCGATCGATCGATGTTGAGATTGAATAAATCAGCCGATGTTAATACCTGATCTATAGTATTTCCGATCGAATCAAGTAGCAGAGGTATAAATATAATTACAAAAGAAAAACTAAACTTGTCGTCTGGCTAGGCTTCGCTGCCCTAAAACTTGCGCGTTCCCGTAGGAGGTTAGACCATAAAGCTATGCGGAGCAGTGGTATTCAGAGAGGAGTGCAAAGATGGTGGTCAAGACATCTAACTTGCCCTAAATCAATCGAACCCTAATTTGCAATGAAGGCGACCATTTTCATTTTCTGAATAGTAAAAGTACTCGGCCATATTCTGAATAGAAAAGATGAATGAGATCATATGATGCGGAAGCCGTATCAAATCAGAACTGATCCGTAACTTCAAAGATGCATGGTTAGATTTTATCTATTAGGGGTGGCGCGGATCGCAAATGAAATTATAAGAAACGGGAGCATAATTTTATACTGCTATGAGTTGTAGCAAATTTGATACGGCTTAAAGCCGCATCAAATCTCTGCATGCTGGTGTGTCAAATTTGCTGTTTTGGTGTAGTGTAATAAGAATTATTTCAGTTTTTTTAAAAGAAAACGAGGGAAACTGATTCTTATGGGAAATGATGCTAGTTGTAGAGTCATGGACGAAGGTACTGTGCAGATTCGCATGTATGACGAGGTAATATGCACCTTGATAGGTGTTCGTTATGTTCCAGGTCTTTGGAAGTCAGTGATATCTCTTGGGCAGTTAACATCCAAAGGATGCGAGGCGATTATTGATAAGGATAGTCTAAGGGTTTCTAAGGGTGCATTTGTAGTGATGAAGGGAGATATGTTTCATAATTGGTATCTCCTGAGGGGAAGCACTGTACTTGGAGAGTCAAGGTTGGAGTCTACAGCTCTCGTGGAAAAGATGTCAAAGCTAGGCATACGAGAAGGGACTTTGAGTTTCTGCATAAGCAGAATATGATCAAAGGGAAAAGCTTCAACAAGGTGGGATTTTGCCAAAAGGATGTGCTTGATAAGCGGAAGAAGGGATCGTCTGAAGTTGGTCAGAGATCAATGGAGAAAGCAGTGGATATGCATAAGTCTTCGCAGACTGCTAAGTTCGGGCATTTCTCGAGCTGGAATCGCTTATCGAAATGCTAGGTGCCACATGATGGCACGGTTTGGGGAGAGATTTGAGATGGTTCATGGAGACGTTTGTTTTCATGGTGAAGATTGATAGGTCATACATGAAGGGCGTACTTTGAACACTTTGTTGGCAAGCGGTAGCGTTGCCGAAGTTTGTTGACAGAGTACAATGGATGATGGCCATGCCGAAGCTCATTGGGAGAAATAACCATGGTGTCTTGTCCGAATAGGGATGACAATGAGGCGGGTCTAGGGTTCAAACTCGCTTGATTAACCCCTGTTTTGACCCATTTAGACCCGCCCCATAGGGTTTTCGGAACGGGTAGCCCCGCGATCCGCTTTTGGAGGTTCGAGTCTAGGGTCGGGTCTGGGGCAAGGCTAACCTGCCCCAACCCGACCCGCATGATTGAAACTTCATTAAAACACTTTATAACTATAATGATTACTTGTAATTCTTCTTAGGTATACATTGTTATAACTTGAATATTATATTCTTTCAATCAACAAACTATAAATTTTTCATGGTATTAAGTTGCATCAATGATAATCATAAAA
Source organism: Allium sativum (assembly GCA_030737875.1). Classification (NCBI taxonomy): domain Eukaryota; kingdom Viridiplantae; phylum Streptophyta; class Magnoliopsida; order Asparagales; family Amaryllidaceae; genus Allium; species Allium sativum. Next base: position 43,926,359 of record CM060915.1, on the reverse strand, counting down.
TAACAAATGCATACATTTTGAACTATTATCTTAAAACTCATTTTATTATATTATCTTATCATTGTAAACACATTATAATATGTATATAATTTATCATTTAGCGATAAAATATATAATTATATAAATTTGTGTACATTAGAACACAATATCACCGGGTCGTGGGGCGGGTCGGGTCTACCCAAACCCGTACGGGTTTCGGGTATAGAGCGAAATTGCAGATCTGCACCGGGTCTACGGGTCAGGTCTGGGGCGAGGTTTAAAAAGTCCAGGTCGGGTCTGGGGCATGAGAAACCCGCTCCAACCCGCCCCATTGTCATTCCTATGTCCGAGAAGATGTTTAGAGTAAGAGGATGTAGGTGGAGTTGGTATGCTTTCAAGGAAATATAGCATCAAGGTGGAGATTGTTAGATTTCGTGATACAATATTTCCATTTACAGAAGATTTGGAAGATATTATTAATTATGGTGATACAATATTTTCATTTAGAGAAGATTTGGAAAATATTGTTAATTTGAGTAATATAATATTTCCAACTGCATAAGATTTGAAATATATCTGAAAATTTATTGCCTCTCTTTTGCAAAATTAGATAGGGCAATAAATCACCTACATAAGTGGAAGAATATGAAAAGTTTTTTTGGGATATTGAAGTAAAGAATTAATTCTCTGATTGGTATATTAAACAAGGAATCTTATCAAAAGCAAATAAATTAGAGAATTAATTAGGCATTGATTTATAACCATAAATCAATTACTTCAACTCCAAGTATTAATCCTTATATAAGGATAGAGATTTAAGTAAATGTATGTATCATTTTTAAAAGTTGTGTGGGACGTACACTAAACGTTAGTGGAACCACTATAAATCTCTTGCGTTCTTTCTTTTATTGCTTGATCCGCAATTGTTTTGCTGGTGACTATCTGTTGTTTTGTTTTATCACACCATCAATTCGTTCTTATTTGTTTTTTCGTAAGGTTGGGTTTTATTCACAAGGCGTTTCTGGGACTTTCCCCCAGCATAATTCATTTTGACATTTGAAAAGAAAAGAATTTTTTTTTACATAAACTGATTCAAACGAGACCAAAGTTCTATTGTTTTTGTCTTTTGTTGCTCATTTACTTAATACCCAACAAACAAACCAAGAAAATATACAAAATAACATTCCATGGTGCATTTCTGAGATGTTCTAATATTGACCCTAACAACTAAGAAAGTGCACAAAGCTTTTCATAGTGCAATGTATATGTGATTGTGCAACCTTAACCGTGAACAAACTGTCCCTGCAACAAAACTGTAACCTTAACCGCAGAAAGAACTACAGCCTTAAGATAAATGAATAAAGATTCAAAACTAAACAGAAAGTTGATAAGCAAACTTGTAGTCGGACTCCTCCTTATTAAAAACATAAAAAGATAAGAAAAGAAAAGTAAACACCACAAACCACCAACGGCCACTGGCTCACTGCAAACCCACATAGACAAAATTATTGATAGGAGTCCAAAAACACAAGCTCCAGGAATACATAATAGCCAATGTTTAAGAAAGAAACACCATCAAACTTTCTGAAGTAGCCTTCGACATTCATGGCTTGCTTGACTAACCGGAACCTCAACCATGCTATTATGATACGAAAAGATATTTCGATCAAAGAGTTCAAAACCATCACTCCAGTCGATTATTCGAAACTCGCTGAATTTGGCCACTTTCCCAAATTTCAAATCGTACGACATAACCAGCTCCGCTTTCTCGACACTGATCCTGTAATACAGCACATTCCCACCTTCGTATGGAAATGGCTTAATATGGCAAACCCAGAACAAGTAAGTTCCAATTTGATCCCATGCCTTACCCACCGAGCGCCAAAACTTCAGTATCACATCTCTTTTCAAATTGATCATCATATCGGAACTTACCCTATGCTTCATCTCCCATCTGTTCATTCTATCATTTAACATGTAAACTTCCACGTTTCTGCAATCCAACCTCGTGCATGTTATACATCCATCGCACATTCCTAACTCCTGATTGTAGAATATACCATCTCGTTTTGGTAATTCAATGTAGCTAGCAACTTCCTTCCATGGGTCAAAAGAGATTATATATTCGTAGCAATCCCAATAGATGATGTTTTTCACGGTTATGGGCTTCCCATGTGCATGGACACTCGTAATACCCTTAAATCTTGGTTTAGATTTTACCCACTTGCTTGTTTGCGTGGAATACACATCAAACTCATATGCATTGCTTGACCTATGAATACTAACTAACTGGTAGCAATTTGGTTCGATTGACGGGTCGAAAGCCAAACCTATGTTATATTTGTAGTCCCGGGTTTGGTTAGGAAGAGGGATAACCTCCCCTTTCCCTGTTGCTAAGTTGCCTACGTATAAGTAGGACCTGCCGTGATAGCTAACTAAGACATTGCTCAACACCCCACATTTAAATAAGATGCAGAAAAGACCGCCTGAGGAAGCAAGAATTGTTCTGCAGTGCACGCAACTGTTTGAAAAGAGATGGTGATGCTTGCGTGGATTGAATCCAATCGGCGAACCAAAGGTGCTGAAAAGCTTCACTTTATTACCATATAATCCAGAGAAAATGGCGCCACAAGATATAGGGGATGGGAAACGGGACTGGTGTTGTGCAAATTTGGCATCAGCTGAGATGGTTTGGTACCATTTTTTACTAACGCACTTGAATTTCGATAGAACTTTGTATGACAAGCGTGGAAGGATGCATTCCAGTATGATATCCTGAGGTAGTTCGGTTGGAAATTGACCTGTTTGTGGAGTTCTGAACTCTTTGAACGGAGAAAGCATCATGATTATAAAACAAAATTGACGACTTTCAATGGTTTTTCAATGAAGGTATACTTATACCACTTGATTTCGACGCAGAAGATGAAAAATTGACAGTGAGGATGGAAATTAATGAAAATTAACAGCCAAAAATGCTTACATTGTTCTTCGCGCATCTACGCCTCATCAGTCTCATCTTCATCCACTGCACCACGATGTGTTTCATTGTTTCATACCATACTTTACGACTGAAGAGGTAGAGGAAGAGATTAAGAGAAGAAAAGGAAGTGCTGATTTGAGGCAGCAGTTTTGCTGAGATCCGCTGTAGGAGGAGAAAATAACGACCAACTCCTTGGATGCTCTTCTTGCTTATAGAGCCATCGAGGGTAAATTAGTGCACCCCTGGGCCCTAGGGCTTTACTTGAGGCAGCGTATGGGTTCCATGAAGGGCAAAACTGTAACTTAGCCGACGGGATGGATTATTTCGGTTGGAGCGTGGAGCAATCGGACGGTTATCAAGCCTTTGCAATTTTAGGGTGTCCACTTTCTACATGAAGCTTATGCTTATGTTATCTTCTTCAATTCGTTCAATGATAAATTTAGAGATAATAATTTGCAAATCTAACTTTTTCACGATATGGAATAAAATAGATAACACGGAAGGTACTCTAAAAAAATTCTTTTATTTTTCTTTACTATTGCAACATTAAATGTTAAATTCTTTGTCTCTCTCCTCAAATTATGTTTAATTTATAAACCAACTATCTAATATAATAAAACATATGAAAGAGTCATTTTTAATTTCTAAAATAAAGTAACTAGGATCATTTTAGTCTTAGTTTTTATATGTGTTTATTCAAACTAGTTACTAAGAAACAAAAAATAACACATGTTTTCCTTTTGATACATCCAATGGACGTGTGCATTTCTTATGCTCATAAAGATTAAATATTTTTCATTGATATATATATATATATATATATATATATATATATATGTCTGTGTATGCGTGCGCGTGCGTTTGTGTGTGTACGCGTGTGCGTGCGTGTGAAACGACCCAACTCCTCGACCTCAAAAGTCGATAATAATACATCCTCGAAATTCATGTGTTGTAGATCTAATGCACGAGAGTTGGATAGTTTGAGCAAGAAAAAAGTATAGACAGAAAATAGAATAAATAAAATCTCACACCATGTTAAACCTCAATAATTTATATCAGGAAATATAGACAAATAGTCTGATAAATATAAACAGGCGGGAATGATTATACACTCATTCGTAGAAATGCTGGTAAACATAAATATAGCGGAATGATAGGTAAATATAACAATAGAGTCCAAAAGTTCCATGCTCCAGCAATCTACAAAATGCTCCAACTTTCATGCTTCAAAATAATGGTATCCATATATTCTCGAGGCTGCATAGAGAAATAGGGCACCCTGAGTTTAAGGGAAAGAAAAATAAACTCTAGTTCAGTCATGGGTATGGCGTGAGAAATTTAAATTCATCATTTTGAATATAATGGCATCACATGAGACTACGACCCTAAATAAATATGACACAGGTTTTTACCTTATAATAACCAAAATTTTGCTACATAAAATTGTATAATATTATTTTATTGACATGCAAGATAAAACCTTTTAAAATAAATAAAATCAAATAGCGAAATTGTTACCAGTACTAACTTTCGCACCTCTTATGGGCCTCTACAATTAAAAACTGCGAGTTCTTAAGGGAAATGGATTTCCATGCATTGACAAGGTAAGAAACTACTTTTCTATACAGTACACTTCTAGAGAGATATACCGAGGACCATTGCCCTCCACTTTTCTAGCAAGCCCGGGACAGTTACACAAAGATTATGAGGCTTTTGTTGTTGAAAACAAAAGGATAAAGGAAGAGAACGAGCAAGCACAACATCTCGAGAAAGAGAATGAGGAACTTAAAATGACGCTGGGGCTGAGGAACGCTGAACTTTCTCAGGCTATGAAGGAAAAGGCCGATGCGGAGTCTACAAGCAAGGAAGTGTTGGCTCAAGTAGATGGTATCAAGATAGATCACCGGCTTGAGGTCGAGAGGCTCAACGAAAGTATTGAGGATGCTGAGGCCAGGCTGGAGGAGTCTTTAGAGCCATTGATATGGGGTATGTATGTCAAAGCACGTCGATACCACATAATCTTGTACGTCAACGATTATCCCCGGATGAAGGCCCATACTTGGGAAAAGCTGTTAAAGTTTGAGGCTCGGAGGCTACAGGTGGAGGCCGTAAAAAATTTCGGCTCATGGAAACCCACCTAACCAAGGAGGAGCGCACGGTATTGCAAGAAGGGAGGAGATTGTTACGTGAGGTTGCCGAGAGGGCGAGGATGACAGAACTTAATGCTGCCAAGGGGAAGTCCATGACCATTGAGGGCGTGATTATTGCTCATGAGTTTGCAGAGGGGAGTTACCATTAACGACAAGTTATGCCATCCGCCACAGCCAGTGGTCAAATGGTCCTAGCCAACGCTACTACTATGTATGGCCCCGATTTCACGAGGTTGGGATTAGGAAGCTCCTTCCAAGCAACGACCAAGAGCACCATGCCTATTTCCCCCGCGGCGCAAGTTTCTGGAGGTAAAGTCTCATTACCACGAATGATCGAAATGGATATAAGCACTAAGTTAAAGTAGACTAAGTAGTCTTCTCTTTTGTCTTGTAGGCCTCTATGGAGTAGAAGTGACAATGAGCATTGCCCTGACACTCCCCTTATTACCTACGACTGGATTGGGACTGCAGGGGGTACAGTTTGGAGAAGGAGGTGGCACACTCGATAGATTTTACGATGTGGACCTAGCTGCTAGTGTCTATAAGGACCCATATTTTAGGAAGGAGAGCTAACCAGCGGCCAAAGGATCCAGGTGACGGGGCCAGTGGATGTAGGCGTGCAAAAAAATGCATGAGTTAGTGGAGTCGCAGAAGGCTAAACTTCTTACCAAGTCTGAGTAGTGGGAGGAGAAGAGGAAGGCTGACGAGGCTACCCTGCAGCGAGCCCAGGAAAAAGCGAGGAAGGATGTTGATGAGAAGGCCAAAGCTGAGGTGGCAAGGAAGAAGAGTGCAGCCGATGAGGCGGAGAAGAAGAGGGTCGATGAAGAGGCTAAAAAGTAAAAGGCCGACGAAGCTTCTAAGAAAAAGGCAGAAGAGACGTTCAAGAAACTTCAAGCAGATGCAGCTAAACAACTCAAGGCCGGGAAGTTAGCTGAACAGAATGTTGCAAGGGAAGTCAATAAGAAAGCTGAACATGAGGAGAAGAAGGCCAAGGTGTTTGAAGAGAAAGGTACTGAGGCTGTGCTAGTCGTTGCCACCGATGTCACTCTTAGACCACGGCAAGTCATCCCGTCCATACCTGAGGACATTACATTAATCATGAGTGGCGATGATGATGATGGGAAGCCCAATTCAGTATCTCACAAGTCCATCTCTTCGGTCAAGGTTAAGGGAGGAAGAGGAGGAGGCAGCTGCAGGAGGAAGAGGACAGGAGTATGGCCATTCGCTGACTTATGGATGGTCCAGTAAGCCAAAAAAGCTAAAGGTAGCTCATCTACCCATAAGCCTCTGGCCTTTTCCAGACGCTTCTTGATGATGGATCTGATCACATTGTTAACAGTCTCGACTTGTCCATTGGCTTGAAGATAAGATATTGTTGAGAATTTCTTTTCAATGTTGTGTCGCTGGCAGAAGGTCTTGAACTCAGCACTATCGAATTGGATCCCGTTGTCAGAAATGATATCTTAGGGGACCCCATACCGAGTGATGATGTTACAGACGAGGAGTTGATCACATTCTTGGTAGTAATTATAGTAAGGGGCTTGGATTCTTACCATTTGGTGAAGTAATCAACTGTGACGATGACATAGTATGCACCTCCTCTGGTCATCAGAAGAGTTCCGATGATATCTATTCCCCACATGGCGAACGACCAAGGCTGGCTATCTGCGTCAGCTCAGTAGGCGAGGATCTTGGAATCTTGGAAAACCTCTAGCACTTGTTGCACTTGCGGGCATGGTCCACGACATCTTGGTCGAGTTTGGGCCAGAAGTAACCATATCTTAGAATCTTCCTTGCTAGAGTTTCCTCCCGGCGTGGTCGTCGCACTTGCCTTCATGCACATCCAGTAGTACACGGTCGACATCGTTATGGCTATACACCGATGTAGTGGAACAGAGAATCCCTTTCGGTAGAGCACTCCATCTTGAGTGATGTAGCGAGATGACTTGCGAATGAGTGTCTGTCTTTCCTTGTAGTGTTCAAGGTGGATTCCATGAAGAAGGTATCTCTTAATCGATGTCATCCAAGACTTGGGCTCGGACTCGATCTCCGTCGTTGCTTTAGAATCAGTCTACATCTGATCGATGCTCGGAGAGTCGAGCACTTCGAATGGGGCTAGTCCCAAGAGTTGCACATCCTTAGATCTTTCCAGCTTGGCTAACGAACCAACTTTCTCGTTTTGTCCTCGGGGATTGTGCGTAATGATGTAGTAGTTGAAGCTGGTGAGTAGTTCGCGGACCCGAGCGAGGCAAGGAGCAAGCCATGCCCCTTTGGCTTGGTATTCACCCTACACCTGGTGCACGATGAGCTGTGAGTCGAAGTAAATCTAGATAGCCTCGACGTTGGGTTCGATTGCAATTCTAAGTTCATCGATCAAGGCTTCGTATTTTGCATCGCTGTTGGTAGCATGGAAGTTGAGATTCAGAGCGTAACAAATCGAGCGCTCCTCAAGAGTAACAAGTACAACCCAGGTGCCAGAATACTGACTGTTAGACGATCCATCTACAAATAGTTTCCACTAAATTTTTGGAGGCTCACTTTCTTCCGAAGGAGGTTCTTCGGGAATTATGAACTCCGCTATGAAATCTACGAGGGCTTGCTCGACGATGGCTCGACAAGGGATGAAAGAAATCTTGAATTGGCTTATTTCTATGTTCCTCTCCAAAAATCGCCCAGATGCCTTAGGTCATTGCAGGACCTACCATAGCGGCTGGTTAGTGTAGACTTTGATTGAATGGATATGAAAATATGGTCGTAGCTTACAAAAAGAGATCAACAAGCAGTAAGCAAGCTTCTCAAATTTCGAATAATTCTTTTCTTCCCCTATCAACCTCTTGCTGATGCAGTAAACGGGTCGTTGGACTCGATCTTTTATCCGCACAAGCGCCGAGTTAATTGCTTGTGCAGAAACAACAAAATTGAGGATAAGTCCTCGTGGTTCACGAGTTTTGACAAGTTAGGTGGTCGTTTGAAGTGATTCAAGAGGTCCTAGAATGCAACAATGCACTCCGGTGTCCATGTGAAGTTGCGCTTCCCTTTTTTGAGCAAGTCGAAAAATGGAATGCATTTGTTAGTAGCTTTAGAGATGAATCGACTTAGGGCGACCACTTTCCTGTTTAGGCTTTGAACATCCTTGATGCACTGAGGGGCTTGAATATCCTGGATTCTGGATTGGCTTCGATGCCTCATGAATTGACAATGAAACCCAGAAATTTTCCCGATGCAACACCGAAAGAGCATTTCAAGGGATTGAGTTTGATGCCATATTTACGAATGACATTGAACATTTTGGCAAGGTCATTCGATATTCTCGTCTGAACGAGCATATCGTCCACGTAAACCTCCACAGATCTCCCGATATGGTCCTTGAACATGCAATTGACTAGTCGCTAATAGGTGGCTCCAGCATTCTTGAGACCGAAAGACACGACGACATAACAGTAGAGCCGACGGTTGAGATCGAATGAAGTGTGCTCCTGGTCTGGAAGGTACATGGGAATCTAATTGTAGCCTGAGTACATGCCCATGGAGGAGAGAAGCTGGTAGCCGGTGGTTGAGTCAACTAGCTAGTCGATCTTTGAAAGTGGGAATCTGTCCTTATAGCGGGCTTTATCCAAGTTTGAGTAGTCGACACATGTTCATCACATGCAATTTGATTTCTTGACCAAGACCGAGTTGGAGACCCATTAGGGATAGCGGGCGTAGCGGATAAAGCCTTTGTCAAGTAGTATATCCACTTCCTCTTTTAGTGTAGTCTATCTTTCAATTTCCAAGATTCAACGTTACTGTTTAACTAGAAGATGCTTCGGGTCGATATTGAGCAAGTGGCAAGTGATTCCTAGGTCGATGCACACGTATGTAAGTGGATCCAAGAAAATACGTCGAGGTTGGCCCTTAATGGTCTACGAGCTCTTCTTTTATTGCGGGTGGAGTTGCAATCCAATTCTCAAGAGCCTTATCGGATTAGCGGGGTTGATCAGAATATCGATTGTCAGTTCTACCGAGGTAGCCCTTTCAAAATTGGGCTCTTCGTCTTCCTTCGGATTGAGATCGTCAGAAAGACGGCAGTGGCATCTGAGCCAGGACTTAGACATCTTTGATTGCTGTGTGTTGGCAATCTTAGCGCAGGAGGGTGGAGGCACTATCATGCCTTTCCCCTTGTTGACGACATCCTTCTACTCGACACGATAGCAAACTCTCGCAATTGCTTGGTCGCCCTTGACTGTCCCGATCCTGTTCTCTGTTGGAAATCTCATTAGAATGGACCATACTACCATCCAGACTTGGAATTCTGCGGGGAATGAGCATCCGAAGAAGACACTGTAGGGAGAGATGACGTCGATCACTATGAAGGTAAGTGTAACAACCCTGAATTTTGAAACCAATTTAAAATTTATTTTTAATTGATTTTGATGGAAAGTAAATATTTTAAATGAATTATTCTGACAATAAACGACTTAGAATTTATTTAATCGTGAAGTTTGAATGTATAAATTTGAAATTTAAATAAAACGAACTTATAACGTCGCGGCAGTTCGAAATACTTAGTTTTGGACTTCAATTGAATGTACTGAACTCAAAATAAGTCAAAATTCAGCAAAACAAGAAACATTAGGATCTAATGAATTTTAATTTTCTAATGAAAGTAAAAAATGAAGATTTCATCGTATAAATTGTAAGTTATGTTTAAATTAAAATTCCAAATAGTCGCTATGAATCATTTATAAATTATAATGATTTATTATATTAAATAAAAGGATTTTCATATAAAATGAACATCATTTGATTAGAAAACTGTAGTATCAAGTTATAAACCAAAATTATGTTTATTTTACAGCTATATGATATTTTATTTGGATATATGCAATAATAATAATTATTTTGTTAATAATTTGAATAGTTTTGGAATTTAATAATATTATATAGGCCTTAAAAATAGTCATTTTGCAAACGACCTCCGTTTTCGATAAAACCAATTTTGTTGGATCTGGAATATCAATTATTATCAGGTTTAAAATGTCAAGTCAATTAGAATTTGTATGTAACCATAGTAAATTTAAACGCGTGTTGAATTTTAGTTATAATTCAATAAAGCTAATAATAATGCTATTTTGCAAACGGTCTCCAAATTCGATGAAACCAGGTTCATTAGAACCGTATTTGCAAAAAATGGAAAGATTTCAATTTTGGTAATTTTTGGAGTTAGTATGTAGTCGTGGTAAATTAAAACGTACGTTCAAATTCAACATTTAATGTTATATTGATTTATATTTTAATTCTGAGAAAAACTGGCTGAAACGATCGAATCAGCTTATGAAACATATTCCATTGTGTTTGGAATGAGTGTATTTGGCTAGGGACGTCAGCTGTTGGGATTCGTTTTGAGTTTGGAGCGTTAAACAAGTAACATATGAATTAAATAATATATATATATAATTTTAAAACCCAAGCCCATTCTTTGAGCAGTCGTCGCCATAAGAAATCGAAGGCCGAAATTTTTCAATTTTTACTCCCCAAAATCTTCCAATCCACTAACTATTTTTAGAAACTTCCATCTAAAAAGTTGTTCTACACATCAAGATCTATGAGATCAACGGACATGATTGGATTTGGTGATAATATTCACAAGAAATTGAGCCACGAAGGGATGTCATTTGGTGTTGTTTTCGAGGCACAGGGAGGCATCGAACTCCAAGCACTGGCAGGCAGTGCTAGCTCATGCGAAGGCCGACGGCGTGACACCTTCAGATCATTATTAGTGCTCTCCGAAACACACGCGCAAGTGGATGTTGGAAGTGATGTGGGTTACGGCTATACCTGGAAACGATGAACGAAGAGAAAGAGGATTAGGAAAGAAATTAGCCAAGTTAATTATATTTTATTATTTTAATAATGTAATTAAAAGTTTAAATAGTCATATCTTTTGCATACGGCAATAGAATCAAACGAAACAAGTTCTAATGGAACCGTGGCAACGAGGGCTTCGCAATGAAACCAACTTGGACAAAAACGAAGCTAGCTACAATTTTTGGTTAAATTAAATGCATGGTTTTATTTAATTAAAACAATCGTTGTTTAACGATTCCAAAACCGATCAAAGTGAGAACTCACTCACTCAAATGTTTTGTTATGTTATTATAATCTTATTTAATAATATATTGATTGCATGTGAGAGCTTCTCACTTTAAATATTTTACTTGTGAAATTTAATTACTAGAGCACACTGTTAAATAATTAGTTGTTAAGTGATCAAGTTAATATGATTGATTGAGATATGATTAGAAAAGTGAAACTGAATAAATTAGTAAGTAAAATATTGCTGATTTGTTAATATTCGCTTATGTGAGAAATCTGAATTTTATTTTGTTTAATTATCACAAATTGTTATACGGTATACGGTAGCTCATACCACAAATTGTTTGCAAACCCGATGGATAAATGGATGATTGATTGAGATATGATTTGAATGTGATTTTAAAATAATTAACATGTTAAAACTATGTTAAATTATTTATGGTAGTTGAAATTGGATTTAACATTCATTTACAAGTCGAATGACTTGTTTAAGTTCACCTATTTAAGTTATATCGATTGGGTTAAATAATGACTTAAATTGAATAAGTTATGATAGATTAGAATGAATAAATAATTTATTAATTGATTATGTATATGTTGAAAACCCCACACGGGTCTTGGTGTAACAACCTGGAATTTCAGAACTAATTTAAAATTTTAACTTAAGCTATTTTAATGGATTTTGATTATTTAAAATGGTTTATTTTAAATAATAACAACTAGAAATTTATTTTAATCGAATTTAGAACGTAAGAATTTAAAATTTAATTAAAACGATCGCGTAACATCATGATAGTTCGATAAATTTGATTTTGAACTTTAAATGAATATACTGAAATCGATATAAGTCGGATTTTGATAAAACAAGAAACATTGGAATATTTTGAACTATAATTTTCTAATAAATGTAAGAAACTGATATTTCACTTTCGAAATTGTAAGTTATGTCTAGATTAAAATTTTCATTAATCGCTATGGAATATATATATATATATATATGTATTAATAATATATAAGCCCTTAAAAATAATCATTTTACAAATGACCTCCGTTTTCAACGAAACCACTTTTGTTGGATCCAGAATGTCAAATAATAGACAGGTTTTAAATCTCAAGTCAATTGGAATTAATATATAAGCGTAATAAATTTAAACGCGTTTTGTAAATTCAGTTGAATTTAATAAGCTAGTTAAAAGGCCATATTTCAAATAGTCCCCAAATTGGATGAAACTAATTTTGTTCGAACCGTATCGTCAAAACATAGCTAGATTCCAAATTTCATAATTTTTGTAGTCAGTATGTGGCCCCGGTAAATTAAAATGTACGTTCAAATTTATTATTGAACGTTAAATTAATTTATATTTTTATTATTGATAAAAACTAATCGAAACAGACGAATTGGCCTACGAAATATATTCCATTGTGTCCGGAATGGGGGTATTTAGTTAGGGGCGACAGTCGTTGGGATTCGTTTGGAGTTCGGATGTAAAATTTAACTTTTGGGAATTAAATAATATAAAATATGTAACACCCCATGTCCATTAATGTCACTCAAAAAGGGAATGCATCAATGTCCATGAAGCGTTATTGTTGTATAGAACAGATAAATTACAAGAATAAATAAATAAAACAACACAGCGGAAGATAAAACTTATTTCATAGCATCATAACTCAAAACAAGCTTACATAAGTAGTTGCCAAAACCATTACAACAGCATCAATAGTCTTTTCCAAAAACTTCAAAGTACATAAAGAAGCAAATACTTAAGTAACATAAATGCATAAATGCACAAATCCCCACTGAGCATAAGCAAAGCCATAAAGATGAGAGAGTCCAAAGCGATACATTACTCTTTTCAAGAAACTGAAAGAAATCGGCACTAAGTTGTAGTATTCCCTCCTTGCAAACCTGGGGGGGGGAGGAAAGAAAAGAGGTGGAAACAAATGGGTTAGACATAAAGTCTGGCGAGTCCAGTAATTTTATCAAATAATAGGTAAGGTAAATGATCAAGACATAAATAGGCATCATGATATGGCTGTAACTTAGATAAGGTAGATAAAAAGGATGGACAAGATGATTTCGTTCCTAAGTACTAAGACAATCCTACACCTTGGCTAAGCGAACAACCCTCCAAGTACTAACCCGAAGACCGAAGTCAACATCAGACTAGCACCCAAAGAACTATCCTACTCAACCAACATGTATTTCGTTACACCGCACTTTTGCTAAGTTACACCACATTACTTAATTACACCACACATCTACTAGTCTCTTTTTACTAGAGGTTGATCCCTTCCCACTAACTGTACCCACACGACAAACTTGGTAGTTACTTGTACCTAGTTACTATCGTAAGTGCTGGCTTGCTCCTAGCACCGCTAAGGTACCCTTAATCTACCCATTTGATCGGCTCCCTAAACCCCGTAGGCACTCGTGCTAGCCCCACAGTCGGGTGTATCACTCCCCAAAGTGGCAACCCCGATACCAACATGAAATGCACGACCATACCTACATGATGCAACAACGTCTTACCTACCAGTCCAGACCCATGTACACACATGAACCCGTTGGACTTGCATTCCCACCATATTCACGTTTTGACCTCTTATATTCAAGCCCAGTAAGAGTGCCCCAACCCCGGCCTAGTACCGGGCCCAATTAGATACTCAAACGGGTTACTGGTTGAAACGAGTCCCCGTCCGACACAAGCCTCCCACCTATGCTTGTTCCCCACTAGGTTTTCCGCACTTAACCATTTTAATTAAAATGTCCATGTCTTACACATGCTATGGCTAAGTCCATACTTACATGTCATAATTTACATGTCCTATCTTATTTCGGTTAAATACATATTTACATGTCACTCTACTTAACCCTCTAACCATACCCATGTCTTATTATGGTTAGTATTCTTTAATTCATTCCTTATGACGAACGGTACATGACCTCTCACATTAGACCGAACACTTTGTGGCCGCTGGATTTGTCGGGCAGTTCCGGGCAGTCTTACGCCACAAACCGGGTCTAACCTCGTGTCATTAACCATTACGCCTACAATTCATTCCTTTGACCTCTCACACTAGATGTCCAATTGTGACCGCTGGATTTGCCGGCGGTTCCATGCAATCTTACGTCATAATTGCGCCTAACCTCGTGTCAAAGGTTCATTAACATTGTATTTCACCCATACCCAATTTTCATGTCATATATATCCAATTAAACATATAATCATGTCTATAATATTGTCTATTCCAAATTGTCACTAATTACACATTAATTAGCCTCAATTACAAATTTACAATTTTAGGCAATTTCATCAATTCCATGTAATTCATACCCAAATATGCCAATTTCACATATTATCCAATTATCCAAAATATACAATAATATCCAATTTTCCAAATTTCCCACATTCCCAATACTCCACATCGTTCCCACGTATTTGCATTCGCGCGTATTTTTAATATAGGCTCGAAGGTAGCCTAGATCCACAAATAAAAGGAATAGGGGTAAGAAGAGAGAATCAATTCATAGAAAACTGGAATAAAACAACATCATGAAATAAAGAGGCATATAGACTAGCATAGAGGCATAATAAAAGATTCAACATGAATAAACTGATAAAAGGTATGAACTTTACATAGAAACATAGGCATATGATGACATGAATCAAAAAGGTGAAGACTTGGTGAGATTTTCATTACAAACATATATATGAATCCTTTTTACAACTTTTTCATGTTACTTTAATCCCATTAAATTTGTGAAAATAACTGTACTCACCTTTCGTGGCTTAAGAAAAGGATTAATGAATTGAAATTGGTGTAAAAACGTTGTGGTGATGTTGATTGATCTTCTTTAATTGTTGTTGAAGCTTGAAACTTTGATTTGAATTGTGTATGAACACTAGAGATTTAATTTAGAGGCGGCGGCTAGGGTTTAAAAGAGGGCTTGATAGCATAATGGTGTCATAGATAATATTTTATGAATTAAGATTAGGTCTTAGGGTGTATATATAGATGTCTAGGATCTATTAGAGCTCTTAGATTAACCTAGAAATCATCAGGACCACTCAGATGCAACATCAGCCCTTAGCGCGAATCGGGCCACGGGTTGACAGCCAAACACCCTGGATCGACCCCTAGTCGACCCAACAGAGCTCGGGTCGACACCAAAAATGGTGTGGTTCGGCTATTCCCCCTCCCGATTTGCTGTTTTGAACTTTTTTTGAATATTTATTTATTTATTTATTTTATATATATATATCTATATATGTATTTCTCTCATATGCATACAAACTTTAAGGCTTAATGACATCTTCATAAGGTATCCGTTTTGTGCAAACCAAATGTCTATCTTGACCCAAAAATTTTAGACGAACATAATAGCGCAGCCCATTTCACTTAATTCTTCTTCTAAAAATTAAACATACTTTAATTTGTGAATTTTAATGTTATTAAATTATGGGGTGTTACATTCTCCCCTCCTTAAAGGATTTCGCCCCCGAAATCGCCAAGTTAAGAAGAATGCGTCCTACCATCCAATCATCCATCTACTCAACCATCATCCACAAGCATCCATTATCCTTAAAAGATTTCTAATGTTATATGAACATATGCAAAAGTGTGTGTATATGTTCCTTATCTAATACAAAGATCAGGCGGTCCATTGATTCATTCGACCTCCTTAATGCAAATAATGATAGTGCCGTGTATCCACCATGTATGCAAAGAACCCTAAACATATCATTACTACATGTGTGCCTAACCATTCATTCAAATGCAACATCCATATGATACGTCCATTTAACTAAATACATCCATTTATATGCAATATGCAATATGAAAGTGACTGAGCCAATCTAGTGCCTAAAGTGTGTGTATATGTATCCACGACAAACCACTAGCTAACACTTGAACCCACATGCATCCATCAATCATAACATGTCTCAAACACATGTTTCAACCATAGGACTACCCTATCTAAAGGTCAAAGACTTAAATGAGAGGATATACTAAAGATAGGACAAGTATAAGCTAAGCGATAAAGGAGAAATTAAAAGACATACCCTCGAAAAGAAAAGGGTACAATGAACGCATCTTCTCTTCCGTCTCCCAATTAGCGTCGCTCTCATCATCTCCCCATTGCACTTTGACTAGCTTGACCGCTCGATTCCTCAACTTCTTAATCTCCGACCCAAGAATGCATGTAGGAGTTCGTCAAATCGTCGCATCACGCTCTATCTCCACCTCTCTAAGCAAGCTCGGCTCTAGCACTTCCGCGGTCTCATGCAAGCACTTCCTCAAATGCGAAACATGGAACACATCGTGTACACCACTAAGTCTTTCGGGCAACTCTACTCTATATGTCATCTGTCCAATCCTCTCCTTAATAGGAAACGGCCCTACGAACCTTGGTGCTAACTTCCCAACGGACCCAAAGGAACAACATTCCGTAATGGAGACACCTTGATAAAGACCATGTCCCCAATATCAAATTCTAGATATGTCCTCTTCTTTTCCGCATACGATTTCTGCCTATCTTGCGCCGTCTTCATCCTCCTTCGAATCAAATCAATCTTTTCCGAAGTCTCTCTAATCATATCGGGCCCAAGTAAGATCTTATCTGTAGATTCCCACCAACATGTAGGTAAACGACAAGGCCTTCCATAAAGAGCCTCGAAAGGTGCCATGCCAATGCTAGACTGAAAACTATTATTATATGCGAACTCCACCAAAGGAAGATGCTCCTCCCATGTACCTCGGAAGTCTAAAACACATAGCCTCAAAAGGTCTTCTTGAATACGATTCACCCTCTCGGTCTGGCCGTCCGTCTGAGGATGATATGCGGTGCTCAAACATAACTGAGTCCCTACAGCCTCTTGCAAGCTCTTCCAAAACTCGCTAGTAAAAATAGGATCGCGATTGCTCACTATGCTAGAAGGAACACCGTGCAAACGAACTATCTCTCGAATGTATACGGAGGCTAACCATGGAGCAGTCATCTTACTCTTCACGGGAATGAAATGGGCGCTCTTAGTAAGTCTGTCTACCACGACCCAAATCCCCGTATTACCCTTCCTCGATCTCGGTAACCCATCAACAAAGTCCATCGAGACACTCTCCCACTTCCATTGTGGGACCTCCAATGGGTGAAGCAACCCACCGGGCTTCTTTTGCTCTGCTTTTACTTGTTGGCACACCAAGCATCTAGCGACAAACTCGGCCACATCCTTCTTCATACCGGCCCAAAAGTAAACTCGTCTCATGTCCATGTACATCTTGTCCCCGCTGGGATGAATGGTCATCTTCGAACGATGTGCATCATCAAGAATGGTCTTCCTCAAGTTCTCGTCTCATGGTACACAAAGTATACCGTCCCTACGTAACCAACCCTTATCATCTAGGGTATACCTACTGAGATGGCTCGATGACTCCCCCCTTGTGAGCTTCTCTACCAACTCAACCAACCGTGGGTCATCTCGCTGTGCCTCACCAATCCATCCCAAAAGCGTAGGTCTGACCTCTAAGGATGACAGCAAACCGGGTACAAAGTCAATGGAAGGTCTAAAGTCAAACGTAGAGATGAACTCTAAGCTTTGCCGCTCAACAAACAACGGACTCAAGGACAACATTTTCCTACATAAGGCGTCTGCCACCACATTACCCTTGCCAGGGGTATATGCTATCTCGAAATCGTAGGACGCTAAGAATTCCATCTACCTTTGCTGCCTTAAGTTCAAGTCCTTCTGAGAGAAAAAGTATTTTAACGATTTGTGGTCTGTGAACAATTCGAATTTCTCGCCAAGAAGATAATGGCGCCAAGACTTAAGCGCGAAAACAATAGCGGCCAACTCTAGGTTATGTGTAGGGTAATTTCTCTCATGCACGCTTAACTGCCTTCCTCCATAGGCTATTACCCTCCCCTCTTGCATTACGACTGCGCCTAGTCCTGTCCCACAAGCATCGGTATAAACGGTAAATGGCTTACTCCCATCTGGAAACACTAAGACTGGGGTTGTGGTCAAAGCTCTCTTTAAACGTTGGAACGCATCATCACAATCTAGTCCCACGTGAAAAGTAGGTTCTTCTTCGTCAAGCGTGTCAATGGGGCTAATATCTTTGCGAAGTCCTTGATAAACTTCCTATAGTAGCCTGCCAACCCCAAGAAATTCTTCACCTCAGTAGCATTTTTAGGGACCTTCCAGTCTTGGATGGCCACCACCTTCGCGGGATCCACAGCTATCCGTTCTTTGGAAACCACGTGCTCTAAGAATCGCACTTCCTTCCTCCAAAAGTGACATTTAGAAAATTTAGCTTTAAGGTTATGCGCTTGAAGGGTCTCCAACACTTCCCTAAGATGTAGGGCATGCTCTTCCTTGCTCTTATAAAAGATCAAGATGTCATCCACAAAGACCACCACGAATTTATTAAGGTACTCCCTAAACACCCTACTCATCAAGTCAACAAAGTATGCGGGGGCGTTTGTCAAACCGAAGGGCATTACAAGCCACTCATAGAAACCATCTGGAGTCCTAAAGGCAGTCTTGTATATGCTATCCTCAGTCACTCTCAACTGATGGAAACCAGTGGCTAAGTCCAACTGCGAAAATACTGAGGCGCCAACTAACTGATCGAAGAGATTGTCAACCCTCGGCAGTGGGTGCCTATTCTTCTTAGTAAGCTTATTAAGTTCTCTATAGTCCGCACAAAGTTTAAGGGACCCATCCGCCTTCGTGGCAAATACTACTGGAGCACACTACTCTGATATACTACCTCTTATGAATCCCTTCTCAAGCAACTCCCCTACTTGCTTATTGAGCTCCCTCCTCTCACGAGGAGCCATGTGGCATACTGGCAGAGATACTGGTTTTTCATTGTCTACAAGATAAACACGAAAGTCTATCTCACGTTTTGGGGGTAGACCCCTCACCTCATTGAAGACATCAACATATTAACGGACTATACGAATAGAATGTAAATCATCATTGGATGCGTCAAGTGACTCAAGATAACTAAGCTTCACTGATCCTCTAGGGTCACAAGAAATATCAAGGGTCTTTCTACTACGAGTCAACAATTTTACTACCCTTCGTTCACAATCTAGGATGGCACCATATCTGGGTAGCCAATCCGTCCCTAGAATCAACCCATAGCCCATGAAACCAAGCACAAAAGCATTACATTCAAAACCAATGCCTAAGATAGACAATCTCAAATCCTTACAAACCATGGATAAATAAGCCGACCCACCAATAGGATTTGAGACTACAATGGGATCTACAATAAGACTAGTATTTAAGTGCAGTGTTTCAACTAATGATGTAGAGATAAACGAATGTGATGCGCCAGAATCGAATAAAGTACAGATAGGATGATCAAACAAGAAAATCAAACTTTCGACAGAAATTTTTCTACCTTCTTCCTGTCCCGGAGCCATGAGAGCGTGAACCTGCCCTCCCGAAGTAGAACCTGCCCTCTGCCCTTGCTTCTTAGGACAGTCCTTCACAGCATGACCCGCATCACCACAATGATAACAAGCGAACTTCTTCTTCTTCCTACAGTCTTTCTTCAAATAGTCGGGTTCCCCACAGTTGTGACACTTCCTTTTTTCTTTACCACCTTTCTTTTGTTGTTGGGCTTTCTTTGGATCCTCCTTCTTATCTTGCAGCCTAAAAGTACTTACACCCTTCTCTTCTTCGTGCATGTATGCCATATCAACAAGCTTTTCATACGTAGCCCCCATTGGAATGTGGGACATAACCAAACTGTAAAGCGGTTCATTTAGGCCCTTTGCAAATCTCAACGCCTTCTTGTGAGGCATATTCACCAACTCTAGCCCAAATCTCGCCAACTTATTAAATTCGGTCACATATTCCTTCACGGTCAAGTTTTTCTACTTCAATGTCAAGAACCTCTCCATGTACATACTCTCCTTAGCTTGAGAAAGGAATTTCAAATCAAACCTTCCCCTAAAATCTGCCCACGTCTCCACAGCACGCTCTCCATTAGTAACCTCCCACCAAAACGAAGCTTCGTCCTTCATCAACCAAGCAACCAATTGGACCTTCTTACAGTCGTCCAAATCAAAAATGCCAAACAGATGCTCCACTTCTTTCAACCAATTTCTAGCTTCAACGAACGTTTCAGACCCACTAAAAGGTTTTCCACACATCGAACGAAAGTCTTTACATATCTTGGAGAAAGCATCTACACGCAGAGGAATGACTGGACTGGGGGAGGAGGAGGAGGAACATTGGCCGAACCCGCGGTAGCGGCCCTAGCCTCGAGATATTGACGAAACCAATTGGGTACATGAACACCCTCTGGTATCTCAGAAGCTCTAGATATGCTGAAAAGAAAAAGAAAGAGTTTCAAAACAAGGGAAGCGAAAGAGAGATGTATGAATTGCGGGGATTATGCCTTTAAAGTAAATTTTCCTTGAAAATAGCTTCTTTAAAACAAGTTTTTGAAAATACTTTCTAGGAAAATAATACTTTTGAAAACACTTTTCAAAACTTTTTATCTGTTCATGTAACCATAGCTCTGATACCACGTGTAACACCCCATGTCCATTAATGTCACTCACAAAGGGAATGCATCAATGTCCATGAAGCTTTATTATTGTATAGAACAGATAAATTACAAGAATAAATAAATAAAAAACATAGCGGAAGATAAAACTTATTTCATAGCATCATAACCCAAAACAAGCTTACATAAGTAGTTCCCAAAACCATTACAACAGGATCAATAGTCTTTTCCAAAAACTTCAAAGTACATAAAGAAGCAAATACTTAAATAACATAAATGCATAAATCCCCACTGAGCATAAGCAAAGCCATAAAGATGAGAGAGTCCAAAGTGATACATTTACTCTTTTCAAGCAACTGAAAGAAATCGGCACTAAGCTGTAGTATTCCCTCCTTGCAAACCTGAGGGGGGAAAGGAAAGAAAAAAGGTGGAAACAAACGGGTCAGACATAAAGTCTGGCGAGTCCAGTAATTTTAACAAATAATAGGTAAGGTAAATGATCAAGACATAAATAGGCATCATGATATGGCTATAACTTAGATAAGGTAGATAAAAAGGATGGACAAGATGATTTCGTTCCTAAGTACTAAGACAATCCTACACCTTGGCTAAGCGAACAACCCTCCAAGTACTAACCCCGAAGACCGAAGTCAACATCAGACTAGCACCCAAAGGACTATCCAACTCAACCAACATGTATTTCGTTACACCGCATTTTTGCTAAGTTACACCACATTACTTAATTACACCACACATCTACCAGTCTCTTTTTACTAGAGGTTGATCCCTTCCCACTAACTGTACCCACATGACAAACTTGGTAGTTTCTTGTACCTAGCTGCTATCGTAGGTACCGGCTTGCTCCTACCACCGCTAAGGTACCCTTAATCTACCCATTCGATCGGCTCCCTAAACCCCGTAGGCACCCGTGCTGGCCCCACAGTGGGGTGTATCACTCCTCAAAGTGGCGACCCCGATACTAACATGAAATGCACGACCATACCTACACGATACAACAACGTCTTACCAACCAGCCCGGACCCATGCACGCACATAAACCCGTTGGACTTGTGTTGCCACCGCTATTCACGTTTTGACCTCTTATATTCAAGCCCAGTAAGCGTGCCCCAACCCCGGCCTAGTACCGGGCCCAATTAGATACTCAAACGGGTTACTAGTTGAAACGGGTCACCATCTGACACAAGCCTCCCACCTATGCTTGGTCCCCACTAGGTTTTCACCACTTAACCATTTTAATTAAAATGTCCATGTCTTACACATGCTACGGCTAAGTCAATACTTACATGTCATAATTTACATGTCCTATCTTATTCTGGTTAAGTCCATATTTACATGTCATAATTTACATTTCACCCCACTTAACCCTCTAACCATACCCATGTCTTATTATGGTTAGTATTCTTTAATTCATTCCTTATGACGAACGGTGCATGACCTCTCACATTAGACCGAACACTTTATGGCCGCTGGATTTGCCGGGCGGTTCCAGGCAGTCTTACGCCACAAACCGGGTCTAACCTCGTGTCATTAACCATTACGCCTACAATTCATTCCTTTGACCTCTCACATTAGACATCCAATTGTGACCGCTGGATTTGCCGGGCGGTTCCGGGCAGTCTTACATCACAATTGCGCCTAACCTCGTGTCAAAGGTTCATTAACATCATATTTCACTCATACCCAATTTTCATGTCATATATATCCAATTAAACATATAATCATGTCTATAATATTGCCTATTCCAAATTGTCACTAATTACACATTAATTAGCCTCAATTACAAATTTACAATTTTAGGCAATTTCATCAATTCCATGTAATTCATACCCAAATATGCCAATTTCACATATTATCCAATTATCCAAAATATCCAATTTTCCAAATTTCCCATATTCCCAATATTCCACATCGTTCCCACGTATTCGCATTTACGCATATTTTTAATATAGGCTCGAAGGTAGCCTAGATCCATAAATAAAAGGAATAGGGGTAAGAAGAGAGAATCAATTCATAGAAAATTGGAATAAAACAATATCATGAAATAAAGAGGCATATAGACTGGCATAGAGGCATAATAAAAGATTCAAAATGAATAAACTGATAAAAGGTATGAACTTTACATAGAAACATAGGCATATGATGACATGAATCAAAAAGGTGAAGACTTGGTGAGATTTTCATTACAAACATATATATGAATCATTTTTACAACTTTTTCATGTTACTTTAATCCCATTAAATTTGTGAAAATAACTGTACTCACCTTTCGTGGCTTAAGAAAAGGATTAATGAATTGAAATTGGTGTAGAAACGTTGCGGTGATGTTGATTGATCTTCTTTAATTGTTGTTGAAGCTCTAAACTTTGATTTGAATTGTGTATGAACACTTGAGATTTAATTTAGAGGCGGCGGTTAGGGTTTAAAAGAGGGCTTGACAGCATAATGGTGTCATAGATAATATTTCATGAATTAGGGTTAGATCTTAGGGTGTATATATAGATGTCTAGGATCGATTAGAGCTCTTAGATTAACCCAGAAATCATCAGGACCACTCAGATGCAACATCAGCCCTTAGCGCGAATCGGGCCACGGGTTGACAGCCAAACACCCTAGATCGACCCCTAGTCGACCCAACAGGGCTCGAGTCGACTCCAAAAATGGTGCAGTTCGGCTATTCCCCCTCCCAATTTGCTATTTTGAACTTTTTTTGAATATTTATTTATTTAATTTTTATGTATATCTATATATACTTCTCTCATATGCATACAAACTTCAAGGCTTAATAACATCTTCATAAGGTATCCGTTTTGTGCAAACCAAATGTCTATCTTGACCCAAAATTTTGAGACGAACATAATAGCGCAACCTATTTCACTTAATTCTTCTTCTAAAAATTAAGTATACTTTAATTTGTGAATTTTAATGTTATAAAATTATGAGGTGCTACAAAATATATATAATGGGCCAATCATAAAATCCTAAACCTAATTCACTTTTCCATAAAATAAACCCGCGCCACTCAAACGATTGAAGGCGGAAACCGTTCAAAACAATTTACCGTTCGATCTTCAAATAGGCTCACCCACTCAAAAAAAATTCTGAACGAATATTGTAGAGCTCTACAAGATCTTCATATCCAAAAGGAGTGATCGTTTTTAGTTGAGTATTTGGCTCGATTTTCTGGCCCAAAGGGCCATAGTTCAAAGTGGATTTGGAGCTTCAGGGAGGCGGCGAGTTCGACGAGGGGGTGGCCGGAGGTAGCGCTCGCGGAGGCGCACAAGGTGGCAGGTCTAGATCGAGGTCCAGTGTCTCGATTTTTGCGCGAAGTGGAACCCAAAAAATCGATAGTAGGTTTGACGTGTACTGAGTGGTTAACGAGGAAGAAGGTGATTTAATTTAGTTAATTATTTTATTAATTATATTAATAATGTAGTTAACGCTTAAAATGTCATAACTTTCTCATACGATGTCGGAATCTAGTGAAATAGGAACTGTTGTGATCGTGACAACGTACACTACATTGTAGAGCTAACTGGAAGGAGTTTGGAGCTAGCTATGAATTTAGGTGAAGTGGAACTCAATGTGAGAATTCTAAACTCACATAAAGAGGAGTAATAAAAAAATATTCATGCGATGTAAGAAATTGTGCATGCGATGAAATTGTGTATGCGATAGAATTGTTTATGCGGTGTGCAAAAATTATTGAATATGGGTTTGGCAACCCTATTAAGGAATTGTTGGATCCAATTTTTGTTGATGGCGCAAGCCAAGTCAGGAGAGGGGTAATGTATAAACATTATTCCGGTGCTACAAAATAGCGTCGTTATAATGGCGAATTTTTTTGAAACAACAATGTACAAAATTGTCATGCAAATAAATAATTATTAGTTCATTAAAAATATGTTTTTTTTAGCTTATTTATGCGATGTAGAAAATTTTCATGCAAATAAATAATTATTAGTTCGTTAAAAGTATGATTTTTAACTGATGTATGCGATGTAGAAAATTGTCATGCAAAGAAATAATTATTAATTCATTAAAAAATATGATTTTAGCTTATGGATGCGATGTAGAAAATTGTCATGAGTTGAAATAATTATTAGTTAGTTAAAAATGTTATTTTTAACTAAAGTATGTGATGAAAATAAGAAATGCGACATGCAAACAAAACCGTATTGATATCATGGAATTTTGACTTGAATTGATTAATTAAAATTAACAATTTTAGCGCTAATTAGTTGTAGTTAAAAATAAAATTAACTACGAAATAATGTAATGAAAGTAGAATGATAATAAACATTTATTATTATTTTAGTAAGCGACTAACGATGAAATAACATTATTGTTAATCATTATGTAAGCAAATATTTACTTGTG
This sequence comes from Allium sativum, assembly GCA_030737875.1. Taxonomy (NCBI): domain Eukaryota; kingdom Viridiplantae; phylum Streptophyta; class Magnoliopsida; order Asparagales; family Amaryllidaceae; genus Allium; species Allium sativum. Next base: position 43,901,243 of record CM060915.1, on the reverse strand, counting down.
TGCCAAACTAAATTTGGAAAAACAATGAAGTGAATTATATTTGATTAGTAGTGTGCAACTAAAAATATTTAATCATGCTTATTGATATTCATTACTGCTTATGCATTCATTGATATCCTTGTTAGTTCAACACTTGAACTATTCACAAATCATTTGCATTAGAAGCGTTGTACGAACATGTGACACTCGCATTTCATACGACGTGGATGGACACAGATGGCGCCTTAAATGGCATTGGATATTGAGTATTTATTTATTTATTTATGACTACGTGTGTGCATTGGATGCGAATGATGGTTTCTGGATTAACTGAATAAAACCATAGGATAGAAAGCAGGTATTTGACTATACTGCATAAGCACAACTAGACATACATAGATAAGCATGTGGCTGCTTGATGCTTATATGTTGTGAACCATATTGCATTCATTTATTTGATGCTATACGATGAGAACAATAATTGGAGATCAGGTATACAAGCATATTGATCAGAGAAGAGCAGAGGACATGATTTGGACTTAGTCAAACCTATAAATAAATTTGCAGGATTTAATAATAAACCTTACATAGGTCAGAAGTGGAAAAAATACACATGTCACTCTTGTATAGATACGACACATTGGTCATGATTTAATCCCCCACATGGGTCTCGGGATGATAAATTTCACACATCTCCCTTGGGTTGTATGTAAGTCACAGTGGATTATCACGTGATTTTTAAATCCCACACGGGCATTGGGATGATTTATTTTTACACATCTCTTAGTGTACACATGTTGTATGTATATGCTATTGTTGACAAACTTTTTGGTCAAAGCTGTCACACATGGAATTGGAGAATAGCAACATGCTCAAGCAGCAGAAACAACGTCAGAAGACAAAGAGAGGTTAGGTCGGAATCGCAACATCAACAGGTCCGAAACTCCTATTAGACGACCTCTTTTGGGCCCGAAAACAACTACTACAAAGCCTTTCTCTTGTAACTCTCTGGATTAGCTTCAGGAAGAGCTTTCGTTTGGCTCAATCGGACTTACGGTTTGAAAGTTATGACTGTTTCCGTAAACGCACGCAGGACTTGGATTTTGAGAATTGGCGACATTTCTGTTCGGGTCGCCCCCTTCGGTTCGTGGGCTCCTCCTTGGCTCGCACCCCCTGGCTCGTGAAGCACCTTCCTCGGCTCGTGATGCAACCTGGCTCGGCCCCGCCACCCGGCTCGTGGTGGTCATAGTAGTCACGATCCGCTCGGGGTGCACATGGGGATCACGAACTGGCCCCTGGACCACGAACCGACCCGTGAACCACGAACCGGCCCGTGGACCACGAACCGACCCCTGGACCTGCTGATACACACATAAATCTTGACCTATTCTTAAGGCTACTTGCTCTCCTACTTTTTCGAATTGGGTGCCATGTGCCTCATCACGAACCGATCCTCCCAGAGGTTCTCCTACGGCTATAAATACACCACTACATGGAATTTTGAAAGATCTTTTCGCCATTCTTCTACACGGCTTCCACCATTACTAAGTGCAAGGACTTTGCATCTTCCAACATCTAAATTCTCATCTTGTAATCTCATTCAAACATACAGATCGTGTGTCTACATGTAACTGATTCTTGTAATCTGTCAGTATAACAATAGGATTATAAAGTGGACGTAGGTTACATCTACAGCCGAACCACTATAAAAACCTCTTGTGTTTCCTCTGATTTTACTATTTTCTGCATTCTGTGATCTGTGATCTGCATTTGGGTGTTAGTGCCATTTTTTGGTCTAACAGCTATGATTTATTGGAGCCATTTTAGGCCATTTCCGATTTTTCGGAGTCCTTCGAACAAAGGAGGTTATGGCAAAATTTTCCAAAATTTAAAGGCATTAGCCAAATATTTAGAAAAATAAATAGTTTGGAAGTCATCGAACGAATTATATTTTTATATGAAAATATAAATTAAAATAAAATGAATCGCGTAGCGGTAGTTCGCGTTTGTGACTCGTAAATTCAAATGAGTATACCGTGAGATCCGACCATCAGATTTTCTCGAAATTAAAATCGTTGGGTTCGTTACGAAAAGAAATTTCCAAAAATAATAAATATGTTAAGATCCAACGGTTAGATTAATCATTTATTCGTTCACCGTTCGTTCACAAATCAACTCTGTTTGATTCCAAATTTTGAAAAGTTAAACTCAATTTCTTTATATACACGGATACACACATCTCCAGACAAATTTTCATATATTTTTAACAAATCAAATCTCCATTTCGTTTAACGTCAACAACGTTTATTTTTTTTTAAATTCAATCATTTATATTTTCCGATCGGATTTCAAACCAATAACAACCGAATTTAATTCAAATATTCAACAATAAATATTTGATTCTCGATCAACCCTTCTAAACTAAATTCATATACAAAACTGTCTATTCGATTTTAAATTTCTAATCCAATTCTCAATATAAAATTAATTATTAATAGTTAAATCTCCAATAAATTCCATATTCTAGTTGTCGAAATTTTCTGGGACATTAGAATGTTTTAGAGAAAATGGTTAAACATTAAAAATAACATTTTAAATGTATGTTTGATTCATTATAAAAAAGAATTATGTTTTAGAGAAAATGGTTAAACATTAAAAATAACATTTTTAATGTATGTTTGATTTATTAAAAAAAAGAATCATGCTTTAGAGAAAATGGTTAAACAATAAAAATAACATTTTTAATGTATGTTTGATTCATAAAAAAGAATCATGTTTTAGAGAAAATGGTTAAACAATAAAAATAATATTTTTAATGCATGTTTGATTCATTATAAAAAAGAATCATGTTTCAGAGAAAATGGTTAAACATTAAAATAACATTTTTAATGTATGTTTGATTCATTATTAAAAAGAATCATGTTTTAGAGAAAATGGTTAAACATTAAAAATAACATTTTTAATGTATGTTTGATTCGTTATAAAAAAGAATCATGTTTTAGAGAAAATGGTTAAACATTAAAAATAACATTTTTAATGTATGTTTGATTCATTATAAAAAAGAATTATGTTTTAGAGAAAATGTTAAACATTAAAAATAACATTTTAAATGTTTGTTTAGAAATGACATTTTCATCATGTTAGATTAGAATAAAAAGAAAAACATATTAAACATGTTTTGTTAATAAGAAGGACATTTTATCATGTTAGTTAGATAAAAAAGAAATACATGATTAACATGTTTTGTTATTAGAAATGACATTTTCAACATGTTAGATTAGAATAAAAAGGGTTATATGATAGACGTGCTTTGTTATTAGAAATGACATTTTCAACGTGTTAGTTAGAATAAGAAGAATGATATGTTAAACATGTTTTATCATTAAAAATGATATTTTTATCATGTTAAATTAGAATAAAAGAATCATACGCTAGAATATGATCTTGTTTGATTAAAACATTATTTTTAACATGTTAGTCAAAATCGTTGAACGAATTATATATATATATATAATATAAATATAAATTAAAATAAAACGAATCACGCGCGGTAGTTCACGTTTCGGAATCGTAACTTCAAACGATTATACCAAGAGATCCGACTGTCGGAATTTTCCAAACCTGGAACTGTTGGGTTCATTGTGGAAAGATCTTTCTAACAATATTAAATTTGTTAAGATCCGATGGTTAGATTTCGAGAAACGTGTAATTCAAATTTGGATAAAAACAGCGCCAGGGCCGCATAATAACCTGAAATGTCGTTCGAATTAAATGGGCTATTTTTATATAAATAAAAATAGTGATAAATCGTTATAAAATATTATTAACGATATGAAATAACTAGAAATATATATATTAGAGAATTATTTGAAAAGGCCGAGTTAAATCTCATTTCAAATAATTATTCGATAGTTTAAAGTCGAAGACATTGAAGATGGTGGTTGAAGACCGGTGATCTTCACATCGAATGGACGACTACTAATGCCCTGCATTGGTTAGATCCTAGTAATGGGTTAAAGTGGTAGTTGTCCGGACGTACTTGTTGATTGTTCGGATATGCGAGAACCTCTCTTTCGTATTGGACATATGGGACGAGGAATAAGGTGTCTCCGGTTTCGTTCAGACCCAGAACGGACTTGTAAAGGGATGTGTGTCTGACATTGGATTTCATTCTGTGTTGATTGATTTCTATTAAATATATATCTGTTTGGTGGCGGAGAATTTATTCTCTTTCTTAACACCCTTCTCTGAGATGTACAAGCTTAGTGGTTATATATCGATAGACATCGGTCGCATGGCGTGAACTGTCAATGTGGCATGCTAAGAAGCAAATGATCAAGGCTTTTGTTGAAAAGCAGGGCCTTGTGGTTGATGATCAAAGCACAACTTTATTTAGCATAGCTTTGTGTAAAGCGTTACTTCGCGAGCCTCAAACCCCGGTATGAGTCAAAAACGGGATCATGACTGCAGGTAGTGCATGCGTTTCTTTCTAGCTAGAAGTGGTGTCATGGTATGGAGCCCAAACATTTTTACTTGTGTGGATGATGGATTGCGAGGGCCCTTGGATATTGGTCGCTACTGGCAAAGTGATAGGTCCGATAGGACCGGGAAACATGTATTCAGGAATAATTAATCTACTAACGTATGTGTGGAGCGGCCCTGAAGATCCAAGGGTCCACTGCGGGGGATCCTGAAGCATTCACTAGAGTGTCTCGAACCGGGAGGAGCCATCCCTGGCCTCGACTCATGATGGAAACCCAATTTCCAATACGACATTACGGATTTGATTGTAAACCTATATATGGCGACATGGTATATGGTAACTATGCCATCTAGGATTGATGTATTTAGTTTGAAAGATGTTTTTAAATGACTAGACACTAATAATAATATCAAATAATTATTGTTTTATAGGTATCAATCATGTTTGACCATTATAAGGTAAAACTCTATCCTCCGGTTTGCGTTGCATTGTGTGATGGGACTTGAGTTTTATAATGGTTTCATTTTTATAAAAAGCATTACATTGTTTAAAAGATTTACTTATTTTATGCACTGCCAATCCAATGGAGTAAACCCGTTCCACGTTAGCGGAGTGGTCCTATGATTAGCCTTATTATTAGATAAGTTAAGTAAGATTTTTCATACCAGTCCCATGACTGACTCGTAGTTTGTTTCACTTGCAAACTCGGGTGCCCCTATTTCCACACGGACAGTCGAGTGGTTTGTTTTGCAGATATTTATTTATTGAGAAGGATTATGGATTGAAGATTAAAGCATAGTCCAGAGCATTGATAGGCTTCCGCCGTGTTAGTTTATTGGTCCCGCTACATTGTAAATTAATCTTCCGCTGTAGTATTATTTTTCAATATACTCTGATATATTCTGTACTCTGATGTAACATTATTATGATGTTTATAAAAGTCTTTTGTTATCTTTTCTGATGTGTTGTATGCCCAGATTTAGCGTATGTGGGATTCGAACGGTCTTGGTCGATTTAACGATTCGATTAAGTTCGAGCGAAATCTGTATCATTACACTATACATGTCTAAAGGTGAACAATAGCTCATATAAACTACTATCAAGGACTGACAATTCTTATACAAACAAAACAAAGATGATACTAGTAATCAGATTAAGCAGACTGACTGTTTTGCACTTCTACTAGAATATCTGGATTACAGCAGAATATAAAATCAAGATCAGGTGTAGCCTAATTACATAATAGAAACCTATGATACACCACCCAGAGCAATTTGTTTCACTTGCAAACTCGGGTGCCCCTATTTCCACACAGATAGTTGAGTGGTTTGTTTTGCAGATATTTATTTATTGAGAAGGATTATGGATTGAAGCTTAAAGTTGCTTCCAAAGCATTGATAGGCTTCCGTTGTGTTAGTTTATTGGTTCCGCTACATTGTAAATTAATCTTCCATTGTAATATTTTTATTCAATGTACTCTGATATATTATGTACTCTGATGTAACATTATTATGATGTTTATAAAAGTCTTCTGTTATCTGTTCTGTTGTGTTGTATGCCCAGAGTTAGTGTATGTGGGATTCGAACGGTCTTGGTCGATTTAACGATTCGATTAAGTTCGAGCGAAATCTTTATCGTTACACTATACATGTCTAAAGGTGAACAATATCCCATATAAACTAATATCAAGGACTGGCAATTCTTATAAAAAAAAGATGATACTAGTAATCAGATTAAGCAGACTGACTGTTTTGCACTTTTACTAGAATATTAGGATTACATCAGAATATAAAATCAAGATCAGGTGTAGCCTAATTACGTAACAGAAACCTATGATACACACCCAGAGAAGGAATGCATGTATCATATCAAGAATATAACAATAGGATTAGCCATATCCTAATTACTACCCAAGCGATCGGCTCCCTATTACCCAAATATCATGTTTCCACCCTGGCAGTAGGGTGTATCACTCCCTATTCTGGCAACTTCCATCTACAACAAATATCCGTAGGTGTTTTGACGTCTTAGGTCCCGTAGCCGGACCCATGCACGCTCATGACTCCGTCGGAAACGCGCCCCTAGCTCCCCCAAAACTTTGAACCTCTTATAATCAAATTCAGTAAATCGTGCCTTTACCCCTACCTAGTGCGGGGTACATACCAATAAGGATACTGACTGATATGAGTTTCATACCTTTTGACACAAGCCAATCCGTTAGCATGTGTCCTCGTGTACCAAGGATTTAAGAATCCAGATAACCTGATACACAACAACTAGACTTGGGACCTCTTTAGCTTATTATTATTAAACAAGTGTAACTTAGCAGGTCTAATTTCAATAACAAGCATGGTTGTTAAATTACATTTATCTAAATGTTATTAGTGTACAACGCTTTCCCCAAACAAGCACCTGTCCAGATGTACATATAGATTACAGTAATTCAGTTTACTTAACTTACATCTGGTACTTTCACTTTATAACATGTTCATTACTTAATATCTATATTAAGTCTAATCTAACATGTCTAATACATATGCAAATTTTCATCAATTACATTCCTAGTCTACAACATATACATGCTTATGCATATTATCCATTTACCGTGAGTATATACACATTACCCCTTTTAATCAGTTTACAGCAAGTCTAATGATATGTATATTATCTTTTTTTTAATTTATTTACTCATATACACAGGTTGTAATTTTCCGTCCTTTCCATTAATTAGAACCAATGCCATTTATTTTTATCCTGTTATATACATATATTCATATATATGTTTATGCACTAGACATCACACATTAAGCCAACCACTTGTGGATGCTGGATTTGCCGGGCGGTTCCGGGAAGACTTCTACCACAAGTTGGACTTAACCTCATGTCTTAGCACTGTTATATGTATGTTTACGCACTAGATCTCTCACATTAAATTAACCACTTGTGGATGCTAGATTTGCCGGGTGGTTCTGGGCAGACTTCCACCACAAGTAGAATTTATCCTCGTGTCTAGGTGTGGTTACAATTTTCTATTTATCGTAAATTTAGGCATGTGTATATTTGTCCTTTTTCCCAAAAATTACATGTACCAGTTTTATGCATATTATTCTCAAACTACCACATTTACCAGTTTTATGCATATTATTCTCAAACTACCGCTTGTATTAATTTTATGCATATTATCCTCAAACTACAACATGTATTAATTTTATGCTTATTATCCTCAAACTACAGCATGTATTAATTTTATGCTTACTATCCTCAAACTACAACATGTACAAATTTTATGCATATTATCCTCATACTACGGCATGCTTTAATTTCATTTCTTAAATGGCAACATATATGCATATTTCACATTTCTTAAATGACAACATATATGCGTATTTTACATTTCTCAAGTGCAAAATTTCATTTCTCGAATGACATCAGGTATGCGTAATAGTATCAAATTAATGTTCTTTCCATATTGACGCCAAATGAACATGTTTTCAAACATCAATGCCAAATCAACATTTTTACAAATTTAATAGGTGACTACAATATTCCTAAAATCAACATACTCTTTTTAAATGCTAATTAATATGACATTATCCTTTAAACTACATATTCCCTTTTATGCTAACATGTTCGTCAAATTAAAATATGCGAACTAATGTTGATTACGTATTCTCAAGTCTATGCATTATTGACATATCTATAGATTAATGTCAAATATTCAATCTATGTCATATTATCATGTTCATAACTAAAGTCAAATTTGTGTTCACACATCAACGCCAAAATTCCATCCTATTTAATGCCAATATATTATTCCTTTTGATAAACCCCTATTTGTAGCATAAATTCTAATATTCCTAATCCCCCCCTTTAAAACGTTATTCCACTCTTTTCCGTTCTATGCAAGGCATACAATACTGTAGCTAAACAAACAGCAGAAAGGGTGTAATAACCCGGAAATCCGAGCCAATTTAAATTTTTTATTTTGGCAATTTTATCGAAGTTTGAATATTTAAAATGAATTATTTTAAATAAAATCGACGAGAAATTTATTTTGAATAGAATTCAAACGTATACATTTATTCGAATCGTCGTTAGAATATAAATATTTATTTATATATAAAAAAGGAATTGAAAATGGCGTGGTAGTTCGATAATTCGATTTCAAAATTCAAATGAATGTACCGGGTGCAAAATAAACCGGATTTTAGTGAAACCAAAAATATTTGAATCTAATTGATAATATCTTTCCAACGAATCAGAAAAAACAAAATTTCATAGCGGGAAAAAACAAAAATATTTGAATCTAACCTGATTTTGTTTAAATAGGAAGCATAGTTCGAAAAGCAGTTTTATTTATATAAAACATAGTTTTAAAATTCAGTTTTCCTTTTTGTTTTTGTTTAAATATAAAAAAGAAAAATATTATCTTTGCTTATAGAAGTTTATAATTTTTGTTCAAGTAGTAAGATAAAAATGTAATTTTTATTTTAGGAAGTGAGATAAAGATATGATTTTTATATCATAGGAAGATTAAAAATATGTTTTTTATATTATATAGGTAATAAAAATTCAATCTTTGTATAAAAATAAATATGTAGTAGCGGTGCAAAAATAGAATTTTAATCTATGTAGTAGCGGTGAAAAAATAGAATTTTTATCTATATAGTAGCGGTATGAAAATAGAAATTCTATCCATATAGAGTAGTTATAAAAATATGATTTTTATATAATAGAGAATGTAAAAATGCGATTTTCATATACATAGCAACGATATAAATATGTGATTTTTATGTATGTAGTGGCTACGGACAGTGAAATTGACAAAGGGCGAGCACGACGAAGATTTCTATGTAAGAAGAGTCGAGGCATGGGTTTAGCTTGTTGGTAAGAATTTATCACTTTTAATTTAATTTTCTAGTTAAAATATATACTAGGATGCAGACAGTGTTTAGTAGCACCCGACACCCGTCGTCCACAGACCATGGACGGCTTGTATGCTTGTTTGTTAGATTTTGATGTGTAGTTGATTGTGTGATGTGATGTGAAATGAAATAAAATATTATATAGTTAGAAATATTTTATAGTTAAAAATAGAACTTTAACGTGTATATAAAATAAATATTTATAAACAAATCAGAGATTTGTTTATATACACTGATTTGATTGATATTGATTGGGACGATAAATTTTACACATCGCCCAACTACACAAATAAAATCTGTGTCTGATTGTTTGAAACCCCACACGGGTATTGGGATGATATTTGGCGTACACTAATCCCAATTATTTAGCTGTATGTCGATCGATTGGTCGACAGACTGTGTAAGCGTTAATTATTTATATTTAATGCTTATGCAGTTGTGTGGTGCACTCTGGATGATGGTTGATTATTTATCGTTGTTATTTTATATATGTATTGTAGAAAATCCATATAATTAACATTATATGGTAATTGATTGGGCCTCATTCCAGGTTTGAAATAGAAATATTTGAAATAGGAATATTTGAAATAGAAATATTTGAAATAGGAATTTTTGAAATAGAAATATTTGAAATAGAAATATTTGAAATAGAAATATTTGAAAATAGAAATATATAAAGCCGTGTTGATTAGATTTGCGCCATTTTGACATGAACGATATTTATATCGATTTTATTCAAATTGAAATGAATATTGAAGTGAATTGAAATTCGAATTATATTGAAGTGAATTGAAATTCGAATTAAATTGAAGTGAATTGAAATTCGAATTAAATTGAAGTGAATTGAAATTCGAATTAAATTGAAGTGAATTGAAATTCGAATTAAATTGAAGTGAATTGAAATTCGAATAGAAGTGAAATTCGAATTAAATTGAATTGATTTGAAATTCAAAATAAATTGAAATGATTTGAAATTTGAATAGAATTGAAATTCGAATTTAATTAAAATAGAAATGAAATCGTTTTGAATTGAATTTAAACGAATTGAAATTGAATTGAAATCGATTCAAATTGAAATCGATTTAAAATGAAATTAAAACGAATTTATATTGAAAAATTCAACCTTGATTTGAATTTGAGATGGAAGTTGAAATCGTTTTGAAAATGAATTTAAAACGGTTTTAAAATACATTTTAAAAAGGAAATCGACGAAATATAATATATATATATATATATATTATATAATGGCCTGAATAGAACGCACTGCGCCGCGGCAGTTCGCGAATTTCGACCATTGACTTCGAATGGATATTGCGGGAGATCCGACCGTCGGATTCTCCTAAAACCGGAACCGTTGGGTTCGTATCGAAAAGAGCTTTCTAACAAATATCAGAAATTTGAAATCTAATGGTTGGATTTGGAATTATGTCCAAATCAAATTTGGAAAAGCTCGTTGTAAGTACAGTTCGATGGCCGTTGATGGAAATCGACTGTACGGGCCTTGATAAAATTATTAAAAATAGTGATAATTTGTGTAAAATCATAAGAAATGATTTGTGAAGAATTGGGATGGAAAACTCCATATTTGAAAAGATAAAAATAGATTTTTATCGAAATGAACTAGTTTTGAACTAGAATTATAATTTTATTTATTTCTAAAATAAATAAAGTGGATTTGAAATGGTTTTGAAAATAACCAGAATTTCCAATATATAAAGCGGAAATGGATTTGAATCGAAATTGTCTTTGGAATATTTCGATGTTGGATTTCGTGATTATACAGATATTGTTAAGGAAATTTGAAAGATATATTCATATCGTTATTTCCAATACGATATTTGTTGGTCGTAGAATTTGATATTGAATATAAGCCGATATATTTTCTATTCAGAGCCTTGTATTTAATATCAAATGGGATTTGGGTTTATCATGGATGGTGTCTTCATTAACACTATTCTTGAACCCAGGTGAGAAAAAGATTAAATCTTTTTATTTAGATTTAATGAAGTGTACCAATTAAATAATATTTAATTGGAATTGAATTGGTATTGATTTTTGGGTTTATCGTGAACAGTGTTTTAAATAACACTTGTTCTTTAACCCGATAATTAATGGAACGGATTTTGGGTTTATCGTGAACCGTGTTTTAAATGACACTGATTCTTTAACCCAGTTAAAGATTAAAACTAAGTGGAGTTTTAATGAATCTTTAATTAGATTGAAAAGGTGTGAGAATGGAGTATCACCAGTTTTACTCCATGCAATAGCTAAATCCTTAATTAGATTTGAACGTGAAATGGTAATTGAATTTACCGATAACACCGTGGTGTTAGATATGAAGTATTACCAGTTTTACTTCATGGGATGAATAGGTTGGGATTCGAAAATAAAATAAATGATTACTTCGGTGTGGTTCGCTAATCCCGACTAGTTTGAATTGATATTCGAAGAAGATCAAAGAATAAATTTAAAGAATTTATCTTTGATAAAATTAATGGGAACCTTTTCCAAAATATAAGAATATTTGAATAAAAAGAATATTCTGAAGTGGAATGAGGCGTATGTTGTGTTTGTGTAACACTTTTATAATATATACGCGAGTTATTCAGAAAGACTGGGTTTATCCCATTCTGAAAAACTAATTCGACGTGGTGTCGAAGATGAAGACGGTGGTTGAAGACCGGAGGTCTTCACGTCGTTTGGGTGATTACTGATGATCTTGATTGGGCCGTACACCCAAGAGGAAGGAATCAGTTGGTGGTCGTCCAGACGTACTTGTAGATCGATGGATATTCGGGGTACTAGGTGCCTCCGGTTTTGTTCAGACCCAGAACGAACAGGTAAATGGACTGTGTGTCTGACATTGGATATCATTCTGTGTGATTGATGGATATCAGTTGCATGGAGTGGTTTGCCTGTGTGGCATGCTAAGATGCAAATGATCAAGGCTTCTGTTGAAAAGCAAAGTCTTGTGGTGACGATCAAAGCACGGCCTGTGTGACATAGCTTTGTGTAACGTGAATTCGCGAGCCTCACACCCCGGTTGTGAACCAGAAACGGGAGAGGACATCAGGGAGGACATGCGTTTCCTTCTAGCTAGAAGTGGCGTCAGTGGTTTTACACGCCCTGATGAGTTTGACTTATGTGGTTGTTGCTATTGCGAGGCGCCTCGGATATACCGGTCGTTCTCGAACCGATGGAGTCATTTAGTTGGCTCACCTACGCCCCAAAGGGCGGGGAAACGCAGTGTTCAGGAATTTTAATCCACATCGGTGGACTGGCCCTGACGATCCAAGGGACGATGCATTCTGTTCCTGAGACACGGGCTAGAGCATCTCGAATCGATAGAGGACTATCTTTTGCCTCAGTTCACAGATGGAAATCCAACTTCCAATACGTGACGTTTCGATTTTAGTTGTAATCCTATATATGGCGACATAGTGGGATGGGGCGCTTATGCCGTTTATGATTGATACTTATGATTTGAAGTTGTTATATACACTATACACTTATTATAGTATCAAAAGATTTGTTTTAAACGTATCAAGCATTCTTGGCTATTATAAGGTAAAAACCCTATCCCCCGGCTTGCGTTGCATTGTGTGATAGGACCTGGGTCTTATAATAGCTTCATTTTTCTTTATTTAGCATTGCGCTGTTTGTTTTATGCACTGGTATTCTTGGGAGGAAACCCGTTCCGTGTTATACGGCATGGTCCCTTGATTTACCGAACTTTAAAATGAAGAATAATAACTGTTTTAGTTCTCACACCAGTCCCATGACTGACCTGGAGTTTATTGTTTTAACCTAAACTCTGGGTGCCCTTATTTTGACACGGGCAGCTAGTAGTTTTGGTTTTACAGATTTATATTCACAGGATCCTGATGTACAGCTGGAACGATATCCGGAAAGCTTTGTATCTGTATATCTCCTTCTAGTTGTATTTTGTATTATTTTCCGCTGCTATGTAATTTATTGTAATCTCTGATATTTTGTAATGTATAATATTCATTTATACTCTGTATATTCTTGTATTCTGATGGAATTGTTGTAATTAACAATGAAATGTTCTTCTGTCTACGTTCTATTTTGTCGTGTTCTAAAAACAATCAGGCGTTTCGAACGGACTTGATCGGTTTAGCGACTGATTCGGATCGAGCGAAATTCCTTTTCGTTACAGTGGTATCAGAGCTGTGGTTTACAAAGCTCAGAGAACAAGGCACATTAGAACCATACGAAAGAATTTATCAGAAATTGGATTAGTAATATCCAATGGGATTGACTCGTTAGAGATGGGATCAGTAGTATCCTAGAACGAGTGTGAAGAGTATATTTTTAAAATGAAAACAATCTTTGTTTTGAAAATTTAATTCAATAATTCGCATTTGAATATTTATTTATATTGATTTGGACGATATGGTGTATAGAGATTTTAATATACGTCTGATCCACGTGTATTAGAAGTCTCCCATATACCGGATGGATGTAGAGTCACACTCTAGTCGCCCGGAGATGATTCTGATGATTGTAGCTACATCATCAGAATTAGTATTCGAGTTTCGAAAGTGGGATTTCTATATATTTCCTATTGAATGGTGTGAGAACCAAAATTAGATAGGATATATTGTTGTGAATTGGCATCAAAAATGTGATTTTTGACTATATATCAAAGTTATGAATTTGAAAAGCTAATCAACTAATTGATTGATGGTTGTGTTGTTTGATTATTGGTTGATTAATTAAAATGTTGAACCTTTAGCCAAATTGAACCGAATGTTGAATTGTATTGAAAATTAGTCGTATTTGCATGCATATACATGTACTTACATTGAACAGGTCATAGCAAAGAGGAGAGAACAGAGGAATAAATTTGTTTGCCCAACAAATTGGTACATGTTTATTATATTTCTTGAGTTTTGGGTGATTTTATGAGCCGATTGGCTAGCCGCTTGGCTTTTTTCTTTTTCTTTTGGATTGAAGAAGGCCATGGGAGGCTATATGAAATATCCCGAAGTCCCCGGTGCAGGGGAAGTTATGGCGAAATTTTTCGAAAAATTTAGGGTGTTAGCAAAAATTTTGAAAAATTTGAAACGTTCTTAGAAACTGAAAAGTTGAAGAACTTAAGCCGTAGTGAAAATACTGGAAGTTGAGTTGATTTGTTAAACAACTTTTGGCTTCGTTCCTTTTCGGGGACGAAAAGTTTTAAGTGGGGAAGATTGTAATAACCCGGGAATCCGAGCCAATTTAAAAATTTTATTTTGGAAATTTTATCGAAGTTTGAATATTTAAAATGAATTATTTTAAATAAAATCGACGAGAAATTCATTTTGAATAGAATTCGAACGTATACATTTATTCGAACCGTTGTTAGAATATAAATATTTATTTATATATATATAAAAGGAATTGAAAATGGCGTGGTAGTTCGATAATTCGATTTCAAAATTCAAATGAATGTACCAGGTGCAAAATAAACCGGATTTTAGTGAAACCAAAAATATTCGAATCTAATTGATAATATCTTTCCAACGAATCAGAAAAATCAAAATTTCATAGCGGGAATCAAAAGATATGTCTAGTTGAAAATTCAGAATAGTCGCTATGGAATTATGGCCCTTAAAAATGGAAATTTTGCAAACAACCTCAGATTTCGACGAAACCACTTTTGTTGGATCCGTGATGTCAAGTTATTGCTAGGTTTCAAAATTCGTAATTTTTCGAATCAATATGTAAGCGTGGCAAAGGAAAACGCGTTTGACCAGTTTCAGTTGATTTTAATCGACTGGAAAATGGCAATTTTTCAAACGGTCTCGGAATTCGACGAAATTAGTTTTGTTAAGACCGTATCGTCAATACGAAGCTTGAAAATATTTTTAGGGAATTTTTAAAGTCCGTATGTGGCCCCGGTAAATCGAAAGGCGCGTTCAAATTCAATATATAGAGTTATATTTTGATTTTGACGGAAACTGATCGAAACAGTCGAATCAGCTTACGATACATATCCCATTGTGTTCGAAATGAGGGTAGTTAGCTATGGGCGACAAGCGGTAGGTTTCGTTTCGAGTTCGAAATCAAATGTTAGTTTTTGAAAAATAATTAAAATAAATATATTCTTTCTTCCCCCCTTATCCCCTTTTCTCTTCAAATCAGACCCCCGTCGTTTCTATTTCATTTCAGAAGAAATAACAAAAAATCGATCCATCGCGCGCCCCCCCCCCCAAGGCGGCGCCGTCCACCGCAACACCCCCTGCCGCCTCCACCTTCTTCTTTTCCTCCTTCCCCTCTTCTGAGTCGGCACGCGAGCTTCCCCCCTTTTCCCCAGAAAAACCGCGCCGCCAGCTGATTGGGCCCGTCGCCGCCCTGACACCCTAGCCCCCAACCACCTATGGTCCCGTGCACCTCCTCCACGCGCCCCTCCGGCTGCCGATTGGAATATCCTCCGGCAAGACCCAATTTTTTTAATCCAGAAAAGGAAAAAGTAAGTTTCTTTACCTGATTTTGTTTAAATAGGAAGCATAGTTCGAAAAGCAGTTTTATTTATATAAAACATAGTTTAAAAATTCAGTTTTCATTTTTATTTTTGTTTAAATATAAAAAAGAAAAATATTATCTTTGCTTATAGAAGGTTATAATTTTTGTTCAAGTAGTAAGATAAAAATGTAATTTTTATTTAGGAAGTGAGATAAAGATATGATTTTTATATCATAGGAAGATTAAAAATATGATTTTTATATTATATAGGTAATAAAAATTCAATCTTTATTATGTAGGAGATATAAAAATATGATTTTTATTCATGTAGAGTAATAAAAATACAATTTTTATTATATTACTAGCAAGATAAAAATAGAATTTTTATCTATGTAGTAGCGGTGCAAAAATAGAATTTTTATCAATGTAGTAGCGGTGCAAAAATAGAATTTTTATCTATATAGTAGCGGTATGAAAATAGAAATTCTATCCATATGGAGTAGTTATAAAAATATGATTTTTATATAATAGAGAATGTAAAAATGCGAATTTCATATACATAGCAACAATATAAAAATGTGATTTTTGTGTATGTAGTGGCTACGGACAGTGAAATTGACAAAGGGCGAGCACGACGAAGATTTCTACGTAAGAAGAGTCGTGGCGTGGTTTTAGCTTGTTAGTGAGAACTTCTCACTTTTAATTTAATTTTCTAGTTAAAATATATACTAGGATGCAGACGGTGTTTAGTAGCACCCGACACCCGTCGTCCATAGACCATGGACGGCTTGTATGCATGTTTGTTAGATTTTGATGTGTAGTTGATTGTGTGATGTGATGTGAAATGAAATAAAATATTATATAGTTAGAAATATTTTATAGTTAAAAATAGATTTTTTAACGTGTATATAAAATAAATATTTATAAACAAATCGGAGATTTGTTTATATACACTGATTTGATTGATATTGATTGGGACGATCAATTTTACACATCGCTCAACTGCACAAATAAAATCTATGTCTGATTGTTTGAAACCCCACACGGGTATTGGGATGATATTTGGCGTACACTAATCCCAATTATTTAGCTGTATGTCGATCGATTGGTCGACAGACTGTGTAAGCGTTAATTATTTATATTTAATGCTTATGCAGTTGTGTGGTGCACTCTGGATGATGGTTGATTATTTATCGTTGTTATTTTATACATGTGTTGTAGAAAATCCATATAATTAACATTATATGGTAATTGATTAGGCCTCATTCCAGTTTTGAAATAGAAATATTTGAAATAGGAATATTTGAAATAAAAATATTTGAAACAGAAATATTTGAAATAGGAATTTTTGAAATAGAAATATTTGAAATAGAAATATTTGAAATAGAAATATTTGAAAATAGAAATATATAAAGCTGTGTTGATTATATTTGCGCCATTTTGACGTGAATGATATTTATATCGATTTTATTCAAATTGAAATGAATATTGAAGTGAATTGAAATTCGAATTAAATTGAAGTGAATTGAAATTCGAATTATATTGAAGTGAATTGAAATTCGAATTAAATTGAAGTGAATTGAAATTCGAATTAAATTGAAGTGAATTGAAATTCGAATTAAATTGAAGTGAATTGAAATTCGAATAGAAGTGAAATTCGAATTAAACTGAATTGATTTGAAATTCGAAATAAATTGAAATGATTTGAAATTCGAATAGAATTGAAATTCAAATTTAATTGAAATAGAAATAAAATCGTTTTGAATTGAATTTAATCGAATTGAAATTGAATTGAAATCGATTCAAATTGAAATCAATTTAAAATGAAATTAAAACGAATTTATATTGAAAAATTCAACCTTGATTTGAATTTGAGATGGAAGTTGAAATCGTTTTGAAAACGAATTTAAAATGGTTTTTAAAATACATTTTAAAAAGGAAATCGACGAAATATATATAATATATATATAATATATATATATAATGGCCAGAATAGAACATGCTGCGCTGCGGCAGTTCGCGAATTTCGACCAATTACTTCGAATGGATATTGTGGGAGATTCGACCGTCGGATTCTCCTAAACCCGGAACCGTTGGGTTCGTATCGAAAAGAGCTTTCTAACGAATATCAAAAATTTGAAATCTAACAGTTGGATTTGGAATTATGTTCAAATCAAATTTGGAAAAGGTCGCAGTAAGTACAGTTCGATGGTCGTTGATGGAAATCGACTGTACGGGCCTTAATAAAATTATTAAAAATAGTGATAATTTGTGTAAAATCATAAGAAATGATTTGTGAAGAATTGGGATGGAAAACTCCATATTTGAAAAGATAAAAATAGATTTTTATTGAAATGAACTAGTTTTGAACTAGAATTATAATTCTATTTATTTCTAAAATAAATAAAGTGGAATTGAAATGGTTTTGAAAATAACCAGAATTTCCAATATATAAAGTGGAAATGGATTTGAATCGAAATTGCCTTTGGAATATTTCGATGTTGGATTTCGTGATTATACAGATATTGTTAGGGAAATTTGAAAGATATATTCATATCGTTATTTCCAATACGATATTTGTTGGTCGTAGAATTTGATATTGAATATAAGCCGATATATTTTCTATTCAGAGCCTTGTATTTAATATCAAATGGGATTTGGGTTTGTCGTGGATGGTGTCTTCATTAACACTGTTCTTGAACCCAGTTGAGAAAAAGATTAAATCTTTTTATTTAGATTTAATGAAATGTACCAATTAAATAATTTTTAATTGGAATTGAATTGGTATTGATTTTTGGGTTTATCGTGAACAGTGTTTTAAATAACACTTGTTCTTTAACCCGATAATTAATGGAACGTGATTTTGGGTTTATCGTGAACCGTGTTTTAAATGACACTGATTCTTTAACCCAGTTAAAGATTAAAACTAAGTGGAGTTTTAATGAATCTTTAATTAGATTGAAAAGGTGTGAGAATGGAGTATCACCAGTTTTACTCCAGGCGATAGCTAAATCTTTAATTAGATTTGAACGTGAAAGGGTAATTGAATTTACCGATAACACCGTGGTGTTAGATATGAAGTATTACCAGTTTTACTTCATGGGATGAATAGGTTGGGATTGGGAAATAAAATAAATGATTACTTCGGTGTGGTTCGCTGATCCCAACTAGTTTGAATTGATATTCAAAGAAGATTAAAGAATAAATTTAAAGAATTTATCTTTGATAAAATCAATGGGAACCTTTCCCAAAATATAAGAATATTTGAATAAAAAGAATATTCTGAAGTGGAATGAGGCGTATGTTGTGTTTGTGTAACACTTTTATAATATATACGCGAGTTATTCAGAAAGACCGGGTTTACCCCATTCTGAATAACTAATTCAACGTGCTGTTGAAGATGAAGACGGTGGTTGAAGACCGGAGGTCTTCATGTCGTTTGGGTGATTACTGATGATCTTGATTGGGCCGTACACCCAAGAGGAGGGAATCAGTTGGTGGTCGTCCAGACGTACTTGGAGATCGATGGATATGCGGGGTACTAGGTGCCTCCGGTTTCGTTCAGACCCAGAACGAACTGGTAAATGGACTGTGTGTCTGACATTGGATATCATTCTGTGTGATTGATGGATATCGGTTGCATGGAGTGGATTGCCTGTGTGGCATGCTAAGATGCAAATGATCAAGGCTTCTGCTGAAAAGCAAAGTCTTGTGGTGATGATCAAAGCACGGTCTGTGTGGCATAGCTTTGTGTAACGTGAATTCGCGAGCCTCACACCCCGGTTGTGAACCAGAAACGGGAGAGGACATCAGGGAGGACATGCGTTTCCTTCTAGCTAGAAGTGGCGTCAGTGGTTTTACACGCCCTGACGAGTTTGACTTATGTGGTTGTTGCTGTTGCAAGGCGCCTCGGATATATCGGTCGTTCTCGAACCGATGGAGTCATTTAGTTGGCTCACCTACGCCCCAAAGGGCGGGGAAACGCAGTGTTCAGGCATTTTAATCCACATCGGTGGACCGGCCCTGACGATCCAAGGGACGATGCGTTCTATTCCTGAGACACGGGCTAGAACGTCTCGAATCGGTAGAAGACTATCTTTTGCCTCGGTTCACAGATGGAAATCCAACTTCCAATACGTGACGTTTCGATTTTAGTTGTAATCCTATATATGGCGACATAGTGGGATGGGGCGCTTATGCTGTCTATGATTAATACTTATGATTTGAAGTTGTTTTATACACTATACACTTATTATAGTATCAAAAGATTTGTTTTAAACGTATCAAGCATTCTTGGCTATTATAAGGTAAAAACCCTATCCCCCGGCTTGCGTCGCATTGCGTGATAGGACCTGGGTCTTATAATAACTTCATTTTTCTTTATTTAGCATTGCGCTATTTGTTTTATGCACTGGTATTCTTGGGAGGAAACCCGTTCCGTGTTATATGGCGTTGTCCCTTGATTTACCGAACTTTAAAATAAAGAATAATAACTGTTTTAGTTCTCACACCAGTCCCATGACTGACCTGGAGTTTACTGTTTTAACCTAAACTCCGGGTGCCCTTATTTTGACATGGGAAGCTAGTATTTTTGGTTTTGCGGATTTATATTCACAGGATCCTGATGTACAGCTCGAACGATATCCGGAAAGCTTTGTATCCATATATCTCCTTCTAGTTGTATTTTGTATTATTTTCCGCTGCTATGTAATTTATTGTAATCTCTGTTATTTTGTAATGTATAATATTCATTTATACTCTGTATATTCTTGCATTCTGATGGAATTGTTGTAATTAACAATGAAATGTTCTTCTGTCTGCGTTCTATTTTGTCGTGTTCTAAAAACAATCAGGCGTTTCGAACGGTCTTGATCGGTTTAGCGACTGATTCGGATCGAGCGAAATTCCTTTTCGTTACAAAGGGGATAAGGAAGAGATGTACGTACAAAAAGGAAAAAAAATAACGTATGATCTTATAGGCATTGATTACTTTTCAAAAATATATCTGTTGTCAACTAAACTACTACAACAACGATATTATCTATTTTACTTTAACTTAGAAGAAATCTGAATAATCACAGTAGACTCACCATATTTGCAGATCTAAATAATCTTCCAAATAGTTTTTGTAGAAGAACGTCCACTTTTAATCTTTTTAGTTGTATGAAAGTCTTGTATTTGAATTATCTTCGTAGATTTAGGCTTTAGCAGCATCTCCACCCCCATTGCGTATTTTTGTTTCAGAATAGATTAGAGGCAGAGAGTATGAAGAAGTATTGTGTGTGCAATGGAATGGGAGAGAGATCCACTTATTTATAGGTGTACAAGGATAATTCTAACCTTTAGAAATTAGGTTTTTAATCCAAATCGTACACATAGCGTTGAGTCAGCAAGCGTATTACGTATATGAAATAGTCCAGGTTCAAAATGTTAAATAAATGGAACATTATATCTTCTGATTCATCCTTTACTTTTGAATTTCAAATGTTATGTTTATATAAACATACACATCTTCCTTTATTTTTGCATGTCTTATCTTTTTATTTAATGCAATCATTTCACCATGTTTTCTTTTTTTCCTTATTTCAATCAATTTATCGCATTAATTAACCTATTACTTAATTCTTTTAGCGCATTCATTTTCTTTCTATCGGTTTTGAATTTCAAACATTATGTATACATATATCCCTTTTTATATATTTGCATGTTTCGCTTTTATCAATGCATTCTATTTTCTTTTTAACATATGCATTTCTTTAATTCATTAATTCTCTCTTCTTTTTAAACCATTTCTATGCATGCCTTCCTTTAATTTCATTAATTACATTAATGTTTCTCTCTTTTTACCATGTGCATTAATTACATGCATTTCTTTAAACCATCGCATGTAGCCCAATCTTATTTCTTCTTTTCAACGTATGTGTTTATTTCATGCAATCGTTCACTATAAATATTTTCATTTCTTTTCTTATTAATGTATTTCCCTTTTTTTAACATTATTACATGCACTTAATTGCATTGCATGCATTTCTTTGCATTAATTTCCCTTTTAATGCATGTATTGCAAGCACTTTATTACATTAATTTTCTCTTTATTTTCTTGCTTATATTCATATATTTTTAAACATAATTGCACACATATATATACACTTATCCATTTTTTATTTTTTCTTCCTTAATTAATTAATTAATTAATTAACCCATTAGATAATTAATCCATTAATTACTAAAAATTTGGGTTGTTACAAACATCGTGCAACCCAGCCATACATGACTGGTCATTCATTTAACTTGAGGTTACCAAGCATATTATTATCAACGGTTGTGATCAGCAACCGTTATTGAAAGCATACAACAGCGAATAGAATAAGAAGCAAATGGAATTTCTCTAGACCAGGTGATAATACCCCCAATGGGAATGACCCACTTGTCCATGCTGTCTGCCCAATTTCTGTCAATTCCCGGTTGAGGCGGCTTGAGGTCATGATTATCTTTTTAGAACATTTTGCCAACATTCACTTTGAATGCCACATCGTCAGATCAGTCAAATCACTAATTGACGTCCACAAATACACTCTGGGTGTTAAGCTAAGAGAAGTTTCTTTCTCCACCACCAACTTTGTACATTTGAATAAATCAATGTACGTGACCATCTAGAAATACTCTATCATACATTCATCAGTATATGCTGTCTTGGGACTGGGCAAACCGAAGGCACCATTCTATCAATCCATATTGGGCATTTTCTACCTAGGATTAAGAGAACAACCTTTGCACTTTACTCCATCTTCTATTTTCTTCGGCTAATTTTGGTTCGCAATGCTTATGCCCATACGGAGTGGTTACTAGATAATAAATCTGATTCTAGTCTCCCTGTATTGACAACGGAGGTATAAAATAAACCAAACTTTGATAGCCGGTGATTTAACTATCAAAGGAACATCCATAAAACCAACGATCCTATTTCCAAATGGAAATTTCTATCGATCAAGTATCAAACAATAGTATCCCCTTTTAAATCCATTTCTGATTAATTTATCATTTCCCCATTTCCCATTTTCTCATCTTTTCCCAGATACTTCTCAAAGCATGCTTATGTTCACGATCCTTGGAAAACATTTCCATATATCACAAATTATCCATTTTCCAAAAAATATCTCTTATTACAGTTGGAAAACATTCACATATATTCCCAGATTCTTATTTTCTATATTTATAAAATATATGTTATTAACATTGGAAAACATTCCCATATTCCACTTTTTGTCTACACATTAACCAATTCATTTCATTTTATATGCTTAGAAAATATCTCTGATTTTATTTGGAAAATGTTTCCAAAATCCTTTTTATTTGATTAAACTGATGTTATATAAAGCACTGTTATGATAACTCAAATCATTAATCATTCACTAATTAACTGTCTTACTAACCAATCTTCGATACCGAACCATAACTGTTCCTCCATCAATCATGAAGTCAATCAAGTTGGGGTATAACTACCTCTCAGACCTTAAGTGAACAACATTCTTAACTTCGAAATAGTCAAATCTTAACAAACATTTCTTCAGCAACCCTTGGATTCAATTTAAGAATCCAATTCTTTTACGGAAAACATTGTTTATAACGATAGCGTTATAATATCTACCTCCAAAATATTTAATTTTAAAATATAACTTGTATTCATTGATTTGAATAGATAAATAATTAAATAAATAAGTAATTAATTAAATAAATCTTAATTAAAACGGATAGTAAATAGTACTTCCCCTGAATTCAATATAGTCGAATTTCAATAAATAACTCTTTTTTGAATAATCAATATTTGATTCATATTCCGAACTTGGGAATAAATCTACCATTTCAGATTAATTTAAATTGCCTTATAATATTTCCATTCGCAAAAAATTTGCTTTAAACCATTTTTCACTTCAATCGTAAATAATATTCCTTTATATAATCAAATCCGATTGATTTTATACTTATAAATAACATCTCAAATCCAAATTCCATTTATTTACTTCTATTAAGAATTATTCAAAAAAAATCATTTTTATTTCAAATATTTATAATTTTCTTATAATTGCTTAGCTCAAATCCAATTACAAATATCGGTTTCAAAATCGATTCCCGCTTTTCTACATAAATTTAAACTTGAATTTATATTTCAATTTATCCAAATATAAATATTTCTACTAAATTAATAAACGTCGTTTAAAATCAACCTCTTTTTTATCCATTAAATAAGTTTCTATATTCAAGCCCATTTAAAGTTAAATTACTATTTTGGAAATAAATTTCCTTTTCAAATTTCCAATTCCTTCTCTATATTCATAAATATTTTACGGTATTTAAATACCAAAACTAGGGCCATAGTAATTCAAAACAACATAATTAGTCATAAATTATATAACACATCGTATAATACAATAAATGAAAATAGTAAAATAAATGTTCAGGAATCCAAATGGATCCCTCCAACCTATTTCCCTGCATCCACGGATGTAAATCAAGATAAATAACATTAATTGCACTTCAATATGAATTATCACGGTAAATAGGATCAATATTCAATCAACGATTTATATATATAACCATATCAATAATTTCAACTAATTAATCAACCATTTATTCAAACAACCATCACATAGTGTAAAATTACTCATTTATATAAAAATGTAAATAAGGCAGAGTTAGAGAGTTTACTCATCTTGGTTCACACTTGACAATTCTGATTTTATTTCGTTTAAACTCAAACAGACATTTGATTTTTCTATGAAATTCCAATAACTTTGTTTCCTTGCACATTAGTGCCACAATACATCTTGTTGTTACGATTCCAATGTGACCAGCTTTGTGCCATTCTGTTAACATAAGATCAAGCTATTATAATTATAACCTTATTTGATTTAAATTACATATATACTAATTATAATTAACATTCTTAATCACTGGTTTAAAATTAACCCAGCTGCTCATGTTATCTTCCCTGACATCTTCTGTTTCTTGCTACAGTACTTCAATGGCCATGAAAGAACTTATCTCGCTCCTTCCCCCTTTTCCACTCAATTAAGACCAAAACCAACATGGCCAACCCACTCAACACAAAAATCTCCAATTATTTGTCACCACCCGCCTTCCTTCAATCGCCCATCAAAACCTTTAACATGTTAATCACGTTTAACAATAACTTGCTTACTGACAAAGAGAAGGCATCAACTGCTAAAAGGATTGATCTTTTGAAAAGGGAAAAAGCTCGATATAGTTAAAAGGAAGACAAATTGTTCTAGGGGATTTTACTTGGTACAAGCCATACATATGTGCTTACTCATGTTTAATAATAATAACCCACTCTTAAACCCTCTGCAAATCTCTTCTTCCTCGTTATAAAGCCCCTGGCACTTTTATACTCATGACCATAATAGATTTTTTTAAAGACCCCTTTATCTCCTTCAACCGATCGACAAAACTCAATACCAACTACACCACCATTCTCCTTCCCAAAATCTCTTTACCTCCATCCCCATTTCAATGAACCCAGCCTACACACACAGACCGCGATACTGCCATGTCCATGCACTGTACAGTAATATGAGCGACATCTTTGAACACTTAAACTCACCAAAAGTTACCACCATCTCCAATCGATGCCACAAACCATGTCTATCCTCTAAGACAAACATCGATGCACAAAAAATCCTAGAACTTAAAACCTAGCTCACGGTTGCCATAAGACAACGAGTTAAAATTTCCTCAGGGCCACGAGTAACTACATTCAAACTTTACATTTACCCATGAACTCCAGTCAAATCTTTAAAACACCAAACTGTGCATCAAACAACCCATTCGGTAAACCCTAGCATGCTACATCACAAACGCATCGACTAAACATGCCTCGCGCCTTGCAATAGTCACATACAAGTGGAGAGAGACACGCAGGGGACTCAAAGATCGAGTCGTGTGAATTTAGGAAATTATTTCTGATTTTAATTGGAATATAGAAGGCACGATTTGGATTTTTTAGGGAGGAGTATTCATATTTGTTGAAGGGAAGGAAGTGAAAAAGGGTAAGCTTATTTCTTTTATTATATAGTTTTGAGTGGCTTTTTGGGGAAGCTATAAGTTAGATTCTTAGGTAAGCTTCTCAATTATTTAATTAATTTATGAAGCTTATTCCCGAAGTAACACACGAAAACTACTATAGATGAGCTTTGGTCATGATGAAAATCGTAATCCTAGCATAACTTAATATTCTTGGCACGATGGATTTGGTTTCATCGGATTCCGAGATCTTTTGGATAAACTCCCTTTTTAATTTACAACGTAGGCCAATACGTGTTTATATTACGCACGATCATCAAAATAAATCCAATCGCTCTGAACTGGAAATCTTGCAATAATTAATCACTAGGGATTTAATAAATTTGGCTTCGTTAGAATTGGAGGTCATTTGAAAATTGACTATTCTTAAGTTCCATATTAAATTGAATAAACGATTAAATAAAAATCTAGGCGTTTATGGTTACCGCGGTCACATACGATATCAAATCGATATGAAATTTATTTTCATACAATAATTTAACATTACAGATCCAATGGAACTGATTTCATCGAAAACGGCATTCGTTTGCAACAAGACTATTTTTAAGGCTTAAATAATTCGATAAAATATAAATAAATTCATAAACAATTTAATTTGATAATGATAAATTATTATTACCATATATATCCGAACAGAGCATCATATTGGATTTTAAACTCGATATTTCAAATTAAAACGATGTTCGGATTATTTAAAATCGATTTATATATAAAATAAATCGTCATAATTTATTAACGATTCAATTGCGACTTTCAAAAAAAAAAATATTTTGACATAACTTACAGTCTACCAAACGAAATCTTGATTTTTCTCTTTCATTAGAAAATTATAATCAAATAGATCTAAACATTTCTTGTTTCAAAGAAATCTGGCGTGTATTGAACTCTGTATATTCAATTGAAGTTCAAAACGTTAAATTACGTACTACCATGCCATTACGAGCTAGTTTCAAATTTAAAAATAAATTATACATTCAATCTTTGTTTTAGATAAATAAATTCCTTACGATTATACTTTACATTACCAATACAACATTTAACACTAATTTAAATGTTTTCTATATATATCCTTACGATTATAATTCCTTACGATTATAATTCAATGTAATAATAAATTATTATTACTATATATATCCTAATGGAGCATCATATAACTCCAAAATAAACATATTTTGATTGTATACTCGATATTTAAAATTAAGAAGATGTTCGGATTATTTAAAATCGATTTATATATAAAATAAATCGTTATAATTTATAAACGATTCCATAGCAACTTTCTGAAAATTTTATTTGGACATAACTTACAATCTACAAGACGAAATCTCGATTTTTCTCTTTCATTAGAAAATTATAATCATATAGATCTGAACGTTTCTTGTTTTAAAGAAATCCGACTTGTATTGAATTATGTATATTCAATTGAAGTTCAAAACGTTAAATTACAAATTACCACTACATCACGAGCTCGTTTTAAATTTAAATATAAATTATATGTTCGAACTTTGTTTTAAATAAATAAATAAATTCCTTACGAATATCATTTACATTAATAATACAACATTTAACACTAATTTAAATGTTCTAAAATTAACGGCTAAAAATCTAGGTCGTTACATTCCTTCCCCCTTAAAAGAATTTCACCCCCGAAATTACTGAGGTAAGAAGAGTACTTCAGACACTATTAACTAAGCTAAAAGTCATTTGTTTTACTTCTTAATTTCAATTTTAACAGAACCGATTTGTTTTAGTTATAATATTAATTCATTCTCACAAACGAAAATTTTCAAGAATTCTGAAAATTTTCTAACACCTTAAATTTCCGAATTTTTTTAGCATAGTCTCCCCTATATGAAGTGACTGCTGTGATATCGCAGGGATAACAAATATATATACATCGACCCACTTGGTCGGAAAACAAAATTCAAAATAATTTTTTTTTTGTATTTTTGCGTACGCGTACCTTATATGAGCATCATTTAGCGAACTTGCTTAATTCATAGGAAATTTACGCAGCCAAACTCAAACCAAAGGTTCCAGGTACCTGTACTTACTCAATCCAATATATTAGTTTCAATAATTGACGTTTTAACGATCATTCATTTCTTTAATTCACATCATTTCACTTGGTTTTCAATAATTTTCAATCCGTAGATCCACATTCAATCCATAATCCACATACAACATTCACGCTCATCCAAATTGATTTTAAATTAATTTATTCATTTTTAATTTATAAGCTATTCAATTTAATTTCCAGTACAATTTTAATTAACTTAAGTTTGATTTTTAATCTCTTCGATTTACTCGTACCATTTCAATTTTTACGCAAGTTAAATAAAAATTTCAGAATGCAAATTCCCGACTTTTATTTGCAAATCAGTTTAGAATCATATAATTGTACACATATATTTATAACCATCTATAAATTCAAAACATTTGAATTTTTTTAAAACAACTTGTCCTGTTCAAAAAAAAAATTCCACTAATGAATTATTTTGGTAGCAATCCATCACACAGAAACTTGAAAATGAATACTGATAATGTCGCGATCCATTATCATAATTATTTTCTTGCTACTAAAGTGATTTCAGTTCTTAATTACTTTTAAAATCCATTTAAAACCATACATATTCAAAAATCCTTCAAAGTAATGTAATATTTCTTTCAAAAATACTTTAGAAAATGTCTCTGAACATCCGGGGTTTATATTCTCAAATTCTTGTTTGAACTTAATCTTAGTTCATCTCATTTGTATATATTATCCATATACAAACTATATGTGGTTATATATAGCCATTTTAATACATTATTATTCCATTTGATTGTAATAACAATCAATACATCCATATATTATAATATTTCAGAAATTATTCCTTTTATATCAAAATAATTTTTGGTAAAATTAATTTATTTACCCATTTTAAAACAATACTGTATTGAATTGCTTTGTTCGAGAGTTTAGAAACACATATCGATATAGTTGTACATTCTATATCGACTAGAATTCATAAACCGGTCAACAAACCAGTCAACATAATATAAAACAATTTATATCAAATCTACAAATACACTATCTTGTATAAATACTCAAACTCAATCTAGGGTATTACAAACCCCATCTCTATTGAGTTACGCCATAGAGCCAAGGTTGCTACTCAACCTTCAGCTCTGATACCAAATATAATGGCCCAAATTGCCGTGCCCTTTGAGTTGACTAATTACACCACATGTCCAGTCCAAATTGCATAGAAATACGAAATAATAATAGAAAGAAGTTAGAGGGTGAGAAGTAGAAAGAAAGAAATGTTATAATAGAAGAAATGAAGAACACAAATCTCATAGCGAAACGAATAAAACATATTACGTAATATAACTTTTGAAATACAAATCAGTAACTGTATATACATACCATCGTCAGAGCACAACAAATATTTTTGGAACAGTTATAAACACTTATTTCTAGATACAAATATAGTACACAGCGGAAAATATGATAGTCTATAGCTAACTGATGAAGCCTCCTGCTTCAAGCTCCTCCAAGTGAATCTGTAAAATCCTGACTACTTGACTGTCCATACAAATTTGGGCACCCAACATTTTAGGGTAAAACAAAACTAAATAAACTCTAGGTCAGTCATGGGTCTAGTGTGGCTAAACTCCAACCATTTGATTTAACTTTCAAAAACCCTTTTGTAAAGAAAAGATAATCGTAAGACCGATCCATACATAAACACATATGGTTTTTACCTTACGATAATCTAAAACATTTTTGCTATCAAATTCGGTGATATTATAATAGTGTCTAAATCAAATTTATAGCAATCTAGTGGAAAACTTGCATCTCACGCTCCACATACATAATAGAAAATCAAAAACCATAGGGTGCTTATTGGAGAATGGATTTCCATCTGGGACAACGTATGTGACCACCTTCCGATAGTGTATCTCTAAAGAGGAATACAATGGGTTCAACAAGAACATCTTGCAACCCGGTCACATATGACCGGTCACTCATTTAACTTGAGTGTAGCGAGCATATTATCACCAACGGTTGTGATCAGCAATCGTTACTGAAAGCATACAACAACGAATAGAATAGGAAGCAAATGGAATTTCTCTAGATCGGGTGATAATACACCTAATGGGAATGACCCACTTGGCCATGCTGCCTGCCCGATTTTTGTCATTTCCCGATCGACGAGGCATGAGGTCACGGTTATCTTTTTAGAACATCTTGCCACCATTCACTTTGAATGCCACATCGTCAGATTCGTCAAATCACTAACTGACGTCTACAATTACACTCTGGTGTTAAGCTAAGAGAAGTTTCCTTCTCCGCCACCAACGTGGTATATTTGAAGAAATCAATGTACATGACCACCTAGAAATACTCTATTAGGCATCAATCTATATATGTTGTCCTAGGACTGGACAAACCGAAGACACCATTCTATCAACCCACCTTGGGCAATTTCTACCTAGGATTAACATAACAACCCTTGCACTTAACTCCGTCTTCAATTTTCGTTGACACATTTCGATTCGCAATGCTTATGCTTATACAGAGTGGTTTCCAGATAATAATTAGATCCTGGTCTCCTCGTATTGGCAATATAAAATAAACCAAACTTTGATAGCTGGTGATTTAACTATCAAAGAAACATCCATACAACCAACATTCCTATTTCCAAATGGAAATTTCCATCGATCAAGTATCAAACAACACTAGCCCCTATTATATCCATTTCTAATTAATTTATCATTTCCCCATTTCCCATTTTCTCATCTTTTCCCAGATATTTCTCAAAGCTTGCTTATATCCACGATCCTTGGAAAACATTTCCATATATCACAAATTATCCATTTTCCATTTTCCAGAAAATATATCTTATTACGGTTGGAATACATTTCCATATATTCACATATTCTTATTTTCCATATTTAGAAAATATACGTTATTAACATTGGAAAACAAACCAATATTCCACTTCTTAACTTCTCATTAACCAATTCATTTCATTTTATATGCTTAGAAATTATCTCTGATTTTGTTTGGAAAACGTTTCCAAAATCCTTTCTATTGGATTAAGCTGATGTTATATAAAACATCGTTATTATAACTCAAATCATTGATTATTCACTAACTAACTGTCTTACTAACTAATCTTTGATACCGAACCTTAACCATTCCTCCGTCAATTACGAAGTCAATCAAGTTGGTGTATAATTACCTATTAGACCTTAACCGAACAACATTCTTAACTTCTATATAGTCAAGTCTTAACAAACATTTCTTAAGCAACCCTTGGATTCAATTTAAGAATTCAATTCTTTTACGGAAAACATTGATTATAACGATAATGTTATAATACGTACTTCCAAAATATTTAATTTTAAAATATTACTTATATTCATTATTTTGTAAGTAAATAATTAAATAAATAAGTAATTAAATAATTAAATTTTAGTTAAAACAGAAAGTAAATAGAACTTTCCGTAAATGTGGTATAATCGAGTTTCAATAAATAACCCTTTTCCGAATAATGTAACGACCCGTATTCTACACATCATAGGATTGTAGAATATTTATTTCTTTCCCATGTGAAGTCGTATGGTCATGTAACTTTGGGAAACATCTATTAGAGTCATTTCCCATGCTTATGATTTTTGTCGATTTTTAAATGACCATTTTGCCCCTAGTTGGTACTGTTTTGGCCATAACTTTTGATTGGAAAGGAATTTTGACCTGAAACCACTTCCATTTGATTCGTTTGATGGTTTCTCTTTCCGTAGAGTGGTCACATTAGCCAAACGGACTTACCGTTTGGGAGATATGGCTAAAACAAGGTTTGGAGGGTGAAAAACTGCTTAACCGGACCAAATCGGGTGATTAGTGAGTAGGCCCATAACCCATTTCGGGATTAGGGTTATGGGAGGGCTGAAATGAGATGGAGAATCATTCCATTTCAGTTTTCTAACCTCCACTTATCACCAAGGATCCCTAAAAATGGCCTCTAACCTCTAAATCACCTCCAAATCATCTTTTGGTCAAGGATTTGGCTTAGCAACCCCTAATCAAGGAAGATCTTCACCAAATCAACATAGGAGCTGCTGTTGGCATTGAGATTCACATCAAATCAGAGAATCATTTCAGATTTTAGTTTATTTTGTGGCTAAGGTGAGTGATTTGCATAGTTTTACACTAATTATGGCTAATTGGGGGTGATTAGTGCTAATTAGCGAATTTAAGCATGATAAAATTTGGGAAAAATGTTCATAAATTCCTAAATGATGTTTTAGACCTCTGATATGAGTTTGGGTTAATTTGGTTAAGTTTTGCTAATCCTATCATTAGTTTCACCTAAACATGCTCAATGGGAAATATGGGATTTTGGGTATGTTTGATCCATTTTAACCTATGATATTGATGAGAATGATGTTTGTGGTTGATTATGCATGTTGCTATGACTGTATGAAATGCTTTGTGATTGATTTCAATAGTTAGAATAGTCGAAAACGTCGTCAATTGGCGTAAACCCTTGCTGGAACAGTTTCAGAAAACAGTGCAGGGTTCGGATCGGATCGGATAAGGGGACTCGGATCGGATATGTGGAACTGAGCAAAGAATCTGATCGGATCAGAACCCAACACTTGGGAAAAGTGGCAAAAAGGAAGGCCACGCTAGCTGAACTGGGATCGGATCGGATAGAGGAAAGCGGATCGGATCGATAAGGACGGATCGGATCGAAGAGGACGGATCAGATCGGAAACACAAAGGCGAATCAGAGCGGGAGCATGAAAGCGGATCAGATAGGAGCACATGAAGGGGAGCACGAAGGCGGATCGAAAGCACGAACCAAGAAGGACCCGACCCGGCCCGAAAGGAAGCACCGACCCGACCCGAAGAAGAAGAAGCAGCTGACTCGAACCCAGAGGAATGCCGACCCGAACCGCATCAGAAGGGGGACCCGACCCGAACGGATAAAGAACACCGACCCGAACCGATGACCTGAGGAAGAACCCGACCCGACCCAGTATTGACCAATAACCCGAGATGCAAAGGTAGTCCAATAGGGGAAGTTAGAGCTCAGGATCCCGGAACCAGTTGGGAACCAACGAGTTCACTTCATGGTTGGACTTTGCTGCGGGACGTGTGCTAAGGAGTTGTCGACATTTATAACTTATATTCACCACTAAAGGGAATGATGGGCTACTTATCAGTGCAGTAGGGTCATTACGACCTGAGGGGCAAGGTGATGGTAGCAAGACTACGTTATCAGTGCAGTAGGGTCATTATAACCTGAGGGGCAAGGTGATGCGTAGTAAGACTATGAGCCAGCGCAGATGGGGTGAATAACTCCATGGGGCAAGTGGACATAGTAAGGATTGGTAAGGCTATGAGCCAGCGCAGATGGGGTGAATAACTCCATGGGGCAAGTGGACATAGCGAGGAATTAGTGGCTACGTTATCAGTGCAGTGAAGCCATTTATGACTTCATGGGGCAAAGTGATCGTAGCAAGGAATGTTGGGTGATCGGAGTGGTGAATATCGTATGCTTTATGCACTGAGTGAGAGATGTGAGGATGGATGCTATGCTTGATTGTTTGCCATCATTATGACATGCACACCTCCCCCACCTCCGTATCCTTATATTGATTGATATGACACCTTAGAGTGTTGTACAGTATGTAGTGCTAACTCTTTGGTTGCAGGTCCAGGTTCAGGTATGTTTTAGTCTACCTATTATTGTTCACTTTAGATGCTTATCGCTCATACCAGGCTTTATGTCTGACCCAGAGTTTTATGTCTCCTCTTATTACTCTGGGTGCTCATACGAGCAGACTAGAGACAGGTTAGCTGGTGATGTGCGAGTAGCTGATTCAGAGGCGGGCAGGAGGCTTCCACGTATGATATATATATATATACACACATTCTCCCTGTGTCGTTGGTGGTCGCTACTTGGGCATTAGTAGTGTACCTCATTTATCTTACTTTTGCTTTGAGACAGTTTGAAAGTTGTAATAAGCTGTATTTTGGATTTCCGCTGCTATGATGTTTAGTTCTGATTTTCAGCTTATGCACTGTCTCTCCTGTTTTATGTCAAGTATGTTACTATTATATTTTGTTCTATGCGCTGTGAGACATTCTACAGGTTCTTTGTATGTTCTTTTCCTCCTTCCTTTTTCCCTTCTAGCGACCCGTTCCGTGCTAACTGGACATGTGTACAGCGCACCTTTGGAGTAAATGTCGGTTGGTGCGGGGCGGGCCGTCACACTTGGTATCAGAGCTCTAGGTTGCGTAGTTAACCTAGGGAAAGACACCAGGGAGAGATAGTACGTATATGAGAGCGCGTATTTGTGATTACTTTGGTTTTCAAAGGTTATGTATGTATATACTATTAGTAGTATAAAGATGAAGTCGCACTGCACTAGCACCACTATGGGGTCGTTAATCGTTTCCTTTTTACAGATTAACGATGATCCGAGAGACGAGGGGTGCTGGTAGAGGAACCAACCAAGGGAAAGCCGCTGACATGAGGGCTATGTTTACTAACCTCATGAGAGACATGCTTAGAGAAGTGCAAGGGGCAATTCCCAATCCCGGAGTTGGTGTTGGCCTAGTAGTGCAGGCGCCTAGGGTCGATTTCGCCAAGTTGTGCAAAGATTACACTAATCTTGGTGGGAAGTCGTTCCATGGAACGGAGTCGGCCACAGATGTTCAAGATTGGATGGATAGTTGTGATCGTATCTTTGATGACTTGGGTCTTGAGGATGCGATGAAGAGAAGGCTAGCGTCTCGTCAGCTGCAAGGGCGAGCGATGAATTGGTGGAATGCTATCAGAACAGCTACTCCAGAGGATCAAGTTACTTGGGATCAGTTCAAGGCTCGCTTTAGCGAGAAGTTCATTCCAGCTGCCCAGAAGTCAGTGTTGTTTAAGAGGTTCTTGGAACTCAAGCAGAACGGGAGGGCAGTTTCTGATTATATTGCTGAGTTCGACACTTTGTCGAAGTATGGACTGTCTCTTATCGATACTCCTAAGAAGAAGAATGAGAAGTTCATTACTGGTTTGGATGGATACTTGGGGGAAAGGCTTATCAACCACACCGATGAGACTTTTGAATCGATTGTGGGAAAAGCTTTGAGATCAGAGAGTCTTTACCCTAAGTCAAAGACTGAGGCTGCATCTGCAGAAGGGCCAAAGCCGCAAGCAGGCGGTGGAGGCAAGAATAATTCTCAGAATAAGAGGAAGCAGGACCAATCTAAGGGTGGCCAGAAAAAGAGCAAGAAGGATGTTGAGTGCTTCAGCTGTGGAAAGAAAGGCCATTATGCTAAAGATTGTCGGGCCAAGCCAGTGGATAAGAAGTGCTTCAACTGTGGTCAAGTGGGACATTTCAAGGACAAGTGTCCGCAACCTCTTAAGGAGAAGCAGATTGTGAAAGCATATGCTATTGATGATGTTCCTTCTTCGTCGAATGCCCCAACTGCGGCGGAGAAAGGAAAGAATGTTGTGATTCAAGGTATGCTTTCTATTTATGATGTACCAGTTCGAGTTTTGTTTGATACCGGGGCTTCCCGTTCCTTCATATCTAGTGACCTGGTAGATAGGTTGGGACTGGAACCCGAGATAGTCGATAGACCATTGATTGTGACGAACCCGATTGGTGGTTCGACTAGCCTTAGTATGATTTGCAGGAATTTGGTCTTATCGAGTCATGGATGTATGTTTGTTTGTGATTGCTTTGTTTTGGGCTTTACTGGGTATGGCATTATACTGGGAGTCGATTGGCTCCAAAGATACGGGGTGGTGGTAGACTGTGAGGGCTTTTTGGTGACAGTTAGGGCGGATGATGGGCGGAGGGTAGTGTTTGGTAGTCTACCTAGTGATGGGGTTATGGCTAGTTTTGTAAATTCCCTCGACATCCCGCAGGATGAGTTGTCAGATGTGCCCGTGGTTGGCCAGTATCCGGACGTCCTCGAGGAGGTGACCGGGCTTCCACCACACCGAGAGATTGAGTTCCGTATTGATTTAGTGAAAGATGCCAGACCTATAGTGATGCCACTTCGTCGTATGGCACCAAGGGAGCAGCGAGAGCTCGGGGTGCAAGTTAGCAATCTTTTGAAGAAGGGATTTATTAGAAGGAGTGTCTCCGAGTGGGGAGCACCAGTTGTGTTTGCCACTAAGGCAGATGGTTCCCTTCGTTTGTGTGTGGACTATCGCGAGTTGAATAAGGTGACGAGGAAGAATAAGTATCCTCTACCGCGGATAGATGATTTGTTTGATCAGCTGGAAGGAGCAAGAGTGTTCTCCCAGTTGGACCTCGCGACAGGATTTCATCAGCTTCGAGTAGCAGATGAGAGTGTTCCGAAAACGGCATTTAGGACGCCGTCTGGATTTTATGAGTGGTTGGTTATGCCATTTGGGTTGACTAATGCACCAGCCTATTTTGTGGATCTTATGAATCGAGTATTCAGAGATCAGTTGAATAAGTTTGTTCTTGTGTTCGTGGATGATATCCTTGTTTATTCAAGGACAGAGGAGGAACACAAGGGACACTTGAGGATAGTGATTGAGGTGTTGAGGAAACACCAATTGAAAGCGAAATTCTCTAAGTGTCATTTTTGGAGAAGGGAAGTGAGATTCTTGGGTCATGTTGTTTCCGAGAGTGGTATTGCCGTGGACCCTGCGAAGGTGGCTACGGTACAGGATTGGCCTACGCCCAAGAATGCTACAGATGTAAGAAGTTTCTTGGGATTAGCTGGATATTATCGTAAGTTTATCCAGGAGTTCTCCAAGATTGCAGCACCGTTGACTCAGTTGACTAAGAAGAGTCAGTCCTTCGTCTGGGACGGAGTGTGTGAGGATGCCTTTAAGAGTCTAAAAGAGAGGTTGACGCGTGCGCCAGTGTTAGTCATTCCTAAAGGGAATGAAGAGATGACGGTATACACAGATGCCTGTGGTACCGGACTGGGTGCAGTATTGATGCAAGGAGGTAGGGTTGTAGCTTATGCTAGTCGACAGCTAAAGCCGCATGAGAAGAAGTATCCTACCCATGATTTGGAATTGGCAGCGATTGTATTTGCGCTGAAGATGTGGAGACACTATCTCTTGGGAGAAAGATTCGAGTTGTTTACCGATCATAAATCGTTAAAGTATCTCTTCTCTCAGAAAGATCTGAATCTCCGTCAGCAGAGATGGTTAGAGTTCTTGGCTTCGTATGATTTTGATATCGCGTATACACCTGGGAAGGGTAATGCGGTAGCCAATGCCTTGAGTAGGAGACATGCCAGCTTGGGGGCAATGTTTCTTGAATGGAAGCAACTGGAGTATATCGCGGGGTTTGATTTCAGACCAAGGTGCGAATTAGATCCAGTTATGCTAGCTAGTTTGACGATCAGACCCACTTTAATAGAGCAGATTGGTTCTAGCCAGAGGGACGATCCTAATCTATTAGAAATCATCTCCAAGTTAGAGATGGGTATTGATGAGGAGATGAATGTGTATGGGCTTGATCGGGATGGATGGCTTCGAAAGAATGGAAGACTAGTTGTGCCCAACGTGAATGGTTTGAGAGATGAAGTGCTTAGAGAATGTCATCACTCAAAACTGACTATACACCCCGGTGGTAATAAGATGTATCGAGACATGAGGCAGACTTACTACTGGGAAGGGATGAAAAGAGACGTTGGGAAGTTTATATCCAAATGCATGAATTTCCAGCTAGTTAAAGCCGAGCAAAAGAAGCCTAGTGGGTTATTGCAACCATTAGAAATTCCCGAATGGAAATGGGAGCAAGTCTCGATGGATTTCATCGATGGTTTACCAAGGACTAGATCGGGATATGATAGTATTTGGGTAATTGTGGATCGATTGACTAAGAGCGCAAGATTTATACCAGTCAAATCGACCAGAACGGCAGCCAAGTTGGCCGAATTGTATATGAAGTGGGTAGTGAGATTTCATGGAGTACCCAAAAGCATTGTGAGTGACCGAGACCCGTTGTTCACTAGTGGGTTTTGGAAGAGCTTACAAGAAGCTCTAGGGTCAAGATTACATCTCAGTACCGCATATCATCCTCAGACCGACGGTCAGACGGAGAGGGTGAATCGTATATTGGAAGATCTCTTGAGAGCGTGTATATTGGATTTTGGTGGATCAAGGGATGACCATTTGCATCTAGTAGAGTTTGCATATAATAATAGCTACCAATCTAGTATCGGTATGGCTCCATGTGAAGCTTTGTACGGAAGACCGTGCAACTCACCATCATGTTGGATAGAGACTGGCGAGAAGTTTGTGCTTGGACCTGATGTGGTGAGAGAAACTTCCGATAAGATCAAGATCATTCAGCAACGAATGAAAGCTGCTCAAGATAGGCAGAAAAGCTATGCCGATAAGAGGAGAAGAGACTTGAAATTCTCCATTGGTGACTTGGTGTTTATAAAGATCTCTCCGTTGAAGAGCGTGATTCGATTTGGCAGGAGAGGCAAGTTGGCACCAAGATTTGTTGGCCCATTCCCTGTTCTTGAACTAGTCGGGAATTTGGCATATAGAGTTGGCTTACCAGAGAAAATGGAGGGAGTTCATAATGTATTTCATGTTTCCCAACTAAGGAAGTTCGTTCACGACTCAGATATGACTATTTCACCTGATCAGTTAGAGGACTTCGAAGTAGAACCCGAGGCGGTTGGGAACCGCAAGCCGATTCGTATTGTGGGGCACGATACAAAGCAACTTCGAAGGAAGTCGGTGAATCTAGTCAAGGTTCAGTGGGGCGAGGACGAGAATGATTGTACTTGGGAAACAGAGGAGAGCATTAGGAAGGCATATCCAGAACGCTTTGCCTGGTAAGATTTACTTTGCGATTTAGTTATTCCGCATGCTAGGATAGACTTGTTTTGCTTGCTTTGCGTGGTTGATTGTTGTTTTATGATTGATAGACATGCGGGACCTTTGTGTGTGTTAGGATTAGGGAATTTCGGGGGCGAAATTTCTTAAGGGGGGGAGAGTGTAACGACCCGTATTCTACACATCATAGGATTGTAGAATATTTATTTCTTTCCCATGTGAAGTCGTATGGTCATGTAACTTTGGGAAACATCTATTAGAGTCATTTCCCATGCTTATGATTTTTGTCAATTTTTAAATGACCATTTTTCCCCTAGTTGGTACTGTTTTGGCCATAACTTTTGATTGGAAAGGAATTTTGACCTGAAACCACTTCCATTTGATTCGTTTGATGGTTTCTCTTTCCGTAGAGTGGTCACATTAGCCAAACGGACTTACCGTTTGGGAGATATGGCTGAAACAAGGTTTGGAGGGTGAAAAACTGCTTAACCGGACCAAATCGGGTGATTAGTGAGTAGGCCCATAACCCATTTCGGGATTAGGGTTATGGGAGGGCTGAAATGAGATGGAGAATCATTCCATTTCAGTTTTCTAACCTCCACTTATCACCAAGGATCCCTAAAAATGGCCTCTAACCTCTAAATCACCTCCAAATCATCTTTTGGTCAAGGATTTGGCTTAGCAACCCCTAATCAAGGAAGATCTTCACCAAATCAACATAGGATCTGCTGTTGGCATTGAGATTCACATCAAATCAGAGAATCATTTCAGATTTTAGTTTATTTTGTGGCTAAGGTGAGTGATTTGCATAGTTTTACACTAATTATGGCTAATTGGGGGTGATTAGTGCTAATTAGCGAATTTAAGCATGATAAAATTTGGGAAAAATGTTCACAAATTCCTAAATGATGTTTTAGACCTCTGATATGAGTTTGGATTAATTTGGTTAAATTTTGCTAATCC
Source organism: Allium sativum (assembly GCA_030737875.1). Taxonomy (NCBI): domain Eukaryota; kingdom Viridiplantae; phylum Streptophyta; class Magnoliopsida; order Asparagales; family Amaryllidaceae; genus Allium; species Allium sativum. The sequence goes on along the minus strand of CM060915.1, from coordinate 43,861,470 downwards.
TATCATTAGTTTCACCTAAACATGCTCAATGGGAAATATGGGATTTTGGGTATGTTTGATCCATTTTAACCTATGATATTGATGAGAATGATGTTTGTGGTTGATTATGCATGTTGCTATGACTGTATGAAATGCTTTGTGATTGATTTCAATAGTTAGAATGGTCGAAAACGTCGTCAAATGGCGTAAACCCTTGCTGGAACAGTTTCAGAAAACAGTGCAGGGTTCGGATCGGATCGAATAAGTGGACTCGGATCGGATATGTGGAACTGAGCAAAGAATCTGATCGGATCAGAACCCAACACTTGGGAAAAGTGGCAAAAAGGAAGGCCACGCTAGCTGAACTGGGATCGGATCGGATAGAGGAAAGCGGATCGGATCGATAAGGACGGATCGGATCGAAGAGGACGGATCGGATCGGAAACACAAAGGCGAATCAGAGCGGGAGCATGAAAGCGGATCGGATAGGAGCACATGAAGGGGAGCATGAAGGCGGATCGAAAGCACGAACCAAGAAGGACCCGACCCAACCCGAAAGGAAGCACCGACCCGACCCGAAGAAGAAGAAGCAGCTGACTCGAACCCAGAGGAATGCCGACCCGAACCGCATCAGAAGGGGGACCCGACCCGAACGGATAAAGAACACCGACCTGAACCGATGACCTGAGGAAGAACCCGACCCGACCCAGTATTGACCAATAACCTGAGATGCAAAGGTAGTCCAATAGGGGAAGTTAGAGCTCAGGATCCTGGAACCAGTTGGGAACCAACGAGTTCACTTCATGGTTGGACTTTGCTGCGGGACGTGTGCTAAGGAGTTGTCGACATTCATAACTTCGATTCACCACTAAAGGGAATGATGGGCTACTTATCAGTGCAGTAGGGTCATTACGACCTGAGGGGCAAGGTGATGGTAGCAAGACTACGTTATCAGTGCGGTAGGGTCATTATGACCTGAGGGGCAAGGTGATGCGTAGTAAGACTATGAGCCAGCGCAGATGGGGTGAATAACTCCATGGGGCAAGTGGACATAGTAAGGATTGGTAAGGCTATGAGCCAGCGCAGATGGGGTGAATAACTCCATGGGGCAAGTGGACATAGCGAGGAATTAGTGGCTACGTTATCAGTGCAGTGAAGCCATTTATGACTTCATGGGGCAAAGTGATCGTAGCAAGGAATGTTGGGTGATCGGAGTGGTGAATATCGTATGCTTTATGAACTGAGTGAGAGATGTGAGGATGGATGCTATGCTTGATTGTTTGCCATCATTATGACATGCACACCTCCCCCACCTCCGTATCCTTATATTGATTGATATGACACCTTAGAGTGTTGTACAGTATGTAGTGCTAACTCTTTGGTTGCAGGTCCAGGTTCAGGTATGTTTTAGTCTACCTGTTATTGTTCACTTTAGATGCTTATCGCTCATACCAGGCTTTATGTCTGACCCAGAGTTTTATGTCTCCTCTTATTACTCTGGGTGCTCATACGAGCAGACTAGAGACAGGTTAGCTGGTGATGTGCGAGTAGCTGATTCGGAGGCGGGCAGGAGGCTTCCACGTATGATATATATATACCCATTCTCCCTGTGTCGTTGGTGGTCGCTACTTGGGCATTAGTAGTGTACCTCATTTATCTTACTTTTGCTTTGAGACAGTTTGAAAGTTGTAATAAGCTGTATTTTGGATTTCCGCTGCTATGATGTTTAGTTCTGATTTTCAGCTTATGCACTGTCTCTCATGTTTTATGTCAAGTATGTTGCTATTATATTTTGTTCTATGCGCTGTGAGACATTCTACAGGTTCTTTGTATGTTCTTTTCCTCCTTCCTTTTTCCCTTCTGGCGACCCGTTCCGTGCTAACTGGACATGTGTACAGCGCACCTTTGGAGTAAATGTCGGTTGGTGCGGGGCGGGCCGTCACAAATAATCTATATTTGATTCATATTCCGAACTTCAAAATAAATCAACCATTTCAGATAAACTCAAATTGCCTTATAATATTTCCATTCGAAAAACATTTGCTTTAAACCATTTTTCACTTCAATCGTGAATAATATTGCTTTATATAATCAAATCCTTTTGATTTTATACTTATAAGTAACATCTCAAATCCAAACTCCATTTATTTACTTCTATTAAGAATTATTCAAAAAAATCATATTTATTTCAAACATTTATAACTTTATTTACAATTTCTTATAATCACTAAGCTCAAATCAAATTACAAATGTCAGTTTCAAAATCGATTCCCACTTTTCTATATAAATTTAAACTTAAATTAATATTTCAATTTATCCAAAGATAAATATTTCTACTAAATTAATAAACGTCGTTTAAAATCAACCTCTTTTTTATCCATTAAATAAGTTTCTATATTCAAGTCCATTTAAAATTAAATTACTATTTTGGAAATAATTTCCCTTTTTAAATCTCCAATTCCTTTTCTACATTCATAAATATTTTATGGTACAAATACCAAAATTCTAGGGCCACGGTAATTCAAAAATACACAATCAATCACAGATTATATAACACATCATATAGCACAATAAATAAATATAGTAATATAAATGTTGAGGAATCCAGTTGGATCCCTCCAACCTGTTTCCTTGCATCCACAGATATTAGTTAAGATAAACAATATTAATTTCACTTCAATATGAATTAGCACCGTAAATAGGATCAATATTCAATCAACGATTTACATATATGACCATATCAATAATTCCAACCAATTTATAAACCAATCATCCAAACAATTATCACATACCATAAAATTACTTGTTTATATAAAAATATAAATGAGCCAAAGTTAGTGAGTTTACTCATATTGGTTCGCAGTTGATGATTCTGATTTTGTTTCGTTTAAAATCAAACAGACGTTTAATTTTTCTATAAATTTCCAGTAACTCTATTTCCGGCCACATTTTTGTGCCATAATGTACATCTCGTTGTTACGATTCTAATGTGACCAGTTTTGTGCCATTCTGTTAACATATGATCAAGCTATAACAAATATAACCTTATCTGATTTAATATATATACTAATTATAATTAACGTTCTTAAGCATCGGTTTAAAATTAACCCAGCTGCTGATGTTATCTTCCCCGACATCTTTTGTTTCTCGCTATAGTACTTCAATGGCCATGACCAAACTTATCTCGCTCCTTCACCCTTCTCCACTCAGCTATGACAAAAACCAACATAGCCGACCCACTCAACACAAAAATCTCCAATTATTTGTCACCATCTGCCTTTCTTCAATTGCCTATCAAAATCTTTAACATTTTAATCACGTTTAATAATAACATGCTTATTGACAAAGACAAGGCATCTAGTGCTAAAAGGATTGATCTTTTGAAAAGGGAAAACTTGATAAAGCTAAAAGGAAGAAAAATTGTTCCAGGGGCTTTTACTTGGTACAAGCCATACATATGTTCTTACTCATGTTTAATAATAATAACCCACCCTTAATCCTTTGCAAATCTCTTCCTCCTCGTTATAAAGCTCCACGCATCGTTTATTCTCATGACCATAATCAAATTTTTTTAAACCCCTTTACCTCCTTCAACCGATCGACAAACTCAATACCAACTTCACCACCATTGAAACGTCAAACGACCTAGACTCGCCGATCCCCGAAGAGACGGAGGAGCCCGGATTGGTTTGAGAACACGACGCATCAGAACGCAATCAGATAAACATTTCATTGTTGTTACAACAATTTACATTAGAGTACAAGAATATAACAGAGTATGAATAAAATATATACATTAGAAAATTATCAGAGATTAAATTACAAAGTAGTGGAAAATTAATACAATGCGTAGCGGAAATACATCAACAAATACAACTGAAAGAAATACACGGATATAAAGCTTTTCGAACATTGCTCTAGCTATAAACTAGGATCCTATAAAAAGAAATATGCAAAAACCCAAAACTACTAGCTGCCCGTGAGGAAAATAGGGGGACCCAGAGTTTAGGTTAAAACAACAAACTCCAGGTCAGTCATGGGACTGGTGTGAGAACTAAAACAGTTAAACTTTACTTTAGAAATAAAGTAAATCAAGGACCACGCCGTATAACACGGAGCGGGTTTCCTCCCAAGAATACCAGTGCATAAAACAAACAGTGCAACGCTTTTTGGAAAAATGAAGCTATTATAAGACTCAGGTCCCATCACACATTGCAATGCAAGCCCGAGGATAGAGTTTTACCTTATAATAGACAAACATGCTTGGTACGTTTAAAACAAAAATCATTGGATACTATTATAAGTGCATAGTGTATAAACAACTTCAAATATAAATGTATCAATCATAGACGACATAGTACCCCATCCTACTATGTCGCCACATAGGTATACAACTAAAATAAAAAAGTCACGTATTAGGAATTGGATTTCCATCTATGAGTTGAGGCAAGGTATCATCCTCACTGGCTTTGAGACACTCTAGCAAATGCCTCAGGATCCCCCGTAGTGAACCCTGGTTAGTAGCAGGGTCGGTCCACACTTACAATAATTGATTATTATTCCTGAACACACGTTTCCCGGCCCTATAGGACCTATCACTTGGCCACTAAGGACCAATATCCGAGGAGCCTCGCAATCCATTATCCGCATAGGTAAAAATAAATAAATGTTTGGGCTCCATACCATGACACCACCCATAGCTAGAAAGAAACGTCGTGTCCTCCCTACCGTCCTCATCCCATTTTTGACTCATACCGAAGTGTGAGGCTCGCGAATTAATGCTATACACAAAGCTATGCTACTTGAAGTCGTGCTTTGATCACAACCACAAGACTTTGCTTTTCAACAAAAGCCTTGATCATTGGCATCTTAGAATGCCACACTGACAATTTACGCCATGCAACTGATGTCTATCAATATATAACCTCTAAGCTCGTACGTCTCAGAGAAGGCTGTTAAGCAAGAGAGTAAATTGTCCACCACCAAATAGATATATATTTAATAGAAATCAATCAACACAGAATGAAATTCAATGTCAGACACACATCCATTTACAAGTCCGTTCTGGATCTGAACGAAACCGGAGGAACCTTATTCCTCGTCCCGTATGTCCGATACAGGAGAGAGGTCCTCGCATGTCCGGTCGATCTCCAAGTACGTCTGGATGATCACCACTTATTACCTTGTCTTGGTGTACAACCCAATCAAGACTTCCGTAATCATCCAAACGATGTGAAGAACTCGAGTCTTTAACCACCGTCTTCATCATCGACTTTTAATCATTATATCGGTTATTCAGAATGGGATAAACCTGGTGTTTCCGAATAACCCGCATATTTTATAATCAATAATCAAATGCTATAAAAACACATCATATGCCTCATTCCAATTCAAAATATTTTTTTATTCAAATATCCATATCCATTAGGAAAGGTTCCCATTAGTTTTATCAAATATAAATTCTTTTAAATTTATACTTTAATCTTCCTTTGGATACCAATTTCAAATGATTTTATTAACTAGTCGGGATTATCGAACCTTACCGAAATAATCATTTATTTTATTTCCCAATCCCAACTTATTCATCCTACGGAGAAAAACTGGTAATACTCCATATCTAACACTATGGTGTTATTGGTAAAATTAATTACCATTTCCCGTTCAAATCTAATTAAAGATTTAACTATCGCATGGAGTAAAACTGGTGGTACTCCATTCTCGATCATTTCCCAAATTTGATAATTTAAATGATCACATTCACATTTCAATATAATTAAAGATTCTTTAAAACTTCACTTAGTTTAAATCTTCCAATAATCATTATTTAATGATTATTTAACTTTGGAAACACAAACATGTCACATCGACAATCTACACCGCACCACTGATTTCTGCCAATATATAACCTCTAAGCTTGTATGTATCAGAGAAGGGTGTTAAGCAAGGGAATAAATTCTCCACCACCAAACAGGTATATATTTAGCAGAGATCTATAATACAGTTCGAAATACAATGGTAGACATGTAATCCTGTCTTTAACTGGATTAAAGAACCGATGTCACTTAAAACACAGTTCACGATAAACCCAAAATCATATGCCATTAACTATGGAATCTTCACGGAAAATAGATCTATATATAATCAATGTCAATTTCTGTATCTAACTAATAATATAAATGGAATAATGACAAAGCCTTTTAAATTCCATATATAGTAACAATCTTCCTCCACAGAAGCTCACTTCGATTATTACCAAATCGAATTCCATTCAATTCCAATTTAATATATTAAATTAGAAAACTTTACTTTGGAAAATTTCTATTAAATCTTAATAAAAGATTTATATGTTCCAAGTCACATTTCACTGTTAATCGGGTTAAAGAACGAATGTCGTTAAAAACACAGTTCACCATAAACCCAATTCACATTCCATTTTATTCCAATTACTAAATATAATTGGAAACTCTAATAATCTTAATTAAAAGATTTATTCTTTTCACACAGGTTTAAGAACAGTGTTATTTAAGACACCATTCATGACAAACCCAAAATCCATTTTGATATTAAATACAAGGCTCTAAATAGAAATTATATCAGCTTATATTCAATATCAAAATTTGAAACTAACGGATATCGTATGGGGAATAACGATAAATTTCTATCTTCTAAATTTCTCCACAATATTCGTATAGTCATGGAATCCGATATCGAAATCAACAAAGATGATTTCTATTCAAATCCATTCAAATTTATACGTTGGAAAATTCTGGTTAGATTAAAACCATTCACAAATCCAATTTATTTATTTAAAAACGTTGGATTATCTTTCTAGTTATCAACCAGTTCATTTTGTTAAAATATCTTTTATCTTTACAAACGTGGAATATTTTGTCCAAATTTTTTCCAAATCATTTATTACAATTTTACACAAATTATTAATATTTTTAATAATTTTATCAAGGCCCGTACAGTCGATTTCCAGTAACGGCCACCGAACTGCATCCATAGCAACCTTTTCCAAATTTGATCCGGACATAATTCCCAATCCAACCGTTAGATTTCAAATCTCTTATATTCATTAGAAAGCTCTTTCCGATAAGAACCCAACGGTTCTAATTTTAGGAGAATCCGATGGTCGGATCTTTTGTAATATCAATTCGTAGTGAATGGTCGAAATCCGCGAACGGTCGCGGTGTGGCATATTCTATTCAAGCCGTTAATATATATATATATATATATAATATTTTGTTCAAAACATATTTTATAAATTCGTTTTAAAAACGATTCCCACTTTAATTACAATTTTAAATCAAAATTGTTCTTTATCATTTAATATTTAAATGATAATATTTTCAAAATATCATATTTTGTAATCATTTCCTTTTCGATATTCATTATAAAAGTGAATAAAATCGATATAAAAACCGTTCATGTTAAAATGGTGCAAATCTAATCAACACGGCTTCACATATTTCAATATTTTCATGTCCATCCAAAATCAGACATCAAATTCACATTTTTGTCCTTTACTTAATATTATTTTAAAATATTCGTTATTTTAAAATATTCATTATTTTAAAATATTCATTATTTTTGAACTGGAATCAGACCCAATCAATTACCATATAATGTTGGTTATATGGATTTCATACATCACATGTACATAACAACAATGATAAACCAACATCCATCATCCAGAGTGCATTATACAATTGCATAAGCATTAAATATAAATAATTAACGCTTACAACAGTCTGTCAACCAATCGATTGACATACAAGTAAACAACTGGGATTAGTGTACGCCAAATATCATCCCAATACCCGTGTAGGGTTTCAACCAACAAATACTGAATATTATTTGTGTAGTCGGGTGATGTGTAAAATATATCGTCCCAATCAATATCTGTTAAATGGGTGTACATAAACAAATCGCCCGATTTGTAAGTGAAAATTTATTTTCATTTTCAGGAGAATTTTGTGTCGTTCATATATACGTTTAAAATTATATTTTAAACGATAAAATACTTATTTCAACACTTGACTATTTTATATAGTTCATACATTCCATAAAAATGATATTTTTGTTGTTCAATTTTATTCAACACATGAATATTTTATATAGTTTATTTCAGAAAATTTCGGCATTATAATGGCGTAATATTAGAACCCGAGTAATATATAGCATTACCCCTCTCTTGATACTGGTTCGCGCCATACATAATCATCAATCCACTAAATAAAACCACAATACAATCATTTATCAACACAACCACAATTCACTCCAAACAAACATACATGGTTTGTACAATAAATAGTGTCAGGAGCTACTAAACCCCATCTGCAACCAGGATATATTTAACTGTAAAATAATTTGAGTGATAAGGTGTTCTCACATTGTGTTCAACTCCGTCATTCTTTAAAGGACGGCCCGGATTTGAATTTATCCTAATTCTTAACAAGCTCCAAACTAGACCAAATTAGTCTGGTCTCGTCCCCACGATCGCAATTGATCTAGTTTCGCGCAATTTGGACCTCGTATGGAAAAGATATGACAATCTACGCGTTAATTACAAAATTGGATAATTAAATTAAAATTAACTTAATTATTAACACTTAATATAACGTTTAAAACGTTACCATTTTCTGTTAATCGCCTTCATTGTTTACTGCCCCGTCAAACTGCTGCTCCAAACCCATTTTCTGTCGTCGCGCCACCTAGGAACACCGTGCCTCTGATCTGGACCCACCACGTGACACGCCTTCGAAATCTGCACCTCCCCCGCCACCCCGCCCAACTCGTCGTCGCCCAGAGCCCCAAAATTCTCCATGAACTCGGCCACTTTGGTCAGCGATTTTTCCCAGTATAGTGAATGAAAGTTAATCACCTTGGTATTGATTTAAGGATCACAAAGAGCACTACAATTTTCATTTTAGTGGTTTCAAATTTCATTGTCAAGATTAGGAGAAAAATTGAAGAAAAGAATCGAACTTCATCCGCCGTATATCGCAGGCGACGACGCAAACTAGGGTTAGGGTTTTTCTGAATTCTAATTGGCCCGGGCTATTTATATAAATAATTTATTTTATATTTAATTCCAAAAATACTAGTTTATAGCTACAAACTCCAAATCAAACCCAACGACTGCCAACCCTAGCATAATTCCCCCATTTCGGACACAATGGGATATATTTCATAATCCAATTCGACTGTTTGATTAGTTTTTATTAAAATTAAAATATAAATTAATATATAACTGTCAATATTGATTTCAACATACATTTTAATTTACCGCGGCCACATACTGACTCCGAAAATTCCAGAAAAATAAATCTAGATATGTTTTAATTATATGGTCCTAACAAAACTAATTTCTTTGAATTTGGAGACCGTTTGCAAAATGGCTACTTTTAAGGGCTATCGATTATATTAAAAAAAATATGAATCCCATAGCGACTATTTTAAATTTTAAACTAGAATAAATTTCAATTTATATCATGAAATCTCGATTTTTCACATTATTGGAAAGATATTATTAAACAGATTCAAATATTTCTTGTTTTACTGAAATTCGATTTATTTTGAATCCTGTACATTCATTTGAAATTTTAAATCGAATTTTCAAACTACCGCGCCATTTCGTGTTCGTTTTAAAATTAAAAAAATTATACGTTCTAACTTCGATTCAAATAAATTTTTAGTTGTTATTATTGAAATAAATCGTTTTAAATATTCAAAATCTATTAAAATAGCTAAAATAAAAAATTTAAATTGGTTTAGAAATTCTAGGTTGTTGCAATCTCCCCCACTTAAAATCTTTTTGCCCTCGAAAAGGAACAGATATGAAAGTTGTTTAACTAACCAACTCAACTTTCGTTCTTTAACTTTTCAATTTCTAAGAATTTTTTAATCTCTCAAAAATTTGGCTAACACCCTAAATTTTCAATTTTTTTTTGCCATAACCTCCTTTATACGGACTGATCGGTAAAACCACAACTTGCCTCACAGGGCCCTCATCAACCAAAAAGAAATGAAAAAACCAAGCGACTTGCCAGTCGGCTCATAAAATCATCAAAAACCCAAGAAAATAGTAATCATGTACCTATTTGTCGGGCATACAATTTTATTCCTCTTCTTAACTTCCATGCTATGACTGTTCAATTATATACATGTACATACATGCAATTCTAACAAATTTTCATTTCAGTTCAATATTTGACTCGATTTGGCTGATATTTACCTTTCCTTTATCATATTGGTTTTGATTATTCCAATATTTTAATTAGTCAAACTAATAATCACACAACACAACCAGCAATCAATTAGTCGATTAACTTTTCAGACATATAACTTCTGTATATTCAAAAATCTTTTTTTTAGTGCCAAATCACAAACAATAAAGTCTAATAAGTTTTGGTTCTCACACCAGTCAATTGGAATATATAGATATCACACTTTCGAAACTCGAACATGAATATTGATGATGATATATCAATCATCAAAATTATCTTCGGGCGACTAGAGTGTGATTCTATATCTATCTAGTATATTTGAGGCCTCATATACACGTGGATCAGAGTATATTAAAATCTTTATATACCCGATAGTCCAAAATCAATTTAAAATAAAATACTCAAATACATATAATAAGGTTTAAATTTTCAAAACAATTTTTTTTTTCATTTTTATTTTAAAAATAACACTCTTTGAAACTCATTCTAGGATACTACTGATCCCATCTCTAACGAGTCATTCTCACTGGATATTACTAATCCAATCTCTGATGAATTCTTTTATTTGGTTCTAATGTTTTTTTTCCAAGCTTTGTAAACCAGAACTCCGATACCACGATGAAACAACCCAGACTCGCCGATCCCCGAAGAGACGGAGGAGCCCAGATTTATTTGAGAACACGAAGCATCAGAACGCAAACGCCAAAACATTTCATTGTTGTTACAACAATTTATATCAGAGTACAAGAATATAACAGAGTATGAATAAATAATAAACATCAGAAAAATATCAGAGATCAAATCACAAAGCAGCGGAAAATTGGTACAATGCGTCGCGGAAATACATCAACAAATACAACTGAAAGAAATACACGGATACAAAGCTTTCCGAACATAGCTCCATCCATAAACCAAGGTCCTATAAAAAGAAATAAGCAAAAACCCAAAACTACTAGCCGCCCGTGCGGAAAATATGGGCACCCAGAGTTTAGGTTAAAATAATAAACTCCAGGTCAGTCATGAGACTGGTGTGAGAACTAAAATAGTTATTTAAAACTTTACTTTAGAAATAAAGTAAATCAAGGGACCACGCCGTATAACACGGAACGGGTTTTCTCCCAAGAATACCAGTGCATAAAACAAACAGCGCAATGCTTTTTTGGAAAAATGAAGCTATTATAAGACTCAGGTCCCATCACACAATGTAACGCAACCGGAGGATAGAGTTTTACCTTATAATAACCAAACATGCTTGGTATGTTTAAAATAAAAATCATTTGATACAATTATAAGTGCATAGTGTATAAAACAACCTCAAATATAAATGTATCAATCATAGACGACATAGTACCCCATCCTACTATGTCGCCATATAGGTTTACAACTAAAACTGAAAATCACGTATTGGAAATTGGATTTCCATCTATGAGTCGAGGCAAAGGATCATCCTCGCTGGCTTCGAGACACTCTAGCAAATGCCTCAGGATCCCCCGCAGTGAACCCTGGTTAGCAGCAGGGCTGGTCCACACTTACGTTAGTGGATTAATAATCATAAACACACGTCTCCCCGTCCTATAGGACCTATCACTTGGCCACTAGGGACCAATATCCGAGGCGCCTCGCAACCCATCATCCATATAAGTAAAAATAAATAAATGTCTGGGATCCATACCATGACACCACCCATAGCTAGAAAGAAACGTCGTGTCCTCCCTGCCGTCCTCATCCCGTTTTTGACTCATACTGAGGTGTGAGGCTCACGAATCAACGCTATACACAAAGCTATGCTATTTAAAGCCGTGCTTTGATCATCAACCATAAGACTTTTCTTTTCAACAATTGCCTTGATCATTTGCATCTTAGCATGCCATACTGACAATTTACGCCATGCAACTGATGTCAATCAATATATAACCTCTAAGCTCGTATGTCTCAGAGAAGGGTGTTAAGCAAGAGAAAAATTCTCCGCCACCAAACAGATATATATTTAATAGAAATTAATCAATACAAAATAAAATCCAATGTCAAACACACATCCATTTACAAGTCCGTTCTGGGTCTGAACGAAACCGAAGGCATCTAATTCCTCGTCCTGTATGTCCAATACAAGAGAGTGGTCCTAGCTTATCTGGTCGATCTTCAAGTACGTTTGGACGATCACCTTGTCTTGGGTGTACAGCCTAATGAAGACATCAGTAATCATCCAAATGATGTGAAGAACTCCATTCTTCAACCATCGTCTTCATCGTCGACTTTTAGTCGTCGTATCGGTTATTCAGAATGGGATAAACCCGATCTTTCCAAATAACCCGCATATTTTATAATCAATAATTAAGTGCTATAAAAACACATAATATGCCTCATTCCAATTCAGAATATTCTTTTATTTAAATATTCATATCCTTTGGGAAAGGTTCCCATTAATTTTATCAAATATAAATTCTTTTAAATTTATACTTTAATCTTCCTTTGGATATCAATTTCAAAAGATTTTATTAACTAGTCGGGATTATCGAATCTTACCGAAAAAATCATTTATTTATTTCCTAATCCCAACCTATTCATCCCATGGAGCAAAACTGGTATTACTCCATATCTAACACCACGGTGTTATTGGTAAAATTAATTACCATTTCCCATTCAAACCTAATTAAAGATTTAACAATTGCCTGGAATAAAACTGGTGGTACTCCATTCTCGATCATTTCCCAAATTTGATAATTTAAATTATCACATTCACGTTTTAATCTAATTAAATATTCATTAAAACTTCACTTAGTTTTAATCTTCCAACATTGATTATTTAATGATTATTTGACTTTGGAAAAACAAACATGTTACATCGACAATCTATACCGTACCACTAATTTCTGCCAATATATAACCTCTAAGCTCGTACATCTTAGAGAAGGGTGTTAAGCAAGAGAATAAATTCTCTGCCACCAAACAGATTTATATTTAGCAAAGATCAACAATACAGTTCGGAATACAATGTTAGACATGTAATCTTGTCTTTAACTAGAACCAATGTCATTTAAAACACAGTTCACAATAAACCCAAAATCATATTCCATTAACTATGGAATCTTCACGGAAAACAGACCAATATATAATCGATATCAATTTCCGTATCTGACTAATAATATAAATGGAATAACGACAAAGCCTTTTAAATTCCATATATAGTAACAGTCTTCCTCCACAGGAGCTCACTTCGATTATTACCAAATCGAATTCCATTCAATTCTGATTTAATATATTAAATTGGAAAATTTTACTTTGGAATTTTTTTATTAAATCTTAATAAAAGATTTATATATTCCAAATCATATTTCACTGTTAATCGGTTTAAAGAACGAATGTCGTTAAAAACACAGTTCACCATAAACCCAATTCACATTCCATTTTATTCCAATTACTAAATATAATTGGAAACTCTAATAATCTTAATTAAAAGATTTATTCTTTTCACACGGGATCTAAGAACAGTGTTATTTAAGACGCCATTCATGACAAACCCAAAGTCCAATTTGATATTAAATACAAGGCTCTAAATAGAAATTATATCGGCTTATATTCAATATCAAATTCTGAAACTAACGGATATCGTATGGGGATAACGATATATATCTATCTTCCAAATTCCTCCATAATATCCGTATAGTCACGAAATTCGATATCGAAATCTCTCGGAGATGATTTCTATTCAAATCCATTCCAATTTATATGTTGGAAAATTCTAATTACATTAAAACAATTCACAAATCCAATTTATTTATTTAAAAATGTTGGATTATCTTTCTAGGTATCAAATAGTTCATTTTGATAAAAATATCTTTTTATCTTTACAAACGTCAAATTTTTCATCCAAATTCTTTCCAAATCATTATTATGATTTTACATAAATTATTAATATTTTTAATAATTTTATCAAGGTCCGTACAGTCGGTTTCCCATAATGGCCATCGAACTGCATCTATAGCGACCTTTTCCAAATTTGATTTTGACATAATTCCAAATCCAACTATTAGATTTGAAATATCTTATATTCATTAGAAAGCTCTTTCCAATAGGAACCCAATAGTTCAAGTTTTAGGAGAATCCGATGGTCGGATCTCCCATAATATCAATTCGAAGTCAATGGTCGAAATTCGCAAACGGTCGCTGCGCGACGCGTTCTATTCAAGCCATTAACATAATATATATATATAATATATTTCATTCAAAACATATTTTATAAACTCTTTTTAGAAAAGATTTCCACTTTCATTTCAGTTTTAAATCAAAATTGAATACTCTATATCATTTCAATACTTAAATGATAATATTTTCAAAATATGAGATTTCGAAATCATTTCCTTTTCGGTATTTATTACAAATGTGAATAAAATCGATATAAAAATCGTTCTTGTTAAAATGGGGCAAATCTAATCAACACAGCTTCACATATTTCAATATTTTCGTATCCATCCAAAATCGGACATCAAATTCACATTTTTGTCCTTTACTGAATATTATTTTAAAATATTCGTTATTTTAAAATATACATTATTTTAAAATATTCATTATTTTAAAATATTCATTATTTTTGAACTGGAATCAGACCCAATCAATTACCATATAATGTCAGTTATATGGATTTCATACATCACATGTACACAACAACAATGATAAACCATCATCCATCATCCAGAGTGCATTACACAACTGCATAAGCATTAAATATAAATATTAACGCTTACAACGGTCTGTCAACCAATCGATTGACACATAACTAAACAATTGGGATTAGTGTATGCCAAATATCATCCCAATATCCGTGTGGGGTTTCAACCAACAAATACTAAATATTATTTGTGCAGTTGGGCAATGTGCAAAACTTATCATTGCAATCAATGTCAGTTAAATTGGTGTACATAAATAAATCATCTGATTTGTAAATGAATATTTATTTTCATTTCAGGAGAATTTTATGTCGTTCATATATACGTTAAAAATTATATTTTAAATGATAAAATATTTATTTCAACACTGGACTATTTTATATAGTTCATATATTCAATAAAAATGATATTTTTATTGTTCAAACATTTTATTCAACACATGAATATTTTATATAGTTTATTTCAGAAAATTTCGGCATTATAACGGCGCGATAGTAGAACCGGAGTAATGTGTAGCATTACCCCTCTCCTTATACTGGTTCGCTCCATACATAATCATCAGTACACTCAACAAAACCACAATACAATCATTTCTCAACACAACCAAATTTACAACCACAATTCAATCCAAACAAACATGCATGGTTTGTACAATAAATAGTGTCACGAGCTATTAAGTTCCATCTGCAACCTAGGATATATTTAACTGTAAAATAATTTGAGTGAGAAGGTGTTCTCACATTGGGTTCCTCTCCGTCATTCTTTAGAGGATGACCCAGGTTTGAATTTTTCCTAATTCTTAACAAGCTCTAAACTGGACCCAGTTAGTCTTGTTGTGAAGCTCTCATCCCCACGATCGCAATGGATCCAGTTTTGCGCAATTTGGACCTCGTATGGAAAAGATATGACAATCTACGCGTTAATTACAAAATTGGATAATTAAATTAAAATTAACTTAATTAATAACACTTAATATAACGTTTAAAATGTTACCATTTTCTGTTAATCTCCTTCGTTGTTTACTGCTCCGTCGAACTGCTGCTCCAGATACATTTTCCGTCGCTGCGCCGCCTAGGGCCGCTGTGCCTCCGATATGGACCCACCACGTGATGTGCCTTCGAAATCCGCACCTCCCCCGCCAACCCGTCCAACTCACCGCCGCCCAGAGCCTCAAAATTTGCCACAAACTCGGCCACTTTGGTCAGCGATTTCTCCCAGTACAGTGAACGAAAATTAATCACCTTGTATAGATTTAAGGATCACGAAGAGCATTTCAATTGTTGTTTTAGTGGTTTCGAATTTCATTGTAAGGATTAGGAGAAAAATTGAAGAAAAGAATCGTGCTTCATCCACCGTATGTCGTAGGCGACAGCGCAAACTAGGGTTAGGATTTTTCTGAATTCTTATTGGCCCGAGCTATTTATATAAATAATTTAATTTATTTTTAATTCCAAAAATACTAGTTTATATCTATGAACTCCAAATCAAATCCAACGACTGTCGTGCCTAACGTAATACTCACATTCCAGACACAATGGGATATATTTCGTAAGCCAATTCGACTATTTCGATCAGTTTTTATCAAATTTAAAATATAAATTAATATAACGGTAAATATTGATTTACACATACATTTTAATTTACCGGGGCCACATACTGACTCCAAAAATTCCAGAAAAATAAACTAGCTATATTTTGACGATACGGTCCTAACAAAACAAATTTCATCGATTTTGGAGACCATTTGCAAAATGGCTGTTTTTAAGGGTTATCGATTATATTAAAATATATATAAATCCCATAGCGACTATTTTAAATTTTAAACTGGACATAACTTTCAATTTATATTATGAAATCTGGATTTTTCACATTCGTTAGAAAGATATTATTAAACAGATTCAAATATTTCTTGTTTTACTGAAATCCGATTTATTTTGAATCATATACATACATTTGCAATTTGAAATCAAATTTTCAAACTACCGCGCTAGAGTTCGCTTTATAATTAAAATAAATCTATACATTCTAACTTCGATTCAAATAAATTTTTAGTCATTATTATTTAAGATAAATCATTTTAAATATTCAAAATCCATTAAAATAGCTAAAATAAAAATTTAAATTGGTTCACAAATTCCAGGTTGTTGCAACCATTCTCCTTCCAAAATTCTCTCTACCTCCATCCCTATTTCAATGAACCCAACCTCCACAAACAGACCGCGATACTACAATGTCCACGCACTGTCCATTAATTGAAGTGACATCTTTGAACACTAAAACTCACCAAAGTTACCACCATCTCCTAATCGATGCCACAAACCATATCTATCCTCTAAGACAAACATCGATGCACAAAAAAATCCCAGAACTTAAAATCTAACTCATGGTTGCCATGAGACAACGAATTAAATGTCCTTGGGGTCCAAGAGAAACTACATACAAGCTCGATTTTTACCCATGAACTCCAGTCAAATCTTTAAA
The DNA here is from genome assembly GCA_030737875.1 of Allium sativum. Classification (NCBI taxonomy): domain Eukaryota; kingdom Viridiplantae; phylum Streptophyta; class Magnoliopsida; order Asparagales; family Amaryllidaceae; genus Allium; species Allium sativum. The sequence goes on along the minus strand of CM060915.1, from coordinate 43,844,114 downwards.
ACACCAAATCATGCTTCAAACACCCCATTCGTTAAACCCTAGCACGCTACGTCACAAACACAGCGACTAAAACATCCCTTGTGCCTTGTAATAATCACATAGAAATGAAGAGAGACATGCAGGGGACTCAAAGATTTAGTCTTGTGAATTTAGGAAATTATTTCCGATTTTATTTGGAATTTAGAAGGCATCATTTGGATTTTTTAGGGAGGAGTATTGTAACAACCCGGAAAATCAGAGGCAATTCAAAAAATTTATTTTGGCTGTTTTATTGAATTTTGAATAGATAAAATAATTTATTTTAAATAATAACAATTAAAATTTTATTTAAATCGAAGTTAGAACGAATATATTTATTTTAATTTTAAAAGGAATTAGAAATAGCGCGGTAGTTTGAAAATTTGAATTTGAACTTTGACTGAATGTACAGGATTCAAAATAAATCGGATTTTAGTGAAACTAAAAATATTTAAATCTGTTTAAAAACATCTTTCCAACGAATCCGAAAAATTGAAATTTCATAGCGGGAATAAAAAGTTACGGTCAGTTGAATATTCATAATTGTGGCTATGGAATTTAATATAATATATAGCCCTTATAAATAGCCATTTTGCAAACGGCCTCCATTTTTGACAAAACCACCCTGGTTGGATCTGGAATGTCAAATTATTGCGGGATTCCAATTTTCATAATTTTTGGAATTAATATGTGAGTGTGGCAAAAGAAAATGTGTTTTGTCAATTCAATCAATTTGGATCGACCAGAAAATGGCCATTTTTCAAATGGTCCCCAAATTCGATGAAATTAATTTTATTAGGACAGTATCATCAAAAAATAGCTAGATTTATTTTTTGGGAATTTTTAGAGTTAGTCTATGGCCCTGGTAAATTAAAATTTACGATCAAATTAAATAATAAAATGTTTTATTATTCAATTTAAAGAAATATGGGTTGAAATGATTAAATGGGCTGACGAGACCTAGTCCATTGTGTCTGGAATAAGGGTATTTTGTTGCGGGCGTCACTCGTTGGGTAGGATTTGGAGTTAGGAGCGATATAGGAATTATATTGAAATTAAATGGAATTAAATAAACTAAAAATAAAATAGGAATACGTATAAATACGCGTATATCGTGTAAACCCTAATCGTATTCTTCTCAACCGCCTCTCTCCTTGTCAACGCGATAAATCGCACCAGAGAAAAACCGTATGATCTTCGTAATCTCACAATGAATTCCAATAATTTCTGAACAATAATTGAAGAGGAAGGAGTGTTCTACAAATTTAATGGTTGAGATCCCCTGGAGTTACGGGTATCGATCAGGATTTGGGCATGAAAACCGCCGCTCGCACTGGATTTTTGGTCGGGGTTCACCACCGAGTTCGTCCATCTCCTGACCGGAGGCGTGCCTCACGTAGCCCTACGCCGTGGTGAGATTTGATCGTGGCGAAGTTTACTGTGGAGCTCGCGGTTTTCAACCCTAGGTTCGAACAAAACTGGTTAACGTAGGTTGTTTAAGATTGAAGAAGGAGATGGTATTTTATTTATTTAATTAATTTAATTATTATATTTAAATTGTTGACAAACTTCATAAAATCATATCTCGCTCATACGATAACGAAATTCGATGAAATAGGAAACATTGGGACCGTAAATTCGAGATCTACATTTTAAAACTGACCGGAGAATTTTTGGAGCCTTCTACAATTTTAGAAGAAATAAAAAGCGATGTGAGATTTCTGACCTGAAATTAATTAAATAAAATTATATTAGGTTGCAGACGGAGTTTAGAAACTCACGATACCGTCGTCTACAGACCATGGACGACTTGATTGTATTGTGGTGTGAAATTGATTGTGTTTGTGGTTGATTGATTGTGGATTGAAATGAAATTGTTTGTTTTTGTGGAAAATTCATTATATAGAAAAAATTTGTATTAGGAAAATAAAATCCTTGTATTGCCGCGAGGCCTAATTAGCGCGAGGAGCCGTACTAGGGACAGTGCCGGTTTTGATTACCCTACCGTTATGCTACCAAAAATTTCTGAAATATTAATGTATTGTGAAATATTTATTTTATTATATAAAATTGTTTGAATAATATGAAAATTAGAATTTTATTATATATATATATGAATACAAAAATGATCATAATTAAAAATGAAAATTTGTTCAATAATAAATTTACATTTTTATTGTAAGTTAAAAATGAAACTTAAAAAAATGATAATTAGTTAAATAAAAATGTGTTATATTGAAATTTACATGTTTAATGTAAATGGAACTTTAAAAATGATCATTAGTTAAATAAAAATGTGTTACATTGAAATTTATATTTTTAGATGTAAATGAATCATTGAAAATATTCATTGGTTTGAAATGAAAATATATTAACAATAAAAATTCACATTTTATCGTATATGAGAAAACATTAAGATTTACATGTTTAATGTAAATGAATCATTAGAAAAGATGCATTGTTTATTAAATGTGTTAACATTTAAGATTAGATTTTTTAATGTAATAAAAGAAATGAATAAACAGATTACATTTTTAATGTAATAAAAGAATGAATAAAGAGATTACATTTTTAATGTAATAGATGAATGATTAAAAAGATTACATTTTATTTTGTGTAAGATAGAATGTTTAAAAAGATTTAAGTTGCATAAAATCGTGTTTACATTAAAAATATTTATTGTTTGGAATTATGTTGTAACATTAAAAATTACATTTTTAATGTAAGTAATGATTCATTTACAATATTCATTTTGATAAAAATGTTCTTACATTAAAAATCACATTTTTAATGTAAAGTACGAACCATTACCAAGAATCACATTTTTAACATAAAATATGAATCATTAGCAATATTCATTTTTGAAATGAAAGAGTTAAACATTAAAAATTTACATTTTTAATGTAAAGAGGATTGATAAAAATATTTATAGTTTGATGGAAGGTTAAACATTAAAAATTTACATTTTTAATGTAAAGAGGATTCATATAAAAAGACTATGATTTAATGAAAATGTTTATGACATTAAAAACTACATTTTAATGTAATATATGATTTCATATAAAAGAAATCAATGTTGAAATGAAAATGTTTATGACATTAAAAATTACATTTTAATGTAATATATGATTTCATATAAACGAAATCAATGTTGAATGAAAATGTTTATGACATTAAAAATTACATTTTAACGTAACATATGATTTCATATGAAAGAATCAATGTTGAAATTAAAATGTTTTTAACATTAAAAATTACATTTTTTATGTAATGTAAGATTCGATATAAAAGAGATTCAATATTGGTAAAAATAATTAAACATTAAAAATTACATTTTAATGAAATTATGATTCATTAAAATGATGTTAACTACATGTAGAAAGGAAATGGTTTTGAAATCGTCGAACGAATTAATTTATATATATAAATATAAATTAAATTAAAATGAATCGCGCAGCTGCAGTTCGCGATTTGAAATCATAAATTCAAACGGTTATACCGATCCGATCATCAGATTTTCCCAAAACTGGAACCGTTGGGTTCGTTTTGGAAAGATCTTTCCAACGATATAAAATTTGCAAAGATCCAACAGTTAGACTTTGAGAAATGTGTAAATCAAATTTTGATGAAAACAGCGCCAGGGCCATGTAATGACCAGAAGCGTCGTTAATTTACAAATGGCTATTTTTATATAAATAAAAATAGCGATAAATCATTATAAAATATTATTAACGATATGGAATGAAAAGAAATGATTTTGAATTATATATATTCGTTAATTATTTGAAAGGTTTGAGTTAAATCTCATTTCAAATAGTTATACGACGTTTTGAAGTCGAAGATATTGAAGATGGTGGTTGAAGACCGATGATCTTCACATCGAATGGATGACTACTGATGCCCTGGATTGGTTAGCTCCCAGGAAAGGGTTACAGTGGTAGTTGTGCGGATGTACTTGTTGATTGTCCGGATATGCGAGAGCCTCTCTTCCGTATTGGACATATGGGACGAGGAATAAGGTGTCTCCGTTTTCGTTCAGACTCAGAATGGAGTTGTAAATGGATGTATGTCCGACATTGGATTTTATTCCATGCTGATTGATTTCTATTTAATATATATTTGTTTGGTAGCGGAGAATTTATTCTCTTGCTTAACACCCTTCTCTGAGATGTATGAGCTCAGAGGTTATATATTGGTAGACATCAGTCGCATGGCGTGAATTGTCAGTATGACATGCCAAGATGCAAATTATCAAGGCTTATTATTGAAAAGAAGAGCCTTGTGGTTGATGATCAAAGCACAGCTTTATTTAGCATAGCTTTGTGTATAGCGTTACTTCGCAAGCCTCACAACCCGGTATGAACCAGAAACGGGAGAAGGACCCCAGGGAGAACATGCGTTTCTTTCTAGCTAGAAGTGGTGTCATGGTATGGAGCCCGGACATTTTTTACTTACGTGGATGAACGAAAGCGAGGTACCTCAAATTTGAGTCCCTAGTGGCTCTTTATTTACGCCCCATAGGACGGGGAAACGTATTGTTCAGGCATTACTAATCCACTAACATATTTGTGGACTAGCCCTGGAGCTCCTAGGTGCAGTTGCCACTGATCCTGAGACATGGGCTAGATTGTCTCGAATTCGGTAAGGATGGTCCCTTTCCTTGGTTCATGATGGAAATCCAACTTCCATACGACACCATACGGTTTTGATTGTAAACCTATATTTGGCGACATAGTATATGGTAGTTATGCTGTCTATGATTGAAACATTATGATTGAAATTGTTTTTGCAACATATATACACTAATAATAATATCAAATCCGTTTTATAGTATCTAGCATTTTTGACCATTAGTAAAACTCTATCCTCTGGTTTGCGTTGCATTGTGTGATGGGACTTGAGTCTTATAATGGTTTCATTTTTCTAAAAGGCATTGCGTTGTTTACCGATTTACTTTATTCATGCACTGGCAGTCCAATGGAATAAACTGTTCTGCGTTAGCGGCATGGTCTTGTGATTAGCCTTATTATTAAATAGGTTAAGTAAGATTTCTCATACCAGTCCCTTGACTGACTCGTAGTTTGTTTCACTTTGCAAACTCGGGTGCCCTCTTTTCCACACGGGCAGCCTTGTATCCAGGTTTTAGCAGACTCATTCTGGATAGCTATGGAGCTGAAGATGGATCCTTTCATTTCTATTATGCAGTTCAGAATTCATTTAGTATATTATGTTTGATTCCGCTGCAGACATTTTATATTAAGTTGAAAACTGTATTATGTACTATGTATGATCCTATTATGCTATGTAGCTCTGATGATATATTATTTCCAGTGTAATTTGATGTACATTATCTGCTGTAATTCTATATTTTCTGCTATTATTGTTTATGTGCTATATTCCAATGATTATCCTTGCTTTCGTACTACAGGAGTTTGGGGTTATCACAGTTGATATCAGAGCTTTGGTTAAACTTAGCTTGGAATATAACATATTAACAAACTTGACAGAAATAGAATCAGCGGTATTCTAAGAAGAATAACTCATTATAGATAGGACTAGTAATGTCCTAGAATAAGTATAGCAGAAAAAAATACACCCCTATAGACTCATTTACATTTGAATATATGTTTTATAATATATATTTTGTTGGCCTGACTCTTTGTCTGCTATTTGCAGACATAGTAGAAATGAGTGGCAGAAACAGATGAAGTAATTCTATGGTTCAACAATCTAATGAGCCAATCGTGCTCCCACAACCAGAACCAGATCTAGAATCTCTAGTAATGAAGTATCGAAATCTGGGTGGAGTACAATTCTCGGGCAAAGAACCCGTTATTGAAACACAATCATGGATGCATTCTTCTGAGAGAATTTTTAAAGGCTTAAAGCTGAGAGATTATCAGAAAAGATTACTGGCATCTTGAGGACTTAAAGATGAAGCTTTAATCTGGTGGGAAACTGTTACTGAGGAAAATCCAAAAGGTAATATTACCTGGGATAGGTTTAAAGAAATTTTCAAAGAAAAATTTATTCCTACAGAAGCAACTGAGTGACTATATGATGACTTTTACAATCTGAAACAAGGAGATATGACCATCCAAGAATATCAGAATAAATTCAGTGAACTTTCTTATTTTTCCCCAGAACTAATTCGAGATCCTATAAGGAAGAATTTGAGATTTATCAAAGGACTTCAAAAGAAATACGAAGGTAGAGTACTTGCTCATGTGAATCTTCCATTTTCTGAGATGATACAAATGGCTTATCACTATGAGTACATTGATAAGCAACATGGTTCGGAAGATGAAGAGCAAAGCATTTCTAGCAGCAAAAGGAGGTTTGAAACTGATAGCCCAGAGGCAAGTACAAAGCCTGAGGCCAGCAAGAAGCCTAAAGCTGATAAGAAAAGGGCTAGATCTGGGAAAGAACCGTTAACGACTGCCATATGCAATAACTGTAACAAGCCAGGGCATTTGTTAAGGAATTGCAAATCTTCGAAGAAACGAAAGAATGATGGATCTAAATCCAAAAAAAAGTTTCAAGAGGATAGAGAATGCAATAATTGCCACAAATTAGGTCATATAAGTAGAGATTGCCGACTTTTGAAAGAGACCAAAGAAGCTCAAGTCAATAAAGTGGCAAAAGCTCCAGCACCTTTAGCTAGTCAGCAAAGGCCAGATGTTTTAGAAGGTACTCTTACTGTCAACAATATTGCAGTTAAAGTATTGTTTGATACGGGCGCGTCACAAAGCTGTATCTCAAGCAATACAATCAAGAAGTTGAAGTTAAATCTAAGGAACCTTAAAGAATAGGTTAGAGTTCATAATCCGATAGGAGGTTCTCTTATTCTCGGTATGTATTGTAGAGTGCCTATTTCCTTTTCCCGTTACCAGTTTTCTTTTAATTTGATCGTTATGGTTTTTTTGAATTTGACATCATTCTTTGGCTGGATTGGTTAACCAAATATGAGGCTGAAGTTAAATATGCAGAAAGAGATGTCAGAATTAAAACAAAGCTTACCAATGTTGTTATACACTGCATAGGCTCAGATTCAAACAGAAAAGGATTTTGGGCTACTCTTGAGGTTTCTCCCACTGCCATTGCAGATATTCCTGTTGTTAAGAATTATGCGGATGTGTTCGAAGAAGTTGATAGCTTACCTCCGTGGAGAGAAATTGACTTCAGGATTGATCTAGTTCTGAATGCAAGGCCCGTCGTACATCCTATTTGAAGAATGACATGGAAAGAGAAAGAAGAGTTGGGTAATCAAACTAAACAGCTTTCATGAAAAGGTCTGATCAGGCCTAGCTTTTCAAATTGGGGTGCAGCAGTAATGTTTGTTCCAAAGTCAGACGGTATTCTTAGACTGTGTGTGGATTACAAAGATTTAAATAAGTAGACACTCAAGAATAAATATCCATTGCCCTGTATAGATGATTTATTGGATCGTTTGAATGGAGCGAAAGTGTTTTCTAGAATGGACCTAGCTACAGGTTTCCATCAACTGCGGATTGCCGAAGAATGTGTTCCTTTGACAGCTTTCAGAGGTCCAAACATATTTTATGAATGGTTAGCAATCCCGTTCGGTATGCAGTGCTCCTACTTATTTTGTAAATCTGATGAATTGGGATTCTGCAATGTCCCAAATAAATTTGTGCTGGTTTTCATCGACGACATTTTAATCTTCTCTAAATCAACTGCTGAGCATGAAAAACATTTGGAACAAGTTTTAGAAATTCCGAGAAAGAATGTATTAAAAGCCAAATTTTCTAAATGCATATTCTGGCAAGAAGAAGTGAAGTTCCTCGGTCATGTAGTACGGAAGGAAGGAATTTCGGTGGATCCAAGCAAAATCACAGCCATTCAAGATTGGAAGCAGCCTAGCACGCCTACAGAAGTCAGAAGTTTCCTAGGGTTGGCTGGCTATTATCAAAAATTCGTTAAAGATTTTTTGAAACTATCTTGTCCGTTAATGAAGCTTACAAAGAAGCATACAAAGTGTAATTGGATACCTGAATGCGAGGCAGCTTTCTAGGAGCTGAAATTGAGGTTGACTACTGCTCTAGTGTTGACCATTATTGATGGAAATCAAGATTTGAAATTCTACTATTGAAGGTTTTGGTGCGATACTAATGGAAAGAGGCAAAGTAGTTGCTTATGGTAGCAATCAGTTGAAGCCGCATGAAAAAAGATACCCCGCTCATGATCTTGAGTTGATCGCCATCGTGTTTACTTTAAAGATATGGAGGCATTATCTTTTGGGTGAGAAGTTCGAATTATATACAGATCATAAATCCTTAAAGTATTTGTTCACCCAAAGGGACTTGAATTTGAGGCAACAACATTGGTTAGAATTTCTTGCAGCCTATGATCTGGACATCTTGTATACTCCAGGGAAAGCCAATGTTGTAGCCGATGCGCTCAGCAAGAAGAATTCGGTCATCTCTAATCTTGTCATCGCCAATTTTATCATTACACCTTCATGGATGGACAAAATCTCCGCTCTTCAGAAAGATGATGAATTTATTCAGAGAATTAGTAAAAGAGTTCGGGAAGGTGAACCCTCGAGTTTCCAAATAGATAACAAAGGAGTTCTAAGGTTAAAAGGCCGAATTTGTGTCCCGAATAACCCTGAGCTCAGAAGGGAAGTGATGGATGAATGTCATAAATCCAAGCTTTGTATCCATCCAGGGGTGAGTAAGAGGTATCATGATCTCAAGCGCACGTTCTGGTAGAAATCTATGAAAAGAGACATTTCCATTTATGTTAGCAGGTGCTCTACTTGCCAACATGTTAAGAGTAATCAGCAAAAACCTGCCGGTTTGTTACAACCACTTGAGGTTCCAAATTGGAAGTGGGATCAAATTTCCAAGGATTTCATTGATGGCTTCCCCCGAACTAGAAAAGGTAATGATAGTATTTGGATGATCGTAGACCATTTCACGAAGTTTGCCCATTTTATTCCTGTTGGATCAACTAGAACAGCACAAAGTCTAGCGAAAGTTTATTTCAAAGAAATCCTTAGACTACATGGAGTTCCCAGTAGTATTGTTAGCGACTGTGATCCGATATTCACTAGTAATTTCCGGGAAGCATTCCAGGAAGAGCTGGGAACAAAGTTAGATCTGAGCACCGCATATCATCCTCGAACAGATGGCCAGAATGAGTAAGTGAACCGTATACTGGAAGACTTGTTGCGAGCATGTATTCTTGACTTTGGCGGATCATGGGAAGATCACTTGCATTTGGTCGAGTTCTCTTATAATAACAGTTACCAAGCAAGCTTGCAAATGTTGCCAGTCGAAGCATTGTATGGCAGACCATGTAGATCTCCCGCATGTTGGGTAGAACCAGGCAATAAACTAGTAATGGGTCCCGACATGATTCGAGAAGCTTCAGATAAAGTTGATTTCATTAAGAAGCGATTACTAATAGCTCAGAGCCGACAGAAAAGTTATGCAGATTCAAGAAGAAGGAATTTAGAATTTGCTGTTGGTGATTATGTATACTTGAGAGTTTCTCCATTAAGAGGAGTAGTTCGTTTTGAGAATACTGGGAAGTTGGCTCCTAGATTCATTGGTCCATTACCTATTCTAGAAAGAATTGGAACTCTCGCTTATAGGGTTCAGTTTCCTGACTGATTGCCAGGGGTACATGATGTATTCCATGTGTCTCAACTTCGAAAGCATGTACATGATCCAGACTTGATTGTGGAAGAAGCAGCACAGCAGATTTGGAGATTACCCTGAACTTATCAGTAAGAAGGGAGCCGGTAAAGATCATTGGCAAAGAAACCCGAGTTTTGAGGAACAAAAGAATTCATCTAGTTAAAGTGCAGTGGAGCGGAGATCCTAGAGACTGTACATGGGAGACCAAGGATAGCATCAAACTGGCTTATCCCCAGTGCAGAGTGGATATCTCTGATTAGCTCTAGTGCAAGGTACATTTACAATATTTTGCATTTTCCGTTTTGTTTCCTACTTTACTGTTGTTTCCTTTTCGGGGACGAAAAGTTTTTAAGTGGGGGAGATTGTAACAAGCCCGAAAATCAAAGCCAATTTAAAAAATTTATTTTGGCTATTTTATTGAATTTTGAATAGTTAAAATAGTTTATTTTAAATAATAACAATTAAAAATTTATTTAAATCGAAGTTACAACGAATATATTTATTTAATTTTAAAAGGAATTAAAATAGCGCGGCAATTTGAAAATTTGAATTTGAACTTTGACTAAATGTACAGGATTCAAAATAAATCAGATTTTTGTGAAACCAAAAATATATAAATCTGTTTAAAAATATCTTTCAAACGAATTTGAAAAATTGAAATTTCATAGCGGGAATAAAAAGTTATGGTCAGTTGAATATTCAGAATAGTCGCTATGGAATTTAATATAATATATAGCCCTTATAAATAGCCATTTTGCAAACGAGCTCCGTTTTCGACGAAACCTCCCTGGTTGGATTCGGAATGTCAAATTATTACGGGATTCCAATTTTCATAATTTTTGGAATTAATATGTGAGAGTGGCAAAAGAAAATTGTGTTTTGTCAATTTCCATCGATTTGGATCGACTAGAAAATGGTCATTTTTCAAATAGTCCCCAAATTCGACGAAATTAATTTTGTTAGGACCCTATCGTCAAAACGTAGCTATATTTATTTTTCGGGAATTTTTAGAGTCAGTCTATGGCCCCGGTAAATTAAAATTTACGATCAAATTAAATAATAAAATGTTTTATTATTTAATTTAAAGAAAAATGGGATGAAATGATCAAATGGGCTAATGAGACCTAGTCCATTGTGTCCGGAATAGGGGTATTTAGCTAGGGGCCACACTCGTTGGGTTTGATTTGGAGTTAGGAGCGATACAGGAATTTATTGAAATTAATTGGAATTAAATAAACTAAAAATAAAATAGGAATACGTATAAATACGCGTATAGCGTATAAACCCTAATCGTATTCTTCTCAGCTGCCTCTCTCTCCTTGTCAATGCGATAAATCACACCAGAGAAATCATGTTTGATCTCCGTAATCTAACAATGAATTCCAATAATTTAGAACAATAATTGAAGAGGAAGGAGTGTTCTACAAATCTAACGGCTGAGATCCCCTAGAGTTGCACGTAACGATCAGGATTTAGGCATGAAAACCGCCGCTCACACTCGATTTCTGGTCGGGGTTCACCACCGAGTTCATCCATCTCCTGGTCGGAGGCGTGCCGCACGTACCCCTACGCCGTGGTGAGATTCGATCATGGCGAAGACGACTGTGGAGCCCGTGGTTTTCAACCCTAGGTTCGAACAAAATTGTTTAACGTCGGCTGTTCAAGATTGAAGAAGGAGATGGTATTTTATTTATTTATTTATTTAATTTAATTATTATATTTAACTTGTTAACAAACTTCATAAAATAATATCTCGCTCACACGATAACGAAATTCGATGAAACAGGAAACATTGGGACGTAAATTCGAGATCTACATTTCAAAACTGACCGGAGAATTTTTGGAGCCTTCTACAATTTTAGAAGAAATAAAAAGCGATGTGAGATTTCTGACCCAAAATTAAATAAATAAAATTATATTAGGTTGTAGACGGAGTTTAGAAACTCCCGACACCGTCGTCCACAAACCATGGACGACTTGATTGTATTGTTGTGTGAAATTGATTGTTTTGTGGTTGATTGATTGTGGATTGAAACGAAATTGTTCGTTCCTATGGAAAATTAATTGTATAGAAAAAATTTGTATTAGGAAAATAAAACATTGTATTGCCATGAGGCCTAATTAGCGCGAGGAGCCGTACTAGGGACGGTGTCGGTTTTGATTACCCTCCTGTTATGCTGCCGAAATTTTCTGAAATATTTATGTGTTGTAAAATATTTATGTTATTATATAAAATTGTTTGAATAATATGAAAATTAATTTTTTATTATATATCTATATATATATATGAATACAAAAAAGATCATCATTAATAATGAAAATTTGTTCAACAATAAATTTACATTTTTATTGTAAGTTAAAAATGAAAACTTTAAAAAAATGATCATTAGTTAAATAAAAATGTGTTACATTGAAATTTACATGTTTAATGTAAATGAAACTTTAAAAATGATCATTAGTTAATTAAAAATGCGGTACATTGAAATTTATATTTTTAGATGTAAACGAATCATTGAAAGTATTCATTAGTTTGAAATGAAAATATAGTAACAATAAAAATTCACATTTTATTGTATATGAGAAAACATTAAAATTTACATGTTTAATGTAAATGAATCATTAGAAAAGATGCATTATTTATTAAATGTGTTAACATTTAAGATTACATTTTTAATGCAATAAAAGAAATGAATAAAAAGATTACATTTTTAATGTAATTAAAGAATGAATAAAGAGATTACATTTTTAATGTAATAGATGAATGATTAAAAAGATTAAATTTTATTTTATGTAAGATAGAATGTTTAAAAAGATTTAAGTTACATAAAATCCTGTTTACATTAGAAATATTTCATTTTTAATGTATAGATGAATCATACAAAAAGATTCAAGATTTATTGTTTGGAATTATGTTGTAACATTAAAAATTACATTTTTAATGTAAATAATGATTCATTTACAATATTCATTTTGATAAAAATGTTCTTATATTAAAAATCACATTTTTAATGTAAAGTATGAACAATTACCAAGAATCACATTTTTAATGTAAAGTATGAATCATTAGCAATATTCATTTTTGAAATGAAAGAGTTAAACATTAAAAATTTGCATTTTTAATGTAAAGAGGATTGATAAAAATATTTATAGTTTGATCAAAGGTTAAACATTAAAAATTTACATTTTTAATGTAAATCTTTAATGTAAAGAGGATTCACATAAAAAGACTATGATTTAATGAAAATGTTTATGACATTAAAAATTACATTTTAATGAAATATATGATTTCATATAAAAGAAATCAATGTTGAAATGAAAATGTTTATGGCATTAAAAATTACATTTTAATGTAATATATGATTTCATATAAAAGAAATCGATGTTGAAATGAAAATGTTTATGACATTAAAAATTACATTTTAACGTAATATATGATTTCATATAAAAGAAACAATGTTGAAATTAAAATGTTTTTAACATTAAAAATTACATTTTTATGTATTGTAAGATTCCATATAAAAGAGATTCAATATTGGTAAAAATAATTATACATTAAAAATTACATTTTAATGAAATTTTGATTCATTAAAATGATGTTAACTACATGGTAGAAAGGAAATGGTTTTGAAATCATCGAACAAATTAATTTGTATATATATATAAATATGAATTAAAATAAAACAAATCACACTGCTGCCTTTCGCGATTTGAAATCGTAACTTCAATCGGTTATACCGAAAGATCCGACCGTCGGATTTTCTCTAAATTGAAACTGTTGGGTTCGTTTTGGAAAGATCTTTCCAACGATATAAAATTTGCTAAGATCCAACGGTTAGATTTTGAGAAATGTGTAAATCAAATTTTGATGAAAACAGCGCCAGGGCCATGTAATGACCTGAAGCGGCGTTAAATTACAAATGGCTATTTTTATATAAATAAAAATAGTGATAAATCATTATAAAATATTATTAACGATATGGAATGAAAAGAAATGATTTTGAATTATATATATTCGAGAATTATTTGAAAGGTATGAGTTAAATCTCATTTCTAATAATTATTTGACGATTTGAAGTCGAAGAAATTGAAGTCGGTGGTTGAAGACCAGCGATCTTCACATCGAATGGATGAGTACTGATGCCCTGGATTAGTTAGCTCCCAGGAAAGGGTTACAGTGGTAGTTTTCCGGACGTACTTGTTGATTATCCGGATATGCGAGAGCCCCTCTTCCATATTGGACATATGGGACGAGGAATGAGGTGTCTCCGGTTTCGATCAGACCCAGAACGAACTCGTAAATGGATGTATGTCAGACATTGGATTTTATTCTGTGCTGATTGATTTCTATTTAATATATATCTGTTTGGTGGCGAATTTATTCTCTTGCTTAACACACATCTCTGAGACGTACGAGCTCAGAGGTTATATATTGGTAGACATCAGCCGCATGGCGTGAATTGTCAGTGTGGCATGCTAAGATGCAAATGATCAAGGCTTATTGTTGAAAAGAAGAGCCTTGTGGTTGATGATCAAAGCACAATTTTATTTAGCATAGCTTTGTTTATAGTGTTACTTCACGAGCCTCACTCCCTGGTATGAACCAAAAACGAGAGAAGGACCCCAGGGAGAACATGCATTTCTTTCTAGCTAGAAGTAGTGTCGTGGTATGGAGCCCAGACATTTTTACTTATGGGGATGATGGAAAGCGAGGTACCTCGGATTTGAGACCCTAGTGCCTCTTTATTTACTCCCCATAGGGCGGGGAAACGTAATGTTCAGGCATTACTAATCCATTAAAATATTTGTTGACCGGCCCTGATGCTCCTAGGTGTAGTTGCGACTGATCCTGAGACATGGGCTAGATTATTTCGAATTCGGTAAGGACGATCCCTTGCTTTGGTTCATGATGGAAATCCAACTTCCAATATGACACCATACGGTTTTGATTATAAACCTATATTTGGTGACAAAGTATATAGTAGCTATGCCGTCTATAATTAATACATTATGATTGAAATTGTTTTTGCAACATATATACACTAATAATAATAATAATAATAATAATATCAAATCTATTTTATCGTATCAAGCATTTTTGACCATTATAACTATCCTCCGGTTTGCGTTGCATTGTGTGATGGGACTTGAGTCTTATAATGGTTTCATTTTTCTAAAAAGCATTGTGTTGTTCAACAATTTACTTTATTCAAGCACTGGCAATCCAATGGAGTATACCCGTACCGCGTTTGCGGCGTGGTACTGTGATTAGCTTTATTATTAAATAGGCTAAGTAAGATTTCTCATACCAGTCCCATGACTGACTCGTAGTTTGTTTCACTTTGCAAACTCGGGTTCCCTCTTTTCCACACGGGTAGCCTTGTATTCAGGTTTTAGCAGACTCATTCTAGATAGCTGTGGAGCTGAAGATGGATCCTATCATTTCTATTATGTTGTTCAGACTTCATTTAGTATATTATGCTTGATTCCGCTGCAGACATTTTATATTAAGTTGAAAACTGTATTACGTACTAAGTTTGATCCTATTATGCTGTGCAGCTCTGATGATATATTATTTCCAGTGTAATTTGATGTACATTATCTACTGTAATTCTATATTTCTGTTCTGCTGTTATTGTTTATGTGTAATATTCCAATGATTATCCTTGCTTTCGTACTACGGGAGTTTGGGGTTATCGCAAGTATTCGTTTTTGTTGAAGGGAAGGAAGTGGAAAAAGGTTAGCTTGTTTCTTTTATTATATAAATTTGAGTGGATTTTTGGGGAGGCTATAAGTTAGATTCTTAGATAAGTTTCTCAACTATTTAATTAATTTATGAAGCTTATGCCCGAAGTACCACACGAAAACTGCTACAGATGAGCTCTGATCGCGATGAAAATCGTAATCCTAGCATAACTTTATATTATGGACACAAAGGAATTGGTTTCGTCGAATTCTGGATTTTTTTGGGTAAACTCCTTTTTTAATTAACAATGTAGATCGATATGTGTTTGTATTACGCACGATCATCAAAATAACTCCAATCGACTCCAAACTGGAACTCATGTAATAATTAATCACTACGGATTTAATAAAATTGGCTTCGTTAAAATTGGATGTCGTTTGAAAATTGATAATTCTTAAGTTCCATATTGAATCGAATAAACGATTAAATAAAAATCTAGGCATTTATGGTTACCGTGGTTATATACGATATCGAATCGCTATGAAGTTTATTTCATACAATAATTAACACTACGGATCCATTGAAACAAATTTCATCGAAAACGTTGGTTGTTTGCAAAAAGACTATTTTTAAGGCTTAAATAATTCGATAAAATATAAATAAATTCATAAACAATTTAATTTAATAATGATAAATTATTATTACCTGTAGTGACCCGAAAATCCGGTCCAATTTGAGCTGACCAAATAACACAAGTCCAACCCCAAATTGCACTAGAAATTCAAGAAACTAATAGAAAGAAGATAGAGGGTGAGGATAGATAAGGTAGAACTTATAGAATAGAAGAAGAAGAAGAACATCATCATCAGAATAAACACGAATCTCAGAGCGGAACGAATAAAATATAACATAACTTATGAAATACAAACAGTTATATATACAATAGCCCTTATCAGAGTACAGCACTTACACCAACAGCGGAAATAATAACTATAGAATCCTGAAGCCTCCTGCTTCAAGCTCTCCAAGTGTATCTATAAAATCCTGACTACTTGACTGCCCGTACAAATTTAGGCACCCAAGAGTTTAGGGAAAACAACAAAGTAAACTCCGGGTCAGTCATGGGACTGGTATGAGTAAAACAGTTTAAAAACAGTTTGAACAAGTAAATGATATCTCATAAGACCACGCCGTGAAAACGGAACGGGTTTTTCCCTTATGAAAATCCAAACAACTTTGTAAAGCAATATCATTCTGATATTATAATAATGTCTAAGTACAAATAGATATCAATTTAGCAGAAACGCTTTCATCTCACGTTCTACTATATAGTATACAATCAAAACCGCAAGCACGTATTGGGTAATGGATTTCCAACTATGACAAGGTATGGAACCACCTTCCGATCAGTGTACTCTAGGAACGATACACTGGAGTTCAACAAGAACATCTTGCAACTCAGCCACACATGACCGACCACTCATTTCGCTTTAGTGTATCGAATGTACATCACCAACGGTTGGGGTCAGCAACCGTTTCCCATATATATATATGGGACAGCATTGATAGATTAAAAGAAGCAAATGAATATTCTCTAGATAGGTGATTATACACCCTACTTCGGTGCGACCGACTTAGCCATGCTGCCTGCCCGATTTCTGTCATTTACCGGTTGATGAGGCTTGAGGTTACGCTTCATCATCACATCAGATTCACTTCAAATGCCACATTGTCAGATCCATCGAAAATCACTAATTTACGTCTACAACAGTACATTACGTGTTAGCTAAAGAAGTGCCCTTCTCCGCTTCCACTCTTGGTACGGTTGAAGAAATCAATGTACGTGACCTTTCTGGAAATACTCTGTCAGACATTCATCCATACAACTCATCCAGGAACAGGATGAGCCGAAGGCACTATTCAGTACATCCATCTTAGGCACTGTTATCTAAGACTTATACAATAGCCCTTGCACTTTACTCCGTCTTCAATTTTCTTTGGCATATATGATTCGCAACGCTTATGCCAATACAGAGTGGTTCTTTGGATAATAATCCAACCGGTCTCTCCATATTAACAACGTTAAAATGGTCAAAACATTGATAGTCTGTGATTTAACTATCAAATGAAAAATGTCTGTGTGCAAACAACGATATTATTTCCAGATGGAAATTATATCAATCAATCATCATTCAACATTTTTCTCTTTAGTTCATTACCTTACTTATCTCCTGTTTTCATATATTCAACATTTCTTATTTTCTAATTTTAGAAAATAAACTTTGTTAACAATGGGAAACATTTCCATTTCCTATTTTCTATGTTAGAAAACATTTCTGATTTCTTATTTGGAAAACATTTCCAAAGTTCCTTCATTGGATTTAAACTGATGTTTAAATAAACATCGCTATACCAACTCAAACAATTTACTGAATTCACCTAACCATCATTCACTATCAAACCTTACCATTCCTTAGTTAAGAAGGAAGTCAATCAAGTTGGGGTATAATTACCTCTCAGACCTTAACTGAACAACGTTATAACTTCGAAATAGTAACAGTTTATATTTTAAACCTTTAACAACTTCTTTACGTAACTCTCGGATTCAATCTACGAATCCACTTCTTTATTGAAAACATTGATTATAACGATAACGTTATAATCCCTACCTTCGAAATATCTAACTTCAATTATAACCTTTATTCTTTAAATCCGAATAATTAAACCTAACCCTAATTTATTAGTGTATACCCTTGATTTAAAAACCGGAAAGTCAATATTACTTTCCCGAATTCGATATAATCGAATTCGACGTAAAATTCTCATTCGAGTAATCTCTATTTGATTAACTCTTCTTCGAGTATCCTATATTCGATTTTCTCTCTTCGAATAACTTATATTCTAAATCTTTATCTTTCGAATAAACTATATTCAATCTCTTCCTTTCGAATACGATATATTCGAAAATATCCTTTCGATTAAACTAATAGATAGCTCTTTTCGATTAAACTATAATCGATAACTCCTTTCGATTAAACTAAAATCGATAACTCCTTTCGATTAAACTATAATCGATAACTCCTTTCGATTAAACTATAATCGATAACTCCTTTCGATTAAACTATAATCGACTACTCCTTTCCTTTAACTCTATTCGAATAAACTATATTCGACTAACTCTATTCAACTCCGTTTAACTCTATTCAACTCCATTCGAGTAACTAATATTCGATTAACTCTGTTTAACTCCGTTCGAATAACTACTGTTCGATTAACTCTATTTAACTCCATTCGAATAACTACTATTCGATTTAACTCTATTTAACTCCATTCGCTTGACTCTAGATCGCAGCGATCACAATGGTTACGCCTGATTCCCTCAGGAAACATCCGACCGCCGTAGGCTATTTACAGCCCTGCGAACTACGCTAGCAGTCGTACTAAATGGCATCTCATTTGGATTAACTCTAATTGTTCAATTCTAACTGTTTAACTCTAACGGGTTAACTCTAACTGATTAACTTTACTGATTTACTCTAACAGGTTAACTCTAACTGATTAACTCTAACGATTAACCCTAACTGATTAACTCTATTAGTTAACTCTATTTAACTAACTCGACTCGACTAACCCCTTTCGAATAACACATTCGATTAACTAACTTCGAATACCATATTCGATTAACTCCTTTCGAATACCATATTCGATTAACTACTTTCGAATACCATATTCGATTTACTAACTTCGAATACCATATTCGATTAACTTCTTTCGAATACCATATTCGATTTACTAACTTCGAATACCATATTCGATTAACTCCTTTCGATTACCATATTCGATTTACTAACTTCGAATACCATATTCGATTAACTTCTTTCTTATAACGTTTATCCATTTATAAAGATTCACTTTTTAGTAACAGTTCTTCACTTTATAGATGTTCTTTTAATAACGTTTTCCTTTTTATAACGGTTTCCTTTTTATTAACTCTATTTATTTTCTAAATATTTCCTTTTCAATTCTATTTGTAAATGGTTTTACAAATATCTCCTTTTCGATTTCTTTTGTAAAGGTTTTACAAATATCCCTTTTTCATTTCTATTTGTAAATGGTTTACAAATATTCCTCTTTATATTCATTTGTAATGGTTTTACGAACATTTCCTTTCGATTCTACTTGTAAATGGTTTACAAATATTCCCTATTCGATTTGATTTGTAAATGGTTTACAAAATCTTTCTCA
The DNA here is from genome assembly GCA_030737875.1 of Allium sativum. Taxonomy (NCBI): domain Eukaryota; kingdom Viridiplantae; phylum Streptophyta; class Magnoliopsida; order Asparagales; family Amaryllidaceae; genus Allium; species Allium sativum. The sequence goes on along the minus strand of CM060915.1, from coordinate 43,824,500 downwards.
TCTTCTATTTGGTTTGAAAATGGTTTACAAACCCTTCTATTTCTATTTGCAAATATTTTGCAAATATTCCCTTTTCAAATTTATTCTTAAAAATATTCTAACTCCTTAAATTTCCGGGAAAATTCGCCATAAACTCCTTTGTATCGGGAGCATCGGGAAAATCCCCAAACCCGCCACATAGGCCATTCCATTCAAAAAGAAATATTTTAAATTTATTTCCTTTTTGAAATATGTAACACCCCGAAAATTCTATAACTGTGAAATTAACAAATTAATGTATAATCAAATTTGAAATCAAAGAACCAAGGGAAACGGGATACGCCATTTCGTTCGTCTCGGAAAAATACGCGAAATAGAGTCCAAGTTTTCGAAAAACGGAGTCCGTATGAAGAAGATATGGCCTTCGGAAGTTTTGAATTAAATTTAAAATTCAAACAGAATTAAATAATTAAATATTCCGAAGTTGGGCCCATTGGGCCAGGGTGGAAGAACACCCGCCTGGGCCACCCAGGTCGACTGGGCTGTCGACCTGGGCTACCCATGTCGACAGGGCTGTCGACAGCCCTGTCGACAGGGGTATCGACCTGGTCGAGCCCAGTCAACCTGGCTGGCCAGGTCGGTGTGTGGTCGAATTTCTGTGGTCTGCTTTGTCATTAGGGCTAGGTGGCGGGTTTTTATTGGTCTCTCTTCCTAATGAATGGCTACGATCTAACCTAGCAACATCAAGGGTCCTAATCAATTCCTAACCTCTATATAAACAACCCTAGACTAAACCCTAATCTATTCATTCAAAATAAGATTATAGCCGCCATGTTGCTGAGGAACGACAAAGAGTAGCCGCCGACTAAAGAGAGAGTTAGGAAGAAAATTCTAAGCCTAAAGCAATTCAAGCAACCTAAAGCTAATCAATTCAACAAAGGAATCGTGTCTCTTAATTAGAGAATTCACCGCAACCATTGTAAGTAGAGTATTACTTTGGTATAAATAAACAACTGTGTTGATGTGTATGCTTGAATTGTGGCAATGGAAGTAATTCATATTTGTGCGTTCTTATCAATTTATATACGTTTGGATTATGTTATTCATTATAAAGAACTACATGCGGTAGTTCTATGCAAATATACGTTTGGAATATTGCGCAAGTTATGTAATCTATGTTGAGGCTACATGTATGTAGTTGAGTAAAATTCATGCAAGTTTGGGGCTTTGTTATTATGTCGTCATGATGTATATGTTGTGCATAAATTATTTTGCAAGTAATTGAAACAAGTTTGGTTGTCATAGTTCATATGAGACTATGTTGGAATTTTGACACCATAATCCATGTATTAAGCCATGCTTTTGCAAAACTTGTGAATATGGCTAGGCTATGAATAATATTTGAAAGCTATGATTAAGTCTATCTTGTTTAAAAGAATTATATGATGACATATGTGAGACATGGCTAGGTTAGACTCAAAAATCCCTTTTTGCAAGTTTAAAACAAATACCATGTTTAGGAATATTTATGCATAAGTATGTTATACCATCGTTATGTGGTTAGACTTAAATTATGATTAAGTTGAACTATGCCCTGTTCATGCTAGAAGTATTTATGCCATGCTTATGTTTGACATTATGCCATGTTCATGCTAGGAATAATTATGCCTAAATAAAAATATGGGTTCATGTGGCAATAATGATATCTCAATTACAAGTTCACATGCTTTGATTCATGTCACCTATGTTACCACTATTCAAGTACACCAATTTCTAATTTGTATTTCCAACGTCGTATTGCAAGTTCATGCGCTCACCTTCCCCTCTTTGTGTATACGCCATAAGCCTCCCCTTTCGCATGGCTAAATTGGGCTTTAAAAGGCTAAGCCCAATATATATGAACGGAAGTGTAAAACGGGGGAAAATAACGTTGGGTTAATATTAATTAATGAATGAAAATATAAAATAGAAGGGCCCAAATTCAAGTATGGGTTGGGCCCGTGATTGGTGAAATCTTTACACCATTAACTTAATAATGGGCCGCAAATATTTACATATAAATAAAGAAGAATGACAAAATATGTAAATGTAGAACATACGATGTGTTTAACCCGAGGTTGGATTGAGTTGTGATGTAAACCTGCCCGGAACCGCCCGGCTGTCCAGTAGTCACAACAATACCTATCCAATGTGGGAGGTTAAACATGGAGCCCAGCAAGGACCCGAGGTTAGACTGAGTTGTGGCGTAAGGCTGCCCGGAACCAACCGGCAACAGGCAGCCACAACAATACCTGTCTAATGTGAGAGGTCAGGGCCTTAATAAGACAATTAAGGCTGAGTCAGGATTGTTAGGATTAAGTGAACTAAAGACTTAATCAAAATGGAACATGCTAAACTAAACGGACTGGTGGGGGTTAGGTAGGAAACACTTAACCAACTTAGCATGTTGGCTAGAGATAGAAAACCTAGTAACGGGGGACCCTTTTCAGCAGTAACCCTAAAAGGTGTATCAGGATACCCTGAAACTAGGCAGGGTGGGGCACGATTACTAGGCTGATTGTAAGAGGTCAAATCGACGGCGGTGGTGTAGCAGTGTAGGTTCTAACGGAGTGCGGGCGTGCACACACTCCGGAGCAGAAAAATAAGGCACTGGACACCAGTAGCATACCTGTGCACTCTAAGGTTGTGTCGGGTTGCCACTATGGGACTTGATACACCCCATGGTGGGACCAGCATAGGTAACTACAGACATCGGGGGCCGTAAGACACATGTAACTATGCGAGTAGGAGCCGATCATCATTGAATGGATCACATCACCCTGATTATGGGGTGCAAATTGGAAACTAGTTTATATGGGTTCAGAGATTAACATGGGGTACGATAGTATATTCGACCCTAGATAACTTAACCAAGTTCATAGTGTTTGCCCACTTCCTGTTTTACTTATCATACCCAGTTCTTTATTCATAGACAAAGTAGTACTAGACTTACTCAGGCTTTATGTCTGACTCTATTTTTCTTTCGTCTTCTTTCTTCCGTTTCCCCCCCAGGTCCTCAGGGAGGGAACACAGCAGCTTGACCAGCCTCAACATCCAGCTTGAAGAAGAGAAATGTATTGCTTGGACTTTCTTGTGTTGAACTATGGCTTTGGACAATCCACTATGGGGCTTTTGCAGTTTATCTATGTTTTATTTATGCTTCTTTAAAAATAATGTACTCAAGACAGGTTATGAAAATGTTATGTTATGTTTTTGGGAAGGATGTAAGACAATTATGGTGATGTTTTGTAACACGTATTTGACTTTATGAAATAAAGTTTGTTGTTCTTCCGCTGTTTACAAATATGTGTTCTTATATATGTCTTGTATATCTGTGACTTGTACTTATAAACCTCCACCAAAATTAGGGCATTCCCTTTGAGAGTGACCCTAACAGAGGTGGGGTGTTTCACTTGGTATCAGAGCATAGGTTTACCAGATAAGATAAAAAGTTTTGAAAAATTATTTTCAAAAAGGAAATTTAAAGAAGCATTTTTAAAAGAAAAATATTATTTTATTTTAAAAAGGCAAAGTCCACTCCCCAAAGCCATAGGTATTATCTCTTATCCTTCGTTTTGAATCTATCCTTTTTGTTTCAGCATGTCCCAAGAACTTAACTTGCCGGAAGGGGTGCCAATACCTGGTTGGTTTAGACGGTTCTTAGAAGCAAGGGCCACTCAGCCAGGTCCTACCGTTCCTCCTCCCCCAGCTGAAGGAAATCATCCAGCTGCAGCAGCACCTTTTCCTCCACCTCCTCCTCGGGGAAACACTTTCGCTAAGATATGTAAAGATTTTAAAGCTATGGGAGGAAGGGATTTCCATGGAACTGAGTCCTTCGTGGCAGCTAGAAATTGGCTGAAAGAAACGGAGGACCTATTCATCATCTTTGAGGTAGAAGATAGGCAAAAAGTACAATTGGCAGTATGGCTATTGAAGGGCGAGGCTTCCTACTGGTGGGAAGTCACTAATGCTGAAAGACCAGTGGAGACATGGGAGGACTTTAGGGCAAGGTTTGAGACCAAATTTCTCTCAGATGCAGAAAGAAGTTTGCAGTTAGAAAAATTCTTATTTCTTAAGCAAGGGGACAAGACAGTCAGAGAGTATGTGAATCAGTTTGATGAGCTGGCTAGGTTTGGGCTTGACCTAGTCAACACCCCCCACAAGAAGGCTCTCCGTTTCGTCAAAGGGTTAAATGAGCCATTACACAGTTTGGCCATGACCCATATACCCATGGGAGCCACGTATGAAAGATTGGTGCAAATGGCATTGCTGAATGAGGAGGATAAGGGCAAGAAGGAGACAAAGGCAGAAAGCTCTCAAGGGAAGAAAGAGGGTTTGCAGCCTAAGAAGACGGACTTTAAGAAAGGCGGGAAAGGCAACAAAGAGAAGAGGAAGTGCAATTTCTGTGGCAAAGTGGGGCACTTAGTAAAGGACTGCCGGAAAAAGAAGGCCAAGGAGAATGGTGGGTGCTTTTCGTGCGGTCAGACAGGCCACAGGGCTAAGGACTGCCCAAGGAAACGAGGACAGGGGCAGGGCACTGGATCCACCCCAGGGGCACAGGTTCATGTGCTAGAAGCGCCACCATTGCAACAGCGAGGTATAAATACTTCTGTAGAAAGTGTAGTTTATCTTTATGATCACCCCGTTCGCACTTTATTTGATTCTGGCGCATCACACTCCTTTATCTCGTCTGCTTTAGTAGAATCTCTGCACCTAAAAACTAGTATGGTAGAGGACCCCTTAATTGTTTCAAACCCAATTGGGGGCCCAGCTCATTTGTCTATGATCTGTCTGGATTTGAAAATTTCTATCCTAAGTGTTGAATTTCAATGTAGTGCCTTTGTTTTGGGCTTTTCGGGGTATGGTTTGATTTTGGGTATGGATTGGCTATCCAGTAATGGGGCCATTCTTGATTGTGAGAAAAGGGTTGTTAGGCTCCTAACCCAGCTCGGTAATACTTTGGAAATTTCTTGTAATCCCTCGTATGCGGTTATGCTTAGTTATCTTGAATCGCTAGATGCCTCTGTTGAAAATTTGAAATCAGTTAGAGTGGTCCGGGAATATCCGGATGTCTTCGAAGAGGTGAAGGGCTTGCCTCCGAAGCGGGAAATAGACTTCCGCATATATCTTGTAGATGATGCAAAGCCCGTTGCGTTGCCCGTTAGACATATGGCTCCACGAGAAAGGAAAGAGCTCAGTAAACAGATTAAAGAGCTTCTAGAAAAGGGGTTCATTAGGAGGAGCATTTCGGAATGGGGCGCTCCAGTGGTGTTCGCTACAAAGGCGGATGGTTCACTCCGTCTATGTGTTGACTATAGGGAGCTCAATAAGCTAACGAAAAAGAATAGGCACCCTCTCCCTAGAATTGACGATTTATTTGACCAGCTTGTAGGGGCGTCTGTTTTCTCCCAACTCGATTTAGCAACCGGTTTTCATCAGCTAAGGGTGGCTGAAGATAGCATCGATAAAACGGCGTTCAGAACCCCAGACGGCTTCTTTGAATGGCTTGTCATGCCTTTCGGCTTGACAAATGCACCTGCTTACTTCGTGGACCTGATGAGTTGGGTATTTAGAGATTTCCTCAACAAATTCGTAGTGGTCTTCGTAGATGATATCCTTATCTTCTCAAAGAGTGAAGAGGAACATGCTCAGCACTTAAGGGCAATCATGGAAACTTTGCGAGTCCATCAACTAAAAGCCAAATTCTCCAAATGCCACTTTTGGAGAGAAGAGGTGAGGTTCCTTGGGCACATAGTATCCAAACAAGGGTTAGCAGTGGACCCTGCTAAGGTAGTGGCAGTACAAGATTGGAAGACACCAAGGAATGCAACTGAGGTCCGAAGCTTCCTAGGACTAGCAGGTTTCTATCGAAAATTCATAAGAGATTTTGCGAAAATCTCAGCTCCGCTCACGAAGTTGACCAAGAAGAATCTAGTGTTCAATTGGGATTTGGATTGCGAGTTTGCTTTCCAACGACTGAAAAGGGCTCTCACAACAGCCCCAGTTTTGACGCTACCAGATGGGAGCAAGATGTTCACTGTTTATACGGATGCATGTGGGACAGGGCTAGGCGCCGTCTTAATGCAAGAAGGAAGGGTAGTAGCTTATGGCGGGAGGCAATTGAAAGTGCACGAAAAGAACTACCCAACCCACGATCTAGAGTTAGCCGCCATCGTCTTTGCACTCAAGTCTTGGCGACACTATCTCCTAGGTGAGAAGTTCGAACTTTACACCGACCATAAATCGTTGAAATATCTTTTCTCGCAGAAGGACCTTAATTTGAGGCAACAAAGATGGATGGAGTTTCTTGCCTCGTACGATTTCGAGATCTCCTACACTCCGGGCAAAGGCAACGTGGTGGCAGACGCGTTGAGCCGAAAGAAATTGACCCTAAGCCCGTTATTTGTTGAAAGACAAAGCCTAGAGTTTATAGCCAGTTTCGACTTTAGGCCTTCCTCCGATTTCGTACCAGGCTTGCTGGCATCTCTCGAAGTGCGCCCAACTTTAGTGGATTCGGTAGGGGCAGCACAACGTGAAGACCCTCAGCTTGTGGAAATAATTGATAGGCTAATTAGGGGTGAGACTTCAAGTCACCTCAACAGATACTCCATCGACGATAAGGGTTTGCTAAGGCGAGACGGAAGACTTTGCGTCCCACAGACAAACGATTTAATAAAGAAGGTTCTCGAGGAAGCGCATCACTCCAAGATGACGATACACCCAGGCGGAGATAAAATGTACAAAGACATAAAAAGGACTTTCTTCTGGAACGGCATGAAAAAGGACGTGGCAGAATTCGTTTCTAAATGTATGGTGTGCCAACAGGTTAAGGCGGAACAGAAAAAGCCTGGCGGACTACTACATCCTCTGGAGGTCCCGCAGTGGAAGTGGGATAGCATCTCAATGGACTTCATCGATGGGCTGCCTAGGTCTAGGAGAGGCAACACTAGCATATGGGTAATAGTGGATAGGCTTACTAAAAGCGCCCATTTTTTACCTGTCAAAAGTAAAAGAACTGCCTCATCTCTAGCATCACTTTACCTCAAGGAAATCGTTCGACTCCATGGAATACCATCTAGCATTGTTAGTGACCGAGACCCCATCTTCACCAGCGAGTTTTGGCGGAGTCTGCAAGAAGCAGTAGGAACGCAGTTATGCTTGAGCACAGCTTATCACCCCCAAACCGACGGCCAAACGGAGAGAGTGAACAGAGTTTTGGAAGACCTTTTAAGACTGTGTGTCCTTGACTTCGGAGGGACATGGGAAGACCACCTTCCTTTGGTGGAATTTGCCTACAACAACAGCTATCAAGCAACCATCGGAATGGCGCCCTTCGAAGCTTTATATGGAAGACCGTGCCGATCGCCCACTTGTTGGTGGGAGTCCACGGATAAGCTCATACTTGGACCAGACATGATCCGAGAGACCTCAGAGAAAGTAGACTTAATACGAAGAAGGATGAAGACGGCCCAAGACAGACAAAAGTCCTATGCCGACAAGAGGAGGACCGACCTTGAATTTGAGGTTGGAGACAGAGTTTTTCTCAAGGTATCACCGCTAAGGAACGTTGTTCGTTTTGGAACCACAGGGAAGCTAGCACCAAGATTCGTAGGGCCATTCCCTATCATCGAGAAGATTGGGAAAATGGCCTATAGATTAGAGTTACCCGAGAAGTTGGCTGGAGTCCACAACGTTTTTCACGTTTCACATCTCCGAAAATGTCTGCATGAGTCTGCTGAAGTGGTAGAGCCAAATATCCTAGAAGAGGCCGAAGTGGAACGCGAAGCAACCATAAGAAAAGTTCCAACTCGCATCTTAGGAACGGAAGTGAAGAAGCTACGCAACCGTGAAGTCAAGCTCGTCAAAGTTCAGTGGAGCGACGCCGAGGGAGACGCGACTTGGGAAACTGAAGCTAGAATCCGTACAGCCTACCCTTTTCTGTTCGAGGGTACATCCTTGATCTTTCCTTTTCCTTAAGTTGCGCTTTTATCTATCTTTTTAGGTATATTTCCTCGACCATATCTTTTAGGTAGAATCTTTTTGGATGGAAACATGTAGTTGAAACATGTTATGGATGATGGTTGCAAGTGGTTGCAAGTGATTGCTAGTGGTTGCTCGTGGTTGCATATACACACACAATCTAGGTTTTAAATCGGCTCAGTCACTTCATATTGCATATGCATATATGTTTGCATTTCGTATATGGTTGAACTTTACTGTGTTGTCATGTGAATGTTGCATTTGTATTGAATGATTGTGCACTCATGTAGAATCATGAATAGGAAAATTTGCATACATAATGGATTCATGGCACTTACATAAGTTGCATTAAGGAGGTCAACTGAATCAGTAGACCGCCTGATTTTGCATTAGATAAGTTCATGTACACACACACTTCGCATATGATCATGAAGCATTAGAAGTCTTTTAAGGACAATGGATGCTCGTGTTTGATGGATGAGTAGATGGATGATTGGATGATAGGATATACATTCCTCCTAACTTGAAGATTTCGAGGACGAAATCCTTTTAAGTGGGGGAGAATGTAACACCCCGAAAATTCTATAACTGTGAAATTAACAAATTAAAGTATAATCAAATTTGAAATCAAAGAACCAAGGGAAACAGGATACGCCATTTCGTTCGTCTCGGAAAAATACGCGAAATAGAGTCCGAGTTTTCGAAAAACGGAGTCTGTATGAAGAAGATATGGCCTTCGGAAGTTTTGAATTAAATTTAAAATTCAAACAGAATTAAATAATTAAATATTCCGAAGTTGGGCCCATTGGGCCAGGGTGGAAGAACACCCGCCTGGGCCACCCAGGTCGACTGGGCTGTCGACCTGGGCTACCCATGTCGACAGGGCTGTCGACAGCCCTGTCGACAGGGGTATCGACCTGGTCGAGCCCAGTCAACCTGGCTGGCCAGGTCGGTGTGTGGTCGAATTTCTGTGGTCTGCTTTGTCATTAGGGCTAGGTGGCGGGTTTTTATTGGTCTCTCTTCCTAATGAATGGCTACGATCTAACCTAGCAACATCAAGGGTCCTAATCAATTCCTAACCTCTATATAAACAACCCTAGACTAAACCCTAATCTATTCATTCAAAATAAGATTATAGCCGCCATGTTGCTGAGGAACGACAAAGAGTAGCCGCCGACTAAAGAGAGAGTTAGGAAGAAAGTTCTAAGCCTAAAGCAATTCAAGCAACCTAAAGCTAATCAATTCAACAAAGGAATCGTGTCTCTTAATTAGAGAATTCACCGCAACCATTATAAGTAGAGTATTACTTTGGTATAAATAAACAACTGTGTTGATGTGTATGCTTGAATTGTGGCAATGGAAGTAATTCATATTTGTGCGTTCTTATCAATTTATATACGTTTGGATTATGTTATTCATTATAAAGAACTACATGCGGTAGTTCTATGCAAATATACGTTTGGAATATTGCGCAAGTTATGTAATCTATGTTGAGGCTACATGTATGTAGTTGAGTAAAATTCATGCAAGTTTGGGGCTTTGTTATTATGTCGTCATGATGTATATGTTGTGCATAAATTATTTTGCAAGTAATTGAAACAAGTTTGGTTGTCATAGTTCATATGAGACTATGTTGGAATTTTGACACCATAATCCATGTATTAAGCCATGCTTTTGCAAAACTTGTGAATATGGCTAGGCTATGAATAATATTTGAAAGCTATGATTAAGTCTATCTTGTTTAAAAGAATTATATGATGACATATGTGAGACATGGCTAGGTTAGACTCAAAAATCCCTTTTTGCAAGTTTAAAACAAATACCATGTTTAGGAATATTTATGCATAAGTATGTTATACCATCGTTATGTGGTTAGACTTAAATTATGATTAAGTTGAACTATGCCCTGTTCATGCTAGAAGTATTTATGCCATGCTTATGTTTGACATTATGCCATGTTCATGCTAGGAATAATTATGCCTAAATAAAAATATGGGTTCATGTGACAATAATGATATCTCAATTACAAGTTCACATGCTTTGATTCATGTCACCTATGTTACCACTATTCAAGTACACCAATTTCTAATTTGTATTTCCAACGTCGTATTGCAAGTTCATGCGCTCACCTTCCCCTCTTTGTGTATACGCCATAAGCCTCCCCTTTCGCATGGCTAAATTGGGCTTTAAAAGGCTAAGCCCAATATATATGAACGGAAGTGTAAAACGGGGGAAAATAACGTTGGGTTAATATTAATTAATGAATGAAAATATAAAATAGAAGGGCCCAAATTCAAGTATGGGTTGGGCCCGTGATTGGTGAAATCTTTACACCATTAACTTAATAATGGGCCGCAAATATTTACATATAAATAAAGAAGAATGACAAAATATGTAAATGTAGAACATACGATGTGTTTAACCCGAGGTTGGATTGAGTTGTGATGTAAACCTGCCCGGAACCGCCCGGCTGTCCAGTAGTCACAACAATACCTATCCAATGTGGGAGGTTAAACATGGAGCCCGGCAAGGACCCGAGGTTAGACTGAGTTGTGGCGTAAGGCTGCCCGGAACCAACCGGCAACAGGCAGCCACAACAATACCTGTCTAATGTGAGAGGTCAGGGCCTTAATAAGACAATTAAGGCTGAGTCAGGATTGTTAGGATTAAGTGAACTAAAGACTTAATCAAAATGGAACATGCTAAACTAAACGGACTGGTGGGGGTTAGGTAGGAAACACTTAACCAACTTAGCATGTTGGCTAGAGATAGAAAACCTAGTAACGGGGGACCCTTTTCAGTAGTAACCCTAAAAGGTGTATCAGGATACCCTGAAACTAGGCAGGGTGGGGCACGATTACTGGGCTGATTGTAAGAGGTCAAATCGACGGCGGTGGTGTAGCAGTGTAGGTTCTAACGGAGTGCGGGCGTGCACACACTCCGGAGCAGAAAAATAAGGCACTGGACACCAGTAGCATACCTGTGCACTCTAAGGTTGTGTCGGGTTGCCACTATGGGACTTGATACACCCCATGGTGGGACCAGCATAGGTAACTACAGACATCGGGGGCCGTAAGACACATGTAACTATGCGAGTAGGAGCCGATCATCATTGAATGGATCACATCACCCTGATTATGGGGTGCAAATTGGAAACTAGTTTATATGGGTTCAGAGATTAACATGGGGTACGATAGTATATTCGACCCTAGATAACTTAACCAAGTTCATAGTGTTTGCCCACTTCCTGTTTTACTTATCATACCCAGTTCTTTATTCATAGACAAAGTAGTACTAGACTTACTCAGGCTTTATGTCTGACTCTATTTTTCTTTCGTCTTCTTTCTTCCGTTTCCCCCCCCCCCCAGGTCCTCAGGGAGGGAACACAGCAGCTTGACCAGCCTCAACATCCAGCTTGAAGAAGAGAAATGTATTGCTTGGACTTTCTTGTGTTGAACTATGGCTTTGGACAATCCACTATGGGGCTTTTGCAGTTTATCTATGTTTTATTTATGCTTCTTTAAAAATAATGTACTCAAGACAGGTTATGAAAATGTTATGTTATGTTTTTGGGAAGGATGTAAGACAATTATGGTGATGTTTTGTAACACGTATTTGACTTTATGAAATAAAGTTTGTTGTTCTTCCGTTGTTTACAAATATGTGTTCTTATATCTGTCTTGTATATCTGTGACTTGTACTTATAAACCTCCACCAAAATTAGGGCATTCCCTTTGAGAGTGACCCTAACAGAGGTGGGGTGTTTCAAAATATCTCCTATTTATAAATATTCCATTTATAAACATTCCTTATTTATAAATATTCAAATTTATAAATATCTCTTATTTATAAATATTCCATTTATAAATATTTGATTTTCAAATATCACTTTGAAAATATTTCCTTATCAACCATTTCAGTATGTTATGGTATTCAACACCTCAAATCACGATATTCAATATCGTCCAAACACATATAATCAACACAGATTATATATCACATCATATAACAGAATATATGAATCAAAACAGTATTATAAATATTGAGGAACCCAGTTAGGTCCCTCCAACCTGTTTCCCTGCATCCACAGATGTTACACAGTATAATCAACATCCATTACAGTTCAGTACGAATTATTCTGATAAACAGAATATATATATATATATATAACGGTTATATATATATATATATAATTTCAACTAACTGACTAGCAGTTCAATCAATCAACCAACACACAGCAATCAACAGATGATTAACAGTTCTAAGAATACATTTTAAAAATATAACTGTTCAGAGTTGGTGAGTTTTACTCACATTTGCAGTTCATCGTTAAAGAACGATAAACTGTTATTTGATTTGAATCAAACAATTTATTTCGCCATAAATCCAAACTAGCTCCAATCCACTTCCAGTCAGTTCCATGGTGTAGCCACCGTCCATACGATCCCAACGGATCTTGTTTCGCTGAATTTCGACCACGTACGAATAAGATATTAAATATACAAGGTTATAATATTTTTAATCAAATCAATTATATTTCCTTTTATAAAATTTTGGGACCAACCTTTATTCTCAGCCCAACTCCCCTTTCAAGAACTCGGCCCGCTTTCTTTTTCTACCCGTCTTCTTCCTCGATGTTTAAAACCGTCGCCCGAGCCATTTCCAAACCTTCAACCTTGAACTGCTCCTTCGATTCCTCACCGAATTCAAAACAAACTCTACCAATGTTCTTCTCGTCCCATTCTCGTTCTTCCTATACCTCTTCTGATCAACTCGAGCTCGTCCCACAACCCCGTCGGACCTGCTCATCCTCGACATCACCGAACCAAAATGCCACCGAAACCCCCAAAAAAATCACAACCTCAACTAAATCCAACCACAGACTCAATCGCGATATCCATCTCGTGAATCAACGCTTGAATCATCCAAAAACGACAACCCTAGCCTCTCTACACGCCACTGTAAAAACGCAGCAACATAAAACTGACGTCGAACCAGAAATTACTCACAAAGAAAGGTAGAGAATCCCCTTAGGAACTCGATTGAACTTGTTTGGGAATTTATCATATTTTATTTTGATTTCTCTTGAATTTTTATGCCTTATGCTTTGCGTTTCCTGAATAAGAAAGTGTCGGCGCATTTTTCATTGTCTGTGGAATGATTTTTAGGGTTTAAGGAAATGGTGTAGGGTATTTATAAATTTTTTTAGATATTTTCTTTTGAATATTATATTAAAATATAATCAACTGCTGTGTTTATTTGTCCTTTAAAATTCCTGTGATTACATATGATACCTAAAAATCACCAAACTGGACCTGGAGCTAGAGTTCGACATTACGGTCCCAACGAAACTGGTTTCGTCGAATTCCGACTCCGTATGCTCACACAGCGTATTTTTAACCGTCGAAATACTGACTGATTTTCACTCTAAAAATCCGTACGGCAACATATCGACTCTAAAAATCACGGAACTTGGAATCTAACAATAATTTGACATTGCGGATCCAACAAAATTAGTTTCGTCGAATTCCGACTTCGTTTGCAAAAGTGGCTATTTTTAAAGCTCTAAATAGCCCATTTAAATATATAAATATATTTAAATAAATTAAATTAAATATTAATAATTTAATATTATCATATATATTCACATAGAATTTACCACAGCTCCAATATATTCATATATGGATTTATAGCTCGATATTCCGAATCCATATCATATCGATATTCAATTTATATTGAAATTCCTTTTATAAATCGTTATAAATTATAAAGGGAATTCCATAGCGACTTTTCTGAAATTTTATTTGGACGTAAATCAAAACCTACACGACGAAATCCCGATTTTTCTCTTCCATTAGAAAACTATTATCAAATCGGTCCTGACGGTTCTTGTTTCACAGAAATCCGACTTAAAACGGACCCTGTACATTCAGTTGAAGTTCAAATCGCCAAATAGCGAACTGCAGCGCCATTTCGAGCTCGTTTATAAATATATTATAAACTATACGTTCAACTGTCGTTTATATAATATATTCGTTATTCAAATTCAATTCCAAACTGAATTATGCCTTATATATAATCCAATTCACACTGTATTGTGAATTCAGCTATTTTTGACTATTTCGACATTATAATATATTATTATATTATAATTATTAATTAAATATTCAATATTATTTAATTCCAGTTATCGATATCGCCAAAACGATATTTAAATAATTAAATAAATTAATTATTCAACGGTCAGAAATGCGGGTCATTACATTACCATATATATCCGAACAGAGCATCATATAACTCCAAAATAAACATATTTGAATTTTAAACTCGATATTTCAAATTAAAACGATGTTCGGATTATTTAAAATCGATTTATACATAAAATAAATCGTCATAATTTATTAACGATTCCATTGCGACTTTCAAAAAAAAATTATTTTGACATAACTTACAGTCTACCAAACGAAATCTTGATTTTTCTCTTTCATTAGAAAATTATAATCAAATAGATCTAAACATTTCTTGTTTCAAAGAAATTTGGCGTGTGTTGAACTCTGTATATTCAATTGAAGTTCAAAACGTTAAATTACGTACTACCATGACATTACGAGCTCGTTTCAAATTTAAAAATAAATTATACATTCAATCTTTGTTTTAGATAAATAAATTCCTTACGATTATACTTTACATTACCAATACAACATTTAACACTAATTTAAATGTTTTCAAATTAATGGCTAAAAATCCGGGTCGTTACACACTACGTCGGTTCCCAAAATAAAGATTTCATCGTAACTCAACATTGTGTTCCTAGAATGACAATTTATGCGCATATTGATATCGTTATGGCCGCCAACTAGTTCAAACATGAAATGTGGTTATCCATATATGTATCCCTCACATAACAAAAAATCCGGACTTAATGGAACTGGTCCTAAGTCTTGATTCGATCGCTTGTGAAAATTTTATTCTAGAGTCGCTAATTGAATAATTAACGATTAATATTTAAATAAAATATTTTATTATCCATAGTTAACATATGAGTTGTTACATTCTTCCCCCTTTAAGGTTTGCGTCTTCGAAATTCTTAAGGTCGAACAACATAACCCAACACTCTCGAATAAGTTGCGATGCAAGACAAATCGCCACTTAACACTCTCAACAACCATTCCATTTCGGGATCGATACAACCAAGCCATACCTCTAAGTTGTTATTCATTTTTCATCAACTCGATGTTGGAAGATAAAAATGACAACTTAATATTTGGAAGACAATTCAATTTAGCATCGCATATTTAATTTCTTTCTAAATATGCGAAAATTCATGGAAAATATCGACAACACCTCCCCTGTACGACTTGCTTTGGAAAAACACCAAATCGCCATGCAATGCTCATCTCATCAAAAGATAAAAAGCCCAAAAGTGGTACCTATATCTGGGGACATGAAATCACCCAAATGCACCAAATAGCAAAAACCAAAACTCTATTTCTACTACATGCCTCTTTTCAAGCATGCTTAGTACTTAGATGCAAATAAAAGAAAATTAGCATCCAAACTAATCAAATCTTGCTTCTTTGTACATGGGCATATACTCAACAAAGAGGATTAGATAAAATAGTAGAAATAGCAACAAGGGAAATAACATGTTAAATCAATAGAATTTATCTAACACGAGCATGTCATGTCATGTATGGAATTTGTCTAACATAAATAAATGGTACAACCATACAATGATCCCGCACGCCTAACAACTATGGGTGAGCAATATTCGGTTCAGACCGAATTGACTGACCAAACCAGTTCATTTTGGTTAGTTCGGTACGGTTTTAAAACTAAATCGGTTTAAATTCAATATGCAGGATATATATTTTTGGTTATCGGTTTAACCAAACTTTTAATTAATTATCTAATTTTACGTTGTCGTAGTGCTTTAAATAATTAGTTGATTTACATAAAACAAAGATATTTGTTTCAAATAGATCAAATCTTATCATAAGCATAAAACTTACTATATAAATTTCCTCCAAACATAGATTTATGTTTTACTTTGAGTGAATCCATCATCTGAACAATAATACATCCTTCAAGTTCGGTTAAATAGGTTACCAACCAAGTTAATAAAAATTAATTTGGTTCGGTTCGGTTTGGAAATTTTTTGGTTTCAATTTGGTTCGAGATTTTTTACTATCAAACCAATCGAACCGACCGAACGCTCACCCCTGCTAACAACCATAAAAGCTTAAATATCATGCAAAAGCTTAAACATCATCAATCAAGCATTCATAAGAAAAAATAGCAATTATTGAAAATAACTTCCAAACCTGTAACAACCCGCATAATTTACGATTATTTAATTAAGAGATTTATTTAAATATCATATCTTGATTTCGGTTTGAAACCCGAGGTTTGTGATTTACGTAAATGGATGAATTTAGACTCGAAACCTTTTAAACTTTGAGTTCAAAATGTCATTCAAAACATTTTCAGTATAAGTATCGAAACATTTGGAGTTGGGTGAAATTTGGTCTTTTTCATTGGGTGTATGACCAAAGTATCACCTTTTCATAAAGACGAATTTGGACTCGAAACCACTTCCATTGAGTTCTAAATGCCATTTACGATATTAAAGACTATAAACATCGACATGTTTGGAATTAGAAAATTTTGGGACTTTGGTTACAGCTTGGGTTATTAAACCTAGCCTGCCATCTTATATCCCACTTAAACCAACCCTCTTCATTCACTCCAACCCTTAAACAAAATAGAAATGGTGGAAGGGAAAGGGAAATTAAAATTCCCTAAGCCCTAGCTTGATCTTAGAAGTTCAACTGTGTTGAAATCAAGTGCAAATTCAAGGAGAAGCTTAGGTATGTTCATATCCATTTTCTCCAACTTGTTCCCTCTTCAATTTGTGAGATTTCCTAATATCTAACTCTTAGGATTCTTGTGTATGCGTGTTTAGATTGGAAATTCTAGAGTCTTGGTTAAAGAGAACTTGAGCTTGCTTGGTTTTAGAGTCACTCTTGGCTTTTAACAATTAAAGTGAGTTCTTGCGAACTCACATCTATGACTCAAGCTGATAAGCTTGGCTAGTATGCCCTTGGCATGAATGTGTTGTGATTGAATTGTGTGTTTTGGTTCTTTTGTGTGACTTATCAATTTTTGAGTTTTGAATTCACTTCGATGAATTCTAGTGTAATCTTTGTGTGCATTCGCGTTGGTGTTATTGTATGGTTTCGGCATGTCGTTGAGGCTTTGTTTCCACTTATATAATGTTATAAGCCTTCATCAATCTTTGAAATAGTTTAGGATATTCATTGCCTAGGCAACCAGTGCCTATGCCATTATTCAGCCAGCTGAATATTTATGGTTAGCCGGTTGATGCGTAGCTGAATTTATAAAAAAAAGTGCACAACATACTTCAGGCGGCTGAATGGTTTAAATCAACCAGCTGAATCATTAATTCAGCCGGCTGATTAGGCTATTCAACTGGATAATTAGACGATTCAATCAGTTGAAGTTTAGGAAACAAAATGCAGATTCTAGAAAACAGATTCAGCCGTTTGAATCCTGTTTCTTGTTGTTGACCAAAGGAGACCACGACCAACAGTCTTGTATGATCCAAGTTTATTTCTGGTTGAGTATCGGGTCATTTTCTCTTTTCTTATGACTTTTCAGTTGCTCTAATCCACATATTTCAGCAGCTCGGTTAGATGGACTTTCAATTTATTCGTGGCAAAAAAATTATAATCAATATTCATAAGATTTGATTTACGATATTAAAATGTGAATTTCGAAATCGATTGTTATTACAATCGATATTTTATGAGATTTGCCAATTCAAACTATAAAAGTTTTTTCTATATTATTAGTACATAACAAACTTTTATTAAAATGATTTCTAATGTTATTTTCATCATACAAAATTGTTTTATAAATCGTCTTCCAATCTACTAGTATATTTATATAAACATTTTCCTCGTTCGTATTAGAAATCCAATTAAACACCTTAGTAAAAACAAGGACCATGAACCCTTGTGTTTTCTTTGATGGATAATTCTTGGACTCATTCGATCGAAAACCGTGGCAATGATCGTTTTATGTTTCTAGTGGAATATACAGCTTGTTCGTAAATTTTCGAGTAAAGCGAGTGATTATGGGACATGTAGCTTTACTCTTATATTTTCTAACTTAGAGTAATTTACACTATCTTTGATCGATTAAGACATTTGGTTGAACTTCGGTTCATTTGATGGATGTTTTTTTGACGATCTCTGATCGTTCTGGTGGAACTTCGGTTCATTTGATCGATGCTTGTTTGACGATCTCTGACCGTTCTGGTGGAATTTCGGTCCAATATTGGCGGGGTAGCGACTCGAGCTCTTCAGACCATTCTCGTGGAGCTTTGTCTCATGGTCTTCAGACCATTTTGGTCTTGGACCATTATAGGTTAGCTACTTAGAGATCATGTCTCATTTTGGGATACACGTGTTGGTGAGTCTTTTGGCTCCCGTTCTGGTGATAGGCCTCCCCAATTTGTGTAATATTTTGGATTTCTAATAATCAATCTCTAGTATTTTGGATGTTTGATATGGAATATCCATTTTGGATGTTTGATAATGTGTTATCAATTTGGTGACGATTTGATAGGTGATATCATTTCTTGTTAGCAGCTACATAATTTAGAGTGGGATATTATTTTTGTAGTGTTAGGATCTCTTTGGGATATTGAATGGAGATTTTTGGGGCTTCATACTTATGTGTGAACATTGTTGTTGTTACATATATATCATCTCTTGTTATATCCCAGTTTATGACATAAGTACAACTAGACTTATCTATTTATTGTTTATTTTCTTATAAATGATACTCGGGTCAGACGAGGTATTACAAGTGCTTCTTCATGACTTTTAGCAGGGATCACCCCTTGACTTTTGGGACTACCTTAGCTTTAGTATTTTGGGTTATATATGTATGAGACTCGTATGCGTGCATATTCTTTTGGCTAGAACTTTTACCTATTCTTTTGTTGTATAGTTGATCGAGTGTGGCCACTATATTTGTGTATACACCGATGTGTAATATTCATATATATTTGCGCCTGATGTGAATATCTGTGTATGACTTTGATTATATTGTTATGTTATTTTATATTGTTTTTGAATTATATATAGTCACTGTGTAGTGATTTTGAACTTGAATTATATGTGCCAGATTTCCTCTTGGGATTTGAAATGTTAGACCACATTATCAGACATGTTTAACACTCGTTCGAAGTAATTATACAAATGGTCATCCCTCAATAGCCTTATTGTTCAGGTTAGTTGACAACATTACTTGTAATGTCCGTAGCTAATGTGAGTACAGAGGTAGGTCCGTTACAACACCTATACTAACATGTAGGATACTAATCTAAAATATCCAATATTAAATTCATTTCATATATGACTCGACATCCATTCCTGCATCCATTCTATTCAGCTATAGCAAGCTGACATCGCATTCATTATAAAAAAATGTGTAATCAACCCCTTCTAATGATGTCGGAACAACAACGCATCTTTTATATGAAACCAACCACCTTGGTCGAGCCCGTACTACCTCTCCTTAAGTTTTGGAATGATAACCAGTAATAACACAAGCGACGTTCACAATCTAAATGTGCTTCCGAACTGGTACTTCTCCAAATTAATGAAAACAAACAACTTACATTTCCTATACTACCTGTAGGAAACTCATATTCGTAGGTGGCCAATAATTTCAACCATAGCTACTAGCAAAGATTGAGTTACCTTTCGAGGAAGAGAAATCTTGACAATGTGACATCACCAACTCTAACCCCCTTGCTAATAAATAGTGCCTCCAGCTCCCAAAACGAACTCTATCGCTATCGACTCTAAATTATGAGTTGAATGCCCCTCATGCGGTTTTGGTTATCGACTAAAACACGACAACCTTCCATTTGGGAATAAACTGAACTTAAACCATTCACACAACCAAGTAAGTACTATCGCCTTCTCGTTCCTACTCGAAACAAGAAACTAACACACTCATGGGTCAACTCTAACTTCTGAACCATCCAAACCCTTGTAGGACTCACAACGACATCTTACTCAAAGTGACATAACCCAAGTACTTTGCTTTCTCAATGGAAAGTGAAAATCCAACAAACCAATCTCAAGATATATCAACTCACTGGTGGCCAAACATCCCAACCACCACTAATTATGATCGAAATAGCCTACACAATGTTGTAATCAGCATGCACCAATCAAATACTCACAATCAGTAAAATCCCCTTGGGATTCCAAATCGTAGGAACATCCACAACTGGACTGATATGAAACTCGTCTCAAAGATGGTGGCAACCTGGTCACCTCATCGAATGTGTCCAAATACTCTCAAGCTACAAGCTCAAGTGTGACTCGCTACTACAGATCTATCTCTTCTTGCTATCGTCCAATCATAAGTGACTCGCCTACTGGAGATCTAAATCTCATCCCACTCTCGCTTACTTGATCGACTCCTCCAATAAACATTCTCTTGGAATGAAATAATCACCCTCCGATTCGATCTCACAACCTAGCCACAAACTCCAAATTTCGGAGTGACACAGGAGAAAATTATCCTTACTTTGATATCACATCGAACTTAGTCATAGTCTCCAACACAAGACATCGCCTAAATTGGCAAACCCTCATCAACATAGTCGATCGAGGAAAACTCCATGAGAACCCAAACAACTCTTGTACCTAAACAGTCAATTCCATTCCAAGGAACGACATGCTACATGGACACATAAGTGTCCATACAGCACAACATAGTCGAGTCACTGCACTTGAGTGCCATACCTATCTAGAGATTTAGAACACTCTAGATAATGAATTGTACTAGTACTGGAAACAAAAACTGTAAACCAAGACTAGTAGTTCTCGATTCTTCTCGGCTTTCAACTATAGCGACAGAGTAATTAAAAGTGTTTCTCATTCGCTAGATCGTCTCAAATAGGACCCACCATACACCATCGGTGCTCGAAACAAAAACCTGCACTGCATAAATACCCAATCAATGTAAAGTATTCGTTAGGAGAAAGAATTAGTAGAAAAGAAGAAAAAGAAGAAAGAAGAGAAGGGAATAAGAGAGAGACGCGAATAGAAACATAAAAGCAATCACAAAAGATATTTTATATCTCATAGCACATTAGATAATGTGTTATAATCAAATCACGGATATAAAATAGGCAAGACAGTAATAACTATATAACCCAGATAATCAGAGTGTATAGGTTCATACAGTTATACAGAGTAACAATAGAGTTCATATAACAAGTAAACAAACTCACCTAATACATTATCTCTAAAAAAACATAGAACGTAGTTAAGACTCCACAGTGTCGCACAATGGAATAAACAATAATGATACAATTATATAAATATGTAAAATCATCGTCTCTTGGGAATCCATTTGCACAGCTCTAGATAATACGCAAACATGTTACCGGTCTACTTATCAGCATTGTCGATGAGCACCCAAAGTAATAAGAGGGAACATAAAACTTTGGGATAGACATAAGTCTGGTGTGAGCGACAAACATGTCTCAATAAAAGTCACAATAATAAACATGGCTAAGGGTATGGAGAATCATACCTACTCTGCCATTTCATCTACAAAGTTAGCACATAACAACCGATATATGATATACTGCGATAATCCTCAAATAAAACTGGTGTGATAGATATCTAAGCATTAATGATGATAAATAAATTAACATCCATCATCTATCTTCACATTCACTTACTAAATGTGTAAAACATATGGCATCCAGTACTTCGATCACCCAATCAATCAAAGCACTGGTAGGTCGAAAATGTCAGCTGACTCTACCACACTATCCACTATGCCTAGTGGATAACCCTACGAGTCCAAAACGTCAACAGGCTCTGAGGTCTAGGCCAATCAGCTCGAAAACGTCAACTGACTCCGATCCCATCCTCATGTCACTCTCTCAAACGTGTACCGAAGTCATGAATGCTAACAACTCCTTTGCATACGTTCTCCACAGCAGAATACATCTCTAGGTTGTCTGCAAGACTCCTATTTGAAGTCATCTCAACGCGCGAACTATTCTCAATGGTGATCACGTGTCGTAGGATATCATTATGTGTCTCCAATATCTCTTTATCTAACAGTCACCTCAATACGACTTAATGTCATCTTTTCTGCATCTCAAAGAAAGCAATCTATCATATCATCTTAGCTTCCCTCCAGGAATCAGATGCATCATTGCACCAAACCAAAGCTACCAATCGAAAAGCCACTATATCGAAAATGCTATCGAACAAACCATCATATCATGCTCCTCGTAATTACATCGTTGTCGATGTCAAATTGGTATAAATGGACAACAACAATGGTAATCGATATCGAGCACTGGATTGTAATCGATAAGGACTAACCGGATCACACATTTAACCAAAATTGGTTAAATACACATATATGGAAAAACATCCAGCATTCGTCCTGAAATCAAGCTCCTCGTCAAGAAAAAAATGTCACCATGAAGAAATTTTTCCCTTGGGGCAACCATTGTTACCTTTCCCTGGATCGGCCCTATTCCGGTTCGATATAGTCGAACTGCATCCGAATTCGGATCGGTATAGCCGATCTAGGCTTAGTTGAGCCGGTTCCGGATCGACTATGTCAATCCATATTTGGCCACTTGGCCGATCCAAAATTGGTCGAACTAGCTCTAGATCGACTATGTCGATTCGAACTTGGTCGAACTGGGATCCACTCTATCCTTTGACTTCTTTACTCCATCCAAGTCTTCAGATCTGATGTCAAGCTCTAGTGATGCTCTTTCATCGAGTCCAACATTGCACTATAAAGATCCATCGAGATATATCTCTCCCATCCGAGTCTACTATACTTGTGTGTACAGTCAAGATACACCGACATTTACATTTAATTGTTAGACCATAACCAACAATCCGTTCTGTTCACTTTTTCTCTTTCATCCAAACAAACCGCCAAGCAACCAGCAATACAAAACTAGCCACAAACCACTTAAAAAATATTATATAATACAAACCATATAGAACAACAAACATCCCTTTCATCCAATATTATCCCTTTTCACAACAGCAAACAGCGTTTGCATGCTTTTTTATTATTAAAAGTTTATAACGGCAAAGTCTTTGCGTTAAAAATTTATAACGACAAAGACTTTGCCGTTATAAACTTATAACGGCAAAGATTTTGCCGTTATAAACTTATAACGGCAAAGACTTTGTCGTTATAACCTCCAACCTCTGTTCACTCAACCAGCCAAGAACTCATACAAAACTAGCCATGGGTGACTGAACAAGCCATACCTGGTTGCTCCGTGTCTTGTTTAGTAACTAAACAAGCCATTGTTGGTTGTGCTCTTAAGCAACCCAAAATCTAACGAATGTAGTATTTCCGAATACTAAGTTGCTTACGAACCACTTTTATGCAAAACAGACATATAAGTCAACCATGCAACCTATAGTCATCCAAATCCTAAATTAGCATATAAACATCCAAATAACAATAATAAGTTAAGCAGAACCTATCTATATCAATCAAGGTATAATATATGTCCAAATGGTCTAAGTCTAGCGACAGTGCCAAACTGATGTATAATGGCGCGTAATAGCACAAAACATGTAAAATGTGATGTCCCTGTCAAATCTAATTAAATCACTACTTATTTCATTTTCTTTACTAATTACTAGGTTCCTTTATCCTTGATATTCCATTTCATAGATTGAAATCAAACATAAACATTAATAACATTTTATATTACAACTATAGTATAGTGAGGGATGATATCACCCGTCCCAACCAAATCAGTGCAAAGCTGCTCCATAGCGTAGAGATCATCAATACAAGTCCATCGCTCGAAACCACGACCAAATCTGATAATATACGCAAAAGATATAAGCTTCACAACAATAACATATAATGTAATTAAAATGTAATCAAAATGTAATTAGCTTACACTAATTACCTTCGCTTCTCACTTTTCTGGATCATCCACCCTTCTGGTTTGAAATTGTCGAGCCAGGCTTATGCACCCTTTTATGATTCGACTTAGTCAAACCGGGCTTGATCCCCTTTCTTCCCCAAATCACATTTCAGCTAAACACCCAAACCCACCACATACTTTTTTCCATTGCCACCACCTGGCACCTCCGATCGACACTAAACTACCACCATCTGAAGCGCCTTCCTCATTGATACGATCACCAGAACTCTCGTCATCCATCCATGCTCCATTTGCCAAAAAAAACCAAAATACTGAAATCACTTAATCATAGATTTCTCCCTCATACAAACTTTGATTGACTTCAAACGGCGCCAATCTCTTCGCTTTTCTTTCCTTTACAATTTTCCTTTCAGTGCCAAGAGCTGATTCACGACGGTAAAGGCATAGCAAGCAAAAGAAACAAATGGATTTGGGTTGGTTTTTGGCTATTTTCGGCCAACTCCTACATTTGATGGACGAGCGCCTGATGCCATTTAGTTCATATCATTGATACGAACAACTTTTAGTTTGGAGGTTTTGGCTAAAAGTAGACAGATTAAATCTGACTATTTTGGCCATTGATGGAGAGATGGAAGCTTGAGATCTAAAGTGAATAGAAGGACACTATGCTCCCAAAACGAAAATTTACATGCATATCGAGATCGTTATGACTATCACCTAGTCCAAACTTAAAATGTAGTGATTTATATATTTATTCCTCATGTAGCAAACAATACAGACTCAATAGAACTGGCCCTAAGTCCTGATTCGATCGTTCATGAAAAATCTCATTTTAGTTGAATAATTAACGATTAATATTTAAATATTCAATTTTTAAAATATGGGTTGTTACATAGGTAATCTACTATTATGGAATCTCGTTCGCTAGAGTTTGGGATTCTCATCTATCAAATGCACATGTTGGTGCATATTGATTGAGTGCACAAGGATGGTAGACTCGAGCAGGAGAGATATCTTCCTGTTGGGGCTTTTGAGCGCTTAGATAGACTCATCGGAGCAACAATTGGAGCTTAGCTACGGATTTGACGATGGAGCAACATTGGAGTTTGGCAACAGATTTGAAGATGGAGCAGCACTGGAGCTTTGTGGCTGATCCAAAGTCGTAGGATGGACTTGGCAACGAGATGGATTTCGCGATGAATGCTAGACATTTTCCATGGATGCTTATTTAACCAATTCTAGTTAAATTTTTTATCTGAGTAGTCGTTATTAATGACTATGAAGTGGTTAATAACGATCATTGTTGTTATTGGCTGCTTTAAACAATTTGGCATGGATGATGGTGAAATTTCGAGGAGCATGACATGATGGTTTGTTCGATAGAGATTTCGATACGATGGCTTTTCAACCAGAGGCTTTGGATTGAGACGAAGGTGTGGTGTTTCTATGCAGTGATGCGTTAGTCGACGACGATGACTCGAGATGGAGAGCAAGACGGATGCGATGGATATTTTTCTCTGAGATGTAGAAAAGGAAAAATTATATAATACCGATATGACTGTCATATGAGGATGGAATGATACATGGTTGTTACAACTTAGAGGGTAGTCGATGAGGTCTCATAATAGTGCAGTTCTCCGGGGATAGCCCACTTGTCGGTCGACTTTAGCAGGAGCATTATTGACACTCCAGAGATGGATTCTATTGTGAAGAATGTTTGCAAAGGAGTTATCGATATTCATGATTTTACTACACCTTTGAGAGAGGGGGCATGTATAAGAACCAGAGCTAGGGCAATGTGGATTGATTGACCGGACCCCACAGCTAAGGCAGTGTGGACCGGGTAGGGTTATCGGCTATAGATCAGGTAGTTGGTCATAGCGATAGTTGTGCGAAGACCAAGGTAGTAGGACCAACCATATAACAAACCGGAATTTTGACAATAAATAGTTATTTAATTAGAAGTTCAAAAATAGAAATTTCTGCAAATGATGGAATTTGACCATGAAAATTTAACCGTTGCGTTCGTCTCTGAATTCTGGTCAACTTTCATGTTTTGAGTTTCGCGATCGGAGTCCGTATGAAAAAGTTACGGACGAAATATGAAAACGAACGAAAAATAAATGAAACATAATAATTTATATATAGTAATATATAATTGCCTAGCCACCTCACTGCCAGGTCGACCAAGCTGTCGACCGGGCGATCGACCGTTTGGTCAAGCCAGGCACTGAGGGATAGGGTTTTTTCATATAAAATTTTATATGAATTGACGGATATAGCTTAAAACTGATTTGACGGTCCAAGGCCATTTCCACCCCTATAAATAAAGGGGTGGAGCCCCATTCTCTTCCATTCAAATTTATATATGAAAATATGCTTATGATAGGTAAATAATGGTGATGCATAAGGAGAATTAATTAATACATGAAAGAGAAGAAAAATTAGTTCGATAACGGTATGTGTAACGGAAAAGATAGTAAAATTAGGATAATTAATTTAAGAATCAGAAATTAGGTAAAATGGACATCACCATTGCGTCCCTCTCGAAATTTTACATGAAATAGAGTCCGATTTTTCGAAAATCGGAGTCCGGATGAAGAATTTATGGCCTGTAGACGATTCAAAAGGTTTCGGTCAGCACAGAACTGGGCAGCTCGACCCGGGGGTCGACCTGGGGCCCAGGTCGACCAGGCCTGGGGGTCGACTATAGTGTCGGTCCCCCTGCAGGTCGAACTGGTCGGCCTGTTTCGGTCCAGAACGCGTTTTTGAAGCCCTGGGACGATTTTTGATGGTCCGGATTGGTTTTAGGGTTAATCTGATGGCTGAAATGAGTTCCTACACCTATAAATACACCCTAAGACCTAGCCTCCTCTACACACAATTCTATTCTTCTTCTTCTCTGCCTTTGTTCTAAATAAAAATAAAAATGGCATCGCTACTCTGCTGGAATCAAAACTAGAAGCTAATCAACATCAACCTAAGCAATTCAATTCAAATTAGAGATTAAAGCTTCTGCAACAATTCTGCAACAACTAAAGTTCTTTCTTTAATATAATCAAGGCAAGTGCAGTTATTTTCCGATATAAACGTTAATTCTGATTGTGACATGAATTATAAATCTGAATCTGAGGTTATATCCGTTCTGTTCTGTTTGGATCTATCTTATTTTGTATTTTTTCCTCTTTCTGTTCTATAGCCAGGCTACCATGAGCCTGAGCCAATCTCATAAGAGATTAACCTACGCTAAAATATTTGGGACAATAAAATGAATGATGCATAATTTAGGCATGACCAATAGGTGACTGATTTGAGGAAAGAACATGGACTGTAGCTAGAACATAAATTTGAGACATATGACTGGACATGTTATTTTTATAACATAAATGGTAATTGAACATATGACTTGAGATAAAGAGAATATGGCTTAGGTATAAAGATTTACATGAGAGTAGGGTATCTATTAATGTAAATAAACAACTAAGTAGGGGATCTTTGGAATATATGATATGCATAATAGTCGATAACTATATTTGGTATAATTTATATATGGATCTTCTGTACTATGCAAGTTTAATTAAAAAAAATTGAAACATATGATATATGGTAAATTATGACCATAATCTACGCTATGTAAATGTAATGCAAACATGGGGTATATGATCATATTGTGAGTCAAGACTATTATTTATGCATGTGAACTTAGGCAAAATTTATAATTAGACAAGATATGTTTGTGAAACTTTAAGAAATGATTAAATCTGTTATATTTGCCTAATTTGTTAGTTTTGTTACATTGCCTAATCTGCTAGTTCTGTTATATTGCTTAATCTGCTAGTTCTGCTCTACTGCCTAGTCTGCTAGATTTGTTCATCTGCCAAATCTATCATCTGCTAAGTCTGTTGAAAATGCTAAATCTGCTAGTTTGCTTAATCTGCTAAATCCTTCAAGTCGCCTAATCTGAAGAAAAAAATCTGTTATCTGCTATATCTGTTGAGTTGATAAAATTAGTCCGCTATTGACATAATCTGAATTGGCTATAGTTATGAATAATTGACCTGTATATTAGGTGTGGGAATAAATGGTAAATCATTAATTAATTGGCCGCAAAGATGAAAATGGCTAACTCGAGGTTAGAATGAGTTTGCGGCGTAATTCTGCCCGGAACCGCCCGGCATATTCCAGTGGCCGCAAACAATAGGTTCTAATGTGAGAAGTTAGTCATAACGTGCTTGAAACCCGAGGTTAGACTCAGTTTGCGGCGGAAACCTGCCCGGAACCAACCGGCCTAACCAGTAGCCGCAAATTGTCAGTCTAATGTGAGAGGTTTGGGCATTAATATTTAATTAATGAAAATCTGAAATAAATATGATGTCTAAAACGTGTTGGGTTAAACCAATTGGACCAATGAATCTGATAAACCCGTTTCGTGAATCCGTAGGCCCAATACAAAGTTAGATAATCTGTAACCAGTTAATCTGTAAGCCTGTTAATCCGAACATCTGATCCGTTAGTCTGAAAAACTGTTAACGTGATTGTCTGATCTGTGAACTAGTTAATCTAAACTTTGTATGTCTGAAACTTGTAGACAAGTTAAGATGAAATCTTTTAGTCTGGGGACACAAGGTTAGGAGGGGAATTTGTGTCATCTGTTATTTGGGACCCATATTAGTCAGTAACCCTTTCTTGTATCAAAACTTTGACCCAACAGTAAGTAGTGTTCGGGCACGCTTACTGAACTAATTATAAGCGGTTCATTCTGATAACGGCGAGGGGTGGTTATGGTGCGTTCCAACCGGGTCATGTGCGTGTATGGATCCCGGTCTGCCTCTGAGGATGTAAGACACCGTGACATCTGTAAATAGGTCTGTGCCAATTGGTTGTCACTTTAGGGAGTGATACACCCTACTGTGGGGCCGACACAGGATATTTATGTATTAGGGAGCCGATCGTTTGGGGTAGGGTTTTAGGGTAACTTAGTTCTGTCTGTTTCTGTTGGTACCGTCTGTTTCTGTTGGGTGGTAACACCTGTCTGTTTCTGCGTGGTACCGTATGTTCGGGTGGTAAAGGCCCATTACTAGTGTACACCTAATTCTACATTCTGTTTCCGTAGGGATTAATCTGTTTCTGCTTCTGTCTGTTTCTGATCGGGTAGTAAAGGCCCATTATTAGCATTTTGTTTCTGTTAAATTATTCTGTACCCGTTTCTGTTTCAGTTTAGACATTAGGGTGACACCTAATCATGTTAAATTAGTATTAGTGCAGAGAAGTGTAAAGAAATAGCTTATGTCATTATGTTCTTCTATTATATCTGCTACACCTATTACAGTTATCTCTCATCCAGTTTTATTTTCATGTCATGTTATTATTATCTGTTCATAACTGGAAATCACTGGACTTGCCAGACTTTTTGTCTGACCCTTGTTGTTTCGCCTCCTTTCTTCCGTTTCCCCCCCTCCCAGGTTATCCAAGGAGGGAATACTTTAGCTTGATCCGGATTTCTTCTGCTTGAAGTGCTTAAAGTATGGCTTGGCTCTGTATCGCTTCCGTTCTATGGGGATTATGATTTTAAACTTATGCATTCTAAAGGCTTTTATACAAGACTGATATTTTGTACTTGAATTCTGATAATGGGATTTGAAAGGATGTAACCAAGTTTATTTCGGTTTCTGTTGAAATAAAGTTATAAATTTTTCAAGTACTATTTTATCTGTCTTGTAAGTTTCTGTTCTGTTAACTAAAAATGCTCCACCAAAGTTAAGGCATTCCCCTTTGTGAGTGACCTTAACAGCGGTGGGGTGTTACACTTGGTATCAGAGCTGAAGGTTATCAGATTAGATAAAAGTTTTTGAAAAAATATTTTCAAAAAGGTTTTGAAAGGAAGTATTTTCAAAAATAAATCTTATTTTGAAAAACATGATCCCCAAGAGCCATATATCTTTCCTTCAGTCCTTTTTGTATTGAATCTTTCCTCTTTTTTTCGTTTCAGCATGTCTGAAGCATCTGAGATACCAGAGGGTGTTCATGTACCCGGTTGGTTTCGTTAATATCTTGAGGCTAGGACCGCCGCCGCAGGTCCAGCAAATGATCCCCCTCCTCGTGCAATTGCTTTCTCAAAGATCTGTAGAGATTTTAGGGCCATGGGTGGAAAGGATTTCAAGGGAACTGAACCATTCGTCGAAGCAAGGAACTGGCTCAAAGAAACTGAGGACCTATTCGTTATCTTCGAGGTGGATGATAGGCAGAAGGTACAGTTGGCGGTATTGCTGCTCAAAGACGAAGCTTCCTACTAGTGGGAAGTCACTAATGCCGAGAGGGCGGTTGAGACATGGATGGATTTCAGAACAAGGTTTGAGACAAAATTTCTCTCGCAAGCTGAACGGAGTTTACAACTGGAAAAGTTCTTATCTCTTAAGCAAGGAAGTATGACAGTCAAGGAATACGTCAACCAGTTCAACCAATTAGCTAGGTTCGGACTGGATTTAGTCAACACCCAACATAAAAAGGCTCTCCGCTTTGTTAAAGGATTGAACGAGCCACTACATAGCCTAGCCATGACCCACGTACCCATGGGAGCGACTTACGAGAAATTGGTGGACATGGCACTGCTGCACGAGGAAGACAAGGGCCCGAAAGAGACAAAGAAGGAAGAACCACAGAATAAGAAAGCATGGCCCAAAAAGGAAACACAAAAGAAGGATGAGAAGTATGAAGATAAGAAGGGGAAAAAGTGCTTTACTTGTGGGAGCTCGACTCATCTGAACAAGGATTGAAGAAAAAGGAAAGGCACTTGCTTCAACTGTGGAGAGATAGGACACTTCACTAGGGACTTCCCGAAGAGACGAGGGCAAGGAGGGCAGGCAAACACTCTCGAGGCTAGTGGCTAGGATAGAAATAGGAAAATTTCTATAGTAGGTTTAATTTCTTTATCTAATTATGGAGTTAAGACTCTTTCTGATTCTGGTATTTTGATTTTGTAATCGATACTCTGCACTTTAATACTAGTATTATTTCTGATTCCGCTGTAGACTCAAACCCATAAGGGTTATGATAAATCTGGTTGTGATAGATTGGGGTTTGAGAGATATCTGTGTTAGGCGTCAAGTATGACGCATACATTCGGAGGTTTTGTGGGATATGATTTTATCATGCTTAGCTTCCTAAGAATCATTAGGGAACCTGATCTGTATCAGTAGTTTGTAAATATCTGAATAATTCTGATTTCCAGTTTTGACATTGTCTAAAGAGGGTAATCCTCTGAGTGTCAATCTAATATTGATTTCGGTCTTTGGGGTTGATAATTAGGGGAATTATTTTCTCAACCAATGTCTAATGGGAACCAAGTCTTCGTTCTATCTGTACTCGCTTCCATCATTCGACTGTATCCTATCGATCAAATCTTCGAACTTTAGGTAGAAACTAATGGGTGTAAACATGTGTTTGAGACATGTTATGTTTGATGGTTGCAAGTGGATGCAAGTGGTTGCTAGTGGTTGCCCGTGGATGCATATACACACACTAGGCACTAGATCGGCTCAAAAACACTCTCATACTGCATATGGATGTATGAGCATTTTCAATTTTTGTGGATGCAAAATGATTGACTCAGCACATGGATGTTGCATATGACTGAATGGTTGTGCACTCATATAGAAATGATATGTATCGAGTAGGAAAATTGCATACATGTTGGACTCATGGCACTGGCATAATTCGCATTAAGGAGGTCAACTGAATCAGTGGACCGCCTGATATTTGTATTAGACAAGGAACATATACACACACTTCTTGCATATGTTCATACAGCATTATAAATCTCTTAAGGACAATGAATGCCTGTGATTGGTGATTGAGTAGATGGATGATTGGATGGTAGGACACATTCTTCTTAACTTGAAGATTTCGGGGACGAAATCCTTAAAGGAGGGGAGAATGTAACACCCCGCATTTTTAAGTATAATTAAAAATGAAATAAAATATATGAAAATATGCTTATGATAGGTAAATAATGGTGATGCATAAGGAGAATTAATTAATACATGAAAGAGAAGAAAAATTAGTTCGATAACGGTGTGTGTAACGGAAAAGATAGTAAAATGAGGATAATTAATTTAAGAATCAGGAAATAGGTAAAACGGACATCACCATTGCGTTCCTCTCGAAATTTTACATGAAATAGAGTCCAAGTTTTCGAAAATCGGAGTCCAGATGAAGAAGTTATGGCCTGTAGAAGATTAAGAAGGTTTAGGTCAGCACAGAACTGGGCAGGTCGACCCGGGGCCCAGGTCGACCAGGGGGTCGACTTGGGAGTCGACCTCCCCCATGGGGTCAACTATAGTGTCGACCCCCCCACCCCTGCAGGTCGACATGGTCGGCCTGTTTCGGTCCAGAACGCGTTTTTGAAGCCCTGGGACGATTTTTGATGGTCCGGATTGGTTTTAGGGTTAATCTGATGGCTGAAATGAGTTCCTACACCTGTAAATACACCCTAAGACCTAGCCTCCTCTACACACAATTCTATTCTTCTTCTTCTCTGCCTCTGTTCTAAATAAAAATAAAAATGGCGTCGCTACTCTGCTGGAATCAAAACTAGAAGCTAATCAACATCAACCTAAGCAATTCAATTCAAATTAGAGATTAAAGCTTCTGCAACAATTCTGCAACAACTAAAGTTCTTTCTTTAATGCAATCAAGGCAAGTGCAGTTATTTTCCGATATAAACGTTAATTCTGATTGTGACATGAATTATAAATCTGAATCTGAGGTTATATCTGTTTTGTTCTGTTTGGATCTATCTTATTTTGTATCTTTTCCTCTTTCTGTTCTATATCCAGGCTACCACGAGCCTGAGCCAATCTCATAAGAGATTAACCTACGCTAAAATATTTGGGACAATAAAATGAATGATGCATAATTTGGGCATGACCAATAGGTGACTGATTTGAGGAAAGAACATGGACTGTAGCTAGAACATAAATTTGAGACATATGACTGGACATGTTATATTTATAACATAAATGGTAATTGAACATATGACTTGAGATAAAGAGAATATGGCTTTGGTATAAAGATTTACATGAGAGTAGGGTATCTATTAATGTAAATAAACAACTAAGTAAGGGATCTTTGGAATATATGACATGCATAATAGTCGATAACTATATTTGGTATAATTTATATATGGATCTTCTGTACTATGCAAGTTTAATAAAAAAAAATTGAAACATATGATATATGGTAAATTATGACCATAATCTACGCTATGTAAATGTAATGCAAACATGGGGTATATGATCATATTGTGAGTCAAGACTATTATTTATGCATGTGAACTTAGGCAAGATTTATAATTAGGCAAGATATGTTTATGAAACTTTTAGAAATGATTAAATATGTTATATTTTCCTAATTTGTTAGTTTTGTTACATTGCCTAATCTGCTAGTTCTGTTATATTGCTTAATCTGCTAGTTATGCTCTACTGCCTAGTCTGCTAGATTTATTCATCTGCCAAATCTGTCATCTGCTAAGTCTGTTGAAAATGCTAAATCTGCTAGTTTGCTTAATCTGCTAAATCCGTCAAGTCGCCTAATCTGAAGAAAAAATATGTTATCTGCTATATCTGTTGAGTTGATAAAATTAGTCCGCTATTGACATAATCTGAATTAGCTATAGTTATGAATAATTGACATGTATATTAGGTGTGGGAATAAATGGTAAATCATTAATTAATTGGCCGCAAAGATGAAAATGGCTAACTCGAGGTTAGAATGAGTTTACGGCGTAATTCTGCCCGGAACCGCCCGACATATTCCAGTGGCCGCAAACAATAGGTTCTAATGTGAGAAGTTAGTCATAACGTGCTTGAAACCCGAGGTTAGACTCAGTTTGCGATGGAAACCTGCCCGGAACCAACCAGCCTAACCAGTAGCCGCAAATTGTCAGTCTAATGTGAAAGGTTTGGGCATTAATATTTAATTAATGAAAATCTGAGATAAATATGATGTCTAAAACGTGTTGGGTTAAACCAATTGGACCAATGAATTGATAAACCCGTTTCGTGAATCCGTTGGCCCAATACAAAGTTAGATAATCTGTAACCAGTTAATCTGTAAGCCTGCTAATCCGAACATCTGACTCGTTAGTCTGAAAACCTGTTAACTTGATTGTCTGATCTGTGAACTAGTTAATCTAAACTTTGTATGTCTGAAACTTGTAGACAAGTTAAGCTGAAATCTGTTAGTCTGGGGACACAAGGTTAGGAGGGGAATTACTTGTGTCATCTGTTGTTTGGGACCCATATTAGTCAGTAACCCTTTCTGGTATCAAAACTTTGACCCAACAGTAAGTAGGGTCCGGGCACGCTTACTGAACTAATTATAAGCGGTTCATTCTGATAATGGCGAGGGGTGTTGATAGTGCGTTCCAACCGGGTCATGTGCGTGCATGGATCCCGGTCTGCCTCTGAGGATGTAAGACGCCGTGACATCTGTAAATAGGTCTGTGCCAATTGGTTGTCACTTTAGGGAGTGATACACCCTACAGTGGGGCCGACACAAGATATTTATGTATTAGTGTGCCGATCGCTTGGGGTAGAGTTTTAGGGTACACTTAGTTCTGTCTGTTTCTGTTGGTACCGTCTGTTTCTGTTGGGTGGTTACACCTGTCTGTTTCTGCGTGGTACCGTCTGTTCGAGTGGTAAAGGCCCATTACTAGTGTACACCTAATTCTACATTCTGTTTCCGTAGGGATTAATCTGTTTCTGCTTCTGTCTATTTCTGATCGGGTAGTAAAGGCCCATTATTAGCATTCTGTTTCTGTTAAATTATTCTGCACCCGTTTCTGTTTCAGTTTAGACATTAGGGTGACACCTAATCCTGTTAAACTAGTATTAGTGAAGAGAAGTGTAAAGAAATAGCTTATGTCATTATGTTCTTCTGTTATATCTGCTACACCTGTTACAGTTATCTCTCATCCAGTTTTATTTTCATGTCATGTTATTATTATCTGTTCATAACTGAAAATCACTGGACTTGCCAGACTTTTTGTCTGACCCTTGTTGTTTCGCCTCCTTTCTTCCGTTTCCCCCCCAGGTTATCCAAGGAGGGAATACTTTAGCTTGATCCGGATTTCTTCTGCTTGAAGTGTTTAAAGTATGGCTTGGCTATGTATCGCTTCCGTTCTATGGGGATTATGATTTTAAACTTATGCATTCTGAAGGGTTTTATACAAGACTGATATTTTGTACTTAAATTCTGATAATGGGATTTGAAAGGATGTAACCAAGTTTATTTCGGTTTCTGTTGAAATAAAGTTATAAATTTTTCAAGTACTATTTTATCTGTCTTGTAAGTTTCTGTTCTGTTAACTAAAATTGCTCCACTAAAGTTAAGGCATCCCCTTTGTGAGTGACCTTAACGGAGGTGGGGTGTTACACAGTTGAGCTCTGCCATTTTTCTTCCTTTTCTAACCTAATTTCTAAATAAGATATATTCACACATATACCAGATCAAATCTAATTCATATGGAATTAGCAAGACTAATAGATTCAATGGAAGAGAATGCTAAACGATAGATTTCTTCGCTCTCTTGCCTTTTTCTTATATTTCTTTAGATCTAGAATTTCCCCCTTTCTAGATAAATTTTAGATTGATAAGAATTTGGGGATTGTAAGCCTAAAGGGTTCAAATCAGAGAATTGAAAGCTATAAGGTGAGTGGGAAATTTACTAATACAGATATAACGATTTATCTATTTCGTTTGAATCCAATCTATGTTTTATGCCTATCAAAACTGCTTATTTAAATAATTGTAAATTGTGCCAACCACCAGATCTGATTATGAATATGTTAAAAATTGGTAAATGACAAGTTATGTATAACATGAACTGTCAGATTTTTATATATTTTCCCCACATATTCCTACAGTTATGTCATGAAATACGAAGTATGTTGTACATGTTACATAGCATTGTGGATTTGGAAATCAGTCCCATTAAACACAAATTTGTTGTAGTTATGTTCCAGATCTTTAGTTTAGTGCCAAAATATGAAACATGTAAATTTGGGTAAAACGATTGTAATAACCCAGAAATCCGAGCCAATTTAAAATTTTTATTTTGGCAATTTTGACGAATTTTGAATATTTAAAATGATTTACTTTAAATAATAACGACGAAAAATATATTTTCGATGAAGTTAAAACGAATAAATTTATTTTAATTATATAACGAGCCTGAAATGGCGCGATAGTTTGAAATTTCGATTTCAAAGTTCAAATGACTATATAGGATTCAAAATAAACCAGATTTTAGCAAAACCAAAAATATTTGAATCTAATTGAGAATATCTTTCCAACGAATCCAAAAAATTGCAATTTCATAGCGGGGATAAAAAGTTATGCCCAGTTGAAAATTCAGAATAGTTGCTATGGAATTTTGGCTCTTAAAAATAGCCATTTTGCAAACGACCTCGGTTTTCGACGAAACAACTTTTGTTGGATCCGTGATGTCAAGTTATTGCTAGGTTTCAAAATTTGTAATTTTTCGAATCAATATGTGAGCGTGACAAAGGAAAACGCGTTTGACCAGTCTTAGTTGATTTTAATCGACGGGAAAATGGCCATTTTTCAAACGGTCCCAGAATTTGACGAAATTAGTTTTGTTAGGACCGTATCGTCAATACGAAGCTAGAAAATATTTTTCGGTAATTTTTGGAGTCTGTATGTGGCCCCGGTAAATTAAAAAAATGCGTTCAAATTCAATATATAGATTTATATTTTGATTTTGACGGAAACAGATTGAAACAATCGAATCAGCCTATGATACATATCCCATTGTGTTCGGAATGGGGGTAACTAGATATGGACAACAGTCAGTGGGTTCGATTTCGGGTTCAAAATAAAAAGTTACTTTTAGGAAATTTAAAATAATTAAAATAATATATTGGTTTACATAATCCCCCTCCTTTCTCTTTGGCCAAGTCAACTCCCTCCCCCATCGTTATTTCAACAGATCGAGAATAAAGGAAAAAAAGAAAAGATAAAAAACCGTCGCACCCCTAATCGGAGTCGTCGCCGGTCCCCCCACCACCTCCACAACCAGCGCCGCTCCCTCCCCTTCACCTCCGGCCATCCCCTTCTTCTCTGTTCTCCATCTCTCCCCCATCTCCGACGTAGCCTGCTCACCCAAACCCATAACCCCAAAATCGAGACCGCCAGCCCCCACTACACCCCTCCGCCTCCTCCCCTGACGCCAGCCACCACCACCTATCGCCGCCTCCTCTCCCTGGCCGCGTGCGACGCCACTGAGCCCCCCTTCGCTGAAGTGGAAAGAAACGGTAAGTTTTGTATTTTAATTTAATTTATTTATTTTCTATGTGATTAGCTGAATAAAAAAATAGGGTTTTTAGTTATAAAAATAATATTTTTATATATATAAGGAAAGGTAGAATTTTAGTAAGATAAAGATGTGGATTTATAGCAAGGTTGAATACATAAAAATATGATTTCTAATTAGGAAAAGATACGATTTTTAATATAATAAAAATATAATTTTTGTATAGAAAAAGGTTTGATTTTTATCGTATAGAAAATATATTTTTAGTTAGAAGGAAATATTATTTTTATAAAATAGAGAATATAAAAATATGTTTTTTATATATGTAGCGAATTAAAATGTGATTTTTATATATGTAGAGAATTAAAAATATGATCTTTATATAATAGAGAATATTAAAATGTGATTTTTATATATGTAGCGAATTAAAAATATGATTTTTATATACTAGAGAATATAAAAATGTGATTTTTATATAGATAGTGAACACGGACGACGAAAGTGACAAAAGGCGGGCGCGATGAAGATTTTCTACATATGAAGAGTCGCGGTGAATTGGTTTAGCTTATGGGTGAGAACTCCGCACTTTTATTTGATTTCTAGTTGAAATATATACTAGGATGCAGACGGTGCTTAGTAGCACCCGACACCCGTCGTCCACAGACCATGGATGACTTGTTTATTTGATTGCTGTGTTACGAAATTTGATTGTGTGATGTGGAATGAAATAAAATATTTTATACTGGAAAATATTTTATAGTTAAAAATATGATTTTTAACGTGTATATAAAATAAATAGAAATAAACAAATCGGACGATTTGTTTGTATACACTGATTTGACTGATATTGATTGGGACGATAAATTTTACACATCGCCCAACTGCACAAATAAAAGTCTGTGTTTGTTGATGAAACCCCACACGGGTGTTGGGATGATATTTGGCGTACACTAATCCCAATAATTAGTTGTGTGTCGATCGATAGATTGACAGACTGTGTAAGCATTAATTATTTATATTTAATGCTTATGCAGTTGTGTGTTGCACTCTAGATGATGGTTGATGATTTATCGTTGCTATTATATACATGTGTTGTAGGGAATCCATATAATTAACATTATATGGTAATTGATTGGGCCTCATTCCAATTTGGGAGAATAAGGAATATTATAAAAGAAAATTCATGTGTTGAATAAAATATATATTCATGTGTTGAATAAAATATATATTCATGTGTTGAATAAAAATAAATATTCATGTGTTGAATAGAAAGAAAATTCATGTGTTGAATAAAAATATATATTCATGTGTTGAATAAAAATATATATTCATGTGTTGAATAGAAAGAAAATTCATGTGTTGAATAAAAATATATATATTCATGTGTTGAATAGAAAGAAAATTCATGTGTTGAATAAAAATATATATTCATGTGTTAAATAAAAATATGTATTCATGTGTTGAATAGAAAGAAAATTCATGTGTTGAATAGAAAAATATATATTCATGTGTTGAATAAAAATATATATTCATGTGTTGAATGAAAATATATATTCATGTGTTGAAGAAAATATTCATTTGTTGAATAGAATAACGAAGTTATTGAAATATATAAAGCCGTGTTGGTTAGATATGCACCATTTTGACGAGAACGATATTTATATCGATTTTATTCATTTTTATAATGACTATAGAAAAGGAAGTGATTTCAAAATATAACATTTTGAAAATATTATCATTTATAGATTAATGATATGGAATATTCAATTTTGATTAGAAATTGAATATGAAGTTGAAATCATTTTGAAAACGAATTTAAAACGATTTATAAAATACGTTTTGAAAGGAAATCGACAATATATATATATATATATATATATATATATATATATATATATATAATGGCCTGAATAGAACGCGCCATGCCGCGGCAGTTCGTGAATTTCGACCATTGACTTCGAATGGACGTTACGAAAGATACGACCGTCGGATTCTCCTAATACCGGAACCGTTGGGTTCGAATCGAAAAGACCTTTCTAACGAATATTAGAGATTTGAAATCTAACGGTGGGATTTGGAATTATGTCCAAATCAAATTTGGAAAAGGTCGCTGTAAGTGCAGTTCGATGGCCGTTGATGGAATTCGATTGTACGGGCCTTGATAAAATTATTAAAAATAGTAATAATTTGTGTAAAATCATAAGAAATGATTTGTGAAGAAATGAGATGAAAATTTTCCAATTTGAAAAGATAAAAATAGATTTTTATCGAAATGAACTAGTTTTGAACTAGAATAATAATTTATTTATTTTTAAATAAATAAATTGGATTTGAAAGCGTTTTAAAAGTAACCAGAAGTTTCAATAATTGAATTGGAATGGAATGTGATTTTGGGTTTATAGTGAACCGTGTTTTAAATGACATTGGTTCTTTAACCCAGTTAGAGACAGGATATGATTTCCTAAGTTAAATAATCATTGATAGTGATTTTTGGGAAGATTAAAACTAAGTGGAGTTTTAATGAATCTTTAACTAGATTGAAGTGATCGAGAATGGAGTGTCACGAGTTTTTCTCCAGACGATAGTTAAATCTTTAATTAGATTTGAACGTGAAATGGTAATTAAATTTTCCGATAACACCGTGGTGTTAGATATAAAGTATGACCAGTTTTACTTCATGGGATGAATAGGTTGGGATTGGGAAATAAAATAAATGATTACTTCAGTGTGATTCGCTAATCCCGACTAATTAGAATTGATATTCAAAAGAAGATTAAAGAATAAATATGAGGAATTTATCTTTGATAAAATTTATGGGAACCTTTCCCAAAGTGTAAGAATATTTGAGTAAAAGAATATTCTGAATTGGAATGAGGCGTATGTTGTGTTTATGTAACACTTGTTTATTATATACGCGAGTTATTCAGAAAGACCGGGTTTATCCCATTCTGAATAACTGATTTGACGTGGTGTCGAGAATGAAGATGGTTGTCGAAGACCAGAGGTCTTCACATCGTTTGGGTGATTACTGATGATCTTGATTGGGCTGTACACCCAAGAGGAGGGAATCAGTTGGTGATCGTCCAGACGTACTTGGAGATCGATGGATATGCGAGGTACCAGGTACCTCCGGTTTCGTTCAGAGCCAGAACGAACTTGTATGGACTGTTTGTCTGACATTGGATTTTGCTCTGTGTTGATTGATCTCTATTAAATATACATCTTCCTGGTGAAGGGGAATTCATTCTCTTACTTCAACCTTCTCTGAGACGTACGGGATCAGAGGTTGTATATCGATAGACATCAGTCGCATGGTGTGAATTTCCTGTGTGGCATGCCTAAGTGGCAATTGATCAAGGCTTCTGTTGAAAAGCAAAGTCTTGTGGTTGATGATCAAAGCACCGCCTGTGTGTCATAGCTTTGTGTAACGTTGGTTCGCGAGCCTCACACCCCGGTTGTGAACCAGAAATGGGAGAGGACCTCAGGGAGGGCATGCGTTTCTTTCTAGCTAGGGTGGTGTCAGTGACTACCAGCCCTGACATTTATATTATTTTCACCTTTGTGGTTGTTGCTATTGCGAGGCGCCTCGGATATATCGGTGACTGTGTGGAGCCGATGGAGTCATTTGGCTCATTTACGCCCCAAAGGGCGGGGAAACGCAGTGTTCAGGCATTTTAATCCACATCGGTGGACCGGCCCTGACGATCCATGGGGCAGTTGCGTCTGTCCTGAGGCTCGGGCTAGACAGTCTCGAATCGGTAGAGTACGATCCCTTGCCTCGGTTCACAGATGGAAATCCAATTTCCCAATACGTGACTTTGCCGTTTTGATTATAGAGCCTAGTATGGCAACATAGTGGTATGGGGGCACTTATGCCGTCTATGATTGATACTTATGATTTGAAATTGTTTTGACACTATACACTTATAATAGTATCAAATGATTTGTTTTTAACGTACCAAGCATGTTTGGCTATCATAAGGGAAAGCCCTATCCTCCGGCTTGTGTTGCATTGTGTGATGGGACCTCGGTCTTATAATAGCTTCATTTTTTCAAAAAGCATTGCACTGTTTTGTTATATGCACTGGTATTCTTGGGAGGAAGCCTGTTCCGTATTATATGGCGTGGTCCCTAGATATATCTGATTTGAAGTAAAGCTTTAAATATCTGTGTTAGTTCTCGCACTAGCCACATGACTGACCTGGAGTTTATTGTTTTAACCTAAACTCTAGGTGCCCTTATTTTGATACAGGCAGCTAGTAGTTTTGGTTTTGCAGATTTATGTTCACAGGATCCTGATTTACAGCTGAAGTGATATTCGGAAAGCTCTGTATCTGTGTATTACTTCCAGTTGTGTTTTGTATTATTTTCCGCTGCTGTAATGTATTGTAATCTCTGATATCTATTGAATGTATTTTATTCACTCATACTCAGTATATTCTTGTATTCTGATGAAATTGTTGTAATAAACAATGAAATGTTCTTCTGTTTGCGTTCTAAATTGTTGTGTTCTCAAAACAATCAGGGGTTTCGAACGATCTTGGTCAGTTTAGCTATCGATTCGGATCGAGCAAAATTCCTTTTCGTTACATTTGGTATCAGAGCTTTGGTTTACAGAGCTCGGAGAACAAGACACGTTAGAACCAAACGAAATAATTCATCAGAAATTGGATTAGTAATATCCAATGAGAATGACTCGTTAGAGATATGATCAGTAGTATCCTAGAACGAGTGTGAAGAGTATATTTTTAAATTGAAAACAATTTTTGTTTTGAAAATTTAAATCGTATTATACGTATTTGATTATTTAATTTATATTGAATTTGGACAATCCAGTATATAAAGATTTTGCGTATACGTTTGATCCACGTGTATTCGAAGTTTTAATATATTGTATAGATATAGAATCACACTTTAGTCACCCGTGGATGTTCTGATGGTGGTTCGAAACATCATCAGAATTTATGTTCGAGTTACGAAAGTGGGATTTCTATATATTTCCAATTGACTGGTGTGAGAACCAAAACTAGATAGGGCTTATTGTTGTGATTTGGCATCAAAAATATGATTTTTTGGATATGTATTAAAGTTATGTGATTGAAAAGATAATCAACTAATTGATCGTTGGTTGTGTTGTTGGATTATTGTTTGATTAATTAAATGTTGAACCTTTAGCCAAATTGAACCAAATATTGAGTCGTATTGAAA
Organism: Allium sativum; assembly: GCA_030737875.1. Taxonomy (NCBI): domain Eukaryota; kingdom Viridiplantae; phylum Streptophyta; class Magnoliopsida; order Asparagales; family Amaryllidaceae; genus Allium; species Allium sativum. Next base: position 43,781,946 of record CM060915.1, on the reverse strand, counting down.
ATTAGTCGCATTTGCATACATATACATGTATTTACATTGAATAGTACATAGCAAGGAGGCTACAGAAGAGGAATAAAATTGTTTGCCCGAAAAATAGGTACATGTTTATTGTATTTCTTGGGTTTTTGATTATTTTATGAGCCGATTGGCTAGCCGCTTGGCTATTTCTTTTTCGATTGATGAGGGCCATGGGAGGCTATTTGAAATATCCCGAAGTCCCCGGTGCAGGGGAGGTTATGGCGAAATTTTTCGAAAATTTAGGGTGTTAGCCAAATTTTTGGAAAATTTGAAAAGTTCTTAGAAACTGAAAAGTTGAAGAACTTAAGTCGTAAATAAAATAATGAAAGTTGAGTTGATTTGTAAAACAACTTTCGGCTTCGTTCCTTTTCGGGGACGAAAAGTTTTAAGTGGGGGAGATTGTAATAACCCGGAAATTCGAGCCAATTTAAAAAATTTATTTTGGCAATTTTGACGAATTTTGAATATTTAAAATGATTTATTTTAAATAATAACGACGGAAAATATATTTTCGACGAAGTTAAAACGAATAAATTTATTTTAATTATATAACGAGCCTGAAATGGCACGGTAGTTTGAAATTTTGATTTCAAAGTTCAAATGACTGTACAGGATTCAAAATAAACCGGATTTTAGCGAAACCAAGAATATTTGAATCTAATTGAGAATATCTTTCCAACAAATTCGAAAAATTGAAATTTCAAAGCGGGGATAAAAAGTTATGCCCAGTTGAAAATTTTGAATAGTCGCTATGGAATTTTGGCTTTTAAAAATAGCCATTTTGCAAATGACCTCGGTTTTCGACAAAACCACTTTTGTTGGATCCGTGATGTCAAGTTATTGCTAGGTTTCAAAATTCGTAATTTTTCAAATCAATATGTGAGCGTGGCAAAGTAAAATGCGTTTGACCAGTTTCAGTTGATTTTAATCGACTGGAAAATGGCCATTTTTCAAATGGTCCCAGAATTTGACAAAATTAGTTTTTTTAGGACCATATCGTCAAAACAAAGCTAGAAAATATTTTTCGGGAATTTTTGGAGTCTGTATGTGGCCCCGGTAAATTAAAAAATGCGTTCAAATTCAATACGTAGATTTATATTTTGATTTTGACGGAAACTGATCGAAACAGTCGAATCAACCTACGATACACATCCCATTGTGTTCGGAATGGGGGTAATTAGCTATGGATGACAATCGGTGGGTTCGATTTCAAGTTGAAAATAAAAAGTTACTTTTAGGGAATTTAAAATAATTAAAATTATATATTTGTTTACATAACCCCCCTCCTTTCTCTTTGGCTAAGTCAACTCCCTCCCCCATCGTTCTTTCAACAGATTGAGAATAAAGAAAAAAGAGAGAAAAAAAACCGTCGCACCCGTGATCTGAGCCGCCGCCGGTCCCCCACCACCTCCACAACCAGCGCCGCTCCCTCCCCTTCACCTCCGGCCATCCCCTTCTTCTTCGTTCTCCCTCTCTCCCCCATCTCCAACGACCCAAACCTATAACCCCAAAATCGAGACCGCCAGCCCCCACTACACGCCTCCTCCCCTGACGCCAGCCACCACGACCTGCCGCCACCTCCTCTCCCTGGCCGCGTGCGACGCCACTGACCCCCCCATTCGCTGAAGTGAAAAGAAACGGTAAGTTTTTATATTTTAATTTAATTTATTTATTTTCTATGTGATTAGCTGAATAAAAAATAGGGTTTTTAGTTATAAAAATAATATTTATATATATATAAAGAAAGGTAGAATTTTAGTTAGATGAAGACGTGGATTTATAGCGAGGTTGAATATATAAAATTATGATTTTTAATTAGGAAAAGATACAATTTTTAATATGATAAAAATATAATTTTTATATAGAAAATGGTTTGATTTTTATCGTATAGAAAATATATTTTTAGTTAGAAGGAAAATATGATTTTTATAAAATAGAGAATATAAAAATGTGATTTTTATATATGTAGCGAATCAAAATGTGATTTTTATATATGTAGAGAATTAAAAATATTATCTTTATATAATAGAGAATATTATAATGTGATTTTTATATATGTAGCGAATTAAAAATATGATTTTTATATACTAGAGAATATAAAAATGTAATTTTTATATATGTAGTGAACACGGACGACGAAAGTGACAAAAGGCGGGCGCGATGAAGATTTTCTACATATGAAGAGTCGCGGTGAATTGGTTTAGCTTATGGGTGAGAACTCCGCACTTTTATTTGATTTCTAGTTGAAATATATATGAGGATGCAGACGGTGCTTAGTAGCACCCGACACCCGTCGTCCACAGACCAAGGATGACTTGTTTGTTTGATTGCTGTGTTGTGAAATTTGATTGTGTGATGTGGAATGAAATAAAATATTTTATGGTGGAAAATATTTTATAGTTAAAAATATGATTTTTAGCGTGTATATAAAATAAATAGTAATAAACAAATCGGACGATTTGTTTATATACACTGATTTGACTAATATTGATTAGGACGATAAATTATACACATCGCCCAACTACACAAATAAAAGTCTGTGTTTGTTGATTTGAAACCCCACACGGGTGTTGGGATGATATTTGGCGTACACAAATCCCAATAATTAGCTGTGTGTCGATCGATAGATTGACAGACTGTGTAAGCGTTAATTATTTATATTTAATGCTTATGCAGTTGTGTGATGCACTCTGGATGATGGTTGATGATTTATCGTTGCTATTATATACATGTGTTGTAGGGAATCCATATAATTAACATTATATGGTAATTGATTGGGCCTCATTCCAATTTGGGAGAATAAGGAATATTGTAAAAGAAAATTCATGTGTTGAATAAAATATATATTCATGTGTTGAATAAAATATATATTCATGTGTTGAATAAAAATAAATATTCATGTGTTGAATAGAAAGAAAATTCATGTTTTGAATAAAAATATATATTCATGTATTGAATAAAAATATATATTCATGTGTTGAATAGAAAGAAAATTCATGTGTTGAACAAAAATATATATTCATGTGTTGAATAGAAAGAAAATTCATGTGTTGAACAAAAATATATATTCATGTGTTGAATAAAAATATATATTCATGTGTTGAATAGAAAGAAAATTCATGTGTTGAATAGAAAAATATATATTCATGTGTTGAATAAAAATATATATTCATGTGTTGAATAAAAATATATATTCATGTGTTGAAGAAAATATCCATTTGTTGAATAGAATAACGAAGTTATTGAAATATATAAAGCCGTGTTGGTTAGATATGCGCCATTTTGACGTGAACGATATTTATATCGATTTTATTCATTTTTGTAATGAATATAGAAAAGGAAGTGATTTCAAAATATAACGTTTTGAAAATCTTATCATTTATAAATTAATGATATAGAATATTCAATTTTGATTAGAAATTGAATATGAAGTTGAAATCGTTTTGAAAACGAATTTAAAACGATTTATAAAATATGTTTTGAAAGGAAATCGATGATATATAATATGTATATATATACATTATATATGTAATTGCCTGAATAGAACGCGTCACGCCGCGGCAGTTCGCGAATTTCGACCATTGACTTCGAATGGACGTTACGGGAGATCCGACCGTCGGATTCTCCTTAAACCGAAACCGTTGGGTTCGTATCGAAAAGAGTTTTCTAACTAATATTAGGGATTTGAAATCTAACGGTTGGATTTGGAATTATGTCCAAATCAAATTTGGGAAAGGTCTCTGTAAGTGCAGTTCGTTGGCCGTTGATGGAATTCGACTGTACGGGCCTTGATAAAATTATTAAAAATAGTAATAATTTGTATAAAATCATAAGAAATGATTTGTGAAGAATTGAGATGAAATATTCCAAATTTGAAAAGATAAAAATAGATTTTTATCGAAATGAACTAGTTTTGAACTAGAATAATAATTTATTTATTTTTAAATAAATAAATTGGATTTGAAAGGGTTTTAAAAGTAACCAAAAGTTTCAATAATTGAATTGGAATGGAATGTGATTTTGGGTTTCTAGTGAACCGTGTTTTAAATGACATTGGTTCTTTAACCCAGTTAAAGACAGGATATGATTTCCCAAGTTAAATAATCATTGACAGTGATTTTTGGGAAGATTAAAACTAAGTGGAGTTTAAATGAATCTTTAACTAGATTGGAGTGATCGAGAATGGAATATCACCAGTTTCGCTGCAGGCGATAGTTAAATCTTTAATTAGATTTGAACGTGAAATGGTAATTAAATTTACCGATAACACTGTGGTGTTAGATATGAAGTATGACTAGTTTTACTTCATGGGATGAATATGTTGGGATTGGGAAATAAAATAAATGATTACTTTGGTGTGATTCGCTAATCCCAACTAATTTGAATTGATATCCAAAAGAAGATTAAAGAATAAATTTGAGGAATTTATCTTTGATAAAATTTATGGGAACCTTTCCCAAAGTGTAAGAATATTTGAATAAAAGAATATTCTGAATTGGAATGAGGCGTATGTTGTGTTTATGTAACACTTGTTTATTATATACGCGAGTTATTCAGAAAGACCAGGTTTATCCCATTCTGAATAGCTGATTCGACGTGGTGTCGAGGATGAAAACGGTGGTCGAAGACCAGAGGTCTTCACATCGTTTGGGTGATTACTGATGATCTTGATTGGGCTTTACACCCAAGAGGAGGGAATCAGTTGGTGATCGTCCAGACGTACTTGGAGATCGATGGATATGCGAGGTACCAGGTGCCTCCGGTTTCGTTCAGACCCAGAACGAACTTGTATGGACTGTATGTCTGACATTGGATTTTGCTCTGTGTTGACTGATCTCTATTAAATATACATCTTCCTGGTGAAGGGGAATTCATTCCCTTACTTCACCCTTCTCTGAGACGTACGGGATCAGAGTATGTATATCGATAGACATCAGTCGCATGGTGTGAATTGCCTGTGTGGAATGCCTAAGTGGCAATTGATCAAGGCTTCTGTTGAAAAGCAAAGTCTTGTGGTTGATGATCAAAGCACCGCCTGTGTGGCATAGCTTTGTATAACGTTGATTCGCGAGCCTCACACCCCGGTTGTGAACGAGAAACGAGAGAGGACCTCAGGGAGGGCATGCGTTTCTTTCTAGCTAGGGTGGTGTCAGTGACCTACCAGCCCTGACATTTATATTATTTTCACTTGTGTGGTTGTTGCTGTTGCGAGGCGCCTCGGATATATTGGTGACTGTGTGGAGCCAATGGAGTCATTTGGCTCATTTACGCCCCAAAGGGCGGGGAAACGCAGTGTTCAGGCATTTTAATCCACATCGGTGGACTGACCGTGACGATCCATAGGGCAGTTGCGGCTGTTCCTGAGGCTCGGGTTAGACAGTCTCGAATCGGTAGAGAACGATCCCTGGCCTCGGTTCACAGATGGAAATCCAATTTCCAAATACGTGACTTTGCGGTTTTGATTGTAGAGCCAAGTATGGCGACATAGTGGTATGGGGCACTTATGTCGTCTATGATTGATACTTATGATTTGAAATTGTTTTGACACTATACACTTATAATAGCATCAAATGATTTGTTTTTAACGTACCAAGCATGTTTGGCTATTATAAGGGAAAACCTTATCCTCCGGCTTGTGTTGCATTGTGTGATGGGACCAAGGTCTTATAATAGCTTCATTTTTCCAAAAAGCATTGCGCTGTTTTGTTATATGCACTGGTATTCTTTGGAGGAAGCCCGTTCCGTGTTATATGGCGTGGTCCCTTGATATATCTGATTTAAAGTAAAGCTTTAAATAACTGTTTTAATTCTCACACCTGTCACATGACTGACCTAGAGTTTATTGTTTTAACCTAAACTATGGGTGCCCTTATTTTGACACGGGCAGCTAGTAGTTTTGGTTTTGCAGATTTATATTCACAGGATCCTGATTTACAGCTGAAGCGATATTCAGAAAGCTCTGAATCCATGTATTACTTCCAGTTGTGTTTTGTAATATTTTCCGCTGCTGTAATGTATTGTAATCTCTGATATTTATCGAATGTAATTTATTCACTCATACTCTGTATATTCTTGTATTCTGATGAAATTGTTGTAATAAACAATGAAATGTTCTTCTGTTTGCGTTCCAATTTGTCGTGTTCTTAAAACAATCAGGGGTTTCAAACGATCTTGGTCGGTTTAGCAATCGATTCGGATCGAGCGAAATTCCTTTTCGTTACAATGATGAATTTGTGTATTATGTGATTGTAATAATAAAAGAAATATTCTTTGTTTACATTCAATATTGTTGGGTTTTTTTGGCTTAAGCAATGTAAATTATGTTGTTTTCCCCATTTTTAAATAAAGAGGCGTTATTTTAGAATGACAAGAAGTATGACAAAAAGAATTAAAAAGGGAAAAGTAGGGCAAACGTACATATAAAAATAAATACACGTTTTTATATGTAATTGCATCGACTGTTCCAAAATAAAAATACATTACATATATTTTTTGTGATTTGAAAATATGTCAATTCCACAAAGTAGGCATGATTTACAACGATGACGGTTAACGACCCTTATAAGACATGAAACCTTCTTGGCAAATTGAATATAAAAAGGGAATATTGGTTAATTGATTAGACCAACTCATTAATTTAAAAATAAGTATTGCAAAAATATAAATAAATGTTAATAACTATGTTGATTGCAAAAAAACATAAAAATAAGTATATACATATTATCCGTCCAAATCAGCGTAAAATGGTAAAATATGCATTGAACTAAATGCTTGAAGGTTTGAAATGCTGAATGGTATTCATTATGGAATCACACATGTAAATTATATTCCATACTTAATGAATATATTTATGGTGACCGTTGTAGCAAATAGTGTAATTGAATGTTATAAATGAGGCCATAAATAAATAATTAACAATTGTGACAAATGTTTAATGTTTGGATAAGGTTTAATGGTAGGATTATATGTAAATATAATCCATATTGAATTAATATATTTGTGGTGACCATTTGTAGAAATCAATGTAATTAACTGTTATAAATAAGACCGCAAATAGAGAAATAACCATTGTAACAAATACTGATTTGGGGAAAATAAAAGTGATGGGAAAAATGGTTAAAATTCCTGAAATTAATTAGGATAATTGTTGAGGACCCCAAATTAGCAAATTTAAATTATAACCGCACTTAGACACGAGGTTAAATTCAACTTGTGGTGTAAGCCTGCTCGGAACCGACCGACAAATCAAGCAACCACAGGTAATCAGTTTAATGTAAGGGGTCTAATGCATAAAAATAAGTGTACTGTTGCATGAGGTTAAGTTCATTTGTGGTAGAAGCCTACCCAGAACCGAATGGCAAATTCAGCACCCACAGGTAGTCAACTTAATGTGAGAGGTCTAGTGCAATATATATATATATATATATATATATATATATATATATATACACACATATATATATATATATAACAACCAATAAACAAATAAACCAATAAATAAAAGAACAAGAATAGTAATTGCCTGTTGGGGTACAACAAATAGATAACTTGGGACTGATAAATAGTTGTCTTAGGAATATATGACCATTAGAGTCATAAACGGCAATCAAAATGAAATAAATGGAAATGGGTGTCATAAGGGAATTTATGATTGTCAGTTAAACACTAAGTCCAAATTAATGAAGGTATTAAGTAAATATCCTAGGGAAAAAGGAATATAACCTTCCTTATTATAGTAATGGAAATATAAAATATAGTGGGATTTAGTAGGTTAATAATGTAGGATATTATTAACCATATAAACCCGTGACATAAATAAATTGTGTATGCATAGTATTTCTGTTTAAAGGAACTAAACGGGAATGACTTAATAACGTAGCCTACTTTATCCCAAAAGGGGAAAGGTGTTAAAGGAAAATAGGGAATGAACTAATAACCTTTGCATATAGTCCGCTTCCTGGGTCCTAAAAGGCTAAGTGACTAGGGTTAAAGAGTCCACCTGGGAATAGGTTTTTCAGTATAGGGGTCTTAAATGGCAGGTGTTTGTGGGCCTACCCAAACCTGGAAATTAAAAGGGTCAAATATGGCCATCTATCCTACGGGAAGTAGTAAGCCACTAAGGAGGTTATCTAATAAGTCCAGCTAGAAGGTATAACGCACGATAAAATACCTTCTCTCACCTTACACGGGGAAAGAGTATATGCATGAATGACGAAAGCCTTAACTAGTAAGGCCCATAGCTAGAGCCCTCTAGTTTATGTTAACGTTGAATATATTATCGAGGGTTAATAAGTGACCAATAGGTCTACCTAGGGTCTTAAGTGATCAGGAAGAATGCACCCTACCTATTATTGGTAGTGAGGTATTAAATAATAAAGAATAATGAATGAGGATATAGATAGAAACCCCGTAATTATGGGCCCTTTCGATAGAATTAACCAGTTAAGCTCTAGTATAAAGGCTTCACAAAAATGTATGTAAACATCCTATTTCGGTAATATAATTTGGGAATACTACTTTGGAAAGAGTAGTGGAGTCGTGCGTAAACTTTAACAAGGTTGGTCTAGAAAGAAGTTAGAGGATGAGAAATAGAAAGAAAGAAATATTAGAGGATGAGAACGAGGATCACAAACTCACAGCGGAACGCATAAAATATATTAGATAACATAAACTTTGAATTACAAATCAGTAACTTTATATACATACCATCATCAGAGCACATCAGTATCTCTGGAACAGTTATAAACACCTGTTTCCAGATACGAACATAATACACAGTGGAAAAATATGATAGTCTATAGCTAACTGGTGAAGCCTCCTGCTTCGAGCTTTTCTAAGCGAATCTGAAAAATCCCGACTACTTGACTGCCTGTACAAATTTGGGCACCCAAGAGTTTAGGGAAAACAAACAAAATAAACTTTGGGTCAGTCATGGGACTGGTGTGAGTAAACTCCAATCATTTGTTTAACTTTCAAAAATCCTTTCGAAAGAAATGATAATCGTAAGACCGATCCACACATAAACACGGATGATTTTTACCTTACGATAACCCAAAAATATTTTGATATCAAAATCTGGTGATATTATAATAGTGTCTACAACAAATAAATAGAATCTAGCGGAACGCTTGCATCTCGCGTTCCATATATAATATAAAATCGAAAACCGCAGGGCGCTTATTGGAGATTGGATTTCCAACATGACAAGGTATGGGACCACCTGCCGATAGTGTATCTCTAGAGGCGAATACACTGGGTTTAACAAGAACATCTTGCAACCCGGCCCACACATGATCGACCACTCACTTTGCTTGAGTGTATCAAATGTATATCACCAACGGTTGGGATCAGCAACCGTTTCCCGAAAGGGACAGCATCGATAGATTAAAGAAGTAAATGAAATTTCTCTAGATAGGTGATTATACATCCTAATGGGAGCGACCCACATAGCCATGCTGCCTGCCCGATTTTTGTCAATCCCCGGTTGTGAGGCTTGAGGTTTGAATTAACAGAACAGCCGTTGCATTTTTCTCCGTCTTCATAATCACTTCAACATAAGTTGATTCGTAACGCTTATGCCAATACGGAGTGGTTTTCAGATATTAAATCTGATCCTGGTCTCTCCATATTGACAACGGAGGTATAAAATAAATCAAAACTTTGATAGTCGGTGATTCAACTATCAAAGAAACATCCATACAATCAACGGTCCTATTTCCAATTGGAAATTCTACCGATCAAGCATCAAACAACACTGGGGCCCTTTAAATCAATTCCTGATTATATTATTATTTCAAATTCCTGTTTCCCTATCTTTCGTATCCTTTTGAATCTTGATTTCCCTCTCGATTCTTTGAAAAACATTTCCCATAAGTAATTTCTTAATTCGAGAAAATATCCTTTTCCCTATTTAGAAAACATTTCTCTCTCTCTCTCTCTATATATATATATATATATATATATATATATTAGCGAATCCTTATTTTCTATATTCAGAAAATATACCGCATTAGTATTGGAAAATATTTCCAAATTCTCTTTCTTAATTCCTCATTGACCAATTCATTTCATCTTCTAACGTAGAAAATATTTCTCATTTTATTGGGAAAAAACATTTCAATTTCTTTTAAATTAATGCGATGTTATAAACATCGTTATTATAACTTAAAACATTGACCAATTATTAACTAACCAGAATGTTAACCAATCTTCACTATTGAACCTTAACCATTTCTCCATCAATCATGAAGTCAATCAAGTTGGGGTATAATTGCCTCTCAGACCTTAATTGAACAACATTCTTAACTTCGAAATAGTCAAAACTCACAGCTTCATCGCTTACGCGACTTTTGGATTCAATCTAAGAACACACTTCTTTTACAGAAAAATATTGATTATAATGGTAGCGTTATAATCACTGTTTCCAAATATTTGATTTATAAAACATTTCTTTCAGTGACAGCGTTACAATCGTTGTTTAGCTTTTATTATAATAGCAACATTAAAATAGCTGTTAAAAACATTTGTAATAACAGTAGCATTATAATCGCTGTTTAGATTTACAAAAAAACATATATTATAACAGCAGCGCTATAATCGCTGTTTAGATTTACAAAACAAATATCATAACAACAGCGCTATAATCGCTGTTTTAAATAAAGTACCGTGTGCGACGCACACGCCTCCGTTGTTCATTTATAAACTTTGTTTATTTTAAACAAGTCAAGTTCTCCTTTAAATGTATTTACAAGCTATACGTTCTTTAACTTCTGAAATTAACTCAATTTGATTTATATAAATCCCTTTTTAGATATATTATTGCAAACTATAGAATTAATTGAATATTGACTTCTTAATGTATTTAAATTAATTCATAGGTTCATGTTAAATAAAATTTAAATATTCTTCCAAGACATAAATCATTTGTAAAATTCGACATAGCCGAATTCCTATTTAAAATTTCATCAAATTTACCTCAATTAATTTTTATTTTCCAATCTTTGGAATATAACCCATCGTTTCTTTGAAACCAATTTTCCCACTCAAATCTCTTTTACCCCTAATGCATTCAAATCCCACTTCAGCTATCGGGTATCAACACCAATTACCACTTTGCTTATATAAATTCAACTTGAATTCATATTTTACTTTATTCTATGATATATATTTTATTTAATTTATAGACATCATTATAAACAACTTCTTGTTTTGATTCAATTAAGCAAGTTTCAATTTTCTTTCCATTTGAAATCTAATTTCTATTTTGGAATTAATTTCCTTTATAATTTACTAAGTTCAAATCTCATTTCCAATATTTATTTAAAAACCGATTTCCACTTTCCATATAATTTAAATTTGAATTTATCTTTCAATTTATCCAATGATAAATAATTATCTTAAGTTACAAACTCATTTATAAACAACTTCATGTTTTATTCATTTAAACGTATTTCTACTTTCAATTTGAAAGTAAATTTCTATTTTTGGAAATAAATTTTTCTTTTTAAATCCCAAACTCCTTTTCTCGTATTCAAAAATATTTTATAGTATTTAAATACTAAAATTTATAGGGCCAGTGACAACAAAATCAATCATAGAATACATATCACATCATATAACGCAAATATATGAAAACAATAATATCAATGTTGAGGAACCCAGTTGGGCCCCTCCAACCTGTTTCCCTGCATCAACAGATGTCAATCACATCAATTTGAGTTACCATAGTAAACAGAACTAATAATCGATTAACGATATATCTATATCAACTATTTCAACCATTCTTATCAACCATTTTAACTAATCAACCATCACACAGTACAAACGAATTTAAAAAAAACTCGTTTATATAAAAATATAAACAAGGCAGAGTTAGTGAGTTTACTCACCTTGTTTTCCAGTTGACGGTTCTGCTTCTGTTTCATTTAAAATGAAACATACGTTAATCCTTCTATGAAATCCCACTAGTTTCTTCCTCGGCCACATTAGGTCCACAACATAGATTCTGTCGTTACGATTCCAGTGTGACTGGTTTCATCCAATTCTGATTATGTATGAAGGAATTATAGATATTTCAAGTTATGAATAAACTAAACATTAGTAAATTAATTAATTAATTATAATATACCCTTAATCCGGTTGATTATCTGTTAATCCCGTATTTAATAAACACGACTTCTTCTTCCCCCTTTTTCAGCTACTCCAACCCGCCTTCGGAAATTGCCCTAATCCCTTTCCGTTTGCCTCATCACTGTTCTCCATTCTGAAATCACCGTTGAGCTTCCCTAATCACATCCTTTACTTAACAAATCACGAGATAACCATCTCCTTCTTCCAGCAGTATTTCGAACTAGCTCCATCCCTTTGAAAAACGATCACCGCGCCCCAACCCATGACCGGACCTCCGCCTCTGACCACCATCGCCTGCGCCGATCCTCCGGCTACCGCTTCTTCCCTTCCTCATACAACTCGAAGGCATCCCCCTAGACCCACGTTCTCTGACCCGGACCCGCAACGACAGTAACCCATCGACCAAAACCTCCACCAAGCACAACTAATTTGGTTCCGTAACTTTTCCTTGATTGCCTGAACGTTGTGTCGGCTGTCGTTCTCTTCTTCGACGCCTCAAAATCCTCCACCGCTAGCCCGTAGCCAACTGTGAATAGTTGAGCTTCAAAAAAAAATTAGATCGAACCCTGTAAAAACTGTACAGGAGTGAAGAGTTGCGTTCCAGGATTCCACTGAATCAAATTTTGTGATTTTTCATTTAGAATTTGATTTTGATTTATTTAGGGATTTTCGTTTTTTTTCACATTTGCATCAAGACATGGTTTATTTTCTTTTATGGAAGTGATCCATGAACGCGAATATTTATAATGGGGTATTTCTTGGCATGGATGGAAACGAAGTAATTTGGTACCCACGGTGATGAAACGACGTGGATAACACGCTGCTGAGCAACTTGGGAAACACGCTTTCAATTAACTTGGTACACATAGGTGATGAGCGTGATGAGCACGCTGTCTAAGTCTTTCACGATTGAGTACCAAGGTGTATGGAAGTAATCAATATTAAATGTAAACATAGTCATCCAGTTGTATGGATAATACCAGGATTAAGCCATAGTTTATTTAACAAACAAGTCCAAACGGACACAAATACATTGTGTGATATGGTTCATGCTTATGAACATGCGATTTTCTGGTTCTAGATTGTAATCAAACTTAAGTGTACATGTCCGCCTGTATCTTTGGTTTTCTAAAGAATGATTTAGTTTTTACTAGAGTTAAAATACAGTTTGCATCTGAAACTAATGAAAAGGAAATGTTAGTAAATATTTGAAAAAACAAAAGAAGCAAAGAACATGATATTGAGACAGAATATTCAGAGATCAAGGTAGAACCGAAAATTCATGGCGTGGCCCCATAGTAATTCATTTTGTCTTGATCGGTTTCACCTTTGAAGTTATATCATCAAATGATCTTAACAATAAAAAGACTGTTTTGACTTTGCTTTGTCAATTTCTCTATTATTTGAATCCAAACATGAGTTGAAAACAGGAGCTAGCAGGATTGATTAATTATTAAAATTAATAATAGTAAAAAGTTGTATAACTCATCCCTATCATATGTATGCCGGTTGCTTATAAACTCATTTAAGTGAACAAGTAGAATAAAGATTTCATTTTCTTTCGAGCCACTACAGACAGAAGTAAGAATACGATCGTGTCCAGCGAGGTATGATGATTCCAAAAATATAATAATATCGGTAGTTTAACTTATGTTATGAAACCCCAAAATATTGATATAGGGTTCAAAATACTCCAAATAAAAAGTTGCGTATTTAATTAATTAAAAATTACAGTAAAATTCTACAAATTAAATTATCACTACGTCTCAAAGGGCTTGTCCAAATTCAAGACCGATATTTAAATATATTAACAACCGTTATGGCTCATATATGATTCAACAGCGACTTTCAGAAAATTCGATTTGGACGTAAAACAAAATTTACAATACGAAATCTAAAATTTTCTCTTCCATTAGAAAGATACAGTTTAATAGATTCAAACGTTTCTTGTTCCACAGAAATCTGACTTATATTGGATTATGTATATTCAGTTGAAGTTTAAATCGTAAATTACGAACTATCGCGACTATATGAGCTCATATTATAAAATAAATTATACGCTTAAACTACATTTAATTAAATAATTCCTATAGATTCATATATATATATAATTCAATTAAAAATATTTAAAACAAATTTAAATATTCAGAACTCAACGGCCGAAAAATCCGGGTCGTTACAGATTTCAACAGGTTTTGAAAAACGGTTTCGGAAAATAGCCATGGAGATACGATTTTAAATTCTTAATCTATTCATGTTTTAATACTTTTGGGGCCATTCAATAATTTTAATAAATATGGTCCAATTGGTAGGAAAGAAGGAATTTAAAATGACAAGGAATATACCACTAAAAATCAAGAATAATAAATATCTATTCCTTGTGATTTTTAATATCCACCTTCCTATATATATTAGATAGTTGATCAAAGTTAGCAAAATTTATCTAAATTGTTTAAAGCTCCAATGTTTTTAAACATGAAAAGGTTTTTCCTGTTTAAAATATAAAACTAAAATATAAATAGTAATAATAAAATGGATTCATAAATATGATACCGTTACTTTATAAATAAATTCCACTTTTGGAAAAGTTTTAAATTTTTCTTCGAAAAGGCTAAGGAAAATCCTTCATCCGGATTTTGGGGTATTTGATTTATTGAATAGTCTGTTTGTTGTCATCTAGGTAAGGGGGAAATCCGTTTTAATTTATATTACGAATTTCTAACTGAATTATTTTTTGGAATTTGTTTGTTCCTTGTGTAATTGTAGCATCTTTGTTGAGACTATAAATCCTTGGAGTTGGTTCGGAGTTTAACTACGGTCTTTAAATACTGCGATGATGAGGATAGATATTTTCGGATCGAGTTAAATCTTAAAAGATGATGCGGGACGATTAATATTTTAATCCAGTCTAATAAGGTCAAGGTCCAACCTCTGTCCAAAGCCTATTTGATAGCTGACTGTTTAGAGCTATACTAGGATGGTCAATTAATTGATGAGTTTTGGTACAACTTGGACCAAGGACTCAACCGTAAAAGTTGCATCCAAATTACCCCCTTAACTTCCTTCTTTCGTCCTCCCTTCCTCATCTAGCCGAACCATATTCCTAACCTTCTTGTCGTCACCTCTTCTCATCATTTTTTCGCATATGTTAGCTCATTAGATCTTGCCTCACTAATACTCCAAGATCTAATTTCTTCTCTCCGACCATTTCTTGGCCTATAATACCTAATTAAGCTATCTGATCTTACTCATACCATTTAAGTCTCACCCTTAGGGAGAGATCATTTGGTTGGGTTGGGATAAGCAAAAAGGCCTCACTACTATAGGACTAAGAAAATTTGTCGTGGTAGTTGGATTTGCACTTGTCCATTACTCGAGATCTTAGAATAGGGATGTTGTTTGTGTTGCATCCGCCTTTGCTATACCTTGTTATAATAGGTTCTTTCAAAGGTGATCGTTGTTTCGGAGATAAAGATTTAAGCTATCATTTGATAGTTTTTCTGAGGAGAATCTCTATGAGATTTTAGAGGAATCCATGTCTTAGGCGGACATGAATGGTCTCTTGTTTGACCAACCTTTGAGATTTTTGCAGCAGATCTCTTTTTCTTGATGTCGAGAATCAATGTTTGAACTACCCATGTAGACGGGTTACCTGTTTAGCACATCGTTCTATAAATGGGAAGTTATGACTAGATGTGTCGCATGATGCGGAAATTAACTTTTTCTTGATCGATAGCGTAACCATCATTTAGTGTCGCATCATATTCGATTCAGCTTGTGTTCTCGTGTGTTTTCTCATGGAAATACTTTCTGTAACTTTACCTATCCACTTTGTCTTTAGACAATATTAGGTGGGTTTCCATGAGAAACAATTTTGTGGTAGGTTTCTTTTCTCATCATAAATTCTCTCTTAGAAGAGATGGTGATGTGGGAACCTCCTACAACACCTACAGTGTTGGTAACACGAGATTGAGCATTTTTGCTACCATGATATGGTTAGCTTAAATACCATAAATATTGGTTTGAGCTCCAGCCGCGAGGCAAGGCATCTCGTTGTCTATAACCATCGTTTTGGTGTTGTTTTGTTGTTATCTGTAACACCCCGTATTTTCTGTGAACATTAAAGTAACGAATTAAAGAATACTTAATTTTATAAGTGGGAATTAAGGGAAACGGGTTACGCCATTGCGTTCATCTCTGAATTCTACTTGAGATAGAGTCCGAGTTTGCGTGAATTGGACTCTGTATGAAGAAGTTATGGAGTTCAGAAGATTTCAAATTCAAGCAGAAAATAAATATAAATAATAATTACATAATAAAAACATTTCAAAATTCAAAATCGGCTGAGCGGGAAATTTCCCGCTTAGGGTGTCGACCCCCGCCCCCCCAAGGGGAGTCGACATAGGTGTCGACCCCCCTATAGGGAGTCGACCCCTCGCAGATCCAGCTCCTATGACGAACTTTTACAGCCCTGTGCTGATGTGGCCTTCTCTGATTGGCCAATGAATGATTTCTGAGGTATTAGGGCATATGTGTCATGCTACGGTTGGCTCGATGACACATCTTGTTGGTTTGATGGTTCTAATTTCTCCTAGACTAATCTAAAGGCTAGAATTGAACCTAGACTTCTATATAATCACCCCAAACCTAGAACTCATTCTACGAAGCCGTCATGCTGTTCGTCTACAAACTGGCCCAGCCTCCATCCATCTACCCCAAATTAGAGGATCAAATTCAAACTAGGAATCAATTAGAAGAACTAGAGAATCAAACGTCTACATCAAAGGATAGCTTTTCAAATTCAGAAATCAGATCCTAGAAATCAAGATCCATCCTTTTTCTGTAAGTACAGTTATTGTTTAGATGTGAACACCTAATAAGAAATCATGACTGTATTAACTGGATATAGAACAATGCTTAATTCTATGCGTGCCTATCCTTTTGTCAATTCTGAATTGCTTATGCCTATTGGACTGTTGTGATTGACACAGAAAAACCTATCATGCCTATTGGACTATTGTGACTGACATAGTAAAACCTATCATGCCTATTGGACTGTTGTGACTGACATAGTGAAACATATCATGCCTATGAGACTATTGGGACTGATACCATTGAACCTATCATATTGTATTAAATTTGTGGTTCTTTTATGTATGTAAGTTACATGCTAAATTATGTTCATACATGTTATATGTTTAGATCCAAGCTAGTACCCATGTTTAAGATCTATATAAGTTCATGTTTATACAATTATACTTATGCTAGTTCGCATGTCAATTGGATCTAATTTAAATGCAAGATCACGTTTATGTGCTTAATTAAGTTTATGTCGTTCTATGCCGAATTTATATTACACATATTGATCTATGTTGTTTTATGCCTGTTGGAATGTTACATGTCCCTTTTCTTTTCCCTTTTTGTTAATGAGTTAGGCTAATTTGCGACCCTAACGTTCTATGTGAATTGTGCGAACGAATAACGGAGAGGACGTTGGGGGAGAATATTAAATTACATGCTATTGGCATAGATTTGGCTCATAATCATGTAAAAGATTAGTAGCATGAAATGGCATAATTTGGACATAATTTAGAAGGTAAATGGGACATGACTTGATTTGACAACACTTGTGGATAATTTACATATAAACATGAATGGTAAATATGTAAATTAATTAAAAGATGAATATGCCTAACCCGAGGTTAGATTGAGTTGCAGTGTAAGGCTGCCCGGAACCGCCCGGCACATCCAGCGACCACAACAATATAGATCTAATGTGAGAGATTAGCGCATTAAGCCCGAAAAACCCGAGGTTAGATTGAGTTGCGGTGTAAGACTGCCCGGAACCGCCCGACACATCCAACGATCGCAACAACACATATCTAATGTGAGAGGTTGGTGCTTTAATGAATGAATTAAAGCTAAGGAACATACAGGCTTAGAATGGTAGGGTTAACTTAATTAAGGCAACACTTAACCAATACAACACGTTAATCAAACAGATGGGCGGGGTTAGGTAAAATGGAGAACACTTAACCGTTATAACATGTTGATTAGTAAACCCTAGTAACGGGGACCCATTTCAGCAGCAACCCACATAGATGTATCATGCTACCCTGAACTAGGCAGGGTGACGCACGATTATTGGGCTGATTATAAGCGGTCAAAATAGCGGCAGGGGGTGCAGCAGTGTAGTTCTAACGGAGTATGGTCGTGCACGTACTCCGGAGTGGAAAAGCAGGCATTGGGCATCATTAGTATACACTGTGCATCTTGAATTTTTGTCGGGTTGCCACCATAGGAATTGATACACCCCATGGTGGGACCAGCATAGGTATCTACAATCTAGCGGGGCTGAATGACACAAGTAGCAAATGCATGCGAGTAGAAGCTGATCGGGAAAGGGATCACTTTGTTATGAACACATAATGGTAGTTGAAACATTCGTAGTAGGTGCAGAGAAATAGAAATAAGTGCGATAGTACATTCTGTTTATCTTATCTTATGTTGTCTTATTTCTTTGGTATTGTCCTATGTTCAATTTATTCATGTCATGATCCTTTTACCTGTTTACATGCTGAATAAGCACTGGACTTACCAGACTTATGTCTGACCCATTTTCTTTCGCCTTTTTTTCTTCCGTTCCCCCCAAGATCCGTAGGGAGGGAATACTTCAGTTTAGTGCAGACTGTTTCAAGCTTGAAGAGAGTAGATGCATTGCTTGGATTCTCTTTTCTTGGGCTATGGCTATGGCTACACTTTTATTAGGGATTTATGTTGCTTTACTTCCATTTTATGCTTCTTCATGTACTTGGAGTTTTAAATCAAGACAGATGTTTCGTTGTAATAATTTAGAAGTTGGGTTCTGAGGCAATGCTTGTAATGTTTTGACTAAACCATGCTATTTATGAAATGATTTCAGTTTTCCGCTGTTTATATGTCTGTCTTGTAAATTATATGTGTCTTTTGCCTAAAATGCTTCACCAAAGTTAATGCATTCCCCTTGTGAGTGACCTTAACGGAGGTGGGGTGTTTCACTTGGTATCAGAGCCAGCTTTATCAGATCAGATAAAAGTTTTGAAAACTATTTTTCGAAAAGAAGTTTAAAGAAGCATTTTCAAGAAAAGTGTTGTTCTATTATAAAGGCATAATCCCCAAAGCCATATGCACTATCTTTCTATCCTTTGTTTTGAACCTTTTCTTTTCATTTCAGCATGTCTGGGGATCTTAATCTTCCTGAGGGCGTACCGGTACCTGGATGGTTCAGAAGGTACCTGGAGGCTAGGGCTAATGACGCAGGCTCAGTAGACGTTCCTCCTCCCCCAGTTGTAGTTGTTCCTTCTCCTCCTCCTCTTTTGAATGCTTTCTCGAAGATATGTAGAGACTTTCGAGCCATGGGTGGAAAGAACCTTAATCGGAATGAGTCATTTGTGGAAGCAAGAAACTGGCTCAAAGAAACAGAAGATTTGTTTGTTATCTTCGAAGTGGACGATAGGCAGAAGATACAATTGGATGTATGGTTACTTAAGTACGAAGCCTCTTATTGGTGGGAAGTTACTAATGCAGAGAGACCAATTTAATCTTAGTAGGATTTCAGAGGGAGATTTGAAATGAAGTTCCTCTCGCAAGCTAAACGAAGCCTACAGATGGATAAGTTCTTAGCACTCAAACAGGGAAGCCTATCGGTTAGGGAATACGTCAACCAATTCAACCAGCTGGCTAGATTCAGACCGGAGTTTGTAAACACTCCACATAAAAAGGCTCTCCGTTTCGTGAAAGGGTTGAATGAACCGCTGCACAGCCTAGCTATGTCCCATATACCTATGGATGCGACTTTTTAGAGACTGGTGGACATGGCACTGTTACAGGAGGAAGACAAGGGTGGCAAGAAAGAGGCAAAGGTGGATGAACCTCTAGACAAGAAATTGAAGGGATGCAGGAAGAATAACAAACCCCGTGACAAGAGGAAGTGTAAATTTTGTGGCATACCTGGACATCTGATTAAGGACTGCAGAAAGAAGAAAAGGAAGATGGGTGGTTGCTTTCAATGCGGTGAGACAGGGCATATTGCTAAGGATTGCCCAAAAAGGCAAGGGCAAGGGCAGAGGACTGGATCCACTTCTGGAGAGTAGATTCATGCTCTCATTTCACCTATGTAAGAAAGAGGTGGAAATATTTCTGTTGAGAGTTTAGTTTATCTTTTGATCATCCAGTTCGTACTCTTTTTGATTCTAGCTCATCGCACTCTTTTATATCTACTGCTTTAGTTGAATCTCTGCACCTAGATACCAGTTTAGTAGAGGATCCCACTATTGTTTCAAATCCAATTGGAGGCCCGGCTTATTTATTAATGATTTGTTTGGATTTGGAAATTTCTATACTAAACGTTGGGTTTAGATGTAATGCTTATGTTTTGGGTTTCACGGGCTATGGGTTGATTCTAGGCATGGATTGGTTATCCAGAAATGGTGTCATCCTCGATTGTGAAAAGAAAGTGGTTAGACTTATGAATCGCCTCGGTAACACTCTCGAAATCTCTTGTAATCCCATGAATTCTGTTATGCTTTGCTATCTAGAATTCTTGGTGCGTCTATTGAAAACTTGCAATCTGTTAGAGTAGTCCATGAATACTCGGATGTCTTTAGAGGTGAAGGGCTTACCTCCAAAGCGAGAGATAGACTTCCGCACATACCTTGTTGATAATGCAAAACCTGTTGCTTTACCCGTTAGACACATGGCTCCAAGGGAAAGGAAAGAGCTCAGCAAGCAAGTTAAAGAGTTGTTTGAAAAGGGGTTCATAAGGCGGAGTATTTCTAAATGGGGTGCTCCAGTGGTGTTTGCAACCAAAGCAGATGGTTCACTTAGCCTGTGCATGGACTATAGGGAGCTAAACAAGCTGACCAAGAAGAAAAGGCACCCACTTCCTAGAATAGACGACTTGTTTGACCAACTCGTAGGTGCCTCGGTTTTCTCCCAACTAGATCTGGCCACCGAATTTCATCAGCTAAGTGTGGCTGAAGACAGCCTAGATAAGACCGCGTTCAGGACCTCGGATGGTTTCTTCGAATGGCTTGTCATGCCTTTCGGCTTAACAAACGCACCTTCCTTTTTCGTAGACCTGATGAGTAGGGTGTTCAAAGAGTTCCTTAATAAATTTGTAGTGGTCTTCGTAGACGACATTTTGATTTTCTCAAAAAGTGAGGAAGAACATGCTCTGCATTTAAGGGAAGTTATGGATACTCTTCGTGCACACCAGCTGAAAGCAAAATTCTCCAAATGCTATTTTTGGAGAGAAGAAGTAAGGTTTCTTGGACATGTGGTGTCCAAAGAGGGGATAGCTATGGATCCCACAGAAGTAGTTGCGGTGCAAGATTGGAAGATCCCCCGGAATGTAACCGAAGTACGAAGTTTTCTCGGTCTAGCGGGCTTTTACAGAAAGTTCATTAAGGACTTCGCGAAGATCTCAGCCCTACTTACTAGGTTGACAAAGAAGGACCTAACTTTTGCTTGGGATTTGGATTGAGATGTTGCTTTCCAACGATTGAAAAGAGCTCTAACAACGGCCCCAGTTTGACATTGCCTGATGGGAGTAAGAAGTTTGCTGTATATACAGACGCATGCAGAACAGGATTGGGCGTTATCTTTATGCAAGATGTCAAAGTAGTTTGTTATGGAGGAAGGCAGTTAAAGGTACATGAGAAGAACTACCCAACTCATTATTTAGAACTAGCTGCCATTTTTTTTGCCCTTCAGTCATGGCATCATTACCTACTAGGAGAAAGGTTTGAATTATTTACTGACCATAAATCATTAAAGTACCTTTTCTCATATAAAGATCTTAACTTAAGACAACAAAGGTAGATGGAATTTCTGGCTTCATACGATTTTGAGATTTCTTATACCCCTGGCAAGGGCAATGTTGTAGCAGACGTCTTGAGTAGGAAAAAGCTGACCTTGAGTCCTCTCTTTGTAGAAAGGAAGAGCTTGGAGTACAAAGCTAACTTTGACTTTAGACCTTCTTTTGAATTTGTACCTGGTTTACCTGGTTTGTTAGCATCACTAGAGGTGCGGCCTACTATTTTGGACTCAATAGGAACCTCACAACATGAAGACCCTCGGCTAATTGATGTAATGGATAAGATAATTAGAGGTGAGACTTCTAGTCACCTCAACAGATACTCCATCGATGACAAGGGTTGGTTGAGACAGGATGGAAGACTATGCATCCCACAAGCAAGGGATTTGGTGAAAACCGTTCTCAAAGAAGCACACCATTCTAAGTTGACCATACATCCAGGTGGGGACAAGATGTATAAAGACATAAAAAAGGGTTTTCTTTTGGAATGGCATGAAGAATGATGTAGCTGAGTTTGTCTCTAAATGCTTGATATGCCAGCAAGTCAAGGCGGAACAGAAGAAACCTGATGGTCTGATTCATCCTCTGGAGGTCCCACAGTGGAAATGGGATAGTATTTTGATGGACTTTGTTGATGGGTTGCCTTGGTCAAGAAGGGGCAATACCAGTATTTGGGTAATAGTGGACAGGCTCACTAAAAGCGCTCACTTTATACCTGTTAAAAGTAGGAGGACTGCCTCATCGTTAGTATACATTTATCTTAAAGAGGTGGTTCGACTGCATGGAAAATGCCCTCTAGCATTGTAAGTGATCGAGATCCTATCTTTAAGAGCGAGTTTTGGAAGAGTTTGCAAGAGGCTGTAGGCACACAGCTATGCTTAAGCACGGCCTATCACCCTCAAACCGATGGTCAGACGGAAAGGGTGAACAGAGTATTAGAAGATCT
Organism: Allium sativum; assembly: GCA_030737875.1. Lineage (NCBI taxonomy): Eukaryota > Viridiplantae > Streptophyta > Magnoliopsida > Asparagales > Amaryllidaceae > Allium > Allium sativum. Next base: position 43,758,997 of record CM060915.1, on the reverse strand, counting down.
CTTGAGATTGTGCATTCTTGATTTTGGGGGAACATGGGAGGATCACCTTCCTTTGGTGGAGTTCGCCTACAACAATAGCTACCAAGCCACCATAGGCATGGCACCCTTTGAGGCTTTATATGGAAGACCATGTCGATCACCAACTTGTTGGTGGGAGTCTACAGACAAGCTCGTACTTGGGCCTGATATGATCAGAGAAACTTCAGAGAAGGTGGACTTGATACGAAGACGAATGAAGACCGCACAAGATAAACAGAAGTCCTACGCTGATAAAAGAAGTACCGACCTTGAGTTTGAGGTTGGAGACAGTGTTTTCCTTAAGGTACCTCCTTTGAGGAATGTCGTTCGCTTTGGGTCTGCAGGAAAATTGGCACCAAGATTTGTAGGGCCAATTCCTATCATTGAAAGGATTGGGAAGATGGCTTATAAAGTAGAGCTGCTCGAAAGATTGGCTGGAGTTCATAATGTTTTTCATGTCTCTCATCTACGAAAGTGCTTACATGAGTCGGCAAAAGTTGTGAAGCCAAGCATACTAGAGGAAATAGAAGTGGAGCGAGATGCGATGGTAAGAAGAGTTCTAACTCGTATCTTGGGTACAGAAGTTAAAAGGCTATGCAATCGTGAAGTCAAGCTAGTTAAAGTACAATGGAGTGATGCAGAGGAAGACGCGACTTGGGAGACTGATGACAAGATACGCGCAGCCTACCCCTATCTTTTTGAGGGTACATCTTAGATCTCTTGTTTTCCATAAAGTTTATACATGCTTATATCTATCCTTTTAAGTATATCTCCTCGGTCCTATTCTTGATCCCTAGGTAGAAACCAATGGATTTAAACATGTATTTGAAACACGTTATGATTGATAGTTGCAAGTGGTTTCTAGTGGTTGCTCGTGGATGCATACACACACACACACAAGGTACTAGATCGACTCAGTCACTTTCATATTGCATATGCATATATGTATTTATATATGGATTGGAACTTGATGTGTTATCATGTGGACGTTGCATTTTTATGAATGATTGTGCACTCATGTAGAAAGTATAGTTAGGAATAATTGCATACATAATGGACTCATGGCACTGACATGATTCACATCAAGGAGGTCAACTGAATCAGTGGACCACCTGATTTTGCATTAGATAGGGACATATACACACAATGCATATGATCATGAAAGCATTATAAATCTTTTTAAGGACAATGGATGCCTGTGATTGATGTTTGAGCAGATGGATGATGGATGTTAGGATACATTCTTCTTAGCTTAGAGATTTCGGAGACGAAATCCTTTAAGGAGGGGAGAATGTAACACCCCGTATTTTCTGTGAACATTAAAGTAACGAATTAAGGAATACTTAATTTTAAAATTAGGAATTAAGGGAAACAGGTTACGCCATTGCGTTCGTCTCAGAATTCTGCTTGAGATAGAGTCCGAGTTTGCGTGAATCAGACTCCGTATGAAGAAGTTATGGAGTTCAAAAGATTTCAAGTTCAAACAAAAAATAAATATAAATAATAATTAAATAATAAAAGCAGTTCAAAATTCAAAATCGGCTGAGCGGGAAATTTCCTGCTCAGGGTGTTGACACCCCCCCAGGGGGAGTCAACATAGGTGTCGACCCCCCTATAGGGGAGTCGACCCCTCCAGATCCAGCTCCTATGACGAATTTTTACAGCCCTGTGCTGATGTGGCCTTCTCGGATTGGCCAACGACTGATTTCTGAGGTATTATGGCATATGTGTCCTGCTATAGTTGGCTCGATGACATATCTCTTTGGTTTGATGGTTCTGATTTCTCCTAGACTAATCTAAAGGCTAGAATTGAACCTAGACTTCTATATAATCACCCTAAACCTAAACCCTAGAACTCATTCTATGAAGCCGTCATGCTGTTCGTCTACAAACTGGCCTAGCCTCCATCCATCTACCCCAAACTAGAGAATCAAATTCAAACTAGGAATCAATTAGAAAACTGGAGAATCAAACGTCTACATCAAAGGATAGCTTTTCAAATTCAGAAATCAGATCCCAGAAATCAAGATCCGTCCTTTTTCTATAAGTACATTTATTATTTAGATGTGAACACCTAATAAGAAATCATGACTATAATAACTGGATCTAGAACTATGCCTAATTCTATTCGTGCATATCCTTTTGTCAATTCTGAATTGCTTATGCCTACTGTACTGTTGTGACTGACATAGAAAAACCTATCATGCCTATTGGACTGTTGTGACTGATATAGTAAAACCAATCATGCCTATTGGACTGTTGTGACTGACATAGTAAAACCTATCATGCCTATGAGACTATTGGCACTGATACCATTGAACCTATCATATTGTGTTAAATTTGTGGTTCTTTTATGTATATAAGTTACATGTTAAGTTATGTTCATACATGTTATATGTTTAGATCCAAGCTAGTACCCATGTTTAAGATCTATATAGGTTCATGTTTATACAATTAGACTTATGCTAGTTCGCATGTCAATTGGATCTAATTTAAATGCAAGATCACGTTTATATGCTTAATTAAGTTTATGTCGTCCTATGCCGAATTTATATTATACATATTGATCTATGTTGTTTTATGCATGTTGGAATGTTACATGTCCATTTTCTTTTCCCTTTTTGTTTATGATTAGGCTAATTTGCGAGCCTAATGTTCTATGTGAATTGTGTGAACGAATAACGGGGGAGACGTTAACGGAAAATATTAAATTACATGCTATTGGCATAGATTTGGCTCATAATCATGTAAATGATTAGTAGCATGAAATGACATAATTTGGACATAATTTAGAAGGTAAATGGGACATGACTTGATTTGACAACACTTGTGGATAATTTACATATAAACATGAATGGTAAATATGTAAATTAATTAAAAGATTAATATGCCTAACCCGAGGTTAGATTGAGTTGCGGTGTAAGACTGCCCGGAACCGCCCGGCACATCCAGCGACCGCAACAATATAGATCTAATGTGAGAGGTTAGCGCATTAAGCCCAAAAAACCCGAGGTTAGAATGAGTTGCGATGTAAGACTGCCCGAAACCGCCTGGCACATCCAGCGACCGCAACAACACATATCTAATGTGAGAGGTTGGTGCTTTAATGAATGAATTAAAGCTAAGGAACAGACAGGCTAAGAATGGTAGGGTTAAGTTAATTAAGGCAACACTTAACTAATACAACATGTTAATCAAACAGATGGGTGGGGTTAGGTAAAATGGAGAACACTTAACCGTTATAACATGTTGATTAGGAAACCCTAGTAACGGGTACCCATTTCAGCAGTAACCCACATAGATGTATCATGCTACCCTGAACTAGGCAGGGTGGGGCACGATTATTGGGCTGATAATAAGCGGTCAAAATAGAGGCAGGGGGTGCAGCAGTGTACTTCCGACGGAGTATGGGTGTGCACGTACTCCAGAGTGGAAAAGCAGGCATTAGTAGTATACACTGTGCATCTTGAATTTGTGTCGGGTTTCCACCATAGGAATTGATACACCCCATGGTAGGACCAGCACAGATATCTACAATTGAGCGGGGCCAAATGACACAAGTAGAAAATGCATGCGAGTAGAAGCCTATCGGGAAAGGGATCACTTTGTTATGAACACATGATGGTAGTTGAAACATTCATAGTAGGTGCAGAGAAATAGAAATAAATGCGATAGTACATTTAGTTTATCTTATCTTATGTTATCTTATTTCTATGGTATTGTCCTATGTTCAGTTTATTCATGTCATGATCCTTTTACCTGTTTACATGCTGAATAATCACTGGACTTACCAGACTTATGTCTGACCCATTTTCTTTCGCCTTCTTTTCTTCCGTCCCTCCCCCCCGGTCCGTAGGGAGGGAATACTTCAGCTTAGTGCAGGCCTTTTCAAGCTTGAAGAGAGTAGATGTATTGCTTGGATTCTCTTTTCTTAAGCTATGGCTGCGGCTACACTTTTATTGGGGATTTATAATGCTTTACTTCTATTTTATGCTTCTTTATATACTTAGAGTTTTAAATCAAGACAGATGTCTCATTGTAATAATTTAAAAGTTGGGTTTTTAGGCAATGCTTGTAATGTTTTGAGTGAACCACGCTATTTATGAAATGATTTCAGTTTTCCGCTGTTTATATGTCTGTCTTATAAATTATCTGTGTCTTTTACCTAAAATGCTTCACCAAAGTTAATGCATTCCCTTTGTGAGTGACCTTAACGGAGGTGGGGTGTTTCACTATCCCTTTCCAGCATTGGGTTCTTAGCTTTGAGATGATTCGTGCTTATAAATGTTAGTGTTGTTTAAATTGCATGACTTAGGTTAATGAGATTTCTATGTTTGGAAATGTTTATGTCATTCACGCATACCTGTTTGAATGAAATCTCATTTTTCTTATCTAAACTGACAGTTGTTCTAGGACTGGAAGTGTAACACCCCACTCCCGCTATGATCACTCACTAAGGGAATGCCATAGCATCGGTGGAGTATTTTAGTGAATATAGAACAGAAAAATTACAACAAGACAGATATAAATAGTACTTGAAATTTTAAAACATCATCTCATAACAGCGGAAGTAAAACATGTCTGGTTACATCATAAAACCACAATAAAGGTCAAGTACAATATCCATCAAAATAAAGAAGTACATAATCCCACTCTCATACAATAGCCAAACAAAAGAAAAGATAACTGGATAACTGGAGCTTTACATCTATCCAAGCTCCTAAAGACTGGAACAGCAATCCGATCAAGCTCCACTACTGCTAGGATCCACCGTAGGACCTGAGGGTTGGGAAAAAGATAAAAACAACGGGGTCAGACATAAGTCTGAGCGAGTCCTATAACTTTAACAATACAATCGTTAAAGTAACCAGAGAAGACATAAACTGATATACGGTAACATATAGGGATGAATGGCTACCCTAAGCAGTCAACTAAACGAAGATAAAGGATAAAGACGCATCTACCCTCCCTAAGGTAAATTACTAAACTGCACCACACCAGTCGTTCCTAACTTAAAGGTTGATCCCACCCAAGGACTTATAAAATTTACTAATTAGTACTTGCGTACCCCTAGGTGACCAAGTAGGCGCCACGGGGCCCTACAATCCACTAGGTGTACACACTACTTCCCATTCGATCGGCTCCCTAACGTAGATACCCGTGCTGGCCCCACCGTGGGATGTATCATTCCCCAATGTGGCAACCTGATGAAACTAAAGGTGCACGGCTTATATCTACTCGATGCAACAACGGCTTACCTACCAGCCCGGGCCCACTCACGCATATGAAGCCCGTTGGACTTGCGTTGCCACCGCTAACCCGTTTGCCTCTTACAGTCAAGCCCAGTATGCGTGTCCCGTCCTCGACATGGGTCGAGCCCACAAAGATACGTATGGGTTACTGGTTGAAATGGGCCTCCACAAGCTACCCACCTAAGCTTGTCCCTTTTTCTAGTATATCCCACTTAACCCTTTAATCATGTTTTAATTACATGTTCCATTTTGGTTAAGTATTCTAATCGTATTTTCTATTGCCACCCAAGGCAACCACTAGATTTTCTCATGCCACCCGAGGCACCCACTTAACCCCTCATGTCCCTCTACATGCTAATGTGGTTAAGTGTTTCTTAATTAATTAATTAAGAACGTAACCTTTGTAAAGACCTCTCACATTAGACTGTCTTTTATGACCGCTGGTTAAGCCGGTTGGGTCCGGGCAGCCTTATGTCATAACAGAGTCTAACCTCGTGTCTTTACATTAATTACGTATTTAGTTTGTGCCTAAGACCTCTCACATTGGGCTAACATTTGTAGCAACTGGTTAAGCCGGTTGGGTCCGGGCAGTTTTACGCTACAACTGAGTCCAACCTCGTGTCTTAGTCAATTAATTACACCTAATTAATCACCCTCAAAATTTTATATTAATTATCCCTAATTAATCAAGTTTTCTTAACATGGGTAGACCTAACTTAATAGGTAAATTCCCATGGGGTAGACCTAACTCAATAGGTAAATTCCCAACACATAGTATGGGTACACCTAACCAAATAGGCAAATTCCCATACTATGTTTATTTATTTTGTGTTATGCATAATTATATTAATTTCACACAATCTTATTAACTTATGCATTTAATTACCCCATCGTTCCCACGTAATTTCGTTCATGATATAACACATATAAAAGGTGTCAACTTGCATATGAATGAACATGTTTCAAAGGTGCCATCTTGCATATTAACAAACACATAACTTGCATATGAACTTGCATAACATGTCACATAACTTGCATATAATATGTCACATAACTTACATATTCATTTTGCATAACAAACTTGCATATTAGCTTATAGACTTGCATAATGTGTCATCATGAACTTGCATATTAATAAACATGTAACTTGCATATTTACATACATGTAACTCGCATATTAACAAACATGTAACTTGCATATAAAGAAACATGTAACTTGCATATTTACATACATGTAACTTGCATATTAACAAACATGTAACTTGCATATTAACAAACATGTAACTTGCATATTTACATACATGTAACTTGCATATTAACAAACATGTAACTTGCATATTTACATACATGTAACTTGCATATTAACAAACATGTAACTTGCATATTTACATACATGTAACTTGCATAGCATATTACCATGAACTTGCATAACATGCATATGATTACATAGCCCACAACTTGCATATTTAGCATCATGCAAACATAACATACATCATATTAAACTTGCATAAGCTTACATACTCAACATGCATAAACATAAGATTAATGCTAACATCATATCATATGATTCAAAGCTCATTAACCCACATACAAAACCATAAATCTCATCACATCTCATCTAATTAGTTTACCAAAAGATCATCAAAGTGATAGAAACTCACAACTAGCAACTTTGAACACCAAATGAAGAAGATTAAGATGCTAAGAAGGGATTAGAAGTTGATTAGAGAGTGATTAGTATGCAACCCTCTTCATAAAATTAGTGGAGGCCATGAGAGCTAGCATTTTGCCATAGTTTAGTCACTAGGTTTAATTATGAATGAATTAGGGTAGGTTAGGGTCTTATTTATAGATTAGGCAAGTGTTTTAGGCCATAGGATTAACCCTAGATTCAATCCAAGCCATCAAAGCATGTCTTGGGGAAGAAGTCAAGTGTAGGAACCATCTAGGGCCTTTAGATTAAAGATGGACCATGAGAACCATTCAAATGCAAAATCTGCACTTGAGCGAATCGGCCCACGGGTTGACAGCCAAACACCCTGGATTAACCCCTAGTCGACCCAGCGGGCTCGGGTCGACTTCAAAAATCGGCCGGTTCGGTTATTCCCCTCTCCCAATTCGCTGTTTTGAGCATTTTTGCATATTTATTTATTAAATTTTCAATTATATATATATATATATATATCAATATATATATATATATATATCTACACAATCCATTTCACTTAATTAAGTATACTTTAATTTGGGAATTTTCGTGAAACTTCGCGAGGCCATATCTTGGTCATACGGACTCCGATTTTCGAAAACTCGGACTCTATTTCGCGTATTTTTCCGAGACGAACGCAATGGCATAGCCCGTTTCCCTTGATTCCCATTTTAGAATTAAATTCTGCCTCGATTTATGTTATTACAGGTTATTGAAAATACGGGTTGTTACATTCTCCCCTCCTTAAAGGATTTCGTCCCCGAAATCTTCAAGTTAGGAAGAACGTATCCTACCATCCAATCATCCATCTACTCAAAGCATCATCCACGAGCAATCATTGTCCTTACAAGATTCTAAATGCTGGATGGATATATGCAAAAGTGTGTGTATATGTACTTACCTAATGCGAAAATCAGGCGGTTACTGATACAGTAAACCTCCTTAATGCAAACCATGATAGTGCCATGCATCCAATATGTATGCGAAACCCTATTGACACATACAAATTTCTACATGCGTGCACAACCATACACAAAAATGCATCATCCATATGATAACACAGCCATGATACATCCATCAATCTAACTACCACATCCATTTATGCAATATGCAACATGAAGTGACTGAGCCGATCTAGTGCCTAATGTGTGTGTATATGCATCCACGAGCAACCACTAGCAAACAATTGCATCCATATGCATCCATCAACCATAACATGTTTCAAACACATGTTTCAACCATAGGTTTTACCCTATCTAAAGGTCATAGGTATTAGCGAGAGGATATACTAAAGATAAGATAAGTACTAGACAAGCAATAAAGGAGAAGTTAAAAGACATACTCTCAAAAAGAAATGGATACAAAGAACGCATCTTCGCTTCCGTCTCCCAAGTAGCATTGCTTTCGTCATCTCCCCATTGCACTTTAACTAGCTGGACTTCTCTGTTCCTCAACTTCCTAGTTTCTGACCCAAGGATGCGAGTAGGAGCTCGTCGAATCGTCGCATCACGCTCTACCTCTACATCTCTAAGCAAGCTCGGCTCTACCACCTCCGCGGTCTCATGTAAGCACTTCCTCAAATGTGATACATGGAATACATCATGAACACCACTAAGTCTGTCGGGCAACTCCACCCTATATGCCATCCGTCCAATCCTTTCCTTAATAGGAAACGGCCCAACAAATCTCGGTGCTAACTTCCCTACGGACCCAAAGCGAACAACATTTCTCAATGGAGATACTTTGACAAAAACCATGTCCCCAACCTCAAACTCAAGATCCGTCCTTCTCCGATCCGCATAAGATTTCTGTCTATCTTGCGCTGCTTTCATCCTTTTTCGAATTAAATCAATCTTCTCTGAAGTCTCTCTAACCATATCCGGCCCAAGCAAGATCTTATCCGTAGATTCCCACCAACATGTAGGAGATCGACAAGGCCTTCCATAAAGAGCTTCGAAAGGAGCCATACCAATACTGGACTGAAAGCTGTTATTATATGCGAACTCCACCAAAGGAAGATGTTCTTCCCATGTACCTCCAAAATCCAAGATACAAAGCCTCAAAAGATCTTCTAAGATACGGTTCACCCTCTCAGTCTGACCGTCCGTCTGAGGATGATATGCGGTGCTCAAACACAACTGAGTCCCTACCGCCTCTTGCAAACTTCTCCAAAACTCACTAGTGAAAATAGGATCTCGATCACTCACAATGCTGGATGGTACGCCATGCAATCTAACAATCTCTCTAACATAGACTGAAGCAAGCCATGGAGCGGTCCTCTTACTCTTTACGGGTACAAAATGGGCACTCTTGGTAAGTCTGTCTACCACAACCCAAATTCCCGTATTGCCCTTCCTCGATCTCGGTAACCCATCGATGAAATCCATCGAGACACTATCCCACTTCCACTGCGGAACTTCCAATGGGTGTAGCAACCCACCGGGTTTCCTTTGCTCCGCTTTAACTTGTTGGCACACTAAGCATCTAGCCACATACTCGGCCACATCTTTCTTCATACCGGCCCAGAAGAAAACTCTCTTCATGTCTTGGTACATTTTGTCTCCACCGGGATGAATAGTCATTCTTGAACGATGTGCATCATCCAAAATAGCCTTCTTCAAACCCTCATCTTGCGGTACACAAAGTCTACCGTCTCTATGCAACCATCCCTTATCATCTATGGTGTATCTACCAAAATGGCTGGACGACTCCCCTCTTATAAGCTTCTCTACCAACACAACCAACTGTGGGTCGTCTCGCTGAGCCTCGCCAATCCGTCTCAAAAGAGTAGGTCTAACCTCCAAGGATGCCAACAAACCAGGTACAAAATCAACAGAAGGTCTGAAGTCGAACAAAGAAAGAAACTCCAAGCTTCGTCGTTCCACGAACAATGGACTCAAAGATAGCCTTTTTCTACTTAAGGCGTCTGCCACCACGTTACCCTTACCAGGGGTATACGCTATCTCGAAATCATAGGATGCTAAGAACTCCATCCACCTTTGCTGTCTTAAGTTTAAATCCTTCTGAGAGAATAAGTACTTCAATGATTTATGGTCGGTGAACAACTCGAATCTCTCACCAAGAAGATAATGGCGCCAAGACTTAAGTGCGAAAACAATCGCGGCCAACTCTAGATCATGGGTAGGGTAATTCTTCTCATGCACTCTCAATTGTCTCCCTCCATAGGCTATTACCCTTCCCTCCTGCATCAAGACTGCGCCTAATCCTGTTCCACAAGCATCGGTATAAACAACAAACGGCTTACTCCCATCTGGAAGCACTAAAACTGGAGCGGTGGTCAAAGCTCTCTTTAACCGTCGGAAAGCATCATCACAATCTACATCCCATGAGAAAACCAGATTCTTCTTCGTCAAGCGGGTTAATGGGGCTGATATCTTCGCGAAGTCTTTGATGAACTTCCTATAATATCCTGCCAACCCCAAGAAACTTCTTACTTCGGTAGCATTTTTAGGAACTTTCCAATCCTGGATAGATACTATCTTTGCGGGATCCACAGCTATCCCTTCCTTAGAGATCACATGCCCTAAGAATCGCACTTCTCTTCTCCAAAAATGGCATTTAGAGAATTTAGCTTTAAGACCATGTGCTCGAAGAGTCTCCAACACTTCTCTGAGATGTAAGGCATGCTCTTCTTCACTCTTGGAAAAGACCAAGATGTCATCCACAAAAACTACTACAAACTTATTCAGATACTCTCTGAACACTCTACTCATGAGATCCACAAAGTATGCAGGGGCGTTTGTCAACCCAAATGGCATCACTAGCCACTCATAAAAACCATCCGGAGTCCGGAAAGCAGTCTTCTCTATACTGTCCTCCGCCACTCTTAACTGATGAAACCCTGTAGCTAAGTCCATCTGCGAAAATACTGACGCGCCAACCAACTGATCAAAGAGATCATCTATCCTCGGTAATGGGTGTCTATTCTTCTTCGTGAGCTTATTAAGTTCTCTATAATCCACACAAAGTCTGAGGGACCCATCCGCCTTCGTGGCAAACACTACTGGAGCTCCCCACTCCGATATACTTCGCCTTATGAACCCCTTCTCAAGCAACTCCCCTACTTGCTTATGAAGTTCTCTTCTCTCACGAGGAGCCATGTGGCGTACTGGCAAAGACACTGGTTTGGCATTATCCACCAAATAAATTCGGAAATCTATCTCCCGCTTCGGAGGCAAACCCTTTACTTCTTCAAACACATCCGGATATTCCCGGACTACTCTGACAGAACACAAACTCTCGACCGAAGCATCGAGCGATTCAAGATAACTTAGCAAAACAGATTCCATGGGATTGCAAGAGATCTCGAGAGTGTTACCCAAGCGGGTCATGAGCCTGACAACTCTCCTTTCGCAATCAAGAACGGCACCATTACTGGATAACCAGTCCATGCCCAAGATCAACCCATAGCCCGTGAAGCCCAATACAAAAGCATCACATCTAAACTCAACGCTAAGTATAGAAATCTTCAAACCCAAACATATCATAGACAGATATATGGAGCCCCCAATTGGGTTTGAGACAACCAAGGGATCATCAACTAGACTGGTGTCTAAGTGCAGTGACTCAACTAACGATGATGAGATAAAAGAATGCGATGCGCCAGAGTCAAACAAAGTACGAACTGGATGATCAAACAGAAAAACCAGACTTTCAACGGAAATAGTTCTACCTCTCTGCTGAATCGGTGGAACTGAGAGAACCTGAACTTGCCCCCCTGACTGAGGTGGTGCTATAAGAGCTTGCACCTGCCCTCCTGAGGTAGACCCCGTCTTCTGCCCCTTCTTTGGGCAGTTTTTCACAAGATGCCCTGCTTCACCACAATGAAAGCAACCGGTCTTCTTCTTTTTGCGACAATCCTTACTGAGGTGTCCTGGTGTTCCACAATTGAAGCACTTCTTCTTCGTCTTCTTTTTGTCACCATTGCCTTTTCCGCCCTTGCCTTGTTGTTGTTGTTGCGGTTTCTTCTGATCCCCCTTTTTCTCTGGTGCCTTAGAATTCTTATCATCCTCATGCATAAGTGCCATGTAGACAAGCTTCTCAAAAGTGGCCCCCATAGGAATGTGAGTCATAGCTATTCCTTGCAATGGTTCGTTCAAGCCTCTAACGAACCTCAAAGCCTTCTTCTCCGGTGTATTCACCAACTCTATGCCAAACCTTGCTAATTGATTGAATTTGTTGACATATTCTTTCACCGTGAGATTCCCTTGCTTCAAATTCAAGAACTTCTCCATAAACAGATTCTCTTCCGCCCTTGAGAGAAACTTAGCCCCAAACCTTTGCTTAAAATCTGCCCAAGAGTCAACAGGGCGTTCTCCATTAGTGACCTCCCACCAGAATGAGGCCTCTCCCTTCATTAACCAAGCCGCCAACTTGACTTTCTTTCCCTCTTCCACTTCAAAGATATCTAGCAACTCTTCCACTTCCTTAAGCCAATCTCTAGCCTCTACGAAAGTCTCTGAACCAAGAAAAGGTTTTCCTCCTATAGCCTTGAACTCCTTGCAAACCTTAGCAAAATTATCCACTCTAGGCTGAGGAGGAGGAGCGGTTGTCTCTGGTGTAGTAGCATTGGCCGGACCCGCAGCCGCGGCCCTAGCCTCTTGCAACCTCCTATACCATAGTGGTATAACTAAACCCTCCGGGATGTTAAGATCTTCAGCCATGCTGAAACGAAAGAGGAAAGATTCAAAAAGGAGATTCCGAAAGATAAAGATATGGCTATTGGGGATTATGCTTTTCTTTTTCAAAAACTTTTTCTCTTAGAAGACATGCTTTTTTTAAAAATACTTCCTTCGAAAATACTCTTAGAAAGTAGTTTTTCTCAAAAATTTTATCTGTTCTGGTAACCTTAAGCTCTGATACCACGTGTAACACCCCACTCCCGCTATGATCACTCACTAAGGGAATGCCATAGCATCGGTGGAGTATTTTAGTGAATATAGAACAGAAAAATTACAACAAGACAGATATAAATAGTACTTGAAATTTTAAAACATCATCTCATAACAGCGGAAGTAAAACATGTCTGGTTACATCATAAAACCACAATAAAGGTCAAGTACAATATCCATCAAAATAAAGAAGTACATAATCCCACTCTCATACAATAGCCAAACAAAAGAAAAGATAACTGGATAACTGGAGCTTTACATCTATCCAAGCTCCTAAAGACTGGAACAGCAATCCGATCAAGCTCCACTACTGCTAGGATCCACCGTAGGACCTGAGGGTTGGGAAAAAGATAAAAACAACGGGGTCAGACATAAGTCTGAGCGAGTCCTATAACTTTAACAATACAATCGTTAAAGTAACCAGAGAAGACATAAACTGATATACGGTAACATATAGGGATGAATGGCTACCCTAAGCAGTCAACTAAACGAAGATAAAGGATAAAGACGCATCTACCCTCCCTAAGGTAAATTACTAAACTGCACCACACCAGTCGTTCCTAACTTAAAGGTTGATCCCACCCAAGGACTTATAAAATTTACTAATTAGTACTTGCGTACCCCTAGGTGACCAAGTAGGCGCCACGGGGCCCTACAATCCACTAGGTGTACACACTACTTCCCATTCGATCGGCTCCCTAACGTAGATACCCGTGCTGGCCCCACCGTGGGATGTATCATTCCCCAATGTGGCAACCTGATGAAACTAAAGGTGCACGGCTTATATCTACTCGATGCAACAACGGCTTACCTACCAGCCCGGGCCCACTCACGCATATGAAGCCCGTTGGACTTGCGTTGCCACCGCTAACCCGTTTGCCTCTTACAGTCAAGCCCAGTATGCGTGTCCCGTCCTCGACATGGGTCGAGCCCACAAAGATACGTATGGGTTACTGGTTGAAATGGGCCTCCACAAGCTACCCACCTAAGCTTGTCCCTTTTTCTAGTATATCCCACTTAACCCTTTAATCATGTTTTAATTACATGTTCCATTTTGGTTAAGTATTCTAATCGTATTTTCTATTGCCACCCAAGGCAACCACTAGATTTTCTCATGCCACCCGAGGCACCCACTTAACCCCTCATGTCCCTCTACATGCTAATGTGGTTAAGTGTTTCTTAATTAATTAATTAAGAACGTAACCTTTGTAAAGACCTCTCACATTAGACTGTCTTTTATGACCGCTGGTTAAGCCGGTTGGGTCCGGGCAGCCTTATGTCATAACAGAGTCTAACCTCGTGTCTTTACATTAATTACGTATTTAGTTTGTGCCTAAGACCTCTCACATTGGGCTAACATTTGTAGCAACTGGTTAAGCCGGTTGGGTCCGGGCAGTTTTACGCTACAACTGAGTCCAACCTCGTGTCTTAGTCAATTAATTACACCTAATTAATCACCCTCAAAATTTTATATTAATTATCCCTAATTAATCAAGTTTTCTTAACATGGGTAGACCTAACTTAATAGGTAAATTCCCATGGGGTAGACCTAACTCAATAGGTAAATTCCCAACACATAGTATGGGTACACCTAACCAAATAGGCAAATTCCCATACTATGTTTATTTATTTTGTGTTATGCATAATTATATTAATTTCACACAATCTTATTAACTTATGCATTTAATTACCCCATCGTTCCCACGTAATTTCGTTCATGATATAACACATATAAAAGGTGTCAACTTGCATATGAATGAACATGTTTCAAAGGTGCCATCTTGCATATTAACAAACACATAACTTGCATATGAACTTGCATAACATGTCACATAACTTGCATATAATATGTCACATAACTTACATATTCATTTTGCATAACAAACTTGCATATTAGCTTATAGACTTGCATAATGTGTCATCATGAACTTGCATATTAATAAACATGTAACTTGCATATTTACATACATGTAACTCGCATATTAACAAACATGTAACTTGCATATAAAGAAACATGTAACTTGCATATTTACATACATGTAACTTGCATATTAACAAACATGTAACTTGCATATTAACAAACATGTAACTTGCATATTTACATACATGTAACTTGCATATTAACAAACATGTAACTTGCATATTTACATACATGTAACTTGCATAGCATATTACCATGAACTTGCATAACATGCATATGATTACATAGCCCACAACTTGCATATTTAGCATCATGCAAACATAACATACATCATATTAAACTTGCATAAGCTTACATACTCAACATGCATAAACATAAGATTAATGCTAACATCATATCATATGATTCAAAGCTCATTAACCCACATACAAAACCATAAATCTCATCACATCTCATCTAATTAGTTTACCAAAAGATCATCAAAGTGATAGAAACTCACAACTAGCAACTTTGAACACCAAATGAAGAAGATTAAGATGCTAAGAAGGGATTAGAAGTTGATTAGAGAGTGATTAGTATGCAACCCTCTTCATAAAATTAGTGGAGGCCATGAGAGCTAGCATTTTGCCATAGTTTAGTCACTAGGTTTAATTATGAATGAATTAGGGTAGGTTAGGGTCTTATTTATAGATTAGGCAAGTGTTTTAGGCCATAGGATTAACCCTAGATTCAATCCAAGCCATCAAAGCATGTCTTGGGGAAGAAGTCAAGTGTAGGAACCATCTAGGGCCTTTAGATTAAAGATGGACCATGAGAACCATTCAAATGCAAAATCTGCACTTGAGCGAATCGGCCCACGGGTTGACAGCCAAACACCCTGGATTAACCCCTAGTCGACCCAGCGGGCTCGGGTCGACTTCAAAAATCGGCCGGTTCGGTTATTCCCCTCTCCCAATTCGCTGTTTTGAGCATTTTTGCATATTTATTTATTAAATTTTCAATTATATATATATATATATATATCAATATATATATATATATATATATCTACACAATCCATTTCACTTAATTAAGTATACTTTAATTTGGGAATTTTCGTGAAACTTCGCGAGGCCATATCTTGGTCATACGGACTCCGATTTTCGAAAACTCGGACTCTATTTCGCGTATTTTTCCGAGACGAACGCAATGGCATAGCCCGTTTCCCTTGATTCCCATTTTAGAATTAAATTCTGCCTCGATTTATGTTATTACAGGTTATTGAAAATACGGGTTGTTACAGGAAGGAATAGAATTCTGTGTTGGATAAATTCTAGCAAATGACTGGTTTTGCAATGTTTTCGTCACGGGTATATAAATAAATAAACCATTGTTCCGTGTTAAAGCTAAAATTTATTTTGTTCTTTTTGTATGTGATTTCAGTTTTCGCATTCTGGCACGACTGAGTTCCTTTTTCCCCAACATGTGACTTGAATAGTTTAAATTTCCGCAAAATACATTTTTAAAGATTTTGGAAAATGTTGTTTTGAAGAAAAAAAAACTTTTAATCATTTTCTTGTTTTATAGGAAAAAGAAACAGTTTTGGAAGGAAATTTTCAAAATAAACATCACAGGTCTTTAAGCGGAATTTTATTTTTGTGAAAATTTTTGACTTTTGGTCACATGAATGGTGTAAGGAAGATTTTTGGATGCTTTCTGTATGCGGTTTAGTGCTGTTGTTGGACCGATGATAAGATAACAAGGAAAATTATATTTTAGCCTTGAAAAGGCTATTTCCATACCTTGTCAACGATGCGCGAAATTTATTAATAAACTCAGTTTGCGTTTTAGAGCTTGTTTTAAGCCTCGTTTACAGTCTATAAGTGGAAAATTTTGGAGTATTTTGGGTAACCGAGGTGAAAATTCCACTATAAGGCGGGAAATGGAAAAGTTGTAAGCGAGAAAAATGTTAAAATTCTTTGCTTTGATTTCCTTTTTCAAGTTAAGAGAAATTAAATAGGAAATGAGTAGATTGCGTACGTTTTGGATGGTAGGCTTTGGATGAAAAATTGGTTGCTCCACACTTTTATTTGTAATTTTGTGAAGGTTATGGATGAAAAAGAAGTTTCAAATTTGCATTGATATAGAACTACCAGTATATTTAGGATGTTTTGCATCATGTTTTTGAAAGTGTTTTAAGAATCTCAATGCATACATATAGAGGGACCTATATATAATCATCTTGCATGCATATTTTATGGTTGAAATGCATTAAGTATACCATGCACATATACACATGGTTGCAAAGTGGATGTACACAAATTAGTTGTGTAGGATAGGATAACTAGGTCTCAGAAATTCGGAATGAAGTTCCTTTTAAGAAGGGAAGAATGTAACAAACCGAAATTTTGACAATAAATAATTATTTAATTAGAAGCTCAAAAATAGGAATTTCTGCAAAATGATGGAATTTGACTACAAAACTTTAACTGTTACGTTCGTCTCAGAATTCTGGTCAACTTTCATGTTTGGAGTTTCGCGAACGGAGTCTGTATGAAAAAGTTACAGACAAAATACGAAAACGAATGGAAAATAAATAAAACATATAATTGCCTAACCACCTCACTTCCAAGTCAACCAAGCGGACAACCGGGGAGGGCGACCTATGGTTGCGACCTCTTGGTCGACCGACGTAGTGACGACTAGGGTTTTGTCATAGCCTCTTTCTCTTTAAAAAATCATTGTTCAGAAAACATTCACCTTCATTATGACGAAGTGAAGTGAGGTGACCGCCTCTCTTACTTTATAAAATAAAGTTCAAGTTGCAACATCCTGTTTTGATCCCATTGTTAGGCATGGATGCGGTAGCTTTAAGTACATGCTTAAGAAAAAACTCCTTATCTTTATAAATCAAGGTTATGAAAATAAACCACCTGACATAATCAAGAGGTAAAGAGGCAGAATCCCTTTATTTAAAATAAGGTTCCAAGACATGGTCCTTCTGACACAGTCGAAAGGTATAAAGGCGATAACCACTATGGTTCTTCTATAAAAGCAAGTTAAAGGTAAACATTCCCTTTTGAATTAGCAGCCAGGTATTGAGGCGGAAGCCTCAAATCCTTTAAAACAACAAAAGAGACAACCCTTATCTGTACTATTGAAAATAGCCTTATCGTCCAACTACATCGATCGAAGCCCATGTGCGAAGGCGATGGGCCCAGTTAGAGATGACACTTTGAAAACACCCAACAAGTGGCCAACAACTCGAAACGAAAGATGGAGGCAGAGTCTCACGTACGAAAGCGGAAACTTGAATATTCCATATGCCAGCTGGTGACATCAAAAACATCCGAAGCTTATCGAAGGAACTGGAAGGTGCTTCGACCACTAAAAGGGTGTGAAGAATGGTTTCCATTTAAGGGTGATTACACTGATATTAAATACAAGAAAAAATTGATTTATTTCTTTTTATATATGTGTACTTATCTCCATATCCAATACAAAATTTTAATCTTATTGGTTTATATAAATGTTTATTGATCCCAAGTATATTTTTCAGTATCCTATGATTTTTGAAAGTAGAAAGTATTAATTAATAACGCTAATGCCTTAATTAACATTATTTACATCTTAAGTCTTGCCAACTTAGAAAATTCATATCAATTAATCCATGCATGGGAAAAAATCCAAAAAATTCATAAATTTAAGAATATATCCTTCTATATCATTCACAAAAAATGAAGTTAAAAATAATTAATTATACCCCTAGATTAATTTTTCTTGTAATTAGCTTGTAATTAAACTTAGAAAATTCTTAGGAAATTCATGTAAGCTTCGAAAATTACGAAATTAAAAATCTATCTCCCAAAACACTTTATAAACATCATATAAAAGTTTCAAGTTGGTTAGAGATGTTTAACTATAGGCTTGCCCTAAAACCTACCCAAAACTCCCGCAATCAAGCATGTTAAGTCATTCGAACTTTGTTCTAACAAAACAAGTCCATAACATCATACCATACATGAAAACACTCATGTCAACATAAGTAGTTTTTTATTTTCAAATCATGATAATCAAAAATGACTTGGGTAAGAGTCATTATACAACTTGATTAGTGTGAAGATTTGTTGTTGTAGAACCTAAAGCTTTAATTTTCTAAAACTCTACTCTAATTTTCTCTTCTTCTTGAGAGCATTAATGGCTAGCCTCCTTTGGTTTTCTTTATAGTTTATGTGAATGAAAATAATTAGGGTAAAGATGTAGGAAAAGAGCATATTTATGAGGCAAAGTGTTTCCCACTTCACCCCTTACATCATCATACTTACGTTTAATTCATATCATTTAATTCCTAAGGTCAACTCGTTAATTATTTACATGTACAAATCTCAACTTTACAATCAAATTACATTATTCTTATCTAATTTATTCAAGTAAATGTTCTAAATAATGTTTACAAAAAATAAGGGATGTTACAACATTAATGGGGATTTATGAAAATTAAGGGTGAGTTATATTGAGTTATATCATATTTTATATAAATTGTTGTTATCACTAAAAAGGAAGATTGTTAGTACCATAGGTATTACTTTTGATGAAAATAACCATATAAAATATATCTATTAATGTTTTATCCAATTATACGTGCTGTTGACGTCAAAAGTTGGTCTTATGACAATCACCCCCAAAGTGCGTAATCCACACACAAATCACAAAGAAATTAAAGAAATGACAAGGAACCCACAATATTTATAGTGGTTCGACTTAATCCAAGTCTATGTCCACTTTATAAACTCTGTTTATACTATCGATTACATGTTACAATTGCTTGATTGAAAGAAAGTAGAGAAAGAAAGATTTATACACAAAATCCTTGTGTTACAATTCATCTCGATTGCTTTATAAGGCAAGCTATTTAAGGAAACCGAACCATGAACTTTTCCAAAATGAGAATCCCCTATCTATTTCTGGAATGAGGTATTTATAGGAAAAAATCTGGTTTGGGTCGATGAGCAACGTGGCGGCTATCCTGGGTTGGGTCCACCATGTGTCGCCCGATCCGGAAATTCGGCTGCAGGTAGCAGGACCTGGTTTTCACATAGGGAATAGTTCTTCCCGAATTTCGTGGCACATGTGTAGCTCGATGCTTGGCTTGACGAGATAAAGTAGGTTAGAGTTAACTAGTAAAGTTGCCTCGAGAATTAGGCTTTGTTGTGTAGCGCACAGTTCAAATCAATTTTTTTAGGGTCGACTTGTTTAATTGATCGATCTAATCCATTGAGTTTGATCCAAGCTTGAAAGAGGGTGCTTTCGTTCAGGGAACAGCTGGTTCGGGTCGAGTCAAATTTAATCGACCCGAGCAGAAGTTGAATTGGGAGATAGAAGCATGATAATTCCATAATTTTGAGAGATTGTCTTGATAAAGATCTTAGTTGTGACGACCTTACCAAATGGCGAGTAAACACATTGCACCGTAGAACATATCTTTCTTGAAAAAGGAGATGTGTTCTAGATATTCTGTATATTTATGATCCATAGGAGTCTAATATATAGAAATCCAAAAATCCATAATCACACCGAATTATATTATGCGATAATATTAGAAAGCCATAAAAACCCACGATCGTTAGAGATCGTATTAGTAGAAAGCCAACGATCACATTGGATTGTATTATAAATGATTTCCAAGAAACCTGGGCCTCGTCGAGCCCATCTGATTGCGATCATAATTTATATCTGCAAAGAGATTAAGCAAGCAGATGTGTCAAATACTAACGACATCGCTTAAACTTTTTAAACATAAACCATGCTTAGTCATTTGTTTTGAGTATAACCCATGCTCGAGTGATAATTGAATTGTCCTGCCAAGTCCTAGACATATTATGTATAAACCATGCTTGAGTGATAATTTGACACAACATATTAGATCAATTTTTTTGTTTCTGCATTTATTTTAAATTGATCATACCAATTCCAATATGAAATTACAAGTAATTACCTAATTTGATGTCTTCTGATCACCCATAGAACTTTCTTATGTCTTCATTACATTAACCATATCCATTATGTTATTTTTATGTGCAACATTAAATTGTAAACATTAATTAAGGTTTAGATTTTACAAATTATATTAATGAGGATTATAGGGGGTTAATATCATAATTTTAATTTATATGTTTAAGGGGAGATTAATTTATTTTGTTTTCCCCATAACAATTATATAATAAATTAAAATCGGTGTTTCCTTTAACTAAATGTGGAGTTTCTTTAATAATTATATATATATATATATATATATGTGTGTGTGTGTGTATGTGTGTGTGTGCGTATATATATATATATATATATATATATATATATATATATGATGTGTGTGTGTGTATTATATATAAAGAAGCGCTCAGTGACACCCTAAACAGTGAGCACTCTATTATGTATGTATTTATGTATATGTGTGTGTGTGTGTGTGTGTATAAAGAAGCCCTCAATGAGCACTCTATTATGTATGTATTTATGTATGTGTGTGTGTGTACATATATATATATACATATATATAAAGAAGCATTTAATGACACCCTAAACAGTGAGCACCCTATTTGTCCTTTTATATCCACCTTCCATTTATACTAGTGCGAACCCGTGCTACGCACACGGGCATGTTATCATATATTCTATATAATGAAATTTTGTAAAAAAAATTGTAATAAAAAAGTATTCACAAATGAAGTAATTTTATTAGAGTAATTTAAAGATTTGAAAGTGAGAGTGAATAATTTTATGAAAACATCTACAAATTAGTGTTATCTGATATGCACATTAAATTTCTTGACAACCATCTAAGAGTACCACAACATCCATATATTAATGTCATTTTTCCATTCTTGCTAAGAGTCAACTGAAATTGCACGAACATTTCATGGTTGGAACAATCATAACTTGTTAACAATTTCTAAATCCCTAATATTGTAGTGTTGGATGATATCAAATCAGTATATGCAATAACAATTGATCAATACATTAAAAAGAAAATACAACACATTATCAAACATTAGATATATATATATATATATATATATATTTGATAAAATAGCTAATTTACACACAAATCATTGATATAAAATTATAACTTCGTTGCTATTTTTTATCAAAAGCGACTAATATCTTTTCTTTTTCTTTGAAATCTAACCAAAAATCTAATAAAACCATTTTTTCTATAACTAACAGTTAATCCAAAATAAAGTGAAATCAACGAAGTGTTATAAGAAAGTTATCCCTCGCTTTTTCAATTATCGTGTTCTATTTTCACATATTAAAATAGGTTGTCATGTCTTAAAATTTTATTTATCTTTCAGTGTTAAAATATAGGTCATCGCATCTTAGAAATTCATTAGTGTTTACGCATTAAAACATAGACAATTGCTCAATAAAAAGTTAAAAACATTAATTATTTTTTGTTGAAACTTTGCTTGCAATCACTTAAACTAACATACGCACTTGAATGTTAATTATTTTTGCTTCTGTGACCAATAAATCTTCTGCATGTCACGTTATTAACTTTATTATATTCTAGACACATGGTGGTTGTCGTTTCTCAACTTACTGTAGCATACGATATATTGGCATGTGTTTGGGTTGGAATGAATTGCTCTGTACCCAAATTGGGTCTTCCCATGTGATCGATCTTAGCCATTGATTTGCACAAAATCTAATGGTTTTGAGTGGATTGTGGGACCTGTTTATTTGATTATTAATAGAATCTGCAGTTGATGTGTGGTTGTGATTTATCGGGCACATGGGAACATCCAAGTTGGATACAGAACAATTGCACTCGTTTGGGTTGGGGGACACGACCTCATATATGTCATACCATAAGAACATTATGCAATCGTCTCTCGTGCCGCATCACCTCATCTCTTTATGTCTTTTAGGATTCATCCTATATTTGGTATAATGTGAAATACATGCCTTGGCTTTTGTTTTTCCAGAAGTAAGAAACATTGATTTTAACTTTCAAAAAGTAATAGTAACATCCAAACAAACACTCAATCATAGAATATCGTAAGTATTACATCTACAAACCTAGTGCACATAACGCACTGTGAGCTTATAGTCAAATGTTGATACAATTTGTTGCATTGTGCATACCAAGTAAAATATGACGCACTTCATGCTCTAATCTAGTTCAAATAACACGATAATGAGGTCTACTGTACTGAACAAATCATTTGGACTGATCAGATCAGCAAATCATAAAAAATAGCTTGTATGTTAAAATAATCTTGGCACTTCACATCCTACAAATAACAAACACCAAAATCAGAAAACCAAATTAAGCGCAGATTAACAAATCAAACAACACAAATTTCAGTAAACATAAAGGTATACCATGAAAAGCGTTTAGGAGACTGCATAAGCATTTTCATCTTATGTCTGCACTTTTCGATTTTGGCTGCTGGATTTGATAAATTGATATCATTTGAGAGTGCCTAAATACAATGAGTATTAACTGATTAATCAACAACCTCTATCACTGAGAAAAAAATCCTGGAAATAGACGTGAAATTCCATAGTCGACAATATGTGCACAGTAATATGGAGTCAGTACTCAAACTATATTGCATTGAAGGATGAAGATCCCAATAGACAGTAAGTACACTCAAAGTTGGAGGAAGGTCACACTGAGTTAAGAAAACGGGACAGTATATGGTGATGAAAAGAAAAAAAACTTGCTGAACTCTACATGAATTAAATTTGATGGAAAATAAGTTTCTCTTTTCAATATTCAATGTGCGTAGTTTCAGCTAGGCAGAAAGAATGTTGCTGGGATTGACAACTCGAACATTCTCATCCAAATGTAGCAAAACAACTAAAATATAAAAGAAAAAAAATATGCCAAAGCATTGCAATGAATAGATAATAACCAAAACATTGCAATATAAACACAACAATAACAATAATCAAATGTTTCTGAAACATAATGGTCTACCAAAGATATATTCAATCCATTAAACATATAATTGCGAAAATTGTACTAATCAAGTATTATAGCAAGTTCCTAGTAAGAAACTATCATATGCAAAAATTGTTGTATTCTTCCATTTGCTAATATGTGTGGACTCGTCCTATCCACGTGGAGTTTGTCTAAAAGAAAAACTTTTATTTAACATCCATGTCCATCACAATTCTAGTGCTTTAATTGAATTTTAAAAGCTAAATTTTAAATCTGCTAAAACTAAATCAGTGAACGCCTTCTTTATTTAACAGTAAAGCGATGTCGCATACTTTTAACTTTAATTTTGTAATAATGTTAAATCCATCCAAACCTTTATAGTTAGTCCTCAGTTTTAGAAATATTCAATTGGTTCGCTCAAATGCTATTTCTTTTAGATTGCGTACCACTATTTATAAATTATTGTTCTTTTAACTCAAAGTTTAAAGTTTGTACTTCCAACATATAGCACCATACAATGATGCTCCCAGGACGTTAATGCACATTAGGAAAATTGGAAGGAGAAACGATATCCTTACCTCTGCTTAACAAAATGTAAACATATTATCAATTGTTATCTTAGTGAGAGGAGCAGAAGTCAAATTTCATTCAACATTTTCTTTTTAAGCATGTTCGCAAGTAGATCATAAAACAACGTTTTGAAAATATTCATGAAAATTGTTCAAAATTTTAAAGCAATAGGGTTAAAAGACTGCTTGTAATCACTTGGAAAATAAGACAACATATTGGGCCATCTATTAGAAAGTCCATTGATGTACATATAGAATTATAAAAATTCTATATATCAATCCATGAATACTAATTGGACGTTTTCAACAGAAAATATATTGTAGAATTAGATGACCATAGAACCTAATAGCCGGGAGAAAGACTTAAATTACTGAACTAAATATAAAATATAACATGAATATTCCATGAAGTACAAAGCATCCAAATAGACTAAGTCCTAAAATTCTTAAACATCCATCATTGACGATGATTGTTTGACATAAAGACAATCCTTTTATATGACAATATTTCGCTCTTGTTTAATCGAATTGATGGATATGTGCTTTTACCACTTCATCTAACCACCAGTGCCAACGTTAAACATATAAGACAAATTATAAGAACAGTAAATATGCTCATAAACATGCTGCTAAAGAGGAAGGATAATATAAGAATAAGGCTGTTAAGCATGGACATATCTACTGTGAAATTATACATGCAAAGGATAAAAGTATAAACTTATTAATAAAAGCATAATAAAAAGTATACCAGTTTCAGTGGGGACCTAAGAGTGCGGTTTCGTCCATTGTAACTCCAAATTAAACACAAATTGACCCCTCTAGCCACCACTTCACAATTTCTTCATCCTAAAACATCCCACTGCCAAATGGTACATTGCAAAACACCATGGTTCAGTTATAAGGAGCAGCAAACGGTTAGAAATTCCGACGAAAACCTCGAGTTATGTGCAAAACAGAGTACATTATCATTTATGTTATTTAAACACCAACTCAAACATAAATTAAATAGTAATTGCTTTTATAAACTTGGTAAGAAATCGTACTAAAGGTCCATGATGGTTATTAGCAGAAGTTCAAATAATAAAAGTTTATCTAATAAGTAGTGAATTAGTGATCAAATATGCATATACTTGTGAATATGAAACTTGAGCACATGACCATTACTATACAAATCCAGAAATATCATTAATTTAATATTCATGGTAAGTAGCCTGACAATTATTGTGACCAAATTTTATTAAATAACGTAAATGCAACACATACTTGTAAAGGTTTGGAAGAAATTCATTATGGTTGCGAAAACAAATGCATGTGTGTTATCAAGTTCAGCCCCAGTGCGATAATAAAAGGATGAATAACACTTATAATGGCAATGAAGTACAAATAATATGTGAATTGTTAGAACACAAAGGATAAATGTTGATTTAGAAAAAAAAAAAAGAGCACTCTCATTGCAAATAAGATTGCAATGCTATATAAACTTCTTATGGCTCTTTAATCATACTGATATCACTATTATTAATTATAACTCATTTTCTACATGTAACTATTCCATCCAAAGGCAGAGATATTGCATAGATTGCAATGCCTACCTTTTGTTACATAATGCTTGACTATTTTCAAAGGTGCTGCTACCGCATTAAAATTTAAATCAATATTTGTGTCTAAAATCTATGTGGCTAATTTATGTTTTTTATAGAAAAATACTTAAACTATCAATTTTATGATTTGAGTGAGCATATACCCACTATCAGATATAATACATTCTAATTTTTATTAAATTAATCATGCAAATAAGTTTATGATATACCTTATATTCTTTTTAATATGAGTGAACATATAAAGAATTATACAATAGCAAAATGTCAATTAACTACAATTGCAAGAAAAGTAGGACTGTACGATACTAAGAAAATATTTCAAAGATCGTATTCCTAGCTACATTTAATTTGCTACTTGATTCTTTCTAAAAGTTTCTATAATTAAGAAAAACCGGAATTAAGTAAGAAAGTCTCATACAAAGGAACAAATCTCACAGAAGCAAAATTACAACTAACAAAAAAGTGTACTATGAAAAATTGGATACATGACGTAAGACTAATGTTAGTAGTCTAAAAGGTTAAAACTGCAAATATAATAGTTTACCTCTTGTGTGCTTGCTTGTGGCTCTCTTGAGTTGTTGTAATGTTGCGTAAGCAAAATACCGTAAAGTTACATGAATCTCAGACTCGTCCATTATTATCTAATAAAAAGAGGAAACAAAATCGATGTAGAAATATTGAAATTCGCCTATCTATATTTTACCTGACCGTTTGTTAAAATATTGCTTGACTTCTACTTGATGCGAAACCCAATGTGGTGGTGCAAGTATATGTATAACTCATTGCAATGTTTTGTAAGTGTATCTAACATGTTTTTGCAAGATACCTAACCAATAACACTTTGTAGAGCCACAACAGAAACATTTTTAATCTCTGACATATGTACTAATTAGATAAACATGCATATTCATATGATCATGGAATATTCATATGGTTTTCTATTATTTACATAATCTATGAAAACAATCACTGGCAATGGAATACAACGTGGTCATTATCACATTATTATATTATGAAGTTATTACAAACGGTTTTAGTTTAGGAACTGAATTTTCTGATTCTGGACTCCATAATTTAAGATAATAAATGCAGTGCCAAAATAACATGGGCCATTTATAAGTTACCTTTCAAATAACATAATTAATCGTAAAAATTATAGTAAACTAAATATATATAATAATGGTCCATATGATGTGATTATTATGGAATAGTTCATATGACTAATTATGCATACATGAATTGTACATAATCTCTTGATGTTATATATTTATATATACAAAAATATATAGGGTACATTGCACTTGGGTTATCGATCACAATCATGTTCTACACAAACATATTTATATAAAATCTGTTAAATTATTACATTATGGAAGACCAAAATGTACTTGTATTCAAATTGACTAAATAAGCCGACTCGTGCTATACACAGATATCATTATAAACACTACTAAAATATTACGATAAAAAGTTTCTCTTGTGACTTGGAGTCATAAGCAAAGCAAAGCGTTTATTTTAATAATAACATCATCGACAATGTCAATATTACGCACATACAATTTTGCAAAAAAGTTGGATCAGTAATCCGTGAAGCATGGTTTTTTCATACTGTAAGAGTTTTATATATCATTTATTCACTTAGATGTAATGTCAACTTTGGAATATACTGCACATACATCCCTATAAAACTGAAGAAACAACTAACTGAGTAAAAGGCAGTATGAGGACTATACATTAACATAGAAGAAATAAGAAACTAACATTCATGGAGACTATTCTTGATAATGTGTACATGTTTTTTCATTACAGTTGTAAGCATATGAATTGAGAAGTCATTTCTTAGTTTGCTGCTTCAAAGCTGGTCAAATGGGTTCCTGCACATAAAGCAAATTGTTTATTATAAATTAAACAATAAATACCAGCTTCACTGACTGTGGTTTAACATGCAGAAGATATATATTTCATGCAACTTTATGATAAAAGAGTTGTAACAAACGTATGAAATTAATAAGGCTTCATTGTATCTAGTAAAATGATGTAAAAATGTGTAATGCGGTCCTTTGTAATCATCTTTAAGAGCACATACTGTTGCACATAACGTACTGATAAATAATGTTACTGGGTTGCAGTAACGTCTCATTGCAGAAGGTTTTTAGCCCTTCCATATTTATAATAATGTCGATTTCCAAGTGTGGATAAGTCATGAGCATCGAAATTAAAAAAGCGTTAACTAGTCAGTGCATCAGAATTAAACTCTTAAAATATTGCCATATGTTTTCATACATTTCCAATTTTGTAACGTCGATAAAATCTTATGAGCTATGTGAATAAAAAGACTTAAAATGGGAAATTAGTTGGTTGGGATAAGATAGCCCAAGACTGAATAAATTAAGCTAAAGAAATTTAAGTTGAAAGTTTTGAGGCAGTCTGCTACATGCACATGTCCATCTCATTTTTTTATTTTTATCCGAAGATGATATATTTGTACTCATATAAATCCACTTCTAGCGATAGACAAAGAACGACACAAAAGATATGGTGGTTAATATAATGTACTGTCTAATTTACTTATGTTTGATGATATGATATGTTAACACATTAGTTCCTTTTCGAAAAGATGGTAGTATATGGAGTTTAATAACAACTGTCATAAGCAATTACATGACCTGATGAACAAACTGGAAGTTATCTAATATTTTGGCAATCAAAGGAAGTCAGAACAATTATGATATCCATCTAACGAAGAGGAAGTCTATGATAACACAGATAGATGCAATAAAAAGAAATTAATTTAATTTCAAACATTAAATACTTGTATATTTGATTTTATGTAACAAATACTTACTAATATAAATTAATGGAAATACGTTGAAAATTATGGCTTAAGCTATACAAATTTTTATACTTTCGCAGGAAGCATGCCTCTCATATGTTATGTATTATCTAATAGGCAGGCAAAAAAATTCATGAAATAGTGGTCAAAAAAATTTGATTTTCGTAGTTAGCATTAATTATGTAGGCCATTCTATGTAGATATGGAATTATATTTCAGAAATAAGAGACTATGTATGTCAATTTGCTAAATCAAATGGCGTAAACTTTTGTGACTTCTATAGTGTGCAGGGAGGGTTAAAATCTTTTGTAAGGAGGAGAAGCTTGTAAGACATATAAAAGTAAGAAACATGTAAAAGTTACTGCATATTTTTTCCTTTAATTTTGGAAATGGTACTATAATATGCGATGTAAATGTTTTTTAGTTATTGATGTGAAATTTTTCCTTTAATTTTGGAAATGATACTATAATATGTGATGTAAATGTTTTCTAGTTATTGACGTGAAAAATACAACTATATCATATTTCAAAATTCTAGGCTATTTCATTAAGTTATATTTTCACACTTTCAGTTAAACTCGCAAACTCCAAAAATTTCTGTTATGAATCTGGTTAAGAATATGTTTTTAATTCATAAAAATACATAACAGGTTGTACACACTTTGTGTGTAAAGCCTTAAAAGTTGGATTTTGTTTCAAAATTCCAAACTATTTCATCGATTTTTAACTTTTCACATTTAATTTCACAAATTCTAAAATTTCAGTTCTGATTCATGTTAAGAATATGTTTTTTTTATCTATTAATATATGCTAATAGGCTGTACATATTTTATATGTAAAGGGTAAAAAAGGGGATTCCATTGTTTATATTTTTTCTGTTTTCTAAATGTAATTTCTACCAGATTAGATCTAAATCAACAAAATACAATAATATCCTATTGAAGAAATTTTCAGCCCTTAAAAAGAAAAAATGGAATTTATATCAAATTTGATAACTATAATTACCCTACTTGGAACCAAACTGCTAGAATATATCTGGAAATGCGTTAAAATTTTAAACCTTGAACTGTATGTCTATAACAAAAATACGAAAAAAAAATGGCAGGTACAGAAACATCCATGTTTTACAGTGCAAACTAAGTTTCAAAATTCTGTTATCCATTTTTATCCGACCTATTAATAGATTTTTGAAACTTAAGTTCTGTTTAGAAATCTACAGGAATTCCAGTTTGCGAATTTTTATAATTTTCTATGTAAACATGATGATACATATTTTGCATAAAAAGAATTTTAAATTATATTCTTCGGATAACATTTAAAATACATGTTTGGAACCAAATTTTGTACTTACTACATCTAACAAATTCTAGCATAACTTACTTCATATGATCGGTTACGAAATATTGTTCATACAAATTAAACTACACCACGATCAAGATTTTGACTTCATTTTGGTAATTTCAGATAAAATTTTGGAATTTTTGGTTGGTTTTGGAATTTTCACTATGTTTATGTTTGGATTCTAATATTTTTCTACAAAAAACGTATCAATGGATAATCTGTAATTGTACTAAAAAAATGCACACTATCATGTTTCATTAGTTGTCCTTTGCTTATTTTACATACTATTGTATTTTGCACAACTTTTTTACTAATACTTTGGCATTTGAAGGGCTAAATTCGAAATTCGAATTAGAACCGAGATTTAGATCGGATTTCATCCACATTATGGATGAAATTGGTATATGGTGACTTAAATGTTTGGAATTGTAGACAATCATACAAACGTCTCTATAAATGTTAACTGCAATGCTAGTATAATACTTAGCAAAAAATAGGAATCGATCATGAAATATGATAAATATTTTTTTTGTATAATACAGCTTTGCAGTCTAAAATTGAAGCATAGTTCTTACTAAACATGAAAATGAATGAAGTAACCAAATTTGAAAATATTACAACGTAATTGTACCAGTTAGTGGAAGTAATTTTAGTAAAATTAAGAGCCAAAGATGGGTCGTGGGAAATAGAATGTTAAAAGGATGCATTAAATGCTTAAAACATTAAACTTCAGTTGAAAATAAAATCAGCACGCATTAATACGTCGACCTCAATACATGTAAATGTTTCAAATATATTAAAAAGATGACACATTGTATAGTGATCATTATTATTGAAGTTATTTTAAAAAATTCAAAAGTTTTATAACTTGAACGTTTCCTCAAATTTTGTTTGATCGATAGTGTGTCAAGCTGACCACCTCCACAAACAATTCCCTGAATAATTATTTGCTCCATTTTGTTAGTCCTACATATAACATTTTATAATATGTACTGAAAATTAAAAGAAAATTACCATCATGTGATATAACTATATTTTTTTTTTTAAGTTCAACTTGATATTCATAAGTTGTTGATATAGGCTTAATATAAAATGAAGCAGACATGGAATAAATTCCGGTAATAAATGCAATTTTACTCACGGTTAAAACTTTAGCTATATACATTGAAGGAAGAGGAAGCAAAAAATTATATAGTTAAATGAATAAAGCTAGTGCTAATTTAATGACAAAATTTAAATAGGTTTACATCTATTAAATATACATGGCATAAAATACATACACAAACGCACCTAAAAAAACTCACGTAGACATGAATTAAAATATACCCGTAAAAAATTAAAATTCATATTGCACTACATACCACTCCTATGAGAAATAGGTTCCTTGTTTTTTTTATAATCTATGGCATGCAAAGTAGCAGCTAATTTTAACACTAAAATAAATTTTCTTTTGGTGTTGAAAATTCACTTTGATGGGCAATTAGTCCACTAAAGAATATTAATTATTGTAAGAGAAAACCTCATTTTTATAGGCAATAAATAAACTAACTTTTTCCACCGTTAAAAAACATGTATATTGACATAAGTGCTGACATATGAATTGACTGTCAAGGTGAGAAATAATAACTTTATACATAAAAATAACAGAAAAAGGTTTAAAGAACCGTTACAAAGAAACTAATAATCAAAAAACTTGAACACATATCACACTACTTACGAAAAATACATGCATCGGAAAGTCTCAAAGGTCCATTCTAATGTTGATTAACAACCACTGTAGGACATTAAAAGGGAGTTTATGCAGCTAGGTTGTTTGTCTAAAGCTGACAATTCTTAGGTGTAAATACAAACTGCCATAGAATATTTCAAAGGATTAGGAAACCATTTACAATTTTGCAGTTCATACTGTAATTGTTAATCTTTGTCCAC
The DNA here is from genome assembly GCA_030737875.1 of Allium sativum. Lineage (NCBI taxonomy): Eukaryota > Viridiplantae > Streptophyta > Magnoliopsida > Asparagales > Amaryllidaceae > Allium > Allium sativum. The sequence goes on along the minus strand of CM060915.1, from coordinate 43,726,987 downwards.
AAATTATAATAATCATTATATTTTCAAAAACAGGAAATAAATTAGAAGGGGGAAAAGCATTCCATGGGCACATTGAGAATCATAAACCAAGACATTTTCCAATTTACTAACTACATCAAGAACCACAAATTTAAAGGCATGCAAATTACCCTTTGTTGGGGTTAAACTTTCAATATATGAGGGGAGAACATTAAACTGTGTGGAAAAACATCAATGTACCCCCTTGAATCCAGTGAATTGATCTGATGATTCGAATACTTTCGGGCTGAAAATCGTACTCTTTCTTCAGGCCTTCTAGCTAGTCCTTGAAAGGGTTATGCATGTAAGGGAAAAACGAAAGAATGGTTAGTCATCAAATTTAAGCCTTGTACACATGGCATCATTGTGTTTTTTCTGAAGAATTGGAATTGAAAGGTCTTAAGAGTTACATTGCGCTTTCAATAGTCCGAAATCTAAGCATGTAGCTAAAAGTGTTTTACAATATGAGGCATATGTTGAGCGCCAGTTGAGAAAATGAGAAAGTAAGGATGAGCCTGTATTTCGAGATACTTTCTAGTATGAAAAAATACGGAGAAATGTTTGCTTCATTATGTAGTTAAACTAATCATCAAAATGATGCATATAACATCAGAAAAATATAGTGTCGGTGGTTTATATACATATATTAGTGTATTTTTTTGCAAGAGATGTTACAATAATCCTATGGAACATCTGAAGAACCATGCAAATATTTAAAGTATGATTTGATAATTATAAAGCTTGGACTATGATTAAATAGTGGCTAACTTTGGAAGGTCATCATAAGGTAAATAAAATTGAATGGAGGTACAGAAACTAAACATGACCTTTTTCCACATCCGTGTGCATTATAAGCAATAGTGTGAAGTTCATATTTTTTATTTTTCTGAACAAATGGATACCAATGAAACAATTGTCCAAACTGTCAGCTTATGTAGCTAATATATAAAAATATATATCCTCTAGCAAAATCAGTGTATTAAAAAACAGGCGCGGCGATGGCAAAAACGCCTTGAGGCGCATCTCAAGAGGCGTTTTACCTCTGAGGCTTAAGACTCAACCAACTAAGGCGTAAAAAAAAAAAAAAAAAAAAAAAAAGAAGTAAAAAACGCAAAAAAAAAAAAAAAAAACCTGGTTTAAGAGACTTTTTTTAATATTTTTTTACTGTCTTTTTTGTTTGTTTGTTGTGTTTCATTGAAAAGTCATTTTAATTGTTTCCTCATTTCTATTGTTGGCTAGGTTAATTTAAAGTGAGCAAACGTGATATTGCATGGAAGTGGGTCAAAGATTTACCAAATTCTACAAATTCAAAAAAATTACTCTGTGGATTTTGTGATCATATATGCATCGAAAGAAGATATCATTTGATCTTCTGCAATTTATATTAAATGTGCAAGGATGATTGTATTTTGTTTGAATTTCTTTGAATACTTTATGGTTTTTACTTAATATTTGACGCTTAATGTTACTCCATATTAAAAATTACGTATTTGTGTTGCGCTTTTCTTTTACCCGAAAGGCTTACGCCTTAACGCTTCGAGGCTTACGCCTCGCCTCACGTATGCCTTTTGCGTTTTAAAACATTGAGAAAAATAATTGTGACAATCACAACATTAAACATCAAGCCCAAATTAAGTAAAATTTCAATTTTAAAAGATACTGTTGTCTTATTGTTAAATGAGTGAACAACTAAACATTCTAATTAACAGTATTATGAGATAAATGACTGAACGTAAATGCCTAATGCTTTTTTTTTTAAAGCAGAAATGGTCAAACTGAAAAGGGGAAAGATTGATGGGTCTAAACAGGATATAATCATCAAAAATTGGCATATAAAAATATAGTACATAATCAAGCTATATGTAATAAGGAAAATATGGCATAGGTGGTACAAGTCAGCAAGCCGTAAATTGTAACCAATAACCAATAACAAATAAAGCAACCAATTAGGCCATGACATGTTAGGGAAAAAAGCATGACATAAATCATATGATTATTTATAAATCATGCAGGAACATAGCAAGATGAGGTGGAATAAGAACAAAAATGAAAGAGGGAAGGAGGAAAAAGGGTTAGCTACCTGTTTCATCGGCAGAAGAGAACAATTGGCTTAAGCTGGCGAGTCGGCACAAAAGTAACAACTGAAATGGGGATTTGATCGGCAGTAATGTGGCATCAAAGTGGGTAAGAAGAATGTCAAAACGAAGAAATTGTAAGATTAGGGTTTAACGGGGAGAACATGGCCATTTTTTCTTCTATTATATGTCGATGGTGGACTCAATTCGATGACACAGGCCATTTGTTTACCTCCATTTCGAAGTCCGATTCAATTCAATGACACAGGAGAAAATCGAAACTGAGAAAAATAGAAGAACACGTTGAAGGTGAGATAAAAGATAAAAGAAAGGCACGGTAAGAAACGTAATAACGCATGAAAGGGAAAAGACAGGGGAAAGGCAGCGGTAGATTTTGAGTGATGAACAGATGGCAACATCTTTATTTTTTGAGAGAAAGGGAACTGAAAGCCCTCGAAGGGAAGATTGTGCTTTCACGTAATATAATAGATAGATTATAAGAGTTAATGGGAAATGAAAGAGTAATTGAAATAGGAAGAAAGAAAAATGAGCGGTGAAAATTAGATGGCAACATACTTCACGGTTTGGTATGTCATTGAACAAGCGTCTATACATATATACACACGCATACGTGTACACTCTTTAAATTTTTACTTTTGTGGAATGCTACGATGTACCGAAAATGGTAATGTTGTGTAGTTGATGAAAAGTATGATCCAAGAGGAGATTTCACAATATTGCTCAACGGTTGTAGATGATGCGAAGAACTGTATAGCGGTATACGAAGAAACAACATCAGCAAACGGCCGATTTCATCAATGAGGCAAATATATTTCGCAGTCGGCCTCCCCATCATCGAAGAAGAAACAACATCGCGGACGAAACGTTCGACCAAATGCCTACGCCAACGACGAGAGACGTCAACCGCCTAAGATCACTCCTCCACGCATGCACGCTCTCCCGTTATCCTGCTTCCCTCGCCGCACAACTCCACTCACTCCTCACAAAGTCCGACCTCATCTCCTCACCTCTCCTCTCCTCCTCCCTCTTCCACTTCTACTCCATTCATGGTTCCACCTCCTCATCCCTCCTCTCCTTCGCCCTCATCCCTCCCTGCTCCCTCTCCTCCCTCCACTTCACATCCCTCATCTCCTCCCTCTCCCGCCGCTCCCTATTCCCTCTCTGCCTGCTCCACTTCCGCTCCATGCTCCTCCTCCCATGTCGTCCCGACACTGTCTCCCTCCTGACCATCCTCTCCGTCACCGCCAAAATGTCTAATTTCCCTTTTGGTAGAAGCGTCCATCTCCTCTTCTACAAACACGGCCTTCCCATGTGCACCAAATGCTATAACACCGCCATGAACCTCTACTTCAAATGCAGCGCCCCAACCGACGCCCAGTTACTGTTCGACGAAATGATTCAAAACAGCATGCCCAATTCTATTTCATGGAGCATCCTTCTCTCCGGCTCCATCCAATTCCATGGCATCGACTACGCGCGCACACTCTTTAACGACCCCTCATTCCAAAGAAGCATCACCTCTTTATCTGCCATGGTTGCTGGCTACGTCGACAGCAGGAGGAGCAAAGAAGCCTTTTTATTACTTCAGGACAAAGGTACCAGTTCCTTGCATTTCGACACCAGTAGCATTTGCACCATCCTCTCTTCATGTTCCCAGGTCGGAGACCTTGTATTTGGTAGGTGGATTCATGCACACATTACCAAATTTGACATGCATGATATATTTATAAATACCGCATTGATAGACTTGTACTCGAAAAGCGGTAGAATAAAGACAGCTATGAAAGTTTTCGATACCACAAGCAACAAAAACGTAGTTACATGGAATGCCATGTTGAATGGTTTATCCATGCATGGGATGGCGACTGAAGTGGTCCGAATTTTCGAACGTATGGTCCAAGAAGTCAAACCCGATCATATAACCTTTGTGAGTGTGTTGAGTGCATGCAGTCGTGCAGGATTCGTAGAACTCGGCTTGAAAGCGTTCGATGATATGAGTATGGTATATGGCCAGAATCCTAAAGTCGAGCATTACGCTTGCATGGTCGATCTTTTAGGTAGAGCGGGAAAGGTAGAAGAAGCTGAAAATGTCATAAGAACAATGCCCATGAGGCCAAATGAGGTAGTGCTGGGTGCATTGCTAGCTTCATGCAGCCTACATGGAAAGCTTGAGCTAGGGAAGAAGTTGATGCATGAGCTCGTGGAGATGCATCCCGGCAATACCGAGTATCACGTTTTACTGGCTAACGTATGCGTGCAACGTGGAAGACATGCAGAGGCCGATTTGCTGTGGCGGGAGGTGAAGAGCGGGGACATGAAGAAGGGGCCAGGGATGAGCTATATCGAAATTAACGGTGATGTTCATGGTTTCAGAGCCGGTGATAGGTCGCATGGTAGGATGAAGGAAGTGCTGGAGAAGGTTGACGAGATGAGTGTTCGGTTAAGGTCGAATGGGTATGTTGCAAGCGGAGGCTTTCGAGGTCGTGACCAGGAGATGGAGGAGAAAGAACATGGGCTGATGTTGCATGGTGAGAGGCTGGCCGTTGCTTTTGGGCTTTTGAGTACAAAGCCAGAGGTGGGGTTGCGCGTGTTTATGAATATGAGGATCTGTTCGGATTGTCATGCGGTGATGAAGCTGGTTTCGGAGATTTATAAGAGGGAGGTCGTTATTAAGGACAGAAATAGATTCCATACTTTTAAACAGGGAGCTTGCTCTTGTTCGGACTATTGGTGACGTGAAATTTGTGATTTATGCGTGCATACAAAAATACAACTCTATATTTGTTTGAAATTGTTGAATTTATATGTGGTAATAAAATCATTCAGTTCTTGAAAGTTCAAAAACAGAATCAAAATAGATTAATATTAATATGGGATTTTGAGTCAGCCCACCAAATCAAGTTATAAGAAAATGTCAAAATCTACTCAAATATTAGCTTTCCAAATCCAAAAATAGAAGCCTTTGCTCCTAGTTTACCCATTGAAATCTATTGGATCACATTAGAGCATCTCCAACAAAAGAATGATCTAAAATTACAAATTCAGCAATTACAAAATGTAATCACACAATTTTCCCCATAAAATATGGGTTAGGCTAGGCTCCTGTTCAACAAACGTCTAATCTAGTCTATAGGGGCCGGTCAACGAAAAAACAAAAAACTTCAGGAGCCCGTCGAACAAACATCTGAGCTTAGGAGCATGTTCAACAGGAGTCTGAAGTTATATATATATATATATATAGGTCCTATTTGAACAGGCACTCCACCCCAGGCGTCTATTCAACCAACATCTCTTCTGATTACGTTTTTGTAACCAAAAAAGCTGAATTTTCGATTGGTAACAAAATATATACCATGTTGTAGAGGAAAATGAACGTATATGTTACATATTTGTAATTTTCGATCTTTGTTGGAGATGCTCTTACATATAAAGTTTACAATTTTATATTCTCGTGTTGATTTGAGAGAATAATTACTAGCCATTTCAAGCTCCAAATTAATTTTCCATTATATATTAATAATAATCATATTATATGAATAATAATACGTCCTTTTATTTTCTGTTTCAACTTTCAACAATTCACCTCATTTCTCTTATAGTTTTATTTTCTCAACTTCTTTTTTAAGTCAATTCCTATTTCATTTGTTCAAAAATGATTTTACTAAAAATCAAACACTATCGAATTTCTAAAGTTGAAAAATATCCTAGTTGAAAAAAACTTTTATTTTTGTATTAGTTCGGAAAATATCTTGTATTTTGGTTGCAATATTACTATTTAAAATGTAGTAACTTCAAACTTCGTTTTAAAGGATATAACAATTATTTTCTTGACTGTCATTTTGTAACTATTTGTTGGTCTACTTGGTTTTAAATAACCAACGTGTTTAAATAATCATATTTCAAATCTAGATAATTTAATTTTATGTTATTCCCTTACAATGTTTTAATTGAATTCCTAATCTTAGATACATTTTGTAGCAATCCGGAAAATCAAAACCAATTAAATTTTTTTATTTTGGCAATTTTAATGAATTTTGAATATTTAAAATGATTTATTTTAAATAATAACGACAAGAAATTTATTTTGAATAGAATTAGAACATATAAACTTGTTTAAATCGATGTTAGAATATAAATATTTATTTTAATTATAAAAGGAATTGGAAATGGCGGGGTAGTTTGAAAATTCGATTTCAAATTTCAAATGTAGGTGCAGGATTTAAAATAAACCAAATTTTAGTAAAACCAAAAATATTTGAATCTATATGAAAATATCTTTCCAACGGATGTGAAAAATCCAGATTTCATAACAGAAATAAAAAGTTATGTTCGTTTGAAAATTCAGAATAATCGCTATGGAATTTTATATAAAATATAGCCCTTAAAAACAGCGATTTTGCAAACGACCTCCGTTTTCGACGAAATCACTTTTGTTGGATCCAGAATGTCAAATTTTTGCTAGATTCCAATTTCCAGAATTTTTGGGATTAATATGTGAGCATGATGGATTTAAACGTGTTTGGTCAATTTAGGTTGAATTTTATCGACTGGAAAATGACCGTTTTTCAAACGGTCTCCAAATTCAGCGAAATTAGTTTTGTTAGGACTGTATTGTCTAAACATAGCTAGATTTATTTTTCTAAATTTTTTGGAGTCCATATATAGCCCCGGTAAATTAAAATGTACGTTCAAATTGAATATAAATTGATTTATATTTTAATTCAAAGAAAAACTGATCGAAACAATCGAATTAGCTTGCAAAACATATCCCATTGTGTTCGAAATGGGGGTATTTGGCTAAGGGCAACAATCGTTGGTTTTGATTTGGAGTTCGTGGCAATAAACATATATTTGTGGACAATTGATTGAATAAAATAATAATATATTTATTATATATATATAGCCATTAATTGGGTCAAACCCTAATTCTCTTTGCCCTAGTCAAAATCAAACGCGCCTCCACCATATTATATATGTATGTATATATATATATATATATATATATATATATATATATATATAGCCATTAGTTTGGAGTTCGTTGGGTTTTCTCTCCAATTTCCGTTCAGCTTTGACCTCAACACCAAAATTCTTCAACGCGAAAACTGTCAAGCTCGGTGAGGGCTATCCATCGACCGGTGGAGTTCGTCGTTGGCATTGGGGGTTGGCCAAAATCGGGTTGAAAAGCATCGACGAGTTTGGGTTATCTGGCGACGAACGGCGAGATGGGAGGGTGAACTGTTTTAGGCCAAGCTCGAGTGGGGTAGGCTACTCCTTTTTGCGACCGCCGATGATGCTCCGCTGGTCCACTGGAGGCGCGACAGGGTGAAAGGGTGGGGCGAGTTTGGTCGATGTCTGTAAAACGTGAAAGAAGAAATTAACTGTGAAAGGTTTTTATTTCTTATTTAACTTATACTTAGTTTTAAATCAGATTTTAAAATATAAAAACATTGTTTAATTTTAGATTCTAGATTATAAAAACATTGTTTAATTAATGATTTATGTAATTAATTTTTGAAAGTAAATAACATTGAAATAAAAATGTAATTTTTATATGAAAAGCATGATTTAAAAATATAAATAGCATGGTTTTTTTTACATATTGCGTATATAAAAATGTTATTTTTGATTATAAATAACATATATAAAAATGTGTTTTTATTATATATATAGAACAGTATTAAAAATATAAATTTGCATTATTTTAAAAAATATAAATTTGCATTATTTTCAAAATAGCAGCGTTATAAAAAAAATATGATTTATATATATATATAGTAGCGTTATAAAATACGATCTTTAGTTCTATAAAAATATAATTTTTAGTAGATAAAAATATTATTTTTAGTTAGATAAAAAAATGTATAAACATCATATTAAAAATGTTATTTTTACTATGAACAGCGTGAAAAAGATTGCGTTGGAATTTCGGGCAAATCCAAATTGTTCAGAAATTCAGAAATAAAACTGGCGGAGTGGAAACCAAAGGTGAGAACTTCTTCTCACTCAAACTTTTTATAGTTAAATATATACTAGGTTGCAGACGGGGCTTAGTAGCTTCTGACACCGTCGTCCACAGATCATGAACGACTTGTTTGATTGTATTGTGGAAATTGATTGTGATTGTGATGTGAAATGGAAAATAAAACATTCATGTGTTGAATAAAATATTTGAACAATAAAAGTATCATTTTTATGGAACATACGAACTATATAAAATAGTGATGCGTTGAAATAAATATTCATATACAAATTAAGCGGTTTGTTTATGTACACCCATTTATCTGATATGGATTGGGACGATAAATTTTACACATCGCCCAACTGCACAAATACAATCTGTGTGTTGATTAAAACCCCACACGGGTGGTGGGATGATATTTGACATACACTAATCCCAATATTTAGTTGTATGTCAATCGATGGTTTGACAGAATGTTGTTGTAACGACCCATATTTTTAACGGATAAAAAATAATTTATTTAATTATTTAAAAAAATTGGTTTGGTAATTTAAAATAACCAAAATTAAATAATATTGATTATTTAATTAATATAAATAATAGAATAATATATTTATTGCCGAAGTAATCGGAAATAACAGAATTCACAATATTGTGTGAATTGGACAATTTAAAATATATAATTTAGTTTAGAATTGAATTATAATAACGAGTTTATTATTTAAATGTCAGTTGAACGTATAATTTATATTATAATTATAATCGAGCTCGAAATGGCGCGGTAGTTTGTAACGTGGCGATTCGAACTTTAGCGAATACACATAATCCGTTTTAAGTCAGATTTCTGTGTAACAAGAAACGTTCGAAGCTGGTGAAGTATATTTTTCTAATGGAAGAGAAAAATCGAGATTTCGTCGTGAAGATTGTGAGTTGTGTCCAAATCAAAATTTCAAATAATCACTATGGAATCGTTTATAAACCATAACGATATATTTAATTTTAATTAAATATTGGCTTCAAGTTTAGACAGGATCTTTGAGGCGTAGGTATAATTTAATTTTTAGAAATTTAATGTAATTTTTAATTTAGAAAATAAGCAACTTTTTATTTGGAATATTTTACACCATGAACCAGCGTTTTGGGACCTCACAGAATGAGTTAACTAGTATATATTATTATATTTTTGTGATCGTGGTGCATTGCTCGACACAACAGTGTGTTTAATTCTGTGTACAGCAGCCTGTAAAAGTTCACTTTGAAAACAAAGCATATCCATGCCACAACGAACTATAAACATATGTGCTAATAAAAAGCCATATCAAATCTATATACAAGAAAAGAAAGAAAACTCCATCAGCTACTGAACTGTCCCATTACTTCGTACCCAAGTATACAAGACTATGTACAAAATAATAATAATATTAAGGCCTTGTTCTGCCTGACAGTTTGGGACTAAACATTTATAGCATGAATTGTCTTTCATGCCTACATGTTTCGCGTGAAATCAAATCAAAACGCGGACCTACACTTTCCTATACTTCATGGCAAAGTAAACACATAGAGAAGTATTATTCCATCACTCTGACTAGACTTAACGGTAGAGAGGACAAACAACATTGCCCTATACCCTACTGCAATTGACCGAACATCGCATTTAAGTCCTTGTCCTTTCTTTCCTTAACCCCTTAGCCTCACGGAAGCAAATCCCCTGGACCCAAAAATCCCTGGACCTCTGGTCCCAACCAATCTGGGGGCCTGATTTCAACCTTTTGCAATTAAACTCCTGAGACATTTAAGGGTTTAATTGCAAAAGGTTGAAATCAGGCCCCCCTGATTGGTTGGGACCAGGGGGGCCAAGGGTTTTTAGGCCCAGGCGATTTCAACCCAAGCCTCACACCCTATCTAATCCTAAATTATATAATTTATGGAGACGACAGACTACCCTAAGACGTTTCTCGTATGATCAAATCCACACAGCTATACTGTATACTGTACGACCTACTACTGTGATGACTTCGCCATGAAGATTCATTGCCATATAAATACTGTTGCGGTTCCACTTCATTTCTTTCGTTTGGTTCCAGGAGATTTCCTGCCTAGGTTTTGATAGCAAAATAAAATGAAACAAATAAGAATTTTCTGCAAGCTTACTACTTCAACCATCGAAAGAGTGTTTATGTGTGTGTCTATATATATATATATATATATATATATATATATATATATATATATATATATATAGTTGAACCATGTTTCCACGACAAAAAGACAAGGGGAGTTGCAGTATTTTTCTAGGATGAGGATCACCAGGGCGTGCGTGATGATGGTGTGATACAGAGGATGGTCTGCTCATAAAAAAGCGGAAGTTTGCACTGGTATGTTAACGGGAGGGTTAATGTTCTGGCGGAGAGGAGTGAAGTGGCGTTGGTGAGGAGTTTCGTGAAGAAATGGGTGGGTTTTAATAGGAAGTTGATGAGTAGGTGGATCGAACGGTGGAGTTAACAAGAGAGAATGGGCATTCAAAGTTTTTAGAAATGGTGATGGGATGGTGCAGGCGTGGGTCGTTGTACAGGAGAAGGAAGGGTCAGTTAATGGCGTGTGTACCTACTGGATCATGCAGTTTTAGCATGGAAAGATGCGGGTACAGGTTGGATCAATATTGGGCTGTATTTAAACTTTGGTAAGGCCAAAATGAGGGTGGACGCGAAGAGAGGAATAGTGAACATTTGTATTTGATTTTTCGTGAAGAGGAAATGGTCAAACATGTTTATGGATTGAGCAACAATGGAAATTGTAAACACGGGTGGCCACTGGAAGAACATAATGAGGAGCAGTCGGCGATGTTAGTGACGTGGATTAAAGAGTGGATTAAGGTTTAATATTAATTAATTTAATAATCGTACTATTAATTTATTTTCAAACCATATATAACATTGTAAAATTCATAACTTCGTCATACGATATCAGAATCTGACGAAACAGGATCCGTTGGGATCATATGGACGAGGGCTATACAATGGAACTGATCCGGAGTGAATTGGAGCTCGTACAATTTATAGCGAAATAAATTGTTCGATCTCAATCAACGACGGTTATCGTTATTTAACGATGAACCACCAATGTGAGTAAATCTCACTAACTCTGATCAGTTTATATTTTATAACATATTTTTAGAATTGATAAGTGTTGATTGATTGCTGTGTGTTAACTGTTTGGTTGAATTGCTTATTTATTGGTTAAAATTATAGATAACGATATATATATATATATATATATATCGTTAATCAAATATTGATTCTGTTTATCAGAATATTTCATTTTGAAATGAAATCGATGTTATATTATATTGTTTAACATCTGTGAATGCAGGGAAACAGGTTGGAGGGATCCAACTGGATTCCTCAACATTTATTTTACTGTTTTCATATATTGTGATATATGACTGAGTATTTAATCTGTTATTGATTATATTTGTTTGGATGATATTGATCATTGTCATTTGATATTTTAAATACCATAAGAAACCCTGGGAAGTAAAAAGGAAAATTTCAGTGTGTATATTGAAATAAGAATATTATTTAAAATCAACAGATTTTATAAAAAGGGAAATTTCAATGCGTACAGTGAAATAAATTATAATATAAAATCAAGGGATTTTATAAGAGAGAATTCAAGGTGAATATTGAGATAAAGGAATTTTATAAAATCAACAGATTTTATAAAAGGAAATATTTGAAAAAAATATTATAAAAAGGGGATTTCGAGTTATAATAGAGATATGAATTGATTTATTTAAAATAGATATTAAATAAATATGTTTTTAACGAATAAATTGAGAAGAATGATTTTTAAATAATGTTTATAAATTAAGTAAAATATTTATCATTGGATAAATGGAATATATAAGTCAGAACTTATATAGAGAAGTAATAATCGATTTTAACATCGATATTTGAAACCGAATATGAACGTAGTGTTAACAAGACTTATTAATGGAATTATTAAAGTGTTGAATATAAAATAAGATTTTATATGAATTGTTTATAAATAGAAGTATAAATAGAATATTTAAAATAAGATAATATTTTAAATACGGAACCAAACTGTTTTAATTATATAAAGAATATATTATTCATATTAAATATGAATAATGGATTAAAGCAAGTATTTTTGTAAAGAAGAAGATTATAAAAGAAATGTCATTCATATTGAATATGAATAATGGATTAAAATAAATGTTTTGAAAATAAAAACATTTATAAAGAAGATCGGATTTTTGAAATAGGAATTCAAATAGAAATGAAATTTCAAATGGCTACGAATAAATAACTTGTTTAATAATAAAAACAAGTAGTGTGATTTATAAACAATGTTTATAAATAAATTAAAAATAATTATCAGTGGATAATTTAGAATGTAAATTCAGCAGTGAATATCGAAGAGAGTTAATCGAGTATCAGTTATTCGAAAGAGAATTTAATCAAAGGTAGATCATTTGAAAAAGGAGTTAATCGAATTAGTTATTCAAAAGGAGTTAATCGAATTAGTTATTCGAAAAGAGTTAATAGAATTAGTTATTCGAAAAGAGTTAATCGAAATTAGTTACTCGAAATAGAGTTAAATCGAATATAGTTTATTCGAAAGAGAATTATACATTAGGATTCAATTATATCGAATGTAGGAAGGTACTATTTACTTTCCGTCTTTAAATCAAGATTCATTTATTTATTTAATAAATTATTGTTATTCAATTTAAGAAATAACAGTATAATTTGGAGTTACATTATATCGAAAGTAGAGATTATAACGTTATCGTATAACCAACGTTTTATAAAAGAATAGGATTTGTAAACTGAATCCGAGAGTTGCGTAAGCAATGATTTGCTAAGAAGTTAAGAAAAACGGAGTTAAAAGAAATTAGAAACTGACTAGAGATTAGTTAAGTTGAATGATTTCCGGGGTATCGATCTGATGTTGGTTTCGGCCTTCGGGGTTAATATTTAGGGAATCGTTCTCTTACTAATTCAGGGTTAGAGACTGATGGACGTGAAATGATAGTTGAGCGTGAATAAGAAATGGAAACGTTTTCCAATGTTAATAACATATATTTTCTAAATTTAGAAAATAAGAATTTATGGAGATATGGAAATGGGTAACTGAATAAATTAATGATGAATTAATTTAAAAAGAGAAAAAGTTGATTGATGATTGATCGGTAAGATTTCCATTTGGAAATACGACCGTTGTTGTACACATGTTTTTCTTGATAGTTAAATCACCGACTATCAAAGTTTTTGACCATTTTTTCGTTGTAAATACAGAGAGACCGGGATCAGATTTATTATCTGAAAACTACTCTGTATAGGAATTAGCGTTGCGAATCAAATATAATGAAGATAATTAAAGACGGAGTTAAGCAAAGGCTGTTCTCTCCTAAGTAGAAATTGCCTAAGATGGATTTACAGAATAGTGTCTTCGGTTTGTCCAGTCCCAGGACGACCTGTATGGAAGAATGTCTGACAGAGTATATTTAATGGATCGTGTGAGTTGATCTCATCAAACGTATTTACGTTTGGTGGCGGAGGAATTCATTTAGTTGTATGCCCGTAGCATTTTTGGTGAAATCAATTTGTAATTTGGCGGGTATGACGATGTGACATTCAAAGTGAATAATTGTGTGATCTGTCAGAGATAAGCGTGGCCTCTAGCCTCATAACCAGGAAATGGTATAAAATCGGGTAGGTCGCATGCTAAGTGGTTAGCTGCCAATTAGGGTGTATTGTCACCTGATCTAGAGAAATTTCATTTACTTCTTCAACCTATTTCGATGTTGTCCCTTTCGGGAAAACGGTTGCTGATCCCAACCGTTGGTGATAATACATTCGGTACACTCAAGCGAAATGAGTGATCGGCCGTGTTTAGTCTGGGTTGCAAGATGTTCTTGTTGAACACGATGTATTCCTCTTTAGAGATACACTGTCGGAAGGTGGTCCCACACCTTGCCAGTTGGAATTCATTAACTAATAAGCGCCCGTGGTTTTTGATTATATATTATGTATGTGGAACGTGAGATGAAAACATTCTGCTAGATGATTATTTTATTGTGGTTGATAGACACTATCATAATATCAAGGGAGCTTTGATATAAAAGATCATTGTTTCTTGCAAAAGGATTTTTGATGTTAAATCAAGTGTTTTGGATTCTCATAAGGGAAAAACCTGTTCCGTGTCATATGGCGTGGTCTTATGAGATATCGTTTATTTTCTCAAACTGTTTTAAATTGTTTACTCACGCCAGTCCCATAACTGACCCAGAGTTTTTTTTGTTTCGTTTTCTCTAAACTCTTGGATGCCCAATTTTGTACAGGTAGTCAAGTAGTCAGGATTTTTCATATATACTGAGAGCTTGGAGCAGGAGGCTTCAGGATTTTTATAGCAATTTTCTATTTGCGCTGTGTTGTACTCTGATAAATGTTATTGTATACATATACTGGTTTTATTTCAAAGTTATGTTATATTCTATTCGTTCCGCTGTGAGATTCGTGTTACTCTGATTCTGTTGTTGTTCCTCTCCTTCTTTTATTCTAATTTTCTATCTTATCTATTCTCATCCTCTAATTTCTTTCATTAACTATTCGGTATTTCTGATGCTTGGATAGTCGGCATTGAGTTTATGTCGATGACCAAGATCGCAAATTCCCCGGGTCGTTAGAGTGGTATCAGAGCTAAAGGTTAAGTAATTACCTTGGCTCTGTGGCGTAACTAAGTAGAGATGGGGTTAGTAATGCCCTGGATTGAGTTGAGTGTATATATACGAGAGAGCGTATTGGTAGATTTAATATAAAATGATTTTATATTGTGGAGATTCATTGATTGAGTGGTTTATGAATTTTGGTCGATCAGTTTGATCCACTGTATCAATAGGGTTTCTAAACGCTTGAATACGATGAACTGACATGGTATGTTTTGAAAAGAGGGTAAATGGAATAATTTTACCCGAAATATATTTTGTTATAAAAGAAGTATATATATTGGAATTATTATATTTAATGTGTTGGTCATGATTATAATCAAAGAAGATTATAATTGAAATGATTATAAATAACCAATCAAATTTTGTGTAAGTGTTACGAAACGAACTAAATATGAATTTAAATCAGGATTGAAATTAAAACCCTGGAGATTTGGAAAGGTGTTTGTAAATGGATTTGGAATTAATATATGAGAATTTTAAAATCCTGGGAGATTTTAAATTGTTTACAAGCATTGTGACTAATATTTTGAATGTATTTCAAAATGGAAATGGTTAGAAATGGTTTTGAAAGTGATATAGTATTCAACTCACTTCGGTTGCTGGGAAATAATTCCGATGATGATTCAGACATCTTCGGTGTTCATTTTCGAGTTTCTAAGTGACGGATTACTACCAAAGATTTTTTTCGAATTATTTTGAGAAAACAAGTTATATTGAATTCCAGAAAGGGATATTTTATTTTTGAAAGAGCTAAACTGTTTAAAAACTCCCAGGAAAAAATTGTTTGATTTGAAAACAAATTAAATTAGAATTTGTGAAAGCAAATCGAAAAATAAGATGTAGAATAAAAATTGGATAGAAAGATAGGAATATGGAATTTTGTTGAATTGGTATGTTAAGAGTTTGGAATCGAGGATGGAACTCGAGTTTGAAATGTTATTATGGTTTGGATATAAGCGAATAATTGGTTGGGAATAAATTGATTGGTTATCAATTAGAACGGATACATTGGTATATGCAGAATTGGTAACATGTGGGAATGATATAATGATATACCCGACAAAGAGGTACAAGTTTATTTATATATGAGTTTGGTGATTTATGAGCCGATTTGGCAAGCCGCTTGGCTATTTGATTTTCTTTTGGGTTGGAGGAAGCCTAGAGAGGCGAGTTGTAGTTGTACTGATTGAGCCGTACAAAGGAGGTGCTGGCGAAATTTTTCGAAAATTTCTGGTGTTAGAAAGTTTTCAGGATTTTTGAAAATTTCGTTGATAAGAATAAATTAATATTTCAATTAAAATTCATTGGTACAATGAAACTGAAATTTAAGAAGTAAACAAATTATTTTTAACCCAGTTATAGGGTTCATTTTCTACCTTAGCAATTTCGAGGACGAAATTATTTTAAGGGGAAAAGAATGTAACGACCCATATTTTTAACGGATAATAAATAATTTATTTAATTATTTAAAAAAATGGTTTGGTAATTTAAAATGACCAGAATTAAATAATATTGAATATTTAATTAATATAAATAATAGAATAACATATTTATTGCCGAAATAATAGGAAATGACAGAATTCACGATATTGTGTGAATTGGACAATTTAAAATATATAATTCTGTTTAGAATTGAATTATAATAACGAATTTATTATTTAAATGTCAGTTGAACGTATAATTTATATTATAATTATAATCGAGCTCGAAATGGCGCGGTAGTTCGTAATTTGGCGATTCGAACTTTAAACGAATATACATAATCCGTTTTAAGTAGGATTTCTATGAAACAAGAAACGTTCGAAGCCGATGAAGTATATTTTTCTAATGGAAGAGAAAAATCGAGATTTCGTCGTGAAGATTATGAGTTGTGTCCAAATCAAATTTTCAAATAATCGTTATGGAATCGTTAATAAATCATAACGATATATTTAATTTTAATTAAATATTGGCTTCAAGTTTAGACAGGATCTTTGAGGCGTAGGTATAATTTAAGTTTTAGAAATTTACTGTAATTTTTAATTTGGAAAATAAGAAACTTTTTATTTGGAGTATTTTACACCCTGAACCAGCGTTTTGGGACCTAATGAGTTAGCTAGTCTATATTATTATATTTTTTTGATCTTGGTGCATTGCTCGATACAACAATGTGTTTAATTCTGTGTACAGCAGCCCGTAAAACTTCACTTTGAAAACAAAGTATATCCATGCCACAACGAACTATAAACATATGTGTTAATAAAAAGCCATATCAAATCTTTTTTCTCTGGTACACCAATAAAGTGGTAGGGGTCCACTCAACCCCGTAAGCCTTGCAAAAAAAAAGCCATATCAAATCTATGTAGAAGAAAAGAAAGAAAACTCCATCAGCTATTGAATTGTCCCATTACTTCATACCCAAGTATACAAGACTATATACAAAATAATAATAATATTAATGCCTTGTTCTGCCTAACATTTTGGGACTAAACATTTATAGCATAAATTGTCTTTCACGCCTACATGTTTCGCGTGAAATCAAATCAAAATCTGACCTACACTTTCCTATACTTCATGGCAAAGTAAACCACATGGAGAAGTATTATTTCATTACTCTGACTAGACTCAACAGCAAAGAGGAAAACTAATACTGCCCTATACCCTACTGCAATTGACTGAACATCGCATTTAAGTCCTTGTCCTTTCTTTCCTTAACTCCTAAGCTTCACACCACATCTAATCCTACAGTATATAATTTATGGAGATGGAAGACTACCCTAAGACGGGTGTGGATCACCTGGACCCAATTTCCCTAGTCCGGTGGTCCGCACCAATTAAATCACCCCATTTGGGGTGATTTACATTTTGCCCCCTGAAATTCGAGCGTAATTCTGGGGGCAAAGTGTAAATCACCCCAAAATGGGGTGATTTAATTCGATGGGACCACCGGACCAGGGGAAATTGGGTCTAAGTGATCCCAACCCCCCTAAGACATTTCTCGTATGATGAAATCCACGCGGCTATACTGTATACTGTACGGCCTACTACTATGATGCCTTCGCCATGAAGATTCATTACCCTATAAATACTGCTGCGGTTCCACTTCATTTCTTTCGTTTGGTTCCAGGAGATTTCCTGCCTAGGTTTTGATAGCAAAATAAAATGAAACAAATAAGAATTCCACAAGCTTCAAAAACAATACTACTTCAACCACCGAAAGTGTGTGTGTGTATATATATATATACTTGAACCATATTTCCACGAAAAAAAGACCAGGGGAGTTGCAGTATTTTTCTGGGATGAGGATCACCAGGGCGTGCGTGATGATGGTGTGATACAGAGGATGGTCTGTGCATAATAAAGCGGAAGTTTGCACTAGTATGTTGATGGGAGGGTTAATGTTCTGGCGTAGAGGAGTGAAGTGGCGTTGGTGAGGAGTTTTATGAAGAAATGGGTAGGTTTTAACAGGAAGTTGATGAATAGGTGGATCGAACGGTGGAGTTAACAAGAGTGAATATGCATTCAAATTTTTTAGAAATGGTGATAGGATGGTGCAGGCGTGGGTCATTGTACAGGTGAAGAAAGGGTCCGTTAATGGCGTGTGTACCTACTGGAGCATGCAGTTTTAGCAGGGAAAGATGCAGGTACAGGTTGGATCAAATATTGGGCTGTATTTAAACTTTGGTAAGGCCGAAATGAGGGTGGACGTGAAGAGAGGAATAGTGAACATTTATAATTGATTTTTCGTGAAGAGGAAATGGTCGAACGTATTTATGGAGTGAACGACAATGGAAGTTGTAAACACGGGTGGCCACTGGAAGAACACAATGAGGAGCAGGTGGTGATGTTAGTGATGTGGATTAAAGAGTGGATTAAGGTTTAATATTAATTAATTTAATAATCGTACTATTAATTTATTTTCAAACCATATACAACGTTGTAAAATTCATAACTTCGTCATACGATATCAGAACCTGACGAAACAGGATCCGTTGGGATCATATGGATGAGGGCTACACAATGGAACTGATCCGGAGTGAATTGGAGCTCGTTACAATTTATAGCGAAATAAATTGCCTGATCTCAATCAGTGACGGTTATCGTTATTTAACGATGAACCACCAATGTGATTAAATCTCACTAACTCTGATCAGTTTATATTTTTATAACGTATTTTTAGAATTGATAAGTGTTGATTGATTGCTATGTGTTGATTGTTTTGTTGAACTGCTTATTTATTGGTTAAAATTATAGATAATGATATATATATATATATAAATCGTTAATCAAATATTGATTTTGTTTATCAGAATATTTCAGATTTAAATGAAACCGATGTTATATTATATTGTTTAACATCAGTGAATGCAGGGAAACAGGTTGGAGGGATCCAATTGGACTCCTCAACTTTTATTTTACTGTTTTCATATATTGTGATATATGACTGAGTATATAATTTGTTATTGATTATGTGTGTTTGGATGATACTGATCATTGTCATTTGATATTTAAAATACCATAAGAAACCCTGGGATGTAAAAAGATATATTTCAATGTGTATATTGAAGTAAGAATATTATTTAAAATCAACAGATTTTATAAAAAAGGAAATTTCAATGCGTATATTGAAATAAATTATTATACAAAATCAAGGGATTTTATAAGAGAGATTACAAGGTGAATATTGAGATAAAGGAATTTTATAAAATCAACAGATTTTATAAAAGGAAATATTTGAAAAAAACAAATAGAATTATAAAAAGGGGATATCGAGTTATAATAAAGATATGAATTAATTTGTTTAAAATAGATATTAAATAAAAATATTTTTTTAACAAATAAATTGAGAAGAATGATTTTTGAATAATGTATATAAATTAAGTAAAATATTTATCATTGGATAAATGGAATATATAAGTCAGAGCTTATACAGAGAAGTAAGAATCGATTTTAACATTGATATTTGAAACTGAATATGAACGTAGTATTAACAAGACTTATTAATGGAATTATTAAAGTGTTGAATATAAAATAAGATTTTATATGAATTGTTTATAAATAAAATATTTAAAGTAAGATAATATTTTAAATACGGAACCAAACTGTTTTAATTATATAAAGAATTTATTATTCATATTGAATATGAATAACGGATTAAGGCAAGTATTTTTGCAAAGAAGAAGATTATAAAAGAAATGTCATTCATATTGAATATGAATAATGGATTAAAATAAATGTTTTGAAAATAAAAACATTTATTAAGTAGATCGAATTTTTGAAATGGGAATTCAATTAGAAATGAAATTTCAAATGGCTAGGAATAAATAACTTGTTTAATAATAGAAACAAGTAGTGTGATTTATAAACAATGTTTACAAAAAAAATAAAAATAATTATTAATGGATGATTTGGATTGTAAATTCAGCAGTGAATATCGAAGAGTATTAATCGAGTATTAGTTATTCGAAAGAGAAGTAAAACGAAGATAGATCATTTGAAAAAGGAGTTGATCAAATTAGTTATTCGAAAGGAGTTAATCAAATTAGTTATTCGAAAAGAGTTAATAGAATTAGTTATTCGAAAAGAGTTAATCGAAATTAGTTATTCGAAATAGAGTTAAATCGAATATAGTTTATTCGAAAGAGAATTATACATTGGGATTTAATTATATCGAATGTAGGAAGGTACTATTTACTTTTCGTTTTTAAATCAAGATTCATTTATTTATTTAATAAATTATTATTATTCAATTTAAGAAATAACAGTATAATTTGGAGTTAGATTATATCGAAAGTATAGATTATAACGTTATCGTTATAACCAACATTTTATAAAAGAATAAGATTCGTAAACTGAATCCGAGAGTTGCGTAAGCAATGGTTTGCTAAGAAGTTAAGAAAAACGGAGTTAAAAGAATTAGAAACTAACTAGAGATTAGTTAAGTTGAATGATTTCCGGGGTATCGATCTGATGTTGGTTTCGGCCTTCGGGATTAATATTTAGGGAATCATTCTCTTACTAACTTAGGGTTAGAGACTGATGGACGTGAAATGATAGTTGAGCGTGAATAAGAAATGGAAACGTTTTCCAATGTTAATAACATATATTTTCTAAATTTAGAAAATAAGAATTTATGGAGATATGGAAACTGGTAACTGAATAAATTAATGATGAATTAATTTAAAAAGAGAAAAGTTGATTGATGATTGATTGGTAAGATTTCCATTAAATACGACTAATGTTGTACACATGTTTTTCTTGATAGTTAAATCACCGACTGTCAAAGTTTTTTACCATTTTTCCATTGTCAATACGGAGAGACCGGGATCAGATTTATTATCTGAAAACCACCCCGTATAGGCATTAGCGTTGCAAATCAAATATGATGAAGATAATTGAAGACGGAGTTAAGCAAGGGCTGTTCTGGCTATCCTAGGTAGAAATTGCCTAAGATGGGTTTAAAGAATAATGCCTTCTGTTTGTCCAGTCCCAGGACGACCTGTATGGAAGAATGTCTGACAGAGTCTATTTAGTGAACCGTGTGAGTTAATCTCTTCAAACGTATCTACGTTTGATGGTGGAGGAATTCGTTTCTATTAGCTGTATACCCATAGCATTTTTGGAGAAATCAATTTGTGATTTGGCGGGTATGAAGATGTGATATTCAAAGTGAATAATTGTGTGATCTGTCAGAGATAAGCGTGGCCTCCAGCCTCAGAACTAGGAAAAGGTATAAAACTGGGTAGGTCGCATGGCTAAGTGGTTAGCTGCCAATTAGGGTGTATTGTCACCTGATCTAGAGAAATTTCATTTACTTCTTTAACCTATTTCATTGTTGTCCCTGTCGGGAAAATGATTGCTGACCCCAACCGTTGGTGATAATACATTCGGTACACTCAAGCGAAATGTGGGACCAGCCATGTTTAGCCTGGGTTGCAAGATGTTCTTGTTGCACCCGATGTATTCCTCTCTAGAGATACACTGTCGGAAGGTGGTCCCATACCTTGCCAGTTGGAATTCATTAACCAATAAGCGCCCGCGGTTTTTGATTATATATTTTGTATGTGGAACGTGATATGAAAGCGTTCTGCTAGATGATTATTATATTGTGGTTGATAGACACTATCATAATATCAAGGGAGTTTTGATATAAAAGATCACTGTTTCTTGCAAAAGGATTTTTGATGTTAAACCAAGTGTTTTGGATTCTCATAAGGGAAAAACATGTTCCGTGTCATACGGCGTGGTCTTATGAGATATATTTATTTTTTTCAAACTGTTTTAAATTGTTTACTCACACCAGTCCCATGACCGACTCAGAGTTTATTTTGTTTTGTTTTCCCTAAACTCTTGGGTGCCCAATTTTGTACGGGAAGTCAAGTAGTCAGGATTTTTCAGATATACAGAGAGCTTGGAGCAGGAGGCTTCAGGATTTTATAGCAATTGTTTATTTTCGCTGTGTTGTAAGTGTTGTACTCTGATAAATGTTATTGTATACATATACTGGTTTTATTTCAAAGTTATGTTATATTTTATTCGTTCCGCTGTGCGATTCGTGTTACTCTGATTTTGTTATTGTTCCACTCCTTCTTCTATTCTAATTTTCTATCTTATCTATTCTCATCCTCTAATTTCTTTCATTAACTATCTGTTATTTCCGATGCTTGGATAGTCGACATTGAGTTTATGTCGATGACCAAGGTCGCAAATTCCCCAGGTCATTACAGTTATAAGCGTTAATTATTCATATTTAATGCTTATGCTCTTGTGTAATGCACTCTGGATGATGGTTGACTGTGTTTGATTATTGTTGTGTACGTGTGTGTATGAAATCCATATAAATAAAATTATATGGTAATTGACTGTGTCTGATTCCAATTCGGAAAGAACGAATATTTTAAATTAACGAATATTTTAAAATGATAAATAATGAATATTTTAAAATAATATTCGGTAATGGATCAGAATATGATTTTTGATGTCCGAATTGGGATGGACACGAAAATATTGAAATATACGAAGCCGTGTTGATTAGATTAACGCCATTTGGACGTGAACAGTATTTATATCGATTTTATTCTTTTTTATAATGAATATTGAAAAGGAAGTGATTTCAAAATCTAATGTTCTGAAAATACTATCATTTATATATTAATGATGTGGAATATTCAATTTTGATTTAAAATTGAATATGAAGTTGAAATCGTTTTGAAAACGAATTTAAAACGATTTGTAAAATACATTTTAAATGGAAATCGACGAAATATATAATATATATATATGTATTATATATTTAATGGCCTGAATAGAACGCGCCGCGCTGCGGCGGTTCGCGAATTTCGACCATTGACTTCAAATTGACATTATGGGAGATCCGACCGTCGGATTCTCTTAAAACCGGAGCTGTTTGGTTCGTATCGAAAAGAGCTTTCCAATGAATATAAGTGATGTGAAATCTAACCGTTGGATTGGGAGATACGTCCAAATCAAATTTGGAAAAGGTCTCTATGGATGTTGTTCGATGACCGTTAGTGGAAATCGACTGTACGTGCCTTGATAAAATTATTAAAAATATCAATAACTTGTGTAAAATCATAATAAATGATATGGAAAGAATTTGGATAAAAATTCCACGTTTTAAAGATAAAAATATATTTTTATCAAAATGAACTAGTTATGAACTAGAATTATAATCCAATATTTTTAAATAAATAAATTGGATTTGAAATGGTTTTAAAAATAACCAGAATTTCCAATATATGAATTGGAATGGGTTTGAATCGAAATTGTCTTCGGAATGTTTCGATATTGGATTCCATTATTATACGGATGTTGGGAGGAATTTGAAAGAAATATATATCGTTATTCCCAATACGAGTATTTGTTGCTTTCAGAATTTGATATTGAATATAAGCCGATATAATTTCTATTCAGAGCCTTGTATTTAATATTGAATTGGATTTTGGGTTTGTCGTGAACGGTGTCTTAAACAACACCGTTCTTAAATCCAGTTGAGGAAAGAATAAATCTTTTTATAAAGATTTAGTGAAATTTTCCAATTAATTAATATTTCATTTGAATTGAATAAAAGAAATGGATTTTGAGTTTGTCGTGAACGGTGTCTTCAGTAATACTGTTCTTGAACCCCGTGTGAAGACAATAAATTTTTTAATTAAGATTGTTAGAGTTTTCAATTATATTTAATAATTGGAAAAAATGGATTGTGAATTGGGTTTATCGTGAACTGTGTTTTTAACGACATTCGTTCTTTAATCCGATTTACAGTGAAATGTGATTTGGAATTTATAAATCTTTTTGTTAAGTTTTAAAGGAGATTTTCCAATTTAATACAATAAATTGGAATGGAATGGGATACGATTGGATAACAATCGAAGTGAGCTTCTGTGGAGGAAGACTGCTAATATATATGGAATTTAAAAGGCGTTGTCGTTATTCCATTTATATTATCATTTGGATATGGAAGTTTATATCGATTATATATATTGATCTGTTTTCCTTGAAGATTCCATAATTAATGGAATGTGATTTGGGTTTATCATGAACTATGTTTTAAATGACATTAGTTCTTTAACCCAGTTAAAGATAAGACCAGTTTCTTAACTTTGAATAATCATTAAGTAATGATTTTTGGGATTAAAACTGAATTACAGTTTTAATGAATCGTTAATTAGATTGGAATGTGAATGGGATAGTTAAATTTATCGAATTCATGGAAAGATCGAGAATGGAGTGTCACCGGTTTTGCTCTAAGCGATAGTTAACTCTTTAATTAGATTTGAACGTGAAATGGTAAATAATTTTACAGATAACACCGTGGTGTTATATATGGAGTGTTACCAGTTTTGCTCCATAGGATGAATAGGTTGGGATTGGGTAAAGTAACAAACGATTACGTCGATATGGCTCGTTAATCCCGACTAGTTTGGATAAACCATAATTTGGTTTGTATTGATATCCAATGGAAGATTAAAGAATAAATTTAAAGAATTTATCTTTGACAAAATTAATGTGAACCTTCCCTAAAGGATATGAATACTTAAATAAAAGAATATTCAGAATTGGAATGAGGCATATGTTCTGTTTTAATAGCACTTGTTTATAAGATACGTGAGTTATTCAAAAAACTGGGTTTATCCCATTCTGAATAGCTGAATCGACGATAAGTCAACGATGAAGATGGTGGGTGAAGACTGGAGGTCTTCACATCGTTTGGATGATTACTGATGTCTTGATTGGGCTGTACACCCAAGCCGAGGTAATAAGTGGTGATCGTCCAGACGTACTTGGAGATCGACTGGATATGCGAGGGCCTCTATCCTGTATTGGACATATGGGAAGAGGAATAAGGTGCCTCCAGTTTCGTTCAGACCCAGAACAAACTTGTAAATGGATGTGTGTCCGACATTGGATTTTATTCTGTGTAGACTGATCTCTATTAAATATATATCTGTTTGGCGACAGAGAATTTATTCTCTTGCTTAACGCCCTTCTATGAGACGTATGAGCTAGGAGGTTATATATCGATAAACATCAGTCGCATGGCGTGAATTGCCTGTGTGGCATGCTGAGATGCAAATCATCAAGGCTTCTATTGAAAAGCAGGGTCTTATGGTTGATGATCAAAGCACGGCTTTAATATAGCATAACTTTGTGTATAGCGTTAATTCGCGAGTCTCACACCCCGATGTGAACCTGAAACGGGAGAGGACTTCAGGGAAATGGACATATGCTAGTTTCTAGCTAGGAGTAGTGTCACGATATGAAGCCCAGACATTTTACTCATATGGATATTACATATTATTTGATAGATAACGAGGCGCCTTGGATATATCGGTTACTACGGAGCCGATGGATATTGAGTTATCTGGCTCATTTATGCCCCATAGGGTAGGCTAGCATATATTTTATGGTATTATTAACCCGCTAAGGTGGGCCGGCCCTGACGATCCAAGGGTCACTCGAGCTATGATCCTGAGACATGGGCTAGATTGTCTCGAATTTGTATAGGATGATCCCTTTGCCTTGTTTCACAGATGGAAATCCAACTTCCAATATGACATTGTGCGGTTTTAATTGTAGAGCTGGTATGGCGACATGATATATGGTACCCATGCCATCTATGATCGATACATTTATATTTGAAGTTGTTTTTAAACACTATGCACTTATAATAATATCAAAATGATTTGTTTTAAACGTACCAAGCATGTTTGGCTATTCTAAGAGAAACCCCTATCCTCCAGCTTGCGTTGCATTGTGTTATGGGACCTGGGTCTTATAATAGCTTCATTTTTCCAAAAGCATTGCGCTGTTTGTTTTATGCACTGGTATTCTTGGATGGAAACCCGTTCCATTTTATATGGTGTGGTCCCTTGATTTACTTTATTTTAAAGTAAAATTTTAAATAACTATTTTAGCTCTCATACCGGTCACATGACTGACCTAAAGTTTATTGTTTTAACCTAAACTCTGGGTGCCCCTATTTTCCACACGGGCAGCTAGTAGTTTTGGGTTTGCAGATTTATTCTTACAGGATCCTGGTTTATAATTGGAGATATATTCGGAAAGTTATGTATCCATGTATTTATTTTAGTTGTGTTATGTGTTATTTTTCCGCTGCATTGTAATTTAAATCCCTGATATTTTTCTGATCTATAATATTTATTCATACTCTGTATATTCTTGTACTCTAATGTAAAGTGTTGTAATAAGCAATGAAATGTTCTTCTGTTTGCGTTCTGATTCGTCTTGTCCTCAAAGCAATTCGTTCTTTCTCTTCTCTTCGGAGAACGGGGAAGTTCTAGTTGTTATAGTTTGGTATCGGAGCTTTAGTTTGCAGAGCTTGCGAACAAGACACATTAGAACTAAATAAAAGAATTCATCAGAGAATGGATTAGTAATATCCAATGAGAATGACTCGTTAGAGATGGGATCAGTAGTATCCTAGAATGAGTCCGAAGTGTGTTATTTTTAGAATAAAAATGAAAACCAATTTTGTTTTGAAAATTTAAACCTTATGATACGTATTTGAATATTATATTTAAATTGATTTTAGACAATCCAGTATATAAAGAATTTTCATATACGCCTTGCAAACGTATATTCGAAGTTTTAATATATTGGATAGATATAGAATCACACTCTAGTCGCGCGGAGATGATTTTGGTGATGGAGCTCCATCGTCAATACTTATGTTCGAGCTTTAAAAGTGGGATATTTATATACTTCCAACTGGCTGGTGTGAGAACCAAAACAAGATAGGTGTTGGCTCGCTTTTTGACCAAGCCATCCAGGATCATTCATAAAAGGAAATCAGGAAACCAAGTCCCCCAAGAAAGTGGAAGAATGGATCGCACGCCATCGACTCGCCCAAGAAGGGATCGCACACCATCGACTCGCCCAAGAAGGGATCGCGCTCTATCGACTCGCCCAGGAACGGATCGCTCCCATCTCGTCGACGAGCGTCACCTCCAGGCGATCCGATCCCTTGTAACGAACCGAATCCCCTGACCCGTTCAACCACGAGCTGGTCTTCAGCGATCCGAATCGCACGGATCTGACGACACCTGTTCACAACGGCTAGTTTGACTGTTTCTTCAATGGTGGCGATGCGATCCGAAAATCTCGGGATTCGTGCCACGTGTCCGCGATCCGTCCGACAAAATCAGCTATAAATAGCCCAGAGCTTGGCATTTTTCGGGAGCTTTTGGGCAATAGTGAATACTGAGTCCGCCATTGTTGTCAAACCATTGAAATATTGAGAGAAATAACTGTTGTACTAGCTTTTGAAGCATAATCAATAAGATATAAAGTGGACGTAGGCTCGTTAACGCCGAACCACTATAATTTCTGAGTGTTATTTTCTTTTTCATTGTTCCTCACTTAGAATTCTCTACAGTTCATAACAATTTGGGTGTTAGGTCCAAATTTCGATCTAACATTTTTGGTGCTTTCACTGAGAAACTCAGTCTTAAAGTTTTGTCATTCGTTTTCTTGAAGATTCCAGCGATTCGGATATCATGGTTGGAAAAAGATCAAAAGTTTCGCAGACCAACGAAACGATCGAGGAGAGTGTACACGAACTGGGCAACGAAGAGATTCTGGATCGCGGAGCGCAGGGGGCGATCCGATCCGATGAAAACACCTCGTTCCGAGTCGATGAGAACGAGACGATCCGTGCTACTGAGGGGGTCGTTACTCGATCCCGGGGCAACACCTCGCAGCCTCCGCGCACCACGACCACGAGTCGATCTCAGGGGGGCGCAGCGAACCGCCCTCCACGAACCGCAACTACCCGAACTGATGGTCAGAACACAACTCGACCTGGAAAAGAACCTATGACCCACTCCTATCGTCCTGGCGCTTCTGCTCGACCCGGTCCGAGCGCTTTGCCCATAAGAGAGGATGAGGATGACCACTACGATCCTGCTGCTCCTGTCACTGAGGGGGATCTTTCCCGCTTTGTCGAAATGTGGGATAGGTTATTTGATGAGTTAGCCGCCCAAAGGCAGGAAAGTTCTATCCTACGGCAAAACCTGACGGCTATGGATAGAAGACTTGATGAGTTAACAAGGCAAAGGACATCGCCAGTTCGTCCACTCACTCCAGCATATTCCTCTTCATCTGAAGAATCGCCGAGACCTCCTCGGCGACCATATGAAAGAGCCGAAAACATAGAACAGCTTCGGTTCGGGACCCTGCCCTCACAAGAAGAAGAAGAATTGGGGGCAAGACCCTCAGACCGTAATACGGATGGTCAAGCAACGACCCCCAGGACTCGAGGTGTGAACAGTCCTGTGCGTGACAGACCACCTCAGCCCCGTCGCCGTATGCATACTCATGATAACAGGGGGCAGCGAGGCCCCGTCCAAGCCCCGGACTTTGTAGCTACTCCCCGAAGAGAGATCAGAGAACCTCGTCGGGCCAGAGGCACTGACCCCGAACCTCCTTTAACTAGTGCAAACGTTGCTGCCATGGTTCGCCAGATTTTGGCTGACAGCCGTGGACAGCGGAACGAAGATTGGGGGATTGACCGCAGTCATACTCCTTTTACTGACGATATTTTGGATGCAACTTTTCCAAGGCGTTTCAACATGCCACAAATGAACCGATATGCAGGGAGGTCTGATCCTGTTCAACACCTAATGAGATACTCTTGGTCGATGACTGCTGCCGCCGCTTCTGACGCGGTTAAGTGTAAAGCGTTTCCCATATTCCTGGAAGACGTGGCTTTGCTATGGTTTACTCGCCTGCCGGCAAGATCGATTTCTAGCTTCAGGGAACTAAGCGAGAAGTTCGTAGAGCAATTCCGTATCTACGCACAGAAGACGAAAAGCGTGATCGATCTATTTCTTGTCAAACAGCGACCAGGCGAAAGTCTAAAGATGTACCTGGATCGTTTCAATTTGGCCGCCACTGAAGTCAAAGATCCTCATGAGCCGACCATTGTCGCAGCACTAATTGATGGAGTGGATAAGGACACTGAATTCGGGAGGTACTTGGCAGGCAAACCACCCCACACCAGAGAATTATTCTATGAGAAAGCCAACGTACACCTACGCCGGGAAGAGGTATACGCGAACCGAAAGCTTAAAACAACCGATAAGGAAGAAGTTCAGAGTAATGTCGCCATCAAACAGACTGGAGACAGCTCGGGGAAAGTTGAGGCTAACGTCGGAAATCAGAATCAGGGTGGTCGCCGACCGGGTAACAACAATAACAATGCTAACGGCAACAGCCGGAAGAGGGGCCGAGGGAACGACTCCCAGAGAAGGACTCGTCCCAGGGCCTTTGAAAGTTATACACCCATAAATGATACTCTGGAGAATATCTTCATGGATGCGTATGAAGTCCTACAGAACAAGAGGCCACCTCCTAGAGAGTCGACAGAAAAAGAGCGTGAGACAGGGAAGTTTTGCCTCTTTCATCAAATTCACGGCCATTCGACGAATGAATGCCGTCACCTGAGGGACGTAGTCGAAAGGTTGCTTCGAGAAGGGAAGCTAGACGAATACAGAGTAGCGCCTAGGGACAGGGGGCAAGCAGTGCAGGCCCCGAATCAGAATCAAAATCAACTTGCTTCTAGGCCAACTGCTCAGCAAAAGGGAAAGAATATTGTGATCAACACCGTGATCGGTGGACTTTACCTTGCTGGGCACAGTTCCAAAGCTTTAGATCAATATGTCAACGCAGCCAAACAACACCTCGATGTGGGGGAATGTAGCAACCCCGAGGACAGTGTTCCGGTGAAGCAGCAAAAGATGATGACTGATGATGTTGTTTTCCGAGAGCGAGAAAGCATTGGGGTCCATGCTCCAACCGAAGATCCACTTGTAATCACAATACCTATTGGGCCAGCCACTGTTCATAAGGTACTGGTGGACAACGGAAGTTCCGTTAATATCCTTTTCAAAAAAGCCTTTGACCAGATGAATCTTGAGATAAAAGACTTGAAGCCCTGCCAAGGATGGATTCGTGGATTCAACGGAGCATCCACCGCGCCTATGGGTTACGTAGAATTGCCAGTTACACTTGGGGAAGGAGAACGCCAGAGAGTGAGAATCCTCCCCTTTGTGGTTTTGGATGTCGAATCACCATACAATGCCTTCTTGGGCCGGCCGGCCCTCGCAAAATTCAGAGCCTGTATAGCCCCCTGGTGCTTGCTATTGAAGTTCCCCACAGAAGCCGGCGTTGGTACCGTCAGAGGGGATCAAGTTGCTGCGCGAGCATGTTATGTTGCCGAATTAAAGTTGCTTCGCAACGGCGGGGATATCGAAACTAAAGGCACTCCTCCCTCTTCGGGGGCGGAAACCTTATAGCAATCAAAGAGGATAATTGTTGGAGAGTTGCCTAGAGTGATGCCCGAGGATATAGATCCCAGAGAGGATCAAGAACCTGGGGGCAGAACGGCAACTCCCAACGAAGCAACTGTGGATGTGCCAATCGATGACAGCGATCCGGAGAAGGTCCTTAAGATTGGATCCCAGTTAAGTCCGACTCTTGCCGAAGAATTGACGACTTTCTTAAAGAACAACTTGGATGTATTCGCTTGGACCCATGCTGACATGTGCGGGATATCCCCATCAATCATGAGCCATTCTTTGAGCATTAACCCCAAACATCCTCCAGTGAAGCAAAAAAGGCGAGTGCTGGGCCCAGAGAGGTCCGCTGCCTTGAAAGAAGAGGTTGGAAAGCTAAAGAGTAATGGGTTTATCAGAGATTCCACTTACCCAGACTGGATTTCGAATCCAGTCCTGGTAAAGAAGGCCAACGGAAAGTGGCGAACATGTATCGACTTCTCGGATCTAAACAAAGCTTGTCCAAAGGATAGTTTCCCATTACCTCGAATTGACCAGTTGGTAGACTCGACGGCGGGTCATGAGCTTCTCTCGTTCATGGACGCTTATTCAGGATACAACCAAATTCCGATGCACGTTCCGGACCAAGAGCATACTAGCTTTATCACTGATCTGGGATTATATTGTTACGTAGTAATGCCCTTTGGTTTGAAGAATGCAGGCGCTATGTACCAACGTCTGGTCAACAGAATGTTTTATAACCAAATCGGGAAAACGATGGAAGTATACGTCGACGATATGTTGGTTAAATCCAAGCAATCCTTTCAACACACTACTGACTTGGCAGAGATGTTCGGCATTCTTCGGAAATATGGGATGAAACTCAATCCCACCAAATGTTCATTCGGTGTTGCTTCCGGAAAATTCTTAGGATTCATTGTCAGTTCGCGCGGTATCGAGATTAATCCGGACCAGATCACGGCAATCAGGAACATTCAGGAACCTAGGCAAATTAAGGACGTGCAAAGCCTTGCTGGAAAAGTGGCCGCACTAAGCAGATTTATCTCCAGGGCTACGGATAAGTGCATCCCATTCTTCGAATTAATAAAGCGGGGAAAACGCCACTTTAAATGGACACCTGACTGCGTGGAAGCGTTTCAGAACTTGCTCAGACACTCGGAGAAACCTCCAATTCTATCTAAACCAATAGACCACGAGGATTTATTCGTGTATTTGGCAGTATCATCTCATGCAGTCAGCTCAGCATTGGTAAGGGAAGAGGAGAAGGTCCAAAGACCAGTGTATTACGTGAGTAAAAAATTAACAGCAGCAGAGCGTAATTATCCACGGATAGAAAAACTGGCGTATAGTTTACTGATTGCCTCCAGAAAACTTCGGCACTACTTTCAAGCACATCCTATTATCATATATACTGATCACCCACTCAAGCAAGTTCTACAGAGACCAGAGGCGTCTGGAAGATTACTCAAATGGAATATTGAGTTAAGTCAATTTGACTTGAACTTTCAGCCCAGACGATCAATTCGGGGGCAAGTGATAGCTGACTTCATAGCAGAATTCACTGTTCCTGAAGAAGACATAGCAAACGAAGAAGCAGAACCCTCAAAGTTACTTTTCGACCCTAATGTCTGGAGACTATATACTGACGGTGCTAGGAATAACGAAAGATCCGGCGCTGGAATAGTGCTCGAAACCCCCGAGAAACGATTGATAACTTATGCCATCCGAATGGAGTTTCAGGCCACTAACAACGATTCTGAATATGAAGCTCTGATAGCCGGATTAAAGATTGCAAAGGCGCTAGAAGTCACAAAACTGAACATCTTCTGCGATTCCAAGTTAGTTGTGAACCAAGTTACTGGGAGATTCCAAGCTAAAAGTGCAAGATTGATTCTATACTTAAAGAAAGTGAGAGAACTGCTGAATGAGTTTGATCACTACAGCATATCTCATATTCCGCGGTCAGAAAATCAGCAGGCAGACAAATTGGCAAAGATGGCTAGTTCAAACGATCCTGAAGTGATAGGGCTAGCCCCCGTTGAAGTACTTCGGTCTCCCAGCATTGATCAGATGGAAATCGACCTAGTACTAGAGACGGAACCAGAAAAGGAGTCGTGGATGACCCCTATAAAGAATTTCCTAATGGATGGAGCGCTTCCGACCAGGAAAAGCGAGAGGCGTAAAGTGATTCGTAAAGCCGCCCGATACGTACTGCAAGGCGGAGTCCTTTATAGACAAGGGTATTCAATGCCCCTCCTTCGGTGTATAGCCCACGATGACGTCAAACGTGTGCTGCAAGAAGTCCACGAAGGCGAATGTGGCGACCACACCGGGGGGCAAACTTTGGCAAAAAAGATATTACGGCATGGTTACTTCTGGCCTACCATAAACAAGGATGCAGTAAGATATGCACGACGATGTGACGCATGCCAGAGATTTTCAAAGATACCCAGAGCGCCTCCAAGCCAGTTAAAAACAATGATGAGCCCGTGGCCATTTGCTATGTGGGGAATTGATATCATTGGAAGTCTCCCCATAGCAAGAGGTGGAGCAAGGTTCGCCATTGTGGCTGTAGATTATTTCACTAAGTGG
Source organism: Allium sativum (assembly GCA_030737875.1). Lineage (NCBI taxonomy): Eukaryota > Viridiplantae > Streptophyta > Magnoliopsida > Asparagales > Amaryllidaceae > Allium > Allium sativum. The sequence goes on along the minus strand of CM060915.1, from coordinate 43,693,747 downwards.
GTCGAGGCAGAACCACTAACTACAATCACAACTAAACGGGTGATCAACTTCATCGTGAGAAACATCATCTGTCGATTCGGGATTCCAAAAATTGTGATAACAGACAACGGAACTCAATTTGATAGTGCTGAATTCAGAAACTTCTGCCAAAAATACCACATCGAGAATCGATACACATCTGTGGCACACCCGCAGTCGAACGGGCAAGTCGAAGCTGTAAATAAAGTAATTAAGTCTATTCTGAAAAGAAGAATGAAGCGGGCTAGAGCCATGTGGGCTGACGAATTGCCCTTGGCACTATGGGCCTACAGGACGACATATAAATCAGCAACAGGACATACCCCGTTCTCCCTTGCTTTTGGAACGGAAGCAGTCATCCCGATTGAGATAAAGGTACCTTCTCATCGGGTGACCTATTATGATCCAATGTCCAATAATGAATTGCTCCTTGAGTCCCTGGATATGATCGAAGAAAAGAGGGATGAAGCCGACCTGCGTGCTCTGAGATGCAAACAACAGGTCGCCCGATACTACAACAAAAAGGTCCGAGCCCGAACCTTGGAACCCGGAGACTTGGTTCTGAAACGTGTCTTTCCACCCCCAACTCATATGGGAGCGAAGTGGGAAGGACCGTATTCTATTCTCAGCAAGCTTGATAACGGAACCTTCAAGCTGGCAACCGTAGATGGAAAGGAGATCCCCAGAGTGTGGAATGCCCAACATCTACGGCCATATCTAACATGAGAAGTTTCAAATCTATTCTTTTGTTTTAAAAAAAAAAAAAAAAACTATGTACAGGGCATGACTTGCCTGGAACAGTCTGATTCCTTAAAGCAAGAGATTATAAAGTGGACGTAGGTCATGATTCGACCGAACCACTATAAAAATACTGTGTGTTATTTACCTTTACTGCATCTTTATTTATTTGCCTATGAAAATCAGTGTGAATATTGCAGGTACCCGAAGTCCGGTGCCGACAGTTCCTATCGTAAACTAACCAGAGGAACCCAAAGCCTTGGTAAATGCTCTAGTTCCTTGTCCGACTGGTTTTAATCCTCGGAGCTTGGATTAAAATGTAAGCCTGAGACGAGTTTGAGGAGCATGCATGATCGCAGACGGCTGAGTTCGAACTCTAACTCTCCAGAGAGAGAGAGAGTATAAAAGCGTCTCCGATTGAGCGCTGAGAAAGAGCTCCTTTCCCGCTGAAGGATCGGGGAGCGAATGAATCGCCGAGCTCGAACTCTAACTCTCCAGAGAGAGAGAGAGAGTATAAAAGCGTCTCCGATTGAGCGCTGAGAAAGAGCTCCTGTCCTGCTGAAGGATCGGGGAGCGAATGAATCGCTGAGCTCGAACTCTAACTCTCCAGAGAGAGAGAGAGTATAAAGGCGTCTCCGATTGAGCGCTGAGAAATAGCTCCTTCCCCGCTGAAGGATCGGGGACCGAAGGAATCGCCAAGCATAAAACTCTAACAATTGATTAGGGGGCATCACGCACTCCTATGCGAACACTAAACTTTGATATAACGAGTGTAACATAGCATGAACATTCTTTTTCCTGTTGATTGACTGATTTATAATTATTAATAGTTGGCTAACGACTAAACGTGGAAAGTTTCTATGAATACAGGTACACAATGATGTAAGAAGAAACAAATCCTTGTTTATGTACTGCAAATCAGCAAAGTGAAAACAAGTTAGAAACAAAAGTGAGGACCAGTCTCACAATTACACTTCCTGGCCAGTGGGAAACTTAAAAGACAAAATATCAATAAACATCCTATTTATGCTTTGATATCTTCTCTCGCTTCTGCCTCTCCAGCCTCTCCTTGTCGGCTTCAGATGGATCCCCCTTCTTCCTTTTTCGTTTGTCCACGAGGGGAGCATCTGAGTCCTCTGAGGTTTCCTCTCCCCCATCTTTTCCCTTGCTTCCTCCGGAGAGGGAAGCCGGGAAGTCATCAGGGTTTGCAAAGTGAAGTTGCCGGCTGATGGACCTGGACTGAATTTTCATGATCATCCCAGTTTTGGGATCGAACTCTGCAAGAGGGACCACATCCAAAGCCTCATCCCCCACCTTCTTCAGAGCCAACTCTTTCTCTTGTCTGGCTTTTCGGCTGGCCAGGGGTTCCTCATCATCATCATCATCGTCGGCCTTCTTGGTGCCGGTGGTATCCTCTTCGTCATCCATATGCCGACCATCCAAGTCTTTCAAAGCCTCGATAGTCTCAGTATCTTTGGGTAGGTCGACGCTAGGCACCGAGATGCTTCCTTCAGCTGTTGCGGCCTCGACTCGCTCTGAAACATCGATTTCAGCACCCGGCAGGACGATCCCCTCCTCCTCTTCTCTCTCTTTTCCAACACCCTTGTCGGCGGGCTCGCCACCTGCATTATGAGAGACACACATTACTAATTCAACGGGTTGTCCGATTAGACGACGACAATTCGCAATCGCTTTAGCAAATTGTTGGGAAAAGAGAAAGGTACCTTCAGCAGATACTCCTTCTTGAGTAGATCCGGATGCTCCAACAACCACGGGAGTTAAGCCTAAGGGGATTAGCGGATCGTCAGGGTGATACTCCTCAACTCCGGAGGCTTTAGACTTCGGGGCAGAGCTGGAACCTTCGTCAATTTTGCTTTTTCCTTTAGCCATGGTTCTCTCCTTCTCCATTTCCGCCAGGATTAAGCGACGACCCTCTGCCAGATCCTCAGGCTCGTTGTCCCTTAGGATGCTCTTCATCAATTCATCTTCATTGATCTCCTCGACCCCTAGTCTATGTTTTTCACCTTCGACGATGGCATCCCATAAGTTGGCCAAAGTAACATGATAATCCGGGATCCATGAGATATTGCGAGTTTTAAGAACCTGACCGAGGAAATCAAAGATCATCTCCTCAAACCCCTCGATTTCTTTCTCTCTTTCAAGGAGTTTGTTGTTGGAGGCAGTGGCCATTTCAATGGCGCTCTCAACGTTCTTTTCGGCAAGAGCTGCCCGTCCCTCCGCGTCTGCCACCTGATCATTCAAAATCACTTTTTCCGCCTCTGCCAGAGCCAACCTTTCTTTTAGGCTCGCTTTTTCCGCCTCCCAAGCAGCCTTCTCCGTCAAAAAATGGCCTTGTGCCGTTACCAATTCGATGTTGGCCATTCTGAGGTCTTCAACTTCCTTTTTTAAGGCCATTTTTTCCTGGCTATTGGAATCCAGTTCTGAATGAAAGCGCTGCTTGGCATTTTCTAATTCAGTTTTATAGTTTGCGGCGTCTCTCTGTGCCAAAGCAAGCTGGGCTTGAGCGTCTTCCAGATCCTTCTCTAATTTTGTCCTAGCCCTTTCATTATTTTCGAGTCTTGCTTTAGACCTGTGAGCTTCTATTTCGAGTGTTCGGATAACCTCCGAAAGATTGAGTGCGTGCTTCTTCATCGCCTCGTACTGCTTGGCCACGTGACGGATATGCCCGATAACTTCTTTATGCCAGCTTTTAGGAACTGGTTCCAAAGCAGGAACAAAGACCATCCTATCGAAGAACATTCCTGGAAATTGTTCCCGTAACTTTTCCAGCCTACCTTGGATTTCAGGACCGTGAACGTAGTCCCGTGAACCGGAGGCAGCTAATTCTGGTTGGCTGGTGGGGACAATGTTACTCCTCTCTTGCTCAGTGTCTTTGGATGAATCTCTGTCCCCATCTTTGGATTCGTGACGCCTTTTGGACGACCGACTGTGGGAAGGTGCACTCTTTGGAGGAGTCAACTCTTTTGGAAGTGTCTTCCCCCCGGTCGGGATTGTTGGATGACTCGAAGGCCTGGTAGAAGTTGATTTGGGTGGAGATCGAGGTTGCGAAGAGCTCGGCTTGTGAGAAGGACCGCGAGGGCGCTCAGTACCCGACCGAAGGCTGGGGGTGCCTTCGCGAAGAGAACGGTACGAATAAGATTTCCTGCGCGACATCGTTCCTGTAAGAAAAGAAAAGAAGAGCATATTATCACATTGAATATCCACAGCATAATAGTGCACGGTCAGGCAGTGTGTGTGAGGTGTGCATCCCATATAATCCCCCCTAACAGACCCGGGCCTGGAGACAGACTCGTCTGGCCCGTTTCGCGTCCCCTTGTTGAATCAGTCGCCTCATCGGGAGCAGAAAAGAAAGGCTCCTCGCCGAAGTCTTTTTCCGTGTATTCAATGTCGGGCAGAGGGATTTTATTCAGCTCGTCGAATAACTGTTCTTCTGTCAATTCGTCATCACCGACGGTTTCCATTGGAGCATAGGTAGGGATTTCCTTCGACACATCACCACGGGACTCATCCCCCCTGTATACATTCAAGTCTTCGTCATCTTGGATGACTATCGGAGAAGGACTTTTGTGAAATTTGGTTGTCTCCACCGCTTGTGAAGTTCCCTCTCCTTCCGTCGGGGGCACATATTTATAAGGTTTGCCGCCAGTTCCAAGTCCAAATTTCCTATCCAAGAGGCGATGCTTATGAAGGTTGTCGTCCGTAATGCATTTTTTAATCCTTAAAAAGTCGGATCTGCTTTGCAAAAGAATGGATAACCGGTTGTTGTATAATGCACCCTCTGTTTTCGGGAAGACATGATCTGTTTAAGACAAAGGAAAAAGCGGAAGAATGTTATTACTTAGACTCTCCAAGCAAGATATTCAACTAGGCAATCAAAATTTACTTGATTTGAGCCATCTCCGTGAGCATCCAGCCTGTCTTCTTATGTAAAACCAGTCAGACTTAGGATCCCCGATGTTGCTGTATCCGTCATACAGAACTTTCCTGTTCGCCACTGATTCAAAAAAGGAAAAGTTGGGAGTTGCAGAAGAACGGTGCTTGAAGAGAAAGAAGAACACCAGGTCTCTGAATTTGAGTTCGGCGTGCAAGATTTCCGCGTAAGCAACATATAAAGAGTATAGAGACGCGTAGGCGTTTGGATGAAGCTGCATCGGGGCAATGCCCAACCATCTCAGAGTTTCAATGACAATTGGAGGGAACGGAGGAATAGCTCCTACTAGACACATTGTCCGACTGATCGACATATACCCTTCCGGTGCTAGATGGGGTCTGTCTTCGCTTCCAGGTGTTAAGACATCGTCCCAAGGAATGCCGTGTCTTAAGCAGATTCTCTTGAGTTTTATCTCGTCGAGCTTGGACGCTAAAGAGTCAGAGAATTTATCTATCCCGACTGCGCCTGGAATTTCATCCGGAGCTCGCTCGTCAGACTCGGAGTTGTTACTGGATGACGTGCTTTCTGTCGGATCTGATTCTGTGGCTTCATATTCGGACCCAGAATCTTCACCTTCTGGATTGATTGGAGGAATTTGAGGATTATGCTGTTCAGGAGTCTCGGATTCCGTTTCGGCTACTGATCTTGAGGGAGAGTGGTCGTTCGACATTGCTGCTAGGACGAGAAAATATGAACGATAAGATCAACACTACCCGTCCCCTGTGTGTGCAAGTGCTGCTGTGTGTGCTTGTGTGTGCGCATTATTAAAAACGATAATAAAACATGAAAGCAGTCGAGGTTATTAAAGGTTGTTAGTCGTCATATGCAGTCAAATCATGAAGTCATTTAGTCCAGAGAGATCAACGTCAGGGCTCAATCCTAACTGTCCAGAGTTTTGTAGCGACAAGGCGCTGTTTAAAGACTGAAATTTCTTCGTATCACCAGCCGTGAGACGGATCGCATAGCAGAGGGATCGCCCCCTTCGACTCGCACGGCAGGGGGATCGCCCCCCCTTCGACTCGCATGACAGAGGGATCGCCCCCTTCGACTCGCACGGCAGGGGGATCGCCCCCCCTTCGACTCGCATGACAGAGGGATCGCCCCTTTCCGGATCGTAGAGCAGAGAGTTTGCCCCTCATCGAATCGCCGGGCTAAGGGAAGGCTCCCTCACGAACCGTTGCGACTACCGTGGTACGACCCTTGGTTGCCCTTCAATCTTTCGTCTCGCCACTTGCTTCCGTCCTCAATCATTGACCACGATCCGAGTCGGCCTTCCTTCCCCTTCTGCATCCTTCTTCTTCCTCATCTCCTTCCCATCCTCAAGTTCTGAGCTCCACGCTCAATGGCCATGGCGACTTGATGATTATTTCGGAAAGTAGCGGATTTATATTGTTTCCCTCTGGAATCAGCCGTAGAAATTCAGGAAAGTAGTATGAGATTGCTTTCTATAAAGTTACCTTTCTAAAAACTGAGAGAGTTCTTGGATTTTCGAAAGTTTTAAAGGGTTGGATTCGTTGTTCGATAGCTCGCGCGAGACGATTCAGCAGAGAGGAGAAAGAAGGAAAATGAAGAGGGGAGCGTCGGCTTATATAAGCAAAGAAGGTGATCGTTTGCCTCCCCTCCTTTGTCTTATTCGGTCCACGAAACGCCCCACGGGCCACGATCCAAAGACGGAATCGCAAAAAAGCCCACGGACCGCTTTGAAATGATGGCCCACAAAACTCAAAGCCCGACACGACTCGAGGGAAGATGCGCCCCGTATCGCACAGGACCCTGGGAACTCAGCACGAGACGAGCAGATGACCGAATCAGACCGTGTCGTCCTATGGCGATCCGATTCATGCATGTGTCGATTTGAACCAGTGCGACTGTTAACTTACATCCTTTCAGGAGAGAGTCAATAAGCATCTTCGAAGCATGTTTCATCATCAATAAAACATACTTCGAGGGGGCAAAATGTTGGCTCGCTTTTTGACCAAGCCATCTAGGATCATTCATAAAAGGAAATCAGGAAACCAAGTCCCCCAAGAAAGTGGAAGAATGGATCGCACGCCATCGACTCGCCCAAGAAGGGATCGCACACCATCGACTCGCCCAAGAAGGGATCGCGCTCTATCGACTCGCCCAGGAACGGATCGCTCCCATCTCGTCGACGAGCGTCACCTCCAGGCGATCCGATCCCTTGTAACGAACCGAATCCCCTGACCCGTTCAACCACGAGCTGGTCTTCAGCGATCCGAATCGCACGGATCTGACGACACCTGTTCACAACGGCTAGTTTGACTGTTTCTTCAATGGTGGCGATGCGATCCGAAAATCTCGGGATTCGTGCCACGTGTCCGCGATCCGTCCGACAAAATCAGCTATAAATAGCCCAGAGCTTGGCATTTTTCGGGAGCTTTTGGGCAATAGTGAATACTGAGTCCGCCATTGTTGTCAAACCATTGAAATATTGAGAGAAATAACTGTTGTACTAGCTTTTGAAGCATAATCAATAAGATATAAAGTGGACGTAGGCTCGTTAACGCCGAACCACTATAAATTCTGAGTGTTATTTTCTTTTTCATTGTTCCTCACTTAGAATTCTCTACAGTTCATAACAATTTGGGTGTTAGGTCCAAATTTCGATCTAACAATAGGGTTATTGTTGTGAATTGGCATCAAAAACATGATTTTGTGTGTATATATATATATATATGTATATATATATATATCAAAGTTATGACTCTGAAAATTAAATCAACTAATTGATTGCTGGTTGTATTGTATGATTATTAGTTTGATTAATAAATATATTGGATTGATAAAACCAATAAAGGAATGAATGATATGTAAGGCCAAATTGAATCAAAATATTGAATTGAATAGAAAATTGTTTGGAAATGCATGCATGTACATATATATGTGTGAACAGGTCGTAGCAAGGAGGCTAGAGAAGAGAAATAAAATTGTATGCCCGACAAATAGGTACATCTTTACTAATTTATTGGGTTTGAAGGATTTTATGAGTCAATTGGCTAGCCGCTTAATTTTTTCTTTCTGGATGATGGGGGCCCTGCGTGGTTAGTTGTGGTTTTAAATGCCTCCCCGTACAAAGGAGGTTATGGCGAAATTTTTCAAAAATTTAGGGTGTTAGCCAAATTTTTGAAGAATTGGAAAATTCTTAGAAATTGAAAAGTTGAAGAATGAAAGCCAAACTGAAAGTTGAGTTGATTAGTTAAACAACTTTCAGCTCCGTTCCTTTTCGAGGACGAAAAGATTTTAAGTGGGGGAGATTGTAACAACCCGGAAAATCGGAACCAATTTAAAATTTTAATTTTGGCAATTTTGATGAATTTTGAATATTTAAAATGATTTATTTTAAATAATAACGACTAGAAATCATTTTGAATAGAATTAGAACCTGTAAATTTATTTAAATCGATGTTAGAATATAAATATTTATTTTAATTATAGAAGGAATTAGAAATGGCGTGGTAGTTTGAAAATTCGATTTAAAGTTTCAAATGAAGGTGTAGGATTCAAAATAAATTGGATTTTAGTAAAACTAGAAATATTTGAATCTGTTTGAAAATATCTTTCCAATGGATAAGAAAAATCCAGATTTCATAACGGGAATAAAAAGTTATGTCCAGTTGAAAATTCAGAATAGTCGCTATGGAATTTTATATAAAATATAGCCCTTAAAAATAGTGATTTTGTAAACTACCTCCGTTATCGACGAAACCACTTTTGTTGGATCCGGAATGTCAAATTATTGCTAGATTCCAATTTTCAGAATTTTTGGAATTAATATGTGAGCGTGGTGGATTTAAACGTGTTTGGTCAATTCAGTTAGAATTTTATCGACTGGAAAATGACCGTTTTTCAAACGGTCTCCAAATTCGACAAAATTAGTTTTGCTAGGACTGTATCGTCTAAATGTAGCTTGATTTATTTTTCTGCAATTTTTGGAGTCCATATGTGGCCCTGGTAAATTAAAATGTACGTTAAAATTGGATATAAATATATTTATATTTTAATTTAAAGAAAAACTGATCGAAATGATCGAATTGGCTTGCAAAACATATCCCATTGTGTCCGGAATGGGGGTATTTGGCTGGGGGCAACAGTCGTTGGGTTTGATTTGGAGTTCGTGGCAATAAACATATATTTGTGGAAATTTGATTGAATAAAATAATAATATAATTTATTATTATACATATATATACACACATATGCATTAATTGGGTCAAACCCTAATTCTTGTTTGCCCCAGTCAAAATTAAATACGCCTTCACCATATTAAACCGACGATCTAAGCCTCCCCGTTTTCTCTCCAATTTCCATTCAGCTCTGACCTCAACACCAAAATTCTTCAACGCGAAAACTGTAAAGCTCGGTGAGGGCTATCCATCGACCGGTGGAGATCGATGTTGGCATTGCGGGTTGGCCAAAATCGGGTTGAAAAGCATCGACGAGTTTGGGTTATCTGGCGATGAACGGCGAGATGGGAGGGTGAACTGTTTCAGGTGAAGCTCGAGTGGGGTGGGCTGCTCCTTTTGGCGACCGCCGATGATGCTCCGCTGGTCCACTGGAGGCGCGACAGGGTGAAAGGGTGGGGCGAGTTTGGTCGATGTCTGTAAAACGTGAAAGAAGAAATTAACAGTGAAAGGTTTTTTATTTTCTTATTTAACTTATACTTAGTTTTAAATCAGATTTTGAAATATAAAAACATTGTTTAATTTCAAATTCTAAATTATAAAAACTTTGTTTACTTAATGATTTATGTAATTAATTTTTGAAAGTAAATAACATTGAAATAAAAATGTAATTTTTATATGAAAAGCATGATTTAAAAATATGGTTTCTAAATATAAATAGCATGGTTTTTTTATATATTGCGTATATAAAAATGTTATTTTTGATTACAAATAACGTATATAAAAATGTGTTTTTATTACATATATAGAATATTATTTAAAATATGAATTTGCATTATTTAAAAAAATATAAATTTGCATTGTTTTTAAAATAGCAGCGTTATAAAAAAATATGATTTTTATGTATATAATAGCGTTATAAAAGTGCGATTTCTAGTTCTATAAAAATATGACTTTTAGTAGATAAAAATATTATTTTCAGTTAGGTAAAAAATATATGAACATTATATTAAAAATGTAATTTTTACTATGAACAACGTGAAAAAGATTGCGTTGGAATTTCGGGCAAATCCAAACAGTTCAGAAATTCAAAAATAAAACTGGCAGAGTGGAAACCAAAGGTGAGAACTCCTTCTCACTCAAACTTTTTACAGTTAAATATATACTAGGTTGCAGGTGGAGCTTGGTAGCTCCTGACACCATCGTCCATATACCATGACCGACTTGTTTGATTGTATTGTGATGTGGAAATTGATTGTGATTGTGATGTGAAATGGAAAATAAAACAATCATGTGTTGAATAAAATATTTGAACAATAAAAATATCATTTTTATGGAATATACGAACTATATAAAATAGTTATGCATTGAAATAAATATTCATATACAAATCAAATGGTTTATTTATGTACACCCATTTATCTAATATGGATTGCGACGATAAATTTTACACATCGCCCAACTGCACAAATAAAATCTATGTGTTGATTGAAACCCCACATGGGTATTGGGATGATATTTGACATACACTAATCCCAATATTTAGTTGTATGTTAATCGATGAGTTGGCAGACTTTTATAAGCGTTAATTATCCATATTTAACGCTTATGCAGTTGTGTAATGCACTCCGGATGATAGTTGACTGTGTTTGATTATTGTTGTGTACATGTGTGTATGAAATTCATATAAATAAAACCATATGGTAATTGACTGTGTCTGATTCCAATTCGGAAAGAACACATATTTTAAATTAACGAATGTTTTAAAATGACGAATAATAAATATTTTAAAATAATATTCGGTAATGGATCAAAATATGATTTTTGATGTCCGATTTGGGACGGACACGAAAATGTTGAAATATATGAAGCCGTGTTGATTAGATTAATGCCATTTGGATGTGAACGATATTTATATCGATTTTATTCATTTTTATAACGAATATCGAAAAGGAAGTGATTTCAAAATCTAATGTTTTGAAAATATTATCATTTATATATATATTAATAATATGGAATATTCAATTTTGATTTAAAATTGAATATGAAGTTGAAATCGTTTTGAAAACGAGTTTAAAATGATTTATAAAATACGTTTTAAATGGAAATCAATGAAATATATATAATATATATTATATATATTTAATGGCCTGAATAGAACACGCCGCGCTGTAGCAGTTCACGAATTTCGACCATTGACTTTGAATTGACATTACCGGAGATCAGACCATCAGATTCTCCTAAAACTGGAACTGTTGGGTTCGTATCGAAAAGAGCTTTCCAATCAATATAAGTGATGTGAAATCTAACAGTTAGATTTGGAGATACATCCAAATCAAATTTGGAAAAGGTCGCTATGGATGCAGTTCGATGGCCGTTAGTGGAAATCGACCGTATAGGCCTTGATAAAATTATTAAAAATATCAATAATTTGTGTAAAATCATAATAAATGATTTGGAAAGAATTTGGATGAAAAATTCCACGTTTGTAAAGATAAAAATATATTTTTATCAAAATGAACTAGTTAGGAACTAGAATTATGCTCTAATATTTTTAAATAAATAAATTGAATTTGAAATGGTTTTAAAAGTAACTAGAATTTCCATTATAAGAATTGGAATGGGATTGAACCAAAATTATTTTCGGAATATTTCGATGTTGGATTCCTTGATTATACGGATATTGTGGAGGAATTTGGAAGATATATATATATCATTATTCCCAATACGGTATTTGTTGCTTTCAGAACTTGATGTTGAATATAAGCCGATATAATTTCTATTCAGAGCCTTGTATTTAATATTGAATTTGATTTTAGGTTTGTCGTGAACTGTGTCTTAAATAACACCATTCTTAAACCCAGTTGAGGAAAGAATATTTTTTTTATTAAGATTTAGTGAAATTTTCCAAATAATTATTATTTAATTGGAATTGAATAAAAGAATTGGATTTTGGGTTTGTCGTGAACGGTGTCTTCAGTAACACTATTCTTGAACCCAGTGTGAAAAGAATAAATCTTTTAATTAAGATTGTTAGAGTTTCCAATTATATTTAATAATTGGAATAAAATGGAATGTGAATTGGGTTTATCGTGAACTGTGTTTTTAACGACATTCGTTCTTTAACCCGATTTACAGTGAAATATGATTTGAAATTTATAAATCTTTTTGTTAAGATTTAAAGGAGATTTTTCAAAGTAAATTTTTTCCTATTTAATACAATAAATTGGAATGGAATGGAATGGAATTCGATTGGATAATAATCGTAGTGAGCTTCTATGGAGGAAGACTGTTAATATGTATGGAATTTGAAAGGCTTTGCCGTTATTCAATTTATATTATCGATTGGATATGGAAGTTTATATTGATTATATGTATTGATCTATTTTCCGTGAAGATTTCATAATTAATGTAATGCGATTTAGGTTTATCGTGAACTGTGTTTTAAATGACATTAGTTTCTCTAACCCAGTAAAAGATAAGATTAATTTCTTAACTTTGAATAATCATTAAGTAATTATTTTTGGGATTAAAACTGAAGCAGAGTTTTAATGAATATTTAATTAGATTGGAATGTGAATGGGATAATTAAATTTATCGAATTCATGGAATGATCGAGAATGGAGTATCACCAGTTTTGCTCTAAGTGATAGTTAAATCTTTAATTTGATTTGAACCTGAAATGGTAAATAATTTTACCGATAACGCCGTGGTGTTAGATGTGGAGTGTTACCAGTTTTGCTCCATGGGATGAATAAGTTGGGACTGGGTAAAATGACAAATGATTAATCGATATGGCTCGTTAATTCCGACTAGTTTGGATAAACCTTAATTTGGTATGAACTGATATCTAGCGGAAGATTGAAGAAATTATCTTTGACAAAATTAACGGGAACCTTCCCCAAAGGATATGAATATTTAAATAAAAGAATATTCATAATTGGAATGAGGCGTATATTGTGTTTTTATAGCACTTGTTTATAAGATACGCGAGTTATTCAGAAAGATCGGGTTTATCCCATTCTGAATAGCTGAATAGACGATAAGTCGACGATGAAGACGATGGTTGAAGATCGGGGGTCTTCACATCGTTTGGATGATTACTGATGTCTTGATTGGGCTGTACACCCAAGACGAGGTAATAAGTGGTGATCGTCCAGACGTACTTGGAGATCGACTGTATATGCGAGGGCCTCTCTCCTGTATTGGACATATGGGACGAGGAATAAGGTGCCTCCAGTTTCGTTCAGACCCAGAACGAACTTGTTTATGGATGTGTGTCTGACATTGGATTTTATTCTGTGTAGACCGATCTCTATTAAATATATATCTGTTTGGCGGCGGAGAATTTATTCTCTTGCTTAACACCCTTCTTTGAGACGTACGAGCTTGGAGGTTATATATCGATAGACATCAGACGCATGGAATGAATTGCCTATGTAGCATGTTGAGATGCAAATGATCAAGATTTCTGTTGAAAAGCAGGGTCTTGTGGTTGATGATCAAAGCACGGCTTTAATATAGCATTGTATAGCGTTAATTCGCGAGCCTCACACCTCGATGTGAACCTGAAACGGGAGAGGACTGCAGGGAAATGGACATATGCTAGTTTCTAGCTAGGAGTGGTGTCATGGTATGGAGCCCAGACATTTTACTCATGTGGATATTGCATATTATTTGATGGATAGCGAGGTGCCTCGGATATATCGGTTACTACGGAGCCGATGGATATTGAGTCATCTGGCTCATTTGTGCCCCATAAGGCAGGCTAGCATATAGTTTATTGTATTATTAACCCGCTAAGGTGGGTCGTCCCTGATGATCCAAGGGTCACTCGAGCTCTAATCCTGAAACATGGGCTAGATTGTCTCGAATTTGCACAGGATGATCCCTTTGCCTTGGTTCACAGATGGAAATCCAATTTCCAATACGATATTGTGCGGTTTTAATTGTAGAACTAGTATGGCGACATGACATATGGTACCCACGCCATCTATAATTGATACATTTATATTTGAAGTTGTTTTTAAACACTATGCACTTATAATAATATCAAAATGAATTGTTTTAAATGTACCAAGAATGTTTGGCTGTTATAAGGGAAAGACCTATCCTCCGGCTCGTATTGCATAGTGTGATGGGACCTGGGTCTTATAATAGCTTCATTTCTCCAAAAGCATTGCACTGTTTGTTTTATGCAATGGTATTCTTACGAGGAAACCCGTTCTGTGTTAAACGGCGTGGTCCCTTGATTTACTTTATTTTAAAGTAAAGTTTTAAATAACTGTTTTAGTTCTCACACCGGTCACATGACTGACCTGGAGTTTATTGTTTTAACCTAAACTCTATGTGCCCCTATTTTCCACACGGGCAGCTAGTAGTTTTGGGTTTGTAGATTTATTCTTACATGATCTTGGTTTGCAACTGGAGATATATTCGGAAAGCTTTGTATCTATGTATTTGTTTCAGTTGTGTTATGTATTATTTTTCCGCTGCATTGTAATTTAAATCTCTGATATTTTTCTGATGTATAATATTTATTCATGCTCTGTATATTCTTGTACTCTAATGTAAACTATTGTAATAAGCAATGAAATGTTCTTCTGTTTGTGTTCTGATTCGTCTTGTCCTCAAAGCAATCCATTCTTTCTCTTCTCTTCGGAGAATGGGGAAGTTCGGGTCGTTATACATTTCTTATAAGAGTGTGTGTTTTAAAAAAATTCTCAAAATCATTAAGGTTTGCACCACCTTTTTAAAGTTTAAATTGATTTTTAACAATAATAATAACAATATATTATTATCTACCAGAAAATTATTAATTTTCCATTCCTCATATATTCGTGTTTTCACTCATTCTGCCATATTATATAGATTTGCTTAGTATTCACGTTTAGTATATATGTTTTTTTGGGCAAGGCCAACTGAATTTTATAGTGATCTGCAACACTATTTTCATTGCAACAAATAATGAGTACAAAAACATATAATAGGTAAGCAGTTTGCTTACTCAATATAGGCATTTTACAAATCTAAGTCACAATAGAAACGACCTAGAATAAACCAGTCATTCCCCACACAAAGTGCAACTTAGAAAAAGAAAATATAGCAAAATATACCTAGAATGGACGCAACATCAAGCTGTCAAAGCAGTCTTGTTCACAGTACAAGTTAAAACTAACACAAGGCAAGACGCCAAATGCCAAAGCAACTACACTAACTTGCATTGCTCCCTAAGTTCAGCTGCAAAGCAATCCACCAATCTACACGGTTTCTAACAACTAAGAAAATTTTGCATTCCATGGTGAGGAGAGTTCACTTCTTGCTTACGGCCAATACAACGACGTGCTAGAAGAACACTGACAAGTAATGCTGGGTAATAACACAATACAAATTTCCACCAAAAAAACTATAGCATACCCTTTACCCAACTGAAGAACTACCACCAAACACAAAACCGACACTGATACAGGAATCACCAACTGCTCAGACAAACCAACCAGATACATCAACCAAATACCACATGCAAATTCTAGTCGTGACACCCAAGTACACAACACCTGACCAAAACAAGCAAATCAGAGATAGGCGAACCAACCAATCCAATACCAGATATCATAGTCACTAACACTATAAAAAATTACAAGAAACTCACTAGAACGTCGACAAATAAAAATTTCGTTTCTTTTTAGAGAGGGATAAGAAAGATATGGATGAGTAAGGAAACTAGCCATTTTTCATGTTGTCATAGTGATCCACAACTTGAAAGGCCTGCCTTTCGGTGAACTTCAAGCAGGTCTAACGTAGCAAAATGAAATAGTACAGAGGATCGCGGATCAACTCAAAACATTTTTCCAGAGAATATTGAGATCGGCCGGAGGGTCCACTATGAGACGGAGTTGGGTATGGATATGCAAGGCGATTTGAGTAAAAGCGAAACGGATGACGGGTGGGTAAACTAAAGTCGGGTATGATAGTATCCAGGGTTAAGGTTAAGAGGGATATTATCAACAAAAGTGAAAGCTGACAAGGGATTAGAGAGGAGGGAGAGACGAAAGAGCGACAAAGATTTAAAATCGAGGTGGAATGGCAAGCAGAAAAGGTAGGAGAAGGATTTGAGGAAAGAGAGAGAGACTAACTAGTTGCTATGGAAAAATATATTCGTCCTTTAACTAATGAATACTACATATATATGTTTTATTCTTTTACACTTATATTGTTGGATTAATTGACACGAATAATCTAAAATTTAACGTGTTTTCCCATAATATCCCAAGTTTGGATTATTTTTAAATAATCTGAAGTTTAGGGGGTCCCTTCTTATATTGATCCCAGTTCCCTGTTAACCTGTTACAGTCATCATCCCAAATCAGACTTGAATTAATCCTTCTTTCTCTCATGTGACACGTTCCTTCTTCGTCAAATTGAAAAATCCTCTTCTTCGCAAAACCCCAAAGAATTCGTGATTCGATCTAGCGTTGTATTGTTGAACAAATCACAAGAAAATATCTTTTATTCTCTCTCTCTCTCGTACATGATCCGGAAGGATCCCTTATCCATTTTTCGCCATTACTCTACTCCGCCAACCTCAACATCGCATGGCCTTGATCCCCCAACCATAAACTTAATCCCAACCGTTCATTTCAAAAGGTCTGCAACCTCCTCCACTAAATGCACTATCTGCCTAATAGAGTTTTAGGATCAAGAAATTGTTCGGCTAATTCCAGTATGTTCACATCCATTTCATCTCGACTGCATCGACATTTGGCATTAGTTCAATGCAAATTGCCCTTTGTGCCGTGCAGAATTTCAATTGCTTCCAACATTTCAGCCACACTTCACAGATATTACTACCTCCACTTCTACCACTATAGAGAAAAATTCTTCTAATGATAGGCATGGGAGATGAATGAGAATGGGACATGAATGCATTAACACAAGAAAAAAGGATGAAATGTTCGCCGTGAATACTATCAGAAGATCGTTTTCTATGGACTCTTCTAATGATAAGCAGCTTTACGTATTTGTTCAAGAAATGCCGAGGCTTAAAGAAGGAGAAGTAGGTAGTAATGGAAGAATGAAGGGAGGGTTTTCTTCTTTTGGAAGAAGCTTACACTTGTGGTTAAGCGTTATTAACTTGATGGTATGATTGAGGGAAATGGCATACTATGTTTTTGTTCTTCATGCAAGGGTTGTAAGGCTATCTCTGCATTCCATTTTGAGTTGCAAAGCATGATGAATTGTCCTGAAATGAAAAAAAATTCTTGAAGGGAAAAGCATTGGTGATGTTTTGAGAGCATGCACAAGTGCTCCCTTATAATTACTGACATGTGTGATTCAAAATGCAATTGCTGAAGTGCCATCAACCAATCAACATACATGCCAAAATTGTAAAATGCTCTTCCATACTGCAGATGCGGGAAAGTCTGCTTTATCGATGAGTCATGTACTAAACAAGCGAATAAACAAGCGTCTCTAGTGGCTCCTACCGCCAAGCTACAAAAGAAAAGTTTGGGTAATCCGCTCAATAAAGCACCTTCAAGAAAGAGAATTTTGCAGACAAGAGTTGCAGAAGACTTGCGAGAAAGTCCACTTTATTGTTCGATTTCATGAAGTATATTACAAGATTTAATTGTTTGAACAATTATTGAAGGAGGTGGCCTCTTTTTCAGTTTTGTTGTAGAAGATAAAGTGGAAGAAGGAAAAGAAAAAACTTAAACCGGCTGTAGCAGGTTAACACGGAACTGGGATCAACATAGGAAGGGACTCCCTAAACTTCAGATTATTTAAAAATAATCCAAACATGGGATTATTATGGGAATGCACGTTAAACTTTGGATTATTCATGTCAATTAATCCTATATTGTTTTCCTTTGCAGGTCTTAATTCCAAGCTGATAGTCCTTTCGCTCCTTGTTTTCTTTGTCTTTTGCATTTTTATTTATACACTTTTTCTTTTGGATGGTAAATTTATACATTCAGCGGAAGGGGAGTTTACTTTATTTTTATCCAGGAGGTTTTTGCTACCTGTCAGACTTCTTAACATCGCTTAGACAAGCGTAAATTTACATGAGTCATCTCATCCACTTATTGACCATTCATTTCTCTCCAAAAAAAGTTCTATTAAAAAACATTTCATGCTAGTTTTATATTCCTACTTTCATTTTCTAAATTTCTTATTTAAGAAGATCTCTTAAATCCATTATTATATGCTAACTTTTTCCCTTTAGATCCAAAGGGAAAATTGCTCCTTTGGTTTTAATCATGGAATTCCTCTTTTTGTGTTTTATGAGATGCTGAATGATCTTGGATATGTAATAATAGTTTTGATTTTATATTCACTAATAAGAATTAGAGCGGTTTGATGTTGGTACTAAAATAAAATTAATATGTTAAATAAAATATTTCTTAATCTTCAATAAATGGCACCTTCTATGGATCATGGTTGGAAAAATCGGTTTAACTGAAATCATACTTTCAAATAGTTACTCTAATTATCGCTTTTTGATTGGAAATAAGACTTTTGATTTTATTTTCATGGTAACTCTTGTAGATGGGTTTTGATCGGTCTTTTGAATATTTTTTATTTTTTTAAAATTTAATTTAATTCACCTATAGTTTTTAACTTTGCAATCATCTTATATTATTATGATTTATCAATGTAACGCATTATACTTCTACCTTGCATTTATTCAATGTTATTAATCAAACGAGCCCAAAATATATTGGTTGACTAGACTGGTCGATTTTTATATTCTTTTATTTAATTTATGATGAATTTACTTATTTTTTATTCTAAATTTCATCTTTTCTTGAGTTTTATGCCTAAGGTTATGTCTACTTATGATTTTTGTTTCGATTTATAGGGTTATGAGTTTGGTTATTCATCTATAGTAGGTTACAGGATTTATAAGTGCATTTATTTTTCCTACATATTCTATCCATGGTTCTTTTCCACTTCTATCATTTTCAGTATAATAATTTTTGTATTTTTCCTCTTTTTTTCATGTTTAATGGTTTCAATACAAGAAGTCTTTTTGAGATACTCAGATCTATTTTTTTGTTAGAACTCAAGTTAATTCATCATTAATTCATTGTTTTTTCCTTTTCGTAAATTATTTGTGAATATATACATATTTTATAATGATTGTGTTTATACTTCACTTTCAGTATTATTGTTTACTTGGAAGTATCCTTCAATAATCTCCAAAAAAACCTCTATTTTGATTAAGATCGAATAATAAATTTAATATACTTTTTTCATTTAATTTAGTGATTGATTTGTTGTTATCTTTAAGTTAATCTAGGTTGATTAAAAATTTTGACTTATATTTTGCTATATTTATTTTTATTTAATTCCATGTTGAATTTGTTGCTTTTGTTCTACATTACTAGTTTCGTATCTTTTCTTTGGGATTTTTTTTTACGTCGAATCGTATCTTCTTTTGATTTTTTTTCTTTCTGTAAGATTACAAGTTTGTTTCCTACATTTAGTTCATAGTAGCTTACTTCATGTTTAAATGTGTGGACATCATAAAATCTTTTGTTACTTCAATATTTGTTATAGGTAAGGTTGAACTATTATGTTCTCTCAAACAGGGGCGTAGCCAGTAATCATACATTGGGGTGCCAAAAAAATTTAAACAAGATTTTTATGTGGAGAACATGGTTATGTGGAAGCATGAGGCAAGCAACTATTTGAAGGCAGACATTAATAAGAAGTAGAGGAAAAGAACTCTGAAATGAAGAAGATTCATAATCTTTTCATATCATTTCCGCATTACATCCTATCCTCTTATAGCTGCTGCAGAGGAATCCTAGCCATTCATTTGTAACAACTAAAGGAAAGTGATCCATATACTTTACTTTAGGTGTAGACACCATTTTCTAAAGGAAAGTGATCCCTCTACTTTCATTCAAGTGTAGCTTGCTGGGCAAGAAATCTTTGGGGGGGGGGGGGGGCATGGCCCCCACTGGTCAGCAAAGGGCTACGCCCCTGCTCTCAAAATTTATAAATAAAATAAATTTCATTTTATTTTTGTTTGTTAAGCAAAGATATGAACTTTGTTTCCTATATTTGTTTTGTGTTTAATATCAAATTTATTATTACCTAGATATTAATTAATCTTTTGTTTGAGAGTAGGGCTGGCAATTAGAACCGAGAACCGGAAACCCGAACCGAACCCGATGGGTCTCGGGTCAGGTCTAGGTAATGAAAAATACTATCAAGACCCAATCAAACCCGATCAGAAAGACCCGACCAAAAAATATTGAAATATATGTATTTTTGTGTTATTATTCAACCAGGCCCGACCCAACCCGAGCTTCGACCTGACCAGTCTCGAACCGAAGCTCGGGTCGGGTCAGGTCCAAAATTTTGAAATGTATAGTTTAGACCCGACAAAACCCGACCCGCGTAGAACCGAGACCCGACGGGTTAGGTCCGGGTTCATCGGGTCAGGTCTAATTGCGACCCCATCTGAGAGCTAGATTCGCCCAAATACTTGTCTCTTTCCCTGAGCTCCACTCAAGTTAGCTTCAGCTATTTCAAGAGCTTGTTGAGCCTCTTGCGGATTAATGTCATACTCTTCTCCGCATCATTTCCTAAAATGGTGATCTCATTATTACTTATTCTAGCGAAACCCCCCATCAAGGCTTCCGTTAACCATTGGTCATTGAGACATATTCTCAAAATACCTATATCTACTGCTGTGGCAATAGGGGCGTGGTTTGGTAATACGCCAATTTGTCCACTATTAGTAGATAAAATGATTTCTTTCTTTTCTAAATCCAAAATAATTCAATTAAGGGTCAGTGCACAAGGATTTAAGGTCATTTATTCAATTTGTTCTATATATTAGATTTAACATAATCTTTAATCTATCCTTAATGATCTTACGAATGAGGTAACTATCTATTATTTTTTATAGAATTAATTAGTAGTTGTGCTATTTTAAATTTTACTCTACTTTAACATATATAAATGATACTAGATTGAAGATGTAGATAAGAACAACCTTTATAAGTAAACTAACTTCAAGTATAAAGGTATCAAGTGGTATCACCATGTATGATGCAACTAACAAAAAGAATAGACCTTTATTAATTTCCTTTAGTTTCAATTTATACCAATTAGGGAACTGGTTACAATTAGAATACTTTCATTGAATTTAGTGGGAAAATTGACTAAGTAAGCTCAAATAACTTTTGAATTAATGATACGTGAATACTTCTTTTTAATTTTACTTGAATACATATTATATGCACCTTTATATTATTATGTTGTGTTTCAAAGTCATATTACTTGCACGTTTTTTAATAGACAATTAGAAACACTAAAGTTGTATAGTGCATGGTTGATGTTTGAGTTTACATAACTCCTAAGAATTTGTTGGTAGAATAATAATGTATTAAGGGATACAAGGAAAGAGCGGATGTTAATTGATAATATAATATTATGTATAAAGGTATGTTTCCAAACAAATTGATCTTATGGGCTTGTTGTTTGATGGTATTATTCATTTCATTTGGAGCCATCATATCTCAATTTCTAGAAAATTCATTATAACTGGCATTAAAAAAAATCACATTCAGTAAAATAATATATAGAATGCTTTTTGAAAGAAAATATGAAATTTTTTGCTGTTAAAATTGTTATTATCAATCAAGTATATTGTTCGAGATACTATATATGTGCCCATCAAATATATGTTTTATTTCAATTATAATATCTAATCATCTATAAGGATAAATACTTTGAAATTTAGCAATTTTTCTTCTTTTTTCTTATAAGTTAGAGTTATATCCTTTTTTGGAAGTATTATATATATTGAAAATTAGTATGTTTTTATTAAATTACATTAAGTACATAACAAGGCTAGCATACTAACTCGAGTACAAAAGAAAGCAAATTAGTCTAAACACATAAAAAAAGGGATCCATGATGAGGTCAGCTACTGGAAATCCACAAGTGCAATCCCGCAACACTTCAACACATGGAAGAAATTGCTCTATTCCTTTGTGTTGTCCATGTTTTGTGCATAGGTAATGACCATGATTCCCTACAACTGGCCAAATATCTCCACAGTTTTATGTGCCTTAATACTACGTTCATGACCATACTCCAAACCACTGTTTTGAAGACCGGACCGGACCGCCGGTCGGATCTTCAAAACCGTCGACCGTTTGGAGCGCCGATCCGGAGAAGAGTTAAGCTGAGAATTTCCTCAACCGCTGTCAAACCCTTGTAGCCGCGCTAGATCTCCCCAAAACCGCGGTTATTTGTAGCTAGTTTGGCAAATTTCATTTTCTAGGGTTATTTCGTTCAATTGGAGGAATGAGATTTTGACGAGAGAAGAAGAACCAAACAGCGCACAACACTGAAAAGTGGGTTTTTACAGCTTGGCGTCAGATTTTATTATATTTCACATGCATCCTTCGCATATAAGTCCATGTTTTATAGGAATTTAGTATTAACCCTTGACTATGATACAAATTTAAACCAACACAGTTCTGACGATTCAACCGGTCGAGCCATACAAACCCCCGACCTTTGAGCATTGCGGTTCAACGGTCGGTCCGGTCATGAAAACTATGCTCGAAACCCTTGTTTCCCAACTATACCCATAATATATAAATATTACGTTGTAGCTTCCACAATTTATAGACCCACATTGTTCACATAGCTTCCATAAACATATGGCTCTTTCTCCTTAATACATGCATAGATTTAACACCACTCTGTAACATGTCAACTTGGAACTTTGGCTCTGATGAACATCCAATTTAATTTGCTGGATGAAGACTTGTATAATACTAATATACGAATCTATTCAATCATCTTAAGCAAACTTCCTGTATTGCTTACAAAACCCATAAAAGGGTATAAATGAATTTAGAAAAGAAAATTCGAAAGTCCCCATTCAATGGTTTGCCTAAAGTCCAATATAACAGAACATGCAATCTGTCTAAGTAAGGTGGTCATCTCAGTACGTCTGAATGTTGAAATTTATCTTCACCATTGATTTCTGGAACACTGACTTATAACTAAGTACTGAGAATCAATCTAATTATTCTAGGCATGCTTCTAAACTACCTCATATGGGAGCCAGGAACGTTCTGTAAAATCGAGTTCAACTCTGGCTTTGAAACATAGAACAGCATTCCAATACATTTCTGGTCGATTAATAAACTAAACTCAACAATCATGTGTCTTCGTTTACGTCCAGTGTGGTACTGAGGATATAAATCGAGTTTTAATACGAAATTTTCCCAAATGTTTGTGCATCAAATCCAAAGTTTCGTTTACACTGAGCAATAGCTTGAAATGTAAAATGATTATCAAATTTCATTTTTCAGTATTTAGGCAGGATATTAGATAATGATACCAAACTCTCCATGAAAGCAAAATATCCAAAAATATAGATATTCAAAAATCTATGGGATTCAAAACAGAAATATCATACCAAATTGTAAATCTTAGTACTAATTAAATGAGTGTTTCTTACCTGTATTAAATCAAATCGGTTTTTAAATTAGTTGTTACAGAGGACCAGGTGGGAAGAATTAAGATCTTCATTATAAGGTGGTTACGGTTGAAAGGATATCATTGAATCACCCATTCCTAGTGTCTTGTTCCTTTATGAGTCCAAAATTAGTAAATTTGATCTATGTTGGTTAGAATTTGAAAGATGGGAAAAATCAATGAGATACTGATTTGGGGTATCTTCCGAAAAAGTTCCTTCGCCCACTTACACATATTCTCGTTCTCTCTCTTCCCAATAACTCTCCATGAGATGCTCCCACTAACTACCTTATATATATATATATATATATATATATATATATGTGTGTATATATATATATATGAGGAGGGTTCCGCTACACCTTATATATATATATATATATATATATATATATATATATATATATATGAGGAGGGTTCCGCTACACCTCTTATATTGCACGTGAACTCTCCCCCTAATCTCCACCACTCATTTCCCCACTCTTTCTCTCTCAATTAGTGGATGGGATTCAGGGGGAGAGTTCACGTGCAATATAAGAGGTGTAGCGAAACCCTCCTCATATATATATATATATATATATATATATATATAGAGAGAGAGAGAGAGAGAGAGAGAGAAAGGAGGGTTCCATGGCACCCTAAATTTGTAGCACCCCTAAAGCCCGTTAATGAGAGCCACTCATTTATTATTAAATAAGATAGTGGGAGAGAGAGAGTTAGTGGGAGGAGAGAGAAAGGGGATTGTGTGGTGGAAATTAGGGAGGCTAAAGGGGTGCTACACTATTTGGGGTGCTCTTGATCCTATCTCATATATATATATATATATATATATATATATATATATATATATGAGGGTCGTATGACACCCCAATTTTTTGGCCTCCCTTTTGCACCTCATTTGTGACCAAGTATTTATAGTTAAATAAGTTAGTGGAGGGAGAGAGAATTAGTGGGAGGAGAGAGAAACGAGAATGTGTGGTGGAAATCAGGAGGCTAAAGGGGTGCTACACTATTTAGATGCCATTGAACGCTCCTCATATATATATATTCTCCTCTTCCCAACAACTCTACAGGAGCACTAACTACCTTATATATATACACATATGAGGAGCGTTCCGCTACATCTTATATTGCACGTGAACTCTCTCCCTTAATCTCCACCACCCATTTCCCCACTCATTCACTCTCTTCCCATTTCAATATTATTTCTTAGTGGGAAGAGAGAGAATGAGTGGGGAAAGAAGTAGTGGAGATTAAGGGGGAGAGCTCACGTGCAATATAAGAGGTGTAGCAGAACACTTATATATGTGTGTGTGAGCATTCAATGGCATCCCAAAAACATAGCACCAAAAGCCCTTTGATATAAACCCCACATTTATATTAAAATAAGTGAGTGGAAGGAGAGAGAACAAGTGGAAGAAGGGAGAGAGGAAATACTTGGTGGAAAATAGGGAGGCCAAAGGGGTGCTCCACTGTTTCGGGTGTCATTGAACCTGCCTCATACACACACACACACATTTTCTTTCATTGGCTTTTCCTTCTAAAGATCAACTGAAAGACCTGGCTTTTGCAACCTTCACTACTGCCATATACCACATTTGGCAAGAAAGAAATAATCGTATTTTCAAAGGTCAAAGACTACATTCTACCATCAAGCTGCATCAGATAGAAAGGAAATCACATATCTGGTTCGTAATAATGGATCGAAAACAAGGAGAACTCGTCGGGAAGAATAAATTCTGCAACGATGGGGAATAGAGTTAAATGGTGTTGGTTGACCGCTTAGTTTCAGTTTCAAATTTTGAATTAGTAATATGTGGGCCTTGGGCTCGACTGTGGGTCTATTTTATTTTTGTTTTATCACTCTTTTGTTTACACGGTTATGTATATTGTTTCACCAAATCTATATGTACTCTTTTTTCTTGTAAGGCACCCACTTAGGTTAGGGGTGACAAGGTTTTAACGAGGCATGTAGATGAGATTTTCACTGGTATATTAATAAAAAAAAGCTTACCAATTTTCAATATATATATATATATATATCTATATATGAGCAGCGTTCAATGACACACCAAATAGTTGAGCACCCCTTTGGCACCCTAATTTCCACTACCCACATATATTAAATTAAGTTTGTAAGAGGAGAGAGAGTGAGTTGAAGGAGAGAGAGGGAGAAAAAGATGGTGAAAATTAAGGGGCCAAAGGGGTGCTCAACTATTTGGTGTGTCATTGAACGCTACAATATATATCACATCTTGGGGATAGGCGGCAAGGCGATTTGTTCTTCATTGACAAAATCTGAAGCCTCTAACCGCTTCTATAACTTTTAGCACTTTACACCCCTATAATCTTGTTTAAATCCAATTGCAGACTGTGATCTAGGGAAACAACGGTGAAATCTTTGCGTTCATTCTTCTCAAATCACACTTTTGGTACTTCAGATTAGAAAATTGATAGATCAGATCGATTAATATAGGATCAGACATAAAGGAAATGCATATTTTAGCGTAATCAGATCCAATTTTCAACACTTCAACCTAAAAATTTGATTTTCCCATAACTGATTTAATGGAAGATCATATTTGTTCAGTTGTGCTTTCATTTTGATTTACAAGGGTACTTATATTGTATCGGTTTCAAATTATAAGATTTGGGTGACTTTTCTGCTGGATTGCCTATGGAGTTCGAGTATTAATTTTTGTGGTTGTTTATTTAAACAGTAAAAGCAATATAAGATAAATCGTTTTACATCTTTAAGGCTCTGTTTGTTTGAAATGCTGAAAACTTAAAAGTTGAATGCTGGTTGCTAAATGTTGAATGTCGAGTGTTGAAAGCTGAATGAAAGAAAAAAGTTTGATTGTTTGATGAATAGAAATTTAATAATAGAAAAGACTATTATTTTGAAAAAAATTCCATTGGTTTACATCATAGTATATTGTTCAAAGTAAGTATGCTACATGCATAGGAGTATGCTAAATATGGAGGCTGTTAATAATTTGGCATGTAAATATCAATTTGCAATATGATACCAAATAAAATAACAAGTTCCACTCATGGATGAAATAAATAGTGTTTACCAGTAACTGACGAGCTAATGTACCTTAATACGGCCAGTGTGTATGTCATTGTGTTGAAATCGATAATTGTTTTTTGAGTTTATCAATAATAGAAAATAATCTGCATAAAATTGAAGTAGATAGGCTGAAATTAATCCGACCGTTAGGGAGGTTTGCTTACTGCGAGTTGCCCAAAACCAATTTCTCTAAAGCCAAAAAAACTTGCTCGTTCTTTGTTGATGTTTCTTCTTCTTCGTATTCCTAATCAAAACGACCGTTGGGGTTGCGCGTTCTTTGTTGATGTTTCTTCTTCTTCGTATTCCTAATTATTCTCCACCTATTTCTTCTTGATTATTTCTCTCCATATTTCTTCAAATCCTCTCAGTATTTGCTGCCCTATAATTCTATTCCTCAAATTTATGCTCCTCCCTGCTTCGTTACCCCCTTTAACCCCTCAAAATTTTGCTTCTCTTTGCTTCGTTTGCCCCTCTATTCGAGTCTGCCCCTAAATCCATTTCGTCATTCAAATCGATTCCGTCTTCCTGAAATCGCTCCTAAAAAGATTACGTTGTTTGTTATTATTATTTTTAATTTTTTTTTGAGAAAAAACCTAGTTAGGGATTTCAGATTTTAATCCTTTTTAAATTATTTTATTTGTAGTAGCTTATTTATCTGATGTAGCTTATGAGCATCAGATTCCTACCATCTGTTTGTGTGAGGGATTTGTGGAATATGTGGTTAAGTTATTCATCTATTCTATTGCTCAGGTTTTTATTCGTATTCTGTACTTTGGAACTCATAATTATATAAATTATATAAGACGATATGTAAGTTCTTGGCCTCAGATTATTTTTGTGTATACTCTTATATTTCATCCTATAATAATTATATGGATGAGCCACAACTTAGAAAAAGTCTGGATAAAAGATTATGATGTTAATGCCGAGCTTAAAAATAGTGTAAATCATCGTTATTTGTTATTGTAGTAAGTCAATTACATAACATTGTAATATATTTATATGATATGAATTTTGTCAGTTTCACTTGATTAGTATTATGAATATTACGTAGCATTGACTTTGTAATTGTGTTAGATGTGCAGTTATTGTTTCAACAGCAAAAAAAAAGCATGAAAATTGGGGGATTTTAATAGTCTGATTAAGAATCGAGTTAAGTTTATTGTTAAAAATAATTATTAAATGCTAAATCTCCTAAACATACAGTAATAAAAGGGCTGTAGATAAATGCAACTGACAAGAGCGATGAATAAACTTAAGAAAATGGCTATGATTGTACAGTAATAAATATTTGTATGCTTCTATATTTTTCTTTTTGAACTTGGCTATTGAGAAATGAAATCATTGATTACATAAATGAATGTACTACCATCCTTGTCATTGGCTCTTCATTTTATATGAAGGCGTCAAACATAAAGCATATTATTGGATATTACTAGGTTATTACGGAAATAAAAGGACTTAAACAAATATGGACATAGACAATAGTGGCACTATCACATTCAAAGAGCTCAAAATTGTTTTGGCTTAGTAAGGCAGGTTAAGCTAAAACTTGATGGTAGAGAACATACAACATAATGGTTATGTTTTTGCAATAATGTGATGTTATCTGTACTATTGGCAGTATTGTTAGAACCTTTAATTATTTGCTAAATGCTGCATTCGTTTTACAATGTTGCAGCTCAATGAATATGTTATTTTGCAATAAAGTGTTCTCGTTTTGTTACTTTCAGATGCAGCCTGCGAAGTTTCTTCCTATATCACAAACCATAATTTGTAATTTACAACCTACCTTATGTTTACAAACGATTTTGAAGAGCATTACTGTTTGCTGCACCATAATTTATTAAACAATTGTCCAAAACATATGACTTGAGAAGAAGATAATTCGGTAGAAGTGTTATTTTTTGGAGTGTAGCTAGGATCATCAATAGCCTTCTTTAGCACTATTTGTAGCCATGTAAGCTGCTTTATATTTAAATATTTTGATCATATGGTAGGAGGGGGAAAATCAAATATTTAAATGGACCCATGTGTTTGATATTAGAGAGCTACAAAATGGTACTAAGGAAGCTATTGATTCTGTAGTAAATAGAATTCTTCCCATTGAATTATATATGGTGGCATACACTGTTAACAAGGATACCATTGAATTAACTTCTCCTAGTTTCAGGCTAACGATTTATTTCTCTATGTTTATTTTATATGCTAATTTCATACTCAAAGGACATCAAAATACTCAACTAGTAACTGTGGAAGTGGCGTTTATGTGGAGGATGAAATCATATCAACATCTTGGGCTGATATCTGGAGCTAGAAATTCCTCTCAAAATATGTCAGCAGTAAGATCGCTGTTATGATCATATTTATGCAATCTCGCCAACTTTTTTGTTATGTCATGTAATTATGTGTTTCCCTTTTCTTCAAGCTGCAGTACTCATGATTAATTAAATATTCACTGATATGATGGTATGTTTTGAGTTTATATTTATTTCTTTTCTCTTTTTATTCCTTTAATCAACTAATGGTTTAGAGTTTCAAAATAACTAAGTATTAAGATCACGTTGATCCTACTTGATATATAATAAAATTTATGTATGTGTTTGTGACTGATTCAAATCATACATTTAGTTTATTCTTGTCTCTGCTTGTTTTACAATAAAATTCAGTTTAATTGAATTTCTACTATATTAATTATTTCTATTTTCTTCTAAAATACCATATAATTATTTAAATAAAATCTAATTTGAAATATGTTTTAACCAATAATTTCATATTTCATATTGAATGCTGTAACGGTCGGTTTTCCCACCATTGTACGGTAATACTAGTGAATAGCTATTGTTCACACAGAAAAGTGGAAGGGAACTTTAGGAATCAGCATTCATTCAGATAAAAAAAAGAAGGGAGGTAGGCAAATTTCGAAGGCCAGGAAGCAAGAACCTGGTACCTTCTTCCTCATGTGAACGCCAAGGGAAAGCTCCCTTTCCCTCTCAAGCTATACCCATATTTTGAAATTAAGGTTGTTCTTATCGCCGCACTTCGCCTGTTATCCACTCTCACCCAACGCTACCCAGTCGCCAACTCCCGTTGCCAAGCCCTTTCTTGCACCGCGGTGAACCCAAATTGGCCTCCTTCCCCTGCGCAAGACAAGGACTGAAAAAAAAGAGCAGAACAAAACCAAAATGTGAGAGCAGCAAGCGCCACGTGAGTCCACAACACCATCTCAGTCCGCTGCCGCAAGTGTTCCAATCGAGCCGCCTGCGCTGCGCAAGCCACCAGTTTCGTCGCCAAAGTCCAGTACACTATCCAACGTCTTAAGCTGCTAGTACCGTGAGCTCCCTTATCTTTCTTTGCTTGTAGCTCATGCATGAGTGTACCAGCTATGCCCATATCCCTTGTTTTGCGAAGTAACCGATGCATGCATGTGTATGATATATATATATATATATATATATATATATATATATAAAATTGTATAACAGTTTCTCGCGGAAGTTACCATGGTGTTGTTACCTCATTCCGACCTACGGTTGGTTACGAACACCATGAATCGATTTCTCGCATAGTTGTGTAAACACCAAAGGTTGTTGATCTTTGATATTTATACACATGCTATACTGCCGCAAATAATGGGGGACGCATGCAAGCCATGACAGGTGGTGTTTTATAAAATTTTGATCATCAGTCTATAAATTTAAAGATCACTCTTCTTTATTAATAACAAAAAGCTTGCTAGCTGAGTGGTTTGACATGCAACTCAAAACTAGAAGGTCACTAATTCAAACCCAACTCTAGCATCTTGGTTTCAATCAATTATTTTTGGCTGAAACCATTTGCATAAATTTTCCATGAAATTTTAGTTCACATTTCTAAATAAAAATCGTGTCTTTGTTCTAGGTAACAAATTCCTCCTTGTAGCCGTTAGCGTCTTTCTACTCATATCATGTCTTCTCATTTTGCCATGAAAGGTGAGTTTTCACACTCGCGACTAATTGATTATTAAGTGAATTAAACACTTGAGATGTTGAATTGAATGTTAGGGTGCTCTAGATTTATTTGCTTTGTGATTTTGCACATGCGACACACACCGTTATCCTATATGACACAATATGGATGTATGCTTGACATGTTATGTTTATTTTCTCACCATGCAAGTTCCCTTTAGATTAGAAAACCATTACGGGTTGAAATGATACATACCCGAATCCCTTGTGTATTCGAATCGGTTTGGGATGCGGGTTGAAATGATACATACCCGGGATTCGAATATTTTAAAGAATGGATTGAAATGATAGATATCTGTATCGCTTGACCATAAGGTAGAAAATTATATACGGACACTGTGATCAATAAAAACAAATTATTTTAAAATATTATATCAATTTTGTAAAGAGAAATTTTAATAAAATTTTCATGTAGCGTAAGGAAATGTTAAAGGAATTTTGTTTCAATCTAACTTGAATTTTATAAGAAATTCAAAGTGATCATGCAAGTTAACATTTATATTTAAATTATTTTAAATAAGTTCTACATATACATTGTGTTCATAAATAAATTTAATAACATAAATGTCTAAATTTGGTGATTCAATATAAAAAGGGGGTTTCAAGGACTTGTTAAATGTCTGGGAATATGTTAATATATGATTTTTCAAATGATCTCTTACTATTATTTTAATGTAAGAAGGATTTGTCAAAAATGTAAAATTTGTTAAATTCAAGTATAAGAGGAACATGCTTATCTAGTCATGGTAAATGCGAGTTTTGTTAACAAATTTGGAATTTAATAAATCATCATTTAGTTAATAACTTAAGTTGAAGTTGTTTTGGGAATTGTTATAAAAAGGGAATTTTATTTAAATATGAAATCTAGATGGGACGGAAATTTTGAGACATGGATTGGATTGGATTAATATTCTGTGAATAGAACCATATTTTCATAAATGTAACCTTTTTACATTTCTTGACTTTGTAAAAATTCTTTTATAAAAATTTTATATCTATTTTCAACTATTTATAGAAACGTGTGTGTGTGTGTGTGTATATATATATATATATATATATAATATTTTAATGGTAAATTTTCTAAGCATATTTCGTAATGACTTATGATCATTTTGGCAATAAATTATTTTCATACTACTTAACAACTACTTACATATGCTTATATATACATGTATACATTATTTTTAATTTTAATATATATCTATTTTCAAACTTAACTATTTTTAAGTAAACTTCATCCACTCAAATAAGATTTGTGTCCAATCCAGTCTAGGGAAACCGAAGGGTGAAATAAAGGATTTCAAGCAATAACGATATTTCGTGGATGTTGAAACTTTCAAACCAAATGGTGAAGTTATTGAATAATTGATTTTGGGACAAATTTGGAATAATCAATTTGCGATACTTGAAAATACAATTTCAAATCTAATGGCCACGGTGTGAAAAATGTAAATATTTGGTTGTTAAAAAGACCGGAGTCAATAGATGTCATACTCGCTGCCAATACTGATACCACTTTAATAATTGTGTACGCAGTGAGTTCCACAAAAGAAGTAGGATGGTATAGAGGCGATTACTGGATTGAAGAAAGAGAACACTGATGGATTGGCCTTAACCTTCGGGTCATAATTAAAACGACTAAAACAGGAGCCATACCAGGGTTAAGTGAGGTAGCAACTCTGATCGAACACGCTTCTTCGATACCATCTCTATTAATGTGTAATTGATTTGGGGCACCCTTTGATTATGGGAGTGTTATTCGAGGTGGGCAGTAGTTGCTACTATGCGTTACCACTAGCTCGGGAGCCGCAATCCGGTAGAATCCTACTATGGGTATTTCATGTGTGCCTTGTCATATTATCCTTATCGATCCCCTACAATTTTGATTTGTATCGTACCTTTGGAGTGTCTTCTTATGCCATCGGGTTACGGTGGGTTTACGGTGCTGTATAGACTATGGTATTATAAACGGTGTAAGGGTAAAAATGTAACCCCGTTCATGCTATTTTCATTATATTTACTTTACTGAATAGACACTATTATAATAGCATAGTATTATTTATATATTAGTTTCGCGGATTATTAGATGATGGAATCCCAAACATCCTTTAAGTTACTGTACATTTCAGTGGACACTTCATTCGTGTTAATTCACTTATATGAGACTGTTAGTCTTGACTCAAGTATATTGTTTCTTTGACTGTATTCTTGGGTCAGCATGAGCATCATAGCTGTTCATGACGCACGGTGGAGGTTGGCATCTCATTTGGGATCCCCCAGTTATTAGCTATCTAGTATCTATATTATCTAGGCCTATTATCAGTTACTTATATGTACCCTATCTATTGTATGAGCTTATGGCTCTCTATGTACTATTATGTTTTCGCTGCGAGTTACTCTGCTTATGTTTCTATGATTCTGTGTTCTGATTTTCATTTACCTCAAAGGTTAAAATAATAATTCATTGTTTTGAGCAATTCAAGTCTGACAATGTGTGGTTTATTTTCGATTTGAATGGTTCTAAATAGTGGGTCGTTACAGCTTGGTATCAGAGCCAAGGTTTAACCTTAGCTATTGAGGTAAATAACTCATTAGAGATAGGGTGGAAACATCCTAGAATGAGTAAAATCAGTACCAGAATCAAATCTTTTTGAGAGAGCGTATTTTAAAGTATAAGTATCTGAAAATAAAAGTTTTCAAAGTATTTTAAATATAAAGTTATGATTTTTAAACCAATCTTTTGTTCTAAGCCTATTCTTGAATGTTTCAGATAGCTACTAGACGTGATACCGCTAGAGGCCAAGGAAGAGGTCGTGGAGTTAACCCAGTTCAGCCTGAGCCACCAGTCCAACCTGTATGGTTTACCAAGCTTTTAAGGGATACACTCAACTAGGAAGTACTAAGTTTGCTGGTTCTGAGTCGATCGTCAAAGCGCAGAAATGGTTGAATGATTTGGAAAGGATCTTTTCTGTCCTTGAGATAACCGATGCATAGAAGCGTCAAATAGCCGCTTGGCAACTTAAGGATGCTGCTAGGAATTGGTGGGAATCTATCAGTGCTCATGCTACTGGAACCGACTTTATATGGCGGCAGTTTCAGGACGCTTTCATGACCAAATGGATGCATATGCTGGGAGATCCAAATTGTATCAGGAATTCATGGATCTTAGGTAACGCGACATGACCTTTGCAGAATATGAAAGGAAGTTTAACGAACTTTCCAAATTTGGGCCAAAATTGATTGAGACACCACTCCAAAAGAATGAGAAATTCATACTTGGTGCACGACCAGAATTCTATGATAATTTGATGAATCATCTTAACGAGCCTTTCTTAGAACTCATGAACTATGCCTTTAGATTTGAGAACTCTTCAAACCTCAAGGGAAAACAAGATATTTATGCGCCTCAGTCTCACGGATCATCTAACAATACAAAGAAGAGGAAGTCAAGGTTTTGGTAGAATAAGAGATAACAAAACGTGCAAGGTGTTGGATATCATCCCCAAAGACCTCCCACTGACCTTTCGACTGTTACTTGTTTCAACTGCTATCAAAAGGGTCATTACTCCTATAACTTCCCTCACCCCGCTAGAGCTCGTGATCCACCGATTCATGTACCTTGCAATGACGTTTTCCATGCTTGTCTTCAGCCCGGACATATTAGGAGGAATTTCCCCACTCAGAATAAAGGAAACACGTCCGGAGTCTTCTCTATGACATCTTCCACTCCTCCCACAGGTGTCGACACTAAGGGTACGCTTCTAAGTGCTTTTACTTTATTTTCGCATCCTTTTCGCGTTCTGTTAGACATTGGTGCTTCACATAACTTTATCTCTATAGACTTTTGTAATAAATTTAAAGAAGCTTTGAAACCCATGTTGATGTCTGATTTGTTGTGTGTACCCAACCCTATTGGAGGTCATGTCCATCTTAACATGATTAATAAGAACATGAAACTCTTTTACAAATGGAATTGTTTTATCGTTGACTTTTATGTGCTTGGCTTTAATGCTTTCGATATCCTTATTGGAGGTGATTGGTTGAGGAAATATGATGTGAAGATCTCATACAGGGCTAGAACTACTAATTTAAATGATGAAAATGGTAATTATTTGGGAATCTCATGTCGTATGCCAGTGGAGTATGCAAGCAGCTTTGTCTTCTCACTTAATTCGTATTTCGACGATCTTAGTTCTACCCCAGTTGTCCAACATTATCCTGACGTATTTGGCAAAATAATGGGTCTTCCTCCTAAACGAGAAATTGAATTCCGTATTGACCTTGTCCTAGGAGCATGTCCCGTAGTACTTCCCTCTTGAAGAATGGTGCCAAAGGTGAAAGCTGAATTGAAGGCGCAAGTTGAAGATTTACTCTTAAAAGGGCTCATTAGACCAAGTTATTCCGAATGGGGAGCCGCTGTGGTATTTGTAACTAAGTTAGATGGATCACTAAGGATGTATGTAGATTATCGAGAACTAAACAAGCTTACCTTGAAGAACAGATACCCAATGCCTCGAATCAACGAGATGTTCGATCAACTTTATGAAGCCAAAGTTTTCTCCCAGCTCGATCTTGCCACTGGTTTCCATTAGCTTAGTGTAGTTGAGGAAAGCATTCCCAAGACTGCCTTTCGGACAGAGAATGGTTTCCACGAGTGGTTGGTTATGCCATTTGGCCTGACTAACGCTCTACCCTACTTTGTTGACCTTATGAATCTTGTTTTCCGTGATGTCCTCAATAAGTTTGTCTTTGTTTTTGTCGATGATATTCTGGTCTTTTCTAAATCCAAAAAGGAACATATGGCTCACTTGGAGTATGTACTTGGAACTTTAAGGGACCACCAACTGAAAGCAAAACTTGAAAAGTGCCATTTTTGGTAGAAATAAGTTCGTTATCTTGGCCATATTGTTTTAGAGAATGGAATATCGGTTGATCCAGCCAAGATCACTGCGATCAATGATTGGAACAAACCTAAGAATCCAACCGAAGTCGGTAGCTTCTTAGGCCTCGCTGGATACTATCGAAGATTTATTGAGAATTTTGCCTGCATCACCACACCTTTGACTATTTTGACCAGGAAGAACGTTGAGTTTGTTTGGAGTGATAAGTGTAAAGCTGCATTTGCAGAGTTGAAGCAAAAGCTTACTTCTGCAGCTGTTCTCACTGTCCCTAATGGAAATGAAGGTTTTACAGTCTACACTAATGCTTGTAAGGAAGGATTAGAAGTCGTTCTAATGCAGAATGGAAGGGTAATCACATACGCTAGTTGACAACTTAAGAATCATGAAGCAAACTATATGGCCCACGATCTAGAGCTACTTGCAGTAGTATTTGATTTGAAATTATGGAGACATCATCTTTTAGGACCCAAATTCGAATTATTTACTGACCATCAATCCCTTAAATACATATTCTCCCAGAAAGACCTAAATCAAGGACAAGTTAGATAGCTTGAATTCCTCACTTTTTATGACCTTGACATTGACTACACTCCAGGAAAATCAAATGTAGTGGATGATGCATTGAGTCGAAAGAAGGCTATATTGTAACAACCCGAATTTTAATAACGTGTTAAGACAAGAATCAAGGCAGAATTTAATTATAAAATCTGAATCAGGTGAAACGAGCTGTGCCATTGCGTTCATCTCGGAAAAATACGCGAAATAAAGTCCGAGTTTTCGAAAATCGGAGTCTGTATGACCCAGTTATGGCCCGTCAAAGTTTTCAGAAAAATTCAAGTTCAAAATCTGTTCGAAATTCAAATCTGGAGCCAAACAGATTGGGCGGGAAAAATTCCCGCCCAAGCCCCAGGTCGACTGGGGTGTCGACTGGGGAGTCGACACGCCCAGGGGCAGGTCGACTACCCAGTCGACACGGGTGTCGACCTGGCCCAAAAACCCATGTTGGGTCTGGACGACCTGGTGCACCTGGTTGCTCATTTGGGTCTGGTCTATTGGCCTGTGACGGATTTTGAGGGTTCAGATCTATCCTAAGGTTAATCTAAGGGCCTAAACTACTCCTAATCTCTATAAAAACACCCTAGGACCTAACCTAAATCACTAAAAATCATTCTAGCAACTAAGTGCTGCCAAAATCTATCTTGATCATGGCCACCATCTCCAACTCCAAGGGCTTATGCATTCAAATCGGGTTCAAATCAAAAGGTGCAAGCTTTCTACATTAAATCGAGGGTAGATCAACGTTGCTACGCAAATTTCATGACGATTCTTCAACAAAGGAGCCACCTTTCTTCGTCAAGACGATTCATGCTCCTAGCCCTCTTGCCACGCTATGTAAGTTCTAGCTACTTCTAGATCTAAACGGTAGTTTTAATGATGGCATGGAATAAAACGAGATTAAACCAAGTATGCTAGCCTATATGAACCTTGTCATGCCTCTTTTGCTTGAACCTATGACTTTTGGGCTATGCTTAGTGACTAAATCATGCCACTTATGTTATGTTTAACTTAGTCCACCATGAAAGATTGAACCTTTACTTGCGGAATGTTGGCATGAATACTTGAAACCACTTTGACTTGTGAAATATGCACATGAATATGACTTGAGGCTTATGCATGTAAATGAACCCAAACCCCCTTATGATATCATGCATGTTTGTGGCTAATCCCGTTGTGACATTATGCATGTTTGAGGCCAAAAACCCCTTATGATGCTATGCATATTTTGAGGCCAAACCCCTTATGATACCATGCATGTTTGCAGCCAAGTGCATGTTTTGAGGCCAATATGTAGCATAGTTCCTTACTATGTTGACTCGCTTTTACTTGGGTTGGAAACACGATTTGGGGTAGGTTAGACGTGCGTGATTATGACATGATAATTTGACATGGGATTTCATGAAAATATGGCACTCATGATACAACTAAATGTGGACATGACATGTGGGGTAAACATGGGACTTGAAACTAGACACATATGGGTTGTAAGTGTAACATGACACTAGACCAAACATGAAAGTGGCCAACTCGAGGTTGGGTTGAGTTTGTACCATAAATCTACCCGGACCCGCCCGGCTTAACTAGTGGCTACAAACAATAGGACCCAATGTGAGTAGTTGCTCATATAGCACTTAAAACCCGAGGTTAGACTAGGTTGTGGTGTAAAACTACCCAGACCCGCCCGGCTTAACTAGTAACCACAACAAGGTCTAATGTAAGAGGTTAAAAGTGCATTAATTTAATTAATGCCACATGATAAGATTAAGTAAATTTGACTAATGACACTTAACCGATACGACATGAATGGGTAGGTTAAGTTAAACCGGACTTGATTTCCTAATGATACTTAACCAAAAAAAAATACAGTTAGGGGATGGGGTTAAGCTAATCCATGCTTAACTAATCCGACTTGGTAATTAGATAGGGTTAAGTAACCTACACTTAACTAATCTAAACATGATAATTAGATAGGGTTAAGTAACCTACACTTAACTAATCTAAACACGGTAATTTGATGAAGTTAAGTTAACCTAGACTTAACTAATCTAAACACGGTAATTTGATGGAGTTAAGTTAACCTAGACTTAACTAATCTAAACTTGATAATTCAATGAGGTTAAGTAACCAATACTTAACCAATTTAACATGATAATTTAATGAGGTTAAGTAACTTATACTTAACCAATTATACATGATGATTTGATGAGGTTAAGTAACCTATACTTAACCAATCTAATATGCGGACCTGATAGGGTTAAGTCACAAGACCTTTTAAATATACTTAACCATTGTAATACGATTAGTGGATGGGGTTAAGCTAACCCATACTTAACCAATCCAACTCGATAATCTGATGGGATTAAGATAATTTATGCTTAATCAATCTAACACGATAATCTGATAGGGTTAAGACAAACAAATACTTAACCAATTTGACTTGATAGGGTTAAGTCATGAGCTTCTTGGTATACTTAACCAACTTGTAGGGCTAAGCCTTGAACTTAAATACTTAGCCAATCTTGACATGATTCGTAGGCGGGTTAAGTCATGAACTTGAATGACAACACTTAACCCATTAGGCAAAACCCTAGCTCAGGGGACTAGGTTGAAAATCGTAGTTAACAAGGGTAGCGGGAAGAGAAGCTAAGTGGTAAACCTTAGTTAAGGATAACTAAGTAATAATTCTTAGTCAAGGAAATTGGACCAGTTCACAGATAGATGAGTAACCCGATATGGTAGGTCATCGCTTGAACACACGTGGAGGAGCGAATTATCTGACTTAGATAAAGGCTCCAACGAACTGGGTGACGAAGCGGTAGCTTCGGGGGACGTGAGGATACTCTTGGTATCCCTCTGTGAGGTTGCAGATGATCCGCCTGGGCTCACAAGAGGTTAAGGTCTGCGGTAGAAGAACCAAGAGTATGCCTTGGTTGCTGTGCGAGCAACCTAAAGACGGGGATGGATTAGCGTGGAGTCGACGATACTTGATTTTTGCCCTGGATAGCGCGTCGTCGACTACCTACCATCTTTAGTCAATCGTGTACGTACGGAAAGGCAGAGAACTCCCAACAGACCATATACTTGCTATCGAGTTATGGGTGAGGTTGGCCAATAGGTAAGTGGGGCATAGGGGGCCGGAGTATAGTTCTCGTGCATGATTTTTCTTGGATTGCCTTTCAGTAGTTGAGGGAGGGGTCACGTGGGACCATAGCCACAGATACAAAAACAGACCTTGATATCTGCATCGGCAGATGACTTAAAGCTCCTGACCGAGTTCCGTATTTCTTGATTTGCCCTGGCACGGAACTCGGATGGCACATTGGGATACATGTGCGTCTAGACATGGAAAACGATTCACGATTCATACGGGGGGTAAAAGGGCGCGGTTGATGGGTAGCATAATCCCTAGTGGCCCTAGATGGCTTGAACTCAAACCAAGACACGAAAACGTTCATTAGGTAGCATAATCCCTAGTGGTCCTAGGTGGCATAAATCCTAAGTGAACACGCGATAGTTCATGGTAAGAAAACATAACCAAATCAAGGGTAGCAGTCCACAACAACTTCAAGGATAAAATGGTACTACGTTGAGGTGGTATAGATTTACATGGGAAAGCCCGTACGGCCTACGGCAAAGGACTGAACTTATACATAGAAAGAAACATACGAGTTAGGAAAACCTATGTACGCGATATATTAGGTTGACATGGACCATTTCATGACATTGGGCAAGGGACATTTTATAGTTAACACATAACACGGGTTGGGATACTAGTACGGGAGGTGCAGAGCAAATATACATGATAGGTACCTCGGGATTTTATACTTGATAGAAACCTGACAATGTGATACCTTAGTTTATCTTGATACAGTGGTTCATCCTGTTATCTTAGTCTAGCTTATCTATCTTGTCATCATCCTTATGTTTACTTTCAGTTTCTGCATGTCATGTTACCTTTACCTGTTTTTATGCTGGAAGTAGATAGGACTTACCAGTCTTTATGACTGACCCCGTTTTCTTTCGCCTCTTTGTCTTCCGTTCCCCCCCCCCCCAGGTTTTCAGGGAGGAAATGATGTTGTTTAGTTCGGACCTCTTATGCTTGAAGGTCATCATGTATAGCTCGGTCTTCTCTTGGCTATGGCTGCTTCACCGCATTATTTTGGGGAATAATTTATGAAAAGGTTTTATGCTTCTTTACTAGTGCAAGACAGGTTTTGATGTATTCTAACGTAAAAGGCTTTAGACCTTATTTTATAAGGTAATGAAATTTGTTTTACTTCCGTTGTTTTATATATGTTCTGTCTTGTAACATTTCTGTGCATGTTTACCTCGATAATGCTTCACCAAACCTAGTGCATTCCCTTTGTGAGTGACCCTAGCGGAGGTGGGGTGTTACATTTGGTATCAGAGCAGAAGGTTACCAGACTGGGCAAAATTTTTTAAAACCTTCTGAAAACTATTTGAGAAACCGTTTACAAAGAAGCATTTTTCAAGAAAAGTTTTTTAAAGGCTATTCCCCAAAAGCCATTAGCACTATCCTTTGTTTCCTTGATTGAACCTCTTTTCCTTTCTTTCCTCCATCTGTAGTCACAGTAGTTTTAACTGCGACTAATCCTTGTCTAGCTACGTAAGTGTTTTCCCGTGCGATGGAGGAAGTTCTCGAGAGACCTGTT
Organism: Allium sativum; assembly: GCA_030737875.1. NCBI lineage: Eukaryota > Viridiplantae > Streptophyta > Magnoliopsida > Asparagales > Amaryllidaceae > Allium > Allium sativum. The sequence continues at coordinate 43,653,165 of CM060915.1, read as the reverse complement.
ACCAAAGTTATAAGAAGGGATAATAAGAGCAAGGATAAAGGACACGAGCTTAAGAATAAGCAACTTGTTGGTATGGCTTGATCCACAAAGGAAGATAAGGACAAGATCATCGAGAGGGCAATTGTGTGCTCTCATTTCTAGCGTACCTAAGAGGGATGGTACCATTTCTGTTGAAGGTTTAGCCTTTATTTTCTATCATCCTGTCTAGACTTTGTCTTGATCATCGCATCGTTTAAGTCTACTTCGATAGCTGAGTCTCTGCACCTTAGTACTAGCGTGGTAGAGGATCCCATTTTTGTCTCAAATCCTGTTGGAGGATCGGTCCATTTATTCATGACTTGTTTGGAATTGAGAGTGTAAATGCCAAGTGTTGAGATTAGAAGCAATGCTTCTATTGTTGAGCTATGGATGGATTCTAGGGATGAAGTGGTTATCCAGTAAGGGATGCCATTCTCGGTTTTGAAAGAAGGGTAGTTAAACTCTTAACTTGCCTTGGTAATACCCTCGAAGTCTCGTGTAACCTTATGAGTTCTGTCATGGTTAGTTACCTAGAATCTCTTGATGCATTTATTGGAAATCTCTGATCCGATCGAGTAATGTTCGCCAATAGGGCGGATGGTTCATCCCGCTTAAGCATGGGTTATAGGAATCACCCTAGTAAGTGCACGTGGTAACATGGATTGGCATCGGTAAACGAGATCCAAAATTCACTAGTGAATTTTGGAGAGCTTGCATGAGTACGCAGTTATGGTTGAGCCAAGAATTCTAGAAAAGAATAAGTGAAAAGGGAACGAGAGGCGACAGTGAAATGAGTTCCAACTCATACCTTGGAAATAGGAATCAAGGAGCTACGAAGTCATGAAGTCAAAGGTGGTCAAGACACACTGGAATTAAGCTCAAGGAAATGCGGCTTAAACGCGCGCATCATGTCTCTTTTTAAGAGTATATCGTTGATCCATGGTTCTCCTGCAGAGCTTGCTTGCATGCTATCGCTTGGTGGATATCCTCTCGGTCATGTTTCTGTTGCAAACTCCGTAAGGAGTTTGTCTTGTTTTCTTCTCGATCCTATCTTGGGAACCTTAGGTAGAACCCTATGGATGTAAACATGTATTTGAAACATGTTATGATTGATATGGTTGCAAGTGGTTGCTCGTGGATGCGCGAATACACACTAGATACTAGATCGACTCAGTCACATTTCATGTTGCATATGCACGAGTATTTATACTTGTTTATGGATGAAATTGAATATGTTATCATGTGGATGTTGCATGTGGATGAATGGTTGTGCACACATATAGTGTTTATATGACCAGGACTATTTGCATACATGTTGGATTCATGGCACTAAACATATTTTGCATTAGAAAGATCATTCAGGCCTGATCATTAGCATTAGCTAAGGAACATATACACACACTTTCTGCATGTGTTCATAAAGCATTAGGAATCTTTTAAGGACCATGGTTGCCTGTGGATGATGTTTTGAGTAGATGGATGATGGATGGCAGGATACGTTCTTCCTAACTTGGAGATTTCGGGGACGAAATCCTTAAAGGAGGGGAGAATGTAACAACCCGAATTTTAATAACGTATTAAGACAAGAATCAAGGCAGAATTTAATTATAAAATCTGAATCAGGGGAAACGGGCTGTGCCATTGCGTTCGTCTCGGAAAAATACGCGAAATAGAGTCCGAGTTTTCAAAAATCGGAGTCTGTATGAACCAGTTATGGCCCGTCAAAGTTTTTCAGAAAAATTCAAGTTCAAAAACTGTTCGAAATTCAAATCTGGAGCCAAATAGATTGGGCGGGAAAAATTCCCGCCCAAGCCCCAGGTCGACTGGGGTGTCGACTGGGGAGTCGACACGCCCAGGGGCAGGTCGACTGCCCAGTCGACACGGGTGTCGACCTGGCCGAAAAACCCATGTTGGGTCTGGACGACCTAGTGCACCTGGTTGCTCATTTGGGTCTGGTCTATTGGCCTGTGACGGATTTTGAGGGTTCAGATCTATCCTAGGGTTAATCTAAGGGCCTAAACTACTCCTAATCTCTATAAAAACACCCTAGGACCTAACCTAAATCACTAAAAATCATTCTAGCAACTAAGTGCTGCCAAAATCTATCTTGATCATGGCCTTTATCTCCAACTCCAAGGGCTTATGCATTCAAATCGGGTTCAAATCAAAAGGTGCAAGCTTTCTACATTAAATCGAGGGTAGATCAACGTTGCTATGCAAATTTCATGACGATTCTTCAACAAAGGAGCCACCTTTCTTCGTCAAGACGATTCATGCTCCTAGCCCTCTTGCCACGCTATGTAAGTTCTAGCTACTTCTAGATCTAAACGGTAGTTTTAATAATGGCATGGAATAAAACGAGATTAAACCAAGTATGCTAGCCTATATGAACCTTGTCATGCCTCTTTTGCTTGAATCTATGACTTTTGGGCTATGCTTAGTGACTAAATCATGCCACTTATGTTATGTTTAACTTAGTCCATCATGAAAGATTGAACCTTTACTTGCGGAATGTTGGCATGAATACTTGAAACCACTTTGACTTGTGAAATATGCACATGAATATGACTTGGGGCTTATGCATGTAAATGAACCCAAACCCCCTTATGATATCATGCATGTTTGTGGCTAATCCCGTTGTGACATTATGCATGTTTGAGGCCAAAAAACCCTTATGATGCTATGCATATTTTGAGGCCAAACCCCTTATGATACCATGCATGTTTGCGGCCAAGTGCATGTTTTGAGGCCAATATGTAGCATAGTATCCTTACTATGTTGACTCGCTTTTACTTGGGTTGGAAACACGATTTGGGGTAGGTTAGACGTGCGTGATTATGACATGATAATTTGACATGGGATTTCATGAAAATATGGCACTCATGATACAAATAAATGTGGACATGACATGTGGGGTAAACATGGGACTTGAAACTAGACACATATGGGTTGTAAGTGTAACATGACACTAGACCAAACATGAAAGTGGCCAACTCGAGGTTGGGTTGAGTTTGTAGCATAAATCTACCCGGACCCGCCCAACTTAACTAGTGGCTACAAACAATAGGACCCAATATGAGTAGTTGGTCATATAGCACTTAAAACCCGAGGTTAGACTAGGTTGTGGTGTAAAACTACCCAGACCCGCCTGGCTTAACTAGTAACCACAACAAGGTCTAATGTGAGAGGTTAAAAGTGCATTAATTTAATTAATGCCACATGATAAGGTTAAGTAAATTTGACTAATGACACTTAACCGATACGACATGAATGGGTAGGTTAAGTTAAACCGGACTTGATTTCCTAATGATACTTAACCGGAAAAAAAATACAGTTAGGGGATGGGGTTAAGCTAATCCATGCTTAACTAATCCGACTTGGTAATTAGATAGGGTTAAGTAACCTACACTTAACTAATCTAAACATGGTAATTAGATGGGGTTAAGTAACCTACACTTAACTAATCTAAACACGGTAATTTGATGAAGTTAAGTTAACCTAGACTTAACTAATCTAAACACGGTAATTTGATGGAGTTAAGTTAACCTAGACTTAACTAATCTAAACTTGATAATTCAATGAGGTTAAGTAACCAATACTTAACCAATTTAACATGCTAATTTAATGAGGTTAAGTAACTTATACTTAACCAATTATATATGATGATTTGATGAGGTTAAGTAACCTATACTTAACCAATCTAATATGCGGACCTGATAGGGTTAAGTCACAAGACCTTTTAAATATACTTAACCATTGTAATACGATTAGTGGATGGGGTTAAGCTAACCCATACTTAACCAATCCAACTCGATAATCTGATGGGATTAAGATAATTTATGCTTAATCAATCTAACACGATAATCTGATAGGGTTAAGACAAACAAATACTTAACCAATTTGACTTAATAGGGTTAAGTCATGAGCTTCTTGGTATACTTAACCAACTTGTAGGGCTAAGCCTTGAACTTAAATACTTAGCCAATCTTGACATGATTCGTAGGCGGGTTAAGTCATGAACTTGAATAACAACACTTAACCCATTAGGCAAAACCCTAGCTCAGGTGTCTAGGTTGAAAATCGTAGTTCACAAGGGTAGCGGGAAGAGAAGCTAAGTGGTAAACCTTAGTTAAGGATAACTAAGTAATAATTCTTAGTCAAGGAAATTGGACCAGTTCACAGATAGATGAGTAACCCGATACGGTAGGTCATCGCTTGAACACACGTGGAGGAGCGAATTATCTGACTTAGATAAAGGCTCCAACGAACTGGGTGACGAAGCGGTAGCTTCGGGTGACGTGAGGATACTCTTGGTATCCCTCTGTGAGGTTGCAGATGATCCGCCTGGGCTCACAAGAGGTTAAGGTCTGCGGTAGAAGAACCAAGAGTATGCCTTGGTTGCTGTGCGAGCAACCTAAAGACGGGGATGGATTAGCGTGGAGTCGACGATACTTGATTTTTGCCCTGGATAGCGCGTCGTCGACTACCTACCATCTTTAGTCAATCGTGTACGTACGGAAAGGCAGAGAACTCCCAACAGACCATATACTTGCTATCGAGTTATGGGTGAGGTTGGCCAATAGGTAAGTGGGGCATAGGGGGCCGGAGTATAGTTCTCGTGCATGATTTTTCTTGGATTGCCTTTCAGTAGTTGAGGGAGGGGTCACGTGGGACTATAGCCACGGATACAAAAACAGACCTTGATATCTGCATCGGCAGATGACTTAAAGCTCCCGACCGAGTTCCGTATTTCTTGATTTGCCCTGGCACGGAACTCGGATGGCACATTGGGATACATGTGCGTCTAGACATGGAAAACGATTCACGATTCATACGGGGGGTAAAAGGGCGCGGTTGACAGGTAGCATAATCCCTAGTGGCCCTAGGTGGCTTGAACTCAAACCAAGACACGAAAACGTTCATTAGGTAGCATAATCCCTAGTGGTCCTAGGTGGCATAAATCCTAAGTGAACACGCGATAGTTCATGGTAAGAAAACATAACCAGATCAAGGGTAGCAGTCCAAAACAACTTTAAGGATAAAATGGTACTACGTTGGGGTGGTATAGATTTACATGGGAAAGCCCGTACGACCTACGGCAAAGGACTGAACTTATACATAGAAAGAAACATACGAGTTAGAAAAACCTATGTACGCGATATATTAGGTTGACATGGACCATTTCATGACATTGGGCAAGGGACATTTTATAGTTAACACATAACACGGGTTGGGATACTAGTACGGGAGGTGCAGAGCAAATATACATGATAGGTACCTCGGGATTTTATACTTGATAGAAACCTGACAACGTGATACCTTAGTTTATCTTGATACAGTGGTTCATCCTGTTATCTTAGTCTAGCTTATCTATCTTGTCATCATCCTTATGTTTACTTTCAGTTTATGCATGTCATGTTACCTTTACCTGTTTTTATGCTGGAAGTAGATAGGACTTACCAGTCTTTATGACTGACCCCGTTTTCTTTCGCCTCTTTGTCTTCCGTTCCCCCCCCCAGGTTTTCAGGGAGGAAATGCTGTTGTTTAGTTCGGACCTCTTATGCTTGAAGGTCATCATGTATAGCTCGGTCTTCTCTTGGCTATGGCTGCTTCACCGCATTATTTTGGGGAATAATTTATGAAAAGGTTTTATGCTTCTTTACTAGTGCAAGACAGGTTTTGATGTATTCTAACGTAAAAGACTTTAGACCTTATTTTATAAGGTAATGAAATTTGTTTTACTTCCGCTGTTTTATATATGTTCTGTCTTGTAATATTTCTGTGCATGTTTACCTCAATAATGCTTCACCAAACCTAATGCATTCCCTTTGTGAGTGACTCTAGCGGAGGTGGGGTGTTACATATATTGTGTCAGATTTCAGTTTCATTACCACGTATGGATCACAGTATGGCCAAGCAGGATGAAGACATGATAATTAGACTCATCAAGGAGAATGTTCAGAACATAGAAGTGGGTGACCATAGTAAGATGGATGCCCAGATCGATAGTAAAGGGATCCTATGAATTAGTAACTGAATATATGTTCCAAATGTTATGGCCTTAGATAAGAAGTATTAAGAGAATGTCCTCGGTCCAAACTCTCTATTCATCCACGTGTAAACAAGATGTTCCAAAATATGAAGAAGACATTTTGGTGGAGAGCTATGAAGCGAGATGTTTCTCGTTACGTTAGTATATGCATTACCTGCCAACAAATTAAAGTTGATCGTCAAAAGGTAGTTGGACTATTGCAACCTCTTGAGATTCCTAGTTGGAAATAAGATCAAATTTCTATAGATTTTATTGACGGCCTTCCTAGGACAAGAAAGGGAAATGAGAGCATTTGGGTAATTGTTGACCGGTTGACGAAGTCAGCACATATCCTTCCTATTAAAGCTAGTCATACTGCTGCGAGCATGGCTGAATTATATATGAAGGAAATCGTTAGATTACATGTTGTTCCTTCTAGCATCGTCTGTAATCGAGATCCTATCTTTACGAGTAGATTTTGGAAAGCATTTCAGGAAGCATTGGGAAGTAAATTAAATCTTAGCACTGCCTACCATCCGCAGATAGATGGTCAAACATAAAGGTTGAATCAGGTATTGAAAGATTTACTTTGTGCTTGTATCCTTGATTATGGAGGATCTTGGGAAGATCATATTCTTCTCGTTGAATTCACATATAATAATAGTTACCAGGTAAGTCTTGAGTATATGAATTCGAACTTTCCTTAAATACCAATCTTATATTTTTATTGTTTGTATCCTAGGCAAGCATTAAAAGACCACCATTTGAGGCCTTGTACAGGAGACCATGTAGATCGCTTGCTTGTTGGATTGAATCCGGGAATCGTCTTATTCTTGGGCCGGATATGATTATGGAAGCAACACAGGAAGTTGCCAATATCAGGAATAAGATGAGAATTGCTCAAGATCGTCAAAAGAAGTATGCAGATAGAAGAAGGAAGTTGGAGTTCGAAGTTGGAGAACAAGTCTTCTTGAAAATCTTTCCATTCAAGAATGTAATTCGATTTGGACAGAAACGAAAGCTAGCTCCGAGATTTATTGTCCCATTTCGTATATTAGATAAAATCGGTTCTTTGGCTTATCGCATTGAGTTACCAGAGAAGCTTGCAGTGGTGCACAACGTATTTCATGTATCCCATCTTCAGAAATGTTTGCACGATCCTTTTTCTTATGTTCAACCGACTACACTTAATAGCTTGGATATTGAGCCTAACTTGACTGTTGAGAGAAGACCACTTCGTATCATAGATAAAGTTACGAAGCAGCTTAGAAGAAAATCAGTCAATTTAGTCAAGGTGCAGTGGAGTGACAATGATCGAGATTGTATTTGGGAGACGGAGGAGAGCATGCGTGTTTCAAATCCCGAATTATTTACCCAGGTAATAATTCGTTAAATTTATTTATATTATCTATATCTATTCGTTTTCTATTCTTTCTTTGACCGATTCCTTTTCGAGGACGAAAAGCTTTAAGTGGGGGAGGATGTAACGATCTCGAAAATTTTTAAAGTATAAAAGAATGAATTTATAATTTTAAACTCTCAAGGAAGAAAATTTTATGTTAATAGTTTTAATATTGAAGATGAAATTTTATTTTAATTAAATTTCTAAAATTTAATGTCGGATAAGTTTAACATTTTTCGTTAAATGAATTTCAGCGTTGTTTATCCGTAGTGCGCTTTCACTAAAATATATGAAAATGTGTGTAAAACAGTTTAAGGTTCGTTAGCACATTCGCTGCATTGTCCGTTCGTGTCCATATAAAAAGAAATAAATAATAATAGGAAAAAGGGAAATAAAAGAATTTAATTATAATTTTCTTAATTGCGTTAACAAACAAAGAAAGTTATAAACGGTGAACACAAATTTGAACCATGTAATAAATGGTAGACAATTTTCAGGCAAATTTAACTCTTATCTCTATTAAGAAGGGTCCATTCTTTCTCTAAAATAGCTTTACACGTTGCTCCTTAAATTTGAAATTTCGTCTCTCCCTAAAAATATTGCAACAACTCAAATATCTTTCCCTATCAGTTGCTAATATTTGAATACACTGTGCAAGATTTTGAAATCTCTTTCTGTCAGAAGAAAATATACGGATACAGTAGATCAAGGTTTGGAAATATATGGGTGCGGAGAATCAAATGCTGTCTCTAATAAATTAATTGAAACGACAGAAATAAAATTGTTCCATTTTCTTCCTCGCGTGAATGTCTTCTTCCTTCTACCCATTTCTCTTCACGCAACCTTTCTCTATCCAAATTCTACAGAACCCAAACAAAAAAAGAAGGGAGGAAGCAAGAACCTGGTACCTTCTTCTTCACACGAATGCCAAGGGAAAGCCCCCTTTCCCTCTCACGCTATACCCATACTTTGAAAATAAGGATATGCTTATCACCGCACTTCGCCCCGTTCTCCACTATCACCCAATGCTACCCAGTCGCCAACTCCCGTTGCCAAGCCCTCTCTTGCATCGCAGTGAACCCGAGCTGGCCTCCTTCCCCTGCGCAAGACCAGGACTAAAAAAAGAGAGCAAAATAAAACCAAAACGTGAGACCAGCAGGCGCCACATGAATCCACAGCACCACCTCAGTCTGTTGTCGCAACCATTCCAATCGAGTCGCATGCGCTGCGCAAGCCACTAGTGTCGTCGCGAAAGTCCAGTACACTTTTCCAGCATCTTGAGCTGGTAGTACCATGAGCTCGCTTAACTTTCTTTGCTTTTACCTCATGCGCAAGTGTACCAGCTTTGCCCATATCCTTTGTTTTGCGAAGTAACCGCTGCATGCATGTGTATGATTCATATATATGTATGTCAAACTATATATCAGTTTCTTGCATGGGTTACCATGGTGTTGTTACCTCATTCCGACCTACGGTTGGTTACGAACGCCATGAATCGATTTCTCGCATAGCAGTGTAAACACCAAAGGCTGCTGATCTTTGATATTTATACACACGCTATACTGCTGCAAATAGCAGGGCACACATGCAAGCCGCGGCAGGTGGTGTTGTATAAATTTTTGATCACCAGTCAGTAAATTTAAGGATCACTTTTCTTTATTAATAACAAAAAGCTTGCTAGTTGAGTGGTTTGACATGCAACTCAGAACTAGGAGGTCACTAATTCGAACCCGGCTGTAGCATCTTGGTTTTGGTCAATTATTTTTGGCTGAAACTGTTCGCATAAATTTTGCATGAAATTTTAGTTCGCATTTCTAAATTAAAAATGAATTCCTCCTTGTAGCCGTTAGCGTCGTTCTGCTCATATCGTGTCTTCTCATTTTGCCGTGGAAGGTGAGTTTTCTCACTTGCAACCAATTGATTATTAAGTGAATTAAACACTTGAGATGTTGAATGGAATGTTAGGGTGCTCTAGATTTGTTTGCTTTGTGATTTTGCACATGCGACACACAGCGTTGTCCCATATGACACAATATGGATGTATGATTGACATGCTATGTTTATTTTCTCACCATGCATGTTCCCTTTAGATAAGAAAACCATTATGAGTTGAAATGATACATACCTGAACCCCTTGTGTATTCGGATCGATTTGGGATGCGGGTTGAAATGATACATATCAGGGATTCAAATATTTTAAAGAATGGATTGAAATGATAAATACCCGTATCACTTGACCATAAGGTAGAAAATTATATACGGACACCGTGGTTAATAAAAATAAATTATTTTAAAATATTATATCGATTTTGTAAAGAGAAATTATAATGAAATTTTCATATAGCGTAAATAAATGTTAAAGGAATTTTGTTCAAATCTAACTTGAATTTTATAAGAAATTCAAAGTGACCATGCAAGTTAACATTTATATTTAAATTATTTTAAGTAAGTTCTACATATACTTTGTGTTCATAAATAAATTTTGATAACATGAAAGTCTAAATTTGGTGATTCAATATAAAAAGGGGGTTTCAAAGACTTGTTAAATGTTTTGGAACATATGTCAATATATGATTTGTCATATAATCTCTTACCATTATTTTAATGTAAGAAGGATTTGTCAAAAATGTAAAATTTGTTAAATTCAAGTATAAGAGGTACGTGCTTATCTAGTCATGGTGAATGCGAGTTTTGTTAATGAATTTGGAATTTAACAAATCATGCTTTGGTTAATTACTTAAGTTGAAGTTGTTTTGGGAATTATTATAAAAAGGGAATTTGATTTAAATATGAAATCTAGATGGGACAGGGATTTTGAGACATGGACTGGATTGGATTAATATTATGTGAATAGAACCATATTTCATAAATGCAACCTTTTACATTTCTTAACTTTGTAAATTTTCTTTTATAAAAAATTTATGGACAAATTTTCAAAATAGGCTATTTTTTGAAATTAATGGCACAAATAGGCTAGTTTCAAAAATATTTGCAAACATATGCCAGTTTTGGCCAGCTCAGCGATGAGCTGGCCAATTTGCCAAGTGCGGCAGTATAAATTTACACTGGCGCACTTGACTAGTGAGCCCGTACAAATTTACACTGGCGCACTTGGCAAGTGAGCTAGTGTATATTAACACTCGCGTGTTTGCCAAGTGCACCTGTGTATATTTAATCATTTATGATAGCTAGTAATTACAAATATTGTTTGCTATATATTTATTAGTATTATTTATTATTAGTAACCGTAATTATATATTACTATTTATTAATTATTAATTAGAATTTTTGGTTCATAATTTGTAATTATTAATATTAAATATATTTTATTATTAGTAATTATAAATTATATTATGTATTAAATATTAGTTTCAAAGCACAATCAACTATTAGTTAGTTAATGATAATAATTTAATAGCATTTACATTGAATCCACCGAGCAATTTGCTTATGTTTACAAACCAGTTCTTTTTCATGTGATGTTTGAAAGGTTTCAATAGGAAATGGACTCATGGATATGAGCGTTTGAGTTTATTATTCTTCTTTGCTCAGTTTCGAGACCTGGGAGTCTTTACTCATTTCACTATTTTCATCCTCGTAGCTTTACCCACTCCCGTTAAAAATACCATTCATCCGGCCATGCTAGATACATAAAGAGCTATTCCGGCTTCGGAAAGGAAGAGGAAGTTCCTACTACAATATGAATACCTCCATAGATTTAGGCTTCTCATCTTTCCAAAACTGCGATTCTTGGAGAAGATCTGACTTCAACTCGATATTGAATTAGGACTCGTTCAACTCGAAGTTCAAGAGGAGGTGCCTCCACAGAGAGTTCATCAAGGGGTTACCTAATGGTTAAAGCTTGGGTTGATGGACCAATGTTAACTCTAGTGACCAAGAAAATATGCCTTCGATTTAGGAGGGTGAAGAAAGGGATTTCACTCAACATAAGGATAAATGTGCAATGTCGCCTAATAAAGAAGAGGGATAACTTCAAAGAGATGGTGATGATTTCGACTTTAGTGTGGATGAAGGCTGTTTAGATGATGAGTTTGTAGATCATTTGATGAAGGACAAATTTTTAAAATAGGCTAACTTTTAAAACATATAGCAGAAATAGGCTTGTTTTACAAGTATTAGCAGAAATAGCCCAGTTTTTGCCACCTCAGCGATGAGGTGGCAAAGCTTTAAAAATGATAATTGGGGGAGCACTTGGCAAGTGCTCCCCTTAAAATTATAACAGGCGCACTTTACAAGTGCGCATGTTATAATTTTAACCCAAAACATAAAACCAACTTACCTGCTTCCTTCTACTGTCTGTCATTCTGTTTTGTTTACTATTTCGGGATAAAAAGTACCAAATCATACCATTCTTCCACCGGCCTCAAAAATCCCTAAAATCTTCATAAAATATCAAAATAAACAAGGGTTATTAATTGGGTTACTTCTATCAGCTATTGGACATTAATTTGAAAGTATTGATTTAGTTTAAACTTAAACCCTAGCTCAAATTCTTATGTTTCTCAATTACATTCAAACCCTAGATTTAGTTTTTTTTGCTTTCTTATGTTACTAATATTTGTGTGAAAATTAATTATCCTAATGCCTTGCAAATTTTCCATTGTAGACTATGTCGTATTTCATCCCTATTATTTGCTATTTTGATGGGAAGTTGAATTTAAAATAAAATAATATGCTGGTGTATGTTGGTGGCAAACAAAAGGGTTCAAAAGTAAAAAAAAATTGCTCCTACCATGAATTAAAAGAAACGATGTATAGGGTTACAAAAATTGGTTCACAAAAGTACGATGTAAGATTAATAAGCAAGTGGGTGATGGATTTTGGATCTTCTGTTATCGATGTAAATGAAGATGTAAATGCAATGTTTTCAGTTGATATGAAAGTCATTGAGTTATTCATAATAGAAGAGGAGCTGAGACATTATGAAGAGGCAATTGATACTAATGTAAACCGACTTTCTACTCAAATTATCGGAACCATTTCGAGTTGTGCTCATCAAAGCAATCCAAGTCTAATATTTCCTACAATCGTGAATACAAAGTAAGTTTGTAAATTTTACATTCGAGTAGTTAAAATTCATAGTGTTCTAATCTCATACTTTTTGTTAACAGTTATACGGTGCATGCGAGTGGTTCAAGCTCTAGACCAACAAATGATGATGTAGGTTGTAGCTCACCACATATTGATTGCATGTAAATTGCTTCAATTAATAATGATATGGCATGGATGGAAAATATGGAAGCTAACAATGATTCGCTTGAGTTTGGAATTGGTAATGAAAATGAAAACGAAAATAATGAAGCATCGTTGGTGCAAGAAGATGAAGACGATAAAAAAAACAAATGGAATTTGAGATGCCTTTGACAGATGATTTATGTAGTGCACAAATTATGACGGCGTCATTGATTCAAAATGTAGCTCCTATTAGAGACGTATTTACCGTAGATTGTGTTGATTCAGACTTTCACATGGGAATGCAGTTTCAAACCAACGAAATACTTATTAAACAACTTAATGAGTGGTCTATTAAAAATTCTGTCTCTTTTAAACCTATAAAATTCGACAAAAAAGAGTACAGTACAATTTGTAATGTCGATAACAATTGCAAGTGGAGAATACATGCTATTGTCCCAAATAAAGTCATTGACAGGAAGGTGGGAAGTTAGTAAATACGAAGGCAATCATACTTGTGTTAATCCAGTCATCAATTCTAATCACAAGCAAGCGACAAGTAGATTTGTTGCTAGCAAAATATTTTCTTTTGTGAAATTGGATTTGAATACCACTCCCTCTACGATTCGAGTTTTAATATCGGAAACCTTTTTCATCAAAATAAGCTACTTCAAGGCATATAGAGCATTGCAGAAAGCACGCGAGATAGTTTTTGGAGATTAGGATACATCATATGCTGAGTTGCCACAATATTTGGCTACTATAAAAAAACATAATCCGGGAACCGTTTTAAGATTGAATACGAAAGACTTACTAATGACAAAGTTCTTTTCAAAAGTGCATTTTGGGCATTTGGTGCTTCTATTGATGGTTTTGCGCATTGTCGACCGTTAATTTGCATTGATGGAACACATCTATATGGCAAATACCAAGATACGTTGCTAGTCGCGACTAGAGTTGATGCAACTGATGATATATTTCCATTTGCATATGCAATTGTAGATTCCGTATCAGAAGATAATTGGGATTGGTTTCTTAGATCCATGTACTATCTCATACATAGTGTTCGCAATAGATGTTTGACTTTCATATCCGATCGAATAAAAGGTGTTCTGAGAGCATTAGAAAATTGGCCTCAAGAGCACCATCCCCCGCTTTTGTGCTAGGCATCTCAAAGCTAACTTCCAAGTTGCTGGATTCACTCAGAAAAACTTGGTAGACTTATTCTATTCATGTGCTAGTGCTACATATGAGTTGACAGTACAAGAGTTAAGAGGCCACTTGAAAACCATTTCGCCGGATGCACATGCTTGGGTTGAAAAGAGTTTGCGAGGTGGGGAGGAAAATTGGGCTCTATGCAAGGACAATGGTGGATAATTTATGATGATGACAATAAATAATCTGAAAGTTTTAATGGATTTCTACGATGTGCTCGTGCTTTGCCGGTCAAGTCTTTAGTAGCACGAACGTTTTACCATTTAAACGACTATTTCATGAAACGTCATTCCAATGCCGAAGGATTTGAAATGCAAATGACTCCAAAAGTTGAAACTCTTTTAGCCAAAAGAGCAAAACAAGCACGACATTGTGGAGCGGTTAGATTCAATCAAACCGTATTGCAAGTGATGATCAATGTGGAAAAGCATTTACGGTGAATTTACATGGTAATGTATGTACTTGCACTTGCAACATTCCGCTATTACAAAAATTGCCATACTTGCATGTAATGGCTGCTTGTGCTCAAACCATTGGAGAAGTGAATATATCATACTATGATTTTTGTTCATTGTGATTTTCTATGGAAAAATATAAAGCAAGTTACGCTCCTAGCTTTCAACCAATTCCCAATATTAGGTATTGGGATGCCCGTCATGGTCCGACCATATTGCCCCCGCATACAAAAAGGAAGACGGGATGTCCGCATTCGACAAGAATTAAAGATACGACGGATAAAATGGGAGGAAGTAAAGAAAATACTTGCAACAAATGTGGTTAAAAAGGGCACAAAAGATCGACATGTCCGTCTAAATGATTTCTATTTGATTGATGTAAACATTTTGTAAGCTAATGTTTGGAGATGTATTTTGAAATTTTGTTTGAATGATTTGTAATGTAGTGAACAATTTGTACTTTTAGTTTGATGAATGAATGAATGATTTGTATTTCAATAGCGAATGTTTGCATTTTATAAGCATATGAATTGTATTTGACTAGTTTTATGATCTGGTTTGTAAGATGTTAGATGTAGGTGAAGCAGGGGATTATTGTTTTGGCTCTTGGGAAGGGCACACCTTGTAGGTGCGCCCTTGTATATATACAGGGGCGCAGTTACCAAGTGCGCCCTTATGTATATACAGGGGCGCAGTTCACAAGTGCGCCCTTGTGTATATACAAGGGCACACTTGGCTGGCGCGCCCTATTGGGGCCTGCTGCTATTACTACCCAGCAGCTCTCTATTTACCTCATTTCCACCAAACATCCCTTTCTCTCCAAAATCCCTAAAATAAAAAAATCCAAAATCCTATTTTTCTAAACTTTCATATACTTTTATTTTTCATTACTTCTACACTAAATTAGTTCTACAATGGAAGGCTCATCCACCTCTTATGAAGTTAGAGGTAAATACTTCAATTATTCGTTAACCCTAGTTCATTTTTTGTATATGGTGATTTACTTGTTCATTACAATGGAAGGCTCATTTCAATGGTGATTTACTTGTTCATTGACTTGTATATGGTGATTTACTTGTTCATTTACTTGTATATGGTGATTAAATTGTTCATTACAATGGAAGGCTCATTTCAATGGTGATTTACTTGTTCTTTTACTTGTATATGGTGATTAACTTGTTCATTACAATGGAAGGCTCATTTCAATGGTGATTTACTTGTTCATTTACTTGTATATGGTGATTTACTTATTCATTTACTCATTCATTTACTTGTATATGGTGATTTACTTGTTTATTAAAATGGAAAGCTCATTTCAATGGTGATTTACTTGTTTATTTACTTGTATATGATGATTTACTTGTTCATTTACTTGTATATGGTGATTTACTTATTCATTACAATGGATGGCTTATTTCAATTCTTAGTTCAAGTATATGCTGATTTACTTGTTCATTTCAACTTTTTTCTTGTAGAGTTAGCACCAGGTCTTGTGAATGAACGTGTCTTGTATCTTCAAAATGATCATAGAAGCAATAATCCGGACTTGATGAAGGTATTTCAAAAATCCAAATGAAAGAATTCAATACTTTTTCATTTCTCATGCACTAGCTAATTACTTTCATTTCGTGTTGAATTTCGACTAGCCAATTGATTATCAAGATCATTCTAGCAAGTTAAAATTGATTGCTTCAAATACACCTAGAGTTCAACTTGCGCTACAAAAAGCTAGATTTAGAGAATTATCCTGATTGTGGTTTCTTAAGATCATGCACTTGTTACTTCATTGGTAGACAGGTGGAGACCAGAAACTTCCACCTTATATCTTCCCACTGATGAAATTACTATCACGTTGCAAGATGTTAGCTGTCTTTTGGGTGTTATAGTGGAAGGAAATCCTGTTACTTCTACACATCTCAGTAATTATGAAGATATTTGTTATGAGTGTTTGGGCGTGGTCCCAAATCAAAATGAGATAAGAGGTGTAACAGTTAAGTTGACTTGGCTTCGACATATGTCTCAAAATGAGCCATCACAAGATGCTCAGACGAAGAAGTTGAACATCATGCAAGAGTCGTTATTCTGCACTTGATATCTTGTCGTCTATGTCCCGATCATTCTAAAGGACGACTAAATCTTTTTTGGCTATTATCTGTCAGAAATTTGGAAGATTGTGCAAGATATTCATGGGGTAGTGCGATATTGACAACAATATGCACTGAATTAACAAATGCTGCGCTCGGTAAATCTAAATCGATAGCCGGTTGTCTTTCTCTTTAATAGGTAAATATTTTAGTATGTATAATTGTTAATGGCCACTTGTAACATGCAATCCTATCATATTTTTTTTTTATATTTTACAGCTTTGGTCATGGACACTTCTTCCTATCGATCGTCCAAACGTAACTTTATCTACGTAGATCGACAGGTCATTACCTTATAGTGCATGGTAGTTTATTTACATTTACATAATGTTCAATAATGGTGCTTATGCTATATTATTTACATTTACATACTTTATATACATTACTTTATATCGCAAGTGGTTTGGAAATAGGAGTTGGATTGAATCTCCAATGTAGGTTGCCACTTAATATCGTGACCAGCTTGACATGAAAATTGATGAGGCTGTTGTATGGAACCCCTACACACAGGATGTGCTAGTTGATCTGCCTCAGATATGTCCAAGTGGCATGCCTAGTTGGCTTTGCAAGACACCGATCATATGCATGCGAACTATTGAGATGCATAATCCTGATCGAGCGATGCGACAATTTTGCTTTCAGCAACACATCCCTGAGCCTTGCGAACCAAAGCCAAATTTGGATTTTGCTGTGATTCAATGGAACGATAGACATAACCATATCGTTCGCCAACGAATTCCTAGCACTCTATTTCAGCATACATGAGTTGGTATTGGTCGATCACCCGAAGGCTCATTATCGCGAATTGGACTCCTCACGAACGAGCATACACTGCTCATGCACCGCTTAAGCGAGATGTCGTACGTCTTTTACTTTGCTTTACTATTTCACTTTGCTGACTTAAATCTTTCAACATGTTATTATAAATAACACAATTTGTAGGTTGATGTGCCAGAGACGGTTGGTAGAGGATTGGAGGATATTGGACATGTTCAAATACCGGAGCCTAACGTCCAACCACGATGTATTAGCTTGAAGAAACTCATTGATATATTACTCTTTAGACGTAGACTAGAATGCCCAAGAGAGCGAAGAATTAAAAGAAGATATGATCCTTCTCAAGCTGCACCTCAACATGACCCAGCTCAATCGTAGGCGGCAGGACCTTCTCAACCTCCCCTACTTAAGATTAAACTTCACAATGAACATTTTTATAAGTGTTGTATTAGCGTACGTTTGTAAGCGAACCATGTGCACTTTGGATTTGTGATCGAAATTTATTTAGGTTCGTGTTTATGTTTGTAATCGAATTTTATTTAGATTTTTGTTTATGTTTGTGATCAAATATTAACGTTGTTTTTACGTATTTATGTTTGAAGTTGATACATATATGTGTTTATGCTTTATTTTGGTTAGCGTATGTTTGAAGTTGATTCAATATAAATGATCAAATTAGTAGAAAAACTACTGTGAAATAGCAAGGTAGATGAAGACAGACTGCTGTTAAGCAGCAGGTAGTAGAGGCGCATCTTAAAGGTGCGCTTTCGTAAAAAATTAACGGGTGCACTTGACAAGTGCGCCCGTTCAAGAAACAAGGTCGCTCTTTTCAAGCGCGCCCTTGTTAATTTTAAAGGGCGCACTTAACAAGTGTGCCCCAGTTATTTTTTTAAAGACATTGTCACCTCATCGCTGAGGTGGCAAAAACTAGCATATTTCTTCTAATACTTTTAAAACTAGCCTATATCTGCTATATGTTTTAAAAGTTAGCCTATATTGAAAATTTGTCCTTTGATGAAACTTCTGATGCTAACCCAATCCACCATAAAACTGACATTTTTAGAGGCCCGGTAGGATAGGAATCTGAAGGTTGTAGCCCTTATATTTCTCTAATTTCCTTAGGCGGGTATGGTTTCAGTGATTTCCGAGCCTTAAGCAATATTCATGTCACTTCCAGTGAGACCTTCAAGGAAGCATTGGCAATGATTACTCCAATCACTCCCAGCTTTGGCGCAAGCATCACTCCTCCTTATAATATCCAAGTGGTTCATGTTACCTCGGTGTCTATTCCGACTATTATAGGTTTCACAAGGAAGATCGGTCCATAGGCGCGTCGAACCTTAGATAACATGTTGCACACATTTAAGAATACTAGAACTTGAAATAGACAATTTTATTATATACTTATGCTTGATTTAAATCTAACTAGGCTCATTTTCTTTTGTTTCAGATCTCATCATGGGTCGCAAATACCATGAAGATTTCAGAAAGCACTCTTCCAAGGATCCTCGAGACTCAAAACTAAATTCTCCTACTTATCCAAAGTTAGATGATGAGAGAAGGAGCAGGAAAGAGAAAGAGAGGGGGACGAGAGAGAAAGGATTGAAAGGATTAGGAGAAGAGATATGGGTAAGGAAGAAGACAGGCATAAAAAGAGGGAGAGGGAGAAAGTGTATGATGGTAAGAAGGCAAATAAATGTGATGAGTCGTCAAAGCATCCAAAGATGGACCAAGGCTCTCCAGGGATCAACATTCGCTTGTGACCACTGGTCTTTGGTCCTTGTTTCCTCTATTATTACTAGTCCGACCCTGATATTTATAGAGTTTTGCAAAGAGAACTTTTTACACATCCTCGTGGCCCATCCTTATATCCCAGAACCTTCCTGATTGGTTCCTTATAGATGTTTGATTTGATCGAGATTCAAATGCGATAGATAAAGACACCATTTGTTACACCTATCCTGAGATTCACATTAATAAGGAGTATTACTAGGTAATAGTATTTGCCATTGCAGAGAATAAGGTTGGTTAGGTGAGACCATCCATGAGTCTTATATTAAACATGTATTTAGTACTTCGAATTGGTGCTCTATTTTTTGCCTACCTCAAATGGATCGACATACATGATTCAAGCTTAATACAAAACTATGGTGGCAAATTGATCTATTCAAAATAGGATATCACAGTATCACATAAACAGATCACAGACTAGTAGTCACATATACATGTACATCGATACACCATAAGTATAACGTACAAAGTCCCATAAGTGATTAGTTCTTATGAACCATATATATGAGTTCCCACAAAAGAATATGTATACATCTCAGAGTATGACCAAAACAACTACAAAACATTCTCTAGGTTGAAAAGGAAGATAAGATAATTAATGGCTGAAGCAGGTACATCGGGTATCTAGAGGAAGTAGCTAACCTAGAAGGACTCGGTCTGACCCGAGTACATAAAATACACGGGTCAGACTAGGTCAAACAAGATGGTTAGTGTATGATAAATGAAGGATAATGTCACATATGTGCTAGTTCTTCAAATTAAAGAAGTAACAACATAGGTTCACACAACATAGTATGCATGAGTAAAGTTTGTCTAAATCCACATATAAAAATCTTATGGATAAAGGAATAGCAACCCACATAAACTTTTCCATTGAACTTTCTTAAGCCCTAAGGACAAGCCATATGAAATCTCATGCCATATGAAACACAAAGATGGAAAACATCAAATTTCTAATATATTACTCATATAGAAGTTCAAAGCATCAAAATGCAATCACTATATTAAAATCCGTTAAATATCATTAACTATGTATGAAGCACTAACATCCACAAAAATGATGAAAACATTTAGAAATTGCATCTTTTAAAGTAAATATAAAATTAACTGGATCCATATCACCGTTAGCGAGCATGATCTACGCCGAACGTGCATTGTCCTCATCGGCCTATCATTATGACTCAAAGGTCTAATATAACTAACCCCCAGTCTGGCCTAGCTGGCCTAACATAAATGCCCTGTAAGCCTTAATTAAATGTCCCTCCATCCTTGATATAAATGATTCATAAGTCTAACATAAATGGTCCCCCTCCGCCGCCTGGTAGTGTCACTGCACAAAATAATGCATCATAAATTTCCAAATAGTAACCCGAGCAGTGGTAATAGTACGTTCCAAACCTCATGTTCTCCCTTATTAGTTTACTATAAGTCAGCCTGCTCCACACTGATGTAGCTTCAATCGAACAAGTCTGAATTAACCAACATAACAAACTTATATGCCCTATACCACATGGTTTATTACATCGTTTAAGTCACATCATCATTCTCTCAAAGAGTGCAAATATATGTAATTTTATATGGAAATATTTAGTTTGAGAAAACGAGGTTTTAAAACAATTTTGAAAACTATTTGAAAATCATTTCTTGAAAAATTTCTTAATAATAGAGACTATTCATATATTTAATAGCTTCAAAATACTTAAATTTTCATAAAACAATTTTGTAAAACATTTATTTTTAAAAGATAGTTTTTGTATAAAAACTCTTTCAAACATGACTTATAAAACACGTGCACATAATATGCAAGAGTCAATGAAAATTTCACTAAATCAACATACTAAAATTCACACGAAAACCACTAACTCGAAGTTTGGATCAACGTTGATATTGGCTTTTATATTATAGGGTTAAACTCATCAAAAAAGCTCAACACATAGCTTCAATTCATCAGAAATAACATCAAGAATTAGAGGATTAAGTCATAAAAATATACAGCGAAACAAACTCGATCTGGCACTAAAATAAAATGTGCTAGGTCGACCTTCATTTGCGCATTAGTCGACCGATGTGAGAATTGGATCGACCTGTAGTTTTACCCATGCATGATGATGGTTGACCTGTAGGTCACACTCCCTACAAGAAGCTCTGCATGTTCCGATTCAATTTCAGAGCAATGTTTCATATAGATTTTAGCTGAATTAAAATTTATTTTCAAGCATAGACAAAGTACAACAAGTAGAAAAAAATCCGAGCCAATTTTATCATGAACTAAACACATAACATAGAAGCATAATGATCTCAAATATGGATACGACATAAATATTCAAGTTATAGGCTAGTGTTTACAGTAGTTGAAATAATCGTAGAAACCCAATTCACAGGCATAAATACTTGCATAAGCCAGATAGTTAGTAAACTCACCTTTGACTAAATTATATCAAGTTTAGTAGCGATTTAGGTAGGAAGATTGAAGCTTTTGGTCTCAAAAAGACTTTAACTACCTGTAAGTTTATATAGAACCAACATGCAAAACTTACAATAAATAGATTTTTCTCAAAACCGAAAAATTATTACAACAAATCACTAGTTTGTGGTTT
Organism: Allium sativum; assembly: GCA_030737875.1. Classification (NCBI taxonomy): domain Eukaryota; kingdom Viridiplantae; phylum Streptophyta; class Magnoliopsida; order Asparagales; family Amaryllidaceae; genus Allium; species Allium sativum. The sequence continues at coordinate 43,631,542 of CM060915.1, read as the reverse complement.
GGTTACCTATAGAATTAAATTAGCACGTTTTTTTCCTTGTTTTAGATTCAAAAGTAGGACTTGAATTTGCAATTTGAAGAGGGGTTGTGTTTTCTTTTCTAGGACTATTTTTTCCTATAGAGGAATATGATGGCTTGAGAAGTAGTACACGTATGTTTCTTCCAGATTTTCCTCTCCCTCACTTAATCTAATTAATGGGCTTAGATTAAGACCCAGTTAGCCTAGATGTCACTAGTTTAAGCTAGTTAGGCTAAATGTTGCTAATTTAGGCTATGTTATGTCATTCAATTAACAAATTAACCATGTTTACGTATTTAAAAACCATTTTACCATCAAAATGTTTCAAGTCATACATTGTTCGACTTCACAAAGTATAACACATGTTCTAAAACTATTTTAACCTTTTCAAATATTATTTGAATTACAAACCGAATAAAAAATTACATACATAATAAAATACACATTTTACATTTTATTTCTTTAAAACTAACCTTGCTATCAACTAAATTTAGGCAAAATTCATTGTTTAGTCAAAAATAAATATACAAACTATATTAAACATTTTAAAAATCAAATTTTAATCAATATTTCACTTGTTTCATTTTTGTTTGCAACTCAATTAAAGTTAGAAACACTCTTTTCACGTTAAAAAATCGTTGTTTAAAAGTATTTATAAATCATTGTATTAAGACATATAAAATCCTTTAACACACATTTTTGCCACAAATTCACATTATTAAATTTTTCAAATTTTATTTTTTTCATATTTAAATTTATTTAATAACTTAACAATGATTTGAATATTTTTATTATTTTATTTATTTCAACTCAACCTCAAATCCTATATATTTCTATCTTATTACCAAAAATACATTATTTAACAATCTTAATAATTAAATAAATTATTTTCTTTAAATTTGAGTTTATTTTTCTTTGATTAACAATTTAATATTGAATTGAATTCCTTTAACACTTTATTGAATCAATTTAACTCAACCCAACCTACTCGTTCAATTTTTTAACTCCAAACCCTTGGTTTGTTTAACTCAAAGGATCTTACGAGTTATCCTTTCCACATTTTTATATTTGATTTCAATTAACTCATTATAAGAACCGTTCAATTTGCTTACATAGGTAATCACAAAACCAGGGTTGTTATAGACCCCTCTTATAAAAATTGTGTCTCGCAATTTTCGAAAGAAGTGTCGTACTCAGCATGATTTATTTCATTTAAAAAGAATCAAATATGCTTAAATCAAAATTTCTCACCCACAATGTCGGAAGAAAGAAAACTTGGATAAGATTGCTCGGTGAACTCTCTAGTTTCCAAAGTGCACTCATTGGGATTATCAAACCACTGAATCTTCATGAATGGCACGTCTTTGTTCTATATGTGTTCAAACTCCAAAGCAAGTACTCGAACTGGATGGTGCATGATAGATATTTTGGGTGAAGATCTTTTAAAATAGGAGAATCAATAATAGAATCCAAACCACGAAGATGCTTTTGAAGCTGAGATATGTGAAATACGCCATGAATAATTGAAAACTGAGCTGGAAGCGCTAGTCAATGTGCAATAGGGTCTATATGTTCCATAATAGAAATGGTCCTATATATTTAGTTGCTAATTTCCCAGTCTACATGAAATGTATTACCCTATCAATGGAGACATACGGGTGTACACAAGATCACCAAGGGAAAACTCTACAGGCTTCATACGGTTGTCCGCGTAGGATTTCTATCTGATTTGTGCCTCTTTCATTCTCTCATGAATAAAACTGATCTTTTCTGAAGCTTCACGATTAGTGTAGGTGCCTAAAATTTGCTTCTCCTCCAACTTTAATGAAAAATATGCGATTGACATGGCCTTCCGTATAAGGCTTCAAAGAGTTATACCGATACTGGTTTAAATGCTATTACCATAGGTGAAAACACGGGTTAGAAATAATCAATTAAATGTACATAAAGCAGATCACTAACGGTTAAGTTCCAAGGATTGGTGTCGTCTCAGTTTTAAGCACTGGGTCAACACTAACTGGGTCGACACTAAGCGGGTGGGCACTAATTGGGTCGGCACTAACTGGGTCAGCACTAATTGGGTCAGCATATTTGATAAGCACTGGGTCAGTCCAATATTCTGCAATTATGGATCATTATCCAAATTACTGGTCGGTCTTAAGGATAATGGGTCGGCACTAAGATATACACGAGTCGGTTTCAATACAAGTTGTGGTGGCCAAAATATTAAAGAATATAACTTGTGGACTGACAGCTTAATGAGGACATGAAATATTGCAATAAAAGCAACATACGTGCAGGAGTATACTGGAATGGCAAATATGTTTACACGTGGAGCATGTTACATATTCTTACATGGATCCGCCATCAAACAAAAGAAACAAGCATGGGCCATTGTGTTATAAACATGCACGAAACATTTAACGTGATGGACATATTGGACATGCACATAGCACGTATGCAAAACCATGTAGCAAATTACAAGTGTGGTCTTAGTACATCATGGATCGGTTTCATGTAATCATTTCTAGTGTAAAGGTGGCACGTCAGGATATCAAGTAGAAATGAAGCGGTGGCATAACTGTAATTACAATGGGTCAGTACATTGGAATAAAGCTGGTCGGTGCATTAAAATAAAGTTGGTTGATCATGTTATAATGCTCCACGTGGAACAACAATTGAATATAGGGTCGGGCATATTCAATTGAAATCAGGCCAGTTATAGTAACAATATAGTGGCATAATGGTGATTAAATGGGTCGGTCTCCTCCATCATACCTGGTTGGCCGGGTCTAAATTCTTCCTGGTTGGCTATTGCTTTTAGGACTGATCAGTCCAGCTGTAAAGTTTGGATCGGTCGGGTTTTTACCTAGTGGCATTTTCGTAAATAAATTTATGGCCGACCCAAACTCTGCACACTATAATTACAAGACTGCCACTACCTCCAAACTTCTCCTATAAATAATCCATTTCACCATACTTCAAGGGACCGATTCCTCTACCCCGAAGGGATGCCCAAATCATTTCTCACCATTCCAAAGCCTCTCAAGCTCCATTAATTGCTTCCTAAGCTTGCTCCATCAGCCTCCAAAAACATGAAGATCGAATCACATCTATTCCCCATCGGAAATTTCTCCAATTCAATTCTAATGATCTCCAACTGCCATTGACCTTCTCTAAAAGCCCGGATCTAACTCGAACTTCATTTTGGAATCAAGGAGAAGCATCTAAATGCACAAGTGATCGAAAATCTACAAGATAACTTTCACAATCCACGAGATCTAATCTATTCCTCTACGAATTCAAGTGAGATCTAAAGATAAAGAGAGCGAAAATGGAGGGTCAATGTAAAGAGAGTGAGCAAATGATATAAATGAGATGTATGAGATGACGCTATATGTAATTTTCTCCGTGATAATGAAGAACACTTTAAAGTGGACGTAGATCTTTCCTAAGATCGAACCACTATAAAAATTCCTTTGTCTTTACTTTACTCTCTTTATTTTGTGATTACGCGGTTTCATATTCTAATCTAACCATTTGGTGAAGTGTTTACATAACACCCTTGGTGTTGAAATCGATTTTCGGCTTTAACATTTGGCGCCCACCGTGGGGTCGCATTCACATCTCCTTCCTTCACACTTCTCACAATCCTAAGAGGCTACCATTGAAGTTCTAAACCATCTCCTTATCCAACATAATGGGGAAATCTAAGAAGACCATAAGTAAAGATGTCGGAAATGCCGATAATATTGTTAATGAAGAAACATCGCTTGCTAACCATTTCGGTGTTGGTGAAAACTCGGTAAGTGGAGCCGGTCTGACTAAAAATGAATTAAATGCCGCTATTTCCAACGTGAATCAAAGAATGGATGCTTCTACTAGAAATTATACGCCATCCTTAATGCTCGACCAAATCCAGCCCCTCAGAAGGCCCATGTTGATCCCGAAAGAAATAACATATCACCCGCTTCCGATCATAATTGCAACGACAATATAGAAGACGATTATGATTCGTGAGTGACAAAGACGAAGCTAACATTGAAGAATTGAAATAAAAAGCTAAGAACCATCCTGAAGTGAATTCTCGAAAGGCTACTAATCTTTTCACGACGGCACCTCCTCATCGAGAAGGCAAAGGACCTGAGCTCTCTAATCAAGACCGCTTTCCTAGACGAACATTTGGTAATGAGCTCAGCTTTGTGGAACGCCATAACACTGAAGAATACATCTTGGATATGATAGACCGAACCATGAAGAGGAATCAAGCTAGCAAAGATGATGAAATAGGTGGGACATCTCTCCCGATATGACTCCATTCACCGAAAGAATCCTTGAAGCAGAGTGTACAAAGAAGTTCAATCACCCAACTTTGCCTCCGTACAACGGCCTTGTTGATCCCAACCACTTCCTATTCAAATACAAATGGCATATGAGTGCGTCTAAGGCAACTGATGAGATGAGATGCACATATTTTCCTCTCTACTTAGAAGGCACTGCATCTTTATGGTTCACGAAGCTGCCACCTAAATCTATCGATTGGTTCTCTGACCTAACCAAAAAGTTAAAGTGGCAGTTCCGCTTGTATGATACTAAAGCCAAGAATGCCATAACACTCTCGGCAATGAAACAGAAGTGAGGGGAAACTGTGAAAGCCTTTCTTAGTCGATTCAATGTCGCGTTGTCTGAAGTAAGGAATCCAGAGCTACGTATAAATCTCATGGCTTTACTCGACGCTATAGACAAAGCAACTGAGTTCGAGAAATGGATAAAGATGAAGGAACCAATTATGCTTGACAAGTTCTACAAGGAACTAGAGGAGTACATGAGAATGGATGATAATCTCGTTCCTCTTCAGATCATTGGTGGTAACCAACTTCTTGAAGTTCCCAAAAGTGCTGCTATTCAATGCAATCAAAAGAACACTCAGGGGCAGAAGCGCACAAATGATAGGAACGCCAACAAGGCTAATAAGAAGTTCTATCTTCTTGATTCGTCAAATCTAGCTCCTTTGAATGACACTCCTGAGAACATCTACCTTGCCACAAAGGATGCAAAAGATTACCCGGAGCCCCGGCCAATGAGAACGAATGACCATCTGACCAAATCTGGAAAGTTTTGCAAGTTTTACAATTAGCCAGGCCACAATACTAATGAATGTAGGCATTTGAAATCATTGATTAAAGAGCTGATTAGGAGGATTCGTCTACAACAATATATGAAGAATTCCCAAGATGCAAATCCATCTGCAACTCCCTAGGGGTAAGGGGAAACAAATGACCAATTCAATCCAAGCAACATAGCTTTTTCTCAAGCTATTCCAAGGCTGATAATCAATTGACAACTGTTGATGATGTTCTAATATTTGCGGCTCAGAATAAGCGATCACTATCACCTTTACTTTACTTCCTGCATTACTTTACTCATTGCTATGTTCTACTTTCTTGTAAAAAAGTCTGTAATGATTTACATGCATTATACCGAACAATAGCTTTACAAATGAAATCATATCTGCCTGTATAAATCTCTAACCTACAAAAATATATGTGAAAATTTGCTAAAAGATGATTTTCTCATTGCTAGCTGTTCCATAGGCATTCGTTTCCTCAAATTCCGACTAAATGAGACAATCCTAATAACACCAATTCAAATGTCAAAGTGCCTTAACCATCGATATGCATAGCGCAAGGATGAGAACCGCTACTTTGAAAAGTGAATAAGAAAAGTCTCGATGAGTCAAACAACAAAGAGAGAAGCGAATAGTCACAAATCTGAAATCCCGAAGGTTCGCGGGAATTCATTGCGTGAAACGAAGCGTGAGAGCACATTATAAGTGAAACGAAGTGTGGGAGTTCATGGCGTGAAGTAATGCTACCCACCAAAGGTTCGCTGGAATTCGTTGTGTGAAATGAAGTGTTAGAGTTCACTATAAGTGAAACGAAGCATGCGAGTTCATGGTGCGAAGCGATGCAACCCACCAAAGGTTTGATGGAATTCATTGCGCGAAAAGAAGTGCGGGAATTCACTATAAGTGAAACGAAGCGTAGGAATTCGTGGCGTGAAGCAATGTAACCCTCCAAAGGTTCGTTGGAGTTCGTTGCACAAAACAAAGTGCATGAGTTCACTATAAGTGAAACAAATCATGGGAGTTCGTGGCGCGAAGCAACGCAACCCACCAAAGGTTCGCTAGAATTCGCTGCGTGGAACGAAGTGTGGGAGTTCACTATAAGTGAAACGAAGCATAGGAGTTCGTGGCGCAAAGCGATGCAACCCACGAAAGGTTCACTAGAATTCGTTGCGCGAAACGAAGCACGGGAGTTCACTATAAGTGAAACAAAGCGTGGGATTTCGTGATGCGAAGCGATGCAACCCTCCAAAGTTTCGCTGGAATTCATTGCGCAAAACGAAGCGTAGGAGTTCACTATAAGTGAAACGAAGCGTAGGAGTTCACTATAAGTGAAACGAAGCGTGGGAGTTTGTGGTGCGAAGTGATGCAACCTCATCTAAACGTCATTGAGTTCGCACTGCGAAACGATACGATGACCAAAAATCCTTTCCATAGAGAAAGCAACATCACTATAGAAGAAATCAACAATGATCGAGGAACTCTATGATGTTGATTTAATCGACAAGAAAAGACAAACGTTGGATTAAAACAACCCCTCCGAGACACAGGGCATCCAATGGAGTCTCCGATAGACAAAGCAAATAAACATGGGGCTATAAAATTACTTCCCACAAAGAAGACTAGAGAATCTCCTAACATGCGGCATGAATATCAAAGTTTCTCGGGAAGGGAACAGAAAATGAATCAAAAATACCAATTTCACAAAAGTGAAATATCAAATACCATCATATAAATCATTAAAACGATAATGTTTGAAATACACAGTCGGCTTTAGTCGATTAGTTGATTTTAAGCATTAATGAGAATGCGAATTAGAATACTGTATTTATGCAGATTACATTCGATAAGTTATAAACCGTCAAGCAAAGTGGTTCTGTATAAACACTTTATTCAATTCAAAGTAAAATTTGCTATAAGTCATTTATAATGATTAACTAATCCACTATCGATATGGACAGTTGATGGTGAGTATAAGTCCAAAATTGAGCAATCACTTGTTTTAATTACACAAAAGCTATAGCTGGATCTCAATGCAAAATATATCAACATCAATGTCCATTTCGAAGCTCTCATTTCTCGCAAGCAAAAAATACAAGCTTCGAGGGGCAAATGTTAACCCTGTTGAAAACACGAGTTAGAAATAATAAGTTAAATGTACATGAAGTAGATCACTAATGGTTAAGTGCCAAGGATTGATGTCATCTGAGTTTTAAGCACCTGGTCGGCACTAACTAGGTCGGCAATAACCGGGTCGGCACTAACCGGGTCGGCACTAACTGGGTCGGCACTAACTAGGTCGGCACTAATTGGGTCGGCATATTTAACAAGCACTGGGTCAATCCAATATTCTGCACATACGGATCGATATCCAAATTACTGATCAGTCTTAAGGATAATGGGTAGGCACTAAGATATACACGGGTCGGTTTCAATACAAGTTGTGGTGGCCAAAATATTAAAGAATATAAGTTGTGGACTGACAGCTTAATGAGGACATGCAATACTGCAATAAAAGCAACATACGTGCAGGGGTATACAGGAAATGGAAAATATGTTTACACGTGGAGAATGTTACATATTCTTACATGGTTCCGCCATCAAACAAAAAGAAACAAGCATGGGCCAATGTGTTATAAACATGAATGAAACATTTAATGTGATGGACATATTGGACATGTACAGAACATGTATGCAAAACCATGTAGCAAATTACAAGTGTGGGTCTTAATACATCATGGATCAGTTTCATGTAATCAGTTCTAGTGTAAAGATGGCACGTCAGGATATCAAGTAGAAATGAAGCGGTGGCATAACTGTAATTACAATGGGTTAGTACATTGGAATAAAGCTGGTCGGTGCATTAAAATAACGCTGGTCGGTCATGTTATAATGCTCCACATGAAACAGCAATTTAATACAGGGTCGGTCATATTCAACTGAAATCGGGTCGGTTATAATAACAACGCAGTGGCATAATGGTGATTAAATGGGTCAGTCTCCTGCATCATACCTAGTCGGTCGGGTCTAAAATTCTTCCTGGTCGGCTGTTACTTTTAGGACTGGTCAGTCCAGTTGTAAACAGCTGTAAAGTTTGGGTTGGTCGGGTTTTTACCAAGTGTCATTTCCGTAAATAAGTTTATGGCCGACCCAAACTTTACACACCATAATTACAAGACTGCCACTACCTCCAAACTTCTCCTATAAATACCCCATTTCACCACACTTCAAGGGACCGATTCCTCTACCTCGAAGGGCTGCCCAAATCATTTCTCACCATTCCAAAGCCTCTCAAGCTCCATTAATGGCTTCCTAAACTTGCTCCATCTTCCTCCAACAACATGAAGATCGAATCACATCTATTCTCCACCGGAAATTGCTCCAACTCAATTCTAATGATCTCCAACCGCCATTGACCTTCTCTAAAAGCCCGGATCTAACTCGAACTTCATTTTGGAATTAAGGAGAAGCATCTAAACGCACAAGTGATTGAAGATCTACAAGATAACTTTCACAATCCGTGAGATCCAATCCATTCCTCTATGAATTCGAGTGAGATCTAAAGCTAAATAGAGCGAAAATGGAGAATCATTGTAAAGAGAGTGAGAAAATGATATAAATGAGATGTATGAGATGACGCTATATGTAATTTTCTCCATGATAATGAAGAACACTTCAAAGTGGACGTAGATCTTTCCTAAGATCGAACCACTATAAACATTCCTTTGTCTTCACTTTATGCTCTTTATTTTTTTATTACGCGGTTTCATATTCTAATCTAACCATTTGGTGAAGTGTTTACATAACACCCTTGATTTGATTTTCGATTTTAACAATAGGTGAACTCAATAAGAGGTAGGCGGTCTTCCCAATTGTCACCAAAATCAAGAATACATGCACGAAGTAAATCCGTAAGAATACGATTCACCGGCTCATTCTGTCTATCAAACTAGGATTATATGTTATGCTGAAGTTAAGCTTTGTACTCAAAGCTTTATGAAGACTCTGCTATAAATTACTAGCGAAAAGAGGATCTCTATCACAAATAATCGAACTAGGAATATTGTGAAGTTTCACAATCTCTGAAATATATATCTTATATAGAACAGATGTTGTCCTATTAGACTTAACAAAAAAAGATATAAGCGGATTTGGTCTTATGATCCATAATAACCCAGGTACTATTATGGCCTGATCTCGATTGAGGTAGGCCATCAATAAAATCCATAGAAACTTGATCTTGTTTCAACAATGGGACCTCAAGAGGCAGAAGAAGACCACTAGGGCATTGGCATTTGGCTTTAATAAGTTGATAAGTCATGTAATTTCTCACATAATTTGCCACACACATTTCATGCCTTCCCAATAATACAAGTGTCTCATGTCGGCATACATCTTACTACTATCAGGGTAAAAAGTATACTTTGAACGGTGACACTCTTCGAGAATATCTTGCCAAAGATCATGAACACTAGGCATGATCAAACAATTCTTATTAAAAATGCAAACATGAGTATCAATGATTAAATCCTTCAACTCGTCATCATGAGATTCAGACCTATAAAGTTGAATGAGACGCACAAGGTCTGGATCTTGCAGCTGAGCCTTAGAAATACGATTCAGTAAACTAGGATGAGCTTCCATGATGAATAACAATAAACGATAATCAGAAATAGGTGCACGATCATGAATATCTCCAATAGCTTCCACTCAACTAATAACATAGAAACAACTTTTTTGTTGCTTACGACTTAATGCGTTTACTACTCGGTTCTCCTTCTTGGGTGTGTACTGGATATCCAAGTTATTAGGGGCAAGGAACACGAGCCAACTACGTTGTCGCATGTTAATCTCTTTTTGAGTGAAAAGATACATAAGAGACTTATGATCAATATAGAGAACAAATCACTCACCTAAAAAACAATGATGTTAAATATTTAAATAAAAACAACGGCCGACAACTCTAAGTCGTAGGTGGCATACTAAATCTCAGTCGGACGCCTATTGGTACAAGTGGAGTAGGATTGGTCTACAATATAAAACCTAGGTTAAACCCTTTCGTTTAATACTAAAATCGACAGTAAAGGTATTTAAGGCTAGATCAATCAGTATATATGTTAGAAGGAATTGTTTATCTCTAAACTTTACATTCACTGAACATAACTTTATAACCTTAAGTTGAGTTTGCAAAGAGTAAGCAAGACAATTCTCAAGTGCTGAGCATGATCGACTACATATTTAGAATATAAAGTTGATGAAAGCTAAGATGAAATTATCGAGATATTTTTAGAATATTTGATTCATGAGATCGACGTAATAAGCTAGAGAATTCATCAAATCGAATGGCATAACGAGTCACTCTTATGAATTATATCAAAAAAAAAATGTTGTAAGAGTAACACTATACTCCTTAACACGTAATTGATGAAATCCAATGGAGAGATCGAGCTGAGAGAAAACCTTAGCACCACTTAATTGATCTAAAATATCAACGATTCTGAGCAACAAATATTTATTTTTGATGGCTAACTCATTAAGCTTCAATAGTTGAAGCAAAGACTACAAGTACCATAAGCCTTCTTAACAATAGGATTGCAACATCCCACGGTGAAGAACTAGATTGAGTGAATCATTTTTCTTCAAGATCTAATAATTGCTTCTTGAGTTCCTCATTTTCTTCGGTAAACATTCTCGTGGGAGGACGACTAACTGCTTGACAACCAACAATGAGATCCATTTACCTACTTGGGTGGCAAACTCGAAATAGGCTTAAATATAAAAAAAACTCACAAACAACTGGAATCTAAGATATATCATCATCATCTCGAGATTAGAGAGAAAATAACGATGCTTTGGAATCATAATCAACATTCTGAAGAATCAATAAAATTGACTAGTTGAATCTAGGTGTCTAAGATATAGAATTATTTTAGAACATAGGATTTAGAATTTTCATCGAACGAGCCAGTCCATACTTGGATTCATAGGAAATACATAACGTGAAGATTCAACCAAAAAGAGAAACTACATAGATAAATATCGATATTCTCATAACAACATGCTAAGTGTTGTAGATGATTCGCAATCCTCAAAGAAGTCACGGGGAAAGTCACATGTAAAGAAATATCATCTATAAGTTCCTTCGATATGAATGAATGAGATGCATCTGTATTAAAGGGAACTCAAATGGAACAAACATGAAATACAATAGAACCTTTAAGTATAGAAGCGAGGCTACCACTAGGCTGATGAGACCAACCAGAAGCATCTACCACATTGAGCTTTCCTGATTTAGGAGCTTTGGAAGCTCTAGGACACAATGTGGACAAAACCCCCTCTTGCTTGCGGTTACCACAAATACGAGGCTTTGGACAATTCCTCAAGTAATGACTAAGAGATCCATAGTTGTAACACTCCAATACTCTAATTGAATGGGATGCTACATTAGGGTGAGAGCTAGAACTAATTGATTTCTTCTTGCTGATGTATTGGAATGACTTAGACTTATGGAAAGGAAATTTTTTCTTATTTAGATCCTATAAATCCTAGTCTCATCATTGTTGTCCTTCTCCTTCTCGATTGTTGCAAGATGAAGTGCCGAGTCGACCAACTTCCCAAAAGACAACATAAGTTGGATCATCAATGATTTCTTCAAACAAAAAAAAACTTCAGATTCTTTATATATGGTGTACTAATATGCTCAAGATAAGACCTCGAAGGAAGATACATAATCAGACACAAAAGACTTCACTTGCTTCATGTCAAGGAAATAACGGGAAAGAATGGCTTTCTCGGATTCGAAAATGAATTTTAGCTTAATTCGTTCCTTAAACTGCTTCCACTCAAGAGTAACTCACCAATCTCGATAATCAAAATATCATACTAATCTGATGCATATTCTTGCAATATGCTCAATGTTACAAGAATACGATGGTAGTTGGAAAGATCCGTGAGAGAGAAGATGCGCTCGCATGTACGCAACCACGCTTGATTTTATACACTAGTCTCCGAGCCTTTGAAAAGATTACCTCCTAAGTGAGTGAAGTCGCTACACATACGCACAAAAGAAAATTTGCCCGAAGGAAAGATTGAGTAGGAGCTAGAAGTTGGGTAATGCGAAATAGCTCCATAAATTGCTCGGTAAATGTGTGTACCCCCTATGGTTGTGGACCGCTGAACTGCCAAACATTATAAATATTACCATTGCCTTTATCATCCATAAGCTGAAAGGACAAAAAAATAAGGATTATACATAAGGGCAAGATATTATTAATTGTATCAAATATGGCATACTATGGAATTAAAATGCATTCCTAGACGTATTCCTAACTTATAAATACCACCAAGGATATGAAAGGATTAAGGAGATGATTAAAGACAATGATGTTTAGAGACTACGTTACGCATACATTGTACTTTGATATACTGTAATATGTATTTTGTTCTATGTTCATTATACTTTGTTCAGAATTCAGCTCTGATACCAAGTTGTGATACCCCACCCTAAGACCCATACTAGCGAAGAGTATTACCAGGTAATATCATTTGCTAGTCCACAGAATAAGGCTAGTTAGGGGAGACCTTTCGTGAGTCTTGCATTAAACAAGTATAGAGTACGTCGAATTAGTGCTCTATTTTTTCTTACCTTAATTGGATCGACATACACAATTCAAGTTTAATACATAATTATGATGTCTAATTGATCTATTCAGAATGAGATATCACAATATCATATAATACAAATCATAAATAACAGTTATGCACGCACGTGCGCACACATCTCAAAGTATGAATAAAACAACTACAAAACATGATATAGCGTTAAAAGAACGATAAGATAATCCATGACAGAAGCAAGTATAGTGGGTATCTATAAGAATTAGCTAACCCGTAATAACTTGATCTGTAACGAACCAGAATTTTAGCAATTAAATTTTGTAGTTAATTTATTTCAATATTGGGAATTTATATTTTTATGAATATTTGTTTATGAATTTGAAGTCTAGTTATTTAATTTGGTTCTGATTTGATTTTATAAGTGTGAGTCTCAATTTTTAATCTTTGAATCTGAATGATTTTATTTGAAATTTATCATTATTAGTATTTTAATATTTGTATAATTTGATTAGATTTGATATGATAAGTTATAAACCAATTTATTATATTTGTTTTATAATTTGAATTTGTTTTAATTTAAGTAGTGTTTTGGAAATTTTAAATACATTTTGTTTATACTTTGCATTGGATAAAATGATATACATCTTGGAAGGATTTTTGTTATATTAGTTGCTCCTTTTTAAATTGGAAAAAAAAATAAACACTTGTTCTTGGTGGAACATTCATTCACAACACGTGTAAATTTTACTCTGTGTAAATCACCATGCGTCCGTTCCCTTAAAAGTCATCCATCCCCTTTTTATTGGGTATTGTTATTGACACTCCAACTATTGTTAAGGGGGATCATTTTTTAAAAACACTTCATTCTTTGAAAAATTGTTAAGGGGCTACACAATCATATTATTTCATACTACTTAATATTCCTAAATTGCCCCTTCAAACCAAATTAAAAAAAACTTATTCGACTAGGGAAACCAAATTAAAATAAGCAGTTCATCACCATTGCACCGAATGCGGCACATAATCAATTATATATATATATTCGACAGTGATATGTCGAAAATTAATATTCATATTGGTGCATTACCTCCGTAATTATAAAATTCGATATATTTATGTTGACAAAAAAAAATAGTTCTATCCTATTACTTCTAAAACGCTTATCTTTTTCGTTCATTTTTTTGTTAGGGTTTGATTTCTCCATAACTAATGGTGTTGATTAACCATTAAAAATTAAAATAATGTACAGAATAGTGAAATTAAGCCTAAATGGGTAATAAGGTAAAATTACCTTTATTTGTTAAGAGACTATTTTCTTCATTGGCACTCCCCTTGACAATTTTTTAAAAAAGGAAAAATTGGTCCACTCTTAACAATATTTGGAGTGTCAATAACAATGTCCTGTTAATTTTCTTTTAATAGTCATGCTACTCATTTCAGCCAACTGATTTTCCCCAAATTAGCTTTCCAATTTCGATCTACGGCTCCCCGCAAAATTTCGTCTACCCAAATTGGAGCCACCGCTCTCCCCCTTACTTGTCAGCCCTTCGCCACCTTCGCCTCCCATCAAAAACTATGCCATCGCCAAGTTTCCCTCCACCTGAAACTCACCGAGACATCGTTCTCCTCCTCGACCCAGTCCTCGCCTCCTCTCCATACTCAGTCGAAGCCGCCTCCATCGCCATCTCCTGTACAACCGCGCCTGTGCCAAGAACCATGAAAATAATTGAGCTCTGTCCCCTTGATGCAACGTGCTCGAGCCACCTTCGTAAAGTCTCAGCTTCTCTGGCCATCACAACCGAGCAGCTCGAGCCCATCGATGCGCCTTCTTACGCCACTGAAAGTAAGTTTATGCTTATGATTAATCTATTGCAAGCCTTTAACTTCGTATGAAATAAGATAAAAATTGTTTGTGGCATGTCCCCTTTCCGACTTGTTTGTTCTTGGCACTGTTTGATCTGTGATACTTTAATGTTGCCTTCGTTGTAACATTGCTGCTTTGAACTGTGGCATTATTCTTGCCTAGTACCAGTCCCTGTTGCCATTCATGCTGATGTAGCAACTTTTGGTATACACTATTTTTGGAATGACCATAATTTGCACCTATTTAGTTTGTATGTGACCTTGTTGTATACTGGTAGGATCTGAATAGAATAGTTAACTTGTGAAGTATCCATAAGAACATTTGGAGCATGCAATGACTCCATAGCCCTGCATTCAAGTTTGCACCCTTTATCTTACTAAACAGCATGTTAAATAATTTACTATTTTGCTTAGTATAATGCTTTTGCAGTTCAGACGCCCTTGCATGTAAGTAAATAAAAATCTATGATTAGTACTAAAGTAACAAAGGATTTGTTTGCTATGACTACGTTTACAGTTTGTCCTTTTCTTCCTACATTAGAAACAAACCAATTTCGCATGCAATAACTTTAAGGTGAAGTAGTCAATGTAGACAAATATTCTAAGGAGAAACTTAAACCATATCCTATGCGTTTCTTTGTTGCCTAATAAGTCTATAGTGGGGTTTTGCTTTGAATCTATCCAATTTATTTTACCTTGCCAGAACTGTCTTATGTACTGGGTAAAACTATGTCTTAAGGCCAACCGTCCCCATCTCTAATGGAAACTGTACATGTTAAGGAAGACTTAAGGGAGAAATCCGCCTTTTTTTGATAAACTTTACGTGATCGGATGCAGACAAAATTACAAGTTGATTTGCTTTCGGGTTATAGTATAGTGCGTCTGCAGTGATCGCCACTGTTTGTTTCGAAAAAAAGAAACTGTACATAAATTAGCAAATATTTCCAATGTAGATAATCTGAACTGTCACTACAATAAAAACTCCATATGTAACTCATTGTAGCTTTGTTGTAGCTTCATGAAATAACCACATGTTGTAATTACCGTAAACATATTTAGAATAAAAAGGAAAAAATTAATAGTATAAAAAATCTGGGAAGGTAGCGGACATGAGAATTGTATATAGAAATAATAACTTAGTCATGCCGCATGTCCACTTGCATGTAGCAATAATAACTTGGTAGAGGAATTTTTTGTTACGGTAACAAATCCTATGGAAACGTGATGCTAGTGAACTATCTACCATTGACTAGTGAATAAAAAATGAATGTGTCATAGGCTACTTTATACTTATCTGGTTATTATTAACAAGAAGCTCTTGCATAGGCTGTGTTGGAGAAAGTGGTCATGAGCTTATGTTAGTTTCCCTAATCTTGCTACTGTCTTAGTAAATGATTTTGGGATCCATGCATAATGGTTTTGTACGAGACTAGTGTATGCATATGCACGTGTTATATATGATTTGCACGTGGTGCATGTGTGTGTTCCATATGTGTGTGTGTGTAAAGGAAAGTGCATAAAGTGGGCGCATGTAGAATATATGTAAATGTACACGATGGTTGTAGTATCTTGATGAATATCCTTAATTTGCCTTGCTTGAAGATGTTCCCTTTTATTATTTGCAGGTACCAACATGTTATTGCATGTCTTCATGTGGGCCCTGTTATTTACTTTGGTTTTTTGTTATCATTCATTTAACTTAGTGTAGCATTCTGTTGCATCAGGCTTCTTCTTACGGAAATGGGTACATGTTTCGTGTGCTACTGACGTGCTTTGTTCCTAATATTTACTAATCTAGATTTTCTGATAGTTCAACGATTGTTATGCTCAAATTATTTAAATATATAGTTGGGATTAAACTAATTATATTTGGTGTTTATCGAAGTTTACCAACTTGAAAAAAGCTTAATCCTGACTTGGGTGTTTTGTGTAATTTTCATGGAATGCTCGGGTCAGGTCCTAAGTGTTCCAGACTTAAAGTATTCAACTCGCAAAACTGGAGAAAAATGCGAAGACGCAAGACGCTTATGTGCGCGCGCTCGACTGAACTGTAAAGCTTTATCTTTTTAAAATTCATGTGTATATTTTACTTTTTCCACTGCATAGTAAAAATTATGTAAAACTCTGATAAATTTATGTATAAAATTTCATTTGTATGATATACTGTTGTCTTCTGTATGTGATTCTGTGTGGTTTATTCTATTAAACCCGGAAGCTAAAATAACTACCCGTCGTTTTGAACGTTTTGAGTTGGTTTAAATACCTACCTTGAGCGGTCAAAAGGGCAGGTCATTACAGTTGGTATTTGAGCTTTGGTTTGACAAAACTTAGCTTATCGGGTTTAAAAACTCATTAGAGATAGGATAGTGATATCCTAGAACAAGTGGAATTGACACAAGAATTACTGTAAAGAGAGTGTATTTTGGGAACATAAATTATTTTGGAATTAAATAAATCGTTTTGAATGCATAATTAATTTTGAAATATAATTTATGATAAGAGTTTCAAGTATTTATTGACGTCGAGATTGGACTATTTAGTATGTGGAGATTTTGCATATACGTCTGATCAATGTATATATGAAGTCCAATGTATATTAGATGGACATTGAATCACACTCTAGTCGCTCGGAGATGATTCTGATGATTGATGCATCATCATCAGAAGATTAATTTCGAGTTTCGAAAGTGGGATGACTATATGGTTCCGATTGAAACGTCGAGAAACACTTGAAACCATGTAGATAAATATTTGAAAATGTTTGGATAAATTCAAATAAAACGTTTTGATAAATATAAGTGGGAACAGGTAAGCGAAATTTGAATAAATACATCTTTGTTGTTTGTAAAGAATAGATTGAATTTGCTAATGATAAATTACTGTGAACTAGTACGGACAAGCGGAGTAAATGAGAAGCATAAATTGAACTTGAAACTAAATTGAGATAATTCGAAATCATTGAGATAAGATTGGGATGGTAATGAATGTTTGAAATATAAATCTATTCCTGCGCACGTGGATGAGTTTTGTTTTGCGTTGTCCCACCGTTATCTTTTTGTTGTTCGATATTCGTGCTTGAATTTTAGAGATTGTATGATTCTTATGCCCCAAATCCTTGAAATGCGTCGACCAAGCTATGGACAATTTGGTTTTTGGAAAAATATTTATTAGAAAATGTTATTTTCAAAAATTGTGGAATCGATTCCAATATTTAGAATATGTATTTAGGGAAATGAAACTAGTTTGAAATATGTATACAGAAATTAGAGTAGCACATTGAAAGATGAAAATATTTTCGAAATAAATTGTTTTAAGAGATTTCGATTATTTGAATTATGTAGCCTTTTCAAATGAGATTTAATATTTAAACCTGAATGGATAAAATTCTATTTTTCGTAAAGAATTCTGAAAATGAAATTTGGAAAGGGAAATTATATGACTATATGAATCTCTTGAAAAATATTATCTTTTGTGTAATTGTTGATATTTCGAAATGATTTGAAATTTATTTTCCTAAAAATTCGATATGGCTTATATATCGAAATGATTTGTAAAGTGTTTTGTAAACATAGAAATTCGACGACTTGAATCCCGAGATTTTGAAAAGATTTGAAAAAAAAAGACGATAATAATACTATTCGAAAGTATTTGAAATTATTATTGCGAAACAATTTATAACTTCGGAATATGAAATAAAATAAACTGATTTACCGCTAAGGTTCGAGTAACCCGTGACTAAAGAAAGGTACAATGTGGGTGTAAGCCCTTGATTGATGATGGTCTGCTCTGGGTCCAGAGAGACATCATTATTCGATATCGATACAAGCGTAGGCCGTGCCTCGTGGCCTTGTCACTGGGAGAAACCTCTCGACTTGGGGACATAAATGTATTATATTATTTATCGTAAAATATTTAAATTTCGAAATGACTATTGGTTTTCTTAAAAAAATCCTGAAGCGAGTATAGTTTGATTTGAAAAGAAATTGTAGTAATTTGAATGATTTGAAAATAAAATCGGGATTTTTGTCGAAGAAATTATTCCGTGCTTTGTTTTTCAAGTATTACTTGCATGATTTTACAAACTTTCCTTTTCGAGGACGAAAAGCTTTAAGGGGGGAGATTGTAACAAACCAGAATTTTGGCAGTCAAATTTTGTAGTTAATTTATTTCAATATTGGGAATTTATATTTTTGTGGATATTTGTTTATGAATTTGAAGTCTAGTTATTTAATTTGGTTTTGATTTGATTTTATAAGTGTGAATCTCAATTTTTAATCTTTGAATATGAATGATATTATTTGAAATTTAACGTTTTTATTATTTCAATATTTGTATAATTTGATTTTATTTTGTTTGATGAGCTATAAACCAATTTATTATATTTGTTTTATAATTTGAATTTTTTTTTAATTTAAGTAGTGTTCTGGAAATTTTAAATACATTTTGTTTGTACTTTGCATTGGATAAATTGATAAACATCTTGGAAGGATATTTGTTATATTAGTTGCTCCTTTTTAAATTGGAAAAAAATATTAAGCACTTGTTCTTGGTGAAATGTTTGTTCACAACACGTGTAAATTTTACTCTGTGTAAATCACCATGCGTCTGATCCCTTAGAAAGCCATCCGTCCCCTTTTTATTCCCTTTTAATAGCCGTGCTCCTCATTCCAGCCAACTAATTTTCCCCAAATTAGCTTCCCAATTTCGATCTATGGCTCCCCGCGAAATCGCGTCTTCCCAAATTGGAGCCACCGCTCTCCCCCTTACCCGTCAGCCCTTCGCCACCTTCGCCTCCCGTCAAAAACTCCGCCATCGCCAAGTCTCCCTCCACCTGAAACCTACCGGGACATCGTTCCCCTCCTCGACCCAGTCCTCGCCTGTGACAAGCCGCCCCGCACCAACCGACATTTACTCCAAATGCGCTGTATACATGTCCAGTTAGCACGGGACGACCGTCAGAAGGGAAGGAAGAAGACGAAGAATCAACAAGGAACCTGTAGAATGTCTCACAGTGCATGGAACAAAATATAATAATAATAACATACTTGATATAAAACAGGTGAGACAGTGCATAAGCTGAAAACAAACTATCATAGCAGCGGAAAATCCAAAGTATAACTTATGATCCAAAGCCAACATTATTACAACTTTTAAAACTGTCTCAAGAGTTAAACAAGAAAGGTACACTACTAATGCCCAAAGTAGTGACCAGCAACGACATAGAGAGAATATCTATACATATCATACGTGGAAGCCTCATGCTCGTCTCCGAATCCGCTACTCGTACATCCCCCAGCTAACCTGTCTCTAGTCTGCTCGTGTGAGCACCCAGAGTAATAAGAAGAGACATAAAACTCTGGATCAGACAAAAAGTCTGGTATGAGCGATAAGCAGCTAAATAGAACAATAACAGGTACACTAAACCAAACCAGAACCTGGACCTGCAACCAAAGAGTTAGCACTACATACTGTACAACACTCTAAGGTGCCACTAGCATATGGTGTACTAGCATACGGGGATGGGTGTGTGCATGTCATAGTGATGGCAAACAAATCGAACATAGCAACCATCCTCACATATCTCACTCAGTGCATAAAGCCTACGATGTCCACCACTGTCAATCACTAGACCCATCGAAGTAGTGACGGTGTTCAACTTGTATAACTACTGCTACTACCAAGCTTACCACATGGAGTCATGACCAAATCTTTACAAATGACCCCACTTCATTGGTCTATAGCCCCTTAGTCATAACTAGGCCACTATGGCCCTGAATCCGTTCACGTACTTCCTACACATAGTGATCCAAAGTTACGGACATCGACAACCCCTTAGCACACGTCCCGCAGCAAAGCCCGACTCATGAAGCCCACTCACTGGTTCCCAACTGGATCCTAAGTTAAAGCTCCTCATTTGAACTTCCTTTGCATCTCGGGTTTTGGTCGAATTTGAGTTGGTTTTCAGAAGAGTCGTCGCGTAGTAGTAATAGCATGTGTACAGTTCGGTTCGGTGTTCCCCTTCTGGCCTGGTTCGGTTCGGTGTACTCTTGCTCCATCGGTTCGGTTCGGATGCTTTGTGTCTGGTTCGGTGGTTGCTCCCTCCTAGATGTCCCGATCCGATCCGGTGCTTCGGTCCAACTCCAGCTCCAAGCTAGGTCCTCCGATCCGATCCCTATGCTCTTGCCCCCCATCCGATCCCTATTAGTCTTTCCGATCCGATCCCCTTTGGTTTCTCTCCGATCCAATCCCCTTCAGTTTCTCTCCGATCCGATCCCCAACTCCAGTTCTAAGAAAATGGCCTTCCTTCTCGCCAAGCCTCTTATGCTAAGTTCCAATCCGAATCGAGTCCTCTTACCCAGTTCTCCTATCCGATCCAAGCCCAATTATCCGATCCGATCCAGTTCAGAACCCTGCATATTTCCTGTGACTTTCCAGCGACTGTTTTATGCCATAAGACGGCGTTTTCGACCAATCTAACAGTTCTAATCAATCACAAAACATACCATACAGTCATAGCAACATAGGGAATCAACCATAGGCATCAAAACAACAACCATAGCATGTAATTTGGATCAAACCTACCCAAAATCCCATATTTTCCCTTAAGCATGTTCAGGCAAAACTAATGATATGATTAGCAAAACTTAACGAAATTAACCCAAATTCATATCAGAGGTCTAAAACATTATTTAAGAATTTATAAATATTTTTCCAGAATTTATTAATGTATAAATTCGCTAATCTTCACTAATTACCCTTAACTAACCTTAATTAGTGAGGAACTATGCAAATCACTCACCTTGGCCACAACTAAAACCTTTAGAACTGAAATTCTACTGTTTGGGCGTGAATACCAATGCAACACAGTAGCTCTACTACTGATTTGGTGAAGATCTTCCTTGATTTGATGTTGATTAAGCCAAAACTTGATTAGAAGTTGATTTGGGTGTTTTTAAATGATGGAGGCCATTGTTAGGGTTTCAAGAATGGAAGTGGCGGGTGAAGAAATGTTTTCTAACCCTAATCAGCCCCTATACATCTCTAATCCCGAAATGGGTCATGGGCCCTCTTGCTAATCACCCGAGTTAGGCCCGGTTAAGCTGTTTTTCACCTTCTAAACCTTGTTTCAGCCATATCTCCCAAACGGTGAGTCCGTTTGGCTATTGTGACCACTCTACGGAAAGGTAAACCATCATCTGGAGCCAGTGGAAGTGGTTTCAGATCAAAATTTCTTTCCAGTCAAAAGTTATGGCCAAAACAGTACCAGCTAGGGGCAAAATGGTCATTTAAAAATTGGGAAAAATCATGAACATGGGAAATGACCCCAATAGTCGTTTCCCAAAGTTACATGACCATACGCCTTCATATAAGAAAGAAATAAATATTCTATGATCTTCCGATGCGTAGAATGCGGGTTGTTACATTCTTCCCCCCTTAAAAATTTCGTCCCCGAAATTCCCTAACTAAAACACACAAAAGGGTCCCGCATGCTTATCATCCATAAAACAACTATCAAACATGCAAAACAAGTCTATCCTAGCATGCGGAATAACTAAATTACGAAGTAAATCTTACGAGGCAAAGAGTTCTGGATACGTTTTCCTAATGCTCTCCTCTATCTCCCAAGTACAGTCATTCTTATTCTTGCCCCACTGAACCTTGACTAGCTTCACCGCCTTCCTTCGAAGTCGCTTCGTATCGTGCTCGACAATACGAGTTGGCTTTCGGTTCCCAACCGCCTCGGGTTCCACTTCGAAGTCCTCTAACTGATCAGGTGAAATAGTCATATCTGGGTCGTGCACGAACTTCCTTAGCTGGGAAACATAATATGTTATGAACTCCCGCCATCTTTTCAGGTAAGTTAACTCTATACGCCAAATTCCCAACTTGCTCGAGAACTGGGAATGGGCCAACAAATCTTGGTGCCAACTTGCCTCTCCTGCCAAATCGTATCACGCTCTTCAATGGAGAAACCTTGACAAACACCAAGTCACCAATGGAGAATTTTAAGTCTTTTCTCCTCTTGTCAGCATAACTCTTCTGCCTATCTTGGGCAGCCTTCATCCGTTGTTGAATGATCTTAATCTTATCTGAAGTTTCCCTCACCACATCTGGTCCAAGCATAAACTTCTCGCCAGTCTCTATCCAACATGATGGTGAGTTGCACGGTCTTCCGTACAAAGCTTCATATGGAGCCATATCGATACTGGATTGGTAGCTATTATTATATGCAAACTCTACTAGATGCAAATGGTCATCCCATGATCCACCAAAATCCAATATACAAGCTCTCAAGAGATCTTCCAATATACGATTCACCCTCTCTGTCTGACCATCAGTTTGAGGATGATACGCGGTACTGAGATGTAGTTCCGACCCTAGAGCCTCTTGTAAGCTCTTCCAAAACCCACTAGTAAACAACGGGTCTCGGTCACTCACAATGCTTTTAGGTACTCCATGAAATCTCACTACCCACTTCATATACAATTCTACTAACCTAGCTGCCGTTCTGGTCGACCTGACTAGTATAAATCTGACACTCTTAGTCAATCGATCCACAATTACCCAAATGCTATCATGTCCCGATCTAGTCCTTGGTAAACCATCAATGAAATCTATTGAGACTTGCTCTCATTTTCATTCTGGAATTTCTAATGGTTGTAACAGACCACTAGGCTTCTTTTGCTCGGCTTTAACTAGCTGGCAATTCATGCACTTGGATATAAACTTCCCAACGTCTCTTTTCATCCCTTCCCAGTAGTAAGTCTGTTTCATGTCTCGATACATCTTATCACCACCGGGGTGTATAGTCAGTTTTGAGTGATGACATTCTCTAAGCACTTCATCTCTCAAACCATTCACGTTGGGTACAACTAGTCTTCCATTCTTTTGAAGCCATCCTTCTCGATCAAGCCCATACAAATTCATCTCCTCACCGTCGATGTTCATCTCTAACTTGGAGATGATTTCCAATAAATTAGGATCATCCCTCTGACTGGAACCAATCCGCTCAATCAAGGTGGGTCTGATCGTCAAACTAGCTAACATCTCTGGATCCAATTCGCACTTTGGTCTAAAATCATACCTTGCGATATACTCCAGTTGCTTCCATTCAAGAAATATAGCCCCTAAACTGGCATATATCCTACTCAAGGCATCGGCGACTGCATTACCTTTCCCAGGTGTATATGCGATATCAAAATCATACGAAGCCAAGAACTCTAACCATCTCTGCTGACGGAGATTCAGATCCTTCTGAGAGAAGAGATACTTTAACGATTTATGATCGGTAAACAACTCAAATCTCTCTCCCAAGAGATAATGTCTCCACATCTTCAATGCGAACACAATCGCTGCCAGTTCCAAATCATGGGTAGGGTACTTCTTCTCATGCGGCTTTAGTTGCCGACTAGCATAAGCTATAACCCTACCTCCTTGCATCAATACAACACCTAGTCCGGTATCACAAGCATCCGTGTATACCGACATTTCTTCATTCCCTCTAGGAATGACTAACACTGGCGCACGCGTCAACTTTTCTTTTAGACTCTTGAATGCATTCTCACACACTCCGTCCCAGACGAAGGCTTGATTCTTCTTAGTCAACTGAGTCAACGGTGCTGCTATCTTGGAGAAGTTCTGAATAAACTTACAATAATATCCAGCTAACCCCAAGAAGCTTCTTACGTCTGTTGCATTCTTGGGCATAGGCCAATCCTGTACCGTAGCCACCTTCGTAGGGTCCACGGCAATACCATTCTCTGAAACAACATGGCCCAAGAATCTCACTTCCCTCCTCCAGAAGTGACACTTAGAAAACTTTGCTTTCAACTGGTGTTTTCTCAACACCTCCATCACTATTCTTAAATGTTCATTGTGTTCTTCCTCTGTCCTCGAATAGACCAAAATGTCATCCACGAACACAAGGACAAACTTATTTAACTGATCTTTGAATACCCTATTCATAAGATCCACAAAATATGCTGGGGCATTGGTCAGCCCGAATGGCATGACCAACCACTCATAAAACCCAGACGGCGTCCGAAATGTCGTTTTAGCTATACTCTCAGCTTCCACTCTAAGCTGATGAAAACTTGTCGCGAGATCCAACTGAGAAAATACTCTCGCGCCACTCAACTGACCAAACAAATCATCTATCCGCGGTAGAGGATACTTATTCTTCCTCGTCACTTTATTCAACTCGCGGTAGTCTACACATAAACGAAGGGAACCATCCACCTTGGTAGCAAACACAACTGGTGCTCCCCATTCAGAAACACTCCTTCTGATAAATCCCTTCTTCAAAAGATTGCTGACTTGCACCCCGAGCTCTCGTTGCTCCCTTGGTGCCATACGACGAAGTGGCATCACTATAGGTCTGACATCTTTCACTAAATCAATACGGAACTCAATCTCTCGGTGTGGTGGAAGCCCGGTCATTTCCTCGAAAACGTCCGGATACTGGCCAACCACGGGTAAACCTGACAACTCACTATGCGGGATGTCGAGGGAATTTAGAAAACTAGCCATTACCCCATCACCGGGTAGACCACCAAACACTACCCTCCGCCCATCATCCGCCCTAGCTGTCACCGAAAAGCCCTCACAGTCTACTACCACCCCGTACCTGTGGAGCCAATCGACTCCCAAAATAATGCCAAACCCAGTAAAGCCCAAAACAAAGCAATCACAAACAAACATGCATCCATGACTCGATAAGACCACATTACGACAAATCATGCTAAGGCTAGTCGAACCACCAATCGGGTTCGTCACTACTAAAGGTATATCGACAATCTCGGGTTCCAATCCTAATATATCTACCAGGTCACTAGATATGAAAGAACTGGAAGCCCCGGTATCAAACAAAACTCTTACTGGAACATCATAAATAGAAAGCATGCCTTGAATGACGACATTCTTTCCCTTCTCCGCCGCTGTTGGGGCATTCGACGAAGAAGGAATAGCATTAAGGGCATATGCTTTCACCATCTGCTTTTCTTTAGGGGGTTGCGGACACTTGCCCTTGTGATGCCCCACTTGGCCACAGTTGAAGCACTTCCTATCCGCTGGCCCGACAATTACTAGCATAATGGCCCTTCTTACCACAGCTGAAGCACTCAACATCTTTCTTATTCTTCTTCTGGCCATCCTTGTTCTGGTTCTGCTTCCTCTTATTCTGAGAACCACTCTTGCCTCCACCACTTGCCTGTGGTTTTGGCTCCTCTGCAAATGCAACCTCAGTCTTTGACTTAGGGTAAAGACTCTCTGATCTCAAAAGCTTTCCTAACAATCGATTCAAAAGTCTCATCGATGTGGTTAATGAGCCTTTCCCCCAAGTACTGATCCAAGCCAGTTATGAACTTCTCGTTCTTCTTCTCGGTAGTATCAATAAGAGATAACCCATATTTCGACAAAGTGTCGAATTCAGCAATATACTCTGAGACAGCTCTGCCATTCTGCTTGAGCTCCAAAAATTTCTTAAACAACACTGATTTCTGAGCAGCTGGAATGAACTTCTCACTAAAGCGAGCCTTAAACTGCTCCCAAGTAATCTGATCCTCTGGAGTGACTGTCTTAATAGCATTCCACCAATTCATCGCTCGCCCTTGCAGCTGATGAGACACTAACCTTCTCTTCATCGCATCCTCGATACCCAAGTTGTCGAAGATACGATCACAGCTATCCAACCAATCCTGAACATCCGTGGCCGACTCCGTTCCGTGGAACGGCTTCCCACCAAGGTTAGTGTAATTCTTGCATAGCTTGGCGAAATCGACCCTAGGCGCCTGCACTATTGGACCACCACCATTACCAGCATTGGGAGCTGCCCCTTGCACATCCCTAAGCATGTCTCTCATGAGGTCAGTAAACATCGCCCTCATGTCAGAAGCATTCCCATTATTGGCTCCTCTACCAGCATGTAATGACCCGCGTTGGCAGAGGTATTATGATTAATTTATTTTATTATATCAATGGTGATATAGTGAATTTAATGGTCGTGGAATTAAATAATGGTGAATATTTAATTAAAATAATAATTAAATAATATATTTAATTCTGAAATAAACAGAATTGGCTGAAAGGGCGATATAGTGTGAACTGGATCATCTGTGATATTTAATTCAGTTTAGAATTTGAATTAAAATAACGAATATATTATATAAACGACAGTTTGAACGTAGAATTATAATATAATTAATATCGAGCTTGAAATGGCGCTGCAGTTCGTAAATTGGCGATTTGAACTTCAACTGAATGTACAGGATCCGTTTTAAACCGGATTTCTGTGAAACAAGAAACGTATGGAGCTGGTGGAGTATATCTTTCTAGTGGAAGAGAAAAATCAGAATTTCGTCGTTTAGATTTTGATTTATGTCCAAATCAAATTTCAGAATAGTCGCTATAGAATCGTTTATCGACCGTAACGGTTTATTCGATATAACTAGAGATCGGGTTTGAATTTAAACAAGGTTCTTTTGAAACATAACGATAATTTAATTTTTGGAATTTTACTGTAATTTTTAATAAATTAAATAAGCAACTTTTTATTTGAAGTATTTCGTACCCTGAAATCAACATTTTGAAGTTTCAAAATATGAGTCCACCTACCGGTATTTTT
Source organism: Allium sativum (assembly GCA_030737875.1). Classification (NCBI taxonomy): domain Eukaryota; kingdom Viridiplantae; phylum Streptophyta; class Magnoliopsida; order Asparagales; family Amaryllidaceae; genus Allium; species Allium sativum. The sequence goes on along the minus strand of CM060915.1, from coordinate 43,604,297 downwards.
ATATTTTTGGGATCGTGGGACATCGCTCATCTCACTGGTATTTTTATTTCTGTCTGCTGCAGTTCGTACTCGAATGGAGTTTACGAAATGGATTCAGATATTTTCTTAAATAATTTAAACCCACACGTTGCCTATCCATTAGACTAAGTGGTCATCACCATTCCACACACCTGTTGTTTTAACCGCAAGTTCTTATGGTTTCAAACCAAAAACATGGAAAGTTTTCCTCCACAAAACTATCCAACCCTTACCCTATAAAGTATGCGCCTGTACTCTTAAAACCCTTTCTTTGAAAACCCACAAACGAGCCGCCACGAGAAAACACAGCAGGAAAACTCAATCAAAGAAAATTTCCAAACGAATCCAATAAAATCTCTAAATTCATGAGACCGATATTTTTGAGTTCCTTAGTTCGTTCTCTTCCTTTCTATGTCGGTTTTGTTTAATGCGATGGCAAATTGTTCGCTGCCAAAAATCAGGGCGTGAGCTAGGTTCAACCTAGGCGAAGTTAGAAGCGTTAATTCGCGATTTGGATGTTATAATGGTGATGGTGATATCAATTAGCACTGAGTTGAATGGTTGTGGGGATTTTCGAGTTATTAAGGTTCGGTGGGTTCTCTGTGATGCGTGCGATGTCTGGGAATTTCGTTTTGTTCCTGGTGATCGAATGTGGCAATAGTAGTATGAGGGAAGATATTGACTACAGGGTTTCAATCGTGGGATGAGAGGTACCGTGTTCCATGCATGGACTGGGAGGTGATGAGTTGTGTTTGCAGTAGCGTTGGAGCTATAGCCGAGTCTGATAGTCATAGGAGAGCCGGAGTTTGTAGTTTTGGTGATGATAGTTTGTGTTTTCACGCATGAATGGAGGGATGGGAGCTTCTGCGGGTAGCGGCTATGGCCTTTTGAACCTTCGGTTTCCTGTATGGCTGTATCCGCGTTTGGAGAAGAAACAATCAAGGGAGGCGGGTTTGGTTTCAGCAAGGCGTATGGGCCTGTTTCAATAAATTTGTAAGGCCCAGTTATTTAAAAAGGAAGAACAAAATAAAAGGAGCAGCGTGTTATTTTTGAGGAAGATACTATTTATTACAGTAGTGTTTGATAATTGTTGTGGGCCGATTGGAAAGAAAAGGAGTACTGTTTGCATGCGTTGAATATGGGGACCCCCATAACAAGACGTCGGTTTCGAAAAACAATGGTATGCAGCTGTCATGAAGGTTGCGAATTTGTTTTTATCTGTATATGGGAAAGGCTATTCGCAGTGAATGTACATGGGATGAGTGGTCGAGTGGGTGAAGATGTCAGAATTCTGAACGGTCAGATCCGTTGGAATCATATGGACGAGAGCTACCCAATGGAACAGACCGGGAGGGAATTCGACCTTGTTACAATTTATGGCGAAATAAATTGTCCGTCTGAATCAAATAACGCAAACCGTTATTCAACGATTAACGCGCGATGTGAGTAAATCTCACTAACTTTGAACAGTTTATAATTTCATGTTATATTTTTAGAACTGTTAGATATTGGCTGATACTGTATGTTGACTGTTTGATTGAACTGCTAGTCAGTTGATTTAATTTCTATATTGATTCTGTTTAACAGAATATATCATATGGAACTGAAAGTGATGTTATCTATATTGTTTAACATCTGTGATGCAGGGAAACAGGTTGGAGGAATCCAACTGGATTCCTCAACATTTATTTTACTGTTTTCATATATTGTGATATATGATGTGTTATATAATCTGTTATGGATTATGTGTGTTGGAATGATATTGATCATTGTTATACGATATTTTAAATATCATAAGAAACCCTGGGATGTAAAAAGAAGTATTTCAATGTATATTGAAATAAAGGAATTTTATAAAATCACAGGATTTTATAAAAGGGATTATTTATAAAACGAACACGGTTTTATAAAAGGGATATTTATTTAGAAAATAAATAGAAGTTATAAATAGGAAATATTTGTAACGGTAAATAGAAGTTATAAATAGGAAATATTTGTAACGGTAAATAGAAGTTATAAATAGGAAATATTTGTAACGGTAAATAGAAGTTATAAATAGGATATATTTGTAACGGTAAGTAAACGTTATAAAAAGGAAATAGTTGTAATGGAAAACGTAGTTTATCAAAAGAAGTTAATCGATGTTAGTTAATCGATTAGTGATAAAAGTAAAGGAGTTAATCGATGTTAGTTTAATCGATTTGAGTTAAAGTAAAGAAGTTAATCGATGTTAGTTAATCGATTAGTGATAAAAGTAAAGGAGTTAATCGATGTTAGTTTAATCGATTTGAGTTAAAGTAAAGGAGTTAATCGATGTTAGTTTAATCGATTTGAGTTAAAGTAAAGAAGTTAATCGATGTTAGTTTAATCGATTTGAGTTAAAGTAAAGAAGTTAATCGATGTTAGTTTAATCGATTTGAGTTAAAGTAAAAGAAGTTAATCAATGTTAGTTAATCGATTAGAGAATAAAGTTGAAAGGAGATAATCGATGTTAGTTTAATCGATTTGAATAGAAGCAAATGAGTTTAATCGAATATAGTTATTCGAATTGAAGCGGAAGAGTTAATCGAATATAGTTATTCGAATAGAAGCAAAAGAGTTAAATCGAATATAGTTATTCGAATAGAAAGTAAAAGGAATTATCGAATATAGTTTATTCGAAAAGAGTAAGTGAATTGAGTAAATCAATAGCATTAGTCAAACAGAGTTAACCCAATAGTGTTAGTCCAATAGAGTAAATTGATAGGGGTTAGTCCAATAGAGTTAATTGATAAGAGTCAATCGAATATAGTTATTCGAAGGAGGATTAAGTAAGGAAGATAGTAAAAGGAATATACAGTGAATTTTGCCTATTTCAAAGTTAGAAATGTTGTTCAGTTAAGGTCTGAGAGGTAGTTCTACCCCAACTTGATTGGCTTCGTTTTTAACTAAGGAATAGTTAAGGTTCGACAGTAAAGGAAATGGTTGAATTGGCATCGCGATGGTTTGTTTAAACATCTGTCTAAGTCCAATGAAGAAGCTTTGGAAATGTTTTCCAAATAAGAAACCAGAAATGTTTTCTAATAAAGAAACAAAGAAATGGAAATGTTTTCCATTGTTAATAACGTATATTTTTCCCAATTTAGAAAATAAGGAATATTGAACGTAGGGAAACAGGAGATAAGTAAATTAATGAACTAAAGAGATAAATGTTGAATGATGTTTGATCGATATAAATTTCCATTTGGAAATAATATCGTTGTTTGCACACCTATTTTTATTCGATAGTTAAATCATAGACTATCGAAGTTTTGACCATTTTAACGTTGTTAATATGGAGACACCGGTTGGATTATTATCCAAAGAACCACTCTGTATTGGCATAAGCGTTGCGAATCATATATGCCAAAGGAAATTGAAGACGGAGTTATGCAAGGGCTATCCTGTTTACAGAATAGTGCCTTCGGTTCATCCTGTTCCTGGGTGACTTGTATGGACGGATGTCTGACAGAGTATTTCCAGACGATCACGTATATTGATTTCTCCAACTGTACCAAGAGTGGAAGCGGAGAAGGAAACTTCTTTTAGCTAACGCGTAATGTATGGTTGAGGACGTCAATCGGTGATTTGATGGATTTGACGATGTGGCATTCAAAGTGAATCTGGTATGATGATAAAGCGTAGCTTCTAGCCTCATCATCCGGTAAATGACAGAAATCGGGCAGGCAGCATGGCTAAGTCGGTCGCACCGAAGTAGGGTGTATAATCACCTGATCTAGAGTTTCATTCATTTCTAAAAATCTATTGTTGATGCTGTCCCATTCGGGAAACGGTTGCTGATCCCAACTGTTGGTGATATACATTCGATACACTCAAGCGAAATGAGTGGTCGGTCATGTGTGGCCGGGTTGCAAGATGTTCTTGTTGAACCCAGTGTATTCCTCTCTAGAGGTACACGAGCGAAAGGTGGATCCATACCTTGTCATAGTTGGAAATCCATTACCCAATACGTGCTTGCGGTTTTGATTGTATACTATATATGTAGAACGTGAGATGAAAGCGTTTCTGCTAGATGATTATATATATACTGTGGTTGATAGACATTATTATAATATCAAAAGGTTTTTGATATAAAGATATTTTGGATTCTCATAAGGGAAAAACCCGTTCCGTTATGCGGCGTGGTCTTATGAGATATCATTTACTTTTTCAACTGTTTTAAACTGTTTTACTCATACCAGTCCCATGACTGACCCGGAGTTTACTTTGTTGTTTCCCTAAACTCTTGGGTGCCTAAATTTGTACGGGCAGTCAAGTAGTCGGGATTTACAGATATACTGGAAGAGCTTGGAGCAGGAGGCTTCAGGATCATATAGCTATAGTTTATTTCCGCTGTGTTGTAAGTGCTGTACTTTGATAATGATATGTATATTCAAGTACCAAGTTTGTATTTCAAAGTTATGTTATGAAATATATTTATTCGTTCCGCTGTGAGATTCGTGTTACTCTGATGTTGTGTTCTTCTTCTTCTTCTATTCTAATTTTCTATCTTATCTTTCCTCACCCTCTAATTTCTTTCACTAATTACCAGGATTTCCGACGGTTTGGTTATCGACGTCGTGCTTACGTCGATAACCAAAGTCGCTGAAAATCCGGGTCGTTACAGTTGGTATCAGAGCTTAAGTTAAGAATTACTTGGCTCTGTGGCGTGACTCGGTAGAGATAGGGTTAGTAATACCCTAGACTGAGATTGAGTGTATATATACGAGTGAACGTATTTGTTATTGATATAAAAATTTGTTTTATATTGTGGAGATTCATTGGTTGAGTCGTTTATGAGTTCTGGTCGATCAGTTTGATCCACTGTATCGGTAGGAGTTACTAAACACTTAAATACGATGAACCATCATGGTATGTTTTGAAAGATGGTAAATGAAAATAAGTTTACCCAAAGTATATTTTGATAGTATATTGGATATATTGGTTGTGATTATAATCGAGTAAGATTATAAATTAAAATGGTTATGTAAATAACCAATCAGAATTCATATAAGTGAAATACGTGAAATCAGATGAGTTAAATCTGAAATTTAAACCAGAAATCGAATTAAAATTCTGGAAAGTTGGATAAGTGTTTGTAAATGGATTTTGGATTAAAAATAAGGAAAATTTAACATCCTAGGAGATTTCAAATTATTTTACAAGCAGTGTGAATTATATTTTTGAAATGAATTTCAAAGTGGAAATGTTTAAAAATGGTTTTATAGTATTGAACTCACTTCGATCGCTGGAAAATAGATTCTGATGATGACAGCTGCATCATCAGTATTCATTTTCGAGTTGTAAGTGACGAATTACTACCAGAGATACTTTTTTGAATTTGTTTTGGGAAAGACAAGTTGTGTTGAATTTCAAAATGGGATTTATAATATGGAATTTGAAATTTTAAATAGATTTGAAATATCTGCTTGTTTTAAAGGAAATAAAACGAGAAGTTCCTTTATAAACGAAGTTTATAAAAAGTTCTTTTATAAACGAAGTTTATAAATGAAGTGAAGAGAATTATCATTGGATAATTCAGAAATAAAAATACAAGTGTGAAATTGAAAGGGAAATCTATTTTCCAAAGGTAGAAATATCGATTTCAAAAAGGAATTGAAATCGGGACTTATTTAAAGGAATTTGAAGAAAGGAAGTTCAAACATAGGATTTGAATATAGAAAATTCAAAGGGGATTTGAATATAGAAATTCAAATGAGATTTGAATAAAGAGGATTTAAATAAGGGAAAATTGAATATAGAATTCATATAGAGTAATAATGAAATTTGAATGTAGAGGATTCAAATAGAATTGAAAAGGAAATTTGAATAAAGAAGATTCAAATAGAATTGAAATGAAATTAAAATATAAAATTTAAATAAGAGATTTGAAATGAAATTCAAGTATAGAATTTGAATAAGAGAATCGAAATGGAATTTGAATATAGGAAATTCAAATAAAATTGAAATGGAAATCAATTTGTTGATAAACAAGTTAACATATATTTGAACATGTTATACTCAAATATGAAGGTGAAATGGGAAAACAAGTAAATTGAAAATCACTTAACGAACTAAGTTAAAATGATTGGATTAAGTTGAAATGAATTAGAAATGTATAAATATACATGGGATATGTATGGATAAGGTATGAAGGTATATAAATAGAATGCCCGACGGAAAGGTATGTATTTAATTCATATATATGAGATTTTATGCGCCGTATCGGCTAGCCGCTTGGCTTTTCTTTTTCTTTTTGATTGGAGAAGGCCTGTGTGGCAGTTTGGGGATTTTCCCGATGCTCCCGGTACAAAGGAGGTTATGGCGAATTTTTCCGGGAATTTAAGGAGTTAGAATATTTTTAAGATAATTGATAGTTAGAAATCAACGTATCGATATGTATAGAAGTCGATAAGGAAACGAACTTAGAATTAGAATAGTATAATCAAAAAGAAGACCAAGAATAAAATCTAGTAAGAATAGAAAGAGGAAGCGTATACGTGTTTAGAAGTGAATAATTAGTTGTATAGTATTGATTATTCGAGTAAGTAGTCATATCTGTTTTGACGTTATAAATGTTATTCAGTCAAGGTCTGAGAGGTAGTTATACCCCAACTTGATTGATTTCATTATTAACAAATGAACAGTAAGATTTCAGGCTCGAAGATCGATGTTGAATAAGAGTTATTTGAATATAGTATTTGGGTGGTCGTAACGATGTTTTATACAACATCCGTTTTAACCCGAATAAGTGTAAGCTTGGAAATATAATAAAGAATATTTCCTAAGTATAGAAATAAACGAGATCGGAAAAGAGATAAGTAATTGTAATATTTTCCAATTATAAATAGCATATATTTTCTAAAGTTTAGAAAATAAAGGAAGGCGATATTCGGAAATGTTTTCCAAATAACGTAAAAGGCCAAATATGGTTATTGCAAATATTTGGTAAACAAATATTGATAAAGAAATAGAGGAGTGATTTAACTAAGGGAATATTGAGAAGGGCTCAGTGACATGTTCAAAAGGAAAATTTGATTTTTGAAAAAATAAACTGTTTGAAAACTCCCTGGGAAAGACTGTTTGAATTAAAAACAAATTTAACAGAAATTTGTGAAAGCAAAATTTGAATTAAAGTAAAGCCAGTAAAGTGGTAACTAAGATTGAATTAGAATGATATCAAGACAAATGGGATTGTGAGATTCGTATTTGAAGTGTGATGTGATAATCAAGTTAAGAGTTGGGAATCGAGAAGAAACTCGAGTTAAAATAATATTTGGCTCGGATATAAGTGAATGGTTGTGTCGTGGGAAAAAAAAAGCAGATTGGGTTTGATTGGGGTAACTCTTGTATATGCTGAGTTGATAGAATATGGAAGTGACAGAGTTGATATGTCCGACAAAAAGGTACAAATTTATATTTCATACGATTTGAGATGTTGATAAGCCGAATTGGCAAGCCGTTTGGCTGTTTGATTTCCTTTTGGGTTGGAGATCGCCCAGAGAGGCAAGTTGGAGTTTGAGATATTAACCAGTACGAAGGAGGTGCGGGCGAAATTTTTCGAAGAGTTAAGGCGTTAGAAAATTTTCAAGATCTTTGGAAATTTTCGTTGATAAGAATTAATTAATATTTAATAAAAATTAAATTGGTTCAGTTGAAACTGAAGTTAAGAAGTGAACAATTATGTTCTAACCAATCGATAGGGTCGTCCCCTACCTTTTAGCAATTTCGAGGACGAAATTATTTTAAGTGGGGAAGATTGTAATGACCCGCGTTGGCAGAGGTATTATGATTAATTTATTTTATTATATCAATGGTGATATAGTGAATTTAATGGTCGTGGAATTAAATAATGGTGAATATTTAATTAAAATAATAATTAAATAATATATTTAATTCTGAAATAAACAGAATTGGCTGAAAGGGCGATATAGTGTGAACTGGATCATCTGTGATATTTAATTCAGTTTAGAATTTGAATTAAAATAACGAATATATTATATAAACGACAGTTTGAACGTAGAATTATAATATAATTAATATCGAGCTTGAAATGGCGCTGCAGTTCGTAAATTGGCGATTTGAACTTCAACTGAATGTACAGGATCCGTTTTAAACCGGATTTCTGTGAAACAAGAAATGTATGGAGCTGGTGGAGTATATCTTTCTAGTGGAAGAGAAAAATCAGAATTTCGTCGTTTAGATTTTGATTTATGTCCAAATCAAATTTCAGAATAGTCGCTATAGAATCGTTTATCGACCGTAACGGTTTATTCGATATAACTAGAGATCGGGTTTGAATTTAAACAAGGTTCTTTTGAAACATAACGATAATTTAATTTTTGGAATTTTACTGTAATTTTTAATAAATTAAATAAGCAACTTTTTATTTGAAGTATTTCGTACCCTGAAATCAACATTTTGAAGTTTCAAAATATGAGTCCACCTACCGGTATTTTTATATTTTTGGGATCGTGGGACATCGCTCATCTCACTGGTATTTTTATTTCTGTCTGCTGCAGTTCGTACTCGAATGGAGTTTACGAAATGGATTCAGATATTTTCTTAAATAATTTAAACCCACACGTTGCCTATCCATTAGACTAAGTGGTCATCACCATTCCACACACCTGTTGTTTTAACCGCAAGTTCTTATGGTTTCAAACCAAAAACATGGAAAGTTTTCCTCCACAAAACTATCCAACCCTTACCCTATAAAGTATGCGCCTGTACTCTTAAAACCCTTTCTTTGAAAACCCACAAACGAGCCGCCACGAGAAAACACAGCAGGAAAACTCAATCAAAGAAAATTTCCAAACGAATCCAATAAAATCTCTAAATTCATGAGACCGATATTTTTGAGTTCCTTAGTTCGTTCTCTTCCTTTCTATGTCGGTTTTGTTTAATGCGATGGCAAATTGTTCGCTACCAAAAATCAGGGCGTGAGCTAGGTTCAACCTAGGCGAAGTTAGAAGCGTTAATTCGCGATTTGGATGTTATAATGGTGATGGTGATATCAATTAGCACTGAGTTGAATGGTTGTGGGGATTTTCGAGTTATTAAGGTTCGGTGGGTTCTCTGTGATGCGTGCGATGTCTGGGAATTTCGTTTTGTTCCTGGTGATCGAATGTGGCAATAGTAGTATGAGGGAAGATATTGACTACAGGGTTTCAATCGTGGGATGAGAGGTACCGTGTTCCATGCATGGACTGGGAGGTGATGAGTTGTGTTTGCAGTAGCGTTGGAGCTATAGCCGAGTCTGATAGTCATAGGAGAGCCGGAGTTTGTAGTTTTGGTGATGATAGTTTGTGTTTTCACGCATGAATGGAGGGATGGGAGCTTCTGCGGGTAGCGGCTATGGCCTTTTGAACCTTCGGTTTCCTGTATGGCTGTATCCGCGTTTGGAGAAGAAACAATCAAGGGAGGCGGGTTTGGTTTCAGCAAGGCGTATGGGCCTGTTTCAATAAATTTGTAAGGCCCAGTTATTTAAAAAGGAAGAACAAAATAAAAGGAGCAGCGTGTTATTTTTGAGGAAGATACTATTTATTACAGTAGTGTTTGATAATTGTTGTGGGCCGATTGGAAAGAAAAGGAGTACTGTTTGCATGCGTTGAATATGGGGACCCCCATAACAAGACGTCGGTTTCGAAAAACAATGGTATGCAGCTGTCATGAAGGTTGCGAATTTGTTTTTATCTGTATATGGGAAAGGCTATTCGCAGTGAATGTACATGGGATGAGTGGTCGAGTGGGTGAAGATGTCAGAATTCTGAACGGTCAGATCCGTTGGAATCATATGGACGAGAGCTACCCAATGGAACAGACCGGGAGGGAATTCGACCTTGTTACAATTTATGGCGAAATAAATTGTCCGTCTGAATCAAATAACGCAAACCGTTATTCAACGATTAACGCGCGATGTGAGTAAATCTCACTAACTTTGAACAGTTTATAATTTCATGTTATATTTTTAGAACTGTTAGATATTGGCTGATACTGTATGTTGACTGTTTGATTGAACTGCTAGTCAGTTGATTTAATTTCTATATTGATTCTGTTTAACAGAATATATCATATGGAACTGAAAGTGATGTTATCTATATTGTTTAACATCTGTGATGCAGGGAAACAGGTTGGAGGAATCCAACTGGATTCCTCAACATTTATTTTACTGTTTTCATATATTGTGATATATGATGTGTTATATAATCTGTTATGGATTATGTGTGTTGGAATGATATTGATCATTGTTATACGATATTTTAAATATCATAAGAAACCCTGGGATGTAAAAAGAAGTATTTCAATGTATATTGAAATAAAGGAATTTTATAAAATCACAGGATTTTATAAAAGGGATTATTTATAAAACGAACACGGTTTTATAAAAGGGATATTTATTTAGAAAATAAATAGAAGTTATAAATAGGAAATATTTGTAACGGTAAATAGAAGTTATAAATAGGAAATATTTGTAACGGTAAATAGAAGTTATAAATAGGAAATATTTGTAACGGTAAATAGAAGTTATAAATAGGATATATTTGTAACGGTAAGTAAACGTTATAAAAAGGAAATAGTTGTAATGGAAAACGTAGTTTATCAAAAGAAGTTAATCGATGTTAGTTAATCGATTAGTGATAAAAGTAAAGGAGTTAATCGATGTTAGTTTAATCGATTTGAGTTAAAGTAAAGAAGTTAATCGATGTTAGTTAATCGATTAGTGATAAAAGTAAAGGAGTTAATCGATGTTAGTTTAATCGATTTGAGTTAAAGTAAAGGAGTTAATCGATGTTAGTTTAATCGATTTGAGTTAAAGTAAAGAAGTTAATCGATGTTAGTTTAATCGATTGAGTTAAAGTAAAGAAGTTAATCGATGTTAGTTTAATCGATTTGAGTTAAAGTAAAGAAGTTAATCGATGTTAGTTTAATCGATTTGAGTTAAAGTAAAAGAAGTTAATCGATGTTAGTTAATCGATTAGAGAATAAAGTTGAAAGGAGATAATCGATGTTAGTTTAATCGATTTGAATAGAAGCAAATGAGTTTAATCGAATATAGTTATTCGAATTGAAGCGGAAGAGTTAATCGAATATAGTTATTCGAATAGAAGCAAAAGAGTTAAATCGAATATAGTTATTCGAATAGAAAGTAAAAGGAATTATCGAATATAGTTTATTCGAAAAGAGTAAGTGAATTGAGTAAATCAATAGCATTAGTCAAACAGAGTTAACCCAATAGTGTTAGTCCAATAGAGTAAATTGATAGGGGTTAGTCCAATAGAGTTAATTGATAAGAGTCAATCGAATATAGTTATTCGAAGGAGGATTAAGTAAGGAAGATAGTAAAAGGAATATACAGTGAATTTTGCCTATTTCAAAGTTAGAAATGTTGTTCAGTTAAGGTCTGAGAGGTAGTTCTACCCCAACTTGATTGGCTTCGTTTTTAACTAAGGAATAGTTAAGGTTCGACAGTAAAGGAAATGGTTGAATTGGCATCGCGATGGTTTGTTTAAACATCTGTCTAAGTCCAATGAAGAAGCTTTGGAAATGTTTTCCAAATAAGAAACCAAAAATGTTTTCTAATAAAGAAACAAAGAAATGGAAATGTTTTCCATTGTTAATAACGTATATTTTTCCCAATTTAGAAAATAAGGAATATTGAACGTAGGGAAACAGGAGATAAGTAAATTAATGAACTAAAGAGATAAATGTTGAATGATGTTTGATCGATATAAATTTCCATTTGGAAATAATATCGTTGTTTGCACACCTATTTTTATTCGATAGTTAAATCATAGACTATCGAAGTTTTGACCATTTTAACGTTGTTAATATGGAGACACCGGTTGGATTATTATCCAAAGAACCACTCTGTATTGGCATAAGCGTTGCGAATCATATATGCCAAAGGAAATTGAAGACGGAGTTATGCAAGGGCTATCCTGTTTACAGAATAGTGCCTTCGGTTCATCCTGTTCCTGGGTGACTTGTATGGACGGATGTCTGACAGAGTATTTCCAGACGATCACGTATATTGATTTCTCCAACTGTACCAAGAGTGGAAGCGGAGAAGGAAACTTCTTTTAGCTAACGCGTAATGTATGGTTGAGGACGTCAATCGGTGATTTGATGGATTTGACGATGTGGCATTCAAAGTGAATCTGGTATGATGATAAAGCGTAGCTTCTAGCCTCATCATCCGGTAAATGACAGAAATCGGGCAGGCAGCATGGCTAAGTCGGTCGCACCGAAGTAGGGTGTATAATCACCTGATCTAGAGTTTCATTCATTTCTAAAAATCTATTGTTGATGCTGTCCCATTCGGGAAACGGTTGTTGATCCCAACTGTTGGTGATATACATTCGATACACTCAAGCGAAATGAGTGGTCGGTCATGTGTGGCCGGGTTGCAAGATGTTCTTGTTGAACCCAGTGTATTCCTCTCTAGAGGTACACGAGCGAAAGGTGGATCCATACCTTGTCATAGTTGGAAATCCATTACCCAATACGTGCTTGCGGTTTTGATTGTATACTATATATGTAGAACGTGAGATGAAAGCGTTTCTGCTAGATGATTATATATATACTGTGGTTGATAGACATTATTATAATATCAAAAGGTTTTTGATATAAAGATATTTTGGATTCTCATAAGGGAAAAACCCGTTCCGTTATGCGGCGTGGTCTTATGAGATATCATTTACTTTTTCAACTGTTTTAAACTGTTTTACTCATACCAGTCCCATGACTGACCCGGAGTTTACTTTGTTGTTTCCCTAAACTCTTGGGTGCCTAAATTTGTACGGGCAGTCAAGTAGTCGGGATTTACAGATATACTGGAAGAGCTTGGAGCAGGAGGCTTCAGGATCATATAGCTATAGTTTATTTCCGCTGTGTTGTAAGTGCTGTACTTTGATAATGATATGTATATTCAAGTACCAAGTTTGTATTTCAAAGTTATGTTATGAAATATATTTATTCGTTCCGCTGTGAGATTCGTGTTACTCTGATGTTGTGTTCTTCTTCTTCTTCTATTCTAATTTTCTATCTTATCTTTCCTCACCCTCTAATTTCTTTCACTAATTACCAGGATTTCCGACGGTTTGGTTATCGACGTCGTGCTTACGTCGATAACCAAAGTCGCTGAAAATCTGGGTCGTTACACAGCACCTCTTGCGTATCGGCTCATCGTTCAATCTGTAAAGAGAAACAAATAACCATCTTCATAGTGGTGCTAGTGCAGTGCGACTTCATCCATAGCTATACTAATAATATATATAGATTTTGAAAACCAAAGTAATCACAAATATGCTCTCTCGTATACGTACTATCTCTCCCTGATGACTTCCCTAGGTTAACTACGCAACCTAGAGCTCTGATACCAAATGTGACAACCCGCCCCGCACCAACTGACATTTACTCCAAAAGTGCGATGTATACATGTCCAGTTAGCACGGGACAGCCGTCAGAAGGGAAGGAAGAAGACGAAGAATCAACAAGGAACCTGTAGAATGTCTCACAGCGCATGGAACAAAATATAATCATAATAACATACTTGACATAAAACAGCTGAGACAGTGCATAAGCTGAAAACAAACTATCATAGCAGCGGAAAATCCAAAGTACATCTTATGATCCAAAGCCAACATTATTACAACTTTTAAAACTGTCTCAAGAGTTAAACAAGAAAGGTACACTACTAATGCCCAAAGTAGTGACCAACAACGACACAGGGAGAATATCTATACATATCATATGTGGAAGCCTCCTGCTCGTCTCCGAATCCGCTACTCGCGCATCCCCTAGCTAACATGTCTCTAGTCTGCTCGTGTGAGCACCCAAAGTAATAAGAAGAGACATAAAACTCTGGGTCAGACAAAAAGTCTGGTATGAGCAGCTAAACAGAACAATAACAGGTACACTAAACCATACCTGAACCTGGACCTGCAACCAAAGAGTTAGCACTACATATTGTACAACACTCTAAGGTGCCATTAGCATATGGTGTACTAACATACGGGGGTGGGGGTGTGCATGTCATAGTGATGGCAAACAAATCAACCATAGCAAACATCCTCACATCTCTCACTCAGTGCATAAAGCCTACGATGTCCACCACTGTCAATCACTAGACCCATCGAAGTAGTGACGGTGTTCGACTTGTACAACTACTGCTACTACCAAGCTTACCACATGGAGTCATGACCAAATCTTTACAAATGACCCCACTTCATTGGTCTATAGCCCCTTAGTCGTACCTAGGCCACTATGGCCCTGAATCCGTTCACGTACTTCCTACTCATAGTGATCCAAAGTTACGGACATCGACAACCCCTTAGCACACGTCCCGCAGCAAAGCCCGACTCATGAAGCCCACTCATTGGTTCCCAATTGGATCCTGAGTTAAAGCTTCTCATTTGGACTTCCTTTGCATCTTGGGTTTTGGTCGAATTGGAGTTTGTCTTCAGAAGAGTCGTCGCGTAGTAGTAATAGCATGTGTACAGTTCGGTTCGGTGTTCCCCTTCTGGCCTGGTTCGGTTCGGTGTACTCTTGCTCCATCGGTTCGGTTCAGATGCTTTGTGTCTGGTTCGGTGGTTGCTCCCTCCTAGATGTCCCGATCCGATCCGGTGCTACGCTCCAACTCCAGCTCCAAGCTAGGTCCTCCGATCTGATCCCTATGCTCTTGCCCCCGATCCGATCCCTATTAGTCTCTTCGATCCGATCCCCTTTGGTTTCTCTCCGATCCGATCCCCTTCAGTTTCTCTCCGATCCGATCCCCTGCCCAACTCCAGTTCTAAGCAAATGGCCTTCCTTCTCGCCAAGCCTCTTATGCTAAGTTCCAATCCGAATCGAGTCCTCTTGCCCAGTTCTCCTATCCGATCTGAGCCCAATTATCCGATCCGAGCCCAATTATCCGATCCGATCCGGTTCGGAACCCTGCATATTTCCTGTGACTTTCCAACGACTTTTTTATGCCATACGACGGCGTTTTCAACCAATGTAACAATTCTAATCAATCACAAAACATACCATACAGTCATAGCAACATAGGGAATCAACCATAGACATCAAAACAACAACCATAGCATGTAATTTGGATCAAACCTACCCAAAATCCCATATTTTCCCTTAAGCATGTTTAGGCAAAACTAATGATATGATTAGCAAAACTTAACGAAATTAACCTAAATTCATATCAGAGGTCTAAAACATTATTTAAGAATTTAGAAATATTTTTCCAGAATTTATTAATGTGTAAATTCGCTAATCTTCACTAATTACCCTTAATTAACCTTAATTAGTGAGGAACTATGCAAATCACTCACCTTGGCCACAAATAAAACCTTTAGAATTGAAATTCTACTGTTTGGGCGCGAATGCCAATGCAACACAGCAGCTCTACTACTGATTTGGTGAAGATCTTCCTTGATTTGATGTTGATTAAGCCAAAACTTGATTAGAAAGTGATTAGAAGTTGATTTGGGTGTTTTTAAATGATTGAGGCCAATGTTAGGGTTTCAAGAATGGAAGTGGCGGCTGAAAGAAATGTTTTCTAACCCTAATCAGCCCTTATACATCTCTAATCCCGAAATGGGTCATGGGCCCTCTTGCTAATCACCCTAATTAGGCCCGGTTAAGCTGTTTTTCACCTTCTAAACCTTGTTTCAGCCATATCTCCGAAACGGTGAGTCCGTTTGGCTAATGTGACCACTCTACGGAAAGGTAAACCATCATCCGGAGCCAATGGAAGTGGTTTCAAGTCAAAATTCCTTACCAATCAAAAGTTATGGCCAAAACAGTACCAGCTAGGGGCAAAATGATCATTTAAAAATCGGGAAAAATCATGAACATGGGAAGTATCCATATGAACATTTGGAGCACGCAATGACTCCATAGCCCTGCATTCAAGTTTGCACCCTTTATCTTACTAAACAACATGTTAAAATAATTTACTATTTTTCTTAGTATAATCCTTTTGCAGTTCAGACACCCTTGCATGTAAACAAATAAAGATCTGTGATTAGTACTAAAGTAACAAAGGATTTGTTTGCTATGACCACATTTACAGTTTGTCCTTTTCTTCCTTTTTTAGGAAGAAAAAAAAACAATTTCACATTCCATAACTTTAAGGTGAAGTAGTCCATGCAGACAAATATTCTAAGGAGAAACTTAAACCATACTCCTATGCTTTTCTTTGTTGCCTTATAAGTCTGCAGTGGGGTTTTGTTTTGAATCTGTCCAATTTATTTTACCTTGCCAGAACTGTCCTACGTACTGGGTAAAACTATGTCTTAAGGCCAACCGTCCCCATCTCTAATGGAAACTACACATGTTAAGGAAGACTTAAGGGCGAAATCCGCCTTATTATTTAATAAACTTTACGTGATCGGATGTAGACAAAATTACAAGTTGATTTGCTTTCAGGTTTTGGTATAGTGCGTCTGTAGTGATCGCCGCTGTTTGTTTCGAAAAAAAAGAAACTGTACATAAATTAGCAGATATTTCCAATGTAGATAATCTGAACTGTCACTACAACAGAAACTCCATATGTAACTCATTGCAACTTTGTTGTAGCTTTATGAAATAACCACACGTTGTAATTACCGTAACCATATTTACCATAAAAAGGGAAAAATTAATAGTAAAAAAAAAATCTGGGAAGGTAGCGGACATGAGAATTGTATATAGCAATAATAACTTGGTCATGTCGCATGTGCACTTGCATGTAGCAATAATAACTTGGTAGAGGAATTTTGTGTTACAGTAACAAATCCTATTGAAATGTGATGCTAGTAAACTATCTACCCTTGACTAGTGACTTAAAAATGAATGTGTCATAGGCTACTTTATACTTGTCTGGTTATTATTAACAAGAAGCTCTTGCATAGGCTGTGTTGGAGAAAGGGGTAATGAGCTCATGTTAGTTTCCCTAATCTTTCTACTGTCTTAGTAAATGATTTTGGGATCCATGCATAATGGTTTTGTACGAGATTAGTGTATGCATATGCACGTGTTATATATGATTTGTACGTGGTGCATGTGTGTGTGTGTGTTCCATATGTGTGTGTGCGTGTAAAGGAAAGTGCATAAAGTGGGCGCATGTAGTATATATGTAAATGATGGTTGTAGTATCTTGATGAATATCCTTAATTTGCCTTGCTTGAAGATGTTCCCTTTTATTATTTGTAAGTACCTATATGTTGTTGCATGTCTTTATGTGGGCCCTATTGTTTGGTTCTTTGTTATCATTCATTTAAGTTAGTGTAGCATTCCGTTGCATCAGGCTTCTTCTTACGGAAATGGGTACATGTTTCGTGCACTACTGACGTGCTTTGTTCCTAGTATTCACTAATCTAGATTTTCTGATAGTTCAACGATTGTTATGCTCAAATTATTTAAATATATAGTTGGTATTAAACTAATTATATTTGGTTTTTATCGAAGTTTACTGACTTGAAATAAGTTTAATCCTGATCGGGTGTTCTGTGTATTTTGCATGGAACGCTCGGGTCAGGTCCTAAGTGTTCCAGGCTTAAAGTATTCAGCTCACAAAACTGGAGAGGAACGCGAAGACGCAAGACGCTTATGTGCGCTCGCTCGACTGCACTGTAAAGCTTTATCTTTTTAAAAATCATGTGTATATTTTACTTTTTCCGCTGCATAGTAAAAATTATGTAAAACTCTGATAAATTTATGTATAAAAATTCATTTGTATGATATACTGTTGTCTTCTGTATGTGATTCTGTGTGTTTTATTCTATTAAACCGGAAGCTAAAATAACTAGCCGTTGTTTTGAACGTTTTGAGTTGGTTTAAATACCGACCTTGAGCAGTCAAAAGAGCAGGTTGTTACAGTTGGTATCTGAGCTTTGGTTTGACAAAACTTAGCTTATCGGGTTTACAAACTCATTAGAGATAGGATATTGGTATCCTAGAATGAGTGGAATTACATAAGAATTGTTGTAAAGAGAGTGTATTTTGAGAACATAAATTATTTTGGAATTAAATAAATCGTTTTGAATGCAAAATTATTTTTGAAATATAATTTATGATAAGAGTTTCAAGTATTTACTGACGTCGAGATTGGACTATTTAGTATGTGGAGATTTTTCATATACGTCTGATCAATATATATATATATATATGAAGTCCAATGTATATTAGATGGACATGGAATCACCCTCTAGTCACTCGGAGATGGTTCTGATGATTGATGCATCATCATCAGAAGTTTATTTTCGAGTTTCGAAAGTGGAATGACTGTATGGTTCCGATTGAAACATCGAGAAACACTTGAAACCGTGTAGATAAATATTTGAAAATGTTTGGATAAATTTAAATAAAATGTTTTGATAAATATAAGTGGGAACAGATAAGCGAAATTTAAATAAATACATCTTTGTTGTTTGTAAAGTATGGATTGAATTTGCTAATAATAAATTATTGTGAACTAGTATGGGCAAGCGGAATAAATGAGTAAAGCATAAATTGAACTTGAAACTAAATTGAGATAATTCGAAATCATTGAGATAAGATTGGGATGATAATGAATGTTTGAAATATAATTCTATTCATGTGCATGTGGATGAGTTTTGTTTTGCGTTGTCCCGCCATTATCTTTTAGTTGTTCGATATTTGTGCATGAATTTTTGAGATTGTCCAATTCTTATGCCCTGAATCCCTGAAATGCGTCGACCAAGCTATGAACAAGTTGGTTTTTGGAAAAATATTTATTAGAAAATGTTATTTTCAAAAATTGTGGAATCGATTCTAATATTTAGAATTAGTATTTAGGGAAATGAAACAAGTTTGAAATATGTACATAGAAATCAGAGTAGCACATTGAAAGCGTGAAAATATTTTCGAAATAAATTATTTTAAGAGATTTCAATTATTTGAATTATGTAGCATTTTCAAATGAGATTTAATACATAAATCTGAATGGATAAAATTCTATTTTTTGTAAGAATTCTGGAAATGAAATTTGGAAAGGGAAATTATATGACTATATGAATCTCTTGAAAAATATTGTCTTTTGTGTAATTGTTGATATTTCGAAATGATTTGAAATTTATTTTCATAAAAATTCGATATGGCTTATATATCGAAATGATTTGTAAAGTGTTTTGTAAACATAGAAATTCGACGACTTGAATCCCAAGATTTTGAAAAGATTTGGAAAAAAAGACAATAACAATGATATTCGAAAGTATTTGAAATTATTATTGCAAAACGATTTATAACTTCGGAATATGAAATAAAATGAAATGATTTATCGCTAAGGTTCGAGTAACCCGTGACTAAAGAAAGGTACAATGTAGGTGCAAGCCCTTGATTGATGATGGTTTGCTCTAGGGTCCAGTGAGACATCATTATTCGATATCGATACACGCGTAGGCCGTGCCTCGTGGCCTTGTCACTGGGAGAAACCTCTCGACTTGGGGACATAAATGTTTTATATCATTTATCGTAAAATATTTAAATTTCGAAATGACTTTTGGTTTTCTTAAAAAAATCCCGAAGCGAATATAATTTGATATGAAAAGAAATTGTAGTAATTTGAATGATTTGAAAATAAAATCGGGATTTTTGTCGAAGAAATTATTCCATGCTTTGTTTTTCAAGTATTAGTTGCATGATTTTACAAACGAGGACGAAAAGATTTAAGAGGGGGAGATTGTAACGAACCAGAATTTTGGCAGTTAAATTTTGTAGTTAATTTATTTCAATATTGGGAATTTATATTTTTTTGGATATTTGTTTATGAATTTGAAGTCTAGTTATTTAATTTGGTTTTGATTTGATTTCATAAGTGTGAATCTCAATTTTTAATCTTTGAATCTGAGTGATATTATTTGAAATTTATCGTTATTAGTATTTTAATATTTGTATAATTTGATTCTATTTTATTTGATAAGCTATAAACAAATTTATTATATTTGTTTTATAATTTGAATTTGTTTTAATTTAAGTAGTGTTCTGGAAATTTTAAATACATTATTTTTGTACTTTGCATTGGATATCTTGGAAAGATATTTGTTATATTAGTTGCTCCTTTTTAAATTGGAAAAATATATATTAAACGCTTGTTCTTGGTGAAACGTTTGTTCACAACACGTGTAAATTTTACTCTGTGCAAATCACCATGCTTCCGTTCCCTTAGAAAGCCATTCGTCCTCTTTTTATTTTCTTTTTATAGCCGTGCTCCTCATTCCAGCCAACTAATTTTCCCCAAATTAGCTTTCCAATTTCGATCTATGGCTCCTCGCGAAATTGCTTCTTCCCAAATTGGAGCCACCGCTCTCCCCCTTACCCGTCAGCCCTTCGCCACCTTCGCCTCCCGTCAAAAACTCTGCCATCGCCAAGTCTCCCTCCACCTGAAACCCACCGGGACATCGTTCCCCTCCTCGACCCAGTCCTCGCCTCCTCTCTATACTCAGTCGAAGTCGCCTCCATCGTCATCTCCTTTCCAAACGCGCCTGTGCCAAGAACCGTGAAAATAACCGAGCTCTGTCCCCTTGACACAACGTGCTCGAGCCACCTTCGTAAAGTCTCTGCTTATCTGGCCATTACAACCAAGCAGCTCGAGCCCATCGCTGCGCCTTCTTACGCCGCTGAAAGTAAGTTTATGCTTACGATTAATCTATTTCAAGCCTACAACTTTGTATGAACTAAGATAAAAAATGTTTGTGGACTTTCCCTTTTCTGATTTGTTTGTTCTTGGCACTGTTTGATCTGTGATACTTTAATGTTGCCTTCATTATAACATTGCTACTTTGAACTGTGGCATTATTCTTGCCTAGTTCCAGTCCCTGTTGCCATTCATGCTGATGTAGCAACATATGGTATACCTTATTTTTGGAATGACCATATTTTGCACCTGTTTAGTTTGTATGTGACCTTGGTTTGCTCGTTACTCATGTATACTGGTAAGGTCTGAATAGAATAGTTAATTTATAAAGTACCCATATGAACATTTGGAGCATGCAATGACTCCATACCCCTACATTCAAGTTTGCACCCTTTATTTTACTAAACAACATGTTAAAATAATTTAATATTTTGCTTAGTATAATCCTTTTGCAGTTCAGAAACCCTTGCATGTAAACAAATAAAAATCTGTGATTAGTACTAAAGTAACAAAGGATTTTTTTGCTATGACCACGTTTACAGTTTGTCCTTTCCTTCCTGTTTTTTTAAAAAAAAAACAACTTCGCATGCCATAACTTTAAGGTGAAGTAGTTCATGTAGACGAATATTCTAAGGAAAAACTTAAATCATACTCCTATGCTTGTCTTTGTTGCCTTATAAGTCTGCAGTGGGGTTTTTCTTTGAATATATCCAACTTATTTTACTTTGCCAAAACTGTCTTACGTGCTCGGTAAAACTATGTCTTAAGGCCAACTGTCCCCATCTCTAATGGAAACTGTACATGTTAAGGAAGACTTAAGGGCGAAATCCGCCTTATTATTTGATAAACTTTACGTGATCGGATGTAGACAAAATTACAAGTTGATTTGCTTTTAAGTTTTTGTATAGTGCATCTGCAGTGATCGCTGCTGTTTGTTTCGAGAAAAAGAAACTGTACAAAAATTAGCAGATATTTCCAATGTAGATAATCTGAACTGTCACTACAATAGAAACTTCATATGTAACTAATTATAGCTTTGTTGTAGCTTCATGAAATAACCACATGTTGTAATTACCGTAACCATATTTACAATAAAAAGGGAAAAATTAATAGTATAAAAAAATCTGGGAAGGTGGCGGAAGTAAGAATTGTTTATAGCAATAATAACTTGGTCATGCTGCATGTCCACTTGTAGACTAGTTCTTCTGTCCCCATTCCCATTGACCCCTAGTGTCCCTCCAATTAGATCTCCTGATTTCCTCTGTTTTGCATTAAAATCCCCCAACAATTCAGGGGTTTAAGTGCAAAAGGCAGAAATTAGGAGGTTGTGATTGGGTGGGACACGGGGGGCATAGAAAATGGGTACAGAACAACTGGTGTGGTCCACTTACATGTAGCAATAATAACTTGGTAGGGGAATTTTGTGTTACAGTAACAAATCCTATGGAAACATGATGCTAATAAACTATCTACCCTTAACTAGTGAATTAAAAATGAATGTGTCATAGGCTACTTTATACTTGTTCGGTTATTATTAACAAGAAGCTCTTGCATAGGCTGTGTTGGAGAAAGGGATAATGAGCTCATGTTTGTTTCCCTAAACTTGCTACTGTCTTAGTAAATGATTTTGGGATCCATGCATAATGGTTTTGTACAGGATTAGTGTATGCATATGCACGTGTTATATATGATTTGTATGTGGTGCATGTGTGTGTGTTCCATATGTGTGTGTGTAAAGGAAAGTGCATAAAGTGGGCGCATGTAGTATATATGTAGATGTACATGATGGTTGTAATATCTTGATGAATATCCTTAATTTTCCTTGCTTGAAGATGTTCCCTTTTATTATTTGCATGTACCTACGTGTTGTTGCATGCCTTTATTTGGGCCCTGTTATTTACTTTAGTTCTTTGTTATCATTCATTTAAGTTAGTGTAGCATTCCGTTGCATCAGGCTTCTTCTTACGGAAATGGGTACATGTTTCGTGCGCTACTGACATGCTTTGTTCCTAATATTTACTAATCTTGATTTTCTGACAATTCAACACGATTGTTATGCTCAAATTATTTAAATATATCATTGAGATTAAACTAATTATATTTAGTGTTTATTGAAGTTTACTGGCTTGAAATAAGTTTAATCCTGACTCGGGTGTTTTGTGTGTTTTGCATGGAACGTTCGGCTCAGGTCCTAAGTGTTCCAGACTTAAAGTATTCAGCTTGCAAAACTGGAGAGGAACGGACGACGCAAGAAGCTTATGCGCGCACGCTCGACTGAACTGTAAAGCTTTATCTTTTTAAAATTCATGTGTATATTTTACTTTTTCCGCTACATAGTAAAAATTATGTAAAACTCTGATAAATTTATGTATAAAATGTCATCTGTATGATATACTTTTGTCTTCTATATGTGATTCTGTGTGTTTTATTTTGTTAAACCTGTAAGATAAAATAACTACCCGTCGTTTTGAACGTTCTGAGTTGGTTTAAATACCGATTTTGAGCGGAGCAGGTCGTTACATGATCTGACTCGAGTACATAAATTATAAGGGTTGGTCTAGTTTAAACAAGATGGTTAGTGGATAACAGGTGTTAATGTCACCTAGGTGGTTATTCTTCCCATTAGAGAAGTTACAACATAGGTTCACATGACATAGTACGCATAAGTAAAGTTCAATTAAATCCACATACAAAAGTCTCATGTATAATGGAATAAGAATCCACATAAACATTTCCATGAACACCAATTTTCTTAGGCCTTAAGGTCGAGCTATATGAAATCTCAAGCCATAAAAAAAATACAAAGATGGAAATCATCAAATTTCACTATATAGAACTCATATAGAAGTTCAAAGCATCAAAAAGTAATCACCTTATTAAAACTAAATAGTTCATTAGCCATGTATAAAACACAAACATCCACAAAAATGGCGAAAACAATTAAAAATCACAACTTCTAAAAATAATATTCAAAAATGGACCTATATCATCGTTGGTGAGCATAAGTTGTGTCGCACATGCTTTAGTCCCCCGGCCTATCATAAATGACTCAAAGGTCTAATATAAGTGGCCTCCCAACCTGGCCCCTCTCAGCCTAACACAAATGACCCATCGATCTGAGATACACGGCCTTCATGGCCTTAATAAAATTGACTAATATGTCTAAACCCCCTCCCCCCGGTCTAGTAGTGGCAATAGATGTCCCTATTGCACGTTCTCACTAATTATCGGTTTACCGTAAGTCAATATACTCTGCATTGCTGTAGCTTCAATTGAACAAGTCTGGAATTACTCGATATAACAAACCTACATAACACATTGTTTATTACATCATTAATGCCATATCCTCATCCTCATGAAGAGTGCAAAAACATATTTTATATGAAAATACTTAGTTTAAGAAAACAAGATTTTAAAATGATTTTGAAAATAATTTATTAGATAATCTCTTTATTATAGAGACTATTTATATATTTAATAACTTCGAAATAATTATAATTTTATGAAACAATTTTGTAAAACATTTATCTTTAAAGATAGTTTTTCTATAAAAGCTCTTTCAAAAATGACTTATAAAATGCGTGCATGGAATAGACAAGAATCAGTGAAAATTTCACAAAATCAACATACGAAAATTTCACATGAAAACTCGTCAATCTAAAGTATATATCAACATTAATATTGGTTTTCCTATTGTAGGATTAAGCCCATCAAAACATCTCAAAACACAGCTTTAGTTCATCAGAAATAGCATTAGGAATCAGAGGTTTAAGTGGTAGAAACATACAACAAAACAAGATTGGCTAGGCACCAAAATCAAATGTATCGGATCGACCTTCATTTGTTCATAGGCCGACCTTAGGTGTAACACTCCACACTTTTCTGATCCTGAATTTCAACAAAAATTTAAAGTCAAACCCATTGTATGGAGTGTATATATCTAGTATTTGCAAAAAATGAGCTTGAGCATAATCATAGTACAATAAAATTAACTCATGGAGGAAACAAGGTAGAATAACAAGTATCGATTTAGACAACTACATTAAAAGCAAATCGTTATATTAATACCGAGCATAAGAGAATAAGAACCGTAAAGCAAACTTGAACACTTTCTAAGACCTGTCTTCCTCAAGGTAAACCTGAGAATTGTTATAAAGAAAGGTCAGAACAACAAGTCCTGGTGAGTAGAAAATGTATAACATTGTCCACAATATACAAATATATCCCGTTTGGTTTCACCAAAACGAAATCCAAGAGTCTAGCAAGGCTAGTGATTTTAACCTAACCTTGTCGAAATTAGGACTTAGAAAAGTGGGAGGGGGTGTTACATTAGGGTCGACCTATTTGAGCATTGGTCGACCTATAGGTCGACCCATGCATGGTGATGGAAACCTATAGGCCGCACTCCCTATGAGAGACTATGCCTGGTCCGATTCAATTTTCAAAGCAATGTTTCATATAGATTTTGGCTGATTAAAACTTATTTTCAAGCTAAGACAAAGAACAACAAAAGACAAAGAACAACAAGTGGACAACAGTCTGAGATAATTTTGTCATGAATTCAACATGTAGCATAGAAGCACAAGGATCTCAAATATGAACACAGAATATTTTGTTATTATAAACATTCAAGTTGCATGCTTGTGTTTACAGTAGCTAAAATAATCACAGAAACATAATTCATGGAAATGAATACTTGCATAGGCTTGATGTGTGAGGTAAACTCACATTGTTTTCGAATTATAGCAAGCTTAATAGCGATTTAGGCTAGAATTTTAAAACTTTCGATCTCGAAAAGGCTTCATCTATCTGTAATTTTACAAAAAACTAGCATGTAGACATAGAAAAATTACAGTAAATATATTTTTCTTAAAACCTAGAAATTACAAGTTAGTGGTTAGATTACCTATAGAACTAGATTAGCAAGTTTTTTCCTTGTTTTAATATGAAAATAGGACTTGAATTTGCAATTTGAAGAAGAG
Source organism: Allium sativum (assembly GCA_030737875.1). Classification (NCBI taxonomy): domain Eukaryota; kingdom Viridiplantae; phylum Streptophyta; class Magnoliopsida; order Asparagales; family Amaryllidaceae; genus Allium; species Allium sativum. Next base: position 43,578,647 of record CM060915.1, on the reverse strand, counting down.
TCGTGTTTTCTTTTCTCATGCTAATTTTCCGTAGAGAAGAAGATGAAGGCTAGAGAAGGAAGAGTACGTATGTTTCTTCTAGATTTTCTCTACGTCATTTAATTTGATTAATGAGTTTAGAATAAAATCTAGTTAGCTTAAGGTCACTAATTTTCAGTTAATTAGGCAAAATGTTGCTAATTTCGGCTATGTTATGTCATTCACTTAACAAATGAACCATGTTTGCACACTTTTAAACCACTTTGCCATCTAAATGCTTCAAATCATATATTGTTCAACTTTACAAAATATAACACAACAAGTAGTAAAATTATTTTAACCATTTGAGACATAATTTCAATTACAAAACCAACAAAAATTTACATTCTTAAAAAATACACATTTTACATTTTATTTGTTTAAAACTTACATTGCTAACAAAAAAATTTAGGCAAAATTCATTGCTTTGTCAAAAATAAATACAAACCACATTAAAACATTCTAACACTTTAGATGTCGATTTTTAATCAATATTTCACTTGTTTTTTTTATGTTTTTTTGCATCTCAAATGAAATTAGAAATACACTTTTACACTGAAAATTTATTGTTTAGCAATAATTTATAAATTATTACATTAAGACACATAAAATCTTTTAACACGCGTTTTTGCCAAAAATTCACATTATAAAGTTTACTTAAACTTTGTTCTTCTCCCATATTTAAATTTATTTAATAGCATAACAATGATTTGAAACTTTTTATTATTTTATTTATTTCAAGTCAACCTCATATCCCATGTATTTTATCTTATTTCTCAAAACACATTATTCACTTATCCTAATAATTGAATAAACTATTTTCCCAAATTCGAATTTACTTCTATTTGATCAACAAATTAATATTGAATTGAATTCCTTTATCCCTTTATTTGATTCAATATAGCTCAACCTAGGCAATTTAGTCATTTTTTTTTTACTTTTAAACCCCTGGGTTTGGTCAACTCAAAAGATTTTACGAGTTATCATCTACAAGTTTTTATATTTAATTTCAGTTAACCTATTATAAAAAACCATTCAATTTTCTTACATAGGTAATCACAAAATCAGGATTATTATGCTATTCTTTACAACATCAAAATCATTAAGGTTAAAGTAGAGAAGCTGGTGGGTTGGCAAAAAATTGTCAATGAACTCCAACGAATCAATTAACTTAATAGTACTGAGTTCATGACCCATGACAATGAGCGGGAAGAATACTTGAAAGCGGTTAAGGAGTCGATATTGAAATCAAGCAACTTTTATAATGAGGAGGTTCTAGTGGCTAAGAAGCGGGTCGAAGAAAAACTGGTTGAAGTAAGCCATACTGGTAAGCAGAAAGAGGGCTGGTTAGAGACCAAATTGAAACAAGCTCATGTTGTTGAGAATGGTGCCAATATTAGGGGTGTAAATCGGTCGGACCGGACCGGACAGAGGTGTGTTCAGTTTCTGTCCTAAAAAAATTGGACCGAACCAAATTTTTTCTTGAACAAATTTCGTTGGTTTAATTCTTGTCCTAAATAAAATCGGTCGGACACGGACATATGCTCTTCAGACACGGACACAATTGGACTCGGTCGGACATGGCTATTTATACCACATTTTGTACATTTTACTAGATTTTCTCCCAATTATATGCCGAATTACAAGTAATTCGGGTGAATTCGGACGTGCCCGGACCGGACATGATTTTTTCTCGTACAAATTTTGTTGTCATAACTCGTGTCCTAAATGAAAATCGGACGGATTCGAATGGACGTATTTCGATCACGGACACGAACTGTAACACCCCGAATTTCAGTTAACACTGATATTCACTAATTGTAGAATAAATAATCTCAGATGTGAGAATTGGGGGAAACGGGCTACTTCATTGCGTTCGTCTCGGAAAAATACGCGAAATAGGGTCCGAGTTTTCGAGAATCGGAGTCCGTATGGCCCAGTTATGGCCCAATGAAGTTTACAGAAAATTCAAAGTTTAAAACAGATTTAAAATTCAGGTTCAAATTTCGAAATTGGGGCCATTGGGCGCAGGCGGGAAAATTCCCGCCTAGCTACCCAAGTCGACAGCCCTGTCGACTGGCCAGTCGACTTGGCTGGGACCAAGTCGACAGCCCTGTCGACTTGGGTGTCGACAGGGGGTGCTCGGCCAGTTTAACCTGGTGCACCATTTTAGGGTTTGGCTGTGTTTTGTGGCTGTTTTCTGGAAGCTTCCGAGATCTGATGGTCCTAATCTAATTTAGGGTTAATCTAATGGCCTAAAACACTTGCCTAATCTATAAATACACCCTAAGCCTACCCTAATTCATACTAAAAATAGAATCTATGCCATCATGCCGCCAAAATGCAACTTGGAAGGAGCCTCCACTAATTTGTGAAGAGGATTGCAAGCTAATCAACTACTAATCCACCTCTACTTCAACTCTAGCAACTAGCTAAGGAGCTAATCTTGGAGTTTGTGAGTTTCTATCACTTTAATAACCAATTGCTAAACTAAGTAGATGAGATATGATGAGATCATATGGTTTTGCTTGCGGATCAATGGGTTTTAGGTCATATGTTATGATGCTGGTTTGCTAATCACTATGCTTAACACTTATTCATGATGACACTATGTTTATGCAAGTTAAGTGTTTGGGGTTATGCATGTTAAGTGGTGGGTTTTATGCATACTAAGTGTTTGGTTTTATGCATGCTAAGTGGTTGGTTTTATGCAAGTTAAATGCTTGGTTTTATGCTAGAATCATGTGTGAAATAAGTGACATGACATGCAAGTTTAACCTATGAGTTTGGATCTATAATATGCATAATCTATGCAAGTCGTTTGGATTAGTGATATGCATAACATATGCAAGTTTATCCCTTTTTATGATATGCATAATACATGCAAGTTTGCCTCTATGTATGACATGTTATGCAAGTTCACATGGAAGTTTATATGCAAGTTCATATGTAGCATGTAATGCAAGTTATGTGTTTGGTTATATGCAAGATATGTGCATGATTATATGCTAGTTCATATGTAACATGTTATGCAAGTTATGTGTTTGGTTATATGCAAGTTAACATGTGACATGCTATGCAAGTTTACCCCTTTTGTATGACATAAGTACATGTGCAAGTTCATCCCTTTAGACCTATGACATGTATGCAAGTTGACACCTTTATGATAGGTCTATGACATGAACATTTACGCAAGTTACCATCTTTATGACATATGTGATTCATGCAAGTTTGGGTTGGTTATTTATGTAAGTTGGGTTTATGGTCATATATGCAAGTTGACACCTTTTAAACCCATGATAATGTTAATGATATGCTAAGTTGAACCCATTGTGTGTATGATGAATCTTCTCTTTTGAAGTATGTCATGTTAACGTATTTACGTGGGGACGATGGGGTAAAAATTAATGAACACATAAAATTGTGTGAAATGGGTATGCTTAAGCATAACATAAAGTGAATGGACATAATTGGGAATTTACCTATTAAGTTAGGTCTACCCATATTATGGAATTGGGAATTTACCTATTAAGTTAGGTCTACCCATATTATGGAATTGGGAATTTACCTATTGAGGTAGGTCTACCCATATTCTTGAAATTTGTAATTAATTAGGGACAATTAATACAAATTATGGGGGTGATTAATTAGGTGTAATTAATCAACTAAGACACGAGGTTGGACCCTTTTGTAGCATAAGACTGCCCGGAACCGACCGGCAAATCCAGCGGCTACAAATGATTGGCCCAATGTGAGAGGTCTTAGTCATAAACTAAATACGTGACAAGTGTAAAGACACGAGGTTAGACTCTGTTATGGTGTAAGGCTGCCCGGAACCAACCGGCATATCCAGCTGCCATAAAAGACAGTCTAATGTGAGAGGTCTTTACAAAGGTTACGATCTTAATTAATTAAGAAACACTTAACCAAATTAGCATGTAGTGAGGCATGAGGGGTTAAGTGGGTGCCTTGGGTGGCAGGTAGTAACTAGTGGGGGTGCCTTGGGTGGCATAAGGAAACTAGTGGGTTGCCTTGGGTGGCAATAGAAAATATGATTAGAATACTTAACCAAAGTGGAACATGTAATTAAACATGATTAAAAGGTTAAGTAAGTGCCTTGGGTGGCATGTGGGAATCAAGTAAGTGTTTGGATGGCATGTGGAAATCTAGTGGGTGCCTTAAGTGGCAATTGAAATATGATTAAATGACAAGCTTAAGTAGTAGCTTGTGGGGGCCTTAAGTGGCAATTGAAATATGATTAAATGTCAAGCTTAAGTAGTAGCTTGTGGGGGGGGGGGGCTTAAGTGGCAATTGAAATATGGTTAAATGACAAGCTTAAGTAGTAGCTTGTGGGGGCCTTAAGTGGCAATTGAAATATGGTTAAATGACAAGCTTAAGTAGTAGCTTGTGGGGGCCTTGAGTGGCAATTGAAATATGATTAGATGACTTAACCAAACCTTAACATGTAAGTGGGCATGATTTTAAAAAGGGGTTAAGTGGGATGCACTAGATAAAATGACAAGCTTAAGTAGTAGCTTGTGGGGGCCCATTTCAACCAATATCCCAAATGTATCTTTGTGGGCTCGACCCAAGTCGAGGACGGGACACGCATATTGGGCTTGACTGTAAGATGCCAAAACGGGGTAGCGGTGGCAACGCAAGTCCAACGGGTTTCATATGCGTGTGTGGACCCGGGCTGGTAAGTAAGACATTGTTGCATCGTGTAGGTATAAGCCGTGCACCGTTGATATTATCAGGTTGCCACTTTGGGGAATGATACACCCCACTGTGGGGCCAACACGGGTATCTACGATAGGGAGCCGATCGCTTGGGGAGTAGTGGGTACACCTAGTGGAGATAGGGGCAGACGGCACCTATGTAGTCAGCTAGGGGTACACGAAACTACTATTAAAAATTACTAGGTACACTTAGTGGGATCAACCTTAAGTAGGAATTACCCTTGGGTGGGTAGGACTGGTGTGGTACAGTGTAGGAATTACCCTTGGGTGGGTAGATCTGGGGTGGTGCAGTGTAGTAATTATCCTTGGGTGGGTAAATGCGTCTTTACGGTTATCTTAGTTCACCCTAAGTCTAGTTGGCTGCTTAGTGTAGCCATTTATCCCCAGTCGTTACCGTATATCAAGCTCATGTCTTACTCTGGTTACTTTAATGATTGTATTGTTAAAGTTATAGGACTCGCTCAGACTTATGTCTGACCCCGTTGTTTTTATCTTTTTTCCCAACCCTCAGGTTATCAGAGTGGGCCTAGCACTAGTGGGCTTTGATCAGACTGCTTTATCTATCTTTTGGAGCTTGGACCGTGGGTGTAAAGCTCAGTTTATCTTTTCTATTATGGCTATTAAGTTATGTAGTGGGATTATGTACTTTTGTTTTATCAGGATGGATATTATGTACTTGACTCTTGTTTTTGGTTTTGGTGTAACCAAATATGTTTTACTTTCCGCTGCAATGAAATGATGTTTTAAATTCTCAAGTATTACTTATATCTGTCTTGTTGTAATTTTTCTGTTCTATATTCACTTAAAATACTCCACCGATGCTATGGCATTCCCTTATGAGTGACCGTTGCGGGTGTGGGGTGTTACACGTGGTATCAGAGCTTAAGGTTACCAGAACAGATAAAAATTTTAGAAAAACTATTTTCTAAGAATATTTTTGAAAGGAGTATTTTCAAAAACATGTCTTTTAAGAGAAAAGTTTTTGAAAGAAAAGCATAATCCCCAATAGCCATATCTATATCTTTCAAATTCTCCGTTTTGAATCTCTTCCTCTCTCGTTTTGAGTTTCCCCTCCGTGTATAGATGATCTTTCTAAGATAGATAAGAATGAAAAACCACTTCAAGGGACTTAGACGTTAGTCGGATTAGAAGTTGGTTCAAGAAGGAGGAGGACTTGTAGGTACCTATTGGATAGACAATGGGAGGAAGGCTCAAACAATTGTTGTTTAATGAAGGACGAAACCTCATTTTGATGGGAGGTTACGAGTGGAGAATGGGAAGAAGAGGGCTAGTAGTTATCCTTTTGGAGGAATAGGACACCTTATTAGGATTGTCCAAAGGGGCATGGGCAAGGTATGGAATCTTCTGGAGGGTAGTTGTATTCCCTCACGGCTAGTGTACCAGATGGGGATAAGACCGTCTAGGTTGGAATTTGGATTTCTTTATTATCCGGTTCGAACTTTATTTGATTTTGACGCATCGAGTTCGTTTATCTCATCATTGTTGGTTGAGTCACTGCACTTAGACACCAGTTTAGTTGATGATCCCTTGGTTGTTTCAAACCCAATTGGGGGCTCCATGATGTGTTTGGGTTTGGAAGTTTCTATACTTAGCGTTGAGTTTAGATGTGATGCTTTTATGGCTTCACGGGCTATGGGTTAGTTTTGGGCATGGACTGGTTATCCAGTAGGGGTGCCGTTCTTGATTTTGAAGGGAGAGTTGTTAGGCTTATGACCCACTTGGGTAACACTCTCGAGATCTCTTATAATCCCATGGAATCTGTTATGCTAAGTTATCTAGAATCGCTTGACACGTCGGTCGAGAGTTTGCGATCTGTTAGAGTGGTCCGGGAATACTCGGATGTGTTTGAGGGGGTGAAGGGCTTACCTCCGGAGCGGGAGATTGACTTCCGAATATATCTGGTAGATAATGCCAAACCAGTATCTTAGCCAGTGTGCCACATGGCTCCTCGTGAGAGGAGGGAACTCCATAAGCAAGTAGGCGAAGGGGTTCATAAGACGAAGTATATCGGAGTGGGGTGCTCCAGTAGTTTTTGCCACAAAGGCGGATGGGTCCCTCAGACTTTGTGTAGGCTAGAGAAAACTGAATAAACTCACAAAGAAGAATAGACACCCATTGCCGAGGATTGATGATCTCTTTGATCAGTTAGTTGGCGCCTCAGTATTTTCGCAGTTGGACTTAGCCACGGGGTTTCGTCAGTTGAGAGTGGCTGAGGATAGTATAGAGAAGACTGCCTTTAGGACTCCGGATGGTTTTTTTTATGAGTGGCTGGTGATGCCATTTGGTTTGACGAACGCCCCCGCATACTTTATTGATTTGATGAGAAGGGTGTTCAGGGAGTACCTAAATAAGTTCGTGATGGTCTTTGTAAATGACATCTTGGTCTTTTCTAGGAGCGAAATAAGTTTTCGTATGTGCTCAATAGGTTGAGCAAAGCCAGTTATGGGATAAACGGGGGTTTTGGAGCGAGACTGGCGAGGACATCCAGAGTTGGACAAGGGCTTAATTATTTAGCCGTTTTTACTAGTATCATCTCACGTAGGTCGTCTGAATTCGAAGGAGGTATCCCTTGGGTGTTTGTCTGATATTGGTTTAGGCCTTTGGGGCTTGCATTTGGGGGATGTCGAGTTCGACTAGGGTGGTCTGCGTGAGAGATGGACAGTTGGGATGATTTTGGATGGGATTCTTAGCATCCTATGAGTTTGAGATAGCGTATACCCATGGCAAGGGTAACGTGGTAGCGGACGCCTTAAGTAGAAAAAGGTTGTCCTTGAGTTCATTGTTCGTTGAACGACGGAGCTTAGAGTTTATTTCTATGTTTGACTTTAGACCTTCCGTTGACTTTGTACCCGGTTTGCTAGCTTCCTTGGAAGTTAGACCTACTCTTTTGGGACGGATTGGTGAGGCACAGCGAGACGACCCACTGTTGGTTGAGTTAGTAGAGAAGCTCATAAGGGGGGGAAAGTCGTCCAGCCATTTGAGTAGGTACACCCTAGATGGTAAGGGGTGGTTGCGTAGAGACGGTAGACTTTGTGTACCGCAAGACGAGGGTTTGAGGAAGGCTATACTTGATGATGCACATCGGTCGAAGATGACCATTCATCCCGGTGGGGACAAGATGTACCAAGACATGAAGCGAGATTTCTTTTGGGCCGGTATGAAGAAAGATGTGGCCGAGTATGTCGCTAGATGCTTGGTGTGCTAGCAAGTGAAAGCGGAGCAGAAGAAACCTGGTGGGTTGCTTCACCCATTGGAGGTTCCGCTATGGAAGTGAGATAGTGTCTCGATGGATTACCGAGATCGAGGAAGGGTAATACGGGAATTTGGGTTGTGGTAGACAGACTTACTAAGAGCGCCCATTTTATACCCGTGAAGAGTAAGAGAACTGCTCCATGGCTAGCTTCAGTTTACATTCGAGAGATTATTAGATTGCATGGTGTACCTTCCAGTATAGTGAGCGATCGAGATCCTATCTTCACTAGAGAGTTTTGGAAGAGTTTGCAAGAGGCGGTAGGGACTCAGTTGTGTTTGAGTACCGCATATCATCCTCAGACGGACGGCCGGACCGAGAGGGTGAATCGTATTTTAGAAGACCTTTTAAGGCTATGTATCTTAGATTTTGGAGGTACATGAGAAGAGCATCTTCCATTGGTGGAGTTGCCCGACAGACTTAGTGGTGTACATGATGTATTCCATGTGAGGAAGTGCCTACATGAGACCGCAGAGGTGGTAGAGCCGAGCTTGCTTAGAGAAGTAGAGATAGAGCGTGATGCGACTATTCGACGAGCTCCTACACGCATCCTTGGGTCAGAGATTAAGAAGTTGAGAAACAGGGAGGTTCTACTAGTCAAAGTGCAATGGGGAGAAGATGAGAGCAACGCTACTTGGAGACGGAAGCGAAAATGCGTTCATTATACCCATTCCTTTTTGAGGGTATGTCTTTTAACTTCTCCTTTATCGTTTGTCTAGTACTTATCTTATCTTTAGTATGTCCTCTTGTTAGTGCCTTTGACCTTTAGATAGGGTAAACCTATGGTTGAAACATGTGTTTGAGACATGTTATGATTGATGGATGCATGTGGATGCAAGTGTTTGCTAGTGGTTTCTCGTGGATGCATATACACACACTCTAGACACTAGATCGGCTCAGTCACTTCATATTGCATATTGCATATAATTGTGTGTAGGTAGCTATATTTATGGATGTATAATGATTGTGTTATCATATGGATGATGCATTTTGGTGAATGATTGTGCACTCATGTAGATATTGTATGTGTCGATAGGGTTCTCTCGCATACATAATGGATGCATGGCACTATCATGGTTTGCATATGTTCATACATTAGGTAGGGAACATATACACACACTTTTTGCATATGCTCATACATCATTAGAAATTGTTTTAAGGACAATGGATGCCCGTGTTTGATGGATTAAGTAGATGGTTGTTTGGATGGTAGGATATGCATTCTCCTTAGCTTAGAGATTTCGGGGACGAAATCCTTTAAGGAGAGGAGAATGTAACACCCCGAATTTCAGTTAACACTGATATTCACTAATTGCAGAATAAATAATCTCAGATGTGAGAATTGGGGGAAACGGGCTACGTCATTGCGTTCGTCTCGGAAAAATACGCGAAATAGGGTCCGAGTTTTCGAGAATCGGAGTCCGTATGGCCCAGTTATGGCCCAATGAAGTTTACAGAAAATTCAAAGTTTAAAACAGATTTAAAATTCAGGTTCAAATTTCGAAATTGGGGCCACTGGGCGCAGGCGGGAAAATTCCCGCCTAGCTACCCAAGTCGACAGCCCTGTCGACTGGCCAGTCGACTTGGCTGGGACCAAGTCGACAGCCCTGTCGACTTGGGTGTCGACAGGGGGTGCTCGGCCAGTTTAACCTGGTGCACCATTTTAGGGTTTGGCTGTGTTTTGTGGCTGTTTTCTGGAAGCTTCCGAGATCTGATGGTCCTAATCTAATTTAGGGTTAATCTAATGGCCTAAAACACTTGCCTAATCTATAAATACACCCTAAGCCTACCCTAATTCATACTAAAAATAGAATCTATGCCATCATGCCGCCAAAATGCAACTTGGAAGGAGCCTCCACTAATTTGTGAAGAGGATTGCAAGCTAATCAACTACTAATCCACCTCTACTTCAACTCTAGCAACTAGCTAAGGAGCTAATCTTGGAGTTTGTGAGTTTCTATCACTTTAATAACCAATTGCTAAACTAAGTAGATGAGATATGATGAGATCATATGGTTTTGCTTGCGGATCAATGGGTTTTAGGTCATATGTTATGATGCTGGTTTGCTAATCACTATGCTTAACACTTATTCATGATGACACTATGTTTATGCAAGTTAAGTGTTTGGGGTTATGCATGTTAAGTGGTGGGTTTTATGCATACTAAGTGTTTGGTTTTATGCATGCTAAGTGGTTGGTTTTATGCAAGTTAAATGCTTGGTTTTATGCTAGAATCATGTGTGAAATAAGTGACATGACATGCAAGTTTAACCTATGAGTTTGGATCTATAATATGCATAATCTATGCAAGTCGTTTGGATTAGTGATATGCATAACATATGCAAGTTTATCCCTTTTTATGATATGCATAATACATGCAAGTTTGCCTCTATGTATGACATGTTATGCAAGTTCACATGGATGTTTATATGCAAGTTCATATGTAGCATGTAATGCAAGTTATGTGTTTGGTTATATGCAAGATATGTGCATGATTATATGCAAGTTCATATGTAACATGTTATGCAAGTTATGTGTTTGGTTATATGCAAGTTAACATGTGACATGCTATGCAAGTTTACCCTTTTTGTATGACATAAGTACATGTGCAAGTTCATCCCTTTAGACCTATGACATGTATGCAAGTTGACACCTTTATGATAGGTCTATGACATGAACATTTACGCAAGTTACCATCTTTATGACATATGTGATTCATGCAAGTTTGGGTTGGTTATTTATGTAAGTTGGGTTTATGGTCATATATGCAAGTTGACACCTTTTAAACCCATGATAATGTTAATGATATGCTAAGTTGAACCCATTGTGTGTATGATGAATCTTCTCTTTTGAAGTATGTCATGTTAACGTATTTACGTGGGGACGATGGGGTAAAAATTAATGAACACATAAAATTGTGTGAAATGGGTATGCTTAAGCATAACATAAAGTGAATGGACATAATTGGGAATTTACCTATTAAGTTAGGTCTACCCATATTATGGAATTGGAAATTTACCTATTAAGTTAGGTCTACCCATATTATGGAATTGGGAATTTACCTATTGAGGTAGGTCTACCCATATTCTTGAAATTTGTAATTAATTAGGGACAATTAATACAAATTATGGGGGTGATTAATTAGGTGTAATTAATCAACTAAGACACGAGGTTGGACCCTTTTGTAGCATAAGACTGCCCGGAACCGACCGGCAAATCCAGCGGCTACAAATGATTGGCCCAATGTGAGAGGTCTTAGTCATAAACTAAATACGTGACAAGTGTAAAGACACGAGGTTAGACTCTGTTATGGTGTAAGGCTGCCCGGAACCAACCGGCATATCCAGCTGCCATAAAAGACAGTCTAATGTGAGAGGTCTTTACAAAGGTTACGATCTTAATTAATTAAGAAACACTTAACCAAATTAGCATGTAGTGAGGCATGAGGGGTTAAGTGGGTGCCTTGGGTGGCAGGTAGTAACTAGTGGGGGTGCCTTGGGTGGCATAAGGAAACTAGTGGGTTGCCTTGGGTGGCAATAGAAAATATGATTAGAATACTTAACCAAAGTGGAACATGTAATTAAACATGATTAAAGGGTTAAGTAAGTGCCTTGGGTGGCATGTGGGAATCAAGTAAGTGTTTGGATGGCATGTGGAAATCTAGTGGGTGCCTTAAGTGGCAATTGAAATATGATTAAATGACAAGCTTAAGTAGTAGCTTGTGGGGGCCTTAAGTGGCAATTGAAATATGATTAAATGACAAGCTTAAGTAGTAGCTTGTGGGGGGGGCCTTAAGTGGCAATTGAAGTATGGTTAAATGACAAGCTTAAGTAGTAGCTTGTGGGGGCCTTAAGTGGCAATTGAAATATGGTTAAATGACAAGCTTAAGTAGTAGCTTGTGGGGGCCTTGAGTGGCAATTGAAATATGATTAGATGACTTAACCAAAGCTTAACATGTAAGTGGGCATGATTTTAAAAAGGGGTTAAGTGGGATGCACTAGATAAAATGACAAGCTTAAGTAGTAGCTTGTGGGGGCCCATTTCAACCAATATCCCAAACGTATCTTTGTGGGCTCGACCCAAGTCGAGGACGGGACACGCATATTGGGCTTGACTGTAAGAGGCCAAAACGGGGTAGCGGTGGCAACGCAAGTCCAACGGGTTTCATATGCGTGTGTGGACCCGGGCTGGTAAGTAAGACGTTGTTGCATCGTGTAGGTATAAGCCGTGCACCATTGATATTATCAGGTTGCCACTTTGGGGAATGATACACCCCACTGTGGGGCCAGCACGGGTATCTACGATAGGGAGCCGATCGCTTGGGGAGTAGTGGGTACACCTAGTGGAGATAGGGGCAGACGGCATCTATGTAGTCAGCTAGGGGTACACGAAACTACTATTAAAAATTACTAGGTACACTTAGTGGGATCAACCTTAAGTAGGAATTACCCTTGGGTGGGTAGGACTGGTGTGGAACAGTGTAGGAATTACCCTTGGGTGGGTAGATCTGGGGTGGTGCAGTGTAGTAATTATCCTTGGGTGGGTAAATGCGTCTTTACGGTTATCTTAGTTCACCCTAAGTCTAGTTGGCTGCTTAGTGTAGCCATTTATCCCCAGTCGTTACCGTATATCAAGCTCATGTCTTACTCTGGTTACTTTAATGATTGTATTGTTAAAGTTATAGGACTCGCTCAGACTTATGTCTGACCCCGTTGTTTTTATCTTTTTTCCCAACCCTCAGGTTATCAGAGTGGGCCTAGCACTAGTGGGCTTTGATCAGACTGCTTTATCTATCTTTTGGAGCTTGGACCGTGGGTGTAAAGCTCAGTTTATCTTTTCTATTATGGCTATTAAGTTATGTAGTGCGATTATGTACTTTTGTTTTATCAGAATGGATATTATGTACTTGACTCTTGTTTTTGGTTTTGGTGTAACCAAATATGTTTTACTTTCCGCTGCAATGAAATGATGTTTTAAATTCTCAAGTATTACTTATATCTGTCTTGTTGTAATTTTTCTGTTCTATATTCACTTAAAATACTCCACCGATGCTATGACATTCCCTTATGAGTGACCGTTGCGGGTGTGGGGTGTTACACGAACGGACGTCGGTCATTCAAACAAAATTTACAGCCCTAGGTGCCATAGACAAACTTGAGTTTTAAAGGAAATTTTATGAGACTCATTGAAAGAGCATAGCACAGATGAATCAAACTATTTCTTCTGTAGCACTACAAATTATTCAACTCAGAGAGGAACTCGCCCAAGCACAGATAGACAAAGAACAGATCGCCCATGGACAGTTTAGATGTTAATATAATGAATTTCGTTGTCCAATCAGTCGTCGGAAAAGGCATCTTATCATATTTAAAAGACAAAATTTCCCATACTCTAGTTAGATATGGGAGGAGGTGCTCGCTCGACTTTCCGATGCTGAATAATCGTGGAGGAGCTGACTGCTTTTTGATTGAACAAAGAGTCGCAGGCCACTCTTGCTATAAGGAAGGAGGACATTAGGCTTGAGAGAAAGCAGCAAACCCTAGCCGAAGTGGGGTCTTCAGGCTAAGCTTCTCATCACAAAACTACATCGGGCGTTGAGGCTCTTTCTACAGATTCGTTAGGCTATATCCTTGCTTCTGCTGGCACCACTTCTACTTCCGTTTCCCCCGTTGCAACTCCCTTTCCACTCTGATTCCCATTACGGTCACCCCAGGTGAAGCTCATTCAAACGATGAGGGTAACAAAAACGATGCTCAAAAGTACGAGATCAACATTATCATGGAACATAGCTTTCTCTCGAAGGTAATACTCGCACTTTTTTAGGACAAGAAGACTGATTGATCTGACAGTTCTTCTAGAGAGACAAGGAGAGTGCTAAGCAGAAAGAATGGGCGCCAAAGAGAAAGAAACTGAAAGGAGGAATGTGTAGTTGCTAAGGATAAAGTTTCTTCGTCAAGGAGTAAGGAAAAATCCAAGAAGTAACGCGGTAAGCATGCGACACGTAAGGTTCATAGACACCACTTGGATTGCATTCTTACAATCCTCATCCAAATATTACTGACCTTGTTCTCCAAGGCGGGAAGTTCGTGGAGCTTACTAGTAATTTTGATGTAAATTTCGACAATGAACCTTAATTGGTTGTCTTAAAGTTTAGCGCTGTTGTAACACCCCACTCCCGCTATGTTCACTCACTAAGGGAATGCCATAGCATCGGTGGAGTATTTTAGTGAATATAGAACAGAAATCTTACAACAAGACAGATATAAATAGTACTTGAAATTTAAAACATCATCTCATAACAGCGGAAGTAAAACATGTCTGGTTACATCATAAAACCACAATAAAAGTCAAGTACAATATCCATCAAAATAAAGAAGTACATAATCCCACTCTCATACAATAGCCATGACAAAAGAAAAGATAACTGGGTAACTGGAGCTTTACATCTATCCAAGCTCCTAAAGACTGGAACAACAATCCGATCAAGCTCCACTACTGCTAGGATCCACCGTAGGACCTGAGGGTTGGAAAAAAAAATAAAAACAACGGGGTCAGACATAAGTCTGAGCGAGTCCTATAACTTTAACAATACAATCGTTAAAGTAACCAGAGAAGACATAAACTGATATACGGTAACTAATGGGGATGAATGGCTACACTAAGCAGTCAACTAAACTAAGATAAAAGACGCATCTACCCTTCCAAAGGTAAATTACTAAACTGCACCACACCAGTCGTTCCTAACTTAAAGGTTGATCCCACCCAGGGACTTATAAAATTAACTTAATAGTTCTCGCGTACCCCTAGGTGACTAAGTAGACGCCACGGGGCCCTACAATCCACTAGGTGTACACACTACTCCCCATTCGATCGGCTCCCTAACGTAGATACCCGTGCTGGCCCCACCATGGGGTGTACCATTCCCCAACGTGGCAACCTGATAAAATTAACGGTGCACGGCTTATATCTACACGATGCAACAACGTCTTATTTACCAGCCCGGGTCCACACACGCATATGAAACCCGTTGGTCATGCGTTGCCACCGCTAACCCATTTTGGCCTCTTATAGTCAAGCCCAGTATGCATGTCCCGTCCTCGACATGGGTCGAGCCCACTAAGATACGTATGGGTTACTGGTTGAAATGGGCCCCCAGCACAAGCCATCCCCCTAAGCTTGGCCCACACACTAGTGTTTCCCACTTAACCCTTTAATCATGTTTAATTACATGTTTCATCTTGGTTAAGTATTTAATCATATTTTCTATTGGCAACCACTAGCAATTTCCACATACCACCCAAGGTACCCACTTAACCCCCATGCCCCACTACATGCTTATCTGGTTAAGTGTTTCTTAATTGATTAACACCGTAACCGTGTAAAGGACCCCTCACATTGGACCGTTATTTGTAGATGCCTGGTTAAGCCGGTAGGTTCCGGGCAGTCTTACACTACAAACGGGTCCAACCTCGTGTCATTTACCCTTGTTACGTATTTAATTTATGATTAAGACCCCTCACATTGGACCGTCATTTGTAGATGCCTGGTTAAGCCGGTAAACTCCGGGCAGTCTTATACTACAAACGGGTCCAACCTCGTGTCTTAATCGATTAATTACTCCTAATTAATCACCCCCATAATTTGTGTTAATTATCATGTTTATTTTAGGAATATGGGTACACCTAACTTAATAGGCAAATTCCCAACTCCAAAGTGTGGGTACACCTAACTTAATAGGCAAATTCCCAACACATAGTATGGGTACACCTAACTTAATAGGTAAATTCCCATACTATGTTCATTTATTTTATGTTATGCATAATTATATTAATTTCACACAATCTTATTAACATATGCATTTAATTAACCCCATCGTTCCCACGTAATTTCGTTCTCATGACATAACACATATAAGAGGTGTCAACTTGCATATGTATGAACATGTTTCAAAGGTGCCATCTTGCATATTAACAAACACATAACTTGCATATGAACTTGCATAACATGTCACATAACTTGCATATAATCTTGTATAACATGTCACATAACTTGCATATAATATTGTATAACATGTCACATAACTTGCATATAATCTTGTATAACATGTCACATAACTTGCATATAATCTTGTATAACATGTCACATAACTTGCATATAATCTTGTATAACATGTCACATAACTTGCATATAATCTTGTATAACATGTCACATAACTTGCATATAATCTTGTATAACATGTCACATAACTTGCATATTAACTTGCATAACATGTTACATAAACTTACATATTAACAAATACATGACTTGCATATAATATGTCACATAACTTGCATATGAACTTGCATAACATGTTACATAACTTGCATATGAACTCATAAACTTGCATATGAACTTGCATAACATGTTACATACTTGCATATGAACTCATAAACTTGCATATGAACTTGCATAACATGTTACATACTTGCATATGAACTCATAAACTTGCATATGAAGAAACATACAACTTGCATAATTATCATACATGTAACTTGCATATTATCATACATGTAACTTGCATATTAACATATGATCACAAAGCACAAAACTTGCATAACCCACATACATTAGCAAACTAACATCATGTCATATGACTTAAAACCCATTAATCCCCAAACAAAACCATATGATCTCATCATATCTCATCTACTTAGTTTAGCAATTGATCATTAGAGTGATAGAAACTCACAACTAGCAAATTTGCACTCCAAATGAAGAAGATTAAGATGCTTAGAATGGATTAGAGGTTGATTAGAGAGTGATTAGCTTGCAATCCTCTTCATAAATTAGTGGAGGCTCCTTCTAAGATTTAATTTGGCGGCATGTAGCCCTCAGTTCTATTTTTAGTATGGATTAGGGTAGGTTTAGGGTGTATTTATAGATTAGGTGAGTGTTTTAGGCCCTTAGATTAACCCTAAATTAGATTAGGACCCTTAGATTTTGGAATCTTCCAGAAACCAGCCCTAAGACCAAGCCCAAACCCCAAACTGGTGCACCCAACCACAGAACTCTCTAGAAACTGTGCAGGTTTCCTGTCCCGACATGGGCGCACTTCCCAAGTGCGCCAGTGTATTTTTGTACTGGCGCACTTCACAAGTGCGCCAGTGCATTTCTGGCCTGTTTCGGGTTTTTCTGCCTAACTTCGTTCGTCCATATCTCTTTCATACGGTACCCGTTTTACGCAAACTCGGACTCTATTTCGTGTATTTTTCCGAGACGAACGCAATGACGCAGCCCGTTTCCCCTGATTCTCATATCTGAGATTAATTATACTTTAATTACTAACCATTAGTGTTAATTGAAATTCGGGGTGTTACATTCTCCCCTACTTAAAGGATTTCGTCCTCGAAATCTCTAAGTCAAGAAAAACGTATCCTACCAACCAAACAACCATCTACTAAACCATCAACCACAAGCAACCATTATCCTTAGAAACTTCTAATGATGTATGAACATATGCAGAAAGTGTGTGTATATGTCCGTATACTAATGCAAAATCAGGCGGTCTACTGATTCAGTCGACCTCCTTAATGCAAACCATGATAGTGCCATGCATCCAATATGTATGCGAAACCCTATTGACACATACAATTTCTATATGCGTGCACAACCATACACAAAAATGCATCATCCACATGATAACACAGCCATGATACATCCATCAATCTAACTACCACATCCATTTATGCGATATGCAACATGAAGTGACTGAGCCGATCTAGTGCCTAATGTGTGTGTATATGCATCCACGAGCAACCACTAGCAAACAATTGCATCCACATGCATCCATCAACCATAACATGTTTCAAACACATGTTTCAACCATAGGTTTTACCCTATCTAAAGGTCATAGGTACTAGCGAGAGGATATACTAAAGATAAGATAAGTACTAGACAAGCGATAAAGGAGAAGTTAAAAGACATACTCTCAAAAAGAAATGGGTACAAAGAACGCATCTTCGCTTCCGTCTCCCAAGTAGCATTGCTTTCGTCATCTCCCCATTGCACTTTAACTAGCTGAACTTCTCTGTTCCTCAACTTCCTAGTTTCTGACCCAAGGATGCGAGTAGGAGCTCGTCGAATCGTCGCATCACGCTCTACCTCTACATCTCTAAGCAAGCTCGGCTCTACCACCTATGCGGTCTCATGTAAGCACTTCCTCAAATGTGATACATGGAATACATCATGAACATCACTAAGTCTGTCGGGCAACTCCACCCTATATGCCATCCGTCCAATCCTTTCCTTAATAGGAAACGGCCCAACTAACCTCGGTGCTAACTTCCCAACGGACCCAAAGCGAACAACATTTCTCAACGGAGATACTTTGACAAAAACCATGTCCCCAACCTCAAACTCAAGATCCGTCCTTCTCCGATCCGCATAAGATTTCTGTCTATCTTGCGCTGCCTTCATCCTTCTTCGAATCAAATCAATCTTCTCTGAAGTCTCTCTAACCATATCTGGCCCAAGCAAGATCTTATCCGTAGATTCCCACCAACATGTAGGAGATCGACAAGGCCTTCCATAAAGAGCTTCGAAAGGTGCCATGCCAATACTAGACTGAAAGCTGTTATTGTATGCGAACTCCACCAAAGGAAGATGTTCTTCCCATGTACCTCCAAAATCCAAGATACAAAGCCTCAAAAGATCTTCTAAGATACGGTTCACCCTCTCGGTCTGACCGTCCGTCTGAGGATGATATGCGGTGCTCAAACACAACTGAGTCCCTACCGCCTCTTGCAAACTTCTCCAAAACTCACTAGTGAAGATAGGATCTCGATCACTCACAATGCTGGATGGTACGCCATGCAATCTAACAATCTCTCTAACATAGACTGAAGCAAGCCATGGAGCGGTCCTCTTACTCTTCACGGGTATAAAATGGGCACTCTTGGTAAGTCTGTCTACCACAACCCAAATTCCCGTATTGCCCTTCCTCGATCTCGGTAACCCATCGATGAAATCCATCGAGACACTATCCCACTTCCATTGCGGAACTTCCAATGGGTGTAGCAACCCACCGGGTTTCCTTTGCTCCGCTTTAACTTGTTGGCACACTAAGCATCTAGCCACATACTCGGCCACATCTTTCTTCATACCGGCCCAGAAGAAAACTCTCTTCATATCTTGGTACATTTTGTCTCCACCGGGATGAATAGTCATTCTTGAACGATGTGCATCATCCAAAATAGCCATCTTCAAACCCTCATCTTGCGGTACACAAAGTCTACCGTCTCTATGCAACCATCCCCTATCATCTATGGTGTATCTACCCAAATGGCTGGACGACTCCCCCCTTATAAGCTTCTCTACCAACTCAACCAACTGTGGGTCGTCTCGCTGAGCCTCGCCAATCCGTCCCAAAAGAGTAGGTCTAACCTCCAAGGATGCCAACAAACCAGGTACAAAGTCAACAGAAGGTCTGAAGTCGAACAAAGAAAGAAACTCCAAGCTTCGCCGTTCCACGAACAATGGACTCAAAGATAGCCTTTTTCTACTCAAGGCGTCCGCCACTACGTTACCCTTGCCAGGGGTATACGCTATCTCGAAATCATAGGATGCTAAGAACTCCATCCACCTTTGCTGTCTTAAGTTTAAATCCTTCTGAGAGAATAAGTACTTCAATGATTTATGGTCAGTGATCAACTCGAATCTCTCACCAAGAAGATAATGGCGCCAAGACTTAAGTGCGAAAAAAATCGCGGCCAACTCTAGATCATGGGTAGGGTAATTCTTCTCATGCACTCTCAATTGCCTCCCTCCATAGGCTATTACCCTTCCCTCCTGCATCAAGACTGCGCCTAATCCTGTCCCACAAGCATCGGTATAAACAACAAACGGCTTACTCCCATCTGGAAGCACTAAAACTAGAGCGGTGGTCAAAGCTCTCTTTAACCGTCGGAAAGCATCATCACAATCTACGTCCCATGAGAAAACCAGATTCTTTTTCGTCAAGCGGGTTAATGGGGCTGATATCTTCGCGAAGTCTTTGATGAACTTCCTATAATATCCTGCCAACCCCAAGAAACTTCTTACTTCGGTAGCATTTCTAGGAACTTTCCAATCCTGGATAGATACTATCTTTGCGGGATCCACAGCTATCCCTTCCTTAGAGACCACATGCCCTAAGAATCGCACTTCTCTTCTCCAAAAATGACATTTTGAGAATTTAGCTTTAAGACTATGTGCTCGAAGAGTCTCCAACACTTCTCTGAGATGTAAGGCATGCTCTTCTTCACTCTTGGAAAAGACCAAGATGTCATCCACAAAGACTACTACAAACTTATTCAGATACTCTCTGAACACTCTACTCATCAGATCAACAAAGTATGCAGGGGCGTTTGTCAACCCAAATGGCATCACAAGCCACTCATAAAAACCATCCGGAGTCCGGAAAGTAGTCTTCTCTATACTGTCCTCCGCCACTCTCAACTGATGAAACCCTGTAGCTAAGTCCATCTGCGAAAACACTGAGGCGCCAACCAACTGATCAAAGAGATCATCTATCCTCGATAATGGGTGTCTATTCTTCTTCGTGAGCTTATTAAGTTCTCTATAATCCACACAAAGTCTGAGGGACCCATCCGCCTTCGTGGCAAACACTACTGGAGCTCCCCACTCCGATATACTTCGCCTTATGAACCCCTTCTCAAGCAACTCCCCTACTTGCTTATGAAGTTCTCTTCTCTCACGAGGAGCCATGTGGCGCACTGGCAAAGACACTGGTTTGGCATTATCCACCAAATAAATTCGGAAATCTATCTCCCGCTTCGGAGGCAAACCCTTCACCTCTTCAAACACATCCGGATATTCCCGGACCACTCTGACAGAACGCAAACTCTCGACCGAAGCATCGAGCGATTCAAGATAACTTAGCAAAACAGATTCTATGGGATTACAAGAGATCTCGAGAGTATTACCCAAGCGGGTCATAAGTCTGACAACTCTCCTTTCACAATCAAGAACGGCACCATTACTGGATAACCAGTCCATGCCCAAAATCAACCCATAGCCCGTGAAGCCCAATACAAAAGCATCACATCCAAACTCAACGCTAAGTATAGAAATCTTCAAACCCAAACATATCATAGACAGATATATGAAGCCCCCAATTGGGTTTGAAACAACCAAGGGATCATCAACTAGACTGGTGTCTAAGTGCAGTGACTCAACTAACGATGATGAGATAAAAGAATGCGATGCGCCAGAGTCAAACAAAGTACGAACTGGATGATCAAACAGAAAAACCAGACTTTCAACGGAAATAGTTCTACCTCTCTGCTGAATCGGTGGAACTGAGAGAGCCTGAACTTGCCCCCCTGCCTGAGCTGGTGCCATAAGAGCTTGCACCTGACCTCCTGAGGTAGACCTCGTCTTCTGCCCCTTCTTTGGGAAGTCCTTCACAAGATGTCCTGCTTCACCACAATGAAAGCAACCGGTCTTCTTCTTTTTGCGACAATCCTTACTGAGGTGGCCTGGGGTCCCACAATTGAAGCACTTCTTCTTCCCCTTGTCACCATTGCCTTTTCCACCCTTGCCTTGTTGTTGTTGTTGCGGTTTCTTCTGATCCCCCTTCTTCTCTGGTGCCTTAGAACTCTTATCATCCTCATGCATAAGTGCCATGTAGACAAGCTTCTCAAAGGTGGCCCCCATAGGAATGTGAGTCATAGCTATTCCTTGCAATGGTTCGTTCAAGCCTCTAACGAACCTCAAAGCCTTCTTCTCCGGTGTATTCACCAACTCTATGCCAAACCTTGCTAATTGATTGAATTTGTTGACATATTCTTTCACCGTGAGATTCCCTTGCTTCAAATTCAAGAACTTCTCCATAAACAGATTCTCTTCCGCCCTTGAGAGAAACTTAGCCCCAAACCTTTGCTTGAAATCTGCCCAAGAGTCAACAGGGCGTTCTCCATTAGTGACCTCCCACCAGAATGAGGCCTCTCCCTTCATTAACCAAGCCGCCAACTTGACTTTCTTTCCCTCTTCCACTTCAAAGATATCCAGCAACTCTTCCACTTCCTTAAGCCAATCTCTAGCCTCTACGAAAGTCTCTGAACCTAGAAAAGGTTTTCCTCCTATAGCCTTGAACTCCTTGCAAATCTTAGCAAAATTATCCACTCTAGGCTGAGGAGGAGGAGCGGTTGCCTCTGGTGTAGTAGCATTGGCTGGACCCGCAGCCGCGGCCCTAGCCTCTTGTAACCTCCTATACCATAGTGGTATAACTAAGCCCTCCGGGATGTTAAGATCTTCAGCCATGCTGAAACGAAAGAGGAAAGATTCAAAAAGGAGATTCCGAAAGATAAAGATATGGCTATTGGGGATTATGCTTTTCTTTTTCAAAAACTTTTCTCTTAAAAGACATGTTTTTGAAAATACTTTTTCCAAAAATAATACCTTTACTATTTTCTAAAAAATGTATTTTTCTCAAAAATTTATCTGTTCCGGTAACCTTCAGCTCTGATACCACGTGTAACACCCCACTCCCGCTATGATCACTCACTAAGGGAATGCCATAGCATCGGTGGAGTATTTTAGTGAATATAGAACAGAAATCTTACAACAAGACAGACATAAATAGTACTTGAAATTTAAAACATCATCTCATAACAGTGGAAGTAAAACATGTCTGGTTACATCATAAAACCACAATAAAAGTCAAGTACAATATCCATCAAAATAAAGAAGTACATAATCCCACTCTCATACAATAGCCATGACAAAAGAAAAGATAACTGGGTAACTGGAGCTTTACATCTATCCAAGCTCCTAAAGACTGGAACAGCAATCCAATCAAGCTCCACTACTGCTAGGATCCACCGTAGGACCTGAGGGTTGGAAAAAAAAATAAAAACAACGGGGTCAGACATAAGTCTGAGCGAGTCCTATAACTTTAACAATACAATCGTTAAAGTAACCAGAGAAGACATAAACTGATATACGGTAACTAATGGGGATGAATGGCTACACTAAGCAGTCAACTAAACTAAGATAAAAGATAAAAGACGCATCTACCCTTCCAAAGGTAAATTACTAAACTGCACCACACCAGTCGTTCCTAACTTAAAGGTTGATCCCACCCATGGACTTATAAAATTAACTTAATAGTTCTCGCGTACCCCTAGATGACTAAGTAGACGCCATGGGGCCCTACAATCCACTAGGTGTACACACTACTCCCCATTCGATCGGCTCCCTAACGTAGATACCCATGCTGGCCCCACCGTGGGGTGTACCATTCCCCAACGTGGCAACCTGATAAAATTAACGGTGCACGGCTTATATCTACACGATGCAACAACGTCTTATTTACCAGCCCGGGTCCACACACGCATATGAAACCCGTTGGTCATGCGTTGCCACCGCTAACCCATTTTGGCCTCTTATAGTCAAGCCCAGTATGCGTGTCCCGTCCTCGACATGGGTCGAGCCCACTAAGATACGTATGGGTTACTGGTTGAAATGGGCCCTCAGCACAAGCCATCCCCCTAAGCTTGGCCCACACACTAGTGTTTCCCACTTAACCCTTTAATCATGTTTAATTACATGTTTCATCTTGGTTAAGTATTTAATCATATTTTCTATTGGCAACCACTAGCAATTTCCACATACCACCCAAGGTACCCACTTAACCCCCATGCCCCACTACATGCTTATCTGGTTAAGTGTTTCTTAATTGATTAACACCGTAACCGTGTAAAGGACCCCTCACATTGGACCGTTATTTGTAGATGCCTGGTTAAGCCGGTAGGTTCCGGGCAGTCTTACACTACAAACGGGTCCAACCTCGTGTCATTTACCCTTGTTACGTATTTAATTTATGATTAAGACCCCTCACATTGGACCGTCATTTGTAGATGCCTGGTTAAGCCGGTAAACTCCGGGCAGTCTTATACTACAAACGGGTCCAACCTCGTGTCTTAATCGATTAATTACTCCTAATTAATCACCCCCATAATTTGTGTTAATTATCATGTTTATTTTAGGAATATGGGTACACCTAACTTAATAGGCAAATTCCCAACTCCAAAGTGTGGGTACACCTAACTTAATAGGCAAATTCCCAACACATAGTATGGGTACACCTAACTTAATAGGCAAATTCCCATACTATGTTCATTTATTTTATGTTATGCATAATTATATTAATTTCACACAATCTTATTAACATATGCATTTAATTAACCCCATCGTTCCTACGTAATTTCGTTCTCATGACATAACACATATAAGAGGTGTCAACTTGCATATGTATGAACATGTTTCAAAGGTGCCATCTTGCATATTAACAAACACATAACTTGCATATGAACTTGCATAACATGTCACATAACTTGCATATAATCTTGTATAACATGTCACATAACTTGCATATAATCTTGTATAACATGTCACATAACTTGCATATAATCTTGTATAACATGTCACATAACTTGCATATAATCTTGTATAACATGTCACATAACTTGCATATAATCTTGTATAACATGTCACATAACTTGCATATAATCTTGTATAACATGTCACATAACTTGCATATAATCTTGTATAACATGTCACATAACTTGCATATTAACTTGCATAACATGTTACATAAACTTACATATTAACAAATACATGACTTGCATATAATATGTCACATAACTTGCATATGAACTTGCATAACATGTTACATAACTTGCATATGAACTCATAAACTTGCATATGAACTTGCATAACATGTTACATACTTGCATATGAACTCATAAACTTGCATATGAACTTGCATAACATGTTACATACTTGCATATGAACTCATAAACTTGCATATGAAGAAACATACAACTTGCATAATTATCATACATGTAACTTGCATATTATCATACATGTAACTTGCATATTAACATATGATCACAAAGCACAAAACTTGCATAACCCACATACATTAGCAAACTAACATCATGTCATATGACTTAAAACCCATTAATCCCCAAACAAAACCATATGATCTCATCATATCTCATCTACTTAGTTTAGCAATTGATCATTAGAGTGATAGAAACTCACAACTAGCAAATTTGCACTCCAAATGAAGAAGATTAAGATGCTTAGAATGGATTAGAGGTTGATTAGAGAGTGATTAGCTTGCAATCCTCTTCATAAATTAGTGGAGGCTCCTTCTAAGATTTAATTTGGCGGCATGTAGCCCTCAGTTCTATTTTTAGTATGGATTAGGGTAGGTTTAGGGTGTATTTATAGATTAGGTGAGTGTTTTAGGCCCTTAGATTAACCCTAAATTAGATTAGGACCCTTAGATTTCGGAATCTTCCAAAAACCAGCCCTAAGACCAAGCCCAAACCCCAAACTGGTGCACCCAACCACAGAACTCTCTAGAAACTGTGCAGGTTTCCTGTCCCGACATGGGCGCACTTCCCAAGTGCGCCAGTGTATTTTTGTACTGGCGCACTTCACAAGTGCACCAGTGCATTTCTGGCCTGTTTCGGGTTTTTCTGCCTAACTTCGTTCGTCCATATCTCTTTCATACGGTACCCGTTTTACGCAAACTCGGACTCTATTTCGCGTATTTTTCCGAGACGAACGCAATGACGCAGCCCGTTTCCCCTGATTCTCACATCTGAGATTAATTATACTTTAATTACTAACCATTAGTGTTAATTGAAATTCGGGGTGTTACAGCTGTCCTCTAAAACTTCTTCATTTTTACTCTGAAACATGGAGTATGTGTTATGATTTTCGTGTATGTGATTCTTGGCACACTGTCAACGCTTTTAACCTTTAAGTCGCTTTAGTGTTCATTGAATCTAATAGAGCGCAAATCGACAACTAATTTTGCATTTCACATACCTACAATTATAAAGTGATTTCGGAATTTTGCAAGGATGAAATTTCAGTGGTTCGGAAGCAAACTTTATTGATATTTGAAAGATATGAGTTTGAGTACAACGCCGCAAGTAACGATGGGTGGTTTATATTCTACAAATAAATAACAAAAACTTCAAACTTTAAATGAAATTCAAAAAAAATAAAGACATAGAAGATTGTTGTTCCAAGCTCGGGAATTGGAACACTTTATATTAATGTCGTTTTAAAAGTCCCGTTTGATAACTTCTAGCTGGTCACGTAAGGCCCTTCCCAATTCGGTTCAAATAATCCTGAGTGTGTCATGACCCGTTTAAGGATGAAGTCTCTGGCTTGAAGGATCGATGGCAGACTTTTGAGTTGAAATATTTTGCTACTCTCTTTTGGTGCACTTCAATTCTGAGTTCCACCTCTTCTCTTCTTTCAACGGTTTGGTCGAGAGCTTCTGGTAGCAGTTGTTCATTCTCATTTTGGTTGAAATGTATCCTTCAATGGGTAGGTACCTCTAGATACATGGGTATCATTGCTCCTGAACCAAATGCTAGAGAGAATGGTGTGTGTCCATTCGCAGATTTGTTAGTAATGCAGTAATACATAGTGCAAGTGGGAGTTCATCAAGAAAACCATCTTTATCTTTCATGAGTCGCTTTATGATGGTGGATTTGATGTTCTTATTCACTGCTTCCACTTGCTCATTTGCCTGCAGATGTGAAAATGTGGCGAAGATCTTTTGAATACGGTACCACTTACAGAAATTCTGGAATTCAGCACTCTCGAACTGGGTTCCGTAATAAAGCACACATATGGCTCAGCATAACATATATGTAAATATATTTGTACCGCTTTGTATATGAGCTTGGGCCTTTACCCAGCGTCTTGTTTTATTTCTCTTTTATGTTTTACCGTTGGGACTACTAGCTATATATAGACCCATATCGTGTACATACAATTCACTGAGTTCTATTCAATAAAATTACAATTCCAAGAATTATCAGAATTCTATTATGTTATTAGAGAAGAATTAAACCAAACATCATCGATTCATCGTCACTGATCAGCATTCAATCACTCAGATCATAAGAAAGGGCATGTTGTGCTGATTCTCCTCATTTTATTCTTCATCATCGAAGATAATACCTTTCTCTGATCTAAGTTTTTTCTCACCAGTCGTTTTCTGATCTAAATTGCCTCGCTAAAGGGTCGAATCAGAGAATTCTAATCATCTTCTTCCACCATGGTTGCAATTTTGGTCATTTGACATTACGTCATCATTTGACCTGAGGTCTGGTTACAGAAATCACTTTACAGTGATCTTGCCATCCAAGAATCTCTTTTTTGTTCATAGATCATCCAACACCTACTGGAGTTCTTGTTGCAGAAACCCCTTTTCAGTGATTTTGCCATCCAAGAATTCCTTTCTCATTCAAGAAAGTTTGATTTCAACAATTCTTGATTTCAAATGGCTGGAAGCAATGAAGTAGTCAGTTCAGCAACATCCGCCGTAACCCCACATCCAAATCTTTACCAAACATCCCACTGATAAAACCCGAAAGCCACATAATTACCCTCCTTTTAGATGAGGGTAATTACATGTTATGGAAATGTCAGGTGGAAACAACACTGAAGGGATATGGGTTGCTTGATTACATCAGAGATATCATCATTATCCCACCTGCAATGATCCATCATAAAGATGGAAATCCTGGTAGTAACGAAGAATACTTGAGATTTTAAAAACAAGATAGCCTACTTGTATCATGGTTTACATCATCCATCAATGCAAACAAGTTATCACAAGCTATTGGATGTAATACATCGTTTGCAGTATGGAATGCTATCGAACAAATATTTAGTTCACAATCTGCTACAACAGTTATGCTATATAGAAGGCAATAACAGTGCATAAGGAAGGATGAAATGTTCGTGAATGATTATTTGACTAAAGTAAAGACACTCTGTGACGGTCGCCCTGTACCATCATACATTTCTCCGAAATGTGTTGTGTCAATGCTCGACTAACACGGAACGATCGTCAAAGGGGTTAAAACGATGAATTACCAAAGAACCTGTAGTATATCTCACAGTGCATGGAATAAAATATAATGATAACATAATTTGATATAAAACATGAGAGACAATACATAAGCTGAAAACTAAACCATATCCATCAGAGTAGCGGAATCCAAAATACAGCTTCATATCCAATTATTACAACTTTAAAATACTATCTCTAAAGGAAATAAAAGAGGTACACTACTAATGCCCAAAGCAGTGACCATCAACAACATAGGGAGAATATGTATAAAGTACATGGAAGCCTACTGCTCGTCTACGGACAGCTACTCGTGCATAACCACCTAACCTGCCTCTAGTCTGCTCGTTTAGGAGCACCTAGAGTAATAAGAAGAGACATAAAACTCTGGGTCAAATGAAAATTTGGTGTGAGCGATAGCAAATCTATATAACTAAATAGAGAAATAATAGTTATAAGTAATCATACCTGGCCTAGACATGCAACCAAAGAGTTAGCACAACAGGATGTACAATACCCTAAGTTAACACTAACATAGAGTGTAAAATGGTGTTGAATCTCGCTACATAGCATTTTGACTAGATAACTATACATAAACATATATATTATCATCTAACCTTGTTTTGCAGGAAGATATTCGACAAACAGATTCAAGAACACCAAAATGAAGATTGAATATGTTGTAAGGGTCTGTTAGTCCTAGATATTCATGTTAAAGTCTTCCTTGATGATTACACACACATACATATCACATATATATGTTTTCATATTCAAAAGAGGCAAAGAATAGATTTTGCCCAGAAAACAGACGTTTGATTTAAATCAGACAGACGTCTGTTTGCTGAGACAAAATTTAAATTTACCATAATATTCAGACGTCTGTTCTGAATTTTTCAGACGTCTGAATCTACTATGAAATACACTATTTCTTTGCTATTTCATTTTTCAATTTAAAACAGACATCTGAATAAAATTTTCAGACATCTGATTATGAAAATTTGCAACCTATTCTGAAGAGTCACAACTCT
This sequence comes from Allium sativum, assembly GCA_030737875.1. Classification (NCBI taxonomy): domain Eukaryota; kingdom Viridiplantae; phylum Streptophyta; class Magnoliopsida; order Asparagales; family Amaryllidaceae; genus Allium; species Allium sativum. The sequence continues at coordinate 43,549,658 of CM060915.1, read as the reverse complement.
CTAAATCGTTTCTCTTGATGGAATCTCTTCATGATTAGTTACAACTCTTTGTATACTATAAATATGGACTTGATTAACTAATCGAATCACCGAATTTCATTCTATCTCTCTCTATATATTATTCAAAGCTCTCTAGTTTTCAAAAAGCATACTATTCTCAATATTATCTTCTATAATCTTCACAAGCTTCACGTTTATCATCAAGGAAAGACTATAGGAAGGGTGCACTATATATTGACATATCAGTGTTAACAAGAACACAAACAAGTCATCAATTATTCTGTATTGTAAAAGTCCTCTTTAGTGGTTAAGGCAAGAAAATCCCGTTCGGCTATTCAGGTAATTATGAACCTATTTCTCTGGGTGAAGTGAGGATTTAAGTGTTAGTGAAATACAAGAAGTGAATCTGGGACTGGACATAGGATAGTGGTCCGAACCAATATAAATCGACTGTGTGATTTACTGCTTACTACTCTAATATATACACTACATCTTATTCTTCATTCTACACGATCCTACTGTCATCTAGCCTCTTTCATTTGGTATCAGAGCAAGGCTATCCTATAACCGTAACACTATTATTCAATACTTTGATAAAATGGAGAATAACCCAAGTACTAGCTCAACTACCTTTGCCGAAGGACAATCTACTCAAAGACCACCTTTATTCAATGGGCTACACTACAACTACTTGGCTACAAGAATGAGGATTTATATGCAAGCAAGTGGTTTTAGTGCATGGAATGCTACTCAAAAATAATTTTACGGCACCTACAATAGAATATTCAACATGGACAACAGTTAAAAAAGAAGAGGCCAATGCAAATGCAAAAGCTATGAACATGTTATACTGTGCACTAGATAGAAATGAGTTCAATCGTGTTAGCATTTGTAAATCAGCATATCAAATATGGGAAACACTCAAGACCATCCATGAAGGAATAAATAAAGTCAAGAAAACTAAAATTTCAATGCTCAAAAACCTGTTCTAGAACTTCAGGATGAAACAAAATGAAACTATCAATGAAATGTACTCAAGATTTCAAGACATTTTACATGCATTGATAGGACTAGAAGAAAAATATAGTGACTTTGAAATCATTTCAAAAGTACTAAATTCTATAACTGACGACTGGGAAAGGAAAGTACTAGCCATTGAAGAAGCAAATGACTTATCAGCTATGAAACCAGAAGAGATAATAGGAAATCTTATGTCTTATGAAGTAAATCTTCAAGAAAAAAGGGATTAGCTCACGAAAAGAAAAATGCGGCCTTTCAATGCTGATAAAAAGGAATCTGAATCAAAAACGAAGATCTAGCCTTTATTGCCAAAAAATTAAGAAATTTCTAAAGTACAGAAAAGGAAATATCAAAAAGAATACCTCAAACAAACCTTCATCCTCAAAATTGGAAATTTTCAATTGTTATAAGAAGATTCATATGGTAAAAGACTGTCCAGAAATGAAAGAAAAATAGAAAAACTTTAACAAAAGTAAGAAAGATAAATTCAAGAAGAAGGCTTTTTCTGTTACGTGGGATGACTCAGACTCAGATTAATCAGATAGCGACAGTGATAGTGAAAGCGAAAATGAACAAGCAAATATGTGTTTCATAGCTCAAGAATTTGAAGTAAGTGAATTATCTTATGAAGAATTAATAGATGTTAATGCTGAATTTTTAAATATTATAAATACTCTAAAGAAAAAGCTTAGAGAAACTCGTGAAAATCAGAATAAAGCTGAATTTAAAAGAGACATGTTGAAAGATGAAAAAATAATTCTGGAAGAAGAACTTGGAAAAGTTCAAGACACTCTTACAAATTCAGACAGTCAGCTTTCTCTTTCGAGTCAAGAAATTGAAACTCAAAAGACACAAAATGATGAAATTAATTCTGAGAATCACATGTTGAAAACTAAAGTAAAAAAATTATAATTAGAAAATAGAAGTATTCGAACTAAGTTAGAAAGCATCTCTAAAAATGTTTCTGACTTTAATAAAGGTAGAGAAAATTTATCAAAAATTATAGAAAGTTATCAACCATATTCAAATAAACATGGATTAGGATTTAAAAAAGAATAAAAAAATTCCTCCAATAAAAATTGCTAAACTAAAGAGGAAAATTGATTCAAAAATTAAAGACAAATCAAAATCCATAAATAAAATTAAAATATGGATTCCAAAAACTAATAATAGTTTGACTAGAAACAAACATATTAACTCATTTATGGAATTTGTCAATAATAATAAAAATTATTTATATAAAAGGGATACTAAACCCACTTGGGTTTGGCTTCCTAAGACCTAACTCTTAGGACCCTATCAAAAAGTGGGTACCAATGTGCTTATTAATATTTTTTGCAGGTCCCACTCAAAAAGAGAAAATGAATATTAGACAATGGTTGCTCAAAACACATGACCAGAGACAAAGATATGCTTACCAATATTTCATACTTTGATGGTGGCTCTGTTACATTCGAAGATAACTCAAAAGGATTTATCATTGGCAAAGGAGATTGTGTGCAACTATGGTATTTCAAATCTACCTCTTATTACTATTGTTTCTTTAGTTAAAAATTTAAAACATAATTTACTCAGTATTAGTCAATTATGTGATAAAGGTTTTAAAACAACATTTTCTAAAAACAAATGTAGTATTTTTGACAAAGAACAAAATATTATTTTTGAAGAAATCGAGATAGAAATATTTATGTTCTAAATATGAAAGTAAATAATAATAAAGAAATGTATTTGATTGCCAATAACAACGATTCTTGGTTATGGCACAAACGTTTTTGTCACATAGATTTTAAAACTATACAAAGACTTTCTAAACATGAGTTAGTAAAAGGTCTACCTAAAATAAATTTTAAAATAAACAATGTATGTAAAGATTGTCAAATAGGTAAACCAACCAAATTTTCTTTTAAATCGAAAAAGGTTATTTCAACTTTACAACGGTTAGAACTATTACATATGGACTTACTTGACCCTACTCAAATTCAATCATTAAATCACATTCGTTATGTATTTGTAATAATTGATGATTTCTCAAGATATACACGGACTATTTTTATGAAAAATAAAATGGTCATTTTAAAGATTTCATCAAAAAGATTCAAAATTCAAAAGATTTAAAAGTTAAAAACATTCGAAGTGATCACGGTGGAGAATTCGAGAATGAATCTTTTGAACATTTTTGTAAAAAGAAAGGAATATATCATAATTTCTCTTTTCGTAGAACTCCACAATAAAATGAAGTTGTAGAAAAGAAGAATAGAACTTCACAAGAATGTGCAAGAACTCTACTTAATGGAAGTACTTTGCCTAAACAATTTTGGGCAGAAGCTGTAGCGACTGCTTGTTGCGTATTAAATCGAATTTCTATTGGGCCTTTAACTAAAAATACTCCCTACGAACGTTTTAACGGAAGAAAACCAAATATTTCATATTTTAAAGTTTTTGGTTCTAAATGTTTCATTCTTAATACTAAAGATCAACTTGGAAAATTTGACGCAAAAGCTGATCACGGAATTTTTGTTGGATATTCAGAACGTAGTAAAGCATATTGTATTTTCAGCAAACGTACTAATGTTATAGAAGAATTTTTACATGTATGTTTTGATGAAAATTTTAATAAAAATATAAAGAACAAAGATGATGATGAAATCATTGAAAATATGAGTCTTGAAAATACGGAAAATAATCCCATAGAACATATTAGATCACCTCCCAGAATCTTAAGAGATCATCCTACACAAAATATTATTGGTGAAATTGACACGCACGTTCGAACAAGAAGTCAATTAAATCAAATGGGTCATGTAGCATTTCTTTAGACTATTGAACCCAAAAATCCGAAAGAAGCCTCTACAGATGATATTGGATTATTGCTATGCAAGAAGAGCTAAACCAATTCGAACGCAATGATGTCTGGGAGCTAGTACCTTGACCAAACGATCAATCGGTTACTGGTACAAAATGGGTATATAAAAACAAGGAGGATGAACACAAGAAATAAAGCCAGATTGGTTGCTCAAAGGTATAATCAAGAAGAAGGTATCGATTACGAAGAAACTTTCGTACCCGTAGCAAGACTAGAAGTTATACGCATTTTATTAGCATACACAAGTTTTATAACTTCAAACTTTATCAAATGGATGTTAAAAGCACCTTCTTAAATGGTTTTATTAAAGAAAATGTTTATGTAGAACAACCACCACTATTCATACATGAAAATATCCAGATTATGTCTATAAACTTAAAAAGGCATTATATGGTTCAAAACAAGCACTTCGTGCTTTGTATGAACGACTTGAAAGTTATTCAATAAATTCTGGTTTTTGAGTAGTTAAAACAGATCAAACTTTATTTATTAAAAATACAAGATATTTTAATTGTACAAATTTATGTAGATGACATAATTTTCGGTTCAACTAATGAAAATTTAAGTAAATAATTTTCTACAATAATGACGAACGAATTTGAAATGTCTTATATGGGAGAATTATCATATTTTCTAGAATTGCAAATTAAACAAGTTTCAAATGGTATATTTATTCATCAAGAAAAATATTGTAATAATTTAATTAAATGTTTTGGTCTAGACAACACTTCGGGAAAGCCAACTCTAATGGGTACTTCTGTTCAACTTGAAAAAGATGAAAAAGGAAAAAGTGTTGATCAAAAATTACATAGAAGTATGATCGGTTCGTTACTTTATTTAACTGCAAGTCGTCTTGACATTATGATGAGTGTATGCTTGTGTGCACGATTTCAATCAGATCCCAAAGAGTCACATCTAAGAGCAGTGAAACGGATTTTAAGTTATCTTAATAATACTAAGGACTTCGGTCTTTTTTATCCGAAAGGATGTCCATTCAAATTAGTATCTTACAGTGATGCTGATTTTGGTGGATCCCGGACGGATAGAAAAAGTACAAGTGGTACGTGACATTTCATTGGAAAATCACTTGTTTCTTGGTTTAGTAAGAAACAAAACTGTGTATCACTCTCTACATGTGAAGCAGAATACATATCTGCTGCTTTAGCATGTGCATAAGTAATTTACATGCAACAAACACTCAAAGATTTTGTAGTAAATTTAACTAAATCAACAATATACTATGATAATACTAGTGCTATAAATTTATCTAAAAATCCAATAAATCACTCTAGAACTAAACATATAGATATCCGACATCATTTCTTGCGTGACAATATAGAAAAAGATATTATTAATTTAGAATATGTTTCAACTGAAAACCAGATTGCAGATATCTTCACTAAACCGTTATTAGAATATTTTTTATTAAATTACGACAAGAATTAGGGATTGTCTCAGCAAAAGATATAAAAATAAGTATAATTTTTTGTGGTCTTAAGCTACTACCTATATTTAGCCTTTTTCCTAAAAAACCTCACAATACTCAAGTTCTTCTCTGGCTACAGACTTCTGGAAATTCTAACCACATATTCCTTATTTGTCGTTCTTATATAAACCTGTGGTACTTTACTACAAACTGACAATCACAAATTTCAACATTAAAGAAGCTCAACTAGATACACTATGTCATCCAATAATTCAAATTCTTCAATCAATCTTACGTTCACATCGGATAGTTCTTCCGATTCTCCTCAATTTCCAACACCTACTCCTAGATATGAACCGCAATACCGTTGGGGAAATTATCACACTGGATATACTCCTGAAGCAAAGAAGGCTAAAAGTGTTCTCTTCTCAACACCAGATACAAAACGAAAAATAGACGACCTTCATCACTATCAGATAAAACAAATATCTCTACAGAAAGAGTTGTATTTCGAACAAAAAGTTATAGTTACTCGCTTAAGCCTTCTCGAAAAAATGATCTACAAATTTTGTGGTTTAAAAGCAAAGGATGTTACTTCACCGTTACCAATTCCGCTAAATCCTATTGATCCATCTCCCTCTTATTGTACTTAGAATGACCCAGTAAACCCCATGTTTAAATTCTATAACTTTTCTCTACAACGACCACCTTATACTCCAAACTCATGGGAGAAGAACTACAAAGCCAATGAAGGAACACGTTCATCAACACTGAAGAAGACTCCACCTTCTAAAAATTAAAGTTTCATTTACTATATATTTCTATATTTATCTTGTTATTTAATCCTTATATGAAATAAAAATTGATTGTGAAAAAATTTCATCAAACAAACGTCTGACTAAACGGAGGAAATAAATTCCAACCTCAAATCAGACATCTACACAAAATAAACTAGACGTCTGAAATGGTAATAAAATGAACAAAAAGCTTGTAGGTTAAAAATTCCTCCAAAACAAACGTCTGATTAAAAATTTCAGATGTCTGTCTCAACGGAAACAATTTTCCCTATAGAAGATTCAGACGTCTGAACCAAAAATAACAGACGTTTAAACAATCTTATTTTGAACTAATTCCTCTAGGGTTCAAACTAAACACAAAACAGATGTCTGTTTTATTCCAATTCAGACATCTGACTAGTAAATGACGTGTTTGTTAAAAGGGCATATGACTCCTTCCAAACATCACAACCATTCATCTCTTCATCTTTTCACTTTTACCTGTTCATCTTTTTACCTCCCATAAAAACCCTAGCCCCCAAAATCAAAATAATACCACAAAACTTTATCTTTTCAAAACCAAATCATGGCAAGTCGAGGCAAAAGAACAAGAGAATAAAAATCACTTCCTCCTTCCGAAGAATTAATCAAAAAGTGCCTATGAGATGGTACCACCAAGGCAAGATATAAAGCGATGAAGGACTCCAAATTCTTCGAAGGTGCTTTCATAAAATTTGATGCTTTTTCAAATTATGGAATTCAACAATATGCCAGACAATTTCACTTCGAATCACTAGTCAATTATACCAAAAATGATGTCAAAATTTATCCTCTACTAGTGAAATTATTTCTAGAAAACTTAAATCTTGACCATACTAAACCACAAGTCAAAAAGGATACCATTTGGTCTTGGGTTTCTGGAAAACGAGTGCTTCTTTCAATGCGATGACTAGACCAAATTTTAGAATGTGCTTGGCAAGGTCTAGATGTAAACACAATAGAAGTAGATATGACTACAAGGGATGAGACTTCACACAAATTTCTCTCGGATAATCTCATTAATATGCAAGAGCTCACTTCTACTCATCTCCGACCACAAGCTCGTTTATTTAATCGCATGTTATTCCAAACCATTCAACCCTGCAAAGGAAGCTATGAAAAGTTTACAAAAGAGATTTTCAAGATCTTTACGTCCTATACTCCAACAAGCAAATCAATTGGGCAAAAATTATCATGGACGAATGGATCGATATCACGTATAAGCGCAAATATAAGACTTTACACTATGGTGCATATATTACTCGGATCCTTGCTGCTTGTGAAATAAATATACCTAACATTCCTTCCTTATGCATCAAAGAAATTGGTATGAAGACTTTGAAACTTATGGATATCCCTCCAAATCCCGCTACTCTAGAGTATATGTCTCTCGAAACTTGGACTGAACACGTAGCCTCCAACCCAGAAGCAATCATACCTGAGCCTTCTCACCATCGTCGCGTTAAGGAAGAAGAAGAAGATATTCAAATTATTTCTCCCGAAACTTCTTTCAAACAAGCCTTTGTAATGCTATCCCAAAACCAATCTAAACTACATAAAGAATTAAGGCATTATCAAAAACATACAAATAAGAAGTTTGACTCTATCAAATGATTCTTGAACAAAATTTGGGGGAAAGTTTCTTGCATTGGCATTTCTTCGAGCCAAGCTCAAACTCCATCTCCTTTTCAATTTTCTTCAAGTTCGGTCGAAGAATTTCCCAATTCCGAACAAGGCTCTCCAAAAGACGATGGGACAACTATTGAGGCATCTGCTTCGAAGGGATGGTAAGCATGGTTGACGGTATGCTAGTCTACGTATTTTGCCTAAAAACTCTTTAATTATCTAAATGGTGTGTAATATATTTTGGTACTTCTCTTTATGTTTTGCACAAAACTCTACTATGTGCTGTAATATGTTATGTCTGATGGTATGCTTATTTATATATCATGTCCGTTTTTGTTGTATGTTAGTGTGTATTGCATATGTGCTTAAGTTTTTTAATAAGTATTCCTTTTTATCGAATGACAAAGGGGGAGAAACGAGTGACATTATATGCATATTGACAGGGGGAGCTTATATAGTTGTCATTAGTCAAAAAGGGGGAGAATGTTAAATTCGCTACATAGCGTTTTGAATATGACAACTATATATAAGCATATATATTATCATCTAACCTTGTTTTGCAGGAAGATATTCGACAAACAGATTCAAGAACACCAAAGTGAAAATTGAATATGTTGTAAGGGTCTGTTAGTCCTAGATATTCATGTTAAAGTCTTCCTTGATGATTATACAAACACACATATCACATATATATGTTTTCATATTCAAAAGAGGCAAAGAATATATTTTGTCCAGAAAACAGACGTCTGATTTAAATCAGACAGACGTCTATTTGCTGAGACAAAAATTAAATTTACCATATTATTTAGACGTCTGTTATGAATTTTTTAGACGTCTGAATCTGCTATGAAATACACTATTTCTTTGTTGTTTAATTTTTCAATTTAAAACAGACATCTGAATAAAATTTTCAGACACCTGATTATGAAAAGTTGCAACCTGTTCTGAAGTGTCACAACTCTCTAAATCGTTTCTCTTGATGGAATCTCTTCATGATTAGTTACAACTCTTTGTATACTATAAATATGGACTTGATTAACTGATCAAATCATCGAATTTCATTCTATCTCTCTCTATATTATTCAAAGCACTCTAGTTTTCAAAAAGCATAATATTCTCAATATTATCTTCTATAATCTTTAAAGCTTCACGTTTATCATCAAGGAAAGACTATAGGAAGGGTGTACTATATATTGACATATCAGTGTTAACAAGAATACAAAAAGTCATCAATTATTATGTATTGTAAAAGTCCTCTTCAGTGGTTGAGGCAAGGAAATCCCATTTGGTTGTTTGGGTAATTGTGTACCTATTCCTCCAGGTGAAGTGAGGGTTTTAGTGTTAGTGAAATACCAGAAGTGAGTCTGGGACTGGACGTAGGACAATGGTCTGAACCAGTATAAATCGACTATGTGATTACTGCTTCCTACTCTAATATATACACAGCATCCTATTCTTCATTCTACATGATCCTATTGTCGTATAGCCTCTTTCAAATGGAAGTGTCTGTGTTATGGTGATAGCAAACATCAAACATATCAATCATCCTCACATCTCTCACTCGGTGCGTAAAGCATACAATGTCTCCCTCTTTTATCACCAAACCCATTGGGGCCATGATGGGTCCACACCGCCCTGGACTCCGTACAACTATTTCTATGAACACACCATCCTGGTCTATAGTCAATAACCCTACCCAGTCCACACCGCCCTGGCTTTGGGTACGGATCACCCAGTCCACACCTCCCTGGCTCTGGTTTGTCTACATGTCCCCTCTCTCAATGGTGAACCAAAGTTATAGATATCGATAACTCTTTTGTACACGTCCGGCAGCAAAGTCCAACTCTAGAAGCTAACTCATTGGTTCCCATCTGGATCCTGAGTGATAACTTCCCACTTGGACTTCCTTTGTATCTCAGGTTCTGGTCGAATTAGAGTTGGTCTTCAGAAGAGTCATTGTGTAGAAGTAAAAGCACGCATCCGGTTCGGTTCGGCTTCCTTCCCTCGGTTTGGTTCGAATATATGGTACTCGAGTTGCCTGTTAGGTTCGGTTCGGCTTCCTCATCTCCCGATCTCGGTTCGGATCGGGTTATTCAGCTCGACTCGCCATCTCCTGTTCTAATCCGATCTGATCCCCATCCTAGCTCTAATCCGATCTGATCCTATGCTAAGCTCCAGCTCGATCCCAACTCCAACTTGATTCAAATGGCCTTCCTTTTTACCATGCTTAAGCTCCAGTTCGGTTCGTCCCCTCCAGACTCCCAGTCCAGTTCGGCTAGCCGATTCGACCAACTCACCCCCATTCGATCCGAACTGGAACCCTACAAGTGTACCAGCGAGCTATTTTCGCTAAACGACGGCGTTTTCAACCATTTTAACTTTCCTATGCAATCATAAAACATACCAAACAGTAGTAGCAACATATAGATTCAACCAAAAAGATTAAAACATCAATCACATATGCTATTCTAGATCAAACATACCCAAATCCATGATTTTCCCCTTAATCCCCTAAATTTCGGGATTAGCAAACTTAATCCAAATCAACCAAATCCATATATGTGATATAAAATATGATTCTAGAATTTATGTGTATTTTTCCATAATTTTTGGATGTATAATTTCGCTAATTATCACTAATCACCCCTAATTAGTGTATAAACATGCAAATCACTCACCTTAGCCATGGTAGATCTGAAACTTTTACTGATTTGGCTCTGATTCCTATGTGGTGCAGCAGCTTTACCTCGAATTTTGTGTTAACCCAGCTTGATTTGATGTAGATTTGATTAATTTGTAATTAGGGAGTGATTAAAGAGAGATTTAGAAGATGGAAGCCATGATTAGGGTTTGCGAAAGGTTTGTAATGGTTAGAAAAATAAAAGGAGATGATTCTCCAACTCCTTTCAGCCCTCCCATAACCCTAATCCTAGATTGGATTATAAGCCTAATTGTTAATCAATTAATTAAGCCCAACTAGACAGTTTTTCCATCTTCAAATCTTATTTCAGTTATATCTCCCAAACGGTAAGCCTGTTTGATTAATGTGACCGCTCTACGGAATATGAAACCATCATCTAAATCCAATGGAAGTTATTTCAAGTCAAAACTCCTTACCAATCAAAAGTTATAGGTGAAATAAGATTCGCTAGGGGCAAAACGATCATTTTAAAATCCGGCAAAAAATGTGAATGTGGGAAATGACCCCAATAATCATTTCCCAAAGTTACACAGCCATATGACTTCGTATGAAGATAAAAAAATTCTATGATCCTCCGATACGTATAATATGGGTCGTTACATTCTTCCCCCCTTAAGAAATTTCGCCCTTGAAATTCCTTAACCAAAAAAACATACAATAGTGTCCTGCATGCTTATCAACCATTTACAAACAATCAAACATATATAATTAACACAACAGACCTATCCTAGCATGCGGTTTCATAACAAGGGAATAACTATATCGTGATTAAAAACTTGCTAGGTAAAGAGCTCTGGATACGACTTCCTTATGTTCTCCTCGGTTTCCCAAGTACAGTCATTGTCATTATCATCCTACTAGATCTTAACCAGTTTCGCCGCCTTCCTCTGAAGTTGCTTCGTATCGTGTCCGACAATACGAACCGTTATACGGTTTCCAACTGCCTTGGATTCTACTAGATATCATCCAACTGATCTGGTGAAATAGTTATACCAGAATCGTGTACGAACTTCCTTAACTGAGGAACATGAAATACGTTGTGCACTCCCGCCATCTTGTCAGCTAGTCCAACTTTATACACTAAATTCCCAACTTGTTCGAGAACTGGAAATGGACCAACAAACCTTGGTGCCAACTTACCTCTCCTACCAAACCAAATCACACTCTTCAATGGAGAGATCTTGACGAATACCAAGTCGCCGATGGAGAATTTCAAATCTCTTCGTCTTTTATCATTATAACTCTTCTTCCTATCTTGAACAGCCTTCATTCGTTGTTGAATAACCTTGATCTTATCTAAAGTTTCTCTCATTACATTTGGCCCAAGCACAAATTTCTCACCGGTTTCCAACCAACATGATGGTGAGTTGAACGGTCTTTCGTACAAAGCTCCAAATGGAGTCATACCAGTACTGGACTGATAACTATTATTATATGTGAACTCAACTAGATGCAAATGGTCATCCCATGACCCCCCAAAATCCAACATATAAGCTCTCAAGGGATCCTCTAATACGTGATTCACCCTCTCTATTAGATCGTCGGTTTGAGGATGGTGCACGGTACTGAGATGTAATTCTGACCCTAAGGTCTCTTATAAGCTCTTCCAAAACCCACTAGTAAGTAACATATCTCGGTCACTCAAAATACCTTTAGGTACTCCATGAAATCTCACTATCCACTTTGTATACAATTCCACTAACTTAGTTGTTGTTCTATTCGACTTGACCGGTATAAACCTTGCATTTTTGGTCAATCGATCCACAATCACCCAAATATTATCATGACCTGATCTAGTCCTTAGTAAACCATCAATGAAATCCATTGAGACTAGTTCCCATTTCCATTCGGGAATTTCCAATGGTTGCAACAAACCACTAGGCTTCATTTGCTCGGCTTTAACTAACTGGCAGTTCATGCACTTGGATATAAACTTCCCAATGTCTCTCTTCATCCCTTCCCAGTAGTAGGTCTGCTTCATGTCTTAATACATTTTGTTACCACCGGGATGTATAGTCAGTTTCGAGTGATGACACTCTCTAAGCACTTCATCTCTCTATCCATTAACGTTGGGTACAACTAGTCTCCCATTGTTTCGAAGCCATCCTTCTCGATCAAGTCCATACTTGTTCATTCCCTCATAGTCGATACCCATCTCTATCTTGGAGATGATTTCCAATAGATTAGGACCGTCCCTCTGACTGGAACCAATTTGCTCAATCAAAGTCGGTTTGATCATTAAACTTGCTAACATCTATGGATCTAATTTAACTTAGGTCTAAAATCGTATCCAGCGATATACTCCAGTTGCTTCCATTCAAGGAACATAGCCCCCAAAACTAGCATGTCTTCTACTCAACGCATCAACTACCGCATTGCCCTTCTCGGGTGTGTATGAGATATTGAAATCATATGAAGCCAAGAAATCTGACCATCTCTGCTGACGAAGATTTAAATCCTTTTAAGAGAAAAGATACTTTAACAACTTAAGATCGGTAAACAACTCGAATCTTTCTCCCAAGATATAGTGTCTCCACATCTTCAATGCAAACATGATCACTGCCAATTCCAAGTCATGGGTAGGATATCTTTTCTCATGTGGTTTTAGTTTCCGACTAGCATAAGCTACAACATTTACTCCTTGCACCAGTACAATACCTAGTCCGGTACCACAGGCATCCGTGAATACCGTCATCTCTTCATTCACCTTAAGAATAACTAACACTGGTGCACACGTTAACTTCTCCTTTAGACTCTTAAATGCATTCTCACACCTTTCGTTCCAAACAAAAGCTTGACTCTTCTTGGTCAACTGAGTTAACTGTGCCGCTATCTTGGAGAAGTCTTGAATAAACTTACGATAATATCTAGCTAATCCAAAGAAACTTCTAATGTCCATTGCATTCTTGGGCGTAGACCAATATTGCACCGTAGCCACCTTCGTAGGTTCCACGGTAATACCATTCTCTGAAACAATATGGCCCAAGAACCTCACTTCCCTCCTCTAGAAGTGACACTTAGAAAAATTTTCTTTCAATTGGTGTTTCCTCAAGACCTCCATCACTGTCCTCAAATGTTCCTTGTGTTCTTCCTCTGTCCTCGAGTAAACCAGGATATCATCCATGAACACAAGAACAAACTTATTTAATTAATCCCTGAAAACCCTATTCATAAGATCACAAAGTATGTAGGTGCATTGGTCAACCCGAATGGCATAACCAACAACTCGCAGAATCCAGACGGCGTCTGAAATGCCGTTTTAGGTATATTCTCAGTTGCTATTCGGAGCTAATGAAATCCTGTCGTGAGATCCAATTGGGAGAACACTCTTGCTCCATTTAGTTGATCGAACAAATCATCTATCCGTGAAATAGGATACTTATTCTTCCTAGTCACCTTATTCAACTCGCGGTAGTCCACACATAAGCGAAGGGAACCATCGGCCTTGGTAGCAAATACAACTGGTGCTCCCCACTTAGAAACACTTCTTCGGATAAATCCCTTCTTCAAAAGATCGCCCACTTGCACTTTGAGCTCTCGCTGCTCCCTTGGCGCAATACGACGAAGAGGCATCACTATAGGTCAGACATCATTCACTAAATCAATCCAAAACTCGATCTTTCGGTGTGGTGGAAATCCAATCACTCCCTCAAAGATGTCCAGATACTCGCCAGCGATAGGCACATCTAATAACTCATCATGCGAGAAATCGAGGGAATTTAGGAAACTTGCCATCAACCCATCACTAGGTAGGCAACCCAATACCAACCTCCACCCATCATCCGCTCTAATGGTCACCGAAGACCCCTCACAGTATACCACCTCCCCATAGCTTTGGAGCCAATCAACTCCCAAAATAATGCTAACCCCAGTAAAGCACGAAACAAAGCAATCACAAGCAAACATACATCCATGACTCGATAAGACCAAATTTCAACAAATCATACAAAGCCTAGTTGAACCACCGATCCGGTTCATCACAACTAAAGGTTTATCGACAATCCCGAGTTTCAATTCCAACCTATCTACTAGGTCACTAGATACGAAGGAATGGGAAGCCCCAGTATCAAACAATACTCAAACAGGAACATCATAAATAGAAAGCATACCTCGAATAATGACACCTTTTCCCTTCTCCGCCATAGTTGGGGCATTCGATGAAGAAGGAACAACGTTGATAGCATATGCTTTCACGATCTGCTTATCCTAAGGGGGTTGTGGACATTTATTCTTGAATTGTCCCACTTGGTCACAGTTGAAGCACTTTTTCTCCCCTGGCTGCGCTTGACGATCTTTGATATAGTGGCCCTTCTTGCCGCAGCCAAAGCACTCGATATCTTTCTTATTCTTCTTTTTCTAGCCATTCTTGGTTTGGTTCCGTTTTCTCTTATTGTGGGAATTCTTCTTGCCTTCAACGCTTGCTTATGGTTTTGGCTCCTCTGTAGATGCAATATCAACCTTGGTCTTCGATTTAGGGTAAAGGCTCTCTGATCTCAATGCCTTTCCCATAATAGATTCGAAGGTCTCATCGATATGGTTTATAAGTCTTTCCCCCAAGTACTCATCTAGGCCAGTTATGAACTTCTCGTTCTTCTTCTCGGCAGTATAGATAAGAGATAATCCATATTTCGATAAGGTAT
Source organism: Allium sativum (assembly GCA_030737875.1). NCBI lineage: Eukaryota > Viridiplantae > Streptophyta > Magnoliopsida > Asparagales > Amaryllidaceae > Allium > Allium sativum. Next base: position 43,534,567 of record CM060915.1, on the reverse strand, counting down.
CGAATTCAGTAATATATTCCGAGACTACCCTACCATTCTGCTTAAGCTCCAAAAACTTCCTGAACAATTCTGATTTCTGTGCAGTTGGAATAAACTTGTCACTGAAGCGAGTCTTAAACTAATTCCAAGTAATTTGATCCTCGAGAGTATCCTCTTTAATAGCATTCCACCAATTCATTGCTCGTCCTTGAAGCTGACGCGATGCTAGCTTTCTCTTCATTGCATCATCGATCCCCAAGTGTAACGACCCGCATTCTACGCATCGAAGGATCGTAGAATATTTATTTCATTCACATACGAGGTTGTATGGTCGTGTAACTTTGGGGAACGACTATTGGGGTCATTTCCCATGTTCACGATTTTTGCCGAAATTTAAATGACTATTTTGTCCCTACCGAATCTTGTTTCGCCTATAACTTTTGATTGGTAAGGAGTTTTGACCTGAAACCACTTCCATTGGATAAGGATGATGGTTTAACTTTTCATAGAGTGGTCACATTAGTCAAACGGACTGGCCATTTGGGAGATATGCCTGAAATAAGGTTTGGAAGGTGAAAAACAGCTTAATCGGGCTTAATAGGGTAATTAGTGGAAGGGCCCATAACCCATTTCGGGATTAGGGTTATGGGGAGGCTGAAATCAGTTAGGAAACCATCTCATTTCAGTTTTCTAGCCACCACAAACATTCTTTGAACCCTAGTAATGGCCTCCACCTACTAAACTACCTCCTAATCACATTCTAATCCAATATTAAGCAAATCTACATCAAATCAAGGCGGATTGGCATCAAATCAGAGCTAGGGCTGCTGTGTTGCATAGGAATTCGACCCAAATCAGTGGAGTTTTAGATCTAATATTTTATTTATGGCCAAGGAGAGTGATTAGCATTTTTATTCACTAATTATGGCTAATTAGAGGTGAATAGTGATAATTAGCGAAATTATGACTCATAAATCTAGAAAAATATGTAAAAATTCTAAAATATTATTTTATGCCTCTGATAAAAATTTGGGTTAATTTGGATTAAGTTTTCTAATTGCGTGGTTAAATATGCTTAAGGGGATCGGATCGGACATATCCAAACCGAACCGGAGTAGTGGCAAGATTGTGCATGGCAAAAAGGAAGGCCACCTGCGTTGAATTGGAACTAGGATTGGACCGGAGCTTGGCGTGGGGATCAGGTCGGATTAGAGCTAGGAAGCAGGATTAAACCAGGATATGGAGATAAAGGAACGCCAAACCGAACCGACTTGAAGTGGTGCACCAAACCAAATGGAAAGCCTGGGGATGATATATTCGAACCGAACCGAATTGAGCTTCCACCACTTCTACGCGACGACTCTTCTGAAGACCAACTCCAATTCGACCAAAGCCTGAGATGCAAAGGAAGTGCAAGTGGGAAGTTATAACTCAAGATCCAGATGGGAACCAACGAGTTAACTTCTAAAGTTGGGCTTTGCTGCGGGACATGTGCAATGGGGTTATCGATATCTATAGCTTTAGTTCACCATTGAGAGACAGATTAGTGGCTATGGATCAGCGCAATGGGACCATTAAGATTCCCAAGGGCAAGTGATCGTAGCATGGCTATGAGCCAGTGCAGTGGAGTCGTCATGGCTCCATGGGGGCAGAGTGGACATAGCAAAGGATTAGTGGGTATGGACCAGCACAATAGGGTCATCAAGACCCCAAGGGCAAAGTGGTCATAGCAAAGTATTTGGTGATCAAAGTGGTGGATATCGTATACATTACGCACTGAGTGAGTGATGTGAGGATGATTGCTGGGTTTGATGTTTGTTATCACCATGACATGCACACTCCGATTTTACACTTTATGTTAGTGCTACCTTAGAGTATTGTACATCTTGTTGTGCTAACTCTTTGGTTCCAGGTCCAGGTTCAGGTATGATTATTTGTACATGTTAGTGTTCTGTTTTGCTACTATCGCTCATACCAGACTTTTGTCTGACCCAGAGTTTTATGTCTCTTCTTATTACCCTGGGCGCTCCTAAACGAGCAGACTAGAGACAGGTCAGGTGGTATGCACGAGTAGCTGTCCAGAGACGAGCAGGAGGCTTCCACGTACTATCTACATGTAGTCTCCCTGTGTTGTTGCTGGTCACTGCTTTGGGCATTAGTAGTGTACCTTTTCTTTTTTTCTTTAGAGACAGTATTTTGAAGTTGTAATAATGATGGTTTGGATCATAAGCTATATTTTGGATTCCGCTGCTATGATGGTTTAGTTTTCAGCTTATGCACTGTCTCGCCTGTTTTATGTCAAGTTATGTTATTATTATATTTTATTCCATGCGCTGTGAGATATACTACAGGTTCTTTGGTGATTCATTGTTTCAGATTCGTTTCCTTTGATGACCGTCCCGTGCTAGTCGGGCATTAGCATAGCGCATTTCAGGGCAATGTCAGCTGGTCCGGGGCGGGCCATCACACTTGGTATCAGATCCTAGGTTGTGTAGTTAACCTAGGGGAAGACACCAGGGAGAGATAGTATACGTAGATAAGAGCGCGTATTTGTGATATTTTGGTTTTCAAAAGTTATATATATACTATTAGTTTATCTAAGGATGAAGTCGCACTGCACTGGCACCACTATGGAAATGGTTAATCGAATTCTCTTTACAGATTGAATGATGAGCTAGTATATGAGGAGTACGGGTTCAGGGGCCAATGATAGGAATGTCCCTGATATGCGAACGATGTTTACTACCTTCATGAGAGAGATGCTGAGGGATGTTCAGGGAGCAGTTCCTAATGCTGCTAACGGTGGTGGTGTAGCGGTGTAGGCGCCTAGGGTCGATTTCGCCAAGCTTAACAAGAATTATACTAGTCTTGGTGGGAAGCCGTTCCACGAAACAAAATCGGCTATGGATGTTCAAGATTGGCTTAATAGTTGTGAGCGCATCTTTGAGGATTTAGGAAACGAGGATGCAATGAAGAGAAAGCTAGCATTGCGTCAACTTCAAGGACGGGCTATGAATTGGTGGAATGCTATTAAAGCAGCTACTCCCAAGGATCAAGTTACTTGGAATCAGTTTAAGACCCGATTCAGTGATAAATTTATCCCAACTGCTCAAAAATCAGAATTGTTTAGGAAGTTTTTGGAGCTTAAGCAGAATGGTAGGGCAGTCTCAGTATATTGTTGAATTCGATACCTTATCAAAATATGGATTATCTCTTATCGATACTGCCGAGAAGAAGAACGAGAAGTTCATAACTGTCTCAGATGAGTACTTGAGGGAAAGGCTGATAAACCATACAGATGAGACATTCGAATCTATTGTGGGAAAGGCATTGAGATCGAAGAGCCTTTACCCTAAGTCGAAGGTCGAGGTTGCTATTACATCTGTAGGGGAGCCAAAGCCGCAGAGAAGAATAATTCGCAGAATAAGAGGAAACAAAACCAAGCTAAGGATGGTTAGAAAAAGAATAAGAAAGATGTTGAGTGTTATAGCTATGGCAAGAAGGGCCACTATGCTAAAGATTGCCGAGAAAAGCCAGCGGAAAGGAAGTGCTTCAGTTGCGGCCATGTGTGACATCACAAGGATAAATGTCCACAACCTCCTAAAGAGAAGCGGATTGTGAAAGCATATGTTATCAACGCTATTCCTTCTTCGTCGAATGTCCCAACCGCGGCGCAGAAGGGAAAGGGCATCGTCATTCAAGGTATGCTTTCTATTTATGATGTTCCTGTTCGAGTGTTGTTTGATACCAGGGCTTCCCATTCCTTTATATCTAGTGACGTGGTAAATAGGTTGGGATTGGAACCCGAGATAGCTGATAAACCATTAGTTGTGACGAACCCGATCGGCGGTTCGACTAGCCTTAGCATGATTTATTGTAATTTGGTCTTATCGAGTCATGGATGTATGTTTGCTTATAATTGCTTTGTTTTGGGCTTTACTGGGTTTGGCATTATTTTGGGAGTCAATTGGCTCCAAAGGTATGTGGTGGTGGTAGATTGTGAGGGGTCTTCGGTGACCTTAGAGAGGATGATAGGCGGAGGGTACTGTTTGGTGGCCTACCTAGTAATGGGGTGATGGCTAGTTTTCTAAATTCCCTCAACATCCCGCATGGTGAGTTGTCAGATGTGTCTATTGCTGGCGAGTATCTGGATATCTTCGGGGAAGTGATTGGACTTCCACCACACCGAAAGATCGAGGTTCGGATTGATTTAGTGAAAGATGCCAGACCTATAGTGATGCCACTTCGTCGTATGGCTCCAAGGGAGAAGTGAGAGCTTGGGGTGCAAGTAAGTGATCTTTTAAAGAAGGGATTTATAAGAAGAAGTGTTTTCGAGTGGGGAGCACCAGTTGTATTTGCTACCAAGACCGATGGTTCCTTTCGATTGTGTGTGGACTACCGCGAATTGAATAAGGTGACGAGGAAGAATAAGTATCCTCTTCCGCAGATAAACGATTTATTTGATCAGTTGAATAGAGTGAGAATGTTCTTCCAGTTGGATCTCGCGACAGGTTTTCATCAGCTCCAAGTAGCAGCTGAGAATATACCTAAAACGACATTTTGGACACTGTCTGGGTTCTATGAGTGGTTGGTCATGCCATTCGGGTTGACCAATGCACCAGCATATTTTGCGGATCTTATGAATAGGGTTTTCAGAGATCTGTTGAATAAGTTTGTTCTTGTGTTCGTGGATGATATCCTGGTTTATTCGAGGACAGAAGAAGAACACAAGGAACATTTGAGGACAGTGATGGAGGTGTTGAGGAAACACCAACTGAAAGCGAAATTTTCTAAGTGTCACTTCTGGAGGAGGGAAGTGAGATTCTTGGGCCATGTTGTTTCAAAGGATGGTATTGTAGTGGATCCTGCGAAGGTGGCTACAGTGCAAGATTGGTCTACGACCAAGAATGCAACGGAGGTGAGAAATTTCTTGGGGTCAGCTGGATTCTATCGTAAGTTTATCTAAGACTTCTCCAAAATATCGGCACCGTTAACTCAGTTGACCAAAAAGAATCAAACTTTTTTTTGGGACGAAAGGTGTGATAACGCATTTAAGAGCCTAAAGGAGAAGTTAATATGTGCGCCAGTGTTGGTTATTCCTAAAGGTAATGAAGAGATGACGGTATACACAGATGCTTATGGTATCGGACTAGGTGTTGTACTGATGCAAGGAGGTAAGGTTGTAGCTTATGCGAGTCGGAAACTGAAACCACATGAGAAAAGATATCCTACCCATGATTTGGAATTGGCAGCGATCATGTTCGCATTGAAGATGTAGAGACATTATCTCTTGGGAGAAAGATTCTAGTTGTTTACCGATCATAAATCGTTAAAGTATCTTTTCTCTCAAAAGGATCTAAATCTCCGTCAGCAGAGATGGTTAGAGTTCTTGGCTTCATATGATTTCAATATCGCATACACACACGGGAAGGGCAATGCGGGAGCTGAAGCATTGAGTAGGATACATGCTAGTTTAGGGGCTATGTTTCTGGAATGGAAGCAACTGGAGTATATCGCAGGATATGATTTCAGAAGAAAGTGTGAACTAGATCTAGAGATGTTAGCAAGTTTGACGATCAGACCGACTTTGATTGAGCAGATTGGTTCCAGTCAGAGGGACAATCTTAACCTATAGGAAATCATCTCCAAGGTAGAGATGGGTATCAACGATGAGAGAATGAACAAGTATGGTCTTGATATGGAAGGATGGCTTCGAAAAAATGGAAGACTAGTTGTACCCAATGTTAATGGATTGAGAGATGAAGTGCTTAGAGAATGTCATCACTCGAAACTGACTATACATCCCGGTGGTAACAATATGTATCAAGACATGAAGCAAACCTGCTACTGGGAAGGGATGAAGAGAGTCGTTGGGAAGTTTATATCCAAGTGCATGAATTGTCAGTTAGTTAAAGCCGAGCAAAAGAACCCTAGTGGTTTGTTACAACTGCTGGAAATTCCCGAATGGAAATGGGAACAAGTCTCAATGGATTTCATTGATGGTTTACCAAGGAGTAGATCAGGTCATGATAGTATTTGGGTGATTGTGGACCGATTGACCAAAAATTCAAGGTTTGTACCGGTCGAGTCGAATAGAATGACGGCTAAATTAGCGGAACTGTATATAAAATGGGTAGTGAGATTTCATGGAGTACCTAAAGGTATCATGAGCGACCGAGTTCCATTATTTATTAGTGGGTTTTGGAAGAGCTTACAAGAGGCTCTAGGGTCAGAATTACATCTCAGTACAACGTATCATCCTCAAACCGACGGTCAAACAGAGAAGGTGAATCATGTATTAGAGGATCTCTTAAGGGCTTGTATATTGGACTTTGGGGTATCATGGGATGACCATTTGCATCTGGTTGAATTCACATATAATAATAGTTATCAATCCAGTATTGGTATGGCTCCATTTGAAGCTATGTACGGAAGATCGTGCAACTCACCATAATGTTGGTTGGAAACCGGTGAGAAGTTTGTGCTTAGGCCGAATGTAATAAGAGAAACTTCAGATAAGATCAAGGTTATTCAACAGAGAATAAAGGCCGCCCAAGATAGGCAGAAAAGTTATGCTGATAAAAGATAAAGAGATTTGAAATTCTCCGTTGGCGACCTAGTATTCGTCAAGATCTCTCCATTAAAGAGTGTGATTCATTTTGGTAAGAGAGGTAAGTTAGCACCAAGGTTTGTTGGTCCATTCCTAGTTCTCGAACAAGTTGGGAATTTAGCATATAAAGTTGGATTATCAGACAAGATGGCAGGAGTTCACAATGTATTTCATGTTTCTCAGTTAAGGAAGTTCATGCATGATTCTGATATGACTATTTCACTAGATAAGTTGGATGATATCGAAGTAGAATTCGAGGTGGTTGGGAATCGCAGACTGATTCGTATTTTCGGGTACGATATGAAGTAACTTCGGAGGAAGACGGTGGAACTAGTCAAGGTCCAGTGGGGTCATAATGAAAAAGACTATACTTGGGAAACAAAGGAGAACATAAAGAAGAAGAAGCCAGAACTCTTTGCCTGGTAAGATTTTAATCGCGATATAGTTATTCCCTTGTTAGTAAACCTCATGCTAGGATAAGCTTGGAGTATTATTGTGTATGTTTGATTGTTTGTAAATGGTTGATAGGCATGCGGGACCCATTGTTATTTTCTTAGTTAAGGAATTTCAGGGGTGAAATTTCTTAAGGGAGGGAGAGTGTAACGACCCGCATTCTACGCATCGGAGGAACGTAGAATATTTATTCCATTCACATACAACGTCGTATGGTCGTGTAACTTTGGGGAACGACTATTGGGGTCATTTCCCATGTTCACGATTTTTGCCGAATTTTAAATGACTATTTTGCCCCATGCGAATCTTGTTTCGTCTATAACTTTTTATTGGTCACATTAGTCAAACGGACTTACCGTTTGGGAGATATGGCTGAAATAAGGTTTGGAAGGTGAAAAACAGCTTAACCGGGCTTAGTAGGCTAATTAGTGGAAGGGCCCATAACCCATTCCAGGATTAGGGTTATGGGGAGGCTGAAATCAGTTAGGAAACTATCTCATTTCAGTTTTCTAGCCACCACAAACATTCTTTGAACCCTAGTAATGGCCTCCACCTTCTAAACTACCTCCTAATCACTTTCTAATCCAATATTAAGCAAATCTACATCAAATCAAGGCGGATTGGCATCAAATCAGAGTTAGGGCTGCTGTGTTGCATAGGAATTCGACCCAAATCAATGGAGTTTCAGATCTAAGATTTTATTTGTGGCTAAGGTGAGTGATTAGCATTTTTATTCACTAATTACGGCTAATTAGAGGTGATTAGTGATCATTAGCGAAATTACGGCTCATAAAAATTTGGAAAAATATGTAAAAATTCTAAAATATTATTTTATGCCTCTGATAAAAATTTGGGTTAATTTGGATTAAGTTTGCTAATCGTATGGTTAAACATGCTTAAGGGGATTAAGGGAAAATCAAGCTTTTTGGGTATGTTTGATCTAAAATAACCTATATGCTTGATGTTTTGACCTTGTTGATTGATCCTATATGTTCCTACTACTATTTGAAATGTTTTATGATTTATTAGTAAAGTTAGAATGGTTGAAAACGTCGTCGTATGGCGAGAATGGACGAAAATTAGCTCGTTGGAAATGTTACAGAGATCCAGATCGGATCGGATAAGGGGATCGGATCAGACATATCTGAACTGAACCGGAGTAGTGGCAAGATTGTGCATGGCAAAAAGGAAGGCCACCTACGTTGAATTGGAACTGGGATCGGACCGGAGCTTGGTGTGCGGATCGGATTAGAGCTAGGAAGCGGGATCGAACCAGGATTTGGAGATAAAGGAGCGCCGAATCGAACCGACTTGAAGTTGAGAACCGAACCAAATGGGAAGCTTGGGGATGATGTATTCGAACCAGACCGACTGAAGCAGATCGAACCGAACCGAATTGAGCTTCCACTACTTCTACGCGACGACTCTTCTGAAGACCAACTCTAATTCAACCAAAGCTCGAGATGCAAAGGAAGTCCAAGCGGGAAGTTATAACTCAGGATCCAGATGGGAACCGATGAGTTAACTTCTAAAGTTGGGCTTTTCTGCGGGACGTGTACAAAGGGGTTATCGATATCTATAGTTTTTGTTCACCACTGAGAGATGGATTAGTGGCTATGGATCAGCGCAATGGGACCATTAAGTTTCCCTAGGGCAAGTGGGCGTAGCATGGCTATGAGCTAGTGCAGTGGAGTCTTCATGACTCCATGGGGAAGAGTGGACATAGCAAAGGATTAGTGGCTGTGGACCAGCGCAATGAGGTCATCAAGACCCCAAGGGCAAAGTGGTCGTAGCAAAGTATTTGGTGATCAAAGTGGTGGATATCGTATACTTTACGCACTAAGTGAGTGATGTGAGGATGATTGCTGTGTTTGATGTTTGTTATCACCATGACATGCACACTCCCATTTTACACTTTATATTAGTGTTACCTTAGAGTATTGTACATCTTGTTGTGCTAACTCTTTGGTTGCAGGTCCAGGTTCAAGTATGATTATGTGTACCTGTTATTGTTATGTTTTGCTGCTATCGCACATACCATACTTTTGTCTGACCCATAGTTTTATGTCTTTTCTTATTACTCTGGGTGCTCCTAAATGAGCAGACTAGAGACATGTTAGGTGATATACACGAGTAACTGTCCGGAGACGAGCAGGAGGCTTCCAAATACTATCGACATGTATTCTCCCAATGTTGTTGTTGGTCACTGCTTTGGGCATTAGTAGTGTACCTTTCCTTTTTGATTTAGAGACAGTATTTTGAAGTTGTAATAATGATGGTTTGTATCATAAGCTGTATTTTGGATTCCGCTGCTATGATGGTTTAGTTTTCAGCTTATGCACTGTCTCGCCTGTTTTATGTCAAGTTATGTTATTATTATATTTTATTCCATGAACTATGAGATATACTACATGTTCTTTGGTGATTTATTGTTTCAGATTCCTTTCCTTTGATTACCGTCCCGTGCTAGTCGGGCATTAGCACAGCGCATTTCGGGGAAATGTCAGCTGGCCCGAGGCGGGGCGTCACACCAAGTCCTCGAAGATGCGCTCACAACTATCAAGCCAATCCCGCCCTCCGTAGCCGATTCCGTTCCATGGAACGGCTTTCCACCAAGACTAGTATAATCCTTGTTAAGCTTGGCGAAATCGGCTCAAGGCGCCTGCACTACTGCACCACCACCGTTAGCAGCATTAGGAACTGCTCCTTAATCATCCCTAAGCATCTCTCGCATGAAGGCAGTAAACATCATCCTTATATTAGGGACAAGTCCATTGTTGGCCCCTAAACCCCTCCCTCTTCAACTCCCGATGTGGAGTTCCTTACCATGCTCCTCGTATTTCGGCTCATCGTTCAATCTGTAAAGAGAAAACGATTAACCATCCCCTCAAGGAGTCTCCTTAGTGGTGCTAGTACAGTGCGACTTCATCCTTAGATATACTAATAGTATATATAGTTTTTGAAAACCAAAATATCATAGTTATGCACTCTCATCTACATATACTATCTCTCTCTGATATCTTCCCCTAAGTTAAATTACGCAACCTAGCTCTGATACCAAGTGTGACGGCTACCCCGTACCATTAGACATTTTCCCAAAATGTGTTGTGCCAATGCTCGACTATCACGGGGCGATCGTCAAAAGGGTTGAAACGATGAATTACCAAAGAACCTGTAGTATATCTCACAACGCATGGAATAAAATATAATAACACATAACTTGATATAAAACAGGCGATACAGTACATAAGTTGAAAACTAAACCATATCCATCAGAGTAGAGGAATCCAAAATACAGTTTCATATCCAATTATTACAACTTCAAAATATTGTCTCTAAAGGAACTAAAAGTGGTACACTACTAACGCCCAAAGCATTGACCATCAATAACACAGGGAGAATATGTATAAAGTACGTGGAAGCCTCCTGCTCGTCTCCGGACAGCTACTCGTGCATAAACACATAACCTGCCTCTAGTCTGCTCGTTTAGGAGCACCCAGAGTAATAAGAAGAGACATAAAATTCTAGGTCAGACGAAAGTCTGGTGAGAGCAATAACAAATCTACGTAACTAAATAGAGCAATAACAGGTATAAGAAATCATACCTGACCTGGACATGCAACAGAAGAGTTAACACAACAAGATGTACATTACTCTAAGGTAACACTAACATAGAGTGTAAAATGGGAGTGTGCGTGTCATGGTGATAGTAAACATCGAACATAGAAATCATCCTCACATCTCTCACTCAGTGTGTAAAGCATACGATATCCACCGCTTTGATCACCCAACCCATTAGGGAAATGATAGGTCTGCACCGCCTTGGACTCCGTACAACTATTGCTATGACCATATTGCCCTGGTCTATAGTCAATAACCCTACCTAGTCCACACCGCCCGGACTCGGGGGTACGGGTCAACTACTCCACATTGCCCTAGCTCTGGTTCGTCTACATGTCCCCTCTCTCATCGATGAACCAAAGTTATAGATATCGATAGCTCCTTTGCACACGTCCCGCAGCAAAGCCCAACGCTAGAAGTTAACTCATTGGTTCCCATCGGGATCTTGAGTGATAACTTCCAACTTGTACTTCCTTTGCATCTCAGGTTTTGATCGAATTGGAGTTGGTCTTCAGAAGAGTCGTCGCATAGAAGTAGAAGAACACATCGGTTCGGTTCAGCTTCCTTCCCTAGGTTCGATTCAAATATATGGTACTTGAGTCACCTGTTTGGTTTGGTTCGGTTCGACTTCCTCATCTCCTGATCCCGGTTCGGTTCGGGTTCTTCAGCTTGACTCGCCATCTCCTGTTCTAATCCGATCTGATCCCCGTCCTAGCCCTAATCCGATCTAATCCCATGCTAAGCTTCAACTCGATCCCAACTCCAACTCGATTCGAATGGCCTTCCTTTTTTACCTTGCTTCCTTATGTTTAATCTCCAGTTTGGTTCGTCCCCTCCACAGTCCCAGTCCAGTTCGGCTTGCCGATCAGACTAGCTCACCCTCATCCGACCCGAACCGGAACCTTGCAAGTGCTCCAGCAAGCTATTTTTGCCAAACGATAGTGTTTTCAACCATTCTAACTTTCCTATGCAATCATAAAACATACCAAACAGCAGTAGCGACATATAGATTCAACCAAAAAGATTAAAACATCAATCACATATGCTATTCCAGATCAAACATACCCAAATCCATGATTTTCCCCTTAATCCCCTAAATTTCTGGATTAGCAAACTTAATCCAAATCAACCTAAATCCATATATGTGACATAAAATATGATTCTAGAATTTATGCATATTTTCCCATAATTTTTGGATGTATAATTTCACTAATTATCACTAATCACCCCCTAATTAGCACTAATTAGTGTATAAACATGTAAATTACTCACCTTAGCCAATAATAAATGATAGATCTGAAACTTTTACTGATTTGGTTCGAATTCATATGTGGTGCATCAGCTGTACCTCGAATTTGGTGTTATTCCAGCTTAATTTGATGTAGATTTGATTAATTTGAGATTAGGGAGAAATTTAGAAGATGGAAGCCATGATTAGGGTTTGAGAAAGGTTTGGGGCGGCTAGAAAGATGAAAGGAGATGATTCTCCAACTCCTTTCTGCCCTTCCATAACCCTAATCCTGAATTGGGTTATGGGCCTAGCTGATAATCACTTAATTAAGCCCAATTAGGTTGTCTTTCCATCTTCAAATCTTATTTCAGCCATATCTCCCAAATTGTAAGTCCATTTGATTAATGTGACTACTCTACGGAATGAGAAACCATCATCCAAATCCAGTGGAAGTGGTTTCAAGTCAAAGCTCCTTACCAATCAAAGTTATAGGGGAAACAAGATTCATTAGGGGGAAACAGTCATTTTAAAATCCTGCAAAAATCGTGAATGTGGGAAAATGACCCCAATTGTCGTTTCCCAAAGTTACACAACAATATGACTTTGTATGAAGATAAAAAAAAGTATTATATGATCCTTCGATATGTAGAATACGGGTCGTTACACACTCTGTGATAAGTTGAATGCCACTGGACATATAAGTAGTGAAAGTGAACATGTACTTTACATCAATGGAAGATTGGATGATGATTATGAATCGATAGTACCATTCATTGCATCACAGAAGATTGTACCTGATTTGCAATATATGCATTCAACTCTTCTTGCACATGAGGAAAGAATTGAATAGAAAAAGCTATCTCAATCTGATTTTTCTGTCAACTATGCCTCCTGAGCAAGAAACAAAGCCCAACAGAAAAATAATGCTGGCCAAAACAAACAAGAAATTAGTTCTTTAAAGGTAATTCAGGCCAAAGAGGCAGAGGCGGAGGGGAAAGATTCAATAATAGTAGCAGAGTAAAGTGCCAAATTTGTGAAAAAACTGGACACATTGCAAGTACGTGCTGTTTTCGGTTCAACACTGACTATAATGTGAATCAACAAAATCAAGGGAACCAGAGGGGACCAAATGTTAATGCGGCACAAATGGGACAACAAAGAACAGGTGGTGAAAGCTCAAGAATGCAGACACAAGGCTCAAACACTGATGATTGAAATAAACTAGAAGATATAAATCTAGATGACCAGTATCCAGATTCTTGAGAAACAAATCATGTCACCAATAATCTACAAAATCTAAATTTGAGGAACAAAAACTACTCAGGTATGTGTTCTGTTTCTATGGGAAATGGTGAAAATGTCAGTATATCACACATTGGGTGTGGTTACATTAAAGGAAAAAGGGAACTCTAATTTAATGATCTTCTTAGAGTACCCAAGAGTAAGAAAAATTTAACTAGTGCATCACAATTTGCAAATGATAACCATGTATAATTCGAGTTTCACCTAAACTACTACCTTGTTAGAGATTTACTGAACAAAAATATACTGTTACAGATAGGGTTGTTAATCGGTCGGACGGGACCGGACGGAGGTGTGTTCAATTTCTGTCCTAAAAAATTTCAGACCGAACACGGACCAGACGAAATTTTTTTCTCGGACAAAACTTCTTGTCCTAATTCATGCCCTAAATAAAACTGGTCGGAAACGGACATACGTTTTTCGGACACGGACACGAGCGGACCCGGTCGCACATGGCTCTTTATGTCATAATTTATACTTTTTATTAGGTTTTCTTTAAACTATATATAAAATTACAAGGAAATCGGACGAAATCGGACGAATTCGAACGAATATGGACCGGACGTGATTTTTTCTCGTACAAATTTTGTTGTCCTAATTTGTGTCCTAAATGAAAATCGAACGGACTCGAACGGACGTATTTCGGTCATGGACACGAACGAACGCCGGACATTCATACAAAATTTACAGCCCTAGTTACAGAGTAGTTTGGATAATGGGCTATACAAGTTCAATAACTTAAAGTCAAGACATGCTACTGATAGTGGAAATTGCTCCTATGATATTGAAAATATGGTTTTTACTAATAATCACTACTACAAAACAGGTCAGTTGCTTCGGTTATTTACCCCTTGTTGCTTCAGTTCTGCAACCGAAGCAATTGCAGCAGATGCAATAGACCAAAAAGTTGTTGCTTCAGACAAGCAACCGAAGCAGATATTACTCTGTTACTTCGGTTGTTTACCCTCTGTTGCTTCGGTTCAACAACTAAAGCAAATGCAGACGACGCAACAAACCAAAATATGTTGCTTCGGTTTTTCAGTCGAAGCAAAAACCTTTTTCTTACTTCCATTGTATCAGTAACCGAAGAAAAAAAAATTAGCCTGCTTGTCGCTTCTGTTGTGGTTACAACTGAAGCAAAAAATACCTCTTTACTAATCCTAATAATTTCCACATATACAATAATAAGAATTTACATATCAAACTAGATATATAATAATGTGATACACAAATAAAAATAATTCATTGAAAATTAATAATATATACATTTAAGAGCAACATAATGAAAAACAATATAATTCATTGATAATGTTAATAATCCTGTTTAATACAACAAAATGGAACATCTAACACGGAAGTTATACAATTAAGCAATCACAAGATTATCTATAACCCGTTTAACTAAATAAATTAAACGATATTCCCATTCTCTGCTGTGTGAATGGTAATTCTTCGCTTTTTACTTAATCTTCATCATGATGAAAATTTGATTACTGCTAGAGATGCTCTTATAAAATCTGAAGATTAAAATAAAGTCACATTCATGCCTAAACATTATGACATACATAAAAGAGGGAATCTATGAAATTATTTAAAATAGGAATATAAAAGAATTAGGCTACCTTTGGTATGGTTGGTTACCTACTTATAGGCACGAGAGATAGCAGGTGTGATTCTGCTTGCAAAGTATTCTTCTGCATCCTTTGACTTCTCTTCAGGGGCATAGCTGAAATAGGACAAACATAAACAAATAAAATGAAATTGATTAGCTTAACAAAGAAAGTCTGAAATAAATCGTTGTAATACACAATTAAAAAAAAAGTGCATAGTAAATTTAAGATGACACAGGCCATTTGTCGCTCTGCGTGTCAAAGCCAGCTTTGCACCTTTTTGCGTCATGTGTCATTAATAACTATGTCCATTTTGCATATGAAGTACATGTTAAACAATATTTCTCATGGAACCAAATATATTTGGGTTTAGGCTAGAAGCCTGCTGATTCTAAATGCTGTGTATTGCAACATTACATGCAAAAAGTAAGTAGTGGCATTCCAATAGCAATTTTCCTTGAGTATCTAATTAGTAAAGTAAATACTCATAAATTAACATTGTTGTTTACATGTAAAAAATCATTATGCCCCTTATTTTTGAGGAATAATATGTTTTGTTGAGATATGAACATCAAGGTAACCTTAAACACTGAAAATGAACTCCTAAGATTTACCCAATTAAAGAATCTTGAACACATTCTCCCATGTAAATGTTTGTTCTTGGAGAATTAAAGATCAAAGAAATGGAATTTGATTCGATATCACATGCCAATACTCATATTCATGTCACTCCACAACAAATCTTGCCGCGGAATAAATTAAAAATTAATTAATGTGTTATTTTCTTTTGTTTTTTACTTTGATCCCACTGTAATAAAATACACGACAGTATTCTCAGTTCAACATCAAATTTTCTATGATTCAAATCAGACAGGTTCACACTACATAAAACAACATGAATAGGGATATATATATAGGTTTTATATATATAGGTTTTATTTGGTTCCAGAATATTCCTTTCCTAAATGGTAAGGCTGTTTTGAACTTCTCTACCAATATTTCACAAGAGCTAAAACCAAAACAATAAACAAATGCTGTTTAGAATTTGATACTCAACCTAAATTCGAACCTAGCATCCAAACTAAAAGAAATTAAGTACAACTGTTGCTGTAAAACTTTGAACTAGTCCTTTCTAGAATATCAGTCTACATATTGCGATGAAGATGTCAACGGGTGGATTATATCTCTATCTCATAACTCAGTAAATCACCTTGCTTAACAGTCTGGAAGATGATAAAGGATATGCTTCCAGAATTTGTCAGAAAACTGAAATAGTCTAATGCTTTATACAAAAAATTAGCTCACATATATAACGAGATTGTCTAATTGTCTAATTGTAAAGCAAGAATTAATTTTGAAATGAAATGACATGCATATGCAAACAATAAAACAAACATTAAAAATTCTCACTATACTAAAAATCAGCCTACAAAATCAATAAATCATCCACCAATTAAAATATGTAAGGTAAAATAAAAAAAACTGAAGAAGAACGGTAAAAAATAAATAAATTACATGATCTCTTTCCTTTCACAAAACCTCTGCGATTTGAAAAGAAAATCGGCTCGGATCCAAATTGGGTGCCAAAAAGAACAGTACGGCTTCAATCAGGTTCGCGGATTTCGACGTGACGACTTCAACGATGGTTCAGCGGAACAGGGCGAGGCGGAGAGGGTTTGTTGTGGCGACAAAGAGGCGAAGTGGTGGGTTAACATTGGCGAAGGATGGCGAGCTCGAGGGTTTACCCCGGTGGCGGGTGACTGTTTGATTTTTTTGTGTGGAGCAATTGCGGTTGACGAGGTAATAACTATCGATTTGGGTGAGGAGCGGTGGCCATTAACGATTTAGGGATAAGCTTTGGTTTGGGGAAAAATAATCTGGGGATGGACTAATATCGGCTGAAGTAAATAAATAAAGGGATCGGGAAAAGTAAAGAAGCGGTGGAAAGAAAAAAAAACAAGGACACGCGTACCTTTCAAACAACGGGAAACCAATGAAAAGATGGAGGGAAACTAAATTAAACCAGCGGGAAACGAAAATTTATGAGGGGAAAACGAAAACTAAATTAAACTAGCAATGAACGGACACTTGTTAGTCTAAGGCCAAAATTTAATACAAGTGTCCACTTAGTGCAAAAATGGCATTAATAATTAATATTTAACTTAAATCCTTAATTAGCGATCTCCCATGAATAAGTAAGCGAATATATATAACAACTTTGTTTGTGTATGCCTATACGTTTTGCTTGTTCATGTACTTTAAATATTATAAAGGGAGTCTCCATCCTTGTTTGCTGTTTAGTTTTCAAGTATATAAAAAGTGAGTGATGAAGTACGTTAAAAAAAATATGTGCTTATTTTCCAAATTAAAATTTTCGGTAAAATTCTATAAAATATTTTGCGTACAAAAGCTGAACAATTATTCTAAATCGATATTTAATTTAACTTTTAATTAAAATTTTCAGTATAATTCTATAAAATATTTAATGGTAACTACTAATTTAACTTTTTATTTATTATCTATTTATTATTAAATATTACATATTAATTATATTTAATTATTAATTCTTTAATATTAATCATTTAAACATTAAACGTTAAATATTAATTATGGAATATTGATAATAATTATTCGATAATAATTATTAACTACTAAATAATTAATATATCTCATAACATAATCAATAGTTTTCATTAATTTTTTTTGGCAAGACAATATTCATTTAATATTAATCATTAAATAGTAATTTTATTTGTTAAATTCAAAATTTGTTTTTTTAAATATTGAATATAAAAAATAATGATTGATTAACAATGATTAGAAATTAGAAATTATTAATTGTTAATCGACCATGAAAAGTAACACAAAGTTATTGTGTATGATTATTCGTACACGCATTAGCTTTGATTAAAATAATTTGTATTTGCTTCATTTCTAACGGGACATATGCAAATAATAATATTTTCTTTGTTGCATTTGCTTCTGTTGTTAAAAAAAACCGAAGCAAATAACACTAGTTGCTTCAGTTTCTAAGAAACAGAAGCAAATGACAGTAGTTGCTTCGGTGCATTTGCTTCGGTTTTAAGGAGAACGGAAGCAAATGATACTATTTGCTTCTGTTGCAAGCATAATAGAAGCAAATAAC
Source organism: Allium sativum (assembly GCA_030737875.1). NCBI lineage: Eukaryota > Viridiplantae > Streptophyta > Magnoliopsida > Asparagales > Amaryllidaceae > Allium > Allium sativum. Next base: position 43,516,616 of record CM060915.1, on the reverse strand, counting down.
ATTATTTACTTCTATCATTTGCTTCGGTTGCAAGGATAACAGAAGCAAAATAACACTATTGCTTCTGTTGTAAGGACAACCGAAGCAAATGAAGCGAAGCAAATGACCTGCTTTGTAGTAGTGAATGAAATAAAAATATTTGATGAATGGAATTGTAAATTGGGACATCCTAGTTTAAAAACTGTAAAACATGTTTTGAATGAAAATAAAATTGATTGCAATTATATACCTAATCATTATATATGCAAACGCTGCCAAATAGGCAAAAGACATAAACTTCCCCTCACTGGTTCTGACACAATATACAGTAGACCACTTGAACTTGTTGCTGCAGACTTATGGGGTCCCTTTCTAGTGAGGACAGATCAAGGCAACAGGTATTACCTCTCCTTTTTTGATGCTTTTACTAGACATACATGGATATACCTTCTTAAAAATAAGTCAATGCATATAATATAACAATATAGTTTGTTACTCTAACTGAAAAGCAAACAAACTGTACTGGTGGAGAGTTTTAATCTCAAGAAGTTCTTTGATAATAAAGGTATTATTCATAAGATAACCGTCCCACATACTGGGTTAGTAGAAAGAAAGCATAGACAAATTATCGAAAATGGGCTCACACTAATATCACAAGCATCACAACCATTAAAATTTTGGTCAGAGGCATTTATTACATCAGTGCATTTTATTAGTAGAATGCCCACTAAAATTTTGAAATATAAAAGCCCATATGAGATGATGTATGGGTTAAACCAGATTATTCTGGATTGAAAGAATTTGGTTGCATATGCTTTCCTTGTCTCAGACCCTATAATAAACAAAAGTTAAGTCTGAGATCCACCTAATGTACCCTTCTTGGCTATGCAGAAAACAAAAAAGGATACAAGTTTTTAAATGATAATGGGAGGTTATACATTTCAAGACATGTTTTTCCTTTTGCAGAAAAGAATATCAAAACCACAAAGAGGATCATCTATTCTGAAAGAAACTTGGTTGCACCACCAGAATTATCAGAAAGTATAACAAACAATTACAAGCATCAAGACTAAAGTAGAGACAAGGATACTGAAAGTATACCAATTACCAAATCCAATTACAGTCCAACTAATTCATTGATCGATGAAAATGATGCAAACAACATTACTGACACTGAAATCATGGGAGAACAACTTACTGACAACAACAATGATACATTGTTAGACTCAAATAGTCAAGATGAAGAAGAACGACAAATTCAAAACAAACATCACATAATGACTCGAGCAATGCATGTCATTTTTAAACCTAAAGTATATGTTACTGCAATTAATGAAAGAGAGCCAAGCTCAATGAAGCAGTAAAATGTGAAAAGTGGAGGAATGCTACAAATGAAGAGTACGATGCATTAATCAAAAACAAGACATGGACTTTAGTGACTGTACCCAATCGTAAAAATGTTATAGGGTGTAAGTGGGCCTACAAGTTGAAGAAAGCAGCAGATGGTAGCATACAGAAGTATAAAGCTAGACTTGTGGCAAAAGGGTACACATAAGAGTATGGGTTTGATTTTAACGAAATGTTTTCACCTGTAGTCAAGCCTACAACTATAAGGATAATTATCAGCATTGCATTACATAAGTAATGGTGCATAAGACAACTAGATGCTTATAATGCATTCCTAAATTGTTACTTACAAGAAGAAGCCTATATGAAACAACCAGAGGGGTACAAAAGCATCAATAACAATCATCTAGTCTGTAAATTACACAAGGCAATTTATGGATTGACGCAAGCCTCGAGAGTTTGTTACACAAAGAAACCTTTGTAAGACTGGAGTTCACAACAGCCAAATCATATAATTCATTGCATATCAAAAGAAGTGGGGAAAACATCACATATATTCTTATGTATGTCAATAATATACTAATTATTGGCAGTAATCAAACAAAGATCAATAAGATTATTCAGTATCTGAATCAAACTTTTTCCATCAAAGACTTGGGGACTTTAACTATTTTTTAGGAATTCAAGTGATTCAGAAGTCAAAAACAGAGATCCTGTTATCTCAAAAGAAGTACATTATAGAGTTATTAATTAGAGCCAAGATGGATAAAACCAAACCAATGCCAACTCCTATAACTAGAAACCTAAAATTATCTAAATACAAAGGTGAAGTTATTCATAACGTCAAAGAATACAGGAGCATAGTGGGTGCCTTGCAATATGTGACTGTGACAAGACCTGACATTTGCTATAGTGTTAACAAAGTGTGCCAATTTATGCAATCACTACTCAATGAACATTGGACTGCTGTCAAACGTATAGAACGATATCTAAAAGGGACAATTAATTATGGTATTACTTTAAAAGCATGCAGAGATTTACATATACAAGCTTATAGTGATGCAGATTGGGCATTAGATCTAGATGATCGAAGATCAACCACGGGATATTGCATGTTCATGGGTCCAAACCCTATTTCGTGGTGCTCGAAGAAGCAACCGACCATATCACATTCTAGTGCTGAAGAAGAATACCAATTTGTAGCAAGCATAACATCAGAAATCAAGTGGATAAATTACCTCATTCAAGAACTAGGGTTTCCTTCAAGTAAGAAACCAGTGATATGGTGCGACAACTTAAGCACTATTTCTCTCTCAACAAACCCCGTCTAGCATGCTCGTATGAAGCATATTGAAATTGACTTGTACTTCATATGAGAACAGACAGTAGAAGGAAAATTGGATGTTAATCATGTGCTAGCCCCCATCAGAAGGCAGATGTTCTCACAAAATCACTCTCATAGAAGAATTTCACTTGATTTAGAGGAGATTTGAAGATTAGTCATGGTGGCGGCGCAGAAGAGAAAGGGGAACCCTAGACAAAATTGAGAGGGATTTATAAAGCACGCATATGGATCAGCATAATATATATGTAAATATATGTGTGTATGTGTGTGTATACATACATATATATATATACACACACACACCACTTTGTATATGGGCTTAGGCCTTTACCTAGCGCCTTGTTTTATTTCCCTTTTACATTTCACCATTGGGACTATTAGCTATATATAGACCCATATTGTGTACATACAATTCACAAAGTTTTATTCAATAAAATTACAATTTCAAGCATTATCAGAATTCTATCATTCCATTGTTGGTTACGATCTTCTGCACACCCCATACCTGCAAATGAAATTTTTAGGCACGAAATTAATAACTTTTTTATTGGTAATTGTGGCTAACGGTTCCGCTTCAGTCAGTCCACTCCGTGAAATACTCAACAACAATAGTTGCGCATTTGGATCCAACTTTAATCATCGAGAGCACTCCTATTAAGTCAATCTCCACAATGCAAATAGCTATATGCTGACTATTTGCGTCAAGACTACGGAAGAGGCTTTTGGAATCTTGGAGAATGTTTGTGTAACGGCCTGGAAAATTCGAAGCTCGAATTTTTGACAATAATACATAATCCCGTATTACTTGACAAAAACCCAAGTATCAAAATCCCAGATTGTTAATAGAAAGAAATTAGAGGATGAGAAAAGAAAGAAATATTAGAATAGAAGAAAAAGAAAAAGAACATCAGATCAGAATCTCACAGCGGAATGGATAAAATATAATATATCAAATATCTTTACACAAAAAGAGACTGTATATACATACCAATCATCAGAGTAAAACATATATCTGTCACAATGGAAAATAACTTTATATAACTAACGGTGAAGCCTCCTGCTTCCATCTCCTGAACTCCAAGTGGAATCTAACCTGGAAATATACTCGGTCTAGCCCAAGCACAATTGAAGCAAAGCAAAATTCACCTGGATCAATCTGGAATACTTTCAGTGATAAATTCACAGCACAAACAACTTGTTTAACGTTAGAAATCCTTTTGAAAAAAGGATAATAGTAAGACCATCCCACGCGTAAACATGGATAGTTTTTACCTTACTATAACCTAAAATATTTTTAATATATCAAAATCCACTGATATTATAATAGTGTCTATCAAATCAAAAATAAATAACCATCCAGTAGAACGCTTGCATCCCACACACTAAATATTCATTATAAAATCAAAAATCGCAAGGTGCATATTGGAGAATAAATTCCAACTATGACAAGGTATGGGACCACCTTCCGATCAGTGTATTCTAGAGGGGATGCACCGGGGTTCAACAAGAACATCTTGCAACCCGGCCATGCAAGACTGACCACTCATTTAGCTTGAGTGTATGGAATATATTGTCACCCATTATGGTTTTAAGGGCCCACCTACATCTGCGGAGATATAGAAATGAAAGAAGAACAAATATGAATTTTCTCTAGATGGTGACAATATACCCTGCTTGGGAATGACCCACCTAGCCATGCTGCCTTCCTGATTTTTTTTCATTTCCCGGTTGATAAGGCTTGAGGTCATTTACCTTTTAGAATATCACATCAATATTACTTTGAATGCCACATTGTCAGATCCATCAAATCACTAACTGATGCCCATAAATATACTCTTGGTGTTAAGCAAAAGAATTTCTCTATCACCAAACTTGGTATATTTGTAAAAAATCAATTGTACGTGATCATTTGGAAATACTCTGTTAGACATTCATCCATACAAGTCATCCAGGAACAAGATGAACCGAAGGCACATATAGGAATCACCTCAAGGATCAGTAGCGAGAAGTCCTTGCAATCCGAAGATTTCAATCATGATAGAATCACAATCAAAAGATCTCTGCTTGCAAGTCAGAGAAATTTATCAAGTAGATCTTCCACTCATGAAGATCAACGGACTTCAATGCTCCACCTTGATAGGACTGTAAGCTAGTCATGTCTGCACAGTTGATTCGAAGTGTTTTTGGGTCTAGTCCCCATCCCGGTCTCTTCGAAACAACGCATTAAAAGGTTGAATATAATAATTCATTTGATAGTCAGTGGTTTAACTATCAAATCATAACAGTGTTGTTAAGTACATTAGCATCTCAGGTCCTTTATATTAAAACACTTCATTAGACCATTTCATCGATTCTTATAAATCGATTCTAAATTCTTATCTTAAAAAACTCTTCGTTACTCGAAAACATTAACCGATACTCTCGTATTTACCAACTTGTCTTTCCATTTCCTTTGTCAGGAAATATTACTATATTTCACAAAAAACATCTTTTATTTTCTTAATCTTAGAAACATCATTTTATATTCTCAAAATCTTTCTGTATTTCCTTATATTTGAAAATATCGCTACAGTTTCATAAACCCACTTTACATTTCCTTTACCATTAGGAATATTTTTATATATACTTAACCAATAGGTATAAGTTAAATTACAAATATTATATGATCAAAACAATGTCAACAACGTATTCTTAATAATATAACCTTGAATGGTGTAATAACCCGGAAATCCGAACCAATTTAAAAAAATTATTTTGGCAATTTTGATGAATTTTAATATTTAAAATGAATTATTTTAAATAATGTCGACGAGAAATTTATTTTGATTAAAATTTGAATGTATATATTTATTTGAATCGTCGTTGAATATAAATATTTTATTTTAATTATAAAAGGAATTGAAAATGGCGCGGTAGTTTGAAATTTCGATTTCAAATTTCAAATGAATGTACATGATTCAAAATAAACCGGATTTCGGCGAAACCAAAAATATTAGAATCAAATTGAAAATATCTTTCCAACGAATCCGAAAAATTGAAATTTCATAGTGGGAATAAAAAGTTATGCCCAGTTGAAAATTCAGAATAGTCGCTATGGAATTCTAGCCCTTAAAAATGAAAATTTTGCAAACGACCTCGGTTTTCGACGAAACCACTTTTGTTGGATCTGTGATGTCAAGTTATTGCTAGATTCCAAAATTCATAATTTTCTGAATCAATATGTGTGCGTGGCAAAGGATAACGTGTTTTGACAGTTTTAGTCAATTTCGATCGACCAGAAAATGGTCATTTTTCAAACGGTCTTCAAATTTGACGAAATCAGTTTTGTTAAGACCGTATCGTCAATACAAAGCTAGAAAATATTTTTCGGGAATTTTTAGAGTCCGTATGTGGCCCCGGTAAATTGAAATATGCGTTCAAATTCAATATATATTGATTTATATTTTGAATTTGATGGAAACTGATCACAACAATCGAATTGGCCTATGTGACATATCCCATTGTGTTCAGAATGAGGGTAATTAGCTAGGGGAGACAATCGTTGGCCTCGAACGGAGTTTAGATAGGAAAGTCAATTTTAATGGTGAAATAAATTAAATTAAATAATAAAATTATATTATTATACTTATATTATTATACCTCTCTATACTCTCTCCCCTCAGTCAAAAAAAAATCGAAATTAGAAAAAAAAAACGCTTGAGCCTGGAACCCTAAACCGTTGTCGCCTAGGTCTCGCCCTCCCTCGCCTGCGTTCCTCCGCCGTCGCGCGTCGCTAGCGTGGCCCCACTCCGACCATCCTCCTTCTCATCACCCCCTCCCTCTTCCCCTAGCCCGTAGCCACCCAAAACCCATCGCCAGGACTGCTGCTTCACCAACGCAGGCTTTCCTCCATTCGAACCCGGAGCTCCGACCACCGGCGCCGGCAAATTTCAGCACTCCTCAGCCCTCAACTCCGATCAAGGCCCCTCCACCTTCACCAATCATGAGTTCCTACTTTTAAATATTTAAGGTTTGGATTTTTGTTAATCTTTAAAGTTTAGATTTTTGTTGATCTTTAAATTTTAGATTTTTAAGGTTAGGAAAATACGATTATTTTTAATGCTAGAAAGATTAGAAATATGGTTTGTTAAAGAAAATTATCATTGTTCGTAAAAGATTAGATCTTTAAAATGAAAAAGATTAGATCTTTAAAACGAAAAAGAATGGATTTTTAAAAATGAAAAGGATGAGATTTTTAAAATGATAAAGATTTGATTTTTATAAGTAACGATAAAAATTCGATTTTTATATATATGATAGAGAAGTATAAATATGATTTTTATTATACGAAGAGAGATATAAAAATATAATTTTTATATAGACAGTGACAAGATAAAATTTTGATTCTTAGAATGAAAGCGAAATAAAAATAGAATTTTTATAATGAAAGTGAATTGGTAAAGATAAGATTTTTATCGTATATTTGAAATATTTTTATGAAGATAAAAATATGATTTTTATTATATGAATATTGTTATAAAAATATGATTTTTATATATACAGTAGCTGAATAAAAATGTAATTTTTTTTAATATGTGAAGGGTTATTAAAAATATGGTTTTTAATATAAACTGCGTGAAACAGATTACGTTGGAATCTGTGAGGAATACAACGTGTTGAAGCGAATCAAACCATTCAGATATAGAGAATGGAGTAGTGGATCCCAAAGGTGAGAACTTCTCACTTTTAATTTATTTTCTAGTTGAAATATATATTAGGATGCAGACGGTGCTTAGCAGCACCCGACACCCATCGTCCACGGACATTGGATGACTTGTTTGTTTGATTGATGTGTTGTGAAAATTGATTGTGTGATGTGGAATGAATAAATATTTTATAGTTAAAAATATAATTTTTAACGTGTATATAAAATAAATATTTATAAACAAATCGGACGATTTGTTTATGTACACACATTTGACTGATATTGATTGGGACGATAAATTTTACACATCGCCCAACTGCAAAAATAAATCTGTGTTTGTTGTTTGAAAACCCCACACGGGTATTGGGATGATATTGGGCATACACTAGTCCCAATAATTAGCTGTATGTCGATCGATTGACTGACAGGCTGTTATAAGCGTTAAATATTTATATTTAATGCTTATACAGTGTAGAATGCACTCTGCATGATGGATTGTTGTTTTCATTGTTGTTATACACCTTTGTTGTGTGAAATCCATATAATCAAATTATATGGTAATTGACTGTGTCTGATTCCAGTTTAGAAAGAAAGAATATTTTAAAATAACGATTATTTTAAAATAACGAATATTTTCAAATAATTTGCAGAAAAGAATCAAAATATGATTTTGATGTCCGATTTGGGATGGACACGAATATATTTAAATATATAAAGTCGTGTCGCTTAGATTGACGACATTTTGATGTGAACGATATTTATATCGGTTTTATTCATTTTTATAATGAATATCGAAAAGAAATTGATTTCAAAATATAACGTTTTGAAAATATTATCATTTATATATCGATGATATGGAATATTCAATTTTGATTACAAATTGAATAAGAAGTTGAAATCGTTTCGAAAACGAATTTAAAACGATTTATAAAATACGTTTTAAATCGAAATCGATGAAATATATATTATATATATTATATATATAATATAATGGCCTGAATAGAACGCGTCGCGCTGTGGCAGTTCGCGAATTTCGACCATTGACTTCGAATGGACATTACGGGAGATCCGACCGTCGGATTCTCCAATAACCGGAACCACGGGTTCGTATCGAAAAGAACTTTCTAACGAATACAAGAAATTAGAAATCTAACAGTTGGATTTGGAATTATGTCCAAATCAAATTTGGAAAAGGTCGCTGTAAGTGCAGTTCGATGGCCGTTGATGGAAATCGACTGTACGGCCTTGATAAAATTATTAAAAATATTAATAATTTGTGTAAAATCATAAGAAATGATTTGGAAAGAGTTGGGATGAAAAATCCCATATTTGAGAAGATAAAAATAGATTTTTATCGAAATGAACTAGTTTTGAACTAGAATTATAATCCATTTATTTTTAAAATAAATAAATTGGATTTGAAATGGTTTTAAAAATAACCAGAATTTCCAATATATAAATTGGAATGGATTTGAAACGAAATTGTCTTCAGAGTATTTCGATATTGAATTTTGTGATTATACAGATATTGTTATGGAAATTTGAAAGATATATTTATATCGTTATTTCCAACACGATATTTGTTGGTCGTAGAATTTGATATTGAATATAAGCCGATATATTTTCTATTTAGAGCCTTGTATTTAATATCAAATGGGATTTGGGTTTGTCGTGATTGGTGTCTTCATTAACACTGTTCTTAAACCCAATTGAGAAAAAGATTAAATCTTTTTATTTAGATTTAATAAAGTATACCAATTAAATGATATTTAATTGGAATTGAATTGGAATTGATTTTTGAGTTTATCGTGAACGGTGTTTTAAATAACACTTGTTCTTTAACCCGATAATTAATGGAATGTGAATTGGGTTTGTTGTGAACTGTGTTTTAACGACATTCGTTCTTTAACCCGATTCACTGTGAAATGTGATTTGGAATTTATAAATCTTTTGTTAAGATTTAAAGGAGATTTTCCAAAGTAAAGTTTTCCAATTTAAATAAAATAAATTGGAATGGAATGGAATTCGATTTGGTAATAATCGAAGTAAATTTCTGTCGATGAAGACTGCTAATACATATGGAATTTAAAAGGCTTTGCCGTTATTCCATTTATATTGTTAGTTGGATATGGAAGTTTATGTCAATTATATATATATCGATTTGTTTTCCATGAAGATTCCATCGTTAATAGAATGTGATTTTGTGTTGTCGTGAATGGTATCTTTAATGATACTGTTCTTAGACCCAACGGAGTTAAGAAAATCAGAAACTAACTGGAGATTTGTTAAGTGGATAGTTTCTTGGGTATTGATTTGATGTTGGTTTCAGCCTTCGGGGTTAACACTTAGGGAATTATTCACTTGCTAATTTACAGTTAAAGGCTGATGGAATAGAATGTGATTTTGGGTTTATCGTGAACCGTGTTTTAAATGACATTGGTTCTTTAACCCAGTTAAAGACAGGATATGATTTCCCAAGTTAACATTCATTAATATTGATTTTTGGGAAGATTAAAACCAAGTAGAGTTTTAATGGATCTTTAATTAGATTGAAATGATCAAGAATGGAGCTTCACCAGTTTTACTCCAGACGATAGTTAAATCTTTAATTAGATTTGAATGTGAAATGGTAATTGAATTTACCGATAACACTGTGGTATTAGATATGAAGTATTACCAGTTTTACTTCATGGGATGAATAGGTTGGGGTTGGGAAATTTAACAAATGATTACTTCGGTAAGGTTCGCTAATCTCGACTAGTTTGGATAAACCATAATTTGGTTTGAAATGATATCCAAAGGAAGATTAAAGAATAAATTTAAAGAATTTATCTTTGATAAAATTAATGGGAACCTTTCCCAAAGTATATGAATATTTGGATAAAGAAATATTCTGGATTGGAATGAGGCGTATGTTGTGTTTTTATAGCACTTGTTTATTTTATACGCGAGTTATTCAGAAAGACCGGGTTTATCCCATTCTGAATAACTGAATCGACGAGATGTCGACGATGAAGACGGTGGTCGAAAACCGGAGGTCTTCACATCGTTTGGATAATTACTGATGATCTTGATTGGGCTGTATACCCAAGAGGAGGGAATCAGTTGGTGATCGTCCAGACGTACTTGGAGATCGATGGATATGCAAGGAATAATGTTCCTCCAGTTTCGCTCAGACCCAGAACGAACTTGTAAATGGATGTGTGTCTGACATTGGATTTTATTCTGTGTTGATTGATTTCTATTAAATATATATCTGTTTGGCAGCGGAGAAGTTATTCTCTTGCGTAACGCCCTTCTCTGAGACGTACAAGCTCAGAGGTTATATATCGATAGATATCAGTCGCATGGCATGATTTGTCTGTGTGGCATGCTGAGATGAAAATGATCAAGGCTTCTGTTGAAAAGCAGAGTCTTGTGGTTGATGGTCAAAGCACGGCTTTAATACAGCGGAGCTTTGTGTAGCGTTAATTCGCGAGCCTCACACCCCGGTGTGAACCAGAAACGGGAGAGGACATCAGGGAGGGCATGCTTTTCTTTCTAGCTAGGAGTGGTGTCAGTGTTTTACATGCTCTGGCATTTTACTTATGTGGATGATGGATAACAAGGCGCCTCGGTTGTATCGGTCGATCCGAGACCGATGGAGTCATTTGGCTCATTTACACCCCATAGGGTGGGGAAACGTAGTGTTTAGGCATTTTAATCCACATCAAGTGGACCGGCTGACGATCCAAGGGTCACTCGAGCTCTGATCCTGAGACATGGTAGGCTAGATTGTCTCGAAGCGGTGAGGACAATCCCTTGCCTCGGTTCACAGATGGAAATCCAACTTCCAATACGAAATTTTGCGGTTTTAATTGTAAACCTATATATGGAGACATAGTGGTATGGGGCACTTATGTCGACTATGATTGATACTTATGATTGAAATTGTTTTGACACTATACACTTATAGTAATAATAAAACATGAACTTTTACGTACCAAGCATTGTTGGCTATTATAAGGCAAAAACCCTATCCTCCGGCTTGCGTTGCATTGTGTGATGGGACCTGGGTCTTATAATAGCTTCATTGTTCTTTATTTAGCATTGCGTTGTTGTTTTATGCACTAGTATTCTTGGGAGGAAACTCGTTCCGTGTTAAACAGCGTGGTCCCTTGATTTACCTAGCTTTAAAACAAAGATTAATAACTGTTTTAGTTCTCACACGAGTCACATGACTGACCTGGAGTTTATTATTTTAACCTAAACTCTGTGTGCCCTTTTTTTGACCCGGGCAGCTAGTAGTTTTGGTTTTGCAGATTTGTATTCACAGGATCCCGGTTTACAGCTGGAATGATATTCGGAAAGCTCTGTATCCGTATATTCTTTTCAGTTGCTTTTTGTATTATTTTCCGCTGCATTGTAAATTGTAATCTCTGATATTTTTCTGATGTATATTAAATGTATAATATTTATTCATACTCTGTATATTCTTGTACTTTGATGGAATTGTTGTAATTAACAATGAAATGTTCTTCTGTTTGTGTTCTGATTCGTCTTGTTCTCAACTCAATACGGGCTTTCCTTACCGGGGAAGTTCTGGGTCGTTTCAAATGGTTTAATTAACCTTAAACTAATATCACTCTTTATTTCTCACTTCCCATAAAAACCAACATTATCGACTTATTTCTTTGAATAAATGCATTTACCAAAACATGATATTACATTACCTTGGAAATAGTGCTATATACTTGATCACATTATATAGGTATAGTCATACTTCATATATGGCCCAAAGAATGTCAAATAATGCACTGCTTATTTTAAAATCCAGTGGTTTTATTATATTACTAAATCCTTATAAATTAATATCGCAATATTTTCTTAATAAATTATTTCCAACATCATCTACCATTACAAACTAATATCATCTTTCGATAATAGGGAAATCGTTCAAGTTGGGGTATTTTAATTACCTCTCAGACCTTGATCGACAACGCTCTTATCTCAAGATAATAAAAGTTTGCAACTCACAATCCCGATAAATCATTTCCATTTCCATTTCCATCTATTATGGTTTTATAACCAATTTTATTTATTTGAAAACCCACTTCACACACCAACGCCCTTTACTTAATTAAATAAAATCTAATTGAAACTCCTGCCTTAGCTTACACGTCACATTTACAAACTTGGTTTGTAACCTTGGATTATAAATCCTTTTATCAAATTTTAACGCCACTTGATCACTTCTCAATTGAATTCCAATTAAAAAGTTATTGCTTTAATTATTATTAATTAAAATAATAATTAACTGCATTAAAAGTAGTTAACTTCATTATTAACTAGAGATATAATTAAACCAATCGTTATTAAAAGAACATCAAATAATAATTAACTTTATTAATAATAAACAAATCCGATAATTACTTTAAAATATAGTTAATCAAAGACTAACTAACTGTTAACAACATTCGTTAAGTTTAACGGATATTTGGAAATAGGAAATTTGTGTTAAGGGCTTAATGTTTAGCCCCAATTAATTTGTAGGACACAGCTTTTTAAATATTAGTTTCCAGGACAAAAATCAAAGCGTACGTCTTCTTCTTCTCAAATGACTATCATAATTTCTGAAGTCATGTGTTCGTGAAAATTAGGTCAAAATTAAGTCGTTGTTTATTGTTTAATTAAGTCGCTTGTTTGTTTTTCAAAAAAAAATTAGTCGTTAATTTCTTCTTAAATCAAACTCAACTTTAATTTTGGAAATCGTGATTCGAATTTCTTCATTTGGATTGGCTAATTGATTTTCTCAGTTGTTAATTTCTTCTTAAATCATTTGGTAAATCGTGATTCTAATTTGTTCATTTGGATGGGCTAATCGATTTTCTCTGTTTGATTTTTTGTTCTTTGGTGAGTGTTTTAATTTTTTGGTATTTTTAATTGTTAATTCAATGTTTTATGTCGTTGTTGATGCTTTTGTATAATTTTTATTAAGGAACGCATTTTTGATCTATCAGACGAAGTTTTCATTTGCTATAGTTGGAATAATAAACTATTAAAGGTATTCTTGTGATAAAACAAGCTATGTGTTTTTATCCTGGTTGAATCATTAAGTTTTGATTATGAATTTTGTATTTATACTATAACATCAGATTTGGCTTGAGTAATCAAACAATTTATTCTTTCCTGTTAATTTTGTTTTAACTCACTTTGGTTATGTAGTTGGATCTTAAATATTATTAGTTGACGACACGTGTTATTTACGTTTTTCTGATTTGTGATTTGTAAAAGATATTTGATTATATCTTTTTTCAAAAATTGTGACAGAAAATAAAAATGCAAGACATTATTTACAGGAAATAATAAGTGGGACGAAAAATGATAAATGATTTCATTGATAACTGCATTTTTATGTTTATTTAGAGAAAACTATAATGAGCAACGTCCTAATGCTCAATTCATTAGCAAAAATACATGATTTTTATTTTTTGCCCTTATAGCGTAGATTTATTGATTTTGATGAATAATAACAGTATGTGATATTTGATTTTGTATAGTCCTGATAATATTTGTTTGAATAACATAACATATCTTATATGGTTTAAAAAGATAAATGATTATATTTGTTTTCATTATGACATAAATTGTATAATGCAAAGACTTTTTTTGTAAATTTCATATGGCCTAATGTAGTGGATTGTATATTATGTTACAGTTTTCTAGTTAATATTAGATATTAGTATATTACAAATTATTTGTTATTTGGAGAATGTTGTTTGTAACTTGTAAGTATGTAAAAAATATAAAATGATTTATATTTTATATTTTAATTGCAACACAGTTTACATTGGATAATAAGTTAAAAAAAATCTGTATTACAAGACAAGCAGTATATCAGTTTTATATACTATAATTATTAATTGTAAAACAAACCATAAGTATAGCCTTGTATCAGCTGCAAAAACATAAAGATAAATGATTATATATTTTTTGGGTAGTGAAAGATAAATTGATATATCAAACAGTGATTTAATTAAATATATTTATACAACTTGATCAAATTAAGGCATTGAATTTATAATGCAGTTAGAATATATTGAAACAGTGCAGTTAAACCTTGAAGTATTACCATAATTTTCACAATCCAATGCAATAGACAAACAATAAATATACAAAAACAATTAACAGTCATTAACATTGTATCTAAAAATAGTACAAATAAATAAATCCATCACATCTAAAAAAAAATCTTGTGCATTATTCACCATCAAGCATTATGAACCACAAACAAAGTTGTTATCTTCAGCAGATGACTTATCCTTTGTCCACCATAAATCTTCAATATGCAATATTCTGGATGCAATACTAGCTCTTAGATGATTAATTTCTGTTTGAGGTATGGTTGGAATAAGACATCTATCTTGAGAGAGTCTTGTAATGTTCATAATCACATACATTCCGCAATCATATCTGTTGTATGAAAGATAAATCCTTTTTAAGATGGTTAAATTTAAATTTATGTATTTGAATGCATATATTAAAAAATAAATTAATAAATTAAACAATAAAACAATTATGTAGTATTACCCATTATGTTGTTGAGCACATTCTCCAACTGTAAGTACATATGATTTTTTGGTAATCTCCTTGGTTTGTTTCTTCTGAAGCTTCTTGTTTATGTCATTGACTAAATTTTGTTGTATACAATAATAAGAATATTTATTAATTTAATTAAAGTACAAAAATAAGCATTCAAAATGTCTTACGATTTTTAATGCGCTATCTTTGTGCCTGCTGGTAAATCTTCCATTTCTACATCTGTTTGATAAAGAATCATATAGTGTCCAGTCTGAAAATTCTAGTTCAAATGTTAAAAGTACCCAGTGTGACCCTATGTGGATTGGAAATAAGAATATATCACATCGTTAATCTTGTAGTGCTGTTGTCAAAGCTGGAATAAAGGAATGAGTTTTGACATTTTCTATGTCAATTGCAGCACTTTTCTGTATAAACAAAGTTATATTGTAGTTATACAAACCAGATTTATTAATTAATCATTATGTATATGTATATAATAAAAATCTTACTGTCATTGTGGTATTAAAGTAAGCTACGTTTGAATTAACATCCCACACTTTTGCTACTTTATACCAGAACCAATCAATTATCTGCACAGGCGTTATATCAGAGAAGTTGCAATAATAAATATATATATATATATATACAATAAAGCAATTTTAAATTGTTTTTATACGCTAGTAATGGATAATTATATGTGATAGAAATTAAAATTAATTAACATAAAGATAGTAAAACACTTTGCATATATCATAATATATGTGCATTTTTGCTTTGTAAGTTTTAATTTATAAAAAGATATTTGTATTTATATTTTTTGTAATGACAAAAATATTAAAAAGATATTAGCAATTGAAATTATTTACTTCATCATTTGGTTAATTTTATTACTCAATATCATATGAAAACCTTTCATATGATATAAAATTATTTAAAATATCTGTATGAAAACATTATTTTTATTAAAAGATTTATGTTTTTATCTTTTTATATTGTTAAAAATATGAAAATTATGTGATCATTGGAGCTTCTATGTTTCAATAATCAATATAAGTATCATGTGTACATATTCATTAGTGTCATTAGTTGAATTATATTATATACTTACCTGGCCAGAAACAAATTCACCAAAAATCAGTTCTTCAATCATGTCCTTATGTATGACAATATGGTTTTCGTCGTTTGAATTGTAAATCTCTACACTGTAAAGTAAACAAAGTTATAATTTAAGAAATTTGTTTTTATTAATTTATAAAGTATAAAATTTAAACAGTATATAAGCTTACTTTGTCAAAATTGGTGATACGCAAATCACAATTTTGGGCAACAAATAATCTTACATATTTTGTGGAGAGATTTGTTGCTAGATTTGATGAAGAGATTTGGTGCTAGATTTGATGAAGAGATTTGGTGCTAGATTTTACGGAGAGGTATCGATTGCTATATTTGTGGACATTTATTGCAAGGATATTTGGTGCTTATCCAAATAGTTTTATAACATATATGAAGATAATTTGGATGCCAAGTTTTCTTGGGCATGAAGCAATTCTCTCTATAAAAGGGCCAGCTAACATCTTCATTAGGTGTGGGAGAGAGCCACCAAGAGTGGTTGGTGAGAGCCACCAAGAGTGGTAGGTGAGAGCCACCAAGAGTGGTGGTGAGAGCCACCAAGAGTGATCATTCTAGCTATTCCAAATTGAGTGTTCTCCTTCAAATTATTTAGCCATTAGATATGCTCTACCTATATCTCAATAAGATTATTGGTTCAAGTTGTAATTGTTTGTAACGATAGTTGAGATTGATTGTAAACAATTTTTTATTAGTGAATCAATAAAGAGGGTGGTTGGATGGAATATCATGCGCTCATATTTCCGATATTATTTGTGTTGTTTTTTTATTTTTCAATCAAATTCATCTTCAAGTGATTGGGTGAAAAAGATCCAATTTTTCTTGGCATTTTGTCAAGCTTCCGCTGCGTGCAAAACCCCCAACATACTTGTCATCACCGACTTTGTTGAAGTAATCTGCTATGAACTCCTGTTCGTCATCGAGCAATTGCTTAAAAAATTCAGAACATACTATTTTCCTTTTTCTCATTTGTATACTTTTTGATGTGTTGAAAGTATCCACATCTATTGTTTCTTGCATTTCACACTTTCGCTTTTTTATCCGGTTTCTCTTTATCTGTTTTTTCTTTTTCATCAAATTCTTCAGGGTCTTTATGTCGGTTTTCTTCAATTGTGTTGGTTTCATTATGTTCCATATCTATTTCTGCATCTTTGTTTTCTTGGTCATCTTTTTCGTCACATTCTTTTTCTGGAATTTCAGTTAAATTGTGGTGAGTATTTAACAAACTTTCCAATTCCTTTCTTTTTTTTTCAGCTTGTAATTGATTTTCTCTGTACTGAAGCTTTTTTTTAACTGCTAAACTTTTTATTTTAACTTTGTAATTTGTTTAACTTTGTCTTCGACTTGTGTTTGAAGACAGCTTTCTTCTTCAACTTTTTTCGTACCCTCTTCCAAAGTCTTATTAACTACCAGCAGAAGAGCTTTTTCATCTTTCGTAATTTTGTTGAATCTCTTTGCGAACTGAAAAAATACAATTAGGGAAACAATATTGTTAATTCATATTGTTGATTCATTTAATATGTGCAAATATATTTTAGTTCTATGTGGAAATATACAATAATGATTAATCTGCATAAGATTATTCAAAGGTGTAGTTAACAACAACAGGAAATAATTAAAAAGATAAAAGTTCTTATCTTTTTACACGTGTGTTAAAAACTAAGTTTATATTTTTAAAACTAACAGTAAAATGATATAATCATCAAGGAAGAATACATAAGAAAATTACCTTTTCTGACTTAATGGATTGAATTGATATATTTTTCAACAACGATAAATCCCATTTTACTATTCTTGGCCTTTCATTTTCACAGCCCTCTTTAACCTTAATGATTTGTGTCTTTCCACAAAGCCAATACTGTAAAAAAATTACAATATGTTAATTTTTGATATTAAATAAATTCAGTGTACAGTATTAAATATAAAATACATACCAATAATATCATGGAGCATCCGGGCGTATTTCTTGGGTCTTTAGCAAATTTTCAACATTTTGGGACACGTGTGTGTGAATAGATTTTGCCCAAGAAATTGAATTTATGTTCTTCAAGTTTAACAATTTGGGAATAATTCCCCATTGTAAGTAGAATTGGTTGTTGGGGAAGATGAATGTGATAATTAGTAACAATGTGACGACCCCGAAACCCCGTAACACGGTGTCAAGGGTAATCTTTGGAATATAACACATAAACAGATAATAGCAGAACAGAAATAAATAAATACACCAGATAATGCACAATAGAATATACTAGATAAACGTAATCATCAGAGTTACACAATATACAGGATCATACTTAGTACAAATACAGTTCAGCTATACATAAATGTCTACAGCGGAAAACAAACATAATATGTACA
Organism: Allium sativum; assembly: GCA_030737875.1. Taxonomy (NCBI): domain Eukaryota; kingdom Viridiplantae; phylum Streptophyta; class Magnoliopsida; order Asparagales; family Amaryllidaceae; genus Allium; species Allium sativum. The sequence goes on along the minus strand of CM060915.1, from coordinate 43,498,215 downwards.
ATAGGAGTTGAACAGCATAAAAAGAGATAAATGATAGAATCCATCTTCAGCTCCAGCTATCCAGACAAAGCCTGCTAAAACCTGAACACAAGGCTGCCCGTGTAGAAAAAGGGGCACCCGAGTTTGCAAGTGAAACAAACTACGAGTCAGTCATAGGACTGGTATGAGAAATTTACTTAACACATTATATAATATGGCTAATCACAGGACCACGCCACTTTCGCGGAATGGGTTTACTCCATTGGATTGCCAGTGCTTTAAAACAAGTAAATCTTTAAACATCGCAATGCTTTTTATAAAAATGAAGCCATTATAAGACTCAATTCCCATCACACAATGCAACGCAAACCGGAGGATAGAGTTTTACCTTATAATGGACAAAATATGCTTGATACGAATAAAACAAAAGCATTTGATATTATTTGTAACAACCCGTATTTCGATAACATGTTAAAACAAGAATCAAGGTAGAATTTAATTTCAAATTCTGAATCAGGTAAAACGGGCTATGCCATTGCGTTCGTCTCAGAAAAATACGCGAAATAGAGTCCGAGTTTTCGAAAATCGGAGTCCGTATGACCCGATTAAGGCCCAACGAAGTTTTCAGAAAATTTCAAAGTAAAAACAGATTTCAAATTCAAGTTTGAATTTGAAAATTTGGGCCAGTTTGGGCCAGGCGGGAGAATTCCCGCCAGAGCACCCAAGTCGACAGCCCTGTCGACTTGGGAGTCGACTGGTTGGACCCAAGTCGACAGCCCTGTCGACTTGGCTGTCGACTTGGTCCAGCCGGGCTATTTAGCCTGGTGCACCATTTAGAGATTGTGTTGAGCTTGGGGGCCAGATTCGATTTTAAGGGCTGAGATTGCAACTAGGGTTTAATCCTATGGCCTAAAACACTTGCCTAATCTATAAATAAGGCCCTAACCTAGCCCTAAATCATCATTAATCTATCCTACAACTAAACTATGGCAAAAATTTACCTCTCATGGCCTCCACTCTCTTCATAAAATTTCTAAATTGTTTCTATGAGAGATTTTCCATGCATACAAGTGTTTTCAAGCTTGTATGAGTGTCATTAGCTTGCATTCAAGTCAAGTTTCTATATTTGCATCATAAAGCAAGGGTTTTGATCATTTTGGCTCAAGGGTTTTTATGTTAGAGCTTGCATTTTGGGTCTAGTTGATTGCATAAGGGCTTCGTCATATCTTTTGTGCCTTCATAGCAATGTAAGCCCTTTCCCTACTCTTAGATATTAACTATGAAGTTAAATGTTCATGTTGCAAGTTTGGGTTTGATCATTGAGTATGATACATGCTATCATGTTATGCAAGTTTATGAAGGCATTATCTTGATCTTGTGGGCTAAAAGCTATAACCTTTATGTTGAAATGTTGCATTATGCAACATGAGAACTCTCATAACCTTTATGTCAACTTGCATATGAAGTCATAACCCTTATGTGATGATATATGCGAGTTACTAGTCATCATTCCATGTCTTTTGTCACCATGATTCGCTTATGTGCCAAGTTTGGGTTTATGCATGTTTTTGAGGCTTAAGAATGTAACATGCAAGTTAATGAACACATTATGTCTCATTTGCCACCATGTACAACTAGTGGCTTTATACCCCCTTTTGTCATGCCTTTGACAAGTTCCTTCTTTGAATCCATTATGCGAGTTTAAAAGCGTTGGGGTCACATTATGGGAAAACATAATGACATGAACATGATTTGGGTAAATGGGTATAAACATGACAACATGTAACGTTAAATATGACATGTGTTTATACTTGAAAACATGACTTGAAATATAACATGGAAGTTGACATGTAAGTATGCTTGAAAACATAAGCTTGGGAATTTACCTATTAAGTTAGGTCTACCCATTGGGAATTTACCTATTAAGTTAGGTCTACCCAATTGCTTGAAAACTTGTAATATGTGTTGGAAACATAATGGACATGACACTTAGATAATATAAGTGTGGCCAACTCGAGGTTGGGTTGAGTTTGCAACGTAAAACTACCCGGAACCGACCGGTCTAACTAGTAGTTGCAAACAATAGGACCCAATGTGAGAAGTTGGTCATGTTGTGCTTGAACCCGAGGTTAGACCAAGTTGTGGTGTAAAGCTACCCGGAACTGACCGGCTTAACTAGTGACCACAACAAAGTCTAATGTGAGAGGTTGAGGTGCATTAAATAATTAATGCCACATAATAGGGTTAAGTTAATTTGACTAATAACGCTTAACCAAATATGACATGGACAAATGGGTAAATTGATTAGGCTAATGATACTTAACAAAACATGACAAGGTTGGGTAGGTTAAGTAACTTGATTTTCCTAATGACACTTAACCATTTTTATACGACTAGTGGACGGGGTTAAGTTAACCAACACTTAATCAATCCAACACGATAATTTGGTAAGGTTAAGTAAGTTTTCTTAATGACACTTAACCGGAAAATACAGTTAATGGATGGGGTTAAGATTAGACTCAACTAATCTAAACATGGTAATCGGATGGGGTTAAGTTAGCCTAGACTTAATTAATCCCACTTGGCAGTTTAATGGGGTTAAGTTAAACACTTAACTAATCTAACATGATGAATTGATGTGGTTAAGTGACCTATACTTAACCAATCTAACTCGTTAATTTATTGAGGTTAAGTTAACCTATACTTAACCAATCTAACGTGAAAACATGATAAGGCAAAGTCACGAATCGCTTAAATATGCTTGACCGATTTGATTTGATAGGGTCAAGTTAATATATATACTTAACCAACTTGAGCATGGTTTGTAGGGTTAAGTCTTGAACTTGGATACTTAGCCAATTCTGACATGATTTGTAGACGGGTTAAGTCATGAACTTAAGTGACACTTAATCCATTATGTAAACCCTAGTTCTGAGGATTAGGTGGATAACCGTAGTTAACAAGGATAACGGGAATAAGGCTAAGTGGTAAACCTTAGTTGAAGAACAACTAAGTAATGATTCTTAGTCAAGGAAATTTAGACCAGTTCATAGATAGATGAGTAACCTAATACGGTAGGTCATCGTTTAAGTATACGAGTAGGAGCAAGTATCTGATTTAGATAAAGGCTCCAGCGAACTGGGTAACGAAGCAGCGGCTTCGGGGAACGTGAGGATATTCTTGGTATCCCTCTATGAGCTTCCAAGTGATCATATTAGGCTCATGAGAGGTTAAGGTCTGCGTTAGAAGAACCAAGAGTATGCCTTGGTTGCTATACGAGCGACCTAAAGACGGGGATGGATAGGGGATAGTCGACGATACACGGTCGTACCCTAGATAGCATTTCGTCAGGCTACCTACCATCTTTGGTCAAGCGTGTACGTACGGAAAGGCAGAGAACACCCAAAAGACCATAATTGCTATCTAATTATGGTTGCGGTAAGGCTTGGATGTGGGTTGGCCAGTGTTGTGTTCTCATACGGGATTTATCCTGTCTTGTCTTTCACTAGTTGAGGGAGTGGTCTCGTGGGGCCATAGCCACGTATAGAAAAAACAGACCTTAGCATCTGCATCGGCAGATAAATCGAAAGCTCCCGACCGAGTCCTGTATTTCCTGGTATGCCCTGTGACAGGACTCGGATGGCACGATGTGATACATGTGCATACAGTCATGGAAAAACGATTCACGATGAATGCGTGGGAAAAAGGGCGCGGTTGATGGTTAGCGTAAATCCTAGTGGCCCTGGGTGGTTGAACCAAAACCGAGATACGAAAACGTGCAATAGGTAAGCATAATCCCTAGTAGTCCTAGGTAGCATAAGTCCTAGTTGTACAAACGATGATTTATCTTGAAAGACCCTAGTTAGATATAGGGTGACAGTCCAAAACGATCTTAAGGATCATGGAACTATGTTAAAGTAGTATAGAATCTCATGGGAAAGCCCGTATGGTCTACGGCAAGGGACTGAACATTTACATGGAATAAAACATACGAGTTGAGTAACCGATATATGCGATATATTAGGTTGACATGGACCATTACACGACTTTTGAGTAAGGGTCATTCATGGTTAACACATGATACGGTGGGGATACTAGTACGGTAGGTGCAGAGCTAAAAGACAGGATAGATACCATGGGATGTTATACGTGATAGATATCTTGGGGATATTATACTTGATTGGAACTTGACGATGGGATACCTTGTTTTATCTTGACATCGTAATTTATCATGACACCTTAGTTTATCTGAGTTCAGTAGTTCATCCTGTTATTTTGATTTAGCTTATCTATCTTGTCATCATGCTTATGTTCATCTCAGTTTCTCATGTCAGTTAACTTTACTAGTTTTTATGCTGATAGTAGATCGGGCTTACTCAGTCTTTTTGACTGACCCGTTTTGTTTCGCCTCTTTTCTTCCGTTCCCCCCCCCCAGGTTACAGGGAGGAAATACTGTTGTTTAGTTCGGACTTCTTCTGCTTGAAGGTCATCATGGATGGTTTGGACTTTTCTTGGCTATGGCTACTTTACTGTTTTTACTTGGGGAATAATTTATGAAAAAGTCTTTATGCTTCTTTACTATTGCAAGACAGGTTTTGATGTACTCTGATGTAAAAGGCTTTAGACCTTAATTATTAATGTTTATGAAAGTTCGATTTTACTTCCACTATTTTATATGTTCTGTCTTGTGATATTTCTGTGCATGTTTACCAATAATGCCCCTCTAAAGCTAGTGCATTCCTTTGCGAGTGACCCTAGCGGAGGCGGGGTGTTACATTATTACTAGTGTTTATATGTTTCAAAAACAACTTCGAATCATAACTATCAATCATAGACGGCATGGGTACCATATATCATGTCGCTATATATATATATATATATATATATATATATACACACACACACACACACAATCAAAACCGCACAATCACGTATTTGGAAATTGGATTTCCGCCATGAACCAAGGCAAAAGATAGTCCTTACCGACTTCGAGACAATCTAGCCTATGTCTTAGGACCCAGACTCAGGTGGGCCCTTGGAGCGACAGGGCCGGTCCAACGATGTGGATTAAAATTCCTGAACACTGCGTTTCCCCGCCCTTTGGGGCGTAAATGAGCCAACGATTGACTCCATCGGTCCCGTATCGACCGATATAACCGAGGCGCCTCGTAACAGCAACAACCACATAGGTGAAAATAATATAAATGTCAGCCAGTTCAAGCACCGACACCACCTCTAACTAGAAGGAAACGCATGCCCTCCCTGAGGTCCTCTCCCGTTTCTGGTTCATACCGGGGTGCGAGGCTCGCGAATTCACGTTATACACAAAGTTACGCCACACAGGCGGTGCTTTGATCATCAACCACAAACTTTGCTTTTCAACAGAAGCCTTGATCACTGCATCTTAGCATGCCACACAGGCAATTCACACCATGTAACTGATGGTTATCAATCACACAGAATGAATTCCAATGTCAGACACACAGTCCATTTACAAGTCTGTTCTGGGTCTGAACGAAACCGGAGGCACTATATACCTCGCACATCCATCGATCTCCACATGCGTCTGGACGATCACCACTCATTATCCATATTTCGGGATGCCTCCCAATCAGGACATCAGTTACCATCCAAACGAGGTGAAGATCTCCGGTCTTTTACCACCGTCTTCATCCTCGATTTCTTATCGTCGATTCAGTTATTCAGAATAGGATAAACCCGGTCTTTCTGAGCAACTCGCGTATGTAATTAAAAAGTGCTACACAAACACAACACACGCTTCATTCCAATTCATCAGTCACTAACCGTAAATCGATAAGAGAACGATTCCCCAAATATTAACCCCGAAGGCCGAAACCAACATCAGATCAAAACCCAGGAAACCATTCGACTTAGCCAACTTCCAGTTAATTTCTAAATTTCACATTTCATATCGTTTATAATACTTTATAATGATTTATCGCTATTTTTATTTATTTAAAAATAGCCAATTTATTCAAACGACGCTTCAGGCCATAACGCGGCCGTGGCGCTGTTTTTCTTCAGATTTGATTTACACATATTTGAAAATCTAACCGTTGGATCATCACAAAATTTATATCATTAGAAATATCATTTCAAAACGAATCCAACGGTTCCAGTTTTGGAAAAATCCGACGGTCGGATCTCCCGGTACAATCATTCGAAATTTCGATTTCAAAATACGAATTGCAGCATCGTTATTCGATTTGATTTAATTATATTTATATATATATAAAAATATAACCGATTTTGGCACTGTTTTTCTTTAGATTTGAATTAAACATTCCAGACAATCCAACCGTTGGATCTTTACAAAATTGATTTCGTTGGAATGATATTTCCAAAGCGAACCCAACGGTTTCGGTTTCGGGAAAATCCGATGGTCGGATCTCCCGCACTAATCGTTTGAAATCACGGTTTCAAAACAGAATTGCAGCTTCGTTATTCGATTTATTTTAATTATATTTATATATATAAATATAATCGATTCTTCGATTTCAAAACTATATGCTTTTCATACATTTGATAAAAATGATATTTTTATCCAACAGACATTCACTCGACACTTCACTATTTTTAACAATTCATGGATATAGTAAAAATGTGATTTTTATTGTAAAACGATTTATTTCAAAACACGACTATTTTATATAGTTTCATATAGACGATAAAAATATGATTTTTATTATAAAACAATTTATTTTAAAACACGAATACCATTCAACACATGAATTTCTATTCAACGAATGAATTTCAATTCAACACATGAATGTTTTCTATAGTTTGTATATATATAGTAAAAGTGTGATTTTTATTGCAAAACAATTTATTTCAAAACACTACTATTTTATATAGTTCATATAGATGATAAAAATAGGATTTTTATTATAAAACAATTTATTTTAAAACACGAATACCATTCAACACATGAATTTCTATTCAACGAATGAATTTCTATTCAACACATGAATGTTTTCTATAGTTTGTATATATATAGTAAAAATGTGATTTTTATTGCAAAACAATTTATTTCAAAACACTACTATTTTATATAGTTCATATAGATGATAAAAATAGGATTTTTATTATAAAACAATTTATTTCAAACACGAATACCATTCAACACATGAATTTCTATTCAACGAATGTATTTCTATTCAACACATGAACGGTTTTCAACATATGAAAATAATTTCAACAAATGAAAATAATTCTAACACATGAATATTTCAGAAAATTTTGGCAGCATAACGGCAGGGTAGTTAAAACCGGGGTCGTCCCTAGTACGGCTCCTCGCTCTACCTTAAAGCCTCGCAGCTTTTGACAATGGGGATTTCATGCATCTAGTTCGCACGCAGGCGGCATGTATATTTTTCTCATTTCCAAAACTAATTCTATGTGGTTTCAACCAAATAATTCTCAACCACAAACGGGTATTTTTTAACCACAATCAATCAATTTCAACCATAAAACAATTTTAATCAACCATTCATAATCAACCAATTTTCACACCAATCACAACCAATAAATATCGTCCATGGTTTGTGGACAAGGGGCGTGTATATATATATATAAGCATTTCACTTCTATTTCAACACATATATAATTTTTACAATGCATATATAACTTATATATCGAACGTACAACTTATACAATGCTTATACAAGAGGTGTACAACGCTTATATAATTCATACATCGACTATATAATTTATACATCGTCGTTTCCATATCATTTATAATTTAGAAATCTCACATTGGGTTCCACTCCACCAAAAATAGCAGAAGGCTCAGAAAAATATGTTGTCTCTTCTAGAATGTAGAAGACGTCCACACGAGTCCACTATCTCTTGTTTCACTGAATTTCATCAAGAAACGAGAAAGATATCATTTTTACAGTGAAAACAAAAACCGTAGCGCTTTAAAGTGCTATTAAATAGCTTAATATAAAATCAGCCGTTACCTTTCTATTTTGTTCAAAACTAGGTTTTGAAATTTCGCGAAATCCGTGAAACGATAGAAGGATCGGCTTGTACCACTTGGAAGAGCTTGGCGAGGGCTTCAAGCGCGTGGGGGTGTTGGCCAGATCGACGGTCGGAATCAGATGGGGCGGCGGTGGAAAGGTCTGAACTTTGAGGGGCTCGTTCGCACGAAACACGAGACGAGGAGGAGCGAGGCTGGTCTTGATTTGAAGAGGGAAGGGAGGCGAACAAAAAACCCAACTGGAAGCGGGGCTGAAGATCGACGTGGCGGAGGCAAAAATCTCGGGAAGTTTCGAGCGACTTCCGTCGTTTATCGGGGGGGGGGGGGAGAGAGAGAATTTCCTTTTTTTTATATAAAATTCTGATTGGCCGGGAGCTTTTAAAAGAGGGTTTTCTAACACGACCTCCAATCCAAACCCAACAACTGTCGTCACTAGCTAAATACCCCCATTCCAAACACAATGGGATATGTTTCGTAGGCCCATTCGACTGTTTCAGTCAGTTTTCCTTCAAATTAAAATATAAAACATTCAATATTCGATTTGAACGTACATTTCAATTTGCCAAGGCCACAAACTGATTCGAAAAATTCCAGACAAAAAAATCTAGCTATGTTTTAATGATACGGTCCCGACAAAACTAGTTTCATCAAATTCTGAGACCATTTGAAAAATGGCCCATTTCCGGTCGATCCAATTTAACTGTAATTGACCAAAACACGTTTTCCTTTGCCACGCTCACATATTAACTTCAAAAATTATGAAATTTGAAACCTAGCAATAATTTGACATTCCTGATCCAACAAAAGTGGTTTCATAGAATTCCGAGGTCGTTTGCAAAATGGCCATTTTCTGGTCGACCCAATTTAATAGAAATCGACCAAACACAATTTCCTTTGCCACGCTCACATACTAGCTTCAAAAATTATGAAATTTGAAACCTAGCAATAGTTTAACATCCCGGATCCAACAAAAGTGGTTTCGTCGAATACCGAGGTCATTTGCAAAATGGATATTTTCACGGGCTATATATATTCTATAGCGACCTTTCTGAAAATTCATTTGGCCATAACTTTTGCTTCCCGTTATGAAACTTCGATTTTTCAGATTCGTTAGAAATATATTCACTAACATATTTAAATATTTTTGGTTTCACTCAAATCCGTTTTGTTTTGCACCCAGTACAGTCAGTCAAAGTTTGAATTCAAATTTTGAAACTACCGCGCCATTTCAGGCCTTGTTTATATTTCAAAGTAATTATATTTATTTTCAATGTCGATTCAAACTTACTTTTCATCATTTTTATTCAAAATATATTTTTTAAATATTTAAAACCCACTAAAATAGCCAATTTAAAAATTTTAAATTGGTTCAGATTTTTCGGGTCGTTACAAACAAAAGAAGTAATTTCACTAAATCTTCACTTCCGTTCCTTTCTTCAATCAGTGTTTTTTTATTCTGTTACTCAAATTTTTCTTATTTATCCTTTCATTCAACTCGAAATGTCGATTTAAAAAACTTAAGTACTCCTCATCCAAGTTATTCCTGCTAATAATTCCAATTGGGAATATATTCTTTCCGGTTAATGAAATTCCAAGTATTAAACTAATATCCTCTTCGGTCAATTTAACACTTGCATCTCTTATTTTAAATGCTTTCTCTTCCCTATCATATGATGTAATGACTTCATCTAAACTTTTTGCACTTTTTCTAGTATCCTTTCTTTTGATTTTACCATCCAAAAATATATGAAATAATTTCTTGAAAGGTGTTCTATCTATATATGATATTACATGAAAGAGAATATGATTTTTCCTTTATTGTAGTCATCACCTTGTAGAATGCATCTAAATTACACCTATAAGTTCCCTTAATTTTTTCCTTACCCCTTTTTTGCACTTCATAATTATCTGCATCGTCTTCAGTGTCAGGGTCAGAGTTGTTGTCCAAATTTGCTTATAAGCATTCTTCTGGACGATAGTGGACACATTCGTGTAGCTGTGGGGCTGACTGCAGTATTCGTTTTCCTGCTTCAACGAAGTTGATTGTATGAACCTGTTATACAAAATTATTAAAAGGAAATAATTTTAATTTAAATACAGAATAATATTTTTATTTAGCTTTTGGTTAAGAATGCAGGAAGTCAATTAGACTAAGTTTAGATGACCCCATGAATAATATATCTTTTTTACAAAAAGATAAACAAATTTATCTTTTAACACAATTTATACGTTAACTCACAATATGATATACATATTTTGTCTTTAATAATGGTTACGTAATCATCTGTTGTCTGTTAATAAAATTATTATCTAAGAATTAACGATAATATTGTCTAAATATTGCAGTTAATAGTGTAAAATTTTGTTTACTTACAATAGGAGTCCGTGGAGGTGTTGTTGTATTTTGCATTGTCTGACTGTGTATATGACAAAAGGAATCTGATTGATTCGTCATATGTGAACACTTCTCTCCTTTAATGTCGATAAAGATACATTGTTGTGTATCTTCAAATGTTGTGTTTTGATTAGCGTAACTAGAATTATTTTTTACACATCTTTCCTGCATTGAAATATCAATTTTGTTAATAATTCAACAAAACTTCTATAAAAACTTGTATATTCGATTGTTTAAAGACAATAATAATTTAAAATTCAATACTTTTATAGAAAGATAAAACATGTTTATCATTTTAAAACAAATACATTTACATCTTCAAAATTATTCATAAAATAGTTTATATTAATTTTTTTTATTTCGTAATTTTAAAAAAATTAGTAAATTGTATATCTGATTGTTTACGAACGGTATTCATATAAATTCAATATTTGTATAGAAAGATAAACTTTTTTATCTTTTTAAACCAAATACATTTATATCTTCAAAATTATTCATAAATATAGTTTTTATAATATATTTTTTATTTATTAATTTAACAAAACATTTTTAATAACTTGTACATCTTATTGTTTACAGACAATAATAATTTAATATTCGATATGTGTATAGAAAGATAAACTTGTTTATGTTTTTAAAACAAATACATTTTTAGCTACAAAAGTATTCATAAAAATATTTTTAATATTTTTTTCGTTATTAATTTAACAAAACTTCTTTAATAACTTGTATATTTGATTGTTTTAAGACAATAATCATTTAAAATTCAATATTTGTATAGAAAGATAATGTTGTACATCTTTTTAAAACAAATATATTTACATTTTCAAAAATATTCATAAAGATATCTTTTATAAAAAAAATCGTTAGTAATTTAACAAAACTTCTTTAATAATTTGTATTTTTGATTGTTTAAAGACAATAATCATTTAAAATTCAATATCTATATAGAAAGATAATGTTGTATATCTTTTTAAAACAAATTTATTTATAGCTTCAAAAATATTCATAAAGATTTTTTTTAGTTTTTTCGTTAGTAATTTAACAAAATTTCTTTTATAACTTGTATATTTGATTGTTTAAAGACAGTAATAATTTAAAATTCAATATATGTATAAAAATATAATGTTGTATATCTTTTTAAAACAAATATATTTATAGCTTCAAAAATATTCATAAAGATATTTTTTTATTTTTTTCATTATTAATTTAACAAAACTTCTATAATAACTTGTATATTTGATTGTTTAAAGACAATAATCATTTAAAATTCGATATCTGTATAGAAAGATAATGTTGTATATCTTTTTAAAACAAATATATTTATAGCTTCAAAAATATTCATAAAGATATATTTTTTTAAGAAATTCGTTAGTAATTTAACAAATCTTCTAAAATAACTTGTATATTTGATTGTTTAAAGATAATAATCATTTAAAATTCAATATCTGTACAGAAAGATAATGTTGTATATCTTTTTAAAACAAATATTTTATAGCTTCAAAAATATTCATAAAGATGTTTTTTTTAATTTTTTCGTTAGTAATTTAACAAAACTTCTATAATAACTTGTATATTTGATTGTTTAAAGACAATAATCATTTAAAATTCAATATCCTTATTAAAAGATAATGTTGTATATCTTTTTAAAACAAATATATTTATAGCTTCAAAAATATTCATAAAGATATTTTTTTAATTTTTTTCGTTAGTAATTTAATAAAACTTCTATAATAAATTGTATATTTGATCGTATAATGTAGTATATCTTTTTAAAACAAATATATTTATAGCTTCAAAAATATTCATAAAGATAGTTTATATTGGTATAAAGATAAATATGATTAGTTTATAATAACGATTACTATCTTGCTATAAAGTAATAATAAATATTGGATTAACTGTAAAAACTTAAAGATATTTTCTTTTATATTTTTTATACCAAAAGATAAAATGATATCTCTATAAGTTATTTAGTTAAATATGTTTGTGTAGTTTGTAAATACTGAAGTAGTTATGTAAATATGCAGTATGGACAGACTAAACAAGTGTTGCTAAAACTGGCAGTTTTACGATAATTTTCATAATCTAAGTTCTCTATTTTGGTAAAAAGTATGTCAAGCATACACTCAAGTAGTAGTTCAGCTTAGTTAAACTTAAAAATTACTCATAATTACTTAAAAGAGAATAATAGTTGAAAAAACTGTCAGTAATAATCAAACAACCAAAAACAGGACTTATAAGCATACAAAAAAAGAGAATAATAGTTGAAAAGTAGTGATTTATAATGCTTAGTTCCTTCGGTTAATGTTGAATGGTAAAAGATGAAAAAGTAGATTCTGACCTGTAGGGTATTAGCGATTTTACTTCGTTTTAGAATGCTGACTTGTATGAGAAGATCAGATTGTTTGAGAAGATCGAATTTGGGATCTAGGGTTTAATGGAATCGCCTGTTTTGAGAAAAATGAGACGCGATGAGCAAGTGTTTTTTTAATTTGTCCAGGAAAATAATTATTCACCGCCTGTGTCCTAGAAATAAATTTTTAGCATAAAGGAAGCCCTTTAAGTGAAAATCCCCTATTTGGAAAATTATTGAGTAGATTAATTTAAATCGAATTAATCCAACCGCCAACTTCAATTAAAACAGTCGACTTGTCAACTGTAAACGTCGATTAAGCTGTTAACTGATTTTCATTCCTCTTTCCCCCTTAAATTAATTAAATAACTTAATAAATTTTAAAAAACATCATTTCATTGTTTTATAAAAACAATTATTTCATTTTACTAACCCGTAGGTTAGTTTCTGATTTCAGTTCATGAAACTTAATAATGACATAAGAATCTGTTACATAAAACGTTTAAATAAGTTCTTTTATAACTGATTAACATAGAAATGTGTTTATTTTATGCTCGTATATTTTATCTTTTGTAAATAAATAAATGATACTTTGGTTACTTTTGTATGTTTTTACAGGATGTCAAGAAATGCCTCCTTCGTTTCAAATTAAAGGCCAACTACAGATAAAAAGCTACTTCCCCGTATTAAAGCCTCCTCAATTACAAAAGACGTTGTAGCTCACTGGTAATTGCATGGAAATTTGTACCGAGAGACCTGAGTTCGTTCCCCGTCGAGCTCACTTTTTGCCCAAGAACGGAACGCGTTCACACTGCCCCTTTGCTATGAAGATTAGTGTTATATTATATATATACATATTCATGTGTATGTATGATATTCACTAATGGACCTTTCAGGAGTAGTCATGGAAATCAATTCAGAACCTTCATTTTTCAATTTCCAATTAGAAGAATTTCTGATTGATTTATTGCCAAGAAAAGATCAATTTTGAAAATTTCATCCTTTGTTGCCTTTGGAGTTTGATGGGCATCCTTGTTTGGAATAATTAATCGCATGCAATTTGATCACCAAGCAACTAGCCATACGGAGGATTTGGAAGATATTCACCAAGATATGCATCAGATATTCTTAAAAGAATTATTTCCAAACAAGCCTAGTCAAGGAAGGCAAGAGATATGATATTACTTCTTGAGAAAAGAGACCCATTTATTCATAGATTTAATTAGGATTTTTCCTATCTCCTCTATAAATATACGTTGTAACCATTGTAAGATTCATTCTTCTGTACTCTCTTTTAGTTTCAATAAAGCTCTTCTTCGTCTAGTTTATTTGCTTTACTTCATAACAATTTGTGTTCTACTCAATTAGTTTTGGTAGACAGAAATTGTTATTGTTATTTCTATTGCTTATTAGTGATTAGTCGTTGATTAGTTTCATCGACAATCCTAATTTACTTTTTGTTGTTCTTCTTTTCCTGCGATTTTAATTTCTGCATTTTATTTCTGTTTTGCATTTTAATTTCCAATTGATAATTGTGATTTGATCGTCGATTCGATTAGATTTGTTCCGAATCGGATCGCAGTTTCAATTTCGTTTGCTTTCAAAACCAACCTCAAAGATTTTTCTAACTCGCCCAAGAGATTATTTAAATAATTTGATTTTAATCCACCTCCCTGTATTCGACCTGTATGCTACACACCTGTACGCTTGCAGTAATTATTTAAAATATTGCGCTTTTCTAAATCATAGATTAGCGGCGATCAAGATTTGTTCTACCTCCCTGTTTTTTTTTTTTTTTGAATCGCGATTTAAGCGTTCGATCTGTGAGTGGGGTTCGAATTCGGATTCGGATTATGGGTTTGTGTAGGAATTCGGATCTGGTTGAAGGCGCTGAAGTCTTGGAGTATCGGATGTTGACTTGAACGTGGTGGATGTTGGCTTGTGGTTTGGAGAAGTGGTGTGGCTTGTAGCAGGGTTGGTGAACTTGTTGAAGGCTGAGATTGTAAACTGAGGTGGGTTTGTGTACGCCGTTTTGTGGCTTGAGTGAGTGCGTGATTTTCATCTTTGATTGGAGGCATGTTATATTTGGGTGAGTCATAGTTTATTTCTGAGATTTACAAGGGGCGTGAGAGTATATTGGGCCTTGATTTTTTGTGCTCTCGTATTGGTATGTGTGCCTATTCTGGTCAGCAAGAAGAACGATTTTTTTTTAAGCTTCCTTGTTTGTCCAATTAGTAGGGTTTATTTGTGATTTCTGCATTTGAAAGAATCTGTTTCCTTGTATGATCGACTCCAAATTAGTTGCCAGGGTTCGTTTTGTTTTGTAAGTCAGTCGGTTCAAATTGTTCAACCTTGTTGCATCTAGATTTTGATTTTGATTTTTTTTAGTGTTTTGTTTTGTTTTGTTTTCTATTAAAAAAAATCCTCAGAATCATAGGTCGAAGAAAATAGTCAAGCAGCAACAAAGAATCGATGAACGGATTGCAAACAGTTAATTGAATTATCAGTGCTATTCAATTTCTCTGGATGGACAGCCATACCCCGCGGTAATATTTTTCTAAACTCTACAGGTGCTTTGCTGCAAAAGAAAAAAATACAGACAATTGTTGTAAAAAAATTCTGCAGGGGCAGCGGTTTGAATGTACAATTTTTAATTTTTGCAATTATTTGGTGTGAATTCTGCATTTTTTATTCATTCTGTTAAGGGAAATACCCCAATTCACATAAGGTGAGGGATTTCATCACCCTTTCCTTAGCCCACAAATTGCATTTCATCATAGAATCTGACTAACAATAACGGTTAGACGTTGGACTTAAGGGAGTCACGGGCTCATCTAGGGCTTAATTATATTGTGATAGTTGATTCATTTGGAACGAATTATT
Source organism: Allium sativum (assembly GCA_030737875.1). Lineage (NCBI taxonomy): Eukaryota > Viridiplantae > Streptophyta > Magnoliopsida > Asparagales > Amaryllidaceae > Allium > Allium sativum. Next base: position 43,482,600 of record CM060915.1, on the reverse strand, counting down.
TCTTGGTGTCTAGACTACGGCAGAGAAATAACCGTTTATAAATATTACGGTGATTCGTAAATATTATATCGGTTGTTACTCTGAAGGTACTTAAACCTTCGGCTGCATTGCTAGGGTGATTCATGGTGCACCGATAACTCCTGTCCGTTAACTGGCTGAGAAATCTTTTGATCTAAGTAATCAAATGTGTCACTTTATAATTTTGGGTTAGGAGCCAATAAGGACAGAAAATTTCATTGTAGCTAATTTATGTGCTTGCATTTAACAACAATGAGTGAAAAAAGTGTTAGCCAACAAAATTCTCCTAGGGGTTCTCGAATCAACCAAAATTTTCCAACCGAATTGAATCAAAATCGAGTGAATCAAAATTTTCCAAACTTTGGGGATCAAAATTAAATAAATCAAAATTTTCAAAATCTCAATATCCAAGTGGACAGACCCTTGCCTCTTCGTGATCGATGTTATCCTACTAGGACCGTTCAACCATCTGTCATTGTGTTCCCACCAGCTGAAGGAAACAATTTTGAGCTAAAACATTCTTTTATCCAAGGGGTACCAAAATTTACTGGGTCTGAAAATGCTTATGAATTTCTGAGTGAATTTGAATTGTATGCGTCCACAACAAAAATGCAACAATTATCTAACGAATCGATCAAGCTAAGGCTAATCCCATTTGCATTACTTGAAAGCGCTAAAAGATGGCTAAATTCTCTTCCAAAACATTCTATAAGAAGTTGGGATGAATTTGTCACTATATTCTTGAAAAAGTTTTTTCCTTTCCATAAAACTCTAAAAATCCGAACCGAGATAAATCAATTTTGTCAAAATGAGGGGGAAACTTTTTCAAAATACTTTGAGAGATTCAACCAGCTATTATATAGTTATCCTCATCATGGAATTCTAAAAGATCACTTATGTCAAATTGCATATGAAGGGCTAAACTATCAGACTAGAACTCAACTAGAATCAATGTGTGGAGGAGACTTTATGTCTAAAACAGCCGATGAAGCTTGGCGGTTCTTAGAAGATTATTCTGAAAAGGACATGCAATGGGAATCAATTCGTGTTCCCATTCGTACGTCTACTAGAGGAGTGCATGTCGTGGGCCCAAGCCAAATTCCTTTAGAAAATCAAACTCCTCAAGCCGGAGAAGGGTCACCCCACTATTACTCTCAAGACCAAGCTAATGCCATAGCTCAAAATAATCCTTACTCATCCACGTACAACCCTGGTTGGAGGAACCACCCAAATTTTTCCTGGTCAAACCCCAATAATTCGGCTAACCCATCTCACGTGCAACCCTTTATTCCCAATCCGAATTACCAAGCTCCTTCTTCCAATTCTCAAACATCTCAAGCTTCACCTCAATCCAAACAACCTTATAGGCACCCCAATTTTCAATCATCAACCCAATCCTCTCAATCTTCTCAACCGTCACAAGAAATTGTGCGTCTAAAAAAACAGTTGAGCTCTTACGAAGCCAAAATAAACTCGCAAGACGCTAAAATGGACCAAATGATGAATATGATAAAGGAAATGGCGAAAAATAATGAGAGGGGAAAGTTGTCGAGTCAACCTGAGGTGAATCCAAAATATAACTCTCGTGCTGTAAATTCTTGTGAGGACGAAAACCATAATCCAGTCAACGCTATTACAACCCTTCGATCTGGAAAGAGGATTGATAATGACGTGGGAGACCCTGACGAATCTTCTAACTCGACCCCAATCCCTAATCTTGTTGATCACCCATTGGCTTCGAATGCCAATTCCTCTAAACCTCAAGTTTCCTTAAATGTTGGCAATCCCAACAATTCTTCTCCCAGTGTCGGCAAACCCGACCCACCTTTGAAAATCAATGTTGGCAATCCCAACATTTCATCTTCTACACCCCTACCACCTTCTTCCTCGAATGATGAAACTGATCGTAGAGTCGAAAAACCTATAGCTCCATTTCCCCATAGACTCAATAATAAGAAGAAAGCGGCAAATTTCGATAAAATTTTGGAAATTTTCAAGCAAGTTCGTGTGAACATTCCTCTTTTAGACACCATTGAACAAATCCCTCAATATGCTAAATGTCTTAAGGAATTGTGTACACAAAAATGTGCAACTAATGTCCCAAAAACCGCCTTTCTGACTGCGAATACAAGCTCTATTCTTTCGAATCTTGCCCCAGTCAAGTACAAAGACCCTGGCTGTCCTACCATTGATTGTAAAATAGGAAACACTCGTATCTCTCGAGCCCTACTCAATCTTGGTGCCAGTGTTAATCATCTTCCTTATACTGTTTATCGTCAACTTGGACTGGGGGAGATTAAACCAACAAACATCACTCTTCAGCTAGCTGACCGATCTGTTAAAAAGCCATTGGGAATTATCGAAGACGTCTTGATACAGATCGAACAGTTTTACTTCCCTGTCGATTTTATAGTTCTAGAAACAGAGCCTGTCTCGAATCCCAAAGTTCAAATACCATTGATCTTAGGACGCCCTTTCTTAGCAACCTCTAATGCTGTCATTAATTGTAGGAATGGTCAGCTTCGACTTTCCTTCGGGCACCTAACCATTGAGCTAAACATCTTTAATCTCAACAAACAACCTAGGGATTTTGAGATCGATGAAATTGACATGATTCAAACCACAGTTGATGAAACCTCTAGCGACACTTCTGAAGCCTTGAAAATGTGTCTTGGCCATTTCGACTCTGATTTCGATGAACTCGAATACATTTCTGAACTAAACAAAATTCTTGACTCCGACACTTCGTCACCTGAATCTAACAAAGGAATGTTGACCAATGTTGATACACAAGAACTTCCTAAGTTAGACCTCAAACCCTTGCCACCAGACCTTAAGTATGCCTACCTAGACTCTTCAAAAACTTTCCCCGTAATCTTGGCTTCCGATCTTACCGAGGACCAAGAAGAAAAACTTTTGGATATCTTGCGGGAAAATAAGGACGCCTTGGGGTGGGAAATTAGCGATGTAAAAGGAATTAGCCCATCAATTGTGGAACATCGCATACATTTAGTTGATGAGGCTAAACCCACCCATGAGGTTCAAGGGCGATTAAACCCAAACATGAGAGAAGTGGTCAAGGAGGAGATAATCAAATGTCTAGACAATAACATCATCTATCCCATCTCTGATAGTACTTGGGTGAGTCCGGTACAAGTTGTACCAAAGAAGTCGGGAGTCACAGTGATCAAAAACGACAGTAATGAACTCGTCCCAACAAAAATCAAAACCAAATGGCGTGTGTGCATCGACTATCGAAAGCTTAACTCAGCCACACGAAAAGACCATTTTCCCTTGCCTTTTATTGACCAAATGCTCGAACGCTTAGCGGGACATGAGTACTACTGTTTTCTCGATGGATACTCTGGCTATAACCAAATTCATGTTGCTTTAGAAGATCAACATAAGACCACCTTTACTTGTCCCTTTGGAACCTTTGCTTATTGTCGCATGCCTTTTGGTCTTTGTAATGCCCCCGCGACTTTCCAAAGGTGTATGATGAGTATTTTCTCTGATATGGTGGAAGAATTCTTGGAAATATTCATGGACGATTTTTAAATATATGGATCATCTTTTTCCCAATGTCTCACTCATTTAGAACTCGTCCTTAAGCGTTGTAAGGAGAAATCACTCGTGCTTAATTGGGAAAAATGTCACTTTATGGTAAAAAGGGGGATAGTTCTAGGTCATGTCGTCTCCAAAGATGGCCTAGAAGTCGATAAATCCAAAATCGATTTGATTGCTAATTTACCTCCTCCTAAGTCTGTCAAAGATGTTCGTTCATTTCTTGGCCATGCGGGATTCTATAGAAGATTCATTAAGGATTTCTCAAAAATTTCAAAACCTCTCTCGAATTTACTTGCCAAAGACGTAAAGTTTGAATTTTCCAATGATTGCAAAACATCTTTTGAAACTCTTAAGTCAATCTTGACCACAACTCCCATCATTCAACCTCCTAATTGGACTCAACCCTTTGAACTTATGTGCGACGCTTCTGACTTTGCAATTGGAGCCATCTTGGGTCAGCGAATTGATAAACTCCCTCGAGTCATTTACTACGCTAGAAAAACCTTAAACGAGGCCCAATTGAATTACTCAACTGCTGAAAAGGAATTTTTGGCAGTTGTCTTCGCTCTTGATAAATTCAGACCATATCTCATAGGATCCAAAGTCATAGTTTACACTGACCATGCTGCCCTACGATATTTGCTTTCTAAAAAGGATGCCAAGGCCCGCTTGATTCGTTGGATCCTTCTTCTTCAAGAATTCGATATAGAAATACGAGATAAAAAGGGTTCTGAAAATGTCGTAGCTGATCATCTCTCTCGAATTGTGCACGAAAATGATAACGACACCCAAATCGATGACTATTTTCCTGACGAACAACTCCTTTCGATCTCTAACACCCCTTGGTACGCTGACATTGTGAATTATCTTGTCACACAACAAACACCCGCTGAATGGTCGAAACAAGAAAAACAAAAATTTCTCTTGAAAGTTCGAAACTTCTATTGGGACGACCCATATCTTTTCAAATACTGTCCAGACCAAATCATTCGAAGGTGTGTGCCCGATCAGGAACACCAAAGTATTCTCTCATTCTCACATGACCATGCTTGTGGCGGTCATTTCGGAGCAAGAAAAACTGCTGCAAAAGTTTTGCAAAGCGGTTTTTATTGGCCCACACTCTTCCGTGACGCTTACGAATTTTGCTTTAAATGTGAGCGATGTCAAAGAACGGGTCGAATCACTAAGCGAAACATGATGCCTCTCAACCCCATTTTAGTGATTGAATTATTCGATGTTTGGGGCATCGATTTCATGGGACCATTCCCTAATTCATTTGGGAATCTTTACATCTTGCTTGCGGTAGATTATGTCTCAAAATGGGTTGAAGCCATTCCGACCAAAACCAACGACAACAAGGTTGTTGTCAAATTCCTCAAAGAAAACATCTTCTCACGCTTTGGCACACCTTGAGCTATCATTAGCGATAATGGCACTCATTTCTGTAATCGTGCTTTTGAGTCCTTGCTCAAGAAATACTCAATCACACGCAAGCTGTCAACACCTTACCATCCACAAACTAGTGGACAAGTAGAAGTTTTCAATAGACAAATCAAGCAAATTCTTGAGAAAACCGTGAATTCCAATAGAAAAGATTGGTCTGTAAAACTGATTGATGCACTTTGGGCTTTCCGCACTGCTTATAAAACCAATCTAGGGATGTCACCATACCGATTAGTCTTTGGAAAGGCCTGTCACTTACCTCTTGAATTAGAGCATCGCGCTCTTTGGGCCATAAAATTTTTGAACTTTGACTTAGAAAAATCCGGCTCACATAGGAAGTTACAAATTTCGGAATTAGAGGAAATAAGAAATGAGGCGTATGAAAATGCGAAAATCTACAAAGAAAGAACCAAATCCCAACACGACAAAAACATACTTCGTAAGGAATTCAACGTAGGTCAAAAAGTTCTTTTATACGACGCTAGACTTCACTTGTTTCCAGGAAAACTCAGATCTCAATGGACTGGACCTTATGTCGTGAAAACAGTATATCCTCATGGAGCGGTTGAAATTGAAAATCCTAGGGATGGAAAAGTCTTCAAAGTAAACGGTCAACGACTGAAACCATTTTTGGAATTCGAGCAATATGACGAAGATGACTCTATCGATCTGCATGATCATCCACCATGAAATCAGGTGGTACACGTTCTTTTTCTTTTATTTTTCTTTTTCATTTTTTTATTTTATTTTTGTTTTTCTACCTTAGACAGTTGGGACACTGTCTCAATCAAGTGTGGGGGGAGTCTGCATTGCATTCTTTTGATTTTTCTTTATTTTTTCTTTCTTTTCATGTAGGACCATCATACATTTTATATCGTAGTAACATACCATAAAAAAAAAATTGATACAACAAAATAAGTTTACAATTTTTAGCCAGTTGATAGTATTTTTTTCTCTCAACTTAGATCGAATAAGAAATATAATGAAAAGTTTAATTTTGAGGGATAATAGTGTAACCGGTACATAGGGAGATTCTTAGGTGATGGCCATGAAATCTATTCTATATTGTAGACTTTGTTTAAATAAGTGGAGGACTTAAAATACTTATAATGGCTTGTCAAATCTTTAAAACTAAGTTGTGTTAAGTTGAATTCGCGTAACTCTCTTTTTGTGCTTATAAATTCAATAAAAATAATAGTAATCCAAGGGTATCCAACATTGCTTGTATATCGAGCGTTGGTGTGCAAACCCGCCAAGCTCTATCTGACACGTTGTTGACAAAGTCAGCGTTGGAATATCTTGGTCTCATTTTATGAGATTGGACACCTAAGGATTACCGACACGTTGTTGACAAAGTCAAAGTCGGCCTGCACAATCCGCCAAGCTCTTTACCCACTCTCCGTTAGTCCGCGAGGCAGTGCATGGGTGGTAAACCTTGGTCTTTTTAGTTAGGTGTATGTACTTAATCATAAATCTTAAATAAAGAATAAGCGATGATACCCAAACACTTCTTGACCTTATTGGTTTGACTAGCCATACATGAGAAAATTAGAATACCACTTTGCAAACTGTGCCAAGCAAACTAAGAATTTATTTCATGGCTGCACTATGTTATCGACCGAACTAACTGGCCAAACTGGAATTTAACATTTGAAAGCTTGATTTATATTGAAAATTTGTGACAAGTCGAGGTATCTAAAATAAAATCAACTGATTAGAAATTATTAACTTAATTTGTTGTACCACTTTCCTGAAATAAGTCGTGTTTTCATTTTTCGTTTTTATTTGCATATGTCCATTGCATTCATGTAGTTTCATTAGAATCATAACATACTGCATTTGGATTTTGTGGGTAGTATCTGCTGAAAACCCTCACGAGACACCACTCGTCCTACTAGGGACACCTAGAGGTTTAACGGCTTGTTGCATGCGCTCAATGCAATCGTGTTTCCTACGAAAGTGCGACCTATCTAGTTAGTTATTCGTTTTCTTTTTACTCGAGGACGAGTAAAAGATAAGTGTGGGGGTATTTGATTAACATAGAAATGTGTTTATTTTATGCTCGTATATTTTATCTTTTGTAAATAAATAAATGATACTTTGGTTACTTTTGTATGTTTTTACAGGATGTCAAGAAATGCCTCCTTCGTTTCAAATTAAAGGCCAACTACAGATAAAAAGCTACTTCCCCGTATTAAAGCCTCCTCAATTACAAAAGACGTTGTAGCTCACTGGTAATTGCATGGAAATTTGTACCGAGAGACCTGAGTTTGATCCCCGTCGAGCTCAATTTTTGCCCAAGAACGGAACGCGTTCACACTGCCCCTTTTGTAACGACCCGTATTCTACGCATCATAGGATCGTAGGATATTTATTTCTTTCACATACGAAGTCGTATGGTCACGTAACTTTGGGAGACGACTATTGGGGTCATTTCCCGTGTTCATGATTTTTCCCGATTTTTAAATGACCATTTTACCCCTAGTTGATACTGTTTTGGCCATAACTTTTGACTGGAAATGAATTTTGACCTGAAACCACTTCCATTGGCTTCGGATGATGGTTTCTCTTTCCGTAGAGTGGTCACATTAGCCAAACGGACTCACCGTTTGGGAGATATGGCTAAAACAAGTTTCAGATGGTGAAAAACAGCTTAATTGGGCTTAACCGGGTGATTAACAGCTAGGCCTAAAGGGAAATTTCGAGATTAGGAGTTTAAAAGGGCTGTTAGGGTTTGGAGAATACCTTTTTCTCATTTTTCAGCCGTCACATTTCATTCCTCTTAACCTAGCCATGGCCTTCACCCTCTAAATCTCTTCAAAACACCTCTTAATCACTTTCTAATTGAAGATTAGGCTTAGCAAACATCAAATCAAGGAGTATTAGCACGAGAACCGAGGTAGAGCTGCTGTGTAAGATTGGGAACAGCGCCAAATCAGAGAATATTTCAGTTTTGGGGTTTTAGTTGTGGCAAAGGTGAGTGATAGCATCGTTTTGACACTAATTACAGTTAATTAAGGGTGATTAGTGAAGATTAGCGAATTTATACACTAATAAATTCTGGAAAAATGTTTAGAAATTCTTAAATAATATTTCATGCCTCTGTTAGAAAATGTAGACGATTTGATTAAGTTTTACTAAGTATGTGCTTAAACATGATTAAGAAGGATTATTGGAAAATGTGAGGTTTTAGCCACTTTTGATCTATTTTGATTCATTTGGATTGTTGTTTGGTGTTTGTGGTTGCTCTTACATATTGCTATGACTCTATGGTATGTTTTATGATTGATTAGAATAGTTAAATTGGTCGAAAACGTCGTCGAATGGCGTAGAAAGCTCGCTGGAAAGTTGCAGAAATGTGCAGGTTCCTAACCGATTCGGATCGGATGAGGCTCGGATCGGATATGTGAACTGGGCAAGAAAACCGACCCGAACCGGAGTTTGGCACATAGGAGACTTGGCGAGAAGGAAGGCCGTTTACTTAGAGTTGGAGTGGACAAAAGGGATCGGATCGGAAGAATAATGGAGACCAGATCGGATCGGCTCAAGAATGGAAGGCTACGACTGGAGCAAGGTAAAGGGAGCGGATCGGATCAGGGCAGATGAAGAACGGGAGCGGATCGGATCAGAGTGGATGGAAAACGAGGGAGCTGATCGGAGGAAACTGGAAGGAAGACAGTGACCCGACCCGACCCGGAGGAGGACACCGACCCGACCCGAAGTGGACTACCGACCCGAACCGATGAAGGTGATGACTACCGACCTGAACCGATGAAGGTGACGACTACCGAACCGAACCGAATTCTAGGACTGTTAATACGCGACAACTCTTCTGAAGACCCACTCCAATTCGACCAAACCCGAGATGCAAAGGAAGTCCAAATGAGAAGTTAGAGCTTAAGATTCAGATGGGAATCAACGAGTTCGCTTCATGGTTGGGCTTTGCTGCGGGACGCGTGCCAAGGAGTTATCGACGTCTATAGCTTTGGACCACTATGGTAGGAGGTACGAAGGCGGATCTAGGGCCATTATGGCATCGGTAGGACCAAGGGCTACAACCAATGAAGTGGGTCATTGAAATGTTTGGTCATGACTCCATATGTTTAGTTTGGTCGTAGCAGGGTTTCTACAAGTCGGGATTCGTCATTGCCTCAGTTTGTCTAGTGTTCCAAAGTGGTAGATATCGTACGCTTTACGCACTGAGTGAGAGATGTGAGGATGGTTGCTATGGATGATTTGTTTTCTATCATTATGACATGCACACCCCACCCCCGTATTCTTTACACTATTCATTATGGCACCTTAGAGAACTGTACGGTATGTGGTACTAACTCTTTGGTTACAGGTCCAGGTTCAGGTATGGTTTAGTATACCTGTTATTATTCTGTTTAGATGCTTATCGCTCATACCAGGCTTTATGTATGACCCAGAGTTTTATGTCTCCTCTTATTACTCTGGGTGCTCACACGAGCAGACTAGAGACAGGTTAGCTGGTGATGCACGGGTAGATGATCCGGAGACGAGCAGGAGGCTTCCACGTAACATATATATAGTATTCTCCCTGTGTTGTTGAAGATCACTGCTTGGGCATTGGTGGTGTATCTTCCATTTTAGCTTTCTTTTGCTTTGAGACAGTTTGAAAGTTGTAATAAGCTGTATTCTGAATTTTCCGCTGCTATGATGTTTAGTTCTGATTTTCAGCTTATGCACTGTCTCTCCTGTTTTATGTCAAGTATGTTATTATTATATTTTGTTCGATGCGCTGTGAGACATTCTACAGGTTCCTTGATCAGTTCATTCTCTTCTTTCCTTTCTCCTGACGACCGTCCCATGCTAGTCGGGCATGTGTACAGCGCACTTTTGGAGGAAATGCAGGCTGGTGCGGGGCGGGCCGTCACATTTGGTATCAGAGCTCTAGGTTGCGTAGTTAACCTAGGGAAGTTATCAGGGAGAGATAATATACGTATACGAGAGAGCGTATTTGTGATTATTTTGGTTTTTAAAAGCTATATATATATACTATTAGTGGTATAAGGATGAAGTCGTACTGCACTAGCACCACTATGGAGTCGTTAATCATTTCCTTTTTCAGATTGACGATGAGCCGATATACTAGAGGTGCTGGTAGGGGAGCCAATAATGGGAATGCTGCTGACATGAGGACGATGTTTACTGACCTCATGAGAGAGATGCTTAGAGATGTGCAGAGGGCAGCTCCCAATGGTGGAAATGGTGGTGGTCCAATAGTGCAGGCGCCAAGGGTCGACTTCGCCAAGCTGAATAAGGATTATACTAGTCTTGGTGGGAAGTCATTCCACGGAACGGAGTCGGCTACAGATGTTCAGGATTGGTTGGATAGTTGCGAACGTATCTTCGAGGATTTGGGTATCGAGGATGCGATGAAGAGAAAGCTAGCGTCCCGTCAGCTGCAAGGACGGGCAATGAATTGGTGGAATGCTATAAAGGCAGCTACTCCCGAAGATCAGATTATTTGGGAGCAGTTTAAGGCTCGCTTTAGCGAGAAGTTCATTCCAGCTGCTCAGAAGTCAGTACTGTTTAAGAAATTCTTGGAGCTCAAGCAGAATGGCAGAGCTGTCTCGGAGTACATTGCTGAATTTGACACTTTGTCAAAATATGGGTTATCTCTTATTGATACTGCCGAGAAAAAGAATGAGAAATTCATAACCGGTTTGGATCAGTACTTGGGGGAAAGACTTATTAACCACATCGATGAGACGTTTGAATTGATTGTGGGGAAAGCATTAAGATCAGAAAGTCTCTACCTAAGCCGAAGACTGAGGTTGCATCCGCAGATGAGCCAAAGCCACAAGCAAGTGGTAGAGGCAAGGGTGGTTCCCAGAATAAGAGAAAGCAGAATCAGACTAAGGATGGTCAGAAGAAAAAGAATAAGCAAGATGTTGAGTGCTTCAGCTGGTGTAAGAAGGGCCATTATGCTAGTAATTGTCGGGCCAAGCCAGCGGATAGGAAGTGCTTCAACTGTGGCCAGATGGGACATCACAAGGACAAGTGTCCGCAACCCCCCAAAGAAAAGCAAATGGTGAAAGCATATGCCCTTAATGCTATTCCTTCTTCATCGAATGCCCCAACTGCGGCGGAGAAGGGAAAGAATATCGTCATTCAAGGTATGCTTTCTGTTTACGATATTCCCGTTAGAGTTTTGTTTGATACCGGAGCTTCCAGTTCTTTCATATCTAGTGACCTGGTAGATAGGTTGGGATTGGAGCCCGAGATTGTCGATAGACCTTTAGTAGTTACGAACCCGATTGGTGGTTCGACTAGCCTTAGCATGATTTGTCATAATGTGGTCTTATCGAGTCATGGATGCATGTTTGTTTGTGATTGTTTTGTTTTGGGCTTTACTGGGTTTGGCATTATTTTGGGAGTAGATTGGCTCCGAAGGTATGGGGTGGTGGTAGACTGTGAGGGCTTTTTGGTGACAGCTAGAGCGGATGATGGGTGGAGGATAGTGTTTGGTGGTCTACCCAGTGAGGGGGTATTGGTTAGTTTTCTAAACTCCCTCGACATTCCGCATAGTGAGTTGTCAGGTTTGCCCGTGGTTGGCCAGTATCCGGATGTTTTCAAAGAAGTGACCGGACTTCCACCACACCGAGAGATTGAGTTTCGTATTGATTTGGTAAAGGATGCCAGGCCTATAGTGATGCCACTTCGTCGTATGGCACCAAGAGATCAGCGAGAGCTCGAGGTGCAAGTCAGCGATCTTTTGAAGAAGGGATTTATCAGAAGGAGTGTTTCTGAATGGGGAGCACCAGTTGTGTTTGCTACCAAGGAGGATGGTTCCCTTCGTTTGTGTGTAGACTACCGCGAGTTGAATAAAGTGACGAGGAAGAACAAGTATCCTCTACCGCGGATAGATGATTTGTTCGATCAGTTGAGTGGCGCGAGAGTATTTTCTCAGTTGGATCTCGCGACAGGTTTTCATCAGCTTAGAGTGGAAGCTGAGAGTATAGCTAAAACGGCATTTCGAACGCCGTCTGGATTTTATGAATGGTTGGTCATGCCATTTGGGCTGACTAATGCCCCGGCATATTTTGTGGATCTTATGAATAGGGTATTCAGAGATCAGTTGAATAAGTCCGTCCTTGTGTTCGTTGATGATATTTTGGTCTATTCGAGGACAGAGGAAGAACACAAGGAACATTTAAGAGTAGCGATGGAGGTGTTGAGAAAACACCAATTGAAAGCAAAGTTTTCTAAGTGTCACTTCTGGAAGAGGGAAGTGAGGTTCTTGGGCCATGTTGTATCAGAGAATGGTATTGCCGTGGACCCGGCGAAGGTGGCTACGGTACAAGATTGGCCTACGTCCAAGAACGCAACAGATGTAAGAAGTTTCTTGGGATTAGCCGGATATTATCGTAAGTTTATCCAAGGTTTCTCCAAGATAGCAACACCATTGACCCAGTTGACCAAGAAGAATCAAGCTTTTGTCTGGGATGAAAGGTGCGAGAATGCATTCAAAAGTCTAAAGGACAAGTTGACAAGCGCACCAGTGTTAGTCATTCCTAAGGGGGATGAAGAGATGACGGTATACACGGATGCCTGTGGTACCGGACTGGGTGCTGTATTGATGCAAGGCGGTAGGGTGGTAGCTTACGCAAGTCGGCAATTGAAACCGCACGAGAGAAGATACCCTACCCATGATTTAGAATTGGCAACGATCGTGTTCGTGTTAAAGATGTGGAGACACTATCTCTTGGGAGAAAGATTTGAGCTGTTTACAGATCATAAGTCGTTAAAGTATCTCTTCTCTCAGAAAGATCTGAATCTCCGTCAGCAGAGATGGTTAGAGTTCTTAGCTTCCTATGATTTTGACATCGCATACACACCGGGAAAGGGCAATGCGGTGGCTGATGCATTGAGTAGAAGACATGCCAGCTTAGGGGCTATGTTCCTTGAATGGAAACAACTGGAGTATATCGCGGGGTTTGATTTCAGACCAAAGTGCGAATTGGATCCAGAAATGTTAGCAAGTTTGACGATCAGACCCACTTTGATTGAGCGGATCGGCTCTAGTCAGAGGGACGATCCTAACCTATTGGAAATCATCTCCAAGTTAGAGATGTGTGTCGATGAGGAGATGAACAAGTATGGGCTTGATCGAGATGGATGGCTTAGAAAGAATGGAAAGCTTGTTGTGCCCAATGTCAATGGATTGAGAGATGAAGTGCTTAGAGAATGTCATCACTCAAAGCTGACTATACACCCTGGTGGTAACAAGATGTATCGAGATATGAAGCAGACTTACTACTGGGAAGGGATGAAAAGAGACGTTGGGAAGTTTATATCCAAATGCATGAATTGCCAGCTAGTTAAAGCAGAGCAAAAGAAGCCTAGTGGGTTGTTGCAACCATTAGAAATTCCCGAATGGAAATGGGAGCAAGTCTCGATGGATTTCATCGATGGTTTACCAAGGACTAGATCGGGATATGATAGCATTTGGGTAATTGTGGACCGATTGACTAAAAGTGCAAGGTTTATACCAGTCAAATCGACCAGAACGGCAGCTAAGTTAGCGGAATTGTATATGAAGTGGGTAGTGAGATTTCATGGAGTGCCCAAAAGCATTGTGAGTGACCGAGACCCGTTGTTCACTAGTGGGTTTTGGAAGAGCTTACAAGAGGCTCTAGGGTCAGAGTTACATCTCAGTACCGCATATCATCCTCAGACCGACGGTCAGACGGAGAGGGTGAATCGTATTTTGGAAGATCTCTTGAGAGCATGTATATTGGATTTTGGTGGATCATGGGATGACCAATTGCATCTAGTAGAGTTTGCATATAATAATAGCTACCAATCCTGTAACACCCCACGTCCATTAATGTCACTCACAAAGGGAATGCATTAACTTCCATGGAGGTTTTAAGTGAATATAGAACAGTAAAATTACAACAAGACAGATATAAAATAGTACTTGGAAATTCAAAAACTTTATTTCATTGTAGCAGAAGTCAAAACATGTTTGATTACATCATAACACCACATTCAATGTCAAGTACAATATCTATCTTGATAAAACAAGTACATAATCCCATTACATGAATAGCCATTAAAAAGAAAGATAACAAGCTGGACTTTACTTCAGCAGTCCAAGCTTTCCAGAAGATAAGCGATCCAACTAGACTCCACTAGAACTTGGCCCAACCTGCGGACCTGAAGGGAGAAAAAAGATGGAAAAGAGGGGGTCAGACATAAAGTCTGGTGAATATGATAATTCTACAATACTATTACCAAAATAACTGGACTAAGGCATAAGCTGGAAAACAAGAAAATGTCTATGAAGAGCAGATCAAGGACATAGACAATCGCTAAAGGCAACGTTATAGGCGCTCCTAAATACTAAAGGATAAACACTATACTGCACCACACCAGTCACCCTAAAGATTCATCCCACTTAGCTTCACTTAGAAACTTTCCCAATGGCTTTACGTACCCCTAGCTGACTACATAGGTGTCGCCTGCCCCTATCTCCACTAGGTGTACCCTACTTCCCATTATTCGATCGGCTCCCTAACTCGTAGATACCCGTGCTGGCCCCACAGTGGGGTGTATCACTCCCCTAAAGTGGCAACCTGATACAACGGACATGCACGGCTTATACCTACACGATGCAACAACGTCTTACCTACCAGCCCGGGTCCACACACGCATATGAAACCCGTTGGACTTGCGTTGCCACCGCTCCCTGTTTTGGCCTCTTATAGTCAAACCCAGTATGCGTGTCCCGTCCTCGACTTGGGTCGAGCCCACAAAGATACGTTTTGGGATACTGGTTGAAATGGGCCCCCACTATTTACCACAAGCATTCCACCTAAGCTTGTCCCCATTAGTCCATCCCACTTAACCCACTTAGTCATGTTCATTTACATGTGTGTTTGGTTAAGTCTAATCGTATTTCAAATGCCTCTCAAGGCAACCACCAGATTCCTCATGCCACCCAAGGCACCTACTTAACCCCCATGTCCCACCTTACATGATTATCTGGTTAAGTATTTCTTAGTTCATTAAGGCCATAACCTCATAATGACCTCTCACATTAGACTGACATTTATGGCAGCTGGATTTGCCGGGCGGGTCCGGGCAGTCTTACACCATAAAAGAGTCTAACCTCGTGTCTTTACAACTGTCATGCTTTAGTTTGGGCCTAGGACCTCTCACATTGGGCCGACATTTGTGACTACTGGATTTGCCGGGCGGGTCCGGGCAGCTTTACATCACAAACGGGTCCAACCTCGTGTCCTAAGCATTGATTATTAATAATAATCCACTTTCCCCCAATTTTAATAATTCCCTACTTGAATTATTAATTACTTCCAATTTTTAACAATGTCCATAATTGACTCAATTATGGACATCCATTCATGGTATGCAAAATCTTACAAAATTGCACCCAATTTATTAATTCCTAATATTACCCCTACCCCACGTTTGAACGTTTATTCGCAAAATATATGTTAGACTCGAATAGCCTAACTCATAGCATAAAAGAGATTATCATAATAACAACATGTATATGTGACCAAATGAATCATAATAAGGGGTGAAACTTGCATATGTCCAACTTGCATAGATTATACATGTCATGGACCTAAAGGTGTCAACTTGTTCAAAATTCACCTAATATAATCTCAATCAATTTTCATAAACTTACATATGAACATGTGTGAATCAACATCATCTAATTTTTTAACAACATGGTTTTATATGGGTACACCTAACTCAATAGGCAAATTCCCATAATCAAGTTTTATTTAATTATAGTTTCAAGTTTATGGGTACACCTAACCTAATAGGCAAATTCCCATAAACAAGATCCATTTAAATTAAGAAAAAAAACATAACTTTAAGCATGATCCAACAACATGATTTTTCAACATAATATAGTATGATTTATAACATGGCATAGTATGATAGTATAACATAGCTTGACATGATTCTCAACATAGCACGACATAGCATAAGAGAATTTACAACATAGCATGACATAGCATATATAATTTACATCATACGACAACATAATAACATAATAAGAGATCCACAATATATAGAATTTACAATTACAAATCACATCACTTTCTTGTGATCCATTCATAACCGAGTCAAATTAGTTTGTAATAGTCTTGTGAGAATCATCATACTCACCAACAAAAGAAAAGAATTAGAGAAAGAGAGATCTTTTGATTTGATTTGTGTAGATTTAGTTGTAGATGATTAGGCTTCCTCTTCTTAATTTGTGACGGCTATGCTGAACTCCATGGCAGCAGCATGACGGTAGCTTCTCTAATTTTACAAGTGATTTAGGTTTAGGGTCTACCCACTTATTTATAGATTTTAGAATTCATTTAGGCCATTAGATTTAACCTAGAAATAACCGCAGCCGTTCAGACAAGATGGGGTTTATCTTGTTGACTCAGCAATGAGTCAGAAGTGACTCAGCAAACACTCGGCATATTAATAAACTTCTATTCATGTCATAAATATATATATATATATATATATTTTCTACAATGTACATATTAGATACATCCCCCTTTACTTATTATTGTTTTTATATTCATATTAGATACATCCCCTCTTCTACACACTTATTATTATTTTAGCAACTTTAGTGTTAATAGAAAATTCGGGGTGTTACATTCTCCCCTCCTTTTAGGATTTCGTCCCCGAAATCTTCAAATCTGGAAGAATGTATATCCTACCATCCAAACGTCCATCTACTCATCCATCATACACAGGCATCCATTGTCCTTAAAAGACTTCTAATGCTTTATGATCATATGCAAGTGTGTGTACATGTCCTTACCTAATGCGAAATCAGGCGGTCTACTGATTCAGTTGACCTCCTTAATGCAAATTATGTAAGTGTCATGAATCCATTATGTATGCAAAAGATCCTAATTGCTTACATACTACTTCTATATGCGTGCACACCCATTCAACCGAATGCAGCATCCACATGATAATACAACCATCGTTCATCCATTTTACTAAATACATCCATATATATATGCAATATGCAATATGTAGTGACTGAGCCGATCTAGTGCCTAAAGTGTGTGTATATATGCATCCACGAGCAACCACTAGCAAACACTTGCATCCATTTTGCATCCATCATACATAACATGTCTCAAACACATGTTTCAACCATAGGATTATCCTAACTAAAGGTCAAAGATACTAATGAGAGGACATACTAAAGATAAGATAAGATAAGCTAAGCGATAAAGGAGAAATTAAAAGACATACCCTCAAAAAGAAAAGGGTACAACGAACGCATCTTCTCTTCTGTCTCCCAAGTTGCGTTGCTCTCATCATCTCCCCATTGCACTTTAACCAGTCTGACCTCTCGATTCCTCAACTTTTTGATCTCCGACCCAAGAATGCATGTAGGAGCTCGTCTAATTATTGCATCACGCTCTATTTCCACCTCTTTAAGCAAACTCGGCTCTACCACCTCCGCGGTCTTGTGCAAACACTTCCTCAAATGTGATACATGGAATACGTCGTGTACTCCACTAAGTTTCTCAGGCAACTCCACCCTATATGCCATCTTCCCAATCCTGTTTTTTTTTTACAGGAAACGGCCCTACAAACCTTGGTGCTAATTTCCCCACGGACCCAAAGCGAACAACATTCTGTAACGGAGATACTTTGATAAAAACCATGTCCCCAATGTCAAACTCAAGATCTGTCCTCCTCTTATCAGCATACGATTTTTGCCTATCTTGTGCTGCTTTCATCCTCCTTCGAATCAACTCAATCTTCTCCAAGGTTTCCCTAACCATATCGGGCCCAAGTAGGATTTTATCGGTAGATTCCCACCAACATGTAGGCGAACGGCAAGGCCTTCCATAAAGAGCTTCGAAAGGTGCCATGCCAATACTAGACTGAAAGCTATTATTATATGCGAAATAACGGAAGGTGCTCTTCCCATGTACCCCCAAAGTCTAGGATACAAAGCCTTAAAAGATCCTCTAGAATGCGATTCACCCTCTCGGTCTGGCCGTCTGTCTGAGGATGATATGCGGTGCTCAAACATAGCTGAGTCCCTACCACATCTTGTAAACTCTTCCAAAATTCGCTAGTAAAGATGGGGTCACGGTCGCTTACTATACTAGAAGGAATACCGTGCAAACGAACTATCTCCTTAATGTATACAAAAGCCAACCACGGAGCAGTCCTCTTACTTTTCACGGGAATAAAATGGGCGCTTTTAGTAAGTCTATCTACTATAACCCAAATCCCCGTGTTACCCTTCCTTGATCTTGGTAATCCATCCACAAAATCCATTGAGATGCTTTCCCATTTCCATAGTGGAACTTCTAATGGGTGAAGCAACCCACCGGGTTTCTTTTGTTCTGCTTTAACTCGTTGGCACACCAAGCATCTAGCGACGTACTCGGCCACATCCTTTTTCATACCGGCCCAAAAGAAAACCCGCTTCATATCTTTGTACATCTTATCCCCGCCGGGATGAATGGTCATTTTTGAGCGATGAGCATCATCAAGAATGGCCTTCCTTAAGTCTTCGTCTTGTGGTACACAAAGTCTATTATCCCTTCGTAACCAACCCTTATCGTCTAGGGTATACCTACGAAGATGGCTTGACGACTCCCCCCCTTTGAGCTTTTCTACTATCTCAACCAACTGTGGGTCGTCTCGCTGTGCCTCACCAACCCGTCCTAGAAGTGTAGGTCTAACCTCCAAGGATGCTAACAGACCGGGTACTAAGTCAACGGAGGGTCTAAAGTCAAACATAGAGATGAATTCTAAGCTTTGTCGTTCAACAAACAACGGACTCAAGGACAACCTTTTCCTACTTAAGGCGTCTGCCACCACGTTACCCTTGCCCGGGGTATATGCTATTTCAAAATCGTAGGAGGCTAAGAATTCCATCCACCGTTGCTGCCTTAAATTCAAATCCTTCTGAGAGAATAAGTATTTTAATGATTTGTGGTCAGTGAACAGTTCGAATTTCTCACCAAGAAGATAGTGACGCCAAGACTTAAGCGCGAAAACAATTGCGGCTAGCTCTAAGTCATGCGTGGGGTAATTCTTTTCGTGAACCCTCAACTGCCTTCCACCATAGGCTATTACTCTTCCCTCTTGCATGAGGACCGCGCCAAGTCCCGTCCCACAAGCATCAGTATAGATGGTAAACGGTTTATTCCCGTCTGGCAGCACTAAGACTGGGGCTGAAGTTAAGGCTCTCTTTAAACGTTGGAACGCATCATCGCAATCTTTGTCCCACGTAAAAAACCAGGTTCTTCTTCGTTAACCGTGTTAATGGAGCTGATATTTTTGCGAAGTCTTTGATAAACTTCCTATAATAGCCAGCCAACCCCAAGAAACTTCTTACTTCGGTTGCATTTTTAGGGACCTTCCAATCTTGGATGGCCACCACCTTTGCGGGATCCACTGCTATCCCTTCTTTGGAAACCACGTGCCCTAAGAACCGTACTTCCTTCCTCCAGAAGTGACACTTAGAAAATTTTGCCTTAAGGTTATGTGCTCGAAGGGTTTCCAACACTTCCCTAAGATGTAGGGAGTGCTCTTCTTTATTCTTAGAAAAGACTAAGATGTCATCCACAAAGACTACCACGAATTTGTTAAGGTATTCCCTAAACACCCTACTCATCAAATCAACAAAATATGCAGGGGCGTTTGTCAAACCAAAGGGCATCACTAGCCATTCATAGAATCCGTCAGGAGTCCTAAAAGCAGTCTTATCTATACTATCCTCAGCCACTCTCAGTTGATGAAAGCCAGTGGCTAAGTCCAACTGCGAAAACACTGAGGCGCCAACTAACTGATCAAAGAGATCGTCAATCCTCGGTAGTGGGTGTCGGTTCTTTTTAGTAAGCTTGTTTAGTTCTCTATAGTCCATACAAAGTCTAAGAGACCCATCCGCCTTTGTGGCAAAAACTACTGGAGCACCCCACTCCGATATACTACGTCTTATGAACCCCTTCTCAAGCAACTCCTTTACTTGCTTATTGAGTTCCCTCCTTTCACGAGGAGCCATGTGGCGCACTGGCAAAGATACGGGTTTAGCATTATCCACAAGATAAATTCGAAAGTCTATCTCCCGCTTTGGAGGTAAGCCCTTCACCTCCTCAAACACATCCGGATATTCCCGGACCACTTCTACCGATCGCAGGTTCTCTACAGACGCGTCAAGCGATTCAAGATAACTTAGCATAACGGAATTTATGGGATTACAAAAGATGTCGAGAGCATTACCAAGGCGAGTCACAAGCCTAACTACTCTCCTTTCACAATCAAGAATGGCCCTATTTCTAGACAACCAATCCATTCCTAAAATTAGCCCATAGCCCGTGAAGCCCAATACATAAGCATCACATCTAAATTCAACGCTAAGTATAGAGATTTTCAAATCCAAACATATCATGGTCAAATGAGCCGAACCCCCAATTGGATTTGAAACGACCAAGGGATCCTCTACTAAACTGGTGTTCAAGTGCAGTGATTCAACTAATGATGCAGAGATAAACGAATGAGATGCGCCAGAATCGAATAAGGTACGGACAGGATGATCAAACAGAAAAACTAAGCTTTCAACAAAAATTGTTCTACCTCTTTCTTGCAGCGGTGGGGCCGCAAAAGCCTGAACTTGCCCCCTTGCCTGCCCTGGTGCCATAAGAGCCTGCACCTGTCCTCCCGAGGTAGACCCTGCCCTCTGCCCCTTCTTTGGACAGTCCTTCACTAAATGTCCCGCATCTCCACAATAAAAACAACCAGTCTTCTTTTTCTTTCTACAATCTTTGCTGAGATGGCCAGGCGTCCCACAATTGAAGCATTTCTTCTTCCCTTTGCCATTATTGTTTTTACCACCCTTCTTATTTTGCTGTTGGGGTTTCTTCTGATCCCCTTTCTTTTCAACTGCCTTATCCTCATGCATAAGTGCCATTTCTACTAGCTTTTCAAAGGTGGCTCCCATAGGGATGTGGGTCATAGCCAACCCTTGCAACGGTTCATTCAAGCCTCTAATGAACCTCAAAGCTTTCTTCTCTGGCGTGTTCACCAACTCCAAGCCAAACCTTGCTAACTGATTAAATTTATTGACATATTCCTTTACTGATGAGCTCCCTTGCTTTAGTGCCAGGAATTTTTCCATATTTAAGTTCTCCTCTGCCCTTGAAAGAAACTTTGCCTCAAACCTTCGTCTGAAATCCGCCCATGAATCAACTGGACGTTCCCCGTTAGTGACCTCCCACCAAAACGAGGCCTCCCTTCATTAACCAAGCAGCTAAACGGACTTTCCTCCCATCTTCCACTTCAAAGATATCCAACAATTCCTCAGTCTCCTTAAGCCAATCTCTGGCCTCCACAAACGTCTCAGTCCCTTGAAAAGTTTTTCCTCCCATAGCCTTGAATTCCTTGCACGTCTTTGCAAAAGTGTCAACACGAGGAGGAGGAGGAGGAGGAGGAGGAATGGGTGCAACTAGGGGTGGAGGAGTATCCGCTGGGCCTGCAGTGGTGGCCCTAGCCTCCAAGTATCTCCTAAACCACCCTGGAATCGTCACACCTTCTGGGAGATTAAGATCTTCAGCCATGCTGAAACGAAAAAGGAAAGATTCAAAATGGAGAATTCGAAAGATAAAGATAAGGATGTGGCTATTTGGGATTATGTTTTTCATAAAAACTCTCTTTAAATAACATGTTTTTTTTTTTTTTTGAAAGCACTTCTTCCAAAAATACTTTAGAGAAAAAAAAAATTCTAAAAAATTTTTATCTGTTCTGGTAACCTTATGCTCTGATACCACGTGTAACATCCCACTTCCATTAATGTCACTCACAAAGGGAATGCATTAACTTCCATGGAGGTTTTAAGTGAATATAGAACAGTAAAATTACAACAAGACAGATATAAAATAGTACTTGGAAATTCAAAAACTTTATTTCATTGTAGCAGAAGTCAAAACATGTTTGATTACATCATAACACCACATTCAATGTCAAGTACAATATCTATCTTGATAAAACAAGTACATAATCCCATTACATGAATAGCCATTAAAAAGAAAGATAACAAGCTGGACTTTACTTCAGCAGTCCAAGCTTTCCAGAAGATAAGCGATCCAACTAGACTCCACTAGAACTTGGCCCAACCTGCGGACCTGAAGGGAGAAAAAGGATGGAAAAGAGGGGGTCAGACATAAAGTCTGGTGAATATGATAATTCTACAATACTATTACCAAAATAACTGGACTAAGGCATAAGCTGGAAAACAAGAAAATGTCTATGAAGAGCAGATCAAGGACATAGACAATCGCTAAAGGCAACGTTATAGGCGCTCCTAAATACTAAAGGATAAACACTATACTGCACCACACCAGTCACCCTAAAGATTCATCCCACTTAGCTTCACTTAGAAACTTTCCCAATGGCTTTACGTACCCCTAGCTGACTACATAGGTGCCGCCTGCCCCTATCTCCACTAGGTGTACCCTACTTCCCATTATTCGATCGGCTCCCTAACTCGTAGATACCCGTGCTGGCCCCACAGTGGGGTGTATCACTCCCCTAAAGTGGCAACCTGATACAACGGACATGCACGGCTTATACCTACACGATGCAACAACGTCTTACCTACCAGCTCGGGTCCACACACGCATATGAAACCCGTTGGACTTGCGTTGCCACCGCTCCCTGTTTTGGCCTCTTATAGTCAAACCCAGTATGCGTGTCCCGTCCTCGACTTGGGTCGAGCCCACAAAGATACGTTTTGGGATACTGGTTGAAATGGGCCCCCACTATTTACCACAAGCATTCTACCTAAGCTTGTCCCCATTAGTCCATCCCACTTAACCCACTTAGTCATGTTCATTTACATGTGTGTTTGGTTAAGTCTAATCGTATTTCAAATGCCTCTAAAGGCAACCACCAGATTCCTCATGCCACCCAAGGCACCTACTTAACCCCCATGTCCCACCTTACATGATTATCTGGTTAAGTATTTCTTAGTTCATTAAGGCCATAACCTCATAAAGACCTCTCACATTAGACTGACATTTATGGCAGCTGGATTTGCCGGGCGGGTCCGGGCAGTCTTACACCATAAAAGAGTCTAACCTCGTGTCTTTACAACTGTCATGCTTTAGTTTGGGCCTAGGACCTCTCACATTGGGCCGACATTTGTGACTACTGGATTTGCCGGGCGGGTCCGGGCAGGTTTACATCACAAACGGGTCCAACCTCGTGTCCTAAGCATTAATTATTAATAATAATCCACTTTCCCCCAATTTTAATAATTCCCTACTTGAATTATTAATTACTTCCAATTTTTAACAATGTCCATAATTGACTCAATTATGGACATCCATTCATGGTATGCAAAATCTTACAAAATTGCACCCAATTTATTAATTCCTAATATTACCCCTACCCCACGTTTGAACGTTTATTCGCAAAATATATGTTAGACTCGAATAGCCTAACTCATAGCATAAAAGAGATTATCATAATAACAACATGTATATGTGACCAAATGAATCATAATAAGGGGTGAAACTTGCATATGTCCAACTTGCATAGATTATACATGTCATGGACCTAAAGGTGTCAACTTGTTCAAAATTCACCTAATATAATCTCAATCAATTTTCATAAACTTACATATGAACATGTGTGAATCAACATCATCTAATTTTTTAGCAACATGGTTTTATATGGGTACACCTAACTCAATAGGCAAATTCCCATAATCAAGTTTTATTTAATTATAGTTTCAAGTTTATGGGTACACCTAACCTAATAGGCAAATTCCCATAAACTAGATCCATTTAAATTAAGAAAAAAAAACATAACTTTAAGCATGATCCAACAACATGATTTTTCAACATAATATAGTATGATTTATAACATGGCATAGTATGATAGTATAACATAGCTTGACATGATTCTCAACATAGCACGACATAGCATAAGAGAATTTACAACATAGCATGACATAGCATATATAATTTACATCATACGACAACATAATAACATAATAAGAGATCCACAATATATAGAATTTACAATTACAAATCACATCACTTTCTTGTGATCCATTCATAACTGAGTCAAATTAGTTTGTAATAGTCTTGTGAGAATCATCATACTCACCAACAAAAGAAAAGAATTAGAGAAAGAGAGATCTTTTGATTTGATTTGTGTAGATTTAGTTGTAGATGATTAGGCTTCCTCTTCTTAATTTGTGACGGCTATGCTGAACTCCATGGCAGCAGCATGACGGTAGCTTCTCTAATTTTACAAGTGATTTAGGTTTAGGGTCTACCCACTTATTTATAGATTTTAGAATTCATTTAGGCCATTAGATTTAACCTAGAAATAACCGCAGCCGTTCAGACAAGATGGGGTTTATCTTGTTGACTCAGCAATGAGTCAGAAGTGACTCAGCAAACACTCAGCATATTAATAAACTTCTATTCATGTCATAAATATATATATATTTTCTACAATGTACATATTAGATACATCCCCCTTTACTTATTATTGTTTTTATATTCATATTAGATACATCCCCTCTTCTACACACTTATTATTATTTTAGCAACTTTAGTGTTAATAGAAAATTCGGGGTGTTACAAATCCAGTATCGGTATGGCTCCGTTTGAAGCTTTGTACGGAAGACCGTGTAACTCAGCATCATGTTGGATAGAGACTGGCGAGAAGTTTATGCTTGGGCCGGATGTGGTGAGGGAAATTTCAGGTAAGATTAAGATCATTCAACAACGAATGAAGGCTGCCCAAGATAGGCAGAAGAGTTATGCTGATACGAGGAGAAGAGACCTAAAATTCTCCGTTGGTGACTTGGTGTTTGTCAAGATTTCTCCGTTGAAGAGCGTAATACGATTTGGCAGGAGAGGCAAGTTGACACCAAGATTTGTTGGCCCATTCCCTGTTCTTGAACTAGTCGGGAATTTGGCATATAGAATTGACTTACCAGAGAAGATGGCAGGAGTTCACAACGTATTTCATGTTTCCCAACTAAGGAAGTTCGTTCACGACTCAGATATGACTATTTCACCTGATCAGTTAGAGGACCTCGAAGTAGAACCCGAGGCGGTTGGGAACCGCAAGCCGGCCCGTATTGTCGAACACGACATGAAGCAACTTCGAAGGAAGGCGATGAAGCTAGTCAAGGTTCAATGGGGCGAGGACGAGAATGATTATACTTGGGAGACAGAGGAGAACCTTAGGAAGACACACCCAGAACTCTTTGCCTGGTAAGATTTTGACTTCGATTTAGTTTTTCGCATGCTAGGATAGGCTTGTTTGCTTGTTTTGCATGTTTGATTGTTGTATGTGGCTGTTAGGCATGCGGGATCCTTTGTATATTTTGGGTTAAGGAATTTCGGGGACGAAATTTCTTAAGGGGGGGAGAGTGTAACGACCCGTATTCTACGCATCATAGGATTGTAGGATATTTATTTCTTTCACATACGAAGTCGTATGGTCACGTAACTTTGGGAGACGACTATTGGGGTCATTTCCCGTGTTCATGATTTTTCCCGATTTTTAAATGACCATTTTACCCCTAGTTGATACTGTTTTGGCCATAACTTTTGATTGGAAATGAATTTTGACCTGAAACCACTTCCATTGGCTTCGGATGATGGTTTCTCTTTCCGTAGAGTGGTCACATTAGCCAAACGGACTCACCGTTTGGGAGATATGGCTGAAACAAGTTTCTGATGGTGAAAAACAGCTTAATTGGGCTTAACCGGGTGATTAACAGCTAGGCCCAAAGGGAAATTTCGGGATTAGGAGTTTAAAAGGGCTGTTAGGGTTTGGAGAATACCTTTTTCTCATTTTTCAGCCGTCACTATTCATTCCTCTTAACCTAGCCATGGCCTCCACCCTCTAAATCTCTTCAAAACACCTCTTAATCACTTTCTAATTGAAGATTAGGCTTAGCAAACATCAAATCAAGGAGTATTAGCACGAGAACCGAAGTAGAGCTGCTGTGTAAGATTGGGAACAGCGCCAAATCAGAGAATATTTCAGTTTTGGGGTTTTAGTTGTGGCAAAGGTGAGTGATAGCATCGTTTTGACACTAATTACAGTTAATTAAGGGTGATTAGTGAAGATTAGCGAATTTATACACTAATAAATTCTGGAAAAATGTTTAGAAATTCTTAAATAATATTTCATGCCTCTGTTAGAAAATTTAGACGATTTGATTAAGTTTTACTAAGTATGTGCTTAAACATGATTAAGAAGGATTATAGGAAAATGTGAGGTTTTAGCCACTTTTGATCTATTTTGATTCATTTGGATTGTTGTTTGGTGTTTGTGGTTGCTCTTACATATTTCTATGACTCTATGGTATGTTTTATGATTGATTAGAATAGTTAAATTGGTCGAAAACGTCGTCGAATGGCGTAGAAAGCTCGCTGGAAAGTTGCAGAAATGTGCAGGTTCCTAACCGATTCAGATCGGATGAGGCTCGGATCGGATATGTGAACTGGGCAAGAAAACCGACCCGAACCGGAGTTTGGCACATAGGAGACTTGGCGAGAAGGAAGGCCGTTTACTTAGAGTTGGAGTGGACAAAAGGGATCGGATCGGAAGAATAATGGAGACCAGATCGGATTGGCTCAAGAATGGAAGGCTACGACTGGAGCAAGGTAAAGGGAGCGGATCGGATCAGGGCAGATGAAGAACGGGAGCGGATCGGATCAGAGTGGATGGAAAACGAGGGAGCTGATCGGAGGAAACTGGAAGGAAGACAGTGACCCGACCCGACCCGGAGGAGGACACCGACCCGACCCGAAGTGGACTACCGACCCGAACCGATGAAGGTGATGACTACCGACCCGAACCGATGAAGGTGACGACTACCGAACCGAACCGAATTCTAGGACTGTTAATACGCGACAACTCTTCTGAAGACCCACTCCAATTCGACCAAACCCGAGATGCAAAGGAAGTTCAAATGAGAAGTTAGAGCTTAAGATTCAGATGGGAATCAACGAGTTCGCTTCATGGTTGGGCTTTGCTGCGGGACGCGTGCCAAGGAGTTATCGACGTCTATAGCTTTGGACCACTATGGTAGGAGGTACGAAGGCGGATCTAGGGCCATTATGGCATCGGTAGGACCAAGGGCTACAACCAATGAAGTGGGTCATTGAAATGTTTGGTCATGACTCCATATGTTTAGTTTGGTCATAGCAGGGTTTCTACAAGTCGGGATTCGTCGTTGCCTCAGTTTGTCTAGTGTTCCAAAGTGGTAGATATCGTACGCTTTACGCACTGAGTGAGAGATGTGAGGATGGTTGCTATGGATGATTTGTTTGCTATCATTATGACATGCACACCCCACCCCCGTATTCTTTACACTATTCATTATGGCACCTTAGAGAACTGTACGGTATGTGGTACTAACTCTTTGGTTACAGGTCCAGGTTCAGGTATGGTTTAGTATACCTGTTATTATTCTGTTTAGATGCTTATCGCTCATACCAGGCTTTATGTCTGACCCAGAGTTTTATGTCTCCTCTTATTACTCTGGGTGCTCACACGAGCAGACTAGAGACAGGTTAGCTGGTGATGCACGGGTAGATGATCCGGAGACGAGCAGGAGGCTTCCACGTAACATATATATAGTATTCTCCCTGTGTTGTTGAAGATCACTGCTTGGGCATTGGTGGTGTATCTTCCATTTTAGCTTTCTTTTGCTTTGAGACAGTTTGAAAGTTGTAATAAGCTGTATTCTGAATTTTCCGCTGCTATGATGTTTAGTTCTGATTTTCAGCTTATGCACTGTCTATCCTGTTTTATGTCAAGTATGTTATTATTATATTTTGTTCGATGCGCTGTGAGACATTCTACAGGTTCCTTGATCAGTTCATTCTCTTCTTTCCTTTCTCCTGACGACCGTCCCATGCTAGTCGGGCATGTGTACAGCGCACTTTTGGAGGAAATGCAGGCTGGTGCGGGGCGGGCCGTCACACCTTTGCTATAAAGATTAGTGTTATATTATATATATACATATTCATGTGTATGTATGATATTCACTAATGGACCTTTCAGGAGTAGTCATGGAAATCAATTCAGAACCTTCATTTTTCAATTTCCAATTAGAAGAATTTCTGATTGATTTATTGCCAAGAAAAGATCAATTTTGAAAATTTCATCCTTTGTTACCTTTGGAGTTTGATGGGCATCCTTGTTTGGAATAATTAATCGCATGCAATTTGATCACCAAGCAACTAGCCATACGGAGGATTTGGAAGATATTCACCAAGATATGCATCAGATATTCTTAAAAGAATTATTTCCAAACAAGCCTAGTCAAGGAAGGCAAGAGATATGATATTACTTCTTGAGAAAAGAGACCCATTTATTCATAGATTTAATTAGGATTTTTCCTATCTCCTCTATAAATATACGTTGTAACCATTGTAAGATTCATTCTTCTGTACTCTCTTTTAGTTTCAATAAAGCTCTTCTTCGTCTAGTTTATTTGCTTTACTTCATAACAATTTGTGTTCTACTCGATTAGTTTTGGTAGACAGAAATTGTTATTGTTATTTCTATTGCTTATTAGTGATTAGTCGTTGATTAGTTTCATCGACAATCCTAATTTACTTTTTGTTGTTCTTCTTTTCCTGCGATTTTAATTTCTGCATTTTATTTCTGTTTTGCATTTTAATTTCCAATTGATAATTGTGATTTGATCGTCGGTTCGATTAGATTTGTTCTGAATCGGATCGCAGTTTCAATTTCGTTTGCTTTCAAAACCAACCTCAAAGATTTGTCTAACTCGCCCAAGAGATTATTTAAATAATTTGATTTTAATCTACCTCCCTGTGTTCGACCTGTATGCTACACACCTGTACGCTTGCAGTAATTATTTAAAATATCGCGCTTTTCTAAATCATAGATTAGCGGCGATCAATAACCATGATTATTAATATATCAATATATTTATGAAACTTCTCTTTTTAATTAAATTATGTGACATAAACTTAGTAACTTCGATTAAGTTATAAAATAAATTTATAACTTAATACTTTGTTAATTTGCCTAACAGCAAAACGACATCATAAAACAATAGATTTTAGGTCATCACTGCCAACCACTTAATCAGTACTGTCGATTGATTAAAATCACCGCAACGGTTAACATCCATTCAATCATCAACATCCAAACGTATTTTAATGTCGTTTGGGGTAACAATTCATATATATGAATAATATGAACAACAAATAATGTCCAATTTATTTGAGGAATCTGGTTGGATTCCTCCAGCCTGTTCTTCCCTGCATGGCATATCACAATAATATTTGATAATTATATATGAAATGATTTCATTAATATAATGGATTTAAATGAAATATAAATAACTTCAACCAATCAGACAATAAACAACTAATAGCATCCAATCATCCAATTTATACTATCAATGGTAAATTATATTTTATATGAATTCAACACATCATAGAATTCTAGAAAGCATGAGAATTAACTCACATTTATTTCGAAAATCGATACACATGTTGTTTTCATATATTTTTAAACAACGTTTGAAATTTCATGAAATTCCAACTGCATCCAATTCCAACCGAACCTTCCCAGTAATGTAGTACTCTTCGCTGCGATTCCAATAAGTCCAATTTTGCGTAATTCTGACAATGTATGCTCGAGATATAGCTGTTACAATATTTAAATCTATTTAAATTAACTTATAATTAACAATCTTATATTAATATTAGAACTAATTAACTTAATTATTAATTAATGTTACTAATCAACCGTTAATTACCCTTTTCTTCACACTCATCCACGTCAGTAGCTTGTTTTTCCATCACACGTTTTCTTCAACGTAATTCCCTGAAGCCTGGTCTTTGCCTTCTTCACCATCTTTAAACTTCGAACCCAACTCAACCTTCACTGATCAGCCTCTGCCGCCCCTCCGGCCTACTTGAGATCGACCCCGACCCTTCATCGAAACTGCCACACCACCCTCTCCACTCTCCGACGATCCCGGCCCCCAAGAGTACACCGACCGCCATGATTGCATGTATGAACGGAAAATAGTTCGGAGCAGATAACTCCGTCCACACCACACCATAGACTTTGCCACCACCACAAATCGACAGACCACACTTCCCTCTTGCTTTTCTCTTCAGACGGTAGCTTCCCTCGTCGCCTCCAGCGCCGTGAGATCGGCCAAAACCGGTTAGCACTTCCAAAAACAACCCCAAAATCCATGTCTCCGATCAACTACCTATTACGATCACCACAATCAATTTCGGGCCCTTCGACCAAAAGAAGAAAGGTAGCCCTCTTTCTCCTGAAAAACTTCCCTTTACACCATACAACATGAAATCGAACACTTGCACGCAAATCCACAAAAATCGAAACTGTCCAGTTTCGGTTTTAACCCGATTTCGACCACCATAGTTGACGAAACCTCCACAAATTTTTACAACAGCTTCTCCTCGATATACTCTACAATATCTCTTTTGATCTTATCCTCTAGATCTCTCTCTAATTGAAGATAAAAATTAAACGTGAATGAGGACTTTTGTGCAAAAATAAGAACTCTAGTGAATGGTTTGGAGAATTCTTATTTAGGCAGAAGTCTTTAGGCGCATATATAAAGTGGAAAAAATGTTAATTTAAGGTGATGTGACTAGCGATATTTTTTCTTGTGCCTATCGCCATTTTTGAACGTTGTTTTTTGATTCCTATGGCCACATACAAACTCCCTTCGCCCTGAAAATGGACTTCGTGGTACAATTTGATATAACGGTCCTAATGAAACTAGTTTCGTCGAATTCTGAGTCTGTTTGCTCAAACGACGAACGTTCATGTCTAAATGGTCGTTTTATTTGCATTTAATTTTGTTACGCTCACCAAATAACTCCAATTGACATGAAACTTGACATCTAGCAATAATTAGCTATTACGGTCATCATAAAATTTGTTTTGTTGAGAACAGAGGTTGTTTGAATAAACTCTCTTTTGAAGGGTCCAATTTAAATTAAAATAAACCAATTTTAAAATATCTCAATATAATAATAATAAAATATTATAATCAGACATAATCGAATAGAATTTCTTGTAGTACCAATATAAATTATCACGAGTTGAGTTCAAGCCAAAACGATATTCAATAAAATAAAAATCCTTTATTTTTATAAAATAAATCGTTATATTATATAAACAAATTCCATAGCAACTATTTGAAAATTTGATTTGGACATAAAACAAAATCTACAAAATGAAAACTCAATTTTTCTCTTCCATTAGAAAAATATTATCCAATAGATTCGGACGTTTCTGGTTTCGAGAAATTCTGACTTATATTGGATCTTGTACAACCATTTAAAGTTCAAAACATTATATTACGAACTACTAAACCGTTGCAGCTCGTTTTATAATAAAATTATAAATAATACGTTCCAACGTCGTTTAATAAATGGACATGTTAACATAATTCAATATAAATAAATATTAAACCCTTTTAAATTGCCCGTTCACATTATATTGCAAATTCAACATTTTTCGACCGCTTTGGAATTAAAATATTATTATATTATTTATATTAATAAAATATTCGAAATTATTAAATTCGGTTATTTAAATTTGAAAAAACATTTTAAAACAATAAAATAAATTTAAATAATTGACCAGAAAATACGGGACATTACAATTTGACACCTGTTGCATTTCCTAGTGTAGTCAACTGCATCTCTGTTCAAGTTTGGCCAGAAATAACCATATCGCAACACCATTTTGGCCAAAATTTGTCCTGTGGAGTGGTCGATACACTCGGCCTCGTGCACTTTCGCCCGAATCCTTTCAGCTTCGTTCCTAATTATATATTGGAGTAGTTGCATTGAGAAACCTCACCTGTATAGCCTTCCATCCTGCATGATGAATCTCATAGCCTAAGAAGTTTCTTTTACATCGTTGGGTTTCTGGGAAGGGTCTCATGGATCTAGTATTCCTTAATCAGAGTCATCTATAATTTTGGTTTTTCAGCTGCTTCCATGTTCCACACCACATCCATTTTATTGATGCATGGGTTAGTTAGAATTTCCACCGGTGCTAGACCCAAAAGTTGTGCTTTTCTGGAACTAGCGTACTTGCCGACCAAGTCAGCCTTTATGTTTTCCTCTTGGACGATGTGGATGATAGTACAGTATTCAAAGTGATTCAACAGTTGCCATTTTTTCAATAGGTACGGGGCTAGCTTTCCTCACTTTGCCTAGAACTCCCATCGAATATGACAGACAATGAGTTGTGAGCCACTAAAAATCCTCTCAGAGTCCAAAGGTTCAACTCCTTTGCTATTTCAAATCATGAAAAAAGATCCTCGTATTCTACTTTATTGTTGTTGGTCGGGAATTTCATTCTCAGAGCATAGCATACTAAGCGTCCCTTGGGGCTTTCCAAGATAGCCCCCACATCGAAACAGTACTCATTCAGTGCACCATCGTTCCATCGTGTGAGACCACTTTAGTTGCTTCTTCCTCATCGTTTCCCCTAACCGTAGACTCAGCGATAAAATCTACCAACACTTGTCCGTTAATCTCTCTTAGGGGTTAGTATGTTACATCGTGCCGACTTTGTTCAATGTTCCATTTTAACAATCTTCCTGAAGTTTCAGGGCAAATCAGGACTTTCTTTAGCGGTTGATTAGTAGGTACTTTCACGAGATAAGCCAAAAAGTAAGCTTGTATCTTTCTCAGTATATCACAAGTAGCATGCAAGTTTCTCCAACTTTGAATAATTTATCTCTGTGTCAATTAACCTTTTACTGATATAATATACATACCTCTGGATTTATGCTTCTTTTCATACTAGTGCAGCACTTAAAGCATGAGGGACACTGCCAAGTAAATGAATAAGTCTTCTCCGTCTGTCGGTTTAGAAAGCATTGGCGGAGTCTCCATACGTCTATGTCTAGAACCCGGTAGTCAACTAGAAGTTTTTCTTCCCCTTTTTCAGAGTGTAGAAGAATTGAATGCACCCATCTGTGGCTTTAGATATGATTCAACTCAACGCTGCAATTTTCCCACTTAAGCTTTGGAGCTCTCTTTTATTCAAGGGCCTGAACTTTCCTTAATATTGTTATCTATATTAGTTTGACTCGATGCCTCGAGCGCTTACTATGAACCCTAAGAATTTTTCAAATGATACTCTAGATAAACACTTCAAAGGATTAACTTTGATGTCGCATTTTCTTAATATCTCAAACATGCCAGCCAGATTTTCCATGTAGTTTATTTCCACTTGGGACTTAAGTAACATATCATCTACGTGCACCGCCATTATTTTGTCAATCTACGATTTATGCCTCAGCGTTCTTTACTCCAAAACACTTTAGCCGATTGCAGTATAATCCCAAATCAGTGTTAAATCTTGTATTCTCTTGATCTGGTTCATGCATCTTGATTTAGTTTATCTCATAAAAGCATCCATGAATGAAAATAGTTCATGCCCCACCATTCTGTCTACAAGTTAATCAATTCTAAGCAATGGGAAGCTATCTTTGGGGCAATCTTTGTTAAGATCGGAGAAATCTATGTAGACTAGAAATTTTCATTTGATTTCTTAACCAGCACAGGATTGGAGACCCAATCTGGATACATTGACTCTCTAATGAATTTGTTTTCATTAATCAGTTGACCTCTTTTATCAGGGCAGTCGACCTTTCTGGGCCTTAAGCACGTCAGTGTAGCGAGGATCTATGTTCAATGCATGGCTCTCTGCAAGACTCCACACATGATAGCATGACTCCTCACAAATGCATCCAGATTATCTTTGAGAAAAGCAATCGGCTTCCTTTGAATTTGTAGACTGAGATGAGATCCGATATTCAGCACACGTGTTTGATCCTTTGGACCTACTAAGATGGCCACCATGATCCTAGCAGTTATTTCCCAATTGTCCCCTTTACTTTGTTTCCTATGATTCATAGCCTTACGAGTATGGGTATGTAAAACATGTAGGGTTTCTTCTTTAATTGCTATAAGATGTCCTCTCGAATGTGGACTTATCTGCCTACATTCTTCCCCTTCTCCTTTTCACCTCTCTCAGCTTAGTGATGTAGCATTCACGAGTGAAACTTTAATCTCCCTTAACCACACCAAGTCCATTCTCTATGGGAATCTTTATAACTAAGCACCAAGGTGCTAAAGAGCTTTTGAAATCCATGAGAGTTGGACGTCCTAGAAAAGCGTTATAAATAGATATCTCATCAACTACCGCAAACGTTTGGATCAAGGCAACACTTCTTTTTCCTCCTTCGAACTTGATAGGTAAATCAGTCATCCAAATGGGATGCTTCGGTTCACCCGTGAACCCTTGAAGTTTTAGTTGGCACGCAGACGCCTCTTTTATAGAAAACATCATCTAATTAAAAGTTCATCAAAACAAAATATTCGTGGATGTTTCGTTGTTATAAGTACTATTTTCATAATTTCCAATTCAATCCCAACTGTCACCACCATAAGATAAAGCATTGGCGCTTCCATTCCTTCTGAATTCCTTGCTCTGAAAACAGTATCATCGTTGAACGTCCTTTGTCGTTTTGCGGAACTTCCATTCTCCACTACTAGGAAGCTTTCCACTTTCCAAGCATGTTTCAAAGCATTCTCATATCTATTAATTTTTCCCTAACTTTTATGAACTGGGTGTAAGCCACCAGATATGTTATAAATAACGAGTTTTCTATTTTTTGTTCACCAACCCAATTACTTGGCCCCGGTTGATTTGCTGGAACCATGTATCCTTATGTCATCGACAATGGGCCTGTTGCTAGCGATTTCTTAGTATATTGATGTAGCTTGTTTTTTCTAATGAGTTCCTAAATGAGGCTTTTCAAGTGGCAGAGCTCATTAGTATTGTGTCTTGGAGTATCATGGATACGACAATATATTCTGGATTGCTTATGCTTTTTTGTTACATTTTGAGGATGTAGCTTCATAAATGTTCTTTATCTTTTGTAGGTAGGAAGATATTCTCTAGGGTATTGGTTAGAGGGGTAAAATCTTTTGGATGTAAAAACCTGGCATGCTTACTAACTTTATTTCCCTTTCCCTTATTCTTATTTAGCATCTGCTGATTCTCTAACTTTCCTCTATTATTCAAGGCATTTACATCCTTCTTCGGCTCAACTACACCTTGATTTTGAACATCACCAACGACACTCTAGCCACAGACTCAGCATCTAATAGCTTATAAATTCGTTAAATTTTTTATAAAACTTTTCCAATGAATTGAGTTCCTTCCTTTTGACTCACTTTTTGAACTCTGTTTATTTATTAATGGCATGTAGCAATGCCATTGGCACCATTTTAGGTTTTGGACTACCGACTTTAGTCATAGTGGTATTAAGCCAATTTAAGAAAGCTTTTAATAATTCTTGTAGGCTTTGAGCCAATCGGAATAGAGACATAATGTCCTTAGCCTTTGTCGTATACATACTAAATTGTTCCATAAACTTGTATGCCAATTCCCTAAATCGAGCTATGGGTTTTGTAGGGAGCTTCATGAACCACAATGGTACAATTCCCTCAAGATAAATAGGGAAATACTAGCATTTCAACTCATATGTAATTTGGGCTCCGTTCATATGCCATTCGTATTTGTAAAGAAAAATATTTGGAGTAGATGTTCCGTTAAATGCTGGTATAGTCGAAGGGTTGAACTTCCTAGGATATTCTGCATTTATAATATCTTAGGTGAATGGAGTTTAACTAAGAGAAAAACCGCTATCTTCTTCATCATCATTCCTTGTTATACTTTGCTTCATTAGCATTTTCATTATACCCTAAATATACTCCTCATTGGTGTGATGCTCCACAGGATGAGCATAGACGGCATCCCCAAGCATTTGACTTTGCTAATGGTCTCGGCTGGCATATTGAGGCTATGTTATTCTAGCATTTAGAAGTGGCCCTCTGGTGGTGCTCGGTAACATTTGAGGAGGCTGGAATGCATTCGATTGATTCTTCCACCTGGCACTGCCTTTTGAATCTTCCAATTCAGCCTCGCGACAATCATCTAACACTGAGTTCTATCTGAATCATTAGCAGTATTTGCATGGTAATTCTGACTGTTCTCAATATTGAGATTTCTGGGGAGTACAATCCCATTTTCTCCAGGAGCAACTAGTTTTGTTTTGGTAATATCATATTTTCCTGGTTCTGATTTATCTAACGTCTATTTGAAGTAGAAGAATGCACATTCATTTCCAAATCCACATTTATCTTGTTTGCATCCAAGTTAGGCCAGATGCAAGTAAAGTTTCCAACTTTCCTACCAGGGCTCTATTGGTAGTCTCCATACGTCGATTCATAGCTTCTACCACTGTATCAAGTTCCCTTCTGGTTATGTCCCCTTCTAGAGCATGGGTCCCACTCGGATTATTTATAGGAGAAGTATGAAGACCTTTTCCTATATTAATGATACTCCATCTTTTCCATTCTTCCTTTTGGGAGGAGTCATTATCTCAATTAGCTATTGGGTCCTCTTTGCAACCTTGTTAATGGATTTGTCTTTTAGACCTTAAGAATTTGTAGTGAAAGGAACATATCTTCTCCTTGGTTCAATGCCCAATGAAAGCACCAAATGTTAATACCAAAATTCGCGCTACCATCTGAATAATGTTAAAGCACCACTGCTCTTGGGGAAAACAACACATATATTATGAAATAAATGGAAAAAGAATGAAATTGAAAGTAGAAAGAAAGAACACAATGTTTATAGTGGCTCATTCATTAAGGAGGCCTACATCCACTTTGAATATCTTTATTGATTGATTCTCCATGCCTTTAATACAAACAATTTAATGATCTCCAAAGTAAAGGCTAAAGTATCACAAGTAATATGAACTATCGAAGTAGATCACAATAGTCAGCCTAGATGAAGAAGCCTTGCTGTTTTTCGAGTTTGCAATGGTTGAGGAGATGATTGGGAAAAGTTTCGATAGGTAGAATTCAGATCCCTTCTCTGTAGGGAGTCATCGGGAATTTATATGTGTTCAGACAAGAGTTGGGCCAAATCGCTTTGCCAAAATATCCAGTAGAACCTAGATGATTCTCTATGCCTTTTATATGTTTTGTTCACTTTATGCACTTACTAAAATCAACAATTATAATGCAAACTTGAAATTTTGATATTAGCGTTTGAAATCCAAAATTTCAAAAAATAAAAGATCAATTTTGTAAGGTCCAATGCTTTGAAAAAACTATATTGTACATACTTATCACAAAAAAAGCACCCGAGGATTATAAGTGTCATAAGCCAAAGAGGATAGACTGAACTTAATTTTTCTCAAGAGTTAAACGATATGTCGGGTTCTCCTAGAGTATATTCAGAATGAAATGAATTATATAAAAGAGTACATTTAAAACCTACGCTGCTAAAAATACTAAATTTGAAAAAAAAATCTAAATTTTTTGATATCTATTTGTTTTAATTAAAAATTAAAAAACTTTAAGATTACAAGTATAAAAATTCATTGTCTTTAAAATTATAATTTCAAACATTAAGAATTTTGCTAGTAATTGTGGAAATTTAAATTAAATTAATGTTTTAACAACTTGTTCTAGTACTCACTTTCTATTATTCAAAATATTATTAATTTAAAATTTAGTCATTTTAATAAAATTTATTTTAAAACCAATTGGTGCAGAGGGTGTTATTGTCAAAAATAACCATAATTGTCAATTCCAGTCTATGGTTTTTAAATGAAAACAAACAAGGCTACTAGTTCTATTTAGACACATGATATTGTTTATTAGTCTTCCCTCTTTAGAAATCTTTAAAAAAAACTCACGGATAAAATAAACTTGTATATCGTTCATTCATATTTTTACATCTCTCG
Source organism: Allium sativum (assembly GCA_030737875.1). Lineage (NCBI taxonomy): Eukaryota > Viridiplantae > Streptophyta > Magnoliopsida > Asparagales > Amaryllidaceae > Allium > Allium sativum. The sequence continues at coordinate 43,444,652 of CM060915.1, read as the reverse complement.
TTATTTTTTTTTCATTTTATATTCATCTTATCTAGTAAACCCTAAATTTAATTTTAGGCCCTCAAATCTTGTACTTAACTCGATGAATTGTGATGATGGTAATACCAACCTACCAAAATAAGAGGAGATAAAACTCAACTCATGGTATTTTGAGTTTTCCCCCTTTATATTTAAATTCATGCTTTGCAAAATAGGTAAATTAGGATTTTATGTTGCATGATTTTGCAAGGACATGTTTTCTACTATGAAATTATTTTATGGATTTATAAGGATGGGTATAAAGGAAAATTTTGATATTACGATATGTATCCTTAGCAAAAAATATTTATGTTGATCTTATTATTGTGAAGATTAAGGAAGGGGGAGGCTATTCACAACTTTTTCGATTTACATACAATTAGAAAACAACAAAATAACTAATTGTCCATATGTCTTGTGCATTGGCAAAAGCGAACGTATGTCAAGAGTTCAAAACTTGACATTTGCATTAAGTTGTTCGAAATGGTTAGCTAAACTGAGGTATATTATGATAGGCCATCTTGAATTTGCCCTCGTTTGTTATCAACGAAGTCGAATTTTATAGGTTTAAAAAAATCATCCTTAGCCATTAGTAAAGTTTTGTAAAAAAAACATGGTTAAAGAAATGGGTTAAATGTTGGCTATAGCTATGGATTAGAAGAACAAATGTAAGTAAATTAGGTTCTAACCTGAAGTGGTGGGTGATCCAATACATATATATCATATGGCCTACGGGACCACACATTCAAGGCAATTTTATATATAAAAATAATATATTTGTATCCACTTTACCAATATCACAAAAATTGTATATCGTATTCTTTATGTCATGAGTAATACACGCTAAATATTTTATTAAAAAAATTATTTTGCATACAAAATCACTGTACAAGGTTCCATTTACTAAATAAATATGCAGTGGGTATACTAGAAAATAATAAAATAAATGTCAGAAGCATCCTAAGGAACGATTCTTCTACAATACTACAATTACTATTATTGTCCCTAATTAAACAGTGACCATTGCAAATAAGCCTAAAAATAAACGATACCTAAATAAAATCTCTCTATTACAAAAATAATTTAATATCGATCGAAATGGTTAATTCGTCTTTTTACAAGGTAGTTACACGATGGACTATGATACCCTCTTTTGCACAGCTATTGAGGTGATAATCGAGAACGATGGTCGAATTGCTCCAGAGTCGAGAATGAATACATATATGAGGCTATGAGCAGTTGGGCTCCATTGGAAAGCACCCTTGAATTAGCTAAGTTTGGAAAAGACTAAGCTAAAGATGGGGTTGGTATTGATCCAGAACATAGAAAAGAACAAGGAATTTTGCTAAGTCAAGGGTTGGTATGGATAAGGAACATAAAATCAGAACTTCAAGAACACAGGGATCGGTAGTACTCTATGACATAAAATTTTAGAATTTGGATATCTGGATGAAACTACTTCAGCAACTCAAAATCCGAAAGCTAAATTAAGCGAGCCAACACACAAGAGCATAGACAAGTCGAAGGGGGGCCTACCCTAGGGGTTGCACCCAGTAGGGTGTGATACTCATGGGAACAAGGTGTGACCCCTAAGGGGTCGGTACTGACCCCTTTTATGTAGGGGAAATTGGGGCCCCATTTCTTAGGTTCGACTGTCCTGCCTTAGTAGGGCCTCCTTTCAACTTTTTAGGTCGATCCAACTTCATATCCTCAGCTATAGGTATACCACTATGGGCTCAGAAAAAGGGATCTTCCCTCCTCTTCGCTATGTGGAAGCTTTTACCACTCCCTGGAAACAACTTCATCTTCTACTCTCTTCGTTCATACAAACAACCAACTATACTTGCAATCAACGGTACAGAAAAAATCATTTTAAGTGGATTTATGTCAAATTTTGTCAAACCACTATTAAAATGTTGTCTTTTTTACTGCATTTATGATTATTCTATGTTATTTTTTGGTTGCAATCCATTATTCTCTAGATATTATTCTATGATTGCATCTTTTGGGGTGTTAGGTTCGGTTGATCGAAATCCAGTTTAAAATTATTAGCATGCCAAGAGAGGGATACTTGAATCTAAGGCTTAGGAATTCAAACTGAAGCTTAGAAAAGAAGAATTATGGCTAGGAGGAAAAAAGAACTGAAGCTCATATTGAGGAAGCACATAAGGAGGGAGCTAGGAGGCTTCCTATGGAGGAAATCCTTCCTTGTATTTAACGAGGAAGAATATGGATCATGTGGTGAATCAGCTACTGGATAGGCTAGTTATATAAGAGGATATTCTTAGACGGTAGGAAGAAATGATGGCTAGTTTCTTCCAAACGGATGGGACAAGCTGATAAAGCTGGAAATCAAGGCTTAGGCATTGGAAATGAAGTAGGAAACCATGGAAACAAGGCACAACAACCAAGACCAGCCTCCGTAATGGGACCAAAGGTCGGTGTCGACTCCATGCAAGGGGTTGGACCCGCCAACAAACATGGGGGTCCTTATTCAACGTTAAATAGTACCTGTGCAGCTTGGAATTTAAGATTCCAGCTAGGGAAAAACCCCACACGAGAATTGGCGATACCCTGAGTTTCAAGGGGATGCCTCCGGGTCAGGCTAATGCAGGCGCAATTTGGCCGGCAACTACTATAAAGCTTTAGGCAAGAGTTTCGAATGAAAATGGCGATCGTTTTTGAATGATAACAATGTTTTCGTTATGTTATCCGTCGGTCAATAAGACAGATTAATGAATAGGATGTTGATCCTACGCATCGAAGACCATCCAATCCAAACATCCAAAACTCGACCAGAGTTCAAATTACTAGTGTTGGATTCTTACGACAGGTGGAAAGATCCAATCATCCATCCTATGAGGTATATGCGACTCATGGAAGTATCGGGGGCATCAGATGAGGTGACGACAAAATGTTTCCCTATGTTTCTATCAGATATAGTTGTCTTGTGGTTTAGCCAACTGCACAATGGTATATTGGATGTAGGGCTGAGTTGACTGAGAAGTTCATTGATTAGTTCTGAGTTCACACTACTAGACCAAAAGATGTGATGACACTTACTGCTATCAAGCAGATGACTAATGAGATTCTATGGAAATTTCTTGAAAGATTCAATATGGTGGCCGCTTTTGTGGATCCATATAAGGTATTTGTGGTAGTTGTATTGAGAGTTTTGGATAATTCTGATTTTAAATATCTCTAGAAAGGGATTCTTCAAAAAGATCATGGAGAATTTCACAGTGAATCCGACAGGTTTCTAAGGTAAGAAGAAGTGAGGGCGGACCGCGAAGCCCTCGAAGTTAATGCTATTAAGAACAGAGGACCATCTAGTTCTAGGGTAGATAAAGGTAAATGAAAGACCATTGGATGGATATGCCCGATCAAATAGTAAATGGAGAGATCTGAAATTCTCTTTGTACACAGATATAAATGCAAGTTTGGAAAGGATATTCAAAGAGACTTGGTATCGCCTTCATTTCAAAGGTCGGTTACAAGGGAACTCAAGCATCAGGAAAGAAATTGTAGAAAACATTGTTTATTTCATGATATGGACAATCATGATTCGAACGAATGTATGGAAAAAGAAGAATATTTTTCAGAATGTGCTTAAGTTCCTAAGCACTCAGCAGTAGCTTTTACTTATAGATATGGTAATTACAAAGGTAATAAATGAACAAATGAAATTTACAAGGTAGCAATTGAGCTAACAAAATTTTCAAAGATTCATTGAACTTAATCTACATGTTGTAAAATGAACCTTAGCTTCTTGAAATGTGGAGATTTAATATTTCAGTTTCCAACACCTCCCTCAAGTTGGTGAATAATCCCAACTTGGACACGATTCTTTCAAAAGTTGGGCAGCTCAATCCTTTGGTGAAGATATCTGCAAGTTGACCTTGTAAAGGAATATAAGGAGTACAAATCATACCGCAATCAAGCTTCTCTTTGATAAATGCCAATCCACCTCAATATGTTTCGACCGATCATGTTGAACTGGATTGTGAGCTATAGTAATTGTTGACTTGTTATCACAATAAAGCTTTATATGTCCTTCCCATTAAATCTTCAAATCTTCAAAGATAATCTTCAGAAAAAGTAATATACAAATACCTTGTGCCATAGCTCGGAACTCAGCTTCAGTACTAAATTGGGGCACAACATTCTGCTTTTTGCTCCTCTAAGTCACAAGATTTCCACGAAGAAATGTACAATACTCTATGGTGGATCTTCGATCGGTAACCGATCCTGCATAATCAGCATTGGTATAAACTTCAAGAGCAGCATTCACATTCTTTTTAAATAAAATCCCTCTTCCTAGAGTTCCCTTAAGATAATGCAGAATCCTATAAGCTACATGTAAATGAACTTCCCTTGGATTGTGCATGAATTGACTAACCACACTTACAACAAATGCAATATCTGGGCTTGTATGGGAAAGGTAAATCAATCTCCCTACCAATCTTTGATACATTTTCTTATCCAACACTGCACTTTCTTCAACATTACCTAGCTTATGGCTCGGATCAATAGGACTGCCCATTTGTTTACAAGCTAGACGACCTGTTTCCATGAGCAAATTTATGATATACTTTTGTTAAGATATGAAAATTTCCACTTTTGAATGAGCCACCTCTATTCCTAAAAAATACTTCATCCTCCCAAGAGTTTTCATTTGAAACTCTTTTGCTAAATGTTGAGTTAAGGCTTGTTGTTCCTTACAATCATTTCCAGTCTCAATGATATCATTAACGTGTACCAACAACACTATCACTCCCCTGAAGCAGAGTGTTTAATAAACAGTGCATGATCGCCATTACTCTATTTGTACACTGAGACAGTCATAGCCTTAGTAAATTTTCCAAATCATGTCCGAGGGGATTGTTTCAACCCATATAATGCCTTTTGTAACTTACAAACATAATTGACATCAACATTTTTCTCATATCCGGGAAGAATCTCCGTATAAATTTCTTCTCAAGCTCTAGATGAAAGAATGCATTTTTTACATTTAGTTATTGTAAATTCCACTCGTAATTGGCAACAAGGGATAATATAACTCGAACTGTATTCATCTTTGCGACATATGCAAAGTTTCTAAATAATCAATCCCATAGGTTTGTGTGAAACCTTTGGCAACCGGCCTTGGTTTGTACCTCTCAACTGCCCCATCAGCGTTGTATTTTATTGTATACATCCACTTGCAACCAGCAGGTTTCTTTCCTTCTGGTAAAGGAATCGGCTGCCATGTTTTATTTTTCTCTAATGCCTTCACTTTTGTAACCATAACATGCTTCCAATTTTTATGGATAATGCCTCAAAAACATTAGTTGAAATTTGGATGGTATTTGAGTTTGCAAGAAAGGTTTTATGATTTTGATATTTTTTTTGAAATGAAATATAATTTGAGAGAGGATACAATGGCCTTTTTGTACATTCTCTAACCCCCTTTTGGATGGCAATTGGGAGGTCATGGTTATTTACACTTATTGGGGTTTCTGTTTTATTTTGTGTAGCTGAAATACTACTTGAAAAATCAGAATTTGTTACATATATTGAAGGACTAGGATTGGTCTCTTGAACATGTGTTGATTCAGATGGCCTTCGGTTTTCTTGTATACACCAAATTCTTTCTGAACTTGTCATTTTCAACCCTGTTTTCAACCAATATTTCATTGTTAAGTCTAATTATACCTACTACATCTCCAGATTCACTTCCAAATCCACCTTCAATCAATGCCTCATTTTCAGTTTCATTTCCAACCATTTCTCCTCTTGACTTAAGCTCACGAGAATTTATTTCAAGATAACAAAGAATAAAAGTTTCAAAATTATTATCTGTAATCTTCACTAAGATTCTCCCTCTAAAGATAAGTTTGAGTGAAATAGGCATGTCCTTTATGAAAGGTAACATCTCGAGGCATAAAGAATTTTCTTGATGGAGGGTGGTGGCACTTATACCCTTTCAGAGTATTAAAGTAACCAACAAAGACACATTTTAGAGCTCTAGGGTTAAGCTTTCCCCTGCCTTGACTATGCATATGAACAAATGAGACACATCCAAAGATCATGGTGCAAAATTATTAGTGGTAGAAATGTTTGGATAGAAGGACGAAAGAATGTCCATAGGACTTCTAGACTCCAACATTCTATAAGGTAGCAGATTAATGAGGTATGTCGCTGTGAGAACTGCTTCTCCCCAAAGATACCTTGGAACATTATTTTGAAACAACACTGCCTGAGTTTGGTCAAGGAGATGACCATTTTTTCTTCCTGTAATCCCATTATGTTGTGTTTTCACACACTCATGAATTATTCCTTCTTTTTCACAAAAAAGAGTAATGACATGATTGATGGACCCCTTTCCATTATCATATCTAATTCTTTTGATATTTGCACCAAATTGATTTTTTTATCATTGAGACAAATCTTGGGAGAACAGTGCTTACTTCATGCTTATTCTTAAGAAGGGAAAGCTAAATAACCCAGGTACAATAATCTATGAAAGTAATAAGCCATCGAGCCCCAAACACTTGGAATAGTGGATGGACCCCAAACATTGGTATGGACAAGGTGAAAAGGAAATGTGCACCTTTTATCATTCAGAGGAAAACGTACATGCTTATGTTTTCAATTTCACACACTTCACAATGAAGGTTCTCAATTTTTACTTTAAAAACAAAATTGTAAACATAATTTTGATAACTCCAAAAGAGGGGTGTCCAAATCGATAATGGAAAAGCAAAAAAATTATTTGCTTGTTAGAGTTGACTCTAAAATTAACGAGCAAGACAAGAGGTTTTTTTTGTAGAAAAAAGCTGATTTGGTTCTTCAAGATAGTAAAGGCCATTCCCTTCTCTAACATGTCCAATCGTCCTCCCCGTATCCTTTTCCTGAAATACACAATGGTTGTGGTTAAAGGTGACTCTACAAGATAAATCTTTAGTAAGTTTGTGTACATAGGCTGGGTTTTGGTCAGTTTTGGAACATGAAAAGCATTTTTTAAAATAATGGAAGGAGTTATTTGGATGTCTCCAATACCAGCCACTGTAACTATGGCATCATCAGCAGTGGAATTTTTTTTATTACTAGGACTAGGGTGATATGTGTAGAAGTACTTGAATGAAGGTGTCATATGGTCGGTAGCTTCGGAATCTAAGATCCAAAGAAAAGTAGAGAGTGTATTTGAGACATTAAACCCAAATGAAATGGGAAGCATACCCGAATGCGCAAATGTACAAGTACCTGTTGGTTTCTCCAAGCTATTGAGGAAACCCCTCAATCTTTCAATCTCTTCTTGGTTAAGGCTGTTTAATCCAGAATTACTTAAAGATTCTGCTTTGTTTTCTTCCATTTTTTAAGCAATACAAGTCTGGCCATTCTTGCGAGATACTCCTCCAAAAGGCATCCTTTCTGTCATCCTTCACGATTATGCGGTTTTCCATGCAACTTCCAATACTTCTCATGAGTATGTCTAGGCTTATTGCAGTAAGTACACCACAATTCACTTTTCTTTTCCACTTTTGCTTGTCCTCCACCTCTAAGACTTTCAGCTATCATGCTCGAACTTTCAACAGATGGAGTATCTAGCATCAAGTTTCTTCTACTCTCCTCGCTTCTTACAATGGCAACAACCTCATCTAAGGAAGGAACTCGTGGTTTTCCAAGAATTTGAATTCTTACATGATCAAATTCATGATTTAGTCCTATAAGAAAGTCATAAACTCTATATTATCCTTAAGAACTACTGAATCTGCTGCACGATAAGTTTTTATCACCCTATGGTGATCCAATCCCATCCAAAATGACTTCAAATTGTTGGCATATTCTTTAACAGATTTATTTCCTTTCTTAACAGCAATCGTTTTCACCTTCACATCATAAACTTAGGAAGCATCTTTAGCCTTTGAATAGGTTTCCTCTATTGCATACCAAATTTCCTTTGTAGTGCTAAGAAACATGCAAGTATCACTAATCTGTGCCACACCATAATACTTGAGTCTTCCTCAACCCATTCGGTAAAAGTTGTATCTTCCTCTTCTGGTCCAGTACCCGTTAAGTGACTGAGTTTACCTTTTCCTTTTAACACAGTACGAATAAGTTAAGCCCACTTCAAATATATTTTTCCATTTAGCCTATAGGCAGGATAGATGCTCTGTAATTCCTTAGACATATTTTCCTGGATTTGAGAGCTTCCACCTTTAGCAAATGGGTTTACAGTCTCCTCCTTCATAGATAGGTGGTTGACAGTGTACAAACAATGCCTAAATGTGTATGGACAATGTTAAATTGAAAGAACTTGACGGCAAGTAGTGCCCAGTTCGGATTTGAGGTTTCTGACAGCAAAAAATGCCCGTTCGGATTTTGTTGTTTATGGAAGCAGAGTCCCCTAAACTAAGAGCTCTGATACCATGTGGAAAAAGAAGAATATTTTTTAATGTGCTTAAGTTCTTGAGCACTCATCAATAGCTTTGACTTATAGACATGGTAATTACAAAGGTAATAAATGAACATATGCAATTTACAAGGTAGTAAATAAGCTAACACAATTTCCTAAGATTCATTGAACTTAATCTTCATGTTGTAAAATGAACCTTAGCTCCTTGGAAAAGTGAAGAATTAATATATTTCAATTTCTAATAGAATGTCAACATTCAAATGATATAATGGAGGAGCACATCAGGAGCGCATAATTGGCACAATATGTATAGAACAGGATCACAGCGATAGAACAGGAGCATGTCAGCCGCATGGGATAGAAGCGAGCCTGGGCCTAGTCCACATGGAAGAACCATCATTAACTGATGATTTGGATCGGAATTCAGATAATAAAACGGATAAGCCATTTACATGTGTACGGAAGCCAGAGAGATCTCTAAGCATGCACTACAAAATGATGAACCGTTAGATATTTACGTAGCTTTTCTCAATATATTTTTAATAAAAATGGCTAATCCACTTACACATGTACAAAACTAGGATTTAGTTCTTAGGCACGCTCTAAGAAGGCGATGAACCATGAGTTTTCTTTTTAGATTGTAAGTAAACTTTGGTTTTTAGATTTTAATAAAGCCACTTTTCGAGCATGGGTTATGCTTGTGAACTATGAAATCAAAAATTGGATTTATACTTTAATCACACTCATCAAGTACAAATTGTATTTAGCAAGGCTCGGATCGTCTTGATCACGAGGCCCCATGATTGATCGTCCGATATGGATTATGCTCGTTAAGGGGTAGGTCGTTTTGTCAGGACTTAGCAAAGTTGTCTACTGAGGTCGCCAAGCATGAATTACGCTTGGTAAGGTTTAGGACGTTTTGTCAGGACTAGGCAAAGCCGCTTGACCGGTTTTCAAGTATGGATTATGGTTGGCAAGTTTCGGACCATACGGATAATAAGGCTGCCTGATCAGTCGTCAAGTATGAATTAAACCTAACAAGGTTTGGATCATCCCGAAAATGGGACCATCTGATCTGCCTTGAGTATGTGCAATGCCGGCAAGAGCCCGAGGACGCTAGGATCGTCAAGTGTGGATTATGTTTGGCTTAAGAAGACTTAGGTCCTCAGATATGGACTATGCTTCGTAAGAGCCCGGGGAGGTTAGGATTACCAAGCTTGGACAATGCAATGCGAGGACAATCGAGTGTGGATTGCACTTGACAAGAAAAGCTACAATCATTGGGCATGGACTATGCTCGGAAAGGATTTGGAGAGACTAAAAATAAACCTGATGATATCGCGGATATCAAGCATCAACGTGGATTGGTCGTGCATATCAAAATTGGCTCGAGCAAAGCCATTAATATTAGCTCGGTACAGTTGCTGGATATGAAAACAATCTAGCAAGATTGTGGACTTGACTATTAGCTTTGAACAGCCATGGAACTTTAAAGCAATTCGGCGAAATCATGTAGGTCACAACGGCTTGGCATAGGTGCAGAACTCATGAACGATCCGAAGAGATTGCGAATATCGAATTCTACAAAATGTATCTTCCTTAACAGGATATGTTTTGGGGGACAAATGTTAATCTTTCTTTGTATAAGGTCATTGCACAGTAACACAAATACTCCCCTTTTACACAGCTATCGAGGTGACAGCCCGTAAAGATGGCAGAATCACTCTAGAATCGAGCACAAACACAAATTTGAGACTATGAATAAGGGACGTATACCATGAAATCTGCTAAGTCTTGAAGACTTCGCAAAGGGCATGGATCAATATACATCTGAAGCAGAGAACATAACCAAGAATCTGACTAAGTTAGGAGCTGGTATGGATCCAAAGCACATAATCAGAACTTGTATAAGACAAGATCGATACTACGCCAAGCATAAAATTTTAGACAAATCTCAATGAAACTACATCAACAACCCAAAATTCAAAAGCCAAAACAAACAGGCAAACACATAAGAGCAAGGACAAATCTCAATGAAACTACATCAATAACCACGCCGGGGATCGCCGGGTGCAACCCCCAAGGGTCGATACCGACCCCTCTATAAAGGTCGGGATCATTCCCTCTTACATGGGGCTACCGGGCCTCCCTTTTAGGGATTGATCGTCCTGCCTTGATAGAATCTCAATGGCTTATTGGGTCGATCCGACTTCATCGTCTCAAGTATAAATGGACCTCAAAGGCTCAGAAAAAGGAATCTTTTCTCATTTTTCCACACAGAAGCTCTGTCATTCCTTGAAGGCAACTTCATTTTCTACTATTTTCGTTCACACAAACAACAAATAGTACTTTTAATCAACAATATAAAAAAAAGATTACTTCAAATGGACGTGGATCAAAATCTACCCAACCTCGAATTATTGTCTTTTTTACTGCTCTTCTTTGTTCAAATATTGTTCTATGATTGCGTCTTTGAAGTGGTGGGACTCAGTTGACCAAAATCTAGTAGAATAAAAATAAAATCAAAGGATCTATTTTTATTTCAAACACTGAAGTTATGCATCCCGTCTATTTAATTACAAATTACATAGCATCCCCCACAACACGCTATCCTATTGCCACCATCATCACTAGGACAACCAATTTACTATCTTGATGGATTTACCTTACCTAAAACCATATAAAAGCTATTAGGGCTGGACATTTTTACTATATTACCACTTACCGCCATTACCAACCGCTACCAATTAAAATGGTACCGAAGAAGTTGGTAACTAATTTGTTTGGTACGGTTTGTTGAACCGCATGAAATTATACGGCATGGTAATGGTAATTAACTGTTAAATACGGTAATTAACATACCTACCATACATCGTCGCACACATATACATACGTATATACACATGTGTACATATAATATTTAGATTATTTAACACCGCGTTTAAAGTAGATTAATTAAATAAAAAATATAACACAATACTATTATGTTATTAAAGTGATTGCAATTCTTATTGTGTATTTTTTATTTATAATATGATTATATACAATATTTTAGCTTCTTGCCTACACAAAATAGAAGTGATAAATAAACATATAATGGAAAATAACAACTTCTTGTATATATTCTTTTAGCATGAAAATTTGTAAAAAAAAATAAAAATAGATATCAAACTTGCAAGCGGCAAAAAGTAATTACCGACCTCTGCCAAGCATTACCAACCAAAACCGAATCATCGGTTTTGCCGATTACTTTGGTTGGTAATGGTACAAATTTTCTATTACCATATATATTGGTATGGTAATGGTTTTGAATAAGAATTTTCGGTACCGAACCGATTTCAACCCTGAAAGCTATATTGAAAAACTATTAGTTTATCCATCCATTACTTTTCATTCTCTTATATTTACAGTGTACACCATATTTTATTAGTTTGTCCATGTCTTATAATAACATGATTGCATGGCCACATCAACAACTTCAAAATCCCTCATTGCATTGTTTTGGTGATCATCATCTGTTAATTTATTATTTAGCTACACGTTTGTGATGCTTGTTTATATCTTCATCTTATATAAGTGGTATTACAAAAAATCAGTAAATGAAAGAGACTTTCCAATTTAATTTGAATGCGCAACAAGAGAGGAACGCACAGGCTGAACCTGCCGCATTTGTTTTAGGATAACAGTCGAGAGATGCTATCATTGTATTTAATATTAATTGGCATTTGTTTCAGGATAACGATCGAAGACGTGAGTCCTAGGGCTGTCAATGGGTAGTGTCGGGTCGGATTCGGGTCGGATCAAGTCGGGTTCGGGTTGATTTATAAGCTGGTCGGGTCAACCCGTTTATTAAATGGGTCATATTTTTCCAATCATAACCCAACCCGTTTATAAACGGGTTGACCCAACCCGACCCGTGCAACTCATTTAACTAAATAGGTCGTGTCGAGCCGTATTGGGTCGGGTTTACCCGTTGACCCATTGATAGATATTGCCTACTAATATAAGCAACAAAAGAGCCAAATCACCAACATGCACACTGTTATATAATCATCAACAGACAACAAGTTGCAAAGTCACCAACAGACTACACATATATAAAGCATGAAATTATCATATCCAAAAATCATTTTTCATACATAAGTATATATTCTCATACTGCATAAATTAAAGACTACCAGTATGGAAGAGATATAGTTGTTATAAGTAAAATATAACTAACATACAAGAACAAATTAGTAAAATATAACACATTACATATACGAGCATACTAATTACAGCATACATAAAAGGTTAACACTAATAATATACATAAAAGACTAACAATATGAAAGAGATACAACATATAATCGGGTTTGGCGGATCAAAATCGGGTTAGCGGATCAATCCTGAACCCACCCGTTTATAAACGAGTCAAATTCGGGTGAAAATGACCCGCTAACTAAACGGGTCGAGTTAACCTACTAATTTCTGTGTAGGTTTCGGATCAGATCACGGGTCGTGTAGGAAATTGACAGCCCTTAGTGGGTATAGCTGGAATTGTATGCTTTAACACCACATTTATCAGTCAGTCCCTTAGTGGATTAACTTGTAAAAATCAGATCGTGGATTAACTAACAAATATTTCGAATGTAGATAAAGTTTACTGTACAAAAGAGAAAAAAACATAATTTTGAGCTACAAGCTCAAGTAAAAGTGTAAAACCAGTGAAGGCAAACTAATAACTGCAACTGCAACAACCCAAATCTCTGCCTTCAGAAGAAAAAAGCTTTAGGTACCTTATTCATTTTCATTAATTAATCAAAAGAAACCATCTTTTGTTTAAATACCCATAATAGACATAATCTCCAAAATAACAAATAAAAAAGATAACATCTACTGATTGTACTACCATCCTCAATGACTCTTATATTATGTACTTATAAGAAAGCCAACTAAAAACTAGTAAATTTTCTGATTCTGTCCTTGTTACGATCTCTATTAGTAAACAAACACCTTTTGCACAATCACCTAAAAAACCCCTAATAATATAATATCATAATTGAGCTTTTTTATCAACAGAAATTCATCCTCTCGTCTATTTCGCTGATCATATGAGACTCCGGGCCACTTGACATTGCAGCAAATGCATGCCCGTTGCTTTTGATTTCGGAATCATTAACATCACTCTGCTGTAAAAACATGATTTTATAGAGATTGTTAAGCATGCAAAACTTAATATTCTAAAGGATTTCTGCAAATATATGTCACTGCTCAAAACTAACAAGTACAAACCAGTTTCAAAACATATTATAAATATAGTTCTGTTTTTTGTCATAGATTAATTCAGTATTCTCAGGGCCAATTTTGAAATTGTACCATGAAGAAATGTTTTTGTTCATTTTTTTTTCCTTGATTAGTTCTCTCGTTTTGCATAGTCGAAAGTAGGCCCCAAAAAAGTTCCAATAATATTGTTTGCAGTATGGATTTTGCAAAGGAACAGTGAAGGGTTTATTGAATCAGCGACAACATTGCAAAAACATACCTATACACCTAAATAGGTTTTATACACAAGTCCCCCAAAAAAAAGGAAAAGAAAACATTAACTGCAATCAATTGGCTCACTTGGGAACTTGTTGCAAGAATGGACCTAGTTTCCATGTAGTTGGAATTTTGGATATGCACACTTCACATCCTAAGAAGTGCGAATTGTGCAATTTCTAACCACTTGAAAAATATATTTCTATATATAAGTCTTCATTCAAAATCATTCAAGCTTATTTTTGCAGTTAGTTTTTTATAAACGATTATATATAACATTTGTCCTCGAATAGGGTTAACAGAGTTTAACATTTCCCGGTTCAATTACCTGCATAATGGGGTTAACAGAGTTCTCGCAGTTAGTAACTTCCTCAAATGGCACGATATCAGCGCCCTGTGCTGCAGTCATTGAGGAATGAGGAAGATTTTTTAATTGTCCCTGATGACGAATGCACAAAAAGGTAAAAGTCAGTAGTGCTGCTTAAGAATCCAAGCAGCAGGACTATGTTTGAGCTGAATAAATTCCAATTTTTTTTATTATTTAATCAGTTTGGTCCACTTCATACGAAAAACAACAAACATTGCCCACTTTGAAAACAAATTACAAACACGGACCATTTTTCCTTATGTTGACACCTACTTGCATATGCTTATTAATTTTCCAGAATTTTTACATTGGTGTAATTTCAAACTCACCAATTGTTTTTTTTTTTTTTTTTTTTTTTAGTGAACACTCCTCACACTGCCATCTTACCTAATATTATTTTTCTTCCAAGTCACATTAATGTTTTTTGAGGAGTATATCTCAAAATATTATTGAAACGTCTAACCTTTAAATATGGAATCAATCAATTATTTCGATCTCACATTGTGCCAGCAAGCAAACACAATCATTCAAAGGCTAACCAATCAATCAAACCAACCAAACCAATTACATTAATTCAATTGATTTTGGCTTTCAAAATATAGGCAAAGTTGGTTCGGTACATCTTTGTTGAATGGTCATTTTGATTTTATTATTTTTCGTTGTTTTCAAAATGGCAAGTGCAAAAATTGACGATAGGATCTAAAGTATTTAATGCTGAAGTAGTTCTGGTTACTATTTTTTTCAATATTTGAAATGCACATAAATGAAGATATCAACCTTGTTTGCCCACATAAGTCCACAGGCATTGCATAACGTCCTTGGACCATTCGGACCCCTTCGCATCATTGGGGTTGAATCTTTACTTGTTCCGCAATGCTGGCAACTGTAATATAAAATAGATAGCAGCACCTAAGAGAAAAAGTCACACATTCTACAATAACCAATTTGAAACAATGTTTCATAACCACACTGCTAAGAACAAAGTTTTAATATTACAGCAGGTGCTATGCTATGATCATGACTTCAACTTACAAGCTTAAACCTGGATCCTCTTGTGAAATGATTTGTGAAGACTGCCCATCAGCAAATGAAGTTTCTTGAGAACTGGTCTTCGATGAAGCAAATTGACCTCTATGCCGCTTCATCCTACATAAATGTTGAAAAAACATACAAAACCATACCAAGCATGAAACATTGAATTCTCCATTCAATTAGAGTAAACATTTCTAAAGGGCATACACAACTTTAGGAGAAACGGCTGAAAATCTGATCAAATTACATACATACACGTATGATATGGCTCCTACTTATGCAAAGAAAATCACTCTTTTAACAGACCGGGATTCAGCTGCCACCCCTTTTAAGTTTAGGACAGGGTGGCATTAAAAAATCCATTACATTTCGAGTACAAGAACCATGGTGTCGAAGAGTGCTCGAGAACTGAAATAATGAAGTTACTAATCGAGTAAGGGTATGTCATAGGGACCATTATGCAATTTGATGTCATTTTCAAAAAAAAAACTCTTGTGGCTGAATCGTGTTTGAAAAAAAAAATGTAGGTTTGCTGGTTTTTGTTCATATCAAGATTTGAAACACATATGACATGGCTCCTACTTATGCAAAGAAAATCACTCTTTTAACAGACCGGGATTCAGCTGCCACCCCTTTTAAGTCTAGGACAGGGCATTATAAAAATCCATTACATTTCGAGTACAAGAGCCGTGGTGTCGAAGAGCGCTCGAGAACTGAAATAATGAAGTTACTAATCGAGTAAGGGTATGTCATACGGACCATTATGCAATTTAATTATGTTTTTGTTACACTCAACTCTTGTGAATGAATCGTGTTTGAAAAAAAAATGTAAGTTTGCTGGTTTTTGTTCATATCAAGATTTGAAAACTCATGTTCGGTCATTTGAGTTTCTATTTGTTTGAATTATTTTTATCTCGGTCTACTTCCAGAAATTTCGGGCTCCGCTTTGGATGGAGGATATAATTATATAAGTGCAAAAGAAAAAAAAAAGGACCTTATTGGAGGCAATCATAAAGGTCGTATAAACACGGTTGAATATGAGAAAGTGCATCAAAGCTTAGTTTTGTGAGCAACAAAAGTATATAGTAGCAAAAGGATTTAAAATGTTGTACGAATTTTAAAATAGTATTGAAGGAGAGTAAATACACCTAGCATAATATTCTAGTCTGACAAGTGTTATATTAGAAAGTAACATTCAAGCTAATAAGACAGTTATATTGGGGTGGAAGTTACGTGTTTTAAAGAGACTGAACGTGTTTTAACAGTAAATAAATAAAAGACTTAATAAAATGACTGAATGTGTTTTAATAGTAAAGAAAATTAAAGTCACTTTTCCTTGAAAATTGGTAAATTTGTGTCAAGGAGAATCAAACTGAACCTTTAGATCCATACTTTAAAACCTTACCGCTAAGCTAATGGTCCTTGACAAAATATAGCTATTCCAAAATAAAGCTTACGGTTAAACTAAAATGCGGAAGCAATATTAAAGCTCAAAGAGCACCCTAGAGAAACATGACGTGGTTTATAGAATAACTCCTATCTGATAGATATATGAGAGCTAATGGTCAGAAACGTGGATAAAGGAGCGGGAGAGGGGTTTTTTGGGGGGGGGGGGGGTATAAAGTAAGGATAGAAGTCGATTTATGGGATTTATGTTTGACCACTTTACAAACATGTCGGCCAACAAACGGACAAAAAAACATCAAGCAGTTCAAATGAATACGATTTTGTGTATTTTTTTCTTGTACCAACTCAGAATCAATCATGGATAGAAGTTTTGTGTCTTACACTTGAATGAAGATTGAATGCTAACACAGAATTAACACCGCTATGAAGAATACCAATTGATTAAAAATAAGTACCAAGGTCAAATGCACTAGTGTGGGTGGGTGAGTCTGCGTGTGTGTGTTATATATGATGCTAAAATACTTGTAGGTATTAGCTATTAGTTTGATTGCTAAAAAGATACTAAAAAAATTACAATGTTTGTATATAAACTAAGCAACACACTGCTACTGGCATACAAAAATAAGGATAGCACACGATTATCTCAATTAATAAGACTTGTAAATTTGCTATGTATGTATGCATATAGCATAAGCATACACGTAAAATAATAATACCTACTGAAGTAATTTTTTGATCTTCATAATTAGGGAAGAAAACTAATTTCAATTCAACCATGATTGTAAAACAGCGAAATTACTCTGTAGTTTGATTAAAAAAAACGCAAATCTAATTTCATTCAACCATGATTGTGAAACAATGAAACAACTACGCAAAACTGTTATAGATACATAATTGCATACGTTGGCGTCTATGTGTGTGTATGCATATATGTGTGTATATAACAAACAACAATTTCAAGAGTTGTCTTTAACTTTACTATAAATTAATAAAGAAACCGATTTCATATAAATGATGCCTACTTGAAATAACGTCTTCAGAGCTTAGACTCTACTACCTCAATTTATTTCTATGTTAATTGCAACAAATATGCAACATTTCTACATTTCAACTAGCAATTACGTCACTGCGTATTATTTAAATTTGACTATTATGTTTCATTAATTATACATTTGTTTTTGCATTATCATAAATAAGTGTTCCCTATTTACCAATTTAGCTATCTCCATATAACTAGCTCCACAATTTTCAACAAAATATGCATGTAAATAGTAAGTATAATTTATGTAAATATCAGTTAAAATATATAATCCAGAATGAAATGTTCAAAAATTAATAGCTAAAATACTTGTGGAAAGCATATTTACCAATATACGGGCTAATTTTTCACAACTGTCATATTATTTGATCAACCATATCTCAGTTTGAGCATAACACTTAACATAGTCCTCTCGTGTAAATCAAATAGTCTAATAATGTAGTTGATTCCTGTAACACCCCTAAGTCCCACATCGTGGAAGCCTGTGTGAAGTGGTTACTTATATAGTAGAGCTCATCTCTTACTAACGCCGAGGCCTTTTGAGGAACAAAACCCCACACCTATACGGTGGCTAAGTTGGGGACAATATCTTGCGTGAACGGAGGTGCGGGCTGTTACAGTGGTATCAAAGCCAATACCCAACCGGAATTGTGGCTCCTGTGTGGATCACAGCGCCTGGGTGAGGTGTTTGTGAGCCAACGGGGACGTTGGGCTCTGTAGGAGGGGAGAATGTAACACCCCTAAGTCCCACATCGTGGAAGCCTGTGTGAAGTGGGTACTTATATAGTAGAGCTCATCTCTTACTAACGCCGAGACTTTTTTGAGGAACAAAACCCCACACTATACGGTGGCTAAGTTGGGGACAATATCTTGCGTGAACGGAGATGCGGGCTGTTACAATTCCTGACTATCATTGCATATAATTACCTTTTTTTTTCATTATATGTATCAGCATTATGTTTACAATTTGTTTTTACCATCTTTATCATATGATTATTAAATAAAGATCATATTAATGTTAATATGATATTAATATTATTTCCTCTTCATTGAAAATGGCATACGACTCAGTGCATTATTTTATCAACAAGTTTCCACCATATTGTAAAAAAACAAATATAATTAAATCTTAGTATGGTATTATCTAAAAGTTGATGGAAATGAAAATTTTAGTAGTTCTTTCAAAATAACAGTATCGGCATATTTTTTGGAAGTCTTTTAATTTATTTACTGCTTTTCATGTTCCCCGTGTAATTCTAGTTTGCATAGCATACAGACAATGCATACACACAATAATGTAACCATAATCGGCATTATGTTAACAATTTGTTTATACCATTTCTGCCATATGAATGCTAAATAAAAGATCAATTGATTTCAATGTGATTTTATAATTTTGATATTAATAAATTGTTTTTCATTTGAGATGACACACAACGTTGTGTATATTCTTTAACTGTTGACGTATGCATTTATTTACATCTCTAATGCATTAGAACGAATGGTGAAAAAGCGTATTCAACTGGTTTCCATGTATTACGATAAAACTATCATAATAGAATCTTACAAAACAAATAATATTGTACTACCAACAAAAATCATGGAAAATAAATTTTAGTAATTGTTTCAAAATAACACTATACCAGGATATGTTTTAGAGTCCTAATTTATTTACATTTTTTAATATTCGTCGTGTACTTTTATTGCATACGGACATTTACCTTTTTTATGTTCCTCATGTAATTTTGGTTGCATACAGGCAATGCAGAATAATACAAACATAATCAGGAAAAACCTATTATTATCATGTTTTTTCTTTGAAGAAAAGATTGATGACATGATTAAGAGGTTGCTAACAACCGTGACATCGTGTGGATAACACACTAATGTTTTAAGATTAACAATTAGGTTACACAAAGACAGACTTGACTCCAAGACGTCTTTATTAATATATGATAGATCAAACTGCATGGCCCATACAAGGATCGCCAGAAACTATTAACACCAATTTGGCAAGTTTAAGATGGTAATAAAAAATTATAAAGATAATTACTCGAGGCCAAGGTAAAAACAACGTGGCCAGAACTAGTGTAGTCAAGGCGAAAAAGCCCCAAAAGGCCCCAGGCTGGCACCTAGCACTTTTTTGGGCGCCTTGAGCATGACTTTTGCTGTTTTACAGCAAAAAAAAACTGCACTTAAAAAATGGCATAAAACTCCATTTTTGGCTTTTAAAAGTGTATATAAATGCAATATTGAGATTAAACAAACTGCATTTGTCCAAAACTTCCAAAAAACCTGCTTTTGTTCCAAAAAAATTCTGCATTTGTTTAAAAAAAAAACTTGTGTTTTATAAAAAAACTGCACTGCACTTGTTTTAAAAAAAACTGCTCTGTTTTTTTTTTAAAAAAAAAAACTGCATTTGTTAAAACTTAAAAAAAAAAAAAAAATGTTCAAAACAAAAATCTGCATTTGTTCCAAAAAAAACTGCATTTGTTCAAAACTTCAAAAAAAAAAACTGCATTTTTTTATTAATAAAATCTGCATTTGTTAAAAAAAACATTTGTTTAAAAAAAACGCATTTCTTCAACAAAAAAATAACATGGCACTTACGCTTGTTTAAAGAAAACAGCTGATGTTCAACGAAATGAAAAAAAAACAAAAAATCTTACAGAAGAACCTAAACGAAGAGCGCTTTTTTAGGGCTTCGGCGCCTCGAGCACGGCTGGCACTTCGATGGCCAGAAAAGCCCTAGGCGAGCGCCTTGACTACACTGGCCAGAACACACTTTTTATTTAATAAGATAAGTAAATTCCATAGAATCCAAAAAATATCAAAATTGTGTTGGTAAAGAGTGCGAGCATCATGAAGAAATATGGTTTAACACTATTGTCGATTGCATAGCATTGCAGAAAATAATATGATAAGAGAAAAAAATACAACTGAATAAAAAGATGTGATATTGATAATAGACAAAAGATGAGAAAAATGCTTATGAAAGTAGATTATGTTTTAAAGCCAGCAGACATTCATAAGATAGTGATGGTGTAAATATGAATATGAATATCAATTTTAAAAAAAACATTGAAGTGAATGTAAATAAAGTTTATTAGAGTATGCAAAAAAAATCTGCAGCCTCATTTGATATCACATTTGAGGTCATGTATTGAAGATTTGTGAAACAGATCTTCAAACCTAAAACAAATCTCATTTGACAATCCTGACTAAAACCAATAATCAAAATTGGATAAGCTTTTTTTAACCAAAAAAGTATCCCCCCCCCCCCCCCCAAAAAAAAAAAAATTCAGAAAGCTTTGATCATCCAAAAATTTCATCCATGTTTCCATAAATGGTTTCTTTTTTTATAAATTAGGACACAAAGTTCATCGTGGAATAGAAAATCAAAATGATCATTTTTATTCAAATGTTTGAAAAATGTGTAAAAAAAAGCTAAATTTTCATTTAACCAAAAAAAAAAAAACTATATTCAAACCTTATTATTCTCTTGTTACGTTTTTGATTCATACACAGTATATTTTAATGAAATTAAGCAGCATATGAGTTTTTTTAGACAGTACTTGAAAATGCAAGATTTTACATTTAAAAACGTGAACCTCTCACGGCGAACATCAATTTGGAAAATGGAGTGATAAACAAGAATCCAATTAGCAAATATTTATGCTAGCAAGTTAACCAAATCTGGTTCACAAAAGTGAATTGTAAAATGAGAATTTCCATACCTGTTAGCAACATCTTTTCTGACTTCATACAATACCTTCTTCTCGAAAGACAGGTTTTTCCTTTTCTCCCGATATCTCATTAAAGAAGCTGCTCTTTGAGGATTGCTCCACGAACGAGGATAGTCATTTGCAAGCTAGTAAAAAAAAAACATATGCATGGGAATTCAGTTATTTTATATATTAAATTAGATGATATACAAATGAATGTAGGTACCCTCTGATTTGGTAATCCGTGACCAACCCCAGCTGGTAATTCTTGACCACCCAAGAGCAACAGAACTGCTTGTACCTTTAGTATAAATAACATACCAGAAAACTTTATACTCGAAAATAGATAAAACAGCATGTTCGGCAGTTATCTTGCCAAATGATAGTACAAGTGAAAAAACATATTCATCCCCTTGTAACCTTTGTCTGTAATCAGATAAACTGATAAAGTTAAAGAAGACTTTTATGGCACCAGAAAAATTAAACATGCGTTCAAAGGCCATAGTATACTTCAATCAATCCTTAGCAAGATTACAAAACCATCGACCGTACAACCCAGATTGTTATTTGACACAGATCGCAATCTCCCTAGTCTAATATTCAAAGATCGCAACCCGTATAAATCACACCATCCAACATCAAATCAAAAACTGATGTTCTGTACTGAATTGCAATATCAATTCAAACATCGAATTGAATGCTTTTTTTTAAATCTGAAACGACTATTTCCTTGAAACTGGAGGGAAAAAATCATTAAACCATTGAAGATGAAGCATCGCAACACGTGGAAACATGAGAAAAGTTCTCTAGAAAATTCAACTACAGCGCTATAAAAAAAAATCAACTAGAGCGCTATAGAAAACATGCATCAAAAAAGCTAAGGCAGAAAAAAAATAAAAAGTAAAAGTGCATTGGATTGAAGCATCAAAGGTAAATGTTGATAAATTTTCTTATTTCTAGTGTTTGAGGTTTTTTTCCCCTCCCCTATTATGAACTAATGAAGAAGACTTTGAGTTAATTTCCAAGTTCTGAACAATTTGATTTACTAAACAGCTTGCCACGATATGGTGTACATAATGGTTTTGAATTTTCAACTACGACTTGCTACATACTAAGCTATTCCAACTTGATAAGTTAAATATGCACGTTGTTTGATTGGTACTTGTGTGAACTTACATCAGAACTTGTATATAGTCTAACCATATTGAAGGATCTTGTATGTTAGTTCGAAAAATATTTGTCTGGTTAATTTACAACAGCTTTAAATGATTTAAAGCTTCCAACTTTGAGGTCAACTGAACCCAGAGTTTTTAGTTTGTATTTATTGCTTACTCAAGACGCTATTAGCATATGTAACTAGCCTTTTTTGGGTTAAGTTGCTCTTATTTTATTTACTCTAATGTGCTTATTACTTTTATCTTGTGGTTTGTAGATGACTATAATAGACATTACATAGGACCAGAATAAACCCTGCCGACGAAGTATACAAAAGAGCTAATAATGTGATTATTGTTTAAATGCAGCAAGCAATGTCTTTAAACATCACTTAGCTCAAACATCTGATAATGGTACTCAAGGAAGCAACCACGCTTTATAAAAATATGTTTAAAAAGTTGACTAAATGGTAACGGTAATGAAGTGGATGAACTTGACGGTGACAAAGATCAAAACAAATAAATAAAGGAAATGAGTTGCTTAATATGAGTTTTAAGACAACAATAAAAATCTGAATGCTATGTGAATAGAAGATGCTTATTGACAATTTATCATCCAACTTATGTAGATGTGTTACCTCTACTCATACTGAAAAATCTCTACTTTGGTATTATCATGGCAGCATTGCTGCTTATGGAAAGGGTTTAAAGGTCTCCAGCTACCATAGGTCCAAGAGACCAGAATCTCTTTTTTTTTGGGGGGGGGGGGGGGAGGGGGGTTAAAGTGGATAATGTGAGAGAAGTTGGAGAAATACAAACTAGAACGGCAAAGGATGGGTCTATTATACGTTCAGAAAATGTGTTGAATTATACCTCCTCTTTTCATTTTAGAATATGTAACCACTGTTTCAAATCTCGCAAATATCGCCCAACATCTCCTCCGAGATCTCGTTTTGGGCTCCTTCCGAAACGAAACAGCAAATATCGCTCTAAATCTTCTTTTGAATATATTGCCCGAGATATTACAATATCAAACGATATATCGACCAAGACGAAATACTAAAATATCGTCCGAGATCTTAGTTTTTTTGGGTTAAATTTTAAATCTGTGGTTGAACTAGAACAATAATTAAAAAACTCAAATTTACATATGATAATCTTTTGTTATTTTACATTTTGCATGTTAAGTGACCATATTGTATGTACATATATGTTCTACAATGCTTATGATTTCCATATTCGGCTTTTTTACATGCATGTTACCTATAAAATTATGTACTTTATGGTCTATTATGCTGAATTTTTCAATATTTTTATCCTTTTAATGTTTTATGTCTAACAATATTTCTATTTAAAGCGTATTATGATTTAGAGTATGAATGATCTTTCGCAAAATAAAGAATAATAAGTTATTTTGCAATTAAATTCTATTGGGACACAATAAAAAAACACAAAATAAAAGCGTTGGAGCCGTCAGATGCTTCAAATCAAACCCGTTAATCTAAAAGTCATTGCTTGTTTTTCTCATCACGTCTCCTCCTTTCCGGCGCTAACGCTGTCTACTTCCTTCTCTCTAACAACGAAAGAAAACCTGAAACTCTCGTTCCAGAAATACTATAAGAAAAACAAGCCTGCTGTTTCAACTGCCTTGATAATATAACTCTGCATGAATATTTCAAGAGCCATTATAGTATAATCTTGGACGACTGTTGATCTACAGTAAGCGGCTCACAATAATAAATCAGTCAGTTCCTAACTTCATTTTTCTCTTGATTAATACATACCTATTTTTCTCATTTGTTTTTGTATATGATAATTTGTTGTCCTAATCTTACCACTTCATGTGTTTAAATTAGCACTGCATATTCAGGTTATTCTACTACGCCTGCAATATAGTCTGCAAAATGTAAATTGTATTCAAATTAGCTTTTGTACATGTATGTCGGAAATGATTTCACTGCTGAACATAGTGTTTTGTACTCGAATTACTGACAAAATGTACATGTATGATTTGGAAATTACTGACAAAATGCTTGCAAACTGGAACATCAAATGTAATAACATTTGTACGAAAAAAAACAATTTTTTTTACATTTCACTATGCTAACGAGTAAGAAACATGTTCAAATTTCATCCTCCCATCTTCTGATGACATTGACCATTATAAACATACATCAACCAACGAAATTGTCAGTTTCATTGTCTTATTCGCAATGATATGTAGTATACTCTAACTGTCCATTTCATTGATCTACCAGCAGAGAAAGATCGGTTTTACTGTGTGAATTTTTGTGGAGATGAGGATGTAACGAGTGAGGACTCTATGGGCGTGAAGAATTAAGTTGCTCGATGGAATCTGTGCAATTTGTTGTTGCTGAAAATGGTGGAAGACGTTTATTTTTTTTCCGCAATTGAAGAAGAAGAGCGAGTGAGTACGAGTAAATTAAGGAGAGAAATGACGTGGCGTTTAAAACAACGGTGTAGATGTAAATGATCATGCGGTTTCCGCTGTGTGTCATGGCGTGTGTTTTTTATTTGTGTCCATATAGACGCCCCCTTCAAGTTTAAATTACTATATTTTTAATAGCATTCATAAAAATCATTTTTTAACATATCATGTACACCAAGATTGTTCCGATATGAACTTTCAAATCCGAGATGGAAATCCGAGGCGAATTCCCAAGTTAGACTCATCTCGTTCGAGATCTCCCCCAATACGAGATCAAGTCTATAAAATTACCGAGACGAAACACGACCGATATCGGAGATTTAAAACCTTGTCTGTAACCTTAAATATTTCTGGTCATAGGTTGCACAGCTATGCTGGATGGATGGTCCGATACATAACATAGAAGTATCATTAATTTCATAGTCAGCATTCCTTAGGAAATTGCATGTTTGACTGACAATTCATCAATTGTTAAAAATGCTGATAACAAATTTGATATGCTTAAGCATGTGGTTGAATAAGTTGTAAAGAAAATATGGTTCAAAGGGCAATACATAAAGCATGAGAAATGTTGATGAGGGAGAAGAAAAAACAATTATTTTGGTCCAGATGTGCCATTCATTGCTTAGACTTAATATTGATGGATAGCGGCGAGTTGTCTACTCATCTTGAGATTGTGAATTTTGAAGAAAAATAGAGTGACACAGTTAATTTATAAGCATAGTTTTCTTTTAAACCAAGAAAGAATGTACAAAAAAGGAAGAATTAACAAGGCCAGCAGTTACTAGATCTGTAATACAATATTTGACGTCGACGGACATGCTGGAAAACCATAGTGGTCGGTAGAAACTGTTTGCTTCAGTGAATGGGAAGGTTGTCAATTTGCTAGATTTATGATTTCAATACCATTTTGATCTACAATATACTACATTTGGATCCTTTTTTGATCAGTCAACTTAACATGCAGCCAAATACATAAAATTATTCAAAATGGTTTGAATGTCCAGATACTCGTGACAGCCCTACTATAAAATATGAATAGCTGCATAATGTGACTGCTAAACTACATTGCTATTGACTTTGGACCTTTAAAATACCACAGGGGAAAATAGGAATAAAAACAACAAAACTAAAGCTACAACATATGTTCAAATTGGATCCAAACAAAAACACATATTTATTTGCAGTTCAAAAGCCAGCTGATCAAAGAGAAAATTAGTGATCATAAGCGTGTTTCAATTTCAAAACATACCAGGATCTTTTGTTCCAAAAAAGTAAAGGTAAAAAAATAAAATAATAACAATAAGTAAATAAAAAATAAATCTTGCAAAATAAAATCACAAAAAGCTAAAAAAATGAATTACTCTTTCAGGCGGAACCGAGTCGAAAACATAAACCTCCCCTTGAAAAGAGAGAGTCAACTGATTTGAAGTACTCTTCCCTTGCTCCGCCGCCGCACCTGTAGCCGGGTCAACAGGAACCATGGTGCCATCGGCCTCGCAGGGAAAGGGTTCTGTCGAGTCTCCGTTCGAATCCAACATTGAACCTCTGGAAATTCCAAAACCCTAACCCTATTTTTCTTTTCCTCTAATTTGGTTAAAAAAGTTGCAAATGTTGCTGAAGAAAACGGAAAGCTAGGACCAAGTAGTGTACGGTGAGAAATTTGCATCAACTGGTAATTGCGAATAAGCCCATGAAATGTAATGCCATTTGCATTAGCGTGGAGAAATATGTGAAGACTACGTTGAGTGACAACTTATTTTTGAAACCGTTCTAAAAAGGAGATTTGACAGAATTATTTTAGAACTGCTTAAAAGTAGATTTGAATGGTGATTTCCAAGTAGTTTTAGAGCATAGTTCATAAGTAGAAGTGTTTGTATGCAATTTAACTTTTAAGTTAAACAAATAAAATAATTTATCAATTTATCGAAACCAGTTACGGAATATGATCGTAAACCATAAAGAACAATTCTTATACTTATTGATTTAAAAGTTACCTTTATAAACTCCTCATAAAATGTCAAAACACTTGAATTTAACTAACCGACTTATGGGTAGTTTTGACTAATTATGAATAGTTGTCAAACGTGTTCTAATGTATCCAATAGCAATTCATACTTACTAGTATTACCGTACAACGGTGGGAAAACCGACCGTTAAATTATATCATATCAATTGAAAAATATATTTGTTACTACTTTTTACTAATGTTATAAAAACTATAAAGTCCAAAGTGGATCGCTCAGGTAATGAATTCTTCCTTGTAACATCTATGGTGATTTAGCACAAAATTTGATAATTTTGGAATACCTTTATATCATATTATGACATCAGTTGCGTATGTGCACTAAACATAGCTTTTACAAATGCTTCGGACCATCATAAAAGACATTTTAACAACTACTTAAAGCAGTTGTAAATGAAGTTTTTATAAGTGCTTCGAATTGTTGTGGTTAAGTTTATCGCTGCTACTTACGGATGTTACTAGAGCAATCATTTTAAGTTACCTTTACAACTGCTATTGACATTTGTTAGTCTTTTTTACAAGTATTACTCGCAGTTGTAAAAGTTTAATTTACAGACAACTGCTTATGTTGTAAACCGATCTACTATAGCAACTTCAGGCACCATTGATCACAAGTTTCACAATATTATAATTAAAACTAATACATGACTAATAATATTCGTAATCATTTGGATTACTGAAACAACACAAACTGTATTGTTAACAAATAAAAAACAGTTTAAGTATGTCATTTACAAATTCATAACTCTGCCACAAAAAATTACTAAATCCGTATATATTTTTTATGCCAAGCAACAATCATCACAACCGCTTCTTCAATCTTTTCTTTGCTTGCTTCAAGCTATGAAATTATTTAAACAAATATTGCATTACTAGGTGGAAAATAATTAGAAGCTTCTTGAGACGAACCGGACTTCCCCGTGAAGGAAAACCCGGATTGAATTGAGAACATGACAAATCAGAACACAAACAGAAGAACATTTCATTGCTTATTACAACAATTTCATCAGAATACAAGAATATACAGAGTATGAACAAATAATATACATTTACTAAACATCAGAGATTTACAAGTTACAATGCAGCGGAAAATAATACAAAACACAACTGAAAAAAATATGCGGATACAGAGCTTTCTGAATATCATTCCAGCTGTAAACCAGGATCCTATGAACATAAATCTGCAAAACCAAAACTACTAGCTGCCTGTGGAAAATAAGGGCACCCAGAGTTTAGGTTAAAACAATGAACTCCAGGTCAGTCATGTGACTGGTGTGAGAACCAAAACAGTTATTAATCTTTATTTTAAAGTTAGGTAAATCAAGGGACCATGCCGTATAACACGGAACGGGTTTCCTTCCAAGAATACCAGTGCATAAAACAAACAACGCAATGCTAAATAAAGAACAATGAAGCTATTATAAGACTCAATTCCCATCACACAATGCAACGCAAGCCGGAGGATAGGGTTTTACCTTATAATAGCCAAAGAATGTTTGATACGCTAAATTTCATCTTTTATTATTGCTATAAGTGAAGAAAACAACTTCAAATATAAATGTATCAATCATAGACGGCATGGGTACCATATATCATGTCGCCATACTAGTTCTACAATTAAAACCGCATGATGTCGTATTGAAAGTTGGATTTCCATCTGTGAACCAAGGCAAGGGATCGCCCTTACCGCTACGAGACGCTCTAGCCCGCCCCTCAGGTCAGAGCTCGAGTAACTTTTGGATCGTCAGGGCCGGTCCACTCGATGTGGATTAAAATGCCTGAACACTGCGTTTCCCGCCCTATGGGACGTCAATGAGCTAAATGACTCAATCGGTCCCGGATCGACCGATATAACCGAGGCGCCTCGCAATCCATCATCCACATAAGTAAAATGTCAGGGCTAGTAAAACGCTGAAACCACTCCTAGCTAGAAGGAAACGCATGCCCTCCCTGATGTCCTCTACCGTTTCTGGTTCACACCGGGGTTTGAGGCTCGCGAATTAATGCTACACAAAGCTACGCTATATCAAAGTCGTGCTTTGATCATCAACCACAAGACTCTGCTTTTCAACAGAAGCCTTGATCATTTGCATCTAAGCATGCCACACAGGCAATTCACGCTATGCAACCGATGTCTATCAATCACATAGAATGAAATCTGATGTCAGACACACAACCATTTACAAGTTCGTTCTGGGTCTGAACGAAACCGGCGGCACCTTATTCTTTCTCCATATGTCCAATACAGGGGAGAGGCCCTCGCATATTCATCGATCTCCAAGTACGTCTGGACGATCACCACTTATTACCTCCCCTTGGGTGTACAGCCCAATCAAGACATCAGTAATCATCCAAACGATGTGAAGACCTCCGGTCTTCAACCACCGTCTTCATCCTCGACATATCGTCGAATCAGTTATTCAGAATGGGATAAACCCGGTCTTTCCGAATAACTCGCATATATAATAAACAAGTGCTATAAAACACAACATACGTCTTATTCCAATCCAGAATATTCCTTCATTCAAATATTCTTATATTTTGGGAAAGGTTCTCATTAATTTTATCAAAGATAAATTCTTTAAATTTATTCTTTAATCTTCTTTTGGATATCATTTCAATCTAATTAAAGATTCATTAAAACTCCACTTGGCTTTAATCTTCCCAAAAATAAATATTAATGATGATTTAACTTCGGAAATCATATCCTGTCTTTAACTGGGTTAAAGAACTAATGTCATTTAAAATATAGTTCACAAAAAACCCAAAATCTCATTCCATTCCATCAACCTTTAACCGTAAATTAGCAAGTGAACAATTCCCTAAGCATTAACCCCGAAGGCCGAAACCAACATCAGATCAACACCCAGGAAACCATTCAACTTAACTAATCTCCAGTTAGTTTCTGATTTTCTTAACTCCATTGGGTCTAAGAACAGTATTATTAAAGATACCATTCACGACAACCCAAAATCACATTCCATTAACAATGGAATCTTCATGGAAAACAAATCGATATAAACTTCCATATCCAACCGATAATATCAATGGAATAACGACAGGGTCTTTTAAATTCCATATATATTAACCGTCTTCCTCTACAGAAGCTTACTTCGATTATTACCAAATCGAATTCCATTCAATTCCAATTTAATTTGTTAAATTGGAAAACTTTACTTTGGAAAATCTCCTTTAAATCTTAACAAAAGATTTATAAATTCCAAATCTCATTTCACCGTAAATCGGGTTAAAGAACGAATGTCGCTAAAACGCAGTTCACAATAAATCCAATTCACATTTTATCAGTCTATAACTGTAAATTAATAAGAGAACAATTCCCTAAGTGTTAACCCCGAAGGCCGAAACCAACATTAGATCAATGCCCAGGAAGCCATTCAACTTAACTAATCTTCAGCCAGTTTCTAATTTTCTTAACTCCATTGGGTCTAAGAACAGTATTATTAAAGATACCATTCACGACAAACCCAAAATCCAATTTGATATTAAATATAAGGCTCTGAATAGAAAATATATCGGCTTATATTCAATATCAAATTCTGAAATCAACAAATATCATATTGGAATAATGATATATCTATATCTTCCAAATTCCTCCACAATCTCCGTATAATCACGGAATCCAATATCGAAATATTCCGAAGATAATTTCGATTTAAATCCATTCCAATTCATATTTGGAAGTCCTGGCAATTTTTAAAAATCATTTCAAATCCAACTCAAAACAAGTTCATTTCGATAAAAATCTATTTTTATCTCTTCAAATATGGAATTTTTCATCCCAATTCTTTTCAAATAATTTCTTATGATTTTACACTAATTATTGATATTTTTAATAATTTTATCAAGGCCCGTACAGTCGATCTCCATAAACGGCCATCGAACTGCACTTACAACAACCTTTTCCAAATTTGATTTGGACATAATTCCAAATCCAACCGTTAGATTTCAAATCTCTAATATTCGTTAGAAAGTTCTTTTCGATACGAACCCAACGGTTCCAGTTTTAGGCGAATCCGACGGCCGGATCTCTCGTAATGTCCTTTCGAAGTCAATGGTCAAAATTCGCGAACTGCCGCAGCGCGGCGCGTTCTATTCAGGCCATTGTATAATATATATAATATATATTTCGTCGATTTCCATTTAAAACGTATTTTATAAATCGTTTTAAATTCGTTTTCAAAACGATTTCAACTTCATATTCAATTTCAAATCAAAATTGAATATTCCATATCATCGATATATAAATGATAGTATTTTCAAAACATTAGATTTTGAAATCAATTCCTTTTCGATACTCATTATAAAAATGAATAAAATCGATATAAATATCGTTCACTTTCAAATGGCGTCAATCTACTCAACACGGCTTCATATATTTAAATATATTCGTGTCCATCCCAAATCGGACATCAAAAATAAAATTTTGATCTTTTACTAAATATTATTTTAAAATATTCATTATTTCAAAATATTCGTTATTTTAAAATATTCATTCTTTCTGGACTAGAATCAGACACAGTCAATTACCATATAATGTGATTATACGGATTTCATACAACATGTATACAACAACAATTAAACACAGTCAACCATCATCCAAAGTGCATTCTACACTACATAAGCATCAAATAAAAATATTTAACGCTTACAACAGCCTGTCAATCAATCGATCGACATACAGCTAATTATTGGGACTAGTGTATGTCATATATCATACCAATATCCGTGTGGGGTTTCAAACAATCAAACACAGGTTTTATTTGTGCAGTTGGGCGATGTGTAAAATTTATCATCCCAATCAATATCAGTCAAATATGTGTACATAAACAAATCGTCCGATTTGTTTATAAATATTTATTTTATTCATATACACGTTAAAAATTACATTTTTTTAACTATAAAATATTGTATTCCATTCCACATCACACAATCAATGTTCACCACAAAATCAAACTAACAAACAAGTCGTCCATGGTCTGTGGACGATGGGTGTCGGGTGTTGCTAAGCACCGTCTGCATCCTAGTATATATTTCAACTAGAAATAAAATAAAAGTGAGAAGTTTTCACCTCGGGTTCCACTCCGCCATTCTTTATTTCTGAACGGTCTGGATTCCATTTCGCTTTCAGTCAGTTCCATTGCACCATTTTTCACGTGTCTTTTTTTGTTTGGTGGTCGGAGGAGGGGTCGTTGGAGTCGGAGAAGGTGACCGGGGGTGTCGCCCTGATCATCGGCGGCGAAGGGGGATGGAGGTGCTCGCGGTGCTGTTTTGTGGAGCGTTGGGGTTAGGGCTTTCGAATTGGGGAGGAGGGAGATGAGAGGGCGAGGCGCGAGAGAGGGGGGTGTTGCCGGAGAAGGCGGCGGCCGTTGTGGGGCGGCGGAGGCTTGATGGGCGGCGGCTTCCTCCCCCCATCGATCTCCTTTTCGTCCTTTTTTTTGTTTTAAGACACTGACGGGGAAGAAAATAAGGGAGGGGGTTAAGTGAAAAATTATATTAATTTATTTATTTTATTTTCTGCATTTGATTTCAAAACGTAATTTTTTTATTTCGAACTCCAAACGAGACCCAACGATTATCGTCCATAGCTAATTACCCCCATTTCAAACACAATGGGATATGTTTCGTCAGCTATTTCAGCTGTTTCAATCAGTTTTTGTCAAAATCAAAATATAAATCTATATATTGAATTTGAATGCACATTTCAATTTACCGGGGCCACATACGGACTCTAAAAATTCCCGAAAAATATTTCTAGCTTCGTATTGACGATACGGTTCTAACAAAACTAATTTCATCAAATTTGGAGACCGTTTGAAAAATGGTCATTTTCTGGTCGATCCAAATTGACTAAAACTGTTAAAACACATTTTACTTCGCCACGCTCACATATTGATTCGAAAAATTATGAATTTTGGAACCTATCAATAATTTGACACTACGGATCCAACAAAAGTGGTTTCGTCGAAAACGGAGGTCATTTGCAAAATTTCCATTTTTAAGGGCTGTATTTTCCAAAGAGACTATTCTGAAATTTCAACTAGGCATAACTTTTTATTCCCGCAATGAAATTTCAATTTTTTAGATTAGTTGGAAAGATATTTTCAATTAGATTCTAATAATTTTGGTTTTGCCAAAATCCGGTTTATTTTGAATCATGTACATTCATTTGAAATTTGAAATCGAATTTTCAAACTACCGCGCCATTTTCAATTCCTTTTATAATTAAAAATAAATATTTATATTCTAACGTCGATTCAAATAAATATATACATTCTAACTCTATTCAAAATAAATTTCTCGTCGTTATTATTTAAAATAATTCATTTTAAATACTCAAAATTCATTAAAATTGCCAAAATAAAAATTTTAAATTGGCTCGGATTTTCTGGGTTATTACAATCTCCCCTACTTAAAATCTTTTCGTCCTCGAAAAGGAACGGAGCTGAAAGTTGTTCTACTAACCAACTCAACTTTCATTATTTTCATGATGGCTTAAGTTCTTCAACTTTTCAGTTTCTAAGAACTTTTCAAATTCTTCAAAAATTTGGCTAACACCTAAATTTTCAAAAAAATTCGCCATAACCTCCCCGGCACGGGAGCACCGGAAAAATCCTTAAATTTCCATACAGGCCTCTCCAATCCAAAAGAAAAAGAAACAGCCAAGCGGCTAGCCAGACGGCTCATAAAATCATCAAAAAACCCAAGAATTACAGTAAACATGTACCTATTTGTCGGGCAAACAATTTTATTCCTCTGCTTAGCTTCCCTGCTATGACCTATTCAATGTATATACATGTATATGCATGCAATTTCAAATAATTTTCAATACAGTTCAATATTTGGTACCATTTGGCTATATGTACCGTCCTTTCACATAATGGTTTAAATGAATAATCACATAACACAACCATCAATCAATTAGTGAATTAACGTTTTAAATTCATAATTTTGATATATATATACAGAAAATCATATTTTTGATGCCAAATCACAACAATAAACTCTATCTAGTTTTGGTTCTCACACCAGTCAATTGGAATCATATAGAAATCCCACTTTCGAAACTCGAACACAAATACTGATGATACTATAGTAATCATCAGGATCGTCTCCTGGCGACTAGAGTGTGATTCAATATCTATCCAGTATATTAAAACTTCGAATATACGTTTGCAAGGCGTATATGCAAAATCTTTATATATTGGATTGTCCAAATTCTATACAAATAAAATATTCAAATACGTATAAGGTTTAAATTTTCGAAACAAAAATTGTTTTCATTTAAAAATATACTCTTCACACTCGTTCTAGGATACTACTGATCCCATCTCTAACGAGTCATTCTTATTGGATATTACTAATTCAATCTCCGATGAATCTTTTCGTTCGGTTCTAATGTGTCTTGTTCTCGAGCTCTGTAAACTAGAGCTCCGATACCAAAACTGAGACGACCCTAACTTCCCCGTGAAGGAAAGACCGGATTGAATTGAGAACACGACAAATCGGAACACAAACAGAAGAACATTTCATTTCTTATTACAATAATTTCATCAGAATACAAGGATATACAGAGTATGAAAAAATAATATACATTTACTAAACATCAGAGATTTACATGTTACAATGCAGCAGAAAATAATACAAAACACAACTGAAAAGAATATGCGGATACAGAGCTTTCCGAATATCATTCCAGCTGTAAACCAAAATCCTGTGAATATAAATCTGCAAAACCAAAATTGCTAGCTGCCCGTGGAAAATAAGGGCACTCAGAGTTTAGGTTAAAACAATAAACTCCAGGTCAGTCATGTGACTGGTGTGAGAACTAAAATAGTTATTAATCTTTATTTCAAAGTTAGGTAAATCAAGAGACCACGCCGTATAATACGGAACGGGTTTCCTCCCAAGAATACCAGTGCATAAAACAAACAACGCAATGCTAAATAAAGAACAATGAAGCTATTATAAGACCTAGGTCCCATCACACAATGCAACGCAAGCCGGAGGATAGGGTTTTACCTTATAATAGCCAAAGAATGCTTGATACACTAAATTTCATCTTTTATTATTATTATAAGTGAAGAAAAGAACTTCAAATATAAATGTATCAATCATAGACGACATGGGTACCATATATCATGTCGTCATACTAGTCCTACAATTAAAACCACATGATGTCGTATTGGAAGTTGGATTTCCATCTGTGAACCAAGGCAAGGGTCGTCCTTACCGCTTCGAGATGCTCCAGCCCGCCCCTCAGGTCAGAGCTCGAGTGACCTTTGGATCGTCAGGGTTGGTCCACTCGATGTGGATTAAAATGCATGAACACTGTGTTTCCCCGTCCCATGGG
Organism: Allium sativum; assembly: GCA_030737875.1. NCBI lineage: Eukaryota > Viridiplantae > Streptophyta > Magnoliopsida > Asparagales > Amaryllidaceae > Allium > Allium sativum. Next base: position 43,409,146 of record CM060915.1, on the reverse strand, counting down.
GCGTCAATGAGCCAAATGACTCCATCAGTCCCGGATTGACCGATATAACCTAGGTGCCTCGCAATCCATCATCCACATAAGTAAAATATTAGGGGTAGTAAAACGCTGACAACACTCCTAGCCAGAAGGAAACGCATGCCCTCCCTGATGTCCTCTACCGTTTCTGGTTTACACCGGGGTGTGAGGCTCGCAAATCAACGCTACACAAAGCTATGCTATATCAAAGCCGTGCTTTGATCATCAACCACAAGACTCTGCTTTTCAACAGAAGCCTTGATTATTTGCATCTCAGCATGCCACACAGGCAATTCACGCTATGCAACCGATGTCTATCAATCACATAGAATGAAATCTGATGTCAGACACACATTCATTTACAAGTTCGTTCTGGGTCTGAACGAAACCGGAGGCACCTTATTCCTCCCCCATATGTCCAATACAGGGGAGAGGCCCTCGCATATCCATCGATCTCCAAGTACGTCTGGACGATAACCACTTTTTACCTCCCCTTTGGTGTACAACCCAATCAAGACATCAGTAATCATCCAAAGGATGTGAAGACCTCCGGTCTTCAACCACCATCTTCATCCTCGACATACCGTCGAATCAATTATTCAGAGTGGGATAAACCCGGTTTTCCGAATAACTCGCGTATATGATAAACAAGTGCTATAAAACACAACATACGCCTTATTCCAATCCAGAATATTCCTTCATTCAAATATTCTTTTACTTTGGGAAAGGTTCCCGTTAATTTTATCAAAGATAAATTCTTTAAATTTATTCTTTAATCTTCTTTTGGATATCATTTCAATCTAATTAAAGATTCGTTAAAACTCCACTTGGTTTTAATCTTCCCAAAAATAAATATTAATGATGATTTAACTTGGGAAATCATATCCTGTCTTTAACTGGGTTAAAGAACTAATGTCATTTAAAACATAGTTCACGATAAACCCAAAATCCCATTCCATTCCATTAACCTTTAAACGTAAATTAGCAAGTGAACAATTCCCTAAGCATTAATCCCGAAGGCCGAAACCAACATCAGATCAATACCCAGGAAACCATTCAACTTAACTAATCTCCAGTTAGTTTCTGATTTTCTTAACTCCATTGGGTCTAAGAACAGTACTATTAAAGATACCATTCACGACAACCCAAAATCACATTCCATTAACAATGGAATCTTCATGGAAAACAAATCGATATATGTAATCAATATAAACTTCCATATCCAACCGATAATATCAATGGAATAACGACAAGGTCTTTTAAATTCCATATATATTAACCGTCTTCCTCTATAGAAGCTTACTTCGATTATTACCAAATCCCATTCAATTCCAATTTAATATGTTAAATTGGAAAACTTTACTTTGGAAAATCTCCCTTAAATCTTAACAAAAGATTTATAAATTCCAAATCCCATTCCACTGTAAATTGGTTTAAAGAACGAATGTTGCTAAAACACAGTTCACAACAAATCCATTTCACATTCTATCAGTCTCTAACTGTAAATTAGTAAGAGAACAATTCCCTAAGTATTAACCCCGAAGGCCAAAACCAACATCAGATCAATACTCAGGAAACCATTCAACTTAACTGATCTCCGGTCAGTTTCTAATTTTCTTAACTCCATTGGGTCTAAGAACAGTATTATTAAAGATACCATTCACGACAAACCCAAAATCCAATTTGATATTAAATACAAGGCTCGGAATAGATAATATATCGGCTTATATTCAATATCAAATTCTGAAATCAACAAATATCGTATTGGAATAACGATATATCTATATCTTCCAAATTCCTCCACAATCTCCGTATAATCACGGAATCCAATATCGGAATATTTCGAAGATAATTTCGATTTAAATCCATTCCAATTCATATATTGGAAGTCCTGTTTATTTTTAAAAACCATTTTAAATCCAATTCAAAACTAGTTCATTTCGATAAAAAATTATTTTTATCTTTTCAAATATGGAATTTTTCATCCTAATTCTTTCCAAATCATTTCTTATGATTTTACACTAATTATTGATATTTTTAATAATTTTATCAAGGCCCGTACAGTTGATTTCCATAAACGACCGTCGAACTGCACTTACAACGACCTTTTCCAAATTTGATTTGGACATAATTCCAAATCCAACCTTTAGATTTCAAATCTCTAATATTTGTTAGAAAGCCCTTTTCGATACGAACCCAATGGTTCCGGTTTTAGGAGAATCCGACGGTCGGATCTCCCGTAATGTCCGTTCGAAGTCAATGGTCGAAATTTGCGAACTGCCGCAGCGCGGCGCGTTCTATTCAGGCCATTACATTATATATATATATATAATATATATTTCGTCGATTTCCATTTGAAATGTATTTTATAAATCGTTTTAAATTCATTTTCAAAACGGTTTCAACTTCATATTCAATTTCAAATCAAAATTGAATATTCCATATCATCGATATATAAATGATAGTATTTTCAAAACATTAGATTTTAAAATCAATTCCTTTTCGATATTCATTATAAAAATGAATAATATCGATATGAATATCGTTCACGTTCAAATGGCGTCAATCTAATCAACACGGCTTCATATTTTTAAATATATTCGTGTCCTTCCCAAATCGGACATCAAAAAACAAATTTTGATCTTTTACTGAATATTATTTTAAAATATTCATTATTTCAAATTATTCGTTATTTTAAAATATTCATTCTTTTTGGACTGGAATCGGACACACTCTATTACCATATAATGTGATTTTATGGATTTCATATAACATGTATACAACAACAATCAAACACAGTCAACCATCATCCAAAGTGCATTCTACACTACATAAGCATCAAATATAAATATTTAATGCTTACAACAGTCTGTCAATCAATCGATCGACATACAACTAATTATTGGGACTAGTGTATGTCATATATCATACCAATACCGATGTGGGGTTTCAAACAATCAAAGACAGGTTTTATTTGTGCAGTTGGGGGATGTGTAAAATTTATCATCCCAATCAATATCAGTCAAATATGTGTACATAAACAAATCGTCCGATTTGTTTATAAATATTTATTTTATTCATATACACATTAAAAATTATATCTTTTTAACTATAAAATATTTTATTCCATTCCACATCACACAATCAATTTTCACCACAAAATCAAACAAACAAACAAGTCGTCCATGGTCTGTGGATGACGGGTGTCGGGTGCTGCTAAGCACCGTCTGCATCCTAGTATATATTTCAACTAGAAATAAAATAAAAGTGAGAAGTTCTCACCTCGGGTTCCACTCTGCCATTCTTTATTTCCGAACGGTCTGGATTCCATTTCGCTTTCAGTCAGTTCCATCGCACCCTTTTTCACGTGTCTTTTTTTGTTTGGTGGTCGGAGGAGGGTCGTTGGAGTCGGAGAAGGTGACGGGGGGGGGGGGTGTCGCCCTGATCATCGACGGCGAAGGGAGATGGAGGTTCTCACAGTGCTGTTCTGTGGAGCGTTGGGGTTAGGGCTTTCGAATTGGGGAGGAGGGAGACGAGAGGGTGAGGCGCGAGAGAAGGGGGATGTTGCCAAAGAAGGCGGCGGCCGTCGTGGGGCGGCGGAGGCTTGATGGGCGGCGGCTTCTTGCCCCCCCATCAATCTCCTTTTCTTCCTTTTTTTTGTTTTAAAACACTGACGGGGAAGAAAATAAGGGAGAGGGGGGTTAAGTGAAAATTTATATTAATTTATTTATTTTATTTTCTCCATTTGATTTCAAAAAGTAATTTTTTATTTTGAACTCCAAACGAGACCCAACGACTGTCATCTACAGCTATTTACCCCCATTCTGAACACAATGGGATATGTTTCACCAGCTGTTTTGGTTGTTTCGATCAGTTTTCATCAAAATCAAATATTGAATTTGAACGCGCATTTCAATTTACCGGGGCTACATACGGACTCTAAAAATTCCTGAAAAATATTTTCTAGCTTCACATTGATGATACGGTTCTAATAAAATTAATTTCATCAAATTTGGAGACCGTTTGAAAAATGGCCATTTTCTGGTCGATCCAAATTGACTAAAACTGTTAAAACACGTTTTACTTCGCCATGCTCACATATTGATTCGAAAAATTATGAATTTTGGAACCTTTGAATAATTTGACACTACGGATCCAACAAAAGTGGTTTCGTCGAAAACGGAGGTCGTTTGCATAATTTCCATTTTTAAGGGCTATATTTTCCATAGCGACTATTCTGAAATTTCAACTGGGCATAACTTTTTATTCCCACTATGAAATTTCAATTTTTCAGATTCGTTGGAAAGATATTTTCAATTAGATTCTAATATTTTTGGTTTTACCAAAATCCGATTTATTTTGAATCCTGTACATTCATTTGAAATTTGAAATCGAATTTTCAAACTACCGCGCCATTTTCAATTCCTTTTATAATTAAAAATAAATATTTATATTCTAACGTCGATTCAAATAAACATATACGTTCTAACTCTATTCAAAATAAATTTCTCGTCGTTATTGTTTAAAATAATTCATTTTAAATACTCAAAATTCATTAAAATTACCAAAATAAAAAATTTAAATTGGTTCGGATTTTCTGGGTTATTACACTTCTCATAAAGGCTAATAAAGGAAAATTATTTGAACAATGGAAGAAAGGGTGTTTCTACAAGTTTTTTATACATACAACGAGAATAAGCAAAAATGGCTCGTAACTCCCTTCTTCAGTGAGCAAAAAGATCAAATCTGTTAAAATATCAGATCTACACACACACAAAATATAGGTATATGGCGAGTAAGCGCTCGATTGCTTGTTTGCATATTTTGCCTTGTAATATTTGTGGTTGCTTCAGCTTGTGTGTATCTGGACCTGCTCTTTATTGGAGATTCAAAAAAACCTATCTCTTTCCTCTTCATGCGCTTCTTGCATATGCAATTTCTCACCTCTCTTTCCATTCAAAAGGTTGCTCCAGGACTTCATAACCTCTCAATTACAAGTTGTGGAAAGAATGACCTGGAGTTAAAGACGAAAAAACAGCTCGTAGATCTTTTAACAGAAGAACTGAAGCTTCAAGAAGCAGTGGCATCTGAACATGCACACTGCATGAATGTCATGATAATCAATGCAAAGAGATTGGCATCTCAGTGGCAAAAAGAAGCAAAAAAGTGCAATGCAACTACCATAACTTGCGAAGAAGCAAGAGTGTGAGCTAAGGCAGCACATGCTAAAGAGAGAAGGATCACCTATTTTTGGGAGCATAGAGTTTGTTTAAGTGGTTGACAAGATGCTTTGCTTCCACAACTTCACCTTTTTTCTTCTTCTTTACGTAATCTTGAAGAGTGCATGATATATGTTAGTTATTTTACTCTTTGTTTCTTTCAATGTTTAGAAGTCATGTTCTATAATAACTTTGGTACGCTTTTGTTTGTACTTAAAAAAAAGATAATAAGCAAAACTAATATAATACAAAGGAATAAAAGATATGGACAATAAGATATGTTAACATGTTTCTCATGCACATCGTGCAAGGTATCTTTATAAGATATACCTGCTAAATTTGGTGATGTTAAATCAGATTAAATAAAAGGAAATTTTTCTCAAGGGAAGAAAGAAAAGATATTGCTTTCCCTAATTAATGGGATTTGGGTAGATATTGCATTCCCAAATTAATGGGATTTTGGTAGATATTGCATTCCCAAATTAATGGGATTTGGGTAGATATTGCATTCCCAAATTAATGGGATTTGGATAGATAATGCTTTTCCTCATTAGGGGCATAATTGATAAGATCTTTTACCATATATATAAAACTTGGGAATGAAGTAATTGGTCTTATAAAGGAGCCTAAAGGGGAGAGAGAAAGGTAATTCATTCATTCATCTCTCAAATCAAGATTTAGGGATCTCTAACCTAAATCTATTTTCTTCAATTCTTTATCTCCACAAATCAAATTCTGGAGTGAATTGAGTGACCATTGTAATCAATCTCTTGTACTCTTCATTGTCAATAACAAAGCTCTCTCTCAAGTGGGCGTACACTAACAAATTGTTGCTGGAACCACTGTAAATCCCTATGTGATTTACTTTTCGTTATTGCCCATTTATTTCTCTTATGTGTTGCTTGAGATTGTCTTTTGGGTTGGGTTGAGATTGTCTTTGATATTGATTGGTTGTTTTTGCACGTTTACCACGATCTCGTCTTTCGCTGATTTGGGGTTTTTTGATTTGAGCAGTCTTGAATCAAAATTTCTCCACAACATTTGGTATCAAAGCATAAGTGTTGGTAGATAGTTATAAAAATGTCGGAATCAGATTCAAGTAGTGCCTCAATAGTTGGTTCAAGTGGTGTAGCTCCCTATGTATGTGATTCGTATGCAGCTTCTGGATCACGATTGGTTATTGACAAGCGGAATGGCGATAATGATTTTGAAAAGAGGCAATGGAAAATGAAAGCGATTCTTAGGCGGAATCGGGTAAATTGGGTAGTGTTAGATACACATTTGTTGCCAGCGGACATCTCCGATGTATAGAGAGAGAAGAAATGGAAGAGTGGGCATTCACTGTACTTCGACTTGCCATGGGGGAGAATGTTATTTCCGAAATTAGAAGCGAGATGACTGTTGAATGTATTTGGAACAAGTTGGAGGAGTTGTATATGAAGAAGTCGCACACAAATCGACTGATCTTGTTGCAGACTTTCTTTACCTACAAGATGAAGGAAGAAACTTCGCTAAAGGCGCACTTAAATGTGTTTGATGATTTGCTAATGAAGATGAAGGTGGTAGATTTGAAGATTGAGGAGGAGTAGTAGGCGATGATATTGTTATGTTCATTACCTGAACGCTATACCGGATTCTCAAATAGTTTGATTTATGCCCGAGATACATTGACTCTTGATGATGTCAAGACAGGTCTCCTTAGTGAGGACTTGCGAGATCAGATGAAGGAGCTGAGTGATGGAAGTAGTGGTGCAGGCAATGGTCACGGTTTATTTGTGGAGAAGGAGAAGTCTGAGAAGAAGGGAAACCGGGGTCGTTCTAAGTCTAGGAATCCCGGTTGGAGAGGAAAGTCAAAGGAAAGAAATGGCAAGTGCTTTTTATGTAAGAAACCTAACCATTGGAAGAATAAATGTCCAGACAGGGGAAAGAAGGAAGTGGCATCTTCATCAGTTGCGGTGGAGAGAGATGTTTGTGAGGGAGGCGTAGATGTTTTGTCGGCTGTAGCATTAGATGTTTCGAGCAGCGAGTGGGTGCTTGATTCAGGGGCTTCATATCACATGACGCCTAATAAGAATTGTTTTTCATCTTATACTGATCGGGAAGGAAATTCAATTGTTATGGGAAATGGTGCAGTTTGCAAGTCGAAGGGCATTGGATCCTTGCAAATTCGGATGTTTGACGGAGTGATTCATACTCTCACCAATGTGCGCTATGTTCCGGGACTACGAAAGTCACTTATCTCTTTAGGACAACTGGATTCTTTGGGATGCAAGATCACTATTGAGAGTGATAGCTTGAGGGTTTCTAAGGGGGCACTTGTGGCTATGAAGGGTGATAGGATTCACGAAATTTATTTGCTTCAAGGAGTGACCGTGGATTTCGAAACTTATGTTGATAGTTCTCGTGGCTTAGATGCGACACGATTGTGGCATTTGAGGTTGGGTCATGTCACGGATAAGAGTTTAGATGTTCTTCGTCGAAGGGAGATGATTGATGGTGAGAGTTTCAGCAAGTTGGAGTTTTGCGAGGAATGTGCCATGGGGAAGCAAACTAGAGTGTCATTCGGTGAATGGAAACATGATTTAAGAGGGATTCTTGAGTATGTGCACACAGATGTTTGGGGACCAGCACCAGTAGCTTCTTTGGGAGGAGAAAAATATTATATTTCTTTCATTGATGATTTTTCTCGGAAGGTTTGGGAGTATGTAATGAAGGCCAAGTCGGAGGCATTTACAAAGTTCAAGGAATGGAAGACTCTTGTTGAAAATGAGAGTGGAAAGTCTTTGAAGGTTCTTAGGTCCGATAACGGCGGTAAATATGTTTCCGGAGATTTTCTGAAAATTTGAAAGCATCATGGTATTCGTAGGCATTTTACTACACCTAGGGATCCGCAATCTAATGGAGTAGGAGAGAGAATAAACTGAACTCTACTGGAGAAAGCTCGATGACTGAGATTGACATCGGGTTTGTCTAAGGGATTTTAGGCCGAAACTTTGTCAACAACGGTGCATATTATTAATCGAATTCCGCACTTGGCCATTGATAACAAAATTCTGGAGGAAGTATGGAAGGGGAAGAGCATCGACTTGAGTTATCTTCGCGTATTTGGCAGTCTTGTTTATGTGCATGATCTGGGGAATGATAAGCTTGCGCCTAGAGCATTCAAGGGGATTTTGCTTAGCTATATGAACGTGGTTAAAGGCTATCGGATTTTGAATCCGAAAACGAAGAAGGCTATGGTTTCTCGTCATGTTACTTTTGATGAGTCGGTTATGTTCAAGGAGAATGAGGGCTAATCGGATATTCCGGATTTGGTTCATGGTGAATCGAAGGAAAAGGAGGTTATTTCCACTTTCAGGCCTAGGGTGAGTAGAGTTGTTGGAGATGATTGTGAAGAGGTAGCGGTTGATGTTACATCACATAGTCCACAAGGTTCCTCTAGTAGTGTTGGTGATGTGCATGATTCTAGTGAAGTTTCAGTTCAAGGTGGAGCTGAAGGAAGACCGGGTGATGGTATTGCTACTCGGATTAGTCGTCATGCTACAAGGCTACCCGAAAGATATAGTGAGCTATCTTAGCTTTTATGAAAATTTGGACTATTCTCTTCATTTTGTCCAAGATGAGTCGATGGACCTTAATGACATCATGAGTTTGAGTGATAGCCCAAAATGGATTTGTGTCATGGAGGAAGAGATGCAATCAGTGATGAAGAACCATACTTGGGAGTTGGTTCCACTTCCTAAAGGAAACCGTGCTATTGGGCGCAAATGGGTATACAAGGTGAAGGATGATGGAAGATACAAAGCTAGGCTGGTGGCTAAAGGGTTTGCATAGGGGAAGGAAAAGGAGTATGATGAGATCTTTGCACCAGTTGTGAGACATACTTCTATCCGGATATTACTTGCCATGGTTGCTATTCACAACTTAGAGTTGGAGCAACTTGATGTGAAAGCCTCCTTCTTGCATGGTGACTTGGATGAGGACATTTACATGGAGCAACCGGAAGGATTTGTTATAGATGGTAAGTCAAAGTTGGTTTGCAAGTTGAAGAAATCACTATATGGTTTGAAGCAATCACCTAGGCAATGGTACAAGAGGTTTGATCATTTTATGCTTGAAAGTGGTTTTCATTGAAGCATCAAAGATGCTTGTGTTTATTTCAAAAATTAAAATAATGATTGTTGGGTATATTTAATCTTGTATGTGGACGATATGATCATTGCTTCTAAGGACAAGGCTGAAATCAACAGGTTGGAAATGAAATTAAAGGCAAAATTCGAGATGAAAGACCTTGGAGGAGCAAAGAAGATTTTGGCATGGAGATTGAGAGGGAGCGAAAGCATTTTGAGTTGAAACTAACTCAAAAGGAATATATATATATATATATATAGTGCTTTTCCAGTTTAGCATGGAGGATGTAAAGGCGTCAAATACACCTTTACCTTTACATGTAAAGCTTTCGAGTAAGGGATCACCTATCGAGGAGAAAGAGGAGGCTTATATGGCAAAAGTGTCGTATGCTAGTGCGATTGGTAGTTTGATGTATGTCATGGTGTGTACAAGGCCCGATATTGCAAGTGTCGTCGGGGTGGTTAGTCGATTCATGGCTAATCCGGGGAAATCACATTGAGAAGCAGTGAAGCTTATCTTGAGATACCTGAAAGGAACAACATCTCATGGTCTTGTTTTTGGGGGTAATAAGGAGAATAATTGCATGTTGTTTGATTACTATAATCCATACTACGCTAGTGATAGGGATCAACGAAAACCAACTTCCGAATATGTATTCACACTTGGTGGTACTGCCATAAGTTGGAGATCAAGACTGCAGACCGTCAAATAATGATTGTTGGCATTTAGCTCACGGACCAAACATATTTAAGTGAGGGAGTCATTTCTAGCAGCCATGGACGAAGACAAGCAAGTATGCCGTCGAAAAGTGCACACAAAGGATAATGCGGCAGATATGCTCTCAAACTTAATTCGCTTGGAGAGATGTTATGTGCTACGGGGTGGCACGGTTGAGAGAGAAGCTTGGCAATGGATGAAGAAGAGTATCAGTAAGAGGTTGAAGTTCTATCTTCTTGGTTTGTTTGTCTTTTGGTGAGACTAGTTTTGGAGTTGGGTGTTTTCAACACTTTATTAGCGGGATGGGCTTTGCCTGAACTCGTTGATGGAGTGCAATGGGGGTGGTATTGCCGGAACTCATTGGGAAAGCATTCAAGCTTAGTGAAGGTAGATATGGTGATAGTTGGAGCTATCATTTACAATTGATGGTATGGATACCATTAGTTCATGGAGTTGGAGATAGGTGATTTTGCATCAAGGTGGAGTGCTAAATTTGGTAATGCTAAATAAGATTAAATAGAAGGAAATTATTTTTTAGGGGAAGAAAGAGAAGATATTGTTTTCCTAAATCAGTGGGATTTTGGTAGATATTGCATTCCCAAATTAATGGGATTTTGGTAGATATTGCATTCCGAAATTAATGGGATTCGGATAGATATTGCTTTCCCTCATTAGGTGGCATAACTGATAAGATCTTTTACTATATATGTAAAAGTTAGGTATGAAGTAATTGGTCCTATGAAAGAAGCCTAAAGGGGAGAGTGGAAGGTAATTCATTCATTCATCTCTCAAATCAAGATTTAGGAATCTGTAACCTAAATCTATTTTCTTCCATTTTTTATCTCCACAAATCAAATTCTTGAGTGAACTGAGTGACCATTGTAATCAATCTCTTGTACTCTTCATCGGTGTTAATAAAAGATTCTCTTTCTCTCAAGTGGACATACACTAGCAAATTGTTAGTGGAACCGCTATAAATCCCTATGTGATTTACTTTTCGTTATTGCCCCTTTATTTCTCTTATGTGGTACTTGTGATTGTCTTTTTGATTGAGGTTGAGATTGTCTTTGATATTGATTGGTTGTTTTTGCACGTTTACCACGATCTCGTCTTCCCTTGATTTTGGGGTTTTTGATTTGAGCGGTCTTAAATCAAAATTTCTCCACATAATACCAATTATCAATAAACTTTCCCTTACTACTTAATTTTCTTGTTATTATTTACCTCTCATATAGCTGTTGTGAAATAAATAAACTGCATATTAACGTAGAGTGCAACAATATACTAAACTTATATTTCCTTACTGGAATTAAGGAATATATCTAAGAGAACTAATAGCTATCAGTGACGCCATAGAACCAAATAATGCTTTGAAATTGTTCACATAAAAAATAAATTATCAATTCACTGTATCAGTTAATCATTAAAGAATATTAAGCTCCTATGATAATGAGTTATGCTATGAAATCGTGTTCACAAAAATAGAGATTATTTGAAATGTCTGACATTTAAACTGTCAAGGCAATATCAACACTTAAAAATGTATATATATTTCGAGCAGTTGTGACATTATGTTCATAAAATTGAGATCACTTTGAAATATCTATATCTTAAAACTATCAAGCCGATATATTTCAACCAACATATTGAAATATCATGCAACATTCATGAAGGACAGTAAAGTGAATACATATAAACTGCTAATAACTTAACTAACTGCTCAACATACAACATTTTGGTGGCTATCATCTTCTAGAGAAGTCATCCTTCAATTTGTTGACTCCAACATTTGCAACTGGTATTTTTATATTCGTAGTTTGTACAAATATAGTTGATGTTTGTAAACCAGGTAAAGGAATAAATATGGCCAAATAATAGTTAACTCGGTCACATAAAAAATTGTAGACATAAAAATTTCGTTAATGCAATCACAAAAAAAGCACAGTCATAGAAAAAATCTCATAAGTTAAATAACGGAATGAGGAAAGATTAAAGTAAACTACAATCTTAAACGTGGAAAGATCGCAAACACACAAAAATTAATTACTGTTGCATCGTTAATGGTTCGAAATACTATATCAAAACATAATTGAAAGAAAACATACATCAAAAAATAATATATTTTTATAGCAACCTATATTTTTACACCAACCTATGTTAGTTTCAGTTGCTTCTTTTACTGCTTCCATAAGCAAAGGTGGTGATATCATCATTGTATATTCATTAGGAACATTAATTGACTTAGATAAATAAGTTTTGATGGATAACAAAAGTTACAAACACAGTCAAACAGACAGTGATAGCATCATGATGTTTAGAATCAAGAATGGAAATCATAAAAAAGAGAAACCTGGAAATTAATTAGTTGGCTTCAGTGCATATTTCTCAGTCTTGCAACAAAAGACTCGGAGTCCGAACACACTCCAATCCAGTTTCCATTCAGTAACATTTGAACCATTTTATAGCATCTCTTGCGGCTTCTTAGACTACCCAGTTGCACATTCCTGAGAAATAGCACTAGCTCTCCTGATGTTATCTTTGGTTTGCCCCATTTTTATTAACGTATTTCAAAACAGAAGAAAAATTCTTTTAAGTTCCTGTTACTAGGTCAAGGTATGGATTGTGGTTCTCATGCAGCGAATACATATAAAAACATAGTTAATGATGAATAACCCATTACAATAGTTCGAAATATATTGTCCACAAAATAGTATTACTGGAGCTAATACAACAACCTGTTAACCTAAGAATGAGTTTTAAGCTCACTCTTTTGTTGAAAATTTATATGTCACATTATGAAATAAGAAGCCAACACTGGATAGGCAAACATTCCCACTGTAATGATTATTTTTCATTATGAAACAAGTTTTTTCAAAATGTATCACAAGATACAATTTCATGAAAAATTGTCTGCAAACTCATTTGTTGTTGTAAATACGTGTACAATACCCCTAATCAAACCCTACTTTTACATTGTGAGTTGCACAACCGATAATGAGAATGATTTTGAAACACAGATTAAACCAAACCATTTGTTTCTACAATACTAAACATTTGTGGTATCACTGTAAAAACTTATGCTAAAGAATCAGCATGAATAGTGTCATCTAAGCAAGCTTGCATCCTTTTTGCATCTTTTAATAGTAGATTAAGCAGTTGCACTTGAATTGAATGCTTAATATCTTCCAATAAATTTCGTACTGTTTGAGCAAACTCCTCCTGCTAGCTTTAGATCATTGATATTTTTCGATGCATTATTTCAAGGATTCACAAGAAAATTATATGACTGTAGAGAAAATGAAAAAGGCATACCAAAGCAATGCCATCTCTAGTAGATAGGACACAGATGTATGCACAAGAGACCACTATAGGGCATTCTTTCCCCACTGCCTCCTTTATTGTGTCGAAGTTCCTATCATTTTAACCCATTAGATCATTACTATGTCTATGTTCTTGTATTTTAATAATTTTATCAGTGCATGTTATTCGCCAACTATTTCAATAATGGTACTTTCAGCCGTTTTATGTTCTAGTTGTCATAATAAATCTAACTTTTTGTGCACAAACATGTACAAGTTCATTCACAACTCTACTTATAATATCCGACTTCCAAAGCAGAAGGCGGTATTGTTGTGAAAATTTTGTTAATTTGAGCGGAAGTGTATTTGATCAGGATCTAGTATTGTTATTTAAATACCAATGAAAATCAAAACAAAGAACATGAATCAATTATGCAGCCTCATAGAAACAATAGCATAAATAAGAGACACAGAAGATTTGACGTGGTTCAAATATGAATATCCTACGTCCATGGAGACCCAACAACTTATTTTATTCTTTCTTCAAATTAAGAGGGACTCAATAAGAGAAGAGTACAAAAAACACTTAATATATTTCTCACCCTATAATTTATACAAAAATAGGGATCTTATTGAGGATATATAAAAGAGAGCACTATTTGTCTTGTAGTTCTAAAAAGATGAGCAAGCCTCCCTATTCATAAGAGTAAGGATGAAGGCTTGCCTGAAGATAAGCATGAGAAGTTTCCAAATTTCCTTGATTGCAAATCTTGCATATTTGTGATTATTTCCGCGTATAATTTTATTTGATTGATTTGAATCAAATAATATACCTTCTCATTCCATCCAAATTTGATTCCTCATATACAAAGGTTTGATTGATTAATCAAATCAAACATCTCTCCATATCTTTCCAATTTATTGCCCATAATTAATTGATTACAAGAATCAATTAAAATCTTCTCCATAATTGGCATAGATTTAAATCGTCCAATTTTAACACTCCATCTCGATTTAAATATATTCATCAATCATCAAAATTAGTTGTTGGGTTAGCGCCCCATGACGCTCAAGTAGCAGGAAGCAAACTGATCAAGTTTGAGCAATTCTCAAACTTGTCTTTTGGTAGTGACTTTGTCATCATATCTGAAGGATTATCCAAAGTACTCACCTTCACCAATTTGATCTTGTTTCATTCTTCTTCAAGCATAAGAAAGAAACCTTTAACATTAATGTGCTTTGTCCGTGAACTATAAGCATGATTCTCTACAAGATGAATCACACTCTGACTATCTGAAAATAGCTCTACTGTCCGCTGCGCCATTAAAAGATCATCCAACAACTGAAGTAAGTATAATCCTTCCTTTGTTGCTTCCACAATCAATATCAACTTTGCTTCGGTAGTCGACAAAGCTACGATAGATTGCAACTTTGATCTCCATGAAATCGAGCCTATGCCAAGTGTAAAAACATAGTCCGACACTGATTTCCTAGCATCTCTATCCCCAGCATAATCAGAATCACAGTATCCTATAAGGAAGATGTCACCATCTACTCCACTATACAGTAAGCCCACCAAAGAAGTACCTCGAAGATATCTAAGAATCCACTTAACTGCATGCCAATGTTCTTTGCCTAGGTTAGACATATATCGACTCACAACACCCACTGCATGGGCCAAATCTGGTATTGTGCACACCATCACATACATAAGTACCAGCGGCACTAGAATAAGGTATATTAGTCATATACCTTTTTTCTTGTTCTGATGTAGGAGATTTGTCTTTCGACAACTTAAAATGAGAGCCTAATGGAGTGCCAACTGGTTTGGCTTTCTCCATTCCAAATCGAGTGAGGACTTTCTCGATGTATTGCGGTTGAGTGAGCCTTAACTCTCTCCGCTTTCTATTCCTCCTTTTCTCCATACCCAATATTCTTTGTGCCTTTCCTAAATCCTTCATGTCAAAATCTCTATTGAGCTCCACTTTCAACTCCTTAATTCTGACCATACTCCGAGATGCAATCAACATGTCATCAACATATAACAACAAATAAATCATATCATCATCACATCTCCTAAAGTAAACACACTGGTCTTTGAAACTTATGGAGTATCCCTGTGAAAGCATAAACTTATCAAACTTCTTATACCATAGCCTAGGAGATTGCTTCAATCCATATAGAGATTTGTTGAGTTTGCAAACATAATCTGGTCTACTACTATCAATGAACCCTTCCGGCTGCTTTAAATAAATTTCCTCATCCAGGTCACCATGCAAGAATGCAGTTCTGATATCTAGTTGCTCTAATTCCATATCATAATGAGCAACTAATGCCAAAAGAATACGAATAAAAGTATGCCTAACAACTGGAGAAAATATGTCATGATACTCTACCCCTTCTTCTGAACATACCCCTTTGCTACTAGTCTTTCTTTATGTCTGATATTTCCATTCCGCCATCTTTCACTTTATATATCAACTTACATCCAATAGCTCTTTTGTCGGTAGGAAGTGGCACCAAATCCCAAGTGTGATTTTTCTGTAAAGATTCGATCTCCTCTTCCATAGCAACTAACCAACTGAAACTGTCAACTGATGCAATAGCGTCTCTATAATCTCTGGGCTCATCATGGACAACGTTTAATGCATATGTTGCCATATCGTCAAAGTCAATGTCTTTGATGCTCAAACCAACAAACTCATCAAGCCATCTGGGCTTTCTTCTTTCTCTAATAAGCATGGTCTCTGTTTGAGCTCCACCTTGAGTCTGATTTTCTGTGTCAGTATCCATACTATCCTCATCAACCACGGTGTTATCGGAAACACCATTTGAACATCTATGGAAAGAATCAATAGATAATTTGCTTTGTGTTTGGCATCCTTCACATGTCCTCTCATCATCATACGATGAGGAAGGCTCCACCTTCAACATAGCCTTCTCATCAAAAGTTATATGCCTGCTTATAATAAGTTTCTTACTAATAGGACACCACAACCTATATCCTTTCACTCCTCTTCTATAACCTAGAAAGATACAATTGTGAGCTCAAGGTTCCATCTTTCCTCGACAATCATGCACATAAGTTAGACAACCAAACACCTTGAGGAATGAATAGCTAACAGGCTCTCCTTTCCACACTTCTTTAGGGATCTTCGTGTCTATGGAAATAGATGGTGTGCAGTTGATGAGGAAAGCCGTCGTATATAAAGCTTCAACCCAAAATCCCTTCTTCAACTTAGCAGTCAATCCGAGGCATCTAGTTCTCTCCAATAATGTCTGGTTCATCCTCTCTGCAACTCCATTGGACTGGGGGTCGCCTGGTGTGGTGTAATGCCTCTTACTGCTTTCGGACTCACAATAATCGACGAGTTCCTGTGATACGAATTCACTGCCATTATCTGACCGGAGAACTTTCAACTTCTTCTCTGACTGCTTCTCCACCATGGATTTCCATTTACAAAATCTAGCAAAGATTTCACTTTTGGACTTTAGAAAACATTCCCAAACTTTACGAGAGAAATTGTCTATAAATGAAACAAAATACCTGGCTCCACCCAAGGATGGGCAAGGGGAAGGTCCCCAAACATCTGTGTGAACATAATCCAAAACAGCTTTTGCCTTATGCTTACCAATACCAAAAGAAATCTTCGTCTTCTTACCAAGAACACACTCTTCACAAAAACCAAGCTTTGAATGCCGAACTCCGTCAATCAAACCTTGCTTTCTTAGCTCATGCATGTTGCGCTCGCCAATGTGGCCCATCCGTAAGTGCCATAATCTAGAAGAATCTAAATCAATTGAAGTAACTGAAGCTGATTCACCAACTACAGTAGTAACCTTTAGTAAATAGGGATTTCCTATCCTCACTCCTTTCATAACGATCATGGAACCCTTAGATATTCTCATCTTCTCTTCTTCAACTACAATCTTTAGTCCAAGTCTACTCAATGCCCCAACAGAAATCAAGCTCCTTCTTAAATCTGGTACATGCCTAACATCAATAATGGTTCAAATAACACCGTCAAACATCCTGATATTTACACTACCAACACCAACCATGCGGCAATAAGCATTATTGCCCATTAGAACTTCTACATCATTCTAATGGTAAGTGGGAAAAGAGTTCCTATTAGGCGTCATATGATAGGATGCGCCAGAATCAATCAACCATAGGGTGCTCTTCCCAGAAGAGCCAGAAGCTGTAAACACGTCAGTGTCACTCTCTGTATATGATTTCTCCATTGTGGAGGCTAAAGCTTGCTTTGGGCCTTTATGGTTCGAATAACACCGTCAAACATCCTGATATTTACACTACCAACACCAACCATACAGCAAGAAGCATCATTGCACATTAGAACTTCTCCATCATTCTAACGGTAAGTGGGAAAAGAGTTCCTATCAGGCGTCATATGATAGGATGCGCCAGAATCAATCAACTGCCCATTAGAACTTCTCCATCATTCTAACGGTAAGTAGGAAAAGAGTTCCTATCAGGCGTCATATGATAGGATGCGCCAAAATCAATCAACCATAGGGTGCTCTTCCCAGAAGAGCAAGAAGCTGTAAACACGTCAGTGTCACTCTCTGTATACGATTTCTCCACTGTGGAGGCTAAAGCTTGCTTTGTGCCTTTATGGTTCGAATAACACCGTCAAACATCCTGATATTTACACTACCAACACCAACCATACAGCAAGAAGCATCATTGCCCATTAGAACTTCTCCATCATTCTAACGGTAAGTGGGAAAAGAGTTCCTATCATGCGTCATATGATAGGATGCGCCAGAATCAATCAACCATAGGGTGCTGAGGTGCTCTTCCTAGAAGAGCCAGAAGTTGTAAACACGTCAGTGTCACTCTCTGTATATGATTTCTCCATTGTGGAGGCTAAAGCTTGCTTTGGGCCTTTTCTTCTTCCTTCAAACTTGGGACATTGTGAAACAAAGTGCCCAAGCTTCTTACAATAATGGCAAGTCAATTTCTTAGGCCCCCCTAGACTGAGACCTCGAAAAATTTCGTCCTTTACCTTTCTTCAACTTGCTTTGATTTCTACCTCTCTGAACAGATAAGCCTTCAATATCACTATCAATGCTAGTTCTCGCCAATCTACCTCTTAACACTTCATTATAAAGACCATCCTTTACATCAGAAAGGCTAATTTACTGCAGCCATAAATCATGGAATTAACAACAGCAGTATACTCCTTAGGCAAGGAACATAGAAGGATCACAGCTTGAGCCTCATCAGTAATATCGACATCCGTTGCCTTCAGGTTCATAACTAAAGTGGTCAAAGCATCTATATGCTCCATAAGATCGGTCCAAACTTCATCTTGAATGAATAAAGGTGCTATTGTAGAATAATCTGATTAGTGAGATACTTGTCTTGATAAGCATCTAATAATGCATCCCATAGTCCCTTCACCGTCTTCTACTGAGAAAATTCTCTAAGAACTTCATCTGAAAGGCTCAACTTAATTGTTGTGAGAGCTTCATCTTCCATCTCTCCTAAATCAGTTGCATCTATATCTTTCAATTTCTCAGACGTAGAAACAACTTTATAAATCTTCTCCTTCTTCAATACAGCCTCTATCTTCATCTTCCAAGTATTGAAATCTCCCTTTTCGTCAAAACGAGTTACTCCATAATTGACAGCAGATCTACCAATAGACTTACTAGAAGTAACCATTGATATCTAAATAGGAACAATAACACTAGCTCTGATACCAAACTGTTGTGAAAATTTTGTTAATTTGAGTGGAAGCGTATTTGATCAGGATCTAGTATTGTTATTTATATACCAATGAAAATCAACACAAAAGAATATGAATCAATTATGCAGCCTCACAGAAACAATAGCAGAAATAAGAGACACTGAAGATTTAACATGGTTCGGATATTAATATCCTACATCCACGGAGACCCAACAACTTCTTTTATTCTTTCTTCAGATCAAGAGGGAGTACAATAAGCAAAGAGTACAAAAAACACTCAATATATTTCTCACCATATAATTTATACAGAAATAGGGAACTTATTGAGGATATATAGAAGATAGCACTATTTGGCTTATAGTTCTAAAACGATGAGCAAGCCTCCCTATAAGAGTAAGGATGAAGGCTTGCCTGAAGATAAGCATGAGAAGTTTCCAGATTTCCTTGACTGCAAATCTTGCATATTTGTGATTATTTCCCCGTATAAATTTATTTGATTGATTTGAATCAAATAATACACCTTCTCATTCCATCCAAATTTGTTGCCTCATATACAAAGATTTAATTGATTAATCAAATTAAATATCTCTCCCATATCTTTCCAATTTATTGCCCATAATTAATTGATTACAAGAATCAATTAAAATCTACTCCATAATTGGCATAGATTTAAATCGTCTAATTTTAACAGGTATATGTGATATTTGAGCAGCGAAATTACTAAAAGGTTATAATTCATATTCTTTAAACTAGATACAAAATAAGTAGTTGTTAAATGGACTTTGATTTTTTATTTAGTTTCGATAAGTGTCCCAAATGATGGAAAATCGAAATTTTATTTGGGTTTGTTTGATAAAAGAAAATTAACTATTTTCACAGATTACAAAGAATAAATTAACAAAGGGAAAGAAGGAAAATACCTAAAATTTCTCAATCCAAAGCTTCTATTGTCTCCTTCTCAAAGAGAGACCTTCTTGTTGAATCAGGCAGTAGTGAAGCATCACAAGACTAATTATCAAGCATAAATAGCTAAATTAAAATAACTTCAAGCACAGTCTACATTTACTAGGAAGTCCAAAATCGTGTAGAAATCACAAATTACCTCAACAACGGGGTCGTGGAAAAGACCTCTAAGCCAAGAAATCAGAAATCTTAGGGTTCACAACAATAGGAAAAACTCAAAAGTCACAAGTAGGCAAAAAACAGAAAATAAAAGAGAGAAACAAATTAAACTTGCCTCTGATGCCTGCTTCAATTTAGGCATGTTGCTCTACTTCTTCTTTCTCCCTTTTGATTGCTGAATTGAGACAGCACTGCTGAAACAAGCCTTTTTGGGTAAGTTGCGGATAGGAATCCAGAAGGTAGGACGTTGCGATGGAGTGTCGATGACGAAGGAGGGGTTTTACTTCGGCGATATTGATTCGAGAGTCAGTCGTTTAGGGTTCGAAAATGAGACCGTAAGAAGTAGAAAAAAGGAATATGTAGATGTAAGGATGAAGAGATGTAACCAAAAAATTTTGTGTGATAGATACTCGGGAGAGATGGAAATACATAATCGCAATTTTTTAGCAAAGGATCAATCGGAAGAGAGGAAGATGGAAGATGTTTTCGCGATAGATTTTTCGGTCGAAAATAATTGGCTTTAGAGAGTTTGATTTTGGCTCCCTTACAGTAGGAAAATCTCCCTACCGGTTGGTTTGATAAAGTAAAATATAGAAATTATAATTTCTTGACATATATAGACTATTTTTGTTCTCAAATTTCATGTTAAATATATAAATAAGGCCTTTTTACGTTTATATAATTAAGAATGAACAAAATCTGATATTTATCTATTTCTTTTGGTTATTGTTAAACCGGCTTGTTGCTTTGGATTTTGTTTGTTTTTAAGATTTCAACATCACCCTAATAAACTCTTAATTTTGACTACTCATTCATATTGAAATAATTTAGTGAAAAGAAATGTAATTAGTGGGGGAGTAAGAAATACAAATAAATGATGAAAATTAGGAAGCTGATAAGGTGTTGCACTGTATGTATATATAGTAACATGTGTTTTTTATGTTTCGGGGGTTGTATGAAGTATATTATGTTTTATATACAGAAATATTTTAAATTTGGTTTTGAAATTTGATTGCCTAATTAAATCACTTTAAAACTACTTATATATATAATTTGGTCATGGCACCGGCATACTGTCAAAAATGCATTGATGCCAATAAAAACAACGTAAGCGCATTTTAAGAAATCATTCATGTTGTTTACCATGTAAATTTAGTGACTTTTCAAATAACGTTAGTTCAGTGGACCACACATCCACGACATTCGAATGTCATCATTTCATTTTTAATAGTGTGGCGTGACATGGTTAATACTGACATTTATTTGTAAATAGTTATGAACTTAGACTAACTGCATAAATAATTTTGAAAAACCAACCAATTTTTTTTGAAAAGAATCCCTTTATATTTTTGTAATACATATTTGTATAATTATGCATATTGTACGGTCCTATGTTTTGAACACAAACATACAATGTGTATGTATATAATGTCATAGAGTATGCATATATTGAACCTTCTTTCTATTTGGGTGTAAGCATGTGCATATATTCTTTCTTTCTATTTGGGTGTATGCATATGTTGTAAATATGTATAGAATTATTCTTACATCATGCAGCGATTTTTTTTTGAAGTAGACCAAGCTACTCCTACGACTTTATTCTTAGTGAATCACATAGTTTATTCCTTACATACTTTACTTCTTGACCCATGTTTTGCACACGGTCGAGGATAAAAATATACAACTACAAATACTAATGTAGTTTAAAATTTAAATAAGGTACATAGCTTGATTAATAAATTGAACAAATAGGTTAAATTCCGTTTAAGCTAATCTTGGTATTAACCAGTTCCTTTTTATGTATTACCACGATATTTTAAGGGAAATAATTCTTTAGCAGATATGATAGAAGAATCATGCATTTTATATGATTGAATCGGTACAACTCACATAAATACCAAGTGTTAGATACAGGGGTGGAGCTGAACATAGTAAAAGGGGAAAAAGAGAGAATAAATTGGCAGTTGGGGTCGTTACTATTCTCTTCACCAGCTCATACAAAGCTAGAAGCACCAAAGTGAAATTCATGGTAATTATTTGAAATAAAATAAAATTATGTCTATTACAAATGCATTGATTCATCCAAATCAATATAATGTATAATCACCAAAGAAATTGGTAGTTAGATTTAAACTGGTAGAAGATGATGGTATTCTTATTTTTTGGCATTACTAAGGGCTCGTTTGGATCGACTAAAATAAGAGGTTTTTAAATTCTTTCACACAAAAACCTAGTTCATTTTGATTTTCGAAAAGTCAAAAAGTGCCTTATATAAGTCGATCCAAACGAGCCCTAAAATTTTGTCAAATGACCATAAAATGGCAGAATAGGTTGTAGTCTTATTTCACGGTGTATAGTAGTAATATTCGGATGAATAGATCAGTTGACTGTGTGACATCAAAGTTAGCAAGAGGGAAAAGTGTCAATGGTATTATTCGATTCTATTCACAATGCATGTTGAGCTATTTAAGAAATAATTATTTGATGATTTCATTCATGAGAACATCAATATTTCCAACGATTTAAACACTAAAAAGGATCATTAACCCATATGGCCACGTAGAAGGTACTTGCAGATATTGCATGTACTTTAATTTTAATTATAACTTGATAGATTTACCGATGATGCGTAACAGTAAGCATATTTCCATTGTTTTTTCATTAGTAGTGTAAATAGGCCAGATCAGACGGAGGTATATTCGATTTTATCCTAAAACGATATCGGATCAGACATTGATCGGACGAGATTTAAGCTCGTACAAATTTTGTTGTTTTAGCTTGTATAGTAAATGAAAACGGACGGACACAAGTTTTCCAAACATGGATATGAATGAAAAAAAGCTATTTATATCAAATTTTATGTATTTTAATAAAGTTTTCTTAGTTACATACTAAATTATAAGAAACTCGGACAAATTCAAATGAAAACGGACCGAACGAGATTTTCCTCGTGCATGTTTTGTTGTCCTAGCTTGTATTTTAGATGAAAACTA
This sequence comes from Allium sativum, assembly GCA_030737875.1. Taxonomy (NCBI): domain Eukaryota; kingdom Viridiplantae; phylum Streptophyta; class Magnoliopsida; order Asparagales; family Amaryllidaceae; genus Allium; species Allium sativum. Next base: position 43,385,933 of record CM060915.1, on the reverse strand, counting down.
AACGGACTCGAACTTGTATATTTTGGTCATGGATGCGAACTAACATTGGATAGTCATATAAAATTAACAACATTATTTGTCACCGTGTAAATATTGACGGTATAATTACTTATTTGTTGTAAAACAAATTCAACACAGAAGAAATAAGGGAGAGAGAATGTTTCTATTCATTCAGAATATCTATAATTACATTGGCTCCTTTATATATAGGCTTTTGAGCTGGTGTTAAACTTATTCCCATGATGTGGGACTAAACAGAATATTACAAAGCATATTCACTCTTATTTATTACAACACTCCCCCTTGAATATGCATCTTCAAAATCTTGAATGCTCTGTTAACTTGAAGTTGTCCCTTTTAAAACATGTATGATGATTACTCCCCCTTATTATTATCTTGCTTGCATATATCCATCCAGTCGATACAGCTGTTGTCTGTTACCTTAAAAACTCTGTAAGGAAAATCCAATGGGAGAAATCTTAAATAAGAAAAAGAGTGCAACATGTGACATTATTGATATCATATTAAAATGCTTCAAGATCAAAATAATACCTCATAAAACCTTACTAAGAAAAACCCTATGGGAAAAACCTTAGTGAAGGAAAAAGAGTACAATTTAATATTTTAATATATCATTTCATATAATGAAGTTTGATACTTCTGGATCGGGATAGTGCCTCATTAAAACCATAATAACAAAAACCCAGTGGAAAAAATCTTAAATAAGGAAAAAGAGTACATTATAACTTATTTTTGTATGTTACTTTTGGGTTGATACTACTGGATTAAGATAATACCTCATTAAAACTTATTAAGAAAACCCAGTGGGCAAAAACTTAGTTAAGGAAAAAGAGTGCATTATAACATACTAATGGATGCTCCGTCCGATGTAATGATTTCCTTTGAATTTGTATTCTTCTTTCGATAACTCAAATTGCTTACAGATACTTCTTAATGAAGTTTTTCTTCAAAACCTTCATATGCATTTCCATGCTTCAGGCCTGTTTTCTTATTTAAAACGCCTTTTCTTATTAGTATCCTACTAATATTCATTTATGAATACACTTCATGTGCTTACAATTTTGTGTTTCAGTTGGGTTTCCATTAATACACATTTGATCAATAAGACAACTTTCATTACAGTAACACTAAGCAGGAAGTAATCTACTCATCTTGAAGTACGTCGAGATTTTCATTACACTAATACTTAGAAGAATGAAGTATAACTAGATTTTCATTATAACAACACTAAGCAGGAAGTAATCTACTCGTCTTGAACTATATCAAGAGTTTCATTACAACAATACTTAGAATAATGTTGTGATCTATCGTACATGTTCTTGGTATTCTTTATAATAACAAATGTTATTCATATTCTTCAGGAACTTATATATTATAATAAGTTTTGCATATCGCAACTACCGCTTCAGTGGATATTTAGAGTTTCATTACAATAATTCTTGAAAGCAGGAAGTAATCTACTCACCATGAATTATATCAAGATTTTCATCATAATAATACCTAGAAGAATGTTATAATCTACATTTCATGGTCTTTGCATTCTTTATTACTACCAAAGTTATTTAAATTCTTCTGGAATTTTTATACTTTCATCGTTTATACCTTCAGGGTATTGTAAGCGTTTTAAACACTTTCATTATTTTAATCAATTCAAATTATCTCTGAAAGTGCAATGCTTATAGCATGCTGTTTACACTGTATGGTGCTCGGTAACTTTAGTGTGCTTTTGTCATTTTAAATTTTCTAATTTTATTTTATGGACTGCAGGTCCATATTTCTTATTTAGGAGAATTTCATGATAGCCAATCATGTTTCTCCTTAACATGGGATTTTTAATCCATTTATAAATGTAAGCGCTTTATTATTTATTAATTTATCATCGATGATTATTTCTTTTTAGTTCTATACATGATTTATTGATATCTCAAAACTTTTCATGCTTTAGGTACCTAAACCACTTCTAGGGTTATTTAACAATCATATCGTGGGTTTCTTTCAAAGAAACCCTAAGTGTTTCTTCAAGAACACTCACCTCCATTATTTGGCATCTTTATGACTTACTCCAAAAATATTTTGCACCGACTCTTATACCACAATTTCAGGTATGATTTACACCTTTTGATCCTTTGGGGATTCAAATCTACGTTGGAGAAAGCCTATTACGGACATAATTGATAATTTATGCAAGTTACTTAATACTTTGCATAATTCTATATATTAGCAAATATTTAACACCGATGGCTCTTTTATCCTCCCTCAATGTTGATTGTTTGTCACTTTAAATAATAAACCATTTTTGGATTCTCATTTTTGATCCATTATCACATTATAACTAGCAAATACATTAGATGTATTTCAATTGTAGGAGGATAATGCTCGTATTATTTGATAAGATGCATTCATATTGTATTGCTTATTCCCTTTCATTGATACGATGACTTGGAGGAATTTTCTATCATTTGAATATGTACATGACTTCAGGTCATTCAATATTGATGTCAATCGATTTTCTGAAATATTAAATAATATGTGCATAATTTAAAATATGAGCTCATGACAACTTCAGGTTGTGAATTAAATATTCTCATATATGTGTATATACATGCATCCATGTATTCCATATGTAATTGATTTGCATATTCTTTCTCATTCGAGTTATCTATTTTAGAACAAATTGTTTATAAGGTTCCAACCATTAGTTTTTTCTTATCAAGCAATGTTAATGCGAATCTTAAATATCGTATCATAACATCCAAAACATCTGATTTGGAACTGTATTGAACTTCTGATTCAAATAAAATATATAAACAACTTCAAGTTGTTAAACCATATTGAACTTCCGGTTCAAGTAAAATATATAAACAACTTCAAGTTGTTAAACTGTATTGAACTTCTGGTTCAAATAAAATATATAAACAACTTCATATTATTAAAAATTATTCTTCAACACAATATAAGCAAGATTTAACTCATTTTGAAAATTGTGAAATCTTTGGATGCATTATCCTTACCACATATGATGTAACTTCCTTAAGAAGTACAATGTTATTATTTCACATAGTTTCGATAAAGCTTTAGGCTTTTAAATTATGAAGTATTTCAAGTTCATTGATTAAGGAACTTCAATTTCCTATGCATATATATATATATATATACACACACACACATACATGTTATATCAAGTTTATTAATTTATGATGAACTTCTGGTTCTCAATCTTTTAACATACTTCTAATTTAGAAGGTTTTACATTTTTGCTAATTGTCAAGATTTCAAACTTGTAAACTTCATCAAAAAGTTTCTTTTTTCATAATTCAAGACTTCAAGTCTCAGATCTGAGTTATACAACTTCTTCCATTACATTAGATATTGGTTGCCAAATACATCGAATAACAATATATATGTCTATTCTTATTCCAAACACAAACATACATCATTTAACTTACAATAACTAATGCTTTTAATACATTTATAATAATATGGTAATACAATATATATTGTCATAATGATACATTTAATGCATTTATTATAAAAATAATGGAAATAACCATCATACGTTCTAAATATATGAATCAAATAAATAAATTTTACTTAAATCAACAAAATAAAATTTGAATCTAGCTACAGTACTGATCAACGATAAAACTGAAATAAACAACTTATAGTTGTACTGCATTTCTCAATAATCAAATTTTATAAAATACCATATATATATGCATAATTTCTGATCAAGAATTGAGTAGAAATGCATAATTATAAAACCGAGATTTTACATTCTTTTATATCAGTGATTCGAAAAACTTGCAGATCTATACATAAAATTAGTGTGGTGCTAAGGGCGCCCTAATATGTTTTCCTAATGTCGCAATTAAAAAATAAAACTCATTAAATTTTGTATGCTTCCTAATACCACATTGCCTCTCCATTCTAATCTCTCACTCAATCATTATTTGCCGAACTAGTCACGTACAAACCTAATCTAAAAGCCCTAATCTCTTGTAATCGCTGTCTTCTTTGCATCTCTCGCTGGAAAATTCAAATTCGTATATTAATCTCTCAATTGTCCGTTGATTTGAAAACCCTTATTCTCACTTCCTCTTCTAGTTTGCTTAATTCAAACCTTATTCACGACTTTTGTATGTTGCGGTGTCAAATTCTTTAATCGGTAATAGATCTAGGGTTTAGCTCGTTGATCGATATTACAAAATATGGACGAACGAATATCGAACGAAATAGAAATAGGGTAAAATAGTGTGGAAGGCACTATTGTTTAAGTGCGTGGTATTAAAAAGAGTGTAATACTAATTCTTGTGGTATTTTTTAGTCGCCGTACTAGGAAAAACATATTGATGTAACGACCCAGATTTTTAGCCGGTTAATTTTAAACATTTAAATTGGTTTTAAAAGTTGTTTTGGTAATATAAAAAAAAATTCATAAGGAATTTATTAAGTAATAACGACGTTAAACGTATAATTATAATTAAATTAAAACGGGCTCGAAATAGTCGCGGTAATTTGTAATTTACGATTTGAACTTCAATTGGATATACAGGATCCAATATAAGTCGGATTTCTTTGAAACAAGAAATGTCCAGATCTATTTGATTATATTTTTCTAATGAAAGTGAAAAATCGAGTTTTCATACTGTAGATTTTGTTTTATGTTCAAATCAAATATTCAAATAGTCGCTATGGAATTCGTTATAAAAAATATAATGATTTATTTTATAAAATAAAAAGGGTTTTTAATATATTATATATCGATTTGGTTTGAAATTCAACCAGAAGTATTTTATGTTGATATCGTATAAAATTCTGTCCGAGCATATCCGATTGCAATATTTTATTATTATTATATTGAGGTATTTTAAAACTGATTTATTTTAATTTAAATTGGACCCTTAAAGGGGCTATTATTCAAACGGCCTCCGTTTTTGACGAAATCAGTTTCATTGTGTCCAGAATAATTTATTATTGTCAGATTTCAAGTTTTGAGCCAACTGGAGCTGTTGCTTGAGCGCGGGAATAATAAACGTGAATCAATCAGAAAATTTAACGTTCTAAATTTCTCTATTTTTTCAAACGGACTCGGTTTTTGACGAAACAAGTTTCATTTAGTCCAGAATGTAAAAACTATGGTTGTATGTTCATTTTCATGGCAATTAGGGTTTGTATGTGGTCCTAAGAAATTATTAAACACTAAACAGAAATGGTGATAGGCATGGGTTGTTAAAATTAAGTTAAATATTCAAATAAAATAATATTTTTCCTTCTATATAATCATGCCACTCCTTCCAAATCCCTAATCCCCAATCATTCTTCTTCCCGTTCTTTCTTCAAACCCGATCTCTTTCAGAGAAAAAATAAAATAAAATTTTTCCTTCAGTAATCAAAAGAAATCCAAATAAAGTCATCGTTGACCCATCTTCCTGCTACAAACCAAACCCCTAATTCATTACTCTTCTCTGTAGCTTCAATCAAAATGAAGTTGTCCCTTCTCATTTCTTCAAAGAATTCTTATAAATCACTTACTAAATGAAATCATTCCATTTTTAATTTCTTCGAATTGTTTAGGTGAGAACTTCTTTCCAGTACTTCCAGAAAGTGGTGCAATTGAATTGTTTTGAGGCTCAAAATATGGGTAGTCGACTAGTTTTAAATTTTTGGGGATTTTGCAATGGAACCTGTCGCTGCTTTTATCTGTAGCACTGGAAGCCGGAGATCATGATCCCGGTGAGAACGTTGGATGAATTTAATGATGATGTTTGCATTGAGTTGGGAAGGAGATGAACGTTAAGGCTTGAAGTTTGTGGAACCGTGAAGTAGAGGGTGAGATAAAAGGGCCGATGTCTTCATGCTGATGCGTGAAGGGTAGTGAACAAAATCATACTGAGGGGTGCGAGTGGTATTTCAAGGGTATAGGGTTGAGGTACTTACGAAGAGATGAACACGTGTGTTTTTGGTTTGTGAATCGGTGAAGAGATGAAGCTGTACTGTGGAAACAAAGTTCAGGAAATGGTGGGATGATAAGCAGCGTTGTCAAGAAAGAAAATGGGTTCGAAGGAATTGATCGGGTAAGGTAAAGAGATCATACAGATCTGATTAAATGGGTAATTAGTTTTAGTTAGAAATTAGTTAAACTATTGGTAGTTAAATCATAACAAAAGAAATAATATTGTAAATTTACAGTAGCAGGTCTGGACCGTGTGGTTTCCATCAGGGAAGAATATAGTTTGAGGCGGCTAGATTAAGTTAAATGGCATGAATCAAATGACAATGGTCACGCCGTAGTCGTAACGACGAGATTCATAATATGGAATTAATGTGGTTGAGAACGAAGTAATTTGGATTCCGGGATAAAATCAAATATTGTTTGATTTTAAACCGAAACAAAAGCAGAACCATCAACTGCAAAACAATGTGAGTAAATTCACTAACTCTACCTCGTTTATATTTTTACATAAACGAGTTTTAAATTTATTTATAGTAATTTTTATATTGTGCAGTGGTTGATTGGTTGAATAGTGATAAAATTGGTTGATATAATTACATCGTTGATCGATTATTAGTTCTGGCATTTCATAATGATGTGAAATTAATATTATTGATGTTGATTAACATCTGTGGATGTAGGGAAACAGGTTGGGGGGATCCAACTGGATTCCTCAACATTTATATTACTGTGTTTGCTTTGATTGTGACATATGTTGTGATACATTAACTGTGATTGATTTTGTTGTGCCACTGGCCCTAGAATTTTGGTATTTAATACCGTAAAAAAATTTCGAATATAAAAGAGGAATTTGAGATCTAAAAAGGAAAGTATTCTCCAAAATAGGAATTTAATTTCAAATAAACCTGGAATAAGAAATTATGTCAAATAAATAAAATAAGAGGTGGATTATAAATAAGTTTATAAATTAAGTGAATTACTTATCCTTGGATAAAATACAATCTAAATTCAAGTCTGAATTTATATTGAAAAAGGGGAAATCAAGTTTTGAACCAATATTTTTAAATGAGATTTTAAACTTAACAGTTATATAGAAATTTAAAACAAGATTATAAATGCTTGGGATAAAATTGAGACATTCCATGGATAATTCTAAATGGATGTCATAAAAGGAAATTGGATTTAAGATGATATTTATAAGTACAAGATCAAATGGATTTAATTTCAGGGGTTTGAATGTGTAGAAGTTGAAAAGAAGAAAAAATATAATTGATTTATGTAAACGGAAAGATGTCAGTAGTAGTTTTATGAATAGAATTTACAAATGAACTAGAATACGATTTGGGTTTATTAAGTGACTCGATAGCTGAGATTTGAATCTGTAATGATAATTGTAAATAAAATCAATTTGATTTGATGAAACGAATCTAGATCCCTATTTAAAGAATGGTAATCATTTCTCAAAGTGAAGAACGATTTGAAACAAATGTTTTGCGAATAGAATTAATTTTTAAGGAAATTTGAGTCAACCATAAAAGATAAATTTATTCCAATGTTCGGAATATAAATCGGATATAGATTATTCAAGTGAGAGTTAATTATTGGAATTCGATTATATCGAATTTAGGGAAGTAGCATTTTTACATTCCGTTTGAATCAAATTTCATTATTTAATTATTTATTGACTTATTAGTTTTATTGAAAATTAATAAGTACAAGTTATATTTGGAAACAACGATTATAATGCTGTTGCTATAATAAAAAAAAATGTAAATCTAAACAGTGATTTTAGCATTGTGGTTATAATAAATGTTTTGTAAATCTAAACAGCGATTTTAATGCTGCTGTTATAATAAATGTGTCATAAATCATTGGAAACAACAATTATAATGCTACCGATATAATCAATGTTTTTCCGCAAAAGAAGTGTATTCTTAGATTGAACCCGAGAGTCGCGTAAGCAATCTTTTGTTTGAGGTTGTGAGCTTTGACTATTTCAAAGTTGAGAATGTTGTTCAATTAAGGTCTGAGAGGTAACTATACCCCAACTTGATTGACTTCATGATTGATGGAAGAATAGTTAAGGTTCGATAGTGAAGATTGGTTAGCAATATGGTTAGTTAATAAATGATTAATGGTTTGCGTTATAATTACGATGTTTTGTAACATCGTGTTAATTTAAAGGATTTTGAAATGTTTTCCCCAAATAAAATAAGAGATATTTTCTATGCGTAGAAAATGAAATGAATTGGTCAACCAGGAATTAAGAAATGGAATATGGAAGTATTTTCGGATATTAATAAAGTGTATTTTCTGAATAAAGAAAATAAGGTACCATGAATATATAGATTTTTTTCCTAACTGGAATAAGTGATTTTTTCTCGAATAAAGAATTAGGATATTGAAAATGTTTACAAGAATCGAGAGAGAAAATCGAGCTTTGAAAAGATAGGAAAGATGGAAATTTGGAATTGATAATAAAATAAGGAATTTATATACATAGGGGCCAGTATTGCTTGGTGGTGGATCAGTAGAATTTCCATTTGGAAATAGGGTCGTTGGTTGAATGGATGTTCCTTTATTAGTTAAACCACCGACTATCAAAGTTTTGATTTATTTTATACCTCCGTTGTCAATACAGAGAGACCGGATCAGATTTAATATCTGAAAACCACTCCGTATTGGCATAAGCCTTACGAATCAACTTATGTTGAAGAGATTATGAAGACGGAGTAAAGTGCAAGGGCTGTTATATTAATCCTAGGTAGAAATTGCCTAAGATGGAATAATGGAATGGTGCCTTCGGTTTGTCCAGACCCGGGACAACTTGTAAGGACGAGTGTCTGACAGAGTGTTTACAAAGGGATTACGTACGTTGATTCCTTCAAACATACAAAGTTGGTGGCAAAGAAGGGAAACTTATTTAGCCTAACAATTTGAGTATTTTTGTGGGAATCAATTAGTGATTTTCGATGGATCTGACAATTTGGCATTCAAAGTGAATGGTGGCCAGATGTTCTGGAAGATAATTCAAACCTCAAGCCTCACAACGGGGAATTGACAAAAATCGGGCTGGCAGCATGGCTATGTGGGTCGCTCCCATTAGTATGTATAATCACCTATCTGGAGAAATTCCATTTGCTTCTTTAATTTATCGATGCTGTCCCTTTTGGGAAACGGTTGCCGATCCCAGCCGTTGCTGATATACATTCGATACACTCAAGCGAAATGAGTGGTCGGTCATGTGTGGGCCGGGTTGCAAGACGTTCTTGTTGAACCCAGTGTATTCCCCTCTAGAGATACACTATCGGAAGGTGGTTCCATACCTTGTTATGTTGGAAATCCAATCTCCAATAAGCGCCCTGCGGTTTTTGATTTTATATTATATATGGAGCGTGCGATGCAAGCGTTCCGCTAGATTCTATTTATTTGTTGTAGACACTATTATAATATCACCAGATTTTGATATCAAAAATATTTTTGGTTATCGTAAGGTAAAAACCATCCGTGTTTATGTGTGGATCGGTCTTACGATTATCATTTCTTTTGAAAGGATTTTGAAAGTTAAACAAATGGTTGGAGTTTACTCACACCAGTCCCATGACTGATCCAGAGTTTATTTTGTTTGTTTTTCCCTAAACTCTTGGGTGCCCAAATTTGTACGGGCAGTCAAGTAGTCGGGATTTTACATAATCACTTGGAGGAGTTCGAAGCAGGAGGCTTCACCAATTAGCTATAGATTATCATATTTTTCCGCTGTGTATTATGTTGGTATCTGGAAACAGGTTGTTATAACTGTTCCAGAATTAGCTGTTGTGCTCTGATGATGGTATGTATATAAAGTTACTGAATTGTATTTCAAAGTTTATGTTATCTAATATATTTTATTCATTCCACTGTGACTTTGTGATCTTCGCTTTCTTCTATTCTAATATTTCTTCCTTTCTATTTCTCATCCTCTAACTTCTTTCTAATAATGATTTATATTTCTGTGCAAATTTGGGTTGGACGTGTGGTGTTATTAGTCGACTCAAAAGAGGATGGAAATTTGGGCCATTACAGTTGGTATCAGAGCTGAAGGTTGAGTAGTAACCTTGGCTCTGTGGCGTGACTCAATAAAGACGGGGTTAGTAAAACTCCAGATTGAGTTTGAGTGTATATATACAAGAAAGCGTATTTGTAGGTTTGATATAAAAATTGTTTTATATTGTGTTGATTGGTTTGTTGAGTGGTTTATGAATTCTGGTCGATACAGGATGTACAACTGCATCGATAAGTGTTTCTAAACTCCTGAACAAAGCAATTCGATACAATATTGTTTTCAAATGGGTAAATGAAATAATTTTGCCCAAAATTTTTTTGATATAAAAGGAATAATTTCTGAATTATTATATATGAATGTGTTGATTTTTATTACAATCAAATGGAATTATGAAATATTGAAACAGTTGTACATAACGAAATATAACTGGTACATGGAAAATATACATAAATGAGATAAACCAAGAATAAGTTCAAACCAGAATTGGAATTTAAATTCCGGTGTTTAGAAAATATTTTCTAAAACAATATAAAATAAAATTACATTACTTTGAAGTATTTTTGAATAAAAATGGTTTAAATGGATTTTTAAAAGTAATTAAGCACTGAAATTACTTCAGTGGCGAGAAAATAATTATGATAATGGATCGCGACATTATCGGTATTCATTTTCAAGTTTCTCAGTGACGGATTGCTACCATAGTAATTGGGAATGAAAAATATGTTTGAAAAGGACAAGATGTTTTAGAAATTCAAATTATTTGAATTGAGTTGATTGTAAATACATGTATATATATATATATATGATTTCAAACTAATTTGATATAAAACCCAGAAATTTGAATTATGAAATTAAGATTTAACTTGTATAAGTTGAATAGATTGAAATAGTGGAATTGAGTCAAATGAACCGAAATTTAATTTAAGTTAAGATTAATAAAATTGGATTGAATTAGAAATAATTCCAAATGAAATTAAATAAAGAGAAATGTTGAGATTCGAAATATTGATACAAATTCGACTTATGTATAAGAAAGTTGAATATATATTGGATATTGTTGTTTGGAATTAAGCTGTGATGAAATTGAACTCAAGCAGAATGAGAAGGTTGATTTTTGGAAATAGATTTCAGTTTGGATAAATGAATGGAAGTGAACTAATCACAAGTTGATTAGTGTGTTAAAAACTGGAAGTTGGATTGATTTGAAACCAACTAGAAATGGATATGTGTGTATACTGAGCATATATTGAATGGAAGCAAATGCAAGAGATAGAATTTATGCTCGACAAAAAAGTACATGTTTACAATACTACTTGGGTTTGATGGTTTTATGAGGCTATGGGCCAAGCCGCTTGGCTTTTTGATTTTCTTTTGGATTGGAGAAGGCCTAGTAAGGTGAGTTGTGGTTGTATCGATTGAGCCGTGCAAAGGAGATGCTGGCAAAAAAAATTCGAAATTTTAAAAAGTTAGATAATTTTCAAGAAATATTTTGATAATTTAAAATCGAGTTGTTAATTGTAATTGAAATAAGTAAATCAGAATTGGTTAATAAAATTTCAAGTGGAATAATGAAATTGATAAATGGATTTAAAAACAATTGGAATGAGTGTGGATATGCAGAAGAGCACATAGATTGAAGACAAGAAAGTGATAATGGATTGTCCAAAAATGGTGGACAGATCATTTTGAAAGAATTATGAATGGTCGAGTATTGGTATAAGAATTCGAAGGTTGGATAAGAACTGGGTTATGAAGATATGGAATATAATATTTCAACTAAACAGTTTATAATGAGTTAGAGTTACAGCATTTTTACTGCTTAGCAATTTCGAGGACGAAATTATTTTAAAGGGGAAGGAATGTAACGACTTGGATTTTTAGCTGGTTAATTTTAAACATTTAAATTGGTTTTAAAAGGTGTTTTGGTAATATAACAAGATTTTCATAAGGAATTTATTAATTAATAATGACTTTGAACATATAATTTATAATTAAATTAAAACGGACTCGAAATAGTCGCGGTAGTTCGTAATTTACGATTTGAACTTCAATTGGATATACAGGATCCAACATAAGTCGGATTTCTTTGAAACAAGAAACGTTCAGACCTATTTGATTATATTTTTCTAATGAAAGTGAAAAATCGAGTTTTCATACTGTAGATTCTGTTTTATGTCCAAATCAAATTTTCAAATAGTCGTTATGGAATTCATTATTAAAAATATAACGATTTATTTTATAAAATAAATGGGTTTTTAATATATTATATATCGATTTGGTTTGAAATTCAACCAGAAGTATTTTATGTTGATATCGTATAAAATTTTGTCCGAGTATATCCGATTGCAATATTTTATTATTGTTAATTGAGGTATTTTAAAATTGATTGATTTTAATTTAAATTGGACCCTTGAAAGGGGCTATTATTCAAAAGACCTCCATTTTTGACGAAATCAGTTTCATTGTGTCCGGAATAATTTATTTTTATCAAATTTCAAGTTTTGAGCCAATTGGAATTGTTACGTGAGTGTGGGAATAATAAACGTGAATCAATCAGAAAATTTAACATTCTTAATTTCGCTATTTTTCCAAACGGACTCGGTTTTTGACGAAACAAGTTTCGTTTAGTCCAGAATGTAAAAACTATGGTTGTATGTTCATTTTCATGGCAATTAGGGTTTGTATGTGGTCCTAAGAAATTATTACACACTAAACAGAAATGGTGATAGGCATGGGTTGTCAAAATTAAATAAAATATTCAAATAAAATAATTTTTTTCCTTCTATATAATCAGGCCGCTCCTTCCAAATCCCAAATCCCTGATCTTTCATCTTCCCGTTCTTTCTTCAAACCCAATCTCTTTCAAAGAAAAAATAAAATTGTTCCTTCAGTAATCAAAAGAAATCCAAATAAAGTCATCGTTGACCCATCTTCCTGCTACAAACCGAACCCCTAATTCATTACTCTTCTCTGTAGCTTCAATCAAAACGAAGTTGTCCCTTTTTCTTCAAAGAATTCTTATAAATCATTTACTAAATGAAATCATTCCATATTTAATTTATTCGAATTATTTAGGTGAGAACTTCATTCCAGTACTTCCAAAAAGCGGTGCAATTGAATTGTTTTGAGGCTCAAAATATGAGTAGTCGACTAGTTTTAGATTTTTGGGGATTTTGCAACGAAAACTGTCGCTGCTTTTATCTATAGCACTGGAAGCCGGAGATTGTGATCCCGGTGAGAACGTTGGATGAATTTAATGATGATGTCTGCGTTGAGTTGGGAAGGAATGAACGTTGAGGCTTGAAGTTTGTGGAACCGTGAAGTAGCGGGTGAGATAAAAGGGCCGATGTCTTCATGCTGATGCGCGAAGAAGGGAAGTGAACAGAATCATACTGAGGGGTGCGAGTGGTATTTCAAGGGTATAGGGTTGAGGTACTTACGAAGAGATGAACACGTGTGTTTTTGGTTGGTGAAGAGATGAAGCTGTACTGTGGAAACAAAGTTCGGGAAATGGTGGGATGATAAGCAGCGTTGTCAAGAAAGAAAATGGGTTCGAAGGAATTGATCGGGTAAGGGAAAGAGATTATACAGATTTGATTAAATGGGTAATTAGTTTTAATTAGAAATTAGTTAAACTAATGGTAGTTAAATCATAACAAAAGAAATAATATTATAAATTTACAGTAGCAGGTCTGGACCGTGTGGTTTCCATCAAGGCAGAATATAGTTTGAGGCGGCTAGATTAAGTTAAATGGCATGAATTAAATGACAATGGTCACGCCATAGTCGTAACGACGAGATTCACAATATGGAATTGATGTGGTTGAGAACGAAGTATCTTGGATTCCAGGATAAAATCAAATATTGTTTGATTTTAAACCGAAACAAAAGCAGAACCATCAACTGCAAAACAATGTGAGTAAATTCACTAACTCTACCTCGTTTATATTTTTATATAAACGAGTTTCAAATTTATTTATAGTAATTTTTATACTGTGCAATGGTTGATTGGTTGAACAGTGATAAAATTGGTTGATATAATTACATCGTTGATCGATTATTAGTCTTGACATTTCATATTGGTGTGAAATTGATATTATTGATGTTGATTAACATCTTTGGATGCAAGGAAACAGGCTAGGGGGATCCAACTGGATTCATTTATATTATTGTGTTTGCTTTGATTATGACATATGTTGTGATATATTAACTGTGAATGATTTTGTTGTGCCACTGGCCCTAGAATTTTGGTATTTAATACCGTAAAATATTTTCGAATATAAAATAGGAATTTGAGATCCAAAAAGGAAAGTATTCTCCAAAATAGGAATTTAATTTCAAATAAACTTGGAATAAAAAATTATGTTAAATAAATAAAATAAGAGGTGGATTATAAATAAGTTTATAAATTAAGTGAATTAATTATCTTTGGATAAAATACAATCTAAATTCAAGTGTGAATTTATATTGAAAAAGGGGAAATCAAATTTTGAATCGATATTTTTAAATGAGATTTTAAACTTAACAGTTATATAGAAATTTAAAACAAGATTATAAATGCTTGGTGTAAAATTGAGATATTCCATGGATAATTCTAAATGGATGTCATAAAAGGAATTTGGATTTAAGATGATATTTTTAAATACAAGATCAAATGGATTTGATTTCAGGGGTAATGTGTAGAAGTGGAAAAGAAGAAAAAATTTGATTGATTTATATAAACGGAAAGATGTCAGTAGTAGTTTTATGAACAGAATTTACAAATGAACTAGAATATGATTTGGGTTTATTTAGTGACTCGATACCTGAGATTTGAATCTGTAATGATAATTGTAAATAAAATCAAATTGATTTGATGAAACGAATCTAGGTCCCTATTTAAGGAATGGTATCCATTTCTCAAAGTGAAGAATGATTTGAAACAAATGTTTTGCAAATAGAATTAATTTTAAGGAAATTTGAGTCAACCTTAAGAGATAAATTTATTCCGATGTTCGGAATATAAATCAAATATAGATTATTCAAGTGAGAGTTAATTATTGGAATTCGATTATATCGAATTTAGGGAAGTAGCACTTTTTATATTCCATTTGAATCGAATTTCAATATTTAATTATTTATTGACTTATTGATTTTATTGAAAATCAATAAGTACAAGTAATATTTGGAAACAACGATTATAACGTTGTTGTTATAATAAATGTTTTTTGTAAATCTAAACAGCGATTTTAGAGCTGTGGTTATAATAAATGTTTTGTAAATCTAAACAGCGGTTTTACGCTGCCGTTATAATAAATGTGTCATAAATCATTGGAAACAACAATTATAACGCTACCGATATAATCAATGTTTTCCCGCAAAAGAAGTGTATTCTTAGATTGAACACGAGAATCGCGTAAGCAATGTTTTGTTTGAGGTTGTGAGCTTTGACTATTTCAAAGTTGAGAATGTTGTTCAATTAAGGTCTAAGAGGTAACGATACCGCAACTTGATTGACTTCATGATTGATGGAGGAATAGTTAAGGTTCGATAGTGAAGATTGGTTAGCAATATGGTTAGTTAATAAATGATTAATGGTTTGCATTATAATAACGATGTTTTATAACATCGTGTTAATTTAAAGGATTTTGAAATGTTTTCCCCAAATAAAATAGGAGATATTTTCTACGCGTAGAAAATGAAATGAATTGGTCAACCAGGAATTAAGAAATGGAATATGGAAGTATTTTCGGATATTAATAAAGTATATTTTCTGAATATAGAAAATAAGGAACCGTGAATATATAGAATTGTTTCCTAACTGGAATAAGAGATATTTTCTCAAATAAAGAATTTGGATATTGAAAATGTTTTACAAGAATCGAGAGAGAAAATCGAGCTTTGAAAAGATAGGAAAGATGGAAATTTGGAATTGATAACAAAATAAGGAATTTATATAAACAGGGTCCAGTATTGCTTGATGGTTGATCGATAGAATTTCCATTTGGAAATAGGGTCGTTGGTTGAATGGATGTTTCTTTATTAGTTAAATCACCGACTAACAAAGTTTTGATTTATTTTATACCTCCGTTGTCAATACGAAGAGACCGGGATCAGATTTAATATCTGAAAACCACTCCGTATTGGCATAAGCGTTACGAATCAACTTATGTTGAAGAGACTATGAAGACGGAGTAAAGTGCAAGGGCTGTTATGTTAATCCTCGGTAGAAATTTCCTAAGATGGATTGATAGAATGGTGCCTTCAGTTTGTCCGGACACAGGACAACTTGTAAGGACGAGTGTCTGATAGAGTATTTCCAAAGGATTACGTACATTGATTACTTCAAACGTACAAAGTTGGTGGCAAAGAAGGGAAACTTCTTTAGCCTAACAATCTGAGTATTTTTATGGGAATCAATTAGTGATTTCCGATAGATCTAACGATTTGGCATTTAAAGTGAATGGTGGCCATATGTTCTGGAAGATAATTCAATCCTCTAGCCTCACAACCCGGAATTGATAAAAATAGGGCAGGCAACATGGCTATGTGGATCGCTCCCATTAGGATGTATAATCACCTATCTGGAGAAATTCCATTTGCTTCTTTAATCTATTGATGCTGTCCCTTTCGGGAAACAGTTGCTGATCCCAACTGTTGGTGATATACGTTCGATACACTCAAGCGAAATGAGTGGTTGGTCATGTGTGGGCCGGGTTGCAAGACGTTCTTGTTGAACCCAGTGTATTCCCCTCTAGAGATACACTATCGGAAGGTGGTTCCATACCTTGTCATGTTGGAAATCCAATCTCCAATAAGCGCCCTGTGGTTTTTGATTTTATATTATATATGGAGCGTGCGATGCAAGCGTTCCGCTAGATTCTATTTATTTGTTGTAGACACTATTATTATATCACCAGATTTTGATATCAAAAATATTTTTGGTTATCGTAAGGTAAAAACCATCCGTGTTTATGTGTGGATCGGTCTTACGATTATCATTTCTTTCGAAAGGATTTTGAAAGTTAAACAAATGGTTGGAGTTTACTCACACCAGTCCCATGACTGACCCAGAGTTTATTTTGTTTGTTTTTCCCTAAACTCTTGGGTGCCCAAATTTGTACGGGCAGTCAAGTAGTCAGGATTTTACAGATTCACTTGGAGGAGTTCGAAGCAGGAGGCTTCACCAATTAGCTATAGATTATCATATTTTTCTGTTGTGTATTATGTTGGTATCTGGAAACAGGTGGTTATAACTGTTCCAGAAATAGCTGTTGTGCTCTGATGATGGTATGTATATAAAGTTACTGAATTGTATTTCAAAGTTTATGTTATCTAATATATTTTATTCGTTCTGCTGTGAGTTTGTGATCTTCGCTTTCTTCTATTCTAATATTTCTTCCTTTCTATTTCTCATCCTCTAACTTCTTTCTAATAATGATTTGTATTTCTGTGCAAATTTTTTTGGATTTGGAATAATAAGTCATAGCTAGATTTCAAATTTCACGCGAAACGGAGTTAGTATATGGCTGTAGAGGCAAACCCGTTTAGGGCAAAACAGACATTCAATTTACAAAGGAACATTATTGTGACGATCATATAATTCGATTTTACTTTTTTTATTTGTACCATCAAATTATGGTAGAACCCAAAATTTCATGATTTTTGGAATTAATGTTTGGGCATACAAGAAGAAAAGGTACGCTAAAATCACATTTTTGAAGCTTATTTGAGCCTGTTTGAGAAATTAAACGGAAGGTTAAACGAACTCAGAATTCGACGAAACTTGATTTGTTGGACTCATCATCACGTGTATTATCTCTTATCCGAATATCGTGGCAAACGGAGATCGTTTGCAGTCGGACGATCGGATGGAAAAAGAGATAAAATCTCTTTTGCTCCTTTCGTTTCTTCATTCCTCTCCTCCTCTTCTTTCTTCCCCTTTCCTCTTTAATAGAGACCTCTCTCCCTCTCCATGGCAGCCGCCACCTCTTCTCTACCACTGGACGCTGCCTCTCTCCACCTCCTCCCCACCTCCTCCTCGTCTCTCTATCCTCCTCTCTCTCCTCTCCACTCTAAAACCCTAACTTTGCAAACCCTAGCCACCACCATGGGACCCACCATGCAGCCGCCACCCTCCAGCCGCCTCCCACCGTCGCTGACCGACCAGTCAGGCCCCTCTCTTCGGCCGTGGGCTCCACCTCCTCCAAAATCTCCTCTTTCTCCAAAATTCCGTTTTGCAAATAACCCCCTCTACTTCTTTCCTCAATAACTTTCGATCCGTGCATTTCTGGCGAAGGCCCTATAAACGAAAGTCGTAGATCTCATTTTTCTCTACGAATTTACCATATCAAAATCGAATTTTGAAGTTTGGAGCTACTTGGAAAATGCAATTAAATTTTGCAGATCTGGAGCGAAGATTCGCTATTTCTGGTGAATTGGAGCGTTTTGGGAAGAAAGTCCATTAAGCGAAAATTGTCCGGAATGACGTTTTTGTCCTTGTGACCGAGTTTGGTGAAGATTGGAAGTCGTATGCAAACTCTAAAGCCAGAATAGTGAATTTGAGTGTGGATAGTGACAAACGGCGAGAGCGCAACGAAGAAATACCTACATTAGAAGTGTCATGACGATTGGTTTAGCTTGTGTGAGAGCTCACTAAATTATTATTTTGTTAAGTCGATATGTTATAAAGAAATGCGGGAATTTATATCTTAAATATTAATGTGAGAAATCTAAGCTCAATAGAAATTTAGTTGTATGAAAAGTAATTAATTATGCATTTTAAGTTGCAAGTTAGAAATTGTATCATGTAGTTATATTACCCACTGCATGTAATATCCTTTTTGGAGTTCAACACTTGAACTACTCACAAATCATTTGCATTAGAAGCGTTGTATGAATATGTGACACTCGCATGACATACGGCGTGGGTGAACACTTGTGGCGCCTTAAATGGCATTAGATGTTGAATATTTATTTATGACTACTGTGTTTGCATTTGATGAAAAAAATACATTTACAAGTTGAACGGCTTGTTTATATTCACTTATGTAAATAAATTCAATGTGATGAAATAAGTGATCCATTAAATAATTGTTGTTGGTTGAAAACCCCACACGAGTCTTGGGATGATATTTGGCTCACACATCTCCCTTGTGTTAAATTTCGGTTAATCGGTTGATTGACGGATTTATGTAAGCATCAATTATTTGATTAAAGCTCACATAAAAATAAAATGCACACTGGATGTCAATTTAGATGTTGTTAGTTGTTTCCAACCGTTGTTGGGTGTTTACGATGAATGCAATTTATATAAATTTATTTATATAGATATTTGTTGAGATTTTATTCCAATCCGAAGTAAACATGAATATTTCTATAATGTAATATTCAATGAAAATTGATAGTTGATTTTGATGTCCGATTTTGGATGGACACGAAAATATTGGAAAATATGAAGCCAAGTTAAGTATATAAACGCTATTTTAACTCGAATGGATTTTTATATCGATTTTATTCATTTTTATAATGGATATCGAAAAGACTGAATTTCAAAATATGACGTTTTGAAAATATTATCATGTTGAAGACATAATAAAATGTAATGTTCAATTTTAATTGTAAATTGAAATGGAAGTGGGAATCGTTTTTAGACGAATTTATAAATGTTTTGGAATGGGAATCAACGATATATATATATATATATGTATGTATGTATGTATGTATTTAAATGGTTTGAATAGAACGTATCGCATAGCGATCATTCGCAAATTTCAACCATTAACTTAAATTGGGTAACGGGAGATCCAACTGTTGAATTATCCTAAATCCGGAACCGTTGGGTTTGTATCAAAAAGATATTTTCAATGAATATATGAGATTTAAATCTGAACGGTTAGATAAAATATGTCCAAATTAGTTTTGGAAAAAGTCGCTATGGATGCAGTTCGGTGGCCGATATTAGAAACCGACTGTAAGGGCCCTGAATTTTTTTTTAAACATATGAATAAATTATATAAAATTATAATAAATGATTTGGAAAGATTCTGGATGAAATATTCCACATTTGAAAAAATAAAAGGTATTTTTATCCGAATGAACTTGTTAATAACTAGAATAACAATCCAATGATTTGTAGAAATAATAAATTGGATACGCGAACGGTTTTGTCATTAGAAGTTTCCAACAAATAAATTAGAATAAAATGAGAATGGGATTTTTGGGTTTGTCGTGAATGGTATTTTTATTAATATTATTCTTAAACCCATTTGTAAATGGAATGAACCTTTTGATTAAGATTTAGAGAAGTTTTCCAGTTTATTTAATTAAATTGGAATTGAATGGAATTCGATTCATAATAATCGAAATGAGCTTCTGTGAAGGAAGACATTTACTATTTATGGAATTTAAAAGGGCTTCTCTGCTATTCCACTTATAGTACTAGTCTGATACGGAAATTTATAACGATTATAAATGGTTTAGATTTCCTTGAAGATTCCATATAAAATGAAAAATGTTTTGGGTTTATCGTAAATGGTGTTTTTACATGACATTTGTTCTTTAACCCAAGTAAAGACAAGATTAATTTCCAAAGGTTGAATAATTATTAAGTAATGATTTTTGAAGATTAAAACTAAGTTAGAGTTTTAATGAATCTTTAATTAGATTGAAAGTTAAATGGTAATTAAATTTACCAAAAACGAGAAGTATTCGAGATGGAGTACCACCGGTTTTACTCCGTGTGATAGTTAAATCTTTACTTAGATTTGAACGTGAAGCGGTAATTAAATTTACCGATAAAATGATGGGTGTTAGATGTGGAGTACTACCAGTTTTGCTCCATAGGATGAATAAACTGAGATTGGAATAAACAAAATGAATGATTACTTCGGTAAAGCTCGATAATCCCGACTAGCTTTATAAACATTAATTCGGTTTGAGGTTGTGAAAAGATATAATAAAGTCTTTTGCAATGGTATTTAAAGAAAGATTTGAACAAGAGGTTTAAGTGAATTAAATCTTTGATAAGATTAATGGGAACCTTTCCCAGATATGAGGATATTTGAATAAAAGAATATTCTTGATTGGAATGAGGTGCATGATGTGTTTATATATCAAATGATTAAAAGATGCGCGAGTTATTCGGAAAGACCGAGTTTAACTCATTCTGAATAAGTGTTACGACAACAAAAAGTCAAAGATATTGAAGATGATGAAAGACCGATAAACTTCACATCGAATGGATTGCTACTAATGCCCTTGATTGGAGTTGCCACCTTGAAGGGGTTATAATGGTAGTTGTCCGGACGTACTTGTTGATGCGAGGGTCTCTCTCCTATATTAGACATATGGGACGAGGAATAAGTTGTCTCCAGTTTTGTTCAGACCTAGAACGGACTTGTGAATGGATTGTGTTTGACATTGTATTGTGTGCTATATTTGTTGATCTCGGCTAAATATATATCTGTTTGGTGGTGGAGAATTTATTCTCTTGCTTAACACCCTTCTTTGAGACGTACAAGCATAGAGGTTATATATTGGCAGAAATCATTGGTATAGTATGGATTGGAAATGTGGCATGCTAAGATGTAAATGAACAAGGCTTTTGTTGAAAAACAGAGCTTTGTGGTTGATGATCAAAGCACAACTTTATGTATAGCGTTAATTCGCGAGCCTCACACCCAGGAATGAACCAAAAACGGGATGACGGACAACAAAGAGGACATGCATTTCTTTCTAGCTAGAAGTAGTGTCATGGTATGGATCCCAGACATTTTACTTATGTGGATGTTGGATAGCGAGGTACCTCGGATATGGCCAGCTAAAAGGTCTTTGACGGTCGACATACAGAACAGATTTTATGTCCTATAGGACCGGGAAACGTATTGTTCAGGATTAACTAATCCACAAATGTTAGGTGTAGACCGGCCCTGTCGCTCCTAAGGATCGATGCGTTCTGTCCCTGGGGCACATGCTAGACTGTCTCGAAGTGGGATGAGGAAGATCCCTTGCCTCAGTTCATGATGGAAATCTAAATTCCAATCCATGATTTTACGGGTTTAGTTGTAAACCTATATGGCAACATAATAGGGTAGGGTATTATGCCGTTTATGATTGATACATTTATATTTGAAGTTGTTTTTACACTATGCACTTATAGTAATATCAAAGACATTTGTTTTAAAGCGTGTTAAGCATGTTTGGCTATTATAAGGTAAAATTCTACCCTCTGGTTTGTGCTGCATTGTGTGATGGGGCATGAGTCTTATAATAGCTTCATTTTTTCCAAAAAGCATTGCTTTGTTTATAAATTGTTTTATTTCAGCGTATTCATGGGAGTGAACTCGTTCCGTAACATATGGCGTGGTCACATGATTTACCTTATTTTAAAGTAAAAGTTTAATAACTGTTTTTAAATTCTCACACCTGTCCCATGACTGACCTG
This sequence comes from Allium sativum, assembly GCA_030737875.1. Lineage (NCBI taxonomy): Eukaryota > Viridiplantae > Streptophyta > Magnoliopsida > Asparagales > Amaryllidaceae > Allium > Allium sativum. The sequence goes on along the minus strand of CM060915.1, from coordinate 43,363,493 downwards.
GAGTTTATTATTTTCGCCTAAACTCTGGGTACCCATATTTTCCACACGGGCAGCTAGTAGTTTTGGTTTTGCATATATTTATTTAACAGGATCTTGGTTTATGGCTGGAGCTATATTCAGAAAGCTTTGTATCATATTTCTTACAATTGTGTTAGTTGATGTATTTCCGCTGTGCGTTGTATTTATACATTTTTATTCCCGCTGTTATGTAATTTAAATATCTGATATTATTTTTCTACTATATATTATTTATTTGAACTTTGATATCTTGTACTCTGATGCAAATTGTTGTAATACCAATGAAAAGTTCTCATGTTTGTGTTTCTTCAAAGCAATCCGCCTTCGCATTTGGTCCAGACCGACCGGGAGGTTCAGGTCGTTTCATTTTGGTATCAGAGCTTTGGTTTACAAAGCTCGAGAACAAGGCACATTAGAACCGAATGAAAGAATTCATCAGAGATAGAATTAGTAACATTCTATTTAAGAATACTCATTAGAGATAGGATCAGTATGATCCTAGAATGAGAAACTCATTAGAGATGAGGTTAGCAATGCCCTAAGATGAGTTGAGAGTATTTATATGTAACGTATTTGGGATTATATATATATATAACCCGATCTTAGAAAATAAATATTTTTGAGTATGTAAAAGTTATATGTTTGGAAAATTTATTAATCAATTGATTATTTGTGTGACTGTTTGATTTCCTATTTGATTACTTATGACATCTGATTTAAATAAATTAGACGGAACCTTCGGCAATTTTGGACCTTAAATTTAAGAAAACACTTGTTATTTAATTTAACTGAGTTAAGTTAAACTGAATTGCTAATTTAGTTAGAATTAGATACACACACACATACACACACACACACTCACACACACACACACATATATATATATATATATATATATATATATATATATTGAGCAGGTTAATGGTTTCGCGTTGAGTAAAGAAATAAATTTGCAATCCCGACAAACAGGTGCACCTTAATGAGTTGGTTTCGCAATTTTATTATTTATTATAAGTACTATGAGTGATTTAGATGCACTGTGATGGTTGTTCTGTGTGAAATTTAAGACATACGTCGTAGGATAGTAACTAATAAATTATGGATCACACCGCATAACATACTACTGAAGATGGCATAGCATATCATATTCCATATAAGCATTTAGTGCTTATATGATGAGATTTGGATAACCATATGAGGAAGATGCATGTATAGCGAGGACTGAATTACAGGTTGTACTGAGGACTGAGTATGGACTTAATAACCTATAACGGTAAATTGCAGGATTTAATAACAAACCTACACAGGTCTTGAGATGACAAAAATACACACGTTACGTCTCTCTTGTTTTGGTTACGGCGTGTGGGTATTAGGGGAGCAGGGTATATAAATCATAATGGGTGGGCACAATTGATTTGTATGCGGTATATATGATTTATTGGGTGCCTACTACGGCCCAATAAATTTAGGGTGTTAGCCAAATTTCAAAGAAATTTGTAAGTTCTTAGAAACTGAAAAATTGAAGAACTCAAGCCAGAATGAAAGTTGAGTTGGTTAGTTAAACAACTTTCAGCTCCGTTCTTTTTTAGGACGAAAATGTTTTAAGTGGAGGAGGTTGTACCAACCCGTATTTTCCCAACCAAATTAAAATTTGATTTAAGCTATTTTAATGAATATGGAAATAAAAATTGGTTATTTTTGTTAAATAGAATTTGAGAATAAATTTAAAATTAGTTTTTATATTTTATTTGACATAAAACAAACTCAGCAAAATTATTAAGTTGATTTATAATCTTTGTGTTTAAAAATTTTAAAAATTCGATTTTTAAAATACTCGCATAGCCCTTGAAAGGTGAAATTTTGCTAGCGAGCTCAGAATTCGACGAGACCAATTTTGTTGGATTCGGAATAATAAGTCATGGCTAGGTTTTAAATTTCACGCGAAACGGAGTTAGTATGTGGCCGTGAGAGGCAAATCCGTTTGGGGTAAAACTGATAGTAAATTTTCATGATTTTTGGAATTAGCATTTGGGCGTACAAGAAGAAAAGGTAAGCTAAAATCGCATTTTTGAAGCTTATTTGAGCCTGTTTGAGAAGTTAAATGGAAGGTCAACCGATCTCAGAATTTGACGAAACTTAATTCGTTGGACTCATCATCACGTGTATTATCTCGTGTCCGAATTTCGTGGCAAACAAAGATCGTTTGCAGGCAGGCGGTCGGATGAAAAAAGAGATAAAATCTCTTTTGTTCCTTTCCTTCCTTCATTTCTCTCCTCCTCTTCTTTCTTCCCCTTTCCTCTTTAATGGAGACCTCCCTCCCTCTCCACGACAGTCGCCACCTTCTCTCTCCCGCTGACCACCGCCTCCCTCCACCTCCTTCTCCCCTCCTCTCTCTCTCCCCCCTCCTCTCTCTACTCTCCACTCTAAAAACGCTAAAATACTAAGTTTGCAAACTCAAGCAGTCACCATGGGCCCCACCACGCCGCCTCCCACCGCCTCTGACCTGCCAATAAAGACCCTCCCTCCACCTCCTCCAAAATCCCCTCTTTCTCCAAAAATCCGATTTGCAAATAACCACCTCCTCTTCTTTCCTCGATAACTTTCGATCCGTGCATTTCTGGCTAAGGCCCTATAAACAAAAGTCGTAGATCTCATTTTTCTCTACGAATTTGATATATCAATTTTGGTGTTCAGAGCTACTCGGAAAATGCGATCAAATTTTGTAGATCTAGAGTGAAGATTCGCGATTTTTGGCTTATTGGAGCGCTTTGGGAAGAAAGTCCATTAGGCGAAAGTTGTCTGGAACGACGTTTTCGTCCTAAGTACCATGTTTGGTGAAGATTGGAGGTCGTATGCAAATTCTAGAGCCAGAATATTGAATTCAAGTGCGAAGAGTGACTAATGGTGAGAGCACGACGAAGAAATTCCTACATTAGAAGTGTCGTGACGATTGGTTTAGCTTGGGTGAGAGCTTACTAAATTATTATTTTGTTAAGTCGATATGTTATAAAGAAATGTGAGAATTTATATCTTAAATATTTAATGTGAGAAATCTGAGCTCATTAGAAATTTAGTTGCATGAAAAGTAATTAGTTGTGCATTTTAAGTTGCAAGTTAGAAATTGTATCATGTATTTATATTACCCACTGCATGTAATATCCTTTTTAGAGCTCAACATTTGAACTTTTCACAAATCATTTGCATTAGAGGCGTTGTATGAATATGTGACACTCGCATGACAGACGACGTGGATGAACACTTGTGGTGCCTTAAATGGCATTGGATGTTGAGTATTTATTTATTTATGACTACTGTGTGTGCATTGGATGAAAAAATACATTTACAAGTTGAACGACTTGTTTATGTTCATCTATTTAAATAAACTCACTATGATGAAATAATTGATCCATTAAATAATTGTTTTTGGTTGAAAACCCCACACCGGTCTTGCGATGATATTTGGCTCACACATCTCCCTTATGTTAAATTTTGGTTAATCGGTTGATTGACGAATTTATGTAAGCGTCAATTATTTGATTAAAGCTCACATGAAAATAAAATACACACTGGATGTCATTTTGGATGTTGTTAGTTGTTTGCAACTGTTGTTGGGTGTTTACGATGAATGCAATTCATATAAATTTATTTATATGGATATTGGTTGAGATTTTATTCCGATCCGAAATAGACATGAATATTTTTATAATGTAATATCCAATGAAAATTGAAAGTTGATTTTGATGTTCGATTTTGGATGGACACGAAAATATTGGAAAATATGAAGCCGAGTAAAGTATATAAACACTATTTTAACTCGAACGGATTTTTATATCGATTTTATTCGTTTTTATAATGGATATCGAAAAGACTAAATTTTAAAATATGACATTTTGAAAATATTATCATGTTGAGATCATAATAAAATGCAAAGTTCAATTTAATTTAAATTGAAACGGAAGTGGGATTCGTTATTAGACGAATTTATAAACGTTTTATAAAACACGTTTTGGAATGGGAATAGACGATATATATATATATATATTAATGGTTTGAATAGAACGTATCGCACAGCGATCGTTCGCAAATTTCAACCATTACCTTGAAATGGACGTAATGGGAGATCCGACCGTCGGATTCTCCTAAATCTGGAACCGCTGGGTTCGTATCAAAAATATCTTTTCAATGAATATATGAAATTTAAATCTGATCAGTTAGATTTTAAAATATGTCCAAATTAGTTTTGGAAAAGGTCGTTATGGATGCAGTTCTGTGGTCGATATTGGAAATCGATTGTAAGGGCCTTGATAAAATTATTAAACATATGAATAAATTATGTAAAATCATAATAAATGATTTGGAAAGATTTTGGATGAAATATTCCACATTTAAAAAGACAAAAGGTATTTTTATCCGAATGAACTAGTTAATAACTAGAATAACAATCCAATGATTTTTAGAAATAATAAATTGGATATGCGAACGTTTTTGTTATAACCAGAAGTTTCCAACAAATAAATTGGAAATAAATGAGTATAGGATTTTTGGGTTTGTCGTAAATGGTATTTTCATTAATACTGTTCTTAAACCCATTTGTGAATAGAACAAACCTTTAGATTAAGATTTAGAGAAGTTTTCTAGTTTATTTAACTAAATTGGGATTGAATGGAATTCGATTCATAATAATCAAAATGAGCTTCTGTGAAGGAAGACGTTTACTATTTATGGAATTTAAAAGGGCTTCTCCGCTATTCCATTTATAGTACTAGTCTTATACAGAAATTTATATCGATTATAAATGGTTTAGATTTCCGTGAAGATTCCATATAAAATGGAAGATGGTTTTGGGTTTATCGTGAACGGTGTTTTTACATGACATTTGTTCTTTAACCCAAGTAAAGACAAGATTAATTTCCAAAGGTTGAGTAATTATTAAGTAATGAAGATTAAAACTAAGTTGGAGTTTTAGTGAATCTTTAATTAGATTGAAAGTTAAATTGTAATTAAATTTACCAAACACGAGAAGTATTCGAGATGGAGTACCACCGGTTTTACTCCATGCAATAGTTAAATCTTTAATTAGATTTGAATGTGAAATGGTAGTTAAATTTACCGATAAAATGATGGGTGTTAGATATGGAGTACTAACAATTTTGCTCCATGGGATGAATAGGTTGGGATTGGGATAAATAAAATGAATGATTACTTCGGTAAAGCTCGATAACCCCGATTAGGTTTATAAACCTTAATTCAGTTTGAGGTTATGAAAAGATATAATAAAATATTTTGCAATGGTATTCAAAAAAGGATGTAAACAAGAGGTTTAAATGAATTAAATCTTTGATAAGATTAATGGGAACCTTTTCCAGAGATTTGAATATTTGAATAAAAGAATATTCTTGATTGGAATGAGGCGCATGATGTGTTTATATCTCACTTGATTAAAAGAGGCGCGAGTTATTCGGAAAGACCGGGTTTAAACCATTCTAAATAACTGTTACGACCATTAAAAGTCGAAGATATTGAATACGGTGCAAGACCGACAATCTTCACATCGAATGAATTGCTACTGATGCCCTTGATTGGAGTTGCTGCCTTGAAGGGGTTATAGTGATAGTTGCCCGGACGTACTTGTTGATTGTTTGGATATGAGAAGGCCTCTCTCCTGTATTTGACATATGGGACAAAGAATAAGGTGCCTTCGGTTTTGTCTAGACCCAAAACGGACTTGTGAATGGATTGTGTCTGACATTGTATCGTGTGTTATATTCGTTGATCTTTGCTAAATATATATATGATGGTAGCAAAAAATTTATTCTCTTGCTTAACACCCTTCTTTGAGAAGTACGAGCATAGAGGTTATATATTGGTAGAAATCAATGGTATAGTATGAACTGGCAATGTGGCATGCTAAGATGCAAATGAAAAAGGCTTCTGTTGAAAAGCAGAGTTTTGGGATTGATGATCAAATCACAGCTTTAAGTAGCACAGCTTTGTGTATAGCGTTAATTCGCAAGCCTCACACCCAGTGTGAACCAAAAATGGGATGAAGGACATCAGAGGACATATGTTTCTTTCTAGCTAGAAGTGGTGTCATGGTATGGAGCCCAGACATTTTGTGTCATGGTATGGAGCCCAGACATTTTACTTATGTGGATATTAGATAGCGAGGTACCTCAGATATGATGGACTAAAAGGCCTTTGACGGTTGGCATACAGATAAGATTTTAGGTCCCATAGGACTGGGAAATGTATTGTTTAGGAATAACAAATCCACAAATGTTAGTTATGGACCGGCCCTGCCTCACCTAATGTTCGATGCGTTATGTCCCTGGGGCACTGCTAGACTATCCCGAAGTCGGATGAGGAAGATCCCTAGCCTCGTTTCATGATAGAAATCCAAAGTCCAATACATGATTTTACGGGTTTAGTTGTAAACATATATGGCGACATAATAGGATGGGGTATTATGCCGTCTATGATTGGTACATTTATATTTGAAGTTATTTTGACACTATGCACTTATAGTAATATAAAAGACATTTGTTTTAAAGTGTATCAAGCATGTTTAGCTATTATAAGGTAAAATTCTATCCTTTGATTTGTGTTACATTGTGTGATGGGACCTGAGTCTTATAATAGCTTCATTTTTTCCCAAAAAGCATTGCGTTGTTTATAAATTGTTTTATTTCAGCATATTCATGGGAGTGAACCCATTCCGTGACATACGGCATGGTCCTATGATTTACCCTATTTTAAAGTAAAAATTTAATAACTATTTTTAAGTTCCCACGCCAGTCCCATGACTGACCTGGAGTTTATTGTTTTCGCCTAAACTGTGGGTGCCGATATTTTCCACACGGGTAACTAGTAGTGTTGGTTTGGTAGATATTTATTTAACAGGATCTTGGTTTACGGCTGGAGCTATATTCGGAAAGCTTTGTATCTGTGTATTTCTTTCAGTTGTGTTAGTTGGTGTATTTCCATTGTGCGTTGTATTTATACATTTTTTTTCGCTACTATGTAATTTAAATCTCTGATATTAATTTTTCGTTGTATATTATTTATTTAAACTTTGATATCTTGTACTGATGTAAATTGTTGTAATAGTAATGAAAAGTTCTCATGTTTGTTTTCTGCTGCATTGAGTTCTCAAAGCAATCCACCTTGTCATTCGGTCTAGGCCGGTCAGGAAGTTCGGGTCATTTCAATAATATAGTTTTTCTAAGAAGCGATAAAATATTTCTTCTGGAAGTACGATATGTTCTAAAATCACCATATTAAAACTTCAGGTTTTATTATAATTTACATATTATCATTGTACATTTTAAACTGAAGCAATTCCTCTAGATTGTTTTTGTTATTCACATATGAGAGTCATTTTACCCTTTTTCTTCAAGAAAATAGTATATTTTTTAATTGTCTCTTCTAGCAACAAATTTCTTCAAGAAATTATGTGTGACACAAATCTGGAATATATGCCGTTTGCCTTTTATTGAAACTTTTCCTTTCATCGATTTTCCAAATCCTTTCCTATTATAGGTCATTTACTATAAGCAAATATTAAATGCAATTATATGCTTTGAGGCTTTATTTCATGTTTCTCATTTGCGTATGTACTTCAGGTTACTCATTTGCAAATGAACATCAAGTTCCTTATTTGAAATAAAAATATATATGAACTTCAGGTTGTATGAACTTCAGGTCATTTGCATATGAACTTCATATTCCTTATTTGCGTATGAGCTTCAGGTTCCTCATTTAAAAAAAAATTGTATATGAACTTCAGGTCATTTTCTTATGAACTTCAGGTTCCTCATTTGAAAGAATTTGTTTACATCATGACTTTTCAATCTCACTTCCAGTGATAAATAAATATTGCTATTGAATTTAAATGATACATCATTATATTTTATACCCATAATTCTATTGGATATACATGAAAAAAAATCATTTTTTTTCAAGAGATATTCTGCTTTTGTTGGGTATACATAAAAAAATCATTTTTTAAGAGATATTCTATCTTCAGTCTATCCAAAAGAATTACATACGAAAAGTCATAGTAGATTGGAAAACATAAAATTAGATCTACCATTATACCATCAATAATCTAAACAATACATATATAATCGAATCTCCATCAAATTGGATTTGGAAAAAACAAAATTAGATCCACAAAAAAAATTAAGAATAAATCTAGAAACATATGTAAGATCAATAAAAATAATTAGATCTAAAAAAATATAGATCTATTAGAACCATTCCAGATCTACAAAAAAAAATAGAGAAACAGATCTAGAAGTTCGAATCAGATCAAGAAGAATAGAAGATAACATAAATTCATAGATCCATTAATTGAAGATTCTCAAACAAAAGAAAACAATTGCAGAACAAACATAGAAATCCACGAATTAAGTATCCTCAAATAAAAATTACTTACCTTACAAATTCATAGATGTAAATTTAGATGATTTCAAAAAATAAAAAAGATAGCTCTACTAGAATCTAGTGCTGATAACGTGTTATAAAATAAATTCAACACAGAAGAAATAAGGGAGAGAGAACATTTCTATTACATTGGCTCCTTTATGTATAGGCTTTTGAGATAGTGTTAAACTCACCCCCATGATGTGGGACTAAACAGAATATTACAATGCATAATCACCCTTATATATTACAACATTATTTAATTTTTTGCAAAATAAAAGCCTGACAAATTAAAGTTCATCATATTACCGTATTTATAAATGATGAATATTAGAGGCAAATAAAATTATAAATCAAGCTATAAAAAAGTCCTTTAAAAATGTTCCTAAATCAGTCCCACAACGCAACAATGGAAGTGTTAGGTTGAATAAATTCATCAGTTAGAATAAGCTTCAGAAACTTGACGAATGTTGTAATGAACTAGTATATATATTTTAACTTAAAATTAAAGCCTTCGTGAATTCAACTGTTATACACTCTATAATATCGGTCTAAAATAGAAAATAGTAGCATTATTTAGGAATAGATCTTGATGTATTAATCGTGATTGAAAGTTGAAATAAAAAGATTTTTTTAACAATTAATGGATAGAAGAAAATATTTGATTTAGAAATCAATGTGATACGTTAAGTTCAAATACACTGTACCAAAACCTTGAAAAAAGTAGTCATATAAGCTTTCATATTTCCCTATCATGTACAACAAAACACTTCGTTAATATGTAGAACTAAGTAATAAAATTACATTATAATTGCCACCATAATTATTGTTTATTGGATTATATTTCAATTTTATTTGAGGGATAGAAGAAAGAAATGTCAAGTTAATATTAAGAAGTAATTGCACCTTTAGTTCAATTAGATATAGCATTATCATCTCACGAGATGGATGCAACACCATGAGGCCATTAAAATAAATGCTTTCAATAAAGATTGAAAAACTGTTGCACCTATCCAGTTGATTAAATAAATAAATCAGATCTCAAAATTCATTATCATATCTTTTTTTTTTTTTGCAATTATAACAACCAATAAAAATGTGACACAAAGGCTTATCATCACAAATAAAAATATTGCCTTATAACCATAGGGAAGGTGAAACAAAGATAGTTGTCAAAATTCAGGAGCCGAAATATAAGGTTTCAAATGAAAACAAATAGTTTAGCAAGTTGGTAATTTTTATTCCAATTACTGATTTTAATTTGTTTTCGTTTTAAATGATCTAGTCGTAGTGGTTTGTTATTTGGAACAAGAATCATAAAAGGTTAAGTATAATCATGAAGTTTATAAATTTGTGTATACAAAGCCATTTTCAAAACTTGAATAGATTGGAATCATTTTTCAAAATTAATTTTGAATAAGATTTTCAAAACAAATTAAATTAATGATGGTCAAGTCAAGATGTAAAATGAACCGAACCCCTTTATCATATGCACAATACACTCTGCTATATGTTGTAAAGAATGTGAATTGACTATGTTTCTATCTTTTTATAATACAAGACTGACTGGCGAATTGGCGCACATGTTTATTTCAAAATTTTAAATTCTAGATGGTAAACTTTACATAACAAATATTTAAATGAACTCGTGCTTCACACACCAGATGAATAGTTTATAAAAATCATCATAAATTCATGTAACTTGTTATAATTTTATAACCTTTTAATATAGTTAATATGTGTAGACTGAAAATGCCATTTGGGTCAATTTCTTCTTTTCTTGGAAACAAATTTATGTTCCAAACTAAGATTAATATTTATACTTGCAAATGAAATATACTATTATGTAAATGTGTCGCAACGTGAATGTTTTTTTAGCATATCAATTTGGATTACATCAACCGTTCCATATTTTATTAATAAAAAAAGTGAACTGCACAAGCATAAAACAGCTATAACTGGTTTAAAGTATCTATCCACTTACAACAAATATAAGAGTAAAACGTAGATAACACAATATCCACAAGGTGACCTACAGATCTTCCACATCGGATGAACTATCGCCAAGCTCCAATGTATAAGGCGTCATAAGATCAACATGAGAAACAAAGAGGCGAGCCACGCCCGCAACATAGTTCGATGAATTCGATAAGAATATATAATTCCTATCCAAGACTTGTCCTGAAATAGCAAATCATTATCCCTCCCGATCTCACCTTCATCCCATAATTTCAAATCATTACCTACAGGCTGATAAAAAAGTTGGTGTGCTTTTCCAGTTTTCCTAACAGACTTGAAGAAATAGCATTTTGTATCATAACACATCTTAGAAATCAAATAAACTCAGGCTTTTACAATATCATTCCATTTAATTTCGGGAGCTACGAGAACATCCAAAACAAGAGATGCAATGTTCAATACTACTTTCTTTATTTTTGTAACCCAAATTTGGACCAAAGGCCTGGGGAAATGGGATCCTCACAGGGATTGACACATTTTCTACAACGTTACATGCTTCAACTAAGAATTGCAAATATTTGGTTTCCACTTATACTTCACATCCACAAATACATCATGTTTGTTAATGTGAACTTTAATATGAGAAGAAAGAGGTTTATCCGGGTTATTTCTATCAATGCACGAGCGAAAATAAGATTCTTCCTAGCGACATATTAACATCAAAACATTTTAGCTTGTCGATGTAACAAGCCAGCCAGTTCAGGCCTAGAAGAGGCTGAAGAACAAAATGAACATGAGTAAATTGTGTCCATATTAGAATTGATAGGACTTTCTCTCTAGCCTTATTAACCGAAGAGCTCCAAATCATTATGGTGAATGGCTTGTTACCTATAATGTAACAACCCACATTCTACGCATCTAGGATCGTAGAATATTTATTTCTTTTTCTAGGTAAGTCGTATGGTCGTGTACTATTGGGAAACGACTAGTGGGGTCATTTCCCATGTTCATGATTTTTGCCAATTTTTAAATGACCGTTTTGCCCCTAGTTGATCTTGTTTCGTCCATAACTTTTGACTGGAAAGGAATTTTGACCTGAAACCACTTCCATTAGCTCCGGATGATGGTTTCTCTTTCCGTAGAGTGGTTATAATAGCCAAACGGACTTACCGTTTGGGAGATATGACTAAATTAAGGTTTAAAGGGTTATTTTCAGCTAATTGGGCTTAACCGGGTAATTAGCAGCTAGGCCCAAAGGGGGATTTCGGGATTAACGGTACTTAGGGGCTGCTAGGGTTATGATTTCGGTTTTTACTTCATTTTCCAGCCGCCTAAGACATTCCTTCAAGTATAGCCATGGCGTCCACCTTCTAATTTCACTCCAAATCACATCTAATCACTTTCTAATCAAAGATTAAGTAAAACTACATCAAACCAAAGGGGATTAACACCAAATCAGAGAGAGAGTTGCTGGAACACATAGAGATTGGATCTATATCAGAGGAGTTTCAGTTCTGAAAATTTAATTGTGCCAAAGGTGAGTGATTTGCTTAGTTTTTTCACTAATTACGGCTAATTAGGGTAATTAGCGAAGATTAGCGAAATTATGGCTCAGAAAAATCTAGAAAAATTCCCAAAATTCTAAAACATCATTTTATGCCTCTGATATGAATTTGGGTTAATTTGGACTAATTTTGTTAATCCCGGAATTTAGGGGATTAAGGGGTGATTAGTGTTAATTAGCGAAATTAAGCGTGATAAAATTCTGGAAAAATATTCAGAAATTCATAAATATTGTTTTAGACCTCTGTTAGAAAATTTGGCTAATTTGGTTAAGTTTTACTAATCCTATCATTAGTTGTTCTTAAACATGCTTAAGGGGAAAATATGGATTTTTGGGTATGTTTGATCCGTTTTAACCTATCATATTGTTGTTTTGGTGTTTGTGGTTGATTATGCATGTTGCTATGACTGTATGAAATGCTTTATGATTGATTTCAATAGTTAGAATGGTCGAAAACGTCGTCGAATGGCGTAAACACTTGCTGGAACAGTCTCAGAAAACAGTGCAGGGTTCGGATCGGATCGGGCATAGGGCTCGGATCGGATATGTTGAACTGAGCAAAGAATCCGATCGGAACCCAACACTTGGGGGAAAATAGAAAAAAAAGGAAGGCCACGCTAGCTGAACCGGGATCGGATCGGATCGAGGAGGACGGATCGGATCGAGGAGGATGGATCGGATCGAGGAGAACGAATCGGATCGAGGAGGACGGATCGGAGTGAAGGCATGAGGATGGATCGGATAGGAGCATGTGAAGGACGAGGGCACGGATCGGAACGGAGGCACGAGCTGGAGGGGAGATGACACCCGACCCGACCCGAGGTAAAGCACCCGAACCAAACCGATGGAGGACAACCGACCCGAACCGCACTAGGAGAAGACCCGACCCGAACCGCACCAGGAGAAGACCCGACCCGAACAGATGAAGGACACCCGACCCGAACCGATGGCTTGAGAAGGAACCCGACCCGACCCAGTATTGACCAATAACCCGAGATGCAAAGGTAGTCCAATATGGGAAGTTAGAGCTTAGGATACAGTTGGGAACCAATGAGTTCACTTCATAGTTGGGCTTTGCTGCGGGACGTGTGCTAAGGAGTTGTCGGATTCATAACTTTGGTTCACCACTGAGAGATGGATAGTGGGCTTGTAGTGATAGTTACACGGGATTGGATTCCGCCATGGCCCAAAGTATTAGGTGACCAAAGTAGTGGATATCGTATGCTTTACGCACTTAGTGAGGGATGTGAGGATGATTGCTATGCTTGATTGTTTGACATCACTATGACATGCACACCCCCACCCCCGTTATCTTTACACCATTTTAAAAGGCACCTTAGAGTGTTGTACAGTATGTAGTGCTAACTCCTTGGTTGCAGGTCCAGGTTCAGGTATGATTGGATTATACCTGTTATTATTCTGTTTAGATGCTTATCGCTCATACCAGACTTTATGTCTGACCCAGAGTTTTATGTCTCTTCTTATTACTCTGGGTGCTCACACGAGCAGACTAGAGACAGGTTAGGTGGATGCACGGGTAGCTGTACTGGAGACGAGCAGGAGGCTTCCACATATGATATTTATGTATTATCTCCCTATGTTATCGATGGTCACTGTTTGGGCATTAGTGGTGTACCTTTTCCTTTCTTTTGTTTAGAGACGGTATTTTTGAAGTTGTAATAAGGATGTTGGATTATAAGCTGTATTTTGGATTTCCGCTGCCATGTTAGACATGATTCAGTTTTTCAGCTTATGCACTGTCTCGCCTGTTTTATGTCAAAGTTATGTGATTATTATATTTTATTCCATGCGCTGTGAGACATTCTACAGGTTCTGTGTTAGTTCTTCACCTTCTTTCTTTCCTTCCGACGACCGTTCCGTGCTAGTTAGACATGTGTACAGCGCACTTTCGGAGGAAATGTCGGCTAGTATAGGGCGGGTCGTTACATTTGGTATCAGAGCTCTAGGTTGCGTAGTTAACCTGGGGAAAGTCATCAGGGAGAGATATTATACGTATATGAGAGCGCGTATTTGTGATTATTTTGATTTTTTCAAAACTGGTTTTCAAAGCTATATAGATATATATATACTATTAGTATATCTAAGGATGAAGTCGCACTGCACTGACACCACAAAGAAGATAGTTAATTGTTTTCTCTGTACAGATTGAACGATGAGCCGATACGTGAGGGGTACTGGTAGAGGAGCCAATAATGGGAATGCTGCTGAGATGAGGACGATGTTTACTGACCTCATGAGAGAGATGCTTAGGGATGTTCAGAGGGCAGCTCCTAATGTTGCTAACGGTGGTGGTGCAGCAGTGCAGGCGCCTAGGGCCGATTTCGCCAAGCTTAATAAGGATTATACTAGTCTTGGTGGGAAGCCGTTCCACGGAACGGAGTCGGCTACGGTTGTTCAGGATTGGTTGGATAGCTGTGAGCGTATCTTCGAAGACTTGGGTATTGAAGATGCCATGAAGAGGAAGCTAGCATCCCGTCAGCTTCAAGGACGAGCAATGAATTGGTGGAATGCTATTAAGGCAGCAACTCTAGAGGATCAGATTACATGGGATCAGTTTAAGGCTCGTTTTTGCGATAAGTTTATACCAGCTGCTCAGAAGTCAGAATTGTTTAGAAAGTTTCTGGAGCTTAAGCAGAACGGAAGGGCAGTTTCAGAGTATGCTGCTGAGTTCGATACTTTATCGAAATATGGGTTATCTCTTATCGACACTGCCGAAAAGAAGAACGAGAAGTTCATAACTGGTTTAGATGGGTACTTGGGGGAAAGGCTTATAAACCACATCGATGAGACGTTTGAATCAATTGTAGGAAAGGCATTAAGGTCAGAAAGTCTTTACCCTAAGCCTAAGACTGAGGTCGCTAATGCATCTGCAAAGGAGCCAAAGCCGCAAGCAGGCGGCGGAGGCAAGAATAATTCCCAGACTAAGAGGAAACAAGACCAAACCATGGACGGTCAGAGTAAGAAGAATAAGAAATATGGCGAGTGCTTTAGCTGTGGCAAGAAGGGCCACTATGCCAGAGATTGCCAAGAAAAGCCTGGGGAAAGGAAGTGCTTTAATTGCGGCCAAGCGGGACATCACAAGAATGAATGTCCACAATCTCCTAGGGAGAAGCAGATCGTGAAAGCATATGCTATCAACGCTATTCCTTATTCGTCGAATGCCCCAACTGCGGCGCAGAAGGAAAAAGGTGTCGTTATTCGAGGTATGCTTTCTATTTAAGATGTTTCTGTTCGAGTTTTTTTTTAATAACAAGGTTTCCCATTCCTTCGTACCTAGTGACCTGGAGATAGGTTGGAATTGGAACCCGAGATAGTCGATAGACCTTTAGTAGTGACAAACCCGATAGGTGGTTTGACTAGCCTTTGTAGGATTTGTCGTAATTTGGTCTTATCGAGTCATGGATGTATGTTTGTTGTGATTGCTTTATTTTGAGCTTTACTAGGTTTGGCTTGATTTTGGGAGCTGATTAACTCCAAAAGTATAGAGTGAGAGTAGATTGTGAAGAGCCTTTGATGACCGTTAGAGTGGATGATAGATGAAGGGTGGTATTGGATCGCCTACCTTATGATGAAAATGATAACGGGAGTTAGAGAAGCAAATGTACATTGGATGTACAGTAGTTGGTCAGGACTTGGTCATGCGGTCGATGATAATTTCAAGTAAGATTGGCAAGGATAGCCAAAGTCAGTTATGGATGCTTGAGTGTTTGGATGTTTTGCTCATGTCATCTCACGTAGATCGTCTGAGCTCGGAGGAGATGTTCCTTGGGTACTTGTCTGATATTGGTTTAGGCCTTTGGGACTTGTGCTCGGGGGATGTCGAGGTCGACTAGGATGGTCTGCATGAGAGATAGGTATTTGTTGCGATTTTCATTGGATGATATCTTGGTTTACTCGAAGAGTGATGGGCAGTTGTGACAGGATAAGACTATTCGATGGTATGGACTGCCCCGAGTTAGACTCGACAGGGTTATGAGATGACTCGAGTGGGACTCAAGAAAGATGCAAAGTAATGAATCGTTTAGGACCATATGTTAATGTTATTTTTGAAAGAATAGGATGTGTTCGTTGGTCCAGGAAGGTGCAACGAAGGTTAGGACGATTCAAGTTGGACTTGAACTTGAACTCGTAAAATAAAATAGATGTTCGATTGATCTTAGAGATGCAACGAATAGGGAGACGACTCACGTTGGACTAGAGTTTGTAGGTAATGGATACTCAAGACTGGGTCTGAGTTATGGGTAATAGATTGACTCGAGTTGGACTCGAGGAGGCTGCAAGGAATTGGATTGGCTCGAGTTAGACTCGAGAGGGCAGCAGGATAATGGATAGGCTTGGGTGGGACTCGAGTGTTTCAGGCGGACTAAAAGCAGGGGTATCTGGGGATGCCCGTTACCTTGGATCCGTTGGACGTGATCTAGTTATCCTTGGAGGATAAACGTGCGTTGGACGTACAGTAGTCCGTTTGGAGGCTGGGCTTCCATTAGTTATTGATGTTGGTTGGACCAGACATATAGGTGTTGATGCATTCAAGGATTTAGCAGGTGATAGATAGGATTTGTTTGATGGTTGCTATGTTTGTTCCTACCTTTCTTCTCTTGATTAGACTATCACCTGTAAGGATCCTGTTAAATGGAAATAGGATAGGTTTGTTGATCATAGCGAGATGATGGGTGTATGATACTTTACGTTAGACTTGAAGTATGTTTGGGCATTGTGGAGCGTCCGTTGGTCTTGGAGATTCCGCGGATATAGGAGATTCAAGTTGGACTTGGACTCATAGGTAGGGTACCTAGATTCATTGGATGAGTCTAGTTCACCTTTAGAAGGTGAATGTACGTTGGACGTGCAGTACAGATATGGGTAAGGTACCTAGATTCATTAGATGAGTCTAGTTCACCTTTAGAAGGTGAATGTACGTTAGACGTACAGTACGGATATAGTTGTAGTGCCTAGGGTCATTGGATGGGTCTAGTTTGCCTCTAAGAGGTGAATATACGTTGGACGTGCAGTATGGATGTAGGCAAGATTCGGGTTAGACTTGAAAGGACATTTGGAATGTAGTTGGTAATTTGACGTATATGGTTGGATTACCTAAGAAGATGACAGTACGGACGGATGCCGTAGTACCGGACTAGGTGCGGTAACTGATGCATTGGGTAGGAGACATGCCAGTTTAGAGGCTATGTTTCTGGAATGGAAGCTACTAGAGTATATCATGGGGCATGACTTCAGACCTAAGTGTGAATTGGATTCAGAAACGCTAGTAAGCTTGACGATTAGATCGATCTGGATTGAGTGGAACAGTTCCAGTCAGAGGAACGATCCTAACCTATTGGAAATCGCCTCTAGGATAAAGATGGGAATCGATGGCGAGAGGACGACTGTACTTGGGAAGTAGAGGATGACATAAGAAGGTCGTATTTGAAGCTCTTTGTCTGGTAAGATCTTAGCGGCGATGATTCTTCCTTTGTTAAAAAAACCGCATGCTAGGATATGCTTGTTGTACTATCATGTATGTTTGATTGTTTGAAATTGGTTGATAGGCATGCGGGACCCATTGTTGTTTCTTAGTTAAGGAATTTCGGGGGCGAAATTTCTTAAGGGGGGGAGAATGTAACAACCCACATTCTACGCATCTAGGATCGTAGAATATTAATTTCTTTTTCTAGGTAAGTCGTATGGTCGTGTACTTTTGGGAAACGACTAGTGGGGTCATTTCCCATGTTCATGATTTTTGCCAATTTTTAAATGACCGTTTTGCCCATAGTTGATCTTGTTTCGTCCATAACTTTTGACTGGAAAGGAATTTTGACCTGAAACCACTTCCATTAGCTCCGGATGATGGTTTCTCTTTCCGTAGAGTGGTCATAATAGCCAAACGGACTTACCGTTTGGGAGATATGACTAAATTAAGGTTTAAAGGGTTATTTTCAGCTAATTGGGCTTAACCGGGTAATTAGCAGCTAGGCCCAAAGGGAGATTTCGGGATTAGTGGTACTTAGGGGCTGCTAGGGTTATGCTTTCGGTTTTTACTTCATTTTCCAGCCGCCTAAGACATTCCTTCAAGTATAGCCATGGCCTCCACCTTCTAATTTCACTCCAAATCACCTCTAATCACTTTATAATCAAAGATTAAGTAAAACTACATCAAACCAAAGGGGATTAGCACCAAATCAGAGAGAGTTGCTGGAACACATAGAGATTGGATCTATATCAGAGGAGTTTCAGTTCTGAAAGTTTAATTGTGCCAAAGGTGAGTGATTTGCTTAGTTTTTTCACTAATTACGGCTAATTAGGGTAATTAGCGAAGATTAGCGAAATTATGGCTCAGAAAAATCTAGAAAAATTCCCAAAATTCTAAAACATCATTTTATGCCTCTGATATGAATTTGGATTAATTTGGACTAATTTTGCTAATCCCGGAATTTAGGGGATTAAGGGTTGATTAGTGTTAATTAGCGAAATTAAGCGTGTTAAATTCTGGAAAAATATTCAGAAATTCATAAATATTGTTTTAGACCTCTGTTAGAAAATTTGGCTGATTTGGTTAAGTTTTACTAATCTTATCATTAGTTGTTCTTAAACATGCTTAAGGGGAAAATATGGATTTTTGGGTATGTTTGATCCGTTTTAACCTATCATATTGTTGTTTTGGTGTTTGTGGTTGATTATGCATGTTGCTATGATTGTATGAAATGCTTTGTGATTGATTTCAATAGTTAGAATGGTCGAAAACATCGTCGAATGGCGTAAACACTTGCTGGAACAGTCTCAGAAAACAGTGCAGGGTTCGGATCGGATCGGACATAGGGCTCGGATCGGATATGTTGAACTGAGCAAAGAATCCGATCGGATCGGAACCCAACACTTGGGGGAAAATGGCAAAAAAAAAAAGGTAGGCCACGCTAGCTGAACTGGGATCGGATCGAGGAGGACGGATCGGATCGAGGAGAACGGATCGGATCGAGGAGGACGGATCGGATCGAGGAGAACGAATCGGATCGAGGAGGATGGATCGGAGTGAAGGCATGAGGGTGGATCAGATAGGAGCATGTGAAGGACGAGGGCACGGATCGGAACGGAGGCACGAGCTGGAGGGGAGATGACACCCGACCCGACCCGAGGTAAAGCACCCGAACCAAACCGATGGAGGACAACCGACCCGAACCACACTAGGAGAAGACCCGACCCGAACCGCACCAGGAGAAGACCCGACCCGAACAGATGAAGGACACCTGACCCGAACTGATGGCTTGAGAAGGAACCCGACCCGACCCAGTATTGACCAATAACCCGAGATGCAAAGGTAGTCCAATATGGGAAGTTAGAGCTTAGGATCCAGTTGGGAACCAATGAGTTCACTTCATAGTTGGGCTTTGCTGCGGGACGTGTGCTAAGGAGTTGTCGGTATTCATAACTTTGGTTCACCACTGAGAGATGGATAGTGGGCTTGTAGTGCGGGATTGGATTCCGCCGTGGCCCAAAGTAT
The DNA here is from genome assembly GCA_030737875.1 of Allium sativum. Classification (NCBI taxonomy): domain Eukaryota; kingdom Viridiplantae; phylum Streptophyta; class Magnoliopsida; order Asparagales; family Amaryllidaceae; genus Allium; species Allium sativum. Next base: position 43,344,015 of record CM060915.1, on the reverse strand, counting down.
TAGGTGACCAAAGTAGTGGATATCGTATGCTTTACGCACTGAGTGAGGGATGTGAGAATGATTGCTATGCTTGATTGTTTGACATCACTATGACATGCACACCCCCACCCCCGTTATCTTTACACCATTTGAAAGGGCACCTTAGAGTGTTGTACAGTATGTAGTGCTAACTCCTTGGTTGCAGGTTCAGGTTCAGGTATGATTGGATTATACCTGTTATTATTCTGTTTAGATGCTTATCGCTCATACCAGACTTTATGTCTGACCCAGAGTTTTATGTCTCTTCTTATTACTCTGGGTGCTCACACGAGCAGACTAGAGACAGGTTAGGTGGATGCACGGGTAGCTGTACTGGAGACGAGCAGGAGGCTTCCACGTATGATATTTATGTATTATCTCCCTATGTTATCGATGGTCACTGTTTGGGCATTAGTGGTGTACCTTTTCCTTTCTTTTGTTTAGAGACGGTATTTTTGAAGTTGTAATAAGGATGTTGGATCATAAGCTGTATTTTGGATTTCCGCTGCCATGTTAGACATGATTCAATTTTTCAGCTTATGCACTGTCTCGCCTGTTTTATGTCAAAGTTATGTGATTATTATATTTTATTCCATGCGCTGTGAGACATTCTACAGGTTCTGTGTTAGTTCTTCACCTTCTTTCTTTCCTTCCGACGACCGTTCCGTGCTAGTTAGACATGTGTACAGCGCACTTTCGGAGGAAATATCGGCTAGTATAGGGCGGGTCGTTACATATAATAGTTAGGGCTACTTCCAATACGCATAGTTTATCTTCCATAGACGAGAATTTTAAATATTACAATCCATTGGAATAAGTAATATACAAACCTACCTGGATTCTGCAAATGTTACGAATGCATTACTCATATCCATAGGCGGAGTCTTGGAATCGAGGAACTAACTGATCCTTAAAAGTATTAGCAGCTTCGTTGTGTATATCAAAAGGCGGGATGAAGCCATGATCGAGTTGCGGGACTGTGAAGTATACAGGTCAATAATCACCTATAATGTAACAACGTTTTCACCCATAACATCATGACAAGACTCATTACAAACTTCTTCTGGTCATGCACAAGTGCAATAGCAAGCATCGGGGTGATAGGAGACTAACATAACAGTAGGGGAGTAAATCGGTCGAATCGGACTAAACAGAGGTATGTTCAGTTTCTACCCTAAATAAAATCGAACTGAACACAGATCAGATGAAATTTTTTCTTGTACAAATTTGGTTTCCTAGTTCATGTCCTAAATGAAATTGGTCGAACATGGGCATGTGTTTTTCGGATATGGACACTAATGGATCCAATCTGACATGGCTATTTATATCAAATTTATACTTTTTATTAGATTTTCTCTCAACTACATACCAAAGTACGAGGAATTTAGACGAATTCGAACGAACACAAAATAAACACGATTTTTTTTGCATGCAAATTTTGTTGTCCTGACTCGTGTCCTAAATGAACATCAGATGGACTCGAACAGAGGTATTTCAGCCACGGAAAAATGTACAACCCTATTTAATAGGACGTTAGAAGAGGGTTTGATAGGGACTATTCCCGATGAAAGTTCATGTAACAACGTAGCGAAAGGGTTTGCCAAAGGAAAGTCGTATCCCATAAAATCAGACAAAGGTTCGTTATCGGAGCCATCATGCTTCGATTCAGAGTGGTCAGAGACTGATTTGTTAAGGAATGTGGATTAGGATCTTAAGGCAAAACTAACACTAGAAGGGGGGTGAATAATGTTTTACAGAGATTATGAAAATTTTAAACAACTTTGAATTACTTTATGAATTACACAATGATTATCACATCAAAAATGATCATAAACACATAAATAATCACAGACACAGAAATAAGTAAACATAAAATGCAGAAAAGGAAAGAATACATCGGATTTTATATTGGTTCGGATTACTCCTACGTCTAGTCCCGTGCAATGCTGGATTGCATAGAGTTTTATTAATACTAGTATCAATCTTTACAATACCCTTGATTTCACGGCTACAAGGTTCACACCGCTCCATTTCCTTGATTTTCGGGCTACAAGGAACACACTCTTTCCCAAATGATTACAACAGCCCTAGAACTCTTGAATAACACTTCCAAATAGATAGTAGTTGCTAGAGATTGAGAAGAGAAAGAAAATGATATAATTTTTGTTGAAATCGGTAGAGTATAAGTGTAGAAATCAAGAAATTAATGTATGATAATGGTGGCATAAGATAGGACGAAGATGGGGAAGAAGTGATAAAAAATTCGAATTTAACCCCTATTTATAGTGTTTGAAAGGTTGCAATATTTTTGAACCGTTCAAAATATGAAAAGACACTTCCATTGAATATTGAACATATGATAGTTATGTGTCGACATGCTCAAACATGTATGTTGACATATACCTATTATTTTGATTTTTAAAATCATTTTTCAAGTGTTAAAACTAATATATATATATATATATCTGGAAATTCTTGAATCAAAACTAATGTTTTAAAATGAGTTTTTTAAAGTGTTAAGACATATAAAAACATAGTAATATATAATATAAACATATTTATAAAATTATATGATATAAGACTATAAAACATATACTATAAATACACACATATATATATTATAAAACTTTATAAACTATAAACATATATATATATATATATATGAAATCATAAGTAAAATCTTAATAATTTGAAATCATTTTAGAAAAGGAGTTTGAAATCAATTTGAAAAAGACTTTGAAAACAGAATTTGTAATCAAGATTTGAAAGTGCTAACCTGAGTTTTACATATATACTAGACTCTGTTACTTGATAAACTTGAGCTCTTGAAATCTTGGTTATCTTGATAGTCATGAGTCTTGAACTCCTTGATACCTTGAATCTCTAAAATTGTACAGTCTTCAATATTTATATCCTGCATATATATCGTACATATATATATATATATTCTAGACAAAAGATGTTGGTATATATTTTATAATCAATAATGTAAATAACTAAAACAAGGTTGTTGTCATCAAAATTCCATTCTCCAACAATCTCCCCCTTTTTGATGATGAAAACCTTGGTTTACAAATATTCATACCTAATATTACCTGTTGATCTGATTTCTTTGTTACTTCCTCTTTCAACATGAATCACTTATGACTTCCTCTTAAACTATGCCTACTTCTTTTTTTATAATTTCTCCCCCTTTGTCATTATCAAAAACTAACTTGATTATAATATCCTATATTAAACTAGACTAATTAAATTATATCTAAATAACCCTCTTACTTTATTACAATACTAAAGACACAAAAGTATGTTGAAACTATCCAATAAGATATTTTCAATCAATTTGTTTAAAACTTACAATCAATTAATTCAAAGTATTTCAAACCAATCAATATACAAGTTTTTCAGATTCAAACAAATTCAACCAAATTCAAACAATTTCAAACAAACCATTCCATTCAAACAAATTCAAACGTCTCTTGGAACTTCCACTCATCCAACTCCTTCAAAAATTGGATCCTTCTTGATGACTTCCTAATATTCATCTTCTTTGGTGAGTGGTACTTTAGCGAGGTTGTTGTCTACGTCTCTGAAAAGAGAAGAGAATAACCAATGAATGGCATCAAAGTGCTTCTCTTGATGTTCAACCATCTTTATTTGAATCAGTTCGAGATGATGATGATTACGAAGTATTATGGATAGGATATTCTTTAATGAATTGAGTGTTTCTTCAAGATTTTCACTCAAATTGTGAATAGGGCTGGCCATTATTTGATTATATGGTATGGAATGATTAGATAGGAAGGAGAGAGTTTTTTCTAGAAGAAGAGGGTATTTATGTAGTGTGGGATTCGTTAAAAATGAATAGATTGGTTATTTAAAATTCAGAATTTGAACAAATTTGAATTTATGGCAGTTATATGTCGACATGTCATTTTGCACATGTCGACATACCCTAGTCAATTTTTGGGTATTTGAGTTTTCACACAATTTTAAGTTATATATTACTGTATTTTATTAATTTATTTAGTTCTAAGGTGTTTTTATTGTAAATTAAAGATTGATTTGACAAAAATAAATATCATTCATTACTACTTGAAAGCAAATACATTCAAATAATACAAGAAAGTAAACACGAGATTCGAAAGCAATTACAAGCAAATACGAAAGATAACATAAACTAGATAAGCTTAGATTTTAGCGGATGATGAGGAGGAAGATGATATTCCAAGTTTTCTTCCTACTTTTGCCAAAGAACTTGTTAATTATAGAAGACATTGGGGTAAAAGTCTTCTTGATCTTCTTTTGGTTCATGGCTAATTTGACTTGGTTTTGAACAATCGTTTCTTTGATTATGGTCCTAATATTTATGGGACATTCTACACTTTCTAAAGAGGAATCTTCTTCTGTGTCAACTTCCATTGGATTTTCCTCTTGTTGCATTCTGGCTTGTTTATCCTGGAATGTTTCGTAAGGCTCAAAAATGATTGGAATTTGCATAAGGTTAATATTTCCTGAGTTAAAAATCTTTCTTGATATAAATTATTCTCCTTTAAGATCCACTCCAAAGTATTTAAAGATACGGATAAGATAAACCCCATGATAAAGAGTGTTTTCCTTAGGGACATCTCTTTGGGCTTAAGTTCTTTCAAAATCACATCGGCCCAATCAATATCATAAGTGCCAAAGATGGCAAAAATGGATTTTTGGACTTTGGCTGAATGGTTATTGAAATTTCCGGAATGAGGAGTGAGGGTATGTTGAAGAAGAAAGTTAACTATTCTTGCTTTGGGTGGAAAAAATGATTTTTAAAATCCATATTTTTGTTGCTTTCAAAGATGTGATGATAAATTTTGAAATCCATTTCATTGATTTCAAATTCCGAAAAATTCGAGCCCGTACTCTTATAATTTAAAATGGTACCCAAAATTTTACAATCCAAAACGATTTGAGTGCCTTTTACGCTACTTCATACTTGATTCTCATTTCCTTCGTAAAAGCCACATATCAAATTTGCTTAAAACATTTTGACGAGATTCGGGTAACATACTTCATTGTTATCCCGAGAACCTACCAAACTTAGAACTTCATTTTGACGAAAAAGAGAACGAAGATCATACTTCAAAGATAGCAAAGGCTCCCATATTGACTTTTCCATTTGTTATATAGGCTTGAATAGCTTTCGGATCATTGTAGAGATGTCCTTCGAGAGTCTTGGTCAATCTCGTGGTTTTTGGTGTACTTGAGGAAGCCATAGGAGATAAGTTTTGAAGAGAATATAATGAAGATAGTTGTTTGAATTTTGAATGAGAGGTAGAGAGAATAGAATTGAACAGATAAATAAATAGAGAGTGAATGGACATGACTTTTCTGAAAATAAGGACACCTTTTCAAACCTTAGAAGTGGTTAAAAGATGGAGGGAAGTTCAAAAGTTTAAACTTTTGAAATTCAAAATTCAAAATTCAATTATTGGCACATATGTCGACATGTTGATTTGGGTATGTCAAAATACATGTATGTTTTGAAAAGCCATGTTTCTTTTTGACTTTGTTTACAATTTAACATTTTATATTTTCAGGTTTACTATTTCCCGAAATAATAGTAATTCAAACAAACAACTAAAATTAATTTTTATTATATTATATTATTATTATTTTGAATTTCAAATCTGAATTTTAAAGTTCAAGTTTGAATTTTTAAATTTACTATTAAAAATCAAACAAGGCAAGCAATCAAAGATATCCAAAAGCATGCTTTCATCCGATTCAATCAAAAATTAATTAAGGGGTACCTTGTTTTTAGATCCATTTCTTCAATATTTTCTGAATTTTGAATTGTTGTGAAGCAAATATTCGAATTTCCTGTTTCTGGCTCTTCATCGCTTGATGATGAATCTGGATCATCTAAAGTTGCTGCCTACGCCCTTTTCCTCTTCTTGGATAAAATATTATTACATGTTTGTTGATTTGATTTCTTTGGATATGGACACATTCTCTTTATATGACCTGGCCTGTTGCAGTTGTAACATCTGTCATCATTTCTTCCTGAACTTCCTTGATTATTTCTCTTAAAATTATTTCTCCTTTTATATCTTAGAAATTTTCTGAAATTCCTTGTCATTAAAGCAATTTTTTTTTTCATCCTCACTACTTGAATCAAAACTATCAGTTATTACTTTGAATGCTATAGATTTCTTTTCTGCCAACTTATACTCCTTTTTTTTCTGTAACTGAACTTCGAACGACATCAAGTTTCCTATTAACTCCTCAATCTTCATTTCACTAACATTATTTTCCTCTTCAATTGTCAGTGTTTTCAGATCCCAATCTGGAGTTAGTGAATTGAGAAATTTTCTAACTTGATCCTCCTCAGAATAAGTTTTTCCAAAAGCCGTTAGTGAATGCACGATTTCTTGAAACTGTAGTACATATCGAAGATAGATTCATTTTGATTCATTTTAAATAACTCAAAGTGATTAGTTAACATAAGTATCTTGGTCTGTTTAACTTTATTGGTTCCTTCATGAGTAACTTACAATGTTTTCAATATTACATAAGCAAATTTACAAACCGACACTCTATTAAATTCATTTCTATCTAATGAACAGAATAACATATTTATTGCCTTAGAATTACTCGGTGCAACAGCCTTTTGTTCGTTAGTCCATTATGCAAAATTAGTACTGGGTTCAACACATGCAGTTTGTGAACTATTCCAAGTGTCTACTCCTACAGATTGCAAATATATTTTCATACAACATGCCAAATATGAATAATTACTGCCATTAAATAGTGGTCGTCTAATGGTGGACTAACCCTCTACTAATGAACTATTGTTACTAAGTGTTGGTTACCATTTAATATTTCCAAAATTCAAATGAAGAATTTTTGAAAACCTATACTCTGATATCAATTGTTAGGGAATGCGGATTAAGATCTTAAGGCAAACTAACATTATAGGGGGGTGAATAGTGTTTTAAAGAGATTGTGGAAAATTTAAACAATCTTGAATTACTATATGAATTACACAGTGATTATCACACTAGAAATGATCACAAATACAGAAATAAATATATATATATATAAAATGCAGAAAATGAAAGAACACACCGGATTTTATACTGGTTCGGATTACTCGTACGTCCGATCCCACGCAACGTTGGACTGCAAAGAGTTTTATTAATACTAGTATCAATCTTTATAGCGCCCTTGATTTCACGGCTACAAGGTTAACACCGTTTCCACCACACTTGATTTCACGGCTACAAGGTTCACTCCACTCCGTAATTTCCTTGATTTCCAGGCTACAAGGAGCACAACCTTTCCCAAACAATTCCCAAATGATTACAACAACCTAGAATTCTTGAATAGCACTTCTAAATGAATAATATTTGACAGAGATTGAGAAGAGAAAGAGAATGATATAATTTTTGTTGAAATCCGCAGAGTATAAGTGTAGAAATCAATAAATTAATGTATGATAATGGTGGTATAAGATAAGATGAAGATGGATAAGAAGAAGTGATAAAAAATTCGAATTTAACCCCTATTTATAGTATTTAAAAGGTTCTCATTAAGTGGAATGCGACGCCATTTTTGACCCCTTAACCGATAAAGCTGAGGGAAAGATCATCAAGTGGAATGTAACGCTACTCTCACTGGCAACAAGACTGGTTCTCATTAAGTCCGTGCTTGACTCTATTGGCTTGCATGTCTTTGCAGTTATGACTCCTACCTCCTCTTTCTTCAGATCTTACTGCTCATTGGCGGCGTCCTTTTTCTGGGGTAAAAAGGACAACGCCAATCGACACCATTGGATTTATTGGGACACTATCTGTACTCCTAAATGTGAAGGGGGTTTAGGCCTAAGAAATACTAAGGATTCATGTACTGCCTTTGCTTGCAAGTTGTGTACTAGGTTTGCAGCGAATGACAGCTTATGGGCGACGTTCCTACATGCCAAGTATTGCAGACTTTAGGTCGCGGACTTCTCCGGTGTTCCCTCATACGCCAGTGAGACGTGGAAATGGATGCAATCCATGAAGGCATACTTCCCACGCTGAAACGACCCAAACTCCCCCTTTTGGGAAAGCCCGAATTGAGTTGAGAACACGACGCATCAGAACACAAACAGTAGAACATTTCATTGCTATTACACCAATTCACATCAGTATACAAGAATATTCCAGAGTATGAATACATATTACACATTGGAAATACAATGTCAGAGATTAAGAATTTACTTAGCAGCGGAAAATAATACATACATACATACAATGCATAGTGGAAAACAACAACTGACACAACTGAAAGAAATACACGGATACAAAGCTTTCCGAGTATAGCTTCAGTTGTAAATCCAGGATCCCGGGAAAAGAGATATCTGCGAACACCAAAACTACTAGCTGCCAGTGTGGAAAATAGGGGCATCCAGAGTTTAGGTTAAAACAATAAACTCCGAGTCAGTCATAGGACTGGTGTGAGAACTCAAAACAATTATTAAACTTTACTTTAAAATATAATAAATCGCGGGCCACACCGTATAACACGGAACGAATTTACTCCACATGAATCTAAGTTTAAAATAACACAACGCAATGCTTTTTGAAAAATGAAGCTATTATAAGACTCAAGTCTCATTACACAATGCAACGCAAGCCGGAGGATAGAGTTTTCCCTTATAATAGCCAAACATGCTTGGTACGTTAAAAACAAATCATTTTGATATTACTATAAGTGCATAGTGTCGAAACAACTTCAAATATAAATGTATCAATCATAGACGACATGAGTACTATATATCATGTCGCCATACTAGTTCTACAACTAAAACCGAGAAATGTAGTATTGGAAATTGGATTTCCATTATGATTCAAGGCAAGGGATGGTCTCCTTACCGATTCGGATCACCTCTAGCAAGATGACCCAGGACTCGGACGCTGGCGAACCCTTGGATCCTGCAGTGCCGGTCCTCTCTTACTTTTGAGGATTAATTATTCCTATACACACGTTTCCCGGTCCTATTGGACCTATCTCTGAGCCACTAGGGACTCAATATCCGAGGCGCCTCTCAATCCATCATCCACATAAGTAAAAATGTCTGGGCTCCACACATCACTTCTACCTAGAAAGAAACGACGTGCACTCACTGCGTCCCTTATCCCGTTTTTAACTCATACCGAGGTGTGAACCTCGCGAATTAACGCTATACACAAAGTATGCTACTTAAAGCTGTGCTTTGATCATCAACCACAAAACTTTGCTTTTAAACAAAAGCCTTGATCATTTGCATCTTAGCATGCCACACTTACAGTCTATACCGTACCACTGATTTTCACCAATATATAACCTCTGAGCTCGTACGTCTTAGAGAAGGGTGTTAAGCAGGAGAATAAATTCTCTACCACCAAACAGATATATATTTTGCAGAGATCAACGAATACATTATAAAGGAATACAATGTCAGACATACCATGCATTTGCAAGTCTGTTCTGGGTCTAAATGAAACCGAAGGAACCTTATTCCTCGTCCCATATGTCCAACACAGGAGAGAGGTCCTCGCATATCCGGTCGATCTTCAAGTACGTTTGGACGATCACTACTTATTACCTTGTCTTGGGTGTACAGCCCAATCAAGACATCAATGTTCATCCAACCGATGTGAAGATCTTCGGTCTTCAACCACCGTCTTCATCGTCGACTTTTAGTCGTCGTATTAATTATTCAGAATGGATTAAACCCGGTCTTTCCGAATAATTCGTGTTTTTTATAATCAATAATCAAGTGCTATCAAAACACATGATACGCCTCATTCCAATTTCAGAATATTCTTTTATTCAAATATGCACATTTCCAGGGAAAGGTCCCCATTAATTTTATCAAAGATAAATTCTTTTAAAATTATTCTTTAATCTTCCTTTGGGTATCAATTCAAACGATTTTATTTTATCTTTTCACAATTCAAAACCAAATTAAGGTTTATTAAACTAGTTGGGATTATCGAATTTTATCGAAGTAATCATTTATTTATTAATTCCAATCCCAACCTATTCATCCCATGGAGCAAAACTGGTAGTACTCCATATCTAACACTCATGGTGTTATCGGTAAATTTAATTACCATTTCACGTTCAAATCTAATTAAAGATTTAACAGTCATCTAGAGTAAAACTAGGGGTACTCCATTCTTGGTCATTTCATGAATTCGGTAAATTTACTTACCTTATTCACATTCCAATTTAATCGAAGATTTATTAAAACTCTAGTCCAGTTTTAATCTCAAAAATCATTACTTAATGATTATTCAATCTTTAAGAAATTAATCCTGCTTTTAACTGGGTTAAAGAACCAATGTTATTTAAAACACAGTTCACGATAAACCCAAAATCATCTTCCATCAAATTGGAACCTTCACGGAAATCATAACAGTATATAATCGATATAAATTTTCGTATCAAACTAATACTATAAGTGGAATAGCGGCACATCCTTTTAAATTCCATATATAGTAACGGTCTTCCTTTACATAAGCTCATCTCGATTATTACCAAATCGAATTCTATTCAATTCCAATTTCTTTTATTAAATTGGAAAACTTTACTTTGGAAAATTCCCATTAAATATTAATAAAAAGATTTATAAATTCCAAATCATAACTTCACCGTTAATTGGGTTAAAGAACTAATGTTATTTAAAACACCGTTCACAACGAACCCAAAATCAGTTTCATTTCAGTACCAATTAAATATTAATTAATTGGTAAACTTCTCCAAATCTTAATTAAAAGATATATTCTTTTCTCAGCTGGGTTTAAGAACATTATTATTGAAGACACCATTCACGACAAACCCAAAATCCAATTTGATATCAAATACAAGGCTCTGAATAGAAAATAATATCAGTTTATATTCAATATCAAATTCTGAAACTAACAGATATCATATTGGGAATAACGATATCTGTATCTTCTAAATTCCTCAACAATTGTTGTATATAACGGTGTTGTATACACAATTATATGATTCTTGTTTGATGATAACAACCAAATAAATATTATTTTAATGTGTTTGATATTGTACTGGTATTATACATCACAGACTGGAATATAATATTTATATTTAAATAAAATACAACTGTACAGAAATTTAAATATTCACAGTATTTTATTTGAATAGAATATTTTATTTCAATATCAAACAGTACAAATTTCTGTTTTACACTTCATAACATATCAGATTTCATATATACAGCTCCTCATTACAGATTAACTCAATCACTCTTTTTGTACATACATTCAGTCTCAACACTCAAATTTACATACATACACTTTGACACATTCACTGTCACTACACACTGTCTTCTTATCTTCAGTCTTCTGTCTTCACAGCTCTCTGTCAGTCCAGTCAGTCCAGTCTTCATACCTGTCACATGAAACACACACACACACAGTACACTGCAATAGAAATGAAACAGAATAAATGCAAATATAAATTTTGGTTTTAAAATTTTATTTGCCTCAGATTTCTGGTGTGTTTCTCATCATTTTTCTGACTTGATCTGATTTATAAAACCATCAATCTGTGTCTAGACAGCTTGTGATATTCACAGTGATACACTGTAAATACCACAAGGTAGACAGTATGTATATACAATGCAGGGACAGGGAAAATAATACTGGATGGCTGCATATACACACGTGTATAAATATACACGTGTGCACTGCCACGCCAATCAATGTGCAGCTGAGGAGTAGCCTCGTGGACCTGCTCGACTCAGTGCACAACAAGTAAGGGACAGTGCAAAGTCAACATGGAGTCAAAAATCACCAAAGTCAAAATGGTCGAGCCATGATCAAGTGTACAGCAAGGCATCAATACAAACCAGCTCAAACATGGACAATGCACAACACAGCTAAATGGTCGAGGATCACAAATATGGTGCAACTCAAAAGTGCTCAACATACAAGGATCAAAGCAATGTGGCAAAAGTTCAAATGCAAGCAGCTACAAGCATAAGTGATGCAGCTCAAACTTACATTGTGTAGCTGAAATGAAGTGTGCACATATGATGCAGCATAAAGCAACTCAGCAATACATGATTCAAAGACTCAAAGTGCAACATACAAACTGTACAAGATGACATGGCAGAAGTGTTCAAATAATGCAAGTGAAAGTGGTCGAGCTAGGTCGAGTTCAAGTGCATTTCTACATCAAGCATTGGAGCACACATGCATGGCAGATACAAGCAGTGTTCAAGCAAAACAAGTGCATGTGATTCGACACAACACTTTCAGCACAAATTCAGAAATGGTACATCTCAGTTTCAAGCCAGTGTGATCAAGTAAAGCTCAAGCCAAATTCATGAACAAGTCAAGGTGGAAAATCAGTTCAGAAATGGTCATGTAGCATGGTCGAGCTGAAATACACAAGGGTGTATGCTCACAGGTCGAGTGCAAGCTTCAGTGATACAGCATAATCAAGTGTATGTGCAAGCTGGACAGTGGTGATACAAGTGTGGATGGCTCAATACAGTGTTCAAAAATATACAGTGGTGCATGCTATAGTGGACATAAGGAAGCAATACAGTGGAGTTTTTTGTTCAGAACATGGTGCATGGTTCGAGTATCAATATTCAGCATGTTCAAGTGAAGTATACTCTGGAAAGGTAAGTGAGTCAGGCTACAAACATGCACAAACCAGATTCAGGAACATATGGAAGTTAAATAGTTTGCATCAGTTCGAGACATGCATAAGAAGGTTCAGTCCAGAATGAAAGTGGGACAATAAATAATGTTGCAACAAATCAATTTCAGAAATTGTATATTGAATGGTTTAAAATCTGCGTATGAAAATGTTGAAGAGATTGCAACCGCAAATTGAAAGTCAAATCTTGGCAAAAATTCAACTCAAAAATATTTGGCAAGCAATATATTTGGAAAGTGTTAATTTGCTAACAAATTCAAGGAGGCCAGTGAACATTCTCTCTAGAATTGCACAATATTGTTTAAGCAGGAAATTAAAACCTTCCAGAAATGATTATCATCTCACACATTCAAAAAGGGGAAGTTTTTTTTTCTTGATTCAACATTTTCGAAGATATTCTTGAAACAAATTATTTTGCTTTTAAAAGTTGCCAAAATTACTCAAGACGTTTTCAAAGACCAGAGGAATCATTCAAAGAAATTTTTATTCAAGGCAAACATAAATCCATTCAAGGGAACAATTCAACATATGAGGCAATGTCCAGACTCATTGAAGACAAATTTCAGGTCTGAATTCATAAGGAAAAATCACGCAACAATAAATCAGGAAAGCAATAAAAGCCGACGCATCAAAAAGGGAAACCGCAATCTCAGACCAAGCCATTTTTTAAATCGAAATCAGAGTGAAAGGGTTTTGACTCTACCCTATATTAGACACCAATTCATCATCGGCAACATACAGATCGAAACCACAAACAATTGAATCGAAAAACCATTCAACAATTCAAAGAGAAAACATAGCAAATAAATTCAGAAAACTCACAAAGCTTTTCGATCGGAAGTATACCCAATCACCAAGCATAGAGGCTAACGAATTCGAGCACCAGAGTACGATTTTCCAGAGCTCATGAAGTCGTGATTTGGGTCAGAAGAAAAACCCTAGAATCGCCGCCGCCATTTCTGTTTCCCAGAGCAAAAGAGAAAGTAAAGGGATCGGGTGCAAACAAAAGGAGAGTGGGCCGGCCAAGAGTCAAAGGACTTTGGGCTTAATTATTAAAAGGGGTTTTTTAATTGTTCAACTTTAATTTGTTTTTATTGTGTATTGTTTCAATTCCTGTTCTGTAAACCGTCGAAACAATTTTCTAGAGTCTGTAAAACTCTAGGGGAGTTTCAGTTAGGAGTTAACTGACAATACTAGACTCTGTAAAATCTAGGAATACAGGTTACGGGTTTGTAATCTGGGGAAAATCTGATTCAGGGGTTTGAATCAGTCTAGGGGTTTGAGCGTAGGGTTAGAATAGGAGCAGGGTTTGCAAGTGTACATGGTCTTGTATGCGGGAGCTGTTCTATCACCTAGTAGAAACCTTAGAAATGCAGCAGTAGGCAGGGTTTTGCCGAAGCTGGGTATATCTGTGTGTGATTTATTTTCTGTATTTCTGTTTCTGCTATATTCTGTGATCTGTTTATTATTTTAATATCCTGTCAGTTAATCAATTCTGTTTAAAAACTGTGAAAAACCCTATTCACCCCCCCTCTAGGGTTATTCTAGATCCAACAGTGGTATCAGAGCCAGGTATTCTGTTAACTCTAGAGTAATGGTGATTCGTAGTTGTCAGTCGATAGAGAGTCAGTTCAGCTCATCTCCAACTATTTTCAATGGAACAGATTTTTTAAACTGGAAATCCAAAATGGAATTTTATTTAAAATCTGTTAATATTAAATGTTGGGATGCTGTTATCAATGGGAGTGATATGTCTGATAATAGAAACATTGTTTTCGATTCTCGTGCTATGAATATCATATTTGATTATCTCAGTACAGAACATTTTATTCACATATCTCATTGTTTGACTGCGCAGGATGTCTGGAGAACTCTAAACACGCTCTATGGAAAATCTGACGACTGCTCAAAACCCCAGAATGTCAACTCTGATTCAGATCTGTGTTTAAAAGGAGAAACAGATGAATCAATCGAAGGAGATTCAACAGACGATGAGACAGGAAATTTTTCATACGAAGATTTAGTTTATATGTGTACTGATCTAACTAAAGCTGTTGATAAACTCCAATCTAGAAACAAATCTCTGAAATCTAAAAATCTTGAGTTGACCAGCAAAATTGATGATTTGGAATCACAACTTGAACACTTTAAAAATTTCTCAAATTCAGATTGTAAAAATTGTTTGAAATTGAAAACCAATCTTGTTCATCTCAATAAAAATATTCAAAAGTTTGAAAAAGAAATTCTGATCTTAAAAGAGAACAAGATTGAGTTATCAAGTTTGAATAATTGTTTACAAAAAGAATTTGAAATTTTTAAGACAGATATATATTCCAAATTTGAAATTGCTGAAAAGGAGAATTTGTTGAAATCCGATTTGATTTTGAAAGAACTGGAAAACGAGATTGAAAAATCCAAGAAATTTGGGTTTAAAAAACAAAAACTTTTTGAATCTGAGATTGTTGAGTTCCAAACCAAAATTAATTTGCTTAAAGAAGAAAATTTGGTTTTGAAATCTGACTTTGAAAAATATAAGATCACTGAAAATCGTGGTTCAGATTTATTGAAAGAAAACGGTGATCTCAAAACAAAACTTCAACAACTTGAAACAACCTTGGCAAAATTTTCAAACAGTGAAAAATCTTTAAATATATTGTTGAAAAATCAATTTTCTTCAGGAAATAGAATTGGACTTGGTTTTGGAAAATCTGAGTTATTTGAAAAGAAAAGTTCAAACGATTTTAAAAATCCTCTAAGCAGCTTTGAAAAGAATGAACTTGAAAATCTGAACTTTGAAAATTCCAAAGGTTTTTTGAAACAAAAACAAAATGAAAAATTGTTTTATAATAAACCATTTAAACATATCTAGATCCCAAAAGGAAATAAAACGAATTCAGTTAACTTCAAACAGATTTGGGTTCCAAAAGGTACAAAGGTAAATTTAGATGGTTTGTTATATAGACAGGTTTGGGTACCAAAAGTGGTAAACACATATCAGAGTGGTTTTACAAATTTTGTTAGACCACTCGATCCTTTAAACTGTTTGGTACCAAAGGAGGCTGAGGAACTGCTATGCTGAAAAGAGATTGATTTCAAGTTGCTCTATATTTCTGTATTCTTTACAGTACCTCGGCCAAGACTGATGAGTCAGAGATTCTGGTTTACACTGATTTCAGGTATGATCTCTGAACTTGTCCTTGTAAATATTCTCGTTTTTTTTTAATCTCTTGTTTATTTCTTCTTCTATCTCTCTTCTGTTTATTTTCTTTGTCTGTTTGATTTGTCACTGTCATATCACTTTAACTTCTTGGGCTTCCTTAACTTCTAATTACAGTAATCATGATCTTCTGGAAACTTTCTTTATTTGAATAGAATTCTGATGTGTTAATTATTTCCAGATCTTGATTTTAATCTTGCAAATATCTGTAATTGTTTTGAAGTTTATTTTCTAATTTTTGAATTCATAACAGTGTTGATGCATTCTTGTCATATCTTGAACATTGTTAACTTGAATTCTAATTTTTTTTTTGAAGATCTGAAAGTTTAATGGAATTTCACACACCGCTGCTGTTTTGAGTTTCTTCCAATTCATTTTGGAAACGCTTAAAATATTATACTCATTACAGTACACTCTGTTATTAATCAGTTGTGATAATTTCAGAAATTTTCAGATTGGCTTGGATATTTTGAATTGTCTTGAATTACAGTGATACATCTAGAAAATCATCTTATATTCATGATCATTTTATGGTTGAAATCTATTTGTTTGAAATCATCTGAAATACTTGATATTCTGAATCTCACATATCTCTTAAATTTGAAATTATCAATATTGTGTGACTGATTCATTATATCTCAAAACTTGACATTGATTCAAGTGATTTCAAATAAATTATTTATTTGTGGATCATGAATATCTCTTAATTACCTGATGTAAATGATCTGATTTTTTTTCTATGGGTTTGTCAGAAATACTTGTGAAAATTTCTTTGAAAATATGGTCTTAAAATTCTCTATTATTTCATGGTTATTTGATTTTAATATATGTTTGTTTAAAATCATTTGAAATTATTGATTTATTGAATCACACACATTTCTTGAATCTGAAATATAATATTGTGTGGTTGATTCATTAAATCCTGATATATTCACATTTCTTCAAATGATTTAAAATAAACTAAATTTTATAATCATGGATCATGAAATATATTGCTTTTGTGACCTTCAGAAACATCATCTTGACAAGTATGGTTTGAAACTATGTTCTGTGTTGATCTGATACTGTTTTGAAGAATGTTTGTTCTGGAATCACATGCTTGCTGCTCTGATACATGTGCATAATCTATTATCTCATCTTGTTCAGTATCATGTTAAAATTCCTCGTAAATAGAGACACCAAGTGGTATCAGAAGCACTTATTTTTGTCTCACCCATCTGTACTTAGATTCAAATCTTCACCATGTATAAATCCACATTTTTTTTGTCTTGTACACATTTTTCCCTCTTGTCATGTATAGATCAACATATTTCTCTAGTAATTGTTTTTCAATTTTAAAATTATTTATTTTTTTTTCATTCAGAAATTGAAATCAATATCCAATTTGTGCTGTATTTTTAATTCATCAAAATTATTATTAGATTTTGAAATTGTGATGAATTGTGACTGCAGTATGTTTCACAACAAGAGGAGAATATATTTGGATTTTCATGATGGTTGAATGTTTATTATAATATCTTTGAACTGGCAATTATTTCACGACCATCTCCTTTATCTATCACCCGTCTGCCATCCATCATGATTTTATATTAATGTGGAGAGTTTATTTTTAAAAAAAAGAAAAATCATCTTGTTTTTAAAACAGTGAAAATTATTTGTGATAGAAATGGGACTATATTTTTTTTTTGTGATAATTGAAATTTTCAATAATCCCGGTACAGTCGAGCTTATCTCATAATATAATTAATTTAGAAATTTATTTTCACAGTCCATCTCTGTACCTACCCCATTCTCTATCATTCATATATTGGTTTTACATACTGAGGAGTTTTTCCTTTAAATGCTGAAAATAATAAATATAATTAATATATAAGTGTGTCTCTAACCTCATTTAAAAATCCAAGCTCTGGTCATGCATGGTTAAGAGACAACTTATAATTTAAGCTGCGACTGACCTCATTTAAAAATCCAATCTCTGGTTATGCGTGGTCAGTGTGCTCTTAAAAAAAATAAAAGAAAAAGGAATAATGTGCTATAAATTGAAATAAACTTGAAATTCTCCTTTGTGTATAAAAGCCAGCCTACCAATCCATTTTCTAATCTGTGAAATGTGTTAATATTTTATGACGTATTATGATTTGCTGATTGATGGGTATTGGGATTTGAGGTTATTCGATCTTGTCACTTAAATTGAATTATTAGTTATAGTCCAAATTCCATCTCTGTTTTTGAACCTCATTTTTTTTGGAAAATAATTGGAATACATTTTTTTTCTCTCCCCATTTTATATAAAATTCATCGCAAATCCGTCATTCTCTACAATGTGAGATATGCCACCAGTTCTTAGTTTATTATGATTTTTGTTTGACTGACTGAGATTTATGATGACTGTTCTTCCTCTTAAGCTGATATATTATTTGTTATTCATTTTTCATCTATATTTTAAATTCTGTATCCTTTTGATGATAACAAAAGGGGGAGAATGGATAGAGATTTTGATTTATGAGTGAATATTTTATAAATATTTTTAATTTTGAAAATTTATTATTATTCATACATTTCACTCATGCACAGTTATAGGGGGAGTTGTCTGTCGTAGGGGGAGCTAATAAATAGGGGGAGTTGTCTGTCGTAGGGGGAGCTAATAAATAGGGGGAGTTCAATATTCACTGTCAAACACATCTGTTGCATACAAAATCTTTTATTTGTTTGTCATCATCAAAAGGGGGAGATTGTTGTATATAACGGTGTTGTATACACAATTATATGATTCTTGTTTGATGATAACAACCAAATAAATATTATTTTAATGTGTTTGATATTGTACTGGTATTATACATCACAGACTGGAATATAATATTTATATTTAAATAAAATACAACTGTACAGAAATTTAAATATTCACAGTATTTTATTTGAATAGAATATTTTATTTCAATATCAAACAGTACAAATTTCTGTTTTACACTTCATAACATATCAGATTTCATATATACAGCTCCTCATTACAGATTAACTCAATCACTCTTTTTGTACATACATTCAGTCTCAACACTCAAATTTACATACATACACTTTGACACATTCACTGTCACTACACACTGTCTTCTTATCTTCAGTCTTCTGTCTTCACAGCTCTCTGTCAGTCCAGTCAGTCCAGTCTTCATACCTGTCACATGAAACACACACACACACACAGTACACTGCAATAGAAATGAAACAGAATAAATGCAAATATAAATTTTGGTTTTAAAATTTTATTTGCCTCAGATTTCTGGTGTGTTTCTCATCATTTTTCTGACTTGATCTGATTTATAAAACCATCAATCTGTGTCTAGACAGCTTGTGATATTCACAGTGATACACTGTAAATACCACAAGGTAGACAGTATGTATATACAATGCAGGGACAGGGAAAATAATACTGGATGGCTGCATATACACACGTGTATAAATATACACGTGTGCACTGCCACGCCAATCAATGTGCAGCTGAGGAGTAGCCTCGTGGACCTGCTCGACTCAGTGCACAACAAGTAAGGGACAGTGCAAAGTCAACATGGAGTCAAAAATCACCAAAGTCAAAATGGTCGAGCCATGATCAAGTGTACAGCAAGGCATCAATACAAACCAGCTCAAACATGGACAATGCACAACACAGCTAAATGGTCGAGGATCACAAATATGGTGCAACTCAAAAGTGCTCAACATACAAGGATCAAAGCAATGTGGCAAAAGTTCAAATGCAAGCAGCAACAAGCATAAGTGATGCAGCTCAAACTTACATTGTGTAGCTGAAATGAAGTGTGCACATATGATGCAGCATAAAGCAACTCAGCAGTACATGATTCAAAGACTCAAAGTGCAACATACAAACTGTACAAGATGACATGGCAGAAGTGTTCAAATAATGCAAGTGAAAGTGGTCGAGCTAGGTCGAGTTCAAGTGCATTTCTACATCAAGCATTGGAGCACACATGCATGGCAGATACAAGCAGTGTTCAAGCAAAACAAGTGCATGTGATTCGACACAACACTTTCAGCACAAATTCAGAAATGGTACATCTCAGTTTCAAGCCAGTGTGATCAAGTAAAGCTCAAGCCAAATTCATGAACAAGTCAAGGTGGAAAATCAGTTCAGAAATGGTCATGTAGCATGGTCGAGCTGAAATACACAAGGGTGTATGCTCACAGGTCGAGTGCAAGCTTCAGTGATACAGCATAATCAAGTGTATGTGCAAGCTGGACAGTGGTGATACAAGTGTGGATGGCTCAATACAGTGTTCAAAAATATACAATGGTGCATGCTATAGTGGACATAAGGAAGCAATACAGTGGAGTTTTTTGTTCAGAACATGGTGCATGGTTCAAGTATCAATATTCAGCATGTTCAAGTGAAGTATACTCTGGAAAGGTAAGTGAGTCAGGCTACAAACATGCACAAACCAGATTCAGGAACATATGGAAGTTAAATAGTTTGCATCAGTTCGAGACATGCATAAGAAGGTTCAGTCCAGAATGAAAGTGGGACACTAAATAATGTTGCAACAAATCAATTTCAGAAATTGTATATTGAATGGTTTAAAATCTGCGTATGAAAATGTTGAAGAGATTGCAACCGCAAATTGAAAGTCAAATCTTGGCAAAAATTCAACTCAAAAATATTTGGCAAGCAATATATTTGGAAAGTGTTAATTTGCTAACAAATTCAAGGAGGCCAGTGAACATTCTCTCTAGAATTGCACAATATTGTTTAAGCAGGAAATTAAAACCTTCCAGAAATGATTATCATCTCACACATTCAAAAAGGGGAAGTTTTTTTTTCTTGATTCAACATTTTCGAAGATATTCTTGAAACAAATTATTTTGATTTTAAAAGTTGCCAAAATTACTCAAGACGTTTTCAAAGACCAGAGGAATCATTCAAAGAAATTTTTATTCAAGGCAAACATAAATCCATTCAAGGGAACAATTCAACATATGAGGCAATGTCCAGACTCATTGAAGACAAATTTCAGGTCTGAATTCATAAGGAAAAATCACGCAACAATAAATCAGGAAAGCAATAAAAGCCGACGCATCAAAAAGGGAAACCGCAATCTCAGACCAAGCCATTTTTTAAATCGAAATCAGAGTGAAAGGGTTTTGACTCTACCCTATATTAGACACCAATTCATCATCGGCAACATACAGATCGAAACCACAAACAATTGAATCGAAAAACCATTCAACAATTCAAAGAGAAAACATAGCAAATAAATTCAGAAAACTCACAAAGCTTTTCGATCGGAAGTATACCCAATCACCAAGCATAGAGGCTAACGAATTCGAGCACCAGAGTACGATTTTCCAGAGCTCATGAAGTCGTGATTTGGGTCAGAAGAAAAACCCTAGAATCGCCGCCGCCATTTCTGTTTCCCAGAGCAAAAGAGAAAGTAAAGGGATCGGGTGCAAACAAAAGGAGAGTGGGCCGGCCAAGAGTCAAAGGACTTTGGGCTTAATTATTAAAAGGGTTTTTTTAATTGTTCAACTTTAATTTGTTTTTATTGTGTATTGTTTCAATTCCTGTTCTGTAAACCGTCGAAACAATTTTCTAGAGTCTGTAAAACTCTAGGGGAGTTTCAGTTAGGAGTTAACTGACAATACTAGACTCTGTAAAATCTAGGAATACAGGTTACGGGTTTGTAATCTGGGGAAAATCTGATTCAGGGGTTTGAATCAGTCTAGGGGTTTGAGCGTAGGGTTAGAATAGGAGCAGGGTTTGCAAGTGTACATGGTCTTGTATGCGGGAGCTGTTCTATCACCTAGTAGAAACCTTAGAAATGCAGCAGTAGGCAGGGTTTTGCCGAAGCTGGGTATATCTGTGTGTGATTTATTTTCTGTATTTCTATTTCTGCTATATTCTGTGATCTGTTTATTATTTTAATATCCTGTCAGTTAATCAATTCTGTTTAAAAACTGTGAAAAACCCTATTCACCCCTCCTCTAGGGTTATTCTAGATCCAACAACAATATCTGTATAATCATAGAATCCAATATCAAAATATTCCAAAGATTATTTCCATTCCAAATCCATTCCAATTTTTTGCTGGAAATTCAGGTTAATTTAAAACCGTATACAAATCCAATTTATTTCTAAAAACCATTGGATTATTATTCTAGTTAATAAGTAATTCATTTCGATAAAAATATATTTTTATCTTTTCAAAACTGGAATTTTTCATCCAAAATCTTTTCAAATCATTAATTATGATTTTACATAATTTTTCCATATTTTTAATAATTTTATATCGCCATTTCGGTCGGTTTCTAATAATGGCCACCGAACTGCATGCACAGCGACCTTTTCTAAAATTGATTTGGACATAATTTGAAATCCAACCGTTTAAATTTAAATCTTTTATATTCGTTAGAAAGATCTTTTCAATACGAACCCAATGGTTTTGGTTTTAGGAGAATCCGACGGTCGGATCTCCCGTTACGTCCATTTGAAGTTAATGGGCGAAATTCGCGAATGGTCGCTGCACGGCGCGTTCTATTCAGGCCATTAAATATATATATATAATATATATTATATATATATATATATATTTTCGATTTCCATTTAAAACGTATTTTATAAATCGTTTATAAATTCATTTTAAAACGATTTCACTTTCCATTTCAATTTTAAATCAAAATTGAATATTCCATATCATTATAAAATTTAAATGATAATATTTCCAAAATATCAGATTTTGAAATCAATTCTTTTTAGTATTCATTATCAAATGAATAAAATCGATCGATAAACCCGTTCGAGTTAAAATGGCGTTTGACTACTTACTCGGCTTCATATATTCCAATATTTTCGTGTCCATCCAAAATCGGACATCAAAGTCATATTTTGATTCTTTGCGGAATATTATTTTAAAATATTTGTTTAAATTCTGAATCGGAATGCGACTCAATCAATTACCATATAATTTCAGTTATATAGATTTCGTACATTGTGCGTATTCAAAATCATGACAAATAATCATTCAAACATTATCCAAAGTGCATTCTACAACTGTATAAGCATTAAAATAAATAAATAACGCTCATCACAGCTAGTCAAACCCATCAATTGACATACAACTAAATATTGGGATTAGTGTATGTCAAATATCATCCCAATACCCGTGTGGTGTTTTCAAACAACAACAGTTTATGTAAATAAATTATTAGTTAATAAATTTAACCAATTTTCACTGTTTGAATTATAAATAGATATTTATAATTTAATTTCAATTACCACAAAATAATATTAAATTATTTTTAATATTTAAAACATCACAATCAAACACAATGCAGTCAGTTAAATCGTCCATGGTCTGTGGATGAGGAAGCTGAGCTAACAGGCACCGTATACAATTTATAATGATTAAAACTGATAAAAATCTACACTGGCAATTCTTTATATTTTTATACATGAATACAATAACATGATAAAATAATTCTGAGTGAGAAGGAGTTCTCACATTTGGTTTCCATTCCGCCATTCTTTAATTTATGATTTTTATTTCGTTTGGATTTGAATTCTCCTTAAATTCTAAGTTGCTCTGTTTTTGTCCTGGTCAGTTAAATAGCGAAGCTCTCTTTTCTACGATTCCAACGCAATTTGAATCGTCAAATTCCGGCCTCGTATGAGAGAGTTGCGTTAATTTATACGTTTGATAATTAAATGAACAATTAATTAAAATAATTAAACTTTAATTACCCCCTCAAAACAAATCAAGTTCGTTCCTCTCCTCTTCTGGTTCACAGTCGATTCACGAGTAAGGAGCTCGCCTCCTAGGGTTGCTAACCACCGCTAATCCCAACCGCCTCGACCAGATCAGATCGCTCCGCCCACTTCGCCGTTGTTTGCGCCACCCATGGCCGCCGTACCGGCCAACTCGAACGCCTCCTAGCCTTGGTCTTCCCGTTCGAACGGTACTACTTCGAATCAATATTTCTCATAGTTCACGCAATTAAAACTGATCATACCCATATCAAATCAGAGATCTCACAAATCTCTCGAATTTTTGTATGGAAACTTCGATTTAATTTTGAGTAGATCGAAAGATTTTTGGACGTGAAGTCCAGAGCATCTCAGCCTTTCAAATGATTTGAGCGGTGGCTCGAAATTGAATAAGATAGGGTTTTAGATTTTTCTATTTGTATACATTTTTAATATTAATTTATTCAAAAAATGCTCGTTTATTGATATGAACTCCAAATCAAACCCATCGTAGCCAAATACCCCCATTCCGGACACAATGGAATGTGTTTCGTAAGCCAATTCGACGGTTTTGATCAGTTTTCATCAAAATTAAAATATAATTTAATATAAAGTTCAATATTCATTCTAATATACATTTTAATTTACCGGGGCCACATACTGACTCCAAAAATTACAGAAAAATAAATCTAGTTATGTTTTGATGATACGGTCTTAACAAAACTAATTTCGTCGAATTTGGAGACCGTTTGAAAAATGGTCTTTTTCTAGTCGATTAAATTTAAACTAAATTTACCAAACGCGTTTAAATTCACTACGCTCACATATTAATTCCAAAATTTATGAAATTTAAAACCTAACAATAATTTGACATTCTGGATCCAACAAAAGTGGTTTCATCGAAAACGGAGGTCGTTTGCAAAATGGCCATTTTTAAGGGCTATATATTATATTAATATATATATATATTCCATAGCGACTATTCTAAATTTTAAACTAGACATGTCTTTAAATTTATAAAGTGAAATCTCAATTTCTAATATTTGTTAGAAAGATATAATTAAATAGATTCCACCGTTTCTTGTTTTACTGAAATTTGATTTATATTGAATCCTATACATTCAATTGAAATTTAAAATCGAATTTTCAAACTACAGCGCCATTTCAGGCTCCTTTTATAATTAAAATAAATTTATACATTCTAACTTTGATTAAATAAAATTTAACTCGTTATCGTTTAAAATAAATCATTTCAAATATTCTAAATCCATTAAAATAGCTAAAATAAAAATTTTAAATTGGTTCAGAAATTCCGAGTTGTTACAATCTCCCCCACTTAAAATCTTTTCATCCTTGAAAAGGAACGGAGCTGAAAGTTATTTAACTAACCAACTCAACTTTCATTCTGGCTTTCATTCTTCAACTTTTCAGTTTCTAAGAATTTTCTAATTTCTCAAAAATTTGGCTAAGTCCCTAAATTTTCGAAAATTTTCGCCATAACCTCGTTTGTACGGATTGATCGGTAAAACCACAACTTGCCTCACAGGGCCCTCAACGATCCAAAAAAAAAAAAACCAATTGGCTCATAAAATCATCAAAACCCAATGAATATAGTAAATATGTACCTATTTGTCGGGCATACAATTTTATTCCTCTTCTTAGCTTCCACGCTATGACCTGTTCAACATATATACATGTACATATCCACAATTCTAATAAAAAAATTAATTTAGTTCAATATTTTGATTCGATTTGGCTAGATTTATCTTTCATTTTCATATTGGATTCAATAATTATCACATCACAACAAGCAATCAATTTGTTGATTAGCTTTTCAAACATATATAGTTTTTATATATAGTCATAATCATATTTTTAGAGCCAAATCACAAACAATAAACCCTGTCTAAGTTTTGGTTCTCACACCAGTCAATTGGAAATATATAGATATCCCACTTTCGAAACTCAAACATAAATACTGGTGATGGCATGCCAATCACCAGAATCATCTCCGGGAGACTAGAGTGTGATTCTACATCTATCCAGTATATTTGAGACTTCATATATACGTTCATGATGCGTATATGCAAAATCTTCATATACTCGATTGTCCAAAATAAAATAGAATAATATACTCAAATGCATATAATAGATATAAATTTCAAAACTAAATTCACTTTCAATATACATTAATTGCAAAACATGCCATAATTTCACTTATTAAAATCTCAAACTTGCTCTTTCCAATCCGTTTCCTCTTTATTTCAATTATATATATTCTAGGCCTTTTCTTGAAGATTTAATTCTTTACTGTTATATTACTGAATTGCATGGGAACGTAATCCTCATTAGAATTAACTAACTTTTATAACTTATACCTTGATTAATTTGCATTTATGCGGAATCCATCTCTTTCTATCCTTTCCATTTGAACCATGTCAGTCTTAAAATTTCCTTTAACTTTTTTCCCATAAAATGGTAACTATTTGGGAGACATTTTTACAAATTTTCTTTTTCTCAATCCTTATTATTAAGGATGAGATCCCAGTGATGATGTTTTGGTGACAATAACCTTATTTTAACTAATATTTTTATAAAATATATACTAACCCTATTCTTTAGAATATATATGTTTATATACAGGAAATATATGCAGGTATTGATTATTGTAGATTGTATAATTTAGAGAATCAAGATTTCAAAGAAGATGAGTTCAAGATAGAAAAATCGTGAGTAAGAAGAATTTAATAGTTTAAGAAATAAAAAGTAATAGAGTTTAGATTTCTTTTTAAAACTCTAAAGTAACACTAAATCCTTATTTCAATCATTCTCACTATTTTTATCTTTTTTAAAATTACTTCCTTATTTCAAATCTATATATCTTAGTATTAGATTTATTTTTAATCCTAATTTTTTTATATCTTTTGTTTCTTAAAATAGATTAATTCCTAATCCAAATATTTCTTATTTATACGATTATTAATAATTTTATATTAAGTTTTATTGAACCATTCAAGTTTTAAATTTCCTTTACTTATTTTACATCTTAAGTTCTAAGTATTTCTTATGTTTATATTCATAGTTGTATATATGTTTTAACACCATTTTATATAGTTTTTAAATCATTCTTATGTATGTTTTAAAATCATTTTTATATATGTTTTTAATATATATTTACTTCTAATACTCTATTTTAATATAGAGGAAAATAATTTGTTTTAACTTAAGACTCATCAGGATTTATTTAAATACATGCCTTGATTTGATTTTTTTTAAATTTGCTTAAGGCATGTCGACATGGGTAACACCCCACATCGACGTGGTGACCGTCGGATTTCAAATTCAAAATTTGAAAAGTTGTGTCTTTTGATTTCAAATCTTTTCTGAAAGGTTTTGACTGTTGGTAGACAATAAATAGGCTTCTAAACAAATTCAAACAATTTCATTACCTTCTTCCTCCTTTGTCTTCTCTCTATTAAAACTCTTAATTTCTTAAATTCCATATTTATACTGCCAAATTTCAAAGAGAATCACATCGAACTTCTTCTATTTTGATTCTTTACCACACTCTCTCAAAGATTCAAGTGCTACTCATGAGTTACGGGTTTCTATAATCAAAGATTGCAAGTTCAAATTTTATCGAGTCTATCAACCAAAACTGATACTAAAAATGTATGGTCGTATCCCATTCAAATCGACTAAGTGTGGTCGTATACCGTACAAATTGAGTAAGTGTGATTGTAGCTCGGAAATCAATCGAGTCTCACTATACTCTAGAAACAGGCCGGGTGTACCTCGTGGCCTTTAAATCAAGGATTGTAATTTGGATATTATTATTGAAAAGAAATCTGCATCAACCAAGATAGGTGTAGGATTGGATGTAGGATAACTCCAAACCCGCATAAAATCCAGAGTATTCTTTCCTTTTACTGGCATTTATTTATTATTATCTGCATTTGTGTTTGATTCGGTGATCATCTTATATCTGTTATTTATATTTCATTCTCAATAACTCAAAATGTTTCAAGAAATTTATAAAATCCAATAAACATAATTCACCTCATCTAGTGTTTAGTTTCCCTTAAGATCTTTAGTCCGCATTCCCCAACAATTGTATTAGAGCATTGGTTTTCAAAGTTTTCATAATCTTGATTTTTGAAAAGTTTAAATGGCAACTAACACTGGTATCGTCAACATTAATATTTCTAGTTCATTTATAGATGGTCAATCCACTATTAGGCCACCACTGTTTAATGGTAGTAATTATGTATATTGGGCTTGTAGGATGAAAATTTATTTACAATCAATATAATTAGACACTTGGAATATCACACAAATTGAATATGTTGAACCCACTATTAATTTTGCACAACAGACTAGTATAAAAAGGCTACTACATAAAATAATTCAAAAGCCATGAGTTTTTTATTCTGTTTACTAGATAGAAATGAATTTAAAAGAGTATATATTTGTAAATCTACATATGAAATGTGGAAAACTTTGCAAGTGACACATGAAGGAACAAGCAAAGTTAAACAGACCAAGATATCCACGTTAAGCAATCAATTTCAATTATTTAAAATGAATCTGAATGAGATTATCTCTGATATGTGTTGTAGGTTCCAGCAGATCGTGCGTTCACTAATAGCCTTGGGAAAGATATATTCAGAGGAAGATCAAGTCAAAAAAATCTTGAATTCATTAACTCCAAAATTGGATTAAAAGACTTTAGCAATAGAAGAGGCTAATGGCATTAGTGATATGAAAATTGAAGGGTTAATCGGAAATATAATGTCATTTAAAGTTCAGATGCAAAGCAGAAGGGAAAATGAATCATTTGAAAAGAAATCTATAGCATTCAATGCGATAACCGAAGATTCAGACTCAAATAGTGATGATGATAAGGAAATAACACTAATGACAGGGAATTTTAGAAAGTTTTCAAAATATAGAAAGAGGAATAATTTCAAAAGAATTGAACACAGAAAATCAATGAAAAATATTGAGATTTCAAACAATATCATGTGCTTCAATTGCAATGAACCAGGCTATCTGAAGAGAGACTATCTATATCCAGAGAAGAAGGATCAACCTTTAAATAACAATTCGTCAAAGAAAAGAAAAAGGACTTATACTATTACTTTAGACAATTCTGATTCATCCTCCAGTGATGTCGGATAGGAAACAAACAATTCAAATATGTGCTTCGCAGCAATTCACGATTCAAAAGATATTGAAGATAACATCTAAAATAGGTACACTTTTATAATAATTTTTATTTGAATTAGTTGCTTGAATTGCTGCTTGTTTGATTGCCTTATTAGAAAAATAAGATTTTTAAAACTTAAATTCATTATTTGAATTTTAAAAGTTAAAGTAATATTATTTTAATAAAATAATAATATAAA
Source organism: Allium sativum (assembly GCA_030737875.1). Taxonomy (NCBI): domain Eukaryota; kingdom Viridiplantae; phylum Streptophyta; class Magnoliopsida; order Asparagales; family Amaryllidaceae; genus Allium; species Allium sativum. The sequence goes on along the minus strand of CM060915.1, from coordinate 43,314,929 downwards.
AAGTATTATTATATTAAATATCATATTAGGAAATATAATAAGAATATAAGATATAAATAAATATAAACTAATAAAAAAATCAAATTCACATGTCCTTTGAAAATTCAAGAGACATATCGACATGGCTAACCCCCTATGTCGACATGTATTTGGAAATTTGAAATTAAAAATTTGAATTTCCCTCCACCTTTTCACCGAACCCAATGTTCTGAAAAGGTGTCTCTTGACCAGAGAACATGTCCATATAATCTCTATTTGTCTACGTATTCTTATCATCTCTTTCTACCTTTAATTCAAAATTCAAAACATATCTTCACTATCTCTTACTCTTCACAAAACTCTCTAATGGCTTTCTCAAGCACTCCAAACACTATGAGGTTGTCCAAGGCTACCAAAACTTTCCTTTTCAATAACCCGGAGGCTATCAAAGCTTACATAAATTATGTAAACTTTGGAAAAGTCGATATGTGAAAATTTGCTATTTTCAATGATTTTCCTTCTTATGATCTTCCATCTCTTTTTCATCAAAATGGTATTTGTAATTTGATTGACTTCAGGGAAAATAATGAAGTTTGCTACCTAAACTTTGTCAAAATGTTTTATGCCAATTTAAATCGAGGTTTTTATGAAGGAAATAAAAGTGAAACTTGGAGTAGTTTTAAAGGTACACAAATTGTTTTAGATTGCGAAATTGTAAGCACTATTTAGGGTTGTAAGTGTATAGGAATGGAACTCTCAAATTTCAATATCAATGAAAATGACCTAGAGACCTTTCACCATCTTTTTGAAAGTGACGAACATTTAGAATTCAAAATTTGATATTTTTGACCAAAGGCAAGAATTGTTAACCTACTTCTTCAACATACTATCAAACCCTCATTCGGGAAATTTCAACAACCCAACTTTGAAAGTTTGCAAATCTCCTTTTGCTGTTTTTGGAAATTATGACATTAATTAGGCATAAGTGATTATGGATGGATTTCGAGCCAAAGACTTTTCAAAGGGTTAAAATATGTTATACCATGGAATTTACCTCACACATATTTTCAAATATTTTGGAGTAGATTTCAAAGGCAAAGAGTTTATTTCTAGAAAGGGTTTTAATTTTGTAAACATATCTTTAATAAAGATACCACTAATGTTTTGAAATCGTACTAACTCCATATATATCGCCTTGTTTTCTTTTGGTTTAATATAGTGTTTTGACCTCAATTAATGCTTCATTTTCATATAGGGTAGATGCCCTACTGATTTTGGGTCGACATCCATGATGTTGCCTTTCATTTATGTCGATACTAAGCTGGATTGGCTAGGTCGGCGCTTTATTTTGGTTTTTAAAAAAGTTAAGTTTTTGTGGGTGATAACCCAATACGTATGAAGGTTTGATAGCATGGTGCTTTCGACCTGATGATTTTTCTTTGTTTAGATGCCTTAGTTGGATAGTCGACATGAGATAGAGAGACAAGGGTATTGCTAATAATTGATGTCCTTTGTTTAGTGGCGATATCCAATCCTTTCTTTATGTTTGATATTGATGAGAAATGGTACGAGTGACACTTATACCCAAAACCCTTATACTTAAAGGCAGAAAGCTTTTTCTCTTTGTTGAACATTGAAGAACAATATGGGTAACAACCTGTTCGGAATAAGCTTGAATCCCAATCCAGAAAAACCCCATCATAACTTAAACCATAAGCATTTCGTTTGATTTATATAATAAATAATATAATAGAGCAATACTAAAACAAAATTGGACCTCATGGCAGAATGAATAAAATATAATGATCCAAATAGATGTACCATATAATAAAATCTCATAAATGTCAAATACCAAATTGAATCCCAATGTCATAGTAGGTAGGTTAAGGTACATCACAAATATTTCAGAGATATAATCAGATAGTATATACAATGATAAAATTGATAAAGATAGCCATCGCCAAGCTCCTTCTTCCATGTTATCATCAAGTATGCGCTAGCATCCTGCCTAACCCGTGTTGTTGGGAGGGGGAAGGGGAAGAACAATAGTTATGGTGAATAAAAATTCTTTAAGTTTAAAAGTAAACTTATTTCTTATACTTAGTAGTATAAAGGCAATAAAGTTTATGTCTAAACAAATATGATCACATATATACCACACATATACGAATTTCTACTTTTAACGAAAAGAGGAGAATTTTTCTGGTCACTTAAGGCAATCATTAATATAGAGGATTCCTACGATCACTTCATACCCTATGTGTGGATTTCTATGATCACTTAATACCCTTTGGCTTACCCGAGTCACTCAAGACCTCGTTTTCAAGTAGAATATGTTATATAAATATTGCCTCAAAGTAATGTAAAAGATGGTAATTAGCTACTTAATACTGAATTTAGGTAAACACTCAATGCCAGTTAAGACCCTCCCGCTGACCCATGCGTTACTATCAAGCTGTCATTACTAGTGAACTTCTGGCCACTAAATACTTCACTTAGATAAGAGGTTCCCCTTATATGTTCGGTGAAACTCTTAGTAGCCTATCCCTAAGTGTGACCTCACATGGACCCTAGATTAGAAGCGAACAATTTCTAGAGAACTACCTCACACATTCATACATTATTTAATATCTTAATTAAATACCATTTAATACCTCATAATTATTAGAGAAAGGTGAACCCACAGACCTCCTAACACCTAATAAGGGCAGGTCTCATGACTTCAGCCTAAATATAAGGAATGAACCCTTAGGAACAAACCAAGTCCTAACTACTTAACACCCAAATAAAGTGGATCAACCAGTTAATACCTTCTTGAAGCAGGCCTATCATACACTAAATGGCCCACGACACTAGAAGTCCCACATTAACCTAACTTCTTATAGCTGCTGATTCTGCCGAGCGGTTCCAGGCAAACTTCTACTACAAACAAGGGTTAACCTTACGTCCACGTGTCATTTAATTTTTTTAAAGTCCATTAACTCACACACATGACACACAATTTTTCATAATGGGGACATTCACTATAAGAAAAGGAGTTATCTACAATTGCAACTCACAGCGTTTTGGTCTCTTTGCTGTAGAAATCAAGCAGAAGTACGTTGGTTTTATCTTAAAACGTTGAGATAAATTTAAGCGGGAATGAATTTTCACTTCCCTCCACTATTACTAAAATCGGCCGTGAATCCTTAATATTTCCACAAAATTTTAAATTCTCAATTACAAATTTTCCATCCAATTTTCGTCGTCCACCTGGTATTCGTCTCACTCTCGAATCTCCAGTCACTTCGCACTATTGCTCGTGGTCTCTTGGTTGTCATAACGGAAGGCAATCGGTTCCAGTGGAGGAATTTCCATTCCAATAGAGGTTGCACCCATATATCCCGTTCAGTCTTCGTCGTCCTTAAGTCGCTGTAAGCGTTGCCTTGGTTAATTTATCTTTTTCATTGATTAGCCGATGTTCAGTTTTTTCTAACATCCGGTATGCCTGCTGAAAATGTTGACTGTGTTGTGAGCAGTTTATAAGTTGTTGTGTCTCATTTAGTACCACTGTTTTATTTTAGTAGTTTTGTTAATTTGATTGTACTCAACAATAGACTATTGCTTCAAATTTTAGAAATTTGCTTGCTTATGTAGTAGACGATGATGGATAAAAATTGGGTGAATCAACATAGGTAACTACATAATTCTCAACATAAATGTAGTTTGAAAATCATATCCTATATTTTGACGAAAGCTAAAAGATATTTTTTTTTCAAAGAATGAGTATAAGCAAGGAGCTCGGAAGTTTGTGGATACCGCTATGAAAAATTCTGGACATGTTGAAAAAATTCTATGTCCTTGCGTAAAGTGTCGAAATCTTAGTCATCAATATGAGAAGGTGGTAGTTGAGCATCTGATTATAAAAGGAATGGATCGTGTATATAAGACGAGTAGGTGGTATTGTCACGGTGAGCACATAAATATAAGCACATATGTTAAGTCCGATGACATACATGATTTATTTGAAGCTATCATTTATGAAAATGAAGATTTCATCAATTATACTTTTTTCGATGATGATAAAGATGAAGATAGCGCACAAAAACGAGAGGATGATTTGTTAAGGAACTTCGAAGAAGTAAAAGCCCTATTGTATCCTGATTGTATCGATCAAACAAAATTATCTACCATCCTCACCTTGTATAATCTTAAATGTGAGACTGGTTTGTCTGATACCGGCTTCGATAAACTTCTAAATGTGCAACAATTGTTGTTGCCAAAAAATAATGTACTTCCGAAAACATTATATGAGGTAAAAAAGTTTCTCAAAATATTCGATATGGGTTTTGAAAAAATTCACGCTTGTCAAAACGATTGTTGCCTTTTTAGAAGAGACTACAAAGATTTGGAAAGTTGTCCTAAATGTGGTGTGTCAAGATGGAAGAAGAATGAACGTACCAATGAAATTATGCATGGCATTCCGATTAAAGTTTTGAGATATTTTCCAATCATTCCTAGATTTAGAAGAATGTTTAGATCTCAAAATACGACAGAAGATTTAAGATGGCATTTTAATAATAAAAGCAATGACGGGAAAATGCGCCATCCTGTGGATTTATTAACATAGAATGTAGTAGATGAGAAATGGGAATCATTTGCAGCTGATCCACGTAATATTAGACTTGGTCTTGCTACCGATGGTGTTAATCCTTTAATGAAAATGAGTTCCAAATATAGTTGTTGGCCTGTGATGCTTGTGACATACAACCTCTCACCAATGTTATGCATGAAAAAAGAAAATATCATCTTATCATTGTTGATTCCTAGTCCAAAGCAACCAGGAAATGATATTGATGTATATTTGGAGCCATTAATTGAAGACTTGCAACATTTGTGGAGTAATGGAATTCAAACTTATGATGCCTTTAATAGATCGCTTTTTAACATGAGAGCGATTTTACTATGGACGATAAATGACTTTCCAACGTATGGAAATCTTGCTGGATGTTGTGTGAAAGGAAAAAATGGTTGTCCATTATGCGGTATCAATACTCACCATCGATGGTTGAAACATAGTCGGAAGAGCGGTTATATGGGTCATAGGAGATTTTTACCCCCTTCAGATTCATTGAGAAATAAAAAACCTGGTTTGATAATACTGTAGAAAATAGTCATAGTCCTAGAGTTTTGACTGGAAGAAACATCTCTGCTATTTTGAAAAACTTTCCAAATAATTTTGGGAAAGAAATAAAAAATGTAAATAATAATAATAGCAAGAATGGGAAGGGTATGAAGAAACAAATTAAGCAGGAGAGCAGGAAGAGAAATAATAATAAAAAAATAAAAAAATATAGGTGTAGATGGTGATCTTGTGAATATAGAGCTATCAAGGTGGAAAAAACGACCAATCTTCTTTGATTTACCATATTGGGAGGTTAGTTTTTTATTTTTTATTGATCAATAATACAGTTCTTTAGTAATGAAATTTAATATTGTTGATTTTTATAGGAACTGCCAATGCGTCATAATTTAGACGTAATGCATGTAGAAAAAAATGTTAGTGAAAGCGTAATAAGCACGATGCTGCATGATAACAAATCGAAAGATGGAATTAATTGTAGAAAAGATTTAGAAGAGTGGGGAATTCGACGTGGCCTTTATGCACAATCTCGTGGAACAAAAACATATCTTCCACTTGCTCCATATACGTTGTCCAAATCTTAAAAAAAAAATTGTAAAAGACTATATGATTTTAAGGGACCTGATGGGTATTGCTCGAATTTCAAGAGCTCTATATCGTTGGAGGATTGTAAAATTAGTGGTTTGAAGTCACATGACTATCATGTCCTAATGCAACAGTTATTGCCGGTTGCAATAAGAGGATTGTTACCGAAGAAGCCAAGGGAAGCAATAATTCGTTTATGTTTGTTCTTTCATAATTTATTCCAACATGTTCTTGATAGAGAAAAAGTACAACATCTTGATGATGAGATTATTCTAATTTTACGTGAACTTGAAAGATATTTTCCTCCTTTGTTCTTTGATATAATGATACACTTGACGGTTCATCTTGGAAAAGAAGCCAGATTATGTGGACCGGTCCATTTTCGTTGGATGTACCCATTTGAAAGATACATGAAGACACTAAAACATTATGTAAGAAACACTGCACGGCCTGAGGGGTGTATTGCAGAATCCTATCTTGCAGAGAAGTGCATGAAATATTTTAATGACTTCTTAAAGAAATCAGGAAAAATAGATGAGAAGGAAGTTCGAAATGAAGATTATGAAAATGATGTCATACTTGAAGGACGACCAACTTCAGCTTGCAAAATAATTACACTGTCCAAGAATGAGAAACATGCTGCTCATTTGGCTTGCTAATGAATATGGCTACAGTGGAACCATTTGTAGAGTAAGTGACTAATGCATTTTGTTCTATTGTTCAATTATTTTTATAGTGCAACTTATCTGTTTTTTTTCCTTTTACAATAGTTTGCATCTTCAGGAGTTGCAAGACTCAAACAAGCGCATAGAAAAAAATGCGACCTTACTTTGGAAAACCCACACAAATAACTTTGCCAATTGGATTAACAAGAATGTGAGTTGAATTTTAAAATATATTCTCATTAATTTTGAAAAGCTTCATTATCAAGATCTAACATAAATAATATTTTCATTTACAAATACCTTATGATGTGAACGATCACGACACAATGTTAAAAGGGATTGCCTATGGTCCAAAGAGTAGTGTATTGTCTTGTACAGGTTATATCATCAATGGAGAACGTTTTCACACAAAAGATATTGAGAGAAAAACTCAAAATAGTGGAGTCACTTATGATGCAACCACCATTTGTAGGGCTAGCGCAAAAGATATTTCACAAGTGGTTGACATGATTACTTATTATGGGATGTTGATCGATATATTTTTGTTAGACTATCATGCCTTTTATGTTCCCGTCTTTATGTGTCATTGGACAAATTTAGGAAATGGTGCGAAGGTAGAAGATGGATTTACCCTTGTCAATTTACAACAAAATCAAGCTTCATTTTCAAAAGATCCGTATATCCTTGCATCTTAAGCAAAACAAATTTTCTATTCAAGGGAAGATGATGATTATAATTGGTATATTGTGATGAGGGCACCGTCAAGAACTTTTCATGAAATAGATACAGATGACTCGTTTGAGGAATTTAGCATGGATATTGGAAATCTTGAAGAAACCGATATGGAGATTGATGATGCTGCCAGGGATCTTGGCTATGTTAGGGAAGACTGTGAAGGAATACTTGAGTAATATATCACTAGCTATGTTAGGGAATGCCATTTTACAGGATTGCATTCAGGTATATTTTGTGATTTTTATCTTGGTATGTCTATTTAACTCATTGTTTTAGGCCAAGTAAAAAGTCCAAACGTCTGGATTTAATATCAGACGTCTGCATATCTATTCAGGTATAGTATTATAGGCCCAGAAAAATATAAGACGTCTAGATAACATACTCAGACGTCTGAGTACTTCTTCAGGATTAATATTTTAGGCTCACAAAAAAATCCAGACGTCTGGATAAAATATCAGACGTCTGTATTCTTCTGCAGATAATTTTTTTTAGTCAGAGAACACTTTCAGATGTCTGGATAAAATATCCAGACGTCTGAAATCATCTTTAGACATTTTACATTAGGCGTAGAGAAATCCAGACGTCTGGTTATAATTTCAGACGTCTGATTGATATTCAGATTGCTTTTTCTGTACTCTCAAACGTTTGGAAAAATAGCCAGACGTCTAAAACACCTGTTTCACCTGTGCATGTCTTCCTTGTTGTCGAGCTATAGCCATATATAATTAAATTTTCATATCCACAATATTTTCCATCCACAATAACATACCTGAATTACATGACAATAGCATATCTGAATTACATAACAATAACATATCCAAATATCATAACGAACATAGCAACAACATGTCCGAAGTGCATATCGAACATAACATATCCAAGCTGAAGGTTTTTGCGTACTTAATTTCTGGTTAAGAATTTACTTGATGATCCACTAGTTAGATGCATCTTGGCTCACGGACCTATTCGGGATTTCATGCTTATTAACTTTATTCAAGTTACAAATGCAGCTTCACTTAATGTAATGAAAATCGCAACTCCTTGCAGTTCAGCAATTTATTTTGAAGCAACCTTTACTATATTTGAAGCAATCTGTGTAGTGCAAGTAATATGTATTTGTGTTGTTGTACATGGGAAACCTTTTTATGGGGTTATCTGTTTTTCCATTGCAGCAAACGAAAAAGAGATAACCTCAGGAAAACACTTCCCTACAGCAGCACAAATGTATATTGTCTACACTACACAGTTTTCTTCAAAGATAGTAAAAGTTGCTTCAAAGTAAATTGCTAAACTGCAAGTAGTTGCAAATTTCATTACGTTAAGTGAAGCAACATTTGTCTCTTGAATAAAGCTATTAATGCATGAAAGCCCGAATAGGTCCGTGAGCTAAGATGCACTGCCTAGTGGATCACCGAGTGAATTCTTCAGCTTGGTCACACTTCGTCTGCTTCATAGTTTGTAATCAGTTAAGATACACAACTAAATATGGATAACTTGAACTTTAATCACAAGTTTTATTTTAAACATACACATATAAACTTTATACAACAGAGTTAGGCAAACTTACTAGTACGAGGCGATTGACAATAAGAGGACGCCATTGAAGTTAATTTCAGAGGAAAATTTTGATTTTTGGCCATTGAAGTTAATTTTAGGAGGCAATTGAAGTTTATACCCAAATGAGGCCTAAACCAGCAACTTATATCCGTTATAAGTTCTCAGAAGAGGGCTAAATGCAAACTTTCCTTTTTTTTAATTACAGGCTAGAGTTATGTTGAATGAGGAATGGCAAAAGGTCCCCATAAACTCTTTGTTGAGTAGTGACTACATAAATAATCTATATAATAAAATTCCCCCCCTAGACAAACCCTTAGACAAACAAGGAGACAAAGAGCGGCTGAGATTTAATCCCGCAAAAACAAATCCACCATCCTAATTTAAACACATCCCATAAACATGTCATTATTCTTGCATGAGCATTGAATAGGTTGATTTAATTCCACCCGCCTTAATTTGGTAATTAGATCTTATTTGAAAAGCTTATGACACATCAGCGCATTAATTTGGTAATTAAGGTAATTTATTAACGTTAAAAAAGGAATAAAATTTGAATAGCCATGACTGTTACTACACATACCTTCGTTTCGAATTGAATATTTCAACCCTTATCTATAAACACAATTAATTTCACACAATTTATTTTATGTAATTGGAGGTGAAATTGGAAAAAATTAATTAATTACAAAGTATGTACGTTTTTAATTCTTTTAAATCTGTTAACGTTCGAATTAAGAATTTATTGACAGTAAATGGGAAACATTAATAACGTTTAAAAGTTAATGCTCTCATTCCTTTTAAAAAATATCTTATTTGAAAAGCTTATGACACATCATCGCATTAATTTGGCAATTAAGGTAACTTATTAACGTTAAAAAAGGAATAAAATTTGAATAGACATGACTGTTACTACATATACCTTCATTTCGAATTGAATATTTCAACCCTTATCTATAAACACAATTAATTTCACACAATTAATTTTATTTAAAAAGGAATAAAATTTGGAAAAAAATAATTAATTACAAAGTATGTACGTTTTTAATTCTTTTAAATCCATTAACGTTCGAATTAAGAATTAAGAATTTCATAATTTGAATAGCCATGACAGTAATTGAGTGACTAATTAAACATCCATTTCTTTCATTCCTTCAGGTCGGGTGTAGTTTTGGAGGATCAAGAGTTTGACTACAAAATCATGGAGATTAAAGTCGAAGAATACGAGGTAAAATCATGAACATGTAATATATTTTTGGCACAATTATGAAATTTAAATATGGCCATGTATTTGTCTTTCTACCAGGTTATTAATATTGATGATTTTTTTTTTTAGTTTGATATCACATATGAGGTTCACGACGAAGTCAAACTTCATTTCGTACTGAGACTGTCAACCAGGTAAGATTCTTGAGATACTCTCCTTTTAGTAACTATTTATTTTGTAGGGAAGAAAATGCTACTGAAAAAGGTTGTAAAAATATCAAACATGTTTTAACACATTAAAAGCTCATTTTCTTATTATTTTCAACATGTGACTAATTAAACATCCATTTTTTCATTCCTTCAGGTCGGGTGTAGTTTTGGAGGATCAAGAGTTTGACTACAAAATCATGGAGATTAAAGTTGAAGAATTTGAGGTAAAATCATGAATATGTAATATATTTTTGGCACAATTATGAAATTTAAATATGGCCATGTATTTGTCTTTCTACCAGGTTATTAATACTGATGAATTTTTTTTTTACTTTGATATCACATATGAGTTTCAAAACGAAGTCAAACTTCATTTCGTACTGAGACTGTCAACCAGGTAAGATTAAAATTCCCCCCCTAGACAAACCCTTAGACAAACAAGGAGACAAAGAGCGGCTGAGATTTAATCCCGCAAAAACAAATCCACCATCCTAATTTAAACACATCCCATAAACATGTCATTATTCTTGCATGAGCATTGAATAGGTTGATTTAATTCCACCCGCCTTAATTTGGTAATTAGATCTTATTTGAAAAGCTTATGACACATCAGCGCATTAATTTGGTAATTAAGGTAATTTATTAACGTTAAAAAAGGAATAAAATTTGAATAGCCATGACTGTTACTACACATACCTTCGTTTCGAATTGAATATTTCAACCCTTATCTATAAACACAATTAATTTCACACAATTTATTTTATGTAATTGGAGGTGAAATTGGAAAAAATTAATTAATTACAAAGTATGTACGTTTTTAATTCTTTTAAATCTGTTAACGTTCGAATTAAGAATTTATTGACAGTAAATGGGAAACATTAATAACGTTTAAAAGTTAATGCTCTCATTCCTTTTAAAAAATATCTTATTTGAAAAGCTTATGACACATCATCGCATTAATTTGGCAATTAAGGTAACTTATTAACGTTAAAAAAGGAATAAAATTTGAATAGACATGACTGTTACTACATATACCTTCATTTCGAATTGAATATTTCAACCCTTATCTATAAACACAATTAATTTCACACAATTAATTTTATTTAAAAAGGAATAAAATTTGGAAAAAAATAATTAATTACAAAGTATGTACGTTTTTAATTCTTTTAAATCCATTAACGTTCGAATTAAGAATTAAGAATTTCATAATTTGAATAGCCATGACAGTAATTGAGTGACTAATTAAACATCCATTTCTTTCATTCCTTCAGGTCGGGTGTAGTTTTGGAGGATCAAGAGTTTGACTACAAAATCATGGAGATTAAAGTCGAAGAATACGAGGTAAAATCATGAACATGTAATATATTTTTGGCACAATTATGAAATTTAAATATGGCCATGTATTTGTCTTTCTACCAGGTTATTAATATTGATGATTTTTTTTTTTAGTTTGATATCACATATGAGGTTCACGACGAAGTCAAACTTCATTTCGTACCGAGACTGTCAACCAGGTAAGATTCTTGAGATACTCTCCTTTTAGTAACTATTTATTTTGTAGGGAAGAAAATGCTACTGAAAAAGGTTGTAAAAATATCAAACATGTTTTAACACATTAAAAGCTCATTTTCTTATTATTTTCAACATGTGACTAATTAAACATCCATTTTTTCATTCCTTCAGGTCGGGTGTAGTTTTGGAGGATCAAGAGTTTGACTACAAAATCATGGAGATTAAAGTTGAAGAATTTGAGGTAAAATCATGAATATGTAATATATTTTTGGCACAATTATGAAATTTAAATATGGCCATGTATTTGTCTTTCTACCAGGTTATTAATACTGATGATTTTTTTTTTTACTTTGATATCACATATGAGTTTCAAAACGAAGTCAAACTTCATTTCGTACTGAGACTGTCAACCAGGTAAGATTCTTGAGATACTTTCCTTTTAGTAATCTATTTATTTTTTAAAATATGTGTGTATGGCTTGGTCGTTCTGAGGCTACTACTATTTTATGTAAATTATGCAAATAATATTTTATTATACCCTATGCTTTTGATTTAAGCTGAATGCATGAAACTCATAAAGCCTAGATCCGTACTCTATCAGTTTAGTTCCTTACCCAATTTCTTCAATAATGTACCCAAATGGGGTGTTCATATCTGATGTGTTAGAAATCAGTTATATTGGAATATGTTTTCGCATTTGTACACATAGATTTGTGCTCTAGCAGTCGCAATATATGGTAACTACTATTATTTGATATGTTGAGCTGCATAATGGTACCATAAATTTAAATATTGAGATACATAATGTTGCTTAATTGGTAGGTAATGAAACTAACCAATGTTTATAGCAATGTTATTACTTGCCAGTTTCTTCAATAAATTGATATATTAATGGTAGTGAGAAAGCAAGCAATGGTCTCTGTACAAGATGTTTTGTAAATTTATCCTTTCTATACATGCTTACCCATAACTATGTATTTATTGAGAGTTAAAGCCAATTCCTACAATATTATAACTTAAATTAGTGATATTTAGTAGTACGAATTAATTGCCAGCTCAGTGATCTTTTCAATATGTTTGCACTTAGGCTGCTACTCAATGAAAATGCTGATGTTGACCAGAAAAGGAGTATCCAACAAAGGGTGATAGTTTAATGGTATGATCTATTTTATGTACCACATATAAAATAAATTGATATATTAATGGTATGATCTTTCTCTTAGTCTATTGATATTGATGAAGCTAAGAGAACGCCAAATAAACTTCTAGAAATATTAAATAGTACCCTAGAGTTCATTTGGAAATTGGCTTGATTGATGCAATTTTAAGCACATGGTTTCAAAACTAGCTATAATTGTCATGATTTCAATCTTATTAAATAAATTTCCATAGTTGGACTGCTGTATTCTCTTTTTATAGTGAATTGTACATATCCGTGCCACTTGCCTAATATATAGCTCATTTATATAAATTTATATTTATATTAGTGGTTTAAGTATGGCTTATTCAAAATTGTAATTTAAGAAAAAACAGGATCATTCCTAAATCTTTAATGCTCATACGGAACCTCACAACTTTCCTTATTACATCTACTGTTTTTCATTCTTTTCTTATTATCTTCATTTCCTTTAATTTTCCAATGATTTCTTTCCATTATAATTTTGATCCTGCCTAGAATTCCCTCTTCGATTTCATCCATATTTTTTCTCTTTTATAATTCTTTTCCTAATATCACAACAGTCATTTATCGTTTTTTTAGTTTCTGTCAAAGCATCGTCAATTCATCAATTTATTGGTTCATTTCCAACAGTCCTAATATTTATTTACTGATTTATTTTAGATATTTACATACATAATTATCTAAAGAAGCATCAAATTTTCAAGTGAGTAATTCCCTATATAAGGTAAAAAAAAACACTACTGGGCGGATTGCTTTGATTTAACCAAGATAATTGAAAGGGGTATTTTTTGCTACTTCAACCACGTAAAACCATATCCACTAATTATTTGGCATATAGATTTGTCTCTTTCAATATAATTATATGGCGATTCATTCATTCATACCGAATTTATGACAACCACATCTCAAGAGTAGCAAACTAACCTTTTTGTGCATCATTGCATCCAGTGGAACTGTTATAGCTATATAACTGTTATAGCTTATATAACTGGCATATTTGTCCACATTTTTAAATTCAAGCCTCCTCTTGAACCGTTAAATTGAAGAAAAGATTGCATTTTCAAAAAAATTAATAATTGTAGTTCTGATATTGCAGTTGATGAGTTTGTGTTGTCATGTTTTATTTGTTAGCCAATTTATTACATTTGCTAAATATGAGAAACAATCTACACGTTTGTCATTAGGTGGTAATTGCCAGTGGTGTTAGTTTGACGAAGTACTATTTACATTCTAATAATGATTTACATAATTAAAAACAAGATCTTTAGTGCCTGAATGGTGCATGCCTCAAAGAATCAGTAATAATTATGTGATTTTTCCCCCTCTTATGTAAAGGGATATAAAATAATTGGAGGAAAAGAGATTGCAAGCACGGGGAACAGCGAATAAGATGGGATAATAAATCTAAAGCAAAGAAAAGAAAGAACTATCATCAAATGATATCAAATAAAATGAGTACGTGAGCAAGATATGAAGAAGATGGTGGTAAGATAGAGGTTGAAGGCTAAAATGAAGTATCATATGATGTGAACGCTTCAGACATGCTAGCCAAAAGATTATAAATTCCTTCGATGAAATGCTAGACAGAAATGCTGTAGTTGAAGCAATCTGATGTTCATATGGATGTTAAATACAGAAATGCCAAGAATTGCAAAGCTCTACCATTTCACTAATGGTACTGATAACTCTGTTAGTTTAATTACTTGCCAGCAAGCCAACAAAAATCAAATCTTATATTTTGTACCAGTATGTTATTATGGATAACATTGCTATAAACTTTGTACCAATATGTTGAGATACATATTTTGTACCCTGAGTTTAGTTTCATTACTTGCCAGCAATCGCATAATGTTGCTTAATTCATCAATTAATGCATATATCTTTTTGTCAACTCAATAGAGACACACAAAATTTTATACTGTTTACCTTACGTGCAACCTGTCCCTACTCCCTATACATGCATTATTTACTTTTTGCTGCAAAATTTAGTTTACACAGCAGAATCCTAACACATACATATATCACTTACATTATGTATTTTGCCACTATATAATACGCTCTCACCGCTTATTGATACATGCAAACTAAAACACTTAAAGTCTATGCTCCCGTGCATCGCACGGGTTTCCACTCGTTCATAATAAAATTCAAGTTGTCATATAAACCCAAAGATAAAATAAAGATTGAGTACATGCAGCAGTTTCATACTTCACTATTCGCAAAACCAAAAGATGAATCCAGAGATCGAATAAATTAAAGCTGGACACTGCTTCATGTATAGGCTTGACACTGCTGCATGTACACATGGTTTCAATGTTGTGGTATGCTCAAAAGGTGAATCAATGAATCATGGCTATATGCCAAAACATAAAAAGTTGGACCATGTTCATAAAAGATGACTCAATATGTGTATATACACGTATCTCCTCATCTAGAACTTATCAAAATGAGCTGTTCATAAAAGGTGAATCAATGAATACATATCCAGACGTCTGAATGATTCTTCATGTTTGAAAAAACAGACGTTTGATTTAGGGTTATTTTCAACCCGAGGAAGTTTTCAGACGTCTGGGAATAGTTTCAGACGTCTGTATTGAATGATTTTTAAACCAGTGTATATTTTTAGACGTCTGCTAATTTTTTCAGACATCTGATTTTAGTTGTCCTGTTTTTATTTTAACCCTATCAATTTTCAGACTTCTCGTTTATTGATTCAGACGTCTGGTTTTTAATTTTTTATGAGACGTCCCCTTAATTTGCATAATTGCATCACGATCACGACCAATTAATAATTACTTGCATAGTTGTATACTTAATTCTTTATGCACTCATTAGCTCTATGGTTTAATTTATAAAAACATGCATATGCCTTGATACTGTTTTATTATTATAATCACTTCTGTTTTGTAGAAAACATATTTAAACTGTTTCAAATATTGCATGACAGACCACTAGTTTCAAGTCAAACATTAAATGCAAGTTGATTGAAGATGCAAATGCACCTTTATGGAGACCTACATCTGAGTTTGAGTTTATTGAAGATGCAATTGGTTCTACTATAGCTTGGCCTTCTACAAATGTCGCCTCAGAATCGTTTTCAAGTAAGAATAACTTGTACTTCTCTTTACTTACCGTCAGTGTAACGACCCTGATTTTTCACTGTAAAATATAAAGGATTTGAATAATTTTAGGTTGTATTGGTAATATAAATCAATATTTATAAGGAAATTATTTAATTAAATAGCGTCAGACATTATTTATTGTGCTTCAAATAATAAGATCGGAATCACTTTCGAATGACAATTTCAAAATCTTAGCTGTGTGCTTAGCCAAAAATCTCGATTTGATATGTCCTGTGTTTAGCATTATCATCACATCTTTCTCCAGTTAGATATTTAGCACCGACATTTTTAGATAGTAAATAAGATAAAAAGTATGCAACGTTATTTTCAATATGCCAATATCTCTGTGAAATAAAAACAAAATCGCCTCACACCTTTTCAAAATCCAGAAAGTCTCTATCTGTCAGAACGAAAAAAAAGGGCTTCCATCCTAAGATTTGTGAACACTATAAACACTGGCTTATATTGGGTGGGACTAAACCAATGAAAAAACTGAAAGTTTACTCTACCAACGCATCTTCAAATAATAATCTAATAATAAATGGAAACTCTACTTTACATTGTAAACTCCATTTAGCAGCACACTCCAGCACCGTGATTTCCAAGGTTATTAAAATCCTGTTTGCCAAGTTTTCAGCAGCGTGCACTACACATTTTTAATCCGTGCGTACCAAGGAAGGGAGAACCGTGTGTCCCAAGCCATTACAGTTTTTTGATTCCCAAGCTGCCTCTTCTTTAAATAACAGTTCCTCTCCTCATTTCTCTTTTCTTAGACCCAATCAACATGGCTCCTTTTGAAGCCCTATATGAAAGGCCGTGTCGATCTCCTTCAAATTAGCCTCCGACTCCATTCGTGAGGCACCTGAGAAGATCGTTCTAATTCGGGAGAGGATGAGAGAAGCAAAAATTCTACATGGACAACCATAGGAAGCCTCTCGAGTTATTTATCGGTGATTCCATGTATATTTGTGCATATCCTTTAAAAGGAGTGGTTCGCTTCAGTCCAATTAGGTAGCTGGCTCCCTGATACTTAGGTCATTTCCTATCACTAAGCATATCCGTTCAGTGGCTTATCGAATGCACTTCCATCCTAATTTTCTATTTTTCATGACGTGTTTCGCTCTCTTAGTTGCGGAATTGTTTACATGATTCAGAATCTATGATTAATACCCGTTTATTAGAGGAACTTGAGGTCTCACCTGACTTATCGTTCATGCAACACCCATGTATTCGAAAAAATTCAATGGTCCGATAATCCTAATGACTATACTTGAAAAACTAGAGAATTCATCAAGCGATCATATCTCGATTTCCTATTTTCTCATGACGCAGGTGAGGAATTATAACACAGGCTTATCTATTTTCATATATGTTTCCTTATTGATGTGATAAATCGAGTTGAATACAACTCTTCTCTAAGGAAATTTGTGGGGATGTAATTTTTATAAGGGGAGGTCTGTAGCAACCCTGGATTTGAGATTACTTATGATAATGATTAATAAATTATAATAAGTAATTTAACCCAGAGTTTATTTTGTTTTTTTTTTACCCTAAACTCTTGGGTGCCCAAATTTGTATGGGCAGTCAAGAAGTCGGGATTTTTTTCCAGATATGCCTGGAAGAGCTTGGAACAGGAGGCTTCAGGATTTTATAGTCATTGTTTACTTTCGCTATGATGTTATGTATTGTACTCTGAAAGGGTGTGTTGTACTCTGAAAGGGTATGTATATACAGTTATAAGCTTGTATTTCAAAAGTTATGTTATATAATATATTTTGTTCGTTCCGCTGTGAGATTCGTGTTCATTCTGATTCTATTCTATTGCGATCTTCTTCTTCTATTCTAACTTTCTTTCTATTTCTCACCCTCTAACTTCTTTCTATTAATGATCTGGTTTGTTCGATGCTTGAATAGTTGACATGAGTTTTATGTCGATTTTCGGAGTTGAAAATTCCAGTTCGTTACAGTGGTATCACAGTCGAATGTTAAGTTATTTCCTTGGCTCTGTGGCGTAACTCGATAGAGATAGGGTTAGCAATACCCTAGATTGAGTTTGAGTGTGTATATATGAGAGAACATATTTGTAGATTTTATAAAAATGTTTTATATTGTGGAAATTTATTGGTTGAGTGGCTTTGCATTATAGTCGATCAGTTTGATCCACTGTATCGGTAGGAGTTTCTAAACATTTGAATACGATGAACCAACACAGTATGTTTTGAAAAGAGGGTAAATGGAATAATTTTACCCAAATTATATTTTGATATAAAGAAATATATATCTTGGAATTATTATAGTATATGTATGTGTTGGTTGTTATTATAATCAAATAAGATTATAATTGAAATGGTTATGTAAATAATCAATCAGAATTTATATAAGTGTAATATATGAAATTAGATGGATTAAATCTGAATTTAAATCAGAATTTGAATTAAAGTTCCTGAAAGTTGGAGAAGTGTATGTAAATGAATTTGGGTTAAGTATATTGAAATTTTAAGTTCCTGGGAAATTTGGAAATGTTTTTCAAAAACATTATGAACGATATTTTGAAATGATTTCAGAATGGAGGTGTTTAAGAAATGAATTTAGGAAATGTAATAGTATTGAACTCATTTCAGTTGCTGGGAAATAACCCTGGTGATGCTGGCCACATCATCAGTGTTCATTTTCGAGTTTCTAAGTGATGAATTAGTACCAAAGATATATTTTTTGAATTGTTTTGAGAAAACAAGTTGTTTTGAATCCTAAAAAGGAATATCTGGTTTTAGAAAAGCTAAAAAGTTTGAAAACTCCTAGGAAGAGATTATTTGAATTAAAAACAGATTTTGAGTTTTGATCAAGATAACTATTTAAGGAATTAATTAGTTGATGGAATATGGAAATGGAACTTAACTTGATTAAGAAATTGGATTTGTGAGATAGGTATTGGAATGAAACCAGATTGGTGAATTAAGAGTTTGGAATCAAGAATGGAACTTGAATTTGAAATAGAATTTGGCTTGGGTATAAACGAATAATTGTGTTGAGGATGAACTGATTGGAGATTGATTGGAATGACATTTATTTATGCTGAATTGATAGCAGATGGAAGTGGTAGAGTTGAATGCCCGACAAAAAGGTAGAAGTTTACATTTTATATGAGTTTGGTGATTTATGAGCTTATTTGGCGAGCCGCTTAGCTGTTTAGTTTTCTTTTGGATTGGAGAAGGCCTAGAAAGGCAAGTTGTAGTTGCACCAACTGAGCCGTGCAAAGGAGACGCTGGCGAATTTTTTTGAATATTTAAGGTGTTAGAAAATTTTCAGAATTTTTGAAATTTTTCGTTAACAGAAATAAATTAATATTTTTAATTAAAATACATGGGTTCAGTTGAAATCGAAGTTAAAAAGTAAAACTAATAATTTTTAATCTAGTTAATAGGGATTGTAACATTTTTTTCTACCTTAGTAATTTCGGGGACGAAATTCTTTTAAGGGGGAAGGAATGTAATGTCTCAGATTTTTAATGATGAAATAGTTAATTAATTTAATTATTTAAATTATGATTTGGTAATTTAAAATGACTTGAATTTAATAATATTGAATATTTAATTAATATACATAATGAAATAATATAATTAAATTCCGAAATAGTCGAAAATAGTAGTATTCACAATATTTTGTGAATCACGGTTTAATTCAGTTTAGAATTAAAT
Organism: Allium sativum; assembly: GCA_030737875.1. Taxonomy (NCBI): domain Eukaryota; kingdom Viridiplantae; phylum Streptophyta; class Magnoliopsida; order Asparagales; family Amaryllidaceae; genus Allium; species Allium sativum. Next base: position 43,295,364 of record CM060915.1, on the reverse strand, counting down.
TATAATAATAAATTTATTTATTTAACGAAGTTTAAACGTATTAATTATAATATAATTTAAAACGAACTTGTAACGTCGCGGTAGTTCGTAATATTGAGTTTTGAACTTCAATTGAATATACAAAATCCATTTTAAGTCGGATTTCTGTGAAACAAGAAATGGTCGAATCTATTTAACAATATTTTTCTAATGGAAGAGAAAAATCGAGATTTCGTCTTGTAGATTGTAAGTTATGTCCTAATCACATTTCTATGAAATTCATTTATAAATTAATAATGATTTTTTTATATAATAAAAGGGTTTTTATATAAAGTGAACATCGATTTAACCTGGATTTGAATTGTCGAGTTATAAATCGAGATATGTATATTTTGGAGCTGTATGATATTCTATTGGGATATATATGATAATATTAATTTATTGATATTAAACTAAATTGTTTTTTATTATATTAATGTTAACCCATACAACGTGGATCAAAAGTAACAACATGTGTTCGAGTCATGAAAAGCCCTTACGTCACAAGAAAGCCTTCCATTGATATTAGTCCATTACAAGTATTTAGATCGGTACGGTGCTTTAGTCAGTCCATATAGTTTGGATCACCCTGCTCTTAGACTCGCTCAATATTTAGGCCATCCTAATGCACTTTGGGCCATCAAAACACTCATCCATTGTCATCAAAAGCAACGAAACAAAATTCATGTCGCTCGAGCATAAGTCAAGAACAGGCATGACGTGAGGGATCGAGCCAGAAAGAGGGGTGACCGCTCTAGCGCTAAAAAACATAGCAGTTTGGCTTGACCATATAGAGAGGTCTTCCATACGAAGAAGGGATGAATACTATAGCAGGACGAGCATCTTCCACAGTCGCTCGCTCAAGCCGCTCTGGATGACGTATGCGTTTCTCTGGGCAGGTAACTCCAAGAACGATGGGTTGAACGTGTATCCTTTGCTCATCCGTATCTGCAACATTGGTCGTCCGCCCATTCCCTGGGTTAGCTACTACTGCTTCGATCAGTCACGGTCGCTCCAATCAAGTCCTACCTGCCAAACAATTGTAGAAGGCTTAAGATGTATCCCCGGTCGCTTTTGTACCAACCCTGATATTTCGACCAATCACCTGTGCACCCTTCACCCGACAGCATGTTCAATCTACTCAGAACCATGCAACTGCTTGCCCCTATGGAGTCGCTCGCACAAAACAGCTGGATATAGCTATTGACAATTGGCTACACCTAAGCAGTGGTATTCTCATAATTAAGGGACGAACGACCCATAGCCTGTAGATATGAATTTCATCTCATGAGGGCTCACCTATAAATAGACCAGGGCTTCCACTTCAGAAAGGGACGAATTCCTGAACCCCAAAGGGCTGCTAAGTTCTTTCCTCCACCATGCTAAAGCTTCTGAAACTCCATTAATGGCCGCCAAATCTCACTTCATCTTCCTCCATCGCCAAGTGGATCAAGTCTCCTGCTTCCTCCATTAGAGATCGATTCTAGTTCTCTCCATCATCTCCAAACCGAGATCCATCATTTCCATCATCTCAAACTCCTCTTGAACTCTCTCCTATCGCATTAATCATCCTTAAAGCTTTGATTCACATCTCAACCACCATGGACTCTTCATTGATCCTCAGAGTGCTCAAATCGTGAAGTATACACTCTCACGTTCTTCTCATTCAAAGTATCCAACCGCTTCCATAACAAATTAGAGAGAATCAAATCATTAAAGAGAGGAAAATCATTGTAAAGAGAGAATGGTAAAAGATGAGATGTATGAGATGATGAGTTTTGTAAATCTCTCACATAATGAAATGACTTCCAAATTGGACGTAGATCTTCTCTAGATTGAACCACTATAAAAATTCAGCGTCTCTTACTTGATTTTTCCCGCTTTTTACTTGCCTTTGTATTTGTGTCCCCATTTTCATTTTGCATACCATTTAGTGAAGTGTGATTTCATACCTTTTGGTGTTTGAACCCTTTTTGATTCAAACAATTAATATTTTATTGGTTTATTTAGCGCCTTAAAAATAGCCATTTTTTCAAATGATCTCCACTTTCGATGAAATAAAATTTATTAAATCCGTAATGATTAATTATTGCTGGATTTCAATTTTCTTTCCAATCGCAGTTGTTTTGTGACCGTACAGGATTTAAATGTGAACCGATAAAAATTTTGGCTTTAAAATATCATTTTGTGTGCAAACGGACTCGGAATCCGATGAAACAAGCTTCATTGGGTCCATAATGTCGAACCATAGCTGTATGTCCAGTTTCATAAAAATTGGACATCCTATGTGACCATACAAATTTTTAAATGGCTAATACAAGTAGCGATACCATAATAATTAATATAAAAATCGAATAAAAAATATAAAAAACCTACCTATAAATTCACTGCATTCTCTCAAACCCTAAACTACCTTTGTTCTGGTCAAACGCAAAATGCCGCCAGTTATTTCTCCTAAACCCCATTTCGTGATCTTTCAAAAATGGAGTAAATTCAAATAAAAGGCTAAAAATTCCAAGTTATATATTTCTAAGATCGTTAAGACAAGGGCTTCATGCCCATATCATTTGTTTTCAACTCGACGTAATTTCATAAACTCGGAAAATTTACAGTAGAAACTAGGGTTCAAATAAATTGGGGATTGGAGCAAGAAGGCTTGTATAGGTTAGTAGTTTTGGACTCGGGAGGCAAAATGGATTTGTAAGATTTTTTGTGGAGTTTGAAGACAAACTTTGTCGATGTTGTTACTGGCGGAGGTGTTGTAGTCGGGTGGCAGCGGTGTGAAACTGGTGTGCAAGCTTAGCGAGTTGGGGATAGTGGTGAAGAGAACTCGAACAGAAGAGGAGTGGTATTGTTCTATATGATGGTTTTTTGCATAAATTGTTAATTAATTGGTTGAAAATATAGATATAGTTATATATAAATCGTTAATTTAATATTGATTCTGTTTATCAGAATATTTCATATTGATATAAAATCAGTGTTATTTTTGTTGTGTAACATCTGTGGATTCAGGGAAATAGGTTGGAGGGATCCAACTGGATTCCTCAACATTTATAATACTATTTTCCATATGTTGTGATAAATGATGTGATATATATTGCGTGATTGATTATGATGTTTGTATGACATTGGCCTTTTTATTTGGTATTTTAAATACCATAAGTAATGCTGGAATAAAAAAAGGAAAATTTCAAAGTGTATATACAAATGAAATTATTTATATAAAATAAAAGAATTTTATAAAAAGGAAAATTTTGAAGTGGATATTGAGTTTTTATTTTTTATAAAATCAATGGATTTTATAAAAGGAAATATTTGGAAATTTAATAAGAAACTTCTGTAGAAAACTATTAACAGTTATGGAAGTTTTAAAAGATCATTTTTATGGAAATACTGAATGATAGTAATAAGAATTAAATAAAGGAATATATGGAATAAATATGATTTTTGGAAAATTAATAGAATTATTAAAGGAAATTGTGAGATATAAAAGAATTATGAGAAGCCTGTTTTAAAATAGATATTTAATAGAAATATGTTTTTAGCAGATAAATTGAGAAGATAAAAATATAACTAATGTTTTATAAATTAAGTAAAATATTTATCATGGGATAAATTAAATATATAAGTTTGAATTTATATTAAGAAGTAAAAAGATTAGTTTTAACACCGATATGGAATGTAAACTTCACATTTTTAAAGGGATTACAAGTGTTGGAAATAAAAAATAGAATTTGGAAATGGGATATTATTTTAAAATATGAAATCAAACTGAATTGATTATATAAAAGAAATATTATTCACATTCAATGTGAATAATGGATTAAAGTAATATTTTGCAAATAAAAACATTTATAAAGGAAATTGGGTTCTGAAATAGGAATTTAAATGGTAATTTGAATGAGATAGGAAATTGCGTTAAAATAAAATGGTGGATTCTATTTCGGGAAAAATAGATTAGTTGTGGATTTATAAAATGACTCAATAAACATGATTTGATTATGTAATATTATTTATAAACTGAAATCAAGTGTTGAATTGATATAACGAGTCCAGGTTTTTATAAAGGAATAATATTCACGTTTTAAAGTGAATAATGATTTAAAAGCAAACTATTTTTAGATTTAATTGGTTATAAAAGTAAATTGGTAAATATTTGGAGTGATGAGTTCAAAAGTGAAATTAGAAATTGATTAGAGATTAGTTAAGTTGAATGGCTTTCTGATTGTCGATCTAATGTTGGTTTCGACATTCGGGGTTGATACTTAGGAAGTTGTTCTCTTACTAGTTTACAGTAAGAGACTGATAGATGTGGAAGGATAGTGATGCGTGAATGAGAAATGGAAATGTTTTCCAATGTTAATAACGTACATTTTCTAAATTTAGGAAATAATAATTTATGAATATATGGAAATGGGGAAATGAATAAATTAATAATAAATTAGTTTAAAGGGGAAATGTTGATTGATGATTGTTCGATAAAATTTCCATTTGGAAATAAGATCATTGTGTGTATGGATGTTTTCCTTTGATAGTTAAATAACCGACTATCAAAGTTTTAACCATTTTTCCATCGTCAATACGGAGAGACCGGAGTTTAGGCAAGGGTTGTTATGGAAAATCCTAGGTAGAAATTGCCTAAGATGGGTTTATAGAATAGTGTCTTCGGTTTGTCCAGAAGGGCAACTTGTATGGAAGAACGTCTGATAGAGTATATCTAATAGATTACATAATTTGATCTTTTCAAACGTATGTACGCTTGGTGGCGGAGGAATTCGTTTCTCTTAGCTTTATACCCGTGATATTTTAGAGAAATCAATTTGTGATTTGGCGGATATGACGATGTGGCATTCAAAGTAAATAAAAGTGTGATCTGTTAAAAAGATACGTTATTGACTCAAGCCTCACAACTGGGAAATGGTATAAAATCAAGTAGGCCGCATAACTAACTGGGTAGCTCCGGATTAGGGTGTATTATCATCTGATCTGGAGAAAATCCATTTTTTCTTTAATTTATTTCGATGTTGTCCCTTTTGGGAAACGGTTGCTGATCCTAACCGTTGGTGATAATACATTTGGTACACTCAAGCGAAATGAGTGACCTGTCATGTTTAGCCTGGGTTGCAAGATGTTCTTGTTGAACCCGGTGTATTCCTCTCTAGAGATACACTATAAGAAGGTGGTCCTATACCTTGCCAGTTGGAATCCATTAACCAATACGCACCCGTGGGTTTTTAATTATATATTATGTATGTGGAACGTAAGATGAAAGCGTTCCGCTAGATTGCTATCTATTTGATTTAGACATTATTATAATATCAGAAGAGTATTGATTTTAAAGAATGTTTTGTTTATCGTAAGGTGAAAACCATCTCTGTTTATGCATGGACCGGTCTTATGATTTTCGTTTCTTTAAAAAGGATTTTGAAAGTTAAACCAAGTGGTTGGAGTTTACTCACACCAGTCCCATGACTTACCCAGAGTTTATTTTGTTTTTTTACCTTAAACTCTAGGGTCCCCAAATTTGTATCGGCAGTCAAGTAGTCGGGATTTTTTCCAGATATACCTAGAAGAGCTTGGAGCAGGAGGCTTCAGGATTTTATAGTTGTTGTTTACTTCTGTTGTGATGTTATGTGTTGTACTCTGAAAGGGTATGTATATACACTTATAAGCTTATATTTCAAACGTTATGTTATATAATATATTTTTATTCGTTCCGCTGTGAGATTCGTGTTAAATCCGATTATGTTCTATTATGATCTTCTTCTTCTATTCTAACTTTCTTTCTTTATATTACTCACCCTCTAACTTCTTTCTATAAATGATCTGGTTTGTTCGATGCTTGAATAGTTGACATGAGTTTTATGTCAATTTTCGGAGTCGAAAATTCCAGTTCGTTACAACACGTGTGTGTACAATGATTTTAATGTAAACTCATGTGTTTTAAATATATCAAGTTAAAAAAATAATGGAAAATGTAAACATTAATAAAAATCAATAGTTATGTCAAAATAATTTTAATATGATTGTAAAAATTATTTTTATATAATGAAGTTTGTATATTTAAGAACATATGTTTTGCACATATAAATATTAAATTTACAATTTAAACTGAAAATGTAAATTTGTATGTTAACATGTTGAAAAGTTGTGGTCAATCTTGTTAAAAATATTTTAAAACATGTTATATAATTTTTTAACATGGATAAAACAAAGTTAAGTTATGTGTTTAAGTGCTGAAATGGTGAAATATGATGTTAACCATGTAATTTGGTGGCAAATAGCCTACATTAAGCTAATATGGCTTAGTTAATTAACATTAAGGCCTAATTAGGTTATCATTAAGCCCAAAAAAAAGTTTAGTCAAGGATAAGGGTCTGGAAACTAATTTTCCAATATATTCAATTTCAGAAAAGAAAGGGTTCTTCTCCTTCCTCAAGAAAGAAAACACATAGTAAAGCTTCCACCTTCTCAAAACTTAATTCCCACTCCGAAATTCAAATTAAAATCTAAAATTAACAAGTTAGGAAGATATTTAACAAGTAATTGCAGCTATTACACGGGTTTAGTTTCATCAGTCTTTGTAATTTTATCTAATTTGTGAATTCATGCTTATTATGTGTGGCATGTCTCTATTGTATTGTTTACAGGTGTTGATACCTCTCAAAGGGGTTAAAGCTTTAGATTTTGCAAAAAAAAATTAACATTTTTAAGTGGTAGTTCACCACCTTGATTCATAGGTGAGTTACCTCATGCTTTGTAATTTGTTCAATCTGTGTTTGTGCTTTATTCTGTGAAATCTTTATGGATTTTGATTTGTACTGTACGCAAGTTTCTGTTATCTCTTTTTTATAGCAAACAGTGTTTGGGTTCTTATTTGAGATCTTACAGCTCCTTCATGCTATCTCGAAATAATGCCAAATTTCTTTTAATCTGTTGCCTAAGTGTTTGACTATGTATATGCTCAAACTTGAGCTTGTATGTCACCTGAATTTGATCAGAAAAATCACCGAGAGTTGCACACGTGGTAGAAAATTTTCCTGAAGAATTTGTATCCACAGGTCGACCTGGACCCCTAGAGGGTGGACCTTAGGGTCGACCGAGCTTATTATGGTCAATCACTGGGTCGAACAGTGGATCTGCTGGGTTGGCCTCTGGGCGCACTAAAGCATGGCTCAAGTCGAGTCTTTCTGGTTGAATCCATGGAGTATTTTCATTTGTGGTTTAAAGCATGATTTAGGTGAGTTTTTAAGTGAACTTCATGAAGCTTTTGGTGGATTCTTGAAGGTAGGTTTTTGTGTTACCAATCGGCCTAATCCAATAAGATTTGGTACATTAAAATATAAACTTTTGGATGCCAATTTCATGAGTTGTTTCGTGATTTTGTCAACCCACTGCACGTGCTTTAAAATTGTTTTAAAACGAAGATTTTATGTATTTTTTCGAGTTTCGTTTCAAGAACATATCTTCCTACCTCATTTTATGAAATTATAAATATTTCTAAACCATGAATTTTCCAATATCTCTTATGATAGAATTTTTTTCAAAGTTATCAATTTCCAAATAGTTTACAATTTCGTTTTAAAAACGCAATTATTTCAAGTACATTTTCTTATATAAAACTACACGTTTTATCACCTTCAAAAAGGTGTAGAACGATGTAGTAAACCATGTGGTATAAGATAAATTCTCTATTATATCGGTTAATTCCAAACTTGACCGATTGAGATGATTTTTCTGGGATATCATTTAGCAATTATAATGTGAAATTAGCTAATGGATAGTAAACCGATAAGTGAGAACGTGGGGTATGGACGTATGTTTACCACTATCAGGGTTATTATTTTGGAGTTTGTGACACATTTTGATATATTACCCGTACCATACCTTCGGGTCATCTAAGATATTCAGAACTTCAGGTCATCTTAAAAGGGTACGACACACACACACACACATACACACACACACACACACATATATATATATATATATATATATATATATATAAGTACTAGTAAGCTTAGTCCATCTGATACCTCAACTTTCTATCTGAGTCACGGATCTATTCTGAGTTATTTTTAATATTTCACTATTTATAATTTCTAGATTCTGAGATTTTTTATGATTTCACTATTTTTTGTTGATCGTAGTTATATATATCTATAAATATAGCTTGAGGCTATCTTAGGATTTATTTATATATAGTGATTTCATTTCTGTGTTCTGAACTCTTAATCGAGTTCCTACCGATCTAATTCAATGAATTATTGCTCCGTAAGAAGTGAAGGAAAAGAATTAAGATCGGAAATCTCGATATATAAAGATTCCTAAGAGGCACCTTATTTTTACTACTAAGATAAAAGATTATATAAAAACTAGCATGTCAATATCTCTTAAATAATTTTTAGTTTTAAGTAGCATCTCGCGATTTTGTTGGGTATTAAATTAGATTAGATATGATGATAGAAAATAAATTTAAGGCTTGTGGAAGGGCACTAAGATACTTTGTATTTAAACTCACGAAAGGCTATAAGTGCTCAGACATAGAATCATAATAATTGGTTGACTCTTATAGTATACAGTAAAGTTAAAAATTGATAGTATAAAGTAAAGGTAAAAATTGAAAAAAAGAATATACATGTGTAGTAATAATGACAGTGGGTTCTACCGATTCTTTCATAGAAAGACAGTAAGCTTAAATCAAATAGAAAATAAAGGTATCTGATATACATTTGTGTATTGGAAAGGCGCTTGTATCATCTTGTACTTAAAATACTTCTTGATTCTACTAGAAATCTTAAAATATTGAATGAAATTTTTTGTCGTCATTGAGGTTTCTGAGATCGTTGTGATTTCTATGGTTTTCATCCTTTGGTTTATATTAAATTATATCTTATAAATCATAGTCCTATAACCATAGGAATCTAAATTAATGGAAACGTCTCTAAGTTAGTGTATTTAACTTACATGAGATGCTTATAAAGTAATTCATTGATCCTTTCATGTATATTATATGGAAATCATAGTTTATACAATTCCTTTATTCATTAAAGGAATAATTCCTTTGTGTGGCATTGTACCTTATCACATACTGATCACTTTGTTCAAGTTAGACCGTCCCGTGTATTTTATGTACTTGGGTAAAATAGAGTTGCAGGTTAGGATTATTTCTAGCCCTTGCATAGCTGTATCACCCTGGACATCTCTATCGACTTTTTGAAACTTTGTAGCATAGTTTCTGTGTAGTTCACTCCAGTGGTAGCGTACTTTGATATATGTACATATTCTTTTATGGGACTAAATGTTGTATATATTATTGTTTGTATAACTATTATGTACATCACTTTGTATTGTATTTGACATATATGTATATATGGTTGTTTTTGTTGTTCCATGAGCGGTGATCATTATTATTGTGTTTGTTCTAAATTGATCCCGTACCCATTGTAGTATTGTATTAGGCATGAATCAAGTATGTTGATCTACGGTAGAAAAATATGAGCAATTTATTAATATATTTGATACTTGTTTAATACACGACTTACATATGGTAGCTCCTAACTAGCGCTATTCTTTGTACTAGCTAACGATAATACTCATTAATGATCTTTACTAATATGAGTCTCGGCATGGGGCATCATAAGATTTCTCTTACTTATATAGCCTCAACGATTTGTGTACACAAGGCATAATATTGGTGTTAGGCATAAAAACGAAGATATACACACACATACACAAATTCTTTGGTCTTTACTCAAAAGCCATGCAAAGAAAGCATCTATTTCGACATAATAGCTTTTTGAAAGCGACATTTCTAAGAGCATATGGAGAACACAGTATTAGAACTGAAAAGAATAAACTCTAAACAATTAATGAGCCAGATTAGCTACTTAAAATTTATCATAATTCTTTTTTGGCTTTAAATCCACCTTGTTATAGACAAAATGTAACATCCCGAATTTTTAATGACATTATAGAGGATAAATTAAATAATAATTAATTTAATATACAGAATTAGAGGAAACAGACACCATTGCGTCCGTCTCGAAATTATGGTCAAGATAGACATTTGGTTTGCGTAAAACGGACATTGTACGAGGAAGTTAAGAGGGTTTTAAGTTTGTATATGCAAAGAAAAAATTATATATATATATATGCATGAGTCAGAGACGAGTCAGAATTTTATCCAAAACAGTTCGAATTTGAAAAACTCGTCAGAGCGGCAAAATTCCCGCTCTAGGGAGTCGACCCCTCTAGAGGGGTGTCGACCCATGGGTCGACCCACCCACAAGGGTGTCGACACCCCTAGGGCTGAGGTGGTAGTCAGTTTCAGAGGGTTCTGTAGCTATAAATATGAGCTCAATTCTATTTCTTCATTGAAAACTATGGGAGCCATATGCTGCCGGAGTGCGAACTGAGACGGAGCCGTTTTCTATAACAACATACTTTGCAAATCAAATCCAGAAATTCAAGATCCATTCTCTTGATTCTCTAAACTTGACGCTGTGAGTTCTAGATGCTTTTAGGTTTAGATAAATAAAAGTAAATTATGAAAGACTGTGATTTGGATATGTGTAAACCATGAATCTTGCTATTATCATATTTGATGCTATGTCATGATAGATCTGTTTCTTTAGATCCAATTCAATTGTGATTATCCTGCTATGTCATTATAGATCTATTTCTTTAGATCCAATTCAATTGTGATTATTCTCCTATGTCATGATAGATCTATTTCTTTAGATGCAGTTCAATTGTGATTATTTTGCTATGACTTGATAGATCTATTTCTTTAGATCCAATTCAATTGTGATTATTCTACTATGTTATTATTGTGGATCTTGTTTTGTAACTATATTGTGGTTAATATAAATCTGTTAATTTGAATAGCTATATCATTGGATAGATCTAATCATTCATGTAAATCATGAAAATATGCCACCTTGAATTGGTTAGGACTGGATCTAAATCTTTATCTAAATTGTAACTTCTATGGCATGCTATGATGTGGATTTGCGTAGATCTGTTTCTAAACTAGTAGATCTAATTTATGTGGACATTGAAACTGTTAGTCAGATCTAGATTACCACCTTGTGTTATCATGTTAGATCTATTTTATATGATCTAATTTATCACCTTGTGTTATCATGTTAGATCTATTTTATGTGATCTAGTTTATCACCTTGTATTATCATGATAGAACTAAAACCGATTGGACATCTAAATTGCTAATTTAAATCTTACTATGCTTATTGTGACATCATAGTTATTGTTTGCCAACCGTTCATCAGTTTTATGACCACCTTGTTATGATGACAATTTCATGTCCATGCTAATATGTATATTCACCTTATTATCATGCTAGTTTATGTTTATGCCAAGAAGATCATTTTAGTTGTATTCCCATTATTTTCCCTATTATTGTTTATGACTACGCTATTGTCTAGCCTGGGCATGTTGCCAATTTTGTGAGGGACTAGTTATGGAAGGGGGGAAAGGGTTAAAAATGGCATAATTTGAATATGAACATTTTTGGACATGTAATTCAAATTATTGAGTAAAATAGGTATTGACACCTATAAAAGCAAAGGATTAATTAATTGGTTAATTAATTAAAATGGAATGTTTTGTAATTTCAATTGGGAGTTGTAATTGTACTTATGACATGAGGTTAGGTTGCATTAGTGGTAGAAGTCTGCCCGGACCCGACCGACATATCCAGTGGCCACTAGTGTTGAACCCAATGTGGGAGGTCTAAGTACGCAAATAAGAATTGGGCTAAGACACGAGGTTAGGCCCAACTGTGGAATAAGACTGCCCGAACCCGACCGGCATATCCAACATCCACACGTTGTAGGCCAAATGTGGGAGGTCTAGCCTATTATAAACCATAAATGGACATGGTAATAAATTTGACTGCTTAACCTAAACTAATCCATAAGGGATTGTATGAATAAGAACTAAAGTTAGGGTTAAGTAAAATTGATTGGATCAATGGGAGGGTTAAGTAAATCTTGGGTAGGTGGGTAATATTAGTATATATAGGCCCACAAACTTAACCATTAAGCAAACATGCTTGGATCAGTGGGAGGGTTAAGTAAATCTTGGGTAGGTGGGTAATATTAGTATATATAGTCCCACAGACTTAACCAATAAACAAACATTCTTGGATCAGTGGGAGGGTTAAGTAAATCTTGGGTAGGTGGGTAATATTAGTATATATATAGGCCCACAAACTTAACCTGATAAGGTTATGTAATTAAAGACACCTAGTGGTATACATAATCGGTGGAAATAATAAAGTTATGTAATTAAAGATACCTTTTAGGGTTAACATAACTTGTAGAAATGATAGAGTTATGTATTAAAGACACCTATAGGTAAGCATAACTAATTGGAAGATTGGGGGTTATGTATTAAAGACACCTATAGGTAAGCATAACTGGTAGAAAGATTGGAGTTATGTAATTGAAGACACCCATTTAGGGTAAGCATAACTGACATAGGGCAATGTAATTAAAGACACCTAAGGGTATACATAGTCAGTGAAAAACCTAGTGGGGATACAAGACAAAGGGGAAGCTTGTATCATATTGTGTGGGACCCATTTCAGTCAGTAACCCAGAGTTGGTATCAAATAAAGAACTCCGTACTAAGCGGAGAAGGGGCACGCTTGCTGATTGATTATAAGAGATCCAAACGAGACAGATGGTGTGGGCGGCGCAAACCGACCGGGCCATGTGCGCGCATGAGCCGGGCAGAAGGGGATAAGACGGTTGTAACACCAATAGGTATGGTTGTGCACACCTTAATGGTTGCCACTTTAGGAAGTGATACCTCCTACTGTGGGGCCAGCTCAAGATATCTACGAGGTAGGGAGCCGATCAATCAGGGTAGTAGTTAGGATACATTAGGACGTATACCTAAGTCTACCACCTTATAGTTGTAGGGATCATCTCTTTCTGGATATACTAGTAACAATGCAGAGTAATCATTAGTGAGGCACATACACCTTGTCTTGCTTACCATGTCACACCTGCCATTTATGTAGTGATCTCTCTCTTATCCACTTTATATGCCTATCGTGTTGCTTTTATTTATCTACCGGCTAAAAGTAACTAGACTCGCTTGACTTTATGTCTGACCCTTTTTGTTTCCTCTTCTTTCTTCCGTTCCCCCCTCCCCCCTGGTTCTCAAGGGAGGGAATTCTCAGGCTTAGTCAGGATTCTGCTATCGTCTTACTTGGAGCTTCTAGATGAATTGCTGAAGATTCTATCTTTGCTACCATGTCTTATGATTTGGGGATTATGCTTTCTTTATTATTGTACTCTGATATTTAAAGTACAAGATAGAAGTTTTAATGATGTACTAAGTTTATGTATTTTCAGACATAAGGTGTAACCGTGCTTTATGATTTATAAAAGTTTTTAATTCCGCTGCTATTTTATATCTGTCTTGTAATGTTTCTGTTCTGTTTACCTATAATGCTTCACAAAACTTAATGCATTCCCTTAGCGAGTGACACTAACGGACGTGGGGTGTCACACTTGGTATCAGAGCTGAAGGTTTCCAGATTGGATAAAGTTTTTGAAAATTATTTTCAAAAAAAGGTTTTAAAATAAAGCATTTAAAAAAAGAAAAGTCTGTTTTGAAAAACATATTCCCCAAAGCCATAGGAATTATCTCTCGATTCTCCGCTTGATTCCTTTTTCTTTTTGTTTGGGGAACCGATTCTTCCTGAAAGATGTCCTAGTTCCGGCATAATGTCGTAGGCATGTTTAAACTGCGACACATGTCGAAGGACAATGAAGTGCCTAACCTCCATCTGTAGCTGCAGTAGTATCACCTACGGCTAATTTTCTTGAGCTTCGTAAGGATTTCCATGCGATGGAGGCAACTTTCGAGAGACTTGTTAGCTTGTTACACAAGGATGGTAAAAAAGAGAACAAGGGAGTTAGGGCTAAGGAGCACAGCCCAAGGATAAGAAAAATGATGGCCCAGGAAGGGAATACAGATAAAGTTCAAATAAATCATAAATGAAGAAGTTAAGATTGAGGAAACACAAAATAAAAAGGGTTGGCCCAAGAAAGGACAGCAACAACAACAGAAGAAGGGCGGAAAGAATGACAAGGCTAAGGGTAATAGAAAGTGCCATAGTTGCGGGCGAGAGGGTCAGTTGGCCCAGCATTGCAGGAAAAGGAAGAATGCTTGCTTCATTTGTGAAGAGGTTGGACACTATTCTAGGGAGTGCCCAAGGAATCAAGGACAAGGTCAAAGGACAGGAACCTCTGGAGGACAAGTGAATGCTCTCGTGGCTAGTGCACCAGATATATGTAGGAAAGTTTCCATGGAATGTTTGATTTCTCTTTGCAATCTTCCTATAAGAACTCTTTTTGATTTTAGAGCTTCGCATTCGTTTATATCTAGTTCTGTAGTTAAATCTCTGCACTTAAAATACTAGTATGGTAGTGGAACCCGTTGTTGTCTCAAACCCCATTGGTGGTTCGGCTCATTAATCTATGATTTGTCGAGGTTTGAGAATATCAGTGTCGGGCGTCAAGTTTGAGTGCGAGGCATATGTGCCCGGGTTTACGGGCTATGGGTTGATTCTAGGAATGGACTGACTTACCACATATGGTGCCATTCTGGATTCTGAGAGGAGGATCATTAGGCTTCTGACTTGTTATGGGAGGACCCTCGAGATTTCTTGTAACCCACAAGGGTCGGTTATGCTTAATTTCCTAGAGTCTTTTGATGCATCTGTCAATGATCTGCAATCTGTTCCAGTAGTATGAGATTATTCTGACATTTTTGATGAGGTACGGGGCTTACCTCCGAGGCGCGAGATCGATTTTCGTATATATCTGGTAGACAATGCAAAGCCAGTTACATTACCAGTGCGCCATATGGCTCCAAGGGAAAGGAGGGAGCTGATTAAGCAAGTAAGGGAGCTACTTGAGAAAGGGTTTTCTTTGGGATGGGATGAAGAAAGATGTAGCAGCGTCATTTCTCAAGCCCTGATTTTCCACTAATTCAAAGTTGAGTAAAGGAAGCCCGGTGGCTTACTCCATCCTTCAGAGGGCCCGCATTGGAAGTGGGAGAGCGTCTTCATGGATTTCATAGATGGTTTGCCTCGAACAACGAAGGGCAACACTAGCATTTGGGTGGTAGTAATAGACTTACTAAGAGCACCCATTTTATTTCCAGTTAAGAGTAAGAGAACGCCACCATGGTTGGTAGCAATTTATGTCCGAGAGATAATTCTTCATCTTGTAGTACTTCAAGTATTGTAAGTGATCGAGATTCCATTTTCACCAATAAATTTTGGCGGAACTTGCAAGAAGTATTAGGTACACAGTTGTGTTGAAGCACCGCTTATCATCCTCAGACCGATGGACAGACGGAGAGGGTGAACAAAATTCTTGAAAATCTTTTAAGGCTGTTTATCCTATACTGCGGAGGGACTTGGGAAGAGAATCTTCCTTTAGTAGAGTTCGCCTATAATAATAGTTATCAGGCTAGCATCGGCATGGCACCCTTCCAAGCATTGTATGGACGACCCTGTAGATCAGCAACTTGTTGGTGGAAGTCTACAGAAAGATTATTACTTGGACTAGATAAGTTAGGGAAACATCCAAAAAGATTGACCTTATTCGATGGCAGATGAAGGCAGCTCAAGATAGGCAAAAATCCTATGCAGACAAGAGAAGGACTGACCTCAAATTTGAAGTAGGAGACTTGGTTTTTTTATCAAAGTGTCACCTCTGAGGAATGCGGATCAGTAGGGAAGTTGGCACCTAGGCTTGTGGGACCATTTCCCATAACCGAGAGGATTGGCCAAATGGCCTATAGAGTAAATCTCCCAGACAATCTATCCGGCGCTCATGATGTTTTCCACATTTCCTATCTGCGGAAGTGCTTGCATGACACTGTAGTAATAGTTGAGCCGAGTGTATTGGAAGAGGTAGAAGTGGAACCGGAGGCGACTATCAAGCGAGTTCCTCCCCGTATTCTTAGATCAGAAGTTAAGAAACTACGCAATAAAGAATCAAGTTGCTAAAGGTTCAATGGGGAGATAACTCAGAAGATGCGACTTGGGAGACTGAAGACATGGTTCGTGCTTCGTACCCTTTTCTTTTCAAGGGTATGTTCTTAACTCCTTTTCCTAAGTTTTATCAGTGCTTGTTTCTTTCAATAGAGTATATCTTATCCATAGTATTTTCGACCGTCAGATAGGAATCCTATGAACGTAAACATGTATTTGAAACATATTATGTTTGATGGATGCAAGTGGATGCAAGTGTTTGCTAGTGGTTGCCTGTGGACGCATATACACACACATTAGGCACTAAGACCAGCTCAATCACTTTTCATACTGCATATGGATGTGTGTGCATTTTCTTTTCTCTTATGGATGGAAATGGATGAACTAGCATATGGATGTTGCATTAGGATGAATGAATGTATACACATATAGAACTCACAAGATATAATAGGATTAATCGCATACATATTGGATTCATCGCACTGACATACATTGCATTAAGGAGGTCAACTGAATCAGTAGACCACCTGATCTTCACATCAGTATTGGGACATATACACACACCTTCGCATATATTCGTATAAGCATTATAAATCTTTAAGGACAATGGATGTCAGTGGTTGGTGGATGAGTAGATGGATGATGGATGGTAGGATATGCATTCTTCTCAACTTTGATATTTTGGGACGAAATTCTTTGAGTAGGGGAGAATGTAACACCCCAAATTTTTAATGATATTAAAAAGGATAAATTAAATAATAATTAATTTAATATACAGAATTAGAGGAAACGAACTGCACCATTGCGTCCATCTCGAGATTCTGGTTAATATAGACATTTGGTTTGCGTAAAACAGACACCATATGAGGAAGTTATGAGGGTTTTAAGTTTGTATACGCGTAGAAAAAATTATATATATACACATGAGTCAGAGATAAGTCAGAATTTTATCCAGAACAGTTCGAATTTGAAAAATTCGTCAAAGCGGCAAAATTCCCGCTCAAGGGGATCGACCCCCTAGAGGGGTGTTGACCTAGGGGTGGATCCCCCTTAAGGGGTGTCGGCCTATGGGTCGACCCACCCACAGGGGTGTCGACACCCCTAGGCTGAGGTGGCAGTCAATTTCAGAGGGTTCTGCAGCTATAAATATGAGCTCAATTATCATATTTCTTCATTGAAAACTATGGGAGCCATACGCTGCCGGAGTGCGAACTGAGATGGAGCCGTTTTCTACAACAACATACTTTGCAAATCAAATCTAGAAATTCAAGATCCATTCTCCCTATTCTCTAAACGTGACGCTGTGAGTTCTAGATGCTTTTAGGTTTAGATAAATAAAAGTAAATTATGAAAGACTGTGATATGGATACGTGTAAACCATGAATCTATGCTATTATCATATCTGATGCTATGTCATGATAGATCCATTTCTTTAGATCCAATTCAATTGTGATTACCCTGCTATGTCATGATAGATCTATTTCTTTTAGATCTAATTCAATTGTGATTAGTCTGCTATGTCATTATAGATCTGTTTCTTTAGATCCAATTCAGTTATGATTATTCTGCTATGTCATGATATATCTATTTCTTTAGATCCAATTCAATTGTGATTATTATACTATGTTATTATTGGGGATCTTGTTTTGTAACTATATT
The DNA here is from genome assembly GCA_030737875.1 of Allium sativum. Lineage (NCBI taxonomy): Eukaryota > Viridiplantae > Streptophyta > Magnoliopsida > Asparagales > Amaryllidaceae > Allium > Allium sativum. The sequence goes on along the minus strand of CM060915.1, from coordinate 43,277,639 downwards.
GTGGTTAATATAAATCTGTTAATTTGAATAGTTATATCATTGAATAGATTTAATCATTCATGTAAATCATGAATATATGCCACCTTGAATTGGTAAGGATTGGATCAAAATCTTTATCTAAATTGTAACTTCTAGGCATGCTATGATGTGGATTTGTGTGGATCTATTTCTAAACTAGTAGATCTAATTTATGTGGACATTGAAACTGTTAGTCAGATCTAGATTATCACCTTGTGTTATCATGTTAGATCTATTTTATGTGATCTAATTTATCACCTTGCGTTATCATGTTAGATCTATTTTTTGTGATCTAATTTATCACCTTGTGTTATCATGATAGATCTAAAACCGATTGGACATCTAAATTCCTAATTTAGATCTTACTATGCTTATTGTGACATCATAGTTATTGACTGCCAACCATTCATCGGTTTTATGATAACCTTGTTATGATCAAAATTTCATGTACATGCCAGTATGTATGTTCACCTTATTATCATGATAGTTTATGTTTATGCCAAGATAATCATTTTAGTTATATTCCCATTATTTTTCCTATTATTGTTTATGACTAGGCTATTGTCTAGACTAGGCATGTTGCCAATTTTGTGAGGGCGCTAGTTAAGGAACGGGGAAAAAGGGTTAAAAATGGCATAATTTGAATATGAACATTTTTGGACATGTAATTCAAATTATTGAGTAAAATAGTTATTAACACCTATAAAAGGAAAGGATTAATTAATTGTTAATTAATTAAAATGGAATGTTTAGTAATTACAATTGGGAGTTGTAATTGTACTTATGACACGAGGTTAGGTTGCATTAGTGGTAGAAGTCTGCCCGGATCCGACCGGCATATCCAACAGCCACTAATGTTGAACTTGATGTGGGAGGTCTAAGTACGCAAATATGAATTGGGTTAAGACACGAGGTTAGGCCCAACTGTGGAATAAGACTGCCCGGACTCGACCGGTATATCCATCATCAACACGTTGTTGACCTAACGTGGGAGGTCTAGCTCATTATAAACCATAAATGGACATGGTAATAAATTGGACTACTTTACCTAAACTAATCCATAAGGGATTGTATGAATAAGAACTAAAGTTAGGGTTAAGTAAAATTGACTGGATCAGTGGCAGGGTAAAGTAAATCTTGGGTAGGTCGGTAGTATTAGTATATATAGGCCCACAAACTTAACCATTAAACAAACATGCTTGGATCAGTGGTACGGTTAAGTAAATCTTGGTTAGGTGGGTAATATTAGTATATATAGGCCCACAAACTTAACTGTTAAACAAACATGCTTGGATCGGTGGGTGGGTTAAGTAAATCTTGGGTTGGTGGGTAATACTAGTATATATATATAAGCCCACAAACTTAACCCGATAAGGTTATGTAATTAAAGACACCTAGTGGCATACATAATCGGTGTAAATAATAAAGTTATGTAATTAAAGACACCTTTTAGGGTTAACATAACTTGTAGAAATGACAGGGTTGTGTATTAAAGACACCTATTGTAACACCCCGTATTTCAGTTAATGCTAAAATTCACTAATTGCAGAATAAATAATCTCAAATGTGAGAATTGGGGGAAACGGGCTGCGTCATTGCGTTCGTCTCGGAAAAATACGCGAAATAGAGTCCGAAATTTTGTAAATCGGAGTCCGTATGGCCCAGTTATGGCCCAATGAAGTTGGCAGAAAATTCAAGTTAAAAACAGATTTAGAAATTCAAAACCAGATTTCGAAATTGGAGCCAGCGGGGGCCAGGCGGGAAACTTCCCGCCCTAGCCATGTCGACAGGGCTGTCGATAGGCCTGTCGACTGGGGAGTCGACTGCCCTGTCGACTTGCCTGTCGACACGGGGTGTCGAGCCACTTGGCCTGGGTGCACCAGGTCTGGTTTTCTGGCTAGGGTTGGGCTGTGTTCTAGAGACTTCCTAAATCTGACGGACCTAATCTAACCTAGGGCTAATCCTATGGTCTAAAACACACCCTAATCCTATAAATACACCCTAATGCAAGCCTAATCCATACTAAAAATAGAAATGATGCCATCATGCCGCCAAAATCAAACCTAAGAGGAGCCTCCACTAGTTTATGAAGGAAGTTGCAAGCTAATCAACCTCTAATCATCATCTTCTTCATATTTAGCAACTAGTTCTACTTCATAAGTTTGCTAATTTTGGTTTTGGTGAGTTCCTATGCCTTTAGCAAGTAATTGCTAAACTAATTAGGATAGGATATTAGGAGGCTATGGATGTAAATGTGGATTATGCAAGTTGTGGTTGTTATATGTTATAAGTTCATATGTAAACTTGCCTCTTTTTATGATATGCATAGCATATGCGAGTTTGCCTTTGTGATATGACATGATATGCAAGTTTATATGCAAGATTCATGTGCAAGATAGTCTCTTTTTATGATATGCATAACATGTGCAAGTTTGCCTTTGTAATATGACATGATATGCAAGTTTATATGCAAGATTCATGTGCAAGTTAGCCTCTTTCTATGATGTGCATAACATATGCAAGTTTGCCTTTGTGATATGACATGGTATGCAAGTTCATATGCAAGTTTTATGCAAGTTTTTATGCAAGTTCATATGCAAGTTTTATGCAAGTCATATGCAAGTTCATATGCAAGTTTTATGCAAGTTCATATGCAAGTTTTATGCAAGTTCATATGCAAGTTCATATGCAAGTTTTATGCAAGTTTATATGCAAGTTCATATGCAAGTTTGTCTCTTTTTATGATGTGCATAACATATGCAAAGTTGTCCCTATGTATGACGTGTTATGTAAACGAATTACGTGGGAAACGAGGGGGTTAATATGCATGATTATAAAAAGGTGTAAAGTTGTCATGATTAAGCATAACATAAAAGGAATGGACATAATTGGGAATTTACCTATTAAGTTAGGTCTACCCACATTATGGAGTTGGGAATTTACCTATTAAGTTAGGTCTACCCATACTATGGAATTGGGAATTTACCTATTGAGTTAGGTCTACCCATATTCTTAAAAAAATGTGTAATTAATTAGGGATAATTAATTATGGGGGTGATTAATTAGGTGTAATTAATCAACTAAGACACGAGGTTGGACCTTTTTGTAGCGGAAGTCTGCCCGGAACCGACCGGCCATCCAGCGGCTACAAATGATTGGCCCAATGTGAGAGGTCTTAGTCATAAATTAAATACGTGATTAAAGTAAAGACACGAGGTTAGACCCTTTTATGATAGAAGTCTGCCCGGAACCAACCGGCATATCCAGCGGTCATAAAAAGATGGTCTAATGTGAGAGGTCTTTATGAGGTCATGATCTTAATTAATTAATTAAGAAACACTTAACCATATTAGCATGTAGAGGGACATGAGGGGTTAAGTGGGTGCCTTGGGCGGCATATGGAAATCTAGTGGGTTGCCTTGGGTGGCAATAGAAAATACGATTAGAATACTTAACCAAGTGGAAACATGTAATTAAACATGATTAAAGGGTTAAGTGGGATGCACTAGAAAAAGGAACAAGCTTAGGTGGGTAGCTTGTGGGGGCCCATTTCAACCAGTAACCCATATGTATCTTATTGGGCTCGACCCATGTCGAGGACGGGACACGCGTACTGGGCTTGACTATAAGAGGCCAAAACGGGTTAGCGGTGGCAACGCAAGTCCAACGGGTTTCATATGCGTGTGTGGACCCGGGCTGGTAGGTAAGACGTTGTTGCATCGTGTAGGTATAAGCCGTGCACCGTTGATTGTATCGGGTTGCCACTTTGGGGAGTGATACATCCCACTGTGGGGCCAGCACGGGTATCTACGGTAGGGAGCCGATCGCTTGGGAGTAGTGGGTACACCTAGTGGAGATAGGGGCAGACGGCACCTATGTAGTGAGCTAGGGGTACACTAAACTACTGGGTAAATTTTCTAAGTCCTTGGGAGGGATCAACCTTTAAGTAGGAATGACTGGTGTGGTGCAGTGTAGTAATTATCCTTGGGTGGGTAAATGCGTCTTTTTCGTTGTCTTAGTTCACTCTAAGTCTGATTGGCTACTGAGTGTAGTCATTTATCCCCAGTCACACCGTACCAAGTTATATCATATCCTTATTACTTTAATGATTACATTGTTAAAGTTATAGGACTCGCTCAGACTTATGTCTAACCCCGTTGTTTTTTTATTTTTTTCCAACCCTCAGGTTCTCAGAGTGGGCCCAGCACGAGTGGGCTTTGATCAGGCTGCTTTTATTACTCTCTTGGAGCTTGGACCCTAGATGTAGAGCTCAGCTTACCCTTTTCTTTTATGGCTATCAGTTCATGTATTGGGATTATGTATTTTTATTTAGCAGGATGGATATTTTGTACTTGACTCTTATTATGGTTTTGTGATGTAACCAAACATGTTTTGCTTTCCGCTGAAATGAAATGATGTTTTAAATTCTCAAGTATTACTTATATCTGTCTTGTTGTAATTTTTCTGTTCTATATTCACTTAAAATACTCCACCGATGTTATGGCATTCCCTTATGAGTGACCATAGCGGGCGTGGGGTGTTACACGTGGTATCAGAGCAAAGGTTACCGGAACAGATAAATTTTTTAGAAAACTAATTTTCTAAAAACATTTTTGGAAGAGATATTTTCAAAAACATGTCTTTAAAGAGAAAAGTTTTTGAAAGAAAAGCATAATCCCCAATAGCCATATCTTTATCCTTCGAATTCTCCGTTTTGAATCTTTCCTTTTTCGTTTCAGCATGGCTGAGGATCTTAACTTTCCGGAGGGTGTGACGATACCAGTATGGTATAGGAGATTGATGGAGGCTAGGGCCACCACTGCGGGTCCAACAAATGTTCCTCCACCAACCGTAGCACCCGACCTTCCTCCTCCCCCTCCTCCTCGCACAGATACTTTTGCTAAGACTTGTAAGGAATTCAAAGCTATGGGAGGAAAACCTTTTCAAGGATCTGAAACTTTTGTGGAGGCTAGAGATTGGCTTAAGGAGGTGGAAGAGTTGATAGATATCTTTGAGATGGAAGAAGGAAAGAAAGTCAAGTTAGCTGCTTGGTTAATGAAGGGAGAGGCCTCATTCTGGTGGGAGGTCACTAATGGAGAACGCCCCGTTGACTCTTGGGCGGATTTTAGGGAAAGATTTGTGGCAAAGTTTCTCTCAAGGGCGGAGGAAAACTTGTATATGGAAAGATTCTTGACTCTAAAGCAAGGAAATCTCTCAGTGAAGGAATATGTCAACAAGTTTAATCAATTGGCAAGGTTTGGCCTAGACATGGTGAATACACCGGAGAAGAAGGCTTTGAGGTTCGTGAAAGGCTTGAATGAACCGATGCATGGGTTGGCTATGACTCATATCCCTATGGGGGCCACCTTTGAGAAGCTAGTTGACATGGCACTCATGCATGAAGAAGAGAAGGGTCCCAATGCTAATAAGGCACCCGAGAAGAAGGGAGATCAAAAGAGACCTCAGCAACAACAGCAAAACAAAGGGGGGAAAGGCAACGGTGGCAAGGGGAAGAAGAAGTGTTTCAATTGTGGGATACCAGGCCACATAAGCAAAGATTGTAGAAAGAAGAAGAAGACCGGTTGCTTTCACTGTGGCGAAGCAGGGCATCTAGTGAAGGATTGCCCTAAGAAGGGGCAAAGGACGGGATCTACCTCAGGAGGACAGGTGCAAGCTCTTATGGCACCGGGTCAGGCTAGGGGGCAAGTACAGGCTCTCGCGGTTCCACCGATTCAGGAAAGAGGTAGAACTATTTCCGTTGAAAGTCTGGTTTTTCTATTTGATCATCCTGTCCGTACATTGTTTGATTCAGGCGCATCGCATTCGTTTATCTCATCATCATTAGTTGAGTCACTGCACTTAGACACCAGTCTTGTAGATGATCCCTTGGTTGTTTCAAACCCAATTGGGGGCTCCACTTATTTGTCCATGATATGTTTGGTTTTGAAGATTTCTATACTTAGCATTGAGTTTAGATGTGATGCTTTTGTTTTGGGCTTCACAGGCTATGGGTTGATTTTGGGCATGGACTGGTTATCCAGTAATGGTGCTGTTCTTGATTGCGAAAGGAGAGTTGTTAGGCTCATGACCCACTTGGGTAACACTCTCGAGATCTCTTGTAATCCCATGGATTCTGTTATGCTAAGTTATCTTGAATCGCTTGACGCTTCGGTCGAGAGTTTGCAATCTGTTAGAGTGATCCGGGAATACTCGGATGTGTTTGAGGAGGTGAAGGGCTTACCTCCGAAGCGGGAGATTGACTTCCGAATATATCTGGTGGATAATGCTAAACCTGTATCTTTACCAGTGCGCCACATGGCTCCTCGTGAGAGGAGGGAACTCCATAAGCAAGTAGGGGAGTTGCTTGAGAAGGGGTTCATAAGACGAAGTATATTGGAGTGGGGTGCTCCAGTAGTTTTTGCTACGAAGGCGGATGGGTCCCTCAGACTTTGTGTAGACTATAGAGAACTCAACAAGCTCACAAAGAAGAATAGACACCCATTGCCGAGGATTGATGATCTTTTCGATCAGTTGGTTGGCGCTTCAGTATTTTCTCAGTTGGACTTAGCCACGGGGTTTCATCAGTTGAGGGTGGCTGAGGATAGCATAGACAAGACTGCATTTAGGACTCCGGATGGTTTCTATGAGTGGCTGGTGATGCCATTTGGGTTGACGAACGCCCCTGCATACTTTGTTGATTTGATGAGTAGGGTGTTCAGGGAGTTCCTTAATAAATTCGTGGTGGTCTTTGTGGATGATATCTTAGTATTTTCTAAGAGTGAAGAAGAGCATGCCCTACATCTTGGGGAGGTATTGAAGACTCTTCGAGCACATAGCCTTAAGGCTAAATTCTCTAAATGTCACTTCTGGAGGAAGGAGGTGCGGTTCTTGGGGCACGTGGTCTCCAAGGAAGGGATAGCTGTGGATCCCGCGAAGGTAGTATCAATTCAGGATTGGAAGGTTCCGAAGAATGCTACCGAAGTAAGAAGTTTCTTGGGGTTGGCGGGTTATTATAGGAAGTTTATCAAAGACTTCGCGAAGATATCAGCCCCATTAACCCGCTTAACGAAGAAGAATCTTGTTTTCGCATGGGACGTAGATTGTGATGATGCGTTCCGACGGTTAAAGAGAGCTTTAACCACTGCTCCAGTTTTAGTGTTGCCAGATGGGAGCAAGCCATTTGTTGTCTATACCGATGCTTATGGGACAGGACTAGGCGCAGTCTTAATGCAAGAGGGAAGGGTAATAGCCTAGGTGGAAGGCAGTTGAGAGTGCATGAGAAAAATTACCCTACCCATGATTTAGAGTTGGCCGCTATTGTTTTTGCGCTTAAGATTTGGCGCCATTATCTTCTTGGTGAGAGATTCGAATTGTTCACTAACCACAAATCATTGAAGTACTTGTTTTCTCAGAAGGATTTGAATTTGAGACAGCAAAGGTGGATGGAGTTCTTAGCATCCTATGATTTCGAGATAGCGTATACCCCTGGCAAGGGTAACGTGGTGGCGGACGCCTTGAGCAGAAAAAGGTTGTCCTTGAGTCCATTGTTCGTGGAACAACGAAGCTTGGAATTTATCTCGATGTTTGATTTCAGACCTTCCATTGATTATGTACCCGGTTTGCTAGCATCCTTGGAGGTCAGACCTACTCTTTTGGGGCGGATTGGAGAAGCACAGAGGGACGACCCACAGTTGGTTGAGTTGGTGGAGAAGCTCATAAGGGGGGAGTCGTCCAGCCATTTGAGTAGGTACACCCTAGACGATAGGGGGTGCTTGCGTAGAGACGGTAGACTTTGTGTACCGCAAGACGAGGGTTTAAGGAAGGTTATTCTTGATGATGCACACCGTTCTAGGATGACCATTCATCCCGGTGGGGACAAGATGTACCAAGACATGAAGAGGGTTTTCTTCTGGGCCGGTATGAAGAAAGATGTGGCCGAGTATGTCGCTCGATGCTTGGTGTGCCAACAAGTGAAGGCGGAGCAAAAGAAACCTGGTGGGTTGCTTCACCCATTGGAAGTTCTGCAATGGAAGTGGGATAGCGTCTCGATGGATTTTATTGATGGGTTACCCAGATCAAGAAAGGGTAATACGGGAATTTGGGTTGTGGTAGACAGGCTTACTAAAAGCGCCCATTTCATACCTGTGAAGAGCAAGAGGACTGCTCCATGGCTAGCTTCAGTATATCTTCGAGAGATAGTTCGATTACATGGGGTACCCTCTAGCATAGTGAGTGATCGAGATCCTATCTTCACTAGCGAGTTCTGGAGAAGTTTGCAAGAAGCAGTGGGGACTCAATTGTGTCTGAGCACCGCATATCACCCTCAGACGGACGGCCTGACTGAGAGAGTGAATCGTGTCCTAGAAGACCTTTTGAGGCTTTGTATCTTAGATTTTGGAGGTACATGGGAAGATCATCTTCCATTGGTGGAGTTCGCATATAATAATAGCTTTCAGTCCAGTATTGGTATGGCTCCTTTCGAAGCTCTTTATGGAAGGCCTTGTCGATCACCTGCATGTTGGTGGGAATCTACGGATAAGATTTTGCTTGGGCCTGATATGGTTAGGGAGACTTCTGAGAAGATTGACTTGATTCGAAGAAGGATGAAAGCAGCGCAGGATAGGCAAAAATCTTATGCGGACAAGAGAAGGACGGATCTTGAGTTTGAAGTTGGGGACATGGTCTTTGTCAAAGTGTCTCCGTTACGAAATGTGGTTCGCTTTGGATCTGTTGGGAAGTTAGCACCAAGGTTCGTAGGGCCATTTCCCATTAAGGAAAGAATTGGACGGATGGCATATAGAGTGGAGTTGCCCGACAGACTTAGTGGTGTACATGATGTATTCCATGTGTCCCATTTGAGGAAGTGCTTACATGAGACCGCAGAGGTGGTAGAGCCGAGCTTGCTTAAAGAAGTGGAAGTAGAGCGTGATGCGACTATTCGACGAGCTCCTACTCCCATCCTTGTGTCAGAGACTAGGAAATTGAGGAATCGAGAGGTTCAACTAGTCAAAGTACAATGGGGAGAAGACGAGGGCAACGCTACTTGGGAGACGGAAGCGAAGATGCGTTCATTATACCCATTCCTTTTTGAGGGTATGTCTTTTAACTTCTCCTTTATCGTTTGTCTAGTACTTATCTTATCTTTAGTAGGTCCTCTCATTAGTACCTTTGTCCTTTAGATAGGGTAAACCTATGGTTGAAACATGTGTTTGAGACATGTTATGTTTGATGGATGCATGTGGATGCAAGTGGTTGCTCGTGGATGCATATATACACACTCTAGGCACTAGATCGGCTCAATCACTTCATATTGCATATTGCATAAAATTGTGTGTAGGAAGCTATATTTATGGATGTGTAATGATTGTGTTATCATATGGATGATGCATTTTAGTGAATGATTGTGCACTCATGTAGATATTGTATGTGTCGATAAGGTTCTCTCGCATACATAATGGATGCATGGCACTATCATGGTTTGCATATGTTCATACATTAGATAGGGAACATATACACACACTCTTTGCATATGCTCATACATCATTAGAAATTGTTTTAAGGACAATGGATGCCCGTGTTTGATGGATTGAGTAGATGGTTGTTTGGATGGTAGGATATGCATTCTCCTTAGCTTAGAGATTTCGGGGACGAAATCCTTTAAGGAGGGGAGAATGTAACACCCCGTATTTCAGTTAATGCTAAAATTCACTAATTGCAGAATAAATAATCTCAAATGTGAGAATTGGGGGAAACGGGCTGCGTCATTGCGTTCGTCTCGGAAAAATACGCGAAATAGAGTCCGAAATTTTGTAAATCGGAGTCCGTATGGCCCAGTTATGGCCCAATGAAGTTGGCAGAAAATTCAAGTTAAAAACAGATTTAGAAATTCAAAACCAGATTTCGAAATTGGAGCCAGCGGGGGCCAGGCGGGAAACTTCCCGCCCTAGCCATGTCGACAGGGCTGTCGACAGGCCTGTCGACTGGGGAGTCGACTGCCCTGTCGACTTGCCTGTCGACACGGGGTGTCGAGCCACTTGGCCTGGGTGCACCAGGTCTGGTTTTCTGGCTAGGGCTGGGCTGTGTTCTAGAGACTTCCTAAATCTGACGGACCTAATCTAACCTAGGGCTAATCCTATGGTCTAAAACACACCCTAATCCTATAAATACACCCTAATGCAAGCCTAATCCATACTAAAAATAGAAATGATGCCATCATGCCGCCAAAATCAAACCTAAGAGGAGCCTCCACTAGTTTATGAAGGAAGTTGCAAGCTAATCAACCTCTAATCATCATCTTCTTCATATTTAGCAACTAGTTCTACTTCATAAGTTTGCTAATCTTGGTTTTGGTGAGTTCCTATGCCTTTAGCAAGTAATTGCTAAACTAATTAGGATAGGATATTAGGAGGCTATGGATGTAAATGTGGATTATGCAAGTTGTGGTTGTTATATGTTATAAGTTCATATGTAAACTTGCCTCTTTTTATGATATGCATAGCATATGCGAGTTTGCCTTTGTGATATGACATGATATGCAAGTTTATATGCAAGATTCATGTGCAAGATAGTCTCTTTTTATGATATGCATAACATGTGCAAGTTTGCCTTTGTAATATGACATGATATGCAAGTTTATATGCAAGATTCATGTGCAAGTTAGCCTCTTTCTATGATGTGCATAACATATGCAAGTTTGCCTTTGTGATATGACATGGTATGCAAGTTCATATGCAAGTTTTATGCAAGTTTTTATGCAAGTTCATATGCAAGTTTTATGCAAGTCATATGCAAGTTCATATGCAAGTTTTATGCAAGTTCATATGCAAGTTTTATGCAAGTTCATATGCAAGTTCATATGCAAGTTTTATGCAAGTTTATATGCAAGTTCATATGCAAGTTTGTCTCTTTTTATGATGTGCATAACATATGCAAAGTTGTCCCTATGTATGACGTGTTATGTAAACGAATTACGTGGGAAACGAGGGGGTTAATATGCATGATTATAAAAAGGTGTAAAGTTGTCATGATTAAGCATAACATAAAAGGAATGGACATAATTGGGAATTTACCTATTAAGTTAGGTCTACCCACATTATGGAGTTGGGAATTTACCTATTAAGTTAGGTCTACCCATACTATGGAATTGGGAATTTACCTATTGAGTTAGGTCTACCCATATTCTTAAAAAAATGTGTAATTAATTAGGGATAATTAATTATGGGGGTGATTAATTAGGTGTAATTAATCAACTAAGACACGAGGTTGGACCTTTTTGTAGCGGAAGTCTGCCCGGAACCGACCGGCCATCCAGCGGCTACAAATGATTGGCCCAATGTGAGAGGTCTTAGTCATAAATTAAATACGTGATTAAAGTAAAGACACGAGGTTAGACCCTTTTATGACAGAAGTCTGCCCGGAACCAACCGGCATATCCAGCGGTCATAAAAAGATGGTCTAATGTGAGAGGTCTTTATGAGGTCATGATCTTAATTAATTAATTAAGAAACACTTAACCATATTAGCATGTAGAGGGACATGAGGGGTTAAGTGGGTGCCTTGGGCGGCATATGGAAATCTAGTGGGTTGCGTTGGGTGGCAATAGAAAATACGATTAGAATACTTAACCAAGTGGAAACATGTAATTAAACATGATTAAAGGGTTAAGTGGGATGCACTAGAAAAAGGAACAAGCTTAGGTGGGTAGCTTGTGGGGGCCCATTTCAACCAGTAACCCATATGTATCTTATTGGGCTCGACCCATGTCGAGGATGGGACACGCGTACTGGGCTTGACTATAAGAGGCCAAAACGGGTTAGCGGTGGCAACGCAAGTCCAACGGGTTTCATATGCGTGTGTGGACCCGGGCTGGTAGGTAAGACGTTGTTGCATCGTGTAGGTATAAGCCGTGCACCGTTGATTGTATCGGGTTGCCACTTTGGGGAGTGATACACCCCACTGTGGGGCCAACATGGGTATCTACGGTAGGGAGCCGATCGCTTGGGAGTAGTGGGTACACCTAGTGGAGATAGGGGCAGACGGCACCTATGTAGTGAGCTAGGGGTACACTAAACTACTGGGTAAATTTTCTAAGTCCTTGGGTGGGATCAACCTTTAAGTAGGAATGACTGGTGTGGTGCAGTGTAGTAATTATCCTTGGGTGGGTAAATGCGTCTTTTTCGTTGTCTTAGTTCACTCTAAGTCTGATTGGCTACTGAGTGTAGTCATTTATCCCCAGTCACACCGTACCAAGTTATATCATATCCTTATTACTTTAATGATTACATTGTTAAAGTTATAGGACTCGCTCAGACTTATGTCTGACCCCGTTGTTTTTTTATTTTTTTTCCAACCCTCAGGTTCTCAGAGTGGGCCCAGCACGAGTGGGCTTTGATCAGGCTGCTTTTATTACTCTCTTGGAGCTTGGACCCTAGATGTAGAGCTCAGCTTACCCTTTTCTTTTATGGCTATCAGTTCATGTATTGGGATTATGTATTTTTATTTAGCAGGATGGATATTTTGTACTTGACTCTTATTATGGTTTTGTGATGTAACCAAACATGTTTTGCTTTCCGCTGAAATGAAATGATGTTTTAAATTCTCAAGTATTACTTATATCTGTCTTGTTGTAATTTTTCTGTTCTATATTCACTTAAAATACTCCACCGATGTTATGGCATTCCCTTATGAGTGACCATAGCGGGCGTGGGGTGTTACACCTATAGGTAAGCATAACCGATTAGAAGATTGGGAATTATGTATTAAAGACACCTAAAGTAAGCATAATCGGTAGAAAGATTGGAGTTATGCAATTAAAGACACCCTTTTAGGGTAAGCATAACTGACATAGAGCTATGTAATTAAAGTCACCTAAGGATATACATAGTCAGTGAAAAACCTAGTGGGGATACAAGACAAAGGGGAGAGCTTGTATCATATTGTGTGGGACCCATTTCAGTCAGTAACCCGAAGTTGGTATCAAATAAAGAACTCTGTACTAGGTGGAGAAGGGGCACGCTTACTAATTGATTATAAGATATCCAAACGAGACGAATGGTGTGGGCGGCGCAAACCGACCGGGCCATGTGCGTGCATGAGTCAGGCAGAAGGGGTTAAGATGACCATGACACCAGTAGGTATGGTTGTGCACACCTTAATGGTTTCCACTTTAGGAAGTGATACCTCCTACTGTGGGGCCAACACAGGATATCTACGGGTAGGGAGTCGATCGATCAGGGTAGTAGTTAGGATACATTAGGACGTATACCTAAGTCTACCACCTTATAGTTGAAGGGATCATCTCTTTCTGGATATACTAGTAACAATGCAGAGTATCATTAGTGAGGCACATACACCTTATCTTGTTTATCTTGTCACACCTGCCATTTATTTAGTGATCTCTCTCTTATCCACTTTATATGCCTCTCATGTTGCTTTTATTTATCTACCGACTAAAAGTAACTAGACTCGCAAGACTTTATGTCTAACCCTTTTTATTTCCTCTTCTTTCTTCTGTTCCCCCTCCCCCCAGGTTCTCAAGGGAGGGAATTCTCAGGCTCGGTCGGGATTCTGCTATCGTCTTGCTTAGAGCTTCTAGATGTATTGCTCAAGCTTCTATCTTTGCTACTATGGCTTATGATTTGGGGATTATGCTTTCGTTGTTATTGTACTCTGATATTTAAAGTACAAGACAGAAGTTTTAATGATGCACTGAGTTTATGTATTTTCAAACATATGGTGTAATCGTGCTTTATGATTAATAAATTTTTTTAATTCCGCTGCTATTTTATATCTATCTTGTAATGTTTTTGTTCTGCTTACCTATAACGCTTCACGAAACTTAATGCATTCCCTTAGCGAGTGACATTAACGGACGTGGGGTGTCACACAAAACATTCACAAAACAACCGTTTAAAGTAATTGCAACAGTGCACTCGACCATTAGTGGATGAGAAAATAATTCAGGTAATTAATAATATACTACAACTTAAGTCTATATAAGGAAAAAATATTAATTTCAAGAGAATACATTAAATATGAACAAAATAGAACCAAATTTAAGAATCAAAACTCAATGAACAATAATCTAAGGAAAAACGACCACAATTGAATTGACCATACCTAAAATATTTATGACCTCGTATAACCCATTAACTTTTATTCAAAATAAAGAAAACTTAGACTAACAAAATTAGAACCTCGGCTGACTAAACTAAATAAGGCCCAACTACCAACTATCATCATGGATTGTCATCTATATTGCCTGACTTTGGGTTGTTATTGAAAAATATGATTTTAAAACATAATGAAGTGGGTTAAAGGAGGAATGTACCTATTATTTATTTTGAATATTATGGAAGAAATTTTTCGAGTTTAGATGAAAATTGTTGTAACATGACGTTAGGAAGTCAGTTTGACTGAAAGGCCACAAAATGATTAATGAAGCTATCATGACCACCAACCTATTATTATATATATATAAGAAATAAAAAGTGCATATCCCACTACTTGGGTTGTAGGTTCATTATGAAACATCAATTTCTTATAATGATCTTTTCAAGACTCTTGACAATTTTTTTAGAGAATGATACATGTGAAGAATGTTGGAGAAAAATGTCACCATTTGAATCATAAATATTATTGAATATTGTATAGTTAAGAAGAATCTAAGCATGAATACCCATACATCTTTAATGCAAACGTGCAAAGACACATGATTCACAACTTTAATTCTTCTTTCTATAGCCACATTGTTATAATTTATCCCTGCGCTAAGGATAATAATTAATACGCGTTAGTAATATCGGAAAAAACACCTAGATTATATTGATCATGAATATTCGACATATTACTTGTATAGAAGCTTTACATAATGAGCTATATGTTAGTGTTTTTTGGTTCATACCACTTAATAATATATCAAAGCATTCCTGGTGTTTATGTTGATGAATATTTATGGGAACTAAACATTTCCAACAAACAAATATCAAGTAATAAATGTCAATGCATTGTTCAAAACAATATTAATATTGTAATAGCTAGAAATGACTAAAGAGGTTAAGGAAAACTCAAGTCAGATGCTTTTAAAGAAAATAATCATTGATGAGTCGAATGCATTGCTAGTCAACCACATTCAAATAGATATCAGTTGTTGTAACGATCCATATTTTTAGTCAATTTAAAATATGAATTTTAAATTGATTTTTTGTTGATTTGAATGGTCAAATATTAAATCTGGACCTGAAAACAATTGAAAATGGATTCAAATTTTATTTTATATATTACTGAAGAAAAAATAAGGTTAGTGAACTTTTAAAATTGAATTAAAAGTAAATATATTAAAATTTGATAATTTAATCATATTTTAATTGCCTAAAAATAGAAATTCTGCAATTGATCTCGGATTCCGACGAAACCAGCTTTATCAGATACGGAACGTTAAAATATGGTAAGGTTTCAAATTTCGTGTCAATCAGAGTTAGTATGCGAGCATGCGCAATTTAAACATGTGTTGAAAGATCGATTGAAATTTAATAATAATTCATAAATAGGCCATTTTGCAAATAGTCTCAGAATTCGACGAGACCAATTCCATTGGATTCATATCAGTGAAATATAATAGTATTTCAAATTTCATATCGATCGGACTTACGGTTTGGTCGTGCGAGTCGAAAACGTGTAGAGGTTGTTTAATTTAATTCAAGTTAAAACAAATCTAATCAATCTTTTACACAACTTACTAAACTCTCTTCCCCATTGACACCTCACCCTCTCCCCCCTCCACTTGTCACTCTCTCCCTTGTTGCCACCCTCTTAAGTAAAGTAGCATGTGGTTAAGTAATGATTCCATTTCATTTTCTTTTTATTTTTCATTTCTTCCTTTACCATTCTTTTTCTCCTTCCTCCTCTCCTCTACTAGCCACCACCCTCACTAACGCCCCCATCAGCCCCTTCCAGCCCAACGCAGCCCCCTCCCTTCCCACGTGGGCCTCTATGACCAAACACCCCTTTTTCCTTCTTTAAAAGTCCAAAACTCCACTTTTACCCCACTTTTGCAACATCCAAGTAGCTCTTACCACCACCACCATGGCACCCCATAACAGCCTAGTAATGCCTCTTACCCCCTCTAAGTGGAGCCCACCTCTTAAAGATTCCACATTTGCTCCAAAAATCGCATTTTTATGCCTTAAACCACCTTAAACCTTAGATGCAAGCCAAACGGACCCTACTTGAGCCACCACCACCCCTACATCCACCTCCTGCCACGTGGCATCCCCCAACTACCCATACCCCTTTGTCGTGGGTCCCACACCCTGTTAGCCTAGCCTAAATGCTTAAAGATCCCACATTTCTTCTCTTAAAAGCAAGTTATATATATACACACTAATATACATTAAATATGTGAAGTGTTTGAAGTAGAAAATATACCAACTTGGTTATTGAGTGAAATTCAAAGTTGAAATGGAACTAAGGAAGTCCTACGCTAAAGTTTGGCAGAATGGAGAAGCAATAGTGAGCATGCTTTACTCATGTTTGGATTAATTATTATAGTTAGTGTAGTTAATAATGCTTTGTTTAGTAATTTTGGGTTTAATGATGTCAAAGGAGGTTATAAAAGTTAATTACTTGGTAGTTTAGTAATTCAAGTGAATACTCTAATGATTAAGAAGTTAAACTGCAAATAAATAATCGGTTAGTTAGATTGATAACTTGGTTGTCATGGACGAATAGTGACATCAATTAATTTTTGTAACATCACGTATTTTATATAAATATTAGACGAAAATATCGATAATTTATGATTTTAGAATTTAGCCTTGAAACATATACCATTATGTTCGTGGCAATTTTCCGTTTCATTTTGATATATGACTTGTCCCAAACGGGGCCCGTATGGGAAAGTTATTAAGAATGGAGATTTAAAAGGTTATATGCATATATACGGGCATAAATTTTGAAATTTGAAATTATATAAACCTATAAGTGGAAAATAATAATTCACTTTGGGGAAATATTAAGTAATAAAATGAACGCTAAAGCATAACGTTAAAATAAAATAAATGACCACTGAAATCACGTTCAGACCAGGTCCTAGGTCGACCCGGTTCATACATGGGTCGACTATAGGGTCGACACACCTATAAGGTGGGCCATCACATGGGTTGACCCACCCCGGGTCAGTTCTGATTTTAGGTATGATGTGTTTTTCTGATTTATATGGTTCAGATTTTATACCTGTGAATCCGACAGACCAGGATTCCCTGTACACCTATAAATAGACTAGAAGGGCCTAGCCTTCAACTCGGATTTTCTGAAATGATGCCAAGGCTCTGCCATTTTCTTTCTTCTCCAAATCTTTCAGAAATTATAAAATTAGCTTTTAGGGGTTCTAATTCAAGATTTGAAGATAAAGAATGTAAATCTACAACATAGATGTTCAGATTTCTGATCAGCGTGAGGTAAGTCCTGTGAATCTGATTTATTTAGGTTTCTTTCTTCCTTTATTCTTTTAGTATCAAATTGGTAAATCCATGGTTATTTTAATACTAAATTTAGTTATAAAGACCACAAAATAATAGATCTGAATCGGATTAAAGGATTGGAAAGCAGTCTGGTGAATGAATTTAGAATTATACCATTTGGATAACGGTATATTTACCGTCGCATTCCCCATAATTCTTAACATGTCAAATTACTATAATTTGGGGTAATTGCGTTGAATCTTATTTAAAATAAGTTGAGAATATTGTTGTTATAATTTGTTCAATTAATTCTCTGTTGGGTTAAGAATTACTGTAGTGTCGAGATGGTAAATTCGATAATAACCATGCTTACGGTCTTGAGATTACTATTCAACAATAAATTGGACATGTTGAAAAAGGGAATTATACTAAAATTGTTATGCAATGACAAATTGGCTAGGTTGTAAGTAGAATTGCAGTAATTTGGGAAAATATGTTAATTTAACAGTAATTTGGGAAATGAAACGACTCAAACTCGCCCTACGAGAAAGCCCGGATTGAGTTGAGAACACGACAAATCGGAAAGCAAACAGAAGTACATTTCATTGCTTATTACAAAAATTACATCAGAGTACAAAAATATAATAGAGTATGAATAAATAATATACATTTGATAAATATCAGAGATTCAAATTACAAAGCAGCGAAAAAATAGCACATAACACAACTGAAAGAAATACTCGGATACCGAGCTTTCTGAATATAGTTCCAGCAGCAAATCCAGGATCCTACGAATATAATATATGCAAAACCAAAACTACTAGCTACTTATGGAAAATAGGGGCACCAAGAGTTTAGGTTAAAACAATAAACTCCAGGTCGGTCATGTGACTGGTGTGAGAACTAGAACAGTTATTAAACTTTTAAAAATAAAGTAAATCAAGGGACCATGCCGTATAACACAGAACGGGTTTTCTCCCAAGAATACCAGTGTATAAAATTGTTTATAAACAACGCAATGCCTTTTGAAAAATGAGGCTATTATAAGACTCAGGTCCCATCACAAAATGCAACGCAAGCCGGAGGATAGAGTTTTACCTTATAATAGCCAAACATGCTTGGTATATTTAAAACAAATCATTTTGATATTACTATAAGTGCATAGTGTATCAAACAACTTCAAATATAAATGTATCAATCATAGACGACATAGTATCCCATGTTACTATGTCGCCATATAGGTTTACAACTAAAACCGAAATGTCACGTTTTGGAAATTGGATTCCACCTATGAGTCGAGGCTAGGGATGACTCCTCACCTTCGAGACACTCTAGCAATTGCCTCAGGATTACACACTCTGGGCAACCGTGGATCTTCAGGGTCGGTCCTCTCTTATGTTTGAGGATTGGTTATTCCTGAACGCACGTTTCTCGGTCCTATCGGACCTATCCATCGGCTTCGTAGTAACTGATATATCTAAGGTGCCTCGCTATCCATCATCCACATAGGTAAAAATATAATAAATGTATGGGCTCCATACCATGACACCACCCATAGCTAGAAGGAAACGTCGTGCACTCTCTGTAGTCACGATCCCATTTTTGACTCATACCGAGGTGTGAGGCTCACAAAATAACGCTGTATACAAGCTATGCTATATTAAAGTCGTGCTTTGATTATCAGCCACAAGATTCTGCTTTTCAGCAGAAGCCTTGATCATTTGCATCTCAGCATGCCACACTGACAATTCACGCCATGCAACTGATGTCTATCCATATATAACCTCTGAGCTCGTACGTCTCGGAGAAGGGTATTAAGCAAGAGAATAAATTCTCCACCACAAAACAGATATATATTTAATAGAGATCAATCAACATAAAATAAAAACCAATGTCAGACACACATCCATTTACTAGTTCGTTCTGGGTCTGAACGAAACCGGAGGCACCTTATTCCTCCTCCCGTATGTCCAATACAAGAGAGAGGTCCTCGCAATCTGGTCGATCTCCAAGTACATCTGGATGATCACCACTTATTACCTTGTCTTGGGTGTACAGCCTAATCAAGACATCAGTAATCATCCAAACGATGTGAAGACCTCCGGTCTTCAATGACCGTCTTCATCATCGACTTATCGTCGAATCAACTATTCAGAATGGGTATAAACCCGGCCTTTCCAAATAATTCACGTATTTTATAATCAAGTGCTATAAAAACACAACATACGCCTCATTCCAATCCAGAATAATCTTTTATTCAAATATTCATATCATTTGGGAAAGGTTCCCATAAATTTTATCAAAGATAAATTCTTTTATATTTATTCTTTAATCTTCCTTTGGATATCAATTCTAAACCAAATTAAGGTTTATCAACTAGTCGGGATTATCGAACCATACCGAAGTAATCATTTCTTTTATTATCCCAACCAATTCATCCCATGGAGCAAAACTGGTAATACTTCATACCTAACACCACAGTGTTATTGATAAAATTAATTACCATTTCATGTTCAAATCTAATTAAAGATTTAACTATCGCTTGGAGCAAAACTGGTGATACTCCATTCTCGATCATTTCCCGAATTTGATAATTTAAATTATCACATTCTCGTTTCAATCTAATTAAAGATTCATTAAAACTCCATTTAGTTTTAATCTTCCCAAAAATCAATATTAATGATTATATAACTTTGGGAAATCAAATATGTCGCATCGACAATCTACACCGTACCACTGATTTCTACCGATATATAACCTCTAAGCTCGTACGTCTTAGAGAAGGGTGTTAAGTAAGAGAATAAATTCTCCGCCACTAAACAGATATATATTTAGCAGAGATCAACCATACAGTTCAAAATACAATGTTAGACATAAATCCTGTCTTTAACTAGGTTAAAGAACCAATGTCATTTAAAACACGGTTCACAATAAACCCAAAATCACATTCCATTAACTATGGGATTTTCATGGAAAACAGATCAATATATAATCGATATCAATTTTCGTATCCGACTAATAATATAAATGGAATAACGACAAAACCTTTTAAATTTCATATATATATTAACAGTCTTCCTCCACAGAAGCTCACTTCGATTATAACCAAATCGAATAATATTCAATTCCAATTTAATATATTAAATTGGAAAACTTTACTTTGAAAATTTTCCATTAAATCTTAATAAAAAGATTTATAAATTCCAAATCGCATTTCACTGTTAATCGAGTTAAAGAACGAATGTTATTAAAAACACAGTTCACAATAAACCCAATTCACATTCCATTTTATTCCAATTACTAAATATAATTGGAAACTCTAATAATCTTATTTAAAAGATTCATTCTTTTCACATGGGCTTTAAGAACAGTGTTACTGAAGACACCATTCACGACAAACCCAAAATCCAATTCTTTTATTCAATTCCAACTAAATATTAATTAATTGGAAAACTTCACTAAATCTTAATTAAAAGATTTATTCTTTCCTCAACTGGGGTTGAGAACAGTGTTATTTAAGACATCGTTCACGACAAACCCAAAATCCAATTTGATATCAAATACAAGGCTCTGAATAGAAATTATATCAGCTTATATTCAATATCAAATTCTGAAGCCAACAAATATCATTTTGGGAATAACGACACACACACACACACACACACACACATATATATATATATCTTCCAAATTCCCATAACAATGTCCGTATAATCATGGACTCCAATGTCGAAATATTTCGAAGATGATTTCCATTCAAATCAACTCTAATTCATATATTGGAAATTCTGGTTATATTAAAACCATTCACAAATCCAATTTATTTTATTTTAAAAATTATTGGACTTCAAATCTAGTTCATTTTGATACAAATATATTTTTATCTTTCGACATATGGAAATTTTCATCCAAATTCCTTCTAGATCATTTATTATGATTTTACACAAATTATTAATATTTTAAATAATTTTATTAAGGCCCTTTCTGTCGATTTCCATAAACGGTCATCGAACTGCACTTACAACGACCTTTTTCCAAATTTGATTTGGATATAATTCCAAATCCAACCGTTATATTTCAAATCTCTTATATTCGTGGGAAAGCTCTTTTCGATACGAACCCAACGGTTTCGATTTTAGGAGAATCCGACGGTCGGATCTCCCATAATGTCAATTCGAAGTCAATGGTCGAAACTCGCGAACGGTCGCGGCGCGTTCTATTCAGGCCATTAAATATATATAATATATATTTTTCGTCGATTTCCATTTAAATCATATTTTATAAATTCGTTTTAAAACGATTCTAACTTCATTTTCAATTTTAAATCAAAATTGAATATTCCTTGTCATTGTAATATTTAAATGATAATATTTTCAAAATATTTGATTTGAAATCATTTCCTTTTCGAAATTCATTATAAAAATAAATAAAATCGATATAAATATCGCTAGCGTCAAAATGGCGCATATCTAATCAACAAGGCTTTATATATTTCAATATTTTCGTGTCCATCCCAAATCAGACATCAAAATCATATTTCAATCCTTTACAGAATATTATTTTAAAATATTCATTCTTTCTGAATTGGAATCAGACACAGTCAATTACCATATAATGTTATTTATATAGATTTCATACAACTCATGTATATAACAATCAATAAAAACAAATCAACCATCATCCAGAGTGCATCGCATAATTGCATAAGCGCTAAATATAAATAATTAACGCTTACAACAGTCTGTCAACCTATCGGTTGACATACGACTAAACGATTGGGATAAGTGTACAATAAATATCATCCCAATACTCGTGTGGGGTTTCAACCATCAAATAATTATTTTTATTTGTGCACCTGGGCGATGTGTAAAAATTATCATCCCAATCGATATCACAAAAACAGGCGAGCATAAACAAGTCGTCCGACTTGTAAATGGATGTGTAAATTTATTTTTTTACTATCCAATAATTATTTTATTTGTCACCCTTATAAGATAAAAATAATATTTTAAACTTACTAAATTTTTTTCTAACACTTTTTATAAAATTTCGGCAGTATAACGACACGATACTAGAACCGGAATAAGGTCTAGCCTTATCCCTCGCCTAATACTGGCTCGCGCCATACACAAACCAATTCCAATCAATTCACAATTAATTCACAACCAATTTTATAATCACAATCAAATCACGCAGAACATCCAAATAAATACTCAACTACCCCCAAATGCCATTTATGGCGCCATAAGTGGCTATTCGCGGAGTATGGAATCCGTGTGTCGGTAATATCCATACATCGCTTTCAATTATGTGATTGTGCGAATTTGAGTGTTGAACTCCATATAATTCAAATCACATAATATAGTTTGTACAATAAATAGTGTCAGGGGCATTTAAGCCCCGTATGCAACCTAAAATATTTTTAACTGTAAAATAAATTAAGTGAGAAGGAGTTCCCACCTTTGGTTTCTACTCCATCATTCTTTAATTGAACGGTTTGGATTTAGAGTTGTTTCCAATCAGTTCCATCGCAATCTATTTCACGCAGTTTGTATTAAAAATCAAATTTTTAAATAACGCTTCATATATTTAAAATCACATTTTTATAACGCCATTACATATATAAAAGTCATATTTTTGTTTTGCCTCTATATATATAAAAATCATATTTTTATTATGCCTCTCTATATATAAAAATCATATTTTTATAATGCCAATCATAGAATAAAAGTTAAATTTTTATAATGCCATTCATATATATAAAAATCCAATTTTTATCATGCTTTCATATATATAAAATCCAATTTTTTATCATGCTTTCATATATGTATAAAAATCCAATTTTTAAAACAAAGTTGTATATATTTAAAAATCTCATTTTAAAACAAAGTTGTATATAAAAATCAGATTTTTATTTAAATCAAAGCTATTTCATAAAAAAAAATTATTGCTTAAGTTCTAAATTAACTACATATATATATAAAACTCACTGTTAATGATTTATATTCTGGACCATCTAACTGGAGCTCGCCATCATTCTCCACTCACGCTTGCCATCACTCTGCTCATGCTCGCCACTGGAGTTGGAACTTGCGGAGGTTGCCGGCTTGTTGCTGAGCGGACTACATAGGCGGAGACGCTGAAGGGTGACGTCGCTCTGGTTGGAGGAAAAAGGGGAGGTGCGGGTTTCGAGAGGGGCTGCTGCGTGGATGGAACTACGAAGTGGAGAAGGAGCGGGAATGGAGGAGGAGCAAAAAGGGGGGTGACGCTGACGTGGTGGCGGTGGACTAGGGGGGCAGCACGCTGGAGCATCGGGTTGGGGGGTTTACTGTCGGATTTGGAAGAGAGGAAGGAGGAGGCGTTGGAGATGGCCGGGGGGGTGCGGCGG
The DNA here is from genome assembly GCA_030737875.1 of Allium sativum. NCBI lineage: Eukaryota > Viridiplantae > Streptophyta > Magnoliopsida > Asparagales > Amaryllidaceae > Allium > Allium sativum. The sequence goes on along the minus strand of CM060915.1, from coordinate 43,253,774 downwards.
CATCGCTAGTGGGGTGCGGAGGCGGGGCGGCAGTCGGAGTGCCAGGCGATGGCCGTGGGAAGGAGGAAAGGGGATGACGGTTTTAATTTGGGGCGCGATTTCTCATTTTGATCGGGGTATGAAGGTTTGATTTAGGGTTGGGAGAAATTTGCTTTATACACACACACACACACACACACACACATATATATATATATATATATATTATTTTAATTCGTTTTAAAATTCAAAACCGCCATGAACTCCAAATCAAACCCAACAACTATCGCCCCTAGCTAAATACCCCCATTCCAAACGCAATAGGATGTGTCCCGTAAGCCAATTCGACCGTTACAATCAGTTTTCATAAAAATTAAAATATAAATTAATATAATATTCAAAACTGATTTTAACGTATATTTTAATTTACCGGGGCCATATACTAACTCCAAAAATCCCAGGAAAATAAGCCTAGCTATGTTTTGACGATACGGTCCTAACAAAACTAATTTCGTCCAATTTGGGGACCGTTTGAAAATCGGTCATTTTCCAGTCGATTAAATTCAAACTGAAATTACCAAACACTTTTAAATCCACCACGCTCACATATTAGTTCCAAAAATTATGAAAATTAGAATCTAGCAATAATTTGATAGTTCGGATCCAACAAAAGTGGTTTCGTCGAAAACGAAGGTCGTTTGCAAAATGGCTATTTTTAAGGGCTATATATTATTTAAAATATATATAAATTCCATAGCGACTATTCTGAATTTTAAACTGGACATAACTTTTTATTCCCGTTATGACATCTAAATTTTTCACATTCGTTAGAAAGATATTATTAAACAAATTCAAATATTTCTGGTTTTACGGAAATCCGATTTATTTTGAATCATGTACATTCAATTGAAATTAGAAATCGAATTTTCAAATTGTCGCACCATTTCAGGCTCGTTTTATAATTAAAATAAATTTATTCATTCTAACTTCGATTTAAATAAATTTTGAGTTGTTATTATTTAAAGTAAATCATTTTAAATATCCATTAAAATTGCTAAAATAAAAAATTTTAATTGGTTTCGAAATTCTGGTTGTTACAAGAAACATGTTAATTTAACAGTAATTGGGGATAAATGTCAATTTGACAGTAACCGGGGAAAACATGTTAATTTGACAGTAATATGGAAAATTCACTATAATTGAAAACAACAAATGAAAAAGAGAAATTAACATCTAACTAAGAGAATAGAAAGGGGAAAAGTTAGTAGTGGACTGAGTTAGTTGGATTTTGGAAAAACTGATACATTTCAATAACGGTGAAATTATTAACAATATAGTTTCAAGAAAAGAAAGGAAAAATAGATTAGTGTGAAATAAGGGTTCTTTTACCGTATTACACACTAATTAAATAAAATATACATGTATGTCTACAACTAAAATAAAAGAAATAGCCTGCAACTAAGGGTTTTAATTGATGCACGTTATGGAAATATATCTTTACATCTTTCCACTGACCAATCTAACGAGGTGTGTGAAGTGTTTTCCTGAAATAATAGGAATGTACACAACGGTAATTAAAGAATGATGACAACAATAAAAGTTGGTTCATATTAAGGAACCCAAGAAAAATTATGATGAACGGGGAATATAACATATTATAATCAATTATATGAATGAGAATGTAATATAATAGGTAGGCTTGTCCTAGGGACAAGCGGAATTATAACATGGGTTATAATAAATGAAAAAAAAGAACTTATTAATAAACCATAGTTAAGGGAACTAAGTTAATAAGTAAACAACAACATGTTGTGATGACAGTGTAAGACGAGGTTATGATTAAATAAGAAAGAATAAATTAGACCGATGAAATGAAATAAGTTGTACTTAATTGTATATTAAGTAGACATGTCATAAGAAATTGTGAGGATTGAGGAAGGATATACTTAATTATATATTAAGTAAAACATATCATTGAACTTTTAAACATGTAACTGGACAGTAAATGACAAGGTAATAAAAGGGGTTGTTACTTTCTTTAAATACATTCCAAGTATAAAAGGTTGTAGATTACTTTCGTTAATTACAATCCGTTGATAAAAGGTTGTTGATTACTTTTGTTAATTACAATCTAAGGAATAACATGTTATGACAATACGCTTATTAATGAACTTAAGATGGGTTAAGTTAAAATACTGGATTAATAAAGCGGAATAAAAGGATTTGTAGATTATTTTTGTCAATTACAATATTAGGGTAAAAGGTTTTAGATTAATTTCGTTAATTACAATCTAATAACTAACATGTTATGTCACTGGGCTTATTAATGAACTTAGAACATGATTGAGTTAAACTTATCTAATTAATAAGCTGATCTTGAAAGGGGTCTATTCTAATGAGATATAAGAGGGCTCAGGGAAAACCTAGTAACTTGAATAAAAGTGAATATGTGGATAATCAAGTTAATTAGCAATCTGATAAGATAAAGCAAGCGCTTGATTAAAAGATACATAGGGTCTAATAACATGTTTGTATGATGCACTTGGACTAATTTATGTTGAAAAAGAAGATTTTGATTAATGCCAACAAAAGAAGTTGCAATGGAAATCATGTCATTGAGATAAGGTTTCATATATATATATATATATATATATATATATATATATATATATATATATATGAAACCTTATCTCAACGACATGATTTCCATTGCAACTTCTTTTGTTGTCATTAATCAAAATCTTGTTGTCAACGTTCTCCCCCTTTTTGATTGATGACAACATATCTGATTTTCTCCCCCTGAATTTCTGCAATATTTTGTTATTTCACAACCTTATAAACTTACCATTTGATTCCTGCAACAAAATGTTAGCACGAATGTATGTTTGCACATATTTATCTCCCCTCCCCCCGAATATAAAGCTTCTCTGCAACATTTTGCTAGTGCATACGTAAAATACTTACCATTTGTTTCCCTATAACAAAATGTTATTGTATAATGTGTATATATTTCATAATTTTTCTCCCCCTTTGTCATCGATTAAAAAGAATATGTAACATGATAAAGCAATAATAAAGAACAAATAAGAGAAAACAAGCATATATGGTTTTCAAAGAGCATACGAGACTATTTATTATACGTCCATAGAGATACCGAAATAGCCAGTTCATTGTTGTGGTGTACTTACAAAAAATATGATGTATATACTTTGGTACCCACTTATTTCGTTTTGGTCCAGGGGTTAGATGAAAGGTAACCATACCCAAGAGGATTTAGTTGAACCTTTAAAGATAAAATTTTCTTTATTAACTACTAAATCAAAATAATCATCAATATATTTTTCTCTGTTTTTCCAATTTATAGGAACCCAAATAGTAAATAACTTTTATTGATATTTCTTTTCGTACTTCTAGATTTATTATGAAGATCTTTAGTCATAGAAGTATTCAAATTTCAGGAATGATTGGATCTTAGATGTGCATAGGTTTTATTATAACCTAAACCACTTTTGTCATGTAAAGGTCGAGATCTAGATAAGATCATATTCAAATCATTTTGACCTTTATTAAATTTCGCAAACTTATTTGTACATTTTTCAAATTTGATTCCACAGTCACGATTAATATTTTCAAAAGAATCTTCGTTATCAATACCCTTATTTAATTCAGAATTCTACCTTTTTACAGTACTATTCTCATTTTCGAGATGATTAATTTGAGTAACAGAATTATCTAATGATGATTGTAATTTTTCAACATTTTCTTTTGATTGAGAAATTGCTTTTTGCAAAATATTATTATTAACTTTTAAAATCTCATATTCTTTAGATAATTCTAAATTCTTTTTTGTTAAAGCCTCATTCTCTTTTTCAAAATAAAAAAATTAAAGAACTAAAATTATTTAAAGAAGCTTCTAATGATGTATTTTTATTTCGAAGACAATCAATTTCCTTTAAAAGAACATTGTTTTTATCTTCAAGTCGCTCATTTTCTTTCTGAAGGAAATCTTTTTGAAAAACAAGCTCTTCTAAGGATTTTCAAAATATTTGGTTTGTTTTACAAAAAAATTGTTTTCTTCTTTTAGTTTGGAATTTTCTTGCTCACAATTTTTTGACTTAGCTAAAGTGACTGTATTGAGTTTACCCAAAGTTTTAAAATCTTTCAATAATTTTTCATGGTCTAACAAAAGATCTTTATATAATGAATCTAGACATACCGACTGTGATCTGACTTTAGCCATGAGACATTTGCTTTCTTGCTCTCCTGATTTAGCTTTGTTATTCTTCCACTTTCTAATTCCTTGACTAGACTTCTTTATTGCCATTTGTTCTGGGATGTTGTCACGATCTCTAGAACACCAGGCTCTGATACCAATTGAAAAGTTGGTGTGTACGACTTAAGCAGGATCTATATGGATATAGCGGAAATGTAGATGATATACTAACTAGCTAATATACAATAGTTATGCAGATAATTAAGAACTGATATGATATATCACAAGTAGATAAAAGCAATAAGTAAAGTAAAGTGACACCAGGAATTTTATACTAGTTTGGACTTCCCGTCCTACGTCCAGTCCCGAAGCTCCTCTTCGGAATTTCATCGATTGAAAAGTAATTAAAACATAATAAGGACAAAGTAATCGAATAAATATAAGCCATGGAATCAAAATAAAACATAGTTATTACATGCATAATATTTTAACACAACTAAAAACATAAAGTTCCCTACCATAAGTTTTTATACAACCAAAAGCAAACAAAACGTACATTATCAAGTTCAGAAAACTAAAACATACTTAAGATAAACGACACACATATAGTACTACTAAGTTAGATTTCATCGGATTCAGTACTTTCAGAAGAGGTCTAGTTGATAGGAGATATAGGTCATTTTTCCGGATCCGTTACATGGCCAGTAGCCGCAAGAGAACATGAAATTGATTTCCACATCCTTCGAAGAAAATCCTTGATTTTGTCAAACTTTTTATCCATTTTCTTGTCCATTCTTTTAAGCTGTACTTCTAAAAGGAGTTGGTTGAGCGTAACTACATCAAGTGCTTGTCTTGACGTTTGAGACAGTTCTGTTAGTTGGACATCTTCGTTATTAGCATGAGCAGTACTTGATTATGATTGATCCAAAATTCTCTTTTTCCAACTTTCTAAACTCATGATACGAATGGTTGGAGGGGGCATATGCATTTGCTTCAAATTCTTTTTATCCAAGATTTTTATTTTAATTGCCTCAGAATCTGATTTAGGAATTTTTGCACTTTCAAAAACTCTCATTAATTATTCGCCATAGTGAAAATATATAGTCATTCCCTATGTGTAGAGAAGGAGATGATCCATACTAGTCTGCATCAAGATCATGTGTTCTAGATCACAGTAGAATTGTTCGCGTGAGAACATAGTGATGAATTCTTGCATTAGATCGTAACCCTTTGGTTCGAGATCCATCCGAGTCATCAACAATAAAGAGATGACTTACTTCATCTCTTACCCTAAATTCACAATTTAATTCGGTTAAAGTTATCCCATCCGTAGGTGAGTTTAAAACCTGACAGAGTCTTTCAATAGAAATGAAGATAGGTTGTCCACAAACAATACTCCAAACACAATTTTGTGAATTAGTGGGATTTTGATGATCCAAATTCATATTAGCCAAAAATAGCTTTATCATGGTGACATTGATTTTGATACTGTTTTGAGAATAATCTAAGAGTGATTCAAGTCTACCTTGATGAGCTAGTTGTTATAACCCATAGAAATTGAAGTCTTCAAATTTTTCAAAAGGCTCCGGGATGAATTTAAATTTGATAAAAGCTTCCGCCTTTGCTTAGCTAGGTCATTCCATAGCCATTGATCATTAGATGGTTCTACTGGCTTCTTTGATCTTGCTCTTGAAGATGATCCAACATCTCTTTGACGTTTAGGAGGAGCCATGAGAAGATTCGGAGTTTCTGGGGATCTTAGAAGTCTTTAGATAAGTTGAGAAATGAGAAATAAAAAGGGAAGTAGGGTAAAAAGAGACCACATATAGCAGGAACCCAGTTTTCGGGTTTCCCTTTACCAGTCCACTAGTTAATATTCGACCAGTCGACTGGTTAATATTCGACCCGTCAACTAGTTGCTAGTAATATGAACAGCATCCTTTTATTTTTATTTTTGAGTTAATTCTTTGAATACTTATCTTATGTATGGATCTTAAATGTATTAGTTTGATAAGAAATATATATATTTTTATTATGTAAGATGGTTACAATGCCAATACGGACAAAACATTGGAAATTTTGCATTATTGTTCAATGCAAGTCTTATTAAGCCAAAAGTAATACTTCTATGATTCGTTCATTATTCTTCTGATGAGGCTGATTTTCGTGGAGTCTTAGAACCAGCTCCCTCATTTTGTTGATAGTTTTTTTCCCATAAGTTTGGACTCGCCTTCTTTTTTTTGTCGGTTTTCTTCCATGGACTCCATAAAGTAGTGGGTCTTCTTAATGTTTCAGGAGTCGTAGAAAGAGGATAATGCGTTGGCTCTGGGACAGCTGATCTTCCACAAATTCGAAGTGCTATGGTTTCTAGGAAAGTTAATTTGTCTGAGGTTTGCTTTTGCTCAAAGTACAGTTTTCTTTGTAATTTTAATGGTTCATGTTGATAATGTTGTATATCATCAATTTTGTCTCTTGTTGATTGAGACACCAGAGCTTCTTTTCTTGGCATCCGAAGTGTATCCGGTTCGATACTCTTGCCACCGAAGAGTTGGTTCTTTGTTTGGAGTAGGGGACATGATGATATTAATTGAATCGGATGAAGTTTTCTCAGAAAACTTAGTTAGTGTTGATGGGAACATTCTTTCTTTGACATGATATAAGAAGGTTTTTGGTTATCGTTTTCTTATTTGTTTTAAAGCAAAAACACTTTTCTCTAGAATTTATACAAGAGTATATACTAAATATAGTATACCAAATGAATGACAAAGCTAGTATTAACCATTCCTTTAAAACCGAAATAAATTTGCTAAAAACTAGGTATTATATGTTTAATGAATGGTTTGTACTTTAGATAATATGCTAAAATATAGTACGTCTATTTTAGTTAAGCAACAGCTATATTAAGTAACTATATGTATGAAGAAGATCATTTTTAGAAGTATATGTTTAACTAAAGAGTAACTTATAGAAATGAGAGAGTATTAAAGAACTCCTTTTAGTTCTAGCTAGTCGCTAACATAGATTTTTGTGGTACGTGCAAAAAAATAGAATTTAAAAAGGTACCCACTTCCTCCGTTATGGTCCTAAGGGTTAAATCTTAGGAAGCCAAACCCAAGAGGGTTCAGGATCCCTTTTTAAAATGTAATCAATATTATTATGAACAGAATCTAAAAAATTCTTAATATATTTATTTGTGATAAGAACATTTTTTATTTTCGGAACCCATATACTAATATTTCCCGAATAGTTTTTGTAACACCCCAAATTTTCTGAGAATATTAAAATTAATAAATTCAAGAATACTTAATTTTTAGAAGAAGAATTAAGTGAAATGGGTTGCGCTGTTACGTTCTTCTCAAAATTTTGGTCAAGATAGACATTTGGTTTGCATAAAACGGATACCTTATGAAGAAGTTATTAAGCCTTGAAGTTTGTATGCACACGAGAAATATATATATATATATATATACACATATAAAAAATAAATAAATATGCAAAATAGTTCAAAACAGCGAATCGGGAGGGGGAATAACCGAACCGGCCCATTTTTGAGGTTGACCCAAGCCCCCCTGGGTCGACTAGGAGTTGATTCAGGGTGTTCGGCTGTCAACCCGTGGGCCGATTCGCTCTAAGGCAGATGTGGCATCTGATAGATTCTGATGGACTCCTTGCTGAGTCATTAGGGCTGATGTGGCTATTCTATCTTGTCTGAATGGCTTTGATTTGCTCTAGGTTAATCTGACGGTTCCTATTAAATCAAACTTCTATATAAGCAACCTAAATCTAAACCCTAAGCCACACAAAAATATTCCTAGAGCCGTCATGCCGTCAATGGTGAACCTAGAATTGTCGTCATCTCTTTCAACTCAAAGGCAAAATAGAAGCTACATCAAAATCAAATCAAAACTAATCTAATTCAACTAAGAGAATTCAACGATCTACATCAAAGGCGAGCAATTCAGTTTCAGAATACAGATCCCTGAAATCAAGTTTATCCTTTTGATTGTAAGTGTAGTTATCTTTCAGAAGTGAATAAATTAAAGACATGATTTGTAATGAATTGTAAAATAGAATTGTATTAAGTTGTATGTGATGCTGATTCATGTTTATTCATGTCTATTCTATCATATATGCCTATGAACTATTGTGGTCTATCGAACCTATCATGTTATGTGGAAATTGGTGAGTAAACCTATGGTTTTGTATAGGAATTTGGGAATGAAATTATCATATGTAAATTTGGTGATATTATGATACATACAAGTTTTAGGCTAAGTCATGTCATTTATGCCAAATTGTTTAGAGCCATTATGCATACATGTTTAGATCTACGACCTTATGTGTTTAGATCTACAACTTTATATGTTAGATCCATATGCCTTTATGACAGATCTAATTTTCAAGTTCACCACTACATGCCAAGTTTAACTTGTATAGTTATATGTAAATTCATATGCTTGTGGTTCATGTTGCATAGATCAAATTTGCAAGTTCATAGTTAAAAGTATATTGTTCTATGCCAAATCCATGTGACATATGTGTAGTTAGATCCATACTTTTGTATGATGTTGGAATGTTGCAAAGTTCCTCTTTTCCCCTTTTTGTTTTATAAGTTAGGCTAAAATATCGAGCCTAACATTCTATGTAATTTTGCGAACGTACAATGGGGGTAACGTTGGGGAAAACATGAAATTACATGTAATTGGCATGTTTGACACATAAGCATGATAAGTGGAATGAAAATGGTATAATCTATATACCTAAAATTTTGAACGTGATTTAGAAGGAAAGTGGGCCATGACAATAATTAATTTATAATTTGCATATAAATATGTAGGATAAACATGAAAAATTACATGGCATAGATTGGTTCATGAAATGGTATATTTAGTATACCATTAATTGTGAGCATAATTAAAAGGATAATTATGACATAATTAAATTGGGAATAATTTACATATGGAATTTGTCATAAATAAGAAATATGTAAATTTAGAAAAGACGAATATGCCTAACCCGAGGTTAGACTGAGTTGTGGTGTAAAACTGCCCGGAACCGACCGACGCATCTAGTGACCACAACAATACCTGTCTAATGTGGGTGGTTAGTGCATTGAGCCCAAAAAGGACCCGAGGTTAGACTGATTTGTAGTGTAAAACTGCCCAGAACCGACCGACACATCTAGTGACCACAACAATACCAGTCTAATGTGAGTGGTTGGTGCTTTAATAAAGCTAAGTCAAGATTGGTGGGGTTAAGTCAATTAAGGAAACACTTAACCAATTCAACATGTTAACTAAACTGATGGGTGAGGTTAAGTAAATTTAGAACACTTAACCGTTATAACATATTAATTAGACAAGTGGGTGAGGTTAAGTAAATTTAGAACACTTAACCGTTATAACATGTTAATTAGACAAGTGAGTGAGGTTAAGTAAATTTGGAACACTTAACCTTTATAACATGTTAATTAGACCAAGTGGGTGAGGTTAAGTAAATTTAGAACACTTAACCTTTATAACATGTTAATTAGACAAGTGGGTGAGGTTAAGTAAATTTAGAAACACTTAACCAATATAACTTGATTTATGGAAAGGTTAAGTTAAAATAAGAGGGCAACGCTTAACCAATATAACTTGATTCGTAGTAGGGTTAAGTTAACACAAGAAGGCAACACTTAACCAAAGTAACATGACACGTAGGTGGATTAAGCTAACTTGAATTGATTGATGACACTTAACCAATACAACAAGATGAATACGTGGGGTTAAGTTAACAAGAAACACTTGACCAATATAACTTGATGAACGAACGGGGTTAAGTTAATAGGAAACACTTAACCGATCCAACATGATAAGTAAGGAGGGTCAAGTTAATAAGAAACGCTTAACCAACATGACATGATGAATGAGTGGGTTAAGTTAACATGAACGGACAACACTTAACCAATATGACGTAATGTGCGGGAGGGTTAAGTACATATCGGGTTGGTGGGTAATATTAGTAAATATAGGCCCACAAAACTTAACCGTTAAATAAACATGCTTGAATCAGTAGAAGAGTTAAGTACATATTGGGCTGGTGGGTAATATTAGTAAATATAGGCCCACAAGACTTAACCATTAAATAAACATGCTTGAATCAGTGGGAGGGTTAAGTACATATCGGGTTGGTGGGTAATATTGGTAAATATAGGCCCACAAACTTAACCATTAAATAAGCATGCTTGAATCAATGGGAGGGTTAAGTACATCTCGTATAGGTGGGTAATATCAGTACATATAGGCCCACAAACTTAACCGTTATATGAACATGCTTGAAGCGATGGGAGGGTTAAGTACATCTCGTGTAGGTGGGTAATATTAGTACATATAGGCCCACAAAACTTAACCGTTTATTAAAAATGCTTGAATCGATGGGAGTTAAGTACATATCGGGTTGGTGGGTAATATTAGTAAATATAGGCCCACAAACTTAACCAATAGGAAACCCTAGTAACGGAGACCCATTTCAGCAGTAACCCACATGGATGTATCACGGTACCCTGAACTAGGCAGGGTGGGGCACGATTACTGGGCTGATTATAAGTGGTCAAAGCAGCGGCAGAGGGTACGTCAGAGAAGGTTCCGACGGTTTACGGGCGTGCACGTACTCCAGAGTGGGAAAAAGCAGGCACTGGGTACCAGTGTTATACACTGTGTATCTTGAATCGTGTCGGGTCGCTATCATAAGGATTGATACACCTTATGGTGGGACCATCACAGGGTATCTACACGCAAGAGAGGGCCGATTGACACAGACACATGGAACATGAATACAAGTAGGGAGCCGATCGATAGGGTAGTAAGGTACATCTGACATGTTCATGGCAATTAGGCCGATTGAGGTGGAATCCTCACGATAGATGTACACCTGAAGGCTACCACAATTACGGGGGTTGGAATCACGATTATCATTTTATATAGATTACTAGTTGGGACACTAGTTAGGTGGTGCAGAGATAAATATAGAAATCAGATTAATAGAGTAGTAGTGAAGCAGAGAAAACGTAGAAGCGCGTTCAGTTCACTTTGCACTTATCTTGTCTTTAATTACCTTGTTTTTATGGTATTGTCCTATTTTCAGTTTACTCATGTCATGATCCTTTATCTTGTTTGCATGCTGAAAGATCACTGAACTTACCAGACTTATGTCTGACCTAGTTTGTTTTTCGCCTCTTTTCTTCCGTTCCCCCCGGTAGTCAGGGAGGGAATAGCTCAGCCTAACTTGGACCTCATCTCTTTCCAAGCTTGAAGATTAGTTGGTGTATCGCTTTGGACTCTCTCTCTCTTCCACTGTTATGGATGGTTCATGCTTTATTAGGGAATATCATTGTTTTTATGCTTCTTTTATTCTTGGAAGTTTTTAAATCAAGACAGAAGTTCTATGTATTACATTTAAGTACGATTGAGGAAATTGTTGTAAAAGCTTGACTGAATTAAGTTGTTTATAAAATGACTTTATTTTCCACTGCTTTATTTGTCTGTCTTGTAATTTATCTGCATCTTTTACCTATAATGTTCCACCGAAGTTAAGGCATTCCCTCTATGAGTGACCTTAATGGAGGAAGGGTGTTTCAGTTTTTCTTAGTAGACATATTTTATTTACTACTAAAGATTTCTGGTTTAATATTAGAATTTTTAGAACTGGATTTCCTTTTTGATTTAACTTTTTGATGATATCCTAGTCCTTTTGTACTAAAAACCGGTTGAGAATTTTCTAATATTTTAGAAATTCTCTCTACCTTTGTTAAAATTGTAAACATTTTTAGAAATGCTTTCTAACTTAATTTTTAAACTAGAATTTTCTAAATCTATAATTTTAACTTTAGTATTTAAATTATGATTTTCAGAAGCTAATAAATCATTTTTATTCTTTTGAGTCTCGATTTCTTGATTCAACATGAGACTTTGCAACCAAAAGAGATTCTTGTAGTTTTCTAATCTCATCTTCTAAAATTTCTTTTTCGTCTTTTAAAAGATCTCTCTCAAATTCTGCTTTCTTTTTATCTTCATTAGCTTGTTTAAACTTTTGTTTAGACATTTTCCTAGATTCTAGAATTTAAGTATTAATTTCTACTAATTCATCAAAAGTAAAATCACTTACGTCGTTATCCTTAGCCATGAAGCATACGTTTGTTTGCTCACTGTCACTATCGGTGTCACTTTCAGAAGATGAATCCTAGTTATCCCAAGTGACTGAAAAAGCTCATCTTTTTTATTATTCCTTTTTATGATTTTCTTCGATTCTGGACAATTCTTTTGATAATGTCCGGTCTTGTGACAATTAAAGCATTCTACCAGTGCTGGATTAGACTCTTTTGATGAATTCTTTTTCGCATTCTTGTTTTGGCCTTTTCTGTATTTTAGAAACTTTCAAAAATTCTTTGCTACAAAAGCAATATCGTCTTCATCTAAATCTGAATCTTCTTTCTTAGCATGAAAAGCTAAAATTTATTGTCTTGTATATGTGCTTTCTTTACCTGCAAGTTTACTTCATAGGACATGAGATTACCAATTAACTCTTCAGGTTTCATGGCAGAGAGATCATTAGCTTCTTCGATAGCTAATGTAACACCCCGTAAATTAAAATATTAAAGTTAACAAATTAAAGAATACTTAATTTCAAATGTGAGAATCAAGGGAAACGGGTTACGCCATTACGTTCGTCTCGGAATTCTAGTTGAGATAGAGTCCGAGTTTGCGTAAATTGGACTTCGTATGAAGAAGTTATGGCTGCCAGAAGTTTCCAGAAATTCAAATTTAAATTCAAAAACGAATTCAGACTCAGTACTGGGCAGGGTAGGAAAATTCCCGCCCAAGGCCAGGTCGACCTGGGGGTCGACCTTAGTGTCGACCTCCCCCTATACAGGTCGACCTTAGTGTCGACCTGCCCACCCCCCCCTTGGGCAGATCTGAGGGATGATGATTTTGTGACTCATTGATGAGCCAATAGGGCTGAGGTGTCACCCTATCTTGGCTGGATGGTTTTGATTGATTCTAGGTTGATCGGATGGCCTAAATTAATCCTAAATTCTATATAAACACATGTAGACTCAAACCCTAAAACCAAATAAAAATTAGAACCATGGCCATCATGTTTTCACCTTGCAATCTAGAGTAGCCGCCACCAACTAGAGGGAAAGTGAAGCTAATCAACTCAATTCAACTCAAATTTATAACAACAACAACGAATTTGTTTACTTCAAAGCGGGCTAAATCAATTTCAGAACTCAGATTCCAGAACTCAAGACCTTCTTTAAGTTGTGAGTTCAATATCTTTAATAAGATAATTAATAAGTTAATTGGGTTGAGTTATAAATTGGGTTATATGGCTATGTTTTTGAGACATTAGAAAAATGGGATATTTTGTGAATATATGCTAGTTGTTCATAATGATAGTTTTATTGTGGATCCCTTTTCATATGCCAAATCACCTATGTTAAACTTGATTCACGTTTGATATCATTTTATATGCAAGTTTGGGTGTAGATTATATGCTAGTTTCTACATGAATTGTACACAAGTTTACATGTGAATCAAATAAAGTGACTATATGCAAGTTTAGGTAGAAATTGGATTCACATATATGCAAGTTTACACCTTTAGATTTAGATCTATGATGTACATAGTTTTATGCAAGTTTATGACCATGGCCTAAAACTATATTATATATATGCAAGTTTACACCTTTGGATTTAGATCCACGATATACATAGTTTTATGCAAATTTGTGACTATGGCCTATGCAAGTTTTGGATGAAAACTATATTATATATATGCAAGTTCACACCTTTAGGCCTATGTTTAGATTCATGACAATAACAAGTTTATGCAAGTTATGTTGTAATCCTTATTTGCAAGATTAGATCCATTTTGTGTGTTATGCAAATTTGTGATGTTTCTTCCCTTTTATGTGTTAGACTAATTGCTAGTCTAATATACATATATGTCATGATAAACGAACGAACAACGTGGGGACGATGGGGGTAATATTGAATATACACATATTGAGAATTGGCATAATGGCCTTGAAAAAGGCATATAATCAAATTAAGACATTAATTGGAAAAAATGACATTTATGGACATAATTGAGACAATTATGGACATAAGTATATTTGGAATTTATTTACAAATTTTGAATAGGGATATTAATCCACTTTGGGATTAAATAAAGATGTGTAATAATAAACTGCCTAAGACACGAGGTTAGACTCGTTTGTGGTGTAAGACTGCCCGGACCCGCCCGGCAAATCCAGCAACGACAAATGTCAGTCTAATGTGAGAGGTCGAAGGCATGAATTAAATGCATAACAGTTGTAAAGAGACGAGGTTAGGCTCGTTTGTGGTGTAAGGCTGCCCGGACCCATCCGGCAAATCCAGCTGCCACAAATGCCAGTCTAATGTGGGAGGTCTTTACAAGGTTACAGTGTTAATGAATTAAGAAACATTTAACCAGATAAACATGTGGTGGGACATGATGGGGTTAAGTGGGTGCCTTGGGTGGCATGTGAAATCAAGTGGGTGCCTTGGGTGGCATGTGAAATACGATTAGATGCACTTAACCAAGATTGAAACATGTAAGAAGACATGGATAAGAATGGGGTTAAGTGGGGAAAAACCTTAAAGGGGACCAAGCATAGGTGGAAAGCTTGTGTCATGCATGGGGGCCTTTTTCAAACCAGTAACCCATTAAGTATTTTTGTGGGCTCGACCCAAGTCGAGGACGGGACACGCGTACTGGGTTTGATTGTAAGAGGTCAAAACGGGTTAGCGATGGCAATGCAAGTCCAACGGGGTCATATGCGTGTGTGGGCCCGGGCTGGTAGGTAAGACGTTGTTGCATCGTGTAGATATAAGCCGTGCATTTGTGTGGTATCAGGTTGCCACTTTAGGGTGTGATACACCCCACTATGGGGCCAGCACGGGTATCTACGAGTTAGGGAGCCGATCGAATGGGGGTACTGGGTACACTTAGTGGAGATAGGGGCAGACGGCACCTATGAAGGCAGCCAGGGGTACACGAAACTACCATTATCATTATTGAGTTCTGTCGGCGGGATCAACGTTTAGGGGTTTGGTGTGGTGCAGTGTAGTAATTATCTTATAGTGATTAGGTGCGCCTTTAACGTTATCTTTGTTCATCTTATTTCCTTCGTTTGCTCTGTCATACCCATTGGTTCACAGTCATTTCCTTATTTTCCAGCTTATGCCTTGTCCTAGTTACTTATTGATTATATTGTTTAAGTTATTGCACTTGCCAGACTTTATGTCTGACCCCTTTGTTTCCACCTCTTTTCTTCCTCCCCCCCGCCCCAGTTGCTCAGGGTGGGACTAGTACTAGTGGAGCTTGATTTGGACAGCTTCATCTCTTTCTTTGGAAGTTGCTTGGATCGTTGAAGTAAAAGTTCAGCCTATCTTACTTATGGTTATTTTATGTGGGGTTATGTCTTTCATTTTATGTACTCTGATTTAGTAAAGATGGATATTATGTACTTGAGTCTAGTCTTTGATTTTTGATGATGTAATCAAACTTATTTGTTTACCGCTACAATGAATGAAGTTTTAAATTTTTAAGTACTGTTTTATATTTGTCTTGTTGTTAAGTTTCTGTTCTATACACACTTAAAGCGCTCCATAGAAGTTAATGCATTCCTTTTGTGAGTGACATTAATGGACATGGGGTGTCACACGTGGTATCAGAGCTGAAGGTTACCAGAACAGATAAGATATTTTGAAAAACTATTTTTCAAAAAGAATTTTATAAAGAAATACTTTCAAAAGTATGTTTTAAGGAGAATATATTCAAGAGAAAGGTTTATTTTAAAAACATAACCCCAAGAGCCATATATCTTTCTTTGGAATTCTTCGTTTGAATCTCTTCATTTTCTTTTCAGCATGTCTGGAATTCCCGAGATACCCAAAGGGATACCGATACCAGGATGGTTTAGAAGGTATCTGGAAGCTAGGGCCCGTGTCGCAGGCCCAGCAAATGCTCCTCCTCCTCTTCCCCGTGTTGACACTTTCGCAAATATATGCAAGGACTTTTGGGCAATGGGCGGGAAACCTTTTCACAGGTCGGAGATGTTTGTTGAAGCTCAAAATTGGCTAAAGGAGGTGGAAGAACTTTTTGGAATCTTTGAGGTAGAAGATGGAAGAAAGATCCAGTTAGTTGCCTGGTTAATGAAGGATGAGGCCTCTTTTTGGTGGGAGGTCACTAATGGAGAGCGTCCAGTTGATACATGGCCAGATTTCAGGCGTAGGATTGAGGCAAAGTTTCTCTCACGGGCTGAAGAGAATCTATACATGGAAAGGTTTTTGGCATTGAGGCAGGGGAATCTATCAGTGAAAGAATACGTCAACAAGTTCAATTAGTTGGAAAGATTTGGCTTGGACTTGGTGAATACACTCGAAAAGAAGGCCTTGAGATTTGTTAAGGGTTTGAATGAGCCGCTACATGGGTTAGCTATGACCTACATCCCTACGGGGGCCACCTTTGAGAGACTAGTTGACATGGCGCTTATGCATGAAGAGGAGAAAGGTGCCATTGCTAATAAGGCGCCTGAGAAGAAAGGGGATCAAAAGAAACCGCAACAGCAACAACAGAACAAGAAAGGTGGTAAAGACAACAATGGTAAGGGAAAGAAAAGATGCTTTAACTGTGGGACACCAGGCCATCTAAGCAAAGACTCTAGGAAGAAGAAGACTGGTTGTTTCCACCGTGGCGAGGCAGGACATCTGATTAAGGACTGCCCAAAGAAAAGGCAGAGGGCAGGGCCTACCTCTAGAGGGCAGATTCAGGCTCTCATGGCACCAGGGCAGTCAAGGGGGTAGGTCCAGGCTCTCGTGGTCCCATCGCTGCAAGAACGAGGTAGAGCGATTTCCGTTGAAAGTTTAGTCTATCTTTTCGATCATCCTGTTCGCACACTCTTTGATTCTGGCGCATCGTACTCTTTTATATCCACTGCTTTAGTTGAGACACTACACCTAAACACCAGTATAGTAGATGATCCATTAGTTGTTTCAAATCCAATTGGGGGCTCAGCCTATTTGTCGATGATTTGTTTGGATTTGGAAATTTCTATACTTAGCATTGGGTTTAGATGTGATGCTTATGTTTTGGGCTTCACGGGCTATGGGTTATTTTTGGGAATGGATTGGCTATCCAGTAATGGAGCCATCCTAGATTGTGAAAAGAGAGAGGTTGGGCTTATGATATACCCCTGGCAAGGGTAACGTTGTAGCTGATGCCCTAAGTAGAAAGAAGTTAACTTTAAGCCCTTAGTTTGTAGAGTGGAAGAGTTTGGAGTATATATCTTCCTTTGACTTCAGACCCTCTGTCGATTATGTACCCGGATTGTTGGCATCATTAGAGCTGCAACCTACACTTTTGGGTCAAGTTGGAGAGGCACAGCGAGACGACCCACAATTGGTTGAGATAGTAGGCAAGCTTATAAGAGGGGAGTCCTCAAGAAATCTGGATAGATATGCTATATATGAAAGAGGTCGGCTACGTAGAGATGGAAGACTTTGCGTACCACAAGACGAAAATTTGAAAAAGGCAACTCTTGAAGACTCACATCGCTCTAAGATGACCATACATCCCGGTGGTGATAAGATGTATAGGGATATGAAGCGAGTTTTCTTTTGGGCCGGAATGACAAAGGACGTGGCCGAGTTCGTTGCTAGATGCTTAGTGTGCCAGCAAGTCAAGGCGGAGCAAAAGAAGCCCGGAGGTTTGCTCCATCCCTTAGAGATTCCGCTTTGGAAATGGGAAAGTGTTTCCATGGATTTTGTAGATGGGTTACCAAGATCGAGGAAGGGTAATACGGGGATTTGGGTAATTGTAGACCGACTTACTAAAAGTGCCCATTTTATTCCCGTCAAAAGTAAAAGGACCGCCGCATGGTTAGCATCTATTTACCTTCGAGAGATAGTCCGTTTGCATGGCATACCCTCCAGCATTGTGAGCGATAGAGATCCTATTTTCACAAGCGAATTTTGGAAGAGCTTACAAGAGGCGGTTGGGACACAGTTATGCTTAAGTACCGCTTATCATCCTCAGACGGACGACCAGACCGAGAGGGTGAATCATATTCTAGAAGACCTTCTGAGGCTATGCATTGTAGACTTTGGAGGAACATGGGAAGAGCACCTTCCACTAGTAGAGTTTGCCTATAATAATAGTTTTCAAGCTAGCATTGGCATGGAACCTTTTGAGGCTCTTTATGGACGACTGTCCCGATCACCAACATGTTGGTGGGAATCCACGAATAAGGTTTTGCTTGGACCCGACATGATTAGGGAGACTTCGGAGAAGATAGACCTGATTCGACGGCGAATGGAGATGGCGCAGGTCCGACAGAAGTCATATGCTGATAAGAGACGAACCGATCTTGAGTTCAATGTTGGGGACATGGTTTTTATTAAGGTGTCACCGTTAAGAAACGTAGTCCGCTTTGGATCGGCAGGGAAGTTGGCACCAAGATTCGTAGGACCCTTTCCAATTACAGAAAGGATTGGGCAGATAGCGTACAGAGTAAAGTTACCAGAGAAGCTCAACGGAGCTCATGACGTGTTTCACGTTTCGCATTTGCGTAAGTGTTTACACGATACGGCGGAAGTAGTAGAGCCGAGCTCGCTCGAATAAGTGGAAGTAGAGCGCAATGCCACGATCAGACGAGTTCCTACGCGCATTCTCGGATCGGAGGTCAAAAAGCTTCGCAACAGGGAGGTCAAGTTGGTCAAAATGCAATGGGGATATGTTCAAAGAGACGCGACTTGGTAGACAGAAGAAAAGATGCGTACTTTGTACCCTTTCCTTTTTAGGGTATGTTTTAATTTCTCCTTTTTCTACCGCTTTGTTGATACTTGTCCTATCTTTTAGTATTATCATTTCTATGACATCTTCGATCTTTAGTTAGGAAGAAACCTATGGTTGAAACATGTGTTTGAGACATGTTATGTCTGATGGACGCAAATGGATGCAAGTGGTTGCTGGTGGTTGCTGGTGGATGCATATACACACACATTAGACACTAGATCGGCTCAACCACCTTCATGTTGCATATAAAAATGTGTGTGCATATTTAATTTAATGGATGTATAACGGTTGTGCTATCATATGGATGCTGCATTTTGATGAATGGTTGTGCACACATGTAGAAATAATGTGTATCGATAGGATTCTTTCGCATACGTAATGGACGCATGGCACTATCATGATTTGCATTAAGGAGGTCAATTGAATCAATAGACCGCATAATTTTGCATTAGATAAGGAAAATATACACACACTTCTTGCATATGTTCATACAACATTAGAAATTTTGTAAGGACAATGGATGTATGAGTTTGATGGTTGAGTAGATGGATGATTAGATGTTAGGATATGCATTCTCCTTAACTTGGAGATTTCGGGGGCGAAATCCTTTAAGGAGGGGAGAATGTAACACCCCGTAAATTTAAATATTAAAGTTAACAAATTAAAGAATACTTAATTTCAAATGTGAGAATCAAGGGAAACAGGTTACTCCATTGTGTTCGTCTCGGAATTCTGGTTGAGATAGGGTCTGAGTTTGCGTAAATTGGACTTCGTATGAAGAAGTTATGGCTGTAGGAAGTTTCCAGAAATTCAAATTTAAATTCAAAAACGAATTCAGACTCAGAACTGGGCAGGGCGGGAAATTTCCCGCCCAAGGCCAGGTCGACCTTAGTGTCGACCTCCCCCTATACCGGTCGACCTTAGTGTCAACCTGGGGGTCGACCTGCCCAACCCCCTCCCCCCGGCAGATTTGAGGGTTAACGATTTTGTGACTCGGTGCTGAGTTATTAGGACTGAGGTGTCACCCTATCTTGGCTGGATGGTTTTGATTGATTCTAGGTTGATCGGATGGCCTAAATTAATCCTAAATTCTATATAAACACATGTAGACTCAAACATTAAAACCAAATAAAAATTAGAACCATGGCCGTCGTGCTATCACCTTGCAGTCTAGAGTAGCCGCCACCAACTAGAGGGGAAGTGAAGCAAATCAACTCAATTCAACTCAAATTTATAACAACAACAACGAATTTGTCTACTTCAAAGGCGAGCTAAATCAATTTCAGAACTCAGATTCCAGAACACAAGACCTTCTTTGAGTTGTGAGTTCAATATCTTTAATAAGATAATTAATAAGTTAATTGGGTTGAGTTATAAATTGGGTTATATAGCTATGTTTGTGAGACATTGAAAAAATGGGATATTTTGTGAATATATGCTAGTTGTTCATAATGATAGTTTTGTTGTGGATCCCTTTTCATATGCCAAATCACCTATGTTAAACTCGATTCACGTTTGATATCATTTTATATGCAAGTTTGGGTGTAGATTATATGCTAGTTTCTATTTGAATTGTACACAAGTTTACATGTGAATCAAATAAAATGACTATATGCAAGTTTAGGTAGAAATTGGATTCACATATATGCAAGTTTACACCTTTAGATTTAGATCTATGATATACATAGTTTTATGCAAGTTTATGACTATGGCCTAAAACAATATTAAATATATGCAAGTTTACACCTTTGGATTTAGATCTACGATGTACATAGTTTTATGCAAGTTTGTGACTATGACCTATGCAAGTTTTGGATGAAAACGATATTATATATATATATATATATATATGAAAGTTCACACCTTTAGGCCTATGTTTAGATTCATGACAATAACAAGTTTATGCAAGTTATGTTGTAATCCTTATTTGCAAGATTAGATCCATTTTGTGTGTTATGCAAATTTGCGGTGTTTCTTCCCTTTTATGTGTTAGACTAATTGCTAGTCTAATATACATATATGTCATGATAAACGAACGAACAACGTGGGGACGATGGGGGTAATATTGAATATACACATATTGAGAATTGGCATAATGGCCTTGAAAAAGGCATATAATTAAATTAAGACATTAATTGGAAAAATTGGCATTTATGGACATAATTGAGACAATTATGGACATAAGTATATTTGGAATTTATTTACAAATTTTGAATAGGGATATTTATCCACTTTGGGTTAAATAAAGATGTGTAATAATAAACCGCCTAAGACACGAGGTTAGACTCGTTTGTGGTGTAAGACTGCCCGGACCCGCCCGGCAAATCCAGCAGCGACAAATGCCAGTCTAATGTGAGAGGTCGAAGGCATGAATTAAATGCATAACAGTTGTAAAGACACGAGGTTAGGCTCGTTTGTGGTGTAAGACTGCCCGGACCCGCCCGGCAAATCCAACTGCCACAAATGCCAGTCTAATGTGGGAGGTCTTTACAAGGTTACGGTGTTAATGAATTAAGAAACACTTAACCAGATAAACATGTGGTGGGACATGAGGGGGTTAAATGGGTGCCTTGGGTGGCATGTGAAATCAAATGGGTGCCTTGGGTGGCATGTGAAATATAATTAGATGCACTTAACCAAGATTAAAACATGTAAGAAGACATGGAAAAGAATGGGGTTAAGTGGGGAAAAACCTTAGAGGGGACCAAGCATAGGTGGAAAGCTTGTGTCATGCATGGGGGCCCTTTTCAAACCAGTAACCCATTAAGTATCTTTGTGGGCTCGACCCAAGTCGAGGACGGGACACGCGTACTGGGTTTGATTGTAAGAGGTCAAAACGGGTTAGCGGTGGCAACGCAAGTCCAACGGGGACATATGCGTGTGTGGGCCCGGGCTGGTAGGTAAGACGTTTTTGCATCGTGTAGATATAAGTTGTGCATTTTGGTGGTATCGGGTTGCCACTTTGGGGAGTGATACACCCCACTGTGGGGCCAGCACGGGTATCTACGAGTTAGGGAGCCGATCGAATGGGGGTAGTGGGTACACCTAGTGGAGATAGGGGCAGACGACACCTATGAAGGCAGTTAGGGGTACACGAAACTACCATTATCATTATTGAGTTTTGTAGGCGGGATCAACTTTTAGGGTGTTTGTTGTGGTGCAGTGTAGTAATTATCTTATAGTGATTAGGTGCGCCTTTAATGTTATCTTTGTTCATCTTATTTCCTTTGTTTGCTCTGTCAAACCCATTGGTTCACAGTCATTTCCTTATTTTCCGGCTTATGCCTTGTCCTAGTTACTTAATGATTATATTGTTAAAGTTATTGCACTCGCCAGATTTTATGTCTGACCCCTTTGTTTCCACCTCTTTTCTTCCCCCCCCCTCCCCCACCAGGTGCTCAGGGTGGGACTAGTACTAGTGGAGCTTGATTTGGACAACTTCATCTCTTTCTTTGGAAGTTGCTTGGATCGCTGAAGTAAAAGTTCAGCCTATCTTACTTATGGATATTTTATGTGGGGTTATGTCTTTCATTTTATGTACTCTGATTTAGTCAAGTTGGATATTATGTACTTGACTCTAGTCTTTGGTTTTTGATGATGTAATCAAACTTATTTGTTTACTGCTGCAATGAATGAAGTTTTAAATTTTTAAGTACTGTTCTATATCTGTCTTGTTGTTAAGTTTCTGTTCTATACACACTTAAAGCGCTCCATAGAAGTTAATGCATTCCTTTTGTGAGTGACATTAATGGACATGGGGTGTCACAGCTAACACTTTTATTTCCCATTCATCCATTAAAGAGTTTAAATTTTTTGAAATTATATCAAAATCGCAATACTTTTCTCCTAATCCTAACAAAGAGTGATAAATCTTTTAGAAACGTGAATACATATCATGTATGGATTCGTTTCGTTCATCTTAAAATTTTGAAATTGATTCTTAAGCATTGATATCTTGCTTTGTTTAACCTTATTAGTTCCTTCATGAGTAATTTTGAGTGTTCTCTAGATTTCATATACTATGTTGCACATACAAATCTGGTTAATCTCGTTTCTACCTAAAGCACAATGTAACATATTCATGGCTTTAGCATTGGCGGTAGCCTCTACCTTTTCATTTATGGACCATTCAATGTATAGAGTAGTAGGTTGTGTGTACTCTTTTTGTGTAATATTCCGTGCATCAAAACTATTTTCTTGTATATATATATATATATATCCTCATTCGTATAGCCCAATAGCTATAGTTCATGCCATTAAAGAAGGGTGGTCTGGCAGTTGATTGGCCTTTAGTATATCCTGTATTATTGCTAGCACTAGTGTTATTATCCATATTGAATATGCATCAAATAACGATTTTACTATTAAATGATGGCCTTGCTCTGATAAGGCTTTGATTAATGCCAACAAAAGAAGTTGCAATGGAAATCATATCATAGAGATAAGGTTTCATATATATATATATATATATATATATTGGCTACTTTATTGCAAAACCAATTATAAGCTTTGTATATATGCCTCATCAAAACCTCGTGTCCCCCATACTGGGTACCACACAAGGAAAAGTAGTACATAAATACACCATATATTAACAATACAATCAACGTCCAAAAACATCACAAAGAAAACCATCAAAACATATACAATAACAATCTCTTCGCTCAACGTCACCACAACTCCAAACTATATCAAAAAAAAATTAACTTCATCAGCTTGTGTCTTTTAATTCAACTCCCTATCTTATCAGAAAATTGACATTAAACTCTGTTCTCTTTGATTTGCTTCCATTGTTATTGATTAAATAGAAAATCTCTCTTTTAATCATCGTCACTTTCACTTCCTTAGAAATCCTCTTGTTACTGAATTGTCATGAATTCCTCTCTAACCAAATATGGTATATCGCACTAGTAAATGCTGCACAAGCTATGTCTCGCAATTGATCTTTGTTTTTAAATCTCTGCAATATTTTCCTTGCTTCCTCCTCAAGAGTGCCACTTGAACCAGATGTAAACCCCATTTTCTGAAGAAAAAAACACCATACAAACTTTGAGTACTCACAAGAAAAAAATAGATGACTTACAGTTTCCTCTTCTCTATTGCAAAGGATACAAAAGTTTTCCTCAACAATACCAAATCTTTTCAAACGGTCTTTAGTCCCAAGCCTATCATTGAAAGCTAAAAATGCAATCACTGACATTCTGTTAGCATTAGTATTATGCCAAATTACATTATATAAAATGTTCTTCTGCTGCCTTTGTTAAAAGTATTGCCAAGCTTTATGAAAAGAGAAATCTCCACCATCTGTCCATTCATAACAATCAGAATTAGAATTTGTTCTAATCTTCACACTATTAATCTCAATTTGAAACTCCTTCATAGCATTATGTAGAGATCCATCAATTCTCCCATTATGAATAATGCATGAAACCATTTCATTATTTCTCCCAAGAATCTGGAACCTTGAAATCCCAATGATATCTACCAAGCATTTACTATTAATCCAAGGCTCAAACCACAAATAAGTTTTAGAACCAGAAACAATAGCCTTATTAAATAACTGCCTGCCTGTATTTCTCAATCTCAACAAACTTTTCCACGTACTCAAAGAATTATTATCAACTTTTAAATTCCAAAAATGTTTACAGTCACAATATCTTTTCTTCATCCATTCACTCCACAAAGATGACGGAGATAAAAATTTCCACATTAGTTTAATCCCTGCTGCTTTTTTCAAATCTGAAAATGATTTAAAACCAACTCCACCTTCATCCTTTGGAAAACACAATTTTAACCAATTGATTTTATGTGAAGAAGACCCCCAGACAAAGTCAGCACACATCATATGTAACTTGTCTATTAAATGTTCAGGAAGTTGATATATGAATAGCCAATACAAAACAGTAGGGGTAATGGCAGATTTGATCAATTCAGCTCGACCAGCAAAGCTCAAAAAATTAACATCCCAACTTTAAATTTTGCACTGAACTTTATTAAGCAAAGCCTGACAATCATTATAATGTATATAACTGGAGGAAATAGGAACTCCGAAATACTTTACTGGTAACTGTCCTGTTTGAATTCCCAATATAGACTTAACTTCATCAATTTTTTTGGCATGTGAGCTAAAAAATAATTTTCTTTTCATCTGACTTATAGTCAACCCACTATACTTTCTAAGTTTGTCAAAAATTCTCTTTAATGCTGATGCACATGTAGGTAAACTTCTCCTAAATATCATTAAATCATCAGCATACAAAAGATGAGATACCATAGGTTCAAATCTGAAAACTGGAATAAACCTATTCTGACAAACTTCAACATTCATACTATATGTAAAATATTCCATAGCTATCGAAAACAAATATGGTGGTAGTGGGTCCCCCTGCCTTAATCCTCTGTTAGAGTATATGAAAACAGTGGGCACTCCTTGAATCAGTATTGAAAAGGTATGAGAAGATATATATGTATATATAATGTTAATGAAATGGACAGGAAACACCATTTTTAACATAATATTACATATAAATTCCCTATCCATCATATCATAAGCCTTATGTATATCTACCTTTACACAAAATTTACTCACGCTTGGTTTTTTAAAATCCCTTAAAAGTTCATGTGCCATGAGTATGTTGTCTCCAATAAATCTAGAAGGAATAAATGCTGACTGATTAGGAGATATTAGATGTGGAAAATACCATTTTATCCTATTACAAAGCACCTTACTAAACACTTTGTAATACATACTACAACAGGCTATAGGTCTATATTGAGAGATATCAGTTGGTCTTTTAACTTTTAGAATTAAAGTCAAGAAAGTATGGTTACTTCCCTTAGGTAGCTTGGCTGAACTAAACATGTCATGAATTGCATCTAATAATTCCATCTTAATTTCATCCCAATGAATTTAAAAAAAAATGAATTCATGCCATCCGAACTAGGACTGGAATCTTCATGCACAGAAAAAACAGCAGTCTTTACTTCTTCCAGTGAAATTGGCTTCATTAACTCTTGTTGACCATGCAAATTGATAATATTCAAAGATTGGAATGAAGGGGGCTCCTCGCATTTTTCTCCATTGTAAAGATTACTAAAATAATCCACAGCTTCCTTTACTTACTTTTCTGTTTATACAAAAGATCTCCATTATCATTTAATAAAGCTTTTAAGATTATTAGTATATCTTCTTAAAGACATTTTTGAATGAATTTTTTTTGTATTTGTATCTCCATCTTGCAGCCAAGAAATCTTAGACTTTTGCTTCAAACTCCAAAACTTGAAATGCTTTTGAATATAGAATGCTTTCTTAGCTTCAAGCATTTGATTATAAGCTGTCAAGTCTTCAGGATTCAAATCAGATTCAACTTCTTTCTCTTTCAAAAAAATTTCAGCAATCTTAAGAGCTTCATCATCCTTTACTCTAACTCTATTCCATATCTTCAGTTCTTCTTTGCAAGCATGAAGCTTTTGCATGAATACATAACTTGGAAAACCCATAATATTTAGTGCAAAACCTCTGCAAAAACACTCCGTATAACCAGTCATTTACA
Organism: Allium sativum; assembly: GCA_030737875.1. NCBI lineage: Eukaryota > Viridiplantae > Streptophyta > Magnoliopsida > Asparagales > Amaryllidaceae > Allium > Allium sativum. The sequence continues at coordinate 43,227,165 of CM060915.1, read as the reverse complement.
TATCTGAAAGGATATCCCTTTATACTACTAACAGAGGTTAAATGTAATAATAAAGGGTTATGATCACTTGACATTTGTGATAATGATAATGCTTTTATATCACAAAAAGATTGTAAAGTTAAATGATTCACAAATATTTTGTCAATATTATTCGCCATACCTTTGCGTCTCCAAGTATAATTAAATCCACTTGCTTCAAGTTCAATCAAACCTGCATGAACTAAACAGTTGTTAAAAGCTCTGATTTGCTGAAAAGGAACTGGTAATCCTCCTTTTTTATCCAAATGAGAAGTTTAGTTATTAAAATCTCCCATCAAAATCCAATATCCACTAAGATTAGTTGCCTCCTGAATAATGCTTTGCCACAATTCTTGTCTCTCATAATAACTATTACTTGCATAAACCATGGTCACATTTCAAATCAAACCCCCTTTATTTATGACTTAAACAGTAATATGTTGGTTAGAAAAAGACAACACTGTTATATTCCAAATATCAGTATTCCACATCAACAAAATTCTACCAAAATTAGGAGTATCATCCTTAGGAATAAAGTCCCATGCCCTAGGTATTGATTTCTTAAACAACTTCAAATTCTCTCTACTTATTTTATTCTCAACCAAACCAACCAATGTTGGTTTGAATTTAGTCAAAAGAGTTAATACATCACCCATACGTTGTGAAGTATTAATTCCTCTGACATTCCATGCTATTAATGTCATTTAATAGTAATGTTGCTCCTCGTGTTTCTTTTATCAGGAGCTACATACACTAGAGAGTTAATTTTACCTTTGCCTTTTTTGTTTTTCAGATATTCCTCATTCTTTGAAATCCCATCAGACATGTCCCTTTCTTCATCTTCAACATTTGCATCGTGAATATTATCTGCAATCTGATTCAACACATCAGGCAAAATATTATTTGGTAATTCCTTATCCAAATAATCTAGATCTTCATTTGCAGCATTTCTACTTTCTATATCATCCCCTTCTTCATGCATTTCATTTTCATCCAGCATATTAATCCCATCGTCCTTCGAGGAGCTTGGTTTATCCCCTTTATCTTTTGCAACCCATATAGGATCATTAGATATACCATGAACTACACTTTTATGACCAAATCTCTTACACTTCTCACACCTAGGAGGAATAAACTCATATTCTATTCGAATGTCTTTTTTCACTCCATTATGTAATAGTATAGGGATCTGAGGAACTAGATTGGAATCCATATCAATAGCTATGAGTATTCTAGCAAATCTGATAATTGTTTTATTAGCTGTTTTTAGATCTAATCTTTTAGATTCTCCAATAAAATTTGCTATCGATGAGAAAGCATCATTAGACCACATTTCCATATCTAGATTAAACATTTTAATCTAGATCTCAACCCTCATAGCTTTAAAATTTTCAAATTCGTAACCAGGAAACCGTCTGTAGACCATCAAGAGTTTACCAAAATAGGAATAAGTAGATGATTTCAATACAGAGAGACAGTCAGCTTCAGATTCAAATTTAACTGTATAACAAAAACCAGGAGCTATTTAAATGATAAACTTTCCTTTTGGTTTCCATACCTTCGAATTATAATCTTTCAATTTTACCAACGACAATCTGAAAATAGGATGAAGAACCACTGTACTTTGCCATGAGTCCGATGAGAGCTTGAAAGTATCTTCAAAGAGATAGACATACCCCCATTGAGGGTTTAATGAAACGGAGTTCCAGATCTGGATCATTATGACTAGAATCCATAATATCATTACTCTTTATATGATTTGAATTATATTTGTAAAAGATAATGAAGATTTAAGAAAAGTTTAGACAGGAGATTTGAGGAAGAAAATCCCCATTTCATCTGCTATTTTTTATTCTCAATATATATATATATATATATATATATATATATATATATATTTGTGTGTGCGTGTATGTTATATATATGTGTATATATATGTATATATACATACATTGAGTCGTGTTAGAATTATGTTAAAATCTATCCTCAAGTATAACATGAATATACAAAACAAAGCATATATATATTTCAAATGACCTGAAATAGTATGACTAGACAAAAAATGCCTAAACCAGTCGACTGGTCAGACAATTTTGTCTCAATAACGGTTATTTTTTGAATAATTTTAAATATTTACGATTTATACTTTTTCAACCAGTCGATTGACGAATTTTAACCAGTCAACTGATTCGAAACAACACATATTTTCTTAATGTTTGCCTCTATTCACGAAGAGAAATCTCTTCACTTCTGAAAGAAAATGGAAGCTTCTTTTGGTTAAAACTCTTCATGAAGAATTGCTACCTTTCTAATATTATATAAACACTTCAAACATGATTTACAAACATCGAATTTTATTCTATTCTATCTATTCTCTGATTTGCACTTCTATATTCATTGCAAAAAAAAGCTCTCTCGATTTCAAGTTATTTGTTGAATCCTTGATACATTTCATATGTCTTGATTCGAAAAGCAACAATCTTCCTTCAATCTTTGCATTCAAATCATATACTCGAGGATAAGATTATAGGAAGGGTGTACTTAAACCGTTGACTATCCGTGTTGATCAAAGAACACAAAGCAGAAGTCAAAACACTTGTAATTGTTGAAGCCCTGTGTAGTTTCTCAGGCGAGAGGCATCCTTGTTGGGGCTTGGGTGTACTGAACTATTCCTCCGGGTTAATAGAGGGTGCGGTAGTGAATTATGAAGAGGATCTTCTGGACTGGATGCAGGACGGGAAGTCCGAACCAGTATAAAATTCCTGGTGTCACTTTACTTTACTTATTGCTTTTATCTACCTGTGATATATCATATCAGTTCTTATTTATCTGCATAACTATTGTATATTAGCTAGTTAGTATATCATCTACATTTCTGCTATATCCATATGGATCATGCTTAAGTCGTACACACCGACTTTAAAGTTCGCACGTACGAAGGTGAAGAACCCAACGGGGTAGATCATCGTGGTGTTTGTAGACACGAGAGGAGCACGTCCATCTGATTATTCTGCTTGATTGCTCTACGGGACCAGAAGGAAGCACGCGGCTTCCGAGAGACGTGGCGGGGTACTCTGTGGTGGTCCTCTGTGCGGTGCATGCTCGGGTTGTACTAGTAGAGGTTTAGTCTGCACGATACCACCCGGTGATTATACCTTGACTGCAACTGTAGTTTGCCAGTCATAAGGATATAACATATGACTTTGGGTGATTCGGCGATTTTCCTTGGGAGAGGCGGGTCGGGACCAATACACGATAGTAATCGTTGGGTACCTATCATCGGCAGTCAGTGTGTGATGCGGAAAGACTATAGCTAAACCAAGAGACCACTGATCTTTCACTATCGATACATTGGTTGCGGGACACGCCAAATTGGATGCTAGATTGTTTGATAAGGGTACATCACTTAGCTCTTGATGTAGTCTTTCATTGGTTGAGGGAGGGTCAGGGTGGGACCATAGGCACCGTGAAAATGCATACCATACTTTGGGTATATGTATTGCAGGCCTAATAAGGTGGGCCTTATAGATACGGAAAGCTCTCAACCGAGTTCCGTGCATTGGATGTAGCCCTATTACGGGACTCGGGGTACAGTAGGTAGTACGTTCGTGTGAAGGTCTAGGTACACGCATTGGGTGGTGTATCGTAGACAGTAGCTCTTTACTTTATGTTGCGACTTGATTCGACCAAGGAGTTTGGATACGACAATCCGTACTCTTATATGGCATAGCGATGATGATTTTGTGCGATTATGTGGCATAATGATTTGGATTTTAGTACGTCGTTCAGCATAGAATGGATGTTGCATACGCCTATGTGGCATGACGATGTAGACCGTACGATGAGGGTACTATGGGGATTGGGGAGTACCCTGAGATGTGGGGTATAGCTACATATATGCTATATTAAGTTAACCTATCGGGGAGTAGATGGGTACGACGTGAGTGTAGAGCCTTGAGTGCTGTTAATCCAAATAACCTAATAATTAAGAAAACATAATTGAATGGTACATGTAGAGTTATTTCGGAATGTATAATTTGTCCAGTCACTAGAACTTTGTGTTCTGGCCCCCTCCTCATAACATACTCGTAGGTTAGGTTTATGAAAGAGATTTGGTAGCCTTCACACACTTGTTAGACAGTGTTATTATTTCGGTAAGGCTGTTTTTGATTATTATATTTTATCCATTCTTCTGTGTTTTTTAATCGAGCTCTGATATATTTATTTTCTCTATCTTTTCTGCAGGATACTAGACAAATCAACTCGAGCTTCGATAGATTGGGATTTTTGAAGAAAAATTTGGTCTGTCGAAATTCGGGTTGTTACATTTGGTATCAGAGCTCAAGTTTAGGATTCCTGTATAGATAGTGAGTGAACGTATTTGTATTTTAAAAATATTAATATTATATATATACACCTATATCCATAAAGGAACCTACTAAACAGGAATATCGACATAAGGAAAGAATTGGGATATCAGTTATGTACACTAAAGAAATAGTATGGAAATATGAGACCCTTAGGTGGTTCGGGTGAAAAGTGTACAATGTGTTTTGTAATGGAAAAAAGATGGATCCCGTATGTTAGTATCTGAAATGTTGGTATTTCGGATTAGTGGGTTTGGCAGTAGAGCCTTATAAATTGGGTAAGAGTAAAAAAGAAAAATGGATTTGGAATATACATATATATACATACATACATACATACATATTTGAGAGAAATGACTTTGTGGCAATATTTAGGAAAGTCTAAGTGAGTGAGTGAGAAACCCACTTTTAGTTTATCCCCATTGTTAACTTTTAAGAACTTTAAATTTAAAAGCTTCTGGGTGATAGTTTATGGTGTTTTCAAGTTTTGACCTTAAAAGTATACAATTTTAAAATATGTATTAGCTAAATTATGTACAAACAATTTTTGAAACAAAAAGAGGTATTTTTGACATTTGAAAAAAATTATGTAAGAAACATATTTGAAAAGTACATATTGAGTCTTGGAGAAATATAAAATTAAAATGGGGCATATCTTGGAAACGGTGATTTCTTATGGGTTTTTTGTTATCTTAAATGGATTCTTTCAGAAAAATATGTGCATTATAGAGCATGTGTATCCCAGTAGTTTTTAAGCTATGAAGTATGAAAGAATTAAATAAGAAAACATGCAAAAGATTGCATTTTGTCAAAAACTAACATTTTTGCTAAGGAAAATTTTGAAAATTTCTATTCTTTTGACAATTAGTTTGACATAAACTTTGATGGGTGGAAAAGATAAGTTTAAATTCTTTTTTTTGAATAGAGTAGATGTTTGGGATAAGTTTAGAAACTAACACACCTTGTTGTAAGTAATTGAACTAACATAGTAAAAATAAACGGTTGTGAAATTAATTGAGAAATGGTTATCCTTTTCTACTCCAGTTTTTATGATTTGAAAAAAAAATTGCACTTTTTTATGAGATATCATATTTTTATGGTTTGGTAAAAATAAGTTTTAGTGAATAAAAGATAAAGTTTAGAAGCTTATAGTTTTTAAAATGTAATTATAAAGCCAAACCACATTTTTACATCATGGAGTAAGTAGGTAAGGATTAGTACCAAGGAGATACAAAAAATATTATGATGTTATAAAGTAGATAGCGAGAATTATTTTGGAATAATAGTAAATTTCTGTGAAGTGCATAAGCACTATAGAGCCTAGGTTGTTGCTTGGAAAAGATTGTTAATACACAACAATGACTAGATGTGACAAGTAGATGGTAGTGAGAGAACGAGTTATTTAGATCCTATGGTTTGTACTTTTTTTTGTCACTGGGACATGGTCTTAGGATTCTTAGCCCTTGGTAGTAGTTGTGTAGTGTGCATGTTTTCCTATTTTAGTTTTGAAAGAATTACAAGGCCTATTTAAAATCAAGCTTATATTAGTGGATTGAGTTGAATTAGCTAAGAAAAAATAATGACACAACTAAAAAAACAAACAATGATAACAACTACCAAAAAAATAAAGCAACAAATATGACAATTGAGAAAAATGGAAAATTTCGAGAAATAGAAAAGAATGGATTTTTCCGATGTAAGTGGGTAAAAAAAAATTTATAACAAAGAAAATTTTCTTATGTAAACCATGCTTGGATAGGGAGATAGGACAACCTTATATAATAGTTGCATAAAATCCAAGTACAAATAGAAAATGTACATAAAAGGAAAATGGAAGATATGAAGTTTCCAGTTTTCTACCTTTTTGTAGCATATGAAATCAAATTCAGAAAATTAGACTTTTTTGTAATTCACAAAATTTAAAGTTGGTTGGTAAGGTTTGGATGCAAACATTGGATGAACTGCGCTCTTGATCTTTAAGAGTGTAGGAAAATTGGATGAAAAAGTATTTTGATTTTCAAAATATTGCATTCATATAGAAATTACCAATATATTTTGGATGTGTGCATCATGTTTTCAAGAAAAAATTACATTCATATAGGAGGTACCGCTTAGGCATTCATTCAATTCATGTATTATTATGTTGTATTTCACTTTGCACAAATGCACAAGTGGATGAAAATTGAATGTACACATGATGGTTGTAAATTATACGAGGAATTATTTAATTTACCCTTACTGAATTTTGGGGATGAAATTTCCTAAGGGTAGGAGAATGTAACACTCTGTATTTTAAATAAATATGAAATGAAAATATCGATAAATTATGATTTCAGAATTTAGCCTCGAAATATATAACATTATGTTTGTTGTAATTTTCTGATTCGTTTTGATATATGACTTGTCCCAAATGGACCCCGTGCAGGAAAGTTATTAACGAATGAAGATTTAAAAGATTGTATGCATATATATGCGCACAAATTCAAAACTTGAAATTAGATAAAAATATAAGTGGAAAATAATAATTCACTTGGGCAATATTAAGTAATAAAACAAACGTTAATGTTAAAATAAATTAAATTACCACCGAAATCACGTACAGACCCAGGTCCTGGGTCGACCCGGTTCATACATGGGTCGACCAAAGGGTCGAACATGTATAAAATGGGTCGACACACCGGGGGTCCGATCTGCTTTTCGGTATGACGTGTTTTTCGGATTTATACAATTCATATTTTATATATGTGAATCCGACAGAACAGAGTTCCCTATACACCTATAAATTGACAAGCAAGGCCTAGCCTTCAACTCTTCTTTTCCAGAGACGATGTCAAGGCCCTGGCATTTTCTTTCAACTTCAAATCTTTCAAAAAATATAAAATTAGCTTTTAGGGGTTTTGATTCAAGATTTAAAGACAAAGAATGTAAATCTACAACAAAGGTGTTCATATTTATGATCAGCATGAGGTAAGTCCTGTGAATCTGATTTATTTAGGTTTCTTTCTTCTCTTGTTCTTTTAGTATCGGATTTGTAAATCCGTGTTTATTTTAATAATAGATTCAATTATAAAGACCATAGAGTAGCAGATCTAAATCAGATTCAAGGATTGGGAAGCAATCAGGTGAGTTGATTTAGAATTATACCTTTTGGGTAATGGTACATTTACTGTCCACATTCCCTCTAATTCTTAACATGTCAAATAACTATAATTTGTGGTAATAGCGCTGAATCTTATTTAAAATAAGTTGAGAATATTGTTTTAATAATTTGTTCAATTAATTATCTGTTGGGGTAAGAATTATTGTAATACTGAGTTGGTAAATTTTATAATAGCCATTCATATAGTTTTGAGATTACTATTCAACAATAAATTGGACAAGTTGAAAAAGGGAATTATACTGAAATTGTTATGTAATGAAAAATCGGCTAGGTTGTCAATAGAATTACAGTAATTTGAGAAAACATGTTAATCTAACAATAATTTGGGAAACATGTTAATTTGACAGTAATTTGGGAAAACATGTTAGCTTGATAGTAATATAGAAAATTCACTGTAATTGAAAACGGTAAATGAAAAACAGAAATTAACATCTAACTCGGAGAATAGAAAGGGAAAAACTTAGTTGTGACGACCGTCCATAACTCTTGGACTTAACAAGAGGAATACTACATTAAAAGATGTGCTAGAAAGCTATGGATGATCATCAAGATAGAAATAATACAAGCGAAACCTGTCGTATAACTCACAGCGCAAGGGTAAAATATAATAGAACATATATAACATGCAATAATAGTGAAGCAGAGTTTAGCAGAATCTTAAACTTTTCATATCATCGTGAATCATCCATACAACACTGGTAAACATCATAAGAGCCTATACAAAATGCCTCACTATAGGTCACTTAGATAATACATCAAACAAGGGAAAACAACAAATAGTAGATAATAGAAATTAATACGCCAGCCTCCTACTCGTCATCGCTCATCAACAGCGTCCTCATCAAGATCTATTACTTGTCACCTGCTTCTCAGTCTGTCCATTCATCACATAAATGAACAGCCCGACATAATAAGGGGGACACTTAAAACCTTATGTCAGACAACAGTCTTAATGAGCGATAAAATAACTTTCTAACATCATCAATAAAGTATATGAGAAATAGGTAGATCAACCAACCAATCTACCAATATCAACAAAGAAGAAACCCAAACTAGTCTTCCCCGCATCCGACAGTGATAGCCTTTACAACAACCACAAAAGAAAACATAGCATACATGGCAACTAGTTATCCACCGTAGACCATCCTAATCGTGATCAACATCCCCCAAGAACAAGCCCCGAATGCCTAAACTGACATCAGACAAGCACCCAAGAGATGTCTCTTTCGATGTCGAACAATCTACAAAAGATGATACAAGAAAAGCAACCATCATCCATGACTCTAGCTATCACCGCTAATCCTACTTTGAAACCATCATTAAACATAAGACGGTTACGACATGCCATTTGTCAAGGGCGAATGGTAACCCCGGTTCAGCAAAACTCTGTACGCCTTTCCATAATATGTATGTTTGCCTTATTCAACGAAGACAACTAGGCCTTTCCACGATACCCAGTGTAACACCCCACGTCTGTTAATGCCACTCACCAAGGGAATGCGTTAAGTTCCGTGAAGCATTATAGGTAAATAAAAACATAATAGCACAAGACAAACATGTAAAATAGCAGCGAAATTAAAAACTTTATTTAAATCAAAATGTCATGGTCCCAAATACTGAGTTTACATCATAAGTAACTAATTACGTTAATAATCTTTCTTGCCAAATATATCAGAGTACAAAAGCATAAAACCATATTTCCCTTGCAAAGCCATAATAGAGTTGACAAGAAGTTAAAACAGTACTTCTTAATCCAAAATCCAAGCTAAGCTGAAAGAATCCAAATCAACTCTAAGCACTTCCACCCTGAGAACCTGGGGGGAGGGGGGACGGAAGAGAGAGAAGAGGAAATAAAAAGGATCAGACATAAAGTCTGGCGAGTCCAGTTACTTTTAAATATAAATAAATAAAAGTATCATAGCAGGTATATAAAACTAGTAGAACAAGATAACAGTAACAATAACAAGTGTGAACTGAGCAAGATAAGATGAACCGGATGCTTCTTAAATACATTTCTCTGCACCGCGCAGATACTAGTATATCAGAAGTAGAATGATCCCTACTAATACCGTTCCATTACATTTTCTTGATTATTAGGTTACTTGGGTTAATAGCACTCAAGACTTATACGCACATCGTACCCATCCTAGAGTGACGTACGGATCTTTATATACTGATGTTACGTTCCACATATATCTTTCATTACTATGCTACGCAAGCGTATGGACGGCCACCATTGATTGAATCAGATTCCATATCATAACAATGCCCTCTAGTCTACGATACACCATCTAGAGAAGATATGCATGTATCTAGATTGTCCCACGTATGTACTGTAATTATAGCTCGATACCTCAATCGCACGTCCTCTAATGTGCACCGAGTTCCATGGCAGTGTTAAACTAGAAACACGAAACTCGGTCGGGAGCTTTTCAATACCTGTACAGGCCGCCTTTAAGTGCCTTCTAATACAGATATTCCTCGGGTCTGTTTTCCATGGTGGCTATGGCCCCACCTCGGCCCCTCCCTCAACTAGTAAAGACTACAAGAGCTAAGCGACTGCCCCTAAAACTACCACCTAAACATCCATGTGGCATCTACCCTCAACCCCGTACCTCGATAGTGGAAGGTGAAATGATATCTTGGGTTTAGCTCTAGTCTTTTCGCCTCCCGCTGGCTGTCGATGACGGATATCCGACGGTCTACTATCCTTGTTGGTCGTGACCCTCTCTACCTCCTTGTGAGGCAACCATCGAATCACTCTGGTGTCACCTCATCACAGCATTCTGACTGCATAGCTACATCTGCAGTCAAGGCCCACCCACTTAGTAGTTATGCACAGACCCAACCTCTGCAAGTACAGCCTGAGACATCTGTCACCGCACAGAGGACTACTGTAACAACCCAAATTTTAAGTATATTTTATTTAATGATTTAATTTAAAATTTTGATTTCTAATTTATTTTGTTATTTAAAACTCATTTTATTAAGATAACTATTTTGATTTTTGATTTAAAATGTAATTCGATAATGCAAATCAGTGTCTGTAATTTCAAATCTTATTCATTGATAAATCTTAATTGTGTTTATTTGAATTTGAATTTATTCCTATAATTTTTATTTAAATATTTAAAAATTGTATTATTATATAATTTGTTTTTTTACATATTAATAAATTTTATCATTGTTTTTATTTCAAATTATTTCTTTCGTTGATCTGCTATTAATCAATTGTTGTTTTATATATCGTTCAATTCTCATTTTTTGGATTTGTTATTCTTTTGTATTTCAAAACCATTCATTATAAATGTGGCAAGATCGTTCGTTTCCTTCTGAAATTGAAAATCTATCATTTTCCCGTTTTATTTTATTTTCAAACCATCGGTTCTATTTTATATATCATTCGTTATATATATATATATTGCAAAATCGTTCGTTATATATTTTCAAAACAGTTCATTTCTTTTATAATATCCATTCACTTTCTATATTTTAAACCGTTTTTTATACATTAAAAACTCTTCGTTCCCTTCTAACTTAAAAACCTGCTCATTCAAATTTAAACGTTGCCTCGTGAACTGGTCTGCTGCCTTTATTATCTGCGAAACCATTCCTTTTTTCATTTACCATCCCTTCAGCCTTCTCATGCATTTCTCTCTTCCCTTTCCCATTCTTGTTCTTCACGAATGAAAGTAAACACGGCAGATTCCCTTTCTCTCATCCTATCGCAGGTCCCTCTTCCCCATTGGCTCCGTTCTCCCATCGACCGCTCTGCCCCCTCGGCCAGTGACTACCCTCCACGGCACTAACTTGCTCACATAAGCCAAGTCGCATTCCCTTCCATCAGTTTGCCTCCTCCCTTGAAGCCGTCTTCAACTGCAGCAACCCTCCAACCGTGCTGACCCACGTTTGAAGCTGACCCAACCCGTGACGCTCCCTTGCCGACCCCACCAGTTTGAACCCTACGCTCCTCCACAGCGATGAACCCATCAAGCTCGCCCCACTAAATCACGAACATGCCTGCACCTCTCCACGTTCTGTCCGAAGCCGCACTCAGCTTCACTCTTCCACCTCTTGCATCAACAAACACCCAACCTCCACGTGAAGCCACATTTGCCGCCTACAAAGCCCTGAACTCGACTTGTGTGCCTGTGTGAGTGTGTATGTTCATTTGTGTGGGTTGAATGTATTGTGTGTGTTTTGTTTTGTCTGTGTGAGTGTGAGTTAGTGTTTAAATTACTTTGTATTTTCATATGTCGTGTGTGTATTCTATTTGTGTGAGCGTGGGTGTTAATTTATATTGTGTCTATTCGGGTGCGTGTTCATTCCAGTGCGTATTGTAATGGTTTGGATATATTTTTGGTAACCATTGAATTTTAATTATATATATATATATGTTATGATTTTTCTGTGTATATATACGTATATATTTATTTATTAATTTGGAAAAAAATAGGAATAGTGTTTATTTTGGGTTGGATGTGATGTTGAGTTCGAAACCCGTCCCAAACCCGATAACCATACCGATGAGTTGAGAAATTCCCCAAACCTTCCTATTAAAATAAATATATATTGAGCGGTTACCGAGTTGAACCCATTCAGAATCATGTCTGGGTATCGTCATTTCAATTCTGTGTCAGTCCGTCTTTCTGTCTCAAATTATGTGCCACGAAGGGTTAGTTTATCTCACACCTGACTTACGTTTTTCATGGATGTTAGATCAATAATGAACTATTATATGAAATGCATAGGATTGCTGATAGAAATTGTTTGATTTGATATGCACATTTCATATGTAACACGATATATTCATATGACACGTAGTTACACTGATGATATACATATGTTGTGATTGATGTTATGTGATTGTTGTTTATGATTGTTAATACCCCAGTTTAGGAAAAATTACTACGGGTTGAAATGATACATACATGTACGAACATTAGAATAGAAAAAATCGTTAATAGACCTGAACGATTTTACTGAATTTGGGATCGCCGATTGAAATGATAGACCCGTAAAAATTTTATAAGTTGCGGGTTGAAATGATAAATATCCGTATCACTTGACCATAGGGTAGAAAACTATATATGGACACCGTTGGTCGTATTTTTGAAGTATTTTGATTTGAGATTTTGATTTTAAAATAATAACTTAATAATTTTTTTATTTTTATATATTTATATCTTAAATATTTTAAAAACTTAAATTTTTAAAATTTTGAATTATATGTTTTAAAATGATTTTTATAAGTAAAAGTAGATTTAATGCTTATTTAAGTTTTTACTTATAATTTATTTATTTTAAACTATATAATTTAATTATATAAGTATTTTTAAAACTTTTATATTATTATAAATAATTATTTTAAACTTTTTTCTATGTTATTTTAATCTTATATATGTTTATAATCTATATTCTAATTATTTTTAGAATTTCATAAACTTATGTATATATATATATATATATTTTCAAAACAAATTTTCTTATATATATTTATAAACTCTAATAATAAACCGAAGATGGATAAGTAAGACTTGCGATTTAAATTCGAGATTTATATAATGATATTGATTAAAAATGAACCGATATAAGATATGGATTTGAATTCGAATTGATTTGAACTTAAGAGAGATGAACCTAAAATTGTGAAAAAAAAATTAAAATTTGAATTTCCAAATTTAAGAATGAAATTGAACCTATAATGGATGAAATGAATTTGATTGTAAATCGACTGAATGCGAACTTGAATATTGATTTTGAAGACGATCTTGAATTGCGTAAATTGATTTTTATTTGAAACTATAATTGATAAGAAATGAATTCGATAATTTTATGGAATTGATTATATTATTGATTGGGTATAAATTAAGAAGTTGTATAAGTCGAGTTTATAAGAATATCTTATAATTGTTTTGAAACTCTAAATAATGATTTTTGAGACCATTTGGAATTTATAAGTTATGATCTACACGACTTGAGTTATGGAATATGGTATGTTTTGCTGAAATTGAAATATATGATTTGTTTTGAATAAATAAAAGAGAGTTAGATATGAATTATTTAAAATGGAATGTGTACCTAAGTGTTGGATTTTATAGATCGACTAAATCGAATGTTTAAAAGGGTAAAACCCTATTTCAAGAATTGTTTGAAATTATCAATAACGATTTCGAACACATGACTTGAGTTATAAAGAACGATATAATTTGTTTAATTTGAAATGTAAGTTTTTGACTTGAATTATATATTTATTTTGAACTCGAACCTAATGTGATTTTTTAATCAACTTAAAGTGAATTCTTGAATAGTTTGAAATTTTGATTTAGAATATATGTTGAAATAAAATATTATCAAAGTTAATTATTGTAGTTTTTATTTATATGGTAATTGAGACCTTAAAGATACGATTTTATATAAGTCGATTTACAATTAAAAATCGTTATGCGAATATATATATATATATTCGAAAATTGAATATATTCGAAGTTAAATATTATGGTAATGGTTTATACTATAATTGAGACCTTTACAATATGATTTCCTAAATCAATTTGATTTAAGAGATTTAAATAAGTTGTTTTTTTTTTAATTAAATATAATCGAAGTTAGATATTTAATTTTGATTTTGAAATTCGAATAAGAAATTTGTATAATCGATTTTATAAATTGATTTATAAAATAATGACCACGGTGTGAAAAATGTAAACGTTCGGTTGTAAAAGAGACCGAGATTGGCTATTGTCATACTCTCTGCCAATACCGAAAACCACTTGAACAACTGTGTACGCGGTGGAGTTCTAGAATGAAGGGGATGATTTGGCAAACGACTCTATTTTGTTATTTCATATTAATTGCGAGACCCTGACTACCTTGAGTCATCTTGATGTGGCTAAAATAGGGGCTACGCATGGACCAAGTGAGGTCATACCTCCTATCGAGCACACTTCTTCGATATTATTCTATTATTGTTGAGATTCGATTTGGGCCCTTTTGATTATTGGAGTGTGTATCGAGGTGGGCGGTAGTTGCTACTATGCATTACCACCAGTCCGGCTCTGCAAACGGTGAATCCACCCTGGCATTCCTTGCGTGCCTTGTCACATGCCTTATACGATCCCACTACGACTTTGCTTTGTACTGTTTTATATGGAGTGCCCTCTGATCAACCTCCAGTTTACTGAGGAATTACGGTACTGTATATACTATGGGAATATATAAACGGTATAAGGGTAATCATGGTAATCCCGCTTACGCTATTTTGATATTTTTACTTTACTGATAGACACTATTGTATATAACGTATTATACTATATAGTATTAGTTTGACGGATCCTTAGAGGATGTTGATCCCAAAAGTCCTTTAAGTTACTGATTGCATTTCATTGAACATTTCATTTGAGTTGATTTACTTCCATGAGAATGTTAGTCCTGATCCGAGTTGTTTTGTTTTGCATTATTGCTAGGGTCAGATCGAGTATTACAGCTTTTGAGATTCACTTTCGGAGTTGGAGTTTATACTGGATTTGCTCACATGTATCTACCTGTTCAGTTGATCCAGTTCCAGCTATTCCTGTCATTTCAGTTTATATATTTATCTTTTATTTATGTATATGAAATTCATAGTATTAGCCTTCCGTTGCATTATTTATGTAAGCTCTGGTGTAAATTTATTTAGTAGCTTCATGAACTACTATTGTATTATATATATTTTTCCGCTGTGAGATATTATATTGCTCTGTATCTCTGTCTGTGATCTGTGATTCTGTGATTTATTCTATTTACCCCAGATGCTAATAACAATATGTTGTTTTGGACGTTTCGAGTTGACATGTTTTGTCGATTCGACACGGTCAAAATGGCAGGTCGTTACAACTACTAGGAGCAACTTACGTACTTCAGGAAGTCGCGTGCTTCCCCTTCCTGTCCTTTGGATCCGTCATAACAATTAGATGAATGTGCACTCCCCTTGTGTCTTATAACACCTTGGTGATCTACCCTTTGGGATTATTCACCCTCAAATGTACGGACTGGTCCAAGCGCCTTTCTTTAATATGTTGTTAGACCCTATGTCTAAACATTCTTTTACGCGCTTGCCTTACCTCACCCGGTTCCCATTTAACTTGGTTATTCCCGTTCATATCGAATTCTTATTCCAATTTACCAAGTTTCTCTTGCTTATTAATTTCAATCATATAACTTAATCCATTTAAGTTTATTAATAAGCCCACAACATGTTATTCTCTAGATTGTGGCCCAAGGTCTGTAATCCACATTCTATTTTATATTCTTGCTTGGTTACATCATTACAATAACATGTTCTTAATACGTTATTAAGTATATCTCAATTCACATGTTTCCTAATTAACATGTCACTTACCATTTATGATTAAATATAACTTATTTATTTTACAGGTTTTCCTCATTCTTTCTCATTTAATCATAGATTCAATTTACACCGTCACTACAACTTATCATTGTTTACTTAACAGATTATTACGCATATCTAATTCTATCATTTCTACAAGTTATGCTTACCCTACAAGGGTGTTTTTAATTACATAAATTTATTATATTTTCCACCGGTTAGGTATACCACTAGGCGTCTTTAATTACATAAACTTATTGGGTTAAGTTTACGAGCCTAAATGTAAATATTACCCGCCCCCTCTATTTTACTTAACCCATCCAATTTTACTTAACCTAACTTAAGTTCATAATCATACAATCCTTATGGATTAAATTAGTTTAGGTAGTCCAATTCATTACCATGTCCAATTATGGTTATAATGGGCTAGACCTCCCACACTAGGCCTATAACGTGTGGATGCTGGATACGTTGGTCAGGTTCGGGCAGTCTTATTCCACAGTTGGGTCTAACCTCGTGTCTTAGCCCGATTCGTATTTGCACACTTAGACCTCTCACATTAGGTTCAACATTAGTGGCTGCTGGATATGCCGGTCATGTCCGGGTGGACTTCCACCACTAATGCAACCTAACCTCATGTCATAAATGCAATTACAGTTCCCAATCGTAATTACTAGACATTCCATTTTTATCCAAATCTACCTATGTCATTATAGTGATTATTTCTCTTTTTCCCCATATTTAATTATATGCCCAATTCACTATTCAAATCATAGACTTTTACACCCCCTTTCAACATTCTCCTTTTAATTATGCACCATATGCTCTTTTTCCCAAGTTATAAGTCAAGGCTTATACATATACATATGTTATGCACAAACCCGAATATACATATTTTCCAATTATGTCCCTAGTACATATTCACCCATTTTAATACAAGTTATACCCAAATCCATATTCACATATTTTCCAATGTATGCGTAAAATTCATATTTACATACATCCCAATTTATGTCCCAAATCAGTACTTACACATGTCTCAATTTATGCTCAAATTATTTTCCAACGTATGCCTAAATTTAGATCCATATTTTCCAATACTAATTATGCCCAAATTATGTCTTTCCCAATCATTCCCAATTTTGCATGTTCGCATTTTTCAGCGTTAGGCCTAGGCTCGAAGGTAGCCTGGCTATATAAAAATAAAAAAGGGAAAAAGAGGGAGAGAAGAGAATCAAGAATAGACATAGTATCGAATTAATAATAAACTGATAGAAATAGGCATAAACTGAATAGGCATATTATGACAAGATTTAACATGGTGGTGGTATGGACATATAAAAGCAGATCTGATAGTTATGTCATAACAGAACTGATTAGGCACCGATTCAGGATCCAATTTTTACATACATATCAAGATTGCTATTTATATATTCAGATCTAAAAATAACATGAACTCACAGTGAATAGATATAAGGAAATGGATCCAAATTACTGCGAAGAACATGTTGAAGTTGTTGTAGCCATCGCTGAATTTGTAGTAGCAATCGTTGAATTTGTATAATGTTTGTTGAATTAGATTTGGAGTAGATTAGGCCATTCAATCTTCGTTGTAGCGGAGATTCACCGTCTCCATTATTTTTAGATGAATAAAACCTAGGTCTATGGTCCTTTATATAGCTTAGGGTTCATGAATCTAGCTCCAAAATCGTCCAGGTTCAAAAAAGAAGTTTCCAGAGCCACGGGTGGGTCGACCCCCCTTTAGGTGGGTGGTCGACCCCCCTTCATGGGTGTCGACCCCTAGGTCGACCCCCATGAGCCCGAGTCGACCCCTAGGTCGACCCAACAGGGTTTTGGGTCGACTTCAAAATGTCGGCCCTTCCTCTATTTGCGCGCCGTATTTCTGGTTTTGCTGATTTTTGAATATTTTTGAATTTTATATGTGTATATATCTTTCCTATATGCATACAAACCTTAATAACTTCTTCATACATTGTCCGATTTATGCAAACCAGGTGTCTATCTTGACCAGAATTCCGAGTTGAATGCAATAGCCCGGTCCGTTTTTACTTAATTCTGAATATTTGATTAAGTTTTCCTTAATTCTTTTTTAACAGTCTATTTCACACTAATTATTCTTTAATTCATCATCTTTAGTGTCGTTAAAATTCCGGGGGGTTACATTCTCCCCTGCTCAAAGGATTTCATCCCCAAAATCTCTAAGTTAAGAAGAACATATATCCTAACATCCAACTATCATACATCTACCTAGCAATCACAGGCATCCATTGTCCTTAAGGAATTTCTAATGCTTTTATGAACATACGTAATAGTAATGTGTATATGTCCATAAACTAATGCGAAAGATCAGGCGGTCTACTGATTCCGTGTACCTCCTTAATGCAATGTATGTTTGTGCCATGCAACCAAAATGTATGAAAATCATCCTAATCCAAGTAAGTTCTATATGTGTGCACAATCATCCATCCAAATGCAACATCAATGTAACGATAATCCATAAAAACTAAAAAAAACGTACATGCATCAATATGCAATATGTAAGTGATTGAGCCGATCTAGTGCTATTGTGTGTATGTGCATCCATGAGCAATCACTAGCAACCACTTGCATCCATCAAACATAACATGTCTCAAACACATGTATACATTCATTAGTTTTCTATCTAAAGACTCGATCGATAGGAGATATTCAAACGATAGATACAAGTATTAATTCGAAGCTTGGAAAAGAAGTTAAGAACATATTCTCGAAAAGGAAAGGATATGAAGCCCGAATCTTGTCTTTAGCCTCCTAAGTAGCGTCCTTGCGGCCCTTTCCCCATTGCACTCTTACTAGCTTCACTTATTTGTTGCACAATTTCTTAACCTCCGATCCAAGTATGCAAGTCGGAACACGTCCTATCATTACTTCCTTATATACTTCCACTTCCTCTCGGAAGTTTGGCTTCACTACCTCAAACTCTATTCATTTCATCGCCTTTAAATGAATAGTCATCTTAGAATGACGGGCGTTCTTAAGGACTGTCTTCAATAGGTTTCTCATTCCGATATAATTTACCTATCAAACCTCTTCTCAAATAGCTCCCCTACTTGCATACAAAGTTCCCTCTTTTCTTTTAGGAGTCATATGTCGCACAGGCAATGCAACTGGCTTTCCATTGTCTATCAAATGTATGCGAAAACCAATTTCGTGTCTCGGGGTAAACCTCGAACCTCATCAAAACGTCAGGATACTCACAACTATTGGTACAAATTGCAAATCATCGATAGATATATCAAGAGGTTCTAAGAGACTAAGCATGGCAGACACTTTTGGGGTCATAAGGAATCTCGAGAGTCTTTCTATGGCAATTCATAAGTCTAACAACCCTCCTCTCACAATCTAGAATGGCTCCATATATGGTTAACCCATCCATACTAGAATCAAATCGTATCTTATGAAATCAAGAACATATGTGTTGCAATCAAACTCGATGCCTAACACAGAGATTCTCAAACCCCCGACAAATCCTCAATAAATGAGTCGTACCTCTAATGGGTTTGAGACACCAACGGGATCCAAAACCATACTAGTATCTAGGTGCAGAGACTCAACTAAAAGATCAGATACAAAAGAATGTGAAGCGCTAGAAAAAGAATCCTAACAGGATGATCAGAAATAGAAATCAATCCTTCGATGGAAACTTTCCTACCCATATCATGTCCATCAGCTATGAGAACATTAGCTTGCCCTCTAGAAGTTCCTGCCTTTTGGCCTTGTCCTAATCTCTTTGGGCACTCCTTAACGAGGTGTCCTGCCTTACCAAAGTGGTAAAATACGCCTTTTCTCTTTCTGCAATCCTTTTCCAGAGGACCCACCATTCTGAAATTATGGTATTTCCTCTTTTCTTCTTTGGGTTGTGCTTCTTAGCCCCAACTCCCTTATTCTCCTTTTTACCATCCTTGTGCAACATGCTAACAAGTCTCTTGAAAGCTGCCTCCATCGCACGGAAATCCTTTCGAGGCTTAAGAGAAAATAAGACGCAGGTGAAACCACTGCAGCTAAAGATGAAGGTTGGGCTCTTCTTTGCCCTTCGACATGTACCGTAGTTTTAACATGCCTATGGAACCATGCCAAAATAGGGATACCGTTTCGGGAAAAAACGGCTCCACGAACAAAAAGGAAAAGGAATCAAGTGGAGAATCGAGAGATATTTATGGCTTTGGGAAATATGCTTTTCAAAAACAGACTTTTTATTTTAAAATACTTTGTTTTTGAGACCTTTTTGAAAACCATTTTCAAAATACTTTATCCGATCTTATAACCATATGCTCTGATACCAAATGTAATACCCCACATCCGTTAATGTCACTCACTAAGGGAATGCATTAAGTTTCGTGAACCGTTATAGGTAAATAAGAACATAATAGCACAAGACAGACATGGAAAATAGCAGTAGAATTAGAAAATTTATTTAAATCAAAACGTCGTGGTCCCAAATACTGAGTTTACATCATAAGTAACTAATTACATTAATAATCTGTCTTTCCAAAAATATCAAAGTACAAAAGCATAAAACCATATTTCCCTTGCAAAGCCATAATAGAGTTGACAAAAAGTCAAAGTAGTACTTCTATATCCAAAATCTAAGCTAAGCTGAAAGAATCCAAATCAACTCTAAGCACTTCCACCCTGAGAACCTAGGGGGGAACGGAAAAGAGAGAGAAGAGGAAACAAAAAGGGTCAGACATAAAGTCTGGTGAGTCCAGTTACTTTTAAATATAAATAAATAAAAGTATCATGGCAGGTATATTAAACTGGAAGAACAAGATAACAGTTACAATAACAAGTGTGAACTGAGGAAGATAAGATGAACCCTATATACTGCGCTTCTTAAATACATTTCTCTGCACTGCGCAGATACTAGTATATAAAAATAGAATGATCCCCACTAATACCGTTCCATTCCTTGGGTTAATAGCACTCAAGACTTATATGCGCATTAAACCAATCCTACGCCGGAGAGACGTACGGATCTCTATATAACGATGTTATGTTCTGCATATATCTGTCATTACTATGCTATGCCCTATCGATCGAATCAGTCTCCATATCGTAATAATTCCCTTTAGTCTAAGATACACCATCCAGAGAAGATATGCATGTATCTAGACTATCCCACGTATGTACTGTAATTTTAGCTCGATGCCTCAATCGCACGTCCTCTAATGTGCACCGAGTTCCGTGGTAGGGCTAAACTAGAAACACGGAACTCGGCCGGGAGCTTTTCCATACCTGTACAGGCCACCTTTGAATGCCTTCAAATACAGGTATTCCTCGGGTCTGTTTTCCATGGTGGCTATGGCCCCACCTCGACCCCTCCCTCAACTAGTAAAGACTACAAGATCTGAGTGACCGCCCCTAATACAACCAATCTAAACATCCATGTGGCGTCTACCCTCAACCCCGTACCTCGATAGTGAAAGGTGAAATGATATCTTGGGTTTTGCTCTAGTCTTTTCGCATCCCGTCGGCTGTCGATGACGGGTATCCGACGGTCTACTATCCTTGTTGGTTGTGATCCTCTCTACCTCCTCGTGAGGCAACCGTCGAATCACCATGGTGTCACCTCGTCATAGCATTCTGACTGCATAGCTACATCTGCAGTCAAGGCCCACCCACCTTTTAGTTACGCGCAGACCCAACCTCTACGAGTACAGCCTAAGACATCTGTCACCGCACAGAGGACTACTAGGAGCACCTTACGTACTTCAGGAAGCCGCGTGCTTCACCTTCCAGTCCTTTGGAGCCGTCATAACAATCAAACGAATGTGCGCGCCCCTCGTGTGTTATAACACCTTGATGATCTATTCTGTTGGGTTATTCACCCTCAAACGTACGGACTGGTCCAAGTTCCTTTCTTTAATATGTTGTTAGACCCTATGTCTAAACATTCTTTAACGCGCTTACCTTACCTCACACGGTTCTCATTTAACTTGGTTATTCCCGTTCATATCGAATTCTTATCCTAATTTACCAAGTTTCCCTTGCTTATTAATTTCAATCATATAACTTAATCCATTTAAGTTTATTAATAAGCCCACAACATGTTGTTCTCTAGATTGTGGCCCAAGGTATGTAACCCATATTCTATTTTATATTCTTGCTTAGTTACATCATTATAATAACATGTTCTCCTTAATACGTTACTAAGTATATCTCAATCCACATGTTTCCTAATTAACATGTCACTTACCATTTCTGATTAAATACAATTTATTTATTTTACAAGTTTTCCTCATTCTTTCTCATTTAATCATAAATTCAATTTACATCGTCACTACAACTTATCATTGTTTACTTAACAGATTATTACGCATATCTAATTCTATCATTTCTACAAGTTATGCTTACCCTACAAGGGTGTCTTTAATTACATAACTTTATTATATTTTCCACTGGTTATGTATACCACTAGGTGTATTCAATTACATAACCTTATTGTGTTAAGTTTATGGGCCTAAGTGTAAATATTACCCGCCCCTCTATTTTACTTAACCCACCCACTACCCATCCAATTTTACTTAACCCTAACTTAAGTTCATAATCATATAATCTTTATGGATTAAATTAGGTTAAGTAGTCCAATTCAATACCATGTCAAATTATGGTTATAATGGGCTAGACCTCCCACATTAGGCCTATAACGTGTGGAAGTTGGATAAGCTGGTCGGGTCCAAGCAGTCTTATTCCACAGTTAGGTCTAACCTCCTGTCTTAGCCCGATTTGTATTTGCATACTTAGACCTCTCACATTAAGTTCAACATTAGTGGCTGTTGGATATGCCGGTCGGGTCCAGGCAGACTTCCACCACTAATGCAACCTAACCTCGTGTTATAAGTGCAATTACAGTTCCTAATTGTAATTACTAGACATTCCATTTTTATCTAAATCTACCTATGTCATTATAGGTGATTATTTCTCTTTTTCCCCATATTTAATTATATGCCTAATTCAGTATTCAAATCATAGACTTTTACACCCCCTTTCAATTCACCTTTTAATTATGCACTGTATGCTCATTTTCCCAAGTTATTAGTCAAGGCATATACATATACATATACATATATATATATATGTGTGTGTGTGTGTGTGTGTGTGTTATGCACAAACCCAAATCTACATATTTTCCAATTTATGTCCCTAGTCCATATTCACCCATTTCAATACAAGTTATACCCAAATCCATATTCGCATATTTTCTAATATATGCCTAAAATTCATATTCACATACGTCCCAATTTATGTCCCAAATCAGTACTTACACATGTCTCAATTTATGCTTAAATTATATTTTCCAATGTATGCCTTAATTTAGATCCATATTTTCCAATACCAATTATGCCTCAAATTATGTATTTCCCCATCATTCCCAATTTCGCATGTTCGCATTTTTCAGCGTTAGGCCTAGGCTCGAAGGTAGCCTGGCTATATAAAAATAAAAAGGGAAAAAGAGTGGGAGAAGAGAATCAAGAATAGACATAATAACGAATCAATAATAAAATGATAGAAATAGGCATGAACTGAATAGGCATATTATGACAAGATTTAACATGGCGGCGGTATGGACATATAAAACCAGATCTGATAGTTATGTCGTAATAGAACTGATTAGGCACCGATTCAAGATCCAATTTTTACATGTATATCAAGATTACTATTTAGATATTCAGATCTAAAAATAACATGAACTCACAGTGAATAGATCAAAAGAAATAGATCCAAATTACTGCGAAGAACATGTTGAATAAGTTGTTGTAACCATCACTGAATTTGTTGTAGTAATCGTTGAATTTGTATAACGTTTGCTGAATTATATTTGAAGTAGATTAGGCCATTCAATCTTCATTGCAGCGGAGCTTCGCCGTCACCATTGTTTTTCAAAACCTAGTTCTAGGGTCCTTTATATAGCCTAGGGTTCATGAATCTAGCTCAAAAATCGTCCAGGTTCAGAAAAGAAGTTTCCAGAGCCACGGGTGGATTGACCCCCCTTCAGGTGGGTCGACTCCACTTCATGAGTGTCGACCCCTAGGTCGACCCTGGGGTCGACCCCATGAGCTTGAGTCGACCCCAAGGTCGACCCACCAGGGTCTTGGGTCGACTTCAAAATGTCGGCTCTTCCTCGATTTACGCACCGGATTTCTGGTTTTACTGATTTTGGAATATTTTTGAATTTTATATGTGTATATACCTTTCCTATATGCATACAAACTTCAAACCTTAATAACATCTTCATACGGTGTCCGATTTATGCAAACCAGGTGTCTATCTTGACCAGAAATCCGAGAAGAACGCAATATAGTGGTCCGTTTTGCTTAATTCTGAATATTTAATTAAGTTTTCCTTAATTCATTATTAACAGTGTATTTCACACTAATTATTCTTTAATTCATCATCTTTAGTGTCGTTAAAATTCTGGGGTGTTACACCCACGGTACTCGACTAGCTAACATCTAGTCTTTTGGGCGTCCCCATTATACCCCTACTTTGAGTCCACTAGAACCTCCAATTAACAATAATTTCTTAGTCTTAGAAATCTCTAGCCATCCAACTTGATGACATTTCACATACTCAAGCGACTTCTCGAACAACCATATCCACAACTCAAACATCCTCGAGTCATTCCTACATTCATTGCATTTCATCGATCAACGAACACTTCAAAACACTTCGAACATTCCATCTTGAACTCACGTCGAAGCCACAACCATCATCGAACCAATAACAAGCATTATTTGGTCGATAGTTGATACACAGTGTTTCACCCTTCCTTACTACAACATTTCATCTTTAGCCATAAGTCGCAATCGATAGCGTTTCATAAACGCTGCGAACATTCCCGGGTCGTTCCATGACCCATTAGTCTGCTCCCATGACAACCCATTAGTCATAGCGACCCATTGAAGTGCTGCAAGCCACTATCAGCAATATATCAAATGTTGCCTTGACCAACCCAACTCCCAGCGACCCGACCCAACTTGGATGACCTGACCTAACTTGGACGACCTAACTTGGACAACCCATCTTCGACGACCCATCTTGGACGATCAAACTTGGATGACCCAACTTGGACGACCTAACATGGACTACCCAACTTGGACGAACCATAGCCGAATAACCTGATTTCCATGAGCTTTTCTTGCGCAACAAGACATGTCGATCTGAGCTTCACGCCATGTTTTCGATCAAACGATCCAAGCTTCACCAATGAACATCTGTACATGCAACTCATCCAAAATCGATCAATTTTCAAACCAAAATCAATAGCAATCATCAACACACATTAGCACAACAATAAATCATTATATAACCATATAAATTCACCAAATCATGATAAAACAATGAACGAATTAACAAATGTGTAATGCCCCGCCTCCATACCCACTATTGTCCAGTTCATTTCAGAGAAATGTCGTAGACCATAACGGAGAATGAGGTTTGTGAAGAGCAACCGATTGTATGATTACTCCATGTGAGGAATGCACATCGAATTCTGACACCGATTAAAATTTCGACATGACCATTCGGCACATAGGGCAACTACACAACGACTATATGTAATCCGGAAAGCAGTAAAAATAGACAACAACAATAATATAAATATGGTATATCTTAAAGCCAGACACAGAATAATCATATCACAAAGGCTTAATAGATATGAATAAACCAAGAATGTGAACAACAATCTAGTGATCAACAAAGATCCACTAATCCCAAAAGAATAGATGCATGCACCATGATCTAAATTAAAGAATATGTACACAACAATAGATAATGTTATAGGTACAAAAGTACATAAAGCTGCGGAGACAGAGTAGCAAGCTGAAAGCGGAAGATCAATCCTGCGAGGAGTCCCAGAGGAGTACCTAAAATGACTCGGCGGTCTGGCCTGAGTATTATTTATAAGAATAAATAATAAACGGATCGGTCTAGCTGTACTCATCAAATAAACCGAGATAACAAGAGATATAACACAGGATGACATGAACATGGCATGTCGACACAATCAGGAAACGACAATGGAATGTCAGCACACATATATCTCTAAATAATCTCCTAGGTAATATAGAATGCAACATTCAAATAATAGCACACAACAGGAAATGACAGCGGAATGCCAAATAAACTAAACACATGACGATCATAATGACAAGGCTGCTGACACCACCCATAAGCAATTCTGTCAATAATGGTCAGGTCGCTAACACCTTCCACAAGCAGTTCGATCATAATGACAAGGTCGCTGACACCACTCATAAGGAATTCTGTCAATAATAGTCAGGTTGCTAACACCACTCATAAGCAGTTCGATCATAGACTTGTTCATAGATGAGATACGATCTCTAGGTAGCGAACCAATAAGTTTGAGCCAAAGCTCCCCACGAAGCCTGGTCGTGACCCCGGAAGAGAGAAAACACATAGTCGTGAAATCCATAGAAAACATCATAAATCATAGAAAATCGTAGAAAGTTGGATCGAAGTCCCCCAGGTGAAATCCAAGAATCGTAAATCCCACTCGGGTGATCAAGGACCACAAAACATAAATCATCAAAGGACTGCATTAGTCCGGTGAGTATAAATTACACCGAGGTAGTTAATATAAGAAAATAGCTAAATGTCCCATAACCACTCGCTATTCTCAAACATTTACAAACCCGTTGTTGATTCATACTAAAAACAACAAAAATCCTCACAACATGTTCGAACGTACGAGTCCAAGAGTTATTCGCCAAAGTAGACATATAAGGGGTCATAGTCCTCAGTTTTACTAAGGTAAATAAATTAAATTTCTCACCCGATCGAGTAAAGAGGATCCATACACACTAATAGATTGGAATCCGTAGAAGGATTCGTAGTCCATTAATAATATATAAACCCTCGCATAAGTCCGACGTGACAATGTACACGAGCACGATTGCTGAAGCGAATCGATCAAGGGAATTCACGTTGCAATAACGTAAATTCAATTCATAAACCATCAAATATAACTTCGATAAATCGAATAAATATAAAGCTCATTAGTGAATCCAATGACGTTAAGGAACGATTAGAAATCACTTTGAGAGACAGGAAACAAGGACACAAATCTGGGTGCCACGGATCAAAGTACGATCACCAAGGTGATCGATCACTCGTAATTCACATTACAAACTAATCGAAATTCCAAACTAGCACCCGAAGGTTTTAAACTACATCGGAATAGACTCAAAGGATATCGAGTCGATAATTCACGTTTTAATGGCGCGAATTATATTAACAAGAGTTTCAAATAAATTCAATACACAAAATAGAGCGCACGGGCTCTAGAATGATCACTTATTCAATTCACATCATAAACAATGTGAATAGACCAAAAGAATCAACATCTGAAGAATAACTTGAGAATCAAAGACGACGAATCGAGCTGCTGAAATCTGTGAATTCGTGAAGCTGAAGTTCAGAAACGAAGTCTGAACAGCCCGAGCTCCGGCCGGGAAAGAGCCTGGATGGGGGTAGACTGAGGACCGAGGTTTCCTCCAGTCCATAGTAGAAAAACAGATTCAGACGTCTGAATCATTTGGGTCAGATGTCTAAATTGGGATTTTCAGAAACCCACAAGGATTTAGTTCATTTTGGCCCCCTTTCAAATGTCTGAATTATTCCGGCCAGACGTCTGAATTACAATTCAAACGTCTGAGCAATAATTTTCAGACTTTTGAGTTTGCTTACTTGGTTCTATAATTATTTGAAGCAGGTCAGACGTATGATATATAATATTCAGACGTCTGAATCCTGTTCCAGAGCACAATTTGCCTTGAAAACATGTTCAAAACGATATCGACGAATGCCCGAAGGCCTATGATGTTATGTACATGTATATGAGGCTTCAAGGACTTGCCGAAACAACTTATAACACCCAAATACGCATGCACAAACATTCATACCGGAAATTAACAATGGCTATGATTATAAATTCTAAAACGGACAAATTTTCTACCTAAAGCGATCAAATACGATTCAAGCGACTTGTGAAGACTTAACTTTGTCGGGGTGGCAACGGAGCATCACAATATCACAAAAACAACCCATAGCATATGAATTAGATTGTGTGGACAATTCTAATCATAATTTCCAGTTCAATGAAAACATGAACACATGAAATCAATTAAGCTACACTAGATGCATACACAACATACACAAGGTATAAATGCACTAAATTACACTTTACAAGCACAAAGGCTTGAGTCATAGATGTGAGTTCATCAAAGAACTCACCTTTGGCTCTTGAATGTCAAGAACAAGCTCCAACAAGGAAGAATAAGCACACAAACGAGCAAAGCTCCTCTCTTTCATCAATTGCTCCTCCGAAATCACCTCATACATTCACATGAAGACACATGAGTGTTAGGGCACACTAAAAATCCAAAATTGATGAGCTATGGAGATAGAGAAGAGGATAGAGAAGCTTACCCATGTCTTAGAATTGGATTTTCAGTTGAATTGAGCTTGGATTTGCAAACCCTTGCCTAGGAATTTATATTTCCCATTCCACTCTCCATTTCCTAATTTCTCTCTAAGTGTTGGAAGTGAATTAAGAGGGAGAGAGCTATTGGGGGTTATAAGGTAGGCTAGGTTAGCCAAACCAAAGTCCCAAATTTCCGAAGCTCTGAATATATCGAAGTTTATACTTTTAGAACACCTAAACAACGTTTTGTACTCAATGGAAGTAGTTTCAAGTCCAAACTCGTGCATATGTAGAAAGTGATATTTTGGTCTTATATCCAAATGAAAAAGACCAAAATCGCCCAACTCAAAAGGTATCGATGTTTATAGTCAAAAAGGTCGTAAATGATGATCCAGACTCAATGGAAGTGGTCCCGAGTCCTAATTTTATCGTATGCAAAATGTGACTTTTTGGACATACACCGATTAATGATTAACGGCGCTATATTTAAATAAAATATTTAAATACATTATCGTTAAATGAGCGGGTTGTTACAAAGTGGATCTAAACTTGCATAAACACACGAATTAAAATATGAATTTACTGATTTAAGTTGCTAGATTAGGTCCTATGGTGATTTGAATGAAAACATACTTACGATGATGTAGATCTAGGTGAAAACAACTTGAAATGATGAAAATAAGATCAAACAACCCATATACTCCATTGAATCCGTGTGAGAGATGCTTATTACTCACCAAATCTTCAAATTAGCTTTAAAACGATGATCTAAAATTCGGACAACGAAGAACAATCTCTGAATCTCTTAATTTGATGTGATCTACTCTCTCTTGATGCAGATCTAGCCTTCCTTGATGTAGATCTTCAATCTTCTTATGTAGATCTAAGATTTTAATGGAGGATAAATGTATTTGATTGAGCAAGGAGGATCACAAGCTCAACCAAATGAGAAATGAAGAAACTAAACCCTTCATCTTACCTCTACCCCTCTATTTACAGCTATCCCACCAGCCCAATAATGGGCCAAACCAGATCAGCCCACTAAGGACTAGTTAGTCTGTCCAGAAATTGTGTAGCACTAAAATAGCAATTCTTGCCAAAACGCTAAACCAAATCTTTAATGTGAACACTTTACGGAATTGGCAACACCATTTCCTTTCCAATGAAATCAATCCCAGCACCTGATTTAATCCTAGTCAAAAGTTATTCCCTGTACAAAACTGACAGGGAGATAATTGTTGCAAATAAAACTAATAAAAATTATGGACATGTCTCACATCCCAACAATAAAAAAAATCAAAATATTAGAATGATCCGACCCTCAGGGAATTAAATAAAAATATTTTACGATCCTCTGATATTTAAAATGCGGGTCATTACATTCTCACCCCTTTTGGAATTTCTCCCTCGAAATCCCATGTAAACATAAGCAACCAAAAACAACTCTGCATGCCTATCATCCTGAGCAACCAATTTTACCATCCTAGCTAGCATCCATCAAGCCATGCATCCGTAGCCTTAACTTAGCATGTGGAATTCTAACGAATAGTACAAGTTACAATGGTGTAAGGTGATATGACATTAATGGGTCATACCAACGAAGAGTTCTGGAGGGATCGTCTTCATACTCACTTCCATTTCCCGCGTACAATAGTCATCTTCCTCACTCCATAGTACCTTGACTAGCTTAACCGTCTTCCTCCTAAGTTGTTTCGTGCCATTTCCCACAAGGCGAAGCGGCTTACGAGGTCTCAAAACTACGGTCTCGACTTCTAGGTCTTCATATTGTTCTGGAGATACAACCACATTCAAATCATGCACATAATTTCTTAGAAACGACACATGAAACACATTGTGCACACTCGATATCTTCTCAGGTAAATCCAGTCTATACGCGAGCTTTCTAATTCGCTCAACAATCGGAAATAGTCCAACGAACCTTGGTGCTAATTTCCTTTACTTCCAAACCGAACAACATGCTTCAACGGCGAAATCTTTAAGAAAACCATATCGCCAGCATCGAATTCCAAATCCTTACGACGCTTATCGGCGTAACTCTTCTGACGATCTTGGGTTACCTTCATTCATTGTCGAATGATTTCAATACAATCTGATGTTTCTCTTATCATCTCAGGCCTATGTATCAAGTTATCTCCATTCTCTAACCAACATGATGGAGAATTACACTATCTAAAATACAATGCCTCATATGGTGTCATCCCAATGCTCGACTGGTAACCGTTTTTGTAGGAAAACTCAAATAAATGTAGATAGTCTTCCCATGATCCCCCAAAATCCAATACATAAGGTCTTAGGAGATCTTCCAAAACTTGGTTAACTCTCTCGGTCTGACCATCGTTTTGGGGATGATACGCTGTACTTAAACTCAACTTGGTTCCTAAAGTCTCTTATAAACTCTTCCAAAATCCACTTGTGAACAATGGATCTCGATCACGAACTATGCTCGTTGGGATACCATGGAATCGAACTATCCATTTTATATATAGCTCAGCCACCTTTGATGTTGTCCTAGTCAATCTGACAGGAATAAATCTCGCGCTTCTGGTCAAACCCAAATCCCTTCATTTCCTGCCCCGGTTTAGGCAATCCATCAATAAAATCCATAGATATTTGCTCCCATTTCCACGTAGGAACTTTTTATGGCTGAAGCAATCCACTCGGCTTTCATTGTTCAGCTTTCACTAACTGACAACTCATGCATTTGGAAATGAACTTTCCATTATCCTTCTTCATCCCTTCCAGATAGTAGGCTCGCTTCATGCATCAGGATGAATTGTCAATCTTGAGTGATGGCATTCCCTCAGAACCTCATCTCTCAATCCGTCAAGAACAACCAGTCGTCCTTATTTTCGAAGCCAAACCTCCCGATTGACTTCTAATTCCTTATCATCTGGTTCCAACTTTTGGATAATCTCAACAAGCTTTGCATCACGCTTTTGGCTCTTGCCAATCCTTTCGATGGGAGTTGGTATTAGTGATAAACTTGCCAGCATTTCAGGTTCCAACTCACACCGTGGTCTGAAATCAAATCCTGCCAAGTACTCGAGGTGCTTCCGTTCCGAAAACACAGCTATCAATCCTACATGTCTTCGACTCAACGCATATGCAGTTGCATTCCCTTTCCAGGAGTATAGGCTATACCAAAACCATACGATGCTAGAAATTCTAACCACTGTTGCTATTGAAGATTCAAATCCTTTTGGGAGAAAAGATACTTCAACGACTTGTGATCCGTAAAAAACTAGAATCGAACTCCCAACAGGTAATGTCTCAACATCTTCAGAGCAAACAAGACCGCTACCAACTCCAAATCATGAGTCAGATAATTCCTTTCGTGCGGCTTAAGATGTCGACTCGCATAGACCACAATTCTGCCTTTCTACGTCAGCACTACTCCAAGCCCAGTACCGCATGCATCAATGTATACCACCATCTCTCCATTCCCACTTGGAATCGCCAAAACAGAAGCACTCTTCAGTGTAACACCCCACGCCCGCTATGGTCACTCACTAAGGGAATGCCATAGCATCGGTGGAGTATTTTAGTGAATATAGAACAGAAAAATTACAACAAGACAGATATAAATAGTATTTGAAATTTTAAAACATCATCTCATAACAGCGGAAATAAACATGCCTGGTTACATCATAAAACCACGATCAAAGTCAAGTACAATATCCGTTAAAATAAAGAAGTACATAATCCCACTCTCTCATACAATAGCCAGAACAAAAGAAAAGATAACTGGATAACTGGAGCTTTACATCTATCCAAGCTCCTAAAGACTGGAACAGCAATCCGATCAAGCTCCACTACTGCTAGGATCCACCGTAGGACCTGAGGGTTGGGAAAAAGATAAAAACAACGGGGTCAGACATAAGTCTGAGCGAGTCCTATAACTTTAACAATACAATCATTAAAGTAACCAGAGAAGATATAAACTTGACCCACGGTAATGTCTGGGGATGAATGGCTACACTAAGCAGCTTGACAGACTTAGGATAAACTAAGATAACCGTAAAGACGCATCTACCCACCCAAGGATAATTACTACACTGCACCACACCAGTCATTCCCACTCAAGGATTGATCCCACCCAAGGACTTAAAGAAAGATGTAACTAGTAGTTTCATGTACCCCTAGCTGACCACATAGGTGCCGCCTGCCCCTATCTCCACTAGGTGTACTTAGTAATTTTACCCAGTAGTTTCGTGTACCCCTACATAGGTGCCGTCTGCCCCTATCTTTACTAGGTGTACCCACTACTCCCCATCGATCGGCTCCCTACCGTAGATACCCGTGCTGGTCCCACAGTGGGGTGTATCACTCCCCTAAAGTGGCTACCTGATAATATCAACGGTGCACGGCTTTATATCTACACGATGCAACAACGGCTTATCTACCAGCCCGGGCCCACACACGCATATGAAACCCGTTGGACTCGCGTTGCCACCGCTAACCCGTTTTGGCCTCTTATAATCAAGCCCAATATGCGTGTCCCGTCACTCGACATGGGTCGAGCCCACAAAGATACGTTTGGGATATTGGTTGAAATGGGCCCCCACAAGCTACCCACCTAAGCTTGTCACTTATCTAGTGTATCCCACTTAACCCTTTAATCATGTTTAATTACATGTTTCACTTGGTTAAGTATTCTAATCGTATTTTCTATTGCCACCCAAGGCAACCCACTAGATTCCACATGCCACCCAAGGCAACCATTAAATTTCCACATGCCACCCAAGGCACCCACTTAACCCCTCATGTCCCACTACATGCTAATATGGTTAAGTGTTTCTTAATTAATTAAGACCGTGATCTCCCATAAAGACCTCCCACATTAGACTGGCTGTTATGACCGCCTGGTTAAGCCGGTAGGGTCCGGGCAGTCTTACGTCATAACAGAGTCTAACCTCGTGTCTTTACTTTAATCACGTATTTAATTTATGGCTAAGACCTCTCACATTGGGCTGACATTTGTAGCAACTGGTTAAGCCGGTTGGGTCCGGGCAGTTTTACACTACAAATGAGTCCAACCTCGTGTCTTAGTCGATTAATTACACCTAATTAATCACCCCCATATTAATTATCCCTAATTAATATCAAGTTTTCCATAACATGGGTAGACCTAACTCAATAGGTAAATTCCCATGGGGTAGACCTAACTCAATAGGTAAATTCCCACTTATGGTAATTTATTTTTATGGTATGCTTAATCATACCCAACTTTTATTAACATATTTACCAACCCCATCGTTCCCCACATAAATCGTTCTCATGACATAGAAAAGGGAAAGATCCATTACAAATATCATGGGTTTAGCATATAACTTTGTCATGGGTTAAGAGGATGTCAACTTGCATATATGAGCACATATTAACCCAACTACATTTAACCCAAACTTGCATATTATCATACACATGATTTGCATAACATGTTGCATATGAGCTTGCATATTATCATACACATATCTTGCATAACATGTTGAACTTGCATATAAGCTTTCTCATAACTTGCATAACATGTTAAACATGCATTTAAGCATACACATAACTTGCATAAGCATTCACATACTTGCATAAGCATTCACATACTTGCATAAGCATTCACATACTTGCATAAGCATGCATAACTTGCATATCATGTTAAACTTGCATTTAAGCATATACACAACTTGCATATGAACTTGCATATCAACCTACACATAACTTACATAACATCATACGTATGACTTGCATATGAACTTGCATAACTCACTTTGTTAAACATGCATAAATCCACTTGTTAAATATGCATAAACCCACATATTAAACATGCATAAATCCACTTGTTAAATATGCATAAACCCACATATTAATCATGCATAAACCCACTTATTAAACATGCATAAACCAACTTGTTAAGCATGCATAAACCAACTTATCAAACATGCATAAACTCACTTATTAATTATGCATAAACATAGAAAAACATAGAGTAGCATATCATTACAAATGATTCAAACTCACTAATCCGCATCTAAGACCATAAGTCTCATTACACCCAATCTACTTACTTTAACAATTGATGTTAAAGTGATAGAAACTCACCAAAACCAAGATTAGCAAACTTATGAAGTGGAATTATGAAGATGGTGATGATTAGAGATTGATTAGAGAGTGATTAGCTTGCAACTTCCTTCATAAACAAGTGGAGGCTCCTTCTAAGATTTAATTTGGCGGCATGAGGCCATCATTTCTATTTTTAGTATGGATTAGGGTAGGTTTAGGGTGTATTTATAGATTAGGAGAGTGTTTTAGGCCCTTAGATTAACCCTAAATTAGATTAGGTCCGTTAGATTTAGGAAATCTCTAGAACCCAGCCCAGCCCTAGCCAGAAAACCAGATCTGGTGCACCCAAGCACCCTGGTTCGACACGCCGTGTCGACAGGCAAGTCGACTCCCCCTGTCGACAGGCCTGTCGACAGCCCTGTCGACATGGTCAAGGAGGGAATTCTCCCGCCTGGCCCTGCTGGTTCTAATTTGAAATCTGAATTTTAAATTTCTAAATCTGTTTTTAACTTTGAATTTTCTGCAAACTTCTTTGGGCCATAACCGGGCCATACGGACTCCGATTCTCGAAAACTCGGACTCTATTTCGCGTATTTTTCCGAGACGAACGCAATAACGCAGCCCGTTACCCCCAATTCCCACGTCTGAGATTATTTATCCTGTAATTAGTGAATTTCAGTATTAACTAAAATTCGGGGTGTTACATTCTCCCCTCCTTAAAGGATTTCGTCCCCGAAATCTCTAAGCTAAGGAGAATGCATATCCTACCATCCAAACAACCATCTACTCAAACCATCAACCACGGGCATCCATTGTCCTTAAACAGTTTCTAATGATGTATGAGCATATGCAAAAAGTGTGTGTATATGTTCCCTATCTAATGTATGAACATATGCAAACCATGATAGTGCCATGCATCCATTATGTATGCGAGAGAACCCTATTGACACATACAATATCTACATGAGTGCACAATCATTCACCCAAAATGCATCATCCATATGATAACACAATCATTATTCATCCATAAATATAGCTTCCTACACACAATTTTATGCAATATGCAATATGAAGTGACTGAGCCGATCTAGTGCCTAGAGTGTGTGTATATGCATGCACGAGCAACCACTAGCAAACACTTGCATCCACTTGCATCCATCAACCATAACATGTCTCAAACACATGTTTCAACCATAGGTTTACCCTATCTAAAGGTCAATCAGTACTAACGAGAGGATATACTAAAGATAAGATAAGTACTAGACAACGATAGAGGAGAAAGTAAAGACGTACCCTCAAAAAGAAATGGGTACAATGAACGCATCTTCGCTTCCGTCTCCCAAGTTGCGTTGCTCTCATCTTCTCCCCATTGCACTTTGACTAGTTGAACCTCTCTGTTTCTCAACTTCCTAGTCTCTGACCCAAGGATGCGAGTAGGAGCTCGTCGAATAGTCGCATCACGCTCTACCTCTACATCTCTAAGCAAGCTCGGCTCTACCACCTCTGCGGTCTCATGTAAGCATTTCCTCAAATGGGACACATGGAATACATCATGTACACCACTAAGTCTGTCGGGCAACTCCACTCTATATGCCATCCGTCCAATCCTTTCCTTGATGGGAAATGGCCCTACGAACCTTGGTGCTAACTTCCCAACAGATCCAAAGCGAACCACATTTCGCAATGGAGACACTTTGACAAAGACCATGTCCCCAACTTCAAACTCAAGATCCGTCCTCCTCTTGTCCGCATAAGATTTTTGCCTATCCTGCGCTGCTTTCATCCTTCTTCGAATCAAGTCAATCTTCTCAGAAGTCTCCCTAACCATATCAGGCCCAAGCAAGATCTTATCCGTAGATTCCCACCAACATGTAGGTGATCGACAAGGCCTTCCATAGAGAGCTTCGAAAGGAGCCATACCAATACTGGACTGAAAGCTGTTATTATATGCGAACTCCACCAATGGAAGATGCTCTTCCCATGTACCTCCAAAATCTAGGATACAAAGCCTCAAAAGGTCTTCTAGAACACGATTCACCCTCTCAGTCTGGCCGTCTGTCTGAGGATGATATGCGGTGCTCAGACACAATTGAGTCCCCACTGCTTCTTGCAAACTTCTCCAGAACTCGCTAGTGAAGATTGGATCTCGATCACTCACTATGCTAGAGGGTACCCCATGCAATCGAACTATCTCTCGAAGATATACTGAATCTAGCCATGGAGCGGTCCTCTTGCTCTTCACAGGTATGAAATGGGCGCTCTTAGTAAGTCTGTCTACCACCACCCAAATTCCTGTATTACCCTTCCTCGATCTGGGTAACCCGTCAATAAAATCCATCGAGACGCTATCCATTTCCATTGCGGAACTTCCAATGGGTGAAGCAACCCACCAGGTTTCTTTTGCTCCGCCTTCACTTGTTGGCACACCAAGCATTGAGCGACATACTCGGCCACATCTTTCTTCATACCGGCCCAGAAGAAAACCCTCTTCATGTCTCGGTACATCTTGTCCCCACCGGGATGAATGGTCATCCTAGAACGGTGTGCATCATCAAGAATAGCCTTCCTCAAACCCTCGTCTTGCGGTACACAAAGTCTACTGTCTCTACGCACGCACCCCCTATCGTCTAGGGTGTACCTACTCAAATGGCTGGATGACTCCCCCCTTATGAGCTTCTCTACCAACTCAACCAACTGTGGGTCGTCCCTCTGTGCTTCTCCAATCCGCCCCAAAAGAGTAGGTCTAACCTCCAAGGATGCTAGCAAACCGGGTACATAATCAATGGAAGGTCTGAAATCAAACATCGAGATAAATTCCAAGCTTCGTCGTTCCACGAACAATGGACTCAAGGACAACCTCTTCCTGCTCAAGGCGTCCGCCACCACGTTACCCTTGCCAAGGGTATACGCTATCTCGAAATCATAGGATGCTAAGAATTCCATCCACCTTTGCTGTCTCAGATTCAAATCCTTCTGAGAAAACAAGTACTTCAATGATTTGTGGTCAGTGAACAATTCGAATCTCTCACCAAGTAGATAATGGCGCCAAATCTTAAGCGCAAAAACAATAGCGGCCAACTCTAAATCATGGGTAGGGTAATTTTTCTCATGCGCCCTCAACTGCCTTCCACCATAGGCTATTACCCTTCCCTCTTGCATTAAGACTGCGCCAAGTCCTGTCCCACAAGCATCGGTATAAACAACAAATGGCTTGCTCCCATCTGGCAACACTAAAACTGGAGCAGTGGTTAAAGCTCTCTTTAACCGTCGGAACGCATCATCACAATCTACGTCCCATGTGAAAACAAGATTCTTCTTCGTTAAGCGGGTTAATGGGGCTGATATCTTCGCGAAGTCTTTGATAAACTTCCTATAATAACCCGCCAACCCCAAGAAACTTCTCACTTCGGTAGCATTCTTCGGAACCTTCCAATCCTGAATTGATACTACCTTCGCGGGATCCACAGCTATCCCTTCCTTGGAGACCACGTGCCCCAAGAACCGCACCTCCTTCCTCCAGAAGTGACATTTAGAGAATTTAGCCTTAAGGCTATGTGCTCGAAGAGTCTTCAATACCTCCCCAAGATGTAGGGCATGCTCTTCTTCACTCTTAGAAAATACTAAGATATCATCCACAAAGACCACCACGAATTTATTAAGGAACTCCCTGAACACCCTACTCATCAAATCAACAAAGTATGCAGGGGCGTTCGTCAACCCAAATGGCATCACCAGCCACTCATAAAAACCATCCGGAGTTCTAAAGGCAGTCTTGTCTATGCTATCCTCAGCCACCCTTAACTGATGAAACCCCGTGGCTAAGTCCAACTGAGAAAATACTGAAGCGCCAACCAACTGATCGAAAAGATCATCAATCCTCGGCAATGGGTGTCTATTCTTCTTTGTGAGCTTGTTGAGTTCTCTATAGTCTACACAAAGTCTGAGGGACCCATCCGCCTTCGTAGCAAATACTACTGGAGCACCCCACTCCGATATACTTCGTCTTATGAACCCCTTCTCAAGCAACTCCCCTACTTGCTTATGGAGTTCCCTCCTCTCACGAGGAGCCATGTGGCGCACTGGTAAGGATACAGGTTTAGCATTATCCACCAGATATATTCGGAAGTCAATCTCCCGCTTCGGAGGTAAGCCCTTCACCTCCTCAAACACATCCGGATATTCCCGGACCACTCTAACAGATTGCAAACTCTCGACCGAAGCGTCAAGCGATTCAAGATAACTTAGCATAACAGAGTCCCTGGGATTACAAGAAATCTCGAGAGTGTTACCCAAGCGGGTCATGAGCCTAACAACTCTCCTTTCGCAATCAAGAACGGCACCATTACTGGATAACCAGTCCATGCCCAAAATCAACCCATAGCCCGTGAAGCCCAACACAAAAGCATCACATCTAAACTCAATGCTAAGTATAGAAATCTTCAAACCCAAACATATCATGGACAAATAAGTGGAGCCCCCAATTGGGTTTGAAACAACCAAGGGATCATCTACCAGACTGGTGTCTAAGTGAAGTGACTCAACTAATGATGATGAGATAAACGAATGCGATGCGCCTGAATCAAACAATGTACGGACAGGATGATCAAATAGAAAGACCAGACTTTCAACGGAAATAGTTCTACCTCTCTCCTGAATCGGTGGAATCGCGAGAGCCTGTACTTGCCCCCTAGCCTGACTCGGTGCCATAAGAGCTTGCACCTGTGCTCCTGAGGTAGATCCCGTCCTTTGCCCCTTCTTAGGGCAATCCTTCACTAAATGCCCTGCTTCGCCACAGTGGAAGCAGCCAGTCTTCTTCTTCTTGCGACAATCCTTGTTTAGGTGGCCAGGTGTCCCACAATTGAAACACTTCTTCTTCTTGCCCTTGCCACCGTTGCCTTTCCCACCTTTGCTTTGCTGTTGTTGCTGAGGTCTCTTTTGATCTCCCTTCTTCTCGGGTGCCCTATTAGCATTGGGACCCTTCTCTTCTTCATACATGAGTGCCATGTCAACTAGCTTCTCAAAGGTGGCCCCCATAGGGATATGAGTCATAGCCAACCCATGCATTGGTTCATTCAAGCCTTTCACGAACCTCAAAGCCTTCTTCTCTGGTGTATTCACCATGTCTAGGCCAAATCTTGCCAATTGATTAAACTTGTTGACATATTCCTTCACCGAGAGATTTCCTTGCTTAAGAGTCAAGAATCTTTCCATATACAAGTTTTCCTCCGCCCTTGAGAGAAACTTTGCCACAAATCTTTGCCTAAAATCCGCCCAAGAATCAACGGGGCGTTCTCCATTAGTGACCTCCCACCAGAATGAGGCCTCTCCCTTCATTAACCAAGCAGCCAACTTGACTTTCTTTCCTTCTTCC
The DNA here is from genome assembly GCA_030737875.1 of Allium sativum. Taxonomy (NCBI): domain Eukaryota; kingdom Viridiplantae; phylum Streptophyta; class Magnoliopsida; order Asparagales; family Amaryllidaceae; genus Allium; species Allium sativum. Next base: position 43,187,304 of record CM060915.1, on the reverse strand, counting down.
ATCTCAAAGATATCTATCAATTCTTCCACCTCCTTAAGCCAATCTCTAGCCTCCACAAAAGTTTCAGATCCTTGTAAAGGTTTCCCTCCCATAGCTTTAAATTCCTTGCAAGTCTTAGTAAAAGTATCCGTGCGAGGAGGAGGGGAAGGAGGAAGATCGGGTGCTACGGTTGGTGGAGGAACATTTGCTGGACCCGCAGTGGTGGCCCTAGCCTCCATCAATCTCCTATACCATGCTGGTACCGTCACACCCTCCGGAAAGTTAAGATTCTCGGCCATGCTGAAACGAAAAAGGAAAGATTCAAAACGGAGAATTCGAAGGATATAAATATGGCTATTGGGGATTATGCTTTTCCTTCAAAAACCTTTCTCTTTAAAGACATGTTTTTGAAAATATCTCTTCCAAAAATGTTTTAGAAAAATAGTTTTCTAAAATTTTTATCTGTTCCGGTAACCTTTGCTCTGATACCACGTGTAACACCCCACGCCCGCTATGGTCACTCACTAAGGGAATGCCATAGCATCGGTGGAGTATTTTAGTGAATATAGAACAGAAAAATTACAACAAGACAGATATAAATAGTATTTGAAATTTTAAAACATCATCTCATAACAGCGGAAATAAACATGCCTGGTTACATCATAAAACCACGATCAAAGTCAAGTACAATATCCGTTAAAATAAAGAAGTACATAATCCCACTCTCTCATACAATAGCCAGAACAAAAGAAAAGATAACTGGATAACTGGAGCTTTACATCTATCCAAGCTCCTAAAGACTGGAACAGCAATCCGATCAAGCTCCACTACTGCTAGGATCCACCGTAGGACCTGAGGGTTGGGAAAAAGATAAAAACAACGGGGTCATACATAAGTCTGAGCGAGTCCTATAACTTTAACAATACAATCATTAAAGTAACCAGAGAAGATATAAACTTGACCCACGGTAATGTCTGGGGATGAATGGCTACACTAAGCAGCTTGATAGACTTAGGATAAACTAAGATAACCGTAAAGACGCATCTACCCACCCAAGGATAACTACTACACTGCACCACACCAGTCATTCCCACTCAAGGATTGATCCCACCCAAGGACTTAAAGAAAGATGTAACTAGTAGTTTCATGTACCCCTAGCTGACCACATAGGTGCCGTCTGCCCATATCTCCACTAGGTGTACTTAGTAATTTTACCCAGTAGTTTCGTGTACCCCTACATAGGTGCCGTCTGCCCCTATCTTTACTAGGTGTACCCACTACTCCCCATCGATCGGCTCCCTACCGTAGATACCCGTGCTGGTCCCACAGTGGGGTGTATCACTCCCCTAAAGTGGCTACCTGATAATATCAACGGTGCACGGCTTTATATCTACACGATGCAACAACGGCTTATCTACCAGCCCGGGCCCACACACGCATATGAAACCCGTTGGACTCGCGTTGCCACCGCTAACCCGTTTTGGCCTCTTATAATCAAGCCCAATATGCGTGTCCCGTCACTCGACATGGGTCGAGCCCACAAAGATACGTTTGGGATATTGGTTGAAATGGGCCCCCACAAGCTACCCACCTAAGCTTGTCACTTATCTAGTGTATCCCACTTAACCCTTTAATCATGTTTAATTACATGTTTCACTTGGTTAAGTATTCTAATCATATTTTCTATTGCCACCCAAGGCAACCCACTAGATTCCACATGCCACCCAAGGCAACCATTAAATTTCCACATGCCACCCAAGGCACCCACTTAACCCCTCATGTCCCACTACATGCTAATATGGTTAAGTGTTTCTTAATTAATTAAGACCGTGATCTCCCATAAAGACCTCCCACATTAGACTGGCTGTTATGACCGCCTGGTTAAGCCGGTAGGGTCCGGGCAGTCTTACGTCATAACAGAGTCTAACCTCGTGTCTTTACTTTAATCACGTATTTAATTTATGGCTAAGACCTCTCACATTGGGCTGACATTTGTAGCAACTGGTTAAGCCGGTTGGGTCCGGGCAGTTTTACACTACAAATGAGTCCAACCTCGTGTCTTAGTCGATTAATTACACCTAATTAATCACCCCCATATTAATTATCCCTAATTAATATCAAGTTTTCCATAACATGGGTAGACCTAACTCAATAGGTAAATTCCCATGGGGTAGACCTAACTCAATAGGTAAATTCCCACTTATGGTAATTTATTTTTATGGTATGCTTAATCATACCCAACTTTTATTAACATATTTACCAACCCCATCGTTCCCCACGTAAATCGTTCTCATGACATAGAAAAGGGAAAGATCCATTACAAATATCATGGGTTTAGCATATAACTTTGTCATGGGTTAAGAGGATGTCAACTTGCATATATGAGCACATATTAACCCAACTACATTTAACCCAAACTTGCATATTATCATACACATGATTTGCATAACATGTTGCATATGAGCTTGCATATTATCATACACATATCTTGCATAACATGTTGAACTTGCATATAAGCTTTCTCATAACTTGCATAACATGTTAAACATGCATTTAAGCATACACATAACTTGCATAAGCATTCACATACTTGCATAAGCATTCACATACTTGCATAAGCATGCATAACTTGCATATCATGTTAAACTTGCATTTAAGCATATACACAACTTGCATATGAACTTGCATATCAACCTACACATAACTTACATAACATCATACGTATGACTTGCATATGAACTTGCATAACTCACTTTGTTAAACATGCATAAATCCACTTGTTAAATATGCATAAACCCACATATTAAACATGCATAAATCCACTTTTTAAATATGCATAAACCCACATATTAATCATGCATAAACCCACTTATTAAACATGCATAAACCAACTTGTTAAGCATGCATAAACCAACTTATCAAACATGCATAAACTCACTTATTAATTATGCATAAACATAGAAAAACATAGAGTAGCATATCATTACAAATGATTCAAACTCACTAATCCGCATCTAAGACCATAAGTCTCATTACACCCAATCTACTTACTTTAACAATTGATGTTAAAGTGATAGAAACTCACCAAAACCAAGATTAGCAAACTTATGAAGTGGAATTATGAAGATGGTGATGATTAGAGATTGATTAGAGAGTGATTAGCTTGCAACTTCCTTCATAAACAAGTGGAGGCTCCTTCTAAGATTTAATTTGGCGGCATGAGGCCATCATTTCTATTTTTAGTATGGATTAGGGTAGGTTTAGGGTGTATTTATAGATTAGGAGAGTGTTTTAGGCCCTTAGATTAACCCTAAATTAGATTAGGTCCGTTAGATTTAGGAAATCTCTAGAACCCAGCCCAGCCCTAGCCAGAAAACCAGATCTGGTGCACCCAAGCACCCTGGTTCGACACGCCGTGTCGACAGGCAAGTCGACTCCCCCTGTCGACAGGCCTGTCGACAGCCCTGTCGACATGGTCAAGGCGGGAATTCTCCCGCCTGGCCCTGCTGGTTCTGATTTGAAATCTGAATTTTAAATTTCTAAATCTGTTTTTAACTTTGAATTTTCTGCAAACTTCTTTGGGCCATAACCGGGCCATACGGACTCCGATTCTCGAAAACTCGGGACTCTATTTCGCGTATTTTTCCGAGACGAACGCAATAACGCAGCCCGTTACCCCCAATTCCCACGTCTGAGATTATTTATCCTGTAATTAGTGAATTTCAGTATTAACTAAAATTCGGGGTGTTACATTCAGCCTCACTTTTAGGATTCCAAAAGCTTACTCACACTTCGCATCCCATGTAAACACTGGATTCTTCTTCATTACTCCTGTTAATGTTATAGCTATCTTGGAGAAATCCTTGATAAACCGACGATAATATCCCGCCAACCCAAGGAAACTTCTCACGTCCGTCGTATTTTTAGGTCTTTCCCAGTCATGGATTGTTGCCACCTTAGCGGGGTCAACCGCTATTCCATTTCCAGAAACAACATGGGTTAAGAATCTCACTTCTCTCTTCCAGAAGTGACAATTCGAAACTTAGCTCTCAGCTGATGCTTTCATAAGATTTCCAAAACAACTCGCAAGTGTGTCTTATGCTCTTCCTCATTCCAGGAGTAAACCAGGATATCATCCACGAAGATAAGCACGAACTTATTCAACTGATCTCTGAAACCCTACTCATAAGATCCACAAAATACGCTAGTGCGTTAGTCAACTCAAATGGCATCAACAACCATTCGAAGAATCTGGACGGTGTCCTAAAAGCTGTCTTCGGCACAATATCCTTCGCCATTCTAAACTAGTGAAATTTTGTTGCTAAATCCATCTATGAAAGCTCCTTGGCCTCATGAAGCTGGTCGAAACAAGTCGCCTATCCTCGGCAACAAATACTTGTTCTTCTTGGTCACCTTGTTCAGCTTACGATAATCCACACACAATCCCAAAGATCCATCAACCTTAGTTGCAAACATAACTGGTGCACCCCATTCGGACACACTTCTCTGAATGAATCCTTTTTTCAAAAGATCGTGTACTTGCACCTTCAACTCTCCTTAGGATACATCCGCCTAAGAGGCATGACGCTAGGTCTAGCACCCTCGACCAAAACAATTCTGAACTCAATCTCATGATGCGGCGGAAACCTTTTGACCTCTTTAAAGACATCATCGAACTCACTTGCGACCAGCACAGATGACAAGTCTTCCCGTGGAATCACAAGCGAATATAAATAGCTTACGGAGACACCATCTTCGGGCTTACATCGAATCACAACCATTTGCCCTTCCATATTCCCGACTGTCACCTCGAGCTTCTCGCCATCCACTTTTTCCGCATACCTCTTGAGGCAGTCCATACCCAAAATAATCCCAAACCCAGCGAAGTTCAATACAAAGCAATCACACACAAAGGAGCAACCGTGACTCGACATCACTAGACCACGACAAATCATACACAAACTGGATGAACCCCCGACTTGATTAGTCACAATAAATGGTCTGTACAAACCTCAGGTTCCAAACCCAAGCAGCACACAAGCTCATGACGAACTTCTCGTTCTTCTAGTAAGGAGTCTTAATATATGAACAAACATACTTGGACAAAGCTTTAAAATCAGAAACATAATCCAACACTGGTTGACCATTCTGTTTTAGCTCAACAAACTTCTTGAACAAAATAGACTTTTGAACGGTAGAAATGAACTTAATCTCAAACTTGACTTGGAACTGATCCCACGTGTTCTCATCTTCTGGGGTCTTTAAAGTGATGGAGTTCCACCAATCCATTTCTTTGCCCTGTAGCTGTCTCGATGCAAGCTTCCTCTTAGTCGCATCCTCAATACCCAAGTCTCCAAATATCTGTGTACAAGTGTCAAGCCACCCTTGAATCTCTATATTCGGCTGTGTTCCCTTAAACAGTTTCCCTCCTAGAGTAGTGAAGTCTTTGCATAGCTTCGCGAAGTCCACAAGCCTGAGCACTTGCACATGAACCTCCATATCTACCGTGGTTGTCTCAGAAGCGGGTACCCTCCTCATGATCACTGCCATCATGGCCTCGAACATAGTTGGGTAATCTGGTATACCACCATCACCCTCTCTATGAACATTCTCTTTCCCTAGCAGTATGTCTCGACGTTCGATGACTCATTCTAAATCTAAAAATAGAATGATTAGACCACATATGAGAAAAGCTGCAATTGGAGTTCAAGCGCTACTACACTATACACTATAATATAGTATACATCCATCAGAAATCTACAAATACTTTTCTTATACATTATTACGTCTTCGAACTTTGGCTAAAATCGATTAACCAGAGCTCTAATACAAAATGTGACGATCGCCCATAACTCTTGCACTTAATAAGAGGAACACTGCGCTGAAAGATGTGTTAGGCAGCTACGGACGATCATCAAAGGTAGAAATAACACATGCAGAACCTGTCGTATAACTCACATCGCAAGGATAAAATATAATAGAACGTATACAACATACAATAATAGTGAAGTAGAGTTGAGAAGAATCTTAAACTTTTCATATCATCATGAATTATCCATACAACACTGGAAAACATCATAAGAGCCTGTACAAAATGCCTCACTATAGGTCACTTAGAGAATACATAAAATAGCGGAAAATAACAAATAGTAGATAGTAGGAAATAATACGCCAGCCTCCTAGTCGTCGTCGCTCAACAGCATCGTCCTCATCAAGATCTACTACCTTTCACCTGCTACTCAGTCTGCCCATTCATCACATGAATGAACAACCCAAGGTAATAAGAGGGAGACATAAAACCTTGAGTCATACAACATTCTTAATGAGTGATAAAACAACTATCTAACTTCATCAATAAAGTATATAAGAAATAGATAGATCAACCAACCAATCTACCAATATCAACAGAGAAGTAACCCAAACCCGTCTTCCTTACATCTGACAGTAATAGCCTTTACAACAACCATAAAAGAAAACATAAAAGACATAGCAACCACTTATCTACCTGGACCGTCCTAATCATGATCAACATCCCCCTAAGCACAAGCCTCAAAAACCTAAGCCAACATCAGAAAAGCACCCAAGAGGTGTCTTCTTCGATGTCGAACAATCTACGAAAGGCAATACAAGCAAAGCAATCATCATCCATGACTCTGGATATCACCTTCAATGCTTCTTTGAAGCCATCGTTAATCATATGACGGCTATGACATGCCATTTTTCAATTGCTAATGGTAACCCAGGTTCTGCAAAACTCCATATGCCTTTCCACAATACGTATGTTTTCTTTACTCAATGAAGACAAGTAGGCCTTTCCACGATACCTAGGGTACTCGACCAGCTAATATTTAGTCTTTTGGGCGTCCCCATTATACCCCTGATTTGATTTCGGTAGAACCTCCGATTAACGATAATTCCTCAGCCTTTGATATCTCGAGCCATCCAACTTGATGACCTTTCACAAGCTCAAGCGACTTCTCGGGCAACCATTATCCATAGACACAAACATCCTTGAGTCGTTCCCACATTCGTTGCATTTCATCGATCAATAAACACTTCAAAACACTTCGAACATTCCACCTTGCACTTACGTCGAAGCCACGACCATCATTAAACCAATAACAAGCTTTATTTGGTCGATAATTAATACGCAGCGTTTCACTCTTCTTTACTACAATGTTTCATCTTTTGCCATAAGTCACAATTCACAGCGTTTCATAAACATTGTGACCATTCCCGGGTCGTTTCATGAACCATCAGTCTGCTCCCATGACAACACATTAACCATAACTACTCGTTGAAGTGCTGCAAGCCACTATCACCAATCCATCAAACGCTGCCTTAACTGACCCAACTCCAGGTGACCCGACCCAACTTGGACGACCTGACCCAACTAGAACGACCCAACTTGGACGACCCATCTTAGATGACCCAACTTGGACGACCCAACTTGGACCACCAAACTTGGATGACCCAAGTTGGATGACCCAACTTGGACGACCCATAGCCGAATGACCCGATTTCCATGGATGACATAACTTGGACGACCCATGGACGAATGACCTGATTTCCATTAGCATTTCTTACGCAACAAGACATGGCGAGCCCGAGCTTCATGCCATGTTTCGGACCGATCCATCCATCCGTGCTTCCACAATGAAAATCCATACACACAACTCATCCAATATCGACCGATTTTCAAACCAAAATCAATAACAATCATCGGCTCACATTAGCACAACAATACTCATCATATAACCATAAGAATTCACTAAATCATGATAAAACAATGAATGAATTACAAATGGGTCTAAACTTGCATAAACACATGAATTTACAAATTTAAGTCGCTAGATTAGATCTTATGGTGATTTGAATGAAAAAATACTTACCATGATGTAGATCTAGGTGAAAACAACTTGAAATAATGAAAATAAGATCAAACAACCCATATACTTGAATGAATCTGTGTGAGAGATGCTTATTACTCACCAAATCTTCAAATTAGCTTTAAAACGATGATCTACAAATCCGGATAGTGAAGAACGATCTCCAAATCTCTTAATTTGATGCGATCTACTCTCTCTTGATGTAGATCTAGCCTTCCTTGATGTAGATCTTCAACCTTCTTATGTAGATCTAAGATTTTAATGGAGGAGAGATGTATTTGATTGAGCAGGGAGGATCATGAGCTCAACCAAATGATAAATGAAGAAATTAAACCCTTTACCTTACCTCTACCCATATATTTATAGCCATCCTTCCAGCCCACTAACGGGCCACACCAATCAGCCCACTTAAGACTAGTTAGTCTATCCAGAAATTGTGTAACACTAAAACATCAATTTCTCACAAAACGTTGAACCAAATTGTGTAACACCATTTCCTTTCCAATAAATCGACCCTAGCACCTGATTCAATCCCAGTCGAAAGTTATGCCCCGTACAAAACTAACAGGGCAGAAAATGGTCATAAATAAAATTGATAAAAATTATGAACATGTCCCACATCCCCATAACTAACATATCAAAATATGAGAATGATCCGACCCTTAGGTAATTAAATAAAAATATTTTACGATTCTCCAATATGTAAACTGCGGGTCGTTACATTAGTAGTGGATTGAGTTAGTTTGATTTTAGAAAAACGGATACATTTCCATAATGGTAAAATTATTAAGAGCTAGTTGCAAGAAAAGAAAGGAAAAATGGATTAGTGTGAAATAGGGGTTCTTTTACCATGTTCCACACTAATCGAATAAGATATACATATATGTCTGCAATTAAAATAAAATGGCGGAGCGCTTCTTCCATCTTGCGGCGTCTTAGATCTGACCTCGTTTTATACACCTCGGATCCTTTTCCATTCTTACCTCGTTGCCTTTTCTCCTTTCCATCTTCATGACCAAAAACAAGAAAACAAAATCTCCTTGCCGATCTTCTTTAATAACTACATCTGCTAGCCGCTCTAAATCGTTATAGTCGTTATCTGATTCTGAACTCGACCATGAAATTGTGGCTGCTCCTCCATCTCGTCCTGTTTACACTCTGCTTGAAGCCCATCCCCTGAATGCCCTCATTACGGAATACGCCGCCCGACCATCAACTTCCACGCCAACTCCAGACAGGGGTAAAACTCTTTTATCTTCTATGTTTGTGAAAGCTTCTTCTATTTGGCCTTACCAGCAATTTGTTTGAAACGGCAAATGTCGGGTCATCAAACTGTAATTTGGGTTCTAATGTCGGCCGTGTTGGTTGTGTTAATGGTCTTGAGTCTGGTGTGAGGGGTGTTGCGTCACCCATTTTGACTGACAACTTGCCCCTAGTCCCTTCGACATGTATGGATTTGCCATGCTCACCATCTGCTCGATATAATGGCAAAAACAAAACTGCTTCACTGGATTTTCCTACTGCCAATGCCAAGCCAATGTGGACATCCCTCTTTGCAAGAATTTACAATATTGCTGACGTATTTTCTCCGGTTGAATTCACCATTCTCAATACTGAACATGGTTCAATTCCGCCTTCTGAACTGCTACATGAAGTTAAGTTATTTGGGAAGGAACAATTAGTTGGGTTTTTCTTGGATTCCAAGTTTCCAAAGGTAGATATGAATCTTGAATGTCATAAGGCATGGAGATTAAGGGGTGGTATGCAATTATCCTTTGTTGATGGACTCAATTACTTGAAATTTTCATGTTAGATGAGCACTTCGTGTTTTGGAGGGTCCTCCGGGTATCATTAGTAGCAGACCATTCATTGTAACGCCTTGGAGCACTATGGTTGACAGGGTTATAGAGCAAGTGTTATTTATTCCTTTCTGGACCCAAATTACTCATGTCTCATCTGTCCTTCAGCCTCTTCTAGACTTGAATTGGTTAGCATGCCACATTGGAAAGTTGAAGTACTTTGATGCTAATATGGAAGCCAAAAAGGACCTAACTTTTGCCCGAGCATTGATTGAGGTCAGTTCGGAGAAGCCTCTCCCTTCTCAGATTAAAGTCAGATTGGAGGATCGTGAATATCTAATTGAGGTGACATACAAGTGGAAACCTGATATTTGCACGACTTGCAAAGCTTTTAGTCATACTGTGGATTCTTGTGATTTCTATGGTTGTGCATCACCCCCTCCTAAAATCCCACTTCCCTGACCTCCAGTCCTATTTGGGTTCCTAAGGATAGAAAAGAAACTCCCATCATTGCCCCCTCTGTGGTGGATTTGGTTGAGAATACATGTATACACTGGAATGATGTAGATCACGCTTGGGTGAATGAGAGCACGGGAATGCGTTTTGATTCCGAGAGTTATTTCTATAAGTTTGTTGGTGATGATGGTGAAACGAGACGTCTTTTTTACCGCCTGGTTGGGGATCGGCTGTAGCTTTGGGAAGAAGGTGAGGTTGGAGAAGATAACAATATAATTTTGTAGGACATGTCTTGGGATTAGAAGTTCATTATCTCTCCAAAATCGTCTGATTATGTTGAGAATCTGGCTGGAGTTATTTACACTTATGTCGACTTTATGATCCCATTTACCGTTGACGCGGAAGTTCATGGTTCTGGGGAAGACGCTACGTAGTTTTTTTTACCATTATCTGTTTTATTTAGTAGCTTTCATTTTATGACTGGTCTTTACCGGCTATTAGTTGAGCTGTGCATGTGAGTTCACCTGTTCAACATTTTGAGTAAAAGTGGTACGACCACTATAATTCAGCTTGACTTGCCAAAAAAATGCTTGCAACTACAAATCTTAATTGATGCACGTTATGGAAGTAGATCTTTACGTCTTTCCACTGACCAATTAATGAGGTATGCGAAATGTTTTCCTGAAATAACAAGAATGTACATGATAGTGATTAAAGAAAGACGACAATAATAAAAGTTGGTTCATATTAAGGAACCGAAGAAGAATTATAATGAACGTGGAATATAACATATTATAATTAATTATATGAATGAGAATGCAATGTAATAGGTAGGCTGTCCTAGAGACAAGCGGAATTATAACATAGGTTATAATAAATGAAAAAAGAACTTATTAATAAACTTTAGTTAAGAGAACTAAGTTAATAAGTAAACAACAACAGCGGGTTGTGATGATAGTGTAAGACGAGTTATGATTAAATAAGAAATAACAAAGCATATTGATGAAATGAAATAAGTTGTACTTAATTATATATTAAGTAGACATGTCATTAGAAAATGTGAAGGTTGAGGAAAGATATACTTAATTATACATTAAGTAAAACATGTTATCGAACTTTTAAACATGTAATTGGATAGTAAATGACATGGTAATAGAAAGGGGTTGTGACGACCGACCATAACCCCTGCACCAAACAAGAGGAAAAGTGTGCTGAAAGGTGTGCCAAGCAGCTATGGACGATCATCAAGGTATGATAACACAAGCGAAACCTGTCGTAAATCTCACAACGCTAGGATAAAATATAATTGAACATATACATTAGGTAATATTTAGCATATTAGAGCAGAAATCTCAAATTTTCAAAACAACTCGAAAGTATACCCATACACCAAGATTGCAGCATATGTCTGTACAAATTTGTCTTACTACAACACTCAAAGTAGAATAACAAACAACAGAAATCTAAATACTATATAGTAAGAGAGACAGTAAGAGAGATATAACAAACATCTATCACCTACCACCTAGTCTGCCCATCCAAAAATAGATGAACAGCCCAAGGTAATAAGAGGGAAACATAAAACCTTGAGTCAGACAACAGTCTTAGTGAGCGATAAAATAGATAACCAACATCATCAATAAAGTACATGAGAATGGGTAAATAAACAAACTAATCTACCCACAACCCCAAAGAAGAACTCAACTCCTATCTTACCCACATCGAACAGTGACAGCCTTTACAATCCATGCAACCAAAAGCACAACAATTCGTCCATAGTAATCAGAATGATCATTCAATCATGGCAAATAGAAGAACCAACAATAACACTCATAGCATCCAGATTATAGATCTCACGTAAACCATCCTAATTGAATTCAACATCCCTTAAGCACAAGCCCCAAAGGCCTAAAACAATATCAGACAAGCATCCAAGAAATATCTCCTTCGACGTTGGACAATCTACATGAAATTGTACAAACAAAAATCAATCATTCATGATAGACTCTGGCTATCATTGCCAATCCTGCTTCGAAACCATCGTTAATCATATGACGGCCAAACAAGCCACATGTCAAGGGCTAATGGTAACCCCAGTTCTAGCATAAACTCCATACGCCTTTCAACGATACTGTGACGACCGCCCACAGCCCCCGCGCTAAATAATAGGAATAATGCGCTGAAAGGTGTGCATGATAGTTATGGACAATCATCAGAGTAGGTAAACATAAGCGGAACATGTCATAGAAATCACAGCGCAAGGATAAAGTATAGTAGAAAATATACAACACAACTGGTAATAAGAGTGAAGCATCACATAACAAACTTTTGAAACGTTCACAACATCCTTAAAGATTATCCAAACATCATAGGAAATACCAAAGTTTGTACATAAGGCCTCACTACAACACTCATAGAGCAACTCAAGTAGTAGAAACAGAAATACTAGATAGTAATAAAACTGGTACGTAAGCCTCCAGCTTGCCTTCGCACAACAGCATCGCTCTCACTAATCACATGTCACCTGCTACTTAGTCTTCCCATCCACAACAGATGAACAACCCAAGGTAATAAGAGGAAACATAAAATCTTGAGTCAGACAACAGTCTTAGTGAGCGGTAAAACAGCTAACAAACTTCAACAATAAAGTATAAGAGAATGGATAGATAAAAATGCTAATCTGCCCACAACACCAGAGAAGAACTCAACCCTATCTTTCCCACATTGGACAGTGATAGCCTTTGCAATAAAGAATCCAACCATTCATCCATGGAAACTAGAACACCCATTCAATCATGGTAAAGCACTCATAACATCCAGATTATATATAAACCATCCTAATCGAATTCGACACCCCTCAAGCACAAGCACTAGAGGCCTATACCAATATCAGACAAGCACCTAAGGAACATCTCCTTTGACGTTGGACAATCTACATGAGACGGTACAAACAGAGCAACCAAACAATCAAACTTCCATGACTGACTCTGGCTATCACCGCCAATCCTGCTTTGAAACCATCGTTAATCGTACGATGACCAACCTTGCTATATGTCAAGGGCCAATGGTAACCCCAGTTCTAGCATAAACTTCATCCGCCTTTCAACGATACGTATGTATATCCAACCTTGACAACTAGGCCTTTCAACGATACCTAGGGTACTCGACCTGCAACCGGTCTTTTAGGTGCCCCTATCGTACCCTTGCTTTGGGCCTGCTAGAATTTACGACAACGATAACTTCTCGGCCTTCACATCTCTAGTCATCCAACCCGTTGACTTTTCATAGCTCAAGCAACCTTCTCGAGCAACTATTATCCACCAACTCACGACCTTTGAGTTGTCACTTCATTTTCTGTTCTACACCGATCAATGAACACACATCAACACTTTGAACCTTCCTACTTGAATTCACTTCGAAGTTACACCACCACTGTGCTGCAGCACGGGTTCGGGCACTTCTTCCAAAAAAAAATTAAAAGCACTTTTCGCTCAAATCTGCGTCGTACCCGAAAATATAATTTTTCGGAAACTTGCCTTGTGCGACCGACCCTTCGCACTGCTCGACCGACCAGAGCGATCGACCCTTCACACTACTCGAACCAACCAGAGCGACCGACCTGTGGTGACCGGTCCAAGGAGTGAACAACCCCATATTGTGCTCGATCAAGCCAAGCTCGACCACTCTTGATGCGACCCAAAATCCTGCTCGACCGAACCAAAGGTACTCAACCCAACTCTATTTTGGCTCACTCGACCCTGTGCACGACCGACCCTTGCTCGAGCCTGACCATGCTCGCTCGACCGACACCCTCACTCATGTACGACCGACCAGGTCTGATTTCTACCCTAAGACAACCACACCATGGTGCGACCGACCCACCACGTGCGACCCAAAATCTGTAATTTCCATTGCAACTCCAAATTCAACCAAAACTTCGCCAAATCATGAATTCGATGAAACCAACTTGTCTAACTCATCAAATCTGACCAAAAACACTATATGAACTCAATAGTAACATGAGAATGACAAATTTTCACCAAATTATGCAAATTACTCCAAAAGTCATGATGAATGATCATATGAACAAAATTATAGAACTATTTTATTTAAACGTATGAAATAACATAGGAATTACCAATTTTAAACATGCTAACTAGATCATAGGGTGATTCATTTGAAAATGGATTTATAATGGTATAGATCTATGGCAAAACACTTGAATATGATGGAAAACATGATCAAACATTCATATACTTCATTGAATAGATGTGAGAGATGTAAATCACTCACCGATTCTCCCAAACAAGCTAAAATCAATGCAATAAGATTCCGGACAACAAGCAATCCGAACCAAACCCCTTGATTCGATGAACTCCCTCTTCAGCTGATGTAGATCTAGCCTTAAATGGTGTAGATCCTTGATTTCATTCCCTTAGAAGTTGATTTAAATGGTGGAAAGTTGTTAGAGAAAGGAGGAATATAGGCCACCTAATGAGAGAATAGAGAAACTAAAACATTTCTCATACTCATACCCCCAACCCCCTATTTATACCCTTCCACTAGCCCACCAATGAGCCTTCTTAAATCAGCCCATTGTGGCTCTCCCAACCTGAACAACCAAATGAAAAACCTTAAAACATTGATTTATTCCAAACCGCTGAGCCAAATCTTTATATAACCACTCTATGAAAAGGAAATCATTATTTCCTTTCCAATGGCACAGGTCTCACCACCTGATTCGACCTGAGTCAAAAGTTAGCCCCTGTACAAGACAAACATGGGCAAAATGGTCACAAACAAAATTGGTAAAAATTATGGACATGTCTCACATCCCCATAAGCAACATATTAAAATATGAGAATGATCCAACCCTCAGCGAATAAAATAAAAATATTTTATGATCTTCCAGTACGTAAAATACGGGTTGTTACAGATACGTATGTATGTCCAACTTTGACAACTAGGCCTTTTAACGATACCCAGGGTACTCGACCTATAACCGGTCTTTTGGGTTCCCCCAGCTTACCCCTGCTTCGAGACTGCTAGAACTTACGACAACGATAATCTCTTGGACTTCGCATCTCTAGTCATCCAACCCGACGACATTTCATAGCTTAAGCAACCTTACTAAGAGGCCGTTATCCATCAACTCAACACCTTTGAGCAACGCACGACCAGAATCGTAGAAATGTGTGACCAAAATCACTGTAGTAGTGCATGCTCGACCCAAAATCACTATAGCCGTGCACGCTCTACCCAAACTCACTGTAGCAGCGCACGCTCGACCCAAAATCACTATAGCAGCGCATGCTCACCCAAAACCACTGTAGCAGCGCATGCTCGACCAAAAATCACTGTAGCAGAGCACGCCCGACCCGAAATCACTGTAGTAGCGCACGTCGACCCAAAATCACTGTACAGCGCACGCCCGACCCAAAAGCACTCTAGCAGGGCACACCCGACCCAAAATCACTGTAGCAGTGCACGCTCGACCCAAAATCACTGTAGCAGTGCATGCTCGACCCAAAACCTTCACATGCCCAATCCAAGCCCAATTTCGACCAAATCTTCGCCAATCGATGACATCAACGAAACCAACTCATCTGATTCATCCAATACAACCACAAACATGTTTTGAAATCAATAACAACATGAATATGATGATTATCACCAAAATTATGCAAATTTCACCAAAATCATGATAAATGAACATATGAACATAATTATGGATCTAACTTGCATAAACATATGAAATAGCATAGAAATTACCAGTTTTAACTTGCTAAATTAGATCCTATGGCGATTCATATGAAAATAGACTTACCATGATGTAGATCTAAGGAAAACGACTTGAATTTGATGAAAACATGATCAAACACTCATATACATGATTGAATCCATATGAGAGATGCAAATCACTCACCAATTCTCCAAATCAAAGCAAAAACGATGAAATATGAATCCAGACAATGGAGATCTTGCTTCAGTCCGCTTGATTTGATGGGATCTATCCTTCACGGTGTAGATCTAGCCTCAAATGGCGTAGATCTTTGATTTCCTAAGCTTTAATGGTGTAAAGATAGAGAAATGGAGGATCCCTTGGCTCTTCCAAGTGAGAGAATAGGGAAAGTAAACTATCTCCCATACCTCCTATCCCTTATTTATAGCCTTCCACCAACCCACTAACGAGACTACCCAAATCAGCCCATTTAGCTTATAAACCTGGACAGCCAACTGTAAAACCTTAAAACAGCGATTCCTCCCAAACCGCTGAGCCAAATCCTTAATGTAACCACTCTACAGAAAGGAAAACACCATTTCCTTTCCAACGGCACAGGTTTGCCACCTGATTCGACCTGAGTCAAAAGTTATTCCCTGTACAAGACTGACAGGGGCAAAAGGTCACAAATAAATTTGGTAAAAATTATGGGCATGTTTCACATCCCCATAAACAACATATCAAAATATGACAATGATCCAACCCTCTAACGAATAAAATAAAAATATTTTACGAACTTCCGATACGTAAAATGCGGGTTGTTACATTCTTCCCCCTTAGGAGTTTCTCTCCAGAAATTCCAATAACCATAGGCAACCAAAATGATTCTGCATGCCTACCATCCATAAGCGGCCAATTCTATCATCCAAACTAGCAGTCGTCAATTCATGCATCCATATCCCTATCCTAGCACGTGAAATTCTAAAGATAACAACAATAACGTAATAACGATAATAGCAACAATAACGACAGGTTATACCGATGTAATGATGACGCGATATCAATAGGTCATACGGACGAAGAGTTATAGATGGGTCGTCTTCATACTCTTTTCCGTATCTCACATACAATCATCGCCATCCTCTCTCCATTGTACCTTGACTAGCTTAACCATCTTCCTCCTAAGCTGTTTCGTGTCATTTACCACAACACGAAGTGGCTTACGAGGTCATGTAACCACGACCTTGACTTCTAAGTTTTCGTATTGTTTCGGAGATACTACCACATCCGGATCATGCGCATATTTCGTAGAAATGATTCACGAAAAGCGTTATGCACACATAACATCTTCTCGAGTAACTCTAATCTATTTACGAGCTTTCCAATTCGCTCAACTATTGGAAACGGTCCAATTAACCTAGGAACCAACTTTCCATTACTTCTGAATCGAACAACATGCTTTAACAGCAACATCCTCACGAAAACCATGTCGCCTACGTCGAATTACAAATCTTTTTGATGCTTATCTGCATAACTCTTGTGACGATCTTGGGATACCTTCATTCGTTGTTGAACGATTTTGATACAATCCGATGTCTCCCTGATCATCTCTGGCCCAAGCACTAACTTATCCCCAATTCTAATTAACAAGCTAGAGAATTACTCGGTCTTCCATACAATGCCTCGTATTGTGCCATCCTAATACTTAACTGGTAGCTATTATTATAAGCAAACTCCACCAGATGTAGATGGTCTTCCCATGATCCTCTAAAGTCTAACATACAAGCCCTCAGGAGATCTTTCCAAACTCGGTTAACTCTCTCGGTTTGACCATCAGTTTGAAGATGACAAGCTATACTCTAACACAATTCGGTTCCCAAAGTCTCTTGCAAAATCTTCCAAAATCCACTAGTAAACAATGGATCTTGATCACTCACTATGCTCTTTGGGATACCATGGAATCGAATTATCCATTTCACATAAAGTTTAGCCAACTTTGATGATGTCCTAGTCGATCTGACAGGAATGAACCTTGCACTTTTGGTCAAAGGATTCACGATGACCCAAATCCTTTCGTTTCCTGCCCTGGTTCTAGGTATTCTATCGATAAAATCCATCAATACCCGCTCTCACTTCCACGTAGGAACTTCCAATGGCTAAAGCAATCCACTCGGCTTCTTCAGTTTAGATTTCACCAACCGACAGTTCATGCACTTGGAAATGAACTTCCCAATATCTTGCTTCATCCCTTCACAGTAGTAGATTAACTTCATGTCCAGATACATCTTATTAACACCGGGATGAATCGTCAACTTCGAGTGATGACATTCCCTCAGAACCTCATCTCTCAATCCGTTGATATCAGGAACAACTAGTCTCCCTTGCTTTCAAAGTCAACCTTCTCGATCAACTTCAAACTCTTTATTCTCGGGTTCCAACTTCTAGATAAACTCGATAAGCTTCTCATCTCGCTTTTGGCTCTCGCCAATCCTTTTGATAAGAGTAAGTCTCATCGATAAGCTTGCCAGCATTTCAGGCTCCAACTTACATTATGGCCTAAAATCGAACCTTGCCAAATACTCCAGGCTTTTCCATTATGAATACATCGCTCCCAAACTTGCGTATCTTCAACTCAACGCATCCGCAAATGCGTTTCCCTTGCCCGGAGTTTAGGCTATACCAAAATCATATGATGCTAGAAACTCTAACCATCGTTGCTGCCGAAGATTCAAATCCTTTTAGGAGAAAAGATACTTCAATGACTTATGATCCGCGAACAACTTGAATCGGACTCCCAACCAATAATGTCTCCACATCTTCAGAGAAAACACGATCGCTACCAACTCCAAGTCATGAGTTGTGTAATTCTTCTCATGTAGCTTCAGCTATCGACTTGTGCAGGCCACGACCTTATCCTTTGCCACCCTCAACTGGTGAAATCCTGTTACCCAATCCATTTGAGAAAACAGTTTGGCTTCGTGAAACTAGTCAATAATTCATCAATCCTAAGCAATGGATACTTGTTCTTCTTAGTCACTTTATTCTGCAAACGATAGTCCACACACAATTAACGAGCTATCAGCCTTGGTTGTAAACATAGGTAGTTCACCTCATTCGAGTATACTTCTCCGAATGTATCTTTTTCCTAAAAGGTCACGAATTTGCACCTTTAATCTTGTTGTTCCTTAGGCACCATCTTCCTAAGAGGCAAAACGATAGGTTTAGCACCCTCGATCAAATCGATTCTGAACTCAATCTCACGATGTGGTTGCAAGCCTTTGACTTCTACAAGGAGGTTATCTAACTCACTTACGATTAGCTCCAATGACAAGTCTTCCCGAGGAATCGCAGGCGAATATAAATAACTTACGAAGACACCATCTGTTAGAGTTTGTGCCCTAGAGGCAATCCATTTGATGAGATTGATAACACTGTTGATATTATTATTTTATTTGGAATAAAATATTATTCTATTATATTGTATTTACTGCGTAATATAAATAATAATATATAGAAGTCCTTAGAATAATAATACGGAATTATATAGTTCGAGTAAGAATGAACTTGAGATTATATAATGTGATAAGTATTATAATTCTTAAATGCCCCTAGTCGAGTTTTATTGTTTATATAGGACAGCAATAGAGCGTTAAGACTAGTATATTGATTGACTGATGGTCACATCTCATTGATCATTAATATACGTGATATTAAAGTCAAGATATAAATACGTATTGAAGAATAGCGTATTGGGCTGACCCACCGTGAGATAACTCCATGGAATATAATTGAAGTATCATAAGTTATTCTCATAGTGACAGTGATGTAATGGTCCTCAGACCTGAAATCATTATAATTTTATTCGAGGATATTTGTGTTTTGATATCATCAAAGGTTATTTTGTAACAGAGTAACGATAACGGTGATTATTGGATACATTTCGAGTCGAATGAAAATTATGAATGATCTAGATGGAATTTAACCCTACGATATATTCGTAGTGATATCCGTGGGCCTCTTGATTGAGTGAAACTGTGAAATGCATGGTCGTGCTCAAATATTGATTTATTTTAAACAGTCTACTCGTCGATCAAGAAATACAGATTAAATCATAACGAGGATGATACGATCCATGCCTCTAGTTTAATCTAGGATATATCGGTTAAAAGATTATATTACATTGATACACTGGTCACGGAAAGGTTGTATCGAATCGATGATCTTATTATAACTTGGGTAGCAGCGATGTATTACTAGATGCCGCTCACTATTTACAATTTAAATATTGTTTAAATTGTTGCCAACGTTATAATAACCTATAGGGTCACACAATAGAACGTTGTAAAGGAGATATTATTTTGGGACAAATAAGTTATCAAAACGTTGATATTTTATTCAAGTTGGAATTAGTATCGGGGTTGATACCTTTATTTATGGTTAAAGTTTGATTTTAAAAGGAGATATTTATATTTCTCCCTTTTATATATTAAACGGTTAACCTAATAATATTTGGTCAATCGATCTGTGTAGACAGAGGAAACTGGATAACCCTAATTCCAATACTCCAAAATCGTGGCGGCGGCTAGTGACGCTCTTCCCCTTTTCTTCATCAATTTGATTGACGAAGACAAACGTTCCAGTAGATAACCGATAGAGGGTCGGCGCCTTGTCGTGCCTTTGCGATTCGATACTCCATCATCTTTATCTTCGTTTGAATTCATCTGGATCCAATTCGACGGGTATATCCCTAATTGATGAATCATATTTTTTTTAATTTATTGTTTTCGCATAGATTCATGTTTTAAGTGTTAAAATACTATGATTTAGGGATTCGATTAGATCTATTTATAACCCTAATTTCACTTTCAATGGTATCAGAGCTTTTAGTTTGCGAAATATGATATATTGAGCTTTGTTTTGGTTTATTCTTGATTGATTTATCATTCAATCGAGAGCATATCTATTATACAGAATTGTTTTAGTACTGATAGATTGGTTTGAATTACTGAATTGGTTCATTTTGAAATGAAAAATAGTTTCATTTTAATACGAATTGATATTGAATATTAATTCGAATTACTGAATCTTTCACAATTAAACCGTATCTCGATACAGGTTTAGATCTGAAACATGTTCTGATATATTTACTTATAGTATACTATAATATATATATTTAGTGTTCTGAACACAAATACGTATCAATACAGAAATTTAAAACATAATTTAGTTCTGAGTTAAATTTGTTTCCTGCAGAACAAAAGTCATGTTTAATGTAAATTCGAAAATCCATTTGTAATTTGACATTGGATATCAATTTTGGTTCTAATTTGTATTCTATTAATCCAATAAAATGGATTAATTATAATGATAAGAATAAAATTCTGGATTTGTTTTGAATTGAAACTCATGTAGTTAAAAGCAATCATAACAGTTTATGTTATGGTTCAGAAATCAGTGAGTTTAATTTTGTCAAATGATAATTTGGGATTGATAATACTTGTGGGTTAATTTTGTTAATTCAATACATATTCGAAATAAGTATCGATTTGTTAAAATGCTAAAGTTTATATCGATAAACTGGCTGTATGAAAAACCCCTTTATTTTGTATATAATGTTTAGAAACAAAGTCATTTGGATCTTGTTTTTTCAACATATTAATATACAAAGTCTAAAAGATTTCAGAAATCTTGGTATACAACCATCAGTATCCTCTTTTATATCATATCGATGCTGATCGAATTGTGTTCATTTTGATGACGATGATATAAAACAGATTGACTGACAACTTATTTCTTAATGCCTTTTAAAAGACTTTCTTTTATTAGACATATTTGAAGAAATTTTGGATATGCTCCAAATATATATATCAATCAGTATTGACTGTACTGTTGAAATAGTCAATCAGGCCAAATTAAGTTTGTTTCACTAGTTATTGTATTATCCTATAATTATGACCAAATTTAATTATATATGTTTGACATGTTGAATGGTTATATTCGAGTCCTTTTGATATATCACCTTAATGCAAACAGTGTGCATGTATATTCATATATGTTTGAATCTTAATTTTGGTTTACATTTGATAAATCAGATATCTTTTTATTAATCGTATGATTGGACTAAGTTGAATCAGTTCATTAAACCTTGAATCTGTATTCATATCTTAAATCATCCTGTTTTGTTAATTTGTGATAGATTGGTTCTATTTGAATAAATTTGGGCTGTTTTGTTATTTTATAATCTGTTCTTAAAATCGAAAATCTTCCCAGTCATTAGATTATGTTATTTTGAGATAGGAGTACGTATTTTTTTGGAACTTATTTGAGTATATATATAAGTGTGAGAAAAGGTTTCTGTAACTTATATATGCCTCTATTTGTAATCTGAGCCACCGTAAGTGCCCTTGAACAAAGATTATAAGTTAGATCCATATGTGGTGTATTGGGCACCTAGATACATGAATTTTGTGTACACCTAAGTACAAAACTCAGATAACTATTTTAATCACATTGAATATTTATATGTGATAAATATAGATCATTATATCCTGGAATCTATATTCACATGTATGTTAATGATATTATTAATATTCTATCTCCGTCATCTGAAAATGTTTAGGATGTATATGCGCATATTTCCTTACACATCATTTATAATGAACTGTGTATAAGTGATTATCAGTTATAAAATGTGTGTATTGACATATGTTTGGATGCATTTGTTGAATTATACAAATATAACAATTGCCAATATGATTTGCAATAAAATTAACTGGATATATATACACATCAATGATGTAGATGAGATCTGAAAGTTAAACAAATAATTCGGCAATGAAATTGTTTCATAGTAAAGAAAATTTTGTTTAGTTTTTCTGTATGAAATCCGAATTGATATTGATTTGGTAATATGTACTTAAAATTCCTGTTATTACATGTTAATACATATAATAGAATTTTATCAATGAAATGAATGGATCTCTAGAATTGGTGAATTTCTAAGATTTCTTTGATTAATTTGTTGTGTTTGTATGGGATCGGAATATCTGTATAATGATTCAGTTCTTAAAACTGAGTTGTTTTGTTAATATCTAAACTAGAACATGTGCAAATAAATGACATTTAACTTTGTTTTTCAACCTGTTTGGATAGTTTGCACAGTTAAGTATCGCATACAAATTTACTTCATTTGTAAATTTCAGTCCTTGCTGTAATCATGTTTTCCAATCAAAAATGAATGTGGGCAGAATAGATTAGTTGTTTGTTTTGGAAACAGATTATATATATATATATAAGTCTTAGCAACAGACTGCCCTAGTATCATATTCGATGCTTAAGTGATTGTCTAGATTGATGAACTCATTCTAAAATTGTATGCACACAAAATTATTTTTGGATTTTGTTCTAGATTTAAAATATTCATTCACTAATGACCATACTTTATAGTCTTGAATTAAGATCTGATCATATGATTGATTTATAATACTGTATATACATGCGATGTATATAAACTGCAGTGCATATTATATATATAACACACACATATATATATATATGTGAAATGTACTAATTATATTTAACTAAAAGTTTTGTGTGATATGATCATATACAGGGTTGCTTATTTTATGCATGCTGAAATTGTTTCAGCTGATGGTGATCCACAACGATGCAGCGTGGTCCATTGAGAATGGTACCAACGCTCACACTTGGATGGACAAGTTTATGCAAATTCCGGGGAAGCACCAAAAATCAAATAAGATTTGGTAGATTTGCAGCATTTTCAGCCAGTAATACTATGTATGTAGATATATATTATTACAACTGATGTGTAGTTTTACATATATATATACATATATACATATATATATGCTACATATGGGCAATGTATATGGATAAGATATATTGTTTATTAAGAATGACTGTATTGATGAAACAGGCATTATGTATTTGTATTATAGGGTCTGACCATAATTTTTTTTAATGCAATATTCCGAAATTCCTAAATGCTGAGTGTAGGTATATTTGTTTTGTTTTAAATACAAATAGGGATGAAAGATATGTAGATATATACCTGTGCCTTTGTTTACGAAATTCTGGGATTAAGATTAATATATGTACCTGTTCCTGGAATATATATATTTTGAACCAGAATTCCAATAGTTGGAAGCAATGTAAAATGTGAACTAATGATGGTTTTATTATGGATAGAACATCGTAATTAGTAGTATTGGTTAACTTAAATTCATATTAGATTTATACATAATATCTAATTCAAGAGTTATAGTAACCAATTGTTTTGTGATAAGGTGTGTATATATATAAGCGACATTCTTATATATATCATTGAATTTAAACTCATGTCTAAATTCAATTAACATCACGTATATAAAATGCATATATTTTGATATATGCAAATAACTCTGATATTGTTCGTCACTACGAATTATATATTCCCTTAAAAAGAAATTTTTGTTATATTAAGCCATGGTGAAGTCTTCCAATAATATACTCATCACTGTCCAAGATCAATGGCTGTAACTAACGCTAAAGCGTTGTGCACCTGTTATTTTGGTTATATGCGATGGAGTAAAATGTGGTGCTCCAACCTATTATTGGGTCTGACTTAACTAGGCTGCATAATAGGATTATGGCCTTAGAGACAAAAGCATGAATTATTCTATATATTTTGAGAAAACGAATAATACTGAACAAGCTGTTCAACATGCGATCCAAGAGTTATATAGACGATATAATTGACATAAGATGTCTACCTAAAAGGTTGTGTTTTGGGTTTAGCCAAAGCTGGGTCAAGGCATGACTAGATATGGATCTTGGAACACCATTATATGTATATAATGATATACATATATAAACAGAGGGATGCTAATTTCAGTGGGAGCGTATTTTAGTTTAAATTACACATTTATTTTAATATAAAAATTTGATTGTCAAAACTTATATTAAATAAATATTAAAGAATCAGTTATTACTTATTATCTACTGTAGATATTAAATAACAAAATAACTCCGATAATTTAAATAAATCCTTGAGAAGGACAAATTAAATTAAATCAAATTTCTAGACTAACATTAAAATTTGAGGATTGTCCTCAAACAAATCAAACGTAATTGTTATATAAACATAGAGGATCTAAAATGAAAGGTTGAAGTGCGACTCCAATCGAATAAGATATAAATGTTATAATAATCTACCTATACATTTCTAGTATTAGATACTAGATATAAATCACATAAATGTATGTTGATTTACAGAAATTGCAAAATAAGTAGAAATTTGATAAAAGGACAAGTGGACTTACGATTGGAAATGAAGCAAATGTTGCTGGATTATCCATAGGAAGTTCATTCTTGTTCTATATACTGGCTTAAATAAATAGATAAAATAATTGTTATTATGAAATTCCATTTAAAATAAACGTTATTATAAATCTTGTTAAGACAAGATTAAATTTCATTTGTAATAAAAGAACAATTGTTATTCATTTTATTTAAATGAAATATCTTATGGAATTTCACAAATAGTTAATGAACTTTATAAATTGTTAACTATAACGTACTTGACATAAGCACTAAGTGGATTAAATTTAATAATTTAAATCCAACACATCTTTATCATTGTCAGTTATCCAATATAAACAAGAAACACATAACAAAACTCCATAATGATAGAATTTTAAGGTCATTTGATTTTGAATCATATGAAGAATGCAAATCTTGTTTATTAGGCAAAATAACTGAATCACCTTTCACTTGACACAGTGAATGAGTGATGAGTATTGGGTCTCGTACATAATGATGTATGTGGAGCAATGAATACATAAGCTAGAGGTAGGTTTTAATACTTTATTATATTTACTGATGACATCAGTAGATGTAGATATGTGTATCGTATGAAATACATATCAGAATCCTTTGAAAAGTTCAAAGAATTCAAAGTGAAGTTAGAAACCAATTTTAATAGAAATTAAATACTTTTCGAACAGTTCGAAAGAGAATATTTAAGCCAATAAATTTAATGACTATCCGAATGAGTTTGAAATTGTTTCACAACTCGGTCCACCTAGAACACTATATTGAAATGGTGTGTCTGGCAAGAAAAATCGCATCTTATAAGATATAGTACGATCAATGATAAGTCATATAGATCTTCCAATAAATTAAATTTTGAACAACTGCATTTAATCCTACTCAAACGATTATGAAGACGCTATATAAGATATGGACTAGGAAATGTCCTAGTGTGTCTAATTTGAAGATTTGGAATGTAAGGCACTTATTAAATGTCCCTCCTCAGATAAGATCGAACCCAAATCAATTAACTATTTTGTGTAATATCCACAAGAAACAAATGGATATTATTTCTATAAATCCTCTGAGAATAAAATGTTTTATTGCTCGAATTGGTATCTATTTTATGGAGATCCAGTCTCTAAGATACCGATGGGAATGAAATAGAAATCGGAATGTCTCGAGAACCACAAAATACCATTGAATCTTGTGGAGACAAAGAATTGAGTGGGAGTGACACAATAATTTTAATGTTATTAGATAACACATTAATTATTGTAAATAATGTTAGTTTTAAAACAAGAATTAAATACTGATTCTAAGAATGAAAATGTTTGGATTAAGAAGTTCATGATTGAACTTAATTCATTGTTGATCGAATGATATACATTGCGATAACAATATGGCTGTTGCTCAGGCCTAAAACATTAAACTCATCATCAATCCAAACATATATTTTAAGAAATATAATTCTTATGTGAAGTTGTTCACAGAAGAAATACACATATCTGCAAAGTTACAAAAGTTGTAATGTTGCAGACCTACTGAATTAAACTCCGTCGCAGCAGAAGTTTAATAGTCACACTAGTTTCATAAGTATACGATACATAAATGATTGACTCTAGTGCAAGTGGGAGATTGTTAGAGTTTGTGCCCTAGAGGCAATCCATTTGATGAGATTGATAACATTGTTGATGTTATTATTTATTTGGAATAAAATATTATTCTATTATATTGTATTTGCTGCGTAATATAAATAATAATATATAGAAGTCCTTAGAATGATAATACGGAATTATATAGTTCGAGTAAGAATGAACTTGAGATTATATAATGTGATAAGTATTATAATTCTTAAATGCCCCTAGTCGAGTTTTATTGTTTATATAGGACAGCAATAGAGCGTTAAGACTAGTATATTGATTGACTGATGGTCACATCTCATTGATCATTAATATACGTGATATTAAAGTCAAGATATAAATACGTATTGAAGAATAGCGTATTGGGCTGACCCACCGTGAGATAACTCCATGGAATATAATTGAAGTATCATAAGTTATTCTCATAGTGACAGTGATGTAATGGTCCTCAGACCTGAAATCATTATAATTTTATTCGAGGATATTTGTGTTTTGATATCATCAAAGGTTATTTTGTAACAGAGTAACGATAACGGTGATTATTGGATACATTTCGAGTCGAATGAAAATTATGAATGATCTAGATGGAATTTAACCCTACGATATATTCGTAGTGATATCCGTGGGCCTCTTGATTGAGTGAAACTGTGAAATGCATGGTCGTGCTCAAATATTGATTTATTTTAAACAGTCTACTCGTCGATCAAGAAATACAGATTAAATCATAACGAGGATGATACGATCCATGCCTCTAGTTTAATCTAGGATATATCGGTTAAAAGATTATATTACATTGATACACTGGTCACGGAAAGGTTGTATCAAATCGATGATCTTATTATAACTTGGGTAGCAGCGATGTATTACTAGATGCCGCTCACTATTTACAATTTAAATATTGTTTAAATTGTTGCCAACGTTATAATAACCTATAGGGTCACACAACAGAACGTTGTAAAGGAGATATTATTTTGGGACAAATAAGTTATCAAAACGTTGATATTTTATTCAAGTTGGAATTAGTATCGGGGTTGATACCTTTATTTATGGTTAAAGTTTGATTTTAAAAGGAGATATTTATATTTCTCCCTTTTATATATTAAACGGCTAACCTAATAATATTTGGTCAATCGATCTGTGTAGACAGAGGAAACTGGATAACCCTAATTCCAATACTCCAAAATCATGGCGGTGGCTAGTGACGCTCTTCCCCTTTTCTTCATCAATTTGATTGACGAAGACAAACGTTCCAGTAGATAACCGATAGAGGGTCGGCGCCTTGTCGTGCCTTTGCGATTCGATACTCCATCATCTTCATCTTCGTTTGAATTCATCTGGATCCAATTCGACGGGTATATCCCTAATTGATGAATCAGATTTTTTTTAATTTATTGTTTTCGCATAGATTCATGTTTTAAGTGTTAAAATACTATGATTTAGGGATTCGATTAGATCTATTTATAACCCTAATTTCACTTTCAATGGTATCAGAGATTTTAGTTTGCGAAATATGATATATTGAGCTTTGTTTTGGTTTATTCTTGATTGATTTATCATTCAATCGAGAGCATATCTATTATACAGAATTGTTTTTGTACTGATAGATTGGTTTGAATTACTGAATTGGTTCATTTTGAAATGAAAAATAGTTTCATTTTAATATGAATTGATATTGAATATTAATTCGAATTACTGAATCTTTCACAATTAAACCGTATCTCGATACAGGTTTAGATCTGAAACATGTTCTGATATATTTACTTATAGTATACTATAATATATATATTTAGTGTTCTGAACACAAATACGTATCAATACAGAAATTTAAAACATAATTTAGTTCTGAGTTAAATTTGTTTCCTGCAGAACAAAAGTCATGTTTAATGTAAATTCGAAAATCCATTTGTAATTTGACATTGGATATCAATTTTGGTTCTAATTTGTATTCTATTAATCCAATAAAATGGATTAATTATAATGATAAGAATAAAATTCTGGATTTGTTTTGAATTGAAACTCATGTAGTTAAAAGCAATCATAACAGTTTATGTTATGGTTCAGAAATCAGTGAGTTTAATTTTGTCAAATGATAATTTGGGATTGATAATACTTGTGGGTTAATTTTGTTAATTCAATACATATTCGAAATAAGTATCGATTTGTTAAAATGCTAAAGTTTATATCGATAAACTGGCTGTATGAAAAACCCCTTTATTTTGTATATAATGTTTAGAAACAAAGTCATTTGGATCTTGTTTTTTCAACATATTAATATACAAAGTCTAAAAGATTTCAGAAATCTTGGTATACAACCATCAGTATCCTCTTTTATATCATATCGATGCTGATCGAATTGTGTTCATTTTGATGACGATGATATAAAACAGATTGACTGGCAACTTATTTCTTAATGCCTTTTAAAAGACTTTCTTTTATTAGACATATTTGAAGAAATTTTGGATATGCTCCAAATATATATATCAATCAGTATTGACTGTACTGTTGAAATAGTCAATCAGGCCAAATTAAGTTTGTTTCACTAGTTATTGTATTATCCTATAATTATGACCAAATTTAATTATATATGTTTGACATGTTGAATGGTTATATTCGAGTCCTTTTGATATATCACCTTAATGCAAACAGTGTGCATGTATATTCATATATGTTTGAATCTTAATTTTGGTTTACATTTGATAAATCAGATATCTTTTTATTAATCGTATGATTGGACTAAGTTGAATCAGTTCATTAAACCTTGAATCTGTATTCATATCTTAAATCATCCTGTTTTGTTAATTTGTGATAGATTGGTTCTATTTGAATAAATTTGGGCTGTTTTGTTATTTTATAATCTGTTCTTAAAATCGAAAATCTTCCCAGTCATTAGATTATGTTATTTTGAGATAGGAGTACGTATTTTTTTGGAACTTATTTGAGTATATATATAAGTGTGAGAAAAGGTTTCTGTAACTTATATATGCCTCTATTTGTAATCTGAGCCACCGTAAGTGCCCTTGAACAGCACATCAACAGCTTCTCTTAATCCTCATCTGGAATGCAATAAGAAATGAGGATAGCCTCCAGAACACATGCTTCCTCCAGTTGCTTATCTTTCAGAAAATCTGGACAGTCTTTCTTCTTATGTCTGGGCTTGCCACATTCAAAGCACTTCCTTCCACCTAATGGCTTCCTACAATCTCTAGCATAATGGCCCTCCAGTTGAAAATTAAAGCAAGTGGCATTCTTCTTAGACTTGTTCTTTTTCTTATCTAGTTTCTTCCCAACTCTGGTGTCAGAAAAGTTTCTCTATGAGGCTCATGTCTAGTTCTAAAAGCCTCGTCCCAAGAAGCATTGACCCTTTCTTCTGACCCCTTGGCTCGATGTTGAAGTCTCTCTAAAGATATACCTCTTCTAGGCTCATCTTCTTCATCTTTAGGAGAATAGTCCCTCTGTCGCTTAGCGGAATCATCCCTATGTACATGCACAGGAACACCACGTTCTATTGCTGCTTCTAGAATGGGCATCTTAGCAAGACCGCGGTCATCATGACCAAAAACATAAGCAGACATTTCAGCATAAAAGCTAATGCTTCTAGCTGATTGCTATCACCTGCCTTCCAGTCGCAGACTCATCCCTAGTAGTGTTTCCCGTAGTTTGACGACTCATTTTAAAACTAAAAATAGAATGATTGGTCCACATAGGAGATAACAGCAGGGATGAAGTCCAACCCCTATTATACTATACACTACTATATAGTATGCACCCAATTGAAATCTATAAATACGTCTCTCTTACGTAATTACGTCTTAGAACTTTGGCTAAATTCGATAACCAGAGCTCTAATACTAAATGTGACGATCGCCCATAACCCCTGCACCAAACAAGAGGAAAAGAGTGCTAAAAGGTGTGCCAAGCAGCTATGGATGATCATCAAGGTATGATAACATAAGCGAAACCTGTCATAAATTCTCACAGCGCAAAAATAAAATATAATAGAACATCTACAACAGGTAATATTAGTGAAGCATATTTGAGCAGAAATCTCAAATTTTCAAAACAACTAGAAAGTATACCCATACACCAAGATTGCAACATACGTCTGTACAAATTTGACTCACTACAGCACTTAGAGAAGAATAATAAACATCGGAAATCCAAATACTATATAGTAAGAGAGATAGTACGCCAGCCTCCTACTCGTCTTCGAACTGCTACATCGTCCTTGCTAAGCTATCTCCTGCCACCTAGTCTGCCCATCCAAAAACGGATGAACAACCCAAGGTAATAAGAGGGAAACATAAAACCTTGAGTCAGACAATAGTCTTAGTGAGCAATAAAACAGCTACCCAACATCATCAATAAAGTACATGAGACTGGGTAAATAAACAAACTAATCTACCTATAACCCCAGAGAAGAACTCAACTCATGTCTTCCCCACATCGGACAATGATAGCCTTTATAATCCATACAACCAAAAGTACAACAATTCATCCATAGTAATCAGAATGATAATTCAATCATGGCAAACAGAAGAACCAACAGTAACACTCACAACATCCAGATTATAAATCTCACGTAAACCATCCTAATTGAATTCAACATCCCTTAAACACAAGCCCTAGAGGCCTAAACCAATATCGGACAAGCACCCAAGAAACATCTCGTTCGATGTTGGACAATCTACGTTGAACAGTACAAACAAAGAAACCAATCATCCATGATAGACTTCGGCTATCACTGCCAATCCTGCTTCGAAACCATCGTTAATCATATGACGACCAGCCTTGTCATATATCAAGGGCTAATGGTAACCCTGGTTCTAGCATAAACTCCATACGCCTTTCAACGATACGTATGTATGTCCAACCTTTATAACTAGGTTTTTCAACGATACCCAGGTTACTCGACCAAAATCACTATAGCAGAACATGCTCGACCCAAAATCACTATAGCAGTGCACGCTCGATCCAAAATCACTGTAGTAGAGCATGCTCGTCCCAAATAACTGTAGAAGTGCATGCTCGACCCAAAATCAATGTAGCAGTGCGCGCTCGACCCAAAATCACTATAGCAATGCACGCTCGACCTAAAATCATTGTAGCAATGCACGCTCGACCCAAAATCACTGTAGCAGTGCACGCTCGACCCAAAATCACTGTAGCAGTGCACACTCGACCCAAAAGCACTGTAGTAGTGAACGCTCGACCCAAAAGCACTATAGGAGTGCACGCTCGACCCAAAAGCACTGTAGTAGTGCATGCTCGACCCAAAATCACCGTAGAAGTGCACGCTTGACCCAAAATCACTGTAGCAGTGCACGCTCGACCCAAAACCTGCACATGCCCAATCTAAGCCCGATTTTAACCAAAACTTTGCAAATCGACGACATCGACGAAACCAACTCACTCGATTCATCCAATACAACCACAAGCATGTTTGAAATCAATAACAACATGAGTATGATGATTATTACTAAAATTATGCAAATTTCACCAAAATCATGATAAATGAACATACGAACATAATTATGGATCTAACTTGCATAAACATATGAAATAGCATAGAAATTGCCGGTTTTAACTTGCTAAACTAGATTCTATGGCGATTCATATGAAAATAGACTTACCATGATGTACATCTAAGGAAAGCGACTTGAATTTGATGAGAAACATGATCAAACATTCATATACTTGATGGAATTCGTGTGAGAGATGCATATCACTAACCAATTCTCCAAATCAAAGAGAAAACGGTGAAATATGAATCCGAACAACAGAGATCTTGCTTTAATCCGCTTGATTTGATGGGACCTATCCCTCTCGATGTAGATCTAGCCTCAAATGGTGTAGATCTTTGATTTTCTAAGCTTTAATGGTGGAAAGATGGAGAAATGGAGGATCCCTTGGCTCTTCCAAATGAGAGAATGGGGAAAGTAAACTATTTCCATACCTCCCATCCCCTATTTATAGCCTTCCATCAACCCACTAATAGGCCTCCCCAAATCAGCCCTTTTAGCTTATAAACTGGATAGCCAACTGTAAAACCTTAAAACAGCGATTCCTCCCAAACCGCTGAGCCAAATCCTTAATGTAACCACTCTACGAAAAGACAATCATCATTTCCTTTCCAATGGCATGGGTTTCACCGCCTGATTCGACATGAGTTAAAAGTTATGCCCTATACAAGACTGACAGGGGCAAAACGGTCATAAATAAAACAGGTAAAAATTACGGGCATGTTTCACATCCCCATAAACAATGTATCAAAATACGAGAATGATCAAACCCTCAGGGAATAAAATAAATTTTTTATGATCTTCCAATACGTAAAATCCGGGATGTTACAAGGGTTGTAGTTTACTTTCGTTAATTACAATCTAAGGATAAAAGGTTGTAGATTACTTTTGTTAATTACAATCTGGGGATAAAGGGTTGTAGATTACTTTTGTTGATTACAATCTAAGGAATAACATGTTATGACAATAGACTTATTAATGAACTTAAAATGGGTTAAGTTAAAACACGGGATTAATAAGCGGAATAAAAGGGGTTGTAGATTACTTTCATTAATTACAATCCGAGGGTGAGAAGTTGTAGATTACTTTTGTTAATTATAATATAAGAATAACATGTTATGTCTCTGGGCTTATTAATGAACTTAAAACATGATTAAGTCAAACTTATCTAATTAATCAGCTAATCATGAAAGGGGTATGTTCTAATGAGATATAAGGGAGCTCAGGGAAAACCTAGTAACTTGAATAAAAGTGAATATGTGGATAATCAAGTTAATAACAATATAATAAGATAAAGCAAGTGTGTGATTAAAAGATTAAACATAGGTTATAATAACACGTTAGAATGATGCGCTTGGACCAGTCTACACGTTCGAAGATGAAGAACCTAACGGGGTAGATCATCATGGTGTTTGGAGACACGAGAGGAGCACGTTCATCTGATTATTCTACTTGATTTCTCCGTGGGACTAAAGGGAAGCATGTGGCTTCCGAGGGATGTGGCAGGGTACCCTGTGGTGGTTCTCTTTGCGATGCATACTCAGTTTGTACTCATAGAGGTTTGGTCTGCGCGGTATCACCCGATGTTTGACTGCAACTGTAGTTTGGCATTCAGAAGGATATAACGGATGACGTTGGGTGATTTGGCGATTTGCCTCAAGGGATGCGGGTCAGGACCAATACATGATAGTAGTCGTCGGGTACCTATCATCGGCAGTCAGTGTGTGATGCGGAAGGACTAGAGCTAAACCTAGAGACCACTGATCTTTCACTATCAAGACGTTGGTTGCGGGACACGCCAAATTGGATGCTAGATTATTTGATAAGGGCACATCACTTAGCTCTTGATGCAGTCTTTCATTAGTTGAGGGAGGGATCAGGGTGGGACCATAGGCACCGTGAAAATGCATACCATACTCTGGGTATATGTATTGTAGGCCTGATGAGGCGGGGATTTACGTATATGGAAAGCCCCTTATCGAGTTCCGTGCATTGGATGCAGCCCTATTATGGGACTCAGGGTACAATAGATAGTATGTTCGTGTGAATGTCTAGATACACGCACTGGGTGGAGTATCGTAGACAGTAGGGCATTACTCCGTGTTGATACTTAATTCGACCATGGAGTTTGGATACGATGATCCGTACGCTTACGTGGCGTAGTGATGATGGTTCTATGCTATTACGCGACGTAATGATTTGGATTTCCATACGTTGTTCGGTGTAGGATGGATGTTGCATATGCTTATGTGGTATGACGGTGGAGACCGTATGAGGAGGGTACTATGGAGAGTACCTTGAGATGTAGGGTATAGCTACACTACATATATATATATATACACACACACACACCATATTAGGTTAATCTATCGGGGAGTAGATGGGTACGACGTGAGTGTAAAGCATTGAGTGATGTTAAACCAAATAATCTAATAACTAAGAAAACATAACTGAATGGTATATGTAGAGTTATTTCATAATGTATAATTTTTCCAGTCACCAGAACTCTGTGTTCTGACCTCCTCCTCATAACATACTTGTTGATTAGGTTTATGATAGAGATTTGGTAGCCTTTGGACACTTATTAGACAGTGTTATTATTGAAAGTCTATATGTGGATTGTATGAGTGTCAACTATAGCAGGCAATGATAATAACTAGTAAACAATAAAGTAAGTAAGGTAAGAAACAATTAAAACAATATTTTATCCTGGTTCATACCTCCTGTCCTAGTCCAGTCCTGAAGCTCCCCTTCGGCTTTCTTACTATCACAAACTGGCCTCGCTTTCCCCGAAGGAATAGGCTTACATATAAAAAGATGCTTTGACAATAGTGTGTTCTCTACAACACGCATTTTGACTGAATCATATAGAGTTCTCCTATAATCTCCTTGTACTGATATGAGAGTTGAATAACTTGGAAATAGAAGAATTTGTGTGTTGAATGAAAGCTTTTAGAGGGATAGTGAATATAGAAAGCTTAGATAATATAGAAAAGATTCAGAGAGATTAGGTAATTGAAAACCTCCAATCTAAGATATATTTATAGCAATTGAAAAGCTTTTATGAAGGTATTCAACCTTTGAATGTAAAACTCTTCGTTTAAAATAGTATATCCATTGAAGAATTAATTTAGGGTTTAAAAGAAAAGTTGTGACCATTGAAAATAAAGAGAAATCCTTTTAGAATTAAATAGTCGTTGCCAGGACAAACGTCTATCCATATGACGTCTGTCCATATGGTCAGACGTCTGTTAATGTATTTTGGATATACCCCAAATACACTGATAGACGTCTGTCCATATGTCGATAGACGTCTGTGGTTTCAGGAAAAATTTCCTGAGACCTTAAACAAACGTCTGTCAAATATGACAGACATCTGTCCTGAGTCCAAATTTTTTTCCTGAACCTTGTATCAGACGTCTGTCATATATAGACAGACATATGTACATGCATAGACTTTTTTATATATATTTGACACTCTCATATGAATTCAAGGAGATTGTACATAAATCTAACACTCAATACCTAAGTATATTCTTCTAATGAAGCCTTTGAGTATGTCTTGTGGTCTTGTACATGTCTTCATCTCCTCCTTGAATGGTTCCTACAAGAATATATGATATGTTATATATATATATATTCTATGGTCGTATAGTTGTCGCCATTAAAAGATTAAACAGACGATCTAACAATTATTTCGATAAGGCTATATTTGATTATTATATTTTATCAATTCTGTTGTGAGATGTTTTATAGAGCTCTGATATATTTGTTTTCTCTGTCTTTTCTACAGGATAATAGACAAGCCAACTTGAGCTTCGATAGATTGGGATTTTTGAAGAAAAATTCAGGTTGTTACAATTTTGATGTGATGTGTGTTGACATTAATTTGACATGTTTGGATTTGATAATAGTAGGAAATAAATTATTAACGATGGTTAATAATTTAGTTAAAGTGATTTAAAATAGTAATTAAGTGTGAATGGTCTTAAAGCTTATGTTAATGATGCAATTATGTGATAATTGGATTTTAATGATTGTTAATGGATGTTAATGATGTGTTAAATCCATATTAGTTGAATTATATGGTGATTGATTGAGTTTTATTCTGAATCGGAATTTAATTGAATATTTTATTAATTAAATAATAAGAGAAAAATAAAAGTTTGAATTCTAAATCCAAAATGATTTGGAAATATCGTTTAAGTAGTTACAAATAGTTTTCGTAAAGGTGGAAATTTTATTTGAATAAGTTTTCAAGTAATTAGGGCATGTTTCAAATTTGAATTGAAAATGAATAGTAACTTTATAAAGTGAAGTTAGGTTTGGATATACAGAAAATGCTTTAACGAGATTTTACTATCCAAATTGTCTTATTTATTATTATTATGGGTTTCAGGAAAGTTTGGAGTTCAAAAGATGAAGTTTGAAAAAATATATTACTTTGATGATTTAAATAATATTATAATATTTAAATAATGGAATATTTCAATATATGGTTCATCTGGGGGGGAGATTGAGCTTCAAGAAATAGTGAATGGTCTTATCAATACACAAATGTATAAAGTTGAATATTGGAAATACAGTTTCTAAAAATTATTATATATGTTTTATATAATTAATAAATTATTTTGGAACGCCCTCCACTTCTTGCCCTCTTTCACTCCAAGCTGGCCCCGTCCCCTACAACAAGCCACCCTCTTCTTCCATGACCTGCAAAAAAAAGCTCCCTACAATTACAAATCTGAAGTCTGGTTCGATGACTAGATCCAGTGCTAAATATGCTCCACCTCCTTGTGTTGGTGATGTCACTGATGCTGTAGCTAAAAACAAATCGGCAGTTACAAAACCAGTGTCTCTGACTAGCTCCGCGTCATCAGATCTATCGAAGTCTGCTGCGAAAGCCAAGATAAAGCAATAAAATTTGAATTTTATGACGAATGGATTTGCAGATCCTCTTATCTCCCTGTTAACGGATATGGCTATTATGCCTTCTCAATCCTTGGCTGCAGTAACTATGAATGTCCATGCATTGAATACCGAGGTTGCTTCCTCACTTGAACATGGCGTAGATACTTCTATATCCACATTATTCGCTACCGCGGCAGACGTTGAGCGATGGTTGGATAAGGCAATTGAACTAGAAATCAACTTGGGGTTAGATATCAATGGTAAAGATGCTGCTGAAATGGCAACATGTAATGAATCTTTGGGTAACGTTTATGTAACAGATGATAAGATGAGAGCTGCTTGTGTCATTGACACTTCTGTATGTGTCAAAATAACCCCGAAACTGTCATGCACACAAACTGTTCGACAGAGTGTTATTATAAAGTCTGCTGAGTCAACCCCGAAAGTGCCAATGGATTCTTTTTCTGCAGCTCATAAATCTGCTGCAGAAACTTGTTCAGGAAAATCTAGTGGTGATGATAAAGGGGAAAATAAAACACGAAAATGGACATCATTATTTGATAAGACCCTGCATAACATGGGAAACTATGAGCCAGTTTACTTTGAGCATACACTGTCTTGAGGGAATCACTTCTCTTCCTTCAGAGGTGATAAATGCAGGGGTTGATTTCTGTTTAGATAGCTTAGTCGGATTTTTTCTTGATAGTTCTCCTCCGTAGTTGGTTGTCAAGGAGCATTGTGGTAAAGTGTAGCAATTGCATGGTGGTCTACAAGTTCGGTTGGATCGCTCGATGTTTTTTATGAAATTTTCTATTCTGGAAGAGCGCCTTCGTGTCCTCAGCTCTGAACCAACTATTATTAGTGGGAAACCTTTCATTATTACTCCGTGGAGTCCGACTATCAACCGAGTTAGAGAACAAGTCCTTTCCATCCCAGTATGGACCTATTTCTCTCATATCCCTTTTGTCTTGCAATCGTTGATAAGTCTGAACTAGTTATCCACCTATATCGGAATGCTTAGATGTTTTGATGCTAACACAGCTGCCAGAGAAAAGCTATTTTTTGCCAAAGCCCTCATTGAATTACCCTTGATGAACAGCTTCCGGAGACAATTAAAGTCAGAATAGTTTATGACTATGTAGCTGAGGTGAGAGTACGTTATGGGTGGAAGTTTGACATTTGCTCAACGTGTCACTCTTTTGGTCATATACATGATAACTGGAATTGGAAACCCACAGCCACTTCCCCAGTTCCTGTTCCCCCTACTGAGCGTATTCCATTTCCATAACCTCCTGTTGTGAAGTAGGTCCAGAAAGTTATCACCCCTCCTTTTGTTACCCAGGACCCTATACAGGTGAAGACTACCCCAAGTGATAGAGACACTACAGATGATGATGATGATTCTTCTTCTATTGAAGATGATAGTATTTATTGGAACTCTGATGACCACGGTTGGATCCATGAAAGTTATGGTATGAGATATGATCCTTCTGAAAACTTGTATTACAAATATGTAACTGACTTGGAAGATGATATGAGAAGACTATAATACAAAGTTGTAGGAAAAGGTTTTGAGCTCATAGAGGAGGGTGAGCTAGGTGATATGAACGGGTCCCTGTTCAACGATACTACATGGGATCGGGATTGCGAATTTCGTAGTCCTAACCCTTGTTATGTTCCTAACCTTGCCATACTCTTTTCTGAGTACATCAACGCTATAGGATCAAGTGATGGCTCTAGCTATTCCACATTCGATGGGGAGTGAATTTAGTTTTTGTAGTAGCAGAAGAACTTAGTTTCTCTCTTGTATTGTATTAATATAGTGTTCTAGCACATCAAACCAGATTGGGTTCCTGTGCCTGTGCAATAATCCTTCTCCTATTATCCTCGTTCTAATAAAAGTGGTACGACCACTATAAAACCGACAAGCTTTGCCAAAAAAATACATTCTAGAAGCAATTCGATTTGGTTTTAAATATAAGTCGAAGTTGGTCTAAATAGGACTAGTTGTGCAGCGATAGTTTGTGAATTTCGATCGTTGACTTCAAATTAGCGTACCGGGAGATCCGACCATTGGATTTTTGCAAAATGAAAACAGTTTGGCTCAAAATGAAAAGAGTTTTCAATGAAAGAAAGTTTTACAATCCAACGGTCAGATCTTGAAATAAGTTCAAATCAAATATGAATAAAAACAATGCCAATGCACTTTGGGACCCGAAATTGGATTTAAATGAAATGAGATATTTTTAAATTATTAAAAGAGTTAAATTATGATAAATCATACTAAGTGCTTTGAAAGTGATTTGGATTCATTATACCAAGTTTTGAAAAGTTAAAAAGCTATTTTATGGAATTAAGCTATCTTAACAACGCTATTTGCTACAGGTTGAAATAAAAAGTTTTTGATATAACCAATGATATCCGAAGGTTTTGCAAACATATTCAAAGGATTAAAATGAGGATTTGAAAGACATTTAGGACTTGAAAGAATATGGAACCAAGCTTAAGTTTTCCAATTAATGAATTAAATTTGAATTGAATGGGAATCGATTTGGTGATAATTGAGATGAGTCTTTGTGGATGAAGACCTTTACTATTTCAGGAATTTAAAAGTTTTAGTCGTTATTCCGGTTATATTATTAGTCCATAAGGGAATTTATATCGATTATGTGCTAGTATGATTTCCGTGAAGATTTCGTTGAAAATAAAGAATGATTTTGGGTTGCCGTGAACGATGTTTTAAATAAAAATTGTTCTTTAACCCAGGAAAGGATGATTTTCCAAGGTTAAGTCAAAGACTAACCTTTATTAATTTTGAATATAAAAATTTAGTGAAAGAGTTTCCCCTAACAAAAAATAATGGGAACAAAGTTTAAGGATCACTTAAAGAAGATAAGCGTGTTTTCGCATAAAGACAAGATTGAGTCTTATTAAGATTTTAGGATAAAGAAAGACATTGAAACTTGATTGTTTTATTATGGGGTTGGGTGATCTTCTAAATGTTTGATCTGTTGTTGGTTTAGGCCTTCTGGATCATACACTTGATAGATTATTCTCTTGGCATTATGCAATCAAGAACTAATTATGGTTAATGAATGGTTATCACTACCAATAAGATTAAGAAATCGTAAGCATGATTTTGGGCTAGAGATATGATCAAGGAAAGATAAAGTAATGTACCCTAATAAATAATCAATGAATGGATTGGGTTTGGGTAAATATGATTTTACCGTAAAGATAAATGAAATCTTTAATCAAAATTGGAATTAAAGAATGGAATTGATAAAGGTAATTAAACTTACCAAAAATATGAGGATAATTAGATAAGGAATACTTCCAGCTTTGCCACATGGGATGAATAGGATGGGAATGTGATAATGATTTGAGAAATTACCTTTTTATGAGGTTCGATAATCCTGATAAAACGTAGAAATATTGGTTTGAGTTAAATTTGTGAAATGAGATTTTGTAATCATTTGAAATGATTTCCAAGGAAAGATTCAAACATGAGTTTAAAGTATGTAAATCTTGAATGAAATTTAAATGGGTATCATTCAATATAAAGAATGATTTAGTAAAAGAATATTCTGAAATGGAATAAGACTCATGATGTCTTGTATATCTAAGTTGATTTTAATAATGCGCTAGTTATTTGGAAAGGCCGGGTTTCAACCCATTGTGAATAACTATACGACGTGATAAGAGCAATTGTAAATGGTAATGACTGTGGTTGAAGATGGGAAATCTTCACATCGGAAGGGTTGCTCGTTGATGCCTCAAATAGGAGGCCACCTATTGTGGGGTTATATTGTGACAGCAGTTCAACCGTACTTGGAGGTATTTCGGATTGCAAGGACTTTTGCACCCAGGCAGGTTCATAGAATAAAGTACCTTCGGTTTCGTTCACAATGTATTTTATGGCATAATAAATTGGTTTCTGTTGACGATACATCAGATAGGTGGCGGGGGATCCATCCTCTTAGCTTAACACCCATCTTTAGGACTTATGTACACAAAGGGTTATATATTAACAGACACCGATTATATGTTGTGAATTGACAATATGGCATGCTAAGTGTTGAATTATTGATGATCAAAGCTTTTGTTGAAAAGAAGAGATTTGTGTGGAAGTGTGACTTTAGGGCCTCACAACCGGTAATGAGCCAAAACAGGGTGAAGTACAACAAAGTTAGGGACTAACGTTTCCTTCTAGTTGAGAAAGTGATGCTATGGTATGGAGCCCAGGAAATTTACTTAGTGGACGATGGAATGAGGCGCCTCAGATAATGGTCAACAATGACCAGAAGACGTTATGTACAGGAGAAATGGAAACTACACCTAGTATAGGTGGGTCGGCTCTGTCTCTAGAGGAAAGGATTCATTTGTTGACTCCTAGGACATCCCGCTAGAGGTGTGCAGGAGTGAAGTTAAGGAAGATCCTTTACCTTGGTCACTGATGGAACCCATCTTCCAATACGAACTTTTATGGTTTTAATTGTAATATATATATATATATACATATATATATACACACATAATATATGGTACCTACATCTGTTAAGATTTATACGTTTATTTTGAAAAGGTTTTCAAAGATAGACATTAATGATAATATCAAATGATTTTCCATACCAAGCATATATTTGGTTATCATAAGGTAAAACTTGCTCCTAATGGTGTGTGTTTGCATTGTGTAATGGGATGCGGATCTTATGGTAACTTCATTTTCCAAAAAGCATGCACAAAGTTTTGAAACCCTTTTGATGATTGTTTGATATATGTATGACTTGTTATCTAGTTCTCTAGCTGGTTAATCCAAGATTGACTCGAGTGTTTGATATTCGGGTCAGATCCGAGTGTATTTCAGGTTTAGACAGGATTCGAATTCCCAGACGATTTCAGGGAAGTTGATGATCTTCGTCGGAAGGCAGGTCGTATTCTACTATCTATACTTAGATGTCGTGGTTGTATGATGTAAGGATAGTGTTTATAACTATCCATGGTATGTTCACTCTAATTATTTAAAAGTTTACGCTATAAAGTTATATTGAATATTATATTTGTACTATTCCGCTATGAGATTTTGTTCTTCTCTTTTGTTCTGTTCCACTGTGTTTGCTCTGATAAAGCCCCGATGGATTGAGTTTGCGATATTTGGTTTTGCGGTACATGAACACCATGGATGTGTTAAGTATCAACTATCAAAGATTGGAAATTCGGTTTATCGCGGAACTTTTCGTGGATGCTTACCTTTTGGACTGGACTTGTTTGGATTATAGTCAGCTCGATGGAAGAGGGTCTACGGGTCGTCACATGTGGTATCAGAGCTTTGGTTTAATGATAAACCTTGGCTCTGTGGAGTAAAGACTCATCAGAGATGGGATCAGTAGTATCCTAGGACGGATAACTCATTAGAGATAGGATTAGTAATACCCTAGAATGAGTCGAAAGTATTATATATGAGAGACGTGTTTGTGATTTTCATATACAAATGATTTTGGTTTTTGAAAATGTATTTTGAATATATAAAAAGGTATATGTTTTGATAACATGAAAGAAATGTTTGAAAAGTTAATCGACCAATTATTTGCTAGATGTGATGTGCGATAATTAGTCCAAACTAATTAAGAAAAGTATAAGCATACTTAAATAAAAAGTAAAGAATCGATTAAGTTATGAATATAGAACTTGAATTGCAAATAAAAATCGACTTGTTTCTAGGCAAGCAAAATATATTCAAATATGATTGGGCCAAACTAAAAGTGAACTAATTAAGAAATGATTAGTAAATCGAATGTTAGTGTTGAATTGGTTTGAAAACTAGTTGGAATTGGACATATATATATTGAATAGGTTATTGAATGGAAGTCAAAGTGAGGGATAAAATTGAATGCTCGTCCAAAAGGTACATGTTTACAGTATTAATTGGTTTTGTTTATTTTATTAACCTAGTTGGCAAGCCGCTTGGCTTTTCGATTTTCCTATTGACTGGTGAGCGCCTATAGAGGTGTTTTGAGGTTGTACCGATCGAGCCGTGCAAAGGAGGTTATGGCAAAAAAATTCAAAAATTTAAGGCGTTAGAGAAGTTCGAGGGCTGGGAAATTTCTAGGAAACTAGAAAGATGTAAAACTTAAGTTAAGTTATAAACCAATTGGGTTAAGGTGAGAAATCAGAATTCTCGACGATTTTGGACAGTCGGTAAATTCCGAGATATGTTTAAGTTGCAGATGAGATATTTGGATAGGATAAAGAAGGAAAAACCACAGGAATAACTATGTGAGTTTATGTGGATTATTTCCTCAAATAGATTCAATTCGAGTGCAGAACTTAGAGGTGTATTTACACCGATCCGGGAGAGGATTTATCACTCGACGTTTGAAGACGGACCTGAATAAGAGTTTGTGGTTAATTGCATGAGTTTTCTATCATAATGGTGAGCTATGTAAGGAAAGCTAGAGTTTTCTAATCAAGGGGCTGATCAGTGTCTGTACTAAGGGAACAAAGGATCAATACTAGTTCAGGGATAAGTTGTATATTCGAATATGAATCGAAACAGATATCCTCCATCGATGATCAATATATAACTTATATAGTTAAGTTTTGAATGAAGTTTGATAAAATAGTGGCTTTATTGGTTAAGTAAAAGGCCTTCAGTTCCGCCTTCGTTTTCGAAGACGAAATCTTTTCAAATGGGGGGAGATTGTATCAACCTATATTCTTAGTCAATTTAAAATATGAATTCTAAATTGATTTTTAATGAATTTTAAATGGTCAAATATTGAATCAGGAACTAAAAACAACTGAAAATGAACTCTATTTTTATTTTATATTTTACTGAAGATAAAATAAGGTTAGTGAACTTTTAAAATTGAATTAAAAGTAAATATATTAAAATTCGGTAATTTAATATTATTTTGATAGCCTAAAAATAGACATTTTGCAAATGATCTCGGATTTCGACAAAACCAGCTTTATCGGACCCATAATGCTAAAATATTGTGTGATTTCAAATTTTGTGTCAATCAGAGTTAATATGTGAGCATGTGCAATTTAAACGCGTGTCGAAAGATCGATTAAAATTTAATAATAGCCCAGAAATAGGCCATTTTGCAAGCAGTCTCAGAATTCGACGAGACCAATTCCATTAGATTCGTATCAGTGAAATATAGTAGGATTTCAATTTTCATATCGATCGGACTTATGGTTTGGTCATGCGAGTTGAAAACGTGTAGAGGTCATTTGATTTAATTCAACTTAAAACAAATCAAATCACTCTTTTACATAACTTACTAAACTCTCTTCCCTTTTGACACCTCACCCGCTCTCCCCTCCACTTGTCACTCTCTCCCTTGTTGCCATCCTCTTAAGTAGAGTAGCATGTGGTTAAGTAATGATTCCATTTTCTTTTTCGTTTCTTCCTTTTCCATTCTTCTTCTCCTCCCTCTCCTTCCTCTTCCCCTCTACTGGTTGCCACCCTC
The DNA here is from genome assembly GCA_030737875.1 of Allium sativum. Classification (NCBI taxonomy): domain Eukaryota; kingdom Viridiplantae; phylum Streptophyta; class Magnoliopsida; order Asparagales; family Amaryllidaceae; genus Allium; species Allium sativum. The sequence goes on along the minus strand of CM060915.1, from coordinate 43,142,599 downwards.
ACCGCCTCTACCAGCCCCCTCCAGCCTAGCGCAACCCTTCCCTCCCCACGTGGGCCCCCTAGGGCCAAACAACCCACTTTCCTTCTTTAAAAGTCCAAAACTCCACTTTCACCCCATTTTTGCAACATCCAAGCACCTCCAACTCTTCCCACCACCATCACACCCCATAGCAACCTAGTAATGCCTCTTACCCTTTTAATTGGCCCCACCTCTTAAAAAATCCATCTTTGTTCAAAAAAACACATTTTTATGCCTTAAATCACCTTAAAACCTTAGATCCTTGCCAACCGGACCCTACTTGAGCCACCACCATCCCTACACCAACCTCCTTGTCATGTGGAAGCCACCAACTGCCCCTCCCCCTTTTTCATGGGCCCACACCCCGTTGGCCAGCCTAAACGCTTAAAGATCCCACCTTTCTTCTCTTAAAAGTAAGTGCATGTATGTGTGTGTGTGTGTGTGTATATATATATAAATATATATGAAAATTGGTTCACTTTATTTCCAAACAAAAGACAGTACAGAAAGCAGGTTAGCATGCTAGCCTTTACAAAATAAAAAAGAAAATGAAATGGAAATGGTAAATACAAGTAACTATAACACTTCAGCTAACAAAGAGCCTTCATCACTTTGAGTGTAGACTCCATGCACTATTCCCGAACCAATCTGACATTGATAAATGCATAAGTCATCTTCATGTAAAATAGTTGCATTTCATATCTCCAAGTCCATTGTCCAAATCAGCACATTAACCAAGCTAAAAGAACGCCATGCATCCCTTACATAGATTATAATGGCACCTAAACTCAGAAGTGAACTTGCTAATGAAATCCCAAAAAATGTTCAATTCCAAACACCAAGTCTGGTTGATGATTCATAGACGCATTCAAATCAATCCTAGTGTCAGAATCAGTAGTTTGACTGTGAATTTCATATAAACTGTTAAGAATCCAAGTACCATCATCATATATCTGCAGTTATGTAGACTGTGATTCATCAAACTGTTGAACTATAAACCAAGACATAACAAGCCATTCCGTGATCAAATCCATCAAAGGGTTGAAACTAAGCTTTGGAGTAATGCGATTCTAAACTACTTGAAATATGAAACAACCCAACATCTTTAGCAGCTGCTCATAAACATTCAACCAACAACCATCTATAAAATCCAATCAATATTCAAATACAGTCTTTCAATCTCAAAAATGGGTTCACATGAGATTGATTAACTTACAAAATATTGATTAAAATTGATGAAATTGGATGATTATACAGCAGACCACCTTAACATATAGAAAAAAACTAATCTCCTCAATGCTCCAGTAACCCATATCATCCATAATCAGTTGATCCCCAAAATCTAGGCATGAACTAGAAAACCATTAATAATATTGATTGTCCTATTTTTCACTTTTTGGAACTATTGATCATCACATAGATGGTTATTAGTACCACCATGAACAAACTGGAAAGAATATCATGAAGAAGACAAATTGCTCCATTAAAACCAATATAGTAGATCTTTGTGAAACTGAAAGTATAACTTCAAAAAAGGCAAACTAACTTCGGTAGATGACTAATCTACTGATCAAATCTGAGCAAAAAACAGAATATTCAGACTCCATTAATCCAAGACCATAACTAAAAAAATCTTACCCAATACAAAACTAAACTCAGATTAGCTCAAATAATGAATAATCGATCGGATAACTTGGAACTGAAGCTAGTCAGTTGCGCCGGCCATTCCGAAACCCAAATTAACGATGGCTCGATAATCCATTCTTGAACTAATCAGATCTGTAAAGATTGGGAAGCTAGAAATCAAATTGGCATATTGATCTCAAGGTGGATTAATAGATCTGGCGTTTAGTGGAAATTAGGGTTAGAAGGTGAAGTAAGATTTTGGCTTATCAACGCAACATAATACGTTGAAGGTTAGCAAAAATCGTAGAGCGATTTGATTCAGACAGAAAATGGATAGAATTAAGGATGTAAAACAAGAATGAAAGAGGACTCACGCATAGCGAAGGCAAGCAGAAATAATATGCCTGTCGCCATTAACAAGTCCTCCATCTAAAACATAAGTATGTATATATATATATACACACACACATATATATACACTAGTATACATTGAATCCGTGAAGTGTTTGAAGTAGAAAAGATGATTACTTAGTTATGTGAAATTCAAAGTTGTAGTAGAGGCAAGGAAGTCCTATGCTAAAGTTTAGCGGAGTGGAGAAGCAATGATGAGCAAACTTTGCTCACGTTTGGATTATTTATTATAGTTAGTGTAGTTAATTATGCTATGTTTAGTAATTGCTAATATGTTGAGTAATTTTGGGTTTAATGATGTTAATAGAGGTAAGAATAGTCAATTACTTGGTAGTTTAGTAATTAAAATGAATACTCTAAGGATTATGAAGTTAAACCGCAAATAAATGATCAGTTAATTTGATTGATAACCTGGGTGTTATGGATGAATAGTGACATCAATTAATTTTGATGTGACATTTGATTGATAACTTGATGTGATGCGTGTCGACATTAATTTGAAATGTTTGGATTTGCTAATAATAGCAAATAAATTATTAACGATGGTTAATAATTTAGTTATAGTGATTTAAAATAGTAATTAAGTGTTAATGACCTTAACGCTTATGTTAATAATGCCATTATGTGATAATCAGACGTTAATGATGTGTTATATCCATATAAGTTGGATTATATGGTGATTGATTGAGTTTTACTCCGAATCGGAATTTGATTGAATATTTTATTAATTAAATAATAAGAGAAAAATAAAAATTTGAATTTTAAATCAAAAATGATTTGGAAAGATAGTTTAAGTAATTACGTATAGTTTTCGTAAAGGTGGAAATTTTATTTGAATAAGCTTTCAAGTAATTAAGGCATGTTTCAAATTTGAATTGAATATGAATAGTAATTTTAAAAAGTGAAGTTAGGTTTGGACATACAGAAAATGTTTTAACGAGATTTTATTATCCAAATTGCCGTATTGATTTTTATTACGAGTTTAAGGAAATTTTGGGTTTCAAAAGATGAAGTTTGAAAAATAATACTATTTTATCGATTTAAATAATATGATAATATTTAAATAAGGGAATATTTGAATATAAAGTTAAATATGGGAAATACATTTTACAAAAGTTGTAATATGCATTTTATATAATTAGTAAAATATTTTAAAAGAAATTCGATTCGGTTTTAAATATAAGTCGAAGTTGGTCTGAATAGGACTAGTCGCACAATGGTAGTTCGTGAATTTCGACCGTTGACTTTATATTGACATACCGGGAGATCCGACCATCGGATTTTCCCGAAATGAAAAACGTTTGGTTCAAAATGAAAAAGCTTTCAAATACAAAAGAAACTTTTGTATTCCATTGGTTAGATCTTGAAATAAATTCAAATCAAATTCAAATAAAAACAACGCCAGTGCAGTTTGGGACCTGAAATTGAATTTTAATGAAATGAGCTATTTTTAAATTATTAAAAATATAGATAAATTATGATAAATCATAATAAGTGGTTTGAAAATGATTTGGATTGAATATACCAAGTTTTGAAAAGATAAAAAACTATTTTATGAAAATAAGCTATTTTAGCAATGATATTTGCAATGGGTTGAAATAAAAAGGTTTGGATATAATCAATGATATTCAAAGGTTTTGCAAACATAACCAAAGGATTAAAATGAGGATTTCAAAGACTTTTTGAAAGAATATGGAACAAAGCTTAAGTTTTCCAATTAATGAATTAAATTGGAATTGAATGGTAATCGATTTGGTGATAATTGAGACGAGTCTCTATGGATGTAGACCTTTACTATTTAAGGAATTTAAAAGGCTTTGCCATTATTCCGTTTATAGTATTAGTCCGATACAGGAATTTATATCGATTATGAGCTAATATGATTTCAGTGAAGATTTCATTATAAATTAAAGAATGATTTTGGGTTTGTCGTGAACGCTTTTTAAATAACATTTGTTCTTTAACCCATTTAAAGGAAAGGATGATTTTCCAAGATTAAGTCGAAGAGTAACCTTGATTAAATTTGAATATAAAGATTAAATGAAAGAGTTCCCCTAACAAACGATAATGGTAACAAAGTTTAATGGTCGCTTAAAAGAAGATAAGCGTGTTTTCGCGTAAAGATAAGATTGAATCTTAAATAAGATTTTAGGGTAAAGAAAGGCATTGCCACATGATTGTTTTATTATTGAGTTACATGATATTCTAGATGTTTGATCTGATGTTGGTTTATGCCTTCAGGATCATAAGCTTGATAAATCATTCTCCTGGCATTGTGCATTGAGAACTAATCATGGTTAATGAATGGTTTTTCCCTAACGATAAGATTAAGAAATCGTAATTACAATTTTGGGCTAGAGATATGATCAAGGAAAGATAAAGTAATGAACCCTAATCAACGAATGAGTTGGGTTTGGGTAAATATGATTTTCCTATAAGGATAAATGAACTTTTTAATCAAATTCGGAATTAAAGAATGGAATTGATAAAGGTAATTAAACTTACCAAAATATGATGGCAATTAGATATGGAGTACAGAAAATTTTGCTATAAAGGATGAATAGGATGTGAGTGGGATAATGATTTGAGTAATTACCTTTTCGTGAGGTTCGACAATCCGGATAAAGTGTAGAAATCTTGGTTTGAGTTAAATTTGTGAAATGAGATTTTATAATCATTTGAAAAGATTTCCAAGGAAGGATTCAAATAAGAGTTTAAAGTATGTGAATCTTGAATGGGATTAATTGGGTATACCAAATATAAACAATTATTTGAGTAAAAGAATATTCTGAAATGGAATAAGACTCATGATGTCTTGTATATCTAAATTGATTTTAAAGATGCGCTAGTTATTCGAAAAGACCGGGTTTCAACCCATTGTGAATAACTATACGTCATGCTAAGAGCAATTGTAAATGGCGATGACTGCGATTGAAGACCGGAGATCTTTACATCAGAAGGATTGGTCGTTGATGTATTTAATAAGAGGCCACCTATTGTGGGGTTACATTGTGAAAGCAGTCCAACCATACTTGGAGATATTTCGGATTGCAAGGACTTTCGCACCTAGGCGGGGTCGTGGAATAAAGTGCCTTCGGTTTCGTTCACAACCCAGAGCGAACTTGTAAATGGATGTATATCTCACGTTGTATTTTATGGCATAATAAATTGGTTTCTACTGATGATATATCAGATAGGTGACGGAGGATCCATCCTCTTAACTTAAGTCAACACCCTCCTCTGGGAGTTATATACCCAAAGAGTTATATATTAAAAGACACTGATTATGTGTTGTAAATTGACAATGTGACATGCTAAGTGCTGAGCTATTGATGATCAAAGATTTTGTTGAAAAGCAGAGATTTATGTGGAAGCGTGGCTTCAGAGCCTCACAATCAATAATGAGTCAAAACAGGATGAAGTACAAAAGAGTTAGGAACAAACGTTTCCTTCTAGTTGAGAAAGTGATGCTATGGTATGGAGCCCAAACAATTTACTTAGTGGATAATGGAATGAGGCGCCTCGTATAATTGTCGACAACGACCGAAAGATGTTATGTACAGGAGAAACCCGAAGTACACCTGGTGTAGGTGGGCCGGCTTCGCCGCTACTAGAAAGGACTCATTTGTTGACTCCTGGGACATCCCGCCAGAGGTGTGCCCGAATGTAGTTAAGGAAGATCCTTTGCCTTGGTCACTGTTGGCTAGATTTTTGACCAAGCCACCAAGGTTCATACCCAAAGACAATATGAAGCTTCACTCATCCAATCCCTGAAAGCTCGATCATGACAGACCCGTCCTTGACGGTTCGTGGCTACCATGTTGTCTCCGCCTCGCGATGCTATGTCACGACCCGTTCGTGATGACCTCCCGATCCTTCCTCTCAAGAGCTCCACGACCTGATCTGTGTAACCAGAAAACGAAGACGACGAACTAGTATACCACGATCCGAAAAGCCCGGATCTCGTGACACCTGTCTATAATCGTCATATTGACTATTTCTCCATCAAGCCACGAACCAGTCCGAGATCTTCGGGATTTGTGCCACGTGTGACCACGATCCGTCTGTAGATATCACCTATAAATAGCCTCAAATTTGGCATTTTTCAGGATCTTTTTGGCATTCTGAGTGTTGTTCCTACCATTACTGTCTCTGCACTATTTCTTACCAATTTTAATTCGAAATCATTAAGTGAATCAATATTGTAAAAGGGAGATTGAGAGAAAAATCATTGATTGTACCCTAATCTTATGTATAATCATAGATATAAAGTGGACGTAGGCTCGTTAACGCCGAACCACTATAAATCTTGTGTGTTTTCTTGCATTTATAGATATAAATCTCTGCCAATTCAGATAATTTGGGTGTTAGAGCCACTTTTGGATCTAACATTTTGGTGCTTTCACTGAGAACGAAGTCTCAGCATATTGGATTGTAGTTCTATTGTTTGGATAGTCAAGTCCGAAGAAAACAGTCCAAAACCTCACTATTTCGATTTTTGAAGATTTCAGTCAAGCTCAGATATCATGGCTGGAAAGAAGACTAAGGAATTACGAATTTCGCAAGCGAATGAAGCTGCGAACGAAGCAGTTGAAGAAAGCGTGCACGAACAGGTCGAGGAAGAGCTCTCGGATTGTGGCAATGTTGGGACGATCTGATCCAGTGATGGAACGACGAACCAGACAGTTGAAAGGGTAACTACCCGATCGCAGGACCTCGCCACGATCCCTCATGCACCTGCCACCACGACCCGACGTCAAGGAGGTACCACGACCCACCAGCCTAGGAGGACCACGATCTGAACTGACAATCAGACTACTACTCGACCTGGGAAGGAAATTATGGCTCATTCTGCTTGTGTTAGTACTTCCGCTCAACTCGGATCAAGTTCCTTGCGTATAAGAGAAGATGAAGATGACTAGTTCGACCCTTCTGCTCCAGTTACCGAAGGACATCTGAGGCAAATAATTGAAGCATTGGACAGGCAAACAAATGAATTGGCCGCCCAAAGGCAGGAGAGCTCATTGTTGCATCAGAATATTAGTGCCTTAGGCAGACAAATTGATGATATTCAAAGGCAGGTTTTGCCACCTCCAACTTACCCTTTATCCCCGAAACATACATCCTCATCTGAAGAGCCTCGGAGAAACCGGCAATGGCCTCCATTGGAAAGGGCTGAGAATATAGAAGTGCTTAACTAGGAAACCAATAATCTTAACTTAAATGAGCCTATACTGTCGCCTAGGAATTGAGGCGTTATTGATACTGCTCAGAATCGATTTGTTCCTCCCGCTCGTCGTACAACTGATCGCGGCAATATGGGGCAAGGGAGCTCCGTCCAGGACCCAGACCTTGCAGCAACACGTCAAAGAAATGCTGGAGGAGCCCACCGGGCAAGAAGTGCTGATCCCGAATCCACCCTGACCCATGCAGATGTTAAAGCCATGATTAGGAAAATGATGGTGGAAAGTCGCGGACAAAGAACCGAATATTGGGGTATAGGCCATAGTCATTCGCCTTTTACAGATGATATTTTAGAGGTCTGATTCCCGAAGAAACTTAACATGCCATCCATGAACCGTTACGCGGGAAAGGCTGATCCGGTTCAGCACCTGATGAGATATTCATGGTGCATGAACGCGGCTGCCTCCTCTGATGCTGTGAAGTGTAAGGCGTTCCCGATATTCCTAGAGGACATGGCGCTAATGTGGTTCACTCGGTTGCCAGCGCGATCGATCTCCAGTTTCAGGGAATTAAGTGAACAGTTTGTAAATCAGTTCCGATTACATACCCAGAGATCTAAGAATGTCATTGAATTGTCCCTCATTAAACAATGTCTGGATGAATCCTTGAGGTCCTATTTAGATCGCTTCAATTTAGCGGTCACAGAAGTTAGAGATCCCCATGAACAAACTGTTTTGATGGCTCTAATTGACGGAGTGGATAAGGATACTGAGTTTGGAAGATACTTGGCCGGTAAACCACCATTAACTAGAGAGATATTCTATGAAAAGGCCAACATCCGCATGCGTCGGGAGGAAATTTATCCAACCGAAACAGGAAGGCAGCTGATAAGGAGGATATCCCAATTAATGTGGCCATTAAGCAAACGGGAGATAGCTCAGGAAAAGTTGAAGTTAATGTCGGGAACAAGAATCAAGGCAGTGGTCGCCAATCGGGGAATAGTAATAACAATAATCAGAAAAGAAATCGAGGAAACAATTCTCAGAGAAGATCCCGGCCCAGACCGTTTGAGAGCTTCACGCCGTTAAATGATACATTGGAAAACATCTTTCTGGATACATATAATGTCCTCCAATACAAAAGACCTCCTCCGAGAGATTCTACAGAAAAAGAGCATGAAACTAGAAAATTCTGTCTTTTTCATCAGGCCCATGGTCATTCCACAAACGAATGTCGTCATCTGACAGATGTGATTGAAAAACTGCTCCGAGAAGGGAAGTTAGATGAATATAAGGTGATTCCTAGGGGTTAGGGGGCAAGCCGTACAAGCCCCAAACCAAAGCCAACCTACTGCTAAACCGATGGCTCAGCAAAAAGGAAAAAATATTGTTATCAATACCATAGTTGGTGGGCTTCACCTGGCAGGGCACAGTTTCAGAGTTATGGATCAATACGTGAATGCAACTAAACAACATTTTGAAGTGGGGGAATGTAGCAACCCCGAGGATAACGCTCCGGTTAAGCAGCAAAAGACAATGTCTGATGACGTCATATTTCGCGAGCGAGAGAGTATTGGGGTTCACTCCCCAACTGAAGACCCGTTAATGGTCACCATCGGTCCAGCTATAGTTCATAAAGTCTTAGTAGATAACGGGAGTTCAGTCAACATTCTATTCAAGAAAACATTTGACCAAATGAAACTCGAGCCGAAGGATCTTAAACCATGCGAGGGTTGGATACGTGGATTTAATGGGGCCTCGACCGCTCCAATGGCATACGTGGAATTATCAGTAACCCTTGGGGAAGGAGAACGCCAAAGAGTGAGAATTCTCCCCTTTGTAGTCCTGGACATTGAGTCGTCGTACAATGCCTTCTTGGGCCGGCCAGCCCTAGCCAAATTCAGGGCCTGCATTGCACCCTGGTGCCTCTTGTTGAAGTTCCCGATGGATGTCGGCATAGGCATAGTCAGAGGAGATCAAGTTGTTGCACGAGCATGCTACATTGCAGAGTTAAAGTTGCTTCGCAAAGGGAAAGATGTAGAAGCAAAAGGTGGTTCTTCCCCTCCGAGGGAGGAATCATCATAGCAACTAAAGAAAATACCTCCGGGACGGTCGCCCAGAGAGTTGCCCGAGGACATAGATCCCAGAGAGGATGAAGAGCCTGGGGGCATAATGGTGACTCCCAATGAAGCGACTGTGGATGTACCAATCGATGATAGTGACCCAGAGAAGGTCTTAAAGATTGGATCCCAGTTGGATCCTGTTCGAGCCAAAGAATTAACAAATTTCCTAAAAGCAAACTTGGATGCATTCGCCTGGACCCATGCGTACATGTGTGGGATATCTCCCTCGATTATGAGTCATTCGTTAAGCATTAACCCGAAGCATCATCCTGTCAAGCAGAAAAGGCGAATGCTTGGCCCAGAAAGGTCTGCCACCTTGAAGGAAGAAGTCGAAAAACTGAAGAGTAATGGATTTATTAAAGATTCAACGTACCCTGACTGGATTTCAAACCCGGTTTTGGTAAAAAAGGCCAATGGAAAGTGGCATACATGCATCGACTTTTTAGATCTAAACAAAGCCTGCCCAAAAGACAGCTTTCCGTTACCTCGAATCGATTAGTTGGTAGATTCAACTGCGGGTCATGAACTTCTTTCTTTTATGGATGTATACTCGGGATACAATCAGATCCCCATGCATGTCCCAGACCAAGAGCATACCAGTTTTATTACAGATTTAGGATTATACTGCTATGTGGTGATGCCTTCCGGTTTGAAGAATGCCGGCGCTACATATCAGTGATTGGTGAATAGAATGTTCTACAACCAAATTGGGAAAACGATGGAGGTATACGTTGACGACATGTGGGTAAAGTCCAGACAATCGTCAGATCATACTAACGATTTTGCAGAGATGTTTGAGATTCTCCGAAAATATGGGATGAAACTGAATCCTTTGAAATGTTCATTTGGAGTAGCATCTAGAAAATTCTTAGGATTCATCGTCAGCTCGCGTGGAATCGAAATCAATCCAGATCAAATTACAACAATTCGAAATATCCAAGAACTAAAGCAAATTAAGGACGTCCAGAGCCTCGCTGGAAAGGCAGCGGCGCTGAGTAGGTTCATCTCCAAAGCTACAGGTAAATGCATCCCGTTTTTCGAGTTGATAAAGCGAGGTAAACGCAACTTTAAATGGACTCCCGATTGTATAGAAGCATTCCAGAATCTGTTGAACCATTTGGAAAGACCCCCGATACTGTCTAAGCCTGTGGATCACGAGGATTTATTGTGTACCTGGCAGTGTCATCTCACGCAATCAGTTCGGCTTTGGTAAGAGAAGAGGATAAGAGGATAAGGTATAAAGACCGGTGTACTATGTGAGTAAGAAATTGGCGGCTGCAGAACGAAATTATCCAAAAATAAAAAAGCTGGCGTATAGCTTACTAATTGCATCTAGAAAACTTCGCCACTACTTCCAAGCTCATCCCATTACTGTGTACATCGATCACCCGCTTAAACAGGTTCTGCAAAGGCCAGAAGCATTAGGGAGACTACTCAAGTGGAACATTGAGCTAAGTCAGTTCGATTTGGATTTCCAGCCCCGAAGGTCGATAAGGGGGCAAGTGCTTGCAGAGTTCATGATCCCGGATGATGATGTAGGACGATCCACCAAAGCTACTCCCTGATCCTAATGCCTGGAAACTATACACAGATGGAGCTAAAAATGATAGACGATCTGGTGCGGGAGTAGTTCTCGAAACTCCAAAAAATGGTTAATTTATTATGCTCTTAGACTGGAGTTCCACGCCACTAATAACGACTCCGAGTACGAAGCCCTAATTGCCGGGCTGGAACACGCCAAGGAATTGGATATTACAAAGCTAGACATCTTTTGCGATTCCAAGATAGTCGTAAACCAGGTCACTGGAAAGTTTCAGGCCAAGAGTCCAAGGCTGATATCGTACTTGGAAAAAGTGAAGAAGTTGCTGGATGGTTTTGACCACCACAGCATATCTCATATTCCCCGAATGGAGAATCAAAAGGCAGACAAGTTAGCAAAAATGGCTAGTTCAGATAATCCTCAAGATATGGAGCTAGTCCCAATTGAAGTACTACAGTCTCCTAGCATAGATCAGATGGAAGTTGATCTAGTATTAGAGATTGAGCCTGAGAGAGAGTCATGGATGACTCCTCTAAAGAAGTTTTTGATAAATGGAACGCTTCCAACGAAGAAAAGTGAGAGGCTTGCAGTTATACGAAAATCTTCCCGATATGTGTTGCAAGGCAATGTCCTATACAGGCAAGGTTTCTCGATGCCCCTCCTCCGGTGTATCGCCCATGATGACATCAAGCGTGTGCTAAAAGAGGTCCATGAGGGCGAATGTGGCGATCATACTAGAGGGCAAACACTGGCAAAGAAGATATTGCGATATGGCTATTTCTGACCTACCATAAACAAAGATGCAGCCAAGTATGCAAGACGTTGTGATGCTTGCCAGAAATTCTCCAAGATTCCTAGGGCGCCACCTAGCCAGTTGAAGACAATGACAAGCCCGTGGCCTTTTGCTATGTGGGGAATTGACATTATTGGGAGCCTTCCCATAGCAAAGGGTGGAGCAAAGTTCGCTATTGTGGTCGTGGATTATTTCACTAAATGGGTAGAAGCAGAGCCTTTGACCACGATCACAACCAAGTGAGTGATCACCTTTGTCGTTAAGAACATTATATGTCGGTTTGGGATTCCAAAAGTCATCGTAACCAATAATGGGACCCAATTCGACAACACCGAGTTTCGAGATTTCTGTCGGAAGTATCGCATCGAGAAAAGATACACCTCTGTGGCGCATACGCAATCGAACGGACAAGTTGAAGCGGCAAACAAGGTGATCAAATCCATTCTAAAGAAAAGATTGAAGAGGGCCAAAGCCATGTGGGTTGATGAATTACCCCTGGCCCTATGGGCCTATAAGACAACGTATAAGTCGGCGACGGGTCACACCCCATTTTCCCTTGCTTTTGGAGCTGAAGCGATCATTCCGGTCGAGTTGGAAGTACCATCTCATCGAACCGTTTATTACTATCCGATGACCAACAATGAGCTGCTCCTTGAATCCCTGGACATGGTTGAAGAAAAAAGGGACGAACCCGACTTACGTGCCCTGAGGCATAAACAACAAATAGCTCGGTATTACAACAAAAGAGTCCGAGCTCGAACATTTGAACTCAGAGACTTGGTTCTGAAGCACGTCTTTCTGCCCCCAGTACATATGGGCCCGAAATGGGAAGGACCGTACTCCATTTTACGAAGGCTTGATAATGGAACTTTCAAGCTAACAACCGTGGATGGAGATTAAATCCCCAGAGTGTGGAATGCCCAGCATTTGCGGCCTTATCTGACGTGAAATTGTCAGTTTCATTCTTTTTTTTAGGACCGTGTAAAAAGGCTCGACTTGCCTAGAACAGTCTGGTTACTTGAACAAAAGATTATAAAGTGGACACAGGTCATGATTCGACCGAACCACTATAAAAACATCGTGTGTCATTTACCTTTACTGCACCGTCCTTTTTTTTATCTGTTCTTTTATTTTGATTAATATATCATTATCACTTTAAAGTTTGTTTTAAATTATGTAGTAATCTCAAAACAGCTGTTCCAAAATGCCATCCATCAGATCGGAAAGCTAACGATAACTAAAGCTCTAAAAGGTGCAGCAAGGTAAATCACACTACTGCTTGCACTCTAATTCCCGAGATTAGGGAGAGAGTATAAAGGACGCGAAGATAAAGTCCCCAAGGCGTGAAGGTGCACCATGATAAAACCGCCTTGATAACACTCTAACCCGCTGAAGGATCGGGAGAGTATAAAGGCGCTAGAGACTTAGTGCCTCCAGAACTTCTGCCCCGCTAAGGGATCGGTGAGCAGACCAAGAATCGAGCTCGAAGTCTAACCCGCTGAAGGATCGGGAGAGCATAAAGGTGCTAGAGACTTAGCGCCACGAGAACTATTACCCCGCTGAAAGATTGGGATAGTATAAAGGCACAATGACATATGCCACTCAAGGGCACCCATCCCACCACACGAGTAGGGACAAGAATGAAAAAGGGGGCCCGAACCCCTCGTTTCCGGACATGGGGGGAGTACAAATATAATCCTAATCAATCGCCAATAAGTCCTGGCCAGGCACTATAATGACGATTGATTGGGGGCGTATACGTACACCACTACACATTTACTTAGCACACGAACTTCTTAATGATTGTTTTGGTTATGATTAATGATGGTTACTCATGACTTTAGTATTTAATTATGAATGTTTCGGTTATGATTATTTAAACTCTGCCAACATGATGAATTTGCAGGAACGCAATGGCGCAAAAGAAATAGATTTTCATTTATTGAAAGCAGATTTACAAGAACGAAAAGCTAAACAAAAGCGAGGGCCACTCTCACAACTACATTTTTTAGCCAAAGGAAATCCTAAAACTAAAATATGAGCTAATAAGTGCATCCTATTTACGCTTGGGAGACGATTTTGATTTCTTTTCCCTCTTCTGTTTCTCCAACCCCTCTTTGTCAGCATCAGAGCGGTCACTTTTCTTCCTTTTCCTCTTATCAACAAGAGGCTCCGGGGGAGGACTAGAAGGTTGGGAGGCAAGTTGTGAAGTTATTGATTTGGAAGAGAATCTTATAACCAACCCAGTCTTGGGGTCGATTTCAGAAATAGGGGGAACGAATACAGGGTCCTGTTCCCCCTTCTTAAGAACCAACTGTTTTTCTTTCCTAGCCTGCATGTCAGCCAAGGTTTCACTATCATCATCCTTGGCCTCATCTATAATTACAACTTCCTCTTCCTCATCTCCGTGACCACCATCTGTGTCTTGCAAAGCCGCAATAACCTCAGCGTCTGCAGGAGCGTCGGTGCCGAATTCCATGGGTGCTATCGTGACTCTCTCACTTGTTGTACCCTCGATTTGCTTTGGAATCTCAGAAATTTCAACACCAGAACCCGGGGGGACATCAACTTTCTCTGCCACTACCTTCTCCTCTGCACCTTTTTTGACCAATTTGGTACCTACACCATGAGAAGCAAAAGTTAGTGAATCAGGAGGAGATGTGGCCATGTCAGTTGTCTGTCCTGTGAGACGACGACAAGTTACGATTGCTTTGATGAACTGTGGAGAGAATATGGAGATACCTTCAGCCGACTCATCTCCCATATTTGTAGTGGTAGTCCCGACAATTGGAGGGGTTGGAGCCAAGGGGATTAACGGATCATCAGGGTTATATTCCTCAACTTCAGAGGTTTTGGGCTCCACCACCAAGCTCGAGCCTTCGCCAACTTTATCCTTGCCCTTGAGCTTACTCTTCTCCCTCTCGATCTCTTCATGGATTAGGCGTCTACCTTTCTCCAAAGCCTCAGGTTCTTCACCTCTAAGAAAGGTATGCATCAGCTAGTTTTCGTTAATCTCGTCGACCATCAATCGCCGCTTCTCGCCTTCGACAATTGCATCCCATACATTGACAAAAGTAACATGATAGTCCGGAATCCAAGAGATGTCTTGAGTCTTTATGACTTGACCAAAGAAGTCGAACAGCAGTTCCTCAAAACCAGCTATATCTTTCTCTTTTTCAGCGAGCTTATCAGCAGCAACAATGGCCGATTCAAGGGCATTATTGGCATTACTTTTAGTGAGAGTTGCACGCTCCTATGCTTGGGCAAGTTGATCATTTAAAACCTCTTTTTCCTTTTTGGCGAGAGCGAGGTCATCTTTTAAGCTCACCCTCTCTTTCTCCCAGGCATCTTTCTCAGCAGCAAAGCGTTCCTGTGCTGTCTTCAGTTCGGTATTGATTGCCCTAAGATCTTCCACTTCCTTCCTCAGAGCCACTCGTTCCTGGCTGTTTGAGTCAAGCTCACTGCGAAAACGCTCCCTAGCACTCTCCAGCTCGGACCTGTAATTCTCTGCATCTCGCCGAGCTAAAGCCAGTTGGGCCTGTGCATCCTCTAGTTCTTTTTCCATTTTGCTCCTAGCCCTAGCATCATTATCAATCTTCACTCTGGCTCTAGCTGCTTCCGTCTCCAGCTGGCGGATGGCGGTAGAAAGTGTGGTAACATGCTTCTTCATTACCCTGTATTGTTTAGCCACATGGCATACGTACCCTATCACCTTTGTGTCCCAATCCTTGGGGACCGGTTCAAGATCCGGGACGAACATCATCCTCTCAAAGAAAATATCAGGGAACTGCTTTCGCAAGCGCTCTAGCCTGGCCTAAATTTCAGAATTGGGAGCAATATTCTGCGCAGCAGTGGTATCCAAGTCATGCTCACTAGAAGAAACATGAGATGTCTTTCTCTTCTCTACGATCTTGCCCTTATCTTTGTTTTTGTCCTCTGGCTTGTGGCGTTTTTTAGAAGACTAGACATGAGAAGGCGTACTCTTCGGAGGGGTCAAATCTCTAGGAAGTTGCTTTCCCCCAACCGGTAACGATGGACGACTGTGAGGCTTTTCAGAACCTTGCTTTGATGGAGATCGAGATCGTGTGGAATAAGGTTGATGAGAATCCCAGGGCCGACGACTATCCCTTCCCCGACTATCACTAGAGCATGCTCGGGATCTGGAAGGAGGCTTGGTGTTCCCTCACGGAGGGAACAATAAGAATAAGACCGTTTGCGAGACATTTTCCCTGCAAAAGAAATAGGTGCATGTTAAAACTATGAACGACAGTGGTAAAAGAATGTTATGGTAAATGGTGCATGTGATTTGGGCATCCCGTGAAATCCCCTTTTTAACGGACCAGGGCCCAGAGTTAGGCTCGTTTGGATGACTTCTTTTTCTCCAACTTGGGCACTCATCTCTTCAGAGATGGGAAAAATTGGTTCCCCTCCGAAATCTTCCTGAGTATAAATATCGTCTGGTAAAGGAATCTTATTTAATTCCCTGAGTATCTGTTCCTCCGTTAATTTATCCTGAGCAACAGACTCAACCGGTGATGATGTTCTTAAGGGAGACTGCCCCCCAGAGGTCGGGACCTCCTTTGATTCGTCAGCTTTCCCCTCGTCTCCTTTGTATATGTTTAAATCCTCGTCATCCTGATTAATCATCGGCGAAGGACTCTTGCGAAGGGTAGTTGTCTTTACAGCTTGAGAAGTTCCTTCTCCCTCAGTCGGAGGTATATACTTGTAAGGTTTGTCGCCCGCTCTAAGTCCGAATCTTATATCTAAAAGACAGTGTTTGTGAAGGTTCTCGTCGGTGATACATTTCTTAATCCTTAAGAAATCTGAGTTACTCTTGAGAAGGTGGGACATTCGGTCTTCATATATCGATCCTTCCGTTCTCTCAAAGTCGTGATCTGTATGGAACAAAATGATTTGTTAGCACTGAAACTATGCATTCGAATTAAACGCAGGAAAGTTGAAAACATACTCGCTTGTAGCCACTTCCTCGCACATCCAGCTTGGTGTTTTATATAAAACCGGTCAGTTTTGATATCCCCTATATTACTATAACCATCCGTCACAACTTTCCTATTGGCAACTGATTCGAAGAAAGAAAAATTGGGAGCCCCTGCGGAACGATGCTTGAAGTGGTAATAGAACTTCAGATCTTTAAGGGTAAGTTCGGTCTGCAGAATCTTCATATAAGCAACATACAAAGTATACAGAGCCGCATAGGCATTCAGATGGAGTTGCATGGGGGCAATGTGTAACTGTCTTAAGAGATCAACGACAAGCGGAGGAAAAGGAGGAATAGCCCCTACCCAGCACATGAGTCGACTAACAGTCATGTACCCCTCTAGGGCAGAGTGAGGTCTATCTTCGCTTTTTGGAGTTTTCACATCGTCCCAGGGAATTCTGTGTCTTAAACATATCTTCTTAGGTTTTATATCGTCTAACTTGGAAGGTAAAGAGTCGGTGAACTTCTCTATTTCCTTAACACCCGGAATTTCATCAGGAGCTCGATCATCCTCATCTTTAAGGGATGTACTCTCAAAAGTCATTGACTCTAAATCGGTATCCGTCTCGTAATCAGGATCGGATTTTTCTGAGGGAAGCACGTTGGGGCTGTGATGTACTGATGTCTCTGATTCGGTACTTTCATTCGGTGTCTCAGTCACTTGTTTATCCGACATAGCTGTGTTGGCGAGTAAAAATTAGAACACAAATTACCCATTCCCCGTGTGTGTAAGTGCAAGTGTGTGCATGTGCATACAATAAGGAAAGCGTGAAATTAATTAGATAAATGGATATTGGCCATTGTCCGCTGCTAGCTTATGCTGTTGTTCAATCTAGAAAATCCAACTCAATGACTCTAACCTAATTGTCCATTAAAATGTCGGAATTAAATTGCATTATTTATTCAACATGTGCATCGGATCGTTCATCAGACTGGATCGTGAGACAGGGTTCAGATCGTTATGCGTCGATGGTTCATGAAGAATGTACAGGCTCGTGGGAAAGCTCCGGATCATGGAGAAACTTTGGATCGTGGAACGCTGAAGTACTTGACCTATTAATTTCTATCTGAACAGGTCGTGACAAACCCCCCACGTTCCACTCTACTTCCCACCTCCACGAACCGACACTCCTTCATTCCCACGACCCGAACCGCCAGTCAAATTAATGCCTTATCTTCACCCTTTCTCCTATCATCTCTTCGTCATCATGGAGCGACCTGAGCCAAAACCTTGTCTACGAACCGACCTGACCTGCTCCTTCTCCTTTCTCCTTCTCCTCTTCATCCATAAATCGATGAAACCGAACCCATTATCACCATCGCTAAACCCAAAGTCCTCATCGTCACCATCACCATATCAGTAAAAATTTGAGGCGAATGAAGAGAAGCGAAAAGTAAGCCAAAAAAATGGGAAAGAAACCTCGCACCATTACCTTTTAATCGAAAGAAATTCTTGGTTTTTGGTGAAATTCAAATTAGGATTTCGATTGAAAGAGTAGGCGGCGGCTGCAAAAGAAAGGAAGAAGGAAAAGAGAGAGTAGAGATCGGCTTATATAAGAATTTCAAAGACCCTTCGTATCCTCTTTTTTGTTTTACTGGGAGCCGATGGGCCACAAGCAAGAGCCCCTTACGGCTCGTGATACGACCCGCTCCACCAGAATTTCAGGGTCGAAACCAGAAAGTCCAATGTAGCTCAAGGGGAGGCCCGCTCAATTGTTGATTCGTGACGAATGCCACGTGTGCAAACCACGACGAAGTTTAACTATCCAAACTCAAGCACAGTAAAAATAAAAGAAAAGAGAGAAAAAGAAAAATTTACCTAACTAGTCGATCACAGTACTTTCCAAAGTTTGGAATCAGCCAATAAATAAAGAAATAATGGATGATTTAACCCGGTATTTATACCATTCAAAGGATTTAACTTCCTGAAGCAGTACGGCATTTCAGACAGAGACAACTTTTGATTCACGTCACTTCATGAAAAGATAGTTCAGTACTATCGAAGCATATTCTATCCTTGATAGAACATACTTCGAGGGGGAAAAATGTTGGCTAGCTTTTTGACCAAGCCACCAAGGTTCATACACAAAGACAATACGAAGCTTCGCTCATCCAATCCCTGGAAGCTCGATCGTGACAGACCCATCCTTGATGGCTCGTGGCCACCATGTTGTCTTCACCTCACAATGCTACATCACGACCCGTTCGTGATGACCCCCCGATCCTTCCTCTCAAGAGCTCCACGACCCGATCCGTGTAACCAGAAAACGAAGACGACGAACTAGTATACCACGATCCGAAAAGCCCGGATCTCGTGACACCTGTCTACAACCGTCATATTGACTATTTCTCCATCAAGCCACAAACCAGTCCGAGATCTCCGGGATTTGTGCCATGTGTGACCACGATCCGTCTGTAGATATCACCTATAAATAGCCCCAGATTTGGCATTTTTCAGGATCTTTTTGGCAGTTTTGAGTGTTGTTCCTACTATTACTGTCTCTGCACTATTTCTTACCAATATTAATTCGAAATCATTAAGTGAATCAATATTGTAAAAGGGAGATTGAGAGAAAAATCATTGATTATACCCGAATCTTACGTATAATCATAGATATAAAGTGGACGTAAGCTCGTTAACGCCGAACCACTATAAATCTTGTGTGTTTTCTGTGTTTTCTTGCATTTCTAGATATAAATCTCTGCCAATTCAGATAATTTGGGTGTTAGAGCCACTTTTGGATCTAACAGTCACTGATGGAACCCAACTTCCAATACGAACCCTTATGATTTTAGTTGTAATCTATGTATATATACGTAATATATGGTACCTAATCTACTAATATTTTTACATTTATTTTGAAAAGGTTTTCAAAGATAAACATTAATGATAATATCAAATGATTTTCGTGTTCCAAGCATATTTGGTTATCATAAGGTAAAATTTGCTCCTAATGGGGTGTGTTTACATTGTATGATGGGATGTGGGTCTTATGGTAACTTCATTTTTCAAAAAGCATGCACAAAGTTTTGAAACCAATTTGATGATTTTTTGATATATGTATGACTTGTTATCTATTTCTCAAGCTAGTTGATCCAAGCCTGACTCGAGTGTTCGACACTCGGGTTAGATCCGAGTGTATTTCAGGTTTAGATGGGATTCGAGGTGTTCCCAGACGATTCCAGAGAAGCTAGTGATCTTCATCGGAAGGCAGAGCGTATTTTACTATCTATACTTGTATGTCGTGGTTGTATGATGTAAGGATAGTGTTTATAACTATCTATGGTATGTTCACTCTAATTATTTAAAAGTTTCCACTGTAAAGTTATATTGAATATTATATTTATTCTATTCCGTTGTGAGATTTTGTTCTTTTTTTTCTGTTCAATTGTGTTTGCTATGATAAAACCCTAATGGATCGAGTTTGCGATATTTGGTTTTGCGGTACATGAACACCATGGATGTGTTAAGCATCGACTATCGAAGACGGATATTTAGTTTATCGCAGGAATTTTCATGGATGCTTACTTTTTGGACTAGACTTGTTTTGGTTACAGCCGGTTCGAAGAGCGAGGGTCTGTGGGTCGTCATAGCTGTAATTCAAACACATGATTAGCAATTTTTTGTATTCTCGTAAAAATTTAACATCTATGATTTTTGCCAACAAATAAACATTTCAATAAATTAACAAAATATGTAAAAGTTTCTTTTCGCATACTTGTTACAACATCTGTAAACAATACCTAAAAGAAGGTAACATCTAATGATGGAAAAGTATTTAAATGTAAAACATAGCAGAATGCAAAACTTGACATTGAATGAAGTACCCAATGTTTATATCTAATATATTCTCATCCCTGAATTCCTTATTTTATATATGAAGACAGTAGTGATTGTTAACTATGATTTTATTTGAAGTCATGTCATTACTACTAATTATAAGTTGGTTTAGCTACACACATGTTTCATTGCATAAATATCACAATTCAACGAATGCTAGAGGTGAGCAATGTTCGGTTCAAATCGATTCATTTCGGTTGGTTCGGCTTGATTTTAAAACTAAATCGTTTTGAATTCAGTTTGTAAAATATATATTTTTGGTTACCGGTTTAACCGAACTTTTAATTCATTATCTTATTTTACAGTATTGTAGTAGTTTGAATAATTATTTTGGTTATATAATACAAAGGCATTTGCTGCAAATAGATCAAATCTTATCATAAACATAAAATTTACTATATAAAACTTCCTCAAACATGAATTTATGTTTTACTTTGAGTGAATCCATCATTTGAATAATAATACATCCTTCAAGTTCGGTTCAATTGTTATTGGCCGAATTAACTGAAATTAATTCGGTTTTGTTCGGTTTGAAAAAAAATTAGTTTCAATTCGATTTGATTTTTTTTTACCTCCAAACCAATCAAACCGACCAAACGCACACCCCTAACTAAGGCTAGTAATAGAATTGTCGTGGACTTTTGGTTATGCAATCAAGGCTATTATGGTACTGCTATAATTTGATGAATTAAAGTTTTAGTGTTTAGCTTCCCTTTAAAGTTTCTTTGACTACAAACAAAGAAACAATACAATAATGTGTATACATACACAAACTCTATATAAATTAGAGTCAGTGCATTTGGTGTGGCTTTAACTTTTAGTTGTGTTAGTCAAAGTACATAGATCGAAGCGTGGTAACAACATATGTGAGTATGCTATGGCACAAAATCTGATGCATCTTATGAATGAAGAAATACCGATTGAGAGACTCATAGTTTTCCATGCTTTAGATCATCATCGCTTATGGCTTAGGAATATAAGAAACCAAAAATCTAACGAAATATATTTATCAATTGTATACTAAAAAATGTTCTATGTTTCAACATATCAAGTTTGTAACATACGCTGATATTATGTATCATCATGAGAAAATTTGTAACCTAAAAAAATGATAGCCTAATCGACAAAATTAGCTGCAGAAATGTAAATATAGAAAATTAAAATAAAAGAGTAAACGCCAAACATGGAAAAAATACTAGAGCATCAAAAGCAAATTATGCTTATTGATGGAACACTCGCTACTAACCTGAACCCAAAAAGGAAAAATATGGTCCGCCATTAAAGCCACCATAATTTTGTTGGCAATTGCATCAACAATATATAGCCACACTTTCGTAACTTCGGGAACAATGACTTCTACCATGTTAGCAACCATTCCTATCATACCTACTGTCTTTTAGAATAACAGTGGTGTACATAAAGTACCTAAATACAAACAAAGAAACTAACATGATTCAAAAATCTAAAATCAAATGAATTTAAAAAAATAGCAAGGAAAAAAATTTGTTTTATAATTTTTCATCAAACTTGTTACGTATCAAATCTCAATACCTTTATGGTATAGCTTTAACTAAATGCATACAAAATATTAAATATGTTATGAATTGCATATAACTTTGTTGCCTTTTAGTTACCTACCTAATAACATTGTTTTTTTTCAATCAAAAAATGTATACATATTGTCTGATAACAAATCAGAAAATGAAAAATGGAATTTCAATATTGTCCTTGAGCGCTTGCAACTTGAGCTCTTAAAATATTCAACAACTTAAAATAAGTTGTTGACTAAAAGGACACTATTCAATAATGTGCGTCTCCCTTTTCTTTAGAGAATGATACGTACATATCAATATTTTTTCCTAATGCTTTGCATTCATTTTTTCTATATTCAAAAAGGAATGCTCGAGTTTTCTTTACAATGGAAAAAAACAGAGCAAAACATCACTACTAAAGCATAATAGGTGAAAACATGTTTAACTTCCTAATAGAAGTTCAGTATGAGTAAAATAAAATCGACTGAAACATTATAGTGAGAGTTTTAAGGATATTATTGAGTTTGCTTTGAAGCCCTCTCCTTTCTCTTCTTGAAATTGAACGAGGTGATGACACATGCACATTATACTGAATCGTCATACGATGAAAATATTGTTTTAATTCTTTCATGCCATAATTTTATCAATTATTAATTTTAATTCAACTGTAGCATCTCAGAAATTTTCGACTCTCGAATTCCGACACTAATACATCCCGTGTCCAAACTCAAGTATCGAAAACCCAGAAAGTTATAAGAAAGAAATAAGAGTGTGAGATGAGAAAGAAAGTTAGAATAGAAGAATAAGAAGAAGAACCAACACAACATAGAGTCTCACATCGCAGTAGAACAAATATAATATAGAAATAAACTTTTATTGAGAGCTTGAAATAAAATTTACAATCATCAAAGTACATCAATACATCTGGACAGATATAATCATCTGTCCTCATACACAACATACAGCGGAATAATAACTAGATATCATACGTATGAACTTTTCCAGCTTGTCTCTTTACGACATCCCATAACCTGAACCTGTAAAACTCGGTCTGACCGAGCATTGCAAACGCCAGGATCAGTATGATGAACCAACGTGAGAAAACTCACTAACACTACACTATAACAACCAATTTGGCACAAATGGATGCAGAGATATAATACGGGTTAAAGCCGTATCATATTTGATAGTGCTCAGATCCGCATCAAACTACATTTTGCGATCCGCACCACCCCAAACGCCCTAAATCTGACCGTCCATCAACGAAGCCCCGAATTAGTTAATTTGATACGGCTTTGGGCCAAATCTAATCCATATCATATTGTGCATCACATTAGACACTCGAAATAAAAAATTTGGCTGCCCCCTTTTCCATTTGTTTTACTTTAATGGTGACCGAAAACCCAAGTTAGGGTTTTTGGTCACCAAATCATGCCTCCACCTTTGACAGAGACGAACAACCCTCCTTCGGCAGAAACGCAACAACCCTTGGTCTCCCTAGCCCTCCTTCGATAGCGCAGGTATGTGTTTCAATTGAATTTTGGCATGTGCTCCTGATAGTAGGGAACAAATTGAAATTTTTGTGTGATAGTTGATTGATACTTTGTGCTAGTATGTTAGTTGTTTCAATTGAATTGGTTTGTGTAAGTGTAACACCCCACTCCCGCTATGATCACTCACTAAGGGAATGCCATAGCATCGGTGGAGTATTTTAGTGAATATAGAACAGAAAAATTACAACAAGACAGATATAAATAGTACTTGAAATTTTAAAACATCATCTCATAACAGCGGAAGTAAAACATGTCTGGTTACATCATAAAACCACAATAAAGGTCAAGTACAATATCCATCAAAATAAAGAAGTACATAATCCCACTCTCATACAATAGCCAAACAAAAGAAAAGATAACTGGATAACTGGAGCTTTACATCTATCCAAGCTCCTAAAGACTGGAACAGCAATCCGATCAAGCTCCACTACTGCTAGGATCCACCGTAGGACCTGAGGGTTGGGAAAAAGATAAAAACAACGGGGTCAGACATAAGTCTGAGCGAGTCCTATAACTTTAACAATACAATCGTTAAAGTAACCAGAGAAGACATAAACTGATATACGGTAACATATAGGGATGAATGGCTACCCTAAGCAGTCAACTAAACGAAGATAAAGGATAAAGACGCATCTACCCTCCCTAAGGTAAATTACTAAACTGCACCACACCAGTCGTTCCTAACTTAAAGGTTGATCCCACCCAAGGACTTATAAAATTTACTAATTAGTACTTGCGTACCCCTAGGTGACCAAGTAGGCGCCACGGGGCCCTACAATCCACTAGGTGTACACACTACTTCCCATTCGATCGGCTCCCTAACGTAGATACCCGTGCTGGCCCCACCGTGGGATGTATCATTCCCCAATGTGGCAACCTGATGAAACTAAAGGTGCACGGCTTATATCTACTCGATGCAACAACGGCTTACCTACCAGCCCGGGCCCACTCACGCATATGAAGCCCGTTGGACTTGCGTTGCCACCGCTAACCCGTTTGCCTCTTACAGTCAAGCCCAGTATGCGTGTCCCGTCCTCGACATGGGTCGAGCCCACAAAGATACGTATGGGTTACTGGTTGAAATGGGCCTCCACAAGCTACCCACCTAAGCTTGTCCCTTTTTCTAGTATATCCCACTTAACCCTTTAATCATGTTTTAATTACATGTTCCATTTTGGTTAAGTATTCTAATCGTATTTTCTATTGCCACCCAAGGCAACCACTAGATTTTCTCATGCCACCCGAGGCACCCACTTAACCCCTCATGTCCCTCTACATGCTAATGTGGTTAAGTGTTTCTTAATTAATTAATTAAGAACGTAACCTTTGTAAAGACCTCTCACATTAGACTGTCTTTTATGACCGCTGGTTAAGCCGGTTGGGTCCGGGCAGCCTTATGTCATAACAGAGTCTAACCTCGTGTCTTTACATTAATTACGTATTTAGTTTGTGCCTAAGACCTCTCACATTGGGCTAACATTTGTAGCAACTGGTTAAGCCGGTTGGGTCCGGGCAGTTTTACGCTACAACTGAGTCCAACCTCGTGTCTTAGTCAATTAATTACACCTAATTAATCACCCTCATAATTTTATATTAATTATCCCTAATTAATCAAGTTTTCTTAACATGGGTAGACCTAACTTAATAGGTAAATTCCCATGGGGTAGACCTAACTCAATAGGTAAATTCCCAACACATAGTATGGGTACACCTAACCAAATAGGCAAATTCCCATACTATGTTTATTTATTTTGTGTTATGCATAATTATATTAATTTCACACAATCTTATTAACTTATGCATTTAATTACCCCATCGTTCCCACGTAATTTCGTTCATGATATAACACATATAAAAGGTGTCAACTTGCATATGAATGAACATGTTTCAAAGGTGCCATCTTGCATATTAACAAACACATAACTTGCATATGAACTTGCATAACATGTCACATAACTTGCATATAATATGTCACATAACTTACATATTCATTTTGCATAACAAACTTGCATATTAGCTTATAGACTTGCATAATGTGTCATCATGAACTTGCATATTAATAAACATGTAACTTGCATATTTACATACATGTAACTTGCATATTAACAAACATGTAACTTGCATATAAAGAAACATGTAACTTGCATATTTACATACATGTAACTTGCATATTAACAAACATGTAACTTGCATATTAACAAACATGTAACTTGCATATTTACATACATGTAACTTGCATATTAACAAACATGTAACTTGCATATTTACATACATGTAACTTGCATAGCATATTACCATGAACTTGCATAACATGCATATGATTACATAGCCCACAACTTGCATATTTAGCATCATGCAAACATAACATACATCATATTAAACTTGCATAAGCTTACATACTCAACATGCATAAACATAAGATTAATGCTAACATCATATCATATGATTCAAAGCTCATTAACCCACATACAAAACCATAAATCTCATCACATCTCATCTAATTAGTTTACCAAAAGATCATCAAAGTGATAGAAACTCACAACTAGCAACTTTGAACACCAAATGAAGAAGATTAAGATGCTAAGAAGGGATTAGAAGTTGATTAGAGAGTGATTAGTATGCAACCCTCTTCATAAAATTAGTGGAGGCCATGAGAGCTAGCATTTTGCCATAGTTTAGTTACTAGGTTTAATTATGAATGAATTAGGGTAGGTTAGGGTCTTATTTATAGATTAGGCAAGTGTTTTAGGCCATAGGATTAACCCTAGATTCAATCCAAGCCATCAAAGCATGTCTTGGGGAAGAAGTCAAGTGTAGGAACCATCTAGGGCCTTTAGATTAAAGATGGACCATGAGAACCATTCAAATGCAAAATCTGCACTTGAGCGAATCGGCCCACGGGTTGAC
The DNA here is from genome assembly GCA_030737875.1 of Allium sativum. NCBI lineage: Eukaryota > Viridiplantae > Streptophyta > Magnoliopsida > Asparagales > Amaryllidaceae > Allium > Allium sativum. The sequence continues at coordinate 43,116,073 of CM060915.1, read as the reverse complement.
AGCCAAACACCCTGGATTAACCCCTAGTCGACCCAGCGGGCTCGGGTCGACTTCAAAAATCGGCCGGTTCGGTTATTCCCCTCTCCCAATTCGCTGTTTTGAGCATTTTTGCATATTTATTTATTAAATTTTCAATTATATATATATATATATATCAATATATATATATATATATATATCTACACAACCCATTTCACTTAATTAAGTATACTTTAATTTGGGAATTTTCGTGAAACTTCGCGAGGCCATATCTTGGTCATACGGACTCCGATTTTCGAAAACTCGGACTCTATTTCGCGTATTTTTCCGAGACGAACGCAATGGCATAGCCCGTTTCCCTTGATTCCCATTTTAGAATTAAATTCTGCCTCGATTTATGTTATTACAGGTTATTGAAAATACGGGTTGTTACATTCTCCCCTCCTTAAAGGATTTCGTCCCCGAAATCTTCAAGTTAGGAAGAACGTATCCTACCATCCAATCATCCATCTACTCAAAGCATCATCCACGAGCAATCATTGTCCTTACAAGATTCTAAATGCTGGATGGATATATGCAAAAGTGTGTGTATATGTACTTACCTAATGCGAAAATCAGGCGGTTACTGATACAGTAAACCTCCTTAATGCAAACCATGATAGTGCCATGCATCCAATATGTATGCGAAACCCTATTGACACATACAAATTTCTACATGCGTGCACAACCATACACAAAAATGCATCATCCATATGATAACACAGCCATGATACATCCATCAATCTAACTACCACATCCATTTATGCAATATGCAACATGAAGTGACTGAGCCGATCTAGTGCCTAATGTGTGTGTATATGCATCCACGAGCAACCACTAGCAAACAATTGCATCCATATGCATCCATCAACCATAACATGTTTCAAACACATGTTTCAACCATAGGTTTTACCCTATCTAAAGGTCATAGGTATTAGCGAGAGGATATACTAAAGATAAGATAAGTACTAGACAAGCAATAAAGGAGAAGTTAAAAGACATACTCTCAAAAAGAAATGGATACAAAGAACGCATCTTCGCTTCCGTCTCCCAAGTAGCATTGCTTTCGTCATCTCCCCATTGCACTTTAACTAGCTGGACTTCTCTGTTCCTCAACTTCCTAGTTTCTGACCCAAGGATGCGAGTAGGAGCTCGTCGAATCGTCGCGTCACGCTCTACCTCTACATCTCTAAGCAAACTCGGCTCTACCACCTCTGCGGTCTCATGTAAGCACTTCCTCAAATGTGATACATGGAATACATCATGAACACCACTAAGTCTGTCGGGCAACTCCACCCTATATGCCATCCGTCCAATCCTTTCCTTAATAGGAAATGGCCCAACAAATCTCGGTGCTAACTTCCCAACGGACCCAAAGCGAACCACATTTCTCAATGGAGATACTTTGACAAAAACCATATCCCCAACCTCAAACTCAAGTTCCGTCCTTCTCCGATCCGCATAAGATTTCTGTCTATCTTGCGCTGCTTTCATCCTTTTTCGAATTAAATCAATCTTCTCTGAAGTCTCTCTAACCATATCCGGCCCAAGCAAGATCTTATTCGTAGATTCCCACCAACATGTAGGAGATCGACAAGGCCTTCCATAAAGAGCTTCGAAAGGAGCCATACCAATACTGGACTGAAAGCTGTTATTATATGCGAACTCCACCAAAGGAAGATGTTCTTCCCATGTACCTCCAAAATCCAAGATACAAAGCCTCAAGAGATCTTCTAAGATACGGTTCACCCTCTCGGTCTGACCGTCCGTCTGAGGATGATATGCGGTGCTCAAACACAACTGAGTCCCTACCGCCTCTTGCAAACTTCTCCAAAACTCACTAGTAAAGATAGGATCTCGATCACTCACAATGCTGGATGGCACGCCATGCAATCTAACAATCTCCCTAACATAGACCGAAGCAAGCCATGGAGCGGTCCTCTTACTCTTCACGGGTATAAAATGGGCACTCTTGGTAAGTCTGTCCACCACAACCCAAATTCCCGTATTGCCCTTCCTCGATCTCGGTAACCCATCGATGAAATCCATCGAGACACTATCCCACTTCCACTGCGGAACTTCCAATGGGTGTAGCAACCCACCGGGTTTCCTTTGCTCCGCTTTAACTTGTTGGCACACTAAACATCTAGCCACATACTCGGCTACATCTTTCTTCATACCGGCCCAGAAGAAAACTCTCTTCATGTCTTGGTACATTTTGTCTCCACCGGGATGAATAGTCATTCTTGAACGATGTGCATCATCCAAAATAGCCTTCTTCAAACCCTCATCTTGCGGTACACAAAGTCTACCGTCTCTATGCAACCATCCCTTATCATCTATGGTGTATCTACCCAAATGGCTGGACGACTCCCCTCTTATAAGCTTCTCTACCAACACAACCAACTGTGGGTCGTCTCGCTGAGCCTCGCCAATCCGTCTCAAAAGAGTAGGTCTAACCTCCAAGGATGCCAACAAACCAGGTACAAAATCAACAGAAGGTCTGAAGTCGAACAAAGAAAGAAACTCCAAGCTTCGCCGTTCTACGAACAATGGACTTAAAGATAGCCTTTTTCTACTCAAGGCGTCAGCCACCACGTTACCCTTGCCAGGGGTATATGCTATCTCGAAATCATAGGATGCTAAGAACTCCATCCACCTTTGCTGTCTTAAGTTTAAATCTTTCTGAGAGAATAAGTACTTCAATGATTTATGGTCAGTGAACAACTCGAATCTCTCACCAAGAAGATAATGGCGCCAAGACTTAAGTGCGAAAACAATCGCGGCCAACTCTAGATCATGGGTAGGGTAATTCTTCTCATGCACTCTCAATTGTCTCCCTCCATAGGCTATTACCCTTCCCTCCTGCATCAAGACTGCGCCTAATCCTGTTCCACAAGCATCGGTATAAACAACAAACGGCTTACTCCCATCTGGAAGCACTAAAACTGGAGCGGTGGTCAAAGCTCTCTTTAACCGTCGGAAAGCATCATCACAATCTACATCCCATGAGAAAACCAGATTCTTCTTCGTCAAGCGGGTTAATGGGGCTGATATCTTCGCGAAGTCTTTGATGAACTTCCTATAATATCCTGCCAACCCCAAGAAACTTCTTACTTCGGTAGCATTTTTAGGAACTTTCCAATCCTGGATAGATACTATCTTTGCGGGATCCACAGCTATCCCTTCCTTAGAGACCACATGCCCTAAGAATCGCACTTCTCTTCTCCAAAAATGGCATTTAGAGAATTTAGCTTTAAGACTATGCGCTCGAAGAGTCTCCAACACTTCCTTGAGATGTAAGGCATGCTCTTCTTCACTCTTGGAAAAGACCAAGATGTCATCCACAAAAACTACTACAAACTTATTCAGATACTCTCTGAACACTCTACTCATGAGATCCACAAAGTATGCAGGGGCGTTTGTCAACCCAAATGGCATCACTAGCCACTCATAAAAACCATCCGGAGTCCGGAAAGCAGTCTTCTCTATACCGTCCTCCGCCACTCTCAACTGATGAAACCCTGTAGCTAAATCCATTTGCGAAAACACTGAGGCGCCAACCAACTGATCAAAGAGATCATCTATCCTCGGTAATGGGTGTCTATTCTTCTTTGTGAGCTTATTAAGTTCCCTATAATCCACACAAAGTCTGAGGGACCCATCCGCCTTCGTGGCAAACACTACTGGAGCTCCCCACTCCGATATACTTCGCCTTATAAACCCCTTCTCAAGCAACTCCCCTACTTGCTTATGAAGTTCCCTTCTCTCCCGAGGAGCCATGTGGCGCACTGGCAAAGACACTGGTTTGGCATTATCCACCAAATAAATTCGGAAATCTATCTCCCGCTTCGGAGGCAAACCCTTTACTTCTTCAAACACATCCGGATATTCCCGGACTACTCTGACAGAATGCAAACTCTCGACCGAAGCATCGAGCGATTCAAGATAACTTAGCAAAACAGATTCCATGGGATTGCAAGAGATCTCGAGAGTGTTACCCAAGCGGGTCATGAGCCTGACAACTCTCCTTTCGCAATCAAGAACGGCACCATTACTGGATAACCAGTCCATGCCCAAGATCAACCCATAGCCCGTGAAGCCCAATACAAAAGCATCACATCTAAACTCAACGCTAAGTATAGAAATCTTCAAACCCAAACATATCATAGACAGATATATGGAGCCCCCAATTGGGTTTGAGACAACCAAGGGATCATCAACTAGACTGGTGTCTAAGTGCAGTGACTCAACTAACGATGATGAGATAAAAGAATGCGATGCGCCAGAGTCAAACAAAGTACGAACTGGATGATCAAACAGAAAAACCAGACTTTCAACGGAAATAGTTCTACCTCTCTGCTGAATCGGTGGAACTGAGAGAACCTGAACTTGCCCCCCTGACTGAGGTGGTGCTATAAGAGCTTGCACCTGGCCTCCTGAGGTAGACCCCGTCTTCTGCCCCTTCTTTGGGCAGTTTTTCACAAGATGCCCTGCTTCACCACAATGAAAGCAACCGGTCTTCTTCTTTTTGCGACAATCCTTACTGAGGTGTCCTGGTGTTCCACAATTGAAGCACTTCTTCTTCGTCTTCTTTTTGTCACCATTGCCTTTTCCGCCCTTGCCTTGTTGTTGTTGTTGCGGTTTCTTCTGATCCCCCTTTTTCTCTGGTGCCTTAGAATTCTTATCATCCTCATGCATAAGTGCCATGTAGACAAGCTTCTCAAAAGTGGCCCCCATAGGAATGTGAGTCATAGCTATTCCTTGCAATGGTTCGTTCAAGCCTCTAACGAACCTCAAAGCCTTCTTCTCCGGTGTATTCACCAACTCTATGCCAAACCTTGCTAATTGATTGAATTTGTTGACATATTCTTTCACCGTGAGATTCCCTTGCTTCAAATTCAAGAACTTCTCCATAAACAGATTCTCTTCCGCCCTTGAGAGAAACTTAGCCCCAAACCTTTGCTTAAAATCTGCCCAAGAGTCAACAGGGCGTTCTCCATTAGTGACCTCCCACCAGAATGAGGCCTCTCCCTTCATTAACCAAGCCGCCAACTTGACTTTCTTTCCCTCTTCCACTTCAAAGATATCTAGCAACTCTTCCACTTCCTTAAGCCAATCTCTAGCCTCTACGAAAGTCTCTGAACCAAGAAAAGGTTTTCCTCCTATAGCCTTGAACTCCTTGCAAACCTTAGCAAAATTATCCACTCTAGGCTGAGGAGGAGGAGCGGTTGTCTCTGGTGTAGTAGCATTGGCCGGACCCGCAGCCGCGGCCCTAGCCTCTTGCAACCTCCTATACCATAGTGGTATAACTAAACCCTCCGGGATGTTAAGATCTTCAGCCATGCTGAAACGAAAGAGGAGAGATTCAAAAAGGAGATTCCGAAAGATAAAGATATGGCTATTGGGGATTATGCTTTTCTTTTTCAAAAACTTTTTCTCTTAGAAGACATGCTTTTAAAAATACTTTCTTCGAAAATACTCTTAGAAAGTAGTTTTTCTCAAAAATTTTATCTGTTCTGGTAACCTTAAGCTCTGATACCACGTGTAACACCCCACTCCCGCTATGATCACTCACTAAGGGAATGCCATAGCATCGGTGGAGTATTTTAGTGAATATAGAACAGAAAAATTACAACAAGACAGATATAAATAGTACTTGAAATTTTAAAACATCATCTCATAACAGCGGAAGTAAAACATGTCTGGTTACATCATAAAACCACAATAAAGGTCAAGTACAATATCCATCAAAATAAAGAAGTACATAATCCCACTCTCATACAATAGCCAAACAAAAGAAAAGATAACTGGATAACTGGAGCTTTACATCTATCCAAGCTCCTAAAGACTGGAACAGCAATCCGATCAAGCTCCACTACTGCTAGGATCCACCGTAGGACCTGAGGGTTGGGAAAAAGATAAAAACAACGGGGTCAGACATAAGTCTGAGCGAGTCCTATAACTTTAACAATACAATCGTTAAAGTAACCAGAGAAGACATAAACTGATATACGGTAACATATAGGGATGAATGGCTACCCTAAGCAGTCAACTAAACGAAGATAAAGGATAAAGACGCATCTACCCTCCCTAAGGTAAATTACTAAACTGCACCACACCAGTCGTTCCTAACTTAAAGGTTGATCCCACCCAAGGACTTATAAAATTTACTAATTAGTACTTGCGTACCCCTAGGTGACCAAGTAGGCGCCACGGGGCCCTACAATCCACTAGGTGTACACACTACTTCCCATTCGATCGGCTCCCTAACGTAGATACCCGTGCTGGCCCCACCGTGGGATGTATCATTCCCCAATGTGGCAACCTGATGAAACTAAAGGTGCACGGCTTATATCTACTCGATGCAACAACGGCTTACCTACCAGCCCGGGCCCACTCACGCATATGAAGCCCGTTGGACTTGCGTTGCCACCGCTAACCCGTTTGCCTCTTACAGTCAAGCCCAGTATGCGTGTCCCGTCCTCGACATGGGTCGAGCCCACAAAGATACGTATGGGTTACTGGTTGAAATGGGCCTCCACAAGCTACCCACCTAAGCTTGTCCCTTTTTCTAGTATATCCCACTTAACCCTTTAATCATGTTTTAATTACATGTTCCATTTTGGTTAAGTATTCTAATCGTATTTTCTATTGCCACCCAAGGCAACCACTAGATTTTCTCATGCCACCCGAGGCACCCACTTAACCCCTCATGTCCCTCTACATGCTAATGTGGTTAAGTGTTTCTTAATTAATTAATTAAGAACGTAACCTTTGTAAAGACCTCTCACATTAGACTGTCTTTTATGACCGCTGGTTAAGCCGGTTGGGTCCGGGCAGCCTTATGTCATAACAGAGTCTAACCTCGTGTCTTTACATTAATTACGTATTTAGTTTGTGCCTAAGACCTCTCACATTGGGCTAACATTTGTAGCAACTGGTTAAGCCGGTTGGGTCCGGGCAGTTTTACGCTACAACTGAGTCCAACCTCGTGTCTTAGTCAATTAATTACACCTAATTAATCACCCTCATAATTTTATATTAATTATCCCTAATTAATCAAGTTTTCTTAACATGGGTAGACCTAACTTAATAGGTAAATTCCCATGGGGTAGACCTAACTCAATAGGTAAATTCCCAACACATAGTATGGGTACACCTAACCAAATAGGCAAATTCCCATACTATGTTTATTTATTTTGTGTTATGCATAATTATATTAATTTCACACAATCTTATTAACTTATGCATTTAATTACCCCATCGTTCCCACGTAATTTCGTTCATGATATAACACATATAAAAGGTGTCAACTTGCATATGAATGAACATGTTTCAAAGGTGCCATCTTGCATATTAACAAACACATAACTTGCATATGAACTTGCATAACATGTCACATAACTTGCATATAATATGTCACATAACTTACATATTCATTTTGCATAACAAACTTGCATATTAGCTTATAGACTTGCATAATGTGTCATCATGAACTTGCATATTAATAAACATGTAACTTGCATATTTACATACATGTAACTTGCATATTAACAAACATGTAACTTGCATATAAAGAAACATGTAACTTGCATATTTACATACATGTAACTTGCATATTAACAAACATGTAACTTGCATATTAACAAACATGTAACTTGCATATTTACATACATGTAACTTGCATATTAACAAACATGTAACTTGCATATTTACATACATGTAACTTGCATAGCATATTACCATGAACTTGCATAACATGCATATGATTACATAGCCCACAACTTGCATATTTAGCATCATGCAAACATAACATACATCATATTAAACTTGCATAAGCTTACATACTCAACATGCATAAACATAAGATTAATGCTAACATCATATCATATGATTCAAAGCTCATTAACCCACATACAAAACCATAAATCTCATCACATCTCATCTAATTAGTTTACCAAAAGATCATCAAAGTGATAGAAACTCACAACTAGCAACTTTGAACACCAAATGAAGAAGATTAAGATGCTAAGAAGGGATTAGAAGTTGATTAGAGAGTGATTAGTATGCAACCCTCTTCATAAAATTAGTGGAGGCCATGAGAGCTAGCATTTTGCCATAGTTTAGTTACTAGGTTTAATTATGAATGAATTAGGGTAGGTTAGGGTCTTATTTATAGATTAGGCAAGTGTTTTAGGCCATAGGATTAACCCTAGATTCAATCCAAGCCATCAAAGCATGTCTTGGGGAAGAAGTCAAGTGTAGGAACCATCTAGGGCCTTTAGATTAAAGATGGACCATGAGAACCATTCAAATGCAAAATCTGCACTTGAGCGAATCGGCCCACGGGTTGACAGCCAAACACCCTGGATTAACCCCTAGTCGACTCAGCGGGCTCGGGTCGACTTCAAAAATCGGCCGGTTCGGTTATTCCCCTCTCCCAATTCGCTGTTTTGAGCATTTTTGCATATTTATTTATTAAATTTTCAATTATATATATATATATATATATCAATATATATATATATATATATCTACACAACCCATTTCACTTAATTAAGTATACTTTAATTTGGGAATTTTCGTGAAACTTCGCGAGGCCATATCTTGGTCATACGGACTCCGATTTTCGAAAACTCGGACTCTATTTCGCGTATTTTTCCGAGACGAACGCAATGGCATAGCCCGTTTCCCTTGATTCCCATTTTAGAATTAAATTCTGCCTCGATTTATGTTATTACAGGTTATTGAAAATACGGGTTGTTACAGTAAGTGTGTTAGCTGATTTCTACTATGGGTTGGGACGGATCTGTGGTTATACCCTGAAATCAGAGAAATCAAATTTGAATCATCTTTTGTGATAATGTTATAAACATATGAATTGCTATTAGAAATGTGTATGGTATAATTTTAGATTACGGTATATCCATGAAACATAGAAATAACAATGAGTTAGTCATAAGGATGCGGTAACCTTTGCTAATGTTAAGATGTTTAATGTCAATTGTCCATAACCTGATTCTATTTGCAATAGCCATTTGATGATATATTATTTAGATCATTTGTCACGTTGAATCTGAAATGTGGCGGAAACTGAGCAAATGGATAATTATAGTTCAATATTTAACCATGATTTCATCGTTATTTGACTGTTTGTTTGCCTTATGCTTGAAATTTAAATTAGGCTGTCTTATAACTAGTTTACTCTGTTTTGAGAGATAACAAGCGTACTGAAAATATTTTAACAGGTTTGTTGAATATTTTGGTAGATGGATGGTTACTATACTTTCTGGTTAATATTTTAATAGGCGATCCACCAGGTGGATGCATTTTAGCTCACTCATAGGGTCGGGTATCCATGCTTATTAGGTTTATCCAAATATCAGATGCTGCTGCACTTAACCTTAGTAAAAAACTGCTTTCACTAGCAACTTTCCCCTACTTTGTAGCAGACTATAGTGTAAGTTAACTTGCACTACACAGTCTGTTTTCAAAGAAAATGAAAGTTGCAAGTGAAAGCAGCTTTTTCCAAAGGTTAAGTGAAGGGGCATTCGACATTTGGATAAAGCTAATAAGCATGGATTACCGACCCTGCGCGTGAGCTAATATGCATCCACCTGGTGGATTGCCCAGTAAATTCTTAATCAGAAAGTCTAGTATGTGTGTCATCCGAAGATGATGATTTGATATCTTTAGATGTTGGAGCAGGTATATATTATTTTACACTTAATCAGAAAGCCCATTAAATTCTTAATCAGAAAGTCGACATTTGGTTTATTTGTTCCTTTTTGTGTGTATAGGACGATGTTCTGTATGGTAGGGTACGAATTACCAGTGTTGCAAATCGACTACAGTTTAGGTGATTCTTCTTTTGGGTTTGCATTTTTAATGATTATCAATTTTCCATTCTATGTACAGTTAATTTCATTTAAAAGCCTATGGTCATAGCAAAACCAGTTTACAATGTGTATTCATTCACTTTTACTCTATATATACTGATCAAACCGAATTCTATTTTAGGTTCTCTGTATTCATGTGTACAATGTTGATCTCCTATATACGATGTTGGAGGCCATGTTAAACCACAAAGCATGTGAGATGCTGGTATGTTTCCAGGTTGCCTATGCAAGTTCACTGTTATCAGTATGTTTCTAAGTATTTGTACACAAACACACTGATCGACATGATATGCCCTTCACTGTTATTGGTGTCCAGTGAAATTACACAGGCACACTGATCGACTGGTCGATCCGAACCCCTGACAATGATCGACTACCAGTGTACACAAACACACTGATCGACATACACTTATCTCTGTATTCATATTTGCATCTCAGTCACAGTGAGTTACAATGTCGATCTCCTGTCCAGTGAAGTATTTGTAACTTGTTTCTTGTATTTTATAGGCAGTCCTGTTGGAGATTTTGGTGCTGCTGGAATTCAGGCTGTAGGCTATATATCACGATTCAGTTTTGCTGCCAAATGAAACTTGAACTCAAGCCGGCTATCACACTCAGTCTTCTCAGCCTCGACTGGAGTTTTATCGGGCTGATATGTTTTTACTTTTTTTTGTTAGTTCGTAATGTGATGAAAATCTTTGACAGATTCCTTTTATTGTATATGTTTGTACGTACATTGTGTTCGTATTATGACAAAACTTGTAATGCTTTGAGTGTGTGTGGTTATTCCTATGTATAATTTGTGATATATATGTTATGTGTTATGAAAAATAAGTGCTACAGTTTCTGTTTTTATATATATACACATACATGATTTATTTTTTTTGAAAATTCACATATATGATATATACATACACATGTATATATATGTGTGCACACACATATATATAGATACGGTCAAAGGCCGTGTCTGATTACACTTTAGATACGGCTAAAAGCCGTGTATAACTTCAAGTGAGATACAGTTTATAGCCGTATCTAATAATTTAACACGCCAGTTTTTGATACGGCTTTTTACCGTGCCTAACTGCTTTAGATACGACTAAAACACAACCTAATTAGCATATATGGTGTAGTGTAAGTTCAAGGGATCATCCAACTTAATTTTTAGGTCAAAATTCTTTTTGAAAGAAAAGGATAATTGTAAAACAAAATCCACATATAAATACGGATGGTTTTTAGCTCACGATAACCCAAAATATTTTTAAAATCATACCTCTTCTGATATTATAATAATGTCTAAATACAAATAAATAATAATATAGCGGAATGCTTGCATCTCACGCTCCACATACATAGTATACAATCAAAACCGCGGGCACTTATTGGAAAATGGAGTTCGACTGTGACAAAGTATGGAACCACCTTCCGATCAGTGTACTCTGTAGGGGATACACAGGAGTTCAACAAGAATATCTTGCAACTCGGCCACACATGACCGACCATTCATTTCGCTTGAATGTTTTGAATATATTGTCACCTTACGGTTACTAGCAACATAACCATTCCCAAGAGATACAGAAGCAAAAAGAAGAACAATAATGAATTTTCTCTAGATGGGTGACAATACACCCTAATCGAGAGCGATCCACTTAGCCATGCTGCCTGCCCGATTTTTTGTCATTTTTCGGTTGATTAGGCTTGAGGCTATAATCTTTAAGAACATCTGGCTACCATTCACTTTGAATGTCACATCATCAGATCTGCTAGAAAATCACTAATTGACGTCCAAAAAAATACTCTAGTTGTTAAGCTAAGAGAAGGTGTCTTCTCCGCCACCAACAGAAGTACGTTTGAGGAAATCAATGTACGTGGCTCCTTTGGAAATACTCTGTCAGACACTCGTCCATACAAGTTGTCCTGAGACTGGACAAACCGAAGGCACCCTCCTACCATATTCTATGAGTTACCATATGGATCAATAACGAGTAGTCCTTGTAATCCATAGATTTCAATCATGAAAGAATTATTGTCAAAATATCTCTAGGGATTAGCTAGAGAAATCCAACAATAGTTCTTTCATTCATGAAGATTTACGGTCTTCAATTGCTCCATCTTGATCAACATCAGATATCTTCTTCGTTTACGTATTCGCTGGATCGGAATGGTTTTCGAATATAAATTTGATCCTGGTCTTTCCATACCAACACGTTGGGCCAGATTTTGATAGTCGGATATTTAACTATCAAAATAAACATTCATAAAAATAAAATGAATCCAATGGTTTATTACACAACATCACTTAGCTTTTTTAATTTTCCATTCGTTAAATCAAAATCTTTAAATCTTTTAAAACATCATATACAAGCCTTCATTCCAAAATAGAATCTTTTATAAACTTCTGATAAGTTTATTTCAAAACCCATTTCAGTTATATCTCGATAAAACCTCATCCCTTATTAATACAGCAAATTTAGATCGCATCTTTGTAACTCAACTCACCTAACCACTTTATTCAAATTTTGGTTTCCATTTCATTTCCATTTCCTACTTCCGTCAGTCCCTAACCGTAAACAGTAAGAAAATAATTTCCTATATATCAAACCTGAAGGCCGAAACCAACATCAGATCAATACTCAGAAAATCATTTATCTTAACCGATCTCCAGTTAAGTTCTAATTTTTTAATTTTATATCTCGAGCTTTTATCTTACTCATAAACCATTTATAATAACCCATTCCAATAATATAATCAATCAAACTTGGGTTTTATAACTTCGTTAAATCATGGATTTTATAGAATCCAGTTATATATACAATCCTAATAAGAACTTAATTTAAACTTCAATTTAAAACTTAACTTATGCTGTTATTAATATCAAATCATTTAAAAACTCATTAACTATAAATAGGGCTTTTAGACTTCATAAATCTTCATTTTTAAATTCCAAAATTTACCTCTTTGATTATTATTAAATAATTAATAATCAGTTTAACATAATCCCATTTTTTATTTGTTTCTTAAAAGCAATTAGGCTTGGTTGTTAAACATTACATTAATTTCCTCTCACTTGTTTCTCAATCTTATAAATACAAGATTAACTTTTATAAAACCATTTAATAATTACTTAAAACTTAAATAATGAATATTTATTTCCTTTTTATAAACTTCTGTTCAATATAATACCTTTCAAATTCTATCTTCAGTTATAAAATAAATTTCATAACTTCTTTTCTATCGATTCACCTGACTGTAAATCAATATTTATAAAACGAAGTCTTATTAGGCCATCTGCTATTAATTTCTCAACCAGTACTTCCCATTGGTTAATAACAAACAAACATTGAACTCAGATTCAACAATCAATAACCAAAACAAGAATCCAATCATACTAGTTAAATAGTTCATATAATGGTCATATGAAAATAAACAATAAATTTGAGGAATCCAGTTGGATCCCTCCGACCTGTTTTTCCCTGCATCCAAATAGGTTACCTCAAATTAAACAGTCCATTCAGTTATCTGCTATAACAGACAAGAATAATAAATTCAACTGATAATGACTAGCTCATAATAATAATTTAAGCACCTTATTTAATTTACTACGTTTATATTTACAATCATAACACACAAACATTAAACCCGACTTATAATAATTATAAGTGGGACAACTGAGTGAGTTTAACTCGCACTGATTTATTCTATAGTCAAAACGGTTCGTTTTAATTAAATTAAACATGCGTTTAATTTAATTAAAATCTCAGTTGTTTCCATCTCCATCTAATCCAGTTCCAAAAATTTACGCTCGTCGATATGGTCCCAACATTTCCGGATTTGTTAAATTTGGACACTATATAAATAAACTATAAATTAAATAAGTTAATGGATTAATTTAAATTCCACTATTTTTTTTTATAATGTGTATAGATATAAATAAGTTAACATACAGCTGCATGCATGAATCTCAGCCCAAAATATGCCGACCCCTTTTCAATCTATTCTTCTTCCCTTCTGCCTTTCGTTCTTTTGTTTCCATCCGATATTCCCAGATCCCCCACCAATCATACGCACGCTTCATTGGTATTTATTTCCATCTTTTTTTTTCATTCTCTGAAGGCCTAAAGGCCCGACCCTTTGCTGCATGAAACTGTAACGACCCAGATTTTTCGTCGATTTATTTTAAATATTTAATATAGTTTTAAATATTGAATTTATAATATAAATGGTATTTTATTCGATTATCGATTAAATAATCGAAATACAATTTAATTTGATAATTATCGAAATACGAAAACTAAACAATTTAATTCAAAGGTAAAATTGAATCGAAACAGTTTAGATGATCAATATATATATACACTATTAAATATGAACGATGATAATAGGAATTCATTGTTGAAAAATTTATTTGTTTTGAATTTAAATTTGATTTAATATGGCTATTTTAAATATACGTTCAAATTAAATTATATAATCTATTTCGTTGGATTCAAAATAGTGAATAATGTTAGGAACATCAGTTGTTTTGCTGAAATAGTGGTTCGTGGTTTCAAATTAAAGGACCGCAAGATATTTTATCTATTTAAAATAAAAATCGAATATAAAAGAAATTAAATATAGGAGAGCCGACCTATGTTTATACGGCACTGCTTATATTTTCTCGAGCCGAAATCTTTGCTCTCCTCCTTCCCAACAAAGCAAAGCAGAAATCAGATGGCGCCACCCTAAAAACTGAGAAACGCAGACCTATGAATAAAACAGTACTGTTATTTCCTTCCTCGAGCTGAATATATTGTCCCCTTTTCGCTTATAAAAACTATCGCACCCCCCTAAAACTTCATTCACAAAACAATGTTCAACTTCAGTAATCAAAAATGGCCGCTGCCCTCATATCCAAATCGCAGCTCAATTCATCGCGAGCTGGTGCTCGAAGCTTCAGGGAGGATGACGCGAGAAGTTGGCCGAGGATAGGGCGATGAACGGAGTCTGGTGCGACAGCGGATCTCGATCCGAAGTCAATACAAACGATTTAGGGTTTGAGCAATACTCTTGGAACACAAATGATTCGGGATGTAAGGGGTTTCGTGAACTTCGATGAATCTGCCGTCGCGTTTCCTCCAGGGGGACGATTTCCGACTGGTGATTAAACTGGAGGGTGCGCACACCTGTAGCAACAGGAGATGAAGACGCGATTTTCTAGAGGGGGTTGAAGTCGATAGTGTGAAGCAGTAAGGATTTCGAGCTGAACGAAATAAGGTAATTGGTAAATTTAGTTATTTATTTAATATGTCACTAAAGTTTTAATTCGTTTTAAATTTTGTGAACTAATCGTTAAGAAAGAAAGTAAGGTAACTGTTTATTTTTAATTACTGTATATGAATAATGTTAAGAACTTATTTAATCTAAGGCTAATGATGTTTAAATAAAATCCAAAGTAATTAAGGTAAATAAATTTTAGTTATCTAAATTGATTTAGGATATTTAATTTATATATCAATATATATTAGTTAGACCCAAATGAGTACTGTTGAAAGAAACGAAAATTTTGTTTACTTTGGAAATTTATTTAAAGTAAATTAGTTTATTTAATTGGAAATAGATTAAATATATAGAAATTAGTTAGGAAAGGATAAAATCTGTAAACTAAAGTAGTTAAGGATTAAATTGGAATTTTATTTACATATGAGTAATTAATTTAAATTAAATTAGTGAAGTTCAAAAACTGAAATATATTTATATTATTTACATTGAAAACAGAGGTACAAAGGAATCGTGAAATCTATACGATAAGCTCAAATGGGGTACTCGACGAATTACATGACTGGTGAGTAAATCTCACTCACCTTTAGAATTATTTTTATTTCCTTAAAAATAATTGTCTGTTGCTTGTGTGAATGATTTCTGGTTGCTTTATATATATTAGTTATTTAGGCTATATATATATATATATTGGGTTGATTGGTTGGTTGGATTCCCGCAGTCTCATTAGCGGATGCCCGCAGTTTCATAGCGGATGATTACCCTATACGCCCCACGCTATGATTAGTGGATGACCTTCTATACCGCGATATTCTGCCACGAAGCAGAATGGGTATTATTTATGTGCTAACATCTGTGGATGCAGGGAAACAGGTTGGAGGAATCCAACTGGATTCCTCAAAAATATATTATCTGTTTGTTTATTTGTTTGCATATATATTGTTATATATGATGTGCTAGAAAAATAAATAATTAATTGCTTGTGTGTGTTTAAATATCACTGGGCTTAAGTAATGATATTTAAAAATATCGTAAAAAGGATATTTGAGATTTAAAAAGGGAAAATTCTATTTTTAAATAGAATTTGAATTTTAAATAGAAATAAAATATAAAACTTGTTTTTGAAAAATATAACAAGTAGTTCCTTTATAAACGAAGTTTATAAATAGTTCTTTTATAACGAAGTTATAAATGAAGTGAAAAGAATTATCATTTGATAATTCAGAAATAGAAATACAAGTGTGAAATTTGGATTTGAAATGAAATTTCAAAATAGGATGTGAAATGGAATTTTTAAATATATAACTCAAATGAAATTTGAGTATGACATTGGAATTTTAAAAGGGGTTTAAATATTTGAATTTTAAGAAGAGATTGAATATTAGAAATTCAAATAGAAGTTCAAATAGAATTTGAATAGACGAAATTAGAATCAAAATAGAATTTGAATTCAAGAAATTTAAATAAAATTTGAATTCAAAGGAATTCGAATAAAGAAATTCAAATAGAGATTTGAATGTAGAATTTCAAAATAGAATTGGAAATAAACTTTGAAATAGGATTTCCAAAGCAGAATTTGAAATAGAATTTCAAATAGGATTTCAAAATAGGAAATCCGAATAGTTTTGAAATGGGATTTGAATTCAAGGGAATTCAAAAGGGATTTGAATATGAAATTCAAATGGGTTTTAAACTATGGAATTTTGAATATAGAATTTAAAAAGGAATTTGAATATTTGAATTCCAATAGAATTCAAATATAGAAATTGGAATATAGAAGTTTCAAATGGAATTTAAATATAGAGTTTGAATAAAAGAATTCAAATGAATTCGAACATAGAATTTGAATATGGAATTCAAATAGAAATTCAAGTATTGAATTTGAATATCAAATAGAAAAGGGATTGAAATTTGAATATGGAATTTAAAGTGAGATTGGAATTTGAACCAAGGAATTCAAATAAGGTTAAAACGAAGTTGAATTCATTTTTAAGAAGTTTAAAGGTTTATATATATAAATATAATTAAAACGAACTCGCCGCAGCGCTGCAGTTCGTAAAATAGCGATTCGAACTTCAATTGAATATACAGAACTCAATTGAAGTCGGAATTCTGTGAAACAAGAAACGTCAGGACCGGTTTGATAATAGTTTTCAAATGAAAAAGAAAAATCTGAATTTCGTCGTATAGATTTTGAGTTATGTCAAAATCAAATTTTCAGAAAAGCAGCGCCAGAACCATTATAAAAACCATAACGGTTTATTTAATGATATTAAAGGATTTTAAGCAAATAAAAATCGAAATTTCTATTTAGAAAAAACCAGATTTGAGTTATAAAATATATGTGAACTCCAGTGGAGTAATGAGTTGATTTCTGAAACAGAAATCAGATTTTTGATTTATTGAATAGAGTTAACTAATTCGAATAGAAATTAGTTAATGAGATTTCGAATGAATATTGAGCTTTAAATAAGTGAATCCGATTTGAAAATTTATTCGAAATAGAAAAAGAGAACTAGAATTGAAATTGAAATTCAATTTGGTTATGAACGAGTTAAACATTTTGTTTGAACATGTTATGTTCAACAAAAAGTGAAATAGGCAAAAGGGCCAATTTAAAGAATAAATGTGCGAAACTGAATTCAAGCGATTAGATAGTATTGAATTGAATTGCAAACAGGTGAACATGTGTAAGCAGGTTTGATATGGAGTGTATGAAGATTTAAATTTATGTGCTCGACAAAAGGTACATGTTTAATTCATATATGAGGTTTTATGCGCCGTATCGGCAAGCCGCTTGGCTTTTCCTTTTTCTTTTTGATAGAGGAAGATACCGGGAAGCTATTTGAAATTTCCCGATGCTCCCGATACAGGGGAGGTTATGGCGAATTTTTCCGGGAATTTAAGGAGTTAGAATATTTTTAAGAAATTTGACAATTAGAAATCTATATATCGATATATATAGAATTCGATAAGGAGACGAAATCAAAAATAGCGTAAAGGGCCAATATGGTTATTGGAAATATTTGGGTAACAAATATTGATAAGGAAATGGAAAAGAGATTTAATTGATGAAATATTAATTAAAGAGCCCAGTGATTTGTTTGATATGTTTGGATGTACACTTGTTTTTATTCGATAGTTAAATCACAGACTATCGAAGTTTTGACCATCGTTGTCAATATGGAGAGACCGGTTGGATTATTATCCGAAGAACCACTCCGTATCGGCATAAGCGTTGCGAACCAAGTATGCTGGATATATTGAAGACGGAGTAAAGTGCAAGGGCTTTTCTAGTAATAGAAATAGTGCCTTCGGTTCCGTTCAATCCCAGAACGAACGTAAATGGACGAATGTCTGACAGAGTATTTCCAATGATCAAATGGGTTGGTCTGTATGAATATATATGGTTGCAACGGATTTATCCCTTAGCATAATATCCAGAATATTTGTGCAAACTCAACTAGTGATTAACGGATCTGACAATGTGGCATTCAAAGTGATTGTGCTATCAATGAATGGTAAGTATGCGTAGCCTCAGGCCTCAACAACCGGGAAAGGACAAAAATCGGGCAGGCAGCATGGCTATGTGGGTCGCACCCATTAGGGTGTATAATCACCTATCTAGAGAAATTCCTTTTGTTTCTAAATCTATCGATTCTGCCCATTCGGGAAACGATGGTTTGAGTCCAACCGTTGGTGATATACATTCGATACACTCAAGCGAAATGAGTGGTCGGTCATGTGTGGGCCGGGTTGCAAGATGTTCTTGTTGAACCCAGGTGTATTCGCCTCTAGAGATGCACTGTCGGAAGGTGGTCCCATACCTTGTCATGTTGGAAATCCAATCTCCAATAAGCGCCATGCGGTTTTTGATTTTATAATATGTATGTGGAGCGTGAGATGCAAGCGTTCTACTATTTGGTTATTTATTTGATATAGACATTACTATAATATCACTGGATTTGATATCAAAGTGTTTTGGGTTATAGTAAGGTAAAAACCGTCCATGTTTATGTGTGGGCTGGTCTTACTATTATCTTTTCTTTTGAAAGGATTTTTGAAAGTTAAACAAATGGTTGGAGTTTACTCACACCAGTCCCATGACTGACCCAGAGTTTATTTTGTTTTGTTTTCCCTAAACTCTTGGGTGCCCAAATTTGTACGGGCAGTCAAGTGTTTCAGGCTTTTACAGATACACTTGGAGGAGCTTGAAGCTGGAGGCTTCAACGTTAGTTATTTAGAGTTACTTCCGCTGAATCAAATGTTATGTGTACTCTGATGATGGTATGTATTTATGTACAAAACAGATTTGTATTTCAAAAGTTATGTTATAGAATATATTTTATTCGTTTCGCTGTGAGTTTGTGATCTTCGTTTTTCTTCTATTCTAATATTTCTTTCTTTCTATTTCTCATCCTCTAACTTCTTTCTAATAATGAGTCGTATTTCTGTGTTATTTGAGTTGGACGTGTGGTGTTTTTAGTCAACTCAGATAGCACGAGATTTGCGGGTCGTTACAGTTGGTATCAGAGCTTAGGTTGAGTGAATACCTAGGCTTTGTGGAGTTGTGCTCATTAGAGATAGGGTCAGCAGTACCCTAGAATGAGTTGAGTGTATAGATACGAGAGAGCGTATTTGTAAATTGATATAAAAATTGTTTTATATTGTGTTGGCTAGTCTGTTGAGTGGTTTATGAATTCTGGTCGAATCGTGGGACGCTACGACGTCGATAGGAGTTTCTAAATACTTGAACAGAAGATTGAACACGATATAGTTTTAAAATGGGTAGATGAAATAATTTTACCCAAAATTCTATTTTGATATATAACTAATAATTTTCTGAAATTATTGGATGTGTTGATTGTTATCGTTATAATCAAACGAGATTATAAAATTAAAATGGTTATTTATAACCAAATAGAATTGGTAGAAGGATTAAATATACAAATGAGATGAATTAGAATTTAATTCAAAACAGAACTGGGAATTAAAATCCTGGGAGGTTTGGAAAATATTTTCAAAGTATATTAAATAATATAGCTTTGTTTGTAAAGGATTTAAATAAATACCATCTTTGAATGGATTTTAGAAGTGATAAAGCACTGAACTCACTTCAGTGGCTGGAAAATAATTCTGATGATAGTCGCGACATCATCAGTATTCATTTCCGAGTTTCTAAGTGATGAATTGCTACGTTAGAAAAGTTTTTGATGGAAATTTGTTTTGAAAGAAAACAAGTAGATTGAAAATTCAAATATTTTGAATTTGAAATGGAAATAAATATATGTATATATTTATGGGATTTCTAAAGAATTTGAAAAGAAAAACCCAGGGATTTGGATTCTGGAATTAAAATTTAACTGAAACAAGTTAAATGGGTCGAAGTGAATGAATTGATTAGAATCAATTTGAATAGGTTTATTGAAATATAGATTGGATATAAATGGATTGATCGTAGATCATTCGAATCAAATGAAGGAAGACCAAAAGTTTTGGTGGAACTAAATTTGTTGAAAGATGAGGAGTTGAGTTTCAACATAAGTGAATTTTTGGGAAATAATAGATTTGTATCACTTTTCCTACCTTAGCAATTTCGAGGACGAAATTATTTTAAGGGGGGAAGAATGTAACGACCCAGATTTTTCGTCGATTTATTTTAAATATTTAATATAGTTTTAAATATTGAATTTATAATATAAATGGTATTTTATTCGATTATCGATTAAATAATCGAAATACAATTTAATTTGATAATTATCGAAATACGAAAACTAAACAATTTAATTCAAAGGTAAAATTGAATCGAAACAGTTTAGATGATCAATATATATATACACTATTAAATATGAACGATGATAATAGGAATTCATTGTTGAAAAATTTATTTGTTTTGAATTTAAATTTGATTTAATATGGCTATTTTAAATATACGTTCAAATTAAATTATATAATCTATTTCGTTGGATTCAAAATAGTGAATAATGTTAGGAACATCAGTTGTTTTGCTGAAATAGTGGTTCGTGGTTTCAAATTAAAGGACCGCAAGATATTTTATCTATTTAAAATAAAAATCGAATATAAAAGAAATTAAATATAGGAGAGCCGACCTATGTTTATACGGCACTGCTTATATTTTCTCGAGCCGAAATCTTTGCTCTCCTCCTTCCCAACAAAGCAAAGCAGAAATTAGATGGCGCCACCCTAAAAACTGAGAAACGCAGACCTATGAATAAAACAGTACTGTTATTTCCTTCCTCGAGCTGAATATATTGTCCCCTTTTCGCTTATAAAAACTATCGCACCCCCCTAAAACTTCATTCACAAAACAATGTTCAACTTCAGTAATCAAAAATGGCCGCTGCCCTCATATCCAAATCGCAGCTCAATTCATCGCGAGCTGGTGCTCGAAGCTTCAGGGAGGATGACGCGAGAAGTTGGCCGAGGATAGGGCGATGAACGGAGTCTGGTGCGACAGCGGATCTCGATCCGAAGTCAATACAAACGATTTAGGGTTTGAGCAATACTCTTGGAACACAAATGATTCGGGATGTAAGGGGTTTCGTGAACTTCGATGAATCTGCCGTCGCGTTTCCTCCAGGGGGACGATTTCCGACTGGTGATTAAACTGGAGGGTGCGCACACCTGTAGCAACAGGAGATGAAGACGCGATTTTCTAGAGGGGGTTGAAGTCGATAGTGTGAAGCAGTAAGGATTTCGAGCTGAACGAAATAAGGTAATTGGTAAATTTAGTTATTTATTTAATATGTCACTAAAGTTTTAATTCGTTTTAAATTTTGTGAACTAATCGTTAAGAAAGAAAGTAAGGTAACTGTTTATTTTTAATTACTGTATATGAATAATGTTAAGAACTTATTTAATCTAAGGCTAATGATGTTTAAATAAAATCCAAAGTAATTAAGGTAAATAAATTTTAGTTATCTAAATTGATTTAGGATATTTAATTTATATATCAATATATATTAGTTAGACCCAAATGAGTACTGTTGAAAGAAACGAAAATTTTGTTTACTTTGGAAATTTATTTAAAGTAAATTAGTTTATTTAATTGGAAATAGATTAAATATATAGAAATTAGTTAGGAAAGGATAAAATCTGTAAACTAAAGTAGTTAAGGATTAAATTGGAATTTTATTTACATATGAGTAATTAATTTAAATTAAATTAGTGAAGTTCAAAAACTGAAATATATTTATATTATTTACATTGAAAACAGAGGTACAAAGGAATCGTGAAATCTATACGATAAGCTCAAATGGGGTACTCGACGAATTACATGACTGGTGAGTAAATCTCACTCACCTTTAGAATTATTTTTATTTCCTTAAAAATAATTGTCTGTTGCTTGTGTGAATGATTTCTGGTTGCTTTATATATATTAGTTATTTAGGCTATATATATATATATTGGGTTGATTGGTTGGTTGGATTCCCGCAGTCTCATTAGCGGATGCCCGCAGTTTCATAGCGGATGATTACCCTATACGCCCCACGCTATGATTAGTGGATGACCTTCTATACCGCGATATTCTGCCACGAAGCAGAATGGGTATTATTTATGTGCTAACATCTGTGGATGCAGGGAAACAGGTTGGAGGAATCCAACTGGATTCCTCAAAA
Organism: Allium sativum; assembly: GCA_030737875.1. Taxonomy (NCBI): domain Eukaryota; kingdom Viridiplantae; phylum Streptophyta; class Magnoliopsida; order Asparagales; family Amaryllidaceae; genus Allium; species Allium sativum. Next base: position 43,093,254 of record CM060915.1, on the reverse strand, counting down.
ATATATTATCTGTTTGTTTATTTGTTTGCATATATATTGTTATATATGATGTGCTAGAAAAATAAATAATTAATTGCTTGTGTGTGTTTAAATATCACTGGGCTTAAGTAATGATATTTAAAAATATCGTAAAAAGGATATTTGAGATTTAAAAAGGGAAAATTCTATTTTTAAATAGAATTTGAATTTTAAATAGAAATAAAATATAAAACTTGTTTTTGAAAAATATAACAAGTAGTTCCTTTATAAACGAAGTTTATAAATAGTTCTTTTATAACGAAGTTATAAATGAAGTGAAAAGAATTATCATTTGATAATTCAGAAATAGAAATACAAGTGTGAAATTTGGATTTGAAATGAAATTTCAAAATAGGATGTGAAATGGAATTTTTAAATATATAACTCAAATGAAATTTGAGTATGACATTGGAATTTTAAAAGGGGTTTAAATATTTGAATTTTAAGAAGAGATTGAATATTAGAAATTCAAATAGAAGTTCAAATAGAATTTGAATAGACGAAATTAGAATCAAAATAGAATTTGAATTCAAGAAATTTAAATAAAATTTGAATTCAAAGGAATTCGAATAAAGAAATTCAAATAGAGATTTGAATGTAGAATTTCAAAATAGAATTGGAAATAAACTTTGAAATAGGATTTCCAAAGCAGAATTTGAAATAGAATTTCAAATAGGATTTCAAAATAGGAAATCCGAATAGTTTTGAAATGGGATTTGAATTCAAGGGAATTCAAAAGGGATTTGAATATGAAATTCAAATGGGTTTTAAACTATGGAATTTTGAATATAGAATTTAAAAAGGAATTTGAATATTTGAATTCCAATAGAATTCAAATATAGAAATTGGAATATAGAAGTTTCAAATGGAATTTAAATATAGAGTTTGAATAAAAGAATTCAAATGAATTCGAACATAGAATTTGAATATGGAATTCAAATAGAAATTCAAGTATTGAATTTGAATATCAAATAGAAAAGGGATTGAAATTTGAATATGGAATTTAAAGTGAGATTGGAATTTGAACCAAGGAATTCAAATAAGGTTAAAACGAAGTTGAATTCATTTTTAAGAAGTTTAAAGGTTTATATATATAAATATAATTAAAACGAACTCGCCGCAGCGCTGCAGTTCGTAAAATAGCGATTCGAACTTCAATTGAATATACAGAACTCAATTGAAGTCGGAATTCTGTGAAACAAGAAACGTCAGGACCGGTTTGATAATAGTTTTCAAATGAAAAAGAAAAATCTGAATTTCGTCGTATAGATTTTGAGTTATGTCAAAATCAAATTTTCAGAAAAGCAGCGCCAGAACCATTATAAAAACCATAACGGTTTATTTAATGATATTAAAGGATTTTAAGCAAATAAAAATCGAAATTTCTATTTAGAAAAAACCAGATTTGAGTTATAAAATATATGTGAACTCCAGTGGAGTAATGAGTTGATTTCTGAAACAGAAATCAGATTTTTGATTTATTGAATAGAGTTAACTAATTCGAATAGAAATTAGTTAATGAGATTTCGAATGAATATTGAGCTTTAAATAAGTGAATCCGATTTGAAAATTTATTCGAAATAGAAAAAGAGAACTAGAATTGAAATTGAAATTCAATTTGGTTATGAACGAGTTAAACATTTTGTTTGAACATGTTATGTTCAACAAAAAGTGAAATAGGCAAAAGGGCCAATTTAAAGAATAAATGTGCGAAACTGAATTCAAGCGATTAGATAGTATTGAATTGAATTGCAAACAGGTGAACATGTGTAAGCAGGTTTGATATGGAGTGTATGAAGATTTAAATTTATGTGCTCGACAAAAGGTACATGTTTAATTCATATATGAGGTTTTATGCGCCGTATCGGCAAGCCGCTTGGCTTTTCCTTTTTCTTTTTGATAGAGGAAGATACCGGGAAGCTATTTGAAATTTCCCGATGCTCCCGATACAGGGGAGGTTATGGCGAATTTTTCCGGGAATTTAAGGAGTTAGAATATTTTTAAGAAATTTGACAATTAGAAATCTATATATCGATATATATAGAATTCGATAAGGAGACGAAATCAAAAATAGCGTAAAGGGCCAATATGGTTATTGGAAATATTTGGGTAACAAATATTGATAAGGAAATGGAAAAGAGATTTAATTGATGAAATATTAATTAAAGAGCCCAGTGATTTGTTTGATATGTTTGGATGTACACTTGTTTTTATTCGATAGTTAAATCACAGACTATCGAAGTTTTGACCATCGTTGTCAATATGGAGAGACCGGTTGGATTATTATCCGAAGAACCACTCCGTATCGGCATAAGCGTTGCGAACCAAGTATGCTGGATATATTGAAGACGGAGTAAAGTGCAAGGGCTTTTCTAGTAATAGAAATAGTGCCTTCGGTTCCGTTCAATCCCAGAACGAACGTAAATGGACGAATGTCTGACAGAGTATTTCCAATGATCAAATGGGTTGGTCTGTATGAATATATATGGTTGCAACGGATTTATCCCTTAGCATAATATCCAGAATATTTGTGCAAACTCAACTAGTGATTAACGGATCTGACAATGTGGCATTCAAAGTGATTGTGCTATCAATGAATGGTAAGTATGCGTAGCCTCAGGCCTCAACAACCGGGAAAGGACAAAAATCGGGCAGGCAGCATGGCTATGTGGGTCGCACCCATTAGGGTGTATAATCACCTATCTAGAGAAATTCCTTTTGTTTCTAAATCTATCGATTCTGCCCATTCGGGAAACGATGGTTTGAGTCCAACCGTTGGTGATATACATTCGATACACTCAAGCGAAATGAGTGGTCGGTCATGTGTGGGCCGGGTTGCAAGATGTTCTTGTTGAACCCAGGTGTATTCGCCTCTAGAGATGCACTGTCGGAAGGTGGTCCCATACCTTGTCATGTTGGAAATCCAATCTCCAATAAGCGCCATGCGGTTTTTGATTTTATAATATGTATGTGGAGCGTGAGATGCAAGCGTTCTACTATTTGGTTATTTATTTGATATAGACATTACTATAATATCACTGGATTTGATATCAAAGTGTTTTGGGTTATAGTAAGGTAAAAACCGTCCATGTTTATGTGTGGGCTGGTCTTACTATTATCTTTTCTTTTGAAAGGATTTTTGAAAGTTAAACAAATGGTTGGAGTTTACTCACACCAGTCCCATGACTGACCCAGAGTTTATTTTGTTTTGTTTTCCCTAAACTCTTGGGTGCCCAAATTTGTACGGGCAGTCAAGTGTTTCAGGCTTTTACAGATACACTTGGAGGAGCTTGAAGCTGGAGGCTTCAACGTTAGTTATTTAGAGTTACTTCCGCTGAATCAAATGTTATGTGTACTCTGATGATGGTATGTATTTATGTACAAAACAGATTTGTATTTCAAAAGTTATGTTATAGAATATATTTTATTCGTTCCGCTGTGAGTTTGTGATCTTCGTTTTTCTTCTATTCTAATATTTCTTTCTTTCTATTTCTCATCCTCTAACTTCTTTCTAATAATGAGTCGTATTTCTGTGTTATTTGAGTTGGACGTGTGGTGTTTTTAGTCAACTCAGATAGCACGAGATTTGCGGGTCGTTACAGAAACACTTCACGCTAAATATTATACTAACTCTTCCTTCACGAGACAGACCCACGTTTCCTTCCACATTATATATATATATATATTTCATTTTTTTAACTGAGCTGACCCAATTACATTCAGTCTACATACCACACCCGTTCACCCTAAGGAATCCATCTTCCACATCCCTATCCTTCGTTTTAATTCCCTGAACCCATCCCTTACTTGTCGAACTTCATGTTGTTTCCTTTTTTATGAAGGCCGAAACCCAGTTCAGTCCCCTCCCTTCTTTCTATCCCACCCCCACGTTGCTGCTTCCTCCGACCACCTATATCTGCCGCCGACGTCACCATTCACCGTCTCCCTATGAGCTTCACCAGACCTCAGTCTCCCTGTTTTCTTTTCGGTTGAACTACACCTTCCCCCGTTGACCAGAGCACTGCCTGACGTCAGCGACCCCGTACCCGACCTCCCTACTCAGCTCCCCCACCTCGCTTTCTTCCAGTCACGCAACTCCATAGGCCAACAAATGTATACAACTTCACTAACCTGGAAAAGAAGCTTTGGTCTGTTCGAAATGGTTGAAAAGCTCTGCATCGTGTTTTACGTGGGAGAGGTTGTTGGTTCGAATTGTTTTTGTAGAAAAGAAATTGAGGAGAGAGGTTTCATTAGTGGGAAAAGAAGGAAGAAGCTAACGTATATATCACAGAGGATATAGGGAATAAAATCAACGTCTTTTTCGGGACGTACAAGCTAGCTGGTAAAAGAACTTAGGTAGGTTGTGATCCTTCTTTTCATTAGCAACATGATTGAAATGTGTATGTGCGAGAGCTTCAGAAATAGGTAGGAGCTGGTGACTGATTTGCCTGTGCGTGAGTCTTAAGAGCTAAGGTAGAGTAGTTGTGGTCTTGGGTAAGTTTATATCAATAGGGTAGGCTAATTTACTTGAGACTTAAGCACATATATTTAGGTAGTATTAGGGTAGGTTTATATATTATTGGAGGCTTGAATCGGATGTCAATTGTAAATATATATATATATATGTATGTATGTATGTATGTATGTATGGTGTAGAATATGATAACTGTGCACATGGTACAATAGGTCAGCGCATTTTTATATATTTATTACTTACGGTAGAAGCCTTAATTTATTTTGTTACAGTTAATTCAATTTCTACCATTATTTAACATAACATGTTAAATATATGCACCATCACTTATCAAATCCAAATGCAGCGAAAATAGATACACTGCTACGTCTTACAGTTTCAGATCCAGTGAAACTAATTTCGTTGAAAACCAACCCCGTTTGCACAATGACGTTATTTTAATTTCAATATATTTATCGGTTTACGTTTAAAATATCGCAAACTCACAAAACAACTCCAATTGGCTTCAAACTGGAAATCTAGCAGTAACCAGCTATACGTATTCCAATAAAATTCGTTTCGTCGAAAATAGAGGTCATTTGAAATACAGCTATTTCTAAAGCTTATATAATATCGATATAATTTATATTAATTTGCAAAACAATTAAATTAAATAATAATAAATTATTATTGACGTATATATCCAAATAAAATAATATACACTTCAAATTCTACCAACATAGAATTATAACTCACACTACAACAAAATGACCCTATTACAACGGTGGAACACCGTTGTAATATACATTTTACAACGGTGGGCAAACCGTCGTGTATTAAGAAGTTGTAATAGACTGTTGCAACACCGTTGTAATATGTATATTTTACAATTTTTTTCCACCGTTGTAATATCTTTTATTACAACTTTTATGCACAGTTGTTATTGACTGTTCATAACTGTTGTGGTATGTTTTATTACAATTATTATTTTAAAATTGTAATATATCCACAAATTATATATATATATATATATATATATATATATACAAATCTATGTATTATATATGTGCAACAATAAATAAATAACATAAGAAATAGATGTAATTTTAAAGGCATCATGATCCATTCATTGTTAAAAATCACAACTTGTTCAATACAGATTTAAACACAAGAAAGAAGCAGATCATTTTGATTCACAACTCAAATCTTCATCAAAAACTTCTTAAACCAAAGAGTAGAGCTTTTAGGATATCTCTTCAATGTCTTATAATCACAACTTTCCCTTGCGCCAACTTCAAATACATGTCATCAGCATCACATTATGTGAGGAAAACTGCCAACCTGGGTTCTTTTTCTGTTCACATGTCTTCTCTTTATAGTTGAGTAGAGGACTAACTTTGGCTTGATTTCCCATGTTTCTCCATATGCCAACAATATTCAGTTTGCCCAAAGAATATCATCACAAGCGAAATCTTCAAGCAGCATCCCTTCTTCTCCTATCTCTAACTCTAACTACAATAAAAATCATTCGATTTAGTACATCAATAAAAGGTTAAAATAAACAACACCTGTTTATCATTATGCAAGTGTAGAGATGAATTGTCTAGCAACATCTTATAAATGGTTATAACTGGTCTTGAATCATCTGCCTTGTCTTCATAGTAGTTAAGTTCTTTTGTCTCAGGATCAATCGCCATTAAAATTTCATCATTACCAAATCGCCTTAAGAGCTTCTGTCAAGCTCATGTTGCTGACGGTGTCACTGCTTATGAGAATAAAATCTCCATGAATCTTCAAAAGATGGGGCAAGATAGTACTAAAAATAACTTATAGATAACAACCTCTAGGAGCAGCCCAAAGTACCAAAGGAACATAAGGTAGGCAACACAGCAGGTCATAACATCAAAAATTGAGGGTAATAAGTCACTTAAGCAAATGAAAGGTATTTATAAGCAGGTGGAGCACATACAAATATATTTATATGTGTATATACACCATGCTACCACCATGTTACTTTAGTTTTTTTTCCAACCAAACATGTAATACATGCAGTTCCAAGTTCAGGCCAACCAGAAAGGATGTTCTAACGCATGCAACAAGTAACCCAAACTTGAACAAGCGCTCGACCTCAATTAAACTATGTTTAACAAGCCAGCGCTGTTCGTAGAAACAAAGACGCACAACCAACAAATAAAACCAACCTAACTAACTAGTCTACTTTAGTTCCTACCAAAGTTTAACATTCATAGTTTTAATTATTACCATTTTAAACTTCTACAACCAAATAGTAGCAAGATTAGCGACAACAGAACCACTTTTATTCGTTAGAACACAGATGTAGACCATGGATACCTAAGTTACAGAGAGGTAGTGAACATCAGTGAAACACCCCACCTCTATTAAAGTCACTCACAAAGGGAATGCCTTAACTTTGGTGGAGGTTTATAAGTAAAAGCCACAGATGAACTCAAGACAGATATAAATACACATATTTTAAACAGCGAAAACCAAACAAACTTTTATTTCATCAATACGTGTATCAAACAAAGATTTCCATAATTGTCTCAAAATACTTTCAACATTACAACCTCATAACTGCCTTGATTATTAAAGAAGCATGAAAACATAAATAAAGTGACAAAAATCCCCATAGTGATATCCAAAGCCATTATCCGAGCAAGAAAGATCCAAATCATACATCTACGTTCTTGGTGCTTGTAAAGAGCCTGACTGAGTTGAGCTGTTTCCTCCCTATGGACCTGGGGGGGGAACAAAAGAAAAGAAGACGAAAAGAAAATAGGGTCAGACATAAAGCCTGAGTAAATTTAGTAACTCTTCAATATGTGAATAAGAAAAGGGTATGATGGATGTAAACTAAAAATAGGAAAGTGTCACAAGCTAAGGAAGTGTCGAATGTACTATCACACCCATACTATATCTCTGCACCTATTTGAATTCATTATAACTGGCACCCCATGGTGAGGGTGAAGTGATCCCCATTCTTATTAAAGATCGGCTCCTACTCGCGTTAACATGTGTCATACGCCCCCCAAGAATTGTAGATACCTATGCTGGTCCCACCATGGGGTGTATCAAGACCCATGGTGGCGGCCCCGACACAAAACTAGAAGACATAGGTTATACTACTGGTGTCCCCAGTGCCCTGGTTGTCACCTCCGGAGTGTGTGCACGCCCGCACCCCGTTAGACCTGCACTGTGCACCCACCGCCGTCGTTTGACCGCTTACAATCAGCCCAGTAATCGTGCCCCACCCTGCCTAGTTTCAGGGTACCGTTGATACCTAACTTTGGGTTACTACTGAAACGGGTCCCTCGTTACCAGGATTTCCTAGTCAAACATGTTAAGTGGTTAAGTGTCTGTATTTACCTAACCCTACCCATCAATTCTTGTTAACATGTTGAATTTGGTTAAGTGTTATAGTTGACTTAACCCTACCATCTGTCCTTAGCCTCTTAGGAGCACCAGACCACTCACATTAGACAGGTATTGCTATGGTTACTGGATGTGCCGGTCGGTTCCGAGCAGGTTTACACCGTAGCTCAGTCTAACCTCGGGTCCTTATTGGGCTCAATGCTTAACCATCCACATTGGATAGGTATTGTTGTGACTACTGGACAGCCGGGCGGGTCCGAGCAGGTTTACATCACAACTCAATCCAACCTCGGGTTAAGCATATCGTGTTTTCTAAATTTACATATTTTATTACTTTTCAACTATATGTAAATGTCATATCTTTTATTTTTGGGTATTTCAATTCATACCGCTTATGTGTCATAATCATTGGCATGTGCCAAACATGCCAACATATATTTTCATATTTTACACCCAACGTTATTACCTCCATTTGTTCGCAACGTTATAACATGTGTTGGGCTTGTCACAATTCAGCCCAACTTTATAGATGTGAGGAAAAGGGGAAATCATGAACATGTAATACATAAAGGTGTGTGGCGCATGAACTTGCAATTTGGCGATTCAACTAACATATAACATGGGTCATGTGAACTTGTATTCGAATCAAAGTATGACTAAGTAAGTGACATATGAAATGGCATAGTTTAGGCAAGTACAAATTTGTGTTTAAACAGGTATAACTTGGCATAATATCGACCACAAAACTAGCATGTTATATATTCACAAAAATGTACAATTTTTACATCTAATCATATAGCCTATTTCAACATGAACTTGCATAGTTTATGAAACCCAAACGATGTTTGACATAGAACCAATTATATTTTGCAAATAAACATGAACTTGCATAGTTTATGAAACATAGATCCAATTATACTTGCCAATAAACATAAGAATGATATCATGGGTTTTGGGTCATGTAGGCATAGAAGGTCTATAACATGTTTTACATAAATTCTAATTTAGACTAAGGGAATATACATAGTCCATGCCATCGACATATACAAAAAGGGACCAATTTATAGTTTTTGCCACAAGCTTGCAAGTGCCATTGTTTTTCATATACAATTGTTCAATAGGCTTGCATCAATTAATTTATGCCACAAACATCAATACACAAGTCATGATAGAACCATCGCAATACACAAAATTTATACGATATAACAACACGATTCTATTTTCATTTACATCGAATCACATCACAGTTTTTATTCATATTTTGAAAGGTCACTATACTTACAACGTGTGATGAATTCTTGTTTTCTGATTTCTGTTATTCTGATTTGGAGATGCTCTCCTTTGGGTAGCAAAGTTGCGTTGAATGATTTGATTAAGCTTTGATCTTCTTTTAATTTGATTCGTCTCTTAGGCTTGTTGGCTTGTCTCTAGGCTTTCTAATTGACGGCCATTCCTAGTTCCTCTCCAGCAGCATGACGACTTTTGTATTCTATTATTTGTGTGAATTTAGGGTTAGACTTGAGTTGTATTTATAGAATTTTAAATTGTTTTGAGCCGTCGATGAAGCTAGGGTGAATCCAGACCATCCATCTCAAGAGAGGCCAATAAGAAAGAGACATGTAAGCCCTAGTGACTCAGCCAAGCATCATAATTCGACCAGACCCTGACCAGGCCAGCCAGGGCCTGACCAGCAGGTCTTTCTGACCTGTGGGCACTTGGCAGGTGCGCCAGGCCAAAATTGTACTGGCGCACTTCCCAAGTGCGCCAGTTCAACTTTGTTCTGGCGCACTTCACAAGTGCGCCAGTGCATTCTGACCCGTTTTCCGGTTTTTCTACCCAACTTCGTTCGTCCATATCTTCTTCATACGATATCCGTTTTACACAAACTTGAACTCTATCTCGAGCAGAATTTCGAGACGAACGCAATGGCTTAACCCATTTCCCTTGATTTCATCATTTATAATTAATTTTACTTTAATTCGTGAAGCTTAACGTTATAGAATTCACGGGGTGTTACAATCAGCATCAGTAAATAGCGAATGCTTTGGCTTAAGGTTCACTACCATCTCAAACAAGAACAGGTACGTAAGCAAGCATGTTACACCCTACATACAACATTACATGGACAACAAACAACAAAGAAACTCATTCTCCAACAATACCCACTAGAGCATACAAATTGATGATTAGAAAATGACAAGTACAGAAGACAGCCAAAACGATGGAAATAGTAGCCAACCAAACCGCAACTAATGATACTCAGTATAAACTGAAGTTGCAGACTTGAAATAGATCAAATCGTAAGGTAATCTTACCTTGTTGCGCTGATGGTCATGCGGAGAGCCGGTGGACGTTGCGGCAGTGGCTACGATTCCGGAGAGATGGTGCCTTAGGCGATTGAACGCCGGAGCGACTTCAAAAATAACTGCGGTACTTAAGGCGATGTTGATGAAAAGGAAATGACTTCGACCCTGGTTGTCGATTTTAGTGGAAGGAAACCTGGGCAAGGGTAAGGTTCCGATTGGCCAAAGGAGGCTGACCGGATTTGAAGATTTGGGGAAATCGATTTAAGGAGTTGAACTCGGGGAAGAATAAAAACTAAACGGCTGATTTGAGGACAACCATGGATTCGAAATTCATGGTGGAGAAGGAGCTCGTGGGAGCTATCATCATTCAATTTGAGGAGGACGTAAATTTTGATTTGGGGGGAAAATTGGATTACATGAAGGACTGATGAGAGAAGGAAATGAAAGGACAGATGCGCAAAGGAGAAAAGTTATCTCACGTGAATTACACTGGAGCTCAATTTTCACCGCTCCAACCTAAATTTTGTGCTCTCCCGTATGGCATGCCGCCAATTTTTTACAGACCTTATACTGAATCTTCATACATGTTACAAATTAGAAATAATAAGTGAAAATTTATAAAAAAATAATATGAATTTATAAAAAAAATTCTTCATTAGAATATTTAATATTACTTCTTAATTTTTATTAATTATTACTTCTTCTGAGTTATAATTGAATATTAACCGACAAAAAATAAGTTTAAACAACTTTCTAATTTAACTATTAATTATCAGAAAATAATTAGTATATATTAGTTATTACAACAGACAACAAATAAAAGTTGTGATATATATGTTTATTACAACAGTAAGTTTTTCACGGTTGTAAAAAACATTTATTACAACAGTGCGTTTTGCACAGTTGTAAAAAAGCATTTATTACAACTGTGCTTTTTGCACAGATGTAAAATTAAAGTTGTAATATGTTGTTTTTGTTGTAGTGTCAATAGTAACGTTCTCGAGTTAAACGATATTCAAATCATATAAAATTCCTTTTTATATTTATTAAATAAACGTTATCGTGTATAAACGATTTCCATAACGACTATTTTAAAATTTGATTTGGACATAACTTGCAATCTACAAGACGAAATCTCCATTTTCCTCTTCCATTAGAAAATTATAATCTAATAGATTCACACATTTTTTGTTTTATAGAATTCTGACTTATAAAAGATTCTGTATATTCAATTGAAGTTCAAAACTCAATATTACGAACTACCTCGACGCTACGAGTTCGTTTTAAATTAAATATAAATATAAACGTTCAATCGGTGTTAAATAAACGAATTCAATATATAATTCCATTAATATTTCAAATATAATATTTAAAAACATTTTAAATATTCAGATTCAAATAGCTGAAAAATCTGGGTCGTTACATCAACACACTTTATCAAATTATTTTTCAAATTGTTAAGTCATTGATGTCAAACATCGTTGTTGGGTTTCTCTGAAGCTGCGAAAAAATAGGCACTTCCAGTCTTTCCATATCCCTTTGATTTGGTAACTATCCGAACATAGATCATAGTGATTTCATCAAATCATTATACTGAACCATTAAAGTAGATGAAATTTATTATACGTAACATAAAAAATTTATCATGTTGGAATTTAGGTCATTCAATCAATGAAATTTTAGAACAAGTTTCTAGATCATAGTGATTTCATCAAATCATTATACTGAACAATTAAAGTAGATGAAATTTATTAGACGTAAGATAAAAAGTTTATCATGTTGGAATTTAGGTCATTCAATCAATGAAAAATTAGAACAAGTTTCCTAGAAATAGAAACCAAACAATATTACAAAGAATTACTCCTGTACTGTAACTAATAATAAAGATGAAAATGTCACAACATCAAGGTAGCGACTTACTTTCCAACATTTTTGGATCACATCACGAACAAAGTCCATAAAAGCAAACAAAAACCATCCAATCTCAAACAATCGAGGACACTATCAAAAAAATGTACGAACTAAAATAACGACTTATACCTTAAAATGATTGATAATCATGTCGATCGAATAGATGAGCAAAACCATAGACGATTTGATGAAATCATTCCGAGCTAGGTCCAAATAGCTACCAAAACAGAGGGGGTATGAAAAAACTAGAAGCCGTCACTTTTTCTCGGTTTTAGAGAAACCCAACAACGACATTTGATATCAACAGTTTAGTTGTTTGAGGAATAGTTTGACAAAGTGTATTGTGATAAGATTAAGAACTGTTAGAATTGTGGCATGAAAATAGACCTGTCAAAATATGACCCTACCCATTTTACCCTAATTACAACCCTGTTGGGTCAACCCATTTATATTTTTTTATTAAATGGATCATAAAAGGGTTGACCCATTTTTAAAAGGGTTACAAATGGGTAACCCACTTACCCATGTAACTCTGCATACGAAGTCGCAATTTTTTTTGTAATATTAAAAATTGGGGAAAATTCCACATTTTCCAATATTAAAATTTCGGGAAAATAAAAGAACTATTTCTAATAAAAGGCCAAAATTATGGTATTAAAAGTAATAAAAGAATTATTCGAAAATAATAATTTTTAAAGTTAAAAAGGCCAAGACTACGAAATTACCCTTCATTTTGAAAAAAATGAAAAAATTTCAAAAACTCCAGAAAATTAGAAAATGAAAAGTTAAAAAGAATTATTTTAAAATAACGATTTTAAAGCTAAAAATGCTAAAATTACGAAAATGCCCTTCAATTGGAAAAAGTGAAAAAATTTCAGAAAATCCAGAAAGTTAAGAAAAGAAAAGTTAAAAAGAATTATTTTAAAATAACGATTTTTAAAGCTAAAAATGCTAAAATTACGAATATGCTCTTCATATTGGAAAAAGAGAAAAAAAATGAAAAAATTCTAGAAAATTATGAAATGAAATGTAAAAAAAGAATTATTTTAAAATAACGATTTTTAAAGCTAAAAATGCTAAAATTACGAAAAATGGCCTTCATATTGGAAAAAGTGAAAAAAAATGAAGAAAATCCAGAAAATTACGAAATGAAAAGTAAAAAAAGAATTATTCGAAAATTACGATTTATAAAGCTAAGTATGTCAAAATTACGAAAATGCCTTACATGTTAAAAAAAGTTAAACCAATAATAAATTTAAAAAAATCCAGAAAATTATGAAAAAATAATAAATTTTTATACTTTTCATTTCGTAATTTTCTGAATTTTTTTTCACTTTTTCCAAAATAAAGGGCATTTTTGTAATTTTAGCTTTTTTAACTTTAAAAATCATTATTTTGAAATAATTCTTTTTTACTTTTCATTTCATAATTTTCTGGATTTTATGAAATTTTTTCATTTTTTTCACTTTTTCCAGTATGAAGGGCATTTTCGTAATTGTAGCATTTTTAGCTTTAAAAATAATTGTTTTTTATTTTTCATTTCGTAATTTTCTAGATTTTCTGAATTTTTTTCATTTTTTTCCAATATGAAGGATATTTTCGTAATCTTTGCATTTTTAGCTTTAAAAATCGTTATTTTAAAATAATTCTTTTTTAACTTTTCATTTCGTAATTTTCTGGATTTTCTGAAATTTTTTCACTTTTTCCAATATGAAGGACATTTTCGTAATTTTAGCTTTTTTAGCTTTAAAAATCGTTATTTTAAAATAATTCTTTTTTAACTTTTCATTTTGTAATTTTCTGGATTTTTTTTATTTTTTCCAATATGAAGGGCATTTACGTAATTTTAGCATTTTTAGCTTTAAAAATCGTTATTTTAAAATAATTCTTTTTTAACTTTTCATTTTGTAATTTTCTGGATTTTTTGATTTTTTTTGATTTTTTTCAATATGAAGGGCATTTTTGTAATTTTGGTCCTTTTAGTTTTAAAAATCATTATTTTCGAATAATTCATTTCATAATTTTCTGGATTTTTTGAAATATTTTCTCTTTTTCCAAAATAAATGATATTTTTGTAATTTTGATATTTTTAGATTTAAAAATCGTTATTTTAAAGTAATATTTTTTATTGTGTGGGTTAAATGAGTAACCCACATAATATGTAGGTTGGGTCAGGTAAAACGTTTTTCTAAAATGGTCAAAATAGAAGCATTGCAAAAGGGTTGGGTCAAATTTTGCTTGACCCTTATACGACCCTAAATGACCCATTTGACATCCCTACATGAAAATACATGTGTCATTACCCGTTCAGTTTCAAAGGGAGAAAGGAGAAAGGCTTCAAAGCAAACTCAATAATGTCTTTTGTGTGTGTGTATATCTATCTATACACATACATATATATATATATATACATATATATATATATATATATATATATATATATATATATATATATATAGGTATACACACTAGAATTTTAAGTTTCTTTAATCCCTTTGTTTCTCCACGGCGAAAAAAAAAAAAAAAAATCCTTAGCCAGGAAGGAAGACCTGGCCTACCGGAACCTTTATTAATATCGTACGTCCATCGGTGTTACCCTGAACAGCTCAATGTACGTATATCTGAAAACCATAACAATTCAATTCCAGCTCATCGCCAACAAACATGTGTCCTTCCTCCTTTTTATTCTCTTTATTCCACCTACCCTTGTCTTACTTTTCTTAATTTTAATTAAAATTTGTAAAATTAAAAATCAAGAAATAATTGCTAAAATCTTTCGTCTATCCCTCGCGGATCCCAAGCCAATCGTTCTGCTGATTTTTCAGCCGTACCGGGGCGCTTGTCTTAAGGTTTGTCGATATTGGATCTGTGCGATCTGCAGCTTTCTGCATTTCTTTTGGCTGTTTACCGATTGCTTAGCGTCCTGAATCTCACTTTTCAGAATTTGCGTAAATTTTGCATACCATAGCGTTATAGCTCTCGTTTTGGGTGTTAAGATTCCTAGAACTGTTTATTCAATCATTTTCTTGTTTACTGTTTAGATCTGCGTCGGAATTATCTGCATCTGATTAGTTTTCTAATGACAGAGCATGGAACATGTTGCTAAACACCTGATCTTTTGATTGCCTCTTGTTCAAATTTGATGAGCAGAATAAATAACTAGTTGAATGTTGCTTTTATTGATTGTGCTTGTTTAATAGGAAAACAAAGCTGAGTTTTATGTTATTGAATGGAAATGCTTAGTTCCAAGTTTTTTTAATGGTAAACACAGCTTTCATCGAATGTGGTTTATATTAATTGGTAATGCTAGCATTAAAGTTGTTCCTAAATACTGACAAACTTATTGCAGATTCAGTTCATCTGTTTGTATTTCAGCTCATTCACTCTAATAGTATATAGTATTTTTTTTCCTTGTAGTTGTAGGAAAGAATTTGAAGTTGAAACTGCTCTATAGATTCGAAGATAATGCATTAGATTTCTAGAACTGTTTATTATTTCATTTTCTTGTTTACTGTTTAGATCCACGGTAAAATTATCTGCTTCTGATTGGTTTTATAATGACCAACTGTGAAACATGTTGTTAAACACCTGATCTTTTGATTGCCTATTGTCCTAATTTGATTAGCAAGTTAAATAGCTAGTTATGAAATGTTGCTCTTGTTGTTTATGCTTGCCTAATAGGAGAATAAAGCTGAAGTTTGTATGTTATTGAACAAAAACGCTGATAGTACAAAAAAATTCTACTGTGGATGCAGCTTTTCATCTAGTGTACTTTATGAATTGTAATGGTAGTATTGAAGTTGTTTCTAAATAATGACAAACTTATTGCAGATGCAGTTCAGTATTGTCAATTTGTTTGGATGTTAGCTCATTCATTCTATTTTTTTTCCTTATAGGAAATAAATTGAGGTAGAAACTGCTCCATACTCAAAGATAATCATGAAGAAGGCATTTGATCAAACTGTTCGTGACCTGTAAGAGTTTAAAATGTTATGTCATTTCATCAGGTATAACGGTTTAAGTGATTGTAACTTCAACTATTGGATTTCAATTATCATTTACAGCAAAAGAGAGGTGAACAAAAAAGTTTTGAAGGTGCCTGGAATAGAGCAGAAGGTGAATGATGCAATATCAAACGGTTCACATATTTTTATTACTGTTTACAAACGGTTAACTTGTTATTATATATTCAGATTCTTGATGCTACAAGCAATGAGCCTTGGGGACCTCATGGATCCCTTCTTGCTGATATTGCAAATGCTTCTCGTAATCAGTAAGCTCACAGACATTAGTGTTAATTGAACTATCCTACAACACATATATGAAGACCAAAATAACTCTATCTTATTCATTAATATGAATATGTACTTAATAATGCAGTCAGGAGTATCAAATAATAATGCATGTGATTTGGAAGAGGCTAAATGATATAGGCAAAAATTGGCGACATGTTTACAAGGTTTATACTGAAATCTAAGCTAATCATATCCTGTATCATTCTGTACTAATGCGGCAGTAATGTATTCTATTTGCAACGTTGCTTCAGGCTTTAACTGTTTTGGAATACCTCGTTGGTCATGGTACAGAACGTGTCATTGATGACATCAGAGAACATGCCTACCAGATATCAGTAATATTTCCAAACTTCTGTTTATCAATATTCTTATCTTTGAACTGCCTTTGTCTTCATGGTTCTTACCATATTTGTTGATTCTTATATCCAAATGCCAGACATTGTCCGACTTCCAGTATATAGATTCTAGTGGAAGAGATCAAGGGAACAATGTTAGAAGGAAGTCCCAGAGTCTTGTTGCATTAGTAAATGACAAAGAAAAAGTAAAAGAGGTCAGAGAGAAAGCCATGCTCAACAAGAATAAGTAAGTAATTTGCATCCATAGCATCGTACGGTTTCATTATGGTTCAATTGCAGACCAGCCAATTTTTGCTCCTTTATTTGAAGGAAGAAAAGCCCTGCTACAACAATACCAATTTATTTTATTAATCCAGAAGAGCTAGTTTTCTGTAGAACAGTAAATTTCATCATTTAGATTATCTTTAGAAAAATATAAGATTGGTTCAAATATTCATAACGCACTAAAAGTGTGACTTGATATAAAGCGTTGGTATGAATCGCTACTTTAATGGGTTTAGAAATATCAGAATGATTTCAGTTTTCTGGCGATAGTGTAAAGGAAAAAATATAACCTATTCACTACGGTTTTTGCTCCTTCGAGAGCAGATGGAAATTAGCCCTCATCTTGAGCCTTGTTGCTGGCAAGGTTCCTGATCTTTTTTTATAGTTGATTACGAGTTGCATTTTTTTGCTACTGGTAAATTGCATGCATGAAGTGTGTTCATATGCACATGATGCAAAAAATATGATGAAATAGAAAAAAAATAGGACATTAGTGTAACCTCGATTTGGAGCGATGAACTAAGTAGAATTACCACGAAGCAAGATTCAAAGAATGAAGTATAAGATAATTTTTATGAGCAGTGTGAAGATCTCTAGGACATTTTTTTCCAGCATTTAATGAGCGAGCATTTCCATGTCTACGTCCCAGAAATGAAGTGCAAGATTGCTTCTTGAACTGTGTAAACGCTCCTTCAACTTGTTTTCAGCGTCTTAACAAGCTCGTATGTTCGTGTCTCCACAGGTATCGTAGTACGTTCTCAGCAAGTGGCAGGGGTGAAGGAGGTTATGGTGGCCGCTACGATGATGATCGATACGAAGGTCAATACAGAGATGGTTATGAAAGCCGCTATAAAGATGATGATAGGAATGCATATGGGAGAGAAAGAGACTGGGGCTCTAAAGACGACGAAAGATATGGAAGAGGCAGCAGTCCGTATAATAGAGATGGCAATTCATATGGTAGAGATTCTGATGATCAATATGGAAGAGATGGCTATAGAGATGATGACTACAGAGGAAGTCGTGGCAACGATGATTCCTTTGGCCCAAGGAACAGGAGTTTTGATAGAGACCGAGATCGTTTCTCTGAAGAGGATGACCGCTATTCATCACGGTATAAGTCACTCCATTTTAAGCTTTTTATGCCTACGAAACAATATTTATAGTTATTAGTTTCAAGGTATAAATGCATTCATTCTGAACGTCATATGTCTGCTATTTTGTTTATTCATTTCAAGGTATCTGTACATCCTCTGTTCTTTTACATGCAGTGTCCTTTCTTTTCCGGTTGATTATATTTAATTTCATATCATTTTTATTGTGCCTGTACCTATTGAGCTTTTGTACATGCGAAAACAAGTTGTGATGGACAATAGGGTATTACCTAAGTACTTGGTAGATGGTAGTAGCAGCAGCAAATATGGCTTACTTTTTATTTGATCCTTTGATAATTTTCTCTTCTGAACTTCCTCTTAGACCATCCATTTACTCTTTGTTACAGAAACAGTGCTGGTCGACTTGATGAATCTTCTCAGGAGGGAAGGTGAATGACGTTTTTTGAACTATAACAAACTATTTAATTCTTCAATTATCTCATTTTCATGTCATGTAATATGTCTTATTCCATTTATTGATTGCTAATCATGCATTCAGATCTTTTGATCACAAGCTTTCCGAGCAAAGTCCTACTCCAAGCTATGAAGAATCAGTGAAAAACTCCCATGACCAAGTTCGGAATGGAAGGTGATCTTTCTCATATTTGTTGATGTTTCTTTTTGTGGTACACACGTTCATATCTAATAAAGACAAATTTATACAGTAACGGGAATCTGGTTTCATCTACAAAAGCATACTCTCCACCTTTAGATAAATCAAGCCCTCCTACTAGCACAACTCAATATAATAATCAATCTGCAACTGCCAAACATAATTCAAATCCAAACAAAGAGAGCGATCAATTTGACGAGTTTGACCCTCGTGGTTCTGCTCCAGGTATCGATATTATAGAGCCTGATCTTCTTGTTTTATTCATTATTACCCAGCTGAGTTAAGCTGTGTGTCTGCATATTCTATTTTGTTTATTAAATTTGGCCCGATACTCTGCCAAAGATGTCATAATTAACTTTGAACCATGTATGTTTTTATAATTTTAGTTAGCCTTTCTGTTTGTAAGGGAAAAAAACATACACAATATAATCTTCAACCTTACGTGCATCTTATCCAGACAACTTTCATATATCTTTCCACCGGAAAAATGCATACAGTGAAATGTGCAACCGTCACATGTTATCCAGAAGACTAGTTCATTATTGCTTTATAATATCAAACCTTCTCTTTGCCGTCTTGCATATGTGCATTGGCACGATTGTGACATACAACAAACAGTAGATATTTTCCCTGTTGTTGTAATATCAATGGCGAGATTAGAAAATGATAAAAATTCATGCTCGTGCAATCCTGCAATTATTGGGATATTTTTCTTTCAAAATCATGTAAAAGAATGATCTTAGGAGTCATACTTTGACCAATATGAGTCAACACATTATGATGTAAGCTACCAGATGATTGATCAGAGTTATCATCATTATCCTATTTAAGCTTCTGGTCCAAATTGTTCTATGCTCCCGCCTTCGTTTGACAAATTGTTTGAATCCATATGTTGATATGCATGTTAAGCTTGTACTGTAAAGTATTTGTATGGCCATTTCAAATATTGGTGCATCATTTGAAAAGCTAATGATTAAAAGAGATATGTATATAAGGTTAAATTATTTTTATTAGCACATATTTGAAAATTACCCTTTTAGGTGGCTAATACCTTCTTAAGCGGCCAATGTAACTTATGGTTAATTTTTGGTTTGAGTAATATGAAAAAATAGGGGAAACTATGAGTTTACTACGGCCATTTTAATAGAAGTTGAATGTTATCAAAATATGGAGTTAAAAATGAGGGATTTGTGCTAAATTTGCGAGCAAGATAGAACATTTGAGTATTGAAGATTTTAAAAACATAAGGCACTGATATGCAGCATAATGTTGCATGTTACCATACACTTAGATGTGGAGCTCAAAGATAAAAAGCTTAGGTGGGGCCTTTCTTTGAGAATAATATAATTTGCAGCTACAAAAATATTCAGCGTGTGTATTTGACATGACATGGCAATTGTTTATGAAAACATAGCCAATAATTCTTCAGTTAACAAGGTAGAAGTGCAAGTTAAGAGCTGTACCTTTGTGATAAAACGTCACAGAGCCTCCTTAAACAATGATTTCCAATTAGAAATACAACTTGAGCTTCAATTGCATTACTGTTCAATCATATCTCACCCACTTGAATATACCATATTTGCTTAATCCCACTATGTACAAGTAAATCAATACCTTCAATGTTATCTTGGTATCCATCAAAAGAATTATAGAAGTCCGATTCAAAATTTGTTATTGAAAAGTAGACCGATATTTTCAAAGTTATCCTGGTATCCATCAAAAGTGTTGTAGAAGTCAGATTTTATTATTGAAAAGTAAGCTAGAAAAGTATATTTAAGAGTGGAAGAAAGAAAGATTAAAAAAGTGCTTAATGATAGAGTGAAGTTTGACGATTAATATACATTAGACCTTACTTATGACGCGAGGAGTTGGACATCTGCGAACAGTGGTGATGAACACAGTTGTAAGTGTATGTCCAACTCGACAGAGGATTATGTCTAATATAAGCCGTGTTTGACGTGACTATCACAATGATCAAGATGTTCTCAAATGCATACGAAATATAGTCAGTTATGCCATATTGTATGAGTTTATGGCGTGCTCTCAGATGTTTTTGCTGCATGATTCTTCATGTCAAACGTGTTTCACGGTTAATGTAAGCAAGCTTATATCAGTTGAACATAAACTTATGTTTATGGTCAAAAATGCATATTCCACATTCAGTTTGGATGTGAATTGAGCTATTATGCCAGACGTAAGTTTAAACTTACATTTGACGAGAGAATATTTAGACATCGGCTTTTCATTTCTACGAACTCTTACCAGCTTACTCATTTTTTCATTCCCAAGTCTTTAACTGGGTAACTCTGTCTTCCTCCTTAAATTCCTCAACTTGCCGTATATTATTTGGATGGATTAGCGAAAATGAAAAATTATCTGACTAAAACATTGTTAAGAATCAACTTTAATCAAATTATTCTGGCATTGGCTCCCTGAGCCGCTAGTTCCATAATTTGTCTATGTATACCCTAATCCATTTGCGTCAGTCAAATCTGTTGATATGGTGGAAGTTGAAAGACGCTGTAATTTAGTTCACTGCAGTTTCTATTAACGCTACTGCATTAATATGGGTTTGGTTGTAAATAATGCCATTTTTTGGTCAAATAATTAATCTATCTGTACATGCATTGGACATGATATTGTGTATTATCTACCTACATGCACACCATGTACTAATGGATTTTTGTTCATCTATCGGCCAGTTGCTCCAGCTCCATCACATGCTGGTGGTCCAGAAATTGACCTATTTAGCAACCAATCTGCATTGGATTCCATAAACTCGTTGGCTCTTGTACCAACGGGTCTTGATACCGCTTCTGAAACTGATGCTGTAACTCAGTCAAGTGATAAAGTAGGCTTTGTGCCCTTGTCATCTGCAGCCACTGCATTTAACCAGGTAAGCGATATAATTTGATATTTTAGTGCTAGGATTATTCAGGCAAAGTTATATTTTATGAAGACGATCTTGACTGTTAGAGAAAGGATGTTTGCAAACTTTGGTTTCAAATTATGTAAATTTTAAAAATGTATTACGTAATGGGTTTATGATTGTATACATAGACTCAAATTCATGTGTTTTATATATGGACTGGAAGGTATGTGTGTAAAGCTGTGTAAGGTTCTGCTATTATTTCAGCCCAACCTGTCGTATTATTTTATATTTCAATCCAACAAATTTAAAGCATCAATAACTTAATGAAAACATGAGGGGAATATCAAAGAAAGAAAGAAAAAAGTGCTTTTGATTTACTATTATTAAGTAAATCAACTGCACTAAATTTATGACGATTATAAAATTTATTATTAAATTAATATTTTGTATTGATCACGTAGCTTTGAATATATATATATATATATATATATATATATATATATATATACACACACACACATATATATATATATATATATATATATATATGTATGCACGTATATACACACATGTATGTATGTATGCACACACACTTACATACACACACACATACACACACACACATGCACGCACGCACGCACACACGCTCAAGTTACAAATAGCTCCCTTAGCACCATTTGTAGCCTGTTGATATCAGCCATACGTTTATATTTATATTTTTGGTTCATGTGACAAGAGAGGAAAAACAAATATGAAATAAAAACTTGTTGCTGATCTCAGGGGGCTACGAAATGACCACAGATAAAGGGGACTACTGATCCTATATATATAATACGCTGCTGACGTGTGTATTATAAACTAATGATTAAGAAAGGTTGAGTCAAAATTAAGTAGATATGATAATATTACCAATATGCACATGCTGACCGTAGCGGTCGACCTGTGATGGAGGCGGTTGACAACCCAGTTGAGGGTAGCTAGGTTTAACTTCTGTTTTAAGGGTCCTGATTCGTCCCTTTTCGATGCGATTTCTTCCTACGGTTCATGTTTGTTTCTATACATGTAAATAGAACCCTACCCCATCGCTTTATGCTTATAAATTATTTGGGAATAATAACGAAGCATTGCAATTTCTTCCTTTCGTTAGCTTCAGAATTTCTATTAGGATTCAGACTTTAAGTTAGAATTTATCTTCTCTAATCTATTTTTTTAGATTTATTTCTTCTTCCCCTGTTCTCTGAATTTAAATTAAATTACATACATACATACATGTGTGTGTGTGTGTGTGTAATTATATATGCTGATTTATAATTTTGAATAACGTAGAAATATGAACTGTAAGTAAGTTTGCATAGAAAATCTTGTTCATAATATTATCATAGTATATACATACAATCATACAAACTTAATATTACCATCAAGATCTTCTATGAATATACGACGTTGGAAATTACTCGCATACTTTTAGTACCGAAATCTTAACAGTACAAGAATAGACCTGCATTTAAGATCCATCTTATATACACTCAACCTGTACTTGATCGGTGCAGATTTTGTTGGTATAGGTAATATGAACCAACAAGATGGACATGCCAAATTACCTTCTTCCCTAGAAGTAGATGGTATGTCTTAGGAGCGATCCAAACATTTTGAATATTAATTAAAAAATAATACAAGATTTCAATTAAAGATCAACATAATTAATGGAGTGCATTGCTATATAATTGTAGTAGTTTATGAGAATTCAAAAACCATAAAGAAAATGAAGCAAAGAAAAAGATGCAGGGATCAAAAATAGATGGATATAAATAAGTTTAGCAATCAAATACATGCATCATCTCAAGTACATGCACATTACTTTTGTTTCCCTTCTATCCATCAGCCGATTATATTTATTGATTCGTTATTTAAAGTATATATATTACTATTAACTAAGATTGTTTTAAATTATACTATTGCTGTATGCACACCCACACTAATGTGTAGTTTGTGCACTGCACAAAGTACTGTAATAAATCAACAGTGTCAAACATCTAAATGTTTTTTTTAAGGATTTCACAGAACTATACATTTTTGTGTGATTTTTTTTTTTTTTTTTTTTTTGAGATAAACAGGATATGCTCACACACAAGTATAGCTTGAATAGTTGTTAAGTAACTAATGAAATTTATTTAATTATCTTTATCTAGCTTGTTAAGGTGGTGCCTGATGCAACGGTAAGGTTACCCGGCTGGTAAGCTAGAGTGTGCAGGTTCGAGTCCCGGTCTCTTCACATATGTGAGGGAAAGGCTGTGTGCACTAATCGACCACCCCCGAAGCCCAGAAAGCCATGAGAATAGTACCAGGACGGGAGACTGACCTGGGAAGTCCTCTTGCGCTTGAATACGGGAGCCTTTGGCACTGGGTATCCACATCTTTATCTAGCTTGTTGAAATAAAAATTTATTTGGATATGAGTACGGGAGCCTTTGGCACTGGGTATCCACCTTTAACTTTTTCATCAAGTGTTTTATGTATTACAAACACCAGATAAATGATGCATGGACTGGAACTTGAAAATAACAATGGTGTTTTAAAAACAGTGGGTGCGAAGTTGATTAGCATGGAGAAAACAAACTTAAATCAAAATTCTGATAACTATATTAAAAGAGGTGGATATGAATTCTTAAGATGTGGAGAATTTAATAAGGTTGTATTGATAATAATTGGAAAAGTGAGAGTTTTAAAAGGCGATGATTCAAAATTAAATAAGGTAGCATGTGTGTACACCCTTTGAAGCAGTATCCTAAATCTTGCTAACCGAACCGCTGGTAAAGGGAAATTAAATATGGACATTGAAGTGAAATCTGGACAAATCTAATATGCTGCTAAGAACTACAATTAAAGCGCACTTATAGTGCTTCACACACAGCCAATTTAGGGAAATAAACTTCTTGCCTGTGGTTGGAAATAGAGACACTAGTGTAGATTTTTTTTTTTTTTCTTCTTCATTAGTTGATGATAATCCTGTAAGAACCAATGTCAAAACATTTCACTGCAGTACGAACTGTAAGTATCAAGTATGTATGCTAAGTTAGGTTGGTAAGTAGAATATAAAACACAGGTGATGGCAGTAAAAGTAATAAGCACTAGTTTGATGACAGCGTGCTTTACTGTAATACTTTAATTTGGTATTCGATTTGCAAAAAACTCCATTTGTTGCTGCCAATGTCTTCAGTTTAGTATTCATTTTGGTATTTATCGAGGCGTCGATTTTGTTTTGTTTGATAGATAACACTTGATCATTTTTGCAATCGATTATAATATGTTACTATTCACACTCCACTCTCCACTTTCGGCCACCACAGCCGTTCGATCATTCATCGCCGAACGTTTTTTCTCTGGAAAGATGCACTGTACGGCGGCTGTTAACGGCCAACGAACATGAACGGCGGTTTGTTCACCGCTGAACAATGTTTCATGGTGGCTGGAAGCGGATTTCGGGTTGCGAATAGTCGGACACTAATTATATTAAGTTGTGTTCGTTTGATAATCTAAAATGATCTTTATACACATGATTAAATGGTTGACATGGAAAAAAAAAAAAAAATTCGGCGGCTACCGCCCTCGAACCCCCGAACCAAATCTTGCCCCCTCCAGGTATAATTCCTGGCTCCGCCACTGCCTGTCAACGGATGTTGTCGGATCCGGATAGTGCTATACCCGCATTCAAAATCAATTTCGGATATCCGTATCCACGGATATCGGATATTATCCGATCTGCTAACGTCGACATATCAAAGAAGATAATGGAAATTTTACATAAATTTTTTTCAATTCAATTGATTATTAACGCCCTAAAATAAATAAATATAATGATAATTAGTTTTAAGCAATTAACGTGCGTTTAGTGCGTTCCAACTTAATAAAATAATAAATATCTTTTATTGTATTAAAATACACATGGTTTAAACTATAATCTTGAAAAAACAGATGGATAATTTTCGGATGTGTACATGTCCATATCTGCATCCGTATTCTCGGGATATCAGATATTTATCCGTTTTTCAGATATGGATGTTGATGAATTTCAGATTTTTGGGTATCCATTGACAACCCTATTTTAAAGATGCCAGCTCCAGCCTTTTGTGTTTCCTCAAACAGTTTATCTTGATTTCCATTTGCCATGAATTTGAACACAATCTTGATACAATACCACTTAACGGCTTTATTGAATATACATCATTGGGACTCGGACACCAAAAGTCATGGAAAATATATATTACAGTGAACAAAAACGAGTCATAACCTTTTTTTGGTACAGCCACCAGAGGATCCTTTTGGAGACGGACCATTTAAAGCAACTACAACAGAAGGTAATTTCAATGCTCCAGCTACTTCAGTTCAGACTTCCCAACCTCCAGCTGCAGCAGCACCTGCGGTTGATTTTGGGGACACATTAGGTGGTCTCACCTATTCTCCTAATACCATGGATAGTGGTAACGTTACTTATCAACAGCATTTTACTCCAAACCCTCCTATATCATCCAGTGATTACTCCATGCCTCAACCACAACAGTCGTTTCACCAACCGCAATCATTTCAGCAACCACAACAGTCGTTTCACCAACCACAATCGTTTCAGCAACCACAACAGCCATTCCAACAGTCATTTCAACAACCTCAGTCATTTCAACAACCACAACAGTCATTCCAACAGCAGCAATCATTTCAACAACCACAACTGTCATCTCACCAACAGCAATCATTTCAACAACCACAGCAACAGGCGTTTCGACAACCATCACTGCAGCAACAACATGGATATCAAGGAAATATGTACAATGCACCAAATGTTAGTTATGTACCACCACAACCTGCATCGTCTGGTCCTCTTCCACAACAGGTACCTCATGCAGCTACCACCCAACCAACGAAGGGTAAGTTTGAGACCAAATCTACTGTTTGGGCTGACACTTTGAACCGAGGCTTGGTCGATCTCAATATATCTGGAGGTAAGTGTTCCTCTCACTTCTTGTACCTTAAGCAGACAAAAGGTCATTGGTGTACTATGTAAAATACCATTTAAGTTGCATGCTGTTATCGAATGCACCTGAGGTTGTCGGTGTACTTCCTTAAGCAGATAAATAGGGCTTTATTAATGCTGAAATCATTCCTTTTTACTAGTAAGTTAAAAACACGTACTGTTGTTGTTAGTTTGTTCATGTATCTGAGGTTGATAAATTAGTAATGTTAAATCATGGTCTGTTCTTTTATGAAAAGAAAAAAAAGGATCAGTTTGTTTGGTATTGTTAGGGTGCTTCATCAGAAGTTTTATTGTGTCATTCCCTTTAAGGGGCCGACTATTTAGACACAAAATAAAAACAGTTGATGACATAATAGATCTGGACCATTGGATCCCAGCATTTTGTTATCTAGACGTTATAAAATAAAAGGATCAGTTTGTTTGATACTGTTAGGATGCTTCATTAGAAGTTTTATACTGTCCTTCCCTATAAGGGGTTGGCTATTTAGACACATAATTAAAGACAGCTGATGACATAATAGATCTGAACCGTTGGATCCCATTTTGTTCACGTATGCTGGAGACAATACATTGGTTGAATTTCATTGTGTCATCAATTATGTCATCATTTCTTGTCCCAACAGATTTTCCGATTTAATAAAAGATGTTAGAACATCATTTTAAGTTCTTAAACTGAATTTAGTTACTTGTCTGCTTCTATATAACTGTAATACAACTAATATGAATTTCCTTGTATTTGCAAACATAATTAAATGGATTACTCATAACTTTGCTTGTACCTTAGGATGCACCGAACTTGCAGAGTAAAAGATTACTCTGTCACCTTTTATTCTTTTTGAAGTGAGAATTATGCAGATGAAACTGAAGGTGTGGGGGTATAAAAATGTCACAATTGTTGACAAATGTCGCCCTTTTGCCCCTTCAAATTATTAACAAAAATGTCACCCTTTTTTTCTCTCAATTAAAGTGAGAATTACTCATTGGTTGTAAATCTGTTTTGTTTTGTGGTGTAGCGAAAGTAAACCCATTAATAGCGAACGTAGGAGTCGATTTTGAAGCGATAAACAGAATGGACAAGAGAAAAGAGAAGAGCTCTTCAGCATTGTCAACACCAATGGTTTCCAGCACATCAATGGGTAAAGCGATGGGCTCTGGTTCGGGCATCGGTCGAGCGGGTATGATGGGGATGGGCATGAACAATCAACCTTCCATGGGTATGGGCCTGAATCAGCAAGGCCCAATGCGCCCCCCTCGAGGCCCAGGAATGACAGGGTATGCCCCGGGGATGGGTGGGTACGGCCCACAACAGCCTTATGGAGGTGGAGGTGGAGGCGGATACAGATGAGATTGAACCCATGGAATGACGGGGTATTTTTCTTCTTTTTTACAGACATTTGGTGGGTAGTATAAGCTCGTGTTTATAGATTGTGATTATTGAGGGATGTATCTTTTGTACAAGATTGATTTTTATTGTGTTATGAGGTCTGGATGTGTACGTACTTCTGTATGATTTTTCTTGCATTGTTTGGTTGTTTTTACTGAAGTGAGGAATCATCGGTGATCCAAGCCAGTAGGTAATGGTGATCTTTGTCTTGCAAGTTGCAATCTATTGTTAAGAAACTACATTGGAGGTCCTAGTGCGTCGTGGTAGTGGGTGTATAAATGTAGATGACCTTTGCTTTCTAATAACTGGTTACAACTTGTAATTTATCAAGGAAAATTTAAAATCATGGTACCTGGACGCCTATTGAATTAAAACGACTGCTTGGTATTTTTCTGGGCTTGTAAATTGATGAATGGTCTAAATTGATGAATTTCATCCTTCATATGAGGACAAACTGATTTAATTGTTGAAATTATCTTTTAATTTATGTCAAATTTTTGTGTTTAGATAGCCGTTTCCATATATATTTGAACATAAAATTAAATACAAATTGGTATACATATAGTCTTGGCTATTGGATTTTTTTTGTTACGTTGTGTTTTAAAGATATATATATATATATATATATATATATATATATATATATATATATATATATATATATATATATATATATATATATATATATATATATATATGGGAAAGTCTAAAGAGACAAAATTTTGACACAAATGGTGAAACAATTGATTTGCACTATTGGATCACCCCATGAATTACACCTCACCATATAAAAACAAAAAGATCTAACGGTTGAGGCTCTGTGTCTCTTTCTTTGTGCTTAATTTTGTATTGAAATAGCCACCCTATATATATATATATATATATATATATATATATATATATATATATATATATATATAAGGAATGATCTCCTACACCTACTGCTCCCCCTGATTTCCAACCACACGTTTTTGTTTAAATAATGTTGCCTTCTCTCTCTTCTCGCTACCCTATAATATTCAAGTATTATTTACATCCAAACATGTGACTAGAAATCAGGGGGAGCAAAAGGTGTAGCGCATGAGGTGTAGCAGATCATTCCTCTCTCTCTCTCTCTCTATATATATATATACACACACACACACACACACACACACACACACACACACACATATATATATATATATATATATATAAAATCATATATCTAATATTTGACCTTGTTCCGGCATTCGTAGAATAATATATTTGATATTCAAATTTAACGGTTCGAATAAATGTCAGAATGATGAATAATTGAGTAAAGATTTTGAAGATGTTACGAATGTCCGAGTGAGCTCAAATTTTGGATAGATAATTATATATGTGTGAATTAAACATTTGCAAATTCTTGTTGGATTTGAATTGGTGCAGCTAACGAACGGATAGGGGTGCTACAAAAGAGGGATGATCGGAACGCTCCTCACCCCCCCCACACAGACGTTCAATGACACGCGAAACAGTGGAGCACCTCCCTATTTTCTACCAAGTATTTCTCCTCTCTCATTGAGCTCAAATTTTAGATAGATGATAATATATATATGGATTGAGCATCTACAAAATCTTGTTGGATTTGGATTAGTGTAGCTCACGGTAAAGTATGGGTGTTGCAAAACAAGGTTGCTCCGGAACGCTCCTCACACACACACACATATACATATATATACATATACACACACACATACATGCATATATATATATATATATGTATGTATGTATGTATGTATCAAAGAGACAATTTGAATACAAAATTTTAACACAAATAAAAAAGAATACAAAATCATGATTAATTTGTTTTTGTACGAGGGGTGGAAATCAGGGGGCAATCCAATGATTGGGATTTTGTATCTCCCACTTTGTGTTAGGGTGGGCTAAGTATATTTTTTTTCTTCAGGTTCTGGCTGCTGGGTTTGTTGGAGGTCATAGGAGGAGGAGGTCTCTTCATATGGAGCTGGAGCTGGGAGATTCTGGTTTCTAAGGAGTGCGAGGAAGGGTTTCACTGTTTGGCTTGGTGGTACTAATCGGGAGGCTTTCAGGAGTTTAGTGGTTTCGGGTTTGGTTTGTAAGCTTGTGGATGGGTTCTTTCTGTCTTGGTGGTGATCGGCCTATGAGGCTTTTTGCCTACTTAGTTCTTTAGGTCGTCTAGATTGGCTTTAGAGGGTTTGTGCGTTGTGTATTGTTTATTGTTATTCTGTTTGTCGTTGAGTTGGTTTTGGTTCTGTTTCGATTCAAGGTTGTAGCTGCGTTTACCGCACTACTATATTGTTGCTGTGAACTGGCAGAGAAGGGCTTTTTTCTCCTTTTTGCTATATATTTCTGTTTGGTGAATATATATATATATATATATATATATGTGTGTGTGTGTGTGTGTGTGTGTGTGTGTGTGTGTGGTGTGTGTGTGTGTGTATGTGTGTGTGTATAAGAAAGTCTATTTGAACAAAAAAATTTGACACACATAGTTGATCTTCACAGCTGGATCTCCCCATGAATTCCACTCCTCCACATAAAGACAAAAAGATCGAACGGTCGAGGCTTTGTGTCTCTATGTTTCCGTTTAATTTTGTGTCTAAATAGGCGCTCACATATATATATATATATATATATATATATATATATATATATATATAGGGCGACTATTTGAACACAAAATTAGACACAAAGAGAGAGAGAGACACAGAGCCTCAACCGTTGGATCTTTTTATCTTTATATGGAGAGGTGTAATTCTGTAATAACCCGGAAAATACGGGCCAATTTAAAATTTTTAAATTGGTCATTTCAAAGGAATTTGAATAATTGAAATAGAATATTTCAATAAAATAGTGAATTAGAAATAGTGAGTCAGTTTGAAAATTTGAATTCAAACTTTGACTGACTGTGCAGGGTGGAAAATATAACGGATTTTAGCGAAACAAAAAATATTTAAATCTGTTTATCAATACCTTTCTAACAAATCTGAAAAATCGAAGTTTCATAACGGGAATCAAAAGTTATGGCCGAATGAATTTTCAGAAAGGTCGCTATATAGAATATATAGCCCTGGAAAATTGATATTTTGCATACGACCTCGGAATTCGACGAAACCACTTTTGTTGGGTCCGGGATGTCAAATTATTGCTAGGTTTCAAATTTCATAATTTTTGAAGCTAGTATGCGAGCATGGCAAAAGAAATTGTGTTTGGTCAATTTCTGTTAAATTGGATCGACCAGAAAATGGCCATTTTTCAAACGATCTCAGAATTCGACGAAACTAGTTTTGTTGGGACCGTAGAGTCAAAACATAGCTAGATTTATTTTTCTGGAATTTTTCGAATCAGTTTGTGGCCCTGGCAAATTGAAATGTACGTTCAAAGTTAAAAATTAAATGTTTTATACTTTAATTTGAAAAACAACTGACTGTAACAGTCGAATTGGCCAACGAAACATATCCCTTTGTGTCTGGGATGGGGGTATTTAGCTAGGAACGACAGTCGTTGGACTTGAAAAGGAGTTCGTTGGAGAAAACACTATTTAAAAATATAATATATATATATCGGCCAATAGGATTTTTTCTTTCATAATTAAAAAAACAAAAAAAAACACCCGAAACCCTCGAACCAACGGCGAAACCCGTTCGCCGCTTCTCCCCCAAATCGCCGCCGCCACAGGCGATTTCCGCCTGCGCCACCTACCTCCGTCGACGCGCCTCCCTCCCCTCGTCAGATCCGACCCACCCACGACCCCCATCGACGCCTCCTCCGCCTGAATCGAGGCCAGAAAGTCAGCCTCTTCCCATCGCCGCCGCCGCTCCGATCTGCCACCGAGCGCCACCAAACCACCACCGACGGGACCCCCTCTCGAAGCTCTTCCACGTCCAACTCCCTGATCGTCGTATAGGTCCACGGATTTCACGAAAACTTCAAACCTAGTTTCGAACCAAATAGAAAGGTGAGTCCTTTTTGATGTCTGCACTTTGAAAAATCATATCTTTTTGGTGTGTTGACGAAATTCGATGAAACAGGAAACATCGGGACCGCAAGGAAGCTCTCTACCAAATAGAAGAAGCCGCGGATTTTTCTGAGTCACCTACGATTTTTAGCACTCCGAAAACCAATGTGAGAAATTTAAATTAAATAAATTTGAATGGAAAATGTCGTGTATAAATTATATTAGCGAAATATAAATTACACACGTGTAGTATACCTCATGTACATGCGTGGTGTAAGCTATATGAGCGAAGTATGAATTATACATGCATAGAATAATTGATATATGTGTTGAAATGCAAGTGAAATATTATAATATATATATATATATATATATATATATATATATATATATATATATATATACTCCCCTCGTCCACAAACCATGGACGATATTTATTGTTGTGAATTGGTGTGAAATATTGGATGAAAAATACGAATGGTTGAATAATTGTTTGTGGTTGATATTGTTTGGTTGTGGTTGAAAAATACCCATTGGTGATTGAAATGAATTGGAAATATTTGTGGAAATAAAAATAAACATGCCGCCTGCGTGCGAATTAGATGCATGAATTCCCATTGTCAAAAACCGCGAGGTTTTAAGGTAGAGCGAGGAGCCGTACTAGGGACGGTGCCGGTTTTAACTACCCTGCCGTTATGCTGCCGAAATTTTGAATAATCTTTATGTGTTAGAATTATTTTCATATGTTGAAATTATCTTCATGCGTTGAAATTAAAGTCGTGTGTTGAAACTATATCCATGTGTGGAAATGTTCATGTGTTGAAAAGTGATGTGTGAAAATTTAATTCATTTGTGAATGAATGAAGTGTTTAAACAATAAAAATCACATTTTTATAATATATATGAAGTATGTAAAATATTCGCCTTATATATAAATAGTTTCAACAATATTTTTTTTTCCATCTTTCTAATATGAACAACATAAATAAAATATCCATGTGTGGAATTGCTCATGTGTTGAGAAGTGTGTGTAGTGGAAAAAAATTCATGTGTTGAATAAAAAGATCGAACGATAAAAATTACATTTTTATTGAAACTATGAAGTGTTGAAAACATCCATTTGTCGAATAAATATTTTAAATGATAAAAATATCATTTTTATCATATATGTGATAGGCTAAAGATATGCGGACGTTGAAATAAATATTTGTGAAGAAATATTATTTTTAACATGCATAGGAACTAAATAAAATAGTCATGTGTTGAAATCTATTTTAGTTCGCCAAAATTATCATATTTGAAATGTAAAGTGTTAAAAATAGTCACTTGTTCAAATAAAATATGCATGAGTTGAAATATACATTAATTAGCTAATGATACGATTTTAGCCTATGCATGCAACATTAGAATGAATGGTGTTTTTAAACCAAAGTAAATCAAATATGAAGTTGAATGGAAAATGATAAGTGATAAAAATTGTATATATGTACAAGCATATTTATTGAACAGGTTATAGCAAAGGGGCTAGAGAAGAGGAATAAAATTTTGTGCCCGACAAATAGGTACACATTTACTGTTTTGTTTGGGTGATGATTTTATGAGCCTGTTGGCTAGCCGCTTGGCTTTTTCTTTTTCTTTTTGACATGAGACGCCCATGTGGCTATTTGGGAATTTTCCCAGCCCCTCCCGTACAAAGGAGGTTATGGCGAAATTTTCCAAAATTTAAAGGCGTTAGTGAAATAATTGAAGTGAAAACGATATAGGAATTTTTAAATGAACTATATTTATATAAATATATAAATATAAATAAAATTAAAACGAAACGTGGCCGTGCAGTTCGTGTTTTGAAACCGTGATTTCAAACGACTAGTGCGGGAAATCCGACCATTGGATTTTCCCGAAACCGCAACCGTTGGGTTCGCCTTGGAAATATCTTTCCAATAGCACCAACTTTGTGAAGATCCGACGGTTGGATTGTCTGGAATGTTTAATTCAAATCTGAAGAAAAACACCGCCAGAATCGATTATATTTTTATATATATATAAATATAATTAAATTAAATCGAATAACGACGCAACAGTTCGTATTTTGAAATCATAACTTCAAACGATTAGTGCGGGAGATCCGACCGTCGGATTTTCCCAAAACTGAAACCGTTGGATTCGTTTTGAAAAGATCTTTTTAATGATATAAACTTTGTGAAGATCCAATGGTTAGATTTTCAGATATGTGTAAATCAAATCTGGGGAAAAACAGCGCCACGGCCGCGTTATGGCCTGAAGCGTCGGTTTGATGAATTGGCTATTTTTTTTAAATAAATAAAAATAGCGATAAATCGTGATAAAATATTATAAACAATATGGAACGGAAATAAACAGAATTTGCTCGATTTATTTGATATTTGATGGTTGAAGGTGTTTGGTGTGAAAATTACATTAAAGAACGAAATTGGTGTTGTCGAATAATTTAACCATTGAAATGAATTGATTTGAAATTCTAGATATACGTGAATTATTTGAAAAGGCCGAGTTAATTCTCATTTCAAATAATTGATCGATAAGTGAAAGTCGAAGATATGAAGACGGTGCAAGACCGATGATCTTCACGTCGAATGGAGGGGTGCTACTGATGCTCATGAGAGGAGTAGCTACCTTGACGGGGTTGAAGTAGTAGCCACCCGGACGTACTTGTTGATTGTACGGATATGCGAGGTATTGAGTGCCTCTGGTTTCGTTCAGACCCAGAACGAACGTGTAAATGGACTGTGTGTCTGACATTGGATTTTGTTCTGTGCTGATTGATCTCTATTAAATATATATATCTGTTTGGCGGCGGAGAATTTATTCTCTTGCTTAACGCCCTTCTCTGAGACGTATGAGCCCAGAGGTTATATATCGATAGAAATCAGTCGCACGGAGTGAATTGCCTGTGTGGCACGCCTAAGTGATAGATGATCAAGGCTTCTGTTGAAAAGCAAAGAGTCTTGTGGTTGATGATCAAAGCACAGTCTGTGTGGCATAGCTTTGTGTATAACGTGAATTCGCGAGCCTCACACCCCGGGATGGACCGGAAACGGGAGAAGGATCCAGGGAGGACATGCGTTTCTTTCTAGCTAGGGTGGTGTCAGTGACCTACCAGCCCTGACATTTATATACTTTTCACCTGTGTGGTTGTTGCTGTTGCGAGGCGCCTCGGATATATCGGTCGATCCAGGACCGATGGAGTCATTGGGCTCATTTACACCCCAAAGGGCGGGGAAACGCAGTGTTCAGGCATTTTAATCCACATCGGTGGACCGACCCTGTGGCTCCAAAGGGTCGATGCGTTCTGATCCTGAGACATGGGCTAGATTGTCTCGAATTCGGTGAGGACTATCTTTTGCCTCGGTTCATGACGGAAATCCAATTTCTAAATACGACACCGTGCGGTTTTGATTGTATATATGTACATACGGCGACATGATATATGGTACCCATGCCGTCTATGATTGTATGATTGAAATTGTTTTTGAAACATATATATACTAGCAATAATATCAAATGATTTGTTTTGCTCGTATCAAGCATATTTTGGCCATTATAAGGTAAAACTCTATCCTCTGGTGTGTGTTGCATTGTGTGATGGGAACTGAGTCTTATAATGGCTTCATTTTTATAAAAAGCATTGCGATGTTTAAAAGATCTATTTGTTTTAAAGCACTGGCAATCCAATGGAGTAAACCCGTTCCGCGAAAGTGGCGTGGTCCTGTGATTAGCCATATTTGAAAATGTGTTAAGTAGATTTCTCATACCAGTCCCATGACTGACTCGTAGTTTGTTTCACTTGCAAACTCGGGTGCCCCCTTTTCTACACGGGCAGCCTTGTATTCAGGTTTAGCAGGCTCTTTCTGGATAGCTGTAGCTGAAGATGGATTCTATCATTTATCTCTTTTTATGCTGTTCAGCTCCTGTTGTACATAATATGTTTTCTTTTCCGCAGTAGACATTTATGTATAGCTGAACTGTATTTTGTGCTAAGTATGATCCTATATACTGTGTAACTCTGATGATTATATTTATCCAGTGTATTCTATTGTGCATTATCTGGTTTATTTATTTATTTCTGTTCTATTATTATCTGTTTATGTGTTATATTCCAAAGATTACCCTTGCCACCGTCTTATCGGGAACGGGATCGTCACAAATTCATGGGGTGATCCAATGGTCCAAATCAATTGTGTCACCATTTGTGTCAAAATTTTGTGTCTCTTTAGAGTTTCCCGTATATATATATATATATATATATATATATAGCGACTATTTGAACACAAAAATATGACATAAGTCAGGATACGCAAAATCTCATCCACTAGATTAATTTGTTCCTACATGTAGAGGTGAAAATCAGAGGGCAATCCAATGGTTGAGATTTTGTATCCCCAATTTGTGTCAAACTTTTGTGTCTAGGTAGACTTTCCTACACTCACATATGTATGTATATATATAAACATACAATTTAATGGTCTTTTTTGCGGCAGCTCTCACTCTCTTCTCCTAAGCGATTTTGTGATTCCTCCTAATTTTCGTCTTGTTTTTCTCCTCTTTTCATTTCGTCTGCTTCTATTGTTTGTGGATCTAAGATTGCTTGTTCTAGATCCTCTTTTTTAGGCTTGTTGGGCTTCGTGAGAGTTTGTTTGACTCCGTCGGATTCTGATTTGGAATTTTGTGTCGTGGGATCTTTTACGGGTTGTGCTCGGATGTTGAATCGACCGTGGAGGCATTGATTTTGGCGTTTGGGGTTCCGCTTTTGGTTGTCCCTATTAGGTCTACTTTTGTCTTGGTTTAGACTTTTGAGATTGGTGGATTTTTGGGTGCTTATTCGGCATCAATTTCTGATTATTGGGATGGTTTTTATGGTACTCTGTCCTTGCAAGTTCTTCTCGTGGGAGAATTGCTTGAGAGTTTGTTGAGCTTTCATGCAACTAGCCCAACGTCGCTTCCGTGGTCGTGTGGCTTGAATGCATTGTCGCTTTTCACCGTTGAGAGATTGTTGATGCTCCTTACGTGTCGTCTGTTCATTTTCTCCCAAAGACGATTTCATATTATTTCTGAATTGATTGAGTGGCCAGTTCTTGGTAATTCTTCTTCATTGAAGGGACATGCTCCTTTTGGTTGTGCCTCGTCATCCTCCCCGTTCATCTTTGACACATCCTTCCATGTCGTCAGTGCTATGCGTGGATGTCGAGTTTTTGTGTTGTAAGTGGTGGAGTACATGCCCGTGCTCTGCCTCTAGCCACATTTAACAGTTTGGCATCCCTTGCACTTGTTAACGAATGTGACAGATATGCTTTGCCAGCGGTATATGTTGATGTTGTACCATCTCGATTGCCTCGATCAGGTCATGTGTGGTTGCAAGGTAGCAAGTACCGACGTCTTTAGCTTCACAACACTCATGTTGCTTGTTGGAGGAACCTATGCCTGACTACCGAACGTAGCCAGTTGGTCATTCGTTTGGCGTGGCATCCGTGTATTGATTGGAGGATGGTGGAGAGTTGTGCTCTTCGGATGGTCAATGCTTATCCGATCTCTCGTGTTAGCCTCCTCTGGTATGTTTATGCCTCTATTTTTTTACTGGTTCAGTCACCCCTTTTGTGTCTCTTATTGAGTGGCATATTGTTGTTGGTGGGGATGGGTGTTCTGTCTGTTTCCTAGACATGGGGGTGGTTTGGTTTGCAAAATCTGGTTGTCCTTATGTTTTGGTTCTAGAGTTTTTTTTCCCTGTTTCCTAGACGTAGGGGTGGTTTGGTTTGCAAAATCTGGTTGTCCTTATGTTTTCGTTCTAGAGTTTTTTCTTCTTCTGTTTTTGGTGACGTATTGCCTTTATTGGTTGGGCAGACTTTTTCCGACGGGGGTTCTTCCTCTGATCGTCGTTCGGTTTTGCCTATTTTCGGTTTTGCGTATAGTTGGTGGGTTTTCTGGGGTTGAGTCATTTTCCTTGTAGGAGTTTCCAGTGCTTGAGTGGTCGTGTTTGATGGTTTCGTTGATTCTATTGGGCTTTGTTAGTGGTCTAGTGATTACCCAAGTTCAAGTGGGTAGTCGAGATTTATGGCATGTTACTTGTGACTCTTTTCTCTATGTTGTTGGGTATTCCTTTGGGTTGTGGCAATTGATCTTTCCGTGGAGGTCGCTTGACCACTTTAAGCCAATCAATAACTTGATTGTGGTCTTTTTTACGGGTTTATGTGGTTTTTAGGCTAGTTTGTGCTCCGTTTTGTGTGGTTGGTGTCATTTTTGGGTTTTGTATAGGGGCATATAACTACCATTCCCAATGGTAACTATATGTTTCACCTCATTGGATGTCTTGGTTTGTGCCCTCTTCTCTCTGAGGTTTGTAGGGTTATTCGCCTCCCCCGATCCTTGGGTCTATTCGTTATCAAGTCTTATGCAGACTTGTCAATCTAATGATCTTGTGGTAGTGCAGACTATACAACAAGGCGTGACGTCATCGTATGAGGTTTCGACATCTCTTCCTCCTCCTTCTGTTCCTAGCTATTGTTCTTTTCTTAGCGTTGTTGAAATTAGGCTCACTAATGATCGTTTATCGTAGCTGGCTGGGAACACCACTTCTCTCCTTGACAACCATATTTCTTGTAATGACCCAAAAATCCGGTCCAATTTGAGTTGACTAAATAACACAAGTCCAACCCCAAATTGCACTGGAAATCAGGAAATTAATAGAAAGAAGATAGAGGGTGAGGATAGATAAGATAGAAACTTAGAATAGAAGAAGAAGAACACAACATCAGAGTAACACGAATCTCACAGCAGAACGAATAACATATAATATATGTAACATAACTTTGAAATATACATCTGTACTTGAATATACATCATTATCAAAGTACA
Source organism: Allium sativum (assembly GCA_030737875.1). Taxonomy (NCBI): domain Eukaryota; kingdom Viridiplantae; phylum Streptophyta; class Magnoliopsida; order Asparagales; family Amaryllidaceae; genus Allium; species Allium sativum. The sequence continues at coordinate 43,054,361 of CM060915.1, read as the reverse complement.
ACACTTACAACACATCGGAAATAACTATAGCTATATGATCCTGAAGCCTCCTGCTCCAGCTCTTCAGGTATATCTGTAAATCCCGACTACTCGACTGCCCGTACAAATTGGGCACCCAAGAGTTTAGGGAAAACAAAACAAAATAAACTCCGGGTCAGTCATGGGACCGGTATGAGTAAAACAGTTTAAAACAGTTTGAATAAGTAAACGATATCTCATAAGACCACGCCGTATAACGGAACGGGTTTTTCCCTTATGAGAATCCAAAATATCTTATATCAAAAACCTTTTGATATTATAATAACGTCTATCAACCACAATATAATAATCATCTAGCAGAAACGCTTTCATCTCACGTTCTATATATATAGTATACAATCAAAACCGCAAGCACGTATTGGGTAATGGATTTCCAACTATGACAAGGTATGGAACCACCTTTCGCTAGTGTACCTCTAGAGAGGAATACACTGGGTTTAACAAGAACATCTTGCAACCCGGCCACATATGACCGACCACTCATTTCGCTTGAGTGTATCGAATGTATATCACCAACGGTTGGGATCAGCAACCGTTTCCCGAATGGGACAGTATCGACAATAGATTTTTAGAAATAAATGAAACTCTAGATCAAGTGATTATACACCCTACTTCGGAGCGACCGACTTAGCCATGCTGCCTGCCCGATTTCTGTCATTTACCGGTTGATGAGGCTTGAGGTTACGCTTCATCATCACATCAGATTCACTTCGAATGTCACATAGTCAAATCCATCAAATCACCGATTGACGTCCTCAACAATACATTATGTGTTAGCTAAAAGAAGTTTCCTTCTTCGCTTCCACTCTTGGTACGGTTGGAGAAATCAATATACGTGATTGTCTGGAAATACTCTGTCAGACGTCCGTCCATACAAGTCATCCAGGAACAAGATGAACCGAAGGTACTATTCAGTATATCCATCTTAGGCACTGTTATCTAAGATTTATACAATAGCCCTTGCACTTTACTCCGTATTCAATTATCTTTGGCATATATAATTCGCAACGCTTATGCCAATACAGAGTGGTTCTTTGGATAATAATCCAACCGGTCTCTCCATATTAACAACGTTAAAATGGTCAAAACTTCGATAGTCTGTGATTTAACTATCGAAGAAAAACGGGTGTGCAAACAACGATATTATTTCCAAATGGAAATACTATCAATCAATCATCAATCACTACCATTCCACAACTATCAGAATCTAACTGTAAACTAGTAGGAGAACAATTCTCTAAGTATAAACCCCGAAGGCCGAAACCAACATCAGATCGATACTCAGAAAACTATTCAACTTAACTAATCTCTAGTTAGTTTCTAATCTTGTTTAACTCTATTTCTTAACTTCTATGTTCGATTAACTCCTTTTGGATAACTATGCTCAATTGACTCCTTTCGAATAACTATGCTCAATTTACTCCTTTCGAATAATTATATTAAATTGACTCCTATTTGATAGCTCAGATCGACTAACTCTTTTTTATCTCGTTAATTTCATTTTATAATCCTATTTATTTTCCCAATAAATATTCCTTTATTCTATTCTAATGGTTTACAACTATTTCCTTTTTGATTCTATTTATATATCAAATAAATATCTCCTTTATTCTATTCTAATGGTTTACAACAATTTCCTTTTCGATTCTATTTCATTATCAAATAAATATCTCCTTTATTCTATTCTAATGGTTTACAGCTATTTCTCTTTCTATTTTATTTGAAAAATATTTTCCTTTATATTTGTTTGACAAATATATTTCCTTTTTATTTGTTCGACAAATATATTTTCTCTATATTTGTTTGAAAAATATATCCCCTTTGCTTTTCAAATTATTTTCCTTTATGAAATTCTTTTCCTTTTATATATTAAATCCATTGATTTTATATAATAAATTTATTTTCAAAATCAACTTTGAAAATCCCCTTACTACGTTATGGTATTTCTTACGATATTTACACACTATATAACAACGATAAAAATCGTCCAAACACATATAATCAACAACAGATTATATATCACATCATATATCACAATATATGAATCACAGTAAAAATAAATGTTGAGGAATCCAGTTGGATAACTGGATTCCTCCAACCTGTTTCCCTGCATCACAGATGTTAAACAATATAGATAACATCACTTTCAGTTCCATATAATATATTCTGTTAAACAGAATCAATATAGAAATTCAACTAACTGACTAGCAGTTCAATCAAACAATCAACACACAGTCAATCAACAAATATTTAACAGTTCTAAAAATACAACATGAAATTATAACTGTTCAGAGTTAGTGAGATTTACTCACATTGGCAGTTCATCGTTAAAGAATGAAAAACTGTTGTTTGATCTGAATCAAACAGTTTATTTCGCCGTAAATTCAAACGAGTTCCATTCCACTTCCAGTCAGTTCCATGTTGAAATGTCCGTCCATACGATCCCAACGCAACTTACGGTTCGTCAATCTGATATCGTACGAGAGAGTTATGAATTTTTAAACTTAATACACTATTTTAAATTTAAAATAACTTAAGATATTTTAATCGGGCTTTAACCTTATTACTCCGGCCCATTTGAATAATACCGGCCCGCTTAAACTATTCCCTTCTTCCCCGATAGAAATCCGACCTCCAGTATTTTCCTCCGCCATTAACACCCTGCGTTCTCCCTTCACATACACCATCGTTCATCCCACTGAAACCACCATCGGCCTCCCCCTTGAATTCTCTTTCTACCCATCCCCAAACTGTCACGCTCGAGCATGTCAAGCGGATCCCGTCGTTCCACTATTTGAACGCTGCCATGGATTTTGTGCGTCACTTTTTGCTCCAGTTTTCGACCGGAAACTCAAAACGATCTCGTTTCTCCTCTACAAACTCCGCTGCAGTATCCAAACATCGAATCCATGCTCCGATTTCAAGGATCGACAAACCCTAGCTGCTGACTCTATTTTCATCGAACGGGAATTCATTCGAACAACCCCAAACCCATATCATCTCGCAGAAGAACACTTCAGGAGCCTATATATTTATGTATTGGAATTTTTAGATGTTGGTGGATTTTGTTTTGATTTTTAGAAGGATGAGTTCTTCACGTTTGTTTGTCTGTGGAGGTTCTGTTTGTTTTTGATTTCGTAAAACCATGAAAATAACTCACGGCAATTTAACTCCAGCAGGAAAAGAAGTGGCGAAGCGAAGCAGTGGATATTTATAGTGTTAGATTTACTTGGTTGTTAAGTTTTGGATATTTCTTTGTAAGGGTAGGTCTTTGTCCACGTTTTTGCTTAGCTACCATTAAAAAAGGTGCAACCATCCTTGTTTATGAGCTTTTGAGGTGTATTTGTTCTACACGTGATTTATTAAATACGTACAAACAGTCTTCACTTAATGGCTAAGGGAAGCATACTTTAGTAAATAAAACTATAACAGTACAGGGCATATGCGGGGAAGGATTGTAGTGTGGTCGTGAATGAATCTATTTACATATATTAAATCAACTTTATAAAGAACCAGTGTACTTATCATGTAAAGTTGCGTTCACATATGGACTTCATGGACAGAAATAACATTACCATCGTGTTATAGATGCGCCACGATCCCAAAAATATAATAATATCGGTAGGTGAACTCATATTGTGAAACCCCGAAATGTTGATACAGGGTGCCAAATACTCCAAATAAAAAGTTGCTTATTTAATTAATTAAAAATTACAATAAAATTTTAAAAATTAAATTACCACTACGTCTTAAAAGAACCTTGTCTAAATTCAAACCCGATCTCTAGTTATATCGAATAAACCGTTACGGTCGATAAACGATTATATAACGACTATTTTAAAATTTGATTTGGACATATCTCAAAATCTACACGACGAAATCCTGATTTTTCTCTTCCAATAGAAAGATATACTCCACCAGCTTCACACGTTTCTTATTTCACAGAAATCCGGCTTAAAACAAATCCTGTACATTCAGTTGAAGTTCGAATCGCCAATTTACGAACTACAGCGCCATTTCAAGCTCGATTTTAATTATATTATAACTCTACGTTCAAACTGTCGTTTATATAATATATTCGTTATTCAAATTCAATTCCAAGCTGAATTAAATATCACAGATGATCCAGTTCACACCATATCGCCATCTCAGCCAATTCCGATTATTTCAGAATTAAATATATTATTTAATTTATTATTTTAATTAAATATTCACCATTATTTAATTCCACGACCATTTAAATCCTTTTAATCACCTTTTAAATAATTAAATAGATTAATTATAATACCTCTGCCAATGCGGGTCATTACATTTCTTCTAGGCGAGGAGTCCCTTCGTCTGCTCGCGACAAAAATACCTCTTCGATAATCATTCAGTTTCCTCCTGAATATGTTCCATCCTCTTGATCCGTCTCTTCTTCTTCAAGGAGTAGGGAAGAAAAGAACCAGTCTCGAACTCCTCGTGCCATTCGCACTGACACATTAGCTGCTGCAGAGCAGATAGTTAGGACAAGTCATCGTACTCTCTTGATACGGTATTTTTGTTTTTCTTATTCTTCCTAGGCCCTTGTCTATCTTCTCTCTTTATCTCCATGGCTAATGGTTTATTCTGTAATATTCAGGTTGTTGGGAATGACGCCTCTTCCCCACATCTCAAGTGCATCGTCAAGAAACATTCTATTCGTATTGTAGTAATTCAGGATCTATTCATAGGGACGAAAGTGCTATCCAATCTTGTCCTTGTTCTAAATTTCGGCGAGGGCATCCATGATGTTTCCAACAAGATTTGGATCCTCCGAGATATGGATGTATTAGTGAATCCCGTTTTCGACTCTGCTCAACATATGTCTGTTGCATGCTCTAATCAATCTGTTCTTGTCCCTTTTCCTTGTGGGAAATGCACACTATGGATCTTAAGGCTAACTTAACACTAGAGGTTGGTGGAAGGGAGAATAGTGCTTAATGAAAATTATGACTTTTTAAAAATCTTTTTGAATATAACATAATCAAATGCAAATCGTGGATATGGAACAATCATTGAATCAAACATAGATGCAAATATTAAGTAAAAACAGTAAAGGAAAGAACACCATGATTTTATACTGGTTTAGAGTTACCCTACATCCAGTCCCACACAATTACTTGTGCAGATTTCTTTTCAAATAAATGTTGATATTACAACCCTTGATTTCAAGGCCACAAGGTACACCCCTCCTACTTCCGAGTACATGGAACTTTCTTGATTTAACCAGGCTACATGATCACCTAATTGATTTATAGTTTACCATCACACCCAATTGGTTTCAGCGGGTCACAATCACACCTTTTTAGTAACAATTTAGTAGAGAGATTCGATGGGACTTTGATCTTTCGATCTTTGATTACAAATGCTCCTATAACTCTGAACTGCACTGAGATCTTTGTGACAGAGTGGCATAGAATCAATCTAGAGATGATCTGTTTTAATCCACTTTGAATTCAACAAAGTTTAGTTAAGGATTCTTGAAATTTAGAAAGGAAATGGAGTGGAGAAAAAGGAGTGAAGAATAATAAAGAAAAAAAGATTTAAAATTTGTTCAGGCATCAGATATATATAGGCAAACAACAGTTATATCATTTGCAAAGGGAAACGACCAATAAACACTTCTTTTGAAATTTGATTTTTGGCTGAAACGACAACCATGTCGACATGGAGGGATGACATATGTCGACATGCCTATGTTGAAATTTACAAAATACTTGTTTTTAAAAGAATTTTGGTTTTAGAATTTGTTATAACAATTCTGGGACTTGCAAAACATTCTAAACATAATAGAAATAAATAATAACACTTTTTAAACATTTTAGAAAATGGTTTTTGAAAATAATAAAATACAACATATAAAACTATTAATAATAATATAAGAAAATTAAAAAAATAGAACTTGAGATTAAGGATAAGACTTTGAAATTAAAAAAACAATAAATTACAAGATAACAAAATGTAAAATATTTAAAGACAAGAAATATTTACAAATCAAAAATAAGTTATTCAAAATAGTTTTGATTTTTAGGCTAAAATATTGAAAAAAAAACTCGAAAATAAATTTGAAAAACATTGAAAGTTCGTGGATTCCATCCCGCTAGAGTAGGTCATGGGTTCCATCCCATTATAAAGCAAGAAGGTGGATTCTATTCCACAATTAAAATCCGAATGAAGATGTTAGTGCTATTATGAAGTTGTAACATAAATCTGGACTTTATTACTTATCTTTATATCTTGAACTCTTGATACTCATGGGCCTTCAATCTTAAATTCTTTATATTGCATTCCTCAATCATGAATCTTTATAGTATACAGTCTTCATTTCTAATACCTATATATAAATATCCTACATACACTTATATAACTCAACATAAAATGTTAGTATACATATTTTATAATAAGTCTAAGGTTGTTGTCATCGAAACCATTATTTCGGGAACTAATAATCTCTCCCTTTTTGATGATGACACTATGCTTATAAAATATACATACCAATATCTTGAGTTTTCAATTACTCCCTCTTACTCCAATAACTCCTCCTAAAACTACTAAATCCCATGTGACGACTCAAAATTTTGGAATAGTCAAAATTGCCATATTATTTGTCGCTATAAAACAACTAATGAAAAATACTGGTTTACTACTCAATATTTGATAAATATTCGACACTACTATTTTTTTTTTGATTAAACAAACCATTAGAGATCTTTTAATACACTAGGTGTGTTAAAGTACAAGAAAACTTAAATAAATAAATCTTCCTTTGCACATGTAATGACTCGATAATTTGACAAATATACATTTGAGTGGATGTGTATAGTTAGAATTTGAGTTTGGAACGCGAAATTTTAATTTATGTCGAAGTGTGAATTTGATTTCATTTTTTTACTTAATTATGTTTGTTGTTTTGAAATAGAATTTGAAAGCGATAGGTCATTTATAACTTATTTATTTAAAATCAAACATAATATCAATTATTATTAAAAAGTTGATTCTAGAAAATTGAAGTGTCATGTGGAAGTAATATAAATGGTTATATAACGATAATATCTATGTTAGTTCGCTTCGTTTAAATCGTTTTGGATGCTCGATTTGCAATAGCGACAAATAATATTGTAATTAATGTTAAAATCTAAAATATGAATTAAATTATGAAATTTAGTATTTGAAATACATTTAACTAGATACAGTGATGGAATAAATTTCATAATAAATACACAAATTTATTTCATCGCGTTAAAGTAGTTAAACACAATTGAATAAATCGCCAAGAATTTAATGTTGTCAAAATTCAGCGGAACTCAAACTAAAAATACTAGGCGAAATCCTAAGAACAGCGATATTTTTCATTTCGTGAAATTTGAACATTGGTTGTCCCGAATATATAATTTTGGGCTAAAAACGTGCAAAATAGACGATATTTGCTTCTATATCTTTATTCGTAATCTTGGATGTGTATTAGCATTTGTATAAGTTGTATTTAGAATATTCCTTTTAAGAGAGAGAGAGAGAGACAAAGGTTAACACATTTAAAGGAATCAAACCGTTGTTTACACGCGTAAGTATTTCAAAACTAAAATACGCCCGTCTTCTCTTTCTTTCTTTTCTTCCTTTTCCTTTACTGGTAATTTAAATATGTGAGGAATGAAAATGACTGAGCACCTTACCTTCTCCCCAAAATTTCACTGCAAACCAAATTCCCTTCTTACTTCATTCAAATTTAAGCAACTCTTTCTGATCGAAGAAAACGAAAAAGGGTATATCACCTAAGATTCTGTCCCCTTTAGCAAAGAAGAAACCTTTCTTCCCAAAATTTCCCCTCATGTCTTGTTCCTCTGCATCCATGGCCACTCATCCACATGTGTCATCGGAAAACCACCCATGTACGCCTACCTATTGAACTCTTGCAACCTCTGCCCATTTTCCTCCTTTCCATCAAATCGGAACCACCATCCAATACCCCTCCCTTAAAAACCTGAATCCTCCTGACAACGGTCCATGAGTGCTACTCTGGCTGATCCATCCACTTGCCAATCCTCAAGGTACTCAAAGAGACCACGAGCTCCTCTGTGATTTTTTTATATATAAATACAATGATTTGAAACTCGAGCCCTAGCAAGATCTGAACCACCACCTTCCTGTGCGTTTAACCGCGACCAAGCACCATCTCCAGATCCACGCAGCTGAATAAAAACTAAATTTATTAATCATAAAGCATCGTGGTTCAAAACATCATATGTCTGAATTACATAAAAACCAGTACATCATAAAAACTTCTGTCTTATTCTTAAACATCAGAATACAAAATAAAAGAAGCAAAATCCCCAAATAAAAACATAGCCATAGTAACAAGGATAGGAGCTTGAGCAATACATCTTACCAGCTCCAGCAAATGATAGTAGAATCCTGGTCAAGCTTGAGAATTCCCTCCCTGAGAACCTGGGGGGGGGGGGGGGGACGAAAGAAAGAAGGGTCAGACATAAAGTCTGGCGAGTCCAGTTACTTTTAGCAAGTAAATAAGTAAAAGTATCGTGACAGACATACAAAGTGGATAGGAGAGATAATATCACAAAAAGGCAGGTATAACAAGGTAAATATGATAGAGTGTTTACGCTTACCTAATGATTACTCTGATTCTCTGCACTAATACTAGTATAACCGGAATGAGATGATCCCAACCACTATAAGATGGTAGACTTAGGCATACGTATAGATGTACCCTAACTACTACCCTAATCGATCGGCTCCCTACTCCATAGATACCCTGTGTTGGCCCCCACAGTAAAAGGTATCACTTTCTAAAGTGGCAACCCTTCATTGATGTGCACAACCATATCTACTAGTGTCACGGTCGTCTTATCCCGCTCTGCCCGGCCCATGCACACACATGTCCCCGGACGGTTTGCACCACCCACAACGTCCTTCACATTTAGATCTCTTATAATCAGCATAGTAAGCGTGTTCCAGCTCCGACCTAGGGCGGAGTACTCGTCTGATACCGTTCTATGGGTTACTGACTAAAACGGGTCCCACACACAAGATGATACAAGCTCTCCCTCTTGTCTTGTATCCCCACTAGGATTTCCAAAGGTTTTGTATACCTATTGGTGTCTTTAATTACATAACCCTATCATTTCTATAGGTTATGCTTACCTAACAGTGTCTTTAATTACATAAGCCCAACTGGTTAAGTTTGTGGGCTTATAAATACTACCCATCCCACCCAAATATACTTAACCTTCCCACTATTTCAACCAAGTTTACTTAACCCCTATTCAAGTTCATGTTCATACAATCCCTATGGATTTAACTAGGTTAAGTATTCCAATTCATTACCATGTCCATTTATGGTTATAATGTGCTGGACCCCTCACATTAAACCTACCACTTGTGGATGCTGGATATGCGGTTGGTTCTGGGCAGACTTTTTCCACAAGTCGGGCTTAACCTTGTGTATCAGCACATCTCGCATTTGTGCACCTAGACCCCTCACATTGGATTCATTACTTGTGGTCGCTGGATATGTCGGGCGGTTCCGGACAGACTTCCACCACAAGTGTAATCTAAACTCGTGTCTAGGCGCAGTTACAGTTTCTAATTACTGTAATCCTAGGCATTTCATTATTAGCCAATTTTACCTTGTCATTATAGGTTTTGATTCCCCTTTTCCCCAAATATGTTCATAATGAATTATATTCCCTAAATTCATATTCATAAACTTTATTCAAGTTATGTCAAATTCCCCATTTACAAGTTATGCCCAATTTCAAAGTTTTTCCCCTCGTTCCCCGTTTAACGCGTTCATATATTTCAACTGCATGCCTAGCCTCGAAAGTAGCCAGGCCATATAAAATAAAAAGGGAAAGATGAAGGGAAGATGGCAGAAATGATTATACTAACAAAATTGACATAAACATATAGTGGCATATTGATAAGATGGGCATATAAGAACAGTTCTGGTGAACATGAGATAATATAACTAATTCTAACATAATAGGGATGTCAAAATTTGCATGATAAGATCTAAACAATAATTTAGATGTCCAACTAATAACAGATCCAATTTAACCACAAACATGATAGGTACAAGGTGATCTAAATAGTGAATTAGATCTATAATCAAAGGTAGATTTGACATAATAAAGGTTAAGGTTCGAGTCATAGTTATGCCAGAATATCATAGGTTCACGAGTTATTACAGATCTGATATGATTCAAGCAGTCACATGCATAAATCCAAATTACAGTCATATCATGTTTTACTTTTTAATTATTTAAATCTAAAAGTAACTTAAACTCACAGTGTTCGGATCTAGAAAGATAGAAGAAGAATAACAGAGGTTGAATCACAGATCTACACTTGGATAACTCTAAACTTGATTAACTTGCTTGCAGAAGAAGAAAAAGGTATGATTTGATCTGGGCATAGGCATCATCTAGTTCTCCATTGATTTAGGTGTGGAGAAACAAGAGGAATGGGGTCTTATTTACAGCCTAGGGCCAATGAACCAAGTCAACAAAGGAGTCCAGGCTCGCAAATTCGAATTCAGCCCAGATCTGACCCGGAGGGGGGGGGTGGTCAACCCCCCTTATGGGGTCGACCCATGGGTCAACACCCCCTTGAGGGTTCGACACCCCCACAATGGGGTCGACTCCCTAGGGCAGGATTTTCGCCGCTCACAGAATTTTTTATTTTTGAACTGAAATTTTATTTTCTGAATATTATATATATATATATATAATTCTCTTGCATGTATACAAACTTCAAACCTTCACAACTTCTTCATACGGTGTCCATTTTACGCAAACCAAATATCTATCTTGACTAGAATTTCGAAACGGATGCAGTGACACAGTCCTTTTTCCATTAATCGTGAATATTAAATTAATTATTCTATAATTTGTCCTCTTTAGTGTTGTTAAAATTAAGGGGTGTTACAAATTCCATCCTTCATATAACCAAGAAAGGTGAGTTTCCCCTCACTCAAGACTAACTTATGCTTAAATGAATAAAATATTTGAAATGTAAAATGAAATGTTATGATTATAGTAGAAAATCCATTATTATTTGTTTGTGCACATGCGACACACACACTACCAATATTTGACACTATATGGATGTAATGGATGTTATGCTATTTTTCAATCGTAGTCACCTTGCAAGTTCCCTGTAGATTTAGGAAAAATCACCATGGGTTGAAATGATACATACTCGAATGACTGTATAGATTTAGGAATAAAATTGGAATTGAATATTGGGATTCGGGTTAGAATGATATATACCCCAAAATTAAATAAAAACGGGTTGAAATAATCTGTACCTGATTCACTTGACTATAGGATAGAAAACTATATACAAACACCATGGTCGATAAAATTCTATTTTCTAAATGTTATAAGTATGTGTCGATCTAATAAACGAATTTTGAAATGTAATTTGAATACTCAATTTGAATTGCTTAAAATAAATTTAACGTGAATTTACCTTAAGTTACATAGTTATGTAAAATTTGATTTAATGAAACAGTGTTTTAAAAATGGCCATCAAAGTTAATATTTAAAGTTAAAATTAAATTTAACTAGGTTTGTAATGAAATTAAATTTGGTACAGTATAATGAAAATTAACACAATAGTTTAAATAAGGAAAATGGTTTTAAGTTATTCTGATAGATTTTAGTTTTAAAAGATTTGACCTGATTTATTATGAAGTAAATTTAAATGTCTTATCTTAATGGAAAGGATTATTTAGGTTTAAAGATTTGGTATAAAAGGGGTAATTTAATTTAATATGAGGTAGTGGTTGAATTTATTTACTTTGATAAGTTAATCTACAGAAAGAATTCGATGTTAAGATTTAGGTTGTTTAAATCAAGTGAATGGAAAGAGTAGACTTTAGTAAAAGTTTAACTCGATGTAAGAATTTAATTGTTAAAAATAGAAAGTTTTGAAATAAAAGAATTGTGATTAAAAGGAAACTTAACAATTAAACTTTTTTTCTTGAAACTTGGTTCTAACAATTAAACTTAGAAGTTGTTTTGAAATATAACATATTACAATGAACCTAGAATCTAAGTTATGAACCAAATCAATGTAATGATTCGAAATTTGAACTCATATTGGCTAAACATAAGTGATTTGAATGAGAGTTTGGAATCTAATGGAATAAAAATTGAATTTGTAAATGCAGATAGTTGGTTCGGATTAGGGTTATATATATTTAAAAGAGGTTTTTAGGCATAAGGAAGAAGTTAGTTTTAGGGAAAGAAGTCTGCATTTTAGGCTAAAGGGCACTTTTTAGTGTAAATCAACGAATGATAGTTGTAACTATCATTTTCTGTTTACACTAAATAACGTCCTTCATTCTAAAAATCAAACTTGTTGTCCTTACCACTAAAATTTTTCTCAACTTCTTCGTTGTGCTTATTTACCTATATAATTTAAAATATTTTAGATTTCCATTATTTACATCGATCTATTTTCCTTTACCTAAAATCTCTTTGTAATAAGTATATTATCTATTTAACTTTATAATTGTTTTAAATAAAACTATCTTATGTTAGATTTAAACTATTTGTATATATATTTATTATTTAAGTTAACTATTTTAAATATATCGTACTATTTCAAATAAGAACCTATGTTAAATCTAAACCAATAAATCCGAAGTGTTTAAAGTAAATATTTCGAGTAAGAAATAGCATTTGCGAGAGGAACCTAAACTCGAATTGTTTTGATATGGGATATTTGTGAATGTAAAATTTGAAATCCTAACTGAACTAATGATAAATTGTTTTGACTAAATGATTTTAAATCAATACTATAAATCAACTGATTAGCAATATCGAAATGTGATTTCAAATTTAATGACCATGGTGTTTAAAATGTAAAGTTTGGTTGTTAAAAAGACCAGAATCGGTATTGTCATACTCTCTGCCAATACCGATATCACTTTAACAACTATGCACATGGTGGAGAATGCAGAACGAAGTAGGGTGGTTTGGAGGTGATTACTAGATTTGGAGAAAGAGAATAATGATGGATAGCCTTGACCTTCATGTCACAATTAAAATGACTAAAACAAGAGCTATATTGTAACCAAGTGAGTTAGAAACTCCTATCAGACACGCTCCTTCGATACCATATCTACTACTTTGTTATTGATTGGTGACCATCTTTGAATATGGGAATGTGTTCTGAGGTGGGCGGTAGCTACGGCTATGCGTTACCACTAGTCTGGGAGTGCAATTGGTAGAATCCTAATCTGGGTATTGCCTCGCATGCCTTGTTATATTATCTTGATCGAGCCCACTACAATTTTGATTTAACGTATCACGGCGCATCCCTGTCCATTGACGTACCGGTGTGTTATATGCAAATTACATGCCAACGGTATAAATGATGGCAGGGTAACATGATAATCCCGCTTACACTATTTTCAAATGTATATTGCTGTAGACATTATTATAATAATGTATTATTATATGTACTAGTTTCATGGATCCTTAAAGGATGGAATCCTAAACATCCTTTAAGTTATTTGCGTTTCATTGAACATTTCACTTGAGATGATTAACTTATATGAGAATGATAGTCTTGACTTGGGTTTTTTCTTTTGTTTTTGCAAAATTCTCGGGTCAGCCTGAGTATTTCAGCTTTGGAGATTCACCTATTGGAGCTCGAGTATTTCCAGAATCTAGTCATCTATCCTTGTGTAATCAGTTTATTTTATTTCTTTATGTTTTAGCAAGTGTCTGTATTCAGTCTTCCACTATATCTGTATTATTTATGTTCTTTGATATGTATAAACGAAAATTTTGTATTATTGTACTAATTTTACTTCTATTGTGAGATATTCCGTGTCTGTGATGATTTATTTTTAACTCTATGGCAATTAACAATCTGTTGTTTCGAATGGTTTGAGTTCTTGAAGCAGTCAAAAAGACAAGTCACTACAACATGGTTTCAAAGCTTATATAAACCTTAGCTTATGGGATTGAAAAACTCATTAGAGAAAGGGAGTAATACCCTAGAACAAGTAATCATCTCAGAATCCTTATCGAGAGAGTGTATTTTAAAATAAAAATAGTTTTAAAATGATTTTTGGTTAAGTAATTAACAAGACATGTTTAAGAGGGTAATAGAAGTTATGCTACATAATATAAAGTTGTCATTGGCTTTTAAAAACCATATGGGTCTAAAGTTAATAACTTTACTTGGTTAATGTCACTTTAACTTTATACTTCAAACATAACATATATATAGACAATATATAACTAAGAGATACTGAGGTAACTCACTTAGATCTATACCTAACTAAGCACAAAGACAAAAGAACAAAAGAACCATCTCTTTCCATTATCACTGGCCTAAAGATCCAATCTTTAGCACTTCCAAACCAAAGCAACACCTCTGCCCTTCCTTGGAACCACTTCTTCCTCTCACCTCTTACTTCCTAATCATGGCATTCATGATGTCTTAGGCCCAAATCCAAAGTTTAAAAGAGATTAGAGAAGATTTGATTAAGGTATGAGGAAGTTAGTGTAACGACCCGTATTTTTACGGTATTATAAATAATTTATTTAATTATTTAAATGATGGTTTGGTAATTTAAAATGACCAGACTGAAATAATATTGAATATTTAATTAATATAAATAATAGAATAATATATTTAATTTTCGAAATAGTCGAAAATAGTGGAATTCACAATATTGTGTGAATTGGATCATTTATAATATATAATTCAGTTTAGAGTTGAATTATATTAACGAATATATTATATAAAGGACAATTGAACGAATAATTATATTATAATTATAATAGAGCTCGAAATGGCGCGACAGTCCGTAATTTGGCGATTCGAACTTTAAATGAATATACAGAATCCGTTTTAAGTTGGATTTCTGTGAAACAAGGAATTTTTGGAGCTGGTGAAGTATATTTTTCTAATGGAAGTGAAAAATCGAGATTTCATCGTGTAAATTGTGAGTTGTGTCCAAATCAAATTTTTGAAAATTCGGTATGGAATCCCTTTATAATTTATAACGATTTATTTATTTTATAAATGGATTTTTCAATATAAACTGAATACCAATTTAATCTGGATTTGAAATATCGAGTTATAAATTCAGATAGGAATGTTTTGGAGGTGTATGATATTGTATGTGAATATATATATGATAATATTTATTTATAAATATTTAGTTTAATTATTTTTAAATATATAAATATTTAAATGGATTTATTTAGACCTCAGAAAATAACCATTTTTGCAAACGACCTCCGTTTTCGTCGAAATTAATTTTATTGGATCCGGAATATTAAATTATTGTTAGATTTCAATTTTCGTGATTTTTGGAGTTAGTATGTGGCCGTACGGAATTTTAATGTGAAAAACAGTCAATTACGTGAATTTAAAGATACACTGTGTGAGCAAACGGATTCAGAATTCGACGAAACAAGTTTCGTTGGGTCCGAAATGTCAACTGTAGCTGCATGCCCATTTTCATGATTTTTTGATATTGTATGCGATCATAGGAATTTTTAACAACAAGTACATATAGTGGTTGCTTAAAAATAAATATAATAATGAATATAAAAATATTAACCTATTTTTATAAATAAACCTTTACATCCCTTAACCCTAAATATACTTTTCTCTGGTCAAGGAAAATTCCGCCGTCACTTTCTTTTGGTTCTTCAGCAAAGCGTTGAACTTGATCTTCAAAAAATTGTAGAAAATCAAATAAAAAGTGATAAATTGGAAAACGAGTATATTTGGGATGCTGGTGATTTGCTCTTCGTTTCTGAATGGGTTTCATTGTGTGCGAACATCAGAAATGTTTGCTGTTTGTTTGAACCGTGGTCTAGGGTTTGAGTTCATTGGGTGTATGGTGATCGGTTGTTGAATTTGTTATCATTTTTGGGATCGTGAGGAAGTTTAGCACCTTGTATTAAAATTTTGGATGATTCCGTGATAAATGGCGCCGCTATTCTTTTGTACAGCGTGAAAAAAATGTGGTGAGCGACGCGATTTGATTTCCAATTTCGAGTAGCATGATATTTGTATGATGTTGTAGGGGATTGAACGAGAGAAATTATGGTAAATTTTTCATGATTTAATTGTGGAGAGTTGAGGGAACAGACCTTGAAATGTTCGGCCATTAAGCTGTACTTGTGAGATTTGTTCAATTACAGGAAGGGAGTTCGAGTTCTTCTTTGAGGGGTTAGAGTGAAAGAGGATGCGAAGAGAAAAACACCGGTGTATTTAGTTTTGATTTTAGCGAAATATTGAATGAGGAAAAGGAGTTAGAAATCAGTGAGAATGGTTGTATGCTGAGGAGCAACGTTCGAAGAGGACGAGGAAGAAGATGGTTTAAGATGCGGGCTTCGTGGGTTTATACAGTGGGAGGTTGGGCCTTAGTTCAATGGCGAGCCCATGTTATAAAGAAATTTATTTAATTAATTTAAATGCTTATCAAAACTTTTAAAATCAATAACTTCCTCATACGTGATCAGAATTCAGCAAAACAAGATCCGTTGGGATCATATGGACGAGGTCTACACCATGGAACTGACTGGGAGTGAATTGGAGCTCGTTACAATTTATAGCGAAATAAATTGTCTGTCTGAATCAACCGACAATTATCGGTATTTAATGATAACCGTCCAATGTGAGTAAATCTCACTAACTCTACCCAGTTATATTTTTATAATGTATTTTTAGAATTGATAATGATGTTTGATTGCTGTGTGTTATTTGTTTGGATGAACTGCTAATTGATTGGTTGAAAATATAAATATAATTATATATATAAATCGTTGATCAAATATTGATTCTATGTATCAGAATATTTCATATTGAAATGAAATTGATGTTAATTATATTGTTTAACATCTGTGGATGCAGGGAAACATGTTGGAGGGATCCAACTGGATTCCTCAATATTTATAATACTATTTTTTATATATTGTGATATGTGATGTGATATATAATCTGTTGTAGATTATGTGTGTTTGGGTGATATTGATCATGGTTATTTGGTATTTTAAATACCATAAGAAATACTAGAATGTAGAATGGGAATTTTCAAAGTGTATATTGAAAAGGAAATATTTATATGAAATAAATAGGATATTGAAAAAGGAAATATTTATATGAAATAAACAGGATATTGAAAAGGAAATATTTATTTGAAATAAATAGGTATTGAAAAGGAAATATTTGGAAAAACAAATAGAATTATAAAAGAAATTATTTGGAAAACAAATAGAATTATATAAAGAAATATTATTCACATTTTAAATATTTTGCTAATAAAATAGGGGATTGTTAAAGGGACTCCATATTTGGTTAAGGGAAGGACTAATTTTTATTTATTGTATAATTGTTATGGGGAGGACAAAATAAATTAGCCTTCCCTTAGACATATTAATTGAAATTATGATATTAATCCTCATTAATATAAACCATAAAACTTAAACCTTAATTAATGCTTATAATTTAACAATGCACATAAAAATAAAAATGGATATAGTTAATGTAGCGGAGACACAAGAAAGCTTCATTTGATGATCAAAAGGCATCAAATTAGGTAATTAATTGTAATTTTACATTGGAACCATTTAAAATAAATGCATAAATGAACATTTTGATTTAATATGTTGTATCGAATTTGTATAATTGAGATGTTTAGTAATTCGCACATTTGTTACTTGCGCTGAATTTAGTAAGTTAGAGTTTAACATGAGTGACGAGCCAAGGGTAATTATGTCTCTTTTTTTCTAAAAATAAAAATAAACTATACCCCCCTTTAACAAAAAAAACTTTAAGTTGGAGTCCACCTAAAATTATCCTCCCCTTAACCAAATATGAAGTCCCTTTAACAATCCCCATAAAATATTATAAAGGAATGTCGGGTTTGAATTAGGAATTTAAATGGAATTACTGAAATTAGAAATCGACTGGAAATTAGTTGAGTTGAATGGCTTTTTAGGTATCGATTTGATGTTGGTTTCGGCCTTCGGGGTTTATTCTTGTGAAGTTGTTCACTTACTAGTTTACGGTTAGAGACTGATAGAGGTGGGAAGATATTGATGCATGAATCAGAAATAGAAACATTTTCCAAAGTTAATAACATATATTTTCTAATTTTATAAAATAAGGAATTTATGAATATATGGAAACGATAAAATGGGAAATTAGGAAATGAAATGATGATTGATCAGTAAGATTTCCATTTGGGAATACGACCGTTGTTTGTACACATGTTTTCCTTTGATAGTTAAATCACCAACTATCAAAGATTTTGACTATTTCCATTGTTAATACGGAGAGACCAGGGTCAGATTCATTATCTGAAAACCACTCTATAGGGATGTCAGCGTTGCGATCAAATATGATGAAGATAATTGAAGACGGAGTTATGCAAGAGCTGTCCTGTTTATAGAATAGTGCCTTCGGTTTGTCCAGTCCCAGGACAACTTATATGGAAGAATGTCTGACAGAGGATATCTAATGGATTGCGTAAGTTGATCTCTTCAAACGTAGTTACGTTTGGTGGTGGAGGAATTCGTTTCTCTTAGTTGTATACCCATGGTATTTTGGAGAAATTTGACGATGTGACATTCAAAGTGAAGAAATGCGTGGTTTGTAAAAGGATACGTTATGACCTCTAGCCTCACAACCGAGAATGGTATAAAATCGGGTAGGTCGCATGGCTAAGTGGTTAGCTTCCAATTAGGGTGTATTGTCACCTGATCTAGAGAAATTCCATTTCTTCTATAATCTATTTCGATGCTGTCCCTTTCGGGAAACGGTTGCTGATCCCAACCGTTGGTGATAATATTCAATACACTCAAGCGAAATGAGTGACCGGTCATGTTTAGCCTGGGTTCAAGATGTTCTTGTTGAACCCGGTGTATTCCTCTATAGAGATACATTGTCGGAAGGTGGTCCCATACCTTGCCATTTGGAATTCATTACCCAATAAGCGCCCGCGTTTTTTGATTATATATTATGTATATGGAACGTGAGATGAAAGCGTTCTGCTAGATGATTATTATATTGTGGTTGATAGACACTATTATAATATCCAAAGAGTTTTGATACAAAGGTTATCATTTTTTTCAAAAGGATTTTTGAATGATTGAATCAAGTGTTTTGGATTCTCATAAGGGAAAAACCCGTTCCGTGTTATACGGCGTGGTCTTATGAGATATCATTTATTTTATCAAACTGTTTTAAATTATTTTACTCACACCAGTTCCATGACTGACCCGGACTTTATTTCGTTTTTTACCCTAAACTCTTGGGTGTCCAAATTTGTACGAGCAGTCAAGTAGTCAGGTTTTATAGATATACTTGGAGAGCTTGGAGCAGGAGGCTTCAGGATTATATAGCTATTGTTTATTCCATTGTGTTGTAAGTATTGTACTCTGATAATGTTACTGCATACATATACTGATTTTATTTCAAAGATATGTTATCTGTTATATGTTGTTCGTTCCGCTGTGAGATTCGTGTTACTCTGATGTTGTTGTATGTTCTTCTTCGTATTCTTCTTCTATTCTAATTTTCTATCTTATCTATTCTCACCCTCTAACTTCTTTCATTACTATCCGGTATTTCCGATGCTTGATAGTCGACATTGCGATATATGTCGATTACCAGGATCGCAAAATCCCCGGGTCGTTACAGTTAGAGAGTATATAAGTAGATTAGTGCTTAAGCACTCCACTAATTATTACCCTCCTACTTCAATCAAGAAGAAGCCACTAAAATAGCTTAGGAAGAAGAAGAAGAAAAGAAATTATGTAAATATTCCTAAGATTATGCCTCCCTTTATATATCCTTAGGAGTGTGATGGGTAAAGACCAAAGGCCCTTAAAAGATTTATTTTAAGAATGAAGTATTCCCATTTTTGCTCATTTATCTTATTTACGCATTTCCTAAATATCTTTGATTACATCATGTATGATACCATCAAGATATTTTTTTGGCAAGGCCAACTGAATTTTTATCATGGACCATGCCACTATCATTATAACTAGTAATGATACATGAAAGTACAGGTGATGGAGAGTAAATCTGTCAGCTACATAAGGTTTTGAAGTGGACCGTCCACTAAATCTAACTTGATTACAGCATAGGAGTCGAACTAATTGTCGAACTACTATTACATTCCATAATTCAATACACAAATTACACTAGAACAAGAGAACATAAAATGAACAAAGGTTCAAAGTAGAGAGCATCTTATTCTAGAGTAAGTTGTAGTAGAATTTCATCTTTCAAGCGTTGCCTAACATCTGGTAGCAAAATTACCAGAGATCACCAAAGTCAAAAAACCTATTAGCTTCCAAGGCAGTCATTTGCCACAAGAAAAGTAGTAGATCAATATCAAGATTAAGAAGACTCAGCACTAACAATTACTTCCACTACGACGGCAACCTGGGTCATAGTCAAGAGCCACAATGATACTCACCACCGACGCAACATGATAGTCGCCAACAAATTGCACTCCTAACACCGAAACAACAGGCATTAAGCAAACTTGCTAACCAGCTTCACCTATTAAACATTTGCCATAGACCAAAACCAAGATCCAGCAACCGAAAAGTAAATCCTCCTGAACTAAACTCACTCAAACACAGACACATATCCATAACACTAACCCAGAACACTGACAGACCACCAACACAAGTCGATACACCGCCAACCATAAGTCTTACTAGACACAAAGCTAACCAACACATAGTACAAGTGATAACCCAACACAAACAAGAAGGACAGAGCAAAACCTAAACACACCAGCATGTCGAACTTCTGTTCGATCCAAAACCACAAAGGTTTAGTGTATTAGGGAGTTAGGAATTACCTGGCAACCTACACGGCAAGGAAGACGAGAACTGGAATCGTGAATAGACAGAGGGAAAGAACAACAAGTAGGCTCAGGGGAACATCACGTGCAAGAACAAGAGAACGAGTATGCTTGTGTAGATCTGGTCAAGTAAAGGTGGAAAAGTCCAGCTAGAACGAGAAAATGAAGCGAATGGTTCCAGATATGGATCTGGAATGTCAAGCTTAATTATGCCACAACGGTGAAAGATGGCTTGAGGTTAGAGATGGAAAGATGAAAAGAATAGGGCTAGTTTAGTGGTGAGGAGGAATAAGTTGAGTGAGAGGAGAAGAGAAAGCGTGAAGAGAAGGAAACGAACTAGTTTGGCCCAGTCGCCATTGGAGCAAGAGAAGTAGTGTAACACCCCACCTCCGCCAGTGCCACTCTTGCAAGGACACTAGCTTTGGAGGGGCGTTAAACGAGGTAAACATGCATGCAGATATCACAAGACAGAACATATAAGTAAAAACAGAGTAAATAAAGCAGCGGATAAAACTAACATTTCAAAACCATAGTCAAGTTACATCAAAGTACTTGGTCATTATTTTCCCATAAAACAAAGTCTAGAACATAAACTGAAAACTGAAAAAGAAACATAAAGTAACTATCCCCAAGGTAGAATAAAGCCATAGCGTGCTCAAGTCCAAACCGTACATGAGCTATCCAGAAAAGCAGCTAAAGATCCAAGCTAAGTACCAGTGTTTCCACCCTGTAAACCTGAGGGGGGAAACGGAAGAAAAGAGGCGAAAGGAAACAGGTCAGTCAAAAAGACTGGTACGTCCTATCTACTATTAGTATAACAACTAGTAAAGTTAACTGAACATGTAAACAGGGATGAGATATAGGGTGATAACTGGCATGGTAAAAAGTTAACAAGATAGATCAAGTGTGGCATCGCATATACAAGGTTAAGTTGCACCAGGTGTGTACTAGTGTTCCAATTCATGTCAAGTATAATCAAGAAATGATCCCTTGGCCCAAAGCTGGCCCACATCATGAGGTGACCTAAATCGAGGTCCAACTACTCGGTCTAGTCGATCGGCTCCATATAAGCCTAACTCGTCGTGTATCGGTGTCATACGGCTTAATCGCAGATTGTAGTTAACTGTGCTAGTTCCACCCCAGGGTGTATCCTGCCCTAAGGTGTAAACCACAGACACAATTCAAGCACGCACAGTCTAAAGCTACTGATGCCCATGTTCAACTCCGGACTTAATGTGCACGACCATGGTCCGCCTGAACAACCGGTGCACCCTTCAGCCGTCTCTTTTGGCCTCTTACAATCAGTTCAGTAATCGTGCCCCACCCTAGCCTAGTCCAGGGTACCCATGATACTTCTAAGTTGGTTACTGCTGAAAAGGACCACGTAACTAGGATTTCAAGTGGGTTAAGTGTGGTTAACCCTATCCTAACCATGTATTGAGTTGGTTAAGTGTATTCAAGAAGTTCATGACTTAAACCAATCAATACATCCGGTTTAATTGGTTAAGTATATTCAAGTAGTTCATGACTTAACCCTACCAATCCATCATGTTTAATTGGTTAAGTATATTCAAGTACTTCATGACTTAACCCTACCAATCCATTGTGTTTAATTGGTTAAGTATATTCAAGTAGTCCATGACTTAACCCTACCAATCCATCGTGTTTAATTGGTTAAGTATATTCAAGTAGTTCATGACTTAACCATATCATGTGGCATTAATTAACTTAATGCACCCCAACCTCTCACATTAGACTTTGTTGTGGTTACTAGTTAAGCCGGGCGGGTCCGGGTAGCTTTACACCACAACCTAGTCTAACCTCGGGTTTTAAGTGCGATATGACCAACTACTCACATTGGGTCTTATTGTTTGTAGCCACTAGTTAAGCTGGTCGGTTCCGGGTAGATTTATGCTACAAACTCAACCCAACCTCGAGTTGGCCACTTTCATGTTTTCTACATGTCATGTCCACGTTAGTGTTTTCAAGCATAAACACATGTCAAACTTTCATGTCATGTTTTCGAGTCATGTTTTCATGTTATTCAAGTTTGCCCCATTACCCATAACGTATTCCCATCGCACGTAAATTCGCATCAACACAAATAGATCAAAAAGGGAACATAACAATATGACAAGGTGGGCATAAGGTGGCAAAGTCTATCACAAGTCAAACATGGTGATATTTGAGGCCAAAAAGGGGTTCAACATACTCGCATATGGCCTCAACATGTATGATAGCATAAAAGGTGTCTTGGCCTCATACATATCAAATAGTGTAGGGGTGATTTGGCCACTAGCATGCATAATAGCACAAGGGTGATTTGGCCACAAGCATGCACACTAGCATAAGGGTGACTTGGCCACAAGCATGCACAATATCATTAGGGTGATTTGGCCACAAGCATGCATAATATCATTAGGATGATTTGGCCACAAGCATACTAAGGAACATGAAGAGTTAAGGTTTGGCCACAAGTTAAACATGGTGGCATATGAGGCATAAATATGTTCATAAGCTTGCATATCACTTCATGGGCCTCAAAACATGCATAATATCAACTTAAGCAAATAGGTGAAACATGATCATAAATGACATAGGATGGTGGCTAGAAGTTCGCATATAACATTATGTGCGAGTTATCATAAAGGTTATGAGAGTTCTCATGTTGCATAATGCAACATTCCAAATCAAAGGTCATAGCTTTCTATGCACAAAGTCAAGGTGATAGCTTTACAAACTTGCATAGGGTAAATCAATGAATAACATGATAGGATCAAAGCACATATCATACTTAGGCCCAAACTCAACTTGCAACATGTAACATTTAACTTCATAGTTAGAATCTAAGAGTAGTATAGGGCTTACAATGCTATGAAGACTAGAATTAATATAAAATAAGATTGAGACGAAGCCACACTAGCAAATCCGCAACCAAAGACGATAAACACCACTTCAAGACTTGAGAACAAGAAGGAATAACCCCAAAGACAAAGAAAGATGGCTCTTTTACTTAAGAAAGATGGCTCCTTTATGACATAGATTGATTTGAGACACTCAAACTTTCATGAAGAGGATGGAGGCCATGATATGAAGATGGAGGCCAAGATCAAGAAACATTTGGGCAGCATTTAGTTGTAGGAATGATTAATGAGGGTTTAGGCTAGGTCTAGGGGTCCTTTTATAGAGATTAGGGGTAGTTTAGACCATAGGGTTAACCCTAAATCGAATCTGAGCCATCCACTCCGTCAGAAACTTCCAGAACAAGACCCAACATGTAAAAATGGTGCACCAGAAAAACTGGTCCGACAGGGGGGGGGTGGGTCGACCCCTGGGTCGACATGGGTGTCGACCCATTGGGGGGGGTCGACAGGGGTGTCGACCCCTGTGTCGACCCTGCCTGGGGCGGGAGAATTCCCGCCTATCTTGTTTTGGCTGAAAAACTGTTTTCGGGCTTGGAATTTTCTGAAAACTTCATTGGGCCATAACTTAGTCATACGGACTCCGTTTTTCGAAAACTCGGACTCTATTTCGCGTATTTTTCCGAGACGAACGCAATGGAACAGCCCGTTTCCCTTGATTCAGATTTTAACATTTAATTCTGCCTTGATTTATGTTATAACATGTTATTTAAAAATCCGGGTTGTTACTTTCTCCCCACCTTAAAGGATTTCGTCCCCGAAATCTCCAAGTTAGGAAGAACGTATCCTACCATCCATCATCCATCTACTCAAAACATCATCCACAAGTAACCATTGTCCTTAAAAAGATTCTAAATGCTGTATGAACATATGCAAAAGGTGTGTGTATATGTACTTATCTAATGCGAAAATCAGGCGGTTACTGATTCAGTAAACCTACTTAATGCAAAGTATGTTAGTGAGATGAGTCCATATGTATGCAAATTCCTAACATAATTTATACTCTCTACATGAGTGCACATAACATCCGTCCATATGCAGCATCCATGTGATAACATACAAGTTTCATCCATGAATAAGCATAAACACTCATGCATATGCGGTATGAAAGTGTGTGAGCCGATCTTAGTGCCTAATGTGTATCATGCATCCACGAGTATCCACTTGCAACCACTTGCAAACATCAAGCATAACATGTTTCAAATACATGTTTCATCCAAAGGGTTTCTACCTAAGGTTCTCATGACAAGGTTAACGAGATAACAAGATAAACAGGATAAACATGGATAGCAAAAAGAAAGATATGCTGACTAGGAAAAGAGATTGAAAATGTACCCTCAAAAAGGAATGGATAAAGCCCACGCATCTTCTCCTCGGTTTCCCAAGTTGCATCTTCATCGGCTTCACTCCACTGAACTTTCACCAATTTGACTTCTCGATTCCTTAACTTCTTGATCTCCGTTCCCAAGATACGAATCAGAGCTCTCCTCAAGGTCGCCTCTTTCTCTACCTCCACGTCTTCAAGAATGCTTGGTTCAACCACCTCAGCGGACTCATGTAGGCACTTTCGGAGATGCGAGACATGAAAGACATTATGCACTCCGGCTAGCTTCTCGGGCAATTCCACCTTATAGGCCATCTTTCCAATTCTCTCTATGATAGGGAAGGGTCCTACGAACCTTGGTGCCAGTTTCCCAACGGCTCCAAAACGTACCACATTACGCAAAGGAGAAACCTTCACGAAAACCATGTCTCCCACTTCGAATTTCAAATCTGCCCTTCGCTTGTCAGCATAGGATTTCTGTCTATCTTGGGCCGCTTTCATCTGTCTTCTCACCAATTCAACTTTCTCGGATGTGTCCCGTATCATATCGGGCCCAAGTATAAGCCTATCTGTTGTCTCCCACCAACAAGATGGTGACCTACACGGCCTCCCATACAAAGCTTCAAATGGTGCCATCCCTATGCTGGCTTGATAGCTATTATTATAAGCAAACTCTACAAGAGGAAGGTGGTCTTCCCAAGTAACACCAAAGTCAAGAACACAAAGCCTCAAAAGATCTTCTAGCACTCTATTCACCCTTTAGGTTTGGCCATCCGTCTGGGGGTGATAAGCTGTACTCAGATTCAATCGCGTACCCATCGCTTCTTGCAAACTATTCCAGAACTGGCTAGTGAAAATTGGGTCACGATCGCTAACTATGCTAGAAGGAACTCCATGCAATCGCACTATCTCTCAAAGATAAACAGATGCTAAACCTGATACAGTCCTCTTATTCTTTACTGGAATGAAATGGGTGCTCTTCGTAAGTTTATCAACCATGACCCATATCCCATAAAGCCCAAATAGTTTGGTCATCTTAATGGACATCTTCACCCCAACTATAAATCACAAACAGGCGAGTCATACTCCTTATGGGGTTTTGCAACAGAACTAAGACTGAGAATAGGACCGAGAGGATATACTTAAAAGATATCATGCGAGTAAGCTCTACAGAATAATAGGGATCAAGGATATACTCTTAGAAAGAGATATAATGCGCGCATCTAGTCTTCAATCTTCTAAGCCGCATTTTCTTGTACTTAATCCCATCGTGTCTTGACCGTCTTTTAACTCCACAATTTCGTAGCTCTTAATTCTTATTTCCAAAATATGAGTTAGAACTCATTTCACCGTTGACTCTCGTTCCACATCTACTTACTCTTTTCCTAAAAATACTTGGCTACAACTGCGTGCTCATGGTTTCATGCAAGCTTTACAAAATTCGTTAGTGAATCCTGGATCTCGTTTACGTACCATACGGTATTCCACGCAGAAGAACTATCTCTTGAAAGCAAATGCCACTCCACGTTGCCAAATGTTCTTACTAGGGTGATTTCTATAACCCGTGCTTAAGCGGAATGGACCATCCGCCTTAGTGTCGAACACTACTCGATTGGATTACATATTTCCAAAAAGTGCCAAGGGATTCTAGATAACTAATCATGACGGACCCCTAAAGATCACACGAGATTTTCGAGGGTATTACCGAGGCGAGTCATGAGCCTCGCAACCCTATGTTCGAAGTCAAGAATGGCTCCATAACTGGATAGCCAACCCATGCCCAAAATCAACCCGTATCCCATAAACCCGAGAACATAAGCATTACACATGAATTCTACGCTCCAGATAGAGATTTTCAAATCCATACAAATCGCAGATAGATGGGCGGAACCCCTAATTGGATTTGAAATACTAACGGGATTCTCAACTAGACTAGTACTTAGGTGCAAACTTTCAACAGGATCAGAAATAAAACTATGCGATGCGCCAAAATCAAACAAGGTACGAACAGGGAAATTAGAAATGTAAACATGAATTTCTATAGAAACACTACCTCGATCAAAAGCTGGAAGAGCGAGGAGATCCTACAATTGCCCTCCAGAGGGTCCGGCTTGCTGAATTTGCCTTTTCCCTTGTCCTTGCTTTTTCGGACAATCCTTACTATAGTGTCCAGACTCTCCACAATGAAAGCATTTGTCCAACTTCCTTTTCTTCTTCCTACAGTCTTTGGCTATGTGCCCATCAATCCCACAGTAGTTGCATTTTCTTGGGTCCTTTGCCTTGGCCTTGTTGCCCTTGTTGTTCTTGTTGTTCTTGCCTCCTTTCTCGGAATCTTCCTTCTTGCCTTGAGACTCATTTGCCTTGACCTCCTTCTTGCCACTCTTATCTTCTTCTTGAAGCAGAGCCATATTCACCAAACTCTCGAAAGTCGCCCCCATGGGTATGTGAGACATGGCCAAACCGCGCAATGGCTCATTCAATCCTAGAGCAAAGCGTAGGGCCTTTTTCTGAGCTGTGCTAACCAAGTCTAGGCCGAACCGAGCAAGTTGATTAAACGTATCCACGTATTCCCTAACTGTCATGTCCCCTTGCTTTAGAGACAGGAACCTCTCCATCCGAAGGTTCTCTTCTGTCGATGATAGAAACCTCAGTCCAAACCTTCTCCTAAAGTCATCCCAAGTCTGAATTGGTCTAGTAGTGGTGGTGACTACCCACCAATATGCCGCTTCCTCTTTCAATAACCATACCGCTAACAGAACTTTCTTACGGTCTTCTATATCAAAGATAGCAAAGAGGTCTTCAGTTTCCTTCAACCAGTTTCTTGCCTCAACAAAAGTCTCCGTCCCTACAAAATTCTTGCCACCCATCGCCTTAAAGTCCTTGCAAACCTTTGCGAAATCCTCTTGCGGATGCTGAGGAGGAGGAGGAACCTCAGCCACGGGAGGAGGAGAAATGTTAGCTACGGGGGAAGGAGGAGGAATGTTCGCGGGGCCAGCTTCATTCGCCCTTGCCTCCATGTACCTTCTAAACCATATAGGTACTGGTATGCCCTCCAGAATGGCAAAATTATCGGCCATACTGAAATGAAGAAAAAGATAGATTGAGAACGAGGAAACAAAGGATAGTGCTAATGGCTCTTGGGGAATAGCCTTTTAAAATAAACTAGACTTTTCTTGGAAAATACTTAATTGGTTTTGAAAATAGTTTTTCAAAAGGTAAGTTTTAAAAACCTTTTGCTCAGATCTTGTAAACCTTATGCTCTGATACCAAATGTAACACCCCACCTCCGCCAGTGCCACTCTTGCAAGGACACTAGATTTGGAGGGGCGTTAAACGAGGTAAACATGCATGCAGATATCACAAGACAAAACATATAAGTAAAAACAGAGTAAATAAAGCAGCGGATAAAACTAACATTTCAAAACCATAGTCAAGTTACATCAAAGTACTTGGTCATTATTTTCCCATAAAACAAAGTCTAGAACATAAACTGAAAACTGAAAAAGAAACATAAAGTAACTATCCCCAAGGTAGAATAAAGCCATAGCGTGCTCAAGTCCAAATCGTACATGAGCTATCCAGAAAAGCAGCTAAAGATCCAAGCTAAGTACCAGTGTTTCCACCCTGTAAACCTAAGGGGGGAAACGGAAGAAAAGAGGCGAAAGGAAACGGGTCAGTCAAAAAGACTGGTAAGTCCTATCTACTATTAGTATAACAACTAGTAAAGTTAACTGAACATGTAAACAGGGATGAGATATAGGGTGATAACTGGCATGGTAAAAAGTTAACAAGATAGATCAAGTGTGGCATTGCATATACAAGGTTAAGTTGCACCAGGTGTGTACTAGTGTTCCAATTCATGTCAAGTATAATCAAGAAATGATCCCTTGGCCCAAAGCTGGCCCACATCATGAGGTGACCTAAATCGAGGTCCAACTACTCGGTCTAGTCGATCGGCTCCCTATAAGCCTAACTCGTCGTGTATCGGTGTCATACGGCTTAATCGCGGATTGTAGTTAACTGTGCTAGGTCCACCCCAGGGTGTATCCTGCCCTAAGGTGTAAACCACAGACACAATTCAAGCACGCACAGTCTAAAGCTACTGATGCCCATGTTCAACTCCGGACTTAATGTGCACGACCATGGTCCGCCTGAACAACCGGTGCACCCTTCAGTCGTCTCTTTTGGCCTCTTACAATCAGTTCAGTAATCGTGCCCCACCCTAGCCTAGTCCAGGGTACCCATGATACTTCTAAGTTGGTTACTGCTGAAAAGGACCACGTAACTAGGATTTCAAGTGGGTTAAGTGTGGTTAACCCTATCCTAACCATGTATTGAGTTGGTTAAGTGTATTCAAGCAGTTCATGACTTAACCCTATCAATACATCCGGTTTAATTGGTTAAGTATATTCAAGTAGTTCATGACTTAACCCTACCAATCCATCATGTTTAATTGGTTAAGTATATTCAAGTAGTTCATGACTTAACCCTACCAATCCATCGTGTTTAATTGGTTAAGTATATTCAAGTAGTCCATGACTTAACCCTACCAATCCATCATGTTTAATTGGTTAAGTATATTCAAGTAGTTCATGACTTAACCCTATCATGTGGCATTAATTAACTTAATGCACCCCAACCTCTCACATTAGACTTTGTTGTGGTTACTAGTTAAGCCGGGCGGGTCCGGGTAGCTTTACACCACAACCTAGTCTAACCTCGGGTTTTAAGTGCGATATGACCAACTACTCACATTGGGTCTTATTGTTTGTAGCCACTAGTTAAGCCGGTCGGTTCCGGGTAGATTTATGCTACAAACTCAACCCAACCTCGAGTTGGCCACTTTCATGTTTTCTACATGTCATGTCCATGTTAGTGTTTTCAAGCATAAACACATGTCAAACTTTCATGTCATGTTTTCATGTTATTCAAGTTTGCCCCATTACCCATAACGTATTCCCATCGCACGTAAATTCGCATCAACACAAATAGATCAAAAAGGGAACATAACAATATGACAAGGTGGGCATAAGGTGGCAAAGTCTATCACAAGTCAAACATGGTGATATTTGAGGCCAAAAAGGGGTTCAACATACTCGCATATGGCCTCAACATGTATGATAGCATAAAAGGTGTCTTGGCCTCATACATATCAAATAGCGTAGGGGTGATTTGGCCACTAGCATGCATAATAGCACAAGGGTGATTTGGCCACAAGCATGCACACTAGCATAAGGGTGACTTGGCCACAAGCATGCACAATATCATTAGGGTGATTTGGCCACAAGCATGCATAATATCATTAGGATGATTTGGCCACAAGCATACTAAGGAACATGAAGAGTTAAGGTTTGGCCACAAGTTAAACATGGTGGCATATGAGGCATAAATATGTTCATAAGCTTGCATATCACATCATGGGCCTCAAAACATGCATAATATCAACTTAAGCAAATAGGTGAAACATGATCATAAATGACATAGGATGGTGGCTAGAAGTTCGCATATAACATTATGTGCGAGTTATCATAAAGGTTATGAGAGTTCTCATGTTGCATAATGCAACATTCCAAATCAAAGGTCATAGCTTTCTATGCACAAAGTCAAGGTGATAGCTTTACAAACTTGCATAGGGTAAATCAATGCATAACATGATAGGATCAAAGCACATATCATACTTAGGCCCAAACTCAACTTGCAACATGTAACATTTAACTTCATAGTTAGAATCTAAGAGTAGTATAGGGCTTACAATGCTATGAAGACTAGAATTAATATAAAATAAGATTGAGACGAAGCCACACTAGCAAATCCGCAATCAAAGACGATAAACTCCACTTCAAGACTTGAGAACAAGAAGGAATAACCCCAAAGACAAAGAAAGATGGCTCTTTTACTTAAGAAAGATGGCTCCTTTATGACATAGATTGATTTGAGACACTCAAACTTTCATGAAGAGGATGGAGGCCATGATATGAAGATGGAGGCCATGATCAAGAAACATTTGGGCAGCATTTAGTTGTAGGAATGATTAATGAGGGTTTAGGCTAGGTCTAGGGGTCCTTTTATAGAGATTAGGGGTAGTTTAGACCATAGGATTAACCCTAAATCGAATCTGAGCCATCCACTCCGTCAGAAACTTCCAGAACAAGACCCAACATGTAAAAATGGTGCACCAGAAAAACTGGTCCGACAGGGGGGGTCGACCCCTGGGTCGACATGGGTGTCGACCCATTGGGAAGGGGGGTCGACAGGGGTGTCGACCCCTGTGTCGACCCTGCCTGGGGCGGGAGAATTCCCGCCTATCTTGTTTTGGCTGAAAAACTGTTTTCGGGCTTGGAATTTTCTGAAAACTTCATTGGGCCATAACTTGGTCATACGGACTCCGTTTTTCGAAAACTTGGACTCTATTTCGCGTATTTTTCCGAGACAAACGCAATGGCACATCCCGTTTCCCTTGATTCAGATTTTAACATTTAATTCTGCCTTGATTTATGTTATAACATGTTATTTAAAAATCCGGGTTGTTACAAGTAGATGAGATATTTTTTACGACATCATCAAGATATTTAGTTAACCATAAACATAAAAACATTTTTATTTAATAGTTATTTCTCTACTGATTAATTATACATCCTCTAAAATTTTCAATAATTTTATTGAGAAAATAGCTACTTATTGATGAAACGTTTTTCAGTCACATTTTCGATATTTTTTCAAAAACATATTTTTGTAAACTATTTTCCAAAAAGAGTCTATATCTTTAATTATTAATTAAATGATGTTTAACAAGGTTATAAAATAATATTATTTACATATGACAGTATTCCAAAGAGTTACGATATTGGAAGATTTAGTGTTCAAATTTCTGGGTCTTTACATCCCCTTTAATCTAAGCCTAGTCTAACCTATTTTGTAATCCTCTCCCTTTGTCATCAACAAAAACTATATAACTATGTATAAACTATAACACCCCCCCTTTAAAACAATATTATAAACTTAATAAAAAGATATAGTAATTGAACTAAACTTATATTATTATATATAATGTAATTTTACCAATATAAGACTGTAAAAGTCATCTAAATATATAATAGAAAAGTTAAATTATATAATGATCGTTTACAAATAAGCTCAACTTATCTAACGAGTGTTTTTGATAATAGGCGATTTGTGAACTGGACAATTTGGATAATGAAAACAGAAAATTTTGTTCAATCACATTTCCATCCTTATCAAAGCACACTTCTCCAACGTATATAACTTTGTCGCCTTCTTCTGTATGTACGTCAACTTCTCCGTCCTCCTCCTCTTCTTCTACTTCTTCTTCTACCATTTATTTATCTTCTTCCATATGGTTATGGATATGAATGTTGGAAGAATCATCTTCAATAATTATGTGATTAGAACGATTATCCATTAGGAATTTTTGTATATTCCTAATGATTTTCCCTTGCTTTTCTTATTCTTTGGCCATGCGGAGTTGCATCACTTGTATTTTAATGAGAATATGTAGAGAATATTTCAAATGTTCTTTTACTTTTATCACATGAGCGGGTGTAGTGCATTGAAACATTCTTGGAGGAGGCGAAGAGAAAGAAAGGGTGTTGTCTTTATTTGTGTTGTATGAGGAAGCCATTAATTATTATGTCAAAAGTTAATTACAGAGGGAAATGAATGAATAAACAGAGAATTATGAAAATAAGAAGTTTAAATAGGCAAATAAACTGATTTTGGAAGGAAAATTAAATTTAGAAATTTATCATTGTATGTCGACATGAGAGAATAGGGGATGTCGACATACCCATGTGTATCTTGAAATTCTTTAAATATTTTAATATATATACTAATATATCTAGTTATTATATTTTGGTTAAAGGACAAATACCCAGTTCTCTTCTTAATTTAGTAAATGTTGCTTGATTTATGGGTTCAGTTAGGATATCTGCAAGTTGATTCCCAGTTTTAACATTTTCTAGTGAATTATTGTATTTATTTACATTATCTTTAAGAAAATTATGTTGAATATCAATATTTTTTTCTAGAATAAATTAGTAGGATTCTTAGACAGATATATTGCGCTTGTATTATCACAATAAATTGGTGATTTAGTGATGTTTCATCTAAAATCTTTTAGAGTTTGTTGCATATAAATTACTTGAGAACAAGCCAAAGCAGCAGAGATATATTCTGCTTTAGTTCTTAACAAAGATAAAACATTTTACTTTTTACTAAACCAGAAAACCAGAGAATATCCTACAAAATGACAAGTTTTACTTGTACTTTTTCTGTCTGATTTACAACCGGCATAGACAGCATCACAATATGAAATTAAGTCAATTGAATCATTTTAGGGTAAATAAACCAAAGTCTAAAGTGTGTTTAATATATCTATGGATACATTTTACAACATTTTAAGTGAGTTTCCTTAGGTTGTAATTGATATCTTGCACAAAACATACATTATGCATGATATTTGGCTTAATCGTAGTGATATAGTGAACCAATCATAACTCTATATAGTTTTTGATATATCAACTTTGCTTAAATCTTCATTGGTTGCCATGGGAGTGGATTTTCCACTCGTAGTGGTCATACCAAACTTATTGATTAAATCTCTAACATAGTTTCTTGATTAATAAAATACCATTATCCAACCGTTTTATTTGTAATCCTAAAATGAAAGTGAGTTCTTCAATATGACTCATCTCAAATTCTTTTGTCATAATTTCAGAAAATTCTTTGTTCATTTCATTATTTGTTGATCCAAAAATAATATCATCTACATATATTTGTATTAATTGAATAACATATTTGTTTCTTTTAATAAGAAGATTATCTACTTTACCAATTTCAAAATTTGATTGTAATACATAAAATCTTAGTCTATCATACCAAGCTCTAAGAGCTTGTTTTAGACCATATAAAACTTTCTTTAGTTTATAGACATGATTTGAAAAAAAAGTAATCTTCAAAATCTTTTTAACAAAACCATTTAAAAATGCACTTTTTACATCCATTTGAAATGATTTGAAATTATTATAATTAGCGAAGCAAGTAGAATTCTGATAGCTTCTAATCTTCCTACGAGGGAAAAGGTTTCATCAAAATTTATTCCTTCTTCTTGAAAATAAATTTGCGTGACTAATCGAGCTTTATTTCTAATGATCTCACCAAGTTTATTCATTTTTTTATAAACCTATTTAGTTCCTATTATAGTTTTATCCTTAGATCTAGGAACAAGTTCTCATACATCATTTCTAGTAAATTGATTTAGTTCTTCTTTCATAGAATCATCAGATGTTGCTTCCTTTGGATTTTTAGGTTCAATAATTGATGTAAAGCGACATTACTCATCTTATTTAATTGATTTCTAGTTATAACTGCAGATTCAATATATCTTAGTATATTTTCTACAAGATGATCCTTTAAAAGCATAATTCTTTTATTAAGTTGATTAATTTCAAAATTGTTTCATTGTTTACATTATCAAACTCATCTTCATCATTTATTTGACCGAAATCTTAAAATTTTCATCAAAAGATACATGCATTATGTTGACCCGCCTTTTTATAAGGCAGTCACATATTGGATTTATGGCCATTGAACTATTCAAGACCTGAACATAGGCTAATGAGAGTCTGGATATACATTATAAAATTGATGAAATACTCGAAAGCTTGGATTTTGCAAACTTGGATTCCGGCTTGGTGAGGCTGGCTGGCATAACACTCCATCACCACATTTCTTATTGAGTGACTTCAGTTCGATACAATTTGGATCGGTGCTCCTTGGCTCTACATGCTACATCACCATCTCACAACTATCTGATGTTCGAATCGGGGAAGTCCGGTTCGGCGTTGTCGAACCGGAATATACTGACCTAGGGTAGGATATTTTATGAACACCTTTTCAACTGCTAGAGTCTGTCAACTGCACTACCCTACAACTTCGAATCGGAATCGGATGATACATATTCTGGTCGAGTCAAAGTAGATATTCTCCATGACCTTAAGATTCATTCTACCACTCCTGGATAACCGATCGAGCGTCACGTGGCTTGGTCAAACCGGGATGGTAACCACCTATAAATACACGGTTTTTGGACTGGGAAAGGGATTGAACTTATTTATCTTGGATAAACTGAGCAAGGACATTGCTAAGGCGAAAATCTAACTCCTTTCTCTATTTTCTTTCATTAAACTAACAATATTATAATCTTCGGTATAAATAAAAATTGTTTACTCTAAGTGGACGTTGGCTTAATTTCCGAACCACTATAAAAACTTTGCGCGCCTCCTTTACTTTACTGCATTCTGTGTCTGCTATTCTCTTTGAATTATCATAATATCGTGATATTTATTGATTTTGGGTGTTAGTCGTAGAAAAATTAATTTCTACATCAAA
This sequence comes from Allium sativum, assembly GCA_030737875.1. Lineage (NCBI taxonomy): Eukaryota > Viridiplantae > Streptophyta > Magnoliopsida > Asparagales > Amaryllidaceae > Allium > Allium sativum. The sequence continues at coordinate 43,018,765 of CM060915.1, read as the reverse complement.
ACATTGTTCCTTCAATGATGTTAGTTTTTGAATTGAAAACTATGTAGGCTTTACTTCTATTTGAATATCCAATAAAAATTTCTTCACCATATTTAGGATCAAATTTTCTTTAGTGTTAAAAAAACGTTTGATCCCGAAAACTTTAAAATTAGATGCTTTTGGTTTCTTATTGAAAAATGGTTCATATGGTTTTTTTATTAACTAGTGGTCTAATTAAAATCCTATTCAAAATATAATAACTTGTAGCAACTTCTTTAGCCTAAAAGTTTCTTGGTAATATACTATCTAAAAGCGTAGTTCTAGCACTCTTAAATCGTTCTATTCATATGGTCAACTACTCCATTTTGTTATGGAGTTCTTGAAAAGTAGAAATTATCAGTAATTCCCTTTTGATTACAAAAATTCTCAAAATTTTCTTTTTTAAATTCTCCACTGTGGTCACTATGTATAGTTTTGATTTTTAAAGAAAGTTGATTTTGAATTCTTTTTGCAAATTTTTTAAATAAATCAGAAGCATCACTTTTATGTTTGATTAAATGAGTCCAGAAGTTTTTGGAATAATCATCTACAATAGCAAAAGCATATCTATTATGATTTATTGACTGAATTGGAGATGGACCAAATAAATCAAAATGAAGTAACTCTAAAGATTTTTAATTGGAAATCTTATCTTTTAGTTTAAATGAACTCTTCCTGAGTTTTCCTAGTTGACAAGAATCACATATACTACCTATTTTAAAGTCCATTTTAGGGAGGCCTTATATTAAATAATGTTTAAAAATTCTAGATAGGAGTTTGAAATTCAAATGCCCAAATCTTTTATGCCAAATCCAAGGGTCACTTGTACTAGCCAAAAGACATGAATTGCCATTTGAAAATTTCATACTCGGAATATAAATATTTTTCTTCCTTACTACTTCAAATATAATATTTTAATTATTATCTTTTATGTGACACTTATCTTTTTCGAATTTAATTTTGTAGCCTTTGTCACATAATTAATTTATATTAAGTTGTGTTTTAATTTCCTAACTAGCACAACGTTAGAAATAATAGAAGTTTTAGAATCACCGACATTGTCGATGCCAATCACATGTCCTTTTTAGTTGTCTCCAAAATTCACGATTCCTCCATCTTTATAAACTATGTCATTCAGTATATCCGGATTTCCAATCATGTGTCTTGAACAACCACTATCAAGCATCCATTTATTATGCTTAATCTTCACCATTTCTCCATTGAGTGTTGGATTGTCAAGAGCTATATAACACATCTGTTCTTGCATAACACATCAATGTGGTAGATAACTTGATTTTTCAACATAAATAAATGCAGAATCATGAAAAAATGATGAATTGAAATTTTTTAACTAGTTTTAAGAGAAATTCCGAAAATTACCATTTTAAACTTTTCAAAAATTCAGATAATGAAAACTTTGAAAACCTATGCTCTGATACCAAATGCTAGGAATGAGGATTATGGATCTTAAAGTTAACTTAACACTAGAGGGGGTGAATAATGTTTAATGAAAATTATGAATTTTTTAAAATCTTTTTGAATATAACAGAATCAAATGCAAATCACAGGTATGAAACAATCACAAAATCTAACACAAATGCAAATGATTAGTTAGAAGTAGTAAAGGAAAGAACACACTAGGATTTTATACTCGTTCAAAATTAATCTATATCTAATCCCATACAATTGCTTATGTAGATTTCTTGTTAAATAAATGTCGATATTACAACTCTCGATTTCAAGGCCACTAGGTACACCCCTCCTGCTTCCGCGTGAACAGAAGTTTTTTAATTTAATAAGGCTAAAGATCATCTAATTGATTTACGGGCTACAATCCATGTATTGGATCTAAACGAGCAACAACCACACCTTGTTAGTAACAATTTTATAGAGAGACTCGATAAGACTTTGATCTTTTGATCTTCGATTACAAATTCTTCTATAACACTAAATTGCACTGAGATCTTTGTGAAAGAGTGGCAGAGAATCAAACTAGAGATGATCTGGTTTGGTTCATATTGAATTTCAGTAGGGTTTAGTTAAAGATTCGTGAAATTTAGAAAGGAAATGGAGTGGAGAAGGAGTGAAGAATAATATAGAAAAAAAATTGTTCAGGTATTAGGTATATATAGGTAAAAAACATTCACATCAATTTACGAAGTGAAACGGCCAACAAACACTTCTTTTAAAAAAATTTTTTGGCTGAAACTATAACCATATTGAGATAGACAAATAACATATGTTGACATGCCTATGTTGAAATTAATAAAAATACTTGTTTTCAAAAGAATTTTGATTTTAAAACTTGTTAAAACAATTTTGAGACTTGTAAAACATTATAAACATAGTATAATTACATAATAACACACGTTAAACAATCTAGAAAATGGTTTTTGGAAATAGTAAAATACTTAACATATAAAGCTATTAATAAGAATATAAGAAAATTAAAAAAATAGAATTTGAGATTAAAGATAAGACTTTGAAATTTTAAAACAACAATAAATTACAAAGATAACAAAGAGTAAAATGTTGAAAAACAAGAAATATTTAGAAATAAGAAATAAGTTATCAGGAACAGTTTTGATTTTGAGGCTAAAATATAAAAAACTCTGAAAGGAAATTTGAAAAACAATGTTGAAAAATACTTTGGAAAGTTCGTGGGTTCCATCAAACTAGAGTATGGTTCCATCCCACTATGGGTTCCGTCCCATTATAAAGTGAGTAGGTGGATTCAATTCCACAATTAAAATCCAAATAAAGATGTTAGTGTTATTATGAAGTTTTAACATAAATCTAGACTTTATTACTTATCTTGATATCTTGAACTCTTGGTACTCATGACTCTTCAATCTTTTTTTTTACTGTATTCTTTAATCTTGAATCTTTATACTGTACAGTCTTCATTCCAAGTTCCTATCTATAAATATCCTACATATACATATATAACTCAACATAAAATGGTAATATACATATTTAATAATAAGTCATAAGGTCGTTGTTATCATGAGCATTATCTCAGGAATTAACATTCTTTTCTCCGCTATTTACGGTAGATACGACTGCATCAAGCGTCAGTGTTTGTGGTAGGATATCCTATCCCTTTATGGGTACAACTTTGCTACTTCTATTATTGGGTGTTATTTAATATCATCACTTGTATGTAGAGAAACATGGTAATTTCTCAATCAATCGTGCTACCATTGAGGAATTCAACTCCTTTATCATCCATTTGGTTTTATCAGATGTCTTTTGTGTTGGATTATCCTTTACTTGGTGTAACAGCCAAGATGGCCCTAGTAGGATCCTTTCTCACCTTGACAGAGTGTTAACTTCCAAGGGATGGTACGATCTTCCATTCTCTTTCTCAGTCAAACACCTTCATCACAATTTTTCGGATCATTCTGAAGTGCAAATCCATTTTCGGCTTCTAGCCTTGCATATTTTCGATTTGAATCTACGTGGAATTCTCATCACTCCTTTCTATCCACGGTGAAGGACACATGGTCTCTTACAGCCTTAGGTAATGATGTTGTTGTTTTCTATCTTAAAATCAAGTGCCTCAAATCTTGTCTTAAGCTTCGGAAAATCCATGTGTTTAAGAACATTTTTGACAGAGTTCGATCGGCGAAAGAAGCCCTCATCCATGCAAAAGCTTCTTTTGACGCTAATCGATCAGTTTTTAAAAAACCGGATTGGGTTTAAGCTCAGTTCACTTTTAACACTAAGCTAAATATTGAGAATGGCTTCCTTTGTTAGAAAACCAAGATCAAATGAGTCATCGATGGTGATTCCAACTAGAAATTCTTTCATCCCGCTATTGGGAAGAAGAATAAAATCCTTTCTATCACTCAGATTCATCGACTTCCTTCGTCAGAAAGCCAGGATCAAATATGTCATTGATGGTGATTCCAACTATAAATTCTTTCATTCCACTATTAGGAAGAAGAATAAAGTCCTTTCTATTGCTCAGATTCGTCGCCCTGACCTATCTTTAGCCTCATCTCCGGGTAAGATAGAGGAGACCATCATTTCCCACTTTGAGTCCTTCTTGTAGTGTCCTTCAGATGATCTCTCTGATCCTTTTCTTATTTCCCTTATACCTTGCCTTATCCTTCCTTCAGAGTTACCAGGGATGCACTGCCCTCCCTCTTTAGAGGAAACCCGATCTAATAGATTTTGTTTAGTAAGTATAGTGCGTGGTACTCCGATGGTTTCAACGACGTTTCATACCATAGTGCTTAGGTGGTCATTCAATCAGATTCTTCTCTTACTATCTAATATCTCTTCTCTAGAGGTACGCTTCCCAAGAGCTGGACTTCTACCAATTTTGCGCTCATCTCCAAAATAGTGAACCCTCTTTTTTACGCCGACTTTAGACTGATAAGTCTTTGTAATTTCTCTAACTAAGTCATCTCTAAGATCTCGACATCTCGGCTCGCATCAATCCTAAGTCGCATTATTTCTTCATCCCATGTCGGCTTATGAAAGGTCGACTGATCATCGATAATGTCCTTCTTGCCAAAGGGATAATTTACTAAATTGATCGAAAGATTCAAGGCTCGAATGTGTCATCAAGCTTGATATGGCTAAAGCTTATGATCGCATGTCGTGGTTGTTCATCATCTATATTATTTGTGCCTTTGTTTTTTGTGATCCTCTCGTTGATCTAGTTTGGTGACTTATTTCTAACTGGTTCTCAGTTCTCATCAACGGAGAGACCAAAAGATTTCTTCCCTTCGGGAAGGGTGATGTGGAAAGAGGATCTTCTTTCCCTAATGCTCTTTGTTATTTCGGCTGGGATGCTAGTCCGAGATATTCACTCCCTTACTATCGTTGGTTAAACTAAAAGATTTGGTATCCCCAGCGGATGTCATATCATCTTTTTTTTTTCCCGATGATGTCATTATGATCTTCACTAATGATCATCAACATTCAAGTTGACTACTCGTGTCTTTACTCTAGCTCCACGAACAGTGCTAGGGGCAGTTGATCAATGCCACGAAGAGCTATTCTTTCGCTCTTGATCCATGGACCCTTAGAAGATTTTATGGATATCATCCTTTTTTGTTTTCCATTAACCACTCTTCCTCTTACCTACCTTGAATTCGAGCTCAATCTCTTGTGCTCAGTGCTCCATTCGATTCTCTTCCATTTTATTCCTTCTCATCTGCTAGCATCTTTAGTGTGATCGAAATAATGCAATTTTTGGTTATTCGCCCATGGTTTTAGGTCTTATCATTCAAAAGATGAATGACGATGTCCATTGGGTGTTCCAAAGTAAGATTTTTATTAGCAACCTCAATCCAACATCGTTATTTTTGGTTTGTGAAATTTCCATTTCTCGGGGGGAGGGGGGTGCACCCTGAGGGGGGTAGGGTGATTGGTGTCCGTTGGAGGTGGTTGGCTTGAGATGGGCTTTTGTTGATTTTGCGCTAGAGATGAATGTGATTGAGTGTTTCGCGCCTGGCACTTTTGGCTAGAGCGGGTTTTTTGGTTGTATGCTTTGAGTCAGCATGCTTGGCTTTGGAAATAGGAGCTAGTCTTGGATGGAATCTCCTTGCTGGGCCCTGAGGGTTAGAGCGTGATGTGGTTTTTTTGTTTTGGTGACTAGGTCCGAGACGTGTTTTTACTATCTATTTTTATTCCTCGATCCAGTCTTTTCATTCCTTAAGGGCAAAAGGTGTTTTATAGTTTTGTTTTGTTTTGCTAGTACAGTAGTTTGAGTTGTCGTTTTCCTAGTTGGTGCCCTTGTGGGTCTTGGATCTGTATGTTTATTTTTACTTCTAAGCTCAGGTTTGCTGCATGACTAATATTTCGTTTTGCATTCCCTTGGTATGTTTTTTGTGATCCACTAGAGAAACACATTTTTCTTCTCTTTTGGTATGCATTCTATTACACACACACACACATACACACACAGACACATACAGACACACACACACACACACATATATATATATATAAGATCAAGAGCACCCAAATAGTGTAGCACTCTTATAGTCTTTCGATTTTCACCATACATTCTTGTTTCTCTCTCTTGCCACTAATTCTTTGTGCCCCGAATAACTTATTTAAATATAAATGAGTAACCAGACAAAAGAGAAATTGGGATACTAGAAATTTGAGGAACACAAAATCTAACCATTGAATTGCTCTCTTATTTCCACCCCTCATGTAAGGATAATTTGATCAAATGGCTAAGTCTTTGTGTCCCTTGATTTGTGTCAAATTTTTATGTTCAAATAGTCTCTCCTACACACACACACGCACGCACACAGAGGAGCGGTTATTGGGACATAAAATTAAATAAGAAACTAAAAACATATACTTTGGACCATTGGATTTGTTTGTATTTATGTGAAAGGCGGGATTCAGAGGAAGACTTAGTGGTTGAGGTTAATTATGTCTGATTTTATGACTGTTTTGTATTCAAGTAGATTTCCTTATATACATGTATGTATACATATACGCACACACACATAGCATAAATGATTGCCATGTAAATATAATTTAGATTTCAAATAATAATTTGTGAATTGGTTTATAACGAAAGTAGTTAAGGGCCTTAAATATATTACATCTGTAGACAATAATACAAATATGGGAAAGAAAAGAAAACATGAAACAAAGCGTTCTACATTAAAATTCATGTAACAAAGAAGAGAAGGAAGAAAAAAGCCAAGGAAGGAAATTGTGGAAATTATCCCTGCATGCAACAAAATCAATGCGAATAATATTTCCATCCCCTTGATTTTTGATGTGTTTTAAAGGTTATCATGCATGAAATGGGTAATGATTTATATCGTTTATACTCCCTTCGTTTCTATATATAAGATGTTTTAGCAAGTTTGGTGTGTTTCAAAATATAAGATGTTTAAGGTTTCATGCTCTCTTTATCCGTGATGCATAATAAATAGTGATACTTTTTATGCATCTATCATGTTCTCAACCACTAATTGTTGCTTTGTTAATGACTTTTTTCCTTCTTTTTAAAAAAGTTGTGCATAAAAAGAAAAAATTTAAAAGAATAAGACAACATTGATTAGCTCCTTGATTCTTGTGCAAACATGCAAAACATCTTTATATATTGGAATGGAGGGAGTAGTTTCTAAGTGAAAAGGTGATTCATTACAAACCAAAAAGCACATTGGTTTCAAAGTGTGTCGTAAATGATACATCCAACTAAACAAATAACTATATATATATATATATATATATATATATATATATATATATATATATATATATATAATAAAGGCACACTTTGAAAATGAAAGTATAGGGAAGTAAAAACAACACAGACAGGTAGTTCAAAAATATTATTAAATAATTAATCCCGCGATTTATCCATTCACTCCACCTTATGTTTCACAAATCTCAATAAACAAAAATCATGAGGTTTACTTTTATAGTTCCCAACCGAGCCTTGCTTCCTCTCATCTCCAAGTCGCATTGAAGTCGAGATATTCATTACTTCCATCCTCTTCTTGCAATCAAAAGTGAGAACCAGGGAGTTGATTTATGCAAGAATAAGTTTTGCTTTGATTTCCTTAGGAGGATAAATAATTTTGAAGATTTGACTGCATCTTTTCTTCCATAATTGATTAATGATAGTTGTAATTGCTATTCATCTTTAATTCACAATTTTTTCTTTATTTTATTCGATTAATCAAGTCTTCAATTTCTGTGATGATGTTATACTTTCCACTAGTGTTAATTTTGAAGTTGTTTTCAATAATGTCTCAAATAAATCTTGAATAACCACTGTCAAAGGAAAGATGGTCCCTGTCCTTTTATTTGCAATTACATAACATGCAAATCCTATTCATAGTAGAGTTCCATTTCTTTAATTTATCTGAAGTTCATTGTGTATCAAGACTGGCTAGGTAAGTCGTGAAAGCATATTTTTGGACGGTAGGATATTTCCAAATAAATTTTTCCTATTTGAGATTGTTAGTGGAGGATGTGATCAAATATTAGGCTTATCTTAAAGAAAATTTCCACTTCTATTTTCAATATATGTCCAATAGTCATCTTTCTTGTCACTGATGATTTTGATTTTCTGTATAGCGTCCATTATGAAATTAGGAAGAACAATGTTATCAAAATTCCAATCATTATCATTGATAATACTTTCTACCAAAGGACCACCAACACCACTATTTACCATATTCTGCCAACCCATAGTTGAAATTATTCCAGATCCATTTAACTAGGGATCATACCTGTAAGGCTTACTACTGTATACTGTTGGTTTGTTAAGTAGCTTCTTGGGCTTTAAAACTGGGTTGTATCTAGAGTTTTATGGCCTGCTGAAGGGTTGAATTTCATTTATAAATAGGGGCAGTGCGTTGCCAATTCTTGGTGTGTGATCAATTCTGGAAAAACTTTTATTCTGTTAAGTAGTTTGTTGCCATTTATCTTTCCAATCTTTAGTAGCTGTTTCTTCTTCAGTTCAATAGTTTATTTGGTTTTAAATTCCTGTCTTACTTCCAGTTAATTGTAGATTATTTTTGCATTCCTAGTTGATAGTCAATCTAGGGTTTTGAACCGCTTGTTAGGTGAATCTTGTTTCAGTTCTTGATTACTTGTTGTTAGTAGCTTCTTTACCATTTCTTGATTCTTCCATTACTTTCAGTTTGTGCTATGATTATTAGTTTAAACCCAGATTTCCTGTTTCCCTTTCAAATTACCATATCTTTTCCCCTGTCATACCATCAAACACCCACTTCAAACCCATATTCCGGCCTTTCCCTTGCCAGAACCACCTTACTTCACCTGAAACAGCGGAGACAACCCCCTTGTAATCACCTGCTGCCACGTCATCATCTTCCTCCACCAGATCTGAACATTTGCAAGTGTTCGACAAAACTCCAGGAAACTGCCCAAGCTTCATGGCTATGGCAACATATACAAGATGGCCTTACAATACCATAAGTGAGTACTCCTGCTATTAACAATTGTCTTGTTGAATAGACGAGTACACTGTTGTCTGGCTTTAAGTATAGTTTTCCAAGTATGTAAATGCATTATTATCAATATTCGTAATCCAAAAGTTTTCATTTTTAGCATATATACTTTTTAACCCATTTTACCTATAAAGTTTTCCCTTGTAAAAAATGTCTAGATTAATTTGATGGACACAACAATTTTCAGATCTTTAATGTTTTGAGCCCAACGCCACCACTATGCTTGGGTTGACATAACCGACTCTATGCAACTTTATAGTGTTTGTTATTCCAAATAAAATTAGCACAAACATATTTTATCTTATTGATGATATACATTGGGATTTGACCGATTTGGATCCAAGAACTTATAATGGGGTATATAGATGATTTCTTAAGTTTAATTCTGCCCATAGTAGATAGAAATTTATTACTCCAGCACCTAATTTTCCTTTTTATATTATCAAGTAATTGCTGAGCATCTCTACTATTAATTTTCTTGCTAGATAAACGAACAACCAAGTATTTAACTGAGAGATCAGAAGCTTTGATGTTGAGACATGATATTATGAATTCTCTTGTTTCCTTTGCTGAAGTGTAGTTGTGGCTTTTCCTGATTCATAGTTAAACCAATTTGAGACATTGAATAAAGAAGTCTTTTAATGGTATAAACACTGTCCTGATTGGCTTTAGCAAATATTTGAAGATCGTCCTTATAAATTAAATGAGTAATAATATGGATTTTTTTTTGTATTGGAGTGATCTGACCTTTCAATAATTCAATATCTAGAGAGATAAAGACAATTTCCATTGCAATTGAGAATAAATAGGGAGACAAAGGGTCTTTTTCGTGTAAACCTCTGTTATAGTTTGTAAAACCAGTTGGAACAACATTAATAAGGAAAAAGAATCAGGAAGTAGAGTACATTCATATATAAATTTGTAGAATGAAAGAGAAAATTCCATCTGTTGCATTCTGAAAATGATAAACTCCTAACTTATTTTATCATAGGCTTTTTGCCAATCAATTTTCAAACGTAATGCATTTGAGCCTGGTCTATTAAAACTTCTACTCATTTCCTAAAGGAAATTGTTTTCAAACATGTATCTTCCAAAGACAATTGCATTTTGATTTTCTAAGCACAAAGGGTTTCATTCTATTACATAAAATGATATTAATAATTTTATTAGGGATTGAAATGTTGATGATGATGGTTTTGATGACAACTAACTTGTTTTAACTATTAATGTTATAAAATATATACTAACACTATTATCTAGAATATATATATATACATGAAATATATGCAGGTATTGATTATTGAAGACTATATAATTTAGAGAATCAAGATTTCGAAGAAGAAGAGTTAAGGATAGAAGACTCATGAGTAATAAGAGTTCAAGAATAAAAAGTAATAGAGTTTAGATTTCTTGTTAAAACTCTGAAATAGCACTAAATCCTTATTTCAATCTTACTCACTATTTTTGATATTCTTATCTTATTTTCAAATTGATTTCAGAGTTACTTCCTTATTTCAAATATGTATTTCTTAGTTTTTAAATTTATTTTAACTCCTAATTTCAAAATATATCTTTCAATAGTTTAACCCCCGATTTAAATATTTATCTGATTATTATTAATTTTATATTATGTCTGTATACAGTTATTTAAGTTTTAGTTCCCTTTACTTATATTTATAACTTCAGTTTTAAAGTTTTTCTTATATTTATATTCATAGTTGTATATATGTTATAATATCATTTTATATTGTTTTTAAATCACTCTTATATATGTTTTTAAATCATTTTCATATATGTTTTTAATATATATTTTTACTTCAAATACTCTATTTTAATATATAGGAAAATAGTTTGTCTTAATTTAAGATTCACTAGAATTTATTTAAACAATAAATGCCTTAGTTTGATTTTTTTTTGAAAAAATATTGACATGGGTAACCCGCGTGTCGAAAAGATGTGTCTTTTCGATTCAAAACTGTTCTGAAATGATTTAACCATTGGGAGACTATAATTTGGCTTCCAGAATATAACTTAATTTAGAGCCTCTCATAGTTAGCCGACAGTTTGGAATAGAAATATTTTGAGGGAATGTCAACATTTGTGAGTGTTTTGAGTTTCACTTTTTGTTTGAGATGCACTGGCTATTGATAAATAATTTCTTCAAATCTTCGCAAGTTGTTTTGATATAGCTAGAGAAGCGAAGCATCATTTGGAAAGTTAATAAGGAGATTACAAAGTCTAACGTTTTCACATTTTACCTCTTTAATACAACTAGTAGAGTTGCACTGGTTTCTATTCCAAATTTTTAGGTGAGCGTTGATCATCTTTAGTTTGTTGATGATATTAAATAGGTGGTTACCAGGAAACCGACTGTTTAGAACATTAGAAACTAATTCATAATAACCTTCCTTTAAGAACAAACTATCTTTATATCTAAATAGAGGTTTTTTAATAGGAAAATTGTCAGCCCTTTTGCAATGTAAGTTAACAAAATTGGGGTATGACCACTTGTGGAGCAACTAAGATATTATGCCATTAATGAAAGAAAAAAGGTGCACGTTTTTAATTTATAAGTATTCTATCTACTCTGGAATGTATATCAAGCACCACTCTCCACGTAAAGAAATTTCCTTTATTACTTGGCTCGATCATTATAAGTTGTGATATACACTAGAAAAAATCATCATAAATTTAAGACCGTAATGGTAAGCATTTATTCTGTCTGAGGCACATATGACATTAAAAGGGTAAGTTTGCCTCAGGTCCAGTTTAGGTTTTAAAATACACAAAAACTCCTTGTCTTAAAACTTTGTAAATTAGGTCATTATTTTTCGCAAAATCATCAAAAAATGATCATAAAAAAAATCACTAAAATTCAAAATTAAATTCAATACATAACAATCATCGTTCTCATGCATTGAAACTACAAAAAATGAATCAAAAACAAAAAAAACAAAAAAAATCACGTAGCACCAGCATATTACAGCAAACAATGCAATAATTTGCAATTGTTGCTGATATTTTAGCAACAATTTCAACACATGTACAACTATTGCTGAAATATCAACAATTTAAATCAATAGTTGTAGATTTTGCTGCAATTTTCTGTCCACCCTTCATTAACTCAACTTTACATTAAGTAAATTATACTTACTGGTATATTAGCAGTAATAAACTTATATTGCTGATATATCAACAAATATTCATAACCCTTGTGTAATTATTACTGATATATCAGCAAGAATACACAATTATTGCTCATATATCAACAATTATTCATCTAGATTTTCAACTAAAACTCAGTAGGAATTATTGCTGACATATCAGCAGTTATTAAGTATAATTGCTGATTTTTTTTCAGATTGCTCCTGTGAATATGTTCAATTTTTTGATTTTTTTTATACAACAACGCCAAAATTTTGTGAAAAAATACGTAACTCCAAAAATAGAGACTCACTTTACATGAAATTTTAGGGAGGGATGTCGTTCAAAAGATCTTCCATTTTAAGGATGTGTGCCTAATTTTCACTTACTAAAATCCAGTATGTTGTCTTTAGGTGCATTATCTAAAAGATGTTTCCAAAGTTCTTGCCTTTTAGCTTGCGAGTTGGCTCCATAAACATAAGAGATTTGCAACTAAAGCCTCTAGTATTAGTGAGTTTACTGGTAATGCACTATAGATCTGAACAAATAGTTTGATGATTGCAGCATTTTCTGTATATGAATTAAAATTCTGCCTTTGTAATTGCGAGAACTGTTGTTTATAAATTCCAAATTATTGAATTTCAAAGAATAATTAGCAACTAATCGATTAGATAACTTATGCTCAACAATTTTCATAAAATTAATTTCCTTGCTTCGAATCAAAACAAATAAATCAATTTTGCCTTGTAATTGAATTTAAGCCTCTCACATTCCAGAATAGTAGTAACATGATGATTACTTATTTTTTGAAATTCCCCAAATTATAAATGGAGGCCCGTGTCATCTATTATTTTCTTTAATTTTGATATGGTTTCACTTTGTGAAACTAGATTATTCTACTTCGGATTGGACTCCACAAAAGGCTCCCACTAATTATAACTTTCTCACCATGAATTTTTTTAAAGTTAAGTCCACACCTCCTTTTTTTGAAGTTGTTTGTAAAACTATCTGAGTCTTTCATAATAACATCATCAATACAAGTATTTTCAATATCTTCATGTTTTGGAACAATCGATCTCTTAATATTCAGATGATTAGGATTGGGTGACTTCTCTTCTCGAGTTAAACACTTCTAAATTTCTTCAACACTTCACATTTATCTTTTTAGAGGTAACTTCTTTATTTTAGTTAACCTCTTGCATATGTACCTCCACTGTTTCTAAAGCAACAAATTTATTTAAGGTATTAATTTCATTAACAGGAGGGAAGTGGTTCAATGCACAACTATTCACACTTACTTGTATACTAGGATTATTTTTAGTTGATAGAAAGGCTTTAATATTAACAGCACTTTCTATAGGTTTATCATTATTGGTATGTACTTATTTGTCTGATTATCATTCAATTCATGATAGTATACTGATGCATTGTAATTCTCCGCTCCATTTGATAATTTCCATCCACATCCACTTAAATGTCATTTGGAGTATTTTCTTTCTATCTCCATAACTTTTTTGCTACACAAAAAGCATTAGTCTGTCAAAATATCTTGCAATTAAAATATCCAGCTGGGTTGCATTCATATGTCACTTTTTGCCACTTAATTTCCCTATTATGTCACCGAATTGGCACTTCATCGGGAAAAGTAAAGTAATATCAATCTCTACTAGTGTTCTAGCATATGAAATACAAACAAGATCTTTTGTAACGTGATGTAGTTTTACAAGATGTCCTTGAATAGAGGCATGTGGATGATAGGTTTCATAGACCAAAAATCGAGATCAAGATTCAGAAAACGAATCCATATTGAAATCGAATAAAGAAATTCTCACTATAAATGCATGTCGTAGTTTTTTAGGTGTTGGTAGTCTCTGTTTCCAGTGGTGAAGCATGGATATCCTCCCTTTATGTCATTTTGGTGTATGTCATTGTGGTGTATGTGTAACTTTCCAGTTTGTGCCCCCTTCTCTTGGTTTGTGACGGTTGCGCTTGAGCTTTTTTGGTTCTTCCCCACGGCAATTGCAATGCAATGGTGAGGATGTAAAGCCATGAGTGCATCTACCTTGTCGCTGTCTCCACTGTCAGGTGCGCATAACTGAATTTTCAAGTTTCTACCATGTTTAATGTCCTTCGCAATTGATCGTTTCAGAGGTCGGATTGATGAAATCTATGGTTTGCATGGTGTTTGCTTCCACTGCAGTTCATATGACTGCATCTTACAGTTTAGTTTGTGTGAAATTTTGGGTATGTCATAGTGTTTGTTTGTCATAGTGTATGTGATGCCTTATGCAACATTGTTTGAGTGATTGTCAAGTTGTATTCGGTTAGTTTACTCCCTACATGGAGGCTTTGTATGTTAGGATTTCAATATACTTGAACAACAACTAATCATGAAACCATAGATCCAAATAAGTGACCAATATCGATTTAATTGAGAACAAATAAGAAAAAAATAGATTAGCAGAAGCATACTTGAATCCGTATTTAATTATTGCAGTACTTGAATTCCATAGCTGATTTTGCTAATGAAAAGATAGATTTGGTTCAGTCTTCCAAATTAACATAAACACTAGATCTGAAATTAGCTCTCCGTTGAAGAGGTTAGAGAGTTGTTAAGGCTTGTGTAATTTGGGGACCATAACCCCTTATTTATGAAGCTGATGTTTTGTAATTTGGCCCTTCAACAAATTAAAACGCTCTGGTATCTACATGTTAGGCCCATAGTAATATAAGCCTTAAGCCTCTCAACTCTAATTTATAATTAGATCACTTCAATAGGCTTTACATCGAAATAGCGCAACACATTTTATTTTACATATGTGACCCAATTGTCGAAATATTCCAACAATCTCCCCCTGGGCCACATACGAAATAACCTTAAAATGTGTTTAACTTTATGAGCTCTAAAATTCGCTTTTTGTAACATATGATGTATCTGAAACAATCTCGTCCATTAACTGTGTTGACGAAGGATCAAAGCGACATTCATTATATTTATCGTAACTAAACCCATCAATGGTCATATATATCAATACGATCAAATGACATAGATCAGTTATGGATGCGTAGCATGGAAATTACATGAAATATGAACTATACATGTCTATTTCCAACTGGTTCATCTTTAGTGAGATCAAAACATCTAATATTTGAACAACTTGAGTGCAAAGAAAATATATTACTTTATTCCTGATCAGAAAAAGAACTTGAGATACATATATCTGTAACTGAAATTTAGGGCAATGAGTCATACGACAATACCAAATACAAACTCCCCTTAAACAAAAGTATGCTTACATATAAGTTACACCAGTTGAGCTACACGCTCATGAAAGACCTTAGGTGACAATATTTTGGTAAGTGGATCCGCCATAATGGTGTTTGTCAAAGTATGCTCTATGAATATATTTTACACTCTTCCCTTATTGGAAAATAATATGGTTTTTACTGTCACAACGTTACTTGGTCTTTTAATTCTTTATTAATAATCGGAGTCTTGCGACAAAATTTCATTATTATTTTCCTTAGTTGGATGTCTTATAGTTAATCCTAAATAATATTTTCAAATTGATGGAAGCTACAAGTGTTTTGTAACATCCAGCATTTTCGACCGCTTCAAGTCGGTAATTAAACCAACTCAAACAGTTCAAAACGACAAATTGTTATTAGCTCCTGAGGTAAATAGAATAAATCACAGAATCATATATCACAAATACAGAGCAATATAATATCTCGCAGCGGAAAATAAATAATAAATAGCAATTCATGAAGCTACTAATATTTTTTTTCAATAGAGTTTACATAAACAATGCAGCGGAAATCTAATACAATAACTTCTACTGCAAAGATAAATGATAACAGTATGAAACAGAAATGACAAGAGTAGCTGAACTGGATCAACTGAATAGGTAGACACAAGTGAGTAAACCTGATATAAGCTCCAACTCCAAGAGTGAATCTTGAAAACTGTAATAATCGGTCTGACCCGAGCAATAATGCAAAAAAAAAAAAAACAACTCGGATCAGAACTAACATTTTCATGTAAGTAAATCAACTCAAATGAAATGTTCAATGAAGTGCATCAATAACTTAAATGATGTTCGGGATCACCATCCTTTAAGGATCCGTTAAACTAATATCATATAATACAATACGCTATTTGTAACGACCCGCCTTTTTATCTAGTTTTCGCCGGTAATTAAACCAACTTAAACCGTTCATAAAGACGGACTGTTAGGATTACTTACACATTTGCACAAAAGTGAAAGAAATTTTCTATTATAATTACAATAATATTACATTAGAGTTACAAAAGATACATCAGAGTACATTGATTACACAGCGGAAAAGATTCTAAACTCAACGGAAGAATATGAATGCTCCAAGATATAATAACTCTAGCTAAAACTAGAATCCTTGTCCAACCAACTCCAATGCTAAATCTGCAAACCAAACTATTAGGTTGCACGTGTAAAAATTATGGGCACATACAGTTTAGGTGTAGGAACAATAAACTCCAAGTCGGTCATGCGACTGGTGTGAGAGCTCAAAACAGTTGTTTTAGGGTTTATTTTAAAATTAGGCAATTCACCAGACCACGACGCTAATGCGCAACGGGAATACTCCATGTGAATACAAATGCAAAGAAATCCGCAATGATTTTTTGGAAAATGAAGCTATCATAAGCTCATCACACATCACACAATGCAAGCGCACACCAGATGGGCGAGTTTTGTCTTATGATAACCAAAAATGCTTTTGATACGTGGAAATCCTCTTTCATATTATTATTAATGCATAGTGTGAAAACCTTTCGAAAGTAAATATATTAAACTAGCCAGCATAATGCCCTATCCCATTATACGGATGTAATTCGGCCAATAACCAGCAGACAATACAAACAAAACAGCATGGGCTCGTAGAGGAGATTGAGTTTCTAACATGATGGTTCCTGGTACGAAAGATCATTCGTAGGCTCACAAACTTTCTTGCGCGCATCATCCAAGTACTCGCGGTTAACGTCCAGTCTCAGAAACTGTTATACTAGCCCACCATACACGAATCAGAATACCTAACAAATAGCGTCCCAGACTGTAACACCCCACATCCGTTAGTGTCACTCACAAAGGGAATGCACTAAGTTCTGTGGAGCATTATAGGTAAAAGATGCAGATAAATTACAAGACAGACATAATTTAAAACAGCGGGAAAATAAAACTTTTGCTTTATTGATAAAATAGTTTGTACAACGATTTCTTTATAATATCAGAGTATCATCTGTCTTACAAAATAAAGAAGCATAAAACTACATTTATATTCCCCAATGTAGCAAGAGCCAGCCATAGCATCTGAAAAGAGAATCCAAGTAAAACTTCGATAAATCTTCAAGCTGGGAAAGAGTGACAATCCAACTTAACCTGAGCTATACTATTCCCTTCTTTACAACCTGGGGGGGGGGGAGAAGACGAAAGAAAAACAGAGTCAGACATAAAGCCTGAGTAATTTCAGTAACTTCTAGCATGTGAACATGGAAAAACAAAACGACATGAATTAACTGAATACAAGATAACACCATGATGATAGGATCAGCAAGATTAGACAAGATTAACACAAGATATGCTAAGATAAGATTAACTGGATATGCTCTAATAATTCCGCCGCTTCGCTATTTCCTTGTTATACTGGTTTTTATATCTCTGCACCACCTGACTAGTATCCCAACTAGTAACGATAACGTGATCCCAATCCCTGTATTTTCCATTGCCTTCAGGCATACATTTATTATTTATTACCTAGATCTAATCTAGGGTTTTCTATCAAGTGCTTTCTAGATTCAAATAGAATTTACGCTATCTGCTGAACGCTTCTCGGATTCAGGGGTTATGCCACCTAGTCCAACTAGGGATTATGCTACCTGTCGAACGATGCCCCCAAGTCTAGGACACACTACCTAGAGTGGTATATGTTCCTATACTTCCCCACGCATGTATCGCGAATCGTTATCGCTTGTCTAGATGCACATGTCCTGTAATGTGCGGCCCGAGTCCTGTGGCAGGGAAAATCAAGAAACACCGAACTCGGTCGGGAGCTTTCAGATATCTGCCGATGTAGATGCTAAGGTCTGTTTTTATTCCAGTGGCTATGGTCCCACTAGACCCCTCCCTCAACTAATGAAAGGCACACCTTGAAAAATGAGAACTATACGCAGGCCCTCTATAGCCCCACTAACCTATGGCCATCCTCACCCGTAACTAGATAGCAAGTATATGGTCTTTTGGAGTTCTCCGCCTTTCCGCTTCACGTATCTCGATTGACTCAATATGGATGGTAGACGACGAGTTGCTATCACAGGGCTACCGTTTTCTCGCCGAATCACGCTGGTCCATCCTAGTCTTTAGGTTGCCATATATTGCAACCAAGGCATACCCCTGGTTCTTCTAACACAGGCCTTAACCTCTGTGAGCCCAGGAGGATCATCTGCAGCCTCACAGAGGGATACCAAGAGTACCCTCACGTCCCCTCGAAGCCTCGGGCTTCGTAACCCAATTCGTTGGAGCCTTCTTTTTACTCAGACGGACATTCGCTCCTTCACGTGTTATACTAAGAATTACTACTTAGTTTTACTAACTGAGGTTTACCACTTAGTTTCCAGAATCGTTGTTTTCTTAACTAAGGTTTACTACTTAGCTCCTTTTAACTAAGGTTTACTACTTAGTTCTCTTTCCCGTCAATTTGGATTGGTTAAGTGTCATTAGTCAATTCAAGCTAACTTAACCCTCTTCATTTATCCTGTTAAACTGGTTAAGTGTTATCAGTAATTCATGTTGACTTAACCCTACCACAAACCAAGTTATATTGGTTAAGTATTTCTTATTACTTAACCCTACCCATTCATCCTGTATTGGTTAAGTGTTTCCTTTTTAACTTAACCTTGCCCGTCTGTTTTAACTAACATGTTATTAATGGTTAAGTATTATCCCTTCATGTTTTAAACTTAACCCTATTCCTTTATCACAATCTGATGGTTAAGTGCTCAAGTTTACTTAACCCTACGGTCTAGTCCAGCTAACATATCAAATTGGCTAAGTGTATTAAATTTTACTTAACCCCAACCTCTAGTCTAGTTAAAATGTTAATTTGGCTAAGTGTATTAACTTTACTTAACCCCACCTTCTAGTCTAGTTAACATGTTAATTTGGCTAAGTGTTTTCTTAGTTACTTAACCCCTACAAATCTTGTCTTGTTACCATGTTAAGTTGGTTAAGTGTCCCTATGGACTTAGCCCTCCCATTCTAGTTTAACTGTGTTAAGTTTCTGTATGAAACTAACCCCCACCCATCGGTTTTGTTATCGTGTTGAATTGGTTAAGTGTCTTAGTTAACTTAACCCTACCGTTCTTGTTCTAGCTTTAACTAAATAAATTAAAGCCGCGACCACTCACATTAGATAGATATTGTTGCGATTACTGGATGTGCCGATTGGTTCCGGGCAGGTTTACATCGCAACTCAGTCCAACCTCGGGTTAGGCATATTCGTGTTTTCTAAGTTCAAAGGGTTTTGATTAAATCAGGTTTTGAAAGTAACCATCCCGTCCATCGGATCAGTTAGGGATAGCCAGGGAGAGCAGGAAACTTGTATTTTCCAAACCCAAGGCTAGACACTATCCTCTCTATCACCCTAGAACTTTCTGGTGTATTATTAAAAGAGATGTCGTTAATAAACCTTTAATTTGTCTAAATTTACATTTTCTCATTTAGGACAAATTCTATAAGTAAATTATTCCTAATTTACTTATTTCCTAATTACTCTTTTAATGTAAATTGTCAACATTTATTATTATGGCCCATTTTCCCCTCTATATCATATTTATGCTTTTTGGTATGTAAACTATACCAAATTAGGTGTCACTAACCATGATTTTGCTAAACCTGACAAGTACTCCCAATTATGGCCAATTTCAAATTTATGCCAATATACTATCATGCCAAATTAGCTAATCCAATTTTGATTTAACATTTTAATTACAGTTCATGTCAAACTAGACTTATTATTCTAGTTCACAATTCATGTAAATGCTAGATTTACAAGTCAATACTAGATTCAAATTACACATCCTATAATTCATGTCAAATTTATCCAATTTGCATTTCTATGAACATGCGATAATACATGTTCCCAATTTATGCCAATTTCCAAGTTTATAACTACGTTTTTAGTAAATTTCATATTTTGCCCAAATCGTATTCCCACCGTTCGTATAATCGTGATTCAATCTAG
Source organism: Allium sativum (assembly GCA_030737875.1). Taxonomy (NCBI): domain Eukaryota; kingdom Viridiplantae; phylum Streptophyta; class Magnoliopsida; order Asparagales; family Amaryllidaceae; genus Allium; species Allium sativum. The sequence continues at coordinate 42,998,354 of CM060915.1, read as the reverse complement.
ATTATAGATAAATCTAGATTCGTAGAAAATAGGGAATGAACCAAAGATGCTATGAAAAAGATAGACATAATAACTGGCATAAAATGATAATTTACTAATTACAGACCTAACGAATTTCACTGAAATTGATCTAAAACATCGAAGGCCTATAGGTCTGAAAATCTTATGACATAAAAAGGGTTGAATAACGATGTAGGTTCAAGAACATGGGTAGACCTAACTTAATAGGTAAATTCCCAAGGTCTAAAACCAAAGAAAACCAAGAATAGACAGAATAAATAATCAGGTTTAGACCTAATTTCACAGTCACAAAACTTAAGCAACACTTTCCTAGTCATGAATCCTAGGTGTTTAATCACAGTTGTCCTTGTTATGTCATAGGCAATAGTTTATGTTTCCTAATCAAAGGCATAGGCTTGTGTTCATAGTCAAGGAAATAATTCTCATAGTCATGAGTCACAGTCATAGGCAGTGTTCATAGTCATAGGCAATGTTCAAAGTCAAAGAGGCATATGGTTTTAAGGTCCATAGTTTCATAGTCACAGTCTTATTGGTCATCGAATCATAACAGTTCTAATTAGGTCCAAGAGTATAAGCACTGATTCGAATAGAGAGATTTGGCATATTCTTTTATTCCTTTAATTTCATGTCACGAATAGAGAAAACGTTCAAATCTAAAAAGTAACCGACTTACAGTGATCGGTTTTTAAAATAGAAAGATGGCGTTGCTATGATTCGTGCGACGTTGCTCGAAACCGTTTGAGTTAGCCTTTGATTCTTATCTTGAAGCTTTAATCTTGATTCGAATCTCTTCTTGACAAACTTGAGCAGCATAAACTTGTCTTAGATTTTCGTATTATTTTCTTATTTTTATTTATTTATACATTTTCTCGGAGGCAGCATAAGGATAGAAAAGAATTGTGAATAGAGAAGGAGACTAAGGCTGTTTATATAGTGTAGAAGTCAACGAATCTGGTCAGAATGGCGTCCGGATACAGAAAAACGAACCAGGTTGCCGATCTGGAAAAAGTGGGGGGGGGGGGGGGGTCGACCCCTAGGTCGACTACCCAGTCGACCTGGGTGCCCCAGGTCGACTACCCAGTCGACCTGGGTCTTGGGCGGGAAAATTCCAGCCCAGCCCAATCTGGGTCCGATTTTGGATTTTGAACTCGTTTTCTGACCTGTTCGAATTTTAAATCGAATTCTGAAACTTCTGAAGACCATAACTCCTTCATACGCAGTCCGATTAACGCAAACTCGGACTCTATCTCATGCAGAATTCCGAGACGAACGCAATGGCGCAGCCCATTTCCCTTGATTTTGATTTTAAATTTTAATTCTGCCTTGATTTGTGAATCTTTTTGTTACAGAATTACGGGGTGTTACATTCTCCCCCACTTAAAAAGGTTTTCGTCCCCGAAATCTTCAAGTTAGGAAGAATGTGTCCTACCATCCAATCACCAATCTGCTCAACCATTCAATCACAGGCATTCATTGTCCTTAAAAGATTTCTAATGCTTTCATGTTCATATGCATAGTGTGTGTATATGTCTTTATCTAATGCAAAATCAGGCGGTCTACTGATTCAGTTGACCTCCTTAATGCGAATCATGTCAGTGCCATGCGTCCAATCATGTATGCAAGCATCCCTAGTTATGTAAATACTACTTGTGTGCATAGCCATTCATCCATATGCAACATCCATATGATAACATATCAAGCTCAACTTACAAACAAATACATATCTGTAAATGCAATATGAAAGCGTCCGAACTGATCTAGTGCCTAATACGTATGTATATGCATTCACGAGCAACCATTAGCAACCACTCGCAATCATCAACCATAACATGTTTCAAATACATGTTTACATCCAAAAGAGTTTCTACCTAAGGATCGAAGATACGACCTAGAGGATATACTTTGGAAAGAGAGAAACAATTATGCATAAAGCTCCTACAAATGAAGAAATCAAGGATGCACCCTTCAGGAAAAGGGTATGTTGCTAGTATCTAGCCTTCTTGAGCTTTACTCCACTGTATCTTAACTAATTTAACTTCACGATTGTGAAGTTTCTGATCTCTATTTCCAAAATAAACAGATGTCAATCACGGTACCAAGTATATGTACTAAGATGATTAGAGGTCTCCCTCTTATCCGCCATGTCATAACTATAAGGGACGAAAGGTTACTACGTACTTTTTGGAGTGCCTGCCACAACTATTCATCTCTCACGCAAACCATCCTAGTCAAACTCGATATTCCTCAAGTACAAACCCCAAAGGCCTAAACCAATATCAGACAAGCACCCAAGGAATATCTCCTCCGAATTTAGACGATCTACGTGAGATGATATAAGCAAACTCGATAGCTATTCTCAAATCCCTACTAACAAAAATAAACTGGTCGGACCACCAATCGGATTTGAGACTCTAGTGGGATCTTTCTACTATACAAATACCATGGTGCAGAGACTCAACTATGGAAGTGGATATGAACAAATGCGAAGCGCTAAAACCAAAGGAAAGAGTACGAACAACAAAACTAGACTCTTCCAACAAAACTTTACTACCTTTCTCCTAGGTACGCTTGGTGGTGAAAGTATATACTTGCCCTTCTGAAAATCTTGTCCTTGGCCCTTAATTACACCTTAGTAAAGATACCTCCTCTTGTCTTAGGTTTTATAATTCTTTCCTTCTTTGTGAGCTAAATCTACATCCATGAATTCCTCATCCTCTTCTGTGTGTAACCATGTTGACAAATCTCTCGAAAGCTGCCTCCATTGTACGGAAAACCCTATAAGCTTGAAAGAAAACTGGCCGTAGGTGAAACAACTACGGCTATGGATGGAAGCCGGGGCACTACTTCGCCCATCAATGAGGTTACCTCCCAGAAAGCCAGGAGCCCCAGAGACTCAAGAAAGAAGGAGACAAGAATTCAAACAGAGGAAGTGAAGATAGTGCGTATGGCTTCGGGGAATATGCCTTTTAAAACAAATCTTTTCTCTTGAAAATGCTTCTTTTAAAACCGTTTTGAAAATAATTTTTCAAATCCTTTATCTGATCTGGTAACCTTCAGCTCTGATACCACGTGTAACACCCCACATCCGTTAGTGTCACTCACAAAGGGAATGCACTAAGTTTTGTGGAGCATTATAGGTAAAAGATGCAGATAAATTACAAGACAGACATAATTTAAAACAGCGGGAAAATAAAACTTTTGCTTTATTGATAAAATAGTTTGTACAACGATTTCTTTATAATATCAGAGTATCATCTGTCTTACAAAATAAAGAAGCATAAAACAACATTTATATTCCCCAATGTAGCAAGAGCCAGCCATAACATCTGAAAAGAGAATCCAAGTAAAACTTCGACAAATCTTCAAGCTGGGAAAGAGTGACAATCCAACTTAACCTGAGCTATACTATTCCCTTCTTTACAACCTGGGGGGGAGGGGAAGAAGACGAAAGAAAAACAGAGTTAGACATAAAGCCTGAGTAAGTTCAGTAACTTCTAGCATGTGAACATGGAAAAACCAAACGACATGAATTAACTGAATACAAGATAACACCATGATGATAGGATCAACAAGATTAGACAAGATTAACACAAGATATGCTAAGATAAGATTAACTGGATATGCTCTAATACTTCCGCCGCTTCGCTATTTCCTTGTTATACTGGTTTTTATATCTCTGCACCACCTAACTAGTATCCCAACTAGTAACGATAACGTGATCCCAATCCCTGTATTTTCCATTGCCTTCAGGCATACATTTATTATTTATTACCTAGATCTAATCTAGGGTTTTCTATCAAGTGCTTTCTAGATTCAACTAGAATTTACGCTATTTGCTGAACGCTTCTCGGATTCAGGGTTTATGCCACCTAGTCCAACTAGGGATTATGCTACCTGTCGAACGATGCCCCCAAGTCTAGGACACACTACCTAGAGTGGTATATGTTCCTATACTTCCCCACGCATGTATCGCGAATCGTTATCGCTTGTCTAGATGCACATGTCCTGTAATGTGCGGCCCGAGTCCTGTGGCAGGGCAAATCAAGAAACACCAAACTCGGTCGGGAGCTTTCAGATATCTGCCGATGCAGATGCAAAGGTCTATTTTTATTCCAGTGGCTATGGTCCCACTCGACCCCTCCCTCAACTAATGAAAGGCACACCTTGAAAAATGAGAACTATACGCAGGCCCCCTATGCCCCACTAACCTATGGCCATCCTCACCCATAACTAGATAGCAAGTATATGGTCTTTTGGAGTTCTCCGCCTTTCCGCTTCACGTATCTCGATTGACTCAAGATGGATGGTAGACGACGAGTTGCTATCACATGGCTACCGTTTTCTCGCCGAATCACGCTGGTCCATCCTAGTCTTTAGGTTGCCATATATTGCAACCAAGGCATACCCCTGGTTCTTCTAACGCAGACCTTAACCTCTGTGAGCCCAGGAGGATCATCTGCAGCCTCACAGAGGGATACCAAGAGTACCCTCACGTCCCCTCAAAGCCTCGGGCTTCGTAACCCAATTCGTTGGACCCTTCTTTTTACTCAGACGGACATTCGCTCCTTCCGTTGTTATACTAAGAATTACTACTTAGTTTTACTAACTAAGGTTTACCACTTAGTTTCCAGAATCGTTGTTTTCTTAACTAAGGTTTACTACTTAGCTCCTTTTAACTAAGGTTTACTACTTAGTTCTCTTTCCCGTCAATTTGGATTGGTTAAGTGTCATTAGTCAATTCAAGCTAACTTAACCCTCTTCATTTATCCTGTTAAACTGGTTAAGTGTTATCAGTAATTCATGTTGACTTAACCCTACCACAAACCAAGTTATATTGGTTAAGTATTTCTTATTACTTAACCCTACCCATTCATCCTGTATTGGTTAAGTGTTTCCTTTTTAACTTAACCTTGCCCGTTTGTTTTAACTAACATGTTATTAATGGTTAAGTATTATCCCTTCATGTTTTAGACTTAACCCTATTCCTTTATCACAATCTGATGGTTAAGTGCTCAAGTTTACTTAACCCTACGGTCTAGTCCAGCTAACATATCAAATTGGCTAAGTGTATTAAATTTTACTTAACCCCAACCTCTAGTCTAGTTAACATGTTAATTTGGCTAAGTGTATTAACTTTACTTAACCCCACCTTCTAGTCTAGTTAACATGTTAATTTGGCTAAGTGTTTTCTTAGTTACTTAACCCCTACAAATCTTGTCTTGTTACCATGTTAAGTTGGTTAAGTGTCCCTATGGACTTAGCCCTCCCATTCTAGCTCAACTGTGTTAAGTTTCTGTATGAACCTAACCCCCACCCATCGGTTTTGTTATCATGTTGAATTGGTTAAGTGTCTTAGTTAACTTAACCCTACCATTCTTGTTCTAGCTTTAACTAAATAAATTAAAGTCGTGACCACTCACATTAGACAGATATTGTTGCGATTACTGGATGTGCCGGTTGGTTCCGGGCAGGTTTACATCGCAACTCAGTCTAACCTCGGGTTAGGCATATTCGTGTTTTCTAAGTTCAAAGGGTTTTGATTAAATCAGGTTTTGAAAGTAACCATCCCGTCCGTCGGATCAGTTAAGGATAGCCAGGGAGAGCAGGAAACTTGTATTTTCCAAACCCAAGCCTAGACACTATCCTCTCTGTCACCCTAGAACTTTCTGGTGTATTATTAAAACAGATGTCGTTAATAAACCTTTAATTTGTCTAAATTTACATTTTCTCATTTAGGACAAATTCTATAAGTAAATTATTCCTAATTTACTTATTTCCTAATTACTCTTTTAATGTAAATTGTCAACATTTATTATTATGGCCCATTTTCCCCTCTATATTGTAACAACCCGTATTTTCAATAACCTGTTATAACATAAATTGAGGCAGAATTTAATTCTAAAATCTGAATCAAGGGAAACGGGCTATTCCATTGCGTTCGTCTCAGAAAAATACGCGAAATAGAGTCTGAGTTTTCAAAAATCGGAGTCCGTATGAAGAAGATATGGACGAACGAAGTTAGGCAGAAAAACCGAAAACAAGCCAGAATGCACTGGCACACTTGGGAAGTGCGCCAGCACAAAAATACACTGGCGCACTTGGGAAGTGCGCCCGTGTCGAGCCAGAAACCTGCACAGCCTTCTGGCTTGACCCTGGCTGGCCTGGTGCACCTGTTTTGGCCCTTGGTCTTGTTTTGGAGGCTTGTGACAATTTTTGAGGGCTGGGATCTATCCTAGGGTTAATCCTATGGCCTAAAACACTTGCCTAATCTATAAATAAGACCCTAACCTACCCTAAATCATCATTAATCTATCCTACAACTAAACTATGGCAAAATCAATCCTCTCATGACCTCCACTCTCTTCATAAATTCCTAAATCAAATTTCTAAGAGATTTCCATGCATACAAGTGTATTTAGGCTTGTATGATCCTCTTTAGCTTGCATTAAAGTCTTGTTTCTCTATTGGCATCATAAAGGAGGAGTCTTGATCAAGTTTTCTTGCATTTTGGGGTTTTAATTTGTTGCATAAGGGGTTTCTTACATTTGCTATCCTCATTTGAGTCTTCATAGCATTGTAAGCCTATTTCTACTCTTGTATTTTAACTATGAAGTTAATATGTTATGTTTCAAGTTTGAGTTTGGGGTTAATCATGATATGTGCTTTGATCTTATGATTTTATGCATAAGATTACTCTATGCATGTTAGTAAAGTCATTACCTTGGCTTTATGCATAGAAAGATATGATCTTTGGTTGGAAATGTTGCATAATGCAACTTTGAAACTCTCATAACCCTTGCATTAACATGCATATAATGTTATATGCATGTTACTAGCCCTTATCTCATGCTATCTATGGCCATGTTCCACCTATTTGCCAAGTTTGATGTTATGCATGCATATGAACCTTATGCAAGTTGAAACCATGTTATGCATGCGTATGAACCTTATGCAAGTTGAAACCATGTTATGCATGCATATGAACACTATGCAAGTTAAAATGATGTTATGCATGCTTATGAATATTTTGCAAGTTGATAACATGATATGCAAGTTTATGATCACATCTTTGTCTCATGCCACCATGTTTAACTTGTGGCTCCAACCCCTCTATGTCATGATTATGCCAAGTTCCCTCTTTCTATCCTTTATGCGCTATTGCGATATGTAAGCGATGGGATTGCGTTTGGGATTGGGTAAACTTAAAAGACATAAAAACATAAGCTTGGGAATTTACCTATTAAGTTAGGTCTACCCATTGGGAATTTACCTATTAAGTTAGGTCTACCCAATTGCTTGAAAACTTGTAATGTGATGGACATGACACTTAGAAAACATGAGAATGGCCAACTCGAGGTTGGGTTGAGCTTGTAGCATAAACCTACCCGGAACCGACCGGCTTAACTAGTGGCTACAAGCAATAGGACCCAATGTGAGTAGTTGGTCATGTTGCACGTGAGACCCGAGGTTAGACTAAGTTCTGGTGTAAACCTACCCGGACCCGCCCGGCCTAACTAGTAACCACAACAAGGTCTAATGTGAGAGGTTGGGTGCATTAAATTAATTAATGCCACATGGTAGGGTTAAGTCATGGACCGCTTGAATACTTAACTAATTAAACACGATGGGTTGATAGGGTTAAGTCATGAACCTTGGGTACACTTAACCAACTTGGTACTTGGATGAGTTGGGTTAACCACGTTTAACCCATTAAGGAAACCCTAGTTACGTGGTCCTTTGCACCAGTAACCCTCTTAGTTGTATCATGATACCCTAGGGACTAGGCTAGGGTGGGGCACGATTATTGGGATGACATGTAAGCGACCAAGACGACGGCTGTGTAGGTGCGCCGGTGTAGGTTCAGGCGGGCCATGGTCGTGCACATGGTCCGGAGTTGAAAAAGCAGGCACGGGCACCAATAGGTTTAAACTGTGCGTGCTTGGTTTGTGTCAGTGGTTGACACCCTAGGACTTGATACACCCTAGGGTGGACCTAGCACAGTTTAGCTACACTTCGTAGTTGGGCCGTATGACACCGACACTTGACGAGTTAGGCTTTAGGAGAGCCGATCGACTAGACCGTGCTAGTTGGACCTTGGTTTAGGTCATTCATGATGTTGGGCCAAACTTGGGCCTGGGGATCACTTCTTGTTTACACTTGACATGACTTGTGATACTAGTACACTTGGTGCAAACCTCAACCTTGTATATGCGGTGCCACACTTGATCTATCTTGTTGACTTTTTCCATGCCAGTTATCATCCTATGACTCATCCTTGTTTACATATACAGTTAACTTTATTAGTTGTTGTACAATAGTAGGTAGGACTTACCAGTCTTTTGACTGACCCATTTTCTTTCGCCTCTTTTCTTTCGTTTCCCCCCCCCCCCAGGTTTACAGGGCGGGAATACCAGTACTTAGATTGGATCTTAGCTGCTTTTCCTGGATAGCTCATGTATGCTTTGGACTTGAGCTCGCTATGGTTTTCTACCTTGGGGATAGCTACTTTATGTTTTCCTTTCCAGTTTTATGTTTCTAGACTTTGTTTATGGAAAATAATGATCAAGTACTGTGTTGTAACTTAACTTATGGTTTTGATATGCTAGTTTTTATCCGCTGCTATATTTACTCTGTTTTTTTTTACTTATATGTTCTGTCTTGTGATATCTGCATGCATGTTTACCTTGTTTAAACGCCCCTCCAAAGTCAGTGCCCTTGCAAGAGTGGCACTGGCGGAGGTGGGGTGTTACATTTGGTATCAGAGCATAAGGTTTACAAGATTGGAGCAAAAAGGGTTTTAAAGTTACTTTTAAAAGCTATTTTCAAAACCAATTAAGTATTTTCCAAAGAAAAGTCTAGTTTATTTTGAAAGGCTATCCCCCAAGAGCCATAAGCACTATCCTTCGTTTCCTCGTTCTAAATCTATCTTTTCCTTTTTTTTAGCATGGCCGATCTCAATCTTCCTGAGGGGGTCACCATTCCCGGATGGTTCCGGAGGTACTTGGAAGCTAGGGCCAACAATGCAGGTCCAGCAACCACTCCCACTATCACTGAGGTTCCACCCCCTCCTCCTCCTCCTCAGCAACCACAAGCCGATTTCGCCAAGGTTTGCAAGGACTTCAAGGCAATGGGTGGCAAAAAATTTATTGGGACGGAGACTTTTGTGGAAGCAAGAAATTGGTTGAAGGAGACCGAAGATCTCTTTGCCATCTTTGATATAGAGGACCGTAGAAAGGTTCTGTTGGCGGTTTGGCTACTAAAGGAGGAAGCTTCTTATTGGTGGGAGGTCACCAGTGCTACTAGGCCCGTAGAAACCTGGGCCGACTTTAGGGCAAGGTTTGGGCTTAAGTTTTTATCGTCTGCGGAGGCAAATTTGCAACTAGAGAAGTTCATAGCCTTGAAGCAAGGAGACATGACAGTGAGAGAATATGTGAATAAGTTCAACCAGCTTGCCCGATTCGGTTTGGACATGGTCAATACTCCCGAGAAGAAGGCTCTACGTTTTGCACGAGGGTTAAATGAGCCATTACAAGGTCTAGCTATGTCACACATACCTATGGGGGCCACTTTCGAGAGCCTAGTAGACATGGCATTGCTGCAGGGAGAGGATAAGAATGGGAAGAAAGAAGTCAAGCCCAATGAGACTCAGCCTAAGAAGACAGACTCCAAGTGGGGAGGGAATCAGAGTAATCAGAACAACAAGAACAACAAGAACAACAAGGGCAACAAGAACAAGGCAAATGGCACAAGAAAGTGCCACTTCTGTGGGATTGTTGGGCACGTGGCCAAGGATTGTAGGAAGAAGAGAATGAAATTGGGTGGATGCTTTCATTGTGGAGAGACGGGACATTTTAGCAAGGATTGCCCTAAGAAGCAGGGGCATGGACAAACTCAGCGCGCAGGTTCATCTGGAGGGCAAGTGCATGCTCTCAACACCACTCCAGTTCAGGACCGAGGTACTATTTCTGTGGAAAGTCTTGTTTATATTTCTGGTTTTCCTGTTCGCACTTTGTTTGATTCTGGCGCATCGCATACCTTTATTTCTTCTGATGTTGTTGGAAGTTTGCACCTAAGTACTAGTCTTGTTGAGGATCCCGTTAGTGTTTCAAATCCGATTGGGGGTTCAGCCCATTTATCTATGATCTGTATGGATTTGAGGATTTCTATCTTGACCGTAGAATTCTCGTGTGATGCTTATGTTCTCGGGTTCACGGGATACGGGTTGATCTTGGGCATGGATTGGTTGTCCCGCTATGGAGTCATTCTCGATTGTGAGCATAGGGTGGTGAGACTCATGACTCGCCTTGGCAATACCCTAGAGATTTCTTGCAACCCGCTAGATCCCGTCATGCTATGTTATCTTGAATCTCTTGACTCGTCTATCGATGATCTGCAATCTGTAAGGGTGGTTCGAGAATACCCTGATGTTTTTGAAGAAGTTAAGGGGTTACCCCCTAAGCGAGAGATAGATTTCCGCATTTATCTGGTTGATAATGCTAAGCCAGTCTCCTTACCAGTTAGGCACATGGCCCCGCGTGAAAGGAGAGAGCTCAGTAAGCAAATCAAGGAGCTACTTGAGAAGAATTTTATTAGGCGAAGCATTTCTGAATGGGGTGCTCCTGTAGTGTTCGCTACTAAGGCGGACGACTCGCTTCGTCTATGTGTTGATTATCGAGAGTTGAACAAGCTGACCAAGAAGAATAGGCATCCATTACCGAGGATAGATGACCTCTTCGACCAGCTTGTTGGTGCTTCTGTTTTCTCTCAGCTTGATTTAGCCACCGGATTTCATCAGCTTAGAGTGGCCGAAGACAGCATTGATAAGACTGCATTTAGGACTCCAGACGGATTCTTTGAATGGCTTGTCCTGCCATTCGGCTTGACTAATGCACCCGCCTACTTCGTAGATTTGATGAGTAGGGTGTTCAGGGAGTTCCTTAACAAGTTTGTTGTTGTCTTCGTGGATGATATTCTGATCTTTTCAAAAGACGAGGAAGAACATGCTAGACACCTCAAGAAAGTGATGGATACGCTTAGAGGCCATCAGTTGAAAGCCAAGTTCTCCAAATGCCACTTTTGGAGAAAAGATGTCCGATTTCTTGGGCATATAGTTTCTAAGCAGGGTATAGCTGTGGATCCCGCGAAAGTGGTTGCAGTTCAAGACTGGAAGACTCCTAAGAATGCAACCGAAGTGCGAAGCTTTCTCGGTCTGGCAGGCTACTATAGGAAGTTCATTAGAGACTTCGCTAAGATTTCGGCCCCTCTCACTAGATTGACGAAGAAGAACTTAGTCTTTGCATGGGACTTAGAGTGTGAGCTTGCTTTTCAAAGGCTCAAAAGGGCCCTTACCACAGCTCCAGTTTTGGCATTACCCGATGGCGGTAAAATGTTTACCGTGTATACCGATGCATGTGGCACGGGGTTAGGCGCTGTTCTGATGCAGGAGAGAAGAGTGATATGTTATGGGGGTAGGCAACTTAAAGTTCATGAGAAGAACTACCCCACTCATGACTTGGAGTTAGCGGCGATTGTCTTTGCACTCAAGTCCTGGCGCCACTATCTTTTAGGCGAAAGGTTTGAGTTGTATACTGATCACAAATCACTCAAGCATCTCTTCTCGCAAAAAGATCTGAATCTTAGGCAGCAAAGGTGGATGGAATTCTTGGCATCATATGACTTCGAGATAGCTTATACCCCTGGCAAGGGTAATGTTGTGGCTGATGCACTAAGCAGAAAGAGGTTGACCCTAAGTCCTCTATTCGTTGAGATAAAGAATTTAGAGTATGTGGCAACCTTTGATTTCTCTTTGGCAATTGAGTCGATGACCGGTTCATTAGCATCTCTGGAACTCAGACCTACCCTTCTTGATCAAGTTGGGGCTTCGCAGAAAGAAGACCCTCAGATAGTTGAGATTATGGATAAGCTGATTCGAGGAGAGACGTCTAGTCATCTCGCTCGATATTCTATTGATGACAAGGGTTGGCTGAGGAGAGATGGAAGGTTATGTGTTCCATTGGTAGGAGATCTAGTAAGAAAAATTCTTGAGGAAGCGCATCGCTCTAAGTTGACTATACATCCAGGCGGAGATAAGATGTATAAAGATATGAAGCGTATTTTCTTTTGGCCTGGGATGAAGAAGGATGTGGCAGAGTTTGTTTCTAGATGTATCATTTGCCAGCAAGTTAAGGCCGAGTCGAAGAAGCCCGGTGGGCTATTGCATCCTCTAGACGTTCCACTTTGGAAGTGGGAGAGTATTTCCATGGATTTTATTGATGGGCTACCAAGGTCAAGGAAAGGGAATACGAGCATTTGGGTTATTGTGGACAGACTTACGAAGAGTGCTCATTTCATTCCGGTAAAGAGCAAGAGGACCGCATCTTGGCTAGCGTCTGTATATCTTCGTGAGATTGTGAGACTTCATGGAGTCCCTTCTAGTATAGTCAGTGACCGTGACCCAATCTTTACAAGTCAGTTCTGGAATAGCTTGCAAGAAGCCATGTGCACGAGGTTGAATCTAAGTACTGCTTATCACCCACAGACGGACGGTCAAACCGAAAGGGTGAATAGGGTACTCGAGGATCTGTTAAGACTTTGTATTCTGGATTTTGGTGGTACTTGGGAAGACCATCTTCCTCTTGTTGAGTTTGCATATAATAACAGTTATCAAGCAAGCATAGGGATGGCACCATTTGAAGCTTTATATGGGAGGCCGTGCAAGTCGCCTACATGTTGGTGGGAGACTACAGATAAGCTTGTACTTGGGCCCGATATGATACGAGACACATCTGAGAAAGTTGAATTGGTGAGAAGACGGATGAAAGCGGCCCAAGATAGACAGAAATCCTATGCTGATAAGCGAAGGACAGATTTGGAGTTCGAAGTTGGAGACATGGTTTTCGTGAAGGTTTCTCCTTTGCGTAATGTGGTTCGCTTCGGAGCAATTGGGAAGCTGGCACCCAGGTTCGTAGGACCCTTCCCTATCATAGAGAGAATTGGGAAGATGGCTTATAAAGTGCAATTGCCCGAGAAGCTGTCCGGAGTGCATAATGTCTTTCATGTCTCGCATCTCCGAAAGTGCCTACATGAGTCCGCTGAGGTGGTTGAACCTAGCATTCTTGAAGACGTGGAAGTAGAGAAAGAGGCAACTTTGAGGAGAGCTCCGATTCGTATCTTGGGGACGGAGACCAAGAAGCTAAGGAATCGAGAGGTCAAGTTGGTGAAGGTTCAATGGGGTGAAGCCGAAGAAGACGCAACTTGGGAAACCGAGGAGAAGATGCGTGGGCTTTATCCATTCCTTTTTGAGGGTACACTCTCAATCTATTTTCTTTGTTAGCATATCTTTCTCTTTGCTATCCATGTTTATCTAAGTTATCGTGCTAATCTTGTCATGAGAACCTTAGGTAGAAACCCTTTGGATGAAACATGTATTTGAAACATGTTATGCTTGATGGTTGCAAGTGGATACTCGTGGATGCATGATACACATTAGGCACTAAGATCGGCTCACACACTCTCATATTGCATATGCATGAGTGTTTATGCTTATTCATGGATGAAAATTTTTGTGTTATCACATGGATGTTGCATATGGATGTATGTGATGTGCACACATATAGATGTTATACATTATGTTAGGAATTGCATACATATGGATTCATTTCACTAACATAATCTGCATTGATGATATTTGCATTAGATAAGTACATATACACACACCTTTGCATATGTTCATACAACATTTAGAATCTTGTAAGGACAATGATTGCTCGTGGATGATGTTTTGAGTAGATGGATGTTGGATGGTAGGATACGTTCTTCCTAACTTGAAGATTTCGGGGACGAAATCCCTTAAGGAGGGGAGAATGTAACAACCCGTATTTTCAATAACCTGTTATAACATAAATTGAGGCAGAATTTAATTCTAAAATCTGAATCAAGGGAAATGGGCTATGCCATTGCGTTCGTCTCGGAAAAATACGCGAAATAGAGTCCGAGTTTTCGAAAATCAGAGTCCGTATGAAGAAGATATGGACGAACGAAGTTAGGCAGAAAAACCGAAAACAAGCCAGAATGCACTGGCGCACATGGGAAGTGCGCCAGCACAAAAATACACTGGCGCACTTGGGAAGTGCGCCCGTGTCGAGCCAGAAACCTGCACAGCCTTCTGGCTTGACCCTGGCTGGCCTGGTGCACCTGTTTTGGCCCTTGGTCTTGTTTTGGAGGCTTGTGACGATTTTTGAGGGCTGGGATCTATCCTAGGGTTAATCCTATGGCCTAAAACACTTGCCTAATCTATAAATAAGACCCTAACCTACCCTAAATCATCATTAATCTATCCTACAACTAAACTATGGCAAAATCAATCCTCTCATGGCCTCCACTCTCTTCATAAATTCCTAAATCAAATTTATAAGAGATTTCCATGCATACAAGTGTATTTAGGCTTGTATGATCCTCTTTAGCTTGCATTAAAGTCTTGTTTCTCTATTGGCATCATAAAGGAGGAGTCTTGATCAAGTTTGCTTGCATTTTGGGGTTTTAATTTGTTGCATAAGGGGTTTCTTACATTTGCTATACTCATTTGAGTCTTCATAGCATTGTAAGCCTATTTCTACTCTTGTATTTTAACTATGAAGTTAATATGTTATGTTTCAAGTTTGAGTTTGGGGTTAATCATGATATGTGCTTTGATCTTATGATTTTATGCATAAGATTACTCTATGCATGTTAGTAAAGTCATTACCTTGGCTTTATGCATAGAAAGATATGATCTTTGGTTGGAAATGTTGCATAATGCAACTTTGAAACTCTCATAACCCTTGCATTAACATGCATATAATGTTATATGCATGTTACTAGCCCTTATCTCATGCTATCTATGGCCATGTTCCACCTATTTGCCAAGTTTGATGTTATGCATGCATATGAACCTTATGCAAGTTGAAACCATGTTATGCATGCGTATGAACCTTATGCAAGTTGAAACCATGTTATGCATGCATATGAACACTATGCAAGTTAAAATGATGTTATGCATGCTTATGAATATTTTGCAAGTTGATAACATGATATGCAAGTTTATGATCACATCTTTGTCTCATGCCACCATGTTTAACTTGTGGCTCCAACCCCTCTATGTCATGATTATGCCAAGTTCCCTCTTTCTATCCTTTATGCGCTATTGCGATATGTAAGCGATGGAATTGCGTTTGGGATTGGGTAAACTTAAAAGACATAAAAACATAAGCTTGGGAATTTACCTATTAAGTTAGGTCTACCCATTGGAATTTACCTATTAAGTTAGGTCTACCCAATTGCTTGAAAACTTGTAATGTGATGGACATGACACTTAGAAAACATGAGAATGGCCAACTCGAGGTTGGGTTGAGCTTGTAGCATAAACCTACCCGGAACCGACCAGCTTAACTAGTGGCTACAAGCAATAGGACCCAATGTGAGTAGTTGGTCATGTTGCACGTGAGACCCGAGGTTAGACTAAGTTGTGGTGTAAACCTACCCGGACCCGCCCGGCCTAACTAGTAACCACAACAAGGTCTAATGTGAGAGGTTGGGTGCATTAAATTAATTAATGCCACATGGTAGGGTTAAGTCATGGACCGCTTGAATACTTAACTAATTAAACACGATGGGTTGATAGGGTTAAGTCATGAACCTTGGGTACACTTAACCAACTTGGTACTTGGATGAGTTGGGTTAACCACGTTTAACCCATTAAGGAAACCCTAGTTACGTGGTCCTTTGCACCAGTAACCCTCTTAGTTGTATCATGATACCCTAGGGACTAGGCTAGGGTGGGGCACGATTACTGGGATGACATGTAAGCGACCAAGACGACGGCTGTGTAGGTGCGCCGGTGTAGGTTCAGGCGGGCCATGGTCGTGCACATGGTCCGGAGTTGAAAAAGCAGGCACGGGCACCAATAGGTTTAAACTGTGCGTGCTTGGTTTGTGTCAGTGGTTGACACCCTAGGACTTGATACACCCTAGGGTGGACCTAGCACAGTTTAGCTACACTTCGTAGTTGGGCCGTATGACACCGACACTTGACGAGTTAGGCTTTAGGAGAGCCGATCGACTAGACCGTGCTAGTTGGACCTTGGTTTAGGTCATTCATGATGTTGGGCCAAACTTGGGCCTGGGGATCACTTCTTGTTTACACTTGACATGACTTGTGATACTAGTACACTTGGTGCAAACCTCAACCTTGTATATGCGGTGCCACACTTGATCTATCTTGTTGACTTTTTCCATGCCAGTTATCATCCTATGACTCATCCTTGTTTACATATACAGTTAACTTTATTAGTTGTTGTACAATAGTAGGTAGGACTTACCAGTCTTTTGACTGACCCATTTTCTTTCGCCTCTTTTCTTTCGTTTCCCCCCCCCCAGGTTTACAGGGCGGGAATACCAGTACTTAGATTGGATCTTAGCTGCTTTTCCTGGATAGCTCATGTATGCTTTGGACTTGAGCTCGCTATGGTTTTCTACCTTGGGGATAGCTACTTTATGTTTTCCTTTCCAGTTTCCAGTTTTATGTTTCTAGACTTTGTTTATGGAAAATAATGATCAAGTACTATGTTGTAACTTAACTTATGGTTTTGATATGCTAGTTTTTATCCGCTGCTATATTTACTCTGTTTTTTTTTACTTATATGTTCTGTCTTGTGATATCTGCATGCATGTTTACCTTGTTTAAACGCCCCTCCAAAGTCAGTGCCCTTGCAAGAGTGGCACTGGCGGAGGTGGGGTGTTACATTTGGTATCAGAGCATAAGGTTTACAAGATTGGAGCAAAAAGGGTTTTAAAGTTACTTTTAAAAGCTATTTTCAAAACCAATTAAGTATTTTCCAAAGAAAAGTCTAGTTTATTTTGAAAGGCTATCCCCCAAGAGCCATAAGCACTATCCTTCGTTTCCTCGTTCTAAATCTATCTTTTCCTTTTTTTTAGCATGGCCGATCTCAATCTTCCTGAGGGAGTCACCATTCCCGGATGGTTCCGGAGGTACTTGGAAGCTAGGGCCAATAATGCAGGTCCAGCAACCACTCCCACTATCACTGAGGTTCCACCCCCTCCTCCTCCTCCTCAGCAACCACAAGCCGATTTCACCAAGGTTTGCAAGGACTTCAAGGCAATGGGTGGCAAAAATTTTATTGGGACGGAGACTTTTGTGGAAGCAAGAAATTGGTTGAAGGAGACCGAAGATCTCTTTGCCATCTTTGATATAGAGGACCGTAGAAAGGTTCTGTTGGCGGTTTGGCTACTAAAGGAGGAAGCTTCTTATTGGTGGGAGGTCACCAGTGCTACTAGGCCCGTAGAAACCTGGGCCGACTTTAGGGCAAGGTTTGGGCTTAAGTTTTTATCGTCTGCGGAGGCAAATTTGCAACTAGAGAAGTTCATAGCCTTGAAGCAAGGAGACATGACGGTGAGAGAATATGTGAATAAGTTCAACCAGCTTGCCCGATTCGGTTTGGACATGGTCAATACTCCCGAGAAGAAGGCTCTACGTTTTGCACGAGGGTTAAATGAGCCATTACAAGGTCTAGCTATGTCACACATACCTATGGGGGCCACTTTCGAGAGCCTAGTAGACATGGCATTGCTGCAGGGAGAGGATAAGAATGGGAAGAAAGAAGTCAAGCCCAATGAGACTCAGCCTAAGAAGACAGACTCCAAGTGGGGAGGGAATCAGAGTAATCAGAACAACAAGAACAACAAGAACAACAAGGGCAACAAGAACAAGGCAAAGGACACAAGAAAGTGCCACTTCTGTGGGATTGTTGGGCACGTGGCCAAGGACTGTAGGAAGAAGAGAATGAAATTGGGTGGATGCTTTCATTGTGGAGAGACGGGACATTTTAGCAAGGATTGCCCTAAGAAGCAGGGGCATGGACAAACTCAGCGCGCGGGTTCATCTGGAGGGCAAGTGCATGCTCTCAACACCACTCCAGTTCAGGACCGAGGTACTATTTCTGTGGAAAGTCTTGTTTATATTTCTGGTTTTCCTGTTCGCACTTTGTTTGATTCTGGCGCATCGCATACCTTTATTTCTTCTGATGTTGTTGGAAGTTTGCACCTAAGTACTAGTCTTGTTGAGGATCCCGTTAGTGTTTCAAATCCGATTGGGGGTTCAGCCCATTTATCTATGATCTGTATGGATTTGAGGATTTCTATCTTGACCGTAGAATTCTCGTGTGATGCTTATGTTCTCGGGTTCACGGGATACGGGTTGATCTTGGGCATGGATTGGTTGTCCTGCTATGGAGCCATTCTCGATTGTGAGCATAGGGTGGTGAGACTCATGACTCGCCTTGGCAATACCCTAGAGATTTCTTGCAACCCGCTAGATCCCGTCATGCTATGTTATCTTGAATCTCTTGACTCGTCTATCGATGATCTGCAATATGTAAGGGTGGTTCGAGAATACCCTGATGTTTTTGAAGAAGTTAAGGGGTTACCCCCTAAGCGAGAGAAAGATTTCCGCATTTATCTGGTTGATAATGCTAAGCCAGTCTCCTTACCAGTTAGGCACATGGCCCCGCGTGAAAGGAGAGAGCTCAGTAAGCAAATCAAGGAGCTACTTGAGAAGAATTTTATTAGGCGAAGCATTTCT
Source organism: Allium sativum (assembly GCA_030737875.1). Classification (NCBI taxonomy): domain Eukaryota; kingdom Viridiplantae; phylum Streptophyta; class Magnoliopsida; order Asparagales; family Amaryllidaceae; genus Allium; species Allium sativum. The sequence goes on along the minus strand of CM060915.1, from coordinate 42,979,700 downwards.
GAATGGGGTGCTCCTGTAGTGTTCGCTACTAAGGCGGACGACTCGCTTCGTCTATGTGTTGATTATCGAGAGTTGAACAAGCTGACCAAGATGAATAGGCATCCATTACCGAGGATAGATGACCTCTTCGACCAGCTTGTTGGTGCTTCTGTTTTCTCTCAGCTTGATTTAGCCACCGGATTTCATCAGCTTAGAGTGGCCGAAGACAGCATTGATAAGACTGCATTTAGGACTCCAGACGGATTCTTTGAATGGCTTGTCATGCCATTCGGCTTGACTAATGCACCCGCCTACTTCGTAGATTTGATGAGTAGGGTGTTCAGGGAGTTCCTTAACAAGTTTGTTGTTGTCTTCGTGGATGATATTCTGATCTTTTCAAAAGACGAGGAAGAACATGCTAGACACCTCAAGGAAGTGATGGATACGCTTAGAGGCCATCAGTTGAAAGCCAAGTTCTCCAAATGCCACTTTTGGAGAAAAGAAGTCCGATTTCTTGGGCATATAGTTTCTAAGCAGGGTATAGCTGTGGATCCCGCGAAAGTGGTTGCAGTTCAAGACTGGAAGACTCCTAAGAATGCAACCGAAGTGCGAAGCTTTCTCGGTCTGGCAGGCTACTATAGGAAGTTCATTAGAGACTTCGCTAAGATTTCGGCCCCTCTCACTAGATTGACGAAGAAGAACTTAGTCTTTGCATGGGACTTAGAGTGTGAGCTTGCTTTTCAAAGGCTCAAAAGGGCCCTTACCACAGCTCCAGTTTTGGCATTACCCGATGGCGGTAAAATGTTTACCGTGTATACCGATGCATGTGGCACGGGGTTAGGCGCTGTTCTGATGCAGGAGAGAAGAGTGATATGTTATGGGGGTAGGCAACTTAAAGTTCATGAGAAGAACTACCCCACTCATGACTTGGAGTTAGCGGCGATTGTCTTTGCACTCAAGTCCTGGCGCCACTATCTTTTAGGCGAATGGTTTGAGTTGTATACTGATCACAAATCACTCAAGTATCTCTTCTCGCAAAAAGATCTGAATCTTAGGCAGCAAAGGTGGATGGAATTCTTGGCATCATATGACTTAGAGATAGCTTATACCCCTGGCAAGGGTAATGTTGTGGCTGATGCACTAAGCAGAAAGAGGTTGACCCTAAGTCCTCTATTCGTTGAGATGAAGAATTTAGAGTATGTGGCAACCTTTGATTTCTCTTTGGCAATTGAGTCGATGACCGGTTCATTAGCATCTCTGGAACTCAAACCTACCCTTCTTGATCAAGTTGGGGCTTCGCAGAAAGAAGACCCTCAGATAGTTGAGATTATGGATAAGCTGATTCGAGGAGAGACGTCTAGTCATCTCGCTCGATATTCTATTGATGACAAGGGTTGGCTGAGGAGAGATGGAAGGTTATGTGTTCCATTGGTAGGAGATCTAGTAAGAAAAATTCTTGAGGAAGCGCATCGCTCTAAGTTGACTATACATCCAGGCGGAGATAAGATGTATAAAGATATGAAGCGTATTTTCTTTTGGCCTGGGATGAAGAAGGATGTGGCAGAGTTTGTTTCTAGATGTATCATTTGCCAGCAAGTTAAGGCCGAGTCGAAGAAGCCCGGTGGGCTATTGCATCCTCTAGACGTTCCACTTTGGAAGTGGGAGAGTATTTCCATGGATTTTATTGATGGCTACCAAGGTCAAGGAAAGGGAATACGAGCATTTGGGTTATTGTGGATAGACTTACGAAGAGTGCTCATTTCATTCCGGTAAAGAGCAAGAGGACCGCATCTTGGCTAGCGTCTGTATATCTTCGTGAGATTGTGAGACTTCATGGAGTCCCTTCTAGTATAGTCAGTGACCGTGACCCAATCTTTACAAGTCAGTTCTGGAATAGCTTGCAAGAAGCCATGGGCACGAGGTTGAATCTAAGTACTGCTTATCACCCACAGACGGACGGTCAAACCGAAAGGGTGAATAGGGTACTCGAGGATCTGTTAAGACTTTGTATTCTGGATTTTGGTGGTACTTGGGAAGACCATCTTCCTCTTGTTGAGTTTGCATATAATAACAGTTATCAAGCAAGCATAGGGATGGCACCATTTGAAGCTTTATATGGGAGGCCGTGCAAGTCGCCTACATGTTGGTGGGAGACTACAGATAAGCTTGTACTTGGGCCCGATATGATACGAGACACATCTGAGAAAGTTGAATTGGTGAGAAGACGGATGAAAGCGGCCCAAGATAGACAGAAATCCTATGCTGATAAGCGAAGGACAGATTTGGAGTTCGAAGTTGGAGACATGGTTTTCGTGAAGGTTTCTCCTTTGCGTAATGTGGTTCGCTTCGGAGCAATTGGGAAGCTGGCACCCAGGTTCGTAGGACCCTTCCCTATCATAGAGAGAATTGGGAAGATGGCTTATAAAGTGCAATTGCCCGAGAAGCTGTCCGGAGTGCATAATGTCTTTCATGTCTCGCATCTCCGAAAGTGCCTACATGAGTCCGCTGAGGTGGTTGAACCTAGCATTCTTGAAGACGTGGAAGTAGAGAAAGAGGCAACTTTGAGGAGAGCTCCGATTCGTATCTTGGGGACGGAGACCAAGAAGCTAAGGAATCGAGAGGTCAAGTTGGTGAAGGTTCAATGGGGTGAAGCCGAAGAAGACGCAACTTGGGAAACCGAGGAGAAGATGCGTGGGCTTTATCCATTCCTTTTTGAGGGTACACTCTCAATCTCTTTTCTTTGTTATCATATCTTTCTCTTTGCTATCCATGTTTGTATAAGTTATCGTGCTAATCTTGTCATGAGAACCTTAGGTAGAAACCCTTTGGATGAAACATGTATTTGAAACATGTTATGCTTGATGGTTGCAAGTGGTTGCAAGTGGATACTCGTGGATGCATGATACACATTAGGCACTAAGATCGGCTCACACACTCTCATATTGCATATGCATGAGTGTTTATGCTTATTCATGGATGAAAATTTTTGTGTTATCACATGGATGTTGCATATGGATGTATGTGATGTGCACACATATAGATGTTATACATTATGTTAGGAATTGCATACATATGGATTCATTTCACTAACATAATCTGCATTGATGATATTTGCATTAGATAAGTACATATACACACACCTTTGCATATGTTCATACAGCATTTAGAATCTTGTAAGGACAATGATTGCTCGTGGATGATGTTTTGAGTAGATGGATGTTGGATGGTAGGATACGTTCTTCCTAACTTGAAGATTTCGGGGACAAAATCCCTTAAGGAGGGGAGAATGTAACAACCCGTATTTTCAATAACCTGTTATAACATAAATTGAGGCAGAATTTAATTCTAAAATCTGAATCAAGGGAAACGGGCTATGCCATTGCGTTCGTCTCGGAAAAATACGCGAAATAGAGTCCGAGTTTTCGAAAATCAGAGTCCGTATGAAGAAGATATGGACGAACGAAGTTAGGCAGAAAAACCGAAAACAAGCCAGAATGCACTGGCGCACTTGGGAAGTGCGCCAGCACAAAAATACACTGGCGCACTTGGGAAGTGCGCCCGTGTCGAGCCAGAAACCTGCACAGCCTTCTGGCTTGACCCTGGCTGGCCTGGTGCACCTGTTTTGGCCCTTGGTCTTGTTTTGGAGGCTTGTGACGATTTTTGAGGGCTGGGATCTATCCTAGGGTTAATCCTATGGCCTAAAACACTTGCCTAATCTATAAATAAGACCCTAACCTACCCTAAATCATCATTAATCTATCCTACAACTAAACTATGGCAAAATCAATCCTCTCATGGCCTCCACTCTCTTCATAAATTCCTAAATCAAATTTCTAAGAGATTTCCATGCATACAAGTGTATTTAGGCTTGTATGATCCTCTTTAGCTTGCATTAAAGTCTTGTTTCTCTATTGGCATCATAAAGGAGGAGTCTTGATCAAGTTTGCTTGCATTTTGGGGTTTTAATTTGTTGCATAAGGGGTTTCTTACATTTGCTATACTCATTTGAGTCTTCATAGCATTGTAAGCCTATTTCTACTCTTGTATTTTAACTATGAAGTTAATATGTTATGTTTCAAGTTTGAGTTTGGGGTTAATCATGATATGTGCTTTGATCTTATGATTTTATGCATAAGATTACTCTATGCATGTTAGTAAAGTCATTACCTTGGCTTTATGCATAGAAAGATATGATCTTCGGTTGGAAATGTTGCATAATGCAACTTTGAACTCTCATAACCCTTGCATTAACATGCATATAATGTTATATGCATGTTACTAGCCCTTATCTCATGCTATCTATGGCCATGTTCCACCTATTTGCCAAGTTTGATGTTATGCATGCATATGAACCTTATGCAAGTTGAAACCATGTTATGCATGCGTATGAACCTTATGCAAGTTGAAACCATGTTATGCATGCATATGAACACTATGCAAGTTAAAATGATGTTATGCATGCTTATGAATATTTTGCAAGTTGATAACATGATATGCAAGTTTATGATCACATCTTTGTCTCATGCCACCATGTTTAACTTGTGGCTCCAACCCCTCTATGTCATGATTATGCCAAGTTCCCTCTTTCTATCCTTTATGCGCTATTGCGATATGTAAGCGATGGGATTGCGTTTGGGATTGGGTAAACTTAAAAGACATAAAAACATAAGCTTGGGAATTTACCTATTAAGTTAGGTCTACCCATTGGAAGTTTACCTATTAAGTTAGGTCTACCCAATTGCTTGAAAACTTGTAATGTGATGGACATGACACTTAGAAAACATGAGAATGGCCAACTCGAGGTTGGGTTGAGCTTGTAGCATAAACCTACCCGGAACCGACCGGCTTAACTAGTGGCTACAAGCAATAGGACCCAATGTGAGTAGTTGGTCATGTTGCACGTGAGACCCGAGGTTAGACTAAGTTGTGGTGTAAACCTACCCGGACCCGCCCGGCCTAACTAGTAACCACAACAAGGTCTAATGTGAGAGGTTGAGTGCATTAAATTAATTAATGCCACATGGTAGGGTTAAGTCATGGACCGCTTGAATACTTAACTAATTAAACACGATGGGTTGATAGGGTTAAGTCATGAACCTTGGGTACACTTAACCAACTTGGTACTTGGATGAGTTGGGTTAACCACGCTTAACCAATTAAGGAAACCCTAGTTACGTGGTCCTTTGCACCAGTAACCCTCTTAGTTGTATCATGATACCCTAGGGACTAGGCTAGGGTGGGGCACGATTACTGGGATGACATGTAAGCGACCAAGACGACGGCTGTGTAGGTGCGCCGGTGTAGGTTCAGGCGGGCCATGGTCGTGCACATGGTCCGGAGTTGAAAAAGCAGGCACGGGCACCAGTAGGTTTAAACTGTGCGTGCTTGGTTTGTGTCAGTGGTTGACACCCTAGGACTTGATACACCCTAGGGTGGACCTAGCACAGTTTAGCTACACTTCGTAGTTGGGCCGTATGACACCGACACTTGACGAGTTAGGCTTTAGGAGAGCCGATCGACTAGACCGTGCTAGTTGGACCTTGGTTTAGGTCATTCATGATGTTGGGCCAAACTTGGGCCTGGGGATCACTTCTTGTTTACACTTGACATGACTTGTGATACTAGTACACTTGGTGCAAACCTCAACCTTGTATATGCGGTGCCACACTTGATCTATCTTGTTGACTTTTTCCATGCCAGTTATCATCCTATGACTCATCCTTGTTTACATATACAGTTAACTTTATTAGTTGTTGTACAATAGTAGGTAGGACTTACCAGTCTTTTGACTGACCCATTTTCTTTCGCCTCTTTTCTTTCGTCCCCCCCCCCCAGGTTTACAGGGCGGGAATACCAGTACTTAGCTTGGATCTTAGCTGCTTTTCCTGGATAGCTCATGTATGCTTTGGACTTGAGCTCGCTATGGTTTTCTACCTTGGGGATAGCTACTTTATGTTTTCCTTTCCAGTTTCCAGTTTTATGTTTCTAGACTTTGTTTATGGAAAATAATGATCAAGTACTGTGTTGTAACTTAACTTATGGTTTTGATATGCTAGTTTTTATTCGCTGCTATATTTACTCTGTTTTTTTTACTTATATGTTCTGTCTTGTGATATCTGCATGCATGTTTACCTTGTTTAAACGCCCCTCCAAAGTCAGTGCCCTTGCAAGAGTGGCACTGGCGGAGGTGGGGTGTTACATATATCATATTTATGCTTTTTGGTATGTAAACTATACCAGATTAAGTGTCACTAACCATGATTTTGCTAAACCTGACAAGTACTCCCAATTATGGCCAATTTCAAATTTATGCCAATATACTATCATGCCAAATTAGCTAATCCAATTCCGATTTAACATTTTAATTACAGTTCATGTTAAACTAGACTTATTATTCTAGTTCACAATTCATGTAAATGCTAGATTTACAAGTCAATACTAGATTCAAATTACACATCCTATAATTCATGTCAAATTTATCCAATTTGCATTTCTATGAACATGCCATAATACATGTTCCCAATTTATGCCAATTTCCAAGTTTATAACTACGTTTTTAGTAAATTTCATATTTTGCCCAAATCGTATTTCCACCGTTCGTATAATCGTGATTCAATCTAGATTATAGATAAATCTAGATTCGTAGAAAATAGGGAATGAACCAAAGATGCTATGAAAAAGATAGACATAATAACTGGCATAAAATGATAATTTACTAATTACAGACCTAACGAATTTCACTGAAATTGATCTAAAACATCGAAGGCCTATAGGTCTGAAAATCTTATGACATAAAAAGGGTTGAATAACGACGTAGGTTCAAGAACATGGGTAGACCTAACTTAATAGGTAAATTCCCAAGGTCTAAAACCAAAGAAAATCAAGAATAGACAGAATAGATAATCAGGTTTAGACCCAATTTCACAGTCACAAAACTTAAGCAACACTTTCCTAGTCATGAATCCTAGGTGTTTAATCACAGTTGTCCTTGTTATGTCATAGGCAATAGTTTATGTTTCCTAATCAAAGGCATAGGCTTGTGTTCATAGTCAAGGAAATAATTCTCATAGTCATGAGTCACAGTCATAGGCAGTGTTCATAGTCATAGGCAATGTTCAAAGTCAAAGAGGCATATGGTTTTAAGGTCCATAGTTTCATAGTCACAGTCTTATTGGTCATCGAATCATAACAGTTCTTAATTAGGTCCAAGAGTATAAGCACTGATTTGAATAGAGAGATTTGGCATATTCTTTTATTCCTTTAATTTCATGTCACGAATAGAGAAAACGTTCAAATCTAAAAAGTAACCGACTTACATTGATCGGTTTTTAGAATAGAAAGATGGCGTTGCTATGATTCGTGCGATGTTGCTCGAAACCGTTTGAGTTAGCCTTTGATTCTTATCTTGAAGCTTTAATCTTGATTCGAATCTCTTCTTGACAAACTTGAGCAGCATAACCTTGTCTTGGATTTTCGTATTATTTTCTTATTTTTATTTATTTATACATTTTCTCGGAGGCAGCATAAGGATAGAAAAGAATTGTGAATAGAGAAGGAGACTAAGGCTGTTTATATAGTTTAGAAGTCAACGAATCTGGTCAGAATGGCGTCCGGATACAGAAAAACGAACCAGGTTGCAGATCTGGAAAAAGCGAGGGGGGGGGGGGCGACCCCCAGGTCGACTACCCAGTCGACCTGGGTCTTGGGCGGGAAAATTCCAGCCCAGCCCAGTCTGGGTCCGATTTTGAATTTTGAACTCGTTTTCTGACCTGTTCGAATTTTAAATCGAATTCTGAAACTTCTGAAGACCATAACTCCTTCATACAGAATCCGATTAACGCAAACTCGGACTCTATCTCATGCAGAATTCCGAGACGAACGCAATGGCGCAACCCATTTCCCTTGATTTTGATTTTAAATTTTAATTCTGCCTTGATTTGTGAATCTTAGTGTTACAGAATTACGGGGTGTTACACAGACTGTGGATTTCGTAGTACCATTTCATCATCACATCTTGGTGCATCGAACATTCGAAACGAACATAAAAAACAAACCACCAGTTTACCATCAATCCGGGATTTGAGGTTCATTGAGGTCACGATATACACAAAGCTACGCTTAAATAAGCCATGCTTTGATCATCCATAGCTCATCACATAGCTTAAGCATGGCACATTGTCCATTCACTATGCATAACTGATTTCCATCAATATATAATCTCTAAGCTCATATGTCTTAGAGAAGGGTGTTAAGATGAGAGAATAAATTCTCTACCACCAAGCAGATATATATTTAACATAAATCAGTGCTATGCAGTCAATTACAATGTCAGACACACAATCCATACATGTTTGTTCTGGGTCTGGACGAAACAACAATCCGGAATTCCTTCACATACGTTCAGGTTTCTTGCCACTTAACCGATATAAAATCCATTTGCAAATGGGAGCTACCCATTTGAGACATTTAGCAAGTCGTCCTTACGATATGAAGGTCCCGGTCTTCAACACCGTCTTCAGTGTCTTCAATTGCTCCATAACGTCGTATTATTACTTTGAATGGTTTTCGGACATAATTCGGATCCCGGTCTTTCCAAATAATAAGCGCAATTAAAAAAACACAATTATGTAACACATAGGCTTTCAACCAATCTCCTTCCGTCTTGGATCGGTTAAACTAAACTTCTTTAAACCCATTCTCAAATTATCTTTAACAAAATCCATATTTTAACTTTTCTCCTTTAAAATACATCTTTTAAATCAAAGATAATTTAGCCTTAATGCCTCAATTAACTTTCCGTTCGATAACTCGTTATCCAAATCCAGTTTCTTTTGAAACCCCTTAATCCATATTTCAACCACAGTTTCCAATTAATACGATTTCATAACATTCAATTCTTTAATCTTAATTAAAAGATTATACTTCCTTCCTAATTCCTTACTTTTAATTTCCTCAAATCAAAAATTTGAATAAATCCCAAATTACGATATGAAATTCCATAATACAATCTCATTGGGTTTCAAGAATGATATTATTGCAAACACCATTCAAAACAAAATCCAAATCAATTGATATTGAACATAAGTTACGCAGAAATTGTTTCTACTTGTATTCGATATTAATTCTTATAATCAACAGATATTATAAGTGGAATAACGGTATAATAATAATATCTTCCAAATTCCTCAAATAATATTCGCTTACACCACAGAATTTTATATCAAATATCCGGATATTATTTTTGTTCAACTTATCTTAATCAAATCGAGAAACCCGTATCTTAATTAAAAGATTTACCCAACTCCTTGAATTAGATCTAGATAGAAATACCACCAACTTTTCATCAATATTGATCTCCGTATCCAACTCACACTATAAATGGAATAACGGTGAACAACCTTTTAAATTCCATAAATAGTAAGAGTCATCATCTACCGAATTAATATCAAACATCCGAAGATTTATCTCTAACCATATCCAATCATTTAAAATTGAAAACCCTGTTTTAATATTAAATAAATCAATTTAAATTCCATTTAAAATATTTTCAATACTTTCAAACCTTTGAAAACATTCCATAAAACATTTAAAAAATGATTACTTGTACTGTGGAAAATAGTTTGCGGGATAAAAACTTCAAAATATATTGTTTCCAAAGAAAGTGTGACAACAGTGTTTCAAAACATTATAAAACAGTTGGCTAACTTGATCAAATTAATCTTTATATTATCCAACCTTAAATTTTCCAATTCAAAACACTTATAATTAGTTTATAATGATTTTACGAAAAATTTCCATATTTTTAAACATTTAAAAATAACTGTTTACATTTATGGTTGGCAAACTGCACTTACAGCTTACTTTTCTAGAATGGTTTTAAACATAACTTGAAAATTATAAGTTGAAATTAAAATCTGCTTTCACTCATTTGAAAGCTCTTGTTAATAGAAATCAAACGTTTTTCATTTCGTGTAAATCCGATTTAAATTACAAAAGTTATAAGCTTTTAAAGTTTGTAACTAAAATACGTGAATTGCCATTGTGCAACAAGCTCTGTTTTGACTGCAGTAAATATTATTCTGCGATACTTCAAATTACATTAGAAAACCATTATATACTTATATAAACCATTTAAAATCATTTAAATTAATTTATATTGACTTTCCAAATTATTTCGAGTTTAAAATTCAGCTTTTATTTTTCGCTTAATATTTTATTAATAAAATTTTAAATTAAATTCCAATTTATTTCTAAATTCAAATAATTTCATACTAAATTTTGAATTAACCATCCCGTCCATCTGATCTGTTAGGGATAGCCAGGGAGAGTAGGAAACTATATTTTTCGAACCCAAACCTAGACTATCCTCTCTGTCATCCTAGAATGTTCCAATATTTATTTATTTTATTTTTCTTGAAAGAGACTTCCATCAATATTTATGTATTCATACATATGTGTCTTTTCCTATTATTAACCTCCAGTTTCAATAACAATATTGCTTCTAATTACGAAGAAGATTTGTCGATCACCAATGTAATACCATAACTATCGTGTCATTGTGTATGCGAAACAACATTAACAATCATTATAAATTTCCATAGCAGCCATAATCAACATAATTAAATAAATAATAACTGTGCACAAGCGTTATAACACTAACGCTTAATAGTGTGTGTGTTCTAAACTACGCAACCATAATCCATCATAACAAACATCAACTATTTAACATCCATAGCCAGTTTAAACTGATTACACTAGTTAAATATCCAAATTATAACTAATTCTTCACTAATTAGTGTACAATAAACAAGTGTAGGAATCTAAGGAGTTCTCACCAAAATAGCTTTTCCATTTTTTACGGTAGGCGAGCCTAACTAACAGCGAACGAACTGTCGGACAGTATTTCGACGCACCGTCTTCTTCGCTAATATATGTATATATATATAGCATATTATATATTAATTGTAACACCCCGTAATTCTGTAACATTAAGTTTCGCAAATTAAAGTATAATTAAATTTTAAAATAAGAACCAAGGGAAACGGGTTGCGCCATTACGTTCATCTCGAAATTCTGCTTGGAAACGAGTCCGAGTTTTCGAGAAACGGAGTCCGTATGAGGGAAATATGACCCTCCGAAGTTTCAAGGATTTTCAGAACAGAAAAATAGCTCGATTTCGAATTCAAAATTCGAATTCAAACCCCAGCACAGACTGGGTGGGAATTTTCCCGCCCAGGACCAGGTCGACCTGGGGGTCGACACTATAGTCGACCTCCCAGGGACCAGGTCGACCCTATGGTCGACCTGTGGTCGACCTGGTGCTGAAACCCAGTTTTGAGCCTGGATTCATTCTGATGTTTCTGGTCTCGTTTTCAGTCTAGATTCGTCCGCCTTATCCTATATAAACAGCCCCCTAGCCCCATTCTCTTTACACCATTTTATTCTCTCCTTGTGATGCCTCTGGAAAAATTGAAATAAATAAATTAAAATAAAACACGAAGACTATTCTTGAAGACTACAACTAGGAATTGCATATTGGAGATTCAAATAAAGTTAAAGCTTCAAGAAGGGAAGCAAAGGCTAATTCAACGGCTTCGAGAAACGTCGCGTGAATCATAGCAAATCACCTCAACGTTATCTTGTTATCCTTTTCTAAAACCGATCAATGTAAGTCAGTTACTTTTTAGATTTGAACGCCTAGATCTATTTGTGACATGTAATTAAATGGATATGAGAATATGCCTAATCCTTTCGTTTGAATCGGTGCTTGTATATGCCTCTGGATCTGATTCTCGATTATAGCCTAGAACTTGTTGTGGCAATTTGTCAATGACTATGATTATGGGACTTTTTGCCTAAGACTATGACTATGAAACTGTGGCCCATGAAACTATTGCCTATGACTATGAACATAAGACTATGCCTATGACTATGAACATAAGACTATTGCCTATGACTAAGATTCATAATTATGAGACCATGACTATGACTATTGTGGTTAATTGCCTAGGACTATTTTGTGGTTAATTGCCTAGGACTATTGTGGTTAATTGCCTATGACTATTATGGTTAGTTGCTTATGCCCATAACATTATAGTTACAAATCATGATTGTATACCGAACTGGCATTATGTTGGATCAAATCACCTATGTCTTCCTTGATTTTGTTTGATCTCATACTTAGGGTGTAATTTTCTTAGTTTATTCCGATTCTCTATTATGTACACCAAACCCACTGGATCCATTATCTTTGTATTTATGTATTTTGGTTCGCTTTTTCATGCCTATTCTCTTATGTCAATTCTCGTTCTTATCCCATGTTCCTTTTGTTAGTTTCATTTCATGAGTACCTAGAAACTTGTGAAATCATGTTATACGTACGACTACGGCGGGGGAATTTTGGTGTAGCTTAATTAAGATGATTTGGCATAACAAATATGTTAGCATAATCTGAATTGTCTATAATAGTAAATATTACATGCATATTAGACTTGGGCGTAAAATGGTAAAGTGTTAATTGACCGCAAAGTATGTAATTGGCATGTAAGCCAAGTTTGGATATAAACTATAAACTAGAATATTAAATCTAGTTTTGACATGAACTGATCTAATTTGGCATAAACTGCAAGTTGGGTTAATTGATAGGTAAATCAAGATTTGGGCCTAGAATATAGGTATGTTAGTGGGCATGACAAATAAATATGATATAGGCCAAATTTGTTTAAAAGAGTTGTTAGCAATTTACATATAGATAAAAAGGATAAATATGTAAATCTAGGAAAGACGAATATGACTAACCCGAGGTTAGATTGAGTTACGGTATAAGACTGCCCGGAACCGCCCGGCAAATCCAGCAACCGTAACAATACCAATCTAATGTGGGTGGTTAGAGCATTGAGCCCCAAAAAAGGACCCGATGTTAGACTGAGTTGCGGTGTAAATCTGCCCGGAACCGACCGGCACATCTAGTGACCGCAACAATATCTGTCTAATGTGAGTGGTTGGTGCTTTAAATGAATAATTTAAAGCTAAGAAACAGTTAAGCTAGAATGGGAGGGTTAAGTCCATAGGAACACTTAACCAACTTAACATGTTAACAAGACAAGACTTGTAGGGGTTAAATAACCGTTATAACATGTTGACTAGACAAGTGGGTGAGGTTAAGAAAAGGTTTAACCGTTATAACATGTTAACTAGACTAGAAGGTGGGGTTAAGTAGAATACATTTAGCCAATTTAACATGTTAACTAGACTAGAAGGTGGAGTTAAGTAAACTTAGAACACTTAGCCATCATAGTGTGACAAATGAACAAGGTTAAGTTAAAGTGTGAAGGGACAATACTTAACCATTAGAACATGTGAATTAAACAGATGTTAGGGTTAAGTTAACTAAGGGAACACTTAACCAATACAATATGAAGGGATGGGGTTAAGTAATAAGAAATACTTAACCAATATAACTTGATTTGTGGTAGGGTTAAGTCAACATGAACTACTGATAACACTTAACCAGTTTAACATGACAAATGAATGGGTTAAGTTAACTTGAATTGTCTAATTACACTTAACCAATCCAACTTGACGAGAAAGAGAACTAAGTAGTAAACCTTAGTTAAGAGGACTAAGTTGTAAACCTTAGTTAAGAAAACGACGGTTCAGGAAACTAAGTAGTAAACCTTAGTAGAATATGAGAAGGAGCGAACGTCCATCTGATCTTAAAGAAGGCTCCAACGAACTGGGGTACGAAGCACGCGGCTTCGAGGAGACGTGAGGGTACTCTTGGTATCCCTCTGTGAGGCTGCAGATGATCCGCCTGGGCTCACAGAGGTTAAGGTCTACGTTAGAAGAACCAAGGGTATGACTTGGTTGCAATATAAGGCAACCTAAAGACTAGGATGGACCAGCGTGATTCGGCGAGACCAGTATCGCTGTGATAGCAACTCGTCGTCTACCTACCATCTTGAGTCAATCGAGATACATGAAGCGGAAAGGCGGAGAACTCCAAAAGACCATATACTTGCTATCTAGTTATGGTTGGGGATGGCCATAGGTTAGTGGGGGCATAGTGGGGCCTGCCTATAGTTCTCATTTTTCAAGATGTGCCTTTCATTAGTTGAGGGAGGGGTTAGGTGGGACCATAGCCACTGGAAAAACAGACCTTAGCATCTGCATCGGCAGATATATGAAAGCTCCCGACCGAGTTCTGTGTTTCTTGATTTGCCCTGCCACGAGACTCGGGTCGCACATACGGAGGACATGTGCATCTAGACAGCGATAACGATTCGCGACACATACGTGGGAAAAGTCTAGGAACATATACCGCTCTAGGTAGTGTGTCCTAGACTAGGGGGCATCGTTCGGTAGGTAGCATAATCCCTAGTTTGACCTAGGTCGCGTAAACCATAAAATCCGAGAAAAGTTCAATAGATAGCATAAACCCCAGTAGCCCTGGGTAGCGAAAACCCTGGTTGGATCTAGAATGCGCTCGATAAAAAACCCTAGGTTAGACCTAGGTAATAAATAATAGATGTACACCTGAAACAACCACAGTTGCGGGGATTGGGATCATGTATCTGTTCTTGTCAGTTTATACAGATTACTAGTTAGGTGGTGCAAGGATATAGAAATTAGAATAACAAGGTAGTGGCGAAGCAGAGAATGTATAGAAGTGCATCCAGTTTATCTTACCTTATCATATCTTGTGCTAACCTTATGATTCCCATCATCATGGTGTAGTCTTGTATTCAGTTAATTCATGCCATGTTGCTTTTTACCTGTTCACATGCTGAAAGTTACTGAACTTACCAGACTTTATGTCTGACTCTGTTTTCTTTCGCTTTCTTGTCTTCTGCCCCCCCGGTTCACAGGGAGGGAATATTACTACTTAGCCCTGTTTTCTTTCCAAGATGAAGATTAGTCGAAGTTTTGCTTGGATTCTCTTTTCCATTGCTATGGCTGGCTCACGCTACATTGGGGAATATAAATGTTATTTTATGCTTCTTTATTTTGTAAGACAGATATTCTGGTATTGGAAAATAATTGTTGTACAAACTATTTGATCAATAAAGTAAAGTTCTATTTTCCGCTGTTTTAATTTTGTTTGTCTTGTAATTTATCTGTATCTTTTACCTATAACTCTCCACTGAAGTTAAGGCATTCCCTTTGTGAGTGACCTTAACAGATGTGGGGGTGTTATACGTGGTATCAGAGCTGAAGGTTACCGGATCAGATAAAAGATTTGAAAAAAAAAATTATTTTCAAAACGGTTTTTAAAGAAGCATTTTGCAAAAGAAAAGTTTTGTTTTAAAGGCATATTCCCCAAAAGCCATACGCACTATCTTCTGATCCTCTGTTTGAATTCTTGTCCCCTTCTTTCTTGAGTCTTCGGGGCTCCTGGCTTTCTGGGAGGTAACCTCATCGCGGCACGGTTCCGTAGGCTTGATAAGACTACGATACCTATCAAAGGGCAAAGTAGTGCCCGACTCCCATCTATAGCCATAGTAGTTTCACCTGCAGTTAGTCTTCTTCAAGCTTTGAAGGGTATTCCGTGCGATGGAGGCAGCTTTTGAGAAACTTGTCAATATGATTACACAGGGATGGTAAAGATGAGGATAAGGGAGTTTGGCTAGGGAGCTCAACGCAAGGATGAGAAATTCATGGATATAAACTCGACTCACGAAAAAAGAAGGAATTATAAAACCTAAGATGAGAGGAAGTATCTTTTCCATGGTATAATGGGGCATATAATTAAGGACAAGGGCAAGGACGAGGGACAGGATTTTTAGAAGGGAGAGTGCATGCTTCCACCACCAGAATACCTGAGAGAGAGATAGTAAAAGTCTCTGTTGGAAAAGTTCAGCTTTTCGTTTTGATCAACCAGTTAGTACTCTTTTGATCTTAGCGCTTCGCATTTGTTCATATCTACTTCCATAGTTGAGTCTCTGCACCTTAGTACTTGTATAGTAGAAGATCCCATTAGTGTCTCAAATCCAATTGGTGGTTCGTCCCGTTTACCTTTGGTTTGTAAGGATTTGAGAATAACTATATTAAGTGTTGAGTTTAAGCGTAATGCTTATGTTTTTGGTTCCATGGGCTATGAGTTGATTCTAGGCATGGGTTGGTTCGCTAGTAATTCTGAAAGGAGGGTAGTTAGACTTTTGACTTGCCTTGGAAACACCCTCGAGATTCCGTTTAAAGAATCGGTTAGGCTTAGCTAGCTAGAATCGCTTAATGCATTTATCGATGATTTGCAATCCATTAGGGTAGTCCATGAGTACGCAGATGTTTTTGATTAGGTTAGGAGCTTACCCCTAAAACGCGAGATAGACTTCCGCATATATCCAGTTGACAATGCAAAACCAGTTATCCGATCAACGACAGTTTTGGAAATGAAGGTCAAGAAGCTTCGCAATCGTGAAGATTAATTAGGTAAGGTACAGAATAGTGAAGCTCAAGAAGATGCGACTTAGAAGACCGAAGACTAGATACACGCATCATACCCTTTTTCTTAAGGGTACATCCTTGATCTCTTTTTCTAGGAATTTTATGCATACTTTCTAGCTTTTAAGGTATATCCTCTAGGGCGTATCATCGATCCTTAGGTAGAAGCCAATGGATGTAAACATGTATTTGAAACATGTTTTGATTGATGGTTGCAAATGGTTGCTCGTGGATGCATATACACACCATAGGCGCTAGAACGACTCAGTCACTTTCATATTTCATTAGCATATATGTATTTGCTTAACGGATTTAACTGGATATGTTATCATATGGATATTGCATATGGATGAATGGCTATGCGCACATGTAGTATTTACATAACTAGGGATGCCTACATACATGATTTGACGCATGGCACTGACATAATTCGCATAAAGGAGGTCAACTGAATCAGTAGACCGATTGATTTTGCATTAGATAAAAACATATACACACACTATGCATATGAACATGAAAGAATTAGAAATCTTTTTAAGGACAATGAATGCCTATGATTGAATGGTTGAGTAGATGGGTGATTGGATGATAGGATACATTCTTCCTAACTTGAAGATTTCGGGGACGAAATCCTTTTAAGAGGGGGAGAATGTAACACCCCGTAATTCTGTAACATTAAGTTTCACAAATTAAAGTATAATTAAACTTTAAAATAAGAATCAATGGAAACGGGTTGTGCCATTACGTTCGTCTTGAAATTCTGCTTGGAAAGGAGTCCGAGTTTTCGAGAAACGGAGTCCGTATGAGGGAGATATGATCCTCCGAAGTTTCAAGGATTTTCAGAACAGAAAAACAGCTCGAATTCGAATTAGAAATTCGAATTCAAACCCCAGCGCAGACTGGGCGGGAATTTTCCCGCCCAGGACCAGGTCGACATGGAGGTCGACACTATGGTCGACCTCCCAGGGACCAGATCGACCCTATGGTCGACCTGGGGGTCGACCTGGTGCTGAAACCCAGTTTTGAGCCTGGGTTCATTCTGATGTTTCTAGTCTCGTTTTCAGTCTAGATTCGTCCGCCTAATCCTATATAAACAGCCCCCTAGCCCCATTCTCTTTACACCATTTTATTCTCTCCTTGTGCTGCCTCTGGAATAATTGAAATAAATAAATTAAAATAAAACACGAAGACTATTCTTGAAGACTATGGCTAGGAATTGCATATTGGAGATTCAAATAAAGTTAAAGCTTCAAGAAGGGAAGCAAAGGCTAATTCAACGGCTTCGAGCAACGTCGCGTGAATCATAGCAAATCACCTCAACGTTATCTTATTATCCTTTTCTAAAATCGATCAATGTAAGTCAGTTACTTTTTAGATTTGAATGCCTAGATCTATTTGTGACATGTAATTAAATGGATATGAGAGTATGCCTAATCCTTTCGTTTGAATCAGTGCTTGTATATGCCTCTAGATCTGATTCTCGATTATGGCCTAGAACTTGTTGTGGCAATTTGTCAATGACTATGATTATGGGACCTTTTTCCTAAGACTATGACTATGAAACCGTGGCCCATGAAACTATTGCCTATGACTAAGATTCATAACTATGAGACCATGACTATGACTATTTTGTGGTTAATTGCCTAGGACTATTTTATGGTTAATTGCCTAGGACTATTTTGTGGTTGATTGCCTAGGACTATTGTGGTTAATTGCCTATGACTATTATGGTTAGTTGCGTATGCCCATAACATTATAGTTACAAATCATGATTGTATACCGAACTGGCATTATGTTGGATCAAATCACCTATGTCTCCTTTGATTTTGTTGGATCTCATACTTAGGGTGTAATTTGCTTAGTTTATTCCGGTTCTCTAATATGTACACCAAACCCACTGGATCCAGTATCTTTGTATTTGTGTATTTTGGTTCGCTTTTTCATGCCTATTCTCTTATGTCAATTCTCGTGCTTATCCTATGTTCCTTTTGTTAGTTTCATTTCATGAGTACCTAGAAACTTGTGAAATCATGATATACGTACGACTACAGCGGGGGAGTTTAAGTGTAGCTTAATTAAGATGATTTGGCATAACAAATATGTTAGCATAATCTGAATTGTCTATAATAGTAAATATTACATGAATACTAGACTTGGGCGTAAAATGGTAAATTGTTAATTGACCGCAAAGTATGTAATTGGCATGTAAGCCAAGTTTGGATATAAACTATAAACTAGAATATTAAATCTAGTTTTGACATGAACGGATCTAATTTGGCATAAACTGCAAGTTGGGTTAATTGATAGGTAAATCAAGATTTGGGCCTAGAATATAGGTATGTTAGTGGGCATGACAAATAAATATGATATAGGCCAAATTTGTTTAAAAGAGTTGTTAGCAATTTACATATAGATAAAAAGGATAAATATGTAAATCTAGGAAAGACGAATATGCCTAACCCGAGGTTAGATTGAGTTATGGTATAAGACTGCCCGGAACCGCCCGGCAAATCCAGCAACCATAACAATACTTATCTAATGTGGGTGGTTAGAGCATTGAGCCCAAAAAAAGGACCCGAGGTTAGACTGAGTTGCGGTGTAAATCTGCCCAGAACCGACCGGCACATCCAGTGACCGCAACAATATCTGTCTAATGTGAGTGGTTGGTGCTTTAAATGAATAATTTAAAGCTAAGAAACAGTTAAGCTAGAATGGGAGGGTTAAGTCCATAAGAACACTTAACCAACTTAACATGTTAACAAGACAAGACTTGTAGGGGTTAAATAACCGTTATAACATGTTGACTAGACAAGTGGGTGAGGTTAAGAAAAGGTTTAACCGTTATAACATGTTAACTAGACTAGAAGGTGGAGTTAAGCAAAATACACTTAGCCAATTCAACATGTTAACTAGACTAGAAGGTGGAGTTAAGTAAACTTAGAACACTTAGCCATCATAGTGTGACAAATGAACAAGGTTAAGTTAAAGCATGAAGGGACAATACTTAACCATTAGAACATGTGAATTAAACAGATGTTAGGGTTAAGTTAACTAAGGGAACACTTAACCAATACAAGATGAAGGGGTGGGGTTAAGTAATAAGAAATACTTAACCAATATAACTTGATTTGTGGTAGGGTTAAGTCAACATGAACTACTGATAACACTTAACCAGTTTAACATGACAAATGAATGGGTTAAGTTAACTTGAATTGACTAATGACACTTAACAAATCCAACTTGACGAGAAAGAGAACTAAGTAGTAAACCTTAGTTAAGAGGACTAAGTTGTAAACCTTAGTTAAGAAAACGACGGTTCAGGAAACTAAGTAGTAAACCTTAGTAGAATACGAGAAGGAGAGAACGTCCATCTGATCTTAAAGAAGGCTCCAACGAACTGGGGTATGAAGCACGCGACTTTGAGGGGACGTGAGGGTACTCTTGGTATCCCTCTGTGAGGCTGCAGATGATCCGCCTGGGCTCACAGAGGTTAAGGTCTGCGTTAGAAGAACCAAGGGTATGCCTTGGTTGCAATATAAGGCAACCTAAAGACTAGGATGGACCAGCGTGATTCGGCGAGACCAGTAGCCCTATGATAGCAACTCGTCGTCTACCTACCATCTTGAGTCAATCGAGATACGTAAAGCGGAAAGGCGGAGAACTCCAAAAGACCATATACTTGCTATCTAGTTATGGTTGCGGATGACCATAGGTTAGTGGGGCATAGGGGGGCCTGCGTATAGTTCTCATTTTTTGAGGTGTGCCTTTCATTAGTTGAGGGAGGGGTCAGGTGGGACTATAGCCACTGGAAAAACAGACCTTAGCATCTGCATCGGCAGATATCTGAAAGCTCCCGACCGTGTTCCATGTTTCTTGATTTGCCCTGCCACGAGACTCGGGTCGTACATACGGAGGACATGTGCATCTAGACAACGATAATGATTCGCGACACATACATGGGAAAAGTCTAGGAACATATACCGCTCTAGGTAGTGTGTCCTAGAATAGGGGGCATCGTTTGGTAGGTAGCATAATCCCTAGTTGGACCTAGGTCGCGTAAACTCTAAAATCCGAGAAAAGTTCAATAGGTAGCATAAACCCCAGTAGGCCTGGGTAGCGAAAACCCTGGTTAGATCTAGAATGCGCTCGATAAAAAACCCTAGGTTAGACCTAGGTAATAAATAATAGATGTACACCTGAAACAACCACAATTGCGGGGATTGGGATCACGTATCTTTTCTTATCAGTATATACAGATTACTAGTTAGGTGGTGCAGGGATATAGAAATTAGAATAACAAGGTAGTGGCGAAGCAGAGAAGGTATAGAAGTGCATCCAGTTTATCTTACCTTATCATATCTTGTGCTAACCTTATGATTCCCGTCATCATGGTGTAGTCTTGTATTCAGTTAATTCATGCCATGTTGCTTTTTACCTGTTTACATGTTGAAAGTTACTGAACTTACCAGACTTTATGTCTGACTCTGTTTTCTTTCGCTTTCTTGTCTTCCATTGCCCCCCCCAGGTTCGCAGGGAGGGAATATTACTACTTAGCCCAGTTTTCTTTCCAAGCTGAAGATTAGTCGAAATTTTGCTTGGATTCTCTTTTCCATTGCTATGGCTGGCTCACGCTACATTGGGGAATATAAATGTTATTTTATGCTTCTTTATTTTGTAAGACAGATATTCTGGTATTGGAAAATAATTGTTGTACAAACTATTTGATCAATAAAGTAAAGTTCTATTTTCCGCTGTTTTAATTTTTTCTGTCTTGTAATTTATCTGTATCTTTTACCTATAACTCTCCACCGAAGTTAAGGCATTCCCTTTGTGAGTGACCTTAACGGATGTGGGGTGTTACATTAATCTCTCTCTTTATAAGAGGAGGAGAAGGAAAGGGGGGCTCTTGGCTGAACCAAGGTAGAGGAAGAAGGAAGCCATGACCAAGAGCTTTAGAAAGGAGAAGAGAAGTGTAAGAATGAATGAAAAAGGAGGAGGAAATCGCGCTTATATAGGAAAATGGGAAGCTTAAGAGAGTCACACATCAATGGACACTTGTCCCATAAGGAAACCTCTCTTACATGCATGGTGACACATCAAGGGACACATGGCATTCATGCATGAAAGGGTGCATGCAAAATGAAAAGTGTCCTAACACTTGTCTTAAGGAGGAAAGTGAACTTTTGGTAACATTTTCCTTAAAATGCATGAAAACTAAGGGCAATACTTAATTGTAATGCTACTAATTCGTGTTATTGTTTGACAGATCCAATCGAACGACAAATAGTATTAATAAATCCAAACTTATCAATAATCATTATCATCCATTAAATTTATAACTCAAATAAAATCTATCATTTAACTTATCACAATTATTAAATATTCTTGACCATATATATTTATGTCAAATTCAAATTCAAATTAAATTTATATTATATTCAGAAAATTAAAATTAAGCATTAAAATTCCAATTTTAAATTTGTTAAAAATTCTGGATCGTTACACTATTATAATAATGTCTACGGGTTCTTTTCTCTATAAGAGGTGGAATAGAATAATCCGGTTGAAGCGCAATGATCATACATCTGTAATGCATTGTATGTCCCATAATAGGCCCTATTCTTCTACCCTTTCCTGGGAGTCGATGACTATTCATAGCTATTACGTTGACATCAAAGAAGAGTTCGACCCACTGCTTTATTTCTGTCTGCATAAAAAACACCAGTACATCTGCGGATAAGGACGCGCCGCTATATGAAAACATTAAATCAAAATCGTTGGAAGCTCGATCAGGATAAATATGACAAGACATCAAGTCCATACCCATCAATAGGATTCTACCGGATTGCGGACCGAGACTGATGGTAACGCATAGCCGCGATGTAACAACCCGGAAAATCTGAACCAATTTAAGAAAAAATTAATTTGGCTATTTTAGTGGATTTTGAATATTTAAAATAAATTATTTTAAATAATAACGACCAAAAATCTATTTGAATCGATGTTGGAAAATAAATATATTTATTTCAATTATAAAACAAGGCCTGAAATGGCGCGGTAGTTTGAAAATTTGAATTTGGACTTTTACTGACTGTATCAGATGCAAAATAAAACGGATTTTAGTGAAACCAAAAATATTTAAATCTGTTTATGATTATCTTTGAAATGAATCTGAAAAATCGAAATTTCATAGCGGAAATCAAAAGTTGTGGCCAAATGAATTTCAGAAAGGTAGTTATGGAGTTAATATAGCCTGTGAAAATAGCCATTTTGCAAATGACCTCCGTTTTCGACGGAACCACTTTTGTTGGATCCGGGATATCAAATTATTGCTAGGTTTCAAAGTCCATAATTTTTGAAGTTAATATGTGAGCGTGGCAAAAGAAAATGTGTTTGGTTAATTTCAGTCAATTTGGATCGACCAGAAAATGGCCATTTTTCAAACGGTTTCAGAATTCGACGAAATCAGTTTTGTTAGGACCGTATCGTCCCAACATAACTAGATTAATTTTTCTGGAATTTTTAGAATCAGTATGTGGCCTCGGCAAATTAAAATGTACGTTCAAATCCATATTTGAATGTTTTACATTTTAATTTGAAGAATACCTGTCTGAAACAGTCGAATGGGCCTACGAAACATATTCCATTGTGTTCAGAATGGGGGTATTTAGCTAGGGGCGACAGTCGTTGGGTCTGAATTGGTGTTCGTATGGACTGAGGGGTATTTTTTTTGAAATAAAGAAATTAAAATAAATATAAAAATCCAATGGCCAATGAGAATTCACACCTCATTTTTCTTGCTCCTCGTCCAGAACCCGTAACCCTCGAAAACAACAGCGGCTGAAGTTCAATTTTTTCCTCCCTAATATCCCTCGATTCTCTTATCAAAATCAATCACTTCTTTGGGAAATCTCTGGAGAAGATCTGGATCTTCAAATCCAAGGCAGTCTGAAGTTTTATTGTTAAGTATTCATCGAGTTTCAACCTCGAGAAGGTCCGCCGTTCGAGCTGAGGTTGCGCCTCCGATCCGCCGTCGCAGGGGCCCCCACCATCATGGTTGCGCGCACCTCCCGAAGCTCTACTTCATGGTGAAGACTGATCGACAAATCGATTCACGGATTGAGTGAAAAACTAAAACCTAGTTTTGAACGAAATATAGAGGTATACAACAGTGATTTTATTTTACTGTTTATAGCACTTTAAAGCGTTACGAAATACGATTTTACAATAAAAATCATATCTTTTTGCTATGTAGTCGAAATCCAGTGAAACAAGAGACATTGGACTCGTGTGGACGTCTTCTACATTCTAGAAGAGACCGGATATTTTTTTGAGCTTCCTACAATTTTTGGAGTAGCAGAACCCAATGTGAGATTTCTGAATTATAAACGATATGGAATGACGATGTAAATTATACGGTCGATATATGAGTTATATAAGCGTTGTACACCTCATGTATAAGCGTTTGTGATGTATAAGTTATATATACATTGTAAAAATCATATATGCGTTGAATGGAATTGAAATGATATTGAAATGAAATCGAAATATATTTATATACGTATATATATATATACACACACACTCCCCTCGTCCACAGACCATGGACGATATATATTGGTTGTGATGGTTTGATGTGAAATTTGGTGAATACTACGAATGGTTGATTTGATATGATTGATTGTGGTTAAAATCCCAATAGGATTAGTATATGGGAAAATTCGTCTGCGTACGAACTAGTTATTGAAATCTCTATTGTCATAAGCTGCGAGGCTTCAAGGTAGAGCGAGGAGCCGTACTAGGGACGGTGCCATTTATAACTACCCTGCCGTTTTGCTGCCGAAATTTTCTGAAATATTCCTGTGTTTGATTTATATTCATGTGTTGGAAAATATTCATTTTTGAAATAAAATGGTTTGAACGATAAAAATAACATTTTTATCGAATGTATGAAATAAAAATGGTTTGAATGATAAAAATAACATTTTTATAGAATGTATGAAATAAAATAGTTTGAGCGATAAAAATGAAAAGGCCGAGTTTGAGCGATAAAAATAAAATAAAATCGTATTTTGAAACCGTGATTTCAAATGACTGTTTCGGGAGATCCGACCATCGGATTTTCCCGAAAATGAAACCGTTGTGTTCGCTTTGGAAATATCTTTCCAACGACAAAAACTTTGCAAAGATCCAACGGTTGGATTGTCTGGAATGTTGAATTCAAATCTGAATGAAAACAACGCCAGAATGGATTATATATATAAGTAAAATTAAAATAAATAACGACGCTGCAGTTCGTATTTTGAAATCATAACTTCAAATGATTGTACCGAGAGATCCGACTGTCGGATTTTCCTAAAACTGGAATCATTGGGTCCGCTTTGAAAAGATCTTTCTAATGATATAAAATTTGTGAAGATCCAACGGTTAGATTTTCAGATATGTGTAAATCAAATTTGGAGAAAAACAGTGCCATGGCCGCGTTATGGCCTGAAGCGTCATTTGAATAAATTGACTATATTTAAATAAATAAAAATAGCGATAATCATGATAAAATATTATAAACGATATGGAATGGAAATAAACCGAATTTACCCGGTTTATTGGATATTTGATGGTTGAATGTGTTTGACGTGAAAACTCCATTAATGAACTGAATTATGAATGTCAGATAATTTAACCATTGAAATGAATTGATTTGAAATTCTAAATATACGTGAATTATTTGAAAAGGCCGAGTTAATTCTCAATTCAAATCATTGATCGACGGTTAGAAGTCGAAGATATGAAGACGGTGCAAGACTGAGGATCTTCACATCGAATGGATGGCTACTGATGCCTTTGATAGGAGTTGCTGCCCTCAAGGGGTTACATTGGTGGTCGTCCGGACGTACTTGTTGATCGTTCTGATGTGCGAGGGCCTCTCTCCTGTATTGGACATACGGGGGAGGAATAAGGTGCCTCCGGTTTCGTTCAGACCCAGAACGGACTTGTCAATGGATGTGTGTCTGATGTTGTAGATTGACAACGTAGCATACAGAGATGCTATGATCAAAGCTTTAGTTGAAAAGCAGAGCTTTGTGGTTGATGATCAAAGCAGGGCTTTGAATAGCTGGCTTTGTGTTTAGCGTTGATTCGCGAGCCTCACACCCCAGTATGAGCCAGAAACGGGAGAGGACATCAGGGAGGACATGCGTTTCCTTCTAGCTAGGAGTGGTGTTTTGGGTTTTACACGCCCGGGCATTTTACTTATGTGGATGATGGATAGCGAGGCGCCACGGTTATATCGGTCGCTCCGGGGCCGATGGTTTGGTCGGTATATGACCAGTTTACGCCCCATAGCGCAGGGAAACACAGTGTTCAGGCATTTTAATCCACTCTGTGTGGACCGGCCCTGACGGTCCAAGGTCCCACCTGAGTCTGGGTCCTGAGGGGCAGGCTAGAGCGTCTCGACGCGGTAAGGACAATCCCTTGCCTTGGTTCATGATAGAAATCCAATTTCCAAATACGACATCGTGCGGTTTTGATTGTAAACCTATATGGCGACATGGTATATGGTACCCATGCCGTCTATGATTGATACTTATGATTGAAATCGTTTTTGAAACATATAAACACTAGTAATAATATCAAATGCCTTTGTTTTATTCGTATCAAGCATATTTTGGCTATTATAAGGTAAAACTCTATCCTCTGGTTTGCATTGCATTGTGTGATGGGAACTGAGTCTTATAATGGATTTATTTTTATAAAAAGCATTGCGATGTTTAAAAGATTTACTTGTTTTAAAGCACTGGCAATCCAATGGAGTAAACCCGTTCCGCCTTAGCGGCGTGGTCCTATGATTGACCTTATTATAAAATAAGTTAAGTAGATTTCTCATACCAGTCCCGTGACTGACTCATAGTTTGTTTCACTTGCAAACTCGGGTGCCCTATTTTTTTAGTTTGTTTCACTTGCAAACTCGGGTGCCCTATTTTCTACATGGGCAACCTTGTATTCAGGTTTTAGCAGGCTCTTTCTGGATAGCTATGGAACTGAAGATGGATTCTATCACTTCTTTCTTTTTATGTTGTTTAGCTCCTGTTGTACATATTATGTTTTGATTCCGCTATAGACATTTTATGTAAAGCTGAAACTGTATTTTGTACTAAGTATGATCCTGTATACTGTGTAACTCTGATGATTATGTTTATCCAGAGTATTTTATTGTACATTATCTGGTGTATTTATATATTTCTGTTCTGCTGTTATTTATTTATGTGTTATAATCCAAAGATTACCCTTGCCACCGTAGAACGGGGTCTGGGGACGTCATAGCGTGGTATCAGAGCTTTGGTTAAGCTTAGTTCTGGAATATAACATATTAACGAATTCGTCAGAAATAGAATGAGTAGTGTTCTAAGACGGATCACTCATTTCAGATAGGATCAGAAATATCCTAGAATGAGTGAAGCAGAATGAAATACACCCTGATAGATGCATATACATTTAAATATATGTCTCTATGCTTTAAAATACCTTTTCTGTTGACCTGACACTTTGTCTGCTATTTGCAGACATAGAAAATGAGTGGCAGAAGCAGAAGAAATAAACAATGGTTCGACAAACTAATGAGCCAGTGGTCTTCCACAGCCAGGATTAGATATAGAAACTCGATTAAAGAGATATCGAAATCTGGGTGGAGTACCGTTCTCGGGCTATGAATCCATTATTCAAACTCAAGCTTGGATGCGTTCTGTTGAAAGAATATTTGAAGGCTTCAAGCTGAGAGATGATCAGAAAAGATTACTGGAATCGTAGGCACTTAAAGATGAAGCTTTAATCTGGTGGAAACCGTTATTAAAGATAATCCAGAAGCCGATATCACCTGGGATAGATTCAAGGAAGTTTTCAATCAAAGGTTTATTCCTATAGAAGCAACTGAGCGGTTAAGTGATGAATTTTACTATTTGATACAAGGAGATATGACTATTCCCGAATATCATAAGAAATTCAATGAACTTTCTCGTTTCGTGCCGCATCTAATTCAAAATCCAAAGATGAAGAATCTGAGATTTATTAACGGGCTTCAAAGAAGGTACCAAAGTAGTGTAACTGCACATGTGCAACAACCTTTTTCTGAAATGATATACATGGCTTATCAGTATGAAGATCTAGATAAGCGAGGTCTTTTGAGATACGAAGAGGAATGTAGTTCTAGCAACAAAAGGAAATTTGAAACTTATAGCCCAGAGACAACTACACAGCCTGAGACAAGTACGAAGTCTGGGGTTAGTAAGAAGCCTAAATTCAATAGGAAAAAAGTTAAGTATGAGAAAGAACCAGTAACGACTGCCATATGCAATAACTGCAAGAAGCCAGGGCATTTTCAAGGGAATTGCAAATCCTCGAAGAAAGGAAGAAATGTTGGATCAAAATCCAATAAGAAGGGTCGAGAGAATAGAAAATGCAATCGTTGCCATCGGGCTGGCCATGTAAAGCAAGATTGCCGGCTATTAAAGAAATCTGAAATAGTACAAGTGAATGAAGTGGCAGAAACTCCAGCACCCTCAGCTAGTCAGGAAAGGCCAAATGTTTTAGAAAGCACGCTTAATGTCAAAGATATTCTAGTTAAAGTACTGTTTGATACAGGCGCATCGCGAAGCTTTATTGCAAGTAATGCAGTTAAGAAACTGGTTTTGAATTTGAAAAAGCTCAAAGCACCCATGACTGTCCACAATCTGGTTGGGGGTTCCCTCGATCTTAGTTGGATCTGTGGGGTGACCGTTTCTTTTTCCCGATATCGGTTCCCTACCATCGCGATCGTCTTGAATTTTACCGAATTTGATCTTATTCTGGGATTGGATTGGTTAATTAAATATGAAGCTGAGGTTAGATGCGCCCACAGAGTCGTAAGGCGAAGATTAAATCAGGAGATTATATAACCATTCCATGCGAAGGTCCGAATTCTAATAGAAAAGATTTTTTGTCGGCTCTTGATGTTTCTTCTGCTCAATTAGAACATGTTCCTGTCGTTACGGAGAATATTCCGGTCGACATTGAAAATATTCTTGTTGTCAAGAATTATGCGGATGTGTTCGAAGAAGTTGTTGCTTACCTCCGCGTAGAGAAATCGATTTCAAAATCTTTTTGATTCTGAATGCAAGGCCAATAGCTCACGCTATAAGAAGAATGACCTTGAAGGAAAAAGAAGAGTTAGATAATCAAACTCGACAACTTGTATGGAAGGGTCTGATCAGGCCTTGTTTCTCTGATTGGGAAGCAGCTGTGGTATTTGTCCCGAAGTAAGACGGTACTCTCCGAATATGTGTGGATTATCGTGACTTCAATAAGCAGACATTAAAGAATAAATATCCATTGTCGTGGATTGATGATTTGTTGGATCGATTGAATGGCGCTCAAGTATTTTCCCGAATGGACCTAACTACAGGTTTCCATCAGATTCGTATTTCCGAAGAGTGTGTTCCTTTGACCGCATTCAGAGGTCCAGATCTATTCTTTGAGTGGTTAGTAATGCCGTTCGGCTTATGTAACGCTCCAGCTTATTTTGTCGATCTAATGAACAGGGTATTCAGAGAAGTATTGAATAAATTTGTACTGGTTTTCATTGATGACATATTGATCTTCTCTAAGTCAGAAAGCGAGCATGAAAAACATTTGGAACAAGTGTTAAAGATTCTGAGAAAGAATGTTTTAAAAGCAAAATTTTCCAAATGTGTATTCTGGTAAGAAGAAGTCAAATTTCTTGGCCACGTCGTATCAAAGGAAGGAATTTCTATGGATCCCAGTAAAATCACTACTATTTAGAATTGGAAACAACCAACTACTCCCACATAAGTTCAAAGTTTTCTCGGATTGGCTAGTTGTTATCGAAAGTTCGTTAAGAATTTTTCGAAGATATCCAGTTCCTTAACGAAGCTTACTAAGAAACATTCAAGGTTCAATTGGACTCCAGAATGTGAGGCAACTTTCCAGAAGCTGAAGTTAAAATTGACAACTGCTCCAGTGTTAACAATTATTGATGGCAATCAGGACTAGAAAGTCTGGAAAGATGCTTCTAAAGAAGGTCTTGGTGCAGTGTTAATGCAAAGAGGCCAAGTAGTCGCTAATGCTAGCTGTCAATTGAAGCCACATGAGAAGAATTATGCAACTCATGATCTTGAGTTGTTAGCCATCGTGTTTGCTATGAAAATCTGGAGGCGTTATCTATTGGGTGAGAAGTTCGAACTATATACTGATCATCAATCATTGAAATATTTATTCACCCAGAAAGATCTGAATATGAGGCAGCAGCGTTGGCTAGAATTTCTCGCGGCATATTATCTTGATATTTTGTATACTCCGGGGATAACCAATGTTGTGGCTGATGCGCTCAGCAGAAAGAATGTAATCATCGCCAGTCTATCATCACGCCTTCATTGATTGATAACATATGTGCTCTTCGGAAGGATGATCACTTCATTCAGAAGATCAGAGAGAGAATTTAAAAAGGCGAGCCCTCGAATTTTCAGATTGATAACGATGGAATTCTGAGGTTAAAGGGCCGGATTTGTGTTCCAAACATTCCTGAACTCCGGAGAGAAGTATTGGATGAGCGTCACAAAGCCAAACTTAGTATCCATCCAGGAGTGAGCAAGATGTATAATGATATCAAACACACTTTCTGGTGGAGATCTATGAAACGAGACATTTCCTTGTACGTTAGCCGGTGTGCCACTTGTCAGCAAGTCAAGAGCGATCAACAGAAACTTGCTGGATTGTTGCAACCGTTGGAAATTCCAGGTGGGAAGTGGGAACAGATTTCTATGGATTTCATAGATGGTTTGCCCAGAACCAGGAAAGGAAATGACAGTATTTGGGTGATCGTAGATCGTTTCACGAAGACCGCCCATTTCATACCTGTAGGATCAAATAGAACCGCTCAGAGTCTGGTGCAGATTTATTTCAGAGAGATTGTTAAACTGCATGGAGTTCCCATGAGTATCGTTAGTGATCGTGACCCATTTTTGCTAGTAAATTCTGGGAAGCATTCCAAGCAGAATTGCGAACGAAACTGAACTTGAGCACCGCTTATCATCCTCAAACAGATGGTCAAACTGAGAGGGTGAACCGTATTCTAGAAGAATTATTGCGGGCTTGTGTTATTGATTTTGGCGGATCATGGGAAGATCATTTGCATTTGGCTGAATTCTCATGTAGCAACGCTACCAAGCGAGCCTGACAATGTCACCATTTGAAGCATTGTATGGTAGACCGTGCAGATCCCCTGCTTGTTGGGTAGAACCTGGCAATAGACTTGTATTAGGGCCCGATATGATTCGCGAAGCTGCGGACAAAGTTGATTTCGTTAAGAAACGATTACTAGCCGCTCAAAGCCGACAGAAGAGCTATGTAGCTAAGAGAAGAAGAGATTTATAATTCGTTGTTGGCGACTATGTGTATTTGAAGGTATCTCCGATGAGAGGAGTAGTCCGGTTCGGTAAAACAGGGAAATTGGCTCCTAAATTTATTGGTCTGTTTCCTATTCTAGAACGAATTGGAACCCTCGCTTATAAGGTTCAATTACCAGACTGGTTGCCTGGAGTACATGATGTGTTTCATGTATCTCAGTTTCGAAAGCATGTACATGATCCAGATTTAGTCGTGGAAGAAGCCGCGCAATGGGATTTGGAAATTACTCCAGAATTGGCTGTGAGAAGAGAGCCGATAAAGATCATTGGCAAAGAAACAAAAGAGCTGAGGGACAAGAAGGTTCACTTAGTCAAAGTGCAATGGAGTGGAGATCCGTGAGACTGTACTTGGGAAACTGAGGAAAGCATTAAGCAAGACTATCCCGATTGCAGGGTGGATATCTCTGATTAACTCCGGTGCAAGGTACATTTATCATATTTTGCATTTTCGTATTATTTTCTACTTAGCTGTTGTTTCCTTTTCATGGATGTGAAATTTTAATTATATAGTCTGAATAATTTTAAAAGAGTATATGAATTAATTAGTAAATTTTTGAAAAGGTTAAAAATAAATTGATTGTTGTTTGTGTTGTGTGATTATGAATTTGATTAATCAAAATATTAGAAATAATTAATTTAATCAATAAGAGAATGATGGTAAATTTATTCGAATGAATCAAATAATGAACTGATTTGAAATAGATAGAAATATATGCATGTACATTATATATGTTTGAACAGGTAAATGGATTAGCTGTTGAGTAAAGAATTTATTTGTGTGCCCGACAAATAGGTAAACCTTAATGAGTTAGATGCACAATTTTATTATTATATCAACTCCTATGAATGCTATTGGATGCAGAGTGCTGGTTGTTCTGTGTGTAATAATAAACGTCGCCATAGGATAGTAACAATTAATTTTGAATTACACTACATGGCATACTTCTTGAAGATAGCATACTTCATCATATACCACATAAGCATTTGGAGCTTGTGTGACGAGGTTGAAGATTTACCATACGAGCGAGAGGCTTGTATGGCGATGACTATATTACAGGTTGAACCGATGACTGATATGGACTATATAAAATGTAACGGTAAATTGCCAGATTAATAAAAACCCCACACGGGTCTGGAGATGACAATAAACACGTCTCTCTGGTCATTAAGGCACATAAACCATTTATAGGGTGACGAGAATTTATTCTCTGGAGTTATGATCTATACACAGTCCCCCGTGGACACCGAAATATATCACTATAAATATGTGTATGCTTATTAGGATTTATTGGGTACCTAAAACCGCCCAATAAATTTCCAAACCCCTCCCCGTACGAAGGAGGTTATGGCGAATTTTTTTGAAAATTTAGGGTGTTAGCCAAATTTTTGAAGAATTGGAAAATTCTTAGAAACTAAAAAGTTGAAGAATGGAAGCCAAAATGAAAGTTGGTTGGTAAATTAAACAACTTTCAGCTTTGTTCCTTTTCGGGGACGAAAAGATTTTAAGTGGGGGAGATTGTAACAACCCGGAAAATCTAAACCAATTTAAAAATTTTAATTTAGCTATTTTAGTGGATTTTGAATATTTAAAATAAATTATTTTAAATAATAACGACCAAAAATCTATTTGAATCGATGTTGGAAAATAAACATATTTATTTCAATTATAAAACAAGGCCTGAAATGGCACGGCAGTTTGAAAATTTGAATTCGAACTTTGACTGACTGTACCGGGTGCAAAAAAAGGGATTTTTGTGAAATTAAAAATATTTAAATCTGTTTATGATTATCTTTGTAACGAATCTGAAAAATCAAAATTTCATAGCGGAAATCAAAAGTTGTGGCCAAATGAATTTTCAGAAAGGTCGCTATGGAGTTTATATAGCCCGTGAAAATAACCATTTTGCAAACGACCTCCGTTTTCGATGAAACCACTTTTGTTAGATCTAGGATGTCAAATTATTTCTTGATTTCCAATTCCATAATTTTTGAAGTTTATATGTGAGCGTGGAAAAAGAAAATGTGTTGGGTTAATTTTAGTCAATTTGGATCGACCATAAAATGGCCATTTTTCAAACGGTCTCAGAATTTGACGAAATCAGTTTTGTTGGGACCGTATCGTCCCAACATAGCCAGATTAATTTTTCTGGAATTTTTAGAATTAGTATGTGGCCCTGGCAAATTAAAATGTATGTTCAAATCCATATTTGAATGTTTTACATTTTCATTTGAAGAATAACTGACTGAAACAGTCGAATGGGCCTATGAAACATATTCCATTGTGTTCGGAATGGGGGTATTTAGCTAGGGCGACAGTCATTGGGTCTGAATTGGTATTCGTATGGACTGACGGGTATTTTTTTGAAATAAAGAAATTAAAATAAATATAAAAATCCAATGGCCAATGAGAATTCACTCCTCATTTTTCTCGCTCCTCGTCCAGAAACCGTAACCCTCGAAAACAACGGCGGCTGAAGTTCAATTCTTTCCTCCCCAATATCCCTCGATTCTCTCATCAAAATCGATCACTTCTTTAGGGAAATCTCTAGAGAAGATCGAGATCTTCAAATCCAAGGCAGTCTGAAGATTTATCGTTAAGTATTCATCGAGTTTCAACCCTGAGAAGGTCCGCCGTTCGCGCTGAGGTTGCGCCTCCGATCCGCCATCGCAGGGCGCCCCACCACCATGGTTGTGCGCGCCTCCCGAAGCTCTACCTTGTGGTGAAGACTGATCGACAAATCGATTCATGGATTGAGTGAAAAACTAAAACATAGTTTTGAACGAAATATAGAGGTATACGGCAGTGATTTTATTTTACTGTTTATAGCACTTTAAAGCGCTATGAAATACGATTTTACAAAAAAAATTATATCTTTTTGCTATGTAGTTGAAATCCAGCGAAACAAGAGACATTGGACTCGTGTGGACGTCTTCTACATTCTAGAAGAGACCAGATATTTTTCTGAGCATCCTACAATTTTTGGAGGAGTGGAACCCAATGTGAGAATTCTGAATTATAAACGCTATGGAATGACGATGTATAAATTATACGGTCGATGTATGAGTTATATAAGCGTTGTACACCTCATGTGTAAGCGTTATATAAGTTGTATATGGGATGTATATGTTATATATGTTGTAAAAATCATATATGCGTTGAATGGAATTGAAATGAAATCGAAATATATTTATATACGTATATATATATATATATACATATATATATATATTCTCCCCTCGTCCATAGACCATGGACGATATATATTGGTTGTGACTATTTGGATTTGGTTGATGTGAAATTTGGTGAATACTACGAATGGTTGATTTGATATGATTGATTGTGGTTAAAATCCCAATAGGATTAGTATATGGGAAAATTCGTCTACGTACGAACTAGTTATTGAAATCCCCATTGTCAAAAGCTACGAGGCTTTAAGGTAGAGCGAGGAGTCGTACTAGGGACAGTGCCGGTTTTAACTACCCTGCCGTTATGCTGCCGAAATTTTCTGAAATATTCCTGTGTTTGATTTATTTTCATGTATTGAAATATATTCATGTGTTGGAAAATATTCATTTTTTGAAATAAAATGGTTTGAACGATAAAAATAACATTTTTATCGAATGTATGAAATAAAAATGGTTTGAACGATAAAAATAACATTTTTATAAAATGTATGAAATAAAATAGTTTGAGTGACAAAAATAACATTTTTATTGTATGTATAAAGTATATAAAATACTCGTGTTTGAAATAAATTGTTTTGACAATAAAAATCACATTTTTACTATATATATATATATATGAATTGTTAAAAATAGTCATATGTTGAAATAGATATCTGTATGATAAAAATATCATTTTATCACCTATATGAGTTGAAATGGTTTTTGAAATCGTAGAATGGATTATATTTATATATATATATATATAAATATAATTATAATAAATCGAATAACGAAGCTGTAGTTCATATTTTGAAACCGTGATTTCAAATGATTGTACCGGGAGATCTGACCATCGGATTTTCCCGAAACCGAAACCGTTGGGTTCGCTTTGGAAATATCTTTCCAACGACACCAACTTTGCAAAGATCCAACAGTTGGATTGTCTAGAATGTTGAATTCAAATCGGAATGAAAACAACGCCAGAATGGATTATATATATATATATAAATAAAATTAAATTAAATCGAATAATGACGCTGCAGTTCGTATTTTGAAATCATAACTTCAAATGATTGTATCAGGAGATCCGACCGTCGGATTTTCCCAAAACTGGAACCGTTGGGTCCGCTTTGAAAAGATCTTTCTAATGATATAAAATTTGTAAAGATCCAACGATTAGATTTTCAGATATGTGTAAATCAAATTTGGAGAAAAACAGCGCCATGGCCGTGTTATGGCCTGAAGCGTCGTTTGAATAAATTGGCTATATTTAAATAAATAAAAATAGCTATAAATCGTGATAAAATATTATAAACGATATGGAATGGAAATAAACCGAATTTACCCGGTTTATTGGATATTTGATGGTTGAATGTATTTGACGTGAAAACCACATTAATGAACTGAATTATGAATGTCAGATAATCTAACCATTGAAATGAATTGATTTGAAATTCTAAATATACGTGAATTATTTGAAAAGTCGGAGTTAATTCTCATTTCAAATAATTGGTCGACGGTTAGAAGTCGAAGATATGAAGATGGTGCAAGACCGAGGATCTTCACATCGAATGGATGGCTACTGATGCCTTTGATGGGAGTTGCTTCCCTGAAGGGGTTACAGTGGTGGTCGTCCGGACGTACTTATTGATCGTTCGGATGTGCAAGGGCCTCTCTCCTGTATTGGACATACGGGGGAGGAATAAGGTGCCTCCGATTTCGTTCAGACCCAGAACGGACTTGTAAATGGATGTGTGTCTGACGTTGTAGATTGACAACGTGGCATACAGAGATGTTGTGATCAATGCTTTTGTTGAAAAGCAGAGCTTTGTGGTTGATGATCAAAGCAGGGCTTTGAATAGCTAGCTTTGTGTTTAACGTTGATTCGCGAGCCTCACACCTCGGCAAGAGCCAGAAACGGGAGAGGACATCAGGGAGGACATGCGTTTCCTTCTAGCTAGGAGTGGTATTTTGGGTTTTACATGCCCGGGCATTTTACTTATGTGGATGATGGATAGCGAGACGCCACGGTTATATCGGTCGCTCCGGGGCCGATTGTTTGGTCTGTATATGACCAGTTTATGCCCCATAGGGCAGGGAAACGCAGTGTTCAGGCATTTTAATCCACTCTGTGTGGACCGGCCCTGACGATCCAAGGGCTCACCTGAGTCTGGATCCTGAGGGGCGGGCTAGAGCATCTCGAAGCAGTAAGGACGATCCCTTGCCTTAGTTCATGACGTAAATCCAATTTCCAAATACGACATCGTGCGGTTTTGATTGTAAACCTATATGTGGCGACATGATATATGGTACCCATGCCATCTATGATTGATACTTATGATTGAAATTATTTTTGAAACATATAAACACTAGTAATAATATCAAATGCCTTTGTTTTATTCGTATCAAGCATATTTTGGCCATTATAAGGTAAAACTCTATCCTCTGGTTTGCGTTGCATTGTGTGGTGGGAACTGAGTCTTATAATGGCTTCATTTTTATAAAAAGCATTGTGATGTTTAAAAGATTTACTTGTTTTAAAGCACTGGTAATCCAATGGAGTAAACCCGTTCCGCGTTAAAGGCGGGGTCCTGTGATTGGACTTATTATAAAATAAGTTAAGTAGATTTATCATACCAGTCTCATGACTGACTCGTAGTTTGTTTCACTTGCAAACTCGGTTGCCCTATTTTCTATACGGGCAGCCTTGTATTCAGGTTTTAGCAGGCTCTTTCTGGATAGCTATGGAGCTGAAGATGGATTCTACCACTTCTTTCTTTTTATGCTGTTCAGCTCCTGTTGTACATATTATGTTTTGATTCCGCTGTAGACATTTTATGTAAAGCTGAAACTGTATTTTGTACTAAGTATGATCCTGTATACTGTGTAACTCTGATGATTATGTTTATCCAGTGTATTATATTGTACATTATCTGGTGTATTTATATATTTCTGTTCTGCTGTTATTTGTTTATGTGTTATATTCCAAAGATTGCCCTTGCCACCGTGGAACGGGGTCTGGGGTCGTCACACGCGACTACCGCCCACCTCAGACAATACCCCCAAATTCAAAGGTGCGAAAATCCATCATAAATTAATATATATGGTATCGAAGAAGCATGCCTGCTAAGAGTAGCTAACACACCTTGGCCTGGGTATGGCTTCTATTTTAGTCATTTCAATTATGACCCCAAGGTCGAGGCCATCCATCGTCGTTCTCTTTCTTCAAATCCAGTAATCGCCTCCAAATCATCCTACTTCATTCTGGATTTTCCACCATGTGCACAGTTGTTAAAGTGGTTTTTGGTATTGGCAGAGAGTATGACAAGATCCTATCCCGGTCTCTTTAATAACCCATCGTTTACATTTTTCACAGTATGGTCATTTTATAATCACTTAAATAAAATCATTTATACGAAACCTTTTATTCAAATTTGAAATAAAAATTAAATATATGACTTCGATTACATTTAATTTGAAAACAACTCGCTTAAATCATTTTAAATAAACTTAAATTAGAAGATCGTATCTTAAAGGTCTCAAAATATAGTATAAATCAATACTGAATTATTGAACTTTGATTCTATTTTCGTTTGAAATATTTTAGTCAAATTCAAAGTTCAAACAATTCATATGATAAAATTTTACCTTATAAGAATTTGTTTCAAGTCGATTCATCAATCCCACATTTTGGTTCAAGTTCAATATATACAATTCAAATCAAAAACTTTATATTTCAACTCAACAAATCTTACAGTACTTTATAACTCAAGTCGTACAATTCAAATTCATTACTTATAAGTTCAAATCAAAACCTTATATTTCAATTTAAACAATTCATACAACTTAAAAACTATTATTATAAATTTGATTTAACAAATTTCTTAGTTCAAACCAAATAATTTATAAAAATCAATTCCATATATAAGATTTATATATTCCAATTCACATTCAGTCACCATAAAATCGGATTCATTTCATATCGATATAAATTCAAATTTGAAAAATCAAATTTCGTAATTCACGTTCATTTCTATAAAAGTTCAATATTTAAACCAATTCAAATTCGCATTCAGTTGATTTGTAATTGAATTCATTTCATATCCATTATAGCTTCAAATTCATTCCTTAAATTTGGAAATTCAAGTTTAGAAAAATAATTTCACAATTCAAGTTCATCTCTTATATGTTTATATCGATTCAAATTCAAATTCATTTCTTATATAAGTTTACCCGTTTAATCAAATATCAATATTGAATTTAGATCTTTAAAACTTCAATTCAAATCAGGAAATCACATCCTACCTATCTTTAAGTTTATTATTAAAGTTTATAAAATATATATAATTAACTTTGAAAATAGATATAAATATAAGTTTTTCAAATTTATTAAATTAGATAGAAAATGCTTTATGAACGTAAGCTTAAAAATAATTTAGAAATGTTGAATAGAATTATTGATTATAATATATTAAATTTAAAGTTTGATAATACATATATGATTAAACTATATGGTTTAAAATAAATAAAATTATAAGTAAAATATTAAATAAGCATCTAAATCCATTTTTACTCGTAAGTTATTATTTTAAAATCAAATTCCAAGTCACTTTACTTCGAAAACATGACCAACGGTGTCCGTATATAGTTTTCTACCCTATGGTCAAGTGATACAGATATTTATCGTTTCAACCCACAATTTATAAAATTTTACGGGTATATATCATTTCAACCTGCAATCTCAAATTCAGTAAAAATCGTTCAGGTCTATCATTTCAACCTATAATGATTTTTCCCTAATCTAATGTCCGTTCGGGTATGTATCATTTCAACCCATAGTGATTATTCCTAACTATGGCAATCAATAACATAGACAAACAATATAAATTATCCCATAGCATCAATATCATCACATCATAAGTCATATATCATCAGTGTACCTACGTGTCATATATATATATATATATCCAATTTCAATATATATATATATATATATGTATATCATCATGTCATATACGAAGTGTGTATAGATATCAAATAAAACAATTTTCTATTAGCAATCCTTTACATTTCACAAAAGTTCATTTGTGCTAAATTTAACATCCATGAAATAATGTAGGTCATGTGTGAGATATACTCACCTTTTGTGGCACAGAATAGAGATAACAAACAGATGAACACAAAATGAATCGATGACATTCGGGTCGAGCTCAAAATGAATTTTAATCACAGTAACCACTCAATACATGTTTATTTTTTATAAAAGAAGGTTAGGGAATTTTTCAATGGATCGGTACAACTATTAGTTTTGGAATAGTTTTCAAACCCAACACCAAACAAAAAACACAACACTTTCTTTTATAAAATATTATATAAATATTTCGATATACGTATACACACAGTAAAATTTATAACACACACACACACACACACACACACACATATATATATATATATAATTCAACGCACACCGCAAACACATAACGCAAATTAAAATTATAACATATAAACATATATTGTAAATTATATAAACCCACCCAAAGCTTTATACATTATAAAATATATATAAACACCCAAAAACCATTAATATATAATATAAATTATATATATAATACACAACGTATACGCACATAAACTCACACAGCATACATACACAACCCATATACATATACACACACAAATCCACACTCGCACGCATATCCAAAAATGAAACATAGATATACACGCACACAAGAACACACATAACACACACACCCAAACCTTCACAGTATTCACATAAAAATACACACACATTGTCCACGCACACACACAAATAATGACACACGCATGCACAAACGTCCCCATTCTCACGCATGCAAGAACTCATGCTTCAGAAAAGAAAAAAACGCAGGGTCGACTCAGTGATGGTTCAGGAAGGGTCGGATTTGGAAATTGGTCAGATGGTGGAGCTGTGGGAAGCGGGGATAACAGGTGGAGCTGAGCTTGGGGTTCAGCAAGGCTGGGTGAACAGTAGGGGTAGGCGTGGCTTCAGGTGGGATTCAGTGCTTTTGGAGGCTTCAGAGGAGGGTGGAGTCGATAGAGGAGAAAAAACCGACTGTAGGGAGAAGCAAGTTTGGCGATGGAGTCTACTGTCTTGGTGTGGCTCGGATGGAGGGAGGAAGGAATCACAATGGAGAAGTCGGTGGGGATGAGAGCGGTCTTATTTGCGTGAAAAAGAAAGTAGGGATGGAATTTGTGAAGGAGCAAGAAAAATGACAAAGGAAAGAGAGAAAATGGGGGTGAGAAGCAGGGACGGAGGGACGTTAGAGCTAGTGAGGTCACGTGACCTCACCAGGAAAAAAAAACTACGTACTGAAAAACACGCAAAGAACAAAAAAAAGAGGCTTAGTTTCCAGAAAATTCATCTGGCAAGAAAACACATAACCTCCGCCCTCTTTTCAGCCGTCCGACCTTCTGCCTCTGGCCTTCCCCTCCACTACCGTTAAAACCTCCAAAGCCACCAGATCTTGCAAACTCGTCGTCCTCTCCTCACGCATCAACAAACCCCCTGATTTTGCCGGCTTTCAAATAGTTGCAGACCGAAGAAGGACGAACTCGAGGCTTCCCCCGATAGTCGACCAGCAAGTCCGTCGCAACTTGACGGCACTCCACCTCAAATCGGCACCTCCAATCGCGAGTTCCAGGACCAGCAAACCCTAATATGCTGACATCGCAAGACCTAGAAGGCTCAAACTCAGGCTGGCTTTAAATATTATTTTTACTAGCTGTTATTATGTAAAACAGTAAGTTCGTAAATTAAAAGGAGATGTGCATGTTTGCAGATATAACATGTTTTCTACGAATGAAGTAACTCTACATGTTATTTATATTTTATTCTTAACCATAAAATAAAAAAAAAATCGGGGGCTGTCGCCCCCGAACCCCCCTTGCTTTTACCTGTTGTGACCTCACCAGCAAATTTTCCTGGCTCCGCCACTGGTGATAAGGCTAAAGAAAAATATGAAAAGATGGGGAAGAGAAAGTATGCTGCTGTGTGTTTATGTTTGTGAAGAAAAGAATGGGACGGGGAGAGAGATTCATGG
Source organism: Allium sativum (assembly GCA_030737875.1). NCBI lineage: Eukaryota > Viridiplantae > Streptophyta > Magnoliopsida > Asparagales > Amaryllidaceae > Allium > Allium sativum. The sequence continues at coordinate 42,938,581 of CM060915.1, read as the reverse complement.
TTGAATAAAAATATGGTGGGGAAGAATGAAAATGGGCTGAAGGCGTTATAAAAAGGGAGCGATGAAAACAATAGGGTAATGTATGGGAAAAATATGGAGCATATTATATTCATGAAGGGAAAGAAGTAACGAGGTGATGCATTTATTTTCTTGGGACCACGTGTTTTAGGAAGAGATCAAAGTTTGACCGTAAATTGGGGAAACAAACGGATTTCTCTCTCTTTTATATGGGATAAAGAATGGAACAAATTTATGTCAGATGGGAATAAAATGTGGAGATAGAAAGTGGGTAGCAGCTGCCATATTTAATATTCACAAATGGTTTAAATTTTGAAAATAACAAACGTGCAAGGAAAGGAACAATACTAAGAAATGGACATTGAACTTAAAAAAAAACAGTGTTTGCAAATAAAAGGAAACAATATAAAATTTAATTTAAAGGAACAATGATTTTTATTTGAATAGATGGAAAAACAAAGTCAGACAAATAGAAGTGGAAATTGTTTTAGGCGACGAAAAAAAATTTGATCATATCTAATTTTAAATAAAATTGGAAATAAAGAGTGAACGAACGATTTTGGCAATATATATTTAACAAACGATTTTGAAAATCAAATAATAAACAATATCAAATGAGATTTAGTTTTTGATATGGAAATGATGAATGGATAAATTTCCAGTATTGTTTTCTATTATTGAGTTCTATTCATATCAAAATCAAATTCATTTGTTATATAAATCCAAAATAAATTTGTTTTATATCACAAATCAAAATAGTTATCTTGCAAAATTCTAAAACAATATGAGTCAATCATCGATCAATATTATTATTTCAATAAAATCCAAACAAATAAAATAAAAAAACCAAAATTTTAAATTAAATCATTAAATAAAATACTCTTAAAATTAAGGTTGTTACATGTTTAAATGACACTTTTCCTTGTATAGTTTTCCCTATAAAATATATTACCATTGCTTGAAGTGGATCTTTTGTTGTAATGATATCCAAAATATCCGGATCGTAATTCTTTATGATCTCCAACCGACCGGATCTTTTATCTATGAGCATATAATCTTTTATTTTTTCCCTTAAATATATCTCATAACCATTTTGGCTACTAAATCAGTGGTCCACTTTTAATATCCGTAAGGTATCTGCCAAATAATACATGCATATTCATATGTGTATATACATTAATATGCATTAGAATTCAAGTTGCAAATGCATAAGAAATGTTTTGCATTTCTTTAGTTTCAAGGATGTTAACATTTATCTCTTTTAGCAATAAAGAATCAACAAAATCGTAGTTCGAATACTGAACCTTTTTTTTAAGCACTTATTTGTCAATTCTTTTGTGATAATTCAAATATCACCAATGAATAATAATGGTGTATTTAAATCCCAAATACAAAAGAATGGTCTAAAAGTGAGATCCTTAGGTTGTTTCATCCATGCCTTCATTGAGAAATATGACTTTAATATCCACCAAATATTGCTAAAAATTACAATAAAAAAAACATGACTTCAAAGTGATTCAATAGCGTCCCTTTTACCATTGAATGGTTATTCACAAACAATAATCTTGTTACTTAAGTTAGAGGAAAATTGCAAACTTTATTGTCCATATAGATGTACACTATATGTTCTTATCTTAAATCCACCTTTTAAAATTAGCACCTTATATGAACTGGTGTAAGTACATAAAGTCATATTCACCAATTTATTATTTATCTTTAAGGAGAAATACTACACAAGCATCCGAAATAGTAATTCTTCCTAAACAAATGGATTTCCTTAGTAACTATACTTTTTGAGGTTGTTGAGTTTGTCTTCTTGAAATAGTAACCTTAGCTTAAAGGAAAATTTTCTTTAACATCGTCATATTATGGTTCTTAATTAACTTCTTCTTACTGAAAGAAAACAAATCCTAAACTTTAGCCGAAGAAGCAAATGTAGTTGAATCAAAGATAATGATTCTCTCTAAAGACAATGAACATAATTTATTTCTCCCCCTAAACTCAACATCCTTAAGAAATAATGCATTTCTCATCATAAAACTTTTCCTTAATGTGGTTTCATAAAACTATAACATTTAAATCGCTTAAAATATCAATAAAGTATTTTATATCTTTATGATATCTCAGTCTATAGTTCCTTAGTAAACTAAAACAAATAATTTTATTAGTCACCAAAACAAAATTTAAGATATCATTACACAAGTTATTTAGCATAAGTAGTCATAACTTATATATTAGACATTAGGAGCTTTAATTACATAAAATTTTGAATTATTCATAAATCAACACTATTATTTCTTGATGAACAATAATAACCTATTTCATATTAGAAATACACTACAACAAATTGACCATATTACAACGGTGGAAAACAGTTGTAAAAGACTTTTTACAACGGTGGAGCCACCGTCGTCTATTAAGAAGTTGTAAGACTAAAATATTTTACAACTTTTTTGCACCGTTGCGACGCCATTGTGAAATGTATATTTTACAACTATTTTCCACCGTTGTAATAAACTTTATTACAACTGTTAGACACCGGTGTTGTTATAATTTTACAACTATTTAAAACCGTTATAATATATTTTATTACAACTTTTAATTTACAATTGCAATATATCCACAAATTATATACATAAGAATCTATATATATATATATATATTATATGTGCAATAATAAATAGATAAATAACATAAGAAATAGATGTAAATGTAAAGACACCATGATCCATTCATTGATAAAAATCACAACATTATATGCATAATACAAATTATAAATCATATAACACATAAAAATGTATAAAATTACAATTATCCTCCCCATATACTTCTGAAAGTCTTTAACGCAATTACAAAGCTCATTTGCCTATGAAATCTATGAAGTTCTTAACAATGGCAACCTACTTCATGATATCCAGGATTTAATGGATTTAATGTTGGATTTTCCAGAATGCTTTTCTGCATGCACTCTCATCCTTGGCATAACATTTTTGTACCATTGCAAACTCAGTAGCATCTCAACTAGAGGTCAGCTCACAATACACTGGGATTTGCATTGGAATCATATGTCCACTTTTACATCTAAAAGATCATGGTAAAATTAAAGAAATTATATATAAAATAATGATCTATAATATGCTCTTGTGATCGAAAATAAAATAAAAGTGCATACACTGGTCAAGTAGTTTCTGCCCTGCTTCCATTTCCACCACGCGCGAAACCAACAGATGCCTACAATTATAAAAAGGTTTTTTGTCAATTGTTCTTTGAAATGTGAAGGCAGAAGATCAACATAGACAAGCTTTAGCCTGGTAATGTATATAAGATTGATAAGTGAAACCCAAAAAAGGAAAAAGAAAAAAAGCATGGAGAAACTGTGGCAGTGCCTTTCTCAGTCAAATTGTTTTTGCTAGGTTCTCCAAATAAAGGATTAATATTAATCTTTTAACATCTGTAATAAGCAGATAGCAAGCCAAATTATGCCAACAAATCCTAAAGCTAACCAAAGCACAATCAATAAAAATAGACAACTCAAGAACAACTTAACCGGCTAGCAATATGAAATCGAAACAATTTAACACAATTTAACACTTCAAAGACAATCAATAAAAACTATGATGAAGCACAGCCGACCAGCAACCCAGAACACCAAGCAATACCAAAAATTCCTAAAGCTAACCAAAGCATAGACAACTCAAGAATGACCACACTAACACCCAAGTCAAAACACTAATGGCACAAATGACATATCCAAGCTCCAACAAAGTCAAACAAACAAATAAACTGTAACAACCCGTATTTTCAATAACCTGTTAAGATATAAATTGAGGCAGAATTTAATTCTAAAATCTGAATCAAGGGAAATGGGCTATGCCATTGCGTTCGTCTCGAAAAAATACGCGAAATAGAGTCCGAGTTTTCGAAAATCGGAGTCCGTATGACCCAGTTAAGGCCCATGGAAGTTTTCAGAAATTTCCATATTAAAAACAGATTTAAATTTTAAGTTAAAAACAAGGGTTAGGGCACAACTGGCGTCAGGCGGGAAAAGTCCCGCCAAGACCCCCATGTCGACAGGGGTCTAAGGGTGTCGACTGCCCTGTCGACAGCCCTGTCGACACAGGGTGGCCGGGCAGTTTTGCCTGGCGCACCATTTCTGATCTAGGCTTGGTTGTGTGGCTTGGTTCTGGAGAATTCCGAAATCTGATGGACCTAATTCAACCTAGGGTTAATCCTAGGGCTAAAAACACTTTAATCTTCTATAAATAAGACCCTAATCCTACCCTAAAACCCCATTATTCATTCTAGCAACCAAACTATGTCAAATTGATTTCTCAAATGGCCTCCACTTAAAAACCCTAGCCTCCACCCTCTTCATAAATCATTCCTTTGAAGATTATGATGTTCATACAAGCATTTCTAAGTTGTATGAATGATCATTAGCTTGCATACATCATCAAGTTGCAAGTTTTATTTGCTAAGCTAGAGTTTTTGGGATTTTTGTTAAGGGTGTTTCTTATTGGAGCTTTATTTTGGGTTTTTATGCTTGCATAAAAGGGCTTCTCAATCTTTACTTGTAGATTTGTGTCTTCATAATATTTGTAAGCCCTCTTACCTTCATTTTAGAAATTCTAAAGTTAAGATGTGATGAAAGTTGGGATTTATGCATGTTTAATAAGTTATGCATGCTTATGCGAGTTCACTATGCCATGTTACACATGTTTAACAAGTTATGCATGTTTATGCGAGTTCACTATGCCATGATTTGCAAGTTTAATAAGTTATGCATGTTTATGCAAGTTCACTATGCCATGATTTGCAAGTTTAACAAGTTATGCATGTTTATGCAAGTTCACTATGCCATGATTTGCAAGTTTAACAAGTTATGCATGTTTATGCAAGTTCACTATGCCATGATTTGCAAGTTTAACAAGTTATGCATGTTTATGCAAGTTCACTATGTCATGATTTGCAAGTTTAACAAGTTATGCATGTTTATGCAAGTTCACTATGCCATGATTTGCAAGTTTAACAAGTTATGCATGTTTATGCAAGTTCACTATGCCATGATTTGCAAGTTTAACAAGTTATGCATGTTTATGCAAGTTCACTATGCTAAGTTATGCATGTCCAACATGTTATGCATGTTTATTGTGATATGTAAGATTCATCATGTATGTTGTGCCAAGTTCCCTCTTTCTATCCTTTATGCGTTATGACGAATATGTAAGCGATAGAATGACGTTGGGGGGGGGGGGTTTGGGTAAAACTTAAAATACATGAAAATATAAGATTGGGAATTTACCTATTAAGTTAGGTCTACCCCTTGGGAATTTACCTATTAAGTTAGGTCTACCCAAGTATTTGTTAAACTTGTAATTATGTTTTGAAAATAAAGTGGACATGACACTTAGAAAACATAAGTGTGGCCAACTCGAGGTTGGGTTGAGTTTGTAGCGTAATTCTACCCGGAACCTACCGGCTTAACTAGTGGCTACAAACAATAGGATCCAATGTGAGAAGTTGGTCATGTGGTGCCAAGACCCGAGGTTAGACCAAGTTGTGGTGTAAATCTACCCGGAACCCACCGGCTTAACTAGGTAACCGCAACAAAGTCTAATGTGAGAGGTTAAGGCACAATTAAATTAATTAATGCCTCATGGTTAGGGTTAAGTCATGGCCCACTAATACTTAACCAATTTTGGGGATACGAGGGATTAAATGGGGTTAAGTGGTGAACTGTTGGTTACACTTAACTAATTTAATCCATGATTAGTGAGGGGTTAAACCACACTTAACCCTCTTAGAAAACCCTAGCAACGTGGTCTGTTCCAGCAGTAATCCCAGTTTGGTATCATTCACAACCCTAGAGGCTAGGCTAGGGCGGGGCACGATTACTGGACTGATGTAAGCGACCAAAGCGACGGCTGAGTGGTACAGCGGTGCGGGTCCAGGCGGGCTACGGACGTGCACGTAGTCCGGTGTTGGACAAACTCGAGGCACGGGTACCAGTAGGTTTAGACTGTGCATTATTGCTTAGGTGTTTGGGGTTGACACCCGAGGGCTTGATACACCCGAAGGTGGACCCAGCACAGTCTGACTACAACCATATGTGGGCCGTATGGACACCAACACTTGATGTGTTAGGTTTATAGGGAGCTGATCGACTAGACCGTTGGGCTGGACCTTGTATTAAGGTCACCTCATGTTATTGGGCCAAAGTTTGGGCTGAGGGATCAATACCTGTTATGTTAGTTTGCTAGTACACTGTGGTGCAAAGCTTAATCTTCTTTATGTGATGACACCTTTATCTATTGCCAGTATGTTCATCTCAGTTTCCATCAGGATGTTAACTTTATTAGTTTATAGACTGATCGTAGTAGGGCTTACCAGTCTTTTTGACTGACCTGTTTTCTTTCGCTTCTTTTCTTCCGTTTCCCCCCCCCCCCGGTTCTCAGGGAGGGAATAGTGGTGCTTAGCTTGGATCGCTTGCTTGTTTGCTGGATAGCTCATGTATGTCTGGACATTGAGCTCGCTATGGTTTATCATCTTTATTTTGGGGATAGCACTATGTATTTCAGTATTTCTGTTTATGATGTACTAGACATGTTTATTTTGGCAGTTGACTTTATGATGTACTAGACTTGTTTTGAGATGGTTTGAGATATTCCGCTGTTTTATTCTCACTTACTCTGGTTTACATATATATTTATGTTCTTGTTCTGCCTTGATATATCATTATGCATGCTTACCCAGTTCTAACGCCCCCAGAAGCTAGTGCCCCCGAAAGAGTGACCCTAGCGGAGGTGGGGTGTTACAAATTTGGTATCAGAGCATATGGTTTACAAGAAAGAACAAAAAGTTTTTAAAGGACTTTTGAAAAACTATTTTCAAAACAAGTATAAAGTATTTTCCAAAGAAAAGTCTAGTATTTTAAAAGGCTATTCCCCAAAAAGCCATTAGCATTATCCTTCGTTCCCTTGACCTAATCTTATCTTATCTTTCGTTTCAGTATGGCTGAGAATCTTGCCATCTCGGATGGAGTAAACGTACCACTCTGGTATAGGAGACTTCTAGAAGCTAGGGCGGTAGCTGGCCCCGCAAACCCTACTCCCACTCCTCCTCCTGTAGTTGAGAATCCTCCCCCTAATGTCCCTCCTCCGGTGGTTCCTGTTCCTCCTCCTCCAGTTGCTGAGGCTCCTCTTCCTCCTCCTCCCCCTCAGCATCCTCAGGTTGAGTTCACGAAGGTTTGTAAAGACTTCAAGGCGATGGGAGGCAAGAATTTCCTAGGCACGGAATCTTTTGTTGAAGCTAGGAATTGGCTGAAGGACACTGAGGACTTGTTTGCTATCTTTAGGATTGATGATGAGAGGAAGATCTTAGTGACAGTGTGGCTTTTGAAGGACGAAGCAGCCTATTGGTGGGAGGTCACCAATGGGACGAGGCCTGTCGAGACTTGGGCCGATTTGAGGGCTAGATTTGTGGCCAAGTTTCTATCTTCTGCTGAGGCGAATTTACAGATGGAGAAGTTCATTGCATTAAAGCAAGGTGATATGTCTGTCAAGGAGTATGTGAACAAGTTTAATCAGCTGGCCCGTTTTGGTTTGGATATGGTGAACACTCCTGAGAAGAAGGCTCTTCGATTTGCTAGGGGGTTGAATGGGCCGCTGCAGGGTTTGGCGATGTCACATATTCCGCATGGGGCTACTTTTGAGAGTTTGGTCGATATGGCTCTACTTCAGGGAGATGGAAAGAAAGAGGTCAAGTCGAGTGATACTCAAGCAAAGAAGACTGATTCTCAGGGTAAAGGCAATCAAGGTGGTCAAAGCAGTCAGGGGAATCAGAGCAAGAACAAGAAGGGGAACAACAACAAAGGCAAGGGAAAGTGCAATTACTGTGGGGTGCCTGGACACTTTGCTAAGGATTGTAGGAAGAAAAAAAGGAAGCTTAGTGGTGGATGTTTTTCCTGTGGTGAGACTGGACACTTCAGCAAGGAATGCCCGAAGAAGAAAGGGCAGGGTCAGACTCAGCGTGCTGGACCTTCAGGAGGGCAAGTTCATGCTCTCAATACCACTCCAGTTCCCGATCGAGGTAGTGTTTCTGTTGAGAACCTTGTTTTTGTTTCTGATCTTCCAGTTCGTACCTTGTTTGATTCTGGTGCATCACATAGCTTTATTTCATCTGATCTTGTTGATAGTTTGCACCTTAGTACTAGCTTAGTGGATGATCCCGTTTGTGTTTCGAATCCCATTGGGGGTTCTGCTCATCTATCTATGATATGTGAGGATCTGAGGATCTCTATACTCAGTGTAGAGTTCTCGTGTAGTGCGTATGTTCTTGGTTTCAGGGGATACAGATTGATTTTGGGCATGGATTGGCTGTCTAGACATGGGGCCATTCTTGATTGTGAGCATAGGGTTGTGAGGCTTGTGACTCGCCTTGGCAACACCTTAGAGATTTCATGCAATCCGAAGGATCCCGTCATGTTGTGCTATCTTGAATCTCTCGACTCGTCAGAGGAAACCCTTCAGACTGTAAGGGTGGTCCGAGATTATCCAGATGTTTTTGAAGAAATTAAGGGGTTGCCCCCTAAACGAGAGATTGATTTTCGCATTTATCTGGTGGATAATGCTAAGCCTGTTTCTTTGCCCGTTCGGCACATGGCTCCGCGTGAGAGACGGGAGCTCAGCAAGCAAATAAAGGAGTTGCTTGAGAAGAACTTCATCAGACGAAGTATATCCGAATGGGGAGCGCCTGTGGTGTTTGCTACTAAGGCAGATGGTTCTCTTCGACTTTGTGTGGACTATAGAGAGTTGAATAAGCTGACTAAGAAGAACAGACACCCATTACCGAGGATTGATGATCTTTTTGACCAGCTTGTTGGTGCTTCTGTTTTCTCTCAGCTTGATCTTGCTACTGGATTTCATCAGCTCAGAGTGGCTGAAGATAGTATAGACAAGACTGCGTTCAGAACTCCAGATGGATTCTTCGAATGGCTTGTCATGTCGTTCGGCTTGACTAATGCACCCGCATATTTCGTGGACTTGATGAGTAGGGTGTTCAGGGAGTTCTTGAACAAGTTTGTCGTGGTCTTCGTAGATGATATTTTGGTCTTCTCTAAGGATGAGGAAGAACATGCAAGGCACCTCGGGGAGGTGATGGATACGCTTAGAGCGCATCAATTGAAGGCCAAATTCTCCAAGTGTCACTTTTGGAGAAGGGAAGTTAGATTTCTTGGGCATATAGTGTCTAAGCAAGGCTTAGCGGTGGATCCCGCTAAGGTGGTTGCAGTTCAGGATTGGAAGACTCCAAGGAATGCAACCGAGGTGAGAAGTTTTCTAGGTCTTGCGGGTTTTTATCGGAAGTTCATCAAGGACTTCGCGAAGATTTCTGCTCCTCTCACTAAATTGACGAAGAAGAATTTAGTTTTTGCTTGGAGCTTAGAATGCGAGCTTGCTTTTCAGAAGCTCAAGAGAGCTCTCACATCAGCACCCGTTCTAGCTTTGCCCGATGGAGGGAAATTATTTACGGTATACACCGATGCGTGTGGCACGGGGTTGGGAGCTGTTCTGATGCAAGAAGGAAGGGTGATATGCTTCGGCGGTAGGCAACTCAAAGTGCATGAGAAGAATTATCCCACTCATGACTTAGAGTTGGCAGCAATAGTATGTGCACTCAAGGCTTGGCGCCATTATCTTCTGGGAGAAAGATTTGAGCTTTATACCGATCACAAGTCATTGAAGTATCTCTTTTCTCAGAAGGATCTGAATCTGAGGCAGCAAAGATGGATGGAATTCTTGGCATCCTATGATTTTGAGATAGCTTATACCCCTTGCAAGGGGAATGTGGTAGCTGATGCATTGAGTAGAAGAAGGTTGACCCTAAGTCCTCTATTCGTTGAGATGAAGAATTTAGAGTATGTGGCAACCTTTGATTTCTCTTTGGCGGTTGAGTCGATGACCGGTTCTTTAGCATCTCTGGAACTCAGGCCTACCCTTCTTGATCAAGTTGGGGCTTCACAGAGAGAAGACCCTCACATAGTTGAGGTTATGGATAAGCTGATTCGAGGGGAGACATCTAGTCACCTTGCTCGATATTCTATAGATGATAAGGGTTGGCTGAGGAGAGACGGAAGGCTTTGTGTTCCGATGGTGGAAGACTTGGTGAGGAAAGTTCTTGAGGAAGCACATCGCTCCAAGTTGACTATACATCCGGGTGGAGATAAGATGTATAAGGATATGAAGCGCATTTTCTCCTGGCCTGGAATGAAGAAGGATGTGGCAGAGTTTGTCTCTAGATGTGTTGTTTGTCAGAGAGTAAAAGCCGAGTCGAAGAAGCCCGGTGGGCTATTGCATCCTCTAGAGGTCCCGCTATGGAAGTGGGAGAGTATTTCTATGGACTTTGTTGACGGATTGCCAAGGTCAAGAAAAGGGAATACAAGCATATGGGTCATTGTGGATAGGCTTACGAAGAGTGCTCATTTCATTCCGGTGAAGAGCAAAAGGACCGCATCTGGACTAGCATCAGTATATCTTCGTGAGATAGTACGACTACATGGAGTCCCTTCTAGCATAGTCAGTGACCGAGACCCCATCTTTACTAGTCAGTTCTGGAACAGTTTGCAGGAAGCTATGGGCACGAGGTTGAACCTGAGTACGGCTTATCACCCACAAACGGACGGTCAGACAGAAAGGGTGAATAGGGTACTTGAGGACTTGTTGAGGCTTTGCATTCTGGATTTTGGTGGTACTTGGGAAGACCATCTTCCTCTTGTGGAATTTGCTTATAATAACAGTTATCAGGCGAGCATTGGGATGGCACCATTTGAGGCTTTATATGGGAGACCGTGTAAGTCACCTACATGTTGGTGGGAGACTACAGATAAGCTTATACTTGGACCTGACATGATTATAGATACATCCGAGAAGGTCGAGTTGATTAGAAGACGAATGAAGGCGGCCCAAGATAGACAGAAATCTTATGCTGATAGGCGAAGGACTGATTTGGAGTTTGATGTTGGGGATATGGTTTTCGTGAAGGTTTCTCTTTGCGGAATGTGGTTCGGTTTGGAGCAGTAGGAAAGTTAGCACCAAGGTTTGTTGGACCGTTTCCAGTTGTAGAGAGGATCGGGCAGATGGCCTATAGAGTGGAATTGCCTGAGAAGCTAGCTGGAGTGCATAATGTTTTTCATGTTTCGCATCTCCGGAAGTGTTTGCATAAGTCAGCAGAGGTGGTTGAGCCAAGTGTTCTAGAAGATGTGGAAGTAGAGAAAGAAGCTACCTTGAGGAGAGCTCCGATTCGTATCTTGGGGACAGAGATCAAGAAACTAAGGAATCGTGAGGTCAAGTTGGTGAAGGTTCAATGGGGTGAAGCCGAGGAAGACGCAACTTGGGAAACTGAAGAGAAGATGCGTAGGCTTTATCCATTCCTTTTTGAGGGTACACTCTCAATCTCTTTATCTTTCCATGTCTATCTAGTTTATCTAGTTCATCGTGTCTATCTTATCATGAGAACCTTGTGTAGAACCCTTTGGATGAAACATGTGTTCGAGACATGTTATGTTTGATGGTTGCAAGTGGTTGCAAGTGTTTGCAAGTGGTTACTCGTGGATGCATGATACACATTAGGCACTAGATCGGCTCACACACTCCTCATATTGCATGTGCATGAGTGTTTATGCTTATTCTTAGATGAAATTTGTATGCTATCACATGGATGTTGCATATGGATGTATGATTGAGCACGCATGTAGATAATATACATTATGTTAGGGATTTGCATACATATGGATACATTTCACTAACATATTTTGCATTGATCTTTGCATTAGATAAGTACATATACACACACTTTTGCATATGTTCATACAGCATTTAGAATCTTTTAAGGACAATGGTTGCTCGTGGATGATGTTTTGAGTAGATGGATGTTGGATGGTAGGATATGTTCTTCCTAACTTGAAGATTTCGGGGACGAAATCCTTTAAGGAGGGGAGAATGTAACAACCCGTATTTTCAATAACCTGTTAAGATATAAATTGAGGCAGAATTTAATTCTAAAATCTGAATCAAGGGAAACGGGCTATGCCATTGCGTTCGTCTCGAAAAAATACGCGAAATAGAGTCTGAGTTTTCGAAAATCGGAGTCCGTATGACCCAGTTAAGGCCCATGGAAGTTTTCAGAAATTTCCATATTAAAAACAGATTTAAATTTTAAGTTAAAAACAAGGGTTAGGGCACAACTGGCGTCAGGCGGGAAAAGTCCCGCCAAGACCCCCAAGTCGACAGGCATGTCGACAGGGGTCTAAGGGTGTCGACTGCCCTGTCGACACAGGGTGGCCGGGCAGTTTTGCCTGGCGCACCATTTCTGATCTAGGCTTGGTTGTGTGGCTTGGTTCTGGAGAATTCCGAAATCTGATGGGCCTAATTCAACCTAGGGTTAATCCTAGGGCTAAAAACACTTTAATCTTCTATAAATAAGACCCTAATCCTAACCTAAAACCCCATTATTCATTCTAGCAACCAAACTATGTCAAATTGATTTCTCAAATGGCCTCCACTTAAAAACCCTAGCCTCCACCCTCTTCATAAATCATTCCTATGAAGATTATGATGTTCATACAAGCATTTCTAAGTTGTATGAATGATCATTAGCTTGCATACATCATCAAGTTGCAAGTTTTATTTGCTAAGTTAGAGTTTTTGGGATTTTTGTTAAGGGTGTTTCTTATTGGAGCTTTGTTTTGGGTTTTTATGCTTGCATAAAAGGGCTTCTCAATCTTTACTTGTAGATTTGTGTCTTCATAATATTTGTAAGCCCTCTTACCTTCATTTTAGAAACTCTAAAGTTAATATGTGATGAAAGTTGGGATTTATGCATGTTTAATAAGTTATGCATGCTTATGCGAGTTCACTATGCCATGTTACACATGTCTAACAAGTTATGCATGTTTATGCGAGTTCACTATGCCATGATTTGCAAGTTTAACAAGTTATGCATGTTTATGCAAGTTCACTATGCCATGATTTGCAAGTTTAACAAGTTATGCATGTTTATGCAAGTTCACTATGCCATGATTTGCAAGTTTAACAAGTTATGCATGTTTATGCAAGTTCACTATGCCATGATTTGCAAGTTTAACAAGTTATGCATGTTTATGCAAGTTCACTATGCCATGATTTGCAAGTTTAACAAGTTATGCATGTTTATGCAAGTTCACTATGCCATGATTTGCAAGTTTAACAAGTTATGCATGTTTATGTAAGTTCACTATGCCATGATTTGCAAGTTTAACAAGTTATGCATGTTTATGCAAGTTCACTATGCCATGATTTGCAAGTTTAACAAGTTATGCATGTTTATGCAAGTTCACTATGCTAAGTTATGCAAGTCCAACATGTTATGCATGTTTATTATGATATGTAAGATTCATCATGTATGTTGTGCCAAGTTCCCTCTTTCTATCCTTTATGCGTTATGACGAATATGTAAGCGATAGAATGACGTTGGGGGGGGGGGGGTTTGGGTAAAACTTAAAATACATGAAAATATAAGATTGGGAATTTACCTATTAAGTTAGGTCTACCCCTTGGGAATTTACCTATTAAGTTAGGTCTACCCAAGTATTTGTTAAACTTGTAATTATGTTTTGAAAATAAAGTGGACATGACACTTAGAAAACATAAGTGTGGCCAACTCGAGGTTGGGTTGAGTTTGTAGCGTAATTCTACCCGGAACCTACCGGCTTAACTAGTGGCTACAAACAATAGGATCCAATGTGAGAAGTTGGTCATGTGGTGCCAAGACCCGAGGTTAGACCAAGTTGTGGTGTAAATCTACCCGGAACCCACCGGCTTAACTAGGTAACCGCAACAAAGTCTAATGTGAGAGGTTAAGGCACAATTAAATTAATTAATGCCTCATGGTTAAGGTTAAGTCATGACCCACTAATACTTAACCAATTTTGGGGATACGAGGGATTAAATGGGGTTAAGTGGTGAACTGTTGGTTACACTTAACTAATTTAATCCATGATTAGTGAGGGGTTAAACCACACTTAACCCTCTTAGAAAACCCTAGCAACGTGGTCTGTTCCAGCAGTAATCCCAGTTTGGTATCATTCACAACCCTAGAGGCTAGGCTAGGGCGGGGCACGATTACTGGACTGATGTAAGCGACCAAAGCGACGGCTGAGTGGTACAGCGGTGCGGGTCCAGGCGGGCTACGGACGTGCACGTAGTCCGGTGTTGGACAAACTCGAGGCACGGGTACCAGTAGGTTTAGACTGTGCGTTATTGCTTAGGTGTCTGGGGTTGACACCCGAGGGCTTGATACACCCGAAGGTGGACCCAGCACAGTCTGACTACAACCATATGTGGGCCGTATGGACACCAACACTTGACGTGTTAGGTTTATAGGGAGCCGATCGACTAGACCGTTGGGCTGGACCTTGTATTAAGGTCACCTCATGTTATTGGGCCAAAGTTTGGGCTGAGGGATCAATACCTGTTATGTTAGTTTGCTAGTACACTGTGGTGCAAAGCTTAATCTTCTTTATGTGATGACACCTTTATCTATTGCCAGTATGTTCATCTCAGTTTCCATCAGGATGTTAACTTTATTAGTTTATAGACTGATCGTAGTAGGGCTTACCAGTCTTTTTGACTGACCTGTTTTCTTTCGCTTCTTTTCTTCCGTTTCCCCCCCCCCCCCCCCAGGTTCTCAGGGAGGGAATAGTGGTGCTTAGCTTGGATCGCTTGCTTGTTTGCTGGATAGCTCATGTATGTCTGGACATTGAGCTCGCTATGGTTTATCATCTTTATTTTGGGGATAGCACTATGTATTTCAGTATTTCTGTTTATGATGTACTAGACATGTTTATTTTGGCAGTTGACTTTATGATGTACTAGACTTGTTTTGAGATGGTTTGAGATATTCCGCTGTTTTATTCTCACTTACTCTGGTTTACATATATATTTATGTTCTTGTTCTGCCTTGATATATCATTATGCATGCTTACCCAGTTCTAACGCCCCCCAGAAGCTAGTGCCCCCGAAAGAGTGACCCTAGCGGAGGTGGGGTGTTACATAAACCAACAAAAGCCACCACAATCACAATACCTTAAAGTCCAACAGCGATGCTCCAGTACCATGAAAATATTCACTATATCTGGCATACTGGAATAAGTTTAATCCACAGCAAATTCCAAGCTCAATAGGGAGTGGAAACATCCTATCTTTCGGAGAGAGGCCAAGCAACACTAAACAAAAGAGGACCAAAGAATGAACAAGGGATTATCGTAAGTGACGAAATTGTGACATTAGTCTAGAAATCGAAAGGGATGGAACACGGTTTGCAGAAGGTGTACTTGAGAAGGCGCAATTAGGTTAGCTGTGGATGGTATAGGCAGAACAAAGCAGGAAGGAGGGCATTTGGAAACGTGAGACGAAGTCCGAAGATGATACAATTCAGATCAGAAATAGGAACTGCGAGATCTGAAAGAGGATTAGTGAGCTACGAAAAAGGCCAAAGTAGACGTGCGTTCCTCCAAAGATGAAGGCAAGATCCAGATAAATAAGCTACACGACAAGGTTGAAGACTGCGCCGGTAAAGGAACCGAAAGGGTCGAGGACAGCAACGACGTACGAATCGACAGTAGAGGAGAGAACAAGGATTAGTGAGCTACTCAAACCACAGCTGCAAAAACTGGGGAAGGGAAAGTGGTCGAAGAATCTGAAGGAAGAAAGATGGATCTGAAAGAAGGTGAGAGAACTGTGTTGAGATGAATTATATCTGGAGACGGAATAAGGGGTTATTGAGGGGTTATTTGTTTTTGGTCGAGAAGATAAATTTGGGTTTAGTCAGTGAGTGATAAGAAAAGTTTGGACACGTGGACTGAAAGCATGGAGCGAAAATATTTTAGAATTGGAGCCAAACAATTCAAAAAGCCGGAAATTGGAGCCGAACAATTCAAGCAGGCAGGAAACATAGATTTGTGGAGCTTAATGATAATATGTGGCTTAATGTTTGCTGCTTCTTTTTTATTTTAAAGTTTTTTAACATTTTAGAATTTTGTGAAATTTTGAATATAATTGGTAAATACTAAAAATTAGTCTTAATTATTGATTATTACTTCTTAATTATTTAATAGTAATTATCAAATATAAAGTAATAAATATTAACTGCTGAATATTAATTATCAACTATTACATCAATTTTTTTTATAATAATTACAAATAATTAATTTTTAAATAGTAACTATTTAATAATTATTATATTAGTTATTTAATAGTAATTTTTTGCTTTATTTTTAATTGCGGTTAATTCATATTTCAAACTAATTGTTTATTATCAATTATTATAATCTAATAGTAATCATTGTTAATTATTAATAATTTAATTATCAATTATTATGTAAATGTCACTAACTATTACAATTGACAAAAACGAAGAGATGTAAAAAAAACATTTATTACAACTGGTCAAAAAGAACTGTTGTAATTGGCATTTATTACAACAGAAAAAATAAAAAAGTTGTTGAAAACTAATCTATTACAGCTTTCTGAATAAAACTATTGTAAAAAACCTCTATTACAACTGTCATTTTCTGACCGTTGTAAAATTACAGTTGTAATATGGTGTTTTTGTTGTAGTGATAGAAAAACGAAATCTGTCTAAATGACAGCATAAAAAATATCAAATAAATCCAAATACTTTGACTTAAATCTCAATAATAACTTTAAAATATCAAGTATATTTTACTTTATATGTCTGTATATCTCATTAAAGAAACAAATATAGATATATCTATATGTTGTTTCTTTTCTTCTAGATCTTTAGCGACTTCTTCATCTTAGTGATACAAAAAATGTGTATCAAATGGGTACTTTCAATATTAAAAAACTTCAATCTATCTTATAATTACCAAAGCGCTAAGTTAGTCCAATAAGATAACATATTATTCTTAAAATAATATTAATCTTAAAATGAACATGCTGGAGATAGCACCAAAAATTAACAATAACTTGATTGACATTAACCTTTGAAGCTATATTTTTCCATATACGCTACAAGAAAAATTGCATATAGCAACGGCAATATCCGTTTCTGACCCGTCGTTATATTTGACCTTAGCGACGGATTTCCTGTATAACTTAGTGGTCGGTAAAAACCATGACGGTAATTATGTCAGATTCTGGCAGCGAAATATATCATGAGTTTTCCGATAGTTTTCCGTCATTTTACTATTTATATAATAAAAATATAATTTTATTTATTAATTTAATTTTAATTTATTACCAACTATTTACCAACAGATAATTAATTTATAATAAATTATTATTTATGAATGAAGTTGGTAAACCCTTACTAATTGCCAAGGGATTAGCAACAAAAAGTTTTGGTGAAAAAAATTGAACTAAGAAACTTTTGCCGGTAATCTATCGTTGTTCCCCTTTTGATCTCCCTATATATATATGTATATGTATATGTATATGCACACACACACACTACAACAAAAGCACCATTTCTCAACTGTCAATTGCATTATATAAATTCTACACCTTTTTTTGCCACGGTACAAAAAATGCAAAAACAAAAGGAATTCTGAACATTCTGAAAAATAGATAAGCATGAACAATGTAATAGGATTAACAATGCAATATAAACTAATCAAGAGTTACACTATAAGAAACTTTTACAACAAACAATTGCACTATATAAATTATTTGTCACAAAAAAATCAATCTAAACAACATTCCCTATTATAAAACTACTCAAATCTTACTATGGAAACTAAGCTCTTCTAAGCTCCTTTCAGTCAAGTTATGGTCAACATATCAAGATCAATTTCCTATCTTCCATCACCAGTTACTTAGAAGCAGGATCATTATTAACGTAACAAAAACTAACACCATAATATTTCATACCATTCTAAATCAGTCCAATAGCAGCAACAACCTATTCAACTATCTTTGGTTCAGCTTGCATGCGACAACATCAATTTCATGCTAGTTACTTCCTTGCGTAATTCATTGGAAGTTCAATCTTGTATTCACTGTATCACTTCAGCCAGCAATATAGAAGAAAATTCAGCCTGCATTTACAAACAACTAGGCACATATTATTAAACAATTTATAAATCTGCAAGTTTTCATCGCCGAATAAAAAAATAGTTTTAGTGAATTGTAAGTACGTTTTTTATCATAGAATGGAAAAAAGGAAATATTCTGTAATGATCTGTGAATACGATGAATTAAAGAGAGGGAAAAAACAACCATAAATTAAAATGAATATTGTTAGCCTGCTTTGTGACCAGGCTATACAAAGCTAAAGGATCAACTGATGGATAAACTCGCGAACAAGAAGATAGGCTAGTAAACAACCGGATTGGTTTGGGCTTCCTAACCTAACCTCGTCTCCTTTGCGCGCAAGCTTACAAGCCAACTCCAAAGGCCAGATCCTGGATCGGTTCGGTCTAAGAGCATCCGATCCGAACCACTCACCTTCCATCCGATCCGAACCAAACCTCTTGCAATGAAGCGGTTACACCCCACGTCACTACAAACTCGGAGCAGTTACCACCCATTCACCCACGTCATTGATGTGTTGTCTACATCACAAAGCATCTGAACCTAAGATTTACGGGATGGGACACATCTGCATCTGACTCGACCATGTTCCCAGCCTATAAATACACCATAACACTCCATTTTGAAGGATCTTTTGGTTCTCTACTAACTCAAGCTTCTTCACCAACTATATTCATCTGTTTATTTCAGATTGTACCCAAACTCTTTGAGTATAATTCTACGAATTTAGAGTGCTTATTGATTGTACTAGTGAGATTTGAGAGGGTATTATCACTGTACTTGTATTTGATTCATCAATCAGAGAAGTATAAAGTGGACGTAGGCTTGTTAACGTCGAACCACTATAAATCTTGTGATCACATTGCTTTTCTTTTTATTTTATTCAGAATTATCAGTCATTCGGGTGTTAGAACCACTTTGGCCTAACATTTGGTGCTTTCACTGAGAAATTTGAATTCTCAACATTTCAGATTATCATTCCACTTTTTGGATCCTCAAGTTTGAAGAAGTTAGTCCGCTTTTTCCAATATTTCTAAAGTTTTTCTTAATCTCAAAAGAATCAAACTTCATGTCTCGAAGAAAAGGAAAGGAACCGCAAGTTTCTTGGGAAAATAGGTGAGTGAAGATCAGCAGGCAATTGTTGTTACCAGGTCGCACGGACACGGCTCGGGACTGAACCGATCTGGAGTAAACACATCGACCCGAATCAAACTTAGTGCACCGGACCAAACCGGTGATGCCAATCTGATCCGAACAGAAAACCTAAATGTCACTGGTAGTTCCCCTCTGACCCAAACCGATGGTGCAACTACATCCCGATCTGAACTGGCTATGGTTGAGGCTAGTACTTCTACTCGAGCTACCGCAAATGCTCCGATGCCAGCCACGACAACTAATGATCAGTTTTCTGCCTCTACACCCACCTCACACATGGATTTCTCAAGCCTTCTCAATATGTTGGATAGAACTAATGATGCCTTGGAGGTCCAGAGACGTGAAAGTGTTGCTATGCGAGAAAACATGAAAGACATGAGTAGGCATATAGATGAACCACGCAAGCAGAGAACACCATCTCCGACTCATCTTCTCGCTGCAGACCATTCATCTTCTTCGGAATAAAGTCACCCACGTCATAGATGTCCATATGAGAGACCCGAGAACTTCGAGCAATTAGCATTTGGATCATTGGGATCTTGCGAAGATGCGGCTCTCGTTTAGGGCCTGATGATCCAAGCCTGAGAGAACCAATGTTGTTTCGAGTGCGAGGATCTCATGTCCTTCGAGGATCTCATGTCCTTCCCAGAGATCCCAACATCACTAACCCTACTCATGGATAACTCCTCCATCCCACTCGTCCTATGAATGACCGAAATCGTAGAGGGAAAGGAAATTCAGCAGCAACCAGAAACCGAAGAATGTCGCCTGATGTAGGGACTGGATATATTAGGAGAACCAGAAGTGCAGACCCCAAGCCAACGATAACTAATGCTGAAATGAAGCAATGGTACGGCAGATTATGGCTGACATTAGGAATTATACGAATGAAGATTAGGGTATTGAGGGGAGCCATACCCCTTTCACTGACGATATTCTGGATTTCAAGTTCCCCAGATGGTTTAATCTGCCCACGATGGATCGATATGGCAGATGAATCGATCCAAGGCAGCATTTGATGAGGTATTCATGGTATATGAATGCCGCAGTAGCACCTGATACAATAAAGTGCAAAGCTTTTCCTATATATCTTAAAGATGTTGCATTGATGTGGTTCACCCGACTTCCAAATTTGTCAATTTCTAGTTTCAAAGAGCTAGGCGAAAGCTTCATGAACCAATTTCGGCTCCATGCACGGAAATCTAAGAGTGTCATTGAATTATCCGGGATCTAGCAAGCTCCTGGAGAAACTTTGAAGTCATATTTGGATCGCTTCAACCTGGCAGTAACTGAAGTAAGTGATCCACATGTGTAAACCATCTTGATGGCACTAATTGATGGGGTTAACAAAGACACCGAGCTCAGGAAATATTTGGCTGGAACGCCTCCACTAACAAGGGAATTGTTTTACGAGAAAGAAAATATCCATATGCCAATAAAAAGAGAAAGTCTGAGGAAATCTCAAGAGAAGATATTCAATGCAATGTTGCCATCAAGCAGTCTGGTGACAACACAGGAAAGGTCGAAGTAAATGTTGGTAATAAAAATGGAGGAAATGACCGCCAAGGCGGGAACGATGGCAAAAGAAATAGGAATAAGGGGAACAATTTCAGAAAGAGACCTCAACTTCAAACTTTTGAGAATTACACGCCGCTGAGTGACACTTTGGAGAATATCTATTTGGATACTTATAATGTTGTGCAATACAAGAAACCCCACCCATGGATTCGACCAAAAAATAGCGAGAAACCGGGAAGTTTTGTGTATTTCATGAAACTTATGGCCACTCCACGAATGAGTGTCACCACCTAACAGATGTTGTGGAAAAGCTACTTCGTGTCGGAAAGCTGGACGAATACAAATTCACTATAAAGGACAGGGGCAAGGAGGACAAGCTCTAAACCGGAATCAACCTACTCGTAGACCCACTTCCCAATAGAAGGGAAAAGGTATAGTCATCAATACCATCATCGAAGGACCACATCCTGTAGGATTTAGAAACAAGACCATGGGGCATTATGTGAATGCTACTAAGCACCTAGAAGTGGGGGACTGTAGTAATCTTGAAGACACTGCGCCCGGGAAACAATAGAAAATAGCGACGGATGATGTTATCTTCCGAGATAAAGATAGTATAGGAGTCAAAGTGCCCAACACCGATCCACTGGTGATAACCACAATTATTGGACCTGCATTAGTTAAGAAAGTCCTTGTGGATAGCTGGAGTTCTGTCAACATCTTGTTTAAAAAAGCATTTGATCAAATGAAGCTAGAGATGAAGGATTTGAAGACATGTGGAGGCTGGATACGTGGATTTAATGGATCATCAACAGCTCTGATTGGTATTGTGGAGTTATCTGTAGAAATAGAAGAAGGAGATCGCTGAAGAGTAAGGATCCTCCCATTTGTAATCATGGATATTGATTTGCCTTACAATGCCTTCTTAGGCCAACCAGCCCTTGCAGAATTTAGGGCTTACATCGCACCATGAAATTCCCAACCGATGTCGGAGTGGGAATGGTTTATGGTGACCAGGTTACCAGAAGAGCTTGTTATATGGTGGAATTAAAGATGCTGCACAACGAAAAAGATGCAGAATCTAAGAATACTTCCCCTTCTGTTGAGGAGGACTCAGCATAACAAATAAAGACAATGTCGCTGAGGGAATCACCTGACGACCTGCCTGAAGATATCGATCCTAGAGAGGATGAAGAACCAGGAAGTAGGAAGGCGATGCCTAATGAAGCAACCATTGACATTCCGATCGATAACGACGACACGACATTGAAGATCAGATCTCACTTGGATTCTTTTAGGACGAAAGAATTAACAAACTTTTTGAAAGCGAACTTAGATGTGTTATCCTGAACCCACGTTGACATGTGTGGGATTTCTCCTTTAATTATGAGCCATTTACTGAGCATAAACCTAAAGCATTCTCCTATGAAACAAAAAAGGAGAATGTTAGGCCCAGAGAGGTCAACCACCTTGGTAGAGGAAGTGGAGAATTAAGAGATAATGGGTTCATCAGAGATTCTACATATCCCGACTAGATATCAAACCCTGTCTTGGTCAAGAAATCCAATGGGAAGTGCTGAACGTGTATTGACTTTTCTGATCTAAACAAAGCCTGCCCGAAAAACAGCTTTCCACTCCCCAGAATTGACCAATTGGTAGACTCAAGGACAGGGCATGAATTTCTCTCTTTCACGGATGCATATTCTGGGTACAACCAAATTCCAATGCATGTACTGGATCAGGAGCATACCAGTTTTATTATGGACTTAGTGTTGTACTGTTATGTGGTGATGCCGTTCGGATTGAAGAATGTCGGGGACACCTATTAGCGCTTGCAAATTGGATGTTTTACAACCAAATTCTGAAGACAATGGAAGTATATGTGGATGATATGCTTGTAAAGTCGAAGCGATCATCTGACCATACAGGGGACTTAGCAGAAATGTTCAGTATTCTTTGACGTTATGGAATGAAGCTTAATCCTATGAAATGCTCATTCGGGGTTGCATCAGGAAAAATTCTGGGCTTTATAGTCAGCTCCAGTGGAATCGAGATTAATCCCGATCAGATTGCGGTAATCAAAATATTGAAAAACCATGAAAGATCAAATATGTATAGAGTTTGGTAGGAAAAGTCTAGCACTAAGTAGGTTTGTTTCTAAGACCACAAACAAATGCATTCCTTTCTTCGATTTGATAAAACGTGGAAAGAGAAATTTTGAGTGAACTGCAAATTGAGTAGAAGCTTTTCAGAATCTGCTGAACCTCCTAGAAAAACCCCCAATACTGTCTAACCAGTGGACCATGAAGATTTATTCGTATATTTGGCAATGTCATCCCATGCCATTAGTTCAGCCCTGATTTGCAAGGAAGACAAAGTTCAGAGACTAGTATATTATGTGAGCAAGAAGTTGGCCGCGGCAAAGCGCAACTATCCGAAGATATAAAAACTTGCTTATAGTCTACTGATTGCTTCTAGAAAACTCCTCCATTATTTTTAGGCTCATCCAATTGTTTTATATACTGATCAACCGCCCCGACAGGTCATGCAACGGCCTGAGGCATCTGGACGATTGCTTAAATGAAATATTGAACTAAGCCAGTTTGACCTAAATTTTCAACCTAGAAGATCAATAAGGGGGCAACCATTAGCTGACTTCATCGCTGAATTCTCGATCCTTGAAGAGGATGTTTCAAGTGAAGAAGCGGGCCCCTCGGAACAAAAGTTAGAACTTAGCCCCTGGAAGCTATATACAGATGGTTCTAAGAATGACATACGATCCGATGCCGGAATTGTTTTGATAACTCTTGAAGGACGATCAATTTACTATGCTCTGCAGTTAGAATTTTCCGCAACTAACATTTATTCCAAACCCTGATTGCTGGGTTGAAACTCGCTAAGGAATTAGGTGTAACAACGTTGAACATATTATGTGATTCAAAGATTGTCGTCTACCAGGTTCGAAAGGAGTTCCAAGCTAAAGGACCCCAACTCGTCGCTCTTACCTAGAAAGGGTAAAAGAGTTATTAGACAACTTAGAGCATTATAGCATTACACACATTCCGCAGACGGAAAATCATAAATCTGATAAATTAGCTAAGTTGGCAAGTTCGGATAATCCAAAAGAAACCGAAATGGTCCTAATTGAGGTACTGGAGTCTCCAAGCATCGACCAAATGGGAGTTGACCTGGTACTGGAAACCGAACCAGAAATAGAATCATGGATGACGTCAATAAAAGACTTCCTGCAAAATGGAACACTCCCGATGAAAAAGAGTGAAAGACGGGCCGAGGTTCACAAAGCATCAAGATACGTCATGTAGGATGGAGTCCTTTACCATTAGGGATTTTCTATGCCGTTGCTCTGATGTATAGCACACGATGACATCAAACGTGTACTAAAAGAAGTACATGAGGGTGAGTGTGGAGATCACACCGAAGGTCAAACATTGGCAAAGAAAATATTACGATGTGACTACTTTTGGCCTACCATAAATAGAGATGCAGTTGATTATTCACGATACTGCGATCAGTGCTGGAAATTTGCAAAGATTCCTAGGGCACTTCCAAGTCAACTCAAGCCAATGGTAAGTCCATGACCGTTCGTTGTGTGGGGAATATACATCATTGGAAGCCTACCAATTGCTAAAGGTGGAGCAAAATACGCAATTGTGGTCGTAGATTACTTTACTAAATGGGCAGAGGCCGAGCCGTTAACTATGATCACGACAAAGCGAGTAATCAATTTTGTAGTCAAAAAAATAATTTGCCGATTTGGAATTCCAAAAGCCATCATAACCGATAATGGAACCCAGTTCGATAGCACCGAGTTCAAAGACTTCTGCCAGAAATACAAAACTGACAACAGATACACCGCAGTAGCTCACCCACAATCGAATGGACAAGTTGAGGCAGTGAACAAGATCATCAAATCCATTCTTAATAAGCGACTGAAGTTAGCAAAAGCCTTATGGGTTGACGAGTTGCCTTTAGCATTATGGGCTTACCAGATGACTTACAAATCAACGACCGGTCATACCCCCTTCTCACTATCATTCGGATCAGAAGCAGTCATTCCAGTGGAGTTGAAAGTTCCCTCCCACAGAACGACATACTATGACCCGATGACGAACAAGGCGCTTCTTCTCGAGTCCTTGGACATGGTTGAGGAAAAGGGAGATGAAGCAGACTTACGCGCATCGAGGCATATACACCAAGTTGCGCGATATTACAATAAGAAGGTTCAATCTTGGAACTTTGAACCTAAAGACTTAGTCTTGAAGCGTGTCTTCTCGACCCCTGTCCACCTGGGTCCGAGATGGGAAGGTCCGTATACCATTCAACGGAAACTTGACACATAAGTTTCAAGTTAACGACTATAGATGGTGAAGAGGTACCCAAAGCATGGAATGCTACTTGCGGAAATACTTGACTTAAGATTGTACTATTTATTTTGTTTTATAAACTATGTAAAAAGGCACGACTTGCCTGGAAAAGTCCAGTTAATATAAACAAAAGATTATAAAGTGGACGTAGGCTATGATTTGGCCGAACCACTATATAAATATTGTGTATCCTTTATTTTTCCTACATTTATCTCTCTATATCATGTTATTGTTTTGTTCTGGGTATGAAACATAAAACTTGAATTGAAAATTGGGAACAAGTATAACCCTCGAACCGGTGAGACTCTGCTTTAAGAAATTAGGTGTAGAAGGAAAACTGGAGCGAACGAAACGACCGTTTGCGTAATAGAGTATAAAGGACGGGAATACGACATCCTAGACTCTAACTCTCATGATTCAAGAGGGAGTATGAAGGACGAGAAAACGACGCCCTAGACTCTAACTCTCATGATGAGAGAGAGTATAAATGATGGGAAGACGACATCCTGGACTTTAACTCTCATGATTCAAGAGAGAGTATAAAGGAAGGAAGATGACGTCCCCAAGGCATGAGGGTGCACCATAATAAAAGACCACCTTGACCACACTCTAACCTGGGCATACGACAGGAGAGTATAAAGGCGCTAGGAA
Organism: Allium sativum; assembly: GCA_030737875.1. Taxonomy (NCBI): domain Eukaryota; kingdom Viridiplantae; phylum Streptophyta; class Magnoliopsida; order Asparagales; family Amaryllidaceae; genus Allium; species Allium sativum. The sequence goes on along the minus strand of CM060915.1, from coordinate 42,912,768 downwards.
CAAGTGCCAATGAAAAAGGATCCTTACCCCACTGAAGGATTGGGGGCAATTTAACGATATTCATAATCAATCCCGAACAAGCTCTGGCTAGGCATTTTCTCAAGATTGATTGGGGGCATTCACATACACATCACTTTCCCCTGTTGTTTACTACTTAGTATAGTAATGAGTTTATATTGCATGGATTATTGTTTGCAAGGGAGCTCGTTTGGAATATTTATTTGATTTGTGATGTAATTCATTATTTGTTACAGTTACTGAGATTAATAATGCTTTGACCTCTAATGCACTTACTTAAAATAAATTAAAAATTTGCAAATATTTGACATCACAGGAAAACAAGCTACATTATTTACAAAAGTGCAGGTTTTGTACAAGGAGACTAATCAAAAGATGTGAGGGCCACACTCGCTACAACAGCAACAGGCCAGTGGAAAACAAAATGAAAAGACTAAACCACGTTTCATTTGGATTTGGGGGAAGGCATGGAAGTCCGAGCAGCCTTCTATTTCTCTTTTTCCTCCCTCTTAGCATCTGTGAGAAGGCGCTTCTTCGACTTCTGCTTTTCGTTTGGAGGAGTAACTTAGGGAGCGATCGAGGACTGAGACGCTAACTGAGAAGTGATTGACTTTGAAAGTTCAACTACTATCTTCTTCCCAGGAGGTACTGACTGGATGGGATCAACGTTAAGGGGTTCTTCAGTTTCTCCCTCAGATTTAGCTTTCAAAAGTGCATCAGTCTTCACCTTCATCTCAGCCAAAGTCATGCCATCAGCTTCTCCCGAGCCTCAAGTTGCGACAACAACGTCATCTCCATCGTTTCCATCATTCCCACCGTCGTCCTTTAGAGCATCTATCATGTCTTCTTAGGAGCCTCATAACTAGATGACACAATGGCTTTATTAGTGACCTCTTCTTGATTTTCCTCGGTCTTTTTAGCGGACTTTGCATCAGTAACCTCTTCCTGTTTCTCCTCGATTTTCTCAATAGGCTTTGCATCTATAGGACAAGAAGCAATAACTATTAGTTCAGGAGAAAATTTTGGTTTGTTGATTATTCGCCCAAAAATATAACGGAAATTCGAGATGGCTTTGACAAATTGAGGCGAAAAGGTGAAGATACCTTCGGATGACCTTTCAACATGAGCAGTAGGAGTTTCTGGAGTTATTTCTGCAATTGGAGATAGGAAATATGTCTTAGGGAATCCTGGATTCTCGAGAACATACCCATCTACTTCGTTAGCCCTAGGAACAACGGATGAAGAACTAACTCATCAGTTTGTTTTCCCTTAAGCCGGCGCATCTCCTCCTCAATAGCAGCAGCAATAAGTCTATGCCCTTCAGCTAAGCGGTCCAGCTCCTCACCTTTCAAGTATTTCTCCGTAAGTTTTTCCTCATCAATGGTCTCCACCTTGAGCTATCGTTTTTTCCAATCAACAACTTGATCCCACATATAACCCAAAGTTGTTGAATAGTATTTGATCCAGGAAATGTCCCGATAACGAATCACTTGGGCAAAGAATTCAACCATGATCTCACTATAGTCATCCAATTCCTTCTGGGGCTCACCGAGTTGTGTATTAGCATCCTCGGCAGATTTAATAGTGATATTTGTGTTCCCCTCAGCCATTACTGCCCTTGATTCAATCTCAGCCAATTTGGTCTCCAGATCAGCATTCTTCTTCGCTAACTCCGCTTTTTCCTGCTCAAGGAGAGCACAAGCTGACTTTGCCATAGTGCTTTCAGATTTAGCATCCTCAGCTTGCTTCTTTAAGTCTAAGCATTCCTGGCTATGATCTTCAACTTCGGTGTGATAACGTTTTTTTATCTCTTCATATTATTTCTTATAGTTGCCAATATCACGTTGCGCAAAAGCAAGTTGAGCCTGTGCGTCCTCCACCTCTTCCTCTGTGTCCTTCAAGTCTCATCATGCTCGGCCATTTCCTTCATGTTATTCACGTCAAGTATTAAGTCTCGAATGATTTTGGAAAGATTTCGCGAGTACTTAAACTGCTTATCCACTAAGTCTATCTTAGCCTTGACCTCATCCGCCCACTTCGAAGGCAGTGGCTCGAGAGAAGGAATGAAAAGTATATTCTCGAAGTGATGATTTGGAAATTGCTTCTTCAGAATTTTCAATTTTTCTTTATTCTCATATTCAAGTGTCATAGGCTTCGCTATTGATAGATCGACTTTTCATCGTTCAGTAGGTACAAGGGCCATTTTACCTTTCTCTTGCCCTTTTTTAGAAGCTTTGTTCTTGTCCTATAGGTTGGAATGTTTTGGTGGTAGCCTTTCCTGATGGTGTTTTTCTTCCAGAGGAATTGGAACCATAGGTAGTGATCTGTCCTTCACGACAGTCTTGATGGCCCCTATACTTACCAGTATCCGACCGACGAGGAGAACGGGAGTGTGAAGAATAAGGACGGTTGGAATCATGATGTCTTTTGCTATCTCTCCCGCGACCATCATCCCGATCATGCTCCGTATCAAAATCGAACCTGGGCATGCTTGAGCAAACATCTCTAAAGGGGTAGCGGTGGCGCGTCATTTTTTCTGCAAAATGACACAAGTAAACATTAGAGATCAAAATTAATATGGTACATGAGTGTTGTGACGTGCAGTGCAAGTATAGTATGTATGTCTTAAGTGATCTCCCCCAACGGACCAAAGCCTAAAGCTAGGCAAGTTTGTGCAGTCTCCCCGGCTTTCACGGGAGTAACATCTTCCTAGAAGTAGGAAAGAAAGAATCTACTCCAATATCTTGCGAAGTGTAAATGTCATCGGGTAGGGGAAGCATCCCCAAACCCTGATATATGGACTCGTCCACAAGAGACTCATCAATCTGAGACTTGGTTAATGGTGGCATCTTTGGAGAAATTCCTTTTTCGGGAGTAGCAGCGTCCTCAGGGTTAACATACCGCTGCCTACCTCCGACAGGTATGTTCACTAATACATCGTCCTGAATTGTCTAGGTGAAGGGATTTTTCTAGGTATAGCCAGGGCTCCCTCCTCTATTGTTTCTTTATCTTCTAGTTGTAATTCCTGGCTAGAGCCTATTAGTTCCTGGCCTTTCGAACTCTTTCCCCTCTCAACTAGAACTAAAGTTGGTCCCTCCGCTGGGGGCACATATACATAAGGTCCATTCCCGTGACTAATGATTCGGGTCATAACAAGCAGACGATGACGATGAAGATAGTCATCCGCTAGACACTCCCTGACAGTTAATAGTTTTTGGTCACCGTTGAGCAAACAGTTCATACGATCCAAGTGCACCTGGTGCACCTCCTTTTTTGGGCTAACAACTGCAAAAGAATGAGATAAATTAGTGCATCTACGACAATAATTAAAGTTACACTATCGGAATCTAAATCTTACTTGATTTGAGCCACTGCCCAGCGCAACTCGGTTGTTGCTTGATGTAGAACCATTCGGGCTTTACATCACTTACTTTACTACTAAACAGTTCATCGATAACCTTCTTTTTTGGCACAGACTCGAAGTACACAAAAGACAGAGTTTCTTTTGTTCGGTGTTTGAAATTGTAGAAGAAGCTTACATCTTCAAAAGTAAACTCTGTCCCTAGAATTTCCCTGTAGGCAATATATAGTGTATACAGATAGGCATGGGCATTTGGGTGAAGTTGCATGGGGGCAATTTGTATTCGCCTTAGAAAATTGACGACGAATGGTGAAAACGGAGGGATAGCCCCTACGACACACATCAGCCGGCTAATAGCCATGTATCCTTCGGGTGGATTATGAGGCCTATTTGTTTCAATAGCTTCTTTGGTATCTTTCTGGAGAATTCCATGTTTTAAACATAATCGCGTAAGCTTAGGATCATCGATCGTTGACTTGACCGAATCTGTAGGTGCTTCTAAGATAGTGGCACTTTCAAATTCATCAGGAGAACGATTGTCTCCCACTCCTCCTTCCTCTTCTTCATCCATGGAAACTTCACTTACAGATGATTCTGCACTCTCGTGAATTTCTATCTCATAATCTGAGCCTGCACAATCCCAGTCTGAATCTGATGTGGATGAAACATCCTTAGGATTAGGGTTATCAGATGGCCTGATAGCTTCTTTTTTCTTTGCACGTCTAGCTGAACGTCTTCCTGACATGGTTGTTGTACTATCCATAAGATAACAAAAATTAGAGTATGACTGCCCTTGTCCCCCCATGTGTGTGTACTAATCTGTGCCGGTGTGTGCAATGCTAAAAGCTGAAAATATTAAGTAAGCAGAAAAGAAAGTAATGCGAAAAGTGATGAAGTAAACGCATGTTCATTAAGTTCAGAAAATCCGGTGTAGAAGGCTCTATCCTAGCCGTCCACAAGCTTATGAGTTGTGTTTGGTTTTAGTTAAGCTATTCATAAAGTTGTATATCATAAGTTAGCATTGTCGAGGCATTAGCTTCAGCTAAAATATGGTAAAGTAGGGTTGTGCACAAGTTTCATGGTAAAAGCATCGGATCGGGTCGGCCGCGGGTAGGTCAAGGAATTCGATCGGTTCGGAGATATATGTGGGAGAACACCGAGTCGGCTCGAAGGCCTTTATATACTACGAAGTCGGATCGGGTCCAAAAGCCTCGAACAACTTCATCAGAATGGCTCGGATCGGCACCCTGTGAAGCCTTACCCATTCAATTTGGTGAGCACCGAACCGAACCGATCTAACCCTCCTACTCAAGCATTATTAGGATCTTCCTTAAAAACACCAACCTGAACCGTCCCAATTCTTTCTGACTCCCCATCGCCTTCTTCCTCCTTGTTCACCGATTTTCTCCTATCTTTTCTCCTTCTCCATCTTTTTCCTCCTCCATTCATCGTACCATGGACCAAATCACGCAATTAATTACAATGAGTTCCTCAACCCCACACCCAGTTCACCTGCGTTGTCGTCTGGAGGCAATGAGGATATCGTCGTCGATGGTGACATCGAGGTGACCTCGACAAACGACAGCGCCGCTATCAATTTGGGTGAAGAAACATAATTTAACTTGAAAATTCGAGTATTTATTACTCCGATTCAAAGATTAAAGAATACAAAACAAGAATTCAATCCTACCTATATATGAATTTAGAAATCAAAGTGAAATTGAGAAAGAGGAAATTAGAGTTTTTTTGGTGGATGTTGGAGAAAGTAACGGTGTAAAATAGAAAGAGAAGGGATTAAATAGTGGACTAGGTGAGGCTGTTAATATTCCACGACAGGATGGGCCGGACCGGTCCGATTATAGGATAAAGTGAACTAAAACCTATCAATGAACCGATTGTATGAATGGTTCGGGCATACCTGAACTCCCGTATCCTAAATCTAAGTTCGATAGTGTAACGGCAAAATCAAGTGAGATTGGAAATAAGAAAAATGCAAGGTGATTATATAAACATTGCTAGGACATTAGAATATAGGCAATCAGATCAACATCATAAAACTGAGCGTTAACAACTCTTAAGGCAATGAAAATCAAAAAATTTACCTAGGAAATTGTCTAGACCTTAATTGAAGTCTCAAAGTTATTGGAAGCAACATAAATAACTCTTAATCCCATGATGTATTTATAGTCCTTGCAAATACCAAAAGACACGACTTCACAAAGCATCACGACTCAACCAAAAGACACGACTATTAATTGATACTGATTCAGGAACAAACAAGCTGATTATTTCGAAGCACGATTCATCTCCAACGAAAGCGTACTTCGAGAGGGAAAAATGTTAGCATGCTTTGTGATCAGGCTATAAAAAGCTAAAGGATCAAGTGATGGATACCCACGCGAACAAGAAGATATGGCTGGCAAACAACCGGATCGATTTGGGCGTCCCTAATTGAACTCTGTCTCCTCTGCACGTAAGCTTACCAGCCAACTTCAGAGGCTAGATACCGAATCAGTTCGGTCCAAGAGCATCCGATCCGAACCACTCACCTTCCAACCGATCCGTACCAAACCTCTTGCTATGAAGTGGTTACACCTCACGTAGATACAAACTCGGAACGGTTACTACCCATTCACCCATGTCATTGATGTGTTGTCTACATCACAGAGCACCTGAACCTGAGATTTACGAGATGGGACCCATGTGGCGTCCAACCCGACCATGTTCCCAACCTATAGATACACCACAACACTCCATTTTGAAGGATTTTTTGGCTCTCTATTCACTCAAGCTTCTTCACCAACTATATTCCTCTGTTTATTTCAGATTGTACTCAAACTCTTTGAGTACAATTCTACGAATTTAGAGTGATTATTGATTGTACTAGTGAGATTTGAGTGGATATTATCATTGTACTTATATTTGATTCATCAATCAGAGAAGTATAAAATGAAAATATGCTTGTTAACGCCAAACCACTATAAATCTTGTGCTCTCATTGCTTTTCTTTTCATTTTATTCAGTATTATCGGTCAACTGGATGTTAGAACCACTTTTTGGTCTAATAAATACTTTGCTTGAGTCATGTGTCATTTTTGTTTTTCTGCTTGGAAAAAAGCATAATTACCATTGTATTTACAGGTTCTTTAATATATTTTTATATAGGCACAACATGGCTCAAAGCACTTATCTTTGCAACGGTGAATCACAACTCTTCCTCCAACAATCCTTCACAGTATCTAGCCCAGTTAATCTTTTTCCATATCCACTTCCATCAAGACTTCTCCTAGTCTACATGGTAAAAGCAGCATATGTAAATAAACAAATATATAAAATAATACTCAATACAATAAGAATTTCAAGTGATAACTAAAACTCTAGCAAATGCCGACTTAATCAAGTAATAATCAATTTCAGGACGTCTCTAAAGCTACCCACAATTAAGTATTAAACAACAATCATATATCATCACCATTATGAAATATTTCCAACTTCTGCATCAACTTTCCTAACACAACTCAACTCACCCAGTTATAAATTCATCCAAAACAAGAAGTCAAAAAATTAAAATAGAAAATGAACCCCATACCCTTGATATTTCTATGATCCTTAACTCTCATATTACCAGCATTAACTTATGGAAATAAGGAAAGAAAAAAGGGATATAGAAGCATATGGGTTATCGACGCAGGGTAAGGTGCAGGCTACCATACTTTTCATGCTACCACATGGTTTCCAACTTGTGCCCTCATACTTGCCCTTACAGTTGCTTCATGGACTGCTCCCTTTACAGACCTGTTTGCAAAGGACTATTAGCCTTTTTAAGAAATTAATCTAGGTACCCTTCTTAAATAATATATGCTAAAAGTACGTTTATTTTCAAGTGTATCATGTACTGTGCACAGATTGCAATATGACTGGGGTTGTTTGTCAAGATGCACGCTTTGTTAGAGTAGATGGCCTAGCCTTCTACTTTCATAGTCGCAATGCTTCATAACCATCAAAAATTAAGAATGTAGCCAAACGGAACGTATGATTTCTGAACTCTAGTTCAGTCTGCATACTTTCTGCTGTAGAAACTTCCATAATAGCTTTATATGTCGAATGGAAAAATGTTTTGGCTGCAAAACACATTCCACAAGAAGTGCAGTCTCCACTATCAGTCTGATCTTTGACTTCCAGCTTCGTAGATACACATGTATATCCCCTATATTTTGTGACCCCAGAAAATCATATTAAATATATTTTCTGAGACATACCAATTATCAGTTCTAATTACTTTGAAAACAAACTAAATAGGAAGTTACACCCACGTGTATTTAGAGTAAATTTTAAAATACAAAGCATAATATCTCGATATTGGGGGTATTTACAACTTATAATACTAGGTCAAAGTGTTCTCCTCGATCTCTACATGTTCTCTTAATGTTCCTTTTTAATCAAATATTTTTACTGTGAGACGTAATCTACAAGAGACTTATGTTAAACCATTATTTATGTTACCAACAAAAAAAATCAGAACTAGCTCATTATGCATCAACTGTTAGATTATAATAATCCGCTGACCAATGGAAATGAACACTGATTTCACCACTAATGATAATTTATTCGAGATCAATATAAGTCATTAAAGCTGTTTCAGCCGAAGTAATTTTCCTTTTCATTTCACCAATAGTGCTCCAGTAGTAAATTAAAAATAATAGCGTAGCTCCCCTAATGATACCTTGTCGGTTTCCAAACTCATTCCAAACAAATGACTTCGCAATTCTACTTTCTCTTCCTCGAGTTTCTCCTTTTGGTTGGCCTCATTCTCTAACATCTTTCTTAACTTTATAATCTCAGAATTTGCAAATGCCTACAAATAAAGTAAAAATAAGGCATTCAAAAATAAACCAATTACGAATACTCTATGGAAATTTTATTATTGATAGTCATACCTGAAATCCAGATCTAACCCGATATTACTAGAGCAGTGACCGACCTTCGCTTAAGGTGGTTCGAGCAGCTGCGTTTGACGGACTTCAGAATCACGTGGAGGTGGTTGCAGCTCGGTGGCTCATGTGGACGGGTCTATGATCTTGAAGGAGCTCGCGGCTTTGATTTGCAATGGGAGATGAACAAGTCTCTATTTTGAATTGAATTGTTGTAGGAGGAGCGATTCGATTTCGTGGTGACGGCGACCATGAATTTTACGAAGATTAGGGTGCTTGCGATTTGGTAGAACGGGAAAGGAATCATCGTAATTTTTTTGAAGGATGAGGGCATTAAAATGCGAAGGGGAAATTTTGATTTGGGGGAAAAATGATTTCGGCTGCAAATTTTGATTTTGGGGAAGAAGAAGGAAATGGGAAAGCAGGAAATGGATTTGCAACATTAGTTTTGAGTTTGGAAGGCAAAACTGTTTCGCTACTGGAGCCAATTATTTTGGCCCATTTCGCCTAAATTTAACTCAAAAGTTTGAACTTGGAGCCAAAAGCTTTAACTCCCATCAAACAAGATTTAAAGTATAATTTATTATTATGTCTGATTTACTAACTATTCATAATTAACCATAATAAAATATTAAATTTAAACTTAGATAGTGATTATAAACAATAATTATGAATTATAAATTAGTTTTTTAATCATTTATTATAGTTTATGGATAATTAACCCTTCTAAGTTTTCAATTATAAATAATTAATTACCGTTTATAAATTAATTAACTGTATACTTGATATTTGTTATAACTATAAATTATTTGTTACCATAAGAAATAATAAATATTTTTAGTCCTATTACTACAAACATATGTATAAACTAAAACTACATATAAACAAATCATGGTGACTTATATTAATCAGAACTTATATTTATGTTTTATATGTTTCAGATGCTGTTAGAAGGTCCAAAATAGTTCGTTTTCCCATTTATAAAAAATAGCCATTTGGATCCGTTGCCATGGACGGGATGGGCGTAAGCTTCTTTTCTACCATCTATAATGAAATACCCTACTTGAACCAAGTATACACATGATTTTAATTTTAAATAAGATATTGATTTTAATGTTAATAATCAGTTGTAAAAAATATGTTTATTCCAACTGGTAAAAAAACAAAGTTTGTTAAAGTTCCTTTATTGCAACTAGCGAAAAATCGCTATTGTTAAAAATGTGTTTGTTACAACTTTATATTTATTTCGAAATTATGAAAATTTCAAAAAAAAATTATATTTAAACTTCATATTTATTTTAGAAAATATGAAAGTTATAATTTATTGAATTAATTTGTATTAAAAATTATCAATTATAATTATTGAATTTTAGATACTAAATAATAAATTTTACTTCTTAACTATTAAAAATATATATTAATCATTGAATATTAAAGATTACTTGTTAATCTATATTATTAATTATTATTACCTCTTAATTATTTAGTAATTATTAACTAATCAATAGTAATAATTGAACTTAATTTACTATTAATAATGTTTATTTATTTATTGTTGTTAGTATATTATAGTTAACATTAATTATTCAAAACTTATTTTTGTTTATTAATTACTTATTAAAAACGTAATAGTAGAACATTTTATGAAGAACAAGTATACCAGTCCCTTGCAAATCCCTTGAAAATCTACTGCAAAATAGCTTCAAAAAACACGTGATGATAAACTGTCTCAAATTGCAACGGAATTCAGCGATGAAAAAATGATGACGTTAAACCATTCCAATTTGCTATGGTTTAGCGATGGAAAAATGGTCTTGACGGTAATATTTTAAAACAAGTTAAAGTAAACAATCCTAGAAAATATCCCTTATAGATTCCATGAAAATCCGTCGCTAATTTACGATGGTTTATTCCGTTGCTAAAAATCTGCCGCTATTTGTGGTTTTTCTTGTAGTGATAGTGCTCACTTATATTTCTTTTACTTTGAATTCGTGGAATCAAGCACCACAAAAGAGTGCTAGTTTCCCCTTATTGTTTTCACAGAAATCGTTTTCATATGCAATAGAAAACTTATCAAAAAGATTAGTTATCGTTACATATAACACATCCTTGAAAACTTTAGAAATATTTACTTAATAATCCTTTAACTCTTACCGTTTGAATTATATCACCTTACAATATTCTTCATACCAATATAAAAACATCTAACCATAGTAGGCTTGGTTGTAACCCTCATAACTGCAAGAACTAAATCCATAAAGTCAAGAACAAACAATATGCCCTGTTACAATTCTTATAGTTATCCCAAAATAAGATGAGAATATTCTTAAAATTGACAGACAATTCAGTTAAATTAGCTGACAAATTAACAAAAATAAATTATAGCTTGACCGCACTTGATTGTAGCCAAATATTAACTATACTAGATTCAAATAATTGGTAAATCTCTCAAGGTACGTGATACACATTAATATCAAGTCTTTGGACAGTAATATTAACTGTAAGTGGTACTCTTGTTGTAATGATCAAACATTGACAATAAATTCAAGTCAACTAACAATCTTCCTTTGGGCTGATTAATTATTCACTCGTAAAATCATATAATTGTCATGTATTTATCATCACACATGTGTAAGCGATTCGGCTAAATATTAGTCTTCCTTTTGGCTAGCTAATACTCGCATGAACAACTACACATAAATATCAAACATTTCCATGAACCACCAAATTAAGGGAGTCACTTTGGTGACATATTATTTCAGTTAATTCACTATGAATGTAGGATATTTACAATTGTAAGGAGACACCAAAATTATATTTGAATTTATTTTATATATTTAAAGTGACAAAAAAACACTTTCAAAGTATGTCATAGTTTGATATGGCAACGGAAATCCCAAAATTATAACCACAGCACAAGTTTTAATCACAGTTGTCATAAGATATGTACTTACATTCATGACATTCTCTTAAAAAATATGATGATATGAGACATCATAAATAAATTACATATAACATCAGAATTAAATGCAATAAAAATATGTAATAATGACATATTAAAAAAATGTCGCATTTAATAACATGAATGAACGTAGTAGCTTTTACATATACCTTAATCATAAAATAGTTGTACATAATTTTACTGTGTCACTTTATCTTTAGTGTATAGCTTGAATACTTAATCAGCTGAATACTTGATCAGGATTAGAGACAATGTATTTTAAATAAATACGAAAACTGCTTGCTCTATTGAAGTCACACATAATTATGTGCTGCATAGATTAGCCAAAAAAAATAATCACAAAGTTTCATAATGAAGCAATATGGTACATCACTACTAGTCCAGTAGTGATCATACTTGATCTCCACGTAAGTTACTAAAGTCGCATGTATACTCTGATTCAACATGTTATAATAATTATGATTATGAGGTTATCAAATTATAGCTACATAATTACTTTATATATACATTGCGTTTCACTATGAATCAACAACACTCGAACATAATCAATAAAGTAAAGTGGTACTATTTTCTATAGGGAAATAAAAAACTAATTCCTGAAATAACGTAATCAATGAGATTACCCACCTTATTAGCGAAATAAAAAATTAATTCCTGAAATGAAGTAACTGCTAGTTGGCCATCCAAAATTCAGCAGAATTTTTTGTTGTTGTTGCCAGAGTTCATAAGGAAAAAATATGGCTCAGTTTTGTTAAACAATGAGTTTAAAAGCATGCTAGACCATTCCCAACCCAGGGTTGGGTTGTGAGGCAACCGACCCCAACAGGGGGTCGGTTGCCTTCTTGGAGGTTGCTTTGGCAACCTTAGAGGTTATCAAAGCAACCCCGAATGTTGTCAGGCAACCATATTAACTGGCTAAAAAAAACCGACTAACGTATAATATATATAATAAAAAATGCCTAACAGGATAGCCTGTTGGAACCATTTTTTTTTAAAAAAAAATATATATTTCATTAGCCGACTAAAAGAAAGACGGCTAAGGAAATATCTTAAAATTTAGTGTGGGGGTGGGTTGGGTGTCAACCAATACGGATGGGACACCCAATCCTCCCTCCCATTGGGAATTCCTTACTGTATTCCATTTCATGCAAATAGCTAAAACCAAAAAGGTAAATAGCTTTGCACCCGACTGATAGTCTGATACCCACGTGAATAACTACAATAAAAATAAAATAAAAAATACAACTTTATCTACACCATAATAATATCTTATTCATGGAACGTATTAACATGCTTGGATTCAGAAGGCATTAACGTTTGTTCCAATATATCATCATTGTTATATATATATATATATATATATATATATATATATATATATATATATATATATATATATATATATATATATATATATATATATATATATATACCTTACGAATTATTCAATACGTGAGTCCATGCGGAAATTCAACTTGCTATAGTATTTTGATTTTATGGTCAAAACATCATATCACCACAACATAATCAATTTATATGTATAAATAAATATAAAGTGTGATGTTAAGGGAACATCGTTTTCCTCTTCCTGATACCACGAATAAAAATAACAAGCACAATAAATTTTATGTACTTTCTAATACTATGCGCAATTCACACAATAATCGACAACAGTGAAAAATCAATTTGCATGAAAAATAACTACCGACCAACACCGTTTACCACGGTCATCAATCATCGATATACTGTGGATCCGTGATTGATCGTTGCAGAAAACAGTGTTGATCGGCGGTTGTTCGCCATACAGAAATAAATAAAAATAATGTGTTTGGTAGCCCCTTTAAAAGTTTGGTATTACGAAGAGTGCAGTATACAATTTTGTGGTGATTTTTAGTAAAGGTACTAGAAAGAAGAAAACGAGGTACCCTTAGCAGGACACAATATAAATATACAAAGAGATAAGGCGTCAGCATGCCTTACATGAATAGATCTAAACATATCCATAATGTAAAATATATACCTGATAATAAAATGAACGGCATGTATACAAGTTTGCAATATATATTTGTATTCATTTATGTTATTCTACTGATCTTGTAAATATAGATAACCATCTATTGCAGTAGAACTGAATCCTTATGAGTTTATTAAAAAAAATCACTTTTTTTAAGTACATAGCAAAACGCGATTACATGAACTGATATAATGAAAAACACAAAATGAAGTCACGTAAATCATGCCTTGACCATGCAATAACACACGTGTGTGTGTATATCAACAATGCAACAGAAACATACAACTTTATGCCAAAAGGAAGGAAATCAAAATAGTGGAAAAGCCTAGCAACGCAGCGAAAAAAGCAATCCAAGATTTTAGGAAATCAAGGCCAAGTATTTATAAACACACATTTTTCAGATCTCGGATTAATTTCAAAATATAAATTTAATAATTAAATTCTAAATTTCTCAATCAAATCAATTATGGTTTGTTCTGATACCACTTGTTAGAATTTCAATATACTTTAAAAACAACTACTCATGAAACCCTAGATCCAAATAAGCGACCCATATTGATTTAATTGAGAATAAATCAAAAAATAGATAAATAGATTAGCGAAAGAATACCTGAATCCGTAGTTAATTATTGCAGTACCTGAATTCCATAGCTGATTTTGTTAATGAAAAGATAGATTTGGTTCGGTCTTCCAAATTGGCTCAAACACTAGATTTGAAACTAACTCTCCGTTGAAGAGGTTAAAGAGCTGTCAAGGCTTCTGTAATTTGTGGACTATAACCCCTTATTTATAAAGCTGACATTTTGTAATTTGGCCCTTCAACAAATTAAAACGCTCTGGTATCTACGCATTAGGCCCATAATAATATAAGCTTTAAGACTCTCAACTCTAATTTATAATTAGATCACTTCGTTAGGCTTTACATTGAAATAGCGCAATACATTTTATTTTACATATGTGACCCATGTAACATCCTGTAAATTTCAACCATTTAAGTTATTAAATAAATTTAATTATTGAATTTAAAGTGGTTTTAAAATAAATTTTATGATGTTATTTATGAATGATTTCAAATTTATCTCTAATAAACAACAACTTTTAATAAGATGAATGGTAATTTATAATAATGAAAATTATTATATATATATATTTGTGAAAATTAACTTTGAACTATTGATAAGTAGCTAAATCATTGTTTTGCCTAAAAATTTGAATATAAGAGTTTTACCCTAATTGATAACAAATTAATTAATATTTCCAATTTAAATTATATAGGAGAGATTGTATGAAATGGAGTGTCAATGACATATAACGCATGTTGACATTAATAATAAAATAATCATGCACATAATTTCTCTCCTCATTCACATTTCATGCAAGTTTATCTTCTTTCCCCTTCTTTTTCTACTTTACCCAAATTCACTACCTCCTTTCTCTCCACTTTATTTCTTCATTAACAGTACATTCATTTCTTTCCTCCACTTTATTAATTTCTTTCCATACATTCTATTTTCATGTATCTTATCACTCTCGTTCCTTAAATCTTCATTCCTTTAATTCTCATTTTCCCTTTTTGTTTCCCATCATTATTTTCTCCAAAATCAAACCAATTCCACGTATATATATATATATATATATATTGTTAAGGAGGGTTCAATTTTTTTTATTTTTTCAAAAATTGTTAAGGGGAGTACCAATGAGGAAAGTATCCCCTTAACAAATAAAAGACAATTTTACCTTATTACCCATTTAGCCCCTTAACAAATAAATGTAATTTTACCTTAACAAATATTGCAAGGGCCATAGTATTTTTTTTTCAATTCGCATATATCGATTTTTTTTTAAATCGTAAAGGATAAGCGTTTCGGGAGGAATATGATCAAACTATTTTTTTATCGACATAAATATGTCGAATTTTATAATTACAAAGGAAATGCACCAAAATGATTATTAATTTTCGACATATCACTGTCGAATACATATATAATCGATTACGTGCTGCATTCGGGCTTATTTTACTTCAGTTTCCCTTGTCGAATAAGTTTCTATTAATCTAATTTGAAGGGGCAATCCGGGAATATCGAGTAGTATGAAATAATATGTTTGTGTAGCCCCTTAACAAATTTTCAAAGAGTGGAGTGTTTTTAAAAAATGACCTTCCCTTAACAATAGTTGGAGTGTCAATAACAACACCGATATGTATTTCCTTTGTCTTTTATATCATGTTATTTGTATTCAGAAACAAAAAAATAAAATACCGTAAAACTTTTAACATTATCTATGTAAAACTTTAACGCATGATATTTAATATTGTTTGTTTTGAAATTTGAAAAGTCACAAAATTTCGAACAACTAGCGTCAAATAATTAATCTTGCGTTTATTTCTTTCCATTTATTCTCTTCCTCTTTGTGGTTTACTTTTGAAATTTAAATGAGAAATAAATATGTCACCTCAGCCTTAGTCATCCAATTTGTTTCCATTATAACGTAAGAATATGAAGAGACACCAGTGAGAAATAAATCACTTATCTTTCTCAATCTCCTTCCTCATTCTTTTTTCTTCTTTGCAATTGTCTTCTATAAATTTTAGATCTTCATCCTCCTCTCCATATAAGAAAAAAACTAAACCTAAATTCCTTTCTACCTTCATCAGCCTCCTCTTTCCAAAAAGTTCGCGGTATCCTCTTTTTCTAAAAAAAATTGGTCGCCCTCCTTCTTAAAAGGAAAAAGCAAGGATTTTCAATTTCAATTTCGTTGCATAGGATTAGTCGTTGTTCATATTTGTTTCTTGTCTTCATCTATCCACGCAAGATGAGTTTACTCACGATTTACTCTATGTAAGTTTTTCAACATCAATGAAAATTGAAATATAATAGGGTATGGTTTGTTTGTTGTTAATTTCATACTTTTTGGTTGCCTTTTGTTGTTGTCTCTTCGCTGCCCAATTTCATGCTATCGTTGTGTCTTTGCCACAATGTTAATGCTGATGCTAATACTGTTGTCTTGATGTATCTCTCATACCCTATTGAAGTACACATGTTCCTATACCCACCTTTCCTTGTGGTATAAAGATGAAATATGTTAGTATGCACGCTTGCTTTGTTTTATTAAAACATGCCATGCCTTGCTGCGTTGCTTTGATTTCTAGTTAAATATTTTGATGACCATGATTTCTTGATTGTTTGGACACATATTCGAATATTTAGAAACTGCTTATGCAAGTTTGGGTTAACTATTATATTTTAGTGTTTTATTAAAGTTGATTTACTTGATTAAAGTTAATCCTAACTCGAGTGTTTTGTGTTTTGCATGAAACGCTCGGGTCAGACCGAGTGTTGCTGATATTTCTATCAAAGTTAGAGACTCGTGAAGATGCGCGCACACTTATTTGACAAAATATGTAAAATTCTATATAATTTATTTTATTTAATTAAAATTTTATGTATTTCCGCTGTGTAAAAATATTGTATAACTCTGGTATTTTTGTAAAAATTATTCCGCTGTAAGAAATTGTATTCTGTGTCTAATTCTATTTAAACCCGTAAGCTAAATAACACTCTGTTATTTCAAGCGGTTTGAGTTGGTTTAATTACCAACTTGAAGCGGATGAAAAAGGCAGGTCGTCACAGTTGGTATCAAAGCTTTGGTTTATACAAAGCTTAGCTTATGGAGTTTAATAAGAATCTATCACCAGAAATTATACTAGAAAGAGCGTAATTTGAAATATAAATTCTTATGAAACTAATATTTTGAAGAGTAATGCAGCGAGAGCGTTGTGTTATTTTGAAATTAATAAAATTTGAAATTAAATTGTTTTGAAATTGATAAATTATTTTGAAAACATAAATTATTTCTATGAAATATGTCGTTTTGTCTTACATATTTGGAAATCAAGAGTGTTTCAAATGATTTGAAACTTATTTTCATAAGAACCTAACTTTTTTTTCAATTTGAAACAGTTTTATAAAGCATTCGATTTAGAAATTGAAAAGCTTGAATTTGTACAATACTTGATTGAAAATTTGATAGAAATCATATTTCTGATTTTCTAATTATTGAATGAAAATTTATTTTCCAATTATTTGGAATATGATAAATAGTTTTTAGAGTGTTTTGTAAACAACGAGAAATTTCAACGACTTAAATCTTGATATTTTAAAGGATTTGAAAAAAATTACAATGATACTATAATTTGAAAGTATTTATAATTATTGTGTGAAATGATTTATAACTTCGGGATATGAACTGATTTGATATGTTACCATGACACCAGTAATCTATGACTAAAGACAGGTATGATGTGGGTGTAAGCCCTAGATGATGGTCTTCTCGAAGTGGAGACATCATTTATTGATATTGATATGTATATGAGTAAGTCGTTCCCGGTGGCCTTGTCATTGTGGGGAAACTCTCGATCTGGTGAAGTGTATATTGATATGCTTGTGAAATATTTGAGACCTTTTCGAAAATGATTTTGTTTTGAAATCTTGAAGTGAAGTATGGTTCAATATAAAAGAAATATATAGTATTTCAATGGTTCTATAATGAAACCGGGATTTTAAGTCGAAGAAATTATTTTATCCTCTAACTTTTAGTTTTATTAAGAAATAATTTTGATAAATTAAGTTTTATGAAATTTTGAAATTTAAAAGCTTGTTTTTATTTTGTTTAAACTAAATTTTGTATTACTATGTATTTTGTTGTATACATAGGAATATTTTTAACAACCTCTACTTTTCGAAGGCGAAAAGTTCTGAGTGGGGAAGATTGTAACATCCTGTATATTTCAACCATTTAAGTTCTTGAATAAATTTAATTATTGAATTTAAAGTGGTTTTAAAATAAATTTTGATGTTATTTATGAATGATTTCAAATTTATTTCTAATAAACAACAATTTATAATAAGATGAATGGTAATTTATAATTACGAAAATTATTAACAAAATTTATATATATTTGTGATAATTAACTTTGAACTATTTATAAGTAATCAAATCATTGTTTTGTTTAGAATCTTGAATATAAGAGTTTTACCCTAATTGATAATAGATTAATTAATATTTCCAATTTAAATTATATAGGAGAGACTGTAATGAAATGGAGTGTCCATGATATATAACGTATGTTGACATTAATAATCAAATAAATCATGCACATAATTTCTCTGTTCTTTCACATTTCATGCAAGTTTATCTTCTTTCCCTTTCTTTTTCTACTTTCCCCAAATTCACTGCCTCCTTTCTCTCCACTTTATTTCTTCATTAATAGTGCATTCATTTCTTTCCTCCACATTATTAATTTCTTTCCGTACATTCTATTTTCATGTATCTTATTCCGTATTCTCATTCCATAAATCTCCATCCTTTTAATTCTCCTTTACCTTTTTGTTTCTCATCACTATTCTTTCCAAAATCAAACCAATTCCACGTGTGTGTGTGTGTGTCTATATATATATATATATATATATATATATATATATGTGTGTGTGTGTGTGTGTGTGTGTGTATATGTGTATTTCCCTTGCCTTTTATACCATGTTGTTTGTATTCAGAAACAAAAAAATACTGTAAAACATTTAACATTATCTATGTAAAACTTTTAACGCATGATATTTAATATTATTTGTTTCAAAATTTGAAAAGTCACAAAGTTTCGAACAATTAGCATCAAACAATTAATCTTGCGTTCATTTCTTTCCGTTTATTCTCTTTTTCTTTGTGGTTTACTTTTGAAATTTAAATGAGAAATAAATGTCACCTCAGCCTTAGTCAGCCAATTTATTTCCATTATAACGTACAACATATAAAGAGACACGGTGAGAAATAAATCACGTATCTTTCTCAATTTACTTCCTCATTCTTTTTTCTTCTCTGCAATTGTCTTCTTTAAATTTTAGATCTTCTTTCTCCTTTCTACATAAAAAAAAACTAAACCTAAATTCTTTTCTACTTTCATCAGCCAGCCTTCTATTTCCAAAAATTCGCGGTATACCCTTTTTCTATAAAAAAAAAATTGTCAGCCCTCCTTCGTAAAGGGAAAAAAAGTTTTTCAATTTCAAATTCGTTGCATAGGATTGGTCATTCTCCGTATTTATTTCTTGTTTTCATCATATCCACGCAAGGTGAGTTTACTCACGATTTACTTTATGCAAGTTTTTCAACATCAATGAAAATTAAAATATAATAGTTGATGCTTTATTTGTGGTTAATGCCATGCTTTTTGGTTGCCTTTTGTTGTTGTCTCTTCGCTGCCCAATTTTATGTTATTATTGTGTCTATGTCACCATGTTAATGCTGATGTTAATAATGTTGTCTTCATGTATCACTCATACTCTGTTGAAGTACACATGTTAATATACCCACCTTGCCTTGTTGTATGAACCTGAAATACGTTAGTATGCACGCTTGCTTTGTTTTATTAAAACATGTCATGCCTTGCTACGTTGCTTTGATTTCCAGTTAAAAGTTTTGATGACCATGGTTTCTTGATAGTTTGGACGCATATTCGAATATTTAGAAACTGCTTATACAAGTTTGGATTAACTGTTATATTTTAGTGTTTTATTAACGTTTGTTTACTTGAATAAAGTTAATCCCAACTCGTGTGTTTTGAGTTTTTCATGGAATGCTCAGGTCAGCCTGAGTGTTGTAGATTTACAGTTTTCAGCTATCGAAGTTAGTGACTCATGAAGATGCGTGTGCATTTATTTGAAAAAAAATCTGTAAAATTCTATGTAATTTATAATTAAATTTTTATGTATTTCTGCTGTGTAAAAATATTGTATAACTCTGATATTTTTATAAAAATTATTCCGCTACAAGAAATTGTATTCTATGTTTGATTCTGTTTAAACATATAAGCTAAATAACAATCTATCGTTTCGAGCGGTTTGAATTGGTTTAATTACCGACTTGAAGCGGTCGAAAAAGGCAGGTCGTTACAACCCAATTGTCGAAATATTCCAACATTGTAATTGTAGCATAGAACTTGTTTCTACCTGTTTTGTAATATAAAACTATTTTTTATTCTTTGAAATTACGATATGCTACATGCAATAATATTTTTGGGGAGGGAGTTCTGATTTGATAACTTAGGAATGTATTTAATATGAATATACATCGAAATAAAATGGAAAAATTTAGGTTTAATTATTTAAAATATAGAAAAATGATAATTTTGCTTTGAAATTTGTATATGTTGTTTAATAGGTAAAATTTGATTTTTGAGTATTCCTTGAGGTATTCCCTATGTAGTTATAGTTACTATAAAATATCTTGTTTAGAGGGTTTTAATTTACAATAAAGTAGTTAATGACATGATTAATAGACAAGCTTCCGAGATAGCTATAGTTTTCAAGGGATGATAACATAAATTTCAATTTGCGATAGCACAATCTTATGAGATAGTTTATTTTTCTAACACTCGATAGCATTGAACTTTAAAATAGGCAATGTTTTCCTAGAATAAAAGTTTGGTTTTGTTACATAATTTTACTGACTTTTCAGAGAAAGAAATGATGTTTATGCATATTTTTAAACAGTTTTATAAGTGAAAAACTACTTATGGTATAAGTAAGTTTGTGTATAAAATAACTTCAATATGAATATATATTTTTATGAATGATGATGTGTTATATGTTCTATTTTGTATCTTGATCAGCTATGATTGCATACACACCAAATTTGTTGTTACACTCAATTACGTTATATGTTATCTCTTAACATTTATTACCTTATGGGTTTGTAAGCAATGACCAACTATAGTTATTTCAAATTTTAATGGTGGGTTTCGTGAGAGTTAAAATATCGAGTGGCCAGAAGTGCATCCACGATATCAAACAGATCAAACTTTGCTAGGTTACCTTTGAATTGATCAAACTACACAATTAAGAGATATTTTAAATCCATGTTTTAGATGGAGATTAGGGTAGGGTCTCATATATGTATGTATACATACATATGTAATATGTATGTATACATACACACATACATACATATGTATACATCCTCCAACAGTTAAGCACCCAGTTGGTTAATTCCACGATTCTAATGTATAGGTCTTTGTGGAGAAGAAGTGGAAAATTTGGGAATTATGCATAGAAGGGAACTCATAATACATGCGCTCACCATTTACGAGATAGAGCAATTATGAGAATGCATAACCCTTTGACCCAATTGAATAAAAAAATGTTTATTTTGAACATTTATGAGTAAGATATTATGATTATGTTGTAATAATATTTTTGGTTGTAAGAGATGCCATGATTAACATATTATTCGACAGGATAGTAGTGAGAAGAAACTTATTTCGCCCCATTGAATTGTTTAACGAAGTATTTATTTTGCTTTGAGATGTAATAATGTTAAGCAAGCAAGATTTTTTGCATGGCTTAAAATATTTGATTTTCCTAGAAACCCTTAGGCACTTAATTGAAGCTAGGAAGACCAACAATAGGGCGTTTTAAGTTTAGACGAATAAGATTCCAAAAATGTATAGGAGTTAAGCTACTATTTAGGAGTATTATTTCCATTATGTGGCTTAACTGCATTGATTTTATTGTTAAATGTAATGAGGGGTACTGTAACTGTTTAGCAGTTAAGATTGGTCATCTAAGAGGACATCTTCACTAGTCTCTCTCAAAATTATATTTTTATTTATTATTAGGTAATTTTTATTTTAATCCACGGTTTTAATAAGTTAATCCACCATTTTACTTTAATAAGTTAATCCACAACTATTTTTTAAGTTAATCCACAAGTGGATTAACTTAAAGATTTCACCTTATCATATAGCTTACAATCAATTTTGTGCTTCTTGTTTTATCGTGACTACAAAACGTCTCATTTGGACAATCGAAAGCAGCAAACATATACAAAAGAAGAAAACCAGAAAATTGCAAATCAAATAGAAGTCGATGAATGGTCTGAAATAATTACCCGTCAGCCTGGATATCTACAAAAAGTTGCATTACCAAGCTCTCGTTTTGTTTCTCATATATAATCACAAAGACATCAGAAACGCATAACTAACTTACTAACCATTCTAATGTTTTCATCTCCCCGGCCAAGCACTCGTCGACTTCTCTTATTTCATCACCGCCTGTATCTTAGTCCTACCCCTTTATCTTCTCCACTAATTTCTGGAACTTCCTAGTTTTATAGTTCGACCCAATCCTTCTTAGAACAAAAACAAAAAGAGCACAAACAAGAGGAAGCAAAACTTACTAGATTTTACCACTCTTAATTTTTAGCAGATAGAAAATCCATTCGAGATATTTTGGGGGATTATTCTTCTACTTTTCTTTCCGTAACTTTTGTTAGAAATTACTCATGGAAGGTTGCAAAGGTTAAAAAAACTGAATTTGATGACACTAGGTATGTGATTTTTAATTTTGCTTTTGCGATTTATATGTTTGGGATGCTGATGCACACAAGAAATATTATGTTTGTTCAGAACTTTAGTTAGCTATATGTTTACATGAAAAATCTGTCATACCTGTTCATTTTAGCTTAAACCAATTACTCCACTTAAACTTGGATTTAGATGGTAGGATTTCAGAAACAAGAATACGACGCAAAACGCAGAGAAGAAGACTGAAAAGAGAAAAATAAGTGCGTTTTTTCTTAGGTGGATACACTGATTAAAATTAAAAATTTGGTAAAAGTCAACGGTTCTATAAAATAGGGTGGATTAACTTACTAAAATTGTGGATTAGAATAAAAATTACCTTATTATTATTTATCAGAACAATGAAAGCATGAGATTTCGTGATGGAATGTAACTAAATGCGAGGAATCTGCAAATTAATGAATGGACTTTTTTTAAAAAAAAAATTGCGTATTATAAAGATATAGGATCAGTAGTATCCTAGGATGGGTCTAAAGAGTGTTTTTATTAAAAACCAATTTAGTTTTGAAAATTTATAACTTATTATACGTATTTGAGTGTTATATTTTAATTTATTTTGGACTATTGAGTATTAGTAGATTTTGTATATACGCTTGGCCAATGTGTACATGGAGTCTCGGGTATATTAGGTAGATATAGAATCACACTCTAGTAGTCGGGGATGATTCTGATGATTGTAGCTACATCACCAGTATTTATGTTCAAATGCGAAAGTGGGATATCTATATATTTCCAATTGACTGGTGTGAGAACCAAAACTTAGATATTGTTGTGACTTGGCATCAACAATATAATTTTTGAGTATATATATAGAAGTTATGTGTTTGGAAATTTAATCAACAAATTGATTGCTGGTTGTGTTGTTTGATTATTAGTTTAACTAATAAAATATTGGAATAATAAAACCAATATGAGAATGAATGATAAATTTAGCCATAATGAAAGTTGAGTTGATGAGTAAAAAAACTTTCAGCTCCGTTCCTTTTCGAGGACGAAAAGATTTTTAAGTGGGGGAGATTGTAACAACCTGGAAAATTAGAACCAATTTAAAAGAAGAATTTTGGTAAAAATAAGTTAAGCTTAATTATATATTAAGGAGAATATGTTGAACATAGTAATTTAACATCAAGGATAGTATATTTTTGAGAAACACGATAACTTATGTTAATTGACATTAAAGAAGACATGCTAATTTGAATTAGACATTCGTGTTAATTGACATTAATATGGGAAACACGTTCATTCTATGTTAACTTGGAAAGTACGTTAATTTGATGTTATTGTTGAAAAACAAATTAATTGTATTTAATATGACTTAAGTAAGCTTATTAGAAAAACGTACTAATCATGACATTAAGTATAAATGGCATGATAAGAACACCAAATTGATATTGGAATATCTTGTAGATTTGAACCCTTAATATGAACGTTTGGCAAAAGAAAACGTTTTACTCTATATTTGAATTTAAGGGAAAGGAAGAGAATAATAAGAAAGAAATTTTCTTTTTTGTTGACAGTATAAAAATTGAAGTTTATAAATAAAGACTAATTTTGTATTGCAAATAATGTGCAGGTTCTAAATGAAATAAATTTTGGCAATATATATATATATATATATATCTTTGGCCATTGTCATTAATTATTTCCTTATCTATTCAAAATGTGATGTGCAGGAATTTGAAACGGTTCAGACCTTCATAAATTTATTTTTAAATGTGAATAGCTGCATTTATTTCAGTGTCCTTTCTTCCTTGTTTCATTAATACTACACCATTCATCTCCTTCCAAATTGACATATTCTTCTTATTTATCCTCTCATAAATATTGCATTGTATTTCCTTCTTTTCTTTTCTTTTCCTTTTCACTTATATCTCATGTAATTTTTCATTAATTTTAAAATAATTTTTTTCCAGATTAATTCTTTTCAAAGAAAAATAATTATAATTTTGGTTACCTTTTAGAAGGCATTTATTTTTATTCTATACACATATTATTGCCTTAGAATTACAAATGTTGCAAGCTATTAATTTCCATTAAATGACTCTATATAAAATTAATAACATATATGGAAATTAATAGTACTTTTCTTTTTAACATTCTGCGAATGAAAATTCAATATTTAGACAAACAAAACGGAATCAAATATACATTTCTATCTTAATTACAAAGGTTGCATTTTTTCATGAATTCTCCTTGTTTCCTTATGTTAATCAATCTCGATAATAAACCTATCATGAATGAAAACGATTTTTAATTAATAGACAAAATAATAGGTTAATCAATGAAAGACTTATGTATACAAATTCTCTTTTCAAACGAATAAATTAGAGGGAACCAAAATAAGTAATAAATCATTTGTATGATTTAATGCCCATAAAATCATTTAAAGCAAATCAAATATTTATAAGTTTGTTTTTATTCTATTGCACATTTGCTAGGAAATCTAAACTTATAGATTAAGTTGACATAATGAATAGGTTATTGTCATTTTCTTTTTCTTGAACACATCAAAAATGATTCGTATGAATTCCTTTGAATGTCCATCCATTTGATATATAAATTTCATATTTGGAAAATCGATAAATGAATACAGCTGTTAAATTAGTATCATATTTTTCCTAATAGTATATAAATGCTATTGTAACTCCTACAACATACAAGGACTAAAAATTAAAGAAAATAATAACATAAAGGTTATTATTTAATAAGTTAAAAATAGACAAGGGCTTAAACAAAAAAAATTCTAATCTCTATATAATATCTCTAATCCACCCCTAACCCTGGCATTCTACAAATCCTAATCCTCTTTTTCTCTTTTTCCATGGCGGCTCTCCTCTTCTCCTTCGTTCTCTTTTCTTTTCTTCCTCCTCTTCTCCTTCCTTCTCTTTCTTTCCCTGCTCCTCTTCTCCATCCTTCTTTTTTCCCCTCCTCTCTCCTCCTCCTTCTACAACCTCGAATTTACCCAAAACCCACCGCCGACGCGGCCTTCTCCCCCCTAAAACCTCCAACCACCCGATCGTCACCTAGTTCATCGGTTTGCGTGAAATCGGAGATTGAAGTTTTGAACGTATTCTGAAAACTAACGGTATATTAAAATAAATTGAATTGCCACACTTTAATCTGTTACAAATTGTTGATTTAATTATAAAAGTGATATTCTATTCATACGGATGTCAAATTGAACAATTTCAGAAACGTTGGAACCGTGATATCGAACACGACTTTCTAGAACTGATAGAGACTGATTCTGAGTCTCTCTGAATTTTAGATCTACGTAAAAGCAAGGTGAGAACTCTGATTTTTTATTTAAATTTAATTTTTAATTATTTTCTCACCTTTAAATTCTGTATATGAATGATATGATTCAGTTCTGCGATGAAAATTTATTATGTATTTCAGATCCAATTTTCTAGATCTGATTTTGCGTTGAAAATTTACTCTTTATTTCAGATCCAATGTTCTAGATTTGATTTTTTTTGCATTGTAATTTATTCTTTATTCCAGATCCTTTATTTTAGGTCTGATGACGCGTTAAAAATCTCATCTTTATTTGAGATTCATGTTATTTGTTTATTCGCGTGTTAAAATCTCATCTTTCTTAAGAACTATATTGTAAGATGAATTCTTATGTATGTATGTATGTGATGTGATGTGGTGATGAAATTTGTAATATTGCGATACATTAAAATAATATTGTTTTTTATTTTATTTTATTTATGTAATTATGATTACACTGCCATATACAAGTTGCCTGACATGTATATGTGATTGGGCTGATTATTTTCACACATCGCCCAAGTGCACAAATAATATATTATTTTGTCATATGTTGGTTGAAACCCCACACGGGTCTTGGGATGAAATTCTGATCACACATCTCCCTTGTGATAAGCTGTAATGTGCACTTTGGTTGTTTTTGGATGTGTAATGAATTTTTATCATTATTATGAAATGTATGCGATGTATGGAATCCATATAATTAAAATTATATGGTAATTGGTTGGGTCTCATTCCAATTTAGAATAAATGAATGTTTTTCAAATAATTTTCAGTTATAAACCAAATTTTGGTTTTTGATGATATTTAAAGTGAATGAAGCCGAATTGGGTAGATTTGCGACATTTTAACGCAAACGGATATTGCAATCAATTTTATTTATTTTTAATAAATATAAATTGGTCATAATTGGTTTACAATAAAAAAAAATTCATCTTTTTATTGTTATTTTAGAACCCAAAGTGATTTACATTAAAAATTCTATCTTTTTAATGTCATTCAGAAATACAAAATTTTTTACATTAAAAATTTCATTCTTTTAATGTCAGAAAATGTTTTACATTAAAAATTCATTCTTTTTAATGTTATGTAAGAACAGGAAATGTTTTACATTAAAAATTCATTCTTTTTGATGTCAGAATATGGTTTGCATTAAAAAATCATCTTTTTAATGTCATTTAGGAATATGAAAATGATTTATATTAAAAATTCATATTTTTAATATCATAGGATTTTATAAAATATTTTATAAATGAAAATCGATGATTATATATATTTATTATAATGGTTTGAATAGAACGTTTCGCACAGCGACCGTTCGCGAATTTCGACCATTGACTTTAAAAGGACGTAACGGAAGATTCGACCGTCAGATTCTTCTAAAATCGGAACTTATGGGTTCGTATCGAAAAGAGCTTTCAAATGAGTATTTAAGTTTTGAAATCCTTTGGTTAGATTTTGAGAAATGTTAAATTCAATTTTGAATAAAAACAGCGCTAGTGCCGTTAAACGACCTGAAACGTCGTTTAGCTGAAAAGGCCTATTTTTAAATAAAAATAGGAAAAATTGTGAAAAATCATAATAAATGATTTAAAGAGGTTTTTAATGAAAAATTCCAAATTTATAAAGATAAAAGATATTTTTATCAGAATTGGTGATTTATTTATTTTTATAAATAAATAAAAGGAATTTAAAATGGTTTTAATATAACCAAGATTTCCAGTAAATATATTGGAATGGATTTGAATGGAAATTATCTACGGATTATTTCAATATTGGATTTCGTGATTATACAGATATTATTTTGGAAATTTGGAAGATATTTCATATCGTTATTTCTGATATGATATTCGTTAGTTTTAGAATTTGATATTGAATATAAGTCGATATAATCCTATTCAATACCTTATATTAAATATCAAATTCGATTTTGGGTTTGTCGTGAATGGTTTCTTAAATAACACCGTTCTTAAAACTATTTGAGTAAAGAATAAATCTTTTAATTAAGATTTAAATGAGATTTCCAATTATTAAACATAATTTAAATTAAAAGGAAACTGATTGTGGGTTGATTGTGCACAATGTTTTAAAAGACATTGGTTCTTGAAATCCAAATCAATAGCGAAATTATGATTTTTCATTCATTAATCTTTTAACTAAAGATTTAATGGAATTTTCTAAAGCGAAGTTTTCAATTTAATACATTAAATTGAAATTTAAGGAAATAGGATTTTTGGGTTCATCGTGAACTATGTTTTTAAGTGACATTTGTTCTTTAACCCAGTTAAGATAAGATAAATTCCTTAAAATTAAAAAAAAAATCATTAAATAATGATTTTTGGAAGATTAAAACCAAATAGTGATTTAATGAATCTTTAATTAGAATTAAAGTAGGAATGAAGTAATTGAATTTACTAAATTCAATAAGTGACCGTGAATGGAGTACCACCAGTTTTGCTCTATGCGTTAGTTAAATCTTTAATTAGATTTAAACAATAAAACGGTAATTAAATTTACCGAAACACATTGGGTGTTAGATATGGAGTACCACCAGTTTTACTCCATGGGATACATAGGTTGGGACAGGGATAATATAATAAATGATTACTTCGGTAAGGCGTTAATCCCGACTAGTTGATTGAACCTTAATTTGGTTTAAGTTAAATCAAAGAATATTCTTGATTGGAATGAGGTGTTGGTTGTATTTTCATAGCACATGATTTTAAAATGCGCGAAGTATTCAGAATGACCGGGTTCAACCCATTCTGAATTATTCATACGACGATTGAAGATCGGCGATGAAGACGATGGTTGAAGACCGAGGGATTTTCATATTCGTATGGATAATTTCCAATATCTTGATTGGACCGTACACCCAAGATGAGAGAATATCAGTGATCATCCATACCTATATGGAGATCTACCGAATATGGTTTCGTTCAGACCCAGAACGGACTTACAAATGGATTGTGTGTATGACATTGTATTCCTTTATATTGTATTCGTTGATCTCTATTTAATATATAGCTGTTTGGTGGCGGAGAATTTATTCTCTTGCTTAACACCCTGTTATATATCAATAGATGATCAATGATATGGTATGGTCTGATAATGTGGCATGCTAAGATGCATATGATCAAGGCTTTTGTTGAAAAGAAGAGCCTTGTGGATGAAGACCAAAGCATAGCTTTTATATAGCGCCACTTTGGATACAACGTGACTTCGCGAGCCTCACACACCACAGTATGATGGTGAACGATTTGTTTGATAATGTTCGGTTTGACCAATATACTTTATACGGATTTGGGGTCGGCCGATGGGACTAGGGTGGTCGCTCCACTCTAGAAGTGGGATAGGTCATTTATCTCATGAGGATAGTTCAGATTGCTGCATATCCATAGTGCGTAGTATATGTATTACGGTGTTTTCTCTTGCCGAGACGTAAGCCGTGGAGATACATGACGCGATTGATCTTTCGAATCAGCAGCCATCATGCTGGAAATCCAATTTTCTAATACGAGCTTACGGTTTTAGTAGTATACTTGTATGGTGATATAATATATTATGCCGCTTACATAATATATTGTGCCACTTAAGATTGATACATTTATATTCGAAATTTATTTCTACACTGTGCACTTATAGTATGTAAGATGAATTTCGCGTATTAAGCATTTCTGACCCTTATAAGGTAAAACTCTATCCTTCGGCATACGTGCAAGGGATTGAGACTTATAATGGTTTCATTTTTCTAAAAAGCATTGCGTTGTTTATGCACTGGTATTCTTGGGAGGAAACCCGTTCCGCGATAGCGGCGTGGTCCCTTGATTTACCCAACTTTAAAATAAAGTTAATAACTGTTTTGAGTTCTCATACCAGTCCCATGACTGACCTGGAGTTTATTGTCCTTTACCTAAACTCTGGGTGCCCTTATATTCCACACGAGCAGCTTGTAGTTTTGATCTTTGTAGATTCTTACTTTCATCAGGATTCTGGGTTGAAGCTTAAAACTGTGTCCAGAGCATTTATAGTTTTCCACTACGCATTTATATTATATTTTCCGTTGCTTTGTAAAATTATTAAATCTCTGATTTTGTATTTCCAAGATGTAACTTTTATTCATGTACTCTTATTCTTGTACTCTGATGTAATTGTTGTAAAAGCAATAAAATGTTCTTTTATTTGTATTCTGATTTGTCGTGTTCTCATAACAATCCGGACTTTTCCGAAAGGACGAGTTTGGGTCGTGGGGAGTATTTTTAGAATTTCTTTTTAATAATGACAAAGGAGGAGAAATTATAAAATAAGGATTAGTTTAAGGAATGTATGAAGGATGCATGATGACAATGGGAGTATTAGAAGGATTAGAATCAACAAGTATGAACAGGTATGAATATTTGATAAATCAAGATTGTCATCATAAAAAAGGGGGAGATTATTGGAGAATGGAGTTTTGATGACAACAACCTTACTTCAATATTAATTGATAATAAAATATATACTAACATCTCTATCTAGAATATGTACACACACACACACACACACACACACACACACACACATATATATATATATATATGCAGGACTTGTATATAGGAATTAATACTAAAGACTGTACAGTTTAAGAACTTTTAGAGATTCAAAATTCAGAGAAGATTCAAGACTCATGAGTAATCAAGATTTCAAGAGTTCAAGATAAGTATAGTAATAGAGTTTAGTTTATGTAAGACTTTGAATAACACTCTACGTTCAAATTCAAATACAAATTCAATTTCTGATTTCAAATTCTATTCTAATTAAGTTTTTCTATTTTACTTTTGATTTTAAACTCAAAGTTTTAAAGTGTATAAGTTTATTTATATAGTTACATACTTTTATATACTTTCTATTTATATAGTTCTAAACCTTATAATTTTATAAATATAATTATATAGTTTATATTTAATTTTCTACTTTATACTACTTATTTATATCACTATGTTTTAATTCAAGAATTTCCATATATATATATATTAAAACACTTGAAAAATGTTCAAATTTTAAATTGTTAAGGACATATGTCGATATACATATGTTGATATGTCGACATATAACTGTCACGTTTTTAATTTTGAAAGGAAGTGTCTTTCACTATTTGTAACATTCTAGAAGCATTGCAACCTTTCAAATCTTATAAAAAGGGGTTGATTTCAAAAAAAAATTCATTCTTCTTCTCTATCTTCATCTCCTTTAATTACACCATTAATATTTAATATTTTTATGATTTCTACACTTATACTCTGCCGATTTCAAGTCTAATTATATAAAACTTCTTCTCTTCTCACTCCCTACTCATTACTCTCTGAATCAAAGTGCTATCGAAGAGTTATAGGGCTGTTGTAATCATTTAGGATAGTTTTGGGGTAGTTTTGGAAATGGTGTTAACCTTGTAGCCGTGGAAATCAAGGGGGATGAAACGACCCGAAAATCGCCCTTGCAGGAAATCGCCAGATACGCTTACTTTGGGCTACAACACATCAGAACAACAACAGCAGACTTTTATAAACATCATAATAATGTTACATCAGAGTACAGAATATCAGAGTACATCGAATAAAATTACAGCGGAAGATAAATTACAATATTTTAATACATTGCAGCGGAAGTAAAATAACTAAGGCAGCGGAAGACAACTATGCTCTGGACACAGCTTTAGGCTTCAATCCAGAATCCTGCTCGAGATAAGAACCTGTAGACAAACTACTCGACTGCCCGTGTGGAAGGAGGGCACCCTAGTTTGTAAAGGTGGAAATAAACAACGGGTCAGTCATGGGACTAGTGTGAGAATTCTTAACTAATTTCACCTATAACAATAAGACAAATCCAAGGACCACGCCGCTAACGCGGAACGGGTTTACTCCAATGGATTGTCGTGCATAAAGTAAATCGTTAAACAACGCAATGCTTTTTGGAAAAATGAAACCATCATACGACTCAAGTCCCATCACACAATGCAACGCAAACCAGAGGATAGAGTTTTACCTTATAATGGTCAAAAATGCTTGATACGATTAAAACGAATTTGATATTATTATTAGTGTATTTATGTTTCAAAAACATTTCAAAGTAAATGTATCAATCCTAGGAAGCATAGCTACCATATACTATGCCTCCATACTAGTAATACAATCAAAACCGCATGAGGTCGTATTGGAAATTGGGTTTCCATCATGAGTCAAGGCTAGGGAGGAGCTCCTTACCGATTCGAGACACTCTAGCTAATGTCTCAGGATTCCCCGCAGTTAATCCTTGGATCCTGCAGGGCCGGTCCACACATACAGCTTCGTGGATTGGCAATTCCTGCACACGTTTCCCGATCCTATAGGACCTTTAACCGAGGCGCGCCACATTCCATCATCCACATAAGCAAATATCATCCAGTTTAAGCACCGACACCACTTCTAGCTAGAAAGAAACGTGCTGCTCTCCCTGCGTTCCCTTCTCCCGTTTTAGACTCTACCGGGTTGTGAGGCTCGCGAAGTAACGTTATAACCACAAGGCCTGCTTTTCAACAAAAGCCTTGATCATCTTCATCTTAGCGTGCCACGTTGACAATTCACGCCATGCGATTGATACCTATTAATACACAACCTCTAAGGGTGTTGAGCAAGAGAATAAATTCTCCGCCACCAACGGTTGTATATTAATAGAAATCAATTTACATAGAACAAAATTCAACGTAAGACACACATTCCATTTATAAGCTTATGTTCTAGGTCTGAGCGAAAGCCAAATCCGTACAAATCAACACTACATCTGGCCAATTTCCACTTCAACCCCTTCGTGGGAGCAAGTCAGTCCAGGGTCTCAGTAGTCGTCGCCCATCCGATGTGAAGATCGCTGGTCTTCAACACCATCTTCATTTAAAACGTCGTATGATTATTTGAAATGAGTAACTAGGTCTTTTCAAATAATATTCGCATAGTTATCATTTAAATTATTTCATACGTTATTATTTGCCACTATTTTTATTTTGATAAAAATAGATATAAATCATTCTATGCAGCCATTAACATATAAGGGCAACGAATCAACAAACAAACAGCGCACTATCATGCCCATGTATCATATCAAGGTATCATGTTCAAGGAACATTTCAATTCCATTCCCACATTTGTTAATAAATAACAACTAACATGGGACTTTCAATTTATTCTTTTACTGCATAGAGAATGTCATTAAAACATCCCTTTTTCTTATTTATTTACACTACATGTGAATAAATGTTTTCCCTTTTCTTCTACATATCCTATTTACATGCAAATGTAAATGAAAGTGTCATCTAAAATAATTCTTTTTATTTACATAAGAAAATGTAAATTTCTATTTCATATTTTATTTACATTCTTTAATTACATTGAAAATGTAATATTTTATTTCTTTCTCTTATTTTATTGAAAATGTAATATTTTCTTCTTTTTCTTTACACTATAGAAAAATGTGAATTGTCCTTTATAAAAATGAACACTTTCCTAGTTTCCCCTTTTTCATAAAAAATGAGATTTTTATTGTCAACATATTTTATTTCAAAAATATGGTCATTTTTCTATATTCACATCAAAACGTAAATTATGTTGAATTCCATTCTTTATTTCTTTTATTTACATTAAAAATGTAAATTCCATTCTCATTCTTTTATTTACATTAAAAATGTAAATTCCATCTTTATTCTTTTATTTACATAAAAAAAATGTAAGTTCCATTTTAATGTTGAATTTCATTCCTCCAATTACACTGTAAAATCCTCTTTGTAATTACATTAAAATTGTAACTTTCTTTTATAACCAACTTGGAGGTGAAAATATTCATTTCATTATTAACACATAACGGTGTGAAAATAATGTCAATTTCTAATTTAACTTATGATGGTGTAAATAATGTCCATTTTCTATTTAACCATTTATATTTTAATATGGGCCAGACCTCTCACATTAGGCCTGCAACTTGTGGATGCTGGATAGGCCGGTCGGTTTCGGGCAGACTTATCCCACAAGTTGGGCTTAACCTCGTGTCTTGGCCCAATTTGTATTTGCGCACTTGGACCTCTCACATTAGGCCCAACATTTGTGGCTGCTGGATATGCCGGTCGGGTCCGGGCAGACTTCCACCACAAATGTGACCTAACCTCGTGTCCAAGTACAATTTTAATTAATCATATAATTGTTCTACTAAAAATATTATTTTAAAATGTTTCTCATTTCAAAATATCTTATTTACATGGAAATCAACTTATTCACATAAAAATGTAATTTTTATGTTCTCTAACTTAATTACGAAAAAAATGCAATTTTCATTTAATTCTTATTTACATTAAAATGTAAACTTTTCTTCTTACATATAACATTTCTTTTCTTTAATCTAATCTAATTTACATTAAAAATGTAAACCTTTTTTTCTTATCTAATTTACATTAAAAATGTAAAATTTCCTTTCTACATTGAAAATGTAATCATCTATTCATTTTAAATTACCTTAATAAAAATGTAATTTTTCATTCACCTTAAATTACATTAATAAAAATGTAAGTTATTACATTTCCTTTCTTTTTACATTAATAAAATTATAAGTGATTATTCTACTTTATTTACCTTAATAAAAATATAAGTTTCATTCTACTTTAATCACATTAATAAAAATGTAAATTTCTGTTACCGTACAAAATCATATCTTTAATTACGTTTAGAAATGTAATTTCATTACAACAGTAAAATCTTATCTTTTTCCACCAACAACTTTTCTTTTCCCATTTTCAATAAAAAGTTAAATTTTTCCATACCATTCACTAATCTTTTTATTTACATAAGGGGGTGTAAATCAAGTTGTTATCAAATTCTATTCTTTTTTATTCATATAAGAAAATGTGAATAAAGTTCCATCGCTAAATTGGTTTATTTTATCTCTACAAAAGGAACGTAAATAAAATGTCATCTCATATTTCGTTCTTTTTATTCTTTTTTACATGAGAGAATGTAAGTAAAGATCATCAAGTTGTGTCCCTTTTCATTTACAAAAGTAAATGTAAATAAGGTTTCATCGCTAAATTGTTCATTTTATAGAAAATATAAATAAAGTTTCATCGCTAAATTGTTCATTTTATTTACATATGAAATGTAAATAAACGTTCACTATAAATATAATCTTTTATCTACATAAAAAGGTAAACAAAATGTATCCTTTTTCTATCATATTTCTATAATCCAAATTTTATTTACAACTGATTGTAAATAAAGTGAAATGTACTTTTTGTTTGTCATTTTCTATAATCAAGTTTTACCCTCTTTTATTTACAAATGTAAATGTAAATAAAATCTACTTTTCAATATTGTTCCCTTTTTATTTACAAAGGTAAGTGTAAATAAAATCTATTTTTAAATTTTGTTCTCTTTTTATTTACAAAGGTAAGTGTAAATAAAATCACTTTTCATATTTGTTTTTCTCCCTAACACATTAAATTTACATAAAGATGTGGATCTCAACAAGTCACATAACCAAATGAGATGATTTGGTTTTAATTATCTCAAATTAACTCAAATATACATTTTGAATTCACAAACCTAATGCATATATAAATCACAAATAAATGAGATTTTCAACGGATGAACAAACATTCACAATAATAGATAAACAGAAAATCCTAAATTACCACATCGCAGATCTATACTATTTACATACATAACAATGATTCAAACCATCACGAACAATAATTAAATTAATTTAATTATTTTTAAAGGTAAGAAATCTCACCAATTTCATATATGAAAGTTTCATCGCTAAGCGGTTCATTTTATTTACATATGAAATGTAAATAAAATCCCTTTTTCAATAATCTAGTTTTATTTTATATATTTTTTTACAAAGAGACGTAAACAAAATTCAATGTCATGTTTTGTCTTTTTTTTTTACTAATGTAAATGTAAACAAAATTTTACTTTCAATATTTTTGTCCTCTTCTTATTTACAAATGTAAATGTAAATAAAAATCTAATTTTCACTAATCAAATTTTTGTCTTCTTCTATTTACGCCAAATTTCTATAATGAATCAAATCCAAATTTTTATGGGTTAAAATAAAAGTTGAGACCTTTACTTCAATCAAAAGGGTATACATGGATCTTGAAATAAAAGTTCAGATCTAAATGACAGGAGATACATCTAGGGGATAGCATGAGTCTATATTTTTAATTCAAAATATAATGGTTTTAATCGACATCTATGCATATGAACCAATATACGATTTCAGATCTGAATTTATCGCAACTAGAAATGTAGCGAAATAAGATTTCTTCGTAGATCTATATTTTTTTATGACATCTCAATACATCTAAATAACAATACAATAATCACAACCACATACAAATCATGATTTCACAAGCGAGAAAATAATCAATTTAAAATTAACTACGTAAATCAGAATTCTCACCTAGATCTTAACTGTTGGATTTAATCATCCCTCTATGTTCTTCGTTTTTGTAATTGGAAGGACTTGAATTTCATTCGCAGATTTTGAGAACGAAGGGAGAAAAGACTGGGAGATTTCGGCCATTCGTAGAAGGAGAAGGCGGCTGGTTCATAAGGGGAATTAGGGACAATATGAGATAGGTGGTGAAGTTTATGGTTTTATGTGAGGCTATAAAGACGATACTAGATTTTTATTTTATTTTAATTATATTAAAGCAATGAATGCATTCCATTTTTATGCTTGATTACAATTTAAAATTATTCCTACATGCATGCAAGTTAAGAAATTGAATCATAGACATAGCTAATTTGTACTTCTTTCTCCACAATTAAGGATTGGTTAGGAAACAACCAAGAAATTGATTGCCTATTATTTTTGCTTTAAAAAAACTTCAATTATGTGTTCAAGATATTTTTATAAAAAAAAATAGGGTGCATGCTTTTTCATCCAAACGATTATCTTCATGCTTAAGAAATGAGAGTGTCTTTAGAGACACAAATTAAATATACAGTTTGACACAACAATCTTGGAATATCCTTATGGTTTAAGATTTGAAAATAACTTTTTATAGAAAGCCAAATGGAAGGGAAAGAAAAAAAAATTACAATCTAAAATTTTACATTCCATCTTTACATAATCGAAATGTTTCCAATAGCACCCAATTAATGAGGGTATATTTTTGTACATTTGCTATCTAAATATATTAACTAATATATATATATATATATGTATATGTATATGTATATATCTATATATAGAGAGAGAGTCTATGTATGCATGTAAATTTTTATGAAATAATTTATGCACTATGAAATTAACACTCAATAAATGAAACGAAACAAAATGTGACTGCTATTACAATTAATGTCAATACTAAATTTAAAATAGACATAAATTAGGCAATTTATTTATCATACAAACATTTAATAGGTTTAATGTCAAATCAATTATATATATATATATATAACAAGTATATATAAACCATCAAGTCTAAAGTTACACTTAATTATGAAAGATAAAACATGGACTAACAATCTAACATTTTATTAATTGTGTACAAAGTTCAAATAAACCTTTAAGATATAATTTAATCCATTAACATGGACATAAATGAGCAGATGAAAGTATGCATTGAAAACAAGGTAAGAGACTTGCATGCATGTATTGAAAAATAACGCAAATGAAATGAATTAAGTAGAAATGGATGAATGCAATATAAACTATAAGTGAAACGTTAGAATTCAATGCATAAAAAAAACGACATGATCCTTGTAGGTTGCATGCGCAAGGTTTAAAATGTAAGGGAAATAAACATATATGTATAAAGGAATGAAATGAATGCATAATTAACATATTATTAATAAATCAACTTATCAACATATATTTATAAATCTCATTAAAAACGTCTAAATCTTATTTAAAAACTTTATATTATTATTATTAAATATTTTTTTTCTTTTTTTGACGTATTTTCTAATAAAACTTTTCTGAAATAAATTTTTTAAATTGGTTCCAAAATTTCGGGTTGTTACAGGGGATATACTTGATCAAGGGTGTTTGGAATCGGTGGTAATCTTATAGCCGTGAAATCAGGAGTGTGGAAACGGTGGTAACCTTGTGGTCGTGAAACAAAGGTGTTCTACTTGGATATTGATACTTAAAACTCTACGCAATCCAACATTGGATGAGACCGGATGTAGGAGCAATTCCAAAGCAGTATAAAATCTGGTGTGTTCTTTCCTTTTCTGCATTTTTTATTTCTTTGTTTGTGTTTTATTCTGTGTCTGTGATTATCTCTGTGGTGTGTGATTCATATAGTTGATCATATAAATTTTAGATTTTCTTAAATTCCTTGAAAACACTATTCACCCCCCCTCTAGTGTTAATGTTGCCTTAACGATCCATTCCGCATTTCCTAACACCTAGAAGGGGTGTTGATCGCCGGTCGACCGCTCTTCTAAGGGGAGGTCAATCGCTTGGCTACTGAAACGCCCAATGAGACTGGGTTTGGTTAGGTTTTGGGGCTAATTTATATAAACGAACAGCTAGGATTAATTAGATGATAATAATTGTATGGTTCCTACTTACACAAACAACTATAAATAGACCCTTAGACTTACACCTAAACCCTAGCCACTCTCTCTATGTGTGCCTCCACCATGCCACCATTAATTCCAGAAGAAATTAAAAATATGTTCTCTTCTTCTTCTACAAACCTATTCTTCTTTCTCTAATCTTTTCTGATAGAAATTAGATTAGAATATAGATCTGGAATCACATAATTTATGTATATTAGAATTCAATTATTTTATTCTTATGTATATAGATCTTTAAAGATTGGAGTTTATATCAAATAGGCACAATAACGTCAGGTCTATGACCTTTCCAATCACTGTGAGTGGAATTAACATTTTCTTAGGCATATTCTACATTTGTAGATTATCATTTGGATTGTATGCCTAAGAGGATTTTGTATAACAATAATATTAAACTGTAAAACCCCCAAATTCTCTATTTTTATGTATTTTGCAAAAAATGTCAGTTTAGGTTGGGTTTATGGATTTTTTTTGTAGCGGATGAAGAACAATTAAGTGATATACTTTTATTTTATTTATCCCTTTTTCTACATCTTTGATTTTAAGGTAAAAAGGTTTTAGATCTGATTAGACTTCTTATTTGAATAGGTTTGGGTTATATTTTAAATAGACAAATCCGAACGTATTCAGATTTGAAGCCAATAAAAAATGAACGTTTTTATGTACAATATGAGAAAGGGGTAAATTAGATAAATTAAGGTCTATGTAACTATATGTATATATATATATGTGTGTGTGTGTGTGTGTGTATATGTGTGTATGTCGATATGAAATTACACCTTATTCTTGGTTTATTACTAGAATAACTCCAATAAGCCTAAGATGCAAGTTTTAATTGGATATTGTGTTTTTTCCTATTACTGCTATCTGTTATTATGCAATTATGCCATTATGCCTTAAATGTAGCGGTCAAATGTGGAAACTAACTTGATGCCTTAAGCTTAGACCAAGTAATTAACATAATTATCCCATTCTACTTATATAGCGTAATTAACGTAATTAGCGTAAAAATGATGTAGTAAATGCGATTAGGATAAGATTTGAATTTGAAATGTCCCCATATATTAATTCCTTATGTGTGCGTATAGAATGACTTATCTATATACTAAATAATGACACATAGACACGAGGTTAATCGTCATTTGTAGTAGAAGCCTGCCAGAAACCGACCGACAAATCAACCAACCATAAGTGGGTTCGACTAATGTGAGAGGTCTGGATGCCATGTGCCATTCAAGTTTAGTATACTATAACATGAGGTTAAACCCACTTATAGTATAAGCCTGTCCGGAACCACCCAACATATACAGCATTTACGGGTAGATGGTTTAATGTGAGAGGTCTATACTATATATATATATACTTATTGTGAGTGAAAATAGGCAGGTTCACTATGTTTTGGGAAGGTCTTAAGTGGCTGACTCCCTTCTTATCTAGTTTGGGACTTAAGTGGGTAGGAGCAGGATCTTATCCGAAGGTTTATTCCTTGGATAGGTACCAAAGTCATGGGACCCACCCTTATTAGATTCGAAGTAAGTCTATGGGCCCTCCTTCTCTGAAAGTGGTTAGGCATAGCGGTAATGGAGTAGGTTAGTTCACGAGGGATGTCCACTACCTCTAGAAGCTTGCAAGGGCTAAACTAGCGACATGATTGGTTTATATATGATATGTGGCCGTAGCATGCTCACCAACTATCTAAGGGAAGTCTTAAGCGACATAGGTGTTCTACCGTAAAAATAGTAACGTTTGCAATATTACTTCTAATATTACCTGTGAGAGTTTAGACCTAAGAACCTTGACGTATTAGGACGGGGTCTTAAGGGGCTAGGGTCCGCCTTAGGGTTATAAGAGATCACAAGAATCAACCTTTAATAAGGGCCTTAAGTGACCGAGGATGCCCACCTCATTGGGAATTTATTCTAAATGCACTAATGAAGGTCTTAAGCGATTGACTCAGATATCCACCTCATTGGTTAGATACTTTGTGTTCATGTGAATGTTTGTGCGTTGCATAGACATACCTTGATATATATAACCTTCTAAATCTAAGGTATGGTCTTTAAGTAAATACTACTTTCAGTCACATAGGACTTTAAGTTCTGACCCTTCTCCTTAACATATCCAACAGGTCAGTAGGCGGGTAGATTCAATGGACGAAGCAATGAGGGAGACTGAAGACGAAAACGGAGATATTATGCTATTATTAGTTATCATTGCTTTATTGCTTATGGAAACTTTTAATGAAGAGTTTATTGATGTACCTATGGGATAATTGTACCTTGATGGTCTGTGTTTGAATTTTGTGGTTTTTAATAAAATGGTACATCATATTTTGATATTATACTTTCTCGTTTCATTGCGTGAGATTTCCATAACGTAATGTCTACATATTATTATGTGCAAATGTAATTCCTTACAGGAAACAACAACCCGTTTAGAGTGGCTCTAAGTTTCGATGGGCCTTTTCTAGGTCGAAATTTAGGCTCATTCTGGGTGGGTTGTTGCATTTGGTATCAGAGCATAAGTTACCAGATTATAGGGAAATTATACGTACAAGAGACGTAGTTGTATTTTGAAAAAGGTTTTTGTATATATATATATATATATATAATATTTACCCCCAATAAGAATACGCATCTATACTAGGCACCTTTATCGTTTTCTTCCCTTTTCAGCTTATATACTATTTCAAGGGTATACACTGAAGGATTCTTCCTTTTCTTTTCAGATAGCAGAATGACTGATAATTCTTCCGAACAAAGAAACCAGGCAAGGCCTAGGTATTTTCCAGAATGGTTCCAACAGTATCTTCGTACTTTGGAACAGGTCCCTGTTGCAAATCCCATCCCAGTGGTGCCTGCAGCTCCTGCCGCTAAGGTAGCCTTTGATTTTCTTGATTCTGTAAGAGCTTCACAAACCTTGGTGGGAAATCATTCTCAGGAAAGGAAGGTTTTACTAGCACCCAAACTTGGATAATGGACTAAGAAAGAATTCTCAAAGCCACCAGACGGTCAGACGAAGTAAAAAGAGAATTACGTCCTGACACTTGAAGGAGGAGGCCCTAAAATAGTGGAACTTACTATCTGGAGAGAACTAGGGCCAGATAGTTACATGGGCCATATTCAAAACCCGCTTCGAAGCAAAGTTTTTTGCCAAAAGATGAGATGACAATCCAGCTAGAGAAATTTATCTATCTTAAGCAAGGGAGTTTAAGTCTGCAGGTGTATGTGGCCAAGTTCACCGAATTGAGTAAGTTTGGTAGGGGTTTAGTGGATACCCTAATGAGTAAAGCCTTGAGATTTGTTAAGGGGTTGAACTCCCCAATGAAGGACACTTTGTTAGTCCAAGTAACATTCAGAGCAACTTTCAAAACCTTAGTGGAGATGGCTATTCTATGCATGGATGAAGGCTCCAAGGAGAATAAGGATGGTTAGAAAAGAGAAGGAAGTTCTTATCAGAATAAGAAAAAGGAGTGGTGGAAGAACAAGAAGAAAAGGGGAAAATTCAAGAAGGAAGCCAAGACTTGTAAAAGGTGCAACCGCAAGGGCCATGAGGCCAAGGATTGTAGGACTTCTTTAGCAAAGAAAGAATTCAAAGGAAAGTGTTTCAACTATCACGAGGAAGGACACATGTCTAAGGATTGTCCAAAGCCTAAAGTTATCTGGAGTGACCAGAATTATGCACTAGAGACAGCACGATACAGAGCCGAATCCCAAGAGACCAAGGGCAACCCGCACTTGAAGGTATAAATTCTGTTTTAGGAATTTCTGTATACAACTTGTTCGATTTAGGAGTGACCCAATCTTTTATCGATAGGAGACTAGTTAATCTGCTGGACCTTCCCTTATCTATCTCTAGTAATCCGATAGAGGTGGCCAACCCTATCAGAGAAGCTAAGTATCTTGAGTTGTTTTGCAAAGCCCTAGTATTGGAGATCGACGATGTCGAATTTCTATGCGAAGCGTATGCGTTGAATTTTATAGGGTATAACCTTATCTTAAATATGGATTGGCTATCATTATATGGGGCAATCCTAGATTGCGACAAGAGAATTGTTCGTCTTAGGGGTCGAGGAGGGCATAGTCTGAGTATTCCTTGTAATGTTAGAAACAAGGATAAAGACTTGTTATATTCCTTATCTCCTAGTTCTGAAGGACCATCTTCGGACCCTATAGTATGTGAGTTATTGGATGTCTTTGAGGAAGTCATGGGACTTCCACCCTATAGAGAAATCTCTTCTCGTATTGACCTAGAGAAGGATGCTAGTCCAGTAGCTTTACCCTTGAGGCGTATGGTACCTATATAAAGAAGGGAATTCGATAAGCAGGTTTCAAAGTTACTACATAAAGTTTTCATTTGGCGAAGTGCCTCCGAATGAGGTGCACCTGTTGTGTTTGCCACCAAAGTAGATGGATCTCTAAGACTTTGTGTGGACTATAGGGAAGTTAATAAGACGACCAAGAAGAATAGGTACCTCTTATCTAGAATTGATGTTATTTTTGACCACTTGGGAGGAGCCTGAATACTTTCCTAATTAGACCTTGCAACTGGATTTCACTAGTTGAGAATTGCGGAGGACGGTAAGGATAAAACTGCGTTTAGGACGCCCGATGGATTGTTCCAATGGGAAATTATGCCCTTCGGACTGACGAATGCACCTGCCTTTTTGTTAACCTCATAAGTAGAGTGTTTAGTGGCATTCTAAATAAGATTGTGGTAGTCTTCATAGATGATTTCCTTATATTTTCAAAGGACCATAAAGAACATGAAAGTCACTTAAGACAAGTTCTAGGGATATTAAGAAAGAACCAATTGAAAGCGAAACTCTCGAAGTGCCATTTCTGGAGGGAAGAAGTCAGATGTTTAGGACATATTGTGTCAAGAAAAGGCTCGGCAGTAGACCCTACGAAGATCGAGGAAATTAAGGAATGGAGGATAACTCGCAATGCTACGGAAGTAAGAAATTTCCTTGGATTGGCCGCGTATTATCGAAAATTCATTAAATACTTCGCAAAGATTTCCACTCCTTTAACACAACTGACAAAGAAGAATTTGGTATTTTATTGGAGTAATAAATATGATGTGGCCTTCAAGAAATTAAAGGAAGTATTAACTAGTGCACCAGTCCTTATTATACCTGATGGTTCAAAATTATTTACAGTTTACACTGATGCATGTGGAACCGATTTAGGAGCAGCTCTTATGCAAGAAGGTAGGGTTGTTGCTTACGATAGTAGACAACTCAAAGACCTGAGAAGAGATATCCAGTTCATTACCTTGAGTTAGCCGCAGTAGCGTTCACCCAGAAAATGTAGAGGCATTATCTTTTAGGGGAGAGATTTGAACTTTTTACTGACCATAAATCCCTAAAATGTTTATTTTCTCAACGCGACCAAAATTTGAGATAACAACGATGGATAGAGTATATTGCCTCTTTTGATTTCATGATCCATTATACCCCTGGAAAAGGGAATGTTGTGGCATATGCATTAACTAGAAAACATGCATCCTTGAATGCAATCTTGGAATGGAAACAGTTGCAGTTTCTCTCTAACTTTAACTTGCAACCCTCGCTATTAACTTCTAATGGTTTTCTTGGATTTATGATTATCAAATCCATGCAAAAAAGAGGATTCGGAATACGCAAGACCTTGACGAAGAAATAAGGAAACTGAAAGAGAAAGTGGGAAAGAAGGAGATCACCTTTCCCCATTTGATTAGATAATCATTAGGCGACGATGGAAATTTACTTAAGGATGGACAACTTCACATCCCTAAAGATGAATGATTGAGAAAAGAAAATCTAGAGGAGTGACATAGTTCAAAAATGACCATACACCCTGGTAGAGATAAAATGTATAAAGATACGAAGAGGAATATCCATTGGGAAGGGATGATAAGGGATGTAGCCAAGTTCGTAGCAAAATATTTAACATGCCAGAAAGTAAAAGCAGAGCAAGGAAATTCCAGAGGATTGCTATTGTCTTTAGAGATTCCCATGTGGAAGTAGGAACATATTTCCATGGATTTTGTTGATGGACTTCCAAAGAGCCAAAAGGGAAATGATGTTATTTATGTTGTGCTAGACCGTTTGACCAAGTGTTCCCATTTTATACCAACAAAAAAGACTAGGACTGCTGCCTCATTAGCCAATTATACATCAAAGAGATAGTCAGATTACATGGTATCTGATCTAGTAT
Source organism: Allium sativum (assembly GCA_030737875.1). Taxonomy (NCBI): domain Eukaryota; kingdom Viridiplantae; phylum Streptophyta; class Magnoliopsida; order Asparagales; family Amaryllidaceae; genus Allium; species Allium sativum. Next base: position 42,868,004 of record CM060915.1, on the reverse strand, counting down.
CGTGAGTGACAGAGACCCATTATTCACGAGTGAATTTTGGAGAAGCTTACAAACAACATCGGAAACGACCCTCAACTTAAGTACAGCCTATCACCCGCAAACTGATGGCTAGACGGAAAGAGTGAATCATATCTTGTAAGACTTGCTCAGAGCTTGCATTATCGATTTCAGAGGAGTTTGGGAGCAACACCTCCCAAGTTTACATATAACAATAGTTTTCAAGTGACAATTGGTATGGACCCTTTTGAAGTGCTTTATATGAGGGCATGCAAATCACCAACTTGTTGGTGGGAAACTACCAACAAGGTTCTACTCGGAACAGACTTCATCCGTGATTCTACGGAGAAGATTTCCTTGATTAGGCAGAGGACAAAGGTAGCTCAAGACCGTCAGAAATCGTATGCTGATAAGCGAAGGAGGGAACTTGAGTTCAATGTTGGAGACTTGGTATTCGTAAAGGTATCCCCTATTAGGAAGACCATTCGGTTTGGAAAGACTGGGAAGTTGGCTCCCAGATTTATTGGACCTTTTCGCGTCATTGAGAAGATAGGATCTTTTCATTGGACCTTTTCATTTATCTCATTTGAGGAAATGCCTTAATGATTATGCTATCAGACTCGAGCTTGATGAAACTGGGGACATAGGAAAAGTCGAGTTGGAGTCCAGGGTGCCCCGTGCCACTACAAAGATTGTAAGCACAAAATCAAGAGACTCTGCAATAAAATTGTTTGCCTCGTTCGAGTACAATAGGGAAATGATCCTGCGGAAAGCATATGGGAGACTGAGGATAAGATGAGACAGACTCACCCAGAGCTTTTCTCGGGTAATTTTTCCTTTAAATTACGTTTATGGATGCATTGTGGTTGCTAGATTAGATGTTAGGAATATATGCATATTAGGTTGTTTTGCATGCATATTGCATCACTTATTACACATACACATTAGGATTGAGCTCACTTTAGTAATTTTGCAGTTCATAATCACTGTGAGTCATGGATGTTTATAGATGAATTATAAATAACATGGGTATATAATATGGATGTTTAGAGCGAGTTGTGTTTTTCTCCCCTTCAAAAAGATTTCGAGACGAAATCTATTTTAAGGGGGAGGGGGGAATGTAACACCCCATAACGCATACCTAAAAATATAAATATTAATAATTCATGGAAATAAACAATCAAAATATTAAAACATAAACAGGCTAAAAATGAGATTTTTCAGCATTAGGAATTTGGCTACGAAAATCTTTTATTTGGATTCCTGGCAAAATTCTGATACATTTTCATATATATTATGTTGAAAATGGTGCTCGTATGAAGAAATTACAATCAAATGAAATTAGATAGTGAACGTGCATATATATATATATATGTGGATCAATAAATGATATATATACAGGAGCTAAGTAATCTGATGAATTTGAATTTCAAATGGGAAGATAAGAATGAGGAGACAAAAATAGTATATATCAGGTAAGAAATATGCCAAATCGATTAACGGTATATATGATTAATATCTCCAGCCCCACATACGTTCATTGGGCAGTCCAGCGACCAAGAGGTCGACCTCCCCCTAGAAGGGGTGTCGACCATTGGTATACCATCCTTCTAGGGGAGGTCGACCGTTTGGCGGCTGAAACGCCCAATGAGGCTGGGTTTGGGTCTAATTTGTATAAACGAACAACTAGGATTAGATCATAATCATCCAACTGTTCTTGCTCACAAGAAACTACAAATAGACCCCTAGACTCGCACCTAAACCCTGGCCACTCTCTCTACTTGTGCCTCCACTCTACCGCCATTGATTCCAAAAGAAATTAAAAATAGGTTTTCTTCTTCTTCTGCAAACTTGTTCTTCTTTCTCTAATCTTTTCTTATAGAATTTAGATTAGAATATAGAATTGGAATCACATAATTTATGTATATAAGAACTTAATTATTTGATTCTTGTGTATATACATCTCTAGCGATTGGAGTTCATATCAAATAGGCACAACAACGTCAGATCTACGACCTTTACAATCACTGTGATTGGAATTAGTATTTTCTTAGGCATATTCCACATTTGTAGATTATTAAATGGATTTGTATGACTAAGATATTTTGGTATAATGATAATATTAAACTGCAAAATCCTCTAATTTTATGTATTTCGAAAGAATTGTCAATTTAAATTGGGTTTGTGGATTTTGTGTTAGTACCGGATGAAGAACGATTGGGGGATGTACTTTTATTTTATTTGATTTATACCTTTTTTGACATCTTTGATTTTAATGTAAAAAGGCTTATATTTGATTAGATTTATTATTTGAATAGGTTTGGGTTCTATTATAAATAGACAAATCTGAACGCATTCAGATTTAAAGCCAATAAAAAATGAACGTTTTTATGTACAATATGAGACAGGGGTAAATTAGATAAATAAAGTCCTATGTATGTATGTATATATATATGTATATATATATATATGTGTGTGTGTGTGTGTGTGTGTGTGAGTGTGTGTAGATAAGAAATTACACCCTATTCTTGGTTCATTACTAGAATAATTCCAATAAGCCTAGGATGTAAGTTTTAATTGGATATTGTGTTTTCCCCATTACTGCTATCTTTTATTATGCAATTATGCCATTATGCCTTAAATATAGCAGTAAAATGTGGAAATTAACTTGTATGCCTTAAACTTAGACTAAGTTGACAATTTTATCTCATTAAAATGTTCTCTCATTCATGCGAAAAACTAGCGTTATTTATGCGTACTAAATATTCTACTTATACAGTGTAATTAACGAAATTAGCGTAATAATGACGTAGTAAATGCGACTAGGATAAGATTTGAATCTGAAATGTCCTCATATATTGATTGCTTGTGTGTGCATATAGAATATCTTATATATACTAAATAATGACACGCAGACACGAGGTTAGTCATCATTTGTGGTAGAAGATTGCCCGGAACCAACCGACAAATACAACAATCACAAGTGGGTTCGACTAATATGGGAGGTCTGGATGCTATGGTTCATTCAAGTTTAGTATACTATGACACGAGGTTAAACCCACTTGTAGTAGAAGCCTGCCCGGAAAGCCCGATATATCCAGCATTTGCAGGTAGACGGTTTAATGTGAGAGGTCTAGTATATATGTCTATATATATATATATATATAAACCTATTATGTGTGAGAATAGGCAGGTTTACTATGCCTTGGGAAGGTCTTAAGTGGCTGACTCTCTTCTTATCTTGTTTGGGTCTTAAGTGTCTAGGACTAGGATCCTATCTGAAGGTTTACTCCTTGGATAGGTACCAAAGTCATGGGGCCCACCTTTATTAGATTAGAAGTAAGTCTGTGGGTCCTTCTTCTCTGAAAGTGGTTAGGCATAGCGACAACGGAGAAGGATAGTTCAAGGGGGATGTCCACTTCCTCTAGAAGCCTGTAAGGGCCAAAGTACGGACATGATTGGTTTACATATGATATATGGCTATAACATGCTCACCAACTTTCTACGGGAAGTCTTAAGCGACATAGGTGTTCTACTGTAATATCAGTTAAGTAGTAATGTTCGCAATACTACTTCTCATATTACCTATAAGAGTTTAAACTTAAGAACATTGACGTATTAGGATGGAGACTTAAGAGGCTATGGTCCACCTCAGGGTTATAAGAGATCATAAGACTCCACCTTTAATAAGGGCCTTAAGTGACCGAGGATGCTCACCTTGGTTGGTCTTTCCCTAAATGCACTAATGAAGGTCTTAAGCGATTAACTCGGATATCCACCTCATTGGTTAGATACTTTGTGTTTATGTGAATGTTTGTGTGTTGCGTAGACATACCTAGATATAGATAACCTGCTAAATCTAGGGTATGGTCTTTAAAAAAATACTATTTTTAGTCACACAGGACTTTATGTTCTGACACCTCTCCTTAACATATGCAATAGGTCTGTAGGCGGGGTAGATTCAATGGATGAAGTAATGATGGAGACTGAAGACGAAAACAGAGATATTATGCTATTATTAGTTATCATTGTTGTATTGCTTATGGAAACTTTTAATGAAGAGTTATTGATTTACCTATAGGATAATTATACCTTGACAGTCTGTGTTTGAATTATGTGGTTTTTAATAAAATGGCACATCATATTTTGATATTATACTTTCTCGTTCTGTTGTTGAGATTTCCATAATGCAATGTCTATATATTATTCTATGCAGATGTAATTCCTTACAGGAACCAATGACCCGTTTAGAGTGGCTCTAAATTTCGATGGACCTTTTCTGGGTTGAAATTAAGGCCTATTCTGGGAGGGTTGTTACAAATCCATTAATATTTCAAATATAATATTTAACATAGATTAAAATATTCAATTCAAATGACCGAAAAATCCGGGTCTTTACATTCTTCCTCCCTTAAAGGAATTTCATCCCTGAAATTACTAAGTAAGACGAATGTTCCAAACTCAATTATCTTTTAAAATAATTATTTTCAAAAAATTCTAAGTCTTAAAATTTTACGAAAAAATCGCCAATATCTCCTTCGCACGGCTCGATCGAAATGACTACAAACCTTACTCTGGGCCTCACATTGATCAAAAGAAAAGAAAACCAAGCGGCTACCCAAATCAGGTGTATAAAATTAATCATCTAAATAATATTATTAAGATTTACCTATTTGTCGGGCATCCAATACTCTAATCGGAAAGCAAAGCAACTAACAACTCTTTCTCTTCCAACCTGTACTAACTCAATATAATGTAAATTAAATATATAAGGTTAAATCATTTAGTTTGATTTCATAAGCGATTCTATTCTCAGATTTATCATATTGAAATTTATTTCTTAAATTTCAATTCACTTAACTATTGATGAATTTTATTATCTAACCAATTTATCATCCAATAAACAAACAATCAACATAACTAAACCATTCCATTTTCCTTTCTTATTTTGTTTAACTTATCTTCAGTTAAATTTTGGTTTATTTAATTCCGTATAAGAATTCTTACCCACAAATTCTATATGAAATCCTCTTCTGGTTATATTAAAATATTTAAATTTATAATCCAATTTGAATTCCTATTCAAATCAATCAACAAACCTATATTTCCATAACTTGATAAAATTATTCCTTACTATACAAAAATATATTTTGGGAAGAATTATTTCATTTACCCTCTTTACAAAATAATAATGTATCAATTGCCAGTTCAACTTGAACCGATCAAACGACACAATATAAAACATTTGTATATATATAATCTACAAATTTGCACTCTCATATACATAAACTCATACTCAATCTATGGAATTACTAACCCAATCTCTATCGAGTTACGCTACTGAGCCAAGGTTATTACTAAAGTATTGCTCTGATACCAACTGTAGCGACCCAGGAAAATTCGATGCTCTAATTCCGACACTAATACACCCCGTTTCCAAACTCAAAGTTCGCGAGCAAGCAAACACACAGTTCGTGGGTCCAAACTCAAATTCCAACACTAATACACCCCGTGTCCAAACTCAAAATTTGACGCTCTAATACACCCCGTGTCCAAACTCAAAATTCGATGCTCTAATTCCGACACTAATACACAACTCGTGGGTGCAAACAAACAGTTCACGAGCAAGCACACAGCTCGCGGATGCAAACACAAAGTTTGTGGACGAGCACACAGCTTGCGTGATCACATAGCGCTTAAGGGAGAGCATACAGCTCACGTGAGCATATAGCTCAAAGTGGGTGGTTATTGACATATTGAAAATTGTAAGCATGTTTAGTTAAGCTGAAATTATCTAAATGCATTGATGTATTGCCCTAATTAAAAGAGATGTTACCATACTTTTATGATGTTTAGTTATCCTTCTGAAGTGCAGGGCATGAACATGTCGTGTGACCAAGGATTCGACAAATGCGACATGTGCGGGGCTCATGGCATTGATTAACACAATGGTCCTTCAATCCACACTTGTTACAATTTCCGTGACCAGAGTGTGAAGTTTTAGTCTTGGAGACTTTGCGCCTTCTTTTGTTGTTTGAATGAGACTTAGACATTTCATTGAGATCTCTCTTCTTATTGGAGTTCCCTTTCAAATAATCGAATTCGTCCATGCAAATGAATTTATCTGCTTGGAGATAAAAATCTTGCAAGTCTCTACAACTACGGACATATAGTTCCTTCCAGAATGGGGTATTCTCAATTAGATAGAAATAGACAGCAAGTGAGTTTCTCATGGTCATTCATAATTTCCGCTTTTAGGACCTCAGTTTTAAACATTTCCAAGTAATTACTCAAAGGTTCTCCTTGTTTTTTCTTTATATTTGCGAGGACTGTGTAGCCCACGGTTGAATCTTTACATACGTAAAACTGTGTTGAGAACTCGTGAGAGAACTACTTCCACGAATAGATGGTATTCTCTTGATAGTATAGATATCATTTGGCAGCCGTTCCTTGAAGCATTACTGGAAATAATCTACATCGTACAGCCCTAGAAGCATCATATCCATTTGGCTATTGAAAGCCATGAGATGGTCATCAGGATCAATATTTCCATGATATTTTTTTGTTGGAGTTTTCATGCATGATGGTGTCGCTGTGTCTTGATTTCGTTGGTAAAGGGTGCCAATCTTTCACCATTGTCAATGTGTTCATCTAAAGCTCTTATTCTCTCGTTTTTGAACAGATTTTCGATGGTCTTCTCCGCCATGTTCCTAAAGTATGCTTCTAGGTTTTTCACAGTTTGATCTTTCGGGGTTAGATTCCCAGTAGTTAAACTCCTAGATTGTTCCCTACCTTTGCTATGTTGGCTTTCTTTGTAACTCTTTTCTAATAAAATAGGTCTTCCCTTCTTGGAAGGAGTCGAATTAGCTTTCTTTTTCCTTTTGACTTCTTAGGTAGTCGTACTTCCTCTTGAAGACTTAAACTTTGTTCCCTTGATTCGGTTCAGTGGCTTCTAAAGAGTTTTCTGATCGAGTATTCCCATAGGCTCTTTATTTCAAGTAGTTGTTGCTCCATGGCCTTGATCCTTCTGGCATTTCCCTTCACAAAACCCACGTTTAGAGGTTGTGTTAGAATTGGGGGTTTTCTTGCTCCTGCAGCATTTGGGTTGGATGATTGGAATATATCCCTTTCTACATTGGTCATTTCTTTTAATGATTGATTACTTCTTCGTGAAGCTAAACCAATCTGTAGTTTTGACAAGGATCTAGTTTGGCTATTGAATACGGGAGGTTCCTTTGTTTCTGATTTCGCTTGATGGAATTCAATCTCGGAGGTCCTTTGGGCTGAGTTCTCTTCAATAGACCACCTAGTAGCATCAACCTGCAAGGCCAAGTGTAATGCTTCCAACTCATTTTTTTTCCCTCTGTCAATGTTGAAGGTTTTTGGATTTGCCGAGCTAAAGTTCAAAAGTATGCTATTTTCCAAAATAGATGATGCACTGGAATCTTGTTCCCATTTCCCTTTTGTTTTAACCATCTTTAATCGACTTGAAAAGTATTTCGTTATGCCAGAACATGGAATAAGGATGGAAGGCCCAAGGTTACACTATTCTTGCAATTGCTCTGATATCAATGACGTCTGAAGCAGAAGATTCAGATTAGCTCTTTTCATCCATGATATTGCTTCTTTAAAGTTTAGTCCGACCAGGACAGAGCAACACAGATAGAGACGTGGTAAGGTTATCCAAAGGATTGGAGGTTCAGGCCCTCCTAGTGCCAAAATGTTAACGATATTTTTCGTCAACACCAGAAATAGGTCTAAGGATGTGAACCTAGGGAAATTAGGGGATTATTTAGTTTCTACAAGCTTGAGTTAGTTCACCGTTTCCTAGATATCAAGGTCTTAAGCCCGAAGATTAGTTACACTTCCTTCAAAGAGGTGAGTATCACGCTTACGGGACTCAAGGACCAACAGTTACCTTTGGATAAGGGTTCCCTAAGCGCGACGCAAGTTAAAAAGCTAAACAATTTATAGAAGGGTATTTTGGTAATTTGGCTGATGCATGGAGTCTGGTCGTGAAGAAACATTAAGGAATCAACATCATAAGAGATAATGGAATTCATGATATAAATCTCAAGTGTTGATTCTCTCTTTATTGATCACTTTCATAGAATACATAGAAGTTTCTAAGTAAAATCCCCAAATCGATATAGAAATCAGGGTTTACTCTCTAGGAAAAGATTACAAGAAGGGAGAATGAGAAAAATCCCCCAAAATGAGACCCATGGGGTCTTATTTATAGTAAAATTGGGCCCACTTTTGGTAATAACCGGTAGCAACCCGCTTTCAAATTCAACAACAATACTTAGTGTCGGCCTGCGTCAGGGCTTTCGATGCCGGTCCCAAGTTTCGGCCTTCATTCCACTTTTTGGCTTTGTTATCAGATTTGTTTTTCTTTCGGAATGACAATCTCGATCCACAGTGACTTGTGATTTAGATATTGCTTCTATGGAGTGTATCGATACTAAGCATATTGGCATCTATAGCTTCCCGTTGTTGCTTTCGGTTTCAGTGGTAACGCTCTATTCCGATGGCAAATCATGAACATTGCCTTGCTTTCGTGGTTTTTGAGCATTGTCTTTACTTTAGCAATCCTCATTTGGTGTCGGAATACATGGTTTTGGAGACGAAATTAGTTTCATTGCTTTTGGCAGTGATACTCTTGATTTCTCACTCTTCGCATGTTGCTTTCATACCTCCATCCTTGGTGTTTGCTTTCCGATAGTCCAGTTTCGCAATTCCTTTGGGTGAACTGAGTGTTGCTTCTTGGTATCAATACCAGGTGTATTGATATCGATGGCCCTTTACGTCATTCTGCTTGGTTTTGTATCCTGGTATCAGATCTTATGTCTTCGACAGTTTCTTATTGTTTACTTCCGGTGTCAAGTTGTATGCCTTTGGATCCAACTCTCGGTTGACTGCCTTCGGTGTTAAAACCGCTTTGTCATCTTCTTCGGGTATCGGTACCAAGCTTTCCTACTTATGTTGGTACTGATAGCACATATTTTATAATCTCATTGCTTTGCTTACTCCTTGTATCATGGACTTTATCCTTTCAATGGTATTGCTAGTGTACCAACTGATGCCGACACCCCCTTCGTTTGCTCTTAAGTTGTATGTTGACTTTATTTCTCTTTTGGTGGTTCCATTTTCTCGTGTCAGATCATAAGCTTTCGATTTTTGCTTAAGATTTTTTCTTTCGTTATCATACCAACACCTTTTATCTTTTCCTTTTTCATTTGTTCCGAGCCTTTGGTTCCTCTTCCTTTGTCTTAGAACCAGATCAACTGTTTCTTCTTTGAGTATCGACACCAAGCTAAGTGTTCCCAATATGTTGATGCCTACAGAAATGCTTTCTTCTTTCATAATTTAGTGTCAGCATCCAGTATTTGGCCTTTTGTTGATGCTTGTTGATACTGATAATACTCCCGCTTTCGGTTATTAGATACTGCTTTTGGTATCGACTTTGCACGATACCCCTTCACCTTAACTTGCTTTCGGTGTCGAATTCTGGTAGTAACATTAAGCCTCAAGTTTCATGTTCAAACAACCACATACGAGCTCCAATCACAATGAAAATTGACATACTGCTACGATTTAACGTTACAGACCCAATAAAATTAGTTTCATCGAAAACGGAGGTCGTTTGAAAATTGGCCATTTCTACGTGTCGAATTAAATCGACATGATATGATTTAAATTCAAAACAACCAATTCCTCAGTAATTAATAATATTATCGTTTTTATCCAAATAGAATTTATATTGATCATTTAAATCATTTCGATTCAGTTTTAACTTCGTATTTAATTATTTTCGTTTTCGTATTATGATAATTTGATATACTTGAAATTAAATCGTATTCAATTATTAAATCGATTAATTCTATATAAAAATAGATTTATATTACATTTAAAGAAAAACTAATCGACTAAAAATCTAGGTTATTACATTGTTTATTATTAGTTATTTACCATCTCACGTATTTTATATCTGTTATGTATTACTATTGTATTTTATCCCATACGCTTTGAGATATATGACATATTTCAGGATTATTTTTTTCTTAAAGCTTGATGATTGGTTTACATCGGCTGAGCACCACTACAATGCATTATTTAGGGGTCACAGGTGTTAGGAGGTCATCACATTTGATGTCATAGCTTAGATTGCATAGTTTAGCCTAAGTGGGAATTCCCCGGGAAGAGGTATACTTATATGGGAGAGTTTACTTGCATTATATTTAGATTTTAAGAATGTTAACGATATTTTTCGTTAACAACAGAGATAGGTCAATGGGAATGGACCTAAGGGAAAAAAGCAGGTTGTTCGGCCTTTATGAGGTTGGGTTAGACCGCCGTCCCTAGGCATCAAGGTCTTGGAGAGGCGGATCACTAAACTCAATTATCGATAAAGGACGTAACGGATGATAGAAAGGAATTTCGTACCAAGCTCACCGAATGATCTGAGTTCGTAGGGAAGGTCTAAGCTTGTAGGAAGGGTTTAAACATATTGAAGGAGGAGACACATCCGATCTGCGGAAAGGTTTGGACAAGGATCCATGCATATGTAGGAAATGAATAGTAAATTGTAGCAATAACAACTAAGAAATAGTATGATAAACTCACAGGAAAATACTGTAAGTGTAGATCTGCTCTTTATTAATCTTCCATTTTGAGTACATGAACAACATAGAAGAAATCCTCCAATTGATCTAAATACGAGAGTTTATTCTAGAGAAAAAGAGTATACGAATCGGAACGGGAGCCCCCTCTAAATGTGACCCATGGGGTCTTACTTATAGGAAATTCGGGGCCCTTTCCGCTGTTGGGCTATTGGGCCTGCAAGAGCCTCAGTCAGGCAGTTTTCTCCTTGGCCTCTTATGTTTGGCTTTCGGATGCTTTGTTGTGCGGATTATTGCATTCGGAGGGAAGGTCCCGACCAGTTGAGGCCTCTTTGAGATTAAGATGAGCTTGTCGATGTGGTGACTTTTGGATGGTGTTTGGACTTCCAGTAGCAGCTCTCGGGTGTAGACTCTTGGACGTAAGTTTTAAGATGTAGGCCTCCGGCTTTCCGGCTTTCTCGCGTATACCTAGAGGAGTTGGTCCTCCCAATGTATGCGGATAGCTGCCGGTTCAAAACCGTTATCGGTGCATGTACTAAGTAGATTAGTATGGATAGCCTGTATCTCCGCTAGGGTTCCGGTTGGCCTTTCAGTGGAGTTTTTGGGATGGTCCAGCCTCCCGAAAGGTAGCTCCCGGTGATATGTTGTTGTCCATCAATGTGACCTTTCAGCATTCATGTATCAGATGTTTCGGAAGATGGTTCCGGATAATCTCTATATACTCCTGGTGTGATACTTTTGACGTCTTCGTCTCTTGATGTATCGGTATTTATGAGTTAATACCGATAGCCCTTCCGGGTTTCAATAAGCAGAGCTCTTATCTCCCTCTTTCTTGGTTTCCGGTCTAGACAACCTTTCGTCATGGAATTTCCTGCCGGACAGATCCTGTCGAATAGGCCCTGCCGGATAGACTTTGCTGGCATTTTGTAGGCTTTGAGCTCCTTTCTCCATAGAGAGTGTCGGTTTATGCTGCTTTCAGATCATTCTTTACTGCTTTCAGCTCTTCCTATTATTCAACCTTTTGCTTTCGGAAGGTTCTTCTATGTTTGTGTTCCTCCGATACCCCTTCACCATCAGCTAGATTCAGAGTTAATTTTGGTAGTAACACCCCCTCAGTGAAGGGGTGTTTTCGACTTTTCAAGTCAAACTTTTTATCTTTTCCAAAGTGTCATCTCTGAGCCTTTTGATCTCCCTTGATTGGAAACATTGATTGGTCTCCGTTTGTACAGTGTGGATTTGAGGTAATTTTTGCATAATTACCATCGCTTCTTCTTCGTCGACTTTTACTTGTAACATTAATTTAACGAACCAAATTACTCGTTCACTGAGGACTGAAAGCTTATTTCAAGAATTTCTCGGTTGAATATCTAGTAAATATTTCTGCTTTAAACTTTAATTAGGGTTTTGGGTGTTGAGCATAAGTTATTCAAATGTCAAAAATCGGGATTAGGATTCATGGTGAGATACGCATATACTTTTTCTCCAAAAATATGAATTTCTAGGGTTTGAAATATGCAAATTGCACAAAAATAACTAGTTTTTATGATTAAGTAGCGGTCATGGTACCATTGTCATTACCAATTTCTGGCTCCGAGAGCCAACTAGGTCTTATGGTGTTAACTTACAGTTGCCTGGTTCTGGTTCAACCATTACCTTTTTCTCTGAACTTTCTAAGTGTTATCCTTAGGACAACAAAATGATTCCGTCATTACTAAGGGCTTTATTGTTCTTTAACAAATGTGATATTTGTCATGTGTCTTATCTAGACCAGTATTCGGATTATCTTAATATCCACTATCTCTACTACTTATCACTGGTAGGTTTATGTTTTATTACTTTATTGTATTCTAATGAGTATGATATGAGTTTATGTATTTATGAAATTATATCACCTGGCAGCATTATGTCTAATAAAAGGAGTCTCGATCCATCACTAACTGGTGTTTGTGGTATTTCTCGAAAGAGGAAGCCTTTCGCCTTGAAGAAATCTTTGATTACTTCCCAAGACGAAGTAAACTCCATTCTTGCCAGCTTTGGAAAGGATAATGTGGAGGCTATTCCTGCTACTCATCATGATAATATTATGAATCCTCCCGAAGGCTATTTTTGTATTCAACTGCACATATTTGGCATGGGGGCTTCTTCCCTTTTCCATCTTTCATATTTCAACTTCTACGGGATTTGCAGGTTGCTACTATTCAACTCCTCCCCAGCACTTATACACTGCTTCTATGTCTTGAAATACTTGCTCTTGAGCCAGGTCAGGATTCTCTTACTTCTAATCTTATCCAACACTTGATGCGTTTTTCAAAAGGTGCAGACTTCCCTGTATTCCACGCTACCCCCTTATGGAGGATTGTCAATGATGGTGCTGGTAAGGCTATATCTTGGGAAGACCAGTTTTTCTTCATCAAATGCCCTGTTGGTATCTCAGGTAAATTTATTGATTATGGTGAATCCCTCAACCTTTTGTGAGCGATTTATTTTCTTTTCCGTGATCTAACTTTGGTCTTTTTTCTTCAGATCTTGCTTCTAAAAGATTGCCTTTAACTGAAAGGTAATCCCGTGTGTTTGAGTTCATTTTGAAGCTACTCGAAAAGTCGCTGGGTCGGACTGCTCTACTAACCAAGGACAAGTTATATCACTATAATCTTCTTCCTAATGGACAGAAGGTTTTAGGGCGTCCACCTATTCGTTTCCTAGGCTCTAAGCATTTATTGTTAGGCTTAGAAGTGTTCGCCTCCTCTACTCCCTTATCTTCTGGTATGTTTTGTTGATTAGATAGTCTCTTTGGTACCCAAGTTTTGGATTCTTGAATTTTCTTTGGTTTTTTTGTTTGACTAGGAGTTTTGGATTTGGAAGTCTCGAATCTCACTGATGTTTTGAATCGATCTACTGTTTTTGCTATTAAGAGGATGACTGAGTTGCCTATCGATCCGCCAGCTAAGAAGCTAAAGCTTGATTTTCTGCCTTTGTAATTTCCGAGCGTGCTTCCGGTAGAGAAATTGGAGGTTGCGTCTTACCGTCACCCCTTCCAAGTACATCAGGAGCGGGTGCAGATGTTACGCCGCATATTCCAACTTCTCGGTCCGCTGAGCCTCTGAGGCCTCTCGATCCATCAACGGATTTTACTGATTTTGTGAAGCTTGTTCTTTCTGATCTGGGATTTTCTCATATCTCGTTACCCTCCTCTTCTTTAAACACGGTGGATTTCTACCAGCATGTGATCACCTAATAGCTTAAGGTACAAAATTTTCTTTTTAATCCTGACTTTCAATCTGTCGCAACTATAAACCGAATGCTTCTAATTTCCTAGATTACCAAGGGACGGCTCAATTCCTTCTTCCTCTGCCACCGAAATCAATTGACTTCGAGAAGCAAACGAAGCTTTGAGTGATGAATGTGAGAGATTGAAAGCTTCCCTGGAACACACTGAGGCAGCTTGGAGAGAGAAAGGCAGACTAAGGATGTAACTCCTGACAAAGTGTCAGCCTTAGAACATCAAATAGCGGAAGATGTAGTTACTCATGCCGATGAACTTCAAAAGAAGGATGAGAAGCTTTCTCGCGTTGCGCAGATAATCTATGCGGCTGAAGATAAGATTTCTAATTTCTTGCAAGTTCATATTCAGCAGATTAAGTCTGATTTTTATGAAGATGCCTTCTTTCACCTTCTTTATGATAACCTCCAAAAATTTCCTGAGATCCGAACCACCAAAGTTCCACCTTTCGTCAGGGATCGAGTAATGGAAGGGATTAAGTTGGGTGAACGGGGTGTTGAGGTAACGCGGAAGGGTGACTCTAGAGTCGAGGATCTTTTATATATTAACCATCTTTCTGATGATTTAGGTGAAGAAAGAGAGACTTTTGCTTTTGTTGGCAATGATGGGAAAAATGACAGCGATGGTCCCGGAGGTGGTGGCCCCAGGATAAACATGGTTGGGATAGAAATGATCCTCTTTTAGGTGCTGAAGCTTTCCACGAACCCGTTAAGAGTGGTTCTGGGGTAGGAGGTCCCCATATTGCCCGCGATTCTGAATCATTTTTGCCTAAAGAAGGTGGACCCTCCGGTCTTTCGGGAGGGAAGAAAGCTGTTGGTCCTGAAGCTCCTTTTTCTCAGGAATAATCCTACTTCGGCAATGTTTTTCTCTTTCCCCGAATATTTGACTATAACTAGCCTCAGGAAAATACTATAGATAAAAGAAAAGTTGTTTCCTGCCTTAAGCAGAGTTAGGTAACAAATAGAAGGAATTAAACCGTTCTCATGTAGAGTAAGAGGCACACTTGTAAACTTAATTCCGCAATCTATGTAACATTTGTATGAAGTTCCATTTACTACATGTGAAGGATAATACGCTTATTTGCATCATGACAGAATTTTGTTCACTATGAAGATGCACTATGTGTGATTTGTAGATTGAGAAGGGAACTTTTTGCAACAACAATTCACGATATCAGGAAAAAAATGTTTCTTCGAGAAACTTAGGAGTGTCTATATAGAATTCCCTCAACTTTCCTTTATCTTTATGAGCGAAGATCGTGAAGTAATACTAAAGAGTAAGGGTTAAGCATGCCGAGATGTTATATAAACAATAAATGTGTTAATCAACTGAAAATAATCTTTTTGTAACTCTCTTTTTACCAATGCGCCACGGTAGATTGGTTTCGGATTTAACTCATACAAAGTTTTTGTACAAGAATGGGGCTTATTTTTGTAAACTGAAAAGAAAAATATAATCATAACTACTATCCTGTGTGCCTGTGGGTAGGTTGACCATCTTGAGATCCTCCCGTCTCAGAGCGAAGCATTGCCGGCAGAAGGGATTCCCACTATGTCTCAAGAGAGTAAGATTTTACATCAGAATTTATCCATTAAACATTTGAATGAGAGAATGAATGATTTAAAAGACCATTTAGAAGAGAGAGATAGGACTATTCTTGGATTGAGGGCATACATAAAGACCACACCCTTTATTGAGTTTGAGGATGAATTGAGGAGTTTACGCCAACGTACCATCGATTTGGAAATTCATTTAATTAACGTTAACACGAAGTGTGAGATGCGGGAATATTGTTACAAAAATATTCCTACCATGATGGGATCTCAACCTCCCGGCGACACAACCGCATATAAGGCCTCATCCTCCCAAAAGTATTTTTACTTGAATAACCCTCCTCCTGGGTTAAAGGAATCAGTCATTTCTGAGTGGTGGAAGAAAGTGGTAGCCGAGAAAGGAGGACCTATGATACTAAGTTGATTAAGGACTCTCATGACCCTGTCGTTAGGTATACTGATCAAATTAGGCATTTACAAGAAGAAAGGCATGATTTGTGTATGAATGTTTTTGAGTTAGAAAAAGAAAACAAATCTCTTAGTGCTATGTGTAGGGCTTATAATAGGGCTTTAAAGCTTCGGGTCAAACCCTCTGATCATCTTGATGAAGCGAGTAGAAAAGTACGAAAGCTATATAAGCTACTAAGTACTGCACTTCGTCATGCCATTAATCCCCCTTTATCTGAGGATGGAGAGGACCTAGATATTGGATGACATTTTGTAATATCGATATGTAATTTTACCCCTGTTTGGGCTACTAAGAATGTAACTTTTGTGAATGAAATTATGTATTGATGTTGTCTATTATGTAAATGGCCGTTGATAATAAATGCAGATAACAAGTGTTTGTATATAAACGGTTTAAGAGTTTTCCCTGACATGAGGTAACCATTTTATTCGGAGCCATTTTGATGATGTGCTTTCCCCTTAGAGCATATTTCTGGCTGTGCTGATTTACCTCATAATTCCTTCGTTAGCGAATTATAAGCGTTCGAATCCATCCCATACTAGGATCGTTTGGTAGAGGACTGGGAATTAGCTTTTGATGCTTCAATAGAGCCCTCGGTCTATTTTAAGCATGGTAGGAGTCCTAAATCAACCCGGATTCAGGTATTGAAATAAAACCAGGAATTTACTTCCAGTGTTTACGGAAGTCTTAAACCAACCCTCGTTTGGGTAATTAAAGATTGACGGTAAGAAATCTCCTTCCGATATCAATAGAGATTTCGAATTATCCTTTATCTAGGAAATATAATGATGGAAGACCGGAAATCTCCTTCCGGTATTTGCTAAGAACTGAACCAACCTAGATTCAGGTGTTAATATAGAAGGCTTGAAACTACCCCTGTTTACGCATATAGAGATTGAGTACTAGCAACTCCCTTCCGGTACTTATGATGAATTAAATCAACCCAGATTTGGGTATTATCATTGAAGACCTGAACGAAACCTTGTCCAGGTAATTAGAGATTAAGTGCCAGAAATTCCCTTCCGGTATCAGTATTTTGGTATCTCCTTCGAATTTGATTTGTGCAGCAGAGGTTGACATGCTCCTTAAGCCACTCTCTGGGCTTTTGCAAAACAGAGGATTTACGTGCTTTGTTGGCAACTCTCTAGGCATGTGCGTCCGGTGCGCTTGGCTAGCTTATCCACAAGTAGGGCCCAAGGACTTACCCGACCTCCCTCTAGGAGGTGCCTTATCCTAACCATCGTAGGTGAAGATAAGGTCTTAGAAACTTAGACGGGGTCATCATAGGCACAGAACTAAGGTTTACTCTTTTGATACTCTATACTGACCATCGTAGGTACTAATAGAGGCATACACGCCACCCCCCTCCGAGGGTTGCCCTATTCTGACCATCGTAGGTGATTATAGGGACTTGCGTTCCCTTCTGTAGGTAACGCAGAACATAAGCAGAGGTAGGACGTGCTCTTCTTCGAGCAGAGTTAGGACGTGCTTAGTTCTAGCAGAGGCAGGGCGTAGAGAGAGAACAACCAATAAATTGACTACCATATAGAGAGAATAAATGGTGATTTATGATTGTTCTCTCCCCTAATAAATTGACTACCATACAGACATAAGATAGGGTAAAAATGGTTAATTTTGTATCTTATTTATCCCCTTCTCAAGTAAAGTCTTATGAATGGTGAAACGACCATTTTGGTCAGGTGAGAAATCCATAGTAAACTTCGGCCCAGCCAGTAGATTTTAGCAGCTAGGACCCTTGTTTACTGGCCTTACCCTTCATCTGGTACCTTCATGTGTCTTCCTTACGAAGAGGTGTTATTATTTATAGGTAATAACATATGGTATGGCACACCCTCTCCCATTCGCTAGCGGACAAAAATTTGGAGGCTGATAGCTAATTCTAAAATTGGAGGTTGATAGCTAATTCCAGTTGCCCTGTACAACTACAGGTAGGGTTGTAGCAGCTCGAGTCTTTGAAGTGAGATGAACCCTCCTTATTCATCTTCCTGATGTGTGCCTTAGGAACACGCATCGATCCTCAATTGGCATTTCCAATATGATGAGAAATAATGGGCATAATAAATGTATGGATAGATTAACTAAGGAGTCTGGTGATTTGTTGTTAACACGTGCTAATCTTATATATCGAATAATTACTACCTTTGACTCATTAAATAAATTACTTTATGATGATATTAGTGAGGAAAGATTATCAAACATTTTGCATAATATTTCTTTAGGTAAGTACTCTCTTTCACCTCTTGTATTCAAACTTGTTTTTCAACTACCACCAGATACTCCTTTATGTCGAAGACTCTTATTTCACAGT
The DNA here is from genome assembly GCA_030737875.1 of Allium sativum. NCBI lineage: Eukaryota > Viridiplantae > Streptophyta > Magnoliopsida > Asparagales > Amaryllidaceae > Allium > Allium sativum. Next base: position 42,849,754 of record CM060915.1, on the reverse strand, counting down.
CCTGATGATCATTATTACTATATAAGACCTACATTAGAGGATGATCTAGTTCTGACTTCTTTAGGTAATCTTCTCTATTCACAATTTTCATCTTTCTGTTTTAGTCCATATTATAAGCATATAATACTAGAAGTCGATGATCATTATTCGTTTGTATGCAAGAAAGCCTTTAGTCATCATTATTTATTAGACCTATCCAAAAGATTCTCAATAGTTGATCGTGATTCAATCTTATTCTTTTTCTCACATTTTGTTGAGGATGAATTTCTTTATCTAGATGAGAAATCAGTCTATAAATCAAGTTAATTACTCTTTGTTGGTACCCCCCTATAGGCTTCTTTAGTGATATTATAATGAATATCTTTTTTCAAATTTACGATGTTGCCTTCGAAAAAGCATATCCATCCGCTCACTATACTAGGTGTATGCATGAGGTTGTTATCTCATCGACTCTATCGAGAAAGACGATCTAGATCAAAATATCTTAAATATATTATCAAATAACCTTCTCAAGCAAGAGCATATACTAACATTCTCGGTCACTTTGACTGAAATCGAATCAGTAAGAAAATGTTATGGTGGAGAACTCAGTGTTAACCAAAATGGCTTGTTATCATTTCATAAATCACATGAACAAAGTCAATTAGATGAACATAATCAATTAGAAGATCCTTAGGACTTTCTTATGGAGGCCCTTATGTACCCTTTGGTGACCTCCTTTAGCCACTGTGCTGTCTGATTTGAGTTTGGATTTTTTTAATAGTTCCGCTATTTCCTTACTTAGTTCAGCTATTTCCTGACTTTGTGAGAAGATTTGATTCTCCTCCTTGAATAACCGAAAGAGCACAGCAGAAAGAAGACTTTGGTAAACCTCTTGGTTAGAATACCTAGTCTTTCTGTGAATAGAGTACTTCATTCTTTCTTTTTTATAGCAAGCAAAAAGTTCGAAAGGGCTCTCTCATCTGCTTTGTACCAGAAGACTCAAACAAGTAATCCTAGACTTCCGAGACGATAGGAACGAGGCTGAGTGTTATAAGACAAGGCGACTAAGGCAATCAGTTAATCTCTTTACGAAATAGATCTTCCCCGGTATATTAATGGCTTAGCTCATGGAATAGTAGCTCTTCCACTATAGTAGCTCTGGAGTGAAAGAAAAGCCATGTTTTGTCCGCTACCCTCTTGCCCATATTTCTGAGCCTTCCCCTCCTCCTTTTGACTCATCTTGGATGAGAAGAAAGAGACCGACTTGATCGACTTCCAATGTCTGTGTTGAATGTTCCCTGAAGTGGAGGCGACCGAAGGGAGGACATACCATTCTTGTGAGAACGATGGCTGGTTCAATCCGGGGTCTCTCTTAAACCAACCAACTCTCTAGGGAAAACGACTAGCTAGATGATCTTTGAGTCAAAATTCGAACTTGTTGACGTGGAGAGCCATCAAATGATAATAAACTGGGGATGATTTGTGAGCTGAGAAACCTGCGAAAGAGGATGGGATAGCGTAGAACCCTTTCCTTCCATCTTTTGGTTGGCTACCTGAGCAGTGATCCTTTCTTCCAAGCGGAGATTCCCCTCTATAGAATGTAGTATATCCACTGGAAAGAAGAAGGCAAGCAGGTTAGTTATTACTAAGCCCAGGAACAAGGCAGATCCCACCACGCTTGGAAGCTACATCATGATGCATCAATCAAATATCACTCCAAATGTTGATTCTTGTAACACCCCGAATTTTCTGTTAACAATAAATTAACAAATTAAAGTATAATTAATTCTAAATTAAAGAATTAAGGGAAATGGGTTACGCCATTACGTTCGTCTCGGAATTCTGCTTGAGACAGAGTTCGGGTTTGCGTAAATCGGACTCCGTATGAAGAAGTTGTAGTCTTCGGAAGTTTCAGAATTCAATTTAAATTTCAAACAGCTCAAAATTCAGTTCAAAATTCGAAAACAGACCCAAACTGGGTTGGGCGGGAATTTTCCCGCCTAGGACCCAGGTCGACCTGGGGGTCGACCATGTGGTCGACCTGGGGGTCGACCATGTGGTCGACCTGGGGATCGACCTATGGGTCGACCTGCCCAGTCGACCTGGTCAGGTCTTGGCTGGCCTGGTCGGGTTCTGAGCGATTTTCTGAGTTCTGGTGTGCCACTAGGGTTGATTTGTCACTTTCTGGTTGGCTCTCCTCGATGTGAATGGTTTAGATTCATTATGATCAACTGACGGCTCTAATTAGTTTGAAATTCTATATAAACAACTTAAGTCTCCAACCTAAATTCACACAAAAATTTAGAACCAGTGCCGCCATGCTGCTGGGAGAAAACTGAGAGGAGCCTCCACTTGAAGAAAGCTAAGAGACAAACAAATCTAATTCAAAATTAAAATCAAAACAACGTTTATCTATCCAAAGGAAAGCATCTCAATTCCAGAACTCAGAATCCAGAACTCAAGTTCGTCGTTCGTTGTAAGTTTAGTTATGTTTTGGGATGCGAATCAAAATTAATGTCATGCCTTGGAAATAAAGTGATAATAGAACAATGTTTATTATGTTGTATGTGGAATCGAATGATATTGATCTATGTCTGTAGTTCTATTTTATTATCATGTTGAATTGGGAATTAATGGATAAGTCTATTCATATGTATATGAACTTGGAGTATAACCTGTTATGACAAGTTGTGTAGTTTATCATGTTGTGCAAGTTTTAGGTTGTAAAATCATTTCACATATGTGACCAAATGTTAGATCTACATGTTTATGTGTATATGTTAAACATATGTCATATTTCAAGTTCACACTTATTCATATGTTCGTGATTGATTTGCAAGTTCACATATATGTAAGTTGATTTGGTCTATGTTGCAAATTCACATGTATGTATGTTGATTTAGTCTACGTTGCAAGTTCACACCTATGTGTTAAAAATTATACATACTTTATGGACATGACATAATTTTGTCATATACTAGTTTGTGTTTGAGATTATGCCTAGATCTAAACATGTTTGGGCTTATGTTGTCTAAATCATATGCTAATTCAAGTGACACCTATTTAGTTAGATTCCCCTTTCAATGCAAGTTCACATGACAAGTTGAAACCCATGATTTATGATTATTAGATCTTAAAGTTGCAAGTTCATATGTCACACACTCTTATTGTTATTTAGAATATTTCATGTTTATCGCTTTCCCCTTTTGTGTTGATAAGTTGGGCTGAAATATCGAGCCCAACACTCATTAAAATCTTGCGAAGTACAAACGGGGGATATCGTTGGGGTTAGACATAAAAATATATGAAATTGGCATGTTTGGCACATGCCAATAATTGGTGACACTTAAATGGTATAAATTCTTATACCAAAAATGATGAACTTGGAAAGTGGGCCATAACATTAAATTGTTAACAAATTTACATAAAAGAATAAAAAGAACAAATATGTAAATTTAGAAAATACGAGTATGCTTAACCCGAGGTTGGATTGAGTTGTGATGTAAACCTGCCCAGACCCGCCCGACTGTCCAGTAATCATAGCAATACCTATCCAATATGGGAGGTTAAGGCATTGAGCCCAAAAAGGACCCGAGGTTAGACTGAGTTACGGTGTAAACCTGCCCGGAACCGACCGACACATCCAGTAACCGTAACAATACCTGTCTAATGTGAGTGGTTGGTGCTTTAACTAATTAAAGCTAAGGACAGACAAGTCAGGATGGTAGGGTTAAGTTAACTAAGACACTTAACCAATTCAACATGTTAATTTAGCTGATGGGTGGGGTTAGGTTAATACAGACACTTAACCACTTAACATGTTTGACTAGAAAACCCTAGTAACGGGGACCTATTTTAGCAGTAACCCAATTTAGGTATCATGGTACCCTGAAACTAGACAGGGTGGGGCACGATTACTGGGCTGATTGTAAGCGGTCAAAAGCGACGGTGGTTGGTGCAGCAGTGTAGGTTCTAACGGAGTGCGGGCGTGCAGACACTTCGGAGTAGATAAATAGGGAACTGGGCACCAGTAGTATAACCTATGCATTCTAGAGTTGTGTCGGGCCGCCACCATGGGACTTGATACACCCCATGGTGGGACCAGCATAGGTGTCTACAATCATGTGGGGCCGTATGAAACAGGAAGAAAACGTTGCGAGTAAGAGCCGATCGAATAAGGGATCACCTTGTCATGAACACGTGGTGCTAGTTAGGCTAGTTGGTAGGTGCAGAGAAGTAATAGTGAGTGCGTTTAGTATAGTTAGAATTTCCTTCCATATCTTGTCTTATATTCTGGTATTGTCCTGTTCTCAGTTTATGCAAGTCATGATCTTTTATTGTTCTCATGCTAGAATTATAACTAGACTTACCAGACTTATGTCTGACCCATTTTTCCTTTTTCTTTCTTTTCTTCCGTTTCCCCTCCCCCCTCAGGTCCACAGGGAGGAAACACCTCAGCTTAGCCAGATTTTTCATCTAGCTTGAAGAGAGAGAATGTATTGCTTGGATCTCTTTCGTTTGGGCTTTGGCTTTGGACATTCTATGGGGATTTATGCAGTTTAACTAAGTTTCATGCTTCTTTAAGTTTTAAATCAAGACAGTATTATGATTGTAATAATTGGAAGTTTGTTTTGAGGCAATTATGGAAATGTTTTGTATGAACACGTATTTAAGATATGAAAGTCTGTTTGTTTTTCCCCTGTTTATATATATGTGTTTATATCTGTCTTGTGTTTTATCTGTGACTTTTACTTATAAACCTCCACCGAAGTTAAGGTATTCCCTTTGTGAGTGACCTTAACGCAGGGTGGGGTGTTTCAATTCTCGTCCCAAAAAAATATCTAGGAGTTCAAGGTTTCCTAGTTAGGTACAATCTTTGAGTCCGTAGCCTTATATTATCAGTTCCGAAGACCTCATATCCTACTATTTAATATGGGCCGGCCTAGCCCTATCAGACAATTGTCAAGAAACAATAGATTGAATGGGGTTCAAATTCAACATATTTATTGACGATCCGGAAGTCGTTGAGTTCTCCTAAATCGGGGTCCCATTAGACACAAAATCCTTTAGAAAGCGAACAAGCAAGAGAATCATGAGCGATTCCCGAACTCTAATCTATGAAAGGTATCAAATTTAGCCAACAAAACGAAGTTCAAGCAGTGCGAAATGGGCTATTTCAATTTAGCACAATTCATCAAAGTTGCTTTGGTATCCCCTAGTAAGTGAACCATCCTTTCTGTTGATTGAACAAATCCGACTGGTCAGTCAATCGAATGTTGGGAGGATGACTTTCTATGGCAAGTCACCAACCCATCTCTATCATACAAAGAAGCATATACCTCCCTATAGCAATCTCCCTCTAATCACTCTACTCTGCAAACCATTAATGAGCCAGCCTGTTTGGTTTTGTCTTTCTCGGGAAGCTCCTTTGTTTGGTATTTCAAGGTAGCAACTTCCATACGTGGTCATCTATAAGTTATCATGCGTAGCTCAGCCTCTATGGAACAAGTTGCCTTCACATGTGCTTTCTTCTAGTAGCCGTTAACAAACCCGGGATCTGTTCCTTACACGGCTTCATCGACAGCTGAGACCGCAGGTAGGACCAGTGCATAAGCGGGACAGCTACGCGCGTTGCGCATCAAACAGTACAAGCTGCTTTGGCCAGAACAATTGAAATAACAAGCCTATTAAAACCTTTATGTCGAAATTCAATCTTTTTTATATTTCTACCCTCCTATCTTTTTTCTTTGTTGAAAAAGAAATCACTAACATGTGAAGCGGAAATCCCATGACCCTCACTTTAAGGGGTGGGGCGGAACCAGAATTAGATGCTTTAGGCCTATCTCCCTCTTCAGAATTTGAATTAGAACTGGTTTCCTAATGAATTTCACTGCTTCCAACGTTGGGATTTGAACCAGAATTAGATGCTTTTAGCCTTCCCCGCTTCCATACTCGGATATGTGAGCTAGAAAGCCAAAGTGGACATCTACATATGCCACTACGCCTTTAGATGCTTTCCCGGAAGATCTTAACTCATCTCCAGCCGCACTGAGTGCTGGGGAATCATTAGCATTAGTTGCTTTGGGGATTTCAGCTGTAGAAAGAGAAGAAGAAGGACTTCCCCTATTGGCTGGTAGAGAGCGACTTCCTTTAGATGAACCCCCCCTTGTTCATTAACATTAGAAGAGCGCGTACTCGCTTCTTCCCCTTTCAGCATATGGTGCACTACCGTTTGTAATCTCCTATTCACACTTTCGAGGTCGGCTATGATTTCCTTGAGTGTTTCAGTTGGAGTGCAATGATTTACTTCTGGTGTGACACTAGCTGGGAATTTCTCATGTTGTGCCCAAGACTTATCAACGCGACGAATAGCCGCTTCGACTTTCTCGTTCTCACTTCGCTCACTCCTTTTAGTCGCACCAGAGGTCGGATGAAGTGGACCTCTCTAAAGGAGGTTGCCTCGCAATTCTTTGTTTTAGGGCATGTTCTTCCCCGGATTAGTCGCTCTCTATACTCTCTAGTTCCCCATGATCCCGATCCTCGTCTCTAACTCTCTCTTTTAGATCCGGGTCTTCTTGGCAATTCGTTCTTGTAGTGCGTTTTCCATGCATAGGTGTAATTTCCCTTTGAAAGGCATAGGCCGATTAGGCAAGTCCTAAATCTTGCAAGGCAGGGACCAGCATAGTGAAAACTGTCTTCTTCGTCGTTGTTGCTTGGTTCTCAGATTGTCATAGAGGCAACGAACGACTTCCTATCTAGAAATCTTCGCTAAGGATCTCCGATGGAAAATCAATCAAAAGCTCCGCACCTTTGAAGCATACACCGTACTATTGGATAAGCCCTATCTTCCGTCTTTGTTGTTTGCACCGGAATTCGCTGCTTCTGGTACGCTACTTGCTGGTCCTTCTTCTATTTGAACCCCCCCACTCGTGAGTGAACGTCACTATCCTCTGAGGAAGAAGACTGACTGAGATAGGAGTGAAAGAGCACATTACCTTGAGTTAGGCATTACTCGGCCTATCCATAGTAAAGTGAAAGAGCACGTACTCTTCTACAAGCAGAGGTAGGGCATGCCAATTTTTAGATGCACCACCACGACCATTCTTGGTGTGAAACGGAGGCTTGCACTTTTGATGCTTTAACCTATCCCCCTATGATTTGGGAATGGAGAAAGATTAACACACCATCCCCCTCCAGGGAATGCCTCGTCCTAATCATTTTTTGGTGATGACAAAGGTTTATCTTTTGTTTTATCCATTTGTGGCTTGACCTGTCCTTGGTCATTTCAAGTTTGTAGGGATTTTCTTCTTTGCAATTGGGTAGATAACCCTTCTTTTTCTTTCTAGAAGACTTTACCGGTGTAACATCTTATGCTTTCTTTACATATCTTTTTAATTTCCCTTGGCTTAAGAACTTGGTGATCATTCCATCTAAAACTCTGCAATGGTTTGTTTCGTGTCCGTTTACCATATGGTAGTAGCAATACGACCCTTCTCTCTTAGCTTCGTTTTTGGGTTTCCTTTTTAACGATGGCCAAAAGTTTAACTCGTGTCTAGTTAGGAAGTAGATACCCTCAATCGACATTGTGAGCTTACAACCTTTTGGCAACATTGACTCGAAAGCCCTCTTTCGTTGTTGCATTTTGGCCCTTTTATTACTTGATTTTGTCATTCCTTCCTCATTCCTGAACTTCCTTTCAATTTCCTTTCAGCATGGGGGTATATCTCTTTCAGACCTTTTATTGGTAAGAGGAATGGAAGCCTTCTCAACCCTTTTTTCAAATATGGTTCCTCTAGCCTGTGTTAGGATAGCTTCTTTGATATGGAGAAAGGAGCTATATCTTTCCACCGAGGACTGATATAGGGAAAAAATCGGAGTCGGTCCTAAGTGGAAGGGGTTAATACTCCATCGATTAGGGTCATAAGGATCTACATCCTTCTCTTTCTCCTTGATACGCAAGGTTTCTAATTTGAACCTTTCAATCGCCCATGGACCTAAGGAAAAAACAGGTTGTTCGGCTTTCACGAGGTTGGGTTAGACCGTCATCCCTAGGTATCAAGGCCTTGGAGAGATGAATCACTAAACTCAATTCTCGATAAAGGACTTAACGGATGACAGAAAGGAATTCCGCACCAAGCTCACTAAAAGATCTGAGTTCCTAGGGAGGGCCTAAGCTTGCAGTAAGGGTTTACACATACTGAAGGAGGTGACACATCCGATATGCAGAATGGTTTGGACAAGGATTCATATGTAGGAAATAAACAGTAAATTGTAGCAATAACAACTAAGAAATAGTATGATAAACTCACAGGAAAATACTATAATTGTAGATCTACTCTTTATTAATCTCCATTTTGAGTACATGAACAACATAGAAGAAATCCTCTAATTGATCCAAATACCAAAGTTTATTCTAGAGAAAAAGAGTATAAGAATTGGAATGAGATCTCCCTTTAATGTGACCTCTAAGGTCTTATTTATAGGAAATGCAGGGCCCCTTCCGTTGTTGGGATATTGGGCCTGCAGGAGCCTCAGTCGAGCGTTTTTCTCCTTCGCCTCTGATGTTTGGCTTGCGATGCTTTGTTGTGCGGATTATAGCTTCCAGAGGGAAGGTCCTGACCAGTTGAGGCCTCTTTGAGATTGAGATGAGCTTGTCGATGTGGTGACTTTCGGATGGTGTTTGGACTTCTAGTAGCAGCTCCCGGGTGTAGACTCTCGGACGTAAGTTTTAAGATGTAGGCCTCTGGCTTTCTCGTGTATACGTAGAGGAGCTGGTCCTCCCGATGTATGTGGATAACTGTCAGTTCGAAACCGTTGTCGGTGTCTATACTACGTAGATTAGTATGGATAGCCTGTATCTTCACTAGGGTTTCGGTTGGCCTTTCGGTGGAGCTTTTGGGATGGTCCGATCTTCTGAAATGCAGCTCCCGGTGATGTGTTGTTGTCCATCAATGTGACCTTTCGGCATTAATGCAGTAGGTGTTTCGGAAGCTGGTTCCGGATAATCTCTATATACTCCTGGTGTGATACTTTTGACGTCTTCATCTCTTGATGTATCAGTATTAAGTGAGTTAATACCGATAGCCCTCCCGGGTTTCAATAAGCAGAGCTCTTATCTCCCTCTTTCTTGGTTTCCGGTCTAGACAACCTTTCGTCATGGAATTTCTTGCCGGACAGATCTCGTCGGATGAACCCTGTCGGATAGCCCCTGCCGGATAGACTTTGTTAGCATTTTGTAGGCTTTGAGCTCCTTTCTTCCTGGAGGGTGTCTGTTTATGCTGCTCTCAGATCATTCTTTACTGCTTTCAGCTCTTCCTATTATTCGACTTTTTGCTTTCGGAAGGTTCTTCTGTGTTTGTGTTCCTCTGATACCCCTTCACCGTCAGCTGGTTTCGGAGTTAATTTTGGTAGTAACAAAAAAATATATATATTATATGTACTCTCATGACGCCATAAACGGCCTAATGCAACGAATTTTCATGGTTGTGCCAGCCAAAATGTGACGATAGCTATACTATTTTGGTCCTACTGCAACGTTCTTTTTTGGTGTTACCTTAGCCATAAAAATTTGTTGCTCTAGATAAACAAGTGTAACAGGATGTAACATTTTATATACTGTTACCTTAGCCATAAAAATTTGTTAGGTCATCAATCTGCACTTATAAAAACATGTATATCTATACGTTAATTTACCTTTTAAAAACAACATCTACAATTGACACCTCACTAATCCATTAAAATTTCACACCACCAATAGGAAATCAAATTCCCTTACCCATTCCATTTCTCTTTTCTCAACTTCTCAAATATGTTCGTTCTCAACTTCTCATCGTCTTCAACTTCTCAAATCTGCTCATCCCAAAGCCGCTCTTGAAAAAGGAATCGGGTCTACAAAAATACAAAAACTTGGATCTTTAGGCTAAAATTTGTCTAGTATATGCCATCTCATCGTCTCTGTAGTGTTCAAATAGGGTTGAGTTTCTTTAGACATTGATGGATGGGCTCGGAAGTGAAGTTGCATGGTTGAGTGCTGGTGACTAACGGAGGTAGAGGAAGGCGCGATAGTGTTGACGTCGGTTCTTAGAGCAAGGTCTATGTCGGCAAGGCGCTGGATGGGGCTTATGTGATGGAGTTTGGGTAATGTATATGCCAAATGCATCTTTACCTTCTTTGATATTTTTATTTTTTCAGTTTTCATGCTTCTGTTTGTGTTTTATGATCGATAAATTTTGATTGTGAAACACGTCGTCCAAGTGTTTGCGTTACTGCTTCAAAACCACTGGCACTTGTTCCATGATTCAAATCCGATCAAAGTCTGATGTTTGTGCTATTCAAATTCATTTGGAGTTTATGCTACTTTATTTAGCTATTTGGGGACATATTGTTGGAACGATCAAATGCAGCAATGATGATGAAATATGTCAGTTCGAAGGATAATTTTATTATATTAATGCACCTTCTCAGGGTAAGCGAACATTTGCACTATCTGAATCATGTTGTCTTTTAGTTTATGTTGTAGTCTGGGTGCAGTTCATAATGTAACATTTACCAAACCGTTTTTGCCAAATAATCAAAGTATTTGCGATTTGTTGATCATATTTCTTTTTAATGGATAGTCGGTGGCAAGTAGTTTTGAGGTGGTTGGTCGACTGATGTTGTTTTGAGGTGGTGCTGAAGGAGGATAAGTGGAGGCAAGGGGACACAAGGTGTTCGTGGTTGGAGAGGATGTAAGTGTGTTAAAGAAGTGGAAGTTTTGAACTTTAATGTTTGTTGTCGTTACGGTTTTGGGCGATGATGGACTTGGTGTGCAGTGTTTCAAAGAAGGCTTGGTCTTCCGAAATCGGATGAATCGGGCAGTGCCCACTTGTTCGACCTAACTGGTTAAGTCGATCGCCACGGAGACTGTAAGGCTTCAGACCCCCACCGGCAACGCCCGGACCCACTGACGGCTCGCCTTCGACTCGACAAATATTTGTCAATGTTAATGTTTGTATAAATTGAAACTGCATATATAATGAGTGAATTGAGTGATGTAGTGAGGAGTATCTGTATATGTGATTGACTATATTATTAACAGTGAATTATAAATGGTGGAGTAAGGAATACGAACTATTTCAATTGTTGAAATAAAATATTTATTTGAATAAAAATAATATTTGAATATTTAATTCTGTGTATTAGGATTTAATTCTCATTCTTGTTATATTATATATTTAAAAAAAAAAATATTTGTAGCAATATTTTTGGAATGTTGCTACAGACACCTAAGGATGTTGCTATAGACCTAAATAGGGATCTATTATAACAATATTTGTTATGTTGCTGTAGATAGTCAAAATGTTGCCTTTGAGGTCTTCAACAACGGTGAAAATTGCATCACCTGATAAGTGCTGTCAAAGACCTATGCCAACATTTTTTGGGCCTATGCCAACAATTTTTTTGTTGCATTAGGACGTTTTTGGCGTAGTGTCTTCGATGAATTCTCACTACACTTGAGCACCATCAAGTAGGATTCCTTGAAAAGGAGACTGATCGTCTTTATTACAAATTGAACGATGAATCACCAAACAAGGAATATTGCTAGGAACTCCACTTTTGGAGTAGAGGAGGGAGCTAGCTTGGGAGCTAATAATGCTAATAATCTCGATTTTTGAACCATGTTCACTACATTTATGAGGGATATGTTGAGGAATGATCAAGCAGTTGATTTGAATGTTGCTAAAGGTAGTGATGCACCAGTACAGGTGCCCAGAACTGATTTTGCTAAGTTTAATAAATATTGTACCAATCTTGATGGTAATCCGTTCCCCGGAACTAAGTAAGTTATGGAAGTTCAAGATTGATTGGATAGTTGGAAGCGAGTTTTTGAAGACCTTGAGCTTAATGATGCTATGAGAAGGAGGTCGGTTTGACATAGATCCAAGGAAGGGATATGAATTAATGGAACGCCATCAAAGTTGCTACCTACATGGATCAGATTATTTGGGTTCAGTTCAAAGCCCACTTCAGTGAGAAGTTTGTTTCGATTGCCAAGAAATTGGAGTTGTTCTGAAGATTTATAGAGCTAAAGCAGGGAGACACGACCAACCCGAGTACTGAATTCGATGCTTTTTTTATGTATGGAATGTTTTTCATCGACGCCCTAGAAAAAAAAAGAATAAGGAGTTCATCACTGTCCTGAATGAATACTTAAGTGGAAATCTTCTTAAACATATTTATGAGGCCTTCAAATCCATTGTTGGGAAAGCCTTGAGGCAGGAGAGCGTTTACCCAAGTCAAGGACAATTCCTGCTATTATCCCAAAGGAAGAGCCAAAGCCGTCGATGAGTAGCAAGGAAAGATAAGGCATGTAGTAAGAGGAAACCTTTCTATGCTAAAGATGCACAGAAGAAAAAGGCTAAATCTGAATTGGCTAGCTACAATTGCGGAAACAAAGGCCATTCTAGTAAAGATTGCATATCTGGGGGATGGAAGTGCTTTAGTTGTGACAAAAAGGGACACCATAGGAAATATTATCTAGAACCCCAAAAGGAGAAGCAGTTGATGAAATCATATGCTATCAATGTTGTTCCAACTTCGTTAAATGCCCCCATTAACGGGTAAGAAAGGAAAGTGCATCGTTATTCAAGATATGTTTTCTATTTATGAATTTTTTCATTGGAATTTTATTTGGTAACTGGGCTTCTTATTCCTTCATATCCAGTGACCTAGTAGATATGTTAGGATTGGAACCTGAAATAGTTGGCCAAACATTGATTGTGATATCCCGCATTGGTGTCTCCACTAGCCTTTGTGTAATTTGTCGTGGGTTGATCTTATCAAATCATGGATGCATTTTTTATTGTGCTTGTTTTTTTGGGGGTTCTGTTGGAATTGGTATTATTTTGAGAGTTGATTAGCTTTTGCGATATGGAGTAGTGGTGGATTGTGAGTGGTCTTTAGTGACTATAGGAGAGGGTAATGGGCAAAGGGTAGTGTTGGGTTGTCTAATTGTGATGGCTAGTTTTCAATATTTGCTTGATGTTCCACATAATGAGCTGTCGAGTGTATTACTGCAAAGGAGTATATGGACATATTTGAGGAAGTGTCCAGACATTTATCACATAGAGAGATTGAAATCTGTACCAATTTGATGAAGGATGCTAGACCTGTAGTCATGCCTTTTAGGAGGATGGCACGTAAGAAACCAGGAGGCTTGAGGTGCAAGTGAATGAACTTTTGAGGAAATGGTTCATTTGTAGGAGTATATCTCAATGGGGAAAACCTATTGTATTCATCACAAAGGCGAATGGTTCCCTTAGATCCTGTGTTGATTACCATGAGTTGAATAAAATGGCAAAGAAGAATAAGTAACTATTTCCGCATATTGATGACTTATTACATCAGCTATATGCTATAAAGATATATTCCCAACTTGATATCATAACGGGGTTTCGTTAACTGCATGTGGCAAAGGAAAGTGTGTTGATTACGACATTTCAAATGCTATCTGATTTTTATGAGTTGTGGGTCATGTCATTCGGGTTAACCAACGCATTGGTGTACATTATGGATCTTATAAACCCTATCTTCAGAGATTGGATTAACAAGTTTGTGCTTGTGTTTTGGATGATATTCTTTCCAGTCAGGGATAAAGGAGGAACACAACACATATTTGATGTGTTGAGAAGACAACAACCGAAGGCAAAGTTTTCAAATGTCACTTCGAGAGGAGAAAGGAAAGGTCATTGGGTAAAGTTGTGTTTGAGCAGGGTATCTCCATAGATCTTGTGAAGGTTGCAACAGTTAAAGATTGGACTGCACCCAAGAGTGCTACGGATATGAGAAGTTTCTTGGGGTTATCCAAATATTATTGAAGCTTTATCTAGAATTTCTCCAAGATAGCAGCGCCGTTGACTCAGTTGACAAAGAAGAATCATCCTTTTTTGGATGCAAGTTGTAAGCATGCGTTTATAAGTCGAAAAGAGAGGTTGGTGTATGCACCAATATTGGTTATTCCAAGCAAGAATGAAGAGATGACGATATATGCGGATGCTTGTGGTACTGGCTTGGGTGCGTTGTTGATGGAAAAAGATAAAGTTCTTGCATATGCTACTCAGCAACTAAACCTCATGAGAAAAGGTATCCCAACCATGATTTGGAATAAGCAGCGATTGTGTTTGAATTGAACATGTGGCCGCATTATCTTTTAGGAGAGGGGCTCAACCTTTTCACCGACCATAAATCATTGACACATCTTTTCATAGAATGATCTTAGCCTTTGCCAGTTGAAATAGTTAGAGTGTCTTGCTTCTTATTATTTTAGTATTTCAGCTACAACCTGCAAAGGTAATGTAGTCGTTGATGCTTTAAGTAGGCGGCACGCCAACTTAGGGGCTATTCCAAAGTCCTTAACCAAACTACTTTGGCTAAGATTTTGATTTTGAGTTGACTTGAGTTGATTGTGATACTAACGTCATATAACAGACGGGACTAATCCTCTCTTAAATAGTGTTTCACTTTCAATACTTTCACTTCACCTAGCTATAGTGTATCGATGGATGTTGTACCCGGGATTTATTACAATCAAAGCGGAGCTTTCATATTAAAGATTTACAACCTTCTCAAATCCAGAGAATTTTGTAAATCTATCACATCGTTATTTTATATCAAACCTTAGTAACATTAACCAATAAAAAACTATCGAATGAGTTATTCCATAATTATTCAATAACCCTTAATGCATAACTTCTTGGTGCTCCCACTAGTCATGAGTAATTCACTACACAACATTAGCGTTACGTGCTCTAATATCAACATATACACTGATATCCAATCTCGATGTATCTTGACTAAGGACATTTAAAATGGTGCATTTTATAACATGGTGATATAATACTCATGATTACAACTATTTGTACTACTATCATGAACACGTCATTTATAGATTTTCGATTAAATATATTTTAATTAAATATTTAACTATTTATAACACATCATAACAAATATGTAACAGAAAGAAAAACGCCTTTTATTAAGAAGGAGAATTGGATCGATTAATTTACAATAAATTATAGAATTTCCCTTGGAGCATATCTCTAACTCTATCATATACATGTACCAAAACTCTACTAGTGATGAGTCTAATGTCTTTACATTCGTATGCAACTACTTATAAGTTGTTTCGAAACAAGTAACATTTATTACTAAAAATATATTCGTGAATTGTTATGTATAATGAAATGTATAAAAGTTCAATTAATAGGGTGACGAAATGTATAAAAGTTCAATTAATAGAGTGACTGTAATTTATAGCAATGCATAGTGATTCACTAAAAAATTAGTATTAGTAGAATATATGGTACGATGATATGGAAAATAACATTTGTTTTGACTATATTTAAATTAGTCAAAGGCAAAAAAGTGATATCGTGTCTTGTTGTATCAATTAAAGATTAAGGCTAATGCCTTTCAATAGAACAAATAAAAATACTTATAAAGACACAAAAATTAGACGTTAGAAATACATTTTAAAAACCTAATCAATTTTTTTGCAATCAAGTTAACATAATTAGCTTGCACCTATTATTAATACATTATTGAAGGTAAAATAAAAGCTGTTTAGGGAGGTAAAACTACCTAATGATGAAACAAAACCAAATAAAAAGAAGAAAGGAATCAGAAGCCAGACCATCAATAAGTAGAATATTAAGCATAGGTTAAGTATCATTAAAAAAATGGGTAAAACGATTATGGTAAGGCTAACAGGAAGTTGATAAAGATTTGCTCTGGTGAGACAGTCAACCTACATGCAAATATGGAGAATATAATTAAATATTAGCTTGATAAAAAGGAGAATTGCGAGTACTGAAACTAGGGATAATTTTCTATTTTGTAATTATGAGTGAATGAATAGAATAGAAATGAAAGCACTTGAAGAGGAAAATAAACAAAGTCACGAAAATAAAAGTGGAATGGACAAGTTAAAACCTAGAAAATAATTAAAATGAACAAGAGAGCGTAAACAGGAATAAAAATTAAAATCAACAAGAGATTTATATATGACGTGAGATTGAATGAGGTAAAAAAATTATAATAGTCAGATATTGAGCTGTACATATAATATAATAGATTAATTGAATTTTGAATTACGAAAGGAGTATATTTATTGATTAAAAGTCATTTTTGTTTATATATGTTGTGTTATATTGTTGATTGTTTAGTCACGATAATATTTCGAATGTTGTGTGCCTTGACTTGTTAATTATTGTTGATTGTAATATTATATGGATGTTTTACACAGAAGATTTTTTATTCAAATAGGAAAATAACTAATGAAATAAAATTGCACCAATGAGAAAAATAGATAATTAAGTGACAAATAAGGATTTTTACATATCTGGACTGAATATATAAATAATGATGGTATAATGAACTTCACTGAAATAAAAAAAAAATAGGATTTAACAAGGTCATCATTTATAAATTTTTAGAGACATTCATAAGTAAAATATTAAAACAATATTTTAAAATTGATGTTTGGAAAGTTTAATATTATTTAAAAAAATGAAACATGATTTTTATTAATAATAATATGAATTTCGATGAAAATAATAATGTTATGTATAAATGACGAAATGATGGATTTTACACTGTTATGACAAGAAATACTATTATTGTCTGGTTTATAAAATAAAAAAGACATTTCATGGATAAGAATAATTGCTATTTTGAGATAAATAGAAGTAAAAAAGGGTTTCAACGATTTAACATGAAATGTTGCACATTTAGAATATATAGCGATAAATTGGTTTCGAAAAATATTTAAAGAGACCTTCATATATGTTTGTATTTTGATGTAAAATAACAACAATAGTAACAGTAGCAGCACTAGTAGTAATAATATCTTTTTAGAGAGCGATTTGATGAAGAGTTCTATATTTTTTTTCTAAATTGTAAGGTAGAATTTTTTTGAAGAAATAGAAGTATGAAGTATATTATCATTTAAAAAGATCTATTATTGTTTCTGGTAAGAATAAATAAAAGTGACTTGTAATAAACAATAACAAAAAGATTTCGTACTTGATAGAATAATGGATGCAAATATTTTATTTGGATAGATGTTGAATGTGTTATTAACCGTTCATTATAGTTATCACATATATTTGATGTTTGGTGACGATATTACATTTTGATGAGTGTGTGATATTTTACCATTACTGCTAGTAGACGCTGGGTAATTAATTATAGTTATTTCATGATAGATGTATTACAAATATTGATTAGATTGTACAAACTGAAGATGTTAACGCTAAATCGTTGCGTAGTAATTAATATACACTAGACGATTTATATTTAAATCAATGATGTATTTTTTTTTTTGGCAAAGCTAGCCGATTTTCATCGTGGACCATACCACATTTTCATTATAACAAGTAATGAATACAGAATATAACATGAGATAGGTTGTTTGCCTATTTCCTACAGATAATTGCTCTAACTACTACCTAAACAATAATTAAACACCACGCAGGGTGAGATTAGTTACAGAATATAGCTAGAGACAAATCAAAATACAATACATAACACATTAAGTTAAAATATGATGTTGGCTGCAAGCAGTCCAAATGTTTCAAAACCCGATAGAGTTAGATCATCACCAAGGCTATGTTCAACAACAGGTTATAGCTGCAACCAAATCTAAGTTGCAGAAAGTGAGAAGCAGATAAGAAAACTCAGCAACGCCGCACGAAGAAAACTCAGCAACGCCGCACGAACTAGCACTAAACACAGCTCCAATTTCAGGCACTACAGAAGCAAACTGTAGGCACAAATGTAGGCTCAATACCATCAAGTAGGGAATACCAAGCCAGAGTACAACAAGGAAAGGAGGCAAAGCACTAGAACCAAGGCGCAGAGGATTGAAGTGTAGAAGCAGAAAAATGAATAAAGGGCTCAGTTCACGGCAATCAGCCAGATATAGGAACAACAGCAAGGACTCAAGCGATATAATTTCCCATGCCAAAACAGACAGGCTCAGTTGCAGAGTAGAGACAAGGATGCAGAAGATTAAATAAGGCTAAGGAACTCAGCAACCAACCAGAATAATAGCTGATCAATGGCACTTAAATATTAGAACTTCTACACCAAAACTAGGTTATAGCCACAGATGACAACCAGAAAAAAGCCAAATAACTCAAACAACAAGATAAAAACTAAGACGACATACATTGTTAAGCCTCAACCACTCTCGAAAAAACAAAACACCAGCATCGACCAACCTCAACACTACAAAATCAACTAAGCAAAAATCCTAAACACCTTACCACCAACAGCACCATCTTACTACCAACCCGTCACTAGTAACAGGGCATGTCTGAGGGGGGAGGAGGACAACGTTAGGAGAAGATTAGGATCGACATTGGGATGATTGCATGGATGTTATAGTTGTTACACACTAACAAGTATCTGAATGAAGAAGAAGAGCGATAACATAATTTTATGGTCTTGATCCTCCAAAATATATATATATATATATATATATATATATATATATATATATATATATATATATATATATATATATCATCCAATGCAAAAACAATCGAGTTCATGACCATATTATATAGGATAATGCATAGTCCAAACATATTTGATGCCCCCACTAACCGCGTTGATGGATTTTGGGACTTAGACTCAAGTTGATTAGAATGTTAGATGGAGTGAATGAATTAGAAGATAGCCGATTAACGGACCACACCAAGGCGTGTTGTCAAAAAAGTCAACACAAGGACAATCCGTTGATATTGAACAATGATGTTTTAACTAGGCAGACGATGAACAATGCAAGGTTATCGACGCTTTTATCATATGAACGGCATGCCTACGTTTTGCGCGAAAGACATTTTAACACCATGTTGGATGAACCTTACCGAGTATTAAATTCGACACATTTCAGGATTTCATTCCAAATTCGGTAGAACCAGCTTTGAATATATACATTGAAAGTTGGAGTGCATGACAACACCCATATGTAAAGCGGCATGATCAGCATCATCACTTAATTTTGTTGTGCTTTCTGGTAAACTAGAAACTTCAATTCATTCCAAAGAAACCAGAATGTACAGTTAAATTGGTTATTTTGCTGTACTTTTTGGTAGACTTGAGATTTCACATCATATATGTGTTGTCTAAATAAGGAAAACATTCATCTAGTTAAAAAGAATCACAATACTGCAATGCTAATTGGTTTAATGTACAACCAAGGCAAATATATGTGGCTAGCCCATATGTTTACCAGTATATGGATCCCCACATGATAAGCCTTCATTATTTTTGTTTCGTGTGCTTTTTGGTGGAGCCAGTAGCTTTTTTCTTCACATCTATCCAAAGACAAATACAGCAGAAAATTAGTTCATAAATAAGTAAAATAAACAAATTGGCACGTGGCAACAGGGGATTATCGCATCATTAAATCATGCATTTTCTCCGCACTTTTTGTCCAAATTACACGGATTTTTTTTTCTTTCAAAATTTGATATTATCTACATCCTTAACACGTGTCCAATCTATGTTTCCGTATTTAGCAAAATTCAAAGATTTAAATGTGATCAACTTCTCATAAGCATCATCCTAGCAGAACAAAATATCCAATAATTTGTGAATATGATCTGGACAGCGGACAGATATTCTCTTGACTCAACAATCAACAATCTCCACAAAAAGTTGGTTCGTTTCTATGCAACATAACAGGTTTGATGTTTAAAATTAACAGTAATATTGAACTTGAAAGATGCTACAATTACAAATATCAAATGTTTCAAAAAATTTCTGTTATGATGTTCATAGGTTAAATAACTATGATTTCTTATATTGTCTATGGTAATATAGGTAAAGGATGTGACTAGGATGCCCCCAAAAGGGGGTTGTCCCCACTCCAATCCCCATCCTACCACACCCCCCCCCCCCCCACCCCAAAAAAAAAAAAAAAAAAAAAACCCAAAGGCTTGTGTAGCATATGGGTCTTCTTGCAAATCTTACTCATTATAACTAATCCCCCCCCCCCCCCTCCCCCCCTCTCCTCTAAAAAAAAAAGAACCAAAGGCTTGTGTAGCATATGGGTCTCCTTGCAAATCTTTCTCATTATAACTCGTTAAATATAGTGGTTCTTACAAGGGATACAAAGGGGGCGATCTCTATCCATGTATGTAGGCGGTGGAAATCCATGTTCCCACTCACAAATCATTTTTCTTTTCTTTTGTGTCAGAAGGTTTGAAAATGAAACATAATTTTTAGGCATGACCTAATGCTAGCAAGATCGCCTTCACAAAACTTTATATTTTACAAAATTCAAACCTATTTAAAACTACGTCTAAAATGAATGGTGAAAACAAAATATTGGATGCCTCGTTATGAATTGTAATTTGAGCAAGTTCTTAGTTTCGTATTATTTTCAAGTTGCCTAAATAATTAAATTTCGACTCACTTAAATAATAAATAAAAAGGGCTGTCAAATGAACAAGGAATTCTAAGGGAATGCATAACGCGGGGGGGGGGGGGGGGGGGCACAGTGGCGTAGCCAGGAATATAGGCTGATGAGGTCACCATTTAGAGTGCCTAAGAGACTTGAAGACACTTTTGAAAATTTTAATTTCCCCAGCTATTGTAATATTGACAGTTTGACACAAAAAAATAAGGACAAAATAGTTAATAGCTATAACAAAAAGGTGAAAAAAACGCATTTTATATATATTTCACTAATAAAACTTTTTGTTCAAATGGCAGTTAGTAGCAAACAGTTCTTTATTTTTGATTAATGAATTTTATTTACTCAGCCCTTTGTACTAGCTAACATCATCTTGTATTAAATGCAAATGATAATTCACTACAGTCATCAGTATTTTATATTGTGTTTTTTATTTCATACTGCGTTAACTTTAAAGTTTAAATGCTCTTATAAATCTCACTAAATTAACTACTGACTAAAATAATGTTCATTAAACTCTGTATGCTATATCTATAAAAATAGAGATTGTGGCCATAAAATAAAGATATGGTGTGTCTGCTCAAAAAGTAGAGTAATACCCAGAATAATTATTTGACAATTCCTGGTGGGGTCAAGTGACCTCCCCAGCCTTTAAGTGGCTCCACCACTAGCTGTGCATGTGTGTGTGTGTGTGTGTGTGTGTGTGTGAGAGAGAGAGAGAGAGAGAGAGAGAGAGAGAGAGAGAGAGAGAGAGAGAGCATATGTGTGTGTGAGAGAGAGAATGTGTATGTGAGAGAGAGTGTGTGTGTGTTTGTGCGCACGCGCATGCACAATGTACACATTGTATTTCTATGGGGGAATACAGTAAGATGTTTAATACTTAAGTATAGTAGTATACAACAGTCACCAACTAAAAATACATCCAGAATTCAAAAACAATTAGCAGATAAGAGTAAAAATAACAAGATAATTGAGAGGATACTGTTGTTTTTTTTAGAGGAAGAGGATCCTGAATCAGGCTGTTTTGATGTTGAAGCTTAAAGAAGGAAAAGTAAAAAGGGATCATATATATATATATATATATATATATATATATATATATATATATATATATATATATATATATAATAAAAAAAATTGTACATGTTCATATACCTTAAGTAACAACAATCATCTCTTGGATAAATTGAAATGCTTCACAACATGACAGTGTACGAAAAGGGCAAGTCTATTGGGATCAAAAAGGAATATTTGACAAAATCAATCTTTAGAATTTAGATATTCTTGTCATTTCAACATGAAATAGACCAATGAAGATAAATTGAGCCAAGTAGCATTGTTCTTCTTCTTCTATATTTTATTTCTGTGGGTATTGGTTTTGTGGTGGATCTTTTTCTCTTTTTGTTTGGGGGTTTAGAGAGGAGGGGGGGGGGGGGGGGGATGCTATTGGTTGTTGTCAACAGCGGGTTCTGAACATAGATATAATGACGCATCACTGTACTAAATAAACAAATATGAAACCTCCAAATAATATACTGGGAAACAGAAGAAATTCTGAAGCGGTACCAGAAAATTTACCACCCTCTTTTTTGTGATGGGCCGAGATATTTGCACCCTGTAGTTCTTGCAAATCTAGACAGAAGAAAGGAAAGGAAAATTTAGTAAAATCCGGAAGAAAGGGAAACATTAGCAAAATCTGGAGGAAAAGGGGACATTAATGAAATCTATCATAAGGTACGATTCAAAATCTCTCTGTAAGAGAAGACTAAAACAGGAATCACAACAAAATAGCAACTAATACGCATTAGCATCTGCTGACAATATTTCATGCTTGTACACATAACTATAGATAATTTCGCCCAAGGATGCTTTGTGTTAACCAAAAGACAACAGAAGAGATCACAAATCTTCTCTACATTTTTCATCTTCAATTCGATATTTTGAACTTTACGACTGCACATGCTATTGCAACACTTCACAAACTATTCCCTTGAAATCGCTTGTTTTTAGAAGACTGGTTCCTCTCATGTTTTTATATGGTGTAAAATCGCTATCATTGACCATGGAAGCTGCGGTTAAATGGCACATACAAAAGAACGACGAGACCGCCCGATCTTTCGTTAAGTGAACAGAAACAAAAGACGTGCACATATGTGCACAAATCATGATGTGTGTGAGTGTGTGAGATAGGATTCCTTACACAGATCCTTTCAGAGCCTCCTATCTTTTGGGTCCAAAAATTTGAAATGTACTAAAATTTACTAGGTATAATATATATATATATATATATATATATATATATATATATATATATATATATATATATGAGGCAGGTTCGAGAGCACCCTAAACAGTGCAGCACCCCAAATGCTCCTCAATCTCCACCAAATATTTCTCCTTCTCTCTCCTTCCACTCACTCTCTCACTTCCCACTCACATTCTTTAATATAAACGGGTGGTGGAAATCAGGGGGCATTTGAGGTGCTCCATTTTTTGGGTGCAACCGAACGCTTGTCTCTCTCTCTCTCTATATATATATATATATATATATATATATATATATATATATAAGGAGGGTTCCATGGCACCCCAAATTTGTAGCACCCCTAAAGCCCCTTAATGAGAGCCACTCATTTATTATTAAATATGATAGTGGGGGAAAGAGAGTTAGTGGAAGAAGAGAGAAAGGGGATTGTGTGGTGAAAATTAGGGGGGCTAAATGGGTGCTATACTATTTGGGGTACTCTTGATCTTATATATATATATATATATATATATATATATATATGTATGTGTGTGTGTGTGCGCGCGCGCGCGTACGGCATTGTTAAAAGGATTCCATTTTTGGATAAGAGGAACAAAATTTAATGGGGCCACCTAGCAAAAATAAATCTGTTATGTGAACTCCACCTGAATAAAACAATTTATTATCCCTCATGCAAAGCAAAATCAGGTAACAACTCAATGATGGTTTACTAAAAATCGTTTTCGGCGTGTTCCTGTCGAAAAAGATTGTGAATCGATTACCGAAAAACTGAGGGCAGTTACAGAATTTTTTTGGTTTAGTTTCTTTTTTGTTAATCATGAGCCATGTTTTTTACTCCCCTAGCCGTTTTTCGAAAAAAAAAAAAATGACACTCCTATCTGGTTTTGGAGTCCCTATAACAATGCTATATATGATATGTATATAATTTTCAAGAAGTATTAATTGATGAAACATTTATTTCAACTATCTATTCTTAACATTGTATACCATGTTTTACAACCGCGCGCGCACACACACAGGTGTATTCAAATGAGCTCAAATTTTGTGGAGATGATACTGAGTATGATATGAATACATCTACAAATATTTATAGCATTTGAATTAACGTAGCTTAAGGTATGATAAGTGTTGGAAAATTACGCAAATTTCCTTATAATTAGATTTGTGGAGAAAAGAAATCAAATGCAGAAATGGTAAGACACACAAACTTTGATAACGGAGTTCGACCATTTATACCTACGTCTCCGGGCTGCTGCAGATCTTTTATTTAAGAGAATATTACAAAGTGATTACACAAAATACTTTTCACTCAACACTCGATCTCACTCTTAAGCTTGTTTCCTTTTCTTTTTGTTGGATTTAAGAACGGGATGTAAGTTATGAAGAAGGGTGTATTTATAAGTGAGAGGATGGTTGGTGGGGGTTGATGACTTGGTTGGTGGGGATTGATGGCTTGGTTGGTGACCCGGTAGGTGGCATGGTTGGTTGGTGACACTCCATGTTGAACACATGAGTGGCCTGTTAGCCTGCAGCCTTCTAACAATCTCTCACTTGAAGACTGATTTCAATCGGTCTTCACACCTTGATCGATGCAATAGCCATTCTGATCCTTTCACTCTAGCAAATGAATTGAAGTTGAACACAACTTCAGTTTATCGATAGTTACCGTCTTTGTCAATATATCTGTTGGATTCTTACTTCCTTCAATCTTCTCCAGTATTAACACATCATCTACTAGTAGAGATCAGATGAAGTGATAACGAAGTCCGATATGTTTGGTTCTGAAATGAAATGTTGAATTCTTCACCAAGTGTATTGCACTTTGACTATCACCGTATAAAACATTCATTTCCTGTTTGAATCTCAGCTCAGTTAACAAATCTTGAAGGCATATCATCTCTTTACTAGCTTCGGTGATTGCTACATACTCAGCCTCCATAGTGGATAAAGTGATAATCTTATGTACCTGTGACATCCAACTAACAGTTGTATTTCCAATCGTGAATACATAACATATAGTGCTTCTTCGATGATCGACTTCGCCTCCAAAGTCTGCATCCACATAGCCTTGAGCTTTAACCTGCCCTTTACCAAAGTACAAAGCTTTCTGTATGGTGCCTCATAGATACCTCAAAATCCACTGGACTGTTTTACAATGAGCTTTCCCCGGATTTGACATGAACCTACTAACAACTCCCACTGCATAGCCAATGTCTGGTCTCGTACAGACCATGACATACATCAAACTTCCAATAGCTGAGGAATAAGGACATCAATCATGAAATTTCTTTCTTCCTCCGTTTGAGGGGACTGATCCTTGGATAAGCGAAAGTGATTGGCCAACGGTGTACTAACTGACTTAGCATCGTCCATGTTGAATCTCTGCAAAACACGATTGATGTAATCTGCCTGAGATAGTTGCAAGAGTCCTTTCTGCTCATCTCTAGTGATTTGCATTCCGAGAATCTTCTTTGTTGGACCTAAGTCTTTCATGTCAAACTCATTCGACAGTTGCTGCTTCAACCTTCTGATATCATCCATATTTGATCATGCTACTAACATGTCATCAACATAAAGTAGTAAAATGATATAACTAGACTTGTATCGCTTGAAGTAACAACAATGATCAGCATTGCACTTATGGAACTCTTCCTTTTGCATGAATCCATCAAACTTTTTATACCATTTTCTTAGGGCTTGTTTCAGACCATACAAACTTTTCCTTAGTCTGCACACCATGTTCTTCTTCCCTTTCTCGAAGAAACCTTCTGGTTGGTGCATGTATATCTCTTCATCCAAGTCTCCATGAAGAAATGCGGTCTTCACATCTAACTATTCGAGATGAAGGTCTTCAATAGCAACTATACTAAATACCGACCTGATAGTATTGAGCTTCACAACGGAAGAAAAAATGTCATTATAGTCCACTCCTCCCTTCTGTTGGAATCATTTAACAACTAGTCGAACTTTGTATCTCTTGAAACCATCGTACTCCTCTTTCACCCGATACACCCTTTTATTATAAAGTGCCTTCTTTCCTATGGTTAACTCGGTTAGTTTCCATGTCTGGTTGGAGATAAGAGACTTCATCTCATCTTTCATGGCAAGCTCCCACTTGCTAGCATCTTCAGTCTGATAAGTTTCATCATAGCATTCAGGTTCCCCTGCATCTGTCAGCAACAAATAATTCATGTATCTTTTATTAGGTACATAAGGTCGAGCAGACCTTCTCAATACAGGAGATGGAGTAGGATGCTATAGTGTGCCAGACTGGTCCACACTGCTCAAATCAACGATTTCATCAGGTTGTGGATTTGCTATAGTCGTTTCTGTTATGAGACTATCTGGAATGTCATTTGAATCTGCAAATACTGGTCCACTCTGCGTTGAGTCGTTGACTTCTGTTTTATGTCTGTATTTGTACATTACTCTCTCGTTAAAAATCACATCTCGGCTACAGATCACCTTCTTGTTTTCATCATCCCAAATACGGTAGCCAAGCTCATTTTCACCATAGCCGATGAGAGTGCATTTCTTGGATTTGAGATCAAGTTTATTCCTGCCTTGATCACTAATATGCACATATGCTATACAGCCGAAAACTTTTAAATGTGATAGTTTTACCTCTTTTTCACTCCATAACTCCTCTGGTATCTTGTGCTCCATTGGAACTAAAGGACCTCTGTTGATCAAATAAGCTGCTGTACTGACTGCTTCTGCCCAGAACTGCTTTGGTAGACCTGATTGTATACGAATGCTTCTGGCTCTTTCTGTCAACGTTCGATTCATACGCTCAGCTACATCGTTGTGTTGAGGCGTACCCGGCACGGTTCTCTGCATTTGGATCATGTGCTCATAGCATAACTGCTTGAATCTGGTATCTTCATATTCACCTCCAATGTCAGTTTTAATCTTTTTGATCTTTAGATTTGTCTCATTTTCAACCATAGCTTTCCATATCCTGAAAGCCTCGGACACTTCAAATTTATGCCTCAAAAAATAAACTCATACCTTTCGCGAGTGATCATCGATGAAAGTAACGAAGCAATGCTTTCCACCGATGGATGAGATGGTCGTTGGCCCCCAAACATCGGAATGAACAAGCTCCAGTCTTTCCTTCTTCGGGATTTTACTATTTATTTGAAAGTTGACTCTCTTCTGCTTTCCAAATATGCAATTTTCAAACGTGCCTATTTCCACTGACTGTAGACCTGAAAGTTTTCCCTTCGAGTGCATAATCTTCATTCCCTTTTCACTCATATGGCATAGCCTCTGATGCCATATGTTGGAATTTTCGTTGCTAGCTGCAACAGTGATTGAACATCGTGCTACTGTTGTCATGTAAAGAGTGTCACTCTTCTTACCGTAAGCAATCGTCATTGCACCCTTTGAACCAATCATCACCATGGAAAGTCGTAGTGTAGCCTTCACTAGCTAATTGTCCTATGGAGATCAAATTCTTTCTCAAGTCCAGTATGTGCCTGACATCCTTTAGCTTCCAAACCGACGCATTTAGCTTAATCTTCACAGCACCTTTACCAACGATCTCACAAGGTTGATCGTCACCAAGATATACCTTTCCAAGATTTCCAAAGGCGTACCTTTCGAAGAATTCTTTCTGCGAAGTGGCATGAAACGATGCCCCAGAGTCTTGCACCCAAGACTCTTCCTTGCTCTCCAAAGAGCATATCAACGCTTCATCTCCTCCTGAGGTAGAAGTAACATTTGTCTCTGCCTTCGCCTCCTGATCCTTTGGTTCACTTCTGCATTGATTTTTGTAGTGTCCGGTCTTTCCACAATTCCAACACTCAACGGTCTTTGAGTTGTGAGAATTGTTGAGATTTCTGGATTTAGATCTCTAGTCCTTCGACCTACCTCGGTAGTTCGATTTGCTATGTCCATTTCCTCGTGTTGAATTCCTCCCCCTTGATTGTGTATGCAAATTTGAAAATTTTGATGACTCACCAGAATCTTTTCGTCGGATCTCTTCACTGAGAACCATATCACGGATATCATCAAATTTCAACTTATTGCTTCCCGATGAGCTACTCACTGCTGTGACAGTAGCATTCCAACTTTCTGGCAGGAAAGACAAAAGCATCAACGCTCGTACTTCTTCATCAAATTCAATTTCAACTGAAATTAGCTGAGAAGTTACTGTATTCAGCTCATTGAGATGTTGAGCTACCGATGCACCTTCTGTTATCCGCAAATTGAACAATCTCCTCATCAAATGAACTTTGTTAGAGGCCGACGACTTCTCATACATACTGGAGAGAGCCGCCATAAGACATTCCGTGGTCTTTTCCTTTGCTATGTTGAAAGCAACATTGCGAGATAACGTCAATCGAATAACTCCAAGAGCATGTCTATCAAGAAGAGCCCAATCTTCATCTTTCATATTCTCTGGCTTCTTTCCGAGAGAGGTTGATAAAGCTTTTTCTGATATAGATAATCTTCGATTTGCATTTTCCAAAAGCTAAAGTCGGCTCCATCAAACTTCTCGATTTTCACCCTTCCTTCATATGTCGTCATCGCTCCCACTCGAACTTGATTTCCTTTCTAACAAATTTCCTTATAATTAGATTTGTGGAGAAAAGAAACCAAATGCAGAAATGGTAAGACACACAAACTTTGATAACGGAGTCCGGCCAATTATGCCTACGTCTCCGGGCTGCTGCAGATCTTTTATTCAAGAGAATACTACAAAGTGATTACACAAAACACTTCACTCAATACTCGATCTCACTCTTAAGCTTGTTTCCTTTTCTTCTTGTTGGATTTGTGATTGGGATGCAAGTTATGAAGAAGAAGAGTGTATTTATAAGTGAGAGGATGGTTGGTGGGGGTTGGTGGCTTGGTTGGTGGCCCGGTAGGTGGCATGGTTGATGCATGGTTGGTGGCACTCCATGTTGAACACATGGGTGGCTTGTTAGCCTGCAGCCTTCTAACAATAAGGGTGCTAAAAATGTGCTCCAAAAATGAGGATATCATTGAATCTTATTTGAACAATTTCGTACACTTGCTTCTTCCGATATTTGAACCATCTTCGACCAAATTTTTTTATACAGGTGATTAAGTAGGGTTGAAATTATACTTCCCCCATTCTAACAAAGCTATCATTTTCCGTTTTAGCATAGCTAAGACAGCTAATAAGGGTGTAAAGTTCATCTCTCATTTTAATAATTTTAACCTTGTCCAATATGCGTGCCGCACAGAACAGAAAGGGAAAGAGAGGTGGGTGGGTGTGCATGATTGAGTACATTTACATATGCACATGCACATATAGAGAGAGAGGAAGATAGCGTGCACATGTGCACATGCACAAATAGAGAGAGAGGAAGAGCATGCACATGCCCCGGTTGGGGGGGGGGGGTGTTCAACCTTGTCTCATGTCAGTCCAGGATATTCCACTATACTCCATAAGCAAATCGAGTTGAGATAACGACAAACCATCTACAGTATAAAATTTAATTACATAAAGCCAACACAATAAAGCATCATTACATTGCATAAGTGATATAGGGATAACTAGAGGCATCGCAAGTTGTTCCTAGAGTCATATTACAAGAAAGCATCCTACTTTAGTGAATAGTCATTTTAGGAAAAGCGTTAATACAAGGCAAATCTCTCATTTATTACCAATGGGAATTTAAAATGATTAACAAATAATAGATCTATCGACCGTGTAAAGTGCGACTTGAAAATGAATGTGTTATTTCTTGGTTAAACTCATCCTCAACATACATAATATGTTGGTAAAAAGTAGACAATATCTTTTTAATATAATTTGTACCATTAAGTCATAATGGTATGGCAACGATTTTCCTATATGCATAACAGTAAGAGTAAATAACCCTGTGCTCGGTAACAGAACTATTGTTTTTCCCAACAGTCTTTTCAATCTAGTGTGCCCAGTTTAAGTGTGTTGTACTAATCAGTAACAACATGTAGTTTGTACTAGTTCCATTAATAAAGAAGTGGAACATTATTATTACATAATTGTAGCAATGTAATCTATATACCTTGATCTGTTGACAGCTTCTTAAACATTTTCACCATGGAATTATACTCGGGAGCTGTAGATGCTACCTCGGTTTCATAATGTTCAACCATGCAGGTCGATAGATCTCTAGCCTTAAAAGCGATATAGTAACTCCCATTGTACTGACGACATGTGGTAACCTGTATCAGCTCTAGTTGTTCACCCTATTTGCATTAAGAAATAAGTCTAGATTTCAATAAAAAAGGATAAAATTAAACTAATTTTAAAAATAATAATAATAATCATAGTTGGTGTACTTTGGTCTTATTAAAGTGCTGAACTGCAAATATGGCAAAGAAGCGGAACTCTTCCTCTGGCATTCAAGAAAGGAAAAAAAATGTAATTAGCAGAAAAATGAAAGTAGGTTGTAGACATTTGTTGATAACATTTATTTCCAACTGATAGGGGGGAAAACCGAGAAATTAACTAATAAGTTTACAGAACTGAGAGACCTTGATTTGTCCACTGGATACGGCTTTTCCTGAATGATTTTCCAGTGAATTCTGCATGGGGTCTCTGTAAACTATTTCTGCTTGATAAATTTGAACATCACCGGTCAATATGTTTTTTGCCTTAAATGAAATGGAATAGGAGCTTTCAAGGCATTCAAACAACGTAACATTTAAGTACTTGAGATCATCACCCTGATTAATCAAAGGAGCCGGCCAAGATAAACGTAACAGGAATTAATATAAGATATTTTATATGAGCATTGTAATCAGATAAACAAGTGCCTACCTCCATCTTGTTGTAATGGTATACCGCAAATATGGCTAAATGTTGGACCAAATCAGCTGCAACGGTAAAAAAGAAGACAGGGAGACATTCGCACAGATATTATACTAAACGATAGTAGTTGAAAATACGAAGAATAATTGGGACTGTGAAGCGAGACATTATGATATAATCAAACCGACCGTTAGGGAGGTTTCCCTACTGTAAGAGGGCTAAATCAATTTGTACGTGCCAATAAATTTCGGCCAAAATATCTGAACTTCGCGTTCCTTCGCTCTTTTCGTTTCTTCCTCCTATGCTTCATCGCCTAATGTCTCGTATTCTGCAACTCGCCTCTACCCCGTGTTGTATTCCCTTCAGATCCGATGTTTTTTTCTCTCCTACATCTCCGTCAACTTTAAATTTCAAACAAACCCAAATTGACTCAAAATCTCTGATGCCACAAATTTCGCAAACACCTCTTCTTTAGCGGACTATTTCCTTTCTCTCAAGCCACTCTCAAAATTTTCAGATTCGAAATCCGTATTCTTCTCTTTCTCGATCTAAAATTTTTAGATCTGACATTTTGGATTCAAATCACTCGCTGCCTCCTTTCTCTTCATTCGAAATTAATACTCTTAAACGATAATGATTCAGGTATATATATATAATTTTCAGTTAACATAATTTGATGGTGATATATTGTTTTTTGTTAGGATTATGATTTGGATAAATATTCTCCCAACAGATTTGGAGTAGTTTGTTTTTATCCATCCTGTACCTCAGGCATGCAGCAATTTTTAGTTCTATACATTTTGATTTTGATTTGTCCACTTAACTGATAGTTTACAAAATTCGATTTCTCTTTCCTGATTTCAACGACTGACAATTTTCTTATTCGAAATTGTTGTTGTTAACTGGTTCATAGAATTTCAGTTTTTTAACCTTTTCATCATCTTAACTTGTGCTGGAACAGATTGAGTTCACTGCTGTCAAATATTTCATTATTTGATATTCAGCAGTAAAGGATGGCTGAGTCTGGACAGCAGCTCCGACAGAAGTTTGATTTGTGAATCTTAAATCTGTGGTATATTTATTTATGTTTTCCTTTGTGAACTAGAGAGAATTCAATAAATTAATTAGTTAATCACTATGTGTG
Organism: Allium sativum; assembly: GCA_030737875.1. Taxonomy (NCBI): domain Eukaryota; kingdom Viridiplantae; phylum Streptophyta; class Magnoliopsida; order Asparagales; family Amaryllidaceae; genus Allium; species Allium sativum. Next base: position 42,818,124 of record CM060915.1, on the reverse strand, counting down.
GACTCAATAACTTTAACTCTTATTAACATCAGGATATGGATGTGCTAATATAATTTTGAGTTTCAAGACTTATGCCATGTTTGTACAAATAATTTAAATAATTTACAATTCACGAATCTTTGTATATTTGTGGCATAATGTTGGTTTGCTATGATTTCAGTGCAGCTAAACTATGATATTGCTTTACTCCTGTCAATTCCAACACTGTTTACGGATAATCAAGTAAACATTTTTACATATTATATTACATTAATATTGCTATCTTTACAGTTGCTCATTTGAAGTTTTTATGTTTATAAACAAAATACAAACTTATTTCTACCATAAGGGAATATATTATTGATTTCGGATTACAAAACCAAGTTGGTCATACAGTTTACATGTTTCAGAAAGAGGAAAAAATACGTCGATGTGAATTTAATTGGAGCTCCACTCTGCGGATCTCCTCAAAGCGTCTTCATTGCGGGAGTGGGGGTCATTTATTTGGGATCACTGGTCCGGTCAGACGAATTGGAGCCTTATTTGCAAAATATCAGATATACCTTGATCTTTTATTGTTCAAGGGAATAAAGAATCAGGTAATTGTCTGTTCATTAAAGTCACCAACTTCTACTTCTCTTTTATTCATTTTTCTTTTCAACAAAAAGACGAAAGGAAAAAAGTTACTACAAATGATCATACAATTTTTGTCTCTTTGTTCTTGAAATAAAAACTCAAATGAGGATGGAACATGAATAAATGATTAAATCCACCTTTGTTCCTTTTATGAGTTTAAATATTTTAATTGAGATGGAAGTTTATTAGCTTATTTTTTAACATGCAGGATTGATTAAAAAGGTGCCAACAAAAAGAGAGGTTGCAGATATGCGAAAACAGAGGTTACAGATATCATAACAGTCCCAAGCATTTGTATCATTGTATGTTTCCTTGTCAATAGTTTTCATGGGTGTTGTTTATATACCCTAATGTTGCTAAAAAAATAATTACATTTGATATAATTTAGTATTTCATATTTTAATGCTTCATTGCAGTAGATTAATGTATTGATATTTATCAGTAACATTCATCATTTACTATTTCATCTGCAGTAGTTCAAACTTTATTTATGCTATTTATTATCTTATTTGGAGTTAAGTCTGTTGGTTGAAACTTATAACCTGCCTTGTCGCTACATTGTAGTTCTACTAGAGTCTCGGTTTATTATAGACAGCCAAGTGCTAGCCCAACAAGAAGCTAATCAAGTTATTCGACTATAAGGGCAGCCATTTGTTAGCTTTGGACAGTATGCAGGCTATGTCAATGTTAATGAGAGCAATGCAGAGAATTTTAGTTGGTTCTTTGAAGCTACTAGCAAAGTTGGGATCAAACCTCTTCTTCTTCGGCTCAATGGAATTGGAGGTATGCATTTGAAATTATCTGTGTATATTTCAGGTTTAAACTTTGTCTTGAACATATGATGATATAATCATCTGATATACTAACACAGAATTTATCAGGTAATTGCTTATCTCTGCCATACATTTATGTTTTGCATATTAAACATAGATGAGAAAGATAATTTAAAAAAAAAAAAAAAAAAAATTGCAGGCTTGAATTTGTTGGACGAGTCTTCTTGTCTTTCCACCATATTAACATCATTTGTCATAAGTGGAGAGATTATGGTAGAAACTTATCATGGCATACAATTTTTTTGCTAACTAGAAATTAATAAGAAATGCAAGAAAGCATAAATCAAGCCATTAAGCAATACACATGATGGAGATATTAGACTGGAAATCCTTCTAATTAGTCTTAATCAAATACAAAACTACAGTTGATATAAATTTGTTTTTTTTTTTCCTATGATAAAATCGATGTTAATGTGCATAATAAGCATGGAAAAAATTGTTCACGTACTACATAAAATTATTGTTACAGCTAGAGTCACATGAATTCTTTTGGCTTTGTGCATAATAATCTTGGAGATTCCATAATTGGTATATCAGTTGTTGCTCCCTTTCTCTTCATATTTCAATCTATTTTTTTGTTGAATTTATCATGTAATTCTCGTGCTGATCTGTAACACAAATTACAACAGCACGCTGCTCTCAGGCACTCCTTGTCAACTGGTTTAGGAGGTTCCCTCGGTGTAAATCTCGTGACTTCTATATGGATGGAGAAAGCTTTTTAGGTAATTTGTAATATTTGTACCGTGCGCTGTTGCAGGGGCATGACACTGATTTGCACACTTACACAGTTCTAAAATTTCTTGAATGCTTTTTGGTTGCAAGGGCATGTATTTGCTTGTGCTTTGTCTTTCAAGCTATGCACTTTAGACTGTAATTGCCTTGTTGCTTTGATTTTTTAGGCTTGCGCATTTGCACTTTGCAAGCTAAGCTATAACTTCTATTTGTCTGGTCCGAGCTTACTGACTGTGCATTTCATTTCTTATAAATATGACTTTGCAAGCAATTGAAATGCCTTTTATATTTGTGTTTAGACATATTCATATTCATATATTTGTGGAAACTGGACTTTTTGTGTAGTTTTTTCTTTGTTGTTGGAGGTTTTAACTATACGATTGGTTTGTTTATGCGGTTCTTGTTCTTGTAAATTTTGTTTGTTATTTTATTGTATTATTTATATGAACCATAGATCTGCAGGCTTTTTAAGAGGGGTTTGTCATTTTCTTTTATTGTTGGAAGATTTTTGCTATCTGTCAGGCTTGTTGGCAACTATATTTTTTAATCTGAAATAAAATTAGAGTGCACTCCTTGTAAGAATCACTTATTTCTATTGAAAAATATATATGTATGTACATGTCTATGAGTTTCTTATTAATACATTGATAATAGATCTTTAGTATTAAACTGGCTAAAGCTTGGTGTCAATGTTGTCAAACTCGAATTCTCACCAAAGAGCGTTGGGGTATATAACAATCGTAGATCGTTGGATCGTAACACGAATCGTAAGTTCCCACAAAAAGAAAATTAAAATTAAAATTCCAGAAAAAACAACCATAACATAATATTTTCATTAATCATAACATAACATAAACCTTAAAATTGCAGCAAAAGAACCATAACACCAGTCTTCCAACATAAATCCATCAATTTCAAGGTCAGGTTTCTTAAATATACTACTTCAACTCCATCAATTTCATCATCAAGGTTAGAAATCGCAGAATTAGGATTTTTGAATTAGGGTTTTTCGAATTGGGTCGCAGAAATCGAATTGGTTCGCGAGCTCTGAAACACGTCGCGCAATGAAACAACACAACAGTCATGCGTTGAAACTCGTCGTGACCACGTTTTCACGAGTTTCAATGGCGCGTCGACCGCTCTGCCTTCTCTGATGAGTTCGGAGGCGTGTTAACACGTTCGCCTGAAAATATCGCGTGAGAACGGACGCTTTTACACTCTAGCACGCGCGCCTAACAACTTTGCTCGGTGTAATTGCATTTACAATTTTTCAATAAACACAAAACATTAATTTATCGTTTGATAATACGTAATTTAACGGTCGGTTTTTCCACCGTTGTGCGGTAATACTAGTTAACAATAATGCATAAGTTGCAAAATTGTCGTAAATACATTTATACCTCCTGAGCTGACAAATGAACTGTCAAGACATTAAATAGTGGTAAACCTACTAACTTTACTTGTGTGGGTTGCACAGGTTGAATTGGTCTATTCAAAGTTCAATGCAGTTATCTAGAAATCACCAAACATGCTTAGCAATACTGTGAAGATATATATATATATATATATATATATATATATATATATATATATATATATATGATTATATCAATCCAGATTCTAGGGCAGTACAGGTTGGATTTATGGATTCAAATTTCTATGTATTATTTTACTATCATCCCAAGTAGTTGATTAAGGGTGCGTCTAATTTTGAATGGGAAAGGTTATTTGGAAGAGGAATTTAAAATGGGTATTTGAAGGGGAATTATTGCGAACAGTGAATGTGTTTTTATTTACGAAAGAGGCAAAATTATTATTTTATTGTTTTTATATTTGTGTTTATTATAATTGTTATTATATTTGTGTTTATTATAATTGTTATTGAATGCAGAACACCAATCCCGGAATACAAATTGCAGAATTTAAATTGCATAATTCAAACACCATTACAACATAAAATACCATTTCATAAAATAAATTTCCAAAATTCGGCAATGGAAAGGGTAGAAGAGGACTGACTTGCTGCCATTCTGAAAAGGAAAAAAATTTCAAAATCTACGAAAAAAATATATAGCGGAGTTAAGAAGCTAAAAAACACAAATATAACAACAGAAACCTGAAATAATTGACGATTTGAAGGGGACTGAAGCTAGAATTTTCGGATTTGGTGATGAAATGGAGGAGAAATGAAGTGAATATACAGGGGAAGAGAAGATGATCGGCGGATCCAGAATTTTCTTTCCCGTCGGACGTCTCTGACGTAAAAGCTATCTTTCCAACCATTCGTCTTGAAGGGGCATTTGTGTGGGTCTCACCTCTGACGTGTCAGACGCGTTGGACGCACGTGAACTTTAACTGCCCAGTTCGAAAATCAAACGCTACCTAAATAGGACTGAAGGTTGATATGACAAAACCGGGCAAGCAAATTTGTTAACTCTAACCAAATTATACTTCAAATCAACGTTAGTATTCTGTAATTCAACAGACCACCAACCGTTTCTTAACTTATACTTCAAATCGTAACTGCACTGTGATATATATACATAAATATACGACAAAAGAAAACAAAAAGAAACTTCAAAGTGATGAACATAGCATACGACTTAACCATGTCACTTAGTTCACTAACTGAGGAAGCTACCATATAACATTTGGCTACCTTCATCGACTTTGCTGGTCAGCCTTCCTTCTAAATATATCAACTTGACTTGTTTCCCATGGAATAAACTGGTTCACCAGTGCCTGATATACTTCCGTCACACCTGTGGAACTGTCGGTGGCAGAAAAAGTGATATAATGATTTAATGGACCAGCAATTTGCCTCATATATTGAATGACTCTGACAGGTTGTAGTGTTCTGCCCTGCTTCCAGTAAGTCCCAACAAAAGGATGTTCAAACATTATGCAGAGGTTAATTCTGCTAACAAAATTGCTAACAAGCAAGAAGTGGAAAAATATTCACTACATTATTATTTCCATAAATATGAACTAGTAACACACAAGTGCATACATACATTTTTTATATGTCTTTTACATTAAACTTATCCAATTTATATCAAAATGTTTTCAAAAACTTACGAAGAATCGCGAATTACATCCATTTGTTAAATATTATCTTCTTATTTATTAATAATTAAAACGTACCTTTGTTTCATAGTTTTTTCGAAGTTATTGCATTTAATTGGAAATGGGTTTTGGAGATCAAAACTAACGTAAAAGGGAACAAATAAACCAAATGTTAAAATAAATATTAAATCGTATAGGATGAAATACAAATAATCCAATGGAAGGCTGAAAAGTAAATGAATTTTATTTATACCTAGTTGTATAAAAATAAGTGGTGATAGAAAAGATTAAAATGATCAAAAGATGACAGTCAAAAACCACAGCTGAACAATATAAAAATAGTTCATATTATGATGGTAGAGATCGTAATTCTTCTAAATCCTCAGTTGATAGTGATTATCATATGAAAAGTATATTAGACACCATCTTGTTTAACTTAGAAGAGACTAGTGTGCAAAAGCTAAATTCTTATTATCTGCTAAATAACCGGGCTTACTTAGGCAGATTGTCGTCCGGGTGTCGTTGTAGAAATTACACATTTTGCTCCAGTAGTCACAAAATCGGATGTTCATCTAGTTATCTAAAGACTAACCTTATTATGGCTAGATAGTAGAAAAACCAGGTTCGCTAATGAGCACTGATTACACTATATTGAAGCTGAATCATTAAATTGGAACTACAGGTTTGGAACTATGGGTGATCCCCTGCAATCTATTACTTAACCCCACTTCTCTAACCCATTTTTCCGATTAAATTTCAGTCCTCCTAAATTAATTTCTCCGCATTCTTCTCTAATTGCAATTATTCTCAAACGCTACTCAAATGAATTTTTTCCCTTCCCTCTTACAGCTACATCTTGTATGATTTTCGTAGGATGTAATATCGCCGCCAGCATAAAAGAATGAAACAGACTATACCGATGTTTACAAATGCTTTCCTACGATCAGCAACAAAATTATAGCTTGACTGGGATAAAGATCTATTTGACTCTATCAAAATGTTTGCCTTGGATTTCGTTTGAGGTATTCACTTTTAAATTTATTCTCTACATTCACTTTATTGTCTTAATTACTAACCATTTATATGGTTAGGAATTGTATTATTAATTACATTTAGTTTTGGTTTCAGTGAGTCGCCTTTTTAACTGATACTGTTATCGACAACCATAGCCTATGTTCATCAATAGTTACTACAAATTTGAGTTATGTGTATTATAATAATATTTGAAGATAACAATATTTCTCAATGTATATCTATGAATTGTTATTGACTACCATTTAATTGAATATGTTAATAGCATTATCTCCCTGTTTTCTCAATTTTATTTCCTTAATATTTTTCGTTCTCCAAATAAATGCTGGCTTAGAAGTTGCAATTATTAGAGACATTTACTAGCCTTAGTACTGAACTATTTATTACTTAAATATGATGCTTGAGTAAATTATTGGAAATGTTGTTTACAAAGGTGCAAATCAGCTTAAATAACATAACGTCAGTAGCTTTTATTTTTTAAAGTTAGTAAAGCTGATTTTAAGTGCTTTTTTAATGTATTTAATAGTTTATTCCTAACATTAAATTGTACATCAAAATCATTATTTCATCCATATCCCTATTAATTAAAATGGTACTTATGGAAGCTAATGTTAATGAAAAATTATCATTCAATTTTGTTTAGAAGAACCAAATTACTTTCTATCAAAGTTAACGTAGGTCAACTCTGATAAAAGAAATAAAATAACGGCAGATCGCACTTAATTTTTATTGTCAACTTATAATATTATTGTTTCCAATTTCCATTTGTGTACTGATGTAGAATGCATGTTTTATACTAATTACCAAAAAAAAAAAAAAAAGGAGAGAGAGAGAGAGAGAGAGAAAGAAAAAGAAAACCAAAACTGCACCTTAGACACAAATGTATGATATTGCTTTGTTACATGCCTTAAACACGAACAAAATTTTAAACAAACTTTGTTTTACATGTGTATACGATTTAAAATGAATAATCTAACTTTATGTACATCTCCCAATTTTTTAGAAACATAATTTTAAACAAAGTTCGTTTTACATTTGTTACAAACATAATTTTGGAAATTATCTAGAAACCCCCTTTAGTTCATCGCTTTATCACTGAACACAAAAGCAATACAAGCATCCTTTTCTCTGTTAACAAAGGTTGATTACTAATTTCATTGTTAGCATTGTAGGGTCAATAATTTGGTGTTCATATGTATATGATTAGTGTGCTAATACAAGAATAGTTTCTGTTATTAACGAAATCATAACAAACTTTTATATATACATATATAGTTTTATATTTCCCATCTGTCATTGTTTATACTAAATGACATTTTGTCAAAAGTATAATGTTGATTTTCATTATACATACAACACAATCATCGCGGAAGCACCTAATGTTTATTTAATATGAAATCACATTTTACTTGACCGAATGAATGCAATAACTTATATTAGACTTTATAAAAAAGCCCTTCAACATTTGTTTCTTTGAAAGTTAAATAATATGCATGTGAAATGTTATGAAAATAAATGAAAGTGAAAATAAAAAAAATTGACTCATATGTATCAAATTATAAAGACACCGGGTGCCTTTTTTGTTGGAAAATAAAATAGTAATACAAACTTCCATGCGGAATAGAAATAAAACTTAATTAAGAACATTTACCCATAACAATAAAGATAAAAGGTCGGTCCATTTAAAACATAGCGCTAAGGAATAACTATTATGACATGAATAACCCGAGTCTCATTCATTTCGAAAGATTATTCACATGTATTCCCTCATATATTCCTTTTTAACATTAAGTCCCACTAAAAATTAAATTTCAGTCGTTAAGTTCAGCTCTTCTCATCTAAATTTCCATTGCATCTTCATTAATGTTCTCTTAGTCAGGCTCAACATATTTTTTTAAAATATATATCATATCATTCTCTACTCATTAATGAGAAAAACGTTGAGGAAGGTTGAAGCTTTTTACTCCATAACTTTAGTCCAAGGTACTGGTTTAGCTATTTGATTTATGATTAGATATTTACTCTTATCCATGTTCGCCATTTTTAATCTTTTATTTGTGTGTCTGATTTCCATCTTGATTACAACTTAACCTGCAACTGGATTTACAAAATCATTTTATAATTTTTGTTTTGCTATACTAACACCACATGAAGTTATTGTGAATTAATAGGATTTTTTTTTTTTAGTTTTATATTCATCAATTTATAACTAGTAGCTACAAAAAAATGATGTAGGTATTTGATTCTATGTTGATGAATGCCGATTACTAATTTTGGTCAATTTGGATATTAACAAGAATTTATATCCAATTGAATATTCACATTTTGTGTTGTGTTATATGGATTTTTTTTTTAAAAAAAAGACTTACTTCCGTATGCTAGGGATGTAGATAGACTCATCCCAACCCCAACACCACCCCCCTTTTAGTCGGGCTTTTAAGGTGCACTTTTCGATCCTGCGGATTTTATACATTTTAAAAGGGATTAATGCATGCCTCCGTAAGTAACTGGCCATTAAAGTATGCCCGTCAAGAATCGAACTATCTCCCTCTACTGGAGAGTTGGGAGCTATTATCAACCCCACTAAAGCTACATACTAGTTACATAGATTAATTGTGCTAATAAGAATGGAATTTCATTATTGTTATGTAAGAATAAATAGGTTCACTTATGATTTTGTATTTTCCCAATTATTTAATTTAAAATATTCCGGATTAAAAGTATAATATTGTTTTCATTACGAGTTCAGCTAATCCTTTTATTAGCACTTAGTTTTTTTTATATAAAATCACATCTTTACTTAATTTAATTTGTTATCGTTATTGTCTAATTTTTATGTCTTCTTACAGTGAAACATGTTAAATATAACCGATTTATAGTCTATTTAATGCACATACCAAAAATAGAGATTACACGTAAAAATATTGCCGAAAGGAACAATAATTTATTATGGTTATTGTCTAATTTTTATGCCTTCTCATAGTGAAACATGCTAAATATAATGGCTTTACAGTTTATTTAATGCACATACCAAAAATAGAGGTTTCATGTAAAAAATATCGTCGAAAGACATGAATGAAAAAATAATAATTTGTATAATCAAGGATAAACTAAAAGAGAAAATAAATAACTAAAATCAATGGAATACAAACCACAACAGAGTTTAGTAAAATAAACAAACAAGAACAATCATTAAGAATAAAGAAGTATTTGAGTTTCAAAATCAAAGTTAAGAAACAACTACTGAGGCAGTAATATTATATTGGCGTGTTATCACAAATAGTTAAGGTTGTTCACACCTAAAGTTTTGTATGTCATAATATTATTGTTCTTGTATCTTTGTGTCATACGATAAATACGGGTGTTGGTTTACAAATAGTTATCTTAATCATGCAAAGACCAACACTAGTAGTAATACGCACCAAAGACCAACACTATGCCTTGTATCATTATTCATTAGTCCTATAATCTAAAACTTAAAACACTCTTCCTAAACTAACCGTAAGCTCAAAGTTTTGGTACATGGATCGCTAACTTCCATGCATTTTTGTTCGACACCAACTCTTCGGATATACTATAATTTCTCAAGTCTCCTTTTATTACTTCCTCCCATGACTCGATGCGGCCTATAATTCAACACGTACAGGGGCATCGTGAGGTCTACATTGGAGATGTCTGAATCATCATAAGTGATGTTGGATTAGCTTCTCTTCAATTAGTGCAACTTCAAATTTATCCTGAATGTTATCATTTCTAATTCAGCCGCATGTGGTATGCTCACAGCTCTATCGCAGCTTACGCATCCCTGCTACACTTATCTTCTAAACGTGTTGCGTTTTAGTACGTCAACATTCTGCACCATATAAAATCTCAGTTCTGATTATTGTAACAGCACAGGCTTGATTATTGTTTTGTATAACTTTCCTTCAAACTTTTGTGGGATTTTTTTCATCACAGAGAATGTCAAACGTTAGTCGTTATTTCACCAATTTCGCTCGAATTTTAGAATTAACATCTTCATCAACCTCACCATCAAACTGCAACATAGATCCTAAACATTGAAAGGATTCCTTCTTAGGCACTACTTATCCGGCTAGGGTGACCTCTTCATCCTCCGACACAACGACCGCTGAACTCGCACTTCATATACTATATTTTAGTTCTACTAAAGCCTGAAACCCGTCGATTCTAAAATCTTCCTCCAAAACTTTAGTTGTCCATTAACATCTATCATACTTTCATCAATCAGCAAAACATCATCAGCAAAGAGGGGACTAAGGAATCTCATATTGTATACCCTTCGTGATTCCATACATCACTAAGGCAAAAATATGAGGTTCAAAACACACCCTTGATGTAAGCCTATGTTAGTGGGAAAGTCATTCGCTTCACCATCGCATGCTCTGGCACTAATTACTACTTCATATATATCCTTGATAAAAGTAATGTACTTTGTTGTGTCATCTTCTTTTTCAGAACTCACCACATAACCTTTCTCAGTGCTCTGTCATAAGCTTTCTCCAAATCGGTAAATATAAATATATAATGTACGTATCTATCTATTGCTCCTTAAATCTTTTCATAAGTCATCTTACCAAGTGAATCACCTATGTAGTTGATCTTCCAAGCATGAAACCAAATTGGTTTCTTGAGACACTTGTCAACCTTCTCAATCGATGTTCAAAGGCTCTCTCCCAAACCTTCATCGTATGACTCATAAGCTTGATTCCTATATGGTTTGTGCAACTCTGAGTATCTCCATTATTCTTGAAGACTGAAACTAAAATATTTCTCCTTCACTCATCTACCATTTTGTTTGATTTGAAAATAATATTGAATAGCTTAGTTAGCTAGGTTATTCCTGCATCTCCAAGGCATCTCCACACCTCAATGTAGATGTCATCAGAATCTACCCATTTGCATGTTTTCATCCATTTCAACGCCTCCTTAATGACAGACTCTTGGATTCTCCAAACAAAATGTCTATTGATACCGTCAAAAAAGTCTTCCAACTCGATCATAAAGCTATCGTTTTCTTCACTGAAAAGTTTATTGAAGTATTCTCACCATCTATTCATCGTCCTTCACCAAAAGTTTATCATTTTCATCCTTGATGCATTTTATTAGGTTGAAATCTCTCGTCTTCCTCCCACGGAGCTTGGTTATCCTGTAGACTTTTCTTTCACTCCATTCTTACATAGCTTTTGATACAGATCTTCATACGCCCAACCCCTTGCCTTACTCACCGCTCTATTTACAGTTTTCTTTGTCACTTTATAATTTTACATGTTGTCCTTGCTCTTATGATGATGCAGGCATTTATAGCATTCTTTCTTCTCTTACATCACCTTTTGTAGTTATCTTAATCATGGTTAATTTTTTATTACATAAAATGTTATACTTGATTTTCATCGTTAAAATCACTTTATGACATGAAGATAGTTACATTTGACCTTAAAAGTGAAACCACACTTGTAAACTGAAATTTATACGTACTATTTTTAGGGTATTTGTAAAACCTTAAGTGACAAGTGAAAAATAATTATTAATTTATCTAATTTACATAGCATCATATACTAAATGGCATATGGATTCTTTGTTTCTTTATTCTATATTTTATTGTTTAATGATATAACTAACATAAAATTTAACATGCTTATCTTATTTCACTATTCGCTATTTCAACACTATAGTTGACTGTAAGTTGTTTTAACATTCATTTAAGATGCTTCGATTTTAATAATTTGAGTTTATTTCAATATTCAAATATCTATGTATATTAATTAACTTGTGTGTAGTATTATTCTTTATTAGGAATTTTATATTTCATTATTCAATGATTTTAATTTTATACTTGCTATTATAATAAGAAGTTATTTAGGACTTCAATAACTTGTAACATGAAAGGAAAATATGTTCATAATATTTTATTGAACATTGAGATCATCAAGTTAATAATATTCCACCTATAATGGTGATTTAATTTAGCAAACTAATATGTCAGGACGAAATTTTTGGAATATCTATACATGAAAATATTAATGGGTTTAGAGAATGGTATTGTCTACACATTCCATCACATGCAAAAAAAATAGCTTCTAAGGTTTCAATTAATATTTGTGCAATACTATATAAAAAGTATTTTAAAAACAATTATTTCATTCTAACTTGTGAATATAATTTTTAGTTGTTGGTTCGTTGACAACTTGTAAAACAACAATAGTAACTTGATACTCACTCTTTATTTTTGTAATAATATACTTACAGTGGTCATATTGAACATCTTCTCTTAAAATTCAAAATTCATAGACATAGATTCATATAGATATCATTTTCGACTCAGTGTGTTAAGCAGTGGGTAGCACTGGTTTAGATATAACAGAGATAGCAAAATGAACAAAATTGATTTAATGATTAGCATAGTTGTGAAAGGCGCACCTAGGCGCGCCATGACACATAGTGCGATGCGGCGTTTGTGTCATTTTTGCTTGTGGCGCAATGCATATGAAAAGACATGCCAAATGGTGCACAGCGCAAAAATGGCGCGCCTTTTCTGTTACTTACTAGTGCTTTTTTAGTTTCATAACAAAATGAGGAATATGCTAGCTCGAGCTAAACTAAATGATTTGGTATTTGTTAAATACAATCGAGCATTAAAAAAAGTATAACATTCATGACACCATTGATCTAATATCTTTGAACGATATTGATGATTGTAATTAATGGTTAACGGAAAATATGGATGATGCATCATATGCTGAAAATGAGCTTGTATTTTATGATGAGGATGATCTGACTTGGGTTGTTGCTGCTAGAGCAGCAAGAGTGAAGAAAATTAGATATTCATGTAGAAGAACATCCATATCGATAGGTTTTCCAGCATCTGCTTCGGCTTCTATATATATTCACGAAGAAGAAACAAATCTAAATGATAGGGATGAAGAAGATGCTGAAGCTTACAAATCTGACAATGCAGACATTGATTTGAAAAATACAATCGCTGAATCAGATTCAGATTTTTAGTTTGTCAGTAATATGTATTATTATTTTGAATTGGAAAACTACCGTGCTTGAAATTCTATGCTACTATATTTGACTATGTTTTTTGTAAATTGCATAAAAATATTTGTTGCGTATGTTTTAGCAAAAAATATTGATTTTTTTTTTTTTACTTTTTGTTAAATGTTAAATTTATTAAAAAAGTAAACATGCGTAGTAAATTAAAAGGCGCGCGTCATTTGTCGCGTTGTGCGCTAAGGCTACAGAGAGGTTTTGCGTTTTTTTTGCGTCGCGCGCCATCAATAACACTGATGATTAGTGGCATAATTGAAACTAGACTTGGCATGGGATCGGCTGCTCATTTGGGAGTTGGTCTTGGATCTAATTAAATATATGTTATTTAATATATGTTATTTTTAATATTAGGTTTATTAATTGTGAATTTATTAATTAACTATATATTACAATCTGCATTTTACTATTCTTGGTACGTCACTTCCACTATTTGAGAATGTTGCAACTGGAGGTTATGAGTGTCTACTTGTTGAAGGATTATATTCTGCATTTCTGTTAATGTTAATAAAAACTCTTTCCTCGTACAGCTGACATAGACCAATACAATAATGTGATACAAAATTAGCTTATGTATTACAAAAATATGGCCGAGTATAAAAAATGTGTTGAAAACGGGGGATTGTGAAGGTCTACTACAATGAACAATAATTAGATTTATTTTTTTGTCAGAAGCAGCAATATATAATTTCATTGTTAATTTTTAATCATTATCCATGAAACGGAAGAATATGAAACTAAGATTAAATGCGCAGTTAATGTGTGATATATGCTCTGTCATGTAGTTCAAAGTCTTTATATGTAAATTGTAAGGAACAATAACCAACATCTGATCAATTTGCTGAAATTTTCTTGCTATTTTTGGCGGTAGAGGTTATGTAACTATATAGATGTACTTGGCAGAAGCCAATCACAATTGTTAACAACATTACAAAAAATTTCAAAATGGATTTAAATTGCAAATGCACTATTAAATTGATTTTGATGTTTGACCTTCTACAATTCAACTTTAAAAAAAAATATTAGAACATGAGTAATACTCTATTGGAGCAGAGCACTCCTTTGATTTCTTGGGGGCTCGAACCCACGCCATACCCTAGCCACTTAAGCTAAAGATTCTTGACAAAAACAATTCTTCTTTAATTCCATTTATATTTTGTTTTAAGAACATTATAAGGTGTATTGTAAATCCAAAAAGTGTGTTAAATATGTTATTATGAGTTGAATGTGTTTCTTATTGTGGTTTTAACTAAGTTTGAATTGGAAAGTAAATGGAACCGTAAAGAGAGAGATCTGATCTGAATCGGAATTTAAATCAAAAGACTTCAAGATTTTTGACAACAATGTACAACAACCGCAATTATGGACAACAATTTCATCCCTACAGATGAAGTAAACAATGACAATCCATCTATATTTAAATGAAAACTAAATTGCCCAAATCTTCCTGTGTGCAAAGCATAGGTCTCCTATTAGTTGCTAGAACAAAAGATTGTATCCTCATTTCTACTCCCGTGCGATATGAGTAATAGAGGAAAAAATAAATCATGTGTAGAAAATAAGAAGTCAAAGGATATTCAAGCCAACAATTATAATAATGAAGTGGCATATATAATATATACACACACAAAATGTTATTATTAAAGGAAGAAACAAACTGGATAGGACCATGATTGGCTAAGGATAAAACTTTGATAATAAAATCTTTTTGATAAGGGCAAAATAATAAGTGGTTATGCTATTTTATAACAATTATTGACCAAAATATCATTATAATGTTATTTTTTCTTTTTTTTTTTGGAAACCCCATGATACAGGGGACCTTTGAAAGAGCCGATGGGTCGATGTCTCCAATGGGGAATTAAATGTTTATAGTTTTATTTTTTTAATATAATTTGCTAAAAAAATGAAATTTAAAATTTTAAAAATCAAATAAAAATTATAGTTATAAATTTAGGTATGTATAAGTCTTCTTATAATTTTCAAAATGAAAAAAAAAATGATATTTGTGTTATAATTTTTCAAATGTCTGGCTTATTATATACTCATACTTGTCAAAAATCTTAAAATCCTACATTTTATACCCAGATTCAAATCAGATCTCTAACTTTAAAATTCAATTTACAATCTGATCTACAATTCCAATTATAAAGTATTCAAAAACAAAATAAAAATGTAATAAAAGAAAACAATAAGTTCCAGTTTAGTTGTAGAAGTCCAAACCTCAAATCAATTTCAAAGTGTGTATGTACCTCAAAATATGGATTTTTGAATCCAAGATCTACGAGTTAAATCCCGTTTTGATTAAAGTTTACGGTTTACGATTTGAATCATATCTTAAAAACACTGTATTTACTTCTAAATGGGTAAATATATAATAACATTTATTACTTCTATTAAGGTATAAATAAATAAAATATATTTTATTCATTCCTGGTCCCCTTGCCAATTTAAGTTTTGCCTTAAAAGTTAAATCACAATTTCACAGATGCCACATATGATTTTCGCATTGTTTTCCTAAAATAATATGATACAATTTGTCAAGTGAACTAATTAAGCCGGATCAGTACCTGAGTGCGGCTGGCATAATCAATAGCAAGCTGAACAGCTTTGTTGCATAGTTCTACTCGTTCAGCGGTTGTTAGAGGACAGACGCAAATATGTCCACAGAAATCATCATCTTCGTCATCCGAGTACACTGGAACATCAAATATCTTCTGAAAATCAATTTGAACACAAAAACAATTTTTTTAAAAAAAGAAGAAGAAGAAGAAATCATACAATTATAATAACGGAAATATGATAAAATCTGGAACGGAAAGAGAAAGACAAACTGACATCGGTTTCATCAACCTGCTCGCCGTAGAGTGCACATCCTTCATCGGTCATAGAACGGCAACGATCATGCCAACCCTCGCTGCCACCTGCAATGTTTTTCTCAGACCCATATCCCTTCCCTTCTGGATTCAGGGATGAAATTTTACAAGGCGGCATGTTTGTTTCCTCTTTCAGAGTTATAATGGTATGAGGAAAGGCAAGTTCTATTTCAACCCACATAATTAGCCAATAGCCCCGCATTTTATCAAAAAAAAAAAAAAAAATACGATGACCAAACTGCCCTTTTACTGTTATATTTTTTTCCAGTTTTTTGAACACCTCGTAATTGCATTACGTGGTTCTTTTGGTGTACCTCGTAGTATGTCTACGTGGTCCATGAATGAACCACGGAGATCATCTACGTGCTACTTTGATGAACCACGTAGGGCAACTACGAGGTACAGTGAAAAACCACGAAGTCCCCCTACGTGGAAGGGTATTTTTGGTTTTTTTTAAAAAAACGGGGGGCTACTAACTAAATTTGTGGGTTTACTGATTATTTCATGATTTGGGAGACTACTACCTAAAATGGTGGGTTGAAATAGAATTTGCCCTGAGGAAAATGATGAGGTTTTACAAAAGAGTAGTCAAATATTTAGGGTTCATTTGTTTTTCCGTAAGCTGATGCTTTGATTTCCGAACATACACCGTTAGGGCATCTCAATTTCTGAAATCTGCACCCGTTTTTGCCTCCAAGAGTGGTTGGAAATGTCTCTCTGATCTGAAATCGAGGAGAATAGTTCCGGAATCCCCAATCTTTTTACGCGGTTGTTGAACCACCGCGCAGACCTAAGCGTTTGTTCAACAAGCGCGTAAAGCACAACGGCTTTATTCCCTAGCGCTTGTTGAGCAGCCGCGTAGAGCGTTTCCAACGTCTCAATTTGGTAACGGTTATATTTTTAACCTTAGAAATACACAACCCCTCTATTTTCATCCATACCAACTCATCTTCTACCCTATCTTCTTCCACATCAACTCATCTTCAACCACTTCTATTTAAAAAAATGATTATTAATTTTGATGTCGATGCCGCAAGAATGAGCTTGAAACTTTTGACTTACAAGATCTAGGCCAACCGTTTGGTGGAATGCTAACTACTTCAAGTTGGAGTGCTAATGAAGACTATGATCTTTGCTACATCTACTGTTCACTTTCGCTAGATCCTGTCAGTGGTGCCGATCAAAGTGGGGAAACATTTTGGGGTAGAATCACTAATGCATACAACAGGAAGAACATGGATCGGAATAGAATTGTAGCTTCCATCAAAGGTCGTTATTGTAAGATTAATCATCAAACGCAATGCTTTGATCCGCAAATGTTCAAGCTGAAGCAGAGTAACCCAAGCGGATTTGGAAGTGACACTCATATGGTAAAAAATGTGTATTAATTTTTTTTTGTACTTTACATTTTAGTGTTGTAGTAAAATCTTCATATTATTGATGCAGAGACTGTCCGCAAACAAGTTATTCAAACAAATATATAAACCAGATAGTAAATAAGGAGCTCATTTCTATCGGTTGATGCATGTGTATGACCTACTGGTTAATCATGTGAAATGGAAATCTTCACTTCAGAAAACAGTCCAAGACGTCCAATCAAGCGGTAGTCGTGCGAAAGCTACAAGATTTGGAGACAGTTGTAGTCTGAGAGATTCGCAGGACAGTGCAACTATGGGTTTAGAAGAAGATGATCACCCTACTACTGACCGATAAGATAAGCCCGAAGGATCCAAGGCGGCAAAGAAAAATCAAGTGGCAGGAGCGAATGAAGGCGAAATCAGAAAACTATTAAAGGAGTCTAAAGATATGTATATGAGCGCACTCCAGAGCAGAAGCATTCAACACCAAGAAAGGCTTGACGCAATTCATCAACTTGTTGAGACAAAACGACGAAAGGAAGAAGATGCAGTCATGTTTACGAATATTTCGCAGATGGATGACGTGCAACGCGAGTATACGGAGTATCGGAGATTTGAGATAATGAGGCGAAGAAGAGAAGGAGGTGCGTGAATGTAGACAACTTGGATGTAAACTTTAGTTGGCTTTGTATGCGCCAGTTTGGTGTAAGTTTGCATTTTTTTATGTAGCGTAGGAATGGAGTTTGAAATTTAGTTTGGTGTAAGCTGCATTTTGTTTATGTAATGGAGTTTGAAATTATGAAATGGTGTTTGAAATTTAAAATGGCGTTTGAAATGACATTTGAAAATGGCGTACTGATAATGGCATTTGAAAATGGCGTTTGAAAATAGCGTTTGAAATTTAAAATTCCAATTTAAAATTTAAAATTCCAATTTAAAATTTAAAATTCCTATTTTAAATTTTAAATTTAAAATTTAAAATTCCAATTTAAAATTTAAAATGCCGTTTGAAATTTAAAATGGTGTTCTAAAACGACGTTTGAAAATGGCGTTTGAAATTTAAAATTCCAATTTGAAATGGCGTTTGAATTTTAAAATGGAGTTTGAAATTCCATAGCGACCTTTTTAAATTTTAAACTGTACATAACTTTCAATTTATATTATGAAATCTGAATTTTTCACATTCGTTGGAAAGATATAATTAAACAGATTCAAATGTTTTTGGTTTTACTGAAATCCGAATTATATTGAATCCTACACATTCAATTGAAATTTAAAATGTAATTTTCAAACTGCCGCCTCATTTTAAACTCCATTTTAAATTAAAATAAATCATACCAAAATCCATTTTTAATTAAAATAAATCATACCAAACTCCCTTTTTTAATTCAAACTCCATTTCAAACTCATTTTTAAAATTCAAACTCCCTTTCAAACTCCATTTCAAACTCCTTTTCAAACTCCTTTTTAAAATTCAAACTCCCTTTCAAACTCCATTTCAAACTCCTTTTTAAAATTCAAAATCCATTTCAAAATCCTTTTTAAACTCTTTTTTAAAATTCAAACTCCTTTTCAAAATCCTTTTTAAAATTCAAAATCCATTTCAAAATCCTTTTCAAACTCCTTTTTAAAATTCAAACTCCTTTTCAAAATCCTTTTTAAACTCCTTTTTAAAATTCAAACTCCTTTTCAAAATCCTTTTTAAACTCCTTTTTAAAATTCAAACTCCTTTTCAAACTCCATTTCAAACTCCTTTTTAAAATTCTAAATCCATTTCAAAATCCTTTTCAAACTCCTTTTTAAAATTCAAACTCCATTTCAAACTCCTTTTTAAAATTCAAACTCCCTTTCAAACTCCATTTCAAACTCCTTTTTAAAATTCAAAATCCTTTTCAAAATCCTTTCTAAACTCCTTTTTAAAATTCAAACTCCAATTCAAACTCCTTTTTAAAATTTTAAATCCATTTCAAAATCCTTCAAACTCCTTTTTAAAATTCAAAATCCATTTCGAACACCATTTCAAACTCCTTTTTAAAATTCAAACTACATTTCAAACACCATTTTAAATCACAGGACATAAAATACAATAACATACAACAATGTCATCATCAACATATCGTCAGTCATAAAAAAACATAACACAATGTCATCATCAACAACACGTGTAATATAAAACCTGTCAGTCATAACAAAAACATACAACCATGACGCTGCATGAACCATCATTCAATATGCATAGAAGCGCTACCTGCCCCATCGGAACTGTCATCACTAACGTCATCATGAACCTCATCCAAATCATCATCCATATGTGCTCCATCACCAGAACCCTGCTGCTGTAATTGAGTCTGTAGGGAAGCAATCTGGGCCTCGTAATGAGACTGCTGTTGTGCCAAAGCTCCGTGTAAACTCTGGTACATCAACTGTGTGTACTCCAACGTCATACGCTCAAAAGCAGCCAATATACGTCTATCATGGTCCATGTATAGCGAGTACTGTTATTGAGACAACTTGTGTTACACAAATGAAGTTTTTAATGAAATCGTACATGTATAGCGAGTATTGTATTACTCTTACGTACCTGATGTGAATGATACAAACCGGTTGACGGTACTCCGGGAGGGTCAACAGGTGGATACTGCAACGGAATCTCTACAATCTGACCCTGTACGTCATACGCCCTAAAAATGTGTGGCGGAGGGTCCAAAGCACCACTCTGCGTGAACTGAGACGATACAGGCGCAAAGGTGGGGGATGCACTGGGAATCTACCTGCTACTGAAGATGGCCCGATATGGTCGGAGTTCAAACCCCGAATATAGTCTGGTAAAACATAAGCGCGTGGCGCAACTCGAGCCCAATAGGTATCAAAATCTCTGGGCACTGTAAAAGGCTCACCGTCCACCCAGCTTGCAGCCCTCATACCCTCAATATATGCTGATCCTACCTATATATCCCCGAACATCTGATCCCATGGGAGTGGATCGGAAGGAATGCGCTCTAACCCGTATAGCTGTAGCCAACACCGCTCACCCAAATACCAAATGAAAGGGCATGTAGGCACCTGGAAGCATACCCTATGCCTCGAAAGACTAGAACTGAAAATGAGCGGGTGCTCATCCTGAGAAGCCAGAAAATTTATGTACGTCTGCCATGGACGTCGAATAATGCCATCCCGCTCCCTCATATCAATCTGTGTGCGCGCCTCCATAAGCTCGTTATGCACACTCTGTGCAGAACGAGCAAGATGCATACCAAGACCCCATCGTCGTAATCTCGGAAAGTATACGTACGGTGTACTGATGGCCTCATCAATAAGTCGGGGGTGCATGTTCGCCATGTACTCGTAATACCAAAATGGGAGAATATACCAGAAACCGTACAGCTGCTTGCAGCGCTGTACGGCGTAGAGATCCAAAGCTACATACAAATAGCCTAATATCGTTGTACCCTAATCGAACGAATGCAACTGCTCCATGTCTACAAGGCTAGCCAAAAAACCAAGTCTAATAGTCCCCCTGTTGTTGCTAAAAAAGGCGGAACCAAATAGGTATAATAGAAAGGCCCTGATAACGGAGCCACAGTGGTCCGATGTGTAGTGACATAGGCCTATATAGTAGGTAGGCTAACGGCTCCTGAAGAAACGGCATGAGGATCTAAACCCGGTAAGTGCTCTAAAAAACTATCAAACTCCTCAAATGATACATCAAAGGGAATGGGGTGACGACCTGGACGACCAATCTCGATGCCCGTGAGGACGTAAAAATCCAAAGGAGTAAGCCCTAACTCAAAATCAGCAAAGTGAAATGTGTGTGTAGTAGGCCACCATCTCTCACTAATAGCCTCTACAAGGCATCGATCAACATGAGCAAACCTAGGTAAATCTAAAAAGTCGCCAAATGGTGTATCACATAGTCTAAGTGATATAGGCTCGGGTAACTGCTCAAAAAGTGTCGTACAACGTGACCAACTACCTTGCATAGTAATATGTCGAACCTAAACGTATGTAAATTTGTTGTAAACATGTAACATTAAACAACATTCGTGAATAGTAAAAAGGTTATACGTAACAAAGTTATAAAATTATACCTGAGGTGTCGCAACAGCAACAGACACTCGGTGTGTAAATGTCGCAGGCAGATCGTACAATACTCTAAGGCTCACAGCAGTCACGGTGGCATCTGGTGCGGCATGTACTGGTCCGACATTAGGATCTGTCGGAGGATGGCTGACCCGTCTACCAGACTTAACATTACGTGGCGGCATTTCGTCGTAGATATTAATAAAAAAAATTAAAAGGAGGGAAATTAAAAAAATTTATGAATTGAAAAATGAGCATTTCCGCCTGATATAGGTGGAAATATTCAAGCGGTTGTTGAACAACCACGTAGGCTCTACGCGTTTGTTCAACAAATGCACGCTTTTTTTCTTGACGAGCCGTTTTTTTAAAAAGGCACGCGTTTGTTGAACAACCGCGTAGTCACACGCGGTTGTTGAACAACCGCCTGGACCTAAAAACTGTTGTGATTCCCTAATTTCCGGAGTGTGGATAATCGAAATACGAAAATCCACACTCCGGAACAGTTGGAGATGCTCTTATATAAAATAGCCTACATCAAATATTTCTTTTTATACGCTCTGCCTTTTCGAAAATTACTCTTTTATATTTTCATCATCTATCCTTTTTAAACTAAAAACTAAGTTACACAAAATTAGGAATTCTTTACAATAAATTTACCCAAAATTCAAAAAAAAACTTTAATTTTTTATGCTAAAATCATAAATTATTCGATTGTTTTTATTTTGAAAATGTGCTCTAATTTTGGATGATTGAACATATTGAAATTAAAATATTTAGTTGTAAAAGTTGTCTTAGTTGATATTTTAGGTTAAATTAACTTTATAAAATTCTATAGATTTGATCAAATATTTTTTATTTAAAAGTTTCATTTAGATGCATTATAAGAAAAGTACCGAAAACGTAATTACAGGCAAGGATAGCATAGTCATAATTTTTTTTTTTGATAGAAGGAAGAATGAGATAGAGAAAGAGATCGTGCACAGGCACATAGTCTCAAGCTGGTTTGAAGTGCCAGCACACTGAAAAGTTACAAAACGGAGGGAAAAAAAACAGTTAATCGGCTACATACAGATGAGATGTCTATACGGCAACATAAGAAGAGCCAAACATCACACAATGAGAGATAGCCTAGACATCAAAACATGAGGAGAGTCATTCCCCAACATCAGAGGAATCCTCAAGAGAATCAGGAGGAATCTCATGAGAAACAAAATCCTCAAAATAAGAGGCAAGCCTCGAGTCATATAGAGGATTCCTAGAGGAATATATAATCGATCTGTCCCAGGATGAGTCATCCAACATTAGCCGATTCAAATCACCTAATTCCCCATCAAGAGCAATGGCGAAATACCATCTATAACCAAATAGAAAAGACAACGTTGTTCCCCAACTTCACCGGAGAGAAAGTGGAAGAAAACGCCCGTGTCAACATTGTAACGCAAGTCAGTCTGGCAATGCCTCCAGCAACGCTCAGCAACAATCCACATAATTGTGGGAATGTAAGGCATAGGCGGAGTAACAACATCTGAGAACAATTCTGGATTAGGTAAGGGTGGAACAATAGGAGGCGGAGGAGGAATAGGAGGGACGATTAATGGTGTATCGGGAGAAGTAGCTGGGAGAGAAGACAGTAAGACATGCTGAACTGCCTTACGAACCCAACGGCAAGTAGGTGGCTTAGGAAGTGGAATCTTCTCAGGAAAGGGGACAGGGAGAGGATATTTACAAGTAGACGTAATGTGACCAAAGGAATGGCAGGAGGTACAAATTTCAGGTGTCCAGCCATATCGCACTCTAACCTCAGCAATAACACCTGGAGCAAGCTGAACCTTAGTCGAAGAGGGAAGGGGTTTGCTGGGGTTAATTTCAATGAGGGCTTTGGCATAAACTAATTTAGTACGAGCAGTGGTACTTTCATCAAAGCATCTCAATTTACCAATGTGGTAGGCTAGCCAATTCAGACCAATTAACGGTTGAAGAACTGACGGGATATGTGAGAAGTAAGTCCAGACTGTGATTGATAACACTTGTTCTCTGGCATTGGAAATGGTAGAAGACCATGCAGATACAATAAAAGGTGGCTCGGATTGCAACACTAGAAGGCGCTTTTCAGGAGAAGAAAATTTGATGTAATACATAGTATCAAGATAGATTACCTTAAATTCTCCCCTAAGCCTCCAAATTCGCTTGAAAAGGGATACTGGATCATTAATGCGCTGCAACGGATCAAGGAAAAACTCCACAACATAACCAGACCAAAAGCTAGCACCAACTTCCAATAATTCGAGGATAAGCTGCGATACTTCATTGACTATTATAGGGTCATATGCCACAGGGCAGTAAGGACCAGCGTTAAACGACAGGGAGGATAAAAGAGACGTCCAAGATTTTCTGGGAGAACCTAGAAGCTCAAGCGGCTGTAGGCATTCATAGGCATTACGGCAAGCAGTTTGCGGGTGTGAGGCTAAAACAGGATTGATACCATGTGACGGCCCGCCCCGCACCAGCCGACATTTCCTCCGAAGGTGCGCTGTACGCATGCCCGACTAGCACGGAATGGTCGCCAAAGAAAGGAAAGAAGAGAATGAGCTAATTGAAAACCTGTAGAATGTCTCACAGCGCATGGAACAAAATATAATAATAATATACTTGACATAAAACAGGCGAGACAATGCATAGGCTGATAACTAAAACCAACATCAACATCATCGTCAGAGTAGCAGAAATCCAAATACAGCTTATTACAACTTTCCAAATTACTATCTCTAAACAAAAGAAAGAAAGGTACACCACTAATGCCTAAAGTAGTGACCGCAGCAACATAGGGAGAATATCTATATATATGTATGTGGAAGCCTCCTGCTCGTCACCGGTACAGCTACTCATGCATACCACCTAACTTATCTCTAGTCTGCTCGTGAGAGCACCCAGAGTAATAAGAAGAGACATAAAACTCTGGGTCAGACAAAAAGTCTGGTATGAGCGATAAGCAGCAAAACAGAACAATAACAGGTATACTAAACCATACCTGAACCTGGACCTGCAACCAAAGAGTTAGCAATACATACCGTACAATACTCTAAGGTGCCACCAACATATGGTGTAAAGAATACGGAGGTGGGGTGTGCATGTCATAATGATGGAAAACAAATCAAACATAGCAACCATCCTCACATCTCCCACTCAGTGCATAAAGCATACGATGTCCACCTGATATACACGTAAATGTGTATATTTTATCCGCATATTTATCTTATTTTATCTTTTAAATAATTGATATTGTGTATTTATAGCTGTGTTTTCAGATTGTTGACAAGAATCATGGTTTAGAGCATTTGATGAATAAAGCAGGAAGAATTTGCTGAAAAAGAGTGAAGTTAAAATTACTAAAGCTTGAAGAGTTTAAAGCTTGAAGAACGGTTGCAAATAGAGTTCAGTTGGGTAGATTTGGCTCACTAAAGACTCATATTGTGTTCACATTGGCTCAATTGCAGACCATTTCACTCATGTAGCGTTCACATTAGCTCCTTTGCAAGGCTTCTCATTCATGCACTGCACGCGTTCACACTGGCTCACTTACAAGACCTCTTACTCTACAACCCCGTTCACACTAGCTTATGTGTTATTTGGGCTAATTCTTTAGTCCCACATTGTGGAATTTGCCAAGTAGCCTTTGTCATATCAGCTATAAATACACTTTATCTCATTCATTGTAAAACACACTTAGTTTTATTCTGTAATCTTTCTCTTGGAATAAAACTCTTCTTCCTCTTTTCTATTTAGTTTTAGTTTTATTTATGTTCATGTTATTTAATTTCTGTTTTTCTTCTTCTTTAGCTATGTCTAGCTAATCCCCTTTGATTAGGGGGTGATGACGCTAATAGATATGATTCAACATGAATCACATAGCCAATAGATGAGGATTTTATATATGTAGATCTAGATCTGTTCAAGGGTTAGATCTGAACCTTCATATTCTGTGTCGTTTAAGAGCTATGCTCCTTCACAGGGTATATTCGTGTTCGATCTAACAATTATCAGATTTAGATCTATTTTTAGGTTTTTAGAAATTAATTTGTGAATCTGTCCTGGTAGTCTATGGTTGTTTAAGAGCTCAGCTCCTGCATAGACTATGCTTGTCGTTATTTACTTATTTGTTTCTAAGAATCTATCTATCGTTGATTCGTGTTTGTGACAGAAACATGAATTAGATCTATATTTATTTGTTGGCTATTGATGAGTGTGAATCTAATCTATGTCATTATCCCCTAATTGCTTTCTTTTATTAGATAAATCTCTCTTTTATATTTAATTGCTGTTATTTTCTGTGTTTTCAATCAATCAAAATTTTGGAATAACTTGATTGGATTTATTAATTAAAATATTTTTGGTCCCAGAGTTCGACACCCTCTACAACAATCCTTGTTGTTTAGGAAAACCGAACGGATTTTACAGTTGTTTACAATTGTATAATTTGTTCGCAAACAAATTTTGGCGCCGTTGCCGGGGACCAAAATAATTTTTGTTTTTAAATCCTTCGGGTTATAATTTTCTTTTTCTTAATATAAAAAAAACACAAAAAAATATTTTTATTTTATTTTGTTCCCTTTTGTTTTCTAGCATAGATAAAAAAAAATCTTGTTGGTTGATTTGGTATTTGATTTGTGATACCATATATCTACCAAATAAGAGAAAAAAAAATTCTTGCCTTTTGTTTTGCTTCCTTTCTTTGTTGCTTTCCTTCTTTCTTGACATCTCTCCATAATTTTTTTTTCCTTTTTACAATTTTTATAAATAAAAAAAACAAATCTTTTTGTTATTTTCTTTCCTTCTCTTCTATTTCTCTTCCTCCTTGCAATTGTTTCACAAATTGATTTCTTTCCAAGTTTCTAAAAAATAAAATTTTGCCAATTTTTCTAATTAATGTCCATTCAATTTCTTTCCATCTATTTCTATCCTAATCTTTCATTTACTTCTTTCCAATTTTTCTTCTACACAATCTCTTCTCTCTCTTCTATTTTGACAACAATAAAAAAAATTGCATTTTTTAATTTATTTCTTTCCACTTTTGTTTGCATCTTGCTTCCTCCTTTCAACATTTCCATATAAAAAAAATTCAACTTTTTTAACAATTCCTTTCTTATAATTCTTTTCTTTTTCTTTCAAATTTCTTTCCACCTTTCCACACCTCTACTTTTACAACAATTCTAATTAAAAAAAAAACTTGCAAATTTAGTTTGATCTCTTTCCTTTTCTACTTTCTTTTCTATTCATTACCATTCTTTCTTCATTTATTTCTTTCCTTTCTTTCATTAATTTCGTTCCAATTTCTTTCCCCTCTTTTCCATTATTTCTTTCCAAATTTCTACAATCTCTTTCTATTTTTCAGCAATTCTCTAAAAAAGAAAAAAAATTGCTTTTATTACAATTCCTTTCCTTTCTTTTCTTTAATTTCTTTCCAAACTTCTCTACTTTCCAATATTCCTTGTATAAATACATTCCTTTTCCCAAAAAAAAAAAAAAATCCTTTTTCAACTCTTTCCAATTTTCTTTCTTCTGTTCTACATATACCCAACCTCTTCATCACAAATAATAGTCACCACAACCACTTCTCAAACCAATACCCCATCCTCTTCCTTTATTTTTTTCTTCTTCTCATAGTTTATAGTTCTCCCTGTTCCCCTTAAAAAAAAAAAATCCTTTTCACTTCTTTGAATTTTGTAAGTTGGTTCTAGCTTTCTTTTCCCAAATCCTTTTTTTTTTTTAAAAGAAAAAAATTGTTTTCTTTGTTTGTTATATATTTTCTTGTGTTTCTTAAAAAAAAAAGGAAGAAAGAGATTTCATCTCTTTGTTTAATTTTTTTTATTAGCCTTAGTTTTCTTTTGTTTTTGTTTTAGTGCCATTTTAGTTTTCCTTCCAAAACAAAAAAAAAAGTCAAAAAAGAGAGAGAGAACTCAAATAAAGGCCAAAGCAGAAAGAATTCAAGGCTCAAGCAAACAAATCAAGGAATCAAAGTCAAGCAAAGAAATCAATTCAAAGGCCAACGAGAAGTGAAAAGTTCAGCCAAGTGATTTGCAAACAGATTTGATTGGAGCGGTTGCACACCAAGTGGGGTGTGAACGCGCTAGCGCGACTCAACTACACTGGACGGACTGCCGATCAAGGTGAGTATTTTCTAACTTTACAAGGACCGCTGCTGCAAATAAAAAAAATATAGACATTGCTTGTAAAACTCTTCTGCAGGGCATCGGCTTGCTTGTAAAAAAAAAATTGTTTTTTTTAATTTCTGCAATTGACTGTTCTGTGACTGTCCTAAGACTGTTCATTCTGTGACTAAAAAAAAAATATTGCATTCATCTTAGTTTTGTTTTTATTTTCTAAGGACTTCATTATATTTTGACAATTTGGTTTAGTTCTAACGGATTATTTCTCGGTGTCTAGACTACGGCAGAGTAATAACTGTTTATAAATATTACGGTGATTCGTAAATATTATATCGGTTGTTCCTCTGAAGGTACTTAAACCTTCGGCTGCATTGCTAGGGTGATTCCTGGTGCACCGATAACTCCTGTCCGTTAACTGGCTGAGAAGTATTTTGTTGAAATAAATCAAACCGTCATTATATAATTCTAGAAATTGTAGATTGCATTAGGTTCATTTAAAAAAAAAATCTTTTATGTTTAATTCTTTTTCTCTAAAAAAAATTTCAAAATAATTCTCGTTTTGTTTAAAAAAAAAAAATCGCTCAAATTTTTTTTTCTCGTCTTCCCTTATTCTTCTCGCTAGTGCATGCGTCATTGGACTCATGATCCTTCAGACAATCGTTTAGTTCGAACAAACATTTCTTTAACCATGGCCGAAGAAAATCCCCCTCAATCTCTTATGGATAGATACTTCCCCGATCGGGTTTCTATTCCTTCTTGCATCATATTGCCCGCCCCAACGGGTAACCACTTTGAAATTCATTCGAATCACATAAATACTCTTCCAAAATTCGGCAATCTAGAATGTGATGATCCTTATATTTTCCTGACCAAATTTGAACAAGTTTGTGCAACAATGAAATTTCAACAATTAAGTGATGATGGAATCAAACTTAGGTTAATTCCATTTGCACTTACCGATTATGCTGAGAAATGGTTGTATAGCTTGCCTTCAAATACGATTGGAACTTGGGGTGAATTTGTAAACATTTTTCTAAAGAAATTTTACCCTCTGGAAAAAACATCTAAAATTCGAAATGAAATCGTCAATTTTCGTCAATTTGGGGGTGAATCCTTTGCAAAATATTTTGAAAGATTTAAAGAGCTTCTAGTCAAATGTCCACATCATAATTTCGAAAAATGGACTCTTTGTCAAATTTTATACGATGGACTTGAAAATAACTCTCGAACCATGCTCGAATCAATGTGCCAAGGAAATTTTCTAGCCCAAGATCACAATGCCGCTTGGCAATTTCTCGAAAATTTGGCCGAAAAATCAGCTCAATGGGAAAGATCTAACGAGAAATCGATTTATTCCCGATCTAACGCTCATTCGGTAGGATCATCAGTAGCCTTAGAAGCAAAAATAGACGCGATGATATCCAAATTCGATAATGTCCTTTCATCAACGCAAATAAATCAAGCTCAAGCGTCTCAGACCTCATGTTACAAATGTAACGATCCTAACTACATAGCCGATCAATGCCCACATTCATTGGAACAACTCAACGCATTTAACAAAGCTAGGAACGACCCATTCTCCCCAACATACAATCCAGGTTGGAGAAACCATCCTAACTTCTCTTGGACCCAAAACAATGCAAATTCGAATGCGGTTCGACCACCTTTTCAGTCATTTTCGAATAATCCTTCGAAACCTCCCTTTCAACAAACTCAATTCCAACATCCTGTGCACCTTTTCAAAACCAAGCACAACAATCTTTTGTTCCCCAAGACGATAAACGATTGACATCACTGGAGAAAACTCACGAAGAATTGACTAAAGCGACGACTCAAAATCTCCAATCAAATACCAATCTTCAAAATTTATTGACTTCGCACATGCAAAACACGAGTCAATCGATTGCTAAACTTGAAATGCAAATGAGTCAGTTAGCCACTTCAGTAAGCGAACGGGAAAGAGGCACTTTCCCGAGTCAACCCATTCCAAACCCCAACCGTCAAAATCCTAACTCCAACCGAATTCACATCATTCAAGATTCAAACGTTAGTCACTTGAATGCGGTCACGACTCTTAGATCCGGCAAAAAGATTGACAACCATGTGGTCAACCCAAATGCTTTACCGGACGATCTTCCAAACCCTATCGAAAATTCGACCAACTCAGATCAAAACATTGAGTCAATTTCTGACAAGGACCATCCTCAAACTCAAGTAGCCCAACCTACTAAGTTGTCTGCTCCATTTCCTCATAGACTCCGACCTAGGAAAAAGACGGATCAGCTAGAAAAAATCCTTGAAATGTTTAAGCAAGTTAAAGTGAACATTCCTCTTTTAGATAATATTATACAACAAGTTCCACAATACGCAAAATTTCTAAAAGATATGTGCACTCAAAAACGTCATACACATGTACTTAAGAAAGTGTTTCTAGCGGCAACTCTAAGCGAAGTCTTGTCCCAATCGATGCCAGTGAAATACAAAGATCCTGGCTGCCCCACAATATCATGTACTATTGGGGACAAGAAAATCGATAGATGCCTGCTAGACTTAGGTGCTAGTGTTAACTTGCTTCCATATTCCGTCTATCGCCAATTAGGGCTAGGAGAATTGAAACCCACCAAGGTTACCCTTCAGCTTGCTGACCGATCAATTAAGAAACCTGTGGGAGAAATCGAGGATGTGTTGATCAAAATTGGCGAATTCATCTTTCCAGTTGATTTCATTGTCTTAGAAACTCAACAGGTTAGCAATCCTGCAAACCAGATCCCTTTGATTCTAGGACGACCCTTCTTAGCAACCTCTAATGCGCTTATCAACTGTAGAAATGGGTCTATGAAACTTTCTTTCGGTAACATGACTGTCGAGCTAAACATCTTCAGAACAGAAAACTCTCCTAACTCTTATGTGGACCAGTTTTCTGAAATCCATGCTGTCCACGATAATGAATCTGAGCTCGACCATCTGAATAACGAAATTGAATCGAATTACGAAACCTTATTTCAAGATATTCCCGAAAATGTCTCTGATTCGATTCCTGTCGAGCCTCTCACAAATGAGTCTATCCCTCAACCAATTTCTTCGGTTGAGTCGCCCCCAAAATCTGAACTCAAAGTGTTGCCCAGTCATCTTAAGTACGCTTACTTAGGAGACAATGAAACTTTTCCTGTCATCATCGCTTCTGACCTTACTTTAGAGCAGGAACAATTGCTCCTTCCCATTCTTAAGAAAAATAAGGAGGCAATTGGTTGGTCCATGGATGATATTAAGGGGATTAGTCCTTCGATAGTCCAACATCGAATCCACCTTATAGATGATGCCAAACCCACTCGTGATCCCCAACGTCGACTAAACCCTATCATGAAAGAAGCAGTTCGTGCTGAAATCCTTAAATGCCTTGACAATGGAATCATCTACCCGATTTCTGATAGTCAATGGGTTAGCCCGATTCATGTCGTACCTAAGAAATCAGGGATTACCGTGATCCAAAATGAAGCTAACGAGCTTATCCCAACCCGCACCCAGACCGGTTGGCGTGTTTGCATTGACTATAGGAAACTTAATGCTGCAACACGTAAGGATCATTTCCCTCTGCCATTTATCGATCAAATGTTAGAACGACTAGCTGGTCATGAGTACTACTGTTTCCTTGATGGGTACTCGGGCTATAATCAAATCCCTATCGCTCCTGAAGACCAAGAGAAAACCACATTCACTTGTCCGTTTGGTACATTTGCGTACCGACGTATGCCTTTTGGTCTCTGTAATGCACCTGCAACCTTTCAGAGGTGCATGATTAGCATTTTTTCTGATATGATCGAGCGATTTTTGGAAGTGTTCATGGATGATTTTTCCATATTTGGTGATTCTTACTCTGAGTGTTTACATCATCTTGATCTTGTTCTTAACCGTTGCAAAGATAAACACTTAACTCTTAATTGGGAAAAGTGTCACTTCATGGTCAAACATGGCATTGTTTTAGGACATGTCATCTCTAATAAAGGAATTGAAGTAGACAAAGCTAAAATCGAAGTTATCTCGAATCTTCCCATTCCCAAATCCGTTAAGGACATCCGATCCTTTTTAGGTCATGCTGGTTTTTACCGTCGCTTTATAAAAGATTTCAGCAAAATCACTCGACCTTTAACCAATCTTCTTGGTAAGGATGTTCCTTTCGACTTCAATTCTGATTGCATTTCATCTTTTGAGCATCTTAAAAATGAACTTGTCTCTGCTCCGATCATCTGCTCTCCCAACTGGAAGCTGCCTTTTGAAATCATGTGCGATGCCTCGAATTTCGCTGTTGGCGCTGTCTTAGGACAACGTATCGATAAAATTCTTCATGTCATTTACTACGCGAGTAAGACTCTGAACGACGCTCAAATCAATTATACGACCACTGAAAAGGAACTCTTGGCAGTCGTTTTCGCTTTAGAAAATTTCAGACCTTATCTAGTTGGCTCACACATCACTGTTCATACCGATCATTCCGCACTTAGGTACCTTTTCTCTAAAAAGGATGCCAAGGCTCGTCTCATTCGTTGGATACTTCTACTTCAAGAATTTGACCTTACCATTAAGGATAAAAAAGGATTTGACAACGTTATTGCGGACCACTTGTCTCGTCTTCCAAATGCCCCGTCTTCTTCTCTTCCGATCAACGAGAATTTCCCCGATGAACAGCTGTTTTCTCTATCCACTGATCCTTGGTTTGCTGACATTGTCAACTACTTAGTCACCAAGCGGATCCCTTCTTTTTGGTCTAAGCAGGATAAACACAAATTCGTTTCCCAAGTGAAACATTTTTATTGGGACGACCCCTATCTTTTCAAGTGTTGTCCCGACCAAATCATTCGAAGATGTGTTCCTGACACTGAAATTCACAGTGTCCTCTCTTTCTGTCATGACCAAGCATGCGGTGGTCACTTCGGTCCCAAAAAGACAGCCGAAAAGGTTCTCCAATCGGGTTTCTACTGGCCCACCCTTTTCAAAGACGCGTACGAATTTTGCAAAACTTGTGATCGATGTCAATTCTTAGGGAAAATTTCTAAACGGAATATGATGCCCCTAAACCCCATTCTAGAGGTCAAATTTTTTGATGTGTGGGGTATAGACTTCATGGGACCCTTCCCTAATTCTTTTGGGAACATTTACATTCTCTTGGCTGTTGACTATGTTTCTAAATGGGTCGAAGCTGTTCCATGCAAAACGAACGACAATAAGGTTTATGTGCGCTTCTTAAAAGGAAACATCTTTTCTAGGTTTGGCACACCTCGCACAATAATCAGCGACAACGGGACACATTTCTGTAATCGTTCTTTTGAAGCCCTCATGAGAAAGTATTCGATAACCCATAAGTTATCCACTCCTTACCATCCTCAAACTTGTGGGCAGGTTGAAGTATCGAATAGGCAGATTAAACAAATTCTTGAGAAAACTGTGAATCGAAATCGTAAAGATTGGTCCCAAAAGTTAACTGACGCTCTTTGGGCTTACCGCACCGCTTTCAAAACCAACTTGGGTATGTCCCCTTATCGGTTGATTTTTGGTAAGCCATGTCACTTGCCAGTTGAACTAGAACATAGGGCGTTATGGGCAATAAAAACTTTGAATCTTGATTTAGAGCAAGCAGGTGAACATAGGAAGCTTCAACTTAACGAACTTGATGAAATTCGAAATGATGCCTATGAAAATGAACGAATTTACAAGGACAGAACAAAAGTTTTTCATGATAAATCAATTTTACGTAAAACTTTCATGCCAGGTCAAAAAGTTCTGTTGTATGACTCAAAACTGCATCTATTTCCTTGTAAGCTAAAATCTAGATGGATAGGACCTTACACTGTACGGACTGTTTTTCCGTATGGTGCGGTAGAAATTGAGAATCCAACTGATGGATCATCCTTTAAGGTCAATGGTCAACGCCTTAAACCTTACTTGGAACCAATACCCAACCAAGAGGAAGAGCTCATGGTCCTACATGAGCCACATTACATTCGGTAAGACGCACTAACCCTCTTTTGTACATATGTAAATATTCTCTTATTTGTTTTTCCCTTTCACTAAGATATGTCTGATTAACGACTGTGAGGACACAGTCACACTCAAGTGTGGGGGGAATTGACATTACATCAGCAATCAAATTTTATGAAGTAGGTCATTCATTGAACAAGGATTAACTTAAAATTCATAAATAACACCTTGGTTCCTGTTTGATAAGTTGAATTGTTGGGTGATGGGAATGAACATTATTTATTCATTGAATTGTAATGTGTCAGACTGTGCAGACGTTAGTCGTGTTCTGGAGTAAGCGTGTCAACCTTTGTTATACATGTTAGAATGTGCAAGTAAAAAAAATCAAAAAAAATCATGAAATAAAAGGATTTTGCACCTACATTTGTTGGATTTTCTGTGTTCGTTTTCATGCATAATATTTTCTTTTCCACTCAAATTTTCAAAATCGTAAGTTCTAAAATCCACTTGGCCCAATTAAGGAGAAATGACTCATTGTAGCGTTCTTCTTCGATACCCCACATTATTCAAACCCAAGTTTTAGTCGATTTACATCCATGTGTCGACAAGTTTATCTTATATTGGTATACTCAAGAACCTTTGTTTAAAGGTCAAAAACGTCACTTTTTATACCAATATTACACCACCCACTCCGTACTTGTTTTAAGGTAGGATAACCATATACCACATCTTATTTTATATGGGTTATCTATCTTACGAAACTTTGCTTATCATTCCTTTCAGCTTTTTGTATAACAACAATCCAGACTTGTGTGTTGAATTAAGGTTATAGAAGTAGAGTAAGTAGGGCACAAAACTTTTCTTTCATGAAGTGTTGGTTTAGTAGAGGAGGAATCAAATGAAATAATGTACGGTATCATTCCATTCCATCTCCACTCATCATTCATCATGCAAAAGAAAAAAAAATGAAAAAAAAAGAAAAAAAAGGGAAAAGAAAAGAAAAAAATGAAATAAAGAGAGAGTCTCTCAGAATAAAATAGTCATTCATCATTCTTGACTATAAAGCATTCAGTTCCATTCCATCCACATCCATTATACCGTACGTGGAAGTGAGGATTGTAGTAAAGGAGATGAAAGGAAATAAAAATGTTCATATGTGCCTTAGTATTACTTTATCTTTTGTAGCTTGAAGTTCAACTAATACACTTGCCCTCTTATCTATAACATTTTTAGAACTTACAAAATTTTCCTTCATCTATGCATAACTCACATCCAATACATTACAGTTACATTGGTGCAAAATTATTCAAAAAAAAAAGGGTCAAATAAATGATTGGGTGTACATTGTCGATGTGTAGAACATTGGTTGACACCACGCTCTTAACCTTCAAGACAATTACAGTGTTATCAAGGAATTACGATTCAGCTTGAAAATTTTATTCATTTTTGCACCAACAATGGGATGGACAATTTGGGACTAAACCGTTATTATTGAAGTTAGGTGAAATCCTTGGAATGTGAAAGACTTTAAATATATTATTTGATTAATCTGCGTACATAAGACGCTTTGGATTTTGTGGGTAGTATCCACTGAAAACCCTCACGAGACAACACTCGTCCTACTGGGGACACCCAGAGGTTTAACGGCTTGTTGCATACGCTAAATGCAATCGTGTTTCCTACGAAAGTGTGACATATCTTAGTTTAGTTTATTCGAGGACGAATAAAAAGATAAGTGTGGGGGTATTTGATATACACGTTAATGTGTATATTTTATCCGCATATTTATCTTATTTTATCTTTTAAATAATTGATATTGTGTATTTATAGCTGTGTTTTCAGATTGTTGACAAGAATCATGGTTTAGAGCATTTGATGAATAAAGCATGAAGAATTTGCTGAAAAAGAGTGAAGTTAAAATTACTAAAGCTTGAAGAGTTTAAAGCTTGAAGAACGGTTGCAAATAGAGTTCAGTTGGGTAAATTTGGCTCACTAA
Organism: Allium sativum; assembly: GCA_030737875.1. Classification (NCBI taxonomy): domain Eukaryota; kingdom Viridiplantae; phylum Streptophyta; class Magnoliopsida; order Asparagales; family Amaryllidaceae; genus Allium; species Allium sativum. The sequence continues at coordinate 42,782,328 of CM060915.1, read as the reverse complement.
AGACTCATATTGTGTTCACATTGGCTCAATTGCAGACCATTTCACTCATGTAGCGTTCACATGAGCTCCTTTGCAAGGCTTCTCATTCATGCACTACACGCGTTCACACTGGCTCACTTACAAGGCCTCTTACTCTACAACCCCGTTCACACTAGCTTATGTGTTATTTGGGCTAATTCTTTAGTCCCACATTGTGGAATTTGCCAAGTAGCCTTTGTCATATCAGCTATAAATACACTTTATCTCATTCATTGTAAAACACACTTAGTTTTATTCTGTAATCTTTCTCTTGGAATAAAACTCTTCTTCCTCTGTTCTATTTAGTTTTAGTTTTATTTATGTTCATGTTATTTAATTTCTGTTTTTCTTCTTCTTTAGCTATGTCTAGCTAATCCCCTTTGATTAGGGGGTGATGACGCTAATAGATATGATTCAACATGAATCATATAGCCAATAGATGAGGATTTTATATATGTAGATCTAGATCTGTTCAAGGGTTAGATCTGAACCTTCATATTCTGTGTCATTTAAGAGCGATGCTCCTTAACAGGGTATATTCGTGTTCGATCTAACAATTATCAGATTTAGATCTAGTTTTAGGTTTTTAGAAATTAATTTGTGAATTTGTCCTGATATTCTATGGTTGTTTAAGAGCTCAGCTCCTGCATAGACTATGCTTGTCGTTATTTACTTATTTGTTTCTAAGAATCTATCTATCGTTGTTTCGTTTTTGTGACAGAAACATGAATTAGATCTATATTTATTTGTTGGCTATTGATGAGTGTGAATCTAATCTATGTCATTATCCCCTAATTGCTTTCTCTTATTAGATAAATCTCTCTTTTATATTTAATTGCTGTTATTTTCTGTGTTTTCAATCAATCAAAATTCTGGAATAACTTGATTGGATTTATTAATTAAAATATTTTTGGTCCCAGAGTTCGACACCCTCTACAACAATCCTTGTTGTTTAGGAAAATCAAACGGATTTTACAGTTGTTTACAATTGTATAATTTGTTCGCAAACACCACCACTTCGATCACTAGACCCATCGAGGTAATGACGGAGTTCGACTTGTACAACTACTGCTACCACCAAGCTTATCCCATGGGATCATGACCAAACCTTTTCAGATGACCCCACTTCATTGGTCTTTAGCCCACTAGTTGTACCTAGGCCACTGTGGCCCTGAATCCGTCCACGTACCTCTCATACATAGTGATCCAAAGTTATAGACATCGACAACTCCTTATCACGTGTCCCGCAGCAAAGCCCAATCATGAAGTTAACTCGTTGTTTCCCAACTGGATCCTGAGTACAAACTTCCTATTTGGACTACCTTTGCATCTCGGGTTTTTATCTTCTCCTCTGGATTAGTCTTCATTTGGTTCGCAACCCATGCCTCGCGTCCAAGCTCCTTGGTTCAACTCGAAGTATCTCCTTTGGATCGGATCGGGTTGCTGCATACGGATCGCGACACGCCCCCCTGATCGGATCGGGTCGAGGTTCCAGCTCCTGGTCGTGGTCCTCCTTCAGGCTACATAGGATCGTGCTCGCTCATCGGTTCGGGTCGGAGCTTCTGAATCGGATGGTGCAAGCAGCTCACGCGGAAGGCGGTTCGGATCGGAGGACTTCAGGTTGTGGCCCAAGCATCGGTTCGTGATCCTCCTTGACCATTTGTTCCTTAGCTCCTGAAGCAGTTCATGAGTGGCATCGGTTCGGATCGGAGCTCCTTCTCACAAGCGGGTCGGATCGTGGAGCTTCCAGGCGAGCTGGTCGGATCGTGCTTTCCCCCTTCGATCCAATCCGGTTCGGGCAATTTCCTGCACTTCTTTCCAGCGACTGTTTTACGCCCTTCGACGGCGTTTTCGACCAATCTAACACTTCTAGACAATCACAAATCATACGATACAGTCATAGCAACATGTACAATCAATCATAAACACCAAAACAACAACCATAGCATGTAAAATGGATCAAACATAGCAAAAACCCCATATTTTCCCTTAAGCATGTTTAAGCAAATCTAATGATAGGATTAACAAAACTTAACCAAATTAGCCAAATTTTCTAACAGAGGCCTAAAACAAAATTTTTGAATTTATAAATATTTTTCCAAAATTTTATCATGTCTAATTTCGTTAATCTTCACTAATTACCCTTAATTAACTGTAATTAGTGCAAAACTATGCAAATCACTCACCTTGGCCACAAATAAAATACCAAATCTGAAATGATTCTCTATTTGGCGCTGTTCCCAATGCAACACAGCAGCTCTAACCTTGCTTTGTTGCTTTCTCTCCTTAATTTGATGTTTGCTAAGCCTAATCTTCAATTAGAAAGTGGTCTAGAGGTGTTTTGAAGGGATTTAGAGAGTGGAGGCCATGACTAGGTTATGAGGAATGAATAATGACGGCTGAAAAATGAGAAAAAGGTATCCTCCAAACCCTAACAGCCCTTTTAAACTCCTAATCCCGAAATTCTCCTTTGGGCCTAGTAGATAACCACTCGGTTAAGCCCAATTAAGTTGTTTTTCACCATCTGAAACTTGTTTCAGCCATATCTCCCAAACGGTGAGTCCGTTTGGCTAATGTGACCACTCTACGGAAAGGTATACCATTATCCGGAGCCAATGGAAGTGGTTTCTGGTCAAAATTCCTTTCCAGTCAAAAGTTATGGTCAAAACAAGATCAGCTAGGGGCAAAACGCTCATTTAAAAATCGGGAAAAATCATGAACATGGGACATGACCCCAATAGTCGTCTCCCAAAGTTACATGACCATACGACTTCGTATATGAAAGAAATAAATATTCTACGATCCTTCGATGCGTAGAATGCGGGTCGTTACACTCTCCCCCTTAAGAAATTTCGTCCCCGAAATTCCTTAACCCAAAACATACAAAGGATCTCGCATGCCTATCAGGCATATACAACAAATCAAACATGCAAAACAAACAAAACAAACCTATCCTAGCATGCGGAAACACTAAATCGAAACTGAAATCTTACCAGGCGAAGAGTTCTGGATACGTCTTCCTAATGCTCTCCTCTGTCTCCCAAGTACAGTCATTCTCATTCTCGTCCCACTGAACTTTGACTAATTTCACCGCTTTCCTTCGAAGTTGCTTCGTATCGTTCCCAACAATACGCATAGGCCTACGGTTCCCAACCGCCTCGGGTTCAACCTCGATATCATCCAACTGATCAGGTGAAATAGTCACATCTGGGTCGTGAACGAACTTCCTTAACTGGGAAACATGAAATACATTGTGAACTCCTGCCATCTTCTCTGGTAATTCAACTTTATATGCCAAATTCCCAATTTGCTCAAGAACTGGGAATGGACCAACAAACCTTGGTGCTAACTTGCCTCTCCTGCCAAATCGTATCACGCTCTTCAACGGAGAAATCTTGATAAACACCAAGTCTCCAATGGAGAACTTTAATTCTCTTCTCCTCTTATCAGCATAACTTTTCTGCCTATCTTGGGCAGCCTTCATTCGCTGTTGGATAACCGTAATCTTAGCTAAAGTTTCACTTATTACATCTGGTCCAAGCACAAACTTCTCACCAGTTTCTAACCAACATGACGGTAAGTTGCACGGTCTTCCGTACAAAGCTTCAAATGGAGCCATACCGATACTGGATTGATAACTATTATTATATGCAAACTCTACTAGGTGTACATGGTCATCCCATGATCCACCAAAGTCTAATACACAAGCTCTCAAGAGATCCTCTAATACTCGATTCACCCTCTCTGTTTGACCGTCGGTTTGAGGATGATACGAGGTACTGAGATGTAATTCTGATCCTAACGCCTCTTGTAAGCTCTTCCAAAATCCACAGTGAACAACGGATCTCGGTCACTCACAATGCCTTTGGGTATTCCATGAAATCTCACTACCCACTTTACATATAGTTCAGCTAACTTAGCTGCCATTCTGTTTGACTTGACGGGTATAAATCTCGCACTCTTGGTCAATCGGTCCACAATCACCCAAATGCTATCATGGCCCAACCTAGTCCTTGGTAACCCATCAATGAAATCCATTGAGACTTGTTCCCATTTCCATTTTGGAACTTCTAATGGTTGCAACAAACCACTAGGCTTCTTTTGTTCAGCTTTAACTAGCTGGCAATTCATGCATTTGGATATAAACTTCCCAACGACTCTTTTCATCCCTTCCCAGTAGTATGTCTGCTTCATGTCTCAATACATCTTGTTACCACCGGGATGTATAGTCAGTTTTGAGTGATGACATTCTCTAAGCACTTCATCTCTCAATCCATTGACATTGGGCACAACCAGCCTTCCATTCTTTCTAAGCCATCCATCTCGATCAAGCCCATACTTGTTCATCTCCTCATCGATATCCATCTCTAACTTGGAGATGACTTCCAATAAATTAGGATCGTTCTTCTGACTGGAACCAATCCGCTCAATTAAAGTGGGTCTGATCGTCAAACTTGCTAACATTTCTGGATCCAATTCGCACTTTGGTCTGAAATCATACCCAGCGATGTACTCCAGTTGCTTCCATTCTAGAAACATAGCCCCTAAACTGGCATGTCTTCTACTCAATGCATCAGCCACCGCATTGCCCTTTCCTGGTGTATATGCGATGTCGAAATCATAGGAAGCCAAGAATTCTAACCATCTTTACTGTCAGAGATTTAGATCCTTCTGAGAGAAGAGATACTTTAACGATTTATGATCGGTAAACAACTCGAATCTTTCTCCCAAGAGATAATGTCTCCACATCTTCAATGCAAACACGATCGCTGCCAATTCCAAATCATGGGTAGGGTATCTTTTCTCATGCGATTTCAGTTGCCGACTTGCATAAGCTACAACCCTACCTCCTTGCATCAATACAGCACCTAGTCCGGTACCACATGCATCCGTATATACCGTCATCTCTTCATTCCCCTTAGGAATGACTAATACTGGTGCACATGTCAACTTTTCCTTTAGACTCTTGAATGCATTCTCGCACTTTTCGTCCCAGACGAAAGCTTGATTCTTCTTGGTCAACTAAGTCAACGGTGCTGCTATCTTGGAGAAATCTTGGATAAACTTACGATAATATCCAGCTAATCCCAAGAAACTTCTTATGTCCGTTGCATTCTTGGGCGTAGACCAATCTTGTACCGTAGCCACCTTCGCAGGGTCTACGGCAATACCATTCTCTGAAACAACATGGCCCAAGAATCTCACATCCCTTCTCCAGAAGTGACACTTAGAAAACTTTGCTTTCAACTGGTGTTTTCTAAACACCTCCATCACTATCCTCAAATGTTCCTTGTGTTCTTCCTCTGTCCTTGAATAAACAAGTATATCGTCCACGAACACAAGAACAAACTTATTCAGCTGATCTCTGAATACCCTCTTCATAAGATCCACAAAATATGCCGGTGCATTGGTCAGCCCAAATGGCATGACCATCCACTCATAAAATCCAGACGGCGTCCGAAATGCCGTTTTAGCTATACTCTCAGCTTCCACTCTAAGCTGATGAAAACCTGTCGCGAGATCCAACTGAGAAAACACTCTCGCTCCACTCAACCGGTCAAACAAATCATCTATCCGCGGTAGAGGATACTTGTTCTTCCTCGTCACCTTATTCAACTCGGGGTAGTCTACACACAATCAAAGGGAACCATCGGCCTTGGTAGCAAACACAACTGGTGCGCCCTATTCAGAAACACTCCTTCTGATAAATCCCTTCTTCAAAAGATCTCTAACTTGCACCCCGAGCTCTCGCTGCTCCCTTGGTGCCATACGACGAAGTGGCATCACTATAGATCTGACATCTTTCACTAAATCAATACGGAACTCAATCTCTCGGTGTGGTGGAAGCCCGGTCACTTCCTCGAAGACGTCCGGATACTGGCCAACCACGGGAAAACCTGACAACTCACCATGCGGGATGTCGAGGGAATTTAGAAAACTAGCCATTACCCCATCACTAGGTAGACCACCAAACACTACCCTCTGCCCATCATCCGCTCTAGCTGTCACCAAAAAGCCCTCACAGTCTACCACCACCCCGTATCTTTGGAGCCAATCGACTTCCAAAATAATGCCAAACCCAGTAAAGCCCAAAACAAAGCAATCACAAACAAACATGCATCCATGACTCGATAAGACCACATTACGACAAATCATGCTAAGGCTAGTCGAACCACCAATCGGGTTCGTCACTACTAAAGGTCTATCGACAATCTCGGGCTCCAGTCCCAACCTATCTACCAGGTCACTAGATATGAAGGAACTGGAAGCTCCGGTATCAAACAATACTCGAACAAGAACATCATAAACAGAAAGCATACCTTGAATAACGACATTCTTTCCCTTCTCCGCCGCAGTTGGGGCATTCGACGAAGAAGGAATAACATTAAGGGCGTATGCTTTCACCATCTGCTTTTCTTTAGGGGGTTGCGGACACTTGTCCTTGTGATGTCCCACTTGGCCACAGTTGAAGCACTTCCTGTCTGTTGGCTTGGCTCGACAATTACTGGCATAATGGCCCTTCTTACCACAGCTGAAGCACTCAACATCCTTCTTATTCTTTTTCTTCTGGCCATCCTTAGTCTGATTCTGCTTTCTCTTATTCTGAGAACCATTCTTGCCTCCACTGCTTGCTTGTGGCTTTGGCTCCTCTGCAGATGCAACCTCAGTCTTCGACTTAGGGTAAAGACTCTCTGACCTCAATGTTTCCCCACAATCGATTCAAACGTCTCATCGATGTGGTTAATAAGCTTTTCCCCTAAGTACTGATCCAAACCTGTTATAAACTTCCCGTTCTTCTTCTCAGCAGTATCTGTTAGGGATAACCCATATTTCGACAAAGTGTCGAATTCAGCAATATACTCCGAGATAGCTCTGCCTTTCTGCTTGAGCTCCAAAAATTTCTTAAACAACACCGACTTCTGAGCAGCTGGAATGAACTTATCGCTAAAGCGAGCCTTAAACTAATCCCAAGTAATCTGATCCTCGGGAGTAGCTGCTTTTATAACATTCCACCAATTCATTGCATGTCCTTGTAGCTGACAGGATGCCAGCCTTCTCTTCATCGCATCCTCGATACCCAAGTCTTCGAAGATACGCTCGCAGCTATCCAGCCAATCCTGAACATCCGTAGCCGACTCCGTTCCGTGGAATGGCTTCCCACCAAGACTAGTATAATCCTTATTCAGCTTGGCGAAATCGGCCCTAGGCGCCTGCACTATTGGACCACCACCATTACCAGCATTGGGAGCTGCCCTATGCACATCCCTAAGCATCTCTCTCATGAGGTCAGTAAACATCGTCCTCATTTCAGCAACATTCCCATTATTGGCTCCTCTACCAGCACCCCTTGCGTATCGGCTCATCGTTTAATCTACACAGAGAAAACGATTAACCATCCTCTTTGTGGTGTCAGTGCAGTGCGACTTCATCCTTAGCTATACTAATAATATATATATAGCTTTTAAAACCAAAATAATCACAAATATGTGCTCTCATATACGTATTATCTGGTGTCTCTCCCTACGTAAACTACGCAACCTAGAGCTCTGATACCAAGTGTGACGGCCCGCCCCGCACCAGCCGGCATTTCCTCCGAATGTGCGTTGTACGCATGCCCGACTAGCACGGAACGGTCGGCAAAGAAAGGAAAGAAGAGAATGAGCTAATCGAAAACCTGTAGAATGTCTCATAGCACATGGAACAAAATATAATAATAATATACTTGACATAAAACAGGCGAGACAGTGCATAAGCTGATAACTAAAACCAACATCAACATCATCATCAGAGTAGCGGAAATCCAAATACAGCTTATTACAACTTTCCAAATTACTGTCTCTAAACAAAAGAAAGAAAGGTACACCACTAATGCCCAAAGTAGTAACCGCAGCAACACAGGGAGAATATCTATATATATGTACGTGGAAGCCTCCTGCTCGTCTCCGGTACAACTACTCGTTCATACTACCTAACCTGTCTCTAGTCTTCTCGTGAGAGCACTCATAGTAATAAGAAGAGACATAAAACTCTGGGTCAGACAAAAAGTCTGGTATGAGCGATAAGCAGCAAAACAGAACAATAACAGCTATACTAAACCATACCTGAACCTGGACCTGCAACCAAAGAGTTAACACTACATACCGTACAATACTCTAAGGTGCCACTAACGTATGGTGTAAAGAATACGGGGGATGGGGGTGTGCATGTCATAATGATGGCAAACAAATCAAACATACCAACCATCCTCACATCTCTCACTCAGTGCGTAAAGCATACGATGTCCACCACTTCGATCACTAGACCCATCGAGGTAATGACGGAGTTCGACTTGTACAACTACTGCTACCACCAAGCTTATCCCATGGGATCATGACCAAACCTTTTCAGATGACCCCACTTCATTGGTCTTTAGCCCACTAGTTGTACCTAGGCCACTGTGGCCCTAAATCCGTCCACGTACCTCTCAAACATAGTGATCCAAAGTCATAGACATCGACAACTCCTTAGCACACGTTCCGCAGCAAAACCCAATCATGAAGTTAACTCGTTGGTTCCCAACTGGATCCTGAGTACAAACTTCCTATTTGGACTACCTTTGCATCTCGGGTTTTGATCTTCTCCTCTGGATCAGTCTTCATTTGGTTCGCAACCCATGCCTCGCGTCTAAGCTCCTTGGTTCAACTCGAAGTATCTCCTCTGGTTCGGATCGGGTTGCTGCATACGGATCGTGACATGCCCCCCTGATCGGATCGGGTCGAGATTCTAGCTCCTGGTCGTGGTCCTCCTTCAGGCTACATAGGATCGTGCTCACTCATCGGATCGGGTCAGAGCTTCTGAATTGGATGGTGCAAGCAGCTCATGCGGAAGGCGGTTCAGATCGGAGGACTTCAGGTCGTGGCCCAAGCATCGGTTCGTGATCCTCCTTGACCATTGGTTCCTTAGCTCCTGAAGCAGTTCATGAGTGGCATCGGTTCGGATCGGAGCTCCTTCTCACAAGAGGGTCGGATCGTGGAGCTTCCAGGCGAGCGGGTCGGATCGTGCTTTCCCCCTTCGATCCAATCCGGTTCGGGTAATTTCCTGCACTTCTTTCCAGCGACTGTTTTACGCCCTTCGACGGCGTTTTCGACCAATCTAACACTTCTAGACAATCACAAATCATACCATACAGTCATAGCAACATGTACAATCAATCATAAACACCAAAACAACAACCATAACATGTAAAATGGATCAAACATAGCCAAACCCCCATATTTTCCCTTAAGCATGTTTAAGCAACTCTAATGATAGGATTAACAAAACTTAACCAAATTAGCCAAATTTTCTAACAGAAGCCTAAAACAATATTTTTGAATTTACAAATATTTTTCCAAAATTTTATCATGTCTAATTTCGTTAATCTTCACTAATTACCCTTAATTAACCGTAATTAGTGCAAAACTATGCAAATCACTCACCTTAGCCACAAATAAAATACCAAATCTGAAATGATTCTCTGTTTGGCGTTGTTCCCAATGCAACACAGCAGCTCTAACGTTGCTTTGGTGCTTTCTCTCCTTAATTTGATGTTTGCTAAGCCTAATCTTCAATTAGAAAGTGGTTTAGAGGTGTTTTGAAGAGATTTAGAGAGTGGAGGCCATGGCTAGGTTAAGAGGAATGAATAGTGACAGCTGAAAAATGAGAAAAAAGTATTCTCCAAACCCTAACAGCCCTTTTAAACTCCTAATCCCGAAATTCCCCTTTGGGCCTAGGTGTTAACCACCCGATTAAGCCCAATTAAGCTGTTTTTCACCATCTGAAACTTGTTTCAGCCATATCTCCCAAACGGTGAGTCCGTTTGGCTAATGTGACCACTCTACGGAAAGGTATACCATTATCCGGAGCCAATGGAAGTGGTTTCTGGTCAAAATTCCTTTCCAGTCAAAAGTTATGGTCAAAGCAAGATCAGCTAGGGGTAAAACGATCATTTAAAAATCGGGAAAAATCATGAATATTGGAAATGACCCCAATAGTCGTCTCCCAAAGTTACATGACCATACGACTTCGTATGTGAAAGAAATAAATATTCTACGATCCTTCGATGCGTAGAATGCGGGTCGTTACATACCATCAGACAGGGCAGTGGCATCCATCACAGACAAACAACCTAAAGAGACATCAACATTCTTACTTTTTCCAGTCACGGTACCATCCACTGACGAAGCAAGAAGGCCACCAGCGAATGCAGATCCGCTGAAGAAGGAGTTAGGGGAACTTACAATGTTAATGTTGCAGCTGAAGGGATGACCACGGAAGGAGGCAGAGCCGAAAAATCCTCAGGAGTTGGAACTGGAACCGGGCGGTTAGTCGATCTCCGTTCAACACTGCTCCTCTAGTGCGATATGGCTGGACACCAAGAATTGGAACCAGGAAAATCCTCAGGAGTTGGAACCGGCTCAGATTCTTATTTTCGCTTTCGGCTTTCCAAACCCAAAAGCAAATATCAAATTTTTGGCTACGATCTTTCAATTAGGTTTCAACAGATTTTTCCATTTTCAATCACATTTTATTTTGTTTGAGATTCTTCATAAAGGTAAGGTTTTTCTTTTCCAATTTATTTTCATTGCTCTTGATCTATTCTCAATTATTTTATTTCTGTTTGTTTGATCGATCATGAGTTTGTTCAATAGTTTCCAAATTTTATTATTTTAATTCTATAGAAAAAAATTTGTTTGAACTCAGAGAGATTTTACGGTGTATAAAAATCTTGAAAAAATGGGCTTCAGATCAAGGATCCATTTTGACATATACGTATTTATAGTCACGAATTAACTAAATTATCATTTTATTTTGATGTTCTTGAAAAATATAGCTTAATTTACAAGTATTTATTTTTTAGTTCCTCATTTATTTGGCTCTGTTTATCGAAACATTGGTAAAATAGTTGATGTCCATCTTTAATTTTTTTTCTTTTCTTTTAGTAAACTGTGATATAGTTTGGAAAAATAGAAATGTTCATTGATCGGGTTATGCTTGGGTAAGTAGACATATTGTATATCTTTTTTATTGCGTGATTGTTTTGTATTTGGATGCGTGTGTAACAAGGTCTTCTTAGTTTACTGGTGTTACTTGTTGTAGTGCTAGAGCATCTCCAACAGAGGATGCTTCATCCTCTTAATTGAAGATTTTCGGCTTAAATCGTCCCCAACAGAAGTTGGAGATCGTAATATTCAGCCAAATGTTAAAGGGCCAATTCCGAATTCTGAATTGGCCCTGCGTGCCGATTTTATCGGCTTTGTCCGAAGCACGCTAATATTTTCGACATGTGTCAACAAAATCGACGCTTTTCAAAAGCGCTAATAAAGCCGGCGTTGTTCCCCCTTAACATTTTAATCTTCTTTTTACTTATCCTAACTCATATTTTACTATGACAAAATAAAATCGTTATTATTTTCATATAAAACAATTGTGTTTACTTAGATCGAAATAAAATAATTTAGCTTCAGATCTTAATAATAGGTGGTTAATAACACGTGCAAATACAATAGAACGTGAATGCTAAAATAAATAAGTACGTCATCATTACTGCATAAATTCGTACAATCATAAAGTAAAACACGAGTTTGGACAAGCAAACTTCATAACTAAGTATCACCATAGTGGTTCCGTAAATGATTCATAAGGTCTTTTTGCAGCTGGTTATAGAGTTGTGCATCATTAAACATAATCTAACGGTCCTAATGAATGTTGAATTCCTCTTCTGTTATTTGTGTGTTTTTTTGGAATACTTTGGGTGCTTGCGAAGCACCTTTGTATTCGTAGTGGCTTTGGCCTTCATCCATATCTCGTTCATCTTCTATGATCATGTTGTGTAGAACAATGCATGCAAACATGATTGTAGACATCTTTTTCCTAAACCACAACCGACGTGGATTACTTATCATTGCAAATCTAGATTGTAAAACACCGAATGCTCGTTCTACATCTTTCCTCTGTCCCTCATGCATCACTGCGAATTTGGTGGGTTTAGGAGTCAATGGATTTGGACATGTTTTAATAATCATGCTCCATTTCGGGTAAATGCCATCACCTAGGTAATAGCCATGGTTGTAAGTATTTTGGCCAATGGTAAATGTTAAAGGAGGTTGTTTATCCCTTAGAAACCATACATATATTGGTCTATTAAATCTTTGTAAAACTACGGGGCGAGCGTCATTAGGGTCGGTCATGCATAGTCCTATCCAGTACACCCAGATAGTTTGCGAAGGGTAAGGGATGATCACACAGAACAAAGTACAAAAGCCAACTTAAAGGTTAATTAAACACGGCAAGGAACGTCGCATACATCAGAACAAGTTGGGTTGTCCGCTTAACACAGTCAGGATCGGTCAGACAACATAGCACGACTAATAAAAAGAGGTCAAGAATGGCACAACCCAAGGACAGTAAAGCTCGTACATCCTGTAAGGGTCGCCCATGTTAAGGGAAGTTGCTCATTCCTATATCAAAAAGGTCAGTCGTACAAGACAAGGAGAAGAATTGGTTCCGGTCACACGTTCCACTCTGTAATCATCCGTTCATACTACCCCGATCAATGGTACATAGCAGGGAACACAAAGATGCCAGAGGTCGCACATGCGTCCCATATCTGCTCATAAATTGCAACCACAGTCGCTCGCTCAGTCCCCAATCAGTCACTAATACTTCAATCATATGCTATAAGCCTCGGTCGGTCACTCGTTCATTTAGAATCAGATACGGATGCTCCAACCAGATATTATCTATCAGAAAAGGCTTAACATGATGACCCGGTCGGTCGTTCTTATAGCAACCAAGAAGCTTTGACAAGCCACTTGAGCGCTCATCGCCTGTCCGCCGATTCAATGTGCTCAAACTTATGCAGTCGTTCGCTCCTATGCAACCACTCTCTCCTATGAAGCCGCTCGTGCGGGACAGCTGAATACAACTATCGACAGTTGGCTACAGCTAGGCGGTGGCATTTTCGTAATTAATGAGACGAATGACCCATAGCCTGCATATATGAATTTCAGCTCATTTCTTCAGGGGAGCTCACCTATAAATAGGCCATGGCTTCCACCATAATGGGAATCGACTCCTTGCCACCATGAAGTGCTGCTGAATTCTTTCCTCCACCAATCCTTAAGCATTTCAACCATTGTCATCATCTCCACTTGAAGGTGATTCATCCATTTGGCCATGGCATCCAACAGAGTCCTATAAGTGAGAAAAGGTCAAAGACATCCTCTTTCTCCGTCGCTCATCCATCTTCTCCTTCATGGATTCCACCATTCCTCCATTGAATTCCGTGAATTTAAGCGAGATTTGTATGTGAGAATGAGAATATGTTGAGAGAATGATAAGATGTATGAACAAAGTGAGTTTATATGCTTTGCAGTCATTGTCATGATAATGCAGACTACCTTCATAGTGGACGTAGGCCTAGCTTAAGGCCGAACCACTCGAAAAACCTTGTCTCCATTTTACTTTCCTTGCATTTTTACTCTTAACTTTTGTTGAGTGTAGCTCCATTTACTTTCTAACCACATTGGTGAAGTATGGTTCACGTACCATTGGTGTTTGAGCCATTTTTTGGTGAAAACATTTGACTCCCACCGTGGGGTCATGTTCGCATTTCCTTCCTTCACACTTTCCTCCAATTCCAACAGCCTACCGTTGAAATCTTAAACTGCCTCCTTCCTTGAAGCCATGGCCGGTTCGAAGAAAAGTAACAAGTCCATTAAGCTACCACGATTGTTGAGGATGTTCATGGTGATGAAGCTACACCACAAAATTTGAATCGAGAAGTTGAAGGGTCCTCTAGGCCATCCGTAACACGAGATGAGTTGAACGTGGCTATGACTGGTTTGAACGAAAAAATGGATGCTACGACAAAAATGATGATGGAAGGACTTGATGCCCTGATTAATGCTCAAGACAATCCTTCGCCACCGAATGTTGTAAACAATGTTGATGAAAAAGAGGAATCTTCTGCCTCAGACCCTAGTCGATCCCACTTCTCAGTGGAAGACAAGGGGGAGGCCGGCGTTGAGGACTCTAAGGTCAAAGCCCCACAACACGAGGTGAAACGTGCAACCCAGAGCGCCGTAAGTCCCACCAAAGGGACATCTCCCAAAAGATGTGTAAGGCATCGGAGCTTGAACCGCGATCGCACCGGCAAAAGCATCGATGCCAATCCCGTGGAACGAGCGGGCGACGAGAAGCGCATTGCGGATATGATCCAACGAATAATGAAAGAAAAAACAGCCCGAGAAGATGATGAAAAAGGATGGGAGTTTTCACCCAGTAAAAACTCGTTTACAAAAAGAATCAGTCAAGCGAAGTTTCCTAAGAAATTCACGCCCCCGACAATAGCACCTTATGGTGGAACTGGAGATCCAAACATCTTCCTATTCAAATATGATCAACACATGAACGGAGCTAGGGCAACTAATGAGATAAAATGCTTGTACTTTCCCGTATGCCTAGAAGGGGTGGCTTCACTATGGTTCACTAGACTTCCACCTAAATGTGTTGATGAATTTGCTGAATTAGCAAGAAGATTCCAGGACCAGTTCTGTTTACAAACTAACAAAGCAAGGGATGTGATGTCTCTCAGCGAGATGGAACAAATATCAAGAGAAACTATCAAAGCTTTTCTTACACGATTCCATGCTGCAGCAGCTAAAGTCATATAACTAGAACATGGGTGTTAGTTAGCAGCTCTAAAAGGTTCTATTGATAAGAAATCGGAATTTGGGAAATGGCTCAAGATGAAGAAACCCAAAACTCTAAAGAAGTTCTATAAGAAATCCGAAGTATATGAGCATGGAAGATGATGCACCGAATATTCAGAAGGTCATAGTAAGTAGTACTACCAAAGAAGGGAAAGGCAACGAGTTCCAAACCGAGCAGAAGAATGACTCTGGGCAGAAGAGAGGAAATGATGAGAAGGATAGCAAAGCCTATAAGAAAACGCGGCTTTACAAGCAATTAGAATTAACTCGCTTAAATGACACCCCAGAGAGGATCTACTCTGCCACAAAGGATTCGGGCATCTTTCCTCAATTGAAGCCTCAGAAAATTACAGAGCAGCAAGCTAACTCCGGCAAATTTTGCCGATTTCATAATCAATGGGGCATAACACTAACGGATGTTGACATCTGAAAAGTTTGATTGAAGAACTCATTAGAAAGAACCAACTTCAATAATATGTGAAGAATCCTCAAAATGCTCTGACTATTCAGGGACAGAATAATTCCACTAATCAATCTGGTTCTGGTGAGAAAGCCCAGGCACCCGCCGATTCAAGATCAGTAATCAACATGATTTTTGGTGGGCTCCACCCAGCCGGAAGTGGCTAGGCAGATATGGAAAGGTATGCTAATGAGCTGAAGGGTGTCTCGAAAGAAGAGAGGTGCATGGTCCTAAGCAACGAGCTCCCATTGAAGATACCGAAGACTTCAGCCGATGATGTGGTATTCAGGGTTAGAGATTCTGACGGACTAATTACACCAAATGTCGATGCCATAGTGATCACAATTGGTCTTGGCCCTGTGGTTGTTAAAAGAGTCCTAGTTTACATGGGGGCATCCGTCAATGTGATCTTCATAAATACATTCCAGAAAATGAACCTTTCTATGACAGAAGTGTGAGCCTATCAAATCCATGGATTTACTGGACAACCCACGCAACCTATTGGTACAATTGACTTGCTCGTCGAACTAGCAAATGGGGAACGCAAGATCTCTATGATGCAAACCTTCGTCTTGGTGGACGAGATCTTCGCCTACAATGCGTTCCTTGGGCGACCGACTCTCGTAGGCTTTAAAATTGCGCTAGCTCCATGGTGTTTAACTATTAAGTTTCCAACTGAGAATGGAATTGGCATAATTAAGGGCAATCAGGCCACTTCAAGGGATTGCTATATGACAGAGCTGCGTGAGGTAAAGAAGAAATACTTGGGGAAGAATGCGGAGGCCCCCCCTCCCCCCGGCATTCGTGAACTCCCCTTATAGCAATTAAGGAGCGGTCCCTGCACTGGCGAACACAGTGGAGCGCAAAAGGAAATCGATCCTGGAAAAGCGAGTGCAGAGGACGAAAGGGCAGTCCCGCCTGAGATCACAATTCCTATAGCTGCTAATCCAAAATACCCAAACCGTGTGCTGAATGTAGGATCTTAGTTGAGCCCCGAATTAAAGATTCAACTGATTATCTTTTTAAAAGCTAATTTGGACGTGTTTGCATGGAACCATTCTGACATGAGCGGCATATCTCCAGATGTTGCAATCCATAAACTTAATATTAATTCATATGTTCCATCTGTCAAGCAGAAAAGGAGGACCCAAGGGCCGAAAAGATCAAAGGCCTTAAAGGAGGAGGTCGACATGCTAATGGAGAACAACTTCATCAGGGAATCTACCTATCAAAACTGGGTTTCCAATCCTGTACTTGTAAAGAAAGAAAACGGCAAGTGACGACTCTGCGTAGATTATTCGAATCTTAATAAAGCTTATCCAAAGGATAGTTTCCCACTTCCCAAAATAGATCAATTGGTGGATTCCACGGCTGGGCATGAGTCGTTGTCTTTTATGGATGCGTATTCTGACTACAATCAAATCATGATGTATGGACCAGATCAAGAGGATACAAGTTTTATCACCGATCTTGGTTTATATTGCTACAAAGTGATGCCATTTGGCCTAAAGAATGCAGAAGCAACTTACCAGCTATTGCTAAACG
Organism: Allium sativum; assembly: GCA_030737875.1. Classification (NCBI taxonomy): domain Eukaryota; kingdom Viridiplantae; phylum Streptophyta; class Magnoliopsida; order Asparagales; family Amaryllidaceae; genus Allium; species Allium sativum. Next base: position 42,765,570 of record CM060915.1, on the reverse strand, counting down.
CTATGTTCAAAAAACAAATTGGCAGGACAATGGAAGTATATGTCGACGATATGTTGGTAAAGTCAAAAAGGGCAGTTGATCATTTGGAAGATTTAGCCCAGATGTTCGATATTCTACGCCAATATAGTATAAAGTTGAATCCTTTAAAATGTTCCTTCGGGATCGGTTCAGGCAAACTCCTAGGGTTTATGGTCAACGCTAAGGGCATAGAAGCCAATCCAGCGAAAATATCAGCCTTGAGAGAAATGCGCCCCCCAGGAACCAAGAAAGAGATTCAGCGTTTAAATGGAAAAATTGCAGCCTTGAATCGCTTCATATCCAGGGCAACAGACAGATGTCTTCCCTTCTTCGACGCCCTTAGAAAAGGAAATAAAGAAATACAATGGACCTCTGAATATTAGAAAGCTTTCGAAGAACTAATCCAACTTATGGCAACACCTCCAATGCTGTCAAAGCCTAGTGATGGAGAAGATTTGTTTATATATCTGGCAGTATCTACCCATGCTCTGAGCGCGACATTGGTAAGGGAGGATTCGAAGGTTCAGAGGCCAGTCTATTACATCAGTAAGAGATTATTTGGGGCAGAACTGAACTACCCAAAGCTCAAAAATCTCGCTTATTGTTTACTTATCGCCTCAAAGAAGCTTCTGTCCTACTTTCAGGCTCACCCTATCAAGGTCCTTACGGATCATCCTCTGAGGCAAGTTTTGTTTCGACCAGAGACTTCTGGGAGGTTGTTAAAATGGAATATTGAGCTTAGTCAATATGACATTACATACCACCCCCGAAAGGCAATCAACGGACAAGTGCTTGCAGATTTTATCACAGAATTTACCGACCGAGGAGAGATGAAAGAGGAACCTGATACTGAAACCAACATCCAATGGAAATTTTTTGTTGATGGAGCATCAAACGATTGCTGCTTTGGGGAAGGAGTAGTCCTGGAAACCCTTGAAGGAAGATCTATATGATATTCTCTAAGACTAGAATTTCCATCAACAAATAATGAAGCTGAATATGAAGCCGTCATTGCAGGAATAAGGCTAGCAAGAGAGTTACAACTAAAGACCATACAATTCTTCTGTGACTCCCAACCAGTGGTGTGTCAGGCCCGGGGAGAGTTCCAAGCCAAAATGGGTAACTTGCCAACTTATCTATCTAAGGCCTTGGAACTACTAGTTAGCGTCAAGCATTATACCATATCTCACATTCCGAGAGAAGAAAATACCAAGGTGGATTCACTGGAAAAGTATGCAAGCACGGGAGATGGACAACTTATGGGATTAGTCCCAGTGGAGGTCCTCTCCAACCCCAGCACGGAACAAATTGAGATGGATTGGGACATGGAGGTGGATAATGAGCTAGACTCGTGGATGACACCAATCAAAGAGTATCTCATGACCGGTGCACTCCCGGTAGAAGTTAAGAAGCGAAGGAAATTCTTACGAAAAACCCCTATGTATCTCATTCAGGATGGACAACTATACAGACGAGGATTTTCTACACCCTTACTTCGTTGTGTTACAAAAAAGGAGTCAAAAGCAACCATGACAGAATTACATGAGGGTGAATGTGGAGGTCATACTGGAGGCCAGACATTGGCCAAGAAAATTCTGCGATATGGTTACTTCTGGCTAGACATAAATAAGGGCTCCGTAGCATATACCAAAAAATGCGATAGATGTCAGAGATTTGCAAAAATCCCAAGGATGCCATCAATAGCTATAACCCAAATGGTCAGCCCATGGACATTCGCCATCTGGGGCATTGATCTCATAGGAGCGCTTCCCACCGCAAAATCTGGTTTTAAATATGTCATTGTCGTTGTTGGTTATTTCATAAAATGGGCTGAAGCGGAACCATTGGCAACTATAACCTCAAAGAAAGTTATTAACTTTGTCTTGAAAAATATCATTTGTAGGTTCGGAGTGCCGCAAAAAATAATCACAGACAACTGGAGCCAATTTGAGAGCGAAGAGTTCCAAAAATTTTGTGCCAAGTATAAAAGCTAGAAAAGTTTTTCTGCAGTTGCCCATCCGCAAGCAAATGGGAAAGTGGAAGCGGTAAACAAAGTCATTAAATCAACCATTAAGAAGCGGTTGGAGAAATCCAAAGGTGGTTGGGCAGATGAGCTTCCACTAGCACTAAGGGCATACCGTACCACTCATAAAACTGCGAGTGGGGACACCCCCTTTTCCTTAGCTTTCGGCCCTGAAGCCATGATCCATGTGGAACTGGAAGTTCCCACCCATGGGAGGATTCACTTCAACCAGGAGGAAAAATGAGAGGTTACAACTTGTGTCCCTCGACCAACTAGAGGAAAAAAGAAAGGAAGCAGAACTCAGGGTGGCTGCACATCAAATAAGGGTGGCCAGGCATTTCAATTCAAAAGTTAGACACATGACTTTCGAGATCAGAGACCTTGTGCTGAAGAAAGTAATGACCGAAACCGGGATTTTTGGACCAAATTGGGAAGGGCCCTATGTTATAAACCAAAAACTTCGAGACGGTACTTTCAAGTTGACCACCACAGATGAGTCCAGATTCCTCAAGCTTGGAATAACGAGCACATCTGCCATTACTTTTTATAATGCATCGTTCAAATCTATTGTAAAAGCTATAAATATTTGCAAAAAACTTCGCATTCGAGCTATGTACATAAAAAACATGAGTGAGAAACTCCATTTGCTTACACGAATCATATATTTGCAGACTTTTGCTAAAAATTGACTTCTTTATGTAGGCAAACAAGAACAGTTACTCTCTCAAAATCCAACCATAGTTGGAGAATTCCCAAGCGTATCCTAGCTGGAACAATTTAAAAACATTAAGTGTCGAAGCATCGTGCAAACCAAGCAATCAGTGGGTGACAAATCAAAAGGTTGCATCTTTCATCGCAAAAACACCAAATCTTTAGTGAGCATCTAGTTGAAGGATTGATGCCAAACTGTGAAAATAATGCAAAAGTGGAAGCAGCCAAATTTGTCCCACGGATAAAAGATTGCCAATCCAAAAAGAGGCACCTTGTTAGGTGCAGGATACTAATTCTTTAAATCGAACTAAAACTCGATAAGATGAACTACTGTCCACCTCCCGGGATGAAGCATAAAGTCGGAAGGACCGACAAAATCTAGGCTAGAAGTACCTGTCCTAGTGCCGGAAAGACCGACAAAAAAGCCAAAAGGACCAGCAGTCGGAAGGACAGACAAACCTAGGCTGGAAACAATAGTCCTAGTGCCGGAAGGGCCGGCAAACATGTTGGAAAGACCAGCGCAAACAGAAATCCTAGCCGAAAGGGGGTAACAAAAATCCTAGCCGAAAGGGGGTATCTGATTTAATCTTCCCAGTCCTAAGCTAATCAGAACAGAGAAGGTATAAAGTTGGATTAAACTTAAAAGTATTTACCTGAAGGACTCAGGTCACTGAGTTAGTGAGAAGTGTGGTTGAATACGTTATAAAAATGTGTATCTAACCAAATCTCCGAAAGGCTTGGGTCACCAGGTTGGCGAGAAATATGGTTAGATACATCAAAAACCAAAAACATGTATTTAAACTAAATCTCTGAAAGACTCGGGTCACTGAGTTAGTGAGAAAAATGATTAAATACATCATAAAATTTATAACCCTCTTTAAGGGGCATGCATTCAAGTCCAAATTTTGAAGGGCTTAGGTCATCAGGTCAATGAACGCACGAATGGATGCATGATCACCAAAAAGAGAAAAAAGCAGCATAAAACCAATCAATTGAATTGAATTCTAAGAAGATGATCGCTTCCAATCTAATAAAGCCATAACAAGCTACTATAACATCAAAAAGCAAAACGGTAGCGTTAAAGTTACACACTGTAAGCTCGATACTAACGCATGGCCGACAAAGAAAATTGTGATGAAAAGTACATGTAGAAAGTGCTACTAAACAGGGTGAAAGACCACAGTATAACAAACAAGTGCATTGTCCCGTACTAACAAAACAGTGCATAGAAGCATCACAACGTCCCAAACCAGCCACGGAACCACTAAAACAAGCACAAGTCGCATCACAGACCAACATAAAGTTAAATGCGAGGATTGGCACCTGCTTATACAACCGATCTAAAAGCATAGTATGCAAAAGAAATGATTAAAGGCAAGATAGAAAGGCTACAGATGCTTGTTCTTCCTAGACCTACCAAATTTCCTCTTAACCTGGGTAGAGCAAGATGGAGGTTCATCAGCCAAGGATTCTATGCGCTCTGAAACTACCAATTCAACATCTCCTGGAACAAAGGAGGCAACGACACTATCCCTTGATCTAAGAGCTTGTATCAACTTTGCCTTATCATCCTCCAGAGTGGAGATACGCTCGAGATTATCCCTATGAAGCCTTTGGAGATCGCAAGCTAGTGTGTGTGATTGACATAGAAATGTGTTTATTTTATGCTCTTATATCTTATCTTTTGTATATAAATAAATATTACTTGGGTATTGTTTTGTTACTTTTACAGATATTCCAACCCAGCCCGCATGCAACTAGAAATGTAGAGAAATAGAATTCAATTTGCTGTGTATTTGCACTTTGAAGAATTGTAGATGAAGATATCACATCTAGTTGCTGTTGGACAAGAAAAGGATTGATAACAAGGCTTTGCACATCACAAATCAATGAAGAAGTGTCAAGGAAACAAGAGGAAAAGAGAAAAGGCCCAAATTTGCTTTATTTATCAAAGGCCCATTTATGTTTCTCATTGTAAAGTGATGTAATGACCAGGCCCAGTTATCATTAGGGTTAGGGTTAGGGTTTGGCTATCTACCCTATATATACCCTTGTAGCCACCATCCTATCATAGATCTCATTCTATTCTCTTCATTAATAAAACTCATTTTTCTTTTTATTTTATGCAATTTTCTATTTCTTAGCAATTAGTGTTGTCTACACGAATAGATTCGGTAGAACACTATTTGTATTCTGCATTTCTTTTCATTAGCGATTGACCGTCTGATTAGATTCAGCGGTAATCCTAATTTTTATTTTCTATTCGTTTAATTCTGTTCTGCAATTTTATTCCCATTGTTCTATTTTATCTTTAATCGTTGAATTTATTACAGATCTGATTAGATTCGAATCTGCAGTAAATTTGATTGCATCTTTTAATTGTAGTTTCACTTTTTATTTTGTTTTGCAAAATCAACCTCCAGCTTCGTCTAACACGCCCAAGAAAAAAAAAATTAATTAAACCTCCCTGTGTTCGACCTGTATGCTACACGCCTGTATGCTTGCAGAATTTATTACAAATGTCGCGCTTTTCTAATTCATAGACTAGCGTCGATCAAGTTTTTGGCGCCGTTGCCGGGGAGGCAACATTTAAATTTTATTATTTATTTAATTTCTGATTCGTGTTAGTTTTTGTTTATATTTTCCTTTTGTTTTTCTTGTATATATAGAAAAAATAATTCTTGATTGAATAGATTTGGTGTTGTTCAATGATGCCGTAATCTTTCAAATAAGAAGAAAAAAAAAAGATTTGCCTTTTTATTTTTGATTTCTTCCCTTTTTCAATTTTCTTTCCAACTAATATTTCTCTTTTACAATTCTTTCCCCTTTCTTCTTGTACAAATTTTCTATTAAAATTTTTTTTTGTGCATATTTTGTTTGATTGCTTTCCCCTTCTCATTTAATTCTCTCTCTCTCCTTCTCTGTTTACAATTTCTTTCCATTTTTCTGAAAAAAATAAAAAAAAATTATAACAAATTTCTTTTCCCTCTTACAACAATATATATATATATAAATTGCCATTTTTCTCTTTTGATTTCTTTCCTTTCTTCCCTTACAACCCTCTCTTTCTCAGAAAAAAAATATTCTTTTTTTTTGAAATTTCTTTCTCTTCTTTTGATTTATTACTGTTTTCCCCGATCATCTTCATAATTCCTCTCCTCAACATCTTCAGTTCACGTCCAACTTCTGCTTTTTTTTCCATCGCATTTCTGCTCCAAATAATCACCAACAGTTCTACCACTTCATCGTTCACAATTCCCTCATCATCACCCTGACCAAACAAATAGCATCACCACAAACGTGAAAACCCAAATTCGTTCAAGCAACAATTTCATCACCATCCTCTCTCAAACACCCTCTGTCTAACACCGAATTCAACCCTATTCCAATTCAATCCGCAACCTCCTTCTTCCTTCTGTCATCACCGTGAATTACAAATTTCCCTGCATCCACCAACATTTAACAAAACCTCCCCATCACAAGTTCACGGTTCACCACAGACAACTTCCACAAACACCTTTCTCATCACCGTGAAGTAATAAAGTTCTTCTTCCTCTTCTAAAAAAAAAAATCGCGTGGTTTGTTTACTAGAATAGGAGGCGTGTTATTTGCAGAGAGCTGGTGATAGATTTGTTTCCAATTTTTTATTGGGAACGATTTGTTTTGGATAAACAAAGAAAGGATCAAGGGACCAAATGTGAAGAAAGGACCAATTTCAAACAAACGAACAAGAAATTCAGAGCTCAACAAATTTGCAGAACAGTGGAGTTGAATTGCCAGCACAACTCAAATTCTCTGGACGGACAGCCTTACACCACGGTAATATTTTTCTAAACTCTACAAGTGCTGAAGCTGCTTTGAAAAATATAGAAATTGTTGTAAAAATCTTCTGCAGGGGCAGCGGCTTGAATGTAAAAATTTTTTTTCTGCAATTTATATTTCTGTGATTGTTCCATGACTCTAATTTCTGAATTAATTTGGTGCGAACTGATATTTCCATAATTGAAATCTCCATTCTCATTGTTTTCACCAATAAAAACAGATGTTGCAAAATAATATAATTGAACAGTGGTGTTTTGTGAAGTTGACTGTCTCGTATAATTGGATCGCGGTATATATTAGTTCAATTTATTGAACTATTAGCAAAATAGGTTGCATACTACCCGTAAAACATTGGTCGTATCCCTTAGTATTTATACTATATGTGAACGGCCATAAGACCCTCTTCCCCCTTCTAATTGAGTCAGTTAATTAATAGAGCACTACTCGACATTTTATATTATTTTGAAGTGAGAATAATTACTGTCTTCTGTCGACTTCGTTAAAATGTCTGATTCAGAAAAATCATTGAGAGAAATGTGGGATAATAATCGGAGTAGACGTCCTCTTGAAGAGTATGAATACGAATTACAACTCGTGAGGCAAAATTTTCCAAAATTTCTCGAGCCAAATGTCAACAATTTTCAAAATTTTCAAAATGACCAACATTTTCAAAGTTATGATCGAAATGACAATTTCAATTCAAATTTCAACAATTTCGATTATGGGCCACATCCACATGAAAATAGTTTTGAATCCCAATATAACTTTGATCCACATCAATATGGGGTTGTAAACCAAAATTTTCAAAATTATAGCCCATATCAACATCTTGAAAATGACCAAAATTGCAATTTTCATTCGAATTTTAACAGTTTTAGTTATGAACAAAATTTCTATGATCAAAATGATTTCCAATATCATTGTCAGTTTTCTGAAAATTCAAACAATCACCACATTGGAAATAATTTTGATTGTGAAATTGATATGCATTATAATTTTGAGAATCAAGAAATCCAAAGCGAGAGCTCTCAAATCAACGATTCTGAAGAATATCATCTTAACATTCTTAGAGAGAGGGTAGAAAGGCAAAAGAGACAGCTTGATGAAAATGATAGAAAGATGGATGAACTTCTTTGTTTAATGACAACTTTGAAAGAACAACGAGAGCAACAAAATCAAATGGGCCTTGAATCGGAATTTAATTCAATTCTTAGTGATAACGAAAATTTTCAAATAACAACTTTCGAAATTGAGAATAACGATCTAAATGAAGTTGTTCAAAATTCAACAATTGATTTGGATTTCGATTCTTTTCAGGAAAAAGATTTTAGCTCAGATTTTGATCTTCCTCTTTCAGGCTGCGAAAAACTTGAAACTTTTGAAATTGAACAAAATGAAAATGTTAAATTTTTCAAAAACTCAAAAGTGGAAATGGATTTTAACGAACATGAATTTTTTGGATTGTATGAGGATGAGTTGCCAAATGAGGAAGAGGTCTATTCAAGTCACGAGTTCGAAAATTTTAACTTTGAGAAAATTTCAAACGAACTTGACATTGTCGGTATTGAAAATACCTTGTCAATAGAGAAAGGTGATCACATACCCTTGTACAACAGTCAGATTTCAACTTTCACTGAATTTATATACGATCACAAATTCTTGAAAATTTACACTGACAAATTTGTTGAATACATGAATTACTTTTGGAATGCTGGCTTGGTTGAGAAACTTCAGGTTAGGACGACCCTAGATATTTATCTCCTGGACTACAAATCGAGGTATAAAGATGAGATGGTTTTCAAAAACTCTTGCTTATTAGAAAACATGCCTAGACATAGTGGGAATGGGACTCATAGGGCTAGAACGAAGTGTGGGGGGAAAAGTTGGTGGAATTCTTTACATCGCATGCATCGTAAACACATATATCGTTGTATATATGATCCATTCTTATATATAGTTAGGCTGCATTTCATTCTGCAAATCATTTTGCATCTAATCCATCTATGGGTTATATCTTTCAAATTTAGGAAACGTTTACAGTGTGGACACTGTTTAGTTCTAGTGTGGGGGGAGTCTGCATTGCATTCTTTTGATTTTTCTTTAATTTTTCTTTCTTTCTTTTCATGTAGGACCATCATGCATTTTAGAATGTAGTAACATGCCTTTTTTTTTTGAAATACGACTCATTTTCAATTGATACAACAAAATAAGTTTACAATTTTTAGCCAGTTGATAGTATTTTTCTCTCTCAGCCAAGTTCGAATTTGAAATATAATGAAAATTTTAATTTTGAGGGATAATAGTGCAACCGGTACATAGGGAGATTCTTAGGTGATGGCCATGAAATCTATTCTATATTGTAGACTTTGTTTAAATAAGTGGAGGACTTAAAATACTTATAATGGCTTGTCAAATCTTTAAAACTAAGTTATGTTAAGTTGAATTCGCGTAACTCTCTTTTGTGCTTATAAATTCAATAATAATAATAGTATTCCAAGGGTATCCAACATTGCTTGTATATCGAGCGTTGGTGTGCAAACCCGCCAAGCTCTATCCAACACGTTGTTGACAAAGTCAGCGTTGGAATATCTTGGTCTCATTTTATGAGATTGGACACCTAAGGATTACCGACACGTTGTTGACAAAGTCAAAGTCGACATGCACAATCCGCCAAGCTCTTTACCTACTCTCCGTTAGTCCGCGAGGCAGTGCATGGGTGGTAAACCTTGGTCTTCTAAGTTAGGTGTATGTACTTAATCATAAATCTTAAAATTTTATAGAATAAAGAATAAGCGATGATACCCAAACACTTCTTGACCTTATTGATTTGACTAGCCATACATGAGAAAATTAGAATACCACTTTGCAAACTGTGCCAAGCAAACTAAGAATTTATTTCATGGCTGCACTATGTCATCGACCGAACTAACTGGCCAAACTGGAATTTAACATTTGAAAACTTGTTTTATATTGAAAATTTGTGACAAGTCGAGGTATCTAAAATAAAATCAACTGGTTAGAAATTATTAACTTAATTTGTTGTACCACTTTCCTGAAATAAGCCGTGTTGTCATTTTTCGTTTTTATTTTTGCATATGTCCATTGCATTCATGTAGTTTCATTAGAATCATAGCATACTGCATTTGGATTTTGTGGGTAGTATCCGCTGAAAACCCTCACGAGACACCACTCGTCCTACTAGGGACACCTAGAGGTTTAACGGCTTGTTGCATACGCTCAATGCAATCGTGTTTCCTACGAAAGTGTGACCTATCTAGTAGTTTTCCATTTTCTTTTTACTCGAGGACGAGTAAAAGATAAGTGTGGGGGTATTTGATTGACATAGAAATGTGTTTATTTTATGCTCTTATATCTTATCTTTTGTATATAAATAAATATTACATGGGTATTGTTTTGTTACTTTTACAGATATTCCAACCCAGCCCGCATGCAACCAGAAATGAAGAGAAATAGAATTCAATTTGCTGTATATTTGCACTTTGAAGAATTGTAGATGAAGATATCACATCTTGTTGCTGTTGGACAAGAAAAGGATTGATAACAAGGCTTTGCACATCACAAATCAATGAAGAAGTGTCAAGGAAACAAGAGGAAAAGAGAAAAGGCCCAAATTTGCTTTATTTATCAAAGGTCCATTTATGTTTCTCATTGTAAAGTGATGTAATGACCAGGCCCAATTATCATTAGGGTTAGGGTTAGGGTTTGGCTATCTACCCTATATATACCCTTGTAGCCACCGTCCTATCATAGATCTCATTCTATTCTCTTCATTAATAAAACTCATTTTTCTTTTTATTTTATGCAATTTTCTATTTCTTAGCAATTAGTGTTGTCTACACGAATAGATTCGGTAGAACACTATTTGTATTCTGCATTTCTTTTCATTAGCGATTGACCGTCTGATTAGATTCAGCGGTAATCCTAATTTTTATTTTCTGTTCGTTTAATTCTGTTCTGCAATTTTATTCCCATTGTTCTATTTTATCTTTAATCGTTGAATTTATTACAGATCTGATTAGATTCGAATCTGTAGTAAATTTGATTGCATCTTTTAATTGTAGTTTCACTTTTTATTTTGTTTTGCAAAATCAACCTCCAGCTTCGTCTAACACGCCCAAGAAAAAAAATTTAATTAAACCTCCCTGTGTTCGACCTGTATGCTACACGCCTGTATGCTTGCAGAATTTATTACAAATGTCGCGCTTTTCTAATTCATAGACTAGCGTCGATCAGCGTGCCAACAGCTCATTTGTTTTGCAAAATGATACTTGAGCAGATCCATCTGCTTCCCAAATTAATACATAGCGGTCTCAAAACAGGCAAGCATCTGAGCCTTCGCGGCAATCATATCACCATAAAAAGTTTGATGGTCAGACGGAGAAATGTCCACGTTAGAAGATACTCCCTGTAAACTCTAGCCTTTGAGTCGTTTAGCAAGCTTGGGATTGCATGGCCTAGGGGCATAATGTGGCATGTTAATGATTGGTTGAAGTTCTATATGGGAGGGACTGAGGGGAGAGTTCACAGACGGCTGACTAGTTGATTGAATGTCAGTTATCTGAACATCCAAATCAAAAAACCTTTCCAACCGACGTCACTTCGGAGACGTATCCATCCTGTGTAAGTGAATTAGTAAATAATCATGCAATTCAGCGATTTAAAGGGTTGGTCAAGATTAAATAAGTAATGCAACCAAAAGCAGAACCACGAACGACCAATCCCTTCAACCCTAGCTGCGCGTAACAAGTTCATGTTATTCTCACATGCTTCACTCGAAACGGTCGCTCATATTTAACCAAGTCAGGGCCATTCAGGATTGACTTAAGGAAAAAAGGGGAACGACCCTCTATCAAATGCACTTGGACGACCATAGGATTCAAAACAGAATTATGAATCATGGTAGCAATATCAAGGTCGCATGGTTTAAGCATTTTGTCGAACATCATATGTATAAAATAGATAACTGGCAACAAGTCGTTGGCACATGGTCATAAGATTAGGAATTGTGCAAGATATGAACTTGTCTTAAACATTTCAGCAAGCATACCATAAGTACGAATTTTAGAACCATAGAAAAAAGGAATATCGGAGTTAAATGTTCTCGGATAAGTACATGCACAAAACAGATCAAATCCAGTCCAAAATTCCGACTATTATCATCATGAAAAGATCAACAACAACACAAATCGTATCTAATGATCATAAGGGTTTCAAAAAGCAGTCTAAGAGAGAATACAAAGGACTTATTCCTATTAAAGAATATATTATCAATTCAGATAAGGAACAAGTTTAAACAAGGATTGACAAACCTGCGTTCCACAGATCGATGATAGAAAAGAATGCGAGGCTTTTTGACTGAAAAATCTAATCGAAAGGAAGTTGAAGTTGAAATTAGGGTTTTTAAAAAATGAAGTGGCGGCTATCAATTTGTTTTATCTGAAAAATAAAAAGTGAATTAAAGAGAGGAGTAAGAAAACGAGGGAGAAGACTAAGAGACTCGCATCCAGAACAATCTCGCCACGTCATCTCAGTACTCGATTGTGCAAATATAAGTGGCCCATCAGATCCAACTGGCTTGCCCGCATCCCCATAATTTGATCGATCATAATGATACTTCGACTCAAGAGAAATAGTGTGAGTGCCTCAGGCTTTTCGCTCATAAGAAGGAACGATCTCATCCGTCCTTACCTAAACAATCCTAAGTTCTGCGTGATCATCCCTTGGTAAGCCGGATTTAATCTACCAAACTATGTTATGATCAGTTATTTCGAAGCCTGTAATTTTTTGTGAAATAAAAATTACAAACTTCGAGGGAAAAATGTTTATCCCTTAGAAACCATACATATATTGGTCTATTAAATCTGTGTAAAACAACAGGACTAGCGTCATTAGGGTCGGTCGTGCATAGTCCTATCCAGTACACCCAGACAGTTTTGCGAAGGGTAAGGGATGATCAAATAGAACAAAATTCAAACGCCGACTTAAAGGTTAAACACGACAAGGAAGGTCGCATACATCAGAACAAGTTGGGTCGTCCGCTTAACACGGCCAGGATAGGTCACACAATATAGCACGACCAATACAAAGAGGTCAAGAATGGCATGGCCCAAGGACAGTAAGACTCATACATCCTGTAAGGGTCGCCCATGTTAAGGGAAGTCGCTCATTCCTATATAGAAAAGGTCAGTCGTACAAGACAAGGAGAAGATTGGTTCCGGTCACACGTTCCACTCTGTAATCGTTCATTCATACTACCCCGATCAATCGTACATAGCAGGGAACACAAAGATGCCAGAGGTCGCACATAAGTCCCATACCCACTCATAAATTACAACCACAGTCGCTCGATCAATCCCCAATCAGTCACTAATACCTCAATCATATGCTACCAGATGTCTACTCTAGAATGATCGCACGCATATCTGCTTTATAAGCCTCGGTCGGTCGCCTGTTCATTTACAATTAGATACAGATGCTCCAACCAGATATTATCTATCATAAAATGCTTCACATGATGATCCGGTTGGTCATTCTTGTGCCTACCAAGAAGCTTTGACAAGCCACTTGACCTCTCATCACCTGTCCGCCAATTCAATATGCTCAGACCTATGCAGTTGTTCGCTCCTATGCAACCACTCACTCCCATGAATCCGCTCGTGCGGGATAGATGAATACGACTATCGACAGTTGGCTATAGCTACGCAGTGGAATTTTCACAATTAATGAGACGAATGACCCATAGCCTGCATATATGAATTTCAGCTTATTTCTTCAGGGGAGCTCACCTATAAATAGGTCATGGCTTCCACCATAATGGGCATCGACTCCTTGCCACCACGAAGTGCTGCTGGATTCTTTCCTCCATCATTCCTTAAGCATCTCAACCATTGTCATCATCTCCACTTGAAGGTGATTCATCCATTTGGCCATGGCATCCAATAGAGTCCTATAAGTGAGAAAAGGTCAAAGACATCCTCCTTCTCCGTCGCTCATCCATCCTTCTCCTTCACGGATTCCACCATTCCTCCATTGAATTCCGTGAATTTAAGCAAGATTTGTATGTGAGAATGAGAATATGTTGAGAGAATGAGAAGATATATGAACAAAGAGAGTTTATATGCTTTGTAATCATTGTCATGATAATGCAAACTATCTTCATAGTGGACGTAGGCCTAGCTTAGGGCCGAACCACTCGAAAAACCTTGCCTCCATTTTACTTTCCTCGCATTTTTTCTCTTAACTTTTGTCCAGTGCGGCTCCATTTACTTTCTAACCACATCGGTGAAGTACGGTTCACTGTAAAGACCCGTAAATTCCCGTCCTTTGAATCGACCATAAACCACACAAGTCTGATCCAAAAGTTGGAAATCTATGAATACTTTAACTTTGGGAATACAACACATTAGAACAGATAACAACAGACTTTTATAAACATTATAATAATGTTACATCAGAGTACATAATATTAGAGTACATTGAATAAAATACAGTGGAAGATAAATTACAATAAATGTAATACAATGCAGCGGAATAATTAAATCAATCACAACGGAAGAATACCAATGCTCTGGACACAGCTCTAAGCTTCGATCCAGAATCCTGCTCAATATATCTGCAAAATAAGCTACTCGACTGTCCGTGTGGAAAAGAGGGCACCCGAGTTTGCAAAGTGAAACAAACTACGGGTTAGTCATGGGACTGGTGCGAGAAATCTTTACTTAACTTATCTAATAAGGAGGCTAATCATAGGACCACGCCGCTATCGCGGAACTGGTTTACTCCATTGGATTGCCAGTGCATAAATAAAGTAATTCGTTAAAAACAACGCAATGTTTTTTTTAGAAAAATGAAACCATTATAAGACTCAGGTCCCATCACACAATGCAACGCAAGCCGGAGGATAGAGTTTTACCTTATAATGGTCTAAAATACTTGAAACGGTAAAAACGGATTTAATATTATTATTAGTGTATATATGTTTTAAAAACATTTCAATCATAATGTATTAATCATAGACGGCATAACTACCATATACTATGTCACCATACTAGTTCTACAATCAAAACCGCATGATGTCGTATTGGAAATTGGGTTTCCATCAAGAGTCAAGGCTAGGAACGATCTGCTTACCGATTCGAGACACTCTAGCAATGTCTCAGGATTCGGACACTGGCGAACCCTTGGATGCAGCAGGGCCGGTCCCCCAATAGTGCAATGGGTTGGATTGGCAATTCCTGAACACGCGCTTCCCGATTCTATTGGACCTATAAATTGGCCATTGCGGCTAATAAAAATATCCGAGGCGCCTCAAAATCCATCAACCACATAAGTAAAATGTCGGGCCGTGCTAAACCCAAATACCACTTCTAGCTTGAAAGAAACGTGTGCACTCCCTGCGTTCCCTTGCTACGTTTCTGACTCAGACCGGGGTGTGAGGCTCGCGAGGTAACGAAATACACAAAGTTATGCCTAAATAGGCTATGCTTTGATCATCATCCACAAGGCTCTTCTTTTCAACAAAAGCCTTGATCAATTGCATCTTGGCATGCCACATTGAAAGTCCATAACATGCGATCAATAACTAGTAATATATAACCTCTGAGCTCATGCGTCTCAGAGAAGGGTGTTAAGCAAGAGAATAAATTCTCCGCCACCAACAGATATATATTAAATAGAAACCAATTTACATGGAATGAAATCCAATGTCAGACACACATCCATTTACAAGTCCGTTCTTTGTTTGAACGAAACCGGAGTCACCTAGGTGCTCGCATATCCGGACGATCAACAAATACGTCCGGACAAACTACCACTTTAACCCTTTACTGGGAGCGACCCAATGCCAGGCATCAGTGGTCGTCCATTCGATGTGAAGATCGCTGGTCTTCATCCACCGTCTTCAATGTCTTCGACTTTTAATCGTCGTAGTAATTATTCAGAATGGGTTAAACCCAGTCTTTCTGAATAACTCGCGTATTTTTATGATAAAAAATAAAGTGTTATAAGGACACATCCAACGCCTCTTTCCAATTCAGAATATTCTTTAAATAAAATATTCATATTATTAGGGAAAGGTTCCTATTAATTTTATCAAAGATAAATTCTTTTAAACTTATTCTTAAATCTTATTTTCAAAAATTTATTAAAATTCCAATTTAGTTTTAATATCCCAAAATCATTACTTTACGATTATTCCAATTTAAGAAATAAATCTTATTTTTAACTGGGTAAAAGAATCAATGTCATTTAAAAACATTGTTCACGATAAACCCAAAATCATTTTCCAACAAACAAATATAAATTGAAATACCAATAATCTTAGTTGAAAGATTTATTCTTTATTTAAAAGAAATTCTTTGTTTTTAAAAATATTCTTTATATAAAAGATATTCTGAATTGGAAAGTGACTCAATCATTTACCATATAACTTTGGTTATATGGATTTCATGCATCATATGGAAATGACAATAAATGATAAATAATCATCAAACCATCCATTCAACATCCAAAGTGAAGTTCTCAACTGTGTGAGCATTAAAATGAAATAATAACGCTCATCATAGCCTGTCAATCTATCGATTTACATACAAATAAATATTGGGACTAGTGTATATCAATTATTGTCCCAACACCCATGTAGGGTTTTCAGTCAACAACAGTACATATAAATAAATAATTGGTTAATTAATTTAACCAATTTTAATACTATCAACATGTTGATAATGATGGACAAAAATGGTATTTTATTCCTAATGTCGAAATAAAATATATTTGACTCGCATAATTTCTTATACATTTCTAATATTTAATAGAATGTAATTTATTTATATGACATTATTGTGGATGACAAGTAAAAGGTAATTTTTATTATACTTTATTTGTATGTAATTATTCTTAACGTAAAAGAAATAATCTCATTTGTATATGTTTTTCAATGTATAAGCTAACACCTGAAAATGTTTATTTAAATTGCATACAAATTCTAATGTATGTATTAACATATAATGATGTCACTTTAACACACTTATACATTCTAATGTATATTTTGACCAATAATATGATTCTTATAATTGGATATAAGCTCCAATGTAAGTTTGCAAAATAAAAATGATTTTTTATATTCGCATATAAATTCTATTTTATGCTATGCAAATAAAATGATTATTTTATTTGCATATAAATTCTATCTCAACAAAATGTATAAGAAGAGTGATACATTCATTTGCCAACAATTCTATTTTATCAAACTGCTATTTGGGATTAATTCTTATTTGACAAAAATGTCCTTTTTGGTTTCAACCGATATAATTCGATAAAATGAATGTTTGATTCAACTAATATAAATTGACAAAAGTGAATAATTTTGTTTCAACTAATGTAAATTGACAAAAGTGATGTTTCAACTAATGTAAATTGACAAAAGTGATTATTTTGTTATAACCTCTTTTTTTAATCTTCTCTAGTCTAAAAGTAAAAATGATATTTTAATCCTATTCTTTTAATTATATTTCAATTGTAATAAAAGTGTTACTTCTTAAACTATGCTATTTATTTGCATCTAAAATGCAAATAAAAAGATGATATCTTAATTTATGATTTATTTGCATCAAAGAATACTAATGAAAATACAACTTTTAACTTCATGTTTTATTTGCATCAAAGAATGCAAATAAAATGCAACTTCTAATTCAAGGTTTTATTTGCATCTAAATTTGCAAATAAAAATGCAACTTCTAATCCAATATTTTATTTGCATCAAGGAATGCAAATAAATATGCAATTTCTAATTCAATATTTATTTGCATCAAGGAATGCAAATAAATATGCAACTTTTAAATTTCATAGTTTATTTGCACCAAAGAATGCAAATACAAATTCAACTTTTTATACGGTGGTTTATTTGTATCTAAATATAATCTTTTAAGTACGATGTTTACTTGCATCTAAATATAATCTTTTAACTACGATGTTTATCTACATCTAAATATGCAAATAAAATATAATCTTTATTAAATGTTGTTTATTTGCATCTAAATATGCAAATAAAATATAATCTTTTAACTATGATATAACCTTTTAAATCATATTTTTATTTCTATCTAATATACAAAATAGAAATGTAATATTCATTCTAGTGTTTTTGTTTGCATTTAAAATGCAAGCAAAATGTAATTTTAATTATAATGTTTTGTTTACATCTGAAATTGCAAACAAAAAATATGGTTTTAATTCTAATTGTTTGTTTGCATCTAAAATTGAAAAAAAAATGGTTTTAATTCTAATGTTTTTTTTGCATCTAAAATTGCAAACAAAAATATGATTTTAATTATTTCAGTGCATATTTGCGTTAGAGAATGCAAATAAAAGAATATTTTATATTTCAAAGTGTATTTGCATAAAGAATGCAAATAAAAGAACATTTTATATTTCTATATATATTTGCATAAAAGAATTCAAATAAAAGAACAATTTATATTTCTATATATATTTGCATAAAAGAATGCAAATAAAAGAACAATTTATATTTCTATATATATTTGCATAAAAGAATGCAAATGAAAGAATAATTTATATTTCTATATATATTTGCATAAAAGAATGCAAATAAAAGAACATTTTTATATTTCTATGTATATTTGCATAAAATAATGCAAATAAAAGAACATTTTATATTTCTATGTATATTTGCATAAAAGAATGCAAATAAAAGACCATTTTATATTTCTCAATATGTATACTTATATTTCTATCTCAATTCGATGACATGTTCACAATTGTATTGATCATTCTATTAAATCTAATAAAATGACAAAATAATATTTTACATTGAATTTACAATTCTATTTCAATTTAATAAAAATGGTGAAATAATGTTTTATGTGAAATTGACAATTTCTATTTTGATTAAAATAAAAATGATAAAGTAATGTTTTACATTTAATTGGAAATTCTGTTTCAACTAAATAAAATAATCCAATTAATGTTTTTATATTGAATTGACAATCTAATTCAATTCAATAAAATGATCAAAATAATGTTTTTATGTTGAATGGCCAGTCTCATGCAATTCAACAAAAATGTTCAAAATAATGTTTCAATGCTGAATTGACAATCTAAACCAATTCAACAAAAATAATCAAAATAATGTTTTTAATGCTGAATTGACGATCTAATTCAATTCAACAAAAATAATCAAAATAATTTTTTTTATAGGGAAATTTTAATCCAAACCAATAACCCAACAATATGATTTATTTTTATCGTGATGGAAATTCTAATCCAAATAAATAAATAAACAATATGGTTATTTTTATTGAATACATACAAATCTGTGTTTATACATCACCCACAAACAGATAAGTCATCCACACTATTATCACATAACAGAACGGAATCATCACCATATATCAAATAAGTTAAATAAATTAATTAATTATAAAAAAGAAGAAATCTCACATCGGTCGGTTTTTAGAAATCGTTCGTGTTCAAATTGGGCTGAGTTTCCAAAGTGCTCGGTTTCATCTCTAATCAGTTCCGTATTGAAGATCTCGTTTTTCTGATTTCAACGCACCTGAAATCATCAGATTCCGTCGTTGTTTGAAAGAGTTACGATGATTTGAATCTTAATTTCATTTGTTAAAACAATAATTAAAATAACCAATTACAAAATTGTCCCTTAACCTTCTTCTTCCTACTAGTAACACGCGCAAGAACAAATCCAACATCGTCACTTTTCTCCTCCGATCGCACGCAAACCGAGGTGCTGAACCTCGATCAGACTACACCACCTCGACCGCCTTGCCCATCTCCTCCTTCTCCCCTGGTATGGTGCAACTCGCACCATCATAGCCCCATGAACCTGCCTCCAAACTCGCCACCTTTGTGTCCATAACCTCGCCACTACGTCGCCCAGAAACCGATCACCACCATATCAAATTGAAGAGCTCAGGATGTACTTCGATTATCGCTAAAGAACCACGATCTAATTCTGAATAGGATGGGAGAAATTAACGATTGATTGTGGAGTATTCGTGGCCATTGCTTCAGAAAGTGGCGGCGACTGTACTATAGTGTATTAGGGTTTGCGTATATACTAGCGTATTTATACAGTATTTTTATATTATTTAATTATTAATTTTGCAATTAAATCCAAAATCTTTCAACAACTCCAAATTCAGCCCAACGAAGGATGTTCCTAAGCAAATACTCCCGTTCCGGATCCAATGAGCTAGGTCCCGTCAGCCCAAACGAACGTATTTAGCATGTTTTATTAATTTAATATTTAAATCATTTATTTAATTAATTCAACCTTACATTTAAATTCTCCGGGGCCACATACGACCTTTAAAAATTCCATAAAAATTATTTCTAGCTATGTTTTGACGATACGGTTCTAACAAGACTAATTTCGTTGAATTCTGAGACCATTTGAAAAATGATCATTTTCTGGCCGATCATATTTGACTGAAATTGACAAAACACATTTTCTTTTGCCATGCTCACATATTAATTCAAAAAATTATGAAAATTGAAACCTAGCAATAATTTAACATTCCGGTTCCAACAAAAGTGGTTTTGTCGAAAACGGAGGTCATTTGAAAAATGGCTATTTTTAATATATATATAAATTCTACAGCGACTATTCTAAATTTTAAACTGGGCATAACTTTTGATTCCCGCTATGAAATTTCAAATTTTTAGATTCGTTAGAAAGATATTTTTAAATAGATTCTAATATTTTTGGTTTCACTAAAATCCGTTAAAATTTGAATCCGGTACAGTCAGTCAAAGTTCAAGTTTGACTTTTCAAACTACCGCGCTATTTCTAACTCTTTTTGTAATTAAAATAAAATTATCCATTCTAACCTCAATTTAAATAAATTTTTCGTCGTTATTATTTAAAATAAACTATTTTAACTATTAAAATTTCTAAAATAAATTTTTTAAATTGGTTCAGAATTTGCGGGTTGTTACACGTACCATTGGTGTTTGAGCCATTTTTTTGGTGAAAACAGAGGTACCTGGCCTAATGCAAGATCATTGAATAGATGGGATCTTTCTATAACATTTAATTCATTATTCAAAATGGGTATTCCGAAGAAAGCATGCCATATCCACAAATCGTACGATGCTATAACTTCCAAAATGATGGTTGGTCGCCTTTCGTTGCCGTTGTACGCACCTTGTAATCCCTTAGCGCAGTTCTTCCATCCCCAATGCATATAATCCAGACTTCCTAACATTCCCAGCCATCCCGTGCTTTCGTGCATTTCTCTTATTTGCGCTATATCGGCTTCGTTCAGAGACCTTAAGTACTCCTCACCGTAGACGTCCACCACAGCCTAACAAAAATTTTCAAGTATTTCAAGTGACGTTCCCTCCGCAATTCGGTATGCATCATCCAATGCATCTATAGGAGTGTCGTAAGCTAACATCTCATAGCGGCCGTCATTTTCTACTCACCGGATAACCCCTGTGTCTTTGATGCATTTTGTTTCACTACTACAAAGTGGGCATATTCGACACTAATGTGTATGCGTTGCATGAAAAGTGTGGAGAAATCTACTCTTTGATCTTCTACAACAATATTTATATGTTGTTGCATTAAACATGAAGACACTGTTGCGGTGGAAAGTCTAGTGTATTGACGTCCAACACCAGTCAAAAGCGTGGCATTACATATATACAATCCAGCTCAGCGATCCGCATTATCAGAACAAACAAAACCGTAGATGCACGATTAATCCAACATTTGAAACCAGTATATGCTGCCACTATGTGAAATTTTGGCGGGATGTTTCCCTCTCTTCACGAAATACTTCCCAAATTCTCTCTTCCACCTCAATTCCCGATCCCTTTCAATCTGCAAAACAAACCAAAACTAAATCCCTAATCAACGTTGTTTCAGATCTCTCTTTTCTCGTTCTTTCTCTTCGCAACCCTCATTTGATGATCTTCGTGCCAGTTTACTACTTTTAATTTACCGCTATTAGTTAGTACCAATGCAGCATCAAAATTTTCAAAAATGTACGACAATTTCAGTTCTATTGATTGTTATGAAATAACTACATCAACTAATTAACAAATTCTCTTTTATATTACTTCAGTCTGTTTACTGTTACATGGGAAGAAATGGCATGATAAAATAAGCTAATTATTGAATCGTGGCCACAGAAGAAAAGGTCGTGCAAGGAAGGAGGAGGTATCGCACCAATTTCCTGAGGAGAGCTAGTGAAGAATAAGGCTATGTACCACATGAAGAAGAAGAATTTAGGGGCTCTGAACTTGGAAGTAATACTGATTTCTAAAATAATCCGTTTTAGTCTAATTTTTGGTTAATTTTTCGGTTGTTGCTTATTTAGATTCTTTGTTGGGTTTCATGTTTATCCCTTTGATGCTTCTTGTCAATTTTTAACTCAGTGACTTCCCCTGGGGTTGATTGTTTGATCAATGGACATAGGATCTTGTCATTAGTTTGTTGCTGCGCATATGCCTCTTCATTAGTTATAAAGAACTCTATGAGAATGCTTAGCAGAAGTTTACTGCTGTTGATTAAGATTATTTTTTGATAAAAATGAAAACACCATCTTGAGTTATTTAGAAGAGTTATTTTCAAAGGAGAAAGTTCATCATACTATTATGGGTCTGCCTACAGGTAAAGCTCCAAGGTATGATGATTCTCCTTTTTTTTCAAAAATACTGGTTCAAAAATGATATTGTTGTCTAATTTGATAGTTTATGTATAGGAAGTTTGAACTTTGAATGTTCGAGTTCTTCTATTATGTTGTTTGCAAAGAATGAAGGCAGTAATGATGTTAAAGGCTTTAGACCAATTGGCTTGCTAGAATCACTACAACAAAATAGGGCTTTCATAGTGTTTTAAAAACGCTATTATATCCTAACATAGCATTTCAGAGAACGCCATGTAACGACATGCTATGTTAGACCTTTTACTTTACATAGCATAAAGAAAAACGCTGTGAAAAATTAATTTTACATAGCGTTTTATTTGTTATCATACAAAAACGCTATAGAATATAACATATGATAATAACTTTCACTAGTGTTTGTGTATATTTCTATAGCGTTTTATTTGTATATTTTATAGCGTTTGTGTGTGTTTCTGTAGCGTTTGTAAAACGCTATTGTTAATATTATTAATTTATAAACTATTTTCTGCATTTCAGCTTTTTTCATATATATATATATATGTATATATATATACACACACACATTTAAATATTTTAGTTAATTGTATATAAATATAACAAATATATAAATTACTGTATAATATTTCATACATCATTCAAACAACTTCGTATTTCATACATACTGTTTTATCAACTTTTCCATGTCTACACATAATACGTCATACATTGCTTCAATAAATTACTTACAAAACAGAAAAATGATAGATTTATTCTTTCTTTTCTTCTGATAATTTCTCTATAACATCAACACAGTGGTCTTGTTAATGCAAATAAACAAACAAGCCGTTAGTAATCGTTATGTCGAACATTGACAAAGCAAAAGAAGCCAAGCTCCAAAAATCCTGTGTTGTTCATAAATAATTTATCATTACTGCTAGATAAAGAAATAAATGTAAATATAAATTATTATTGATAAATCATCAACTTTGATGTTCGATCTCTGTTACAGCAAATGATCTTACCTTGATTATTCAATCTCTGTTGAAACTATTTTCATCGACCAAAAATTTCATGTGCCCCTGAAAATGTGCAATTGTTGCATCTTTTAATGACCATGGACTTACACTGTATAGTCCTGTATCTTATCATGTAGCAGTAATACATACCTCTCAATCCGGAGAAGTCCACTTGAGCTCTTCAATGTCACTAGAGATGACAGGATTTTTAAACCAGTGTCGAACATTCACAGATGACCAATCCTCAAGTACTATGTACCTACTTGTACAAAAATGATCAAAGGAGAGGAAAATATGATTTTAGCAAACATACAAACTAAGTATAAAGGAAACTGTGTAAACTTTAGTATGAAAAATTTATAGTGAATTAATTGGAGTTTCAATTGCTAATGAAATATACTCTTGATATGATAATTCACATCAGGCAGTTGTGATATAATATCATGATATAAACCTAATTCACACTTTATGTGGCTATTTCCAAGAATAAAAATTTAGATGGTAATTGCTTATCATACATCATAGTTCCAAATACCGGAGGATCAAGGCTCATCTGATGACAAGGACGTCAAAAAAGAACATGGCTATCTAGGCTGTTCCGAGAAAAATAAATAGATCACCCAACTACAAAGCCCAAGCATATAGCAATTCAACAAAAGACAATATATCGGATAATATCTGTAGTTGTATAAATGCAAAAGGTGTATAGAACAATTAAAGTTTAAGAAAATTGAGATTGTGTTGCCCTGTTATTTAACAGTGTAACAAACCTTTCTCTGTTAATTTTCCCTAGTACATATTCTATGGAACCATGCTATATATGTGATAAGCTTCAATGCCTTTTGCCTCCCAATGCCTATTGCAAGGATTAGGGATAAAGAAATCTTAGAAACAGAGTAAAATATCTATATAGACTTAATTGAATGGAAGTTTATTACACAAATCCAATCCAAATTTGTGTTATTCAAATTACTGTTGAAAAACTACTGCATTGTTTATAAAAACAAACCCACCCATGTGCTTATGAGCACATCACCATCAATACCTACACACAAATAACTAATTACCACCAACCTTTTCACACAACTGTTGAACCATGCAGCTTCCATGCACGAGAATTGCAATGCATAACCAGATCCAAACATCCTAAGTAACAAAGCCCTATCTCTCCTCCTTCAGCATGACCAGCATCACCAACATCACTAACAAAATGATCTGACTCTCAAGCTTCTTGCTAACATGCCAATTAGATGGATTGGCAATTGCACATATTTTTCAGGCTCTTTGTAGTGTTTTCTTAACACAGGCTTAGCTGCTTTAGTCTAATGACCAAAAGAAAGTTCAAGTAGTATTAATATTAGCATTGGAAAACAGAAATAAAATTAAGCAACCTAGAAATGAATGATGCTTGCTACTTCCACAAGACGATAGTGAGGCATTTGAGGAAATAGATAATGAATGACATGAGTCCCAATATCATGATGGAGGTTATTGATCGATCCATTATCTTGAACCAGTGTTGTTAACCCTCCTCTTAGATAACTCCATTCCTATTATCATCAACAAGCAGCGGTGTATTAAGTTGCATTGATAGAAAACAAATATCGAGTAATGGGTATGTTTAAGTCAAAATTATGATCTTTTCACCTTGACACGATACCAAGGAAGCTTGTCCTCGTGATCATGGTGATGCAAGTAAGTTACAAAGTCTAGCCACATGACAAAAGTCTGCATTCGTAAGCTACATGATTCGTCTATTTGGTATACAAATATAACATTGAAAATAGGAAAGAGAGAATGTATATACCCAGTATTGAACAAAATAAAGCTTGAGCATTTGTAGAGGACCCAAAAAAAAAACCTTTGCACAGTAAATTTCAAAGAAACAACCAAGCACAAATGTTTTGATTCTGTGAAGTTCATGAATAAATCAGCCTTGCCTATTTTAAATTTTTGGGATAACGCCTATCCATCCAATTCAAAATCCAAAAAATAGATAATGCAACATAAATATTTTAAATCAAAAGGTCAAATTCAAAGCTAATAAGATAAACAAACAGATTGAAGGAAGAAGAGTAAATTTTGGTTCTTTGCTTATGATCATGCAAATTGATAAAATATATAATTATAAATCATATTCTTTCAATAAAAATCTACAAACATAAATATTAAGTAAATAGTACATAAGTACACTGTAATGAACTGAAAATAAAATAAAAAGAAGCATATACCAAGAAGCTTGGCCATGTAGTCACTACGTAAATTTCAAATGCATTATATCTTGTAGGTCCAACAAGTATCTCCTACCAAAACAAAGCTAAAGAAAATAGGCAAATTTGACTTGTAACTGAATATGGAGAAATCACAGAACTACATCAAATGTTAGTGAATGCTGCCTTTAATGTACAAGTATAACACCAAATCATCCAATCTGAACATCCACAATTCAACTGCATGGGAGATCACTACCATTTTCACATATTTACAACTTACCGGGCCCAATCCCAGCCCAACACCACATAAGTAGTGGCCTAATGCCTCATTTTAGGGGTCTCATATTCTGTTGATTAGTACATATTCTGTGCTGTGTTTTTATAACCAGAGGTACATACTCTTGAGTACCGCACAAATTGAATGGATTCCGATTGCACCAGGATAAAGCCCACATAAGAAATTAAGCTCTCTGTTTCTCACACTCTATAGCTAGTTTAAGCATTTTGTTCAGGGTGAGTTATTTTCCGGACATGTAATACTAATATAGTGCCTGCAAAAATGCTAAAAAAACACAGTTTTACTTGGAATAAAACTTACCCACAGATTGATCAGGGGGGATCATACTTCTTTGTTTGGGACTTGTCCTTTCTAAAGTAGAGAAAATGAAGGTTCGCCGTGTGCGGGTACTTTACTGTTACCACCTTCTGTGTATACGTGCGTGCGCCCGTAGCATTCATGCGAGAATCAGTCTTCAACTATAATATTAGTTAAACTCCATCGAAGGCTTTAGAAATACAAAATTTCTGGAAAAGATATGCATGTTCACTCAGAAGATGTATTATAATAAAATATTATAAATGTTTATGAGTCTATGACAATACAAAACACACCTTGATAAAGAACATAATAGAATAAAAAACACAAAAATACTGTCTACGTCTAAAAACTAATTACGTTAACGTATTCAACTGATTGATGTGTTTAAAAATAAAATAAAGAACACATACAATCCTCCAAGCTTGAATTTAAAATATTAAGTGCTTAATTTTATACATATGTGATTCCTTGGAAATGTTACTTTAGAAGCAAGGTGCAACACATTAACGTGAAATGGAAGAAAAATCATCGTTATGTAAAAGCTAAAAATTATCAGTCGGTAATAATTGTTAAATGAATATAGAATGAACTGTTGATATTTATTACATGTAATCAGGCATAAACAAATTGTACTTATCATTTTTTCACCGGCCCATATTTAAAAGAAAAAGTGAAAAAAAAATTATAAAAAGATAAAAGGGTATTCATTGTCAAAAAAGAAAAAAAAATTGTAAACATGCTTAACCTGGTGCCTTGTAAAATTTCTACCTGGACTTGCCTATCTTTGCATCGCATTTCGCTTAGTACCCGTGTCAGTCTCAAGGTTCTTGAGAGTGTGCCTCTGTAGGGCTTTGTCAGAGTGGGCTTCATTCAACTGTTTCGTTTTAATTAGAATTTTAGAAGAAATTATGGGTAATAAAATTTTGTACTGAAATATATACAATCTACAATATAAAGAACCATGAGAGAATTTTTGATGTCTAGCACTAAGAAACACCAAGACATAAATATTGCCTTTCTTAGTTCTGCAATCGCCACATTTTACTAATCACTTCATTGCATTGATGACAGCATCATTTGACCTTGTTTCTTTTGTTTTATTTAAATAAAATGGCCTTGAAGGTTATGAAAGTATAAGCAACAAATATTAGAATAGATAGAACCATCGAAATAACAGGTAGCATCCAAATAAGTAACTCCACATAACAGTTAGCATTTCAACAGTACAACCATCAAATTTTAATATTGCAAACAACTATATGAATTTAATAAACTAGGTGTGAAAACTATATCTTATTTGTCAGCATCTTTAATAATCATATTTGGTCGTATCAATGCAATACCTTTTTTAGGATATGATTTCCCAAACTTTGGCAGGTTTATGTATTAAGTCAAATATAAAATAAAAATAGGAAAAGAAGTGTTTTTGACATTATATATCTTAATTTGTTCTTTGAATATTATTTCTTTGCAAAAATAGCAAAGAGGAATCGAAAATATTTTGAACTTCCTTTGCAAAAATATTCAAAATTATCTGTTATAAAACAATCAAATAGTCTATCGATAGTATTTTATAAGAAGGGTATTTATATCCTCTCACTTCTAGTTTAAAAAGAAAATTAAAATTTTCTTTTTTTAGAAATAATAACTATGAAAAAAAATCCTCCAAAAATGTGACATGAAATTATAAGTTTTGAAAAAACTACAGTTTCTTTCCATAGTAAAGAGTCAGAATGAAGATCTATTTGACCATAGTTATGAAAAGTGCATTTATTACAAGCTGATTCAGGGAAAAAAATAGCAATAAAGCGAGCGATTTTGATAAAAAATTATTTTGCTGGCTAGATAGATAGATTCTCACTAATCTAAGTTTATTGCAAAATAAGCAACAATTCATGATATGAATAACTAGCCAACAAATAAAACAGTCAAAATGAATTGAGGTACATGAAACAGAGAAATTTTCAAATTTTACCATTTATAGCTTGAATTATTCAATTTTGTCCGCCTAGTATACATTTTCAATATATCAATTTGCATACATTTACCACCAAGAAGAATTGGTGAAAATAAATGGAAAAAAATATTGTCATTCTTTCCCTAGTATGAGCTCCAAATCATTCCTTTATTTCCTTTGTTTCTATACTCTGAATTCTTTTTCTACTGTAGGTAGGCAATAAACAGCATCATTTGATCAAAATCAATGCTTTTTTCCACATAAGATATGAATAACTAGAAAATTATTCATCATACATGCCTTTTAGGTAAGGAGTAACTTGTTCAGCTAATTGACGGTATTTCAGGTTTCAATATTTAAATATGCTTGAAAGCTGTCAAGTATATCAATTGACAACACCATTAATTTAGCATTTCACAAATGATCAGAACAATGCAAATACACATTCACTATGAATAGAAGATTAGTGCATGCATATTGTATACCTGCACATTTAAGACGATGGTTGGTTGGAGGCAGCAACCTTTGTTTCCTTATCTCTCCGCTCATGCTTCAAGGGTTGGTCCATTTTCAACGCCTGAATTAATGGAGCTTATAATCTTCTTAAAATGACTTTCATCTATCTAAAATCTAACTAATGACAATTTAAGCAATGTTACATAGCAAAAAATATAATATGACCTGAACATTACATTAGATGTGCACCTAAGGACCTAGGTTGACTCCCTTTTTGAAAGCATTTCCAATGACACGACCTAAGGACCCAGGTTAACTTACTTTATGAAAGCATTTCCAACGACATGTTTCATAGAAACTCCTTTTTTTTAACAAACTCATTATGTAGCATTCTACGTAAAGTCAGGTCTGAGACCCAACACAACAACATTGTCCCTATAGAGAAATATGCTCCGAATTCAAATAATTCATATACAGCTGAAATCATGGGCTCAAAGTTTGGCATTTGAGTACCAAAAATTGTACTCTAAGTTAAATCCAAAAATTTGTTAACTACAAAATGTTAAGGTTATGTGTCTGATTCTCTGTCCTAAAGCTTTGTTATATACATGGAATTTTGCTGTCTATTTAGCAGTTTTCAGCACAACGGTGTTACACAAGCAAAACCAGGGCCCACTTTCTAAGAAAACATAAGCAGTGGGAAGCTCCATGGAATGTTTTGTCCTAAAACTATACTTCAAAAGCTGTGTTTCTTTAAAATAGTTTCAACAAAAATCTTCGATGTAATATTACGCCTATTCTTAAACTGTTCAGGATGAAACAAAATACTAAAGCTTGGGCAAGCTTTAAAACATGTTTCCAGTAAATTTTATGTCAATGATAACTTATGTTAAAACCTATTAAGAATAATCAAGAGATTAAAATTCAAACTTATGTACAGTCTAAAAGTTGACATATCTAACCATTTTACGCAATTAGCATATGCAATAAAACGTAAGCCAACAGATGTCAAGAAATGGAAGGAAGAAAAAAATCCAATAGCCAATATATCACCGCTATCGTGTTAAAGATACTTAAGAAAAATAATAGATTATTAATTTTCAAATATGCAGGTCCTGCTATATAATTAAAAAAACATACAGCAATAAGCAAACAAAAAACACATGAAAGGAGTTCTATTGATTTGAGTGACAAAAGGTTTTAGCACAATCAAAATTTGTAACTTTCATGGTACTTTTATACCAGTATCACGACGCTCAACTGGTTGCCTATTTCGTGGTGTTGTTGCCAAACTGGATGTCGACGTATCGCTATGCAAACTGCTAAATTTGAGCTTTTTGCAAACGACAAATCAATCAACCATAGCTGCACATATAGGAGGACAATTTAAATATAGGAGGTTCTGATAGAAAGATGCTACTTGTACCAAGAGCAACTATGCATAGAATAAGTTGCTATATGGCTAAATCCAGCTCATCTATAATGTTAGTTTCTACTGGTATTATACTAAATTTCTAACAATCCTAGGAAGCGGACTTAAACTATACAGTTTGATAACCATAAAAGGACTTTTCATATCCACCTTGTGGGTTTCACAAAGTATTTGATTTGAGTTTTGTATCAAACAAAAAATTGTAACAACGTGCTACCTCAACAAATTTTCAAGTGAACATGAAGGGGAGTTAGCATAAGTCTCGCCCTTAGGACAACTGATTATGGTTTGACCCCACATTCGACAAATTAGAATAAAATAAAATTATCATTCGTAATAACATTGTTATTACATACAAGGGTTCAATATAAACTAAGTGTGAAACCAAAAACTTGCTTTAATACTATTTTAAAATAAGTTTTTTTATGTCAAAAACAGGTTAACAATTTAACTCTGAGATAACATAAATAAACATAAAAGAGTTACTCAAACATAATGTACAGTGTGAAATAATAGAAACCCATTAATTGTATGAAAATATACAACCGTTTGGGTTTAAGATTGTTCAACCCTGTGTATAAATCATTTAGCTGAAATGAATAATCAAGAGTTACAACCTATCATCAATCCAATCCACAACCTGTCATTTCTCCGATTAAACCTACTCTTATTCTTCCGACTCCCATCCACTTCCATTGCCTCCCCTCTACTCGAACTCGTCTTCATCCCCCACCTATCCTCATGTTCCCTACTTTAAACGCCCTAACCTTTTCAACACCTCAATCTTTTCATATCCAAACCAATTTATGAAGAACTAGTTCATGAAAATAATGGTGACGTATGAAGATTTTTTTTAATCTACTACGAAAAAAATATGAAAATTCAAGTTGATAAAGTGTTTAATTAACACATTTTATATGCAGATTGTAGTTCCATTCTCTAATTTATCAGACTTATCCTTTACTTATTGCTTCGCATAGCATAAGAATACTAAAAAATTGTAACATTTTGGGTTTGCAGATCAGAAAGATAAATTGCCTCAAGGTATTGAAATCATGAGATTTCATACATCTGATTGATTCATCAGTACCACAATTACTTGCTGTGCTATTTTCACAGAGCAAGTGTTAATATATCTGCCTTAAGAAAAATTACGGAAAAGTAGAATGGGCAATTAAGCTATTATCGCAAAAAATCAAATTTCCCCCAAAATAAACCAAAGAACACCATAGGTTGCTATGACACAGTTCATAAACTAAACAATTAATGTCCCTGGCAGATAAGAAAAAATATGTCTCAAAATGTTGAAATTGATAAAGAATTCATACATCTAATTGATGCATCACTTCCGCCAATAAACTCTTCTACTACTTGGATTTATATAAGAAAGGGTGAACCGTAAAAGGACCTACAACAAAGGATGTCAATCAATATTTCATGCATACACATCACTTACTTAGATTCGAAGAGTCAAAGGCTAAAATACCATAAGGAACATTATACAGCCAATTCAATATGCTAAAATCTTGTCTTAGAAGGTAAAAGGCACATAAACCAATAGACAAACATTTTCCAGCCAATACAAACAAGCTTGGACACAAAATACAATTAACCTTATAAGATCTAAAAAAATGTGACTAAAAAGATATACTGAATTACAAAACAGGTTCTACCCATGAAAACAGACTGCAACTAAAAAGGCAGACAATAAAGTTTAAGAAGTAGGGTTAATTT
This sequence comes from Allium sativum, assembly GCA_030737875.1. Taxonomy (NCBI): domain Eukaryota; kingdom Viridiplantae; phylum Streptophyta; class Magnoliopsida; order Asparagales; family Amaryllidaceae; genus Allium; species Allium sativum. Next base: position 42,733,919 of record CM060915.1, on the reverse strand, counting down.
AGGACCTATGCTCGTTTCTAAGTCATAAATAATGCCTAGAAAATAATATTCACAGTTCCATATAAATCACGAATACAATAAATCAAATCAAATAGAAGACCGGAAACTGCCCAAAAAGTAGGAATCAGAAAAAAAAACCTACTTGTGGCAAATTGTCTTATCCTGATTGTACTTCCTGGCAAGTGCCATCGGAGAAAGCTCAATAAGTCTATCTCTTAACCTCAGCACCAAATGCAAAGTAGGCACTTTCAAGATGTTGTAATCAGCTAGTGTTCCCCCGTCTTCAAGCTGCTTTCCTGCAAAAATCAGCCTTTGTTGATCAGCTAGTGCTATGGACGTATGAAGAATTAATTCATGAAAATTAAAGAAAATACTCAACTCAATTTATGCACAACCCTCCCTTCCCTCTCCCACTTCCACCCCCTTCCCCCAAAAAAGTTATGTTTTATGGGTTTAAAATGTCATTAGTTAAAATACACAACTCAATTTCATATCTTCTCAGCATAATGATTTAGCAACAGTAGGTTTAAAGTTAATAACCAACTTAAGAAGCAATTTTTTTTGTCAATAGATTAGAAAAATAAAATATGAATAGAAGTCGCGTGGATGTTGAAGTCAAAAGGTTTAAGCGAAAGGAATTCAAGCTTAGAACAGTTCATAAAGATGAAGTAAACTAAATTATTACCTAAAATCGCAGAGGAAAAAACTAGGGTTTCACCCATATAGATCTGAGAAGTTGCGAACGAATGAAGTTGAGGAAGCTAGGGCATACAATTTGTGATGGGTACTATTTCCTTGTAAGAATTACTAGAATTTACGATGGCTGAAAGAGGAAGACGAGAAAGAATGGTGAGAAGTGAATTTGGGAGGCAAACGAAAAAGAAATGAAAAGAACCCGCGAATGTATGTGTTCAGTATAGGTCGTAGTGAGAGGTATAGCGTTTAACGGGAATTTAGTATTAATCTTCTTGGGAAATGTATAGCGTTCCGCGTTTTAAAGTTTTACAATCCAAACGGGCTTATTTGTACTCACAAGGGCAAACGCTATGCCCAGTGCTATAAATAGCCTATTTTCTTGTAGTGAATGCATCTAAAGTAATTACTTAAAGTTTCAACAAATAATTTACTTCATCTCAACAAACACGCAATAGGTAGAGAAGAAAGATTTAAAAATAGAACTAAGCGAAGTTAGTTTTAGTAGTTTGCAAGCTCGATTTATTAAAGCAGGAATAAGGGGATTCCTTACCTAGATTTGTCATAGGGTTTCATAAGAAGAGAATCCCATCTGGAGTGCTGATTTGAGCAATGGTCTTCAAGTTAGCTGGAGTTCCATAATACTCGACGTACATATAATCAAATATACGAATTTTTAATATATAAAGGTTTCAAAATGATCATTTTAACTTTGCAATAATATGTTATTCACCTACTTGAATGTGCTTATGAATCTTTTTGCTTTTAATAGTCACAGAGCAAAATATAAGTTAACTGCATGGAATTGGTCGTTTTACATGGTCTCGGGCCTTTGGTTTCAGTCAAAATAAGTTGAAATTGCATAATGATGTTAGACTGTAGTGGTTTAGTTCACCATGCAAAAAAGTGTGAAATCATTCTGTTGACACAAGTGCCATATTTCCTATACTACAGAATTTCTCCTATTACATAGGTAATTCATACCAAGTGTCATACTTCCTATGGAAATTATTGGTTTATTCATATGTATATGCTTATTTAATCCTAGTTTGTATGTTGTTTTCTAGGAAGGCTAGTTAGGTTCATGTTGCATTCATCTATCATTTCATGGTGTGGCTCCTATCATTTAAAATGTTAAATTATTGTTTTGGGAGAATTTAACTGTATTCGATCTTCTAATGAAAAGCTTGGTGGTACTGCAGTCCCTTTTAGCAAGCAACTATTTATGGAAATGGTGAACATTTCTGTTGTCTTAATCAATGGCATATCACTTCATTGTATACTTCATTGGGTAGCAATAGTTCAGTCCAATTACAAAACATTTGAGTTGCAGTAAGTATAAATGGTCTTTATGTATTGTTTTTTTCTTTCTTTTATATGACGAGACAAGCTAATGTTACAACCTATGGCCATGATCCTTGAAAGTTCTGACTACATTGTGATTCTGTGAATTACTGAATGTAGGTGGAAGGAGTGGTGATGCCTCCAGATGGGCCAGAGTGCTAGCCGGACAAAGATAGCAAAGAAGCAATGGCTAGTGCCTACGGCGGCTAGGCACGTGTAGCGCACACATTCAGGAATGCTTGTGAAAGTTAAAAGGGGTTAGTTTACTGATTTTCATTGAATTACTAAACTGCTTGATAAGATATTAACTTTGCAATAATATGTTATTCCTTCTTGCTGAATATAATTCATAATATCTACCTCTTTCAATCATAGTCTCAATGTTTTCTCCGTCGAGAAGTATAACATCAAAATTCTTGTTTTCTAATTTCTTCGCCAGTTCCTCACGTTCAGATCTGATAAGTTGAGTGCAAGTAAATTTCAAAGAGCTGAGAATTGGAGTCTTTGTTTTATACATGGGTTTTGTAGATGCTGTAACAAAAAAGATGTACAAATATGCATGAAAAATAGCCGTGAACCTTATAAGGGATGTGAGAAGCAGTTGGTCACAGTTCTTAGAACATATATGTGTATCATTATTGGGCCCCAAAAGTATAGCAAGAACAGATGTCAATATGTGCATATATATGCATATCGTGTATAATATTATCGATGCACACCAACATCCACTTTTTGATTCCATAATCAAGACAGTTAAGTATATTAATTTTTTCCCTTTGAGTGTAGATAATGATGTTCCAAGCTAGAATGTTTTTTGGTGGACTAGGTGTACATGACTAATACAATGAATTGCGTCTTGATGTTGATAACATGACCTACAAGGAACCCATCTTTATATAAGCCATTATTATTTTGTTTTGCCAAAATGTCTAACCTGGTTATCCCCAACTGTGATAATTAACAACAACTGCTTGAGCTAAGTGAAAAGATAGGGTATGTTAGCAGTGGACTTGGTGAAGAAGAGATTTTGCACTGTCTCCGGAAAACAAAACATGCACAACTATGTCCTTGGCCATCGCAAAAAGAATGTGATATACACTTAAATGTGTATATTATATCCGCTTATTTATCTTATTTTATATTTAAAATAATTGATACTGTGTATTTATAGTTGCGTTTTTAGATTATTTATGATCAATGGATTAATGCACTTAATTGTTGAAAAACTTGAAAAATTGGTGTATGAAGAGTGTTGATTTTGAGAGCTGGATTAAAGCTTGAAGAAATGTTGCTGTTCAACCACCTTCTGCTACATATTTTAATGATTCAATGCCTTTTCATAAGGATAGCTTGTCGCAGATGTTATGGAGTTCCTACTCATGCTCAAAACAATTGAATTTGATGTCATTTGATGCCCACAAGCTATGCCAAATGCAAATCCATTCACAGTAGCTCATTTGCAAGGCCTCTCATTCATGTTGCGTTCACACTAGTTTATGTGTTATTTTAGAAAAGGGATTTTGTCCCACATTGTGTAATGAGCTTCTTAATCTTGGCCAATGCAACTATAAATACATTGTATCTCATTCATGTAAAAACACACTTAGTTTTATTCTGTAATTATCTTCTTGGAATAAAAATCTTCTTCTCCCTTTCTCTCAGTTGTTATTTTATTTTATTTATGTTCACGTTATTTAGTTTATGTTTCTCTTCTTCTTTAGCTATGTCTAGCTAATCCCCTTTGATTAGGGGGTGATGACGCTAATAGATATGATTCAACATGAATCACATAGCCAATAGACGAGGACTTTATACATGTAGATCTGGATCTGAATCAAGGGTTAGATCTGAACCATCATATTCTGTGTCGTTTAAGAGCTATGCTCCTTCATATGGTATATTCGTGTTCGATCTAACAATTATCAGATTTAGATCTAATTTTAGGGTTTTAGAAATTAATTAGTGAATCTGTCCTGATAGCCTATGGTTGTTTAAGAGCTCAGCTCCTGCAGAGGCTATGCTTGTCGTTATTTACTTATTTGTTTCTAAGAACCTAATTATCGTTGATTCATGTTTGTGACAAAAACATGAATTAGATATATATTTATTTGTTGGCTATTGATGAGTATGAATTCGATCTATGTCATTATCCCCTAATTGCTTTCTCTTACTATATAAATCTCTCTTTTTATTTAATTGCTGTTATTTTCTGTGTTTTCAATCAATCAAAATCTTGGAATAACTTGATTGGATTTATTAATTAAAATATTTTTGGTCCCAGAGTTCGACACCCTCTACAACAATCCTTGTTATTTAAGAAAGCCGAACGATTAAACAATTGTTTACAGTTGTTAATTTGTTCGCAAACAAATTTTGGTGCCATTGCCGGGGATCAAAATTATTTTTATTTTTAAATCCTTCGGGTTATAATTTTTTTTCTTTAGTTTTTCTTCATATAAAAAAAACAATACAAAAAAAAATTATTCCTATCATTTTCTTATTTTTCCATTATAAAAAAAACACAATTTTTTTTCTTTTTGCTAGTTTTATTTCAGTTTCCTTCATTTATAAAAAAAATCTCTTAATTAGCTTTGATTTGGTATTGCTAATATTCTAATTAAGAGAGGAAAAAAAATTGCAATTTTCGGTTTGATTTGTTTCCCATTACATTGCCTTTTCAATTCATATCCCATTACAATCTCTTTCCTCTTTTCAACAATTCTAATAAAAAAAAATAATTCCTTTTTTTTCCATCTTGCAAATAAATAATTTCTTTCCCTTCTTACATCTATTTTCCACCTTTTTTGCGAATTAAGAAAAAAAAATTATTGCTTTCCTTTTCTTCATTTCTTTCCACTTTTGTGTTTCTTCAGCCATAATCATTTGCCAAATTTTCCCATTTCTTTCTAGTATTTTTATTTCTTTCCTTCTTTCCTTATTTCCATATAATTTCTTTCACTTTTGTTTCATTTATTTCTTTCCTATCTCTGCATTCTTTTCAAAATTCCCTGTATAATTACTTTCCTTTTCCTAAAATATAAAAAAGAAAAATAAATAAATATCCTTCTACATCTTCTTTTATTTCTTCCTTCTATATATTCAGACTTCTCTCATCTCACAGCAAAACCACATCATCATAAATCATATACCATACACCCCAATCCCCTTTCCAAATCTACGTTAATCTCTTCACCAACATCATCGCAAACTTTCTCCGACCATCACATACACGACCATCTCAACTGCTTGTCACCAAATCCAATTCATAAAGTCCTCACCTTCACCACGTCAAATACAACCATCAACCATCTTCCTCAAAACATCCACCTCGTTCACCCGGATCTGAAACTCAGACCCATACCCTCCCACCTTATCAAAACCACACCGCAACCATAGCTCTCACCCAAATTCCTCACCAAACGGAAACCTATCAGCACTACTTCGTTCAAGTCACAAATCCAAACACAAGTTCATATCCCCGAATCCCAAATCAACAAGATCGAATTTGCACACATCCATAACCCAATTCATAAATTTAGCAATTCGGTTGAATTCGCAAATTTTTGTTTTTGGGATTTTCTAAGGAAAAAAAGGAGTGTGAATTGGTTCCGTTTCTTTTGATTCTTTTGCTTTGGGGAAGTATTATTAGTAGAAGAAAGTCTCAGTTGCTTTCTAATCAGTTTGGGGCACTGCTTATTTATGTGCATTCTATGTGTTGATTGTGCTAAAGCAAACAAGGAGAGAAATAATTTTGTTTGTGCTTTGCTTTGTGAGTTGTGATTCTTTAATTGTGTTCCTTTTTTGTCTATTCTTCTTCTTTTGGCTTCGTGATCTGGTGTACGGTTTTGTTTAACTGAGTTTTGTTTTATTTTGTTTGTTATTATTTTTTTCCCTTTGTTTTCTTTAGTTGCAAATTTATTTCTCTTGGTTTCTCTTTAAAAAAAACAATTTGTTTTTCTTTGTGTTATCATTAAAAAAAATCATCTTTCCTTTTTTTCAATTAGGCTTAGTTTAGATTATTTTTTTATTTGTTTTCATTGTTTTTCCTCACTCATTTTCTTTTTAATTTCATTTTTTCTTCATAAAAAACTCAAAAATCATTAAAAAAAAGGAATTTCAAATCAAAGGCCAACGAGAAGTGAAGAGTTCAGCCAAGCGATTGCCAAACAGATTTGGTTGGAGCGGTTGCACACCAAGCGGGGTGTGAACGCGCTAGCACGACTCAATTGCATTGGACGGACTGCCGATCATTGTAAAATTTTCAAAACCCTACAGGTGATCTGCTGCAAAGAAAAATATATAGAAATTGCATGTAAAAATTTCCTGCAGGTGCCGCAGCTTGCTTGTAAAATTTTTATTTCTGTAATTGATTATTTAGTGTTTGTTCTATGACTGAATATTTTGCCTGTTGATGTGTGGTTTAAAATTTTAAAACGATGAAATCGAATTGAGGATTCCCCAAAGCTCATAGGACAAAATATTTGTTAAATTGACAATTAGGATTGATACTCTCTGAGGTGTCTAAGGAACGGTAGAGTCTTGAACTCAAACAGGTTCTTAAACCTTCAGTCGTGTTTCTACGGTGATTCGTGGCACACTGATAATCCCTGTCCGAACCTGCCCCAGACTTGTATTTATATAATCCGAAGTTGTTAATTTTTAACGTACTTTTTTTAGGTGCTTCTTTAGAGCCACAACTTTGCAACTGATTTTTCAACGAAAAACTCTCTACTTCTAGTACGTGCGCGCTTGCTCCATGTACAACCAAAATTGCAATTCTTTTCAAACTTTAAATGATTTTGGTTTCAATTCAAATCAGACTGAGTTTCAAGCTGAAATTTTTCGAATAATTTCCACCAATCTCATCAAATGGTTGTACCTCAATATGAAAACTGTCATTCTATGATTAATGAGAATTTATCTGAGGTGAGACGACTGTTAGTCCAAATGGCTAAGCAAAGTGCTGAAAATCAAAACAATTGCAACACGGGTTTTAATGAAATTTTTGAAAACCAAAACGATTTTCATAATACGAGTGAATGTCAAATGTTGGTTATCGAATATGAAAAATGTGTTGCGAACAAGCTAAATTTTTGGCGATGTTGGTTTTGGAAAATAAATAATGGACGACTTCTAAGAGATGAGGTAGATGAATTTTTAAGGTCAACCACTGAGGAACACATAGAAATAACGAATCTAAAAAACAACATTTTGAAGTCTGGTGTGTTTACCAATTTGATAAAAGAGAGCCTGAGTGAATCTGTTCAATTAATGCATGACATTTGGAGTTGTCGCGAGGACATCAAGGAATGGGGAAAAACAAGATTCTGAAATTAAATATATCGAAAACATGCATAACATTGAACAACTAGCTCAATACACTATTGAACTTTGGCAAAATCTAGAGAAGTTATTACTTGAGGGAATTGATGATGTTGATGAGTTTGAGGATTTAATGAAACTTGGCTTGACTTACGGCGAAGAACTTGCTCAAAGAATAACAGATAGCAAACAAAGTTGCACTAGGATAGTTTATCACATTTCTCTTCTTCAAACTGAAGTTATGAACTTGTACAACAACTACAAATCCCAATCCAGTGACAAACAACTTTCTGCCAATGTTTATTTTGAAACAAATAGTCAGCCATTAACTTCGTCACAACAATTCATAACGATTATTGATGATTCTGACGATATGACTGTTGATGAAAATGAAAATTTTGAAAAATCTCTAGTGCAAAACTCTGGTCTCTACAAAACTGAAATTCAAACTCAAACTGATGCTTCTGCTGAAAATTCAACTCTTACTGAAATCGAAAATTTTCAACTAACAACTTTTGAAATTGATGAAAATCTTAATGAAGTTATTGAAATCTCTGTAATTGATTTGAATTTAAATTCTCTTGAAAACAAAGAATCTTCAATTTGATCTTCCTCTCTCAGATTCTGAAAATTTAACAACTTTAGATTGTCAACTTAAACAAAATGACGATGTTGGTAACAACTGTTTGAGTGAGGACGCCTTTGATGAGTGAAAACTTCTTGAACTGATCGGCGATAAAGTTGTTGGGTCTGAAATTGAAAATGAAACATTTGAAAATTTTGAAATTCTTGAGGTTGAAAACAATGAAACTGCTGAATTTGATCTTAAGCACAATAACGATTTTTCTGAAACTGTTGAAACTCCTTGCAACTTGATAGTTTCAACTGAACCTCACTGTGATCACTTGTTTTTCAATGATAAATTTCGACAGTACATGAACTCTTTCTGGAATAACACTGTTTTTGAGAAAACACGATTTCGAAATTTACTGAAAATTCATTTGTTTGGTTTTAACTTTAGGTTTAAGAATGAACCTTTAGTCAACAAAATTTCAAATATCAAAGCAAAACTGAACAATATTTCTCAAAACAAGTGTGGGGGTGAGAACGATGCACACGTCTCTCAATTTACACATCATCTGAACAAGTCAAACTTTGTTTTTGAAATTTTTCTGAACCTCGGCTCACTAACTTCTCTTTAGTTGCTATAGAAATTCAATTCGATTTTCGAATCAATTGTAAGCTCAAAATTTTAAAATTAGCAACTCAAACTTTTGAAAAAACAAAATTTGTTTTTCCAAATCTGAAATGCAATATAAAATCCTTTATGATTTGGTTTTCTATGCTTAACCCGTGTCTCATAATCTTAACGAGGCTGATCCATTGGTCCATCGTGGACCGCTTCATCTATTCGATGACTGCATATTTTCTTCACGCACATTTGGTAAGTCGCACTAACCCTCTTTTGTACATATGTAAATATTTATCTTCCGTTCATTCATTGTGTCATGCATCGATTGTGGGGACACAATCGAAATCAAGTGTGGGGGAGTCTCATTTTCATTCTGTTTTGCATAGTTTAAGTTTGCATTTTTTTCCTTCCTCTTTTTGCATTTTTTTCCTTTTCTAAAAATAAAAATGAAAATTGCACTTCTATTTACTTTTAAATAAGACATGATGGAGTTATTAGCAAATAATTTTGGTCGTTCAATTAAATTGTTTGGAAATTTACTTCTCTTAGCGGATAACGAAAGAAAAGTTTGAATTATGAGCAAATTTGGTGTAACTGGTATATTGGGAGATTCGTGGGTGATGAGTATGAAATGTTTTCTGAATTGTAATCTGATTAAATGAATGGTTGATTTAGACTACTTGCGATAACATTTTAGATCGTTTAAGTGAAATTGTGCTAAGATATTCTCGCTTAACTCTCTCACTTATGAAAAAAAAGAAAAAAAAAAGAATGAATACATATAACAATAATCCAAGGGTATCCAACATTGGTAGTACATCTCGCGTTGGTGTGCAAGCCCGCCAAGCTCTTTCCGACACCTTGTTGACAATGTCAATGTCGGTATATCTTGATCTCATTTTATGAGCTGGACACCTAAGGATTACCGACATCTTGTTGACAAAGTCAGTGTCGGACAATCCGCCAAGCTCTATCCCAAACTCTCACGAGTGGTATACCTTGGTTTTTTAGGTTAGGTGTTTGTAAATACTAATAATGTAAATATTTTGTAATAAAGAGAGAGTAAGCACTTGAAATCCAAGCACACTCTTCACTTATTCGACCTAACTTGTTAACAAAAAGGAAGTTGAGATGTCGTTTTACAATTGTTGATATTGATTATAGAATTAATTTCATATTTACACTATGTTTCTACCAAAACAATTGGCCAAGATGGAGGAGTTTGTGACAATAACATGACTTTTGTTTGAAGTTTTGATTAGTAATGGACTCAAATTTCATAGTGACAACTGAAATTTGTGTTAACTCCTTCATGTAAAATTTAAAAGTAAATTGTTCATTTGTAAATATTCCTTTAAAAGCTTGCATTCATCTTGTAAATATTTTTTAATCTTACATTTTGTAAATATTTTTTGCGTTCAACTTTTGGATTTTGTGTGTAGTATCCACTGAAAACCCTCACGAGACAACACTCGTCCTACAGGGGACACCCATAGGTTAAAAGGCTTGTTGCATATGCTCAATGCAATTGTGCTCCCTACGAAAACAGTTTTATCTTCTTCTTTTTTACTTTATTCGAGGATGAATAAAAAGATAATTGTGGGGGTATTTGATATACACGTAAATGTGTATATTTTATCTGCTTATTTATCTTATTTTATATTTAAAATAATTGATACTGTGTATTTATAGTTGCGTTTTTAGATTATTTATGATCAATGGATTAATGCACTTAATTGTTGAAAAGCTTGAAGAATTGGTGTATGAAGAGTGTTTATTTTGAGATCTAGATTAAAGCTTGAAGAAATGTTGCTGTTCAACCACCTTTTGCTACATATTTTAATGATTCAATGCCTTTTCATAAGGATATCTTGTCGCAGATGTTATGGAGTTCCTACTCATGCTCAAAACAATTGAATTTGATGTCATTTGATGCCCGCAAGCTATGCCAATTGCAAATCCATTCACATTAGCTCATTTGCAAGGCCTCTCATTCATGTTGCGTTCACACTAGTTTATGTGTTATTTTAGAAAAGGGAATTTGTCCCACATTGTGTAATGAGCCTCTTAGTCTTGGCCAATGCAACTATAAATACATTGTATCTCATTCATGTAAAAACATACTTAGTTTTATTTTGTAATTCTCTTCTTGGAATAAAAATCTTCTTCTCCCTTTCTCTTAGTTGTTATTTTATTTTATTTATGTTCACGTTATTTAGTTTATGTTTCTCTTCTTCTTTAGCAATGTCTAGCTAATCCCCTTTGATTACGGGGTGATGACGCTAATAGATATGATGCAGCATGAATCACATAGCCAATAGACGAGGACTTTATACATGTAGATCTGGATCTGAAACAAGGGTTAGATCTGAACCTTCATATTCTGTGTCGTTTAAGAGCTATGCTCCTTCATAGGGTATATTCGTGTTCGATCTAACAATTATCAAATTTAGATCTAATTTTAGGGTTTTAGAAATTAATTACTGAATCTGTCCTGATAGCCTATGGTTGTTTAAGAGCTCAGCTCCTGCATAGGCTATGCTTGTCGTTATTTGCTTATTTGTTTCTAAGAAATTAATTATCGTTGATTCATGTTTGTGACAGAAACATGAATTAGATCTATATTTATTTGTTGGCTATTGATGAGTATGAATCCGATATATGTCATTATCCCCTAGTTGCTTTCTCTTACTATATAAATATCACTTCTGGAATAACTTGATTGGATTTATTAATTAAAATATTTTTGGTCCTAGAGTTCGACACCCTCTACAACAATCCTTGTTGTTTAGGAATGCCGAACGATTAAACAATTGTTTTCAGTTGTTAATTTGTTCGCAAACAGAATGCAAATGCGTTATATGTCAAGTGGGCTTTTTTTTACACAAATAGTTCAGAGTTTCCTATAACGTTATAAACATACGCCTAAATATGTGGTTTCATGGTGCAGGAGGAATATGAAGGAAATGATGAGGCGGGGAAGCTAGAATGTGGTCGTAGCTAGCACAGTCACTGTATCAAGCAATGGCTTCTGCGTAAAAACGCTTTGCCCGATTTGTAAGACTGCAATAGCAAAAAGGTAGTGTTTCATTGTTTGTGGTCTAAGAATATTTACGTTGACATTGCTTCTTGTATGATGTAAATAGTTCTCAAGATATTGTGATAAGTGTTGGTCATTGTTGTTGACGTGATTCATGTATAATATTTTGGATGGTTTGAATGTGATGATGAATGTTTTGGATGAGTTTATTCTACTACAAAACTGATGCTATAGAATTTTTAGTTAAAGCATTGTATTTGCTTTCTTCTAATGTATCATTTTCCTTCTTTTACTATTGCATTTGTTTTTTTAATGTTGTGTTTCAAGATAATGGTGTTGCATTAAATAAAATATTATTAATTCCACATGGCATGTGGGCGTCACAGCTGACGTGGCGTATGACATGTGGGAAGCTGATGTGGAGAGCCGACGTGGCGTGTGACATGTGGATAACTTACGTGGCCCCACTATAGTGACCTCGCAGCCAGACTCTAACTTATGCTTAAGGAAACGATGTGTTTTGTTGCATTACGTGTAAATAATGTTGCATTACGGCTAAAATGCAACACTTTCTTTCCGTGGTAGTAGATGAACAAAAGCGTTGCCTTAGAGGGTTAATGCAATGGTCGCGGATGCCACTCCCCTCTGTTGTTGCCTATTTGAAAAGATGGCCTACGATAATGCTTTTTTGATCTACGACCACCGAAAACTAGTGTCGAATATGCCCACTTTTGTAGCAGTGTTTGTACTTAAGGTAATCGTTGTTACCTTGGATACCCACCAATATCCGAAGAAATAAATTTCTCTGCATCCTATATCTTCTACGAAACATTTCAGGCCCGTAAGTGCAGTTGTCATTGAAGTAATCTTGCATCAGATACTTATGGTATTTAGCTTGATTTCTGTGTATAAACTTCCTTCCAGGAACCGATCCCCTTCGAGTTGTGGATGATGAACCGTAGGCTTCATTGTATAAGTCTTGTATTTCTTCTGTTTCCTCTTGAAGGATTTCTCGTTCCTCTGAATCGCTATCAAAAGCCATCATGCATTTCATAAAATAGGAATCCATTTTTGTTTGTGAATATTTTTGGGTATGAGGTATGGTTTGAAATGTTGATGTTGTATATAAGGTATGAGGTCTTGGTTATCATGTAGCTTTATTGTTTTATGTATTCCTTTATCAAATTGTATGCATCTTTATTGGTTGGAGTGTGCTGTTGTAACGACCCATGTTTTGGCCATCAAATATTTAATTTAATTTATTTAATTTAAATATTTTATTTGGAATATCGATGGAATTTAATATTTAATTCGTTATTAAAACGAAGTTGGACGTTAAAATTTATATATAATACAAATTCGGGCTTGAAAATGGCGTGCAGTTCGTAATTTCGAATTTTGAACTTCAACTGAGAATACAGAGTCCGATATAAGTCGGGGTTCTGTGAAACAAGAAACGCTGGAAGCGTGTTGACGATAATTTTCATATGAAAGAGAAAAATCCAGATTTCGTGTTATAGATTTTAAGTTATGGCCAAATCAAAATTTGGAAAAAACGCTGTGGAAATCGTTATTAAAATAACGACCTTTAAAATAGCCGTTTTTGCAAACGGACTCAGTTTTCGACGAAATCAGTTTCATTTGGACCATAACGTTAAATTATTGTACGGTGGTGAGTGGCGTGGAAAACCGATGTCGTATGTGGCCACGGTAGCCATAAACGCTCGTTCATTTTCTATAACGCGAATTAAATTAATAAAGGGTTATTTGAGGGTAATTTGAGCAGACGATCAAATTAGACCGCGAAACCAGTTCCGTTGAGTTCGTATCGTCGATTAGAGTCAGGATAGGTATATAGTTTGTTATTTTTGAAGACCGGTTAATTGGGCGTTAAAAATGGCATTGCGGTACGCGTAAAAATAGCCTACCGGGGAAACAGTCTCAGAATACGACGAGACTGGTGCCGTTGGGTTCGTATTGAAAAATTATTGTAGGATTTCAAAGTTTCAAATTTATTTGATTTATCTAGTGACCGTGAAAAATTAAAATGCGTGTTTATTTCTAGTTTTATAAAGGAAATTCTTTCAAACGATGTCGGAATTCGACGAAACTTGTCCCATTGAGACCGGAATACCTTTTTACATTGAGATTGGTTTTTTTATCAGTAGACGGAAGTCGTCTGTGGTGGTTTTGGTGTGTTACTTCACGATGAAGTATCGTTTAATAATAAAATAATTAAAATATTGAAATAATATAATAAAAATAAAAATAAAAATCCTATACAATCTAAGCAAATTCTTTTCAAGATCTCGAAACAGGAAATCTGAAGCAAATCTTCTAAATTATTATTTCTTTCTTTTTCCTATGCCATCACAGCTAAGCACCATAAAATATTGTATGAAATCAAACAAATCTTCACCGTATCCTTCCAAAGTCGAATACATAATCTCCAGCTAACCGCAAACGTCAGATTTGAAAACACTTATCGCTGCAAATCTTTGATCAAATGTCTACAAACCTTATTTCGGAAAAAGAAGTCTGTCCTTTACACAACATATCACTGTACACCGGTAAGCAACCCTTTACTGAAATATATCTCAGCACATGGGAACAAGTCCGAAACATATCTTAGCCTATCACTTTGCATGCATCACTTTCAACTATAGCCATCTTAGCACGTGTCTTTTTCTATGTTTGTCGGTTCAATTAAAATATTAAATAATATAATTATAACACTATATATACAGGAAGGCACTACCTCCATTACCCAACATCTCGTTCTTGCTCTCTGAAGGAAAAAGAAAAAAATAAAATACTGTCTTCCTTCTCACTTCGTCCTTTCTGAACCAAAACATAGCACTTCCTCTCCTCCATTTCGAAACCACTGTATCTTTAAACTTCACCAAACAAAACATTTCTCTGGTATGACTCGTTATGGGGTTCCATGCGAATGAGTATTGAGCTGGAAAGGAAGAAGGTGGTGTTAGCAGTTGCGTACGTTGTTGGTGCAAGGAGGGGGTTGTGATGGGCGAGCAGGAGCATGAAGGAGCGGTGGTCGAAGTCGTGGTTCAGTAGGGGGTTTGAGTGGTTTACTGGCATTAGTTTGGGTAGCCGGAGTTGCACTGTTTTGATGGGGACGGGAGCAGGGATGACGATGGATCTCAGGGGGTTGGCGCGAGTTGAGGTGGAAGAGGGTCCACTGTTGAGAGGAGAGGAAGTTGGGGAAAGCGGTGGTGTCAGTTGGTGGTAAATTCGTGATGTATGAGAAGACGTGGGCGGTTATGGGATGGAAAGAAACAGGAAGGTTCTGTTTGAATTGGTAGGAGAAGAAGGCATGAAGGGGTAGGCGGGCTACGATTTGGATTATGGCCTTGAGCCGGAAAAAGAAAAGGAAAAAAGAAAAGAAAAGAGTTATACGCAAGCTGCATGACTGGTGATAAAGCGGTGCTTTTGTAATGACCGGGAATAAGGCCATCACGAGCAAAGGAACAAAGGCTTTCGGTTTGCAAATTTTAAAAGGGTAATTAGCTTCAACTAATTAAATAAATTTAATTAAATTCATGGGTTAACAATCTTGTTGAATTGTTCAATCTTATAACATGGATAATACGTTCGCTCGGGAGCAAAAATTTTGCAAAACAAAAGGAGATGGAATCGAAGAGAAAAATGCTGCGTTGTTGAGCTGGTTCGAAAGATTTTGGAGATAATCAGAATTCTATCTGACTTTTAAACGCCAGTTTAAATTCAGATAAAACGACCTGAGCCGGCAACCGGGAATAAAATGGTGAGTTAATTCTCACACTTCTGAAATACTCTGATGTGTTAAATCCATATCATTAATATTTATCATCAATTGGCTGAATGGATGTTATGGTTGCTATGGTTGATTTTTATTGGTTGCTTGTTTGTTTATGGTTACAAATTGACTGTTCAAATACACGACATTTCCTGTATTAGTATTGACGATGTTATAAACGGTTGTGCAGGGAAGAACAGATTGGAGGAATCCAACCGGATTCCTCAAATAAATCGTATATTATTGTTTGTTACCCCAATTAATGTTATTCTATCATATTAGAAATCTATGATGGTATGGGTATTGATTGTTGAACCCAATTGTCGTGTTTAATCAATATGCAGTATTGGTTAAGAAAGTTGAAGCGGATAGTTTGAAATCCGTCATTTGAGATATTAATTCGCCGTCAGGCGAATTAATGTGTATTAAGTTATAAAAGTTATTCTTATAACTAGATCAAAGTTTTAATTTTATTTTAGTTATTTAAACATAAAATTCGAGTAAATGGATATTTCTAACTTTGTTTATAAAGAAAAGTTTAAAGGGTTTTTATAGCTACAGCTTATGTTTCAATACATAAGAAAGACTGAGATTAACATGAGGGTTGATCATTTAGAATGATTGTTTCCAAAAGGAAACAGTTAAGTGAGAATTATTATTTTAATCTGATGGGTGATTTCAAAGTTAAATAGATTTTTAGTTCGACTTTATTAAAGAAATTATTAAATAATGGTTATTTATAAAATTTATTAACTAACAAGTTAGTTAATGGTGAAGTGATATACTTTTGCTCGGCAAATGATTAAGTTAATTGTTATTTTAATAATTTAAGTGATTACTTCTTAAATATAACTCATTTAAGATAGTAATCAAATATGCAACGAGAGTTAGTAAATTAGGGAGAAACTTATGAAAAGGATTTTATAATCACAAATGGATTGTAAAAGAAATGTGAGTTTAAAATAAAGATTTATTTCAAGATTGAAATAAATAAAAAGATTTGCAAACATGTAAATAGAAATACTTAACGATTTAAGTAGAGAAGTGTATAAAAGGGTTTTGGTTATAAAGTGTGACCATTTGTTTTAACGATGTAAAAAGGGGGTTTGGATGAGGTATTAGTGAACAAAATCCAAGTATACGGTTAAGTGGATTTGAAGTTTAAACTAAGGCGAGGACTTAGATAATCATTTTACTTAAAGAACCGAATTAAGTAAATGGTGCAATTGAAATGAAATTCGAAAAGGGTAAAAGGGATAATTAAGGTTTTGAATAAAAGAAATTTGAGAAAGGAATTTATGGTATGAATCCAAAGTTGGATTATATAATGGAAATCTTTTGAAAGGATATTAGTTAATGGATTAAGTGTAATATAGTCCAAGTTATGAATCAAATACCATACAAGGGTTTGAAGCATATGGTTAAGATTTGGGGCAAATAATTTACTCAATTATATTAAGTAAAATGGCGATGTTTGATCGAGATGGTTCAGAAGAAAGATATGGATTTTTAATCATGATTTAAATAAGAAGTAAGATCTGATCGATGGTGTAAGGACGTGTGTTTTATGTTACAAACTGGTATTTATTCTGAGATAAGGACGTTGTCGATCAAGCTCTGAGAGGTAAATAGAATACCCCAACTTGAACGGCTTCGTTATTATCGAGGAATGGTATTGGTTTGAACGAGTGGAAGGTGTTGAAATTGGTTTTACTCTATACGAGGAATATCAAACTCTACTGCAAGGTTTTGGGGAAATAAATAATATGGCAATATTAGTTCAAAAGAAATAAGAATATTGATTTCAAATTATATTGAATATTTGTTTACTCAATTAGAGTTGATCGAATACAGTATTTGGGGTAGGGTAAATCAAACATAGTCTTTCAGGAAGAGTTACCATTGCGTACGACTGCTAGCGTAATTCGCAGGGCTGCAGATAGCCTACAGTGGTCGGATGTTTTCCTGAGGGAATCAGGCGTAACCGTTGTGATCGCTGCGATCTAGAGTCAAGCGAATAGGGTTAAGTCGAATATTAGAGTTGATTAACGATTTTGTTAAATATATTATAAAAGGCCAGGTATTGCCAAGTACTGAATTAGCAACTCAGTTTATTCACACTATTGTTATTTGATAGTTAAAACACCGACTATCAAAACTTGACCAATACGATTGTTGGTATGGAAAGACCGGGATCGAATTTATATTCGAAAACCATTCCGACCAACAAATACGTGAAGAGATCAGAAGATGATCGAGATGGAGCATTGAAGACCGTGGATCTTCATAAATGGAAGGACCGCTAATAATCTCTGGTCTGCATCCAGAGATGTACTGTGGTTCTGTCGTGGTTGGAATCCACGGGTTGCAAGGACTTCTCGCTATTAATCCATGGGGTGATTCCTATATGAGATGCAGTAGGAGAGTACCTTCGGTTCATCCTGTTCCTGGATGACTTGTATGGACGAGTGTCTGAAAGAGTATTTCCAAAGGGATCACGTACGTTGATTTCTTCAAACGTATTTCTGTTGATGGTGAGGAAGGCCATACACCTTCTCTTAGCTAACCGCAGAGTATTTTTGTGGACGCCAATTAGTGATGTCCGACGGATTTGACGTTGTGGCATTCAAAGTGAATGGTGGCCAGATGTTCGAAAGGAATCCAAGCCTTAAGCCTCATCAACCGGGAAAAGACAAAAATCGGGCAGGCAGCATGGCTATGTGGGTCGCTCCCATTAGGGTGTATGACCACCTATCTAGAGAAATTCCATTTGCTTCTTTAATCTATATTCAATGCTGTCCCTTTTCGGGCAGACGGTTGCAGATCCCAACCGCCGGTGATATACATTCGATACACTCAAGCGAAATGAGTGGTCGGTCATGTGAGGGCCGGGTTGCAAGACGTTCTTGTTGAACCCAGTGTATTCGCCTCTAGAGATACACAGTCGGAAGGTGGTCCCATACCTTGTCAGGTTGGAATCCCATATCCAATAAGCGCCCGCGGTTTTGATTGTATACTATATATAGGGAGCGTGAGATGCAAGCGTTACTCTAGATTGATATTTATTTGTATTTAGATATTATCATAATATCAGATCAAGTTATGATTTCAAAAATGGTTTGGGTTATAGTAAGGTAAAAACCGTCCGTGTTTATGTGTGGGCTGGTCTTACTATTATCCTTTGATTGCATAAAGGATTTTTCCAAAGTTAAACAAGTGTGTGTGGTGTGGATTTATCACTGATAGTATTCCAGACTGACCCGGTGTATTTTGTTTTAAATGAAATGTGCTCGGGTCAGACCGAGTATGTTCCAGGTTAGGTTTCGCTTGGAGTTTCAGGAGCTAGAAGCAGGCGGCTTCACCGTTAGCTATATACAGATATTTTTCCGCTGTGACTGATATATGTGTACTCTGATGATTGGTATGTATATACAGTTCTTTGTATAAAGAGATTTAATATTATATTTTATTCGTTCCGCTGTGAGATTCTGATGTGTTCTTCTTCTTTCTTCTATTCTAATATTCTTTCTTTCTATTCTCACCCTCTAACTTCTTTCTCATGACAATCTGGGGGTTCGATACTTGGGTTTTTGGCAAGTAATATGGGCTTATGTATTGTTGTCGAAAATTTGAGCGTCGAGTTTTTCCCCGGGTCGTTACAGCTGTTGTCAGTAACAATGTAGCTTTATGGGTTTTAGTGTCCCTTTGTCGATAGGTGTGTAAATGCAATGCTCCTTTATTGGTACTAGTGCTCTTTTATTGGTACTAGTGCTCCTTTATTAGTATGAGTGCTTCTTTATTGGTACGAGTGTTCCATTATTGGTACGAGTGCTCCTTTAATGGTACGAGTGCTCCTTTATTGTACGAGTGCTCCTTTATTGATACGAGTGCTCCTTTATTGGTACGACTGCTCCTTTATTGGTACCTGCGTTGGTCTAGTGTGTAATTTTTAACTTAATAGGGTCGTTACGTTATATACCTAAGGAGTAAAAATAACAAGGTCGTCCCCTAATATAGCCAAGGAGTTAAACAAGTAGGGTCATCCCCAATTTTTAAATCGAAAAGGGTCGTCCACTATCGTTATTAGAAAAGGAGTCGGAAATGAAGGATCGTCCCCTATTTTTGGTCGAAAAGGAGTCGAACGGTTAGGGTCACCCAGTTTCTTCAAATCAATATATTTTTTTACTCGAAAGGAAAAATTGAAAGGAAGAAATAAATTATTCGACATATGAAAGTTTAATTTGTAAATTATATATAAACGAGCTTGTAACGTCGCGGTAGTTCGTTGTTATATGTTTTGAACTTCAATCATATATACAGGGTCCAAAATACATCGGAATTCTTCGAAACTAAAACCATCATGATCTAATTGATTATGAAATACCAATGAAAAAGAAATACTGAATTTTCGTATTGTAGATTACGAGTTATGGAAAACCAAAAATCTCAAAAGGTGACTATGTGGAGCCGATGGAGTCATTTGGCTCATTTACGCCCCAAAGGGCGGGGAAACGCAATCAGGCATTTTAATCCACATTGGTGGACCGGCCCTGTGGTTCCTAAGGCTTGACAGAGTACTTGCCTGAGGCTCGGGCTAGAGAGTCTCGAATTCGGTAGAGGACGATTCCTTGCCTCGGTTCACAGATGGAAACCCAACTTCCAATACGTGACTTTGTGGTTTTGATCGTAGAGCCTAGTATTGGCGACATGATATACGGTACCCATGCCGTCTATGATTGATACTTATGATTGAAATTGTTTTGACACTATACACTTATAGTAATAAAAGATGAAATTTAGCGTATCAAGCATTCTTTGGCTATTATAAGGTAAAACCCTATCCTCCAGCTTGTGTTGCATTGTGTGATGGGACCTGGGTCTTATAATAGCTTCATTGTTCTTTATTTTAGTATTGCGCTGTTGTTTTATGCACTGGTATTCTTGGGAGGAAACCCGTTCCATGTTATATGGCGTGGTCCCTTGATTTACCTAACTTTAAAATAAAGATTAATAACTGTTTTAGTTCTCACACCAGTCACATGACTGACCTGGAGTTTATTGTTTTAACCTAAACTCTGGGTGCCCCTATTTTCCACACGGGCAACTAGTAGTTTTGGTTTTGCAGATTTATATTCATAGGATCCTGGTTTACAGCTGGAACGATACTCGGAAAGCCCTGTATCCGTGTATTTCTTTCAATTGTGTTTTGTATTATTTTTCTGCTGCTATGTATTTAAATGTAATTTAAATCTCTGATATTTTCTGTGTAATATTTATTCATACTTTGTATATTCTTGTATTCTGATGGAATTGTTGTAATATACAATGAAATATTCTTCTGTTTGTGTTCTGATTCATCTTGTCCTCGGTACAATCCGCGATTTCCCATAAGGGGGATTTCGGGTCGTTACAAAAAATCTCAAAAGGTCGCTATAAAATCGCTTATAAATTTATAACTAAGTTATCAAATAATTTATAACTGAGTTATGAAATACTCGTCGATTAAGGATAATCATCATGATTAAGTTAGATTTGGAAAACGGGTTTACATTATATTTAAAATATGGATGAATGAGAATGAAGTTTATTAATAAACACAGTTTAAAGGTTTATATTTAAATATAATTAAAACGAGCTTGCCGCAACATGGTAATTCATAATTTGACATTTCAAACTTCAGTTACGTAAATATTACCTAATTTAAGTCGGAATTCTTTGAAACAAGAATCATCGGGACCATTTGAATTGTAGTTTTTAATGGAAGAGAAAAATATGGATTTCATCTTATGTATTTTGAGTTATGTCGAAATCAAATTTCCAGAAAAATATGAACTCTATCTGTAGCCACTCAGGGACCAATGTGATCAGAGTTCACCTCTAGACTATAATAAGGCAACATGTACCGCCGAGGAGCTACACGATGCCAATAAGTATCAAAATCTTTTCAAAGGTAATAAAAAATTATATGTATCAACCCATCCTGCCTGTCTCGTACCCTGTATGTATTGTCTCCTTATTGAACGATGCCACCCCTAACATATCATCCGGAGGAAGCGGATCTCCGGGTACATGCAACTGACCTGGCTCCGGATAATAACATCGATCTCCCAAGTATCAAATAGGAAGGTGGGCTGGTGGGAGAAAGATGACACGACGCAAAGATAAACAAAATGCAATGACTAATGGGTATGCATCAGGTAATGGGCCATCCGCTATTAGTAACATCCAATAAGAAGTCCACGGTGCCCATAATATGTTGGCCCTCGACCTCAAATCTATCTGAGAACGAGCCTGCATCAAGTCGTTCTCACACCAGCAGGAACACGCTGGACTACGTGACTAGTCTCCCATCTACGCATGCGTAGGAAAAAGAACTCGGCGATATGACTGGCGGTCGCCTCTATGCATGGATGCAGGTTGGTCGTGTACTCGTAGCACCAACACGGCAACATGTACTAAAATCCAGACATCTTCTGAAACTCCCCATAAGCGTAAGAGTCAAGAGCAGTGTATAGATAACCCAATATAGCTGAGCCCCAATCAATCATATGCAGCTGCTCTAAATCAGCTAGTGCTGCTAGGTAGCCTAATCGAATCATACTCTTTTGGTTCTAAAAGAATATCGAACCATAGAGATGTAAAAGGGAAGCCCGAAATACGTGTGCTACAAATCCACTGCATCGGTGTGCGCTATAATGTACTTAAGTAAATATGAGATGGAAACGACACCACTGAATATAAGATCGGCGGACAAATCTGGCAAATACTGTAAGTAAGACTCAGATGACTTAGAGAAGGAGTCAAATGGGCATGAGACTCTATCAGGGACACTTATCTCAATCCCCGTAAGCATATAAAAATCGGGTGGGTGATACCTAGCTCAAAATCGGGAAAGTGAAAAGTGTGTGTTGTAGGCCACCATCTCTCTAATAAGGCCTCTAGCAATGGTCGATCAAAGGACTGGGGTGGTCTAATATGTAAGAATAGACCGAATGGACTCGCCAGTAGCCTCTGTCGAATATCTAGTGGTAATACGTCAAGGGCCCGTGAAATAAACTTCGCCCAACTCCCTCGAATGCAAATGTATCGCGTCTATTCAAAATAATTTTTTGGTCGGTTACTAAACTATAACTATAAAAACAACAATTCATACTACCTACGTAATTTGCTAACTATTTAACAGTTCAATAAATATATATATGTTAAATTTAGGATTTATACCTGACTGGTATCGATCGTGGTAAACGAACAGTGAATGAATCCCTGTGGCAACTCATGAAGGATCTGTAAGCTTGAATCGTCGTCTCCGCGGGTGAAAGAGGGTGCGTTGGACCAGCTGCGTCGTCCAATTGAGCTTGAACTGTACGTTTACCAATCTTCGTCATGCGTGGCGACATCCGGACATCCTGACCAATATAAAAAAAATGAGGTCTTTTGTGGGGAATGAGGGAGTTTGGCCTAGTGCGTTCTATTTATAGGCGCGCTAAGGTCGAGTGCCGATTTTATCGGCATGTTAGCTTAACGCGTCAATAAAATCGAAGCGTGCCAAAAAAAAAAATGCCGATATAATCAGCGTGCTCCTGTTGGGAAAATCTCCGTAATTCACCCTGAATATTAAAATTCATAATATTAAAAGTCTGAATTTTTCTAGAGATGCTTTTAGTTGTTTCTAAACTACTTCAGCGGCTTATTTGTTGTAAGTTTTGTGTTTTTGTTTTTCTAGATAGACTCTCATCCTGTGTGGTGGTTTTTGTTTATGTAATGGTCTAGGAAAATGATTGTAGAAAATAGGCAATATATCTATCTCCTGTGTTTGTTGTACTTATTATTTGTTGTAATCAAAAGTGTTACAGGTCACTTTGAAAACCGGTTGGCCTTGCCATAAAAAAGAATTGTCGAATTTAAGATATATTGGAGCACGATCACTCAACAAGTGGCTTACATAGTGAGTACAAAACTTGTCGAACTTGCAGATCCAGATTTGACTCCAAAAAAGAAGATACAGCAGCAATATGGTTATTGTTACAAGGGAGAGCTGATGCCAATAACAGCAACATTAAGATTTTTTTTAAAAAAAGTAGACTAAAAAATTACTTTAAGATGAAATATAACATAATCGTAAGTTAGTTATCTATATTTTTTAATGCATTTTATTATAAAATTTTAGTTAATAATAAAGTTCTGAATAGCAGTTGCTAGTTTTGACATTAGGTTTCTACCTTTAAAATGTTAGATACTGACTTTGGGTTTCCATCGTTTAAAATATTAGATTGGTTGCTTCGTCTATTAATATTGGTTCCATTAACAAGATATACCTTCAAATCCAAGTTCAACTTGTACTTTGGCTTTAGAACCTTTGTTGCTTTATGTTTTTATTGTATCATCATTGGCATAAAACAAGTGAGTAAAGATGGGCTTAATTAAATACAGTAGTTGCAACTTTCCTGATAAATCGACATCCTCCATAATTATTAAAAAATTATTTCCTGGTTACACGTAATACATAAGGAGAAATGGGTCTCCCTAGCCATAGTCAAAGGAGTGAAATCACATGAAAATACATCAATTAAGATAGAGAATGCAGAAGTGTTAATGCACTCATATGTTAAATGGTGAAAATAGAAACCTCGTTGTCCTTGACATATATATGAAATAGATTTCTCATTCCTTCCTTAACTTTTGTTCTTCATGAACAGCTTATTTGTCTTTGCCGTAGTAAACTGCATAGTTAGCTCGTATTCTAGAATCAATAAGCTGTTATTATCTTGTTTATTTCACAAAGTTTAATTTTCTCAATTTTTTCTGCTAATCACGTTTTTTTTACCATATCTTATCTAACTTCAATAACGACTATACGTGATGACCTCCGATAATGTTACTCGATGTACTAATTCTTCATATGAGTCAGCACCCGTAGCCTTGGCTAATGGGACAAAACAAAGGAAGGGATCTTTATAGATTTGATGGTGGAAAAGGTTAATGCTTGTGGAAAGTATAAAGTGAATGAAACCTTTTCCTAAAACAAATGGGAAGACATTTGAAGTAAATACTATAAAATACGCGTTTAAAAATATCTTCGAAAAGCATATAAAAAAAAGATGCAATTTTTGAAGGAGAGATACTAAGCACAAAATACTGACTTAGGATGAAACTCAGTGTTTGGCACCGTAAATGCAGATAGTCTTGACTACAATAAGGTAATAGTTATATAACGACCCGAACTTCCCCGTAAAGGGAAGCCCGGATTGAGATGAAAACAATCCACATCGGAACGCAGACAGAAGAACATTTCATTGTTAATTACAACAATTCCATCAGAATACAAGAATATACAGAGTATAAATGAATAATATACATTCGATAAATATCAGAGATTACAATAAATTGCATAGCAGCGGAAAAACAATATAAAACACAACTGAAAGTAATACACGGATACAAAGCTTTCCGAGCATCGTTCCAGCTGTAAATCAGGATCCTGTGAATATAAATCTGCAAAACCAAAACTACTAGCTGCCCGTGTAGAAAATAGGGGCACCCAGAGTTTAGGTTAAAACAATAAACTCCAGGTCAGTCATGTGACTGGTGTGAGAACTAAAACAGTTATTTAAAACTTTACTTTAAAAGAGAGTAATTCAAGGGACCATGCCGTATAACACGGAACGGGTTTCCTCCCGAGAACACTAGTGCATATAACAAAACAACGCAATGCTTTTTGGAAAAATGAAGCTATTATAAGACCCAGGTCCCATCACACAATGCAACGCAAGCCGGAGGATAGGGTTTTCCCTTATAATAGCCAAACATGCTTGGTACATTTAAAAACAAATCATTTGATACTATTATAGGTGTATAGTGTCAAAACAATTTCAATCATAAATATCAATCATAGGCGACATGGGTACCATCTATCATGTCGCCATACTAGTTCTACAATTAAAACCGCAATATCACGTATTGGAAATTGGATTTTCGTCATGAGTCGAGGCAAGGGGCAAGCTCCTCTCCGATTCGAGACACTCTAGAAAATGCCTCAGGACCGCACACAGCGATCCCTTGGATCCTCCAAGGCCGGTCCTCTCTTACTTTTGAGGATTGGCAATTCCTGAACACACGTTTCCCGGTCCTATAGGACCTATATCCGAGGCGCCTCGCATTCCAACAACCACATAGGTGAAAAGTATATAAATGTCATCCAGTTTAAGCACTGACACCACCACTAGCTAGAAAGAAACGCCGTGCACTCCTTGGGTCCTTATCCCGTTTTTGACTCATACCGAGGTGTGAGGCTCGCGAATCCACGCTATACAAAAAGCTACGCCACACAGGCCATGCTTTGATCATCAACCACAAGACTTTGCTTTTCAACAGAAGCCTTGACCAATTGCCACTTACACGTGCCACACTGGCAATTCACTCCATGCGACTGATGTCCCTCGACATACAACCTCTAAGCTCGTACGTCTCAGAGAAGGGCGTTAAGCAAGAGAATAAATTCTCCACCGCCAAATAGATGTATATTTAATAGAGATCAATCAACATAGAATAAAATCTAATGTCAGACACACAGTCCATTTACAAGTTCGTTCTGGGTCTGAACGAAACCGAAGGCACTTTCTTTGCATATCCATTGATCTCCAAGCACGTCTGGACGACCACCAATTGTTTCTCTCCTCTTGGGTGTACAGCCCAATCGAGATCATCAACAATCACCCAAACGATGTGAAGACTTCCGGTCTTCAACCACCGTCTTCATCTTTGACATATCGTCGAATCGGTTATTCAGAATGGGTATAAACCCGACCTTTCTGAATAACCCACGTATATAATAAACAAATGTTACACAAACACAACAAACGCCTCATTCCAATTCAGAATATTCTTTTATTCAAATTTTCACACTATTAGGGAAAGGTTCCCATTAATTTTATCAAAGATAAATTCTTCTAAATTTATTCTTTAATCCTTCTTTGGATATCATTTCAAACCATATTATAGTTTTCCAAACTAGTCGGGATTAGCGAACCACACCGAAGTAATTATTTAATTTATTTCCCAATCCCAACCTATTCATCCCATGGAGCAAAACTGGTAATACTCCATATCTAACACCACGGTGTTATCGGTTAAATTAATTACCATTTCACGTTCAAATCTAATTAAAGATTTAACTATTGCTTTGGAGCAAAATTGGTGGTACTCCATTCTCGATCACCTTCCAAATTTGATAATTTGAATTATCAATTCACCTTTCAATCTAATTACAGATTCATTAAAACTCCATTTAGTTTTAATCTACTCAAAAATCAACATCCTCTCTTTAACTGGGTTAAAGAACCAATGTCATCTAAAACACGGTTCACGATAATCCCAAAATCACATTCAAATTCAAATTCAATTCCAATTAAATATTATTTAATTGGTACACTTCATTAAATCTAAATAGAAGGATTTAATCTTTTCCTCTATTAGGTTTAAGAATAGTGTTAATGAAGACACCATTCACGACAAACCCAAATCACATTTGAAATTAAATACAAGACTCTGAATAAAAAATATATCGGCTTATATTCAATATCAAATTCTGAAACCAACAAATATCGTATTGGAAATAACAATATAAATGTATCTTTCAAATTCCCATAACAATATTTGTATAATCACAAAATCCAACATCGAAATATTCCGAAGACAATTTTGATTCAAATCCATCCCAATTCACGTATAGGGAATTTTGATTATTTTTAAAACCATTTCAAATTCAATTTACTTATTTCAAAAATAAACTGATTTTTATTCTAGTTCAAAACTAGTTCATTTTGATAAAAATCTAATTTTATCTTTTCAAATGTGGAATTTTCACCCCAATTCTTCACAAATCATTTCTTATGATTTTACACAAATTATTGATATTTTTAATAATTTTATCAAGGCCCGTACAGTCGATTTCCATCAACGGCCATTGAACTGCACTTACAGCGACCTTTTCCAAATTTGATTTGGACATAATTCCAAATCCAACCATTAGATTTAAAATTTCTAATATTTATTGGAAAGCTATTTTCGATACGAACCCAACGGTTCCGGTTTCAGGAGAATCCGACGGTTGAATCTCCCGCTACGTCTATTCGAAGTCAATGGTCGAAATTCGCGAACTGCCGCGGCGCGGCGCGTTCTATTCAGGCCATTATATATAATATATATATATTATATATTTCGTCGATTTCAATTCAAAACGTATTTTATAATTCGTTTTCAAAACAATTTCAACTTCATATTCAATTTCAAATCAAAATTGAATATTCCATATCATCAATATATATAATTGATAATATTTTCAAAACGTTATAATTTGAAATCACTTTCTTTTCTATATTCATTATAAAACGAATCTAGTCGATATAAATATCGTTCGCGTCAAAATGGCGCATCTCTATTCAACACGGCTTTATATATTTCAAAAACTTCGTTATTTTATTCAACAAATGAATATTTATTCTATTCAACACATGAATCTATATTTCTTTCAATACATGACTAATCTCAACACATGAGTACTGTCAACACATGACTATTTTTGTTATGTAATATATTTTATAAAATTATGGTATCTATCGTTTGATTTTTAAATCAGACTCCAACCGTTAAGTAGTAAGAGAATGATTCCCTAAGTATTAACCCCGAAGGCCGAAACCAGTATCAGAACAATACTCAGGAAACCACTCATCTTATCTATTTTCCAGTTAGTTTCTAACTTTAAATATGAAAAAAATGTAAATTTTATTGTTAAAATATTTCTTTCAACACATGATAATTTTCAACCCATGATTATCATCAACACATGATTATATATTTTATTCTATTCTTTATTTTCCCAATTGGAATTAGGCCCAATCAATTACCATATAATGTTAATTATATGGATTCCATACAACACAGGTATATAATAGCCCTGACAAATAATCAACCATCAACCAAAGTGCACTACACTGTATAAGCATCAAATATAGATATCTAACGCTTATAACAGCTTGTCAATCAATCGATCGAAATACAACTAATTATTGGGATTAGTGTATGCCGTATTTTATCCCAATACCCGTGTGGGGTTTCAAATAAACAAACACAGATTTTTATTCATTCCCATACCCGTTAAAAATAATATTTTTAACGATATAAATATTTTATTTCTTCTCACAACACACAATAAATTTTTCACCACAACAAACAATCAAACGTACAAGCCATCCATGGTCTGTGTATGATGGGTGTCGGGTGCTGCTAAGCACCGTCTGCATCCTAGTATATATTTTTAACTAGAAATGAAGATTTAAAGTGAGAAATGCCTCGACTCTTCATATGTGGAAATCTTCGTCGTGCTCGCCTTTTGTCAATTTCACTATCCGTAGCCACTACATATATAAAAATCACATTTTTATATTGTTGCTATGTATATAAAAATTCTATTTTTATACCCCTACTATATAGATAAAGCTTCTATTTTTACACCACTACTACATAGATAAAAATTCTATTTTTACATCGCTATTATATAGATAAAAATTCTATTTTTACATCGCTACTATATAGATAAAAATTCTATTTTTATAACGGTGTTCATATAATAAAGATTATATTTTTATAACGCTCCTCTCTATATAAAATCGAATTTTTACTTTACTATTCAATATATAATAATCGAATTTTTACTTCATCGCTATAAAAATCACTTTTCCACTTCAACGTATATATAATAAAAATCATTCCTTTATAAACAATAAAAATCATTCCTTTATAAACAATAAAAATCATTCCTTTATAAATAATAAAAATCATTCCTTCATACCCTAAAACGTATTTAAACTAAATAAATAAATAAAATAACTTAAAATCTCACCTTTTTCTTTATTTTCAGCGAAGGGAGAAGAGGCGCGGGGTCCTTGGGGGTCTGTGGTGGCGGGTACGACGGTGGGGAGGTAGAGGAGGTGGAGGAAGAGGGGTGTACGGTGGCCAGTGGGGCCAGGCGAGGGCACGGGGTACTGCGTCGGCTAGGGGAGCGGGTCGGAGTTGCTGCGCGTGGAGGAGGAGGCTTCGCGAGGTAGGAGGGAGGAAGGAGAAGAAGAAGCGGCGGCAGCAACAGGAGGAGGGGGGAAAGAGGGTACGGTGGCGCGCGCCACCTGAGGAAGGCGCGATGGCGGACGGTTTCCGCCTCCGTCCTTCTACAATTTTTTTTCTTCTGGTATCGATTTGGGGAAGAGAGAGTTGGGGGGGGGGGGGTTAAATGAAAAGAGGGGTTGACTTTTTTTTTATATATATTTATTTAATTTTAAATCTTCCCAAAAAGCAACCTTTACATTCGAACTCAAAATCGAGCCCACCGACTGTCGTCCCTAGCGTATTACCCCCATTCCGAACATATTGACGACACGGTCCTAACAAAACTAATTTCATCAAATTCTGAGACCGTTTGAAAAATGGCCATTTTCCAGTCGATTAAAATCAACTGAAACTGGTCAAACGCGTTTTCCTTTGCCACGCTCACATATTAATTCGAAAAATTACGAAATTTGAAACCTAGCCATAACTTGACATCGCGGATCCAACAAAAGTGATTTCGTCGAAATCCGAGGTCGTTTGCAAAATGGCTATTTTCAAGGGCCGAAATTCCATAGCGACTATTCTGAAATTTCAACTGGACATAACTTTTTATCCCTGCTATGAAATTTCGATTTTTCGAATTCGTTGGAAAGATATTCTCAATTAGATTCAAATATTTTTGGTGTCGCTAAAATCCGGTTTATTTTGCACCCGGTATGTTCATTTGAAGTTTGAAATCGAATTATCGAACTACCGCGCCATTTTCAATTCCTTTTATAATTAAATAATTATTTATATTCTAACGACGACGTATAAAAATATATACGTTCTATTTCTTTTCAAAATAAATTTCTTGTTGATATTATTTAAAATAATCCATTTTAAATATTCAAAATTCGCTAAAGTAGCCAAAATAAAAATTTTAAATTGGCTCAAATTTTCCGGGTTGTTACATTCTCCCCCGCTTAAAACTTTTCGTCCCTGAAAAGGAACGAAGCCGAAAGTTGTTCAACTAATCAACTCAACTTCCAGTATTTTCATTACGGCTTAAGTTCTTCAACTTTTCAGTTTCTAAGAACTTTTCAAATTTTCAAAAATTTGGCTAACACCCTAAATTTTCGAAAAATTTCGCCATAACCTCCCCTGCACCGGGGACTTCGGGATATTTCATATAACCTCCCATGGCCTTCTTCAATCCGAAAGAAAAAGAAAAAGCCAATCGGCTCATAAAATCATCATCACCCAAACAAAACAATAAATTATGGTAAACATGTACCTATTTGTCGGGCAAACAAATTTTATTCTTCTGCTCTAGCCTCCTTGCTATGACCTGTTCAATGTAAGTACATGTATATGCAAGCAAATGCGATCAATTTTCGATACAATTCAATATTTGATTCTATTAGGCGTAATGGTTCAAAATTTCAAACAAATAGGCAAACAACACAACCATCAATCAATTAGTGGATTATCGTTTCAAATTCATAATTTGATACATATACAGAAAATCATGTTTTTGATGCCAAACCACAACAGATAATCCTAAGTAAATTTTGGTTCTCACACAAGTGTATGGAAATATGTAGATATCACACCTTCGAAACACGAACATAAATATTGATGATGCCATGGTCATTATCAACATCATCTCCGGGCGACTAGAGTGTGATTCTATATCTATCCAGTATATTAAAACTTCGAATATACGTTCATGATGCGTATATGCAAAACCTTTATATACTAGATTGTCCAAATCAATATAAATAAATTATTCAAATACGTATAAAATGGTTTAAATTTCAAAACAAAATTTGTTTTCATTTGAAAAATATACTCTTCACACTCGTTCTAGGATACTACTGATCCTATCTCTAACGAGTCATTCTAATTAGATATTACTAATCCAATATCTGATGAATTCTTTCGTTCGGTTCTAATGTGTCTTGTTCTCGAGCTCTGTAAACCAAAGCTCCGATACCACTCTATAACGACCCGAACTTCCCCGTAAAGGGAAGCCCGGATTGAGATGAAAACAAGCCACATCGGAACGTAGACAGAAGAACATTTCATTGTTAATTACAACAATTCCATCAGAATACAAGAATATACAGAGTATAAATGAATAATATACATTCGATAAATATCAGAGATTACAATAAATTACATAGCAGCGGAAAAACAATATAAAACACAACTGAAAGTAATACATGGATACAGAGCTTTCCGATCATCGTTCCAGCTGTAAATCAGGATCCTGTGAATATAAATCTGCAAAACCAAAACTGCTAGCTGCCCGTGTAGAAAATAGGGGCACCCAGAGTTTAGGTTAAAACAATAAACTCCAGGTCAGTCATGTGACTGGTGTGAGAACTAAAACAGTTATTTTAAACTTTACTTTAAAAGAGAGTAATTCAAGGGACCACGCCGTATAACACGGAACGGGTTTCCTCCCGAGAACACTAGTGCATATAACAAAATAGCGCAATGCTTTTTGAAAAAATGAAGATATTATAAGACCCAGGTCCCATCACACAATGCAACGCAAGCCGGAGGATAGGGTTTTCCCTTATAATAGCCAAATATGCTTGGTACGTTCAAAAACAAATCATTTGACACTATTATAGGTGTATAGTGTCAAAACAATTTCAATCATAAATATCAATCATAGGCGGCATGGGTACCATCTATCATGTCGCCATACTAGTTCTACGATTAAAACCGCAATATCACGTATTGGAAATTGGATTTCCGTCATGAGTCGAGGCAAGGGGCAAGCTCCTCTCCGATTCGAGACACTCTAGAAAATGCCTCAGGACCGCACACAACGATCCCTTGGATCCTCCAAGGCCGGTCCTCTCTTACTTTTAAGGATTGGCAATTCCTGAACACATATTTCCCGGTCCTATAGGACCTATATCCGAGGCGCCTCGCATTCCAACAACCACATAGGTGAAAAGTATATAAATGTCAGCCAGTTTAAGCACTGACACCACCACTAGCTAGAAAGAAACGCCGTGCACTCCTTGGGTCCTTATCCCGTTTTTGACTCATACGGAGGTGTGAGGCTCGCGAATCCACGCTATACACAAAGCTACGCCACACAGGCCGTGCTTTGATCATCAACCACAAGACTTTGCTTTTCAACAGAAGCCTTGATCAATTGCCACTTACGCGTGCCACACTAGCAATTCACTCCATGCGACTGATGTCCCTCGACATACAACCTCTAAGCTCGTACGTCTCAGAGAAGGGCGTTAAGCAAGAGAATAAATTCTCTGCCGCCAAACAGATGTATATTTAATAGAGATCAATCAACACAGAATAAAATCCAATGTCAGACACACAGTCCATTTACAAGTTCGTTCTGGGTCTGAACGAAACCGGAGGCACTTTCTTCGCATATCCATCGATTTCCAAGCACGTCTGGACGACCACCAACTGTTTCTCTCCTCTTGGGTGTACAGCCCAATCGAGATCATCAACAATCACCCAAGCGATGTGAAGACTTCCGGTCTTCAACCACCGTCTTCATCTTCAACATATCGTCGAATCGGTTATTCAGAATGGGTATAAACCCGGCCTTTCTGAATAACCCACGTATATAATAAACAAATGTTACACAAACACAACAAACGCCTCATTCCAATTCAGAATATTCTTTTATTAAAATTTTCACACTCTTAGGGAAAGGTTCCCATTAATTTTATCAAAGATAAATTCTTCTAAATTTATTCTTTAATCCTTCTTTGGATATCATTTCAAACCATATTATGGTTTTCCAAACTAGTCGGGATTAGCGAACCACACCGAAGTAATTATTTATTTTATTTCCCAATCCCAACCTATTCATTCCATGGAGCAAAACTGGTAATACTCCATATCTAACACCACGATGTTTTTGCTAAAATTAATTACCATTTCACGTTCAAATCTAATTAAAGATTTAACTATCGCTTTGGAGCAAAACTAGTGGTACTCCATTCTCGATAATTTTCCAAATTTGATAATTTGAATTATCAATTCACCTTTCAATCTAATTACAGATTCATTAAAACTCCAATTAGTTTTAATCTACTCAAAAATCAACATCCTGTCTTTAACTGGGTTAAAGAACCATTGTCATCTAAAACAAGGTTCACGATAATCCCAAAATCACATTCGAATTCAATTCCAATTAAATATTATTTAATTGGTACACTTCATTAAATCTAAATAAAAGGATTTAATCTTTTTCTCTATTAGGTTTAAGAATAGTGTTAATGAAGACACCATTCACGATAAACCCAAATCACATTTGAAATTAAATACAAGACTCTTAATAGAAAATATTTCGGCTTATATTCAATATCAAATTCTGAAACCAACAAATATCGTATTGGAAATAACGATACAAATATATCTTTCAAATTCCCATAACAATATCTGTATAATCACAAAATCCAACATCGAAATATTCCGAAGACAATTTTGATTCAAATCCATCCCAATTCACGTATTGGGAATTTTGATTATTTTTAAAACCATTTCGAATTCAATTTATTTATTTCAAAAATAAACTGATTTTTATTCTAGTTCAAAACTAGTTCATTTTGATAAAAATCTAATTTTATCTTTTCAAATGTGGAATTTTCACCCCAATTCTTCACAAATTATTTCTTATGATTTTACACAAATTATTGATATTTTTAATAATTTTATCAAGGCCCGTACAGTCGATTTCCATCAACGGCCATCGAACTGCACTTACAACGACCTTTTCCAAATTTGATTTGGACATAATTCCAAATCCAACCGTTAGATTTCAAATTTCTAATATTCATTGGAAAGCTATTTTCGATACGAACCCAACGGTTCCGGTTTCAGGAGAATCCGACGGTTGGATCTCCCGCTACGTCTATTCGAAGTCAATGGTCGAAATTCGCGAACTACCGCGGCGCGGCGCGTTCTATTCAGGCCATTATATGTAATATATATATATATATATTATATATTTCGTCGATTTCAATTCAAAACGTATTTTATAATTCGTTTTAAAATTCGTTTTCAAAACAATTTCAACTTCATATTCAATTTCAAATCAAAATTGAATATTCCATATCATCAATATATATAATTGATAATATTTTCAAAACGTTATAATTTGAAATCACTTTCTTTTCTATATTCATTATAAAACGTATCTAATCGATATAAATATCGTTCGCATCAAAATGGGGCATCTCTAATCAACACGGCTTTATATATTTCAAAAACTTCGTTATTTTATTCAACAAATGAATATTTATTCTATTCAACACATGAATCTATATTTCTTTCAACACATGACTAATCTCAACACATGAGTACTGTGAACACATGACTATTTTTGTTATGTAATATATTTTATAAAATTATGGTATCTATCGTTTGATTTTTAAATCAGACTCCAACCGTTAAGTAGTAAGAGAATGATTCCCTAAGTATTAACCCCGAAGGCCGAAACCAATATCAGATCAATACTCAGGAAACCACTCATCTTATCTATTTTCCAGTCAGTTTCTAACTTTAAATATGATAAAGATGTAAATTTTATTGTTAAAATATTTCTTTCAACACATGATAATTTTCAACCCATGATTATCGTCAACACATGACTATATATTTTATTCTGTTCTTTATTTTCCCAATTGGAATTAGGCCCAATCAATTACCATATAATGTTAATTATATGGATTCCATACAACACATGTATATAATAGCCCTAACAAATAATCAACCATCAACCAAAGTGCACTACACTGTATAAGCATCAAATATAGATATCTAACGCTTATAACAGCTTGTCAATCAAAAGACCGACATACAACTAATTATTGGGACTAGTATATGCCGTATTTTATACCAATACCCGTGTGGGGTTTCAAATCAACAAACACAGATTTTTATTCATTCCCATACCCATTAAAAATAATACTTTTAACGATATAAATATTTTATTTCTTCTCACAACACATAATAAATTTTTCACCACAACAAACAATCAAACATACAAGCCATCCATGGTTTGTGGATGACGGGTGTCGGGTGCTGCTAAGCACCGTCTGCATCCTAGTATATATTTTTAACTAGAAATGAAGATTTAAAGTGAGAAATGCCTCGACTCTTCATATGTGGAAATCTTCATCGTGCTCGCTTTTTGTCAATTTCACTATCCGTAGCCACTACATATATAAAAATCACATTTTTATATTGTTGCTATGTATATAAAAATTCTATTTTTATACCCCTACTATATAGATAAAGATTCTATTTTTACACCGCTACTACATAGATAGAAATTCTATTTTTACATCGCTACTATATAGATAAAAATTCTATTTTTACATCGCTACTATATAGATATAAAAATTCTATTTTTATAACGGTGTTCATATAATAAAGATTATATTTTTATAACGCTCCTCTCTATATAAAATCGAATTTTTAATTTGTTATTCAATATATAAAAATCGAATTTTTACTTCATCGCTATAAAAATCACTTTTCCACTTCAACGTATATATAATAAAAATCATTCCTTTATAAACAATAAAAATCATTCCTTTATAAACAATAAAAATCATTCCTTTATAAATAATAAAAATCATTCCTTCATACCCTAAAACGTATTTAAACTAAATAAATAAATAAAATAACTTAAAAGCTCACCTTTTTCTTTATTTTCAGCGAAGGAAGAAGAGGCGCGGGGTCCTTGGGGGTGTGTGGTGGCGGGTACGACGGTGGGGAGGTAGAGGAGGTGGAGGAAGAGGGGTGTACGTTGGCCAGTGGGGCCAGGCGAGGGCACGGGGTACTGCGTCGGCTAGGGGAGCGGGTCGGAATTGCTGCGCGTGGAGGAGGAGGCTTCGCGAGGTAGGAGGGAGGAAGGAGAAGAAGAAGCGGCGGCAGCAACAGGAGGAGGGGGGAAAGAGGGTATGGTGGCGCGCGCCACCTGAGGAGGGCGCGATGGCGGACGGTTTCCGCCTCTGTCCTTCTATAATTTTTTTCTTCTGGTATCGATTTGGGGAAGAGAGAGTTACGGGGTGGGTGGGAGGGGGGGGGGGGTTAAATGAAAATAGGGTTTGGCTTTTTTTTATATATTTATTTAATTTTAAATCTTCCTAAAAAGCAACCTTTACATTCGAACTCAAAGTCGAGCCCACCGACTGTCGTCCCTAGCGTATTACCCCCATTCCGAACACAATGGGATATGTCACGTAGGCCAATTCGATCGTTACAATCAGTTTCCATTGAATTTACATTTAAATCATTATACTGAATTTTAAATGTACATTTCAAATATTGGGGGCACATACAGACTCGAAAAATTCACGAAAAATATTTTCTAACTTCGTATTGATGACACGGTCTTAACAAAACTAATTTCGTCAAATTCTGAGACCGTTTGAAAAATGGCCATTTTCCAGTCGATTAAAATCAACTGAAACTGGTCAAACGCGTTTTCCTTTGCCATGCTCACATATTGATTCGAAAAATTACGAAATTTGAAACCTAGCCATAACTTGACATCGCGGATCCAGCAAAAGTGGTTTCGTCGAAATCCGAGGTCGTTTGCAAAATGGCTATTTTCAAGGGCCGAAATTCTATAGCGACAATTCTGAAATTTCAACTGGACATAACTTTTTATCCCTGCTATGAAATTTCGATTTTTCGAATTCGTTGGAAAGATATTCTCAATTAGATTCAAATATTTTTGGTTTCGCTAAAATCCTGTTTATTTTGCACCCGGTATGATCATTTGAAGTTTGAAATCGAATTATCGAACTACCGCGCCATTTTCAATTCCTTTTATAATTAAATAATTATTTATATTCTAATGACGACGTATATAAGTATATACGTTCTATTTCTTTTCAAAATAAATTTCTTGTCGATATTATTTAAAATAATCCATTTTAAATATTCAAAATTCGCTAAAGTAGCCAAAATAAAAATTTTAAATTGGCTCAGATTTTCCGGGTTGTTACAATCTCCCCCGCTTAAAACTTTTCGTCCCTGAAAAGGAACGAAGCCGAAAGTTGTTCAACTAATCAACTCAACTTCCAGTATTTTCATTACGGCTTAAGTTCTTCAACTTTTCAGTTTCTAAGAACTTTTCAAATTTTCAAAAATTTGGCTAACACCCTAAATTTTCGAAAAATTTCGCCATAACCTCCCCTGCACCGGGGACTTCGGGATATTTCATATAGCTTCCCATGGCCTTCTTCAATCCAAAATAAAAAGAAAAAGCCAATCGGCTCATAAAATCATCATCACCCAAACAAAACAGTAAATTATGGTAAACATGTACCTATTTGTCGAGCAAACAAATTTTATTCTTCTGCTCTAGCCTCCTTGCTATGACCTGTTCAATGTAAGTACATGTATATGCAAGCAAATGCGACCAATTTTCAATACAATTCAATATTTGATTCTATTAGGCGTAATGGTTCAAAATTTCAAACAAATAGGAAAAACCAATATCAGATCAATACTCAGGAAACCACTCATCTTATCTATTTTCCAGTCAGTTTCTAACTTTAAATATGATAAAGATGTAAATTTTATTGTTAAAATATTTCTTTCAACACATGATAATTTTCAACCCATGATTATCGTCAACACATGACTATATATTTTATTCTATTCTTTATTTTCCCAATTGGAATTAGGCCCAATCAATTACCATATAATGTTAATTATATGGATTCCATACAACACATGTATATAATAGCCCTGACAAATAATCAACCATCAACCAAAGTGCACTACACTGTATAAGCATCAAATATAGATATCTAACGCTTATAACAGCTTGTCAATCAATCGATCAACATACAACTAATTATTGGGACTAGTATATGCCGTATTTTATCCCAATACCCGTGTGGGGTTTCAAATCAACAAACACAGATTTTTATTCATTCCCATACCCGTTAAAAATAATATTTTTAACGATATAAATATTTTATTTCTTCTCACAACACACAATAAATTTTTCACCACAACAAACAATCAAACATACAAGCCATCCATGGTTTGTGGATGACGGGTGTCGGGTGCTGCTAAGCACCGTCTGCATCCTAGTATATATTTTTAACTAGAAATGAAGATTTAAAGTGAGAAATGCCTCGACTCTTCATATGTGGAAATCTTCGTCGTGCTCGCCTTTTGTCAATTTCACTATCCGTAGCCACTACATATATAAAAATCACATTTTTATATTGTTGCTATGTATATAAAAATTCTATTTTTATACCCCTACTATATAGATAAAGATTCTATTTTTACACCGCTACTACATAGATAGAAATTCTATTTTTACATCGCTACTATATAGATAAAAATTCTATTTTTACATCACTACTATATAGATAAAAATTCTATTTTTATAACGGTGTTCATATAATAAAGATTATATTTTTATAATGCTCCTCTCTATATAAAAATCGAATTTTTACTTTGCTATTCAATATATAAAAATTGAATTTTTACTTCATCGCTATAAAAATCACTTTTCCACTTCAACGTATAAACAATAAAAATCATTCCTTTATAAACAATAAAAACCATTCCTTTATAAACAATAAAAATCATTCCTTTATAAACAATAAAAATCATTCCTTTATAAACAATAAAAATCATTCCTTTATACCCTAAAACGTATTTAAACTAAATAAATAAATAAAATAACTTAAAAGCTCACCTTTTTATTTATTTTCAGCGAAGGGAGAAGAGGCACGGGGTCCTTGGGGGTGTGTGGTGGCGGGTACGACAGTGGGGAGGTAGAGGAGGTGGAGGAAGAAGGGTGTACAGTGGCTAGTGGGGCCAGGCGAGGACACAGGGTGCTGCGTCGGCTAGGGGAGCGGGTCGGAGTTGCTGCGCATGGAGGAGGAGGCTTCGCGAGGTAGGAGGGAGGAAGGCAAAGATGAAGCAGCAGCAACAGGAGGAGGGGGGAAAGGGGGTACGGTGGCGCGCGCCACCTGAGGAGGGCGCGATGGTAGACGGTTTCTGCCTCAGTCCTTCTATAAATTTTTTTCTTCTGGTATCGATTTGGGGAAGAGAGAGTTACGGGGGGGGGGGGTTAAATGAAAAGAGGGGTGAACTTTTTTTATATATATTTATTTAAATTTAAATCTTCCCAAAAAGCAACCTTTACATTCGAACTCAAAATCGAGCCCACCGACTGTTGTCCCTAGCGTATTACCCCCATTCCGAACACAATGGGATATGTCATGTAGGCCAATTCGATCGTTACGATCAGTTTCCATTGAATTTACATTTAAATCATTATACTGAATTTTAAACGTACATTTCAAATTACCGGGGTCACATACAGACTCGAAAAATTCCCGAAAAATATTTTCTAACTTCGTATTGATGACACGGTCCTAACAAAACTAATTTCGTCAAATTCTGAGATCGTTTGAAAAATGGCCATTTTCCAGTCGATTAAAATCAACTGAAATTGGTCAAACGCGTTTTCCTTTGTCACGCTCACATATTGATTCGAAAAATTACGAAATTTGAAACCTAGCCATAACTTGACATCGCGGATCCAACAAAAGTGGTTTCGTCGAAATCTGAGGTCATTTGCAAAATGGCTATTTTCAAGGGCCGAAATTCCATAGCGACTATTCTGAAATTTCAACTGGACATAACTTTTTATCCCCACTATGAAATTTCGATTTTTCGGATTCATTGGAAAGATATTCTCAATTAGATTCAAATATTTATGGTTTCGCTAAAATCCGGTTTATTTTGCACCCGGTATGTTCATTTGAAGTTTGATATCGAATTATCGAACTACCGCGCCATTTTCAATTCCTTTTATAATTAAATAGTTATTTATATTCTAACGACGACGTATATAAATATATACGTTCTATTTCTTTTCAAAATAAATTTCTTGTCGATATTATTTAAAATAATCCATTTTAAATATTCAAAATTCGCTAAAGTAGCCAAAATAAAAAAATTAAATTGGCTCAGATTTTCCGGGTTGTTACAAGTTATTATCAAATCAAAAGGATATATTATCTAGATATTAGAGGCATTATGTAAATTTGCTAAAGAATTCATTGTACCTCCCGATTTTGCGATAGCTCATCCATACTTGAAAAGCAAAGGTAGTAAATATTAGCCTTAGTTTAAGGTATGTTTTTATGATAAATTTAATATATGCTATCAGTGCTTCTTTCTCATAAGTGCAAATTGATCATTTCATGCTACATTTCTCAAAAGAACTAATTTTGTTTTTGTATGGTTAACAATAATATCTGTATTTTATTTCTTTTAGAATCGCATTAGAGCGACCGATGACACACATTTAGTGCATCTGTGGCGGGAAAGGCACAAATGCCATGTAGGGGGAGGAAAAGTTTACCTACCTAAAATGTAATGTGCGCATGTGATTCTGACATGTGTTTCACATACATTTTAGTTAGACAAGAAGGCTGTGCAAATGATTCAAGAACATTAATGGATATAATTATATTTAGAAATCTTAATGTGAGTAAGTGAGCATACGAATGAACAAGGGATATCTTTGAGGCACGACTGATCGACGCTGCCTCTAAGAAATTGATCACCCCCACTATGAAGTAGATAACCTAAGGGTTCGGTGGCAGTACTCCCCCAGGATACAATAAAGAGCGACTTCTGCAAATAGTAATTTGACTGTAAAAACTACAACAATTTTCTTGCTTTTAATGTAGAAGTAGATAAATTCAAATAAGAAGAGATAATGTTTTGTCTGTGTAAGCCTGCATTGTTTATATAGCAGATGAAAAAGCATTCTGAAC
The DNA here is from genome assembly GCA_030737875.1 of Allium sativum. NCBI lineage: Eukaryota > Viridiplantae > Streptophyta > Magnoliopsida > Asparagales > Amaryllidaceae > Allium > Allium sativum. Next base: position 42,692,616 of record CM060915.1, on the reverse strand, counting down.
AGACACAAATGAATGTTAGTAACAGTTGCAGGTTATCACAGGGTGAATTTTCTGCTAATTACGCTGTAATTAAAAACAAGCAATCACAGGCAAGCAACAATAATATCAATGTAAATAGACAAGACAATCAGTATTAAAGGGGATTCCAACCACAAAGGGGAGGCTTTCAGCAACAAAGAGGACAAGGACGTGGCAGATGGAACAACAACAACTGGGTAAAGTGCCAAATATGTCAAAAGTTTGGTTATATGGTAAACAAATGCTATTTCAGGTATAATATTGATAATGGGCAACAGTATAATCAAAGAAATTCGAGTCTGAAGGCACCACAAGCCAACATGGCTATGATGAACTCAAATAGAAGCAGTAACGATGCAAATAATAGTCAGAATACAAGTAGTGATGATGGAAGTAAGAATGAAGATAGCGGTTTTGAAGAATGGTACCCAGATTCAGGTGCCACTCATCACATATCAAATAATCTCCAAAATCTTAACATTGGGAGCAGAAACTACTCAGGTATGAAAAATTTACATTTGGGTGATGGTAAAACTGCATGTATAACACACATTGGCAAGGGTTCCATCTTAGGGAAAAGGCAATTTAAATTAAACACAATGCTTAGGGTACCTTCTATGAATAAAAATTTGTTAAGTGTGTCAAAATTTGCCAATGACAATAACGTATTTTTTGAATTTCACCCCAAATTCTGTGTAGTTAAGGATTTACTAAATCACGAAATATTACTATAAGGTAATCTAGATGACGGGCTTTAAAAGTCTGACACCTATTGTAATAGGGAAACTAATGTTAGCAGTAATAATAGATATGATGGAAATATTGAATCATGGCATATGAGACTAGGGCATCCTTGCATTGAAACTATTAAAACCTTTTTAAGTGATAATACTATTTCTTTTGATAAAAGCATACCTATTAAGCACACATGCACACACTGCCAACTTCGAAAAAGCCATAAGCTTCCTTTTAGAGATTCTGAAACAAAGTACAGTAAACCCCTCTAGTTTATAGTTTCTGATTTGTGGGGACCAGCACCACTAAACTCATATCAAGGGCACAGGTACTATCTTTCCTTTGTGGATGCCTATTCGAGATATACTTGGATATACATGCTAAAGAATAAATCAGAAACGTGTAATAATGGGATACAACTCGTAACTCATGTTGAAAACCAAACCAATAGTAGTGTCAAAATTATCCGAACAGATGGTGGGGGAGAGCTTAAGCCATTAACTAATTATTTTATTAAAAGAGGAATCAAACATAGGCTGACTTGTCCTCACACATCCGAACAAAATGGTTTGGTTGAAAGAAAACACAGGCACATTGTAGAGACTGGTCTAACACTAATGTCTCAAGGCTCAGTACTAATGAAATATTATTATTTTTAAAAATAATTTGGTTCACTTTATTGCTAAAACCAATAACAACCTCCTTTATAAGCCTCGTTAAAACCTTGCAATCCCCCTAGTGGGTACCTTACAAGGAAAAAGAGTACATGAAATATTGGAATGAAGCTTTCTACACTTCAGTTTTTCTTATCAACAAATTACCAACTAAGGTTTTATATAATAAAACTCCACATGAAATGATATATATAATGTTAGAACAGACTATTGTTTTTAAAAAATTTATGGTTGTTTGTGTTTTCCATGCTTAAGAGACTACAATAGGCACAAACTAAGCATGAGATTAAGCCTATGCACTTTCATTAGGTATGCTCAGAATCAAAAAGGATATAAATGCTTAGACAAAATGGAAGAATTTATATTTCTAGACATGTAGTTTTTTATGAAAACACTTTTCCCCTTGTAGGAAAACAAGAAACTAAAAATTATGAAGAGCATTCTATCAAGGGATATCAATTCAAACAGTTACTTACTAAACCACCTATTGATGGCATTAGTGAAGATCATCTAGACATCAACATGCAAAATGACTCCATGGAAGTAACAAATGAAAATACAAATGAATCACAGAACAGTTCAGAAAGTATGCACACATATCAGATCAACAAAGATATGCAAAGCAATGATGCTATAAGAACCAATAGTAATGGAGACACAAGAACAAGTAGCAATACTGACAAACACCAACAAACATAGCAAGGACATCATATGACAACAAAGTTGAAGAGTGGCATATACAAACCTAAAGTGTATAACATCTCAGTTATTGAAGCTGAACCAATCAACTTCGAGCAAACAATAAAATCAGAGAAATGGAAAGAGGCTATAAATGTTGAATATCAGGCTCTCATGATAAATAATACATGGATTTTGGTGACACCACCTAAACATAATAACATCATTGGATGTAGATGGGTATTCAAAATAAAGAGAAAGGAGGACGGAACTATTGACAAATATAAAGCTGGATTGGTCGCTAAAGGTTAAGCACAACAATTTGGATTCAATTTCAATGAGACTTTTTCTCCAGTCATAAAACCCACAATTAGAATCATATTAACCATTGCTATGAGAAAGGATGAAAACATAAGGCAGTTGGATGTCAATAACGCTTTCTTGAATGGGTAGTTGACTGAGGAAGTTTATATGTATCAACCCAAAGGATACAACTATGGCAACAAAGTTTGCAAGTTACATAAGGTTGTATATGGTTTAAAACAAGCTTCGAGGGCTTGGTATGAGAAACTCAAGTTAACCTTATCCAACATGAGTTTCATACAAGCTAAATCAGATAATTCGTTATATATGAAGAGAAGCACACTTGGAACTGTCTATATTTTGGCATATGTAGACGATATGTTGATAACATGAGATAACAGCCAAGAAATAGACAACATCATACGAAGACTGAATCAAAACTTTGCTATAAAAGACATGAAGGAACTAATTTTCTTTTCTTGGAATACAAGTTATCAAGAAAAATGACAGAGAATTATTTTTATCTCAACAAAATTACATTTCAGAAATCTTCCAAAGGGCTAAAATGCATCAAGCAAATTCTTTACCTATGCCAATGACAAGCAATCTAAAACTTTCTAAGGACAAAGGTGAAGTCATCGACAACACCAAGGAATATAGAAGCATAATAGGAGCACTTCAATATGCAACTGTTACTCATCCAGATATATGTTACAGTGTTAACAAATTAAGTCAATACATGCAGAATCCTCTATCAGAACATTGGATAGCTCTTAAAAGAGTACTAAGATACTTGCAAGGCACAAATTATCGTGGTATAATAATAAAATCTGACAAAGAACTTAGCTTACAGTGCTTTAGCGATGCTGACTAGGCAAATGATAGTGATGACCGAAAGTCAGTCTTAGGGTACTATGTTTATTTTGACTCCAACATAGTATCTTGGTGCACAAAGAAGCAGCAAACAACTTCCAAGTCCAGTACGGAGGCAGAGTATCGAGCTTTGGCAAGCGCAACGACGGAAGTTACTTGGATACGGTCACTATTAGAGGAGCTAGGGCTTACTCTAAACTGAAATCCTGTTATTTGGTATGACAACAAGGGTACGGTGTCTCTATAACTCAACCTGATTCAACATTCGAGGATGAAGCATCTTGAAATTGATCTTCATTTTGTTAGAGACAAAACTCAGACAGGAAAAACGGCGGTTTGTCATGTCCCCGCGTAATATCAGCGAGCTGATGTGCTCACAAAAGCTTTGACTACCATGAATTTTATAAGATTGAAGGAGGATCTAAAAGTTGTTGATGGATACAGAGATAGAAATGGGAAAGTAGTTGACGGAGGCGAAGATAGAAATGGGAAAGTAGTTAATGGAGGCGGAGATAGAAATGGGCACCTTAGTTTGGTTTGAGGGAGAGTAACGAAATAATAAAGATGTTGTCATCATTTATCACAGTCATTCATTTTGAATAAGATCTCATATACATCGTATTGGGCTCATTTACAGTCTGGGGCTTGACTATTGTTATAATCAGCAAGTATTAGCCGTTACAGTGTTATATACGGCAAGTATTATACTAGCCATTACAATGTTAAAATCAGCAAGTATTAGCCGTTATGTTATATGGCAAGTATATACTAGCCGTTACAATGTTATAATTAGCAAGTATTAGCCTTCACAATGTTACATATGGCAAGTATTATACTAGCCGTTACATCTTTATGTATAAATACATGGTCTTTGTTTCAATCTTATCAATCAATAAAATTACAATAAAATTCTCTATTTAATTTTCTCTAATTCTCTTTACATGTCAACAGATGCGGCTGTTGGACTTTAGAAAAAAATAAAACAACCAACTCAGTTTACTTATTTTTGCAGGTGGGGCATTTGTTTCTTCGTAATTGGCTCATTTGCCATCGCCTTACTAATTAATTGCATAGTTAGCTCATATTCGAGAATTGATAAGCTATTATTACCTTATTCATTAAAAATGCAAAGTTGCACATCTTCGAGTTTAGATTGTATAGCAGTTGATAGTTTATCACCATTACCGTATTTGCCTTATGCCCACTCTCTGAAAGCTTCCTTTGTTGTTTTGAGATTTTGCTGAAATTTACACATTTTATTAACAAAGAAATTAGTAGATGACCTCGAATTTGTCACACTTTCACCTCTTTAAGATCAGTTTACTACAGTTTCATTTCCTATGTGTTGCTCTTATTCCAAAAAGTTTAATTTTCACAATTTTGTCTGTTAGTTTGGTTTTTTTTAACATATTTTATCTAACTTCAATAACGATGATAGTAGATGACCTCCGATAATGTTACTCAATGCACTAATACTTCATATGAGTCGGCGTCCATAGTCTTGGCTAATTAGAACAAAACAAAGGAAGGAATCTTTATAGATTTGATGGTGGAAAAGGTAAAGGCACGTGGAAAGCATAGAGTGACTGGAACCTTTTCCAGAAAAAAACTAGAAGACATTGGAAGGAAATACTGTAAAATATGTGCTTAAAAATATATTCAAAAAATATATAAAAATAAGATGCAATCTTTGAAGGTCAAATACAAAAAGCACAAAAAACTAATTATTGAAAACACTGGCTGAGGATGGAATTCAATGTTTGGTGCTATAGCAACCCGGGTTTTTGGGTACCCAGGGTAAACAGATCAAATATGTTTTGGGATTTTAAAACCAAAGGTATATTGTATGGTTCATAAGCCTAACTCATGCATAAACTTTATGAGTAGAATAAAAGAATTTTTTATTTCCAGAATTGTATATGTCCGAATAGATTAAATAAGTTGGATATAACAAGAAATTTATTCTAATTTATGTTTTCAAATTATATTTTAATAATAATAGGGAATATTGAAAATATAATATGTTTAGGGTAAAATTTGAGGTATAGATTAATTTTGTGGTCAAAAGTGCATTTAATGTGTTAATTAGGAAATTTGGAGTAAATTGGGTTTGAATACTCCATGTTTATGGGATAAGGTTGAAAATTGTTAAAATAAAGTTTTTGGAACTTTATAATGTGTAAAATTGTCAATAAGTATGAATTTATGCAACTCCTAAGGTTTTATTGCATTAAATTGCAACAAACGAGTAAACGGTGATTTTTTAGGGAAAAAACCATGTATTTTGAATATAGCTTGTGCAGAAATTAACAATAAAACAAATAAATATTGTTGGAAAATATTTAAATGTATGTCATAATAAACATTATGTGTTGGAAATTTGTTCGTGTTAAAAATAGTTTGTTTAGACGATCTAAACTTTCAAAATGATTAGTTTTTTTCTAAATTAACTTAAAATGTTTTATTTGGCAAAGCCAATTAACTTAAATTGTTCTTTTTTTGAAAAACGCAATTTTGGGTAACACTAAGTTAAAATATTATTAAGAATGGTTACAAATATGTTAAAACATAATTTGATAATTTTCGTAATGGCCTAATATAAATTTGTAAGTTTTAAGTTTAAACATATGTAATTAGGGAAGAAAAACATATAAAACAAGTGTGAATAAGGCCATACACCCTTTAATTACTTTCCCTAAGCCAAATCTTGGTCTAATCACTGTGTTGAGGCTTAATTAGTTGCTAATGATGGGTTAGTAAGGAGAATTCTAAAAAAACTTATGTTGTTTTTCCTTCTACAGCGAAAACACTTTCCTCCTCCTTCAATGAAAAAGAATCCGATGGCTTCCTTAAAAATCCCAAATCCAAATGCCTCTTTTAAATTGAAATAATGAAGAACCTTGTGCTGTCCATTTCTATCTAGCAATCAATTTCAGCAAAAAGATTCAGATCATCTTTTCTTTGGAAATCCAAGAAGAAGGGTTACAGTGAGTTTCAAAGGTCCTGCACGTAAAAGCTTTTAGTGATGCAAGCTGTAGGAAGCCCAAATTCATGTAAATCTGCGCAAGGTGAGTTGTGCAGCTCACACACTCTAGCTTTTACTCTATGCATGTCACTGCTTTTGAGTTTTGGGGTGTTATTTCTTTATTTGAGAAAATACACATTGTAAACAGAGGAGTTCAGTGTTTATAGTAAGTTATAGTTTATGGTTGATCTTTGTGACTTAATATCTTTCTCAATTCTTTTCAAAATACCATGATTCTTTTTCTATTTGATAGTCTTACTATTATACTATGTGCATGTCAATTTTCAGCATGTTCCGAAGTCGTTTAATCATTTGGAATTCAACTTGAAGTGTAATATGGGGCTGAAAAATCAACTTATAGCAAAATCCGTGAGTTGGGTTGACTCACACTCACTTTCGGTCAACCCACAACACTCATGGGTCAACCTATACGAATTAGAGGTCGACCCAAGTTGTTTATTTTGTTGTATTTGGCTCTAGTTGGTGTCAACTGCTTGTTTTTGGTGCCGAGTGAAAATAGCTCCCGAGTCTAACTTTAGTGTGTTGTATCTCCTTCGATATTGGTTTACAAATCCATTTTGCATTGTAATTTTTGAAAGTTTATCTCCATGCTGCAAATTTTCAGACCATTCCGAGGCTGTTTGGCCATTCAAACTAGGTCTCAAAGTTGAGTCTACAGAAGATTTCGGACCTGGCCAAAATTCAGCAAGGTCAAAGTCCAAGTTTGAGACTTCATATTTTTCATATCAAGTCAGAATTGAGTAATTCTTTTTCTAAAATACATATTGTTCTAGTTTGTGCCTATCAATTTTCGAACAATTCCGAGATCGTTTGACCATTCTAAACTTATTTGAAAGTTTCAAACAGAATTAATTTTTGGCTAATTCTATTCGTACACCCATAATTCCTTCACATACACTGTGAAATGAAATAATATAGCATACGCCAAAAATTTCTTTTCATACAACATGCGTTTCAAAAAATTACCCATTTATAATTTCATGATCGTTCCTTTTTAAACTTAAAACTGAATTACACAAAACTAGGAATTCATTGCAGTAAATTTATATAAAATTCAAAAACAATTTTTTTTTAAGTTCTCGATGCTAATATTGTGAATTATTTGATTTTCAAAAATCAACATTAATTTTAGATGATTATACATATTTAAATTGTAATATTTCAGGTTCCATTAACTTCACAAAATTCTATATATTTAAGCAAATATTATTGATTTTAAAGTTTTAATTAGATGCATTATAAAAGAATGACTGAAAAATGAAATTAAGGACGAAGGTAGCATAGTTATTGTTTTTCTTATTAAAACACAAGTGTATGTTAAGATATTGTGGATGTATGAATAGAATTTGCCTTGATTTTTAGGTACATTTTCTGGCGTTGTTGTTTATTTAGGCGATCTGTCTTAAGTGTTTTCATGTCTTTTTTGACCTAATTCTAAGCCATGATTCGAGTTTTATTTTGGCATATTTTATAATGGAGAAGCTTGGATTATCACCAATCTACAGTTTAAGTTTAGTCTTCGTCGTTCGAACCCTAATAGACCTCTCAGTACATCGCTTTTGGAAGATTTGAATGTTTCATATGATCGATATAGAATCAATCCATTAGGGAGTTAGGTATTTCAGTTTGTTGCATTCAATTTACATATCTAAAAATCGATCTTTCCTCTGATTTCTCAAACCGATCATATCATAAAAATTGTATACGTAAAACACTGCACTTCCTTTTCGATTTGCAAGGGGTATGAATCTTTGCACTGATTCTTTATTGTATGAATTTGGGGTTTATCAAACCGACCGTTAGGGAGGTTTGCTTACTGTCACTTGACCAAAATAAACTTTTGTGAAGCTAAAAAAATGCTCCTATTTTATCAGAATTGTTTTCTCTGATATTTTTAACTACTCAAATTCTAATGCCTAAAATTTTGGTTGATCCTACAAATGTAAATTAGAAAATCACGTGTACCAATTTTGTGAATTAGTGAAGCAGAAATTGGAAGCAAAGACGTGTGGGATCGACTCTCATATGCGCTTCTCTTGTGAAAAGATAATGTAATGTCCCGCAAATCCGTAAAATCAGAGTTGACTACATACATCATACGTCCAACCCAAATATCACGAAAATACGAATCATTTTTTTTAGAAGAAAAAGGTAGAAGAAGAACAAAAATAACAACACAGAATCTCACATCGTAGCGGAACAAAATATAATATATCATAATTTTTGAATACAAAATTCTAACTGTATAACATATACTTATCTGAGTACAACACTTATAACACAACAGAAAGCAATAACTACATATTGCTGAAGCCTCCTGCTCTAAGCTCGTTTAGATAAATCTGTAAAATCATGAAATACTTGACTGCCCATACAAATTTAGGCACCCAAGAGTTTAGGTAAAACAAAACAAAATAAACTCTAGGTCAGTCATGGGACTGGTATGAGCAAAAACAATTTAAAACAGTTTCAGAAACTAAATGATTTCTCAAAAGACCACGCCGTATAACACGGAATGGTTTTTTTTTTCCTTATGAGAATCCAAACCACTTGATTTAACTTTAAAAAACCTTTTGAAAGAAACGATAATCTTTATATCAACTCTTTTGATATTATGATAGTGTCTAAATCAAATAAATAACAATCTAGTGGAACATTTGCATCTCACGTTCCACATATATAATATACAATCAAAACCACAAGCACTTATTAGGTAATGAATTTCCAACTATGACAAGGTATGGAACCACCTTCCGATAGTGTATCTCTAGAGGAGAATACACTAGGTTCAACAAGACATCTTGTAACCCGGCCACACATGACCGACCATTCATTTCGTTTGAGTGTATCGAATGTATATTAGCAACGGTTGGGATCAACAACCATTTTCCCGAATGGGACAACATCGTATAAAATAAGGAATTAAATGAATTTCTCTAGATAGGTGATAATATACCCTAATGGGAGCTAACCACATAGCCATGCTGCCTGCCCGATTTTGGTCATTTCCCGGTTGTTGAGGCCTGAGGCTACGCTTACTTATCAATCATTGATAACACAATCACTTTGAATGTCAAATTATCAGATCCGTTAATCACTAATTGATTTGCACAAATATATTATGGATATTATGCTAAGAGAATAAATCTATTGCCACCATATATATTTATACAAACCAACATATTCGATCATTGGAAACACTTTGTCAGACATTCGTCTATATACGTTCGTTCTGGGATTTAACGAAACCAAAGGCACAATTTTCATTAATAGAAAAAGCCCTTGCACTCTACTCCGTCTCTGATTTCCTTCATATAATCTGATTTGCAATGCTACTGCCAAAATGGAGTGGTTCTGGGATAATAATCCAACTGGTCTCTCCATATTGACAATGATATTGGCAAACACTTCGATAGTCAGTTATTTAACTATCGAAGAAAACAAACAAACATTCATCCATAACAAACAACTACTGGGCCCCTTAATTAATATTCATTAATTAAATCACCCTTTCCATTTCCTTATCAATATTTGTTAAACAAATATTTTCAATTATCATCTCGGTCTCTTACGTTCTTTGGGAAACCTTTCCATATATCGCCTTCTTTTATTTTCTATATTTAGAAAATATCTTCTATTAATAATTGGAAAATGTTCCAATTACTAATCTCTTTCCTGACCATTCATTTCTATACTTAGGAAATATTTATTTTTATATTTTCAAAATTCACTTACTTGGGTTAAAACGAATGTTATGTAAAACATCGTCACAACAACCCAAAATACTACATTGGACTAAATCTCTTTAAACATTTCTTTTGAGACTGAATCTTGCTATTTATCAGCTAATAATGAAATCAATCAAGTAGGGGTATAATTACCTCTCAGACCTTGATTGAAAATATTATTAACTTCAAAACAGACAAGACCGCTAACTCGAATAATCAACACCATTTTAAGCCAATTTTCCATTTCTAAAACACGTACACGCTTCTCTTTCTAATTTTAACAAATCTAATTTATAGATTTCCTTTTTGTTTATAATATTCTATTTTTAAGTTCATTTCCTTATCGAATTCTATATATATCGATATGTTGATTACTAACTATCAAATTTTCTTAAAAATATTCTAACTCCTTAAATTTCAGGAAAAAATCGCCATAACCTCCTTTGTACCGACAAATAGTTCAAACCTCAACTCGCCTCTCTAGGCCCTTTTCATTCAAAAAGAAAATCAAAAAGCCAAGTGGCTTGCCGATTCGGCGCATAAAACCTCATATGGAATTTAAACGTGTACCTTTTATCGAGCACACGAATTAAAATCTTTAAACACTTTATTCCGTACCTGTCGAACCCATATACGTCCATTTCTAATTTATTCCAACTCAATCTGGTTAGTTTAACTCAATTCGTTAATTTATACTTTAATTGGCTCTTTTGCCTATTTCCCTTTTCAGCTGAACATATCATGTTCATATATATTTTTTTAATTTTCTTATAACCTGATCCAATGCCACTGCCAATTCCAGTTTCATACTCGATTTTGAATATAAATTTACCAGTTCAATTCACTTAACCAAAACCCAATTTTGATTCAAATCCCATTAACTAATTGTTCTTTACATTAGTTAATTCTATTCAACAATTAAAAATCTGATTTTTTTGTTTTCAAAAATCAGTTCACTTACTCTACTTGAGTTTATACTTATTTTACATCTCAAGTCTGGATTTTTCTAACGGAAATTCGGATTTTGTTTACTTCTGTTGGCTAGATTTTGGACCAAGCCACCAAGACCAAGAAAATACGAAACCTCGCTCGTCAGGACCCTTAGAAACTCGATCGTGGTCACCACATCATCTTTGGCTCGTGGCCCACCATCACGACCTCTGCATGTGGTACCCAACAACGACTCGCGATCGCCCCCCTGTATCCACGATCCGACCCGTCCCTGTCATCGCAATCCATCCTCGTCAGAGCTTCGCAACCCGATCTGTTCACAACAGAACGATCTGATCCGTACCCTCTGCCTCTTCACGATCCAACCTCAGAAGCTAAGATGAAGATCACGACCAAGTCATTCATGATCCGAAAATGAAGGATCTTGCGACACCTGTCCGTAACTGCCATTTTGACCAATTCTTCATCAAGCCATGAACCAGTCTGAGATCCTCGGGATTTGTGTCACGTATGACCGCGATCCGTCTGCAAATATCAGCTATAAATAACCCCAGACTTGGCATTTTTCAGGATCTTTTCTGTCAATTCTGAGCTCGAATACCACCATTATTATATTTCTATTATTCTTATTCAGAGTTGTCTCGAATTTACTGAGTGAATCAACATTGTAAAAGTGAGGTTGAGGGATAAATCACTGATTGTACTCGAATTTTAAGTATAATCATAGATATAAAGTGGACGTAGGCTCGTTAACACCGAACCACTATAAATCTCGTGCCTTTCCTGCTTTTCTTGCATTTTTTCTGGTATTAATCTCTGCATAATTGAACAACTTGGGTGTTGGAGCCAATTTTGGATCTAACATTTTGGTGCTTTCACTGAGAATCAAGTCTCAGCATATTGGATTGTAGTTCTATTATTCGGATAGTCAAATCCGAAGAAAACAGTCCAAAACTCCACTGTTTCGATTTTTGAAGATTTCAGTAAAGCTCAGATATCATGGCTGGAAAGAAGTCTAAGGAAGTACGAGCTTCCTAAGCGACTGAAGCAACGAACAAAGCAATTGAAGAGAGCGTTCAGGAGCAGGTCGAAGTTCTGTTCCCGGATCGTGGAGAGGAGGGGCGATCCGATCCAATGAGGGCATGGCGATCCGAGCAGCTGAGGGTGTCATGATTAGATCCCAAGATAACGTCGCCATCCCCTACTAACCCTTCCGCTATCCAAACCCAGGGAACAACCACGAACCGACGCCAGGAGGGTACCACGAGCCACCAGCCTAGGAGGACCACGATCCGAACAGATAATCAAACTACTACCCAATCTGAGAAGGAAATTATGGCTCGTTCCACTCGCGTTGGAACTTCTGCTCAACCCGGTTCAAGTTCCTTGCGTATAAGAGAAGATGAAGATGACCAGTTTGACCCTTCTACCCCAGTTACCGAAGGACATCTGACTCGAATACTCGAAGCATTGGACAGGCAAACTAATGAACTGGCCGCTCAAAGGCAGGAGAGCTCGTTGCTACATCAAAATATTACTGCCCTAGGTAAACGAATTGACGATATTCAAAGGCAGGTTTCACCACCTCCAGCTCACTCTTTCTCCCCGGAACATACGTCGTCGTCTGAAGAACCCCGAAGGAACCGACGATGGCCCCCATTAGAAAGGGCTGAGAACATAGAGCATCTTCGATTTGGGTCACTTCCATCTCGAGAAGAAGAGGCACTTAATCAGGGAACTAGTAACCGCAACTTAAATGAGCCCACTCTACCACCGAGGAACGACATGCCTCCCGCTCGTCGCATGATCGACCGTGGCAACAGGGGGCAAGGGAGTTCTGCTCAAGGCCCAGACTTTGTAGCAGCACGTCAAAGAAATGCTGGAGGAGGCCGTCGGGCAAGAAGTGCTGATCCTGAATCTACCCTGACCCATGCAGAGGTTGAAGCAATGATTAGGCAAGTCATGGTAGATAGTCGTGGACAGAGGAATGAAGATTGGGACATAGATCGCAGTCACACGCCTTTTACTGACGACATACTAGATGTTACATTCCCAAGGCGCTTCAATATGCCAACCATGAATCTCTATACGGGCAGAACTGACCCCATCCAGCATCTAATGCGATACTCCTGGTCAATGAATGCCGCTGCAGTTACAAACGCGGTAAAATGTAAAGCATTCCCTATATTCCTGGAAGATGTGGCGTTATTGTGGTTTACCCGCTTGCCAGCACGGTCCATATCCAGCTTCAGGGAATTGAGTGAGAAATTCGTGAACCAATTTCGTCTTCATGCCCAGAGGTCTCAGAATGTGATTGAGCTATCCCTTATTAAACAACGGCCGGACGAAAGTTCGAGGTCGTATTTGGATCGTTTTAACTTAGCTATCACAGAAGTCAAAGATCCGCATGAGCAAACTGTGTTGATGGCCCTGATCGATGGCGTCGATAAAGATACCGAGTTTGGGAGATATCTGGCCAGCAAGCCACCCCTGACCAGAGAAATATTTTATGAAAAAGCTAATGTTCGCCTTCGTCGGGAGGAGATATACGCTAATTGGAAAAGGAAGGCTATTGATAAGGAAGATATCCAAAGCAACGTGGCCATCAAGCAAATGGGAGATAGCTCAGGAAAAGTTGAAGTTAACGTCAGGAACAAGAATCAAGGCAGTGGTCGCCAATAAGGGAATAGTAATAACAATAATCGGAAAAGAAATCGAGGAAATGACTCTCAGAGGAGATCCCGGCCCAGACCGTTTGAGAGCTTCACACCGTTAAATGATACATTGGAAAACATCTTCCTGGATACATATAATGTCCTCCAGTACAAAAGGCCTCCTCCGAGAGATTCTACAGAGAAAGAGCATGAAACTGGGAAATTCTGTCTTTTTCATCAGATCCATGGCCATTCCACAAACGAATGTCATCACTTGAGAGATGTGGTTGAAAGGCTGCTCCGAGAAGGGAAGCTTGATGAGTATAAGGTGACTCCTAGGGACAGGGGCAAGCCGTACAAGCCCTGGACCAAAGCCAACCTGCTACCAAACCAATGGCTCAGCAAAAAGGAAAAAAATATCGTTATCAATACCATAATTGGTGGACTTCACCTGGCAGGGCACAGTTTCAGAGCTATGGACCAATATATAAATGCAGCTAAACAACATTTCGAAGTGGGGGAATGTAGTAACCCCGAGGACAACGCTCCGGTTAAGCAACAAAAGACGATGTCCGATGACGTCGTATTTCGCGAGCAAGAGAGTATTGGAGTACACTCCTCAACCGAGGACCCATTGGTGATCACTATCGCCATCGGCCCAGCTATAGTTCATAAAGTCTTGGTAGAAAACGGGAGTTCGGTCAACATTCTGTTCAAGAAAACATTCGACCAAACGAAACTCGAGCTGAAGGATCTGAAGCCATGTGAAGGTTGGATACGTGGATTTAATGGGGCCTCGACCGCTCCAATAGGATACGTGGAATTATCAGCAACCCTTGGGGAAGGAGAACGCCAAAGAGTGAGGATCCTCCCCTTCATGATCCTGGATACTGAATCGCTGTACAATGCCTTTTTAGGCCGACCGATCTTAGCCAAATTCAGGGCCTGTATCGCACCCTGGTGCTTATTGTTGAAGTTCCCAACGGATTCCGGTGTGGGTATAGTTAGAGGAGATCAAGTTGTTGCCCGAGCGTGCTACATTGTAGAGTTGAAGTTGCTCCGCAAAGGGAAAGATGTAGAAGCAAAAGGTGGTTCCTCCCCTCCAAGGGAGGAATCATCATAGCAACTAAAGGAAATACCTTCAGGAGGGTCACCCAGAGAGTTGCCTGAGGACATAGATCTCAGAGAGGATGAAGAGCCTGGGTGAAGAATGGCGACTCCCAATGAATCGACTATGGATGTACCAATCGATGATAGTGACCCAGAGAAGGTCCTGAAGATTGGATCCCAGTTGGATCCTGTTCGAGCCAAATAATTAACAAATTTCCTGAAAGCTAGCTTGGATGTATTCGCCTGGACCCATGCGGATATGTGTGGGATATATCCCTCGATTATGAGTCATTCGTTAAGCATTAACCTGAAACATCCTCCTGTTAAGCAGAAAAGGCGAATGCTTGGTCCAGAAAGGTCTGCCGCCTTGAAAGAAGAAGTTGAAAAACTGAGAAGTAACGGGTTTATTAAAGATTCAACATACCCTGACTGGATTTCAAACCCGATTTTGGTATAAAAAAAGGCCAATGGAAAGTGGCGTACATGCATCGACTTCTCAGATCTAAACAAGGCCTGTCTGAAGGATAGCTTCCCATTGCCTAGAATCGATCAGTTGGTAGATTCAACCGCGGGTCATGAACTTCTTTCTTTTATGGATGCATACTCGGGGTACAATCAGATCCCCATGAATGTCCCAGACCAAGAGCATACCAGTTTCATTACAGATTTGGGATTATACTGCTATGTTGTGATGCCTTTCGGTTTGAAAAATGTCGGCGCTACATATCAGCGATTGGTGAATAGGATGTTCTACAACCAAATCGGGAAAACGATGGAGGTATATGTCGACGATATGTTAGTAAAGTCCAAACAGTCATCCGATCATACTAAGAATTCAGCAGAGATGTTTCAAATTCTCCGAAAATACGGGATGAAACTGAATCCTTTGAAATGTTCATTTGGGGTAGCATCTGGAAAATTCCTAGGGTACATTGTCAGCTTGCGCGGAATTGAGATCAATCCAAATCAAATTACAGCGATCCGAAATATTCAAGAACTAAAGCAGATTAAAGATGTGCAAAGCCTTGCTGGAAAAGTGGCAGCACTCAGCAGATTTATCTCAAAAGCTACAGATAAATGCATCCCGTTTTTCGAGCTAATAAAGCGAGGCAAGCGCAACTTTAAGTGGACTCCTTATTGTATAGAAGCATTCCATAATCTATTGAATCATCTAGAAAGACCCCCGATACTGTCTAAGCCTGTGGATCACGAGGATTTATTTGTGTACTTGGCAGTGTCATCCCACGCAATCAGTTCAGCTTTGGTAAGAGAGGAAGATAAGTTGCAAAGACCGGTCTACTATGTCAGTAAGAAATTGGCAGCCGTAGAACGGAATTACCCAAAAATAGAAAAGCTTGAGTACAGTTTGCTGATTGCATCTAGGAAGCTTCGTCGCTACTTCCAGGCTCACCCCATTACTGTTTACACTGATCACCCACTTAAGAAAGTCCTACAAAGGCCAGAAGCATCAGGAAGGTTGCTCAAATGGAACATTGAGCTGAGTCAATTCGACCTGAACTTCCAACCCCGGAGGTCGATAAAAGGGCAGGCACTTGCAGACTTTATAGCAGAGTTTACCATCCCAGAAGATGATGTGGTAACCGAGGAAGACGATCCGCCAAAGCTACTCCTTGACCCTAATGCCTGGAAACTATACACCGATGGAGCTAAAAATGACAGACGATCTGGTGCTGGAGTGGTTCTTGAAACTCCAGAGAAACGACTAATATATTACGCTCTTAGATTAGAGTTCCACGCAACTAATAATGATACCGAGTATGAAGCTCTAATTGCTGGGTTGAAGCTTGCAAAGGAATTAGGGATAACAAAGCTAGACATCTTTTGTGACTCCAATTTAGTTGTGAACAAAGTTAATGAACAGTTTCAGGCTAAGAGTCCAAGGTTGATATCATACTTGGAAAAGTGAAGAAGTTGCTGGATGGTTTTAATCACCACAGTATATCTCACATTCCTCGAGCGGAGAATCAAAGAGCAGACAAGTTAACGAATATGGCTAGTTCCGATAATCCAGAACATACAAAGCTAGTCCAGATTGAAGTACTACAGTTCCCTAGCGTGGATCAGATGGAAGTTGATCTGGTACTAGAGATTGAACCTGAAGGGGAGTCATGGATGACCCCCCCCTAAAGAATTTTTTGATGAATGGAACGCTCCCAACAAAGAAAAGTGAGAGGCGTGCAGTTATACGGAAGGCTTCCCGATATGTGTTGCAAGGTGAAGTCCTATACAGGCAAGGTTTCTCGATGCCTCTCCTCCGGTGCATTGCCCATAACGACATCAAGCATGTACTGAAGGAAGTCCACGAAGATGAGTGTGGCGACCACACTGGAGGGCAAACATTGGCAAAGAAGATATTGCGATACGGCTATTTTCGGCCCATCATAAACAAGGATGCAGCCATGTATGCACGACGTTGTGATGCTTGCCAGAAGTTCTCCAAGATCCCTAGGGCGCCACATAACCAGTCGAATACAATGACATGCCCGTGGCCTTTTGTTATGTGGGGATTGACATTATTGGGAGCCTTCCCATAGCAAAGGGTGGAGCAAAATTCGCTATTGTGGCCGTGGATTATTATATTAAATGGGTAGAATCAGAGCCTTTGACCACGATCGCAACCAAGCAAGTGATCACCTTTGTCGTTAAGAACATCATATGTCGATTTGGGATTCCAAAAGTCATCATAAATGATAATGTGACCCAATTCGACAGCACCGAGTTTCAAGATTTCTGTCGGAAGTATCACATCAAGAAAAGATACACCTCTGTGGCACATCCGCAGTCGAACGGACAAGTTGAAGCGGCAAACAAGGTGATCAAATCCATTCTAAAGAAAAGATTGAAGAGGGCTAAAGCCATGTGGGTTGATGAATTACCCCTGGCACTATGGGCCTATAGAACAACGTACAAGTCGGCGACGGGACACACCCCATTTTCCCTTGCTTTTGGAGCTGAGGCGGTCATTCTTGTCGAGTTGGAAGTACCATCTCATCGAACCATTTATTACGATCCGATGACCAACAATGAGTTGCTCCTTGAATCCCTGGACATGGTTGAGGAAAAAAGGGACGAAGCCGACTTACATGCCCTGAGGCATAAACAACAAATAGCTCGGTATTACAACAAAAGAGTCCGAGCTCGAACATTTAAACCTGGAGACTTGGTTCGGAAGTGCGTCTTTCCACCCCCAGTACATATGGGCCCGAAATGGGAAGGACCGTACTCCATTTTACGAAGGCTTGATAATGGAACCTTCAAGCTAGCAACCGTAAATGGAGATGAAATCCTCAGAGTGTGGAATGCCCAGCATTTGCGGCTTTATCTGACATAAAAATGTCAGTTTTACTCTTTTGTTTTAAAACCATGTAAAAAGGCTCGACTTGCCTATAACAGTCTGGTTATTTGAACAAAAGATTATAAAGTGGACGTAGGTCATGATTCGACCGAACCACTATAAAAATATCGCGTGTCATTTACCTTTACTGCACCATTTCTTATCTACTCTTTTATTTTGATCAATATAAACTATTACCATTTTGAGATTTGTTTTAAATTTATGCAGTAATCTCAAAAAAGCTAATTCAAAACGTCGTCTGTCAGATCGGAAGGCTCACGGTAATTAAAGCTCCAAAAGGTGTAGCGAGGTAAATTGTACTACTATTTGCACTCTAACTCCGGAGATCAGGGAGAGAGTATAAAGGACGCGAAGATAACGTCCTCAAGGCGTGAAGGTGCACCATAATAAAACCGCCTTGATAACACTCTAACCCGCTGAAGGATCGGGAGAGTATAAAGGCGCTAGAGACTTAGCGCCCCTAGAACTTCTGCCCCGCTGAAGGATCGGTGAGCAGACTAAGAATCGAGCTCGAACTCTAACACGCTGAAGGATCGGGAGAGTATAAAGGCGCTAGAGACTTAGCGCCACAAGTACTCTAACCCGCTGAAGGATCGGGAGAGTATAAAAGCGTTAGAGACTTAGAGCCGCAAGAACCATTACCCCGTTGAAAGATCGGGATAGTACGAATATAATCCTAATCGATCGCCAATAAGCCTTGGCCAGGCACTATAATGACGATTGATTAGGAGTATATACGTGCACCACTACACATTTACTTAGCACATGTATTTCCCGATGATTGTTTTCGTTATGATTAATAATCATTACTTATAACTTTAATATTTAACTACGAATATTTCAGTTATGACCATTTAAGCTGTGCGAACATGATGAATTTGCAGGAACACAATGGGGCAAAAGAAATAGATCTTTATTTACTGAAAGCAGATTTACAAAAAACGAGAAGCTAAACAAAAGTGAGGGCCACTCTAATGACTACATCTTTTGGCCAAAGGAAATCCTAAAACTAAAACATGAGCTAATAACTGCATTCTATTTACGCTTGGGAGATGGTTTTGATTTCTTGTCCTTCTTCTGTTTCTCCAACTCCTCTTTATCAGTACCATAGCGGTCACTTTTCTTCCTCTTCCTCTTATCGACAAGAGGCTCCGGAGGAGGACTGGAAGGTTCGGAGGTAAGTTGTGAAGTTATTGATTTGGAAGAGAATCTTATAACCAACCCAATTTTGGGGTCGATTTCAGAAATAGGGGGCATGAATATAGGATTCTGTTCCCCCTTCCTAAGAACCAACTGCTTCTCCTTCCTAGCCTGTATGTTGTAACACCCCGTAATTTTGTAACGCTAAGATTCACAAATCAAGGCAGAATTAAAAGTTAAAATCAAAATAAAGGGAAATGGGCTGCGTCGTTGCATTCGTCTCGGAATTCTGCATGAAAACGAGTCCGAATTTGCGTAAATAGGAGTCCGTATGAGGAAGATATGGCCTCCGGAAGTTTCAGCAAAGTTCAAATTTCAAAACAGACTCAAAAGCGGGCCGGGCGGGAAATTTCCCGCCCAGGACCCAGGTCGACTGGGTAGTCGACCCCCCCAGGTCGACTGGGGAGTCGACACCCCCCCAGGTCGACTGGGGAGTCGACTGGGTAGTCGACCCCCCCCCCCCCCGCTTTTTCCAGCTTTCTGAACCTGATTCGTTTCTCTGTATCCTTTGACGCCCTTCTGACCAGATTCGTTGACTTCTACACTATATAAACAGCCCTGGTCTTCTTCTCTATTCACAATTCTTTTCTATCCTTATGCTGCCTCTGAGAAATAAATAAATAAGTGAGTAAAATAATATATATAAAATAAATCAAGACGAGGAAATGCTGCTAAAAGATTTTCAAGAAGAGGTTCAAGTCAAGCTAGAATTCAAGAGGAGATTCAAACGACTTCAACGACTGTTTTTCTACGAATCATAGCAACACCATCTTTCTGTTCTAATCTAATCTCTGTAAGTCAGTTATTTTTAGATTTGAACGTTTCTCTCTGTTCGTGACATGAAATTAAAGGAATAAAAGAATATGCCAAATCTTTCTATTCGAACCTGTACCTATATCTTTGGACCTAATTAAGAACTGTTATGATTCAATGACCAATTAGGCATTTCCTATGACTATGAACATTGCCTATGACTATGAACATTGCCTATGACTATGGACATTGCCTATGACTACGAACATTGCCTATGACTATGACTGTGACTATGAGGATTATTTCCTTGACTAAACCTATGCCTTTGATTAGAAAACATAAACTATTGCCTATGACATAACAAGGACAGCTGTGATTAAACACCTATGATTCATGACTAGGAAAGTGTTGCTTATGTTTTGTGATTATGAGATTGGGTCTAAACCCGATTATTTATTCTGCCTGTCCTTGGTTTTCTTTGGTTTTAGACCATGGGAATTTACCTATTAAGTTAGGTCTACCCATGTTCTTGAACCTACTCTGTCTATTCTTGGTTGTAGACCTTGGGAATTTACCTATTAAGTTAGGTCTACCCATGTTCTTGAACCTACGTCATTATTCAAAACCATTTTATGCCAGTTGTTATATCTATCCTTTTCATAGCAATCTTTGGTTCACTCCCTGTTTGCTACGAATCTAGATTTATCTATAATCTAGATTGAAACACGATTATACGAACGATGGGAATGCGATTTGGGGCAAAATATGAAATTTACTAAAACATAGTTATAAACCTGGAAATTGGCATGAATTGGCAACATGTATTATGGCATGTTCATAGAAATGCAAATGGGATAAATTTGACAGGAATTATAGGATGTGTAATTTGAATCTAGTATTGACACGTAAATCTAGGATTTACATGAATTGTGAACTAGAGTAATAAGTCTAGTTTGACATGAATTAGAATGTTAAATCAGAATTGGATTAGCTAATTTGGCTCGATAAGTATATTGGCATAAACTTGAAATTGGCCATAATTGGGAGTAATTGTCAGGATTAGCAAAATCATGGTTAGTGACACTTCATTTGGTATGGTTTACATACCAAAAAGCATAAACATGATATAGAGGGGAAAATGGGTCGTAAGAATAAATGTTGACAATTTACATTAAAAGAGTAATCGGGAAATAAGTAAATTAGGATTAATTTACTTATAGAATTTGTCCTAAATGAGAAAATGTTAATTTAGACAAATTAAAGGTTTGTTAACGACATCTCTTTTAATAATAAACCAGAAAGTTCTAGGGTGACAGAGAGGATAGTGTCTAGGCTTGGGTTTGGAAAATACAAGTTTCCTGCTCTCCCTAGCTATCCCTAACTGATCCGACGGACGGGATGGTTACTTTCAAAACCTGATTTGAAAACTAATCAAAACCCTTTGAACTTAGAAAACACGAATATGCCTAACCCGAGGTTAGACTGAGTTGCGATGTAAACCTGCCCGGAACCAACCGGCACATCCAGTATTCGCAACAATATCTGTCTGATGTGAATGGTCGCAGCTTTAATTTATTTAGTTAAAGCTAGAACAGGAAAGGTAGGGTTAAGTTAACTAAGACACTTAACCAGTTCAACGTGATAACTAAACTGATGGGAGGGGTTAGGTTCAGACTGACACTTAACACAGTTAAGCTAGAATGGGAGGGTTAAGTCCATAGGAACACTTAACCAACTTAACACAGTTAAGCTAGAATGGGATGGCTAAGTCCATAGGGACACTTAACCAAATTCAAGGTAGCAAGACAAGATTTGTAGGGGTTAAGTAAAGTTAATACACTTAGCCAAATTAACATGTTAATTAGATTAGAGGTTGGGGTTAAGTAAAGTTTAATACACTTAGCCAAATTAACATGTTAACTAGACTAGAGGTTGGGGTTAAGTAAAGTTTAATACACTTAGCCAAATTAACATGTTAACAAGACCAGAGGTTGGGGTTAAGTAAAATCTAATACACTTAGCCAATTTGATATGTTAGTTGGGCTAGACCGTAGGGTTAAGTAAACTTGAATACTTAACCATTAGGTTGTGATAAAGGAATGGGGTTAAGTCTAAAACATGAAGGGATAATACTTAACCATTAATAATAACATGTTAGTTAAAACAAACGGGCAAGGTTAAGTTAAAAAGGAACACTTAACCAACACAGGGTGAATGGGTAGGGTTAAGTAATAAATACTTAACTAATATAACTTGGTTTGTGGTAGGGTTAAGTCAACATGAGTTACTGGCAACACTTAACCAGTTTAACAGGGTAAATGAAGAGGGTTAAGTTGGCTTGAATTGACTAATGACTCTTAACCAATCCAAATTGACGGGAAAGAGAACTAAGTAGTAAACCTTAGTTAAGAAAACAACGATTCTGGAAACTATGTGGTAAATCTTAGTTAGTAAAACTAAGTAGTAATTCTTAGTATAACACGGGAAGGAGCGAATGTCCGTCTGAGTAAAAAAAAGAGGCTCCAACGAATTGGGTTATGAAGCCCGAGGCTTCGAGGGGACGTGAGGGTACTCTTGGTATCCCTCTGTGAGGCTGTAGATGATCCTCGTGGGCTCACAGAGGTTAAGGTCTGCGCAGAAGAACCAGGGGTATGCCTTGGTCGCAATATATGGCAACCTAAAGACTTGGATGGACCGACGTGATTCGGCGAGAAAACGGTAGCCCTGTGATAGCAACTCGTCGTCTACCATCCATCTTGAGTCAATCGAGATACGTGAAGCGGAAAGGCGGAGAACTCCAAAAGACCATATACTTGCTATCTAGTTATGGGTGAGGATGGCCATAGGATAGTGGGGCACCGGGGGCCGGCGTATAGTTCTCATTTTACAAGGTGTGCCTTTCATTAGTTGAGGGAGGGGTCAAGTGGGACCATAGCCACTGGAATAAAAACAGACCTTAGCATCTGCATCGACAAATATCTGAAAGCTCCCGACCGAGTTCTGTATTCCTTGATTTGCCCTGTCACAGGACTCGGACCGCACATTACAGGACATGTGCATCTAGACAAGCGATAACGATTCGCGATACATGCGTGGGGAAGTATAGGAACATATACAACTCTAGGTAGTGTGTCCTAGACTTGGGGTAATCGTTCGACAGGTAGTGTAATCCCTAGTTGGACTAGGTGGCATAAATCTTGAATCCGAGAAGCGTTCAACAGATAGCGTAAACTCTAGTTGAATCTAGAAAGCACTGGATAGAAAACCCTAGATTAGATCTAGGTAATAAATAATAAATGGATGCTCGAAGGCAATGGAAAATACAGGGATTGGGATCACGTTATCGTTACTAGTTGGGACATTAGTTAGGTGGTGCAGAGATATAGAAACCAGTATAACAAGGAAATAGCGAAGCGGTGAAAGTATTAGAGCGTATCCAGTTTATCTTATCTTAGCATATCTTGTGATTACCTTGTCTAATCTTGTTGACCCTATCCTCATGGTGTAATCTTGTATTCAGTTAGTTCATGTCGTTTTGTTTTTCCATGTTCACATGCTAGAAGTTACTGAACTTACTCAGGCTTTATGTCTGATTCTGTTTTTCTTTCTTCTTCTTTTCTTCCGTGCCCCCCCCAGGTAGTAAAGGAGGGAATAGTTTAGCTCAGGTTAAGTTGGACTGCCACTCTTTCCCCAGCTTGAAGATTTGCAGAAGTTTTGCTTGGATTCTCTTTTCAGATGCTGTGGCTGGCTCTTGCTAAAATTGGGGAATATAAATGTTGTTTTATGCTTCTTTATTTTGTAAGACAGATGATACTTTGATATTATAAAGAAATCATTGTATAAACTATTTTATCAATAAAGCAAAGTTTTATTTTCCGCTGTTTAATTTCTGTCTGTCTTGTAATTTATCTGCGTCTTTTACCCAAAATGCTCCACAGAACTTAGTGCATTCCCTTTGTGAGTGACACTAACGGACGTGGGGTGTTACACGTGGTATCAGAGTTGAAGATTACTAGATCAGGTAAAGGATTTGAAAAATTATTTTCAAAACGGTTTTTAAAGAATCATTTTCAAGAGAAAAGATTTGTTTTAAAGACATATTCCCCAAAGCCATACACACTATCTTCTCTTCCTCTATTTAAATTCTTGTCTCCTTCTTTCTTGAGTCTCTGGGGCTCCTGGATTTCTGGGAGGTAACCTCATCGAAGGGCAAAGTAGTGCCCGACTTCCATCCATAGCCGTAGTTGTTTCATCTACGGGCAGTTTTCTTTCGAAGCTTATAGGGTTTTCCGGACGATGGAGGCAGTTTTCGAGAGATTTGTCAACATGACTACACACGGAAGGGGATGAGGAGTTTGGCTAAGGAGCATATCCCTAGGATGAGGAATTCATGGATGTAGACTTAGCACACGAAGGAGGAAGAAATTATAAAACCTAAGACAAGAGGAAGTATCTTTACTAGGGTATGATAGGGCATATACTTAAGGACAAGGGCAAGAACGAGGACGAGATTTTCAGAAGGACAAGTACATGCTTTCGCCACCAAGCGTACCTAGGAGAAAGGTAGTCCGGTTGGAAGAGTCTAGTTTTCTGTTCATACTATTTCCTTAGGTTCTAGCACTTCTCATTTGTTCATATCCACTTCCATAGTTGGGTCTCTGCACCATAGTACTTGTATAGTAGAAAGATCCCACTAGAGTCTCAAATCCAATTGGTGGTCCGACCAGTTTATTTTTGGTTAGTTGGGATTTGAGAATAGCTATCGAGTTAGCTTATATCATCTCATGTAGATCGTCTAAATTCGGAGGAGATATTCCTTGGGTGCTTGTCTGATATTGGTTTAGGCCCTTAGGGCTTGTACTTGAGGAATGTCGAGTTCGGTTTGGATGGTTTGCGTGAGAGATGAATAGTTGTGGCAGGCACTCCAAAGAGTACGTAGTGACCTTTCGACTCTTATAGTTATGGCATGGCGAATAAGAGGGAAACCTCTAATCATCTTAGTACATATACTTGGTACCGTGATTGACATCTGTTTATTTTGGAAATGGAGATCTGGAACTTCACAATCGTGAAGTTAAATTAGCTAAGATACAGTGGAGTAAAGCTCAAGAAGGCTAGATACTAGCATCATACCCTTTTCCTTGAGGGTGCATCCTTGATTTCTTTGTTTTAGGAGCTTTACGCATAATTGTTTCTCTCTTTCCAAAGTATATCACCTAGGTCGTATCTTCGATCCTTAGGTAGAAGCCAATGGATGTAAACATGTATTTGAAACATGTTATGGTTGATGGTTGCAAGTGGTTGCTAATGGTTGCTTGTGAATGCATATGCATACGTATTAGGCACTAGATCAGTTCAGACGCTTTCATATTGCATTTACAGATATGTATTTGTTTGTAAATTGAACTTGATATGTTATCATATGGGTGTTGCATATGGATGAATGGCCGTGCACGCATATAGTATTTACATAACTAGGGATGCTTGCATACATGGTTAGACGCATGGCACTGACATGACTCGCATTAAGGAGGTCGACTGAATCATTAGACCGCCTGATTTTACAGTAGATAAAGACATATACACACACTATGCATATGAACATGAAAGCATTAGAAATCTTTTAAGGACAATGAATGCCTGTGAGTGAATGGTTGAGTAGATGGGTGATTGGATGGTAGGACACATTCTTCCTAACTTGAAGATTTCGGGGACGAAATCATTTTAAGTGGGGGACAATGTAACACCCCGTAATTCTGTAACGCTAAGATTCACAAATCAAGGCAGAATTAAAAGTTAAAATCAAAATCAAGGGAAACGGGCTGTGCCGTTGTGTTCGTATCGGAATTCTACATGAAAACGAGTCCGTGTTTGCGTAAATCAGAGTCCGTATGAGGAAGATATGGCCTCCGAAAGTTTCAGCAAAGTTCAAATTTTACAACAGACTCAGAAGTGGGCTGGGCGGGAAATTTCCCGCCTAGGACCCAGGTCGACTGGGGAGTCGACTGGGTAGTCGACCCCCCCAGGTCGATTGGGGAGTCGACTGGGTAGTCGACTGGGGAGTCGACTGGGTGGTCGACCCCCCACCCCCCCGCTTTTTCCAGCTTTCTGAACCTGATTCGTTTCTCTGTATCCGGACGCCCTTCTGACCAGATTCGTTGACTTCTACACTATATAAACAGCCCTGGTCTTCTTCTCTATTCACAATTCTTTTCTATCCTTATGATGCCTCTGAGAAATAAATAAATAAGTGAGTAAAATAATATATATAAAATAAATCAAGACGAGGAAATGCTGCTAAAAGATTTTCAAGAAGAGGTTCAAGTCAAGCTAGGATTCAAGAGGAGATTCAAACGACTTCAACGACTGTTTTTCTACGAATCATAGCAACACCATCTTTCTGTTCTAATCTAATCTCTGTAAGTCAGTTATTTTTAGATTTGAACGTTTCTCTCTGTTCGTGACATGAAATTAAAGGAATAAAAGAATATGCCAAATCTTTCTATTCGAACCTGTGCCTATATCTTTGGACCTAATTAAGAACTGTTATGATTCGATGACCAATTAGGCATTGCCTATGACTATGAACATTGCCTATGACTATGGACATTGCCTATGACTACGAACATTGCCTATGACTATGACTGTGACTATGAGGATTATTTCCTTGACTAAACCTATGCCTTTGATTAGAAAACATAAACTATTGCCTATGACATAACAAGGACATCTGTGATTAAACACCTATGATTCATGACTAGGAAAGTCTTCCTTAAGTTTTGTGATTATGAGATTGGGTCTAAACCCGATTATTTATTCTGCCTGTCCTTGGTTTTCTTTGGTTTTAGACCATGGGAATTTACCTATTAAGTTAGGTCTACCCATGTTCTTGAACCTACTCTATCTATTCTTGGTTTTAGACCTTGGGAATTTACCTATTAAGTTAGGTCTACCCATGTTCTTGAACCTACGTCGTTATTCAAAACCATTTTATGCCAGTTGTTATATCTATCCTTTTCATAGCAATCTTTGGTTCATTCCCTATTTGCTACAAATCTAGATTTATCTATAATCTAGATTGAAACACGATTATACGAACGGTGGGAATGCGATTTGGGGTAAAATATGAAATTTACTAAAACATAGTTATAAACTTGGAAATTGGCATAAATTGGGAACATGTATTATGGCATGTTCATAGTAATGCAAATGGGATAAATTTGACAGGAATTATAGGATGTGTAATTTGAATCTAGTATTGACACATAAATCTAGCATTTACATGAATTGTGAACTAGAGTAATAAGTCTAGTTTGACATGAATTAGAATGTTAAATCAGAATTGGATTAGCTAATTTGGCTCGATAAGTATATTGGCATAAACTTGAAATTGGCCATAATTAGGAGTAATTGTCAGGATTAGCAAAATCATGGTTAGTGACACTTCATTTGGTATGGTTTACATACCAAAAAGCATAAACATGATATAGAGGGGAAAATGGGCCGTAAGAATAAATGTTGACAATTTACATTAAAAGAGTAATTGGGAAATAAGTAAATTAGGATTAATTTACTTATAGAATTTGTCCTAAATGAGGAAATGTTAATTTAGACAAATTAAAGGTTTGTTAACGACATCTCTTTTAATAATAAACCAGAAAGTTCTAGGGTGACAGAGAGGATAGTGTCTAGGCTTGGGTTTGGAAAATACAAGTTTCCTGCTCTCCCTGGCTATCCCTAACTGATCCGACGGACGGGATGGTTACTTTCAAAACCTGATTTGAAAACTAATCAAAACCCTTTGAACTTAGAAAACACGAATATGCCTAACCCGAGGTTAGACTGAGTTACGATGTAAACCTGCCCGGAACCAACCGGCACATCCAGTATTCGCAACAATATCTGTCTAATGTGAGTGGTCGCGGCTTTAATTTACTTAGCTAAAGCTAGAACAAGAAAGGTAGGGTTAAGTTAACTAAGACACTTAACCAGTTCAACGTGATAACTAAATTGATGGGTGGGGTTAGGTTCAGACTGACACTTAACACAGTTAAGCTAGAATGGGAGGGTTAAGTCCATAGGAACACTTAACCAACTTAACGCAGTTAAGCTAGAATGGGAGGGCTAAGTCCATAGGGACACTTAACCAAATTCAAGGTAGCAAGACAATATTTGTAGGGGTTAAGTAAAGTTAATACACTTAGCCAAATTAACATGTTAACTAGACTAGAGGTTGGGGTTAAGTAAAGTTTAATACACTTAGCCAAATTAACATGTTAACTAGACTAGAGGTTGGGGTTAAGTAAAGTTTAATACACTTAGCCAAATTAATATGTTAACTAGACCAGAGGTTGGGGTTAAGTAAAATCTAATACACTTAGCCAATTTGATATGTTAGCTGGGCTAGACCGTAGGGTTAAGTAAACTTGAACACTTAACCATCAGGTTGTGATAAAGGAATGGGGTTAAGTCTAAAACATGTAGGGATAATACTTAACCATTAATAATAACATGTTAGTTAAAATAGACGGGCAAGGTTAAGTTAAAAAGGAACACTTAACCAACACAGGGTGAATGGGTAGGGTTAAGTAATAAATACTTAACTAATATAACTTGGTTTGTGGTAGGGTTAAGTCAACATGAGTTACTGACAACACTTAACCAGTTTAACAGGGTAAATGAAGAGGGTTAAGTTGGCTTGAATTGACTAATGACTCTTAACCAATCCAAATTGACGGGAAAGAGAACTAAGTAGTAAACCTTAGTTAAGAAAACAACGATTCTGGAAACTATGTGGTAAATCTTAGTTAGTAAAACTAAGTAGTAATTCTTAGTATAACACGGGAAGGAGCGAATGTCCGTCTGAGTAAAAAAAAGAGGCTCCAACGAATTGGGTTACGAAGCCCGAGGCTTCGAGGGGACGTAAGGGTACTCTTGGTATCCCTCTGTGAGGCTGCAGATGATCCTCCTGGGCTCACAGAGGTTAAGGTCTACGCAGAAGAACCAGGGGTATGCCTTGGTTGCAATATATGGCAACCTAAAGACTAGTATGGACTGGCGTGATTCGGCGAGAAAACGGTAGCCCTGTGATAGCAACTCGTCGTCTACCATCCATCTTGAGTCAATCGAGATACGTGAAGCGGAAAGGCGGAGAACTCCAAAAGACCATATACTTGCTATCTAGTTATGGGTGAGGATGGCCATAGGATAGTGGGGCACCAGGGGCCGGCGTATAGTTCTCATTTTACAAGGTGTGCCTTTCATTAGTTGAGGGAGGGGTCAAGTGGGACCATAGCCACTGGAATAAAAACAGACCTTAGCATCTGCATCGGCAGATATATGAAAGCTCCCGACCGAGTTCTGTATTCCTTGATTTTCCCTGTCACAGGACTCGGACCGCACATTACAGGACATGTGCATCTAGACAAGCGATAACGATTCGCGATACATGCGTGGGGAAGTATAGGAACATATACCACTTTAGGTAGTGTGTCCTAGACTTGGGGACATCGTTCGACAGGTAGCGTAATCCCTAGTTGGACTAGGTGGCATAAATCCTGAATCCGAGAAGCGTTCAGCAGATAGCGTAAACTCTAGTTGAATCTGGAAAGCACTGGATAGAAAACCCTAGATTAGATCTAGGTAATAAATAATAAATGGATGCTCGAAGGCAATGGAAAATACAGGGATTGGGATCACGTTATCGTTACTAGTTGGGACATTAGTTAGGTGGTGCAGAGATATAGAAACCAGTATAACAAGGAAATAGCGAAGCGGTGAAAGTATTAGAGCGTATCCAGTTTATCTTATCTTAGCATATCTTGTGATTACCTTGTCTAATCTTGTTGACCCTATCGTCATGGTGTAATCTTGTATTCAGTTAATTCATGTCGTTTTGTTTTTCCATGTTCACATGCTAGAAGTTACTGAACTTACTCAGGCTTTATGTCTGATTCTGTTTTTCTTTCGTCTTCTTTTCTTCCGTCCCCTCCCCCCCCCCAGGCAGTAAAGGAGGGAATAGTTTAGCTCAGGTTAAGTTGGACTGCCACTCTTTCCCCAGCTTAAAGATTTGCCGAAGTTTTGCTTGGATTCTCTTTTTAGATGTTGTGGCTGGCTCTTGCTAAAATTGGGGGGAATATAAATGTTGTTTTATGCTTCTTTATTTTGTAAGACAGATGATACTCTGATATTGTAAAGAAATCATTGTATAAACTATTTTATCAATAAAGCAAAGTTTTATTTTCCACTGTTTAATTTCTGTCTGTCTTGTATTTATCTGCATCTTTTACCCAAAATGCTCGACAGAACTTAGTGCATTCCCTTTGAGAGTGACACTAATGGACGTGGGGTGTTACATATGTCAGCCAAGGTTTCACTATCATCATCCTTGGCCTCGTCTATGATTTCTACCTCCTCTTCCTCATCTCTATGACCGCCATCTGTGTCATGCAAAGCAGCGATAATCTCAACGTCTACAGGAGCGCCGGTGCCAGATTCCATGGGTGCTACCGTAACTCTATCACTTGTTGAGCCCTCGGTTTGCTTTGGAATCTCGGAAACTTCAATACTAGAACCTGGAGGTACATCAACCTTCTCTGCCACTGCCTTCTCCTCTGCACCTTTTTCGACCACTTTGGTACCTACACCATGAGAAGCAAAGGTTAGTGAATTAGGAGAAGATGTGGCCATGTCAGTTGTCTGTCCCGTGAGAAGACGACAAGTTACGATTGCTTTAATGAACCGTGGAGAGAATATGGAGATACCTTCAGCCGACTCATCTCCCAGATTTGTACTGGTGGTCCCGATAATCGGAGGAGTTGGAGTCAAGGGGATCAATGGATCATCGGGGTTATATTCCTCAACTTCAGAGGTTTTGGGCTCTACCACTAAGCTCGAGCTTTCGCCAACCTTATCCTTGCCCGTAAGCCTACTCTTCTCCCTCTCGATCTCCTCATGGATTAGGCGTCTACCTTCCTCCAGAGCCTCAGGTTCTTTACCTCTGATAAAGGTCTGCATCAGCTGGCTTTCATCAATCTCGTCGACCCCCAATCGCCGCTTCTCGCCTTCGACAATTGCATCCCATACATTTGCCAAAGTAACATGATAGTCCGGAATCCAAGAGATGTCTCGAGTCTTGATGAATTGACCAAAGAAGTCGAACAACAGTTCCTCAAAACCAGCTATTTCTTTCTCTCTTTTGGCTAGCTTATCGGCTGCAACAGTTGCCGATTCAAGAGCATTATTGGCGTTACTTTCGGTGAGAGTTGCACGCTCCTCAGCTTGAGCAAGTTGATAATTTAAAACCTCCTTCTCCTTTTTGGCGAGAGCGAGGTCATCTTTTAAGCTCGCCCTCTCTTTCTCCCATGCCCCTTTCTCAGCAGCAAAGCGTTCCTGTGTTGTCTTCAGTTCGGTGTTAACTGCCATGAGATCTTCCACTTCCTTCCTCAGGGCCACCCGCTCCTGGCTATTTAAGTCAAACTCGTTGCGAAAACTCTCCCTAGCACTATCCAACTCGGACCTGTAATTCTCTGCTTCTCGCTGAGCTAAAGCCAGTTGGGCCTGTGCATCCTCTACTTCTTTTTCCATTTTTCACCTAGCCCTAGCATCATTATCAATTTTTACTCTGGCTCTGGCTGCGTCCGTCTCCATCTGGCGGATGATAGTAAAAAGTGTAGCAGCATGCTTCTTCATTACCCCGTATTGTTTAGCCACATGGCATACGTACCCTATCACCTCTGTGTCCCAATCCTCGGGACCGGTTCAAGATCTGGGACGAACACCATCCTCTCAAAGTAAATATCAGGGAATTGCTTTCGCAAGCGCTCTAGCCTGGCCATAATCTCAGAATTGGGGGCAACATCCTTTGCGGTAGTAGTATCCAAGCCATGCTCACTAAAGGAAATTGGAGCTGTCTTCCCCTTCTCTACGATCCTGCCCTCATCTTTGTTCTTGTCCTTTGGCTCGGGGTGTTTTTTGGAAGATTGGGCATGAGAAGGCGTACTTTTCGGAGGAGTTAAATCTCTAGGAAGTTGTTTTCCCCCAGCCGGTGGCAATGGACGACTATGTGACTTTCCATAACCTTGCTTTGATGGAGATCGAGGTCTTGTAGAATAAGATTGATGAGGATCCCGGAGCCGACGACTATCCCTTCCCCGACTATCACTACGAGTATGCTCGGGATCTGGAAGGAGGGTTGGTGTGCCCTCGCGAAGGGAACGATAAGAATAAGACCGTTTGCGAGACATTTTCCCCGCAAAGGAAACAAGTGCATGTTAAAACTATGAACCACAGTAGCAAAAGAGTGTTATGGTAAATGGTGCATGTGAATTGTGCATCCCGTGAAATCCCTTTTTTAAATGGACCAGGGCCCGGAGTTGGACTCGTTTGGATGACTTCTTTTTCTCCAACTGGGGCACTCGTCTCTTCAGAGATGGGAAAAATTGGTTCCCCTCTGAAATCTTCTTGAGTATAAATATCGTCTAGTAAAGGAATCTTATTTAATTCCCCGAGTATATGTTCCTCCGTTAATTCATCTTGAGCGACAGACTCAACTGGCGATGAAGTTCTTAAGGGAGACTGCCCCTCAGAGGTCGGGACCTCCTTTGATTCATCGGCTCGTCCCTCATCTCCTTTTTATACGTTTAAATCCTCGTCATCCTGATTAATCATTGGCGAAGGACTCTTGTGAAGGGTAGTTGTCTTTACAGCTTGAGAAGTTCCTTCTCCTTCAGTCGGAGGGATATACTTGTAAGGTTTGCCACCCGCTCCAAGTCCGAACCTTATGTCTAAAAGACGGTGTTTGTGAAGGTTCTCGTCGGTGATACATTTCTTAATCATTAAGAAATCTGAGTTACTCTTGAGGAGGCAGGACATTCGGTCTTTGTATATCGATCCTTCCGTTCTCTCAAAATTGTGATCTATGTGGAACAAAATAATTCGTTAGCACTGAAATTATGCATTCGAATTAAACACGGAAAAGTTGAAAACATACTTGCTTGTAGCCACTTCCTCGTGCATCCGGCTTGATGATTTATATAGAACCAGTCAGATTTGACATCCCCTATATTACTATAACCATCTATCACGACTTTTCTATTGGCGACCGATTCGAAGAAAGAGAAATTGGGAGCCCCTGCGGAACAATGTTTGAAGTGGTAATAGAACTTCAGATCTTTAAGGGTAAGTTCGGTCTGCAGAATCTCCATGTAAGCAACGTACAGAGTATACAAAGCCGCGTAGGCATTCGGGTGGAGTTGCATGGGGGCAATCTGTAACTGTCTCAAGAGATCAACAACAAGTGGAGGAAAAGAAGGAATAGCCCTTACCCAGCACATGAGTCGACTAACGGTCATATACCCCTCTGGGGCAGAATGAGGTCTATCTTCGCTTTCTGGAACTTTCACATCGTCCCAGGGAATTCCGTGTCTTAAACATATCTTCATAAGTTTTATATCGTCTAACTTAGAGGGTAAAGAATCAGTGAACTTCTCTATTTCCTTAACACCGGGAATTTCATCAGGAGCTCGATCATCCTCATCTTCAAGGGACGTGCTCTCAGAAGTTGTTGACTCTATATCGGTGCCTGTCTCGTAATCAGGATCAGATTTTTCCTCATTTGAATCTGAGGAAAGCACATCAGGGTTATGATGTATTAATGTCTCCGATTCGTACTCTCATTCGATGTATCAGTCACTTGTTTATCCGACATAGATGTGTTGGCAAGTAAAAATTAGAACACAAGTTACCCGTTCTCCGTGTGTGTAAGTGCAAGTGTGTGCCTGTGCATACATTAAAGGAAAGAATGAAGTCAATCAGATAAGCAGATAACAGCTCTTATATGCTGTAAAGTAACACTGTCCAGTCCAAAAAGTTCATCTCGAAGGTTCTAACCTAACTGTCTGTCAATATATCATAATTATTGTGCATTTTTGGTCAATACATGTGTTGGTTTGTGAGGCTTGGTCTGATTCGGGATGTAAGGCTGGTTCGTGATGCAGGTCAGATCAGTGGAAGAACTTCTATTTGAGAGGGCGACTTCGGTTCGTGGTGAGGTCTTCGGATCGTGGGACAACCCACCTTGTAAGACCAAACGGATCGTAAAGGACCTACACGATCCGCTCCATTATCCATTCCCACGATCCACTCCATTACCCATTTCCACGAATCGACGCTCTCCTATCCTCACGATCCGATCCACTGACCATTTTCGTCGCCAATACTCAACCTTTATCTCTAATCCCTCCGTCTCACCACAACCACGACCCAAGCCATAACCTCGTTAATAAACCGATCCAACCTGCTCCTTCGTCCTCCTCGTTTCTCCACTCCATTCATGAACTCGCACGATCAAACCCATTACCACTGAAGTTAAACCCAATGTCCTCGCCACCATCACCAAATTATTGAAAGTTCAACGGGAATAAAGAGAAGCGAAGGAGAAACCAGATAAAATAGGAAAGGAGCCTTATGCTATTACCTTTCAACCGTAGAAAATTCTTGATCTTTGGTAAGAGTTGAAATTAGGGTTTTTAGTTGAAAGAATAGGTAGCGGCTGCAAAAGGGAGTGGAAGAAGAGGAGTAGACAAAGGTACGGTTTATATAGGCAAAACGATGGCCCTTCGTATCCCCTTCTTTGTTTTATTTGAAGTAAATGGGCCACGAATAGGAGCCCACTTCGGCTCGTGATATGGTTCGCCCCGCTAGAAGCCCATCACTGAAACCAGAAGGGCTATCGCGGCTCAAAGGGAAGCCCGCTTGGCTATCGGCTCGTGGAGAATGTGGCATACACGAAACACAATGAGGTCCAATGATCTGGATCGAGAAAACATATGGGCCACGTGCAAGAGCCCACAATGGCTCGTAGTAAGGCCCGCTCAACCATTGGATCGTGATGAATGCCCAATTCCATGACCTGCATGGTGTTCCAATGACCCGAACTCGAGAATGATCACGAAATAAAAGATATGGAAATACTCGTGGGATTTAAAACTTACCTGACAAGTTGATCGCGATATACTCTGGAGTTCAGAAGATGGAAATTAACCAATGAACAGAGAAATAATTGGAAATCCGCACTGATATTTATACTCTTCAAAGGGTGTAACCATTCAAAACAGTGCGACGTTATAAACGGATGTGACTATCAATCTGCATCGTTTCATGAAAGGATAGTTTAGCAGTTTCGAAGCATGTTCCATAACTAATAAAACATACTTCGAAGGGGCAAAATGTTGGCTAGCTTTTGGACCAAGTGTAATAACCCGGAAATCCGAGCCAATTTAAAATTTTTATTATGGCAATTTTAGCGAATTTTGATTATTTAAAATGAATTATTTTAAATAATAACGATGAGAAATTTATTTTGAATAGAAATAGGACGTATATATTTATTTGAATCGTCGTTAGAATATAAATATTTATTTATATATATAAAAGGAATTGAAAATGGCGCGGTAGTTTGAAATTTCGATTTTAAGGTTCAAATGAATGTGCAGGATGCAAAATAAATCGGATTTTAGCGAAACCAAAAATATTTGAATCTACTTGAGAATATCTTTCCAACGAATCTGAAAAATTAAAATTTCATAGCGGGAATCAAAAGATATGCCTAGTTGAAAATTCAGAATAGTGGCCGTATGTGGCCCCGGCAAATTGAAATGCGCGTTCAAATTCAATATATAGAGTTATATTTTGATTTTGACGAAAACTGATCGAAACGATCGAATCAGCTTACGATACATATCCCATTGTGTTCGGAATGAGGGTAATTAGCTATGGACGATAATCGGTGGGTTCGATTTCGAGGTCAAAATAAAAAGTTGCTTTTAGAAATAAAATAATTAAATAAATATAAAAAGACACCTCACCTCTCTCTCTTCCTTTTATCTCAGGCCCACCCCCCTCCCCCGTTCAAAATCAATTGAAAACCGAACAAAGAAAAAAAAAGGGAAAAGGGTGAATGGCGGGGAAGGAGGACCGCCGCCGCGGCCACCAGGGGCGGTGCACCTCCGGCGCCGCCACCTAGGAAGGCCCCCCCTCCAATATCCAAGACCCGACGCAGCCCCCACCGAGCCCCCAAATTCCGCCGCTTCCACCTCCTCCGCCTTCTACGCTGCTGCTGACACCTCCTCTGGCCACCAACCGATTTCGGTGCCCCCTCAGACCATCCCTCCGACCAAGGTGAGGTTTTCTCCCTATATTTGGTTTGAAATTTGTTCTAAATCAGTTTTGTTCATATAAAATATTATTTAAAAATCAGTTTTCTGATTATAAAGTATATGAAACATTGAATCAAAAGTATGATTTTATCCTAGGAAAAATATGATTTTTATATTATAGAAAGATTAAAAATATGATTTTTATATTATAGAAAGATTAAAAATATGATTTTTATATTATAGAAAGATTAAAAATACGATTTTTATAGTATATAACTAGTAAAAATTTGATCTTTATTAATGTAGTGAAATAAAAAATTGATTTTTATTATATATATGTTGAAATAAAAATGTGATTTTTATAGCGATGATATAAAAATTCGATCTTTATATTAGAAGTAGATATAAAAATATAATTTTTATACAGGAAGGAGCGTTATAAAAATATAATCTTTATTGGAAGAAGAGCGATATAAAAATGTGATTTTTATATAGAGAATGGCAAGGGAAAAATATAATCTTTATTATATGAACATTTGTATAAAAATAGAATTTTTATCTATGTAGTAGCGGTATAAAAATAGAATTTTTATCTATATATTAGCAGTGTAAAAATGTGATTTTTATCCATGTAGAGTGATTATAAAAATGTGATTTTTATATTTGTAGTCACTATGGGCAACGAAATTGACAAAAGGCGAGCACGACGAAGATTTTTACATATGAAGAGTCGCGGTGAATTGGTTTAGCTAGTCGGTGAGAACTCCTCACCTTTAATTTACTTCTAGTTGAAATATATACTAGGATGCAGATGGTGTTTAGTAGCACCCGGCACCCGTCGTCCACAGACCATGGATGACTTGTTTATGTGATTGCTGCGTTGTGAAATTTGATTGTGTGATGTGAAATGAAATAAAACATTTTATAGTGGAAAATATTTTATAGTTAAAAATATAATTTTTAACGTGTATATAAAATAAATAGTAACAAACAAATCGGAGATTTGTTTATATACACCGATTTGACTGATATTGATTGAGATGATAAATTTTACACATAGCCCAACTGCACAAATAAAATCTGTGTTTGTTGATTTGAAACCCCACACGGGTATTGGGATGATATTTGACGTACACTAATCCTGATTGTTTAGTTGTATGTCAATCGATGGGTTGACAGACTGTGTAAGCGTTAATTATTTATACTTAATGCTTATGCAGTTGTGTGGTGCACTCTGGATGATGGTTGATTATTTATCGTTGCTATTATATACATGTGTTGTAGAAAATCCATATAATTAACAATATATGGTAATTGATTGGGCCTCATTCCAATATAGAAATAAATATTCATGTGTTGAATAGAAAAATAAATTCATGTGTTGAATCGAAAATAAATTCATGTGTTGAATAGAATAAATATTCATGTGTTGAGTAAAAGCCGTGTTGATTAGAATGACGCCATTTTGACGTGAACGATATTTATATCGATTTTATTCATTTTTATAATGAATATAGAAAACGAAGTGATTTCAAAATATAACGTTTTGAAAATATTATCATTTGTATATCGATGATGTAGAATATTCAATTTTGATTAGAAATTGAATATGAAGTTGAAATCGTTTTGAAAACGAATTTAAAACGATTTATATAATACGTTTTAAAAGGAAATCGACGAAATATATATAATATATATTATACATATAATGGCCTGAATAGAACGCGCCGCGCTGCGGCAGTTCGCGAATTTCGACCATTGACTTTGAATGGACGTTATGGGAGATTCGACCGTCGGATTCTCCTAAAACCGGAACCGTTGGGTTCGTATCGAAAAGAGCTTTCTAATGAATATTATAAATTTGAAATCTAATGGTTGGATTTGGAATTATATCCAAATCAAATTTGGAAATGGTCGCTGTAAGTGCAGTTCGATGGCCGTTGATGGAAATCGACTGTACGGGCCTTGATAAAATTATTAAAAAAGTAATAATTTGTGTAAAATCATAAGAAATGATTTGTGAAGAATTGGAATGAAAATTTCCGTATTTGAAAAGATAAAAATAGATTTTTATCGAAATGAACTAGTTTTGAACTAGAATTATAATTCTATTTATTTTTAAAATAAATAAAGTGGATTTGAAATGGTTTTGAAAATAACCAGGAGTTCCAATAATTGAATTGGAATGGATTTGAATTGAAATTTTCTTTGGAATATTTCGATGTTGGATTTCGTGATTATACAGATATTGTTATGGAAATTTGAAAGATATATTTATATCGTTATTTCCAATACGATATTTGTTGGTCGTAGAATTTGATATTGAATATAAGCCGATATATTTTCTATTCAGAGCCTTGTATTTAATATCAAATGTGATTTGGGTTTGTCGTGAATGGTATCTTCAATAATACTGTGCTTAGACCCGATGGAGTTAAGAAAATCAGAAACGAACTGGAGATTAGTTAAGTTGAATGGTCTCCTGGGTATTGATCTGATGTTGGTTTCGGCCTTCGGGGTTAATACTTAGGGAATTGTTCACTTGCTAATTTACGGTTAAAGGCTGATGGAGTGGAATGTGATTTTGGGTTTATAGTGAACCGTGTTTTAAATGACATTGGTTCTTTAACCCAGTTAAAGAAAGGATGTGATTTCCCAAGTTAAATAATCAATGATAGCGGTTATTGGGAAGATTAAAACCAAGTGAAGTTTTAATGAATCTTTAATTAGATTGAAATGATCGAGAATGGAGTATCACCAGTTTTGCTCCAGACGATAGTTAAATCTTTAATTAGATTTGAACGTGAAATGGTAATTGAATTTACCGATAACACCGTGGTGTTAGATATGAAGTATGACCAGCTTTACTTCATGGGATGAATAGGTTGGGATTGGGAAATAGAATAAATGATTACTTCGGTGTGGTTCGCTAATCCTGACTAGTTTGAATTGATATTGAAAAGAAGATTAAAGAATAAATTTAAGGAATTTATCTTTGATAAAATTAATGGGAACCTCTCCCTAAGAATGTGAAATTTTACAACTAACTGAAGATTAGTTAAGATGAATGGTTTCCTGTGTATTGATTTGATGTTGGTTTCGGCCTTCGGGGTTAATATTTGGGGAATTGTTCTCTTACTTATTTACGATTAGTGACTGATGAATTGGAATGAAGCGTATGTTGTGGTTGTGTAACACTTGTTTATTATATACGCGAGTTATTCAGAAAGACCGGGTTTATCCCATTCCGAATGACTGATTTGACGTGGTGTCGAGGATGAAGATGGTGGTTGAAGACCGGAGGTCTTCACATCGTTAAGGTGATTACTGATGATCTTGATTGGGCCGTACACCCAAGAGGAGGGAACCAGTTAGAGATCGTCCAGACGTACTTGGAGATCGATGGATATGCGGGGTACTAGGTGTCTCCGGTTTCGTTCAGACCCAAAACGATCTTGTAAATGGACTGTGTGTCTGACATTGGATTTTATTCTGTGCGATTGATTTCTATTAAATATATATCTGTTTGGCGGCTAAGAATTTATTCTCTTGCTTAACACCCTTCTATGAGACGTACGAGCTCAGGGGTTATATATTGATGGATATCAAATGCATGGAGTGAATTGCCTGTGTGGCATGCCTAAGTGGCAAATGATCAAGGCTTCTTTTGAAAAGCAGAGTCTTGTGGTTGATGATCAAAGCACGGCCTGTGTGGCATAGCTTTGTGTAGTGTTGATTCACGAGCCTCACACCCCGGTTGTGAACCAGAAACGGGAGAAGGACCTCAGGGAGGACATGCGTTTCTTTCTAGATAGAAGTGGCGTCAGTGGTTTTACACGCCCTGATGAGTTTGACTTATGTGGTTGTTGCTGTTGCGAGGCACCTCAGTTATATCGGTTTCGGTCGATGCATTCTGGTCGGCAGACGGACCAGACTTACGCCCCATAGGGCGGGGAAACGCAGTGTTCAGGAATTATAATCCACATCGATGGACCGGCCCTGAGTCCAAGGGACGATGCGTTCTGTTCCTGAGACACGGGCTAGAGCGTCTCGAATTCGGTAAGGATGATCCCTTGCCTTGGTTCATAGATGGAAATCTAACTTCCAATACATAACTTTGCGGTTTTGATTGTAGAGCCTAGTATGGCGACATAGTGGGATGGGGCACTTATGTCGTCTATGATTGATACTTATGATTGAAATTTTTTTGATACTATACACTTATAGTAATAATGAAAGATGAAATTTAGCGTATCAAGCATGCTTTGGCTATTATAAGGTAAAACCCTATCCTCCGGCTTGTGTTGCATTGTGTGATGGGACCTGGGTCTTATAATAGCTTCATTTTTCTTTATTTAGCATTGCGCTGTTGTTTTATGTACTGGTGTTCTTGGGAGGAAACCCGTTCCGTGTTATACGGCGTGGTCCCTTGATTTACCGAACTTTAAGATAAAGATTAATAACTATTTTAGTTCTCACACCAGTCACATGACTGACTTGGAGTTTATTGTTTTAACCTAAAATCTGGGTGCCCTCATTTTGACATGGGCAGCTAGTAGTTTTGGTTTTGTAGATTTATATTCACAGGATCCTGATTTACAGCTAGAACGATACTCGGAAAGCTCTGTATCCGTGTATTACTTCTAGTTGTGTATTGTATTATTTTCCGTGGCTATGTAATGTATTGTAATCTCTGATATTTTATAATGTATATTATTTGTCAATACTCTGTATATTCTTGTATTCTGATGAATTGTTGTATTTAACAATGAAATGTTCTTCTGTTTGCGTTCTTTTGTGTGTTGTTCTCAAAGTATCCGCTCTTTCCTTAACGGGGAAGTCTTGGGTCCTTACAGTAGGTATCAAAGCTTTGGTTTACAAAGCTCGAGAATAAGACACGTTAGAACCAAACGAACGAATTCATCAGAAATTGGATTAGTAATATCCAATAAGAATGACTCGTTAGAGATGGGATCAGTAGTATCCTAGAACGAGTGTAAAGAGTATATTTTTAAAATGAAAACAATTTTTGTTTTGAAAATTTAAATCAACTATTCGTATTTGATTATTTATTTTATATTGAATTTGGAAAATGCAGTATATAAAGATTTTGTGTATACGTCTGATCCACGTGTATTCGAAGTTTTAATGTACTGGATAGATATATAATCACATTCTAGTCGCCCGGAGATGATTCTGATGATTACTCGAGTATCATCAGAATTTATATTCGAGTTCCGAAAGTGGGATTTCTACATATTTCCATTAGACTGGTGTGAGAACCAAAATATAGTTAGAATATTTTGTTGTGACTTGGCATCAAAAATGTGATTTTTGACTATGTATCAAAATTATGTGTTTGAAATGATAATCAACTAATTGATTGCTGGTTGTGTTGTTTGATTATTGTCTGATTAATTAAATTTGAACTATTTAGCCAAATTGAACCAAATAGTGAGTTGTATTGAAAATTTGTCGCATTTGCATGCATATACATGTACTTACGTTGAACAGGTCATAGCAAGGAGGCTAGAGAAGAGGAATAAAATTGTTTGCCCGACAAATAGGTACATGTTTATTGTATTTCTTTGGGTTTGGTTGATTTTAAGAGCCGATTGGCTAGCCGCTTGGCTGTTTCTTTTTCTTTTTGGATTGATGAGGGCCATGGGAGGCTATTTGAAATATCCCCAAGTCCCCGGTGCAGGGGAGGTTATGGCGAAATTTTCCGAAAATTTAGGGTGTTAGCCAAATTTGAAAAGTTCTTAGAAACTAAAAAGTTGAAGAACTTAAGCCGTAATGAAAATAATGGAAGTTGAGTTGGTAGGTTAAACAACTTTCGGATTCGTTCCTTTTCGGGGACGAAAGTTTTAAGCTGGGGAGATTGTAATAACCCGAAAATCCGAGCCAATTTAAAATTTTTATTTTGGCAATTTTAGCGAATTTTGATTATTTAAAATGAATTATTTTAAATAATAACGACAAGAAATTTATTTTGAATAGAAATAGGACGTATATATTTATTAGAATCGTCGTTAGAGTATAAATATTTATTTATATATAAGAGGAATTGAAAATGGCGCGGTAGTTTGAAATTTCGATTTCAAGGTTCAAATGAATGTGCAGGATGCAAAATATATAGGATTTTAGCGAAACCAAAAATATTTGAATCTACTTGAGAATATCTTTCCAACGAATCCGAAAAATAAAAATTTCATACCGGGAATCAAAAGATATGCCCAGTTGAAAATTCAGAATAGTTGCTATGGAATTCTGGCCCTTAAAAATTGGAATTTTGCAAACGACCTCAGTTTTCGACGAAACCACTTTTGTTGGATCCGAGATGTCAAGTTATTGCTAGGTTTCAAAATTCGTAATTTTCTGAATCAATATGTGAGCGTGGCGAAGTAAAACGTGTTTTGGCAGTTTCAGTTGATTTTAATCGACTGGAAAATGGTCATTTTCAAACGGTCATAGAATTTGACGAAATTAGTTTTGTTAGGACCGTATCGTCAATACGAAGCTTGTAATAGCCTGCACCTCCGTTCACGCAAGATATTGTCCCCAACTTAGCCACCGTATAGGTGTGGGGTTTTGTTCCTCAAAAGGCCTCGGCGTTAGTAAGAGATGGGATCTACTATATAAGTACCCACTTCACACAGGCTTCCACGATGTGGGACTTAGGGTTGTTACATTCTCCCCTCCTACAGAGCCCAACGTCCACGTTGGCTCACAAACACCTCACCCAGGCGCTGCGGTCCACACAGGAGCCACAATTCCGGCTGGGTATTGGCTCTGATACCACTGTAACAGCCCACACCTCCGTTCACGCAAGATATTGTCCCCAACTTAGCCACCGTATAGGTGTGGGGTTTTGTTCCTCAAAAGGCCTCGGCGTTAGTAAGAGATGGGATCTACTATATAAGTACCCACTTCACACAGGCTTCCACGATGTGGGACTTAGGGGTGTTACAAAGCTAGAAAATATTTTCAAGAATTTTTAGAGGCCGTACGTGGCCCTGGCAAATTGAAACGCGCGTTCAAATTCAATATATAGAGTTATATTTTGATTTTGACGAAAACGGATCAAAACGATCGAATCAGCTTACGATACATATCCCATTGTGTTCGGAATGGTGGTAATTAGCTATGGACGACAGTCGGTGGGTTCGATTTCGAGGTCGAAATAAAAAGTTGCTTTTAGAAATAAAATAATTGAATAAAAAAAAGACACCTCACCTCTCTCTCTTCCTTTCATCTCAGGCCCCCCCCCCCCCGTTCAAAATCAATTGAAAACCGAACAAAGAAAAAAAAGGGAAAAGGGTGAACGGCGGGGAAGGAGGACCGCCGCCGCGGTCACCAGGGGCGGCGCACCTCCGGCGCCGCCACCCAGGAAAGTCCCCCCTCCAATATCCAAGACCCGACGCAGCCCCCACCGAGCCGCCAAAATCCGCCGCTTCCACCTCCTACACCGCTGCTGACACCTCCTCTGGCCACCAACCGATTCCGGCGCCCCCTCAGACCATTCCTCCGACCAAGGTGAGGTTTTCTCCCTTTATTTGGTTTAAAAATTGTTTTAAATCAGTTTTGTTCATATAAAATATTATTTAAAAATCAGTTTTCTAATTATAAAGTATATGAAACAATGAATCAAAAGTATAATTTTAGTCCTAGGAAAAATATGATTTTTATATTATAGAAAGATTAAAAGTATGATTTTTATATTATAGGAAGATTAAAAATATGATTTTTATATTATAGAAAGATTAAAAATATGATTTTTATATTATAGAAAGATTAAAAATATGATTTTTATATTATAGAAAGATTAAAAATACGATTTTTATAGTATATAACTAGTAAAAATTTGATCTTTATTAATGTAGTGAAATAAAAATTTGTTTTTTATTATATATATGTTGAAATAAAAATGTGATTTTTATAGCGATGATATAAAAATTCGATCTTTATATTAG
Organism: Allium sativum; assembly: GCA_030737875.1. Lineage (NCBI taxonomy): Eukaryota > Viridiplantae > Streptophyta > Magnoliopsida > Asparagales > Amaryllidaceae > Allium > Allium sativum. Next base: position 42,648,387 of record CM060915.1, on the reverse strand, counting down.
AAGTAGATATAAAAATATAATTTTTATATAGGAAGGAGCGTTATAAAAATATAATCTTTATTGGAAGAAGAGCGATATAAAAATGTGATTTTTATATAGAGAATGGCGAGGGAAAAATATAATCTTTATTATATGAACATCGGTATAAAAATAGAATTTTTATCTATGTAGTAGCGGTATAAAAATAGAATTTTTATCTATATAGTAGCAGTGTAAAAATGTGATTTTTATCCATGCAGAGTGATTATAAAAATGTGATTTTTATATATGTAGTGACTACGGGCAACAAAATTGACAAAAGGCGAGCAAGATGAAGATTTCTACATATGAAGAGTCGCAGTGAATTGGTTTAGCTAGTCGGTGAGAACTCCTCACCTTTAATTTATTTCTAGTTGAAATATATACTAGGATGAAGACGGTGTTTAGTAGCACCCGACACCCATCGTCCACAGACCATAGATGACTTGTTTGTTTGATTGTTGTGTTGTGAAATTTGATTGTGTGATGTGAAATAAAATAAAACATTTTATAGTGGAAAATATTTTATAGTTAAAAATATAATTTTTAACGTGTATATAAAATAAATAGTAATAAACAAATCGGAGATTTGTTTATATACACCGATTTGACTGATATTGATTGGAACGATAAATTTTACACATCGCCCAACTACATAAATAAAATCTGTGTTTGTTGATTTGAAACCCCACACGGGTATTGGGATGATATTTGACGTACACTAATCCCGATTGTTTAGTTGTATGTCAATCAATGGGTTGACAAACTGTGTAAGCGTTAATTATTTACATTTAATGCTTATGCAGTTGTGTAGTGCACTCCGGATGATGGTTGATTATTTATCGTTGCTATTATATACATGTGTTGTAGAAAATCCATATAATTAACATTATATGGTAATTGATTGGGCCTCATTCCAATATAGAAATAAATATTCATGTGTTGAATAGAAAAATAAATTCATGTGTTGAATCGAAAATAAATTCATGTGTTGAATAGAAAAATAAATTCATGTGTTGAATTGAAAATAAATTCATGTGTTGAATGGAATAAACATTCATGTGTTTAATAGAATAAATATTCATGTGTTAAGTAAAAGCCGTGTTGATTAGACTGACGCCATTTTGACGTGAACGATATTTATATCGATTTTATTCATTTTTATAATGAACATAGAAAACGAAGTGATTTCAAAATATAACGTTTTGAAAATATTATCATTTGTATATCGACGATGTGGAATATTCAATTTTGATTAGAAATTGAATATGAAGTTGAAATCGTTTTGAAAACGAATTTAAAACGATTTATATAATACGTTTTAAAAGGAAATCGATGAAATATATATAATATATATATTATATATATAATGGCCTGAATAGAACGCGCCGCGCTGCGGCAGTTCGCGAATTTCGACCATTGACTTTGAATGGACGTTATGGGAGATCCGACCGTCGGATTCTCCTAAAACTGGAACTGTTGGGTTCGTATCGAAAAGAGCTTTCTAATGAACATTAGAAATTTGAAATATAACGGTTGGATTTGGAATTATGTCCAAATCAAATTTGGAAAAGTCGTTGTAAGTGCAGTTCGATGGCCGTTGATGGAAATAGACTGTACGGGCCTTGATAAAATTATTAAAAATAGTAATAATTTGTGTAAAATATAAAGAAATGATTTGTGAAGAATTGGGATGAAAATTTCCATATTTGAAAAGATAATAATAGAATTTTATCGAAATGAACTAGTTTTGAACTAGAATTATAATTCTATTTATTTTTAAAATAAATAAAGTGGATTTGAAATGGTTTTGAAAATAACCAGGATTTCCAATAATTGAATTGGAATGGATTTGAATCGAAATTGCCTTTGGAGTATTTTGATGTTGGATTTCGTGATTATACAGATATTGTTATGGAAATTTGAAAGATATATTTATATCATCATTTCCAATACGATATTTGTTGGTCGTAGAATTTGATATTGAATATAAGCTGATATATTTTCTATTCATAGCCTTGTATTTAATATCAAATGTGATTTGGGTTTGTCATGAATGGTATCTTCAACAATACCGTTCTTAGACCCAATGGAATTAAGAAAATCAGAAACTAACTGGAGATTAGTTAAGTTGAATGGTCTCCTGGGTATTGATCTGATGTTGGTTTCGGCCTTCGGGGTTAATACTTAGGGAATTGTTCACTTGCTAATTTACGGTTAAAGGCTGATGGAGTGGAATGTGATTTTGGGTTTATAGTGAACCGTGTTTTAAATGACATTGGTTCTTTAACCCAGTTAAACAAAGGACGTGATTTCCCAAGTTAAATAATCAATGATAGCGGTTATTGGGAAGATTAAAACCAAGTAGAGTTTTAATGAATCTTTAATTAAATTGAAATGATCGAGAATGGAGTATCACCAGTTTTTCTCCAGACGATAGTTAAATCTTTAATTAGATTTGAACGTGAAATGGTAATGGAATTTACCAATAACACTGTGGTGTTAGATATGAAGTATGACCAGTTTTACTTCATGGGATGAATAGGTTTGGATTGGGAAATAGAATAAATGATTACTTCGGTGTGGTTCGCTAATCCCGACTAGTTTGAATTGATATTGAAAAGAGGATTAAAGAATAAATTTAAGGAATTTATCTTTAAAAAAATTAATGGGAACCTCTCCCTAAAAATGTGAAATTTAACAGCTAACTGAAGATTAGTTAAGATGAATGGTTTCCTGTGTATTGATCTGATGTTGGTTTCGGCCTTCGGGGTTAATATTTGGGGAATTGTTCTCTTACTAATTTACGATTAGTGACTGATGAATTGGAATGAGGCGTATGTTGTGGTTGTGTAACACTTGTTTATTATATACGCGAGTTATTCAGAAAGACCGGGTTTATCCCATTCTGAATGACTAATTCGACGTGGTGTCGAGGATGAAGACAGTGGTTGAAGACTAGAGGTCTTCACATCGTTTGGGTGATTACTGATGATCTTGATTGGGCCATACACCCAAGAGGAGGGAACCAGTTAATGATCGTTCAGACGTACTTGGAGATCAATGGATATGCGGGGTACTAGGTGCCTCCGGTTTCATTCAGACCCAGAACGAACTTGTAAATAGACTGTGTGTCTGACATTGGATTTTATTCTGTGTGATTGATTTCTATTAAATACATATCTGTTTGGCGGCGGAGAATTTATTCTCTTGCTTAACGCCCTTCTCTGAGACGTACGAGCTCAGGTGTTATATATTGATGGATATCAAACGCATGGAGTGAATTGCCTGTGTGGCATGCCTAAGTGGAAAATGATCAAGGCTTCTGTTGAAAAGCAGAGTCTTGTGGTTGATGATCAAAGCACGGCCTATGTGGCATAGCTTTGTGTAGCGTTGATTCGCGAGCCTCACACCCCGGTTGTGAACCAGAAACAGGAGAAGGACCTCAGGGAGGACATGCGTTTCTTTCTAGCTAGAAGTGGCGTCAGTGGTTTTACACGCCCTGACGAGTTTGACTTATGTGGTTTTTGCTGTTGCGAGGCGCCTCGGTTATATCGGTTTCGGCCGATGCATTCTGGTTGGCAGACGGACCAGACTTTCGCCCCATAGGGCGAGGAAACGCAGTGTTCAGGAATTATAATCCACATCGGTGGACCGGCCCTGAGCCCAAGGGACGATGCGTTCTATTCCTGAGACACGGGCTAGAGCATCTCGAATTCGGTAAGGACAATCCATTTCCTTGGTTCATAGATGGAAATTTAACTTCCAATACGTGACTTTGCGGTTTTGATTGTAGAGCCTAGTATGACGACATAGTGGGATGGGGCACTTATGTCGTCTATGCTTGATACTTATGATTGAAATTGTTTTGATACTATACACTTATAGTAATAATAAAAGATGAAATTTAGAGTATCAAGCATGCTTTGGCTATTATAAGGTAAAACCCTATCCTCCGGCTTGTGTTGCATTGTGTGATGGGACCTGGGTCTTATAATAGCTTCATTTTTCTTTATTTAGCATTGCGCTGTTGTTTTATGCACTGGTGTTCTTGGGAGGAAACCCGTTCCGTGTTATACGGCGTGGTCCCTTGATTTAACGAACTTTAAAATAAAGATTAATAACTGTTTTAGTTCTCACACCAGTCACATGATTGACCTGGAGTTTATTGTTTTAACCTAAAATCTGGGTGCCCTCATTTTGACACGGGCAGCTAGTAGTTTTGGTTTTGCAGATTTATATTCACAGGATCCTGATTTACAGTTGGAACGATACTCGGAAAGCTCTGTATCCGTGTATTACTTCTAGTTGTGTATTGTATTATTTTCCGCAGCTATGTAATGTATTGTAATCTCTGATATTTTATAATGTATATTATTTGTCAATACTCTGTATATTCTTGTATTTTGATGAATTGTTGTAATTAACAATGAAATGTTCTTCTGTTTGCGTTCTTTTGTGTGTTGTTCTCAAAGTATCCGCTCTTTCCTTAACGGGGAAGTCTCGGGTCCTTACACCAAGCAACCAAGACCAAGAAAATACGAAACCTCGCTCGTCAGGACCCTCAGAAACTCGATCGTGGTCACCACATCATCTTTGGCTCATGGCCTACCGTCATGACCCCTGCTTGTGGTAACCAGCAACGACTCTCGATCGCACCCCTGTATCCACAACCCGTCCCTATCATCTCGATCCGTCCTCGTCGAAGCTTCGCGACCCGATCCGTTCACAGCAGAATGATCCGATCCGTACCCTCTGCCTCTTCACGATCCGACCCCAGAAGCTAAGATGAAGATCACGACCAAGTCATTCACTATCCGAAAGTGAAGGATCTTGCGACACCTGTCCATAACTGCCATTTTGACCAATTCTTCATCAAGCCACGAACCAGTCCGAGATCCTCGGGATTTGTCCACGTATGACCGCGATCCGTCTGCAAATATCAGCTATAAATAGCCCCAGACATGGCATTTTTCAGGATCTTTTCTGGCAATTCTGAGCTCGAATTCCACCATTATTATATCTCTATTATTCTTGTTCAGAGTTGTCTCGAATTTACTAAGTGAATCAACATTGTAAAAGTGAGGTTGAGGGATAAATCACTGATTGTACTCGAATTTTAAGTGTAATCATAGATATAAAGTGGACGTAGGCTCGTTAACGCCGAACCACTATAAATCTCATGTCTTTCCTGCTTCTCTTGCATTTTTTCTGGTATTAATCTCTGCATAATTGAACAACTTGGGTGTTGGAGCCAATTTTGGATCTAACAACTTCAGATCCTTTTATTTATTTAAATAAACCGTTATGGTTTTATAATGGTCATGGCGCTGTTTTTCTGAAAATTTGATTTTGACATAACTCCAAATCTATAAGACGACATCCAGATTTTTCTCTTCCATTAGAAAACTATTACTCAAACAGTCCTGACGATTTTTGTTTCAAACAAAATCTGACTTAAATTTAGTCTTGTATACTCAATTGAAGTTCAAAACGCCAATTTACGAAATGCAGCGCTGCGGCGAGTTCGTTTTAATTATATCTAAATATAGACGTTTAAATTTCGTTTATAAATAAATTTCAACTCCATTCTAATATATTTTAATATATATTCAGCCTATTTACCAAACTCAACTTAATATTCTCGATTATCCCTATCCGTTGATTACTTCATAACTTAGTTATAAATTTATTTATAGCTTAAATTTTAATATCTAATTCTAATTTATTTAGAAATAAATTATTTTATGAAATTCGATATAATCGAATTCCAATTAAAAACTCATTGGATTTTTCTAATGCAAATTCAACTTATATTCCGAATTTCGAAATATAATCAATCGTTATATTTCAAACACTTCCCAATTCACTTTTAAATTTATAATTGAATTTAAATACTTAAATTTTCCAAGTGATAATTATCTCACTTAATTTATAAACGTCGTTTATAAATTTAACTTCCTTGTTTTATATATTAAAACAAGTTTCCATTTTGATTCCATTTCAAATTCTCCTTTTCAAATTCATACTTGAATTTAAACCTCTAAATTATCTGATGATAATTTATTTTACTAGATTTATAAATATCATATGTAAATCCAACTTTCTTTTTTTATATATTAAAACAAGTTTTCCATTTCAAATTTCTATTTGAAACCAAAATCTTATCTTGGAAATTTCTATTTATAATAACTTATATATATATATATATATATATAACACCCAATTTATTTTCATATTCAATTTAACTTCGTTTTAAATAAATTCGAATTAATCGAATTCTAATCATAAATCCTTATGGATTTATTTTAGTTCAATTTATATTCTAAACATCAGAATAAATTTCACCGTTTAGTTCTTTAAACGATTCCCCATTTCTATTTTTAAATTCACATTTGAATTTAAATATTCAAATTATCAAATGATAATTTTTCCACTTCATTTATAAACATTGTTTATAAATTCATTTCAATTCCCTGATTATCCAGTGAAAATTATTCCATTTTATTTATAAACATCGTTTATAAATTCATCACTTCAGTTTCCTGTATAATTTATAAACTTCGTTTATAAATTCAATACTTGTTTTGTATATTCAAAACAAGTTAATATTTCTATAGCCCATTCTAAATTCAAATTCTATTTTAGATAAATAGATTTTTTTTTCCCTTTAAAACTCAAATATCATTTTCATGATATTTTTATATATCAACATTTTAGCCCAGTGATATTTAAATATCCAAAAACACTCAATTATAAAATCACGGGTTTTACAACATATCATATATGATAATATATATGTGAAAATAAATAGTAATAAATTTAGAGGAATCCAGTTGGATCCCCCAACCTGTTTTCCTGCATCCACAAACATTAGCCAACATAAATAATACCCATCCTGCTTCGAGCTGGATATCGCGGTATGAAGGTCACCCACTATATATATTGTGGGGCGCATAGGGAAATCATCCGCTAATGATACCGCAGGCATCCACTAATGATACTGCGGGAATCCAACCACCAATATATATATAATAGCCACAAACACCAATCCTAAATAACTAATATATTTTTAAAATAGCCACAATAATATTTCAATGCATACAAACAAATCAACAAAATATTTTTAATGCCAAAAATAAATTAACGAGTGAGATTTACTCACCGTGATTTTAATTGCGCTGAATATCCACTGAAGCATATTATATAATTTGCACGGTGATTCCTCCACACGTCTGTTTTCCAATGCCAAACAATAATTAATAGAATTCCAGTTATTTAATTAATTTCTCACGTGTAATAAATTCTAATTTAAATCTTAATTTTTTAAATGATTAGTCTACACATTTTATTCCTTTACTAACTAATTACCTTTACATGAGCTAATTATATAAAGTAATTTACTTCAATTAATCTCTAATTATAACAAATAATTTCCACGCATTTTAATTTTAATTATTCCACAAAAAAAATAACTAAGTTAATTACCTAACTTGAAATAAATTTCATATTTGCAGAAAACAACATTATTTTTTCAATACTGTATAAATCTTAGTTTTAATTTATATACTAATCAAATTAACTTAAGAATTTACCTTAATTCTCTTTTTTTGTGATGTAACACCCCACCTCCGCTAGGGTCACTCACAAAGGGAATGCACTAGGTTTGGTGAAGCATTATCGAGGTAAACATGTATAGAAATATTACAAGACAGAACATATATAAAACAGCGGAAGTAAAACAAATTTCATTACCTTATAAAATAAGGTCTAAGGCCTTTTACATCAGAATACATCAAAACCTGTCTTGCAATAGTAAAGAAGCATAAAACCATTTCATAAATTATTCCCCAAGTAAAACAGTAAAGTAGCCATAGCCAAGAAAAGTCCAAGCCATGCGTGATGATCTTCAGGTAGAAGAAGTCCGAACTAGATAACAGTGTTTCCTCCCTGAAACCAGGGGGAAACGGAAGACAAAGAGGCGAAACAAAACGGGGTCAGTCATAAAGACTGGTAAGTCCTATCTACTTCCAGTATAAAAACAGGTAAAGGTAACATGACATGCATAAACTGAAAGTAAACATAAGGATGACGACAAGATAGATAAACTAAACCAGGGTAACAGGCTGAACTACTGTAGCAAGGTAAACTAAGATATCATGATAAACTACGGTGTCATGATAAATCAAGGTATCACATCGTCAGGTTTCCATCAAGTATACTATCCCAAGGTATCTATCCTGTATAACATCCCACGGTATCTATCATGTATATTTCTCATGGTTCTAACATGTATATTTGCTCTGCACCTCTCGTACTAGTATCCCAACCCGCGTCATGTGTTAACTATAAATGTCCCTTGCCCAATGTCATGTAATGGTCCATGTCAACCTAATATATAGCATATGTAGGTTTTCCCAACTCGTATGTTTCTTTCCATGTATAAGTTCAGTCCCTTGTCGTAGGCCGTACGGGCTTTCCTATGTAAATATATACCACTTCAACGTAGTACCATTTTATCCTTGAAGTTGTTTTGGACTGCTACCCTTGATCAAGTTATGTTTTCTTACCATGAACTATCGCGTGTTCACTTAGGATTTATGTCACCTAGGACCACTAGGGATTATGCTACCTAATGAACGTTTCCGTGTCTCGGTTTGGGTTTTGGCCACCAAGGACCACTAGGGATTATGCCACCCGTCAACCGCGCCCTTTATCCCGCGTATGAATCGTGAATCGTTTTCCATGTCTAGACGCACATGTTCCTCAATGTGCCATCCGAGTTCCGTGCCATGGCAAATCAAGAATTACGAAACTCGGTCGGGAGCTTTAAGTCGTCTGCTGATGCAGAAATCAAGGTCTGTTTTTGTACCCGTGGCTATGGTCCCACGTGACCCCTCCCTCAACTACTGAAAGGCAATCCAAGTAAAATCATGTATGAGAACTACATCCCGGCCCCACTATAGCCCCACTTTCCTATGGGCCAACCTCACCCATGACTCGATAGCAAGAACATGGTCTGTTGGGAGTTCTCTGCCTTTCCGTTCGTACACGATTGACTAAAGATGGTAGGTAGTCGGCGACGTGCTATCCAGGGCAAAATCAAGTATCGTCGACTCCACGCTAATCCATCCCAGTCTTTAGGTCGCTCGCATAGCAACCAAGGCATACTCTTGGCTCTTCTATCGCAGACCTTAACCTCTGTGAGGCCGGGTTTCATGGACCACCTGCCACCTCACAGAGGGATACCAAGAGTACCCTCGCGTACCCCGAAGCTACCGCTTCGTCACCCAGTTCGCTGGAGCTTTTTATCCAAGTCAAATAAGTTGCTCCTCCTCGTATACTAAGCGATGACCTACCGTATCAGGTTACTCATCTCTTTATGAACTAGTCCCATGTCCTTAGCTAAGAATTATTACTTAGTTACCCTTAACTAAGGTTTACCACTTAGCTCCTCTTTCCGCTATCCTTGTTAACTACGATTTCCAACCTAGTCCCCTGAGCTAGGGTTTTGTTAAATGGGTTAAGTGTTGTTATCCAAGTTCATGACTTAACCCGCCTACGAATCATGTCAAGATTGGCTAAGTACTCAAGTTCAAGGCTTAGCCCTACAAGTTGGTTAAGTGTACCAAGAAGCTCATGACTTAACCCTATCAAGTCAAATTGGTTAAGTATTTATTTGTCTTAACCCTATCAGATTATCATGTTAGATTGATTAAGCATAGATTATCTTAATCCCATCAGATTATCGAGTCGGATTGGTTAAGTATGGGTTAGCTTAACCCCATCCACTAATCGTATTACAATGGTTAAGCCTAATTTTAAAAGGTCTTGTGACTTAACCCTATCAGGTCCACCTATTAGATTGGTTAAGTATAGGTTACTTAACCCCATCAATTCATCATGTATAATTGGTTAAGTATAAGTTACTTAACCCCATTAAATTACCGTGTTAAGTTGGTTAAGTATTGGTTACTTAACCTCATTAAATTACCACGTTTAGATTGGTTAAGTGTTTAACTTAACCCCATCGAATTACCGTGTTTAGATTAGTTAAGTGAAGGTTACTTAACCCCATCTAATTACCGTGTTTAGATTAGTTAAGTCTAAGTTACTTAACCCCATCTAATTACCGTGTTAGATTAATTAAGTATGGATTACTTAACCTTATCGAATTTACCGTGTTTAGATTAGTTAAGTGTGGATTACTTAACCCCATCTAATTACCAAGTCGGATTAGTTAAGCGTAAATTACTTAACCCCATCCCCTAATTGTCTTGCATGGTTAAGTGTCATTAAGAAATCAAGCCCGGTCCCACTTAACCTACCCATTCGTGTCATATCGGTTAAGTGTCATTAGTCAAATTTACTTAACCTTATCATATGGCATTAATTTAATTAATGCACTCTCAACCTCTCACATTAGACCTTGTTGTGGTTACTAGTTAAGCCGGGCGGGTCCGGGTAGTTTTACACCACAACCTAGTCTAACCTCGGGTCTTAAGCGCGACATGACCAACTTCTCACATTGGATCCTATTGTTTGTAGCCACTAGTTAAGCCGGGCGGGTCCGGGTAGATTTATGCTACAAACTCAACCCAACCTCGAGTTGGCCACTTTCATGTTTGGTCTAGTGTCTTTTTACACTTACAACCCACCCATGTCTAGTTCAAGTTCCATGTTTTCCCACGTGTCATGATCATATTTAAATGTATCATGAATGTCATGTTCTCATGTAAGCCCCATGTCAAGTTTTTCATGTCATACCCACGTTTTTCCTAAGCTACCCAAACGTATTTCCAACCCAAGTGGAAGCGAGTCACCTAGTAGGGTATTATGCCAACATATTGGCCACAAACATGCATAGTATCATAAGGGAATTTGGCCACAAACATGCATAGTATCATAAGGGAATTTGGCCACAAGCATGCATAGTTTCATAAGGGGATTTGGAGATTTGGCCACAAACATGCATAGTATCATAAGTGAATTTGGCCACAAACATGCATGATACATAAGGGGTTTGGGTTCATTTACATGCATAAGCCCCAAAGTCAAATCTTTGCCAATGTTTCACAAGTCAAATGGTTCCCAAAGGTTCATGCTAGCATTCCATAGATAAAGATTCAAACTTGCAAGGTAAACTAGGTTAATCATAACATGAATAGCATGATCTAGTCACTAAGCATAGCCAAAAGTCGTAGGTTCAAGCAAAAGAGGCATGAAATGGTTCATATAGGCTAGCATACTTAGTTTAATCTCGTTTTTTTCCATGCCATCATTAAGACTACCGTTTAGATCTAGAAGTAGCTAGAACTCACATAGCGAGGCTTAGGAAAGGATCATGCATCATCTTGACAAAGAAAGGTGGCTCCTTTGTCGAAGAATCGTCATGGAATTTGCGTAGCAACATTGATCCCTCCTCGATTTGGTGTAGAAAGCTCGCACCTTTTGATTTGAACCCGATTTGAATGCATAGTCTCTAGGAATTGGAGATGGAGGCCACGATCACTTGGCATTTGGGCAGCACTTCGTGGCATGAGTGATTTGTGAGGGTTTAGGGTAGGCTTAGGTTTTTTTTATAGAGATTAGGAGTAGTTTAGGCCGTTAGATTAACCTTAGGATAGATCCAAGCCCTCAAAAATCGTCACAAGCCTCCAAAACAGGACCCAAGAGCCAAAACAGGTGCACCAGGCCGACCTAGCCGACCAGGGAGGTCGACCCCCAGGTCGACTCTAGAGTCGACCTGGTTGGGGGGGGAGGTCGACCCTAGTGTCGACCCCCCTGTCGACCTGCCTGGGCGGGATTTTTCCCGCCTACTCTGAATTTTGAATCTGTTTTGAATTCTGATTTTTCGTGAAACTTCCGAAGGCCATATCTCGGCCATACGGACTCCGATTTACCAAATTTCGGACTCTATTTCGCGTATTTTTCCGAGACGAACGCAATGGAACAGCCCGTTTCTCCTGATTCAGATTTTAACATTTAATTCTGCCTTGATTCTTGTCTTAACACGTTGTTTAAAAATTGGAGTTGTTACATTCTCCCCTCTTTTAAGGATTTCGTCCCCGAAATCTCCAAGTTAGGAAGAACGCATCCTACCATCCATCATCCATCTACTAAAATCATCCACAGGCAAACATTGTCCTTAGACGATTTCTAATGCCATATGAACATATGCAAAACGTGTGTGTATATGCTCCTTAGCTAATGCTAATGATCAGGCCTGAATGATCTTTCTAATGCAAAGTATGTTTAGTGCCATGAATCCAACATGTATGCAAATAATCCTAGTCATATAAGTACTACATGCGTGCACAAACATTCATTCATATGCAACATCCGCATGACAACACATTAACATTCAAACAGGTATAAATACTCGTGCATATGCAATGCAAAATGTGAGTGCGTCGATCTAGTATCTAACGTGTATTCGCGCATCCACGAACAACCACTTGCAACCATTTGCATCCATATCAATCATAACATGTTTCAAATACATGTTTACATCCATAGAGTTCTATCTAAGGTTCCTAAGATAAGATCGGGGAGATAAACAAGACAAACTCCTTACGGGGTTTGTAACAGAAACAGGACCGAGAGGATATCCACCAAGCGATAGCATGCAGTTAGCTCTACAGGTGAACCAAGGATCAAAGATATACCCTTAAAAGGAGACATGATGCGCGTGTCTAAGCCGCATCTCCATGAGCTTGATTCCATTGTGCCTTGACTGCCTTTGACTTCATGATTTCGTAGCTCCTTGATTCCTATTTCCAAGGTATGAGTCGGAACTCATTTCACTGTCGCCTCTCGTTCCTTTTTCACTTATTCTTTTGTAGAATGCTTGGCTCAACCATATCTACGTACTCATGCAAGCTCTCCAAAATTCACTAGTGAATTCTGGATCTCGTTTACCAATGCCAATCCATGTTACCACGTGCACTTACTAGGGTGGTTCCTATAACCCATGCTCAAGCGGAATGAACCATCCGTCTTATTGGCGGACGTTACTCGATTGGATCAGAGATTTCCGATAAATGCATCAAGAGATTCTAGGTAATTGACCATGATAGAACCCAAAAGGTTACATGAGACTTCGAAGGTATTACTAAAGCAAGCCAAGAGTCTGACTACCCTCTTTTCAAAACCGAGAATGGTATCCCTTACTGGATAACCACTTTTACCCCTAGAATCCATCCATAGCTCAACAATAGAAGCATTGCTTCTAATCTCAACACTTGGCATAAACGTTCTCAAATCCAACAAGTCATGAATAAATGGACCGACTCTCCAACCAGATTTTGGGATTAAAGTGGGATCTTCTACCGTGCTATTACTAAGGTGCAGAGACTTAACTATCGAAGCAGACTTAAATGATGCGATGATCAAAACAAAGTCTAGACGGGATGATAGAAAAGAAATGCTAAGCCTTTAACAGAAACGGTACCATTCCTCTTAGGTACGCTAGAAATGAGAGCATACCATTGCCCTCTCGCTGATCTTGTCCTTATCTTCCTTTGTGGATCAAGCCATACCAACAGGTTGCTTATTCTTAAGCTGTGTCCTTTATCCTTGCTCTTATTATCCCCTCTTATAACTTCGGTAACAGGTCTCTCGAGAACTTCCTCCATCGCACGGGAAAACACTTACGTAGCTAGACAAGGATTAGTCGCAGTTAAAACTACTGTGACTACAGATGGAGGAAAGAAAGGAAAAGAGGTTCAATCAAGGAAACAAAGGATAATGCTAATGGCCTTTGGGGAATAGCCTTTTAAAACAAACTTTTCTTGAAAAATGCTTCTTTGTAAAATGGTTTCTCAAATAGTTTTCAGAAGGTTTTAAAAACTTTTGCCCAGTCTGGTAACCTTTTGCTCTGATACCAAATGTAACACCCCACCTCCGCTAGGGTCACTCACAAAGGGAATGCACTAGGTTTGGTGAAGCATTATCGAGGTAAACATGCATAGAAATATTACAAGACAGAACATATATAAATAGCGGAAGTAAAACAAATTTCATTACCTTATAAAATAAGGTCTAAGGCCTTTTACATCAGAATACATCAAAACCTTTCTTGCAATAGTAAAGAAGCATAAAACCATTTCATATATTATTCCCCAAGTAAAACAGTAAAGTAGCCATAGCCAAGAAAAGTCCAAGCCATGCGTGATGATCTTCAGGCAGAAGAAGTCCGAACTAGATAACAGTGTTTCCTCCCTGAAACTTGGGGGGGAAACAGAAGACAAAGAGGCGAAACAAAACGGGGTCAGTCATAAAGACCGGTAAGTCCTATCTACTTCCAGTATAAAAACAGGTAAAGGTAACATGACATGCATAAACTGAAAGTAAACATAAGGATGACGACAAGATAGATAAACTAAACCCGGGTAACAGGCTGAACTACTGTAGCAAGGTAAACTAAGATATCATGATAAACTACGGTGTCATGATAAATCAAGGTATCACATCGTCAGGTTTCCATCAAGTATAGTATCTCAAGGTATCTATCCTGTATAACATCCCACGGTATCTATCATGTATATTTCTCATGGTTCTAACATGTATATTTGCTCTGCACCTCTCGTACTAGTATCCCAACCCGCGTCATGTGTTAACTATAAATGTCCCTTGCCCAATGTCATGTAATGGTCCATGTCAACCTAATATATATCATATGTAGGTTTTCCCAACTCGTATGTTTCTTTCCATGTATAAGTTCAGTCCCTTGCCGTAGGCCGTACGGGCTTTCCTACGTAAATCTATACCACTTCAACGTAGTACCATTTTATCCTTGAAGTTGTTTTGGACTGCTACCCTTGATCAAGTTATGTTTTCTTACCATGAACTATCGCGTGTTCACTTAGGATTTATGCCACCTAGGACCACTAGGGATTATGCTACCTAATGAACGTTTCCGTGTCTCGGTTTGGGTTTCGGCCACCTAGGACCACTAGGGATTATGCCACCCGTCAACCGCGCCCTTTATCCCGCGTATGTATCGTGAATCGTTTTCCATGTCTAGACGCACATGTTCCTCAATGTGCCATCCGAGTTCCGTGCCAGGGAAAATCAAGAATTACGGAACTCGGTCGGGAGCTTTAAGTCGTCTGCTGATGCGGATATCAAGGTATGTTTTTTGTACCCGTGGCTATGGTCCCACGTGACCCCTCCCTCAACTACTGAAAGGCAATCCAAGTAAAATCATGTATGAGAACTACATCCCGGCCCCACTATAGCCCCACTTTCCTATGGGCCAACCTCACCCATGACTCGATAGCAAGAACATGGTCTGTTGGGAGTTCTCTACCTTTCCGTTCGTACACGATTGACTAAAGATGGTAGGTAGTCGGCGACGTGCTATCCAAGGCAAAATCAAGTATAGTCGACTCCACGCTAATCCATCCCAGTCTTTAGGTCGCTCGCATAGCAACCTAGGAATACTCTTGGCTCTTCTATCGCAGACCTTAACCTCTGTGAGGCCGGGTTTCATGGACCACCTGCCACCTCACAGAGGGATACCAAGAGTACCCTCGCGTACCCCGAATCTACCGCTTCGTCACCCAGTTCGCTGGAGCTTTGTATACAAGTCAGATAAGTTGCTCCTCCTCGTATACTAAGCGATGACCTACCGTATCAGGTTACTCATCTCTTTATGAACTAGTCCCATGTCCTTAGCTACTTAGTTACCCTTAACTAAGGTTTACCACTTAGCTCCTCTTTCCGCTATCCTTATTAACTACGATTTCCAACCTAGTCCCCTGAGCTAGGGTTTTGTCAAATGGGTTAAGTGTTGTTATCCAAGTTCATGACTTAACCCGCCTACGAATCATGTCAAGATTGGCTAAGTACTCAAGTTCAAGGCTTAGCCCTACAAGTTGGTTAAGTGTACCAAGAAGCTCATGACTTAACCCTATCAAGTCAAATTGGTTAAGTATTTATTTGTCTTAACCCTATCATATTATCATGTTAGAATGATTAAGCATAGATTATCTTAATCCCATCAGATTATCGAGTCGGATTGGTTAAGTATGGGTTAGCTTAACCCCATCCACTAATCGTATTACAATGGTTAAGCCTAATTTTAAAAGGTCTTGTGACTTAACCCTATCAGGTCCACCTATTAGATTGGTTAAGTATAGGTTACTTAACCCCATCAATTCATCATGTATAATTGGTTAAGTATAAGTTACTTAACCCCATTAAATTACCGTGTTAAGTTGGTTAAGTATTGGTTACTTAACCTCATTGAATTACCACGTTTAGATTGGTTAAGTGTTTAACTTAACCCCATCGAATTACCGTGTTTAGATTAGTTAAGTGAAGGTTACTTAACCCCATCTAATTACCGTGTTTAGTTTAGTTAAATCTAAGTTACTTAACCCCATCTAATTACCATGTTAGATTAATTAAGTATGGATTACTTAACATTATCGAATTTACCGTGTTTAGATTAGTTAAGTGTGGATTACTTAACCCCATCTAATTACCAAGTCGGATTAGTTAAGCGTAAATTACTTAACCCCATCCCCTAATTGTCTTGTATGGTTAAGTGTCATTAAGAAATCAAGCCCGGTCCCACTTAACCTACCCATTCGTGTCATATCGGTTAAGTGTCATTAGTCAAATTTACTTAACCTTATCATGTGGCATTAATTTAATTAATGCACTCTCAACCTCTCACATTAGACCTTGTTGTGGTTACTAGTTAAGCCGGGCAGGTCTGGGTAGTTTTACACCACAACCTAGTCTAACCTCGGGTCTTAAGCGCGACATGACCAACTTCTCACATTGGATCCTATTGTTTGTAGCCACTAGTTAAGCCGGGCGGGTCCGGGTAGATTTATGCTACAAACTCAACCCAACCTCGAGTTGGCCACTTTCATGTTTGGTCTAGTGTATTTTTACACTTACAACCCACCCATGTCTAGTTCAAGTTCCATGTTTTCCCACGTGTCATTACCATATTTAAATGTATCATGAATGTCATGTTCTCATGTAAGCCCCATGTCAAGTTTTTCATGTCATACCCACGTTTTTCCTAAGCTACCCAAACGTATTTCCAACCCAAGTGGAAGCGAGTCACCTAGTAGGGTATTATGCCAACATATTGGCCACAAACATGCATAGTATCATAAGGGAATTTGGCCACAAACATGCATAGTACCATAAGGGAATTTGGCAACAAGCGTGCATAGTTTCATAAGGGGATTTGGCCACAAACATGCATAGTATCATAAGTGAATTTGGCCACAAACATGCATGATACATAAGGGGCTTGGGTTCATTTACATGCATAAGCCCCAAAGTCAAATCTTTGCTAATGTTTCACAAGTCAAATGGTTCCCAAAGGTTCATGCTAGCATTCCATAGATAAAGATTCAAACTTGCAAGGTAAACTAGGTTAATCATAACATGAATAGCATGATCTAGTCACTAAGCATAGCCAAAAGTCATAGGTTAAAGCAAAAGAGGCATGACATGGTTCATATAGGCTAGCATACTTAGTTTAATCTCGGTTTATTCCATGCCATCAATAAGACTACCGTTTAGATCTAGAAGTAGCTAGAACTTACATAGCGAGGCTTAGGAAAGGATCATGCATCATCTTGACGAAGAAAGGTGGCTCCTTTGTCGAAGAATCGTCATGGAATTTGCGTAGCAACGTTGATCCCTCCTCGATTTGGTGTAGAAAGCTTGCACCTTTTGATTTGAACCCGATTTGAATGCATAGTCTCTAGGAATTGGAGATGGAGGCCATGATCACTTGGCATTTGGGCAGCACTTCGTGGCATGAGTGATTTGTGAGGGTTTAGGGTAGGCTTAGGGGTCTTTTTATAGAGATTAGGAGTAGTTTATGCCGTTAGATTAACCCTAGGATAGATCCAAGCCCTCAAAAATCGTCACAAGCCTCCAAAACAGGACCCAGGAGCCAAAACAGGTGCACCAGGCCGACCTGGCCGACCAGGGAGGTCGACCCCCAGGTCGAACCCCAGGTCGACTCTAGAGTCGACCTGGTTGGGGGGGAGGTCGACCCTAGTGTCGACCCCCCTGTCGACCTGCCTGGGCGGGATTTTTCCCGCCTACTCTGAATTTTGAAAATTTTGAATCTGTTTTGAATTCTGATTTTTCGTGAAACTTCCGAAGGCCATATCTCGGCCATACGGACTCCGATTTACAAAATTTCGGACTCTATTTCGCGTATTTTTCCGAGACGAACGCAATGGCACAGCCCATTTATCCTGATTCAGATTTTAACATTTAATTCTGCCTTGATTCTTGTCTTAACACGTTGTTTAAAAATTCGGGTTGTTACATGTGAACCAAAACCTGACCTCATAGTTCGCTACTGAAGATCGAAACCCCTATAAAAATCGCATCTTGGAATACTCACGCAACCACCAGCATCGCTCCTTCCCAAACCCGCAACTAATCAACTAACCACCACGGCAAACTCTCTGGTCCCCCAAAAACACCCTTCAGTCTTCATCAACGAGGTGCGAACGGTTTTAACTCGCAACCTCCTATGACGCTCGCGATTCCTCCATATGTTGCTCGAAGAACCGAAACCCCCCCCAAAACTCCAACCATCGTGGCTATTTTTCTAGTGGAGTTTTTGAGTTTGATTTTTCAGAAGATCGAAAATGAATGGATTAAAAGGAGTGGTGCGGTATTAAAAGGGTAGATACAACGTCTGTTTCACAAGAGTACACGTAGGCTTAGGCGTAGAAAGGCTTTGTAGTGTACCCTTTATTACTTAGCGTAGAAAGAATTAATTAAAATTTAATTTATTTTAGTTTGGATTAACCGGTCCAACTTTAACTAGAATACCCCATGATTCCGAACTCCTTTCTGAACCCAACAACAGACATTCATAGGGTAAAACCGCTATTCTGAACACAATGGGATAGGTATCGAAACCCCATTTGATCATATGGAGCATATATTAATTTAAATTGATTTAAATTAATTTTAAAACAATTAATTCTTCGATAGTCAATTAATATTATTATACTAATTCAAACAGGAGTTTGAATTGATTATCTGAACTGTTTCCAATTCAGTGTTGACTTTGAATTCAAATAAATTCAATTTCGTATTTCGATAATTATATATATTCGAAATAAATCATATTTCAATTTTATAAATTGATAACTAAATATAAAAATTCATTTATATTCTCAAATCAATATTAAAAATAAATATTAAATATTCAAAATTAATTGACCAGAAATCCGGGTCGTTACAGATTACTGCTCAGAGTGATGGAGCAATATATCCATAATTCACGTGTAGGTGGGAGGCACAAACTGGTTTATGTGGTAATGGGTCTTATCTTAAGCTTTTTGTAATTTTCCATCTATTTTATTTCGTGGTTGTTTTGTACTAGTTTACGAAGTTTAAACCTGCTTCTGTACTTCCTTTTAGAATTTCATGAAAGCATACCCATTGTATATGCACACACACATACGCGCACACACACACACACACACACACACACATATATATATATATATATATATATATGAAAGTCTATTTAGACACAAAATTTAAACACAATTGATGACATAATTGATTTGCACCAATTCCACCTCTCGATATAAGGAAACAAATGATCCTATGGTCGAGACTTTGTGTCTCTATCTTTGTGTCTAATTTGGACACAAAATTATGTACACAAAATCTGAACCATAAGACTTGTTTGTTTTTTATGTGTGAGGTGAAATTCAGGAGGAGATTTACTGGCTCAGATTTTATGTGTTTAATTTTGTGTAAACATTTTTTGTTTATTTAGACTTTTACTACATATAAACAAAGAAAAAAAAGGAGAATTTTAGGTCAGTAATGTGCTTCCTCTCTCCATAATATTTTCTTTTCTTTTGGCCATGTTGTTGTTTTCATTCACCTGTAAGTGATGAAACTTTCACCGCACCAAAACTACCCCGATCGAACCCCATCCACCTTAGACTTTATGGCCATCACCGCGCCCTAGATCTGACTTCATTCTCCTGGAGCATAGTTTGCCCTCCCTTCGTCCTCTCAGAGTTGATGGATCCGTTCAAGTGCCCAAAACCCGCACCAAAGCTTTAACCCGTCAGCCATTTCCATCGCTCAACACCTGCGGACGTTCGTATCCCCACCGACTCTGACACCATCCTCCTTTGCTCAGACCAATCATCAACCCTAGCAAAGTTTTTGGATGCCTTTAACCTAAAATCCAACTTCACTTTCCCTGCCACCCACCTTGCTTGAAACCTCTGGCCTTCGACTGACTAAACAATACAGGCCAAACTATATTGATGTGGTTAGTTGCCTTGCATTGCTGATAGTTTCATAATCAAGGCCGAATTTTATTTAAAACTACGTGTGGTATGCAGAAGTGTTGGGATCAAGGATTTTCAATGTGTTTCGGCCAAGCTATGTCCATCCACTGTTGTGAAGTTTATTTGGCCGTAAGTTGATGTTGAGAAATTTTTTTGTTGCATTTGTTGACAATTGGGTTTTGTTGTTTGGGATAAAGTGAAACTTGGAATTGTTATTTTAATGTGGGGTTGTCACTTTTTGGATTTGTGTTATTGTTGTGCTTGGTCCGACCTGGAGTCGTGATTGTCCATCATATATTCTTCATTTTATTTTTTTGTCCATCCATATCAACATCTGTTTTTCTTGCTTCGAAAGGTGAGTTTATTTCACACATGACTTACATATTCATGGATGTTAAATTCAATAAAATTAATTTATTGTGAAATGTGTAGGATTGTTAGTAAAAAAAACATTTAATCTGATTTGCACATTGTTCATATATGCAAGTTATGACATGACCCATATATGACACATATATGCACAAGTGATATGATTTATGATATGTATGCCATGTGACTACTCAATTATGTTATTTATGATGCTCTCATCTTGTAAGTTCCCTTAGAGTTCGACCATGTTTATTTTGTCGTATCTGGCTCTGGTTGGTGTAGTTGCTTGTTTTTGGTGCCGAGTGAAAATAGCGCCCGAGTCCAACTTTAGTGTGTTGTATCTCCTTCGATATTGGTCCAATTTACATATCCATTTTGCATTGTAAATTTTTAAAGTTTATCTCCATGCTGCAAATTTTCAGACCATTCTGAGGCCATTTGATCATTCAAACTAGGTCTCAAAGTTGAATCTGGAGAAGATTTCAGACCTGGTCAAAATTCAACATGGTCAGAGTCCAAGTTTGAGACTTCATATTTTTTCATATCAAGTCGGAATTGAGTAATTCTTTTTCTAAAATATATATTGTTCTAGTTTGTGCCTATCAATTTTCGAGCAATTCCGAGATCGTTTGATCATTCTAAACTTTTTGAAAGTTTCAACCATAATTGAATTTTAGAATTTTCAGGCCTTTGATGTTTAGGCAATTTATCTTCGTCGTTCGAACCCTAGTAGACCTCTCAGTGCATCGCTTTTAGAAGATTTGAATGTTTCGTATGATCGATTTAGGATCAATCCATTAGGGACTTAGGTATTTCAGTTTACTGCATTCAATTTACAGATCTAAAAATAGAACTTTCCTCTAATTTCTCAAATCGATCATATCATAAAAATCGGATCTATAAAACACTGCACTTCCTTTTCGATTTGCAAGGGGTATGAATCTTTGCATCGATTCTTTATTTTATGAATTTGGGTTTATTATATTGGATAGCCCATATAATTGATTTTATGGGACAACAACGTAATCGTTTTACTTTTAAATTACATAATTTTCGAATTTAGATCTCTTGAATGTATTCTATTGTCAACGCCTATTGTTCTCTTCATCGTTCAAAAAGTGGATAGTAGTGGACTTTGGGGATGTGAAAATTACTGAAATGAATTTTCGTATGTTACCGAATATGGTTAGAAGCAGAATCAAAGTGGGTAATTTTGGTTGATCCTTCGAATTCTCACATGTTACCAAAAACGTATTCCAAAATTACCCACATCGAACCCCATCCACCTTCGACTTTATAGCCATCACCGCGCCCTTGATCCGACTTCATTCGCCCAGGGCATAACTTGTCCTCCCTTCGGCCTCCCTGAGTTGATGGATCCGTTCAAGTGCCCAAAACTCGCACCAAAGCTTCAACCCGTCAGCCGTTTCCATCACTTAACACCTGCGGACGTTCGTAACCCCTCCGACTTTGACACTATCCTCCTTTTCTCAGACCAAACATCAACCCTAGCTAGTAAAGTTGTTGGATGCCTTTAACCCGAAATCCGACATCACTTTCCCTGCCACCCACCTTGCTTGAAACCTCTGGCCTCCAACTGACCAAACAATACAGGCCAAACGATATTGATGTGGTTAGTTGCCTTGTATTGCTGATGGTTTCATAATCATGGCCGAATTTTATTTAAAACTGCGTTTGGTATGAAAAAGTGTTAGGATCAAGGATTATCAATGTGTTTCGGCCAAGCTATGTACATCCCCTATTGTGAAGTTTGTTTGGTCGTAAGTTGATGTTGAGAAATTTTTTTGTTACATTTGTTGACAATTGGGTTTTGCTATTTGGGATAAAGTGAAACTTGGTATTGTTATTTTAACCTGGGGTTGTCACTATTTGGATTTGTGTTATTGTCGTGCTTGATCCGACCTAGAGTCGTGCTTGTCCATCATATATTCTTCATTTTATTTCTATGTCCATCCATATCAACATCTGTTTTTCACGCTTCGGAAGGTGAGTTTATTTCACACATGTCATACATATTCATGGATGTTAAATTCAACAAAATTAAATTATTGTGAAATGTGTAGGATTGTTAGTAAAAAAACATTTAATCTGATTTGTACATTATTCATATATGACATGTTATGAAATGACCCATATATGACACATATGTGCACAAGTGATATGATTTATGATATGTATGCCATGTGACTGCTCAATTATATTATTTATGATGCTCTCATCCTGTAAGTTCCCGTAGATTTGGGAAAATCATTATGGATTGGAATGATACATACTCGAACCATTGTACAGATTTTAGAAAATGAACTAAGTCGACTTGGGATGCGATTTAAAATGAAATAAACCCGAGATTCGAATTTTAATCACAGATTGAAATGATATATCTATATTACTTGGCCTACTTAGAAAATTTAAATTTTAAACACCGCTGATCAAAATGTTGTCTTTGAAATTGAAATTGGTTTGAAACTATAAAAATGAATAATTTGAATTTTTAATTTAAATTGTTTTAAAAATTATTTTATTGCCCGACTCGATTTGTCAATGAATTGATATTTATGAATTATAGGATAATTCATTGATAACTGATGTTTGTATCGATTTATTAATTAAAACTTGATTTGTGAAACTTGTATACGTATAATCAATTAAAACCAAGAAATTGAATATTTGAATATACCGGCGTTCAAGAAAGTTGTTAATGTGTGGAATAATTTCAAATTTGATTCAGTAACATGGATTTCTAATTTAACGAGATTTGTAAAGTTTGGTTTCCAATTGGAATTTAATATGAAATTAATCGTCGTATAATT
The DNA here is from genome assembly GCA_030737875.1 of Allium sativum. Taxonomy (NCBI): domain Eukaryota; kingdom Viridiplantae; phylum Streptophyta; class Magnoliopsida; order Asparagales; family Amaryllidaceae; genus Allium; species Allium sativum. The sequence continues at coordinate 42,624,842 of CM060915.1, read as the reverse complement.
TAACTTGATTTTGGAAGTTTGAATTTATCCATAGTGAAAACGTTAGAAAACCAAAATTCTAAATTTATTTGAATTTAATATTTAATCTTAGTTAATCCATAATTTGGGAATATACGTTATAATTGAATCTGAACGGATTTTGTTGAATGCAACTAAAGTTCGAATCGTATTCTATTTTGAAATGAATCACTGAAATGAAAGCCTGTATTTGGAAATTTATAATTTCAATTTGATGTGGAATATAAAATGTTACAAATGGGAAATTTAAGTTGTTAAATGAAATTGACAAGTAAGTTTAACTTAATTTATAAAAATTGAAATCTTAAAGTGAATGTAAGATTTAAATTAAATTTATCGGAATGTGACTATTTCAGGTGTTGTGCATAAGATTTGGGATTTAATCAATTTGATTTGTAAAGATTTAACATTTGAAAACAATATATGGAATTGGATTTGGAATTTGGAATTTAAGTTGAAATCTATTTAATGAAATATGTTCAAATTGGTAATGAAATTTGATTTGTTAAATTGACGATGATTTTTGGACTAGTAAATCGTATTTTTATTTGACTTTAATAGTAAATTGAATTGAATGGAATTTTGTTTCAAATTGGAATATGGAATCAAAAATGGTTTAAAGTGGGATTTTGAAACTCAATATTGGGTTCATTTGGAATGGAAGGAAGCGAACTGTATATTCAAAAATATTATGCATGTATTATTCTTAAGATTAGTATTGTTTTAATTAAACTATTTTATGTAAACCATTTTACTTATACTATTTTATTTCACATTATTCTATAAATAAATATTTTTATTAAACTATATTTTGTTAATTTTAGTTATTCTTATATATTTACAAATGATGTTGAATGGGAAGTTTATTTCCATTTAAAGCTGTTGACCCCAAATTGGTTGAATATAAGATTTCATTTGAATAATGATAATGGTGACATGGAATCTAAATCTAAATCTAAATCTAAATCTGAATTTTGATAATGAACTAATTTGCAATATTAAATTATAAAATTGGAATCGAAATTAAATATTGAATTGTCTTGAATTATGATAATTAAAATAGAAATTTGAACTAAATCGATTTATGATTTGAAATATGATGTGTTTTTTAAATATAAATGAACACAATGTGTAAATTGACGATTGGTTGTTAAAGAGACGAACTGGATATTGAAATACTCTCCGTCAATACTAGAACCACATTAACAACTATTTACATGGAGGATATTTCAGAATGAAGTGGCTGATTTGGCGAACATTTACAGGAATGAAGTAAGAGAACGATAATGGATAGCCTTGATACTTGCGTCATAATTAAAATGACTACAAACGCAGCCTACATCTGGCCAATAAGGTTAGCTATCTCTAGCGGACACACCTCTTCGTATTACTCATTTACTTGTGATTTGATTGGTACACCTTGATTTCATTGGGGGTGTTGGACGCGGTCTGTCATGGGTGGGTTATGACCAGCCAAAAAAGGTAAAATGGAAGAATCCTACCTTGGGCATTCCCTCACGTTCCTTGTCATATTTATCCATATATGAGCCACATATGGTTTTCTTTTGCAAATTAAATGTGTTAAAGTGGATCAATGTAAAGCCTTAATGCTATTTTGATATTTAGACATTATCTATTATTGCGTGCACTGTTATATGTAAATAGTTTAACGGATCCTTAGAGGATGGAGATCCCAAACATCCTTTATGTTATTTGAGCATTTCATGTGAACATTTCACTTGAGTTGATTTACTTTTATGAGTGTGTTAATCATGATTCGAGTGTTTTTTTTGCACCATTGCTCGGGTCAGACCGAGTATTGCAATTTTGATATTTCATCTTTCAGAACTGGAAACTGGTTGAAGAGGTATCCATTTCTTTTATTTCAGTCTTTTCTTAGTATATCAAAAATCTATTGTATTTAGACTTTCTATGTACTTAATTTTTATAATTCTGATATTTTGTATAACTTTAGAATTTTTTAGTACCTTTGAACTACTATTGTATTTTAATTATTTTGCTACGAGCTATTATGCTATTATTTATATATGATATGTCTGTGTTTTGTGATTTGATTTTATTTAAATCCCATGGCAATAACCATTTCACTACAAGAGGCACAGTGAATTCCAACGGCCGTTGGAAGGCCATTGGAAGTCATTGGTACATCCATTGGTATACACATCAACGATTTCCAATGAGTTCCAATGCCTCCAACGGAAATTTTCCAACGGATTCCAACTTTATAACTTGGCTACGTGAATTTCATGTTGAAAAAGTAAGTCGTTCGAAATCGTTGAATTTCACGTACCTTCTTCCTGTGTTCTCACACTGTGCCATTTCATATGTTGCGCGGTTATAGAAGATGCATATAACCTTTGAAGTATAGGAGTAATAGGTAAATAATACTTACATGTATACGGTACTTTTTTAATCCTTTTTTCTTTCTTGGTTTATATATTTCCTAATTACACATTTTACAATTATTAAGATTGATATCTTCCTTCCAAATAGCATGCAACCGTTTAGACATGTATCTATTTTTTCATGTGGTAAACCAAAAGCCGACGTCATTTTTTTATTTTATAATGATTTGCACACATTAAATTATTGGGAGGCATATGCCGCTTCACAGCTTGTATAGCAGCTGTAAATCCAGCTTATATGAGATTGTACTTAGATTTTATAACAATGTATTCAGCGGTTACTGATAATTGGGTTCCACTTTTATAGCCTTTCAAAGGGGTTTCTTCGCGGCATCTAATAAATCATACATATTTTTGGCTCCGATATTTAGTTCTTCTTCAGAATTACCATCGCCATCAGTAATTTGCAAAACAAGGAACATTGAATGTGCAGTTGATGTGCACGTAAAAATGCACATTTATATTCACATATTTATTCTTGTTTGATTAAATAAATAAACATTTTTGGGTATTTTGTATGATCAAACAATATTTTAAATATTTTCAAAATAATCACTCAATTTGGGAAAAAATGGTCACTTGTGCATGTTTTAATTTGTGACTGCATTTACTTGTTCTTTGTATTTGTCTCTTATCGGAATTTTGGAGCATAAATAATGCATACACATGAAGATTTCGAGCACAAATGCATGCATACAAAGGAATGAAAAGGAAATAATTCTCGTACATGATCATGGAGGACCCCACCTCTCAAATTACCCTCTTTCTCTTAAGCTTCTTTTTAAAGACTAATTGAAAAAGACAAAAAGGTCTCATGCATCCTACATGACTCATTAGTGGCTAAGAAAGGATTAGAAGCTTCATGAAGTGAGCATTTTGGGGATTTCCCATTATGAGCAATTAGGGTTTTAGGGTTTGTAACACACACACACACATATATATATATATACCCCCTTTATGTTCATGTATTTTTTTCTCTTATGCTTCTCCTTTATCTCCTTCTTTAGTTTAGTTGAGAGGAGCACAAGCTCTCTTGTATTTCCATAGCTACTTAGCCATTTTCTTTATGTAACTTCTTTGTTTTAATGCAATTTAATTTCTATGCTTTTTACTTTCATGTTCATAGCTTAGATTTATTTTCATGTTCGTAGTTTAGTTCTCTTCTTGTTCAACTTAATTTTTCTTTCATTTTGCTTTATTTTCTAATGTTGAAACTTACATGTGTTGATATGATAACACATATTAGTTGCTAATCCCTTGATTTAGGGGTAATGATGCTCTCTAAATTTATGTAAGTTCAATATTTGTATGATTTGTGATCTCTAATATGTGCTTCATGTTAGTGAATATTGATGTAAGTTTATACAAATGGTTTTGATAGTCTATGTTTGTTGACAATAAAATAGGCCATACTTACTCAATGTAAACACAAATTACATCAATATTTGCTAAGTAGTTATTGATTTTGAAATGAAAGTAAGAACAAAATTTGATGGTCTATAGTTTTAGTTAATAATTCATAGGCCATACTTAGAATACTTTTGCTTTAGTTCCATTTTCATGAGAATCATAAGTGGTCTAAATATTGCATTTATATCACTTAATGGAGATCATAAATTGTATTTTTGATAACTTACATAAATGTGAGAGTTGATTTGCCTCTAAATTGTTTTCATTTCATATTTAGCTCTCAATTTAGTATATAATTTTTATTAGCCTTAATTAGTTAAACTTCACTTAAATTTGGTTTAATTTGATTGAGTAAAATCTAGAATTAATTCTTTCCCTGCGGATCGACTCGTATTCGCTATGTACTAATAATTGTACGTCGTGCGCTTGCGGTATTATCAATATATTTCATGTTAGCGGTTTTCTAATTTAATAGAAACGCCGTTTGCAAGTAAGTTTTTGGCGCCGTTGCTGGGAAAAGAAATTAGTTTTAATTTTATTCTTCGAATTAATTTTCTTATTTGTGTTCTACTGAAAAAAAAGGAAAAAAAAAAGATTGTGTAATTGTTTGTTTTATTTCACTTTTATTTGTTTGTTTGTGTGTGTCATTGTGCCTTGTTTTAGTGTTCTTAGTTTTCTTTCCTAAATTTTTTTTGTTCCTCCATTTTGTAGTTAGTTGTGTGAATTGCATTTGTTGTTAGTGTTTTCTTTGTGTGTGTTTTTATTTATTAAAAAAAAAAATCTTGTTTGTTTGATCATTTTATGCATGGTGTTGCTTTTATTTGTTTATTTTTGGTTGTGTTAAATTTTGTGTTGTTTGTTTTCTCTGTGTGTTTGTATATGCATTTATGAATATTTGTTTGTGTTATGTGTCTCTTTCATCTCTCTTCATAAAAAAATCCAATCATTTATCTTCCATTTATCAGAAAAAAAGTAAAAAATAAATAAATAAACACTTTCCTTTTGTTCAGTCTCTTTCCCATTTTTTTTGTTTTCAATTTCCTTTATTTCTTTCCCTTTATCTCTCTCTCGTTTATTTCTCTCCTTTTTAAAATTCTTACAAATAAGTAAAAAAAACACCAATTTATTGCTTTCCTTTTTCTTGTCCTCCCTCTATAACTTTTTTTCCTTCTCTACCTTATATTTCCTGATACCGTTACATATTCCCCTACATTTCTCCATCCTCTCACCAGACAATCACATTCTCCACAAATCAAATAAGTTTTCCTCCATTTCAGATCTAATCAAATATCCACCTTCATCAACACCATCAACTTCAGACCACCCCCTCTCTAATCACTAAACAAACAATCACCATCACCTCAAATCAACCTCAGCTCTTCTCCAAACCAAAGTCCACCCTCGCACATTAGTCCATCTTCGTCAATACCACTGCCTGCTACAAAACCATTCACACCATCTTCATCCAGACATTCACATCCTCCATAAAAACTGCATCACCATTCACCATATTCAATACCCACCTCTGCCTCAAGTTACGCCTTTCACCTTCTCATCTCCATACTCCTTACAAACTTCACTTCCCCCTGTCAACAATACCACGCCGTACTTCTATCCTCCAGTCAACCAAAATTACAAGCATCCTACAAACATCAATTCTTCATCACCTACCATACATAATCCTATTCAAACACACCCAAACTACCTGAGTCTCCACGCACCATCAGACTCCATGATCGAACCAAATCTTTTTTGAAACCTCCTCGTCGTAGTCACGAAATCAAGAACACCGCTCCAGATCCGATAACCTAATCTCGAAAACCAAACCGCAATACACCCAGTTCGAATAGCCTTCAGCCATTCCTGAACACCACTGCAATACATAGAAACTCTAATTTGAACACGAAAATTCAAATTCGAAGATTCGAAGAGCCGATCAAATTAAAAAAAAAGGGTGCGAGTTCTTCGTTTCTGCGATTTGAAGAAAGAACTTTTGAATTGTATGCGTTTTGTTTTTAGCAGATGAGATCTGAGATTTTTTTGCATTGAGAGAGGGATGCTAAATATTGGCGTTTAGTCAGTTTAGGGAATTATTTATATGCCTGAACTTGATTGCTTGAATTGAATTCAATGCGACCCTATTGGTTTGACCCAGTGTTGAGCCAATTGTTTGTAGTGGGAGAGTTTGTCTTATTTTTTTTTAGAGTTTAGTTTGTTTATTTTTGGAAATTCCTTTTTAGTCCCTTACTGTTGTTTTTCTTTTATTGTTAAAAAAAACTTTTTTGTTTTCTTTTACTTCCATTTTTAAGTTCATTTTTGTTTTGATTTTCCCTTTTAAAAAAAACAAAAAAAAAATTGGTGTCTTTCTTCTTGTGATTTTGCGTAAAAAATCATTTGTGGTTTTATTTTAGTTTCGGTTACCATTTTTAAAAAAATCTATTTTTTGTCTCGCCTTATGTAAAAGTCATTTCAGGTTGCAGAATCAAGGAGACAGAAATTGCACTTTGCTTGGTTTTGCTTTGCGCTCGCTCGCTTGCTAAAAAAAAGCCGCTAATAAAAAAATGGTAATAAATTCAGATGCTCAGGTATCATGTTCTGAACTCTTATTTTTATTTTCTTGCATTATTGTTTGCTTGCATTTGCATAAAAAATCCGAAAACAAAATAAAAATCCATTAGTAGTTGCATCATAATTCACGTTTAATTTTTTTTTTTGCATTCATCTCCTTTTGTTTATTTATTTTATTTTTTAGGACATCGTTATATTTCGACAAATTGGTTTATTTCTAACTAATGATTTCTCGGTGTTTAGACTACGGCAGAGTAATAATTGTTTATAAATATTACGGCGATTCGTAAATATTATAGCGGTTGTTCCTCTGAAGGTACTTAAACCTTCGGTTGCATTACTGGGGTGATTCCTGGTGCACCGATAACTCCTGTCCGTTAACTGGCTGAGAAATCTTTTGTTGAAATTAATCTAACCGTCATTATATAATTTTAGAAAATTTATAAATATTTAGTTTGCATTCATATATTTACATTAGGTTCATGCATACATAAAAAAAAACAAAAAAAATCCAAACTCTAAAAAAAAATTCTTTTGTGAATATTTCCTTTTCTCTTAAACAAGAATTCAAAAAAAAAAACCATTTTCTTGAAAATGTCCGAATTTCCTTATTTTTATGAATTTTATGATAGTTGTGAAAATCAATATAATCCATATAATTTTAAACCAAATTCATGTGGATATTTTAATAACAACTATTGTACAAACAATTTGGATTTTACACCACCAACTTTTCAAAATTTTCAAAATAATCCTGATTTTGCACCACAAAAATTTCAAAATCCCGACCAAACCTCAACTCTTGAAAACAAAAATTGAATCTTTACTTGAAATGAGCGCACAACAAAATCAAAAAATAAATGAATGGTGTAATTCATATTTGTGCAACTATTCAAGTCAAAGTTTTCAAAATAATCAAAATGCAAATTCAACTTCAACTTTAGATGATTTTGATTATAACCCTTGTCAATCCAATTTCGAACTCCAAAATGAATTGCAAATTGAAAATGGAAATGTGAATAACTTTTCAAATGGTTTTGGCAATGGGAATAATTTCAGTTGTGGTGCAACTAAATTTTTTTGTTCTCACCAATTTCAAATTGAAAATTCTCATGTAAATAATTATAAATTTGATTTTGTTGAGAAAATGAATGAATTTCACGATATTCACACGAATTTGTTGTTGCAAGAATACTTGAATTTTTGTGAAAAACAACATAAGCAAAACCGAACGTGTGACGAATCAAATGATAATCCATCTTTTACCAAAATCGACGATCTTCAACTAACAACTTTTGAAATTGATGAAAATCTTAATGAAGTTGTTAAAAGCTCTATAATTGATTTGAATTTAAATTCTCTTGAAAATGAAGATGTCAATCTTCAATTTGATCTTCCTCTATCAAATTCTGAAAATTTTGATAATTTAGCAACTTTAAATTGCCAATATGACAAAAATGATGAAGTTGTTAACAATTGTTTTGGTGAGGACAACTTTGATGAGCGAAAACTTCTTATATTGATTAACGATGATGTTATTGGATCCGAAACTGAAAATGAAACATTTGAAAACTTTGAAATTCTTCAGGTTGAAAACAACGAAACTACTGAATGTGATCTTAAACACGATGACGATTTTTCTAAAATGGTTGAAACTCCTTGCAACTTGATCGTTTCAACTGAATCTCACTGTGATCACTTGTTTTTCAATGATAAATTTCTGCAGTAAATGAAATCTTTCAGGAATAACACTATTTTTGAGAAAACACGATTTTGAAATTTATTGAAAATTCATTTGTTTGGTTTTAATTTAGGTTTACTGTAATATCCCGGAAATCCGAGCCAATTTAAAAAATTTATTTTGGCAATTTTAATGAATTTTGAATATTTAAAATGAATTATTTTAAATAAAATCGACGAAAAATTTATTTTGAATAGAATAGAACAAATATATTTATATACGTCATCGTTAGAATTAAAATATTTATTTTAAATTATAAAAGGAATTGAAAATGGCGCGGTAGTTTGAAAATTCTATTTCAAATTTCAAATGAATGTACCGGGTGCAAAATAAACCGGATTTTAGCGAAACCAAAAATATTAGAATCTATTTGAGAATATCTTTCCAACGAATCCGAAAAATTGAAATTTCATAGTGGGGATAAGAAGTTATGCCCAGTTGAAAATTCAGAATAGTCGCTATGGAATTCTGGCCCTTAAAAATGGAAATTTTGCAAACGACCTCGGTTTTCGACGAAACCACTTTTGTTGGATCCGCGATGTCAAATTATTGCTAGGTTTCAAATTTCATTATTTTTTAAATCAATATGTGAGCGTGGCAAAGGAAAACGCGTTTGACCAGTTTTAGTTGATTTTAATCGACTGGAAAATGGCTATTTTTCAAACGGTCTTAGAATTCGACGAAATTAGTTTTGTTAGGGCCTAACGTCAATACGAAGTTAGAAAATATTTTTTGAGAATTTTTAGAGTCGGTATGTGACCCCAGTAAATTGAAATGCGCGTTCAAATTCAATATATAGAGTTATATATTGATTTTGACGAAAACTGATCGAAACGATCGAATCAGCTTTCGAGACATATCCCATTGTGTTCAGAATGGGGGTAATTAGCTATGGGCGACAGTCGTTGGGTTTGATTTGGGGTTCATATCGAGAAAAACCTATTTTCAAAATTAAAGAAAATAAAATAATTTAATATATATATAAACCAATAACAATCCATCGTTTAACCCCAATCACTCTTCCGAAACCCGTCTCTCTCTCTCTTCGTCGAACGGCGGATAGAACACCCACCCTTTCTCCTCCGATCAAGCTTGAATCACTCAATAAAACCCTATAGTCCTTTGGAGAAAATCAAAGCGCTTCTTCTCCTCTACGTATCTGTACCAACATCATCAAATCTCATTGATCATCTCCCTCGATTTTGGCCCATAAAGCTGCTGCGTTCACGCCCAAATTGCGGGGGCATCAGAGCGTCGAGCTCAGCCGTGGATAGTGGCGCTGGAAGGTGGCGACGACGGCTTCTTCGTGGCGCTCTTGGATCGGCTGCTAGTGGTCCCGTTGGCACGCGGTGGAGGAAGGAAGTGGCAAGGTTTATGGGTTCTCTGTTCTGTGTTTTAAACGTGAAGTGGAAAGGAGGAACGACGGGTTCCAGATGATAGAAACGGGGTAATTATCCCTAAGCGAATAATTAACTTAATTAAGTTATTAGTTAGTTATAGAATTGTTTAAAATCAGTTTTTAAATTATTAAAAATAGCAAGTATTTTAAATAAATATTAGCATTGTTTAAAATACCTTTGTTTTTGTTTTGAAAAATAAAATACCTTTGTTTTTGTTTTGAAAAATAAAATACCTTTGTTTTTGTTTTGAAAATATACTACCTTTGTTTTTGTTTTAAAAAATAAAATAGCGTGATAAAAATATGATCTTTATTATATGAACACCGTTATAAAAATATAATTTTTATCTATATAGTAGCAGTATAAAAATATGATTTTTATCCATGTAGCGTAGTTATAAAAATGTGATTTTTATATACATAGCAACAATATAAAGATGCGATTTTTATATATGTAGTGGCTACGGGCAACGAAAGTGACAAAAGGTGAGAACGACGAAGGTTTCCTACATATGAAAAGTCGTGGCGTTTGGTTTAGCTAGTCGGTGAGAACTTCTCACTTTTAATTTAATTTTCTAGTTAAAATATATACTAGGATGCAGACGGTGTTTAGTAGCACCCGACACCCGTCGTCCACAGACCATGGACGGCTTGTATGCTTGTTTGTTTGATTTTGATGTGTAGTTGATTGTATGATGTGATGTGAAATGAAATAAAATATTTAAATAGTTAAAAATATTTTATAGTTAAAAATATAATTTTTAATGTGTATATAAAATAAATATTTATAAACGAATCGGACGATTTATTTATATACACTGATTTGACTGATATTGATTGGGACGACAAATTTTACACATCGCCCAACTGCACAAATAAAATCTGTGTTTGATTGATTGAAACCCCACACGGGTATTGGGATGATATATGACATACACTAATCCCAATAATTAGTTGTATGTCGATTGATTGATTGACAGGCTGTTATAAGCGTTAAATATTTATATTTAATGCTTATGCAGTTGTGTGGTGCAATCTGGATGATGGTTGATTATTTATCATTGTTATTTTATACATGTGTTGTAGAAAATCCATATAATTAACATTATATGGTAATTGATTGGGCCTCTTCCAGTTTTGAAATAGAATATTTGAATAGAAATATTTGAAATAGAAATATTTGAAAAAGAAATATTTGAAATAGAAATATTTGAAAAAGAAATATTTGAAATAGAAATATTTGAAAAAGAAATATTTGAAATAGAATATTTGAAGATAGAAATATATGAAGCCGTGTTGATTAGATTGACGCCATTTTGACGTGAACGATATTTATATCGATTTTATTTATTTTTCAGTGAATATTGAAAGTGATTTCGAAATTCGAATTAAATTGAATAGATTTGAAATTCGAATTAAAGTGAACAGATTTGAAATTCGAATTAAATTGAAGTGATTTCGAAATTCGAATTAAATTGAATAGATTTGAAATTCGAATTAAATTGAAATGAATTAAAATTCGAATCAAATTGAAATGAATTGAAATTCGAATTAAATTGAAATTAAATTGAAATCGATTTGAAATGAAATTAAAACGAATTTATATTGGAATATTCAATTTGGATCAGAAGTTGAATATGAAGTTGAAATCGTTTCGAAAACGAATTTAAAATGATTTATAAAATACGTTTTGAAAGGAAATCGACGAAATATATATAATATATATATTATATAGAATGGCCTGAATAGAACGCGCCACGCTGCGGCAGTTCACGAATTTCGACCATTGACTTTGAATGGATATTGTGGGAGATCCGACTGTCGGATTCTCCTAAAATCGAAACCGTTGGGTTCGTATCAAAAAGAGCTTTCCAATGAATATTAGGAATCTGGGATCTAACGGATGGATTTGGAATTATGTCCAAATCAAATTCGAAAAAGGTCGCTGTAAGTGCAGTTCGATGACCTTTGATGGAAATCGACTGTACGGGCCTTGATAAAATTATTAAAAATAGTAATAATTTGTGTAAAATCATAAGAAATGATATGTGAAGAATTGGGGTGAAAAACTCCATATTTGAAAGGATAAAAATAGATTTTTATCGAAATGAACTAGTTTTGAACTAGAATAATAATTTATTTATTTTTAAATAAAAAATTGGTTTTTAAATGGTTTTAAAAGAAACCAGAATTTTCAATAATTGAATTGGAATGGATTTGAATCGAAATTGTTTTTGGAATATTTCAATGTTGGATTTCGTGATTATACCGATATTGTTATGGGAATTTGAAAGATATATTATTGTCGTTATTTCCAATTCGATATTTGTTGGTCGTAGAATTTGATATTGAATATAAGACGATATATTTTCTATTCAGAGCCTTGTATATAATATCAAATGTGATTTGGGTTTGTCGTGAATGGTGTCTTCATTAACACTGTTCTTGAACCCAGTTGAGAAAAAGATTAAATCTTTTTATTTAGATTTAATGAAGTGTACCAATTAAATAGAATTTAATTGGAAATTGAATTTGAATTGATTTTTGGGTTTATCGTGAACGGTGTTTTAAATAACACTTATTCTTTAACCCGATAATTAATGGAATGTGATTTTGGGATGTCGTGAACGGTATCTTCAATAATACTGTTCTTAGACCCAACTGAGTTAAGAAAATCAGAAACTAACTGGAGATTAGTTAAGTTGAATGGTTTCTTGGGTATTGATCTGATATTGGTTTCGGCCTTCGTGGTTAATACTTAGGGAATTGCTCACTTGCTGTTTTACGGTTAAAGGCTGATAGAATGGAATGTGATTTTGGGTTTATCGTGAACCGTGTTTTAAATGACATTGATTCTTTAACCCAGTTAAAGATTAAAACTAAGTGGAGTTTTAATGAATCTTTAATTAGATTGAAAATATCGAGAATGGAGTATCACCAGTTTTGCTCCAGGCGATAGTTAAATCTTTCGTTAGATTTGAACGTGAAATGGTAATTGACTTTACCGATAACACCGTGGTGTTAGATATGAAGTATTACCAGCTTTACTTCACGAGATGAATAGGTTGGGATTGGGAAATTAAAACAAATGATTACTTCGGTAAGGTTCGTTAATCCCGGCTAGTTTGGACAAACCATAATTTGGTTTGAATTGATATTCAAAAGGAGATTAAAGAAAAAATTTAAAGAATTTATCTTTGATAAAATTAATGGGAACCTTTCCCTAAGAATGTGAAATTTAGAAACTAACTGTAGGTTAGCTAAGCAGAATGGTTTCCTGGGTATCGATCTGATGTTGGTTTCGGCCTTCGGGGTTAATATCTGGGGAATTATTCTCTTGTTAATTTACGGTTAGTGATTGATGAATTGAAATGAGGCGTATGTTGTGTTTGTGTAACACTTGTTTATTATATACGTGAGTTATTCAGAAAGACCGGGTTTATCCCATTCTGAATAACTGATACGACGATAAGTCGAGGATGAAGACGGTGGTCGAAGACCGGAGATCTTCACGTCATTTGGTTGATTACTGATGATCTTGATTGGGTCGTACACCCAAGAGGAGGGAATCAGTTAGTGATCGTCCAGACGTACTTAGAGATCGATGGATATGCGGGGTACTAGGTGCCTCCGGTTTCGTTCAGACCCAAAACGAACTTGTAAATGGACTGTGTGTCTGACATTGGATTTTAGTCTATGTGATTGATTTCTATTAAATATATATCTGTTTGGCGGCGGAGAATTTATTCTCTTGCTTAACGCCCTTCTCTGAGACGTACGAGCTCAGGGGTTATATATTGATGGATATCTAACGCATGGAGTGAATTGCCTGTGTGGCATGACTAAGTGGCAAATGATCAAGGCTTCTGTTGAAAAGCAAAGTCTTGTGGTTGATGATCAAAGCACAACCTGTGTGGCATAGCTTTGTGTAGCGTTGATTCGCGAGCCTCACACCCCGGTTGTGAACCAAAAACGGGAGAGGACCTCATGGAGGACATGCATTTCTTTCTAGTTAGAAGTGGCGTCAGTGGTTTGACACGCCCTGACGAGTTTGACTTATGTGGTTGTTGGTTTGCGAGGCGCCTCGGATATATCGGTGACTATGTGAAGCCGATGGAGTCATTTGTTGGCTCATTTACGCTCCAAAGGGCGGGGAAACGCAGTTTTCAGGCATTTTAATCCACATCGGTGGACCAGCCCTGACGATCCAAGTGGCTTGACTGAGTACTTGTCCTGAGGCTCGGGCTAGAGAGTCTCGAATCGGTAGAGGACTATCTTTTGCCTTGGTTCACAGATGGAAATCCAACTTCCAGTACGTGACTTTGCGGTTTTGATTGTAAACCTATATATGGCGACATGATATATGGTACCCATGCCATCTATGATTGATATTTATGATTGTATATAAAATCAGAAACTAACTGGAAACGAGCTAAGATGGGTGGTTTCCTGGGTATTGGTCTGATGTTGGTTTCGGCCTTCGGGGTTAATAATTAGGGAATTGTTCTCTTACTAATTTACGGTTGGAGTCTGATTAAGAATTAAAACATGAAATTTAGCGTATCAAGCATTCTTTGGCTATTATAAGGTAAAAACCCTATTCCCCGGCTTGCGTTGCATTGTGTGATGGGACCTGGGTCTTATAATAGCTTCATTTTTCTTTATTTAGCATTGCGTTGTTTGTTTATGCACTGGTATTCTCGGGAGGAAACCCGTTCCGTGTTATACGGCGTGGTCCCTTGATTTACCGAACTTTAAAATAAAGATTAATAACTGTTTTAGTTCTCACACCAGTCCCATAACTGACCTGGAGTTTATTATTTTAACCTAAACTCTGGGTGCCCTTATTTTCGATACGGGCAGCTAGTAGTTTTGGTTTTGCAGATTTATATTCACAGGACCTGATTTACAGCTAGAATGATATCCGGAAAGCTCTGTATCCGTATATCTCTTTCGGTTGTGTTTTGTATTATTTTTCCGCTGCATTGTAATTTGTAAATCTCTGATATTTATCAAATATGTAATATTTATTCATACTCTGTATATTCTTGTAATCTGATGATATTGTTGTAATTAACGATGAAATGTTCTTCTGTCTGCGTTCTTTTGTGGCTTGTTCTCGAAGTATCCGCTCTTTCCTTACCGGGGAAGTTACGGGTCCTTACATTTACGAATGAACCTTTAGTCAACAAAATTTCAAATATCAAAGCAAAAATGAACAATATTTCTCAAAACAAGTGTGGGGGTGAGAACGATGCACACGTCTCTCAATTTATACATCATTTGAACAAGTCAAACTTTGTTTTTGAAACTTTTTCTGAACCCCGGATCACTGACCTCTCTTTAGTGGCTATAGAAATTCAATTCGATTTTCGGATCAATTGTAAGATCAAAATTTTAAAATTAGCAACTCAAACTTTTGAAAAAACAAAAATTGTTTTTCCAAATCTGAAATGTAATATAAAATCCTTTATGATTTGCTTTTCTGGGCTTAAGCTGTGTCTCATAGTCTTAATAAGGCTGCTTTATTGGTCCATTGTGGACCGGTTCATCTATTCGATGACTGCATATTTTCTACACGCATAGCCGGTAAGACACATTAACCCTCTTTTGTAAATATGTAATTATTTCTCTTCCGTTCACTCATTGTGTCATGCATTGACTATGGGGACACAGTCCAAATCAAGTGTGGGGGGAGGGGGGAGGGGAGTTTCTATTTATTTTGGTTTTGCATAGAATTTTTTAGGAGTGGGCATAAACCGCACCGCAATGCGGAAACCGCCCAGACCGGACAGCATAAATGGTGTGGAAAACCGCACCAGATTCTCTCTCTAAATCTAACAACCCAAACCGAACCGACCCGCAACGATATGGTTCGGTTGCGGTTTGAACTGTTACCAAACCATATTAAACCGAACCGAACCGCATAGCTACACCAGTAATGTTATGATAAAAAATTAACAAATTCCTATCTAACTTTTTATTTTAACCATATATATTCTATTTTCAGCATATGTTGTAGTTATATCAATTCAAGATAACACTATGTGTTTTAACATTCAGATGACACAACGTCATAAAATAATAAATTGATTGCTGATGGAAGTAATTCTCTTGTTTAATATTTAATATGGGTTCAAACCGGGCCAAACCAAAACAAGGATCGTATTACATCGAAACCGAACCGTTTGAACGGTTAGTATAATGGTTTATATTTTTGATTAACCGTTTGATACGGTGCGGAAGCGGTTTGAGCTCCAAACCGCACCGAACCGAACCGTGCCCACCCCTAGAATTTTCCTTTCTTTTTTGTCATTCAAAAAAAAAAACAATCAAAAAAAAAAAATTCGCATTTCTATTTACTTTTAAATAAGACATGATGAAGTAAGCATACAATTCTAGTCGTTTGATTAAAATGTTTGGAGATTTACTTCTCTTAGCAGATAACGAAAGGAAAGTTTGAATTATGAGAAAATTTGGAGTAACTGGTATATTAGGGAATTCATAGGTGATGAGTATGAAATGTTTTCTGAATTGTAATCCGATTAAATGAATGGTTGATTTAGACTACTTGCAATAACATTTTAGATCTTTTAATCCGATTAAATTTGGTGTAACTGGTATATTAGGAAATTCTATAGTCGGACTCTGTACCTTTGTTTTTATTATATATATATATATGTGTGTGTGTGTGTGTGTGTGTGTGCTCTCTTCTCTTCAGAAGATCACACATTTTTGTTTCAACAAAAGCGAAGTTGTGCTAAGATATCCTCACTTAACTCTCTCTCTCTCTTATGTAAAAAAAAAGAGAAAAAAAAGAATAAATGGAAAAGAAAAAAAAAGAATGTATATATATAATAATAATCCAAGGGTATCCAACATTGCTAGTACATCTCGCGTTGGTGTGCAAACCCGCCAAGCTCTTTCCGACACCTTGTTGACAAAGTCAACGTCGGTATATCTTTGTATTATTTCATGAGATTTGTAACGACCCGGATTTTTAGCGGCTTTGGTTATCGACATAAGCTCAATGTCGATAACCAAAACATCGAAAAATCCCGGTAATTAATGAAAGAAATTAGAAGGTGAGAATAGATAAGATAGAAACTTAGAATATAAGAAGAAGAAGAACACAACATCAGAGTAACACGAACCTCACAGCGGAACGAATAACATATAATGGATAACATAACTTTGAAATATAACAGTTATGCATACAATAGCACTTATCAGAGTACAACACTTACAACACAACGGAAATAACTATAGCTATATGATCTTGAAGCCTCCTGCTCCAAGCTCTCCAAGTATATCTGTAAAATCCTGACTACTTGACTGCCCGTACAAAATTGGACACCCAAGAGTTTAGGGAAAACAACAAAGTAAACTCCGGGTCAGTCATGGGACTGGTGCGAGTAAAACAGTTTAAACAGGAATATGAACAAGTAAACGATATCTCATAAGACCACGCCGCAGAACGGAACGGGTTTTTCCCTTATGAGAATCCAAAATATCTTTATATCAAAACCTTTTGATATTACAATAATGTCTATTAACCATAATATAATAATCATCTAGCAAAAACGCTTTCATCTCACATTCTACATATATAGTATACAATCAAAAACCGCAAGAACGTATTGGGTAATGGATTTCCAACTATGACAAGGTATGGAACCACCTTCCGATCAGTGTACTCTAGGAACGATACACTGGAGTTCAACAATAACATCTTGTAACTCAGCCACACATGATCGACCACTCATTTTGCTTGAGTGTATCGAATGTATATCACCAACGGTTGGGATCAGCAACCGTTCCCGTATATATATATATAGGACAGCATTGATAGATTTAAGAAACAAATGAATATTATCTAGATAGGTGATTATACACCCTACTTCGGTGCGACAAATTTAGCCATGCTGCCTGCCCGATTTCTGTCATTTACCGGTTGATGAGGCTAGAAGCTACGCTTTATCATTACATCAGATTCACTTCGAATGCCACATTGTCAGATCCATCGAAAATCACTAATTGACGTCTATAACAGTACATTACATGTTAGCTAAAGAAGTCTCCTTCTCCGCTTCCACTCTTGGTACGGTTGAAGAAATCAAAGTACGTGACCTTTCTGGAAATACTCTGTCAGACATTCATCCACACAAGTCATCCTCATTCACTTAGAATGTCACATCGTCATACCCGCCAAATCACAAATTGATTTATCCAAAAATAACACGGGTATACAGCTTAGAGAAACGAATTCCTCCGCCACCAAACGTGAATACGTTTGAATAGATCAACTTACGCGATCCATTGGATATACTCTGTCAGACCTTCGTCCATACAAGTTGTCCTGGGACTGGACAAACCGAAGGCACTATTCAGTATATCCATCTTAGTCACCGTTATCTAAGACTTATACAACAGCCCTTGCATTTTACTCCGTCTTCAATTATCTTTGGCATATATGATTCGCAACGCTTATGCCAATACAGAGTGGTTCTTCGGATAATAATCCAACTGGTCTCTCCATATTAACAACGTTAAAATGGTCAAAAACTTCGATAGTCTGTGAGTTAACTATCGAAGAAAAACAAGTGTGCAAAAAACGATATTATTTCCAGATGGAAATTATATCGAACAAACATCATTTAACATTAATCTCTTCAGTTCATTTATTTACTTATCTCATGTTTCCCTATATTCAATATTTCTTATTTTCTAAGTTTAGAAAATATACACTATTAACAATGAAAAACATTTCCATTTCTTGTTTTCTATATTAGAAAACATTTCTGGTTCTTACTGGAAAACATTTCCAAAACTCCTACGTTTGGATTAACTCTATTTGCTTAACTCTATTTGATTTACTTTATTTGATTTACTCTATTCACTTAACTCCTGTCGAATAAACTATATTCGATTAACTCCTCCAACTCTATTCGAATAAACTATATTCGATTAACTCCTCCAACTTTATTCGAATAAACTCTATTCGATTAACTCCTTTGATTTAACTAATATTCTATAACTCACTTCGATTAACTATTAATCGATAACTCCTTCGAATAAACTATATTCGATTAACTCCTTTGATTTAACTAATATTCTATAACTCACTTCGATTAACTATTAATCGATAACTCCTTCGAATAAACTATATTCGATTAACTCCTTTTATTTAACTAATATTCTATAACTCACTTCGATTAACTATTAATCGATAACTCCTTCGAATAAACTATATTCGATAATCTCCTCTTGAATAAACGATATTCGATAACTCCTTCCTTTCGATTTAACAAATCGATAACTCCTTTTCGAATAACTAAATTCGATAACTCCTTTCGATTTAACTAATATTCTATAACTCACTTCGATTAACTATTAATCGATAACTCCTTCGAATAAACTATATTTGATTAACTCCTTTCGAATAACTAATTCGATAACTCCTTCGTGTTTAACTCTATTCGAATAACTAATTCGATTAACTCTAACTGGTTAACTTTGACTGATCAACTCTAATTGATTTATTCTAACTGATTAACTCTACTGATTAATTCTAACTGATTAACTCGACTTATTCAACTTAACTTGATTTAACTCTTATCGAATAAATTATATTCGATTTAACTCCATTCGTTTTACTCTAGATCGCAGCGATCACAATGGTTACACCTGGCTCCCTCAGGAAACATCCAACCGCCTTAGGCTATTTATAGCCCTGCGAATTTCGCTAGCAGTCGTACGAGATGGCAACTTACCCTGAATACTATGTTTGACTAACTCTGTCTCAAATAACTATATTTGATTAACTCTAGTTCGTTTTAACTCTAATCAATTAACTCTAACTGATTAACTCTAACTGGTTAACCCTACCTGATTAACTCTAACTGGTTAACTCTAACTGATTAACTCTAACTGATTAACTCTAACTGGTTAACTCTAACTGATTAACCCGACTTACTTAACCCAACTGGTAAACTCGATTTACTTAACCCAACTGGTTAACTCTACTAAACTGGTTAACTCTACTGAACCAACTCGACTCGACTAACCCCTTTTGAATAGCATATTCGTTTTACTAACTTTCGAATACCATATTCGATTTACTCCCTTCGAATACCATATTCGATTTAAATCCTTTCGAATAACTAATATTCGATTTACTTTATTCACTTTATAAAGATTTCCTTTTAACAACGTTTTATTCATTTGAAAAGATTTACTTTTAAATAACGGTTCTACACTTTAAAAATGATTTCCTTTTAATAACGTTTCCTTTTCAATTCTATTTGTAAATGGTTTACAAATATTTCTTTTCAAATTTATTCTTGAAATATTATAACTCCTTAAATTCTCTGAAAAATTTGCCATAACCTCCTTTGTAACGGGAGCATCGGGAAAATCCCCAAACCCGCCACACGAGCCTTTCCATTCAAAAAGAAAATGGTTTGTAATTATTTCCTTTTTGAATATCTCCTATTTATAAATATTCAAATTTATAAACATTTCTTATTTATAAATATTCCACTTTATAAATATCTCTTATTTATAAATATTCCTTTTATAAATATTCTATTTTCAATATCACTTTGAAAATCCCCTTATCAACATTTCGGTATGTTATGGTATTCAATCATATCAAATCACGATGTTCAATATCGCCCAAGCACATATTATCGCCCATAGATTTTATATCACATCATATAACAATATATGAAAAACAATAAAATAACTGTTGAGGAATCCAGTCGGATTCCTCCAACCTGTTTCCCTGCATCCGCAGATGTTACACAATATGATTATCATCACTTTCAGTTCAATATAAATTATTCTGATAGCAAAATCAATATATAAATATTTAACGGTTTATATATATATATATATATATAATTACATATATATATAATTTTCACTAACTGACTAGCAGTTCAATCAATCAACCAACACACAACAATCAACAGATGATTAACAGTTCTAAAAATACATTATAAAAATATAACTGTTCAGAGTTGGTGAGTTTTACTCACATTTGCAGTTCATCGTTAAAGAACGATAAACTATTTATTTGATTTGAATCAAACATTTATTTCGCCATAAATCCAAACGAGTCCCAATCCACTTCCAGTCAGCTTATTGTGAAGCTCTCGTCCATACGGTCCCAACGCAACTTACGGTTTGCGAATCCGACATAGTACGGGCAAGATACGGCATTACGAAGTTAATACATGATTTAATTTAAATAAAAACATGGATTTATATATACCGGGCCTTAACCTTATATTTAGCCGGCCCAACATCCCAAACAAAAGCCCACCCACTTGCAATAGTGTTCTTCCCCAAACCGATTACCAAAAGCTTCCAAGAAAACTCCACTGTCTTCGGCCGATCCTTAACCTCCAAAATCCCACATCACTACTTCATATACACCCAAACAAAGACCACCATGATCATCCTTGCATAAACCTCCACCTCCCCATACCCTCATCTTCCAACTCGCTACCCTCTATGTTAACCCCGACGTTGATGCTCCCAGGTACCCCACGACGTCCCTCTACACCGAACTCCACCAAATGAGCACACATGGTTCGGTTTTCAACCCTAAACCCAAATCCAATATCAAAAACCTGCATTGTTGATCTCCATCTACCTTGAACCCTAGCACTTTGCTGAAGCTCGCGTCCTTGATTTGGGCGATAGAAAAGGAAGTTCGAACTCCCTGAAATCACATGAAAACGTAGAGAAGCTCATCACCCATTCGAATACACTCGCAGTTGGATTTATGGATTTTCTTTTGAATTGATTTGGATTTTTGATGGTCACGATTTTTCTTGTTTTATTTTACTGGAAGAATGAAGACAACGGCGGCGCAAACATTGACCAGAAAAAAAAAGAATTAGGTTTAGAAGGATTTGTGGTGTATTTATAGTGTAAACAAATATCTAGATATTTTCTAGATATTTTTAGATATTTTATTTATATCATTTTATATTCGTATCTGTCTTCTAAAAACCCGTACGATCACATACGATGCCTAAAAATCACGAAAATGGACATGTAGCTACACCTTGACATTACGGTCCCAACAAAACTGGTTTCGTCGAATTCCGACTCCGTTTGCTCACACAGCGTATTTTTAACCGTCGAAATACTGACTGTTTCTCACTCTAAAAATCCGTACGACCACACAGTGACTCTAAAAATCACGAAACTGGAAATCTAACAACTATTTGACATTGCGGATCCAAAAAAATTAGTTTCGTCAAATTCTGAGGTCGTTTGCAAAAGTGGTTATTTTTAAAGCTCTAAATAGCCCATTTAAATATATAAATATATTTAAATAAATTAAATTAAATATTAATAATTTAATATTATCGTATATATCCACATAGAATATACCACAGCTCCAGAATATTCATATATGGATTTATAGCTCGATATTCAAATCCCGGTTGAACCGATATTCAATTTATATTGAATATCCATTTATAATATAAATAAATATATTAATAAATTTCAAAGGAATTCCATAGCGACTTTTCTAAAATTTGATTTGGCCATAAATCAAAATCTACACGATGAAATCCCGATTTTTCTCTTCCATTAGAAAAACTATTATCAAATCGGTTCCGATGGTTCTTGTTTCACAGAAATTCGACTTAAAACGGACCCTGTATATTCAGTTGAAGTTCAAATGGCCAAATAGCGAACTGCAGCGCCATTTCGAGCTCGATTTTAATTATAATATAGTTATACGTTTCAAACTGACGTCGATTGAATATATTCGTCAATATGATTCAACTCTAAGCTGAATTAAATCTTGGGGTTGACCCTGTTCACCTTATATTGTGATTTCCAATATTTGTTGATTATTTCTGAATTAAATATATTATTTAATTAAATTAATTATTCCTTATTATTTAATTAAACCTCGATTTAATTCCCTAAATCACTATTTTAAATAGTTAAATAAATTAATTATACCCCTGGAAAATGCGGGTCATTACATTCTTCCCCACTTAAAATAATTTCGTCCTCGAAATTGCTAAGTTAGAGGACGACCCTACCTATTGGAATTCCTAAGATTTGTTTACCCCTTATTTATGATTTTAACTGAACCAATTAATATCGACTAAAATATTTATTCATTCCGACTAACTATAATTTTCAAAAATTCTGAAAATTTTCTAACACCTTAAATTTTCGGAAAATTTTGCCATAACCTCCTTTGTACAGCCCTATCGGTAAAACCATGACTCACCTCTCTAGGCCATCTCCAACTCAAAAGAAAAATCAAAACGCCAAACGGCTTGCCAATTCGGCTCATAAATTCCAAACTCATATAAAATATAAACTTGTACCTTTTTGTTGGGCATATCATTATATCCCTACCATCTGTTATCAACTCAGCATATACAAATGCCATCCCAATCAACTCCAACTAAGTTATTCTTAACACAACCATTCGCTTATTCAAGCCGAATTTAATTTCAAATTCGAGTTTCAAATTCCAAACTCTCAACTTATCATTTCAAATCCAGATTATTCTCTAATCACTTCAGTTTTTCTTAACCTATCATCTCAAGTTAAATTCTGGTTTATTATTTACTTTTACCATCCCATTCGAATTAACTTCGCAAGTTAAATTTTAATTTCTAGAACTTAAATTCCCGATTTTATTTCAAATCAAATTTGAAATCATAATACCAATTCAAAACCTTTGAATTTCTAAACAACTTGTTTTCTCAAAACAATTCAAATCAACATCTCTGGTAGTAATCCACCACTTAGAACTCGAAAATCACACCGATGATACTGTGCAGTCATCATCGGAATTATTTTCCAGCGACCCAAGTGATTTCAATACTATATCATTTCAAAACCCTTACTAAATACATCCATTTTGAAAACATCTCAAAATCTCCCAGGAACTTAAAATTTCCTTATTTTAACTCCAAATCTGATTTAAATTCATATTTAATTCATCTTATTTCATATACTTTACTTATATGATTCTGATTAGTTATTTATAACCATTTCACTTTTATAATCTTACTCGATTATAATACAACCAATATATCTAATATATGATAATATATTACATATCCATACAGTGTCGGTCCATCGTATTCAAGTATTTATTTACTCCTACCGATACAGTGGATCAAACTGATCGACCAGAACTCATAAACAACTCAGCCAATGAATCTCCACAATATAAAACCATTTTTATATCAAATACAAATACGCACTCGTATATATACACTCAACTCAATCTAGGGTATTACTAACCCTATCTCTACCGAGTCACCCCATAGAGCCAAGGTAATTCTTAACTTAAGCTCTGATACCAACTGTAACGACCCGGATTTTTAGCGGCTTTGGTTATCGACATAAGCTCGTTGTCGATAGCCAAAACATCGAAAAATCCCGGTAATTAATGATAGAAATTAGAAGGTGAGAATAGATAAGATAGAAACTTATAATAGAAGAAGAATAAGAACACAACATCAGAGTAACACGAACCTCACAGCGGAACGAATAACATGTAATAGATAACATAACTTTGAAATATAACAGCTATGTATACAATAGCACTTATCAGAGTACAGCACTTACAATACAGCGGAAATAACTATAGCTATATGATCTTGAAGCCTCCTGCTCCAAGCTCTCCAAGTATATCTGTAAAATCCTGACTACTTGACTGCTCGTACAAAATTGGACACCCAAGAGTTTAGGGAAAACAACAAAGTAAACTCTGGGTCAGTCATGGGACTAGTGTGAGTAAAACAGTTTAAACAGGTATATGAACAAGTAAACGATATCTCATAAGACCACGCCGCAGAACGGAACGGGTTTTTCCCTTATGAGAATCCAAAATATCTTTATATCAAAGCCTTTTGATAATACAATAATGTCTATCAACCATAATATAATAATCATCTAGTAGAAACGCTTTCATCTCACGTTCTACATATATAGTATACAATCAAAAACCGCAAGCACGTATTGGGTAATGGATTTCCAACTATGACAAGGTATGGAACCACCTTCCGATCAGTGTACTCTAGGAACGATACACTGGAGTTCAACAAGAACATCTTGTAACTCAGCCACACATGACCGACCACTCATTTTGCTTGAGTGTATCGAATGTATATCACCAACGGATGGGACCAGCAACCGTTCCCATATATATGGGACAGCATTGATAGATTTAAGAAACAAATGAATATTCTCTAGGTAGGTGATTATATACCCTACTTCGGTGCGACCGACTTAGCCATGCTGCATGCTCGATTTCTGTCATTTACCGGTTGATGAGGCTAGAAGCTACGCTTTATCATTACAACAGATTCACTTCGAATGCCACATTGTCAGATCCATCGAAAATCAATAATTGACGTCTACAGTAGTACATTACGTGTTAGCTAAAGAAGTCTCCTTCTCCGCTTCCACTCTTGGTACGGTTGAAGAAATCAAAGTACGTGACCTTTCTGGAAATACTCTGTCAGACATTCATCCACACAAGTCATCCTCATTCACTTAGAATGTCACATCGCCATACCCGCCAAATCACAAATTGATTTATCCAAAAATAACACGGGTATACAGCTTAGAGAAACGAATTCCTCCGCCACCAAACGTGAATACATTTGAACAGATCAACTTACGCGATCCATTGGATATACTCTGTCAGACCTTCGTCCATACAAGTTGTCCTGGGACTGGACAAACCGAAGGCACTATTCAGTATATCCATCTTAGTCACCGTTATCTAAGACTTATACAACAGCCCTTGCATTTTACTCCGTCTTCAATTATCTTTGGCATATATGACTCGCAACGCTTATGCCAATACAGAGTGGTTCTTCGGATAATAATCCAACCGGTCTCTCCATATTAACAACGTTAAAATGGTCAAAAACTTCGATAGTCTGTGAGTTAACTATCGAAGAAAAACAAGTGTGCAAACAACGATATTATTTCCAGATGGAAATTATATCGAACAAACATCATTTAACATTAATCTCTTCAGTTCATTTATTTACTTATCTCATGTTTCCCTATATTCAATATTTCTTATTTTCTAAGTTTAGAAAATATACACTATTAACAATGGAAAACATTTCCATTTCTTGTTTTCTATATTAGAAAACATTTCTGGTTCTTACTGGAAAACATTTCCAAAACTCCTACGTTTGGATTAACTCTATTTGCTTAACTCTATTTGATTTACTTTATTTGATTTACTCTATTCACTTAACTCCTGTCGAATAAACTATATTCGATTAACTCCTCCAACTCTATTCGAATAAACTATATTCGATTAACTCCTCCAACTCTATTCGAATAAACTATATTCGATTAACTCCTTTGATTTAACTAATATTCTATAACTCACTTCGATTAACTATTAATCGATAACTCCTTCGAATAAACTATATTCGATTAACTCCTTTGATTTAACTAATATTCTATAACTCACTTCGATTAACTATTAATCGATAACTCCTTCGAATAAACTATATTCGATTAACTCCTTTTATTTAACTAATATTCTATAACTCACTTCGATTAACTATTAATCGATAACTCCTTCGAATAAACTATATTCGATAATCTCCTCTCGAATAAACGATATTCGATAACTCCTTCCTTTCGATTTAACAAATCGATAACTCCTTTTCGAATAACTAAATTCGATAACTCCTTTCGATTTAACTAATATTCTATAACTCACTTCGATTAACTATTAATCGATAACTCCTTCGAATAAACTATATTCGATTAACTCCTTTCGAATAACTAATTCGATAACTCCTTTGTGTTTAACTCTATTCGAATAACTAACTCGATTAACTCTAACTGGTTAACTTTGACTGATCAACTCTAATTGATTTATTCTAACTGATTAACTCTACTGATTAATTCTAACTAATTAACTCGACTTATTCAACTTAACTTGATTTAACTCTTATCGAATAAATTATATTCGATTTAACTCCATTCGTTTTACTCTAGATCGCAGCGATCACAATGGTTACACCTGACTCCCTCAGGAAACATCCGACCGCCTTAGGCTATTTATAGCCCTGCGAATTTCGCTAGCAGTCGTACGAGATGGCAACTTACCCTGAATACTATGTTTGACTAACTCTGTCTCAAATAACTATATTTGATTAACTCTAGTTCGTTTTAACTCTAATCAATTAACTCTAACTGATTAACTCTAACTGGTTAACCCTACCTGATTAACTCTAACTGGTTAACTCTAACTGATTAACTCTAACTGATTAACTCTAACTGGTTAACTCTAACTGATTAACCCGACTTACTTAACCCAACTGGTAAACTCGACTTACTTAACCCAACTGGTTAACTCTACTAAACTGGTTAACTCTACTGAACAAACTCGACTCGACTAACCCCTTTTGAATAGCATATTCGTTTTACTAACTTTCGAATACCATATTCGATTTACTCCCTTCGAATACCATATTCGATTTAAATCCTTTCGAATAACTAATATTCGATTTACTTTATTCACTTTATAAAAATTTCCTTTTAACAACGTTTTATTCATTTGAAAAGATTTACTTTTAAATAACGGTTCTACATTTTAAAAATGATTTCCTTTTAATAACGTTTCCTTTTCAATTCTATTTGTAAATGGTTTACAAATATTTCTTTTCAAATTTATTCTTGAAATATTCTAACTCCTTAAATTCTCTGAAAAATTCGCCATAACCTCCTTTGTAACGGGAGCATCGGGAAAATCCCCAAACCCGCCACACAGGCCTTTCCATTCAAAAAGAAAATGGTTTGTAATTATTTCCTTTTTGAATATCTCCTATTTATAAATATTCCAATTTATAAACATTTCTTATTTATAAATATTCCACTTTATAAATATCTCTTATTTATAAATATTCTATTTTCAATATCACTTTGAAAATCCCCTTATAACATTTTGGTATGTTATGGTATTCAATCATATCAAATCACGATGTTCAATATCGTCCAAGCACATATAATAGCCCACAGATTTTAAATCACATCATATAACAATATATGAAAAACAATAAAATAACTATTGAGGAATCCAGTCGGATTCCTCCAACCTGTCTCCCTGCATCCGCAGATGTTACACAATATGATTATCATCACCTTCAGTTCAATATAAATTATTCTGATAGCAAAATCAATATATAAATATTTAACGGTTTTTATATATATATATAGTTACATATATATATATATATATATATATATATATATATATATATATAATTTTCACTAACTGACTAGCAGTTCAATCAATCAACCAACACACAACAATCAACAGATGATTAACAGTTCTAAAAATACATTATAAAAATATAACTGTTCAGAGTTGGTGAGTTTTACTCACATTTGCAGTTCATCGTTAAAGAACGATAAACTATTTATTTGATTTGAATCAAACATTTATTTCGCCATAAATCCAAACGAGTCCCAATCCACTTCCAGTCAGCTTCATTGTGAAGCTCTCGTCCATACGGTCCCAACGCAACTTACGGTTTGCGAATCCGACCTAGTACGGGCAAGATACGGCATTACGAAGTTAATACATGATTTAATTTAAAAAAAACATGGATTTATATATACCGGGCCTTAACCTTATATTTAGCCGGCCCAACATCCCAAACAAATGCCCACCCACTTGCAATAGCGTTCTTCCCCAAATCGATTACCGAAAGCCTCCAGAAAAACTCCACTGTCTTCGGCTGATCCTTGACCACCAAAATCCCACATCACTACTTCATATACACCCAAAAAAAGACCACCATGATCATCCTTGCATAAACCTCCACCTCCCCATACCCTCATCTTCCAACTCGCTACCCTCTATGTCGACCCCGACGTTGATGCTTCCAGGTACCCCACGACGTCCCTCTACACCGAACTCCACCAAATGAGCACACATGGTTCGGTTTTCAACCCTAAACCCAAATCCAATATCAAAAACCTGCATTGATGCCTAAATCTCCATCTTCCTTGAACCTAGCACTTTGCTGAAGCTCGCGTCCTTGATTTGGGCGACAGAAAAAGAGGTTAGAACTCCCTGAAATCACATGAAAACGTAGAGAAGCTCATCACCAATTCGAATACACTCGCAGTTGGATTTATGGATTTTCTTTTGAATTGATTTGGATTTTTGATGGTCATGATTTTTCTTGTTTTATTTTACTGGAAGAATGAAGACAACGGCGGCGCAAACATTGACCAGAAAAAAAAAGAATTAGGTTTAGAAGGATTTGTGGTGTATTTATAGTGTAAACAAATATCTAGATATTTTTAGATATTTTATTTATATCATTTTATATTCGTATCTGTCTTCTAAAAACCCGTACGATCACATACGATGCCTAAAAATCGCGAAAATGGAATGTAGCTACACCTTGACATTACGGTCCCTACGAAACTGGTTTCATCGAATTCCGACTCCGTTTGCTCACACAGTGTATTTTTAACCGTCGAAATACTGACTGTTTCTCACTCTAAAAATCCGTACGACCACACAGTGACTCTAAAAATCACGAAACTGGAAATCTAACAACTATTTGACATTGCGGATCCAAAAAAATTAGTTTCGTCGAATTCTGAGGTCGTTTGCAAAAGTGGCTATTTTTAAAGCTCTAAATAGCCCATTTAAATATATTTAAATAAATTAAATTAAATATTAATAATTTAATATTATCGTATATCTCCACATAGAATATACCACAGCTCCAGAATATTCATATATGGATTTATAGCTCGATATTCAAATCCCGGTTGAACCGATATTCAATTTATATTGAATATCCATTTATAATATAAATAAATATATTAATAAATTTCAAAGGAATTCCATAGCGACTTTTCTAAAATTTGATTTGGCCACAAAACAAAATCTACACGATGAAATCCCGATTTTTCTCTTCCATTAGAAAACTATTATCAAATCGGTTCCGATGGTTCTTGTTTCACAGAAATCCGACTTAAAACGGACCCTGTATATTCAGTTGAAGTTCAAATCGCCAAATAGCGAACTGCAGCGCCATTTCGAGCTCGATTTTAATTATAATATAATTATACGTTTCAAACTGACGTCGATTGAATATATTCGTCAATATGATTCAACTCTAAGCTGAATTAAATCTTGGGGATGGCCATGTTCACCTTATATTGTGATTTCCAATATTTTTTTATTATTTCTGAATTAAATATATTATTTTAATTATTCCTTATTATTTAATTAAACCTCGATTTAATTCCCTAAATCACTATTTTAAATAATTAAATAAATTAATTATACCCCTGGAAAATGCGGGTCATTACAAGATTGGACACCTTAGGATTACTGACCCTCACGTAAGTCGTAATGCAGTGTAGGGGTGGTATACCTAGGTATTTGTAAATAATAATAATGTACATATTTTGTTATAAAGAGAGAATTAGCACTTGAAATCCAAGAAAACTCTTCACTTATTTGATCTAACTTGTTAACCAAAGGTAAATAAAGATGTCATTTTACGATCATTGATATCGATTACAGAATTCATTTCATATTTGCACTATGTTTCTACCAAAACAACTGGCCAAGCTGGAGGAGTTTGTAACAATAACTGACTTTTGTTTGAAGCTTTGATTAGTAACGGACTTAAATTTCATAGCGACGTCCCAAATACTATCCAACTCACCCATGTCAAATTTAAAAGTAAATTATCCATTTGTAAATATTCTTTTTTAAACCTTGCATCCATCTTGTAAATATTTTCTTATCTTGCATTTTGTAAATATTATTTTGCATTTAACATTTGGATTTTGTGGGTAGTATCCGCTGAAAACCCTCATGAGCAACACTCGTCCTACTGGGAACACCCAGAGGTTTAATGGCTTGTTGCATACGCTCAATGCAATTGTGTTCCCTACGAAAACGGATCTATCTTAGTTTTTTTTCTTTATTCGAGGACGAATAAAAAGATAAGTGTAGGGGTATTTGATGTGCACGTAAAAATGCACATTTATATTCACATATTTATTGTTGTTTAATTAAATAAATGAACATTTTTGGGTATTCTATATGATCAAACCATATTTTAAATATTTTCAAAATAATCACTCATCTTGGGAAAAAATTGTCACTTGTGCATGTTTTAATTTGTGATTGCATTTACTTTTTCTTTGTATTTGTCTCTTATAGGAATTTTGGAGAAAAAATAATGCATACACATGAAGATTTCGAGCGCAAATGCATGCATACAAAGGAATGAAAAGGAAATAATTCTCATACCTGATCATGGAGGACTCCACCTCTCAAATTACCCCCTTTCTTTTAAGCTTCTTTTTAAAGACTAATTGAATAAGAAAAAAAGGTCTCATGCATCCTACATGACTCATTAGTGGCTAAGAGAGGATTAGAAGCTTCATGAAGTGGACATTTTAGGGATTTTCCATTATTAGCGATTAGGGTATTAGGGTTTGTAACATGTATATATACCCCCTTTATGTTTATATTTTTTTTTCTCTTTTATCTCCTTCTTTAGTTTAGTTGAGAGGAGCACAAGCTCTCTTGTATTTCCATGACTACTTAGCCATTTTCTTTATGTAACTTCTTTATTTTAATGCAATTTAATTTCTATGCTCTTTACTTTAATGTTCATAGCTTAGATTTACATTCATGTTCACAGTTTAGATTTACTTTCATGTTCTTAGTTTAGTTCTCTTCTTGTTCTACTTAGTTTTTCTTTCATCTTGCTTTATTTTCTAATGTTGAAACTTACATGTGTTGATATGATAACACATATGAGTGGCTAATCCCTTGATTTAAGGGTAATGATGCTCTCCAACTTTATGTAAGTTCAACATTTGTATGATTTATGATATCTAATATGTGTTTCATGTTAGTGAATGTTGATGTAAGTTTATACAAATAGTTTTGATAGTCTATGTTTGTGAACAACAAAATAGGCTATGCTTAGTCAATGTAAACACAAATTACATCAATATTTGCTAAGTGGTTATTGATTTTGAAATGAAAGTAAGAACAAAATTTAATGGTCTATAGTTTTAATTAATAATTCATAGGCCATACTTAGAATAGTTTTGCTTTAGTTCCATTTTCATTAGAATCATAAGTGGTTTAAATATTGCATTTATATCACATAATGGAGATCATAAATTGTATTTTTGATAACTTACATAAATGTGAGAGTTGATTTGCCTCTAAATTGTTTTCATTTCATATTTAGCTCTCAACTTAGTTTACAGTTTTCATTAGCTTTAGTAGTTAAACTTCACTTGAATTTGGTTTAATTTGATTGAGTAAAATCTAGAATTAATTCTTTCCCTGTGGATCGACTCATCTTCGCCACGCACTAATAATTGTACGTCGTGCGCTTGCGGTATTATCACGATATTTCGTGTTAGCGGTTTTTAATTTAATAGAATATCCGTTTAGCGAACAACAACATCTTCAACCATATGTTCTACGAGAATCGTTGTAGCAATTTCATTATTCACTACCTCCTCAACTTGTATGGAAGTAGATGATAACTGTTCTCCATGACGATACCAAACCAAATAGCTTGGCACAAAACCATACTGACGCAAATGAACTCTAACCATTTGCGGTATCAAATGCTTTAATAATTTGCATCTACTACATGGACAATGGATTTCGTTGTCATTTCCATTGTTACTTAAAGAGAAATCAATAAACATGCCAACACCATTAATAAATTGTTCACTTATTGTGCCATCAGCTTCTCTTCGTTTATACATTCAGCTTCGATCAGTAAAATAGTTGTCCATTTTTCCTAACTACATAATTAAAAAGTATGATAAAATTTGCATTGACATTTTATTAAAACAATTTTATTGTTGAATGTTATGTTAACTGATCATTTACACTTTGCTAGTGGGTCTTCCTACCTCCCATTACAAATACTATAACGTAATTAAATCGCATAAATCTTTTCAATTTAAATGATTCAATAAAATTTCGACAGCACTTTGCTTTAGTTCCCTGAATAGTACATAATTGCGTGTACACAGGGAACCTAAAGGAAGCGCTTTCGAAATTTTGAGAATCGTTTAAAATGAAATGCTTCACGAGATATAATTTCGTTATTGTGTTTGTAACTTGTCCAATAAAAGGACAAATCCAACAAATATTGTATATGACGAATATAAATGTCTGTTCTGTTGACAAAACGAACATTCACATAACGATCATCTACAATACTTATCAAACGGGGCCGAAAAACACTTTAAGGCTTAATTTCAAACTCTAATTGTACGTATATGGACTATATCACATATACGTATATTTTCAACATTCAATCGAACTAATTGTACGTTATAAAATTAAATATCGTTTTTGATAATTTTAAATAAAACATAAACGTAATTATTTCCATTTCCACTAAACGTCCCTTAACAAGTCTAAAATCTCTTATATATTACTTCAATATATATACATGCATATACTTTTATTATGATACAAACAACAAAACTTGCAATACATAAATTAATAACAAGAACCGGGCCTCAATTAGTTCAATGTATACAAAGATTAATTAACAACACTATACACATAACACTATATATGCATATATACATACAACATAAACTAATTTACCTATATTAGCAGCATGATTAATTCAACCAATATATGCACATATTAACAACATTATACATACAAACATATAATTTAACAAAGTATTTAACCTTAAATTAGCAAATTTAGGATGTTAAAAAATAATTAGGGTTTATACCTTGAATATTGGAGCGGAGTTGGAGTCTAGAGAGGAGGAGAGAGAGTGGTTCAAACGTTGGAGAGAGAGTAGGGGTGACAAAGGAGGTGGTGGTGGCGAATTTCTGAATTGGGGAGGAAGGATTTGGGGATTATTTTGGTGAAAAATGAAATAGGGAAGATGAAAGCAGTTCGGTCAATTTTTGCTCGACCAACTAACAGCTAGCAATGGCCGCCAACGGCTTTAAAACAAACGGTTTCCAATGTTTTTTATAACGTAAAGAAAATTTCAGAAATAAGCATCCTTTGGAAGTCGTTGGAAGTTTCCATTGGCGGTCGTTGCCAGCTTCCGTTGCTATATACTGTATGTCTTATAGTATTAGTTGTTTCGAATGATTTAAGTTGGTTTTCTTATCGACTTGAAAAGCTAGGAAACGCGGGTCGTTAAAATTGGTATCGGAGCTAGTTTTGTGATGTACGTAATAGAGCGTTCTCGCATTGTGATATGTGGTGGAGCATTGACTTTTACTCCTCCACGTCCTAGTTAGGGTTGGTTGCAGTCGATCGTAAAACTAGCATCTGAGGTAGCCACGATGGCTTCCTGTGGACAAACACTATTACATTTATAATTATTTTGTAATAATAATGATTTTCCGATAGGCGTAATATTTAAGGTACTTTAAAAACATGATATCTTGAAAGGGTTAACTTTAATGACTATAAATATTGATTTGATTTCAAGTAAATAGTGATGTTAATCTGATTTTTAAGAATGTTTATGACAAAAAAGTTTAGTTATATGAGTATAATAATTTACGTAAGAATGTTTATTTTGAATTTTATAATATAAATTAAAAGTTGCTAGGACTAAATGGACTTTATAAGTATGATTTTAAAGTAAAATTTAGTTTATAAAATGTTGTAAAACTAATGAAAGTTAATACTGCTATTTTAGTTCATTTAATCATTTGAAAATATGCTTATTTTTGAAAATTAGAATAAATTTAAACATGTTATATTAAGGCTAAAAGAAAAAACAATAGTATTGTGGGTTTGATTTAATGAAATTGAATTAGATATAAAATGGATTTGTATCTTGGTTAGAACTTAGTTAGTGGTTTAAAAATAATAAGGTTTAAAACTTATTTAAATGAATTGTAAGTATAAACATTAATATGGATATAAGAATGAGTTGCGTATTAAACCAAATGTAATTTAAGGTTAATGTATATCAGTATAATATATATATATATATATATATTGGTTTGAAATGTGTTTGAAATAATTTATGAACTGCCTTGCCAAAAAATATATATTTTATGAACTGTTTTTGAAAACTTAAGTTGATTATGTTTAATAAAAGGATACAAGCTAAATTTTAATAAATAAATGATTGGGGGATAGATAATTTCCCTATTTTAAATTTATAAGAAGAAAGTGATTAAAATATATTTTTTAAAATTCATACATTTGAAATAGTATATCTTTGTTTTAAAAAGAAAAGTTTTGAGTATTTTCTTTGACGTTAAGACAAAACTATAGAGTATTTACTGATTTTGAGCATGCGTCTGATCAATGTATGTATTAAATCCTATAAGCACTAAATAGACATCGTCGATTTTGTTTTCGGGTTTTGAATGTGAGATAGATATATGGTTTCAGTCGAGACGCCGAGCGGGTACTTAAAACTTTTTTTGAATATTTTGGAATACGTTTAAATTAGAAGTTTATATTTTAACATTTGATTATATATAATCAGAGTAAGTATATAATGTGTACACTTAATTTTTTTAATGTATTAAATTATTTGATTATTATTTTCCCTGCTTCGTTCCTTTTCGGGGACAGAAATGTTTGATTGGGGGGATTGTATCGATCGAAAGGTTATGGCAAAGGAAATGCATAACCATTATTCACGCATGTATTCACCTACCACTCTCCACTCTATCTTCTCTCTCTCTCTCTCTCGCTATTTTCTATGATCGAGCATCCAAATTTTATATTATATTATATATATATATATAATGAAGCCATTAAAGAAAGACTGGATTAGAAGAGTGAATGTTACCTACTACATATCTTGGTGTATCCTTATCCTCCGCTTCCCTTCATTATTCCAGCCAGGGGCAGAGCCATGTATAGGCTAGGCTAGGTACAAGACCCCCCAGCAAGTTGGACAACGTTAAATAATAATAATAATAATAATAACAATAACAACAACAAAAAATTTGCTCATAAAAAAATAAATGAAAAAAAAACCTAAGAGAATAATCGATTATACCTCATCTCCGGCCTTCAACGAACAAAGTCCATCTCCGGCCTCCAACATGCCACCTCCAACACCAAGGAACCGCCTCCAGGCTCCAGCAGCCGCCTTTAGCTCTGACCTCCATTGCAAGCTTCAAAATGGGTGGTAACGAATTTTTTTATTGCTGAATTGAGTTTATTAGATGAAATCAAAGTTATTGCTAATTTTTATGTCCAGATTTGGTATTGTGTATTGTGTTCATCATAGTGAAATCAAAGGTGTTGCTGAGCTTGGTATTGTGTTCATGTCCAAATTTTTATGTATTAACAATTTGGTTAATGGCCGATGCCATATTAAATCAAATCTATATTTTCTAATTCAGCAATTACCATTACTGATATTGACTACATTCTGATTTAAGGTCTATATTATCTGAATGCATTTACCATTACTGAATGCATTCAGGTTCAAGGTCTTTATTTTCACCCTCCTTAGACATGTATGTGAGAATACTGAAACTTTGATTGCTGAAACTTTAAAGTAGTACCATATAGGCATGTTTTGTTTTGTTTGAAAGATAAACAATTGATTGTTTTTTGTAGTCGAATATAATGATATAATTATATTTAGTTGTCTTTGTTTGATGGTCTGAACCCCCTAAATTATTGTCTTGCCCCCCATCTATAATTTCTAGCTACGCCACTTATTCCAACCACCATAGTTTACTACACAAAATACATGCAAGGTTAAAAATGAAATGTTGCAGTATATTCGGCATGTAGAGCTTAGACCGAATGCTACTTCTGACTATTACGAATGGTGTGCAGAGGAATATTTTAGTTTTCACGCGGCATAGGATATGATCAGATTAAGAGAAAAGAAAAGGAACTGGGCCACATCTGTTTGGCATCTTAGAAACAGTAAGAGGATGTCATTTGTCGCCTATTTGGCAATTATAAATAGTTTGAGTACTAAAGATAGGCTACACAAATTTGAGATCAGCTCGGACATAGAATATATCCTATGTAATAACGACACAGTAACAGTAAACCATCTTTTCTTTGGATGTTGGTATGCTACACATATGTCTATATTTGAAGCGTAAGCTGGATATTGATCTAAATTTGGAGAATGAGATGAACAAACTAAAAGATGAGTTCAAGCAAAAGGACCAAATTCAATTTAGCTTTTGCTAATTTAACGACCATCATGTGCTACGGTTGGAGGGAACGAAGTAGTAGAGTTTTAGAGCAAGTGATGATTACACTAAATTGAAGCAAAGTAAATAAGAGGTACACTAGCAAGTGAAGGATAATGGAAGTAGATCGGAAAACACGGCGAGGAATGTGGATCTACTCAGACGCTAGGGAATTCAATTGCGAGATTCTACGTAATCACTATGGCAATTTCTATTTGCTGGATTGAAGAATTTTTGAGAAGAAGAATTATGTGTTGAATATAACTGTATAATTTTTGTTTGATGATAACAAACAAATATATTATTATATAAATGTGTTTGAAAACAGTACTATTCTATATTACACATCACATATAGAAATAAATACGTATATTGAATAAAATGCTACTACACAGAATTGAATATACAAACAGTATTTTTATTCAAATAAATATTTTATTTCAGCATTTGAAATAGTACGTATTTTAACTCCGCTATTTGAAATTCAGTTAAATATGTTTGAATATTTCTGACATGGCACATTTATGTATCACACATGAAATTGTACTAAAAGAATTCAAACAAAAATAGACAGATTGAATTAAACCACAAAAATATAATTTTTCGATCAATTGTATGTCATAAATAATAGTACAATTTATTCATGTCTGCAATCAATCTCATATATAAGAGTTCCTCATTACACATCACTCAGCTGACTCAGTTCATACACAGTTACATATACATTCACTGGCACTGACATACTAAATCGTCTTGTGCTCCAATCCAGTCCAGTCACTTGTATACCTATCATAGAAACACACGCAATAAACTAGAACAAAAATATATTTAAATACAAGCAAGTAAAATTTAGTTTTAGTTTTATTTGCCTCAAAATATTGGTGTGTTTCTCATCATTTTTCTAGACTTGGTCTTATACACACACACATATATCTAAGTCTAGACTACTTGTAATATTCACAATGATACACTGTAAATACTACAAGGCAGACTGTATCTCTAGTGCTCACAGATCAGCCCCGACACAACTACATTGGTTTGCTGATCATAACCGACATTTAAAATTTGATGATTCTGAAAAGCCACAATGCAAATATAGTAGTACTGCTGATAGAAAAATCATGTCTGTCATTAGAATAGCCCACAAATATAAAAGTTGCACATACATGATACATTAGCATTGAAGACGTCTAACAAATCTCGTGGAAGTGACCATTCAAAGAATAAAATTAAATAGAAGAAAAGTCAAGAAATAATAATAAAGATCACACACGGTGTGTAGTGTTTCGGTCTTGAACTGCCTATGTCCACGTTGAAGAATGAATCATTTTACTTCTAAGATTTGGTGATTGCAAAAGTCGAATCATAGTAGGTCTGAAGTATACAACCTACTTAGAGATTATAATGAGTTAAAATGATCTATTTTTCTCTAAGGCAACTTTTATTTCTTGATAGCAACCACCATGTATCTGGTCGAAATTTTGTTAAGAGAATCTCAGGAATGAGATGCGCTCACCGAAAGAATTAAGGCCTACAATTCCATATTCAATCAGATTCGGTACAGATTCATGTGTGAGCCGGATTGATGTTGATTCAATTTATTTGTGATAGTGTCCTGCGATCTAGTATAAGTGGTACCCTGAGTGCTCGTATCTGGTTTACAAAGTCAGTTTGTGCAATTGACTTTGTATTTGCTTGATATGGAGTGATCTTTTTCACAGCTGGACTAGATAAGTTGTGCGTTCCAAATTAGAACTGATGGGAAGCTTTGGGAAAATGGTTATTAATGTTAGAACTTTTGTCAGTACACGACTGTATTACAAAGTTAGATTTTTGTCAATACACGATTGTATTGCAAATAGACAGTAACAACTATCAATGTTACTCAATACTGCTACAATTTTCAAGTCAAACTGTGACTACAACAACGACAGTAAGTGAGACTGATTGTGCACTAGTTTGGAGCGGTACAGAACCGTCACCAATAGACTAAAAGAAAATATTTCAGTAATGTCCGAGTCCAGAAATGATTCTGTTTTCTTGAAACAAAATGCTGTCGTATGCACTGATTGACGTGATAGCATTTTGTTTCCTAGGATAAAATAGACCAGCCCCGTAGTGCAATGCCAGCAAACGGAGCTCTGACGAACTGAAGTAGATTATAGAAAGTTGAACAGAGGATTACTTTGAAGAAGTAACAAATTGAGAAGAATAAATAATGTGTATTCTGTCTCGTCTTGGGCCAAGTATTTATAGGCTGGAAGAGGTGCCTATCTGAACATTAATGACCCTTGAAAAGATTGCGACCCTTAAACCAAGCGATGCATGAATGTGTGTGAGCATTTATGATGAAAAGGGTATATCCCTTCAATAGAATGGACTTGCCATATCAAAAATGACCAAAATAACTAGTTTTAGTGTAACGGGCCCAAGCTATAATCAACGGCCTATTTTACCATGAGAACCCAAGAGTCCCAAAGCACAACATCCAATTTTTGACACTAATATATTATCATATCATGGACCCCAAAAGTCCCAAAGCATTAAGCCCAATTTGACATCAAAATAATATTGTGTCATGGACTCCAAGAGTCCCAAGGCACTAAGCCCAAGTTGACATCAACATAATTTTGTATCTTGGCTTATCCACACTATTCACAAGCCCTCTTCTCCTTTATTTATATAAGCCTATAGGGAAGTAGGTACTCATATTTCATAATGTGGGACTTTGATTACTTTCCTCTCTTCTTCCAAAATTCCTCTTTCTCTTGCACATTCATTTCCAACAATCCCCTACATGAATGAGCAGTCGTTCTTAGTTTCACGAATCATTTTATCACATCGGTTAAAGTATCATATGGACCTTAAACTTTCCTAGTGATTACCAATCTGAATAACGGGCGAATCAGTAGACATAGAATGTCCTTAAACTGTAAGCCTTTTGTGTTATTCCAAAGTAGATAACACACGATAAATGTTTCTTATAACCTTTCATTCTCTGTATGTGTTCGTTTTTGCCTTGAGTACCTGCCTAGTCTCATAAGTGCTTAGAGAATTTGGCCTCATAATTCTCTTTGAAGCGGCGCCTTCGCATTTACGTAGGTGATTCTATAAAGATTATTCTTTAATTCCTCAAATATAGACATCGTTAAAAGTATTAATACTCATCCTTTTCAACGCATAATGCATTGACTTATCATAGGAATGGTTTTGTGTGTAACAGTGCCATCAAGTTTCTCTTAAACTTTGTTGTCCCTTTGAACCTAGATCTTGGGATCTCCAGTCAACTAGATGGGGTTTCCATCTTAGAAAAACCTTTAGTCTACAGGCCTTATCCCCATTCCCATCGATAAGGTTTGAACTTTCCCTCTTCGTAAGCCTTTTGTAAGTGGATCCACTAAGTTATCATTAGATCGAATGTAATCTATTGTGATAACCC
The DNA here is from genome assembly GCA_030737875.1 of Allium sativum. Lineage (NCBI taxonomy): Eukaryota > Viridiplantae > Streptophyta > Magnoliopsida > Asparagales > Amaryllidaceae > Allium > Allium sativum. The sequence continues at coordinate 42,584,595 of CM060915.1, read as the reverse complement.
CATTAGAGAAAAGTTGTCTTATCGTTTTATGTCTACAACGAATATGCCAAGATTAACCATTGTATAGTGTACTATTAGCTCTTCCAATAGCTGATTGACTATCACAATGTATACATATTGGAGGCATGGGTTTGGTCCAATTAAGAATGTCCTCTAAGAAGCGTCGAATCCATTCTGCTTCTTCTGTAGTCTTATCTAGTGCAATAAACTCTGATTCCATCATAGATCTCGTGATACAAGTCTGTTTGGACGATTTCCATGAAATTGCTCCATTTCCTAATGTGAACACGTATCCACTCGTAGACTTCGTATCATGTGATCCAGTGATCCAATTTGCATCTGTTTATCCTTCTAATAGTTTATGTAGTATAGACCATAGCTCTTCATATACTTTAGATATCCTAGAACTCTAATTATTGCTTTCCAATAATGCTTACCAGGATTGATGGTAAATCCACTTAGTTTGCGTATAGCATATGCGATATCAGGCCTAGTACAGTCCATAACATATATCGTCAATGTTCTTTACCAAATTTTGGTTCATATCTACAGGTGATTTTGCAATAGTTACATTATATTGCTTGAATTTTTCCAAGTATTTTGGTGATGTAATGCGATTGGGATAATGCATATCCCTGTGGTGTTCTCATAATTTTTACACCCAATATCACATCAGCCAGTCATTGGTCTTTCAGTCAAATCTAGAGGATACTATATCCTTTGTAGATGTTATCATGGCTTTGTTATTGCCTAGGATCAACAGGTCATCAACACATAGACAAACATTGACATACCCAATATATGTGTGTTTTATGTACACACATTTATCTGATTCATTTATCGTGAATCCATTTGATAACATAGTATTATCAAATTTCTCATGCCACTGTTTTGGAGTTTTCTTAAGGCCATAAAGTGATTTTACCTGTTTGCAAACTTTATTCTCATTTTCTGAGTTCAGAAATCCTTCAAGTTGTTTCATATAGATTTCTTCTTCGAGTTCACCATTCAAAAATTCAATTTTTAACATGTATGGATGAAATTGCAATAAACATTGTTATCCATTTTATTGGTGAATATGTATCAAAATAGTCCAGGATTTCTTTTTTGTCTAAATCCTTGGACTGCCAGACGAGCTTTGCACTTGTCTGTTGAACCATTAGGTTTCAATTTCCTTTCAAATATCCATTTATTACCTAAGGTCTTACATCCTTGAGGTAAATCAATCAATTCCCATGTATGAATGGACATAATGGATTCAACCTTATTGTTAATTGCCTCTTTTAATGAGTGGCATCGCCGGAAGACACAGTTTGTTTCAATGGATCTTCTTCTAACATATAAGTATAGAATTCCGGTCCTTGACCTTTTACCTTTTCTTGGTTCCTCCACTTGCTTCTCAGCACTACTTTGCTGAGTTTCATTTTGTTCAATATTCTAAAGAGAATAAGGAACTTCGTATTCCCTTGGTTTCTTTGTTTCAAGGGGAATATATGTTCGAAAAAATCTAACATTTCTCGATTCAATGATGGTATTCCCATGAATATCATCAATTTCAGATTTGTGTACTAAAATTTGATATACGACACAGTTTAGTGCATACCCAATGAATACACAATCAGTTGTTTTTAGTCAATTTTGACCTTCTTTGGTTTTGGTACCTCTACTTTGGCAAGACACCCCCACATTTTTTAAGTATTTGTAGGATGGTGGTCTGTTTTATCCAAAATTCACGAGGAGACTTAGAAGTTTTCTTTTGGGGTATTTTATTTAAAATATGATTTTCCGAAAGAAAAGTTATCCGGCAAGCCAGAACTTAACAATAAAGCTTTCATCATTTCTTCTTAGATTTCTATTTTTCCACTCGGCTATGTCATTGGATTAAGGTGAATATGATGCTGTAATTTGGTGTATAATACCATGTTTAATGCAAAATTCTTCAAAAAGGGATCATATTCTCCTCCTTTATCACTTCTTAAAGCTTTAATTTTCTTGTTGAGTTGATTCTCAACTTTTGGTTTGTATTGTTTAAACACATCAAATGCTTCATCCTACCATCTAAGGAGATACATATAACTGTACCTAGTACAGTCATCATTAAAGATAATAAAATTTGTTTTTCCACCTCTAGTTCGACATATTTTCAAATTACATACATCTGTAGGTATTATATATAAATGTTCAGTTTCTCGTTCAAGCTGATGAAATAAGGTTCTTGTCAATTTTGTTTCTGCACAAATTTGACATTTACAATTGGTGTCTAAGTTACACTTAGGAATAAATTCTAGATTAATCAATTTTCGCAATGTATCAAAGGTTACATGCCCGACTCTAGAATGCCTCATGTTGGAAGAGTCAACAATATAAACAGAAGATTCATTTTTATTCATATCAGTGTGTGGTACAATAGTGGTTACATTTTCTTTAAACGAACCATCACATACATATCTTCTTCCTACATACACTTCATTCCCAGCTTCAAGGATTAATTTAAATCCATGATTGCTGAGCAATGATCCTGAAATTAGGTTCTTATGAATTTTTGGAACATAGAGAATGTAATAACCCGGAAATCCGAGCCAATTTAAAAATTTTATTTTGAAAATTTTAGCGAATTTTGAATATTTAAAATGAATTATTTTAAATAATAACGACGAGAAATTTATTTTGATTGGAATTCGAACGTATATTTTATATAGATCGTCGTTAGAATATAAATATTTATTTATATATATAAAAGGAATTGAAAATGGCGCGGTAGTTCGATAATTCGATTTCAAATTTCAAATTTCAAATGAATGTACTGGGTGCAAAATAAACCGGATTTTAGCGAAACCAAAAATATTAGAATCTATTTGAGAATATCTTTCCAACGAATCCGAAAAATTGAAATTTCATAGCGGAAATCAAAAGTTATGTCCAAATGAATTTTCAGAATAGTCGCTATGGAATTTCGGCCCTTAAAAATAGCCATTTTGCAAACGACCTCGGATTTCGACGAAACCACTTTTGTTGGATCCGCGATGTCCAATTATTGCTAGATTCCAAATTTCGTAATTTTTTGAATCAATATGTGAGCGTGGCAAAGGAAAACGCGTTTGACCAGTTTCAGTTGATTTTAATCGACTGGAAAATGGCCATTTTTCAAACGGTCTCAGAATTCGATGAAATTAGTTATGTTAGGACCGTATCGACAATACGAAGCTAGAAAATATTTTTCGGGAATTTTTAGAGTTCGTATGTGGCCCCGGTAAATTGAAATGTGCGTTCAAATTCAATATATAGAGTTATATTTTGATTTTGACGAAAACTGATCGAAACAGCCGAACTAGCTTACGATACATATCCCATTGTGTTCGGAATGAGGGTAATGTGCTAGGGGCGACAGTCGTTGGGTTCGATTTGGGATTCGAAAGAAAAGTCAACTTTAAGTGAATAATAAAATAATTAAATTATATATTTATATAAGGGGCCACTCCCCTTTGTTTCTCTTTCTCCCTCATTACCCTCCCCCATTCATATCAGAAACCGATTAGAAGAAAAAAACGCTCGCTCAAATCGATCTCGTTCATCCACCTCCCGACATCGAAGAACACGCCCACGTCAGCGTCGGTAGGCCACCTCCCTCGCGCCACCCTCCGACATTGCACAGCCTGCCTCCTTGATTTTCCCCCCTTTTGACGCATTCGAGCCCCCTCCCAACAACCGGAGGCGCTGCCAACGACGCAGCCACCCCACCCAGCCCCGTCCACCTCCGATTCAACCGACCAGCGATCCCCCTCCCTCTTCCTTCGAGATCGACAGTGAGTTTCTTACTTAACTGATTTTGTTAGTAAATTAAAACTAATTTTTTATTTTTATTTTATTTAGATTTAGGATTTTACTTTATGAAAGCTATGGTTTTTATTAGAGAAATAGGGACATGACCTTTTATAATATGAACATCGAATTTATTTATTTATTTTAGATCCTTATTCATATGAAGTTAAGATTTTTAACACCATAAAGATATGATTTTTAAATAGATAAAAATACGATTTTTATTCATATAAAGCTAAGATTTTTATACGTATAAAGTTTTGATTTTTATAGCGAAAAGATTCGATTTTTAATTATAGGAAAGAAGTGATTTTTGATATATAAAAATATGATTTTTATATAGTACAAGAAATAAAAATATGATTTTTACATTATAGAAAGAATAAAAAATGATTTTTATATTATAGAAGAAACAAAAATATGATCTTTATATTTGAAAAGGCGAATTCTTTATATTTGAAAAGGCGAAATCTTTATATAGAGAATAGCGTGATAAACATATAATCTTTATTATATGAATAACAGTGTAAAAATAGAATTTTTATCTATATAGTAGCGGTGTAAAAATAGAATTTTTATCCATATGGAGTGATTATAAAAATATGATTTTTATTTAATTGAAAGTGAACAAATAAAAATGTGATTTTTATTTTAAAGACAACAATATAAAAATGTGATTTTTATATATGTAGTGGCTACGGGCAATGAGAGTGACAGAAAGGCGAGCACGACGAAGATTTCTACATAAGAAGAGATGCGGCGTTGGATTAGATAATCGGTGAGAACATCTCACCTTTAATTTTTATTTCTAGTTTAAAATATATACTAGGATGCAGACAGTGTTTAGTAGCACTAGACACCCGTCGTCCACGGACCATGGACGGCTTTTATGCTTGTTTGTTTGATTTTGATGTGTAGTTGATTGTGTGATGTGATGTGAAATGAAAGAAAATATTTTATAGTGGAAAATATTTTATAGTTAAAAATAGAATTTTTAACATGTATTTAAAATAAATATTTATAAACAAATCGGAGATTTGTTTATATACACTGATTTGATTGATATTGATTGGGACGATAAATTTTACACATCGCCCAACTGCACAAATAAAATATGTGTTTGATTGTTTGAAACCCCACACGGGTATTGGGATGAGATATGGCATACACTAATCCCAATAATTAGTTGTATGTCGATCGATTGATTGACAGGCTGTTATAAGCGTTAAATATTTATATTTGATGCTTATACAGTGTAGAACGCACTCTGGATGATGGTTGATTATTTATCGTTGTTATTTTGTACATGTGTTGTAGAAAATCCATATAATTAACATTATATGGTAATTGATTGGGCCTCATTTCAGTTTTGAAAAAGAAATATTTAAAATAGAATATTTGAAAATAGAAATATAAGAAGCCATGTTGATTAGATTGACGCCATTTTGACGTGAACGATATTTATATCGATTTTATTCAATTTTCAATGTATATTGAAAGTGTTTTCGAAATTTGAATTATATTGAAAGTGATTTCGAAATTTGAATTATATTGAAAATAATCGAAATTCGAATTGAAATTGAATAGAATTGAATTCAAATTGAAATTGAAAAGAATTGAATTCAAATTGAAATTGAATAGAATTGAATTCGAATTAAATTGAAATTCGAATTAAATTGAGTAGAATTGAAATTCGAATTAAATTGAAATGAATTGAAATTCGAGTTAAATTGAAATTGAATTGAAATTGAATTGAAATCGATTTGAAATGAATTTAAAACGAATTTATATTGGAATATTCAATTTCGATTTGAAATTGAGTATGAAGTTGAAACCGTTTTAAAAATGAATTTAAAACGATTTATAAAGCATGTTTTGAATTGAAATTGATGAAGTATATATTATATATATAATATAATGGCCTGAATAGAACGCGACGCGCCGCGGCATTTCGTGAATTTCGACCATTAACTTCGAATAGATATTGTGGGAGATCCGACCGTCGGATTCTCCTGAAACCGGAACCATTGGGTTCGTATCGAAAAGAGCATTCTAACAAATGTTAGAAATTTGAAATCTAACGGTTGGATTTGGAATTATGTCCAAATCAAATTTGGAAAAGGTCGCTGTAAGTGCAGTTCGATGGCCGTTGATGGAAATCGACTGTACGGGCCTTGATAAAATTATTAAAAATCGTAATAATTTGTGTAAAATCATAAGAAATAATTTGGGAAGAATTGGGATGAAAAACTCCATATTTGAAAAGATAAAAATAGATTTTTATCGAAATGAACTAGTTTGAAATAGAATTATAATTCTATTCATTTTTAAATAAATAAATTGAATTTGAAAATGGCTTTGAAAATAACCAGAATTTCCAATAATTGCATTGGAATGGATTTGAATCGAAATTGTCTTCGGAATATTTTGATTTTGGATTTCGTGATTATACAGATATTGTTATGGAAATTTGAAAGATATATATATCATTATTTCCAATACGATATTTGTTAGTCGTAGAATTTGATATTGAATATAAGCCGGTATATTTTCTATTCAGAGCCTTGTATTTAATATCAAATGTGATTTGGGTTTGTCAAGAATGGTGTCTTCATTAACACTATTCTTCAGCCCAGTTGAGAAAAAGATAAAATCTTTTTATTTAGATTTAATGATGTGTGCCAGTTAGATAATATTTAATTGGAATTGAATTGGTATTGATTTTTGGGTTTATCGTGAACAGTGTTTTAAATAACGCTGGTTCTTTAACCCGATAATTAATGGAATGTGATTTTGGGTTTTATCGTGAACCGTGTTTTAAATGACACTGATTCTTTAACCCAGTTAAAGATTAAAACTAAGTGGGGTTTTAATGAATCTTTAATTAGATTGAAATGGTCGAGAATGGAGTATCACCAGTTTTCCTCCAGGCGATAGTTAAATCTTTAATTAGATTTGAACATGAAATGGTAATTGAATTTACCGATAACACTGTGGTGTTAGATATGAAGTATTACCAGTTTTACTTCATGGGATGAATAGATTGGGATTGGGAAATAAATGATTACTCCGGTGTGGTTCGCTAATCCCGACTAGTTTGAATTGATATTCAAAGAAGATTAAAGAATAAATTTTAAAGAATTTATCTTTGATAAAATTAATGGGAACCTTTCCCAAAGTATAAGAATATTTGAATAAAAGAATATTCTGAATTGGAATGAGGCGTATGTTGTGTTTGTGTAACACTTGTTTACTATATACGCGTGTTATTCGGAAAGACCGGGTTTCTCCCATTCTGAATAACTGATACGACGATAAGTCGAAGATGAAGACGGTGGTCGAAGACCGGAGGTCTTCACGTCGTTTGGATAATTACTGATGATCTTGATTGGGTCGTACACCCAAGAGGAGGGAATCAGTTGGTGGTCGTCCAGACGTACTTGGAGATCGATGGATATGCGGGGTACTAGGTGCCTCTGGTTTCGTTCAGACCAAGAACGGACTTGTAGATGGACTGTGTGTCTGACATTGGATTTCCGTCTGTGTGATTGATTTCTATTCAATATATATCTGTTTGGCGGCGGAGAATTTATTCTCTTACTTAACGCCCTTCTCTGAGACGTACGAGCTCAGGGGTTATATATTGATGGATATCAAACGCATGGAGTGAATTGCCTGTGTGGCATGCCTAAGTGGCAATAGATCGAGGCTTCTGTTGAAAAGCAAAGTCTTGTGGTTGATGATCAAAGCACAGCCTGTGTGGCATAGCTTTGTGTAGCATTGATTCGCGAGCCTCACACCCCGGTTGTGAGCCAGAAACGGGAGAGGACTTCAGGGAGGGCATGCGTTTCCTTCTAGCTAGAAGTGGCGTCAGTGGTTTTACACGCCCTGACGAGTTTGACTTATGTGGTTGTTGCTGTTGTGAGGCACCTTGGTTAGATCAGACGATCCGGGTCCGATGGAGTCATTCGTTGGCTCATTTACGCCCCATAGGGCGGGGAGACGCCGTGTTCAGGCATTTTAATCCACATCGGTGGACCGGCCCTGACGATCCAAGGCTTGTCTGCGCGCTTGCCTGAGACATGGGCTAGATTGTCCTGAATCGGTAGAGGACGATCCCTGGCCTCGGTTCATAGAGGGAAATCCAATTTCCAAATAAGCGACTTTGCGATTTTGATTGTATACCCTATTTTTGGCGACATAGTGGTATGGGGAATTCATGCCGCCTATGATTGATACTTATGGTTTGAAATTGATTTCTTCACTTATAGCAATAATAAAAGATTTGTTTTAACGTATCAAGCATTCTTTGGTTATTATAAGGTAAAACCCTATCCTCTGGTTTGTGTTGCATTGTGTGATGGGACCTGGGTCTCATAATAGCTTAATTGTTCTTTATTTAGCATTGCGCTATTGGTTTATGCACTGGTATTCTTGGGAGGAAACCCGTTCCGTGTTATACGGCGTGGTCCCTTGATTTACCTAACTTTAAAATAAAGATTAATAACTGTTTTAGTTCTCACACCAGTCCCATGACTGACCTGGAGTTTATTGTTTTAACCTAAACTCTGGGTGCCCTTATTTTGACATGGGCAGCTAGTAGTTTTGGTTTTGCAGATTTATATTCACAGGATCCTGGTTTACAGCTGGAATGATATCCGGAAAGCTTTGTATCCGTGTATCTTCTTCAGTTGTATTTTGTATTATTTTCCATTGCTTTGTAATGTATTGTAATCTTTGATATTTATCGAATGTATTTTATTTGTTTATACTCTGTATATTCTTGTATTTTGATGGAATTATTGTAATATACAATGAAATGTTCTTCTGTTTGCGTTCTAATCTGTCCTGTTCTCAAAACAATCAGGCGTTTCGAACGGTCTTGATCGGTTTAGCGACTGATTCAGATCGAGCGAAATTCCCGGTCGTTACATTTGGTATCAGAGCTTTGGTTTACAAAGCTCAGAGAACAAGACGTATTAGAACCATACGAAAGAATTCATCAGAAATTGGATTTGTAATATCCAACGGGAATGACTCGTTAGAGATAGGATCAGTAGTATCCTAGAACGAGTGTGAAGAGTATACTTTTAAAATGAAAACAATTTTTGTTTTGAAAATTTAAATCAATTATACGTATTTGATTATTTATTTATATTGATTTGAACAATCCAATATATAAAGATTTTGCATATACGTCTGATCCGCGTGTATTTGAAGTTTTAATATACTGGATAGATATAGAATCACAATCTAGTCACCCGGAGATGGTTCTGATGATCGCTATAGTTCGAACATCATCAGAATTGGTATTCGAGTTTCGAAAGTGGGATTTCTATATATTTCCATTAGACTGGTGTGAGAACCAAAATTAGGTAGGGTCTATTGTTGTGATTTGGCACAAAAAATGTGATTTTTGACTATATATCAAAGTTATGAATTTGAAAAGTTAATCAACTAATTGATTGATGATTGTGTTGTTTGATTATTGTTTGGTTAATTAAATGTTGAAACATTTAGCCAATTTGAACCAAATAGTAAATTGTATTGGAAATTTATCGCATTTGCATGCATGTACATGTACTTATATTGAACATGTCATAGCAAGGAGGCTAGAGCAGAAGAATAAAATTGTTTGCCCGACAAATAGGTACATGTTTACCATAATTTACTGTTTTGTTTGGGTGATGATGATTTTGTGAGCCGATTGGCTAGCCGATTGGCTAGCCGCTTGGCTTTTTCGTTTTCTTTTGGATTGAAGAAGGCCATGGGAGGCTATATGAAATATCCCGAAGTCCCCGGTGCAGGGGAGGTTATGGCGAAATTTTTCGGAAATTTAGGGTGTTAGCTAAATTTTTGAAAAATTTGAAAAGTTGAAGAACTTAAGCCGTAGTGAAAATAGTGAAAGTTGAGTTGATTAGTTAAACAACTTTTAGCTTCGTTCCTTTTCGGGGACGAAAAGTTTTAAGTGGGGGAGATTGTAATAACCCGGAAATCCGAGCCAATTTAAATTTTTTATTTTGGCAATTTTAGCGAATTTTGAATATTTAAAATGAATTATTTTAAATAATAACGACGAGAAATTTATTTTGAATGGAATTCGAACGTATATTTTATATAGATCGTCGTTAGAATATAAATATTTATTTATATATATAAGGAATTGAAAATGGCGCGGTAGTTCGATAATTCGATTTCAAATTTCAAATGAATGTACCAGGTGCAAAATAAACCGGATTTTAGCGAAACCAAAAATATTAGAATCTATTTGAGAATATCTTTCCAACGAATCCGAAAAATTGAAATTTCATAGCGGGAATCAAAAGTTATGTCCAAATGAATTTTCAGAATAGTCGCTATGGAATTTCGGCCCTTAAAAATAGCCATTTTGCAAACGACCTCGGATTTCGACGAAACCACTTTTGTTGGATCCGCGATGTCCAATTATTTCTAGATTCCAAATTTCATAATTTTTCGAATCAATATGTGAGCGTGGCAAAGGAAAACGCGTTTGACCAGTTTCATTTGATTTTAATCGACTGAAAAATGGCCATTTTTCAAACGGTCTCAGAATTCGTTGAAATTAGTTTTGTTAGGACCGTATCGACAATACGAAGCTAGAAAATATTTTTCGGGAATTTTTAGAGTTCGTATGTGGCCCCGGTAAATCGAAATGTGCGTTCAAATTCAATATATAGAGTTATATTTTGATTTTAACGAAAACTGATCGAAACAGCCGAACTAGCTTACGATACATATCCCATTGTGTTCGGAATAAGGGTAATGTGCTAGGGGCGACAGTCGTTGGGTTCGATTTGGGATTCGAAAGAAAAGTCAACTTTAAGTGAATAATAAAATAATTAAATTATATATTTATATAAGGGGCCACTCCCCTTTGTTTCTCTCTCTCCCTCATTACCCTCCCCCATTCATATCAGAACCCGATTAGAAAAAAAACACTCACTCAAATCGATCCCGTTCAGCCTCCCCCCGGCATCGAAGAACGCGCCTACGTCAGCGCCGGTAAGCCACCTCCCCCGCGCCACCCTCCGACGTCGCACAGCCTGTCTCCTCGATTTCCCCCCTTTTGACGCATTTGAGTCCCCTCCCAACAACCGGAGGCACTGCCAACGACGCAGCCACCCCACCCAGTCCCGTCCACCTCCGATTCAACCGACCAGCGATCCCCCTCCCTCTTCCTTCGAGATCGACAGTGAGTTTCTTACTTAACTGATTTTGTTAGTAAATTAAAACTGATTTTTTATTTTTATTTTATTTAGAATTAGGATTTTACTTTATGAAAGCTATGGTTTTTATTAGAGAAATAGGGACATGGCCTTTTATAATATGAACATCGAATTTATTTATTTATTTTAGATCCTTATTCATATGAAGTTAAAAAATTTAACACCATAAAGATATGATTTTTAAATAGATAAAAATACGATTTTTATTCATATAAAGCTAGGATTTTTATACGTATAAAGTTTTGATTTTTATAGCGAAAAGATTCGATTTTTAATTATAGGAAAGAAGTGATTTTTGATATATAAAAATATGATTTTTATATAGTATAAGAAATAAAAATATGATTTTTACATTATAGAAGGAATAAAAAAATGATTTTTATATTATAGAAGAAATAAAAATATGATCTTTATATTTGAAAAGGCGAATTCTTTATATTTGAAAAGGAGAAATCTTTATATAGAGAATAGCGTGATAAACATATAATCTTTATTATATGAATAGCAGTGTAAAAATAGAATTTTTATCTATATAGTAGCGGTGTAAAAATAGAATTTTTATCCATATGGAGTGATTTTAAAAATATGATTTTTTTTAATTGAAAGTGAACAAATAAAAATGTGATTTTTATTTTAAAGACAACAATATAAAAATGTGATTTTTATATATGTAGTGGCTACGGGCAATGAGAGTGACAGAAAGGCGAGCACGACGAAGATTTCTACATAAGAAGAGTTACGGCGTTGGATTAGCTAATCGGTGAGAACTTCTCACCTTTAATTTTTATTTCTAGTTTAAAATATATACTAGGATGCAGACGGTGTTTAGTACCACCCGACACCCGTCATCCACAGACCATGGACGGCTTGTATGCTTGTTTGTTTGATTTTGATGTGTAGTTGATTGTGTGATGTGATGTGAAATGAAATAAAATATTTTATAGTGGAAAATATTTTATAGTTAAAAATAGAATTTTTTAACGTGTATTAAAAATAAATATTTATAAACAAATCGGAGATTTGTTTATATACACTGATTTGATTGATATTGATTGGGACGATAAATTTTACACATCGCCCAGCTGCACAAATAAAATCTGTGTTTGATTGTTTGAAACCCCACACGAGTATTGGGATGAGATATGGCATACACTAATCCCAATAATTAGTTGTTTGTCGATCGATTGATTGACAGGCTGTTATAAGCGTTAAATATTTATATTTGATGCTTATACAGTGTAGAACGCACTCTGGATGATGGTTGATTATTTATCGTTGTTATTTTGTACATGTGTTGTAGAAAATCCATATAATTAACATTATATGGTAATTGATTGGGTCTCATTCCAGTTTTGAAAAGGAAATATTTGAAAAAGAAATATTTGAAATAGAATATTTGAAAATAGAAATATATGAAGCCGTGTTGATTAGATTGACGCCATTTTGACGTGAACGATACTTATATCGATTTTATTCAATTTTCAATGTATATTGAAAGTATTTTCGAAATTTGAATTATATTGAAAGTGATTTCGAAATTTTAATTATATTGAAAATAATCGAAATTCGAATTGAAATTGAATAGAATTGAATTCAAATTGAAATTGAAAAGAATTGAATTCAAATTGAAATTGAATTCAAATTGAAATTGAATAGAATTGAATTCGAATTAAATTGAAATAAATTGAAATTCGAATTAAATTGAGTAGAATTGAAATTCGAATTAAATTGAAATGAATTGAAATTCGAATTAAATTGAAATTGAATTGAAATCGATTTGAAATGAATTTAAAACGAATTTATCTTGGAATATTCAATTTCGAATTGAAATTGAGTATGAAGTTGAAACCGTTTTAAAAACGAATTTAAAACGATTTATAAAGCACGTTGTGAATTGAAATCGATGAAGTATATATTATATATATTATATATATAATATAATGGCCTGAATTGAACGCGTCGCGCCGCGGCAGTTCGTGAATTTCGACCATTGATTTCGAATAGATATTGCGGGAGATCCGACTGTCGGATTCTCCTGAAACCCGAACCATTGGGTTCGTATCGAAAAGAGCTTTCTAACGAATATTAGAAATTTGAAATCTAACGGTTGGATTTGGAATTATGTCCAAATCAAATTTGGAAAAGGTCGCTGTAAGTGCAGTTCGACGACCGTTGATGGAAATCGACTGTACGGGCCTTGATAAAATTATTAAAAATCGTAATAATTTGTGTAAAATCATAAGAAATGATTTGGGAAGAATTGGGATGAAAAACTCCATATTTGAAAAGATAAAAATAGATTTTTATCGAAATGAACTAGTTTTGAACTAGAATTATAATTCTATTCATTTTTAAATAAATAAATTGAATTTGAAAATGGTTTTGAAAATAACCAGAATTTCCAATAATTGCATTGGAATGGATTTGAATCGAAATTGTCTTCGGAATATTTCGATGTTGGATTTCGTGATTATACAGATATTGTTATGGAAATTTGAAAGATATATATATCGTTATTTCCAATACGATATTTGTTAGTCGTAGAATTTGATATTGAATATAAGTTGGTATATTTTCTATTCAGAGCCTTGTATTTAATATCAAATGTGATTTGGGTTTGTCGAGAAGGGTGTCTTCATTAACACTGTTCTTAAGCCCAGTTGAGAAAAAGATTAAATCTTTTTATTTAGTTATTTAGATTTAATGAAGTGTGCCAATTAAATAATATTTAATTGGAATTGAATTGGTATTAATTTTTGGGTTTATCGTGAACAGTGTTTTAAATAACGTTGGTTTTTTAACCCGATAATTAATGTAATGTGATTTTGGGTTTATCGTGAACCGTGTTTTAAATGACACTGATTCTTTAACCCAATTAAAGATTAAAACTAAGTGGGGTTTTAATGAATCTTTAATTAGATTGAAATGGTCAAGAATGGAGTATCACCAGTTTTCCTCCAGGCGATAGTTAAATCTTTAATTAGATTTGAACGTGAAATGGTAATTGAATTTACCGATAACACCGTGGTGTTAGATATGAAGTATTACCAGTTTTACTTCATGGGATGAATAGGTTGGGATTGGGAAATAAATGATTACTCCGGTGTGGTTCGCTAATCCCGACTAGTTTGAATTGATATTCAAAGAAGATTAAAGAATAAATTTTAAAGAATTTATCTTTGATAAAATTAATGGGAACCTTTCCCAAAGTATAAGAATATTTGAATAAAAGAATATTCTGAATTGGAATGAGGCGTATGTTGTGTTTGTGTAACACTTGTTTATTATATACGCGAGTTATTCGGAAAGACCGGGTTTATCCCATTCTGAATAACTGATACGACGATAAGTCGAAGATGAAGACGGTGGTCGAAGACCGGAGGTCTTCACGTCATTTGGATAATTACTGATGATCTTGATTGGGTCGTACACCCAAGAAGAGGGAATCAGTTGGTGGTCGTCCAGACGTACTTGGAGATCGATGGATATGCGGGGTACTAGGTGCCTCCGTTTTCGTTCAGACCCAGAACGGACTTGTAGATGGACTGTGTGTATGACATTGGATTTCAGTCTGTGTGATTGATTTCTATTAAATATATATCTGTTTGGCGGCGGAGAATTTATTCTCTTGCTTAACGCCCTTCTCTGAGACGTACGAGCTAGGGGTTATATATTGATGGATATCAAACACATGGAGTGAATTGCCTGTGTGGCATGCCTAAGTGGCAATAGATCGAGGCTTCTGTTGAAAAGCAAAGTCTTGTGGTTGATGATCAAAGCACAGCCTGTGTGGCATAGCTTTGTGTAGCGTTGATTCGCGAGCCTCACACCCCGGTTGTGAACCAGAAACGGGAGAGGACTTCAGGGAGGGCATGCATTTCCTTCTAGCTAGAAGTGGCGTCAGTGGTTTTACACGCCCTGACGAGTTTGACTTATGTGGTTGTTGCTGTTGTGAGGCGCCTCAGTTAGATCGGACGATCCGGGTCCGATGGAGTCATTCGTTGGCTCATTTACGCCCCATAGGGTGGGGAGACGCAGTGTTCAGGCATTTTAATCCACATCGGTGGACCGGCCCTGACGATCCAAGGCTTGTCTGCGCGCTTGCCTGAGACATGGGCTAGATTGTCTCGAATCGGTAGAGGACGATCCCTGGCCTCGGTTCATAGAGGGAAATCCAATTTCCAAATACGTGACTTTGCGATTTTGATTGTATAACCTATATATGGCGACATAGTGGTATGGGGGCATTCATGCCGCCTATGATTGATACTTATGATTTGAAATTGATTTCTTCACTTATAACAATAATAAAAGATTTGTTTTAACGTATCAAGCATTCTTTGGCTATTATAAGGTAAAACCCTATCCTCTGGTTTGTGTTACATTATGTGATGAGACCTGGGTCTTATAATAGCTTCATTGTTCTTTATTTAGCATTGCGCTGTTGGTTTATGCACTGGTATTCTTGGGAGGAAACCCGTTCCGTTTTATACGGCGTGGTCCCTTGATTTACCTAACTTTAAAATAAAGATTAATAACTGTTTTAGTTCTCACACCAGTCCCATGACTGACCTGGAGTTTATTGTTTTAACCTAAACTCTGGGTGCCCTTATTTTGACACGGGCAGCTAGTAGTTTTGGTTTTGCTGATTTATATTCACAGGATCCTGGTTTACAGCTGGAACGATATCCGAAAAGCTTTGTATCCGTGTATCTTCTTCAGTTGTATTTTGTATTATTTTCCACTGCTTTGTAATGTATTGTAATCTCTGATATTTATCGAATGTATTTTATTTGTTTATACTCTGTATATTCTTGTATTCTGATGGAATTGTTGTAATATACAATGAAATGTTCTTCTGTTTGCGTTCTAATCTGTCGTGTTCTCAAAACAATCAGGCGTTTCGAACGGTCTTGATCGGTTTAGCGACTGATTCAGATCAAGCGAAATTCCCGGTCGTTACAGAGAACGTCATTTAATGTTAGTTCCTTTCCAGGTTGCATTCTAATATTACTGCACATAAATTCATATCAGCAATGCCCTTTTTGATTTCTGCCAAATTTGCTTTTGATCTTTTAGGAACATATTTAGCCGTAAATTTGGCAAATCTCAATGTTGTTAGATAAAGCAACAATTTTCTATTGTCAACGCTTAAAATTAATGACGTTGAACTTCTTTGGCCTTTCTTCACGAGACAAAGCCATTATTGGAACCACTGGTGCAATCAGTGCGTTGGTCACCATCTGAATCAGTGTAAAATTATTGTTGCTATTTGGTGACATAGTTTGTTGTCGTCTACAACAATCAATATTGTTTCAAGATTGTTAGAACTTTTGTCAATACACGACTGTATTACAAAGTTAGATCTTTTTGTCAATACACGATTGCATTGCAAATAGACAGTAACAAATATCAATGTTACTCAATAATGCCACAATTGTCAAATCAAACCGTGATTACAACAATGACAGTAAGCGAAACCGATTATGCACTAGTTTGAAGCGGTACAGAACCATCACCAATAGACTAAAAGAAAATATTTCAGTAATGTCCAGGTCCAGAAATGATTGTGTTTTCTTGAAACAATATTGCCGTCGTATGCACTGATTGACGTGATAGCAATTTATTTCACAGGATAAAACGGACCAGCCCCGTAGTGCAGTGCCAATAAATGGAGCTCCAACGAACTGAAGTAGATTATAGAAACTTGAATAGAGGATTACTTTGAAGATGTAACAAATTGAGAAGAATAAATAATGTGTATTTTGTCTCGTCTTGGGACAAGTATTTATAGGCTGGAAGAGGTGCCTATCTGAACATTAATGACCCTTAAAAAGATTGCTACCCTTTAACCAAGCGATGCACGAATGTGCATGCACATTTATGATGAAACGGGTATATCCCTTCAATAGAGCGGACATGCCATATCAAAAATGATCAAAATAACTCGTTTCAGCGTAACGGGCCCAAGCTATAATCAAATGCCGATTTAACCATGAGACCCCAAGAGTCCCAAGGCACAACGTCCAATTTGACATCAAAATAATATTGTGTCTTGGCTTATCCATACTATTCACAATCCTTCTTCTCCTTTATTTATATAAGCCTATAGAGAAGTATGTACTAATATTTTATAATGTAGGACTTTGATTTCTTTCCTCTCTTCTTCCAAAATTCCTCTTTCTCTTGCACATTCATTTACAATAATTAATACTTTGATCATGCCATTCTGTTGTTCTATTGAGTTTTCTCGACTTCTGCCTCATGGCCTTGGTTGTACTTGATATCTGAGTCTTCGAATCTTCACTTCAGGGTGCCATCTTAACAACTATCAACTTGTACTTGTTTATTTAATCGGAATAGATTGACAAAAAGGCCTGGTAACAAAATATTAACTGAGTAAAATATAATATTTTGAATTTATATTCTCATTATTGTTAAATGGATCACATGTCAATTGAAAACAAAAATTAAGCCATGCAAGTATTGTTAGATATATAGTATACCAAAACAGAGAATTATAAACTTGTCACACAAGTTTATAACTTGAATTTCCACTACTCTGGAATTCAATATTAGCTAATGATAGCAATCAATATGTTGTAATTAATTTACAACAACTATGTTATACTATTTTAATAAATAGCACAACGTAAAGAACTGAAAGATTATAAAATAATGTATATAAATATACAAAATAAAAATTTAACCGAATGATGTCTTACGCTTGTCGTAACAATTTCCTTAAGAATTTTATTTCAAAATTCTCCCAAGATACAACAGACGTATTTTACATGAGATTGTAATGAGTATGTCACTCTGTGATAATATATAAGAGTATTAGAGAAGAGAGAAGGAAATTCGGATTGGAATAAGTGAGTGAGGAATGTGATCAGTTTTCCTTCTTATTTACAGTTTATCCACATCCCTTCAAACGGTCGCACCCGTACCTCTTCGTACAGTAGCATCTCTTCTCAATGGTCATTCTCGTACCTCTTCGTCTAGTCGCATCTCTTTCGAACGGTCGTGCTCGTACCTCTTCGTACAGACGCATCTCTTTCGGTGAAAGGAAGTGTCTTTTCGTGAAGTGTCTTTTCGCTGAAATATGACCGTTTGGTTAAAGGAAATGCCTTTTCGCGAAGTGCCTTTTCGCAAAGTGCCTTTTCGCGAAGTGTCTTCTCGCGAAATGTCTTTTCGCTGATATATGACCATTGGTGAAAGGAAGTGTCTTTTCGCGAAGTGTTTTTTTCGCGAAGTGTCTTTTCGCGAAGTGTCTTTTCGTTAAGTGTCTTTTCACAAAGTGTCTTTTCATGAAAAACCATGCAGCTAATAGTCACGTCCTTTTCACCACATTCACATATGGTCGCTTAAATTATGTGGGACAATTGACAAAGTATATTTCATTCAATACTTACGAATTCCAACAATCCACCATATGAATGATAATATTTTTTTTTCCCCCACACAAAGAGAAATATCACAGAGTACATATGGAATAATGCTTTATCATGGATAAGTAGATATTCCACTTTGAACTTTCCCTAGTTAAAACTTATCGGATCTACTTGGCTAGTCGGTGAATTATTTCATCTTAAACCGTCAGCCGTTTTTGTATATCCAGACAATAAGCTTTACGAAGCAATGATTCCCTTCTCATCCAATCTCTTGATTGTGTTCATTTTGGTCCTGAAAACTTCTTGGTTTTGCGAGTGTTATAGAGAATTTAAGCCTTAAAAATTCTCATAGAACCGACCCAGCTCACACTAACATAGGTGATCGCAACCAATAGGAGCATCCTACATATACCCCACTTGTTATTTTCATGATATGGTCATCATTAAAAAACGCAGTTTTAGTCTTGTAATACTTCCATAGGCATGCATCTATATTGTGCACCATAGGAATGGAGTAGGGCTATGTCCAAAAATGCATTACGTCTTGAGTTATTCATAAATTGTTTGCCTATTGATCCTAGTCCGTGGGATCTCCAGTCGCTAGGATAGGTTTCCGTATAAGATAACTCTTGTTGGTTTAGGCTTTTAAACACATTCCCCTCGATGCGTAGTCAATTTTCTCTCTTGATAAATCTTAAGAATTTTATTGTTTTCTTAGTAAAACAGAGATGGCAATAGTTGAATTTTCAACAAAGGCCGAGGTAGAAAATCAGTTAAATAAAAAGATCTAGATATTGAAATTTGATCGAGGTGGAGAATATGAATCACCGTTTGAACAATTCTATGTAGAAATGGAAAATTTCATCAAACAACAGCCCCATATTTACCACAACAAAATGGTGTTTCCAAGAGAAAGAATAGAACATTAAAAGATATGGTTAATGTGATTCTATTGACGTCTGGCTTACCGACGAACTTATGGGGGGAGGCCTTAAATATGTCTAATCATATTTTAGACAAGGTTCCTCACATTAAAACATGAACAATTCCATATGAGTTATGGAAAGGGCATAAACCAAGCTTTAAATACCTCAAAGTGTGGGGGTGCTTGGCAAAGGTTCCAGTTCCGCCTCCCAAGAAAGTTAAACTTGGACCAAAGACTACAGATTGTTACTATCTAGGGCCAGTCCAGAATAGTAGTGCCTATATATTTTTGGCATTCAAGTCTGATATAGATGATATTAATGTAAATACAATCATTCGATCAAGAGATGCCTCATTCTTTGAAGATGTGTTTCTGCACAAATGGAATGAAAGAAATGAGGAAATCTACATGGAGCAACCAGAAGGTTTCATTTCCAAAGAAAATGAAAAAAAAAATTATAAATTAGTAAAATCATTATACAGACTAAAACAAGCTCCAAAACAATGGCATGCAAAATTTGATAGTGTCATGATGAAAAATGGTTTTTGTATAAACGAATGTGATAAATGTGTTTATTATAAACAAGTTGGGCAATCATACATGATGATTTGTTTATATGTAGACGATATGCTAATCTTTGGTCCTAACATTAAAGTTATAGAGACCATAAAGAAGATGCTAAACAACAATTTCAATATGAAAGATTTAGGTGTTGCAGACGTTATTTTGGGAATTAAGATAATAAGAACAGCTAGTGAAATTGAATTATCTCAGTCACACTATGTAGAAAAAGTGATTGAAATATTTCAAGAATTTGGAATTAAAGGAGTATAAACACCTTTTAATCCATCAGAAGTACCGCATAAGAACACTAAGGAGAGTGTAATGCAACTGGAATATTCTCGTGTAAGGATGTCTAATGTATCTTATGAATTGCACAAGACCAGATATAGCTTATGCAGTAAGTCAATTAAGCACATACGCAAGCAATCCAGGAGAAGAACACTGGAAAGCACCAATGAAAGTGCTTGGATATTTGAAAAATACCACAAAATATTCCTTACATTATGGGAAATATCCCGCTGTCTTAGAAGGATATAGTATGCAAACTGGATAGCAGATTCAGAGGAATCAAAATCAACTAGTGATTATGTATTTACCCTAGCAAGGGTAGCAGTGTCATGGAAATCTACAAAACAGACATGCATAGCTCGATCCACTATGGAATCAGAGTTCATCGCGTTAGATAAAGCAGGTGAAGAAGCAGAATGGCTTCGTCATTTTTTAGAAGATATTCCTTTTTGGCCCAAACCTGTGCCAGCCATATGCATACACTGTGATAACCAAGCAACGCTAAGCAGAGCATAAAACTTTGTGTATAATGGAAAGTCATGACATATTCGTAGATGCCATAACACAGTTAGATAGTTACTCTCAAATGGAACTATTTCCATAGATTATATGAGAACAAATGATAACCTAGCGGATTCATTTACTAGAGGTTTATCAAGAGAGAAAATTGACTGCGCATCGAGGGGGAATGGGTTTAAAAGCCTAAACCAACAAGAGTTATCTTATACGGAAAGCTATCCTAGCGACTGGAGATCCCATGGACTAGGATCAATAGGCAAACCAGTTATGAATAACTCAAGATGTAACGCATTTTTGGACATAGTCCTACTCCATTCTTATGGTGCACAATATAAATGCATGCCTACGGAAGTACTACAAGGTTAAAACTACGTTTTTTAAATGATGACCATATATTTGATTTACGTGTGGAACCTAAGACTTCACTCAAGCCATTGCTTATCGGTCTTAATAAACCCCACGGGTAGTGATATACCTCGATTTTTCAACGCCTTCACACTACCTAGGTAGTCACCCCTAGAAATTGGCAGAGGTGGCCCTCGAACCTGAGACCTATGTCTCATCCCAATTCGCCCACCTCTAACCAACTGAGCTAGGAGTGTCGGGTATGATGACCATATCTTGAAAACAACAAGCGGGGTATATGTTGGATACTCTTAATGGTTGCGATCACTTATGTTAGTGTGAGCTGGGTCGGCTCTATGAGAATTTTAAAGGCTTAAATTCTCTATAACACTCGTAGAACCAAGAAGTGTTCAAGACCAAAATGAACACAACCAATAGATTGGATGAGAAGGGAATCAATGCTTCGTAAAGCTTATTGTTTATATATACAATAACGGCTGACGGTTCAAGATGAAATAATTCACCGATTAGCCAAGTAGATCCGATAAGTTTTAACTAGGAAAGTTCAAAGTGAAATATCTACTTATCCACGATAAAGCATTATTCCATATATACTCTGTGATATTTCGCTTTGTGTAGGGGAAAAGAATATTATCATTCATGTGGGGTATTGTTGAAATTCGTAAGTACTGAGTGAAATATACTTTGTCCATTGTCCCACATAATTTAAGCGAACATGTGCAAATGTTCAGTGAAAGGGCATGATTATTAGCAGCATGGTTTTTCGCGAAAAGACACTTCATGAATAGACACTTCACGAAAAGACAATTCACGAAAAGACACTTCGCGAAAAGACACTTCCTTTCCCCATTGGTCATATTTCCCAACGGTCATATCTCAATGAAAAGACACTTCGCAAAAAGACACTTCCTTTCACCAAACGGTCACATTTCAGCGAAAAGACATTTCGCAAAGAGACACTCCCTTTCACCGAAAGAGATGCGTCTGTACGAAGAGGTATGAGCACGACCGTTTGAAAGAGATGCGACTGTACGAAAAGGTACGAGCACGACCGTTCAGAAGAGATGCGACTGTATGAAGAGGTACGAGTGCGTCCGTTCGAAGGGATGCGGATAAACTATAAATAAGGAGGAAAACTGATCACTTTCCTCACTCATTCCAATTTGATCTTCCTTCTCTCTTTTCTAATACTCTTATACACAATCACAGAGTGACAATCTCATGCAGAATACGTCTGTTGTATCTTGGGAGAATTTTGAAATAATATTCCTAAGATGCTAGATATCTAGTATACCAAAACAGAGAATTATAAACTTGTCACACAAGTTTATAACTTGAATTTCCATTACTCTGGAATTCAATATTAGCTAATGATAGCAATTAATATGTTGTAATTAATTTACAACAACTACGTTATACTATTTTAAGAAATAGCACAACGTAAATAATGGAAAGATTATGAAATAATGTGTAAACATACACAAATAAAAATCTAATCGAATGATGTCTTAGGCTTGTCGTAACAATTTCCTTAAGAATTTTATTTCAAAAATTCTCCCAAGATACAACAGACATATTCTGCACGAGATTGTAATGAGTATGTCACTCTGTGATTATATATAAGAGTATTAGAGAAGAAAGAAGGAAAATCGGAATGGAATAAGTGAGTGAGGAAAGTAACCAGTTTTCCTTTTTATTTATAGTTTATCCACATTCCTTCACACGGTCGCACCCGTACCTCTTCGTACAGCCGCATCTCTTCTCAATGGTCGTTCTCGTACCTCTTCGTACAGCCGCATCTCTTTCGAATGGTCGTGCTCGTACCTCTTCGTACAGACGCATCTCATTCGGTGAAAGGAAGTATCTTTTCACGAAGTGTCTTTTCGCTGACATATGACCGTTTGGTGAAAGGAAATGCCTTTCACGAAGTGTCTTTTTGCAAAGTGCCTTTTCGTGAAATGTCTTTTCACTGATATATGACCGTTGATGAAAGGAAGTGTCTTTTCGCGAAGTGTATTTCCGTGAAGTGTGTTTTCGTGAAATGTCTTTTCATAAAGTGTTTTTTCGCGAAAAACCATGCTGCTAATAGTCACGTCTTTTTCACTACATTCGCACATGTTCGCTTAAATTATGTGGGACAATTGACAAATTATATTTCATTCAATACTTACGAATTCCAACAATTATTTGGTATAATTTTTTCAAACATAAAAGGAAAAATAATGCCAAAATAATTATATAATTATATGTATATTCAAAGAAATTGTTTTGCCACCTACAAGATTTTAGCTCCTGCCACTAGTTATTATCATATTCAATAGTACGATTGTTATGCATTAAAAACAACAAATTTAACTGGAGTTAAATGATAGAGAATGACTTTAACATGTTCGCTCACCACCAATTGTAAGGTTATAAAAATAATGCGAAATTTTAAGCTAATATATACATCTCGCCTAATGACACTCTTGATTCGCATATGGTTCAAGTCAATTCAGCACAGTACAAGGGAAAACTATTATTTCAAAGACCATTTGTCGATGACCATCATTTGTCGTTGGTGGCTATTGAAAATAACAATTTAAATGTAGACTATCGGCTTACTGCCCATTGATGAACTTTTTGACGGTTCCACCATTAAGTATTAATCCACTTTCAATAGACAATTCGCCTCATCGAACACTTGTGGCACCTCAAATACTGAGCACCCCTATAGCCTACCAGTTTTCCACCACACATTTCCTTCTCTTCTTCCACCAACTCTCTCACCTTCCACTCACCTTAAAATAATATAAACGAGAGGTGGAAAACAGGGAAATTAATAGGGGATGCAGAATAAAGGGGTGTCATTGAACGCTCGCCATATATATATACACACACGATAAAGCACAAATCACACATATATCACGTCAGTAAAAAGCATCAACATATATAATAAACCTATCCCAAACATTCATCAACATACCACAAAAACTCAAACATCCTGGGAGCATTAAACTCGGTCATCTCAAAATATATCATACAACATATCAAATCAGACTATATCATCTCAAAGTGTTTATTACTCGAACACCACCTCCAAACATTAAATGCATATGTATACAATATATTAAAAAATATATATAAATGACTCCAACTCCTCATCGCATCTGAATCCTTATGATAGAGGAAATGCATATTGTTGTTGTATGTACGCAACAATTTTCTCTACTAGCATTTGGTACATCTCCACAGCCGGACGTCATTCTCGATCCTCAAGGTCAACATTCTAAGCTCTCAAGTCTGTAATCTCGTGATCTTCCTAAGTTATCCTATAGCTGTTTTTCCTTCATCTAGCATATCACATTTTTTAGCAAAATGTATGAGCTTAATACAACATGATAAATAAAATCAATATATGTAATTGTCTTGTTAATTTGGGCTTAGGGGGTTTTGTTATACTTTTACTTTTGAGTTGTTTTTAATTCTTGTAAACCATTCTTCAGTTTTTTAGTTTTCTATAAACTAGGGTGTCTAGCTATAGGATTTATAGGTAGGGTTTACAAGTTACTGGTTTGTAATTCAGGGAAAATCTAATCCTGAAAATAAAGATTAGTGCAAGGTTTTGAACGTAGGATTAGAATGGTTGGAAGCGGGTGTCACGAGTTTACAGGTAATTTGTAAGCGTAGAGATTGTTTCAATTCTAATAGAAACCTTGATAATGCAGCATTTGGTAGGGGTTTGCTGAAGCTAGGTAAAATCTGTGTTATTTATTTTATGCATTTATTTACTCTATTCCTATATGTGTTGTGATAATTTTAATATCTCGCAAAATTGCAATAAGCCCTATTCACCCCCTCTCTAGGGTTAATCTAGATCATACATATGTATCCATATTCTCATCCTTTTTTTCGAATATCGGATATTTATCCCTTTTTCAGATACATATGCGGACGGATTTCAGATTTTTCGGGTATCCGTTGACAGCCTTAATAATAGGAGACCGTGAGTTTGTTTTCCTAAACACAGATCTAAACGTAACTACCCAAAATTTCAATTATTAGATTTTAATTATTTAATTAATATTAAAGTTTTAAATGATTGAATTTTTAAAATTTATTAATTTGAATTTCAATTTATTGGTTGTTTAAATATGTGCATTAGTAGTTGAAAATTAATTAAACAAATTCACTAATCTCCTTTGACTCCTTTTAATTAATTGATATTGAATGTAAATCCATTTCGTAAATCTATTTACAATAACAAATAATATGGAATTGAATTGATATTAAAATCGAAATATAAAACAATAATAAAATAATCTGTGTTTTTATTCTCGTTATGGATCGTGCCACTTCTGGTGCAAGATCATACTTTTATTTATGTTGTTTACGGTCTATACGTGAAAGAAATATTTTATAGCGAGATACCATAATTTTTTCTTTTCAAAAACCTTTTTATAATTAAATAACAATTCAATTAGAAAACCTGCATTATAATGGTTAATGATGAGCTGATGGGTGGCTTACAAAATGTGTTTACTTTGGGAATATTATTTTTACTTGGATTTTAAGTAATAGTTTGGTTATGAATTAAGCAATGCAAGACTTTCTTCTATTTTTCTTTCCCCCTCTTTTTTCAGTTTCCATCCCTATAAGCAAATAAAGAAAGAAAATGCAACCTTATGCAAAAACCAAAATCATATTCTAAACCAAGCCAAGGACAACAATATCTCTCTATATTATTTCCCCACTCCCTATATTCGTTTACCATCTCTAGGAAATAATTTATGGCCACCATTTTGAAAATTTAATATCAAATCCAACACCCTTTTAAAAACCACAAAAATCGTTCCTTAGATCTCGTTTTGGCCTAAGCTTCGATTTGGAGTAGGTATAGTAGGACGCGATTGCGTTTTAGATTTTGACTCAAACAGTGGGGGATGATACTCGCACAATCTCAGCTTAAAATGATGGGGGATGATACTCGCACCACCCTAAATTTATCCAGCAACTTTTAAAGTTTAAAACCGTTGTTTCTCCTGAACTACTATCTTTTTCTTAGTGTGACTATGTAGTGCAAAATCAGAGATTTGGGCAGCGGAATATGAGTAAACCCAATGATCTAGTCTGTCAACAATTTTAACAATGCCAAAATAAAATAAAATCAAGTGGCACAAATTATAGAGAGAACAAAAACAGAAAAGAGAGGGAAGGACACACCAATATAACGTGGTTCGGATATGAATATCCTACATCCCCGGACCCAACAACTTTTTTATTTCTCAATGAAGAAATGAGTACATAAGATTACAATAGAGAGAAGATTAACGGTGGATTGCTCGCATTCATACAATAACATGACCCCTATTTATATAGAGGGATTTCTTGGAGATAAAGAAGAGAAGTTTCTAGATTACTTGGACATGAAGAAAAATAAATATAATATCTTCCTTGATTTGATTAGAGCATAAATGGTTGGCGCAATCACGGTCTCAATCTCTTTCCCTGAGTAAGTTGATTCTTCATTAATTGATTGATTGGCCTGTTATTTTTCTTCCACAAAAGAAAACTTCCACTTATATCTTTCCATATACGAGCCAATTAACTGATTGACAATCAATCAGTTTATTTCCTTCTCTACAAATATTTGAATTATTAATTTCAACACTCCACCTTGACTCAAATAGTACAATATTTCTTCATTATCTCATCTTCAACAATCAACATAGAAGTTGCTGGGCCCAGCGCCCCATGGCGCTCAAGTAACAGGAAGCAAACTGATCAAGTTTGAGCAATGCTCAAACTTGTCCTTTGGAAGTGGCTTGGTCATCATATCTGAAGGATTATCCGAAGTACCCACCTTCAATAATTTGATCTTCCTTCGTTCTTCCTCAAGCATAAGAAAGAAACCTCTAACATCAATGTGCTTCGTCCGTGAACTATAAGCCTGATTCTCAACAAGATGAATCACACTCTTACTGTCTGAAAATAGCTCCACTGTCTGCTGCTCCATTGAAAGATCATCCAACAACAGAAGTAAGTACAATCCTTCCTTTGTTGCTTCCACAATCGATATCAACTCTGCTTCGGTAGTCGACAAAGTTACGATAGACTGCAACTTTGATCTCCACGAAATCGGGCCTATGCCAAGTGTAAAAATATAGTCCGACACTGACTTTCGTCCATCTCTATCCCCAGCATAATCTGAATCACAGTATCCTCTAAGAGAGATGTCTCCATCTACTCCACCATATAACAAGCCAACTGAAGAAGTGCCATGAAGATATCTGAGTATCCACTTCACTGCTTGCCAATGCTCTTTACCTGGGTTAGATATATATCGACTGACAACACTAACTGCATGGGCCAAATCTGGTCTCATGCACACCATTGCATACATGAGAGTACCAACAAATCTAGAATAAAGTATACTACGCATATCCCTTTTGTCTTCATCCGATGTGGGACACATATCTCTGGATAGCTTGAATTGAGAGCCTAATGAAGTAGCCACCGGTTTAGCATTCTCTATATCGAATCGAGAAAGGACTTTCTCTATGTATTGAGTTTGAGTGAGCCTCAAAACTCTTTGCTTTCTACCCCTTTAAATCTCCATCCCCAAAATTCTCTGTGCATTTCTCAAATCTTTAATCTCAAATTCCTTGCTGAGCCCCTTCTTTAACTCCGAAATTTTAGACATGCTCTTAGAAGCTATCAACATATAATCAACATAAAGTAACAAATATGTGATGTCATCATTACATTTTTAAAATAGACACATTGGTCCTTAAAGCTTCTAGAGTAAACATGTGAGATCATAAACTTATAAAATTTCTTATACCACTATATAAGAGACCGTTTTAAGCCATAAAGAGATTTGTTAAGTTTACAAACATGACCTGGCCTGCTGCTATCAATGAACCCCTCTGGCTGCTGTAGATAAACGTCCTCCTCAAGATCACCACGCAAGAATGTTGTCTTGACATCTAGTTGTTCCAACTCCATGTCAAAGTGATCAACTAATGCCAAAAGAATGATAATGGAAGTGTGTCTAACAACTAGAGAAAAAATATCATGAAACTCCACATCTTTCTTCTGAACATAACCCTTCGCCACTAATCTTGCTTTGTACCTTAAGTCACCATTGCCACCATCTTTCACCTTATAGATCCATTTACATCCAATTGGTCTCTTGCTAGAAGGAAGTGGCACTAAATCCCAAGTGTATTTTTTGTGCAAAGACTCAATCTCCTCCTCCATTGCTACTAGCCAAATAGAGCTATCAAATGAACTAATGGCATCTTTGTAGTCTCTTGGTTCATCATGAAATATGCTTAATGCATAAGCTGCCATGTCATCAAAGTCAATATCTTCAATGCTTAATCCTACAAAACCATCAAGCCATGTAGGTCTTTTCTTCTCTCTCGTTGGTCGAGTTTGAATTTGGAGCTCCACCTTGAGATTGATCTTCTATCTCTTACCTATCAACCACGGTGTCATCAGAATCACCATTTTTACTCGTATGAAAATCTGATGATCTGCCTTGTGTTTGGTATTCTGAATTTGTCCTCTCAACATCATCATTAACTGAAGAAGAAGGCTCCACCTTCAACATAGCCTTCTCATCAAATGTAACATGCATGCTGGTAACAATCTTCTGGGTAGTAGGACACCACATCTTATAACTCTTAATTCCTTTCTTATAGCCAAGAAAAATACACTTGCGCGATCTTGGATCCAACTTTCCTTTGCTCTCTTGCACATAAGTTGGACAACCAAACACTATGAGAAAGGAATATGATACTGGCTCTCCCTTCCACAGTTTTTCAGGAATATTCATATCTATGGCAGTAGAAGGTGTGTGGTTGATAAGGAAAACCACCGTAGATAATGCTTCTGCCCAAAATCTCTTATTTGATCCCGCAGTCAGCCGTAAGCAATGAGTTCTTTACAACAAAATCCGATTCATTCTATCTGCAACCCCATTTGACTAAGGGTCTCCTGGTGTGGTGTAGTGTCTTTTGATTCCCTCGGACTCACAAAATTTGATGAATTTTTTGGAAGTGAATTCACCACCATTATCCGAATGAAGAACCTTCACTTTCTTTCCAGATTGCTTCTCAATAAGAGATTTCCAACTTTGAAACCTATCAAAAGTTTTATCTTTGGACTTCATAAAGTAAACCCATACTTTTCTAGAAAAATCATCCATAAATGAAACAAAATACCTAGCTCCTCCATAAGATAGGCATGGTGCGGGGCCCCAAATATCAGTATGAACATACTCTAAAACATCTTTAGACTTATGCTCTGCAATGCCAAAAGAAACCTTCGTCTGCATTCCAAGTGCACATCCTTCACAAAAGTCAAGTTTTGAATGATGAATACCGTCATTTAATCCTCGCTTTCTCAATACTTATAAACTGCGCTTTCTAATGTGACCCATACGAAAATGCCACAATCTGATAGAATCGGAATCAACTGAATCAATAACCGAAGCAGTCTCCTCAACAGCAGTTGTACCCTTCAGCAAATATAGATTTCCAGCTTTTACCCCTTTCATTACTACCGATGATCCATTTGTAATTTTTAGTGAATCTTTTTTTATTACACACTTTAAGACAAAATTGGACAATGCTCCAATAGAGATCAAACTACGCCTTAAATCAGGCACATGTTTGACATCACATAAAGTAAGAACAACACCATCAAACATCCTGATTTTTACTGTTCCAATACCAATCATGTGACAAGAAGCATTATTTACCATGAGAACCTCTCCTCCATCAAGATGATGATAAGTGGAAAAAGGGTTCCTATCAGGTATCATGTGATAGGGTGCTCTCGAGTCAATAATCCACATAGTACTCTTCATAGGAGAGGCGGAGGCTGTAAAAATGTCGGGATCATTATCTGAATCTGATGTCTCCGCAGTAGATGCTGAAGCCTTCTGGGGAACAACTTTGTTTTTATTCTCCAACTTGGGGCAACTTGCAATATAATGTCTAGGTTTTCTGCAATAGTGACAAACTCCCTTCCGAGCTCCTCCTGACTGAGATCTGGACTTAGCTCTATCTCCACCGTATTTGGGTCTACTTTTACTTCTTCCTCTCCGTGCAACAAGGCTTTCAGAATCATTCTCCATGCTCATGCTTGCTAATTTTCCTCGCAACATCTCGTTATGCAAATTTGTCTTCACATCATCCAAGCAAATAGATGAACGTCCATAGATCGTAGAGTCAACAAAAGTGTTATACTCTGCAAGTAAAGAACATAGAAAAATAATTACTTGTGCCTCATCCTCAATCTTAACATCAGCTGCTCGAAGATTCATGAAAAGTGTGTTGAGGGCATCTATATGAGTAAATACATCTGTACCAGGCTTCATTTTGAATGAATAAAGTTGTTGCTGTAAGATGATGCAGTTGGTGAGAGACTTGTGGTAGAACTTTCTTTGAAGAGCATCCCACAATTCCTTAGCAGTTTTCACATGAGAAAACTCTCTAAGTACTTCATCAGAAAGGCTAAGTTGGATGGTAGTAAGAGCATCCTCTTCCAATTCTTCTATCTTTTCAGGTGTTAATTTCTTCAATTTCTCTGGATTTGAGACAACCTTAAATGTCCTCTCTTTCTTCAACACCGCTTCCATCTTCATCTTCCATGTGCCGAAATCCCCTTTTCCATCAAATCTAGCAACTCCATAATTTGTAGCGCTTCTAACATCGTTATTCTTTGCGGAATTTGACATGGCTGAAAAAGTCTTTGAACATGACAACTAGCTCTGATACCAATCTGTAGTGCAAAATAAGAGATTTGGGCAGCGGAATACGAATAAACCCAATGATCTAGTTTGTCAACAATTTCAACAATGCCAAAAAAAGAAAACAATCAAGTGGCACAAATTATAGAGAGAACAAAAACAGAAAAGAGAGGAAAGGACACACCAATATAACATGGTTCGGATATGAATATTCTACGTCCATGGACCCAATAACTTTTTTTATTTTCAATGAAGAAATGAGTACATAAATTACAATAGAGAGAAGATTAATGGTGGATTGCTCGCATTCATACAATAACATGACCCCTATTTATATAGAGGGATTTCTTGGAGATAAAGAAGAGAAGTTTCTAGATTACTTGGACATGAAGAAAAATAAATATAATATCTTCCTTGATTTGATTGGAGCATAAATGGTTGGCGCAATCATGGTCTCAATCTCTTTCCCTGAGTAAATTGATTCTTCATTAATTGATTGATTGACCTGTTATTTTTCTTTCACAAAAGAAAACTTCCTCTTATATCTTTCCTTAAACGAGCCAATTAATTGATTGACAATCAATCAATTTCTTTCCTTCTCTACAAATATTTGAATCATTAATTTCAACAGACTACTCTACGGAACGAGAAACCACCATCCTTAAGCAAATGAGATAAATTAGTGCATCTATTTCGGCTCCTACCAAAAGTTATGACCGAAATAAGACTTTCTAAGGGCAAAATGGCCACAAAAAAATTTAAGAAAAATTATGATCGTTTCAAACCTGCCAAAGAACCATACTTTAAAATATTAGAATGATACGACACTAAATGAATTAATTAAAATTATTTTACGATTATTCGATACGTAAAATACGACTCGTTACATTTTAAATTAGTCAAAGGCTTAAAAGTGATACCATAGCTTATTATACCAATTGAAAATTAAGGCTAACGTCTATTGTGGACCAAATAAAAATGCTTTTAAAGACAAAAATTAGAAGGTACATTTGGAAAATCTAATATAAAAAATTGCGATGGAGTTGACATAATTAGCTTGCACCTATTTTGATGCATTATTGAAAATTAAAAAATATATTTAAAAGGGATAATTAGAGAGGTAAAATTTCCTATGATGAAGCAAAACTAGATTAAAAGAGATCAGAAACTTGACCATAGATCTAAAAAAATTAGGCGTGTTGTCTATGTTTAATGGTTGAGGAATGTAATTTTTATTATTGCCTCCTATAATTTGTCATAATATGTAAGCAACAACATCGTTTTTTTATACAATTCATAATTGTTACACTAGTTGCAATGATTGCATGGATCTTATACTTGTTGAAGAGGAAAACATGTTTTCATGGTCTTGATCCTCCAAAAGATGTACATAGACTGATTTCGCTATGCAATAACCATCGAACTCATGGTAGTATTATCAAACCGACTATTATGGAGGTTTCCGTACTGTAATCAAACCGGACGTTTGGGAGGTTTCCCTACTGTAATCAAACCGAACGTTTGGGAGGTTTCCCTACTGTAAAAGAGCCAAAATAAAACTCTTTGAAGCCAACTATATTCGGCTGCAAAATCTCATTTTCGCAACAATTTCTTCTATGCTCATTTTCCTCCGATTCTTCCTGCAAATCAACCCTTATCTTCTTGGTTTGATAATCTAATTTACGCATTTCTTCAACCCTTGTACTCTGATTCTTCCTCTACTAAACAAATCATGATTTTAGATTCCTTCCCAACTTTTCAATACTGTGAAAACCCTAATTTTTATTCAAAATCTACCTCCTCAGTACCCCTAAACTTGACTAGCATCCTTCCTTCTCAGTATTCGAAATTATAACCTTCCTACTCAGTATCCAAAACTACTACTCGTCGTCGCCACTGATCAACGTTCCGAAGCATTTTTGATCTAGATCTGAAAACACGACGTTTATATTGCATCTTTTCCAAATGAACCTGCACCTAGATATGAGTTTGACTTGCTTGCTTTTGTCAAGATGCTCAAAATTTCTTTTGTCAAGAACAAAGATCCTGCTATTTCAGGGCAAGGTGGATTGTTAACTTCGGTTGGTTTATAAAATTAACTGGTAAACTTCATGTCTTGGGGGTTGTTCAGTACTAGGATAACGCAAAACCTTAAATATGTGATTTCTTCTTCTTCGTTCTGGGAATATTATTATAACATAAAAAAGTTTTGAATATGAATGATTGATATATAAAATCAAGTTTTGATTTCCGTATTTACGTGATCCTATCTTCACTTAAATATCCAAGTAATAAATCAAAATTGGTTAACATGCATCACACACAAAATATGGTAATTTGAGCTATTTATTACCATAATCAATATTTTATGAAAATAATTCTAAAATTTTCACCCTTTATTGTTCAAAGTTAATGTTAACAACTACTATTATTTAAGTTTTTAAAATGGTTTAAGACTATAGTTTTTTCGTTGAGCCTATTCACTTATTATATATAAGTTTGATTATAAACCTTTGATTAATTAGTTATGCATATCACAGCTTGCTATAATTTTCATTTTCTATGCCTACAATTTTGTAAACTAATTTTAAAATAACCTTTGACTTCCATGTAGGAGTTTTCTCCTATATCCCAGGAAAAGCTTTACTGGTCTGATAATGGGTTGGACGATTCAACAAAAACTATGGGTATGTTTGGCATTTCACTTATTAATCTAATTTTTTTATTTGTATATATTAAATGTTAATTACTCAGTCCAATATTAGTTGTAAAATTTTGATCGTGTGATTGAAATGATAAGTTCGTAAAGATATTTGATTTCTGAAAATTGGTATTAATTTACGAAGTGGTTAATAAAAACAATTTTATAGGTCATGTGACAGATAGCATACCATGTTGTTAACATTTATGAAATCCTTGTTTTAATCAAACTAACTTAAAATATATATTTTTAGTTAACAAATTATTAAATTGTTGCTACAGTAATAAGATTATTATTATGACTACTAATGCGAACTATTACACCATGACTAATCAATATGCACTCGTTATACTACTTCCATGATGCCTTCCCCGCTTAATGTTCGCTTGAATTTAGTTATTAACTTATCACGTCTTTATGTTGAAAACATCTAGATCATTTACTATGTGTCCTCCCATCTATTCGTTTATACCAACTTTCAGAAGACTACTTGAATCGTGCTTTTGTAACATAATGTGAAGAAATAAAGAATGGCTTGGCTTGCCTTTTATTGATATATTTCTGTCATATATATAACATGATACAAAGGAACTGACAATTGGCAATTAATGTATACCAGG
The DNA here is from genome assembly GCA_030737875.1 of Allium sativum. Lineage (NCBI taxonomy): Eukaryota > Viridiplantae > Streptophyta > Magnoliopsida > Asparagales > Amaryllidaceae > Allium > Allium sativum. The sequence goes on along the minus strand of CM060915.1, from coordinate 42,550,410 downwards.
AAACTCCTTAACTCATTCTTATACACATCCTAAACTCATGTCTACAAAATATCTCAATAATATCTCAACACCCCCCTCTGGAGCATGCGAATCATAAAAGCCCATCTTGGAAAGCAAAAACTGAAATTGATGTGTCCCTAAAGGCTTAGTAAAGATGTCTGCAAGCTGAATCGTGGTAGGAACGTATGAAGGAAGAATAATTCCATCTTGGGTTGCATCACGAACAAAATGGCAGTCAACTTCAATGTGCTTGTGCGTTCATGGAAGACCGGATTTTGTGCAATATGTAAAGCCGATTAGCTGTCACAGCGAACCTCAATGGCTGTAGTATATTGGATTCCCAAGCTAAGGAGATGAGACGACCCGATTTCCCGTTCTCACGGAAACAAGGTTATCTTTGGAATATAACACAGAAACAGATAATAGCAGAACAGAATTAAATAAATACACCAGAATGAACAACAAAATATACTGGATAAAAGTAATCATCAGAGTTACACAGTATACAGGATCTTACTTAGTACAAATACAGTTCAGCTATACATAAATGTCTACAGCGGAAATAAACAAAATATGTACAATAGGAGCTGAACAGCATAAAAAGAAATAAATGATAGAATCCATCTTCAGCTCCAGCTATCCAGAAAGAACCAGCTAAACCTGAATACAAGGCTGCCCGTGTAGAAAAAGGGGCACCCGAGTTTGAGAGTGAAACAAACTACGAGTCAGTCATGGGACTGGTATGAGAAATCCACTCAACACATATATATATAATTTGGCTAATCACAGGACCACGCCACTTCCGTGGAACGGGTTTACTCCATTGGATTGCCAGTGCTTTAAAACAAATCTTTCTTTTAAACATCGCTATGCTTTTTATAAAAATGAAGCCGTTATAAGACTCAGTTCCCATCACACAATGCAACGCAAACCGGAGGATAGAGTTTTTACCTTATAACGGCCAAGATATGCTTGATACGAATAAAACAAAGGCATTTGATATTATTGCTAGTGTTTATATGTTTTGAAAACAATTTCAAATCATAACTATCAATCATAGACGGCATTAATGCCCCATACCACTATGTCGCCATATATAGGTATACAATCAAAACCGCACGATCACGTACTTGGAAATTGGATTTCCGTCATGAACCAAGGCAAAAGATAGTCCTTACCGAATTCGAGACGCTCTAGCCCGTGTCCCAGGCAAGTACTCAGTCAAGCCTTTGGATCGTCAGGGCCGGTCCACCGATGTGGATTAAAATGCCTGAACAATACGTTTCCCCGCCCTTTGGGGCGTCAACGAGCCAACGAATGACTCCATCGGACCCGGATCGTCCGATCAAACCGAGGCGCCTCGCAACAGCAACAACCACATAGGTGAAAAGTATATAAATGTCAGGGCTGGTAGGTCACTGACACCACCCTAGCTAGAAAGAAACGCATGTCCTCCCTGAGGTCCTTCCTCCCGTTTTAGGTTCATACCGGGGTGTGAGGCTCGCGAATTTACGTTATACACAAAGCTACGCCACACAGGCGGTGCTTTGATCATCACCACAAGACTTTGCTTTTCAACAGAAGTCCTGATCACTGCATCTTAGCATGCCACACAGGCAATTCACACCGTGCAACTGATGGCTATCAATCACACAGAACAAATTCCCATGTCGGACACACAGTCCATTTACAAGTCCGTTCTGGGTCTGAACGAAACCGGAGGCACTAAATACCTCGCAAACCCTTCGATCAACACGTACGTCTGGACGATCACCACTCATTATCCATATTTCGGGATGCCTCCCAATCAGGACCTCGGTTACCATCCAAACGAGGTGAAGATCTCCGGTCTTCGACCATCGTCTTCATCTTCGACTTTCAATCGTCGATCAATTATTTGAAATGAGAATTAACTCGGCTTTTTCAAATAATTCACGTATATTTAGAATTTCAAATCAATTTCTTTCAATGGTTAAATTATTCGACAACACCAATTTCGTTCTTTAATGTAATTTTCACACCAAACACATTCAACCATCAAAAGCCACATAAATCAAGCAAATTCAGTTTATTTCCATTCCATATCGCTTACGATATTTTATAACTATTTATCGCTATTTTTATTTATTTTAAAATAGCCATTTTATTCAAAACGACGCTTCGGGCCATAAGGCGGCCGTGGCGCTGTTTTTCTTCAGATTTGATTTACACATATCTGAAAATCTAACCGTTGGATCTTCACAAAATTTACATCATTAGAAAGGTCTTTTCAAAACGAACCCAACGGTTCCAGTTTCGGGAAAATCCGACGGTCGGATCTCCCGGTACAATCGTTTGAATTTTCGATTCCAAAATACGAACTGCAGCGTCGTTATTCGATTAAATATAATTATATTTATATATATAAATAAATATAATCGTTTCTGGCGCTGTTTTTCTTCAGATTTGAATTAAACATTCCAGACAATCCAACCGTTGGATTTCTACAAGGTTGGTGCCGTTGGAAAGATTATTCCAAGGCGAACCCGACGGTTGAGGTTTCGGGAAAATCCAATGGTCGGATTTCCCGTACTAGTCGTTTGAAATCACGGTTTCAAAATACGAACTGCACGGCCTCGTTTCGTTTTAATTTTATTTATATTTATATAGTTATATAAATATAGTTCATTCAATGATTTCTATATCGTTTTCACTTCAAAAAAATTTCTAACACCTTAAATTTTGGAAAAATTTCGCCATAACCTCCCCTACACCGGGAGCGTCGGGAAATCGCAAATAGCGTCCCGGTCCTTCTAATCTCAAAAAAGAAAAAGAAAAAGCCAAGCGGCTAGCCAACAGGCTCAAAATCATCACCCAAACAAATCAGTAAATGTGTACCTATTTGTCGGGCACAAAATTTTATTCCTCTTCTCTAGCCCCTTTGCTATAACCTGTTCAATGAATATTGCATGTACATATATATACAGTTCATATCATTTTTCATTTTCTATTCAACTTCATATTTGATTTCTATTTGGTTTAAAAACTCCATTCATTCTAATGTTACATAAATAGGTGCAAATCATTTCATTAGCTAATTAATGAATATTTCAACTCGTATATGTTTATTTTGAACAAGTGGTTATTTTTAACACTTCATATTTTAACGATTTATGCATACAATAAAAATGTGATTTTTATTGTAAAACAACTCATTTCAAAACACTATATTTTTTTTCTATATAGTTCAGGTAGGTGATAAAATAGAATTTTTATCATAAAACAATTTATTTCAAAATATGAATACCATTCAACACATGAATTCCTAAACAACGAATGAATATCAATTCAACACATGAATGTTTTCAATAGTTTTTATATATAGATAAAAATGTGATTTTTATTATCTAACAGTTTATTTCAAAATATGAATACCATTCAACACATGAATTTCTAAACAACGAATGAATATCAATTCAACACATGAATGTTTTCAATAGTTTTTATATATAGATAAAAATGTGATTTTTATTATCTAACAGTTTATTTCAAAATATGAATACCATTCAACACATGAATTTCTAAACAACGAATGAATATCAATCCAACACATGAATGTTTTCAATAGTTTTTATATATAGATAAAAATGTGATTTTTATTATCTAACAGTTTATTTCAAAATATGAATACCATTCAACACATGAATTTCTAAACAACGAATGAATATCAATTCAACACATGAATGTTTTCAATAGTTTTTATATATAGATAAAAATGTGATTTTTATTATCTAACAGTTTATTTCAAAATATGAATACCATTCAACACATGAATTTCTAAACAACGAATGAATATCAATCCAACACATGAATGTTTTCAATAGTTTTTATATATAGATAAAAATGTGATTTTTATTATCTAACAGTTTATTTCAAAATATGAATACCATTCAACACATGAATTTCTAAACAACGAATGAATATCAATCCAACACATAAATGTTTTCAATAGTTTAAGCATATGAAAATAATGCAAACACACAAATATTATTCAAAATTTCGGCAGCATAACGGCAGGGTAGTTACACCGGCACCGTCCCTAGTTCGGCTCCTCGCTCTACCTTAAAACCTCGCGGTTTTTGACAATGGGAAACATGCATCTAGTTCGCACGCAGGCGGCATGTATATATATTTATTTCAATTCCACAAACTAATCCTATGTGGTTTCAACCAAATATTTCACAACCACCAATGGGTATTTTTCAACCACAATCAACCAATATCAATCACAAACAATCCCAAACAATCATTCAATTTTTCACAACAATTTCAACCAATAAATATCGTCCATGGTTTGTGGACGAGGGGCGTATATATATATATATATATATATATATATATATATATATATATTTATATATAGCAATTCACTTTTACTTCACACGTATATATATATAAATTTTAAATCAGAAATCTCACCAATAGCTATCCAACTGCACGACTCTTCCTAATAGAAATCTTCGCCTTTTGTTGCTTTCGCCCGTATTCTCTACACATGTAAAAATAGAATTTTTACTATGCTATTCAATATATAAAAATCGAATTTTTACTTCGACTTTCAACATATAAAAATATGATTTTTCTTTACTTCGACTTTCATCATATAAAAATATGATTTTTATTTTTGCAAGTTCGAATCTTTTTCTACTAAAAGATTAAACCTTTTTCCTATTTTAAAGTTCAAAATAAAATCAGTTTTTCTCTTTTATAAAAATGCAGTTTTATCTTTTTTTTTCTTAAAAATGCAGTTTTAGTTTCTTCTAAAAAAAAAACAGTTTTAAAATTCTTTTAAAAATTCAGTTTAAAAATTCCTTTATAAAAATCTGTTTTTACTTTCTTTTTTTTTTAAAAAACCAGTTTTATGCTTTTAAAAATTTCAGTTTTAAACTTTAAACATAAAACAGTTTTTACTTTATTTTTAAAACAGTTTTACAGATTAAAATAAAATAAAATAAAAAAGAAAATAAAATATATATAAAAAATAAAGGAAACGCTCACCGAACTGCGAAGAAGGGGAGGGGAAAGAAGAGGTCGTCGGCGGCTTCCAGGGGCTCGCGGTGGCTTCGCGATGGGATTCGACGGGGGGGGGGGGGCTAATCGGTGTCGCGGTGCTTCGATCAAGGGAGGAGGGCGAGGCCTTCGTGGTGGTTGGGTCTTCGATCGGCGTCGAGGTCAGTGGGGCGGAGCGGTGGGAGGTTGGTGGTTCGGCGGTGGCTCGGCGATCGTCTTAGGGTTCTCTTTTTTTTTTTTTTTTTTTGTTTAACTGAAGAATGAAATCGGGGGGGGGCCAGGAAGAAGATAAAGGGGAGGGAGGAATGAAAATTATTATTTTTTTTTATTGTTATTTTATTATTTAAATTTGTAAAAGGGTTGACTTTTACACACGACCTCGAAACGAGGCCCACCGCCTGTCGTCCTTAGCGTTTTACCCCCATTCCGAACACACTGGGATATGTATCGCTAGCTGATTTGATCGTTACAATCAGTTTCCTTTTGAATTTTCATTTAAATCACTATATTGAATTTTAAACGTACATTTCAAATTACCGGGGTCACATACTAACTAGAAAAATTCCAGAAAAATATTTTCTAGCTTCGTATCGACGATACGGTCCTAACAAAACTAGTTTCGTCGAATTCTGAGACCGTTTGAAAAATGGCCAATTTCCAGTCGATTAAATTCAACAGAAACTGGTCAAACGCGTTTTCCTTTCCCACGCTCACATATTGATTCGAAAAATTATGAAATTTGAAACCTAACAATAACCTGACACTGCGGATCTAACAAAAGTGGTTTCGTCGAAATCCGAGGTCATATGCAAAATGTCCATTTTTAAGGGCCTGAATTCCATAGCGACTATTCAGAATTTTCAACTGGACATATCTTTTGATTCCCGCTATCAAATTTCGATTGGTCGGATTCGTTAGAAAGATATCTTCAATTAGATACTAATGTTTTTGGTCTCACTAAAATCCGGATTGTTTTGCACCCGGTATATTCATTTGAAGTTTGAAATCGAATTATCGAACTACCGCGCCATTTTCAATTCTATATATAATTATAATTAATTATATTCGTTTTCAAATGTCGATTCAACTCAGTTTTCATCGCCATTGTTTAAAATATTTATTTTAAATATTTAAAATCCATTATTTTAGCCAATTTAAAAATTTTAAATTGGTTCAGATTTTCTGGGTCGTTACAATCTCCCCCACTTAAAACTTTTCGTCCCCGAAAAGGAATAAAGTCGAAAGTGGTTTGATAAATCCATAATCACACAACACAACAATCAATTTGTTTTTAATATTCAGAGTATAGAATAAATAGTGCACATCCATGGGAAGAAAATAGCAACAGAATAGAGAATTAAATGGTAATGCAAAGTATGGTAAATGTACCTTGCACCCGGGTCAATCAGAGATATCTACTCGGCATCTAGGATAAGCTTTCTGAATGCTCTCCTCAGTTTCCCAAGTACAATCTCGCGGATCTCCACTCCATTGAACTTTGACTAAGTGAACCTTCTTGTTCCTCAGCTCTTTAGTTTCTTTGCCGATAATCTTTAGCGGCTCACGCCTCACAGCTAATTCTGGAGTAATTTCAATATCCTGCTGAGCTGCTTCTTCCACGATCAAGTCTGGATCATGAACGTGCTTTCGAAGTTGAGATATATGAAATACATCATGCACTCCAGGCAACCAGTCAGGCAGTTTGACTTTATATGCGAGAGTTCCAATCCGTTCCAGAATAGGAAACGGACCAATGAATTTGGGCGCTAACTTTCCTGTTTTACCGAACCGGATAACTCCTCTCATCGGCGATACTTTCAAATATACATAGTCGCCAACTTCAAAGGATATATCTCTTCTTCTTTTATCAGCATAGCTCTTTTGTCGGCTTTGAGCGGCGAGTAATCGCTTCTTAATAAAATCGACTTTGTCGGCAGCTTCCCGAATCATATCAGGCCCTAACACAAGTCTATTTCCAGGCTCGACCCAACAAGCAGGAGATCGGCACGGTCTACCATACAATGCTTCGAATGGCGACATTGTCAGACTCGCCTGGTAGCTGTTGTTATAAGAGAATTCAGCCAAATGCAGATGGTCCTCCCATGATCCACCGAAATCCATAACACAAGCCCGCAATAGATCTTCTAAAATACGATTCACCCTCTCAGTCTGACCGTCTGTCTGAGGATGATAAGCGGTGCTCAAGTTTAACTTCGTTCCCAGCTCGACTTGAAATGCCTCCCAGAATTTGCTAGTGAATATTGTATCCCTATCACTGACTATACTGAGCGGCACTCCATGCAGTCTAACTATTTCCCTGAAGTATATCTGCGCCAGACTCTGAGCGGTTCTATTTGATTTGACAGGTATAAAATGGGCGGTCTTCGTGAAACGATCTACGATCACCCAAATACTGTCATTTCCTTTTCTGGTCCTGGGCAAACCATCAATGAAATCCATAGAAATATGTTCCCACTTCCAGCCAGGAACTTCTAGTGGTTGCAATAGCCCAGCCAATTTCTGTTGGTCGCTTTTAACTAGCTGGCAAGTAGGGCATCGACTAACATATATCGAAACGTCTCTTTTCATAGCCTTCCACCAGAAAGTTCTTTTGAGATCGTTATACATTTTGGCCACACCAGGATGGATACTCAGCTTGGACTTGTGACACTCGTCTAACACTTCCCTTTTTAGCTCAGGAACGTCAGGAACACAAATCCTTCCTTTTAACCTCAAGGTCTCGTCGTTATCTATTTGAAAACACGAGGGTTCGCCTTTCTGAATCCTTTTGATCATATCTTTAATAAAGTTATCCTCCTTCTGAAGAATAGATATTCTGTCAATCAAGGATGTTGTGATAATAAAGCTGGCGATCATTACGTTCTTTCTGCTTAACGCATCAGCCACGACATTGGCTTTTCCTGGAGTGTATATAATTTCAAAGTCATATGCTGCAAGAAACTCCAGCCAACGTTGCTGCCTCAAGTTCAGGTCTTTCTGAGTGAACAGATACTTTAACGACTGGTGATCTGTAAACAGTTCAAATCTCTCGCCTAGAAGATAGTGTCTCCAGATTTTCAAAGAAAATATGATAGCCAATAACTCAAGATCATGAGTTACATAGTTTTTCTCGTGTGGCTTCAGTTGACGGCTAGCATAAGCAATTACTTGACCTCTTTGCATTAACACTGCGCCAAGGCCTTCTCTAGAAGCATCAGTCCAGACTTTTAAATCTTGGTTGCCATCGATGATGGTTAACACTGGAGCTGTCGTTAATCTTAACTTTAGCTCTTCGAAAGCCTCCTCACTCTCTTCAGTCCATTTGAACTTAGAATGCTTCTTTGTAAGCTTCGTTAAGTGGCCAGATATTTTCGAAAAGTCTTTAACGAACTTCCGATAATAGCTAGCCAATCCAAGAAAACTGCGGACTTCAGTGGGAGTACTGGGCTGTTTCCAGTTCTGAATAGCTGTGATTTTGCTTGGATCCACAGCGATTCCATCTTTCGATACGACATGGCCCAGAAACTTCACTTCATCTTGCCAGAATATACATTTGGAAAACTTGGCTTTCAATACATTCCTTCTGAGGATTTCTAGAACCTGTTCCAGATGCTTTTCATGTTCGGCCTTTGATTTAGAGAAGATTAAAATATCATCAATAAAAACCAGAACAAATTTATTCAAAACCCCTCTGAACACTCTGTTCATCAGATCGACGAAATAAGCAGGAGCGTTACATAAGCCGAACGGCATTACTAACCACTCGTAGAATAAGTCGGGGCCTCTGAACGCTGTCATTGGAACACACTCTTCGGCAATTCGAAGTTGATGGAAGCCTGTAGCTAGGTCCATTCTTGAGAATACTTGTGCTCCATTTAATCGATCCAACAAATCATCAATCCGTGGCAATGGATATTTGTTCTTTATTGTTTGCTTGTTCAGATCACGATAATCCACACATAGACGTAGAGTACCGTCAGATTTTGGGACAAACACCACTGCTGCACCCCAATCAGAGAAACTAGGCCTGATCAGACCTTTCCATACTAGCTGTCTTGTTTGATTGTCTAATTCCTCCTTCTCTTTCAAGGACATTCTTCGAATAGCGTGAACTACCGGCCTTGCATTGGGAATCAAAGCAATCTTGAAATCTATTTCTCTCTGCGGAGGTAAGCGAACAACTTCTTCGAACACATCCGCATAGTTCTTGACGACAGGAATGTCTTTGATGAGGTCGGGAATATTCTCTGCGACTTCAGGAACATTTTCTATTTGGGCTGGAGAAACATTCAAAGCTGCCCAGAAGTCTTTTCTATTAGCATTCTGACCTTCACAGGGAATGGTTATATAATCGCCTGATTTAATCCTCGCCTTTACGACTCTGTCGGCGCATTTAACTTCAGCTTCATATTTGGTCAACCAGTCTAACCCCAAGATAAGATCAAACTCTTTAAAATTCATGACGACGGCGATGGTAGGAAATCGATAACGGGAGAAAGAAACCGGCACTCCACAAACCCAACTGAGATCAATGGAACCCCCAACCGGATTCTGGACAGTCATTGGTTCCTTGAGCTTTTTCAAATTCAAATCCAGTTTCTTAGCTGCATCTTTGGCAATGAAACTCCGTGACGCGCCAGTGTCAAACAGTACTTTAACTGGGATGTCTTTGACAGTTAGCGTGCCTTCTAAAACATCTGGCCTTTCTTGACTAGCTGAGGGCTCGGAAGTTTCTGCTTCTTCATTTATACATACGGTTTCAGATTTCTTTGAGAGTTGGCACTCCCGTGCAATATGACCTGCCTGGCGGCACTTATGGCATCTCCTTTCCCCATGTGGGTTCCTTTGCTTCTTAGTGGGCTTGGATCCACCTTTTATCCGCTTCTTTAAGGGCCCGCAATTTATCGACAAATGCCCCTTCAGATGGCAGTTAGAGCAAGTAGCAGTTGTTACGGGTTCCTTCTTAGATTTGGCCCTCTTCCTCTTGGCACTGGGCTTCTTACTGACCTCAGACGTTGTACTGGTTTCAGGAATATCAGTTTCTGACTCTGTTTTGTCACTAGAACAGACTTCTTCTTCGTCGCGCAACATTCCTTTCTTATAGAGATCTTCATACTGATAAGCCATGTAAATCATTTCAGAAAAAGGAAGCTTCACATGCCCCAATACTTTATTCTGGTATTTCCTTTGAAGTCCGTGAATAAATCTCATATTCTTCCTCTTCGGATTTTGAATTAGATGAGGAGCAAAGTGAGCAAGTTCATTGAATTTCTTATGATATTCGGGAATGGTCATATCACCTTGTATTAGATAAGAAAATTCATCACATAATCTCTCGGTTACTTCGGGAGGAGTAAATCTTTCTAAGAAAATCAATTTGAATCTGTCCCAGGTGATATCACCTTCTGGATTATTTCTGATGATTGATTCCCACCAGATTAAAGCTTCTTCTTTAAGCGCCCAAGATGCTACTAACCGTTTCTGGTCATCTCTCAGCTGGATATGCTCAAAGATTTTTTCGACAGAACTCAACCAAGCTTGAGTTTGAATAATAGATTCATTGCCCGAGAATTTTTCTCCACCCAGATTTCGATATCTCTTGAATAGAGCCTCTAGATCGGGTTCTGTATTCCTTCTGTTTCTGGCACTCATTTTTCTAGTACTTCTGCAATTAGCAGATCAAGTGTCAGGTCACAGAAAAGGTATTTTAAACTTCAATGTAAATGTGTCTATCAAGGTGTAATTTCATTCTGCTTTACTCATACTAGGATATTACTGATCCTATCTGTATAGAGTTGCCCGTCCTAGAACACTACTGGTTCTATTTCTGACGAGTTCGTTCAAATGTTATATTCCAGAACTAAGCTTAACCAAAGCTCTGATACCACGTTGAGACGACCCGATTTCCCGTTCTCACGGAAACAAGGTTATCTTTGGAATATAACACAGAAACAGATAATAGCAGAACAGAATTAAATAAATACACCAGAATGAACAACAAAATATACTGGATAAAAGTAATCATCAGAGTTACACAGTATACAGGATCTTACTTAGTACAAATACAGTTCAGCTATACATAAATGTCTACAGCGGAAATAAACAAAATATGTACAATAGGAGCTGAACAGCATAAAAAGAAATAAATGATAGAATCCATCTTCAGCTCCAGCTATCCAGAAAGAACCAGCTAAACCTGAATACAAGGCTGCCCGTGTAGAAAAAGGGGCACCCGAGTTTGAGAGTGAAACAAACTACGAGTCAGTCATGGGACTGGTATGAGAAATCCACTCAACACATATATATATAATTTGGCTAATCACAGGACCACGCCACTTCCGTGGAACGGGTTTACTCCATTGGATTGCCAGTGCTTTAAAACAAATCTTTCTTTTAAACATCGCTATGCTTTTTATAAAAATGAAGCCGTTATAAGACTCAGTTCCCATCACACAATGCAACGCAAACCGGAGGATAGAGTTTTTACCTTATAACGGCCAAGATATGCTTGATACGAATAAAACAAAGGCATTTGATATTATTGCTAGTGTTTATATGTTTTGAAAACAATTTCAAATCATAACTATCAATCATAGACGGCATTAATGCCCCATACCACTATGTCGCCATATATAGGTATACAATCAAAACCGCACGATCACGTACTTGGAAATTGGATTTCCGTCATGAACCAAGGCAAAAGATAGTCCTTACCGAATTCGAGACGCTCTAGCCCGTGTCCCAGGCAAGTACTCAGTCAAGCCTTTGGATCGTCAGGGCCGGTCCACCGATGTGGATTAAAATGCCTGAACAATACGTTTCCCCGCCCTTTGGGGCGTCAACGAGCCAACGAATGACTCCATCGGACCCGGATCGTCCGATCAAACCGAGGCGCCTCGCAACAGCAACAACCACATAGGTGAAAAGTATATAAATGTCAGGGCTGGTAGGTCACTGACACCACCCTAGCTAGAAAGAAACGCATGTCCTCCCTGAGGTCCTTCCTCCCGTTTTAGGTTCATACCGGGGTGTGAGGCTCGCGAATTTACGTTATACACAAAGCTACGCCACACAGGCGGTGCTTTGATCATCACCACAAGACTTTGCTTTTCAACAGAAGTCCTGATCACTGCATCTTAGCATGCCACACAGGCAATTCACACCGTGCAACTGATGGCTATCAACCACACAGAACAAATTCCCATGTCGGACACACAGTCCATTTACAAGTCCGTTCTGGGTCTGAACGAAACCGGAGGCACTAAATACCTCGCAAACCCTTCGATCAACACGTACGTCTGGACGATCACCACTCATTATCCATATTTCGGGATGCCTCCCAATCAGGACCTCGGTTACCATCCAAACGAGGTGAAGATCTCCGGTCTTCGACCATCGTCTTCATCTTCGACTTTCAATCGTCGATCAATTATTTGAAATGAGAATTAACTCGGCTTTTTCAAATAATTCACGTATATTTAGAATTTCAAATCAATTTCTTTCAATGGTTAAATTATTCGACAACACCAATTTCGTTCTTTAATGTAATTTTCACACCAAACACATTCAACCATCAAAAGCCACATAAATCAAGCAAATTCAGTTTATTTCCATTCCATATCGCTTACGATATTTTATAACTATTTATCGCTATTTTTATTTATTTTAAAATAGCCATTTTATTCAAAACGACGCTTCGGGCCATAAGGCGGCCGTGGCGCTGTTTTTCTTCAGATTTGATTTACACATATCTGAAAATCTAACCGTTGGATCTTCACAAAATTTACATCATTAGAAAGGTCTTTTCAAAACGAACCCAACGGTTCCAGTTTCGGGAAAATCCGACGGTCGGATCTCCCGGTACAATCGTTTGAATTTTCGATTCCAAAATACGAACTGCAGCGTCGTTATTCGATTAAATATAATTATATTTATATATATAAATAAATATAATCGTTTCTGGCGCTGTTTTTCTTCAGATTTGAATTAAACATTCCAGACAATCCAACCGTTGGATTTCTACAAGGTTGGTGCCGTTGGAAAGATTATTCCAAGGCGAACCCGACGGTTGAGGTTTCGGGAAAATCCAATGGTCGGATTTCCCGTACTAGTCGTTTGAAATCACGGTTTCAAAATACGAACTGCACGGCCTCGTTTCGTTTTAATTTTATTTATATTTATATAGTTATATAAATATAGTTCATTCAATGATTTCTATATCGTTTTCACTTCAAAAAAATTTCTAACACCTTAAATTTTGGAAAAATTTCGCCATAACCTCCCCTACACCGGGAGCGTCGGGAAATCGCAAATAGCGTCCCGGTCCTTCTAATCTCAAAAAAGAAAAAGAAAAAGCCAAGCGGCTAGCCAACAGGCTCAAAATCATCACCCAAACAAATCAGTAAATGTGTACCTATTTGTCGGGCACAAAATTTTATTCCTCTTCTCTAGCCCCTTTGCTATAACCTGTTCAATGAATATTGCATGTACATATATATACAGTTCATATCATTTTTCATTTTCTATTCAACTTCATATTTGATTTCTATTTGGTTTAAAAACTCCATTCATTCTAATGTTACATAAATAGGTGCAAATCATTTCATTAGCTAATTAATGAATATTTCAACTCGTACATGTTTATTTTGAACAAGTGGCTATTTTTAACACTTCATATTTTAACGATTTATGCATACAATAAAAATGTGATTTTTATTGTAAAACAACTCATTTCAAAACACTATATTTTTTTTCTATATAGTTCAGGTAGGTGATAAAATAGAATTTTTATCATAAAACAATTTATTTCAAAATATGAATACCATTCAACACATGAATTCCTAAACAACGAATGAATATCAATTCAACACATGAATGTTTTCAATAGTTTTTATATATAGATAAAAATGTGATTTTTATTATCTAACAGTTTATTTCAAAATATGAATACCATTCAACACATGAATTTCTAAACAACGAATGAATATCAATTCAACACATGAATGTTTTCAATAGTTTTTATATATAGATAAAAATGTGATTTTTATTATCTAACAGTTTATTTCAAAATATGAATACCATTCAACACATGAATTTCTAAACAACGAATGAATATCAATCCAACACATGAATGTTTTCAATAGTTTTTATATATAGATAAAAATGTGATTTTTATTATCTAACAGTTTATTTCAAAATATGAATACCATTCAACACATGAATTTCTAAACAACGAATGAATATCAATTCAACACATGAATGTTTTCAATAGTTTTTATATATAGATAAAAATGTGATTTTTATTATCTAACAGTTTATTTCAAAATATGAATACCATTCAACACATGAATTTCTAAACAACGAATGAATATCAATCCAACACATGAATGTTTTCAATAGTTTTTATATATAGATAAAAATGTGATTTTTATTATCTAACAGTTTATTTCAAAATATGAATACCATTCAACACATGAATTTCTAAACAACGAATGAATATCAATCCAACACATGAATGTTTTCAATAGTTTTTATATATAGATAAAAATGTGATTTTTATTATCTAACAGTTTATTTCAAAATATGAATACCATTCAACACATGAATTTCTAAACAACGAATGAATATCAATCCAACACATGAATGTTTTCAATAGTTTAAGCATATGAAAATAATGCAAACACACAAATATTATTCAAAATTTCGGCAGCATAACGGCAGGGTAGTTACACCGGCACCGTCCCTAGTACGGCTCCTCGCTCTACCTTAAAACCTCGCGGTTTTTGACAATGGGAAACATGCATCTAGTTCGCACGCAGGCGGCATGTATATATATTTATTTCAATTCCACAAACTAATCCTATGTGGTTTCAACCAAATATTTCACAACCACCAATGGGTATTTTTCAACCACAATCAACCAATATCAATCACAAACAATCCCAAACAATCATTCAATTTTTCACAACAATTTCAACCAATAAATATCGTCCATGGTTTGTGGACGAGGGGCGTATATATATATATATATATATATATATATATATATATATATATATAGCAATTCACTTTTACTTCACACGTATATATATATATAAATTTTAAATCAGAAATCTCACCAATAGCTATCCAACTGCACGACTCTTCCTAATAGAAATCTTCGCCTTTTGTTGCTTTCGCCCGTATTCTCTACACATGTAAAAATAGAATTTTTACTATGCTATTCAATATATAAAAATCGAATTTTTACTTCGACTTTCAACATATAAAAATATGATTTTTCTTTACTTCGACTTTCATCATATAAAAATATGATTTTTATTTTTGCAAGTTCGAATCTTTTTCTACTAAAAGATTAAACCTTTTTCCTATTTTAAAGTTCAAAATAAAATCAGTTTTTCTCTTTTATAAAAATGCAGTTTTATCTTTTTTTTTCTTAAAAATGCAGTTTTAGTTTCTTCTAAAAAAAAAAAACAGTTTTAAAATTCTTTTAAAAATTCAGTTAAAAAATTCCTTTATAAAAATCTGTTTTTACTTTTTTTTTTTTAAAAAAACCAGTTTTATGCTTTTAAAAATTTCAGTTTTAAACTTTAAACATAAAACAGTTTTTACTTTATTTTTAAAACAGTTTTACAGATTAAAATAAAATAAAATAAAAAAGAAAATAAAATATATATAAAAAATAAAGGAAACGCTCACCCAACTGCGAAGAAGGGGAGGGGAAAGAAGAGGTCGTCGGCGGCTTCCAGGGGCTCGCGGTGGCTTCGCGATGGGATTCGACGGGGGGGGGGGGGGGGGGGGGGGGGGGCTAATCGGTGTCGCGGTGCTTCGATCAAGGGAGGAGGGCGAGGCCTTCGTGGTGGTTGGGTCTTCGATCGGCGTCGAGGTCAGTGGGGCGGAGCGGTGGGAGGTTGGTGGTTCGGCGGTGGCTCGGCGATCGTCTTAGGGTTCTCTTTTTTTTTTTTTTTTTTTTTAACTGAAGAATGAAATCGGGGGGGGGGCCAGGAAGAAGATAAAGGGGAGGGAGGAATGAAATTTTTTTTTTTATTATTATTTTATTATTTAAATTTGTAAAAGGGTTGACTTTTACACACGACCTCGAAACGAGGCCCACCGCCTGTCGTCCTTAGCGTTTTACCCCCATTCCGAACACACTGGGATATGTATCGCTAGCTGATTTGATCGTTACAATCAGTTTCCTTTTGAATTTTCATTTAAATCACTATATTGAATTTTAAACGTACATTTCAAATTACCGGGGTCACATACTAACTAGAAAAATTCCAGAAAAATATTTTCTAGCTTCGTATCGACGATACGGTCCTAACAAAACTAGTTTCGTCGAATTCTGAGACCGTTTGAAAAATGGCCAATTTCCAGTCGATTAAATTCAACAAAAACTGGTCAAACGCGTTTTCCTTTGCCACGCTCACATATTGATTCGAAAAATTATGAAATTTGAAACCTAACAATAACCTGACACTGCGGATCTAACAAAAGTGGTTTCGTCGAAATCCGAGGTCATATGCAAAATGTCCATTTTTAAGGGCCTGAATTCCATAGCGACTATTCAGAATTTTCAACTGGACATATCTTTTGATTCCCGCTATCAAATTTCGATTGGTCGGATTCGTTAGAAAGATATCTTCAATTAGATACTAATGTTTTTGGTCTCACTAAAATCCGGATTGTTTTGCACCCGGTATATTCATTTGAAGTTTGAAATCGAATTATCGAACTACCGCGCCATTTTCAATTCTATATATAATTATAATTAATTATATTCGTTTTCAAATGTCGATTCAACTCAGTTTTCATCGCCATTGTTTAAAATATTTATTTTAAATATTTAAAATCCATTATTTTAGCCAATTTAAAAATTTTAAATTGGTTCAGATTTTCTGGGTCGTTACAGGAGAAGACCTTTCAACCATTTCAATTCAGAATAAAGAGCAGCCATAGATCAGTATTCGGCCTCTGCTGAAGAACGTGCCACAGTAGGTTGTTTCTTAGTTCTCCAAGAAATCGGGGAATGACCAAGAAACACAACCCGACCAGTGAGAGAGCAACGAGTAAGAGGGCAAGTTGCCCAATCGGAATCACACCATCCTGTCAAAAATAGAGAGCTATTGGTTCGAAGTAAAATACCTTGTCTAGGAGAACCCTTCAAGTAGAGAACAACACGCAAAGCAGTTTCAGCCATAGATCGGTATTCGGCCTCTGCTGAAGAACGTGCCACAGTAGGTTGTTTCTTAGTTTTCCAAGAAATCGGGGAATGACCAAGAAACACAACCCACCCAGTGAGAGAGCAACGAGTAAGAGGGAAAGCTGCCCAATCGGAATCACACTATCCTGTCAAAGATAGAGAGCTATTGGTTCGAAGTAAAATACCTTGCTCAGGAGAACCCTTCAAGTAGTGAAAAACAGGCAAAGCAGCTTCCCAATGTTCGTGTCTCGGTTCTCGTAGAAACTTGGATAAAATATGGATAAAGTATGCCAAATCAGGTCGCGTGACTGTTAAGTAAATCAAACGTACGACCAGATGACGATAAGATTTCTGATTAGACAAAGGCTCCCCTGAAGCATGTGCAAGCCGATGGTTTTGCTCAATGGGAAAACATGTTGGCTTAACACCTAGAAGACCGGTCTCAGAAATAATATCAAATGAATACGTCCGTTGATAAAGAAATATGCCATCAGAATTTCGTGCCACCTCAATCCCGAGGAAATACTTAAGAACCCCAATATCCTTCATACGAAAACACGTGCTCAAATACTTCTTAAAGACTCTCAAAGCAGCTGAATTATTTCCAGAAATAATTAAATCATCAACATACACCAAGACATTAATTTGAGTAGCACCCTTTTTGTAAGTAAAAAAGAGAATAATCAGAATATGATTGGAGAAAGTCATATTCTTTAAAGGCAGTAACAAGTTTGGCAAACCAACATCTCGGTGCTTTTTCAAGCCATATAATGACTTTCGAAGACGACAAACCATATAAGGTTGAGAAGACCCAAAACCAAGAGGAAGCTTCATATAAACTTCTTCATTGGGATCCCATGCAAAAAAGCATTATGCAAGTCCATTTGATGCAGCTCCCAATTTTTAGATGCTGCAATGGCTAAGAAACAACGAACTGTAACCATCTTTGCAACGGGTGCAAAAGTCTCATTATAATCAATCTCGGCGGTTTGGTGATTGCCACAAACAACTAAACGAGCTTTAAGCCGCTCAATGCTGCCGTCGGAGTTATATTTGATTTTGTAAACCCATTGACTACCAAAAGCACGTTTACCAGACAATAATTTTTACATAGTCCAAGTACCATTATCCCCTAAAGCAAGAATTTCTATTTGCATAGCACGAAGCCATCCTACATCTCTCATAGTTTCTTTAAATGATTTCGGTTCACGACCTGTTGTAACAGCGGCTAGAAATTGCCGATGACTAACAGAAAATTTTGCTCAATTAATATAATGTGTTATAGGAAAGGGCGTACCTGAGGAATCAGATGTCACGGGTGAATTTGGAGAAAGAGTAGATGGACATTTTGTGAGAATAGTGTTAGTAACATAGCCACGAAGTCGAAGGGACGGAATTTTTTCACGGAATCCACGTCCCATGCGAGGTTCATTAGTAGCATCTGCATCAACCTTTACGTTCCCCTCTATAGAAGAATGATGGTATAAAGATGGTGATGTAACAAGAACCTGTTCAACATTCGGATCAAATTGCAATTCATCGGCTGCTGAAGAAATAGTGAGAACAGGCTCTAAGGTGGTACTTATAGGATTTTGGGTGGTGATATGTAGTGGGGAGGATGTATTTGCAGTCTCAAGCTCATTTGCAAGTTCTAAAGTGGCAGTTGTGGAGCTTTGGGTTGAGATATGTAGTGGGGTAGATTCATTTGTAGGTTCAAGTTCATTTGCAGGCTCTCCAAGAATATCAAAATCATCATCACTCAAATTCGTACTTCCATTATTATATTTAGAACAAATAGTAGTAGGAGCATGTTCGACGAATGGAAATTGATTTTCAAAAAACTTAACATCTCTAGAAACAAAAAAACTTTTATTTTCTAGATCAAAAAGTCTCCACCCTTTCTTACCAAAAGGATATCCAACAAAAACGGATTTTTGACTTCGACTTGCAAATTTATCACTCTTAGCTCGTTGATTATGGGCATAACATAGAGAACCAAATACTCGCAGTTCATCAAAAGCCAGCAAAGTATTGAATAAAATTTCATAAGGTGTTTTATTGTGAAGAACACTCGAAGGTGCTAGATTGATCAAATGAGAAGCTGTTAAGACACATTCACCCCAAAAATAAAGAGGAAGATGACTTTGAAAACGCAAGGCCCGTGCCACTATTAAAATATAACCATGCTTATGTTCGACTCTACCATTCTGCTGTGGAGTCTCCACACAAGAGTTTTGAAATAAAATCCCGCTTGAAAGAAAGTAGTCTTTCAAACAATTAAATTCTGTTCTATTATCACTCTGAACAATCTTAATTTTTTGTCCAAATTGTCGATCGAGCATAGCCAAAAATGACATAAACATTTTAAATACCTGTAATTTATCAATCAACAAATAAACCCATACAGCTCGAGAAAAATCATCCACAATAGTTAAAAAATAATGAGCTCCACAAGAAGAAACTGTATTGTAGGGATCCCATAAATCACAATGAACCAATTCAAAAATTTGGGAGGCCTTATGATCACTAAGAGAAAAAGAATCACGAGATTGTTTGGCACGAGGGCACACATCACACACCTTATTCAATCTATCACTAGAATTACGTAAGAAAGGTAATGACTTTACTACTTTCTCTGAAGGATGTCCAAGACGTTGATGCCAAAGTTCCAACATAGATGAAGAAGCATCCACTGATATAGCTTGCACTGTAGATGTAGATTGCACTGTAGATGGTTGTTGGAAGTAGTAAAGTCCATCCCTCCGGCATCCATTCCAATCAGCTTCCTCGTATGATGGTCCTGTATAACACACATAATAGAAACAAATTGTACAAAACAGTGCATGTCATCAATGAGTTGTGTAACCGAAATTAAGATGCAATGCAATTTAGGAACATAAAGAACATTTTTAAGATACAATCCATCAAAGAGCCTCACACTTCCCTTTTTGGTAGCAACTATGTTTTGACCATTAGGAAGTCCAACAGGACATGCAACAATATCATGAACATCAATCAAATATGACTCGTCCCCCGTTACATGAATAGAAGCACCGGTATCAATAATCCAAGAAAATTTAGAAAACTCACCATGTAATCGATTGGCAGAGGATTGAGTATTACCAAATATAGTGGCTATAGTCTTCCACTGTTCCACAGTCAAATTAGGAAGAGAAGTAGGAGTGCTTGACGTGCTAGATGTAGCACTGGAAGAATTTCTACCGTTATCCATTGCTGGATCTGTATCTTAGCCGTGTTGCTCTGATACCATGAAGAAATAAAGAATGGCTTGGCTTGCCTTTTATTGATATATTTCTGTCATATATATAACATGATACAAAGGATCTGGCAATTGGCAATTATTGTAAACCAGGAAACTCATTAACTCATTCTTATACACATCCTAAACTCATGTCTACAAAATATCTCAACATAATGTTATCACTTTTGCTGTATTTGTCATTTTTTAGCCCTTCTTTCATCATGTTGTAATAATTTCAACATTTGAGGGCAGAGAGGTGCGCTAATTGTTTTTTTTTTTTTTGATAAGGTAAAATGAACTAATGATTTCCACTATAGTATCTTTCTAGGGCTTTAGTGCTTCAGGGGGTAATTTCTCTAATCATATTAATAATCCACGTTTTAGTACTAGGATCGAATGTAATATAATGTGAAGCTACAGTTAGATACTTATTAACAACTTTGAAAGAACTTTCCAGGAGCCATACAACTACTTTCAATGGAGAACTTCAAAGTTAGCGCATATAGACGAACATCGTGAAGAGATGCTTTCTGTTGGAGGGATGTATAGCCTGTGAGATGCTGAAAAAAAATAGTGCATGGAATTGACATGTTGTTATGGAGCACCACCATATATGCATTTTTCAATGTTCCAAATTTAGTTTTGTTTCAAATTTTTTAAGTTCAATTTGTTACTAGGATATTTTATACTTTAGAAAAATGAAATTGTTAGAATTTTTTGGGGAGGAAGAGGAATAGATTAATGAGAAAAAGGAATATTTGAAAAGAGGAAAACTTTTGATTGCTTTATTACTCTTTTCTTTTCTTAATTCTTCCTTCATACATGCATGCAAATGAGACAAACTCTTATTTATAACATACAATACATCTTTCTAGATTTGCAGCATTAAAACCTCTCATTAATGAATAATTATCTTTTCCTAATTAATGAATAATTATCCTTTCAACATTAAAACCTTTCTAAAAATCTTCAATCTTTAATGGCTTGCCAAAAAACCATTTCAAATTATATTCCAACACTCCCTCCTAATTTGAAATTTCCTTTCTTACTCCAAGCATAGCTCTCATTCTTCGAAAATCTTCAATCTTCAATGGCTTGGTAAAAATATCCGCAACTTGATCTTGAGTTTTCACATATTTCAGCTCCACTTCATTGTTGGCAATGCATTCCCGAATAAAATGATATCTCGTGTCGATATGTTTGTTTCGATCATGAAATATCGGGTTCTTTGCAAGTGCTTGTGCTGATTTATTATCAATGCATATTTCAGTAGCTCCATTTTGTGGCAAATGAAGTTCTTTCAACAGCTTTCTTAACCATAAAGCATGACATGTACTTGAACTTGCAGCAACATATTCAGATTCACATGTTGACAACGTGACAATAGATTGCTTCTATGATAACCAAGAAATAGCACAATCACCCAAGAAGAATACATACCCCGTAGTACTCTTTCTATCATCTATGTCACCAGCAAAATCACTATCGCAAAATCCATGTAACAGAAGATCATTGGATGAGGAATAAAATATTCCAAAATCAAGCGTTCCTTTAATGTAACGAAGAATTCGCTTAGCAGCGGTCATATGGACAGAAGTAGGAGTCTCCATGAAACGACTTATCACTCCAACGGCATAAAGTATGTCGGGCCTTGTATTTGTCAAATATCTCAAACTTCCCACAAGACTTTTGTAAAGAGTAGGATCTACCTTTTCTCCATCTTCAACCTTGGACAACTTCATTCCAGCATCCATGGGTGTGTTCACAGGATTGCAATCAATCATCTTAAACCTTTTCAACACTTCCTTTGCATAACCTGTTTGAGCAAGAAATATACCTTCCTCCATTTGTTTCACTTCCAATCCCAAATAATATGTCATTTGCCCCAAATCTGTCATCTCAAATTCTGTCGACATACAACTTTTAAATTCATCAAACAAATCGGGTTTATTGCCCGTGGAAATGAGATCATCAACATAAATACAAACAAATATAACATCTCCATTGTTGTGAAACTTAGAATATAAAGCATGCTCATTTAAGCAACGAACAAACCCGTGATCTTGAAAGTATTGGTTGATGCGGCTATTCCATGCTCGTGGGGCTTGTTTCAATCCATACAATGATTTCTTGAGTTTCAGTACCTTCTTTTCATTCCCTTCAGCTACGTAGCCCAACGGTTGATCAACATACACCTCTTCTTTAAGATATCCATTCAAAAAAGCCATAGATTTGGTCATTATTCATGGGAATGTCAAACTGCTAATACTGAAGAAAGAGCCAATCTTGTTAATGATAACCAAGAAGTTGAAGAATCCACCTTGTTGCTAACTGAGAAAAAGGAAGAAAATGAAGTTGAAAGCTCGTGGTATTTGGATAATGGTGCTAGCAATCATATGTGCGGATACAAAGAAAAATTTGTGGAGATCAACGACAAGGTGAAAGGTAATGTTTCCTTTGGAGATTCTTCGAAAATTCACATTGAAGGCAAAGGTACAATTCTCATCTCTACAAAGAATGGTGACCATAAATTGATCTCTGATGTTTATTATGTTCCTAAACTAAGAAGCAATATTCTTAGTCTCGGACAATTTATTGAGAATGGTTATGAAGTTTTGATGAAAGATAACTATCTTTGGCTTAAAGATAGAAACAATAACTTGGTTGCAAAGGTGGGCATGTCACGGAACCGGATGTTCAAATTGAATGTCTAAACTGTTGAAGCAAGATGTTTGAAGGTTAATGTGCAGGATGTGGCATGGTGTTGGCACATGAGATTTGGACACTTGAACTTTGGATCTTTGAAAGCAATGGGAGAAAAGACGATGGTAAAGGGAATGCCAACAATTGAAAATCCAAATCATTTGTGTGAAGCATGTCTTCTTGGCAAACATGCAAGGAAAAAGTTTTCCAAAGAAAGCAACATCTATAGCCTCCAAACCACTTGAATTGGTGCATACGTATATTTGCGGGCCTATCAATCCACCGTCTTTTGGTAAAAGTAAATATTTTATACTTTTTATTGATGATTATAGCAGAAAAGCGTGGGTTTATTTTCTCAAACAGAAATCAGAAGCTTTCACCACATTCAAAAATTTCAAGACGCATGTTGAGAAAGAAAGTGGCTACAATATCAAGGCATTGAGGTCTGATCGAGAAGGTGAGTTCACTTCAAAGCAATTCAATGATTTCTGTGCAGCGCATGAAGTTCGTCGTCCTCTCACTGTTCCTAGATCACCTCAGCAAAACGGCGTGGCGGAGAGGAAAAATAGATCAATTCTTAATATGGTAAGGTGTATGCTTAAAACAAAAAATATGCCAAAGGAGTTTTGGGCTGAAGTCGTTTCTTGTGCGGTGTATTTGTCAAATCGCTCTCCAACTGTGAATGTCAAGGACCAAACCCCTCAAGAAGCATGGAATGGAAAAAAGCCAAGTGTTCATCATTTGCGAGTATTTGGTAGCATCGCTTATGCTCAAGTTCTGCAGCAAGAGCGTTCAAAGCTAGACGATGGAAGTGCCAAGTATGTTTTTGTTGGATATGATTATCATTCCAAAGGATACACGTTGTACAATCCTAACAATAACAGAAATCACAGACTAAGATTATTGTCAGACAACAAGCAGACTCATCATGTAAGATATGGTTCACTTGCAAAGGAAACCTTATTTGCACAAGGTAAAGTTTCACCCACTTCATACATGGCTTTATTTGCATTTCTATAATTTAATTTTGATATATCCAGGTGTAATTTTTTGTAACAAGAATGCGACGCACATATTACAAGCTTTTCTGTAATTACTTTTATAATTTGATTTTGACACATCCGAGTGTAATTTTTTTTCGTAATAAGAATGGCCTCACTCCCACCAAGAAGTAAGAGAATCATAGTTTTGATGATTGGTGTTCAGTGGATGCAATGCTTTAAATTGAAGGGAAAATCATTTTTACAACTACTTTATAAATTCCACACATAGATGAGCAATTCTCATGGTTACACACTAGTGTTATATAATATTTAGCTATATTGTTTGTTTCCCATATGCTTGGTAGTGTACATTTTTTCACTTTTCAATACCAGTTAATTTTTAAGAGAATATGTACTCATAATGCATACTTTTGTCAATCTAATAAGGAATAGTGTTGTTAGGATACAGTGACGACCAGGGATATATGATATTCATAGTTTCTATAAAGATTTTTCACAAGATGTATTATAAATATCAATGTCATCAACTGCATTTAGCCTAAGCATGCGCCCATTTCTTTTAGCTTGGTTGACATTGAGGTATATGCTTAGAATCCACGTGCAAATGCCTATACTCAAGTTTAGGCCATATGACTTCATCTCGATCTAAAATATCAGTTGATGTCAAGGATCAAAGCAACTAGATCTTCATGACATCTCTGGTCAATGGTTCAGAAATGAAAATTTTAAGAGTAGGGTTGAAGGAGGTGATGTGCAGAACGCACATAGTAGCATGGAATAGACCGTAGAGTTGCTTGGATGGTGGAGGTGCTAAAACAAATGAATGCATGATATTTGGCTACAGGTTGGAGTTGAAAAAACTAGATATAGCAGTGAAAGTAGGGCTATAAATGCATTCAGCTTGAATAGTGACGTGCAATATGAAATCTTGTTGCTTAAAAATGATGTTTTGAAGCGAGGAGTTCTGCATGAGTTGCAATATGCATAAAGCTGAAGAACAGACTGGCAGAACAATGCGGCTGAAGCAGTGATGAGGTACAAACATTGATGCAGAAGAGGCAGATGTTCAGGTGGGCTGGCATAGGAACTAAGCTGGTGCAACCTGGCAAGACCATGAAAGTGAGTAAACCAACAAGCCAACACCTGGGAAATGCTGACAAATGCTGGAAATACTGATAGTTATCTGCTGGTAAGAACCCTATGTTATGAGTGGAAACAATTAATTGCATAATCCCAAGTTCTGTGTTGTTATCTGTGAAGAACCTTTTGTTATGTAGTTGTATTAGTGCATATAGATGAAAGGAGAATATGTGTAAATGCTAATTTATACTTGTTCATGATGCTAAGGGACTCTATAGATAGCTGATTGCATCTTCCAGTGAGACAAACTTAAAGATCTGAAAGAAGTACTCTAAAAACCGTGTTTGATATTTTATTGATGACCAAGAAACTTGTAAAGGAGCATTATTTATGATAGAAGTTGTTCTTTTATTAATGCCCTCTTTTGTATAGTATAGCAAAAGTGTCTCTCTTGGTGTTAACCGTATGTATGAGCTGCAAGCTGTTTCTTGGTCATAATGATGTATTGTGTATCAGGGTAACATATATGGTATCAAATTTTTTCGATGTTGTATTCTATTTATAGTGAAAGGCAGTGTATTCTGATGTTGCATCAATGCTAATGGAAGTACTTTCTTCATTTCATATGGTCATTCATTCTTTGTATATTGCATATGATGTGTAGGCCTAAATTATCAAATTGTGTACTATGAATGCTCCAAGTTTTATTCTTGTTTTGGACCACTATGTATCATTTTTGGAACTGTTGTGCTCATGTGTTATCAATAACAACTCATTTGCATGTTTTTTTTTAAAAGGTAGATAGTATATCATTTTGGATAAAAATTATGAGAATAATATTTGTTTCAATAATTTCTTTTTTCATGATTAGTTGGAGTAGATAGCTATTGAGCAAAAAATTAATGATACAACTGCTGAAGCATAGATTACCGCTTTTAATAAAAATAATAGAGGAAATCACAGGTTGTAGTGCTGACGATCTTTACAACATTAAAATAAAGAAGGTCGGGATGTATATGAACAAAAACTGAGGAAGTTGTTATGAATACCTCGTCTTTTCAAGGTTGGTGTTCTCTAAGTTGACTACATGAATGGAAAAAAACAAATGATCGTTTTTATGTCTCAGTCGATAGTTGATTATTCGATCGAATCAAATTGTTTGTTGGAAGAATACCAACGATGACAAATTCTTCAGTTTAGTTTTTTATTTATTTCAACAATGTTAGTTTAATCATTTTAGCAATTTTAGGTTTTTAAAATAACAACGGTACTTTTAAGTGTTTATAAATATTGTAGTTCATTAATATGCGATTTATTTATTACACTTATTATTGCATTATGCATCTTCTTTAATTAAGTATTCACAAATATAACGGTGTGTTTTAAGCTAATATTTGTTTGATTTATAATTTTATTTTGTAAATTCAATAATGATTTAGAGATACCAAAAAATCAATAATATGAAATACATTAATTAATTGAATTTACTCTTTTGCACTAACTTTCATTTCTCTTAAATAACACTGTAAATTTTTCATTAACTTCTTTTTTAAGAAAATATTTGATAAAAAAATTTCTGATATAACACAACTTAATGGTCGGTTTTTTCATCGTTGTGTGGTTATACTAGTATACGACAAGGCATAGTCCAAACATAGTTTGTGCACCCATCTAGTGGCGTTGATGGATTTTGGGATTTAGAAGCAGACCAATTAGAATACATACATACATATATATATATATATATATATATGCAGGATACATGTATGCACTGAAATTTGGAGTGCCGAACACCACCCATATGTATAGCCACATAACCAACATCATCACTTTATTTTGTTGTGCTTTCTGGTAAACTGGAAACTTCACATTCATTCTAAAGAAACCAGAATGTACAATAGCGTTGCCGAATATGTATGCAGGATATATACAAATAGATAGCAAACTAACAAAACTAGGCGGTTCAAACATTTCTTTCATGGCACACGATGTAAACATGGTCTACCTTAGTTTGGGATAGAGAAAATATTGTTCAGTATACTGAATTGACCCAATAATTATGACTTGTACTGGCGGATGTTATTACAAATATATAAATACCATGTTGAACTAAATAAGTATACATGCAAAACATCAAAAATTATATAAACAATGTCAACATGTTAACATCGCTGAGAAATATGGTCAATACTAATTTACGTATCACACATTAACATTGTATATTTTCAATGTAAAAAGTTGGTAACCAAATTTTGATTCTTCAAAACGTTGGTAACCAAATTTTGATTTGAAAAAGGAGAAATTAGGGCTGGACAAAGTATGGGTTGGGTTGGGTTAGACCAAATATTTCATCCGACCCGCATATGTATGAGTTTAAGGTAGTTTAACCCGTATCCGACCCTATATGAGGTTGGATATGGGTTGGGCCGGATTTAATTGGATTAGGTAGGGTTGCTTGATTATAATAAAATAATTGAGAACATAAAGGAATTTTTAAAAAAAAAATATTAAAATATTTAGCATAATATATTAGATTTTAGCTAGCATAATGCATTCAAAATAACCGATTCATTATAAGAAAATTTTATTAAAATTTCATTGTAAAAAACATTATATGAAATTAATTTACTACATAGTAGAACAAGTGTATCATTTTTTAATGCAGTAAAATACCCTTTAAAATATATTTGTTAAATTCTATCTAGTATGGATTGATAAAAAGTATGTTTTTTTGTATATTTATGTAGAATACATAAACATTATTCTAGAATTATACTATTATGATTTAAAGTGATCTTATATTAATTTTTTTTTAAATAGGGATGGGTTGGGTTAAAATAAGGTTGGGTGAAACAAAATATCAAACCCAACCCATATTTAGTATGGATTTCAAATTGTAATTCATATCCGATCTGAACTAGGATGGGTTGGGTTTATGTGGGTTCGGTCGGGTTGGTGGGTTGGGTCGGATTGGATATGGATTGTGTGCAGCTTTAGGCGAAATAGAGTCAATCCCTGAATCGAGATTCAGAAAAAAATGCCAGTTTAAAGAAGCGTACTACTAACTAAGCATTTGATGATCAAACATTCAATCACTGATTGAACTATAGAATTAGTCATAAATGCGGTTATTGTCTTGGATGTTTACCAGTTACATGGATGGTTACAATAGTAACCAAAATGTTGGATGGTAGGTTATTGTGATTAGGGCTGTCAACGGATACTTTCGGATACGGTAGTGCTATATCCGTATTTGTATCCGAAATCATTTTCGGATATCGGATATCTGTATCCGTGGATACGGACGAATATCGGATAATTATCATATCCGCCAACGATCGATAAATCAAAAAATATAAATGAAAATATCAAGGTTAACATAAATGTTTTCCAATTACATTGATCACTAAAGTGTTAAAATTAAACATATATGATGAAATTAAATAGATTTGAGTAACTAATATGCATTTAGTGCATATAATATAAACCTTCCACTTAATAAAGCAATAAATAAATTTAATTCATTATACTAAAAAACATATAATTTTGAGCATGATGTTAAAAAAAAATCGGACGGATAATTTTCGGATGCGGATATCTATGTATCCGTATCCGCATCCGTCTTTTCAGATGTCGGATATTTATCCGCTTTTCGGATATGGATGCGGACGGATATCGGATTTTTCGGGTATCCATTGTCAGCCCTAATTGTGATGTCATAGATACTACAAACACGGTGACTTATTTTCTATCTATTGTCAAACAAAGAACTCGACTAAAGCTCCGCAAATGCAACTAGGACTGTCAAAGGATACCCAAAAAATCTAAAATTCGTCCATATCCGTATCCGAAAAGCAGATAAGTATCTAATATTCAAAAAACGGATGTGGATGCAGATACGTAAATATCCGCATTTGAATATTATCCATCCGATTTTTTTAACATTATGCTCAAAATTATATGTATTTTAGTATAATGAATGAGATTTATTAATTGCTTTATTAAGTCAGAGGTTTATATTATATGCGCTAAATACATATTAGCTACTCAAATCTATTTAATTCCATATCTATTTATTTTTAACACTTTTGTGTTAATGGAATTGAAAAACATTTATGTTAACTTAAAAAATCCATTTATATTTCTTGATTTTTCAATCATTGGTGGATAGGATAATTATCCGATATACGTTCGTATCCATGGATACAGATATCGATATCCGAAAATGACTTCGGATGCGGATGCGGATATTGCATTATCCATATCCGAAATTATTCATTGACAGCCCTATATGCAGCAACATGTAGTTATTAACAATAGCGTTAGCGCAGAAGATGGGTTGAAGATTGGGTAATGATGGCAAGATAGGTTGATATAGGTCATCGTGATCAATAAGATTCTCAGTGCAGTTCATCAGAACAATATGCAAATTTTATGTACTTATATATAACATTTTAGGTTTGATTAGGTAGATGGGTGGATATAAGAGTTTGTGTTATGCAAGCAAGGTGTGTTTGTACTTTGTTGCTTTGTATAATGCGCATACTATATTTGTTAGCTATTAACAGATGAACCCATTATATATTGTACATGTAAGAGGAAAGTTCCAGGGCACCCTTATTTTATAGCATCCATGTAGCCCCTCGATATAAACCACTCATTTATAGTTAAATAAGTCAGCGAGGGGATAAAGAGTTAGTGCGAAGAGAGAGAATGAGAAATGCGTGGTGGAAATCAGGAGGCTAAAGGGATGCTGCACTGTTTGGAGTGCTCTTGATCCTATCCATATATATAAATAAATAAATATATGTATATATATTTATATATATATGTTATAAATATATGTATATATATACACAAATATATGTGTGTGTGTATATATATATATATATATCTGTGTGTGTGTGTATGTGTGTGTGTTTGTGTGTGGATAGGGACGATTATTTAAACACAAAGTTTGATACATATTGAAAAACGCAAATCTCAACCACTAGATCAATTTGTCCTCGCATAAAGGGTGGAATTCAGGGGGAAATCTAATGATTGAGAATTTGTGTCTCTCGGTTTGTGTCAATTTTTGTGTCTAAATAAACTTTCCCATATGTGTATATATGTATGTAAATATATGTGTGTGTCTATATATACATATGTATATATAGGAGCGTTCTGGGGCATACCTATTTTGTAGTGTCCCTACCATATCGTGAGCTACGATAACCCGAATCTAACAGAAATTTATAGATGTTTAATTCACATATATATTATTATGTATCCAAAATTTGGACTTATGGAAAGCAATTATGCAAATTTGGTGCAAGTTGGAAGATTGCTATGAAAGGGAGATAGCGAACGGTGCTAGCACTGATTTGTGGAGAGACCCATGGATACAGGGTAAGTCTATCATAGACATGGTTGGCATGCACACTTTCTCGGATTATGGTTGCCCTGATAAAACCGTTCAAGACATAATACAAGATAACCAATGGCGCATCACTAAAACGCCTATCAATCAATTGCAACAAGCTAAAATCAGATACATGCCAATTTACATTGATAGGGAAAACGATAAATGGGAGTGGAGACCCACAGTGAACGATTTCACTACCAAATAAGCATGGAATGAATCAGTCCAAAATATGGAGTAAAATTGTGTGGGATCATGTCAACTACCCTAAAATGGCTTTCAATGCTTACAAAGCAAATTTGGTTAGATTGCCTACGAGAGACAGACTAAATCAGTGGGGTATTACTGACGAAACACGGTGTTCTTTGCAATCAAGTGAATGAGTCTCACAATCACTTATTTTTTGAATGCACTACTTCTAAGACTATTCTGGAACATTGTAACACTATAATGGGTGTCTCGGCTAACTTTAACAAAATGGAAGATATAGTTAGTCACCTCATTAGCAGCAGCTCCACGAAAGACCTGAAGTCCAAACACCACATCGTTTCCTTCACTGTAGCTGCATGGATTGTATGCAAAGAAAGAAATAAACAAAATTTTCAACATAAAGCCACGAATCAGATAGATCTAAAGCGAATTATCTTCGAAGAACTGAATCTAGTGAAATTGAGGTTGCCATAGAGACTTACCAGGATGTATACAAGTGCAACTCGTGGCGGAGGAGGGGATATGCTTGCGTCAGAGGTAGGAAACCCACGGAGGTCATTTCGGCTGCCATGAAGAGGAAGTAGGGTTTCGTTTCGTTTAGTTTTTTCTTTTTGAATTTTATTCTTACTTTTCAGATGTAAAGTAATTATTCGATGTAACCCTCAAAAGTTGTGTATTGGCTTTTCGGTTGTGAACACGTGTGCTGATTGTGCCGCGTGGATCAGTTTTTGGGATTAAGGCCTAATAGAAAATTTGACCCATTTTCAAAAAAAAAAAAAAAAAAAAAAAAAACTTATTTCGACATTCGTAACATTTTCAAAATCTTAGCTCAATTATTCACTTTTAGACATTTATTTAAACCAATAATTTTAATCATCAAATATAATATTTTATGAATGTCGGAACAAGCTCAAATTTTAGATAGATGATAATATATATATATATATATGGATTGAACATCCATAAATTTTGTTGGATTTGGATTACCGTCGCTCATGATACGGCAGGGGTCCTAAAGAGGTGCCACGAAATGCTATATATATATATAATTTTCAAATATATATATATGGGATAGGATCAAGAGCACCCCAAACAATGCAGCACCCTTTGGCCCCTTTGATTTCCACCGCACATTCTGATTTCTCTCTCCTCTCATAACTTTCTTTCCCTCCACTAACTTATTTTACTATAAATGAGTGGTGCAAATTAGGGGGGGTTAAAGGGGTTCTCCATTTTTTGGGTACTGTTGAACACACCTATATACATACATACATGCATATATATATATATATATATATAATATGTGTGTGTACCCATTTTCTAAAAAAAAAATATGTGTGTGTGTTGACATGGGAAATTGGTCGCTTCACATGCCAACACTCGAGGTTGCAAGTTATGTAATAAATCCAATCACTGTCTAGACACAGAGTACCAAAAAAATAAATGATATAGAGATTTATAGTGGTTCTGCAAATTGTGCCTACGTCCACTTCGAGGTAACTTGTATATTATGCTATATAATCCAAGTCCCATCCTTATGTTTACAAAATTATGCAAGTATCAATGACAAAATCCTTGCCCAAAGATAGTACATTTTCTATCCTATAGCCCAAATGCCCAAGAAGAAGAAGAAGAAGTCATGCCCAAAAGTTTGCAAATAGGAAGCTAAGTGTCTAAGAAAGTACGAAGATTTCTTGAAACCAATCCAAGTGCCTAATGGTTGTTCACAAGTCCAAAGAAGTTTCACAAGTCCATGAAGCCACGGAGGATGCCACTAAAAAGCTCCAAGTTCCAAAATCCTATATCTAGACAATGAGCAGTCAAAAAAACTCCAAAATTAGCCAAGTGAAAGGGTATTATAGATGTAGGTGACAGGGTTCTTATCCCCAAAAAATAATATTCCGAGATCGATACTGACCTGGGTACTTAGTCATTTTCGTGGCTTCATTTTGAAAGCATCTTGCCTAGCTTCATTTTGTATCCCCAATCTCCATCCAGGGATACAAAATCCTTCGAATACGAAAACCAACAAGCAAAAACCGGAAGAAGAAATGTGCACACTGATCCCAAAGCCATCATGAGGACACGAAATCCCGTAAAACACAAATATAGATCCTGCCTACCAACATTGGGATACGAAAACCAAAGCCAGAGAAATAACGATCCCGATAACGGTGGTGCGATTACAGATCCCAGAATGCTTAGCCAATTTTCCACCTGCTGAACTTTGTGGGTTGCACAGATCCAGGTGCGATTACCGATCTGGGCACTACGATGGCCATAAATTTGACGTGTGACTACCTTGTAAAAATGCAGGTCAACACTTACCCCTCGAAACATGTCTTTCCATTAGAAGACATGTTTTGTATAATCCTAAGGTATGAGAATCCATAAGTGTGAATTGAGAGAAATCTAAGTAGAAATCCAAATAACCGAAAACCAGAAGCCAAGATCACGCCAGGTTATATTAATAGAAAATCAGAAACCAAAAACCAAAGAAATCCAACAATCACTCCGGATTGTATTATAAGAGATAACCAGAACCAGAGTATCTGAAATCCGTGTAGCTAGAATAACCAAGAAACCCAGGAAACCGAAGAAACCCGAAATCTAGAAAATCAGTGTAACTGATAACCAGATGAATAGAGAAATCCAAAATCCAAAATAATCAGAGCCGACATAGTCCATACCTGCAAAATCCCATATGAATACCCCTGCCAAATCCTGGCAGAAAAATTCGAGCTGTGAGCGAGTGATCTTGCCAAATCCTGACAAGACCATCCGAGATTAACCTGAAAAACGATGATTTTCTTGCTAAGTCCTTGTAGTGCAACCCAGAAGCAAATTGGAAAATCCCTTACCCACTAATAGACAATACGACCTTGTCAAATCCCGATAAGACGGTCCGTCCCTTGGCAAGCAAAATCCTTACTTGGGGATCAAAATTTTGAACTTAGCGACCAAAATCCTTAAATTTCGCAATTCCAATTCCTGATTTCATACTTTTCAAGAAAATCCTTACGAACAAAGTAATATTATTTAAGTTTTTAAAGGTCCAAAGTTTTTAATAAAGCTAAGAGAAAGGTGAACGGTTTATCATCCGCAAAGAGCATGCCTAAGGTCTCACTGGTTCCCGTACATGGGTAGAAAGACTTAGTTGTCTTTGATTTTAGGTTTATTGAGTTTCTTTAATTCGAAGGGGATAGTTGATCAACTGCAAAGAGTATGGCAGGGGGTGTCACCGGTTCCCACACGTGGGTAGAAAAACTTAGTCATCCTAAGACAAAAAACCGGAAAGCCAAAGATATATATATTAAATACTAGATGGATGGTTTATAGTCAGTTACAGCGCATGCCTATGGACTAAGTCCTAATCCCATATATGGGTAGGTCG
The DNA here is from genome assembly GCA_030737875.1 of Allium sativum. NCBI lineage: Eukaryota > Viridiplantae > Streptophyta > Magnoliopsida > Asparagales > Amaryllidaceae > Allium > Allium sativum. The sequence continues at coordinate 42,516,099 of CM060915.1, read as the reverse complement.
ACTGAACCGTTCAAAGCCAGATAACCAGAGATATGATATCCAGAAGGTCGTAGTCCATACAACCAAAATCCAAAAGCCAAAAGTCAGAAGCCAAAATCCTAGTAACCAAATAAGCGAGATCCAAAAGCCAAAATACTAGAATGCCAGAAAACCAAGACCTAAGTACCAGAAAGCCAAAATCCAAAGCGCAAAAGCCGAAAAACCAAGAGCCAGAAACCAAAATCGACAAAGCTATAAAACCAAAAGAGTCCATAGAAAACCACATCAATTGATGATCATCCACCCGAGCCACGTCCTAGCTCGCTCCTATCCCGAGTCAGAGCATGCAGCGGTGCCTATTACGGTACCGCAACCCGATTCCTAACATATTGTGCCGGCTCGCCATGTCTGACATGTTCCTCAACCATATCCCAATGATGCATGCAATCATTCATATTATGGACGTCAAGCTCATGAAACAAACAATTTTCACCAGTATTCCTTTCCCTCTGAGTTAGCTCCCTTACAGGAGCCTTTCTGAATGGAGAAACTAGGTGAACCACCAAATAAATTTCTTCTAGAGTATGAGCATGTTTGATGTATTAAGGGAATTTAGGTTCCCTCCATTGCATATTCTGATCAATGCAAGTCGGGAATTTCCCTTTGTCTTTATCCTTGCCACAATCGAACGATCCTTCGCCTTTAACCTTGTTAACCCTGATAATTTCCTTGTATGAGCATCCTCTTCTAGTAAAAACCTATCCACTTCAAAGTAGAATTCACCAAGGTCCCATGGTGGATTCCGTTAAAGTGATATCTTAAAGTCCCTCTTATCCAAAACATTGGAAACAATGCCCATAAGGACCATGGAAGGATCCGGTCGATCGAACGATGCCATTGCCGATTTAAACCTTTCCAAGAATTTCCACAAAGTCTCACTGGACCTTTACTTAATTATTGTGAGAGTCATCACGTTCTTGCATCGAGAGATGTGTACTCTGAATTGTTCAATGAACTTTCCAACCAACACACTACAACTACCTTCCGTTCCGTTTTCCAACTACCTGAACCACATAACAACAATATCCGCAAAGTAAAATGGAAAACACTCCGCCATAGCATTATCCAATGCAAAAAGAACGTCCATGTGGCATATATAATGCATCAAGTAAATTGTAGGATCCTTCCTATCATCAAAAGCCTCCAACACCAGCAATTATAAATCTGATGGGTTCTGAGAGTTCCTTATATCCTGAGTAAAAAGACTATGAGTAACGCAATCCAAGTTCGAATTAAACGATCTTCCTCGATTGAATCGTCGAATCACGTCTGCGATCCGATTATCATTTCCAAGCAACTGCCTAAGTTCTTTCAAACTAGCATTGGTGCCCCCGGTGTCCAATCCAACCTGAACCAACTGTCGATTCTCAACTTGAACATTCGCTTTAACCTGTGCCCGAGGAGCTGTCGGGGATGAAAATCTAACTTGCAGAATGGTAGGAGTTCTTCCAACATCGGTACCTTCGCGCATCATCGCTTGAGTAACCTTTCCAATTCCAAATCCCATACCTTGACCAACCAAAGCATCACGAACCATACTACCATTAGGATTAGGGGAGATGCCCCTGATTCGAGCCGGATTGGCTTGGTGCTGAGTTAAGGGAATTTCCTCCAGGTCCTGCAAACTTGAGTGCTTTGCGCACTCGTTCCAACTTGAGTTTCTTGGCCTATCGGCCTTCTGCGTCCTTCCATCAGAGCCATAAAAGTATTTATGGCATCCTGTTGCCTTCGAAAAAGTTCTTTTTGTCGTTTCAGGCATGTAGCCAAATTCTTAGTCAAATCCTTAACCACAACACTCATATCCTCTTAAGCCACATAATTAGAGGGATTTTCCACAAAGGAGACCTCTTGAGTTTCCTTTATTTCTGCACCTTCAGAGTGAGCCAAAGTAATCTACTTCTTTTCACCATTCTTAGGATTCCAAGCAATCCAAATCCTTAGCCATCCAAAGTTGTGTTAGTCCCCCCTTTTTAGGACGAAAAAAGTTAACATGGGAAATTGGTGGCTTTGCACGCCAACACTCGAGGTTGCGAGTTATATAATAAATCCAATCACAATCTAGACACAGAGTACTGAAAAGATAAATGACACAGAGATTTATAGTGGTTTGGCAAATTGTGCCTACGTCCACTCTGAGGTAACTTATATATTATGCTATATAATTACAAGTACAATCCAAGTCCATTACTTATGTTTACAAAGTTATACAAGTAGCAATTGAAAAATCCTTGCTTAAAGCCAGTAAATTTTCCATATTATAGCCCAAATGCTCAAGAAGAAGAAGTCACGCCCAAAAATGTGCAAATAGCAAGCCAAGTGTCCAAGGGTATGCTCCAGTGTCCAAAAAAGTCCTAAAGAGTTATAGAATCCAAACCAAGTGCCTAATGGTTGTTCACAAGTCCAAAGAAGTTTCCCAAGTCCAAAGCCATGGAGGAGGCCACTAAAAAACTCCAAGTTCCAAAATCCCTTATCCAGAAAATGAGCAGCCAAAAAACCCCGAAATCAGCCAAGTGAAGGGGTATTTATAGGTGTAGGTGAGAGGAGTCCATGTCAAAAAAGTTCATATTCCGAGATCGATGCTGACCTAGGTACTTAGCCATTTTCACATCTTCATTTCGAAGCATCTTGCCCAGCTCCATTTCATATCCCCCGATCTCGCACCAGGGATACAGAGTCCTTCAAATACAAAAACCAAGCCACCAGAACTGGAAGAAGAAATATGCACAATGATCCCAAAGCCATCAGGAGGATATGAAATCCCCTAAACCACGAATACGGATCCAGCCTACCATGTTGGGATACGAAAACCAAAGCTAGAGAAATACCAATCCCGGGATCAGTGGTGCAAATACCTATCCGAGTATACTTAGCTAATTTTCCAACAATCGAACTTCGTGAGTTGCACAGATCTAGGTATGCTTCTAGGAGTTGTACCGATCCCGAAACACTTAACCAAATTTATGAGTCCTTGAGAACTTCGCGACTTCATCCAAATCGCTCCAAAGTGTCCAGAGTTCATACTCGAGTCCCGAGCACTCCGATAACCATAACTTGACATGAGACTTTAGTTATTGTTAATACCAATCATACACTTTAGTTATTGGTACAACTTTATTGCTAATGCCAGTCATATACTTTAGTTATATGCCTCATCAAAACCTAACAAACCCGTATCCTAAATGGGTGCCTTGTAAGGGAAAAGGGCACATATAACCTCCATATATTGGCAATACAACTGAGGCCAAGTTATGACCATTAGTATGAGGTATTTAGAATATTAGAAGCACAATTAAAAAAAGGAAAAGACCATAATCGACCCAAGAATCCGACTATCTTCACTTCCTTCTTCATTTGAAAACCAAATTCGATAATCCAGAATCTTTAATTTCAATACCCCATCTCTCGAACACTTTCAACATTCGCCTATGATCTCTATGATGTTGAACCATTGTTCTGGACCAAACATTTCACCACTGCTTCAATTTAATAGCAGTGGAAAGATGTCAATGTTTGAAGATCCGATTGTTACGCTTGCTAGCTTCATACAAGATAGATTGCTTATGTAAAAGCACCGAAGGAGAAGTCCTGGAGTTGATTACACTAATTCAATCGAAGTTGTAACTAAGTAGCTTCCTTCCGGATGAAACCCGGCGTGTTTGTGGAAATTCCAAGCTTTAATTTCAGTTTTCTCCAAATATCACTTGAAAAAAAGAACTGGAAGATCAAATGGTTAGTAGTTTCTGTTTCGAGATTACATAGCATGCAATGAGTATCTGATATAACTCTGTAATTAAAAAATTTATCTTTAGTATTGATCCCTTTGGAGATGGAAAGGTAGGATATGAAGGCCATTCATTTATTGTTTCTATTATGCCATATGACTTTAGAGTGCGATGCGGTGTCTTGTTTTTCTCTGATATATTCCCATGATTTATGAAACATGAACGTGCCACCTTGACACCATTCATAGTGATTTTTTGTTTCTGTCGAACGCTATTTAACTGGGCTAATTAGTTGGGAAATCTCTCTTGTAGCTGGGTGCAACATAGAATTTAGCTGCCTGTTATCAATGATGTCGTAGACTTTTTCGTTATGCCAATAGCCTGAAACATGTGAATACCAAGAAGGTCAACTAAATACTTGCAATTTATCCATGGTTCAAACCATAGATAAGTATTTGAACCATCAGAATTGACTTTGTCGAAGAATTAAGTGCCATGAGTTCGAAGCCTAAGAATAGATTTCCATGTACACGAGGAGTTGTTATCAATTGGCATGTATCAAAAAACATTCGCTTAGCAATATCTAACTATTAACCACTGAGAGCACAAATTTTGCTTCTATACACACACTCACACACACAACACGCGCACGCACACACACACACACATATATATATATATATATATATATATATATATATATTCTTGGATATGAGAAGTGGAGAGGGAGGCAGTGTTAGGTTTTTGGTGGTAGGTGTAGGGAGCAAGCCAGAGGGCTAGGAGGCGTGGTTGAATAAAAGCAATGTTTTGATTTTTTTAATGGTGGACCTTTCGAACGGAAAAGGGAGAATAACAAAAATGGCCTACGAAAGGTGGCTGAAATGAAGATGTGAATAGTATGCGTGCAATCCTTTTTGCCATAAATTTCAGATTCTGTAACGATCCATATTTTACGTATCGGATGATCGTAAAAATAATTCTGTTTAATTATTAAGTTGTTGTATCACTCTAATATTTGGATATGAGGTACATGGGAGTATGTACATATCCATGGTTTTTGTAAATCATTTTGTGACCAAGTTACCCTTGTGATATTTTATTTTAGCCATAACTTTTAGTGAATACCAAATTAGGTCCTCTAATAGTCCCATTACCTCGGGATTGTGATTGGTCATTCCGTAGAGTGGTTATATTAAGAAAAAGGTTTAGTGGTTTGGGAGAAATTGTAGTTCTAAGTTTTCATTTCTACTGGATAGACTTAGAGACAACTAATGGGCTAAGATTAGTTAGTCCTTTAGATTAATGACTTGCAGTTATAAATTGAGGCGAGAGGAAGAGATTAAAACTTTCTTTCTATTTCTCACATTAGTTTGGCCTGTGATCTACTCCAGTTCACTCTTATCTTCCCAAACCCTCTCTATATCATTATATCATCCATATTCTTGATCCAAGGCTAGATCTAATTCAGGGAATATTAGATCTCATCATTTATTCATCAAAGTGCATTTTCATTGCTATCAAGATTAGATCAACATCCTATTGTATTGAATTCCAAGTTTCAGTGAGTGATAGAGATCTCTCAATTGAATATATTATATTATATGTTGTAGTTAGGCCTTTTAAACATCCTATTTATTAATTTAACCCTAAAGTCGGATTTTACATGTCATGTCGAATTACCTCAGACCTCTTATGTCGGGCTTTGTCTTTCTGGAGAAGTAGCTCGAGAGAGCTGCTTGAACCTTTCGCTTATTCTATTAATTTAAGATCAACTACTGTACTTTCTAGTAGTATTGCGGCTGTTTTTTTTTTTTTTTTTTTTGCAGCTTTTGTTGTTGCTGGAACTATATGGTGCTTAAGCAAAAGAGCATCCTTTTACAGTAGTCGAGCTATAATGTGAGCAAGAGCACCGTAGAGTGCTAAACTTTCTTTTGAGAAGTATTAGAACCCCTAGGGATCCCACCTCGGTCTTTTTTTTATCTTTCAGGATCAACCTCTTTCGGATATGAACGAGCCAGTCCTTTCCAACAACGTACCTTTTAGCACTAATGGAAGAAATCAGAGACCCTTTAGAGAAAATGGCTACCAATGAGAGTGCATAGCGAACCTATGGCTTTTTATGAATCATTGGGTTATATTCCTTTTTGCTTTTTTGGGCTTATTCTTATTCCACTCTCCTCTATCTCACTCAAGTGAATTAGTTTTGAGAGCATTCCGCAAATTTTTGGCGACTTCCACTTTCAACCCGATTCACCGCCTACGTGCCCTTTACCCTGCTAATGTGAAAAAATACACTAGAAGCGCACAATTAGGCGAAAATTTTGAATTAGACTAGGCTACTTTAAAATCTGAGAACTCGACGAAAGAGCTTTACAAGTGGAATTGCCCTTCTTTACTCACGCGATACTGTTGGATTGGGCTTTCGCCTCAATATTATGCCTTGAAGAGGACTCGAACCTCCACGCTATTTAGCGTGAGATTTTGAGTCTTGCGCGACCTTTTCTTCTTTTACTTCACATAGCTTTTCGTCTCTTTGATAGCTGGAAGTTCTCCAAAGAGCTAAACACAGGAAATAAATCAAGTATATTAATTGGGCGGGCACGCAGCCGGGGGCTTACTCAAGTTCCCCCCAAACCGCGCGATCCTCTGACTCGCGGTTTCCTTCCCGGGTCTCGCCGGTGTTGCCTGTAGGTCGGAGCTTTCTTAGTCACCTTTTTTGAGTTGACTTTCTTCTTGGGACGTTCGAGCAGAGAGTCGCAGAGAAGCTCGACTTTGCCAGGGCAAACGTGTCGTGCTATGCCTACTCTTTCAACACATTCCAAAAAAATAGGATTACGCGTAATAAGTTTTTGATATTCAATAATTCCTGTTAAAGAATAATCACAAAAATCTAAACATTTCTTAATTTCAGATCTATGAAGCCCTAAGTTAACCTAATTATGACATATGCTAAGTAACTTCTTAGATCTAACATGACTAATATGTAATTAGCTTTAAATTGTGTCAGACCTATGGTTATTACCATCTGATTCATGATTATATTGTGTTAGACCTAATTATGACATATGCCTGATTATTATGTTTAGAATCATTTAAATTAGGACTTAGGATAGAGATCAAAGCATATCAGGTGCAAAGTTTGTCGGATTCAAGACAAACTTAGAGCATAGGATCTAGAAGACATCAAGAGCAGGCTCAAAATTTTAAGCCAAAAATATGCAAAGTTCATGGATCGGTATCGGTCCATAGGGCATGAATTAACAACGATCCATGAAGATTGGCCAGGTGGACTTGCGACTTCAATGGAGTGTGGTAGGACCACATGGAGGCTACGATGGAGGTTTGGTGAAATTTGTATTTGTGTGTTGGATACTTGATGGATCAGCCATGGAGTGAATGGATAATGAAATTAAGGCTCGATGCATGTGACTTGACCTGGTGGCATGTTTGGGAGGCATGAAGTAATTCATGAAGTCACTTAGCCAAAATGGATAAGTGTCCATCCATAGGGTATGGACCGATATTGATCCATAAAGATGAGGTGAGGGAGGTGCGATCCATGGCGGAGAAAGGTGGCTTTGTCTGTAGTGTGTTGGAACTTGTGTTTTGTTGATCACTTCTACGGGGTGAAAGTTATGGCATGATGAAGTTGTACCTCTTCAATTGTGAACTCGGAGGATAGTGGTCGAAGGAGAATGTGATAGGAAACTCAAGATGGAACGAGGTTATGAGATAATGGATTGATTCGAGTTTGACTTGACATAAAGATAGAGTTGTGGATAGCTCATATGTTTGGAAGTGCTAATAAATAATTGATAGATCGGAGTGTTCTAGATGAAAAAATGAAGTAGGGGCATCATGTGAAAACCCATTAGAATTGACAGCAGTGGTTGTGTAGTTTGGATCACTTGAGAAGTGATATAGTTGCCTTGGAATTTCATACTCTCATTTTATTTTTATTCTTTAGAAATTTGGACCAAATATTACAAAATTTAGGAGACGTTCGCTTGAAAATTTGGAGATGATGCAACAATTGTTTCGTGGGACGAATGTTACTGGTCAATCGTCATATACACCTTTTGCTACTATAAAACTATCACAAATCGGTACGCCTCCTTCAACATAGAGCACGTTTGTTAGAACATGGGCTTTTTATGGGTTTTTTAATCCATGAACAGATTCAAAATTTGAATTCGCCAACAAATCCTCCATTGCAACGAACTCCAATTAACATCCATTGCACCAAACTCCAATTAATCCTCCTTCGCACCAAAATCCAATGAATCCTCCTTCGCAACAAACTGCATGTAAATGAAGACAAGATGGCTGAGCTCATTGGAATAATGCATGAGAAACGGATGAAAAAATCTTGCATGTAATTTGATAGTCTGAATACCGGTACCAGCATAGAATCAATAGGAAGTTATGAAAATTATGCAAATATAGTTGCTCGCGTTCAACGTCTTGGAGAAGGAGGTGAATTGGATATTGTAGAAGCAATATTATTTATTATGAAATCTGACAAGAAAGCGATATTCACTATTCTTCCCGACGATACAACGAAAATTTGGTTGAAATCAGATCTTGCAGCTCAACGCCACACAAAGAATACCAAACTTTTCTGATAAAACAAGGTGGTGCCAACAAGTAGGTTTTTATGTCATTTTGTTATTGTATTTATGTTGTATTTGGGTTTATTTAATGAAATGTAGGAGTTTTTTTTTTATATGCAATCAGTATTTAATTTTAAAAAAAAAACACATTACACAAATACCACGCTCAAATACCTCGTTCGCAGCAAAAAACGCATTTCCTGTTCACAAATGTGTCACGCTCAAATATCACGCTAAAATGCCGCGTTCAAATATTCCGTTCGCATTCATTAAAAACGCACCCTAAAACAGCGATCTACGGTCCATAAAAACTTTTTAGACATAAGGAAAAATAAGACCTGTGCACATGTAACATTACATAAATAGGCCAAACATAGGATTGTAAAAAAAATGTCCCAGATGACTTAGATACCATGCACATACTCCATTATTATACATCAAAACACCAACTATACACTGTATCGGACTTCAATCCTAAAAACAAAACAAAATAATTACCATAGTACTTGAAGGACTTTTAGATTTGGAAAATGGTACATCACAAAATTTAGGCAAAGGATGAACAAATCAACATATAGAGAGGGTATGTTACCGTTGATTGAGTACAAAACGAAGACAATCGATCAAAGAAAGGAAATTAAGTAACAAAGGAACACAAGGAAAATAATTTTAATACATAACAAAATGACTCCCCCATCAAAACAGCTAGACCCAAATTGAGATCGATATTCTTAAAATTCCACAATTTAACTGTTGTGATTTGTAGGAAATCATGGTACTGGAACGAAATTTATAATATTATAGTGATTATCTCCAATTTTATGAATATTGGTGTCAGAGATGAATGATTTCTCGAATGCCAGAGAAGTCCATGGAGAGATTTCTTGAGAGGGGGAATGCAATTTGGGACGAAAATGATTTGACTTGCTATTCAAATTCCATCTTTAGGAAATGCTAGAGAAGCATTCCCCATTCTATGAGAAAGCTTCCACTTTCTTTCAAATTATCTCTGATTTCAGCTTTGGAATTTGAAGATTTAGTGATTTTTAATGCCTACTGGATTTTTTGATGATAATTTGAAATTCTGATTTTAAAATTTTCCATAATTTGATACTGCTGGTTTCTTTGTTGTGACAAACTTTTTGAGTTCTTTTCATCGAGGTATGAGCATGATTGAAGAAATAAAGAATGACTTGCCTTTTATTGATATATTTCTGTCATATATATAACATGATACAAAGGAACTGGCAATTGGCAATTACTGTAAACCAGGAAACTCATTAACTCATTCTTATCCTAGATACTGTAAACTAGGAAACTTGTTAACTCATTCCTATCCTAAATACTGTAAACTAGGAAACTCATTCTTATACACATTCTAAACTCACGCTTAACCATGTCTACAAAATATCTCAATAATATCTCAACACCCCCCTCAAGATGGAGCATGCAGATCATAAATGCCCATCTTGGAAAGCAAAAACTGAAATTGACGTGTCCCCAAAGGCTTAGTAAAGATGTCTGCAAGCTGAATTGTGGTCGGAACGTATGAAGGGAGAATAGTTCCATCTTGGATTGCATCGCGAACAAAATGACAATTAACTTCAATGTGCTTTGTGCGTTCATGGAAGACCAGATTATGTGCAATATGTAAAGCTGATTCGCTGTCACAGTGAATCTCAATGGCTGCAGTATGTTGGATTCCCAAACTAAGGAGAGGACCTTTCAACCATTTCAATTCAGAAGCAAAAGCGGCCATCAATCGGTATTCAGCCTCTGCTGAAGAACGTGCCACAGTAGATTGTTTCTTAGTTTTCCAAGAAATCGGGGAATGACCAAGAAACCCAATCTAACCAGTGAGAGAGCGACGAGTAAGAGGGCAAGCTGCCCAGTCGGAATCACACCATCCTGTCAAAGATAGAGAGCTATTGGTTCGAAGTAAAATACCTTGTCCAGGAGAACCCTTCAAGTAGCGAACAACACGCAAAGTAGCTTCCCAATGTTCATGTCTCGGTTCTTGTAGAAACTTGGATAAAAGACGGACAAAGTATGCCAAATCAGGTCGCGTGACTGTTAAGTAAATCAAACGTCTGAACAAACGACGATAAGATTCCGGATTAGACAAAGGCTCCTCTGAAGCATGTGCAAGCCGATGGCTTTGCTCAGTAGGAAAACATGCTGGCTTAGCACCTAGAATACCACCTTAATCCTGAGGAAATATTTAAAAACCCCAAGATCCTTCATATGAAAACACATGCTCAAATACTTCTTAAAGACTTCAAAGCAGCTGAATTATTTCCAAAAATAATTAAATCATCAACATACACCAAGACATTAATTTGAGTAGCACCCTTTTTGTAAGTAAAAAGAGAATAATCAGAATATGATTGGAGAAAGCCATATTCTTTAAAGGCAGTAACAAGTTTGGCAAGCCAACATCTCGGTGCTTGTTTCAAGCCATTTAATGACTTTCGAAGACGACAAACCATATCAGGTTGAGAAGGCCCAAAACCAGGAGGAAGCTTCATATAAACTTCTTCATTGAGATCCCCATGCAAAAAAGCATTATGCACGTCCATCTGATGCAGCTCCCAATTTTTAGATGCTGCAATGGCTAAGAAACAACGAACTATAACCATCTTTGCAACAGGTGCAAAAGTCTCATTATAATCAATCCCAGTGGTTTGGTGATTGCCACAAACAACTAAACGAGCTATAAGCCGCTCAATGCTGCCACCGGAGTTATATTTGATTTTGTAGACCCATTGACTACTAAGAGCACGTTTACCAGATGGTAATTTTTCCATAGTCCAAGTACCATTGTCCTCTAAAGCACGAATTTCTATTTGCATTGCACGACGCCATCCTACATTTCACATAGCTTCTTTAAATGATTTTGGTTCACGACCTGCTACAAGAGCGACTAGAAATTGCCGATGACTAACAGAAAATTTTGCACAATTAATATAATGTGTTATAGGAAAAAGAGCACCTGAGGAAGCAGATGTCGCGGGTGAATTTGGAGAAAGATTAGATGGACTTTTTGTGAGGATAGTGTTAGTAACATAGTCACGAAGTCGAAGGGATAGAACTTTTTCATGGAATCCACGTCCCATGCGAGGTTCATTAGTAGCATCCGAAGTAACCTCTACGTTCCCATCTGTAGAAGAATGATGGTATGAAGACGGTGATGTAACAGGAATTTGTTCAACGTTCGGGTTAAACTGCAATTCATCGGCTGCCGAAGAGATAGTGGGAACAGGCTCTAAGATGGATTTTGGGTGGTGATATGTATTGGGGAGAATTTAGTCGCAGGCTCACGCTTATTTGCAGGTTCTAAAGTGGCAGTTGGGGAGCTTTGGGTTGTGATATGTAGTGGCTTGATTCATTTGCAGGTTCAAGTTCATTTGCAGGCTCTCCAAGAATATCAAAATCATCATCACTCAAATTCATACTTCCAAATTTATATTTAGAACAAATAGTAGTAGGAGCATGTTCAGCAAATGGAAATTGATTTTCAGAACACTTAACATCTCTAGAAACAAAAAAAACTTTTATTTTCTAGATCAAAAAGTCTCCACCCTTTCTTACCAAAAGTATATCCAACAAAGATGCATTTTCGACTTCGACTTGCAAATTTATCACTCTTAGCTCGTTGATTATGGGCATAACATAGAGAACCAAATACTCGCAGATTATCAAAAACCGGCAAAGCATTGAATAAAATTTCATAAGGTGTTTTATTGTAAAGAACACGCGAAGGTGTTAGATTGATCAAATGAGAAGCTGTTAAGACACATTCACCCCAAAAATAAAGAGGAAGATGATTTGAAAACGCAAGGCCCATGCCACTTCTAAAATATGACAGTGCTTACGTTCAACTCTACCATTTTGTTGTGGAGTCCCCACACAAGAGGTTTGAAATAAAATCCCACTTGAAAGAAAATAATCTATCAAACAATTAAATTCTGTTCCATTATCACTCCGAACAATCTTAATTTTTTGTCCAAATTGACGATCCACCATAGCTAAAAATGACATAAACATTTTAAATACCTCTGATTTATCAATAAACAAATAAACCCATACAGCTTGAGAAAAATCATCCACAATAGTTAAGAAATAACGAGCCCCATAAGAAGAAACTGTATTGTAGGGACCCCTAAATCACAATGAACCAATTCAAAAATTCGGGAGGCTTATGATCACTAAGAGAAAATGAATCACGATATTGTTTGGCATGAGGGCACACATCATACACCTTTTTCAATCTATCTCTAGAATTACGTAAGAAAGGTAACGATTTTACTACTTTCTCTGAAGGATGTCCAAGACGTTGATTCCAAAGTTCCAACAAAGATGAAGAAGCTTCCATTGATATAGCTTTCACTGTAGATGTAGATTGTACTGTAGATGGTTGCTGGAAGTAGTAAAGTCCATCTCTCCGTTCACCTTTTCCAATCAGCTTCCTCGTATGACGGTCCTGTATAACACACATATTAGAAACAAATTGTACAGAACAGTGCATGTCATCAATGAGTTCTGTAACCAAAATTAAGTTGCAGTGCAATTTAAGAACATAAAGAACATTTTTAAGATACAATCCATACAAGAGCCTCACACTTCCCTTTTTGGTAGCAACTATTTTTTGACCATCAGGAAGTCCAACAGGACATGCAACAATATCATGAACATCAAACAAATATGACTCTTCCCCCACTACATGATTAGAAGCACCGGTATCAATAATCCTATAAAATTTAGAAAACTCACCATGTAATCGATCCGTAGAGGATTGATTATTACCAAATATAGTGGTTATAGTCTTACCGTCACCCATTGCTGGATCTATATCATAACCGCGTGGCTCTGATACCATGAAGAAATAAAGAATGGATTGCCTTTTATTGATATATTTCTGTCATATATATAACATGATACAAAGGAACCGGCAATTGGCAATTAATGTAAACCAGGAAACTCATTAACTCATTCTTACCCTAAATACTGTAAACTAGGAAATTCATTAACTCATTCGCATCCTAAATATTGTAAACTAGGAAACTCATTAACTCATTCTTATACACATCCTAAACTCACGCTTAACCATGTCTACAAAATATCTCAATAATATCTCAACTATGATTGATGTTTATCTAAAATCATTTGATTTAGCTTTGAAGTTTTCTGGTATGTGTGGGATACTTTAACGCTGTGCAGTTAAAGCGCTTAGAGGATCTGATGCGGCGGAGGTCCAAAAAGTCATAGCGGGGATAAAGCGAGGAAATAGCACGATATAGCAGATGACTCTAAAATAGAACATGTAAATCATTTGTAATGTTTTTACAAATGTAAAAATGATAAATAAATTGAAAACTAGCACCCATATTAACAAAAATTAGTACATTCATAATTTTAAACAAAAACATGTGCAAATATCTGTAAATAAATGTAAATTGTTATTTAACTTGATTAAATTATATAGAATATAGATTAATTTTGTTTCTAAAAATATATATTAAAAAATTCAATTAAGAATCTTAACTTCTTAATTTTTGTAATGCATAGATGTCATTTTCCAGTTAGTTTCTTTCATCAAAATGTAGCGGGGATAGCGTAATATAGCAAAAATAACTGCATATATTGGGAATAGCGGAATATAGCTAGGCTTAAAGCGGAAAGGCTATATCAGAGGCTATTTGGAAAAAGAGTAGCAGTGGAAATCTGCTACGGGATATAGCGGGGTAACAGCGGGGCATTAACATCATAACTTTAACAGATACTGAAAGCTGGTTTTATATTGATTGAAGTTTAGCTCATTTTTGGAAATGTTACAGATGTCTTTTGTATATAAACAATCGAAGATTAAATGATCAATATTCTATGAATTGTTATCACATAATATCTAGTTTCAGCATTCTTACCCCAATTTGCATCCCTATCACTAGATGGCAATCTATTCAAAATAACCAAATACGCACAATGAGAAAATTTAAGGCACCTTGATTTAGTCCAAATAACCTCATACTGGTAAACTTCAATGTCTTCTCCTTCAATAAAGAACCAATTTTTTTGAAATAATTTTACCATTTTTAAGTTTAGTCTCCACTTCCAAGTATCTTTCATAAGACTTTGATTAGTTGAAACACTGTCAATTGATGTTTTAAATATTGTGGCACCTTGCTGGTTGCGTGTATTCTAAATGGGGTTTCGAATGATGCGCTGAACTTTTTCATTCCTTCCTAAAAATTACATATTATTCCACCTAAGAAGGTTGATTGATGAATTTCCAAACAACCATGCAACAAACCACAAACTGGTTTAATGACCATCATTTAATTTTCTTGCCAATAATTTTGCACCAACTAGATTGCAATCAAGGAAATTTTTCCAATAAAAAAGGGGACGATTCTCAATGCTAATAGCCCAAAAAAAACTTTTGAACACTTTCAAAATCATTTAAATCTCTTTTATAACTAAAATATTCTGAAATTGAAATTATTACTTTCATAACAGTATTTATGAAATAAAACTATATTTTATTTTCTGCCTTTAAAACATTCCTAGAATTTATATACTTGAAGTAATAAATTTCAAAAAAAATTATTTAACATTTACTTATTTTTCAAAGCTTTATATAATATTTTGGAGTAAAAAATAAATAATGATATGGTATTAGTTAACTATATTATAAACAAAATCTCAATAAGGATCATAAGAGATAAAAACAGTATATTGAGAATATTTCCGAGTAAAAAATAAATTATGATATATTATTAGTTAACTATATTATAAACAAAATCTAAATAAGGATCATAAGTGATAAAAATAATATATCGTGAATCTGTTCAATACTAAACAATAAATCCATCCAAAATAGAGCCTGCATCGCTTTATAAAAATATAATTGCATAATATGAATTACTGAATAATCCGAGTTGCATTTCGACAACTTCGATCGGTCAGCAATTTCATAGCCATCATAATGCCAAACTACGAAATTAAATACAATTTTGATGTTTTTTAACATATATGCAACGTTATAATTAATCATTATTTCAATTTCAATAGTTCAAACACATAATCAACCAATTAAATTTATATCATGCAATTTATTTAAATAAAAAATTGCATCTAATCGCTACTAAAATTCTTCACAAACAAAACCAAGCTTGCAAAATTGGATTTTCATATTTGGATATAGTTCTCTTAGTTTAGAGAATAATTCATATTCCTCGGGCCATTTGCACCATTGTTAAATTTACAATTGTTGTCGCTTGAAATTGCCTCAACCAAGAACATCATCAGCCCAAGCCTCACTGCCCTTCTAGCAACATTCGGTACCATCACCACAAACCTAGAAAATCACATCACAATCGGCATTTCCGTATTGTGGCCTCCATTGCCTGCCTTTCGATGTAAGACGACTCACGCTTGTTCATTTCACGTCAAAAGCTCTGCGCTACAATCGACATTGTGACGCCCTTGGCCGCACCCCTTCTCCACGTCGCTTTCACTACCCGTGCAACTGGAAGCACACGACTATCCTCCCTCACTGTTTGAAGTCGCAACAACTAGAGCAACATTTGATCATCGTGTTTTTATGCCACGATTTAGGATTTGGTCCTAAAAGGGAAGACTACAAGTTCATAGATATGGCAAACAAAGTAGGCATTGCTTAGGCTTGGGATTGAATAGGTCGAGATATAAATGAAACCAAACTCTAGCTTAATTATTCTCCCATCCAAAATTATAAATAAAACATCGACCTAATTTAAATTAGTTCATGCTTCTTTCAACGAGATATATTCCAACTATTTCAATCATATATAAAATATTTTATTTATCACAATCGAATCAGAATGCTTCTATTAAATTTGTCCAATGCTACAGATTCGAAAATAAGGTTTTTATACACCTCCCATAATGAAAATTACGTCCTTTCAATTCCTTTTATGAGGCGTCACACCCACACAACAATAAATAAATTTGAAATCTACCATTAATTTGAAACTTGCTAATTCTTAATATAAGAATAAAGTTTATCATAACATTTAAATGGATTCAAACGAACATTCTTTTATTTTTTTATTTCACATAAAAAACAAACAAAAAAATCTACATAAATTTGATTGCGTCTGCTTTTTACAAAGAGACGTTTACAATTTCATAATTATAACAAAAATGATATACATTAACCGCATTATTGGAAACACAATATTAAATGTTGTTGTATTTAATCTGAAAACAAACATTTGTTTTGGCATTTAAAGCAAGTTATTTTACTTATTTGCGAGCAAAACCAAGCTAAAGTTGCATAATAATCCATATGCTTCAAGAGTACCTATTCTCAACTGAATTGAAACAACAAACCCATATAGAAGATTTAACAGGTACGATTCTTATGAAGTAAACATGTCTTAGCAAGTTATTTAAAAAAAAATTAGGCTTTTTTGTAAGTTTATAAAATAAGGAAAAACTTCATGCTTTGGCCTGTTTTGCAAGTTTATAAAATAAGTATAACCAATTTAGACTTGTTTTACAAATTTTATAGGAATAGGCCTGTTTTGGCCAGGTATTCATTGGCGAAGTTTAAAAATTCGCCAATAGGCGAATTTTGAATATTCGCCAACACATTATAAACAAGTTTACAAAAAACAGACAAACATTGTTCACTACTCAGTAATTTCTGAATAACATAATGTTGTAACACTATGTTGACTAATCTTTTTTATATTAAAAACAACATTCAATTTATATTAAAAATCCCTTTTATTTATTAAATAAATCATTATGGTTTATAAACGTTTATGTAACGACTTTCTAAAAGTTTGATTTGGACATAACTCAAAGTCTATAATTTGAAATCTTCAATTTTCTCTTTCATTAGAAAAATATAGTTCAATAGATTCAAATGTTTCTTGTTTCGAAGAAATCTGACTTATGACGAATCTTGTATGTTCATTTAAAGTACAAAACGTAAAACTACGAACTACCGTAACGTTACGAGCTCATTTTATATTATATTATAAATTATACATCCAGATAGCATCTAAAGACCAACCAAACAACATAAATCAAATAACAAATCCAAATACCCGAACTTAAGAGACATAAGTAGTCCAATACACGAAAGATAAGCTCGAAACATAAAAGCTACTGATACACTAAATTCAACATAATGAAATCTCATTAACACACATACATCTTCATTTTAGATTATTGAAGTACTCCGCTTTCTGTTATGGCCCTGTGATCCACATCTGCTGCACCTGTTTGTTTTAGGCGTTTGATGCTTGTTCATAACATTTTTTATTCTCGTAGATTTAGGCCGTATGGGTTGTCTTCTTATAGGCGGAGGCAATATACGTGGACTGTTGTACTATTCCCAGTATTTCTTATCACGTACGGGATGAAACTATGGCACATGGGAAGATTTATAACTTTGGACGGAGTACCACTCAGAAGCAAAATCATGATGTGCTCTATTTACACCAAAACTCTGTACTGAACAAGCCGCCATTACATGAGCACACGGTATCTTCTGCAGAAGTAGGATGTTGCATGTACAAAAGCAATGAAAACCATTGATCCTAACTTTATATTCATCTTCGTAACAATGAATCACTTTTCATTCTGTTTGACCAAATCGAACAAGTTTACAACGACGTGCTTCAATAGCACAAGCTTCAATTTTAGCTTCCCATTTTGGAGTAAGTTGTGTCTTTAGAGCCTCCCCTTTTTCCCACCTCTTATAGAAATATTCAACTGATCGAAAGAACGTCCTTGCAACCAATGCCTTTATAGGCAACGATCTGGGCCTTTTAGTACATCATTAAAACTTTCAGATGTGTTGGTTGTCATAACATGGAATCGTCCACCGTCACCTCTGCAAAGTGCCCAATTTTCTTCAAAATTCCCTAGGTGCAACGAACCGACTTTCAAACACCTCGGAAGTTGTGTCATTACTTAAGAATAAAAGATAGATAGAAGATAAAACTAAAGAAAACATCAGAATCTCACAGCGGAACTTGAAAAAAATATAATACCACATAATGTTACATATCAGAAGCATAGTACATCAGAGTACATCATACATATGGATACATGTCACCACAAATTACGGACTACTTAATTTATACATAAACATCATTGATAAACCAACTTGCAGATTTCGTAATTTTCCATAGATATACCAGCATGTAGAACCTTCCGATCCAGCTTTCCAAAAGTTAAGTCAATACCAGGTTCACTTGTCTACTAATAACAAGTGTTATAAGTACCTAAAATTTTAGGGAAAAACACAGAAGAGTAAACTGTGGATCAGTAAAGGACTGGTGTGAGTAAACGATTTTAAAACAAGTTAAGAAATAAAAAGTATCTCATAAGACCATGCCATAAGTACGGAATGAGTTTTACCTTATGAAAACAAAAACAACTCGTATATTGAAATCAGATACTATGACAATTTCTAGGATTTTCACAAATAATTTAGAATTTAGAAGAATGCTCTAGTACATAGTATATAAACAAAACCACTTGGCACTTATAGGTAATGGATTTCCACTATGACAAGGTATTGAACCACCTTCCAATAGTGTATCTCTAGAGAGAAATACACTAGGTTCAACAAGAACATCTTGCAACCCAACCACACATAACCGGTCACTCATTTCGCTTGAGTGTACCGAATGGCTTATCACTAACGGTTGTGTACGACAACCATTTCTCGAAAGGGACAACATCGATATAATAAGAAACAGAAGGAATTTCTCTAGATAGATGATAAAACACTCTAATGGGAGCGACCCACATATCCATGTTACTTGCCTGATTTTTTTCATTTCCTGATTGTGAAGCTTGAGGTTAAACTTACCTTTGACAAAACACTTCTTCATTTGCTTTGAATGCCACATCGTCAAAACCCGTCAATCACTAATTAACTTCCCCATAAATATATTATGGGTATAAAGCAAGAGAAACGAATGCCATTGCCACCACATAAATGCGCTTGAAAAGATCAATGTACATGATCAACTAGGAGTACTCTGTCAGAAAATCATCCATACAAGTTGTCCTAGGACTGGACAAACCGCAGGCACTATTCTGTAAAGCCATCTTAGGAAATTTCTACCTAGGATTTACAGAACAGCTCTTGCATAATTTTGTCTTTTATTATCTTTGATAATCTTTGACTTGCAACGTAAAAATCGAATCGAAGTGGAATATAGATTTCGGACTCTTCGAAAGGATTGACGTTGATATCGTTTAGGGACAAATGATACTTAAATGGGACATATTATTATATTAAAAATGGATTTTTAGTATTCATCTATATGTGGTTAATTTGATTTTTGAAATCATTTCTTGATATTGAAATAGTTATCGACCTAAGTCGATAAAATAATACTTTAATGTTTTTTCAAAACATTTGAGATTTTCATTGACAGTCAACCACCTTCCTATAGTCGCGGAAAATCATTGATTGTAATTAAACACATCATTTTTTATCAATCACTTAGTCTTGAAAAGATTTGATAAAATCACTACACCAAAAAATACTTTTGGTAGCGTTAAAAAACTACCATAACTTGTAGTAGCGTTTCAGAGAACGCTGCGATACGACATGCAACTAAAAGTCCGATTTTTGTTGTTGCGTTGTAGTAAACGCTACTAAAAATACCATATTGTAGCGTTTTTAACATGCAACTAAAGTGTTTTCTGTAGCATTTTTTATACGCGACTATATAATTTTTTATATCACTTTGCATCCATTTCTGTAGCATTTTTAAAACGCTACTAAAAGTTAGTGGCTTTTTAACAACATATTTTAATGCTTTATTTACAATCAATGACTTGTACCATTTCCAATAACCAATTACATAATATTTACATTAAAATAATTGATCAATCACATGATTTTCATAGTCAAACCAATAATTAAACACATAATTAACATTTACAAACAAACAATCAATTATATCATTATCATGTTCAATTAATTTAAAAAACACACTAATCACATAATCAAATTTAATATCCATAATCAGCTCGATTGTAGTTTTTAAAAATATGTCAAATGCCACAAAGCATTCACAAACAAGTTTATACAAATAGTACTAACAAAATATGACAACACATATAACAATTAAAAAAGCCTTGTTCATTGCTTGATTACCAATAATTCTTTGTACATGTCTTTTTGGTGCTTCTTTCAAACCCTAGAGAGCAAAAAACAATGACATTAGTAGATTTATGATAACAAGTATCTAATTATTAATAATAAATCATAGCAGGTATTTTAATTTTTTAACACTTAAAAAGAGTCACTTAATGGATGATATTAATGTGGTTGGTTTTTATTTAACATGCAATGAATTAAGTTTACCCATAGTCATAGTTTTCAATTATTTTGAATGTAAAGCATGCTTATAAGAACCAGGTGGTGTTAGCATTCGTAAGTGATGTTTGCACATGACGAGGATGCAATTCAATGCTGAGTTTTCAATGGGTAATTTATGAGTGCATGGAAGATTATAAATACCTTTGTTCTGTTTAGTTTCAACTGCAGGTTGATCCAAAAGTACTTATCTCTACGCAGTCCCAATGCATGGCCAATAGACTCAATCGTACCCTCTTCTAACTCATAAATGCTGCACCATTACACTTTAAACCTCTACCAAATAGAAACAAGTTGCATATAATTCAAGCAAAAAGAAACTAATAAAATAATAGGTACTCACAAAATTAATTCTCAAGTGGTAATTGTATTGAGATCAAATCCCCTGTGTGTTTTAGGATCATTCTCTTCTTAGTCTTGTATGTATATAATGAACTTTCTTGCTCGCCTCTTTTCAAATAGTCCCATCATTACTGAATTAAATGCTTCCACATATGTTTTGAGTACACTATATACCTGTTAACGAAGCTACCATCGACAACTATGAAGTTCATATATTTGACCATATTAATGTGGATCCGTACCCGAACCAGTTCACCATTCACTATAGTAAACTACAAAATCACATAAAAATGTTCAGAATGTGATGTACTAAGCTTCATAGTAAGTAAAGAGCTTGCATGATCAACGGAGATGCAAAATTAATCAGGTGGATTCTTTCATGACATATTCATACAAGAGATAACAATAAGCTGAAAAGTGCCAAGCGGCAACCACTAAAATTGATGATGCATCAGGTTATATCTAATTTTACAATACTTACCCAAGAGACTGAATTTTTCCTAGCAGGTCAATGCACCATTCAATATGTCTAGAAAAGAATTACAACAAAAAATTTGGTTAATTGAAGAATAAGATTGAAGAGAATAAGAAAATATTGAGGAAGCTGAAGATTTTATTGATAAATATTATTTTTTATACAAAGAGTAATGTAAGAATGGTATGCTTATATAGAGAAGCATTGTAACGGCTAATAGATAATTACAAAACATACTAAATATGATAAAACGTGTTCACACTCTAACAGCTCTATTGTAACGGCTCTATTGTCTTTATTACATACTAAATATGATAAAACATGTTCACACACTAACGGCTCTATTGTAACGGCTCTATTTCTTCATTATGCCCCCTCAGTTCGAACTAGGGTTTCCTTTTTCATTTCCGCCTCCACCAACTACCTTCAGCTCCTCTCTCAATCTCACAAAATTTTTGGTTGATAATGCTTTTGTAAGAACGTTAGCTCGCTGGTAGTAAGCAGGAATATGACAGATGACAAGCTTTCCATTCTGCGTTCTTTCTCTGACGAAATGAAGATCGATTTCAAAATGCTTTGTCCTTGAATGTTGAATTGGATTGAGGGAAAGAGAAACCGTACTCTTGTTGTCGCACCAGATGACAGATTTTCGTGTTAGACTCAGCCCTAATTCTTCCATCATCGTTTCAATCCAAGATACTTCTGCAGTTGCACTTGCGAGAGCCCTATATTCGGCTTCTGTACTGGACCTGGATGTAGTCTGCTGCTTCTTAGTGCACCAGGAAATTATGTTGTCTCCAAGGTAAACGCAGTATCCTGATACAGATCGTCTATCATCAACATCATTTGCCCAATCAGCATCGCTAAAGCATTGTAAGGAAAAATGTTTCACTGATTTTAAAATTATTCCTAAATTCTTTGTGCCTTGCAAATATCTTAGAACTCTTTTTAAAGCAATCCAATGTTCCGATAATGGATTTTGCATAAACTGGCTAAGCTTGTTAACACTATAACAAATATCTGGGTGAGTGATTGTTGCATATTGAAGTGCTCCTATTAAACTTCTGTACTGTTTTGCATTTGTGATGGCCTCCCCTTTATGTTTAGATAAGCGTAGATTACTTATCATTGGTGTTGGTAGATGTTTGGCATATTGCATATTGGCCCTGTGCAAAATTTCAGAAATATAATTTTCTTGGGATAAAATCAATTTTCCTTCACTGTGTTTGGTAATTTGAATCCCAAGAAAATATTTTAACTCTCCTAAATCTTTAATAGAAAATTGTTGATCCAATAATTTTATGACTTTGCTTATCTCTTGATCATCATCTCCTGTGATTAACATATCATCCACATATACTAAAATAAAGATAGTTCCTTGCCTACTCCTTTTCATGTATAATGAGTTGTCAGACTTGACTTGAATAAAACCTAAATTTAATAATGTCATCTTGAGTTTCTCATACCAAGCCCTTGAAGCTTGCTTGAGTCCATAGATTGCTTTATAAAGCCTGCAAACCCTTTTATCATCAGAATTGTATCCTTCAGGTTGTTGCATGTAGACTTCTTCAGTTAATTCTCCATTCAGAAAAGCATTGTTCACATCAAGTTGTTTTATATTCCACCCCTTACTTAAGGCAACAGTTAAAATTATCCTAATAGTAGTGGGTTTTATAACTGGAGAAAAGGTTTCATTGAAATCAAAACCAAATTGTTGTGCATAACCTTTAGCTACTAGTCTGGCTTTGTATTTGTCAATAGATCCATCGGCCTTTCTTTTTATCTTATATACCCATCTACAACCAATTACATTCTTGTGTGCTGGTGGTACAACAAGTTCCCAAGTTTTGTTTTTTATAAGAGCTTCATATTCTGTATCCATGGCCTTTTTCCAATTTCTTGACTTTAGTGCTTGAGTGAAATTAAGTGGTTCAGTTTCAGTGATGGCCACATTGTAGACTTTTGGTTTAAAAATACCGCTTTTTGATCTAGTAGTCATGTGATGTCTGCTTTGATGTTGTTGTGCCTGTTGTGATTGTTGTTCCTTTTGTGATATCCTTGTACTACTGTTGCTTTGCCTGCTACCGTCATCATCAGTGTTGTGCATGTTATTATCATCTTGACTTATTTCTATGTCATCTGAATTTCGTTCTTCTGATCCACTGATGTGTATACTTGTTTCTCTTATATCCTTAGCTTGTGTGCATGAATGTTCATTGTCTGTAATTGTTTCAAGAGTAACTGGTCTAAACTCCACAGTCTTGATAGATTCCACTCTATTGTCTTCTTTCGAAATATGTCTATCTGCATAAGGAAATTTACTTTCATCAAATATCACATGTCTTGAGACATAAATTCTTCCATTCTTGTCAAGACATTTGTAACCTTTTTGATTTTGAGCATAGCCTATAAATGTGCATGGGCTTGATCTCATACTTAATTTATGTTTATTATAATCTCTCAGACATGGAAAACACAGACAACCATATATTTTTAGAAACTTATAGTCTGGTGTAACATTGTATATCATCTCATGTGGAGTTTTATTATCTAGGATCTTAGTGGGTAACATGTTAATAAGAAAAGCTGAAGTAAAAAAGGCTTCATTCCAATACTTCATGGGTAATGAGCTTTGTGATAACAATGTTAAACCAGTTTCTACAATGTGTCTGTGTTTTCTTTCAACCAGGCCATTCTGCTCAGATGTGTGAGGACATGTTAATCTGTGTTTAATTCCTCTTTTAGCAAAATAATCAGCCAAATGTTTGAATTCTGCCCCACCATCTGTTTGCAAAATTTTGACATTACAATTAAGTTGCTTTTCAACATGAGTTATAAGTTGTATAACTGTGTTAGAAGTTTCAGATTTATTTTTTAGCATATATATCCAAGTATATCTCGAATAGGCATCTACAAAAGAAAGATAATACCTGTGCCCCTGATATGAATTTAGAGGTGCTGGCCCCCATAAATCTGCAGCTACAAGCTCCAATGGCTTGTTATACCTGGTTTCAGAATTACTAAAAGGAAGCTTGTGGCTCTTGCCAAGCTGACAATGTGTACATGTGTGTTTAACAGATGCATTTTTAAAAGCAATATTATTAATAGATAAAAAAGTTCTGACAGTTTCAAAATTTGGATGACCAAGTTTCATATGCCATAAAGTAATATTATCTAAAACATTATTTCTATTACAATGCTCATTACTATTGCAATCATTATTACTACAAGCATCCACGTTGTTGCACCAGAGTTCACCACTTGAATTTCCAGTCTTCAAGTTGTTAAATCTGTAAAGTCCATTATGTAGACTACCTTGTAGTAATATTTCATGACTTAGAATATCTTTGACTAAGCAAAATTTTGGATGAAACTCAAAATATACACAATTATCACTGGCAAATTTTGATACACTTAAAAGATTTTTATTTATGGTAGGAACCCTTAGCATGTTATTTAGTTGAAGTTGTCTTTTACCAAAAATAGTTCATTTGCCAGTATGTGTTATATTTGCGGTATCACCATTGCCCATATATAAATATTTCATACCTGAGTAATCTTTGCTACCAATGTTTAAATTCTGAAGATTATTTGTAATATGATGGGTTGCACCTGAGTCTGGATACCATTCCTCAAAGTTACCTTCATTACCCTTATCAGCATTATTACTGCTTTGACTGCTTTGAGAACTATTATCTGGATTGTATCTGAAGTAACATTTATTTGCCATATGACCAAATTTTTGACAAATTTGACATTTTACACGATTGTTATTATTCCATCGGCTTCTTCCACGGCCTCTCAGAGACTGGAAACCTCCTCTTTGTGCTTGAAAACCTCCTCTTTGTGATTGGAAACCTCCTTGAAAACCTCCTCTTTGTGATTGAAAACCTCTTGAATACTGACTTTCTTGTCTGTTTGAATCATTGTTGTAGTTGTTTCTTTGTTGATTACTTTTAGCTGCTGCATAGTTGACAGAAAAATCACCTTGTATAGTTTTTCTTTGTTCAATCCTTCCTTCATGAGCAAGTAGAGCGGATCGAACAAACTGCAAGTCAGGTAATGTTTGCTGAGTAGCAATAACAGTTATTAATGAATCATATTCTTCATCAAGTCCACCAGTGATAATCAATATTTGTTCACTATCACTTATCTTATGCCCAACAGCATTTAATCTATCACAAGTATTTTTAATTTTGGCTAAATATTCTTTCATACTCATGCCTTCTTTTCTGGAGTTTTGTAAATCCCTTCTATACTGCATTATCCTAGCTGCAGACTGAGAACTAAAAATTTGCTCAATGACCAAATTTCATGAGAATTGTTACATCCTACTATCTGTGATAACAAATTTGAACTTATAGAAGACATAAGCCATGAAGATAATAGATTATCCTGCTTTTGATATATATCATAAGCTGGATTTGAAATAGTGCTACCATCTTGACCCAAAGTCATGAGTGGTGGTATAGTTATGGTTCCATTGATGTATTCCAACAGTCCATAACCTTTTAAGGCAACTTCCACTTGATATTTCCATAATATATAATTGTCTCCATCAAGAGATGTGGTAATAATTTGACTTTTGGGTTTTATCAGGTTATGGCTGTTAGGTGGTGGATCGGTGCTAGTGTTGACCATTGATGTAGACATGGCTTCATTACTGTTCGCCATAATTAATCACAAAAAAAAATGGCGAGGCAGAAGTAGGAAAATGCAGGCAACGTAATCTTAGATAGAAAGAAATCGAAAAACAATAAGAAGGTAAATTTTGTATGCCTGACATGCAATATCAAATTTTGTAGCCGTCTTTGTGCTTGGAAAATCAAGAATGATATTTTTTTTTTTTTTTTTTTTTGCCGCTACAAAAATACTTATGATTTAGGAGAGGTAGAATAAACTAGCAACCAGTTGATCTAGGCGTGGCTAGTTTACAAACCGATGATCCAAAACAATCAAGAATTGGATGTCCTTTTGCTAAAATCTACAATTATGAGAAGAAGAAAAAAAACTGAGGAGAAAGAATAAAATAAAACAACTCTTGGTTGATAGAAAGCCTTTCGGCAATTTGCTCTGATACCAAATTGAAGAATAAGATTGAAGAGAATAAGAAAATATTGAGGAAGCTGAAGATTTTATTGATAAATATTATTTTTTATACAAAGAGTAATGTAAGAATGGTATGCTTATATAGAGAAGCATTGTAACGGCTAATAGATAATTACAAAACATACTAAATATGATAAAACGTGTTCACACTCTAACAGCTCTATTGTAACGGCTCTATTGTCTTTATTACATACTAAATATGATAAAACATGTTCACACACTAACGGCTCTATTGTAACGGCTCTATTTCTTCATTATGGTTTAATCCAGGTGTTGGGATTCAGTACAACCAAATAGGCATACGCAATAAGAATCAATTTCATTAAACAATATTACAGCTATCATAAGTACTCAACATCCCACTTTCATCAAAAGCTATGGATTCATACTATAAATACATTAACATAAGTAAGAAAGAAATAAATAAATAACATACAGAAGTTCAATACTTTACCAGATCTGAAGACCCATGACTATTCCCATTGCTACCTGAATATCTCCAAGTCAAAGTTACGGCCATTTTTATACCTTACTGAAACTCTAGCTCAATCATAAATCCCGGTAAATTCAACTCTAAATTGATTCTTGCATCCCAACCTAATTAAAACAAGTAATGAATATCGATCAAATATGTTCATTATCACCGCTACAATTTGTCGCTGTCCATACATGCCAGTACATTACTAGCTTATCAAAATAAAATTTAATATACAACAATGCAAGATCTATTCACAAATTTGAGCACTTCAATGCAGGTGCATCAAGATCTATGAAAGATACCAAATAATCAGCTCGATAATGAGCCCACTGGAAAAATAGAACAAAGAGGAAACGAAAGCTAAAAATAAAACAGCAGCAACTGAATTTAATTCAGTCACATAACAAATCGAAGAAGATGTAGAAAAGGAGGCCCATGCAAAACTGAAAGAAACCCCATTTCCAGAAGCGTGCAAAGAGCCAAAAGCTACTACTGGTCAACATAGGAACCAGTTCATCCGAAAGTGAGGAATCAGCTTTAGGGAGTCATTCTAAAGAAAAAGAAGTCTAAATCTTATGTGTACTAGTTGGTTCCAGCGGAAATGTCAGTTGCGATGCTTACGTATTTTGAAGCGACCTCGTGTTGTGAAAGTGGTTGTTGGATAGCTGACAAGCAGTTGATTAGGTAAATCTTTGATGAAGTTTCTGCTGTCTAAGATACATATAAGCAATAATGATAAAGTATCAGACCTTGAAAAATGTGATTTCTAACATGTTTGCAAATGCAATCGACTGAAGAAAAGGAAACCATATCTGCGATTAATGACACGGTAATTAATGTAGAAGGATAAGTGTTGACACGAGTATACAGGTGAATCAGAAAATGAAGGTATAAGCATAACCTGGGAGTTAACAGAATGACTCTTTAACATTATTGCATCAACTACACTGAATCCCTTTTGTTTGATCCAACGTTGGAGCTTGTCCTCCTCCTCGTAAGTGCCCCTTTTGACTTATGCGCCTCAGCTGCTAGCTCGCACATCTGCAGTTATGTCCATAAATTTTCATATTAAAAATTTACTTTGGATTAGCTTGATCACAAGCTGATCAAAAGAATGTGTTGTGTATATGTTTAGAAAATAAAAAATAAAAACAATATGATAGTTTTACGGTATATCTGAACTTGCATAATGGAGGTCGTCAACTGCTAGACCCCATTTTTGGACATACAGACCACATCTTACATATAACTAAAGAACAAGTAAGTTACATTAAATCTGTGTTTAATTCCGACTTAAGTTTACCTACGTACAAAATAAGGCTGTTAATTCTGGTGTTTTTTCTTAAAAAAACACTTTACTTATGCAAGTTCATGAATGTGTAGCAAGGACCTGTATTAGGGTGAAGACTGGATTACAACTCTATTTATATTCATAAATAGGGCCAGTAAATTAATTACAACTTGAAATATATAGTAATAACATAGTACATATAGGAGTAGCAAGGACCTGAGTTAATAACTACAATAACATAATGCATACATGGCACATATATTACACATGTTCAACAGCACTGCTTGGTATAATATTTATTTGATTTCACATCTTCACCTTCGTAGAGATGCTATTTTAAATTTGATGTATAAAATTAATAAACCATTTATTGATGCTTGCAGAGTTGATGTTTGAATTGAATACATGGATGCATAGATGTTCAACTTAAATAAAGTGTCGGCTGTTTACTGGAATATATATCGTTTGTTAAATGGGCTGGGCCTTTATTTTCCACCGCATATGTTATATCCAGCATCATTATGTTACAAGGCAATATGCCTATATATATGTACATCAGCACTCTGTACATCATTCTGCTTTTCAATATCAACAAATACTTTCATATTTTTCAATTCTAAAAATTCTGTAAAAACTTTCTTGGTATCAGAGCCATATTGCCTCACAGCATTAGAAGTTAAAAACAAAAAGAAAGAAGAAGGTTTTTTCATATCCATCAGAGTATAGCTTCATCATTTGGATATTGCTCATCAGAGGGAATTCCTCATCATCTGAGAGAAGACATATCCCAATCGTTAAGTACCCTGCCTGAAATCAATTGACCAGGCTGCAGCAAAACAGTTGGTCATATCTTCTGTTTCAGAAACAAAGATCGCCAAGAAATAAACCAAGAAGTCAAGAAAGTCAATAAAACAAGTAAGTGCCGTGCCTAGAGAAGTCTTCAGAATAAGGTGCACCTTGAATTAGCTTTTATTCATCATTAGAAATCTCAGGCTGCATCATACCTGCTTTAGGAATTCCTGAATTCTTGATTGATAGCGGCATTCTCTTGTCCTGATCTGTTCTTGACAATTCTGACATCATTTGCCTATTATAATGGGTGATCAAACATCCACTGCGGCATCAGATAATGGTCTGAATGTTTCCAGCAACCCCGGACCTGTAAATCCAACACCAAACACTGTGATTAGTCTTAAGAGTCAGTTAATCACAATACATCTCGAAGAAGATAACTATCTTCTTTGGAAATTACAAGTTGAAACAGCTATTCAGGGATATGGTCTGGAAGGGTATATTCTTGGTACCATAGAAATACCAGCAAGGTACATTACAGACAAAGACAATCGAACAGTAGCCAATGAAAAGTATATACAATATCATAGGCAAGACAGACTCATCAGTTCTTGGCTGCTATCATCCATAAGTGCCAGTTTATTACCGCAAGTAATTGGGTGTACATCTGCATATGATATTTGGACTACCGTAGAGAAAGAATTTAATAATCAATGTTCTGCAAAAGTCCTTCACTACAAGAACCAACTCCAAAGTGTTAAAATGGAAAATTTATCCATGAGAGAGTATATTGCAAAGGTGAAAAGGCTATGTGACTTACTAAATGCTACTGGAAACAGAGTATCAAACAGTGATCAAGTATTATACTTGGTCAATGGGCTTAACAATGATTATGAAGCAGTTGTTGCTGTTATAACCTCTCAAAAAACTGTGCCTAATATAGATGAGGTACATTCTATCCTGCTTTCTCATGAGGCAAGAATAAATGCAAAGAAACCTCAAGAAATAGATTATGCAGTGAATTTTACTACTGGATTCAAAGGCAAAACCCAAAACAGTAACAACACCAGAAATGACCAGTCTTACCAAAGAGGTGGTAGTGCAAGGAGAGGAAGAGGCAGAGGTAGATGGACTAATACAAACCGACCAAAGTGTCAAATTTGTGAAAGGATAGGCCACACAGCATTAAACTGCTACTTCAGATTCAACACAAATTATACTCCAAATCAGAACCAGAGGAATAATAGTAATCCTAGTGTGAATATGGTCTTATCCCAATCTGATAACAGTAGTCAAGATAATGTTAGCAAAGGTGGTAATCAAAATGATATGGCAAAGTTTGATACTGTGCAAGATGACAGCTGGTATCCAGATTCAGGGGCTACTCATCACATTACAAACAATCTTGATAGCCTGAATCTTGGATGCAGAGATTACAAAGGTAATAATTCTATCTTACTAGGCAATGGTAAAAGTATCACAATTACTCACATTGGTAATGCTAGTTTAAGTGGTAAGAGACAATTATTCCTACACAATCTTTTAAGGGTTCCAAAGATAAAGAAAAATCTAATAAGTGTCTCCCAGTTTGCTAATGACAATAATGTCTTCTTTGAATTTTACCCTAAATACTGTTTAGTTAGGGACATTCTAACTAGAGAACCCATTTTACAGGGTAGCATGACAGGAGGCCTTTACAAGTTTGACACTGTTAAGAATAACAGTGTGATAAAAAGGGAAAAACACTGTAATCTGAATGTTCTTGATAATGCTGCTAGTAGCAAAAATATTTTTGATCTTTGGCATTACAAACTTGGACATCCAAGTGCTAAGATTGTTATGAAAATATTAGATGAGAACAATATTCAATATAATGATGTCTTTTTACCATATATTTGTGAATATTGTCAAGTTGGTAAGAGTCATAAACTACCTTTTATTGACTCTGAGACAGTTTATACCGAACCATTGCAGTTGATTGCTACAGACTTATGGGGTCCAGCTCCTATAAGTTCAGATTTTGGGTTTAAGTACTATATTGCTTTTGTAGATGCATATTCAAGGCACACTTGGATTTATTTTTTAAAAGCCAAATCAGAAACTATTAATGCTGTTATTAATTTTATCATTATGGCTGAAAGACAATTTAACACTCTAGTTAAAACTATTCAATCTGATGGTGGAGGTGAATTTAAGAGTTTAAATCAGTTTTTTACTAAAAAAGGAATTGTTCACAGAATCACATGTCCATACACTTCTCAACAAAATGGGCTAGTTGAAAGAAAACACAGACACATTGTTGAGTCTGGTTTAACTTTATTAGCTCAGGCTAAATTACCTCTAAAGTTTTGGCCAGAGGCCTTCAGTACATCTGTTTACTTGATTAATAGACAGCCAACAAAAGTTCTGAAGGGTACAACACCAATAGAAAAATTATTCAATATCAAACCAGATTATAAAAGTCTAAAACCATTTGGATGTTTGTGTTTTCCATATTTGAGGCCCTACAATTCTAACAAATTAGATTTCAGATCAAAGCCATGCACATTCCTAGGATATACCACTAAGCAAAAGGGGTATAAGTGTCTAGATGAACATGGTAAGATATACATAAGCAGACATGTTGTATTTGATGAAACTGTATTTCCTTTTAGTAGTAAAGATAATCCAACTACTAGTAAGGTAAGAAATCCAGATGTTTCAATACCTGAGATTCCAATTTATTCTGAGAATTGGGACAATAATGATGAGAGTGAGGCTGCTGAGTCCAATAGAGCATCACAATCTCATTCTGAAGAATGTGATGAGTCACAGCAACCCAGCCTTGCCTTGCACAATCCTGAAAATTCAGAAAGTCAAAGTTCAGATGAAAATACAGGTTCACAAAGTACAAGAACAGAATTCTCATCAGATCCAGATAGTGACAGTAGCTCACCATCATCAGAGTCACCAATTCAGACTGGTCATCCTATGATTACTAGAGCAAAAAGTGGTATTTTTAAACCAAAAGCATATACAGCTTCATCCAGTATTTGTGAACCAGATTCCTTTGAACAGGCTATCAAAAACAAAAACTGGAAGAATGCTATGGATGAGGAATATAATGCACTCATCAGAAATAAGACATGGGAGCTTGTATGTCCACCTGCTAACAAAAATGTTGTTGGGTGCAGATGGACATATAAACTTAAAAAGAACCCAGATGGGTCAATAAACAAATACAAGGCCAGATTAGTGGCAAAGGGTTTTACTCAGGAGTATGGGTTTGATTATAATCAAACTTTCACACCTGTAGTAAAACCCACAACTATTAGACTCATTCTCACTATTGCCCTATGTAAAAAGTGGCATGTTAAACACTTAGATGTTAATAATGCCTTTTTGAATGGTGTACTTGATGAGGAAATTTATATGAAGCAACCACAAGGCTACAACCACAATCATAAATTAGTATGTAAGCTGAATAAAGCTATTTATGGTCTAAAACAGGCCCCTCGAGTCTGGTTTGATAGGCTGAAAAATACCCTAATTAAATTAGGATATCAGCCTACCAAGTCAGATAATTCATTATTCATCAGAATAAA
The DNA here is from genome assembly GCA_030737875.1 of Allium sativum. Lineage (NCBI taxonomy): Eukaryota > Viridiplantae > Streptophyta > Magnoliopsida > Asparagales > Amaryllidaceae > Allium > Allium sativum. Next base: position 42,483,254 of record CM060915.1, on the reverse strand, counting down.
TAGCTCCTCAACTGTTTACATACTAATTTATGTAGATGACCTCATCATAACTGGAGATAATACTGATGATATTGATAAGCTAACTCAGTATTTAGATCAGCAGTTCTCCATTAAAAATTTAGGAGAACTAAATTATTTTCTTGGCATAGAAGTTTTCATAAATGAGTCAGAAATAACTCTATGTCAAAGAAAATATATAACTGAGTTGCTTGTCAAAACAAAAATGATAAATGCCAACTCCCAGCCTACTCCTATGGTAAGTGGTCAGAATTATTCAAAGTATGGGGGAGAGGCCATTTCCAATGTGACTGAATACAGGAGTATTATTGGTGCACTTCAGTATGCAACAATAACACGTCCTGATATATCATATAGTGTAAATAAATTATCTCAATTTATGCAGAATCCAACAAACATATACTGGAAGGCAGTTAAAAGAGTCATGCGTTATTTAAAAGGAACTGTGAACTATGGACTAAGATTGAAGACCAGCCAACATTTGAACATAACTGGATATGCAGATGCTGACTGGGCTGCAGATCCTGATGATCGTAGATCAACTAGTGGGTACTGTATATACTTTGGTAAAAGCCTGATATCTTGGTGCTCAAAAAAACAACATACAATTTCCAGATCCAGCACTGAAGCTGAATACAGGAGTATAGCCAACGCTACAGCTGAGATAAAATGGTTACAATCGTTACTATCAGAACTAAAGCTAAAGTCTACAGTAAAACCTATCCTATGGTGTGATAATAAAAGCGCCGTGTACATGACAGAGAATCCCATACAGCATGCCAGAACAAAACATATCGAGATAGATGTTCATTTTGTCAGAGAATCAGTTCAACGAGGAGAAATACAAGTTAATCATATACCTGGATTCTACCAGAGAGCAGACATGCTAACTAAAGCAATATCGTTGAAGAATTATACCAGATTCCGAGAAGAACTCAACATTACAGATCTGGCAAGTCATCGTAAAGATAATATTGAAGATAAAGCTAAGCCAGCTCTCACAAATACCAAAGTAAATCACCGCGAATCTCAATACCCCAAAGTTAAGGATGAAGCACCCGTGAATCTGCTAATCAAGGCAAGCAAATCATCAGACAACATCAAAAAGCAGGAATCTAGATAAGAGAGAGGTTATAAGAGTAAGAAGAAGTGAAGCGCCACTCCAATTCGTCTGATTTTCAGCTCGACATGGCAAAACTAGGGTTTCTGAAACCCTAAGTTTCGTGGGGGAGAAATAAAGTGTCGGCTGTTTACTGGAATATATATCGTTTGTTAAATGGGCTGGGCCTTTATTTTCCACCGCATATGTTATATCCAGCATCATTATGTTACAAGGCAATATGCCTATATATATGTACATCAGCACTCTGTACATCATTCTGCTTTTCAATATCAACAAATACTTTCATATTTTTCAATTCTAAAAATTCTGTAAAAACTTTCTGTGATGTTAGCTTATATTTGAGTTATTGCTTTTGAGCCTATTACTTAAGCAAATTGGTGTTTGTGTGGGGTTAGTGAATAAATTATCTTTTAAATGACCATTGATGTTATGTTGGTTAAATATTACTTCAATAAATATAGTTGAAGAGATTTAAATGCAGCTTACGTGTGTTTTGCATGCATTTTTTTAACGTCATGCGCTAGTGGTGCTTAAATCAATTGTATACATGATTTTACGACTTCAAATATTAACTTGAAACATTTTGTTTATATCTATGACTTGAAGTCCATTGACCAGTGCTATTTAAATTCAACGCCTAAATGGATTTAAGGCTTGAAATTTAATGCCTGGCTGTCATTGCACTTGAAACTACATGCTAACAACTGCTTCGATTTTCAATCAATGAAAATAAATGAAATAAGAGATGTTCATGCTGACACCATAGAATAATAATACAACATAATTTATTAAGGAAACTAATCAAGGAAAAACGAATCCAAGATAGTTCATGAATATTCTTCCTTTTTTTTGCATAAATGTTAATGAAACTCCAACTTAATGAACAAAAGAACAAGTAATGAAACTCCAACTTAAACAACAACAAAAAACATACCTAAATACAAAACTGGTTTCCATGAAACTGCTTTCTCATCACATTTATGCAGGGTTAACTATGTGTTGCACTAAGACAAGCATTAGGAGTAGAATACATTGGCTTCAAAGAAAAAACAGTGAGCAAACAAAGATCCTTCCATCCAAGCTTTAGGGTACCTTTCTCCTCAATAGGAGTGTACCCATCGGAAGGGAACATGCCTAGTATGAGGGCAGCTTGTGCAACTGCATTGCCCCCTAAAGAAATGCTCCAAAAGCCCTAGAGGAAGTACTAACCATTACATTAGTGAGTAAAGGATTGTTTTCTTTTTTGAATTAACTGATTTAGTTGAGTTAAATTGATGGGTATAAGCCCGATGCTTAAGTATACATATCATCCATAATATATATTTTAATGTCAAGCCAAAAATCATCTTAAAGTTTCCATGATTTATGATACAATACAACCAAGCACAATCAACGTCATAATACAATTTAATTCAACAACTATAAATTTTTCGCTTGTTTACGTTACAGTCTATACATATATATTTTAAACGTTCCATTTGGTGTATATGTTAAAAAAAATGATGATTTAGCTTGGAAAAAATAACGTAAAAACATGTAGAATGAATCTAAGAATATGAATGAAAAGATTTTGCTTTTGGCATGTTAGCCTTCGTATGTTGTCCTAAGAATTTAAGCAAAATTTATGCTAGTGTGCTAAGTAAGAAAAAGTAGTGATGTTAGTGTTCAATTAAGATCGTCATTTTGACTGCTTTTATTTCCATTTAACTTATACACAACTGTCACCATAAAAAAAATTATAGATTCTTTTTACAAGCATTGACTGTATTTCATAGAAACTGAACTAATCTAAGTTGTACTGAGCATATTCAGATTAAAATAACAAATCTGATTGCGAAACCACCAAAGATTAACATATCAAAATAGCACTCAAATTAAATCCAAACCTGAGAAGAAAACATGAGGGGAGATCTAGACCCCAAGGGCTGTCAGGAGGAGTGTTATTTCCCATGGAATTAACAGAGTAAGCCCGCCTTACATGATGTGGAATGACAGAGCCTACGATGCCATCGTTGGATCATCGTCTTGGCTGTCGTTCTCCAAATCGTCCTTCATGCTTGCGTTCCCCATCGTCTTTTCTATGGCTAGAGTATTTGCAATGAAAATAGCTACCAAGGGTGCAAATCCATTAATATTGCAATGAGATAGCAAAGTGTAAATTCGAGCTTGCCTATGATAAGTTGTCTCCGTCCTGCATTTCTTCTCTGCAAGCTGCAGCTACTGCGTCTTAAGAATCTACCTTTACCTAGTTTAGATGGTTTAGTGATGCACCACGCAATAATTCATTGAGTTTATCACACTGATTAACGCTGTGACCAGCATTTTACACCTCCACAAGCTGGCACTATAACTATTCTAATGTTGTATAAGGAAACTAGACTGCCGACATCCTTTTACGATTAATGACATCAGCAGGTCTCTTCAGAGCAAATGATTCTAAGTACTCAAGCAAGAGATTAATGGATTCAACATTCTGATTGTAATTAACATAGAGCCTGAACAGTGTGGCAGCATCTGCTTCTTTCCCTGCCATTCCCCATGGTGTGGCCTCACGTCCAACCTTAAACTTGTGAACGAGCCAGAGAGGTAGATCACTCTGAGGATTGGCATATAAAAGTGTTTCTGCCACTGCTGCTGGCAATCTTGGACGCAATTTTCTGTAGTTCTCAAGGTAGAGCTTAAAAGTTTCCCAGTGAAAATTTCCCCTCAAACGTGAACTTGACCTTGAGTTAATATTGGCAGAAGTGTATGTTTCTTTCTCAAACGGAAGCAATCAAAAGTTCGCAGCCACTGAACTGCTCCCCTGTAACGAAGTTCCTGTGTTAGTTGAGTAGCAAATCAAGATGAATGTCTCTTCCGGTTGCTACTTTAATGAAGAACCCCTCCAAAACATCATTGTAACAGCGAAATCCATGTCATAGAAATTTTCCTGTATCAGAATACCCACAAAGACTTCAGGTGTTTTCTCTCCAGAATATTTTAACCAAGCAATGTCATGCGAATATCTGCAGTATTATCGAAGGAAAATAATAATCAATCCATAATAAAAGAAAAGGAAAAATATAAGAAATAAAGAATAATTTAGAGCTAGTCACTAATAGATCACTGGATGTGAAAGAATTAAAGGCATATGCAAATATGCATCGACATTTATTAACATAAATAAGGGTGAAGCACAACATTATACTGCCTCTAAAGTTAAGTGGAATAGTTTATAAATAGCCCTAGAAAATGGAGTCCTTAATAGTTGATAGGGACAAAAAGGTGATATGCAAACACCCTCAATATTCATGTAGCCACCTAAACATGCAAGCATGACAAAGGCTTAGAGTACTCCCAGCAGAAGGTTGTATATCAAAACTTGATGTATGCAAAAAATAATGATTTGGTTAAAAATACATAACTAATTCATAAATTACAGGTCACAGATGAAAGTGTATAGTAAATTAAGGTTCAAGGAGTGCAGACGTGTTATTTTTTAGGTATACTATGCTTTTCATATGATTGGTGAAAGATTTTGCAATTAACCGCGAAATTGACATATATACAGCTCAAGCTCAACAAGTGAAGAAGCAAGTAGGATTTCTAGAAAATGACAGTAGGACTACAAGTCTACATTCAGTGTAAAGCATTCGCCAACCATATATCCAATTTTTATATGAATATCATTAATATTAAATACGTTTCAATGTGTTGGTCAAAGTATCAGGTATCTTTTTTATGAATAACATTTGGTATTACAAATAAGCATGCTTGCAGAGAATATATTATGCTTACAAATAAGCTAGTTGACATGGACATATAGTAACTCCTAAATTTTATCATGACAAATTTGTATATATTCATGGTGAAGTTTTAACAAATTTTATTAAAATGAAATTTTATGAAAAAACAAGTTAATACCAGCTTTCATTCATCAATTTGTTGTAACCAAACCAAACTTGGTACCTCTATCTAAACTCAGTTACATTTACAATTAAAGAAAAATGATGCATGCTAACTTTTCAGTATTACTTCTCTCTTGCGCACACGCATACAGTATAGGAAGGTCCATAACACACTTCTCCCTCTAACATCCCTATCTGTAGGAACATATTTTACCTAAATATCTGGTTTTTCTTTACTGATAGATAAATAAAGTTCTTTTTATTCTATCTTTGTCGATGGCTAAATAAATTAACAGCAGATATACCAAAATAAAAGAATAATTTCAGATTAAAAAATACATACGTTTTAAAAGCATAGGCAAATTAAATTAGAAACTGTGAATTACCCAATAATGACGGAACCAACAAAAGACGTTATTCACAATTAACCATCTATCAAAGTTGAGGCAACATTTACTAAAATATGTAAAACAACAGAAAATAAGTAAATACCTCGGTTAATTTAGGGTTTTTGCAGTCCCCATTTGTTTTGAATGTTATTTAGGGTCTACGTAGAAAAGAGGGGGAGACCGAAGGAGTAGTGGATCGAATTTATGGTTTATGCAGGGACGGCAATAGATTGAAGAATTGGGGAGGAGTAGAGCAAGAATTAGGGCGGAGTAGCTCAGGGCGGCAGGTAAGTGAAACGAAAAGTCAATTAGAGTTTGGGAATTTGAGAGTAACGTAACAAGCAAATTAGTTTAGGCGGGGTAAGGCGGCAAATTTTTGCAGTGAAAAACATGCGCTCAAAAAATTAAAAATTCCATTAGTCGCTCTTGCATTTAAACGAAACTATAAAGTGTAATCAAATCCATATTTTATTGTAGTGAATCTCCCTTTTATATATTTAAAATTTTCAAATGAAAAATTTAAATTTCACTAATACAACTTTGATTTTCATATATATATATATATATATATATATATATATATATATATATATATATATATATATATATATATATATATATATATATATATATATACACACACACATAAAATCTACTTGTCATTCGTTTTCATCATTTCTTCTTACTGCTTATTTTGTTATTTTGAATTTATAATGGTTATACTATTATATGTATTTCTATTTATTATTTATAAACAAAATGATTGTTTAAGTTATTAGAATTTTATTAAAACAAATGTTTTAATTTAACCAAGACCATTTAATCCTCCTATCCCTTTTATTTCCTTTTTCTATTAAATAGGCCCATTACAACTCTATCCCACTTCTTCTCTAATTTCCTTTTTTTGGTTTGTTTTTATTAAAACTTTAATTATTTATGTGGCCCAATACCAGCCCAACTCCTCTTAAACCCGTGCAACCCATTTCCTTCATTCGATTCTTGCTATTTCTCCTTCCATCCAAATTTTCTTTACCACTTCCTTGTTGTATCTCACTTCTTCGTCAATCTAGTTGATGTTGATCCACTCAATGATAGATCATCATAGATCATCTATGCTATCATCATTCATCTAACTCTCTCTCTCTCTCTCTCTCTCTTCTTTCTCCTTACTATTCTTAACTACAGTTATCTATTCATCTTCAACCTCCTATGCCTATAAAGGCTTCACTGTGCATGATTTGTGTGCACACGCACATGAGAGTCAGCCCATACCCAAGCATCCTCACCTATTCCAAACACGCACGAACTACACCGGAGTCATCCCATACCGTTCAACCATTATTCGATCATCTATATAAAATAAAAGATTTTCATCACCGATTGTCAAAAAACACACACTAAATCTCGATCAAACAATGTCCTACAACCATCCACACCGACCATCGATCAACCCGAGACTTCACCCACGTGATGCTAACACCATGGCCGACCTCTTCCCCGAACATCTCAAACTCGATCATCAATGCCATCGATGCTCCTCACCGAACTCACATATAAAACGCAACCCCAAAAACCCCATGTCGACCAAAAACTTGAAATCTAACCATTCGAAAAATTATTTTAGATTTTTCCTAGCTTGCCTAGATGATACCGCTCCTCCAGATAAAATATTAGCATCAACGATCCCCTAAATCGTCGGAAATGGCCATGATCACGATTTCCGACCAAACCCTTATATCTCACTCCCCCAACATTTAAAAATCCTGATATTTGTTTCTAAAATCATATTTTTGTACCATGAACGTGTTTATATGCCTGAAACTTAAAACTAAGTTGGTTGAAAAATTGTTTTTCCACTTCCTTTGTTGTATATATTTCAACTGGACATATACACATATATATATAGTTTATTTGAAGTGGCTTATTTTATCAACAACTAGGAACCTGAATGGACATTTCCGACGAAGAAATCAAAGTATAATCTACACTAGAAACAAAGATATGGGAATTTGAAACTAAACAACGTAAATGTTTTAACAGTATATACACAATTTAACTAACAAGAGATGTCTCAGGGGTTTGATCGAGCACATATGGGTTCACCAATAAGGATTTACAATACAATCATAACAAGTGCAACATACATATAAGTATCAATAAATCTTGCATGGATTTAAAAGAAATAAATAGTGAGTGTTTACTCACTTTCTTTCCTGTCCTCGGCTTTGGTTTAAGATCCTCTAGCCTCTGTATTTCCTTTTATGATTTTGTTCGAATGTGTGGTGAAGGAAATGTATATATGATCATCTATTTATCGGTGGTTTTAAATCTTGAAATAATGGTTGCATTTAATGCATGCATGGGAAAGGAGCATCCTCAACAGGAATGTTTTCAGTAGAGGTCTATACATGATTGGAAGAAAAATTGCATAGTTTCCATTAGTTGTGTTGATCTAGTTCAGAAATGAAACATGCGAATGGGTACCTAACCTTGTACAGATTGTACAAAAGAATGCAAACTTTTGGCTGCTGAGGCAATGTCACCATTTATTACATGGTGTACTACATGTTTTTTCAAGAGAAATATCTCCTGCACTCAGTTTTGATGTGAGAAAGGGATGGTTCAATTCTAGCTACAACTAAGGCTAGATGCTACTTCTCAACAAATTTGTAGACATGGCTAATAGGTGAAAATATATGGATGATTTGGCTTAAACAGATAGTTTTTAAAACTTTACTTCCAAGCTTCCCCAAAATCTGAAATGTTCCAGTACCAGTTAATTATTGGTAATTTGTGTACAAGCCTTCCATCAAATGTGCTTTGGTACATGTTGTGTGTAACACCCCACACCCGCTAAGGCCACTCATAAAAGGGAATGCCTTAGTTTTGGTGGAGCATTTTTAGTGAGTATAGAACAGAAAAATTACAACAAGACGGATATAAGTAATACTTGAAAATTTAAAACATCCTTTCGTTTTCAGCGGAAAGTAAAACATGTTTGGTTACATCACAAAACCATAACAAGAGTCAAGTACATAATATCCATCCTGATAAAATAGAAGTACATAATCCCACTACATAGACAATAGCCATAATAGAAAAGATAAACCGAGCTTTACTTCTACGATCCAAGTCCAAAAGATAGATATAGCGGTCTGATCCAAGCCCACTAGTGCTAGGCCCACTCTGATAACCTGAGGGTTGGGAAAAAGATAAAAACAACGGGGTCAGACATAAGTCTGAGTGAGTCCTATAACCCTAACAATACAACCATTAAAGTAATTAGGGTATGACATAAATAAGGTACGGTACCTCTGGGGATAATGACCACACTAAGTAGCCAACAAAACACAGGATGTACTAAGATAATCGAGAAGACGCATTTATCCACCCAAGGATAATTCTTACACCACCCCAGACTTATTCACCCAAGGGTAATTCCTACACTGCACCACACCAGTTCTACCCACCAAGAGTAATTCCTACTTAAAGGTTGATCCCACTAAGTGTACTTAGTAATTTTTACCCGGTAGTTTCTTGTACCCCTACACAGGTGCCGTCTGCCCCTATTTTTACTAGGTGTACCCACTACCCCCAAGTGATCGGCTCCCTACCGTAGATACCCGTGCTGGTCCCATAAAAGGGGGTGTATCATTCCCCAAAGTGGCTACCATATAATATCACTGTGCACGGCTTTATATCTACACGATGCAACAACGACTTACCAACCAGCCCGGGTCCACACACGCATATGAAACCCGTTGATCCCGCGTTGCCACCGCTAACCCGTTTTGGCCGCTTATAGTCAAGTCCAATATGCGTGTCCCGTCACCCGACCAGAGTCGAGCCCACAAAGATACGTTTGGGATATTGGTTGAAATGGGCCCCCACAAGCTACTCCTTAAGCTTGCTACTTTTATCTAGTGTATCCCACTTAACCCTTTAACCATGTCCCCTTACATGTTATAAATCTTGGTTAAGTCCTTTAATCATATTTCAATTGCCACTTATGGCACCCACTAGATTTCCACATGCCACCCATGGCACTTACTTAACCCCTTAATCATGTTTAATTACATGTTCCACCTTGGTTAAGTATTCTAATCGTATTCTCACATGCCACCCATGGCACTTACTTAACCCTTTTATCATGTTTAATTACATGTTCCACCTTGGTTAAGTATTCTAATCGTATTTTTCTATTGCCACCCAAGGCAACCCACTAGTTTCCTCATGCCACCCGAGGCACCCCCACTAGTTACCACATGCCACCCAAGGCACCCACTTAACCCCTCATGTCCCACTACATGCTAATATGGTTAAGTGTTTCTTAATTAATTAAGACCGTGATCTCCCATAAAGACCTCCCACATTAGACTGGCTGTTATGACCGCCTGGTTAAGCCGGTAGAGTCCGGGCAGTCTTACGTCATAACAGAGTCTAACCTCGTGTCTTTACCTTAATCACGTATTTAATTTATGGCTAAGACCTCTCACATTGGGCTGACATTTGTAGCAACTGGTTAAGCCGGTCGGGTCCGGGCAGTTTTATACTACAAATGAGTCCAACCTCGTGTCTTAGTCGATTAATTACACCTAATTAATCACCCCCATATTAATTATCCCTAATTAATATCAAGTTTGCATAACATGGGTAGACCTAACTCAATAGGTAAATTCCCATGGGGTAGACCTAACTCAATAGGTAAATTCCCACTTATGGTAATTTATTTTTTTGGTATGCTTAATCATACCCAAACATTCATTTATTAACATATTTACCAACCCCATCGTTCCCCACGTAAATCGTTCTCGTTACATGACATAATAAGGGGAAGATCATCACAAATATCATGGGTTTAACATACAACTTTGTCATGGGTTAAGAGGATGTCAACTTGCATATATGAACATATATTAACCCAACTACATATAACCCAAACTTGCATATTATCATACACATGATTTGCATAACATGTTGCATATGAACTTGCATATTATCATACACATATCTTGCATAACATGTTGAACTTGCATATAGGCATTCTCATAACTTGCATAACATGTTAAACATGCATTTAAGCATACACATAACTTGCATAAGCATTCACATACTTGCATAAGCATCCACATACTTGCATAAGCATTCACATACTTGCATAACTTGCATATCATGTCATTTAAGCATATACATATCTTGCAAAAGCATTCATATACTCGCATAAGCATGCATAACTTGCATATCACATAGATCTTGCATTTAAACATATACATGACTTGCATAAGCATCCATACACTTGCATAAGCATGCATAACTTGCATATCACTTTCAACTTGCATTTAAACATATACTTAACTTGCATATCACTTTCAACTTGCATTTAAACATATACTTAACTTGCATATCACTTTCAACTTGCATAACTCACTTTGCTAAACATGCATAATTCCACTTAGTAAATATGCATAAATCCACTTATTAAACATGCATATATCAAATACTTAACATGCATAACACCAACTACTTAGCATGCATAAAATCACATGCATAACTTGCATATCATGTTACATATAACTTGCATATATTCTCACATATAGTTTGCATAACATGTCACATATGCATAAATGTTTAACATGGTGTTTTGCATCATAAAACATGGCCTTAACTTGCATTTAACATAAAACTTGCAAATCACATATCATACAAACTTGCATAAATACATTTATCCACAAACATAGCCATGTCTTATCACATCCTACCATAATCAATTTAACAATTGATTATTAAAGCCATAGAAACTCACCAAAACTAAGATTAGCAAACTCATGATGTAAAACTAGTTGCCAAATATGAAGAAGAAGATGATTAGGGGTTGATTAGCTTGCAACTCTCTTCATTGATTTGTGGAGGCCATGACCAAGTTTCATTTTGCCATAGTTTAGTTACTAGATTTAATTATGAATGAATTAGGGTAGGGTTAGGGTCTTATTTATAGAATTAGGTTGCATTTTAGACCCTTGGATTAACCCTAGATTAGATTAGGACCCTTAGATTTAGGAAATCTCTAGAACCAGCCCTCCTAGCCAGCCTGAAACCCAACCTGGTGCAACCTGGTGCACCCAGGTTCACAGAACGGTGCCACCCTGTCGACAGGCAAGTCGACAGGCATGTCGACACCCCTGTCGACAGGCCTGTCGACAGCCCTGTCGACATGGGTTGGGCGGGAAGCTTCCCGCCTGACCCCGCCTGGCCCATTCCAAATCTGAATATTTAAAATTTTAAATCTGTTTTAGTTTTGAATTTTCTGCAAACTTCATCGGGCCATAACTGGGCCATACGGACTCCGATTTTCGAAAACTCGGACTCTATTTCGCGTATTTTTCCGAGACGAACGCAATAACGCAGCCCGTTTCCCCTAATTCCCACATCTGAGATTATTTATTCTGTAATTAGTGAATTTTAGTATTAACCCAAAATACGGGGTGTTACATTGTGTATAAATCGAAATATTCCTATCCATTGTCCTGGTTCTTAGGTGTTGCACCTCTCTTGTCAATTTTTTCGTATGCATGAAGTATAGGAATATCTTAATATATTTTGATTTGAAAACATTGGTTGTTTCCATTTTCTGGTGTGCCAAGTCTACACTACACCATAACTGCAAATTAAGCGGTGCTTAGGGCCATATCAAAAAATGGCGTCTTTGTTACTTTGATACAGTCTTAAGCCATATCAATTTACAAATTTGATAAGGGTTATAACCGTACCGAATTCATAGATTGATACGGTTTTAAGCCGTATCAATATTGGAATTTGATACGGTTTTAAATTGTATCAATATAGGGATTAGATACGGCTCATGGCCGTATCTAATGATCAGTTTGATACGGCCATGGGCCGTATTTAATTGATCATTAGGTACGGCCTGAAGCTGTATCTAATTGATCATTAGGTATGGCCTTGAGCCGTATCTAATTTAAAAAAAAAAATATATAAAATACAGTTAGCTACTATTTGAATTTACATAGAAAGAAAAATCAACACAAACATTTATGGATTTCAAAACCGATCATCAAAACAAACATTAACAAGTTCAAGAAATAAGTCTATAAACCATTTTATTTATGTAACATGACATCAATCACCAAATCTGCAAACTATAGTTACACAACTACATGTATAAGCAAACCAATGGCGCAACACTATTAAACTGAAACGTACAACAAACCAATGTAACTTTACTAACTCGCCGCTCTCATATATAGCAAAAATACTGCATTATAGAAAATGCTATATACATATAAAGTTTCTCTACAACAAATGTTATGTACATATAAAATTATTTCGTCCATCAGCCTAATTTCTTTTTTTGACTTGCACCCTTGATTCAAATAACTTTAAATTATTTCCTGCAATCAATCTTCCAAGCAAAAATGGAAAATACCTCAAGAAAAGACGCTCTTCATCCTCTTCATCTTCATCTTCGCCATTACCATGAACTGTGTTTTCGAACCAGCACACACTGAAAGGATAACAACATGTTGAACTAAAACCTTGTGTAATTTTTCATTAAGTTCAATTGCTTGATTGACCATCTTTTCATCCCTTAAAAGTCAGAAAAATAATAGTATCAGATTTGATATATATGATAATTTCTCCTTTTTTTCCAATTATTTTAATTTAAGATACTCGTTGACAAAAATTAAGTAGACCATGTTTCCAATCTTGATTGTTTTATAATTACCTCAGATATTTAATTTAAAAAAAACACACTTTGCATGCTAAATAAGATCGAAAGGAATATATTGAGTGGTCATAACAAGAAAGGAATATACCGAGAGGTTATTACAAGATGCATGATTCTCTACTTTTGAAACGAACGTTGTTCCACAAGGTCCAAGAAAAACCCATCAGATGCTCCCTATAAAAAATTATCTTTTATAAATGAATTACATTCATGGTATAAACTTTTTAATTTCGTTAAAATAAGGTCTATTCAGATGTTATGTCACCAGCATGTGTAACTACGAATAATCACATCACGGATAAATATACATGAGCAAATAAGCGCATTTATATCCCTTAAATTAGCTTTGCCCATTTCTTCACTTCCACTTTGATTATCACATGGGTAAAAATATAGCATGTTTTACGTACCTCAGGGTTTTTAGGATCCATAGCATTGAGTACTTCATTCAATATTTCTAAAACACAAGCAGCCTTCTCAGTCACACAAACAAATTAAAGATATTACGAGTTTAGTTGACTAGGCAAACTATGAAATGTCTTGTAAATAAGCACTCAACAATTAAAGTCTTTAGAATAAAACTTTCATATGGACATTCTCATGTGTCCATGTTCATACCAAAAGGAAAGGCAGACAGAACAAATACCTCGCAACTATTACAATCTGAGGTGGTGATTTTTTAAAGGCTTCATTTTGTTTAAGGGGCCCTTCAGGAATATATTTTACTTGCAACCTAGGAGGAGATGGCTCAGGTGGTGGAATTTTAGGACGATTTAGAAATTGAAATCTTGCTTCCTAAAAGAACAAATTTATACAGTAAGCTCAGCCAGACAGATTATGCGATTAGATTAAGTGCAAGAAATATTCCAAATGTCATTGCCACTCTAAAATGATGAGTTGGAACTTATAGTTAAATTGTTATAGTAGCAAAATATCATATCGAATAACGAATAAAAAGTATATTTGTATCCTCTAAAACAAAAAATAGATGACCATTCAAATTGTTAAATTAGATTCATATCTTTCATAGTTTCATGATAAAACAAACAATTATTATAATCTTTATTGCATACTTCCTAGCATTCAAACTTCCAGATTGATGTGATGAAGTCATACATATGTAACTTAAACTGATGTATTATTAAAGACCCACCACCAGTTCATAATATGCAGCATGATACTGACGGTATCTTTCTGTTGCACCACCAAAAGAGGTCTGAGTAGCATCCAATAAAAGAAATATTCTCTCCCTAACTGGCAAATCTGTCTGTGAAATATGAAGTCAAGCAGCCAAATATAACATGTTAATCTTAGATTTGAAAAAGGATTAAATGCCAATTGTAACATCTCGTGCTTTATGTTTAATATAAAGAACTCACGTTTTTCTTCACTATCTTCACTAGTATAGGAAGAATGTAACAACCCGTATTTTTCGATAACGTGTTAAGACGAGAATCAAGGCAGAATTTAATTTTAAATTCTGAATCAAGTAAAACGGGCTATACCATTGCGTTCGTCTCAGAAAAATACGCGAAATAGAGTCTGAGTTTTCGAGAATCGGAGTCCGTATGACCAAGTTATGGTCCGACGAAGTTTTCAGAAAATTCAAGTTCAAAAACGAGTTCTAATTTCGAAAATTAGGGCTGGAAGGCTAGGCAGGAAAAATTCCCGCCAGGCACCCCAAGTCGACAGGGCTGTCGACTTGGGAGTCGACCTGCCTTGACCCAAGTCGACAGCCCTGTCGACTTGGGTGTCGACTCAGGGTGGCCGGGCAGTTTTGCCTGGTGCACCTATTTTCTGTCTTGGCTAGGGTTTTGGGCCTGGTTTGAAATCTGACGGTTCAGGTTGATCCTAGGGTTAATCCTAAGGTCCTAATCACTCCTAATCTCTATAAATAAGCCTCTAACCTACCCCTAAACCCTCATTATTCATTCTTGCAACTAAACTATGGCAAAATTTTACCTCTCATGGCCTCCACTCTCTTCATAAAATTTCTAAATTGTTTCTATGAGAGATTCTCCATGCATACAAGTGTTTTCAAGCTTGTATGAATGTCATAAGCTTGCATTCAAGTCAAGTTTCTATCTTTGCATCATAAAGCAAGGGTTTTGATCATTTTGACTCAAGGGTTTTTATGTTAGAGCTTGCATTTTGGGTCTAGTTGATTGCATAAGGGCTTTGTCATATCTTTTGTGCCTTCATAGCAATGTAAGCCCTTTCCCTACTCTTAGATATTAACTATGAAGTTAAATGTTCATGTTGCAAGCTTGGGTTTGATCATTTAGTATGATACATGCTATCATGTCATGCAAGTTTATGAAGTCATTATCTTGATCTTGTGAGCTAAAAGCTACAACCTTTATGTTGAAATGTTGCATTATGCAACATGAGAACCCTCATAACCTTTATGTCAACTTGCATATGAAGTCATAACCCTTATATGATGATATATGCGAGTTACTAGTCATCATTCCATGTCTTTTGCACCATGATTTGCTTATGTGCCAAGTTTGGGTTTATGCATGTTTTTGGGGCTTAAGAATGCAACATGCAAGTTAATGAACACATTTGTGCCTCATTTGCCACCATGATTAACTTGTGGCTTAATATCCATTTTTGTCATGCCTTTGCCAAGTCTCTTCTTTTAATCCATTACGTTGTTGCGAACGTATATGCGATTTTAAAAGCGTTGGGTTATGTTATGGGTAATTTCTAGTGACATGAAAATATAACTTGAAAATATGACTTGAAATATAACATGGAAGTTGACATGTAAGTATGCATAAAAACATAAGCTTGGGAATTTACCTATTAAGTTAGGTCTACCCTTTGGGAATTTACCTATTAAGTTAGGTCTACCCAAATGCTTGAAAACTTGTAACATGTTTTGGAAACATGATGGATATGACACTTAGATAATATAAGTGTGGCCAACTCGAGGTTGGGTTGAGTTTGCAACGTAAAACTACCCGGAATCGACCGGCCTAACTAGTAGTTGCAAACAATAGGACCCAATGTGAGAAGTTGGTCATGTTGTGCTTGAATCCGAGGTTAGACCAAGTTGTGGTGTAAAGCTACCCGGAACCGACCGGCTTAACTAGTAACCACAACAAAGTCTAATGTGAGAGGTGAAGGTGCATTAAGTAATTAATGCCACATGATAGGGTTAAGTTAAATTGATTAATGACTCTTAACCAAATATGACATGGACAAATGGGTTAAGTAATTTGATTAGGCTAATGATGCTTAACAAAACATGACAAGGTTGGGTAGGTTAAGTAACTTGATTTGCCTAATGACACTTAACCATTTTTATGTGACTAGTGGACGGGGTTAAGTTAACCAACACTTAATCAATCCAACGCGATAACTTGGTAAGGTTAAGTAAGTTTTCTTAATGACACTTAACCGAAAAATACGGTTAACGGATGGGGTTAAGATTAGACTCAACTAGTCTAAACATGGAAATCGGATGGGGTTAAGTTAGCCTAGACTTAATTAATCCCACTTGGTAGTTTAATGGGGTTAAGTTAAATACTTAACTAATCTAAACATGATGAATTGATGTGGTTAAGTGACCTATACTTAACCAATCTAACTCGTTAATTTATTGTGGTTAAGTTAACCAATACTTAACCAATATAACGTGAAAACATGATAAGGCTAAGTCACGAATCGTTTGAATACACTTGACCAATTTGACTCAGTAATTTGATAGGGTCAAGTTAATACATACTTAACCAACGTGAACATGGTTTGTAGGGTTAAGTCTTGGACTTGGATACTTAGCCAATTTTGACATGCTTTGTAGGCGGGTTAAGTCTTGGACTTGGATACTTAGCCAATTTTGACATGATTTGTAGACAGGTTAAGTCATGAACTTAAGTGACACTTAATCCATTATGTAAACCCTAGTTCTGAGGATTAGGTGGATAACCGTAGTTAACAAGGATAACGGGAATAAGGCTAAGTGGTAAACCTTAGTTGAAGAATAACTAAGTAATGATTTTTAGTCAAGGAAATTTAGACCAGTTCATAGATAGATGAGTAACCTGATACGGTAGGTCATCGTTTAAGTATACGAGTAGGAGCAAGTATCTGATTTAGATAAAGGCTCCAGCGAACTGGGTAACGAAGCAGCGGCTTCGGGGAACGTGAGGATATTCTTGGTATCCCTCTGTGAGCTGCCAGGTGATTATACTAGGCTCATGAGAGGTTAAGGTCTGCGTTAGAAGAACCAAGAGTATGCCTTGGTTGCTATACGAGCGACCTAAAGACGAGGATGGATAGGGGATAGTCGACGATACACGGTCGTACCCTAGATAGCATTTTCGTCAGACTACCTACCATCTTTGGTCAAGCGTGTACGTACGGAAAGGCAGAGAACACCCAATAGACCATAATTGCTATCTAATTATGGTTGCGGTAAGGCTAGGATTGTGGGTTGGCCAGTAGTGTGTTCTCATACAGGATTTATCCTGTCTTGTCTTTCACTAGTTGAGGGAGGGGTCGCGTGGGACCATAGCCACGTATAGAAAAACAGACCTTAGCATCTGCATCGGCAGATAAATCGAAAGCTCCCGACCGAGTCCTGTATTTCTTGATCTGCCCTGTGACAGGACTCGGATGGCACGATGTGATACATGTGCATACAGTCATGGAAAACGATTCACGATGAATGCGTGGGAAAAAGGGCGCGGTTGACGGTTAGCGTAAATCCCAGTGGCCCTGGGTGGTTGAACCAAAACCGAGATACGAAAACGTGCAATAGGTAAGCGTAATCCCTAGTAGCCCTAGGTAGCATAAGTCCTAGTTGTACAAACGATAATTCATGTTGGAAGACCCTAGCTAGGTTTAGGGTAACAGTCCAAACCGATCTTAAGGATCATGGAACTATGTTAAAAGTAGTATAGAATCTCATGGGAAAGCCCGTATGGTCTACGGCAAGGGACTGAACATTTACATGGAATAAAACATACAAGTTGAGTAACCTATATATGCGATATATTAGGTTGACATGGACCATCACACGACTTTTGAGTGAGGGTCATTCTTGGTTAACACATGATACGGTGGGGATACTAGTACGGTAGGTGCAGAGCTAAAAATGCAGGATAGATATCATGAGACGTTATACGTGATAGATATCTTGGGGATATTATACTTGATAGAAACCTGACGATGTGATACCTTGTTTTATCTTGACATCGTAATTTATCATGACACCTTAGTTTATCTGAGTTCAGTAGTTCATCCTGTTATTTTGATTTAGCTTATCTATCTTGTCATCATGCTTATGTTCATCTCAGTTTCTCATGTCAGTTAACTTTACTAGTTTTTATGCTAATAGTATATAGGGCTTACTTAGTCTTTTTGACTGACCCGTTTGTTTCGCCTCTTTTCTTCCGTTTCCCCCCCAGGTTACAGGGAGGAAATACTGTTGTTTAGTTCAGACTTCTTCTGCTTGAAGGTCATCATGGATGGCTTGGACTTCTCTTGGCTATGGCTACTTTACTGTTTTTACTTGGGGAATAATTTATGAAAAAGTCTTTATGCTTCTTTACCATTGCAAGACAGGTTTTGATGTACTCTGATGTAAAAGGCTTTGGACCTTACTTATTAATGTTTATGAAAGTTCAATTTTACTTCCGCTATTTTTATATGTTCTGTCTTGTGATATTTCTGTGCATGTTTACCAATAATGCCCCTCTAAAGCTAGTGCATTCCTTGGCGAGTGACCCTAGCGGAGGCGGGGTGTTACAAAGAAGACCATTATCGATCACTTGCTAATGAATATGATCTCCACAGTTGTTCATTAGCATCTCCAATAACTGCAAAACAAAGAATGAAAAATTTAGGACATAATGATCGTACAGGGATTTTGTAAAGACAAATGACATATCACGGCACTGAACATGTTCAATTTTGGTACTTCATGCATATATGTTATTTCAAATTTTGGCACTGATTACCATTTCTACCAGGTAAACTAGCATCTGTATCGCCGCTCTCGTATAATCTCCAACAAAGATTACCATTTCTACCAGGTAAATGTGCATGACTTACCCAAGTAAGTTTTTATAAAACATATATCTACCACTACATCGGTTTTAGAAAACGAATGAAAACAAAATGAATGAACAAGTTGCAAACTGACATATATCTACCACTACATCAGTTTTAGAAAACCAATCAAAACAAAAATGAATGAACAAGTTGCAAACTTAGTTTGCGCAAAACTGAGTTGCAAACTCTGTTTGGCGGAAAACTGAGTTTGCGCAACAACAGAGTTCGCAATATGGACCTAAGATATTAAGATATTAATTGAAATATGGACCTATGATGTCAGACCAAAACTTCATTTAAAATCCTGCTTGAAAAGATGATTTATTTCATATGATACAGACAAAACTTTTCAAATGTTTTCTGAAACGACCATGCTATGTGGATATATCAGCACCTCTAAGAACTAAATAGTAAGCTATTTTTTCACCATAACTACTAGTTCATACCGTAACAAACAGAGTAGTGCACAAAATGAATGAGTTTTTAAAAAAGCATGGTGCTGAAAGAAGACAAAGTACCATATCGTCATGAGACATCCACATGGAGTTTTTTTTAACTTGGACGGAGACTTTTGACAACATAGATAAGTACCCACATGTCAGATAAACAAAATTACTTTAGAGATATAAATAATCATCATGCACAAATCAAACCTAATTGATTTTTATCACATAATTGTGGTATATTAGTGCACGTGCACAAATCAAACCTAATTGCCTTTTATCACATAATTGTGGTGCATTAGTGCACATGCTAGCTTCAAAACCTACTTATTAAAGTAATGCTAGTTAGAATGTACCCTTGACAATGTATTGTCAATATATAAAAATCATTTCTTAAAGGAAAAGAATAATCAGGCTATCTAATATATTTCATTAATAATGAAGATGAACGGGAGATTTAGCCTATATAAAAGGATAAGTAATAATTGTTACACAAAATGAAAATTTATCATCTGACTATTATGAAAATTTGACAAATAATTGAAAGTAAATACTCTCTCTTTTTGTAATCACCCAAAGAAGAAAAATTCGCTTGCATACTCTAGAGAAGTATGAGTATGTCAAACTCATCATCATAGGGGAAACTTTTTACACTGTTGTCTGTTTCAACTTTAGAATTCATCATTGTTGGTCTTAAAGTCCGAACCATCATCCAGACTTGTTGGGCAACAATGTGCACATTTCTCAATCAACGTCCCTTAAATTAATTCTACGTCTTCTCTATTAATCATGTAAGATATTCTAGTGAACAATGAAAGCCAACAAGTAAAACCATGTTTATGTATAAATCTGAATGTAAATAAACAAGAGAGGCACAACAAAATTATAAGTGATAAGAATAAAAGAATGCAGCTACATACAACTGACTACTAAGTATACACCACTTCCATAAGCTTACGAAAAGAGCCCTTGTAAACATGTACAAGTGCTTTGATGTACCGTGTTGTTAAAGCAATTGGTCAATTTATTCATACATAAAATAGGTAAGAGGTACCACACAGATCTAATCAAACAATTACTAGCTGACTCAAGATACACAAAATCTGTTCAATCAAATAAAATAGGTAAAAGGTACCACACAGATCTAATAAAAAATTGAACCGCAACACCTCTAATTGCAGTAAACAAATGAACAAGATCGATCGTTGAAACCAAGCAATTTCTATTCAATCAAATATGCTAAAAGAAAAAGAAAAAATAAGGTGATGCAACTGCAAATATGAATCTATTGAATGAAAATTACAGTTTAATGTAGAGAGAAAATAGCTTCCAACTCAAGATGAGAAAACCCTAATTGTCGTAATCCGATATATTTTAGCAAGTTGTTAAAACATAAAGGTCAGGACGTAAAATTTGGATCGAAGAATTGAAAATTTAGAGATTTTCCCTTTTTTTTCGTTTGAGCGTTGGTTTTGTTTTGGCCGAAATGGAAAAGTGGAGGGGGAGGAACCAGACCAGAAACAGAGAAATTACCATTTGGATTTGATACGGCTCTAAGCATAATAAAAAAGAACTGATCCAAACCCTTCAAGATGTAAGGTTAGGTTTCAAGGGTTGGAGGTGGTGCGGATTTCAAAAAAAAAAAAAAAAACTGATATTACTTATTAAATTTGATACGGCTATGAGCCCTAACAAATTTGATATAGCTTAAAGCCGTATCAAATTTCCGCATCATGATGTGCCAAATTTGCTATTTTGGTGTAGTGCGAGTTATTTGATTGATTTCCTTTCTCATAGATACAAAGGCACCACTGTCATATAGTTTGATTTGGATATGTAGGCTATCACTAGCTTATGAAAAGAAGTATGCTAGGTGCTAATTTTGGTTTTGACTTGAAATGCGAGTTAGTGCAGAAGGAAATGGAGTACAAGGCCATGTCCAAATCTTTATAACAACATACTTATATCTTAAGTAACATTCAAGCTGTTTATAGCTTTAGCCAGCCTATATATGTGTGAAAGGAAATTTTCCTAACTGTGTAAACATTGATTGTGTAGAACTAGCCTAGAATTTTATTTGTGATTTTCTTTCATTTGAAGTAATGAAAAATATTTTTTACTTATACTATTGATTTTTACATAAGTTAAAATCTAATTCATATGAAAACCAAAAGATAAGACATTGCTTATCTCCTTATTTTGCATGTACATTAATTTTTTTAATAATAATTTAACATACATACATACATATACACACACACACATATACATAAGAATTAAAAAAAGTCTCAAGTATTAACTCCAATTCTAATTGATAAAATTAATCATTGATAAAAATCAAAAATTTATTGTTTAACAATGTCAATAAAAATCCGAGACGTTACACTATGCTTTGTTCAATCCAGTCATGTGCCTATGGATTAGTTGCCTTGGTTTTTTCTCTGATTTTTGTGTACTCAGCTACTTCTGAAGCTCATGCAACAGCGTAAAACAAGCCTGTTAGTTGCTTCTCTCGATAACCCGCAACTTGAAAATTGGCTTTAAGATGTTTTGTACGAAACCTATGTTTGTACGGTTCATGTCATCTTTCCTGCAAAGCCTTTAGGATCCCTTTCATTCTATCAGATATAAAAGTAATGCGATGATTTCGTACACTATGAATGAACTCATGCATGCATGAAAAGAACCAGGACAAACTATCATATGACTCGGATTCGACAACTGCATAAGTTGATGAAAAAAGACAGTCGTCGACATCTACAGCAGTAGCAACAAGCAGTGTCCCCTTATATTTACCGTACAAATGTGTCACGTCCATACATTGCAAAGGACGACAATGTAGAAAACCTACAATGGAAAGACCAAATACCCAAAAAATACGACCAAATACCCCAACATCATCGTATGTTATATGTCCAACTGTACCTAGATTGCTTCTCTTTATTTCTTCAAAATATTGTGGCAAATTCGTATACGATTCGGCCCAGTCACCATAAATTTTTTCCAACGTTTTATTTAATGTTTGCCAAGTTTTCATGTAACTGATTTTGATGAAGAGATGGTCTTCGACAAGCACCTGGACCGTATCAACTGAGATATCCAAACCAGCCTTGATAAAAGACATGCTTTTGGACATAAGAAAACCAGAAGTGGCTTGTTTGTGGTTGGAATTAATCATAGGGTTGACACAGTTATGTTCATGGGGTAGCATTTTGATTTCCCACCATCCAATTGGAGATTTATTGGACACTATAGCATGCATTCTCCATGGACAGGTAGCATCAACATTACATACAACACTATATATCGTTCTATCCGACTTGATTGACTTGTATGAAACTCCGTGCAGAACAGACCATTCTATTAGTTGGTGTAGAAACTTTACTTCAGAATACCATCTAAACAGAAAAACCATTATGTACGCAAGCAATGGAGAATTTTTCACTTGAAAACTCTAAATTAGCAACTACCGATCTGGCTATCATTTGTCCCGTATAGAGATCATCATTCAACGGTACTTCCATTTGAACCTCAGTACCATCATCTTCATGACCGTTCGTATTTCGAAAGTCAAAGTCCAGCGGTTCATTATTAACCTGCATTCGTTGAATCCATCATGTATCATCAGTAGTTCTCATGGCAGCCACCATGTTATCAATAGGGTCATTTACTTCCATATCTATGCCTGCATTTGGATTATTTGACTGCTCTGAAGGTCCGGCACCCTAGTTTAATTCGGTTTCTTCAGTCAGTCTGTTAATAAATGCATTTCAGTCACATCATACTTTTCTTTGAGTAGTTAGCAAACTAAAATATTGCGCAACACATATCTTTGGCTCATATCGTATAGTTCTGGCTGAGAAGGAAACATGACATATTGCAAATGTTGCTCTGAATGAAAAGTTTGTTGTTGTTGCTCATGAACATTTAGCTGAAAAGCTTGCTGATGTTGCTCACCCACATTCGGATGAAAATAGAGATTGATATACATAGGAGAACTAAAGGTGAGTGAAGGATCATGAGTTTGCAACATTTCTATGAAATACCCACAACTCGTACTCACGATGGGAGGGGGACGATTTCTTCCACGCTTTGTTTTGCCATTTTTCCAACAAACAACTCAATCGATCTGGTAATTGCAAAAAAACATCACTTCTACATTTTCATCGTTTGAGAATGATATTGCTCTCAACCTCGAATCAGTAGGTCGGTTAACTGACAACTCGATATCATATTAGAATGGGTTAATTTTTGTTGCTTTGCAGACTGATTCTTTCAAAGCACCAAGTGTACAACCTTGCGAACTCTCTCTACTATGCAAAATTGTAACAACTCGGAATTTCTGAACCAATTTAAAAAAATTATTTTAGCTATTTTAATAGATTTTGAATATTTAAAATGATTCAGTTTAAATAATAACAACTAAAAATTTATTTAAATCGAAGTTAGAACGTGTAAATTTATTTTAATTGTAAATAGAGTTTGAAATGGAGCGGTAGTTTGACAATTCGATTTTAAACTTCAATTAAATATAGAGAATTCAAAAATAAATTGGATTTTAGTAAAACCAGAAACATTAGAATCTTTTTAATTATATCTTTCTAATGAATGTGAAAAATTCAGATTTCAGAATATAAATTGAAAGTTATGTCCAGTTTAAAAATTAAAATAGTCGCTATGGAATTTATATATACTTTAGTATAATATATAGCCCTTAAAAATATCCATTTTGCAAACGACCTCCGTTTTCGACGAAACCACTTTTGTTGGATCCGGAATGTCAAATTATTGTCAGATTCAAAATTTCATAATATTTCGAATTAATATGTGAGCGCAGTGAATTTAAATGTGTTTGGAAATTTCAATTTGAATTTATTCGACTGGAAAATGACCATTTTTCAAACAGCCTCGAAATTCGACAAAATTAGTTTTTTTAAGACCGTATCATCAAAAAATAGGTAGATTTATTTTTTTGTAATTTTTGGAGTCAGTATGTGGCCCTGGTAAATTATAATGTACGTTGAAATTTAATATATATTGATTTATATTTTAATTTTGATAAAACCGATCGAAATAGTCGAATTGGCTTACGAGACATATCCAATTGTGTTCAGAATGGGGGTATTTGGCTAGGGACAACAGTCGTTGGGTTTGATTTCGAGTTCGTGACGATTTTGAACTTTAAAACGAATTAAATAATATATATATATATATATATATATATATAACGGTTAAAACCCTAACTATCCATCACAAATCGAACGAGCCGCCAGCAACCAAAATGAACGCCGATTTTTATTTCGAATCTTCCTCCAAATAGATCTCCTCATCCAAGCCATAATATCGAAAATCTTCGAATTCAAATTGGAAGAGGGCTGTGAGATCTCAGTAACCAATGGGAGTGATCGAATTTTGTTGTGTGGATTCGCCAAAATCAACGCTCAAAGTGGCCATGTTCGAACTGCTTTCTACGGGTTTGGGGGACCTCGAGCTGAACGTCGAGCCTGGTGTTGAAGGCGGTTGTCGTGGGATCGCTCACCATAAAAACTCTAACGCCCCACCACCTACAGACGATCGGACTCCGATCGTCTGTAGGTGGCGGGGCGTTAGAGTTTTTATGGTGAGCGATGGATTTGGTTTTTCAACAAAGAAAAACAAAGAGAAGGCAATGTTTTAATTAAACGTTGTTAAAAAAGGGGTAAATTACGTTAATTAATTAATTTGTTTAATTCTCAATGTTAAAAAAAGCTCTTATCTCCTTCATACGAGGACGAAATTGGACGATTTTAGATCCCTTGGAATCGTGACGAAGAGAGCTTGCAATGAAACAGGCTAGAACTAAAATGGAGCAAATTTAAATCCAATAGGTACCAAAATCATAAAAAAATGGCGGAGTGGAACCCAAAGTGAGAATTCTCTCACTAAAATTTTGTACAGTTATTTAATTTATTTTATAACTGTAATTGTATGGAAATTGCCAATATTGATTTTTATCTGTTGTATGGAGTTCAACACACGAATTCACACAAATCACATAAATTGGAAGCGATGTACGAATATTAGCGATAATCACATTCCATACTGCGCGAATGGCCACTTATGGCGTCGTAAATGGCATTGGGTAGTTGGGTATTTATTTATTTGGATGACTTGGTGATTTGTGTATTGTGATGATGATTTTGTGATATTTAACATGTTAGAAATGTTAATATTAAACTAATAGATGAAAATGGACAAAATAATCATTTATATATTGAACAGTGAAAATTGGTTAATTGGAAAAATATTTCAAACCGAATTAGAATTGGTTAAATTTATTAACCAATGATTTATTTAACTAGAATGTTGTTTGAAAACCCCACACGGGCATTGGGATGATATTTGACAAACACTAATCCCAATATTTAGTTGTATGTCAATCAATGGGTTGACAGACTGTAATGAGCGTTATTTATTTATTTTAATGCTTATACGGTTGTAAAATGCACTCTAGTTGATGTTTGATTGTTAAATGATTATTTATCATTATTGTTGAATACATGCGGTGTATGAAATCCATATAACTGGAATTATATGGTAATTGATTGAGTCGCATTCCAATTTAGAAATAATGAATATTTTAAAATAATATTCACTGAATAATCAAAATATGATTTTAATGTCTGATTTTGGATGGACACAAAAATATTGGAATATATGTAGCCAAGTAAGTAGCTAAACGCCATTTGAACCGAACGGGTTTATCGATCGATTCTATACATTTTATAATGAATATCGAAAAGAAATGATTTCAAATTCAGTTATTTTGAAAATAATATCATTTTAATATTTTAATGATATGGAATATTCAATTTTGATTTAAAATTGAAAATGAAGTGGAAATCGTTTTAAAACGAATTTATAAATATTTTTGAAATACGTTTTAAATGAAAATCGACGATATATATATACATATACATATTTATACATATACACACACACATACATATATATATATATATACATATATATATATATATATAATGGTTTGAATAGAACGCGCCGCGCAACGACCATTCACGAATTTCAATCATTTACATCAAATTGATGTAATGGTTTGAATAGAAGGCGCCGCGTAGCGACCGTTCGCGAATTTCAACCATTTACTTCAAATTGATGTAACGGGAGATCCGACTGCCAGATTCTCCTAAAACTGGAATCATTGGATTCGTATCGAAATGATCTTTCCAATGAATATATGAGATTTATATTTGAATGGTTAGATATAAAATTATGTCCAAATCAATTTCAGAAAAGGTCGCTATGGATGCAGTTCGGTGGCTGTTATTGGAAATCGACTGTGTGGGCCTTGATAAAATTATTAAAAATATGAAAAAAATTGTGTAAAATCATATTAAATTTTTGGGAACGATTTTGGGTGAAAAAAAAATCCAAATTTGATAAGATAAAATATATTTTTATCGAAATGAGTTAGTTATTAACTAGAATAATAATTTAATTGGATTCAAAAAAAGGGTTTTAAAATAACCAGAATTTTCCAATGAATAAATTGTAATGGATTTGAATGGAAATAATCTCCTTAAGACTTCGATATTGGATTCCGTGATTGTACGAATATTGTTGAGGAACTTGGAAGATATAGATATCGTTATTCCCGATACGATATTCGTTGGTTTCAGAATTTGATATTGAATATAAGTCGAGATAGTTTCTATTCAGACCTTGTATTTAATATCAAATTGGATTTTGGGATTTGTCGTAAATGGCATCTTTAATAACGCCGTTCTTAAACCTCATTGAGAAAGAAATAAATCTTTTAATTAAGATTTATAGAAATTTACCAATTAATTAATTTAATTGGAATTGAAAGCTGATTTTGGGGTTTATTGTGAACGATGTTTTAAACGATATTTGTTCTTTAACCCAAATTAGCAGTAAATATATGATTTGGAATTTATATATCATTTTATTAAAATTTCACGGAAAGTTTCCAAATATAAAAAAATTCAATTTAATATATTAAATTGGAATTGAATGAAATTCGATTTGGTAATAATCGAAATGAGATTCTATAAAGGAAGACCAATACTATTTATGGAATTTAAAAGGCTTGCCGTTATTCCGTTAAGTTAGAATAATCATAAAGTAATGATTTCTGGGATTAAAACCAAACTAGAGTTTTAATGAATCTTTAATTAGATTGGAATGAGAATGGGATAATTAAATTTATCGAATTCATAAAATGATCGAGAATGGAGCATCACCAGTTTTACACTAGGCGATAGTTAAATCTTTAATTAGATTTGAACGGGAAATGGTAATTAATTTTACCGACAACACAGAGGGTGTTAGATATGGAGTGCTACTAGTTTTGCTCCATGGGATGAATAGGTTGGGATTGGGTTAATAAAATAAATGGTTACTTCGGTAAGGTTCGTTAATCCCGACTAGTTAATAATTTTTTTTGAAATTGCTATCCAAAGGAAGATTAAAGAGAAAATTTAAAAGAATTTATCTTTGATAAAATTAATGGGAACCTTTCCCTAAAGATGTGAATATTTTGATAAAAGAATATTCTGAATTGGAATGAGGCGTATAATGTGTTCTTATAGCACTTGGTTATTGATTATAAAATATGCGAATTATTCGGAAAGACTAGGTTTGACCCATTCTGAATAACTAATACGACGACTGAAAGTCAATGATGAAGACGGTGGTTGAAGACCGGAGATCTTCACATCGTTTGGATGATTACTGATGTCTTGTTTGGGTTGTACACCCAAGAAAAGATAATAAGTGGTGATCGTACAGACATACTTGGAGATCGACTGGATATGAGAGGACCTCTCTCTTGTATTGGACATATGGGACGAGGAATAAGGTGTCTCCGGTTTCGTTCAGGCCCATAACGGACTTGTAAATGGATGTGTGTCTGACATTGGATTTCATTCTATATTGATTGATTTCTATTAAATATATATATGTTTGGCGGCGGAGAATTTATTTCTTGCTTAACGCCCTTCTCTGAGAAGTACGAGCTTAGAGGTTATATATTGATAGACATCAGTTGCATGGCGTGAATTGTCAATGTGGCATGCTAAGATGCAAATGAACAAGGCTTTTGTTGAAAAGCAGAGTCTTGAGGTTGATGATCAAAGCACGGATTTAAGTAGCATAGCTTTATGTATAACATTAATTCAGAAGCCTCATACCCGGTATGAGTCAAAAACGAGATAGTGACTGCAGGGAGTGAAGGCGTTTCTTTCTAGCTATGAGTGGTGTCATGGTATGGAGCCCATGCATTTTACTTATGTGGATGATGGATTGCGAGGCGCCTTGGATTTGAGTCCCTAGTGGCTCTTGATATGGTCGACGTACTGACCAGATTTTATTCCTGATAGTGTAGAGAAATGTATTGTTCAGGAATTACCAATCCATCAAAGTAAGTGTGGATCGGTCCTGAAGATCCAGGTGAAGCTGCGGCTGAATTCTGAGGCATGGGCTAGAGTGTCTCGAATCAGTGAGGACGATCCCTTTCCTCGACTCATAGATGGAATCCAATCTCCAATACGTGACTTTTCGGTTTTAGTTGTAAACCTAGTATGGCGGCATAATATATGGTACCTATGTCGTCTAGCATTGATACATTTATATTGAATTCGTTTTGACATTATGCACTTATAGTAATATCAAAATGATTTGTTTTAAACGTACCAACCATGTTTAGCTATTATAAGGGAAAACTCTATTCCCCGGCTTGTGTTGCATTGTATGATAGGACCAGAGTCTTATAATAGCTTCATTTTTCGTAAAGCATTGCATTATTTATTTTAAACTGAGATTCATGTGGAGTAAACCCGTTCCGTGTTATACGGCGTGGTCCCATGATTTCCCAACTTTTAAAATGAAGATTTAATAACTGTTTTAGTTCTCACACCAGTCCCATGACTGACTCGAAATTTATTGTTGTCAAATATACTATGGGTGCCCATATTTTCCATACGGACAGCTAGTAGTTTTGGTTTTGCAGATATTCATTTAACAAGATCCTAGATTACAGCTGGAGCTATATTCGGAAAGCTTTGTATCCGTGTATTTCTTTCTGTTGTGTTGTTGATGTATTTTCCGTTGTGGATTGTATTTATACATATAAATTTCTGATGCTATGTATTTTAAATCTCTGATATTATTTTTTTTGTATATTATTTATTGGAACTCTGATATCTTGTACTCTGATGTAAATTGCTATAATAATAATGAAATGTTCTATTGTTTGTGTTCTGATGCGCAGTGTTCTCAAAGCAATTTGGGAACCTCCATCTCATCGCGGATCAATAAAGTTTGGGTTGTTTCATCATGGTATCAAAGCTTTAGTTTACAAAGCTAGAGAACAAGACAAAAAAGAACCAAACGAAAGAAT
The DNA here is from genome assembly GCA_030737875.1 of Allium sativum. Classification (NCBI taxonomy): domain Eukaryota; kingdom Viridiplantae; phylum Streptophyta; class Magnoliopsida; order Asparagales; family Amaryllidaceae; genus Allium; species Allium sativum. The sequence continues at coordinate 42,453,161 of CM060915.1, read as the reverse complement.
TCATCAGAGATAGGATTAGTAATGTCCTATAAGAGTAACTCGTTAGAGATAGTGTTAGTAATACCCTAGAATGAGTTTAAAGAGTGTTATTTATAAAAAAAGAATTTAATTTTGAAAAATTTATCTTATTATACGTATTTGAATATTTTATTTTATATTAAATTTGGACTGTCGGGTATATAAAGATTTTGAATATACGCGTAATTAACGTATATCCGAAGCCTTAAATATACTGGGTAGATATAGAATCACGCTCTAGTCGCCCAGAGATGATTCTAGTGATTGATCGATCATCATCAGAATTTATGTTTGAGTTTCAAAAGTGGGATATCTATATATTTCCAATTGACTGGTATGAGAACCAAAACTTTGTTAGAGTTTATTGTTTGTGATTTGACACTGAAATATGATTTTTTGAATATATAAAAGTTATATATTTAAAAAGCTAATCAATTAATTGATTGCTGGTTGTGATGTGTGATGATTGGCTTGATTAATAAAAATATTGGAATAATAAAACCAACATGAAAATGAATGATACATAAAGGCAAATCGAATTTAATATTGAATTAAATTGAAAATTGATCAGAATTGCATACGTCCACATGTATATATGTGTGTTGAACAGGTTATGGATTTACTATTGAGTAGAGAATAAATTTGCATGCCCGACAAATAGGTACACCTTAATGAGTTGGTTGCTTAATTTTGTTTATATAAACTTCTATGAATGAAATTGGGTGCGTCGTGATGGTTGTTCTGTGTGAGATTATAAACCACACCATAGGATAGCAAAAAATAAATTATGAACTACACCGCATTGCATACTTCATGAAGACAGCATATCATATCATATTCCATATAAGCATTTGGTGCTTATATGATAAGGTTTAGATTTCCATACGGGCGAGATGCTTGTATGGCGATGACTGAATTACAAGTTGAAAATAAGACTGATTATGGAAATAATTAGGGAATACATGTAACGGTGCCCGGGGCAGGATTTAATAAAAACCCTACATAGATATGGAGATGACAAAAAATTCACGTCTCTTGTTTTAATTAAGGCATATGGATTTTTTATTTTCCAACACTGGGCAAGGTAGTGAGATTATGATCTTTACACGTCTCCCTTAGGCATAGGTAGGTCACAAAAATTATGTATGCTTCTTATTGATTTATTGGGTGCCTAATACGACCCAATAAAATTTTCAGATCCTCGCCGTACAAAGGAGGTTATGGCGAAATTTTTCAAAAATATAGGGTGTCAGCCGATTTTTTGAGAAATTAGAAAGTTCTTAGAAACTGAAAAGTTGAAGAATGAAAGCCAGAATGAAAGTTGAGTTGGCTAGTTAAACAACTTTTAGCTCAGTTCCTTTTCGACGACGAAAAGATTTTAAGTGGGGGAGATTGTAACGACCCGGAATTTCTGAACCAATTTAAATTTTTTATTTTAGCTATTTTAATGGATTTTGAATATTTAAAATGATTTATTTTAAATAATAACGACTAAAAATTTATTTAAATCAAAGTTAGAATGTATAAATTTATTTTAGTTATAAATAGAGTTTGAAATGGCGTGATAGTTCGAAAATTCGATTTTAAACTTCAATTGAATATATGTAATTAAAAATAAATCGGATTTCAATAAAACCAGAAACAATAGAATCTGTTTAATTAGATCTTTCAAATGAATGTGAAAAATTTCAGATTTCGTAATATAAATTAAAAGTTATGTCCAGTTTAAAATTTAAAATAGTCGTGGAATTTATATATATTTTAGTATAATATATAGCCCTTTAAAATAGCCATTTTGCAAACGACCTCCGTTTTCGACGAAACCACTTTTATTGGACCCGGAATGGCAAATTATTGTCAGGTTCAAAATTTCATAATTTTTGGAATTAATATGTAAGCGCAGTGAATTTAAATGTGTTTGGAAAATTCAATTTGAATTTAATCGACTGGAAAATGGGCATTTTTCAAATGGCCTCCAAATCCGACGAAATTAGTTTTCTTAGGTTCATATTGTTAAAACATAGCTAGATTTATTTTTCTATAATTTTTGGAGTCAGTATGTGGCTCCGGTAAATTAAAATGTACTTTGAAATTCAATATATATTGATTTACATTTTAATTTTGATAAAAACTGATCGAAACAGTCGAATTGGCTTACGAAACATATCCCAATGTGTTCGAAATTGGGGTATTTGGCTGAGGATGACAGTCATTGGGTTTGATTTGGATTTCGTGACGCTTTTGAATTTTGAAACAAATTAAATAATATATATATATATATATATAATAATAATAATAATAATAATGGTTAAAACCCTAACCATCCTTCACAAATCGAACGAGCTGCCAGTAACCAAAATGAACGGCGATTTTTATTTCGAATCTTCCTCTACGAAGATCTCCTCCTACAAGCCATAATTTCGAAAATCTTCAAATACAAATTGGAAGAGGTCTGTGAGATCTCAGTAACCAACAGTAGTGATTGGATTTTATTGTGTGGATTCGCCAAAATCAACGCTTAAAGTGGCCATGTTCAAACTGTTTTGTAAAGGCCCGTAAATCCGTACACTTTGAGTTGACTAATATTACATACGTCCAACCCAAAATGCACGAAAATATGAATCTTTAATAGAAAAAAATTAGAAGATGAGATAAGAAAGAAATATTAGAATAGGAGAATGAGAAGGAGAACCAACACAATATAGAGTCTCACATCGCAGCGGAATAAAATATGATATAGAAATAAATCTCTAATGAAAACTTGAAAATACTTACAATCATCAGAGTATAGCAATACATCTTGATAGTTATAACAACCTGTCCTCATATACCTCACATAGCGGAATAAATATTAGATATCATACGTCTGAACTCCTTCAACCCGTCTTTGGACTTCACAGCAATCGATAACCTGAACCTGTAAACCGGGCTAACCTGAGCATTACAAACGACGGGTCAGTCTGCTGAACCAGAGTGAGAAACCCACTAAGTTTAAATAACATCCACATTTGATTTTAAAGTCAAGAATCCCTTTGAAAGAAAAGGATAATAGTAAGACCAGCCCACACATAAACACGGATGGTTTTTACCTTACTATAACCCAAACAAGTTTTGAAATCATATCTTATTCTGATATTATAATAGTGTCTAAATACAAATAAATAACAATCTAGCGAAACGTTTGCATCTCACGCTTCACATATATAATATAAAATCAAAACCGTAGGGGCTTATTGGAGATTCGATTCCGACAATGACAAGGTATGGAACCACCTTCCGATAGTGTATCTCTAGTGGGGAATACACTGGGATCAACACGAATGTCTTGCAACCTGGCCATACATGACCGACCATTCATTTCGCTTGAGTGTATCGAATGTATATCACCAACAGTTGGAGGCTACCCACTGTTTCCCGAAAAGGGACAACATCGAAATAGATTAAAGAAGCAAAAGAAATTTCTCTAGATAGTTGATTATACACCCTAATGGGAGCGACCCACATAGCCATGTTGCCTGCCTGATTTTTGTCATTTCCGGGGTGACGAGGCTTGAGGCTACGATTACTTTCATCACATCAACTTTGAATGCCACATCATCAGATCCGCCAAATCACTAATTGACGTCCTCAAAAATACACTGGGCATGTTTGAAGAAATCAATGTACGTGACCATCTGGAAATACTTTGTCAGATATTTGTCCATACAAGTCATCCAGGAACAGGATGAACCGAAGGTACCCGCCTATCGCATCCAAAGGATCAATAATAAGTAGTCCTTGTAATCTGCAAAATCCCACTCACGACCGAATCACGTCAGAATACCACTGGTTGCAATCCAGAGAATATTCGACAAGTAATCTTTCTGCTTATGAAGATCCACGGTCTTCAATTGCACCATCTCGATCAGCTTCTGAATATCATTAACGTTTACGTATTGGTTGGTCGGAATGGTTTTCGAATATAAATTCGATCCCGGTCTTTCCGTACCAATAAATCCACTTGATCAGATTTTGATAGTCGGTGATTTAACTGTCAAAATGAACAACCATCATCCATACAAAAATTAAGTGGATTTATTGGTTTAGTATACAGCATCACTTGGTCTCTTTAGTTAAACCCTTGTTAATTTAATTTCTAAATCTTCCAACATTTTGAATATCGATCTTTCTCACATCCGATTTAGCTTATAACTCTATAATTTATAGATTATAATATCTTTTCAGGAAATACTAACTTAACTCCCTCAACTACCCTTGTTTCTAAACTAATAACACCCTTGGATATTCCTGAAGTCGTTCAAGCAGGGTATTTTATTTACCTCTCAGACCTTGAGTCGACAACATTCTTATCTTCAGGATAGATATGAGTTCATCAACGAATCTCATTCCAATAATTACCCCAACACTTCTACTTACCATATGATTTTAAATATGGGTTTTAATTCCATCTATTCTCTTTTGAAAAACTCCTTTTCAATTCCAAAACCACACTTTCTCAATCTCAAACGTTTATATTTTCCCGTCTTTATGCTTTTAAATTCCCTTTAACTCCCCACATATTACAAACCTCTTTTCGAACTAGTTCGACTCTTATAACATTAATCCATTTATAACTTGCCTTTAAAATTGCCCAACTTGGATTTTCTAGATATGCAAGTAATGGAATTCTTAATGGGATTCATATTAAATATAATTTCGCTTATCATTCCATTTAAACTACACATAAGGCTTTATAACTTTGTCAACTTCTATTTAAGGAAATTAAATTTCAAGATCCATCACTTTAATAATAATAATCAATTCCAATATCTTAGAATTCAATTTGTTTACTTCAACTTTATAGTTAATCTTCCCTTTAAGGTTATTTAAATAAAATACTCATTCATTTAAAACAATAATTAAAGATTTAGTAATTTAAAATCTATCTTGATTTAAAACAGTTGACTCAGTCAACTCAAAACAAGGTTACCCAGTAAACCAATCCCATTAGTCCTTTCTTTTAATCACTTTAAATTATTTCTTTTAATTTAATTAAAAATCTGATTAAATTAAATAATCGTAATTAATTGTTATTTGAAACAATTACTTCAATCTTTAACCATTCGGTTAATTTTTGCTTATTGCTTATACAACTCATTTACATAAGATTTCACTTTATATACCCGGTTTATAATTACTAGACAAAAATAATTATTTATTTCTTTTAATAAACTTCTATTCAAATAATGTATATAAAATAGATTTCAAAATCCGTTTTGGTTATAAATTAAATCCTTATAACCATATTTCTATCGATTTACCTGACTGTAAACCAACGTCCATAAAATGATTCATTTTTAGGCCAACCGTTGCTGATTACTAAACTAATATCATCCACTGGTTAATACCAAACAAATGTTAAATTTTATTCCAACGATTAAAAATAAATCAACATTCAATCATACTGATTAACTAGTTCATATAATATAATATTAATAGAAACAACATATTTGAGGAATCCGGTTGGATCTCTCCCACCTGTCCTTCCCTACATCAAAATGGGTTACCTCAAATTATATTTATCACGATAAACAGAAATAAACAGTTTAACTACTAGTAGTCAACAAACAATTTATAACGTCCATTCAAACATCCAATTATCTATTTAATACGTTTATATTATTATAAGCATAACCAATGAGGTAAGTTACCTTGTTTGGAATCAAATCGTTAACATAACGATTAAATTAAACAAATGTTTAATTTGATCAAAGAATATTAAAAATATTCAGCATACATGTAAACAGTCATCAGATCATCAATCATTAGCAAACGTTGCACACAAAATAAAAACCCGACTTATATAAAATATAAACGGGATAAACTGAGTGAATTGAACTCACCTTAATTTCACTTGTTGTAAACGGTTTGTTTCACAAGCTTCCAGCTGCGTTCACTCTGTCCGTTCCCATTCCAAATTCTTACATATGTTAGTATGAGCCCAATGCTCCTGGTTTGGTCTGATTCTGTGTACGTATGACACCGTTATAATTTAATATGATATTCGATATTTAGATTAATATTATTTATAACAGTTTATAAATATACTTTAATGTTTTAATGCACGGTTAAATCTAATATTACAAATACTTAAATAATATTTTAAATTCTACATTTCAATTTTAACGTTATATAAAATCTCCATTAAGCAAATCATACTTTCTAGGAGGCACGTACCATACACCGTATATTTAATACTAGGCATTTTCGTATTTCCTCCTGTGTAAATCTTAAACGGGCCACGCTAAAACCTGTATTAGGCACAGTGCAACACCATATATATTAATAACTATATATATATATATATATATATATATATATATATATATATATATATATATCACTAAACTAAAATCTTAACTTACGGTTTAAAACCCAACTAGGCACATTTGAACCATCTTCGCGCTACCTCTTATTCGGACTCGTGTAAATCAGGCCACGATAAAAATTGGGCCATGTAACATATTTCTTACGTTCAATTATCCAACTTGATATCAATTTGTTTATATTTAACATGATTATTAATATTTCTAATTACTTTGTAAGTACGATTAGGCATGGAGAACCTTCCAGTGATCGTCACCCTTCCACGCTGTTCACCTGCACCTCACTCTGATCCACCTCCTGACACCTTCCACTCCGCCAGCAGCTCTCTCCATACTCCCTTCCATCCTCTATTACCCAACACTTCTGAGTACTGTTTCTTCTTCTTGAAACAACTTGCAACAATGCTTCCCATAAAATTTCACTTGCTACTGCTTCCACTGTTAGTCCAACCACTGTCGCCTGTACTTGCGCTCCACCCCATGCGAATTGCTCTTTCCGAACTGACGAACACCAGCGAACCCTCGTGCTAAACTTCCTTCCAACTGCACGGCCTCCACCCTCCACGATACCACACACCAGCGCCGCTTCTCTTCCCATTCACGCAGTCCTTCTCCAACTCACCACACACGCTTGCACATTCCCACTTATGCTCTATTAAGAAAACTTCCCCATTTCCTCCCACTGTTGCTCTCCTCTCATCATTAACCCTCACGCCTACTGTCTCCACTACCCACGTTTTTCCTTACTCCAGGAACTTCTCTTCTTTCCCGTTACTTCCTTCAGATCCCTCACGTATTTTTTTCTTTTCTTTTTCTTCTAGCCGCCCTTTTTCGAACGTGCCTCACGCCTTGTCTCCTCACTCCACATCCAAACAGCTTTATTCCGAAGTTCCCCATGATGTTGATCAAACCGCACCATTCCTAGCTTCTTCATTCAAATGCCAACTTTACCATGTTCTATAGTACTATGCACCCTCACATGCCATGATTCTTCTTTACAACGCTTCAACCACTTCCCCACTGTTTCATTGTTCGAATCCCACTCGTATCACCTACGGGTTTTCTTTCCTCCCAGCGTTGCTAGCTGCTCAGACGCAAGTCGCAACCTTCACCACTACACAAAACACATGAAAATTAACCCCAATACAAACGCCATTTCATTTCTACCATTGTCCTGATCCCGCACCACCCAGACTTCGTCCACCGGATTGCCAACACTGCTACTTGAACACTCAGACCCCATGCACTGTTTTTATTCCGTCCTCGCTATTGTTCCCATCACAGGAACACGCACTGTTCTTCATGTTTCTATAGTTTGTTTTTATTATAAACAGTGGTTTCTGTTGTAACATTTGAAGGATGAATGTTTGGGTTAAGATCTGAAATAGAACTCGCGTTTATACCTACGAGGAAAATTAAAAGAAATGTTTGTGGAAGGCTGAAGCGAGAATGCAGAAATGGGATGGTATATATAGAAGTAGAGGTGTGTGCAGCAAGTCACTTAGGTGTCGCTTTCCATTACAATTCCTTGTTCGGCACGGTTCATAATTCAGTGTCTGTTGTCTACGATAGGTTGGTATGATTTGTCAATAGTTTCAGAATAGATAGGTGGACTGCTGAAAGGAAATATAGCAGCGGGTAACAACTGGGGAGGAAGAAATAGTCTTTGTCTCTGAAAAGAAATTTCATTGTTGTATTGCTTTTTCAACGTCTAAGTAGTCTTCTTGCTTGTGCAGGTATCCAGTGCGACGTCTTATTTATATAACTGTACTGGTTTTCATAAGATGATAGAATAGATGATTGGTGCATTCTTTCAGGCCCACTGACATATGCTTCTCTCAAACATATAGGGTGCAGAAAGTAGGAAACCCAGCTGAGAATATAGGCTGTGAAATAGGTTACCATGCAAAGAAGAGAAGTAATAGTTATAGGATGGGCAGGGTAGGCAATGCCTTGTTTGATTGGAAAAAAACGCAAAAAACAGGTAGCTGAAAGAGTAAGCAACCGAATAAACTTGATTTGAACGTTCTATTTTGTGTTCATTAAATTTTAATGCAAATTCTATTGCAACCCACGTTTTTAGGTAGTAGCCCCCCAAAAAAGAAAAAAAACTGTGTATCTCTATAATTAGTAAGTAGCCCCACATTTTTTCCAAAGTTGCCCCTCCCCTCATGTTTCTTTCATTTCTTGTTCCAAAAAAAAAAAAAAAAAAAAAAAAAAGCCGAATACCATTTCAATGCAAATCACAGGATCCATCGCACCTCATTTCCGAATTACAAGATCAAATTCAGCAGAGAAGCAAAGAGAGAAGGTATGCTCCATTTCTGCAAATCAGCGTGGAATTCATGAAGACCACGTACAGACAGTACATGGTTTAATTCATAACCACGTTAACAGTACTCGTGGTTTACACATTTTCCACGCGATTTCCTTACGTGGTTCATATTGTTTCCTAGGACTTTGCATACGTGGTTTCATTCAAATTCACTCAAATCGTACTGCAACTGCTGTACTTGAAAAAAAAAACTCAAATTCTAATTTTTTCTTCAATTACCTGCTACGATTGCGATGAGGAATCATCTTCTCCTTCGAAATCCATCATTGTATTCTTGTTTGCAAATCAATTTTTTCTTAAATGATTTGAAATCTAGGGTTTTGAAGCTAAGGTGTTTTAACTGACAGAAAATATTATGTTGTACTGAGTTTAGGTGAGAAGATAACTCCTTAAGGGCACTTTAGTCATTAAAATTTTAATTTTTTAAGGGGGGCTACTAACCAAAAACAAGGGTTGAAATAGAATTTGCCAAATTTTAAATCTATCGCTTTTTATACTAACGTTCCATTTGCGCACTGGCATACCCGATTCCCAAACACAACAAAAATGGACATACCGCTATGTCTCGACATTCCGGTCCCAATGACATTAATTAAATTTGTCGGTTCACCTCTAATTTTTCTACTGTCAAAACGACTCTGATTGGCTTCAAACTGGAAATCTAGCAACAACTAACTATACATATTTCAATAAAACTCGTTTCGTAAAAAACGGAGCTTATTTGAAAAGAAAACTATTTTTAAGGCCTATATGCTATCGATAAAATATATTTAAAATCAAAACAAGTCATATTTACATAATAATAATTTATTATTATTGTATATCTCCAAATAAAATCTTACACAACTTCAAAATAAACCATTATAGATTTTACACTCAACGTTTAAAATCCCGTGTTAAACGATATTAAAATATATAGAAATTCCTTTAATATTTTATTAAATAAATGTTATCGTTTATCAACGAATTCCATAGCGACTATTTAAATATTTGAATTAGACATAACTTGAAATCTATAACATGAAATCTCCATTTTTCTCTTTCATTGGAAAAATATAATCAAATCGATTCAAACGTTTCTTGTTTCATAGAAACCCGACATATATCGGATCCTGTATATTCAATTAAACTTCAAATCGAAAATTATGAACTATCACGGTGTTTCGAACTCGTTTTAATTAATTTATAAATATATATATATTCGAACTCCATTTTAAATAAATTTGATATAAAGTCCATTTATAACACCAAATCAATATTTAAAATAGATTTAAATACTCGTAATTAATTTCGAAAAACCTGGGACGGTATATTCTTCCCCCTTAAAAGAATTTCGTCCTCGAAATTACAAGGTAAGAAGAATGATCCGAACCCAATCATTTCAACATAATTATTTTTGAATTATCATCAAAACAAATTCAAATGCTTTAAAATTTCCAAAAAAATTCGCCAACAACTCCTCTGTGTGGTTCGATCGGTACAACTACCACTGCCACTCCGGGTCTTAACATTTCCAAAAGAAAATCAAGACCAAATGGTTGCCCACTCACGGGTATAGAATCAATCACCAACCAATCCATAATATTAAGATTTACCTATTTGTCGGGCGTTCCAGTTTCCAATTTTCGAAGCATCACCAACTACTCTTCGTCTTCCAATCTTTACTTAAATCTCTGTAACCAAGCCAATTCCCATAGACTTCTAGTATCTGCACTTAACTCAACTTACAGTGCAAGTAACAATCCAGAGTTAAATGATTCAGTTTCATTTCACAACCAGTTTTGTTTCCAATTCATTAAACTAGAATTTAGTTTAAATTCCTCAACTTCTTTATTGGCTCGTTTGATGAATTTTATCCAACCAATTCAACACCTAAATACAAATAACCAAATCCTTTGAATTATAATCAACATTTGCCTACTGATCTGCATTCAGTATTAATGTCAATCGATTAATATCCGATTAATTTCCATTATTATCCATTCGATTTCCAAATCCTAAATTAATTTTATTCAATTCCATTTGAATTCCATCTTACATTAATTCACTTAACCAGGTTATGTTTCATTTTCAATCCAGTTCAATTAACCAACTAGTTTCAAACCAATTCAGTTCCATTCCATTCATAATTTGAATTCCAATCAAATCAAGTAAAACAACCAAACAACCAATATTACTATACTGTAGAAAATTATTTCATTTTTCCATAAAAATATAAGTCGAGCAAAATTATTTCATTTACCCCATTTGTAAAAAAAAATTGGGTCAATTTCCAGTTCAATATGGTTTCCCAACACTTGAACCGATCAGTCAACACAATACCAAACATTTTTTTTATAAAATTTACAAATACGTTCTCTCGTATATATACTCAAAACTCAATCTAGGGTATTATTAACCCCACCTCTATAGAGTTACGCCACGTAACCAAGGTTATTACTCGACCAATAACTCTGATACTAACTGTAAAGTCCCATAAATCCGTACACTTTGAGTTGACTAATATTACACACGTCCAACCCAAAATGCACGAAAATACGAATCTTTAATAAAAAGATATTAGAGAATGAGATAAGAAAGAAAGAAATATTAGAATAGGAGAATGAGCAGGAGAACCAACACCATACAGATTCTCACATTGCAGCGGAATAAAATATGATATAGAAATAAATCTTTATTGACAACATGAAAATACTTACAATCATCAGAGTACAACAATACGTCTGGATAGTTATAACAACCTGTCCTCATATACATCACACAGCGGAACAAATGTTAGATATCATACGTCTGAACTCCTTCATCCCATCTCTGGACTTCACAGCATTTGATAACCTAAACCTGTAAACCGGGCTAACCCGGGCATTACAAACAACGGGTCAGTCTGGTGAACCAAAGTGAGAAACCCACTAAGTTTAAATAACATCCACATTTGATTTTAAAGTCAAAAATCCCTTTGAAAGAAAAGGATAATAGTAAGACCAGCCCATACATAAACACGGACGGTTTCTACCTCACTATAACCCAAACCAGTTTTGAAATCATATCTTATTCTGATATTATAATAGTGTCTAAATACAAATAAATAACTATCTAGCGGAATGCTTGCTTCTCATGCTCCACATATATAGTATACAATCAAAACCGCGATGAAACGACCCAAACTCTCCCTTATGGGGAAAGCCCGAATTGAGTTTAGAACATGACAAATCAGAACACAAACAGAAGAACAATTCATTGTTATTACAACAATTACATCAGTGTACAAGAATATAACAAAGTATGGATAAATAATATACATTTGATAAACATTAGAAATTTACAAATTACAATGCAGCGGAAAATAATACAAAACACAACTGAAAGAATTACACGAATACAGAGCGTTCCGAATATAGCTCCAGCTGTAAACTAGGATCCTATGAATATAATTCTGCAAAACCAAAACTACTAGCTGCCCGTGTGGAAAATAGGGGCACCCAGAGTTTAGGTTAAAACAATAAACACCAGGTCAGTCATGTGACTGGTATGAGAACTAAAACAATTATTTAAAACTTTACTTTAAAGTAGAGTAAATCAAGGGACCACGCCGTATAACACGTAACGGGTTTACTCCCAAGAATACCTGTGCATAAAACAAACAGCGCAATGCTAAACAGAAAAATGAAGCTATTATAAGACCCAGGCCCCATCACACAATGCAACGCAAGCCGAAGGATAGATTTTTCCCTTATAATAGCCAAAAATGTTTGGTACGTGAAATTTCATACTTTATTATTACTATAAGTGAAGAAATCAACTTCAAATATAAATGTATCAATCATAGGCAGCGTAGGTACCCATATATTACGTCGCCAAATATATATTTACAACTAAAATCGAAAAATCACGTATTGGAAATTGGGTTTTCATCTATGAACCGAGGCAAGGGATCATCCTCACCGCTTTGAGACACACTAGCAAGTGCCTCAGGACTACACACTTTGGGAAACCCTTGGATCTTCATGGCCGGTCATCCGTCGATGATTAGTTATACCATAAACTGTATGTTAGCCAGTTCTATCAAACTTCTAGATCATTATATCGACCATATCATCCATTGATCCCGAAGTGACCGATATATCCATTGATCCGGTAGTGACCGATATATCCGAGGCGCCTCTCTATCCAGTAAGTAATAATAAGCAACATCCACATGAGTAAACAGTTTGGGCTCCATGCCATGACGTTACTCGTAGCTAGAACTAACATATGTCCATTTCCATGCGGTCACTATCCCGTTTTTGGTTCATACCTGGGTGTGAAGCTCGCGAATTAATGCTACACAGAGTTATGCTATTTAAAGCTGTGCTTTGATCATCAACCACAAGACTCTGCTTTTCAATAGAGGCCTTGATCATTTGCATCTCAGTATGCCATACAGGAAATTCACGCCATGCACTGATGTCTATCGATATATAACCTCTGAGCTCGTACGTCTCAGAGAAGGGTGTTAAGCTAGAGAATAAATTCTCTGCCACCAAACAGATATATATTTAATAGAGATCAATCAACATAGAATAAAATCCAATGTCAGACACACATCCATTTACAAGTTTGTTCTGGGTATGAACGAAACCGGAGGTACATTTTCCCTCATTTTATATGTCCAATACAGGAGAGAGGTCCTCGCATATCCGGTCGATCTCCAAGTACGTCTGCACGATCACGACTTACTAACTTGTCTTGGGTGTATAGCCCAATCAAGACATCAGTAATCATCCAAACGATGTGAAGACCTCCGGTCTTCAATCACCGTCTTCATCGTCTACTTATCGTCGAAATAGTTATTCAGAATGGGTATAAACCCGACCTTTCCGAATAACCCGCGTATATTATAATCAAGTGATATAAACACACAATATACGCCTCATTACAATCCGGAATATTCTTTTATTCAAATATTCTTTTCATGATTTCAAACCAAATTAAGGTTTTCCAAACTAGTTGGGATTAGCGAACCTTACCAAAGTAATCATTTATTTTATTTTCCAATTCCAACCTATTCATCCCATGGAGCAAAACTGGTGATACTCCATATCTAACACCACGGTGTTATCAGTAAAAGTTAATTAACATTTCACGTTCAAATCTAATTAAAGATTTAACTATCGTTTGGAGCAAAACTGGTGATACTATATTCTCGATCGTTTCCCGAATTTGATAATTTAAATTACCACATTCTCATTTCAATCTAATTAAATATTCATTAAAACTTCACTTAGCTTTAATCTTCCTAAAAATCAATATTAATAATTATCTAAATTTGGGAAATCAAACATGCAGCATCGACAATCTACACCGTACTATTGATTTTTGCCTATATATAACCTCTAAGCTCATACGCCTTAGAGAAGGGTGTTAAGCAAGAGAATAAATTCTCCGCCACCAAACAGATATATATTCAGTAGAGATCAACAATACAGTTCGAAATACAATGATAGACATGTAATCCCGTTTTTTGACTAGGTTAAAGAACCAATGTCATTTAAAACACAGTTCATGATATACCCAAAATCACATTCCACTAATTATGGAATCTTCACGGAAAACAGATCAATATATAATTGATATCAATTTCCATATCCGACTAATAATATAAATGAAATAATGACAAAGCCTTTTAAATTTCATATATATATTAACAGTCTTCCTCCACAGAAACTCACTTCGGTTATTACCAAATCGAATTCCATTCATTCCAGTTTATTTTATCAAATTGGAAAACTTTACTTTGGAAAATTTCCATTAAATCTTAATAAAAAGATTTATAAATTCCAAATCACATTTCACTGTTAATTGGGTTAAAGAAAAAGTGTTATTTAAAAAACAGTTCACGGTAAACCCAAAAATCCCATTTCACTTCAATTCCAATTAAATATTAATTAATTGGTAAACTTCACTAAATCTTAATTAAAGCATTTATTCTTTTCTTAACTAGGTTTAAAAAAAGTGTTATTAAAGACACCATTCACGACAAACCCAAAATCCAATTTGATATTAAATAAAAGGCTCTAAATAGAAATTATATGGCTTATATTCAATACCAAATTCTGAAACCAACGGATATCGTATTGGGAATAACGATATTTGTATCTTCCAAATTCCCATAACAATATCCGTATAATCACAAAATCCAATACCGAAATATTCCGAAGATTATTTCCATTCCAAACCATTCCAATTTATTTATTGGAATATTTCTGGTTATATTAAAACCTTTTTTCAAATCCAATTTATTTATTTAAAAATTATTGGATTTCAAATCTAGTTAATAACTAGTTCATTTAGATAAAAATATATTTTTATCTTTACAAACGTGGATTTTTTTCTCACCCAAATTCTTTCCAAATCATTTAATATGATTTTAAACAAATTATTAATATTTTTAATAAATTTATTAAGGCCTTTTCAGTCGATTTCCATAAACAGTCATCGAACTGCACTTACAACGACCTTGTTCAAATTTGATTTGGACATAATTCCAAATCCAACCATTAGATTTCAAATATCTTATATTCGTTGGAAAGCTCTTTTCGATACGAACCCAATGGTTTTAGTTTTAGGAGAATTCGACGGTCGTATCTCCCGTAACGTCAATTCGAAGTCAATGGTCGAAATTCGCGAACGGCCGCTGCACAGCGCGTTCTATTCAGGCCATTTAATATATATATTATATATATTTCGTCGATTTTCATTTTAAATACATTTTATAAATCATTTTAAATTCGTTTTAAAAATGATTCCAACTTCATTTTCAATTTTAAATCAAAATTGAATACTTCTTATTATTATAATATATAAATGATAATATTTTCAAAATATCTGATTTTGAAATCATTTCCTTTTCGATATTCATTATAAAAATGAATAAAATCGATATAAATATCATTCGTGTCAAGTGGCGTATATTTAATCAATACGGCTTCACATATTTCAATATTTTCGCGTCTATCCAAAGTCGGACATTAAGATCAGATTTTAATCCTGTACTGAATAATATTTTAAAATATTCCTTATTTTAAAATATTCGTTCTTTTCGAACCAGAATCAGACAGTCAATTACCATATAATGTTATTTATATGGATTCCATACGTCATATGTATACAACAATAATGATAAACAATCAACCATTATCCAGAGTGCACTACACAACTGCATAAGCATTAAATATAAATAATTAATGCTTACAACAACATGTCAACCAATCAATTGACATACAACTAACCAATTAGGATTAGTGTATGTCAAATATCATCTCAATACTCGTGTGGGTTTTCAATCAACACACACATAAATTTTATTTGTGTAGTTGGCCGATGTATAAAATATATCGTCCCAATCAATATTAGTCAAATGAGTGTACAAAAACAAATCATCCGATTTGTAAATGAATATTTATTTTCATTTCAGGAGAATTTTATGTCGTTCATATAATATGTTAAAAATTATATTTTTAACAATAAAATATTTCATTCAACACATGAATATTTTATTTAGTTCATTTATTCAATAAAAATGGTATTTTTATTGTTCTAACATATTTTAGAAAATTTTGGCAGCATAACGGCACGATACTAAAACCGGAATAAGATCTAGCCGTATCCCTCGCCTAATACTGGCTCGCGCCATACACATACCAATTCTAATCAATTCAACTCACATCCCAACCAAATTCAACTAAATAAATCAATCAAAGCAAACAACCAAACATCCATGGTTTCAATCAAAGGTGTCAGGTGCTACTAAGCACCGTCTGCATCCTAGTATATACTTAACTGTAAACAAAATTAGTGTGAGAAGTTCTCACCTTGGGTTTCCACTCTGCCATTCTTTGATTGAACGGTTTGGATTCTGTTCGCTTCCAGTCGGTTCCATCGCAATCTGTTTAAGTGGTTTATATTACAAATCACATTTTTAATACAGTGATATTTATTTAAGAATCACAATTTTATTTTGCTACTATATAAATAAAAATCACATTTTTATTCTTCGACTATATAGATAAAAATCACATTTTTATTCTAACGTTATATATATAAAAATCACATTTTTAACGCTATCCAGATAATAAAAATCATATTTTCTTCAACTAAAAATTCTATTTTTATGTCACTAAAAAATTATATATTTATATCGCTACTACATATGTAAAAAAATTATTTTTATAATGCTATTACATATATAAAAATCACATTTTTATATTGCTCCTACATAGATAAAAATCATATTTTTATTATGCTATTCATATAATAAAAGTCATATTTTTATAATGTTATTCATATCATAAAAATCCTATTTTTATAATGTTATTCGTATCAAAAAAATCATACTTTGAATCTGCTATATTTATTTAAAATCATAGAAACTCACATCGTTTTCGATCCTCCTATCCCAAATCGATGACGTCGAAGAACATCTGAAAGCCACGAGAGCTCGAAGACAAGAAGAATCAATTCCAGAAGCAATCGATTGGGATTCGGGGAGGATGGAGGTGCGCGACTGGGTGGCGGCTGCGGGGGAGTGGAGGGGGTTCGCTGGTGTGGTGGCTCGCGATAGGGGGTGTGCTGCACGTCGGTGACTGGAGAAAAGGGGGAGGGGGTCAGCGCAGCTTCAGGGGGGAGGCGGAGGAACGTTAAAGGGGGAGGCCGAGGTGATGCGGTGCCAGGGGGAAAGGGTGCGGTGGTCGGAACATGGCGGTGGGGCTGAGGATTGGGAGGCGACGGGGGATCGGGTTTCCAAAGGAAAGGGGCGCGGCTGATAATGAATTAGAGAATTAAGGTTTCTCTTAATTTTATATATATGTATATATATTTAATAATTAATTAATTAATTCGTAAATAACTCGTTTTAATCTTCGAACTCCAAATCAAACCCAACGACTGTCGTCTCCAGATAATTACTCCCCATTCCGAACGAAATGGGATATGTCTCGCAAGCCAATTCAATTGTTCCACTCAGTTTTTCTTTAAATTAAAATATATATTACATTTGAACGTACATTTTAATTTACCGGGGCAACATACTGACTCCAAAAATTCTCGAAAAATAAATCTAGCTATGTTTTGACGATATGGTCCTAACAAACTAATTTCGCCGAATTTGGAGATTGTTTGATAAATGATCATTTTCCGGTCTATCCAATTCAACTGAAATTGACAAAACACTTTTCTTTTGCGACGCTCATATATTAACTCCAAAAATTATGAAAATTGGAATCTAGCAATAATTTGACATTCTGGATCCAACAAAAGTGGTTTCGTCGGAAACGGAGATCATTTGCAAAATGACTATTTTTAAGGGCCAGATATAATATTAAAATATATATAAATTCCATAGCGACTATTTAGAATTTTAAACTGGACATAACCTTCAATTTATAAAGTGAAATCTCAGTTTCTTAAATTCATTAGAAAGATATAATTAAATAGATTCAAATATTTCTGGTTTTAACGAAATTCGATTTATTTTGAATCGTGTATATTCATTTGAAATTTGAAATCGAATTTTCAAACTGCCACGCCATTTCAGGCTCGTTTTATAGTTAAAATAATTCTATTTGTTCCAACTTCGATTAATTAAATTTTTAGTCGCTATTATTTAAAATAAATCATTTTAAATATCCAAAATTCAATAAAATTGCTAAACTAAAAATTTTAAATTAGTTCTGATTTTCCGGGTTGTAACACGCAGGCGCTTATTGGAGATGGGATTCCGATTATGACAAGGTATGGAACCACCTTCCGATAGTGTATCTCTAGAGGGGAATACACTGGGTTCAACAAGAACGTCTTGCAACCCGACCGCATATGACCGACCACTCATTTTGCTTGAGTGCATCGAATGTATATCACCAACGGTTGGGACCTACCCACCGTTTCCCGAAAAGGGACAACATCGAAATAGATTAAAGAAGCAAAAAGAATTTCTCTAGATAGGTGATTATACACTCTAATGGGAGCGACCCACATAGCCATGTTGCCTGCCCGATTTTTGTCATTTCCTGATTGATGAGGCTTGAGGCTACGATTACTTTTCAGCACACCAACTTTGAATACCACATCGTCAGATATGCCAAATCACACATCAACTTTCAATGTCCGTGACCATCTAGAAATACTCTGTCAGACATTCGTCCATACAAGTCATCTAGGAACAGGATGAATCGAAGGCACCCTCCTATCGCATCCAAAGGATCAATAGTGAGTAGTCCTTGCAATCTGCAAAATCCCACTCACGACCGAATCACGTCAGAATACCTTTGGTTACAATCCATAGAATATTCGACAAGTAGTCCTTCCACTTAGAAGATCCACAGTCTTCAATTGCTCCATCTCGATAAGCTTTTGAATATCTTTAACGTTTACGTATTGGCTGGTTGGAATGATTTTCGAATATAAATTCGATCCCGGTCTTTCCGTACCAGCAATCGACTTGGCCATATTTTAATGGTCGGGGATTTAACTATCAAAATAAACAACCATCATCCATACAAAAATAAAGTGGATTTATTGGTTCAATATACAACATCACTTGACCTCTTTAGTTAAACCCTTGTTAATTTAATTTCTAAATCTTCCAACATTTGGAATACCTATCTTTCTCACTTCCGATTTAGCTTATAACTCTGCAATTTATAGATTATAATATCCTTCATGGAAATATTAACTTAACTCCCTCAACTACCCTTGTTTCTAAACTAATGTCATCCTTGGACAATCCTAAATCTTTCAAGTTGAGGTATTTTATTTACCTCTTAGACCTTGAGTCGACAACATTCTTATCTTCAAGATAGATATGAGTTCATCAATGAATATCATTCCAATAATTACCCAACACTTCTATTTACCATACGATTTTAAACATGGGTTTTAATTCCATTTATCCTCTTTTGAAAAACTCTTTAATTTCAAAATCACACTTCCTCAATTTCAAACATTTATATTTCCCCGTCTTTAAGCTTTTAGATTTCCTTTAACTCCCTTCAGATTACAAATCTCATTTTGAACTAGTTCGACTCTTATAAAATTAATCCATTTACAAATTGCCTTTAAAATTGCCCAACTTGGATTTTCTAGAAATCCAACCAATGGAATTCTTAACTGGATTCATATTAAATATAACTTCGTTTATCATTCCATTTAAACTACACATAAGGCTTTATAACTTTATCAACTTCTATTTAAGGAAACTAAATTTCAAGATCCATCACTTTAATAATAATAATAATCAATTCCAATATCTTAGAAATCAATTCGTTAACTTCAACATTTATAGTTAATCTTCCCTTTAAGGTTATTTAAATAAAATAATCATTGATCTAAAACAATAATTAAAGATTTAGTAATTTAAAATCTATCTTGATTTAAAACAGTTGACTCAATCAACTCAAAACAAGGTTAATCAGTTAACCAATCCCATTAGTCATTTCTTTTAACCACTTTAAATAATTTTTTTAAATTTAATTAACAATCTAATTAAATTAAATAATCTCACTTAATTGTTATTTGAAACGACTACTTCAATCTTTAACCATTGGGTTAATTTCTGCTTGTTGCTTATGCAATCCATTTAGATAAGAATTCACTTTATATACTCAGTTTATAATTACTAGACAAAAATAATTATTTATTTCTTTTAATAAACTTTTATACAAATAATCTATATAAAATAGATTTCAAAATCCGTTTTGGTTATAAATTAAATCCTTATAACCATATTTCTATCGATTTACCTGGCTGTAAATCAACATCCATAAAATGATTCATTTTTAGGTCAACCATTGCTGATTACTCAACCAATATAATCCACAAGTTAATAACAAACAAATGTTGAATTTTAATTCAACGATTAACAATAAATCAATATTCAATCATACTGATTAAATAGTTCATATATTATAGTATTAATAGAAACAACATATTTGAGGAATCCGGTTGGATCCCTCCAACCTGTCCTTCCCTACATCAAAATGGGTTACCTCAAATTCAATATAACAATATATTTACCACGGTGAACAAAAATAAACAGTTTAACTACTAGCAGTCAACAAACAATTTATAACGTCCATTCAAACATCTAGTTATCTATTTAATACGTTTATATTATTATAAACATAACCAACAAGGTAAGTTACCTTGTTTGGAATCAATTCGTTAACATAACAATTTAATTTGATTAAATTAAACAAACGTTTAATTTGATCAATGAATATTAAAAATATTCAGCACACATGCAAACAACCATCAAATCATCAATCATTAGCAAACGTTGTACACAAAATTAAAATTCGTCTTATATAAAATATACACGGGATAAACTGAGTGAGTTGAACTCACCTTAATTTCACTTGTTGTTGAAATGGTTTGTTTCACAAGCTTCCAGCTGTGTTCACTATGTCCATTCCCATTCCAAATTCTTACGTATGTTAATATGGGTCCAATGTGATTTTGTGTACGTATCATATGGTTATAATTTAATATGATATTCGGTATTTAGATTAATAACAGTTATAATAGTTTATAAATATACTTTAGTATTTTAACGCACTGTTAAATCTAATATTACAAATACTTAAATAATATTTTAAATTCTACAATTCAATTTTAACGTTATATAAAATCTCCATTAAGCGTATCATACTTTCCAGGAGGCACATGCTATGTACACTGTATATTTAATACTAGGCATTTTAGTATTTGTTCTTGTGTAAATCTTAAACGGGCCACGCTAAAACCTGTATTAGGAACAGTACGACACCATATATATATATATATATTAATAATTATATATATATAAATATATATACATATATCACTAAACTAAAATCTTAACTTACGGCTTAAAACCCGATTGGGCATATTTGAGCCGTCTTCGCGCTACCTGTTATTCAGACTCGTGTAAATCAGGCCATGGTAAAAAATGGGCCACGTAACATATTTCTTACGTTCAACTATCCAACTTAATATCAATTTATTTACATTTAATTTTATTATTAATATTTCTAATTACCTTGTAATTACGATTAGGCATGGAGAATCTTCCACTAATCGTCACCCTTCCATGCTGTTCACCTGCACCACAATCCGATCCACCTCCTGACACCTTCCGAGCCGCCAGCATCTCTCTCCATACTCACTTCTAGTAGCTATTACCCAACACTTCCTAGTATTATTTCTTCTTCTTGAAACAACTTGCGACAATGGACATACCGCTATGTCTTGACATTTTGGTCCCATTGAAACTAATTTTGTTGAAAACGGGTTTTGTTTGCACAACGATGTTAATTAAATTTATAGGTTCACTACTAATTTTGTCTACCGCCAAAATGACTCCGATTGGCTTCAAACTGGAAATCTAGCAACAACTAGCTATACGTATTTCAATAAAACTTGTTCCGTAAAAAACGGAGCTTGTTTGAAAAGAAAACTATTTTTAAGGCCTATATGCTATCGATAAAATATATTTAAAAAAAAATCATATTTATATAATAATAAATTATTATTATTATCGTATATCTCCAAATAATATATTACACAGCTTTAAAATAAACCATTATAGATTTTACACTCAACGTTTAAAATCCCGTGTTAAACGATATTCAGATATATAGAAATTCCTTTAATATTTTATTGAATAAACGTTATCATTTATCAATGAATTCCATAGTGACTATTTAAAAATTTGAATTGGATATAACTTGAAATCTATAACATGAAATCTCCATTTTTCTCATTCATTAGAAAAATATAATCAAATCGATTCAAACGTTTCTTGTTTTAAAGAAATTCGACATATATCAGATCCTGTATATTCAATTAAAGTTCAAATCAAAAATTATGAACTACCGCGGTGTTTCTAACTCATTTTAATTAATTTATAAATATATATATATATATATATATATATATATATATATATTCAAACTCAGTTTTAAATAAATTCGATATAAAGTCCATTTATAACACCAAATCAATATTTAAAATAGATTTAAATATTCGTAATTAATTACGAAAAATATGGGACGTTACATGTTTTCTGGGGGTTTGGGGGACCTCGAGCTGAACGCGGTGCCTGACGTTGAAGGAGGTGGTGAAGGCGGTTGTTGTGGGGCCCTTCGATCGGACTCCGATCGTCTGTAGGTGGCAGGGCGTTGGAGTTTGTATGGCGAGCGATGGGTTTGGTTTTCCAACGAAGAAGAACAAGGGGGCGACATCGTTTTAATTAAACGTTGTTAAAAAAAGGTAAATTAATTAATTAATTTAATTCTCCAATATTTAAAAAAAACTCGTATCTTCTACATACGGGGACGGAATTTGACGATTTTAGATCCGCTCATCAGAAGAAAATGGCTGAGTGGAACACAGAGTGAAAATTCTCTCACTAAAATTTTGTATAGTTATCTAATTGATTTTATAACTGTAAATGTATAGAAATTGCCAGTATTGATTTTTATCTGTTGTATGGAGTTCAACACACGAATTGCACAAATCACATAGATTGGAAGCGATGTATGGATATTAGCGACACTCGCATTCCAAACTCCGCAAATGGCCACTTATGGCACCGTAAATGACATTGGGTAGTTGAGTATTTATTTATTTGGATGATTTGTGTAATGTGATGATGATTTTGTGATATTTAACATGTTAAAAATGTTAATACTAAACTGATAAATGAAAATGGACAAAATAATCATTTATATATTGAACAGTGAAAATTGGTTAATTAGACAAATTAATTCAAACCGAATTAGAATTGGTTAAATTTATTAACCAATGATTTCTTTAAATAGACTGTTGTTTGAAAACCTCATACGGGTATTGGAATGATATTTGACATACACTAATCCCAATATTTAGTTGTACGTCAATCAATGGGTTGATAGATTGTAATGAGCGTTATTTATTTATTTTAATGCTTATACAGTTGTAAAATGCACTCTGGATGATGTTTGATTGTTAAATGATTATTTATCATTATTGTTGAATACATGCGATGTATGAAATCTATATAACTGAAATTATATGGTAATTGATAGAGTCGCATTCCGATTCAAAAATAACAAATATTTTAAAATAACAAATATTTTAAAATAATATTCACTAAATAATCAAAATATGATTTTGATGTCTGATTTTGGATGGACACGAAAATATTAGAATATATGAAGCCGAGTAAATAGCTAAACGTCATTTTAACCCGAATGGGTTTATCGATCAATTTTATTCATTTTATAATGAATTTCGAAAAGAAATAATTTCAAAATCCGTTATTTTGAAAATAATATCATTTTAATGATATGGAATATTCAATTTTGATTTAAAATTGAAAATGAAGTGGAAATCATTTTAAAACGAATTTATAAATATTTATAAAATACATTTCAAATGGAAATCGATGATATATATATTATATATATAATTGTTTGAATAGAACGCGCAGTGACCATTTGCGAATTTCAACCATTAACTTCAAATTGATGTAACGGGAGATCCGACCATCAGATTCTCCTAAATCCGGAACTGTTGGGTTCGTATCGAAAAAATCTTTCCAATGAATATATGAGATTTAAATTTGAACGGTTGAATTTCAAATTATGTCCAAATCAATTTCAGAAAAGGTCGCTATAGATGCAGTTTGGTGGCCGTTATTGAAAACCGACTGTACGGGCCTTAATAAAATTATTAAAAATATGAAAAAATTGTGTAAAATCATATTAAATGATTTGGAAAGATTTTGGGTGAAAAATTCCATATTTAAAAAGATAAAAATATACTTTTATCGAAATGAGCTAGTTATTAACTAGAATAATAATTTAATTGGATTGAAAAAGGGGTTTCAAAATAACCAGAATTTTCCAATGAATAAATTGGAATGGATTTGAATGGAAATAATCTTTGGAAGACTTCGATATTGGATTTTGTGATTATATGGATATTGTTGAGGAATTTGGAAGATATAGATATCATTATTTCCGATACGATATTCGTTGGTTTCAGAATTTGATATTGAATATAAGCCGAGATAATTTCTTTTCAGAGCCTTGTATTTAATATCAAATTGGATTTTGGGATTTTTTGTGAATGGCGTCTTTAATAACGCCGTTCTTAAACCCCGTTGAGAAAGGAATAAGTCTTTTAATTAAGATTTAGAGGAATTTATTAATTAATTAATTTAATTGGAATTGAAATGAAAGCTGATTTTGGGGTTTATTGTGAACGATGTTTTAAACGACATTTTTTCTTTAACCCAAATTAGCAGTAAAGATATGATTTGGAATTTATAAATCTTTTTATTAATTAATGGAAAATTTCCAAATATAAGATTTTCCAATTTAATATATTAAATTGGAGTTGAATGGAATTCGATTTGGTAATAATCGAAATGAGATTATGTGAAGGAAGACCAATACTATTTACGATATTTAAAAGGCCTTGTCGTTATTCCGTTTATAGTATTAGTACGATACGGAAATTTTTATCGATTATATACTATTATGATTTCCGTGAAGATCCCATTTTGATGGAAGATGATTTTGGGGTTTATCGTGAACTGTGTTTTAAATGACATTAGTTCTTTGACCCAGTAAAAGACAAGATTAAATTTCCTAGGGTTGAATAATCATAAAGTAATGATTTCTGGGATTAAAACCAAACTAGAGTTTTAATGAATCTTTAATTATATTGGAATGAGAATGGGATAATTAAATTTATCGAATTCATGAAATGATCGAGAATGGAGCACCACTAGTTTTACTCCAGGAGATAGTTAATTCTTTAGTTAGATTTGAACGGTAAATGGGAATTAATTTTACTGATAACGCAGAGGGTGTCAGATATGGAGTGCTACTAGTTTTGCTCCATGGGATGAATAGGTTGGGATTGGGTTAATAAAAAAATGGTTACTTCGGTAAGGTTCGTTAATCCCGAGTAGTTAATAAATTCTTTTGAAATTGATATCCAAAGGAACATTAAAGAGAATATTTAAAAGAATTTATCTTTGATAAAATTAGTGGGAACCTTTCCCTAAAGATGTGAATATTTGGATAAAAGAATATTCTGAATTGGAATGAGGCGTATGATGTGTTTTTATAGCACTTGATTATTGATTATAAAATACGCGAATTATTCGGAAAGAACGGGTTTAACCCATTATGAATAACTAATAGGACGACCAAAAGTTGATGATGAAGACGGTGGTTGAAGACCGGAGATCTTCACATCGTTTGGATGATTACTGATGTCTTGATTGGGCTGTACACCCAAGACAATGTAATAAGTGGTGATCGTCCAGACGTACTTGGAGATCGACCGGATATGCAAGGATCTCTCTCCTGTATTGGACATATGGGAAGAGGAATAAGGTGCCTCCAGTTTCGTTCAGACCCAAAACGGACTTGTAAATGGATGTGTGTCTGACATTGGATTTCATTCTGTATTAATTGATTTCTATTAAATATATATCTGTTTGGCGGCGGAATATTTATTCTCTTGCTTAAGGCCCTTCTTTGAGGCGTACGAGCATAGAGGTTATATATTGATAGACATTAGTTTTATGTCGTGGATTGTCAATGTGGCATGCTAAGATGCAAATGAACAAGGCTTCTGTTGAAAAGCAGTGTCTTGTGGTTGACGATCAAAGCACGACTTTAAGTAGCATAGTTTTGTGTATAACGTTAATTCGCGAGCCTCACACCCGGTATGAGTCAAAAACGGGATAGTGACTTCCGGAAGTGCATGCGTTTCTTTCTAGCTAGGAGCGGTGTCATGGTATGGAGCCCAGACA
Source organism: Allium sativum (assembly GCA_030737875.1). Classification (NCBI taxonomy): domain Eukaryota; kingdom Viridiplantae; phylum Streptophyta; class Magnoliopsida; order Asparagales; family Amaryllidaceae; genus Allium; species Allium sativum. The sequence goes on along the minus strand of CM060915.1, from coordinate 42,426,616 downwards.
TTTTACTTATGTGGATGATGGATTGCGAGGTGCCTCGGATTTAAGTCCGCAGTGGCTCTTGATATGATCGACATACTGACCAAATTTTATGCCCTATAGGGCAGGGAAACGTATTGTTCAGGAATTACCAATCCACTAAAGTATGTGTGGACCGGCCCTGAAGATCCAGGTGTAGTTGCGGTTGAATCCTGAGGCATGGGCTAGAGTGTCTCGAATCGGTGAGGACGATCTCTTGCCTCGACTCATAGATGGAATCCAGTTTCCAATACGCGACTTTTCGATTTTAGTTGTAAACCTAGTATGGCGGCATGATATATGGTACATCTGCCGTCTAGGATTGATACGTTTATATTGAAGTCGTTTTTGATACTATGCACTTATAGTAATATCAAAATGATTTGTTTTAAACGTACCAAGCATGTTTGGCTATTATAAGGAAAAACTCTATCCTCCGGCTTGCGTTGCATTGTGTGATGGGACCTGAGTCTTATAATAGCTTCATTTTTCGAAAAGCATTGCGTTGTTTATTTTAAACTAAGATTCATGTGGAGTAAACCCGTTCCGTGTTATACTGCATGGTCCCATGATTTCCTTGCTTTTAAAGTGAAGATTTAGTAACTGTTTTAGTTCTCACACTAGTCCCATGACTGATTCAGAGTTTATTGTTTTCACTTAAACTCTGGGTGCCCATACTTTCCACACGGGTAGCTAGTAGTTTTGGTTTTGCAAATATTCATTTAACATGATCCTGGATTACAGCTGGAGCTATTTTCGGAAAGCTTTGTATCCGTGTATTTCTTGCAGTTGTGTTGTTGATGTATTTTCCGCTGTGCATTGTATTTATACATTTAAATTTATGATGCTATGTATTTTAAATCTCTGATATTATTTTCCGCTGTATATTATTTATTGGAACTCTGATATCTTGTACTCTGATGTAAATTATTGTAATAACAATGAAATGTTCTATTGTTTTTGTTCTAATGCGTCATGTTCTCAAAGCAATCTAAGGTCATCCATCTCCTCGGGAATCGGGGAAGTTTGGGTCATTTCAAAAATCCTCCAATGTACTTTCCATTTTGCTGCTTGTCCACGACCAATTCACCGTCGTAGTAGCAAAGTGTAGAAATAAAATTTCTAGCCATTGTTGGATGAGTAAATTAGTTTTGAAGATATTTGAAGTAGATATAAAAGAGTTTCTAAAATGAAAAATAATGTGTCAAAAAGATTTGAAATAGGCAAAACATCTCAGCAATGTCATTGTCAAGTCAGCTTTAGTCATCTCAGCAATGTTGTTATCAAGTCAGCTTTATCACATTGAACAAGTTATGGATCAGCTTTCGCAGAGTGTAGTCAAGTCACCTGTTTCAAAATAATGGTTCTTTTGGTCAGCTTTAACACATTGGACAAGGTTTGGTCAGCTTTGGTAGAGTGTAGTCAAGTCACCTATTTTGAAATAATGGTTCCTTTGGCAGAGTGTAATCAAATTGTACTGTTTGGAATAGCTTTGGCCCAACTTTGAAATAGCTTTAATTAGTGAGGTCATTTCAGAAATATTTGTACTATTTGGCCCAGCTTTGGAACAGCTTTAATCAATGTGATCATTTCGTACTATTTGGAACAACTTTAATCCGTGAATAATCATTTCATATTTCACTCATCCAAAGTGTTTTTGGCAGAGCATGGTCTACTCTTCACTCAACTAGCTTTTCAGAATCAGCTTTATGACAGTGTGTGGTCTAATCTATTGTTCTGAACCATCTTTATCCAGTGTACTATGACTGAATGTGGTCAATTCTACTTTTTGAAACAACTTTAATCAGTGAGTTGTCATATCATCTTCAATCAACCAAAGTGTTTTTGGCAGTAGACATTGATATTAATCAATATTAACATACTAACGGTTTAGTGTTTGATCCAAAGATATATCCTTACAAATTTAATAAACAAACCCATTTTCTAATACATAAACATATATACAATACTTCATACTCATCTTCCAAGTTCTAAAATCATACGAACACACAATAATTCAAACTCATATTCGAAATACTACTACAATAACAATTAACAGGATCACTAGTGATTACGGTTAAACTGCAAATTTTCTACGACTTGTCTGAGACATCTAATTTCTTCTTCCAGCTCATTCATGTATGCTCTGCCCCTTGGACACAGAGGCTCGTCAATCTATTCTGCAAAAAATGTGACCTTCAGGATAAAAGGGACGAAGTAGTATTCGACGACCAATGTTTTTGCCATTAGCTCTCACAACAGCTTTAGCTATATATCCATAGTGGCAGCAAACTGGGTAAGAGTCAACCTCTTGTTTAGTTGAGGTTTGCAAAATTGGTACCTTTCTCAACCTCTTGTTCTTGATGTGGTTGATAGACAAGTTGTTCATTCTCTAGTTGGACAACCGCATGTTCATTCGGTTTCGGTTGAAGTCTGAGTATGTCAAGATTAGGATATTCAAGAACAACGTCTTCGTAATGTTGTTCTTGATAGTTTATATTCCAATCTACATCATTGTAATCACTAGACGTTGGAATGGAGTGGTGGGGGATGCCAAAATCGAAGTCAAGAGATGATGGTCATGAAGGCATTATTAAGAGAAATAGAGTAATGGAGATATAGTGAATATAGGATAAGAGTAATGATTGAAGAAGTTGTGAAAAAGTAGGTGAGTATTTATAGAATTGGAAAATGCATTGGCGAAGTTTCGGAATTCGTCCATAGGCGAAGTTTCAAAATTCGCCCACTCCGATACCTGTACAAAACAGGTATATAGATGTAAATATTTCCAAAACAAGGCTAATCGTGTTATAATTTCTGCAAATCAGCCTAAATTGTTTAATTTTCCATAAAATAATAATATACCAATTAATCTTTATATTTAAAGTATATAAATTGTATACAATGACCATTTTTCACGAAACTAAATTTTAGTTTAAAATGTTCTTCAATGAAATAAAATTTTAAATTAACAGATTTAATGAGTTCAAAGGAAAAGCAAGTTATTTAACTTATTCTTAGCAAAAGCGAGTTGAAGTTGCACAATAATTCAAACATGCTTCAAGAGTACCTATTCTCAACTGAATTGAAACAATAAACCCATACAGAAGATTTAATAGGCATGATTCTTAAGAAGTGTACACATTGTCTTAGCAAGTTATTATAAACATTTTTAGGCCCTTTTGTAAGTTTACAAATAACTATATACCAGTTAATCTTTACATTTAAGGTATATAAATTATGTATACAATGAATCTTTTTGCGAAAACTAAATTTTAGCTTACATCAACAAAATAAATTTTAAATTCGCATGTTTAAATAGTTCAAAGGAAAATGACTTAAAATTTTAATTTGGCTTATGATGTTTTTTTCACAATTTTAATTATTAATCGAATGTATATGCAACTTTTTATAGTTCAAAATTCAAATATAGTGACAGCTTATTGTTAATCCCTAAAAATCCATACGCACATTGAATAGAAAGTATCAGGGCCGGTCGTGCGAAAGGTTATCCGAAGCGCTTAAATGGCTCACAACGGATGGAGTGCAACTGCACAAAGCCAAATGCAGACGCCAAACCTAAGACAAGTCAAATTCCGCCATCATAACCGATGATGGTGACACGAAATGATTACAAGAAATACGACTTAACAAAGGGAAGGATCGAATATCCCACGAAGTCGCTTCGCCCAGCAGGAATGCTCGACCTAGCATCAAAGCTCGGTCACGCATATCAGGACGGAAATCGAGGTCGTATATATGTATATATCTGAACAACTTCCCATAGATGACAACACTTGTCGCTCGATACTCAAACCAAAAGCCTGATAATCGGCCGTACACCAGTCTTCAGAAAAAGCGCCTTTACATCTTAGAGTCGCAGCCCCGGTCAGTCATAACACTATCACTCGCTCACCAAATCAAACATAACCACTCTAAGGTGTCATGGCCGACTTGTTCCCTCGTTTCTCCATCAAACAAGTCGCCCATTCAACATAAGCAAGAGCGACCTCATAACATAGCTGCGAAGCCAAACAGCATCATGCAAAGGCAGCACGAAGACAAGTGCCCTTGGACTGAGAAGGACGGTCGCACAAGGGGCAGAGGAGACTCAACTCCAAACTCGCATCCCACTCTTATAGAATCTCTCGAGGTGCTCATAGAACGCTTGCTTACATGGATCCTCTCAGCTATTCAAGATACTCATTCCAACGAGCCGCCCGCACATGATAACTGGATACAGCCACGGACAGTTGGCTACAGCTAACCAGTGGCATGGTCATAATTAACAAAATGAATGATCCACGGCCTGGATAAAGGGATTCCAAATCATTTACCAAGGGGGGGGGGTTCACCTATAAATACATCATGGCTACCAACGTGACAGAGGGAGGGAAAAAAAGACCACGAAGTGACGCCGAACTTCATCCTCAACCACAAACTCTGCCATGGCGACAAATACAATCTGATGAAGAGGGAAGACGAAGACATTCTTCTTCTCAATCATTAATCCATCCTCCTTCTTCTTAAATTATGATATTCTCTTGTATGATTCCTTAGATTGAAATATATAGACAAGGTATACTGAGTGAATATCGATATGTATGAAAAGAGAGAGAGCTGATGTGTTCTTTAATTCCCATTATAAGACAGGAAATCACCTTGATAGTGGACATACGCCTCATTAACGGCTGAACCACTCTAAATCTCGTCTCTACTTTATTTATTTATTTCATATTTTTCATTTTTTATTGTTGATTAAACCCGGATCCATTTATTTCTTACCGAATTGGTGAAGTACAGTTTAGTACCTTGGGTGTTTAGACCAATTTTGGTGTAAACATTTTGGCGCCCACCGTGGGGCTGTGTTTTGCCTTTATCCATTTTAGATCTGACGAGATTTTCTAGGAGGCACTGTGCTTACGATCATGAGCACGCTAAGGAGAATCACTGATGAAGACAACAACCCCAACGACGGCATCAACATCATCACATCGCTAAATAGCGACTCTGAGGAGGGGGAGCTACCAGAAATTACGGAAACTATAACAAGGGAAAAACTGGAGGAAGCGGTGATAGGATTAACGAGTCAAATAGCTATTGCAAGCAGTGCAATGATGAAGAAGCTCTAATCGATACTCGCCATTCAAGCCGCTACCGCAAAACCCGCTCTAAGTGCCACTTGTTCCTCGCTGGCTCGAACGAATCGCGAGTCAAAAACAGAGCTCCCCGCACCAAACTCAAGACAGCAGGGTTCCATCCCGAGAGTTGCGCGTCACATCGATCCAAACCATGAAAGGGCTAAGGCACCTGTGCACGATTACTCTGATGATGCGATCGCGGGACGGGACGACCATCCTACTGCCAACAGGACGACCCTGCCGAAGAGATGCCCAACTTCCTTATCCCCGGTCCATGAAGACGCATCTAGATCGAGGGTTAATGGTAAAAGAAATGATCAGCCCATGGGTCCAACCAACGAACGAAAATACATCTTGGATATGGCGCAAGAAATTGTGGAAAAAAGCCTGAAGAGGAAGCATGATCAGAGAGAATGGGAGTCCTTCCCAGCTAAAACCCCACTTACCAAGAGGATTAAGGAAACTATACATCAACAAAGATTCGAGCCTATGTCATTGCAACCCTATGATGGGGCAAGTGACCCTAGTATATTTCTATGTAAATATGACCAGTACATGAATGGGGCATGCACTACTGATGAAATCAAATGCTTGTATTTCCCAACTTATCTAGAAGGAGTGGCTTATCTTTGGTTCACAAAGCTGCCACCATAGTATGTGGATGATAACGTGACCTTGGCTAAGTTATTCAATGAGCAGTTCAAATCCCAGGCGTTCAAAACTCGAGATGCTAGGGAGCTAAGCGGACTACGACGAAGACCAGGGGAGCCCCTCAAAGCTTTTCCCACTCGCTTTGATATGGCATTGGCTAAAGTCAAAAATCTCGAACCCGGCTTGATCTTAATGGCTCTTAAAGGGAGCATATGCAAGAAAACCAAGTTAGGGCAATGGACCATGAAAAAGAAACCAAGTACACTCAAACGGCTACTTAGTAAAGCCGAAAAATACGCAAATATTGAGAAAAGAAATGCATGGGCAGAAAAGAATGGAAAGGTGCAAAGCAACTCAGATAATCAAAGAAGGAGTAACGTAGAGGAGGACGATCGAGCAAGAAAGACGCTACGCCTTTTCAAGAACTCCGAATTCACTCCCCTCAACGATTCCGTGGGAAATATTTTCATGGCAACTAAAGGCACTGAGAGATATCCGGTTTTGAAACAAAGGCACGTCAAAAATGCCGCCATGAGGTCAGGAAATTTTTGCCAATTCCGCAAACAGCCAGGACACGATACGGATGAATGCAAGCACTTGAAGTCAGTGATCGAGGGGTTGATCAGGAAGAACCGGTTGCAACAGTACATACAAAATCATAAGGATCATCCCAACTCTTCTCAAACAAGGGGCAGTACACCCTAAAAGGGAAGGGGCTCAAACCAATTCAAAAAGGACGCTCATCAGAGGGACCAACCGCTGATATTTCAATAATGGAGCATTAAACTAAAGCTCTTATCACTTTACCTTGTTCCCCTGATTTTATCTTGTTGTTAAAGCTTTTTTAACTTGCTTTATTATTCACTGTGCCCATGTTAAGCAATGGTTTAATTAAAAAAAACTGTGTGCATCAGAAACTAATTACATGCCTAGTTGAATAACATACTTGTTGGTCTGTGCTAAAAGGAAAATAATCTCTTGGAATGTAGATATAGCAAAAACAATCCGCCATACACAGCAAGGGGTGTAACGAGAAATCCCAGAGCACACACCAAACGAAACAGTTTGGGAATCGTAGACATCAAGCAAGACCAAATGGGAGCAATTGACGCATCGCCTCGCTAGGAACAAGCTGTTCTGAGGAAAACAACAAGACGAAGGAATGCATCTCCCATTATGAAGTATGTTGAATGCTTGGCAAACACTCATTCAAAGGACTGCTATCAGACCTCATTGAAGATACAGAAATGTCATTGAAAAGTCCCATAGTTAAAATTGCTAAGCCCACCGAAGAAGCACCTTCTTAGGTGACATTCCTAGGTGTTGGACACAAGTTTTCCCACTTGGAAAAAAAACTCAATGAGGAAAACCAATGTCTGTGTCCTAAGGTAAGGCAAAAGTCGGAAAAACTGACATGTCCAGAAACGGAAAAATTGCCAATCACGGGGGACACCTTGTTAGATGAAGGGCACGAAGTCTATCTCTTTTGAGTCAAGGCTCGATGAGATGAATTAGTGTCCGCTCCTCAGGATGAAGCATAAAATGGGGAAGGATTAAACATGCTGGAAGGACCAGCACAAAACAAAAACCCTACTGAAAGGAGGTGGCCATCCATGTTCTTTGTTGTTAACCAAGTCAAATAGAGCCAAGGATGGATCACAACAGCACAAATCCTAGCCGAAAGGGGGTATTAGAAATCCTAGCCATTTGGGGGTATCCAACAAGGTCTTTCAGTCCTAGAAAAATCAGGACCGACGGGATCAAAATTGGGTTGAAATTGTAAACCAAGACCTCCCATGGGGCACCCAAAAGAAAACACATAATAGCCACATGTTGCTTCTAAGAAATCATAAATTAACCAAATTACAATGCGAAATCAACATAATTTATGAAAATAAAAAGAACTTTGGTATGGGGACATAACCATTGTGTAAACAACCACCAATGCCCACTCAAAACATACCATAGCCTAGTTATAATTTCGTTGCGAGAACTGTTCGAACGATAAGATTTGCGTGAACAACAAACTAAAAGTACGATAACTCATTAGAATGAAAGTAATAAAATTATGATAGCCCCTAAGCGATATAAACGTAAGACCGCAAATATAGAATATTTAGCGAGGGTCGGTACTCGCACAAACAACCGGTCTAAGTACGTGATAAAAATAATAATAAACTGAAGTCAAACCTTAAAAGTCACAAATTATGACGTACGAGAATAAGCGAGGCTGGTTCCCACATACACAAGCCAGACTAAAGAGAACTATCCAAAATCAAAACCAAAATAACTGAACAGGCGAAGCATTGGCAGGCCACAATACTCAGATGAGGTGAGAAATGATTCTCTCCCTAGATTCCAGGGCCTCGACAAGTTTGCGCCTATCTTCTTCCAGAGCATGAAGTCGTTCAATATTCTCTCTGTTTGACTACTGAAGATCTTCAACCAAGGAGAGCCAGCCACCCATTTGCTCCACAATATAGTCTCTAACTATTGTAATGAGGCCTTCAACCAGATGCATACGTGGTTCCAACTGATCGAATTCGACCAATATGTTGTCCTTCATAGCATCCATCTTCCTTGCAATAATCCATATGTCGAATGGATCTATGTACACACCAGAACGCGAGCTAACTGGACACTGAGCCACAAAGTCCTCGGCAAGTGCACGGTGGCAAGGGTTGGGAACAGGAAAAGGCTCTGGTACAGCTGCAGGATCTAACATGATGGATGAAGAGACCATATGACTAACAGCGGTCTGAATATCTGAGTCAGAGAGTCCATTCAGCGAACAACGACTGTGAGTATCATTCACACTCGAGGCCTTCTTACCCCAGGGCGACCTTTTGCTACCAGCCCTCCTCACTGATTTCTTCCAGAGCTTCTTGGACATAAGAAATTCCATCCTTAGGCGACCTGCTTCAAATGGACCAGTAAGGACACAAACAACAACCATGGAAAGGAGAACAACCTAGTCGAGTTCAAACATAGACAAAAAATATTTCAACTAAAGAGGCCTGGGGCATTTCACCAAACAATTTACGAACAAATACCAAGCATCGATGTTCCAAAGAAAACCACCAGATGGTTCATGTTCTGCAAAGATAAATATAGAAACGGAATCCGTGCTGTACAAAAATCTTACCCAGAAAAATCATGGCACCTCGAAGAAAATTGCTCAAGAAAGATAGATGCTACTACAAATAAAAGGCAAAGTGATGGAATGAGGAAGCCAAAACCTTTTTAAAAAAAAGTCAAGGCAGGAATTTCAGACATAAGTTAGCTAAGTAAGCTCTCAAGGAAGCGCCGTTGTGACCAAAGAATTTTTTGGAAAATATGTAAAAACGAAGTGAAGCAAGTTAAAGATGAATAAGGAGGACTAAAAGGCATTCATCTAGAGAATTCTCACCACGTCAGCCTAGCGCCTGACTACACGAAAGTGTCTCATCAAATCGCAGCTGGCATCTCGAAATTCAGCTATTCACACTGTAATCAAAAAGATACATCGGGCCTCTCGCACACGAGAAAAGACAATACCGCTCAGCAACGATGAAGTAACCTCAATATTTGGCACAACCGAGTCCTCAAAAAGTCATAACAAAACTCATCAGTCAATGTGCGATCAAATATATCGAAGTTTTTGGGGGGGGGGGAGGGAACGGGGCTGAGGGTCAACGGGTTTGCGAGAAAAATGAAATTAGTTTTTTTTTAATATATATATATATATGAGTTTTTTTTCCAAAAATAGTTGTTTATTTATACGAGCTCCAAATTAAACCCGACGACTGTCGTCCCTAGCTAACTACCCCCATTCCGGACACAATGGGTTATGTTTCGTAGGCCAATTCGACCGTTTCGGTCAGTTTCCATTAAATTTGAAATATAAATCAATATATTTTAAGTTCAAATGCACATTTTAATTTATCAGGGCCACATACTGACTCCAAAAATTCCAGAGAAATAAACTGAGCTATGTTTTGATGATACGATCCTAACAAAACTAATTTCGTTGAATTTGGAGGCCTTTTGAAAAAAAGTCCATTTCCAGTCGATTAAATTCAAACTGAAATTGCCAAACACATTTTCTTTTGCCACGCTCACATATTAATACCAAAAATTATGAAAATTGCAATCTAACAATAATTTGACATTCCGGATCCAACGAAAGTGGTCTCGTCAAAAACGGAGGTTGTTTGCAAAATGACTATTTTTTAAGGGTTATATATTATATAAATTCCATAGCGACTATTCTGAATTTTCAACTGGACATAACTTTTTATTCCCGTTATGAAATCTGGATTTTTCACATTCGTTGAAAAGATACTTTCAAACAGATTCAAATATTTTTGCTTTGACTGAAATCCGATTTATTTTGAATCTTGTGCACTCATTTAAAGTTAGAAATCGAATTATCAAACTACCGCACAATTTCAGGCTTGTTATATAATTAAAATAAATTTATACGTTCTAATTCTATTCAAAATAAATTTCTATTCGTTATTATTTAAAATAAATCATTTAAAATATTCAAAATTCATTAAAATAGCCAAAATAAAATTTTTAAATTGGTTTCGATTTTCCGGGTTATTACAATCTCTCCCACATAAAATCTTTTCGTCCTCGAAAAGGAACGGAGCTGAAAGTTGTTTAACCAACTAACTCAACTTTCATTCTGGCTTTCATTCTTTAACTTTTCAGTTTCTAGGAATTTCTTATTTTTCAAAAATTTGGCTAACACCCTAAATTTTCGAATTTTTTTGCCATAACCTCCTTTGTACGGGGAGATATTTAAAATCGCAACTAGCCACGCAGGGCCCTCACCAATCCAAAAGAAAAAGAAAAAGCCAATCGGCTCGTAAAATCATCCAAACCCATTAAATTAGTAAACATGTACCTCTTTATCGAGCATACAATTTTATTCCTCTGCTTAGCTTCCCTGCTACGACCTGTTCAATGTATATACATGTACATATATGAAAATGCAATAAATTTTCAATTCAGTTTAACATTTGGTTCGATTTAGCTAAATTTCCCTACATTCTCTTATTGGTTAAATTAATAATCATCCAACACAATCATCAATCAATTAGTTGATTAGTTTTTCAAACATTTAACTTTAGTATATATATATTCACAAATCCAATTTTAAGGCCAAATCACAAACAATAATCCATATCTAGTTTTGGGTTCTCACACCATTCAATTGGAAATATATAGATATCCCACTTTCGAAACTCGAACATATACGCTGATGATGGCGCGCCATCATCAGAATCACGTCCGCGCGACTAGATTGTGATTCTATATCTATCCAATATATTTAAGGCTTCATATACACGTTTGCAAGGCGTATATGCAAAATCTTTATATACTCGATTGTCCAAATTCAATTTAAAATAAAATATTCAAATACATATAATAAGTTTCAATTTTTCAAAACAAAATTTGTTTTTCATTTTTATTTTAAAAATACTACTCTTCACACTCATTCTAGGATACTGCTTATCCTATCTCTAACAAGTCATTCCTATTGGATATTACAAATCCAATCTTTGATGAATTCTTTCGTTTGTTTCTAACGTGTCTTATTCTCGAGCTCTGTAAACCAAAGCTCTGATACAAACTGAAATGACCCAAACCTGCCCTTACGGGAAAGCCCGAATTGAGTTGAGAACCCGACAAATCAGAAACACAAACATAAGAACATTTCATTGTCATTACAACAATTTACATTAGAGTACAAGAATATCACAGAGTATGAATCAATAACGTATAGCAGAAGATATTAGAGATTTAAATTACATTTAAATACCTATCAGCAGAAAACAATACATAACACAACTGAAAGAAATACACAGATGCAGAGCGTTCCGAATGTAGCTCCAACTGTAAATCCAGGATCCTGGAAAAGAAATAATCTGCAAAATAAAAACTACTAGATGCCCGTGTGGAAAATAGGGGCACCCATAGTTTAGGTTAAAAACAATAAACTCCAGGTCAGTCATGTGACTGGTGTGAGAACTAAAACAGTTATTAATTTGATTTTAAAGTCAGGTAAATCAAGGGACCACACCGTATAACACGGAACAGGTTTACCCCCAAGAATACCAGTGCATAAAACAAACATCACAATGCTAAATAAAGAACCATGAAGCTATTATAAGACTTAGGTCCCATCACACAATGCAACGCAAGCCGGAGGATAGAGTTTTACCTTATAGTAGTCAAATAATGCTTGATACATGAAATTTTATCTTCTATTATTACTATAAGTGAAGAAATCAACTTCAAATATAAATGTATCAATCATAGGCAGCATGGGTACCATCTATCATGTCGCCATACTAGGCTCTACAATCAAAACTGAAATGTCACGTATTGGAAATTTGATTTTCGTCATGAGTCGAGGCAAGGGATGTACTCCTCGCTGGCTTCGAGACACCCTAACAAATGCCTCAGGATCTCCGGTAGAAGACCCTTGGATCCTCCAAGGCTGGTCCTCCCTTACGTTTGAGGATTGACAATTCCTAAACACACGTTTCCCAATCCTATAGGACCTATCCATCGGCTCTGTAGTAACCGATATATCCGAGGCGCCTCGCTATCCATCATTGACATAGGTAAAAATTAATAAATGTTTGGGCTCCATACCATGACACTACCCATAGCTAGAAGGAAACGCCATGCACTCCTTGGGTCCCTTATGCCGTTTTTGACTCATACCGAGGTGTGAGGCTCGCGAATTAACGCTATACACAAAGCTATGCTATATTAAAGCCGTGCTTTGATCATCAACCACAAGACTCTACTTTTTAGTAGAAGCCTTGATCATTTGCATCTCAGCTTGCCACACAGGCAATTCACGCCATGCGACTGATGTCTATCGATATATAACCTCTAAGCTCGTACGCCACGGAGAAGGGCGTTAAGCAAGAGAATAAATTCTCCGCCGCCAAACAGATATATATTTAATAGAGATCAATCAACACAGAATAAAATCCAACGTCAGACACACATCCATTTACTAGTTCATTCTGGGTCTAAACGAAACCGGAGGCCCCTTATTACACGTCCCATATGTCTAATAGGAGAGAGGTCCTCGCATATCCGGTCGATCTCCAAGTACGTCTGGACGATCACCACTTATTACCTCGTCTTGGGTGTATAACCCAATCAAGACATCAGTAATCATGCAAACGATGTGAAGACCTCCGGTCTTCAACCACCGTCTTCATCGTCAACTTATCGTCGAATCAATTATTCAGAATGGGTATAAACCCGACCTTTTCGAATAAATTGCGTTTTTTATAAACAAGTGCTATAAAAACACACTTCCAATCCAGAATATTCTTTTTTTTCAAATATTCTTATACTTTGGGAATAGATTCCCATTAATTTTATCAACGATAAATTCTTTTAAATTTATTCTTTAATCTTCCTTTGGATATCAATTTTAAACCAAATTAAGGTTTATCCAAACTAGTCGGGATTAACGGACCATACCGAAGTGATCATTTGTTTAATTTCCCAATGCCAACCTATTCATCCTATGGAGCAAAACTGGTAATACTCCATATCTAACACCATGGTGTTATCGGTAAATTTAATTACCATTTCACATTCAAATCTATTTAAAGATTTAACTATCGCTTGGAGCAAAATTGGTGATACTCCATTCTTGTTCATTTCCCAAATTTGATAATTTAAATTATCATATTCACCTTTCAATCTAATTAAAGATTCATTAAAACTCCACTTGGTTTTAATCTTCCCAAAAATCAATTTTAATGATTATTTAACTTTGGGAAATCAAACATGTCGCATCGACAATCTACACTGTACTATTGATTTCTGCCTATATATAACCTCTAAGCTCGTACGTCTTAGAGAAGAGTGTTAAGCAAGAAAATAAATTCTCCGCCACCAAACAGATATATATTTTGCAGAGATTAACCATACAGTTCGAAATACAATGTTAGACATGTAATCCTATCTTTAACTAGGTTAAAGAACTAATGTCGTTTAAAATACAGTTCACGATAAACCCAAATCATTCCATTAATTATGGAATCTTCACGGAAAACAGATCAATATATAATCGATATCAATTTTCATATCTGACTAATAAAATAAATGGAATAATGACAAAACCTTTTAAATTCCACATATATTAACAGTCTTCCTCCACAGAAGTTCATTTCGATTATTATCAAATCGAATTCCATTCAATTCCAATTTAATATATCAAATTGGAAAACTTTACTTTGGAAAATTCCCATTAAATCTTAATAAGAAGATTTATAAATTCCAAATCACATTTCACTGTAAATCAGGTTAAAGAATGAATGTCGTTAAAAACGCAGTTCACAATAAACCTGATTCACATTCCATTATATTCCAGTTACTAAATATAACTGGAAACTCTAATAATCTTATTTAAAAGGTTTATTCCTCTCACACGAGGTTTAAGAACCGTGTTATTTAAGACACCACTCACGACAAACCCAAAATCCAATTCTTTTATTCAATTCCAATTAAATATTAATTAATTGGAAAACTTCACTAAATCTGAATTAAAAGATTTATTCTTTTCTCAACTGGGTTTAAGAACCGTGTTACTGAAGACACCATTCATGACAAACCCAAAATCTCATTTGATATTAAATACAAGGCTCTGAATAGAAATTATAGCGGTTTATATTCAATATCCAATTCTGAAATCAACAAATATCGTATTGGGAATAACGATATATATATCTTCCAAATTCCCATATCAATATTCGTATAATCACGGAATCCAATACCGAAATATTCCGAAGATGATTTCCATTCTAAACCATTCCAATTTATTTATTGGAATATTCTGGTTATTTTAAACCCATTTCAGATCCAATTTATTTATTTTAATATATTGGATTATTATTCTAGTAAATAACTAGTTCATTTTGATAAAAATATATTTTTATCTTTATAAACGTGGAATTTTTCATCCCAATTCTTTCCAAATCATTTATTATGATTTTACACAAATTATTAGTATTTTTAATAATTTTATTAAGGCCCTTTCAGTTGATTTCCATAAATGGTCGTCGAACTGCACTTACGGCGACCTTTTTCAAATTTGATTTGGACATAAATCCAAATCCAACCGTTAGATTTCAAATCTCTTATATTTGTTGGAAAGCTCTTTTTGATATGAACCCAACGGTTCTGGTTTTAGGAGAATCTGACGGTCGGATCTTCCGTAATGTCAATTCGAAGTCAATGGTCGAAATTCGCGAACAGTCGCGGCGCGACTTGTTCTATTCAGGCCATTTAATATATATTATACATATTTCGTCGATTTCCATTTAAAACATATTTTATAAATCGTTTTAAATTTGTTTTAAAAACGATTTCAACTTCATATTCAATTTTAAATCAAAATTGAATATTCCATATCATTAATATATAAATTATAATATTTTCAAAACATTAGATTTTGAAATCACTTCCTTTTCGATATTCATTATAAAAATGAATAAAATCGATAAAAATATCGTTCGCGTCAAAATGGCGCATCTCTAATCAACATGGCTTCATATATTTCAATATTTCCGTGTCCATTCAAAATCGGACATCAAAATCATATTTTGATCCATTACTGAATATTATTTTAAAATATTAGTTATTTTAAAATATTCATTATTCGTCACTTAAAAATATCCATTAATTTAAAATATTCGTTCCTTTCCGAATTGGAATCAGATAAAGTCAATAACCATATAATTTTATTTATATGGATTTCATACGCTCATGTACACAATAATAATCAAACACAGTCAATCATCATCCGGAGTGCATTACACAACTGCATAAGCATTGAATATAAATAATTAACGCTAACAACAGCCTGTCAACCAATTGATTGACATACAACTAAACAATTGGGATTAGTGTATGTCAATATCATCCCAATACCCGTGTGGGGTTTCAACCAACAAATATTAAATATTATTTGTGTTGTTCGGCGATGTGTAAAATTATCGTCCCAATCAATATCAGTCAAATGGGTGTACATAAACAAATCGTCCGATTTGTAAATGAATATTTATTTTACTCATATACATGTTAAAACTTATATTTTTAAACATAAAATATTTATTTCAGCACATGAATATTTTATTTAGTTCATACATTCAATAAAAATGATATTTTTATTGTTCTAACTTATTTTAGAAAATTTTGATAGCATAACGGCGTGATATTAGATCCAGAATAAGGTCTAGCCTTTTCCCTCGCCGAATACTGGCTCGCGCCATACACATACCAATTCTAATCAATTCAATTTACATACTAAATCAAATTCAACCAATTTATCAATCAAAACAAACAACCAAACATCCATGGTTTCAAACAAAGGTGTCGGGTGCTTCTAAGCACCGTCTGCATCCTAATATATATATATATATATATATTTAACTAGTAAATAAAATTAGAGTGAGAAGTTCTCACCTTTCGTTTCCACTCCACCAGTTTTATTTCTGAATTTCTGAACCGTTTGGATTTGCCAGAAACTCCAATGCAATCTTTTTCATGCTGTTCATAGTAAAAATCCCATTTTTACTATGATGTTTATATATTTAATAATCACATTTTTATATCGCTATATATATAAAAGATCACATTTTAATATCACTATATATGTAATAAAAATCATATTTTTATATCGCTATATATATAATAAAAATCATATTTTTATATCGCTATATATACAATAAAAATCATATTTTTATAGCGATGTTTATATTATAAAAATCATATTTTTTATCATCACTATATAAATATAAATCAAATTTCTATCGTCACTACACATATATAAAAATAAAAATTTTATTTCTATGCTATTCATATAAAAATCGCATTTTTATTTCTGTTATATATAAAAAAACTGAAAAGAAAATTAAATAATAAATTATAAAAAAAACCACACAGTGTTCGCCAGAAGTAGAGGGGGGTTTGCGGCGCTGGGCCTGGTCGGCTGGTGGTGGGGAGGCGTCGAATGGTCGGAGGTGGGGTCTAGGGCTGGGTGGCGGTAGATTTCAGTGATTGGGGGAGTTTGGGGTTTGAATTCGAAGAAAGGGGGAGGCTAGAGGGCAGGGGTGCTGCGGCGAGGTCGGGGAAGGATGCCAACGGCAGCCAAGGGGGGCGTGATGGCGAAGTGCGGAGGAAGGGCAACAATCATCGATCGATTTGAAGGGGGAGGGAACGGGGCTGAGGGTCAACGGGTTTAGGAGAAAAATGAAATTAGGTTTTTGCTTCTAATATATATATATATGATTTTTTTTTCAAAAATAGTTGCTTATCTATACGAGATCAAAATCAAACCCGATGACTATCATCCCTAGCTAATTACCACCATTCCGGACACAATGGGATATGTCTCGTAGGCCAATTCGACCGTTTCGATCAGTTTCTGTTAAATTTAAAATATAAATCAATATATTTTAAATTCAAACGCACATTTTAATTTACCAGCGCCACATACTTACTCCAAAAATTCCAGAAAAATAAATCTACCTATAATTTGACGATACGATCCTAACATAACTAATTTCATCGAATTTGGAGACCGTTTGAAAAACGGTCCATTTCCAGTCGATTAAATTCAAACTAAAATTGCCAAACACGTTTTCTTTTGCCACGCTTACATATTAATTCCCAAAATTAATAAAATTGGAATCTAACAATAATTTGACATTTCGGATCCAACAAAAGTGGTATCATCGACAATGGAGGTCGTTTGCAAAATGGCTATTTTTTAAGGGCTATATATTATATAAATTCCATAGCGACTATTCTGAATTTTCAACTGGACATAACTTTTTATTCCCGTTATGAAATCTAGATTATTCACATTCTTTGGAAAGATATTTTCAAACAGATTCAAATATTTTTGATTTTACTAAAATTCGATTTATTTTGAATCTTATGCATTCATTTAAAGTTAGAAATCGAATTTTCAAACTACCGCGCCATTTTAGGCTCGTTAAATAATTAAAATAAATTTATACGTTCTAATTCTATTCAAAATAAATTTCTAGTCGTTATTATTTAAAATAAATCATTTTAAATATTCAAAATCCATTAAAATTGCCAAAATAAAAAATTTAAATTAGTTCCAATTTTCCGGGTTGTTACATTTATTTTTTAATATCACTTTGCTACATGCAAAAATGTGCTTCGAAAAACATAATAATACCCATTGACTTTGATGAATTGAAGTTTTTGAACCTTCCATGGTTGGCGCATAAACTTCTAGGCAACTACGTTTCTCGATGACTCGAAAGGTCTCATTGTCAATGTGCACAACTACTTTTCTTGGCATTTATCGCTACTGCAGAATGTAAGTTTTATTACAAATTGCTAAATGTAAATCTTTTGAATTCCAAAATTGAATTTTCAATTTTCATGGTGGTGAACTTCAAGGAAAAAAAATTAAATGCAAAATATTTACTATGTTTATTAGACTGATAGATATCAAGCTTTTGATATTTTGAATTGTACTCTTAAGGCACCATTATATTAACTGTTTGTAATGCTCAGATTGAGCAATATTTCATGTAGACTTTATAAGGATAGAATTAAGTTTTAGTATATCTTTCATTTCCTTAGAGACACATTGCTTGAACTATATAAGCCTGTTAGTATAAGAAGCTACTTGAAAAGTAGTGCAGAGCTACATTGATGTTATGGGAGACAAGAACGGGTAATGCACTACTGTTGGTGAGGGATGGAGACCAGGTTTTGATCCCCCATGTTGAACATATGCAATAGCGTTACAGGAAAAAAAATCTATTGCTAAAACTAGCACAAGCCCGCAATATCGTTAGGTACTATTTGCGGAGAATGGAGTATGGTACTGCAACGAGTTGATAGCAAGTGTAGGCACAGTTTTGACATGAAATAGATCATATTATGAGCCTTTTGGACATTTATGGTTTTGAGCTTATGATATGAACAAATTTAGATTTTTGAACTATCATTGGTGAGCATTGAAGCTTGAATATTGCTCAGTGTTATGAAAATATGGGAGGTGTGTCGAGGACATTAAGTCAAGGTAGTAAGGCATCTTAGACACAATAAAAAGGACAACCAAAATGAACCGAAGTTCTTGAGTTGATGATTCTTAATCTTTTAATATGAGCGTCATATGTGAAAGACTTTAATACAACACTACTTTTTTTAATCCTTCAGTGAGAGAATGGTTGGCAGGAAATAGCACATAAATGAATATTAATTCAATTTGGCAAAGCATTCTGTGTATTCGCGTATTATTCATAACTAGTATTTTTCGCCCGCTTTGCTGGGCATTAAAATTTATGTTATTAAAAAAATTGTAATGATTAAATATAAAAAAAAGAAATATAAAGTATTGTAATAAATATTAAATAGTTATATATATTTAAATATTATAATTTATGCGGCAACAATAATAAATTATTCTGTTGTTCATCCAAAAATAATTTTATCATGGATGATTAGTTCAATTAATTGTTCTGTTATCCATCTAATAATTTATGCAGTAACAATAATTAATTATCATGTTATTCACCCAATAATAATTTTGCCGTGGATGACTATTTGATTAATTATTCTGTTATCCATCTAATTTTTTGTTATGAATTGTTATTTTTGGCATAGATATTAAAAAATGATTATTTGTGATTTTATTTTGAAAATATGTTCTTAATTCATTACAATTTAAACTTATTTTGTGATCTCGAAATGTAAAAAAAATAAAGAAATAATCATTAAAATTATATAAGTGATACAATTCAAGTAATATTATATAAATTATATACAAACTGCAGTATGTTAACTTTTTCTGATGAAGCAAAAAAAGTGTATATGATGTCATTGTATATATGTATACATATAAATATAATATGATGCAATGTATGCAAAATCATCCCAAAAACAAAAATTCACAGTAGAACTGTCAAAGCATAAAAATGGAAAGCAAATTATTGTTTATGCATATAACAAAATAAAGATTCAAATTCCATAATATTTAAAGTTCTGTTTATACATACCTCCCTTCTGTAAGTTCAAATATAAAATTGCATTGCTCTTTGCCATTTGCATTAACAAACTCATTTAAACCATCTTTTAAGATATCACAATCCTTATACTTGAGCACTCGTATAAAATTTGATAAATAATAATAATAAACAAATGAAATTTGTTACTTATTGTAAAACAGATGTGTATGTATGTCTAAAGTATCTTAAATCATACTTAATAATTGAGCTTGGTCTTTCTCTATTGATAACTCTTTCACATCCGCAATATCAAAGAAATCAAATTCATTTTCCTGTATCATCATCTCATAATTCAATAAGTTGGTTATCTTGGTACGTCTTGTTAACCAAATCTGTTAGAATATCATAAGCAAAAGCAATTGAAGAAACGACAAATTTCATACAATCGTGATTTTATAACATCAAAGAATCTATAGTCAGGTTTGGACATATCCAACGTAGACCATACGATGCACCTGTACGCGCTGGAATTCTAGGTCGCGCCGAAGGCCCAAAGAGAGGTAGAGGTCGACCTAAAATGACATGGGAGGAGATAATAAAGAGAGATTTAAGTAACTGGAGTTTATCGGAAGAGCTGGTAGTTGATAGGAGTGCATGGAAATTGGCAATCCATGTACCAGAACCATAGGTTTTTTTTCCACGTTTACTGAACCTTTTTACTTTTTATTTACTATTTTAGATTTTATGTCACTTTTATTGAACATTTTTACTTCTTCTTCTTATTATTATTAAAAAAAACCTTTATCGGACGATTTTTATTTAATTGGTTATTTTAAACCCTTATATATATATTATTATCATCATTATTAATTTTATTTTATTTTAATTTTGGGTTCCATATCTAGCCAACCCCAACTTGTTTGGGATATATGGCTTTGTTGTTGTTGTTGTTGTTGTTGTTGTTGTTGAAAGAATCTATAGTCACCACAGATAGTGAGAAGCGACAAAAAACCGAAAGAATAAATTTTCGCATAAGACGACAGGTAATAAAAAATTTACTTGAAAACCTAACAAATAACATTGGTTTGGAGTGCGCATCGATACAACCGTGTTGCTCTTTTACTATGCCATGCAGTAGAAAGCAAAAAAAACCTGCCCATATAATTTTTTTATGTATGAGTCCAAACATAACAAATTTGATGAGATCAAATTTGGCATAAAAAAGTATTCAATAAAGCAATCAGTAATGACTATTTTTTGTTATATCATTTGTTATTTAACATAATAATGTTACCACAATTTTATATAATCATACAAAGGACAATTCATCAACATCAAAAATCCTTTAGAAAATATTTATTACGACCCAATATGGATGCAAAATAGGAAGATTCCAATTTTAGTGCACTAATTCATCAGAAAACATAGTATCAACATTAAAAATGGAAAAAATTTACGGTAACTCAGATCGTAAATGTAAATAAGAGAAAACTAAGTCAATGAATTGTAAATTTGTTCATCATAAAACAACACTGTAAAAAATTAGGATTCCGAAAAAAGTAGTTACCTCATCTCAAATCGATCAATTTACCCAACCATTTCAGTGCATGTGCTTCTTCAATTGTCAACAAGTATATTCTTTGCATGGTCACATATACAGAATTAAATGGTAATATCGATCGATTACATGTGTTAGAATATTATAAGATAAAGCAATTAAAGAAACAACAAATTTTGTACAATCGTGATTTATAACATCAAAGAATCTATAATTGCCGAGAATAGTGAGAAGCGACCAAATATTGGAAGAATAAATTTTTGCATAAGACAGCAAATAATTAAAAATTTACCTGAAAACCTAATAAATAACATTGGTTAGGAGTGCGAATCGATCACCAGCGTGTTCTTTTACTAAGCCATGCAGTAGAAAGCAAAAAATCCCTGCCCATATAATTTTTTTATGTATGAGTCCAAACAAAACAAATTTGATGAGATCAAATTTGGCATAAAAAAGTATCCGATAAAGTAATCAGTATTGACTATTTTCTGTTATATCATTTGTTATTTAACATATTAATGTTACAATAATTTTAGATAATCATACGAAGGAAAATTCAACAATATCAAAAATCCTTCAAAAAAATATTTATTAAGACCCAGTATGGATGGGAAAAAAGGAAGATTCCAATTTTAGTGCACCAACTCATCAGAAAACATATTATCGAAATTGAAAAAGATTTTTTTTTATAGTAACTTAGATCGTAAATGTACATCAGAAACTAAGTCAACGATTTGTAAATCTGTTCATCATAAAACAACACTGTAAAAATTTAGGCTTCCGAAAAAAGTAGTTACCTCATCTCAAATCGATCAATTTGCCCAACCATTTCAACGCCTATGCTCTTCAGTTGTCAACAAATATATTCTTTGCATGGTCAGCTATACAGAATAAAGTGGTAACATTAATCGATTACATGTGTTAGAATATTATAAGCAAAAGCAACTGAAGAAACAACAAACTTCATACAATCGTGATTTTATAACATCAAAGAATTTATAGTCGCCGCAGATAGTGAGAAGCGACCAAAAATTGGAAGAATAATTTTTCACATAAGACAGCAGGTAATAAAAAATTTACCTGAAAACCTGACAAATAACATTGGTTAGGAGTGCGCATCGATCACCACCGTGTTATTCTTTTACTAAACCATACAGTAGAAAACAAAAAATCCCTGCCCATATAATTTTTTTATGTATGAGTCCAAAAAAAACAAATTTGATGAGATCAAATTTGGCATAAAAAAAGTATCCAACAAAGTAATCAGTAATGACTATTTTTTGTTATATCATATGTTATTTAATATATTAGTGTTACCATAATTTTAAATAATCATACAAAGGACAATTCATCAATATCAAAAATCCTTTAGAAAATATTTATTAAAACACAATATGGATGCAAAAAAGGAAGATTCCAATTTTAGTGCACTAACTCATCAGAAAACATAGTATCAACATCAAAACTGAAGAACAAATACTGTAACTCAGATCGTAAATGTAAATCAGAGAAAGCAAAGTCAATGAATTGTAAATTTGTTCATCATAAAATAGCACTGTAAAAAATTAGGCTTCCGAAAAAAGTAGTTACCTCATCTCAAATCGGTCAATTTGCCCAACCATTTTAGTGCCTGTGCTTCTTCAATTGTCAACAAATATATTCTTTGCATGGTCAACTATACAGAATTAAATGGTAACATTGATCGATTACCTGTGTTAGAATATTATAAGCAAAAGCAATTTAAGAAACAACAAATTTCATACAATCGTGATTTTATAACATCAAAGAATCTATAGTCGCCGCAAATAGTGAGAAGCGGCGAAATATTGGAAGGATAAATTTTCGCATAAGACAGGAGGTAATAAGAAATTTACCTAAAAACCTAACAAATAACATTGGTTAGGAGTGCACATCGATCACCACCGTGTTGTTCTTTTAGTAATCCATGCAGTAGAAAGCAAAAAATCTCTACCTATATTTCTTTTTTATGTATGAGTCCAAACATAATAGATTTAATGAGATAAAATTTGGCATAAAAAAGTATTCGATAAAGCAATCAATAATGACTATTTTTTGTTTTATCATTTGTTATTTAAAATATTAGTGTTACCATAATTTTAGTTAATCATACAAAGGAAAATTCATCAATATCAAAAATTCTTTAGAAAATATTTATTAAGATCCAATATGGATGCAAAAAAGGAAGATTCTAATTTTAGTGCACTAACTCATCAGAAAATATAGTATCAACATTAAAATTGTAAATGTAAATCAGAGAAAGCAAAATCAATGAATTGTAAATTTGTTCATTATAAAATAGCATTGTAAAAAATTAGGCTTCCGAAAAAAGAAGTTACCTCATCTCAAATCGGTCATTTTGTCCAACCATTTCAGTGCCTGTGCTTCTTCAATTATCAACAAATATATTATATGCATGGTCAACTATACAGAATTAAATGGTAACATTGATCGATTATCTGTGTTAGAATATTATAAGCAAAAGCAATTGAAGAAACAACAAATTTCATACAACCGAAATTTTATAACATCAAAGAATCTATAGTCGCCGCAGATAGTGAGAAGCGACCAAATGTTGAAAGAATAAATTTTCGCATAAGATAGCAGGTAATAAAAAATTTACCTAAAAACCTAACAAATAACATTGGTTATGAGTGCGCATAGATCACCACCATGTTGTTCGTGTACTAAGCCATGCAATAGAAAGCAAAAGACCCTGCCCACATAATTTTTTTTATGTATGAGTCCAAGCATAACAAATTTGATAATATTAAATTTGGCACTAAAAGTGCATTCAATAAAGCAATCAGTAATGACTATTTTTTGTTATATCATTTGTTATTTAACATATTAGTGTTACCATAATTTTAATTTTAATTATTCATACAAAGGACAATTCATCAATATCAAAAATCCTTTAGAAAATATTTATGAAGACCCAATATGGATGCAATAAAGGAAGATTCCAATTTTAGTGCACTATCTTATCAGAAAACATAGTATCAGCATTAAAAATGATTTTTTTTTTTTTTTGCAGTAACTCAGATCGTAAATGTAAATCAGAGAAAACTAAGTTAATGAATTGTAAATCTGTTCATCATAAAATAGCACTATAAAAAATAAGGCTTTGGAAAAAAGTAGTTACCTCATCTCAAATCGATCAATTTGCCCAACCATTTCAATGTCTGTTCTTCTTCAATTGTCAACAAATATATTCTTTGCATGGTCAGCTATACATAATTAAATGGTGACATTGATTGATTACCTGTGTTAGAATATCATAAGCAAAAGAAATTGAAAAAACAACAAATTTCATAAAATCCCTGCCCATATTATTTTTCTATGTATGAATCCAAACATAACAAATTTGATGAGATCAAATTTGGCATATAATATATTCAATAAAGCAATCAGTAATGACTACTTTTTGTTATATCATTTGTTATTTAACATATTAGTGTTACCATAATTTTAGATAATCATACAGAAGACAATTCATCGATATCAAAAATCCTTTAGAATATATTTATTAAGACCGAATATGGATGCAAAAAAGGAAGATTCCAATTTTGGTGCACTAACTCATCCAAATTAATTTTATATAAGGTAAATTTAAATGGATATAAATCAAGTAGTGAGAAGTTGTTTGCAAATTTTTAGGGAAATTGAAAAGATTAAGTTACCTTATAAATTGTATATATATTTTTCCAAAGATAGAAAGGAACCAAAATGATATCATAAGAGATTGGATAGGGATTAAATTAGTTTCCATCATAATACTTGCTTCAAAACAGATTAGATATATATAAGTAGAATCAATACTTTCCTATGAATTGACATATATTAAAAAGTGAGAGGCAATTTCGGTATTTCAAGGTCGGACCAAAGGTAAGATTAGTGGGAATTATTATTTAGATAGAAGATTACAATCTTATGTTAGTCTTCGTCATATGTTCATCCTATTTGAAATAATGGATCATGCCACTGGATGAGATGTGGTTTAAAAAACATTTCCGTATGTTTATCTTACCTTATTGTTGATCACTTCGTTCGCATGAACATCCGGCCATTTAAGTACACTTCCTTTTGTATAAATACTCTTTAATGTTTTGACTACACAAACTTCTCTCATTAAAAGCGTGTTTAAACAAAACATTTTTTCAGTTTTAAAGTAAAGTATATATTTATAAAGAACCGGATAAACCTACAGTTATTTGAAATTTATGGGTTGTAGATATCTGAAAAAAATCTCACCAGGTATTCGTAAATTTTCTACAATGATTCATAAAAAGATCTACAAATATTTGAAGACTTCTTTATAGTTGTTTGCAAAAAAAATTTAAAAATTGATCATAAGAAATGCGATTATTGTTCAAATTAATTTGCTAAAACAATTAATTTTTTAATTGAAAATTAAAGTAGGGTTTTAATAATAAATATGTTTTTGGAAATGACTTTTCACATGATACAATGGGAAATAATGGTTGGAACCATATTTCCAATAAAATTAAAGCTTATTTGGATTTTTGATCCTTGAAAGAAATAGGTGCCCTTTAAATTTGTTCTTTTTATTTTATTCACTACTATTGCGAGCGAAATAATGATACGAAAGTATAATAACTTCCTTTAATGCATCAAAATATATGTGCATAAATTGCGATTATTTGCTAAACAGTAGTAAAATAAACTAACTTATGATTAACATAGATTTTGGTTCAAGATATAATGAACTAATTTATGCATTCTCTAGATATAAATTCCTAGCATAATAAACTTAATTTTGCTAATTTCTGAACTCTTATCCTTTCATTTCAAAATTTGTTGCTCTTATACATAAGTACATATACAACATTTAATGAAATAGTTGTTATTTCAACAATATATTTTATTATTTACAAAATAATGCACAACAATTTAACAAGTGTTACATTACTATTATTTTTGTAGGACAAATTTGCTTTAAAAATAAAAATACTCAAACTTTCATGGTTTTCGTTGTTAGTAACACTTATAGTCTTATCACCAAAATGTGAACCAAAGCATTCAAATGTGTATCTCCAAATTTTAAGTAACCATAAACAATTATTTCACTTTGATCATGTTAGTTGTTGTATTTTTTTTCAATTATTATTTTCTTACAAATATTTGGAATAAAGGATATCAGTTTGGTAATTCATGCTAGACCTCTACGTTGATGTAAATTGCTTTCAACAAAGAAAGTCATTTTAAACATTACGCTTTAGATTTGTTATAATATTTTCAAGATATAGTTAGTAATGGATAATATCATAAACATATTATTGAAGTCTTTTGACTGTTTTTTGTTTAACTAAATTTGAAACTTTAGACCATTCTACATGAGATATAAAGCGTTATTGTCATGCCAAGTTTATGTAACTGAATTTATACCTTAAATAAAGAATAAACCTATGTGGAAATTATAGATTACTTATACTTGGAATTAATGTTCGGTTTGTTTTTATTGTCGCACAATTCAATGGGATACAAAATTCAATGCCCTTACCAGATGGAAAATTATTAGCATATTCATATTTTTGTATATTATTAATAATTTGTTTTTATTGTAGAGAGAAAATTTTAACCATCAATGTAGAGTACATGCTTGTAGAAATTCCTTCCAATATCTGGTTAGTAGGTGTTGGAAGCATTAATTTTCTTATTATATATGTCAGACTATGTTATGCCTATGTAATATGCAAAATTTAATTAAATCAAAATGGGATGTTTGAAAGTTAAATGGTGTGCTCTACCTTAGGTAATGTGAAATGTGAGATGTTATGCATTTTATTTTATGCGATGTTCTATTTGTTGTCTTTTTCAATTTCCTAAGCACAATCCATAATTATTATTTTCTATATAACCGCATTGATGTCTATGAATTTTGTTATATGATATTCTTATATTTTTTTTTCTTCCTAATGCATTATTATTTTTTACATCATTTGAAATAGAAATATTGAAAAAAATTCATTTCTATTATAAAGGATTATAATTTTAGATGTTTATATTAACCATTTTCTATAGTACATTTATGAAAACTTAAGATCCCTACTATAAAATCATTTAAGTTCTGTTTATAAATTGTTGTGCTTAACTAGTTTGGCACCATAAGAGACTTTTGTATGCTGTTATTTTTATGATGTAGATACTCTGTCCATTTCTTATTTTTACCCCGTATTTGATCCAATGATAGTGGACATCACAAATTAAGTGTAAGAATCTTTATTTGTTGTCACTGTCGTTGCTTAGTGATGTTGGCCCCACGATAGACCAATATTTTGAAATGAGGCTGAACAAACGCAAATGATATAACAACGATTTTCTAAAATATAAATCAAAAATATGTTCATGTTTTGTGCTGATAATTACCAAAGTTACAATTGCAACCCGTGTGCATAGCACGGGCTCACACACTAGTAGTTGTAAGTGAAACACAAATAATGTGTACATTCAAGCATTAACTTCTAGAAATTATTAAGCACTGGTAATGCATTTTTTTAGATAAAGGCATTGTTTGTTAGAACTAGTACACCTTTCATGTGTTTAAGAAGAAGTGAGCACATGTGTCCTATTTGTGTGGTAAAAGTGGTATTGTTCCTGTCTTAGTAGCTTAAGTTTAGGACATAGTTTGATATTTTTATTTTTTCGCTTAAAAGCTTTGTATTTTTCTTTCAAAGTAAGCAATAAAAATGTAGTCGTTTTTTGGTTTTGCAGTTGTATCTCTCCCTCCTCTCTATATCGAACTCCTCTCTTTATCAAATTCTAACATGGTATCAGAGCAAGATTGATGAGAAAGAATAGAGAGATCTTTAGAAAGCGGAAAAAAGTCCGTTTTTAAACAAATCGGTTTCCTTAAAAAAACAGAGAAAAGGAAAGAAAGATATCAACTGCCTCACGTAAACCCTGTTGTTCCTCATTCAGATTAGCTTCGCCAAAGAGTTTGTGTGTCGATTAAAGATGCTCGTCACTTGGAAAAATGACTGCCGCTGTGTTTTTGGATCTGCTACCGTTCGGATCACTAGAGTGCTTGAGTTCCTACTAGCATGATATGCTGCTAAATGCTATTCAATAAATTCACTTGCGATGAACCATGTTTTTTCTGCTAAGCGTTTTTGGTGGTGATGAATTGGTTTCCTTCTTCATGTGATGAAACGTTTAGATCAACTTCTTCTTGTTGACTTGATGTGAGATCAAGGCTAATGAGAGGTTTGTGAGATCTAAGTTGCTCGTGATGCCTTGAGATGGTTGTCACAGACTCACATTAAATGTTGAATTACTGTTTTTTGAAAGATAAAATTTGTGACGAAGCTAGAGATTGGTATGCTTGCATACTGGTTCTGCTGCCTCAACCACTCGTTTACTGCTTGCATAAACTTTGGTGTTTGTTCGAGTCTAGCTATATCCTATAGTGAATGATGTGATTAATATGATAACTTGCTGAGAAAACATACTAGCATTTTGGAGCAATCTGGGAAAGATTTGCAGTAGCTTGACATGGGAATAGCTTGCTTTCATGCTTGTGTTATGTTTGTGGTAATGATTTACAAGTTGCGAGTTTATCTGGAATGCTTTCCATGTCGACAAGAGATAGCCTTGTCTAGATGTTTGGATTTCGATGTTGTTATAGTAGCGTTCAGGCAATGGTGTGATGTATTGGTGATAACGATAGGTGAGTTGATTAAATTTTGTGTCTGGGTCCGAAGAGGAATTTTAAGGAAGATGGAAGGAGGATGGATTGAATATATGGCAGCTTTTTATGGTGATGTTAAAATCTGATGGTTTTGTGGTTGTCGAATGGACAGTGAAGAAGTGGAGTTATGTAAGGAAGTGTAAGCAATACTGATGCCAGCATGGAAAAGATGTTATGCAGAATGTTGGTTGCCTATGACAATAGGGAAGAAGACAATGTTGGTAACGAGGTTGGACAAATTGAAAAGTGCTTCGGAACTATTTGATGATATGTCTGTAAAAAGACAGACATGCCTACAAGTGAAGTAGACAAAACTACAAGTGAAGCAGTATTGGTTTGTGTCATTCAACAAGCAAAGAAAGAAAAGCCGTAGCTTTAGCTTGTTGGGGGATGACAGTTACCGCGGTATAAAGAGTAGGGTTGTATATTGAACAGGGACAGTCCGTTGTCCGGCTCGGCTCGAAGCTATGAGGTGTCCGGTCCGTGACCGGTTCCCTTATAGGACAGAGCTTGGACACACTAGTGTTCAGTCCGATCTAAAATGTTCAATGTTTTTCTATTATCCAAGGCTATATCGGACATGACAGTCTGTTGTCCAGCTCGGTCCGAGACTATATAATGTCCAGTCCGTGTCCATCCGAATTCTTATAGGACAGAGCTTGGACACACCTCCGTCCGGTCCGGTCCGACTCGTTTCCACCCCCAGGTGAGTGAAGTGCAGGTTAGTGGCTGGTTGTGTTGTGATGTTAGTACTGGACTAGAGGAGTAGCTGGCGGTTTGTGGTGGTGCAAAAGATGATAAAGCCGGTGTAGGCACCAGGAAGAGGTGGAAATGATGTAAGCAGATATATATACTAATGTAACTGCATCTCCTTTTTTTCTCTTCCATCCCTCTTGCCTTTGTTATTGACTTGTTGTTATCGTGTTCATTCATGTTTCAATAAACAATAAATCTTGCCTACCTTCTATGACTTATTACCATATACAGAGAGTGTGCAAAGTTGAGCAAGCCTGAAAATCTTGACATGCTATATCCGATGTTTAACATTTTGAAGCCAACTAATATGGACAGTTTGAAAAAAAATAGGTAACACTACTTTTAAAAAGACAGAGAAGGCTATAGTTGGGGAGGTGGTGTGTTTTTGGACAAAAATATCATCTTAAGTTAGGATAATATCATATTGATATCTACCATAATTTGATTTCACTGATCACAGAGCTGTCATCCAGAATAGCCTTCTGCAGATTAATGATAAAATTGGACCTTTATTCTAAATTAGGCTTATAATTGGACAAGATTATCAGATTTGAATATTCAAAGTCAAGGTTTAATCGGACAAAGAATTAAAATGAAATAAAAACCTTGTAGATTAATAATAGAGTTAGAGTTTATAGAACCCGATCCTTGCGCATGATTTTATGATGCACACTGAATTGCATACGTATATGTTGGAACTCTATATGTGATGTATATATGCAAGTTTAAATATTTTAAACTAAAATTGTTTATTTTTGTTATAATAGGATCAAATTGCTTATGTTTGGGAGAAAATATCAAAAGCAATGCTAGAGTAAATCAAGCATTTGACTACTTCGTAAGTAACTTGTATATAACCAAACAATATGTATGAGTTGTTAAGTTTGGATATGTGGGAAGTAGTCTGAATTATATGTATGAAATATTAGGTTTGAATGTCTGAATGTTGTTTAAATGATATATATGAAATATTAAGTTTGAATGCGTGAATGTTGTTTAAATGATATGTATGAAATATTAAGTTTGAATGTATGAATGTTGTTTAAATGATATGTATGAAATATTATGTTGTAGTTTACACGTTTGTTGTTTATAAAAATGTGTTATGTTTGTATACATTTGAGAAAGAGATAATGATACGTGTCAATGTTGTTTGAATGATATGTATTTAAAAGTAATAAAAGAGCAGAAATGGTGGTAGGCAAATGGTAAATGCTATGAAAATTATATGTGATATTATAGCATTTGAAAAACGTTATACAATTGTAATAATAAACGCTGTCGAAATAACAAGAAACGCTACAATAGAAGCAGAGCAAACGCTATAAAAATTAACAGCAGTGCTATCATAGTTTGTAGTTGGATAGGATTTCATATGGCATTTTTGTTTAATTGCAAAGATAAAACGCTATCAATTTTTTTTTCATAGCGTTTTCTTGTGTGCTATTTAAAGCAGATGGTATAATATAACCTGTCATTACACGACGTTCTCGGAAATGCTATGTATGAATATAATTGCATTTTTAAAACGTTATGAAATCCCTTTTTTTGTAGTGAAGGCTTGAAATTTTCGAATAAGATCGTTGATTTCGAAAATATGAAACATGAGTTGTATGTTTGGAAGTTGAAATTGTATTTTCAATTGTTCGAAAATTGTTTTTCCAAATTATTTTGGATATGATGAATAGTTTATAAATTTATTTGTGAACTAGGAAAATTTCGACGACTTGAATCCCGATATTTGGAATGTCTGAAAAACAACAATACTGAAAGTATTTGCGAATTATTGTTGCGAAATGGTTTATAGCTTCGGGATATGAAATGATTTGATATTAACTTTGGAAGCCAATCCTATCTTTAACTAGGTAAAGAATAGATGCTATACAAAAACATTATTCATGAAAAATCCAAATACAATTTGATATCAAATATGAGCTATCGTATAGAGAATAACGATAAAAATATCTATCTAGTTCCTCAAACAATATCCGTATAACTTCGGAATACCATGTTGAAATATCTTAAGATTATTTCCATTCAAATTTGATAAACTTAAGCTTTGAAAATCTTTTATTTAGTTTTGAACTAAAATTTCAAAATATCTATTTACTATCTTAAGTAAATCAGGCTCAACAATAAAATTTTCAAATTATTATTCAAAACTTAACAATTCTTTCTCAAATCAATTTAAAATCATTAATTACGACTTATCATAATTTTTCTAGATTTATAATAATTTTCATAAGGCTCTTTTAGTTGATTTCTAATTTCGGTCACCGAACTACTTCTATAGCGTCCTTTTCAAAAATAGATCGGAACTTATTTTAAAAATCTGACCATTGGATTTTAAAACTTACTCTTGCATTTGAAGACTCTTTTCATTTTAAACTATTGTTTTTCGTTGTGGGAAAGTCCGACGGTCGGATCTCTTGGTATGTCAATTCAAAGCCATTGGTCGAAATTCGCGAACTACCGCTACGCAACTAGTCCTATTCAGACCAAACTTTGATTTAAAATTAAAAATAATCAAATTTTTTCCAAAATATTTTATCAATTATATAAAAAATGTATAATTATTCTCGGAAATTACGTTTCAATTATTTCTCTTTAAAATCAAATATTCCATTATTTAGTCATTTTAATACTATTACAATCATTAAATTAATAATATTTTCCAAAACTTATTATTTGAAATCCAAATTTTCCTAAAGTCCATTATAAAATAAATAAGACAGTTTGGAAAATAAAATCTTACTAAAACATTCTCTGGATATGCAAACCAAACTTCACTTTCTAAGTTACCATTAATTTACAATTTAATTTGAAAACATGCCTTAATTAATTGAAAATTAATTCAATCAATTTTTACTTTTACGAAAACTATTCATAATTACTTAAACTATATTTCTAAATTATTTCATATTTAAAATTCAAACTTTTATTTTTCACTAAATATTTTATCTATAAAATATTCAATTTAATTCCAGACTGGAACAAAATTCAATCAATCACCATATAATTCAATTTATATGGATTTCACACATCATTAGCGTCCAGTAATAGTTACAACTATTAACATCCAATTACCACATATTGGCATCAACAGCATAAGTGTTAAGGCCATTAACACTTAATTCTAAATCAAACCATTGTTACTTAATGTATTAAACCTTATCAACACTATATTTTCACAATTTGCCAAACAAATTTTACATGATCACATATCAAATTCACCTAATCATCCATATCACACCCATGTAAACAAATGTCAATCGATATCAACAATGTAACAAACCCACTCAAGGTCGCATATTTATCAATATTTTTCCTTTACTTACTAAATGGATATTTTGATTCACTTTCGATCATTAAGTAATTTACTCAACCACCACTTAATTCATCATTTTAAACCGTAACTTAATCATTAACCAGTTAGGGCATGCAAATCACACAAATTAACATAAATTTGTCAATCACATAACGACTTATCACCAACAACATAATTAACTATTTAACTGAACTAGTTAACCTAGTAAGAGTGAAGAATTCTCACCATAGTTATCCACACCACGACTCCTCTTATGTATGAATTCTCTAACTTTTATGTTTCCAAGATCACACCATTTTCACTCCAAATCACCACTTACTAACAATATATATATATATATTTGTGTGTGTGTGTGTATCTATGTATAGTTCTATTTGCAAATTCAAGACAAAAGGTGAAGTTTTTATGGGTTTTAAGGGTTTGGAGACCCTAGTGAGACCCACGACTGGAGGTGAATGGGGTCCACCTAGGCTAGTCGGAGGGTGCAGGCTAGGACGTGAGCTAGTAGGGCCCGAGGGGTGATTTTGGTGGGGGGAACTTGGTTTTAGGGGAAATGGAGTGGTCTTTGGATGTTTTAAAAGGAAGGGAAGGTTTTGGAGCAACGTAGGCCACCTAAGCTATGGATGGCGGTTGCTGGTAGGGTGATACTGTGACACCCCACATCCGTTAGTGTCACTCTTTATAAGAATGCATTATGTTTCGTGAAGCGTTATAGGTAAACAGAAACAGAAATATTCCAAGACAGATATAAAATAACAGTGTAATTTAAAACTTTATTAAATAGATAACATCGTGGTCCAAAACATGGTTACATCATAGTCTGAAATAGTGGAAACATAAAACTTTTTCCTTGTACAAAAATCATCAGAGTACAATAAACATGAAAAGAGCATAATCCCCAAAACATAGCCATAGTAGAGCAAGAGAAAAAATGAGCAATACATCTAAGCAGCTCCAAGTTGAAATGAAGAATCATGGTCAAGCTTGAGTATTCCCACCCTGATAACCTGGGGGAAGGGGGCAAAAGAGAAAGAAGAGGAAACAAAATAGGTCAGACATAAGTCTGTCGAGTCAGGTTACTTCTAGCATATAAATAAGTAAAAGCATCATGACAGGCATATAAGTTGGAGAGAGAAATAACAGTGTCATAAGGTAGGTAATCAATGTAAGTAGGAAAAACATGATAGAATATATTGCGCTTCTTGAGTACTCTTCTCTCTCTCTCTCTCTCTCTCTCTCTCTCTGCACCAATACTAGTATACTAGACAAGATGATCCCCAATAAGTACAAGATGGTAGACATATGTGTACTTCTAGTGAGAGGTTTTACCCTAACAATAATGGGCAACCCAACTGAACATACAGGTGTTACCCCTAAGGATAATAACGGGTTCCTAAACAAGCGAGACTAGATGTAGCTTAATTACTACCCCAATCGATAGGCACCCTACTCCGTAGATACCGTGTGCTGGCCCTACAATAGGATGTATCACTTCCTAAAGCGGCAACCCTTTATTTTCAGGATGTGCACAACCATATCTACCGATGTCACATCATCTTATCCACCTCTAGTCTGTACCCATCCACGCACATGACCCCGTCGGTATGCACCGCCCACACCGTCCCCTCTTTTGGATCTCTTACAATCAGCTCAGTAAGCTTGTCTCGACTCCGACCTGGTTCAGACTACTCGTTAGATACCTAATTGGGTTACTGACTGAAACGGGTCCCACACCCAAGATGATACAAGCATCCCTCTAGGATTGTATCCCCACTACTAGGATTTTAACACGTTATGCATTACCAGAGTAACAAGATTGCATAACCCCAACAGGTTAAGTTTGTGGGCCTATATATATATATTACCCACCACCCAAGATATACTTAAGCCTCCCACTGTTCCAAGCAAGTTTACTTAACCACTACTCAAGTTAACATGTTCATGTAATCCCTATGGATTCAAACATGTTAAGTATTCAAGTTCTCAGGTCCAAGTAGAAGCCTTTCTGTAGATTCCCACCAACAAGTCGGTGATCTACAGGGTCGTCCGTACAATGCTTCGAAGGGTGCCATGCCAAAACTAGCCTGGTAACTATTGTTGTAGGTGAACTCTACTAAAGGAAGATGCTCTTCACAAGTCCCTCCGAAGTTTAGGATACATACACTTAAAAGATCTTCAAGGATTCTATTCACCCTCTATGTCTGCCCATCCGTCTGAGGATGATAAGCGATGCTCAAACATAACTATGTACCAAGTGCCTCTTGCAAGCTCTTCTAAAACTCACTGGTGAAAATGGGGTCACGATCGCTCACAGTACTGGAAGGTACTCCAAGTAGATGAACTATCTCATGAAGATAAATTGTCGCCAACCATGCTGCTATCCTCTTACGCTTAACGGGAATGAAATGAGCGCTATTAGTAAGCCTGTCCACTATAACCCAAATACCGGTATTGCCTTTCCTCGATCAAGAAAAACCATCAATGAAATCCATAGAGACGCACTCCTACTTCCACTGTGGGACTTCCAAAGGATGAAGTAAACCACCGCGCTTCTTTTGCTCAGCTTTGACTTGCTGGCAAATCAAACATCGAGAAACAAACTATGCCACATCTTTCTTCATCCAGCCTAAAAGAAAACCCTCTTCATATCTCTGTACATCTTATAACCGCCTGGATGTATAGTCATCTTGGAATGATGGGCTTCCTCAAGGACCGTCTTCAACAAACTCCCAACTCGGGGAACACGAAGCCTTCCATCTCGTCGCAACCACCCTCTATCATCTGTGAAATATCTACTGAGGTGACTAGAAGTCTCCCCTCTACTTAGTCTATCCAAGATGTATGAAATTTGTGGATCCTCTCGCTGTGAAGTTCCAATCTGATCCAAAAGAGTAGGTCGTATCTCTAGTGATGCCAATAAACTAGGTATAAATTCGGTGGAGGGTCTAAGATCAAAATTCAATATAAACTCCAAGCTTTTCCTCTCCACTAACAGAGGAATAAACATCATTCTCTGCCTACTCAATGCGTCTACCACCACATTACCATTGCCAGGGGTATAAGCATTCTCAAAGTCATAGAACGCTAGGAAATCCATCCATCTTTGTTGCCTCAAATTGAGATATTTTTACGAGAATAATTACTTGAGAGATTTATGATCAGTGTACAACTCGAACTTCTCTCCAAGTAGATAATGGCACCAAGTCTTAAGCGCATATACTATGGAGCTAACTCCAAGTCATGGGTAGGGTAGTTCTTCTCATGAACCCTTAGTTGTCTACCTCCATAACATGCTACCCTTCCCTCTTGTATCAGAACCGCACCAAGCCCTGTACCACATGTAATAGTGTATACTGTGAACACTTTATTCCCATTGGGCAAGGTCAAGATTGGAGTTGTTGTCAGAGCCCTCTTTAATCACTGAAAAGAATCATCAAAATCTTCATCCTAAGAGAGTACCAGATTCTTCTTCATCATCCTAGTGAGAGGGCCTGATATCTTTGCGAAATCCTTAATGAACTTCCTATAATAGCCTACTAATCCAAGAAAACTCCTCACTTCTGTTCGTTCTTTGGGATCTGCCAATTTTGAACTGCAACTACCTTCGCGTGATCTATGGCTATCCCATCTTTAGAGATAAATGCCCTAAAAATCTCATTTCCTTTCTCCAAAAATGACATTTGGAGAATTTTGCCTTAAGCTGGTGCACATGGAGAGTTTTCATAATCTCTCTCAAACGTAGGGCATGCTCTTCCTCCTTCTTTGAGAAAATCAAGATATCATCAACGAAGACCACAATGAACTTATTTAGGAACTCCCGAAACACCCTACTCATCAGATCAACAAAATAGGCGGGTGCATTCGTCAACCCAAAAGGCATGACGAGCCACTCGAAGAAACCATCTGGAGTTCTAAAAGCGGTCTTGTCTATATTGTCTTCGGCCACCCTCAACTGATGAGACCCCGTGGCTAA
The DNA here is from genome assembly GCA_030737875.1 of Allium sativum. NCBI lineage: Eukaryota > Viridiplantae > Streptophyta > Magnoliopsida > Asparagales > Amaryllidaceae > Allium > Allium sativum. The sequence goes on along the minus strand of CM060915.1, from coordinate 42,389,441 downwards.
GTTTAACTGAGAGAAAACAGATGCACGAACAAGTTGGTCAAACAGATCATCTATCCTCGGAAGTGGATGCCTTTTCTTCTTAGTGAGCTTATTCAACTCTCTATAATCCACACATAAGTGAAGCGAACCATCCTCCTTAGTCGTGAATACCACTGGAGCACCCCATTCAGATGCGCTTCGCCTAATAAACACTTTCTCAAGCAGCTCCCCTACTTGCTTGCTGAGCTCCCTCCTTTCTGTTGGAGCTATGTGGCACACAGGCAATGCAACTGGCTTTGCATTATCCACCAAGTATATACGAAAGTCAATCTCGCACCTTGGAGGTAAGCCTCGAACCTCCTCAAAAAACATCAGGATACTCACAGACTACTGGTATAGATCGTAAATCATCGATTAGATGCATCAAGTGACTCTAGGAAACTATTCATGACAGACCCCTTAGGGTCACAAGAAATCTCGAGGGTCCTCCCATGGCAAGTCAAAAGCCTAACGACCCTCCTCTCACAATCCAGAATGGCACCATATATGGCTAGCCAATCCATCCCTAGAATCAAACCATAGCCCATGAACCCAAGCACATATGCGTCACACTCAAACTCGACGCCTAACACAGATATTTTCAAACCATGACAAATCATAGACAAATGAGTCGTACCACCAATGGGAGTTGAGAAAACTATGGGATCCAAAACCATACTAGTACTAAGGTGCAGAGACTCAACCACAGAATCGGATATAAAAGAATGCGAAGCACCAAAATCAAAAAGAGTTCTGACTGGATGATTGGAAAAAGAAATCAAACCTTCAACGGAAAGTTTCCTACCTCTATCCGGGACACTAGCCACGAGAGCATGCACCTGCCCTCCAAAAGATCCTGCCTTTTGACATTGTCCTTTCTTCTTCGGGAACTCCTTAGAAAAGTGTCTGACCTCTCCACAATTGAAACAAGAATTCTTCCTTCTTCTGTAGTCCTTGATCAAATGACCCTCATGCCTACAATTTTGACATTTTCTCTTATCTTTAGCCTTGTTATTCTTTCCGCCCTTCTTTTGTTATTGTTGTTGTCCTTTCTTCGGCTGCACTTTCTTGTTTTGTGTTTCCTCAACCTTAGCTTCTTTCCTTTCACCTTTATCCTCCTCGTTCATTAATGCCATATCAACGAGCTTCTCAAAAGTTGCACTCATCGGAATATGAGATATAGCCAACCTATGAAGGGGTTCATTCAATCCTCTAGCAAACCAAAAAGCTTTCTTATGCGGGGTATCTAATAGCTCCAACCCAAACCTTACCAGCTGATTGAACTTGTTAACATACTCTTTGAATGTCATGCCACCTTGCTTGAGCGCCGAAAACCTTTCCATTTGCATACTTTTCTCAGCTTGAGAAAGAAACTTCATCTCGAATCTCTGTCAGAAAGCATCCCAAGTCTCCACTGGACGCCCTCCTTGCGTCACTTCCCACCAGAATGAAGCCTCATCTTTCAGAAGCCAAGTGGCCAATTGCATCTTTCTACGATCGTCAACTTCAAAAATTCCAAATAAATCCTCTGTCTCTTTAAGCCAATTCCTTGACTCTACGAATGTTTCAGTTCATCGGAATGGCTTTCAACCCATAGCATAGAAATCTTTGCATATCTTAGAGAAATTTTCATTTCGCGGAGGAGGAGGAGGAGAGGAACAACGGCTGGGGCTGGGGGAGGAACGTCTGCTTGACCTCCGGCAGGCGCCGTGGCCTTAAGATACTTACGGAACCAGCCTGGTATCATAACGCCCTCAGGAATATTAGGTTTCCCAGACATGCTTAAAAGAAAAGGAAAACGGGACTCAAACATAGAATCGAAAGGTATTTCCTATGGCTTTGGGGAATATTTCTTTCAAAACAGATTTTTCCTTTGAAAATGCTTTTTTTTAAACTTTTTTGAAAACAACTTTCAAAATCTTTTATTCGATCTGGTAACCTTCAGCTCTGATACCAAATGTGACACCCCACGTCCGTTAATGTCACTCTTTATCAAAATGCATTAAGTTTCATGAAGCGTTATAGGTAAACAGAAACAGAAACATTACAAGATAGATATATAATAGCAGCGGAATTTAAAACTTTATTAAATAGATAACATCATGGTCTAAAACATGGTTACATCATAAGTCTGAAATACTAAAAACATTAAACTTTTGCCTTGTATAAAAATCATCAGAGTACAATAAACATGAAAAGAGCATAATCCCCAAAACATAGCCATAGTAGAGCAACAACGAAAATGAGCAATACATCTAAGCAACTCCAAGAAGAAAAGAAGAATTCTGGTCAAGCTTGAGTATTCCCACCCTGAGAACCTGAGGGGAAACAGAAGAGAAAGAAGAGGAAACAAAATAGGTCAGACATAAGACTGACGAGTCCAGTTAATTTTAGCATATAAATAAGTAAAAGCATCATGACAGGCATATAAGTTGGAGAGAGAAATAACAGTGTCATAAGGCAGGTAATCAAGGTAAATAGGATAAACATGATTGAATATATTGCATTTCTTTAATACTCTTCTCTCTCTCTCTCTGCAACAATACTAGTATACTAGACAAGATGATCCCCAACAAGTACAAGATGGTAGACTTAGGGGTACTTCTAGTGAGAGGTTTTACCCCATACAATAATATGCAGAGATTAAGAAAGTCCCTCGAAGGAAATGAAGTGTAGTTGTTGATGGTTAAAATATCAGTCAACGCAAAACAGTTGAGCATGTCCAACCAGGCAGAGATGAAAGTTGTGACGGAGTTCATCTATGCAGGATGATGAAGAAATAGAGAATCACAGTTAGCATTTATGAGTGGTAAACTGAATATTAGCACATTCATTTTAAGAGAGGGTGTTAAAACTAGTTCATGTTTCATGTATTTAAGAAGAAGTCAGCACATGTGTCCTATTTGTGTGGTAGAAGTGGTCTTGTTCCTATCTTAGTAGCTTAAGTTTAGGAGGTAGTTTGATATTTTTATTTTTTCTATTAAAAGCTTTGTAATTCTCTTTTTCAAAGTAAGCAATAATAATGTAGTCATTTTTTGTGCTTTACTGTTGTATCTCTCCCTCCTCTCTATATCGAACTCCTCTCTTTATTAAATTCTAACATTGTTAAGCTAAATAACCACTCAAAAGAAGAAGTCGTGGCTTTACATTGAAACTGAAGCAAAAAATGTGTTATTTGATTGGTAATAAGCATTATAATATAAAAACTCTGAAATTGGATGCCTACTGGGTGATAATTATGTGACCGACTACATATCTAATTATTTTTGCCAATATGAAGTAGAATATTATCTGCATAATTTTGTATGGGAAAAAAATAGTAAAATTGCATCCAATAGTGGAATTCAGAAAACATCAAAGAAGTAATAAAAAAATGGCAAGACTGTGGTAAGATATGAAACATAGTGTATGAAAAATATGTGCAACATCGCAAAGCAATCATCATACAATATATGTTCAAGGCAGAGTAAAAATAACACATAATTTAGCTAAACAATGTTTATAACTACCATAAAAAGAAGGAGAACTGCAAAAAATAATATAATCCAGAGCTTAATCGAAGGAGGATCCAGTCATACTCCTATATGCAAGATATGGAAGACTAAAATGTGAACTTGATGGATTTAACATGAAACATTAATCTACAACGGAGAATTACACGCATTCATGCTTTGAAGGTTATAAAATAATAGGTTTGTTATTGTTCATTAGACTTTATATGAACATTATGGTTTAAAAAAAATCAAGAGTAGGCAAGCAGGCTAAGATGTGACCTTTGGCTTTACACAAGACAAAGGGTAAGCAGTTTTGCCATATTGAATTCTTAACTTCTATAGAGAGCACAACACAAATAGTGCCAATTATTTGTCATAAAAAGAAGAATAATATATGATACAAATTTTAGTTGGGACTAAAAAATACCGGTGAAAATAGCTTTAGTATTCTGAAAATTAGAGGGAAATCGGAAATGTTATTACATATTTTGGCTAGGAATGAATCCGAAACATATAGCTTACCTATAGTAACTTGACATATAAACACACCATTCAATTTTGGTACTGATAACTTTGACAGAAAAATGACACTCAACCTGCTAATAGCCGGCTAAGAGCAACGTCTTTTAAAAAGCAGGTTATGCCTCAAATGGAGCAAACATAACCTGGCTATGTTTACAGTGTGGATCATTATCCATGACTCAATGATTATGATCGTAATCCACATTGTTTCCTTAGCTGGTTTTATAGAAGTCTGTTAAGAAAACACAATAACCCCGTAGGTTGTTGTGTTTTCTCCTATTGGGGTAGATGAGGTCAACCGATCTGGATTTAACCCCTGACTCAACTCTCTATTGGGAATGGTTAAAGAAGTTCCTGAGTTGATTTAGTTTTACCAGTAGAATTATTTGTCATTCTTCTTTTTGGCTATGAGATTCAACTGAAAAGTTTGTTGCATTAGAAAAATTTAATAAAGGATCTTTGATGAGAAGCTGATTGAGGAAAAAAGCAACCAACATGGTCTAGCATTTGTGATAGTTTTGTTGTACGTGTAATTCATACTCATGCTGCAAGAAAGAATTCTTTTTTCCCTATAGTTTGTTATAAATGAATGAAGCATAGAAATATTGGCTTACAGTTTTTTGGATTATAATGTTTAATTTTTTTTTGTTTAATATTTGGTACATAAATTATTTTAGAGATGCAATCTTCAATGCGCTTCTTAATTCCACACTATACACACACATAAGCATACATGCATTAATCATCCAAGAGCTTAGTTTTTTTATTGAAATCAAAATGGATATTTATTTGAGAGTTATTATTATGTATTAAAAAACTCATTTGTTGTTATAATCCTACTTAATTAGCTTTAATTTTTTAAAATTGGAAATGTGTAGTGTGTGCATAGCATAGATTCACACTTATATATTATTTAAATTTGGAATAGCTCTTCACAACATCATCCTTATATATTGGTAATGACTTTGTATTATTGGGTGTTAGCTAAAAATTGCAAAAATTTTACTTGCTTTTGTTTTCTGTTATAATTTTTACTTAAAATGTTGATTTGACAAACCTTTTTCAGTTTCCCATCATGCACATAATTCGCTAATTCTAAGCAATTTCTACACATACAAGTTGTACTAAGTTACATGTGCTGCTGTAACTAAAAATTTCACACTAACCATTGTTATGTCCAATTATAATTTCACTAAACATACATTAAATCCATAAAGAATTTAAAATTTAATACCAGCAAAACATGCTTATCTCCTTACAACTCAAAGATAATAAATAATCCCATCATTGTTTGTTACCACAGCCATAGAAAATGAACTCTAATTATCTAGTAATAAACTAAATAACAAAAATGAGCAAAATTTATAGCGGTCTATGTGCATAGCACGAATTATCATTGTATCACAAATTTTTATCTATGTTCAAACCCTTTTCCAACTGAATTCAATACAACTACTTTGATAAAAAAAAAGATATGATTTAAAATCCTCATCAAATATAATTAGATTAGCATAATTGTTGACGTCAAAAGTTGGTCACTTGTGACAACCAACCCCCAATCGTGTGGAGAGCACACGAATAATGATTATGAAATGCGGTAAAAGCAAATAAAACAAGGAACGCACACAACTTTTTATAGTGGTTCTGCAAAAGACGATGCCTATGTCCACTTTATATGCATTGATTTTTCTTTGATTACAAGCACAAAGCTTTTTCTATTTTAAGGAAGAAGAAGAGTTAGCTATTTTTGAGTTAGCCATGAGAGAAGCTTAAAGGAGAAAGCTGGGAATGCTTTAGAATCCAGAGTTCTAGAGAGGTCTTCTTTTTCCTCTTTGAGCTCTGAGGTATTTATAAGGGAAATAATGGGCTGAGCAGGCCGCCACGTAGCCTTCCTCTTTTTTGGAGCTCGAACACGTGGAGCTTGATCATTGGTAGCAATTGCGGCGGTAAGACCCATTCCACTGCTCATTAATAGTATCATCGAATATATTGGCTTACGTGGCACTCGAGATGAAGTGTATCAAAAGTAGAGCTCTGTCCGGATATGGTTAACTGCCTTTATTGCCTTGAAAGTTGGACTGAGCATTTGAATGGCTCAACATAATATTTCCATGCAGATCAGAGATACTCGGTCGGTGCACCTTTTATGGGAGCGAGATATCCGATTGACTAGGAGAGCGAATATTTCGAAGTGATTGAGTTATCGGAGGGAAGGAAATGGCTCGGGCCGACGCCTCAAGAAGGCCTATTTGAGCCGACCTTTGGCTCTCCGCGCTTGTTGAAGGGCACGTTTCTAGATATTGGGCTTCGATCTGATCCATGGTAGTCTTTTACCAAAATGATGGTTAACACTTTGCCCCTCATAATGCATCTTCTTCGGTTGAGGGAGATGTGTTCTGAAATGTGATCCAAAGCACAATCGCTCGAGTAGCTATGGTCACACCGGACCATATTAAGGCCAGAAGTCCGAAGGCCTCAATGATTGTATTAAGACCAGAGGATCGACGACCGAAGAAGGTCATATTAAGCTCAGAAAACCGGTTACCATCGGGTACCATATCAAGGCCAGGATAATGATCACTGACTTCAGTAGTGAGATTTAGTACCAACAAAGATAAAGTGAACCATCCTCGGTCTAGAGAAGGATTCGATTTTGATGGGTCAAGTATTTGACCTATCATCACGGACGAGCATTTATTACGCTTGGCTTTGAGAGAGGGCGAGTATATACCATACTCAGCTTACAAAGGTGGTGAGCATTATCCATGATCGGCTTACGGAAGTGGCGAGTATTAACCATGCTTGGCTTACGGAAGTGGCGAACATTAACCATGCTCGGCTTACGGAAGTGGCGAGTATTAACCATACTTGGTTTATGGCAAGTGTTTTTTGTGCTCGACTCATGTAAAATTATTTGAAAAACTCTTAGAAGGGATGAGTATAGTCCATACTCGGTTTAAGGAGATCCAACCATACTCGGATCAACGAGTAGGTTTTCAGAGATGATAGTAGGCTTTCGAGCTGACCATATCTGGGAAGGGTGAGCGCTAGTCATGCTCGTTTAAACATAATCCGTGTTTGCAAAAGAAAACACACAGTAGCTAAAGAACTATTATAGAAAAATGAAATTAAATCATAAGGGAACATTTGTTGATTCCATAGCATGCCTAGGAGCTAAATCCTAACCCCATACATGTGTACATCAAAGTGTTCCTTTTATTGAAACGGAAGTACATTGAAAAATAAATCTAAATTTAATTAATAACAGTGCCGCGGGTGCTAGTCTCAGGGTCCTTTCCGTTTCTACGGGATCGAGGACTGACCTGAGGAGCTTGGGCAGAAGATCGTGCTGGTAAGGATGGGGCGCTTTTCTTAACGTATTCGAGAAGTTCCCCTCGCTTGACTCGATACTCGATGAGGTCGCGCATATGCTGGCATTCATTGGTGCTATGTCAAGTTACATTGTGCAATATGCAGTGTTTGCCGGAATCGAGCTCCATCTGTGTTGGTTCTCGTCGAGGTGGTCTTGGAAGGGGGAGGGACGCTCGTATGTCAAGGTAGATGTCGAGCAGAGAAGAGTTGAGCTCAGTGTATTTTTCGTATTTACCTTCTCTCCGAGATCGCACATTGCGATCGTTCCTTTCTAGGGCCTTTCCTCTTCCTTTATTCTAGCCATTGGTGTTGGATGGAACAGTTTGCTTAGTGGCGAGGACCTCGAGGCTCTCCATCTCAATACTGGCATCCTCTTGCCAGAGGAATCGTTCAGCCTCTGAATATAAATCTTCAATATCCTAAGGGGGATATCTAGTTAAAGAGATTGAAAATTCTGATCGATTCTGAACTCCTGCAATAGCGGCCATAAGCACCATTGATGGCTCAGGTCGGTCAACTGATGCTACGGCCGCATTGAACCATTCGAGGAAGGATCAAAACATTTCTCCTGGTCGCTGCTTGATGGTGGACAGGAACATAACACTCTTTGGTCGGGAGATATGTACTCTGAATTGTTCGATGAAACGGGTAACCAACGTGTTCCAACTGCTGATTGACTCCGTTTTTAGCTGCCGAAACCACATGCCTGCTATATCTGTGAGGAAGAGTGGGAAGCACTTGGTCATGACATTGGTCGATGCACCGAGTACTTCCATATGTCTCATGTATCACATGAGATGGATGGTCGGGTCAGTCCAACCATTGTACGGTTTGATGGCCATAAACTTGAAGTCCGGAGGGTTTCGGGAGTTTCTGATTTCTCTGGTGAAGGGGCTGTGATCGACATTATCTATATCCTGCTGAGAAGAGGTGCCTCGAGTGAAACATCGGATGATGCTCGCAAGCTGGCTTCCATCTTCGAGGATCGTTGCAATGAATTTAGCTCTGCATTTGGAAAAACTTTGTTACGAGGATCTGACAAAAGCATGCTTGGAATGGCGGCCGTTGGCTGGGCTCGTCCTCCGAGAGTTGAGTGAAGGTGAGAGTGAGGATGTACTCCGGCTGGTGGTTTTGGGAAGAATGGCCCCTCTTGAACCTGATGAGTATTGGATCAGGTTTTACCCATGATAGAGGACCTAGGTTAATCCAGCATGGCATGTGATGTTCGGAGCTCGTGGCTGCCGCGGTCAAGGCGAGGTTAGAAGGGTCTACGGTAGTGTTTTCCTCCGCCACGGTGAGGACTAGTATGGTAGAGCGGTCTCCCTGGTTCGAAGGGAAGGGCACGCCAGCTCTTCGTTGAAGGGAAAGATTCGTTAGGTTGGCCTGTGATAAGATTTCGGGTTGTAATGAGAATGGCATTGATTCTGACGGGCCCGATAGTCGTTTGACTGGTAAGGGGGGTCGAGCCGTTTCCAAGAGTGAAGGCAAAGTGGTCGAACGACCTAGATATTGATTGCGGGCCTCCTGAGAATCTGCAGTTACGGCTGCGCTGGTCGTTGGAAGAGATACTCCTGGCTATGATTGGTTGGGAGGTGGAGCCGAGCCAGGATGAAATAAAGGTAGAATCTGATAGTGGCCAGATTTGGTTTTCCCTACTCCCAGTCAGTGGAGGAATTGATGTTGAAGCGTTTAATCCTATCTCCACTCGACCGAGAAGGTGATCCATTAACTACTGCTATCGTTCGAGGAGTTTACCCTGAGATGTCATATGGCCTCTGAATTCAGCCGTAATCTTGTCCATGTCGTCCCGAGTAACATATCGGGACACATGTTCATGTGAGGGGGCTTCTAGACTTACTTCTGCACCGTTTGTTTCGGCTGTAACTGCATTTGTGGCTTGGGAAGATGTTGCATCTTTCTTTCTTTTGTTCGCCATGAATTGAAACTTGTAGAAGGTTGGAGGGTATGTCGGAGCGTCTCCTGCCCCCTACCTAGCGCACCAACGTGTTAATGTCAAAAGTTGGTCACTTGTGACAACAAACGCCCAATCGTGTGAAGAGCACACGAATAATGATTATGAAATGCGGTAAAAGCAAATAAGACAAGGAACACGCGCAACTTTTTATAGTGGTTCGGCAAATGATGGTGCCTACATCCATTTTATATGTATTGAGTTTTCTTTGATTATAAGTACAAAGCTTTATCTGTTTTAAGGAAAAAGAAGAGTTGGCTATTTTTGAGTTAGCCATGAGAGAAGCTTAGAGGAGAAAGCGGGGAATGCTTTAGAATCTGGAGTTCAAGAGAGGTCTTCTTTTTCCTCTTTGAGCTCTGAGGTATTTATAAGGGAAATAATGGGCTTAGCGGGCCGCCACGTGGCCTTCCTCTTTTTCGGAGCTCGGACACGTGGAGCTTGATCATCGGTAGCAACTGCGGCGGTAAGACCCATTCCACTGCTCATTAATAGTATCCTCGGAAATAGCGGCTTACGTGGAACTTGAGATGAGGTGTATCAAAAGTAGAGCTCTGTCCGGATATGTTGACCGCCTTTATTGCCTTGAAAGTCGAACTGAGCATTTGAATGGCTCCGCTGGATATTTCCATGTAGATTCGAGATACTCGGTCGGTGCACCTTTTATTGGAGCGAGATATCCGGTCGACTAGGAAAGCGAATATTTCGGAGTGAACGAGTTATCGGCGGGAAGGAAATGACTCAGGACGGTGCCTAAAGTAGGCCTGTTTGGGTCGAGCTTTGGCTGTCCGCGCGTTGCTGAAGGGCGCGTTTCTGGATATTGGGCTTCAATCTGTTCCGTGGTAGTCTTTTACCAAAAAATGGTTAACAATAATATAAAATATAATGTATCCTCATCAAATACGAAACTAACAAATTTTAATACAGCTACTTTGATATAGTTGGATTTCATATTAATGTTCAAATTATAATTGAGAGTTGGATTATAAATCCTTTTCAAATCATCTTGTTTATATAAAAATTAATAACTTTATGCAACTTTCTCTATTATAATATTGATATTTTTTTTAGTATCAACGCGAACTGTTAAAAATACCCATAAATATAAAATCCCAATATCGCTTGAAAGTAAGATCTAACAATTAAATTCCTTTTACAAGTTGAAAACATATATCTACAAATATTATCATATCTTAATATCTCTAGAGGTAACTACATCTTCTTTAAATGTGTTTAGTCAATTAACTGCTATTTGTTTGCTCATTACACATGTTCACTTATGGTGCATACTAATAAAATTCTAAGATTATATACTTGCATGTAGTAAGCGATATAGTTCCAACTAAGAAGGTAGGAAAACTATCAGAGACATTAGCATTTTATGATTAGTAAAATTTTAAGGTTGAAATATGTAATATAAGTTAAAGTCGAACTATGACCATTTCAGATATGCAAATACTCAATATACGTTCAGTTTTCATATTAAAAAATCAACATCGAGGCATAACATGAATGCTAAAGGAAAAAGGTTTAAAGCTATATTTGCATAGTCTGTGCTACCCTTTGCACATACAAAATAATTTGCAAGTTTTAGTATAAATGAAGGAATTATAGTGGACCCCTGAATTCCTCCCTTTACACTATATTTTGTCCTTGAGGATAAAATTTTGCCTCCCTGTCCTTATTGAACAATTTTTTGTTCCTTTTGTCCTTGAGGGTAAAAACCCCTTATCTAGAGTAAAATACCCTGAAGGACAAAAGGAACAAAAATTTGTTCTATAAGGACAAAGGGGCAAAATTTTGATCATAAGGACAAGTTTTAGTATAAAGGAAGGAATTATAGTGGACCCCTGAATTCCTCCCTTTACACTATATTTTCTCCTTGAGGATAAAATTTTGCCTCCCTGTCCTTATTGAAATTTTTTTTGTTCCTTTTGGTCCTTGAGAGTAAAAACCCCTAAAAGAAATCACTTTATGCTTTCAAAGTGGTCTTCAGCGTTATGCTTTTTAAGATTACACAATAATTTCAAAATGAAAAAATAATAATTCGAAAACAACTCAATTTATGTTTTTGGCATCATTACAAATAGGATCATAACTTCAACTAAAATACAAACGCTTAGGCTATGAGGTAATAAGACTAGATAAAAGGGGTTTTTACCCTCAAGGACAAAAGGAACAAAAAATTGTTCAATAAGGACAGGGAGGCAAAATTTTATCCTCAAGGACAAAATATAGTGTAAAGGGAGGAATTCAGGGGTCCACTATAATTCCTTCCTTTATACTAAAACTTGTCCTTATGATCAAAATTTTGCCCCTTTGTCCTTATAGAACAAATTTTTGTTCCTTTTGTCCTTCAGGGTATTTTACTCTTTCTTTTATTCTTTCATTTAAATAGTTAACTATTACAAGAATGCGTTGACTTCAACGTAATGTAATTTCTTCATTTTTTCTATTAAGCATAATGTTGTATTTCAGATGAAAATTTAGGCATTAACAAAATTAGTTTTCAGTGTATATTTTAAAGCAAAGCACTTCTTCAAAGTGACATAAAATATATGACTGACCATCGAAGTCAAATTTAAACATAAAACTTTAAATAATACACTTACAAGCAAGTAGTTTTACAATAGACCATATGCGAAGCACGTGTTCACACTTGTGATATTATATATTATTATTTTGCTGTGTGATTGTAAATGAGAATAGATAGTTATAACTGTCCAGGTGTGTGGTACTATAATGATTGTAATTTTTTTTTCAAGCTCTTAGTAAAGATTTATTTTTATATTTTATTTTGTTCCGCTGCAATGCGAGACTTTGTATTATGTTGGTTCTTCTTCTATTCTAATATTTCTTTTTTTCTTATCTCACCCTCTAATCTCTTTCTAATAACTATCTGCTTTTCTGTGCAATTTGGGTTGACATGGGTTTTTAAATGTTGGCTTAAACTGTACATAAAAAGTGGGTCGTTACAAGTGATATCAGAGCAATGGTTTAGTGATAACCTTGGCTTTGTGTCGTAACTTGATAGAGATGTGGTTAGTAACACCCTAGGTTGAATTGAGTGTGTATATATATGAGAGCGTATTTGTAAATTGTATATACAAATGTATTGTATTGTGTTGTTTGATCGGTTCAAGTGTTGAAAAACATTGAATTGTCAATGAATACAGTATTGTTTTGTAAAGAGGGTAAATGAAATAATTTTACCCAAATTATATTTTTGTATAGAAAAGAAATAATTTTACCAAATTATTGAGATATTGGTGTATTTGATGTGTTTGGTTGATTTATATAATATTCAAATTGGATAAAAAAATTTGAATTAGAACTTAACTTGGTTAAGTGAAATTAAATTAAGAATGATATTGAAATTAAATAAAATAGATTTGGAATTAAATGAATTATAATTAAATAGAAATCAATCGGATATTGATCGACTGATAATTAAATATATTAAACTAAGGTAAATATTAATGTTCAATATAAATTGAATGGTTTGATTGAGAAGTTGTGCATTGGTTGTGATTGAATATTGATTGTTTGCTAGATTAATTAAAAAAAATCATTAATGGTTTAAATAAGAGTTGAATGAATTAAAAATAAATTCCAGTATTGTAAATTGGAATGAAATCGCATATGAATTGAAATTAATGACTTAAACCTTGTATTTGAAAATGAATTAATGCTCGTGTTTGATTTTGGGAATTTGGCTAGTTATACTTGTTGGTTAATGAGATATCATTTAAATATTTCATGTAATTGGTATTTACATGTTGAATTGAGTTAAGTACAGGTGTCAGATGGCTATGAGAATTGATCGTGGTTGTGTAGATTGCATGTAAATTGAGAAAGTATGCTCAGTAAGCGCTCGCAAAAGGTATGCCTACGCAAAAATATTAAATTTTGTTTTTTGATTTTAGTTTTCCGACTGTGTGGGTCGATGTATATATATTATTTGCTCCTGGGATATCGCAGATGTCATTACATACTGGGAGACTCTGCTAAACTTTTTCGAGAATTTAAGGTGTTAGAATTTTTTTTGAATTTTTTTTAAACGATAATGAATTGGTTTTTGATTTATAATAAATTGGATTTTAAAGTGGATGGGTTCATAACATTTTCCCTATCATAGTAATTTCAGGCACAAAATTCTTTTAAGTGGGGAAAATGTAATGTCCCACATTCTTAGTGGCCAGATATTTAAATTATTTTATTATTTTAAATACTATATTTGCAATATTGATAGATTTTAATATTTAATTCGTTTATTAAAAGAAGTTGAACGTTAATTTATACACATTTATAAATCGAGCTCGAAATGGCGCGGTAGATCGTAATATTGAGTTTTGAACTTTAATTGAATATATAGAATCCGTTTTAATTCAGATTTCTGTGAAACAAGAAATATTCGAATCTCATTGATTATAATTTTCTAATAAAAGATAAAATTATAGATTTTGTGTTATGGATTGTTAATTATGTCCAATTCAAAATTTAAAATAGTCGCTATGGAAATCGTTAATAAACGATAACATTTATTTAATAAATTTATAATGGTTTTTATATAATTTGGATAACGGTTAACTTGAAATTGATGGCATTGAGTTCTATAATTTATATGTGAAGCTGTATAACAATTTTGTTTGGATAAATACGTTAATAATAATATATTAATATTTAATTGGATTATTTTGGAATTTATATAATATTATATCGATATTATATAAGCCTTAAAAATGGTCATTTTACAAATGGTCTTGGTTTTCAATGGAATTATTTCCATTGGAACCGTAACGTTAAATTATTGTACGATATAAAATTTCATGGCATTCCGATGTTGTATGTGACAATGGTAGCCGTAAATGCCTTTGTTTTTATTTGATCATTTATATTATTTTGGCCATTTTAAACAAGGGTAACTTTAAAGGAATAAACGACTGGCCAAACGAACTCCGAACGAAACAAATTTCATTGGATCCGTAGGGAAAAAGACTAGTAGAATTTCGTAATTGGATTTATTTTGTGATCGTAGGCAATTTAAACACGTGATTTTTCAACTTTCAATTATAAAGGAGTTTTTACAAACGACCTTAGAATTCAATGAAACCTGTCCCATTGGGTCCGGAATATTTGTCTTTGCTAGGACTAGGAGTTTCATCTCGATTGGAGGTCATATGTGACTGTTTTGACACGATACTTCACGACAAAGTTTCAATATAATATAATATTATTATATTATGTCCAACTCTCTCTCTCTCTCTAAATAAATAAATAAATATATATATATAACATTCACGGCATAACCTAATTTTCGGGTCAACAGAACTTGCGCGGTCAACCCCTCTAAGATTTCCATCGCCAAGGATAAACCAATGGCCAGAACTACTCCGTCTTCTTCCTCTTTTTATCTCCAACCCGATCATTTCAGCCCAAACTCTAAACTAGAAAATTGTTCTACCCTTCTAGTAATTGGTGATGACCAGCGGTGGTCGAGTATTGAGGTCTGGAGTGGTCAGGAATAGCGAAATAAGTTGCGGCAGCTCGAAGCAAATATATGGCGCTGAAGCTGATCGAATTTCACTAGATTGGGTGCGATGGAAGAAGAGGCAGGCGCGGGGTTTGGAAGCTTCTAATGAACCTCCGTTGGAGTATAGGTGTTGCAGTGGGGCTGAGACGACCCAAAATCCCCCTTACGGGAAAGCCCGGATTGAATTGAGAACACGACGCATCAGAACACAAACAATAGAACATTTCATTGCTATTACAAAAATTTTCATCAGAGTACAAGATATCAGAGTACACATAAATAATATAGAGCAGAAAAATATCAGAGATTTAAATTACAAAGCAACGGAAATTTAATACTTAACACAACTGAAAGAAACACACGGTACAGAGCTTTCCGAATATAGCTTCAGCTGTAAATCCAGGATCCTGTGAAAATAATATCTGCAAATACCAAAACTACTAGCTGCCCATGTGGAAAATAGGGGCACCCAGAGTTTTGGTAGAAACAATAAAATCCGAGTCAGTCATGGGACTGGTGTGAGAACTAAAACAGTTATTAGCTTGATTTTAAAGTTAGGTAAATCACGGGACCACGCCGTATAACACAGACGGGTTTATCCCCCATGAATACCAGTGCATAAAACAAACAACGCAATGCTAAATAGAAAAATGAAGCTATTATAAGACTCAGGTCCCATCAAACAATGAACTCTGTCGAGGATAGAGTTTTCCCATATAATAGCCAAATATGCTTGATACTTTATTATTACTATAAGTGAAGAAATCAACTTCAAATATAAATGTATCAATCATAGGCGGTGTAGGTACCATTATATTATGTCGCCATATATATATAACCAAAACAGAATATCATGTATAGGAAATTGGGTTTCCATCTATGAACCGAGACAAGGGATCTTCCTCACCGATTTCAAGACATTCAAGCAAATGCCTCAGGATCCCCCGCAGTGAAACCTTTGGATCTTCATGACTAGTCATCTGTCGATGATTAGTTATACCATAAACTATATGTTAGCCGGTTCTATCGAACCTCTAAAATGGGTGAGTAATGTCGACCATCATATCCATCGGTCCCATAGTGACCGATATATCCGAGCCTTTCAATCAGCCTGAATTCTGAGGTACCTTGCTTTCCATCAAATAATAGTATGCAACATCCACATGAGTAAGCAGTCTGGGCTCCATACCATGACGTTACTCGTAGCTAGAACTAACATATGTCCATTTCCATGCAGTCACTATCCCGTTTTTCGTTCATACCTGGGTGTGAAGATCGCGAATTAACGCTACACAAAGATGTGCTATTTAAAGCCGTGCTTTGATCATCAACCACAAGTCTTTGCTTTTCAACAAAAGCCTTGATCATTTGCATCTCAGCATGCCACACTGTCACTCCATACCGTACCAATGTTTTGCACCAATATATAACCTCTAAGCTCGTACGTCTCAAAGAAGGATGTTAAGCAGGAGAATAAATTCTCCACCACCAAACAGATATATATTTAATAGAGATCAACAGTACAGTGCATCTAGACGATCACCACTTATTACCTTGTCTTGGGTGTACATCCCAATAAAGACATCAGTAATCATCCAAACGATGTGAAGAACTCCAGTCTTTAACCACAGTCTTCATCCTCGACTTATCATCGTATCAATTATTCAGAATGGGATGAACCCAATCTTTCCGAATAACTCGCGTATCTTATAAACAAGTGCTATAAAAACACAATATACGCCTTATTCCAATGAAGAATATTCTTTTATCCAAATATTCTTTTCACAATTCAAACCAAATTAAGGTTTTCCAAACTAGTCGGGATTATCGAGCCTTACCGAGGTAACCATTTGTTTAATTTCCCAATCTCAACCTATTCATCCCATGGAGCAAAACTGGTAATACTCCATATCTAACACCAAGGTGTTATCGTAAATTTAGTTACCATTTCACGTTCAAATCAAATTAAAGATTCAACTATTGCCCGGAGTAAAACTGGAGGTACTCCATTCTCGATCATTTCCCAAATTTGATAATTTAAATTATCGCATTCTCATTTCAATCTAATTAAAGATTCATTAAAACTCCACTTAGTTTTAATCTTCCAACAAACATTATTATTGATTATTTAAGCTCGGAAAATTAAACATGCCGCATCGATAATCTACACCATACCATTGATTTCTGCCGATATATAACCTCTAAGCTCGTACGTCTCAGAAAGGGTGTTAAGCAAGAGAATAAATTATCCGCCACCAAACAGATATATATTTATCAGAGATCAACAATACGGTTCAAAATATAATGTTAGACATGTAATCCTGTCTTTAACTGGGTTAAAGAACCAATGTCATTTAAGTCACAGTTCGCGATAAACCCAAAATCCTATTCCATTAACCATGGAATCTTCACGAAAAATAGATCAATATATAATTGATATCAATTTCCGTATCCGACTAATAATATAAATGGGATAACGACAAAGCCTTTTAAATTCTATATATATTAACAGTCTTCCTTCACAGAAGCTCATCTTGATTATTACCGAATCGAATTCCATTCAACTTCAATTTAATATATTAAATTGGAAAACTTTACTTTGGAAAATTTCCATTAAATCTTAATAAAAAGATTTATAAATTCCAAATCATCTCTTCACTATTAATTGGATAAAAAAGTAATGTTATTTAAAACACAGTTCACGATAAACCCAAAATCCCATTTCAATTCAATTCCTATTAAATATTAATTAATTGGTAAATTTCTCTAAATTTTAATTAAAAGATTTATTCTTTTCTCATATGGGTTTAAGAACAGTGTTAATAATGACACCATTCACGACAAACCCAAATTCTAATTTGATATTAAATACAAGGCTCTGAATAGAAGTTACATCAGTTTATATTCAGTATCAAATTCTGAAACCAACAAATATTGTATTGGGAATAACGATATTATATCTTCCAAATTCCTCAACAATATCCGTATAATCAGGGAATCCGATATCAAAATATTCTGAAGATAATTTCCATTCCAAATCCATTCCAATTTATTCGTTGGAAAATTCTGGTTATATTAAAACCATTTACAAGCCCAATTTATTATTTCTAAATATAATTGGATTTTTATTCTAGTTATTAACTAGTTCATTTCAAAACTAGAATTTTTCACCCAAAATATTTCCAAATCATTTATTATGATTTTACAAAAAAATTCCATATTTTTAATAATTTTATTGAGGCCCGTACAGTCGGTTTCCAATATCGGCCACCAAACAACATGCATAACAATCTTTTCTGAATTTGACTTGCACATATCCTAAAATATGATCGTTCAAATTTAAATCTCTTATATTGTTGGAAAGCCCATTTCGATACGAACCCAATGGTTCCGTTTTAGGAGAATCTGACGGTTGGATCTCCGGTTACATCAATTTCAAGTTAATGGTCGAAATTCGTGAATGGTCGCGCGGTGCATTCTATTCGGGCCACAATATATATATATATACATATATAATATATCTTCGATTTCCATTCAAAACGTGTTTTATAAATCATTTATAAATTCGTTTTAAAACGATTCCAACTTCATTTTTCAATTTTAAATCAAAATTGAATATTCTATATCATTATAATATTAAAATGATAATATTTTCAAAATATTAGATTTTGAAATCACTTCTTTTCGATATCATTATAAAATGAATAAATCGATCGATAAACCCGTTTGGGTAAAAATGGCGTTTAACTACATAACTCGGCTTCCATATTTTGATATTTTTGTGTCCATCCCAAATCGGACATCAAAATCATATTTTAATTCTTTACTAAATATTATTTTAAAATTTACTATTATTATTTTAAAAATCTTTACTATATATTATTTTAAGATCTTTACTATTTATGAATTGGAACCAGACTCTATCAATTACCATATAATTTCAGTTATATGGATTTCATACATCGCATGTATACAACAATAATGATAAACATTCATCAAAAATTCATACAACATCCAAAGTGCATTTTACAACTGTATAAGCATTAAAATAAATAAATAACACTTATACAGTCTATCAACCCATCGATTGACATACCACTAATTATTGGGATCGGTGTATGTCAAATATCATCCCAATACCCATATGGGGTTTTCAAAAAACAAATATTGATTATTATTTGTGCAGTTGGACGATGTGTAAAATATCGTCCCAATCATCATCAATTAAATATGTGTACATAAACAATTTGTCTAGCTTGTAAATGAATATTTATTTTGTTTTCTTTTCATGATAATTTTATATACATTTTATATAAATAATTTTATGCACAACAATATCAATCCATTACAATCCAAACAAATAATAAAGCATGATTTGTACAAAAAGTAGTGTTGGGGGTTCTAAGCCCCGTCTGCATCCTAGTATATATTTAACTGTAAAATAATTAGAGTGAGAAGGAGTTCTCACATTTGTTTTCCCCTCCGCTAGTCTTTAATTGACGGTTTTAGAACTGTTCGGATTTGAATTTGCCCCAAATTCAAACAAGCTCCAAATTGGACCCGGTCAGTTTTGTTGCGAAGCTCTCATCCATATGGTTCCAACGGAACCTGTTTCGTTGAATTCAGATAATGTATGTAGAAGTTACGAATTTTATAAATCATGTAGTTATAATGTCATTAACATTTTATTAAATAAATAAATTATAACCTTAATTTAATCATCCCTTAATCTCCTTCTTCTATAATTGCCGCTCCAGGAACCCAATGCCTTCCACCTCCATTACCGCAACTATACTCCATCATTTCTCCTTCACCATCTCATTTAAAATCATGCAAAAATCACCAAAATTTATCTCGTCATCTCCTCTACAAAACCGACCCGAACACCTTAAACTCGCACTCCCCCACCATATTGCGTCTCCAGCCCATGTCGCATGCCATTCAGTAACCCAACAACCCTAAAATTTGTCGTGCTCTAAAAAAAATGCATGTAAATCCCATTTCTTCCCATGAATATGAATATCAACTTCAACTCACGAATTAATGCTTATAATTTACAAACCCCTCAACCCTAAGTGTTTGAACTCGCGCTGGCCCTTGAAAACCCATATAGGAACATAAAGAAACATCTCCGCAACTCAAAGATTCGAATTTTGTTAATTTAGGAATTTTTATTTGATTTCCTTTGAATTTAAGAAGAGAACAATTTTGTTTGGAGGAATAAAACATGCGGCTGTATCTATTTTGACCGTGGAATGAAAGTATGAGCGTTTGACTTTGAAAATTTACGGTTATATATATTATTATATAATATTTAATTCAAAAATTCATTCGGTATGGCTTCGAACTCCAAATTAAACCCAAAAACTATCGCCCATAGTAACTACCCCTATTCCAGATACAATGGATTATGCTTCGTAGGCCAATTCGACTATTTCGATCAGTTTTTATCAAAATTAAAATCTAAATCAATATATAATAAATTTGAACGTACATTTTAATTTACTAGGGCCACATATTGACTCCAAAAATTCCAGAAAAATAAATCTTGCTATGTTTTGATGATACGGTCCTAACAAAACTAATTTCGCCGAATTTGGTGACCGTTTGAAAAATGGTCAATTTCCAGTCGATTAAATTCAAAGTGAATTTACCAATCGTGTTTAAATTCATCACGCTCACAAAATTCCAAAAATTATGAAATTTGGAATCTAACAATAATTTGATGTTCCAGATCCAACAAAAGTGGTTTCGTCGAAAACAGGGGTCGTATACAAAATGACTATTTTTAAGGGCTATATATTATATTAAATTCCATAGCGACTATTTTAAATTTTAAACTGGTCATAACTTTCAATTTATATTATGAAATCTTGATTTTCACATTCGTTAGAAAGATATAATTAAACAGATTCAAATATTTCTGGTTTCACTGAAATCCGATTTATTTTGAATTATGTACATTCAATTGAAATTTAAAATCGAATTTTCGAACAACCGCGCCATTTCAAACTCTATTTATAATTAAAATAAATTTATATGTTCTGACTTCAATTTAAATAAATTTTTAGTTGTTATTATTTAAAATAAATCATTTTAAATTTCCAAAATCCATTAAAATAGCTAAAATAATTTTTTTAAATTGGTTCGGAAATTCTGGGTTGTTACAGGGGCTGTATTTCTGGTGAGCTTGGGTTCAGTGGACAAACAATGGGAGGGCAGCGTGTATTGGAAGGTGCTATAGCAAAACAAACGGCAGTGAAGATTTAAGGCACCCCGTAATAATTTTGTAAAGTGATTTGTTTAAATTAACATTTAATTAAGAGATTAGTAATATAATTAAACATGTATTAACTTAAAATGTTAATTTTTGTAGGTTACAGAAGTCCGTTTGAACGTGAAGAGGTAGCAAAAACTGTCGACCATGATTTTTAATAATCAAAGTAACTAATTTCTTTATAATAATAAGTGATTAAGAGTTAATATTATAATTAATTTATATTAACTTAAAATGTTAGTAACTCAGTCGTTTATTGTCAGAATTCAACAAACCATATAACGTTGGAATCGTCCTAATGGACACTACGTCATGGAACTAAGTTGGACAATAATGGAGACAACTGAAAATTACTGTTAAAATTAAATGACTATTTAATTTAACTATAAACGAACCGCAAACGAATCAAATCAAAGTGTGCTAAACTACTCAGTTCTTCCCCTATTATATTTTATACAAGTCGAGTTTTATAATTGTGTGCTATGGTTGCCAAGGGTTGATTGTTTGTTAATTATATATTCATATGCTGATTAAACCGATGAAATTAAACATTGTTTAATTTCAGTGAAAACCAAATCGTTATTCTAACGATTATTTCCAAACAAGGTAACTTACCTTGTTGGTTACATTTATAATAATACAAACGTATTAAATTAAAATATGGATGCTTGAGTTATTGTTATTTATTTATTATTGAATGTTAGATCCGTTATTGAATTGAATAATATTTTTGAGGTAACGTATTTGGATGCAGGTACAAACAGGTTGGAGGGATCCAACGGGATTCCTTAAATTTATTATTATTTTCATATTACAGTTATATGAACTGTTTAACCAATATAGATTGGACAAATTAATTAGTTGTTGATTGTTGATAGGAATTCAGCGTTTGTGTGGTTTTAAACAATGGGTAATGTTGGTTGAGTAATTAGCATCAGATGACTTAAAAATCAGTTGTTTTTAAATATGGATATACCGTCAGGTAAGTAGACTAAAATGAAATTATAAAATTTATTTTATAACTGAAAATATATTTTGAAATCTACTAATTTGAAAATAGAGGTTTGAAATCTTTAAATTTGAATAAAAGTTTATTAAGAAGGAAATTTACATTTTTATTTATTATTTAAGTTTTTAAATAATTATTAAATGTTTTATAAATCAAATTCTTATGTTAATAAGATTTATAAGCAGATGAGTAGAATTTAAAGTAATGATTAAGGATTGGATTAATTGTTCTAAGAAACAAATAAATGAAGTTATTTAAATTAATTATATTATTAATTAATTTAAAAGAGTAATTAATTGGAATTGGTTAAAGAAATAATTGTGTTTTGAGTTGACCAAGTCGATCGTTCAACTGGAATTGATTATTAAATTGGTCTATCATCATTAATTGAAAGAAATGGTTTAATGAATATTTTTTTTATTCTAATAAAAAATTTAAATAGGAATTTACTATGTAATTTAGTTAATAAAGAATTTAACTACCTCTATAGTATATAATGATGAATAAATTATTATTTTAATTAATAAAAATTTCAGAGATCTCTATTTAAGTGAAATTTATTTATGAAAATAATCAAGTTTGAAATGAAATATGAGTAAATGGTTAAAGGAGGTTATGGACAGGTTTTATATTATAACCCGAGTTTTATGGATTAAGTTATAAAAGGGATTTTAAGCGAACACGATAGCTAAAAATAAATATGTACTCAATGTTTTGAATTGAGTAAAAGAAGATAAGATAAAAAGGGGTTTATATTAAAACCTGAGATTTATAAACAAGGTTTATAAAGGAGATGAGAAGTCGAAATGTTGATTTTGAGTTGGCGATACTTAATACTGAATTAAGTGAAAGAAATGGAATTGAAACGATATTTTCAAGTGGAAAACGATTGAATAAATTAGAGTGGAATATAATGGGTTGATAATGAGTTAAAATAAGAATTGGAACCTAAATGGAGACTGGTTGAGTTGAATGATTTTCTGAGTATTAATCGGATGTTGATTTCATTCTTTGGGATTGACACTTAAGGAATTATTCACTTTCCAATTTACAGTCAGGGAATAATGAATGTTGAAATATAGAAATGCATGAATAAATAATAGGAATGTTTTCAGCTATGAAATAAAAGATTTAAGAATATTTATAATGAGGTTCCATAGGAAAAAAATAAAAGATTTAAGAATATTTGTAATGAGATTTCCAAAGGAAAGGAAATAAAAGATTTAAGAATGTTTATAATGGAATTTCCAAAGTAACGGAAATGAAAGGATTTGAGAATGCGTATATATATGCGTACATAATGATATCTCCAATATAAAGAGAATAAAAGGAAATTGTGTGAAAATATAATAATATTTTTGATGGAATGAGGAAATGAAAATGGAGTTTGGAATGGGATTGTTCTAATGAAAAAGGGTTAGTTATCACTTTTCAAGCAAAGAAATAAAAGAGATTTCGTAATATTACTTTGCAAAAAAATAAGCTGAATTGATTTCCCAGTTAAATATTGAAAAATGAGATAGATAATGTTTTGCAAGTGATAGTAAGATGAGAAATGTGGTATGATTATAAGATATTTTTCTATGTATATTAAAAGAAAATGATTTTTAATATTTTCATTTATTAAAATAACAAGTGGGAAACTATGTTCAAATTATTGAAAAATTTAGAAGTTTTTTAATTAACCATTCATTAATTATTTTTAATTAAAGAAGCCAAGTGATGCTGAACACTGAACCAGTAGATCTATTTTTATTGTTATGATTTAATGGTTGTTTATTTCATAGTTAAATAGCCGACTATCAAGTCCGACCTATATGATTGTTGGTACGGGAAGACCGGGATCGAATTATATTCGAAAACCATTACGACCTACAAATACAGATTGTTGAAGATATCAGGTGCTGATCAAGATGGAGAAATTGAAGACTGTAAAGCTTTATAAAATGGAAAAACCACTGATAATCTTTGGTTGCATCCAAAGATAAACTATGGTTCAGTCATGGTTGAAATCTATGGATTTGCAAGGACTACTCGCTACCGATTCATAGGGTGATACCTAGGATGTGGTAGAAAGGTGCCTTCGGTTCATCCTGTTCCTGGATGACTTGTATGGATTGATGTCTGACAGAGTATTTCCAAAGGGATCACGTACGTTGATTTCTTCTAACTTACAATAGTTGGTGGCGGAAAACGACTGTTCTCTTAGCTTAACCACTAGAGTATTTTTGTGGACATTAATTAGTGATTTTCTGACAGATATGACGATTTGGCATTCAAAGTGAATTGTGGCCAGATGTTCTAAAGGTATTTATAACCTCAAGCATTATCAACCGGAAATTGGTAAAAATCGGGTAGGTTGCATGGCTATGTGGGTTGCTCCCATTAAGGTGTATTATCACCATCTAGAGAATATTCATATTTGTTCTTCTTTCGCTTATGTATCTCCTGGGAACGGTTATGATGGATCCAACCGTAGGTGACAATATATTCGGTACTCTCAAGCGAAATAAGGGGTCGATCATGTTTAGCCTAAGTTGCAAGATGTTCTTGTTGAACTCGATGTATTCCTCTCTAGAGATACATTGTCAGAAAGGTGGTTGCCCATACCTTACCATGGAAATCCATTCTCCAAGAAGAGCCCGCGGTGTTGATTGTATACTATGTATGTAGAGTGTGAGATGCAAGTGTTCTGCTAGATGGTTGTTTATTTGTATTTAGACATTATTATAATATCAGAAAAGATATGATTTTAAAAATTATTTGGGTTATCGTAAGGTAAAAACCATCCATATTTATGTATGTATTTGGTATTACGATTATCGTTTTCTTTCTAAAAGAATTTGACATAAAAATCAATTTGTGTGATGCCTTTAAACTTAGTAGTTTTCTCACTCTAGTTCACCAGACTGATCTGGCATTTGTAATGCTTAGGTTAGACCGAGTTTTATAGGTTTACGTTATCGGGTGCTGTGAAGAGACGAGCAGGAAGTGTTCAGACATATGATATTATATATTATTATTCTACTATGTGATTGTATATGAGGACAGATCGTTATAACTATGCAAAAGTGTGATGTACTATGATGATTGTAAGTTTTATTTCAAGCTATCTATAAAGACTTATTTCTATATTATATTTTATTCCGCTGCGATGTGAGACTCTGTATTGTGTTGGTTCTTCTTCTTATATTCTAAATTTCCTTTTTTTTTCTTATCTCACCCTCTAATCTCTTTCTAATAACTATCTGCCTTTCTGTGCAATTTGGGTTGACATTGGTTGTTAAATGTTGACTTAAACTGTACGTAAAAAGTGGGTCGTTACATAATGAAAGTAATCATATGAGATAGTAAGCTTATTGTTAAAATTCTAATCCCCTGTTGTAGCGCCTCTGACGGCTTTTCTTTACTGGCTGCCCTGCAGACTTCTTACATAAGCTTTCTTCTCTTTTTGGCTAGGATTCTATTCATCAAACCGTGACCTTGACTGGTTTTTTGTCCTTCTGTCCTGTGATAGGAACAATATTCCCTTTCTTTTCTTGATTTTGAAGCGCTTTCTACAAAAGCATTGGAACTAAACTCTTTTGCCTTCTTTCTTTGTTATAGGATTTTCTTTGTGTTAAACATCTCTTCCATACAGATGAATTTGTCGGCTCTAGAATAAATATCACCCAAGCTTTCACATTCTCTTAAGGTAATCTCTTTCAGAAAGAGGGACAATGCGAATAACCCTGACTGCACAACTATTAGTTTTTCTTTATTCATTGCCCTTGGTACTTTAAGCGACTTGGTATGAAATCTCTTCAAATAATGGTTAAGTGATTTCTCTGGTTCTGTCTAATTATGGCTAGATCATAGATGTTGATTGTTGAATCTTTCTGCACATGGAAGTGTGTGCTAAATTCGTTGGTAATTGTTTCCAAGTAGTGATGATAGGGCCACAATATTGTCTACTCCATTTGATAGCTTTTCCACAAGGAGTTGTCAGGAAAATCTTGTAATGAAGCATTTTAGAGGCGTTATATACAACCGTATAATTCTTAAAGATGCAAAGGTGCTTTTCAGGGTCTGTAGTCCCATTATATACGAGCATTGTCATCTTTATACTAGATGGAAATTCAATCATCATTATCTCTCTGGAGAAGGGTATTCCCGGTAAGTTCCTATCTTCTAGCCACCTTAGGATTTTGCTTTCTTCTGAACTGACCACTGCTCTTGACGCTTGATCGTTTCTCCATGAAATAAAACTATTTGTAGACTTGATGGAGATCTAGTCTGACTACTAAACTCTTGAGGTGTCATTGCCTTTGATTCTGTCTCATAAGGTTCTTATTTATGAGGTTGTGGTCCACCTTCTTCAATAAATTATTCTGTAGTATTAGTCTGTGAAACCAAGTGCAACACCCCCAATTTATAAGTTTCTCCTTTCATTGAGTTGATGTTGTTTTCTAGAATGGATGACGTGTTGGGATCTTGCTTATGGTTTTTCCTTGGTCTAACCATCATTAATATTCTTCAAATAGCATAAATCAATAATGTTGGAAGTTGTAACTCAGTATTCAGAAGCTCTTTACCTGGTATCTTTATCTATAAACTTGCTTCTTTAAAGCTTAGTCCAACCATGGAAACAGAACAACACATCTAGAAATGTGGTAAGGTTAAACACGAGATCGGAGGTTTGAGCCCTCCTTCTAGCGCCAAAATGTTAATGATATTTATCCTCAACACCTAAGATAGGTCTAAGGAAATGGACCTAAGGGGAAAATGGGATTATTCAGTTCTTACATGCTTGACTTAATTCACTGTTACCTAGATATCAAGGTCAAAAGCCCAAAGATTAGTTACTCTTCCCTCAAGAAGCGAGTATCACTCTTACAAGATTTTGTCTTGAGCCCATAGATTAGTTACTCTTCCCTCAAGAGGTGAGTATCACACTTCTACGACTCAAGGAGCAACAGTTACCTTGGGATAAGGGTTCCTTAGCACAACACAAGTTAGGAAGCTAAACAGCTTGTGGAAGCGTATACCTAGTTATTTAAGACTCAAGGACAAGGCTTGCGTATAAAGCTCTTGTTGAGGATAATGCATTAGGTAGTTAAGAGGCTAAACCACTTGTAGAAGGATATTTTGGTAATTCGATAGCATAGCAAAACACGTTTAAAAGCATAGTAAAGAACTATATATTATGCGGAAATAGTAAAGAACACACGATTTATTGTGGTTCAATTCGGATTGAACTTACGTCCACTTTAAGGGCTTTAATGATTTTATTCATGTAGGAGGTTACATAGGAAATCCCCAAATCAATTTACAATTTAGGGTTAGCTCTCTTAGAAATGAGATCAAGAATGAGGAATGAGTCCCCTAAAATGAGAACCTTGGGGTCTTATTTATAGGCAAATTGGGCCCCCTTCTGTTGTGAGCCCAGCAGAAGCCTCTTTCAGATGCTTTAACAAGGTTTAGGCCGCTCTTGCAACTTTTAGTTCCGGCACAAAGGTCTTGGCCGCCTTTCTTCTTATTGCATGTCTTTATTGATGTCTTCTTGCCCTCAGAATATCAATCTTAGGCTTCTGGGAGTGGTTCTGCCGACATGCCTCTCAGAGCTTTACCAATAAGCTTTTGGTCTCGGTTGCATACCCACAGTGTGTTGTGCATATTCTTCTGATATGCCTTTCGATGATAGGCTTTCGGCTCTGGGGCCATTGGGTTCGGTCTGCTTCTCTGCTTGGCTTTGGTGGCTCTCGGTTTCAGGACCACTGGTCTCAGTCCGCAACCATAACTTCTGTTTTCCGTGTCTTAGAGTTTGACCTTGTAACAACATGCCTTCGGTATGCCTCTCAATGAATTTTAAGTTGTTTCCTTATTTGGCTCTTAGCTTTGTAGCCTTCACTTGTCATTATAAGTGCCGGAACTAAGAATGTCAGTGTGACTATCTCCTATCTTCCTCTGACAACCCATGGTTTCAGTCTTTATCTCGCAATAGCTTCATCCGAGACCCCTTTCAGAGTATTTGTGAAGTATCCTCTCATGTGTGTGTCAGTACTGAACTGAGTACTACCGACAGCTTTCTGCCCTCTCTTCCTTGATGTCGTGCTCCCTTCAGTGGATTTAAGCTTTCAGTTCATACGCCTTCGGTATGCCTTATGGATTTGTACCCCTGCTAACCCTTCAATAAAGGTACTTCCTTACCGGTGTTTTCCTTTCGCATCGATTCCAACCTTGCGGTCTCTTTTCTTTTTTTCTAAGTCTCGGACCATATGCCTTTCGGCAACCTCTTATTACCGGCTTTCGGTATCATGTGGAATGCTTCCGGGATTATTTCTCTGTATCTCATTAAGTGCCAGTGTTGCCCTTCCAAAGTCTTCCTTATTACCTTCAATCTTCTGCCATCGGTGTTGGACCGATATTCCCGTGCCCAAGCATTGATGCTCGACCACAGATTGACCTTCTTGCTGTCGGTTTTGACTTTTGGATCTTGCCCTCCTTCTAGCACCGTTTCTCTATGCTTCAGGTTTTGCTTCCCGAAACCCCTTTCTCTCATTGTTCTGGATCTTCTGCTTCTTTATATCTAGCCAGTGCAAATTTTGGTGTTAAAAAAATGAAATATATCATGGGGCGGCATGTTCCTGTACTGATAAATCTAAAGCTGGCTGCGATCAACCCTATTTAAAAAAAACAATACATGAAGAAGTAAAAAAAATTCAATCTTTTAGAAGTGATTAAGTTTATTTGTTTAATTACTAAACTACGTGATAATGGGTGGAACCCATCACTGTTGTAGACTTATGAGAGAGCTTTGTTTTGATTGGTTGTTGCTTTGTAATTCCAAAGAAGTCAAAAGTTACACCTGTCCAAACAATTGATGCCCGTAGGGGCAACAACGACATTCCGATGTGCTAAAAAAGACGAAATAGCACAATACGAATTTTAGAATGGCACTTAGTGAGATGAAAATGAATTGTACCATGGGGCCGTAAGTTCTGAAAATGATAAATCAAGCGCCGACCACAATCAACCCTACTTTGACCAAAAAAAAACCTTACAATGTAGAAATTAAGTTAAAAAAGAATTGGAGCTCAAAAAAGAGGTTATGATTTATTTTTTTGGTTACTAAACTATGAGGTGATGAGTAGAACCTGTCATTGATATGGATCTATGATAGAGGTTCGTTTTGACGGGTTATGGATCTAGTAATTCCAGATGAGTCAAAAGTTTTGCATATCTAAACAATCGTTGCATGTAGGGTGCAACATCGAAGTTTCGAGGTGCAACATCTTCGCAATGAAAGATAGCATCATAATACTTTTAGAAATGCATTAAGTGAAATGAAATTGAAATATACAATAGGGCGACATGTTCTACTTATGATAAATCTAATGTCGACCATAGTCAACCCTATTTGGACCAAAAAACCATGCATGAAGAAATAAAGGTAAAATAGCATTGAAGCCCTCGAAAGTGATTAAGATTTATTTTCTTGGTTATTAAATTGCATGTTGACAATTGCTACCCGTTGCAGATGGAGATCTACTAGAAAGCATCGTTTTGACTGGTTGTGGTTCTAGTAAATCCAAACTCAAAAGTTATGACTGCCAAACAATCGATGCCTATATGGTGCAACACCGAAGTTTTGAAGTGCAGCATCTGCTGAAAATGTCGAAGTAGCACTGTATAACTTTTATAAAGGCATTTTGTTAAATGAAAATGAATTATACCATGGAAGGCATGTTTCAGCAATGATAAATCTAATGACCACCATGGTCAACCCTATTTTGATCCAAAAAAACCGACATGAAGAAATTAAGGTAAAAAGCATTTGATCTTCTAAAAGTGAATAAGGTTGATTTTCTTTGTTATTGGACTACATGGTGATGGATGTATACTATCATTGCCCAAGATCTATTAGAGAGCATTGTTTTAATTGGTTGTGGGTAATTCCAGTCAAGTCAAAAGTTACGTCTGTCCGAACAATCGATGTCCATAGGGAGCAACATTGACGTTTTAAGAGGAAATATCTACTTAAAATGCTGAAATAATAATGATATGACTATTAAATGACATTTATTGAGATGAAAAAGAATTATACCATGAGATGTCATGTTCCGGTAATGATAAATCGAACACCAAGCACGGTCAACATATTTTGACTAAAAATGATGAAATTAAAGTAAAAAAACATTCATGCTCCCTAATGGGATCAAAATTGATTTTTTGGTTATTAAACTATGTGGTGATGGGTGAAACCCATCATAACTATAGATCTGTGAGAGACCTTCATTTTGATTGGTTGTGGCTCTAGTAATTTCAAATAAGCCAAAGGTTATAGTTGTCCAAACAATTAACGCCGGTAAGGTGCAACATCTACTCAAAATGACAAAATAACATTCTATGACTTTTAGAAAGGCATTTACTGATATGACAATAAATTATGCCATGGGGTGGCATGTCCCAACAATGATAAATCTAAAACCAACCACGACCAACTCTATTTTGACCCAAAAACCCCAAAATAAAGAAATTAAGGTAAAAAGCATATGATCTCTCGAAAGTGACTAAGGCTTATTTTTTTATTAAACTTATGGTGATAAATAGAACTTTTCATAGCTTTAGATGAATGAGAGATCTTTATTGGTTATGGCTCTAGTAATTCCAAATGAATTAAAAGTTATGATTGTCCAAACAATTGTTTCCTTGCAACATCTGCTCAAAATGCAAAAACAGCCCTGTACTACTTTTGGAAAGGCATTTAGTGAGATGAAAATAAATTATACCATGGAGGAATGTTGCAGCAATGATAAATTTAACGCCTACCATGCTCAACCCTATTGTGACAAAAAGAAGCGTATATTAAGAAATTAAGGTAAGAAAGCATTTGATCTCCCAAAAGTGAGTAAGATTGATTTTTTTCATTATTAAAATACATGGAGACGGGTGAAACCTATCATTTCTGTAGATCTACAAGGGAGCTTCATTTTGACTAGTTATGGCTCGGAGTAATTCCAAACAAGTGAAAAGTAATGGTTGTCCAAACAATCGATGCCCATAGGGTGCAACATCAACCTTTCATGGTGCAACAATTTCTCAAAACACTAAAATAACACCATGTGACTTATAAAATGGAATTTCATGAGATGAAAATGAATTGTACCATAAGGTTGTGTAATGACCCGCGTTGGCAGAGGTATTATAATTAATTTATTTAATTATATAAATAGTGATATAGAAAATTAAATGGTGGTTTAATTAAATAATAGTGAATATTTAATTTAAACTAATAAATTAAATAATATATTTAATTCCGAAATAATCAGAGTTGGCGGAAATGGCGATATGGTGTTATTGGGCAATTCAAAATATTTAATTTAGTTTAGAATTTAATTTGAATAACGAATATATTTAAATAACGGCAGTTTGAACGTAGAGTTATAATATAATTAAAATTGAGCTCGAAATGGTGCTGCAGTTCGTAAATTGGAAACTCGATTTTCAACTGAATGTACACGATTCGTTTTAAGCCGGATTTCTGTGAAACAAGAAACGTGTGGAGCTGGTGGAGTATATCTTTCTAGTGGAAGAGAAAAATCGGATTTCATTTTGTAGATTTTGAGATATGTCCAAATCAAATTTTAGAAAAGTCGCTGTGGAATTCCTTTATAATTTATAAAGGAATTATTTATATTTTTAAAAAGGAATTTCAATATAAATCGAATATCGGGTCGACCCAGCTAGAAATATCGAGTTAGAAATACATATAAGAATATCCTAGAGCTGTATGATATTCCACTGTGAATATAAACGATAATATTAATTTATTAATATTTTATTTAATTATATTTAAATATATTTATATATTTAAATGGATCATCCAGAGCTTTAAAAATAGCCAGTTTTGCAAACGACCTCGGAATTCGGCGAAACCAATTTTTTTGGATCCGCAATGTTAAATTATTGTTAGATGTCTAGTTTCGTGATTTTTAGAGTCACTGTGTGGCCGTACGGATTTTTGGAGTGAAAAACAGTCAGTATTTTGACGGTTAAAAATACGCTGTGTGGGCAAACGGAGTCGGAATTCGACGAAATCAGTTTCGTTGGGACCGTAATGTCGAACTCTAGCTACATGTCAATTTTCGTGATTTTTAGGTATCGTGTGTGATCACACGGATTTTTAGAAGACTGAAACGAGCATATAATCGATAAAATAAAATAAATAAATCAAAAATAAAATATCCTACTGTTTTTCTTGGCCAAATTGGAGGCCACGCACATCGTATTCTCAGCCACACACTCAAACGATTAAAATCCAAGAAGTGTTCTCATTTCAGAACACCAAGCGCAGAAATGAAAATCAAAGAAAATCAAAATCAATTCATCTAAAATCTCTTAAATGCCAAAACAAAGATATATGAATTTGCTGAGTGCCACTCCTCATCCCAGTGTGATATCTGAACTGTCCGATGCCATTAACGTTCACTGTCTGTTGGCGAACGATAGCTAGGGCTTCGATTTCCGTAAATTTAAAGCATCGATGGTGGAAACATACTATGGATTCGAGTTTAGCAGGTGATTTAACACACGGTGGTGGAATTCCATTCAATTCGATGAAAATAGTTGTCGATGTCTGCTATAGGGGCAGCGAATCATAGCCGACGTCGGAGCCTCTTTGGGGCGTGCGAGCTGAGCAGTTTTGGGAGGAGGTGGTAGAGTTCGGGGAGAGAGGCATTGGGGTGGTCTCGGTCCTGGATATCGGTGAGGAATGCAGGAGTTAAGGTGGATTGACTGGACGGAAATATTGTGCTCAAGAAGGAGCGACGGGTTTGTTCTTCGGGTTGGGGATGAAGACATCGTACGGGCCTTGGGTTTATTGAAAGTGGATGGGCCGATTGAGTATAGTGGATGGTAAGGCCCAAACATAAAAGGAATGAAATTTAAATTAATTTAAATACTATATGCGCTTGTTAATTGAATAACCTTATCATACGATATCGATTTTCAGCGAAACAAGATCTGTTGGGATCGTATGGACGGGAGCAACACAATGAGACTGACTGGGAGCGAATCCGAGCCACTACAATTTATGATGAAATAAATTGTCTGATCTGAATCAACGACAATTATCGTTAATTAACGATGATAGTCCAATGTGAGTAAATCTCACTAACTCTGAACAGTTTATATTTCCATGTTGTATTTTTAGAACTGTTAGAAATTGTCTGATTGACTGTGTGTTGACTGATTGATTGAACTGCTAGTCAGTTAGTGGAAATTATATATATATATATATATATATATAAAACCGTTAAATTTATATGTGTTGATTCTGGTAACAGAATATTTCATATTGAACTGAAAGTGATGTTATCTATATTGTTTAACATCTGTGATGCAGGGAAACAGGTTGGAGGAATCCAACTGGATTCCTCAACATTTATTTTACTGTGATTTATATATTGTGATATATAATGTGATATACAATCTGACGTTGATTATATGTGTTTGGACGATATTTATCGTTGTTATATGGCGTGTTAAATACCGTAAGTAATATCAGAATGTAGAAAAGGGATTTTCAAAGTTTATTTTGAAATAAATTTATTTTATAAAATCAATGGATTATATATATATATATATATATATATATATATATAAATAAAAAGGATTTTTGTGAAAAGAAATATATTTGGTAAATCAAATATAAAAGAAATATATTTGTAAATCAAATAGAAAGGAAAATATTGGTAAAACAAATATAAAGGAAAATATTTGTCAAATAAATAGAAAGGAAATATTTGTAAACCACTTACAAATAGAATAGAGATTTAAATGGAGATATTTGTAAAAACAGTTACAAATAGAAGAAAAAGGAATATTTGTTTGTTAATAAATAGAAAATAAAAGTGGAAATATTTATTTGTTAAAATAGATAGAATAGATATAAAAGGAAATATTATTGGCTAAATAGAATAGAAGAGATAAAAGAAATATTTATTTGTTAAATAAATAGAATGGAAAAAGGGAGTAGTTATTTGTTAAGTAAACAAATAGATAAGGAATAAACGCTGTAGAAGGTAATCATTATAAATGAATAAACGCTGTAGAAGGTAATCATTATAATTGAATAAACGCTGTAGAAGGAAATCTTTATAAAGCATATAAAGTTAGTGAATAAGGGTAAATCGACAAGTAGAGTTAATTGAATATCAGTTATTCAATTAGAGTTATCGAATTAGTTATTCGATAGGAGTTAATTGAGATAGAGTTAGGCAAACTAAGTTAATCGAATATTAGTTTATTCTAATATAGTTAAATAAAAGGAGTAATCGAATATTAGTTTATTCCAATAGAGTAAAATGAAAGGAGTTAACAAATATAGTTTATTCAAAAGGAGGAGTTATCGAATTTAGTTAATCGAAAGGAGTTAATCGAATATAGTTTATTTGAAAGGAGGAGTTATCGAATAGAGATTATTCGAAAGAGAATTTCGTAAGGAAGTGTTAAAGAGTTAAAAGATGAACTTACCCTATTTCGAGATTTGAAATGTTGTTCAGTTAAGGTCTGAGAGGTAATTATACCCCAACTTGATTGACTTCGTTTTTAATTTAGAAATGGGTAAGGTTCGAGAGTGAAAGTGGTTAAGTGAATTTAGTAAATAAGTAAAGTGGTTTGAGTTGTCGTCGCTATGTTGATTTAAACATCTGTTTAAATCCAAGTATAGAAGATTTGGAAATGTTTTCCAAATAGAATAAGAAACGTAATCAAATATTGAAACAAGGAAAATATGAATATATATATATAGAGATATATATATGATTGATGATTGATTGGTAGAATTTCCATCTGGAAATAATATCGTTATTTTCACACCTGTTTTTCTTTGATAGTTAACTCACCGACTATCGAAGTTTTTGACCATTTTAACGTTGTTAATATGGAGAGACCGGTTGGATCATTATCCAAAGAACCACTCTGTATTTGCATAAGCGTTGCGAATCATATATGCCAAAGATAATTGAAGACGGAGTAAAGTGCAAGGGCTATTGTATAAGTCTTAGATAACACTACCTAAGATGGATGTACTGAAAAGTGCCTTCGGTTCATCCTGTTCCTGGATGATGAGTATGGACGGATGTCTGACAGAGTATTTCCAGACGATCACGTATATTGATTTCTCCAACCATACCAAGAGTGGAAGCGGAGAAGGAAACTTCTTTTAGCTAACACATAATGTATTGTTGAGGAAGTCAATCGGTGATTTGATGGATTTGATGATGTGGCATTCAAAGTGAATCTGGTGATGATAAAGCGTAGCTTCTAGCCTCATCAACCGGTAAATGACAGAAATCGGGCAAGCAGCATGGCTATGTAGGTCGCACCTATTAGGGTGTATAATCACCTGATCTAGAGTTTCATTTATTTCTAAAAATCTATTGTTGATGCTGTTCCATTCAGGAAACGGTTGCTGATCCCAACCGTTGGTGATATACATTCGATACACTCAAGCGAAATGAGTGGTCGGTCATGTGTGGCCGGGTTGCAAGACGTTCTTGTTGAATCCAGTGTATTCCTCTCTAGAGATACACTAGCGAAGGGTGGTTCCATACCTTGTCATAGTTGGAAATCCATTACCCAATACGTGCTTGCGGTTTTGATTGTATACTATATATGTAGAACGTGAGATGAAAGCGTTTCTGCTAGATGATTATTATATTGTGTTTGATAGACATTATTATAATATCAAAAGGTTTTTGATATAAAGATATTTTGGATTCTCATAAGGGAAAAACCCGTTCCGTTATACGGCGTGGTCTTATGAGATATCGATTACTTGTTCAACCTGTTTTAAACTGTTTTACTCACACCAGTCCCATGACTGACCCATAGTTTATTTGTTTGTTTTCCTAAACTCTTGGGTGCCTAAATTTGTACGGGCATTCAAGTAGTCGGGATTTTTCAGATACACTTGAAGAGATGGAGCAGGAGGCTTCAGGATCATATAGCTATATTTATTTCCGCTGTGTTGTAAGTGTTGTACTTTGATAATGATGTATATTCAAGTACAGATGTATATTTCAAAGTTATGTTACATATATTATATGTTATTCGTTCCGCTGTGAGATTCGTGTTACTCTGATGTTGTGTTCTTCTTCTTCTTCTTCTTCTATTCTAAGTTTCTATCTTATCTTTCCTCACCCTCTAATTTCTTTCACTATTTACCAGGATTTTTCGATGACTGATTATCGACATGATGTTTATGTTGATAACCAAAGACGCTCAAAATCCGGGTCATTACAGTTGGTATTAGAGCAGAAGGTTAATTGATTAACTTGGCTCTGTGGCGTGACTCATTAGAGATAGGGTTAGTAATACCCTAGATTGAGTTTGAGTGCATATATACGAGTGAACGTATTTGTAGATGATATAAAAATTGTTTTATATTGTGGAGATTTATTGGTTGAGTAGTTTATGAGTTCTGGTCGGTCAGTTTGATCCACTGTATCGGTAGGGATTTTGTAAACACTCGAATACGATGGGTCATCACGATATGTTTTGAAAAGAGGGTAAATGAAAATAAGTTTACCCAAAGTATATTTTGATATATATTGGATATATTGGTTGTTATTATAATCGAGAATGATTATAAATTAAATGGTTATGTAAATAGCCAATCAGAATTCATATAAGTAAAATATATGAAATCAGATGAGTTAAATCTGAAATTTAAACCAGAAATTGAATTAAAACTCTGGAAAATTGGATAAGTGTTTGTAAATGGATTTGGATTAAAAATAAGGAAAATTTAAGATCCTGGGAGATTTTAATTTTGTTTTACAAGCAGTGTGAATTATATTTTGAAATGAATTTCAAAGTGGAAATGTTTAGAAATGGTTTTATAGTATTGAACTC
Organism: Allium sativum; assembly: GCA_030737875.1. Taxonomy (NCBI): domain Eukaryota; kingdom Viridiplantae; phylum Streptophyta; class Magnoliopsida; order Asparagales; family Amaryllidaceae; genus Allium; species Allium sativum. The sequence continues at coordinate 42,352,346 of CM060915.1, read as the reverse complement.
ACTTCGATCGCTGGAAAATAGATTCTGATGATGACAGCTGCATCATCAGTATTCATTTTCGAGTTGTAAGTGACGAATTACTACCAGAGATACTGTTTTGAATTTTTTTTGAGAAAGACAAGTTGTGTTGAATTTCAAAATGGGATTTATAATAGTAGAATTTGAAATAAGAGAGTTTGAAATAGAAGCTGAATATAGAAATTCAAAGGGAGTTTGAATATATCAAATTCAATGGAATTGAAATAGAAATTGAATATAGAAATTCAAAGGGAGTTTGAATATATGAAATTCAATGGAATTAAAATAGGAATTCAAATATAGAATTTGAATATATGGAATTTGAATATAGAAATTCAAATGGGATTTATAATATAAAATTTGAATAGAATTTGAATAGAATTAGCTAAGTCGAAGAGGAATTAGTCAATCGAGTTTTGAATTTGAAGTTGAACTTTGAAAGGTGGATTGGATTTGTACATGGATATTCGAAATCGAATATAGAACTTAAATTTGAAATTTGGATTCAAATTAGTTAATAAGCAAGTTAAAATATATTTGAACATCTCATGTTCAAATATAAAAGTGGAATAAACTAAAGAGTTAATTAACAAATTAATTAACGAACTGAGTTAAAACGATCGAGTATAGTTAAAATAGATTGGGCAGGTATAGATATACAGGAGACAGGTTTGGAATATAGTGTAGAAGTGAAATAGATAGAATGCCCGACAAAAGGTATGTATTTAATTCACATATGAGATTTTATGCGCCATATCGGCTAGCCGCTTGGCTTTTTCTTTTTCTTTTGGATTGGTGAGGGCTATGGGAGGCTATTTGAAATATCCCGATGCTCCCGGTACAAAGGAGGTTATGGCGAATTTTTCCGAGAATTTAAGGAGTTAGAATATTTTTAAGATAATTAGAAATCAACGTATCGATATATATATAAAAGTCGATAAGAAAACGAACTTAGAAATAGAATAGTAAAATCAAAAAGAAAGACTAGGAATAAAATCTAGTAAGAATAGAAAGAGAAAGTGTAGACGTGTTTAAAAGTGAATAAGTAGTTGTATGGTAATGACTATTCAAGTAAGTAGTCTTATCTGTTTTGACATTATAAATGTTATTCAGTCAAGGTCTGAGAGGTAGTTATACCCCAACTTGATTGATTTCATTATTAACAAATAAATAGTAAGATTTCAGGCTCGAAGATCAATGTTGAATAAGAGTTAATTGAATATAGTATTTGGATTGTCGTAACGATGTTTTACACAACATCCGTTTTAACCCAAATAAGTGTAAACTTGGAAATAGAATAATAAATATTTCCTAAGTATAGATATAAACGAGATTGGAAAAGAGATAAGTAATTGGAGTATTTTCCAATTATAAATAGGATTATAAAGGTTATTGATTTAGAAAATAAAGGAAGGCGATATTCGGAAATGTTTTCTAATAACGTAAAAGGCCAATAAGGTTATTGAAAATATTTGGTTAACAAATATTGAAAAAGAAATAGAGAAGTGATTTAACTAATGGAATATTAATTAAGGGCTCAGTGACATGTTCGAAAGGAAAATTTGATTTTGTTGAAAAGAGTAAACTGTTTAAAAAACTCCTAGGGAAAGACTGTTTGAATTAAAAAAAAATTTAACAGAAATTTGTGGAAGGAAATATGAATTAAAGTAAAGCCAGTAAAGTGGTAACTGAGATTGGATTAGAATGATATCAAGACAAATTGGATTGTGAGATACAAATTTGAAGAGTAATGTGATAATCAAGTTAAGAGTTAGGAATCGAGAAGAAACTCGAGTTGAAATGATATTTGGCTCGGATATATGCGAATGGTTGAGTTGTGGATAAAAGCAGATTGGAATTTGATTTGGGATGACCCTTGTATCCGCTGAATTGATAACAGGTGGGAAGGGTATAATGATATGCCGACAAAAGGTACAAGTTTATATTTCTATTAGATATAAGATTTATGAACCGAATTGGCAAGCCGCTTGGCTGTTTGATTTTCTTTTGGGATGGAGATGGCCCAGAGAGGCGAGCGGTGATTTGATGTATTGACCAGTACAAAGGAGGTGCTGGCGAAATTTTTCGAAAAGTTAAGGAGTTAGAAAATTTTCAGGATTTTTGAAAATTTTCGTTGATAAGAATGAATAAATAATTTAATTGAAATTAAATTGGTTCAGTCGAAACGGAAGTTAAAAAGTGAACAAATATGTTCTAACTAGTCGATAGGGTCGTCCCCTACCTTTTAGCAATTTCGAGGACGAAATTATTTTAAGTGGGAAAGATTGTATTGACCCGCATTGGTAGAGGTATTATAATTAATTTATTTAATTATATAAATAGTGATATAGCAAATTAAATGGTGGTTTAATTAAATAATAGTGAATATTTAATTTAAACTAATAAATTAAATAATATATTTAATTCCGAAATAATCAGAGTTGGCGGAAATGGCGATATGGTGTTATTGGGCAATTCAAAATATTTAATTCAGTTTAGAATTTAATTTGAATAACGAATATATTTAAATAATGGTAGTTTGAACGTAGAGTTATAATATAATTAAAATCGAGCTCGAAATGGCGCTGCAGTTCGTAAATTGGCAACTCGAACTTCAACTGAATGTACATGATTCGTTTTAAGCCGGATTTCTGTGAAACAAGAAACGTGTGGAGCTGGTGGAGTATATCTTTCTAGTGGAAGAGAAAAATTGGGATTTCATTGTGTAGATTTTGAGATATGTCCAAATCAAATTTTAGAAAAGTCGCTGTGGAATTCCTTTATAATTTATAAAGGAATTATTTATATTTTTAAAAAGGAATTTCAATATAAATCGAATATCGGGTCGACCCAGCTAGAAATATCGAGTTAGAAATACATATAGGAATATCCTAGAGCTGTATGGTATTCCACTATGAATATAAACGATAATATTAATTTATTAATATTTTATTTAATTATATTTAAATATATTTATATATTTAAATGGATCATCCAGAGCTTTAAAAATAGCCAGTTTTGCAAATGACCTCAGAATTCGACGAAACCAATTTTGTTGGATCCGCAATGTTAAATTATTGTTAGATGTCCAGTTTCGTGATTTTTAGAGTCACTGTGTGGCCGTACGGATTTTTAGAGTGAAAAACAATCAGTATTTTGACGGTTAAAAATACACTGCGTGGGAAAACGGAGTCGGAATTCGACGAAATCAGTTTCGTTGGGACCGTAATGTCGAACTCTAGCTACATATCAATTTTCGTGATTTTTGGGTATAGTGTGTGATCACACAGATTTTTAGAAGACTGAAACGAGCATATAATCGATAAAATAAAATAAATAAATAAATCAAAAATAAAATATCCTACTATTTTTCTTGGCCAAATTGGAGGCCACGCACATCATATTCTCAACCACACACTCAAACGATTAAAACCCAAGAAGTGTTCTCATTTCAGAACACCAAGCGCAAAAATGAAAATAAAAGAAAATCAAAATCAATTCATCTAAAATCCCTTAAATGCCAAAACAAAGATGTATGAATTTGCTGAGGGCCACTCCTCATCCCAGTGTGATTTCCGAACCGTACGATGCCATTAATGTTCACTGTCTGTTGGCGAACGACAGCTAGGGCTTCGATTTCCGTAAATTTAAAGTGTCGATGGTGGAAACAAACTTTGGTTTCGAGTTTAGTAGGTGATTTAACACACGGTGGTGGAATTCCGTTCAATTCGATGACAATAGTTGTCGATGTCTGCTGTAGGGGCAGCGAATCATAGCCGACATCAGAGCCTCTTTGGGGCGTGCGAGCTGAGCAGTTTTGGGAGGAGGTGGTAGAGTTCGGGGAGAGAGGCATTGGGATGGTCTCGGTCCTGGATATCGGTGAGGAATGGAGGAGTTAAGGTGGATTGACTGGACGGAAATATTGTGTTCAAGAAGGAGCGACGGGTTTGTTCTTCGGGTTGGGGAAGAAGACATCGTACGGGCCTTGGGTTTATTGAAAGTGGATGGGCCGATTGAGTATAGTGGATGGTAAGGCCCAAACTTAAAAGGAATGAAATTTAAATTAATTTAAATACTATATGCGCTTGTTAATTGAATAACCTTATCATACGATATCAATTTTCAGCGAAACAAGATCCGTTGGGATCGTATGGACGGGAGCAACACAATGAGACTGACTGGGAGCGAATCCGAGCTCGTTACAATTTATGACGAAATAAATTGTCCAATTTGAATCAACAACAATTATCGTTAATTAACGATGATAGTCCAATGTGAGTAAATCTCACTAACTCTGAACAGTTTATATTTTCATGTTGTCTTTTTAGAACTGTTAGAAATTGTCTGATTGACTGTGTGTTGACTGATTGATTGAACTGCTAGTCAGTTAGTGGAAATTATATATATATATATATATACGTTTGCGAACAAATTAGACAATTGTAAACAACTGTAAAATTCGTTCGTCTTTCCTAAACAACAAGGATTATTGTAGAGGGTGTCGAACTCTGGGACCAAATTATTTTATTAATAAATCCAATCAAGTTATCCCTAACTTTTGATTGGTGGAAAACAAAGAAAATAGCACAAATTAAATAAAAGAGAGTTTTAACAATAAGTGAAAGCAATTAGGGGATAATGACATAGATCAGATTCATATTCATCAATAGCCAAAAGATTAACCAGATCTAATACATGTTTCTGTCACAAACATGAATCAACGATAATAGGTTTTTAGAAACAAATATGTAAATAACGACAAGCATAGCCTATGCAGGAGCTCAGCTCTACAACCATAGACTATCAGGACAGATTCACTAATTAATTTCTAAAACCCTAAAATTAGATCTAAATCTGATAATTGTTAGACCGAACACGAATATACCCTGTGAAGGAGCATAACTCTTAAACGACACAGAATATGAAGGCTCAGATCTAACCCTTGAACAGATCTAGATCTACATATATAAAGTCCTCATCCTTTGGCTATGTGATTCATATCGAATCATATCTATTAGCGTCATCACCCCCTAATCAAAGGGGATTAGCTAGACATAGCTAAAGAAGAAGAAAATAAAAAGAAAATAACAGACATGAACATAAATAAAATGCAAATAAAAACTAAATAGAAGAGAGAAAGAAGAGTTTTATTCCAAGCAAAGGATTACAGAATAAAACTAAGTGTGTTTTACAATGAATGAGATAAAGTGTATTTATAGCTGATATGACAAAGGCTACTTGGCAAATTCCACAATGTGGGACTAAAGAATTAGCCCAAATAACACATAAGCTAGTGTGAACGGGGTTGTAGAGTAAGAGGCCTTGTAAGTGAGCCAGTGTGAACGCGTGCAGTGCATGAATGAGAAGCCTTGCAAAGGAGCTAATGTGAACGCTACATGAGTGAAATGGTCTGCAATTGAGCCAATGTGAACACAATATGAGTCTTTAGTGAGCTAAATCTACCCAACTGAACTCTACTTGCAACCGTTCTTCAAGCTTTAAACTCTTCAAGCTTTAGTAATTTTAACTTCACTCTTTTTCAGCAAATTCTTCATGCTTCATTCATCAAATGCTCTAAACCATGATTCTTGTCAACAATCTGAAAACACAGCTATAAATACACAATATCAATTATTTAAAAGATAAAATAAGATAAATATGCGGATAAAATATACACATTTACGTGTATATCAAATACCCCCACACTTATCTTTTTATTCGTCCTCGAATAAACTAAACTAAGTTATGTCACACTTTCGTAGGAAACACGATTGCATTTAGCGTATGCAACAAGCCGTTAAACCTCTGGGTGTCCCCAGTAGGACGAGTGTTGTCTCGTGAGGGTTTTCAGCGGATACTACCCACAAAATCCAAAGCGTCTTATGTACGTGGATTAATCAAACAATATATTTAAGGTTTTTCACATTCCAAGGATTTCACCTAACTTCAATAATAACAGTTTAGCCCCAAATTGTCCATCCCATAATTAGTGCAAAAATGAACAAAATTTTTCAAGCTGAATTGTAATTCCTTGATAATACTGTAATTGTCTTGAAGGTTAAGAGCGTGGTGTCAACCAAAGTTCTACACATCGACAATGTACACCCAATCATTTATTTGACCTTTTTTTTTGAATAATTTTGCACCAATGTAACTGTAATGTATTGGATGTGAGTTATGCATAGATGAAGGAAAATTTTATAAGTTCTAAAAATGTTATAGATAAGAGGGCAAGTGTATTAGTTGAACTTCAAGCTACAAAAGATAAAGTAATACTAAGGCACATATGAACATTTTTATTTCCTTTCATCTCCTCTACTACAATCCTCACTTCCAAGTACGGTATAATGGATGTGGATGGAATGGAACTGAATGCTTTATAGTCAAGAATGATGAATGATTATTTTATTCTGAGAGACTCTCTCTTTATTTCATTTTTTCTTTTTTTTTTCTTCTTTTTTTTCTTTTCTTTTCCCTTTTCATTGTTTTTCTTCTTTTGCATGATGAATGATGAGTGGAGATGGAATGGAATGATACCGTACATTATTTCATTTGATTCCTCCTCTACTAAGCCAACACTTCATGGAAGGAAAGTTTTGTGCCCTAGTTACTCTACTTCTATAACCTTAATTCAACACACAAGTCGGGATTGTTGTTATACAAAAAGCTGAAAGGAATGATAAGCAAAGTTTCGTAAGATAGATAACCCATATAAAATAAGATGTGGTATATGGTTATCCTACCTTAAAACAAGTTCGGAGTGGGTGTGTAATATTGGTATAAAAAGTGACGTTTTTGACATTTAAACAAAGGTTCTTGAGTATACCAATATAAGATAAACTTGTCGAAACATGGATGTAATTCGACTAAATCTTGGGTTTGGATAATGTGGGGTATCGAAGAAGAACGCTACAATGAGTCATTTCTCCTTAATTGGGCCAAGTGGATTTTAGAACTTACGATTTTGAAAATTTGAGTGGAAAAGAAAATATTATGCATGAAAACGAACTCAGAAAATCCAACAAATGTAGGTGCAAAATCCTTTTATTTCATGATTTTTTTTTTGGTTATTTTTACTTGCACATTCTAACATGTATAACAAAGGTTGACACACTTACTCCATAACACGACTAACGTCTGCACAGTCTCAAGCTAGCATCTTAAAAAGACACATTACGATTCAATGAATAAATAATGTTCATTCCCATCACCCAACAATTCAACTTATCAAACAAGAACCAAGGTGTTATTTATGAATTTAAGTTAATCCTTGTTCAATGAATGACCTACTTCATAACATTTGATTGCTGATGTAATGTAAATCCCCCCCCCCCCCACACTTGAGTGTGACTGTGTCCTCACAGTCGTTAATCAGACATATCTTAGTGAAAGGGAAATAAAATAAGAGGGTCAGCACGGCTTACCGGATGTGTGTGCAGAAAATACGCAGTCATCGAATAGATGAACCGGTCCACAATGGACCAATGGATCAGCCTCATTAAGCTTATGAGACACAGCTGAAGCACAGAAAACCAAATCATAAAGGATTGTATATTACTTGACAGATTTGGAAAAACAAATTTCGTTTTTTCAAAAGTTTGAGTTGCTAGTTTTAAAAGCTTGAGCTTACAATTGATCCTGAAATCGAATTGAATTTTTATAGCAACAAAAGAGAGGTCATCGGGCTGGGGTTCAACATAAGTTTCAAAAACAAAGTTTGACTTGTTCATATGATGTATAAATTGAGAGACATATTCATCGTTCTCACCCCCACACTTGTTTTGAGAAATATTGTTCGGTTTTGCTTTAATATTTGAAATTTCATTAACTAAAGGTTCATTCGTAAACCTAAAGTCAAAACCGAACAAATGAATTTTCAGTAAATTTCGAAATCGTGTTTTCTCAAAAATAGTGTCATTCCAGAAAGAGTTCATATACTGCATAAATTTATCATTGAAAAACAAGTGATCATAGTGAGGTTCAGTTGAAACGATCAAGTCGCAATGAGTTTCAACAGTTTCAGAAAAATCGTTATTGTGCTTGAGATCACATTCAACAGTTTTGTTGTTTTCAACCACAAGAATTTCAAAGTTTTCAAATTTTTCATTTTCAGTTTCAGACCCAACAACATTATCGTCAATCAGTTCAAGAAGTTTTTGCTCATCAAAGTCGTCCTCACCTAAACAATTGTTAACAACTTCATCATTTTTGTCATATTGGCAATCTAAAGTTGCTAAATTTTCAAAATTTTCAGAATTTGAGAGAGGAAGTTCAAATTGAAGATTGACGTCTTTGTTTTTAAGAGAATTTAAATTCAAATCAATCGCAGAGCTTTCAACAACTTCATTGAGATTTTCATCGATTTCAAAAGTTGTCAGTTGAAAATCATTAATTCTGGGCAAAGGTGGATTATCGTTCGATTCATCACACATTTGGATTTTATTTTGTTTCTCACGAAACTTCAAGTAGTCGTTAATTTCATTCGTTTGCTCAACAAAATCAAATTTATAGTTATTTACACGAGAGTTTTCAGTTTGAAATTGTTGAGAACAAAAGTTTTCAGTAGCACCATAATTGAAATTATTCCCATTGCCAAAATCATTTGAAAAGTGATTTACATTTCCATTTCGAATTTGAAATTCATTTTGGAGTTCAAAATTGAATTGACAAGGGTTATAATCAGAATCATTTGAATTTGGAGGTGAAATCGAATTTTGATTATTTTGAAAGCTTTCACTTGAATTGTTGCATATGTATAAATTACACAATTCATTTATTTCTTCATTTTGTTGTATGCTCATTTCAAGTAAAAATTCAACATGTGTTTCAAGAATAGAGGGTTGATCATCATTTCGAAAATTTGATGATGTACAATCGGGATTATCCTGAAAATTTTGAAAAGTTGGTGGTGTACAGTCCAAATTACTTGTACAACGGTTGTTATTAAAATATCCATATGAATTTGGTGTAAAAGTATATGGATTATACTGATTTTCACAACTATCGTAAAATCCGTAGGAATAAGGGAATTGAGACATTTTCAAGAAAGCTCTTTTAAAAAAAATGTTAAAATTAACAACTTCGGATTATATGAATACAAGTCTAGGCCAGGTCCGGACAGGGGTTATCAGTGTGCCACGAATCACCGTAGAAACACAGCTGAAGGTTTAAGAACCTGTTTGAGTTCTAGACTCTACCGTTCCTTAGACACCTCAGAGAGTATCAATCCTAATTGTCAACTTAACAAATATTTTGTCCTATGAGCTTTGGGGAATCCTCAATTCGATTTCAAAAATAATTTTTTCAATTAATCCCACGTTCGTTTTAAAATTTTAAACCACACATCAACAGGCAAAATATTCAGTCATAGAATGAACAGTCTTAGAACAGTCACAGAACAGTCAATTGCAGAAATAAATAAATAAAACAAATATTTTTTTTTACAAGCAAGCCGATGCCCTGCGGAAGATTTTTACAAGCAATGTCTATATATATTTTTTATTTGCAGCAGCGGTCCCTGTAGAGTTAGAAAATACTCACCTTGATCGGCAGTCCGTCCAGTGCAGTTGAGTAGCGCTAGCGCGTTCACACTCCACTTGGTGTGCAACCGCTCGAACCCTAAATTGTCTGTTGCGTTCCGTTGTTGTCGCCTCTTATTAATTTCTCGACTGCGCTGCGGCACGGGAAAAAAAAAATTTTAAGGCCTTTTTCAAAATACCACTGTACCTGTTTTCGAAAAATTTTCTCAAACCCCTTTTTTTTGTTTTTTTTGTCGAAAAGAAATAAAACAAATAAAAGAAGAAAAAGTAAACTGAAATTAAAACAAAAACTAGAATAAAGGAAATTTTTTTTTTCAAAAGAGAAAACCAAAAAAAAAAAAACTAAAATAAAAAAAGGTTCAATTCAAAGGCCAACGAGAAGTTTTTTTTTCTGGCTTTGAGAAAAGAAAAGAAATAAAAACAAATTAAAACTGCAAACTGATAGAAGCCTAAAAAGAAAAAAAAGGAACTAGATAAAATATATAAACTAAACTAAACCTAACTTAAAAATAAAATAAATACCAAGCCTAACAAAAAAATAGAAAAAAAAATCTAAATTGGAATCTAAAATAAGAACTAAATTGACAAACAAACAAGACTTGGAAAAATCAAGACTCAACAAAACTAAACAAGATTCAACCTTTGGTCATATCACTTTTTTTTTTCATAACCTTGGACTGAATGCACGTCTTTCCCAAAATACCAATGGATTTCTTTCCCCAACTAAGCACAAAAAATAAAAGCTACGCCCCCAACTAAAAAATTAAACCGGGCAACTCACAAAAAAATTCAACAGAGAAATGATGCCCCTTTCTTCTTTAAATGCAAGCCCTCCCCCAATTTTTTTTCGGAAAAAACAAATCCAAAAAGTGACCCAAAAAAAAAATGAAAAGCGATTTCTGATTTTTGCTTCGAGACCTCTGAAAGTTTATCTAGCAACGAGAGGCTAGGGTTCTGATTGTGAATCACGCTGGTTTCTGCTCTTATAGACCCAAAAGCCACAGTCAAATGGATTTCTCTGAATTGGTTTCTAAGATTTCGAGCTTTCGTTGATTTGGGTGTTTTGCTGATTTGAGAGAATTCGCTGTCGTGATTTTTGGGGAAGGAAAATTAGGGCTCGAGTTCGGTTCAAAGATTTTGAGGCCTGGATTGATGGTTGCAAAGAGAATAATGTTTGTAGAAGTTGTGACTCGATTTGCATGAGCCAGTTGCGGTTGGTTGGAGTTCGGATCGGAAGATCTCAACTTGTTTACAATTTTGTGGTTGCGTGAATTGTATCAAACTGCAGGGAGTAGATGTGGGTTCAAATCGATTGTAGGTTCTACTGTTCGAAGTCGGGAATGATTTCTGGGTGATGGTTTGAACTTGAATTGAGAATTGATAGTTGGTCTTGGGTCTGACGTCACACTGGGTATGGTCTCTGACGGTGGAAGGAGTTTTGGTATGGTTTGGTGTTTGTGTGGGTTTTCTGGTGAAGTTGAAGACCGCGACTTTGGTGAAATGGGCAGAACACTTGTTTTTTCGAATAGGAGATCAATTGAGGAGATCGCGTGATTGAGGGTTTTGGGTATGCGGGTTTCTAGGGTTGTAGTTTGGGTACGTGAACTAGACAACGGATGGAAGAAGATTTCAAATTTGGTGATGCAGAGTTTGTGAGGCAGATGGAGTTGGTTGTTCGTCGTGGTAGAGAGGTTTGGTATATGGCTGCGTTTGTGGCAAACGGAGGGTGGAGTTTTTGTTGTGCAGAGGTGATGAAGGTGAATGGGTCTCAGCACAAAGGAGTTTGGTGGTGGATTTTTGGTGAAGTCTGTAAAGGATGGAGGTTGATTTTGTGGATGAAGCTGGCGGTTCTGGGTTTGGTATAGTTGATCGGCACAAGGCAATAACGGCCAGAAGAAGATGGTCTGGTGGTAGACGGCTGTAGGAGTTTGATATGAGGCAACTTGGATTGCGGTGTATAGGGGCAGTTTGGTATGGTGTTGAAACAGATGGTGGAATGGTTCTGAGTTATGGATTTTCGCCGGACTTTGTGATGAAGGTTTGTTAAGGATGTTGTGGCTGTGCCTTGTGATGTAGGTTGGTGATTATGCTGGGTATGTATGAGAACAGCGGATGGACGGTGGTGTACGTTGTAGAAAAGGACGGCAATTATGTTGTGTGGCAGAGAAGAGAAACAGTAAAAGGAAAATTGTTTTTTTATTTAATTATGTTGTAGAAGAAGAAAAGTAGTGTAAGAAAGAAATTGTTGAAAGGAAGATTGAGAATTTAGTAAGGAAAATAGGAAAGAAGTTGAAAGGAAATAAAAAAATGGCAAATGTTTTTTTTTTTACTGTTGTAAAAGGGAAGAAGTTGTAAAAATTTGGAAAGACATCAAAAGAGGAAAGAAATAAATGGATTTTTTTTTAAGTTTTAAATTGCAGAAATTTGTAAAGAAGAAAAGGGTAAGAAATATATTGAAAAGATGGAAAGGCAACCAAGACAAGAATAGAAACAAAATTATTATTTTTTTAATGATAGAAAACGAAAGGAAAAAAAAATAAGAAAAAAAAAATATAACTCGAAGGATTTAGTAATAAAGGTTATTTTGGTCCCCGGCAACGGCGCCAAAATTTGTTTGCGAACAAATTAGACAATTGTAAACAACTGTAAAATTCGTTCGTCTTTCCTAAACAACAAGGATTGTTGTAGAGGGTGTCGAACTCTGGGACCAAATTATTTTATTAATAAATCCAATCAAGTTATCCCTAACTTTTGATTGGTGGAAAACAAAGAAAATAGCACAAATTAAATAAAAGAGAGTTTTAACAATAAGTGAAAGCAATTAGGGGATAATGACATAGATCAGATTCATATTCATCAATAGCCAAAAGATTAACCAGATCTAATACATGTTTCTGTCACAAACATGAATCAACGATAATAGGTTTTTAGAAACAAATATGTAAATAACGACAAGCATAGCCTATGCAGGAGCTCAGCTCTACAACCATAGACTATCAGGACAGATTCACTAATTAATTTCAAAAACCCTAAAATTAGATCTAAATCTGATAATTGTTAGACCGAACACGAATATACCCTGTGAAGGAGCATAGCTCTTAAACGACACAGAATATGAAGGCTCAGATCTAACCCTTGAACAGATCTAGATCTACATATATAAAGTCCTCATCCTTTGGCTATGTGATTCATATCGAATCATATCTATTAGCGTCATCACCCCCTAATCAAAGGGGATTAGCTAGACATAGCTAAAGAAGAAGAAAATAAAAAGAAAATAACAGACATGAACATAAATAAAATGCAAATAAAAACTAAATAGAAGAGAGAAAGAAGAGTTTTATTCCAAGCAAAGGATTACAGAATAAAACTAAGTGTGTTTTACAATGAATGAGATAAAGTGTATTTATAGCTGATATGACAAAGGCTACTTGGCAAATTCCACAATGTGGGACTAAAGAATTAGCCCAAATAACACATAAGCTAGTGTGAACGGGGTTGTAGAGTAAGAGGCCTTGTAAGTGAGCCAGTGTGAACGCGTGCAGTGCATGAATGAGAAGCCTTGCAAAGGAGCTAATGTGAACGCTACATGAGTGAAATGGTCTGCAATTGAGCCAATGTGAACACAATATGAGTCTTTAGTGAGCTAAATCTACCCAACTGAACTCTATTTGCAACCGTTCTTCAAGCTTTAAACTCTTCAAGCTTTAGTAATTTTAACTTCACTCTTTTTCAGCAAATTCTTCAAGCTTCATTCATCAAATGCTCTAAACCATGATTCTTGTCAATAATCTGAAAACACAGCTATAAATACACAATATCAATTATTTAAAAGATAAAATAAGATAAATATGCGGATAAAATATACACATTTACGTGTATATCAATATATATATATATATATATATATATATATATATATATATATAAAACCGTTAAATCTATATGTGTTGATTCTGGTAACAGAATATTTCATATTGAACTGAAAGTGATGTTATCTATATTGTTTAACATCTGTGATGCAGGGAAACAGGTTGGAGGAATCCAACTGGATTCCTCAACATTTATTTTACTGTGATTTAAATATTGTGATATATAATGTAATATATAATCTGACGTTGATTATATGGGTTTGGACGATATTTATCATTGTTATATGGCGTGTTAAATACCATAAGAAATACCAGAATGTAGAAAAAGGATTTTCAAAGTTTATTTTGAAATAAATTTATTTTATAAAATCAATGGATTTTATATATATAAATAAAAAGGATTTTTGTGAAAAGAAATATATTTGGTAAATCAAATATAAAAGAAATATATTTGTAAATCAAATAGAAAGGAAAATATTGGTAAAACAAATATAAAGGAAAATATTTGTCAAATAAATAGAAAGGAAATATTTGTAAACCACTTACAAATAGAATAGAGATTTAAATGGAGATATTTATAAAACAGTTACAAATTGAAGAAAAAGGAATGTTTATTTGTTAATAAATAGAAAAGAAAAGTGGAAATATCTATTTGTTAAAATAGATAGAATAGATATAAAAGGAAATATTATTGGCTAAATAGAATAGAAGAGATAAAAGAAATATTTATTTGTTAAATAAATAGAATGGAAAAAGGGAGTAGTTATTTGTTAAGTAAACAAATAGATAAGGAATAAACGCTGTAGAAGGTAATCATTATAAATGAATAAACGCTGTAGAAGGTAATCATTATAAATGAATAAACAATGTAGAAGGAAATCTTTATAAAGCATATAAAGTTAGTGAATAAGGGTAAATCGACAAGTAGAGTTAATTGAATATCAGTTATTCAATTAGAGATATCGAATTAGTTATTCGATAGGAGTTAATTGAGATAGAATTAGGCAAACTAAGTTAATCGAATATTAGTTTATTCGAATAGAGTTAAATAAAAGGAGTAATCGAATATTAGTTTATTCGAATAGAGTTAAATGAAAGGAGTTAACAAATATAGTTTATTCGAAAGGAGGAGTTATCGAATTTAGTTAATCGAAAGGAGTTAATCGAATATAGTTTCTTCGAAAGGAGGAGTTATCGAATAGAGATTATTCGAAAGAGAATTTCGTAAGGAAGTGTTAAAGAGTTAAAAAATGAACTTACCCTATTTCGAGATTTGAAATGTTGTTCAGTTAAGGTCTGAGAGGTAATTATACCCCAACTTGATTAACTTCGTTTTTAATTTAGAAATGGTTAAGGTTCGAGAGTGAAAGTGGTTAAGTGAATTTAGTAAATAAGTAAAGTGGTTTGAGTTGTCGTCGCGATGTTGATTTAAACATCTGTTTAAATCCAAGTATAGAAGAATTGGAAATGTTTTCCAAATAGAATTAGAAACGTAATCAAATATTGAAACAAGGAAAATATGAATATATATATATATATATATATATATATATATATATGATTGATGATTGATTGATAGAATTTCCATCTGGAAATAATATCGTTGTTTGCACACCTGTTTTTCTTTGATAGTTAACTCACCGACTATCGAAGTTTTTGACCATTTTAACGTTGTTAATATAGGGAGACCGGTTGGATCATTATCCAAAGAACCACTCTGTATTTGCATAAGCGTTGCGAATCATATATGCCAAAGATAATTGAAGACGGAGTAAAGTGCAAGGGCTATTGTATAAGTCTTAGATAACACTACCTAAGATGGATGTACTGAATTGTGACTTCGGTTCATCCTATTCCTGGATGATGAGTATGGACGAATGTCCGACAGAGTATTTCCAGACGATCACGTATATTGATTTCTCCAACCGTACCAAGAGTGGAAGCGGAGAAGGAAACTTCTTTTAGCTAACACATAATGTATTGTTGAGGACGTCAATCGGTGATTTGATGGATTTGATGATGTGGCATTCAAAGTGAATCTGGTGATGATAAAGCGTAGCTTCTAGCCTCATCAACCGGTAAATGACAGAAATCGGGCAGGCAGCATGGCTATGTAGGTCGCACCTATTAGGGTGTATAATCACCTGATCTCGAGTTTCATTTATTTCTAAAAATCTATTGTTGATGCTGTCCCATTCGGGAAACGGTTGCTGATCCCAACCGTTGGTGATATACATTCGATACACTCAAGCGAAATGAGTGGTCGGTCATGTGTGGCCGGGTTGCAAGACGTTCTTGTTGAATCCAGTGTATTCCTCTCTAGAGGTACACTAACGAAGGGTGGTTCCATACCTTGTCATAGTTGGAAATCCATTACCCAATACGTTCTTGCGGTTTTGATTGTATACTATATATGTAGAATGTGAGAAGAAAGCGTTTCTGCTAGATGATTATTATATTGTGGTTGATAGACATTATTATAATATCAAAAGGTTTTTGATATAAAGATATTTTGGATTCTCATAAGGGAAAAACACGTTCCGTTATACGGCGTGGTCTTATGAGATATCGATTACTTGTTCAACCTGTTTTAAACTATTTTACTCACACCAGTCCCATGACTGACCCAGAGTTTATTTGTTTGTTTCCCTAAACTCTTGGGTGCCTAAATTTGTACGGGCAGTCAAGTGGTCGGGATTTTTCAGATACACTTGAAGAGATGGAGCAGGAGGCTTTAGGATCATATAGCTATAGTTATTTCCGCTGTGTTGTAGGTGTTGTACTTTGATAATGATGTATATTCAAGTACAGATGTATATTTCAAAGTTATGTTACATATATTATATGTTATTCGTTCCGCTGTGAGATTCGTGTTACTCTGATGTTGTGTTCTTCTTCTTCTTCTATTCTAAGTTTCTATCTTATCTTTCCTCACCCTCTAATTTCTTTCACTAATTACCAGGATTTTTCGATGATTGGTTATCGACATCGTGTTTATGTCGATAACCAAAGTCGCTCAAAATCCGGGTCATTACAGGTTGCGAGTTCTAGCAATGACAAATCGAACATTGACCACTGTCAACCCTATTTTCACAAAAAAACCTTACGTTAATAAATTAAGACAAAAAAGCATTCAAGCTCCTAAAAGAGATTTATGTTGCTTTTTTGGTTATAAACAATGTGGAGATGGCTTGAACTTGTCATAGAAATAGATGTATAAGAGAGCTTCATTTTAATTGGTTGCGGCCCCAGTAATTCCAAACGAGTCAAAAGTTGTGGTTGTCTAAACAATCACTTCTAGTAAGGTGCAACATCGACTTTTCAACTTGAAACATCTGTTTAAAGCGTGAAGACAACACTGTATGAGTTTTAAAAGGAATTTGGTGAGATGAAAATGAATTGTACCATAGAGCGGTATGTTACAGCAATGGTAAATCGATGGCCTACCACGGTCTACCCAATTTTGATCAAAAAACACCTATATGTAGAAATTAACATAAAAAAGTATTCGAGCTTCCAAAAAGATATTAAGATTGATATTTATGATTGTCAAACTACGTGGTGACGGATTCACCCGACATAGTTGTAGACTTATGAGATAGTTTCATTTTTACTGGTTGTCGCTTCGATCATTCCAAATGAGTCAAAAATTAAGACTGTCCAAATATTCAAAGCATGTAAGTTGCAACCTCAACGTTTCGAGGTGTACCATCTTCTCAAAATTCTAGGATAGCACTGGGAAACTTTATTAATGACATTTAGTGAGTTTAAAAGGAATTATACCACGGGGCTGCATTTTCCAGCAATGTCAAAATTAACGCCGACTATGGTCAACCCTATTTTGGCCCCAAAAACAACCTAAATGAAGAAATGAAGGGTAAAAAAATTCCACCTTGCAAGAGTAATTAAAATTGATTTTTTATGAAATTAAATTTTGTGGAGACCAGTGGAACCTATCATAGTTGCAGATCTATGAGAGATCCTTGTCTTTACTGCTTGCTGCTATAGAAATTCCAAAGTAATCAAAAGTTATGGTCGTCCAAACAAATGAAGCCCTAGGGTACAACATCTACGTTTCGAGTTGTAACATCTACTCAAAATACCGTATGATATTTACAAAGGCATTTGATAAGATGAAAAATGAAGTGTACCATGGTCAAGCATGTTCCAACAACGATAAATCGAACACCATCCGCGGTCATCCCTATTTTGGCCAAAAAAACCCAACATGAAGAAATTATAGTAAAAAAGTACATGAGAGATCTTTTCATTAAACTTTACATTAACGGAAGGAGCCTATCATACCTATAGATCTATGAGAGAGTTTTGTTTCGATTAGTTGTAGCTCCAATAATTCTTAACGAGTCAAAAAGTTATGGTTGTCCCAACAATCGACATTTCATGGTGCATCATCTACTCAAAGTTCCAAAATGGCAGCGTATTTTAGAATGGCATTTAGTGATGAATTATACCATAGGGTTACATGTTCCAAAAATGATAAGTCGAACGTCAACCATGGATAATCTCATTTTGATCAAGAAACCATACCTGAAGAAATTAAGGTAAAAAAGCAATCGAGCTCCTAAAAGTGATTAAGATTAATTTTTTTGCTTATTAAACTATGTGATGATGGGTGAAACCCATAATAGCTTTAAATATATTAAAGAGATTTGTTTTGATTGGTTGTGGCTCCAGTAGCTTCAAACGAGTCAAAAGTTATGGCTATCAAAATAATTGATGCACTTCGGATGCACCATCTGCTCAAAATACCAAAATAGCATCATATACTTCTATAAAAGCATTTACTGAGATAAAAATGAATTATACCATTGGGTGGAATGTTCCAACAAAAATAAATCTATCGCCGACCATGGTCAACTCTATTTTAACAAAAAAACCTACATAAGGAAGTTAAGGTAAAATAGCATTAGAGCTCTCGAAAGTGACTATGATCGATTTTTCTAGTTATTAAACTAAATAGTGATGAGTGCAACCCATCACATCTATAGATCCACAAGAGAGATTCGTTCTGATTGGTTGTAGCTCTAGTGATTTAAAATGAATCCAATGTTTATGACTTCCAAGAGAACGATGCTTGTATGGTGCAACATCAATGTTTGAAGTGTAATATCTGCCCAAAACAATGAAATATGGACTTTTAGAAAGGAATTTAGTAGGATGAAAATGAATTATACCATAGGATGACATGTTCTCACAATGATAAATCGAACACCGATCACGATCAACCCTATTTTGATCCAAAAAACCCTAAGCGAAGAAATTAAGGAAAAAAGAGTTAGAGCTTCCAAAAGTGATTTAGATTTTTTTTTTTTTGTTTTTAAACTACATGGTGAAAGGTGCAACCTGTTATAGCTGTAAATCAATGAGAGAGCTCTATTTTGATAGGTTTGACTCAAGTAATTCCAAACGAGTCAAAGCTATGGTTGTCCAAAGAATCGATGCCGATAGGGTGCAACATCGATGTTTCAAGGTGCAACATCTGCTCAAAATGCTCAGATAGCAACATATTTCTTTGAGAATGACTTTTAGTGAGATGAAATTGAAATATATCATAGGGCGGCATGTTCCAGCAATGATAAATCTAACGCCGACCATTGTCAACACTATTTTAACCAAAAAACAATGCTTAAAAAAATTGAGCTAAAAAAGCATTCAAGCTCCCGAAAGTGATTATGATCGACATTTTTAGTTATTAAACTATGCATTGACAGGTGAATTTGTCATAGTTGGAGATCTAGAGAGAGGTTCATTTTTACTGGTCATGGCTTCAATAATTCCAAATGAGGCAAAATTTATGGTTATCCAAACAATCGTTGCCCGTAGGGTACAACATCAACATTTGGAGGTGCAACATCTGCTCAAAATGCCAAAACATCGCCATATGATTTTCAATAGGAATTTAGTGAGAGGAAAATGAATTATACCATGGGGTGATGAGCCGAACTTGCTATAGCTGTAGATATATGAGAGAGCTTTGTTTTGACTTATTGGCTCCAAATATGCAGTCAAATCCCTGCTAAAGCCTCGCAAAATCCCTGCTATAGCCCATAGTGCCTTCAACCGCTACGCTATTTCAATTTAGCCCCCTTTAATGGTAGGTCCACTTAAAGTCCCGTATTTTCTGCTGTACCCGCTAAGTCAAGGCTTTTAGCATCCACTTTAACAATATTAATATATAAATGCTGATTTGACTGATTCACTTCTAAAATAAATCAAAAATATTAGTTGAAAGAGCTACTTTTAAGGCGTGAGTGCTCAGTATAAGTTAGAGATCTATTATAATCACCAAATCTTGTATGCATAACTTTGATATTCTTCGGTATTGTTATATAAGATTAAACGTTATTAGTTTCTTCTGCAAAAATGATGTAAAAATGAAAACAAATTAACTTTAATATTTGTTTTTATATCTAATGAACCTTTCTGCACCACTGCTGTATCCCCGTTGTTTCTCGCTTACCCGGGCTATAACTTTTTACACGTCCACTGTTATGGAACCTCTAAGTGCTTTAGCTGTATAGGGCACTAGTAATTCCAAATGATTCAAAAGTTATGGACGTCCAAACAATAGATTCCAATAGGGAGCAAAATCAATATTTTGATGTCCAGCATTTGTTCAACATGCCAAAATTGCACTGTATAACTTTTAGAAAGACATTTACTAAGATGAAAATGAATTATACCATCGGACGGCATGTTCTAACATGGATAAATCGAAAACCGGCCGAGGTCAACCCTATTTTGACCAAAAAACCATATAAGAAAAAAATCAAGGCAAAGAAGCATTGGATATCCTAAAAGTGATTAAGAGTGATTTTTTTGGTTAGTGGTGAAGGGTGGAGCCCATCATACCGTAGATCAATGAGAGTGTTTCATTTTGACCGGTTGTGGTTCTAGTAATTCCAAATAAGTCAAAAGTTGTGACAATCCAAAAATTCGATGACCATAAGGTGCAACATCACTGTTTCAAGGTGCAACTCTTGCTCAAAATGTCGAAATAGCAACATACGACTTTTAGAAATGATTTTAGTGAGATGAAAATGATTTATACTATTAAACGACATGTTTAAGCAATGATAAATCTAACGTCGACCACAGCCAACCCTACTTTGACAAAGAAAAAAACCTTACATGAAGAAATTAGGGTAAAAAAGCATTTGATCTCCTTAGAGTGATTAAGATTGATGTTTTGGGTTATTAATATATGCACTGAAGGGTGGAACACATCATAGTCATAGCTATATGAGAGAGCTTCATTTTAATTAGTTGTGGCTTCTGCAATTCCAAACGAGTTAGAAGTTATGTTTGTCTAGATAATCAATACCTGTAGTACGACATTTCAAGGTGAAACATTTGCTTAAAACGCCATGATAGAACTATACGACTTTCAAAAAGGCAATTACTAAGAAGAAAATGGATTATACCATCGAGTGGCATGTTCCAGCAACAATAAGTTGAAAACCAACCATTATCGACCCTATTTTAACCAAAAAACGCTACACGAAGAAATTAAGGTTAAAAAACTTTGATGTCCAAAAGTAATTAGTTTATTTTTTTGGTTATTAAACTATATGGTAATAGGTGGAACCTACCACTTCTGAAGATCTATGAAAGAGCTTTGGTTTGACTAGTTGTGGCTCCAATAATTCGAAATGAGTCAAAGGTTATGTTGTCTAAATATTTGATGCCTATAGGGTGCAACATCGATGGTCTTTTTAAGAAACTTGGTACTTCATTATATTATATTATATATATATATATATATATATATATAATTTTACATCCTTAGTAGTGCAGCTCAAAACAACCGACATACTACTCATTCTAAAAAGCTCACTCGTATTGAGACATTGTACCGACTAAAGATATAAAATCTAAGGAAAACATATATGCCTAATATAAGATCAAACTAAAAGACTGGTTATAAGACCCACAATGATAAATAATCTCACGATTGTTATCAGACATCTACTAACTACCAGACGAAGCACCTTGACTAGAGAAGGATAAGGATTCTAATTGCTTATACTTTTTGACCTTCTTCATCTTTCTGTCCTTGATATTGTAGTTAACCCCTGATTTTGGAGCTGCCCGAAACTCAATAGGCTCTTCATCAGATCCGACCTTTCGTACTGCCTTAAATATCAATGGTTTGAGGTGCAACGTCTACTCAAAATGCCAAAATAGCACATATGTCTCTTAGAATTCCATTTAATGAGATGAAAATTAATTAAACATGGGGGTTGCATGTTTCAACAACAATAAATCGAATGTCGACCATTGCCAACCCTATTATAACAAAAAAAAACACTACATGAAGAGATAAGGTAAAAAAAGCATTTTATCTCCTAAAAGTGGTTAAGGTTAATTTTTTCTATTATTAAACTGAGTGGTGATGGCTTGAACCATTCGTAGTCTTAGATCTAAGAGAGAGCTTTGTTTTGACGGGTTATGGCTCTAGTAATTCCAAGAGAGTCAAATGTTATGGCTATCCAAACAATCGTTGCCCATAGGGTGCTACATCGACGCTTCGAGGTGCAACATCTAATTAAAACCCCAAAATAGCACCCTATGACTTTTAAGTGAGATGAAAATGAATTATACCATGAGGTGAAAAGTTTCAGCAATAACAAATCTAACACCGACCACGATCAACCTTAATTTTGATCGAAAACCCCTATATAAAGAATTAAGATAAAGAAGTGTTCAAGGTCCTGGTAGTGATTATGAATAATTTATGTGGTTACCAAACTATACTATAATGGGTGGAACCTCTCATAGTTGTTGATCTATAAGAGAGATTCATTTTGACCGGTTGTGGTTCCACTAATTCCAAACGAGTCAATAGTTATGGCTGTCCAAAAATCGATGCATATTGGGTGCAACATCAATGTTTCGAGGTGCAACATCTGCTCAAAAAGCCGAAATACCACGATATGACTTTTAGAAAGGCATTTATTGAGATTAACATGAATTATACCATCAGGGTGCATGTCCCAGCAACGATAAACCGAACACTTACTATGGTCAACCCTATTTTGACCAAAAACCCAACTTGAAGAAATGAAGGTAGAAAAGCATTCAAGCTTCCGAAAGTGATTAAGATCCATATTTTTGGTTATCAAACTATTGGTGATGGGAGGAATCCATCATAATAGTAAATCTATGAGAGAGATTCTTTCTGACAAGTCATGGCTCGGGTAATTCCAAACGAGTCAAAAGTTATAAACGTCCAAAAAATTAATGCCAGTAGGGAGCAACATCGACATTTCTAGGTACAGCATCCAGTTAAAATGCCAAAGATAGCACTGGGTTACTGTTAGAAAGGCATTTAATTAGATGAAAAATAATTATATCAGCAGGCTACATGTTTTACCGATGACAAATCTAAGGTCGACCACGATCGACCCTATTTTGGCTAAAAAATAACCTTATACATAAAAACCAAGGTAAAAATATTCAATCTCTCGAAAGTGATCAAGATTGAGAATTTATGGTTATTAAATTACGTGGTGATGGGTCGAGCTTATAACAGTTGCAGGTCTAAGAGAGATCTTCGTTTTGACTGGTCCAATAATTCTAAACGAGTAAAAAGTTATGCTTGCCCAAATAACTAATGCATGTAGCGTGCAACATCAATTAAATCACTAAAAAAACACCGCATGACTTTTAAAATGGCATTCAGCCAGATGAAAGATGGATTATACCATTTGGTTGCATGTTCCAGCAACAATAAATCGGACGCGCACCACGGTCAACCTTATTTTAACTAAAAAAAACCCTACATGAAGGAATTAGGTAAAATAGCATCAAGCTCCCGAAAGTGATACAGATTTTTTTTTTTGGGTTTTAATACTATATGGTGAAAGGTGAAACCTATTATGGTTGTAAATCAATGAGAGAGATTTATTCACTGGTTGTGGCTCCAGTAATTCCATACGAGTCAAAATTATATCTGTCCAACAATCGATTCCCATAAGGTGCAACATCTACTCAAAATGCCAAAATAACACCATTAGGCATTAATGAAAAGAAGATGAACTATACCATTAGGCAGCATGTTCCAGCAAAGATAGATCGAACACCGACCAAGGTTAACCATATTTTAACCAAAAAATACCACATGAAGAAATTACGGTAAAAACGTATTCATTCTTCCGAAAACGATTAGTACTTATTTTCTTGGTTATTAAACTATGTAGGGATGGGTGCAACCTGTTATAGCTGTAGATACATGAGCAAGCTTATTTTGACTTGTTGTGTCACCAGTAATTCCAAACGAGTAAAAAGTTATGGTTGTCCAAACAATCGATGCCCATGGGGTGCAACATCGATGCTCTGATGTACAACATATGCTCAAAATGTGGAAATAATGTCGTATGACATTTCGAAAGGAATTTAGTGAGATTAAAATGAATTATACTATCGAGGTGCATGTTCCCGCAATGATAAATTAAACACCAACCATGGTCAACCTTATTTTAACAAAAAACAACATACTGAATTAAGGTTGAAATACATTAGAGCTCCAAAAAGTGATTAAGATTGATTTTTTTGTTATTAAACCATGTGGTAATGGGTGGAACCCATCATAGATGTAGATCAATAAGAGAGCTTCATTTTGACATGCTGTGAATCTAGTAATTCCAAATGCTTTAAAACTTGTCGTTGGCCATAAAATTTAGGCTTATAGGGTGCAACGTCTGCTTAGAATGCCAAAATTGCATTGTCCGGCTTTTAGAAAGGCATTTAGGATGTGTTTGGCGCAAGCGGAAGCGAAGAATTTGAGCGGAGAGTTTGAGGGAAGAATCTTAGCGGAGAATGCATTTGGCGCGTTAACCAGACTATTTGAGCGGAGCATTTTATTTTTATGTTGTACTTTAATTAATTTATGGTTAATTAGTTTATTTTTTTTTAATACATAATATGTATCAATAATTCACATAAATAAGCACGTAAAAAAATAAATTGAAAAATTATAAGTTACTCCAATTTAGTTCAAACCAACTTCATTACGTAGAGCACATCGATACGATCACAATGCGAAAAACCGCGTCTCAGACCGATCTCATATGCACACGTTATCAATTTTTAAAGTTTATAAAAACTTAAAATAATTTATTTAATTAATAAAAAATATTTATACCCAACATCTCAAAATTGGGTTGTATGGTCCCCGATGCATCCGACGCATAGGTGCCCAACAACTCAATTTTGAGCTGTTGGGCAAATGGGTCATTTTGCCGGTTGTTAACGGATGCGTCCAACGCGTCCATTAATAACATGCCCAGTTTTGGGCCCCGACCGGGACCTTAGTAAGATGGAAATCAACTATGCCATGGGAAGACATGTGTGACGACCTGAGTTTTCAGAAATCACAGCTTGACATTCGACACGATTCAAGCATCAGACGTTGAACTCCAAATGCCTAATACCTAGTTGTCTTGGGGTTATAACATATCAGAAATAATCACATTGAAATAAAAACAATATCTCATTAACATAATATGAGATACATCTAAGTTACATCATCAACTACATCAGAGTAATGTACATATCTAGATACATGAACTACTAGATAAAAGTAATAGCGGAAATAAACTATAAGAGAGTGAATCCAAAACATTCTCCATCTTCACCTCTAGATCCAAAAGATAGTCCACAATGCTAAGTTCTCCACGCAAGATGCTTCACAAAAGATAGTGCTCTAAAAGACTGCTATGACCTGACTCTTTGGTTGCCCGTGCAAAATATAAGAAACTAGAATTTAAGGGAGAATGATGAGATTGGTATGAAAAACAAAAAACTTGTTTACATTTATTTTAAAGTTAGGAATATCACAGGACCATGCCGTATAATATGGAACGAGTTTCCTCCTTATGAACACCAGTCATAAAACTCACAATGCTTTTGGAAAAAGAGACTACCATAAGGTTTATCGACGCATACACACAATGCAATCGTAGACATGGGAAAAGTTTCTCCTTATGATAGCCAAACATGCCTGATACGAAAAATTCACTTTTATTATTATTAGTGCATAGTGTGGGAAACTCTTTCACAAATAAATGTATCAACCCTAGACGGCATGAATGTTACATACCACTATGTCGCTATATAGGTTTATAGCTAAAACTGTACAAACTCGTAATAGAGAATGGATTTCCATCAAATGATCGGGCTAAGGAACTTCCCTTCTGAATTCAGGCACCTCAAGAGGGATTCTACGAGAATCACACAAGTTCTCTACCAACACAAGGCCGAGATATCCTTTCCTGGTCACGCCTGAGTCTACCATCTCTCGGTCGTTACCAAACTATAAACTGGGGACCTGCAACATCAACAACCACATAGAAGTAGAAGTCACCACTAAGGTAATACCTGGGCTCCATATCATGGTATGCCTTTCTACCTAGAAAGAGATGATAACCCATAACATTGTCGTATCTTTCTCTTTCGGTCGTTTACTAGGGTGTGAGGCTTGTTGAAGTCTCGTTACACAAAGCAACGCTACACTAAGTCATGCTTTGATCATCATAGCACATCATTTAGCATACCACATTATTATCTCATCACATATAATCGATAATCGCTAACCATATCACCTTTGAGCTCGTACGTCTCAAAAAAGGGTGTTGAGCTAAGAGAATAAATTCTTCGCCACCAACAGAAATACATTTGGCAAAAATTAATCACATGTTACAAGATACAATGTCAGACATACATCCATATAAGTCCATTCCGGGTTTAAACGAAATCGAAGGCACCTTATTCCTCGCCCAATAAAGGAGAGAGGTCCTTGCAATTCGGAAATTCCCTAAATACGCTCGGACGTTCTGCGATTATAACATCTCAATACTAGAGAAACCAGGTGAAGAGAAAATCAAAGGTCAATCCTTTTGATGTGAAGATTTCTGGTTTATAATACCATCTTTAACACTTTTCACCGCGTCTCATTCTTATTTGGAATGCCCTTTGGACCTAAGCCTGATCCCGGACTTTCCAAATAGAACGGCTCTTTTAAAACTTATGGGTGTATAAGTATTCATTTAAATCTCAACTTTAAACTTCATTAAAATATTCTAATATTCAACTTAAATCATTTCTCAAATTTTGGTAATATAATAATTAAGTTTAAATTTCTTTAAAACTCCAATTTGGATAATAGCGTTTAAAAACGTTATCAAATGTTACCTAAAATAGCCAATTTTGCAAACCTTATTTAAATCCTCATAAATTTGATTCAAACCACTTTGAAACTATTTATTATGATTTATAATATTTTTTTCCTATTTTAACAATTTTTAAAAATCTATTTTTATTGATTTCCAAATTCGATCACTAAACTACACTTATAACGACCTTTTCAAAAACTATTTTGCTCATAACTTGAAATCTATATATTATATTTTGAAAATATCTCTTTCATTTGAAAACCATTAACATTAGAAATCAAATGTTTTTTATTTCAAAGAAATCCGATTAAATCTACTCTGGTTATGAGAGTTTAGAGTTTATAGTCGAAATTTGTGAACTGCTGTAACACGACTAATCCTATTCATATTATATTATAATTTTATATTAAAATAAATACGGATTTACTTTGAAATAGTTTATAAATCATTCTATAACTCTTATATACTTGTTTGAAAGTAATATTTCAAATCCTTCCTTTAACATTTAGTATTCATGTTAAATGAATATTATAATATTATTTTATTATTAAAATAATATTAACTTTCCAAAACTTGTCCGATTGAATCCAAACTTTCTTGAAATTCATTATAAAAATAATTAAGATAGTTTATGAAATAAAATCAAGTTAAAACACTTTCCATATACTCAAACCGAACTTCACTTTTTAAAGTTACTATTCATTTTCAAATTCAAATTTGAATATATTATTTATACTTCAAATAAACTTCCATTCTTTTAAAAGTTTTTCATATTCACTTTAACTTCATTCCCAAATAATTTTGAAATTTAAATTCTAACTTTTATTTTCACTTATTATTTAAATGAAAAAAATATTCATTTGAATTATCAAACTCATTCCGTAACCAATAATTCATACATAACTTACGTAGTGAACTCGTTTTCATTACTAACTTTTCAAATCACGTTTTCCATAATTAAATCATCCATTCACATGTACGCATATGCATAATTCATATCGTATAAGCATTAAACAATTAATGCTTATATTATTGTCAATCAACTAATTAACTGCAATCATATAATCATCAATCAACCATAAGCATTCATCATAATCATCACGGGGTATCATTTACTTAAGTATCCATATAATTATCACTTAAAGATCATACCTTTACTTCACTAATCATCTCTACCCAAATGTGAATTTATATTAATAATCATTAACTACTTAACCATTTACTTGTATAGTTCCACACAACTATATTTAAAAATTTAGATTTCTCACTGAGGGATCCATTCCTTCGTGACTTTCAATGTAGGACTTCTTAGCTTAGCTTAACAACCAAACTAACACTTTTTTAATCCAACATCGCAAATAATACAAGATATATATGCACGTTTGTGTTTAGAGGTGGAAAGGTGGAAGCTTTAAGTGTTTAAGGGGGGTAGAGTGGGATCTTTGGCAAGGGGGGATCGACCAAGGAGGTGGGGTCCACGTGGGGGTGCTAGTGTGGGCTGACGGGGGTCTTTGGCAAGGTGGGATCGACCAAGGAGGTGGGGTCCACGTGGGGTGCTAGTGTGGGCTGAGGAGCCCACTTTTATTATGTAGGGACTGTTTTGGGGAGGAAGGGGTAAAGGAAGTGGTTTTAAGAGGGTTTAAAGGGTGGTTAGGGGTGTTTAAGGGTAGTGGGATCCACGGGTTGGAGAGGGCAACTGACGTGTTAAGGCAGAAAGGAGGAGGCAATAGTAGGCTGGTGGTGCAGGTGCGGCCCAAGCCATGGGGGAGGAGGTGAGCGGAAGGGGAGAAAAGAGAGAAATTGGAAGAAGAAAGGAGGAAGAAAGAAATAAAGGGAAAAAAATGAAGGGGATGGTCACCCTATTTACACACCAATGCCAAGGGCTTGAGTGAAAAATGACATGGTGAGGTGTCAAGCTAAGGGAAGATAGTTTGGTGATGAAGTAATGGACTTTTGGGTAATTTTCCACTAAAAGTTCTAAGTGAAATGTACTTGCCTAATCTTTTGTGCCACACTAACACATCATCATCATTACCTATCTAGGTCATCATGGAAGAGTGCAAGTAGAGAAGATGAGGTTTCAAGGAGGGAGGAGATATAGGAAAAGTGATTTGACTTAATATCAGCTTTGTTATTAAACGATTTTTATACGTTTTCCATTCGAACGATCAAGCTGTAAGTCCGATCGGTACAAAATTTGAAATCCTACTATATTTCATTGGTACGTATCCAATGAAACTAGTATCATCGAACATAGACCATTTGAAATTTGGCCTTTTATAATCTTTTATTAAATTCAATTGATTTTTCGGCACCCGATATTGCGTACGCTCACATACTAACTCCGACAGATATGAAATTTGAAATATTACATTAACTTCATGTTTCAGATGCGATGAAACTAGTTTCATTGAAATCTGAGATCGTCTGAAAAATGTTTTTTAGGCTATTAAAATAATTTGAATTATCGAATTTTAAATTGATCAAAATTTCAAGTCGTTACATTCTCCCCTACTTAAAAGAATTTCATCATCGAAATTGAACAAGAAGGGAGCAGCGAAAAGTAAATAGAGAGAGAGGAGATAAATTTACCAGGGAGTTAGATATCCACATGACATCCAGGATAATACTTCTACATATGCTCCTCGGTCTCCTAGGTACAATCCTTTGGATCACCACTCCATTGTACCCTGACAAGCTTTACTATCTTCTTCCTCAATCTCTTCTCATCACGACCAATAATTATGGGTGGCTCTCTTTCAATTGTTAAGTTGGATGAAATCTCTATGTCCTGCTGAGCAGCCTGTTCAATAATTTGGTCTGGATCGTATACATACTTCCGTAAACTAGATACGTGAAAATAATCATGTATTCCGGATAACCATTTGGGTAGTTCAAACTATATAAGCCATAAGTCCAATCCTGTCCAGAAAAAGAAAAGGTCCAGTATATCGGGGTGTTAGTTTTCCCGTCTTCCCAAATTTTATAACTCCTCGTAATATAGAAACTTTCAAGAATATTGAATCTCCGATTTTAAGACCAAGGCTCTTCTTCTTTGATCGAAATATTTCTTCTATCGAACTTGTGTCTTTTTTTATAATCAAGTCGACCTACTCTATGGCCTCTCTGATCATATCGGGTCAAAGAACAAACCTATCTCCCATTTCTATCCAACAACCAGGTGATTTGCAGGGAAGATCATATAATGCCTTAAAATGTGCAATCTTAATGCTATCATGATAAATTTTATTATAAGAAAACTCAATCCAAATAGATGACTCTCCCATAATCCTCCAAAGTCAAGTATGCATGCCCGTAAAAGATCTTCCAATATACGGTTAACTCTTTTCGTTTCCCCATTTGACTGTGGATGCTACGCCATGCTGAGATTTAGTTTAGTTCTCAAGGTAGTTTGGAAAGCTTTCCAAATACGACTAGTGAAGATCAGATTTTGATCACTCACTATGCTGCTTGGTACTTCGTACAATCTCACAATCTCTTATATATATATATATATATATATTCTGTTGAACTTGCAGCTGTTTGAGACGATTATACTGGAATGAAATGGGCACTCTTAGTTAGACAATCAACAATAACCCATGTATCATCATTTGCTCCACGAGTACGTTGAACCTATCACCGAAATCCATTGAAACTTGGTTCCACTTCGATTTTGGTATCTCCAAGAGCAGAAGTAATCCTGCAGTCTTCTACTGATCACTTTTAATTAGTTGGAAAGTAGCACACTGACTAACATATATAGATATGTTCCTCTTTATCGTCTTCCACTAGAAAGTATGTTTAATATCTCGATACATCTTGTTAACTCCTGGATGGATACTATATTTGGACTTGTGACACTCGTTCAATACTTTTTTAAGGAGCTCCTTAATGTTTAGGAAAAAAAATTCTCCTTTTAAATCTCAGTATGCCTTTATCATCAATCCCAAAATATGAGCTTTCACCTTATCGAATACTCCAAGAAATTGTTTATAGAATTTTATCTTCTCTTTGCTTGCTAGCAATTTTTCTATAAGAGTTGGAGTAACAACTAAGTAAGCAATGACAACGTGCTTTTGACTTAAGGCATCGTCGATGTTACAACCAAAAATACCTCTGGAACAGGCTGGCGGTGAAAGGGTAGAGGACCGACACAATCACAAAAGAATCTTCCGTCAACAAAGGTTCAACACAAGAAGAAGCCGACAGCAGAAGGAAGCAATCTGCGAGTTAGCAACCGCACCATCGTGAAAAAAAGAATTCAAAGCCTATACGAAGAAGGGATTACCAACATGGTAATTCCGACAGGTGATTCCTGGGAGGACAACCGACAATAAGTCATCTAAGAACCGGGAGCTAATATAGTAGAAAACAAAGGACATCACAAACCGAGACCTAGAAAGACGAAAGGGCTATCGGTATTAACTGGCTTAATACTGATAAGATAAGAACCGGGAGCCATATACCGAAACCTCAATCAGATGGACATCGAAAAGCCACCTTGATAAACAATAAATGGAGTACCAGAAGAAACTTTCGGAGAAATTAGGATATGCTTCAGGAATCTACCGACAAGCAAGCCAGAACCACTGAAGGGAAATAAGATACCCATACTAATCTGCTTAGTGTCGATACCGACAGGGGCGATAGTCTCCACAGCCTTCCACTTAAACCATAAAGGTAAGCTCCACAAATAATTAGTAACAAGAACGAGAGTTCACGCCCGGAAGCATACTCCTGGAGGCCTACACTCGGAGGCCTACACCCGGAAGCTGAAACCTCCCGAAAGCCATTCGCACCAGCTAACTCAAGAACAATGCAAAATGGGTGGACAAGGGATCGAAGAGGAGCTTCACAGGCCAAAACCTTCCTCTCGAAAGCATGAAACGACACCTAAAAAAGAAACAGGAAAAGTCTTCAGAACATTGAGAAAGAGCGATTGGAAGCCAGAATTTCCAAAACCATATAAAAAGCGACCGACAAGGGTACAACTGGCCCAGTAGCAATAGGGGCCCCGATTTGTCTATAAATAAGACCCTAAAAGTCTCATTTTGGGGAAAAGGTACAATACTTAGAGCATTTTCTATATCAATACAAGAGTATGAATATGTCAGGTACTACTGACCCAAGAGTAATGGAAGAACAAAGGTTAAGAATGGAAGCTCTGCAGATAATTAGGCAGAAAAGAGAAATAGAGCAACATGATTCTAGTTATTGAAGTAATACCCCTTCCTACATAAAACAAACTCTAGACTTTCCTCTAAGTGGCTCTACATAAAAGAATTATAACATCTTCTCTCCTATAAGGAAGCTCTCCATGAACAAGTCAAAGGAATGGCGTTCGATCAAGAAATAACCGACGATTTTAACCATTTTGCTTCCAAATGGTCTAGAAGGATAGATCTCCAATCCCAGCGTAAACGAGAGTATGAATGGAGTAATAAGGTTCTGTAATATAAGAGTTAAGTCTCCACAACAATAAAGGAAGTTTACACCAAGGCTACCTAAAGGATACTACCTTACCACTTCAATGGAAAATATCTATTTCCTAACTAAACACGAACTCGATTATTGGCCATCTACAAAAAGTAAGCCCAAGTTCAAAAGGAAGTTGGAAGGACCTTATTGTCACCATCACATGATGAATGGACATAAGACCAACGACTGACAAAACTCTCGAACGGATGATCATTAAGTTTTTCAATCATGACCAATTACGGGAATTTGTAAAAGGGTCAAACTGTGTCCAATAAAGATCCTTAGGAAAAGGATTGTCTACATGAAATAGGGTATGGAAGACCTCCCAAGAACCTAGATAACCAAAGATGGGTTAACCTACAAAAAGATAAAAATCCTTGTCACAGCCAAGTTGGCCAAGGCAAGGCACCTCCCAAAGGGAGGTGATGTGTAAGCCATTCTCCGCACCCTAAGTGGAAATGGCCAGGTTAAAGCATCAAAAGCGTAAGCCTCCGACCCACACCAAAAATAGTCATGACAGAGCGTCTAATTAGCACACCCTGCCTCTGCTCGTAGAAGAGTACGCCCTGCCTTTGCTCTGAACTAAGCACGTCCTACCTCTGCTCGTAGAAGAGCACATCCTACCTTTACTTATGTTCCGTGTTACCCATAGAAGGGAACACAAACCCATATCATCGCCTACGATGGTCAGGATGGGGAACCCCTTGGAGGGGGTGGAGTGCAAGCCTCTATCTGCACCTACGATGGTCAATATAGAGCATCAAAAGAGTAAGGCTTAATTCCGTGTCTACGATGGCCCGGTTTAAGTATCTAAGACCTTATCACCACCTACGATGGTCAATATAAGGCGCCTCCTGAAGGGAGGTCGAGTATGTCCTTGGGCCCTATTCGTGGATAAGCTAGCCAAGTTCACTAGACACACAGGCCCAAAGAGTGGAAAACAAAGCACGTACATTCTCCGCTTTGACGATAAAAGCCTAGTGAGTGGCTCAAGAATCATGTAAAACCTCTGCTTCATAAATCAAACCCAAAGGGGGTAACAACACATAAATACTAGAACTGTAAATCTGGTATTCAATCTATTTAATGCCCTGACCCGAGTTAAATCAGGACTTCCATCAAACACCCGAGTCTGGGTTAGTTCAAGATTCTTATTAAATATCCAAATCTGGGTTGATTCAGATCTCAATCGATGCTGAAAGGGAATTTCTTGCTCTATCTTAAATAGCTGATTCTGGGTCAGTTCAGAAACTTAACTATTATAAAAAGTAAATATTCGATCTTCTTCGTAATTTGAATTTGATTGGGAACCAGACTTCCACTACTATCAAAAATGAATTCGTAGTCTTGCATTCTAATCTAGGGAGTGAATTAAAGTCCTATCACTATTAGGAGGTGATTTCTGGAAACCCATTCTTAATACCCTAATATTGGTCGTGAAGCCCTAATCTTTAAGAAGGGTATATATGATCAACCTAACGGCTGAAGCCCGACTACCTAAAAGGCCTCCAAGAAAGGACAAGAGCCTCATGTATCGTTCAGGGTAGATTCGTTAATCCATACAATTGCTAAATTCATTATTCACTATGTCAAGCACATATGCGATACACATTATCACACGACACTAGAATACGTATTCGGGCGGAAGCTCAAGCATATATCTTAGGTCTCCCTCATTAGATCCCTAGGATAGGAATTCCCTTTCCTAGAA
The DNA here is from genome assembly GCA_030737875.1 of Allium sativum. Classification (NCBI taxonomy): domain Eukaryota; kingdom Viridiplantae; phylum Streptophyta; class Magnoliopsida; order Asparagales; family Amaryllidaceae; genus Allium; species Allium sativum. The sequence goes on along the minus strand of CM060915.1, from coordinate 42,318,529 downwards.
AAGGAGATTTCCCTGTAAGTACCTATCACGCTAGAAAACTTTTACTAGTGCATGAAATGTTTGTAACTCATTAATCACTTCACACATTCAACACGATGATGTCATTGATTTAAACAAAAAAGTGATGCGTTATATATACCTTACAAAGTAGCCAAGGTGCATCAAATTTATGTAAAATGGTACAGTGAGATCACAAAAAAGAGAACGTTCTCTAATCAAAGAAGAGTACCATATGTTAGTTGATACCCACACATCACGCAAACATATTTACATGCAACTGTCCCACAAATAGTTCCATGCACGCAACTAGTTTTTAGGGTCCGACATTTAAAACAACCAAAAGAGAGGTAGTATCTTGGCACAAAAGGGTTCATGGCGGCTAAGTCCATCAATCCGAGTCAGAATTCTGTAAAGCAAACTCTAAGGAAACGTAGCCTGCCTTTGTATTCTTCAATCCAGTCTCCAACTCGTTAATTCGATGGTACAATTTGCTTATCTCTGCATATGAGCTAGTAGAAGGATTGATCTTTAACTGGCATTGCAGTTTGTGAATGTTCTCATTTCTTTCTTTAAGTTGATCCTCTAAGTAGGATACCTGTTCATTAAGGGTTCTGATGATAATCTTTTTTTGATAATAAATCATTTTCCATCTTGAAAGAGGAGCATCATCGAAGATATCCTTAAGACCAGAGATGGCCAAGGGTTCTTCCCTGAATTGAGAAGGAGGGGTCTAGAATTGATCCTCCTAGCCACTGATAAAATGAAACATAATAATGTGCAGAATCTAATTAACGAGCAGTGACACTAACAATACTGTACATATCAAGGGAGAACAACCACATAAGTTTATATCATACAAATACTGAACCATTTCGATAAACACACATATCCGCAAGATTATAGTAGCACAAATCCACCAGCTAATACACATACCATCTACATTGTACATATTAATACAGTTGACCATAAATGTCATAAGAATTAAGCCACAAGTCACAAATAGATTAAAGGTATATTATACAAAAAACATCTAAGCCCTTCTATTTAGATGATTTCTCGTAGGTTTACAAGGCAAGTCCTTCGAAAGTTTTCGGTATCCAAAAAGCGAAGGACATAAGACATTATTATGGTTTACGCCTTCGAAGTAGCAAGGAGTTGCTGCAACATAATAAAGCAAGTTGTTGATACAAAGTCAAGAAGGAAAGAAATGTTTTGACAGTGAAAGCCTTACCTGGGCAGCAGAAATATCAGATTGCATGGAAGTTTCTTTACCCGTTGGCTCCAAGGAGCCACCCTCCTTAGGAGGAATAACAATTGATCCTTGAGGAGGTGAGGCGTTCAAAGAATCGGTAGTGATCCCCTCAGCAACAGTGGAAGAGTTTCCATCATCCCCGCCAAATTTGCCCCGCTGACTTTCGTCTCCATCTGTCTCTTCATCAACAAGTGAATCCTCTTCTTCCTCGTTATAGGAATCCTTGGGAAGTTCCTCAATATAAAAAAAAGACTCGTGTTTTTATCTTATCCTTTAGAAGAATTTTACCTTCTCGCTTAGCTTGCTGGATTCTTTTTGAAACTCTGGTCTTGACGGTGGGATGCACTAAAGTAAAGTCAATAAAAGAGAATTTCTTATAATTATTAGATTAAGCAAGGAGGAGAGCATCTTCGTAGTACTCCATCACAATGTCAAGCAGGTGAACTTTCAGAAATTTGGATATCTTATCGCTAGATTCATATATTATATATCCGTCTGGTAGCAGAAAGCTTGTTATTCATCCTATCTTGGTCAACAGCATGATCAAATCTCCATCCCCATCTTCTCATTTTTAAGATTCTCAACCTCCATCAACAACATATCTTTGGCCTCCTTCTACTCCTTCGGCAAGCCCGTTAACCTCCCACAGTCATTGTCACTCTCTGTCTTCTCCCGTAACAATGCATCAACCTTATCTTCAGAATTTTATTTTCCTCCCTAAGGGTAGTAACCTCAACAAAAGATAAGGAAGCCAATCCTCTAGACAAGAACCAACTTTTCATCACCTATAAGATAAGAAAAGGAATAGGTTAGACTCCCTACGAAGGTAGCACAATAAAAAAGGAGTTAGAAAGGGCAAACTAATACCAAAAACTGATCTTTTATTAATCGTTGATGAAAGTCCACTGAATCCAAAGACGAAGAAGCCTGCGAAATGTTGGCAACCTCAAGGGACAAAACGGAGAGATTTACAAGTCTGTCAAAATCCAAAAATGACGGGGTGGGAGCTTGAAGGGTAACACGCTGAGAAGGAGAAGGTGTGAATAAACTACGCCTTTAACACTTGGTTCACTAGGAGGGATAGGCGATGCAGAACTACTCATGACTTGGCCTATTGAGGAAATGTCGAAGGAAGAATCAACATTAATGACCTTATCAGCGTCAAAGACATCAGGGCCGGTAGTCATCTGAGTTTTCGTCATAGTATCAACATCCTCAGAAAAACAAACCATCTTATCGTGCTTTGGCTTTTTGGGCTAGGACTCAATATTGGAACCAGCAAACCTCTCCAAGACTTTGACGTTAAATTGGGCAAAGACATCAAGAGTGGAAGCACTTTCAGAGGCCGCGGATCCTAAATAGAGAAAGCCATGTCGGAAAACTTAAAAAAACCAATATAGGGAGGTGGAAAATATTACATAAAAGCCATGCTACCCCAGCTAAAATACTAGGAATGTGCCAGATGCCACATTAAACGTGCTCGAATTCAGCGACAGACCCTTAGAACCAGCAAACTGGATAGGCGATTGTCCTAGAATCGTCTGCCCACGAGGAAGAAGGCCATATTGATGAAGCTTATCGGCGGTAAGAAAGAATGACCGACGTCTAAGGCCCTCTTGCGCATTGAAAATGGCCTCAACAACTTGAGTCTCCTCGTCTGATAAAGTTACGCTTCTAGAAGGAGGCTCTATGGAAAGGTCAAAGGTCAAACAAGAAATACAAGTGTAATGTGATTGTTGTCAAAAGATAAGAAGCTTACCATGCTCAATGAATTTTCTCGATATGCCAAGAGGGCATTTAACAAGAAAGAATTGGTCCTCCCAAGGCTTAGTCTTGCTAAAGCTATCATTTATCAGTCACTTAATAGGGTTCGCACACCAGACATGTGACTCAGTGCTTTTGGAGAATCGTATCATGTGGCGAATAAGCTTAGGGCTAAGAGAAGGATGATTTGACGCAAGTGCCAAAACCTCTAAGTATAAGAGCAAGGTATAAGTGTTGAATGAAAGCTGGATAGGAGGAACCCCCAAGTCACACAAAAGACTTAGCAAGAAAGGCGGAAAAAGGAAGGAAGCCTCCGTTCCAGATATGAATTGCCGAATACGCAAAGTACCCTTTGGGAGGATTTTGAAGGGAATCTTGAGGAGAAGCAGCAATGGCATCTATACCAGCAATCCCGAAGCTATCAAGAATTGTCTTTACCTTATCCGAAGAAGTAATTAAAGAAGACTTGGAGGCAAAATCCTTCTTGGCTCGCAGAGTATTAGAACTCTTCGTCTGGTTTGGTGGGGCTTTTTTGCTAGACATAGCACTGCCAAGTGATATCATTTCATGACATATGTGATTAGCACTATGCTCTTTTTTACATAAATAACATATAAATAGCTCAACGTAGCAGTACAATTTGTTAATATCATTGGCGAAAGTTATCATGTATCGGGTTAGTCATGGATTTTTGACCAATCCTATTTGGAAAAAAATTAGGCCTTTGGTAATGGAAAATATCAAATCGTAATGGAATGTAATAATGGTTCAACTAAAACCCAATGTCATCACCGAAGGCCTAACTAGTTTCCATACCCGGTATGAGTTAGTTTAAAAATAAAGACATCCTGTGAAATTGGGATGCGAAGCTTTTCCGACACCCTCAAACTGACCCGGGACCCCAAAACGGGAGTTGAATAGATGTAATTAGCAGTATCGGCAGGATTGAAAGAAAAGTAAAATGGAAATAATGATGACTGAACTAGCTCGCATCAGAGGCATGATATTTTACACATTGTTAAGTTAATACCTCTTTACATAACCATCCTTGCATGTTGAATTTCTCAAAGTAGGTATTTAGCAAATAAATAGCCTATCATTTTAAAAATTGATTATTATTGGAGCGGCCATCACTGATTGGACCTGTATTGAGTAGTGACTTCGTGATCGATTTCCTGATTGATCCAAATGCAACACTTAAATTACAACATATAGTAGGGATTAAAAGATACTTATAGAGAATCGAACTCGAAATTATGAGAATAAAAGTCTAAGCAATTCTTGAAAGAACTGATAATCTGGTTCGAGAATTTAATTTACAGGTGGGAAGCGGAGATGAAGAAGACGTAGTATTTACAATAAATCTCCTCGTAAATCTAAATCGTACAGATGGAAGCCCTTCAACGGACCTGATTAAAGGATACCAAGAGACACATCGAACAGACATCGAAGTTTGACTTGAAAAGCCGAAAATACCACTTCACTTGGAGGCAAATGTTACTACTAAAATTACATCCGAAACAGGCTGGCGGTGAAGGGGTAGAGGACCGACACAAGCACAAAAGAATCTTTCGTCAACAAAGGTTCAACACAAGAAGAAGCCGACAACACAAGGAATCAATCCAGGAGCTGGCAACCGACACCATCGTGAAAGAAAAGAACGCAAAGCCTATACAAAGGAGGGATTACCGACAAGGTAATTCCGACAGGGTGATTTCGGCAGGGAGGATAACTGACAAGAAGTCATCCAAGAATCGGGAGCTAATATAGTAGAAAACAAAGAACATCACAACCCGAGACTCAGAGAGACGGAAGGGCTATCGGTATTAACCGGCTCAATACCAATACGATAAGAACCGGGAGCCATATACCGGAACCTCAATCAGATGGACATCGAGAAGCCACCTTGATAAACAATAAACGGAGTATCGGAAGCAACTTTCGGAGAAATTAGGATACGCTTCAGGAATATACCGACAAGCAAGCTGTAACCCTAGAAAAGAAACAAGCTATCCACACTAATTTGCTTAGTGTCAATACCGACAGGGGTAACGCTGCCGACTGCCTTCCACTTAAACCACAAAGGAAAGCTCCACAAATAGGTAACAACTAGTGCGTGACACATGCTACTCACACGGCATTTTGGTGGTAACAATAAATTGATCTTTGTGTTCATGTTTTTCTTAGAAGATGATTAGATATCCATGATGTATATGCATAATCCCTTTTTAATTTGGATAAACTGATAAATTGGACATGATTTAATATTTGTTTGAGAGTTGAGTTAAGGTATTATAGTATTTAGAGACAAAATAAAATCCAATACATAGTACCCTAAAAGTAGTAACTTAAATAAATTTCACAAAGTATTACTTTCGATTCTTACATATGGAAGTGGGAAGAAAATTTTGATGCAAGGGAAGCTAGTTAGATAACTGAGCACATCCATTTCCCTTTGCGCCATGGAAATACAAATTCCACGTGTATAGTAAAAATACAATCCACGTGCACAATAATGCAATTCGCATGAAAACAAAATTCAAAATTGTGGAACTGTATATTTTGCCATTAAATGAAAGTCAATCGGTAAATACATTTAGCAAATCTAATGTTGAATTTAATCACATTTCATCACAAACACATGACAACTCCCTGAATCTATGATCAGTGCACAATTGATTCACGGAAAGTTGTATGCTACTTGCAACAGATATTCAACTAATATATGAAATCCACATATATCCTTTTCTTAAAGAACATTACCATGACGCATATGACTGCTTCCAGGTTCAATACAGTGTACAAATGATTTAGAATGCGCAAATTTAAACAGACACATTAGATAGAAACAATACATCATTCACTTGTGAAGCTTTTTGGTTCTTTTGAAAATAGCATACTATAAATCACAAAATATTTACATGGGTTGCATTGTCTTATATACACATGTGTGTACTTTAGCATGTGCGATATACGTACGCAAAAGAAATATAATGTATAAAATACTATTTATAAGATTTCTTTTAGTGTTATATTGATTCGTATTGTAATAATCTTTTAAGATAATTATTATTTAGCCAAGATTTTCTCATTCTCATACCAAAGTGTAAAAATAATAAGGTGCAAGCAATAAAAATGCATATATTATCCCAATATATTGTTAGGGTCCTCAAAATGGATGCCAAAGATGAATATGATTAGGTGGCACTAAAGAATTGTCTTTAAAAAACAATTAAAGTGATTAATTGTGCTTTCCCAGATAACCACATGATGTAACAATAAAAATGTAGTGACCACTAATGCCACAACAAACTTATCAATATAAGCCTAGAGTAGAAGTTTAATCAACAAAGATTCACTGACCACTCAATACAATTTATCCGTTATTGAGACCATAAAAAATTCTAGAATAGCATCATGAATATTTATAACCAATTTCAAAGATATATACCTAAAAACTAATCATGTGAACCATCAAAGAGTAAACAGTAAGGATAGAAAACATACTTTGGTGGAAGGAGAAATACGGAAATTAGTAATAACTTCGCAGGGTCAATATAAAACTTATCACCAGCAGAATATGAACCTGCATGATTCCTACAACCATGTTGACAGTAAAACACTATAATTACAATATAAGATAAATCATAAGCACTACAAAATGCTGACTAACAAATAACAAAAATTACAATTATCAAGTACAATTTATTCTAAAAGGATTGGTAGGAAAAGCATAACATAAAAGTAACAAAACATGCTGAAATCAAATATTCCAGTTCTATTTACCGTATTAATTTAGCACTCCAATAATTTTTAAAAATATTCAAGCAACATGCAGAAAACAAACAAAGACCATAACTGGCAAGGTACCAATAACCCTTAAGGAGGGCCGGCGTTTGGACCAGGCCCATCAAACAGTGGCCTGGAGAAACCCCCCACGTATGTGCAACCCCCTACCGATAAAAAAAGATCAGAAGTAATATCGCGAACTGCAGACAAAAGAGAAAAGACGCAAAGAAAAGAAAAGACGACGAAGGAAGAAAACGAAGAAGAAGAAGAAACAACCCTAAATTGAATTGGGACTTGCCGCACGCAATGTAGACCTGATGCGCGTCTTGAGACTGGGAATCATCAAGTTCTACTTTTCCCTTCCATTATTCAGAAAAAAGGGAATTAGGTATATTTTAATTTTTTGATTTTGTTTGATTATCTATCTCCCTTCTTTGTAAAATTCTATGAATAATATAGTGTGAAACTGTGAATTGATTTCCATTACAATTTACAATTGCTTATTTTCACGGTTAGGCTATTAGTAGTAATTGGAAAATTGTTGCTTACGTTCACCTTCATGATTAGGCTGTTACTAGCAGTAATTGGTAATTTGTTGCTTACCTTCACGGTTTCATAGTTAGACTGTTAGTATTAATTGGCATGGCATGGAATTGATTCAGTTGAAACATGATGACAGAATGACAGTTTGGAAACCTCATGTAAAGTTTTAAATTATTTGATTCTAGTGGGATGTTGGATGCAATTTGTTTTTTGATTTGTTTATCGGTCGATTGTTCTAAATTAGAATGGATGAATCATGAAATTAATTAGTGAATTAATAGGAACATACCTGTATCTTTTATTGAATTTAAGTTTTTATGTTATTAATTTGGAAATGCATAATGTAGGAAAAAATGATGAAGAATGAAGACGATAAAAATCGTATTAGATTTCGAAAGCAAAATTCTGGAGCTTACAATAGAAGAGTAAGAGGAAAAAAAGAGGAATTGGAAAAATCACTTGTTGGCTCAATTTCTGATTTGTTTCAAGCAAAAATGCAAAAATCTCAATGTTCAACTTCAAATATCATTCAAGAAAGGAGTCATGAAAACGAAGATATTGATGAGAATGTTGAAATCATTGATACAATTGATGAAAATGAAATTATAGAAGCCAGTATTGATGAAGAGATTATTGGTAATAGAGAGAATATCATGAATGAAGAAGACATAAATATCAATAGAAATGATGCGGATGGTGGTGGTGTTGATGAACTAATTGTGCTTGATCTTGACAAAAATGTTGACATTAACTATGATCCCAGTTTGTGGGGAAGAATAACCGATACTAAGAGAATAATGTTAGTTAAATGAGGTCCTATCAAAATTTCGAAAAAGAATGATAAATTTCCGAAAAATGAAGATGGTAGACATTTTTCTTCCAAACATGAAAGAAAATGGCTAGTTTATTCAAATGAAATGAACAAGGTATTTTACTTTTGTTGCAAGTTATTTAGAACATAGTTATTAATGGCGCACGGCGCAAAAAGGCGCAACATCAGTCTGGAGCCTTGGCGCACGGCGCGGCAAACGGCTTGTGCCTTTTTGATTTACTGCGCATATTTTTTTTTTTTTTAATTTAACATATAACAAACAATTGAAAAGTTGCAATATTTTTGCCAAAACAAATGCAAACAAAGTCTTTACTATTTTGCAAAAAGAAACATAATTATATTTGAAATCATTAGCATAGAATTTCAAGCATAATAGTTTTCCAAATCCAAAATAATAACTAATAAACTAGAAATCTGAATCCGATTCAATAATCATATTTTCCAAATCAACATCTACATCATCAAATTCATTAGAATTCATGGTTGAGTTGAATAAAAGAAATAATTATTGATAGGAACCCAAGTACATAAGTATTTAGACGTGAACAAGTATTACCATAGTTTACCTTAATTTAGGATGAGATCGAAGAAAAATAAAGTGTTTAGGTTGGCTTGCGTAAGAAGCTCTTGCTATGAAAAGATGTTGAGTTTTTAATCAGTAAATGAAAGAAGAGGGAGTCCAATGATAGCTTTATCTAGGAAAATGAAAAGCCATTGCTGTGAACTGCATTTTTAATTAGTAAACGAAAAAAAGCCGTTTTGGTTGGCTTACACAAGTACATGGATTTTCTTAAAATATTTTGACACTACTTTTCATGAACCAAAGTTAAATGCCAACTGGTTTACTATGAACTGCATTTTTACATTATTTGTGTTCATTTGAGATTTTGTTACCTGTATACTTTGGTGCAAATATTCGTTTGTGATATATAGTTTTTTTGTGCTTCCTGTATACATGATGGAAGAAAATTAGATTTATATCAAGTCTTTTTATTGTTATAATGTGGTTATATTTAGCAATACATATGACAATTGGTGAGGAAGAATAACATATCGATTGCTAATATTGTTTCCCTGATGCAATTGATAACTTTATGCAAAAAAATGATATATATTTATTGATAATCTATTTGGTGCATCTACAGACTGTTTGAAATAAAATACATAATCAGTTGAAATACATGTTTTATGTACAATCAATATTGCAATTTGATATAAGAGTATACATAAAATGAAATATATTTTCAATATTGATTGATATGTTTGTTCCTCTTCAAGGAAAAAGGACTATAGAAAAGCCAACCATCAAAACGTACAAAATAAATAAGAACCAAATACAAAAGTTAGCAAACGCAATAATATGATAAAAAATAATTTCATATGAAATGCAAAAAATGAAAAAACAAGCAAAAAACAATAAACAAAACAAAAGGCGTGCCATTTTGTGCCGTGCGCCTTTTTTCGCCACGCGCCATTTGTTGTGCCTTCTCATATGCGCCGCGCCGTAAGAAGAAATGGCGCATATGCCACACCGCGCCATGCGCCACGGCGCACCATTCATAACTATGATTTAGAAGCACACAAAAGACATTCAAACTGGGAAATGAAGGAGTAAACAATTGGCATAATATTTTGGCGATGCTACGGGAGCATGAAAATAATCCGGAACATATTTCAAGTCTTAACAAGTGGGTAGATTTACTCAAAGACCTCCAACTAGAGGCAACAATTGACAAAAGAGTAGAATCTCTAATCGAGCAAGAGAGACAACGTTGAAAAAAGGTGCCAGTGCACATAATTGTTGTTGTAAACTCTTTCTCGAAATAATCTTCCATTTCGTGGTTCGAACGAAAAGATTTATGAAAAGAACAATGGACTTTTTTGTCAACTTGTAGAATTCATTGCCGAATTTGATCCTATCACGGAGGATCATCTTAGACATTTGGTAAATAATGAAATAAACAATCTTTATCTTAGCTATAGTATTCAAAATGAACTTATATTTTTGTTGGCTAAGAAGATCAAAGAAGCATTACTTGCAAAAATTCTAAAAGCAAAATATTACTCGGTCATTCTTGATTGTACTCCAGATTTGAGTCATAAAGAACAAATGTCAATTATAATAAGACGTGTGGATGTTGAGGATGCTATTAAAGTGGAGGAGTACTTTCTCGGTTTTATTGTGGTTGATGATACTTCAGGACTTGGCCTTTTCAAAAAGCTTGAAAGTATACTAAATGATCTTAAGTTAAACATTAATGATGTGAGAGGGCAAAGTCATGACAATGGATCAAATATGAAAGGTATGATATGTTAAATGAAAAATGAAAAATTCATATTAATTACCTTATTTAATTTATCTTACATAACTTGAATCAAATATAGGTAAGCACAAAGGTGTACAAAGGAGACTTCTTGACATCAACCCTAGAGCAATTCATATTTCATGTGGATGTCATAGATTAAATCTTGATTTATGCGATATGGCAAGGTCATGTGCGAAAGCTAGAAACTTTTTTGCATATATTCAAAAGATTTATACTTTGTTTTCCGGCTCAACCCATCGCTGGGAAATACTTAGAAAATATGTTAATGGTTTGACTCCAAAGCATTGCCGGCAACTCGTTGGAAAAGTCATATTGAAAGTGTAAGAGCTATAAAAACCCAACCATCGGAGCTAAGAGATGCTTTAATCGATATTGCAAATAATTCTAATGATGATATGGCAAGGATGGAAGCTAATGGTCTATGTCAAAATGCATTGGAAGATTTTGAATTCTTGGTTAGTTTATGTATTTGGTACACTGTTTTGGATAATATTAATCGAGTTAGAAAAATACTTCAAAGGGAAGAAATGGGCATTGAAGATGCAATTACTAAAATAAAAGAGCTCGTTACATTCTTCGAAATATTTAGAAAAAATAGATACGAAAGTATGACAAATGAACCAAGAGAACTTGCTGATGAAGTTGGCATTGAACCAATATTTGCAAAAAAAAATAAGAAGAGTTGTTCGTAGAAAGAAACAATTTGACGATGATGTAGAAGTTGATGCTAATGAAAATCAATCATTGGGAGATAATTTTAGAATTACATACTTTCTTCATATTATAGACCAAGCTCTTACTTCACTTAAGGATCGATTCGAGCAATTTGAGCTTTACGAAGGAATTTACAGATTTTTGTTGAATGCAAAATTCAAAAGCATTGAACATAAACAATTGAAAGAGCACTGCATGAAATTTGAAGCTTATTTAAAACATAATGTAGAGAGTGATATTCATGGAAAATGATTGTATTTTGAGCTTACTCAACTAAGAAGAATCTTACCATCGGAAGTAACCAACACAACTAGCATCCTTAATTTCTTAATATCTTACCGTGATATGAGTGGATTTCTAAATGTATGCATTGCATACCGAATCATTCTAACTATTCCGGTTATAGTGGCATCAGCAGAAAGAAGTTTCTCTAAGTTGAAGTTGATAAAAACTAATCTTCGAACTACTATGTCACAGAAAAGATTAAGTGTGTTAGCGTTCCATTGAGAAAGATTTTTTTGGATATGTTGGAATATAATGACATAATTGATGAGTTTGCTTCTAAAAACTCAAGGAGGAGTCGTTTTCATTGAATATCTGTCAAAGATATGTGACATGTTAACATTTTGGATGATGATATTATACATTTTGGATGAATACATTATGTAATTTTGGATCAGTTGTTATCTCAACAATCTTGCATTTATCCAAAATTTGCTATTTATGTTCATGCTATGATGCACATTTTGTTTTTCACTTGTTTTTTTGGTATTTTTATTTTCATAACAATTTGCAGTGGAAGTGGAAAAATTGACAAAAGTTACTTTGTATCTTCAGAGATACGCTCAAGGTTATGTTGCAAAACTCATGCATGTATGATTTAATTGCAAACTACAAACGAATGAATCCAGTATACATCTTTAATATCTTTAATTACATAATAGTATTTATATGCATCAAGTATGAGTGGTAGTAACATATGATTTTCATTTTATGGCAGCCTAAAGTTGTTCTCTATATATGAAGAGCACCTCCTACAATGCCACAACAACCTTCTGCACATGAAACTGGAGTATGCATACTCACTTTTGATGGGTAAGTTCTCATACACTACAGCTCTTTTTTTTTTAAGTAAGTGGCAACAAAATTGGTTCTCGTCTGGGGCAACCCAATGTTCCGAACCGGCCCTGTCCTTAAGTATATAGAGTCAGGCTGATCTACAGCATAAAAACCAATGTTGTTGGTTTATAATTTTCTAAATCACAAATCACATTGTATTACCATTTACATATCCTATAAAAGTTATCTTGATTAAAAGTAACAATACATAATTTATACATGGTATCACTATCATTACTTACTAAGGAGTTCAACTTGTGAACTAACAACCAAAGAATATTTGTATTCTCAAAACATAGCATTGTCTCACTATAGTCGCAATAAATACATTCATCACCGGAATGAACAAAAAATATATAATTTACTCAAATCATTCCATAAGGATTCTAATATTAAGCAACATAGACATATAATTACACTAAGATGGACATAATATATTATAAAACATAAAATAAGAAAGAAAAAAAATCTCAAAATCTAACTTCCGTGATAGATATAATGGTACCTAACAGAAATATCTTGACTATCGAACATAAAAAATGCAAATATCTATAAGAAAATGTTGATCAAAAGCAAGAAAACGTAAAGAACTATTGATATAGAAGCATGTTCGTATAGCAAGACTCTGTAACAATTTATGTCACTAAACCCAAAAGAAGTTACAATTATTATTTGTAACTAAAACTAGCGACATTTCACTCACTATACTGTAAATATGCATGCATTATTACCGACGAGTTTAGAGTTAATAGTGCACAAATAGGGAAATTGAAATTTACCCTAAGCCTACAGAAAGCCCTATTACTGAAAATTCCAATAGCTACTTCAAAATAATAAAGGTTAAAATCAAGTAGTAATAATTAAAACTCAACGTTGCAAAGGACTGCAGAGAGGTTCGGGATTTGACACCCTTTAGCATGGGGAAGGAAAAAAAATAAAGATAGCCTAAAGAATGACTATTTTCAAGCTGGAAAGAATAAAATCATGAAACAATAAATATGGTTGGAGAGGTATGAAATTAATGCGAGGAGACAAAATTCTGTTGGAGTACCAGATCAAATGTCACTTGTAGACAAATCGAGCCTTTCAACATGAAGTCTCATATCATATCTCCATTCATTATGTCATTACGAACCGGTAAAAGTATATGTTCCAATAAACTATATTTACGCTCTCAAGTGATAAACTGGTCATAGCACAATCACATGTTTATAAAGAGTGAGCAAAACTAAACATACAAACATCTGAATCTAACTTTTACACATCTAAGTCCAGGAATAAAAAATATATTCACATATGAATTTCATCCACTCATCCATTTTATTCACCTTTGGAATAAATAAATATTGACGCTCAGCAAAGGTAAAAAATATCGAGTTTTGATGGTCAGCAATTGGAAACATAAACATACTCAGGTTCATATTCCATGAGCAATAAAGTCATTTTATTCATATATTATACTGTGATCATTAATCAACTGATATCAAAAGTACTACGAAAAATAATTATTTCAATTCTAAAAATGTAAAATCCAGTTGATGCTTCCAAAGGTAACGCTGTAATTACATATAATTTTCTTTACTGCTAGAATTATTGATAATAATTTACGTATTATAACTTGATTTCTGTAATCTCCAACAAAACATTAGCTGAAAATGGAATGTTCCATTGACTGCTTTGTGCAAACCGTATTCTCTTGCCATAATTTGTCAAAAGCAATATTCACAAAAGCATATGAATATGCTTAAGTTGGGAAAATTTGTATAGAGAAAAATAATAGATTTTGGATTTAATTACCTCCAAAGTAGCCATGAATTCAACGTCAGAAGGGTGGAGTTACTTAGGTCATCATCGCCAAAGACATTGAGATTTAGGCGATTCTTGCGGATGTCAAATGTTAACTTTGCTGAGATATGGTTCGTTGGCCTAAATTGGGAACATCGATTTGGGATTTCATAGATTGTTAAGGTTTTCTTCGAGCGAAAATGCTTCTTCAACCGGACTTGCGTTAGGTGTTTCCACCGGCTGAGATCCGGACCCTTCCTCTAATTTCATCCGTGTATTGTGTGCCCTTCATTTAGAGATCCAAACCTTTTCACCGCTTCTAAATCGGTCGTTCTATGAACGCTTCGGAGATGGCTACTTTTTCATTTGTTCTATGAAACGATGGACATGTGTTGAATAACTAAAGAAGTGGATTCTCCTTTCCTATTTAAGTAAAGTAATATACAAGACTGAGGGTTCACGCCTGAAAGCATACACCCGGTGGCCTACACCCGGAAGCTAAAGCCTTTCGAAAGCCATTCGCGCCGGCAAACTCAAGAACAATGCAAAATGGATGGATAAGGGATCGAAAAGGAGCTCCACAGGCCGGAACCTGCCTCCTGAAAGCATGAACCGACACCTCAAAAAGACACAGGCAAAGCCTTCAGAGCATTAAGAAAGAGAGATCGGAAGCCAGAATTTCTGGAACCATAGAGAAAAGCGGCTGATAAGGGTATTGCTGGCCCAATAGCAAAAGGGTCCTCGATTTGTCTATAAATAAGACCCCAGAGTTCTCATTTTGGGGAAAATTTTCTCATTCTCATTATTGTACTCGTTTCTCTAGAGTAAACCCTAATTCCTAAATAAAATTTGGGATTTTGGCTGCAATCACTAGTGTATTCTAAATCAAAGATCAATAAAGAGTGGATCAATACTTAGAGCATTTTCTTATGATTCTGTAACGTAATTTGTTAATTAACTGCGGTACTATGTGTTGTGTGCTTTCTACACGCTTAGAAGCTCCTGCCCAAACCTAAACCCTTCCGTCGAGCTAATACAAAACTCTTTCCTACAAGCCATTTAGCCCTTATCGAGGGTTGTGTTTAGGGAACCCTTATCTCAAGATAACGTTGGTTCTTGAGTCGCTTAAGCGTGATGCTCACCCCACTAAGGGAAGATTAACTAATCTTTCGAGCTCGAAACATTGATATCTAGGAAACAATGAACTAATTCAAACTCGTAGAAGCTAAATAAGTCTATTTTGTCCTTAGGTCCACTTCCGTAGACCTATCTCCGGTGTTGACGAAAAATATCGTTAATAGTACACTAGTTGGCTTTTCCGGGTGTATACTGCATATCCAGATTGTAAAAAGCTAGAAATTCCAATCAACATTGTTGTCTTAAACTTAAATCCTTTTGAGTAAATAAATACTTCAGGGATTTATGATCCGTGAATAATTCAAACTTCTCTCCTAGCAGATAGTGCATCAATATCTTCAAAAAAATATTACTACTAATAGCTCCAAGTCATGAGTCTGATAATTCTTTTTGTGTGGCTTCAACTGTTTACCTGCATAAGCAATAACTCTGCCATTTTGCATCAGTACAACACTGACTGCTTCTCTACAAGCATCTGTACAATCAGATAATCCTTGGTTCCCGCCAATAATGGCTAAAAACGAGGAAACAATCAACCTTTTCTTTAACTCTGCAAAAGCATCTTCACACTTAGAAGACTAGACAAACTTTGTCTTCTTCATTGTCAGCTTCGTCAAAGGTGGGGCTATCTTCGAAAAATCCTATACAAGCTTCCAGCAGTATCCAGTTAGACCAAAGAAACTTCGGATGTCTCCTAGAGTTGAGGGTCACTTCTATTCCATAATGGTAGATATCATTCCTGGGTCTACTAAGATTCCCTTTTCAGACATTATATGTCAAAGAAATTTGACTTCTTTTTACTAGATATGACATTTGAAAAGTTTTACTTTAAGCATGTTCCTTTTTAATATCTCCAAAACAATCCTCAAATGCTTTGTGTGATCCACTTTGGTCTTTGAATAAACGAGAATGTCATTTATGAAAACTAGTACTAATTTATTCAATAGTTCTCGAAATCCTCTAGTTATTAGATCCACAAAATTAGCGGGGACGTTGGTCAATCCGAATGGCATCACTAACCATTCATAAAAAGTATCTAGCCCTCTAAAGGCAGTTAAATGGATTTGTTCTTCAGAAATTCTGAGTTGATGAGAACCTATGGCTAAATCCATTTTAGAGAAAAACCTAGAAACATTCAATTAGTTGAATAGGTCATCTATTCGAGGCAAAGGATACTTGTTCTTAAGGTTTTGTCTATTTAAGTCTCTATAATCAACACACAACCTTAAGGAACCATCAGACTTGGTTACAAATACAACTATTGATCCCCACCTGGAACGACTTGGTCGAATAAACCCTTCTTCCAAAAGTTCCTGAATTCGCCTATCTAGTTCTATTTTCCCCTTTGGTGCCATTCTCCGACTAAGATGAACAACTGGTCAAGCGTCAGGCATTAAGTCAATGCTAAATTCAATTCTCTACGAGGAGGGAGACTTTTAACTTCTTCAAATACATCCGGAAAATTTCGGACGATGGATATAGTTTCGATATTCGTAATAAGGTAACCCAAAGTACACATTTATCTATTTTATTTTGAACTAGGATCTTCACATGATAATTCAATAAATTTTCCAAACTTCATGTTTATTGATATCGTTCTATTTACACAATCTAACTTTGCTTCTACTCAGTTAACCAATTCATTTCAAGTACAATATCAAATTCTTCAAAATCTAGAATAAATACATCAAAAGGGAATTGATGATTCAAATAAGAGATAGGGACTTCTTTACAATATAAACTAAGAGTAGTAGAGCCTCCTACTGGATTTGTCACACAAAGGGGATCCTTAACGAATATTGTATTTTGGTTAAACTTTTCTATGGTACGTTTAGAAATAAAGCTATGTGTAGCACCAATGTCAAACAAAACTGGAACTAATTTATCGCAAACAAGAATGTGACCTTTCAACACTCCTTTTCCCTTGTCATTCCTTAAGGTTAAGGGATCGCTCTTTATAGCTTAAACCTTTGCCACTTCTGCTTTCTTTATTACGGGATAGTCCTTAGCCAGATGTCAAGTCTTGTGGCTACTATAGCATTCTGTAGTCTCCTTTGCTTTCTTTGGTTTGTTACAATCATTTGAATAATGCCTTTTCTCCCAGCAGTTCTAACATGTAATACCTTAGAGAGAATTCTTGTTGCTTCCTTTCTTCTCTTTGTTCTGTCCTTGCTTCTTTCCATTGAATTTCCATTTCTTCCAATTGTTGTTATTGCCTCCTTTTTCTCCACACGCTTTATCAGTTGTAGCATATCGATATCCCATGTCTACTAAGCCTACAAATGATTGCTTCACATAAGTTGTCATACTCTTGTGGTACTTCTTCTTCATTCTTTTGGTAAACCTTTCATTCTTCTTTAGAGAAGTGTAACACCCCGAATTTCAGTTAACACTGATATTCACTAATTACAGAATTAATAATCTCAGATGTGAGAATCAGGGGAAATGGGTTACGTCATTGTGTTCGTCTCGGAAAAATACGCGAAATAGAGTCCGAAATTTTGTAAATCGGAGTCCGTATGACCCGGTTAAGGCCCAAAGAAGTTTTCGGGAAATTTGAATTTCGAAACATGCAGAAATGGGGGCCAGGCGGGAAAACTCCCGCCCAGCCAAGTCGACTTGGCTGTCGACAGGGCTGTCGACTTGCCTGTCGACATGCCTGTCGACTTGGCAGTCAACAGGGCTGTAGACTTGCCCTGTCGGTTGATTCTGGCCTGGGTGCACCTGGTTGAGTTTTGGGCTGGGTTGGAGGGCTTGGGACGAAATCTGACGGACCTAAACTAACCTAGGGTTAATCTAAGGGTCTAAAACACATCCTAATCCTATAAATAAGACCCTAAGCTAGCCCTAAATGATCATAATCCTATCCTCTAACTAAACTATGCCAAAATTTTCTATGATCATGGCCTCCACTCAAAACCCTAGCCTCCATCCTCTTTCTAAACTATTTCTATGAAGGCTTTCATGTTCATACAAGCATTTTTAAGTTGTATGAGTGATCATTAGCTTGCATTCATCATCAAGTTGCAAGCTTTATTTTCAAGGCTAGAGTTTTTGGGTGATTTTTGGCAAGGGTTTGCTTATTGGAGTTTAGTGGTGAGTTTCTATGGCCTTAATAATCAATTGTTAAATTGATTATGATTGGATATGATAAGATATGGCTATGTTTGTGGATCAATGTGTTTATGCAAGTTTAGTATAGTGTATGTTGTGTGTTTTGCGAGTTTTATGCTATATGTTATGCAAGTTTAATGTTATGTTTTATGATGCTCATTATGCAAAACACTATGTTGAACATTGATTCATATGTAACATGTTATGCAAGCTATATGTGAGATTATATGCAAGTTCATATGTAACGACCCGGATTTTGAGCGACTTTGGTTATCGACGTAAGCACGACGTCGATAACCAAAACGTCGAAAAATCCTGGTAGTTAGTGAAAGAAATTAGAGGGTGAGGAAAGATAAGATAGAAACTTAGAATAGAAGAAGAAGAAGAACACAATATCAGAGTAACACGAATCTCACAGCGGAACGAATAAATATATTTCATAACATAACTTTGAAATACAAATCTGTACTTGCATATACATATCATTATCAAAGTACAACACTTACAACACAGCGGAATAATAATAGCTATATGATCCTGAAGCCTCCTGCTCCAGCTCTTCAAGTGTATCTGTAAAATCCCGACTACTTGACTGCCCATACAAATTTAGGCACCCAAGAGTTTAGGGAGAACAACAAAATAAACTCCGGGTCAGTCATGGGACTGGTGTGAGTAAAACAGTTAAAAACAGTTTGAACAAGTAAACGATATCTCATAAGACCACGCCGCATAACGGAACGGGTTTTTCCCTTATGAGAATCCAAAATATCTTTATATCAAAAACCTTTTGATATTATCATAATGTCTATCAACCACAGTATATATATAATCATCTAGCAGAAACGCTTTCATCTCACGTTCTACATATATAGTATACAATCAAAACCGCAAGCACGTATTGGGTAATGGATTTCCAACTATGACAAGATATGGATCCACCTTTCGCTCGTGTACCTCTAGAGAGGAATACACTGGGTTCAACAAGAACATCTTGCAACCCGGCCACACATGACCGACCACTCATTTCGCTTGAGTGTATCGAATGTATATCACCAACAGTTGGGATCAGCAACCGTTTCCCGAATGGGACAGCATCAACAATAGATTTTTAGAAATGAATGAAACTCTAGATCAGGTGATTATACACCCTACTTCGGTGCGACCGACTTAGCCATGTTGCCTGCCCGATTTCTGTCATTTACCGGATGATGAGGCTAGAAGCTACGCTTTATCATCATACCAGATTCACTTCGAATGCCACATCGTCAAATCCATCCAATCACCGATTGACGTCCTCAACAATACATTATGTGTTAGCTAAAAGAAGTTTCCTTCTCCGCTTCCACTCTTGGTACAGTTGGAGAAATAAATATACGTGATCGTCTGGACATACTCTGTTAGACATCCGTCCATACAAGTCATCCAGGAACAGGATGAACCGAAGGCACTATTCTGTAAACAGGATAGCCCTTGCATAACTCCGTCTTCAATTTCCTTTGGCATATATGATTCGCAACGCTTATGCCAATACAGAGTGGTTCTTAGGATAATAATCCAACCGGTCTCTCCATATTAACAACGTTAAAATGGTCAAAACTTCGATAGTCTGTGATTTAACTATCGAATAAAAACAGGTGTGCAAACAACGATATTATTTCCAAATGGAAATTATATCTATCAAACATCATTTAACATTCATCTCCTTATTCCATTAATTTACTTATCTCATGTTTCCCTACGTTCAATATTCCTTATTTTCTAAATTGGGAAAATATACGTTATTAACAATGGAAAACATTTCCATTTCTCGTTTTCTTTATTAGAAAACATTTCTGGTTTCTTATTTGGAAAACATTTCCAAATCTTCTTCATTGGACTTAGACAGATGTTTAAACAACCCATCGCGATGCCAACTCAAACCATTTCCTTTACTGCCGAACCTTAACTATTCCTTAGTTAAAACGAAGCCAATCAAGTTGGGGTAGAACTACCTCTCAGACCTTAACTGAACAACATTTTTAACTTTGAAATAGGCAAAGTTCACTTTATATTCCTTTAACTAACTTCCTTACTTAACCCTCCTTCGAATAGCTATATTCGATTTACTCTTTTCACTTAACTCTATTCGATTAACCCTTATCAATTAACTCTATTGGACTAACACTATTTGACTAACGCTATTTATTTACTCATTTCACTTAACTCCTTTCGAATAAACTATATTCGATAACTCCTTTTACTTTCTATTCGAATAACTATATTCGATTTACTCATTTGCTTCTATTCGAATAACTATATTCGATAACTCCTTTGCTTCCATTCGAATAACTATATTCGATTTAACTCATTTGCTTCTATTCTAATCGATTAAACTAACATTGATTATCTCCTTTCACTTTATTCTCTAATCGATTAACTAACATCGATTAACTTCTTTTAACTTTAACCCAAATCGATTAAACTAACATCGATTAGCTTCTTTTACTTTAACTCTAATCGATTAAACTAACATCGATTAACTTCTTTTACTTTAACTTTAATCGATTAACTAACATCGATTAACTTCTTTTACTTTATTCTCTAATCGATTACTAACATCGATTAACTTCTTTTTACTTTAACACAAATCGATTAACTAACATCGATTAACTTCTTTTACTAAACTACGTTTTCCGTTACAACTATTTCCTTTTTATAACGTTTACTTACCGTTACAAATATATCCTATTTATAACTTCTATTTACCGTTACAAATATTTCCTATTTATAACTTCTATTTACCGTTACAAATATTTCCTATTTATAACTTCTATTTACCGTTACAAATATTTCCTATTTATAACGTCTATTTACCGTTACAAATATATCCTATTTATAACGTTTACTTACCGTTACAAATATATCTTATTTATAACTTCTATTTATTTTCTAAATAAATATTCCTTTTCTATTTCTATTTATTTTCTAAATAAATATCCCTTTTATAAAACCGTGTTCGTTTTATAAAAAAAATCCTTTTATAAAATCCTGTGATTTTATAAAATTCCTTTATTTCAATATACATTGAAATACTTCTTTTTACATCCCAGGGTCTTTTATGATATTTACAATATCGAATAACAATGATCAACATCATTCCAACACACATAATCCATAACAGATTATATAACACATCATATATCACAATATATGAAAATAGTAAAATAAATGTTGAGGAATCCAGTCGGATTCCTCCAACCTGTTTCCCTGCATCACAGACGTTAAACAATATAATATAACATCACTTTCAGTTCCATATGATATATTCTGTTAAACAGAATCAATATAGAAAATCCAACTAACTGACTAGCAGTTCAATCAAACAATCAACACACAGTCAATCAGCCAATATCTAACAGTTCTAAAAATACATTATAAAAATATAACTGTTCAGAGTTGGTGAGTTTTACTCACATTGGACGATCATCGTTAATAACGATAACCATCGCTCGATTTGATCCAGACGGACAATTTATTTTGCAATAAATTGTAACAAGCTTCGATTCGCTCCCCGTCAGTTCCATTGTGACGCTTCCGTTCATATGGTCCTATCGGATCCATTTTTGTCGCATTCTGCTACCGTATGATAGTGTTATACATTATACAAGTTATACAATTATTAATTAAAATAAATTGAATTTTCCTTTAGTAAAAACTTTAGGCTTAACCTTTCAATTTCGGCCCAATGCCACATCATAAAGCCCACGTCCGAAATTCTTTACTTCTCCTTCTTCACCAAATTCTGTTCGCTCCCCTCCTCTTCAGGAAATCCACGCACACTCAAACACGACATGGCCGATCTTCCATTTTCTTTCACTCCTTCACTCCTTTATGAAACGCCAAACAAACATCACCACTATACTTCACTTCCTTTCCTCCATCTTCCTACATCAAAAAGGTTCCCCTCGCACAAACTTATCGAATGCTACTCAGCAGCACTTCCGCCTTCTCTATGTATTTCTCACACAACCATCGACAAGATTTTATGCCGATCTCCTCAATAAATTGCACATGCACTTCAATTCCCACCCCAAATACCAATGAAACAGCTATTCCCAAACGCAACTCCTCACTCCATCTTCTCTTTCGTTCTACCTATACTGCTACTCCTTTAACAACTCATTCTCCCATCCGTTCTACATTAGTTCAACTAATTAGCTTCACCGAAATCCTTCACTTTAAATCCGCTTCCACTCGCACCCAACCTGGAAAATGTGTCCACAGTTTTCTTCTTGAACACACTACCGCATCACCAAACTTCATTACCCTGACCTCCTTATTTTTATTTAAAAAGTTATAAAACTATTTTTACTTCTTCCCAGTATTTAAAACTTCACGCCTACACCTTACAGTCCACGGAAACTACCATTTCCAGAACCCATCAATCTACTTAAACGAAAGCTACAGGAGCCTCCTTGCCAGAAGTGTCGATTTCCTCTTGTTCGAACTCCTCCCTTCATTTTGTTGGGCTTTCCTCTTATTTATTTATTTCATTATAGGTGGGCTTCACCAACATTAAATGGCCCATCCCACACCTTACATACCCAGACCCGCTCCTCTGTCATCTTCCCGTAAGAAGAAATCGCGATCTGCTCCTCACCATTCACCATTTCTGCGCCTTCAACCTCCCACCGATCATCCCCTCTTCGGTGAAACCCAAAACCGTTAACACAATGATACTCCTCATCTCGTCCTCACGCTCCTCATACCAACTACGTGATACTCCCTCCCAGACCGCGGCTTCTTGCTCCTCGCGACATCAGGAACCCAAAACCGACACCAAGAGTATGAGCGAAATCCTTAAACCCACGAAATCCAAAGCCCTAGGGCTACTGCCGTGCTTCCCAACGAACAGGAGCGTGGTTCGAGATCCGTGAGAAGTACACGGAAATGAAAAGGAAGTTGTGCGGATAAACCAACGACTTGTTTTGAGATTTATAGAAGTTTTTATTGGATTTGTTTTGGATTCCTTTGTTCGCCATTTTCCTTTGCTGAAAACAAACTCAGCGGCGGAATTTCGTTTTACTGGAGAAAAGGAAAATGAGTTAGGTTTAGATTTTAAGGATATTATATAAGGATTTTCTTGTGGACATTCTAAGGACCACGTCCCCCTTTTGTTTTGTGGTTGAGAAACTAAACCGTGGCCTCTTTTCTAATCAAAGAAATAATTAGGGTAAAGATATATATATTGTTTGGGATGATTATTTAAACAAAATGTGAGGTTCAATTTGTACAGTTATAGATGGGTTTGCTTGGGTTATAAATTCCGTCCACGTACGGACAGAAATAAAGATGCAGTCGTGCCCAGTATCGTACCACGATCCCAAAAATATAATAATACCGGTAGGTGGACTCATATTTTGAAACTTCAAGATGTTGATTTCAGGGTGCGAAATACTTTAAATAAAAAGTTGCTTGTTTAATTAATTAAAAATTACAGTAAAATTCTAAAAATTATATTATCACTATTTCCCAAAAGAACCTTGTCTAAATTCAAACCCGATTTCTAGTTATATCGAATAAACCATTACGGTCGATAAACGATTCCATAGCGACTATTTCAAAATTTGATTTGGACATATCTCAAAATCTACACGACGAAATCCCGATTTTTCTCCTCCACTAGAAAGATATACTCCACTAGCTCCACACGTTTCTTGTTTCACAGAAATCCGATTTAAAACGAACCCTGTATATTCAGTTGAAGTTCAAACCGCCAAATAGCGAACTGCAGCGCCATTTCAAGCTCTATTTTAATTATATTATAATTATACGTTCAAACTGTCGTTCAAATAATATATTTGTTATTCCAATTCAATTCGAAGCTGAATTAAATATCACAGATGATCCGGTTCACACCATATCGTCATTTCGACCATTCAGAATTAAATATCTTATTTAATTTATTGTTTTTAATTAAATATTCACTATTATTTTATTCCACGACCATTAAATACTCTAAACCACCATTGATATAATTAAATAAATTAATTTTAATACCTCTGCCAATGCGGGTCATTACAATCTTCCCCACTTAAAATAATTTCGTCCTCGAAATTGCTAAAAAGTAGGGGACGACCCTATCGACTGGTTAAAACATATTTGTTCTCTTCTAATCTTCATATTCAACTGAACCAATTTAATTTAATTTCAATTAAATATTGACTTATTCTTATCAACGAAAATTTTCAAAAATCCTGAAAATTTTCTAACTCCTTATCTTTTTGAAAATTTTTGCCAGCACTTCCATTGTACTGGTCAATCGGTCAAACCACTACTCGCCTCTCTGGGCCATCTCCAATCCAAAAGAAAATCAAACTGCCAAGCGGCTTGCCAATTCGGCTCATAAGACTCATATCCAATATGAAATATAAACTTGTACCTTTTTGTCGGGCATATCATTATATCCCTATCATCTATTACCAATTCAGCGGATACAAGGGTCATCCCAATCAAATCCCAATCTGCTTTTATCCACAACACAACCATTCGCTTATAACTAAGCCAAATATCATTTCAACTCGAGTTTCTTCTCGATTCCCAACCCTTAACTTGATTATCACATTACACTTCAAATTTGAATCTCACAATCCAATTTGTCTTGATATCATTTTAATTCAATCTCAGTTACCACTTTACTGGCTTTACTTTAATTCAAATTTTCTTTCACAAATTTCTGTTAAATTTGTTTTTAATTCAAACAGTCTTTCCCAGGGAGTTTTCAAACAGTTTACTCTTTTCAAAAATCAAAATTTTCTTTTTGAAATTCAACTGAGCCCATAATCAATATTCCATTAGTTAAATCACTTCTCTATTTCTTTATCAATATTTGTTAACCAAATATTTTCAATAACCATATTGGCCTTTTATGTTATTTGGAAAACATTTCCGAATATCCCCTTCCTTTGTTTTCTAAACTTTAGAAAATATATACTATTTATAATTGGAAAATATTCCAATTACTTATATCTTTTCCGATCTCGTTTATTTCTATACTTAGGAAATATTTATTATTCTATTTCCAAGTTTACACTTATTTGGGTTAAAACAGATGTTGTGTAAAACATCGTTACGACAACCCAAATACTATATTCAACTAACTCTTATTCAACATTGATCTTTGAGCCTGAAATCTTACTATTTATTTGTTAAAAATGAAATCAATCAAGTTGGGGTATAACCACCTCTCAGACCTTGACTGAATAACATTTATAACGTCAAAACAGATAAGACCACTTACTCGAATAATCAATACCATACAACTACTTATTCACCTTTAAACACGTATACACTTCCTCTTTCTATCCTGACTAGATTTTATTCTAGACTTTCTTTTTGATTATACTATTCAAATTCTAAGTTCGTTTCCTTATCGACTTCTATATATATCGATACGTTGATTTCTAACTATCAAATTATCTTAAAAATATTCTATCTCCTTAAATTTCCGGAAAAATTCGCCATAACCTCCTTTGTACCAGGAGCATCGGGAAAATCCCCAAACTGCCACACAGGCCATCTCCAATCAAAAAGAAAAAGAAAAGCCAAGCGGCTAGCCGATACGGCGCATAAAATCTCATATATGAATTAAATACATACCTTTCGTCGAGCAATCTATCTGTATACCTTCATATCTATCCATACCTATCTCATGTATATCCATACATTTCTAATTCATTTCAACTTAATCCAATCATTTTAACTTAGTTCGTTAAGTGATTTTCAAATTACTGGTTTGCCCATTTCACCTTTTTATTTAAGTATACATGTTCAAATATAGGTTTAACTTGTTTATACACTAATTGAATTCCATTTCAATTCTATTTGAATTTCCTATATTCAAATTCCATTTCAATTCCCTTATTCAAATTCTATATTTGAATTTCATTTCAAATCTCTTATTCAAATTCCATATATGAATTTCATTATTCAAATCTATTTGAATTTCTATATTCAAATCCCCTTTGAATTTTCTTATTTACATTCTATGTTTGAACTTCCCTTATTCAAATTCCTTTTCAAACTTTCTTTATTCATTCTTTACATAAGTCTCGATTTCAATTCCCTTTGAAATCGATATTACTACCTTTGGAAGATAGATTTCCCTTTCAATTTCACACTTGTATTTTATTTCTGAATTATCCAATGATAATTCTTTTCACTTCATTTATAAACTTCGTTTATAAAAGAACTATTTATAAACTTCGTTTATAAAGGAACTTCTTGTTTTATTTCTTTTAAAACAAGTTAATATTTCAAATTCTATATTTAGATCCCATTTTGAAATTCAACACTACTTGTCTTTCCCAAAACAAATTCAAAACAGTATCTTTGGTAGTAATTCGTCACTTACAACTCGAAAATGAATACTGATGATGCAGCTGTCATCATCAGAATCTATTTTCCAGCGATCGAAGTGAGTTCAATACTATAAAACCATTTCTAAACATTTCCACTTTGAAATTCATTTCAAAATATAAATCACACTGCTTGTAAAACAATTTAAAATCTCCCAGGATCTTAAATTTTCCTTATTTTTAATCCCAATCCATTTACAAACACTTCTCCAATTCTCCAGAGTTTTAACTCCATTTCTGGTTTAAATTTCAGATTTAACTAATCTGATTCACGCATTTCACTTATATGAATTCTAATTGGTTATTTACATAACCATTTAATTTATAATCTTACTCGATTATAATAACAACCAATATATCCAATATATTCAAAATATACGTTGGGTAAACTATTTTAATTTACCACCTTTTCAAAACATATCGTGTCGGTTCATAGTATTCAAGTGTTTAGTAACTCCTACCGATACAGTGGATCAAACTGATCGACCAGAACTCATAAACAACTCAACCAATGAATCTCCCCAATATAAAACAAATTTTTATATCAATAACAAATACGTTCACTCGTATATATACACTCAATCTCAGTCTAGGGTATTACTAACCCTATCTCTACCGAGTCACGCCACAGAGCCAAGTAATTCTTAACTTAAGCTCTGATACCAACTGTAACGACCCGGATTTTGAGCGACTTTGGTTATCGACGTAAGCACGACGTCGATAACCAAAACGTCGAAAAATCCTGGTAGTTAGTGAAAGAAATTAGAGGGTGAGGAAAGATAAGATAGAAACTTAGAATAGAAGAAGAAGAAGAACACAATATCAGAGTAACACGAATCTCACAGCGGAACGAATAAATATATTTCATAACATAACTTTGAAATACAAATCTGTACTTGCATATACATATCATTATCAAAGTACAACACTTACAACACAGCGGAATAATAATAGCTATATGATCCTGAAGCCTCCTGCTCCAGCTCTTCAAGTGTATCTGTAAAATCCCGACTACTTGACTGCCCATACAAATTTAGGCACCCAAGAGTTTAGGGAGAACAACAAAATAAACTCCGGGTCAGTCATGGGACTGGTGTGAGTAAAACAGTTAAAAACAGTTTGAACAAGTAAACGATATCTCATAAGACCACGCCGCATAACGGAACGGGTTTTTCCCTTATGAGAATCCAAAATATCTTTATATCAAAAACCTTTTGATATTATCATAATGTCTATCAACCACAGTATATATATAATCATCTAGCAGAAACGCTTTCATCTCACGTTCTACATATATAGTATACAATCAAAACCGCAAGCACGTATTGGGTAATGGATTTCCAACTATGACAAGGTATGGATCCACCTTTCGCTCGTGTACCTCTAGAGAGGAATACACTGGGTTCAACAAGAACATCTTGCAACCCGGCCACACATGACCGACCACTCATTTCGCTTGAGTGTATCGAATGTATATCACCAACAGTTGGGATCAGCAACCGTTTCCCGAATGGGACAGCATCAACAATAGATTTTTAGAAATGAATGAAACTCTAGATCAGGTGATTATACACCCTACTTCGGTGCGACCGACTTAGCCATGTTGCTTGCCCGATTTCTGTCATTTACCGGATGATGAGGCTAGAAGCTACGCTTTATCATCATACCAGATTCACTTCGAATGCCACATCGTCAAATCCATCCAATCACCGATTGACGTCCTCAACAATACATTATGTGTTAGCTAAAAGAAGTTTCCTTCTCCGCTTCCACTCTTGGTACAGTTGGAGAAATAAATATACGTGATCGTCTGGACATACTCTGTTAGACATCCGTCCATACAAGTCATCCAGGAACAGGATGAACCGAAGGCACTATTCTGTAAACAGGATAGCCCTTGCATAACTCCGTCTTCAATTTCCTTTGGCATATATGATTCGCAATGCTTATGCCAATACAGAGTGGTTCTTAGGATAATAATCCAACCGGTCTCTCCATATTAACAACGTTAAAATGGTCAAAACTTCGATAGTCTGTGATTTAACTATCGAATAAAAACAGGTGTGCAAACAACGATATTATTTCCAAATGGAAATTATATCTATCAAACATCATTTAACATTCATCTCCTTATTCCATTAATTTACTTATCTCATGTTTCCCTACGTTCAATATTCCTTATTTTCTAAATTGGGAAAATATACGTTATTAACAATGGAAAACATTTCCATTTCTCGTTTTCTTTATTAGAAAACATTTCTGGTTTCTTATTTGGAAAACATTTCCAAATCTTCTTCATTGGACTTAGACAGATGTTTAAACAACCCATCGCGATGCCAACTCAAACCATTTCCTTTACTGCCGAACCTTAACTATTCCTTAGTTAAAACGAAGCCAATCAAGTTGGGGTAGAACTACCTCTCAGACCTTAACTGAACAACATTTTTAACTTTGAAATAGGCAAAGTTCACTTTATATTCCTTTAACTAACTTCCTTACTTAACCCTCCTTCGAATAGCTATATTCGATTTACTCTTTTCACTTAACTCTATTCGATTAACCCTTATCAATTAACTCTATTGGACTAACACTATTTGACTAACGCTATTTATTTACTCATTTCACTTAACTCCTTTCGAATAAACTATATTCGATAACTCCTTTTACTTTCTATTCGAATAACTATATTCGATTTACTCATTTGCTTCTATTCGAATAACTATATTCGATAACTCCTTTGCTTCCATTCGAATAACTATATTCGATTTAACTCATTTGCTTCTATTCTAATCGATTAAACTAACATTGATTATCTCCTTTCACTTTATTCTCTAATCGATTAACTAACATCGATTAACTTCTTTTAACTTTAACCCAAATCGATTAAACTAACATCGATTAGCTTCTTTTACTTTAACTCTAATCGATTAAACTAACATCGATTAACTTCTTTTACTTTAACTTTAATCGATTAACTAACATCGATTAACTTCTTTTACTTTATTCTCTAATCGATTACTAACATCGATTAACTTCTTTTTACTTTAACACAAATCGATTAACTAACATCGATTAACTTCTTTTACTAAACTACGTTTTCCGTTACAACTATTTCCTTTTTATAACGTTTACTTACCGTTACAAATATATCCTATTTATAACTTCTATTTACCGTTACAAATATTTCCTATTTATAACTTCTATTTACCGTTACAAATATTTCCTATTTATAACTTCTATTTACCGTTACAAATATTTCCTATTTATAACGTCTATTTACCGTTACAAATATATCCTATTTATAACGTTTACTTACCGTTACAAATATATCTTATTTATAACTTCTATTTATTTTCTAAATAAATATTCCTTTTCTATTTCTATTTATTTTCTAAATAAATATCCCTTTTATAAAACCGTGTTCGTTTTATAAAAAAAAATCCTTTTATAAAATCCTGTGATTTTATAAAATTCCTTTATTTCAATATACATTGAAATACTTCTTTTTACATCCCAGGGTCTTTTATGATATTTACAATATCGAATAACAATGATCAACATCATTCCAACACACATAATCCATAACAGATTATATAACACATCATATATCACAATATATGAAAATAGTAAAATAAATGTTGAGGAATCCAGTCGGATTCCTCCAACCTGTTTCCCTGCATCACAGACGTTAAACAATATAATATAACATCACTTTCAGTTCCATATGATATATTCTGTTAAACAGAATCAATATAGAAAATCCAACTAACTGACTAGCAGTTCAATCAAACAATCAACACACAGTCAATCAGCCAATATCTAACAGTTCTAAAAATACATTATAAAAATATAACTGTTCAGAGTTGGTGAGTTTTACTCACATTGGACGATCATCGTTAATAACGATAACCATCGCTCGATTTGATCCAGACGGACAATTTATTTTGCAATAAATTGTAACAAGCTTCGATTCGCTCCCCGTCAGTTCCATTGTGACGCTTCCGTTCATATGGTCCTATCGGATCCATTTTTGTCGCATTCTGCTACCGTATGATAGTGTTATACATTATACAAGTTATACAATTATTAATTAAAATAAATTGAATTTTCCTTTAGTAAAAACTTTAGGCTTAACCTCTCAATTTCGGCCCAATGCCACATCATAAAGCCCACGTCCGAAATTCTTTACTTCTCCTTCTTCACCAAATTCTGTTCGCTCCCCTCCTCTTCAGGAAATCCACGCACACTCAAACACGACATGGCCGATCTTCCATTTTCTTTCACTCCTTCACTCCTTTATGAAACGCCAAACAAACATCACCACTATACTTCACTTCCTTTCCTCCATCTTCCTACATCAAAAAGGTTCCCCTCGCACAAACTTATCGAATGCTACTCAGCAGCACTTCCGCCTTCTCTATGTATTTCTCACACAACCATCGACAAGATTTTATGCCGATCTCCTCAATAAATTGCACATGCACTTCAATTCCCACCCCAAATACCAATGAAACAGCTATTCCCAAACGCAACTCCTCACTCCATCTTCTCTTTCGTTCTACCTATACTGCTACTCCTTTAACAACTCATTCTCCCATCCGTTCTACATTAGTTCAACTAATTAGCTTCACCGAAATCCTTCACTTTAAATCCGCTTCCACTCGCACCCAACCTGGAAAATGTGTCCACAGTTTTCTTCTTGAACACACTACCGCATCACCAAACTTCATTACCCTGACCTCCTTATTTTTATTTAAAAAGTTATAAAACTATTTTTACTTCTTCCCAGTATTTAAAACTTCACGCCTACACCTTACAGTCCACGGAAACTACCATTTCCAGAACCCATCAATCTACTTAAACGAAAGCTACAGGAGCCTCCTTGCCAGAAGTGTCGATTTCCTCTTGTTCGAACTCCTCCCTTCATTTTGTTGGGCTTTCCTCTTATTTATTTATTTCATTATAGGTGGGCTTCACCAACATTAAATGGCCCATCCCACACCTTACATACCCAGACCCGCTCCTCTGTCATCTTCCCGTAAGAAGAAATCGCGATCTGCTCCTCACCATTCACCATTTCTGCGCCTTCAACCTCCCACCGATCATCCCCTCTTCGGTGAAACCCAAAACCGTTAACACAATGATACTCCTCATCTCGTCCTCACGCTCCTCATACCAACTACGTGATACTCCCTCCCAGACCGCGGCTTCTTGCTCCTCGCGACATCAGGAACCCAAAACCGACACCAAGAGTATGAGCGAAATCCTTAAACCCACGAAATCCAAAGCCCTAGGGCTACTGCCGTGCTTCCCAACGAACAGGAGCGTGGTTCGAGATCCGTGAGAAGTACACGGAAATGAAAAGGAAGTTGTGCGGATAAACCAACGACTTGTTTTGAGATTTATAGAAGTTTTTATTGGATTTGTTTTGGATTCCTTTGTTCGCCATTTTCCTTTGCTGAAAACAAACTCAGCGGCGGAATTTCGTTTTACTGGAGAAAAGGAAAATGAGTTAGGTTTAGATTTTAAGGATATTATATAAGGATTTTCTTGTGGACATTCTAAGGACCACGTCCCCCTTTTGTTTTGTGGTTGAGAAACTAAACCGTGGCCTCTTTTCTAATCAAAGAAATAATTAGGGTAAAGATATATATATTGTTTGGGATGATTATTTAAACAAAATGTGAGGTTCAATTTGTACAGTTATAGATGGGTTTGCTTGGGTTATAAATTCCGTCCACGTACGGACAGAAATAAAGATGCAGTCGTGCCCAGTATCGTACCACGATCCCAAAAATATAATAATACCGGTAGGTGGACTCATATTTTGAAACTTCAAGATGTTGATTTCAGGGTGCGAAATACTTTAAATAAAAAGTTGCTTGTTTAATTAATTAAAAATTACAGTAAAATTCTAAAAATTATATTATCACTATTTCCCAAAAGAACCTTGTCTAAATTCAAACCCGATTTCTAGTTATATCGAATAAACCATTACGGTCGATAAACGATTCCATAGCGACTATTTCAAAATTTGATTTGGACATATCTCAAAATCTACACGACGAAATCCCGATTTTTCTCCTCCACTAGAAAGATATACTCCACTAGCTCCACACGTTTCTTGTTTCACAGAAATCCGATTTAAAACGAACCCTGTATATTCAGTTGAAGTTCAAACCGCCAAATAGCGAACTGCAGCGCCATTTCAAGCTCTATTTTAATTATATTATAATTATACGTTCAAACTGTCGTTCAAATAATATATTTGTTATTCCAATTCAATTCCAAGCTGAATTAAATATCACAGATGATCCGGTTCACACCATATCGTCATTTCGACCATTCAGAATTAAATATCTTATTTAATTTATTGTTTTTAATTAAATATTCACTATTATTTTATTCCACGACCATTAAATACTCTAAACCACCATTGATATAATTAAATAAATTAATTATAATACCTCTGCCAATGCGGGTCATTACATCATATGTAACATGTAATGCAAGTTATGTGCATGATTATATGCAAGTTCATATGTAACATGTTATGCAAGTTATGTGTTTGGTTATATGCAAGTTATGTGCATGATTATATGCAAGTTCATATGTAACATGTTATGCAAGTTATGTGTTTGGTTATATGCAAGTTATGTGCATGATTATATGCAAGTTCATATGTAACATGTTATGCAAGTTATGTGTTTGGTTATATGCAAGTTAACATGTGACATGCTATGCAAGTTCACACCTTTGTATGACATAAGAATCATATGCAAGTTACCCCCTTTGTGACATATGTGTTTCATGCAAGTTTGGGTTAAATGCTAGTTGGGTTTAATGTATGCTCATATATGCAAGTTGACACCTTTTAAACCCATGATAAAGTTATATGCTATGATTGGTTAAACCCATGGCATTTGTGATGAATCTTCCCTTTATTATGTCATGTTATGAGAACGAATTACGTGGGGAACGATGGAGTTAATATGCATGTTAATAAAATGGTGTGAAATGGGTATGCTTAAGCATAACATAAAGTGAATGGACATAATTGGGAATTTACCTATTAAGTTAGGTCTACCCATATTATGGAATTGGGAATTTACCTATTAAGTTAGGTCTACCCATATTATGGAATTGGGAATTTACCTATTGAGTTAGGTCTACCCATATTCTTGAAATTGGTAATTAATTAGGGATAATTAATACAAATTATGAGGGTGATTAATTAGGTGTAATTAATCCACTAAGACACGAGGTTGGACCCTTTTGTAGCATAAGACTGCCCGGAACCAACCGGCAAATCCAGCGGCTACAAATGATTGACCCAATGTGAGAGGTCTTAGTCATAAACTAAATACGTGACAAGTGTAAAGACACGAGGTTAGACTCTGTTATGGTGTAAGGCTACCCGGAACCAACCGGCATATCCAGCTGCCATAAAAGACAGTCTAATGTGAGAGGTCTTTACAAAGGTTACGATCTTAATTAATTAAGAAACACTTAACCAAATTAGCATGTAGTGGGGCATGAGGGGTTAAGTGGGTGCCTTGGGTGGCATGTAGTAACTAGTGGGGGTGCCTTGGGTGGCATGAGGAAACTAGTGGGTTGCCTTGGGTGGCAATAGAAAATACGATTAGAATACTTAACCAAAGTGGAACATGTAATTAAACATGATTAAAGGGTTAAGTAAGTGCCTTGGGTGGCATGTGGGAATCAAGTAAGTGCCTTGGGTGGCATGTGGAAATCTAGTGGGTGCCTTGAGTGGCAATTAAAATATGATTAAAAGACTTAACCAAAATTTATAACATGTAAGTGGACATGGTTAAAGGGTTAAGTGGGATTCACTAGAAATGACAAGCTTAGGTGGGTAGCTTGTGGGGGCCCATTTCAACCAATATCCCAAACGTATCTTTGTGGGCTCGACCCAAGTCGAGGACGGGACACGCATATTGGGCTTGACTGTAAGAGGCCAAAACGGGTTAGCAGTGGCAACGCAAGTCCAACGGGTTTCATATGCGTGTGTGGACCCGGGCTGGTAAGTAAGACGTTGTTGCATCGTGTAGGTATAAGTCGTGCACCATTGATATTATCAAGTTGCCACTTTGGGGAATGATACACCCCACTGTGGGGCCAGCACGGGTATCTACGTTAGGGAGCCGATCGCTTGGGGAGTAGTGGGTACACCTAGTGGAGATAGGGGCAGACGGCACCTATGTAGTCAGCTAGGGGTACACGAAACTACTATTAAAAATTACTAAGTACACTTAGTGGGATCAACCTTAAGTAGGAATTACCCTTGGTTGGGTAGAACTGGTGTGGTGCAGTGTAGGAATTACCCTTGGGTGGGTAAATCTGGGGTGGTGCAGTGTAGTAATTATCCTTGGGTGGGTAAATGCGTCTTTTCGGTTATCTTAGTACATCCTGTGTTTAGTTGGCTACTTAGTGTAGTCATTATCCCCAGAGGTACCGTACCTTGTTTATATCATACCCTAATTACTTTAATGATTGTATTGTTAAGGTTATAGGACTCGCTTAGACTTTTGTCTGACCCCGTTGTTTTTTTATCTTTTTCCCAACCCTCAGGTTTTCAGAGTGGGCCTAGCTCTAGTGGGCTTTGATCAGACTGCTTTATCTATCTTTTGGAGCTTGGACCGTGGATGTAAAGCTCAGTTTATCTTTTTCTATTATGGCTATTAAGTTATGTAGTGGGATTATGTACTTTGGTTTTATCAGGATGGATATTATGTACTTGACTCTTGTTTATGGTTTTGGTGTAACCAAACATGTTTTACTTTCCGCTGCAATGAAATGATGTTTTAAATTCTCAAGTATTACTTATATCTGTCTTGTTGTAATTTTTCTGTTCTATATTCACTTAAAATACTCCACCGATGTTATGGCATTCCCTTAGTGAGTGACCGTAGCGGGTGTGGGGTGTTACACGTGGTATCAGAGCTTAAGGTTACCAGAACAGATAAAATTTTTAGAAAAACTATTTTCTAAGAATATTTTTGAAAGGAGTATTTTCAAAAACATGTCTTTTAAGAGAAAAGTTTTTGAAAGAAAAGCATAATCCCCGATAGCCATATCTTTATCTTTTGAATTCTCCGTTTTGAATCTCTTCCTCTCTTGTTTTGAGTTTCCCCTCCGTGTATAGATGATCTTTCTAAGATAGATAAGAATGGAAAACCACTTCAAGGGACTTAGACGTTAGTCGGATTAGAAGTTGGTTCAAGAAGGAGGAGGACTGGTAGGTACCTATTGGATAGACGATGGAAGGAAGGCTCAAATAGTTGTTTGGTTAATGAAGGATGAAACCTCATTGGTGGGAGGTTACGAGTGGAGAATGGGAAGAAGAAGGCGAGTAGTTATCCTTTTGGGAGGAATAGGACACCTTATTAGGGTTGTCCAAAGGGGCAAGGGCAAGGTATGGAATCTTCTGGAGGGTAGTTGTATTCCCTCACGGCTAGTGTACCAGATGGGGATAAGACCGTCTAGGTTGGAATTTGGATTTCTTTATTATCCGGTTCGAACTTTATTTGATTCTGACGCATCGAGTTCGTTTATCTCATCGTTGTTAGTTGAGTCACTGCACTTAGACACCAGTTTAGTAGATGATCCCTTAGTTGTTTCAAACCCAATTGGGGGCTCTATGATGTGTTTGGGTTTGAAAGTTTCTATACTTAGCGTTGAGTTTAGATGTGATGCTTCTTGGGCTTCACGGGCTATGGGTTAGTTTTGGGCATGGACTGGTTATCCAGTAATGGTGCCGTTCTTGTTTGTGGAAGGAGAGTTGTTAGGCTTACGACCCGCTTGGGTAACACTCTCGAGATCTCTTGTAATCCCATGGAATCTGTTATGCTAAGTTATCTAGAATCGCTTGACACGTCGGTCTAGAGTTTGTGATCTGTTAGAGTGGTCCGGGAATACTCGGATGTGTTTAAGGAGGTGAAGGGCTTACCTCCGGAGCGGGAGATTGACTTCCGAATATATCCGGTAGACAATGCCAAACCAGTATCTTGGCCAGTGTGCCACATGGCTCCTCGTGAGAGGAGGGAACTCCATAAGCAAGTAGGCGATTTGCTTGAGAAGGGGTTTAGAAGACGAAGTATATCGGAGTGGGGTGCTCCAGTAGTTTTTGCTATGAAGGCGGATGGGTCCCTCAGACTTTGTGTAGATTATAGGGAGTTTAACAAGATAACAAAGAAGAATAGACACCCATTGCCGAGGATTGATGATCTCTTTGATCAGTTGGTTGGCGCCTCAGTGTTTTCATAGTAGAACTTAGCCACGGGGTTTCATCAGTTGAGAGTGGCTGAGGATAGTATAGAGAAGACTACCTTTAGGACTCCGGATGGTTTTTATGAGTGGCTGGTGATGCCATTTGGTTTGACGAACGCCCCCGCATACTTTGTTGATTTGATGAGAAGGGTGTTCAGGGAGTACCTAAATAAGTTCGTGATGGTCTTTGTAAATGACATCTTGGTCTTTTCTAGGAGCGAAATAAGTTTTCGTATGTGCTCAATAGGTTGAGCAAAGCCAGTTATGGGATAAACGGTGGTTTTGGAGCGAGACTGGCGAGGACATCCAGAGTTGGACAAGGGCTTAATTATTTAGCCGTTTTTACTAGTATCATCTCACGTAGGTCGTCTGAATTCGAAGGAGGTATCCCTTGGGTGTTTGTCTGATATTGGTTTAGGCCTTTGGGGCTTGCATTTGGGGGATGTCGAGTTCGACTAGGGTGGTCTGCGTGAGAGATGGACAGTTGTGATGATTTTGGATGGGGTAATATCCTGGTTTTCTCTAAAGGTGGAGAAGAGCATGCCCTACATCTTAGGGAAGTGTTGGAGACTCTTCGAGCGCATAGTGTTAGGACAGCAAAAGTGGATGGGATTCTTAGCATCCTATGAGTTTGAGATAGCGTATACCCATGGCAAGGGTAACGTGGTAGCGGACGCCTTAAGTAGAAAAAGGTTGTCCTGGAGTTCATTGTTCGTTGAACGACGGAGCTTAGAGTTTATTTCTATGTTTGACTTTAGACCTTTCGTTGACTTTGTACCCGGTTTGCTAGCCTCCTTGGAGGTTAGGCCTACTCTTTTGGGGCGGATTGGCAGAGCGCAGCGAGACGACCCATAGTTGGTTGAGTTAGTAGAGAAGCTCATGAGGAGGGGGAGTCGTCCAGCCATTTGAGTAGGTACACCCTAGATGGTAAGGGGTGGTTACGTAGAGACGGTAGATTTTGTGTACCGCAAGACGAGGGTTTGAGGAAGGCTATACTTGATGATGCACATCGTTCGAAGATGACCATTCATCCCGATAGGGACAAGATGTACCAAGACATGAAGCGAGTTTTCATTTGGGCCGGTATGAAGAAAGACGCGACCGAGTATGTCGCTAGATGCTTGGTGTGCCAACAAGTAAAAGCGGAGCAAAAGAAACCCGGTGGGTTGCTTCAACCATTGGAGGTTCCGCTATGGAAGTGGGATAGTGTCTCGATGGATTTCGTCAATGGATTACCAAGATCGAGGAAGGGTAATACGGGAATTTGGGTTGGGGTAGACAAACTTACTAAGAGTGCCCATTTTATACCCGTGAAGAGTAAGAGGACTGCTCAATGGCTAGCTTCAATCTACATTCGAGAGATTGTTAGATTGCATGGTGTACCTTCCAGCATAGTGAGTGATCGAGATCCTATCTTCACTAGCGAGTTTTGGAAGAGTTTGAAAGAGGCGGTAGGGACTCAGCTGTGTTTGAGCACCGCAAATCATCCTCAGACGGACGGCCAGACCGAGAGGGTGAATCGCATTTTAGAAGACCTTTTAAGGCTATGTATCTTAGATTTTGGAGGTACATGAGAAGAGCATCTTCCATTGGTGGAGTTCGCATATAATAACAGCTTTCAGTCTAGTATTGGCATGGCTCCTTTCGAAGCTTTTTAGGGAAGGCCTTGTCGATCACCTACATGTTGGTGGGAATCTACGGATAAGATCTTGCTTGGGCCCGATATGGTTAGGAAGACTTCAGAAAAGATTGATTTGATTCGAAGAAGGATGAAAGCGGCGCAAGACAGACAGAAATCTTATGCGGACAAGAGGAGAACAGAGCTTGAGTTTGATGTTGGGGACATGGTCTTTGTCAAAGTATCTCCGTTACGGAATGTGGTTCGCTTTGGATCTGTTGGGAAGTTAGCACCAAGGTTTGTTGGACCATTTCCTATTAAGGAAAGGGTTGGACAGATGGCCTATAGAGTGGAGTTGCCCGACAGACTTAGTGGTGTACATGATGTATTCCATGCGTCACATTTGAGGAAGTGCCTACATGAGACCGCAGAGGTGGTAGAGCCGAGCTTGCTTAGAGAAGTAGAGATAGAACGTGATGCGACTATTCGACGAGCTCCTACACGCATCCTTGGGTCAGAGATTAAGAGGTTGAGAAACAGGGAGGTTCAACTAGTCAAAGTGCAATGGGGAGAAGATGAGAGCAACGCTACTTGGGAGACGGAAGCGAAAATGCGTTCATTATACCCATTCCTTTTTGAGGGTATGTCTTTTAACTTCTCCTTTATCGTTTGTCTAGTACTTATCTTATCTTTAGTATGTCCTCTTGTTAGTGCCTTTGACCTTTAGATAGGGTAAACCTATGGTTGAAACATGTGTTTGAGACATGTTATGATTGATGGATGCATGTGGATGCAAGTGTTTGCTAGTGGTTGCTCGTGGATGCATATACACACACTCTAGACACTAGATCGGCTCAATCACTTCATATTGCATATTGCATATAATTATGTGTAGGTAGCTATATTTATGGATGTATAATGGTTGTGTTATCATATGGATGATGCATTTTGGTGAATGATTGTGCACTCATGTAGATATAGTATGTGTCGATAGGGTTCTTTCGCATACATATTGGATGCATGGCACTATCACGGTTTGCATATGTTCATACATTAGATAGGGAACATATACACACACTTTTTGCATATGCTCATACATCAGTAGAAATTGTTTTAAGGACAATGGATGCCCATGTTTGATGGATTGAGTAGATGGTTGTTTGGATGGTAGGATATGCATTCTCCTTAACTTGGAGATTTCGGGGACGAAATCCTTTAAGGATGGGAGAATGTAACACCCCGAATTTCAGTTAACACTGATATTCACTAATTACAGAATTAATAATCTCAGATGTGAGAATCAGGGGAAACGGGTTACGTCATTGTGTTCATCTCGGAAAAATACGCGAAATAGAGTCCGAAATTTTGTAAATCGGAGTCCGTATGACCCGGTTAAGGCCCAAAGAAGTTTTCGGGAAATTTGAATTTCGAAACATGCAGAAATGGGGGCCAGGCGGAAAAACTCCCGCCCAGCCAAGTCGACTTGGCTGTCGACAGGGCTGCCGACTTGCCTGTCGACATGCCTGTCGACTTGGCAGTCGACAGGGCTGTCGACTTGGCAGTCGACAGGGCTGTCGACTTGCCCTGTCGGCTGATTCTTGCCTGGGTGCACCTGGTTGAGTTTTGGGCTGGGATGGAGGGCTTGGGACGAAATCTGACGGACCTAAACTAACCTAGGGTTAATCTAAGGGTCTAAAACACATCCTAATCCTATAAATAAGACCCTAAGCTAGCCCTAAATGATCATAATCCTATCCTCTAACTAAACTATGCCAAAATTTTCTATGATCATGGCCTCCACTCAAAACCCTAGCCTCCATCCTCTTTCTAAACTATTTCTATGAAGGCTTTCATGTTCATACAAGCATTTTTAAGTTGTATGAGTGATCATTAGCTTGCATTCATCATCAAGTTGCAAGCTTTATTTTCAAGGCTAGAGTTTTTGGGTGACTTTTGGCAAGGGTTTGCTTATTGGAGTTTAGTGGTGAGTTTCTATGGCCTTAATAATCAATTGTTAAATTGATTATGATAGGATATGATAAGATATGGCTATGTTTGTGGATCAATGTGTTTATGCAAGTTTAGTATAGTGTATGTTGTGTGTTTTGCGAGTTTTATGCTATATGTTATGCAAGTTTAATGCTATGTTTTATGATGCTCATTATGCAAAACACTATGTTGAACATTGATTCATATGTAACATGTTATGCAAGCTATATGTGAGATTATATGCAAGTTCATATGTAACATGTAATGCAAGTTATGTGCATGATTATATGCAAGTTCATATATAACTTGTTATGCAAGTTATGTGTTTGGTTATATGCAAGTTATGTGCATGATTATATGCAAGTTCATATGTAACATGTTATGCAAGTTATGTGTTTGGTTATATGCAAGTTATGTGCATGATTATATGCAAGTTCATATGTAACATGTTATGCAAGTTATGTGTTTGGTTATATGCAAGTTAACATGTGACATGCTATGCAAGTTCACACCTTTGTATGACATAAGAATCATATGCAAGTTACCCCCTTTGTGACATATGTGCTTCATGCAAGTTTGGGTTAAATGCTAGTTGGGTTTAATGTATGCTCATATATGCAAGTTGACACCTTTTAAACCCATGATAAAGTTATATGCTATGATTGGTTAAACCCATGGCATTTGTGATGAATCTTCCCTTTATTATGTCATGTTATGAGAACGAATTACGTGGGGAACGATGGGGTTAATATGCATGTTAATAAAATGGTGTGAAATGGGTATGCTTAAGCATAACATAAAGTGAATGGACATAATTGGGAATTTACCTATTAAGTTAGGTCTACCCATATTATGGAATTGGGAATTTACCTATTAAGTTAGGTCTACCCATATTATGGAATTGGGAATTTACCTATTGAGTTAGGTCTACCCATATTCTTGAAATTGGTAATTAATTAGGGATAATTAATACAAATTATGGGGGTGATTAATTAGGTGTAATTAATCCACTAAGACACGAGGTTGGACCCTTTTGTAGCATAAGACTGCCCGGAACCAACCGGCAAATCCAGCGGCTACAAATGATTGGCCCAATGTGAGAGGTCTTAGTCATAAACTAAATACGTGACAAGTGTAAAGACACGAGGTTAGACTCTGTTATGGTGTAAGGCTGTCCGGAACCAACCGGCATATCCAGCTGCCATAAAAGACAGTCTAATGTGAGAGGTCTTTACAAAGGTTACGATCTTAATTAATTAAGAAACACTTAACCAAATTAGCATGTAGTGGGGCATGAGGGGTTAAGTGGGTGCCTTGTGTGGCATGTAGTAACTAGTGGGGGTGCCTTGGGTGGCATGAGGAAACTAGTGGGTTGCCTTGGGTGGCAATATAAAATACGATTAGAATACTTAACCAAAGTGGAACATGTAATTAAACATGATTAAAGGGTTAAGTAAGTGCATTGGGTGGCATGTGGGAATCAAGTAAGTGCCTTGGGTGGCACGTGGAAATCTAGTGGGTGCCTTGAGTGGCAATTAAAATATGATTAAAAGACTTAACCAAAATTTATAACATGTAAGTGGACATGGTTAAAGGGTTAAGTGGGATTCACTAGAAATGACAAGCTTAGGTGGGTAGCTTGTGGGGGCCCATTTCAACCAATATCCCAAACGTATCTTTGTGGGCTCGACCCAAGTCGAGGACGGGACACGCATATTGGGCTTGACTATAAGAGGCCAAAACGGGTTAGCGGTGGCAACGCAAGTCCAACGGGTTTCATATGCGTGTGTGGACCCGGGCTGGTAAGTAAGACGTTGTTGCATCGTGTAGGTATAAGCCGTGCACCATTGATATTATCAGGTTGCCACTTTGGGGAATGATACACCCCACTGTGGGGCCAGCACGGGTATCTACGTCAGGGAGCCGATCGCTTGGGGAGTAGTGGGTACACCTAGTGCAGATAGGGGTAGACGGCACCTATGTAGTCAGCTAGGGGTACACGAAACTACTATTAAAAATTACTAAGTACACTTAGTGGGATCAACCTTAAGTAGGAATTACCCTTGGGTGGGTAAATGCGTCTTTTCGGTTATCTTAGTACATCCTGTGTTTAGTTGGCTACTTAGTGTAGTCATTATCCCCAGAGGTACCGTACCTTGTTTATATCATACCCTAATTACTTTAATGATTGTATTGTTAAGGTTATAGGACTCGCTCAGACTTATGTCTGACCCCGTTGTTTTTTTATCTTTTTCCCAACCCTCAGGTTTTCAGAGTGGGCCTTGCACTAGTGGGCTTTGATCAGACTGCTTTATCTATCTTTTGGAGCTTGGACCGTGGATGTAAAGCTCAGTTTATCTTTTTCTATTATGGCTATTAAGTTATGTAGTGGGATTATGTACTTTGGTTTTATCAGGATGGATATTATGTACTTGACTCTTGTTTATGGTTTTGGTGTAACCAAACATGTTTTACTTTCCGCTGCAATGAAATGATGTTTTAAATTCTCAAGTATTACTTATATCTGTCTTGTTGTAATTTTTCTGTTCTATATTCACTTAA
Source organism: Allium sativum (assembly GCA_030737875.1). Classification (NCBI taxonomy): domain Eukaryota; kingdom Viridiplantae; phylum Streptophyta; class Magnoliopsida; order Asparagales; family Amaryllidaceae; genus Allium; species Allium sativum. The sequence goes on along the minus strand of CM060915.1, from coordinate 42,275,298 downwards.
AATACTCCACCGATGTTATGGCATTCCCTTAGTGAGTGACCGTAGCGGGTGTGGGGTGTTACAAGAAGTGTTAATAAGCTCCGATCCAAAGTGAGAAAGCTCATTGTTCAAATATTCTTGAAAGGACATGTTTCCCTACTTGAGATCCATTAATTCTTCGTACATTCTTGAGATTCCTATTGAAGGCATAAATCGTTACATAAAAATTTATTTGAATTGTTCCCAAGAAATATTTTCTTCTACCCTTCCTTGAATGATCGTTTCCTACCATACAACAACTCTATTCTGAAATTGCCAAGTAGTTAATGCCCTCTTCTTATCATCCTCCAAGTTCAAACCTTTGAAAATTCTCTCGCACGAAGTTATCCAAGCTTGAGCTTCTATGATATCATGAGCTTCTTTGAAAGGTTTTCCACCTATATGCATAATGTTTGTTGAGAGTAGGAAGAATGAATTGGGGCTTAGCTGGAATTACTTCCTCTTCAACTGTTTCAGTGCGACCATTGGTGGTGGTACCGCCTCCTCCCCTACATCTTATGTTACCACTCATTTTCTTCTATTTGTGAATAGTAAGAAAAATGCTTGTTAGGGTATATAGATGAATTACATTACAGATTATGGAATAGTTGAGAGTCTTTATATTTCATTGGATTTTACTCATCTTAGGTATTACTAACACTTCTTATAATGAGCTTACTAATGCGTTATACCTCAAATCTTTGTATAAACTAAAGCTTTGATACCAACTGTGACGACCGGGTTTTTTGAAACTCAAAGCTTGACATTCGACACAACTCAAGCATCAAACGTCGGATTACAAATGCCTAATCCCTGGTTGTCTTGGGGTTATAACATATCAGAAATAATCACAATGAAATAAAATATGTTATGTTAAGGAGATGTTGTTTTTATTTCATTGTGATTATTTCTGATATGTTATAACCCCAAGAAAATCAGGGATTCGGCATTGGAGTCTAACGTTTAACGCTTAAGTTGTGTTGATTGTCAAGCTTTGAGTTTTGAAAATCCAGGTCATCACAACATGTGTTAGCAATGATAGATCGAATGCCCACTACGATCATCACTATTTTGACCAAAAAAACCCTATATAAAAAAATGTAAGTAAAAAAGCATTGGAACTTCAAGAAATGAAGGTAAAAAAAGCATTCGATCCGCTAAAAAATGATTAAGATTCATTTTTTTAGTCAATATACTACGTGGTGATAGGTGGAATCTTTCATAGCTGTAGATTATGAGAGAGCATCGTTTTTGCTAATTGTGACTCTAGTAAATCAAAATGAATCATAGGTTATAGTTGTCCAAACGATCGATGCCTGTAGGGTGCATCATTGATGTTTCGACATGCAATATCTGCTCAAAATGCCATAATAGCACTATACGACTTTTAGAAAGATATTCAGCGAGATGGAAATGAATTATAGCATAAGGCTTCGTATTACAGTAATGATAAATCGAACTGACTACGAACAACCCTATCTAGGCCAAAAAACCCAACATAAAGAAATTATGATAAAAAAGCATTGGAGCTCCTAAAAGTGATAAAGATTGATTTTTTGCTTAATATACTTTGTAGTGACATATGGAAGCCATTATAGATATAGATCCATGAGGGATATTTTTTTGACTGGTTGTGGCTCTAGTAATTCTGAATGCATTAATAGTTATGGTTATTTAGAAAATCAAAGCATATAACGTGCAACATCGACGTTTCGAGGAGATGCATATACTATTATGCAAAAATAGCACCGCACAACTTTAATAAAGGCATTTAATGAGATAAAAATGAATTACAATGGGACGACATGTTTTAGCAATGTTAGATTGAATGTCAACAAAAATCAATCCTACTTTGGCAATAAAAACCCTATATGAAAAAAATAAGGTCAAAAAGCATTGGAGCTTCCGAGAGTGATTAAGTTTGAGTTTTTGGTTTCTAATCTATATAGTGTATTAGTGCAACTTGTTACAGCTTTAAATCTATTAGAGGGCTCCATTTTGACTAGTTATGGCTCCAGTAATTTCCAATGAGTCAAAAGTTATGGTTGTCCAAACGATCGATGCACGTAAGGGGTAAAATTGGCGTTTCAAAGTGAAATATCTTCTTTAAACGCTGAAATAGCACTGTATGACTTCTATAATGGCAATTAGCATGGTAAAAATGGATTATTCTATGGGGCGGCATGTTCCAGCAAAGATAGATTGAACGTCAACCAGGGTTAACCCTATTTTAACCAAAATTACTGTGACGACCCCAAAACCCCGTACTACGGAGTCAAGGGCAACCTTTGGAATATAACACATAAACAGATACAGTAGAACAGAAATAAATAAATACACCAGATAATGAACAAATAATACACTGGATAAACATAATCATCAGAGTTACACAGTATACAGGATCATACTTAGTACAAGATACAGTTCAGCTATACATAAATGTCTACAGCGGAAAACAAAACATAATATGTATAACAGGAGCTGAACAGCATAAAAAGAGATAAATGATAGAATCCGTCTTCAGCTCCATCTATCCAAAAAGAGCCTGGTAAAACCTGAATACAAGGCTGCCTGTGTAGAAAAATGGGCACCCGAGTTTGCAAGTGAAACAAACAACGAGTCAGTCATGGGACTGGTATGAGAAATCTATTTAACACATTTATAATATGGCTAATCACAGGACCACGTCACTTTCGCGGAACGGGTTTACTCCATTGGATTGCCGGTGCTTTAAAACAATTAAATCTTTTAAACATTGTAATTCTTTTTATAAAAATGAAGCCATTACAAAACTCAGTTCCCGTCACACAATGCAACGCAAACCGGATGATAGAGTTTTACCAAAAACCACTTCAATCATAAATATCAATCATAGACGGCATGGGTACCATATATCATGTCGCCATATATAGGTATACAATCAAAACCGCAAAGTCACGTATTTGGAAATTGGATTTCCGCCATGAACCAAGGCAAAAGATAGTCCTTACCGAATTCGAGACGCTCTAGCCCGTGGCTTAGGATCAGAACGCATCGAACCTTGGATCGTCAGGGCCGGTCCACCGATGTGGATTAAAATGCCTGAACACTGCGTTTCCCCGCCCTATGGGGTGTCAATGAGCCAACGAATGACTCCATCGGCTTCACATGGTCACCGATATATCCGAGGCGCCTCGCAACAGCAACAGCCACACAGGTGAAAATAATATAAATGTCAGACAGTTTAAGCACCGACACCACCTCTAGCTAGAAGGAAACGCATGCCCTCCCTGAGGTCCTCTGCCGTTTCTGGTTCATACCGGGGTGTGAGGCTCGCGAATTCACGTTATACACAAATCTATGCCACACAGGCTGTGCTTTGATTATCAACCACAAGACTTTGCTTTTCAACAAAAGCCTTGATCACTGCATCTTAGCATGCCACACAGGCAATTCACACCATGCAACTGATGATTATCAATCACACAGAATGAATTCCAATGTCAGACACACAGTCCATTTACAAGTCCGTTCTGGGTCTGAACGAAACCGGAGGCACTATACACCTCGCATATCCATCGATCTCCACGTACTTCTGGACGATCACCACTCATTATCCAAATTTCGGGATGCATCCCAATCAGGACATCAGTTATCATCCAACCGAGGTGAAGATCTCCGGTCCTCAACCACCGTCTTCATCATCGACTTCTTATCGTCGATTCAGTTGTTCATAATGGGATAAACCTAGTCTTTCTGAGCAACTCACATATATAATAAACAAGTGCTACACAAACACAACATACGCCTTATTCAAATTCATTAGTTACTAACCGTAAATTAGTAAGAGAACGATTTCCCAAATATTAACCCCGAAGGCCGAAACCAACATCAGATCAAAACCCAGGAAACCATTCGACTTAGCTAATCTTCAGCTAATTTTTAAATTTCACATTCCATATCGTTTATAATATTTTATAACGATTTATCGCTATTTTTATTTATTTAAAAATAGCCAATTTATTCAAATGACGCTTCGGGCCATAACGCGGCCGTGGCGCTGTTTTTCTTCAGATTTGATTTACACATATCTGAAAATCTAACCGCTGAATCTTCACAAAATTTATATCATTAGAAAGACCTTTTCAAAACGAATCCAGTGGTTCCAGTTTCGGGAAAATCCGACGGTCGGATCTCCCGGTACACTCGTTTGAAGTTTCGATTTCAAAATACAAACTGCAGCGTCGTTATTCGATTTAATTTAATTATATTTATATATATATATATATAAATATAATCGATTCTGGCGCTGTTTTTCTTTAGATTTGAATTAAACATTCCAGACAATCCAACCGTTGGATCTTCACAAAGTGGGTGTCGTTGGAAAGATATTTCCAAGGCGAACCAACGGTTTCGGTTTCGGCAATATCCGATGGTCGGATCTCCCACACTAATAGTTTGAAATCACGGTTTCAAAACACGAACTGCAGCTTCGTTATTCGTTTTATTTTATTTATATTTATATAAATATATATAAAACAAATTCATTCGTCGATTTCAAAACAATATTCTTTTCATACATTTGATAAAAATGGTATTTTTATCCAACCGACATTTATTTCGACACTTCACTATTTTTAACAATTCATGTATATAATAAAAATGTGATTTTTATTGTAAAACAATTTATTTCAAAACCCGATTATTTTATATAATTTATATATAAGGTAAAAAGGTAATTTTTTATGTAAAACAATTTATTTCGAACACTAATATTTTATATAGTTTATATATAAGATAAAAATGTTAATTTTATTTTAAAACAATTTATTTCAAAACACGACAATTTTATATAGTTCATATAGATGATAAAAATATGATTTTTATTATAAAACAATTTATTTCAAAACACCACTATTTTACATAGTTCATATAGATGATAAAAATATGATTTTTATTATAAAACAATCTATTTCAAAACATGAATGTCGTTCAACACATGAATTTCTATTCAACACATGAATTTCTATTCAACACACGAATTTCTATTCAACACACGAATATAGTTTCAACACATGAAAATAATTCTAACACATGAATATTATTCAAAATTTCGGCAGCATAACGGCAAGGTAGTTGAAACCGGGGTCGTCCCTAGTACGGCTCCTCGCTCTACCTTAAAGCCTCGCAGCTTTTGACAATGGGGATTTCATGCATCTAGTTCGCATGCAGGCGGCATGTTTATTTTTCTTTTCCACAAACTAATCCTATGTTGTTTCAACCAAATAATTTTCAACCACAAACGGGTATTTTTAACCACAATCAATCAATTTCGACCACAAACAATTCAAATCAACCATTCGCTATCAACCAATTTTCACACCAATCACAACCACTATTTATATTTATATTTATATAAGTAAATTTCACTTCATTTCAACACATATATAATTTTTACAACGCATATATAACTTATACATCAAACATACAACTTATACAACGCTTATACATGAGGTGTACAACGCTTATATAACTCATACTTCGAATATATAATTTATACATCGTCATTTCCATATCGTTTATAATTAAGAAATCTCATATTGGGTTCCACTCCACCAAAAATAGAAGAAGACTCAGAAAAATATGTGGTCTCTTCTAGAATGTAGAAGACGTCCACACGAGTCCACTGTCTCTTGTTTCACTGAATTTCATCAAGAAACGAAAAAGATATGATTTTTATAGTGAAATAAAAAACCGTAGCGCTTTAAAGTGCTATTAAATAGTTAAATTTAATTTAGGTCGTTACCTTCCTTTCGATGTTCAAAACTAGGTATCGATTTCTCGAGCAATCCGAAGCACGGTATGACGATAGAACCATGCCACCTTCTAGCGCTGCCCACCGTGATGAACTCGACTTGGTGGTGGCGGAGGATTTTGGCTTCGAACGACGCAACTTCTAGAGGTTGGTTCGATGAAAATATTCCACGCTACCGGGCGAGAGTCGTATGGATTTAAAGCTCTCTTGACGCTCTAAAAAAAATTCCAAAGGAGGGGTGGGTTTCGTTGAGTGTGGGATGAGAAAACGAGGGAGGAAGGATTGAAGATCAGCCGCCGTCGGTTTGAGGGGTTTCGGAGAAGAAGACGGGGAGAGAGAATATGATGTGGCCCAATGGGAATTTTTATTTTATTTTATAATTTTTAAATTTCGAAAATACCCTCTTTCACACACGAACCCCAATCCAGACCCAACGACTGTCGTCCCTAGCTAAATACCCCCATTCCGAACACAATGGGATATGTTTCATAGGCCCATTCGACTGTTTCAGTCAGTTTCTCTTCAAATTAAAACATAAAACATTCAATTTTTAATTTGAACGCACATTTCAATTTGCCGGGGCCACATACCGATTCTAAAAATTCCCGAAAAATAAATCCAGCTATGTTTTGACGATACGGTCCCAACAAAACTAGTTTCGTCGAATTCTGAGACTATTTGAAAAATGGCTCTTTTCTGGTCGATCCAATTTAATAGAAATCGACCAAACACATTTACCTTTGCCACGCTCACATATAGCTTCAAAAATTATGAAATTTGAAACCTAGCAATAATTTGACATCCCGGATCCAACAAAAGTGGTTTCGTCAAATTCTGAGGTCATTTGCAAAATGGCCATTTTCACGGGCTATATAAACTCTATAGCGACCTTTCTGAAAATTCATTTAGCCATAACTTTTGCTTCCCGCTATGAAACTTCGATTTTTCAGATTCGTTAGAAAGATATTCACTATCAGATTTAAATATTTTTGGTTTCGCTAAAATCCGTTTCATTTTGCACCCTGTACAGTCAGTCAAAGTTTGAATTCAAATTTTGAAACTACCGCGCCATTTCAGGCCATGTTTATAATTCAAATTAATTTTATTTTTTTTCAAACGTCGATTCAAACATACTTTTCGTCATTATTTTTTAAAATAATTATTTTAAATATTTAGAATTCACTAACATAGCCAATTTAAAATTTTCAAACTGGTTCAGATTTTCCGGGTTGTTACAATCTCCCCCACTTAAAACTTTTCGTCCTTGAAAAGGAACAAAGTCGAAAGTGGTTTGATTAACTAACTATACTTTCAATTTGGCTTCCATTCTTCAACTTTTCAGTTTCTAAGAATTTTCTAATTCTTCAAAAAAATTGGCTAACACCCTAAATTTTCGAAAAATTTCGCCATAACCTCCTTTGTACGGGGGACTTCGGGATATTTCTAATAGCCTCCCATGGCCCTCACCAGTCCAAAAGAAAAAGGAAAAGCCAAGCGGCTAGCCAATCGGCCTATAAAATCATCAAATCCCAAGAAATACAATAAATGTGTACCTATTTGTCGGGCAAACAATTTTATTCCTTTGCTTAGCTGTTCATCCATAACCTGTTCACACATATATAATGCACATGTATATATTTCTATCTACCTTCAATTCAGTTCAATATTTGTTCAATTTGGCTAAATGGTTCAAAACTCTAATTAAACAACCAAAAATCAAACAACACAACCAACAATCAATTTGTTTGTTAACTTTCAAAAATATACTAATTAATTCATATACTCTTATAAAATCATTCAGACTATATGATTAAAATTTTACATGTATGAAAGAAAACAACAGCAAAGTAGAGAACATAATGGAAATTTCAAAATATGGTAAATGTACCTTGCACCAGAGTCAATTAGAGATATCCACTCTGCACTTGGGATAGGCTTTCATAATACTCTCCTCAGTTTCCCAAGTACAATCTCGCGGATCTCCACTCCATTGCACTTTGACTAAGTGAACCTTCTTGTTCCTCGGTTCTTTGGTTTCTTTGCCGATAATCTTTAGCAGCTCTCTTCTCACAGCCAATTATGGAGTAATTTCTATATCCTGTTGTGTGGCCTCTTCCACGATCAAGTCTGGATCATGAACATGCCTTCGAAGTTAAGATATGTGAAATACATCACGTACTCCAGGCAGCCAATCAGGCAATTGAACCCTATATGCGAGAGTTCCAACCCGTTCAAGGATAAGAAACGGACCAATGAATTTGGGCGCCAATTTCCCTGTTTTACCGAACCGGATAACTCCTCTCATCGGTGATACTTTCAAATATACATAGTCGCCCACAGCAAATGATATATCTCTTCTTCTCTTATTGGCATAGCTCTTCTGTCGGCTTTGAGCGACGAGTAATCGTTTCTTAATGAAATCGACTTTGTCTGCAGCTTCACGGATCATATCGGGTCCCAATACAAGTCTATTACCAGGTTCCACCCAACAAGCAGGAGATCAGCATGGTCTACCATATAATGCTTCGAATGGTGACATTGTCAGGCTCGCTTGGTAGTTGTTGTTGTATGAAAACTCCGCCAAATGAAAATGGTCTTCCCATGATCCACCAAAGTCAAGAACACAGGCCCGCAATATATCTTCCAGTATACGATTCACCCTCTCAGTTTGACCATCTGTCTGAGGATGATAAGCGGTGCTCAAGTTCAGCTTCGTTCCCAGTTCTACTTGAAATGCCTCCCAGAATTTGCTAGTAAATATTGGATCTCTATCACTAACTATACTGATCGGCACTTCATGTAGCCTAACAATTTCCTTGAAATATATCTGCGCCAGACTCTGAGCAGTTCTGTTCGATCTGACAGGTATGAAATGGGCGGTCTTCGTGAAGCGATCTACAATCACCCAAATACTGTCATTTCCTTTTCTGGTTCTGGGCAAACCATCTACGAAGTCTATGGAAATATGTTCCCACTTCCAACCTGGAATGTCCAGCGGTTGCAACAATCCAGCAAGTCTCTGTTGGTCGCTTTTGACTAGTTGGCAAGTAGAGCATCGACTAACATATAAAAAAATGTCTCTTTTCATTGACCTCCACCAGAATGTACGCTTAATATCATTATACATTTTGCTCACTCCCAGATGGATACTAAGTTTTGAATTGTGGCATTCATCCAACACTTCCTTCTGGAGTTCAGCAATGTTAGGAACACAAATTCGACCCTTTAGCCTTAGAATCCCTCGGTTATCAATCTGGAAACTCAAGTGTTCTACTTTCTGTATTCTTTCTCTGATCTTCTGAATGATGTGATCATCCTTCTGAAGAGCAGATATTTTATCAATCAATGAAGTCGTAATAATAAAACTGGCGATCATTACATTCTTTCTACTTAGCTCATCGGCCACGACATTGGCTTTCCCTGGAGTGTACAGAATCTCAAAATCGTATGCTGTAAGGAACTCTAGCCAACGTTGCTGCCTCGGATTCAAGTCTTTCTGGGTGAACAGATACTTTAACGACTGATGATCTGTAAACAGTTCGAATTTCTCACCTAAGTGATAGTTCCTCCAGATTTTCAAAGCAAATACAATGGCTAACAACTCAAGATCATGAGTAACGTAGTTTTTCTCATGCGGTTTCAGCTGACGGCTAGCATAAGCAACCACTTGACCTCTTTGCATTAACACTGCACCAAGGCCTTCTCTAGAGGCATCTGTCCAGACTTTCAAGTCTTGATTGCCATCGATAATCGTTAACACTGGGGCAGTTGTTAATCTTAACTTTAGCTTCTCAAAAGCCTCCTCACATTCTAGAGTCCACTTGAACTTTGCGTGCTTCTTTGTAAGCTTGGTTAAGTGACTAGATATCTTCGAAAAATCTTTAATGAACTTCTGGTAATAACTAGCCAATCCAAGAAAACTTCGGACTTCTGTAGGAGTACTAGGCTGTTTCCAACTTTGAATAGCGGTGATTTTATTTGGATCCACAGCAATTCCTTCTTTCAATACGACGTGGCCAAGAAACTTTACTTCATCCTGCCAGAATATACATTTGGAAAGTTTAGCTTTCAATACATTCCTTCTCAGAATTTCTAGAACTTGCTCCAAATGTTTTTCATGTTCGGCCTTTGACTTAAAGAAGATTAGAATATCATCAATAAAAACCCGAACAAACTTATTCAAGACTCCTCTAAACACTCTATTCATTAAATCGATGAAGTATGCGGGAGCGTTACATAAGCCGAACGGCATTACTAACCACTCATAGAATAAGTCTGGACCTCTGAGTGCTGTCATAGGAACACACTCTTCGGCAATACGAAGCTGATGGAAACCTGTAGCTAGGTCCATCCTTGAAAATACCTGGGCACCATTCAATCGATCCAACAAATCATCGATTCGCGGCAATGGATATTTATTCTTTATTGTCTGCTTATTTAAGTCACGATAATCTACACATACTCGAAGAGTACCATCCGACTTTGGGACAAACACCACTGCTGCTCCCCAATCAGAGAAACTAGGCCTGATCAAACCCTTCCATACAAGCTGTCACGTTTGATTGTCTAACTCTTCTTTCTCCTTTAGAGTCATTCTTCGAATAGTGTGCACTACTGGCCTTGCATTCAGAATTAAAGCGATCTTGAAATCAATTTCTCTGTGCGGAGGTAAACTAACAACTTCTTCGAACACATCTGCATAATTCTTTACGATAGGAATATCTTTTATGAGGTCGGGAATATTCTCTGTGACTACAGGGATATTTTCTATTCGAGCAGGAGAAACATCTAGAGCTGACCAAAAGTCTTTTCTATTTGAATTCGGTCCTTCGCATGGTATGGTGATATAATCCCCTGATTTAATCTTTGCCCTGACCACCCTCTCGACGCATTTAACCTCTGCTTCATATTTGGTTAACCAATCCAATCCCAAAATAAGATTGAATTCGGTAAAATTCATGACGATCGAGATGGTAGGAAACCGATATCGGGAAAAAGAGACAGACACCACGCAAATCCAGCTAAGATCAAGAGAACCCCCAACAGGATTATGGACAGTGATGGGTTCTTTGAGCCTTTTCAAATTCAAATCCAATTTCTTAACCGCATCCTTTGCAATAAAGCTTCGGGACACGCCTGTATCAAACAACACTTTAACTGGAATATCTTTGACAGTAAGCATTCCTTCCAAAACATCAGCCCTTTCTTGAATAGGTGAGGTTCCAGGAACTTCTGCCGCTTCATTTACTTGAACCTTTTCAGACTTCTTTGAGAGCCGGCAATCCTTTTCCAGATGGCCAGTCCGATGGCATTGACTGCATTTTCTATTCTCTCGAAACTTGTTCTTGGATTTAAATTTGTCCTTCCTTCGTTTCTTCAAAGGTCCACAGTTTATCGACAAATGTCCTGGTTCCTTGCAGTTATTGCATATTGCAGTCGTTACTGATCCTTTCTCAGATATAACCTCTTCTCGATTAAATCTAGGCTTCTTTCTGACTCCAGATGTCGTACTGGCCTCAGGCTGGGTACTCGTCTCTGGGCTATCAGTTTCAAATTTCCTTTTGTTGCCCGAACTGACTTCCTCTTCGTCACGCAACATACCTTTCTTATGGAGATCTTCATACTGGTAGGTCATGTATATCATTTCAGAAAAGGGAAGCTTCACATTCCACATTACACTATTCTGGTATTTTCTTTGCAGGCCACTAATAAATCTCAGATTCTTCCTCTTCGTATTTTGAATTAGATGAGGGGCAAAATGAGAAAGTTCATTGAATTTCTTATGATACCCTGGAATGGTCATATCTCCTTGTATCAGATAAGAGAATTCATCACATAACCGCTCAGTTGCTTCAGGAGGAGTAAATCTTTCTAGGAAAATCTTTTTGAACCTATCCTAGGTGATATCACCTTCTGGATTATCCTTAGTGATTGTTTCCCACCAGATTAAAGATTCTTCTTTGAGTGCCCAAGATGCCACTAATCTTTTCTGATCATCTCTCAGCTGGAAACACTAAAAAAATTCTTTCCGCGGAACTCATCCAAGCTTGAGTTTGAATAGTCGATTCATTGCCTGAGAATTGTGCTCCACCCAGATTTCAATATCTCTTAAATAGAGCCTCTAGATCTGGTTCTGCATTCCTTCTGTTTCTGACACTCATTTTCTAGTACTTCTGCAAATAGAAGATCAAGTGTCAGGTCAACAGAAAAGATATTATAAAGTGTAGAGACATATACATGAATGTAAATGCATCTATCTAGGTGCTATTTCATTCTGCTATACTCATACTAGGATATTACTGATCCTATCTGTAATGAGTTACTCGTCCTAGAACACTACTGGTTCTATTTCTGACAAGTTCGTTAATATGTTACATTCCAGAACTAAGCTAAACCAAAGCTCTGATACCACGATTTGACGACCCCAAAACCCCGTACTACGGAGTCAAGGGCAATCTTTGGAATATAACACATAAACAGATAACACCAGAACAAAAATAAATAAATACACCAGATAATGAACAAATAATACACTGGATAAACATAATCATCAGAGTTACATAGTATACAGGATCATACTTAGTACAAGATACAGTTCAGCTATATACAAATGTCTACAGCGGAAAACAAAACACAATATGTACAACAGGAGCTGAACAGCATAAAAAGAGATAAATGATAGAATCCGTCTTCAGCTCCAGCTATCCAGAAAAATCCTGCTAAAACCTGAATACAAGGCTGCCCGTATAGAAAAAGGGGCACCCGAGTTTGCAAGTGAAACAAACTACGAGTCAGTCATGGGACTGGTATGAGAAATCTACTTAACACATTTATAATATGGCTAATCACAGGACCACGCCACTTTTGCGGAACGGGTTTACTCCATTGGATTGCTAGTGCTTTAAAACAATTAAATCTTTTAAACATCACAATGCTTTTTATAAAAATGAATAAGACTCAGTTCCCATCACACAATGCAAAGCAAACCGGAGGATAGAGTTTCACCTTATAATGGCCAAAATATACTTGATACGAGCAAAACAAATCATTTTATATTATTACTAGTGTTTATATGTTTCAAAAACCACTTCAGTCATAAATATTAATCATAGACGGCATGGGTACCATATATCATGTCGCCATATATAAGTATACAATCAAAACGCAAAGTCACGTATTTGGAAATTGGATTTCCACCATGAACCAAGGCAAAAAATAGTCCTTACCGAATTCGAGACGTTGTAGCCCGTGTCTCGGGATCAGAACGCATCGACCCTTGGATCGTCAGGGCCGGTCCACCGATGTGGATTAAAATGCCTGAACACTGTGTTTCCCCGCCCTATGGGGCGTCAATGAGCCAACGAATGACTCCATCGGCTTCACATAGTCACCGATATATCTGAGGCGCCTCGCAACAGCAACAACCACACATGTGAAAATAATATAAATGTCAGCCAGTTTAAGCACCGACACCACCTCTAGCTAGAAGGAAACACATGCCCTCCCTGAGGTCCTCTCCCGTTTCTGGTTCATACCGGGGTGTGAGGCTCGCGAATTCACGTTATACACAAAGCTATGCCACACAGGCTGTGCTTTGTTCATCAACCACAAGACTTTGCTTTTCAACAGAAGCCATGATCACTACATCTTAGCATGCCACACAGGCAATTCACACCATGCAACTGATGGCTATCAATCACACAAAATGAATTCCAATGTCAGACACACAGTCCATTTACAAGTCCATTCTGAGTTTGAACGAAACCGGAGGCACTATATACCTCGCATATCCATCGATCTCCACGTACGTCTGGACGATCACCACTCATTATCCATATTTCGGGATGCCTCCCAATCAGGACATCAGTTATCATCCAACCGAGGTGAAGATCTCCGGTCCTCAACCACCGTCTTCATCATCGACTTCTTATCGTCGATTCAGTTGTTCATAATGGGATAAACCCGGTCTTTCTGAGTAACTCGCGTATATAATAAACAAGTGCTACACAAACACAACATACGCCTTATTCAAATTCATTAGTTACTAACCGTAAATTAGTAAGAGAACGATTTCCCAAATATTAACCCCGAAGGCCGAAACCAACATCAGATCAAAACCCAGGAAACCATTCGACTTAGCTAATCTTCAGCTAATTTCTAAATTTCACATTCCATATCGTTTATAATATTTTATAACGATTTATCGCTATTTTTATTTATTTAAAAATAGCCAATTTATTCAAATGACGCTTCGGGCCATAACGCGGCCGTGGCGCTGTTTTTCTTCAGATTTGATTTACACATATCTGAAAATCTAACCGCTGGATCTTCACAAGATTCTTATCATTAGAAAGATCTTTTCAAAACGAATCCAACGGTTCCAGTTTCGGGAAAATCCGACGGTCGGATCTCCCGGTACACTCGTTTGAAGTTTCGATTTCAAAATACGAATTGCAGCGTCGTTATTCGATTTAATTTAATTATATTTATATATATATAAAAATATTATAGATTCTGGCGCTGTTTTTCTTCAGATTTGAATTAAACATTCCAGACAATCCAACCGTTGGATCTTCACAAAGTGGGTGTCGTTGGAAAGATATTTCCAAGGCGAACCCAACGGTTTCGGTTTCGGGAATATCCGATGGTCGGATCTCCCGCACTAATCGTTTGAAATCACGGTTTCAAAACACGAACTGCAGCTTCGTTATTCGTTTTATTTTATTTATATTTATATAAATATATATAAAACAAATTCATTCGTCGATTTCAAAACCATATTCTTTTCATACATTTGATAAAAATGATATTTTTATCCAACCGACATTTATTTCGACACTTCACTATTTTTAACAATTCATGTATATAATAAAAATGTGATTTTTATTGTAAAACAATTTATTTCAAAACCCGATTATTTTATATAGTTTATATATAAGGTAAAAAGGTAATTTTTTATGTAAAACAATTTATTTCGAACACTAGTATTTTATATAGTTTATATATAAGATAAAAATGTTATTTTTATTTTAAAACAATTTATTTCAAAAAAAGACAATTTTATATAGTTCATATAGATGATAAAAATAAGATTTTTATTATAAAACAATTTATTTCAAAACACGACTATTTTATATAGTTCATATAGATGATAAAAATATGATTTTTATTATAAAACAATCTATTTCAAAACAGGAATGTCGTTCAACACATGAATTTCTATTCAACACATGAATTTCTATTCAACACACGAATTTCTATTCAACACACGAATATAGTTTCAACACATGAAAATAATTCTAACGTATGAATATTATTCAAAATTTCGGCAGCATAACGGCAGGGTAGTTAAAACCGGGGTCGTCCCTAGTACGCCTCCTCGCTCTACCTTAAAGCCTCGCAGCTTTTGACAATGGGGATTTCATGCATCTAGTTCGCCCGCAGGCGGCATGTTTATTTTTCTTTTCCACAAACTAATCCTATGTGGTTTCAACCAAATAATTCTCAACCACAAACGGGTATTTTTCAACCACAATCAATCAATTTCGACCACAAACAATTCAAATCAACCATTCGCTATCAACCAATTTTCACACCAATCACAACCAATAAATATCGTCCATGGTTTGTGGACGAGGGGCGTATATATATATATATATATATATATATAAGTAAACCTCACTTCATTTCAACACATATATAATTTTTACAACGCATATATAACTTATACATCGAACATACAACTTATACAACGCTTATACATGAGGTGTACAACGCTTATATAACTCATACTTCGAATATATAATTTATACATTGTCATTTCCATATCGTTTATAATTCAGAAATCTCACATTGGGTTCCACTCCACCAAAAATAGCAGAAGGCTCAGAAAAATATGCGGTCTCTTCTAGAATGTAGAAGACGTCCACACGAGTCCATTATCTCTTGTTTCACTGAATTTCGTCAAGAAACAAAAAAGATATGATTTTTATAGTGAAATCAAAAACCGTAGCGCATTAAAGTGTTATTAAACAGTTAAATATAATTTAGGTCGTTACCTTCCTTTCGATGTTAAAAACTAGGTATCGATTTCTAGAGCAATCCGAAGCACGGTATGACGATCGAACCATGCCACCTTCTAGCGCTCTGAGAGGCGCACCTGGCGTTGCCCACCCTGATGAACTCGACTTGGTGGTGGCAGAGGATTTTGGCCTCGAACGGCGCAACTTCTGGAGGTTGGTTCGACGAAAATATTCCACGCTACCGGGCGAGAGTCTTATGGATTTAAAGCTCTCTTGACGCAAAAAAAAACTCCAAAGGAGGGGTGGGTTTTGTTGAGTGTGGGATGAGAAAACGAGGGAGGAAGGATTGAAGATCATCCGCCGTCGGTTTGAGAGGTTTCGGAGAAGGTGGGGAGAGAGAATATGATGTGGCCCAATGGGAATTTTTATTTTATAATTTTTAAATTTCGAAAATACCCTCTTTCACACACGAACCCCAATCCAGACCCAATGACTGTCGTCCCTAGCTTAATACCCCCATTCCGAACACAATGGGATATGTTTCGTAGGCCCATTCGACTGTGTCAGTCAGTTTCTCTTCAAATTAAAATATAAAACATTCAATATTTAATTTGAACACACATTTCAATTTGCCGGGGCCACATACTGATTCTAAAAATTCCCGAAAAATAAATCTAGCTATATTTTGATGATACAGTCCCAACAAAACTAGTTTCGTCAAATTCTGAGACTGTTTGAAAAATGGCCCTTTTCTGGTCGATCCAATTTATTAGAAATCGACCAAACACATTTTCCTTTGCCACACTCACATACTAGCTTCAAAAATTATGAAATTTGAAACCTAACAATAATTTGACATCCCAGATCCAACAAAAGTGGTTTCGTCGAATTCTGAGGTCGTTTGCAAAATGACCATTTTCACGGGCTATATAAACTCTATAGCAACCTTTCTGAAAATTCATTTAGCCATAACTTTTGCTTCCCGCTATGAAACTTCGATTTTTCAGATTCGTTAGAAAGATATTCGCTAGCAGATTTAAATATTTTTGGTTTCACTAAAATCCGTTTCATTTTGCATCCGGTACAGTCAGTCAAAGCTTGAATTCAAATTTTGAAACTACCGCGCCATTTCAGGCCATGTTTATAATTCAAATTAATTTTATTTATTTTCAAACGTCGATTCAAACATACTTTTCGTCATTATTATTTAAAATAATTATTTTAAATATTTAGAATTCACTAAAATAGCCAATTTAAAATTTTAAAACTGGTTCAGATTTTCCGGGTTGTTACAATTACCCTACATAAAGAAATTAAGGTAGAATAGCATTTTATCTCCTGATTGTGAGTAAGATTGTTATGTTTTGGTCAGTTAACTACGAGGTGATGTGTGGAACCTTCCATAGTTGTAGATCTATGAGAGAGCATCATTTTTACAAGTCGTGGCTTTAGCATATCCAAACGATTCGAAAGCAATGGTTGAAGCAATGCTCGTACGGTACAACATCGACATTACAATGTGCAATGTCTATTTAAAGCACCAAAGTCGCACCGTATGACATTTAGAAAGGAATTCAATGAGATTAAAATTAATTATACTGTCGGGCTGCATGTTCCAGCAATGGTAAATTGAACACCGACCGTGATCAATCCTATTTTGACCAAAAAATGGAAGTTTAGAGTGTTTTATCATGTCCATTTCTATATTATTCCCCAATAATTTCTTTCTTCGTAAAGAAAATAAGGTAAAAAAGCATTAGATCTCTCAAAAGTGATTATGATTATAAAAAAAAATTATTAGACTATGTGGTAATGCGTGGAACCCATTATAGCTATAGATCTATGAGAGAGCATTGTCTTGATAGCTTGTGGCTCTATTGATTTCAAACACATCAAAAGTTATGACTGTCCAAAAAATCTATGCTTACACGGTGCACATTTTCCCAAAACATCGAAATCGCAACGTTTGACTTATAGAAAGGAACTTAGTAAGTTGAAAATGAATTATAACATTGGGCGGCATGTTTCGACAATCGTTGATCGAGCGCCACCCTATTTTGACCAAAAAATCCTATATGAAAAAATTGTGGTAAAAAAGCATTTGAACTTCAAAAGTGATTAATTTTGATTTTCTAGTTTTTAAACTACATGGTGAAGAGTGCAACCTATTATAGCTGTAAATGTATGAGAGAACTCCATTTTTGACTAATTGTGACTCCAGTAATTCAAAACAAGTCCAAAGTTGTGGTTGTCCAAACAATCGATGCTAGTAAGGTGCAACATCGATGTTTTGAGGTGCAATACCTACTCAAAATGCTAAAATGGCACTGCATTAATTTTATAAAGGTATTTATTCATAGTATAATGAATTATTCCATGGGGTGGCATGTTCCCGCAAAGATAGATCGAATGACGAGGATGTCAATCCTATTTTGACCCAAAAAATCATATACAAAGAAATGAAGGTAAAAAAGCAGTCGGCATTTTTACTTCTTGTGACTCTAGTAAATCCAAACGAGTCTTAAATTACGGCCGTAACAACCTAAAAATTCGACCAGTTGAATAATGAATTTTTCATAAGAACTTATTACTTGAAAATGAACATTGATTTGTAGCATTTTGTATAACTTGATATAACTTAGAAGCCATAGCATTTTGTGTAGAATGCTAACTTTTCTTGCTTTCTAAGCTTTTAACAAGTGTAATGCACTTGCCACTATGCATGAGAGCACGCACTAGGAAGAGACAAGTGTCCTTTAGGAGGCACGTTCTCAAGCCTCCTCCTTTCCTATATAAACACCCCATCCCTTTCATTTTTCATTCATTCATCCTTCTTCTCTTCTCCCTTAAGCTCTTAAGATTCTCCCATGGCTTCTTCTCCCTCCATGTCCTCCTTCTCTCTCATTTCCCTCCCTCCTCTCTTTGTTCCCCTTCTTTCAGCCTCCACCCTCCTTGTCTATCTCCATCCACCTCTCATGTCCTCAACACCTCCAACTACCGTACTTCCTCTGCGAGCCACGACCATCAACTTTTTGGGTGGTAACTCCTCTAAAATTTATCCAAGTCATGTATTTTCCAATGGCTACAACTTACTTGTTAGGCACATTTTCAAGTTTTGAGCCTAGTTATTCCAAAAAGACAGATTATAGAAGACTACATTTTCTTGCTTTACTTTATTGAACTTGAAAATACCTCCACTGTTTCGACCATATCTCACTCACAACTAAACCAAATTAGGTGATTTTTTTTAAACCAAAAAGAAAAGAAATTCCTAAACTTAGTACTTAATCACTTTTGCAAATTCAGAGTGTAGCTGGTCCAAAAACCCGAGGGAAGTTGGTCTATTTTTGAAGTTAGAAAACGTAGCAAAACTAAAAATTTGGCGGAGTGGAACCCTACAGTGAGAACTAATTTAGCTGTGTATGGATGTTTATTATAATCATAATCTGATTATATTGGTTTCTTTGTGGTTGCCATGGTTGCTTCATGGCTTTATGGATGTTGTTACGGTTATCACTATTCATATGAATATAAGACTTCATTATTATAAACACTTATATTATAAATGTTGTGCAATGGGTGAACGGTTTCCATGAATATGGTTGTTATTTATAACACACTTCACATATATGGAATTATATGGGTATTGGTTAAGTCTCATTCAATTGGATAATATAAGTGAATATTATATCTATTTAAGTGAAAACAAGGCATAAAAACGAAAATTGGAATTTTATATCCGAAACTAGATAGAAATGAAATTAAAGTAGTTTTGAAAAACACTTGTCAAGGTGGAAATCTATCTGAGCAAGGATTTGATATGAAATGGCGTGTTCAATTTCAAGGTGAACAGTTAAATCAATTTGAAATAGTAGTTTTGAAATTGAATTTGAGTTAGCTATATAAATAATGTTTTAACTCAAATTGAAAGTTCCACTAAGCTTTTATAATTTTAATATGAGATTTGGAAAATTTGAATTTCAATAAGTTAAATTTTGAAAATATTAATGCAATATATAATATTCGTTCAAAATAAATATTTATTTTTGAAAGTTGAAATATTGAAATTTTGTTTTAAAATTAGGTTATATGTATTTTAAATGAATTATAAACATATTTGAAGCAAAACGAATCAATTTCAGGTTGAAGTTGAAATACGTTTAGAATAGAGCTAGTCGCGCTGCGACAGTTCGCGAATTTCGACCGCTAACTTCAAATGAACGTACAAAATGAAGTTTAAGTCATATTTTTCTGAAATGAAAAGCATTTGTTTCCTAATGATATTAGTTTCAAATGAAAAAGGAAGTTTTATATTTTAATGTATATATTTCAAGATATGTTCAAGTCAAGTTTGAATAAAAATCGCGGTAGTGCAGTTCGATGGCCTAATTTGAAAATCATTTCACACATACTCCATGCACATTTTAACAAGGATCAAAAAACTTTCACATTCAGCAAAAAAAAAGACAGTAAGTAGCAAAGGTCGTAGTAGTAGAAGCAATGAAATAGGTAGAAACTAATCCTAAAGAAAGTAAACTACTACAATACATGTGATAACTTTATTTTAAAATCACTAAAAATATGGAAAAATTATGATAAATCTTAATAAGCGATTTAAAAGTGATTTGGATTCAAAATGTGAAGTTTTGAATTATGAAAAGGTTAAATAAACCAAACAAGCTGATTTAAGCTATTTAGCAACGCTTTTCCAACAACATTAGGATTAAAGATTTTAAACTTAACAATTCTTATGTCAAAAATTTAGAATTTATAAAATTTATTTATAGAGTAATGGAGACATCTGCTCCTTGGAACCCCAATCCTTTGTCAAATCTCGCCTCCAAATCCAATTTAGATCATTGGTATGCAATTCCTCCGGATTTAAGTTTTTCTCTGCAACATGGTGAGCGATGGACTTCTCTAATTTGAGGTACCAATTTTTTTCTAGATCTTAATTCTAAAAAGGTCTTTCCTGATCCACTTTCAAAAGGTCTAGATCTTATATCTAAGGTTAATTAAAGGCCTAGATATACATTATAAGATAGAAAAATTATCACCAAAATTCTATCCAGCTCGGTTTTTTTGAATTTGCTATCAAATATAATGTTAAGTTTGCGGTGTTAATGAGGAATTAACCAACAAAGCTAAGGGAAAATGGCTGAATTTTATAGTCTTTGATGTCTTTGGAAGTAAACCTTATTATAATTTCCTAAAAGACTATATAGATCGGAATAGGAACTTGAAAGGGAGAACTACTAGTTATTCTCAAGGGAAAATGAATTTTTTTCATCATTAAAAGTGATAATGCTAGTGATTATGATAGAATTGTAAAATCAGGCCTTACTATTATAACAAAAGATTAATCTATATGAAAAAATGGCGGCCGGTTTGAAATTAACTCCAGAATTCTTGCATACCATACCTATATTAATTCATTTACCAAATCTGGATTTAGATTTCGGACATATTAAGGCAATAAGTAAAATAACATCCACCTTGGGTCATCATCTAAAACTGGATAATGTCACAAAAAATATAGTTCATATTTTCGTATGCTAGAGTTCTAGTGGAAATTAACTTCGATTCTAAGTTCCCTGATGTTATTCCTATCCAGTGTTTTAATTATGAAATTATTTGGCAAAAGGTAGTATATGAATGGGTTCGTTCAGTTCGTTATAACTGTAATATATTTGGACATTCAAATGATGCTTGCAAATCAAACAATGTTTGGGTTCCTAAAAATGATTCTAATTGTGTGAGAGGGATCGATATTGAAGGAAACATGGATAACGAGAATAAGTCCAAATTTGAACCTGTTGGAAATCAAATGATATTGAGCAACAAAAGTAATTTGGTAAAAGGATATAAAGGGGAAAATGCTGGTGCTAGTTTTAGATCAGCAATTGTTGTTGATGAGATTGACATAACTAATAATGATAATCCTTTTAGTATGCTATCAGTTTCTAATATGTTCAAGCAAGATATAAGTGAAATGGTAATTGTAATGTCCAGTATTTCTATGGTATAATAAATAATTTAATTAATTATATATATAGTTATTTAGAGATTTAAATGGTTATTTAATTAAATAATATCGAAAAAATAATAGAATAATATATTTATTTCTAAAATAATCGAAAATAGTGAATTGACGATATGGTGTGAACTGGACAATTTAAAATATATATAATTCAGTTTATAATTGAATTAGGATAACGAATATATTATATAAACGACAGTTGAACGTATAATTATATTATAATTATAATCGAGCTCGAAATGGCGCGGCAGTTCGTAATTTGGCAATTCGAACTTTAAACGAATATACAGAAGCCGTTTTAAATCGAATTTCTGTGAAACAAGAATCATTAGAAGCTGGTAAAGTATATTTTTCTGATGGAAGAGAAAAATCAGGATTTCCTCGTGTAGATTGTGAGTTGTGTCCTAATCAAGTTTTCGAATAGTCGCCATGGAATCGTTTATCAACCATAACGATATATTTAATTATAATTAAATATTGGCTACAAATTTAGACAAGCCCTTTGAGACGTAGGGATAATTTAATTTTTAGAATTTTACTGTAATTTTTAATTAATTAAACAAGCAACTTTTTATTTGGAATATTTTGCACCCTATATCAATATTTTGGGGTTTCACAATATGAGTTAACCTACCGATATTTTTATATTTTTGGAACCGTGTCACCTTGCTCGTCACAACGGTATATTTATTTCAGTCGGCAGCACTCGTACATGGATATCATTGTATGTAGCAGGGTATATGGACTTCTATAACTTAAAACAATTAAAATATGAAACCTTAACCATTTCTCCTTGGCTAAAAATCAGTCCACACTTCATCTCTTCTCAGCCGCATCTCCTCTTCTTCAAAAACGTGGCCCTTCCTTCTTCACAAAATCAACAAAAAATCCAACCTTATAAATATATGTTAACTCCTCACCCTTAAGACCTAAATCAGTCTTCAACAAACTTAAAAAGAGGCCGCCGCATTCTTTTCTTCTTAAAGCAAAATGTTCGAGAGAAAATAAATCAAAGAAAAATAGAAATCAAATTCAATAAATCTTAGTTCATATATATTCAAGTTCCTGCACTTATCCTCTTCGTTTTGATATCAGTTTCGGAGAGTCCGAACTGATTTTGGGTTCACTGTTTTTCAGGCGTGCGTTGCTGAAGTGGCTAATGATTGAAGTAGGAGCATCGAATTGGAGTTTGAGGTATGTAGTCGAGTTTATGCGGTTGATTAGCACCTGTATACGGATTTTGTGGGAATTCGAAGTAAGAAAGGATCACATATTTTCCTGTAGCTTGCGAAAACTGTTGATAACGCGAGAGTGAAGAAGGAACTCAAGATTTATGAAAATGGTACTGGTTTTTAGGGATTTTTAAATGATGAATTCAGGATATGTTCGTTTATTTTTCCGAAGGAATGATGGAGTTAGGATCAAAGAAAAGCACGGATGGCCAAGAGTTTTATACAGGAGGATGCGTGGTATTTCGGAGAAGAAGGGCATCGAGTTGTGTATGCTTGGTACTAGAAGATGAAGGAGTTGAAGGAGAAATGAAATGGTGATTTCGGTATTAGGTTTCATAAGGGATTGGGAGCGAGATGATGTCGAAGTTTGGCAATGGTGTTAAACTGGAGGACGGGATGTAAATTGGTGGAAGAAGGAATCCTGTTCATGGGTTGTAATGTATAGGGTCATGGGCCCTTTGAAACAAAATTTGGTAAAGCTCATTTTGATATATTTGAAGTTATTTTAATTAAATAGTGTATTAGTTTGTATAAATCATAACAAATTCATACATGAACGAAATTCAGTGAAACAAGATCCGACAGGATCGTATGGACGGACATTACACAATGGAACTGACAGGGAGTGAATCGAAGCTCGTTACAATTTATAGCGAAATAAATTGTCCGTCTGAATCAAGCGATGGTATCGTTATTAACGATGATCGTCCAATGTGAGTAAAACTCACTATCCCTGATCAGTTTATATTTTTATAAACTGTACTTTATTTTTGATAAATAAATGATTGATTGTTGTGTATTGATTGTTTGGACTGTTAAATAGATTTGATTGAAAACGTAGGTATGGTTATAGATATAAAAATCGACAATCAAATATTGATCATGTTTAACAGTATATTTCATGATGAAATGAAATTGTTGTGAATTATATTGTGTAACATCTGTGGATGCAGGGAAACAGTTTGGAGGGATCCAACTGGATTCCTCAACATTTATTTTACTGTTATTCATATATTGTGATATATGATGTGATATATAATCTGTTGTAGATTATATGTGTTTGGATAATATTTATCATTGTTATATGGTATGTTAAATACCATAAGAATTACCAGAATGGTAAAAAGGGAATTTTCAAGAACGTATATTGAAAATGAAATGTTTATAAAATCAAAGGATTTTGTAAAGAGAATATTTATAACATCAAAGGATATTATAAAAAGATGTATTTAGAAATAGATAGAATAGAAAAAGAAATATTCTAAAACAAATAGAAAAAGAAATAGTTGGAAAATAAAAAGGGGTTTCTTATGAAATCAATGGATTTTATATATATATAAGGAAAAGGATTTTTGTTTTTTAAAAAGAAAATAATTATAAAATCGAAGGATAAGTTATAAAAGGGAAATATTTGTGAAACAAATATAAAAGGAAAATATTGTGAAACAAATAGGAAAAGAAATATTTATTTAGAAAATAAATATATGGAATTGAAGAGGGAGTATTTGTAAACCATTTACAAATAGATTTAAAAAGGGGATATTTGTAAAACATTTACAAATAGAATTAAAATGGAAATATTTATTTTGGAAATAAATGGAGTTATAAAAGGGACTTATTGGGAAATGAAAAGAATGTCATATAAGGAAATATTTGGCAAATGAATAGAATTTTACATCAGGAAAGTTTAGACCCGTGCTTCGCACATGGGTATAACATGATATGGATTTAAAGCAAAGATTTTAAATAGAATCTGTTGTAACCAATAGATTGAGAAGATTAATTTATAAATAATATTTTATAAATTAAATAAAATATTTATCATTGGATAAATAGGATACATAAGTCAGGGCTTATATAGAGAAGTATAAATCGATTTCAACATCGATATTTGAAACTGAATATGGACGTAGAGTTAATCAAAGGAGTTAATCAAAATGTGTTAATCAAAATGAGTTAGAGGAGTTAATCGATTAGAGTTAGAGTAAATCGATTTGAGTTAGCGTTAATTGATTAGAGTTAGAGTTAACCAGTTAGAGTTAATCAGTTAGAGTTAATCAAATAAAGTTAAATTGAACTAGAGTTATTCGAATAGAGTTAATCAAACAAGAGTTATTCGAATATTTGCTATATCGAATAGAGTTAACTGAATTAGAGTTAGTCGGATTAGAGTTAATCGAATATTAGCTATTCGAAAGGAGTTATCGAATATTAGTAATTCGAAAGGAGTTAATCGAATATTAGTTATTCGAAAGGAGTTATCGAATATTAGTTATTCGAAAGGAGTTATCGAATATTAGTTATTCGAAAGGAGTTAATCGAATATAGTTTATTCGAAAGGAGTTAATTGATAAGAGTAAATTAGTTAGAGTTAATTGAATAGAGTTAACCAAATAGAGTTAATCCAATAGAGTTAATCAAATAGAGTTAATAGAATTGAGTTAATCAAATAAAGCTAACTGATAAGAGTAAATCGATTAGAGTCAATCGAATAGTGTTAATTGGATAGAGTTATTGGAATATAGGTTATTCGAAGAAGAGAGTTTTTTTCGAATATAGTTTATACGAAGGAAAGAGTTATCGAATAGAGATATATTCGAAAGAGAGTTACGTAAGGAAGTTTGTTAAAGATTTAAAAGATAAACTTTGACTATTTCGAAGTTAAAACGTTGTTCAGTTAAGGTCTGAGAGGTAATTATACCCCAACTTGATTGACTTCCTTATTAAATAAAAGGAATGGTAAGGTTTGATAGTGAATGATGGTTAAGTGAATTTAGTTAATGAGTGAAATGGTTTGAGTTGGCATGGCGATGTTTGATTTAAACATCAGGTTAAATCCAGTGAAGGAGTTTTGGAAATGTTTTCCAAATAAGAAGCAGAAATATTTTCTGATAATAGAAAATAAGAATTTAGAATATATGGAAACAGGAGATAATAAATTAATGAACTAAAGAGATAAATGTTAAATGATGATTGATCGATAAAATTTCCATCTGGAAATAATATCGTTGTTTGCACACGTGTTTTTCTTTGATAGTTAAATCACATACTATCAAAGTTTTGACCATTTTTCCGTCGTCAATATGGAGAGACCGGTTGGATTCTTATCCAAAGAACCACTCCGTATGGGCGTTAGCGTTTCGAATCAAATGGATCGAAGACAAATTGAAGATGGAGTAAAGTGCAAGGGTTGTTGTATAAGTCCTATTTAGAGATTGCCTAGGATGGATATACGGAATAGTGCCTTCGGTTTGTCCAGTCCCAGGACAACTTGAATGGACGAATGTCTGACAGAGTATATCTGGTAGATCAGGTAAGTTGATCGTTTCAAACGTATTTACGTTGGTAGCAGAGGAATTTGTTTCTCTTAGCTTATACCCATGATATTTTTAGGGAAATCAATTTGTGATTTGACGAGTATGGCGATGTGACATTCGAAGTAAATGGAGGAGTGATCTGTTAAAAGATACGTTTTGACCTCGAGCCTCATCAACTGGGAAATGACCGAAATCGGGCAGGCAGCATGGCTAAGTGGTTCGCAACCAAGTAGGGTATATTATCACCATCTAGAGAATATTTATATTTGTTACTTCTTTCAATTCTTTATCTCTTAGGAATGGTTATGTTGGTTTACCAACTGTAAGGTGACAATATATTCGATACACTCAAGCGAAATGAGTGGTCAGCCATGTGTGGCCGAGTTGCAAGATATTCTTGTTGAACTCCAGTGTATCGCTTCTAGAGTACACTGAGCGGAAGGTGGATCCATACCTTGTCACAGTTGGAATCCATTCCCCAAATAAGAGCCTGCGGTTTTGATTGTATAATATGTAGAACGTTAAATGCAAGCGTTTCTACTAGATTGATATTACTTGTGTTAGTCGTTATTATGATATCAGAATAATATTGTTTTACTAATGATTTGGGTTATCGTAAGGTAAAAACCATTCGTGTTATGTGTGGATTGGTCTTATGATTATCCTTTGTTTCAAAAGGATTTTTAAAGTTAAATCAAATAATTTGAGTTTACTCACACCAGTCACATGACTGACCTGGAGTTTATTTTGTTTTGTTTTCCCTAAACTCTTGGGTGCCCAATTTTGTATGAGCAGTCAAGTAGTCGGGATTTACAGATACTTAAAGAGCTGGAGAAGGAGGCTTCTGAATTATATAGCAATGGTTATTTCCGTTTTTTTGTAAGTGTTGTACTTTGGAAATGATATGTATATTCAAGCACAGATTTGTATTACAAAGTTATGTTATGAAATATATTTATTCGTTCCGCTGTGAGATTCGTGTTTACTCTGATGTTGTATGTTCTTCTTTTTCTTCTTCTTCAATTCTAAGTTTCTATCTTATCTATCCTCACCCTCTAATTTCTTTCATGGACTATCCGGTGTTTTCGATGCTTGATTAGTCGACATAGTGTAGTATGCCGATATCCAGGATCGCAAAAACCCCGGGTCGTTACAGTGGTATCAGAGCTTAAGGTTAAGTAATTACTTTGGCTCTGTGGTGTGACTCAATAGAGATGGGGTTAGTAATACCCTAGATTGAGTTTGAGTGTATATATACGAGAGTGTATTTGTTATTCAATATAAAATTGTTTTATATTGTGGAGATTTATTGGTTGAGTTGTTTATGGGTTCTGGTCGATCAGTTTGATCCACTGTATCGGTAGGAGTTTATAACACTTGAATACGATGAACCGACATGATACGTTTTGAAAAGAGGGTAAATGATATAAGTTTACCCAAAAGTATATTTTGATATAGGGAAGATATATATATATATATATATATTGGAAATTTTCAAATATTGGATATATTGGTTGTTATTATAATCGAGTAAGATTATAAATTAAATGGTTATATATATAACCAAGTAGAATTCATATAAGTGTTATGAATTGAATTAAATATGAATTTAAATCAGAATTGAAATTAAAACCCTGGAAATTGGAAAGGTGTTTGTAAATGGATTTGAATTGAATATATGTGAATTTTAAAAATCCTGGGAGATTTTAAATTTGTTACAAGCATTGTAAATGGTATTTTGAAATGAATTTCAAAATGGAAGTGTTTAAATATGGTTTTGAAAAGTGATATAATATTGAACTCACTTCGATCGCTGGAAAATAAATTCTGATGATGACAGCTGCATCATCAGTGTTCATTTTAGAGTTGCTAAGTGACGGATTACTACCAAAGATTTTGTTTTTAAATTGCTTTGTGAAACCAAGTTATACAGAAATTCAAAGGTTTTGAATTGTTATTATGTATTCAAATTGATTTGAAATAAAAACCCATGGATTTAAATCTTGAATTTTAAATTTAACTTATTAAGTTAAATAAATCGAGATGGTAAAGACAAATAAGTAAATTAGAATTTAACTTGAACCAAGTTAAATAAAACTGGATTTGGTTAGAGAATAAGTTGGAATGGAATTGAGTTGATAAGCTAAGAGTTTGGAATTTGAGATTGGAGTTTGAATGGAATTTGACTTTGGTTTAAATAAATGATTGTGTTGAGGATAAACTGATTGCGGTTTGATTGGAATGATACTGGTATATGTTGAGTTGGTAACAGATGCAAAGGATGTATTGATATGCCCGACAAAAAGGTACAAGTTTATATTATATATGGGATTGAGATTTTGATGAGCCAAATTGGCAAGCCGTTTGGCTGTTTGATTTTCTTTTGGGTTGAAGAAGGCCTAGAGAGGCGAGTTGTAGTTGTACCAATTGAGCCGTACAAAGGAGGTGCTGGCGAAATTTTTTGAAAATTTCGGGTGTTAGAAAATTTTCAGGGTTTGTGAAAATTTTCGTAAATAAAAATGAATTAATATTTAATTGAAATTCATTGGTATAGTGAAACTGAAATTCAAGAAGTACACAAATAATTTTTAACCAGTTAATACGGTTTGTTTTCGATCATAGCAATTTCGAGGACGAAATTATTTTAAGGGGGGAAGAATGTAATGTCCCGTATTTCTATGGTATAATAATTAATTTATTTAATTATATATATAGTGATTTAGAGATTTAAATGGTTGTTTAATTAAATAATAGCGAATAAATAATAGAATAATATATTTATTTCTGAAATAGTCGGAAATAGTGAATTGAAGATATGGTGTGAACTGGACAATTTAAAATATATATAATTCAATTTATAATTGAATTAGAATAACGAATATATTATATAAACGATAGTTGAACGTATAATTATATTATAATTATAATCGAGCTTGAAATGGCACGGCAATTCGTAATTTGGCGATTCAAACTTTAAATGAATATACAAAAGCCGTTTTAAATTGGATTTCTGTGAAACAAGAAACGTTAGGAGCTAGTGAAGTATATTTTTCTGATGGAAGAGAAAAATCAGGATTTTGTCGTGTAGATTGTGAGTTGTGTCCTAATCAAGTTTTCGAATAGTCGCTATGGAATCGTTTATCAACCATAATGATATATTTAATTACAATTAAATATTGGCCTCGAATTTAGACAAGCCCTTTGAGACGTAGTGATAATTTAATTTTAAGAATTTTACTATAATTTTTAATGAATTAAACAAGCAACTTTTTATTTGGAGTATTTTGCACCCTATATCAATATTTTGGGGTTTCATGATATGAACTAACCTACCGATATTTTTATATTTTTGGAACCGTGTCACCTTGCTCGTCACAACGGTATATTTATTTCAGTCGGCAACACTCGTACATGGATATAATTATACATAGCAGGGTATATGAACTTCTATAACTTAAAATAATTAAAATATGAAACCTTAACCCTTTCTCCTTGGTCAAAAATCAGTCCACACTTCATCTCTTCTCAGCCGCATCTCCTCTTCTTCAAAAACATGGCCCTTCCTTGTTCACAAAATCAACAAAAAATATTATCCTATAAAAATACGTTAACTCCTCACCCTTAAGACCTAAATCAATCTTCAGCAAACATAAAAAGAGGTCGCCGCATTCTTTTCTTCTTATAGCAAAATGTTCGAGAGAAAATAAATCAAAGAAAAATAGAAATCAAATTCCATAAATCTTAGTTCATATGTATTCGAGTTCCTGCACTTATCCTCTTCGTTTTGATATCAGTTTCGGGGAGTCCGAACTGATTTTGGGTTCGCTGTTTTTCAGGTGTGCGTTGCTGAAGCAGCTAATGATCGAAGTAGGAGCATCGAATTGAAGTTTGAGGTATGTAGTCGAGTTTATGGGGTTGATTAGCACCTGTATACGGATTTTGTGGGAATTCGAAGTAAGAAAGGATCGCATGTTTTCCTTAGCTTGCGAAAACTTTTGATAACGCGAGAGTGAAGAAGGAACTCGAGATTCATTAAAATGATACTGGATTTTAGGGATTCTGAAATGATGAATTCAGGATATGTTCGTTTATTTTTCCGAAGGAATGATGGAGTTAGGATCAAAGAAAAGCACGGATGGCCAAGTGTTTTGTACAGGAGGATGCGTGGTATTTCGGAGAAGAAGGGCATCAAGTTGTGTATGCTTGATACTAGAAGATGAAGGAGCTGAAGGATAAATGAAATGGTGATTTCAGTATTGGGTTTCATAAGGGATTGGGAGCGAGATGATGTCGAAGTTCGGCAATGGTGTTGAACTGGAGGACGGGATGTAAATTGGTGGAAGAAGGAATCCTGTTCACGGGTTGTAATGGATAGGGTCATGGGCCTTTGAAACAGAATTTGGTAAAGCCCATTTTGGTATATTTGAAGTTATTTTAATTAAATAGTGTATTAGTTTGTATAAATCATAACACATTCATACGTGAACGAAATTCAGCGAAACAAGATTCGACAGGATCGTATGGACAGACATTACCCAATGGAACTGACTGGGAGTGAATCGAAGCTCGTTACAATTTATAGCGAAATAAATTGTCCGTCTGAATCAAGCGATGGTTATCGTAATTAACGATGATCGTCCAATGTGAGTAAAACTCACTATCTTTGATTAGTTTATACTTTTATAAACTGTGATGACCCCAAACTTCCACTGGGTGAAAGTAAGGAATAATCATATGGAATACAACATAAATATAACAATACATATCACTGATACAACATAGCAGAGGAAATACCATAGAATAATAACATTATAGCAGCGGAAATATAATTTCATAAACCACAGAATCCCAACAGTCACAGAATCCAAATTATTACATCAAGTTTGCAGAAATGAAAATAAGTTCCAACTCCCAAAATAAGCAATACGAAATGAAACAAGTCTAATGACTGAACTTAAAGATAGAAAAATGCAATAGAAGTAAATGATAGCTGTCCTCAAAGCTCCAAGTCATCACCTCTCCGCAAAAGCAAATCCAAGCAAAGATAATGAGAAACTCCAAGAAGACTCCAAGCAAAGAATGAACCTGTTTACTTGGCTGCCCGTGTAGAAAAGAGGGCACCCGAGTTTGCAAAAAGGTGAAACAAACTACGGGTCAGTCGTGGGACTGGTATGAGAATTCATAACTAGTTTAGTAATAATAATATGACAAATCCAAAGACCACGCCGCTAATGCGGAACGGGTTTACTCAATGGATTGTCGTGCATAATTTAAAGTGTCAGAACGTACAACATCGCAATGCTTTTTAGAAAAATGGAATCACCATAAGACTCAAGTCCCATTACACAATGCAACGCACACCAGAGGATAGAGTTTTCCCTTATGGTGATTAAACATGCTAAATACGACAAATACGAGTTTAATATTATTATTAGTGTATAATAAAAACATTTCAAAATAAATGTATCAATCATAGGAAACATAGTACCCCATCCTACTATATCTCCATACTAGTAATATAATCAAAACCGCAGGGTCGTACTTGGAATTTGGATTTCCATCTGAGTCAAGGCTAGGGAGGAGATCCTTACCGATTCGAGACACTCTAGCAATGCCCCAGGATTGGTACTCTGTCCAACCCTTGGATAGCTGCAGGGCCGGTCCACACTTACTTTTGTGGATTAGTTATGCCTGAACACACGCTTCCCGGTCCTTTTGGACCTATAATACGGCCAGTGGCGACCGCATAAACCGAGGCCTCGAACAATCCAACAACCACAATGAATAAATGCCAGCGCTGGTAGGTCCCCGGCACCACTCTAGCTAGAAAGAAACGTGTGCACTCCCTGCGTTCCCTTCTCCCGTTTTAGACTCCGCCGGTGTGTGAGGCTCGTGAAGTCACGTCATACACAAAGCTATGCCTAAACAGGCTATGCTTTGATCATCCCACAAGGCCTGCTTTTCAACAAGAAACCTTGATCATTGCATCTTAGTATGCCACACTATCACTCCATACCATACCATTGCTTCTCCATCAATACATAAATGGGTGTTAAGTAGAGAATAAATTCTCCACCACCAATATTTATATATTAACAGAAAATCAACAATATGATATATAACAAAGTACGATGTCAGACACACCATCCATTTAAACTTATGCTCTGGGTCTGAACGAAAGTCAAATCCGTGAAACCAACACGTACGTCTGGGCAATGACCTTGACCCATGAATTGGTAGCAAGTCAATTCAGGGTCTCAATCGTTGTCCATTCGAGGGAAGATTTACGGTCTTCATGCGTCGTCTTCTTACTTCGATCTTTAACGCCGCTGGATTAATTTGGGATGAGAATATCTCGGACTTCCCAAACAATCCTCGTATATATATACATATATATTTATATTTTGAAAATCCTTCTTATTCGTTAATAATATTTTTATTAACAATTCATTCTATTTTAATTATTTAAAATAGTCAAACTTCTCATTTAACGACGCATTCTCAAAATCATATTTTTATTTACATTAATTAAAATGTAAACTTTCATTACATATCGCATTCTTGTTTTCTTTACATTTAATAAAATGTAAACTTGCAATTACATGTCACATTCTTACTTATTTACATTGAATAAAACGTAAACTTGCATTTACATGTCGCATTCTTACCTATTTACATTGAATAAAATGTAAACTCATCCTACGGTGGAATTCCTTTATTTTAGCATTAAAATAATGTAAATTTTTCCCTATGGTATATACACTTTTTATATTAACATTTAGAATAATGTTAACTGACCCTACGATGCATATTTTCTTAATTTTAACATTAAAGATAATGTTGACTTATCCTATGGTTAAATTACCCTTTATTAACCTTAAAAATAATGTAATCTCCTCCTATGTTAAATTACTTTGTTACTTTACAATTAAAAATAATGTAGCCCAAACCTACGGTTAAATTGCTCTTTAATTTAACATTAAAAGTAAGGTTATTCTCATCCTATGGTGCAAATACTTCTTATTTAACATAAAAAAAATGTTGATCATCCTACGATGTAAATTTCTTTAATATTAACATTAAAGATAAATGTTAATTACCCTACGATGTAAATACTTTAAATATTAACATTAGGAATAAATGTTAATTCCATCCCACGGTCCAATTAACTATGCATTAACATTAAGAATAAATGTTAATTATCATACGGTTCAATTCCCTATATATTAAGATTAACAATAATGTTAATTATCATACATGTGGTGAAATTATTCTTTATTATTAACATAAAAATGTTAATTTTTCATACGATGCAAGTTACTTAATTATTACATAAAATGATAATTCCTCATACATTGCAAATTACTTAATTTATATTAACATTAAATAAAATGTGAATTTTATCCTACGGTGAAATACTTTTTAATTAACATTAAAAATGTTAATTTCATCCTACGGTGAATTCCTATTTTATATTTACAAAAAAAAAAATGTAAATTTTGTCTTGCGGTGTAAATTCATATATACGTTCAATAGGAAAATGTAATTCTTATCATATAATATAAATTCACATTTTAATTACACATAAAATGTCAGCTTTATCATACGGTGCAAACCATATCTTATTTTACATTAAAAATAAATGTAACTACCAGTTAAATGTTAATTCATGTTCTAACTTACATTAGAAAAATGAAAATTTTATTTCACCGCAAAATCCTACTTCTTATTTACAATTCAAAATATAAATTTTGGTTCATGTCAACGTCCTACTTATCGTCTACAAATGTGAATCTTGATATACGAGAAAATTCACCTTTTAATTACAAAGAAAGAAAAATGTAATTTTAACAAACCATATAATTTCACTTTATAATTTACATATAAAAATGTAAATCTTGACATACGATGAAATTTCTTAATATATTAACATTAAATAAAATGTTAACTAACATACGATGAAATTACTTATTTTTAGCATTAACAAAAATGTTAAATTTCTCATACGATGTAATCTCTTATTTTTAACATTAACAAAAATGTTAAATTTCTCCTATAATGTAAATTTCTCTTTTTATATACATTAATAAAAATACGTTAATACATACTTTGCAATCTTTTTTTTAAATCAATATTAAAAATGATGTTAAACAATCTTTTCTTTTTATATAACATTCAAAATAAATGTCAATGAATCATACAGTGTACATTTTCTAATTTTTAACATTAAATAAAAAAAAAATGTCAACCCAACATATGGTGAAAACTTCCTATATCAACATCAACATAATAAATGCCAATGAATTATACGGTGTACATTTTCTAATTATTAACATTAAATAAAAAAAAATGTCAACCCAACATATGGTGAAAACTTCCTATATCAACATCAACATAATAAATGGCAATGAATTATACGGTGTACATTTTCTAATTTTTAACATTAAATAAGAAAAATGTCAAACCAACATATGGTGAAAACTTCCTATATCAACATCAACATAATAAATGCCAATGAATCATACGGTGTACATTTTCTAATTTTTAACATTAACAAAATAGATGTTAATTTAACATACAATGTGAATTTTTTTTAAAAAAATTTTGTTTCAATGTAAAAAATTCACTCTTTATATTACAATGTAAAGGTATCAACTTTTCTATTTTTAAATTTACATAATAAAATGTAAATTTTGTCACCGCAAATTCCTACCTTATATTTACAGATAAAAATGTGTAAATTATGTCATGCGGTGAAATTCCTCCTTATTCACATTAATTAAAATGTGAATTTTCCTACGGCTGAAATTACCATTTTATTCACCTACAATTTATTCACTTTAATAAATATGTGAATTTTTATATACGGTTAAATATCTAATCTATTCACATTTAATAAAAATGTAAAATGTTCATGTCCCATATTTTGTGTCAACAAATTTCATGTCCAATATTTTAGTTTACACGGTTGTAAAAATTTGAATGCAACACACCTAAAGGAACCATTCGTATATATGTATATATATTTGTATATATAAATCTCAAAAATGAGATTTTGATCGCATTAACCAAATTACAATAATAGAGTTGAGACAAAAGGGGAATACCAACCCACAAAGTCCAAACAACCGACATGATCAAATCAAATAACTAACATCAAGGCAATTTAGCATATGGAAAATCAACAAGGCACGATTAAATAAATTAACTCATAATTAATTCGAATTAATCACTAGTTCAGATTTAAACTCTAAAATTTCAGATCTAATATCATGTCCTAATAGGCAATTCAGATTCAACATCGTACGGTGTGAATGGTTCAGATCCATGTTTTAAATTTCGTGTCATATTAGATCTACTATTAATAATCATAGAAATGATAATTAAATATATTAAATTCTATAAATAAAAAAATTCTCACCTTGATTGGATAAGAATTTGTCCCAAGCGTTTTCTTTTAAAAAAAAATTGTATTTGAAGTCACGGTTCTCACGATCGTGGCGCACCTCACATCGACCGCCTTCGACTCGCTAACCCACCGCCCAGGTCTCGGCCAACTCGCCGCTGTCTCCACAATCGAAAACCAACCCCGAACCTTGCCAGTTCATGCTGCCGCCCTGGCCACCGTGTGTCATGAAGAGTTGAACCATTTTTGCGTTGGAATGGCTTTCAATTGATGAAGGAATTAGAAGAACGAGGAGGACGAATAAGGGAGTGTGGCTGCCATCGATTCAAATTAGTAGTAGCTGTGTATAAGGGGAATTGGGGTTATGTATTTGGGCTATATTTATTACATTTAAATGTGTGTTCACGTTTTAGAAATAGTTATCTACCTCCAATCTTTTTTTTTTTTGACATTATTTCCATTATCTCTCTTTTGATGTCCTTAATTGACATGCATTGGTAATTTAAAGGAAACATTGCCGTTTTAATATTAATTACCCTTTCCTGATTTAATCCCTTTCTATCACACACATTTGTTTTTTATATTTTATTAAATGAAGTTTGCTAATATGTTAATGTTAATAATCTTCCATTACTTTCAAATTCAAACGAACAATTTTTTTTCTTTTTCTCCTTTTTTTTTTAAAAAAGAAAAGAAAAGAAATTAATGTGTGTGTATACTTTCCGATTATTTTATAAAATTCCATTCATTAACTTTCATTCTTTCTTCTGTTTTTATTTAATTATGTATGTTCCATTGTAATGTTTACAATTTCAAACGCACATTACTCCCTAATTAACTCCAATTAACATTAAAATGTAACTTTCAATTTTTTAATCCATTTATCGTATTACATATACAAACAAAATTCAATTTTCCATTACAGCCTTTTCATGTAATTTAACAAAATTGAAAATTTAATCTTTTCAATGTAAAACATTTTCGTTGTAAAATATCAACGTTAAAATTGTATCTTTTTTATAAAACTTTTCTTAGGTAAACCAATGACATTACTTTACTTTTTACTGCATTCATTAACGTCAACTTAATGTCATCTACCATTTTCTAAGAAAGATCTAAATAAATTTTCCTCTTTTCCCACTATTGAATTTTAATTTATTTTCTTTTCAATTTTTACCAACCTTTCTTGTTTAATGGACTTTCCTTTCCCTTTTTCATTTGAATTATTACTTGCCTTTGTTCACCCAATGATTTCCCTACCTTTTATCATTTATTATTCGATTTATATATTGTCCTTGCGTATGTATTTATTTTACATTTAAACTATTATTATTACCTCATTTACAGTTCTTTAATTCATTCATATGAATTTGTACATTTTAATGCACTAACATATATCTTTGAATAGTTAACATTATAAATAATTATTTCTTTATTATCACTCTATTAAACATATAACATAACTATTTGGATTTTGTTTCATGATTATGATACCTAAAGGTCCAAAAACAATGCTCCATACCATACATTGTCTCAAGAATTTTTCTTCTTTCTATCTAGAACATATATGTTTAAATGTACTTTTTTCTCCATTAAGTGCGCTTTTATTCCTTCCTTTAATCCATTGATTTGTTTTACCTTAATCCTATTAATTTCTTTTCTTGCATTTGCTTTTAGTGTCCTCCTCTCTTCGTTGTTTCATTAATACTGCATTCATTGATTTAAATAAAATTAAAAATTGTCATAAATTGCATTTTTAAATTTCTACCTTCCCTTTTTGTCAACTTGTTGGAAAATTTATTGAATCTTTTGGTTTAATGTTTCCCACAGAATAAATTTTATTACATGCAAATTGCATACGCTCCGTATTTTCATTAAAAAGAATATATTTAATTTCTCAAAATAAATTATTTTAAACAACCAAAACACATTAAAATAACTTAAAATAAATTTTTTAAATTGGCCCCAAAATTCAGGGTTGTTACATAAACTGTACTTTATTTTTGATAAATAAATGATTGATTGTTGTGTATTGATTGTTTGGACTGTTAAATAGATTTAATTTAAAACGTAGATATAGTTATATATATATAAAAATCGACAATCAAAAATTGATCATGTTTAACAGTATATTTCATGATAAAATGAAATTGATGTGAATTATATTGTGTAACATCTGTGGATGCAGGGAAACAGGTTGGAGGGATCCAACTGGATTCCTCAACATTTATTTTACTGTTATTCATATATTGTGATATATGATGTGATATATAATCTGTTGTAGATTATGTGTGTTTGGATAATATTTATCATTGTTATATGGCATGTTAAATACCATAAGAAATACCAGAATGGTAAAAAGGGAACTTTCAAAAACGTATATTGAAAATGAAATGTTTATAAAATCAAAGGATTTTGTAAAGAGAATATTTATAACATCAAAGGACCGCATAAACCGAGGCCTCGAACAATCCAACAACCACAATGAATAAATGCCAGCGCTGGTAGGTCCCTGGCACCAATCTAGCTAGAAAGAAACGTGTGCACTCCCTGCGCTCCCTTCTCCCGTTTTAGACTCCGCCGGTGTGGGAGGCTCGTGAAGTCACGTCATACACAAAGCTATGCCTAAACAGGCTATGCTTTGATCATCCCACAAGGCCTGCTTTTCAACAAGAAACCTTGATCATTGCATCTTAGTATGCCACACTGTCACTCCATACCATACCATTGTTTCTCCATCAATACATAAATGGGTGTTAAGTAGAGAATAAATTCTCCACCACCAATATTTATATATTAACAGAAAATCAACAATATGATATATAACAAAGTACGATGTCAGACACACCATCCATTTAAACTTATGCTCTGGGTCTGAACGAAAGTCAAATCCGTGAAACCAACACGTACGTCTGGGCAATGACCTTGACCCATGAATTGGTAGCAAGTCAATTCAGGGTCTCAATCGCTGTCCATTCGAGGGAAGATTTACGGTCTTCATGCGTCGTCTTCTTACTTCGATCTTTAACGCCGCTGGATTAATTTGGGATGAGAATATCTCGGATTTCCCAAACAATCCTCGTATATATATACATATATATATATTTTGAAAATCCTTCTTATTCGGTAATAATATTTCTATTAACAATTCATTCTATTTTAATTATTTAAAATAGTCAAACTTCTCATTTAACGACGCATTCTCAAAATCATATTTTTATTTACATTAATTAAAATGTAAACCTTCATTACATATCGCATTCTTGTTTTCTTTACATTTAATAAAATGTAAACTTGCAATTACATGTCACATTCTTACTTATTTACATTGAATAAAACGTAAACTTGCATTTACATGTCGCATTCTTACCTATTTACATTGAATAAAATGTAAACTCATCCTACGGTGGAATTCCTTTATTTTAACATTAAAATAATGTAAATTTTTCCCTATGGTATATACACTTTTTATATTAACATTTAGAATAATGTTAACTCATCCTACGATGCATATTTTCTTAATTTTAACATTAAAGATAATGTTGACTTATCCTATGGTTAAATTACCCTTTATTAACCTTAAAAATAATGTAATCTCCTCCTATGTTAAATTACTCTGTTACTTTACAATTAAAAATAATGTAGCCCAAACCTACGGTTAAATTGCTCTTTAATTTAACATTAAAAATAAGGTTATTCTCATCCTACGGTGCAAATACTTCTTATTTAACATAAAAAAAATGTTGATCATCCTACGATGTAAATTTCTTTAATATTAACATTAAGGATAAATGTTAATTACCCTACGATGTAAATACTTTAAATATTAACATTAGGAATAAATGTTAATTCCATCCCACGGTCCAATTAACTATGCATTAACATTAAGAATAAATGTTAATTATCATACGGTTCAATTCCCTATATATTAAGATTAACAATAATGTTAATTATCATACATGTGGTGAAATTATTCTTTATTATTAACATAAAAATGTTAATTTTTCATACGATGCAAGTTACTTAATTATTACATAAAATGCTAATTCCTCATACATTGCAAATTACTTAATTTACATTAACATTAAATAAAATGTGAATTTTATCCTACGGTGAAATACTTTTTAATTAACATTAAAAATGTTAATTTCATCCTACGGTGAATTCCTATTTTATATTTACAAAAAAAAATGTAAATTTTGTCTTGCGGTGTAAATTCATATATACGTTCAATAGGAAAATGTAATTCTTATCATATAATATAAATTCACATTTTAATTACACATAAAATGTCAGCTTTATCATACGGTGCAAACCATATCTTATTTTACATTAAAAATAAATGTAACTACCAGTTAAATGTTAATTCATGTTCTAACTTACATTAGAAAAATGAAAATTTTATTTCACCGCAAAATCCTACTTTTTATTTACAATTCAAAATATAAATTTTGGTTCATGTCAACGTCCTACTTATCGTCTACAAATGTGAATCTTGATATACGAGAAAATTCACCTTTTAATTACAAAGAAAGAAAAATGTAATTTTAACAAACCATATAATTTCACTTTATAATTTACATATAAAAATGTAAATCTTGACATACGATTAAATTTCTTAATATATTAATATTAAATAAAATGTTAACTAACATACGATGAAATTACTTATTTTTAGCATTAACAAAAATGTTAAATTTCTCATACGATGTAATCTCTTATTTTTAACATTAACAAAAATGTTAAATTTCTCCTATAATGTAAATTTCTCTTTTTATTTACATTAATAAAAATACGTTAATACATACTTTGCAATCTTTTTTTTAAATCAATATTAAAAATGATGTTAAACAATCTTTTCTTTTTATATAACATTCAAAATAAATGTCAATGAATCATACGGTGTACATTTTCTAATTTTTAACATTAAATAAAAAAAAATGTCAACCCAACATATGGTGAAAACTTCCTATATCAACATCAACATAATAAATTCCAATGAATTATACGGTCTACATTTTCTAATTTTTAACATTAAATAAAAAAAATGTCAACCCAACATATGGTGAAAACTTCCTATATCAACATCAACATAATAAATGCCAATGAATTATATGGTGTACATTTTCTAATTTTTAACATTAAATAAAAAAAATTTCAAACCAACATATGGTGAAAACTTCCTATATCAACATCAACATAATAAATGCCAATGAATCATACGGTGTACATTTTCTAATTTTTAACATTAACAAAATAGATGTTAATTTAACATACAATGTGAATTTTTTTAATTTTTTTTTGTTTCAATGTAAAGAATTCACTCTTTATATTACAATGTAAAGGTATCAACTTTTCTATTTTTAAATTTACATAATAAAATGTAAATTTTGTCACCGTAAATTCCTACCTTATATTTACAGATAAAAATGTGTAAATTATGTCATGCGGTGAAATTCCTCCTTATTCACATTAATTAAAATGTGAATTTTCCTACGGCTGAAATTACCATTTTATTCACCTACAATTTATTCACTTTAATAAATATGTGAATTTTTATATACGGTTAAATATCTAATCTATTCACATTTAATAAAAATGTAAAATGTTCATGTCCCATATTTTGTGTCAACAAATTTCATGTTCAATATTTTAGTTTACACGGTTGTAAAAATTTGAATGCAACACACCTAAAGAACCAGTCGTATATATGTATATATATTATATATATAAATCTCAAAAATGAGATTTTGATCGCATTAACCAAATTACAATAATAGAGTTGAGACAAAAGGGAAATACCAACCCACAAAGTCCAAACAACCAACATGATCAAATCAAATAACTAACATCAAGGCAATTTAGCATATGGAAAATCAACAAGGCACGATTAAATAAATTAACTCATAATTAATTCGAATTAATCACTAGTTCAGATTTAAACTCTAAAATTTCAGATCTAATATCATGTCCTAATAGGCAATTCAGATTCAACATCGTACGGTGTGAATGGTTCAGATCCATGTTTTAAATTTCGTGTCATATTAGATCTACTATTAATAATCACAGAAATGATAATTAAATATATTAAATTATATAAATAAAAAAATTCTCACCTTGATTGGATAAGAATTTGTCCCAAGCGTTTTCTTTTAAAAAAAATTGTATTTGAAGTCACGGTTCTCACGATCGTGGCGCACCTCATATCGACCGCCTTCGACTCGCTAACCCACCGCCCAGGTCTCGGCCAACTCGCCGCTGTCTCCACCCTCGAAAACCAACCCCGAACCTTGCTACTTCATGCTGCCGCCCTGGCCACCGTGTGTCATGAAGAGTTGAACCATTTTTGCGTTGGAATGGCTTTCAATTGATGAAGGAATTAGAAGAAAGAGGAGGAAGAATAAGGGAGCGTGGCTGCCATCGATTCAAATTAGTAGTAGCTGTGTATAAGGGGAATTGGGGTTATGTATTTGGGCTATATTTATTACATTTAAATGTGTGTTCACATTTTAGAAATAGTTATCTACCTCCAATCTTTTTTTTTTTTTTTTTTGACATTATTTCCATTATCTCTCTTTTGATGTCCTTAATTGACATGCATTGGTAATTTAAAGGAAACATTGCCGTTTTAATATTAATTATTTCCCTTTCCTGATTTAATCCCTTTCTATCACACACATTTGTTTTTCCTATTTTATTAAATGAAGTTTGCTAATATGTTAATGTTAATAATCTTCCATTACTTTCAAATTCAAACGCACATTTTTTTTTTTTTTTCTCCTTTTTTTTTAAAAAAAAAGAAAAGAAATTAATGTGTGTGTATACTTTCCGATTATTTTATAAAATTCCGTTCATTAACTTTCATTCTTTCTTCTGTTTTTATTTAATTATGTATGTTCCATTGTAACGTTTACAATTTCAAACGCACATTACTCCCTAATTAACTCCAATTAACATTAAAATGTAACTTTCAATTTTTTTTATCCTTTTATCGTATTACAAATACAAACAAAATTCAATTTTCCATTATAGCCTTTTCATGTAATTTAACAAAATTGAAAATTTAATCTTTTCAATGTAAAACATTTTCGTTGTAAAATATCAATGTTAAAATTGTATCTTTTTTATAAAACTTTTCTTAGGTAAACCAATGACATTACTTTACTTTTAGTGCATTCATTAACGTCAACTTAATGTCATCTACCATTTTCTAAGAAAGATCTAAATAAATTTTCCTCTTTTCCTACTATTGAATTTTAATTTATTTTCTTTTCAATTTTTACCAACCTTTCTTGTTTAATGGACTTTCCTTTCCCTTTTTCATTTGAATTATTACTTGCCTTTGTTCACCCAATGATTTCCCTACCTTTTATCATTTATTATTCGATTTATATATTGTCCTTGCGTATGTATTTATTTTACATTTAAACTATTATTATTACCTCATTTACAATTCTTTAATTCATTCATATGGATTTGTACATTTTAATGCACTAACATATATCTTTGAATAGTTAACATTATAAATAATTATTTCTTTATTATCACTCTATTAAACATATAACATAACTATTTGGATTTTGTTTCATGATTATGATACCTAAAGGTCCAAAAACAATGCTCCATACCATACATTGTCTCAAGAATTTTTCTTCTTTCTGTCTAGAACATATATGTTTAAATGTACTTTTTTCTCCATTAAGTGCGCTTTTATTCCTTCCTTTAATCCATTGATTTGTTTTACCTTAATCCTATTAATTTCTTTTCTTGCATTTGCTTTTAGTGTCCTCCTCTCTTCGTTGTTTCATTAATACTGCATTCATTGATTTAAATAAAATTAAAAATTGTCATAAATTGCATTTTTAAATTTCTACCTTCCCTTTTTGTCAACTTGTTGGAAAATTTATTGAATCTTTTGGTTTAATGTTTCCCACAGAATAAATTTTATTACATGCAAATTGCATACGCTCCGTATTTTCATTAAAAAGAATATATTTAATTTCTCAAAATAAATTATTTTAAACAACCAAAACACATTAAAATAACTTAAAATAAATTTTTTAAATTGGCCCCAAAATTCAGGGTTGTTACATAAACTGTACTTTATTTTTGATAAATAAATGATTGATTGTTGTGTATTGATTGTTTGGACTGTTAAATAGATTTGATTTAAAACGTAGATATAGTTATATATATAAAAATCGACAATCAAAAATTGATCATGTTTAACAGTATATTTCATGATAAAATGAAATTGATGTGAATTATATTGTGTAACATCTGTGGATGCAGGGAAACAGGTTGGAGGGATCCAACTGGATTCCTCAACATTTATTTTACTGTTATTCATATATTGTGATATATGATGTGATATATAATCTGTTGTAGATTATGTGTGTTTGGATAATATTTATCATTGTTATATGGCATGTTAAATACCATAAGAAATACCAGAATGGTAAAAAGGGAACTTTCAAAAACGTATATTGAAAATGAAATGTTTATAAAATCAAAGGATTTTGTAAAGAGAATATTTATAACATCAAAGGATATTATAAAAGGATGTATTTAGAAATAAACAGAATAGAAAAAGAAATGTT
Source organism: Allium sativum (assembly GCA_030737875.1). Lineage (NCBI taxonomy): Eukaryota > Viridiplantae > Streptophyta > Magnoliopsida > Asparagales > Amaryllidaceae > Allium > Allium sativum. The sequence goes on along the minus strand of CM060915.1, from coordinate 42,230,869 downwards.
GTAAAACAAATGGAAAAAGAAATAGTTAGAAAATAAAAAGGGGTTTCTTATGAAATTAATGGATTTTATATATAAAAGGAAAAGGTTTTTTTTAAAAAAAGAAAATAATTATAAAATCGAAGTATAAGTTATAAAAGGAAAATATTTGTGAAACAAATATAAAAGGAAAATATTGTGAAATAAATAGGAAAAGAAATATTTAGTTAGAAAATAAATATATGGTACTGAAAAGGGAGTATTTGTAAACCATTTACAAATAGATTTAAAAAGGAGATATTTGTAAAACATTTACAAATAGAATTAAAAAGGAAATATTTATTTAGGAAATAAATAGAGTTATAAATGGGATTTATTGGGAAATGAAAAGAATTTCATATAAAGAAATATTTGGCAAATGAATAGAATTTTACATCAGGAAAGTTTAGACCCGTGATTCGCACACGGGTATAACATTATATGGATTTAAAGCAAAGATTTTAAATAGAATCTGTTGTAACCAATAGTTTGAGAAGATTAATTTATAAACAATATTTTATAAATTAAATAAAATATTTATCATTGGATAAATAGGATATATAAGTCAGGGCTTATATAGAGAAGTAAGAATCGATTTCAACATCGATATTTGAAACTGAATATGGACGTAGAGATAATCAAAGGAGTTAATCAAAATGTGTTAATCAAAATGAGTTAGAGGAGTTAATCGATTAGGGTTAGAGTTAATCGATTTGAGTTAGAGTTAATCGATTAGAGTTAGAGTTAACCAGTTAGAGTTAATCAGTTAGAGTTAATCGATTAGAGTTAAATCAAACTAGAGTTATTCTAGTCGAATATTTGTTATATCGAATAGAGTTAATTGAATTAGAGTTAGTCGGATTTGAGTTAATCGAATATTAGTTATTCGTAAGGAGTTATCGAATAATAGTTATTCGAAAGGAGTTAATCGAATATTAGTTATTTGAAAGGAGTTATCGAATATTAGTTATTCGAAAGGAGTTATCAAATAATAGTTATTCGAAAGGAGTTAATCGAATATAGTTTATTCGAAAGGAGTTAATTGATAAGAGTAAATTAGTTAGATTTAATTGAATAAAGTTAATCCAATAGAGTTAATCAAATAGAGTTAATCCAATAGAGTTAATCAAATAGAGTTAATAGAATTGAGTTAATTAAATAGAACTAACTGATAAGAGTAAATCGATTAGAGTTAATCGAATAGTGTTAATTGAATAGAGTTATTCGAATATAGGTTATTCTAAGAAGAGAGATTATCGAATATAATTTATTCGAAGGAAAGAGTTATCGAATAGAGATTTATTCGAAAGAGAGTTACGTAAGGAAGTTTGTTAAAGATTTAAAAGATAAACTTTGACTATTTCGAAGTTAAAACGTTGTTCAATTAAGGTTTGAGAGGTAATTATACCCCAACTTGATTGACTTCCTTCTTAACTAAGGAATGGTAAGGTTTGATAGTGAATGATGGCTAAGTGAATTTAGTTAATGAGTGAAATGGTTTGAGTTGGCATGGCGATGTTTGATTTAAACATCAGTTTAAATCCAGTGAAGGAGTTTTGGAAATTTTTTCCAAATAAGAATCGGAAACGTTTTCTGATAATAGAAAATAAGAATTTAGAATATATGGAAACAGGAGATTAGTAAATTAATGAACTAAAGAGATAAATGTTAAATAATGATTGATCAATAAAATTTCCATCTGGAAATAATATTGTTGTTTTCACACGTGTTTTTCTTTGATAGTTAAATCACAGACTATCAAAGTGTTGACCATTTTTCCGTCGTCAATACGGAGAGACCGGTTGGATTCTTATCCAAAGAACCACTCCGTATGGGCGTTAGCGTTTCGAATCAAATAGATCGAAGATAAATTGAAGACGGAGTAAAGTGCAAGGGCTGTTGTATAAGTCCTAGGTAGAGATTGCCTAGGATGGATGTACGGAATAGTGCCTTCGGTTTTTCCAGTCCCAGGACAACTTGAATGGACGAATGTCTGATAGAGTATATCTGGTAGATCACTTAAGTTGATCGTTTCAAACGTATTTACGTTGGTGGAAGAGGAATTCGTTTCTCTTAGCTTATACCCATGGTATTTTTGGGGAAATCAATTTGTGATTTGACGGGTATGACGATGTGGCATTCGAAGTAAATGGAGGAGTGATCTGTTAAAAGATACATTTTGACCTCGAGCCTCTTCAACTGGGAAATGATAGAAATCGGCAGGCAGCATGGCTAAGTAGTTCGCAACCAAGTAGGATATATTGTCACAATCTAGAGAATAATTATATTTGTTACTTCTTTCAATTTTGTATCTCTCGGGAATGGTTATGTTGGTTTACCAACTGTAAGGTGACAATAAATTCGATACACTCAAGCGAAATGAGTGGTCGGTCATATGTGGCCGAGTTGCAAGATGTTCTTGTTGAACTCCAGTGTATCGCTTCTAGAGTACACTGAGCGGAAGGTGGATCCATACCTTGTCATAGTTGGAATCCATTCCCCAATTAAGAGCCCGCGGTTTTGATTGTATATTATATATGTAGAACGTTAGATGCAAGCATTTCTACTAGATTGATATTACTTGTGTTAGACATTATTATAATATCAGAATAATATTGTTTTACTAATGATTTGGGATATCGTAAGGTTTATCCGTGTTATGTGTGAATCGGTCTTATGATTATCCTTTGTTTCATAAGGATTTTGAAAGTTAAATCAAATAATTTGAGTTTACTCACACTAGTCACATGACTGACCCGGAGTTTATTTTGTTTTGTTTTCCCTAAACTCTTGGGTGCCCAATTTTGTACGGGAAGTCAAGTAGTCGGGATTTACAGATACTTGAAGAGCCGGAGCAGGAGGTTTCAGAATTATATAGCTATGGTTATTTCGGCTGTGTTGTAAGTGCGGTACTTTGGAAATGATATGTATATTCAAATACAGATTTGTATTTCAAAGTTATGTTATGAAATATATTTATTTGTTCCACTGTGAGATTCGTGTTTACTCTGATGTTGTATGTTCTTCTTCTTCTTCTTCTATTCTAAGTTTCTATCTTATCTATCCTCACCCTCTAATATCTTTCATGGACTATCCGGTGTTTTCGATGCTTGAATAGTCGACATAGTGTCGTATGCCGATATCTAGGATCGCAAAAACCCCGGGTCGTTACAGTAATATATTCGAATAAAGCAGATGTTGTAAATATTGCTGTTAAATGTATGAATGATAGGAATGAGGATATTGTTCTAATTGGTAGAGTTGTAGAAGCTGATAAAGATAATGCGATGTTACAAGAGGTATCAAATAAAGATGAAGAGAAACATCGGCAAGAGAAGGTAAGTAATTCACTTAATTTTCTTCAGCATGAGTCAGAAAATAATGTAATCCATGACATGTCAATAAAGACTATGACTGTTCATCAAGTAGAATTAATAGAAGAAGGAATAGATTTAAATCTACTAAGTTAAAGAGTAAGAATATTGGAGTATGTAATGAATGATTGGTGGAGGATAACCCCGAATGGAATAAATTGATATCACAAATTAAAACAAGTTCAAAAACAAAGAAGGCTAGAGAGGACAGTGGAATTCGTGAGGGTGTTTTAAATGGTGGTATATTCAAAAGATTAACTCCTTTCTAGCTGCGTTGTCTAGGTTTTATGGTTTTTATGTTTGCTAATTCTTTCCTTTTGTGTTTGTCTACTTGGGTTCTTCTTATTTAGGTGCAGTTTACTTTTGTTGTTGGTTGGTCTGGTTTCATTATCTGGTCTTATTTGCATGGTTCTTCTGTACTGTGATGGAATTGTTGTGGTGGATTTGGTTGTGCCATTTGAAGTTTAGCTCTGGTTATGTACTTTTTTCCTGTTGGTTTGTCTTTGCTCTTTAGTAGGTGATTGCTGGAATTAGTTGTTAGTCTGCCATAATCCCACACAGTTCAGTGTCTTTTGGTTTCTTCAACTTCTTGTGGCTGTATGCTTGTGGTCTTCTTTGATGTTCTTATTATTGGGTTAGTTGTATGCTCTTATGGAAGGTGTATGTTGGGTTCTAGGTTTGTTTTCTTCGGCGCTTTTTTATAGCTTGTCTATGCTACCTGGCTTGGTTCATGAATCTTTTCAAGGGTTCATCTCCTTAGCTGAATCTTTTATTGTTATAGAGCTGTAGCCTTGGTTCCTTGGTCCTTGGTTAAAGCTTAGTTTTTGGAGTATGTTGTGCCTCCTGGAGTTTCTTGGAAGTTGTTTCTTCTTGTTGTTTCATCTTGTAAGACTTGCTATGTTCTATAGGACTGAGCTGGCTTATGGTTTAGTTTTTATAGTATTCGTTTTGTTTGTTGTAATCATTTGTGACCAGGTTTCTCCTCACCTTTTACTTTATTTCTTATAATTAAGTATCCTTTTATTTAAAAAACATAACGATTTTTAACTGGATCTTTAGTAAACCAGTCTAAATGATAAATGAAGATATTTAATGATATTTTAGGAGTTTAAATATTTATCTTGATTAAAGATAAGACAACTCAACGGAATTGACTATACGGAAACCACTAGTACATTTGTCCCACCTTTGAGATTTAGAACGATAAACGGGTCCATAACTAAGGTAAGGGATGCAGCAACCTATGCATTGAACTTACCTAGCAAACGTTTATTTATCAGGGCGAGGCTTGGAACAAGTTTAAAGGGAAGCTTGGATACTATGGAATGCTATTTTTGAGGATTTAACTTTAAAAGTTTTCCACGTATGAACTAATTGTATTTAGATGGAAATAATCTTCATATGCTTGGTATTAAATTCTGTAGATGGAACTCGTACCACTTGAGGAATTTAAAAGAAAATTATACCGTTATTCCGCCTATGGCATTGGTTGAATGCCAGAATTGATATTGAGTATAAGATGATATAATTTTTGTGCAAGTTCTCATACTCAATATTAATTGGTATGAATGATGATGTCTTAAATAACATCAGCTTTAACCCGTTTAAAAAGTTAAACTATTTTATATTATGGAAATATGGAATGTTTATTTCAAGGATTAAGAAATATTTTAATTAAGATTTAATAAGATGTACTGAAATGATTTCCCTAAGCAAGGATGAGAAAAAGTCTTTAATTGAATAATCTTTGTTTAAGAGATATAATTTAAGATGGGAAAGTAATAGTTAAAGATTTAATAAATCTTTTGATCGAGAATCATGGGTATATTATATGTTTTATGAGGATAAGTTAAAAATAAATCTTTGTTAAGAATTGATAAATCCTTGTTTAAAGATAAAGGAATGAATATATACGGAATTAACGATTAAGGATTTTTATTAAGTCAATAAAGGTTTTAATTAATCAATCGAAGTGGAAAGAAACCCCGCTAATCTTGTATTTCCATATTGAATTTTTGAATAATGCTTATTATTCGGAAAGACAGGGATCATATTTTTATCCAAAAACCATTTCGAATAATTATACAACGAAATGAATCAAATGAAGATATTGAAGATGGTGGTTGAAGACCGAGAATCTTCACATCGAATTGACTGCTTGTTGATGTCTCAAGTAGGTTGCTCCCATTACGAGATTATTTATGTATCGCAGTAGCTCGAATGTATTAGGAGAATTTTTGGATTTGCAAGGGCTTCTCTCCGTTATTGGACGAGAAATAAAGTGCCTTCGGTTTCGTTCAATCCTAAAATGAACTTATATGGATTATATGTATGACATTGTATTTTATGGCATGGAAATTGATCTTTACTTAATATATATTTGTTTAGTGGCGGAGGATTATTCTCTTAGCTAAACACCCTTCTCTAAGACGTACGAGCTCAGAGGTTATGTACTGCTAGACGTTAGTTATGTGTTATGAATCGGTAATGTGGCATGCTAAGTGAAATGAGCTATGGATGATCAAAGCATGGTTTTCTTAAGCATAGCTTTGTGTAACGTGATTTCACCAAGCCTCACACCCCAGTATGATGGGAAAATGGTAGCCAGATTTGTATGCTTTTCGAAGTTGGATGTTTCGGTGCACCTAGGTATCAGATGCATCTGTATCTCATGAACGAATATAGCGATGTTTGAGTTATTGGATGTTATTCGTTGTATATTTGATTTCATGTTATTATGGAAAGTATAACGGCGTCTGTGCTAGGATGTATAACCATTGGATGTTGTGTTGCGCAAAAGTTTTGATTCTACAGATTGATCTTTCGTACCAGGGACCATCACGTTGGATATCCATTCTCCAATATGAACCCTTATGGTTTTCAGTTGTTTAACCTACGAGAAATTGGTATCTATAGGATGGAATTTAATCAATGTAACAATTCCATTCTAAGGTTGATAAATTTATTTGCGAATGGTTTTCCATGCTATGCACTAGTAATAATATCAAATGGTTTTACGTATCAAAGGCATTTTTAGTTATCATAAGGAGCAACCTCGTCCAATGTGTACAATTCATTGTGTGTGTGGAGCGTGACCTTATGATAGCTTCATTTTCCAAAAAGCATGTACAATTTTCTTCGTAAAACAAATGTTTTTAAGTTCTCACACCAGTCCGATGACTGAACCGGAGTTTATTGTTTTTCTTTCCTAAACTCTGAGTGCTCTTAATTTTCCGTATGGGCAGCCTAGTAGTTTAGGTTAGAAGTAAAAGTTCATGGAGAAAACGGTTTGGAGCATTTTAGGTTGGATCTTGGAGCGAAGATGAAGCATTATGGATTCACTCATTGAGTTTTTAATTATATTTCGATGTTTAGTAATACCTTGAGAATGTATAAACTCTGATCTATCACTTGTGATCTTATGTAAACTTTATGAAACTCATGATGTATCAATAAAGAGAGCTGTTTTATTTCATCGTGTTTTATTTCTAATGTGTTATTACCTAGTTGACATGAATTCCGACATTTGAATTTCCGTCATTTAAATACCGAGTATGTATTAAGTGTCAAATTTCAAAGGTCGAAAATTTGGGTCGTTACAATAGTTATCCAAACAATCGATACCCATAGGGTGCAACATTGATGTTTCGACATGCAACATTTGCTCAATACGCTAAAATAGCACGACATGACTTTTAATAAACATCTAGTGAGATGAAAATGAATTATACCCTAGGGCTGCACGTTCCAACAATAATGAATCGAACGCCGACTATGGTCAACCCTATTTTGAGCAAAAATACCTGACATAAAGAAATTATGGTAAAAAAAACATTGGAGCTCCCAAAAGTGATTAAGATTGATTTTTTTGGTTTAATAAAATACACGGTGACATAGGAACGTGTTACCTCTATAGAACTATAAGAGAGCTTCGTTTTGACAAGTTGTCGCTCCTGTAATTCTAAATGCATCAAAAGTTATGGATGTCCAAAAAAATGAATCCATTAGGGTAATAAATTGACTTTTCGAGGAGCAACGTTTTCTCAAAATGCCAAAATAGCATTGCTTGACTTTTAGAAAGGCATTTCATGAGATGAAATTGAATTATACCATGGGGCGGCATGTTCTAGCAATGATAGATCGAACGCCAACTACAATCAACTCTATTTTAACACGAAAGAACCGTACTTGAAAAGTTAAGGAAAAAACATTGGAGCTTCCAAAAGTGATTAAGACATATTTTTTGGTTTCTAAGTTAAACAGAGGATGGTGTAACCTGTTAAAGCTTTAAAACTATGAGAGAGCTATGTTTTGACTAGTTATGGCTCCATTAGTTCCCAACGAGTCAAAAGTTATGACTGTTCAAACAATTAATGTCGTAGGTGTAACATCGAAGTTTTGAGGTGCTACATCTTCTCAAAAATTCTAAAAAAATACTGTATGACTTTTAGAAAGGAAATTAACCAGGGGAAATTGAATCATTCTATGGGGTTGCATGTTCTAACTGATAGATCGAATGCCAACCACTGTCAATCCTATTTTAACCAAAAAAAAACCTACGTGAAGAAATTAAGATTAAAAAGCATTTGATCCCCTGAAAGTGACTAAGATTAGTTTTATGTTAATAAACTATATGGTGATGGTGGAAGCTCTCATTGTTGTAGATCTACGAGAGAGCATCATCTTTACTGGTCATTGCTCCAGTAAAACTAAATGAGCCAAAAGTTATGGCTGTCCAAACAATCGATGCATGTATGGTACAACATCAAATGCTTTATGGTGCAATAGCTGCTCAAAATGCCAAAGTAGCATTGTATGACTCATAGAATGGCATTTAGTGAGATGAAAATGAATTATACCATGGGGTGGCATGTTCAAGCAATAGTAAGTCAAACACTGACAACAGTCAACCCTATTTGAACATAAAAAAAACTATACATAAAGAAATTAAGGTAAAAAAGCAATCGAGCTCCCAAAAGTGATTAAGATTGATTTTTTGATTTTTAAACTGCATGGTTATGGGTGGAACCCATTATAGCTGTAGAACTATGAGAGAGCTTTGTTTGACCCAAAAAACCCTACATGAGGTAATTATGGTAAAAAAAGCATTAGAGGCTCCGAAAGTGACTAAGATTGATTTTTTTTTTGTTTTAAAACTACATGGTGAAGGATGCAACCTATTATAAATGAAATTTACGAGACAGATCCATTTTGACTGGTTCTGGCTCAAGTAATTGCGAACGAGACAAAAGTTTTGCCTGCCCAAACAATCAATGCCAGTAGGGTGCAACATCGATGTTTCGGGGCACAACATTTGCTCCAAATGGAAAGATAACACCACATAAATTTTGGGAAGGCATTTATTGAAATGAAATTTAAATATACCATGGGGTGGCGTGTTCAAGCAACAATAAATCTAAAGTCGATCGTTGTCACTCCTATTTTGACCTAAAAAACCCTACTTGAAGAAATTAAGGTAAAAAAGCATTAGAGCTCTCAAAATGATAAAGATTAGTTTTTTTTTGTTATTACAGTATGTGCTAACTAAAAGAACCTGTCATAGCTGGAGATCAATTGGAGAGCTTCGTTTTGGCAAGTTGTAGATCCATTAATTCCAAACAAGTCACAAGTTATGGTTGTCCAAATGATCGATGCCCGTAGTTTGCAACATCGATGTTTCAAGGTGCAACAACTATTCAAAATGCCAAAAGAGCACAATACGACTTTTAGAGAGGCATTTAGTGAGTAGAAATGAATTATACCCAAGGGCAGTATGTTCCGGCAATGATAGATCTTATGCCCGACGTGGTCAAACCAATTTTGACCAAAAAGATACCGCACGAGGAAATTAAGTAAACAGAACATCTGATCTCCTAAAATTGATTAAGTTTTTTTTTATTACACTGCATGATGCCAGATGAAACCTGTCATAGCTGTATATATAATAAGTAGCTTCATTTTTAGATTGTTGTGGCTCTAGTAATTTCAAATGAGTAAAATTTATGGTTGTTCAAACAATAGATTCTCGCAAGGTACAACATCGACGTTTCGAGGAGTAATGTCTTCTCAAAATGTCTAAGTAGTACTATATGATATTTTGAAAGGCATTTAGCGAGAAAAAATGAGTTATACCATTTCACTAAATGTTCCAGCAACTATAATTCGAACATCGACCATGGCCAACCGTATTTTACCAAAAAATCGTGTATAAAAGAAATCAAGGTAAAAAAAGTATGGACCTCTCAAATGTGATTAAGAATTTTTTATGTTGCTAAATTATGTTTTGATAGGTGGAACTCGTCATAGAAGATCTATCGCTGAGCTTTGTTTTGACTAGTTGTGGCTCTTGTAGTTCTAAACAAGTTAAGAGTTATGGTTGTCCAAACAATTGATGCCCATAGGGTGCAACATCGACGTTTCAAGGTGAAACACCTGGTCAAACATCGAAATAGCGGCTTATGACTTTTATAAATGTGTTTAGTAAGATGAAAATGAATTATACCATGAAGCTGCATGTTCCAGCAATGATAAATCTAATGCCGACCACGGTCAACCCTATTTTGAAAGAAAAAACATACATAAAGAAGTTATGGTGAAAAAGCATCCGGGCTTCCGAAAGCAATTAAGACTGATTAATATAGGTATTAAAATATATGTTGATATGCGTAACCCTTCATAACAGTACAACCATGGGAGAGATTTGTTTTGATTAGTTATGGCTTCATTAATTCTAAACGAGTCAAAAGTTATGGATGTCCAAAATATGGGTACCGGTAGAGTGCAATATTGACGTTTCAAGGTGCAATATACGTTCAGATCAAAAAATAGCGCGTATGGCTTTTAGAGAGGCATTTAGTTAGATCAAATTGAATTATACCATACTGTGGCATGTTCCAGCATTGATAAATCGAACGCTGACCATAGTTAGCCCAATTTTGATCAAAAATGCCCTACATGAAATTGAGGTAAAAAAGCATTCGAGATCTTGAAAGTGATTAAGATTGCTTTTTTGGTTATTAAGCTGCGTGGTACGGGTGGAACCCATCATAGTTGTTCATCTATGACAATGCTTTTTTTTTAACTCGTTGTGGCTTCAGTAATTTTAAACGAGTCAAAAATTATGGTTGTCCAAATAATCGATGCCTATAGGATGTTATATCGACATTTCAAGGTGAAACATCTACTCAATTCGTATGACTCTTAGAAAGGCATTATGTTAGTCGAAAATGAGTTATACCATGAGGTGGCATGTTCCAGTAATAATAAATTGAATGCAGGCAACGACCAACCATAATTTGACCCAAAAAAAAAAATCAAAGTAGAGAAATTAAGGTAAAAAACATTAGAGCTTCCAAAGGCGACTAAGATTGATTTTTTTTTTGGCTTTTTGAACAGCGTTCTAAAGGGTGCAAACTATTATAGATATAAATCTATGAGAGAACTTCGTTTTTACTAGTTGTGAGTCCGTAATTTTAAATAAGTCAAATGTTATGGGTGTATAAACAGTTGATTACTATAGATTACAACACCGACGTTTCAAGTTGCAACATTTGCTCAAAATACTAAAATTGTACCGTATGACGTTTTGAAATGTAGTTACTTAAACGAAAATGAATTATACCATTGGGAAGCATGCTCTAGCAGTGATAGATCGAATGTTGACCATGATCAACCGTATTACGACCAAGAAAACCCTACATTAAGAAATAAAGGTAAAAAGGCATTCAGTCTCCCAAAAGGGACTAAGATTCACTTTTTTGGTTATTAATCTATGTGGTAACATGTAACCTATCATAGATGTAGATCTATGAAAGAGCTATGTTTTGACAGTTTGTGACCATAGTAATTCTGAATGAGCCTAAAGTTATGGTTGTCCAAACAATCGATTCTTGAAGGGTCCAACATAGACGTTTCGAGGTGCAATGTCTAATCAAAACACCAAAATAGCATCGTATGACTTTTAGAATGTCCCCTTATGAGATGAAAATGAATTATGCCATGCGGTTGCATGTTCTAGCAATGATAAATCGAACGTCGACCAAGGTCATCCCTATTTTAACCAAAAATTCCTACATGATGTAATTCAGGTAAAAAAAAGCAAACGAAATCCTGAAAGTGAATAAAACTGATTTTTGGTTGTTAAGCTACGTAGTTACGGGTGGAACCCATCATAATAGTAGACCTATGAGAAAGATTCATTTTGATTGGTTATGGCTTTAGTAATTCCAAATATGTCAAAAGTTATGGTTGTCCAAACAATCGATGCCTATAGGGTGCAACGTCAACGTTTCGACATGGAACATCTGCTCAAAACGCTAAGACAGTACCATATAACATTTATAAAAGCATTTAGTGAGATGAAAATGAATTATACCATGGTGTGGCATCTTCCGGCAACGAAAAATTAAACGTCGACTATGGTCAACCCTATTTTGATCAAAAAATCCTATATAAAGAAATTAAAGTAAAAAAGCATTTGAGCTCCCAGAAGTAACGAGTTTTTTTTATTTTATAACAACTGGTGATGGGTGGAACCCATCATATCTATAGATCCATGAGAAATCTTCATTTTAACTGGTTATGCTCTGGTGATTCCATATTAGTCAAAGTTATGGTTGCCCAAACAATCGATGCAAGTAAGGTGCAACATCGACATTTCAAGGTGCAACATATGCTCAAAATTCCAAGATAGCATCGTAATACATATCAAAAGGCATACAGTGAGATAAAAATGAATTACACCATTGGGTGACATATTCCAGCAACGATAATTCTAACGCCGACGACGGTCAACTTTATTTTGATCGAAAAACCCACATGAAGAATTTAATGTAAAGAAGCATTTGATCTCCCAAAATTGATTAAGATTGATTTTCTTGGTTAATAAAAAGCATCATGATGGAATGAACTGGTCATATTGTAGATCCATGAGAGATCATCATTTTGGTAGGTTGTGGATTGAGTAGTTCCAAACCAGTCAAAAGTTATGGTTGTCCAAACAATCGACGCCCGTTGGATGCAGTATCATCGTTTCGAGGTGCAACATCTGCTCATAAATGCAAAATAGTACAATTTGACTTTTAGAAAGGCATTTAGTGGGATGAAAAAAGCTATAGTATGGATGGCATATCCTAATAACGTTAAATCTTGCATTGATCAAAGTCAACCCTACTTTAACCAGAAAAAACCCTATATGAAGAAATTATGATAAAAAACATTGGATCTCCCAAAAGAGATTAAAACTGGTTATTTCAAATTTTAAACTATATGGTGATGAGTACAATATGTTATAGGTAGAAACCTATGATGGAGCTTCGATTTGGTTAGTTGTTGCTCCATTAATTCCAAACGATTAAAAAGTTGTGGTTGTCCGAACAATCTTTGCCTGTAGGGTTTAATATCGATGTTTCAAGATGCAACGTCTACTATAAACACCATTCAAAAGGGTATTTGTTGGTGGAAAATAAATTGTATCATGAAGTGGCATGTTCCAGAAATGATAGACTGGACGCCGACCACGATCAACCCAATTGTGACCACAAGAACACCTCATGAAGAAATTAAGGTAAAAATGCATTCGATTTCCCGAACATGACTAAAATTGATTTTTTTTTGTCTTTAAAATATGGTGACGGTTGTAACTTGTCTAAATTGTAGATCTATCAAAGATCTTCATTTTGACTCGTTATGTCATTAGTAATTCCAAACAAGTCAAAAGTTATGGTTGCCCAAATAATCGATGCTCGTAGGTTGTAACATCGACATTTTGAGGTGAAACATCTACCTAAAATGCCTAAATGGCACCATATAACTTTTAGAAAGGCATTTAGTGATATTAACATGAATTATACCATCTGACTACATGTTCCAACAGATTGCGGTCGATCCTATTATGACCAAAAAAACCTAACATAAGGAATTGAGGTAAAAAAGCATTAGAGCTCCCGAAAGTATTTAAGATTGATTTTTTGTTGTTAAACTACGTGGTGACGGTGAAACCTATTATAGCTGTAAATCCATGAGAGAGATTCGTTTTGATTGGTTGTGGCTCCAGTAACTCCAAACGCATCAAAAGTTATGGCTATCAAAAAAATCTATGTCCGTATGGCGCAAAGTCTGCTCAAAAAGCCAAAATAGCACTGTTAGACTTTTAGAAAGGCATTTATTAAGATGAAAATGAATTATACCATGGGACGGAAAGTTCCAGCAATGATTGATTGAACATATTCAACCCAACTGTGACCTAACATACCCTACATGAAGAAAGTAAGGTACAAAAGCATTTGATCCTCTAAAAGGGACTAAGATTGATTTTTTTAGTTATTTAACTACGTGGTTATGGATGGAACCTTTCATATATGTAGATCTATGAGAAAGCATTGCTCTTCATGGTTGTGTTAAATCCAAATGAGTCAAATTATGGATGTCCTAACAATCGATGCCCGTAGGGTGCAACACTGACATTTCAATACACAACATATGCTCTCAAAAATTGAACGCTGACTACGATCAACCATTTTTTGACCAAAAAATCGATATAACTAAATTAAGGTAAAAAAACATTAAAACTTCCTTAAGTGATAAAGATTGATTTATTTTATTATTAAACTACGTGATGACGTTTGGAATCGATCATAGTTGTAGAAATATGAGAGAGCTTGGTTTTAACAATTATGGCTCCAGTGATTCCAAACACGTCAAAATTCATTGTTGTCCAAAACATCAATGCCCATAGGGTACAACATCAACATTTCCAGGTGCTACATATGCTCAAAACATCGTCGCTTGACTTTTACAAAAGCACTTAGTGAGATGAAAATGAACTATACCGTAGTACGACATGTTCTAGCAGTAATATATTGAACGCCAACTACGATCAACCTTCTTTTGACCCAAAAAACCTTACATGAAAAAATTAAGGCAAAAAATTATTGAAGCTTTTGAAAGTGATTAAGATTGACTTTTTTAAACTACATAGTCAATGGTGCAACATATTATAGCTCTAAATCTATGATCGTGCTTTGTGGCTCTAGTAATTCCTAACTAGTCAAAAAATATGGCTTGCCAAACAATCAAAGCGCAAGGGCGCAACATCGACGTTTCGAAGTTCAACATCTGCTCAAGATGCTGAAATCGCACTGTATGACTTTTAGAAAGTCATTTAGTCAAAGGAAAAATAATTATTCTACGTGGCGGAAAGTTCCAGTAATGATAGATCGAACGCTGACCTTGGTCAACACTATTTTGACCAAAAAACCCTATACGAAGAAATTAAGGTAAAAAGGGCATTCAAGCTCCTAAAGGTGACTAAGATTGTTTTTATCGGTTAATAAACTATATGGTGATGGACTAAACCTTTCATAGTTGTATATCTATGAAAAGACATTTTTTTACTGGTTGTGGCTCCGGTAAATCCAAATGAGTCAAAAATTATGGTTTTCCAAACAATCGATGCCCATAAGGTGGAACATTGACGTTTCGAGGTGCAAAATCTAGTCAATACAACAAAATAGCACCGTATTTCTTTTAGAATGGCATCTAGTAAGATTAAAATGAATTAATCATGGGGCTGCATATTCCAGCAATGATAACTTGAACGCTGACCAAGTTCAATAATATTTTGGCCAAAAAATGCTACATGAAGAAATTAAGGTAAAAAATCATTTGGGCTCCAAAAAGTGATTTCAATTGATTTTTTTATTTATAAAATTATGTGCTGACAGATGGAACCCATCATAGATATAGATCTACTAGAGAGCTTTATTTTGATATGTTATGGCACTATAATTTTAAATGAGTCAAAAATTATAGTTGTCCAAGCAATCGATGCAAATAGAGTGAAATATCAATGTTTCGAGGTGCAACATCAACTCAAAACGCCAAGATAGCACCATATGACTTTTAAAGAGGCATTTAATATAGCACTCCGCATTTTTAAACAATTAAATAATTCCAATAATTGTAAATAGTAAAAATTGACATTTTGGGAATTTCCAAAATTTGTCCTTGAAATTTATATAGTTGTGTTCGTGACAGTTTTCTAATTAATTTGCATAAAAAAATATGTTTTGAATGGAATTCGTACAGAAAAGTTATTGACATTCGAAGTTTCGTGCAAGAATAATAATTATGTATGTAAACATATATATATATATATATATTATTTTAGTAATATATAAACATGTGGATTTGAGAAATAGCACATATTTGAATTTGAAACTTGAACGTGCAGAATAAATGAGAATTAAATTAAAAAATTAACATTATGTTAACAGGTGGTTTAATGTCTCTTTTGTTTTCCTTGATTTGTATATGCAACCCTTATTTTGTCGTTGGCTAGAGGGGTTATATGTCTGTATTTTGTTTTTGCCTTTTTTTATGGTGAGTTTTGTGTGTTTCCTCCACTCAAATTGTCTTTTTGTGAGCCACAAAAAATAATGTTATAGAATAATTAATGGAGGTTTATTAAAAGCTAACGTTATTAAAGGAAAACATTAAAAAATTAATAAATGTAATATGACACTACCAAAAAATTAATTCATGAAAGATAACGCAAGTATAAATGCACATGTATAAATTTCCATTAGAAATGTCCAGGCTTGAGTTATAAATTAAATATGAACTCAAGGGGAAAAGATGAAGTGATTTTTGGAACAAAATCAGATTTAGTTATTGAATGAAGTTAACTAATTAGAAAGTAATTAGTTAAAGAAATTTTGGATCGAACTTAACCTTTGTTAAGTAAATCGGATTTGTGAATTTAAATTTGAAATCAAATATGAAACTTGGGTTAGAAATGGAATTCGACTTGTGTAAGTAAGTGATTTAAAATATATTCGAAATATTATATGTTCAAATCAAAAGCGTATTAAGCAAAAAGAGCTAATTAAAGAAGTGATTAGTGATTTTCGTTTAAATGATTGGATTGATTGAAACAAATTGGGAACGAGCGTCTATATGTTAAACAGGTGTGGAATGGAGAGAATAAAGATAATAATTTGAGTGCCGACAAAAAGATACATGTTTAAATTTCATATGAGATTTCATGAGCCTATTGGGCAAGCCGATTGGCTTTTTGATTTTCTTTTAGAATGGAAAGGGCCTAGAGAGATGATTTGTAATTGTACCGATTGAGCCGTACAAAAGAGACGTTGGCAAAAAAATTCAAAATTTTTAGAAGTTAGAAAATTTTTAAGAAATTTTGATAACTAAAAATCAATATATATATATATATATATAGAATATCGAAAGGAAATTGGGGAGTGACTTAATTAATGAAATATTAAAAAGGGTCAGTGATTGTTTGATGTTTAGTCAATAATATTTCCAGTTGGAAATTTGAATGGATGTTTGTTTTCTTCGATAGTTAAATATCTGAATATCGAAATTTGACCATCATTGTCAATACGGAGAGACCGGTTGGATTTATTATCCGAAATCAACTCCGTATAGTCATGGGCATTGCGGATAAGATTATTTGAAGATAATCAAAGATGGAGTAAAGTGATAGGGCTATTCTGTTTACAGGATGGTGCCTTCGGTTTGTCATGACCCAAGACAACTTGTATGGACGAATGTCTGATGTAATAACCCTGAAATTCTGAGCCAATTTAAAATTTGTATTTTGGCAGTTTTAGTGAATTTTGAATATTTAAAATGAATTATTATAAATAATAACGACGAGAAATATATTTTGAATAGAATTAGAACGTATATATTTATATAGCTCGACCTTAGAATATAAATAATTATTTATAATTATAAAACGAATTGAAAATGGCGCGGTAGCTCGAAAATTCGATTTCAAAATTCAAATGAATGTACAGGATTCAAAATAAAACGGATTTTAGTGAAACCAAAAATATTAGAATCTAATTGAGAATATCTTTCCAACGAATCCAAAAAATCGAAATTTCATAGCGGGAATAAAAAGTTATGCCCAGTTGAAAATTCAGAATAGTCGCTATGGAATTCTGGCCCTTAAAAATGTAAATTTTGCAAACGACCTAGGTTTTCGACGAAACGACTTTTGTTGGATCCGTGATGTCAAGTTATTTTTAGGTTTCAAAATTCATAATTTTTCGAATTAATATGTGAGCGTGGCGAAGTAAAACGTGTTTTAACAGTTTCAGTTGATTTTAATCGACTGGAAAATGGCCATTTTTCAAACGCTCTCGGAATTTGACGAAATTAGTTATGTTTGGACCGTATCGTCAATACGAAGCTAGAAAATATTTTTCGGGAATTTTTAGAGTTCGTATGTGGCCCCGGTAAATTGAAAGGTGCGTTCAAATTCAATATATAGAGTTATATTTTGATTTTGATAGGAACTGATTGTAACAGCCAAACTGGCTTACGAAACATATCTTATTGTGTTCGGAATGGGGGTAATTAGCTAGTGGCGACAGTCGTTGGGCTTCGTTTGGAGTTCGTATGAAAAAGTGGCTTTTTGGATTTAATTAAATAATAAATTAAATAAATAAACCCTCCCACCCTTTATCCAAAGTCAACGCCCCCCTTTCCTTCTCATTAGAAACCGATTTAGGAAATCAAAAAAAAAAGAATAAAACCCCCGCCGCCTCAACCCCAGAACCCCCCCCACCCTCCGGCGCGCCACCAGCACCAGCGCTGGGCCCCCCTCTGATGCCCATTCCCCCTTTTCTGACTCCTCACTCCTCTATCCTCCCACTCTACAAAGGAAACCGCCTCCAAATCGAAGGCCAGCAAGCCCTAGCCGCACCACCGCCCAGTCTCCGACCAACTGCGGACCCCGCTGCCCACTGCAAGCCCGGTGATCACCTCCGACGCGCTCCTTTCAGCCCCCCTCCTACAGTAAGCTTTTATTTGATTTTATTTTTAAAATCCAATTTTGTTGTTAAAAACATAAGTATAAAATCAGTTTATATAGGTTATATTTTTTTTCTATATGAAAAGTTTATATTTTTATTTATGAAAAGTTTATATTTTCATTTATGTAAAGTAATGAATGTTATTTATGTAAAGATTCGATTTTTAACACGGTAAAGAAGAGATTTTTTAAATATAAAAAGGTAAGATTTTTAATTAAAGAAAGGCGATATTTTTATATATAGAAAGGCGATATCTTTATATATAGAAAGGCGATATCTTTAATTATAGAAAGGCGATATCTTTAATTATAGAAAGGCGATATCTTTAATTATAGAAAGGCGATATTTTTATATATAGAAAGGCGAGATTTTTTCTATATGTTGTTGCGAGATAAAAATTCGATTTTTATATATACGAAGTGAAGATAAAAATTCGATTTATATATATATGAAGTGGAAATAAAAATATGATTTTTATGTACATGTAGTGATAATAAAAATGTGATTTTTACTATGAACAGCGTGTAAAGGATTGCGTTGAATTTAGGCAAATCCAAGCCATTCAGAAATTCATAAATGAAACGGCGGAGTGGAACCCAAAGGTGAGAACTCCTCACTTTTATTTTAAATTTCTAGTTGAAATATATACTAGGATGCAGACGGTGCTTAGTAGCACCCGACACTCGTCGTCCACAAACCATGGATGACTTGTTTGTTTGATTGTTGTGTTGTGAAATTTGGTTGTGTGATGTGGAATGAAATAAAATATTTTATAGTGGAAAATATTTTATAGTTAAAAATATAATTTTTAACGTGTATATAAAATAAACATTTATAAACAAATCGGACGATTTGTTTATATACACTGATTTGACTGATATTGATTGGGACGATAAATTTTACACATCGCCCAACTGCACAAATAAAATCTGTGTTTGTTGTTTTGAAACCCCACACGGGTATTGGGATGATATTTGACGTACACTAATCCCGATTGTTTAGTTGTATGTCAATCGATGGGTTGACAGACTGTGTAAGCGTTAATTATTGTTATTTAATGCTTATGCCGTTTGTGGTGCACTCTGGATGATGGTTGATGATTTATCGTTGCTATTATATACATGTGTGGTAGAAAATCCAGATAATTAACATTATATGGTTATTGATTGGGCCTCATTCCAATTTGGAAAATAAGGAATATTATAAAAAGAAATTCATGTGTTGAATAGAAAAATAAATATTCATTTGTTGAATAGAATAACGAATTTTTTGAAATATATAAAGCCGTGTTGATCAGATTTACGCAATTTTGACGCGAACTATATTTAAATCGATTTTATTCATTGTTATAATGAATATAGAAAAGGAAGTGATTTCAAAATATAACGTTTTGAAAATATTATCATTAATAGATTAATGATATGGAATATTCAATTTTGATTAAAAATTGAATATGAAGTTGAAATCGTTTTGAAAACGAATTTAAAACGATTTATAAAATACGTTTTGAAAGGAAATCGACGAAATATATATAATATATATTATATATATAGAATGGCCTGAATAGAACGCGCCGCGCTGTGGCAATTCGCGAATTTCTACCATTGACTTCGAATGGACGTTGCGGGAGATCCGACCGTCGGATTCTCCTAAAACCGGAACCGTTGGGTTCGTATCGAAAAGAGCTTTCTAACGAGTATTAGAGATTTGAAATCTAATGGTTGGATTTGGAATTATGTCCAAATCAAATTTGGAAAACGTCGTTGTAAGTGCAGTTCGATGGCCGTTGATGGAAATCGACTGTACGGGCCTTGATAAAATTATTAAAAATATCAATAATTTGTGTAAAATCATAAGAAATGATTTGTGAAGAATTGGGATGAAAATTTCCATATTTGAAAAGATAAAAATAGATTTTTATCGAAATGAACTAGTTTTGAACTAGAATAATAATTTATTTATTTTTAAATAAATAAATGGGATTTTAAAGGGTTTTGAAAGTAACCAGAATTTCCAATAATTGAATTGGAATGGATTTGAATCGAAATTGTCTTTGGAATATTTCGATGTTGGATTTCGTGATTATACAGATATTGTTATGGAAATTTGAAAGATATATTTATATCGTTATTTCCAATACGATATTTGTTGGTCGTAGAATTTGATATTGAATATAAGCCGATATATTTTCTATTTAGAGCCTTGTATTTAATATCAAATGTGATTTGGGTTTGTCGTGAATGGTGTCTTCATTAACACTGTTCTTAAACCCAGTTGAGAAAAAGATTATATCTTTTTATTTTGATTTAATGAAGTATACCAATTAAATGGTATTTAATTGGAATTGAATTTGAATTGATTTTTGGGTTTATCGTGAATGGTGTTTTAAATAACACTTGTTCTTTAACCCGATAATTAATGGAATGTGATTTGGGTTGCCGTGAATGGTATCTTTAATAATACCGTTCTTAGACCCAACATAGTTAAGAAAATCAGAAACTAACTGGAGATTAGTTAAGTTGAATGGTTTCCTGGGTATTGATCTGATGTTGGTTTCGGCATTTGGGGTTAAAACTTAGGGAATTATTCACTTGCTAATTTACGGTTAAAGGCTGATGGAGTGGAATGTGATTTTGGGTTTATAGTGAACCGTATTTTAAATGACATTGGTTCTTTAACCCAGTTAAAGACGGGATATGGTTTCCTAGGTTAAATAATCATTAATATTGATTTTTGGGAAGATTAAAACCAAGTGGAGTTTTAATGAATCTTTAATTAGATTGAAATGATCGAGAATGGAGTATAACCAGTTTTGCTCCAGACGATAGTTAAATCTTTAATTAGATTTGAACGTGAAATGATAATTGAATTTACCGAGAACACCGTGGTGTTAGATATGAAGTATGACCAGTTTTACTTCATGGGATGAATAGGTTGGGATTGGGAAATAGAATAAATGATTACTTCGGTGTGGTTCGCTAATCCCGACTAGTTTGAATTGATATTGAAAATAAGATTAAAGAATAAATTTAAAGAATTTATCTTTGATAAAATTAATGGGAACCTCTCCCTAAGAATGTGAAATTTAACAACTAACTGAAGTTTAGTTAGGATGAATGGTTTCCTGTGTATTGATCTGATGTTGGTTTCGATCTTCGGGGTTAATATTTGGGGAATTATTCTCTTACTAATTTACGGTTAGTGACTGATGAATTGGAATGAGGAGTATGTTGTGTTTGTAGCACTTGTATATTATATACGCGAGTTATTCAGAAAGACCGGGTTTATCCCATTCTGAATAACTGATTCGACGTGGTGTCGAGGATGAAGACGGTGGTTGAAGACCGGACTTCTTCAACATCGTTTGGATAATTACTGATGATCTTGATTGGGATGTACACCCAAGAGGAGGGAATCAGTTGGTGATCGTCCAGACGTACTTGGAGATCGATGGATATGCGAGGTACAAGGTGCCTCCGGTTTCGTTCAGACCCAGAACGAACTTGTAAATGGACTGTGTGTCTGACATTGGATTTTATTCCGTGTGATTGATTTCTATTAAATATATATCTGTTTGGCGGCGGAGAATTTATTCTCTTGCTTAACGCCCTTCTCTAAGACGTATGAGCTCAGGGGTTATATATTGATGGATATCAAACGCATGGAGTGAATTGCCTGTGTGGCATGCCTAAGTGGCAAATGATCAATGCTTCTGTTGAAAAGCAAAGTCTTGTGGGTGATGACCAAAGCACGGCCTGTGTGGCATAGCTTTGTGTAGCGTTGATTCGCGAGCCTCACACCCCGGTAGTGGACCAGAAACGGGAGAGGACCTCAGGGAGGGCATGCGTTTCCTTCTAGCTAGAAGTGGCATCAGTGGTTTTACACGCCCTGACGAGTTTGACTTATGTGGTTGTTGCTGTTGCGAGGCGCCTCAGATATATCGGTGACTGTGTGGAGCCGATGTAGTCATTGGACTCATTGACACCCTATAGGGTGGGGAAACGCAGTGTTCAGGCATTTTAATCCACATCGGTGGACCGGCCCTGACGATCTAAGGGACGATGCGTTATGTGCCTGAGGGGCGGGTTAGAGTGTCTCGAATTCGGTAAGGACGATCCCTTGCCTTGGTTCACGGATGGAATTCCAACTTCCAATACGGGACTTTACGGTTTTGATTGTAGAGTCTAGTATGGCGACATGATATATGGTACCCATGCCGTCTATGATTGATATTTATGATTGAAATTATTTTGACACTATACACTTATAGTAATAATAAAACATGAAATTTAGCATATCAAGCATTCTTTGGCTATTATAAGGTAAAACCCTATCCTCCGGCTTGTGTTGCATTGTGTGATGGGACCTGGGTCTTATAATAGCTTCATTGTTCTTTATTTAGCATTGCGTTATTTGTTTTATGCATTGTTATTCTTGGGAGGAAACACGTTCCGTGTTATACGGCGTGGTCCCTTGATTTACCTAACTTTAAAATAAAGATTAATAACTATTTTAGTTCTCACACCAGTCCCATGACTGACCTGGAGTTTATTGTTTTTAACCTAAACTCTAGGTGCCCTTATTTTGATACGGCCAGCTAGTAGTTTTGGTTTTGCAGATTTATATTCACAGGATCCTGATTTACAGCTGGAACGATACTCGGAAAGCTCTGTATCCGTGTATTACTTCTAGTTGTGAATTGTATTATTTTTCCGCTACTATTTAATGTATTGTAATCTCTGAAATTTTTCTGTTGTGTAATATTTATTTATACTCTGTATATTCTTGTATTCTGATGAATTGTTGTAATAAGCAAAGAAATGTTCTTCTGTTTGCGTCCCGATGTGGCTTGTTCTCACTTCAATCCGGGCTTTCCTTACCGGGAACGTTCGAGTCCTGACATCTTGGTATCAGAGCTTTGGTTTACAGAGCTCGGAGAACAAGACACATTAGAACCATACGATAGAATTCATCAGAGATTGGATTAGTAATATCCAATAAGAATGACTCGTTAGAGATGGGATCATTAGTATCCTAGAACGAGTGTAAAGAGTATATTTTTAAAGTAAAAACAATTTTGTTTTGAAAATTTAAATCAATTATTCGTATTTGAATATTTATTTATATTGATTTGGACAATTCAGTATATAAAGATTTTGCGTATACGTCTGATCCGCGTGTATTTGAAGTTTTAATATACTGGATAGATATAGAATCACACTCTAGTCGACCGAAGATGGTTCTGATGATCGCTATAGCGATCGCGTCATCAGTATTCATGTTCGAGTTTCAAAAGTGGGATTTCTATATATTTCCTATTGACTAGTGTGAGAACCAAAATTAGGTAGGGCTTATTGTTGTGACTTGGCATCAAAAATCTGATTTTTGGGACTATGTATCAAAGTTATATGATTGAAATGATAATCAACTAATTGATTGTTGGTTGACTTGTTTGATTATTGTTTGATTAATTAAATGTTGAACCTTTAGCCAAATTGAACCAAAAAGTGAATTGTATTGAAAATTTGTCGCCTTTGCATACATATACATGTACTTACATTGAACATGTCATAGCAAGGAGGCTAGAGCAGAAGAATAAAATTGTTGGCCCGACAAATGGGTACATATTTACAAATTTATTGGGTTTGGATGATTTTATGAGCCGATTGGCTGTTTCTTTTTCTTTTTGGATTGGAAAGGGCCATGGGTGGCTATTTGAAATATCCCGAAGTCCCCGGTGCAGGGGAGGTTATGGCGAAATTTTTCGGAAATTTAGGGTGTTAGCCAAATTTTTGAAAAATTTGAAAAGTTTTTAGAAACTGAAAAATTGAAGAACTTAAGCCGTAATGAAAGTAGTGAAAGTTGAGTTGATTAGTTAAACAACTTTCAGCTTCGTTCCTTTTCAGAGACGAAAAGTTTTAAGCGGGGGAGATTGTAATAACCCGAAAATTCTGAGCCAATTTAAAAATTTTATTTTGGCATTTTTAGTGAATTTTGAATATTTAAAATGAATTATTTTAAATAATAACGATGAGAGATTTATTTTGAATAGATTTAGAATGTATATATTTATATAGCTCGACGTAAGAATATAAATAATTATTTATAATTATAAAAGGAATTAAAAATGGCACGGTAGTTCGAAAATTCGATTTCAAAATTCAAATGAATGTACAGGATTCAAAATAAAACGGATTTTAGCGAAACAAAAAATATTAGTATCTAATTGAGAATATCTTTCCAACGAATCCGAAAAATCGAAATTTCATAGCGGGAATAAAAAGTTATGCGCAGTTGAAAATTCAGAATAGTCGCTATGGAATTCTGGCCCTTAAAAATGGAAATTTTGCAAACGACCTCAGTTTTCGACGAAACCACTTTTGTTGGATCCATGATGTCAAGTTATTGCTAGGTTTCAAAATTCGTAATTTTTCGAATTAATATGTGAGCGTGGCAAAGTAAAACGTATTTTAACAGTTTCAGTTGATTTTAATTGACTGGAAAATGGCCATTTTCAAACGGTCTCGGAATTTGACAAAATTAGTTCTGTTTGGACCGTATCGTCAATACGAAGTTAGAAAATATTTTTCGGGAATTTTTAGAGTTCGTATGTGGCCCCGGTAAATTGAAAGGTGTGTTCAAATTCAATATATAGAGTTATATTTTGATTTTGACAGGAACTGATCATAACAGCCGAACTGGCTTATGAAACATATCTCATTGTGTTCGGAATGGGGGTAATTAGCTAGTGGCGACAGTCGTTGGGCTTCGTTTGGAGTTCGTATGAAAAAGTGGCTTTTTGGATTTAATTAAATAATAAATTAAATAAATAAACCCTCCCACCCTTTATCCAAAGTCAACGCCCCCCTTTCCTTCTCATTAGAAACCGATTTAGGAAATAAAAAAAAAAGAATAAAACCCCCACCGCCTCGACCCCACACCCCCCCTCCGGCGCGCCACCAGCACCGGCGTCGGCTCCCCCCTCCGCTTCCCCTTCCCCCTTCTCTGACTCCTCACTCCTCTATCCTCCCACTCTACAAAGGAAACCGCCCCCAAATCGAAGGCCAGCAAGCCCTAGCCGCACCACCGCCCAATCTCCGACCAACTACGGACCCCGCTGCCCACTGCAAGCCCGGTGATCACCTCCGACGCGCTCCTTTCAGCCCCCCTCCTACAGTAAGCTTTTATTTGATTTTATTTTTAAAATCCAATTTTGTTGTTAAAAACATAAGTATAAAATCAGTTTATATTGGTTATATTTTTTTTCTATATGAAAAGTTTATATTTTTATTTATGAAAAGTTTATATTTTCATTTATGTAAAGTAATGAATGTTATTTATGTAAAGATTCGATTTTTAACATGGTAAAGAAGAGATTTTTAAATATAAAAAGGTAAGATTTTTAATTAAAGAAAGGCGATATTTTTATATATAGAAAGGCAATATCTTTATATATAGAAAGGCAATATCTTTAATTATAGAAAGGCGATATCTTTAATTATAGAAAGGCGATATTTTTATATATAGAAAGGCGAGATTTTTTATATATGTTGTAGCGAGATAAAAAATCGATTTTTATATATATGAAGTGAAGATAAAAATTCAATTTTTATATATATGAAGTGGAAATAAAAATATGATTTTATGTACATATAGTGATAATAAAAATGTGATTTTTACTATGAACAGCGTGTAAAGGATTGCGTTGAATTTGGGCAAATCCAAGCCATTCAGAAATTCAGAAATGAAACGGCGGAGTGGAACCGAAAGGTGAGAACTCCTCACTTTTATTTTAAATTTCTAGTTGAAATATATACTAGGATGCAGACGGTGCTTAGTAGCACCCGACACCCATCGTCCACAGACCATGGATGACTTGTTTGTTTGATTGTTGTGTTCTGAAATTTGGTTGTATGATGTGGAATGAAATAAAATATTTTATAGTGGAAAATATTTTATAGTTAAAAATATAATTTTTAACGTGTATATAAAATAAACATTTATAAAAAATCGGACGATTTGTTTATATACACTAATTTGACTGATATTGATTGGGACGATAAATTTTACACATCGCCCAACTGCACAAATAAAATATGTGTTTGTTGTTTTGAAACCCCACACGGGTATTGGGATGATATTTGATGTACACTAATCCCGATTGTTTAGTTGTATGTCAATCGATGGGTTGACAGACTGTGTAAGCGTTAATTATTGATATTTAATGCTTATGCCGTTGTGTGGTGCACTCTGGATGATGGTTGATGATTTATCGTTGCTATTATATACATGTGTGGTAGAAAATCCATATAATTAACATTATATGGTTATTGATTGGGCCTCATTCCAATTTGGAAAATAAGGAATATTATAAAAAGAAATTCATGTGTTGAATAGAAAAGAAATTCATGTGTTGAATAGAAAAATAAATATTCATTTGTTGAATAGAATAACGAAGTTATTGAAATATATAAAGCCGTGTTGATCAGATTTACGCCATTTTGACGCGAATGATATTTATATCGATTTTATTCATTGTTATAATCAATATAGAAAAGGAAGTGACTCCAAAATATAACGTTTTGAAAATATTATCATTTATAGATTAATGATATGGAATATTCAATTTTAATTAGAAATTGAAAATGAAGTTGAAATCGTTTTGAAAACGAATTTAAAACGATTTATAAAATACGTTTTGAAAGGAAATCGATGAAATATATATTATATATATATAATGGCCTGAATAGAACGCGTCGCGCTGCGGCAGTTCACGAATTTCGACCATTGACTTCGAATGGACATTGCGGGAGATCCGACCGTCGGATTCTCCTAAAATCGGAACCGTTAGGTTCGTATCAAAAAGTGTTTTCTAACGAGTATTAGGGATTTGAAATCTAATGGTTGGATTTGGAATTATGTCCAAATCAAATTTGGAAAAGGTTGTTGTAAGTGCAGTTCAATGGCCGTTGATGGAAATCGACTGTACGGGCCTTGATAAAATTATTAAAAATATCAATAATTTGTGTAAAATCATAAGAAATGATTTGTGAAGAATTGGGATGAAAATTTCCATATTTGAAAAGATAAAAATGGATTTGTATCGAAATGAACTAGTCTTGAGCTAGAATAATAATTTATTTATTTTTAAATAAGTAAATCGGATTTGAAAGGGTTTTGAAAGTAACCAGAATTTCCGATAATTGAATTGGAATGGATTTGAATCGAAATTGTCTTTGGAATATTTCGATGTTGGATTTCGTGATTATACAGATATTGTTATGGAAATTTGAAAGATATATTTATATCGTTATTTCCAATACGATATTTGTTGGTCGTAGAATTTGATATTGAATATAAGCCGATATATATTCTATTCAGAGCCTTGTATTTAATATCAAATGTGATTTGGGTTTGTCGTGAATGGTGTCTTCATTAACACTGTCCTTAAACCCAGTTGAGAAAAAGATTATATCTTTTTATTTAGATTTAATGAAGTATACCAATTAAATGGTATTTAATTGGAATTGAATTTGAATTGATTTTTGGGTTTATCGTGAACGGTGTTCTAAATAACACTTGTTCTTTAACCCGATAATTAATGGAATGTGATTTGGGTTGTCGTGAATGGTATCTTTAATAATACCGTTCTTAGACCCAACAGAGTTAAGAAAATCAGAAACTAATTGGAGATTAGTTAAGTTGAATGGTTTCCTGGGTATTGATCTGATGTTGGTTTCGGCCTTTGGGGTTAACACTTAGGGAATTATTCACTTGCTAATTTACGGTTAAAGGCTGATGGAGTGGAATGTGATTTTGGGTTTATAGTGAACCGTGTTTTGAATGACATTGGTTCTTTAACCCAGTTAAAGACGGGATATGGTTTCCCAAGTTAAACAATCATTAATATTGATTTTTAGGAAGATTAAAACCAAGTGGAATTTTAATGAATCTTTAATTAGATTGAAATGATCGAGAATGGAGTATCACCAGTTTTGCTCCAGACGATAGTTAAATCTTTAATTAGATTTGAACGTGAAATGGTAATTGAATTTACCGATAACACCGTGGTGTTAGATATGAAGTATGACCAGTTTTACTTCATGGGATGAATATGTTGGGATTGGGAAATAGAATAAATGATTACTTCAGTGTGGTTCGCTAATCCCGACTAGTTTGAATTGATATTGAAAAGAAGATTAAAGAATAAATTTAAGGAATTTATCTTTGATAAAATTAATGGGAACCTCTCCCTAAGAATGTGAAATTTAACAACTAACTGAAGATTAGTTAAAATGAATGGATTCCTGTGTATTGATCTGATGTTGGTTTCGACCTTCGGAGTTAATATTTGGGGAATTGTTCTCTTACTAATTTACGGTTAGTGACTGATGAATTGGAATGAGGCATATGTTGTGTTTGTGTAGCACTTGTTTATTATATACGCGAGTTATTCAGAAAGACCAGGTTTATCCCATTCTGAATAACTGATTCAACGTGGTGTCGAGGATGAAGACGGGGGTTGAAGAACGGAGGTCTTCAACATCGTTTGGATAATTACTGATGATCTTGATTGGGTTGTACACCCAAGAGGAGGGAATCAGTTGGTGATCGTCCAGATGTACTTGGAGATCGATGGATATGCGAGGTACAAGGTGCCTCCGGTTTCGTTCAGACCCAGAACGAACTTGTAAATGGACTGTGTGTCTGATATTGGATTTTATTTTGTGTGATTGATTTCTATTAAATATATATCTGTTTGGCGGCGGAGAATTTATTCTCTTGCTTAACGCCCTTCTCTGAGACGTTTGAGCTCAGGGGTTATATATTGATGGATATCAAACGCATGGAGTGAATTGCCTGTGTGGCATGCCTAAGTGGCAAATGTTCAAGGCTTCTGTTGAAAAGCAAAGTCTTGTGGATGATGATCAAAGCACGGCCTGTGTGGCATAGCTTTGTGTAGCGTTGATTTGCGAGCCTCACACCCCGGTAGTGGACCAGAAACGGGAGAGGACCTCAGGGAGGGCATGCGTTTCCTTCTAGCTAGAAGTGGCGTCAGTGGTTTTACACGCCCTGACGAGTTTGACTTATGTGGTTGTTGCTGTTGCGAGGCGCCTCGGATATATCGGTGACTGTGTGGAGCCAATGGAGTCATTGGACTCATTGACACCCCATAGGGTGGGGAAACGCAGTGTTCAGGCATTTTAATCCACATTGGTGGACTGGCCCTGACGATCCAAGGGATGATGCATTCTGTTCCTGAGGGGCGGGCTAAAGCGTCTCGAATTCGGTAAGGATGATCCCTTGCCTTGGTTCACGGATGGAAATCCAACTTCCAATACGGGACTTTTCAGTTTTGATTGTAGAGCCTAGTACGGCGACATGATATATGGTACCCATGCCGTCTATGATTGATATTTATGATTGATTTTTTTTTACACTATGCACTTATAGTAATAATAAAACATGAAATTTAGCGTATCAAGCATTCTTTGGCCATTATAAGGTAAAAACCTATCCTCCGGCTTGTGTTGCATTGTGTGATGGGACCTAGGTCTTATAGTAGCTTCATTGTTCTTTATTTAGCATTGCGCTGTTTGTTTTATGCATTGGTATTCTTGGGAGGAAACTCGTTCCGTGTTATACGGTGTGGTCCCTTGATTTACCTAACTTTAAAATAAAGATTAATAACGGTTTTAGTTCTTACACCAGTCCCATGACTGACCTGGAGTTTATTGTTTTTAACCTAAACTCTGGGTGCCCTTATTTTGACACGGGCAGCTAGTAGTTTTGGTTTTGCAGATTTATATTCACAGGATCCTGATTTACAGCTGGAACGATACTCGGAAAGCTCTGTATCCGTGTATTACTTCTAGTTTTGTGTTGCATTATTTTTCCGCTGCTATGTAATGTATTGTAATCTCTGATATTTTTCTGTTGTGTAATATTTATTTATACTCTGTATATTCTTGTATTCTGATGAATTGTTGTAATAAGCAATGAAATGTTCTTCTGTTTGCGTCCCGATGTGGCTTGTTCTCACTTCAATTCGGGCTTTCCTTACCGGGGAAGTTCGAGTCCTGACATCTGACAAAGTATGTCTAACAGATCACATAAGACGATCTTTTTAAGGTATTACGTTCGGTGGCAGAGAAATTCGTTTCTATTAGCTTTTTATATGCATAAGATTTTTTGGAAGATCAACTAGTGATTTGACGGGTTCGACGATGTGGCATTAAAGTGAATGGTAGCTAGATATTCTAAAAAGATAAACATAGCGTCAAGCCATACAACCGGGAAATGACAAAAATCGGACAGGCAGTATGGCTAGTTGTGTCATAACCAAGCAGGGTGTATTATCACCGATCTAGAGAAAATTTCATTTATTATTATTTCAATTATGTATCTTACAGATTATGGTTGGATGGCCGACAACTTTGGATGATAATACATTCGGTCCACTCAAGCTAAATGAGTGACCGGTCATATGCGGCCGGGTTGCAAGATGTTCTTGATGAACCCCAGTGTATGCCCTCTGGAGTACACTGATCGGAAGGTGGTCCCATACCGTGTCATAGTTAGAATTCATTTTCCAATAAGCGCCCTGCAGTTTTTGGTTTTATACTATGTGTGTAGAGTGTGAGATGCAAGTGTTCTACGTTTTATGCTATGTGTGTAGAGTTTGAGATGCAAATGTTCTACTAGATGGTTATTTATTTGTTTAGACATTATTATAATATCACTGGATTTTGATATCAAAAATGTTTTGGTTATCGTAAGGTAATAAACATCGATATTTATGTGGGGATCGGTCTTACGATTACCCTTTCTTTCAAAAGAATTTTCTAAGTTAAACAATATGGTTGGAGTTTACTCACACTAGTCTCATGACTAACCCAGGGTTTATTTTGTTTGTTTTACCCTAAACTCTTGGGTGCCCAAATTTGTACGGGCAGTCAAGTGTTTCAGGCTTTTATAGATACACTTGGAGGATCTTGAAGCAGGAGGCTTCACCGTTAGTTATTTTGAGTTATTTCTGCTGTGATGTATATGTGTTGTACTCTGGTATGTATACACAATACAAATTTGTATTTCAAAGTTATGATTTCTGATATTATATTTTTTTTCAGTTCTGCTGTTAGATCCTGATATTTCTTTGAGTTCTTCATCTAACTTTTCTATTCCATTAACCCTAATGACTTGTATATCTGTGCAATTTGTATTGGACGTGTATTGTTTTAGTCAACTCAGATGGTATGGATCTACGAGCAACTACAACATGTCGGTTCCAAAAATAAAGCATGTTTGGAATTTAAATTAGACATGTCACTAAAAGGAAATTTAATCAATAATTAAAGGAAATAAATGAATGTTGAAAAACAACGTTTGAAAATTCAAACGTTAAGAAAACTACGCCTGAAATAAGCATGTGGGGGTTGACCCCCATACTAACCAAGTCGACATATAAGTCGACCTATACAGGGTCAAGTCGATTAGAAGAAATTTAGGTCAACTCGCATATGTTGTCTTTTATGCGTATTCTAGTTTTTGAACGAATGAATTTCGTTTGTTTATATCAGACTAATAGGGTCTGTCTTGGCATCTATAAATAAATGTGCACGGCTAGCCTCCAAACTCAAATTTTTCTAAGTGGATGTAGAAGCTCTGTCATTTCATTTCTCCTTCAATTCTTTAGAAATCAAATATACCGGATTTGGGTTTTCTGATTCAAGATCGAGAGACATACATTGTAGATTTAGAAAATAGATGTCCAAATTCGTTGTGTATATGAGGTAAGTTATACATATCTGATTTTAAGAAGTTTATTTTATTTCTTTTAAAGTTGTGTCAATAAATCAATTTAAATTCCAGTTTGTAGATCCAAATAGATTTACAAAAGGGAAGGATTACGAATAATAATACAGGATTTGAATCAGATCTATGAGTTAGAGTGCTTTTTCCAAGTGAGTGGATTTTGGTTATATATCTTTTAAATAAAGATATATAGCATCGTTTAATTCTTGTTATAATTAGTTAAGTTTGACACAGTTAAACAAGAATTATTTGCAGTAATTATTTATATAGATTTCTTGTATTGAAACTGTAAACATTGGAAAAGCGTGCTTACATGCAAAGTTGTTTTTTCAGGAATTTTTCTTTAATGAATATAGGTAATTGTGGTTATAGAGAATTGTAAAGAAAGAAGTTATAAACCAAAATATTGTAAATTTACGGTTATTTGTCAGATTGAGAATTGATATGTAAAACAGGAGTTTAATCTACAAATTAAATTGGATGTTAAAACAAATTCAGTTGGTTAATTACGAAAAGGGAAATATTTCTATAGTTTATTTGTACAAGAAAGATGACAAACATAATTGCAACAATAAAAGTGAAAAAAAGAAAAGTAGCGTAAAATAGGGAAGTAGCCACATTTTACGCTATTTAGTAATTTAGAAATAAATAAAAGAAGTTTCTTGTAATTAAGAATTATGTTTGCAAAATTGTTTTATGCTAAATAATGGAAATAAATTTTAGTATGGTTTCTATAACCAACCAACTGTAATAAGTATAACTTCCTAAAAATAAAACTTAAAAAAATATAAGTTAAAGAAGATAAGTAAAAGAAGTAATATAACGAAAAGATGTTACAAAAATAAAAGAACAAGAAATCAAGTTAGATACTTGAAAAGTAATCAAGTTAAATACTTGATAGCTCAAATAAGAGTTAAGATCTATAATTATAGCGCAGGTAATAAGAAGAAAAGAAAATTATTATGGTAAATAGTGTTTAACAAGAAAAATATAGCACTAGAATATGATTGTCATGAAGCATTAGTAAGAAAGGATGAGAATAATATCATAATAAATGAATTAGAGAAAATTAAGAAAGAAAAGATAAGAGAAATTAAATGCGTAAGAAAAAAATTAGATGTAGGGTAAAATAATAATAAATGGGAGGTGTGTTTGGACTAGTCCAAAGAGAATCTGGAGGTATGCCTAGCGAAGCAGGCCACAACAGATTCATCATACCATGTTGACCTTACAATGTGCATTTATAATAGCATTTCCTATCAGTCGAGGAATGATGATCTCAAGATGGTCGGGATCAACCATGAAGAAGACAGGAAGCATTGGCTTCAAAGCAAAGATACCCCGAGAATGGCCCTCGGATGTTGGCATAATTAGGCGATCCATTGGAGGCAGGTCTATCGTTTCCATCTAGAGGATATACCTTGAATGCATTCATATTGAGGGCATCATAAAGCTAATGGGTGACTTTTGGATATGATATTAACATGGGAATAGGCTTCGTGGTCAGGACCCAAAATGGATAGTAACCTTCAGAAACCTATCATCGTCTAAAAATAGCGAGTAAAGGAAGATGTGGGTTAAACCAAGAGGACAGTGGTCTTTCACTACCGGGACGTAGTATGAGATGGCAAGGCCAACTATTTGCTTAGTTTGTTTGTTTTAGGACTAGGCCTTAACCCATTTAGAGAATCTTCCACTAGTTGAGGGGTGTATGTATTGGGCCATAGCCATGATAGAATGAGACAGATCTAGTTTAACATCTGTAGGCTCATTACCCACAGGTTCCTAAATTAGGATTCCTAAATAAATAATGAGTGAATGTTTTATTTTCAAAACATAAATGTGTTAAACATTAAAGATATATAGATCCATATAAAAACCCACTTTTTAAGAGAAAAGACATATGGGAAGACAGTAGTTACAGTGTCATACATCGAAGATAAGAATTTGGAAATTCAAGAGTAGCAGGCCTTAGAGTAGCTACAATATAAGATGTACAGTAAGTTTATTATAAGAAGGAGAATCCATATTTTGATATTTGGAAGTTGGTAGTATTTCATATTAGTAGGTAGGGCAGTAGAGCATTAGAATATATGTTGAAGCATAGGAAAGTTAACAGACTAGGAATATATATATATACTGCGCACAAATAGCGCTAGTACAAGATTTCTATTCGGAATTGGAAAGTATTGGTGGAATCAGCAGTAAAAAAATTGGATTTAGACAAAATTATTTGATAGAAAGATTTGGAAGTGGAAGTTAAGAACCCTCTCTGGGTCTAGCCCTATAATTGAAACTTTTCAGTACTTGGATTTTTTTCCGAGAGTGTTCAAGTTTTAAGTTTGTAAGTTTTCAAAAATTTAATAGTTTAAATGCAGAGAATTATATTAAAATAATTTTTGAAAAAGGGATGTTAGATTTGTTTTGGAAAATGTATATACATATATGAATTGTTTAGGAATAGACAAAATAAGTGGAAAATAATGCTAGAATTTTTGGATAGTGATACTCTATTTTAATAAACTAGAGAGGAGTTGGAATAGAGTAAGTACTTCATAGAAGAATAATTAGAGTAGTGTAATTGAAGGATTAAATGCTCACATGGTTTTAGTATGAAAGAAAATATAAGAATTTTCATAAGTAGTAAGAGTTATGGCATAATTCAATTCACTAAAACAAGATGAATTATAAGATAACAGACCTTTATAGATGTAGTAGTAGCACTCTTTCATAGAGGGAGGATAGAGACCTATCGAGGAGGGCATTATGGGTAGTACCTAGATATATTGGGTATATAACTATATGTACATATATGTTTGGTCTATATAAGAGTAGATAATTATGATTTACGCACAATGGCAAGAGTATTATAAACACTAATACTATAACTAAAAGCAAAAATAGAACGGTATATGCAAAGTCAATTTTAAAAGTGTACAATTTGTCTATTACCTGCATAGAGATACATGCATAGTCAATTTCATTATTAGAGATACAAGCATAGTCAGTTTCATTATTATGGTAATTATTTACTTATTAAAATATTTTATTCAGCTCCGATGTGAGATACTTATTCTAGCTTTGATGTATTTATCTTTGCCTTTATACAGGGTACCAGACAATGAACTCGGGTTTCAATGGACCAAAATTTTGGCATTTTGCAAAAAATTCGGGCCCACTATAATTTGAGATGTTACTTTTAGCGAGAAGAAAATGAATTATACCATAGGGCGGCATATCCCATTAATGATAAGTCCAACGCCGACCATGGTCATACTTATTTCGACCAAAAAAATATTACATTAGAAAATTGAGGTAAAATGGCATTTGAACTCCCAAAAGTAATAAGACTGTTTATTTTGTTTTTAGACTACTGGTGACGGGTGGAACCAATTGTAGCTCTAAATCTATGAGATAGCTTTCTTTTGATCGGTACAGGTTAAAGTACTTCCAAACGAGTTAAAAGTTATGGTTGTCCAAAAAAGTCAGTAGGGTGCAACATCTGCATAAAATGCCAAGATAGAACCATATGACTTTTAAGAAGGCATTTCGTGAGATGAAAATGAATTATACCATTGGGTAACAGGTTCCGGCAATGATAAATATAACACCCACCATTATCAATGTAACGCCCCTAAAATACACCCTAAATAGATATATATAATTAAATTAAGAATAAGTATAATAATAATAAAATAGGCTGGAAAAAACGAACATTTTATAATTGATAATTTGGTCACAAAATATTATCATTGTATTATTAGCGGGATTTTAGCCTGTTTTTATATTTCATTTATCGAAAATGGATTTCGTATGAAAATGTTATGTATGTCACAAGTTGGACAATAATAATATACACACATAATTTGAAACAGAAATTGTAAGCGTCAGTCAAAAATAAAATAAATACATATGACATAAGAGAATATTGCCTTTCAAATTCTAAGTTGTGTATATATATAAGCACAAAAGAGGGGACCATATTTGAAAGAAACATAAAAAATTACATAAAATTAATAAGAAATTAATATTAAAACGAATGTTTAGGTGAATTAAATTCATCATGCCCTATCCTTGGGGGGTCGACTGCCTCCCCTTAAAGGGGGTCGACCTCCTCCCCTTAAAGGAGGTCGACTTAGGGGTCGATCGCCCTTCTATGAAGGGTGTCGACCGCCTAGTGAGGCTGAATAAGGGAGGCGGCTAGGTTTAGTTAGGTTTTCTTGTATAGTTTATTGATTTAAATAGCTTGGATTCTATTATTTGAATCTAACGATTCTTATACACTTTAACAACTATAAAAAGGATCCTAGCCTCCTCGCTAAACTTTATATTCCCCTTTAGATTCTGCCTCCACTCTTTCTCTTCTCCATTATATTTAGTTCCAGATTAGGTTAGGTTAGTTTTTCTCTTCTCACATCTAACCCATTTCTATCTTATCTATTCTAATTTTTATATAGGATTTTCAGAACTAGATTTATATATGTATACGATTCTAATCTGATTCCTATACATGTATAATAGTTTTAGAGAAGGAATCAGAGTACGTATGTTCGAGGATGCAATCAAGAATTTGGTTATTCACAGTTTTCTTCTTCTTCTTGTACTGCAAGTATTAATTCTATCAAGTTTACCTATTATTCTATAATTGTTAGTGTAAAACTAGATTGTTCATGCACACAGAGATTTGGATTTTTATGAAAACAAAACAAATATAAAGCCACCACATCTCTTATAAATCAGAAATAATCAATCTAATATTTATTTGAGATTTGGATTATGGATGTAAACAAGGAAGGATTTTTTGGTGTATATGTAAATTTACAATTTAGTCTATTTTACTTCCTTTCATTTCTATTGTAAATCAAATTAACGTAAAAGCATGGATTTAACTATGGTAACTTATGTGGGTGTAAAACTCAGTTTTTATAAAATAAATGGTTTAAATGTAATAAAATACATATGGCCAAAATCCTTGTTTTTTTATCAATATCTTAAACGAATGTAAAGCGATATTAGAAGAAATATGCATATATTGTTGTTATTCAACTTGTCCCTTTTTATTTATTGAAATAATCTAAAAAACAAAGGTTATGACTACTTTTATTTATGTTAAGTTATTTCCATATTATTGCTTTAGATTCAAAATGAGGGATTATATGTTATGTTGTGAAAGTTTGGCAAATATGACTTGTAAACCTTAATTATGAGCTAGGATTGATATTTCTACACTTGGTACATTTTCTTAACGAGCGCCACTACTCATGTTTTATTTATGTATATTAAATAGCTTAATTAATGTACCGTAAATGCGTTATATGTGAATTTAATTAGAAATTCGAATTCAAAATGTCCCCACAGGAAAACTTTTATGCTGTGTATATTATTGATTTTTAAATTATTAAATGACAAGCACGAGGTTAGCCCTAGTAGAAGTTTGCCCAGATTTGCCCGCAAATCCAATTGCTATAAGAAGTCTTGTTAATGTGAGATGTCTAGTGCCATGAGCCATTTGTATAAAATATATGTAGACACGAGGTTAACCCGTACTTGTAGTAGAAGTCTGCCCGGAACTGCATGGAAAATCCAGCAGGTATAAGAAGTCCAGTTAATGTGAGATGTTTAGGGTAACAAATTTTTGTGTGAAGTACACCTACCTCGAGAAGTTTTTAGGTGGTGGACCCACCTTATTTGGGTAATAAGCAGTTAGGACTTAGTACGTTCCTATGGTTCATTCCTTAGATTTGGACTAGGGACTCGCCTTTGTTCAGCATTAAGTGGTCTATAGGTCAGCCTTTCTCAAATAATTTTGCGGTATTAAATGGTCTTGAACAAAAATATGATTGAATGAGTAAGGTAATTCTTCGGAGTTTGTCCGCTTCTTATCTAGGACCTATGTGAGGGCACACCTAAGGTTGGGCTACTAAGAGTTCCACCAGACATGTAAAGAGGAACCACCTGTCTAAGGAAAGCACTAAGTGATTCGTAGTTCACCTATAATGCCAGCTATATAGCATGTAGCAATACATGGGTCTGTCGTACGGGTCATAAAGGGAGATGGGTGTCTACCTAAACTCTGGTATTAAATGGTTGATTACTATCTCTTGCATTATGTTAAGAGAATATTTTATAATGTTTTCGATTAGGAAATGAAGTCTTAAGTGAATAAAGTATGTCGTAGGGTAGTAAGTTATCATAGGAATCCGCCACTAGGGTATTAATGATTATAGGAATTCGCCCATATATATAATGGCCTACAGTTACCAAAAATAATCTGCCTCTTTCCATTAAATGCACATCTTTGCAATATATATATTTGTGTGTTGTATTCGCTAGAATAATATAATGGGTTTATTTTGCCAAGTATAGGAAATATGTTCCTTTTAAACTTAAAGAATTTTTGTTTATTAGAACTATTGTTCTGACCCCCTTTCTCTTAACAACACAAGTTAGTAGGACGATGGTGCTTGATGGATAATTTCATGAAGATAAAAGCTAGGCGATGGAGACTTCTTTTCGGTTTATTATTATTACTATGTCCAGTAGTTGATTGTACTTGTGGGATATTTATGATGTACCTTTATGACATTTGGATTTTTACGATGTAGTCGACATTTAGGAAGTTTAATGAAATGGTGAACTAATTTGACTATTATATTTTGTCTAGTCCGATGTAAGATCCTAATTTCGTTACAGTATGGCTCTATTATTTTATTTCTTTTAGAAACCATCAACTTGCTTAGAATGACTCTAAGTCTCGATGGGCCAATTCTAGATCGGGATTTAGGCCCATTTTAGGCGGGTTGTTATATTTGATATCAGAGTCTAGGTTATCTGATTATGGAAAATAAACATATGAGAGACGTACTTATTATTCA
Organism: Allium sativum; assembly: GCA_030737875.1. Classification (NCBI taxonomy): domain Eukaryota; kingdom Viridiplantae; phylum Streptophyta; class Magnoliopsida; order Asparagales; family Amaryllidaceae; genus Allium; species Allium sativum. Next base: position 42,191,941 of record CM060915.1, on the reverse strand, counting down.
AAAAATATTTTCAAATTACATATATGTAATACCCTTAATACACGATCATACTAGATAAAATCTCTTTCTTCGTTTTTACTTTCGGATTAAATACAACGTTAGGAATTTCCACTGAATGTTTCCTCTTACAAATAGTAGAAATGACCGAAAATAAATCCGAGCAAGGGAATTCGGTTAGATCATGGTACTTACTCTAATAGTTCTAACAGTATTTAGGGACAGTGGAACAAGTTCCTATTGCCCCTATGGCCCCATCAGAACCAGCAGCTCAACCCACTAACGTGGCCCTTTATTTTCATTCTGTATCTAATGACTTCATTAATCCTAGAGGCAAACCCTTTCTCGAAACTAAAGGATTTCTTGGAGCTAAGTCATGCTTACCAAAATTTGACCGTATCTTTCAGGCTATCAGATGTAAGTAATAATTGAAATGAAGTGTAGCCACATGCCATCCCGAAAGCTAAGTATTAGAATGGTGGAATATAGTCTCAAAGGATAACGCTGGTAGGATATTCACTTGGAACGAATTGAAAAGCCCGGATCAAGATTAAGTTCTTGCCCAATGCCGAAATGAGTTGCAAATGGAGAAGTTCATATGACTCAAGAAAGGAGGGTTGTCTTTAAGGTAGTATATCGCTAAATTCATGGAGTTGTCAAAATTTGGGAGAGGTCTTATGGATACGCTAATGAGTAAGGCGTTGAGATTTATAAAGGGACTCAATTCTCCTCCTAGAGAGATGTTGTTGGCTCAAGCACCATTTGGAGCAACATTTGAAGTTCTTATGGAAACTGTTGTTTTGTACTCTGAGGAAGAAGAGAAGGATATTAAGGATGAGAAGAATGAGGGTACCTCAAAATTTGGAAAGAATAAGAAAAGGAGTTATTAGCTAAAGAAGAAGAAGACCGGAAAATTCTAGAGGGGAGCTAAGGATTCATCCGACAGAGTACCTCAGAGTGGGGAGAACCCTTGGTTTTTGCTACTAAGGCTAAAGGATCATTAAGATTGTGCGTTGATTATAGAGAGCTTAATAAGTTCTACTAGAAGAATAGGTACCCTTTGCCTAGGATAAATGACCTATTTGATCATATAAGAGACGCTAAAATATTTTCTCATTTGGACATAACAAAAAGATTTCGCTAGTGAAGAATTTATAAGGGAAGAAAACCTAAGACAACATTTATGACACCTGATGTTTTGCTTGATTGGGAGGTAATGCCTTTTGGATTGATGAATGCCCTGGACTTTTTTATGGATTTGACGAGTAGATTATTTAGAGGCATTCTTAGTAAGATAGTCGTGATGTTTGTTAAACACATATTTAAATTCTGTAAGGATTCTAAAGAGCATGAGAATCATCTAAGGGAGGTCTTAGGAATAATAAGGAAGAATCAACTCAAGTTTGTGTTCTCCAAGTCCCATTTTTGGAGAGAGGCAGTTAAGTTTCTTGGGCATATATCTTTGAGGAAAGCTTTGGCATGAACTTTGCAAAAGCTGAAGCTATCAAGAATTGATGTTTTCCTCATTATGCATCGGAGGTTAGAATTTTTTTAGGCTTATCAGGCTATTACAGAAAGCTCATTAAAGACTTCCCAAGAAACGCAGCCCCTCTGGCCCGTTTGACTAAGAAGAATCTCGAGTTTTCTTAGAGTGATAGATCTAGTAATGCTTTTGAAATTTGAAGGAGTCTCTCACTAGGGCACCCGTCCTTATCATCCTTGATGGGACTAAGATGTTTACATTTATTAAGGATGCTTGTGGGATATGACTAAGAGAAATGCTTATGCAAGAAGGTTAGCTAGTTGCGTACGCAAGAAGACAACTAAAGGATCATGAGAATAGATGCCTTATTCACAAGTTGGAGCTTGCAGCCGTAGTTTTTGCCCTAAAGATTTGGAGTCATTATCTTTTGGGAGATAAGTTTGAACTTTATATAGATCATAAATCTCTTAAATACTAATTTTCCCAACGAGATTTGAATCTCAGGCAGTAAAGCTGGATTGAGTATATAGCTTCATTTGATTTCGATATCCACAACACTCGAGGAAAAGGTAATGTTGTATGGGATGTTTAGAGTAGGAGACACGCTACCCTTAGTGCAATCGCTGAGTGAAGATATTTGGAATTTCTTTTTGGTTTTAACCTTTAATTGCCAGTTGAGTCATCTCAAGGATTCCTTATAGTTTTGGAAGTAAGACCAGCATTGATGGAGAGGATTAAGTTTAAGCAAGTTCTTGATCAGGAGTTATGAGTACTGAGGAGAAAAGATTTCCAAAGGAAAGCATTTTCTCCATTTCAATAGATATTCTGTGGATAATGACGAGTGACTTTATGTCCCTAAGACTAGTAATTTAAGAAAAGAGGTCCTCAAGGAATACTATCATTTAAGAATGAACATACATATCGAAGGGGATAAAATGTTATCGATATGATGAGGACTTCCTATTGGGAAGGCTTGAAGAAAGATGTTTCTAAGTTCGTTGCGAGGTGTTTGACCTGTCCGAACATCAAAATAGACCAATGTAGGCTCAAAGGGTTATTAACACCTTTAGAGGTTCCTACCTAGAAATGAGAACATATTTTGATGGATTTCGCGGATGGACTATGAGGAAGTCAGAAAGGGAATGAAGCCATTTGTATTATAGTGGATCGATTAATAAAAAGTGCACACTACATTCTACTAAAGAAGAGTAGAAGCAGAGTTTGGTTGGCCCAACTTTATATCAAGGAAATAGGGAGGCTACATGGAATCCTATACGAGTATAGTGAGTAACCAAGACCCTCTATTCATGAGCGAGTTTTGGAGAAGCCCGCATACAACTTTAAGGATGATGTTAAATCGAAGCACCGAATATCACCTTTAAACCGATGGACAAACCGAGAGAGTCAACCGAATCCTTGAAGATCTTCTAAGATCTTACATCATCGATTTTGGAGGAGCATGAGTGAAGCATGTATCATTGTCGAGTTCTCCTATAATAAAAGTTTACAAGCGACGATTGGTATGGCCCTTATGAGGCATTTTATAGGCAGTCATGCAAATCTCCAACTTGTTGATGGGAAACTACCGACACTTCTACTTGGACTAAACCACATCTGTAATTCCACAGAGAAAATTCTTTTGACTTGGAAAAAAATGAAGGTTGTCCAACACTAGTAGAAATCTTACGCTGACAGGAGGAGGAAGGAAATTGATTTTTGTATTAGTGATTTTGACTTCATGAAATTTTCTCCTCTTAGGAAAACCATCAAGCTTGCAAAGTTGGGAAGTTAACTAACATATTCATTAGGCCATTCAAGATCGTAGGTAGAATTGGAAAACAAGCTTATCATGTGGAGCTTCCAGAGAGACTATCAAGATTCCATAATGTTTTCCATGTTTCTTACCTTAGGAAGTGCTTTCATGACTCTGCCGACAAACTCGAGCTTGATCTAATTAGGGACTTAGAGAGCTTTTACTTAGTGCCTAGGGTACGTTGTGTAATCGCATCTACAGTGGAGCATGGAATCAAAAGGCTTCAATATAAATCTATTAATCTTGTTCGAGTACAATAGGGATATAACCCTATAGAAAGCGCATGGGAAATGGAAGAAAAGACGAGGCAAACTCATCCAGAGCTTTCCATGGGTAATTATTTCCTTATTAAATTTCTTTATGATTGCATTGTGGTTTCTAGATTGGATGGCAGGAATTGCTTGTAACACAAATGCACTGAGCACTTATATAGAAATTATATGCATATTAGGATGTTTTACATACATACAACATCACATATTACACTTTCACGTTAGGACTAAGATCATTTTAGCAAGTCTATAGTACGTAATCACATTGAGTATTGTTTTTTTATGGATGTGTAAATAAATAACTTGGTTGACTAACATGTTTATTAGAGCAAGCTATGTTTTTCTCCCCTTTGGAAAGACTTTGAACGAAATCTCTTTTAAGGATGGGAGAATGTAACACCCCGAAGGACACACATTAAATAAACATAGATAATTAAATTAAGAATAATTTTTAATAAAAATAATAGGATGAAAATATGAATATTTAATAATTGAGAATTTGGTCACGAAAATATTTTCACTGTATTCATAGTGTGATTGTAGTCCAATTTCGTATTTCATTTATAAAAAACGAAGTTCAATGAAATGGTTGCATATATAACAAGTTGGATAATAATAATATACACACAAGATTTGAATTTGAGATTGTAAACGTAAATCTAGGATAAGGTAAATACAAATGGCAGAAGAGAAAATTCCCTTTTCAAATTCTTAGTTATGTATATATAAGCATATAAACGAGGACAACATTTGAAAAAACAAAAAGAATTAAATAGAATTAATAAGCAATCAATATTAAAATGTACGTTTAGGTGAACTAAATTCACCATGTATAGTCCTTAAGGGGAATGGACTGCCTCCTCTTACGAGGGGTTGATTTGTGGTTTATCACCCTCTTATGCAGGGTATCACCTGCCCAGTGAGGCTGAACGGGGATGGCAGCTAGGTTTAATTAGGTTTTCTTGTGTAGTTTGTTGATTTGAACGGCTTCAATGTTATAATTTGAATCCAATGGTTCGCACACACTTCAATAACTATAAACATGACCCTAGCCTCCTCTTTAAACCTCACATTCTCCTCTAGACTCCAACTCCATTCTTTCTCTTCTCTATTTTATTTAATTCAAGATTAGGTCTGGTTAGTTTTCTTCCTCTCAAATTTAACCTATTTTTGTCTTTTCTATTCTAGTTTCTATATAGGATTTCTAGAACTATATTTATATAAGTATATGATTCTAATCTGATTCCTATTGATGTGTAATAATTTAGGAGAAGGAATCAAAGTCTACGTATTCGAGGCTGAAATCTAGAATTTGGTTATCCATGGTATTCTCTTCTTGTTGTTCTTTTACTGTGAGTGGGAATATATTCAGGTTTACTTATTTTTCTGTAATTGTTAGTTTAAAACTAGATTGTCAATGCCTATAGAGATTTGGGATTTTTACGAAAACAAAACAAAAATAAATCCCCTAAATCTCTAATAAATCAGAAATGGTCAGTCTAGTGTTTATTTGGGTTTTGGATTATCGATGTAAATAAAGATGGATTTTTAGGTTTGTAAAATTACCATTTATTATGTTTTACTTTCTTTCATTTCTATTGTGAATCATAACGTAAAAGCATGGATTTAGGTATGCTGACATATGTATGTTTAAACCTCTATTTTTATAAAATAGATAGTGAAATAAAACACACATGATCAAAATCCTTGTTTTTATGTAAATATCTTATATGAAAGTAAAACAGTATTAGAATAAATATACATATTTTGTTGTTATTCACCTTATCCCTTTTTATTTATTGAAATGAACCAAAAAACCTAGGTTACAATTTATTTTATTAGTGGTATGTTATTTCCCTATTATTGCTTCAGATTCAAAAAAATGACGAATTATATGTTATGCTGCAAAAATATAGGAAATATGATTTGTAAGCCATGATTATGAGTTAGGATTGACATTTCTACATTCAGTATGTTTTCTTAACGTGTGCCATTAATAACGTTTTATTTAGGTATATTAAATAGCGTAATTAATGTACCATAAATGCGTATTAATTGTTTTAGTCAGGAATTCGAATTTAAAATGTCCTCATAGGAAAATTTGTATGTTGTGTGCGTATTAATGCCTTTTAAAACATTAAGTGACACATGACATGTGGTTAACCCTTCTTGTAGCAGAAGCCTGACCGGGAACTCCTGTCAAATCCAGAAGTTATAAGAGTCAGGTTAATGTGAGATGCCTAGTGCCATGGGCCATTTATATAAGATACATGCGGACAAGAGATTAACCCTCACTTGTACTAGAAGTCTTCCCGCAACTGTCTGGCAAATCCAACAGCTACAAGAAGTCAGTTTAACGTGAGAGGTGCAACGACCCAAATTTTTATGTGTCAGAGGATCGTAAAATATTTTTATTTAATTTCCTAAGGGTCAGATCATTCTCTTATTTTGTTATGTTGTTTATAGGGATGTGAAACATGTCCATAATTTTTATCAATTTTATTTATGACCATTTTTCCCCTGTTAGTTTTATACAAGGAATAACTTTTGATGGGGATCAAATCAGGTGTTAGGACCGATTTCACTGGAAAGGAAATGATGTTTCCAATTTCGTAGAGTGGTTACACTAGTGATTTAGTTCTGCGGCTTGGGAGGAATTGTTGTTTTAGTGCTACACATTTTCTGGACAGACTATTTAGTAATTAGTGGGCTGATTAGTGAGGCCCATTAAGGCTAGGGGCTATTGGCTATAAACAGGACGGTAGAGGCAAATAGAATTGTTTAGTTTCATTATTTCTTTATTTGGTTGGAGTTTGTGATTCTCTATACTCCATCCAAATACTTCTCCACTTCATTTAATTCATAAATTTACATTAGAAGATTGAAGATCAACATCGAAGAAGGTTAAATTGTATAAAAGTGATTGATTTGGAGGTCATTCTTCATTGTTCATATTCGTAGATCATTGTATTCAAGCTATTTTGTGGATTTGGAGAGTGATAAGCATCTCTCACTCGGATTCAATCGAGTATATGGGTTTGTTTGATCTTATTTTCATCATTTCAAATCGTTTTCACTAGATCTATTCAAGTAAGTCTATTTTCGTTCGAACTACCATAGGATCTAATCTAGCATGATAATAATGGTAAATTCACATGCTAATTCAATGTTTATACAAGTATAGATCCATTTATCGATTATCTTGATTATGTGAATTTCATATGTTTTTTGATGATTATTTGTTATGTTAGTGCTTGTTTGATGATTGCTTGATTATATTATTGAATGTTGGTTTGAAATCGGACAATTTGGATCGAGTATACTTTGGCTTGAATGGCAAAAAGTGGATCTGGTTATTAATCGCACGTATTGATGGATCGTGGATAGAAAGCATGTGGATCGTCTGTATTGTTGCACAAGAAATGAATGGATCGTTCAGCTCAAATTGATGGATACACACCAATGGATCGTTGGATTGTTTGATTATGGATCGCTGGATCGGTTGGTGATAGATTGCTGGATCGGTTGGTGATAGATTGCTGGATCGTTTGATGATGGATCGCTGGATCGGTTGGTGATGGATCGCTAGATCGTTTGATGATGGATCACTGGATCGTTTGATGATGGATCACTGGATTATTTGATGATGGATTCCTGTATCATTTGGTGATGGATTGCTGGATTGTTTGGTGATGGATCTTAGTGTTTGATGGATTGGGGTTGTATGCGTTTCTAGATCAGTTTTGGTGGATCGAGTGCAAATACATGGATGGATCGGTGATGGAGCGCGCAAAGGGTAATGATGGATCGGACCGATGTACACTTAATGGATTGCGTGCCAAGATTTGGATCGGGCAAGAGATGGATCGTGAGTGACCCAGGGATGGATCGCAAGTGATTCGTGGATGGATCACAAGTGATCTATCACATAATTAACCGAGTGATGTTTATTTTGGATTTATGTTGGACATGACTTCGATACGAATTCAAGATTGGATGTTCAAAGCAAAGTGAGATATAACGAATGTGCAGATGACTCAAGGGTGTTTGAGCTCGTGGATAATGGTTGCTCAAGATGATCTGAGCTTATGGATAGTCGCCGGTGATGACGACTAGAGTTATGAAGGATGAGGGATTATCATTAATCGGAGTTTCTAATGGGTTTAAAGAAGGGGTATTACGAGGACTCTCATTAGGATCTGATTCGATAATGATCATGTACCATCGGCAGTCATGATGGGAATAGTTGTCTTCGTGAGTAAGACAAACATACGAGTCACGATGATGTATGGAGTTTAGCTATAACTGGGGTTACCATTAGCCCTTGATAGATGGTATGTCATGGCCAATTATATGATTAACGATGGTTTTAAGGCAAGGTTGGCGGTGATAGCTAGAGTCATGGATGATGATTGCTTATCTATATCGTCTTGTGTGGATTGTCCGACGTCGAAGGAGATATTTCTTGGGTGCTTGTCTGATGTTGGTTTAGGCCTACGAAGCTTGTTCTTGAGGGATGTTGAACCCGATTAGGATGGTCTATGATTGATTATTGTTGTTGTGAATGCTACTGTTTGTTTCTTTGCTGATTGTTTATAAAGACTATCACTTTCGGACGTGAAGGAGATGGGTTGGAGTTCTTCTCTGTTGTTATGTTGCTAGATTGAAGGATTTATCTGCCTATTTGTCATATACTTTATTGATGATGTTATATAGCTGTTTGTCGCTCATTAAGACTATTTTCTGACTCAAGGTTTTATATCTCCCTCGTATTACCTTGGGTTGATCATCCATATGTTGGATGAGCGGATTGAGTAGAAGGTAACAGGCAATAGATCTTGATGAGGATGATGCTATTGAGCGACGATGAGCAAGAGGTTGGCGTATTATTTCCTACTATCTACTATTAGTTGTTCAAGCTATTATGATTCCTGATACTCTAGGTAACTTTTTAGTGAGGCTAATTGTACAAATTATGTTGATGTATTCCAGTTATGTGTGGATATTCCATGGTGATATGAAAGTTTAAGATATTTCTCAATTTTGCTTCATTATTATTATTTGTTGTATATGTTATATTATATTTTATCCTTGCGTTGTGAGTTATACGACAGGTTTCCGCTTTTGTTTCTTTCTTTGATGATCGTCCCATATCGGCCTGGCACGTCATACAACACACTTCATCCTTGGTATGTGCCAGAGGTACGAGGAGGTCATCACATTAACAGAGCTTTGGCTAAGTGATTTTATCCAAAGTTCGTAGACGTAAAGATGTATGAGAGACGTATTTGTATTTTCTGATGGATGTATACTATATTATGGTATATAATATAGTAGCACTTGAACTCCATTTATAGTTTTTCTCAATTATGGACTAATCATTCTATTTTTCAGATTTAGAATGAGTCGTCGAACTATGGGAAACACTACTAGGGATGAGCCTGCGACTGGAAGGGTAGGTGGTAGCAGCCAGCTGGGAGCTTCAGTTGTTATACCGGAGTATCTTGTTATGTTCGAGGCCATGATGGCAGTGATCATAGGAGTATTCCCATTCTAGAAGCGGCAGTAGAGCGTGATGTTCCTGTGCAAGTACCTGGGGTTGATTCCGCTTAGTGACAAAGGGATTATTCTCCTAGGGAATAAGAAGATGGGTTGAGAAGAAGTATAGATTTAGGGAAACTCTGACGTCGAGTTAAGGAGAAAGAAGAAAGGATCAGTGCTACTTGGGATGAGGCTTTTAGAAGCAGGAATGAACCTCTTAAAGAGACCTTTACTTGCACCAATGCTATGAAGAAGCTGAATCAGAAAAAGAAAAGACAACAAAAAGCGAATGATGGCCAAAAGAAAAAACATAGAAAAGATGTCATATACTTTAACTGTTAAAGAAGGGCCATTATTCCAAGGATTGTAAGAATTCGAAAGCCGAGAGGAAGTGTTATAATCGTGGCAAGCCTTGGCACGAGAAGAAGAACTGTCCATATTTTCTGAAGAATAAGAAGATGGTGGAAGCATGTGTTTTGGAAGCAATTCTATTTTCCCATTATATTCCTATTAAGGATTAGGAGAAGGTGTTGTTGCTTTAGGTACGCTTTCTGCCAGACGGTTTTGTTTGGAGTTCTGTTTGATATTAGGGCATTGCCTTATTTTACCTATAGTATTCTTGTATGTCGATTGGGTTTAGAACAAAAGATTGTAGTATACCTTTGATTGTGACTAATCCAGTTGGGAATTCATTTAATCTTTGTATACTTTTTCGTGATCTAGTTTATTTAGTCATGGTTTCTCTTTTATGTGTGATCACTTTTTTTGAACTTCGCTGGGTTTGGGATTATTTTGGGTATGGACTGGCTCAAGAGGTATGCGGCAAAGGTGGATTGCGAGAAGCTCAATGTGACAGTCGGAAATGTTGAAGGGTGAAGGTTGTGATTCGATGTAAGCCAGAAGACGAGGTCTTCTTAAGCTTTTATATTCGCTTGTGTTTCCACGGAATGACTTGTCATCAATTTCGATCGCTAATGAGTTTGTTGATGCCTTTGAGGAGGTCAAAGCGTTTCCGCAACATCGCGAGATTGAGTTCAGGATCGATTTGGTCAAAGGTGTTAGACTATCGTCATGCCTCTTAATCGGATGATGCCTAAGGAACAGCGAGGGTTAGAGGTGCAAGTACGTGACCTTTTGGGAAAAGGATTCATTCAGAGGAGCATGTCCGAATGGGGTGCACCAGTTGTGTTTGCAGCCAAGGCTGATGGATCCTTGAGATTGTGTGTTGATTATCTTGAGCTGAACAAGGTGACCAAGAAGAACAAGTATCCATTACAGAGAATAAATGATTAGTTAGATCAGCTTTACGAAGCCAAGGTGTTTCCTCAGATGGATTTGGCAACATGATTAACAACAGCTTGTGTATCGGACTTGGGGGATCGTGGGAAGACCATCTACATCTAGTTGGGTTTGTATACAACAATAGATATCAGTCGAGCATTGGGATTGCACCATATGAGGCGTTGTTTGGAAGACCATGTAATTCTCCGGCATGTTGGTTAGAGAGTAGAGATATGCAGATATTTGGGCCAGAGATGATAAGAGAGACATTAGATTACATCGAGATCATTCAACAACAAATGAAGACAGCCCAAGGTCGTCAGAAGGGTTCGCTAATAAGCGTCGAAAGGATTTGGAGTTCGACGTGGGTGATATGGTTTTCGTGAATATTTCACCTTTGAAGCATGTTGTTTGGTTTGGAAATAAAGGAAAGTAAGCCTCAAGATTCATTCGACCGTTTTTTCAAGCGAACTGGAAAGCTCGCATATAGATTGGATTTACCTGAGAAGATGTCGAGTGTATACAATGTTTTTTACAAGTCTTTTCTATGTAAGTGTGCGCACGATTCGAATGTGGTAGTTTCTTCGGATCAATACGAAGACCTAGAAGTCGAGTCCGTAGTTTCGAAAACTCATAAGCCGCTTCGCATTGTGGGGAAGGGCATGAAACGGCTTAGGAGAAAGACGGTTAAGCTAGTCAAGGTACAATGGAGTGAGGATGATGACGATTGTACGTGGGAAATGGAAGAGAGTATAAAGACGATCCATCCAGAACTCTTTGTTGGTATGACCCATTAATATCATGTCACCTTTACACCGTTGCAACTCATGCTATTATTAGAATTCTGTGAGCTAGGTTAAAGCCATGGATGCATGGTTGGGTGGATGCTAAATTGAGTGGTAGATTGGCTGCTCATTGTAACAACCCACGTCCATTAATGTCACTCTCAAAGGGAATGCATTTACTTTCATGGAGTATTATTGGTGTATAGAACAGAATATAACAAGACAGATACATATATTGGTACTTAAAATTTAAAACAACTTTTATTGCAGCAGAGAAATAGTTTTGTTACAACAACATCAAAAATCAACAATAAAACCAAGTACACTTAATATTCATCTTGAAAAATTATTTTCTGAGTACATAAAGTAAAAAGCATAACCCCAACATAAGTAGCCATAAAAAAATTAAGCTGAATTTTACTTTCAACAATCCAAGCACTTCCAAAAGGGGAAGAAAGAGATCCAAATCAAGCTCCATTAGCACTAATCTCACCCTGAGAACCTGAGGGGGAGGAAGAAAAGAGGCGAAAACAAAGGGAGTCGGACATAAAGTCTGGCGAGTCCAATTACTTTAACAATATAATTATTAAAGTAATTAGGATAAGGCATAAACTGGTAAAACAAGGAATGGCTGTGAAACAAATGGGCATGACAAAACCAACAAGAGGAATTAGATAACGTTAATTGCGTTCCTAATCACTATAGGATAATTACTACACTGCACCAATACTAGTCACCCTAAAAGTTGATCCCGCCTACTGAACAAAATAATAATAATGGTAGTTTCGTGTACCCCTAGCTATCTTCATAGGTGCCTCCTGCTCCTATCTCCACTAGCTGTATCCACTACCCTCCCCATTCTAAATACACATTTATTCATAATATGGTAGTTGGACTCCTAGCTGTCTTCATAGGTGCCGCCTGCTCCTATCTCCGCTAGTCGTACCCACTACCTTCCCCATTAGATCGGCTCCCTAACTCGTAGATACCTGTGTTGGTCCCACAGTGAGGTGTATCACTCCCCAAAGTGGCAACCCGATACCACTAAAGATGCACGGCTTATACCTACACGATGCAATAATGTCTTACCTACCAGCCCGGGTCCACGCACACATATGACCTCATTGGACTTGCGTTGGCACCGCTAATACGTTTTGACCTCTTACAATCAAACCCAGTAAGCGTGTCCCGTCCTCGATCTAGATCGAGCTCACTTAGATACAAAATGGGTTACTGGTTGAAAAGGGTCCCCACACTTGACACAAGCTTCCCACCTATGCTTGGTCCCCACTAGGATTTCCCACTTAAACTCCACTTATTCATGTCTTCTTACATGTTTCAACTTGGTTAAGTGTTTATAATTATACCTCACAAGTCACCCATGTTACCCACTTATCAGATCAACATGTGTTATTGGTTAAGCTTGTCTTAACCCTATCCGCTTATCATATTAATATATATTTTATTGGTTAAGCTGGTCTTAACCCTATCCACTTATATATTATTGGTTAAGCTGGTCTTAACGCTATCCACTTATCAGATCAATATGTATTATTGGTTAAGTTTGTCTTAACCCTATCCACTTATCAAATTAATATATATTATTGGTCAAGCTGGTCTTAACCCTACCTACTCATCAGATCATTGGTTAAGCTGTTCTTAACCCTACCCACTTATATATTATTGGTTAAGCTGGTCTTAACCCTATCCACTTATCAGATTATTGGTTAAGCTGGTCTTAACCCTATCCACTTATCATATTTCATGTATCATATATATATATATATATATATATATATCGTATGACATGTTTTACTTAATTTATGATTAAGTACATCTTAGTTCACAAATACATTGGCTAAGAGAATAACTCCCTAAGTATCAACCCCGAAGACTGAAATCAACATCAAATTGGTACTCAGAGAATTACTCAACTCAACCAAACTTCTGTTTGTCATTCATATTCGTCTTTAATCATCAATAATTAATTATTAATGCACAGACCTCCCACATTAAGTCGATTGCTTGTGGTCACTGGATATGCCGGGTGGTTCCGGGCATACTTCCACCACAAGCCAGACTTAACATCGTGGCTAAGCATCTTTTAATTATGCCTACAACCTCTCACATTAGACTGCCGTTTGCGGTTGCTGGATGTGCCGGGCGGGTCCGGGCAATCTTATACCACAAACGAGTCTAACCTCGTGCCTTAGGCATTTATTATGCATTTAATTTATGCCTTTGACCTCTCACATTAGACTACCGTTTGTGGTTGCTGGATTTGCCGGGCAGGTCCGGGCAGTCTTATACCACAATCGAGTCTAACCTCGTGTCTTAGGCATTTATTATTACACATTATTATTCAACCCCAATTTGAATTAATATCCCTATTTCAGATTGTCAATAACTTCCAATTTTAATCCATGTCCATAATTGTCACGTAAATTATGTCCATAATTTTCAGGTATATAGATTATACCAATTAATGTCTCAAATTAATTATATGCTTTTAAAGCCATTATATGCCAATTCACAATATTAATATTTGATATTTTCCCATTTCCCCCACGTCGTTCGTACGTTTAATATGAAATATGTTAGACCTGCAAATAGTCTAACTCATAAAAAGAAAAGAAACATCACAACTTGCATAACACATAAAATAGATCTAACTTGCGAATAAGAATTATAACATAAGTTTGCATAGCCAATAACTTGCATAGGCAATGGACATATAGAGCATAAATTTGCATAAACTATGTACTGCCATGGATCTAAATATAGATCTAATCATGAAATTGTGAACTTGCATATATGAATATGGTTTTCACCTAAACTTGCATATGTGAATATGGTTTCACCTAAACTTGCATATGTGAATATGGTTTTCACCTAAACTTGCATATGTGAATTTAAACATGTAAACTAATATCATATGTTTTACATATAAACTCGCATATGTGTGTGTGTGTATATATATATATATATATATATATATTTGATTCACATATAAACTTGTGTATAATTCGCATACAGACTTGCATAAGATTCACATACACACTGGCATATGATTTACATCCCAAACTTGCATATAAACTGATGTCATAAAATGAATCAAGTTAAACATATGTGATTGGACATATGAAATAGATTTACTAACAAAAGTTAACAAAACTGTCATATGTTCACCAATGGACGATAACAAAATTAAGTAACGTCACATGATTCAACAGGAATGTTCCCATAATCCAAATTTATAACTCATCATAATTAGTTTATTAATTATTTTGTGAAAGAAATTGTACTCACAAAGGCGGATTAGAGAAGAGAATAATCCGTTCATCGCTTGTACTAGAATCCTGACTTGCAATTCCTAAGCTTAAAGAAGAAGAACTATTCTAGCAACAGCATGGAGGCCAAGAGATTAATTTAGCTTAGGTTTAGGGCTTGAGTCTATGCGTGCTTATATAGAAGTTTAGATCAATATAAGCCGTTCGATTATAATAGGAGCAATCACAACCGTCCAGACTAGATAGAGTTATCCAGAATTGCCACCTATGCCCTAGTGACTCAGCAATAGGTCAGAAAAGACTCAGCAACAAGTCAGAATCGTCACAGTTCAGATTTGCCCGAGTGGGTAGGTCGACCCCCTGGTCGACCTGTATAGGGGAGGTCGACCCCCTGGTCGTCCCCTTGGTCGACCTGGCCTGGGGCGGGAAAAATCCCGCTCAACCCGCTTCTTCGTTTGAATTCGAATTTTGAATTTCAATCTGAACTGTTTCTAATTTGTTTAATTTTCTGAAACTTCTGAGGGCCATAACTTCCTCATACGAAGTCCGATTTACGAAAACTTGGACTCTATTCCCAGCAGAATTTCGAGATGAACGCAATGGCGTAACCCATTTCCCTTAATTCTTCTCCTAAAAATTAAGTGTTCTTAAAATTGTTAATTTTAATATTTGAAATTACGGGGTGTTACATTCTCCCCTCCTTAAAGGATTTCGCCCCCGAAATCTCTAAGTTAAGGAGAATGTATATCCTAACATCTAATCATCCATCTACTCAACCATCAAACACAGGCATCCATTGTCCTTACAAGATTTCTAATGTCGTATGAACATATGCAAAAAGTGTGTGTATATGTTCCTTATCCAATGCAAAATCAGGCGGTCTACTAATTCAGTTGACCTCCTTAATGAAAATCATGATAGTTCCATGCATCCATTATGTATGTGAAAGAATCCTAACGATACATATTATTTCTACATGTGTGCACAACCATTCATCAAAATGAAGCATCCATATGATAACACAACCATTATACATCCATTAATTTAAATATGCACACATATTTATATGCAATGTGAAAGTGATTGAGCCGATCTAGTTCCTAATGTTTGTGTACATGCATCCACGAGCAACCACTAGAAACCACTTGCATCCATTTGCATCCACCAAACATAACATGTCTCAAACACATGTTTACAACCATAGGATTTTTCCTAACTGAAGATCGAAGATATAATCGCAAAGACATACTAAACGATAGGACAAGCATAAACAAAGCGGTAGAAAAAGGAGAAGTTAAAAACATACCCTCAAAAAGGAAAGGGTACAGCCTACGCATCTCGTCTTCCGTTTCTCAAGTCGCGTCTCCTTGATCATTTCCCCATTGCACCTTGACCAACTTAACCTCTCTGTTGCGTAGCTTTATGACCTCCGATCCAAGGATGCATGTAGGGGCTCGTCTAATCGGGGCATCCCACTCCACTTCCACTTCTCTAAGCCTTCTCGGCTCTACTACTTCCGTGATATCTTGCAAACACTTCTGCAAATGTGACAAGTAAAACACGTCGTGAACACCACTAAGCTCGTTGCCTCTTCTCATGTCCCTCCAAAATCTAGGATACATAACCTCAAAAGATCTTCAAGGATTCTATTCACCCCTTTATGTCCGTCCATCCGTCTGTAGATGATAAGCGATGCTCTTACTTGCCACCTTTTGCATATCACCCTTTTCCTCCTGCATCGAAAATTGCTCCAAGCACTGTCCCGCAAGCACCGATACATGCATTGTGAAAGGTTTACTCCCATCTAGCAAAGTCAAAACTGGGGATGATATCTTCGCAAAGTCCTTAACGAACTTCTTATAGTAGCCCATCTACCCTAGAAAACTTCTTACTTCTGTTGCTTTTCTAGGAACCTTCCAATCCTGAATTGCCACCACCTTTGTAGGATCCACTGCTATTCCTTCCTTAGAGACCATATGCCCTAAGAACCTTACCTCTTACTACCAAAAATGACATTTGGGGAACTTAGCTTCCAGTTGATGTGCTTGAAGGGTTTCTAAGACTTCCCTAATATGTAGGGCATATTCTTCCTTGCTTCTTGAGAAAATCAAGATATCATCCATAAAGACTACCTTGAACTTGTTTAGAAACTCCCTGTACACCCTACTTAACAAGTCAATGAAATATGTGGGTGCATTCGTCAAACCAAAAGGTATGACGAGCCACTCGAAGAAACTGTCAGGAGTTCTAAATGCAGTATTACCTATGTTGTCTTTAGCCACTCTTAGCTGATGAAATCCTGTAGCCAAATCCAACTACGAGAAAACAGAAGCACCAACCAACTGATCGAATAAATCATCTATCCTCGACAATGGGTGTCTATTCTTTTTTGTGAACTTATTCAGCTCTCTATAGTCCACGCACAATCTAAGTGAACCATCAGCCTTTGTAGCAAAACAACCGGAGCACCCCATTCCAAAATGCTTCTTCTTATGAACCCATTCTCAAGCAACTCCTTTACTTGCTTATTGAGTTCTCTTCTCTCTCTCGGAGCCATGTGGTGCATTGGTAATGCAACTGGCTTTGCATTATCTATAAGGTATATACGAAAGTCTATCTCGCGCCTCGGGGGTAAACCCCAAACTTTATCGAAGACATCACCATATTCACAGACCACACGAACAAATTCCAAATCATCGTTGGACGCGTCAAGAGATTCTAGGTAGTTTAGCATCACCGGACCTCTAGGGTGACAAGAAATATCAGGGGTCTTTCCACAACGAGTCAACAATCTAACTACCCTTCTTTCACAGTCTAGGATGGCACCGTATCTGGCTAGCCAACCTATGCCTAGAATCAAGCCGTAGCCCATGGAGCCAAGAACAAAGGCGTTGCATTCAAACCCAACGCCCAAGATAGACACTCTCAAATCCCGACAAATCATCAAAAGATGAGCCGAACCACCAATAGGATTTGAGACTACTATGGGATCTGTAACTAGACTAGTATTTAGGTGCAATGTTTTAACTAACGAAGCAGATATAAATGAGTGTGAAGCGCCAGAATTCAAACAAGGTTCGAATAGGATGATCAAAAAGAAAAACCAACCAAGATATTTCTACCTCTATCAGGTATGGCAGCCGTGAGGGAACGCGTCTGCCCTCTAGAAGATCCTGTACTTTGTCCTTACCTTTGCCTTTTGCTTCTTTGGACGATCCTAATAAGATGTCATGTTTCTCCGTAATGATAACAACTAGTCTTCTTATTCTTTCTAACGTCTTTATTTAAGTAGTCAGGTATTTCACAAGTGTGGCCCTTCCTTTTCTCTTGGCCCCTCGTTATCCTTACCGCCTTTCTTTGGATCTACTTTCTTATCGTGTGTCCTATCCATGTCTCTCTTGCACATTCTCCATTCGTGACCACCTAACAAATGAGGCTTTGTCCTTCATTAACCAAGCAGCTAATTGAACCTTCCTCCCATCGTCTATCTTAGAGGTACCAACAAGTCCTCTACTTCCTTCTAGCTTTGACAAACGTCCCAGTCCCATGAAGCAGTTTTCTGCTCACCGTACGGAAGTTCTTACATATCTTAGAAAAAGCATCTATACGTGGAGGAAGAAATTCAAAAAGGAAAGAGGAAGAGATTTAAAATGGAGAATCAAAGGAAAGATATATATAGCTCTTGGGGGTTATGTTTTTCAAAATAAACTTTTCTCTTAAAAATACTCTCCTTAAGACATATTTTTGAAAGTATTTCTTTATAAAAATGCTTTTGAAAAACTGTTTTTCAAAATCTCTTATCTGTTCTGGTAACCTTCAGCTCTGATACCACGTGTAACACCCCATATCCATTAATGTCACTCTCAAAGGGAATGCATTAACTTTCATGGAGTATTATTGGTGTATGGAACAAAATATAACAAGACAGATACATATATTGGTACTTGAAAAATTAAAACAACTTTTATTGCAGCGGAGAAATAGTTTGGTTACAACAATATCAAAAACCAACAATAAAACCAAGTAAACTTAATATTCATGTTGACAAATTATTTTCTGAGTACATAAAGTAAAAAAGCATAACCCCAACATAAGTAGCCATAAAATAATTAAGTTGAACTTTACTTTCAGCAATCCAAGCACTTCCAAAAGGGGAAGAAAGAGATCCAAATAAAGCTCCACTAGCACTAGCCTCACCCTGAGAACTTGGGGGGGGGGAGGAAGAAAAGAGGCGAAAACAAAGGGGGTCAGACATAAAGTCTGGCGAGTCCAATAACTTTAACAATATAATTATTAAAGTAATCAGGATAAGACATAAACTGGTAAAACAAGGAATGACTGTGAAACAAATGGGCATTACAAAACCAACAAGAGGAATAAGATAACGTTAATTGTGTTCCTAATCACTATAGGATAATTACAATACTGCACCAATACTAGTCACCCTAAAAGTTGATCCCGCCTACTGAACAAAATAATAATAATGGTAGTTTCGTGTACCCCTAGCTGTCTTCATAGGTGCCTCCTGCTCCTATCTCCACTAGTTGTACCCACTACCCTCCCCATTCTAAATATAAGATTTATTCATAATATGGTAGTTGGACTCCTAGCTATCTTCATATGTGCCGCCTGCTTCTATCTCCGCTAGTCGTACCCACTACCTTCCCCATTCGATCGGCTCCCTAACTCGTAGATACCTGTGCTGGTCCCACAGTGAGGTGTATCACTCCTCAAAGTGGCAACCCGATACCACTAAAGATGCACGGCTTATACCTACACGATGCAATAATGTCTTACCTACCAGCCCGGGTCCACGCACGCATATGACCTCATCGGACTTGCGTTGCCACCGCTAACCCGTTTTGACCTCTTACAATCAAACCCAGAAAGCGTGTCCCGTCCTCGATCTAGATCGAGCTCACTTAGATTCAAAATGGGTTACTGGTTGAAAAGGGTCCCCACACTTGACACAAGCTTCCCACCTATGCTTGGTCCCCACTAGGATTTCCCACTTAAACCCTCTTATTCATGTCTTCTTACATGTTTCAACTTGGTTAAGTGTTTATAATTATACCCCACATATCACTCATGTTACCGATTTATCAAATCAACATGTGTTATTGGTTAAGCTTGTCTTAACCCTATCCGCTTATCAGATCAATATATATTTTATTGATTAAGCTGGTCTTAATCCTATCCACTTATATATTATTGGTTAAGCTGGTCTTAACCCTATCCACTTATCAGATCAATATGTATTATTGGTTAAGTTTGTCTTAACCCTATCCACTTATCAGATTAATATATATTATTGGTTAAGCTGGTCTTAACCCTACCTACTTATCAGATTATTGGTTAAGCTAGTCTTAACCCTATCCACTTATATATTATTGGTTAAGCTGGTCTTAACCCTATCCACTTATCAGATTATTGGTTAAGCTGGTCTTAACCCTATCCACTTATCATGTTTTATGTATCATGTATATATATATATATCGTATGACATGTTTTACTTAATTTATGATTAAGTACATCTTAGTTCACAAATACATTGGTTAAGAGAATAACTCCCTAAGTATCAATCCCGAAGACCGAAATCAACATCAGATTGGTACTCAGAGAATTACACAATTCAACCAAACTTCTGTTTGTCATTCATCTTCGTCTTTGATAAGCATTAATTAATTATTAATGCACAGACCTCCCACATTAAGTCGATTGCTTGTGGCTGCTGGATATGCCGGGCGGTTCCAGGCAGACTTCCACCACAAGCCAGACTTAACCTCGTGTCTAAGCATCTTTTAATTATGCTTACGACCTCTCACATTAGACTGCCGTTTGCGGTTGCTGGATGTGTCGGGCCGGTCCGGGCAGTCTTATACCCCAAACGAGTCTAACCTCGTGTCTTAGGCATTTATTACGCATTTAATTTATGCCTTTGACCTCTCACATTAGACTACCGTTTGTTGTTGCTGGATTTGTCGGGCAGGTCCGGACAGTCTTATACTACAAACGAGTCTAACCTCGTGTCTTAGGAATTTATTATTACACATTATTATTCAACCCCAATTTGAATTAATATCCCTATTTCAGGTTGTCAATAACTTCCAATTTTAATCCATGTCCATAATTTTCACTTAAATTATGTCCATAATTTTTAGGTATATAAATTATACCAATTAATATCTCAAATTAATTATATGCTTTTAAAGCCATTATATGCCAATTAACAATATTAATATTTGATATTTTCCCATTGCCCCCACGTCATTCGTACGTTTAATCTGAAATATGTTAGACCCGCAAATAGTCTAACTCATAAAAAGAAAAGAAACATCACAACTTGCATAACACATAAAATAGATCTAACTTGCGAATAAGAGTTATAACATAAGTTTGCATAGCCAATAACTTGCATCGGCAACGGACATATAGAACATAAATTTTCATAAACTATGTACTGCCATGGATCTAAATATAGATCTAAACATGAAATTGTGAACTTGCATATATGAATATGGTTTTCACCTAAACTTGCATATGTGAATATGGTTTTCACCTAAACTTGCATATGTGAATTTAAACATGTAAACTAATATCATATGTTTTACATATAAACTCGCATATGTATATATATACTTGATTCACATATAAACTTGTGTATAATTCGCATACAGACTTGCATAAGATTCACATACACACTAGCTTATGATTTACATCCCAAACTTGCATATAAACTGATTTCATAAAATGAATCAAGATAAACATATGTGATTGGACATATGAAATAGATCTACTAACATAAGTTAACAAAACTGCCATATGTTCACCAACGAACGATAACAAAATTAAGTAACGTCGCATGATTCAATAGGCATGTTCTCATAATCCAAATTTATAACTCAACATAATTATTTTATTAATTATTTTGTGAAAGAAATTGTACTCACAAAGATGGATTAGAGAAGAGAATAATTCGTTCGTCGTTTGTATTAGAATCCTGACTTGCAATTCCTAAGCTTGATAAAGAACTATTATAGCAGCAGCATGGAGGCCAAGAGATTAATTTAGTTTAGGTTTAGAGCTTGAGTCTATTGTGCTTATACAGAAGTTTAGATCAATATAAGCCGTTAGATTATCATAGGAGCAATCACAACCATTCAGACTAGATAGAGTTATCCAGAATTGCCACCTATGCCCTAGTGACTCGGCAACAGGTCAGAAAAGACTCAACAACAAGTCAGAATCGTCATAGTTCAGATATGCCCGAGGAGGTAGGTCGACCCCCAGGTTGACCTATATAGGAGAGGTCGACCCCCTGGTCAACCCCCTGGTCGACCTGGCCTGGGGCGGGAAAAATCCCGCCCAGCCTGCTTCTTTATTTGAATTCGAATTTTGAATTTCAATCTGAGCTGTTTTTAATTTATTTAAATTTCTGAAACTTCTGAGGGCCATAACTTCCTCATACGAAGTCCGATTTACGAAAACTTGGACTCTATTCCAAGCAGAATTTCGAGAAGAACGCAATGGCCTAACCCATTTACCTTAATTCTTCTCCTAAAAATTAAGTTTTCATAAAATTGTTAATTTCAATATTTAAAATTACGGGGTGTTACACTCATGGATGGTAGGTATGCAGAACTGTTTATGTTTGCTTGTGTTTGTCTGTGATTTTGGGGGCGAAAATTTTAAAGGTGGGAGAACGTAATGACCCGCATTTTTACGTATTAGAGGAACGTAAAATATTTTTATTTAATTCCTTGAGGGTTGAATCATTCTTATATTTTGATATGTTGTTTATTGGGATGTGAGACATGTCCATAATTTTAATCAATTTTATTTGTGATCAATTTTTTCCTGTCAGTTTTATATGGGGAATAACTTTTGATGAAAATCGAATTAGATGATGGAATCGATTTCATTGGACACGAAATGATATTTCCAATTATGTAGAGTAGTAACATTAAAGATTTGGTTCAGCGGTTTGGGAAGAATCTCTGTTTTAGTGCTATACATTTTCTGAACAGACTAATTAGTCATTAGTGGGCTAGTTAGTGAGGCCTATTAAGGCTAGGGGTTGTTGGCCATAAATAGGAGGGTAGAGGTTAGGAGAATAGTTTAATTTCTTCATTTCTTTATTTGGTTGGGGTTTGTGATTCTCCTTACTCCATCCAAATACCTCTCCACTTCATTTAATTTATAGATTTAGATTTGAAGTTTGAAGATCTACATCAAAGAAGGTTAGATCACAGCAAACTGGTTGATTCGGAGGTCATTCTTCACTGTTCGGATATGTAAATCATTGTTTTCAAGTTATTTCGTAGATTTGGTGAGTGATAAGCATCTCTCACATGTATTAAATCGAGTATATGAGTAGAGCTGTCCATTTCCTACATGACCTGAAGAAACCTACACGGAAATTAGCAGGTTAACCCGAACCGTTTAGTTAGCGGTTCATTTCCGGGTCAACCCGAATTTGACCTGTTTATAAACGAGTGGGTTTAGGGTTGACCCGCTAACCCGATTTTGACCCACCAAACCCGATTATATGTTCCATCTCTTCCATACTATTAGTCTTTTATGTATGTTGTTAGTGTTAGTCTTTTATGTATGCAATAATCAGTATTCTCATATTTTTTGTAAGCTGGCATATTTTACGAATTTATTCTTATATGATGTTGGTTATATTTTACTTATAACAATTGTATATCTTCCATACTGTTAGTCTTTTATGTATGCAGTATGCTTATATATTCTTATATATGGGGAATGATTATTGGGTTGGTGATTTCATGCTTAATATATGTGATGCCTAGTGGTGATTTTGTATTTTGTTGTTTGTTGATGATCATATAATAGTGTTGCATGTTTGTGATTTGATTCTTTTGTTTTTTATATTAGTGGGCAATATTTGCTAATGGGTCTAACATGTAAACCCGACCGATCCGTTTAGCTAAATGGGTTGCACGAGTCGGGTCGAGTCAACCCGTTTATAAATAGGTCAGTTTAGGGTTGGGAAAAAATGACCCGTTTAATAAACAGGTTGACCCGACCTGTTTATAAATCAACCCGAACCCGACTCAAACCCGACTTGACATAACACGACCCATTGACGGCCCTATATATGGGTTTGATTGATCTTATTTTCATCATCTCAAGTCGCTTTCACCTAGATCTAATCAAGGTATGTCTATTTTCATTCGAATCACCATAGAATCTAATCTGGCAGGATAATAACAGTAAATTCATATAGTAATTCTATGTTTATGCAAGTTTAGTTCCACATCGATTCGTTTATTGTTTTATCATGACTTGGTGGATTTCTTATGTTTTTTGATGATTATTTGTTGTGTTAGTGCTTGTTTGATGATTTCTTGATTATGCTATTGAATGTTGGTTTGAAATCTGACGATTTGAATCAAGTATACTTTGGTTCGAATGGCAAAAAGTGGATATGGGTATGGATCGCACGTATTGATGGATTGTAAGCATGTGAGTCGTCTGAATTATTGCACAAGAAATGGATGGATCATTATGCTCAAATTGATGGATAGCGCACCAATGGATCACTGGATCGTTTGGTGATGGATCCTAGGATCATTTGGGGACAGATCGCTGAATTGTTTAGGGACAGATCATTCGATAACGGATTGCTGGATCATTTGATGATAAATCATTGGATCGTTTGGTGATGGATCACAGTGTTGGATGGATCGAGGTTGTGTGCATTTCTGGATCGGTTTAGGTGGATAAGTAAAAATACATGGATGGATCGGTGATGGAGCGCACATAGGCGAATGATGGATCGGGCCGATGTGCACTTGATGGATCGCATGCCATGAGTTGGATCGGGCAAGAGATGGATCGCGAGTTATTCAAGGATGGATTTTGAGTGATCCATAATATCAGCCTAAAAATACTGGACTGGAATTGCATTATTTTAATGCAATATTCATTTCCTTCCATAATATCTCCATGAATATCATTCTTAAACCATGACACTTAGGATCAATTAATTAATTTCCACTTATACATTTTTATTTCCTTCATATTGCATAGCCATTAATTCATTTAATCGAATGGTTTTATTTTTGTTCTTATTTCTCATATTGCTTAATTAAATAATTTATTGAATCAATCAATCAATTTCAATTCCTTATATGTTACACGTAAATAAACTATACAAATTCAATGGCATTTAATGTCTGTATGGTTTTACGTAAAAGAATATATGGTATGCAATTTAATGTGATATATTATCATGTCATTCAAACTACTAATGCATATTTATTATATAATTTTCTATTATTTATTCAAAATAATAGAATAGTTACCTAAAATAATTTGCTGAAATAACAAAACAGCCAAGCTCTACTACACATATTCGCTTTGACATATAATTATTTCCTAATGTCTAACCAAACTTTAATCAAACTCCTATAAAAAATGCTTTAAGACTAAGTCATTGAAATATTTGCACTAGTCCACGTCCACAAACCCAGCCCATATTTGTAGTAACATTTGAGAGGATTATAGAAGACAAGGGCAATATTCATCTAAAATATCAAAGGAAATAACTGATAAGAAATGCTACTAAAGATCGGTATAAAATGAAGGAATGACAGCTAGACTTACAGGGATGGATGGACCAGAATTGATAGATCCCCTGATTTCTTGTCATCCAGCTTTATATTTTGCCACTGGCCACCCACATTGGATTCACATAACATTTACCTTTGGAAATCACAAAATAACATTTAACTGAAAAGCATGTTGAATTATAACCTGTTCTTTGAAAAATTTAAAATATGCTTAGACGTAAAGCGTTTAGCATCTTCATATTTTTACGGAACAGATAGTAACTCATGCTAGACAATTCTTTATTAGCCAACTGGTGGGGGAGCCAAAGGATCTTTTGGCACCAACCAACTATATAGCAATCTGATAAATGAAGAAAATATCACACAATATTTATTGAAATCAATTTGACTAATTATTTGTAATCAAGGCACCTTGGTCGTTAGTGTTTAAGAAGATTTTATTAAAGGCGAAATCCTAGGGAAATAGTAGTCTCATAAAAAAATGCGTACTAGATATTAATGAATAGATGGTAAAAAAAATTTTAGAGGACATCATCATTATTGTCATATCTGAGAAACAAAAATACACATAATTTAAAGTGGTCCATGTGGCAGAAGTGATTCCACCAAATAAAAACTTCTTCTGCATTAAATGTAGTGATGCACAATGGCATTATAGCACGTGCTGAACAAAAATTGTGATTACAACATGTCATCGTTAACGGGCATAGATGAGTGCATGTACATCGGTGGTTAAAAACAAATCTTCAAGTAATTGGATAACTTATATTTCGCACTAAAAAGGTATTCTTATATACTAAATACTTACATAAACTCGTTGATCTATCATAGTATAAAGCAGATCACTCTCGTATTATTAGTTTTGAAATGCGACTTTGTTTTGTTAATTTTTCACACCGTATTTCAATTGGAAACTTCTTCCCATTATTGTAACATTTTTATAATATGAAAAACTTTTATAGAATAGTCGGACTGAATATACATTTTCATTAACTAACCACAAATTTTATAAGCTTTCTAAAATAACCATAATGCATAAAAAAAAATCATTAATGTCATGTATTCAGAGGGAAATGAAACTACCATTTCCTCTAAAGATGGTTAAACCGCCAATTTTGCATTAAAAATATCTAAAGGTTATT
Source organism: Allium sativum (assembly GCA_030737875.1). Lineage (NCBI taxonomy): Eukaryota > Viridiplantae > Streptophyta > Magnoliopsida > Asparagales > Amaryllidaceae > Allium > Allium sativum. Next base: position 42,165,736 of record CM060915.1, on the reverse strand, counting down.
TTGCACAAAAAGAAAGATGTTTTTTCCCTTGAAAGTCAGTTAAACTACATTCGCAAGTAAAAGACAATTTAATTTACTACTCCAAAAATACATTTATCCTTGTTGAAAAATGGCAGTAGAAGCAATTAAAAGTCAAAAGGGTGCCAATCTTCCTCCTGCTCGGAACTTTCCAAACCGAGCTCAAACGCCTTTCTTTCTCCCTTGATCCAACCAGCAGCGCCTTCGAGTTATGTTTTGGGTTGTTCGGCGTCGTTGATCCCGACACCAAGTTACTATGTAGTAATGCAGATGAATTATTGTACAACTACAGGGATCCATAACTCGATGAAGAAAGGGAAAGAAAGAAGACGAAGAGAAATCATCTTTCTTTAACTATTAGTAGAAATTGCTGCAACCCACCTCAATTGTCTAAGAATAGGACGATCTTCAAGCTGTTCAATAACATCATCTACAGTTTCACTTAATGTTTGTTCTCTTTTTTTATTTCCTTCATTACCAAAGTCAAGGCAAAAGGAAGGACGTGATTCAAAGCTTGGAAATGGATCCTTATTGCCAAATGTCAGACAATACAATGTAAAGATATCCAATATCAATTACTAATTACCAGACTCTCTTATATCAGATAGAATTTTGATGGAGAAATGCTAGCAAAGGGACTTCTCCAGTCCGCAATTCTCCAGATATAAAATATAATATCAGAACATTTTGAATCTAACATTGTAAAAATTCTCACACCCTATGAATCGTACAAAGTTGAATCTTTGCATTGCAAAAATTAGTTTCAACCCCATACTCGGTTTCATTATATAACAAAACAAAGCTTTAATTACCCTACTCTTCTCCTTAATCCAACAAATGGATCAGTATAACTTTTATCTTCATAATTTTGTGAATAATTTTTTTTCATAAGAATGAACACTATAATTTCTGAATATAAACGAGAAAATAAAATTAACTGTACCTTATTTTCCATTGCCACTGAGTTTAATTTATGGCTGAGGAGGAAGGTTGTAGAGGCTGGTCACGATTTAAGTTATTGAAGAGGTAGGTTTTTGTAAAAAAATTATAAAAAAGGGGTTTCTTACGATATTGAGGAGTTGGAAAAAAATATCTAAAATCACGATTTTTTAGCGGAGGAAGAATCGAAGGAGCATGAGGGTAGAAAGAATGTGTAAATTAGATTATCAAACCGAGAAGATAGCAGTAATAAATCTAAAATTAAGCATTGATTTGCAGAAGAATCGGAGGACAACGACATTAAAGAAATTCTCGAGAAAATCAGATTTTGCAACCAAAAATAATTGGCATCGAACATTTTGGGTCTCTTACAGCAGGGAAACCTCCCTAACAGTCAATTCGATTACCTCCTTCTTGTTTCTTAGATTCGATATTAAGTAGTTATATGGATAGATCAGCACCGTTTTATGGGGTTTTTTTTCTAATTCTATCGTTTTAGGTTTGGTTTTCTCATAAAATTTTCGTCATCATTTACACTAAGCTATTTGATTTTTTTCAGATTTGTTTTAGATTTGTTTCATATTTAGTTTCTTAATAATTTTTATAATCATGCTTCATTGCTACTCATTTGAATGGCAATGTCCTGAGTTATCAAAGAAGCACACTAATAAATTGATTTGATCTACACCGCTATCATTTTCTTCTCTATTATGCTTCTCCCTCCGCTGTCATTTTCTTTTCATTCCAACGTGGGAGATTTGTCCAATCCATGCAAATGTATTATGATCAAAAAAAAAAATGTTGCATTTTTCTCTGTTTTAGTTAGTATACACTGAAAAACGAATTTAATTCAATTGTGCTATATATCCTAATGTAGTATTTTCCACCTTTCAGTTTTGACTCATATGAAGACCTATTGATATAGTTTTTAGATCAACGTCATCATCATCCAGAAAAAAATTGGTAATAATATTTTTTTATGTTTTCAAAAATTTGATATAGTGTTTGCATTTTAAAATTTGGAAATTATATGAATTTTTTAAATAAAGGTAAGAAACATATATTGGAAAATAGTTTTTTTTATATATAATGGGATATACGTATCTACACTATGTTGAAAAGGATTAGTTTTAGCCTTTAAGCTATATATTACTATTGTTATGATAATCGAATTTCATATTATGTTAGATAATGTTTTGCTAATGGTAATAAATATCATGCAAATCAAATTAGACTTCTATCATGTGTCTTAAGAAAAAAATCGTTGCTTTAGCTGTTAAGAGCAATTTCTCATAAATTATATGATGACTATCTTATCATTGTTTTGAAATGGCATCAAATATGAGCACAATTTGATGCCCTTGCGACATTCATGATGAGAAGTTGAGATTAATATTAAAAAAAAATAATGACCTAGATTTTTCCATCATTTGAATTTGAATATTTAAATTTGTTTTAAATATTATATTTGGAATATTAATGGATTTTAATATTGAATTCTTTTATTAAAAACGAAGACTGAACGTAAAATTTATATTTAATTTAAAACGAGTTCATAATGGCGCAGTAGTTCATAATATTGAGTTTCGAACTTCAATTGAATATACAGGATCTGATATAAGTTGGGTTTCTGTGAAACAAGAAACGTTTGAATCTTGTTGGTTATAATTTTCTAATGAAAGAGAAATATCGAGGTTTCAGTTTATAGATTGTTAGTTATGTCCAATTCAAATTTTAAAATAGTTGCTACGAAAATCTATAATAAACGTTTATTTAATAAATTTATAAGGGTTTTTATATAATTTGAATATCGTTTTAACTCGAAATTGAGGATGTTGAGTTGTATAATCTATATTATTCATATGTGAAACTATATGATAATTTCATTTGGATATTTACAATAAAAATAATTTATTATTATTTAATCGGAATATTTTTGGATATAAGTATATTTTATTTATATTTTACAAGCCTTAAGAAAGGCCATTTTGCAAACGGTCTCGGTTTTTGATGAAATTAGTTTCATTGGAACCGCAGCGTTAAATTATTGTAGAAAATCAAATTTCGTGGCAATCCGATGTCATATGTAACAATGGTAGCCACACATGTCTATATTTTATTTAATCATTTTGTTGATTAAATTTGGAATTTAAGAATAACCGATTATCTAATAAACTCCGTTGGTCAGCGAAATTAATTTTATCAAATCCATAATGATTAATAATTGTAGTATTTCAGTTTTCAAGTCATTTGGATTTTTTTGTTATCGTACGCAATTTAAATGTGTGTCGATTCATATATATGTGTTATAAAGGAATTTTCATAGATGATCTCGGAATTCGACGAGACCTATTCTATCGTGTCCGGATTATCGTTCGGTCAGAGGTTGTTTGGGGTTGTTTTAACAAATTACTTCATGTCTAATTTTTTATATTAATATTTTAATGAGTTCCCCACTATAAAAGCTACCCAAAACCCTAAATTATGAGGTCAAAACTCACGCGCAGTCAACCCCAATTCTTATTACGCCTCCACAACTCAATTCAACTGCCCAAATGCATCGATTTCTCTCCCTAAAATTCTCCATATTCTTACATCATTTCTGAAAACCCTCAACTATGAAGTTACTAAGCTCTGTGAGATCCATTGATTAATCGGTGGTGATAGGATTTGAAGGCTGATGATGGCCAGAATCATGATAGAGGCGCCAACAGTTTCGTGGGTGATTACTGTCAGAGGGTGACGCCGAATAGGACGACATTTGTGGTGTGGAAGGAGGAGCTTGTAGACGCATTTGGGTGGTCGGTGATCAGGTTTTGTTGGTTGGGACTGGAGGCGACGGTGAGATGATGAATTGCATGAAGGAGGTCGATGTTTTGAAGAGCAGTAGCAAGAAAAAGAAATCGGGTCTGAAACAAAAAACAGTGAACGAAAGAAATTGGTTCGACTTATTTGCTTACAAGTATACAGTTAACTTAGTTATAATCAAATTACTTAATTTTATTATTAAATGATAAACTAATTGTAATAACATGAAAGGTTTAGACATGGAGCAGAAGTATCATTCTTGAAGAAGGAAACAAAAATGGATCGACCCGATAAATTTCATCTTAATAATGTAATTAATTTATAATCAAAATTTAGTGGATAATTATATTATTAAGGATAAATTGGTTTATTTTAATTAATATTAACTTGAAATATTAATAAAAAAATTCATATGTAATTGTACAAAACTGGAATCAACCGATTTAATTAAATTAAACACTCGTTTAATTTAATTAAAACCAACCGTTGAAGCAGCGAATCAACTTAAGGTGAGTTAAACTCACTCAGTTTTTCCCACTTATATTTTATATAAATCAGGTTTTGTAATTGTGTGCTATGATTGCTAATGATTGACTGTTTGTTAAATATATATTGTTCGAACCGATGAAATTAAATGTTGCTTAATTTCAATGAAACACCAAATCTTTATTCTAACGATTGGACCCAATTGAGGTAACTTACCTCGTTGGTCACGTTTATAATAATATGAACGTGTTTAATTTAATTGTTTGGATTGTTTGTTAATATAAAATGGTTGAAGTTAAATTGTTGTTATTGATTGACTATTGAATTTAGATCGATATATTGAATTGAATGATTTTATTTGAGGTAACCTATTTGGTTGCAGGGAAAAACAGATTGGAGGGATCCAACTGGATTCCTCACCGGTAGTTGTTAAATTTTATTATATTATAATATATGTTGAAATAGGAAGTTGTGATGCAGGGATTGATAGGTTGGAAGAATCCAATTGGATTCCTGATTAATATTGATAACGTTTATCAGTTTGATTGGATGTGATTTATTTCGTGTGAAATTGGTTAATATTTCACGGGTTGGGTACTTAAGTAAACATTGCCTCTTTAAGTACCATCTACGAAAAATAAAGATTTATGGAATCGATTTTTACGTCAATTCTGAAATGTTTTCAAAACTGAATTTAAATACAACATGTGTTTTCAAAAGTATATGAATATTTATTTATTATTTAATTAATTTTATAATAACTATTGAATGATTTTATAAAGCAAATTCTTATGTTTTATAAGTAAATGAGCAGAAATTACCTAACGGTTGGTATTTGAGATTAATTGTTTTAAGTAGCAATTAAAAGGGATTATTTAAATTAATATACTTATTAATTAATTTAAAGAAAGGACTAACTGAAGTTGATTAATATTTATAATAATCAAAGTAAATGGGAATAGTTAATTAGTTATATTATTTATTAATTAATTAATTTCAATAGAAGGACTAATTGTGCTTAAGTAACGAGTAATCCATGTTTGGGTTGACAGTTAATGGGTTTAACTGAATTAGATTAATAAGTTAGTTCTCCATATGTTAATTTAATGGAGATTGTTGATGAAAAAGTAAAATAATTAATTTTTAAAATGTTGAAATTGATTATTTATTTGGTAATGAACAAAGATTAATTGAAAAGTAAATAGATGGAGGTTTGTAAAACCATAAGGCATGTTTATAGTTAAATGATATTTTCAAGCAAATTGATATTAATATTAAAATAAGTTTAGTTTTAAATTGAAATTTAAAGTGAATTATTATTGGAATTCTATTAATTGGATTGATAAAATCCAAGATTTGACGAAATGTTAAAAACAAGTTTATTGAATTTGTTGCGAATGATTTTAATTGTTGAAATGAGTTGACAAAGTTATAAACTTTGAAATGGTTTATGAAAGGAATGAAAGGTTAGAAGTATGAAATATATAGTGGAATTCGAAATACAAACCCAAATTGAATTGAAGATGGTTAGACGAGCTAAGTTATAAGAAGTCGATCTAAAATCACAAATTTAAAGAAGAGATGGTGTTTTTATTTAAAAGAATAAAAAAGTGTTTTTTTTTAAAACAAATGAACGTTTTTGTAAACGTTGATTATAAATATATGAAATGCGATTAAATGGATTTTCGTGAATAATATTAGCGGAATAATGGAATTGAAAATAGAATATTGGCGTATAATTGGAATTGAGATAAATGGGATTTTTTGGCAAGATTTGTCGCAAGGGAGTTATAAATGGAGATATGTATAAACTAGATTATAAGGAGAAAGTCGTAAAAGGAATGTATATTTGCAAATAGAAATATATTTATAAAATGAATGATTATGGATTTATAAAATGATTGTTAATACATTTATAAAACAAATGATTTTGGATTTATAAACAAATGGTTATGGATTTATAAACGAATGGTAAATGATTTTTTTAAAAGAAAAGTTAATGATTTTGTAAATGAAAGGTGAAGGGTTTTTGAATGGAATTTGTAACATTTGTTTACAAAATTTAAATTGAACTATTTTAGTAAATTTTATGAAATAATATTTTGAATGTAATTGGAAATGATTTGTGAGATTAAGAAGTATAATCGGTTTAAAAATGTTAAAAAGTGACGATGATGTGATTTTTATGAAATTAGAACTTGTTATACGTGGGCTGTGTGACACCCCCACATCCGTTAATGTCACTCACAAAGAGAATGCATTATGTTTCGTGGAGAATTATAGGTAAACAGACATAGAATATTACAAGACAGATATATAGAATAATAGCGGAGTAAAAAAATTATTTATCATAAGATACCGTGGTCCAAAAACATCATATGTCTGAAACATAAAAATCCATTACAACATAAAAGTTACTTTCTTGTACTTCAAAAATATCAGAGCACATAGAAGAAGTAAAATTCCCCAAGAACAAAATATAGCCATATCAACAAGGATAGGAGCTTGAGCCATACATATCAGCAGCTCCAGCAAAATAAGCAGAATCACGCTCAAGCCTGAGTGTTTCCTCCCTGAGAACCTGGGGGGAAACGGAAGAAAGAAGGAGAAGCAAAAAGGGTCAGACATAAAGTCTGGCGAGTCTAGTGACTTTTAGCAAGTAAATAAATAAAAGTAGCATGACAGACATATAAAGTGGATAAGAGAGATCACTGCATAAATGGCAGGTGTGACAAGGTAGACAGGATAAGGTGTATATGCTTCTAATGATTACTCTGCACTATTACTAGTATAACAGATATGTAATAGGATTACATACTCTCTAATTGCTTAACAGAAACAGGATGATCCCAATAGAAACATAATGGTAGTTTTAGGTGTACTATAATAACGGGTTTTAACCAAACAGAACTGGTACCTAAATAGAAATAACGAGTGTTAGCCCAGACAGAACACAGGTACCCCAAAGAAACAGACAGAACTAGATGTACCCTATTTACTACCACCCCAATCGATCGGCTCCCTATTCCGTAGATACCCTGTGCTGGCCCCATAGTAGGGTGTATCACTCCCTAAAGTGGCAACCCTTCATTTTCCGGATGTGCACAACCTTATCTACTGATGTCACAACGTCTTATTTTCCCCAGCAGGCGAAGTCATGCACGCACATGAGCCCGATGGAACGCGTTGTCATGACACCGTCCTTCACATTTGGATCTCTTATATTTTGCTCAGTAAGCGTGCCCCACTCCGACCTAGTTAGGAGTATCCGTTTGATACCTATTTAAGGGTTACTGACTGAAATGGGTCTCATACAAGATGATGCAAGCTCTCCCCTATGTCTTGCATCCCCACTACTAGGGTTTCCACTGGTTATGTTTACCTAACGGTGTCTTTAATTACATAGCCCCAACAGGTTAAGTTTATGGGTCTATATATACAAATATTACCCACCAACCCAAGATGTACTTAACCCTCCCACTGATTCAAGCATGTTTATTTAACCGTTAAGTTTGTGGGCCTATATGTGAATATCCCCCCCCACCCCCTACCCCCACCCCCTCAGATTTACTTAACCCACCCCTTTTGTTCAACCAAGTTTACTTAACCCCCAACTTAAATTTAAGTTCATACAATCCCTATGGATTAATTTAGATTATGTAGTCCAATTCATTACCATGTCCATTTATGGTTTATAATGGGCTGGGCCTTCCACATTAGGCCTACAACATGTGGATGTTGGATTTGCTGGTCGGGTCCGGGTAGACTTATTCCACAGTTGGGCCTAATCTCGTGTCATAGCCCGATTCGTATTTACGCACTTAGACCTCTCACATTAGGTTCAACATTAGTGGCTGCTGGATATGCCGGTTGGGTCCGGGCTCACTTCACCACTAATGCAACCTAATCCCGTGTCATAAGTGCAATTACAATTAATAACTGTAATCATTAAACATTCCATTTTTATCTAATTCTTACCTATGTCTGAATAGGTGATTATGTCCCCATTTCCCTCTTTTGAATTGTATGTCCAACTCATGTTTATATTCGAATTTTGCCAATATTAACCTTTTTCCCTCCCCGTTCCCTAACTAGCATGTTCACATAATTTATGGCATGTATAAGCTAAATAATAACCTAATTACAAACGATAAAAAGGAAAGGTAATGGAAATATGACAAGGGTGAATGTTCTAACATAACTAGCATAAACATATGGTGAACATATGAGCATAGATCTAATGAACTTGTAGCAGTTAACTAGTTGTAACATAGCAAAGGTGATAAGATGAACATGACAAGATCTAAATTTTAATTTAGATGTCCAACAAGTTCAGATCTAATATAAGAAGCACAAAGAGATCCAAATAATAAACTAGATCTGATTAATAATTTAGGTGTCCACATAATACAGATCTAAAAACTAGATCTAACAAATAAGGATTAAGATCTACGTCATAGAATGTCCACCTAATTCAGATCTAATAGATAAAAATTAGATCTAACACAAGTAAGGATTTAGATCTACATAGAATGTCCACATGATTCAGAAAAATTAGATCTAACACGAATAAGAATTTAGATCTATATAGAATGTCCACATGATTCAGAAAAATTAGATCTAACATAAATAAGAATTAAGATCTACATAAAATGTCCACATGATTCAGAAAAATTAGATCTAACACAAATAAGAATTTAGATCTACAAAGAATGTCCACATGATTAAGAAAAATTAGATCTAACACCAATAAGAATTTAGATGTACAAAGAATGTCCACATGATTCAAAAAAATTAGATCTAACACCAATAAGAATTTAGATCTGCAAAGAATGTCCACATGATTCAGAAAAATTAGATCTAACACCAATAAGAATTTAGATCTACATCATAGAAATTTAGATCCAAGTTATAACCAACTCCAAAATGTCATATGTTCATAACTTACAAAGGTTCTGATATAATTTAGGCATATGAACATATCCAAATCATAGTCATGACATGTTTACTTTTAAATATTCAAATCTAAAAGCAACTAGGAACTCACAGAATTTAGATTAGAAGATAGAAAGAGAATGGATCTTGAAACTCTATTTGCTTTGATAGTTGTAGAAGATAAGAGATCCTAGTTCAGTTTAGACTACGGCAGAGTTTGGCCGCCATGATTCTTAGTGAAGAAAAACAAGGGAATTGAGGTATATTTTTAGCTACTAATGTCCAGAATTTGAATGCCACCTCAGCCCTGGGGTGAATCGGGCCACGAGTCGACACCCAATTGGGTCCGGATGCCCAAAAACATACATGGATGCACTTTACAGGTGCGCCAGTGTAAAAATACATGGGCGCACTTGTCTAGTGTGCCGGGAATTCCTACTTTTTCTGCCAAACTTCTACTGTCCATAACTTCTTCATACTTCATCCGTTTTACGCAAACCAGGTGTCTATCTTGACCAAAATTTCAAGATGGACGAAATGGCACAGTCTGTTTCCCTTAATTCTGAATAGTAAATTAATTGTTCTTTAATTTATCCTTTTTAATGTTGTTAAAATTTCGGGGTGTTACAGGCTGAGTTGAGTAACTTTCGAGGTGTCAATCTAATGTTGGTTTCGGCCTTCGGGGTTGATACTAGAGATTTAATCACTTACTGATTTACAATGAGGATCGAATGAGCAGACATGGAATGGTATTAAATATTCTTATATTACATAAGAAAAGGAAATGTTTTCTGAATTAGAATGACTGTTAATTGAAGAGGCTAAATGATGCTGGGTATTGCATTAGTAAATTTATTTTATTTTATGGATGAGAGGTTGTTTTATTTTATAGTTAAATAACTGACTGCCGAATCTGGCCTATACGATTGTTGGTACGGAAAGACCGGGATCGAATTTATATTCGAAAACCAATCTGACCATCAAATATGTGGAAGATGGAAGATAATGACTGAAGATGGAGCAATTGAAGACCGTAGATCTTCATGAGCGAAAGGGCTATTTGTCAAATCTCTCTGGTTAGTCCCCAAAGGTATTTCGACGGTGGTTTTGTCGTGATTGTAATCTTTCGGATTGCAAGGACTACTCACTACTGGTCCATATGGTAATTCAAGGATGTGGTAGGAGGGTGCCTTCGGTTTGTCTATTCCCATGACAACTTGAATGGACGGATGTCTGACAGAGTATTTCCAAATGGGTCACGTACGTTAATTTCCACAAATGTATTTTTGTTGGTAGCGGAGTGGGCACCTTCTCTTAGCTTAACACCCAGAGTTTTTTTGGGGACATCAATTATGGATTTTCTAGCGGACCTAACGAAGTGGCATTCAATGTGAATGGTGGCCAGATGTTCTAAGATAATAAAATAAACAAAATAAACTATGACCTCAAGCCTCACAAATGGGAAACGGTATAAAATTGGGTAGGTCACATGGCTATGTGGTTCGCTCCCATTAGAGTGTATTGTCACCATCTAGAGAATACTCATATTTGTTCTTCTTTTCACTTCTGCATCTCCCGGGAAGGGTTATGTTGGTACGAACCATAGGTGACAATATATTCGGAACATTCAAACGAAGTGAATGGCTGGTCATGCTTAGCCTGTGTTGTAAGATGTTCTTGTTGAACCTGGTATATTCCTCTCTAGAGATACACTGTCGAAAGGTGGCCCCATACCTTTCCATAGTTGGAAATCCATTCTCCAATAGGAGCCCACGGTTTTGATTGTATACTATATATGTAGAGCGTGAGATGTAAGTGTTATGCTAGAAGGTTATTAATTTGTATTTAGACATTATTATAATATCTGAAAAGAAACGATTTCAAAATATTTTGGGTTATCATAAGGTAAAAACCATCTGTATTTATGTGTGGATTGGTCTTACAATTGTCCTTTTCTTCCAGAAAAGATTGGTTAATATTAAAATCAAGTTGGATGTTACTTATAAACTTAGTGGATTTCTCACTCTGGTCCACCAGACTAATCCGATGTTTGTAATGCTCAGGTTTGACCGAGTTTTACAGGTTCAGGTTATCAGATACTATGAAGAGACGAGCTGGATGGGTTCGGATGTATGATATTATATAGTTATTATTCCGCTATGTGATTGTATATGAGGACAGTGTCCAGGTGTGTTGATGTACTATGATGATTGTAAGTATTTTTGAAAGCTCTCAACAAAGATTTATTTTTCATATTATATTTTGTTCCGCTGCAATGTGAGACTCTGTGTTATGTTGGTTCTTCTTCTTCTTCTATTCTAATATTTCTTTCTTTCTTTCTTTCCTCACCCTCTAATTTCTTTCGATTAACTATCTGCTTTTCTGGACAATTTGAGTTGACATGGGGTTGTTAGATGTTGGCTTAAACTATATGGAAAAAGTAGGTCATTACAAGTGGTATCAGGGCCAGGTTCAGCAATAACCTTGGCTTTATGGCGTAACTCGATAGAGATGGGGTTAGCAATACCCAAGATTGAGTTAAGTGTACATATGAGAGAGCGTATTTGTAGATTTTATAAACAAATGTTTTGTATTGTGTTGTTTGATCGGTTTAAGTGTTGAGAAGCATGAACTGACAATAGACACGAAATTATTTGTAAAGAGGGTAAATGAAATAATTTTACCCAAAATATATTTTTGTATAGAAAAGAAATAATTTTATTGAATTATTGAGATATATGTGTACTTGGTTGATTTGAATGAAATTCAAATTGGATTATAAATTTTGAAGTGGTTTAATACAACCAATGAAGATTTCATAGATGGAATTAATAATTCAGAACTTTATTTTGGAATTAAATGAATCAGAATTTAACTTAGAAATAAGTTTAATAGAATTTGAAGGGAAAATGATTGATTTTTGAAATAAAAATCAAAAACTGAAAATGAACTAATTTAGAAGATCAATTAGTTAATTGGATTGGGAATTGGAACTTAACTTGATTAAGTGGAATTAAGAATGATATTAAAATAAAATAAAATTGATTTGGAATTTGGGAAATTTAATGAATAATAATTACATAGGACTCAATCGGATATGAATCGATTGATGTTCAAATATGTTAAACCAAAAAAAATATTAACATCGAATGTAAATTCAGTTGATTTGATTGAGTTTGTTATGCATTGGTTGTTGATTGATTGTTTGCTAGATTGGTTGAATATAATCCATCAATAGTTTAAAATAGAGTTGAATGAATTGGGAAAAATAAAATTCCAGTATTATAAAATTGGAATGAAACCGCATATGAAATAAAACTGAATGATTTAAACCTATATTGCATACACCTTTTAAAATGAATGATACTTCATGTTTGGTTTTGAAATTTGTGTAGTTGTATTTTTTTTATTATTGAAGTTTTAGTTAAGAATTACATGAAATTGTTACTTATACGTTGAATTGAGTTAAGTACAGGTGCCAAAAGGCTATGAGGATTGATTTTGATTACGTAGATTGCACGTAAGTTAAGCAAGTATGCTCAATAACGCTCGTATAAGGTACGCCTACGCGTTAAAATTTTGGTTTTTGATTTTTGTTTTCCGACCTTGTGGGTCGATGTATATATATATTTATTGTTCCTGCGATGTCGCACAAGTCCCTCAGTACAAGGGATACTCTACCGAATTGTTCCAGGAATTTAAGATGTTAGAAATTTTTCGATATTTTTGAAAATTTATATTGATTTTAATGAACTGGTTTCTGATTTAAAATAAATTGGATTTTTGAAGAGCTAATGGGTTTATAACATTTTTCTTATCTTAGTAATTTTGGGGACGGAATTCTTTTAAGGGGGAAGAATGTAACGACCCAGAATTTTCGATCATTTGAATTTTAATATTTAAATCTGTTTTAAATATAATATTTGGAATATTATTGATATTGAATTCGTTTATTAAAAAGGAGGACTGAATGTTAAATTTATATTTAATTTAAAACGAGCTCATAATGGAGCGGTAGTTCTTAATATTGAGTTTTGAACTTCAATTGAATATACATGATCCGATATAAGTTGGATTTCTGTGAAACAAGAAACATTTGAATCTTGTTGGTTATAATTTTCTAATGGAAGAGAAAAATCGAGATTTCAGTTTATAGATCGTTAGTTATGTCCAATTCAGATTTTAAAATAGTCGTTATGGAAATCGTTAATAAACAATAACGTTTATTTAATAAATTATAAGGGTTTTTATACAATTTGGATATCGTTTTAACTCGAAATTGAGGATGTTGAGTTGTATAATCCATATTCTTTATATGTGAAGCTATACAATAATTTATTTGGATATTTACGATTTATATTATTTAATTAGATTATTTTGGAATTTAAATATATTTTATTTATATTATATAAGCCTTAAGAAAGGCCATTTTGCAAACGGTCTCGGTTTTCGATGAAATTAGTTTCATTGGAACCGCAACGTTAAACTATCATAGAAAATAAAAATTAATGGCAATCTGATGTCGTATGTAAAATGCCTATATTTTATTTAATCATTTTATCGATTAAATTTGGAATTTAAGAATAACTGGTTATCTAACAAACTCCGTTTTCAGCGAAATTAATTTTATTAAAACCATAATGATTTATAATAGTAGTATCTCAAATTCTAGGTTATTTGGATTTATTTTGTGATTGTACACAATTTAAATGTGTGTCGATTCACATATATATGTTATTAAGGAATTTTCACACACGATCTCGGAATACGACGAAACCTATTTCAACATGTTCGGAATATCATTTTATACTAGGATGTAAATTTTCATCTCGATCAGAGGTTGTTTGAGGTTGTTTTTACAAATTACTTTGTGTCTAAGTTTTAGTATTATTATTTTAATGAGTTCCCCACTATAAAAGCTTCCCAAAACCCTAAATTCTGAGGTCAAAACTCATGCGCAGTCAACCCCAATTCTTACTGCGCCTCCACAACTCAACTGAACGGCCTGAATGCATCGATTTATCTCCCTAAAGTTCGTCACTATAATTAAATTACCTAATTTTATTATTAAATGATAAACTAATTGTGATATAATGACCGGTTTAGACAAGGAGCAGAAGTATCAATCGTGAAGAAGGAAACAAAAATGGATCAACCTAATAAAGTTCATCTTTATAATGTAATTAACTTATAGCCATAATTTAATGACTAATTATATTATTAAGGATAAATTGGTTTATTTAAATTATATTAACTTGAACTATTAATAAAAAAACATATGTTATCAGAATTGAACGAATAAGGTATCATTGGAATCACGTTGACAACCATTACGTCTTGGAACAGAATTGGACAGTATTGGAATCAACCGGAATTCTTATTAAATTAAACGCTCGTCTAATTTAATTAAAACCAACCATTTAAACATCGAACCAACTCAAGGTGAGTTAAACTCACTTAGTTTTTCCCTCTTATATTTTGTATAAGTCGGGTTTTATAATTGTGTGCTAATGATTGACTGTTTGTTATATATATATATATATATATATATATATATATATATATATTGTTTGAACCAATGAAATTAAACGTTGTTTAATTTCAGTGAAACACCAAATTGTTATTCTAACGCTTGGAACAAACTGAGGTAACTTACCTTGTTGGTCACGTTTATAATAATATAAACGTTTTTAATTTAGTTGTTTGGATTATTTCTTAATATAAATTGGTTGATGTTAAATTGTTGTTATTGAATTTATATTGATATATTGAATTAAATGATTTTATTTGAGGTAACGTATTTGGATGCAGGGAAAAACAGATTGGAGGGATCCAACTGGATTCCTCATCAGTAGTTGTTAAGTTTTATAAAATTATAATATATGTTGAAATATGAAGTTGTGATGCAGGGATTAACAGGTTGGAAGAATCCAACTAGATTCCTGATTAATATTGATAAGGTTTATCAGTTTGATTGGATGTGATTCATTTCACGTGAAATTGGTTAATATTTCACGGGTTGGGTACTTAAGTAAACATTGCCTCTTTAAGTATCATCAACGAAAAATAATGATTTATGGAATTGATTTTTACATTAATTCCGTAATGTTTTCAAAACTGAATTTAAATACGACGTGCATTTTCAAAAGTAAATAAATATTTGTTAAATTTTATAATAATTATACAATGATTTTATGAAGCAAATTCTTATGTTTTATAAGTAAATGAGTAGAAATCACCTAACGATTGGTAACTGAGATTAATTGTTTTAAGTAGCAAATAAAAGGGATTATTCAAATTAATTATTCTTATTAATTAATTTAAAGAAAGGACTAACTGAACTTGATTATTATTTATAATAATCAAAGTAAATGGGAGTAATTAATTATATTATTTATTAATTAATTAATTTAAATAGAAGGACTAATTGGGCTTGAGTAACGAGTAATCCATGTTTGGGTTGACAGTTAATGGGTTTAACTGAATTTGATTATTAAGTTAGTTTTCCATAAGTAATTTAATGAAGATTGTTGATGGTAAAGTGAACCATTTATATTTTAAAATGTTGAAATTGATTATTTATTTAATAATAATCAAAGTGATTAATTGAAAAGTAAATAAATGGAGGTTTGTAAAACCATAAGGCCTGTTTATAGTAAATGATAGTTTCAAGAAAATTAATATTAATATTAAAATAAGTTATTAAATTGAAATTTAAAGTGAATTTTTATTGGAATTTTATTAATTGGATTGATAAAATCCAAGATTTGACGAAATGTTCAAAACAAGTTTATTAAATGTGTTGCGAATGATTTCAATTATTGAAATGAGTTGATAAAGTTATAAACTTTGAAATGGTTTATGAAATGAATGAAAGGTTAGAAGTATGAAATATGTAATGGAATTCGAAGTAGAAACCCAAATTGAATTGAAGATGTTTAGACGAGCTAAGTTATAAGAAGTCGATCAAAAATGCATATTTAAAGAAGGGATGGTGTTGTTATTTAAAAGAATTGAAAAGTGTTTTTTTTTTGTCAATAACAAATGAATGTTTTTGTAAATGTTGATTATAAATATATTAAATGCAATTAAATGGGTTTTCGTGAATAAAATTAGCGAAATAATAGAATTGAAAATAGAATATTGGCATATAATTGGAATTGAGATAAACGGGATTTTAAAGCAAGATTTACCGAAAGGGAGTTAAAAATGGAGATCTGTATAAACTGGATAACAAGAAGGAAGTTGTGAAAGGAATGTACATTTGCAAATATAAATATTTTTATAAAACGAATGATTATGGATTTATAAAATGATTATTTATATATTTATAAAATGAATGATTTTGGATTTATAAACGAATGGTTATGGATTTATAAAACGAATGGTAAAGGATTTTTTCAAATGAAAAGTTAATGATTTTGTAAATGAAAGGTGAAGGGTTTTTGAATGGAATCTGCAACATTTGTTTACAGAAGTTAAATTGAACTATATTAGTAAATTTTATGAAATAATATTTTAAATGAAATTGGATATGATTTGTGAGATTAAGAAGTAAAATCAGTTTAAAAATGTTAAAAAGTGATGATGATGTGATTTTTATGAAATTGGAACTTGTTATATGTTGGCTGAGTTGAGTAACTTTCGAGGTGTCAATCTAATGTTGGTTTCGGCCTTCAGGGTTAATACTAGAGATTTATTCACTTACCTATTTACAATGAGAATCTAATGAGTAGAAGTGGAACGATATTAAATATTCTTACATTAAATAAGAAAAGGGGATTTTTTTTTCCGAATTAGAAGTTTTAATATTTAATTAACGATTGGTTAATTAAAGAGGCTAAATGATGTTGGGTACTAAATTAGTAAATTTATTTTATTTTTTGTATGAGTGGTTGTTTTATTTGATAGTTAAATAACCAACTATCAATTTTGGCCTATGCAATTGTTGGTACGGAAAGACTGGGATCGAATTTATATTCGAAAACCATTCCGACTAGAATATACGCGGAGGATGGAAGATAACGATTGAAGATGGAGCAACTGAAGACCGTAGATCTTCATGAGCGAAAGGGTTATTTGTCAAATCTCTCTGGTTAGCTCCTAGAGGTATTTCGATAGTGCTTCTGTCGTGATTGGAATCTTTCGGATTGCAAGGACAACTCGCTACTGATCCATAGGGTAATTCAAGGATGTGGTAGGAGTGTGCCTTCGGTTTGTCCAGTCCCAGGACAACTTGTGTAACCACCCGGAATTTCAGAACCAATTTAAAAAATTTTATTTTAGCTATTTTAATGGATTTTGAATATTTAAAATGATTTATTTTAAATAATAACGACTAAAAATTTATTTTAACCAAAGTTAGAATGTATAAATTTATTTTAATTATAAAACGAGCCTGAAATGGCGCAGTAGTTTGAAAATTCGATTTCTAATTTCAATTGAGTATACATAATTAATTTTAAATCAAAATTGGACGAGATAAGAAATGTTAGAATCTGTTTAACAATATCTTTCTGATGAATGTGAATAATCCAGATTTCATTTTAAATATTGGAAGTTATGTCCAGTTTAAAATCTAAAATAGTCGTTATGGAATTTATATATATATTAATATAATATATAGCCCTTAAAAATAGCCATTTTGCAAATGACCTTCGTTTTCGACGAAAAACTTTTGCTGGATCCGGAATGTCAGCTTATTGCAATATTCCAATTTTCATAATTTTTGGAATAAATATGTGAGCGTGGTGAATTTAAACGCGTTTGGTCAGTTCAGTTTGAATTCAATCGACAGGAAGATGACCATTTTTCAAACGATCTCCAAATTCGACGAAATTAGTTTTGTTAGGACCGTATCGTCAAAACATAGCTAGATTTATTTTTCTGTAATTTTTGGAGTCTGTACGTGGCCCCGGTAAATTAAAATTTACGTTTAAATGTAGTATATATTAATTTATATTTTAATTTTGGTGAAAACTGATCGAAACAGTAGAATTGGCTTACGAAACATATCCCATCGTGTCCAGAATGAGGGTGATTGTCTAGGGGCGACAGTTGTTGGTTTTGATTTGGAGTTTATGGCAATAAACAAATTTTTTTTGCGAATTAAATATATTAAAATAATATATATAAGGATTTTAAAACCCTAATTCCACACAATATCCAACCCGCCGTCGTTCTATTGAAACCAAAGGCGGAAATCACCTCAAACTTTTCCCTCCTCGTTCTCATCATCCACGCAATGATTTCCTATGCTCCCAAAGGATAAATCGAAGTACTCATCGAAATGCATGAATCTAACGGCTAAGATCGAATATCTCGAACCATGGTGGTCTGAATTCGTGCAAGAAGACGACGGCTTCTAGAGGGTTTCTCGAGGCTTGGGGGCTCGAATTTTGAGCTGCTGTAGGCGGTGGAAGCTCTGGAGATGGCCTTCGTCGTGGAGTAGTTAGATCGGTTCCTAGACCCTCCTAGAGACGTGCAATATCAAGGGGAGGAGCACGATTTTTCTGGGTGGCAACAGGCAATGTCGAGGAAGAGTAATTGGAGAGAAGATTTTAGAAAATTTAATTTATTATATATTTAGTTTTCTTAAATATGTAATTATAGTTTGTAACGACCGTAACTAGTTCAAACCAAAACATAATCGCGTGATTTCAGATCCGTTGGAACCGTGATGAAAATATCTACAACATGGAACTGACCAGGACGAAAGCAGAAGCAGATGCAAATTTTGATTAAATTAAACATCGAGTTTAATTTAATTAAAATAATCATTATTTAACGATTCTGAAACCAATCAATGTGAGAACTCCTTCTCACTCTAATTATTTTACAGTTAAATATATACTAGGATGCAAACGGGGCTTATAAGCCCCCGACACTATTTATTGTACACACCATGGTTGTTTGTTTGGATTGTATTGTGGCAATTTGGATTGTGGTTGTAAAACTAATTATGAATTGGTTGTTAAATAAAATACTTGAACAATAAAAATATCATTTTTATTGTATAAAGGAACTATATAAAATATTCATGTGTTGAATAAAATATTTTAATAATAAAAATATCATTTTTATTGTATCAATAGAAATATCATTTTTATTGTATAAAGGAACTATATAAAATATTCATGTGTTTAATAAAATGTTTGAACAATAAAAATATCATTTTTATTGAATGTATGAACTATATAAAATAGTCATGTATTCAAATAAATATTTTATTGCTAAAAAAATAATTTTTAACGTATATATGAATGGCATAAAATTCTCCTGAAATGAAAATAAATATTTATTTACAAATCGGACGATTTGTTTATGTACACCCATTTAACTGACTTTGATTGGGACGATAAATTTTACACATCGCCCAACTACACAAATAATATTCAGTATTTGTTGGTAGAAACCCCACACGGGTATAGGGATGATATTTGGCGTACACTAATCCCAATTGTTTAGTTGTATGTCAATTGATTGGTTGACGGACTGTTGTAAGCGTTAATTACTTATATTTAATGCTTATGCAGTTGTGTAATGCTCTCTGGAAGATGGTTAATAGTTTACCATTGTTGTTGTATACATGTGTTGTATGAAAATCCATATAAATATATTTATATGGTAATTAATTGAGTCTGGTTCCAATTCAGAATGAACTAATATTTTAAAATAATATTCAGTAAAGAATTAAAAACGTGAATTTGATGTCCTATTTTGGATGGACACGAAAATTTGAAATATGTGGAGCCGTATTGATTAGATATGCGCCATTTTAATGCGAACGATATTTATATCGATTTTATTCGTTTTTATAATGAATATCGAAAAGGAAATGATTTCAAAATATGATATTCTGAAAATATTATCATTTAAATATTTTAATGATAAGGAATATTCAATTTTGATTTAAAATTGAAATAGAAGTGGGAATAGTTTTAAAACGAATTCATAAACGAATTTATAAAATACATTTTAAATAAAAATCGACGATATATATTATATATATATATGTATAATGGCCTGAATAGAACGCGTCGCGCAGCGACCGTTCGCGAATTAAATGGAATTCAATTTAGTAATAATCGAAGTGAGCTTCTGTGGAGGAAGTCTGTTAATATATATATATATATATGGAATTTAAAAGGCTTTGTCGTTATTCCATTTATGTTATTAGTCGGATACGGAAATTGATATCGATTATATATTGATATGTTTTTCCATGAAGATTCCATAGTTAATGGAATATGATTTTGGGTTATCGTGAACAGTGTTTTAAATTACATTGGTTCTTTAACCCAGGTAAAGACAGGATTACATGTCTAACATCGTATTTCGAATTGTATTGTTGATCTCTACTATATATATATCTATTCGGTGGCGGAGAATTTATTCTCTTGCTTAACTCCCTTCTCGGAGACGTACAAGCTTAGATGTTATATATAGGCAGAAATCAGTGGTATGATGTAAATTATCGATGCGACATGTTTGATTTCCCAAAGTTAAATAATCAATAATTAATGATTATTGGAAGATTGAAACTAAGTGGAGTTTTAATGAATCTTTAATTAGATTGGAATGAGAATGTGATAATTTAAATTATCAAATTTGGGAAAAGATCGAGAATAGAGTACCACCAGTTTACTCTAGGCGATAGTTAAATCTTTAATTAGATTTGAACATGAAATGTTAATTAAATTTATCGATAACACTGTGGTGTTAAATATGGAGTATTACCAATTTTGCTCCATGGGATGAATAGGTTGGGATTGGGACTAATAAATAAATAATTACTTCGGTAAGGCTCGATAATCCTGGCTAGTTGATAAACCTTAATTTGGTTTAGAATTGATATCCAATGGAAGATTAAAGTATAAATTTAAAAGAATTTATATTTGATAAAATTAATGGGAACCTTTCCCAAAGGATATGAATATTTGAATAAAAGAATATTTTGGATTGGAATGAGGCGTATGTTATGTTTTTATAGCACTTGATTATAAGATACGTGAATTATTCAGAAAGCTTGCGTTTAAACCCATTCTGAATAATTGATTCGACGATAAGTCAATGTTGAAGACAGTGGTTGAAGACCGGAGTTCTTTACATCATTTGGGTGATTACTGATGTCTTGATTGGGTTGTACACCCAAGATAAGGTAATAAGTGGTGATCGTCCGGACGTACTTGGAGATTGACTGGATATGCGAGGACCTCTCTCCTATATTGGACATATGGGATGAGGAATAAGGTGCCTCTGGTTTCGTTCAGACCCAGAACAAACTAGTAAATGGATATGTGTCTGACATTGGATTTTATTTTGTGTTGATTGAATTCTATTAAATATGTATCTGTTTGATGGCGGAAAATTTATTCTCTTGCTTAACACCCTGTCTGAGACGTACGAGCTTAGAGGTTATATATCGATAGGCATCAGTCGCATGGCGTGAATTGTTAGTGTGGCATGCTGAGATGCAAATGATCAAGGCTTCTGTTGAAAAGCAGAGTCTTGTGGTTGATGATCAAAGCACGATTTTAAATAGCATAGCTTTGTGTATAGCATTAATTCGCGAGTCTCATACCTCGGTATGAGTCAAAAACGGGATCGTGACTGCAGGGAGTGCACGACGTTTCTTTCTAGCTATGGGTGGTGTCATGGTATGGAGCCTAGACATTTATTTATTTTACCCATGTGGATGATGGATAGCGAGGCGCCTCGGTTATATCGGTCAATACGGGGCCGATGGATAGGTCCGATAGGACCGGGAAACATGTGTTCAGGGATAATTAATCCTCAAAAGTAAGGGAGGAGCAACCCTGAAGATCTAGGGGCTCGCCAGCGTTCGAGCACTGTGGCATTTGCTAGAGTGTATCGAATCGGTGAGGAGCCATCCCTGGCCTCGACTCATAGATGGAATCCAATTTCCAATTAGTGACATTTCCGTTTTAGTTGCAGAACTAGTATGGCAACATAGTAGGATGGGGTTTCTATGATTGATACAATTATATTTGAAGTGATTTTGACACTATATACTTATAGTAATATCAAAATGATTTTTTTAAACATACCAAGCATATTTGGCTATTATAAGGGAAAACTCCATCCTCCGGCTTGCGTTGCATTGTGTGATGGGACCTAAGTATTATAACAGCTTCGTTTATTCAAAAAACCATTGCGTTGTTTGTTTTATGCACTAGTATTCTTGGGAGGAAACCCGTTCTGTGTTATACGGCGTGGTTCCCTTGATTTACTTTATTTCTAAAGTAAAGTTTTAAATTACTGTTTTAGTTCTCGCACCAGTCCCATGACTAACTCAGAGTTTGTTGTTTCTACCAAAACTCCAGGTGCCCTTATTTTCTACACGGGAAGCTACTAGTTTCGGTTTTGCAGATATCTATTTTTCAGGATCATGGTTTACAGCTGGAGCTATATTCGGAAAGCTTTGTATCCGTGTATTTCTTTCGGTTGTGTTATGTATTATTGCTTCGCTGCTAATGTAATGTTAATCTCTGATATTTTTCTGATGTATATTATTTATTCATACTTTGTTATATTCTTGCACTCTGATGTAATTATTGTAATAGCAGTGAAGTGTTCTATTTTTTGCATTCTGATTTGTCGTGTTTCTCATTACAACCGTGTTTTCCGATCTCCTCGGAGGCTAGCGAATTCAGGTCGTAACATTTGTGGTATCAGAGCTTTGGTTTACAGAGCTCGAGGAAAAGACACATTAGAACCGAACAAAAGAATTCATCAGAGATAGGATTAGTAACAACCTATAAAAATAACTCGTTAGAGATCACTAGCATCCAAGAATGAGTTTGAAGAGTATTATTTATAAAAACAAATTTAGTTTTGAAAATTATATCATATTATACGTAATTGAATATTTTATTTTAAATTGAATTTGGACAATCGAGTATATGAAGATTTTGCATATACGCCTAGCTAGCGTGTATTTGAAGTCTCAAATATACTGCTCTAGTCGCCCGGAGATGATTCTAATGATTGATATATCATCATCAAAGTCTATATTCGAGTTCCGAAAGTGGGATATCTATATATATTTTCAATTGACTAGTGTGAGAACAGAAACTTAGTTAGAGTATATTGGTTGTAAATATGCATCAAAGATGGATTTTTGAATATATTAAAGTTATATGTTTGAAAAGCTAATCAACAAATTGATTGCTGGTTGTGACTTTTGATTATTAATCCAACTAAATAAAAATATATGAATAATAAAACCAATAAGAGAATGAAAGGTAGCCAAATTGTGTCAAATATTGAACTGAATTGAAATTTGATTGAAATTGCATACATGTACATATATATGTTGAACAGGTCACAACATGGAAGCTAAGAAGAAGAACAAAATTATACGCCCGAGAAATAGGTATATATTTACTGTATTTCTTAGGCTTGATGATTTTATGAGTCGATTGGCTAGCCACTTTGCTTTTTCTTTTTCTTTTGGATTGATGAGGGCTTGTGAGGCAAGTTGCGATTTTAAATATCAGCCCGTACAAAGGAGGTTATGGCGAAATTTTTCAAAAATTCAGGGTGTTAGCCAAATTTTTGAGAAATTAGAAAATTCTTAGAAACTAAAAAGTTGAAGAATGAAAGCTAGAATGAAAGTTGAGTTGGTTAGTTAAACAACTTTCAGCTCCGTTCCTTTTCGAGGACGAAAATATTTTAAGTGGGGGAGATTGTAACAACCCGGAATTTCAGAACCAATTTAAAAATTTTATCTTAGCTATTTTAATGGATTTTGAATGTTTAAAATGATTTATTTTAAATAATAACGACTAAAAAATTATTTTAATCGAAGTTAGAACGTATAAATTTATTTTAATTATAAAACGAGCCTGAAATGGAGCGGTAGTTTGAAAATTCGATTTCTAATTTCAGTTGAGTATACAAAATTCATTTTAAATCAGAATTCGATGAAATAAGAAACGTTAGAATCTATTTAACAGTATCTTTCTAACAAATGTGAAAAATCCAGATTTCACTTTAAAAATTGAAAGTTATGTCCAGTTTAAAATCTAAAATAGCCGCTATGGAATTTATATATATTTTTTAATATAATACATAGCCCTTAAAAATAGCCATTTTGCAAACGACCTCCGTTTTCGACGGAACCACTTTTGTTGGATCCGGAATGTCAAATTATTGTTATATTCCAATTTTCATAATTTTTGGAATTAATATGTGAGCGTGGGGAATTTAAACCTGTTTGGTCAGTTCAGTATGAATTCAATCGACTGGAAGATGACCATTTTTCAAATGGTCTCCAAATTCGACGAAATTAGTTTGTTAGGACCGTATCGTCAAACATAGCTAGATTTATTTTTCTGTAATTTTTGGGGTCAGTATGTGGCCCCGGTAAATTAAAATGTATGTTTAAATTCAATATATATTGATTTATATTTTAATTTTGGTGAAAACTGATCGAAATAGTAGAATTGGCTTACGAAACATATCCCATTGTGTTCGGAATGGGGGTAACTGGCTAGGGGCGACAGTTGGTTGGTTTGATTTGGAGTCAGTGGCAATAAACAAATATTTTTGTGAATTAAATATATTAAAATAATATATATAAGGATTTTAAAACCCTATTTCCTCACAATATCCAACCCGCCGTCGTTCTATTGAAACCAAAGGCGGAAATCGCCTCAAACTTTTCCCTCCTCGTTCTCATCATCCATGCAAGGATTTCTTATGCTCCCATAGGCTAAATCGAAGTACTCATCGAGATCCATGAATCTAACGGCTAAGATCGAATATCTCGAACCGTGGTGGTATGAGTTTGCGCAAGAAGACAGCGACCTCTGGTGGGTTTCTCGAAGCCTGGGGGAGCTCGAATTTCGAGTGGCTATAGGCAGAGGAAGCTCTGGAGATGGCCTTCGTCGTGGAGTAGTTAGATCGGGTCTGTAACACCCCACCTCCGCCAGGGTGGCTCTTGCAAGCACTCTGACTTTGGAGGGGCGTTTGTACCGGGTAAACATGCATAATGATATATCAAGGCAGAACAAGAACATATGTATATATGTAAACATAGTAAATAAGATAAGTAAAACAGCGGAAGATTTCAAACTATTTCAAAACAAGTCTGGTACAACATAATGTCAACTTTTCCAAATACACAAGTCTAGATAAAAACAACATCACCGAAAAACTGAAATACATAAGTACTATCCCCAAAATAAGTGATAACCATAGCTAACTTCATGTCAAGACCGTACATGAGCTAAAATCCCACAAGCAAGCGATCAGAAATCCAAGCTAAGCTCCAATATTCCCTCCCTGAGAAACTGGGGGGGGGGAAACGGAAGAAAAGAGGTGAAAGAAAAACAGGTCAGTCAAAAAGACTGAGTAAGCCCTACTACAATCAATGTAAACTGATAAAGTTAACTGGCATGAGGAACTAAGATGAACATAAGGATAATTACATACTAGCATGGTGAATATCTAACAGATAGTTCAAAGGAGTCATCGCATAATCAAGGTGAAGTTTTTCACCACAGGTGTACCAGCATTCTAACATGTCATGTATAAACAAGAATTTATCCCTTGGCCTAAACTTGGCCCAGTATCAGGTGTTTGACTTAAATCAAGATCCAACTTCTTGGTACCAATTCTAGTATAACAGGATTAGGTGTTACCCCAATGTTTACATCGAAATAGGACGGAACAGAATGGTCCATACAGAGATATAGTTTAGGAAAAATGGGCTTTTACCACCCTAACAGATAAAGTACAGAAACTGAATGCTAACAATAATGGGCCTTTACCACCCTAACAGAACGGTACCACGCAGAAACAGAAGGGTGTTACCACCAAACAAAACAGACGGTACCAACAGAATCAGACAGAGCTAAGTGTACCCTAAATCCTACCCAAGCGATTGGCTCCCTAATACATAAATACCCTATGTCGGCCCCACGATAGGGTGTATCACTCCCTAAAGTGGCAACCAATTGGCACAGGCATATTTACAGATGTCACGGTGTCTTACATCCTCAGAGGCAGACCGGGATCCATGCACGCACATGACCCGGTTGGAACGCACCATCAACACCCATCGCCATTATCAGAATGAACCACTTATAATAAGTTCAGTAAGCGTGCCCGGACCCTACCTACAGTTGGGTCAAAGTTTTGATACCAGAAAGGGTTACTGACTAATATGGGTCCCAAACAAAAAATGACACAAGTATTCCCCCTTGTGTCCCCAGACTTATCAGATTCAGATTAACTTATTAACAGAGTTCAGACATACAAAGTTCAGACGATCAGTTTTCAGACTAACGGATCAGATAACAGATTTACAAACTTGCCTAACTTGGTGTGGGTCCTACAGATCCGCAAAACAGGTTCGTTTATTTTATCAATCAAGTTAGTTTATCCAGACCAGGTATCACATCGGTTCTCAGCCTTATCAAATTACTGAGTTGGATTGGTTAAGTATAGTTCAACTTAACCCCGTTAAATTACCGAGTTCAGATTGGCTAAGTGTAGGTTAACTTAACCCTTTTACTAATCATGGATTAACTTGGTTAAGTGTAACGATGGGTTCACGACTTAACCCCGATTAATCCACCAAGTCCAAATTGGTTAAGTATTAAGTGGACCATGACTTAACCCTAATCATGAGGCATTAATTAATGTGCCTTAACCACTCACATTAGACTTTGTTGCGGTTACTAGTTAAGCCGGTCGGTTCCGGGTAGCTTTACACCACAACTTGGTCTAACCTCGGGTTCAAGGTACAACATGACCAACTTCTCACATTGGGTCCTATTGTTTGTAGCAACTAGTTAAGCCGGTCGGTTCCGGGTAGTTTTACGCTACAAACTCAACCCAACCTCGAGTTGGTCACACTTATATTTTCTAAGTGTCATGTCCATTATGTTTACAAAACATATTACAAGTTTTCAAGCATTTGGGTAGACCTAACTTAATAGGTAAATTCCCAATGGGTAGACCTAACTTAATTTGTTTCTAAAAACATATCTTCAATTTGTTTAATTTGTTCGCAAACAAATTCTCTTAAAAACAAAGACGTCAATCTTCAATTTGATCTTCCTCTCTCAAATTCTGAAAATTTTGAAAATTTAGCAACTTTAGATTGCCAACATGACAAAAATGATGAAGTTGTTAACAACTGTTTAGGTGAGGATGACTTTGATGAGCGAAAACTTCTTGAACTGATTGACGATAATGTTGTTGGGACTGAAATTGAAACTAAATCATTTGAAAACTTTGAAATTCTTGAGGTTGGACACAATGACAATTTTTCTGAAACTGTTGAAACCCCTTGTGACTTGATCGTTTCAACTGAATCTCACTTTGATCACTTGTTTTTCAATGATAAATTTCTGCAGTATATGAACTCTTTTTGGAATAACACTGTTTTTGAGAAAACACGATTTCGAAATTTACTGAAAATTCACTTGTTTGGTTTTAACTTTAGGTTTATGAATGAACCTTTAGTCAACAAAATTTCCAATATCAAAGAAAAACTGAACAATATTTCTCAAAACCATTGTGGGGGTGAGAATGTTGCACACGTCTCTCAATTTATACATCATCTGAACAAATCAAACTTTGTTTTTGAGACTTTTACTGAACCCCAGCTCGATGACCTCTCTTTAGTTGCTACAGAAATTCAATTCGATTTTAGGATCAATTGTAAGCTCAAAACTTTAAAATTAGCAACTCAAAATTTTGAAAAAACAAATTTTGTTTTTCCAAATCAGACATGTAATACAAAATCCTTTATGATTTGGTTTTCTATGCTGAAGCTGTGTCTCATAATCTTAATGAGGCTAATCCATTGGTCCATTGTGGACCGGTACATCTATTCAATGACTGCGTATTTTCTGCATACACATCCGGTAAGCCGTGCTGACCCTCTTATTTTATTTCCCTTTCACTAAGATATGTCTGATTAACGACTGTGAGGACACAGTCACACTCAAGTGTGGGGGGGATTTACATTACATCAGCAATCAAATGTTATGAACTAGGTCATTCATTGAACAAGGATTAACGTAAATTCATAAATAACACCTTGGTTCTTGTTTGATAAGTTGAATTGTTGGGTGATGGGAATGAACATTATTTATTCATTGAATCGTAATGTGTCTTTTTAAGATGCTAGCTTGAGACTGTGCAGACGTTAGTCGCGTTCTGGAGTAAGCGTGTCAACCCTTGTTATACGTGTTAGAATGTGCAAGTAAAAATAATAAAAAAAAATCAAGAAATAAAAATGAGTTTGCACCTACATATGTTGGAATTTCTGAGTTCGTTTTCATGCATAATATTTTCTTTTCACTCTAAATTTCAAAATCGTAAGTTCTAAAATCCACTTGGCCCAATTAAGGAGAAATGACTCATTGTAGCATTCTTCTTCGATACCCCACATTATTCAAACCCAAGATTTAGTCGAATTACATCCATGTTTCAACAAGTTTATCTTATATTGGTATACTCAAGAACCTTTGTTTAAAGGTCAAAAACGTCACTTTTTATACCAATATTACACCACCCACTCCGTACTTGTTTTAAGGTAGGATAACCATATACCACATCTTATTTTATATGGGTTATCTATCTTACGAAACTTTGCTTATCATTCCTTTCAGCTTTTTGTATAACATCAATCCAGACTTGTGTGTTGAATTAAGGTTATAGAAGTAGAGTAACTAGGGCACAAAACTTTCCTTTCATGAAGTGTTGGTAGTAGAGGAGGAATCAAATGAAATCATGTACGTCATCATTCCATCTCCATTCATCATTCATCATGCAAAAAAAAAAAAAGAAGAAAAAAAAGAATAGAAAAAAAATGAAATAAAGAGAGAGTCTCTCTGAATAAAATAGTCTTCATCATTCCTGACTATGAAGCAACCATTTCCATTCCATCCACATCCATCATACCGTACTTAGAAGCAAGGTGTGTAGTTGAGGAGATGAAAGGAAGCAAAACATCCATATGTGCCTTAGTATTACTTTATCTTTTGTAGCTTGAAATTCAACTAATACACTTGCCCTTTTATCTAGAATATTTTTAGAACTTACAAAATTTTCCTTCATCTATGCATAACTCATATCCAATACATTACAGTTACATTGGTGCAAAATTATTCAAAAAAAAAAAAGAATAAAGAAATGATTGGGTGCACATTGTCGATGTGTAGAACTTTGGTTGACACCACGCTCTTAACCTTCAAGACAATTACAGTGTTATCAAGGAATTACCATTCAGCTTGAAAAATTTTGTTCATTTTTGCACTAATTATGGGACGGACAATTTGGGGCTAAACCGTTATTATTGAAGTTAGGTGAAATCCTTGGAATGTGAAAGACCTTAAATATATTGTTTGATTAATCCGCGTACTCAAGACGCTTTGGATTTTGTGGGTAGTATCCGCTGAAAACCCTCACGAGACAACACTCGTCCTACTGGGGACACCCAGAGGTTTAACGGCTTGTTGCATACGCTAAATGCAATCGTGTTTCCTACGAAAGTGTGACATATCTTAGTTTAGTTTATTCGAGGACGAATAAAAAGATAAGTGTGGGGGTATTTGATATACACGTAAATGTGTATATTTTATCCGCTTATTTATCTTATTTTCCCTTTAAAATAATTGATACTTTGTATTTATAGCTGTATTTTCAGATTGTTGACAAGAAGCATGGTTTAGAGCATTTGATGGATAAAGCATGAAGAATTTGCTTAAAAAGAGTGAAGTTTAAAATTGCTAAAGCATGAAGAGTCTAAAGCTTGAAGAACGGTTGCAATTATATTTCAGTTAAGAAGATTTGGCTCAATAAAGACTCAAACTGCATTCACATTAGCTCATTTGGAAGGCCTCTTACTCATGTTGCGTTCACACTAGCCTATTTGCTAGACCACTCACTCTAAAGCTGCGTTCACACTGGCTTATGTGTTATTTGGGTTATTTCTTTAGTCCCACATTATGTAATTAGCTAGCTAGCCTTTGTCATATCAGCTATAAATACATTGTATCTTAGTCTTGTAAGGAACACATGGGGTTTTATTCTGTAATTCTCTTCTTGGAATAAAATCATTCTTCTTCCTCTGTTCTATTTAGTTTTAGTTTAATTTATGTTCTTGTTATTTAATTTCTGTTTTTCTTCTTCTTTAGCTATGTCTAGCTAATCCCCTTTGATTAGGGGGTGATGACGCTGATAGTATGATTCAATATGAATCACATAGCCAAAGGATGAGGACTTTATATATGTAGATCTAGATTTGAATCAAGGGTTAGATCTGAACCTTCATATTCTGTGTCGTTTAAGAGCTATGCTCCTTCACAGGGTATATTCGTGTTCGGTCTAACAATTATCAGATCTAGATCTAATTTTAGGGTTTTAGAAATTAATTAGTGAATCTGTCCTGATAGTCTATGGTTGTAGAGCTGAGCTCCTGCATAGGCTATGCTTGTCGTTATTTACATATTTGTTTCTAAAAACCTATTATCGTTGATTCATGTTTGTGAGAGAAACATGTATTAGATCTGGTTAATCTTTTGGCTATTGATGATTATGAATCTGATCTATGTCATTATCCCCTAATTGCTTTCACTTATTGTTAAAACTCTCTTTTATTTAATTTCTGCTATTTTCCTTGTTTTCCACCAATCAAAAGTTAGGGATAACTTGATTGGATTTATTAATAAAATAATTTGGTCCCAGAGTTCGACACCCTCTACAACAATCCTTGTTGTTTAGGAAAGACGAACGAATTTTACAGTTGTTTACAATTGTTTAATTTGTTCGCAAACAAATTTTGATCGCAGGGAAAAAAAAAACCGAAATAGCAATTGGGGATTTCGGGTGTTCGATGAGTGGATGATAGGGACGTTGGCGTTGAAAGCAGGTGGTTGCGGTGATGTAATTTTGGGAAGGTTTGGGTAGTAAGGTGTTTCAGGGTATTGCGTTGTGAACTGTGGGATGGCAGATAATAATTTGTTGAGGTGCGTGGTGGAGTTTGTTTTTTGCAGTGAGGTATGACAGGAATAGATGTTTTGTGAAAGGTGCTGAGCAGAGGGGAGTGAAGGTCGCTGTTCGGAGTGGTTGATCGAGCAGTCTTGTCGAGGGCTGAAGGCTAGTAGGCAAGTGTATGGTGGTGAGAAGGTGATGGGGATTGTGACAGCTTGGAAACAGTATAGGATTGGTAGAGGTTGGTTGGTCTTTGGGAACTCTGTGTTGAAAGAGATGAGGGCTGTTTGTTTGGTGAGGATGGAGGAAGAAGTGGGGATGGCTGTTCGCTGATTGTGTGGTATTTGAAGATGTGAATTGGATGAGTTGTAGAAGTTGGTATTCAGATTGTTTGAACGTGGGTATTGGTGAATTCTGAGGCTGATGAAGGATGGTTTGATAGGCAACAGCGGTGATGGAGGTGGTTGCCGAGATTTGGACAGTGGGGTTTATGATTGCTGAGGGAATTGAAGTCAGTATGGTGTGGGTGAAGATTGTTGTTTAGGATCTTGGATGTAAATGGCAATTTCGGTTACGGTATGTGGTAAACTGGGCATGTGGGTGCTTTGTGAGGGGATAATGACGTGAACTGTGAAGGGGGTGGTCAAGAAAGGTTTAAGGAAAGAAAAAAAAAACAGTTGGAACGGTGGAGGTGTTTTTGGAGTGTAAATGTATGGACGTGAGGGGAGGTGTTGGGTGTATGAGTTAATTGGCAAGACAGAAGGCTTGTCGGAAAGATGACGGTGGTCGGAGCACAAAAGAAAGGAGATTTTTTTTTTTGTAAAAGAAATTGTAAAAAGAATGAATGAAAGATTATCTAGATGATAAATGAGAAGAGAACAGGGAAAGAATTTGGAAAATAATTGGCAAGTTTTTTTCTTTTTCTTGTGTAGTAGATCACAGTATCACAGATCAAATACCAAATCAACTAGAAGAGATTTGTTTGCGAGAGATTTTTTTATTGGGAAAAATTCAGAGATAGAAAGAAATAAATGACACAAAAGGGAAAGAAATTTGTAGAAAAGCGGAAAGAAGTAAATGACACAAAACGGAAAGAATTTGTACTAAAAACAGGAAAGAGATCAAACAGAAAATTTGCAATCTTTTTTTTTTCTCTTGGTAGGAAGATTACAGTGTCATTGACTAACACCAAATCAAACCAGTCAAGATTTTTTTTTCTATCTATGCTAGAAAACAAAAGGAAACAAAATAAAATAAAAATATTTTTTGTGTGTTTTTTTTTATATGAAGACAAATAAAAAAATATAAGAAAATTATAACTCGAAGGATTTAAAAATAAAAATTATTTTGGTCCCCGGCAACGGCGCCAAAATTTGTTTGCGAACAAATTAAACAATTGTAAACAACTGTAAAATTCGTTCGTCTTTCCTAAACAACAAGGATTGTTGTAGAGGGTGTCGAACTCTGGGACCAAATTATTTTATTAATAAATCCAATCAAGTTATCCCTAACTTTTGATTGGTGGAAAACAAGGAAAATAGCAGAAATTAAATAAAAGAGAGTTTTAACAATAAGTGAAAGCAATTAGGGGATAATGACATAGATCAGATTCATAATCATCAATAGCCAAAAGATTAACCAGATCTAATACATGTTTCTGTCACAAACATGAATCAACGATAATAGGGTTTTAGAAATTAATTAGTGAATCTGTCCTGATAGTCTATGGTTGTAGAGCTGAGCTCCTGCATAGGCTATGCTTGTCGTTATTTACATATTTGTTTCTAAAAACCTATTATCGTTGATTCATGTTTGTGACAGAAACATGTATTAGATCTGGTTAATCTTTTGGCTATTGATGATTATGAATCTGATCTATGTCATTATCCCCTAATTGCTTTCACTTATTGTTAAAACTCTCTTTTATTTAATTTCTGCTATTTTCCTTGTTTTCCACCAATCAAAAGTTAGGGATAACTTGATTGGATTTATTAATAAAATAATTTGGTCCCAGAGTTCGACACCCTCTACAACAATCCTTGTTGTTTAGGAAAGACGAACGAATTTTACAGTTGTTTACAATTGTTTAATTTGTTCGCAAACAAGGTAAATTCCCAATCTTATGTTTTCATGTTTTTTAAGTTTACCCAACCCCAAACGCAATCCCATCGCTTACATATCGCAATAGCGCAAAAAGGATAGAAAGAGGGAACTTGGCATAATCATGACATAAAGGTGTTGAAGCCACAAGTTTAACATGGTGGCATATGAAATGTACATATGTTCATATACTTGCATATTACATTTTTAGGCCTCAAAAGCATGCATAAAACCAAACTTAGCATATTGGTGATACATGGTGATAAATGACATGTAGAAATGGCCATAAGTTCGCATTTAGCCTCACATGCAAGTTATCGTAAGAGATATGATAACTTACATGTTGCCAAAATGCAACTTTTAACATAAAGCTTGAAGCTTTACGTTCATATACTCAAGGTAAGCTTGCATAACATGATAACATGAGTAAAATGATCCACCCAAACTTGCATACATAACATGACAACTTGCATATCATAACATGGCAAACTTGCATAACATAACATGGCAAACTTGCATATCATAACATATCAAACTTGCATAACATGACATAGTAAACTTGCATATCATGGCAAACTTGCATATCATAATGATCAACCAAACTTGCATCATTCATTTAACTTTAGAGTTTAAATATGAAAGTAGAAAAGGGCTTACAATGCTTATGAAGACTCAAATGAGTATAAGCAAAGATAAGATTGAGACAAAGCCCTTATGCAATCAAATAAACCCAAAATGCAAGCTCCAATAGAAAAACCCTTGAGCCAAAATGATCAAAACCCTTGCTTTAAGATGTAAATATGGAAACTTGACTTGAATGCAAGCTAATGACACTCATACAAGCTTAAAAACACTTGTATGCATTGAAAATCTCTCATAGAAATGACTTAGGAATTTTATGAAGAGAGTGGAGGCCATGAAAGGAATGATTTTGCCATAGTTTAGTTACTTTAATGAATAATGATGATTTAGGGTTAGGTTAGGGGCTTATTTATAGAGATTAGGATTAGTTTCAACCTTAGGATTAAACCCTAATTCCAATCTCAGCCCTCAAAACCGAATCTGGCCCCCAAACTCAACACAACTCCAAAATGGTACACTAGGCAAAACTGCCCGGCTGAACCAAGTCGACAGCCAAGTCGACAGGGCTGTCGACTTGGGTCCAACCAAGTCGACTCCCAAGTCGACAGGGCTGTCGACTTGGGTGCTCTGGCGGGAATTTTCCTGCCTGGCCAAATCTGACCCTTTTTCGAATTTTGAACCCGAAATTCGAAATCTGTTTTGAACTTGAAATTTTCTGAAAACTTCATGGGGCCTTAATCGGGTCATACGGACTCCGATTTTCGAAAACTCGGACTCTATTTCGCGTATTTTTCCGAGACGAACGCAATAGCATAGCCCGTTTCCCTTGATTCAGATTTATAAATTAAATTCTGCCTCGATTTACGTTATAATAGGTTATTAGAAATACGGGTTGTTACATTCTCCCCTCCTTAAAGGATTTCGTCCTCGAAATCTTCAAGTTAGGAAGAACGCATCCTACCATCCATCATCCATCTACTCAAATCATCATTCACGAGCAATCATTGTCCTTAAAGATTCTAATGCGGTATGAACATATGCAAAAGGTGTGTGTATATGTTCTTATCTAATGCAAAGATCATCAATGCAAAGTATGTTAGTGAAATGAATCCATTATGTATGCAAATAGTCCTAATCATATAATACTATATGTGTGCACAAACATTCGTCCATATGCAACATCCATGTGCTGAATTAACCATCTTGCAACCATAAGAATTGAAAATGTACACATGTCCATATGCAATATGAGAGTGTATTTCAAGCCGATCTAGTGCCTAGTGTGTGTTTATGCATCCACGAGCAACCACTAGCAACCACTTGCATCCACTTGCAACCATCAAACATAACATGTCTCAAACACATGTTTACATCCATAGGATTCCTATCTCAACAAGATACAGTCGAGTGATGGAAGCGAGTATAGATAAAACAAAAACTTGGTACATATACTTACAGACTACTAGTACAGATCAGATTTCCCCAAATGATTCTTAGGAAACTAAGCATGGTAGAAACCCAGAATGTATTCGTCATAGTCACCCTCATGCCCAACACAGATACTCTCAAACCCCAATTTATCACAAACAGATGAGTTATAACTCTCAGGGAGTTTGAGACTATTACCAGATCAGAAGCAAGACTAGCATTAAAGTACCGAGTTTCCATTACATAATCAAAATACCAGAAAAAGAGTTTCAAACTGAAAATCAGACAAGGAAAATTAAACATCCTACAGGCAAATAATTCTAGCCCTAATCTATTCACTCGCCATGCGAGTATTCACCGTTCCTTCCGATGTAGTCCCTCTCTTCTTCGGGCAGTCCCTAGTGAAGTGTCCCATCTCTCCACAGTTAAAGCAAGTGCCCTTCCTCTTTCTGCAATCCTTGTTTAGATGAATTGAGCTTCCACAAGTAAAGCACTTCTTTTCCTTCTTATCTTCAGACTTCTCCTCCTTCTTTTGCATTTCCTTTTTGGGCCCCGTTTTCTTGTTTTGAGACTCATTCACCTTGACCTCCTTCTTTGCACTCTTGTTCTCTTCATTGAGTAGGGCCATATCTACCAAACTCTCAAACGTGGCCCCCATGGGCACATGAGACATAGCTAACTCCTGTAACGGCTCATTCAATCCTCTAGCAAAACGAAGAGCCTTCTTCTGAGTAGTACTCACCATATCCAAGCCAAAACGAGCTAACTGATTGAACTTGTTCACATATTCTTTGACAGACATGTCTCCTTGCTTCAAAGCAATAAACCTCTCCATTTGCAAATTCTCTTCAGCAGAAGACAGAAACTTAAGCCCGAATCTTGTCCTGAAATCGGCCCAAGTCTCAACAGGCCTAGTACCATTGGTGACATCCCACCAATAAGCGGCTTCATCCTTCATAAGCCAAGCCGCCAACAAGATCTTCCTCTGATCGTCTAACCCAAAGATAGCAAATAAATCCTCGGTCTCTTTCAACCAATTTCTGGCCTCTACAAAAGTCTCAGTGCCTTGAAAGTTCTTGCCACCCATTGCTTTGAAATCTTTGCAAGTCTTTGCGAAGTCGGCTTGAGGATGCTGAGGGGGAGGAGGAAGAGGAACCTCAGCGACAGGAGGAGGAGGAACATCAGCGACAGGAGGAGGAGGAACATTAACTACTGGAGGAGGAGGAGGAGGAACATCTGCGGGGCCGGCTTCGGTCGCCCTAGCCTCCAAAAGTCTCCTATACCAAACAGGTACGTGTACTCCCTCCGGAATAGCAAAGTTATCGGCCATACTGAAAACGAAGAAAAAGACAGATTCAGAATGGAGAAAAACGAAGGAATTTTGCTAATGGCTTTTTGGGGAATAGCCTTTAAAATAAACTAGACTTTTCTTTGGAAAATACTTTATACTTGGTTTTGAAAATAGTTTTCCAAAAGTTTTAAAAACCTTTTTGTTCCTTCTCGTAAACCATATGCTCTGATACCAAATGTAACACCCCACCTCCGCCAGGGTGGCTCTTGCAAGCACTCTGACTTTGGAGGGGCGTTTGTACCGGGTAAACATGCATAATGATATATCAAGGCAGAACAAGAACATATGTATATATGTAAACAGAGTAAATAAGATAAGTAAAACAGCGGAAGATTTCAAACTATTTCAAAACAAGTCTGGTACAACATAATGTCAACTTTTACAAATACACAAGTCTAGATAAAAACAACATCACTGAAAAACTGAAATACATAAGTACTATCCCCAAAATAAGTGATAACCATAGCTAGCTTCATGTCAAGACCGTACATGAGCTAAAATCCCACAAGCAAGCGATCAGAAATCCAAGCTAAGCTCCAATATTCCCTCCCTGAGAACCGGGGGGGGGAACGGAAGAAAAGAGGCGAAAGAAAAACAGGTCAGTCAAAAAGACTGAGTAAGCCCTACTACAATCAATGTAAACTGATAAAGTTAACTGGCATGAGGAACTGAGATGAACATAAGGATAATTACATACTAACATGGTGAATATCTAACAGATAGTTCAAAGGAGTCATCGCATAATCAAGGTGAAGTTTTCACCACAGGTGTACCAGCATTCTAACATGTCATGTATAAACAAGAATTTATCCCTTGGCCTAAACTTGGCCCAGTATCAGGTGTTTGACTTAAATCAAGATCCAACTTCTTGGTACCAATTCTAGTATAACAGGATTAGGTGTTACCCCAATGTTTACATCGAAATAGGATGGAACAGAATGGTCCATGCAGAGATATAGTTTAGGAAAAATGGGCTTTTACCACCCTAACAGATAAAGTGCAAAAATGGAATGCTAACAATAATGGGCCTTTACCACCCTAACAGAACGGTACCACGCAGAAACAGAAGGGTGTTACCACCCAACAAAACAGACGGTACCAACAGAATCAGACAGAGCTAAGTGTACCCTAAATCCTACCCAAGCGATCGGCTCCCTAATACATAAATACCCTATGTCGGCCCCACGATAGGGTGTATCACTCCCTAAAGTGGCAACCAATTGGCACAGGCATATTTACAGATGTCACGGTGTCTTACATCCTCAGAGGCAGACCGGGATCCATGCACGCACATGACCCGGTTGGAACGCACCATCAACACCCATCGCCATTATCAGAATGAACCACTTATAATTAGTTCAGTAAGCGTGCCCGGACCCTACCTACAGTTGGGTCAAAGTTTTGATACCAGAAAGGGTTACTGACTAATATGGGTCCCAAACAACAAATGACACAAGTATTCCTCCTTGTGTCCCC
The DNA here is from genome assembly GCA_030737875.1 of Allium sativum. Classification (NCBI taxonomy): domain Eukaryota; kingdom Viridiplantae; phylum Streptophyta; class Magnoliopsida; order Asparagales; family Amaryllidaceae; genus Allium; species Allium sativum. The sequence continues at coordinate 42,127,635 of CM060915.1, read as the reverse complement.
AGATTTATCAGATTCAGATTAACTTATTAACAGAGTTCAGACATACAAAGTTCAGACGATCAGTTTTCAAACTAACGGATCAGATAACAGATTTACAAACTTGCCTAACTTGGTGTGTGTCCTACAGATCCGCAAAACAGGTTCGTTTAATTTATCAATCAAGTTAGTTTATCCAGACCAGGTATCAAATCGGTTCTCAGCCTTATCAAATTACTGAGTTGGATTGGTTAAGTATAGTTCAACTTAACCCCGTTAAATTACCGAGTTCAGATTGGCTAAGTGTAGGTTAACTTAACCCTTTTACTAATCATGGATTAACTTGGTTAAGTGTAACGATGGGTTCACGACTTAACCCCGATTAATCCACCAAGTCCAAATTGGTTAAGTATTAAGTGGACCATGACTTAACCCTAATCATGAGGCATTAATTAATTAATGTGCCTTAACCTCTCACATTAGACTTTGTTGCGGTTACTAGTTAAGCCGGTCGGTTCCGGGTAGCTTTACACCACAACTTGGTCTAACCTCGGGTTCAAGGTACAACATGACCAACTTCTCACATTGGGTCCTATTGTTTGTAGCAACTAGTTAAGCCGGTCGGTTCCGGGTAGTTTTACGCTACAAACTCAACCCAACCTCGAGTTGGTCACACTTATATTTTCTAAGTGTCATGTCCATTATGTTTACAAAACATATTACAAGTTTTCAAGCATTTGGTTAGACCTAACTTAATAGGTAAATTCCCAATGGGTAGACCTAACTTAATAGGTAAATTCCCAATCTTATGTTTTCATGTCTTTTAAGTTTACCCAACCCCAAACGCATTCCCATCGCTTACATATCGCAATAGCGCATAAAGGATAGAAAGAGGGAACTTGGCATAATCATGACATAAAGGTGTTGAAGCCACAAGTTTAACATGGTGGCATATGAAATGTACATATGTTCATATACTTGCATATTACATTTTTAGGCCTCAAAAGCATGCATAAAACCAAACTTAGCATATTGGTGATACATGGTGATAAATGACATGTAGAAATGGCCATAAGTTCGCATTTAGCCTCACATGCAAGTTATCATAAGAGATATGATAACTTACATGTTGCCAAAATGCAACCTTTAACATAAAGCTTGAAGCTTTACGTTCATATACTCAAGGTAAGCTTGCATAACATGATAACATGAGTAAGATGATCCACCCAAACTTGCATACATAACATGACAACTTGCATATCATAACATGGCAAACTTGCATAACATAACATGGCAAACTTGCATATCATAACATATCAAACTTGCATAACATGACATAGTAAACTTGCATATCATGGAAAACTTGCATATCATAATGATCAACCAAACTTGCATCATTCATTTAACTTTAGAGTTTAAATATGAAAGTAGAAAAGGGCTTACAATGCTTATGAAGACTCAAATGAGTATAAGCAAATATAAGATTGAGACAAAGCCCTTATGCAATCAAATAAACCCAAAATGCAAGCTCCAATAGAAAAACCCTTGAGCCAAAATGATCAAAACCCTTGCTTTAAGATGTAAATATGGAAACTTGACTTGAATGCAAGCTAATGACACTCATACAAGCTTGAAAACACTTGCATGCATTGAAAATCTCTCATAGAAATGACTTAGGAATTTTATGAAGAGAGTGGAGGCCATGAGAGGAATGATTTTGCCATGGTTTAGTTACTTGAATGAATAATGATGATTTAGGGTTAGGTTAGGGGCTTATTTATAGAGATTAGGATTAGTTTCAACCTTAGGATTAAACCCTAATTCCAATCTCAGCCCTCAAAACCGAATCTGGCCCCCAAACTCAACACAACTCCAAAATGGTGCACCAGGCAAAACTGCCCGGCTGAACCAAGTCGACAGCCAAGTCAACAGGGCTGTCGACTTGGGTCCAACCAAGTCGACTCCCAAGTCGACAGGGCTGTCGACTTGGGTGCTCTGGCGGGAATTTTCCCGCCTGGCCCAATCTGACCCTTTTTTGAATATTGAACCCGAAATTCGAAATCTGTTTTGAACTTGAAATTTTCTGAAAACCTCATGGGGCCTTAATCCTGTCATACAGACTCCGATTTTCGAAAACTCGGACTCTATTTCGCGTATTTTTCCGAGACGAACGCAATGGCATAGCCCGTTTCCCTTGATTCAGATTTATAAATTAAATTCTGCCTCGATTTACGTTATAACAGGTTATCAGAAATACGGGTTGTTACAGGGTCCTAGACCCTCCTAGAGGCGTGCAATATCAAGGGGAGGAGTACTATTTTTCTCGCCGGTTACAGGCAATGCCGGGGGAGAGTAATTGGAGAGAAGGGTTAAGAAATTTTAATTAATTATATATTTAAATATGTAATTATAGTTTGTAACGACCGTAACTAGTTCAAATCAAAACAGAATCGCGTGATTTCAGATCCGTTGGAACCGTGATGAAAATATCTACAACATGGAACTGACCAAGACGGAAACAGAAGCAAATGCAAATTTTGATTAAATTAATCATCGGGTTTAATTTAATTAAAATAATCGTTATTTAACGATTCTGAAACCAATCAATGTGAGAACTCTTTTTCGATCTAATTATTTTATAGTTAAATATATACTAGGATGCAGACGACGCTTAGAATCCCCAGACATTATTTATTGTACAATCCATGGTTGTTTGTTTGGATTGTATTGTGAAAATTTGGATTGTGGTTGTAAAACTGATTGTGAATTGGTTGTGAATAAAATATTTGAACAATAAAAATATCATTTTTGTTGTATAAAGGAACTATATAAAATATTCATGTGTTGAATGAAATATTTGAACAATAAAAATATCATTTTTATTGTATAAAGGAACTATATAAAATATTCATGTGTTGAATAAAATGTTTGAACAATAAAAATATCATTTTTATTGAATGTATGAACTATATAAAATAGTCATGTGTTGAAATAAATATTTTATTTTTAAAAATATTATTTTTAACGTATATATGAACGGCATAAAATTCTCCTGAAATGAAAATAAATATTCATTTACAAATCGGACGATTTGTTTATGTATACCCATTTAACCGACATTGATTGGGACGATAAATTTTACACATCGCCCAACTGCACAAATAATATTCAGTATTTGTTGGTTCGAACCCCACATGGGTATTGGGATGATATTTGGCGTACACTAATCCCAATTGTTTAGTTGTATGTCAATCGATTGGTTGACGGATTGTTGTAAGCGTTAATTATTTATATTTAATGTTTATGCAGTTGTGTAATGCACTCTGGATGATGGTTGAATGTTTATCATTGTTGTTGTATACATGTGTTGTATGAAAATCCATATAAATATATTTATATGGTAATTGATTGAGTCTGGTTCCAATTCAGAAAGAACGAATTTTTTAAAATAACGAATATTTTAAAATAATATTCAGTAAAGAATTAAAAACGTGAATTTGATGTCCGATTTTGGATGGATACGAAAATTTGAAATATGTGGAGTCGTGTTGATTAGATATGCGTCATTTTAATGCGAACAATATTTATATCTGTTTTATTCGTTTTTATAATGAATATCAAAAAGGAAATAACTTCAAAATCTGATATTTTGAAAATATTATCATTTAAATATTTTAATGATAATGAATACTCAATTTTGATTTAAAATTGAAATAGAAGTGGGAATCATTTTAAAACGAATTTATAAAATAAGTTTTAAATAGAAATCGACGATATATATATATATATATATATATATGTATGTATGTATATATATATATATGTATGTATGTATGTAATGGCCTGAATAGAACGCGCCGCGCAGCGACCGTTCGCGAATTTTGACCATTAACTTCAAATTGACGTAGTGAGAGATCCGACCGTCGGATTCTCCTAAAACCGGAACCATTAGGTTCGTATCGAAAAGAGCTTTCCAACAATATAAGAGATGCAAAATCTAATGGTTGGATTTGGAATTATGTCCAAATCAAATTTGGAAAAGGTCTCTATGGATGTAGTTAGGTGGCCATTATTGGAAACCGACTATAGGGGCCTTGATAAAATTATTAAAAATATTAATAATTTGTGAAAAATCATAATAAATGATTTGGAAAGAATTTGGATGAAAAATTCCACGTTTTTAAAGATAAAAATATATTTTTATCAAAATGAACTAGTTATTAACTAGTATAATAATCCAATATTTTTTAAAAGAAATAAATTGGATTTGAAATGGTTTTAAAATAACCAGAATTTTCCAATGAATAAATTGGAATGGATTGGAAACGAAATAATCTTCGGAATATTTTGATATTGGATTCCGTGGTTATACGAATATTGTTATGGGAATTTGGAAGATACAGATATCGTTATTCCACAATACGATATCCATTAGTTTCAGAATTTGATATTGAATATAAGCCGATATAATTTCTATTCAGAGTCTTGTATTTAATATTAAATTGGATTTTTGGTTTGTCGTGAATGGTTTCTTCATTAACACTGTTCTTAAACACATTTGAGAAAAGAATAAATATTTTAATTAAGATTCAGTGAAGTTTACCAATTAATTAATATTTAATTGGAATTGAATAAAAGAATTGGATTTTTGGGCTTATTGTGAACGGTGTTTTAAATAACACTTGTTCTTTAACCCAATTAACAATGAGAATATGATTTGGAATTTATAAATCTTTTAACCAAGATTTAATGAAAATTTTCCAAAGTAAAGTTTTCCAATTTAATATATTAAATTGGAATTGAATGGAATTCGATTTAGTAATAATCGAAGTGAGCTTCTGTGGAGGAAGACTGTTAATATATTTATATGGAATTTAAAAGGCTTTGTCGTTATTCCATTAATATTATTAGTCGGATATGGAAATTGATACCGATTATATATTGATTTGTTTTTCCGTGAAGATTCCATGGTTATTGGAATATGATTTTGGGTTTATCGTGAACTGTGTTTTAAATGACATTGGTTCTTTAATCCAGATAAAGACAGGATTACATGTCTAACATTGTATTTCGAACTGTATTGTTGATCTCTGCAATATATATATATATATATCTGTTTGGTGGCGGACAATTTATTCTCTTGCTTAACACCCTTCTCGGAGACGTACGAGCTTAGAGGTTATATATTGGCAGAAATCAGTGGTATGGTAGATTGTCGATGCGGCATGTTTGATTTCCCAAAGTTAAATAAACATTAAATAATGATTGTTGGAAGATTAAAACTAAGTGGAGTTTTAATAAATCTTTAATTAGACTATAATGAGAATGTGATAATTTAAATTATCAAATTTGGGAAATGATTGAGAATGGAGTACCACCAGTTTTCTCCAGGCGATAGTTAAATATTAAATTAGTTTTGAACGTGAAATGGTAATTAAATTTACTGATAACACCATGGTGTTAGATATGGAGTGTTACCAGTTTTGCTCCATGGGACGAATAGGTTGGGATTGGGATTAATAAATAAATGATTACTTCAGTAAGGCTCGATAATCCCGACTAGTTGATAAACCTTAATTTGGTTTAGAATTGATATCCAAAGGAAGATTAAAGTATAAATTTAAAAGAATTTATATTTGATAAAATTAATGGGAACCTTTCCCAAAGGATATGAATATTTGAATAAAAGAATATTCTGGATTGGAATGAGGCGTATGTTGTGTTTTTATAGTACTTGATTATAAGATACATGAATTATTTGGAAAGGTCGGGTTTATACCCATTCTGAATAGTTGATTCGACGAAAAGTCGACGATGAAGATGACGGTTGAAGACCAGAGTTCTTCACATCGTTTGGATGATTACTGATGTCTTGATTGGGTTGTACACCCAAGAAAAGGTAATAAGTGGTGATCATCCAGACGTACTTGGAGATCAACCAGATATGCGAGGACCTATCTCCTGTATTGGACATATGAGATAAGGAATAAGGTGCCTTTGGTTTCGTTTAGACCCAGAACGAACTAGTAAATGGATATGTGTCTGACATTGGATTTTATTCTATGTTGATTGATTTCTATTAAGTACGTATCTGTTTGGCTTCGGAGAATTTATTCTCTTGCTTAACACCCTTCTCTGAGGCATACGAGCTTAGAGATTATATATCGATAGGCATCAGTCGCATGGCGTGTATTGTTAGTGTGGCATGCTGAGATGCAAATGATGAAGGCTTCTGTTGAAAAGCAGAGTCTTGTGGTTGATGATCAAAGCACGGCTTTAAATAGCATAGCTCTGTGTATAGCATTAATTCGCGAACCTCACACCTCGGTATAAGTCAAAAACGGGATCGTGACTACAGGGAGTGCACGACGTTTCTTTCTAGCTATGGGTGGTGTCATGGTATGGAGCCCAGACATTTATATTTTTTACCTATGTGGATGATGGACAGCGAGGTGCCTCGGTTATATCGGTCACTACGGGGCTGATGGATAGGTCCGATAGGACCGGGAAACATGTGTTTAGGAATAATTAATCCTCAAAAGTAAGGGAGGAGCGATCCTGAAGATCCAGGGGCTCACCAACGTCCGAGCACTGAGGCATTTGCTAGAGTGTCTCGAATCGATGAGGACCCATCCCTGGCCTCGACTCATAGATGGAATCCAATTTCCAATACATGACATTTCGGTTTTAATTGCAGAACTAGTATGGCGACATAGTAGGATGGGGTACTATGCCGTCTATGATTGATACATTTATATTTAAAGTGATTTTGACACTATTTACTTATAGTAATATCAAAATGATTTGTTTTAAATGTACCAAGCATATTTGGCTATTATAAGGGAAAATTCTATCCTCCGGCGTGCGTTGCATTGTGTGATGGTACCTGAGTCTTATAATAGCTTCATTTTTCCAAAAAACCATTGCGCTGTTTGTTTTATGCATTGGTATTCTTGGGAGGAAACCCATTCCATGTTATACGGCGTGGTCCCTCGATTTACTTTATTTCTAAAGTAAAGTTTTAAATAATTGTTTTAGTTCTCATACCAGTCGCATGACTGACTCGGAGTTTATTGTTTCTACCTAAACTCTGGGTTCCCTTATTTTCCACACTGGCCGCTATTAGTTTTGGTTTTGCAGATATCTATTTTTTAGGATCCTGGTTTACAGTTGGAGCTCTATTCGAAAAGCTTTGTATCCATGTATTTCTTTCAGTTGTGTTATGTATTATTTTTCCGCTGCTAATGTAATTTTAATCTCTGATATTTTTCTAATGTATATTATTTATTCATAATCTGTTATATTCTTGTACTCTGATGTAATTGTTGTAATAACAATGAAGTGTTCTATTGTTTGCATTCTTGTTTGTCGTGTTCTCATTACAATCAGTGTTTTCCAAGCTCCTCGGAGGCTAGCGAAATAAGGTCGTAACAACTTGTATGGACGAATGTATGACAGAGCATTTCCAAAGGGGTCACGTACGTTGATTTCCACAAATGTATTGGTAGCGGAGAAGACACATTCTCTTAGCTTAACACCCAGAGTATTTTTAGGGATGTCAGTTAGTGATTTTCTAGCAGACCTGACGATCTGGCATTCAAAGTGAATGGTGGACAGATGTTATAAGAAATCAAAAATAAACAAATAAATTATGACCTTAAGCCTCACAACCGGGAAATGGTATAATATCGGGTAGGTCGCATGGCTATGGGGGTCGCTCCCATTGGGAGTATTGTCACCATCTAGATAATATTCATATTTGTTCTTTTTTTTGCATCTGTATCTCCTGGGAACGGTTATGTAGGGTGATAATATATTCAGAACATTCAAGCGAAGTGAATGGCCAGTCATGTTTAGCCTGGGTTGCAAGATGTTCTTGTTGAACCTGGTGTATTCCTCTCTAGAGATACACTGTTATGAGGTGGTCCCATACCTTTCCATAGTTGGAAATCCATTCTCCAATAAGATCCCGCGGTTTTGATTGTATACTATATATGTAGAGCGTGAAATGCAAGCGTTACGCTAGATTGTTATTTATTTGTATTTATACATTATTATAATATCTGAAAAGATATGATTTCAAAATGTTTTGTTATCGTAATGTAAAAACCGTCTGTGTTTATGTATGGATTAGTCTTACGGTTATCCTTTTCTGTCAGAAAAGATTGGTTAACATTAAAAACAAGTTGTATGTTGCTTATAAACTTAGTGGGTTTCTCACTCTGGTCCACCACACTAAGCCGGCGTTTGTAATGCTCAGGTTAGACCGAGTTTTACAGGTTCAGGTTATCAGATACTATGAAGAGAAGAGCTAGATGGGTTCAGACGTATGATATTATATTGTTATTATTCCGTTAGTGATTTTACATGAGGACAGATTATTATAACTATCCAAATGTGTTGATGTACTCTGATGATTGTTAGTATTTTCAAAGCTCTCAACAAAGATTTATTTCTATATTATATTTTGTTCCGCTGCGAGAGACTCTGTGTTTTGCTGGTTTTTCTTCTTCTTCTTTTATTATAATATTTCTTTCTTTCCTCATCCTCTAATTTATTTCTATTAACTATCTGCTTTTCTGGGCAATTTGAGTTGACATGAGTTGTTAGATGTTGGTTTAAACTGTACGGAAAAAGTGGATCCTTATAAAAAAGCACTTTGATAATAATGTATTATAATAGACATCCATCATTTACATGTTTTAAGTCTTATACTAGAATTTCTAAGATGTACATTATTACATTAAAGTTTTAAATCAACAAAATTTTATTATTTGTTTGTTGTTTTTGAAGTTACTTTTGTGCAATACATTCCATTTTTGTTATCCTTGTTGGCCCTCATTTTATTATTGTCATTTGTATGCATTTTCTCCTTGCTATCATTATGTGATATTGTGAATCCAAAAAAATAGTTAGTAAGGGCCCTAATTACTAATAGCAAGGTTGATGCCATTGCCGCTGCTGCCTGTAGCAGCCAATCACCGCCACCACCACCAGCGGGAGTTGATCGCTGTTAGAGCCGGTAACAGTTATGCTGTTACAGTGGAAAACATGCGCTGTCTAATCATTTATATATCTGCATATATTTATTACGACTCAGAGACCACATAAATTTTCCTAATTTTAGTTTACTTTACTATTTACTAAGAGTAGAGGTAAAAATTCGAAGTATCTATAAAGATTTGTGTACGGTATAGTTAATATACGTTTATTTTGGTTCCAGCATTTCACATCCAAATTAGTCTAATCAAGTTGCTTATATCCTGCTTGCACAGCTGTAGCTGTTAATGTGAGTTTTCCATGCTAAAATGAAATGGAAGAAAAAGTTTTGATTAAGCTGAGTATCTCTCACTATTAATTTTATCACTAAATAATTATTGATTTTCCTTAAAATGAATTCAATTATGCTCTTTCAAAAGGGACTTCAATTGATGTGCAATGCAGTTGTTGATTACTTGAAATTTGTGTATCGGTTGCTAGATCATTAAAATTGAAGCATTGTTATTTGTTTATGATAGTGATTTTGAACAAAATTTCTTAACTAATTGAAGTCATGGCTATAGGCTTTCAATCTTTCAAGAAAAAGAGTTACATCCATAATAGGAGGCTTTGTAGCTTTTAATTCTTGATTCCATCAACCACTTTGCTTATGATACAATACTTATGTTGCTTGCTTTCATAGTCTAAAAATATTAGGTAATTTACATTACTTGTTTTTGATGTGGATTATTTAAGAAGCATGTTTTTGATCATCTTCTTTATTTCGCTTGGTAAGTTTTTAAAACCATGGTTTTTAATTAAGCTGTAGCATTTCATTGTAATTTCATATCTCTTGTAACTAGGTTAGTTTTAGTTACCATGTTTTACTTGCTCAGACAGGATAAGTGAATTATAGGCAAAATGAGATTGCAGGCACCAAATGTTGTTGGGATACTATAAGGGATAACAATGGAATGAAATAAGTAGAATATACGAAAGATAGATAATACAAATGTCAAATTGATATATGATTCAAACATATTTTTTTCCTAGGTTTAAGTAGATTAGTTATATAAATGGATGAACTCAAAGGAGGTTTGGTAATATGGATACAGGCATGAATACTCTACTTTTAGGCAGGCTGGAATGCCCTAGGATGAACTTCAACAATGAGTAGTGCGGGTTTTCAATTTGTTGAATTCCCAAATTCTGTATGTATTTGAATCCTATTATATAGGAACCTATAGTTTTGTACTTAAAATTTAGAGACACATAGTCCTGAGGTTAAAAAAAATATATGCTTGAAAATCCTAAGTATTATTGTCAAAATAAATTGAAATCATGTGTGTATTAAATCATAAAATATCCATCCTAAACAAATGCATCCAAATTGTGTTTGTGCTAGGATCTTAATATACACTAGATTTGTACCATCAAGACATGCTCCTTGGTGACCATGAGTCTACTTAAAAGTGTATGTGAGAAAAATTATTATGGATCTTATGGTAAACACATCCCCTACATCTCAAGAATTTAAAGATTGTTTACTTGCTGAAAACCATTAGCAGTAGAAATCACTACAGCAAGCTCGCTACTAGTCATCGGCCTTTTGAAACTTGGAAAACCATAAAAAAACAAGATGATGACTGAAAATAGCAACAACAAGCACATTAACATCGAACGACAAAATAGTAAGCACAACAAAATAATATAGCCCAGTTCAAATAGTGGCAAACCTGTCAAGAGAAGCCCATTCAAGAGTTTTTAATAATCATTATTCACTTTTAGAAAGCGATGTAGTTATGCAAACAACTCAGCCAAAAGGAAGCAAATAAGTCCATGAACAAAGTGGAAGCATGTGCTTTGCACGGGTGGGAAGGTAGTTGAATGTTATAGTTGTAAGTAATTGTATTGCTTGAATATATTTGGTGATGCAAATTTCGCAATTGTTATATGCACATTTCGCAATAGTTGTGCATGCTCGTGATTTTAGCATGACATTGCGGCTGTTTAATTTTATGTATTAAATTTCTACATTTTAATGATTCGGTATAATTTTAAATTAGCTTCCATACTTAAGTTTAATGGTCGACTTCCTCTTTAGTTTTTCTCTTACATTTGTTTTCAAAATGTAAAATCTGAGCATGTTTGACTAAGTGATCCATTTCTCTCCCGTGTACTACATGCTAATAACTACTTGCAGTGAACATGTAGCTACCCAAAATTGTCCTGATATTCCCTCATATAAACTACTTTATTGCCACATACAGTGTTAAATCAATGAAGAGGAATCCACAACTGGATTGTTGATCCCTCCTTTTCATATTTCTGTCCTTATTTAGCGTCCTCAGAACAGGCCAAAACCAAAATTATAAGATACTTTGTTTTCACCTTTACACTATGTTATAGAAATTGTGAAAACCGTCCATAACTACTGCACTTAACAAGAGGAATATCGTGTTGAAAGACGTGTCAGGAAGTTATGGACGATCATCGGGGTAGAATAATATACCCATAACCTGTCGTATAACTCACAGTCCAAAGATAAAATATAATAAAACATATGCAATAGGCATATAATAGTAAAGCATATTTGAGCAGAATCTTAAACTTTTCATATCATCATGGATTATCCATACAACACTAGAAAAACATCATAAGAGTCTGTACAAAATGCCTCACTATAGGTCACTCAGAGAATATATCCAACAGCGAAAAACAACAAATAGTAGATAGTAGAAAATAATACGCCAGCCTCCTGCTCATCGTCCTCAACACCATCGTCCTCATCAAGGTCTACTACTTGTCACCTACTACCAAGTCTGCCTATTCGTTACATGAACGAACAACCTAAGGTAATAAGAGGAAGACATAAAACCTTAGGTCAAACAACAGTCTTAATGAGCGATAAAACAACTATCTAACGTCATCAATAAAGTATACGAGAATAGGAAGATTAAACAACTAATCTACCAACATCAACAGAGAAGAACCCAAACATTCTTCCCTACATCCAACAGTGATATCCTTTAAAACAACCAAAGAGAAAACATAATAGAGATAGCAACCAGTTATCTAGTATAGACCATTCTATTCGAGATCAACATTCCCCAAGTACAAGCCCCGAAGGCCTAAACCAACATCAGAGAAGCATCCAAGAGATGTCACCTTCGATGTCGAACAATCTAAACAAGATGATACAAGCAAATAAATAAACATCCATAACTCTGGCTATCACCGCCATTCCTGCTTTGAAACCATCGTTAATCATATGATCGCCTCAAAATTATGTCGTCCGTCAAGGGCAAATGGTAACCTAGTTCTAGTCAGACTACTGCACGTCCCACGTACATTTGCCTCCCCGAGACAACTAGGCTCATCCCATGTTCCCATGGTACTCTATTAGTCCCACTAGTCTTTTAGGCGTCCGTATTATACCCCGGCTTTGAGCCCACTAGAACTTACGACAACGATAATCTCTTAGCCTTCATAACTCTAGTTGTCATCACCAGCGACTCTCCACTAGCTCAGACCCTATCTCGAGCAAAATTATCAACGAGCTCAAATCACACTTGAGTTGTCTTCACATTCGTTGCATCTCCCCGATCAACGAACACTTCAAAACACTTCGAACATTCTCCTTGAATTCATATAAAAGCCATTACCATTATCGACCCAAAAACATAAATCATTTGGTCGATATTCAATCCACCAAATATACTTGCCCGATCCAATGTCCAGATCAATCCCGATCCATGGTGAAAAACATGCCCGATCCATGGTGAAAACGTGTCTGGTCCATCCAGAAAACATATCCAGTCCATCAATATTCTCCAATCCGTCAACGTGTTCTGATCCATCGACATGCTCCAGTCCATCAACATGTTCCTATCCATCGACATGTTCCGATCCATCAACATGCTCCAGTCCATCAACATTTTCCTATCCATCGACATGCTCTAGTCCATCAACATGTTCCGCCCCATCAACATGTTCCAGTCCATCAACATGTTCTAGTCCATCAACATGTTATGTTCCATCAACATGCTCCAGTCCATCAACATGCTCCAGTCCATCAAGATGCTCCGACCAATCAACATATTCCAGTCCATCGACATGTTCTTGTCCATCAACATGCTCCAGTCCAATCGATATGTTCCGATCCATCAACATGCTCCAGTCCATCAACATGTTATGATCCATCAACATGGTTCGATCCATCAACATGCTCTAGTCCATCAACATGTTTTGATCCATCAACTTCTCCAGTCCATCAGCATGTTCCGATCCATCAACATGTTTCGATCCATCAGCATATTCTTATCCATCAACATGCTTCGTCCAGTCCATCGACACTTTCCAGTCCGTCGACAAGTTCCAGTCCATCAACATGCCCCAATCCATCAACATGCTCTAGTCCATCAACATGTTTGAATCCATCAACATGCTCTTTTCCATCAACATGCTCCAGTCCATCAACATGTTAACAAGTATCCATACAACGATCAATCATCATCCAAACATGAAAAATTCACCAAAATCATGATAAACAATAAACTAATTACACAAATGGATCTTACTTGTAATTACTCATGAATTAACATAGAAATTCACTGATTTAAGTTGCTAAATTAGATACTGTAGGGATTCAAATAGAAATATATGTACCAGTAGGTGAAAACAACTTGAAATTATGAAAATAAGATCAAACAACCCATATACTCAATTGGATCCGCACGAGAGATGCATATCACTCACCAATTTTTCAAACAAGATTGAAATCTCTAAATTTCCAATCCGGACAGCAAAGAACACTCTTCAAACCTCTCAATTTAATGCAATCTTCCTTCACTTGATGTAGATCTAGCTTTGCTTGATGTAGATCTTCAATCATCTTGCGTAGATCTAGAATTTTAATGGCGGAAAGGTGTATTCCATTGAACAAGGAGGATCACGAGCTCAACCAAATGAGAAAATGAAGACAGTAAACTATTCTCCATGCCTGTACCCCCCTATTTATAGCCTCTAACCAGCCCACTAATGGGCCACACCAATTCAACCCTATTAATGACTAGGCAAACTTGTATAGAATTTGTGAAACACTAAAACAATGATTCCTCCCAAACCGCTGAACCAAGTATTTAATATGACCACTTTACAGAATTGGAAACATTATTTCCTTTCTAGTAAAATTGATCTCAGCACATGATTCGATCCCAGTCAAAAGTTATGCCCTGTACAAAACTGACCGAGGAGAAATGGTTACAAATAAAATTGGTAAAAATTATGGACATGTCTCACATCCCCATAAACAACATATCAAAACATTAGAATGATCCGATCCTCAGGGAATTAAATAAAAATATTTTACGATCCTTCGATACATAAAATGCGGATTATTACATTCTCCTCTCCTTAGGAATTTCACCGAACACAAGCAACCAATACAACTCTGCATGCCTATCATCCATGAGCAGCCATTTTTACCATCCAAACTAGCATCCATCAAGCCATGCATCCAAAGCCTTAAACTACCATGTAGAATTCTAACGATTAGCACAAGTTACAATGGAGTACGACGGCACAACTTTAATGGGTCATACCAACAAAGAGTTCTGGATTGATCGTCTTCATACTCCCTTCCATCTCCAATGTGCAATCGTCATCATCCTCACTACGTTGCACCTTGACTAACTTAACCGTCTTCCTTTAAGTTGTTTCATGTCATTCCCTACAACGCGAAGCGGCTTACGAAGTTTCATAGATACGGCCTCGACTTCTAGGTCTTCGTACTATTCCAGAGATACCACCACATTCGATCGTGCACACACTTTCGTAGAAACGACACATGGAAAACATTGTGCACACTCATCATTTTCTCAGGTAAATACAATCTATACGTGAGCTTTCCAATCCGCTCGACTATTGGAAACGGTCCAACAAACCTTGGAGCTAACTTTTCTTTACTTCTGAATCGAACAACATGCTTCATCGGTGAAATCTTTGCGAAAACCATGTCACCAACGTCGAATTCCAAATCTTTTTGACGTTTATCGGCATAACTCTTCTGATGGTCTTGGGCTGCCTTCATTCATCGTCGAACGATCTTTTTATAATCTGATGTCTCTCTAATCATCTCTTTCCCATGTATCAACTTTTCTTCCATTTCTAACCATCATGTCAGAGAATTACACGGTCTACCATACAACGCCTCGTATAGTGTCATCCCAATGCTCGATTGGTAGCTATTGTTATACGCAAAATCAACTAGATGTAGATAGTCTTCCCATCATCCTCTGAAGTCCAATACACAAGCCCTTAGGAGATCATCCAAAACTCGGTTAACCCTCACGGTTTGATCATCGGTTTGGGAATGATAAGCCGTACTCAAAGACAACACGGTTCCAAAAGTGTCTTGCAAACTCGTCCAAAATTTAGTTATGAACAATGGATCTCGATCATTCACCATGTTATTCATGATACTATTAAATCAAACGATCCATTTAATATAAAGTTTAGTCAACTTCGATATTGTCCAAGTCGATCTAACAGGAATAAATCTTGCACTTTTGGTCAAACGATCTAAGATGACCCAAATGCCTTCGTTTTCCGCCCTGGTACTAGGTAAGCCATCGATGAAATCCATCAATATCTACTCCCACTTCCATGTAGGAAGTTATAATGGCTGAAGCAATCCACTTGGCTTATTCTGTTTAGGTTTCACCGACTGATAGATCATGCATTTGGAAATGAACTTTCTAACATCCCTGTTCATCCCTTCCCAGTACTAGGCTTGCCTTATGTCCTGATACATCTTGTTACCACTGGGATGGATCGTCAACTTTGAGTGATGACATTCCCACAGAACCTCATCTCTCAATCTGTCAATATCAGGAACAACCAATTTTCCTTGCTTTCAAAGCCAACTCTCTCGATTGACCTCCAATTGCTTATCCTCTGGTTCCAACTTTTGGATAATCTCAACAAACTTTGCATCATGCTTTTGGCTCTCGCCAATCCTTTCGATAAGAGTAGGTCTTATCGATAAGCTTGAAAACATTTCAGGTTCTAGCTCACATCGAGGCCTAAAATTAAATCCTGTCAGAGGTGTTTCCATTTTGAAAACATCGCACCCAAACTTGCGTGTCTTCGGCTCAATGCATCTGCCACTGTGTTACCTTTACCAGCAATATAGGCTATACCAAAATCATATGATGCCAGAACTCTAACCGCCGTTGGTGCTGAAGATTCAAATCCTTTTGGGAGAAAAGATACTTCAACAACTTGTGATCCGCAAACAACTCGAATCGAACTTCCAACAGGTAATGTCTCCATATCTTCAGGGCAAACACGATCGCTGCCAACTCCAAATCATGAGTTGGATAATTCCTTTCGTGCGGCTTCAACTGTCGACTCGCATAGGCCAAAACTCCACCCTTTGCTATTATTGGGTGGTGAAATCCCGTCGCCAGATCCGTCTGTGAAAATACCTTGGCTTCGTGAAGCTGATCAAACAAGTCACCTATTCTCGGTAATAGATACTTGTTCTTCTCGGTCACCATGCTCAGCTCACAATGATCAACACACAATCTCAAAGATCCATCTGCCTTAGTTGCAAACTCAACTAGTGCACCCCATTCGGATGCACTTCTTTGGATAAATCCTTTTCCGAATAGGTCACATACTTGCACCTCCAACTCTCGTTGTTCCTTAGGCGCCATCCGCCTAAGAGGCATAACAATAGGTTTAGCACCTTCGACCAAATTGATTCTGAACTCAATCTCGCGATGCGGCAGCAACCCTTTGACCTCGTTAAAGACATCATTAAACTCACTTGCGATCGGCACCTAATGACAAGTATTCCCGTGGAATCACAAGATAATATAAATAGCTCACGAAGACACCATCTTCGGGTTTTCATCGAACCAAGCCATTCGCCCTTCCACATTCCCGATTGTCACCTCTAACTTCTTGCAATCCATTTTTGCCGCATACCTCTTAAGCCAGTCCATACCCAAAATAATCCCAAAACCAGCGAAAGTCACAACAAAACAATCATTTATAAAAGAGAAACCATGACTAAATAAAGTAGACCATGACAAGTCATATAAAGAGTAGATGAACACTATACGAGATTGGTTACAACCAAAGGTCTATTACAATTTCATGTTCTAAACTCATTCGGCATACAATATTATTACATGTAAAAAAAGCGATGCCCTAGCATCAACAGGACCCAAACCAAACACTTCTGGTAGAAGGCATACAAAAAAAACATGTTCTCCTAATTTTCATTAGGAATACAATAGGATATCAGAATAGCTTTCTGATCCTATTCTTCCACCAGCTGCTTATTCTTCAGAAAACCTGGAAAATCCTTCTTCTTATGCCCAGACTCGCCAAAGTTATAAAACTTCTTATCGACTTTTGGATTCTAGCAATCCTTGGAAATATGGCCTTTCTATGACACCCCACATCCGTTAATGTCACTCTTTATCAGAATGCATTAAGTTCCGTGAAGCGTTATAGGTAAACAAAACATAATATCACAAGACAGATATATAAAACAGCAGCAGAAATTTAAAACTTTATTTTCCAACAGAAAACATCATGGTCTCAAAATCCAGTTACAACATCAGACTGAAATACTGGAACAAAATACATCAAATAAAAACATCTGTCTTGCGCTAAAAACCATTAGAGTACAAAATTGAAAAATCATAACCCCCATAAGCAGCCATAAATAAGTAGACTAATAGTCAAAGTGATACATCAAAGCAGATCCAGATCCAAGCAGAAACAGAAGAGAGAATCCAAATCAAGCCTGAGCATTCTCACCCTAAAAACCTGAGGGAAAGGAAGAAAGAGAAAAGGAAACAAAATGGGTCAGACATAAAGTCTGGCGAGTCCAGTGACATTGAGCATATAAAGAAGTAAAAGTATCTTGAAAGGTATGTAAACCGAATGAGAGATTACAACATCATATAACAGATATAACAGACTGAACATGATAAGCAGAATGAACATAGTAGGTTATGCTTCTCGAATACTTTTCTCTGCACCACCAATACTAGTATAACAGATATATGACAGGATTAGGTATCCCCTAATTACTTAACAGAAACATAATGGTAGTTCTAGGTGTACTCTAGTAACGGGTTTTGCCCCAAACAGAAATAACGGGTGTTACCCCAAACAGAAATACAAGTACCCACAGAAACAGATAGGACTAGCTAGATGTATCCAAATTACTACTCCCAATTGATTGGCTCCCTAACTCGTAAATACCCTGTGTCAGCCCCATAGTAGGGTGTATTACTTCCTAAAGTGGCAACCTACAGAAGGACACATACCTATTTACTACTTCTACAATGACATATTTTCCCCTTCACACCAGACTCATGCAGGCACATGACTCCATTGGAACGCGCCCGTACACCCCCCCCTTTCAGATGAACCTCTTACAATCAGTTCAGTATGCGTGCCCTGGCCCTTACCTAGTGCGGGGGCCCCGTTAAATACCAGAATGGGATACTAACTGATATGGGTCTCACATAGTAGATGACAGAAGTTAACCTCTAACTTGTGTCCCCCAATTAACTACGATTTTTATCAGGCTAATCCTACATATTAACTGGTTCGCCTAACCCCCTCAGATTAACAGGTTAAGTTTCCATAGGTTAACAGGTTCATTTAACCCCAACAGATTAAACACGTTTACATTACCCCCAACATATTAAATGGGCTTACTTAACCCCAACAGATTAAACAGGTTTACATAACCCTAACAGATTTAAACAGGTTTCACAGGTTCTTTATAGTTCCATTAACATGTTTCGCTTATTCTTAAATTAAGCCTACATATTCATATGCTCCAAATTCCAATCATAATTCACAGTATAACATATGCCCCCAAACTTTTAGTCCTATTTAAAGGTTATTCCCCAAGTTATCATTCCCAATCATTTCCCCCAATTTATCCCAATTTCTGTTTGTACACATATTTCAGCGATATTGACCTAGGCTCGAAGGTAGCATATGCTATAAAAATAAAAAGGGAATAAGAGAGAGAAGAATAGAATAGGCATATAAAAAAAATAAGCATATAATAATAGAAATGGGCATATGATAGAAGAAATAGATATATCCGAAATAGGCATATAAGAACTGAACAGCAGACCAAGTGTGCAGAGGAATACATGTGATCGTAGAACTATTTAAGTATGAATCAGAATTTCAATAGGTATAGATTTAGATACAGATTCATAAACATGTCAGGATTACTGTTAATTTTTTTATCTAAAAGTAACATGAACTTACAGAGATTGGATATAAAGAACAGAGAATAATATGTTGAAGTTAGCAGTAGAGATTCTTGCATGAATATAGGTAGATGTTGAAGAAGATAGCCTAATTCAATCCAAGCAGAGGCAGCTTCTCATTATCTCAATTATTTTAGGTGAAGAAAATCAATAGGAATGATGTCCTATATATAGCCTATCTCCAACGAACCTTAAACAGAAACCAGACCAGATACAGAAGAATGCACCATGCCAGATCTTGAATGGGTCGACCTAACCCCACCTGGGTCGATCCACTTGCCATTGGGTCGATCCGTGGGTTGACCCATAATGGGTCCAATTCCCGTTGCGCCCCCGTTTTCCCGCTTCGTATTTGAACTGATTTGAATTCCGATTTTAATTTATTTATACATAAGGCTATTATATGCATACAAACTTCTAAGATTCACATCTACCTCATACAATGTCCGTCTTACGCAAACTCGGAGTCTATCTTAAGCAGAATTCCGAGATGAATGCAATGGTAGGGTCCATTTTACTTAATTCCCAATATTTAACTAAGTATACTTTAGTTTATCCTTATAATGTCTTTTAAAATTACGAGGTGTTACATTCTCCCCTACTTAAAGGATTTCGTCTCTGAAATCTCAAAGTTAAGAAGAATGTTTATCCTAACATCCATCAACCATCTACTCGTCCATCAATCACAGGTATCCATTGTTCTTAAGAGACTTCTAATGTTTATATGAACATATGCAAAGTTGTGTGTATATGTCCCTATGCTAATATGGAAAATCAGGCAGTCTACTGATTCAATCAACCTCCTTAATGCAATGTATGTTAGTGCCATGAATCCAATATGTATGCAAATAGTCCTAGTATATCATGTAAACGCTATATGTGTGCACAATCATCCATCCAAATGCAACATCTATATGATGATACAGTCATTTCCATCCATAAAAACTTAAAATGCACACACATCCATATGCAATATGTGAGTGCTTTGATCCAATCTAGTGCCTAGTGTGTGTATATGCATCCACGAGCAACCACTAGCAACACTTGCATCCACCAAACATAACATGTTTCAAACACATATTTACATCCATTGATTTTCTACCTAAAGGTCGAAGATTCGATTGATATGATACACTCAAATGACAGAAGCAAGTATAGAAGATTGGAAAAAGAAGTTAAGAGCATACCCTTGAAAAGAAAAGGGTACGAAGCGTGAATCTTGTCTCCAATTTCCAAAGTTGCATCTTTGTGGTCCTCTTCCCATTGAACTTTCATCAACTTGACCTCTCAGTTGCGAAGCTTCTTAACCTCTGATCGAAGTGTATGGGTAGGAACTCGTCTAACTATCGCCTCCCGTTCTACCTCTACTTACTCAAGCATGCTCGGCTCAACTAACTCTGTCGTATCGTGCAGACACTTCCGCAATTGAGAAACATGGAAAAAATCATGAACGCCAGCCAATCACTTTGGTAGTCTCACCCTATAGGCCATTTGACCTATCCTTTCTACTATGGGAAATGGCCCTATAAACCTTGATGCCAATTTCCCTACAGATCCAAAGCAAACTTCATTTCTCAGAGTGATACTTTGATGAAAACCATGTCTCCCACCTCAAACTCAATATCAGTCCTTCTCTTATCTGCGTAGGACTTATGCCTATCCTGAGCTGTCCTCATGCACCTGCGGATAAGATCAACCTTTTCTGAAGTTCCTCTAATCATCTTAGGTCCAAGTAGAATCTTATTTGTAGACTCCCACCAACAAGTCGGTGATCTGCAAGGTCGTCCATACAATCGAAGGGTGCCATGCCTATACTAGCCTGATAACTGTTGTTGTAGGCGAATTCAACCAAAGGGAGATGCTCCTCCCCAGTCCCACTGAAGTCTAGGATACACGGCCTCAAAAGATACTCAAGAACTCTATTTACCCTCTCAGTCTGCCCATCGGTCTGAGGGTGATATGCGGTGCTCAAACATAACTGTGTACCTAATGCCTCTTGCAGGCTCTTCCAGAACTCACTAGTGAAGATGGGGTCACGATCACTCCGTATGCTAGAAGGCACTCCATGTTAACGAACTATCTCACGAAGATAAACCGATGCCAACTATGTTGTGGTTCTCTTACTCTTAACAGGAATGAAATGAGCGCTTTTAGTAAGCCTGTCTACTATAACCCAAATACTGGTGTTTCCCTTCCTCGATCTAGGCAAACCATCAATGAAATCCATAGAGAAGCTCTCTCACTTCCACTGTAGGACCTTCAAAGGATGAAGCAAACTATCGGGCTTCCTTTGTTCATATTTAACTAGTTGGCAAACTAAATATCGAGAGATAGATTCCTCTACATCTTTCTTCATCCTATCCCAAAAGAAAACCCTCTTTATATTTCTATACATCTTATCACCGCCCGGATGGATAGTCATCCTAGAATGATGGGCTTCCTCAAGGACAGTCTTCAACGGACTCCCAACTCGGGGAACATAAAGCCTTCCATCCCGTCGCAACCACCCTATATCATTCGTGGAATATCTACTGAGGTGACTAGAAGTCTCCCCTCTACTGAGCTTATCCAAAATGTATTCTCTCTGTAGGTCCTCTCGCTACGAAGATCCTATCTGATCCATAAGAGTAGGTCGCACCTCTAAGGATGCCAACAAACCAGGTGTAAGATACGTAGATGTCCCAAAATCGAAGGTCGATATGTACTCCAAGCTCTGCCTTTCTATGAATAGTGGACTCAAAGTCATCCTCTGCCTACTGAATGCGTCCTCCACCACGTTACCCTTGCCAGGGGTATAAGCAATCTTAAAATCATAAGACGCTAGGAACTCCATCCGTTTCTGCTATCTCAAATTGAGATCCCTTTGTAGGAACAGATAATTCAGAGATTTATGATCCGTGTACAGCTCGAACCTCTCTCCAAGTAGATAATGTTGCCAAGTCTTAAGCGTAAATACTATAGCAACCAACTCTAAATCATGGGTATGGTAGTTCTTCTCATGAACTCTCAATTGTCTACCACCGTAACATACATCCCTTCCCTTTTGCATCAAGATGGTACCAAGTACTGTACCACATGCATCAGTGTACACTACGAACACTTTGTTTCCATTAGGAAAAGTCAAGACTAGGGCTTTTTTCAGAGCCCTCTTTAACCGTTGAAAAGCATCCTCACATTCAATGCTCTAAGAAAGGGTCAGATTCTTCTTCATATATTTGCGAAGTCCTTGATAAACTTCCTATAATAGCCTGCTAATCCGAGAAAACTCCTCACCTCCGTTGCATTCTTTGAACCTTCCAATCTTGAACTACAACTACTTTCACGGGATCCACTGCTATCCCATCCTTGGAGACCACATGCTCTAGAAATCTTACTTCCTCTCTCCAAAAGTGACATTTGGAGAATTTTGCCTTAAGCTGGTATGCTCGAAGAGTCCTAAAAACCTCCCCTAAATGTAGGGCATGCTCTTCCTCGCTCTTTGAGAAGATCAGAATGTCATGCACGAAGACTACAACGAACTTATTCGGAAACTCCCGGAACATCCTACTCATTATATCCACAAAATAGGCGGGTGCATTCGTCAACCCAAAAGGAATGACTAGCCACTCAAAGAAACCGTCTGGAGTTCTGAAAGCGGTCTTATCTATAGTGTCCTTGAAAAGCCAAAATAAGTTCTCTATCTCTTTTATCCAATTCCGTGCTTCTACAAAGTTCTCAGTTCCTCGGAATGGCTTTCCTCCCATAGCACAGAAATCCTTGCATATCTTAGAGAAATTATCCGCTCGCGGAGGAGGAGGAACAACGGCTGCAGCTGGGGGACAAGCATTTGCTTGGCCTCCGGCAGGCACCATAACCTCAAGATATCAATGGAACCAAACCGGTATCGGAATGCCCTCAGGAATATTTGGTTCCCCAGACACGTAGAAAAGAAAAGGAAAAGGGATTCAAACAGAGAATTGAAAGATGTTTTATATGGCTTTGGGGAATATGTTTTCCAAAAACAGACTTTTCCTTGAAAATACTTTCTTTTTGAAACCTTTGGAAAACAATTTTCAAAACCTTTTATCCGATCTTGTAACCTTCAGCTTTGATACAAAATGTGACACCCCACGTCCATTAATGTTACTCTTTATCAGAATGCATTAAGTTCCATGAAGCGTTGTAGGTAAACAAAACAGAATCTCATAAGATAGATATATAAAATAGCAGCGAAAATTTAAAACTTTATTTTCCAACAGAAAACATTGTGGTCTCAAAGTCCAGTTACAACATCAGACTGAAATACTAGAACAAAATACATCAAACAAAAACATCTATCTTGCGCTAAAAACCATCAGAGTAAAGAGATGAAAAATCATAGTCTCCATAAGTATCCATAAACAGGTAGACAAATAGTCAAAGCGATACATCAAAGAAGACCCAGATCCAAGTAGAAATAGAAGAGAGAATCCTAATCAATCCCGAGTGTTCCTACCGTGAGAACCTAAGGAGGAAAGGAAGAGAGAGAAAAGAAAAAAAATGGGTCAAACATAAAGTCTGGCTAGTCCAATGACTTTAAGCATATAAAGAAGTACAAGTATCTTGACACGTATATAAACTGGATGAGAGATAACAGTATCATATAACAGATATAACAGACTGAACAGGATAAGCAGAATGAACAGAGTAGGTTATGCTTCTCAAATACTTTTTTCTACACTAACACTAGTATAATAGATATATGTCAGGATTAGGTATCCCCTAATAACTTAACAGAGACAGAATGATCCCGACATAAACATAATGGTAGTTCTAGGTGTACTCTAGTAATGGGTTTTACCTCAAACAGAAATAATCGGTACCTAAACAGAAATAATGGGTGTTACCCCCAAACAGAAATACAAAAACAAACAGGACTAGATGTACCCTTATTACTACCTCCAATCTGTCAGCTCCTTAACTCGTAAATACCCAGTGTCAGCCCCACAGTAGGGTGTATTACTTCATAAAGTGGCAACCTACAGAAGGACACAGACCTATTTACTGGTGCTACAGCGGCTTATTTTCCCCTTCAGACCGGACTCATGCACGCACACGACTCCGTTGGTACACGCCCGTACACCCCCCCTTTCAGATGAACCTCTTATAATCAGTTCAGTATGCGTGCCCTGGCCCCTACCTAGTGAGGGCCCCCCGTTTAATACCAGAATTGGATATTGAATGATATGGGTCCCACACACTAGATGGTACAAGTTAACCTGTAACTTGTGTCCCCCAGTTAACTAGGATTTTTAACAAGTTAAGCATACAAATTAACAAGTTCGCCTAATCCCCTCGGATTAACATATTAAGTTTCCACAGGTTAACAGGTTTATTTAACCCTAACAGATTAAACAGGTTTACATTACCCCCAATAGATTAAACAGACTTACTTAACCCCAGCAGATTAAGTAGGTTTACATAACCCTAACAGATTTAAATAGGTTTCACATGTTCTTTACAGTTCCATTAACATGTTTCGCTTAATCTTAAATTAAGCCTACAGATTCATACGTCCCAAACTCTAGTCGTAATTCATAGTATAACATATGCCCCAAACTTTTATCATATTTAAAGGTTATTCCTCCAAGTTATCATTCCCAATCATTTCCCCCAATTTCGTTCGTATGCATATTTCAGCGATATTGGCCTAGGTTCGAAGGTAGCCTATGCTATAAAAATAAAAAGGGAATGAGGGAGAGAAGAATATAATAGGCATATAAAAACAAAATAAGCATATAACAATAGAGATGGGTATATGATAGCATAAATAGACATATCAGAAATAGGCATATAAGAACTGAACAACAGATTAGGTGTATAGAGGAATACATGTAATAGCAGAACTATTTAAGTATGAACCAAATTCTTAACAGGTATAGATTTGGATCTAGATTTATAAACATGTCAGGTTTACGGTTAAATTTTTATATCTAAAAGTAACATGAACTCACAGAGGTTGGATCTAAAGAACAGAGAATAATATGTTGAAGTTGTAGTAGAGATTCTTGTATGAATATATGTTGATGTTGAAGAAGATAGCCTAATTCAATCCAACCAGAGGCAGCATCTCATTGTCTCCATTGCTTTAGGTGAAGGAAAACAATAGAAATGTTATCCTATATATAGCCTATCTCCAACGAACCTTGCACAGAAACCAGACCAGGTACAGAAGAATGCACCACGCCAAATCTCGAGTGGGTTGACCCAACCCCACTTGGGTCGACCCACTTGCTATTGGGTCGACCCGTAGGTCGACCCAGTCCAAGCATAGGTCCACCCATAATAGGTCCAATTCTCGCTGCGCCTACCCCTTTTTGCCACTTTGTATTTGAACTGATTTGAATTCTAGTTTGAATTTATTTATACATAAGGCTCTTATATGCATACAAACTTCTAAGCTTCATATCTACCTCATATGATGTCCGTTTTACGCAAACTCAGAGTCTATCTTAAGTAGAATTTTGAGACAAACGCAATGATACAGTCCATTTTACTTTACTCCCAATATTTAATTTAATATACTTTACTTTATCCTTATAATGTCTTTTAAAATTACGGGGTGTTACACTTTCTGTTGGCAGTTATAGCAAATGACATCCTTCTTTGGTTTCTTCTTTTGATCATCATTCCCTTTCTGATGTCTTTTCTTTCTCTTATTCAGCTTCTTCGTAGCATTGGAATTAGTAAAAGTTTCTTCGAGAGGTTCATTCCTACTTCTAAAAGCCTCGTCCAAAGCAGCATTGATCCTTTCTTCTTGCTCCTCAACTCAACGTCAAAGTTGCTCCAAAGTTATACTTCTTCTCGGCTCATCTTCTTCATCCGTAGGATAATGATCCTTTGTCGCTTAGCGGAATCAACCTAGGTACTTGCACAGGAACACTACGCTCTACTGCCGCTTCTGGAATGGGCATCCTCTGTATGATCGCAACCATCATGTCCCTGAACATAACCAGATAATCAGGTATATCCGTTGAAGCTCTCAGCTGGCTACCATCGCCTACCCTTCTAGTCGTAAGCTCATCCCTAACAGTGCTTCCCGTCTATGTCATGAAAAGTGCATTTAAGAGGCGCTTAAGCAGCGCTTAAGCGATTTTGGAAAATACATCGCTTAATTTTTAAAAAGCGGAAGGCATTAAGTGACCAAAGCTTAAGCGCGCTTTTTTAGCTCTTAGGCATGCTTTTGCAGCGCTTAGTAGCGCCTCGCCTAAACTTAAGCATTTATGTATTGTATTATGTGATGAATTACTTATATAATAAGTAAGCATTGCTTAAGTGCTTCTTAGTTGTTGCTTAAGTGCTAATTAGGCACCATTTAAGAGCCATTAGGCATAGCTGGACTCCAGTTGGATTTAGCGCTTAAGCAGTGCTTAAGTGTCGCTTAAGTGCCATTAAGCGAAGCGAGGCTTCCATCGCCTCGCCTCGCTTAGTGCTTAATATAACATAGCTTTCCATAGATCGACGACTCATTCTAAATCTAAAAATAGAATGATTAGTCCACATATGAGATAAATTGCCCATGGAGTTCAAATGCTATTATACTATACACTAATATATAGTATACGTCCATCAGAAATCTACAAATACGTCTCTCATATGTCATTACGTCTTCGAACTTTGGCTAAAATCGCTTAACCTTGCTCTGATACCAAATGTGACGATCGCTCATAACTCCTGCAGTTAACAAAAGGAATATCGCGCTGAAAGACATGCCAGGCAGTTATAGACAATCATCGGGGTAGAATAATATACGCAGAACCTGTCATATAACTCACAACGTAGAGATAAAATATAATACAACATATACAACATGCATATAACATTGAAGCATATTTGAGCAGAATCTTAAACTTTTCATATCATCATGGATTATCCATATAATACAGGAAAATCATCATAAGAGTCTGTACAAATGCCTCACTACAGGTCACTTAGAGAATATATCCAACAGCGGAAAACAACAAATAGTAGATAGTAAGAAATAATACGCCAGCTTCCTGCTCATCGTCGCTCAGCAACATCGTCCTCATCAAGATCTACTACCTGTCACCTGCTACTCGGTCTGCTCATTCATCACATGAACGAACAACCCAAGGTAATATGAGGGAGACATAAAACCTTGAGTCAGACAACAGTCTTAGTGAGCGATAAAACAACTATCTAACATCATCAATAACGTATATGAGAATAGGAAGATTAATCAACTAATCTACCAGCATCAACAAAGAAGAACCTAAAACCTGTCTTCTCCACATCCTATAGTGATAGCCTTTACAACAACCAAAGAGAAAACATAGCATACATAGCAACCATTTATCTAGCGTAGACCATCCTAATCGATATCAACATCCCCCAAGTAGAAGCCCCGAAGGCCTAAACCAACATCAGATAAGAACCTAAGAGATGTCTCCTTCGATGTCAAACAATGTACACAAGACGATACAAGCAAAGCAATAAACATCCATGACTCTGGCTATCACCGTCAGTCCTGCTTTGAAACTATTGTTAATCGTATGACTGGCTCGACATCATGTCGTGCATCAAGGGGTAATGGTAACCCCAGTTCTAGTCAAACTACTGCGCGTCCCACATACATTTGCATCCCCGAGACAACTAGACCCATCCCATGTGCCTTGGGTACTCCACTAGTCCCACTAGTCTTTTAGGCGTCCCTATTATACATTTGCTTTGAGCCAACTAGAACTTACGACAACGATAATCTCTTAGCCTTCATAACTCTATTCATCATCGCTGGCGACTGTCCACAAGCTTAGACCCCGTCTCAAGCAACCATTATCCACAAGATTAAATCACACTTGAGTCGTCTTCACATTCGTTGCATCTCCCCGATCAACGAACACTTCAAAACACTTCGAACATTCCTCCTTGAATTCACGTCAAAAACACCTTCATCGACCCAAAAACGTACATCGTTTGGTCGATATTTAATCCACCAAATATACTTGCCCGATCCAATGTCTAGGTCAAGCCCGATTCACGGTGAAAAACACGCTCTGTCCATGGTGAAAACAAGTCGAATGAATTCAGAAAACATGCCTGGTCCATCAATATGCTTCAATCCATCAACATTTTCTGATCCATCAACATGCTCCAGTCCATCAACATGTTCTAATCCATCAACATGCTCCAGTCCATCAACATGTTTTGACCCATCAACATGTTCCGTCCATTAAAATGTTCCAGTCCATCAACATGTTCTTATCCATCAACATGCTCCAGTCCATCAACATGTTCTGATCCATCAATATCTTCCAGTCCATCGACATGTTCCAGTCCGTCAACATGTTCCAGTCCGTCAACATGTTCCCGCTCACCAACATGTTCTGGTCCATCAACATGCTCCAGTCCATTAACATGTTCCGATCAATCAACATGCTGTAGCACATCAACATGCTTCAGTCGATCAACATCGTCCAATCCATCAACGTGCTCCAGTCCATCAACATTCTCCAGTCCATCAACATATTCTGATCCATCAACATGTTCCAGTCCATCAACATGTTCTAATCCATCAACATGCTCCAGTCCATCAACTTCTTCCGATCCATCAACATGGTCCAGTCCATCAACATGTTCTGATCCATCAACATGGTCCAGTCCATCAACATGTTCTGATCCATCAACATGCTCCAGTCCATCAACATGTTCCAGTCCATCGACATGTTCAAGTCCATCAACATGTTCCAGTCCATCAACTTGTTCCAGTCCATCAACATGCTCTGATTCATCAACATGCTCCAGTCCATCAACATGTTCCAATCCATCAACATACTCCAGTCCATCAACATGCTCCATTCCATCAACATGTTCTGATCCATCAACAAGTATCCATACAACGATCAATCATCATCCAAACATGAAAAATTCACCAAAATCATGATAAACAATAAACGAATTATACAAATGGATTTAACTTGTAATTACTTAAGAATTAATATAAAAATTCACCGATTTAAGTTGCTAAATTAGATCCTATGGTGATTCAAATAGAAATATGCATACCATGATGTAGATCTAGGTGAAAACAACTTGAAATTATGAAAATAAGATCAAATAACCCATATACTCAATTGGATCCACGCGAGAGATGCTTATCACTCACCAATTCTTCAAACAGGCTTGAAATCACTAAATTCCCAACCCGAACAGCAAAGAGAACTCTTCAAACATCTCAATTTGATGCGATGTTTCTTCACTTGATGTAGATCTAGCTTTTCTTGATGTAGATCTTCAATCTTCTTGCATAGATCTAGAATTTTAATGGAGGAAATGTGTATCTGATTGAGCAAGGAGGATCACGAGCTCAACCAAATGAGAGAATGAAGAAAGTAAACTATTCTCCATGCCTCTACCCCCTCCCCCTATTTATAGCCTCTAACCAGCCCTCTAATAGGCCACACCAATTCAGCCCATTAAGGACTAGCCAAACCTATACAGAAATTGTGAAACACTAAAGCAACGATTCCTCCCAAACCGCTGAACCAAATCTTTAATATGACCACTCTACGGAATTGGGAATATCATTTCCTTTCCAATGAAATCAATCTTAGTCCCTAATTCGATTCCAGTCAAAAGATATGCCATGTACAAAACTGATAGGGGGAAATGGTCACAAATAAAATTGGTAAAAATTATTAATATGTCTCACATCCCCATAATCAACATACCAAATGTGAGAATGATCCGACCCTCAAAGAATTAAATAAAAATATTTTACGATCCTCCGATACGTAAAATGCAGGTCGTTATAGAAAAAAATCAATATGCATTCTTCTTTTAGGTGCATGTAGTCTTTTTTGATATAAAGGGATATATAGTCATGAACATTATATTTTCTTTTATTAATCTAATTGAAAACTAAAATTTCATAGTGCTTCGAGGCAAGCTGAGTTATCAAATAACCGGAGAGAACGTAGGAAGCTTAAATAGTCAATGGTTTTAGTTTGTAACAGTTTTCTGCAGATATTGATAAAGCACTGTGGTATAAACATAACCACCAACTGAATCTGGGTTGCGAAGCTCGACAAAATTGGGATCTAAATCTTAATAATATTGTGGTGTATATATCCTTTCCATTAGTTTTCATGCATGAATTTTGAATCTGGTAGAAATCATTATACTTACAAGTCTCATTTTCCTGTAAATTATCAAGCTAGATGAGTTGAAAGCATGTGTAGGTCTGTTTTATCATTTAGCTGTTGCGAAATAATATTTGATGCATGGATTTATTTTGTGATAAATTCCAAGTTACCTCTTGTACTCTTTTACTAGTTAAACTTGAATGTTAGATTGCATTTGCACTTATCCTATCTTATGTTACAGGTTTACTTACAATGGCGATTCATTAACGACGGAAAGTGGAAGCATTAGAGATGCAAGACTGAATTTAGAATATATATATATATATATATATATATGTATGTATATGTATATGTATATATTGAAACTTGTTTTATAATTTGTTACTACGTTAATGATGGTATATAATTTGCGGCATTTTGTTTGAGATACATGCATATTTGCTATTTTAAATACTGCGTATTGCCGATTGTTTGAAGCAAACATAGGATTTATAATTACTGCTATGATATATATATATATATTATGTGTGAAATATATATTACTATGTATGTAATTGATATTAGTACTGAATATATGTCTAAATGCTTGTCTATGTGTATTATTGGTAAGCAGGTAAACAGTGGTGCAATTTGTCACGATTATAACTGTTGTAAAAGTTTTAAACAATCATTAGAAACTTCGATTAGCTCTTGCTTATAAACATTAGAATCTTCGTTGAATTAACGTTTATAACCATTAGTAAACAAATAATTAATGACGCTTATAACCGTGAGAAATTCAACTGATCTAATGCTTATAACCGTTAATGCATTCTTTTAACTCACGCTTATAACCGTGAGTAAATAGCCTAAGTAACAGTTATAAGCGTGATAGTATCCATAATAAAATTCAACCACGCCTGTTGGCTTAACAGTTATAAGCGTTAGTATTCTTCTTCCTCGCGGTTATAAGCATGACAATCTTACATCTATGATGTAGAGATGGATGGATTTGGAAGGCCAGAAGGCCAAGGAACATTCCTTGGGACCGGACCTAGTAATGCAGCGGCAGAAGTGGAAAATTGCTTAGGAGCAGTGCCCCGAACCAGACACGGTTCGGTGGCTGACCTGATCCGGTTCGGCACGAGTGTCAAACCCAACAGAACAGGAGACAAATGCCCTAAAGGAACTAACGTGGCTCGCGTCAATTCATCTTGTTGCATCTTGGTTGATGACTCTAAAAAAGTGGTTCAGGCTCGACAGCATATGGCTCTGAAAAGGAAAGAAACTACTGCTACGCAGGAACTTCAGTTCGGTGCCCAACCCAAACCCAGAGGCAGGGCCGATCTGAATGTAGACTCCATGCGCTAGACTTTTGCTAGTTTGGATACCAAAGGAACCGATGTTGGAATGGATGATTTGCGATAGTTGCATGGCGATGGAAATCGGATCGCAGACGTGATTCGAGGGTTTATTGGAGGTGAAGCATCTTAGATAGATATGGATTGTGTTAACAACAATCTCTTCACATAGGATATCCGAAATTCTCGAAACCCATTAGACTTTAAATCGTCGATCTTAGAAGCGTATGATGGTGGAAGTGATCCTACTATGCACTTGATGCGCTGTATGCGACATATGGAGGAGCTATCGGCGTCGGAAAACATCATGGCTAAGTGCTTCCTGCTCTACCTCACGGATATCGCTACCATGTGGTTTAGGCAGTTAGAGTCAGGATCGATAAACAGTTGGAATGCGTTGGTTACAAGGTTTATGGAACAGTTCAAGGTCCACATCTCGCAACCCAAAAACATTATGATGCTCGTATCGATCAAGCAGAGGGTTGGAGGAACTCCATGTACTTTTCTGGAAAGGTTCAATGCGGCGGTGGCATTGGAGGGTTGACCAAAACCATCTATGTTGCTTATGGCTATTGACTTTGGCGCCTTGGATAGGTCAGATTTTAAGGTTTCATCGCAGTGAGACCAGCCAAGGGACCTTGACGAATTCTATTTTGAACCAGATAGATTTCTATGGGAAGAGAATGCGAGATCGGGAAGGTAATTCTTTAGGTTAATATGGCTAAGGGCGGAGGACCGTTTGGGTCTGGTAAAGAAAAAGACAAGGATAAGGGCAAGGGAAAAACCCAGGTTAGCAATGATCGGAATTCCTATCCGCTCAAAGAATCCAAATTCTCATCATTTATGGAACTGATTCATCATTAGAGGACATCTGTTTGGACATTCATGAATTAGCCCCATTTAAAAAGTATCCCAAGAGGGAGCTAACGCAGAAAGAACGCGAGTCTAGAAAGCATTATTTGTTACATGAGCTTGATGGACATAGTACAAACGAGTGCAGGCACCTACGGGATATAATTGATGAGAATGTCAGACGTGGAGAGCTACCACAAAATGTTAGGAATCAGCCAGCAATGGTGGAACATGTGCAGTCGCCTACTGTCCCCCTTAACAGAAACGAACCAGGATCAAGGTTGCGTTGATTGATAATCAGTTGATCTAGAACTCTTTGGATTTCACAGATATTTAGCTTTCAGGATTTTGGATTCTTTGGATATTGGCTTTTGGTTTTGGATGGCTACGTCGACCCATCCATGTAAGGGCTTAGGACTTAATCTGTAGGCAAGCTTTGTACTGGACAATAAATCATCCACCTATAAAATAATAATTTTGTAATCGGAAATGACTAAGTTGGTTTACTCATGCACGAGGTTAAGATCATATCCCTAGGCGTGCTCTGCCTCCAATTATAATCTGTTATGTTTTATTTTGATTTTATAACAGTTGTGAACTTCTAGAACTGTAGTATAATTACATCACTTTGTATGGATCATGCTCATGAAGTATGAAATCGAAAATTAGATTTCTAAACTTTAAGAAACATATTTTCAAGCAATGGACCATGCTTGAGGAGGTTGGGCTATCTTGTTAGGATTTGGCAAGATTGCTTGGTCATGGCTCAAGTATGGGCTATACTCGGTTGGATTTGAATTATCTTGTCAGGATTTAGCAAGATGGTTCAGTTACGGCTGCAGTATGGACTGTACTCAATGGAATTTGCGTTGTTTTGTCAGGATTTGGCAAAACAGTTCACTTGGTACCTTGCAGGTATGGATTAACTCACACTGGCGAGGCCACGGATTTTGGATCTCACGAAATTATTGGATTTGGATCTCGGATATTGCGGATTTGGTTTTCTCTTATAATACGATCCAGAGCGATCGTTGGATTCTATTTTTTTTTTTTTTGATTTGGATTTCTTAGGATTTTAGCTGCTAATTTTCTATTAATACGATCCAGCGCAACTGTGATACTCTGGTCTTTAACTAATAGATTTCTATTTGAATTTCTCTTGGACTACGACTTACGGATTTCCAGATTGTCCAAAACACGTCTTCACCAAAAGACTTTTTTGGGGCCGTGTGTTGACCCGTCTTTTTATAATGAGACACATTTTGGATATCTGGCTACGGAAGTGCTCAAGACTTGAGCATAGATATGCTTAGTTGCAGCAATGGATGTCTCGAAGACTTGGATTTGAATGTATTGAATTCCGGTTCAGCTTACTAGACTGGACTTCAGTTCCACCCTCCCGATTCGGCCATGTTTCCAGCTCGGTCATCATTCCACCATCAAGTTTCAGTTTTGTTGGGCATGAAGATCTCGGTCCGGCCTTACCTCGAACCGGCCATGCCGAACCATGAGGACACATCCATGTGACGTGTGCCACTACCTTCACTCCACGATGTGACAGAACCCACGACCTTCACTACTCTAAAATCACCTCCATGACCCTATGTCGAATCGGATTCTGCTCCAGCTATAAATAGATCATGACGTTATCATTTCAAACGATTAGCTTCTTTTAGATTTTTGGCAAAGATACGCGGACTTCGTTGTTACCATTAACAGCTTTCTTCTCTCTACTTTCTTACAGTAAAACGATCTGTATTTGTAATCGTATAGTTTAATAAATGATAGATTGCAGCAAGTGGACGAAGGCAGGATTGGCGAAGCCACTGTAAATTTGTGTGTCTTCTTTTTGTTTATTGTGTTTGGAGTTTTAACTGCATTTCTATTATTTGGATTTGGGTGTTATACTCAAGAGAACCAATTTCTCCATTAGAAATTACCGTTTAGCAAATATCGTTACCATACCATTTTTACTAATGAGTTAAAATAGCTTACTGTTATCTTTATCGATTGACTGGTGTACTGAAGACTAATATATCGATAAACCGTTAAACGTTACAGTGATAATGGTTTGTCTAGAAAAATAATAATTTGATATATATTCACAATATAACGATATCATATTATACATTTTATCGCGTTATTGAATGAAAATATGAATGAGAGAGGGAAAGTATATTTAACGTCATTGGAAGTGAATTGCGTAATTAAATTTAATCTTTTTTTGCTTCTCATTGCCTATTAGATAACATATTATATGAATATCCATGTATTGTATATTGACTTATAAATACAGTTACAGCTAGTTTATAAAAAAATATTACTGGTGTTTTACTGTAGAAAATAATAAATTTACAATACCATACTGATTATACTAGTATACCGATTTTACTCGAAATGATAACCAATTGTCTGTAATGATATGGTGATGGTAAATTTACCATTACCATAATTGTTCTAATTAATTTCTCCTGCATAAGAAAATACACTACCCTGCAAAGTAGAGCAAAAACAAAACAACATGTTTATAATTATGAGCGTCATGGCACGCGTTTCGCACATAAGCTATTTTTCTGGAAAAAAAAAAATTTCTACACATTCAACCGAAAATGATTCACATATTTATATGTGTTTTTACGCACAATGAAACCACGTGGCTTTTTGCAGCAAATAATGTTTTATTGGTTTCAATTTCAATCCCTAATGTTAATTAATAAAAAAAAAATTGAATTAGTAAATAAACTTAGATTCTATTTTTATGTGATATTAAGATTGGGATTTTTAGGCACAAGGACAAAGTCAACCAAAAATTTATTCATAAGGACAATCAACAAAAATTTTAGCTTCAAAGACAATTTTTAGTATAAAGTGAGGAATTTAGGGACCCACTATCATTTTATATTTACACTAAACTTTGTCCTTTTAGCTATTTTTTTTGTCTCTTGTCCTTTTGGCATTTTTTATTTTTTTTTTTTTTTTTTTTGTGTTTCACACTATTTTCTTGATTTGATCTTCTTTAGAATGACATTTTTGCTGTTTCAAGCTAACACAAAAAAGTGTGATACTAAAGCTATTCCAAAAATTATCAAGAAGATGTGATGAAATATATAGAATTATATTGGTTGAGATATTCATGTTTCAACTTAGTTTGAATAGTTCCAATCTAGCCTAAAAATAGTAGAAACATCATCAATATTTAAGTAAAAATTTACCTATTCTTTTTGGATGGTTACGTGTAGAATAATAAATAACATTCATTTATATATGAGTCCATCACAGTATGTTATGTTGGGAACTACATGGTCGAATCACAAAAATGCATACATTCTATTTTTATGTGATATTAAAATTTATTTATTTTTGTAGATGGACGGTTTGATTTGGTAAAGAAAGTTTGTTAAATTGTATATGTAAGCAATATCGAAATTTGTTAATGGGATTTTTAGGCACAAGGACAAAGTCAACCAAATATTTATCCATAAGGACAGTCAACAAAAACTTTAGCAGGACAATTTTTAGTGTAAAGTGGGGAATTCAGGGTCCCACTATCATTTTATACTTTAACTAAACTTTGTCCTTTTGGTTAATTTTTTTGCCTCTTGTTTTTTTTTTTTCATATTTTTTTGTTTTTTTTGTCTTTCACACTATTTTCTTGATTTTCTTTAAAATGACATTTTTGTTATTTCAAGCTAACACAAAAAAGTGTGATACTAAGCTATTCCAACAATTATCATGAAGATGTGATGAAATATATAGAATTATATTGGTTGAAATATTCATGTTTCAACTTAGTTTGAATAGTTCGGATCTAGCCTAAAAATAGTAGAAACATCATCAATATTTAGGATGGTTGCGTGTAGAATAATAAATAACATTCATTTATATATGAGTCCATCGCAGATGTTATGTTGGGAACTACATGGTCGAATCACAAAAATGCGTACATTATACTAAAAGCTACAAGCAATACGTAAAGTTAGATTAATATCTCGCACAAATCGTAAGTTCCTAACACATAAGCTGTCATGATATCCTTTAATACATAAGTTGAAAATACTTAATCAATTACCATATGTACTAAAATAATAAAATTACATGGTTCAAATTAGTTAGGCTCCTAACGTAATTGTGTAACATGTGTGTGCACGGATCTTGTAGGCATTTCTACAGATCTGTTTTTGTGAACTATTTGAGAAAAAACACCAACAATACACAGAGGAGAAACACAATCACGTCAGTTTCTATACCATTTTCAAAACCAACGCGTTCCATAACGATAACGGGACATTTATGCACCTATAACGCACCCTAAAACGTTAAATGAGCACTGTAGCGCAAACATTATATTTGAGGCAACTACTCGTTGATAATTGTTTATCCTTCACCAAATTTTATATAAGCCGTTAAGAATACAACATGGTGAAGTGCAGAAAGTTTTTGCCAATTATCCAAATACCACTGGATTAGTGAGCTGGCAGGTACAGTATGATTATTGATGTATCAAGCCGTAAATCCTAGGACAAACAGACCTATCTATGTTGATGAAAACCAAATTAAATCCTCACTACCCAAAATCCTCAATACCCCTGTATCCAACTAATCAGAACCCTTCCAACTTTTTGCAATTAAGATAAAGACAATTTTAGGTATAGAGGATTTGCTCTCGATGAAACCTGCCAGACGCGTTAATGAATTTGTTGCTTGTTCATGGTGGTGGTGCCCACAAGGGATATTGCTAGGCTAGGAATGTCATTACATACTAATTTGAGTTCATTACATTTTTTTAATATTTTTATCCATCGGTAAAGAAGTATGCTTAGTAGATAAACAACATGCAAATAGGCCAAACATAATTTGCCACATAGGGTACAAAATTAAAAGAGATGTACACATACATAGTTCAACAACAAATTGGTTAAAAACAGTAGAACATGCTGAACATGTAGCAGTTTAAAATTTATTAAGCAAGCAGTATATATATATTGGCAATTACAATTTTATATATCAATTGCTTTGCAGCATATATCTAATGATAATTTGTCCACATTACCATGGTGACAAATGTTAAATGCTGCTACAAAAAATATCTAAATCACATCAAAACTGATAAAAAAATGTTATATATCAAATGCAAATATAACATTGTATATTTAAAAGTATATGTATACTTTTAGAATATGGCAAGCAAACTTGAATCATTTTTAAAGCTTTGAATTTCAGTTATGAGTAATCTTCTATTTTTTTCACTCGTCTTTTATTTTTATAAAAAAACTTCAGCATCAACTCTGCTGAAACATATAGGATGTTGCGCTGCTTGACAGGCTTCTCTTTATCTTCCATTTCGTCCACCCATTTGGAAGGCAACGACCAACATGGAGACAGAAAAGAAAGTAAATACTTTCACTGCAGTTACTTTAAAGTGCACCCCACCATCATCTTAAGGGACTACACAATGCCAAGTTTGATATCACTAAAATCTGCATGTAAAACAGCAGCATGAGGAAAATAATAACAGGTCAAAAGTACACATCATAGGCTTAGGAACGTGGAAGGCTTTTTCTTTATTTGTAGAGAAAATTGAATTTTATCAAACAACCTCAGTAAATTATTTAATTCAAGGGTCACAACGCTATTCCCGTCTACAGAAGCCTCTCCTTGAAGCGGTTGCTTAAGCTTCTTTGAAAAATAGAAAGTATATTTGTGAATGGTAAAAGTTCCTCTAAATCAGTATAAATATTCAATTTGCATATAGTTCAAAAATGGTTTTACAATACAATGTGAATTTATTGTTTTGACTGTGTCAACCATTATCAGAAACATGCTATCTAACAATATGTCAAAAATGATGAAAAATAGTAGATCATAAAAGAAATCATACAACCTCATTCCATTATAACTCTCATCCAGTAATAAAAGATTTATTTCAGTTTATGAACTTCTAGATCTAGAGCACATAGAGAGAAAAAAATTCAGTTTGTCTGGAATGGGATTTGAGAGGATTGTTTCTTTTTATTTCCATATTCCTCTTTAAATTATACTAACGAAAACTCGAAAACCCTTTTTACGTTGCAGAACATAAATTAAAATCTTTGAAAATAGCTCAATGAGATCATAAAAAGTGATCAATGTCAATTGTTCTAAGAAATTAGTAGCACTTAGAAAATATACTTTCTGAATGGGAAAAGGGTACTTAAATGCTTTTATTCCTCCAAGGGGGTTTATATCCCTTCGCAACAAGTCGCGCTTTGTATCGTTCTATCTCCCCTTGAGCATTCATCTTCTTCTTGAACACCCATTTCACATCAATGGGCTGACTCCTATTCAACAATTCTGCTAGCTCCCATGTTTTGTTGCAATTAATTGCTTTAATTTCCTCGTTCATGGCAGCTTGCCACTTCTTGTCTCGAACCGCTTCTTCAAAACTGATATTTTCAGCATCAGACAAAAGACATACAAGGTGTACCTCATTTATCGAATCATACAAATCTTGCAAACTTCTCATTTTTTGTTGTAGTGGTTCATCTTCACTGTCAATGGTTTCAGGTTCTGTTGGTATACTTGCTGGTGCAATGACTGATGATTCTCCAACATCTACGACAACCTCCTTCGAATTATTCCAGTCCCACTCGCTTGCTTCATCTACTCGCACATCACGACTTACCATCACCTTATTGCTAATCGGATCGAGCAGCTTGTATCCTTTTGTCTTCTCATCATACCCAATGAAAACATACTTTTTGCTTTTGTCTTCGAGCTTTGTTCTTCGTTGATCTGGTACATGTGCATAAGCCACACTACCAAACACTTTGAAATGAGAAACTATTGGTTTTTATCCGTTCCAGGCCTCTTGTGGTGTTTGATCATTTAACTTCACATGTGGGCATCGATCTTGTATGTTTATGGCACAGTGCACAGCCTCTGCCCAGAATTCCTTCGGCATCTTCTTACTTTTGAGCATTGATCGAACCATGTCGAGAATAGTCTGGTTCTTCCTTTCGGCCACGCCGTTTTGTTGAGGAGAGTATGGTGCAGTTAAAAATCTCCTTATGCCTTGCTCCTCGCAATACTCCATGAAAGATGCTGAAGTATACTCGCCACCTCTATCGGATCGTACGGCTTTGATGTGTCTACCAGTTGCCTTCTCCACCATCACTTTGAATTTTTTGAACACCTCGAATGCCTCGGATTTTTCCTTCAAAAAATAACCCCAAGTTTTTCGTGAGAAGTTATCGATAAAAGAAATAAAGTACCTTTGACCGCTGAAAGATTCAGGAGTAATTGGTCCACATATGTCAGTATGAATCAACTCGAGAATATGTTTAGCTCGATATTCTGCATTCTTTTGAAAAGAGGTTCTTGTTTGTTTGCCAAGCACACAATCTTCACAAAATTTGCCCTCATAATCCATATCTGTCAGTCCGTGCACCATGTCCTTCTTTGCTAACTTCTTTAGACCACCGTGATGTAGATGACCAAAGCGGAGATGCCACAACGACGCCTTGTCTTCTACGTTGACTCGCAAACATTTTTCCTGCACGCTTCTCAATTTCAGTTTGTACATCCGATTTCTTTCCATCTCAACTCGAGCAACTAAACGCCCTTCATTGTCCTTCAGCTGTAGTACCCGGTTTTTCATGAATACCGAGTATCCCTTCTCCATGAGTTGTCCCATGCTCAAAATATTGCTTTTAAGATCAGGTACATAATAAACATTCTCAATTGATCCTTCTGTACCATCTTTTTGTAAATAATGAACTGCACCTTAGCCCTTTACTTGGATCTTTGACGCATCTCCCAATGAAACATGTCCATCTTCAACCTCTTGCATCCCTATGAATAGGTGCTTGTGCCCGCACATATGGTTACTAGCACCGGTGTTAAGATACCACTCCGTGTCATTGTCGGAGATGGTATTTTTGTAAGCCATCATGAGAACACCATCTTCTCTTGCCTCCTCTTCCGCAACTAGATTCGTGTTTTCTTCCACCTTTTTCTCGGAATAGCACTCATTTGAATAATGTCCATACTTTCCACAATTATAGCACTTGATGTTTGATTTGCACTCTTTTGCGTAGTGTCCATGCTTGCCGCAATTATAGCATCAGTCATTTGAATAATTTGACCGGCCGCCTCTCCCACGACCACGTCCTCTACCTCGACTACTTTCTTGGCTTGACTGCCCTCTTTTCTCCTGATTTTCACCTTGACCGCGGCCTACACCACCGCGACCATTGTTTCGACCTCCACAACCACTACGTCCTCTTCCTCGATTGTGTTGTGCATACATCACCTTGTCTTCCTTGAGACTTGCCTTAGCTTGCAAAGCCTCTTCAAGTAGCTCTTCTTTCTTTTTCCTTTTCCGTTGTTCATGTGCTTCAAGTGAACCCGCAAGTTCGTCGACTGTGAGCGTCGTAAGGTCCTTTGATTCTTCTATCGCGCACACAACATTCTCAAAATTATCGGTTAACGATCTCAAGATCTTCTCCACAACACGCGCGTCGGTTAGCGCCTCGCCATTACGATTTAGTTGATTCACCACAGCTTGAACACGTGTGATGTAGTCAGATACGCTTTCAGACTCCTTCATTCTAATGCTCTCAAACTCACCACGAAGAGTTTGGAGACGCACTTGCTTGACTCGGTCTGCTCCTTTATACACTTCTTCTAAAATGTCCCACGCCTCCTTGGATGTTTCAGCTCCTGCAATTTTCTCAAAAGTTGAGTCTTCCACTGCATTCTGCAAAGCATTTAGAGCTCGGTTGTCTCTCTTTCTTTCATCCTTTACTTTGTTTTGTTGAGCTTGTGACAAAGCTCCCAGGTTTTCAGGTTTTGTGAAACCATCTCTGACCATCTCCCAAATTTCTTCAGCCTTTAACCAAGTCTTCATTTTTATGCTCCAAGTGTCATAGTTGACCTTCATGAATTTTGGTATAGGAGTCTGTGTATGTGATGAACCTCCTGCCATGCTTCTCCTTCACATGTGCTCTGATACCAATTTGATATAATAGATAGCAGGATACCAACTTATTCAAACTTTCCAGAAACAATTCAAAGGAAGAAAATGTGACAAACTTTCTACTGTGAAAGAGGAGAATTAGACTTTCTATTTTATTTCATTGTTATCTTCAAACATTGTCATTAGCATCTCATTTATAGGCATTACAGTCCAAAGGAAACATAGAAAAGCAAGCACCGTTTGACTCTTCACATACAAAAGACACTTGACTCTTGAAACTAAAAGACATAACTAATCACAAACCAACACTTTTGACCCTTTTTTTCATTTTTCAAGAATAGAGCATTAATGTTTACCTAACAAAGGGCACTGGTCGGTAATACATTACATACCTAGGTACAAGAAAAACGTGGGATGGTGGCATAAAATGTCCAAACATCCATTATTGTTCACTTTGAATTTGCATATCACCTATTAGATTTCACTACAATAACAAAATTTCAACAAAATCATTAATCCACTCTCTGACTTTTTAACAGATGTACTAACGATTAGATAACCAAGTTTGGAAAACTATGCCCTTATCCAAAATATCAATCAATGAAAAAATTTATACAAAAATCCGAAATGCAGGAAAATGGGAACTTGAAGATCCCACAGTAGTTGCCTTGGGCATGATGAAAAGCCAAAAAAAAAAAAAAAAAAAAAAGATACATACCTAATATTTCTTTTTTTTGGTCCAGTATCCATTTTACCTGTTATAATATGTACCTCATCCTCCAGTGCTTTTTGTTTTTTGTCTTGTTTTTTTTTAATATTTGAACAGTGCAATCATCAAACTAAAATTTAACTTTTTTCAACCAAATCTGTCAATTGAGAATCATTGTAATATATTTTTAGTGTGGTGCTAAGGGCACACCGATATGTTCTTCCTAATACTGTGACTAAAAAATACCACAAGAATTAGTATTACACTCTTCTTAATACCACACACTTAAAAATAGGGGCTACCACACTATTTTACCATATTTCTATTTCGTTCGATATTCGTTCGTCCTCATTTGTAAAACCGATCAACGAGCTAAGCCCTAAATTTATACACGATCAACGAATTCGACGCTGCAATGTACAAAAACCATGAATAAAGTTTGAATTAAGCAAACAAGAAGAGGAAGTGAGAGATTAGGGTTTTCATATCACCAAACAATTAAGAGATTACCGTACGAATTTGAATTTTCCCATAGGAGATGCGAAAAAGACAGCGATTACG
This sequence comes from Allium sativum, assembly GCA_030737875.1. NCBI lineage: Eukaryota > Viridiplantae > Streptophyta > Magnoliopsida > Asparagales > Amaryllidaceae > Allium > Allium sativum. The sequence goes on along the minus strand of CM060915.1, from coordinate 42,084,820 downwards.
AGAGATTACAGTATTTAGATTAGCTTAGTACGTGATTAGTTCGGCAAATAATGATTTAGTGGGAGATTAGAATGAAGAGGTAATGTGCTATTAGGAAGCATACAAAATTTAATGAGTTTTATTTTTTTAATTGCGGTATTAGGAAGAACATATTGGGGTGCCCTTAGCACCACACTATTTTTATGAGCAGCAAATAATACATATAGCGCTTCCAATTATTTACATATAAAACACACTATTCACCTCATATTACACATAAATAGATATATCTTTAAATTTTAATTGGAGCTGACATAAAGATGTAAGTTTGAATCTTGAATTTTCCAAAGTTTTTTTTCAGCCTAAAAATAAAATTTAATGTCCTTCAATTTTTTTTTCCAAGTTTGTCATTGTGTCAATTTCCTAGTAATTAAAAATATGGTATAAAAGACATACCAGACCATAGTAAAATCTCATGTGTAAGATGACTGACAAACAATATGCACTTGCAAATTTAGAGAAATGCATGTTCGAATTTTAAGTGGAATACGACTATGTCTCTTATTTTCTATTTATGGAAGTGAAATTGGACAACTGAGGAAGAGCAGTGGTTGTTTTCTGTTTGGGGATATAAGCTGGCGCTAAAAAGTTAGTGGGTACAATATTGCATGCAGGTGTAGGAAACGGGCTAGGGGAATCAAAAGAAAAAACAGTTTTAAACGTGGTCAAGTTATTTTAAAAACGCACAGGAACATATACAATGTTGTAATTTGAAATGCAGTACTTTATTTCATTTATAATCGCATTAATTATGGAGTTTTTCAAGGCAAAAATATTCCATGTCATGAAGTATGTATAATCAATTTTAGCATATAATTCAATTATTGTTGGAATTTAGCCACAGACATACATTATCGAATTAGTACATGACATCAAAAATTAAGAGACAAGACAAAAAAATAAGCATATCGGGTGATTATATAGTAATAATGTTAAAAACATAAAAAAATACCTTCGTTTTTTTTTTGTTAGGCTTACAGCTTCCTTCTTTGAATACTTCCAGTCCACCCCATCTAAAGTCCACCCCATCTAATCCTTTGGTAGCCACACCATCCACAACCACCATGCCCACTACCAAACCAATTCGTGATCCCCTACATCAGTCATGCTAACCTATTACCAATGTTACATATTTAACATTTACCACTATTAACTTTGATTTATATTTAACAATTAATTAGCAAAATAATATGGGAATTGTTAAAGGGACTCCATTTTTTGTTAAGGGAGGGACAGTTTTTCAATTTTTGATGAATTGTTAAGGGGAGGACAAAATAAGTTAGTCCCCATTAACCATATAATTAAAAATTCCAGTACTATCCCTATAACAGAGAAAAATTAATGCACACCTGCAAATAACTATATATATTTAAACAGTTAAGCATAAGTCAGACCACATTTGCATGAATTCAAACACTTAAGCATGAGTCAGACCATCACTTATTAACATTTCTTAGTCTAATAAGATACATGAATAATTAACTCTGCAAATTGCAAGATAAATTTAGAAACAATATACACTGACCTTCTATAATTCAACTTAAAAGGAAAATAAAAAGAAATAACAATCAAACGAAGATCCACCTCCTTCAACTCTCCCCGATTCGAACAAAGTTCATATAATCTCAATAAGGCAAATTCTATTTATACACCGAAAATCCCTCAACATACACCATTATTTTTTCTATAAAATTTTATTACTAAATTACCCTTTTCTCATAATTGATTTTTAAAACTTCTGGATATAAAAAGTCAAATTGTTCTTAAAAATATTGAAACATGATACAAACTAGATATGTTAATGAATTATTTATTCACGAAGTCTAAAATTTTTATTAAAAAAACATTCAGAAATAATGTCTAATTTAGAAGTGTTGATTTATTTTGTAGAATCATAGTAATTTTGTTGAAACTGGATTTTTTTTTTCAAAATTTTTATAAAAGTTACAATATTAGTACAAGAAATAAATTTCATTTTGTTAAATTTTACTCAATTTGATGCAAATAATTTCTAATTTTGGGTAATTTTGTTTTAAGTTCGAAAGAGGAAAGAAAAAGAAGAAGAGAACATGAATAATTTAGTAAAAGAAACGTGTACGTAAAGTAATACACGGTGTATAGTAGTTTATTATAATTTTTTGTATATATTTAGCAATTTTTGGTGTATAAATAGAATTAGCCTCTCAGTAATCCAGTTTAAATCATGCTTTTATCACTCATATATATAAATAAATAAATAATAGAGAAAAAAACGATAATTACATGCCTTCAAAAAAAAAACGATAATTGCACTTGCATGCACCTTATATTTGGTAATGATATAAATAGCGTAGATGATTTTACGCAAGTATTCAAAGAAAGTCAATACCAAACATATCCAAAACTAAGCCTGGAATTATGAGAAGTAATTAACAAATTAAAATATAGTTAATCATTGCATGTCTAATTAATTAATGTTACGAGGGGCAGTCTAGTCCATGCTTATTTTAAAATAAAAAAACCAAACCCTCCCTTAACAATTTTTTTTCAAGGTGGAGTCCCCTTAAAAATGCCCCCCCCCCCCTTAACCAAAAGTGGAGTCCTTTTAAAAATCCCCAATAATATACATATAAAAAAGCATGATTTATTGCCATATTGAACATTGCTGGTACTGTTTATTCTAGAAAGTTAATTGAACACTTGTATATGGCTGCAATTTAAAGTTTTTACTTTATTTCAATTAAAATTACATTAATTATGGGACGTTTTAATGCTAAACGATTGTGAATTCTTTTGTCAAAAGTAATTTATGTCCTAGCAATTTAATGAAGCACCACCCTCAGTATTCAAATTCCTAAAGCGCATGTTTCAAAACTCAAATTCTTCACATTTTATCTTCTAGAAAAGTATTATACTTGCAATAATCAAACTAAAATTTACCTTTTTTTTCAAACCAAATCTGCCAATTGAGAATCATAGTAATATGTGTTTGCATCTATGAACGGCAAATAATACATATATAGCCTACAAATATTTACACATAAAACACGTTATTCACCTTATATTACACATAAATAGATATATCTTAAAATTTTAATTTGAGCTAACATAAATATGTAAGTTTGAATCTGATATCAATTTAACAGACAATGATCATTTACCTCATTTATGCATACCAACTTATAAATATAATAAAAGCTACATATCCATTTAATAGCAAAAGGTTATATTCATAAACACATAAAAAGGGCATCATTTATTGACATAATAAACACATTTAGCTGCTTCTGATCCTAAAACGTTAACTGGAACTTATACAATGTGGTAATTTGAAATGCAATACTCTATTTTAATTATAATCGCATTAATTATGGAGTTTTTCAAGGCTAAAGTATTCCATATCATAAAGATATGTATAATCAATTTTAGCATATAATTCAACTATACCTAGAATTTATCCACAAACAAAATAAGTTTAATTAAGGCAATAATATTGCTTACCTTGTTGAGACTTCATTTCCTTTTTAATGCATTATCCCATCACTAAGACTGCACTAAACCTATATTTTACATGATTTGGCGATAGCATTTAAAGAATAAACCAATTATAGATGAAAAGATCCATCTTTAGCAGTTGCAACATTTATGATAGAAATATCAAATTTTATAGTGTCAGCAGCATGGATTAGGAATTTTACACTGTTGCATATTTAACATTTACCATTGTTAACTCAGATTTCCCCAGCATAACAGCTTTTCCATTCATAGTTTCATACTAATATCATCTTCACTTATCATCCCATGTACGTAGATACAAAACAAAATGGTTGAAATGGGATGGTAGTGCACTGATAATCAGTGTACCTCATCTGCAAAAACAACATAAAGAAAAAGTAGAATCAAGCTTTTTATTTTATGCAAAACTAACAATACGACAGCAGTCCCTAAACGTTATTTTTCTGCCTTTGCAAATAAATTTCCCAGTAGCAGGTCGTAAAAAATTATAAATAGAACAATAGGTGGTAAAAAAATCAAATTAAATTTCCCAATAGCTGTAAAGGAAAATAAGACAACAATGTACCAAGTAGATGATACATCAAACATGACAAATGATTATGAAGTAGACCGTTTATGCATTGTACCAAGTATATAAACATGAAATCATATCATAACCCTACAACTGCTTACATGCATACTGAAGCAGGACATAGAGGGCGAATAAATAAAAGAGTTACAAAGAAGAAAAACTTAATAGGTAGGCAACGCTAGGCTATCATATAACAATTCATTCTTCAATAATGTCAGATAATTTTAGATAAGATAATATAAGGGGAAAATCAATATAACAGTTAAAAAAAATCATCATGATTTAAAAGAACAAAAACATGTTATTTTTTTGCAGTAGGGAGCACATTTAAACACTAAATTAAATATTGCATTTGAAATTAAGTAAGATAATTACCTTGATTTGGCAGCAGAATCAAGTTCGAAATTCATCAATCCACATCCACCAAATTTAATGCAGGAGGCCGGCGACGACCCCAATATCCAATCTCAACTTATTCTAACGAACAAGTGAACACCATGTAAATTGTGAGAACTCATTGATACCAAAAAGACATAACATGGTCAAGTACTTTAGTAATTAGAGTATGATGAATAGCAGATTTGGAGAAAAATACATATATATGTATGTATGTGTGTGTACGCACATATGTACATACACACACACACACACACACATATATATATATATATATTTATATATGGGGGGGGTTGGACACAAAGTCTCGACCGTTAGATCTTTTTGTCCTAATGTGGAGCCGTAGAATTCGGTGGCGATCGAATACTGGAGATCTATTATGTCAAAATTTTGTGTCTAGATAGACCTTATATATATATATATATATGTGTGTGTGTGTGTGTGTGTGCGTGCGTGCGTGTGTGTGTATGTGTGTGCGTGCACGTGCTGTGTGTATGGAGGAGCGTTCAATGACACCCCAAAATTGCAGCACCCTAAAAGCTCTCCAATTTCCACCACAAGTTTATATTAGATTAAGTTAGTAGGAGGAAAAAGAGTGAGTGGGAGGAGAGAGGGGGGATTTGTGGTGGAAATCGGGGGACTTTTGGGATGCTGCACTGTTTGAGGTGTCGTTGAACGCTTGTCATATGTATATATGTATGTACGTAATACAACAGATATATATTCATGCTCCTATTCTAAACTAGGTCGATTTGCATGTTAACAGAAGTATAATACAATTTAATGGTTTTATATTTAGTAAATTAACATGTAATATATTATGAATATGTAATCATTTATTTTGCTTTGTCCATGTGGTTACTAATTGCCGGAATAGTTTGAGGTTAAAACATTAATAAAATTCAATCTTATTAGATGTCAAATTGATATTTCCAAAAAAAAAAACCCAGTGGTTAACGACTAGTTAAACTTGAGTTAATATGAAGTGGCAAACATGTAACAACAATAGATAGGTAGAGCATGCAGTTATTTTAGCTTATTATCAGCTTTATGTTTATTACAGGAATTATTTTGAAATATTGTACATCTTCCTTGATATGTTATGAAACCCTAGAATTGAAATTCGTACTTGTACATAAAGTGGATGTAATTTTTTTTCTAGTTATTTATCAGGATTGTAAGTTTAAATTCTTTATTTATCTAAATAAATATAATAAACAAATAATAATAATTATAATTATAATAATAATAATTATTATTATATGGACTTGCAGACAGAATAGGTCCAATTTTTTTGTCCACTTGTTTTTCCATGAAAATATCAGTTTTAAATTCTTGTTTTTTTTTTGTCCAAACAAATCCTGATAAATAAATAATAACTAATCATAAGCCTAAGAGAGAAATGATCAATGCAACCCGAACCACCCCTTTTTCATAGAGAGAAAAAAATTGTAACTAAGTTGCTTTTGACAAACCTGCCTGTCTCCTGGTCAAAGACTTAAGGAACAATCACATCGCTAAGGGAAGCGGCCAGATTTTAGATATAATCTTGGTTTTTCAGGAAACAATTAATTGTATTGTTAAATTAGCAATTGTATTAATGAGCTAAATAAATCAAGGGAAAATCTAGACTTTCTATTTTAAATATTCTAGATAATGCATTCCTAGAATACTCTAGAGAGTGCACTGCATTATAAAAGTAAGGTAATCAAGCTGATGTATGAAGGCAATAAAAATTTTGTAATCAAAAGGAAAGGAATGAAAATTTCCTCCTCATTAAAATAATTCTCTTAAAAATTCTTTCTTCTTCTCTTAAATATTCCTAACAGTGGTATCAGAGCTCTAGATCCTTGCAATTTAAAAAAAAAACAAATTGCAAAGTAATGGCTTCTCCAAGCAATACTTCAGCAAGCATCTACTCCGCCTATAGCAATGTCCAAATTCCTTTATCTGAAGGAGAAAAATATGATTTTTGGGCAGTAAAAATGGAGACTTTGTTCACCTCGTTGGATGTCTTTGGAGTTCATCAAACAAGGATATGAAGACTCAACAGCTGCGACAAAACGTACAGCAGCCCAAACTGAAGTATTATAAAAAAAAAAAACCACAGATGCTGGAATTCTTGGAATGATTCAAAGAGGAGTGTCAAACACCATATTCCCAAGAATTATGAGAGCAAAAACAGCCAAGGAAGCATGAGAAATTTTGCAACAAGGGTTTGAAGGGGATTCAAAAGTGAGACTGTCAAACTTCAATCTCTAAAGAGAGATTTTGAAAATGAAAAAATGAAAGTTTGAATGAGTATTTTAATAGGTTGTCCGAATTAGTGAATCAAATGAAGTCTCATGGAGATATAATTAACAATCCTAGAATTGTTGATAAAATTTTGATAAGCTTAACTGAAAAATTTGATCCTATGGTGGCTGTTATAGAAGAAACAAAAGATTTATCAAAAATGACCATTCAAGGCTTGATGGGTTCATTTAGATCCTACGAGCAAAGGTTGTTACACCGTATAGAAAAGACGGTTGAAAACGCGTTTCAGTCTAAACTCACCACCTAATTAAACAATGACAAAATAATAAAGCAAAATAATGGCGAGTCTTCTAGAGGTGGCAGATTTGGCAAAGGAAGAGGAAGAAATTCACGCGGAAGAGGTCGAGGCACCTATGGCGGAAGAGGAAGTGATGAAGGAACAAATAAATGGTGTGGAATTTGCAAAAAAAAGCTCTCATGAAGAAAAGGATTGATGGAACAAAGGAAAGCCACAATGTCATTATTGCAAAAGGTTCGGGAACATTCAAAAGGACTGCCGCCTTGGTGAGCCACAAAACACAGCATTTGCCGGAGGGGAAGATATGGAAGGGAACTTGTTCTTTGCTTGTCAAAAGGCAACTGAAGAATATAAGAATATATGGTACCTGGACAGCAGATGTAGCAATCATATGACAGGAGACAAAAATGCATTCATTGACATAGATTCTTCATTTGGTTCGAATGTTAAACTTGGCAATGGAGAGTATGTTGAAGTTGAAGGCAAAGGCAGCATTGGAGTTGCAACAAAGCAGGAAAGTAAAGTTATTCATAATACCTTTTATGTTCCTAAATTAGTTGAAAATTTGAGCATTGGACAACTTTTAGAGCATGGTTATTCTCTTCAATTTGAGAATCGAGAATGTAAAATCTTTGATTCAAAAGGAAAAGCTACTGCTGTAACAAAAATGACAAACAACAAGAGCTTTCCCCTCCGTCTCAATTATGAGAAAAATCATAACTTCATGGCAAAAAATGAGGACGACACTTGTTTATGACATAGGAGACTTGGGCACTTAAACTACAATAGTCTCGCATTGCTTTCACAAAAGAAGATGGTGTACGGGTTGCCAACAATAAAAAAGAAGAACATGGAGTATGTGAAGGATGTGTACTTGGCAAACATCATCGGCAACCGTTTCCAAAGGATGGATCAAGAAGAGCTAAAGAAGTGTTGGAATTAGTACACACGGATGTATGCGGTCCTATGAGCACATTATCTCATGCTCAAAACAGGTACTTTATTTTATTCATTGATGATTTGACCCGCATGACATGGGTATATTTTATGAGACAAAAATCTGAAGTGTTTGTTATATTTAAGAAGTTTAAAGCTTTTGTTGAGAAACAAAGTGGCAGGTCCATAAAAGTTTTGAGAAGTGACAAGGGAAAGAAGTATTACTCCAATGATTTTGATAAATTTTGTGAAGAAGAAGGTGTGGAGAGGCAATTTACCGTTAGATATACACCTCAACAAAACGGTGTATCCGAAAGGAAGAATCAAATAGTGATGTAGATGGCTAATCAATGTTGTTTGAGAAAAGCATGCCTAAAGAATTTTGGCCCGAGGCTGTAAATACAGCTGTGTATTTGCTGAATATACGTCCAACAAAAGCTGCATGGAATATGACGCCGTTTGAAGCGTGGAGTGGAAGAAAACCTTCAGTGAATCATCTTAGAGTCTTTAGGAGTATTTGCTATGCTCAAATTCCTAAAGAAAAAGGACAAAGCTTCAAGAAGCAAGTGAAAGATGCATTTTTATTGGCTATAGTTCCGTGTCAAAGGGCTATAGACTTTACAACTTGAAGACAAAGAAAGTAATCATTAGTAGAGATGTTGTATTTGATGAGAAGACATCTTGGAATTGACAAAAGGAGAAAGTGGAGGATAAAACCGTTCCAGTAGTAATTTTAGAAAAAAAAATCCAAATAACCAATGTGATTCATCTACACCAAGTTCTCCATCTAGCACTTCATCTTCAGCAAGCCATAATTCATCATCTCGATGCTTAACCCCAATAAAAATGAGGAGTTTGGATGATATTTTTGCTAGGTGCAACTATTGCGCAATGGAACCAGAAAATTTTGAAGAAGCGGTTAGAGAAGATGCTTGGAGGAAGACAATGCAAGAAGAGATGGACGCACTTGAAAGGAACAAAACATGGATGTTGGTTGATAAGCCAAAAGAAAAAAAACCATTGGAGTAAAATGGATCTACAAAGTGAAGTATAATCCAGACGGTTCAGTTCAAAAGAACAAAGCGAGACTCGTTGCAAAGGGCTATTCTCAACAGCCCGGTATTGACTACGAAGAGACATTCGCTCCAGTGGCACGTCTTGACACCATTAAAGCTTTAATATCACTTGCAGCAAAAAAAGGATGGAAGTTATATCAGCTAGATGTAAAATCGGCATTCTTGAATGGAGAATTGAAAGAAGAGGTTTACGTGGAGCAGCCTCAAGGATTTGAGATTGAAGGACAAGAAAGAAAAGTACACAAACTAAAGAAAGCGCTTTATGGGCTAAAACAAGCACCACGAGCATGGTATAACAATATTGACAATTACTTCATGGAGAAAGGTTTTGAGAAGAGCAAGAATGAGCCTACTTTGTGTGTCATACAGAAAGGTATGGATAGTATTCTAATTATTGCACTTTATGTAGATGATTTAATTTATACCGAAAACAATTTAAAGTTGATTGAAGATTTTAGAAAAGAAATGATAAAGAAATATGAAATGAACAATTTGGATTTGCTGCATATTTTCCTTAAAATAGAAATCTCTCAAGGTGATGATGGAGTTTTTATTTGTCAAAAGAAATATGCTGAGAAAATATTGAGAAAGTTTGGGATGCTTGGGTGTTGATACACCGCTAGTTGTGAATGAAAAGCTAAAAAAAGAAGATGGGGGAAGAAAGGTTGATGCTACTTACTACAGAAGCCTAGTTGGTAATTTATTTTACCTTACTAATACAAGACCTAACATCATGTTTGCAGTCAACCTACTTTCTCGGTTCATGAATGATCCTAGTCATTTCCATCTAGGTGCAACAAAAAGGGTGCTGAGATATATTCAAGGCACTTTGGACTATGCGATCAAATATGAAAATAATGTTGAAACTAATTTATTTGGGTTTTGCGATAGTGACTGGACAGGAAGTATAGATGACATGAGAAACACTTCTGGATATGTGTTTTCTTTTGGATCAGGAGCATTTTCTTGGTGTTCGAAGAAGCAACAAACAGTTGCTCAATCTTCTGCAGAAGCTGAATATATATTTCAGCTGGCCTAGCTACCCAACAAGCAATATGGTTGAAGAAAATACTAAATGATTTTGGTGAGAAACAAGAAGCTGTGACTATCCATTGTGACAACAAATCAGCCATTGCTATAGCTAAGAATCCAGATTATCATGGAAGAACAAAGCATATAGCTATCAAACATCATTTCATTCGAGAAGCAATTGAGAATGAAGAGGTGCAGCTGAATTTTTTGCAAAACAAATAATCAAGCTGCTGATATTTTCATAAAAGCATTGGAGCCTGATAATTTTAAAAGGACATTCTTGAAGTTCAAAAACCAAGCTTACAGGGGAATATTGAAAATAATCTTGGTTTTTCAGGAAACTATTAATTGTATTGTTAAATTAGCAATTGTATTAATAAATTGAATAAATCAAGGGAAAATCTAAATTTCTATTTTAGATATTCTATATAATGCATTCCTAGGATACTCTAGAGAGTAGTGCACTGCATTATAAAAGTAAGGTAATCAAGCTGATGTATGAAAACAATAAAAAATTTGTAATTAAAAGGAAAACAATGAAAATTTCATCTTCATTAAAACAATTCTCTCAAAAATTCCCTTTTCTCAAGTATTCCTAACATGAGCCATCACCATTGTACTACTGTCGTTTCTGTGCAATTCATGGAACTTCCATAGCACCAGCCACTTTATCTTTGAGAGCTCCAGGGGATTGTAGGAAAGATACAGAAGTTCATTTCGATCAGTTTCCAGAAGAATCCATCATTTTTGCTGCAGATTCATGCTTGAGTTTGTCCATGGATGTTTGTAGACTTCACCCAACGTGGTACTTTGCTGCACAGGGGTAGCATTGTCTAGAGTATAGATGCCCAAGAACAAATGTGAATAGGTAGCGATATGGCAGCAACATCACTAATAGGTACACCACCAACCACGGAAGGTACTGGTACCATTCCAGTTGATGCAACCATTCCTCCAATCACAGGAAAATTCACCATGTTGGTTCTAGGAAGACAGTGCTAATCACAGTCAAAGTAAAGTAGGACACTTAGAATGAATCTTGTGCAAGTGATCTCACTTCAAATTGACAAATGAAAATTTAAGTCCACTGCGTTAATTCTCTCATCTTTGATATTAAACATCCAATCTGTAAACTCCAATGACATGGTATATGAAAATCAAACCCACTTGAGAAATAATGCATATAGAAAATAGCAAAATAAGAATGAAGAGTTACAGCGCATTACCTTTAACCAAGCACTGATGGGCTGGACTCAACCTGACATTATCAGTTACATAAATGGGCCGACACCCATATTTAATATGTATTAAATTGTTGCCTGCACGTGTATATAAGAGGCACAATGTACATTCATTTGATTATCTGAAAAAGCATTCTCTTGTACAATTGCTTGTCTGAAAATAAAACCATTTTCTTTTATGGTATCAGAGCTGAAAAGCCAAACGGCAACATCATAAAAGAAAAAAAAACATCAAGAAAAGATCAAATTGAAATCAGTAGTTAGAGAAAGGTGTGGGTTTCGCTTCTCAGAGAAATTTCATCATTGAAGGCGAACCTTTCATCAAGTGCAGTGCTGTTCTTATTATTTCTTACCTGCCTCGCCTGAATTAGATTAAAGACTTGCATCTTTAATAGATTTAGGCTGCAGTGCTGATCATCGGACTAGCATCCTCATCTGATCAGACTTCCCTCTGTTCTTGGTTGCATAAAGGCTAATACAAGACTCCTTGCCGTCCAAGAAACCATTGTTCAACCACCATTCGGTTTCTGGTTGCAGAAAAATCTTATACTAACCTTTTGCTGTTCAAGAATCATTTTCTGACCATCATTTACTCCTGATTTGCATCCAACATGACAGGAAACAATGATACATTGAGTTCTGCCACATCAAGAAATGAAGCCAGCGTATCCACCGACAGTTCCATCACCCTAATCAAGCCAAAGAGTAATATAATTAATATTCCCTTAGACGAAGACAATTATATGCTATGGAAATATCAGGTTGAGACAGCACTGAGAGGTTATGGCCTTCTTGAATATATCAGAGGCACTGTCACAGTCCCACCACCAATGGTGGCAGATAAAAATGGCAACTTGATCCCCAATCAAGATTATGCAATACAACAGAAGCAAGACAGTTTACTTGCATCATGGCTCATATCGTCAATTAGTGCAAATTTAATGTCACAGATCATAGGATGTAACACATCATATGAGATATGGAATGCAATAGAACAAATCTTTATTGCCCAGTCAGCATCAAGAATTATGCATTATCGTAGTCAATTGCAAAACATCAAGAAAGATAATATGTCTATGAGCGAGTACTTGACCAGAATCAAGACATTATGCGACAAACTAGGGGCAACAGGTCACAAAGTTTCAGAAAGTGAACAAGTTCTATACATTACTGGCGGGTTAGACGATGACTATGAATCTGTCGTTACGTTTATTGCATCACAAAGAGTTATACCAGACATACAATACGTCCATTCAACTCTACTTGCACACGAAGGAAGGATTGAGCAGAAGAAAACATCACAGGGGGATTACGCTGTCAATTATGCGACTACTTCTAAGGTCAGGAACCAACCAAGAAGCAATACAAGCCAAACTAGCAATCAAGAACCCAATTTCTACAGGGGAAATCAACCCCAAAGAGGCAGAGGCAGGGGTAGATGGAGTGGTAACAATCGAACTAAATGTCAGATATGCGAAAAGTTTGGTCATGTCGCTAGTAGATGTTATTTCAGATTTAATACGGAATATAATGTGGCAAGACAAGGTCAGTCAAGTCAAGCAAGGCCTAATGTTAACATGGCGCAGGTTAATCAGCAAAGGAGTAATGCAGATGACAGTAAAGGACCAGCTAGAAATGTTGAAGATTCTAACAAATCTGAAGACATAAATTTGGATGACTGGTATCCGGATTCAGGTGCTACGAATCATGTGACTAACAGTTTGCAGAACTTAAATCTTGGGAACAGAGGCTATTCAGGTACGCAAGCTATACGCATGGGAAATGGTGAAACAATAAGTATATCTCACATTGGTGATGGTCTTATCAATGGTAAGAGGCAACTATATCTTAACAATCTATTACGTGTTCCTAAAATCAAGAAAAACTTACTTAGTGTCTCGCAATTTGCCAATGATAACCATGTCTACTTTGAGTTTCACCCTAAGTATTGTGTCGTTAAAGACCTAATTGACGACAGTGTCTTATTACAGGGTAACATGGAGGATGGGCTGTACAAATTCAAGAATTCCAGTCTTAGGAACAACAATTATCATGGCAAACAATGTTATAATGTTGAATTTGCTGTTAAAGCTAATAAGGACTCTTTTGATGTCTGGCATAGAAAACTTGGCCACCCTAGCATTAGAATTGTAAAAGAGATATTACATGATAACAATATTTGTGTTGAAAAATTACCTGATAAGTATATCTGTTCTCACTGTCAATTAGGCAAGTGCCATAAACTGCCATTTAATGATTCTGAAACTATATATAATAATCCACTTGAGTTAGTTGCAGCAGATGTATGGGGACCCTCTCCTGTCCATACTGATCAGGGATACAGGTACTATTTATCTCTTGTTGATGCATATAGTAGATATTGTTGGGTGTTCTTCATTAAAACAAAATCAGAAGTATGTAATGTTGTGATTCAGTTCATTAAGTTTGTTGAAAAACAGATCCATCATAGTGTGAAGTGCTTGCAAACAGACGGTGGAGGTGAGTTTAAAACCTTAAAGAAATTTCTTGATTATAAGGGAATCAGACATAGAGTTACTTGTCCACATACGTCTGAACAAAATGGACTAGTAGAAAGAAAACACAGGCACATTGTTGACACAGGATTGACACTGATGTCGCAAGCGTCCCTGCCACTCAAATTTTGGGCAGAGGCATTTGCTACATCTGTATATTTAATAAATAGAATGCCGACAAGGGTTATAGATGGAAAAAGTCCTTATGAAAAATTATATGAGATCAAACCAGACTACAAAGCGTTAAAAACTTTTGGATGCCTTTGCTTTCCTTATCTTAGACCATACAACCAACATAAACTCAGCTTTAGGTCCAGACCATGCACATTTTTAGGTTACCCGAATGACCAGAAAGGATATAGGTGTCTGGACAGTAATGGCAGAGTTTATGTGGCTAGACATGTTATTTTTAATGAAAATATTTTTCCTTTTGCAGAAAAAGGAGTAAAGACTACTAGCAGGGTTATTGAAACAGCAAGCAATTTCAAGCCACCTATGGTTTTAACTGACTGGCACAGCAGCAAAATTATTGAAGATCAACATGAAGAATCAAGTGACTCGCATACAGTTGCTAGCACCAAATCTTATTACAGCACAGATGAGGACAATATGCAGACGCAACAATGCACAGCAGAAAATTCTATCAGTAGTAATAACGATGATGATAGCAGCTGTGGGAATCAAAGTGACTCAAGCAATTGTGACAATGAAACTACAACAGAAAATGCAAATAAGCAGACTACAGACAGAAATGCTCATCATATGATAACGAGAGCTAAAAGTGGAATTTTTAAACCCAAAATCTACGCTACAACACTCGATAAGAGAGAGCCCAACACATATGAGGAAGCTATCAACAGTGACAAATGGAGAGCTGCTATGAATGAAGAATATAATGCGTTGATTAAAAACAAGACATGGACACTTGTGCATCCACCCAAGCATAAAAACATTATAGGGTGTAAATGGACATATAAATTGAAGAAAAATCCTGATGGAAGTATACTTAAATACAAGGCAAGACTGGTCGCCAAAGGATATTCACAGCAATACGGATTTGACTTTAGTGAAACATTTTCGCCAGTGGTGAAACACACAACTATCAGGATTATAATGTCAATTGCACTAAATAGAGGATGGAAAATCAGACAACTGGACGTGTATAATGCATTTCTTAATGGAGATTTACAAGAGGATGTGTACATGCAACAGCCAACGGGATATGTCAAATCAGAAGAAAAGGGACTTGTTTGTAAACTGCACAAGGCCATATATGGGTTGAAACAGGCCTCAAGGGTATGGTATGATAAGCTAAAGGCAACATTCACTGACCTTGGGTTTTACATGGCCAAATCAGACTGCTCTCTATACATAAAGGCGAAGGGTCAAACAGTCACATATGTCCTAGTTTACGTTGATGATATTTTGATTACTGGAAATAATGAAGAAGAAATCAATGGCATCGTCATTTTCCTCAACAAGAAATTTTTGATCAAAGATTTAGGAGCTGCCAGTTATTTTTTGGGAATTCAAGTCGAGTATTTATCCAATTCTGAAATCAAATTATCACAGAGAAAATATATCACAGAAATACTTGAACGAGCAAACATGAATAAGGCAAAATCACTACCAACACCAATGACAAGCAATCTACGTTTATCCAAAAGAAGTGGTGATGCTATTGAAAATGTCAAACTATACAGGAGCATCGTAGGCGCTCTACAGTATGTGACCATAACGAGACCAGAATTATGTTTTAGTGTAAACAAGGTATGCCAGTTTATGCAAAACCCGTTAAGTGAGCATTGGAAAGCAGTCAAACGTATTTTACGATATCTAAGAGGAACCCTAGATCATGGATTGGTGTTAAAATCGAGCAAAATTACAGATATAAAAGCTTACAGTGACGCGGACTGGGCTTCTGACCCAGATGACCGCAGATCTACCTCGGGGTACTGTGTTTATTTCGGATCCAACCCCATATCGTGGTGTTCAAAGAAGCAAGCTACTACATCTCGCTCCAGCACTGAAGCAGAATACAGATCAGTTGCAAGCGCCACGGCGGAGCTGATGTGGATAGGATATCTTCTCCAAGAGCTCGGCATAGAATTAAAGCACAAGCCAATCATCTGGTGCGACAATCAGAGTGCGATTTCACTATCAGCAAACCCAATCCAGCATTCACGTACGAAACACATAGAAATAGACCTGTATTTCGTACGTGAACAGGTAGCTGAAGGGAAACTCGAAGTTCGACATGTTCCCTCATACTTCCAGAGAGCAGACGTATTCACTAAAGCTCTCACAGCAAAGAATTTTCATAGATTCAGGGAAGAGCTGTTGATTTCAGACAAAGGCGATGAAATTAAAAGTAGCGATTGATTCCTGGTAGAGATAACGAGGAAGAGAAAGGCGGCTACCCTAACCCTAGCCTGATTTGAGGGTGGGAAATAAGAATGAAGAGTTACAGCGCATTACCTTTAACCAAGCACTGATGGGCTGGACTCAACCTGACATTATCAGTTACATAAATGGGCCGACACCCATATTTAATATGTATTAAATTGTTGCCTGCACGTGTATATAAGAGGCACAATGTACATTCATTTGATTATCTGAAAAAGCATTCTCTTGTACAATTGCTTGTCTGAAAATAAAACCATTTTCTTTTATAGCATATGGCTGCACTGTTTAGCAAGCAATACAAAGGTAAACGAATAGTTGGTTGCCAACTTTGAACGTTGAAAAGTTGCAGCCGCAAGGATAAAAAATAATAATACCAGAATGAATTATTTGCCTAATGCCTAAATAGTAAATACCCAGTCTAAGTTTTCTAAGAAAAACTCTTTGACCATAATAAACACACAGCAATAATGTTGATAATATTAGTAGTTACTAGGGGAAAATGTTCCCATTTTAAAATCAGTACAGAATTATTTCACCACACGGGAAGACAATTCTCACTTGTCAGAACAGAATTCAAAGTTAAGCAAAAAAAAAAACAAAACAAAACAAAAAAAAAAGTCTATTTTGATTGGTGATGTTGAATTTGGCCATTTCCAACACATATGCTCAGTAAATCAAAATAGCTATAATTATATATTACATATATTAAATCAAAATATTACCTCATCGCCAAGCACAGAAAACCGATGAGAACCACCGTTTAACATATTTTCGTTGCTATGTACCTGTGTGTACCACTAATATTCAACAAAATCAGTCAAGCGGAGGTATAATTCGGTATTTACCAATAGATTATAAAGTTTATGGCTAGTTTTGTAGCATGTTTATTATGGTATAATTCGGTATTTATCAGCGAATGATTGTCAATATTGCCTATCATGGTATTTACTGCACAATAAATAATTGAAAAATGATATTTATCATAACATTTATTGTACTTTTGTAGCAAACTGGGAAGAAAAAAAATTAAATACTTTTCCGACTTTGGTCATAAAAACATGCAAATATATGTTTAGATTTTATTTTAAGAAAAACCATGTGAAAAATAATTTTAGAAGCGTACTTTAAAACATGTACTTTATAAGGGACTTTCGTGCATTAAACATAAGGGTAGGTCCTAATTTCCATTGGATAGCATATTCTGTTTAGAATTCAGCCATCTCAATAAAGTATCACAACAATAAAGTTAATCCTGCACTAAACATTGATTGTAAAGTTTCCCAAATTACGTTGAACGAAATCGTTAAACGTTTTCGGATTAATTAATCTTGTAATAAACTTTTATTTTAAAGTTTTCCAAATTATGCTTAATGAAGTTTAAAAAAAATCGGACAAATAATGTATTATATATCTAAACCTATGTTTGCATGTTTTTATGACCACAGGCCGAGAAAGATTTTTTTTTTCTTTCTCACAATTAGATACAGAAGTTAAATAAATACGATAATAAATATCATTTTTCGACCATTTCCTAGGCAATAAATATGGTTATAAATGTCATAATAGATGATATCTTACATATAAAAAAAATGGAAAAACATGCCATAGTAGTGACCATAATTAACACGCAACATAATTAGGCATAAACTTTTTGGTAGATCAATCTATCTCACAATCCGTAAAGCTCAATTTAACCTGGTTCTCCGATTAGTGGAATGGTTGGAAAATCTTGAAACAATAGAAAAAAAAGGTATTGCAATGATATAACACACAAAAATAATGAATAAGTAGTTGTTTTCTGCCACAAGAGTCAATTGAAATGATCTTTAGTTGATTGGAAATGAAACTTGGGCACCAAAAGATTGTTGTCCAAGATACCTTAAGTGAAATGCATTGTCCAAGAAAACTTAAATCGGACTTGGAAATAAGACAATTAGAAGCGCAAGAAGAATGCAAAGAGATTTAATAAACTAACATAAGAGATTACCTAAATTCTTACTCCTGAATTTTTACTCCAGCCTCCTCCTCCAACATGTGTCTTTTAGAGTCCTCCAGGTTACCTTAGCAGCATAAGTTCGCCACGACAGCAACTGAGTCTTCTAATATCGTCCTTATTTCATCAAACCACTGTCTCCATCTTGGATATGGTCGGGTCTACTACTTACGAACTATAGATCAGCTAACCGAATATCCCACCACCGTTTTCGCTTCTAGCATCCTTGTTAGAAGCTGCAACCACCCATGCAATAAACATGGGCTCACTACAAGAAAAATACCCTATTGCAACTAGCTATTTGCAACAGGCTGCAAATGACAGTTGCAGTAAACGATATTTAGCAACAGACCTATTATAGCAGTTGCAATAGATTAGATTTAGCAACAGGCCTTTTATTTCTGTTGCAAAATGCATATTTTTAGCAACTGCGCTTTCCTTCCTGTTGCAAAAACATACTTTTCGCAACTGTGCTTTCATAACAGTTGCAACAAACATATTATTTGCAACTGCACTTCCAAGCCAGTTGCAAATAAATATCTTTAGCAACTGTTTTCACCACGTGCAATAACTGTATTTTTTACAACTGGTAAAACCAGTTGCGAAAAACATACTATTAACTTTTAAAAATTAATTTTAAATAGTTATTATTAAATAATTAACAATTAGTAATTATTGTAAATGATTAATAATTAGTAATAAAATTTAATTAGTATAAATTAATATTTATAATTGATAATTAAAAATAATAATTAATAATTAACAAATAATAATAATTAATAGCTAAAAATAATAATTATAATTATTACTTAGTATTTAATAATTGTAATTGATAATTATATTAAATATTCAATAATTTAAATAATCCTAAACTTATAACTAAAACAAAACTACAAAATATTCACAAAATTTTAACTTTTTTCTTTAAAATTTTAAATTTTCTATGAGAAGTTACATTTTAAAACAAAATTTGTTCTAATGTGTATGGGAGCCTTACAACTTTGGATTATAGAAGACACTACAAGTTTTTTAATTCAGCATGCTTTTTTGGCTTCATATCTAAATGCTTTAATTCCAAATAATTTTACAATAATTTATTTTTAATTTGTTCGTAACTATATTTTCTCGTTGTCTTTACCTCAATAATTTCGTTTCTCGCTTTTACGTCTGAAACCCTATAATCTTGATGCTTTGCTAAAAACGGTTTATTTATATATATTTACAAGCAAGTCGGCCCTTCTACTGTTTCTCCCCTTGTATTATTCGACCTGTTCACTTTCAGTTTAAATGCTCGATATCTTTGTGAGAACCCAAAATTTTATGACCCTAAAATTATATTGATCTCAATTGTATATATTTATGTAAATTAATATATATATTTAGGTTGAACAACTAAATAAATCATTTGCGTGTATAAAATGTGTATATAAAATATGTGTGTTTTATTTGTGAGTAAACACATATGTTTGACATTTTAAATAAAGTATACATGTTTAATTGTTTATTGGGTGTAGCATGAAATTGGCTAAGAGTTATAACGGTCCATATTAACACATAGCCATAGGGGGCAAAATGGGAATTGGCTATGAAATGAAACCCTAGCCGTATGCATCAATGCAAACTAAAGAAAAAAGGCCGACCCTTTTCATTTTCTCTCGTTCACCAGAAACAAAAGAAAAAAATGGCCGAACCCTAGGAGAACAAATTAGGGGAAATCAATAAAAATCCACCGTCTCGCATCAATGGAGCCGATTCGTGAGGGAGATGGATGTTAGAGGGGAAAGCGACATCGGATCTGAGACTTCGAGGCCAAATCTAAGGGTTCGAGAGCCAATCAAAAATCTGAGAGGATGAAATCGAGACTTAGGTAAGTGTATTTTCCCTCCTCTAGGCAATAAGACGTTTTTATAGGCAGCTAATTTGTGTATTTTGTTTCATTGAATGCTCTGCATGATTTAGTTTTGGACGCTGCTGAATTCCTGAAACCCTAGAAATTAATAAAAACTAATCTCGTCTATTTTCTCTTGCGTGATGGTTGATTTATTGCCGTGAACCACCTATTTGATTTTTGGAAATTAATCTGTATTATTTTGCCATTTTCTGGAAACATTTGATTGTCTTCATGCTCAATACACCCACTGTAAGATTGAAAAATGTCATACGGTTACCTGGAAAGATTTAAATTCTTGAATTTAACTTTGCCGAGAATAAATCATGCTAAGTTGTGAAAATTGGGACACCTATGAATATTGAATCTCATGACATCCCAGATTTTTGCCTTCATGATATTTCATACTATATGCATGCTGTCATATACATTTCATGAACCCACTTAGTTGCCATTTGACGGTTTGACTTTCCTGGCCTTGGTATTTCTGTTAACATTGACATTTTTGACTCAACATTATGCTAGATGAAAATGGAAATGGATATATATATATATATGCATGTAAATGTGTATATATATGTATATCAAAGTGTCAGATGCTGATTAGATAGTACAGGTAGATGAATACTTAAATATAGCTGTGAATAGCGGATATAAATAATTAAGTGAAACTGGAATTAAGTTGAAATGTGTGTGTGTGTGTGTGTATACATGGAAAGGGATGTGTGTGTGTGTGTATTGGACAATCTGTCTCATTATTCTGAAATTTGAATGGATATGTATATATGTATACATGCATGCATGCATGAAGATGTGTGTGTGTGTGTGTGTGTATATATATATATATATATATATATATATATATATATATATTGGAAAAAGTACACACCTTGATTGGCAACACATAAGTTGTTATATAAATATACTGCATGTGTGTATATGCAACTTTGTTGTGCATGTTTTTGTGCTTACTGATATAGTTCTGTATATCGTGCTAGTTGTAAAGAAATCATCAAGTGTGAAGGTTATTATGACCATGTTAGCTTAGATACCACCATATCATCATTTGGAAGTCATGTAGTATAGTTTACTAGCTGCTATATGCTTATCAAGACAGTAGGAAATATGTGCTTTGTTCATGGACGAATAATTGGACTATATCATGGTTTGGACAGCTCAATCTGTCGGTAGAATGATTAGTTTAAAACTGAGCATTGCAATAAAGATTTGTGCGTCGAAGTGTTGAAATTGCTAAATGACGTAAGGATAAATTGCCCAGTAAGAGTGTAGATGATTAACTGAAATTGAACTTCCGATTGTCACAGGTCGGTTGATTATAGCAGTAGAAAGCGACTTAATGGAACTTCCGATCGTGATACTTCGGTTGATTTTAGCATAGGTGAGTTATTTCTATGTAAATTTTACTTTGTTTAACGTTTTCAGTTTGGAACATATGATTATAGATATGGTTTCAATTTAGGTTTCCATCCGTCCCTTCCTCCCAGAAGATCAAAAATTATAGAAATTTAATTCCAGTCGATCATTATTTTACCCCAAAGGCTATAAACAGTTTTTTATTTGATTTTCTGTATCCTTAATTAGCGAAATACAAACTAAAACTTCCTTTCTTTTATATCACCTTCAGCCCTGTTCTTAATGAGCTGAAATTTTGATTTTGGGTTCCTGAGTATGTTGTATACTGCATTTAATTTGGCTAGGAATAAGAATTTTCAATGGAAACGAAATATTGGTTGTGAAATTTACATTTTTGGAAAGCACTTAGTTTAGCTAATGTGAATAATCTGCACATTTTGTTATATAAATTAGCCATTTTGACTAACCTCTGCATCTTTGATTGGTGATATTTTAATGACTGTACTGAAAAAAGAAAAGCAACGCCATGTTTTCAAAAAGAAAAGAAAAGCAACACCAGTTTGACTTTGACTTTTATCTTCCATACTAACCTTGTTGACTGTAATAGACAAATGTTAAACCCATTAGTTGAGGTCTTAGGTTTCAATGTATAATTACAACTGAATATGTAAATCAACATTGTGAGGTCAATACTCTGAAATGTCAAATGACAAATGAGTTTAGATGCTCTACGAGGGCTGAATATCTTTAAAACAATAGAGTAATGTGGTGTTGAGTTTGTAAATATATTAACAGTTTAATAAACTTCCAAAAAAATAATATGTAAATTTTG
Organism: Allium sativum; assembly: GCA_030737875.1. Taxonomy (NCBI): domain Eukaryota; kingdom Viridiplantae; phylum Streptophyta; class Magnoliopsida; order Asparagales; family Amaryllidaceae; genus Allium; species Allium sativum. Next base: position 42,062,453 of record CM060915.1, on the reverse strand, counting down.
AAATGGTTAAACAAGTGGAATATGCTAGAACTTGTTCAAAATATAGCAAAAGAGCAGCAGATATTGTTCTTCTTCCTTTTGTAGCTCTTATCGATTTATCACCATCTCTTGAAATTCTGTAATAATATGAGTTTTCTGTGTTATACACTGTACACTCGAATAGCTGGCAGTCTGGCAGTATACTACGCTACACAAGCATTTACTCAACTGTGCGGCTTTGGGCCAGCTTGAAATTTCTAGGTAAAAAGTGTGATAACCACCATAATTGTGTGTAACTTACCAATGAATTACAGTCAACATGACGACGCTGTTAACTGAGCTCGAGCACAGCGTCTTAGTAGAGTGACTCTCTATTCGATTTGGCAGATTACTAGCTAAATATGTGTGTTTTTGTCGATCAGAATTGAGTCATTTGACCCTTCCTCCCAGACAAAGGTTTGTACATTCCGCACAGCATGTTTTTCTAGATTTTACTATCCATATTTGTGTTTTATTCTTCAGTTGAATGTTTAATTTTGCACGTTTACACACCACTTCACTGTAATCAAGTATACGAACTAAATGAATTTTTCCTTGACTGATATATTATTGCTCCCTCTTGTTTCTATTAATCTACTTGCAATCCACTAGCCTTCTTGAATTATATGAAAAGATGTGATATTTGAGAAATTCGGCAATCTACATTTATATCCACTATTATTAGTTTTAGCATCGTGTACTGTATCCACTATTGTTTAATGATCTTTGTTCTCATTTACTTCACTGCTGGAATTTCTGGTAGCTTGCTTGGTAGACACTTCATTATCTTACGATTTGTTTTGCCTTTGCAGGTTATGATATTCAGATGTGATTATGTATTGCTAACACTGGGTGGTGCATGTTCATGATCGACAACAAACATGGAGCATGAACTGCAGATTTGTTCTAGTGAACCAATGATATTTATTTTCTTGTTATAGTATATGTATGATAGAGTAGAAAATACTCTATTCGAAACAAATGTGTTGTATAAGAGAAGAAATTGTTATACATGAATGAATGGTGTATGAAAATTGTAGAAATTTTTGTTGTAATTGTTTGTACTGTTAAAATTTTGTTAAAATAAATTTTTTATTTGTTTATTTCATTTTGTGATATATGCTAATACTAAAACGAATACATTTAATATGTAGTATCTATAAGCTGTAATTTTTTTTATAGATTTAGAAATCTATTGCAACGGGCATGTACTGTTGCAAAAGGATCTGTTGCAACAGAAAAAGCCTGTTGCAAAAAATTATACCGCAACGTCTTATTGCAACAGGCGAAAAATGTTGCAGACCTTTGGCAACTTTGGCTATACCAACAGGCGCTGGCCTGTTGCAATAGACCTACTGCAACAGATTTTGCCTGTTGCAATAGGGTATTTTTCTTGTAGTGGCTGCACCTACCATCACTACAAGAAAAACCAAGATTAGCGACAGATTTTTAGCAGCGGAAAATTCCGTCGCTAATTAGCGGCGGATTTCCGTGGGCTTTGTAAGAGAAAATATTTTGGATTTTATATTTCATCTTATTATAGATTATTACCGTCGAATACTAATTCTGTCGGTAAATCAATGGAAATTGCAGCTCTTTACCGTCATATAATATTTGATGCTAAATTCCGTTGCTAATAGAGTCGGATTACCGTCGACATAATTTTGAAGCTATTTTCCTGCAGTTTTCCAAGAGATTTGAAACGAACTTTTATATTATTTATTTATTTAATGCTTTAAATTTGTGTTATTACTTAGTAATTAATTAGTAAATTTAAATTTTAAATAATTATTGTTAATAATACATTAGTAATTAATAATAAATAATGACTATTAGAAGTAAATAAAATTCAGTAGTTAATGCTGATTATTTTTTTTTTTGAAAATTAATGCTGATTAATTATTAATTACTATATAATATTAACTATTTTACAAATCCTTATTTCTTAATTAAAATTTGGGAAGGCTTATACAATTAAGCCATGATAAATTCTGTAAAATATATATTTAATAATCAAATAACCATTGATTAATACTTAATAATTAAAAAATAATTTATAATAATTAAGAGATAATAATAAATAATAGTCAGTATTGATTAATTAATAATTACTAAATAATTAAGAGATAATAATAAATAAAAATATAGATTAATAAGTATATTTTAATAATAAATGGTTTAATAATAATTGACATATTTAATATTTAATAACTAATGGTTTATAATTATTTTTACTAATTAGTAATATGGTATAGTTAATCAATTAATTAATAATTTATAATGATAATGTATATAAATAATAATGTATACTTACTATATTATCTAATAATTTATTATACCTGATAATTCATAAATTATGATTAACAATTTAAATTATTTTTATATTATATAATGATTCTAATTAATATTTTTAAAGTAATATTTAATAATTTATAATTATTTTTAATAATTATGAAGTAATATTTTCTATAATTTATAGTTATTTTTAATAATTAATAATATAGTATGATTAAATATTAATATTTAATAATCACTACTATAATATTAAGTTATATTGCATTTGATTTTCGCTCTGAAGCATGCCACAATCAAAGCGTCTGACTATTTTTCTGTTTTACGAAAGATATTTTTATTCTACTTCCTTTTCGGTTAATTACCGTAAATATTCATTTAACATGTAATAACAAATAAATATAATTAATATTAATTTTTTCTATCAAATAACTAATGTCAAATACTGAACATTTAATAAATATTTTTTAATAATCAATGTTCTATTACTTCCATATTCATAAAGGTTACTTTTGTAACCATAATTCCCAGTAAAAAAATTTAGCTCCTAAAGCGCCAAGTTTCGCGTTTTGGCTCCAAGTTAAAAATTCCATCCCCGCCCATTACTTTATTTCACGTTATCTTCGAGCACTTCTCAAATCACACTTTTCAACCCATAACCCTAAATTTACTTTCGCCGCCTTCAATGAAATCAATATCGTCCGCCGAAATCCTTAAATTTACTCCCCCCATCATTCGCTTCCGCCTTCTTCTCCGCTATCATCGCCTCCTTCATCTTCTGGATCTTACAAATCGCTTACCTAATCTCAGCAATTCTCTGATTCTCGGTATTTGACTGGAAGCCTAGGAGCAGTGGAGGCGCTGGTTCCTTGTTTGGTCTAGTATCAAATTAGTGGTATGGCGATGCGATTCTATTACCCTGTCGCTCACTTGAAAAGCTAATTGTGCCTCTCCATAAGCTTAACCTCTGTTCACAGTCGATTTCGCAAGTCTGGTATGGTTTAGATCGATTTATTAGACATGATTTATTACGTTTGACAGTGTGTTAGTAGTGTTGAGATCTTTTTAGGATTTTGGAGTGTTTTGGGTGTTTTATTGTTTTCTGGTTTAGATCGATTTATTACACATGATTTACGTTCGACATCAATTTATAAAACTGGTAAGTAATATTACAGTAGCTTGAATTACAGTAGCTTAATTTTCCTGAACTAGTAAGTAATATTTCCAGAACTGGTAAGTAGACTGATATTAGCAAATATTACTTTCCAGAACTTGTTAGTAATACTACTCATAAAGATCAGTCCAGTTTCAATCATCTGGATTAAAGCATAACATGGCAAATACAGTTTGCTTTATCATTGTCAGTAGAAATGATATTCCTATTTATGAAGCAGAACTGGGTGCTACGGTAAAGAAAGAAGAATCTGCAAGTCAGCACCAGTTCATCTTACATGCTGCTTTAGATATTGTGCAGGACCTTGCATGGACAACAAGTGCAATGTTCTTAAAGGAAATGGATAGATTTAATGACCTGGTGGTGTCTGTGTACGTTACTGCTAGTCACACTAGACTGATGTTGCTGCATGACTCTCGTAACGAGGATGGGATAAAGAGCTTTTTCCAAGAGGTTCATGAACTTTATATTAAGATACTGCTGAATCCACTCTATTTACCTGGGTCTCGAATAGCATCGTCACACTTTGATGCCAAAGTTCGAGCTCTTGCCGGAAGATACCTGTAAACCTGATTTCTCCTTTCTTACATATTCCAATTTGTAATTTTGGCTCAGATGTTGTCGTCAAAATATTTAATTCTAACAATGTTCTTATGGTTTGGTTTATTAAAAAAAAGTAATATTACTCACCATAGGGTCTTTTAATTTTCCAGTATACAGACATAGGATTTAGAGTGATCCAACCTACAGTTATTCCGAGTTTACTAGGAAAAATTCTTATAAGTCTACTTTTCTTACAATAGCTTGAATTACAGAAGACGATAACAAGAAATTACAATGCTCGGGAGTTTGTGTTGTTAAACCTTTGCTCAAATGCATGTTTGATTGTATTTATAGGTGCTAAACTTTGACAGTGAATATTATTTTGCAAACGTTGTTGGATTTCTCTTGGTTATTGATTTGGCTGCTCGGCTTATACTTGTGTCAACTAGGAAGCCAGTTGGACTGTGGCCAGGATGATTGCCAGTTAGCGTCCATACTCCACCAAGCTTAAGTCAAGAGCAAACGCATGGACCAAAGTGTAGTTTTGTAAGGATGACTGCTTTTTTACTCCTCTCTATTTTTCTTCCTCCTTTATGAAACTGAAAAAATAAATACAGCTAAAAGGAGAATCAATTATATATACGTATGCAATCTTGCTCAAAATCAATTATATATATGTATGTAATGTAGTGGGAATTTCAAGTTGGTCCACCTGCTGACATCTCAACTGGAAATGATTTGTGGGTTGCTCGTTATATTCTTGAGGTAAATGCATATATTCTATTTTTTTAATACTTCACAATCATTGTAATTTCATTTATATTATGATTCTAATGATCATCTTACCATGTGAACAGAGGATTACTGAGATTGCTGGTGTGGTCTTATCATTTGACCCCAAACCTATTCAGGTGAAGTATTACTATTAACATCACTGCATTACTCACATGTTTTTATTCAACTGAACCTTTCATCAATAATATGTACATACATAGTATGTGCAGAATTAACAGAAACTTATAAATCTATTGTATTTTTGGTTTCACAAAGACATGTATGTACAGTAGACGGCTATATTTTTTTCACCGAGTTCATCCAATGTAAAGTGTTTGTAACCATTTTTTAACATCACGTGTTCATATAATTTCAGTTTTAACCAATTTTTATTGTTTAAAATTGTAATAGTACAAGTTTTATGTTGGTTTGTGCCATTTTCATATAATGCCTGTGGCCCTGCTTACAAACAAAATGGCATTGTTTGTATGAATTGTATTACAGAATCTTAATAGCATAATTTTGGTTGTATAAAATGTTTTTATTTCTTTATTTCATGTCAAGTTCATGTCTATTTTTCCATTTTTTATTTCATGTTTTTATCATCCAGTTGATTTCAGAAAACTATCAAATTTCTGAAGTAACTGAACCATTCATGGTATTTACATCACCGTGAATTCATTATGAATTTAGCTTTAGATGACATGGTATTGCTTATTTATAGGTGATGTAGAGCAAATGCTTGAACTTCGGACCGAAAAAGGGAGACAAACAGCTTTACATGTTGAAGGTACGAAAGCACAAAATGAAACAACTACGGAATTTGCTCTTCTTTTAGAAGCAAGATCCCGAGTCAAAAATCAACTTCTTTGGATGGTAATAGAGCAGTCTCTTGTAATTTTAGGTGTAATGTTAGGTGGTTATCTATCAAACTGCTTTTGTTTAAATGTATATTACAGGTGTATGCTTGGATGTATTAAAAAGTTCAAGACATACGCAGTCGTCAAAGTTGAATGTACCGAACGAAGAAATATATCATAATTGCAAATTTATCTTTGTATTTTTGGATATGCTATTTATTTCAGTGTTCATAGTTGATTGATATTAGTTTGATATATATATATATATATATATATATAGATTAGAAGGGGAACATCGACAGATTACTAATAGATATGCTAGATTATATATTTACATAAATTAAAATCCGTCGCTAATCCCTTGGCAATTAGTAAGGGTTTACCAACGCCTTTTATAAATAATATTTTATTATAAATTATTTATCCGTCGGTAAATAGTCGGTATATAAATTAAAATTAAATTAATAAATAAAATTTTATTTTTATTATATAATTAGTAAAATGATGGAAAACTGTCGGAAAACTCATTCTAAATTCCGTCGCTAAATCTGACACAATTACCGTCATGGTTTTTACCGACCACAATGTTATGCAGGAAATCCGTCGCTAAAGCCAATATAGCGACGGATTAGAAGCGAATTCTACCGCTGCTATATGCAGTTTTTCTTGTAGTGCATGCCACCAACCTTGCCACCTACCGTGCCACCAATCCCCCACCAACCATCCTTCTCACCTATATATACATCCTTCTTCTTCATAACTTATATCCAATTCTAATTCCAAGAAATAGAAAAGGAAACTAGCTTAAGAATGAGATCGAGTGTTGAGTGAAAAGTGTTTTTTGTAATCACTTTGTAATATTCTCTTAAATAAAAGATCTACAACAGCCCGGAGACGTAGACATAATTGGCCGAACTCCGTTATCAAGTTTGTGTGTCTCTTACCATTCTACATCTTATTTCTATTCTCCATAAATCAAATTAAAGGAAATTTGCGTGATTTCCCAACAACTGGTATCAGAGCCATAATTTGTTAGAAAGGAAATCAAATTCGACTGAGAGCAATGGCGGTAGATGAAGAAGGGTGAAAATCGAAAAGTTTGATTGAGCTGACTTTGGCTTTTGGAAAATGCAAATTGAAGATTATCTATATCAAAAAAAAGCTTTATCAACCTCTCTCTTAAAAGAAGCCAGAGAATATGAAGGTTGAAGATTAGGCTCTTCTTCATAAACAAGCTCTTGGAGTTATTCGATTGACGTTATCTCGCAATGTTGCTTTCAACATAGAAAAGGAAAAGACCACGGCAGGTCTTATGGCGACTCTTTCCAGTATGTATGAGAAGCCGTCGACCTCTAACAAAGTTCATTTGATGAGGCGATTGTTCAATTTGTGGATGACAGAAGGTGCATCGGTAGCTCAACATCTCAATGAGCTGAATACAGTTATTTCTCAGCTAAGTTCAGTTGAAATTGAATTTGATGAAGAAGTACGAGCGTTGATAATTTTATCTTCCCTGCCAGAAAGTTGGAATGCTACTGTCACATCAGTGAGTAGCTCATCGGGAAGCAATAAGTTAAAATTTGATGATATTCACGTTACCTCAGTGAAGAGATCCGACGAAGAGATTCAGGTGAGTCATCAAATTTTTCAATTTTAAATACACAATCAAGAGGAGGAAATTCAACATGAGGAAATGGACGTAGCAAATCAAACTACCGAGGTAGGTTGAACGATTGGAGATCCAAATCCAGAAATCCCAACAATTCCAATAACTCAAAGACCGTTGAGTGTTGGAACTGTGGAAAGACCGCGCATTACAAAAATCAATGCATAAGTGCACCAAGAACCAGGAGGCGAAGGCAGAGGCAAATGTTACTTCTACCTTAGGAGTAGATGAAGCTTTGGTATGCACCTTGGAGAACAAGGAAGAGTCTTGGGTGCTAGACTCTGAAGCATCGTTTCATGCCACTTCGCAGAAAGAATTCTTCGAAAGGTACGCCTTTGGAAATCTTGGAAAGGTATATCTTGGTGACGATCAACCATATGATATCGTTGATAAAGCTGCTATGAAGATTAAGCTAAATGCGTTGGTTTGAGAGCTAAAGGATGTCAAGCACATACCTGACTTGAGAAAGAATTTGATTTTTGTAGGACAATTTGCTAGTGAAGGCTATACTACGACTTTCCATGGTGATGATTGGAAAATTTCAAAGGGTGCAATGACGATTGCTCACAGCAAGAAGAGTGGTACTCTTTACATGACATCATGAGCACGTTATTCAATCACTGTTGTAGCTAGCGACGAAAATTCCAACATATGTCACCAGAGGCTAGGCTATATGAGTGAAAAGGGAATGAAGATTATGCACTCGAAGGGAAAACTTCTAGGTCTACAGTTAGTGGAAACAGGCATGTGCGAAAATTGCATATTTGAAAAGAAGAAGAGAGTCAGCTTCCAAACAAATGGTAGAACCCCAAAGAGGGAAAGGTTGGAGCTTATTCATTCCGATGTTTGGTTGCCAATGACCATCTCATATATTGGTGGAAAGCATTACTTCGTTACTTTCATCGATGATCACTCGCGAAAGGTATGGGTTTATTTTTTAAGGCATAAATCTGAAGTGTTCGAGGCATTCAGGATATGGAATGCTATGGTTGAAAATGAGACAAATCTAAAGATAAAAAAGCTTAGAACTGACAATGGAGGTGAATATGAAGACACCAGATTCAAGCAGTTCTATTATGAGAACGGGATCAAAATGCAGAGAACCGTGCTGGGTACGCCTCAACACAATAGTGTAGCTGAGCATATGAATCAAATGTTGACAGAAAGATCCAGAAGCATTCGTATACAATCAGGTCTACCAAAGCAGTTCTGGGTAGAAGCAGACAACGCAGCAGCTTATTTGATCAACAGAAGTCGTTCGGTTTCATTAGAGCACAAAATACCAAAGGAATTATGGAGTGGAAAAGAGGTAAAATTATCACATTTAAAAGTTTTCGGTTGTATAGCATATATGCATATTAGCAATCGAGGCAGGAATAGACCTGATCCTAAATCCAGGAAATGCACTCTCATCGGCAATGACGAAAATGAGTTTGGCTACCGCATTTGGGATGATGAAAACAAGAAGGTGATCCGTAGCCGAGATGTGATTTTTAATGAAAGAGTAATGTACAAACACAGACATAAAACAGAAGTCAACGACTCAAAGCAGAGTGAGCCAGTATTTGCAAATTCAAATAATATTCCAGATAGTCTCGTAACAGAACCGACTATAGCAAATCCTCAACCTGATGAAATCGTTGATCTGAGCGGTGTGGACCAGTCTGACACACCACAACATCCAACTCCAGCTCCTGAATTGATAAGGTCTTCTCGACCTCATGTACCTAACAAAAGAAACATGAACTATTTGTTGTCGACTGATGCGTCAGAACCTGAATGCTATGATGAAGCTTCTCAGACTGAATATGCTAGCAAGTGGGAGCTTGCCATGAAAGATGAGATGAAGTCTCTTATCTCCAACCAGACATGGGAACTAGCCGAGTTACCCATAGGAAAGAAGGCACTTCATAATAAATGGGTGTATCGGGTGAAAGAGGAGCATGCACTACACCATAATGGCCATTTGGTGACCCTTTTTTTTCAATCGCCAACACTTATTTGTGTTGTAGTGCAATAACAAGAATAAGCGTTGCTATATTAAAAAAGTGTTGCCAAAAATACATAATTGTAATTTTTTTATTGCCAACCCTTATATGTGTTGCTGTGGCTAGTTTCAAAGGGTAAAACCGTAAACTAGCGTGTGTAACCCTATTTCACATTTCCCATTCCTTTCTCCAACGCTTATACCAAACACAGCCGCCTAAACCAGAAATCTAAATCCCACGATTTCAGAAGAAAGAAAAATTACAAATCCGCGAAGATGAACAAATTCAAATTGGTTCCTCTATGATCGGATTTTGTGGGTCGCTTCAGGGAACAACTCGCATTCAAATTTGGGGATCTTTGTTCGATTTATCCTTACATTCATCTCGCATTCTGTCGCTTCAGGTATAGATTTTTTCGAATTGTTCTTTGTCGATTTCAGGTATAAATTTAGCATTTTTCCTTCGATAATATTATACTATTTTGGGTTGGCTTTCTTACAACAGCTGGATTTTAGTGTTTTGGTATGACAAATTAGGCCACAAAGCTGTGTTAGTATTGGGTATAGAGGATTCTTTGTGCTGTGCTATTAATTATTAGCTGACGATTATCATTTGAAGCATGTTTCTCATACACTTAAGTTGATGTACCTTCTGGATTTACAGAGTCGTTTGTCAGTATAAATCCTTATAACTCTTGTTGTGTTGACAGAATTTGAGTAGTATTTCATAATCATTGATTTTGAATCAACAGTCTTACAAAAAAGTTATATGTTTTCTAATTATAGGTGTACTGAGAATGATATTGATGTACTGAGTATATAGTTATTGGCATACTGAGAATGACTTTGTTACTGTTGGAGGCTTGTGATTAAGCTTTAAATGAGATAAAAGGACACGTGAAAGACACATGTATTGTGATGTCCATATGAACATTTATCCGCTGTTAACAAATCGTACTTGTGGATTCATGAGGAGAGGTTGATTATAACTATACCGTCAGTCTAAAAGATAAGGCATTGCACTTTCCAAAAAGACAGAGGTCAGAAGCAATAAATTTGAGCACAACAAATACAAGATACTCGTTGCAATGAAATAACATACCTGTAAAAAACTTAAAAGCTGTAGGCAACTGTCTGTTCGGCCTTGCATAATACAAATCTAACTTAGTGTTCATATACAGCCCAGGATCAACTATTATAGGCATTGCTCTCTTCTCACTGAAAAACAAAATTATATTCAACAAACACATTACCAGTCTTGAATTTAGTTGTATGTTTCTGATTGTGATCTAAATCCTAAAATGGTTATCCTTTTACTAAAATTTTCTGAGTATCATTACACGTTAGAAACTCTAAGCAGTGTGATAATTTAGTGTGCATGTGAATTTGGCAGTCTTATCTTAATTTCACATATTGAGATTCTTTTTTTTTAATGGCAAATTGTAGTCTTCTCCTTATTTCTTGGTTAGAAACTGATAATCTTATTAAAAATCTAATCAGTTGAGTTGTAGAATTGGATGGTGTTTATTACCACTTTCTTGCATCTTTACGTTAAAACTTATGATGTCTGCATGTTCTTCTGTAACTTGTGCAGGTTTCAATTAAAGAACATATTTTGTCGCTGACCGATCTCTCGACTCCTCCATCGAAGCTAGCATCAACTCCGCTAACAATCTGGCTTTTGCGCCACCCCTATCTTTCATATTCTTCTTCAAATTGAAATTTAAGGTAAAGTTTTGTGGTTTTCTATTTTTTTTCTTGAATAATTTTCATATGAATTAAATTGCTGAAATAGTGATCTGTACATTTGGATTAATGAAATTTGTTTTGAATAGTTCCTAAATAACAGTAAAGTTTGGAAACTGGGAATTATTGTTAATTTTTAATTAGTTAGTGAATTAGTATTTGGGAATAACAACAGGTTTTGGAGCAGCTAATGTTATCTAAATAGCATTTGTTATGAGAAACTAGTATTTCACATTTTCTCAAATCAACCATTGTCAGTCCAATTAATGTTCTGTGTGACTAAAAAATTTGACCTTATTTCGTGGATGCATGTGGAATCTCGATGTTGGGCCATATCTGATATTTTGCATTGGCTATAGCTGACAATAGAATTAAAGGTTCAGGTCCAATTTAGTTACATATAAAGAGTCATAGCTCACAACATTGTTCATACAAAATTTCTCTTTTATATGTACAAAAATTCAAGTTTTGTCAATGTTGTGCGAATGGTAATTTTTCAGTTAGCATGATTTTTATGCATTAGAAATATTGTCCTAGCTGAATCAATGAGCTAGCTTCACCACTGAATTGGAGTGTATGTATGATAGGGCGCTGTGGAATTCACGACGATGGTGGCGACTAATATTGATTTCAAAGTCTTCAGGAAACCTCTCCTGGTGGCGACTAATATAACATACGCATACCTAAGTTATGCATATATCAACCCTTCTTTCTACCACTATAACCAACTATAATACCCTATGTATGTTGCATGCCAGTCCAACTAAATGACTACCTTGCGTTTGCTTTCAAAGTCTTCAGGAAACCTCTCCTGGTTTTTGGTGGATGGTTTGATTTTAACAAATTCTTCCACATGCAAATTAGTATCATATACACGCAATTTTTTTTTTTAAATAATCAATATCAATATTCCAATGATTAGTAAGCTTGGCATATGATCATATAACTTGTATATTTTTATTGTTACATAAGGACTAATCTCACTTGCGGTGAAAATTGATAAAGCCAATTTTAATTTAGCTTTCTTTGAAACTGCTGTTAAGGTATTTTAAGTTTTAGTGCGGACACAGTTCAAACTGTCACTTCTTTTTCAATAGAGTGAGTTATGTATGTGGTGATGGTAATTTACTAAATTAAAATTCTTACAATATGCTCTTGAGCTATTGATAAAGCATTTGATTATTTATTTTCTATAGATGTCCTTCTACACAAGGCCTTCGACTGATTATTGTGACTACTTCCTACGGTATTGTCCATCAGCCTATTCAGACGATTCGGGCGATCATACTCAAATTGTTTGCTCAGCCGAATCTCAGACACCAACTCCGTTTAGCATCTACGAGAGAATAGAGTTGAGTTTAGAAAGAGATTTGGCATTATTAAGTGTTCAGAATGATATGGCATCGCCTACCAGATCGACAACACCTACAAGATTTCCATCCCTACCAACATGCTATGTTGGAGAAGCACAATCTCGAAGGTTGTTATGTCGTTGTAACATTGAACTAATATTCAGGACATGCTATTTGAATAAAAATGTTGGTCGCCGATATTTTATTTGTGCAAACACTGGAACTCTTCGAGATTGTGGATTCATCCACTGGATTGACGAACCATTATGTGATCGTGGTGTGGAATTTGCATTGGAGGTTCTTGAAGAAAACAAAAGGCTTAAAAAGGAGCTTAAATTGCAAGATTTCATCGAGCTCAATAAAAAGATGTGTCAAAATTGAAAAGGTATGACTTTGAACTTATAAAATTTACTGCTATTTGAAACTTAATTGATGTTATTTAATTAAATGCACGCAGAAAGAAGTAGGAGAAGCAGAGAAAATGAGAAAAATTGGTGGTACAAGCTATGCAAATTTTTGGACGTAAGGTTCGTTATATAGCTGGAGTTTCGCGTTTGGTACTTGTAGACTTCAAATATGAAAAACATCTTGCATTATGTTAATTTTGTATTGTTATTACTATGGAATCAGATATTGTATTTGTACTAAATTTAGAATCTTTATGTATTGAATTTTTTTGTTAGTTCATACTTTGCTGTTATCATGAATATGGATTTTTATTTCTTATTGATTTGGTTACATGTTGCTATGTTGAGATAATACCATAGCTGAATGAATGCATATTAAATAGAGCTTATGCTATCTTATATGCAAATATTAGCGTTGCATGTTACCAACGCTTATAAGTGTTGTGAATATAATATTGCCAATGCTTATAAGCATTGTGAATGAATATTTGCCAACGCATATAAGCGTTGCGAATGAATATTTGCCAACGCATATAAGCGTTGGGAATGAATATTTGCCAACGCTTATATGCGTTGGTAATACATTGCCACCCCCCATAGCAACACTAATAAGTGTTGCGGAAATTGTTTGCGATAGTTATACTCGTTGGCAATCACCTGTTTTGGTGTAGTGATGATGGTTCCAAGAGATACAAAGCTCGGCTGGTTGCCAAAGGATTCCAATAGAAGAAAGGAGTGGACTACAACGACATTTTCTCTCCCGTTGTGAAGCTCAATACTATCAGGTCAGTATTAAGTATTGTTGCTATTGAAGACCTTCATCTTGAACAGTTAGATGTGAAGACCGCATTTCTTCATGGAGACTTGGATGAGGAGATATGCATGCATCAACCAGAAGGTTTCTTCGAGAAAGAGAAGACGAACATGGTGTGCAGACTAAATAAAAGTTTGTATGGCCTGAAACAAACCCCAAGACATTGGTACAAAAAGTTTGATGGATTCATGCGTAAGGAAGACTTCTAGAAGTGCAATGCTGATCATTGTTGCTACTTCAAGCGATATAGGTCCAGTTATATCATTTTACTACTTTATGTTGATGACATGTTAGTAGCAGGATCAAATATGGAAGATATCAGAAGGTTAAAGCAGCAACTGTCAAAAGAGTTTGACAAGAAAGACTTAGGTCCAACAAAGAAGATTCTCGGAATGCAAATCATTAGAGATAAACAGAAAGGACTCTTGCAGCTATCTCAGGCAGATTACATCAATCGTGTTTTGCAAAGATTCAACATGGACATTGTTAAGCCAGTCAGTACATCACTGGCCTGTCACTTTCGCTTATCCAAGGATCAGTCCCCGCAAATGGAGGAAGAAAGAAATTTCATGATAGATGTTCCTAATTTCTCAGCTATTGGAAGTTTGATGTATGCCATGATCTGTACGAGACCAGACATTGGTCATGCTGTAGGAGTTATTAGCAGGTTCGTGTCAAATCCAGGGAAAGCTCATTGGGAAGAAGTCAAGTGGATTTTGAGGTATCTACGAGGCACAATACAGAAAAGTTTGTACTTTGGTAAAGGGAAGATTAAAGCTCAAGGCTATGCAGATGCAGACTTTGGAGGCGAAGTCGATCATTAAGGAAGCACTACAAGTTATGTATTCAGGATTGAAAATACAACTGTTAGTTGGATGTCACAGTTACAGAAGATTGTCACTTTATCCACTATAGAGGCTAAGTATATAGCAATCACCGAAGCTAGTAAAGTGATGATATGGCTTCAAGGTTTGTTAACATAATTGGGATTCAAACAGGAAAAAATGCTTTATACAGTGATAGCCAGAGTGCAATACACTTGGCGAAGAATTCAGCATTTCATTCTAGAACCCAACATATTGGTCTTCGTTATCAATTCATCAGATCTTTACTGGAAGATGATGTATTAAAACTGGAGAAGATCAAAGGAAGCAAGAATCCAGCAGATATGTTGACAAAGACGGTAACTATCGATAAACTGGAGTTGTGTTCAACTTCATTTGGTTTGCTAGAGTAAAAAGAGAAGAATGGTTGTTGCATCAATCAGGATGTGAAGACGGATTAAAACCAGTCTTTAAGTGGGAGATTGTTAGAAGCTGCAGCCAACCATGCAATGAACATGAGCTGCACCTACCATGCCACCAACCTTGCCACCTACCGGGCCACCAACCCCCCACCAACCATCCTTCTCACCTATATATACATCCTTCTTCTTCATAACTTACATCCCATTCCAAATCCAAGAAATAGAAAAGGAAACAAGATTAAGAGTAAGATCGAGTGTTAAATGAAAAGTGTTTTGTGAAATCATTTTGTAATATTCTCTTAAATAAAAGATCTGCAGCAGTCCGGAGACGTAGGCATAACTGGCCGAACTCCATTATCAAGTTTGTGTGTCTTTTACCATTCTACATTTTATTTCTTTTCTCCACAAATCAAATTAAAGAAAATTTGCGTAATTTTCCAACATTTGGTACGGAGTTAAATTTGTTTTCCTACTGTAATTTGTTAATGTTTCAGGATTTAGGTATTACTACCGTTAAATACAGTTGAGCACAAAAAAGAAAGACGAAGAATTGAAGGATTTTGGTAAGGAGCGAAATTAGTTTATCTGTTGTAATTTCTCGATGTTTGGGGATTTAGGTATTATTTCCTTTGGAAACAGCTGATCAAAGGAAAGAAAGACGAAAATTTGAGGGAAAGTGACGATGAATGGTGGCTTCAGCGCACAAATGAGCGATCGGTGTGCGGTTTCAAATGACGGGTGGGATGAAATGAAAAACTGAATAGAGAAATTAGAAGCAGTGGTTTGAAGATCGTGGTATTCCATCCTTACGCAAATAAAGGAGGGAGAGTCAGTAATAGAGAAGCAATTTGAAGGGCTTTTTGACATGTCCACGTCAGCAGCAAGGAGTTTTTGTTTTAAGGTGTGTGTGTGTGTGTGTATATATATATATATATATATATATATATATATATATATGTCGAGCTGCAAGGCAAGGCGACCAAGATTCCCGCCTAGAGCAACAGATCCGATGGAGGCAACAGTGGGAGATGGTGATGAGTTTATCTTATTTTTATGATTAAAAAATTTGTATCTTTATTTTAATAATTGGTTGTCTGGTGGGATTGCCAAAGATCGAGTCCTAACATGTATTTTTTTGGGTGATGCTACAGTACCCGAAAATTATGAAGTACGGTCTTCCGCAATTCACGAGCTGCTGTAGAATTCAATCGTGGAACATAAAATTAACGGTTTGATTGAATTTCGGGTGTTTCAAGCATGATTTATTTCGGGTAGAACAGCAGTTTCGTTTTTTTCAACTCCACCACTGCTTCACTGTGGTAGGGCACCCAACTGCCTTGGGCCGATTCTCTCTCTTTCTCTCTGTATATAGCGCGTCCGTAAGTGCGTTGTTTTCTAAAAAAGTATATACTTGTTTTTTGTTTTACGAAGACAGAATAGGGGAGGGGTTGGTTGGGCACATGCAAAAATGCTTAGTTAACAATCATGTGCATAGAAGGCGCATATGATCAAAGAACTGCCCGAGGAACGTGGAGAAGCTGTTGTTCAATTATAAATCATCCTTAAAATATAGATATATGAAAAGATATATTCTAACATAGCAAGTCCGAATGAGTGCATCTATATGTAATATTCATTGACACCTAATCTAACATAATTACATATGTGGTTTTCTAAAGTTGAATATAGTAAAGATGCTAATTTAAGAAGCCTAGTAACGAAAATGATATTTTAAATATGCATTATTTTTTATGTTACCTACCAGAAGTATAAAAACCACCGTATGTGGGTATCGAAAGTAAATATGCATGAATACTAATGGTATCAGCCATCCTTGATATTAGAAGTTTTATTATTAAACACAAAGATCTAGAAAACAACTGTGCACCATGCAGTAGCACCAAGAAATCGGTGTAAATACTAATAAGCAGGGGCGGAGGGACACATACCTCAGGTAGGGCTAGCGCCCTAGGTGGAATTTTGTGATTCTGGCAAAAAACAAGGAAGTTCAGCCATCTGCCCTAGCTGGGAGACAGGCTTCGCCCTATCTGGGCTCTCCAGCAGCCACCAATTGGTGGCTTATTGCTATTAACAGCTAGTTTTACTTGAATTGAACACCTTTTTATATATATACAGGCAGATTTTATAGAATTTTTGCGATGTGGGACAAAAAAAAATTAGTTTGGCCCTAGCTGAATTCAGTTTCTAGCTCCGCCACTGCTAATAAGTAAAGAGTGGTTTCAGAAACAATAAGCCAATTTGCTATGTAATATAAAAATATAATGCAGTATAGGCATGTTTACATTTAATATAAAGTAATAACTGAAGTCATTACATGAAAAAAAAAATTATTAGAAACTTCTATCATAAATGTTCAATTCAACAACAATGAGTGACTGACCATAAGCGACTAGTTATTACAGATGGAGTTTAAGTTCATTATTTGGTACATAAAGGGCATTCACTATAGAATCACAAACTCAATGGCAAGTGAAAGGAACCTAAGCTTAATGGGCAACGTTCATTTAGGGACAAAGATGCAGACTACTGTAGGATATTACATTATGTAAAAACGAATGTAATATAACTACATAATTACAAGATATTTATGCCTAAATTAAACAAACAACTTTAATATACATGAATCTCAACAGCAAGTTTAACTTATTTTAGGAGGTCTCTGTGATTAACAAAAAATAGCTCAAATAAATTCATTTTGGTTGAATTATAAATACTGCGGTATCCTCATAAGAAGTTTGACGTAAATGGTAAAAAATAAGCCATGAAGGCACCTTTAACAATATAATAAAAATAATAATGACTGAAATAATACTAATAAAAAAAAAAATTACTAAACATGAGATTAAAGTCCAAAGTTGAACCATATATGAGTGAGATGAAATCCACTTTATGAGTACCTAATTCTTTAAATACACAAGCAGCAGCATATTTTTTTTGGCTAATACACTTTATCCAAAAAAGGAACCACGAACTGAACCAAGCGACAATGATCTACTTCAGGATAGTGCGTAAAAATGATGATGCTAAATAGCAGAATCTATTATATATTACTTAAACAAGAAAACAGGAACCTCAACCTGGTTATGTGGCATCGTTCTCTGCTCTTATTTTGAATTTTACTGTACTACCATTATCTATCTTTTTTGTCTTCTACCACGTTTTATGTTTGGACCTTTAGCCTCCTCTCCCTATTTTTACGAAGAAAAAAAACTACCTTTTTCTTACCAAATAAGTAATATACATATAATATCTACCGTGAATAAGAGTGCCTTTTTATTTTTGCAACCCATTACTCAAACGGGCAAAATAATCCACTATCAGTGAGTGATTTTTGTTTAAAAACTACAACACTAGCCTCAAACAGTAAAAGGTTCCTCAGAAACTTTAGATTTAGCTATCAGCAAGCGATTTAACGGAAAAAAATTCTATTCCACATTGCCTATGTATTAAAATCGTTGTTATCAAAAATCTTAAAATCCTACGATTTGAATCCCGTTTCAAGTCAAATCTCTCCCTTTACGATTCGATTTATATTTTGATTCAAACCTAGCTAACACAGTGGATCAGAAAAAAGTGTCGAATCCAAACTAATATATTCGATGTACTTTTTTGGATCTACGATCCCAATTTTAATCATTTTCAAACAAATGAAAATTGAAACAAGAGAGAAAAGTAAATTTTAGGTATATACATAGAGTTCAAATATCAAAATAAATTTCAGACTACGTGCAAACCTTAAAATATAGATATTTTGAATCTACGATTTACGATTTAAATCCCATTTTGATTCAAAGATTACATTTTATGATTTGAATCTCGTTTTGAAAACCTTGATTAAAATAATGAATGTAAAACCAGTGCATCTCTCGGCATTGGCAAACCAAGAAAAACTATAGCTGCATTTACCACTATCGTTTTCCCTTTCACAATTACAACTGATGGTTTCCGCATATACCATGTTTATTTTGAGTATGCCAACTTATTAACATCTTCAATGCATTTGAATGTGCATTTTGAGTGTTACAATGGGTTGGATCTCCAACTAACCATAAAACGCTGCTGATAAAAGTCTGTTTAGCCAAGCCTCCAAGTGTAATTGAAACGAAAAAGAAAAGAAGCGGGACAATCTAAATTTGATCAACTCGCATTTATCTACGCAAGAGCGCTATTTGCCTACATATATATGTAAGTGGGAGATGGTTTGTTTTCTCCTTTTACAGTATATGTAGTCTTTGCTTTTCTTTAATGAAACGATCCAAACTTCCCCTTTCGGAAAAGCCCAGATTGAGTTGAGAACACGACAAATCGAAACACAAACAATAAAACATTTCATTGCTATTATAACAATTACAGCAGAGTACAAGAACATAATAGAGTATAAATAAATAATATGCATCAGAAAAATATCAGAGATTTAAATTACAAAGCAGCAGAAAAATAATACATAATACAACTGAAAGGGATACACGGATACAAAGCTTTCCGGATATAGCTCCAGCTGTAGATCCAGGATCCTGGGAAAATAATATTTGCAAAACCAAAACTACCGACTGCCCATGTGGAAAATATGGACACCCAGAGTTTAGGTAGAAACAATAAACTCCGAGAAAGTCATGGGAATAGTGTGAGAACTAAAACCGTTATTATAACTTTACTTTAAAATAGAGTAAATCAAGGGACCATGCCGTATAACACGGAACGGGTTTTCTCCCAAGAATACTAGTGCATAAAACAAACAACGCATTGCTTTCTGGAAAAATGAAGCTATTATAAGACTCAGGTCCCATCACACAATTTAATGCAAGCCGGAGGATAGAGTTTTACCTTATAATAGCCAAACATGCTTGGTACGTTTAAAACAAAGTCATTTTTTGATATTACTATAAGTGCATAATGTCAAAATCAACTTCAAATATAAATGTATCAATCATAGACGGCATAGTACCCCATCCTACTATGTCGCCATACTAGTTTTACAACTAAAATCGAAAAGTCATGTATTGGAATTTGGATTCCATTTATGAGTCGAGGCAAGGGAAGTCTCCTCACTGATTCGAGACACTCTAGCACATGTCTCAGGACTCAGACGCTGGCGATCCCTGTGAACGGTAAGGCCGGTCCACACATACTTTAGTGGATTAATTATTCCTGAACAAAACGTTTCCCAGTCCTATCGGACCTATCACCTGACCAGTAGCGACCAATATCTAGAGCCACTAGGGACACAATCCGAGGCGCCTCGCAATCCATCATCCACATAAGTAAAAATGTCTGGGCTCCATACCATGATACCACTTCTAACTAGAAAGAAACGTAAGTTCTCCCTACGGTCTCGATCCCGTTTTTGCCTCATATCAAGTGTGAGGCTCGCGAATTAACGCTACAACACAAAGCTATGCTACTTAAAGCTGTGCTTTGATCAACAACCACAAGACTTTGCTTTTCAACAAAAGCCTTGATCATTTGCATCTCAGCATGCCACACTAACAATTCACGCCATACAACTGATGTTTATCAATATATTACCTCTAAGCTCGTACGTCTCAGAGAAGGGTATTAAGCAAGAAAATAAATTCTCCGCTACCAAACAGATATATATTTAATAGAAATCAATCAACACGGAATGAAATCCAATATCAGACACACATCCATTTACAAGTCCGTGCTGGGTCTGAACGAAACCGGAGGCACCTTATTCCTCGTCCCATATGTCCAATATAGGAGAGAGATCCTCGCATATCCGGTCGATCTCCAAATACGTTTGGACGATCGCCACTTATTACCTTATCTTGGGTGTACGGCCCAATCAAGACATCAGTAATCATCCAAACAATGTGAAGATCTCCAGTCTTCAACCACCGTCTTCATCGTAAACTTTTAGTCGTTGTATTAATTATTCAGAATGGGTTAAACCCGGTCTTTCCGAATAACTCGCGTATTTTATAATCAATAATCAAGTGCTATAAAAACACATCATATAGCTCATTCCAATTCAGAATATTCTTTTATTCAAATACTCACATCTTTAGGAAAGGTTCCCACTAATTTTATCAAAGATAAATTCTTTAAATTTATTCTTTAATCTTCCATTATTAATTCTAAACCAAATTAAGGTTTATCAACTAGTCAAGATTAGCGAGCCTTACCGAAGTAATCATTTATTTATATTAACCCAATCCCAACCTATCCATCCCATGGAGCAAAACTGGTAGTACTCCACATCTAATACCCACGGTGTTATCGGTAAATTTAATTACCATTTCACGTTCAAATCTAATTAAAGATTTAACTATCGCTTGGAGTAAAATTGGTGGTACTCCATTCTCGATCATATCTAATTTAAATTATCACATTCACATTTCAATCTAATTAAATATTCATTAAAAATTTACTTAGTTTTAATCTTCTGACAATCATTATTTAGTAATTATTTAACTTTGGAAACCCAAACATGCCACATCCACGATCTACACTATACCACTGATTTCTGCCAATACACCCTAATTGGAAGCAACCCACTTAGCCATGCTGCCTACCTGATTTTTGTCATTTCCTGGTTGTGAGGCTAGAGGCCACGCTTATCTCTGACAGATCACACACTTATTCACTTTGAATGTCACATCGTCATACGCGCCAAATAACAAATTGATTTCCCAAAAAATACAACGGGTATACAGCTAAGAGAAACGAATTCCTCTGCCACCAAACGTAAATACGTTTGAAGAGATCAACTTACGCGATCTATTAAATATACTCTGTCAGACATTCTTCCATACAGGTCATCCTAGGACTGGACAAACCGAAGGTACTATTCTGTAAATCCATCTTAGGCAATTTCTACCTAGGATCGCCATAACAGCCCTTGCATAACTCCGTCTTCAATTTTCTTCATCATATTTGATTCGCAACGTTAATGCCCAAACGGAGTGGTTTTCAGATAATGAATCTGATCCCGGTCTCTCCGTATTGACAACGGAAATGGTCAAAATCTTCGATAGTCGGTGATTTAACTATCAAAGTAAAACATGTGTACAAACAACGGTCGTATTTACAAATGGAAATCTTACCGAGCAAATCATCAATCAACACTGATCCACTTTAATTTAATTTATCATTTAATTATCCATTTCCCTATTCCTGTTTCCATATATTCAACATTTCTTATTTTCTAACTTTAGAAAATATACGTTATTAACAATGGAAAACATTTCCAATTCTTATTTTCTATATTAGAAAACATTTCTGATTCTTATTTGGAAAACATTTCCAAAACTCCTACATTTGATTTAAACAAATGTTTAAACAAAACATCGCTATGCCAACTCAAAACATTACACTCATTAACTAAATTCACTTAACCAATCTTCACTGTCGAACCTTAACCATTTCTTAGTTAAAACGAAGCCAATCAAGTTGGGGTATAACTACCTCTCAGACCTTAACTGAACAACATTTCTAACTTCGAAAAAGACAAGGTTCACCTTTTAAACCTTTAACAAACTTCCTTACGTAACTCTCTTTCGAATAAATCTCTATTCGATAACTCTTTCCTTCGAATAAACTATATTCGACAATCTCTCTTCGAATAGCCATATTCGATTAACTCTATTCAATTAACACTATTCGATTAATTCTAATTGATTTACTCTTATCAGTTAGCTCTATTTGATTAACTCTATTCTATTAACTCTATTTGATTAACTCTATTGCATTAACTCTATTTGATTAACTCTAATCGATTAACTCTATTGGATTAACTCTAATCAATTAACTCCTTTCGAATAAACTATATTCGGTAACTCCTTTAACTCTATTCAAATAAACTATATTCGGTATCTCCTTTAACTCTATTCGAATAAACTATATTCGGTAACTCCTTTCGAATAACTAATATTCGATAGCTCCTTTCGAATGACTAATATTCGATAACTCCTTTCGAAAAACTAATATTCGATATCTCCTTTCGAATAACTAATATTCGATAACTCCTTTCGAATAACTAATATTCGATAACTCCTTTCGAATAACTAATATTCGATAACTCTTGTTCGATCAACTCTATTCAATTAACTCTATTCAATTAACTCTAACTCGATTAACTCTAATCGATTAATTCTAATTCGATTAACTCTAATCAATTAACTCTAACTCGATTAACTCAAATCGATTAACTCCATTAAGTTTGACTTCGTATTTCGAAATAGTATCCCATTTCCAAATTCTATTTATAGAATTATTCATATGAAATCTCCTTTTTATTTCTAACACTCAAATCCCATTTAAAATTTCCTTTTATAACTCTATTTATTTCATAAATAAATATTTCCTTTTATAACTCTATTTATTTCATAAATAAATATTTCCTTTTATAACTCTATTTATTTTCTAGCTATCTCCTTTTCTATTCTATTTGTTTCACAAATATTTCCTTTCCTATTTGTTTCACAAATATTTTCCTTTTATATTTGTTTCACAAATATTTTCCTTTTATATTTGTTTCACAAATATTTTCCTTTTATATTTGTTCTTTGATTTTATAAAAATATTTTCTTTTATAAAATCCTTTTCCTTTTATATATAAAATCCATTGATTTTATATAAATACTTTATTTTCAAAATACACTTTGAAAATCCCCTTTTCTACATACCAGTATTTCTTACGGTATTTAAAATACACGAATAAAAATGATCGATATCATTCAACACACGTAATCAACACAGATTATATATCACATCATATATTACAATATATGAAAAATAGTAAAATAAATGTTGAGGAATCCAGTTGGATTCCTCCGACCTGTTTCCCTGCATCCACAGATGTTAAACAATACAATTAACATCAATTTCGTTTCAATATGAAATATTCTGGTAAACAAAATCAATTTATATATATATATATAACCAGATCTATAATTTCAACCAATTACTTAGCAGTTCAACCAAACAGTCAATACACAACAATCATTCATCATTTATCATTTCTAAATATACGTTATAAAAATATGAACTGGTAGCGTTGGTGAGTTTTACTCACATTGGATGATCATCGTTAAATAAGGATAATTGTCTGTTGATTCAGACGGACAATTTATTTCGCTATAAATTGTAATGAGCACCAATTCACTCCCAGTCAATTCCATTTTGTAGCCCTCGTCCATACGATCCCAAAGTGACTGATAGTTCGAAATTCTGCTACAGTATGACCGAGATATTTAATTTACAAATTATGTGATTATTTAGATAGTTTTAAAACACTAAAATTGAATTTATTTAAAAGTTGGGCTTAACTTTCGATGGCCCAAATCCATTTGAAGACCCGACTCGATAAACCTCCTTTCTTCCTCCTGCTCTAAATTCCACGACTTCAGCTTCCTTTCAACACAAATGGCCGCGTATTCTTCCATCTGTTCTTCCTCATTCCATCACGATTTCAAAAACTGAAAGTTCTAAGCTGCTTCTCTCCTCAAACACCACTTCTCCATCACCAATCTACGACACTCACACGCCTCCTGATGAGAGAGACGAACTGCTCATCTCGAGCAACACAACAGCTCGATGCGTCACTTTTTAATCTGAAAAAAATCCCAAACCATTTACACCGATCTCCTGCTCTTCACAAGCACATCAACTTCCACACATCCGCCTCACACTCGGCCCCTCCCTGTCGAACGCGACTTACAGATGGATCTCACGCATAAACAGGGGTGCGACATTTTTATTTTTGAAAAATTCCAAAAAAAATCATACGAGATCCATTTGATTTCCTAAATCCAATTTCAACCTCAAAAACATGAATTGAAGCCCTAAATACATACAATCACCAACCCTAACCTACTTCATCTTCACGCTGTAAATCATATAGTGAAAATAAAACCCATTCGAGCTTCAAAAAGACCACATAGTTGTGACGAGCAACCAAAGACCACCTCGAAAATATATATTTGCAGATTTAAGTGAGTTTATATGAATTGATTTTGATTTTCAAACAATGGTTTTTCTCAAGTTTTTACGTGATGGAGGCGACAGAAGTATTGATGACCACCGAAGAAAATGGTCTAGGTTAGGAGAGTGTTGGGAGTATTTATAGATAGCTTTTTTAATATATTTTATTGATTAATATATTCAGTTTTAATCAACCGTTATAAGTATTTGTCATTTAAAAATTCCTACGGTCACCTACAATATCCAATTTCGATGGAAATGGATATGCAGCTACGACTCGACATTATGGACCCAACGAAATTGGTTTTGTCGAATTCCGACTTCGTTTGCTCACACAGCGTATTTTTAACCGTCAAAATACTGAATGTTTTTCACATTAAAAATCCGTACGGCCAGACACTGACTACAAAAATCACGAAAAATGGAATTTAACAATAATTTAATATTACGGATCCAACAAAATTAGTTTCGTCGAAAACAGAGTTCGTTTGCAAAACTGGCTATTTTTAAAGCTCTAAATAACCCATTTAAATATATAAATATATTTAAAAATAATTAAGTTAAATATTTACAAATAAATATTATCATATATATTCACAATAGAATACCATACAGCTCTAGAATAATCCTATATGAATTTCTAACTCGATATTTCAAATCCTGATTAAATCGATATTCAGTTTATACTAAAAATCCATTTATGATATAAATAAATCGTTATAAATTATAAAGGAATTCCATAGCGACTTTTCGAAAATTTGATTTGGACATAACTCAAAATCTACACAATGAAATCTTGAATTTTCTCTTCCATTAGAAAAATATACTTCACCAGCTCCGAACGTTTCTTGTTTCACAGAAATCCGATTTAAAACGGATTCGGTATAATCAATTGAAGTTCGAATCGCCAAATTACGAACTGCAGCGCCATTACGGGCTCGATTATAATTATAATATAATTATACGTTCAAACTTCATTTAATAATATATTCGTGATTATTATTCAAATCTAAACTGAATTATATATTTTGAGTAATCCAATTCACCCCATATTGTGAATTCAGCTATTTTCGATTATTTCAGAATTAAATGTATTATTCTATTATTTATTTTAATTAAATATTTAATATAATTTAATTAAACAACTATTTAAATCTATGTATCACTATTTAAATAATTAAATTAATTAATTATTATATCGATAAAATACGGGACATTTCATTCTTCCCCCCCTTAAAATAATTTTGTCCTGTAAATTGATAAGGTAGAAAACAAACCCTATTTACTGGTTAGAACTTATTTGTTCACTTCTTAACTTCAGTTTCAACTCAACCAATTTAATTTCAATTAAAATATTAATTAATTCTTAACAACGAAAATTTTCAAAAATCTTGAAAATTTTCTAACACTCGAAATTTTCGAAAAATTTCGCCAGCACCTCCTTTGTATTGGTCTATCGGTACAACTACAACTCGCCTCTCTGGGCCATCTCCAACCCAAAAGAAAATCAAACATCCAATCGGCTTGCCAAACAGGCTCATAAATCTCACGCTTATATCAAATATAAACTTGTACCTTTTTGTCGGGCATATCATTATATCCTTTCCATCTGTTACCAATCCAGCATATACCAATGTCATCTCAACCAATTTCCACTCAATATCTATTCAACACAGCTATTCGCTTATATCCAAATCAAATTCCCTTTCAACTCAAGTTTCTTTCTTGATTCCAAACTCATAATCCATTAATCGGGTTCTATTTCAAATTCCTATCTCCCAATACAATTGTATTTGATATCATTCTAATCTAATTCAATTTCAATTACCACTTAACTGATTTCAATTCAATTCCAGCTCGGTTTCACAAATTTCTATTTAAATTTGTTTTTAATTTGAACAATCTCTTCCTGAGGTTTTAAACACCTTTGCTTTTCTCAAAAATCAAACTTTCCTCTTCAGGATTCAAAACAACTTGTTTTTCTCGAAACAATTCAAAACGAAATCCTTGGTAGTAATCCGTCACTTAGAACTCGAAAATGAACACCGATGATGTCATGATCAACATCAGAATCTATTTTCCACCTATCGAAGTGAGTTCAATACTGTATCACTTTCAAAACCATTTCCAAACCCTTCCATTTTGAAATCTTTTCAAAATATCATTCACAATGTTGTAAACAATTTAAAATATCCTAGGATTTTAAAATTCACATATATTTAATCCAAATCCATTTACAACACTTATTCAAACCGTAGAGTTTAAATTTCAATTCTGGTGTAAATTCAGTTTTAATTAATCTCGTAATACCTATACGAATTTTATTTGGTTATGTATGTATAACCAACTCAATTTTAATCTTATTTGATAATATAACAACCAACACATCCAATATACTATAATATAT
Organism: Allium sativum; assembly: GCA_030737875.1. Taxonomy (NCBI): domain Eukaryota; kingdom Viridiplantae; phylum Streptophyta; class Magnoliopsida; order Asparagales; family Amaryllidaceae; genus Allium; species Allium sativum. Next base: position 42,035,201 of record CM060915.1, on the reverse strand, counting down.
ATCAAATATTTATACTTTATTTATATAAAAATATAATTTTGGTAAAATTATTTCGTTTACCCTCTTTTCAAAACATACAGTGTCGGTTCATCGTATTCGAGTGTTTATTAACCCTTACCGATACAGTGGATCAAACTGATCGACCAAAACTTATAAACAACTCAACCAATAAATCTCCACAATATAAAACCATTTTATATTGAATAACAAATACGCTCTCATGTATATACACTCAAACTCAATCTAGGGTATTACTAACCCCATCTCTACTGAGTCACGCTACAGAGGCAAGGTAATTACTTAACCTTCAGCTCTGATACCAGCTGTAGTGTCCTGAAATTCCGGTACAATTTGAGCTAACCAAATAACACAAGTCCAATCCCAATTGCACTGGAAACCAGAAAACTAATAGAAAGAAAACAGAGGGTGAGGATAGATAAGATAGAAACTTAGAATGGAAGAAGAAGAAGAACATACAACATCAGAGTAACACGAATCTCACAACGGAATGAACAATATATAATAGATACATAACTTTGAAATAAAAACTAGTATATGTATACGGTAACATCATCAGAGTACAACACTTACAACACAGCGGAAATAAATATAGATATATAATCCTGAAGCCTCCTGCTCCAAGCTCTCCAAGTATATCTGTAAAATCCTGACTACTTGACTACCTGTACAAAATTGGGCACCTACGAGTTTAGGGAAAACAAAACAAAACAAACTCTGGGTCAGTCATGGGACTAGTATGAGTAAACAATTTAAAACAGTTTGGGAAAATAATGATATCTCATAAGACCACGCCGTATAACGGAATGGGTTTTTCCCTTATGATAATCCAAATCAATTTGATTTAACTTTCAAATCATTTTGAAAGAAATAATGATCTTTTATATCAAAACTCTTTTGATATTATAATAGTGTCTATCAACCACAATATAATAATCATCTTGTAGAACGCTTTCATCTCACGTTCCACATATATAGTATACAATCAAAACCGCGAGCACTTATGGGGTAATGGATTTCCAACTATGACAAGGTATGGAACCACCATCCGATAGTGTACCTCTAGAGAGGAATACACTAGATTCAACAAGAACATCTTGCAACCCGGCCACACATGACCGACAACTCATTTCGCTTGAGTGTATCGAATGTATATCACCATTGGTTGTGATCAGCAACCGTTTACCAAATGGGATAGCATCGAATAGATTAAAGAAGTAAATGAAACTCTAGATCAGGTGACAATACACCCTAATTGGAAGAAACCCACTTAGCCATGCTGCCTGCCCGATTTTTGTCATTTCCCGGTTGTGAGGCTAGAGGCCACGCTTATCTCTGACAGATCACACACTTATTCACTTTGAATGTCACATCGTCATACCCGCCAAATCACAAATTGATTTCCCTAAAAATACAACGGGTATACAGCTATGTGAAACGAATTCCTCCGCCACCAAACGTAAATACGTTTGAAGAGATCAACTTACGCGATCTATTAAATATACTATGTCAGACATTCTTCCATACAGGTCATCCTAGGACTGGACAAACCGAAGGTACTATTTTGTAAATCCTTAGGCAATTTCTACTTAGGATCGCTAGAACAGCCCTTGCATAACTCCGCCTTCAATTTTCTTCATCATATTTGATTCGTAACGTTAATGCCCATACGGAGTGGTTTTCAGATAATGAATCTGATCCCGGTCTCTCCGTATTAACAACGAAAATGGCCAAAATCTTCGGTAGTCAGTGATTTAACTATCTAAGGAAAACATGTGTACAAACAACGGTCGTATTTCCAAATGGAAATCTTACCGAGCAAATCATCAATCAACACTGATCCACTTAATTTAATTTGTCATTTAATTATCCATTTCCCTATTCCTATTTCCATATATTCAACATTTCTTATTTTCTAAATTTAGAAAATATACGTTATTAACATTGGAAAACATTTCCAATTCTTATTTTCTATATTAGAAAACATTTCTGATTCTTATTTGGAAAACATTTCCAAAACTCCTACATTGGATTTAAACAGATGTTTAAATAAAACATCGCTATGCAAACTCAAAACATTACACTCATTAACTAAATTCACTTAACCAATCTTCACTGTCGAACCTTAACCATTCCTTAGTTAAAACGAAGCCAATCAATTTGGGGTATAACTACCTCTCAGACCTTAACTGAACAACATTTCTAACTTCGAAACAGACAAGGTTCACCTTTTAAACCTTTAACAAACTTCCATACGTAACTCTCTTTCGAATAAATCTCTACTCGATAACTCTCCTTCGAATAAACTATATTCGATAACTCTTTCCTTCGAATAAACTATATTCGATAATCTCTCTTCGAATAGCCATATTCGATTAACTCTATTCAATTAACACTATTCGATTAACTCTAATCGATTTACTCTTATCAGTTAGCTCTATTTGATTAACTCTATTCTATAAACTCTATTTGATTAACTCTATTGGATTAACTCTATTTGATTAACCCTAATCGATCAACTCTATTGGATTAACTCTAATCAATTAACTCCTTTCGAATAAACTATATTCGGTAACTCCTCTATTCGAATAAACTATATTCGGTAACTCCTTTAACTCCTTTCGAATAAACTATATTCGGTAACTCCTTTCGAATAACTAATATTCGGTAACTCCTTTCGAATAACTAATATTCGGTAACTCCTTTCGAATAACTAATATTTGGTAACTCCTTTCGAATAACTAATATTCGATAACTCCTTTCGAATAACTAATATTCGATAACTCCTTTCAAGTAACTAATATTCGATAACTCCTTTCGAATAACTAATATTCGATAACTCCTTTCGAATAACTAATATTCGATAACTCTTGTTCGGTTAACTCTGTTCAATTAACTCTATTCAATTAACTCTAACTCGATTAACTCTAATCGATTAATTCTAATTCGATTAACTCTAATCGATTAACTCTAACTCGATTAACTCTAATCGATTAACTCTAATCGATTAACTCCATTAAGTTTGACTTCGTATTTCAAAATAGTATCCCATTTCCAAATTCTATTTATAGAATTATTCGTACGAAATCTCCTTTTTATTTCTAACACTTAAATGCCATTTAAAATTTCCTTTTATAACTCTATTTATTTCATAAATAAATATTTCCTTTTATAACTCTATTTATTTCATAAATAAATATTTCCTTTTATAACTCTATTTATTTTCTAGCTATCTCCTTTTCTATTCTATTTGTTTCACAAATATTTCCTTTCCTATTTGTTTCACAAATATTTTCCTTTTATATTTGTTTCACAAATATTTTCCTTTTATATTTGTTTCATAAATATTTTCCTTTTATATTTTCTTTCACAAATATTTTCCTTTTATATTTGTTCTTTGATTTTATAAAAATATTTTCTTTTATAAAATCCTTTTCCTTTTATATATAAAATCCATTGATTTTATATAAATACTTTATTTTCAAAATACACTTTGAAAATCCCCTTTTCTACATTCCAGCATTTCTTACGGTATTTAAAATACCCAAATAAAAATGATCGATATCATTCAACACACGTAATCAACACAGATTATATATCACATCATATATTACAATATATGAAAAATAGTAAAATAAATGTTGAGGAATCCAGTTGGATTCCTCCGACCTGTTTCCCTGCATCCACAGATGTTAAACAATACAATTAACATCAATTTCGTTTCAATATGAAATATTCTGCTAAAGAAAATCAATTTATATATATATATAACCAGATCTATAATTTCAACCAATTACTTAGCAGTTCAACCAAACAGTCAATACACAGCAATCAATCATCATTTATCAGTTCTAAATATACGTTATAAAAATTTGAACTTGTAGAGTTGGTGAGTTTTACTCATATTGGATGATCATCGTTAAATAACGATAATTGTCTGTTGATTCGGACGAACAATTTATTTCTCTATAAATTGTAATGAGCTCCAATTCACTCCGAGTCAGTTCCATTTTGTAGCCCTCGTCCATACGATCCCAACGTGACTGACCGTTCGAAATTCTGCTACAGTATGACCGAGATATTTAATTTACAAATTATGCGATTATTTAGATAGTATTAAAACACTAAAATTGAATTTATTTAAAAGTCGGGCTTAACTTTCGATGGCCCAAATCCATTTGAAGACCCCGACCCGATAAACCTCATTTCTTCCTCTTGCTCTAAATTCCACGACTTCAGCTTCCTTTCAACACAAATGGCCGCGTATTCTTCCATCTGTTCTTCCTCATTCCATCACGATTTCAAAAACTGAAAGTTCTAAGCTGCTTCTCTCCTCAAACACCACTTCTCCATCACCAATCTACGACACTCACACGCCTCCTGATGAGAGAGACGAACTGCTCATCTCGAGCAACACAACAGCTCGATGCGCCACATTTTAATCCGAAAAAAATCCCAAACCATTTACACCGATCTCCTTCTCTTCACAAGCACATCAACTTCCACACATCCGCCTCACACTCAGCCCTTCCCTGTTGAACGCGACTTACAAATGGAGCTCACGCATAAACAGGGGTGCGACATTTTTATTTTTGAAAAATTCCGAAAAAAATCATACGAGATCCATTTGATTTCCTAAATCCAATTTCAACCTCAAAAACATGAATTGAAGCCCTAAATACATACAATCACCAACCCTAACCTACTCCATCTTCACGCTGTAAATCATATAGTGAAAATAAAACCCATTCGAGCTTCAAAAAGGCCACATAGTTGTGACGAGCAACCAATGACCACCTCGAAAATATATATTTGCAGATTTAAGAGAGTTTATCTGAATTGATTTTGATTTTCGAACAATGGTTTTTCTCACGTTTTTACGCGATGGAGGCGGCAGAAGTATTGATGACCACTGAACAAAATGGTCTAGGTTAGGAGAGTGTTGGGAGTATTTAAAGATAGTTTTTTTAATATATTTTATTGATTAATATATTCTGTTTTAATCAACCGTTATATGTATTTGTCATTTAAAAATTCCTACGGTAACCTACAATATCCAATTTCGATGGAAATGGATATGCAGCTACGGCTCGACATTACGGACCCAACGAAACTGGTTTCGTCGAATTCCGAATTCGTTTGCTCACACAGCTTATTTTTAACCGTCAAAATACTGACTGTTTTTCACATTAAAAATCCGTACGACCACACACTAACTCCAAAAATCACGAAAATTAGAATCTAACAATAATTTAATATTACGGATCCAACAAAATTAGTTTCGTCGAAAACAGAGTTCGCTTGCAAAACTGGCTATTTTTAAAGCTCTAAATAACCCATTTAAATATATAAATATATTTAAAAATAATTAAGTTAAATATTTACAAATAAATATTATCGTATATATTCACAATAGAATACCATATAGCTCTAGAATAATCCTATATGAATTTCTAACTCGATGTTTCAAATCCCGATTAAATCGATATTCAATTTATATTAAAAATCCATTTATAATATAAATAAATCGTTATAAATTATAAAGGAATTCCATAGCGACTTTTCAAAAATTTGATTTGGACATAACTCAAAATCTACACAATGAAATCTTGAATTTTCTCTTCCATTAGAAAAATATACTTCACCAGCTCTGAATGTTTCTTGTTTCACAGAAATCCGATTTAAAACGGATTCTGTATATTCAATTGAAGTTCGAATCGCCAAAATACGAACTACAGCGCCATTACGGGCTCGATTATAATTATAATATAATTATGCGTTCAAACTTCATTTAAATAATATATTCGTGATTATAATTCAAATCTAAACTGAATTATATATTTTGAATAATCCAATTCACACCATATTGTGAATTCAGCAATTTTCGATTATTTCAAAATTAAATGTATTATTCTATTATTTATTTTAATTAAATATTTAATATAATTCAATTAAACAACTATTTAAATCTATATATCACTATTTAAATAATTAAATTAATTAATTATTATATCGATAAAATACGGGACATTTCATTCTCCCCCCCCCCCCAAATAATTTCGTCCTCGAAATTGATAAGGTAGAAAACAAACCCTATTGACTGGTTAGAACTTATTTGTTCACTTCTTAACTTCAGTTTCAACTGAACCAATTTAATTTCAATTAAAATATTAATTAATTCTTATCAACGAAAATTTTCAAAAATCCTGAAAATTTTCTAACACTCGAAATTTTTGAAAAATTTCGCCAGCACCTCCTTTGTATTGGTCTATCAGTACAACTACAACTCGCCTCTCTGGGCCATCTCCAACCCAAAAGGAAATCAAACAGCCAATCGACTTGCCAAACAGGCTCATAAATCTCACGCTTATATCAAATATAAACTTGTACCTTTTTGTCGGGCATATCATTATATCCTTTCCATCTGTTACCAATCTAGCATATACCAATGTCATCTCAACCAATTTCCAATCAATATCTATTCGAAACAGCTATTCGCTTATATCCAAACCAAATTCCCTTTCAACTCAAGTTATTTTCTTGATTCCAAACTCATAATCCATTAATCGAGTTCCATTTCAAATTCCTATCTCCCAATACAATTGTATTCGATATCATTCTAATCTAATTCAATTTCAATTACCACATAACTGATTTCAATTCAATTCCAGCTCGGTTTCACAAATTTCTATTTAAATTTGTTTTTAATTTGAACAATCTCTTCCTAGAGTTTTAAACAACTTTGCTTTTCTCAAAAATCAAACTTTCCTCTTTAGGATTCAAAACAACTTGTTTTTCTCGAAACAATTCAAAACGAAATCCTTGGTAGTAATCCGTCACTTAGAACTCGAAAATAAACACCGATGATGTCATGATCAACATCGGAATCTATTTTCCAGCTATCGAAGTGAGTTCAATACTGTATCACTTTCAAAACCATTTCTCAACCCTTCCATTTTGAAATCTTTTCAAAATATCATTCACAATGTTGTAAACAATTTAAAATCTCCCAGGATTTTAAAATTCACATATATTTAATCCAAATCCATTTACAACACTTATTCAAACCGCAGAGTTTAAATTTCAATTCTGGTGTAAATTCAGTTTTAATTCATCTCGTAATACCTATACGAATTTTATTTCGTTATATATGTATAACCAACTCAATTTCAATCTTATTTGATTAATATAACAACCAACACATCCAATATACTATAATATATCAAATATTTATACTTTGTTTATATCAAAATATAATTTGGGTAAAATTATTCCGTTTACCCTCTTTTCAAAACATATAGTGTCGGTTCATCGTATTCGAGTGTTTATAAACCCTTACCGATACAGTGGATCAAACTGATCGACCAAAACTTATAAACAACTCAACCAATAAATCTCCACAATATAAAACCATTTTATATTGAATAACAAATACGCTCTCATGTATATACACTCAAACTCAATCTAGGGTATTACTAACCCCATCTCTACTGAGTCACGCTACAGAGCCAAGGTAATTACTTAACCTTCAGCTCTGATACCAACTGTAGTGTCCCGAAATTCCGGTACAATATGAGCTGACCAAATAACACAAGTCCAATCCCAATTGCACTGGAAAACAGAAAACTAATAGAAAGAAAACAGAGGGTGAGGATAGATAAGATAAAAACTTAGAATAGAAGAAGAAGAAGAACATACAACATCAGAGTAACACGAATCTCACAGCGGAATGAACAATATATAATAGATACATAACTTTGAAATAAAACTAGTACATGTATACAGTAACATCATCAGAGTACAACACTTACAACACAGCGGAAATAACTATAGCTATATAATCCTGAAGCCTCCTGCTCCAAGCTCTCCAAGTATATCTGTAAAATCCTGACTACTTGACTACCCGTACAAAATTGGGCACCCAAGAGTTTAGGGAAAACAAAACAAAACAAACTCTGGGTCAGTCATGGGACTGGTATGAGTAAACAATTTAAAACAGTTTGGAAAAATAACGATATCTCATAAGACCACGTCGTATAACGGAATGGGTTTTTCCCTTATGATAATCCAAATCAATTTGATTTAACTTTCAAATCATTTTGAAAGAAACAATGATCTTTTATATCAAAACTCTTTTGATATTATAATAGTGTCTATCAACCACAATATAATAATCATCTTGTAGAACGCTTTCATCTCACGTTCCACATATATAGTATACAATCAAAACCGTGAGCACTTATGGGGTAATGGATTTCCAACTATGACAAGGTATGGAACCACCTTCCGTTAGTGTACCTCTAGAGAGGAATACACTGGGTTCAACAAGAACATCTTGCAACCCGGCCACACATGACCGACCACTCATTTCGCTTGAGTGTATCGAATGTATATCACCAACGGTTGGGATCAGCAACCGTTTACCGAATGGGACAGCATCGAATAGATTAAAGAATTAAATGAAACACTAGATCAGGTGACAATACACCCTAATTGGAAGCAACCCACTTAGCCATGTTGCCTGCCCGATTTTTGTCATTTCCCGGTTGTGAGGCTAGAGGCCACGCTTATCTCTGACAGATCACACACTTATTCACTTTGAATGTCACATCGTCATACCCGCCAAATCACAAATTGATTTCCCCAAAAATACAACGGGTATACAGCAAAGAGAAACGAATTCCTCTACCACCAAACGTAAATACGTTTGAAGAGATCAACTTACGCGATCTATTAAATATACTCTGTCAGACATTCTTCCATACAGGTCGTCCTAGGACTGGACAAACCGAAGGTACTATTCTGTAAATCCATCTTTGGCAATTTCTACCTAGGATCGCCAGAACAGCCCTTGCATAACCCTGTCTTCAATTTTCTTCATCATATTTGATTCGCAACGTTAATGCCCATACGGAGTGGTTTTCAGATAATGAATCTGATCCCGGTCTCTCCGTATTAACAACGGAAATGGTCAAAATCTTCGATAGTCGGTGATTTAACTATCAAAGGAAAACATGTGTACAAACAACGGTCGTATTTCCAAATGGAAATCTTACCGAGCAAATCATCAATCAACACTGATCCACTTAATTTAATTTTTCATTTAATTATCCATTTCCCTATTCCTGTTTCCATATATTCAACATTTCTTATTTTCTAAATTTAGAAAATATACGTTTTTAACATTGGAACACATTTCCAATTCTTATTTTCTATATTAGAAAACATTTCTGATAATTATTTGGAAAACATTTCCAAAACTCCTACCTTGGATTTAAACAGATGTTTAAATAAAACATCGTTATGCCAACTCAAAACATTACACTCATTAACTAAATTCACTTAACCAATCTTCACTGTCGAACCTTAACCATTCCTTAGTTAAAACGAAGCCAATCAAGTTGGGGTATAACTACATCTCAGACCTTAACTGAACATCATTTCTAACTTCGAAACAGACAAGGTTCACCTTTTAAACCTTTAACAAACTTCCTTACGTAACTTTCTTTCGAATCAATCTCTATTCGATAACTCTTTCCTTTGAATAAACTATATTCGATAACTCTTTCCTTCGAATAAACTATATTCGATAATCTCTCTTCGAATAGCCATATTCGATTAACTCTATTCAATTAACACTATTCGATTAACTCTAATCGATTTACTCTTATCAGTTAGCTCTATTTAATTAACTCTATTTGATTAACTCTATTGGATTAACTCTATTTGATTAACCCTAATCGATTAACTCTATTGGATCAACTCTAATCAATTAACTCCTTTCGAATAAACTATATTCGGTAACTCCTTTAACTCTATTCGAATAAACTATATTCGGTAACTCCTTTAACTATATTCAAATAAACTATATTCGGTAACTCCTTTCGAATAACTAATATTCGATAACTCCTTTCGAATAACTAATATTCGATAACTCCTTTCGAATAACTAATATTCGGTAACTTCTTTAGAATAATTAATATTCAGTAACTCCTTTCGAATAACTAATGTTCGATAACTCCTTTCGAATAACGAATATTCGATAACTCTTGTTCGATTAACTCTGTTCAATTAACTCTATTCAATTAACTCTTACTCGATTAACTCTAATCGATTAATTCTAATTCGATTAACTCTAATCGATTAACTCTAACTCGATTAACTCAAATCGATTAACTACATTAAGTTTGACTTCGTATTTCAAAATAGTATCCCATTTCCAAATTCTATTTATAGAATTATTCAAACGAAATCTCCTTTTTATTTCTAACACTTAAATCCCATTTAAAATTTCCATTTATAACTCTATTTATTTCATAAATAAATATTTCCTTTTATAACTCTATTTATTTCATAAATAAATATTTCCTTTTATAACTCTATTTATTTCATAAATAAATATTTTTAACCATTAAAATACTAACTGTTTTTCACATTGAAAATCCGTATGGCCACACACTGACTCCAAAAATCACGAAAATTAGAATCTGACAATAATTTAATATTACGGATCCAACAAAATTAGTTTCGTCGTAAACAGAGTTCGTTTGCAAAACTGGCTATTTCTAAAGCTCTAAATAACCCATTTAAATATATAAATATATTTAAAAAATAATTAAATTAAATATTTATAAATAAATATTATCGTATATATTCACAATAGAATACCATACAACTCCAGAATAATCCTATATGAATTTCTAACTCGATATTTCAAATCCTGATTAAATCGATATTCAATTTATATTGAAAATCCATTTATAATATAAATAAATCGTTATAAATTATAAAGGAATTCCATAACGACTTTTCGAAAATTTGATTTGGACATAACTCAAAATCTACACAATGAAATCTCGATTTTTCTCTCCCATTAGAAAAATATACTTCACCAGCTCTGAACGTTTCTTGTTTCATAGAAATCCGATTTAAAACGGATTCTGTATATTCAATTGAAGTTCGAATCGCCAAATTACGAACTGCAGCGCCATTACGGGCTCGATTATAATTATAAGTTCAAACTTTATTTAAATAATATATTCGTGATTATAATTCAAATCTAAACTGAATTATATATTTTGAATAATCCAACTCACCTCATATTGTGAATTCGGTTATTTTCGATTATTTCAGAATTAAATATATTATTCTATTATTTATTTTAATTAAATATTTAATATAATTTAATTAAACAACTATTTTAATATATATATCACTATTTAAATAATTAAATAAATTAATTATTATATCGATAAAATACGGGACATTACAGTTATAGTGTGTTATCTTTGTTAGTTTAATAAATGAACAAATTTTCAGAAAATTAATTTAGCCTGCCATGTATGGTTCTGTAAGCCGAAGGCTCCTTCACTCTATTACACCATCCACTATAGCCCAATGGCTCTTTCCAATCCAACTTCATAAGTAAGGCATGCGTGCAACGTAAAATGAACTATTTCTGCCAATCATGCTTTAACTATGATAGAGCAATCCCCTGAATTGGTTAAAAAAATTAAGAACTGTCTGTTCATAAATGTTTAAAATTATTTCATAACTGTCTTGCTATGCTTATTTTGAATTATTTGTGCTATTTGTTTTGAATTTGGGTTGTAAATTATGTTGAATAAAAGTCCTCCTGATTCCAGTCCAAACATACAAGTAATTCAATTTTTTTGCACTTGCAAATAAATAAAAAGAATACCCATGAATACAATATATGTTTTCTATGACTCGAGATAAAAGTAGATGATTGATATTAATGATAAGATTTGAGGTTTTTTTCTTTGCTATGTGGGTGTCAGACTGTATGTCCCATTGTACTATAGTTTCCTCAGTTCTGCCCCATGTTAACTTAAACTACTTACAGTTAGTCACATATAAATTGTTCCATATTTCACGCTATTTTTTACACAATATTGGCCATGAATGTAACAACCTCAATTTCAAAGTATTTTAATTAATGATTTAATTTAAAATTTTGGTTTATTTATTTTATTTATTTGCATTTTTTATGGAAATGGTTTTTATTTTGATTATTTTAAACTAAATTTGTTTTGATTTTATAAAACAAATGAATTTTATTTTTGATATGAATACAATTTAATAATACAATTCAATATTTGCTATTTTAGAATCTTATTTATGGTAAAATTTAATCGAGTTATTTTTTTGCATTCATTCTTGAATTTTTATATAAATATTTAATTTGTATAATTATACCCTCAGTTTTCAATATGGAATTATATCTTTAATTTAATTTCAATTCGTATTGATTGTTGTTGATGTAAATATAGCAAAATTTTAATTGTTTTTTAATTTAATTTCTATTTGTATTTATTGTTGTTGATGTAAATATAGAAAAAATTTAATGTCAGATTCTTTTTCTTTGATATTGTTTATTTTATATTTGATTTGCAAAATTATTGTTAATTGTATATTGTCAAAAACCGTTGGTTCCTTTGTATATAATATTTATATATTTTTTTTTTCTTTTTTTGTAATCAGTGTTTACCATTTAAAGATGATGTCGATTTATTAGTTTAATTTTTTTCCTTGAATGTTCGTTGTTTTCAAAATTAAATCTGTTTGTTCCCAAAATTCATGCGTATACATTCTGTTTGTTGCTAAGCGTTAATAAAGCTCCTCCAATTTCTTTCCTTATTCTTACCATTTTCCCCTTGATTCTTCCCATTATTTAATTCTTTATGTTCAAAAAAAATCAAACCGTTCTTTTTACTTTCCGTTTCTTCAATACTGATGCACGTGAAATTTCTACTTATTCTTTTCCAATTCTGGCATGAAGCAACGCATGGATTCTTAAAAAAAAAAAAAAAGGAAGTGGTCTATTGTGCTAAAAAATAGTGCATTTCCCCTTATCCTTCGTGAATTGAAACAGTCAAGAACTCCCTACCATTCAAATTTTGAAACCCCAATTGTCGCTATTTACTAGTATTACCGTAGAACGGTGGGAAAACCGACCGTTAAGATGCTTAATATGAAATAAAAATTATTTGTTAAAACATATTTCAAATTAGATTTTATTTAAAAAATTATAGGTTACTTTAAAAGAAAATGGAAGTAAATAATAAAATAGAAATTTAATTAAACTAAATTTTACATATAAACCAACTTGAGACTAAAAATATACCATCAATGTATTGATTCGAATCAGTCACAAGCATATACGTATATTTCTATCATATATTTACAATAAAACTCTTGTTGACATAAGGACATGCAACAAAATTACCTTCTCGTGCTTCTAAGTATTTTCGTTAGTGGTGAGTTCGGCATTCTAGCATTCTCATCTTCTTCAAGCTCCTCTTTGGTTTTAGGCAACCCATTAGGTACATTGTAAGATTAATCCCCTACTTCTTCTTCCTTAATCTTTGACAACAAAATTTTATTTAGCTTTTTCTTTTTTATCAAGAGTTGAGATGCCATGTAGACATGATATTAAGGCTTTACGTCCACCAGTTTGTCTCACAAATTTCTCCACTTCCTCTTTTGGCTTTTCTTTCTAGAACAAAATAAAAGAGTAATAACTGCAATAACTTGTGTATTAACCAAAATAGTTCACACTATATTGAATCTATGCTCATAGAACATGACATGTTGACAATTGTTGGAAGGCTTAATTTGAACTGAAAGATCTCGAGGTACAATTGTATGAATCATCACCTTCAAACGGCAAACAAAATTATGAAAAGTGGGTAACCCGGTAAATTAATAAATAAATGCATTTTGAGCAACCTAAAGAATATTGGTTCAAACCAATCAGTTCCCACATAGTAGCTCGTACATGATTAAAAATATTTTCTTCCAATAACATAAAGGTTGGTAATATTATATTTGCAACTTTATATATGTTACCCCATCTTCCAGCGAAAATGGCTGTTAGTACTAATACCTATTTTAGACCAAGAATATCAAAAATTCATAGCCCCAGTCAATGTAAATATGAGCAACATCAAAATATAACATAAATACATATTTGAAATTTATATTTTTTCTGCCATTAATAACCATTGCTGAATTAATACATTCTATTTTCCATAAAGTGGAAAGCTTTGACTGAATGAAAAGTTCAATTACAATTTGACTTCAAATTTTTTATATTTTCTAATACAGGTATAATATTCGTCTGACATTACAATTTCAACAACATATTTACAATAATGTCTTATTCAATTGACAAAATGAAACTGAACTCTTACAAACAATACTTGATTATGAAGGTTTCTACAACTTCCGCCATCATTGCGATCTAATGATACTAACCTTCCTTTTTATCGCGCCCAGAAACTCTTGCAATAAGATCATTTCAACATTGTATAAGCTTAGCTGCGTCATACCCATTAACTTTCGACTCTTCCTTGTCATCCTCCAATCTCCATCACTAAAATTGCCTGCATTTAGAAATTAAAACTTAGTTTTGATTAAAAATGATTTGAGTTATAACAAGTTCTACAAAACTAAGCTACTGGTGTCAAAAGTGAGTTGAAGCAGTTATGCAAAACCGGGTTGAAACTTAGCTTTGATTAAAATTCAGTCGCAAAAACTGCAATTTATTTTTGCAACTTAGTTTAAAACTATGCAGGCAATTTAATTAGGAAACTGAGTCCTTTAATTTGGAAACTGAGTTCTGCAACTCAGTTTCCAAATTTGTTACAACTCAATTTCCGAACTGAGTGATTTTTGCAAGCAAGGAGTTTCCAAACTGTGTTTGGAAATTGAGTTCACAAACTCATCTTGAAACTGAAATCCAAACTTGGTTTGGAACTGTAACTGTGTTCCCATGTGTTTCAAACTCAGTTTGGAATTGAGTTACTGAGTTTCCAAACTCAATTTAGAAACTTGGTTTCCAAGATCATTACAAACTGAGTTTGGAAACTCAATCAAACTGAATTCCAAACTAAGTTTGAAAATTGAGTTTGGAAACTGGGAGTTTGAAGCTTTTAATTCGGAACTAAATTTCGAAACCAGACGTGAAGCCAAAAAAATTGATATTGTTGTAAACATTATGAAATATTGGCTTTTAATGTATCAAAAGAATCAAACCCAAAATCTCTAATACTGACCCAAGATGGAATCACTTATAAACATAGGAACAATGAGGGAAGTGCTAAGAAACTTCGAATAACTTTGGAACAAGCAAGCATGCTTGAAGATGCCTTTGAACAGCATAACACTCCAAATGTTGGAAGTATTAATGATGATTATATTTCCACATATGAGATGGGATTCATCATATCTCCATTTCTTCTTTTATGCATGTCTATTTGCTGCAAAGGAACTAAATATTGTCATGTAATATCCAGTGTACTATATATATGCACTATACAGAAGTACCATAATTAAAAAAAAACTAATATTCCTTGATTATGTGTTTGAAAATTTTGCTAGCTAAATGACGGATTTAAACTAACCAAGTTAATGGAGTGTTGAATAGACGAAGTGCACATACCTACCTATTCTGTGTAACTAAATTTCACTCATAATTTAATAAGTCGGAGCAACTAATAACAAAAGTGCCATTTATGTTTGGTTGTCATTGCTATGATCAAAACAGTCAAAACTAACAGCGAATTCCTTACTGATTCTTTTACCAAATAACAAAATCCAACCAAAACTAGTGCATGAAACTTTTGCAGCTATTAAAAAAAAAAATATATATATATATAGGGGATTTTGAAATGGTTGTGCCATTCATTTTTTCAATTTTTTTTTTTTTTTGCACTTATTACATGTTTGGCTATTCATTTTGTACACATTTAAGTTTTAGAGCTATACAGGATTATGTGGACTTGAGATTATATGTTATTCCCATTATATGTTTACTTAATAAATAAATTTTACTATAATTTTTTTTTGAAAACTATAGATTTAAACGGTCGGTTTTCCCCACCGTTGTGCAAGGGAAGGGATATTACTAACATAGCATTCAATATGTGTGTGAAGCGCATTTGGAAAGCGCATAACTCAAGAATTTTCAACTCATACGAAATCAAATTTTAACAGGAAGCGTATGCGTCCTTAGCATATATGGTAAAAATAATAACGTACAGATCAATGCACATTACCGGCACATGAGACCATGATGAAGCATTAGCACATAATGGAATTATAATCTCTTACCCCCAAACCTCATTAAGTCTAAGTTATGACTGTTTGCATTCAGGTACGCCCGGTAATGTTGTTGGTTCTAGCCAACTGCCAAAAATAAGATCAAAGGTAATTACCGTATCACTTTTATCTCTGTTATGTTTTGTCCTTTTCCCTCAGGTTCTGTCATAAAACAAAATTGAAGGAAGTAACCGATCAATTAATAAATCAAATAATACGTTGCCAATTATATACGTCGTGCTTCTAGAAAATAGTTTGACAATGATATTTTTCCTATAACTAGGTTTGAGTTTGCTATGCAATATGTAGTACAATAGTAAAAAGTTTGTGTTAAGGTTTACTTAAATATCTATATGTTCGGTTAGCGTACTGTGAAGTACTTCATTGATTCATTAAACTATATAGTGAAAGTGTCTTCTTCTTTTCGTTCTTGTATTCTTTTGTTGAATTGTCTTAACCTGAAAAACATCAAGTACTCCAACAAACTTAAAAAAATTAACAAACTTAATACGCATTCATGTTGGTACTAAAAATATAAATATTTACAAATTTCAGATCAAACATAACATATGTTAGAATTTAGATTTCAGTTTGAAATCCTTCCCAATTGAGGAATCAGCTTCGGTTACTTCTATCAATATAAATATTAAAGTCATCCAACAAAAGAAGAAAAAACAACTCACCTGTAGGGTATTTTGATTAAATTGCAAGCCTAGCAAGTAGCAAATTCAGGCTAATAAAATAGCAAATCTCCAGTTATATGTACGATAGATCTCAACTTCGTTTTCCAATACTTGATTATATTAGACAATAACATGAAAAATTCAAAAATTGAATACCTGAACTCGGTTTGATTCGATTAATTTTATCATCTTCAATAATTGGTTTTGAACAAAAGAAACCCATCTGTAGATAGAGAAATCAATGATGCATTTTTGAAAATGAAAGAGAAGCGAAGCAGAGAGCAAACTAACAACATAAGAGAAAAAATGATTTGACTTACAGCAACCTTCAGCATTTGCTACCTCGTCAACATCCTCACCTCATCCATAAATCCACCGCGCACTCCTCCCGTGAAACCCTCGATCGACGTAGCAGGCAAGGACTCTTGCGTTAGTTAGTTTTGATAAGCTTCAAAATAAATTTCAGACCCGATTAAAAATTAACGAGGAGAGTTAATTGTAATTATCAAACTTCTGTCTATAAAATCGCGATCTGAGAAATAAAATCGCGATCTGAGAAATAAAATCGCGATTTGGGAAAAGAAAGATAAGGCGATAAGTATTTAAGGAAAACGCAGATCTGAGGTAGTGAAAGAAGGAAACGACGGAGATAACATTATTGTTGAGCGAAAATTAAGGCTTAATTTATTGGCTCAGACAATTTGGTTTTGGCTCTTACAGTAGGCAAACCTCCCTAACAGTCGGTTTGATTACTTTATTTATGTTCCCATTCCCTTTTTAAAAGTTGCTCCCTTTTTGTATTCATCTTTCCATTCAAAATAATAATATATAAGTGGCATTTGTTTTTCTTTCCTCCCATCATCCCATTTTTTTTCTTTTAATTCCATCACCTCTTCACTTCTTATTTTAGATCTAGACAAATCTTACCACCGTGAAAAACAAGTCTGCTCTATTCTCTTTTGCCCGCAAGCCTCTCCACCATGCTATCTTCTTCCGCCAAGCCTCACATCTGCCAACCTCGCAACCTCCGCGTTCGAAACCCCTAACTACCATCGTCCTTCGCTTCCGCTGTGAGGCCCACCGCATGCCAACCTAAGTTCGCCCATTTCCTCCATCCTCCGACCTTCACCCGCCCACACCTCTTAGCCAATGCCTCCAACTACAGCTCCACCCAAAGCCCTTCGTTTCTTTTACGTGCATGAGTTTCTTTTTTTTTTTTTGTGTGTGTGTGAGTGTCGTATGTATATTGTGTACATATTTAGTACATGTTTGTGTGTGAGTTTTATTTAGTGTGTGCTGTATTTTTTTTTTCTTCTTTGTGTGTTTGAGTGATTTATATAAGGAAAAATCTATATAGACACAAAGATTTGACATAAATTGAGTGACATAAAAATCTAAACCATATGATTACTCATGACTTGCATCCCTCACATATAGACAAATTAATCATGTGGTCGAGATTTTATGCCTTTTGATTTGTGTCAAAAAAATTGTGTTTATATAGTTGCTCCCTTTATATAATATGTATGTAGTTGTTGTGTGCGTGAGTTTGGTGAGCTGTGTAAGTTTATGGGGTATGTTTTACGTGTGCGTTCATGTGTCGAGGTATGAGTATTAACATGTCTGTGTGTTATTTTGTTTGTGTGGTGTGTTGACAGGGTGTGTTTGTGTTACCGTGTGGCGTGAGTGATCTTGTTTGTGCGTGAGAGTGATTTTGTGTGTGTCCCCTTTTTGTTGAGTGTGTACATTTTTGTTTAAAAAATTATTATTTTAGAAATATATATGTATAGATATAGATATATATATATATATATATATATAGTTTGGTTGTGTGCATCAATTTGTATAAAATATTTATATGTGGTTTTTTGTGATAAATGTTTGTGTGCATTTATAAATCTATGATTATACATAAAAGAAACATATATTTCGGTGTTGAATGCGTGGTGCTGAGTCGCTTTGGAAAGTTGATTATTTTGAAATAAATAAATATGTGTATATATATATTTGTGTTATATATATATATATATATACCATTTTTACGGTTTTATTTGAGTGTGTTTGCGTTGTATGTAATTTAAAAATATATATGGTTTGGTGCTATGTAATTTAATATATATATATTTGTATAAGTGATTTGGAATGTGTCGAATTTTAAATATATAGGTATATATTAATTTTACTGTGTATACATTTATATTAATTATATATATATATATACTATTTTGAAAAAGGATTTGTTGTGTGTTTATGTATGATTTATAATATATATACTATTATAATTTGTGTTGTGTCTACGGTGTGTGTGTGTATGAATTTATTTGTGTGTTTCAAATTTTATAGGGGTGGGCAAAAACCACACCGCAATGCGGAAACCGCCTAGACCGAACCGTAAAAACGGTGCGGAAAACCGCACCGGATTCTCTTTCTAAAGCAAACAGCCCAAACCGAACCGAACCGAACCGCAATGATACGGTTCAGTTGCAGTTTGAAATTTTACCAAACCATATTAAACCGAACCGAACCGCATAGCTACACCGATAATGTTATGATAAAAAATTTAACAAATTCCTATCTAACTTCGATATATATTCTATTTTCAACGTATGTGATAGTTATATTAATTAATGACAACACTTTATGTTTTAACATTCAGGTGACACAATGCCATACAATCGTAAATTGATTGTTGATGGAAGTAATTTTCTTGTTTCATATTTAATACGGGTTCAAACCAGACCGAACCAAAACCGGACCGTATTACATCGAAACTGAACCGAAACAGAACCGTTTGAACGGTTAGTATAATGGTTTGTATTTTTGATCAACCGTTTGATGCGGTGCGGAAGCGGTTTGAGCTTCAAACCGCACCGAACCGAACCGCGCCCACCCCTAAAATTTTATATTATATATAAGTATATATGATTTAGTATGCCTTAGCGTTGTGTTTTATTTAAATGTATAATTTATAAAAAATATTTTTGTGCGTTGAATTTTAAATATATATAAATATATGTTAAAAATTTCTGTGTGTTTGTATATAAAAAATATATATTTTTTGTGTAAAGAATTTATTGAGTTTATTCTGAGTCAAGTTTGGTGTTGAGTTTGAGAACCGTCCCAAAACCCAAATAGCCGTACCGATCCATTGAAAATTCCCTAGCCTCCCCTTATAAAATAAAATAAAATATTGAGCGATCATTGAGTTAAAATCCATTTTGAATCATGCCCGCAAGTCATCGTTTCATTTTGGGCCATGAAAGGTGAGTTTATCTCACACCCGACTCACATTATTTCATAGATGTTGGATCAACTAAATGAACTGTTATGAAATGTATAGAAGTGCCAGTAGAAATTGTTTGTTTAAAATATACACTTTCATATGTGATACGATATTCATATGACATGTATGTACACTGATTATATATGACTATTATGTGATTGATGATATGTGGTGATTTGTTATGTTGTAGATACTCCTAGTTTAGGAAAATCACTAAGGGTTGAAATGATACATACCCGAACGGACATTAGATTAGGGAAAAATCTTTATGGGTTGAAATGATAGACCTGAACGATTTTTACTGAATTTGGGATTGCGGGTTGAAATGATAAACCCGTAGAAATTTTATAAATTGCGGGTTGAAATGATAAATATCCGTATCACTTGACCATAGGGTAGAAAACTATATACGGACACCGTTGGTCATGTTTTCAAATTAAAATGATTTGGAAAATTTGGTTGTAATAATATTAATTTAAGATCTTATATTATATATTTATATTTTAAAGATTTATACTTAAATTTTGTATATTCTAAATTATATGTTTTAAAATGATTTTATGAGTAAAAATGTATTTAAATGCTTATTTAAGATTTTACTTATAATTTATTTATTTTAAGTTGTATAATTTAATCATATATGTTTTTTTAACTTTAAATTAATATATTATGATAATTTATTCTTTTTAAACCTATTTCTAAATTATTTTAAACCTATATATGTTTATAAAGCTATTTCCTATATAAATTTATAACTTATAAATATATTTTCAATGCTTATTTTATATATATTTTATAAACATTAATAACAAACTCAATAGGTGGATAAGTTTTTTTTTTTCGATTTAAATTCGAGGTTTAAAGATATAAATTTATATAATGATACTTGATTCAATGAATTTAATTTTAAATCAACTAAGTGCGATTTTGAATTGACTTAAATATTGAACTTTATAGGAAATGAATGTGATCTATGTAATTAATTGGAATTTGAAATTATAATTGATATGAATATATAAATTTGATTATAAATTGACTGAATATGAATTGAAACAATTTTACATTTGGAATTGATTCATAAACTGTTTGGTTTGAATTTAAGAAATTTCTTAAATCAATTTATTTCAAGATATGATTTTATAAAATAGTCACGGTGTGAAAAATGTAAACGTTTGGTTATTAAAGAGACCGAGATCGGATATTATCATACTCTCTACCAATACCAAAAACCATTTTAACAACTGTGTACGCGGTGAAGTTCCAGAATGAAGTAGGATGGTTTGGTGGCGATTACTGGATTTAAAGAAAGAGAACGATGATGGATATCCTCGACCTTTGAGTCATAATTAAAATGACTAAAACAGGGCTATATCGGACCAAGTGGGGTTAGCTACCTCCATCGGCAACACTTCTTCCTTTATTACTATAGTACCTCGGTTTGATTGATTTGATGCGCATCCTTGACTTGGGAATGTTGTTCGAGGCGGGCGGTAGTCGCGGCTATGCGTTACCACTAGTCCGGGCATGCAACTAGTATATTCCTGCTCTGGGCATTCCTCGTGTGTCTTGTCATATTATCCTGATCGAGACCCCTACGATATTTATATGCGGCGCATCCCTATCCACCGACCGTCACTGGTGTTTTATATGCAATGTTTACGACAATGTTTATAAACAGTGTAAGGGTAAAAATGTAATTTCTTTTCGCTATTTTCAATAGTATATTTATCGTAGACACTAATACCGAAACCCTCTTTCTTAGTTTATTTATTTAAGTTATACAAGTTTTAATTTCATAATATTGGTTTGTTATTTAAAGTTCGAAAATACTTGATAACTCGAAGTTTAACAAGTTTATTTTTGTTCTTACAGAAATTTAGGCATACGTGGATCCAACGCAAGACTAAAAATCTCCAAGTACTAAATATATATTTGTTTCAACTTCCAGTGAAAATACTTTAAAATCTTTTAGTAAAACAGATATGGAAATACTCACTTCCCCATGGATCGCAGACACGCGGTGGTTACGCTACTTCCCAGTAGAGTCGCTTGTGTCCGTAGGTATCACACCCCTCGAATTTCGCCATGGTTGTTTGTCGTAGATCGCAGTTACGTGGCGGTTACGCTACTATCCCAGTAGAATCGCTTATAACTATAGACATCTCACCCCCATCGAATTTCGCTATGGCGTCTAGATCGCAGTAACGCGGCGGTTGCGCCACTATTCCAGTGGAATCGCTTGTAACTGTAGGCATCACGCCTCTCGAATTACGCTAGAAAATCAATCTTAATATATAGAACACTTGTCCCCATCGCACGGGCACCGATTTCGATGGAGGTTCCAAACATTAGAACTCCAACGCAGCTGCGGTTTTCAATGGACACTCCCACGGAGCTCCGACGCCTTCGCGGCTTTCAAATGGACACTCCTGAGGCGGTTGCGCCACTATCCCATTTGAATCGCTTGTAACTGTAGGCATCACCTCTCTCGAATTACGCTAGAAAATCAATCATAATATATAGAATACTTGTCCCCATCGCACGGGCACCGATTTCGATGGAGGTTCCAAACATTAGAACTCCAAGGCAGCTGCGGTTTTCAATGGACACTCCCACGGAGCTCCGACGCCTTCACGGCTTTACAAATTGATGCATCGTTGACATTCATATTCGATTTGGATTTCACATTATGATGATCGATATTCAATTGAGTCTTTACATTCAATCATTTTGGATCTTAATTTGTTCGGATTGATATGTATGTTTATCAAAATAACTAAGTTACGTAAAGTAATTTTGGAAAAGAAAAAAAAAACAACTTAATATAAAATAAACTTGAATAAATAAATAGATTTTTAAAATGGGTTTTTATATAGACATGCTTCGTAAAATAACTAGCTTGATATACAATAGATTTAAATAAATAGATAGCTTTGAAAACAAGCTAAATGATTTTATAGGTTTTGCAAATAATTTGAAATAAACAAATAGGTTTTGGAAAAGTAAGTTTAAAAACAAAGATAATTAGGCTAATAACAAAATAGTTTAAATAATATAAATTGACCCAATACCATAATTTCAAATAAAGTAGTTTTACAATGAATACCACTTTCAAAATAATCCAATCCGAATCATGCTCCAAAATTCAAAATCTTAATAATTATCGGTTCCCATTTCGAGATTAACTCAATTTAACTTCAGATTCAGTTCATTTACATTTCGAGTCGGACCCAAGATTCAAATTAGCCTATTACTTGAGTTTCCATTTTCATTTTCGATTTCAATTAAGTTCGAAACTTAAATTTCAATTTCAATTTTATTCCACATCGAACTAAATTTTCAAATTCCCATTCATATTTGATTTCCCAAATTCTTTACACAAAATAATACAGGATTTTTTCTTTTCGATTTCAAACATTTAAATCTTATCTGAAAAGATACGTTATTCAAATAGTCACAAAATCTCTTGAAACAACTTTATTCGAAAATATTTTCTCGCTTTCGATGCGCACTCTGATTTGCATACACATTTCAAACAAGTTTTTTTCGAAAATTAATTCTAAATCAATTACAAACCCATTGGAAACCAAATTTCATTTAACATTTCTTTTTCAAAAATCCCACTTGTCCATCGTTGGGTCGATGAGAGGGCAAAGGATTCAGGGAATACGAATCAGACAGTTTCAAAATTTTAAGCATGAATGGTTCGAGTCGGTAAGCGAAAAGATGACATCAGGTCAAGGGAAAACAAACACAACAAGCAAAGCGACACAAGTTACATTTCCAGACACTCATTCAGGTTCAATTTTATTCCAATTTAAATTCGAATTTTATCCTAATTCATCTGCAATACATCACTTTATTTGAATTTTGCTTCTATTCAAGTTCGCATTACCTTATCAAAACATTTTACTAAAATTATACAAATCTTATCTTAGTGTTCTCCAGTTTTATCTCAATTCAGTTTCAAGTTCATTTTATACTTTACTCATTTATTTCTCTTATCCAGTCTAGTTCAAAATAACTTATCAAAACATTTCAAATATTTATGTACACGGTTTCAAGTATTTCTCGACGTTTAAATCGGAACCATACAGTCATCCCATTTTCGAAACTTGAAAATAAATTTCTGATGATGATCGATCAATCAACAGAATTATCCTCAAGTGACTAAAATGTGATTCTATATTTATTTAGTATACATTGGACTTCATATATACGTTGATCAGACATATATGCAAAATCTCCACATACTAAATAGTCCAATCTCGATGTCAATAAATACTCGAAACTCTTATCGTAAATTATATTTCAAAAATATTTTCGCTTTCAAAACAATTTTATTAAATTTCAAACTAATTTATATTTTCAAAATACGCTCCCTCTATAGTGGTTCTCATGTCAATTCCACTCATTCTAGAGTATTGCTACTCTATCTTTAATGTGCTTTAAACCCGATAAGCTAAGCTTTGTCAAACCAAAGTTCTGATACCACGTTGTAACGACTTGACTTTTTGACCGCTCCAAGTCGGTATTTAAACCAACTCAGATCATTCAAAACGACTGCTCATTATTAGCTTACGGGGTTTAAGAAAAAAATAACACAGAATCACAACATAGAATAATTTCAATGGAATAAAATTTTATATAAATAATATCACAGTTTTTCAGAATTTGTACAGCAAAAAAAATATATATATATATAATGTATATATAAAAAAAATTAAAATAAAGATTACACTTTCCGTCGGGCTTTGCGCGCGCATAAGCGTCTTGCGTCTTCACGTTCCTTTCCAGTTTTACGAGCTGAAACTTTAAGCCTGGAACATTTAAGACCTGACCCGAGCGTTCCATGCAAAATACACAAAACACCCGACTCAAGATTAAACTTATTTCAAGTCACCAAAATTCGATAAACACATGAATAAATTAGTCTAATCCTATCAATATATATATTAAATAACTCGAGTAAAATAAACCATGAAAACTAGCCGAAGGATGAATCACAGAAGGTCAAACTGTTGCATGCAACAACAATAGAGTGGCAACGAAAAGTGACATGTGGCATGGTAAAACATGTCCAAATTTTATGTAGCAATATACTGAACATTCACAATCAAACCATAGATAGTATATGGTGCGTAGCTTGCGTATCTCAGGAACAGAGGGGAAGACTTTATAGTACAAAGTGTTTAAATGCCAACATGGGTCCAACTTGCAAAGAAAACAACTCACACCGTAAGGCTTGCATGCGCTCGCAAATGCGAGAGTCAGGCGTCCAGGTTAGAAAACACACAAGGCCGAATGCACTAGTGATGTACAGAAATATACAATGAGTCATGAAATACAAACCACCGTGAATGAAGTGAGTGACCATTAATAGACCAGCGTATTAACTGCTTATGGAAAGCCGATGGAATAGAACTAGGTAAATTTTCAGTTCCTATTAGAGACGGGGGTTATAATGTCAATTAGAAAAGCAAGTGATAACATCTATTGTTTTCCAAAAATATACAAGTAGTAGCATCAAGTTTGCAATAGTGCCTGTGTGAATATATTTCATTCAAGTGGGCAAAAGAAGGTTGCAGGGGAAATATTTTTGAAAGCAATTACTGTCAACACAACAATTATTAAATCAAATGTCATGGTCATATTAATTCATAGTTTAGAATACAATACGACTAAATTTCAGGATAACATGTAAGTCTCATTTTAGTTCAAACAAAACACAATCAGTAGGGTACAACCAGAAGAAAAAAATCAAAACAAGCAAATAAAGAAATCAATATTTCATAAAATCTTTCCAGCATGCCAATATTGTGCATAACAGTTTTCCCAAGTCTTACTAAAATAAGGTCAGGCAAATGTAATTGAACCAGTGATCATGCATGCATTAAGATGGAAGCACATGCCTATATATATTTGTCCTTATAAAAGAAAGAAAGCCAAAACCGCATGAGTTTAAGTAATAGGCCATGAAGGTACTGTCAATAACCCCATTCCAGTTCCCATTCATCTAGACTTACATGCAAATCTGCATCCTCTACATTAGATACACTATGAAACACACAGACAACCAAATGCCAGGAACAGAAGCAAGACAAACCCCAAACCGTATGATTAGTGGGAATCAAAGTCCGAAACTTGAAAATAAGTTTAATAGTAAGTGCACTTACCTTTTTACTGGCGATGTAGGCGACGGGATGGTGGTTGTAAACAGAGGCGGTTCTTATGCGGTTCGTTGGCTGCGGTAGACTGGCGAAGGGGAAACTTGGTCTCGCCGCTGGTGGGCAGGAATAACTCCGACGTGGTGGACTGATTTGCGAGATCACGGATTTAAAAGAGGAAGAACGGGTATAAGGTAGCATGGCTTTCAGGTGCGGTGGACGTTGGCCAAACCTCGGAGGCGGAGCGAGGGCAGAAGTAGAGGCCGACACTGACAAGGGGGCGGAAGACGTAGGGCTCGAACAAGCGGCAAATTGAAGCGGTTAGCAGTGGGCGAGACGAGTGAAGGCGGTGACAAATTTTTATCGGTGGCCATGATTTCGATTTGGGGAAGAACTAGTTTATTTTTCTTTTTCTGATGATAGAAATGAAAAACACGATAAAAGGAAAAAAAAAAAAAAAAAAAAAGGGACGCGTGGTGCAATCTTTCAGATGCTGGTGAACACGTGCTACAAGCTGTTGTTTAAAATCTCACCAAGTGTAATGCAATGTTAGCACTTTCATTTATTTAATAACTAATTTTCCCTTCCTCTTTAACATAATAATTTTTTTTCTTAATTTACATTAAATTTGGGAGATGGAACAATAGTTAGTCCATAAGAAGGCAAATTCAATAGAACAGGCTATACAATCAATGCCCGAATAAAATGAAAAGTATAGCACAAATTGCAGAATTTCAGTTCAAAGTGGTTCAGATTATAATAATGTTAAATTTTTACAAATATACATCAACATTTAAATTTAAAATCAAACTAAACAAATTTATTTAAATTAATTAAATTCTCAAGTTAAAAGAAAAAACAAATTTAAAATTTCTCAACAACATATTCAATTATTCTATAATGTTAATATTGTTAAAATTTAACAAAACAAATTTAGATTTCAAAATAAAATTTTAAATTCCAAATTAATAATCAAGTATAAACATAAATTTTCAATCCTATATTAAATTAACTCTAAAATTTCAAATGCCCAAAATTCGGATTCGTTACAACAGCGCCAGTAAAACTAAGCCCAGCTTTACTGAGCGTTGGGCTCAGTTTTACTAAGCACTGAGTTCGACGAAGAGCTTGAGCACTGATTTGAACTGTTAGGGTAATTTTGTAAGTAATTCAAGTACCTACTATGTGTAAATAATTAGTTATGTGATGACTATACTTGTACATGTTCATACGAAATGCCTATTCTGATATTACTAAGCCCATTTTTTTTACTACGTATGCTTCTTTTTTTTCAAGCCTGCATACTGATGGACTTTAACTTCAGTTTCTACAATACTGATATTAATATGCCCAGTTTTTACTTAGCACATAACCACACTTATTCTACATAGATAATGCTCAGTGTAGACATTTTCTATACTGATAACCAGGGACGGCCCTGGCCTAGTGCGAGCTGTGCGACCGCACAGGGCCCATTAGGTCAGGGGGCCCAAAAAAAACTGTATTACCTTTACTAGAGCTGTTTTTTCTTGTTAGAATGCGTGTACTTGATAGTAATTTATCTATGCAAAAGTAGATATGATTGTATGTTTTGTTGACATCAATCAATATATTAAAATGGAGATGTGGCTTCTGTGGACCTCTACTTGACAAATTGAAAATGTGGGTAAAAAATTTATGAATTTGCTGAAACACGCAATTTTCTCAATGGAGATGCACAGTAGAAAAAACACATTTGCACTTAAGTTCAACTTCATAAAAAAAAAAATAAGGGTCCAAAATTTTCGGTCCGCACTAGGCCCATAAATACTCAGGACTGGCCCTGCTGATAACCACACATATTTTCTATACTGACATATTCTATACAGATTTTTACAAGGCCTGCATACTGATAGTTTATAATTCTAGTTTTTTTCTTTTAAGCCTGCATATTGGTGCTTGAATTAAAGCATCGAGCACTAAATGTCAATACAAAGAACGAGTTGTTATGTGTATAAACTTGTATATGTCTATGTTGAATTAAAAAAAATACAGTAAAAGAATGCATGCAAGGAAGAAAAAAATGTGTAACAAGTTCTGTGATAAATAAAAAGTAAGCAAAGTAATAGCATGCTTAAATAATATATTAAGAGTGATTCTTCAAAGAAAAGTAAGACGGTAGGAGAGTAGAACATATTACGGATATTTCTGAAATGCAAAACTTGGATCGCAGCTTTGCATATGTGTCATTGGCTACTTTGTGGTGTATTCTATTGTACACGTGTTTAGTAGCTCAATGAAAACCCTACATATTTGTATTACTTTTTGTAATAAGTGGCAAAAAAACAACCTTATGTTTCTATCACTTTGTCTCCTTGAATACACACGGTCAATGGTTTGTTAAGTTACATGGTAAGCGCTATTTATTAATTTAGCAGTCCTGAGAACTTTTGAGTTGTGATTATTTCAGTTTGTTGTATGGGTTGAGAACATAATTTAGTGTAATCAACGCAGTTCTTATCAATTCAATAGTCCTAAGAACATTTGACTTGTGCGTATTTCATTTTGTGATTGACATAGAAATGTGTTTATTTTATGCTCTTATATCTTATCTTTTGTATATAAATAAATATTACTTGGGTATTGTTTTGTTACTTTTACAGATATTCCAACCCAGCCCGCATGCAACCAGAAATGTAGAGAAATAGAGATCAATTTGCTGTGTATTTGCAGTTTGAAGAATTGTAGATGAAGATCTCACATCTAGTTGCTGTTGGACAAGAAAAAGATTGATAAAAAGGCTTTGAACATCACAAATCAATGAAGAAATGTCAAGGGAGCAAGAGGAAAAAGAGAAAAGGCCCAAAATTGCTTTAATTATCAAAGGCCCATTTATATTTTTCATTGTAAACTAATTAGTGATGTAATGACCAGGCCCATTTATCATTAGGGTTAGGGTTAGGGTTTGGCTATCTACCCTATATATACCCCTGTAATAACCTTGTAGCCACCATCTCATCTCTTATTCCATTGTTCTAATAAAAGTTCTTCTTTCTCTTTTATTTTCTGCATTTTTTTTTTGTTTTCTTAGCAACTAGTGTTGTCTACGCGATTAGATTCGGTAGAACACTATTTGTATTTTGCACTTCTTTGCATTAGTGATTTACCGTCTGATTAGATTCAGCGGAAATCCTAATTTTAATTCTTGTTTGTTATTTCAATTTCTGCAATTTCAATTTCTGCTTTTTATTATTTTCTTAAGTCAAATTGGATTTGATTAGATTCAAATCTAATTCATAGTTTCATTGTTTTTCCATTGAAATTGTGATTTGATCGTCGGTTCAGTTAGATCTGTTCTGAATCAAATTACAGTTTTAATTTTGCTTTGTTTTGCAAAATCAACCTCCAGCTTCGTCTAACTCGCCCAAGAGATTAGTTAAATAATTTGATTTAATTCACCTCCCTGTGTTCGACCTGTATGCTACACACCTGTATGCTTGCAGAATTTATTACAAATGTCGCGCTTTTCTAATTCATAGACTAGCGTCGATCATTTTGTCACATGGGTTGAGAACACAGTGCAGTGTAATCAACGCAATTCTTATTAATTCACACCAAAAGGTCTCATGTGAAATACACACTAATTCAGTTGAGTGTAATCAGTCCTACAACACAGTCCTCAACCGAAGTACATAACTCAACTACTATAAAATTTAAGTAGACTCAAACTTCAACCCAGAGTGCAAACAAATTTAAATCTAAGGCACAATAGTCGTACTGTATAAGCAACTTGTCTAAAAATAGGTAAAGACAAAAATTAATGCTGAAATACACACAGTTCGAGATACTTAACTCAGTGCTAGATAAAGAGGAGGTTGCATTACGAAATTCAACTGACAAAGTGGATTTGGCCCTACACATGAGAAATTTATAGACAAATTAAATTTCATAGATAAAACTCATAAATAAATATGATCTTGAAATGAAAAACTACATGACATGATTTATTTACAAAATAGTTTTTGTGTGTATGTGTGGGAAGGGAAGGGGGGTCACATTCGATAAACGTGATCGTTTGAAAACACAAAAGGCAACAAAATGAAGATAGAAAACACAATAAATGTAAAAAATTATACTGCACAAAATACATGGTTTAAATGGCACAAAATGAAGATAGTACTGTAGAGTTTGACAAACAAACCCAAAACACATGACTTACAAAATGATACTAACATGTGTATGCCTGTAGCACATTAAGTAATGAACTTATTAACTGCAAAATCTGCAAAAGAATAGCTCGGCTTATGAGACAACATAAATTTGTCAGCCACATGCTTCTATCTTAACCATGAATAAAATGGTGCAATATAAATAAAGAGAGAGATGAGCACTTCTAAATCTGAAAGGCTTTTAAATTCACAGTCATGAAAAATGAGTTAGAAGGAGAGGTGGGGGGAAAGTCAAATAATCTAAATCGTGACCTTTAACTATTTTTAATGAGAAAACACGTAAACCATTTGCAACTAAGGATACTGGAAAAAAGGAGAAACCAGGAATTAAGACTCAGCTTTGCATAGACCAGTATAAACCAATGTTATGTCCCCGACATGCTCAGAGATTAACGTAACGAAAAAGGAACTATATTTGCAACAGCATAACAGAATGAGGAGACATATAAGAACTTTAACATCTTTGAAGGAATTTATTAACTGAAACATAATATTTTTCACATTAATCAGCATAATTTGAAAAAACAACAGACTATAAAATAGTGAACTCGTATACATTATCAATTATCATCTAAACAATGATATAACCTGTAGTGGAGCATAAATAGAATATAATCGAACAACTAAAGTCAAAAGCATAGACAAACTATAATGGAACAATTACAAGAAAAGGAGTTGTTCACATAGTCTGATAATTAAAACTATAGGAAAAACAAACAATAATACCTTTGATAGAAGTTCTAATCGGAGAAGATTGTCTAGGTTTAGGATTGGGATCGACTTAGTGATGAGCGAGAAAAGAGATTTATAGAATTGATCGATTGTTGAAGATTGTAATTAGGATCGATTTCGTGGGAATTTATGCTTTCGGGTGGTGGACTTGGTGGATGACGACGATTAATGGGTTCTGAAGGGGATAAGCGAAAGGGAGAAGAGTTAGTGGAGGACAAAGCGACTAAGACAAAATGCGCCTTTTTTCAGTTCCCACACAATTTTTGTTTCCCGCCTCCTTTTTTGTTAAATAGCGTTATACGATAATTTATTAGAGCAAATAGCGTTGGAAACCCCAAGTTGAACAATTGTCTAGAATCAATATGCGAAAACGCTGTATGATTGTGCTATTAGAAGAAAAATTCTTATGGTGTACTACATACACCATAACGTGATCACTTTCTACATTTTGCTTCTTGATACGAGAAAGAGGGTAACACATTCTTCCCACTAATAACTATTTAACACATATCAACTGTTGATGTTGCCAAGCCTGTTAATAAACCGAAAAACTATGAAATAACGCAAAATGAAATAATTTTTCATGATTTTTTTTTGTTACGACGTAGAATTGTGATAAACAGTGCTGAAATTTTTGTATGCAGAAACAAAGTTGGAAATTAGATTGGGCGTTCAAACAATAATTTTGAGATGAAAAGAATATCTGCGCTTTTATGCAAAAACAATTATTCAAACTCAGAAAATAAAATGAATAAAAGTCCGCAACTTCGCATGTTTAACCGAAATTAGCCAATGTTTATATATTATATAAATTTGATAAAATGATTTTATCTGCCCTTTGTTACTACTGTTTTGCATCCAAAGTTTATTATAATAGCTGCTAACAGGATGTCAATAAAGCCATGGTTACCGCAAAAGTCAACAAAAAAAGAAAGATGAAGGAAGCTTGACAAATTCAGATTGCTATGCTGCCACCAATCCAATAGATCACAATTATCTTTTCTTTTCCTGTATGCATTTCAGCCATTAAACTTGATGGTTTGAATCAATGCTGGAAAATTTATCCTGAATCACATCTTGTGGCTTCTGTTCATTTGCCTATTTTATATCAACGAGGCTCCCTATTTCCACCGAACCCGTTTAGATTCATACATCAATTTTTTGCGCCTTCTACCTGTACTCCTTTCATATGTGGTGTGAGTTAGTTTCATGTACAGTTATTTTAAATTTCTAACTACATACCTTGAACATGCTTTTATTGCAGTACAACCGTGCAACCTTCATTGTAAACTTTCCATATTTTCAACTATATCACATTACTCTATCTACTAATTACTTCAAGGCATGAAAACCATTTTTCTGTTGCTGTTATACTTGTTTTGATATGAGTATTAACCACTAATCAGTTTTGTTAAGTTTTGAGTTTATTAGGAAATGTGCAACAATTCAGTACTTACTAATCTAATTTGCATACTTAAACATGATATATTTACGTTTTGGCAAGATCTTAATATACAGTGTAAACTATGCTCTACCAGTTCAGTTTCTTTCTCTTCAAGTTTTGGGTTTATTTTTGGTACACGGAAAGCCAATTTACATGTTATTTATATCTTATAAGTACAAGTTGGAGTACTGTTTAAACATGCGAGGGTTTATAGAATTAGCATGTGAAATCTCATATACCTATTTCAAAACATATTTTTCTTCCTGTACGAACAAAGCCGCGAGGATATGCTTGAGATAACACAAAAATGGCCTCTTCAATTTCTCTGGTTGTGCATTTGTCCGCATATTTTTAAATTATAGGATGACATGAACATTCAATTAATGATCGGAATTGCATGTTGTTGGTAAGAACCTAAATTCCTGATGTCCTTTACTTGCCAGCGTTATGACATGATGACGTGTATCCATACAGTACACAGCAGTGGATACATTATATCTCATTTTGTTGTTAGTTCTACTGTTTTGTTTCTTGAAATGTCTTTAATCTTTGAGATCAACAAGCATAGTACAAGTGAAGAACCTGAGCACATACATATGGTGTCCAATGAAATGGAAGTTTTTTTACACCTTCTGGTTGTGTTGCACATAGCATTGTTGATCACTACTCCACTCATAGAACTCATAATTTGATGTTACACACTCAAACAAATATTATCATGAATGATTTATGTCCCATATTAATTGATTAATAATGTATATTATTCCTCATTTCCTACATCAACAATTATTGGACTGTTACGCTATGCTATTTATACCCATAATAGTTCATCATATCTTGCACTATACCCCATATAAAAATGCACATCCGATATGTCTATCTTCCTGTGTGTGAAGCACGGGGCTCATTCTAGTTATCTTCATAATTTGATGATTTTTTTTCATGACCCTGAGATTGAGCAGCCAACGCTCATTGACCTTAGATTTTCTTTTGATTAATTAATGCCTTCCATTGATCTATCCATGACAAAATTCGTAAGGGAATGATTTCATATGGATACGGATGTTTCTGGGGGATCCAGATGAAACCATTGTGTATTCGTGATTCATAAACAATCAACATATCAACATCACATTGATACTTTTCGTATCAGTTTTCGTTTACAAACAGTTTTTGGAATATTTTCACTAGAGGTTGAAGCAAGGATATTTAGTACTTGGAGATTTTAGTCATACGTCTGGCCAGCGTATGCCTAACATCTGCGAGAATGACAATAAACTTTTCAAATTTTGAATTATCAAATATTTTCAAATCAATAATTTGAAATTAAAATGTACCTAACTTAATAAGTTATAAAAGATTTCGGATTTTGGAAATTTTCAAGTTGACAACATGTATCTTAAAGAGGTGATGTTATTTACACTCTGCAATGAGTGCTGGGAAAGACTAATTGGACTGAATGTAAGGGGATTTGGTTGAATTTGGATGGTAAGGAATAAGTGCAACGGTGATGAGGGTTATAAAGAAATTTTGAATTATTTTAGATGCATAAATCCGACTTATGCGGAAATTGAAAATTAAAGAGAATGTGGTTTTGAAAAGAAATTATATGATTTTGAATCTCTTAGGAAATTAGATAAAATAAGAAATTGGTAGATATCTCAAAATAATTTGAGATAGGAATTGGTGTAAGAAAATTGAATATAAATTTAAAAGCATGAAAATAAATAAAACCTGACTCGGAGGATAAAGAAAATCGTATTTGATCAAAATTGAACTCCAACTATAAGAAAGGAAATTTGATTTTTCGAGTTAATTGAATATGATGGATAAATAAAGAGGATCGATAACTTAAATATCGACATTTAAATTGGTTGTGGAAGAATTTCACACAAATATGAAATTTTGAAGTATACATTCGTATAACTTTAACGTCCCTTTTTCGAGGACGAAAAGTTTTAAAAGGGGGAGATTGTAACATCCTAGAAATTTTGACAACTGGAATATGAAATTTATTAACGAATTAACTATTAAAAATAATTTTTATATTGATATTTAGATTAAAAATTTGAAATTAATTTTATTGAATTCAATATTTAATTCAGAATGGTTGGTTGGGAATCAGATATTTACTATTGAATATTTGAATTGGATTTGAAATTCGATTGAAAATATAAATGATTGAATTTAAAAATAAACGGTATTGACGTTAAACTAATTTGAAATTTTATTTGTTGATATATATGGAGAATTGGCTGGGATATGTGTGTAATTGTATGTATTAAGTAATTGAAACTTAACATTTCAAATTTGGAATTGAACGGAGTTGTTGGTGGACAAAAGGAATAAAATTGATGAACCGATAAATAAAATATTATCCTATACAAATGGAGTCAGATTACAACCAAATTAATTTTATTTGATTCAGAACGCGAAGACAAAGAGGTACGTATAATTTTTGTTGCATTTGGAGATTTTGTTAGCGGTACGAATTCAGAGCATCGCATGATAATTCGCGGTAAAGTTAAAAGTAAATTATACTTAAATAAAACCTTCCCCAAATATATGTGCGTCGACCTACATCTAAAATCGCCACCACCCTAAACCTATATGATGTTACAATAAGGGGTGATCAATCCCTTTCAGCGAAAAAACTTCAATAGGATCTTGCAATGATGTGATAGAACAAACAGCATGAAATGAATATCAATCTCAGATCACAGAAAAAATAAAGGCAACAGAGAACACACAAATTTATAGTGGTTCCACTATCGCGAGATAGTGTACGCCCACTTCAATGGGGAAGAGATTTTATTAATATTCAAGAGATTACAAAGTTTTTAAAGTAGAGCAAAAGAAATGAAGAATACAAATGTTCTCATACATTTCATAGGAATAACATCCTTTATGCCTCTCTTTAAATAGAGAAAAGGTTACTTGGGGATGAGACAATTGATTTATATAAAATAAATCAATTTATGGAAAAAACTAATATCCCATTAATTAATTTCATATGATTGATTGATAATTTTCCCTTTTCTCCATCAATCAATCCCTTTTCCAATTTTAATCTCTTTCCGTTTCTTTTCTTCATGAAACATGGCAACTAATTAAATGACGAATATTTCCAATATCCACTATTCATTAATATTTCTTCCATTTCTTTCCATTCATTTCTTGCACAAAACAGGTAACGAAATTACCACGAATATCTCCAAAAAATCTAATTGATATTTGGAAATATTGTATCACCAAAATTCAATAATCTCCACCTTGATACAATATCTCTTGCAACCAAGAGTCTCCAATGTAAATGCTTCCCAATGAGTTCCTGCAAAAGCCACCCCTCATTGCACTTTGTCAGTGAACTCCGGCAAGGCCACCGCCCACCAACAAAGTGTTGGAAGCATTCAAAAACAAGGTAGACATTGTGCAACCAACTCCTATCTCTTCATACAAGAAGAATACCACGTCTTCTCTTGACTTCAACCAAGTCACTCTCTTCCCCATTGTGCCACTATGTGGCACCTAGCACTTCATCAAGTGAATCAAGTTCGAGCAATGCTCGAACTTAGTAACAGGTAATGCCTTCGTAAACAAGTCTGCTGCATTTTCATTTGTGTGAATCTTCTGAAGACGAACTAACTTCTCCTCATTCATAGAGATAAGGAAAGACTCTCTTACCTCTATATGCTTTGTTCTAGAACTGAAACCAGATTTTCAACTAAATGAATTGCACTTTGACTGTCACAATTCCCCAAACAAGCATCTTGCATGAAGCCTAAATCACACAATAACTTCTTCAAATAAAGTGCCTCCTTAGCTGCCTCAACTGCAGCTATCAACTCTGCCTCTGTAGTAGACAAAGCAACTATAGTCTGCAACCTCGCTCTCCAACTAATAGTTGTTCCTCCAAGTGTGAACACATAGCCTGAGGTTGACTTCCTTCTATCTCTATCTCCGGCATAGTCTGAATCACAGAATCCAACCAAGTTGAAATCCTTATTTCTGCTGCAAAAAAACAAGCCCATAATCTGATGTTCCTCTAAGATATCTAAAAATGTACTTCACTGCCTCCCAATGCGATTTTCCCGGATTTGCCGTATATATACTAACTAATCCAACAACTTGAGCAATGTCAGGTCTAGTGCACACCATAGCATACATCAAGCTACCTACTGCACTAGCATAAGACACCTTCTTCATATAGGCCTTGTCCTTTTCTGAGATCGGAGAGCCCTGATTAGAAAGCTGTATATGCAAAGGCATGGGTGTACTGGTAGCCTTTGCACCATCCATGCTAAACCGAGCAAGCACCTTTTGAATATATTCCTTTTGAGTAAGTCTCAAAAGTCCAAGCTTTCTATCTCTTTGGATTTCCAACCCCAAAATTTTCTTTGCTTCTCCAAGGTCTTTCATATCGAATTTCTCTTTTAATTTCAATTTCAACGCATCAATTTCAGCTTTATTCTTGGAAGCAGTCAACATATCATCCACATATAAAAGTAAATACACCCAATTATTATTCTTTAAATGCTTAAAATAAACACATGCATCTTTAGTACTACGATTAAAACCATGTGAAAGCATAAAAGAATCAAACCTTTTGTACCATCGTCTAGGCGACTGTTTTAGACCATAAAGAGATTTCTTCAACTTGCATACCTAATCTGACTTTCCATCTACAATAAATCCTTCTGGCTGCTTCATGTAAATGGTTTCCTCCAAGTCACCATGCAAGAAAGCGGTCTTCACATCAAGTTGTTCTAACTCCAAATCGTAAGCGGTAACTATTGCAAGTAGGATTCAAATTGAAGTTTGTCTAACAAATGGAGCAAATATTTCATCATACTCTAGCCCCTTTCTTTGTGAAAACCCTTTGCCTACTAATCTTGACTTGTATCTACCATCATCTTTTACCTTGAACACCCACTTGCAATCTATGGCTCGGCTTCCTTGAGGTAGTGGTACCAAATCCCAAGTCTTGTTCTTTTGCAAAGACTGTATCTCCTCTTCCATAGCGCAATTCCACTTCGAGTTATCACTCGACTTCATGGCTTCTTCAAGGCTCAATGATTCATCATGAATTATATGTAAAACATACTCAAACTGATCATCAAGGCTCAAATTTGAATACTGCCAATCTCCATATCTAATTGGAGCTCTCTTTGGTCTCTGACTAGCCCGAATGACTATATCGCCCGACTTTCCTTCAGCTCCACCTTGAACTCTACTTTGAGCTCCACCTTGAGCTGAATCATCTCTAGCTTCATGACCATCACTACTAGAGGAAATCTGTGGACTATCATGTGATGTATCTTCAACTGCTCCGTCACTATTATCAATAGTGATAGCTCTACTTTGGTTTTGAAAACTGGGAATCTCGGTCTTTTCATGTTTCTCATCAACTGAGTCTGAACCCTCCGATAAACCTTCCAAAGGTTTGAACATTGTTGACTCATCAAAAGTCACATGTCTGGAATGTATAACTTTCTTCGTAATTGGATTCCAAATTCTATATCCTTTTATGCCATTTGTATAACCAAGTAAAACACATTTGGAGGACCTAGGCTCCAACTTGTCATGTCCTGTATTGTAAACATAAACTGGACATCCAAATATACGAAAATAACTTAATAAAGTGCTTTTACCTCTCCATACCTCCTCTGGAATCTTCCCATCAATGGCTGAGCACAGAATCCGATTAATAATATGTGCTACAGTCGAAATAGCTTCAACCCAGAACCCGTAGACATACCCGCAGTCAATATCAAGCAACGGGCCTTTACAAGTAAAGTCCTATTCATTCTCTCGGCAACCCCATTGGATTGTGGATCATTAGGTGTAGTAAAATGTCTTCTAATACCACGCTGTCTGCAGTAGTCGAGGAACTTTTTGGAGACATATTCACCACCATTGTCGGATCTAAGAATCTTCAATTTCTTTCCTGTTTGGTTTTCAACAAGAGCTAACCAAACCTTAAAATTCTCAAATACTTCCGACTTAGCTTTCATTACATACACCCAAACCTTGCGCGAGTAGTCATCAATGAAGGAAACAAAATAATATGCTCCACCAATAGAAGCTGTAGAGTATGGCCCCCAAACATCTGAATGCACATAATCAAGTATCCTCTTAGAAGTATGCACACCATCACCAAAAGAAACTCTGGTTTGCTTTGCCAATACACACTCCTTGCAAAAGCCCAACTTGTTGAAGATTTCTCCCTTGATCTTTTTCTTCTTACGAAGCAACTCTAAGTTCTTCTCCGAAGTATGACCTAATCTTATATGCCAAAGCTTGGTAGCATCCAAAATTTTAGAACTATCGACTCCAACACATAATTCTCCATGGACAGTGCTACCCATTAGCAAATACAGATTTCGCACCATAACACCCTTCATCAATACAAGTGTCTCTCTAGAAACTCTCAAACCATCTTTGACAATGGTTATCTTGCATTCCAATAATGCCAATTGGCCTAATGATATCAAAGACTTCCGAAGACCTGGGACATAGCGAACATTTGAAAGTGTGCGAACAATCCCATCATACATGCGAATGCGAACTGAACCAACTCCCATAGACTTGCATGTAGCATCGTTCCCCATAAGGATAGAACTTCGTTCTTTGGCATCGAAGGAAGAAAAATAATCCTTATTAGGTGTCATGTGAAATGATGCTCCAGAATCTAGAATCCAGTGGTCTGCAACATCTGATACAACCGCTGTCAACAAATCGCTACCGCCTTTCTCCATGCAATAGATGAAGAACCATCAGTCTTCTTCTCCAAATCTGGACAGTCTCTTCTCCAATAGCCTTGTTTCTTACAATTATAGCACTTTCCGTCTTTAGACTTACTCCGCGAATTAGGCTTCCTAGAATTGGAACGCCCCCTATTATTCTTCACTTTCTTCTCTGCTCTTCCTCTCTCTACAAATAAGCCTAAACTACTACTTCCTCCACTACTATCACCAACACCAAACTCTTTCATATGATCTCTCAACTCTTCATTGAGCAAACCTGTCTTCACATCATCTAATTTCAATGTGTCTCTACCATAGATAAGGCTATTAGCGAAACCAGTGTATCGCTTTGGAAGCAAACACAACAGAACCATTGCTTTTTGTTCTTCATCAATTTTCAACTCAACAGACTTCGTCTTCATCAACAGGTCATCAAACACACTTAGGTGTGTCTTAATTGAAGAACATTCCTTAATCTTATAAGTGAAGAAAGTTTTCAATAGGATCAGACGGTTGGTCAGGGATTTCTTCATGTAGAGGTCCTCCAACTTCTTCCAAATGCCTCTAGCTGTTGTCTCCTGACTGATTTCAGAAATTACATTCTTTCCCATAGCAAGTTGAAGAGTAGTAAAGGCCCATTCTTCCATCTCTTATAATTACACTGATGAAATATCAGCAGGCAGTGTCTCTGTATCAAATACAACTCGATGAATGTGATTTCTTCTCAAAACTGCTTTCATCATCCATTGCCACTTTTCAAAATCTCCTCCACCATTCCACTTCTCTATCGTCAACTGTGATCCTGACGCCACATAGGAGCCTCTGACATATGGAGCTACTACTGGCACTGACGTATTATTTGTCTTGTTTTCATCTCCTCCTGTCATTCTACCAAACACCTTCTTTGCGAATCTAGCTCTGATACCAGTTGTAAGGGGTGATCAATCCCTTTCAGTGGAAAAACCTCAATAGGATCTTGCAATGATGTGATAGAACAAATAGCTTGAAATGAATATCAATCTCAGATCACAGAAAAAATAAAGGCAACAGGGAACACACAAATTTATATTGGTTCCACTATCGCGAGATAGTGTACGTCCACTTCAATGGGGAAGAGATTTTATTAATATTCAAGAGATTATAGAGTTTTTAAAGTAGAGCAAAAGACATGAAGAATACAAATGTTCTCATACATTTCATAGGAATAACATCCTTTATGCCTCTCTTTAAATAGGGAAAAGATTACTTGGGGATGAGACAGTTGATTTATGTAAAATAAATCAATTTATGGAAAAACTAATATCCCATTAATTAATTGTCATATGATTGATTGATAATTTTCCCTTTTCTCCATCAATCAATCCCTTTTCCAATTTTAATCTCTTTCCGTTTCTTTTCTTCATGAAACGTGGAAACTAATTAAATGACGAGTATTTCCAATATCCCCTATTCATTAATATTCCTTCCATTTCTTTCCCAAATCAGGTAACGAAATTACCACGAATATCTCCAAAAAATCTAATTGATATTTGAAAATATTGTATCACCAAATTCCAATAGTTACTTCATTCTCATCCCCACCTTTTCGTATTCTATAAATCTCGCTCTCCATCCATTTACCTCCAGCAAAACTCATTCATTTCCCCTTTTTAATTTAATTGCCTCTAAAAATTGGCTTTCATCCTAAATCGAAAGTGAAAAATTGTTTCTTCCCATATTGAAACATAGGTCGCCGAACCTTAGTAAAAAATCAGTCCTTTCCTCCTTTGCACCACCAAAGCTGACGTCTTCGGTGCCTTCTCCCTCTTTTCTCTACAACGTACCGCCGTCAGCCGTAATCGAACGCCACGTCGACTACTTCTGTCACCCTGCAGCGTCTTCATCACCTCGCCCGGTCCTTGTTCAACGGTCGCTGTTTTAAGGTGAGTATATTGCTCACGATTAATTTTTGTTTCAAGTAATTTAATTTTGATTTAAATCAGAAATTATGTTGGTTAATGACTTTCGTACCGAACTGGTGCCTTACTAGCCTTTGCACTGTTTGTGCACTGCAGTGTTCTTGTCGGGCCTGATGACTTACTTAACCTTCTTGCCATGATATAATCGTTGTGCCTTTTTTTCTGTCATGTCTACCCCATGTGTTTTACGGTTGAGATTGGGTACACTTAATGGTGTAGTTGGATTTTGTGTGTGTGTGTGTGTCTATATCTATATATATATATATATATATATATATATATATATATATATATATATATATATATATATATATATATATATATGTTATGCATGCGTGTAATAAATCTGTACCCTATTTGCTTTGAAATTGGTAAACCTGGAAATGTACCACCTATGCAACTATATGGATATATTTATGTTTGTACGTATGTACACATAGTGAAATGGTGCATCTCCCATTTGAAATGGTGCATCTCCCAATTATCTGATGGACAACAATATTCTGATCAACTTTGAGACAGGTGAATTAGAATCACATAAGCAAGGCTTTGATACCAAGTTGGAAATCATAACAGATCGGGGATGATGCAGAAAATATGAAAACAGAAGGCAGAATAATGTGTTTGTATTATTGCAGAGAAAAGATAATGTAACATAATCTGTTTACACAGTACACGGTTGTATTTATAACAAATATAAAAGAATGGGCTAGGCCCAATAGCTTGTAATAATGGGGAGAATATAAGGTAACAGATCTGGTTAGATGCGTATACTTTTACTTTGATGCTTGATTTGGACCTTTACTATGACATGTTTAAACCTGAAGCTTTTAGCGATGATATTTACATGTGGTAGTACATATGGCAAGAGATCACCTGGACCTAATATTCCACGTTCCCATAGATCCAACCAATCACAGCCCCTTGAATTCCTCCATTTTGCAGTTAAACCCCCGAAACAATATGCGTTTAATTGCAAAATGGACAAATCAGGGGACTGTTATTGGTTGGGTCCATGGGAATATGGAATATTGAGTCCAGACGATCCAAACCAAGTACATACACCCTTATATATATATATAAGTTTGGTAGTATGTGGCAGGAGGTCTGACCGAAATTAAATTCATGACCTTTTGCAACGCCTTAATCAAATGGAACAAGGGTCCTTGTCAGTTTTTTTATTCTTATTAGTAAAACTTTTCAGTCAAAAATCATATGCAATTTAAAAAGGTCACGTGATTAATATTAATGAGTTAGGGTTTAATAAAAAAAATTGGGAGGAATCAGCTCTCTTTGCTTCATTTAGTGGGACCAGTAGTATGAGGCTCCTACTATTTGCAAACGTGAAGATGTTTCTTTGTTATGCATATTGCTGTTTTTTTTGTCAGTAGAACCTACGGTTATATTTAAACATGAAATATGCCTGAAATGGGATATGAATTTTGATTCCCTAAGGCAAAATTAAGTCAAAGTAATTCTAGCAATATATGGTAATATAAGGAGATGCACGTAATAAGACTACATTGAAAGTGCTTATACACTGAGGAGTTAGTTGAGCCTGTTGCTATGGACATATGATGTAAGAAAAAAGAGAATGGTATATACTATAAATTATGTACTAAATGCTAAACTAGAATGTGGCCCGTGCTTCCCATACGGGTCAGTGATTCCAGCATAGTATAAGTTGATATTTACAGTAAATAGTTTAGGCATTGGTTTTAATAATAAGGCATTGAGTACAGAAATAGAAGTTAAATAGAACTCATTTTTGTCCATTTGTCGAGTACAGGAGGACAAAAAAATAGAGCATAAAACA
The DNA here is from genome assembly GCA_030737875.1 of Allium sativum. Classification (NCBI taxonomy): domain Eukaryota; kingdom Viridiplantae; phylum Streptophyta; class Magnoliopsida; order Asparagales; family Amaryllidaceae; genus Allium; species Allium sativum. Next base: position 41,992,021 of record CM060915.1, on the reverse strand, counting down.
TCAGTTCTGTTTTACATATTATGCAGGACAGTACCAAGAAGTATTATAATATACTTTAATCCCCTAAAGTGGTAAGCAACATGTCTAGAAATAATTAAAATAAAGGTTTTATTTATATCCAATTATTATTTCTGAATTGTGATATGCATATGTAAAAAGCTAGCTAATCAACAACAGTAATTTTCATTCCATTCTTTCAATTTTCTCATATACTTAGTTACAACTATCAAACTATAAATGGCCAGAAAATTGATCTAAGTAGCTGCTGAACTCTTCATATGTGCATTCTATCACCACTACATGTTAGGTCATGGTATAACAAAGCATATGCACCTGTAAGTCAGCTCATTAAGCAACAACTTGAAACTTCTTTGGATCAACAACAAAAATGGGAAAGCCGTCAATAGTCAGAACCAACATCAAGCATCAATTTGCTCTTATTGCTCACACCTCAAGTTTTTCACCAAATGAACCTTAACTGCTAAAAAAATATTATATGAAATATGATAGTTTTGTCCTAAACTAAATCATATATCAAAATATTATTAAAGGGTAGAATGCACCTTTTTACAGCAGTCACTACTTAAGCAAAGTCTTGATATACATAGCTCCATGCCGCCATTATTGTGCTACAAGTTGGCTTGCATCCTGCATTTGAGAATACAAACCAACATCATTGATTTATTAGACTATATAAACGGGACAGAAAGTGCAGGTAAATGATGTGTCTTGCCATTAATCATGTAGGGTATACATTTAAATTTGTGAAATCATTATGCGGGTATGGTATAAAATTAAGAAAACGTGAACACTGAACGTTTGAGCATGTACCATTATTGGGGTGTTGGATTGTATGCAGCCTTCCCATTGCATTGCGAAGACGATGATTCTGTCCTTGTAACACCCCGTAGTTTTGTTAACATTAAAGAGGATAAATTAAATAATAATTAATTTAATATTCAGAATTAAGGAAAACAGACTACACCATTGCGTCCGTCTCGAAATTCTTGTCAAGACAGACATTTGGTTTGCGTAAAATGGACTGGAGAAGTTATGAGGGTTTTAAGTTTGTATACACGTAGAAAGAATATATGTATATATATATATATACACACACACGCACACATATGAGTCATATAGGAGTCAGATATGAGTCATCACCTTATCCAAAGTAGTTCGAATTTGAAAAAGAAAAAGAGGCGGCATATTTCCCGCTCCAGGGGGTCGCCCCCCTTAAGGGATGTCGACACCAGGGTTGATCCACCCACAGGGGTGTCGACAATCCTAGGGATGAGGTGGCAGTCGGTTTTAGAGGGTTTGGCAGCTATATATACATGGTCATTTCTCTTGTTTTCTTCATTAAGAATTCATGGTGGCCAAACTCTACCGGTGTCTGAACTGAATCCGTTATCTTCTACAACTATCAGTTTTGTAAGTCAAATCTAGAGATTCAAGATCCATTCCTTCTCTATTTTCTAATCCTAACACTGTGAGTTTCTAGTTTCTTTTAGATTTGAATATTTAAAAGTAAATATGACACGACTATGACTTGGATTTGTTCATATGCCTAAATTATATCAGACCAATTGTAAATCATGAACATTGACATTCTGAATTGGTTAGGATTTGGATCAAAATATCTATCTTGTTGGATCTATTGTAATCTTTGTGGCATTCTATGATTTGTGCTAGATCTATTTTAACTATTGATCTAAATCTCTATCTTGTTAGATCTATGGTAACTTCTATGACATGCCATGATGTGAACCTTAAACCTTATTTGTGTATATCCACTTTTAAACCGTTGGATCTAAATTATGTGGACATTGGAATTGTTAATCAGATCTAGTTTATCACCTTGTGCCTATCATATTAGATCTAAACCAGTTGGACATCTAATTTGTTAATTTAGATCTAGTTATGCTTATTGTGACATCATAATTATGTTAAGAATCAATTGACTGCCACAAATTCATCAGTTTTATGCCTATATGTCCACCTTATCACCATGCTAGTTTATGTTTGTGCCAAGTTATGTTAAAGCATTCACGTTTGTCATATTCCTATTATTTTTTCCTTTTATCGTTTATGACTAGGCTATTATCTAGCCTAGGCATGTCTCCAATTTTATGAGTGCGCTAGTTAGGGAATGGGCACTACAACAAAATGACTCTATTACGACGGTGGAACACCGTTGTAATATACATTTTACAACGGTGGACAAACCGTCGTGTATTAAGAAGTTGTAATAGATTGATATCTTTTACAACTTTTTTGCACTGTTGCAACACCGTTGTAATATGTATATTTTACAACTTTTTCCCACTGTTGTAAAATAATTTATTACAACTTTTACTCCCTGTTGTTGTATATTCTGTTGTAACGTCAAAGCAAATGTATGACAACTGGCGATTACAGTTGTAACTTCCAGAATATTACAATTATTTCACAACGTTGTAAAATATTTTATTACAACTTTTTTTGCTGTTGTAACTTACACCTTACTAATATAAAGAATTCACATATATTAATAATAATATGATTCATATTTCAATGCAACAAATACAACTATACAGAATCATTCATATATATTAATTTACACATAGTACATCACAAACTAAACCCATCATAAAAAACATAACCGTTTCAAAAAACATACATCGATCTAACACAAAAGATACATAAGAATATCCTACGTGGCCGACTACCATCCATCCATAAATGAGCGTATGTTTTTTCCTGAGTACCGAGTGAGAAAATCAGACTGGAAATATGCTGCAGCAATGAAATAGTGTAAAAAAAAATGAAAAATGAGATACCTTAGATCCTTAAAATGATTGATGAGGAGAAGTCACAGCAAGAAACAAATATTTGGTAAGTTTATCATGTTGATTTTTTATTTTCACTAAAGAACAACTTCCAGCTATACATACTGCCTTTGCTTTCTGTTGCTTCCAGTCATTTTCCACCAATCTAAATCAAAATGAAATCCCAAACAATTAATAATAATATTACACTTAATAATCACAAAATAAGAAATATAGAACTAACCATTCGTTCTATATTTGTTGTAAATACATGATTAGGTTAAGAAGCGGTAAGGATTGCTTGAATTGAGAGAGACCATGTTTAGGTGAACACCATCCATTCTCTATAGCAGGTGGCACTAAGAGTTATGAACTACCCATTCGAGCACCATAATGAAAGAAAGCATAAGGGATTCAAACCTGGAATAACCTAGCCAAAATCCACCAAAATCTTGAGCGAATGATCATAAGTTTGTGTGAAATTATCTTTTAAATAAACACCCCAAGACAACTCAAAGGATTGAGTAAGCACCTGGTACTGGTTAAGTTCTAAGGATGGCATATCTTGCACTGATAGCTATGATTTTTGTTCCTCTGAGTTCATTTTTACGGTCTCCTTTTCTATTCTTTTGACTTCATCTTTATTCTCTGGAAATTTAAAATGGAAGATCAGTACCATTGCAAAGGAAATCAATATTTGCAAATGGAGCCGGATAGTTTCTTATCTTGCACAGATAGCGGTAAGTATTGCTTATATTAGACAATCAGACAGCTCAATGTTCACCAGATTTCCAAAATATTCCTATGTTACGAGCATCAATCATGAGAAAACATGGATTTCATTGCAAGTGACAAAGAATATTTGAGCATTCAAATAGCTGATGTAACTCATCAATTAATATAGCAACTGATTAGAAAAGGACTATTTTTTTAATATACTACTGCCTTCTTCAATGGAAAACATGATAGTATGTCAGCCTATGCTCATTCATGATCTAATTTTGAAGTGTCCTGCACAAGTTGGATTTGCATGTGCCTCACGTATATATCAAATTGCAAGTTTATACATTTTTCCATCCAACCAAGTGTTATTACACAACTAAAAAAAACTATTTTTTATCCCTCCATGCAGTACACAAGAAAATTACATATAGAACTTAACATAGAAAGTGAAGTCACAACCATACAGGGGCAAGACAATATGACTAATGACACACTAATAGTTTGAAAATAAGAGACTTACATGTATACTCCTAATCCCAACAGGAAAGGCACTCGCCATTAGGAACCAAATCTATCTGAAATACGAGTGAAACAGTGCTAATGTCGACACAGTTCGCAACAGTGCCAAATGGTAAGGGCACACGCATATGCCGTCAACACTGGGACATATAGGTTAAAGCCGACACCAGTGTAACAGTAAAGAACTTAAGTAGGCATATGTACAGGGAAAAGTTAAGAGGAATACATGCATGATATATGAACAGAGAAATATTAATTTCAGATTTTTGATGGTCACACAGTAGGGAATTTAGCTCATTAAATAGCTCCAGCTTAAAACATAGATTTATATCTATGCGCTCATATGCCAAATAAGCCAGTAACCATTCAAGTGTGATAGCTAAACTTGGAACAACAAATCATGCTAGTGGAAAAATATCAGGAACGAAAATGTATTAATTTTAATTGCCACCAGACATGCATAACCAATGCTCTTCTTAGATCTTACTATTATGAACAGGTGACAGTTTTGCAATCCATGAAACCATTTCTACTACAAAATGTAGTGACTGGACAATGTAAAAGCCGGAAAAAGAGAGGCATCACACACCCAAGACACACAGATGATAAAACAGTACCAAACAACAGTTTAACTCCTACATTTTTTCCATTACTAGTTAATTCCTAACAGCAGTTGCTTTCCTTTATCAAATGGTCAATGGTACTGTAATAGGAATAAACAAAGTATATTGTGTTCTACACGATCAAATTTATGAACTCTATTTTGTATTTGATTTCTTTGTGTTCGGTTTTTTATCTCTTGAAGAAAAATAGTTTTCTTAATTAACCCTTTTTATTATCGTTTTGAACCATAGAACTGTTTTCCACATCTTACACAGTTGTATATTTAATAGATCGGGCGTCCACAGGCAGTGTGTCATATGCAATCATAACAGCCTTTAGTAATTCAAAATTAATCATCTATTTTCTCTATTTGTAGCAAAATTTTTGTTTTGTGTTCCCATGCTACTACTTTGATTTGTATTTTCATTCAATTTCATAATCGCACAAATAAGTTTTGCTCTTAAAATTGTATTCCTTGATTCAATAATTACATAAAGCAAATGCAAATCATTTTTTCTTTTATTTTATAATATGTTGCTTTTTTCCTTCCAGACATATGAAGCAAACACAAAGGAAACAGAAATTTCGGAAGCATTGTTTCCTTCATTCACATTAACTGACATTATGTACATTTTCCTCACCCTACGCCACACAAATTGAATGCTGCAAATGCAAGGTATATTTCTCGGAAGTTCTCTAAATGAATTGCGTGATCTGCTCCTATACTCCACATTTACCATAATTTAAAGAGCATAATTTGGAAGTAATTGTATTATAATTAACTACGTAATAAAAATTAAATCCATGTATCCATTATATCCATTATAAATATAATGCTTTCCTATCAGGCTTCAGTTTTGATGACTATATTTCCTACCTGTGTAATCTGAAACAATTTTTTTGATTAGTTTCCATTTCATCGGTGTTATTTCACTGCATAAGGAAATTTATTTTGAACATTCAATTTCATTATTTTCTACCTTTGTATCCTTAATAACCAGCAATGTCGTGTAATTTACATTTTGTTCCCACTGTGACTATTTTATTACAAAGGATGTATGTGAAGTTTTTACTTATTATATTTACTGGAAGTTATTATATGTTTTCCTCAGACTTCCAAAGATATTAACCAAAGGTTAAAAAAAGTAGAAATTTTATCAGTCATATTGTTATCTTTCAGCTAAACCATGCGTTGTATCTTTCTCCTGGATTTGCTAAATGTAAGCAATTATATTTGAACATCAATGCATAGTTCTTCACAACTACATTTGTAGTTAATAGTTTTTTATATTTGTTCTAAATAAAATATTTACCCTACATGTTTTGTACTTTGTAATTTACAAAGCGTCAGTATATATTGATTAGACGTAATGATTGCCGCAAGGTTAAGAAAGTTGCTAAAATAAGTTTAGCCCATTACATAGCATATAGCTTTTTGGATTAATTTTACTTGGTCAGTTCATCAAAGTTGCTTACATGCTGCTGTTATTAATTCTTTCAGCTAAGAAAATGAAAACCATGTTTTCAGTTTATATTTCATCATCTATACTATATATTAAAGCTGAGTTATGTTTGGACTCTCCACAGCCTCCTTCCAATCTCTAAATAAGCATATCTCACAACACGACACGTGAATTTTTAAGCTCAAATGTCGCCGCTTTCACTTTACCGAAACCGCTTTTCAACTCTCCCTTCGCATCCGCATCTCTGTCTGTTGCCTTCCCTTTCCTATACCGCCTCATGCCTCCCATTTTTTGACTTCTCCATCTACAGGGCGTAGTTGGTTGTGCATTTTACGTGCTGTTCGAGCATCGGTTTTTCGCCTGCCCACTTTTCTCGGTCCATGTCCTTGGAAATAACCTGCTTTTTCACGTTTCCCGCGTTTAGCTTAAACTTTTACATTTTCAACTTTCATTCTAATTTTGCTCATATCCTTTCCCTTTGGTTTTTTAGGCCGAGGGTAGGTACAAGTTGCAGGCTCATGCTTCAGGTGCGTTTTTGGATGCGTTTTTGACCATCACTTTGTCAAAGAAACAATTGATTTCTAAAAAATATTACTTTTGCTTTTATTGTTATATTTCTTTGTCGTATATTTTTGTTATTTGTTTATTTTCCATATTACTTAAGTCATTGTGTTGCACATTGCTACTTAAAAAAAAACTTAGCTTCAGCAAATTGATGTTGGTTTAATAAGAAAACAAACTTAGAAATTTTTTATGATCATCTTTTCCCTATTAGACAGTTTCCTTACAGTTTTATTTTTTTTGATATATAGTTGATCGTTTGTCCATTTTTTGGTTACTTTAACTTGACATTTATTCTAAAGTTCTAGAAGGCAAAGTTGCAAATTATAGGTATAATGATGTTGCCTTCACGTAAGGGATGCATATTGTTGCTGTGTTAACACAAGATTGTTTTTATTTAAGCATTCCTTGGTACACTTTTTTTGGCACTTCTCATATTTTACATTTAGGTTGTTAAAATCCACGAAATTGCATATATAAATACAGTGGAGTAGTTTTAGCATATGTAGATGGTGATGGGACATACTTACATAGTAAGATAACAAATACTAAACTACACCAAATAATGCAAGTTTTAATTATTTTTTAATCTATATCAAGTCTATAAATGCTCTGTATTTATGTGAGATATATCTTAATAATTGATTTCTAAAGTTAACTGAATAAAATAGAAGTACAAAATTACATCAAATAATGCAACTTCTTATTATATTTTGGCCTGCATCAATTCTATAAATGCTTCTATGTTCTATGTCAGTTATATCTTAGGGTCTTCACAGCAGAATGTTTATAGTGATGGTTTATAGGATTTCCATTGGAAACTATATTAACTGGTCAGACCTTTCTGTTTTACTGAATAAATCTCCATATCATATCCCAATATTTACCAGTAAAATTTTCATTGTAGAGGAGTTCTACCCTTTTTCGGTAAGAAGTTGATTTATTTATATAGTTTATCATATAATTTCACAGAAAATAAAAAGTGCGTTTTTCAATGCTTGTATTTCTGTGATTGGAGTCATCATTTACTGTAAAAATAATAATCAATGGTCCCCATCAAATTGATACTCAACATTACTTAAATTGTGATATTATTAGAGATATTATATAGTAATCCGCCTGTAATAAAAGCAAGGATGCTAACAGCCATCCGGACCAGCAATTCCATAGATGCATGGTGGGGTCTGTGGTGATTTTAATTTGATCACCACCTAATCAATGCCCTTATGAAGGTTTTATTCTATTTAAAGGTAAGGGCTAATTGCAGCTTCCAAATATTATAATTTCTCTTATTATTGACATGACGCATATAATTTTAAATTACTTACTCTTCAGGTGGCATAGTTTTGACTATCTCGATGTTTGCTATTAGGAAGAAGGGATGAAGAATATCAACCTTTATACCAACTTGACATGCTCTCTATTCAAAAAGGTTCTCCTGCGCTCTGTTAAGTTATGATGTGTATAAGTTCGATTGAAACCTTATGTAGTCTTTCATTTTTCTCTAATTTCATGGATCCATATGTGATTCCTTTGTCAATATTTTATAGTACATAGTAATTTCTTTTACAGATATATAAAGCTGCGATATTTTGAATTGATTGTTCAAGAGAAAATGTATTGCAATATACCAAAAAAAAAAAAAAAATGTTGGCATCTTTCTATCTTGGATTAATATTTGTGTTAAAACTTTTTACTTTCTGAGTAATATATCACGTATTACTTACTGTCCATGACTAATTCAAGTCATCTTCCTTTTCATTAATTGTTTTGACCAATATATATTGTATCATGTTTACTTATTCTAAATGCTAATTGCGCTTTCTAATTATAACCGCATAATTTCTACGGTTTCACCGAAAATGCAAAGAATGAAATATGTCATCGTCCAAATAAGTTTCAATATAATACCACATTATTTTTACTGAATCAAATAATAAAACATCTAAAAAATAATATATATTACATGCAATATACGTTGACTATATCAATACACTGTTTTTATGAAGACCGTGTGCCACACTAGTCTTATATAAGATTTAGTAAACAACTACAGTATTCCATGTTTTTTCCTCTAATATCATTTAACTTTAATTTGAATATAAAATAAACACTACTCATATATACTCAGCAGCACCAAAGGCCATATCATCCATAGGTTTATAAACACATTTAAATATGTCCTTAATTCATGCTACAGGTCAGTACAAGAATGAATAGCTATCAAACATAAAACTGGTACATAACCCTTTGAACACAAGTCAGTATGCACTATGTATACACGTAACAAGGGTAAAAATAAGTTACAGGTCATATTAGCACAAGCAGTTATATGTGACAAGGGTTATTACGGTTTCAGCATAAAGTAAAAATTGACTCAATAAGAATTTACCATTATACTCTAGTTTATATCAAAATTAAAACACTTGAAAAGAGTAAATCGTGAGTCGAAACTCACCTTAAATTGGCAAGTGGCTAGCGGATACAGTTGGAGCAAGGCATGGAGCAACAGAGCTTTAAAACTCGATTTTTGGTGCTAGGTTTGGGTGACGACGTGCCGGGGCTGACCAGAAGTGGCTCAGCTCGTTGTAGGGGAACTGGGGCTTGGCTACGACGACTTCATCGAGGCCTGAAGGCGCAACGATGGTCACTAGTGGGGCGGCAAAGATCGATATCTTCGGTAGGCGGAGACGGCTTCAGTTTTGATGGCAACGCTCGGTGGAGGCTCAGCGATTTGGGGAGGAGCAAATCTCGATTTGAAGAGGAGTGGGTGGGCTGTGATTTAGGGGAAAGGAATTGATTAGGGGATGGGGCCTTCGCCCATTAAAAGAACTGAAAAAGGGGAAAATGAATTTGGCTGAAGAAAAGTGAAACCTCGACGTGATTGATAGGAGTTAACATGAGGATAGGAACAACGTTATTTCAGTGCGCGTATAACAGAGATAAGTCTACCGTCTATGCGTTATTAACTAAGGTAGGTTTTATTTATGTATAAACTAAAATTTATTTCTACCGCAAATACCCTAAACCGCTTCAATTACATACCGCCAACACAGTTTCTGAATGCTAAAAAAATTATACGGATCTCCTCGTCTTCGCTTTCTGAGTCCAATAAAATTATCCTGATTGTAAACCGACTCCGTCTGTATACAACGTTATTTTAAAATTTAATTATATATCGGTTCACTGATTTCATTCTGTTTGTTCATTAACAACTCCGTTCGTCTCCAAATTTTGAAATGTTAAATTAAATTTCTTTATACACACAAATATACGTATATCCACGCCAACTTATCATATGTTTGAACAAATAAAATTTCTAATTTAATGTCCATAACGTTTTTTTTAAATTCAATCACTTATATTTTCCAATTGATTTTCAATTCAAATATTCAACACTAGATATTTGATTCACAACCAACCATTCTAAATTGAATATCGAATTCAATCCATACACGAAACCATATTATCGATTTTTAAGTCCTAACCCAAACATCAATATAAAATTGATTATTCATCGTTAAATCTTTAATTAATCCGATATTCGAGTTGTCGAAATTTCAGGGAGGTTACATTAATCAACATTGTTTATAAAATTTTATAATTAATTATAAATTATCGCATTCAATAGTGAGTTATTTATTGTAGAATATAAATTATTAATTAGATGTTTACTATTAGTTTATTTATTATTAATAATAATTTAATACCTAATTATTGACTATTAATTATCTATATTTACTATTACTAATTACCAAATATTAAATATTAAGTACTTAATTGTTAAATAACAAATTACTTATTAAATATTAATTATTAGTTATTAATTTCTCATTAAATATATTAATTACTAATACCAGTTATTAATAAGTAGTTAACATACATTAACTATTAAAAATAAATTAGTACTTATTAACTATTAATTATTTAATAATAATTGACAAATATTATTGATTCCCAAGTTTATTATTAACTATTATTATTATTAATAATTATTATTATTAAATATCAATATAATTAGTTATTAAATATAGATGTTATATACATGAAGTTTGTACTAGGCATCTCTATTACAACGAATAAAATGAAAAGTTGTGATATATATGTTTATTACAACGGTGATTTTTTCACAGTTGTAAAAAAACATTTATTTCAACAGTGCGTTTTGCACAGTTGTAAAAAATCATTTATTACAACTGTGCTTTATGCACAGTTGTAAAATCAAAGTTGTAATATGGTGTTTTTGTTGTAGTGGGGGGAAAAAGAGTTAATATGGACATAATTTGAATATAAACATCGTTGGGCATATAAATCAAATTATTGGGAAAAAGGGACATAATCACATATAAAGACATAGGTAAGAATTGGATAAGAATGAAATGTCTAGTAATTACAATTAGGAATTGTAATTGTACCTATGACATGAGGTTAGGTTGCATTAGTGGTAGAAGTCTGCCCGGACCCGACCGGCATATCCAACAACCATTATTGTTATTCCTAAGGTGGGAGGTCTAAGTGCGTAAATTAGAATCGGGCTATGCCACGAGGTTAGGCCCAACTTATGGAAGAAGTCTGCCCGGACCCGAATGGCATATCCAGCATCCACAAGTTGTAGGCCTAATGTTGGAGGTCTAGCCCATTATTCACCATAGATGGACATGGTAATGTATTGGACTACTTAACCTAATTTAATCCATAGGGATTGTATGATTATGAACTTAAGTTAGGGTTAAGTAAAATTGGTTGGACAATGGATGGGTTAAGTAAATATGAGGGGGTGGGTAATATTTACATATAGGCCCACGAACTTAACCCAATAAGGTTATGTAATTAAAGACACCTAGTGGTATACATAACTGGTGGAAAATATAAAAGTTATGTAATTAAAGACACCTTTTAAGCTAAACATAACTAGCAGAAATGAATAGGGCTATATAATTAAAGATGCCTAGTGGTATACGTAGTCAGTGAAAATCTAGTGGGGGATACAAGACAAAGGGGAGAGCTTGTATCATATTGTGTGGGACCCATTCAGTCAGTAACCCGGAGTAGGTATCAAACAAAATACTATGTACTAGGCGGAGAGGGGGCACGCTTACTGACTGATTGTAAGAGATCCAAACATGGAGGACGGTGTGGGCGAAAAAACGGGACATGTGCATGCATGAACCGGGCAGAGGGGGATAAGACGACCGTGACACCTGTAGATATGGGGCTATGCATATCAGTGAGGGGTTGCCACTTTAGGACGTGATGCATCCTACCATGGGACCGATACAGAGTATCTACGGAGTAGGGAGCCTATCGATTAGGGTAGTAGTTAGGGTATATTTGGACGTTTGCCTAAGTCTACCACCTTGAAGTGTAAGGGATCACCTCATTCTAGTTATACTAGTAATAGTGCAGAGTAATCATTAGGGAAGCATATACACCTTATCCTGTCTACCTTGTCACACCTGTCATCTATGTATTGATCTCTCTTATCCACTTTATATGCCTGTCATGCTAATTTTATTTATTTACTTGCTAAAAGTAACTAGACTCGCCAGACTTTATGTCTGACCCTTTTGTTTCCTCTTCTTTCTTCCGTTTCCCCCCTAGGTTTTTAGGGAGGAAACACTCAGGCTTAGTCAGGACTCAGATATCATCTTGTTAGAGCTGCTTTCGAAGTATGGCTCAAGTTCTTATCTCTACTATGGCTTTGTCTCTTTTATTTGGGGAATTATGTTTTCTTTTAAGTATTTATGTACTATGATGGTAAAAGACAGAAGTTATATTGTTGTAATGGTTTTTGTGACTTATGGTATTTTGGACCACAATGTATGATTTGTATTTGAAATAAAAATTTGAATTTCTGCTGCTATCTTGTTTATATCTGTCTTGTAATATTATGCGTCTGTTTACCTATAACGCTTCACGAAACTTAATGCATTCCCATTGTGAGTGACATTAACGGACATGGGGTGTCACACTTGGTATCAGAGCTGAAGGTTAGCAGATTGGATAAAGTTTTTGAAAATTATTTTCAAAAAGGTTTTAAAAGAAAACATTTTCAAAAAGAAAAGACTGTTTTGAGAAAAATATATTTCCCCAAAGCCATATGTAATATCCTTCGGTCCTTTGTCTAAATATCTTCCTTTTTCTTTTCAGCGTGTCTAGGGAACAAAACATTCCTAACGTCCTAGAGGCGTTACGATACCCGGATGGTTCCGTAGGTATCTAGAGGCCACGATGCCTGCCAAAGGCCAAGGAAACGTTCCTCCCCCAGCTGCACCAGTCATTCCTTCTTCTCCCCCTCCAAGAGTAGATAACATCGCCAAGATCTGCAAAGACTTCCGTGCTATGGGAGGGAAGCCATTCCATGGGAATGAGACAATCATAGAAGCGCGGAATTGGCTCAAAGAGACCGAGGACTTGTTCGTAATCTTTGAAGTATAGGATAGAAAGAAGATTCAGTTAGCCGCCTGGCTACTGAAAGACGACGCCTTATTTTGGTGGGAAGTTACCCAAGCTGGACGTCGGGTGGAAACTTGGGAGGATTTTAGATAGAGGTTCGAAATGAAATTTCTTTCCCAAACCGAAAGAAGCATGCACATGGAGAGGTTCTATAACACCCCGTATGTTGAATAACTTGCTATAATATAAATCAGGGCAGAATTAAATTTTATAATCTGAATCAGGGGAAACGGGCTATGCCATTGCGTTCGTCTCGGAAAAATACGCGAAATAGAGTCCGAGTTTTCGAAAATCGGAGTCCGTATGACCCAGTTAAGGCCCGAAGAAGTTTCAGAAAATTTAAAACAGATTTTAAATATTAAAATTTTAAAATTTCAGAAGTGGCGGGAAAATTCCCGCCAGACTGAGGGAGTCGACCTGGGGGTCGACAGGGGTGTCGACCTGCCCACCAGGTCGACTAGGGTGTCGACCCTAGTGTCGACCTGGGGGTCGACCTCCCTGGTCGAGCCCAGGTGACCTGGGTGCACCAGTTTGGCTTTTGGGCTGTGTTTTGGTGGCTAGGACGAGATCTGATGGCTCTAATCTGATTTAGGGTTAATCTAATGGCCTAAAACACCTAACTAATCTATAAATACACCCTAAGACTACCCTAATTCATACTAAAAATAGATACAACACCGTTATGCCGTCAAAATGCAACTTGAAGGAGCCTCCATCAAATTAACGAGGAAGATAGCTTCTCAAATCAACTTCTAATCAACTCTAGCAACTTAATCTTCTTCTTAGGAGTGCTAATCAACAAGTTGTGAGTTTCTATAGCCTTAATGACCAATTGTTGAAATGATTATGATAGGATATAATGAGGTTATGGCTATGAATGTGGATCAATGCAAGTTATGTTATCATATGCTATGTGTTAATGATGTTATGCAAGTTATGCAAGTTATATGCTATGTGTTATGCAAGTTATGCAAGTTATATGCTATGTGATTATGATGTTATGCAAGTTATGAAAGTCATATGCTAAGTGTTCATGATGTTATGCAAGTTATGCAAGTCATATGCTAAGTGTTCATGATGTTATGCAAGTTATGCAAGTCATATGCTAAGTGATCATGATGTTATGCAAGTTATGCAAGTCATATGCTATGTGTTCATGATGCTAGTTATGCAAATCACTATGATAAACATTGATCCATTATGACACCATGGTTATGCAAGTTTGGTGTTTGATTATATGCATGTTCATATATGACATGTTATGCAAGTTTGGTGTTTGATGATATGCAAGTAACATGTGCAAGTTTACACCTTAGTATGATATGCATACATATGCAAGTTAACCCCTTTGTATGTCATACATACATATGCAAGTTTACCCCTTTGTATGACATAAGTAACTTATGCAAGTTAACTTCTTTATGACATATGTGATTCATGCAAGTTTGGGTTGATTATTTATGCTAGTTGGGTTTGATGCTATATGCATGTTGACACCTTTAAACCCATGTTGATGCTAATGTTATGCAAGTTGAACCCATTGTATTTGTGATGAATCTTCCCTTTTATGTCATGTTAGCGAATTACGTGGGGAACGATGGGGTTAATATACATATTAATGAAATGGTGTGAAGTTGGTATGATTATGCATACCATAAAGTGGATGGACATAATTGAGTCAATTATGTACATCGGTAAAATTGGAATTAATTAGGGAAAATTAATTCGAAATATGGGGGTGATTAATTAGGTGTAATTAATCGACTAAGACACGAGGTTGGACCCTTTTGTAGCATAAGACTGCCCGGAACCGACCGGCAAATCCAGCGGCTACAAATGATTGGCCCAATGTGAGAGGTCTTAGGCACAAACTAAATACATGACAAGTGTATAGACACGAGGTTAGACTCGGTTATGGCGTAAGGCTGCCCGGACCCAACCGGCAAATCCAGCTGCCATAAAAGATAGTCTAATGTGAGAGGTCTTTACAATGGTTACGTTCTTAATCAATTAAGAAATACTTAACCAGATAAGCATGTAGTGGGCATGAGGGGTTAAGTGGGTGCCTTGGGTGGCATGTGGAAATCAAGTAAGTGCCTTGGGTGGCATGTGGAAATCTAGTGGGTTGCCTTGGGTGGCAATAGAGAATACGATTAGAATACTTAACCAAGTGGAAACATGTAATTAAACATGATTAAGGGGTTAAGTGGGATGCACTAGATAAAGGGACAAGCTTAGGTGGGTAGCTTGTGGGGGCCCATTTCAACCAGTAACCCATATGTGTCTTATTGGGCTCGACCCATGTCGAGGACGGGACACGCGTACTGGGCTTGACTATAAGAGGCCAAAACGGGTTAGCGGTGGCAACGCAAGTCCAACGGGTTTCATATGCGTGTGTGGACCCGGGCTGGTAGGTAAGACGTTGTTGCATTGTGTAGGTATAAGCCGTGCACCATTGATTGTATCGGGTTGCCACTTTGGGGAGTGATACACCCCACTATGGGGCGAGCACGGGTATCTACGGTAGGGAGCCGATCGCTTGGGGAGTAGTGGGTACACCTAGTGGAGATAGGGGCAGACGGCACCTATGTAGTCAGCTAGGGGTACACGAAACTACTGGGTAAATTTTCTAAGTCCTTGGGAGGGATCAACCTTTAAGTAGGAATGACTGGTGTGGTGCAATTAGTAATTACCCTTGGGTGGGTGGATGCGTCTTTACGGTTATCTGAGTTCATCCTATGTCCAGTTGGCTACTTTGTGTAGTCATTTATCCCAGTCATCACCGTACCAAGTTTATATCATACCCTAATTACTTTAATGATTGTGTTGTTAAAGTTATAGGGCTCACTCAGACTTATGTCTGACCCCGTTGTTTTTATCTTTTTCCCCCTCAGGTCCTCAGGTTGGGCCAAGCACTAGTGGGCTTTGATCAGATTTCTTTATCTATCTTTTGGAGCTTGGACCGTGATGTAAAGCCCAGCTTATCTTTTCTTTTATGGCTATTGTTTATGTAGTGGGGTTATGTATTTATGTTTTTATCAGGATGGATATTTAGTACCTGACTCTTTATGGTGTTGTAACTAAACATGTTTACCTTCTGCTGCAATGAAATGATGTTTTAGATTTTCAAGTATTTATATCTGTCTTGTTGTAATTTTTCTGTTCTATATTCACTTAAAATGCTCCACCGAAGTTAAGGCATTCCCTTAGTGAGTGACCTTAGCGGGTGTGGGGTGTTACACGTGGTATCAGAGCGAAGGTTACCAGAACAGATAAATTTTTTTAGAAAACTATTTTTCTAAAAACATTTTTGGAAGAAGTATTTTCAAAACATGTCTTTAAAGAGAAAGGTTTTTGAAAGAAAAGCATAATCCCCAATAGCCATATCTTTATCTTTCGAATCCTCTGTTTTGAATCTTTCCTTTTTCGTTTCAGCATGGCTGAAGATTTTAACTTTCCGGAGGGTGTGACGATACCAGTATGGTATAGGAGATTGATGGAGGCTAGGGCCGCTACTGCGGGTCCAGCAAATGTCCCTCCACCAACAGTAGCACCCGATCTTCCTCCTCCCCCTCCTCCTCCTCGCACGGATACTTTTGCTAAGACTTGCAAGGAATTTAAGGCTATGGGAGGGAAACCTTTTCAAGGATTAGAAACTTTTGTGGAAGCTAGAGATTGGCTTAAGGAGGTGGAAGAGTTGATAGACATCTTTGAGATGGAAGAAGGAAAGAAGGTCAAGTTAGTTGCTTGGTTAATGAAGGGAGAGGCATCATTCTGGTGGGAGGTCACTAATGGAGAACACCCTATTGACTCTTGGGCGGATTTCAGGCAAAGATTTGTGGCAAAGTTTCTCTCAAGGGCGAAGGAAAACTTGTATATGGAAAGGTTCTTGACTCTAAAGCAAGGGAACCTATCGGTGAAGGAATATGTCAACAAGTTTAATCAATTGGCAAGGTTTGGCATAGACATGGTGAATACACCGGAGAAGAAGGCTTTGAGGTTCGTTAAAGGCTTGAATGAACCGATGCATGGATTGGCTATGACTCACATCCCTATGGGGGCCACCTTTGAGAAGCTAGTAGACATGGCACTCATGCATGAGGAAGAGAAGGGTCCCAATGCTAATAAGGCACCCGAGAAGAAAGGAGATCAAAAGAGACCTCAACAACAACAAAACAAAGGTGGGAAAGGCAACAGTGGCAAGGGAAAGAAGAAGTGCTTCAATTGCGGGACACCAGGCCACCTAAGCAAAGATTGTCAGAAGAAGAAGAAGACGGGCTGCTTCCACTGTGGCGAAGCAAGGCATCTAGTGAAGGATTGCCCTAAGAAGGGGTAAAGGACGGGATCTACCTCAGGAGGACAGGTGCAAGCTCTTATGGCTCCGGGTCAGGCAAGGGGGCAAGTTCAGGCTCTCGCGGTTCCACCAATTCAGGAAAGAGGTAGAACTATTTCCGTTGAAAGTCTGGTTTTTCTGTTTGATCATCCTGTCCGTACTTTGTTTGACTCTGGCGCATCGCATTCGTTTATCTCATCATCATTAGTTGAGTCACTGCACTTAGACACCAGTCTAGTAGATGATCCCTTGGTTGTTTCAAACCCAATTGGGGGCTCCACTTATTTTTCCATGATATGTTTGGGTTTGAAGATTTCTATACTTAGCGTTGAGTTTAGATGTGATGCTTTTGTTTTGGGCTTCACGGGCTATGGGTTGATTTTGGGCATGGACTGGTTATCCAGTAATGGTGCCGTTCTTGATTGTGAAAGGAGAGTTGTTAGGCTCATGACCCGCTTGGGGAACACTCTCGAGATCTCTTGTAATCCCATAGATTCTGTTATGCTAAGTTATCTTGAATCGCTTGACGCTTCGGTCGAGAGTTTGCGATCTGTTAGAGTGGTCCGGGAATACTCGGATGTGTTTGAGGAGGTGAAGGGCTTACCTCCGAGGCGGGAGATAGACTTCCGAATATATCTGGTGGACAATGCTAAACCAGTATCTTTACCAGTGCGCCACATGGCTCCTCGTGAGAGGAGGGAACTCCATAAGCAAGTAGGGGAGTTGCTTGAGAAGGGGTTCATAAGACGAAGTATATCAGAGTGGGGTGCTCCAGTAGTTTTTGCCACGAAGGCGGATGGGTCCCTCAGACTTTGTGTAGACTATAGAGAACTCAACAAGCTCACAAAGAAGAATAGACACCCATTGCCGAGGATTGATGATCTCTTTGATCAGTTGGTTGGCGCCTCAGTGTTTTCGCAGTTGGACTTGGCCACGGGGTTTCATCAGTTGAGGGTGGCTGAGGATAGCATAGACAAGACTGCCTTTAGGACTCCATATGGTTTCTATGAGTGGCTGGTGATGCCATTTGGCTTGACGAACGCCCCTGCATACTTTGTTGATTTGATGAGTAGGGTGTTCAGGGAGTTCCTTAATAAGTTCGTGGTGGTCTTTGTGGATGACATCTTAGTATTTTCTAAGAGTAAAGAAGAGCATGCCCTACATCTTAGGGAAGTGTTGGAGACTCTTCGAGCACATAGCCTTAAGGCTAAATTCTCTAAATGTCACTTCTGGAGGAAGGAAGTGCGGTTCTTGGGGCACGTGGTCTCCAAGGAAGGGATAGCTGTGGATCCCGCAAAGGTAGTATCCATCCAAGATTGGAAGGTTCCGAAGAATGCTACCGAGGTGAGGAGTTTCTTGGGGTTGGCTGGCTACTATAGGAAGTTTATCAAGGACTTCGCGAAGATATCAGCCCCATTAACTCGCTTGACAAAGAAGAATCTAGTCTTCGCATGGGACGTAGATTGCGATGACGCGTTCCGACGGTTAAAGAGAGCTTTAACCACAGCTCCAGTCTTAGTGTTGCCAGATGGGAGTAAGCCATTTGTTGTCTATACCGATGCTTGTGGGACAGGACTGGGCGCAGTCTTAATGCAAGAGGGAAGGGTAATAGCCTACGGTGGAAGGCAGTTGAGGGCGCATGAGAAAAATTATCCTACCCATGATTTAGAGTTGGCCGCTATTATTTTTGCGCTTAAGATTTGGCGCCATTACCTTCTGGGAGAGAGGTTCGAATTGTTCACTGACCACAAATCATTGAAGTACTTGTTTTCTCAGAAGGATTTGAACTTGAGACAACAAAGGTGGATGGAGTTCTTAGCATCCTATGATTTCGAGATAGCGTATACCCCTGGCAAGGGTAACGTGGTGGCGGACGCCTTGAGTAGAAAAAGGTTGTCCTTGAGTCCATTGTTCGTGGAACAACGAAGCTTGGAATTTATCTCGATGTTTGATTTCAGACCTTCCGTTGACTTTGTACCCGGTTTGCTAGCATCCTTAGAGGTCAGACCTACTCTTTTGGGGCGGATTGGCGAGGCACAGCAGGACGACCCACAGTTGGTTGAGTTGGTAGAGAGGCTCATAAGAGGGGAGTCGTCCAGCCATTTGAGTAGGTACACCCTAGACGATAGGGGGTGCTTGCGTAGAGACGGTAGACTTTGTGTACCGCAAGACGAGGGTTTGAGGAAGGCTATTCTTGATAATGCACACCGTTCTAGGATGACCATTCATCCCGGTGGGGACAAGATGTACCAAGACATGAAGCGAGTTTTCTTTTGGGCCGGTATGAAGAAAGATGTGGCCGAGTATGTCGCTAGATGCTTGGTGTGCCAACAGGTGAAAGCGGAGCAAAAGAAACCTGGTGGGTTGCTTCACCCATTGGAAGTTCCGCAATGGAAGTGGGATAGCGTCTCGATGGATTTTATTGATGGGTTACCGAGATCGAGGAAGGGTAATACGGGAATTTGGGTTGTGGTAGACAGACTTACTAAGAGCGCCCATTTCATACCCGTGAAGAGCAAGAGGACTGCTCCATGGCTAGCTTCAGTTTATCTTCGAGAGATAGTTCGATTGCATGGGGTACCTTCTAGCATAGTGAGTGATCGAGATCCTATCATCACTAGCGAGTTTTGGAAGAGTTTGCAAGAAGCAGTGGGGACTCAGTTGTGTTTGAGCACCGCATATCATCCTCAGACGGACGACCAGACCGAGAGGGTGAATCGTGTTCTGGAAGACCTTTTGAGGCTTTGTATCTTGGATTTTGGAGTTACATGGGAAGAGCATCTTCCATTGGTGGAGTTCGCGTATAATAACAGCTTTTAGTCTAGTATTGGTATGGCTCCTTTCGAAGCTCTTTATGGAAGGCCTTGCCGATCACCTACATGTTGGTGGGAATCTACGGATAAGATCTTGCTTGGGTTTGATATGGTTAGAGAGACTTTGGAGAAGATTGATTTGATTCGAAGAAGGATGAAAGCAGCACAAGAAAGGCAGAAATCTTACGCGGATAAGAGGAGGACGGATCTGGAGTTTGATGTTGGGGACATGGTCTTTGTCAAAGTATCCCCATTACGGAATGTTGTTCGCTTTGGGTCCGTTGGGAAGTTAACACCAAGATTTGTAGGACCGTTTCCTATTAAGGAAAGGATTGGACGGATGGCATATACGGTGGATTTACCCGAGAGACTTAGTGGGGTACATGACGTATTCCATGTGTCACATTTGAGGAAGTGCCTACTTGAGACCGCAGAGGTGGTAGAGCCGAGCTTGCTTAGAGAAGTGGAGGTAGAGCGTGATGCGACTATTCGACGAGCTCCTACCCGCATCCTTGGGTCAGAGATTAGGAAGTTGAGAAACAGAGAGGTTCGACTAGTCAAAGTGCAATGGGGAGAGGATGAGAGCAATGCTACTTGGGAGACAGAAGCGAAGATGCGTTCACTGTACCCATTCCTTTTTTAGGGTATGTCTTTTAACTTCTCCTTTATCGTTTGTCTAGTACTTATTTTATCTTTAGTATGTCCTCTCATTAGTACCTTTGGCCTGTAGATAGGGTAAACCTATGGTTGAAACATGTGTTTGAGATATGTTATGTTTGATGATTGCATGTGGATGCAAGTGGTTGCTAGTGGTTGCTCGTGAATGCATATACACACACTCTAGGCACTAGATCGGCTCAGTCACTTCATGTTGCATATTGCATATAACTGTGTGTAGGTAGCTATATTAATGGATGTATAATGGTTGTGCTATCATATGGATGATGCATTTTGGTGAATGATTGTGCACTCATGTGGAAATAGTATGTGTCGATAGGGTTCTTTCGCATACATATTGGATGCATGGCACTATCATGGTTTGCATTAAGGAGGTCAACTGAATCAGTAGACCGCCTGATTTTGCATTAGACAGGGAACATATACACACACTCTTTGCATATGTTCATACAGCATTAGAAACTCTAAGGACAATGGATGCCAGTGGTTTATGGTTTAGTAGATGGTTGTTTGGTTGGTAGGATACGTTCTTCTTGACTTAGAGATTTCGGGGACGAAATCCTTTAAGTAGGGGAGAATGTAACACCCCGTATGTTGAATAACTTGCTATAATATAAATCAGGGCAGAATTAAATTTTATAATCTGAATCAGGGGAAACGGGAAATGCCATTGCGTTCGCCTCGTAAAAATACGCGAAATAGAGTCCGAGTTTTCGAAAATCGGAGTCCGTATGACCCAGTTAAGGCCCGAAGAAGTTTCAGAAAATTTAAAACAGATTTTAAATTTTAAAATTTTAAAATTTCAGAAGTGGCGGGAAAATTCCCGCCAGACTGAGGGAGTCGACCTGGGGGTCGACAGGGGTGTCGACCTGCCCACCAGGTCGACTAGGGTGTCGACCCTAGTGTCGACCTGGGGGTCGACCTCCCTGGTCGAGCCCAGGTGACCTGGGTGCACCAGTTTGGCTTTTGGGCTGTGTTTTGGTGGCTAGGACGAGATCTGATGGCTCTAATCTGATTTAGGGTTAATCTAATGGCCTAAAACACCTAACTAATCTATAAATACACCCTAAGACTACCCTAATTCATACTAAAAATAGATACAACACCGTTATGCCGTCAAAATGCAACTTGAAGGAGCCTCCATCAAATTAAAGAGGAAGATAGCTTCTCAAATCAACTTATAATCAACTCTAGCAACTTAATCTTCTTCTTAGGAGTGCTAATCAACAAGTTGTGAGTTTCTATAGCCTTAATGACCAATTGTTGAAATGATTATGATAGGATATAATGAGGTTATGACTATGAATGTGGATCAATGCAAGTTATGTTATCATATGCTATGTGTTAATGATGTTATGCAAGTTATGCAAGTTATATGCTATGTGTTATGCAAGTTATGCAAGTTATATGCTATGTGATTATGATGTTATGCAAGTTATGAAAGTCATATGCTAAGTGTTCATGATGTTATGCAAGTTATGCAAGTCATATGCTAAGTGATCATGATGTTATGCAAGTTATGCAAGTCATATGCTATGTGTTCATGATGCTAGTTATGCAAATCACTATGATAAACATTGATCCATTATGACACCATGGTTATGCAAGTTTGATGTTTGATTATATGCATGTTCATATATGACATGTTATGCAAGTTTGGTGTTTGATGATATGCAAGTAACATGTGCAAGTTTACACCTTAGTATGATATGCATACATATGCAAGTTAACCCCTTTGTATGTCATACATACATATGCAAGTTTACCCCTTTGTATGACATAAGTAACTTATGCAAGTTAACTTCTTTATGACATATGTGATTCATGAAAGTTTGGGTTGATTATTTATGCTAGTTGGGTTTGATGCTATATGCATGTTGACACCTTTAAACCCATGTTGATGCTAATGTTATGCAAGTTGAACCCATTGTATTTGTGATGAATCTTCCCTTTTATGTCATGTTAGCGAATTACGTGGGGAACGATGGGGTTAATATACATATTAATGAAATGGTGTGAAGTTGGTATGATTATGCATACCATAAAGTGGATGGACATAATTGAGTCAATTATGTACATCGGTAAAATTGGAATTAATTAGGGAAAATTAATTCGAAATATGGGGGTGATTAATTAGGTGTAATTAATCGACTAAGACACGAGGTTGGACCCTTTTGTAGCATAAGACTGCCCGGAACCGACCGGCAAATCCAGCGGCTACAAATGATTGGCCCAATGTGAGAGGTCTTAGGCACAAACTAAATACGTGACAAGTGTATAGACACGAGGTTAGACTCGGTTATGGCGTAAGGCTGCCCGGACCCAACCGGCAAATCCAGCTACCATAAAAGATAGTCTAATGTGAGAGGTCTTTACAACGGTTACGTTCTTAATCAATTAAGAAACACTTAACCAGATAAGCATGTAGTGGGCATGAGGGGTTAAGTGGGTGCCTTGGGTGGCATGTGGAAATCAAGTAAGTGCCTTGGGTGGCATGTGGAAATCTAGTGGGTTGCCTTGGGTGGCAATAGAGAATACGATTAGAATACTTAACCAAGTGGAAACATGTAATTAAACATGATTAAGGGGTTAAGTGGGATGCACTAGATAAAGGGACAAGCTTAGGTGGGTAGCTTGTGGGGGCCCATTTCAACCAGTAACCCATATGTATCTTATTGGGCTCGACCCATGTCGAGGACGGGACACGCGTACTAGGCTTGACTATAAGAGGCCAAAACGGGTTAGCGGTGGCAACGCAAGTCCAACGGGTTTCATATGCGTGTGTGGACCCGGGCTGGTAGGTAAGACGTTGTTGCATCGTGTAGGTATAAGCCATGCACCATTGGTTGTATTGGGTTGCCACTTTGGGGAGTGATACACCCCACTGTGGGGCCAGCACGAGTATCTACGGTAAGGAGCCGATCGCTTGGGGAGTAGTGGGTACACCTAGTGGAGATAGGGGCAGACGACACCTATGTAGTCAGCTAGGGGTACACGAAACTACTGGGTAAATTTTCTAAGTCCTTGGGAGGGATCAACCTTTAAGTAGGAATGACTGGTGTGGTGCAGTTAGTAATTACCCTTGGGTGGGTGGATGCGTCTTTACGGTTATCTGAGTTCATCCTATGTCCAGTTGGCTATTTAGTGTAGTCATTTATCCCCAGTCATCACCATACCAAGTTTATATCATACCCTAATTACTTTAATGATTGTGTTGTTAAAGTTATAGGGCTCACTCAGACTTATGTCTGACCCCGTTGTTTTTATCTTTTTCCCCCTGTAACACCCCACCTCCGCCAGGGTAACTCTTGCAAGCACACTAGCTTCGGAGGGGCGTTTAAACAAGGTAAACATGCATGCAGATATCACAAGACAGAACATATAAGTAAAACAAAGTAAGTAAAGCAGCGGATAAAACTAGCATTTAAAAACCATAGTCATGTTACAACAAAGTACTTGGTCATTATTTTCCAACAACAAAGTCTAGAGAAAAACATAAACTAAAAAATTGAAATACATAAAGTACTATCCCCAAAGTGAAGTGATAAACCATAGCTAGCTCAATGTCCAAAACCATACATGAGCAAATCCAGTAAGCAAGCTATAAAGATCCAAGCTAAGCTCCAATGTTCCCACCCTGAGGACCTGAGGGGGGAAACGGAAGAAAAGAGGCGAAAGAAAACAGGTCAGTCAAAAAGACTGGTAAGCCCTAACTACTATCAGTCCATGAACTAGTAAAGTTAACTGGCATGAGAAGCTGAGATGAACATAAGAATAACATACTGACATGATGATTAACTAACAAGATAGATAAAGATGTCATCGCATAATCAAGGTTAAGTTTTGCACCACGGTTGTACTAGCATTCTACATGTCAAGTAAAAACGAGAATTGATCCCTTGGCCCACGCTTGGCCCAATATCATGAGGTGACCTAAATCAAGGTCCAACTACACGGTCTCGTTGATCGGCTCCCTACAAGCCTAACTCGTCAAGTGTCGGTGTCATACGGCCCAAACATGCAATGTAGTTAAACTGCGCTAGGTCCACCCTAGGGTGTATCAAGTCCTAGGGTGTCAACCTCGGACACCAATCAAGTATGCACAGTCTAGATCTACTGGTACCCGTGCCTGATTTTCCAACTCCGGACTATGTGCACGACCATAGTCCGCCTGGACCTACACCAGCGTACCTACTCAGCCGTCGTTTTGGTCGCTTACATGTCAGCCCAGTAATCGTGCCCCACCCTAGCCTAGTCCCTAGGGTCTTATGATACCATCAAGAGGGTTACTGCTGAAAAGGACCACGCCACTAGGGTTTCTTAATGGGTTAAATGTGGTTAACCCGCT
Organism: Allium sativum; assembly: GCA_030737875.1. Taxonomy (NCBI): domain Eukaryota; kingdom Viridiplantae; phylum Streptophyta; class Magnoliopsida; order Asparagales; family Amaryllidaceae; genus Allium; species Allium sativum. The sequence continues at coordinate 41,966,717 of CM060915.1, read as the reverse complement.
CCAAACGTGGATTAAATTGGTTAAGTGTACCCAAGGTTCATGACTTAACCCCGATTAACCCATCAAGCCTAAATTGGTTAAGTATCAAGTGGACCGTGACTTAACCCTAATCAGGAGGCATTAATTAACTTAATGTGATTTAACCTCTCACATTAGACCTTGTTGTGGTTACTAGTTAAGCCGGGCGGGTCCGGGTAGCTTTACACCACAACTTGATCTAACCTCGGGTTCGAGCACAAAATGACCAACTTCTCACATTGGGTCCTATTGTTTGTAGCCACTAGTTAAGCCGGACGGGTCCGGGTAGATTTATGCTACAAACTCAACCCAACCTCGAGTTGGCCACACTCATATTTTCTAAGTGTCATGTCCATTATGTTTCCAAAACATAATTACATATCACGTCATGTTATAAAAACCATGTTCATGTCATAATGTTACCCAACCCCAACGTAATCCCATCGTTTATATAATCGCAACAACGCATAAAGGATAAAATAGGGAACTTGGCATAATCATGACAAAAAGGTGTTGAAGCCACAAGTTTAACATGGTGGCATACGAAATGTACATATGTTCATATACTTGCATATTGCATTATTAGGCTTCAAAAGTATGCATAAAACCAAACTTAGCATATAAGTGATACATGGTGATAAATGACATGTAGAAGTTGCTAGAAGTTCGCATTTAGCCTCACATGCAAATTATCATAAGGGATATGATAACTTCCATGTTTCCAAAATGCAACCTTTAACATAAAGCTTGAAGCTTTAAGCTCACAAACTCAAGTTTAACTTGCATAACATGATAACATGTGTATAATGATCAACCCAAACTTGCATAACATAGCACATGTGTCATACATAATGATTAAACCAACTTGCATAATGATCAACCAAACTTGCATATCATAATGATCAACCAAACTTGCATATCATAATGATCAACCAAACTTGCATATCATAATGATCAACCAAACTTGCATATCATAATGATCAACCCCAAACTTGCATCATTCATTTAACTTTAGAGTTCAAAAAGAAAGTAGAAAAGGCTTACAATGCTATGAAGACACAATTAAATATTTATTATAAAGATTGAGATGAAGCCCTTATGCAATCACCCAAATATGCAAGCTCCAAATGAAAAACCCTTGAGCCAAATCGATAAAAATCCTTGCTTTGAAATAGAAATGTTGCAACTTGACTTGAATGCAAACTAAGAACACTCATACAAGATTGAAAACACTTGTATGTACTCAAAATCTCTCATATAAATAAACTTAGGAATTTTAGCATGAGAGTGGAGGCCATGAGAGGAACAAATTTGGCATAGTTTAGTTGTAGGGTTGAATAATGATGATTTAGGCTAGGCTTAGGGGTCTTTTTATAGAAGATTAGGATAGTATTAGCCATAGGATTAACCCTAGATCCAATCCAAGCCATCAAATCCCGTCACAAGCCTCCAAAACAGGTCCAAACAGCCCAATCAAGTGCACCAGGCCGACCTGGCCGATCAGGGAGGTCGACCCCCAGGTCGACCCTAGGGTCGACTCCCCAGTCGACCTGGTGGGCAGGTCGACTCCCCAGTCGACCTGGTGGGCAGGTCGACTCCCCAGTCGACCCCCAGGTCGACCCCCTGGGTCTGGCGGGAATTTTCCCGCCTCTTCTGAAAATTAAAATTTTTGTATTTAAATATGTTTTGAATTTTTCTAAAACTTTTTCGGGCCTTATCTGGGTCATACGGACTCCGATTTTCGAAAACTCGGACTCTATTTCGCGTATTTTTCCGAGACGAACGCAATGGCACAGCCCGTTTCCCTTGATCCAGATTTTACAGTTTAATTCTGTCTTGATTTGTGTTATAACATGTTATTCAAAAATACGGGTTGTTACATTCTCCCCACCTTAAAGGATTTCGTCCCCGAAATCTCCAAGTTAGGAAGAACGTATCCTACCATCCATCATCCATCTACTCAAAACATCATCCACGTGCAGTCATTGTCCTTAAAGGATTCTAAATGCTGTATGATCATATGCAAAGGTGTGTGTATATGTACTTATCTAATGCGAAAATCAGGAGGTTACTGATTCAGTAAACCCCCTTAATGCAAAACATGTTAGTGAAATGAGTCCATATGTATGCAAATTCCTAACATAATTTATAATCTCTACATGAGTGCACATAACATTCATCCATATGCAACATCCACGTGATAGCATAACAAGTTTCATCCATGAATAAGTATAAGCACTCATGCATATGCAACATGAAAGTGTGTGAGCCGATCTTAGTGCCTAATGTGTATCATGCATCCACGAGTATCCACGTGCAAACACTTGCAACCACTTGCAACCATCAAGCATAACATGTTTCAAATACTTGTTTCATCCAAAGGGTTTCTACCTAAGGTTCTCATGACAAGGTTAACGAGATAATAGGATAAACAGGATAAACACGGATAGAAAGATATGCTAATTAAGAAAGGAGACTGAGAATGTACCCTCAAAAAGGAATGGATAAAGTGAACGCATCGTCGCTTCTGTCTCCCAAGTAGCATTGCTCTCATCCTCTCCCGATTGCACTTTGACTAGTCGAACCTCTCTGTTTCTCAACTTCCTAATCTCTGACCCAAGGATGCGGGTAGGAGCTCGTCGAATAGTCGCATCACGCTCTACCTCCACTTCTCTAAGCAAGCTCGGCTCTACCACCTCTGCGGTCTCATGAAGGCACTTCCTCAAATGTGACACATGGAATACATCATTTACCCCCACTAAGTCTCTCAGGTAGATCCACTCTATATGCCATCCGTCCAATCCTTTCCTTAATGGGAAACGGTCCTACAAACCTTGGAGCTAACTTCCCAACGGACCCAAAGCGGACAACATTCCGTAATGGGGATACTTTGACAAAGACCACGTCCCCAACATCAAACTCCAGATCCGTCCTCCTCTTATCCGCGTAAGATTTCTGCCTGTCCTGTGCTGCTTTCATCCTTCTTCGAATCAAATCAATCTTCTCCGAAGTCTCTCTAACCATATCAGGCCCAAGCAAGATCTTATCCGTAGATTCCCACCAACATGTTGGTGATCGGCAAGGCCTTCCATAAAGAGCTTCGAAAGGAGCCATACCAATACTAGACTGAAAGCTGTTATTATACGCGAACTCCACCAACGGAAGATGCTCTTCCCATGTACCTCCAAAATCCAAGATACAAAGCCTCAAAAGGTCTTCTAGAACACGATTCACCCTCTCGGTCTGGCCGTCCGTCTGAGGATGATATGCGGTGCTCAAACACAACTGAGTCCCCACTGCTTCTTGCAAACTCTTCCAAAACTCGCTAGTGAAGATAGGATCTCGATCTCTCACTATGCTAGAAGGTACCCCGTGTAATCGAACTATCTCTCGAAGATAAACTGAAGCTAGCCATGGAGCAGTCCTCTTGCTCTTCACGGGTATGAAATGGGCGCTCTTAGTAAGTCTGTCTACCACAACCCAAATTCCCGTATTACCCTTCCTCGATCTCGGTAACCCATCAATAAAATACATCGAGACGCTATCCCACTTCCATTGCGGAACTTCCAATGGATGAAGCAACCCCTCATCTTGCGGTACACAAATTCTACCATCTCTACACAAGCACCCCGTATCGTCTAGGGTGTACCTACTCAAATGGTTGGAAGACTCCCCCCTTATGAGCCTCTCTACCAACTCAACCAACTGTGGGTCGTCCCGTTGTGCCTCACCAATCCATCCCAAAAGAGTAGGCCTGACCTCCAAGGATGCTATCAAACCGGGTATATAGTCAACGGAAGGTCTGAAATCAAACATCGAGATATATTCCAAGCTTCGTTGTTCCACGAACAATGGACTCAAGGACAACCTTTTTCTACTCAAGGCGTCCGCCACTACGTTACCCTTGCCAGGGGTATACGCTATCTCGAAATCAAATGATGCTAAGAACTCCATCCTCCTTTGTTGTCTCAAGTTTAAATCCTTCTGAGAAAACAAGTACTTCAATGATTTGTGGTCGGTGAACAATTCGAACCTCTCTCCCAGAAGGTAATGGCGCCAAATCTTAAGCGCAAAAACAATAGCGGCCAACTCTAAATCATGGGTAGGATAATTTTTCTCATGCGCCCTCAACTGCCTTCCACCGTAGGCTATTACCCTTCCCTCTTGCATTAAGACTGCGCCCAGTCCTGTCCCACAAGCATCGGTATAGACACCAAATGGCTTACTCCCATCCGGCAACACTAAGACTGGAGCTGGGGTTAAAGCTCTCTTTAACCGTCGGAACGCGTCATCGCAATCTACGTCCCATGCGAAGACTAGATTCTTCTTTGTCAAGCGAGTTAATGGGGCTGATATCTTCGCGAAGTCCTTGATAAACTTCCTATAGTAGCCAGCCAACCCCAAGAAACTCCTTACCTCGGTAGCATTCTTCGGAACCTTCCAATCTTGGATGGATACTACCTTCGCGGGATCCACAGCTATCCCTTCCTTGGTGACCACGTACCCTAAGAACCGCACTTCCTTCCTCCAGAAGTGACATTTAGAGAATTTAGCCTTAAGGCTATGTGCTCGAAGAGTCTCCAATACCCCCCTAAGATGTAGGGCATGCTCTTCTTCACTCTTAGAAAATACTAAGATGTCATCCACAAAGACAACCACGAACTTGTTAAGGAACTCCCTGAACACCCTACTCGTCAAGTCCCCGAAGTAGGCGGGTGCATTAGTCAATCCGAATGGCATGACAAGCCATTCAAAGAACCTATTTGGAGTCCTAAACGCAGTTTTATCAATGCTATCCTCAGCTACTCTAAGCTGATGGAATCCGGTGGCTAGATCAAGCTGAGAGAAAACAGAAGCACCAACCAGCTGGTCAAAGAGATCATCAATCCTCGGTAACGGGTGCCTATTCTTCTTTGTCAGTTTGTTCAACTCTCGATAATCAACACATAGACGAAGCGAACCATCCGACTTAGTAGCGAATACCACCGGAGCACCCCATTCAGAAATGCTTCGTCTAATAAAATTCTTTTCAAGCAGCTCCTTGATTTGCTTACTGAGCTCTCTTCATTCTCGTGGAGCCATATGCCTAACGGGAAATGATACTGGCTTGGCATTATCGACCAGATAAATGCGGAAATCTATCTCTCGTTTAGGGGGTAACCCCTTAACTTCTTCAAAGACCTGAGGATAGTTTCAGACCACCCTTACAGATTGCAGATCATCGATGGATGAGTCGAGAGATTCAAGATAACATAACATGACGGGACCTCTAGGGTTACAAGAAATTTCTAGGGTATTACCGAGGCGAGTCTTAAGCCTCACCACCCTATGCTCACAATCGAGGATGGCTCCATAACTGGACAACCAATCCATGCTCAAGATCAACCCATATCCCGTGAATCCGAGAACATAAGCATTACACATGAATTCTACGGCCAAGATAGAAATCTTCAAATCCACACAAATCATAGATAGACGGGCGGAACGCCCAATTGGATTTGAAACACAAACGGGATCCTCAACTAGGCTAGTACTTAGGTGCAAACTTTCAACAATGTCAGAAATAAAACTATGCGATGCGCTAAAATCAAATAAGGTATGAACAGGGAAATCAGAAATGTAAACATGACTTTTTTTTTAGAAACACTACCTCGATCAAGAGTGAGGAGAGCCTGCAACCGCCCTCCAGAGGGTCCTGCTTGCTGAGTTTGCCTTTTCCCTTGTCCTTGCTTTTTCGGGCAAATCTTGCTATAGTGTCCAGACTCTCCACAATGAAAGCATTCTCCCAGCTTCCTCTTCTTCTTCCTACAATCTTTGGCTATGTGCCCAACGATCCCACAGAACTTGCACTTCCTTGTTTTTCTTGCCTTGTTGTTATAGCGATTGTTGTTCCCCTTCTTGTTGTTCTTGTCTTGGGACTCATTCGCCTTGACCTCCTTCTTGCCACTCTTATCTTCCTCTTGAAGTTAGGCCATATTCACCAAACTCTCGAAGGTCACCCCCAGGGGTATATGAGACATGGCCAAACCGCGCAATGGCTCATTCAATCCTAGAGCAAGGTGAAGGGCCTTCTTCCGAGCTGTGTTAACCAATTCTAGACCGAACTGAGCAAGTTGATTAAACATATCCACGTATTCCCTAACTGTCATATCCCCTTGCTTTAGAGATAGGAACCTCTCCATCCGAAGGTTCTCTTCCTTTGATGATAGAAACTTTAGTCCAAACCTTCTCCTAAAGTCATCCCAAGTCTCAATTGGTCTAGTAGTGGTGGTGACTACCCACCAATAAGCAGCTTCCCCTTTCAATAGCCATACCGCCAACAGAACTTTCCTACGATCTTCCACATCAAGGATAGCAAAGAGGTCCTCAGTTTCCTTTAACCAGTTTCTTGCCTCCACAGAAGTCTCCGTTCCGACAAAATTCTTGCAACCCATCGCCTTAAAGTCTTTGCAAAGCTCCGCGAAATTCGCTTGTGTATGCTGAGGGGGAGGAGGAATATCCGCGGGGCCGGCTTCATTCGCCCTTGCCTCCATGTACCTTCTAAACCAAATAGGTACTGGTACACCCTCCGGGATGGCAAAATTATCGGCCATACTGAAATGAAGGAAAAAGATGGATAGATTCAGAACGAAGAAACGAAGGATAGTGCTAATGGATTTTGGGGAACAACCTTTTAAAATAACTAGACTTTTCTTGGAAAATACTTAATTGGTTTTGAAAATAGTTTTTCAAAAGGTAAGTTTTAAAAACACTTTTGCTCAAATCTTGTAAACCTGGCTCTGATACCAAATGTAACACCCCACCTCCGCCAGGGTAACTCTTGCAAGCACACTAGCTTCGGAGGGGCGTTTAAACAAGGTAAACATGCATGCAGATATCACAAGACAGAACATATAAGTAAAACAGAGTAAGTAAAGCAGCGGATAAAACTAGCATTTAAAAAACATAGTCATGTTACAACAAAGTACTTGGTCATTATTTTCCAACAACAAAGTCTAGAGAAAAACATAAACTGAAAAATTGAAATACATAAAGTACTATCCCCAAAGTGAAGTGATAAACCATAGCTAGCTCAATGTCCAAAACCGTATATGAGCAAATCCAGTAAGCAAGCTATAAAGATCCAAGCTAAGCTCCAATGTTCCCACCCTGAGGACCTGAGGGGGGAAACGGAAGAAAAGAGGCGAAAGAAAACAGGTCAGTCAAAAAGACTGGTAAGCCCTAACTACTATCAGTCCATGAACTAGTAAAGTTAACTGGCATGAGAAGCTGAGATGAACATAAGAATAACATACTGACATGATGATTAACTAACAAGATAGATAAAGATGTCATCGCATAATCAAGGTTAAGTTTTTCACCACGGTTGTACTAGCATTCTACATGTCAAGTAAAAACGAGAATCGATCCCTTGGCCCACGCTTGGCCCAATATCATGAGGTGACCTAAATCAAGGTCCAACTACACGGTCTCGTTGATCGGCTCCCTACAAGCCTAACTCGTCAAGTGTCGGTGTCATACGGCCCAAACATGCAATGTAGTTAAACTGCGCTAGGTCCACCCTAGGGTGTATCAAGTCCTAGGGTGTCAACCTCGGACACCAATCAAGTATGCACAGTCTAGATCTACTGGTACCCGTGCCTGATTTTCCAACTCCGGACTATGTGCACGACCATAGTCCGCCTGGACCTACACCGGCGTACTTACTCAGCCGTCGTTTTGGTCGCTTACATGTCAGCCCAGTAATCGTGCCCCACCCTAGCCTAGTCCCTAGGGTCTTATGATACCATCAAGAGGGTTACTGCTGAAAAGGATCACGCCACTAGGGTTTCTTAACGGGTTAAATGTGGTTAACCCGCTCCAAACGTTGATTAAATTGGTTAAGTGTACCCAAGGTTCATGACTTAACCCCGATTAACCCATCAAGCCCAAATTGGTTAAGTATCAAGTGGACCATGACTTAACCCTAATCAGGAGGCATTAATTAACTTAATGTGATTTAACCTCTCACATTAGACCTTGTTGTGGTTACTAGTTAAGCCGGGCGGGTCCGGGTAGCTTTACACCACAACTTGGTCTAACCTCGGGTTCGAGCACAACATGACCAACTTCTCATATTGGGTCCTATTGTTTGTAGCCACTAGTTAAGCCGGGCGGGTCCGGGTAGATTTATGCTACAAACTCAACCCAACCTCGAGTTGGCCACACTCATATTTTCTAAGTGTCATGTCCATTATGTTTCCAAAACATAATTACATATCACGTCATGTTATAAAAACCATGTTCATGTCATAATGTTACCCAACCCCAACGTAATCCCATCGTTTACATAATCGCAACAACGCATAAAGGATAAAATAGGGAACTTGGCATAATCATGACAAAAAGGTGTTGAAGCCACAAGTTTAACATGGTGGCATATGAAATGTACATATGTTCATATACTTGCATATTGCATTATTAGGCTTCAAAAGTATGCATAAAACCAAACTTAGCATATAAGTGATACATGGTGATAAATGACATGTAGAAGTTGCTAGAAGTTCGCATTTAGTCTCACATGCAAGTTATCATAAGGGATATGATAACTTCCATGTTGCCAAAATGCAACCTTTAACATAAAGCTTGAAGCTTTAAGCTCACAAACTCAAGTTTAACTTGCATAACATGATAACATGTGTATAATGATCAACCCAAACTTGCATAACATAGCACATGTGTCATACATAATGATTAAACCAACTTGCATAATGATCAACCAAACTTGCATATCATAATGATCAACCAAACTTGCATATCATAATGATCAACCAAACTTGCATATCATAATGATCAACCCCAAACTTGCATCATTCATTTAACTTTAGAGTTCAAAAAGAAAGTAGAAAAGGCTTACAATGCTATGAAGACACAATTAAATATTTATTATAAAGATTGAGACGAAGCCCTTATGCAATCACCCAAATATGCAAGCTCCAAATGAAAAACCCTTGAGCCAAATCAATAAAAACCCTTGCTTTGAAATAGAAATGTTGCAACTTGACTTGAATGCAAACTAAGAACACTCATACAAGCTTGAAAACACTTGTGTGAACTCAAAATCTCTCATTTAATAAACTTAGGAATTTTAACATGAGAGTGGAGGCCATGAGAGGAACAAATTTGGCATAGTTTAGTTGTAGGGTTGAATAATGATGATTTAGGCTAGGCTTAGGGGTCTTTTTATAGAAGATTAGGATAGTATTAGCCATAGGATTAACCCTAGATCCAATCCAAGCCATCAAATCCCGTCACAAGCCTCCAAAACAGGTCCAAACAGCCCAATCAAGTGCACCAAGCCGACCTGGCCGACCAGGGAGGTCGACCCCCAGGTCGACCCTAGGGTCGACTCCCCAATCGACCTGGTGGGCAGGTCGACTCCCCAGTCGACCCCCAGGTCGACCCCCTGGGTCTGGCGGGAATTTTCCCGCCTCTTCTGAAAATTGAAATTTTTGTATTTAAATCTGTTTTGAATTTTTCTAAAACTTCTTCGGACCTTATATGGGTCATACGGACTCCGATTTTCGAAAACTCGGACTCTATTTCGCGTATTTTTCCGAGACGAACGCAATGGCACAGACCGTTTCCCTTGATTCAGATTTTACAGTTTAATTCTGTCTTGATTTGTGTTATAACATGTTATTCAAAAATACGGGTTGTTACACCCCCTCAGGTCCTCAGGTTGGGCCTAGCACTAGTGGGCTTTGATCAGATTTCTTTATCTATCTTTTGGAGCTTGGACCGTGATGTAAAGCCCAGCTTATCTTTTCTTTTAGGGCTATTGTTTATGTAGTGGGGTTATGTACTTATGTTTTTATCAGGATGGATATTTAATACCTGACTCTTTGTGGTGTTGTAACTAAACATGTTTACCTTCTGCTGCAATGAAATGATGTTTTAGATTTTCAAGTATTTATATCTGTCTTGTTGTAATTTTTCTGTTCTATATTCACTTAAAATGCTCCACTGAAGTTAAGGCATTCCCTTAGTGAGTGACCTTAGCGGGTGTGGGGTGTTACATGTTCTTAACACTCAAACAAGGGAACTTGACGGTGAAAGAATATGTGAACAAATTCAACCAGTTAGCAAGGTTCGGGTTAGAGCTGGTGGATACGCCGCACAAAAGGGATTTTCTATTTGCTAAAGGGCTGAATGAACCCCTTCATGGGTTAGCCATGTCCCATATCCCAATGGGATCCACTTGTGAAAATCTTGTTGATATGGCCCTAATGCATGAGGAAGACAAGGGAGAAAAGAAGGAAGAAAAGGCTGAGGAGACATCGCAAAATAGGAAGGTGTGGCCCAAGAAGGGGCAACAGCAACAGCAACAACAACAGAAGAAAGGAGGGAAGAATGACAAAGGCAAGGATAAGAGAAAATGTCACAGTTGTGGGAAGGAAGGTCACTTGATCAAAGACTGTAAGAGAAGGAAGAACACTTGCTTTAATTGCGGAGAGGTCAGACACTTTGCTGGGGAGTGCCCGAAGAAACAGGGATCGAAGGGACAAGTCAAAGGACAGGAACTTCTGGGGAGCAGGTGCATGCTCTCGCGATTAGTTCTCCCAATAAAGGTAGAAAAATTTATGTGGAAGGTTTAATTTCTCTTTCAAACCACCCTATTGGAACACTTTTTGATTCTGGCGCTTCACATTCATTTATATCAAGTTCTATAGTTGAATCTCTACACTTAATTACTAGTATGGTAGTGGATCCCGTAGTTGTTTCAAACCCCATTGGTGGTTCGGCCCATTTATCTATGATTTGTCGGGGTTTGAAAATATCTGTGTTAGGCATCGAGTTTGAATGCGACGCGTATGTGCTCGGGTTTATGGGTTATGGGTTGATTCTAGGAATGGATTGGCTTACCACGTATGATGCCATTCTGGATTGTGAGAAGAGGGTTGTTAGGCTTCTGACTTGTCATGGGAGGACACTCGAGATTTCTTGTGACCCAAAAGGGTCAGTTATGCTTAGTTTTCTAGAGTCACTTGATGCATCTATCAATGGCTTGCAATCTGTTCCAGTAGTCCAAGATTATTCCGATTTTTTTGATGAGGTTCGGGGTTTACCTCCGAGGCGCGAGATTGACTTTCGTATATATTTGGTGGACAATGCAAAGCCAGTTGCATTGCCAGTGCGCCAAATGGCTCTGAGGGAAAGGAGGGAGCTGAGTAAGCAAGTAGGGGAGCTACTTGAGAAAGGGTTTATCAGACGAAGCATATTTGAATGGGGTGCTCCAGTAGTATTCGCGACTAAGGCGGATGGTTCACTTCGTTTGTGTGTTGATTATAGAGAGCTGGATAAACTCACCAAGAAGAATAGGCACCCGCTTCCGAGGATTGATGATTTATTTGATCAGCTTGTTGATGCCTCGGTATTTTCCCAGTTAGACTTGGCCACGGGGTTTCATCAGTTAAGGGTGGCTGAGGACAGCATAGACACGACTGCTTTTAGAACTCCAGATGGTTTCTTTGAATGGCTGGTTATGCCTTTTGGGCTGACGAATCCACCCGCCTATTTTGTTGATCTAATGAGTAGGGTATTTCGGGAGTTTCTAAACAAATTTGTCATGGTCTTTGTTGACGATATCTTGATCTTCTCCAAATGCGAAGAACAACATGCCCAACATTTGAGAGAAGTCTTGAAGACTCTCTGTGTGCATCAGCTTAAGGCAAAATTCTCCAAATGCCATTTTTGGAGAAAATAGGTGAGATTCTTAGGGCATGTGGTCTCCAAAGAAGGGATAGTTGTAGATCCCGCAAAGGTGGTTGCAGTGCAAGATTGGCAACAATTTATGTTCGTGAGATAGTTCGTCTTCATGGGGTACCTTCCAGCATCGTAAGTGATCATGGCCCCATCTTTACTAGTGAATTTTGGAGGAGCTTGCAAGAAGCATTAGGTACACGGTTGTGTTTGAGCACTGCTTATCATCCTCAGACCGATAGACAGACGGAGAGGGTGAACATGATTCTTGAAGATCTTTTGAGGTTTTGTATCATAGACTTCGGAGGGACTTGGGAAGAGCACCTTCCTTTAATAGAGTTTGCCTATAACAACAGCTATCAATCCAGCATCGGCATGGCACCCTTCGAAGCATTGTACGGACGACCCTGTAGATCACCAACTTATTAGCGGGAATCTACAGAAAGATTATTACTTGGACCAGATATGGTTAGAGAAACGTCCGAAAAGATTGACCTTATTCGACGGCGGATAAAGAAAACTCAAGATAGGCAAGAATCCTATGCAGACATGTGAAGGACTGACATCGAATATGAAGTGGGAGACTTAGTTTTTATCAAAGTATCACCTCTAAGGAATGTGGTTCGCATTGGATCGGTAGGGAAGTTGGCATCTAGGTTTGTGGGACCATTTCCCATAACCGAGAGGATTGGCCAAATGGCTTATAGAGTAATGCTCCTAGAAAATCTACCCAGTGTTCATGATGTTTTCCACGTTTCCCATCTGCGGAAGTGCCTGCATGACACCGTAGTAATTGTTGATCCGAGTGTGTTGGAAGAAGTAAAAGTGGAACATGAGGCCACAGTCAGGCGAGTCCCTACCTGTATTCTTGGGTCAGAAGTTAAGAAGCTACACAATAAAGAGATCAAGTTACTAAAGGTTCAATGGGGAGATAACCCAGAGGATGCGACTTGGGAGACCGAAGACAAGATTCGTGCTTCGTACTCTTTCCTTTTCGAGAGTATGTTCTTAACTTATTTTTCAAAGTTTTATCAGTGCTTGTTTCTATCATTTGAGTATATCTTATCCATAGTATTTTTCGACCTTTAGATAGGAATCCTATGAATGTAAACATGTGTTTGAAACATGATATGTCTGATGGATGCAAGTGGATGCAAGTGTTTGCTAGTGGTTGCCTGTGGACGCATGTACACACATTAGGCACTATATCGTCTCAATCACTCTCATACTGCATATGGATGTGTGTGCATTTTTTTTATCAATGGAAATGGATGAGTTAGCATATGGATGTTGCATTTGGACGAATGAGTGTGCACACATATAGAACTCACATGTTATAATAGGATTATTTGCTTACATATTGGATTTATGGCACTAACATACATTACATTAAGGGGGTCAACCGAATCAGTAGACCGCTTGATTTTTGCATTAGTATTGGGACATATATTCATATAAGCATTAGAAATCTTTAAGGAGAATGGATGCCAGTGATTGTTGGATGAGTAGATGGATGGTAGGATATGCATTCTTCTCAACTTGGAGATTTCAGGGACGAAATCCTTTAAGTAGGGGGGAATGTAACACCCCGTAATTTTGTTAATATTAAGGAGGATAAATTAAATAATAATTAGTTTAATATTCAGAATTAATGAAAACGGACTGCGCCATTGCGTCCATCTCGAAATACTGGTCAAGATAGACATTTGGTTTGTGTAAAACGGACACCATATGGAGAAGTTATGAGGGTTTAAAGTTTGTATATACGCAGAAAGAATATATATATATATATACATATGAGTCATATAGGAGTCAGATATGAGTCAACACCTTATCCAGAACAGTTCAAATTTGAAAAGAGGCGGCAGATTTCCCGCTCTAGGGGGTCGACCCCCCTGGAGGGGTGTCGAAACCGGAGTCGACCCCCCTTTAGGGGTGTCAACACCGGGGTCGACCCACCCACAGGGGTGTCGACACCCCTAGGGCTGAGGTGGCAGTCGGTTTAAGAGGGTTTGGCAGCTATATATACGTGGTCATTTCTCTTGTTTTCTTCATTAAGAATTCATGGTGGCTAAACTTTGCCGGTGTCTGAACTGAATCCGTTATCTTCTACAACTATCAGTTTTGCAAATCAAATCTAGAGATTCAAGATCCATTCTTTCTCTATTTTCTAATCCTAACACTGTGAGTTTCTAGTTGCTTTTAGATTTTAATATTTAAAAGTAAATATGACACGACCATGACTTGGATTTGTTCATATGCCTAAATTATATCAGATCCATTGTAAATCATGAAAATATGACATTCTGAATTGGTTAGGATTTGGATCAAAATCTCTATTTTGTTGGATCTATTGTAACCTTTGTGGCATTCTATGATTTGTGCTAGATCTATTTTAACTATTGATCTAAATCTCTATTTTTTTTAGATCTATGGTAACTTCTATGACATGCCATGATGTGAACCTTAAACCTTATTTGTGTAGATCGACTTTTAAACCGTTGGATCTAAATTATGTGGAAATTGGAATTGTTAATCAGATCTAGTTTATCACCTTGTGCCTCATATTAGATCTAAACCTGTTGGACATCTAATTTGTTAACTTAGATCTAATTATTCTTATTGTGACATCATAGTTATGTTAAGAATCAATTGACTGCCACAAGTTCATCAGTTTTATGCCTATATGTCCACCTTATCACCATGCTAGTTTATGTTTATGCCAAGTTATGTTAAAACATTCACTTTTGTCATATTCCTATTATTTTTCCCTTTTATCGTTTATGACTAGGCTATTATCTAGCCTAGGCATGCTGCAAATTTTATGAGTGCGCTAGTTAGGGAACAGGGGGTAAAAGGGTTAATATTGACATAATTTGAATATAAACATCGTTGGGCATATAAATCAAATTTTTAGGAAAAAGGGACATAATCACCTATAAAGACATAGGTAATAATTGGATAAGAATGAAATGTCTAGTACTTACAACTAGGAATTGTAATTGTACTTATGACATGATTTTAGGTTGCATTAGTGGTGGAAGTATGCCCGGACCCGACCGGCATATCCAACAGCCACTAATGTTGAACCTAAAGTGGGAGGTCTAAGTGCGTAAATACGATTCGGGCTATGACATGAGGTTAGGCCCAACTTGTGGAAGATGTCTGCCCGGACCCGACCGACATATCCAGCAAGTTGTTGGCCTAATGTGGGAGGTCTAGCCCATTATGAAACATAAATGGACATGGTAATGAATTGGACTACTTAACCTAATTTAATATATGGGGATTGTATGATTATGAACTTAAGTTAGGGTTAAGTAAAATTGGTTGAATAGTGGGTTGGTTAAGTAAATCTGAGGGGGTGGGTAATATTTACATACAGGCCCACGAACTTAACCCAATAAGGTTATGTAATTAAAGACACCTAGTGGTATACATAACTGGTGGACAATATAAAAGTTATGTAATTAAAGACATCTTTTAGCGTAAGCATAACTAGCAGAAATGAATATGGCTATGTAATTAAAGACAACTAGTGGTATACATAGTCAGTGGAAACCTAGTGGGGGATACAAGACAAAGGGGAGAGATTGTATCATATTGTGTGGGACCCATTCAGTCAGTAACCCGGAGTAGGTATCAAACAAAATACTCCGTACTAGGCGGAGAGGGGGCACGCTTACTGACTGATTGTAAGAGATCCAAACGTGGAGGACGGTGTGGGCGAAAAAACGGGACATGTGCATGCATGAACCGGGCAGAGGGGGATAAGACGACCGTGACACCTGTAGATATGGGGCTGTGCATATCAGTGAGGGGTTGCCACTTTAGGACGTGGTACATCCTACCGTGGGGCCGGCACAGAGTATCTACGGAGTAGGGAGTCGATCGATTAGGGTAGTAGTTAGGGTATATTTGGACGTATGCCCAAGTCTACCACCTCTCACTGTTGGTTGCACATAAAATGATTGAACATCCACAACTGAAATCTGAAGGTCAAGGTCCTGGCAATAGAATGGCCATAATGCTTGATACACATGGAAAAATAAAATGATTAGGTTTGTACTATAGTAGTAAAATAAATTGACATGCAAAGTTTAGACTCATGGTTTGAGTTCAACATACAGCACTATAAAATAACATCAAGTCAACTGTACATGGGTATTATGCTTTTTGTAGCAACTTGCAGCCTTACAATATTAAAAGCTAATTAAGAAATTAATGTCGACATATTGCCCGTGAAGTAATGAACGATACAAATCTACAACAAAGAACTACCATATATAGTATTAATTTGTGGACAACTAATACTTGACGGTTGTTAATAATAAGGTATGTGCACTTTAATTCTTACAATTAACAAAATTATCTTTGAACTCTTATGCTCATTATCCGATGGCAAAATTTTCATTGTCCTAAACAATGTTAGTAATTGACAGTATGTATCACTATTTACTTTCATAGTATTCATCTCCTTCATCATGTGCCCCATGGTCTAAGATTATATAAATTATTAAAATAATACTGTAGTTTAATTCAAACACAGAAAAGATGAACTTTGATTTTTCATTTCAAAGCTCATACAATTTAAAACATTTTTTTTTGCAATCAAAGCTTATTGTTTAGACATTGAAAATGACTGCAAACCATTTTCCCTCTCCTTGTATTGAATGGAAGATGAAGACATGCTAAAAGATGCTACTGTTGTTTTTGCTATAACTATATATAGCGAGACATGTCCTCCTTGTAAAACACAAATCAATATATAACTTTATATTTTGTGATATTGTAGGAAAAACATTGGAATCATAGAAGTTTATACTAACAAAGTTGCATATTTCAGCTGAATTTATATAAGGGGCGAAGATTTCAAGTCAGTTTAGTGGTAAAATGCTAAATTTGTTAAACATTTTCATTTTATATGATGCAATATAACTAAATTATTACTAAGTGCAAAAACAGAAGTATACGCCGTTTACAGAAAGTTTGGAACAACACATTTTTGCATCCTTAAAATCATGGACATGTTCAATACTTATGAACCAAGGGGAGCTTTATTAGCCAAATACTATCAAATAAGAGTTGAAATTTGGATTAGCATTTAAAGTAAATGTACATATATTGTGAAATAATAGATAGACGAATATATTCCCAAAATACGTTAAAACCTTAAAGGGTGACATAAGAAAATAGCAAACAACAATAACATGACTTGTGTTTCCATGCCGCAGAAGTACAAAATATAGAAGAAGATCAATTAGAAATCAATGATTTTTGTTCCTATTTGAAAATAAAATTGGAGGATTTTACTTAACTGCCTATAAGGTTGGAGGAGGACGATCTCGTAGGTAAAAGTGAGGAAATCAGGAGCAACAAATGTAGATGGAGCTCTGAATGGCATAAGGCTGCTAACATTCTAACGATACTGGATAAAATCAATTGATAGAAATTTGCTAGAATGGTCGAATTTCCCAAAATAAAAGTATTAAAAACATTGATTCAACATAATCCCAATAATTAATTATAGAACGAATAGAAAAGTACCCGATTCGATTTAATTTTAGAAAACGGAAGAAATATGATCAGTAAAAAGTATACCTTGTAGAAAAGGATCGCAGATTTAGGGTTTTTCTGAATCATTTAGAGAGACGAGGATGAGAGAAGAAAGAGGAGCGAGAGAAATGGTAAGAAGCGGGGTGAATAGATTTGAGAAAGAAAAGGCAGAGGAAATATTTGATGGGGCGAATAAGGTGCCGAATTTCATTGGCACAGACAAATTAATTTTGGCTCTTACAGTAGAGAAACCTCCCTAACGGTCAGTTTGATTATATTTATTCCATAATTGTTGCAGTTATAATAAATATGATACAAAGATACAAAAAACATGCAGTCAATCCTTATCACAATATTTATTACATTTCATCATATTTATTATAACTGCAACAATTATGGAATAAATATAGTAAATGATATTTATTATATTTTTTTGTTATATTATTGCATACCATATATGTAGAGATTGACATAGATCATGTCAATCCTTATCATTAGAGATGAAATATCTATAGCAACGTTTTTGGAATGTAAAAGTATAGTGCGGTTCTGTGGGAAGTTTATTCTAGCTACTCAGAAGTTGGAGTTGTTTCGAAAGTTTGTAGAGCTTAAGCAAAATGTTAGAACCGTTTTTGAGTACGTTGCTGAGTTGGAAGCTTTGTCGAAGTATAGAATGTCTTTTATTGATACTACTGAGAAGAAAAATGAAAAATTCATCATTGGATTTGATGATTACTTAGGGGAGAGGCTTATAAACCACATTGATGAGACTTTCGAGTCGATTGTCAGAAGAGCTTTGAGGTCAGAAAGCCTCTATCCTAAGTCAAAAACCGAAGCACTGATGTTGTCCTAAAGAAGGAGCCAAAACCGCAGGGAGGCAAGAAGAAAAGGTTCCCTAATAAGAGAAAACCATTTCAACCTAAGGATGGGCAGAAGAAGAAATGTAGAAGTATAGCCGTTGGATGGTAAAAGTGTTACTATAGATAATGTGGGACCCACTTTTAAGTAAAATTAGTATATGTGGCAACACTAGGAAAATGTTGTCATTGGATGGTAAAGATGTTGCCTTTGAGTCTAGGGTAACACGACAAAATGCATCACTAAGAAAATGTTTCCTTTGACCGTTTTTTGCCTACAACAACATTTTTTGCACTTACTGCATCATATCTTGAATGATGCAGTAAGACATCTATGGCGTAGTGGTCCGAGTACCATAATATTGAGATTTCACCTTTTGGTGTTGGAGGCTCGTTGAAGACCTTATCTTTATCTATTAATTTTGTTATTCCTTATGTATTAAGAATCCACTGTATTTATATTTCCGTTGTATTTAATTATGTAACTCTGATATTATGTGTAAATTTTGAGATTTTGTATTCCAGTAGCTTCATGAACAACAATTGCATTTATTTACTCCGCTGCGAGATATTCTACTTTTTTGTATTTGGGGTCTATTTATGATTTTGTGATGATTTTATATTTGTCCCCATAGAAATGAAATCATTTATTTTGATGATGTGAGTTGGTTTTATTATCATCTTAAATGGTTGGAAATAATAGGTCATTATAGGTTAACTTAATTAAATCATTTTTTATAATATATAATAAATTTGGCTAAAAATCCAATAAATCATTCAAACTGAACAAAATATGTTGATATATGAGATCACTTTTTTTGAGATAACGATGAAAAGGATATAATATCTCCTAATTTTATTAACATTAAAAATAAATCTGTCGACATTCTTACTGAACCATTTTAATAAAATGTTATATTAACAAGTAAATTAGACATTACTCGAGTCTGTATGTAAACCAAAAATTTATTTTATTTACTTGCTGTAATAAATTATTGCATTTGACTTCATAATCTTTGTATTTTTGGACAAAAAAAATAAAAATATCATCTTTTGCATCAACTATATTTCGAACTCAAGTGGGCTAAACTAAGGGTACATATTCTTGTAGCTTGAGTCATTGGATCACATTGGCAAAAATTTAATAGCTATAACTATTATAATATTTTTCAAATCCAAAAAGTATGAAATAATTTAAATTCATTCAAAAATTAAATTTTTAATCTTCTAAAAATATAAAAAATAATTTATTATTAAATTTTTTTCTTAATGACTTACTAGGCTTTATGGCTATTGCTTTATGAGAATTTCATCGAGCACATTAGTGGATGGAACAAAAAAATTGTTAATCGACCGATCAAATTAGTGAAAGTTTGTAAAATCTACCTATTCCCAACCTAAGAGCATTTTTGTTAATCTCATCGATGCACCGGTTCATTTTAGTTTCTATCCTCTTTGCACTTCTCAAATCCCTAATTTCATAAATCCAAACAATGCCCTCCTTTAAGCAAAAAAAAAGTCTCGTCTTCTAACCCGTCTACTCAAAAATCTTTCCAAACTCTATTGGTCAAATCTTGTCTCAACAATGAAGTTGAAGAACAATGAAGTTGAAGAACAATGAAGATGAAGCAATAAGGATTTATAAGGATACCATGAGTTTTCCAAACTTTGGATGGTAACTAGTAATTTATTTATTTATTTTTATACTTACAGTTTAGATCGTATATTTGAAGTAACACGTTTAACTTACATCCTTGTCGAAGAAAAATTTGAAAAAATTGTTTACTCTACGTGTATTGTTTTCCATATTACATTACAATAGGAACAATAATGTAGTTGGATGGAAGACTTCTGATAGCCGTCGATGGAGATTTCGATAGCTATCGACGGGAGTTTCTTTCCATGGTATTTTGATAAATAAATTAAATTACCATCATAAACTGTTGAAATGTAATCCGTTGGCAGCCATCGCTCGCCGTCTGAAAGTCACGGTGTATCCAAACTTGAGACCTGCTTATTCCACAGTTCCTCCACTTCGCCAAAACAAAATTAAAGTGCATTCTCCTCCTCCACTTCGTTGTTGGCCGTGCTCCACACCTCCCAGAGCATCTTTATGTTCTCCAATACACACTCTCTTTATCTCTAACCTCCAACCACCTTTAATTAGGTAATTTAATAAAAACCTAATTACTTTTAATTTTTTTAATTATGGTTAATTTGTTAATTTACTTGTTTGTACTATATCAATGACTATTTAGTATAGTTTGTTGAATGATTTTTTAGGCTAAACTGATAGGTTTTTAAAGTGATCCATTACACTTTTTATTATATCAAAATAATAAATACAAGGAAAATGGGAGATATACAAAGAGCATATCTACTAAAACAAACAAACACTTCTAGCATGGAAGGGGCCAACCACATGAGTTACAATTACATAAAAATTACAAAACCAAGACATTACCAAATGCCACATTGAAACTTGCACAAGAGACTAACAAAAGCATAACACTAAGTTAACCACTGAGCCAACAAGAGACTCAACAAAACACTAACATACCCCTTAATCATTGTTAAGATGAAGACCTTTCTTCTTCTTATTTCTTGTGACAGGGGCTTGAAATTCCTTATTGCCTAATGTAGAAGCTAACTTAGGAGAGGTAGCTTCAGTTTCATTTGATGTAACTGTGGGAAGAAATTATATGCAGCTGGAGGCATGATGTGCGCATAACGATTAACTATCTTTGCTTTTCCTTTGTTCGAAGCAGAACTAGCTATAGCAGTAGTGTTACTTGAAGTAGGCAACTTGGCAATAGAGTTCGTGAAAGATTTGTTCAGGAAGCTAGCTTTAAAAGTGCTAATATGTGAAGTGTTGTTTTCATGTGCTGGTTGTGGTGTTACATTAGCATTCTCATCCAAATCAATTTGACTAGAGGCCATGACAACCTCGAAATATCTAACATCATTCAACAGTCGCTTCATGAAATCATATTCGTGTACCATAGTTTCAGTAATATTCTTTTTAGGAAAAGGAGGACCCACAATAATACTACTAGTACAATGTTTTCCTTGAACAGTTTTTGCTTCTTTGCATTTTATTGACATAACATTGTCAGGAAGGTTGCCACACTCAAAATATAAACCAAATTGCTTACCATTGTTGTTTATCTCACCACCTTCACATTCCATTCTCTCAATCAGAATATCATTGCCATCGTGAATATTTTCAAGAATATCAAACATGTTTGATATACCAAAGCCTAAATCTCCCTCATTCCCAGGATTC
Organism: Allium sativum; assembly: GCA_030737875.1. Taxonomy (NCBI): domain Eukaryota; kingdom Viridiplantae; phylum Streptophyta; class Magnoliopsida; order Asparagales; family Amaryllidaceae; genus Allium; species Allium sativum. The sequence goes on along the minus strand of CM060915.1, from coordinate 41,945,258 downwards.
AAATTACAAATGTTCTCTACATTAGTACCATCATATTCACGTTCACTATCAAAAATAATGTTATTGGATTCACTCATTTCATCACTAAAATTAGTCCTACTAGCATCCTTACAAGAAATTGAAAAAACAGTGTTCACAACATAAACTATTCTTTTCTCAACACCAAGGTTCCTAACTTTGTATTTCTTCTTGATTACTTTCTTCCAGAGGCTTTCTTATCATGAACATAACCCGTCTGAACTAAAGTTTTCCCACAATTTTGAACAGAAACAACTTTTCTACCTATATGAACAACCTTTTCATCACTTCTAACCACAACATATTTTTTTATAACAGGCCTAACTCTCTTAGTGCATTTATCAAACCCATAGCAAAAAACTTTGCAATGTAAACATGAATAAGGTTTCCACAGATAAGAAACTTTTACTATATGCTGAGAACCATCAACCAATTGGACAGGAAAAACTTCAGGAAGGTCGTTCATAGGGGATATCTCAACCATACATTTATCATACGCTAGCCTTTCTAAACTTTCAGTGGAAGATTCCATACAAATAAATTTACTAACTCTTGAAGCGAGCCAACTCATTCCTTATTTCGACCAGGTGTAAAAGGGAATATTATGTAACTTAATCCACATAGGTATATTACGAATATTAAAGCCTAAATTACCTAAAGACGCATACCATTGTAGTACCATGGATAGTTTGTTATGAATTATCACATGTTCTGAATCCAATATTTTTTTCTATCTTCGGAAAAAGAAAGAAAAAATAAAAATAAGTTACCATTTGATTTGATCTTGATCGAGCCACACAGCTTCCACACTCGTTTGAGTTGATTCACTACTACCATTTATGACAATGGCGTATCAAGAAGATATCCAACCAAATAATCTCTCCATTCTCAGCACTTGCTTATATAATTCCATGTACGACAGCACTTCCTTCTTGTTCCATATGCACATGCATTTGTGTACGATTCAAGGAACAAAGGGGAAGTGCTACCAAAATTTCGTTGAATTGTATAAAATAAAATGATTTACGAGGTGAAATCACTATTGTGTTTGTCATTGATAGGATGAGTGAACGGTAGTAAAAATATATTATTTTATTCATAATGTCAAGCTTAAAGTTTATACTTGAAGATTAATAATAGAAGTATGGTTGAAGGAACATTAAAATGTATAAATGAACTGAAACTAAATTTAAAAAGAATAATGTTATATAATTAATATTCAAATATTAAACTATATGATTGAGTTAAAAAATTAAATATAATTAATTTTTCAATTTATATCATATGTTTTAAATTAAGAGAAATGATAAATTAGTTCACTAACCAGAGCTGGATATATCAACAACGATGGGGAATGAAAGGCTAACTAAGTGAACAATTTTATACCAAGTATTTGATACCAAGTATGGTTAAATTCATCGGTGTCAGTATGGTTTTATGCCAAATTATTTGGTATGGGATCTTCATAGAGAACTTGTATCACCTAATCATGCACAGTCAAAGGAGGTGGTGAGAAATAAAATTATTACGATGAACCTTATAAAAGATATGGTTAAAGATGTAGAGCGTTGTATGTTCTCTTCTAGTCAATTTGTTGATGACGATGTTAATGTCGAAGAAGAACCAAATATTGGAGCAAAAGAAATCTATGGATTTTTTGGTGTTGCTAAGGAGTCCCTTTTCGAGAAGTGTATAAGTAAAACGCAATTATCAGTAACTATAAAATACATTGCAATGAAATCAAAATATAACCTACCAAAGCTAGATTTACAAATGTGATACAAGCAGCCAAACGACATATGTGTAAAACACTGATATTTGACATTAGTTAAATTAGTGGTTTACTCAGGTTTCAAAAATGAAATTTGTCCACGAAAATTGCACCATTGCATTTGTCATGGAATTTTGGTTAACATTCTTGTTTGGATGTAACAACCCGGATTTTCGAGTAACCGGGAAGTACTGATTCAATGTGTTTTGTGACTTTTAAGATGATATGTTGGTGATATGAGTTGTGAGACCAACTCGTATACTACTTAAATAAGAATCTTAAGCCTATTATAATGGGTATTTATGTAAAATTTATAATTTAAGTATTGGTTATTGTGTATTAAAGCAATTATAGGGTGTATTATGTTTTATAAAACCAAAAACAATTTGATTTGGGTGTGTTGAGTGATTTAAAGTGTGATAGTGATGTCTTTATTGTAGTAATATTGGTTAATTATGTTTAATTGATGCACTTAAGTTTATTTGGGTCATGATGAGGTTTAGTCCATTTTCATTCCTTTTAATTGCATCTGGAGAAAACTTCAGTATGTTCTTTTCTGGAGGTCCTCCTCCTTCTTTCGTTTAAGAAACCACAGAAAGAATTCATGGCTTCTTTTCCTCCTCAAAACTCAAATCCTACCTATTCTTAAATTCATAACAAATCAAATAAATTTCCAAAAATCCTCAAATTTTGATATGAAGTTGTTGAGATTTTTTAGCACCTCTACTCTAGATCTCATGGTATCTGGATTAATGTTGATGGGTCAAACATCCTCTTTTCTCTAGTGTTTTTTGGTCAGATCTGGGCAGAAAATGAAGATCAGTAGGAAATTCATAACTAACTATAGAAAAATCATAAAAAATATGAGATTTGGATATGTAGTTCTTAACTCACATATCAACCTTCTACTAAAATTTCGTAGAAAATAATTAAATTTGCTATGCTAAATCCTTGCTGCACCCAGGTTAAAATATGTAGATTATTTCAGAAGAATATTTGTGTGTTGATGCTTGCAAATTTGGGATGTTAAGCTGAGTTGTTACATGCACACTTTCTAGTTTAAATATTTTTATGAATTCGAATCAGAGTATTCTCAATCCTTCTAGTTCTATTCATGTCCTTTTGATGATATTGGTAGCTTTATGTGTGTTTTTATGTTCTTATTTTTGTGGTTGCTAGAAATAAATTATTCAAATTATAACTGAAACAAATTTGGCCATATCTCCTACATTTCTTATCTAAAATAGATAATTCTTGATGTTTCGGAAAGCCTTGATTATCTTCTCCAAGTTCTGCATTTTGATTTTTGTAATATTTTGTGGTTTATATGGTCAAAGATATGTCTTTGTATCGCTATCCCTGAATTAAAACGATAGCAGTAGTATAACTTAGATCTGAGAATTTTTTTCAGTCATATCATTCTCATTACCTGTCGGAATTCAATAATCCAAGATGTTCTAGAAATCTTAGGTTGTTATCTACAACTTTCATGTTTTGAGTTCTGTGTAATTCTGAAGTATAAGTGCAAAAAGTTCCACGTCTTTGTCGCATGCCGGTATTGATAGACAAAGTTAATCGTTCTGAACCTGAAATTATTTTGGACATAACTTTTGAGTCGTAAGTCAGAATTTAGTGATTCTTTTTATGTAACTTTAAGCTATTGCAATCATCTTTAACTTTCATGTTTTGTGTTCCCTCAAATTACGTTTTTAAGAAGGGCGAACTGGCTGAATAAGCTTTAGTTCTGAGTTCACTTGCAAAGATTGTGTTGTTTCTATTGAATTTCTTTCTGAATGACTTCTGTAAGGACCTGGTGAGAAATTCGACACTCGAATTTCGACAATAATATTTATTCCCGTAATACTTTCCAAAACCTAAGTATCGAAAACACTAGGTAGTTGAGAAAGAAGTTAGAAGGCGAGAAAAGAAAAAAAAATCAGAATAGAAGAAGAATACCAACAACATAGAATCTCACATCGCAGCGGAATAAATATAATATATAAATAAATCTTTATAAAGAACTTGTATAATTACTTACATTCATCAGAGTACAACACACAATCTGGACAGTTTATAACAACCTTTCCTCATATATAACACACAACGGAATAAACACTAAATACGTCTGAATCCCTCCATCGTGTCTTCTGAGGGACTGCAATAATATTGCTAAGAGAGGAAGCTGCTATCATTGTGGACAACTGGGTCGTTATAGTAGGCAGTGTCCTCAGAAGCAAGGAGTGGTTCATTTGGAGCGCAGATACATGCATTGGAGGCGGCTCAGGCTAGTGTTGGTCAGAAAAGGGGCTGGAAAGTCACAATTGAAGGTTTGATCTCTCTTTATGACATTCCGGTTAGGATCTTATTTGATTATGGCGCTTCACATTCATATATTTCTTTTTTCATTAGTCGATTGTCTACACCCTGGTATCTCTCTTGTTTCTAAACTAGTTGTAGTTTCAAACCCTATAAAAGGTTGGGCTGATTTATCTATGATGTGTACGGGTTTGAGACTTTTTAATCTAGGCGTCGAGTTTGATTGTGATGCCTATGTACTAGGGTTTTCTAGGTATGGTATTATTCTAGGGATGGATTGGCTGGCCACGTATGATGTCATTCTTGACTGCAAGAGGAGGGTAGTGAGGTTGATGACTTGTTATCGTAGGACCCTCGAGGTATCTTGCGACTCGCGAGGGTCAGTCATGTTGAGCATCTAGAGTTCCTAGATACTTATATCTTCGATCTTAGCTAGGTACGGGGGGTGAGAGATTTACCAAACATGTTTGAGGAAGGACTACCTCCGAGACGAGAGATCGACTTTCTGATTATCTGACAGAGAATCCTAAGCCCCCGGAGGGAAAGGAAAGAACTAAGAAAGCAAGTGGGTGAGCTGTTAGAGAAATGATTTATTAGGTGGAGTATATCTGAGTGAGGAGCACCAATCATATTTGTTACTAAAGGAGATGGCTCTTTTCGTCTATGTGCGGATTACCGAGAATTAGACAAGCTCACGAAGGAGAATCGATACCCACTCCCCTAGATAGACGATTTATTTGATCAGTCGATGGGTGCATCCATTTCCTCTCTGTTAGATTTGGTGACTGGGTTTCATCAGCATTGAATTGAAAATGATAGTGTGGATAAAATAGCTTTTAGGACTCCAGACGGATTCTTCGAGTGGCTAGTTATGCCTTTTGGCCTAATCAATGCACTAGCATATTTTGTGGATTTCAGAAGACGAGTGTTTAGGGAGTTCCTAAATAAGTTTGTTGTAGTGTTCGTGGATGAAATCTTGATATTTTCGAGAGACGAGGATGAGAATGCGTTGCACTTGGGAGAGGTCCATTGTACTCTTTGTGCTCACCAGTTAAAGTCAAAATTCTTGAAGTGAAGTGTCACTTTAGGCTCAAGGAAGTGAGGTTCTTGGGGCACCTAGTCTCGAGTAATGGCATAGCAGTGGATCCTGCTAAATTAGTTGATGCGCAAGATTGGAAGGTACCAAAGAATGCGACTGAGGTGAGGAGCTTTCTAGGCTTAGCGAGGTTTTATCAGAAATTTATTTATGAATTTTCCTGGATTTCTACTCAGCTTACCCTCCTTACTACGAAGAATTTGGTATTCTCGTGGGACGTGGATTGCGAAGATTCCTTTATGAGATTGAAATAGGCTCTTACAACAGCTCCAGTGTTGACTCTCCCAGATGGATCGAAGATATTTTTGGTATATACCAATGCTTGTGGTATAGGATTAGGTGCAATCCTAATGTCGTAGGGTAGGGTTGTTTGTTATGGGAGCAGACAGCTTAGGGTACACAAAAAGAATTATCCTACCCATGATTTAGAGCTAGCAGCGATTGTTTTTTCCCTTAAGTCTTGGAGGCATTATTTTGTTGGGAAAGAGGTTTGAGTTATATACAGATCACAAGTCTCTCAAACATTTATTATCTCAAAAGGATCCTAACTTGAGGCAACAATGTTGGATGAAGTTTTTAGCATCCTATGATTTCGAGATCTCTTATACCCCAGGGAAAAGGAACGTAGTGGCGGATGCTCTAAGTTGGCATAGAGTGACGTTGAGCCCATTGTTCGTAGCGTGGAAGAGTTTAGATTTTATCTCGTCATTTGATTTCAGACCATCTATGGAGTATACACCAGGATTGTTAGCATTGCTTAAGGTGCAACCTGCTCTATTGAAACATATTGGATCTAATCAGCGCAATGATATATAGCTAGATAACATATTGGACTACTTAGGTGGAGGCAAGACTTCTAAGCACCTTTTGAGGTACTCGATTGATGAGAGAGGACGGCTACGCCATGATCACAGGCTGTGTGTACCCCACACAGGAGACGTGACGTATGCGGTATTATCAAAGGCTTATCACTCTCGAAGACCATCCATCCAAGAGGGGAAAATACGTATAGGGATATGAAAAGTGTCATCTATTGGAAAGGGATGAAGAGAGACGTGTCAGACTTTGTAGCAAGATGCATATTATGTTAGAGGATCAAGGCCGAGAAAAGGAAACTATGTGGATTATCTCAGCCATTAGATGTGCCGTAGTGGAAGTAGTAGAGGAAATACCAGTATTTGGGTAATTGTATATTGATTAACCAAGAGTGTTCATTTCATCCCAGTCAAGAGTAAGTGGACTGCGGCGGGATTGCCTTCAATATATTTGAGGGAGATCGTTTGGGTTCATGGAGTTCCCTCGAGCATTTTTAGTGGAAGAGACCCTATCTCCACCAGCAAGTTTTGAAAAGCCTACAGGAGGCATTAAGGACACAACTGAGGCTTAGTACAGCATACCACTCTCAAATAGATTGATGAACCGAGAGGGTTAATTGGATTCTTCAGGATTTGTTGCGGTTGTGCATATTGGACTACGGAGGGAGCTAGGAGGAGCACCTTCCCTTGGTTGATTTTTCCTAGAACAACAGTTATCAGGAGAGTATTAACAACGCATCTTTCGAAGCTTTATACGGACGACCCTGCCGATCACCATCTTGTTGGTGGGAGACGACAGACTTCTTTTTGGACATCAAAGAGTCCTTAGGAAAGATTGAATTAATCTGGAAAAGGATGAAGGCATCTCAAGATAGACAAAAATCTTTTGCAGACATTAGGAGGTCAGATCTTGAGTTTAGCGTTGGGGATATAGTTTTTATTAAGGCATCTCCCTTTAGGAATGTGGTGCACTTTAATTCAGCAGGGAAATTAGCACCTAGATTTGTTGGATCCTTTTCTATTGTAGAGAGGATAAATAGATGGCCTATAGAGTTCGGCTGCCAGAGAGATTATCAGGAGTTCACGATGTATATCATGTTTCACATTTTTGGAAATGCTTGCATGATTCTGTGGTTACAGCAGAGCCAAGTACCTTAGAGGAGGTCGAGGTTGAGAAGAGGCTTCAGTCAGATGAATACAGATGCGGATTTTGGATGCCAAGATAAAGAAGTTAAGGAATAAGGAGAGCTGACTCCCTAAGGTTCAACGGGGAAAGGATAGAAATGAAGCAACATGGGAACTTGAGAAGAAGATTCGTGCTTCTTTTGCATTCCTCATTGATAGTACGCTCTTAATCCTTTCCTAGTTTGAATTTGAATCTTGTTCCATTTCTTATAATTTGAATTAGCGAGTCTTAGGAAATCCCATGGAAGGTAGGATATGGTTTAAACATGTTATTAGGACATGTTATATTTCATGGATTCAAGTGGATGCAATGGATGCATATACACACACTAGGCACTAATTAGCGACCACCAACTAGGACACTACCATAAATGCATATAGATTCCTACGAACTTTTAATTCATTTTTAATTTATGGATGAAAACATGGGTGATTATCACATGAATGTTGCATTTTGTTGATAATGGTGGTAGCCTACATATAAAACTTTATGTACCATGAGGATTCATTTGCATACATTTTGGAAGCATAACACCGAATAAATTGCATAAAAGTAGGTTGACCGAATCAGTAGATGCCTAATTTCTTGCATTAGTTAGGGACATATAAACTACACTATTGCATATGATCGTGAAAAAGCATTAGAAATCCTAAGGACAGTAGATGTCAATGATTGATCAATGCATAGAAGGATGTAGATGATGATGTATTAATATTTATGACACTCTTTTAGCCTTGGAGATTTTGAGGATGAAATCCTCTTAGGAGGGGAGAATTTAGCAACCCCAAATTTAATATGGAAAATTAATTAAAAGATTAACAAAATAAATATTAATCAGAAAAATATTAGGAAATGGGAAATGGGAGATGCGCTATTGGGCCATTACGAAATTCTAGCTAAGATAGACCTTTGGTATGTTAAAATCGGACTTAAAACGAAGAAAATATAAAAGAAACGAGTTTGAAATTCAAATTTTAAAATAGATCAACGTTTGAATCAATCAAACTGAGATTATTTTAAATATCATGCATAGTTGGTTGATCCGACGCTCAACTGGGTCGACCAGGTGGTCGATCCAAACCCTAAGTGGGTCGAACCATGGGTCGATCCACCCAGAGCATGGGTCTACCCAACCCAAGAAGCGTGCGCACCTTGTCCGTATGTTGTCGATCGGCTTTTTCTAGAACTTGGGTGTGTTCTTCTAGAAAGTTTTAAGATCCGACGACCTAAAATCTTAACCTAAAATCCAACGAAGCTAGACACCCTAGCTTTATTATAAATAGCCTCCAAAACTTAACCCAAATCTCACTACTCCATTTCTCTGCCTATCTCTCAAATAACCCTCTTCTTAAACATAATTCTAATGGAATACTGAGCTTGGTTCTGTACATATTTTAATGAGATATTCATAGATAGAGATTGCCTACCGGGGCTTGGTTGGATTGCTTAGAATTAATGAGTATATTTCAATAATTGCAAGATTTAGAACAAACTAGGGTTTTTCTTAATGGTATAATAAGTTATAGATACCTTCTGATTTCTATTCACTTTTCTGTCAATAATCTATATAAATCTGATTCTACTTCTATCCCTTTTCTTCGGTTTATTTCAGTAAGATCTATTACTACAGTTTTATTCAGTTCATATATACCTTGTTCTTCGTATGCAATTTTATTGTAATTCAGTATCAGCACTGTATCTGTTCTATTTTATCAAAGCCTAAGCCATGTGAGAGACTAGGCCATTTTCTTTTTTATTTTAACGTCGAGTTTAGACTTTCTTGAGCCCAAACTTTTTATTCTTTCTTTTTTTGCACAAATTTGAGTTTAAATAATGAAATTGACAATAGTAGCGCAATCGGGAAAAATAAGAAATATGCACAAAAAGGATAAATAGGGCGTAATTATGAATTTTGCAATAAAGGATAAGATGAGCTATAAGTTTGGTAAAAATGGGTAGATGCAAATGCCAAAGGTTGGGTTGTACAATTAAATCAAACAAAAGAGATGTTTATAGACAACCAGTAAATTAAATTTTACATGCAACCTATGAAATGATTAAAAAGTTGCATTAAAGAAAGTAGGTGATTGTCGCTAGTCTATGAATTAGAAAAGCGCGACATTTGTAATAAATTCTGCAAGCATACAGGTGTGTAGCAAACAGGTCGAACACAGGGAGGTAAATTAATTTTTTTTTTCTTGGGCGTGTTAGACGAAGCTGGAGGTTGATTTTTGCAAAATAAAACAAAACAAAATTAAAACTATAATTTGATTCAGAACAGATCTAACTGAACCGATGATCAAATCACAATTTCAATGGAAAAGCAATGAAACTATGAATCAGATTCAAATCTAATCAAATACAATTTAACCTATGAACGCGATTAAAATACAGAAAATAAAAGTGCAGAATATAAATAACAACAGGAAATAAAATTAGGACTACCGCTGAATCTAATCAGACGGTCAATCACTAATGAAAAGAAATGCAAAACACAAATAGTGTTCTACCGAATCTAATCGTGTAGACACACTAATTGCTAAGAAATAGAAAAAAATACAGAAAATAAAAAGAAGAAGAACTAGAAACTTTATTAGAAATAGAAAATGGGATATAGGATAGGATGGTGGCTACAATGCCATTACAAGGGTATATATAGGGTAGATAGCCAAACCCTAACCCTAACCCTAATGATAACTGGGCCTGGTCATTACATCACTAATTAGTTTACAATGAGAAACATAAATGGGCCTTTGATAATTAAAGCAAATTTGGGCCTTTTCTCTTTTCCTCTTGCTTCCTTGACACTTCTTCATTGATTTTTGATGTGCAAAGCCTTGTTATCAATCCTTTTCTTGTCCAACAACAACTAGATGTGAGATCTTCATCTACAATTCTTCAAAATGTAAATATATATCAATTTCATCTCTATTTGTCTACATTTCTGGTTGCATGCGGGCTGGGTTGGAATATCTGTAAAAGTAACAAAACAATACCCAAGTAATATTTATTTATATACAAAAGATAAGAAATAAGAGCATAAAATAAACATATTTCTATGTCAATCAAATACCCCCACACTTATCTTTTACTCGTCCTCGAGTAAAAAGAAAATGAAAAACTAACTAGATAGGTCACACTTTCGTAGGAAACACGATTGCATTGAGCGCATGCAACAAGCCGTTAAACCTCTAGGTGTCCCTAGTAGGACGAGTGGTGTCTCGTGAGGGTTTTCAGCGGATACTACCCACAAAATCCAAATGCAGTATGCTATGATTCTAATGAAACTACATGAATGCAATGGACATATGCAAAAAAAATAAAAACGAAAAATGACAACATGACTTATTTCAGGAAAGTGGTACAACAAATTAAGTTAATAATTTCTAACCAGTTGATTTTATTTTAGATACCTCGACTTGTCACAAATTTTCAATATAAATCAAGTTTTCAAATGTTAAATTCCAGTTTGGCCAGTTAGTTCGGTCGATAACATAGTGCATCCATGAAATAAATGCTTAGTTTGCTTGGCACAGTTTGCAAAGTGGTATTCTAATTTTCTCATGTATGGCTAGTCAAATCAATAAGGTCAAGAAGTGTTTGGGTATCATCGCTTATTCTTTATTCTATAAAATTTTAAGATTTATGATTAAGTACATACACCTAACTAAAAAGACCAAGGTTTACCACCCATGCACTGCCTCGCGGACTAACGGAGAGTGGGTAAAGAGCTTGGCGGATTGTGCAGACCGACTTTGACTTTGTCAACAATGTGTCGGTAATCCTTAGGTGTCCAATCTCATAAAATGAGACCAAGATATTCCAACTTTGACTTTGTCAACAACGTGTCGGATAGAGCTTGGCGGGTTTGCACACCAACGCTCGATATACAAGCAATGTTGGATACCCTTGGAATATTATTATTATTATTGTCGAAAATATAAGCACAAAAGAGAGTTACGCGAATTCAACTTAACACAACTTAGTTTTAAGGATTTGAAAAGCCAATATAAGCATTTTAAGTCCTCTACTTATTTAAACAAAGTCTACAATATAGAATAGATTTCATGGCCATCACCTAAGAATCTTCCTATGTACCGGTTACACTATTATCCCTCAAAATTAAACTTTTCATTATATTTCCTATTCGATCTAAGTTGAGAGAGAAAAATACTATCAACTGGCTAAAAATTGTAAACTTATTTTGCTGTATCAATTGAAAATGAGTCGTATTTAAAAAAAAATGGTATGTTACTACAATCTAAAATGCATGATGGTCCTACTTAAATGGCTAAAAATGAAAAGAAAGAAAAATGAAAATGAATGAAATGCAGACTCCCCCCCACACTTGAACTAAACAGTGTCCACACTGTAAACACGTTTCCTAAATGTGAAAGATAGAACCCAAAGATGGATTAAATGTAAAATGATTTGTAAAACGAAATGCAATTTAACTATATGTAAGAAAGGATCATATGTACAATGATAAATGTGTTTCCGATGCATGCGACGCAAGGATTGCCACCAACTTTTTCCCCCACACTTGGTTCTTGCCCAATGAGTCCCATTCCCACTATGCCTAGGCATATTTTCTAACAAGCAAGAGTTCTTGAAAACCATATCATCTTTAAACCTAGATTTATAGTCCAGGAGATAAATATCCAGGGTCGTCCTAACATGAAGTTTTTCAACCAAGCCAGCATTCCAAAGATAGTTCATGTGTTCAACAAATTTGTCAGTGTAATTTTTCAAAAATTTGTGATCGTATATAAATGCAGTGAAATTTGAATTCTGAGTGTTGTTCAAGAGTATGTGATCACCTTTCTCATCATTAATTGACAAGGTATTTTCGACACTGACCATTTCAAGTTCGTTAAAAACCACAAAATCAAAATTTTCAAATTCAGATTGGTGGCTTGATTCTATTTCATCCTCATTTGCCAACTCATCCTCATACAAACCAAGGAATTCATGTTCGTTAAAATCCTTTTCCAATTTTGAGTTGAAAAATTCAACATTTTTATTCTGTTCAATTTCTAGAATTTCAAGTTTCTCACAGTCTGAAAGAGGAAGATCAAAATCCAAGCTTAAATCTTTTTTCTGAAAAGAGCTGAAGTCCAAATCATTTGTTGAATTTTGAAAAACTTCATCAAGATGATTATTCTCAATTTCAAAAGTCGTTATTTGAAAATTTTCACCATCAGTAAAGAATTGATTATTTTCTGATTCATCGCTTGTTTGAATTTGATTTTGTTGCTCTTGTTGTTCTTTCAAAGATGTCAATAAACAAAGAAGTTCATCGGCCTTTTTATTTAGTCTTTCTTCCCTCTCTCTAAGAATGTTAAGACGATCGTTGATTTGAGAGCTCTCGTTTTGGATTTCTTGATTCTCAAAATTATAGTCCACATTAATTTCACAATCAATATTATTTCCAATGTGGTAGTTGTTTGAATTTTCAGGAAACTGACAATGATATTGGAAATTATTTTGATCATAGAAATTTTGTTCATAACCAAAACTGTTAAAATTCGAGTGAAAATTGCAATTTTGGTCATTTTCAAGATGTTGATATGGGCTATAATTTTGAAAATTTTGGTTTACAACCCCATATTGATGTGGATCAAAGTTATATTGGGATTCAAAACTATTTTCATGTGGATGTGGCCCATAATCGAAATTGTTGAAATTTGAATTGAAATCGTCATTTCGATTATTATCATGATTTTGAAATTGTTGGTCAGTTGGAAATTTTTGAAAACTGTTGGCATTGAGCTCATGAAATTTTGGAAAATTTTGCCTCATGAGTTGTAATTCATATTCATACTCTTCAAGAGGACGTCTACTCCGATTATTATCCTACGTTTCTCTCATGGATTTTTTTGAATCAGACATTTGAATGAAGTCACCAGAAGACAAAAATTATTCTCACTTCAAAATAATATAAAATACTCAGTTGTGCTCTATTAATTAACTGACTCAATTGGAAGGGAGATGAGGGTCTTATGGCCGTTCACGTATAGTATAAAACTAAGGGATACGACCAATGTTTTACGGGTAGTATGCAACCTCTTTTGCTAATAGTTCAATAAATTGAACTACTATATATCCGCGATCCAATTATACGAGACAGTCAACTTCACAAAACACCACTTTTTAATTATATTATTTTGCAGCGTCTATTTTTATTGATGAAAACAATGAGAATGAAGATTTCAGTTATGGAAATGTCAGTCCGCACCAAATTAATTCAGAAATTACAGTCACAGAACAGTCACAAAAATATAAATTGCAGAATTAATTTTTTTTACATTCAAGCCGCTGCCCCTGCAGAAGATTTTTAGAACAATTTCTATATTTTTATTTTGCAGCAGAGCACCTGTAGAGTTAAGAGAATTTTACAGCGGGGTATGACAGTCCGTCCAGTGCAATTGAGTAGCGTTGGCGATTTGCAAATTTGCTTGGCTTCCGAGTTTTCTTGTTTTTTTGCTCGAATTCTTTGCTTTTTGCCTTTGATTTGAATGAGGTTTCCTCTTTTTTTTTTAATAAAGAGACGCTAATAAAACAAAATAAAAATATAAACAATTGAAAGGGAGAAAACCTAAAAAGAAAAAGAAAAAAAACTAACAAAGGAAAAAAAAGAAAAAAAAATACAAACAAACAAACAAGCGAACCTACTCGATTAAGCCTAAAAAATAAACGTACTCTTTTTTTTTTAAGAAAAAGAAAAGAAGTAAAATCAAAAGAAAACTACAAACTGATAAAAACCTAGAATAAAAATAAAAATAAAACCAAACAAAATAAATAAACTAAACTTAAAATAAAAGCTAAGCCTAACAAAAGAAATAAAAAAAATAAAAAAAGGAGGGAACATGCACTAACGCACTAAATATAGAATTGCTCCTGGAAAGTCAATTCTCAATCAAAACGCACGCACCCGAAAATAGGCAACACAATCCAATTCTCGCCTTAATTATGCTCCTCAAACCACTATTTTTTTTGTTTGCTATTTGTTTTGGCACAGTCGAACAGGCCAAAAACAAAATACAGGATATGCGCTCCCAAAATCTCTTAGAAACCAAAAATGGCAGTCCCATTTTTTTTTTTTTTTTTTTAATGTGTGTAGTATAATTTACCTTTCACGAAGAGACCACATCAAAAAGAAAATGAAAACAAATCAATTGCCTACTCAATTGCTAAACACCATGCACAAACTTCAATGTTCACCAAAAAAAAAAATTTGCAGTGCCCAAAAAAAAAATTCACGGGAGATCTCACTGAGACGCGCCTCCTCCTTTTCTTGGAAAACAGGACGCAACTCCCCTAATAGACTCCACCCACAATCAATCTCCACAACTAAGCTATTCGAGATCCAAAAAAAAGGAAAAATTTCAATATGAAACTCAAGGCCCCTCCGATTTGCTTTTTCGTTGTTGACTTGGGATTTTTGGCTTGGTTTCGAATTGGCGATTTATGGGTTTCTTGGATCTGTTGCGTGGTGGAGGTGGTGCTGGAATTCGAACGTGAGGTTGGAGGATGATGTCGTGATCGGAGAATCGGATTTGGAGTGGGTATTGGTGGTATTGTGGAGCGGTTTTAGTGGATAGAGACTGGTAAACGCAGTGGAAATGCTGAGTAGTGCGTTGTGATCGGATTTGATGGTGGTGATGGTGCGCAGAAGTTGTGTGTGGGGTATTTGTGATGGACGAGGGTGACGTGCTGATGTTGGTGGTTGTGAGAAAGGATGGTTTTGGGGAGGTTATGACTTGCTGTATTAGTTTTCGTTGGTGCAAGATATATGGATTTTTATGGGTATGCGTGAAGATGGTTTTGGTTTTGGTCTTGGTGGAAGAGAAGAAGATGTACGAAATGGCAAGAAGATGAGAAGAGATTGCTGTTGTAATTGCAAAAAGAAAAAGAATGGAAAGAAATAAAGAAATAGCAAAAGAGGGTAGTAATCAAATGACAAAGCAGAGAATTAACTACAAGGAAGAAAGAATGGAAAGTTTTCAAATTTTTTTTTTTTATATGAAAGCTATTGGAAGAGAGGTTGTAGAAACTGGGAATGAAATTGAAAAAGGGGAAAGAGTTTGAGAAATTAAATGATGAGTTTTTTTTGTTTTTTGTTTTTTTTTTTATTGCTTTGAAAGTAGGAAAGGAAAAAGAAATATAAAAGGAAAAAATTGAAAGGGGGAAGAAATAAATGAGAAAGAAGAAGATAAAATTAAGGAAATTTGGTAAGTTTTTTTTTTATTTGGTAGATTACGGTATCATACCAAATCTAACCAATCAAGAGTTTTACTTCTTCTATATATACAAGAAACAAAAAGAAAAGAAATTAAATGACATCCAATCAAACAGAGAAAATTAATTACAAGGCAGAAAGGGGAAAGATTTTAATAGATTTTTTTTTAAATATATGGGAAAGAAGAAATGTAAAGATGGGAAAGGAGACCGAAAAGAGGAAAGAAATAAATGAAAATTAAAGAAATAAAATCAAGGAAACTTGACAAGTGTTTTTTTTTCTTGCTCAGTTCATGAGAGTACCAATGTAATTGATACACCACTTTACTAATCAAGATTTTTTTATATATATACAAGAAAACAAAAGAGAAAATAAAAAAAACTAACACGAATCAGAAATTGAATAAACAATAAAATTTAATCGTTACCTCCCCGGCAACGGCGCCAAAAACTTGATTGTCGCTAGTCTATGAATTAGAAAAGCGCGACATTTGTAATAAATTCTGCAAGCATACAGGTGTGTAGCAAACAGGTCGAACACAGGGAGGTAAATTAAAAATTATTATTTATTTTTTTCTTGGACGTGTTAGACGAAGCTGGAGGTTGATTTTTGCAAAATAAAACAAAACAAAATTAAAACTGTAATTTGATTCAGAACGGATCTAACTGAACCGATGATCAAATCACAATTTCAATGGAAAAGCAATGAAACTATGAATCAGATTCAAATCTAATCAAATCCAATTTAACCTATGAACGCGATTAAAATACAGAAAATAAAAGTGCAGAATATAAATAACAACAGGAAATAAAATTAGGATTACCGCTGAATCTAATCAGACGGTCAATCACTAATGAAAAGAAATGCAAAACACAAATAGTGTTCTACCGAATCTAATCGTGTAGACACACTAATTGCTAAGAAATAGAAAAAAAATACAGAAAATAAAAAGAAGAAGAAGAACTAGAAACTTTATTAGAAATAGAAAATGGGATATAGGATAGGATGGTGGCTACAATGCCATTACAAGGGTATATATAGGTTAGATAGCCAAACCCTAACCCTAATGATAACTGGGCCTGGTCATTACATCACTAATTAGTTTACAATGATAAACATAAATGGGCCTTTGATAATTAAAGCAAATTTGGGCCTTTTCTCTTTTCCTCTTGCTTCCTTGACACTTCTTCATTGATTTGTGATGTGCAAAGCCTTGTTATCAATCCTTTTCTTGTCCAACAGCAACTAGATGTGAGATTTTCATCTACAATTCTTCAAAATGTAAATATATATCAATTTCATCTCTATTTCTCTACATTTCTGGTTGCATGCGGGCTGGGTTGGAATATCTGTAAAAGTAACAAAACAATACCCAAGTAATATTTATTTATATACAAAAGATAAGAAATAAGAGCATAAAATAAACATATTTCTATGTCAATCAGTAGGCTTATTAATAAACATAAGATTGGCGTTAACTTTAAATTAAATAAATTAATAAGTAGGTGTAGTGGAGTTCATTTCGCCAGCGATGACTAATTAGAGAAACTAAGAGGCTCGTAGTATTGGTCCATTCCGGCAGTGATAGTGGGCTGATTAGGGAAAATAAAAGACTAATTAAAATAATTAATTTTTAGTGACCTAGGCATTTGTTGACAATACTATGGGGGTCTATGGTAACTAGGCGGTCAACAATAATTCTATGGAGGCCTTGGTGCTAGTAAATTTAATTGGGGACTAAGTCTAGGGTGACTTATGTCGAAATACATATTTTTGGTTGGTGATTCGTATCAGTCTGTATTCTGTTTTACCACACTATACTGAGGTCTCACGAGGAGCTGAAGGCGTGCTTATACAATACTAGGTAGTAAGAGGTCCAAACGTGGTGGTACGGGTGTGTTCTAGTGGGGTGGTAAGGGTGCATCACCCCAATTAGGGAAGATAAGATGTTGTAATGCCAGTGATATTCACTATATCCTTAGTGCTGATAGTTCATGTCTGATATACTCAGGGCCATAGTCGGCATTTGTTATCGCGACAATGGTTTAGGAGCCGATCGATGAGTAGAATTAGGTTATATCCTAATTTATGAATTGTAGCAATTGGTGCAGAAATTGAATGATTTGACAACCGACTATCTTGTAGAAGTATAGTCTTGTTCTTATTTACTATGTCAACCTTCAATTTATCATCCTAACAAGATTTCATATTTTATCACTCATGCTTGTAATTACTGAACTCACCAGGCTTTATGTCTGACTAGTTTCGTTTTTCTCTTCTTCCTTCTTTTTTCCCCCCAGGTTCTCAGAGTGGAAGATCTAGTGCTTGAGAGAGCTTTGACCCTGCTCAGTCCTATGGAGATTATCATCTGTCTTGTTCTTTGTGCTTACATGTACCTTTCCATGTTTACTTATTTTTTGTACTTAATGATGAGGAGGATACTTTTTATTTTGGTACTCTGATATGTTGTTGTTTGTGAAACAACTATGGTTTTTATGACTTATGATGTAATGACACTTCTTATTTTGTTTTAAGTAAAAAAATTAAATTCTGCTGAATCTGTTTATGTTGTCTTCTGAAATTTAGCCTCTGTATGCTTTTTTACACCTATAGCTCTAAATTTCTTAATGAAATCCTCATATGAGTCTCGTTACGAAATGTGGGGTGTTACATTCATGCATCTTCATCAGTTAATTTTTTGTTAAAAAGTTCAGTAAGTATAGTTTAGATCAATGTTGATATCTAAAATAGATTCTAAGCTTTCATGTGCATTGAAATGAACTTATTGCATATTAGGAAGATGGATTTGAAGTGCTATAATAGACGGAGACATGCTGCTAAGTACAAACATGTATATTCTCCATAGCGCCTCTGGTGTGCAAACCAATCGTGCGTTCACCAATTGAGAAATTTCATCATCATCATTTCGCGTGGTATACATGTTTATAGAGACACGATCCGATCCTTTGTAAACATATTTATATAAATATTTTACTGATTTAATACTTTAACAAATTTCTACGCTTGTATGACAATCGTATTTTAGAAGTAAATATAAATTATAAGAAACTGCCTAGTCATTTATATTATTTGAATTTTGATTATGCACTCCATTCTCTTGCCGCCGATAAATATGATATGAATCATTTTATTTTAAAGTTATAAGTGCAAATGGTTTAGGAAATCTGAGTGCCCATCTTTCATACGTGCAGCATTTGGATTGAAATGACCATGTGGATGATGAATCATATAAGTCGCAACTGATGCATGTAAACCTAGTTCTATTTCTACATTCATAATTTCAGCACTAACTAAAGTGTCATAATCATCTAGATTGTTAACTTTGTCATTCGAATAAAGAATAATTAATATATGTTAGTGGAGTAGTCTTCTTTTTTGGAACATGATAACGTGAACATGTGATTTTTTTTTTATCAAAAACATGCTTAGTAAATAAATCATGTTTCAGTTGCTTTAATTTTGAATGAAATATCCTAGTGGTCAAATCTGATCTATCTTATTCTTGTTAAAAGGGTTGTAGCTCTTGTGTAATTTCTATCCACTTAGGACTACATGTCATAATAATAAATAAATCAGGTTTTTTTGTACCTTCTAACAATTTTCAATGCATCTTGCTATCGTTGATGCATGTATATTAGACTGCCAACATGAGACGAGGGAAGGACTTTTCTCATTCCAATGTTTCCTGCAATCTTAAATATGAACTGTCGGTTTATTGCATCCTATCGTTTATGTATTTGGTTTTAGAAAAATGAGTCATGCTACATACTGCCAGTTGTATTCCCGCTTGTAAGTGCATCTTGTAAACCTTGATTTAAATCAGGTTTAATAGTATCTTGATTGTCACGAAGGTACTTAAGTTGCATAGTTTTAATTTTAATATAAGTATCAACAACATATT
Organism: Allium sativum; assembly: GCA_030737875.1. Classification (NCBI taxonomy): domain Eukaryota; kingdom Viridiplantae; phylum Streptophyta; class Magnoliopsida; order Asparagales; family Amaryllidaceae; genus Allium; species Allium sativum. Next base: position 41,925,892 of record CM060915.1, on the reverse strand, counting down.
GTTGAAATAAGCGACCACCATATAGTATAAGAGGTATTTGCATAAGATGCATCTTTGGAAAATAATAATAATTATTATTAATTAATAGAAATGGGAGGCTAAAACGAAGCTAAATATGTAGTATAACCTAATATTTACCAGCTACAAATAAGAGTACTAAGCGTTGGAGCTAATAGTTTTATCTCCCATACTATGAATGTTTAGATCCCACCATTGTTCATCGTATAAAAATAGTAATTGATATTACTGTGGATCATAAAATCTTATAGTATCTGGGACTCGTTGTAGTTGGCATGTTCTTGTTTCAACTATGATATCTCTATCACTTACTTCAGAATCATCATTTCCAACAATGATGCATGCTACTTGTGATGAAGTTGGCAATTCAAAACGGTCGATCAATGGTAATTTCCTTTATATGCATACAGTTTTGTATGTCAGTTTGTTGGCCCATCTGTCGTAGAACATGCACGTAGGGATTATTTGAATCTAAATTTGTTTTAAATTTTGCACTATGTCATGTCGTAATGTTGCACTTCCCTCTCTATGACGATTAATGTCATAATCGGTATCATAGGTGCACAATTGTAAATAGCTAGGTCTGCTCCCACGTATAGGTAAAATGCTTCCAACTCTAGAATACATTGAGCCTTGGCACGATAAGAATACACCCTGCTTTATGCATTTTCTAGGTCTTGATCAATAATTGCACCGACAAACGTAAAAGAAAATGCATTGTTACTTGATCTAATATTTTTTTGGAAATTTGTACTCACTTCACCTTCGTCCATGAATAAACGTAGAAGTTGCTAACGTGCTGCATAGTACGGGATGTTAATTTTACCCCTAGAGCAGCACTTTTCATTTATCTCTCAGAAAAATAATTTTTCATCATTTTAATTTTTTTAATTTTAATTTTTAATTTTATTTTTTATTTTGTCATTTTCTTTATTCATTCTTATTTTTTCACCTCATCAACGCTCTCCTCTCACCTTTCATGTCTGCCCACTCCCCTCGTCCTTTCTCGCCTAATCCAACCGCTGAACCTATCATTTCGAAACCTTCCTCGAGCCAACCACCCACCACACCCCCGCCGCCTAAACCTCGTCCAGCCTCCCCTGATCCTAGTCCTTCCGATCCACCTATTCCAGCCAATCCCTCTTCTTCCATTCAACCCCAAATCAATTATAATGTAATTCAACAACCATGGACTTCTTTCTTATTCAAGCATAAGCCTTTAAACGCTGGGAAGTACATTCCTGTTGAGTTGACTCCTACAATTGAAAACGGAACTTTGAATATAACACATGTTGTTCCAGAAGCGGGTACGGAGGTATGGAATGAATCAATGGTTGGATTTTTCTTGGACAAGCCTCTTTCATACTCTGTTGTCGTTGCCAAACTCAATTCGCTCTGGAGATTAAAGCGTTCTGTTAAGGTAAAATCTGATGGAATACTTTATTAGTTTGATTTTACTTGTGAAGAAGATAGAAACCGAATACTACAGGCTGACCTTATCATCATGAACTCGAAGTTATTCATCACTAAAAATTTTGATCCTTCCATAAGTAATGTATGTTGTTACGTAAAATTAGTGCCAGTATGGGTTAAGTTTTACAATATTCCGAATGTTGCATGGTCTAACTTCGGCATCAACTGGATAAGCAGTATGCTATGGAATATTCTTTGTATGGATGAGATGACTGAAACTAGATAGAGATTAGCTTATGTTAAGTGTTTAATAGTGGTGAAACCTGACAAAGAGCTTTTGAATGACTTCTTATTAGAAACAGTTGAGGGAGGTGTTCAATGGATTTATGTGGAGTATCTGTGGAAACCGAACATATGCAGTCTTTGTAAGACATGTAGTCATTTAAATGTTGATTTTGATAAAGAAGAAAAAACTAGCGAGGAAGGTAGAAACAAGAATGGAAATCAGATGAACAACATTCGGTGTAATGTTAGAGAAATAGTCAAAAGTAGGAACCCAATGCAAGACAACAGTGTAAAACACAATTGGCATGTAGTAGGCAATATGAGGAATAGAAATGTAGTTCATGCAAGGCATAATGGTAATGGTTTGCCAAGGCAAGGCAATTGGGTTAAGAAAAGAACAAGTGTAGTTTAGGAAATAGTAAAATAAAATAGCTTCATTGTTCTTAAAGAAGGGGAGACCGAAAATGATACTGAACGAATAGTGGATTATAATGAAATTGATTAGGAATTTGCTAATATGGACACTCAAGAAATAACCAATATTGCAATGCCCTCACTTGAAAGATTGTTGACAAGTAAGAAGCATCACTCTGTTGCCACTTCACCTGATATGGTAGGAACTGGTGAAATAAATGAAGAATTAGCAGCAGAAGTGGAAGTGCATAACTTTTTTAGAGAGTTCACAATGCAAGAGTGTCTAAAAGATAGAAGAACAGGTAAAGCAAGGAAAAGAAAAAGTAGATGAAGTTACCAATGAAAAAAATGAAGTAGAGAATATACACAATAAAGACAAGGCAAGTGAAAACATGACTCTATTAAATGAAGACAACCAACCACCAAACCTTTTGGCTCATCTTAATTCCTCCTTAAATGGATCTGCATGCATGCAAAACACCACGTCACAAACTCCAACACTTAACCCATTTGATCCTGATATTCATCCTCCCTCACTCATTGATGTCAACATTTACTCCAACATTAACCCACCTCAAGCTTTAAAAGTACCCCCTCTTGACTCCTTCACCCCTGTTCCACCTGACATAACTCCCATTGTCCCCTGTATATCCACTCCTAGTTCTACCCAAAAATAGTACTTGCTAAGGAGCATGAAATGTAGAGGTTTCTCCACCCCCTGCAGTATAATCAATGGTGAAAATAGTTTATGAGTGGAACATTAGAGGATGCCACCACGACACTAAACTTGATCAATGTAAACTTCTGATCTCTGAATACAAGTTAAGTATCCTTGCTATTTTTGAAACTAAACTTAATCTTGAGTTGACGTTAAGAGCAGTTAAGTACATCAACCCCTCTTGGCATTATATTCAAAACTTAGTTGGAGCTCCTTATGGAAGAATTCTCGTACTTTATAACCAAACATCATGTCATTGCAACCTCCATGCTCCTTTGATCAACATATCCATTGTCACGTCATCAACCAGAATGACCAGTCCTCCTACTTCTACACCTTCATCTATGCTGCTAATAGTTACCTTTCCAAACAAAACCTGTTCAGATCCTTACATTCGCTCAGGCAATCTTCTCATCCTTGGTTCCTACTTGGTGAGTTAAACCGCTGTTTTGAAACCACACAACTTATTGGTGGTAATCCTTTATCCATATTTGAAATTCTCCCTCTTAGAAACACTCTTGAACAAGCTGATCTCATAAATATTAAATGTGCCGGAATGCCTTTCTCTTGGAATAACAAAAAGAAGGATGGTCCTAGAACATACTCTTTAATTGATCATGCCTTAAGCAATGCAAAATCTTTTAGCTTTTTCCCTACCCTACATTGTTCAATGCCCCATCCCATACTCTCAGACCATTCTTCAATCATACTACACCTTTGTGAGCTAGACATGAAAAGAAAATCAAGTTTATTTATTTTTAATAATTGGTTGATGACCCTGAATTCCTTGATTTTGTTAAGGAAATTTGGGAGAAACCTACCTTTGGTAACCCTCTTATAATCTTGCAAGAAAAGCTTAGAAGAACGAAGATCAAGCTAAGAGATTGGGCGAAGCAAGAATCTGGAAGTGGCAACAAGCAGAGTTCTTATTAGAAAGAAAAACTACGGAAAATTCAAATTACTATGATGAAAGAGTCTTCTAATCCTATATATCCTCATATTGAGGCCTATACGACGAGACAATATCATTATCAATGAGGATGAGATGATCAGACAGAAAGAACATATAAGATGGAAGAAAGATGGTGATAAAAACAATGCATATTTCCATGCTTCACTCAAGAATAAACAATGTAGAGAGAATACAGTTTGGATAGTAGACAAGAATGGAGTTACAACGGTAAAACAAGGTGATGTCGAAAATGCTTTCCTTTTACATTTTACTGAACCGTTTGGAAACAGTGATAACTTCACCCTTAACATTGATTTGGTTGACCCTACATACTTCCTAAATTATCTGCAATTGATTACCAATTTCTGTGTAATGAAGTATCCGATAACGAAGTTAAAGAAGCGATGCACTCTCTCAACAAGAACTCGTCAGGAGGTCCAGATGGCTTCAATGCTTTCTTTTACTCTTCTTGCTGGATGTTCATCGACCAAGATGTATGCACGGCTGTCAGGCATGTCTTCCTCAAATCTAGCATGTTGACTTCTTTCAATGCTACAAATATAGCTCTTATTCCTAAGGTGAAAATTGCCTCTAGAGTTTCTGACTTCAGACCCATCTCATGTTGTATCCCCCTCTACAAATGCATGGCCAAAGTAATCGCTTCTATGCTCAAACAGGTTCTTCCTGCTATAATCTCTTCTAATCAAGCTGCTTACTTACCTGGACGTAATATATTAGATAACGTTCTTCTATCACATGAGCTCTTAAATGGATATTCTCACTCTAATATTAGTCCGAGAGCTATGTCCAAACTCGACATAAAGAAAGCATTCGACATGCTCCAATGGGACTCTGTTGTGAGAATTTTGGGTTAATTCCACATCACTTTGTTGCCTTGATTCTTACTTGTATTTCGAAAGCTCATTTCTCTCTTCTCATTAATGGATCCATTGTTGGGTATTTCAAGAGTAAACAGGGTATACGACAAGGAGATCTGATATCTTCTTACATTTTTATTGTTGTGATGGAGGTTCTAACTCAGATGTCGAATCAAAAAATTGACCGTGGTTTGTTCAAGCTACACCCTCTGTGTCATGTACCTAGGGTATCCTTGTTAATGTTTGCGGATGATCTGGTTATTTTCTGTGATCCTATGGTGCAGACAATAAATACAATTCTTGAAACATTGAATGAGTTTTATCTAATGACTGATCTTAGAATAAATCTACATAAGTCATATATGAAAGCCGTAGGGATTTCAGATCTTCAAACTCAAGCAATTCAGGAAAGGACTGGCTTATCCAATAGCTTAGAAACTTAATCATACCTCGGTCTACCTCTCACTACAGCAAATATTACTGTTTCTCAATGCTTACCTCTTTATGACAAAATCACTGCTGGACTAAATTCTTAGACTTCTAGGATGTTAAGCCAAGCAGGGAAACTAACCCTTATAAAGTCCGTTATTTTTTCTATGCAGGTATACTGGTCGAGAACTATCATCCTTCCTTCTAAACTTGTTTCTATGATTCGTTCTTCCTTTATGAGATATTTTTGGAAAGTAAAAAATAAAGGCAAATATTTATCTTCAACTGCTTTTAAAAAAGTTGTAAGCCCTATAATCAAAGGTGGTCTGGGAATTGTTAACTTAACAGCGGAATAGAGCTGCTTTCATTAGACATATTAATGACTTCCTCAATCAAACTGACAGTTTATGGGCTAAATGGTCGAAGTTCAACGTGGTGAAAGATAGGAACTTCTGGAATATGAATCAGCCTCAGAGGATAAGCTGGACTTAGAGGCGCATTTTTAAGTTAAGATCAGTAATTCTTCCTAGTTTCAAATATTTGATAACTCTTGACTTCAAAGTTCTTTTGTGGGATGATCCATGGTTAGAGAATGGACTATTTCTATATAAAGAATTCTCGCATCTTGAAATGCTGACATCTGGAATATGCCGTAATGCCAAAGTAATCGATTATGTAATTGATCTTTGCCTCATTCCTTTGTTAACAGAGTCAACCAAATATGGAACAAAGCGAGAAAGTTGAAGCTTGGTGGAGAAGGAGCTAATGTAACTATTTGGTGTGACAATGGAAATAACTTTCAACTTAAGAGAATGTATGAGAAAATTACTAGTATCAATGCTTTGCTAGTTAGTAAATGGAGCAGAAAAATCTAGACAAATGACAACTGTGCACATGTAAATCTTTTGATGTGGAAAGTTGTTAACAGATCCATATTTGCTAAAGACAAGCTAAATCAAAGAGGAGTTCTATGTGAACATGTTTGTGTGTTCTGTACTATTGGAAATGAGACAATTGATCATTTATTCTTTCAATGTCAGTTTTTCTTCTCCATACGGCAAGAAATTATGATCAACATAGGAAGGTTTGATGCCAACCAAGATGCGAATATTCAATGGAACATTTTACTCAATCAAACTGGTAGGAAAACTCTGAGAGGAAGATTACTAAATTTTGTGCTTAAAAGTTCATGTACATCGTTTGGAGAGAGAGAAATGCCCGGTTTTTTAGTGGTGGAAATGTGAAGACTAATGTTCAATAAGAAGTGTAAAGATGGAATCAAAGAGGGTATTCAGCAGTTAAGCTTCACTTTCGACCCAGGAATATTGATAAGCCTTTTGTAACTTTGTTTTATCCTTATTATATTTGTCTTCTTGTGATTGAAGAACCGTGTTTCTATGTATTCTTGTGTGTGTGTTGTATTTTCTTTTATTTTCTCTGGTTGTTTAGTAAAAGTGATAGGGGTCCAGTCAACCCCGTTAGCCTTGCAAAAAAAAATAATAAATTTACATTATGAAACTGACAATTTATGGAGACATGCAGCACTTATGGAAGAAAATATTGGCTTTGAATAAAATTGCGACTATATTTATGATATGTCTTAATGGCTAATCAGTTGATTGATTGTTCCGCGTGTTGAGTGGATGAAGCCCTTGAAGAATTGGTAGCAAAAAAAGTAAGATTCCTGAAAATAGTAGTAAACGATAACGGTTTATTTTCATTAAAAGAAAAAGTGACAGTCAAGTTTAAAATGACGATAAAATAAAGCTAAACAATAAAACAATCAGTTTATATTAAACTGATATAATATACATGCCTGTGTAACTCATTGTACAAAAAGGTGATACTTATAAAGGCAATAGTGTGGAAATTTAGGATACATAGATATGTCCTTCACCACTGAATATCACGTGGATAAAAAAGAAATAATGATGGCAAAGTTGTGAATTTGTAGATAGAAAATTAATAATACTTATGGACGAAAATCATTAACTTAAAGTGAAGAGTAGAAAAACCATCTTCAATCAAACATAATTCATGCTTTGAAAATTAGTCTAAACAGAATAGATTATGTCAAGAAAAACATACTTTGGAAGATATATTTATTGCAAATATTAGCTTAAAGTTTCTTTGAAACATACTTGAATAATTGTTACCATATTCATAAAATGCATCTGCCAATTTGAAAAAGTAATCTTATTTTATCACAAAGCATATCTTTTACCTAGAATAATGGCTAATATCCTACTATTTCTTGTAGTAATAAGGAAATTCAAAAACTAGCACTTATTGTGATTACAGTTGGGTAACCCTACGGACTATCACTTTAACAACCCGGAATTTCGGAAACAATTTAAAATTTATTTTTAATTGATTTTCATGTAAATTAAACATTTTTAATGATTTATTTTGAACATAAATGATTTAAATTTTATTTAAAACAAAGTTTGAACATATATATTTATATTAATTATAAAACAAGCTTGAAACGGCGCGGTAGTTTGAAAATTTAATTTTAAACTTTAAACGAATGTAAAGAGTTAATTATAAATCAGAATTTGATGAAACAAGAAACGTTCGAATCTAGTCAACTATATCTTTCTAACGAATGTAAGAAATAGATATTTCACTTTATAAATTGCAAGTTATGTCCAAATTAAAATTCCAAATAGTCGTTATGGAATTTATATATATTTTAATATTATATATAGCCCTTAAAATGACCATTTTGCAAACGATCAATATTTTCGACAAAACCACTTTTGTTGGCTCCGGAATATTAAATTAATGCTAGATTCCAAATTTTGTAATTTTTGGAGCAAGTATGTGGCCGTGCACAATAAATTGTGAATCGATCATCCATTTGAGCCTAGAACAGAGATTTTTGAGAAAACGGATTCGAAATTCGACGGAACAAGTTTTATTACGACCGTATTGTCAAGACATAGTAGTATGTCAATTTTCATCGCCAACGGAGTTCATGTGTGCCCGGGGCGTCGATAATTGTCAATTGGAGACAACGCTAACTAAAGAAATAATAATAAAAAAAATAAGCCCCACTATGTACGATCTTTTCCCTCTCCCATAACCTTAATTCTTCTCCCTCTTTGTGAAATTGTAGCCAACCCCTCTCCACTCTCAACACATTTTGTAAATAAGACCTTAAACATAAAATAATTTATATCTTCTAATACGAAAACAATTAGCCAAAACTCAATACATGAATATTGTAGATCATGATGATCTCTTCCTACCACAAAAATTTCATGGCCTGTCGTTGCACGGATTCACCAGAATTCTAGTTCAAAGTCTGAAAACTAACTTCGATTTTGGTGAAATTGCGATCAAACCAACGAGTATTAGATGATGGCACCAAAGAAAAAATTGTAGAAGAGAGGTTAGGCTACAACTTTGCTTCAGATTGTTCGCCTGAATCAAACTGTGGTTGTCGGAAAACTTGGTTGATCCAAGGACATGGTATTTGTGAATCTTGGTTCGTTTTTGGTGAATTGGAGGAGATAGGTGGCGATTCAGGCGATGTCACCTGAAGGTGGTCGAAGCGCCATGACGATGTGCAGCCAACGGTCCTGCACAACGACCGTAAAGATGGCTAGAGGTGACGAAATAGCCTAGAAAGGCGAATTGGGGCTTGGGAAAAATTCGAGGCGACGACGACTGGGGAGGAGGCGCACCATGGACCGACGACGTCGACGGTAGGCCCAGGTTGGTGGCCAAAGGCCTCTGGTGGCGGTAGGAAGTGATAGCCAAAGTTTGCTGAACGTGAACGTGAATACAAGGTAATTTGGGTTTAATTTATAAATTAATTATTTTAGTTATGTAATTAATGTTCGAACGTTAATAGCGTTTTTCCATGAACTTAGAATCACGCAAAACTGGATCCGTTGTCAAATTTAGAGCAATTGAATTTTTGTGTCAAATTAAACCCAAGCTTAATTTTACTTAAAAGAAAATCGTCAATTAAAGACTGATGGAATGGAAATCAAAGTGAGAACTCTCTCAATCAAATATTTTATACAGTTACTTATTTTTATAATTGAATATATATATTGATTGTTAGTGATTGCAATAATTGGTTGGTAATTGATAGATGTTTACAATTTTAATGTTATCATTATTAAACTGTGATTATATATGTAGATATGTTCACATAGACTGTGATGTAAACCCCACACGGGTCTTGGGACGATTAGTTTACATATCGCCCAACTATAAAAATAATAATATTTGTTTGGTGGTTGAAAACCCCACATGGGTCTGGGGATGATAATAATTCACATCTCCCTTGGATTTAATTGTATGTCAACCGATTGATTGACAAACTGACTATGAGCGTTATTTAATTATTTAATGCTTATTGAGTTGTAAATTGCACTCTGATGTGAATTGAATGTTTAATAGTTTTTTATCACTATTTTTGAATACATGTGATGTATGTAATCCATATAAATAAAATGATATGGTAATTGATTGAGTTTGATTCCAATTCAGAAATAACAAATATTTTAAAATAATATTCATTGAAGAATCAAAATGTGATTTTTATGTCCGATTTTGGATGGACACAAAATATCTAAATATTCATAATTGAAATGAATATGAAGCCGAGTTAAGCAGATATACGCCATTTTAACTCGAACCAAATTTTCTATTGATTTTATTCATTTTATAATGAATATCGAAAAGATTTGATTTCAAAACATGATATTTTGAAAATATTATCATTTTAATATTATAATGATATGGAATATTCAATTTTGATTTAAAATTGAAATGGAAGTTCGAATAATTTTAAAATGAATTTATAATTTTTTTATATAATACATTTTAAATGCAAATCGATGAAATATATTATATATATTTAAATGATTTGAATAGAATGTGTCGCACAACGACCGTTCGTGAATTTCAACCATTAGCTTCGAATTGACGTAATGGGAGATCCGACTATTCGATTCTCATTAAACTAGAACCATTGGGTTCGTATCAGAAAGATCTTTCGTATCGGAAAGAAGAGGTTTAAATTTGAATGGTCATATTTTAAAATATATCCAAATCAGTTTTGAAAAAGGTCGCTATGGATGCAGTTCGGTGGCCGATGTTGGAAACCGATTGTAAAGGCCTTAATAAAATTATTAAAAATATGGGGAAATCATTTAAAATCATAATAAACGATTTGGAAATATTTTTGGATGAAATACTCCAAGTCTGGAAGGGTAAAAGATATTTTTATCAAAATGAACTAGTTAATAACTAGAATAATAATTCAGTGCTTTTTAGAAATTAATAAATTGGATAGTGAATGGTTTTTAACGTAACCATAAGTTTCCAACATATATATAGGAATGGATTTGAATGGGAATTGTCTTCGGATATTTCGATATTGGATTCCGTGATTATACAGATATTGTTGTCGGAATTTGGAAAATATTGATATCGTTATTCCAAAACAATATCTGTTTATTTCAGAATTTGGTATTGAATGTAAGTTGACATGATGTCCATTTAAGATCTTATATTTAATACCAAATTGGATTTTGGGGTTCGTTGTGGATGGTATCTTAAATGATACTGTTCTTGAGCCCACTTGTGATACTAATAAATCTTTTAATTAAGATTTAAGAAAGTTTTCCAGTTTATTTAATTAAATTGGAATTGAATGGAATTCGATTAATAATAATCAAGATGAGCTTCTCTGAAGGAAGGCGTTTACTATTTATGGAATGTAAAAGACTTTGTCGTTATTCCACTAATAGTATTGGTCAGATAGGGAAATTTATACCGACTATAAATCGTTCAAATTTCCGTGAAGACTCCATATTAAATGGAAGATGATTTTTGGTTTGTTGTGAACAATTTTACATGACATGTAACGACCTGGGTAATTCGATGCCCAAACTTCGACAATATACTTAATCCCGTATAGTTTGCCAAAACCAAGTATCGAAAACACCAGATAGTTAATAAAAAGAAATTAGAGGGTGATAAAAAGATAAGAAAGAAAGATTAGAATAGAAGAAAAAGAATAAATAAACACAATACACAGAGTCTCACATTGCAGCGGAATAAAGTATAATGCAGACATAAATCTTTAGTTAAAAACTTGAAATTGTACTTAGAATTAGTAGAGTACAGTGAACATCCAATACATCTGGACAGTTATGACAGTCTGTCCTTATTTACAACACATAGTGGAATAATATATCATACTTTTGTCTCCTGAAGTCCGTTATCATCTTACCCTGAACCTATACAACTCGACCTGATCCATTTTGGTCTGACCCGAGCATTACAAACGCCAGGATCAGTCTAGTGAACCAGCGTGAGGAAAACCCACTACATTATTGGTATCATCCATGTAACGACCCGTATTTTTACGGTATAATAATTAATTAATTTAATTATTTAAATAGTGATTTAGAGAATTAAATGGTTGTTTAATTAAATAATATTTAATTAATATAATAATAGAATAATTTATTTAATTCCGAAATAATAGGAATTAAGTTGAATTGATAATATTGTGTGAATTGGACAAGTTAAAATATATAATTCAGTTTAGAATTGAATTATATTAACGAATTTATTTATAAATATCAGTTGAACGTATAGATTATATTTTAATTATAATCGAGCTTGAAATGGCGCGGCAGTTCGTAATTTGGCGATTCGAACTTTAAACGAATATACAGAATCCTTTTTAAGTCGGATTTCAATGAAACAAGAAACGTTCGGAGCCGGTGAAGTATATTTTTCTAATGGAAGAGAAAATCGGGATTTCCTCGGGTAGATTTTGATTAATGATCAAATCAAATTTTCGAAAAGTCGCTATGGAATTCCTTTATAATTTTATAACGATTTATTTATATTATAAGTGGATTTTCATTATAAATTGAATACTGATTTAACATGGATTTGAAATGTCAAGTTATAAATTCAGATAGGAATATTTTGGAGTTGTATTATATTCTATTGTGAATATATACGATAATATTTATTTATAAATATTTAATTTATTTATTTTTAAATATATTAATATTTAAATGGGTTTATTTAGAGCTTTAAAAATAGCAGTTTTGCAAACGACCTCCGTTTTCGATGAAACTAGTTTTGTTGGATCCGGAATATTAAAGTATTGCTATATTTCAATTTCCGTGATTTTGGAGTCAGTATGTGGCCGTATGGAATTTTAATGTGAAAAATAGTCGATAATTTGACCTTTAAAAATACGCTGTGTGATCAAATAGAGTCGAAATACGAAGAAACAAGTTTTGTTGGGTCTGTAATGTCGAACTGTATCTGCATGCCCATTTTCATGATTTTTGAATATTGTGTGTGATCATAGGAATTTTTAAACCACAAATATATATAGCGATTGATTATAAATGGATAAAATAATCAATTTAAAAATTATAAAACTTCCTATAAATATCCTACACTCTCCCACTAACCCTAAACCTTTTCTTTAGTAGTCAAACTCCTTTTCCGCCGACACCATATGTTAAACGTGAAGCGTGAAGGAGATAAATCATTAAAAATTCATATTAAATTCAATTGACAATGAAATCGAGAGAGTTTATTTCATTTTAATCATGTACAGGAAAGCTTCAAGTTGATGTTCAATTTGGTAGGTGCAGCGTCATTTCCTGTAGTTCAAAATTGGGCAATAAAGTTAGGATTTGCATTTTCGAGTGATGTAAGCTTCAAATCGCTAGTTGAATGCGGGATTGGTGCTCAGGAGATCGAATAGCATCTCTTTACATTTTTTTGAGGGAATCCATGATAATAACTATCGCTCGAAACTAGGAAGGGCTCAGCATGGAGCCGTTAATGCAATTGGGTTCTGACGTGCGAGTGGAACATCTAATATATGAGGTCGATCAGATTTTGATGAGGAGTAGTGGTTGTTTCTGTTTTCGATTTCATGGAGTGGAGAGGGGCGGTAGTCGTGGAAAATATGGCAAATGGTGAGAGAACATGAAGAGGAGCAGGTCTGTTAATTAGAAGGGAGGAAGAGGAACTATTCATTTGAACGGGTGGAGAAATGAGTTGGGTTTGGGCTGAGATGAGAGGGTGAAGCCCATTATAATTTATTGCTTAGTTAATTTTAAATTAAAAAATGTTCTAGCTTATAAACCGTACAACTTATGCATACGCGATCAGAATGGAGCGAAACAAGATCCATTGGGATCGTATAGGCGAACACTACACAATGGAACTGACCGGGAGTGAATTGGAGCTCGTTACAATTTAGAGCGAAATAAATTGTCTGTCTGAATCAATCGACAGTTATCGTTATTTAACGATGACCGTCCAATGTGAGTAAATCTCACTAACTCTGTACAGTTTATATTTTTATAAATATAATCCAGTATTGATAAATGATAACTGATTGTTGTTGTTGATTGTTTGGTTGAATTGCTGATTTATTGGTTGAAATTATAGATAACGATATATATGTAAATCGTTTATCAAATATTGATTCTGTTTATCAGAATATTTCATATTGAAATGAAACTGATGTTATTTATATTGTTTAACATCTGCGGATGCTGGGAAATCGGTTGGAGGGATCCAACAAGATTCCTTAATATTTATAATGCTGTTTGTTTTCATATGTTGTGATATATGATGTCATATATAATCTGTGATTGATTATGGGTGTGTGGATGATGTTGATCATGGTTATTTGGTATTTTAAATACCATAAGAAATACCAGAATGTGAAAAGGGAATTTTCAAAGTGTATATTGAAAATAAATTATTTATAAAATCAAAGAATTTTATAAAAGAAAATATTTATAAAATCAAAGAATTTATAAATGGAATATTTATAAAATCAAAGAATTTTATAAAAGGATTATTTATTTAGAAAAAAAATATAAGTATAAAAGGAATATTTAGAAAATAAATAGAATTATAAAAAGAAATTGACGAAATATAAAAGAATTACGATAAGACGTATTTAAAGTAAATATTTAATAGATATCTGTTTTAGCAGATAAATTGAGGAGAATAATTTATAAACGATGTTTATAAATTAAGGAAATATTTATCATTTGATAAATTGAATATATAAATTTGAATTTATATAGAGAAGTAAAAATCAGTTTTTAACACCGATAATTGAATGGAAGTGAACGTAGTAGTTAAAAAGGAAATTTGCAATGAGATTATAAATGTTGGAAATGAAATAAGATTTGTATGAATAATTCTGCAAATATAAATAAAAATAGAATTTGGGTTTGAGATATTGTTTTTAAATACGAAATTAAACTATTTTGATTATATAAAGAAATATTATTCACATTCTATGTGAAAAATTAGATTAAAGTAAATATTTTGCAAATAAAATATTATAAAGGAATTTGGGGTTTGAATTAGGAATTTAAATGGAATTACTAAAATTAGAAACTGACTGGAAATTAGTTGAGTTGCATAGCTTTCTGGGTATCGATCTGATGTTGGTTTCGGCCTTCGGGGTTTATACTTGGGAAGTTGTTCTCTTACTAGTTTACAGATAGAGACCGATAGAGGTGGGAAGATATTGATGCGTGAATAAAAAATGGAAACGTGTAATAACCAGGAAAATCTGAGCCAGTTTAAAATTTTTATTTTGGCAATTTTAGCGAATTTTGAATATTTAAAATAGATTATTTTAAATAATATCGACGAGAAATTTATTTTGAATATAATTCGAACGTATATATTTATACGCGTCGTCGTTATAATATAAATATTTATATATAATTATAAAAGGAATTGAAAATGGCGCGGTAGTTTGATAATTCGATTTCAAACTTCAATTGAACGTACCGGGTGCAAAACAATCCGGATTTTAGCGAAACCAAAAATATTTGGATCTAATTGATAATATATTTCCAACGAATCCGACAAATCAAAATTTCATAGCGGAAATCAAAAGATATGCCCAGTTGAAAATTCTGAATAGTCGCTATGGAATTCAGGCCCTTAAAAATAGACATTTTGCAAACGACCTCGGATTTCGACGAAACTACTTTTGTTGGGTCCGTGATGTCAAATTATTGCTAGATTCCAAATTTTATAATTTTTCGAATCAATATGTGAGCGTGGCAAAGGAAAACGTGTTTGACCAGTTTCAGTTGATTTTAATCGACTGGAAATTGGCCATTTTTCCAACGGTCTCAGAATTCGACGAAACTAGTTTTGTTAGGACCGCATTGTCAATACGAAGTTAGAAAATATTTTTCTGGGATTTATAGAGTTAGTATGTGACCCCGGTAAATTGAAATGCGCGTTCAAATTCAATATATAGAGTTATGTGTTGATTTTGATGGAAACCGATTGTAACGATCGAATCAGCCTACGATATATATCCCATTGTGTTCGGAATGGGGGTAAAACGCTATGGACGACAGGCGGTGGGCCTCGTTTAAAGGTCGTATGTAAAAGTCAACTTTTTACAAATTAAATAATTAAAAAAAAAATCTTCCCTCTCTCTTCTTCCTTTATCTGCCCCCCCCCCCCCCCCCCCCGTTCGATTCAATCAGCAGAAAGAAAAAAAGAAAAAAACCAACGATGGACCCATCGTCGATCCGCCTGCCTGCTTCGTCCACCGCCGCCCTCGTCTCACACCTCCTCCCCTTCTTCTTCTCCGATGTCGCTTCTCCCTCCGCCCCTCTCTCAAAAACCCTAGCCGAGCCCCTTTTCGGATCGAGACCCCCACACCACCGCGCGCGCGACGGCCGACGACCGCCCCCATCAGCTCCGATCCACCCTGGACGCCGCCTTTGGCACGGATCCGCCCCCTATCTTCATCGACCGACGCGAAGAGCCCCCCCTGTCTTCATCGACGAGCGCGAGACCCCCCCATCCTCCTCCACTGTTCGCCACATCAAACCCCTTTCTTTTCCCGAGCAATGTAAGTTTGTTTTATTTATTTATTTTGTTTTGTTTATTTATTTTCAATAAGCTTTGATTTATATATATGTAAAATAAAATAGATTAGCTTTTTGTTTGAATAGAAAATTTTGATTTTGTTTGTAGAAAAAGGCATGATTTTTAACAGGAAGCATTGATTTTTAAACAACATGAAATCGAGCTTTTTAACATCGCAAAGTTGAGATTTTTAGCAATATAAAGCAATGATTTTTGTTTATACGAAATACGGTTTTTATTTTTAACAAAGATTAGATTTTTGAAATAGAAAAGACGAAATCTTTATATTTGAGAAGGCGAAATCTTTATAGTTGAAAAAGCGAGACCTTTATATAGAGAATAACAAAGTAAAAATAGAATTTTTATCTATATAGCAACGAAGTAAAAATTCGATTTTTATATATTGAATAGCAACGAAGTAAAAATTCGATTTTTATATATTGAATAGCATAATAAAAATTCGATTTTTATATATTGAATCGCGAGGTAAAAATTCGATTTTTATATATTGAATAGCGAAGTAAAAATTCAATTTTTATATATTGAATAGCGAAGTAAAAATTCGATTTTTATATATTAAATAGTGAAGTAAAAATTCGATTTTTATATATTGAATAGCGAAGTAAAAATTTGATTTTTATATATTGAATAGCGAAGTAAAAAATCGATTTTTATATGTTGAATAGTGAAGTAAAAATTCGATTTTTATATATTGAATAGCGAAGTAAAAATTCGATTTTTATATATTGAATAGCGAAGTAAAAATTCGATTTTTACATATGTAGAGAATATGGGCAACGAAGGTGACAAAGAGGCGAGAACGTTGAAGATTTCTATCAATGAAGAGTCGTGGTATTGGATAGCTATTGGTGAGAATTTCTCACCTTTCAATTTCTTTTTCTAGTTATATATATACTAGGATGCAGACGGTGTTTAGTAGCACCCGATACAATAGTCCACAGACCATGGACTTGTTTGTTTGATTGCAAAAATTAGTTAGATTATTTGATTGAAATTTAAGTTGTTTAGTGAAATGGAATGGATTGATTGATGTGTGAATGGCGTGGGCCTTCACTAGACCGGGGATAAGGCTAGGCCTCGTCCCGTTTCTAGTATCGTGCCGTTATGCCGCCGAAATTTTCTAAAATAAAAATATCATTTTTATTTTGTAAATGAACGGAATAAAAATTCATGTGTTAAAATAAAATATTTATCGTTAAAAATAAAATTTTTAACGTGAAGGTGAATAAATAAATATTTATAAACAAATCGGCCGGTTTGTTTATATACACTGATTTGACTGATATTGATTGGGTCGATAAATTTTACACATCGCCCAACTGCACAACTAAAATCTGTGTTTGATTGTTTGAAACCCCACACGGGTGTTGGGATGAAATTTGAAGTTCACTCATCCTGATTGATTAAATATGTCGATCGATTTGAATTGGAAATGGAAGTTAAATTGTTTTGAAACGAATTCAAAACTATTTATAAAATTCGTTTTAAATAGGAATCGACGAAATATATTATATATATATATATATATATATATATATATAATATAATGGCCTGAATAGAACGCGCCGCGCCGCGGTAGTTCGTGAATTTCGACCATTTATTTCAAACGGACATTACGGGAGATCCGACCGTCGGATTCTCCTAAAACCGGAACCGTTGGGCTCGTATCGAAAAGAGCTTTCTAACGAATATTAGAAATTTGAAATATAACAGTAGGGCTGTCAATGGGTCGTGTCGGGTCGGGTTCGGGTCGGGTCAAGTCGGGTTCGGGTTGATTTATAAACGGGTCGGGTCAACCCGTTTATTAAACGGGTCATATTTTCCCAACCCTAACCCGACCCGTTTATAAACGGGTTGACCCGACCCGACCCGCGTAACCCGTTTAACTAAATGGGTTGTGTTAGGTCGTGTTTGGTCGGGTTTACCTGTTTGACCCATTGATAGATATTGCCTACTAATATAAGCAACAAAAGAGCCAAATCATCAACATGCACACTGTTATATAATCACCAACATGCAACAAGTTGCAAAGTCACCAATAGACAACACTTATATAAAGCATGAAATCCCCATATTCAAAAATCATTTTCTATACATAAGTATATATTCCCATACTACATAAATTAAAGACTACCGGTATGGAAGAGATATAGTTGTTATAAGTAAAATATAACTAACAACATATAAGAATAAATTAGTAAAATATAATAGCTTACATATACGAGCATACTGATTACTGCATACATAAAAGACTAACACTAATAGTATACATAAAAGACTAACAGTATGGAAGAGATACAATATATAATCGGGTTTGGCGGGTCAAAATCGGGTTAGCGGGTCAACCCTAAACCCACCCATTTATAAACGGGTCAAATTCGGGTTGACCTGAAAATGACCCGCTAACTAAACGGGTCGGGTTAACCTGCTAATTTCCGTGCGGGTTTCGGGTCGGGTCACGGGTCGGGTAGGAAATTGACAGCCCTATATAACAGTTGGATTTGGAGATACGCCCAAATCAAATTTGAAAAAGGTCGCTGTAAGTGCAGTTCGATGGTCGTTGATGGAAATCGACTGTACGGGCCTTGATAAAATTATTAAAAATAGTAATAATTTGTGTAAAATCATAAGAAATGATTTGGGAAAATTTGGGATGAAAAACTCCATATTTGAAAAGATAAAAATAAATTTTTATCGAAATGAACTAGTTTTGAGCTGAAATTAAAACCCATTTATTTTTAAATAAATAAATTAGATTTGAAATGGGTTTTAAATAAAATTGATTTATGGGTTTATCGTGAACAGTGTTTTAAACAACATTTGTTCTTTAACCCGATTTTAAATAGAATTGATTTTTGGGTTTGTCGTGAACTGTGTTTTAAATGACATTAGTTCTTTAACCAAGTAAAAGGAGTTTTAATGAATCTGCAATTAGATTGGAATGTGAATTGATAATTTAAATTATCAAATATAGGAAGTGAGCGAGAATGGAGTATCAACAGTTTTGCTCCAAAGCGATAGTTAAATCTTTAATTAGATTTGAACGTGAAATGGTAATTAATTTTACCGATAACACTGTGGTGTTAAATATGGAGTATTACCAGTTTTGCTTCATGGGATGAATAGGTTGGGATTGGGAAATAAATTAAATAATTACTTCGGTATGGTTCGTTAATCTCGACTAGTTTGGAAAACCATAATTTGGTTTGAAATGACATCCAAAGGAAGATTAAAGGATAAATTTTAAAGAATTTATCTTGGATAAAATTTATGGGAACATTTCCCTAAGAATATGAAATTTAGAAACTAGATGTAGGTTAGCTAAGAAGAATGGTTTCCTGGGTATTGATCTGATGTTGGTTTCGGCCTTCGGGGTTAATATTTGGGAAATTGTTCTCTTGTTGATTTACGGTTAGTGGCTGCTGAATTGGAATGAGGCGTATGTTGTGTTTGTGTAACATTTGTTTTAATATACGCGGGTTGTTCGGAAAGGCCGGGTTTAAACCCATTCTGAATAACCGATTCGACGATATGTCGAAGATGAAGACGGTGGTTGAAGACCGGAAGTCTTCACATCGTTTGGGTGATTACTGATGATCTTGATTGGGCTGTACACCCAAGATGAGGGAATCAGTTGGTTGTCGTCCAGACGTACTTGGAGATGGATGGATATGCGAGGAAAGTGCCTCCGGTTTCGTTCAGACCCAGAACGAACTTGTAAATGGATTGTGTGTCTGACATTGGATTTTATTCTGTGTTGATTGATTTCTGTTAAATATATATCTTTTTGGCGGTGGAGAATTTATTCTCTTGCTTAACGCCCTTCTCTGAGACGTACGAGCTTAGAGGTTATATATCGATAGATATCAATCGCATGGCATGAATTGCCTGTGTGGCATGCTGACTTGCATGGATCAATGCTTCTGTTGAAAAGCAAAGTCTTGTGGTTGATGATCAAAGCACGGCCTACGTGGCAGCTTTGTGTATAACGTGAATTCGCGAGCCTCACACCTCGGTATGAGTTAAAAACGGGATACGGACTGCAGGGAGAGCACGACGTTTCTTTCTAGCTTTGGTGGTGTCAGTGACTTACCATCCCTGACATTTATATCTATTTTCGCCTATGTGGTTATTGGAATGCGAGGCGCCTCGATTATAGGTCTGTAAGGACTGGGAAACGTGTGTTCAGGCATAATTAATCCTCTAACGTAAGTGATGACCGGCCCTGAAGCATCCAGGATTGCCCAGAGAGTGTAGTCCTGAGACATTTGCTAGAGTGTCTCAAACGCGGAGAGGAGCTTGCCCCTTGCCTCGACTCATGACGGAAATCCAATTTCCAATACGTGTATTGCGGTTTTAATTGTAGAACTAGTATGGCGACATGATAGATGGTACCCATGCCGCCTATGATTGATATTTATGATTGAAATTGTTTTGACACTATACACTTATAATAGTATCAAATGATTTGTTTTAAACGTACCAAGCATGTTTGGCTATTATAAGGGAAAACCCTATCCTCCGGCTTGCGTTGCATTGTGTGATGGGACCTGGGTCTTATAATAGCTTCATTTTTCGAAAAAGCATTGCGTTGTTTATCTATATGCACTGGTATTCTTGGGAGGAAACCCGTTCCGTGTTATACGGTGTGGTCCCTTGAATTACTCTCTTTTAAAGTAAAGTTTTAAATACCTGTTTTAGTTCTCACACCAGTCACATGACTGACCTGGAGTTTATTGTTTTAACCTAAACTCTGGGTGCCCCTATTTTCCGCACGGGCAGCTAGTAGTTTTGGTTTTGCAGATTTATATTCACAGGATCCTGATTTACAGCTGGAATGATGCTAGGAAAGCTCTGTATCCGTGCATTACTTCTAGTTGTGCTTTTGTGTTATTTTCCGCTGTTATGTAATTTATTGTAATCTCTGATATTTGTCGAATGTAATTTATTCATTTATACTATGTATATTCTTGTATCTGATGGAATTGTTGTAATAACTATGAAATGTTCTTCCGTCTGTGTTCATTTGTGTGTTGTTATCAAGGTAATCCGGGCTTTCCTTCACGGGGAAGTTACGGGCTATCACAGTTGGTATCAGAGCTTTGGTTTACAGAGCTCGAGAACAAGACACATTAGAACCATACGAAAGAATTCATCAGATATTGGATTAGTAATATCCAATTAGAATGACTCGTTAGAGATAGGATCAGTAGTATCCTAGAACGAGTGTGAAGAGTATATTTTTCAAATGAAAACAATTTTGTTTTGAAAATTTAAATCGTTTTATACGTATTTGAATATTTATTTATTTTGAATATGGACAATCCAATATATAAAGATTTTGCATATACATGTCATGAACGTATATTCGAAGTTTTAATATACTGGATAGATGTAGAATCACATTCTAGACACCCGGAGATGATTCTGATGATTGATATATCATCATCAGAATTTGTGTTCGTGTTTCGAAAGTGTGATATCTATATATTTCCATTAGACTGGTGTGAGAACCAAAATTTATATAGATAGATTTATTTGTTGTGAATTGGCATCAAAAACATGATTTTCTGTATATGTATCAAAAATTATGAATTTGAAACGTTAATCCACTAATTGATTGATGTTTGTGTTGTTTGATAATTTTGAACTATTATGCCTAATTGCATCAAATATTGAATTGTATTGAAAATTGGTCGCATTTGCTTGCATATACATATACTTACATTGAACAGGTCATAGCAAGGAGGCTAGAGCAGAGAATAAAATTTGTTTTCCCGACAAATAGGTACATGTTTACTATAATTTACTGTTTTGTTTGGATGATGATGATTTTATGAGTCGATTGGCTAGCCGCTTGGCTTTTTCTTTTTCTTTTTGAGATCAGAAGGCATGTATGGCAATTTCGGGATTTTCCCGTGGCTCCCGGTGCAGGGGAGGTTATGGCGAAATTTTTCAAAAATTTAGGGTGTTAGCCAAATTTTTGAAAATTTGAAAATTCTCAAAAACTGAAAAGTTGGAGAATGGAAGCCAGATTGAACGTAGAGTTGATTAATCAAACCACTTTTGACTTCGTTCCTTTTCGGGGACGAAAAGTTTTAAGTGGGGGAGATTGTAATAACCCAGAAAATCTGAGCCAGTTTAAAATTTTTATTTTGGCAATTTTAGCGAATTTTGAATATTTAAAATAGATTATTTTAAATAATATCGACGAGAAATTTATTTTGAATATGATTCGAACGTATATATTTATACGCGTCGTCGTTATAATATAAATATTTATATATAATTATAAAAGGAATTGAAAATGGCGCGGTAGTTCGATAATTCGATTTCAAACTTCAATTGAACGTACCGGGTGCAAAACAATCCGGATTTTAGCGAAACCAAATATTTGGATCTAATTGATAATATCTTTCCAACGAATCCGACAAATCAAAATTTCATAGCGGAAATCAAAAGATATGTCCAGTTGAAAATTCTGAATAGTCGCTATGGAATTCAGGCCCTTAAAAATAGACATTTTGCAAACGACCTCGGATTTCGACGAAACCACTTTTGTTGGGTCCGTGATGTCAAATTATTGCTAGATTCCAAATTTTATAATTTTTCGAATCAATATGTGAGCGTGGCAAAGGAAAACGTGTTTGAACAGTTTCAGTTGATTTTAATCGACTGGAAAGTGGCCATTTTTCCAACGGTCTCAGAATTCGACGAAACTAGTTTTGTTAGGACCGCATTGTCAATACGAAGCTAGAAAATATTTTTCTGGGATTTATAGAGTTAGTATGTGACCCCGGTAAATTGAAATGCGCGTTCAAATTCAATATATAGAGTTATGTGTTGATTTTGACGGAAACTAATTGTAACGATCGAATCAGCCTACGATATATATCCCATTGTGTTCGGAATGGGGGTAAAACGCTATGGACGACAGGCGGTGGGCCTCGTTTAGAGGTCGTATGTAAAAGTCAACTTTTTACAAATTAAATAATTAAAAAAATATCTTCCCTCTCTCTTCTTCCTTTATCTGCCCCCCCCCGTTCGATTCAATCAGCAGAAAGAAAAAAAAACCAACAATGGACCCATCGTCGATCCGCCTGCCTGCTTCGTCCACCGACGCCCTCGTCTCGTACCTCCTCCCCTTCTTCTTCTCCGACGTCGCTTCTCCCTCCGCCCCTCTCTCAAAAACCCTAGCCGAGCCCCTTTTCGGATCGAGACCCCCACACCACCGCGCGCACGCCGGCCGACAACCGCCCCCATCAGTTCCGATCCACCCTGGACGCCGCCTCTGGCGCGGATCCGCCCCCTGCCTTCATCGACCGACGCGAAGAGCCCCCCTGTCTTCATCGACGAGCGCGAGACCCCCCCATCCTCCTCCACTGTTCGCCACAGCAAACCCCTTTCTTTTCCCGAGCAATGTAAGTTTGTTTTATTTATTTATTTTGTTTCGTTTATTTATTTTCAATAAGCTTTGATTTATATATATGTAAAATAAAATAGATTAGCTTTTTGTTTGAATAGAAAATTTTGATTTTGTTTGTAGAAAAAGGTATGATTTTTAACAGGAAGCATAGATTTTTAAACAGCATGAAATCGAGCTTTTTAACATCGCAAAGTTGAGATTTTTAGCAATATAAAGCTATGATTTTTGTTTATATGAAATACGGTTTTTATTTTTAATAAAGATTAGATTTTTGAAATAGAAAAGACGAAATCTTTATATTTGAGAAGGCGAAATCTTTATAGTTGAAAAAGCGAGACCTTTATATAGAGAATAACAAAGTAAAAATAGAATTTTTATCTATATAGCAACGAAGTAAAAATTCGATTTTTATATATTGAATAGCAACGAAGTAAAAATTCGATTTTTATATATTGAATAGCATAATAAAAATTCGATTTTTATATATTGAATAGCGAGGTAAAAATTCGATTTTTATATATTGAATAGCGAAGTAAAAATTCGATTTTTATATATTGAATAGTGAAGTAAAAATTCGATTTTTATATATTGAATAGCGAAGTAAAAATTTGATTTTTATATATTGAATAGCGAAGTAAAAAATCGATTTTTATATGTTGAATAGTGAAGTAAAAATTCGATTTTTATATATTGAATAGCGAAGTAAAAATTCGATTTTTATATATTGAATAGCGAAGTAAAAATTCGATTTTTACATATGTAGAGAATATGGGCAACGAAGGTGACAAAGAGGCGAGAACGTTGAAGATTTCTATCAATGAAGAGTCGTGGTATTGGATAGCTATTGGTGAGAATTTCTCACCTTTCAATTTCTTTTTCTAGTTATATATATACTAGGATGCAGACGGTGTTTAGTAGCACCCGACACAATAGTCCACAGACCATGGACTTGTTTGTTTGATTGCAAAAATTAGTTAGATTATTTGATTGAAATTTAAGTTGTTTAGTGAAATGGAATGGATTGATTGATGTGTGAATGGCGTGGGCCTTCACTAGACCGGGGATAAGGCTAGGCCTCGTCCCGTTTCTAGTATCGTGCCGTTATGCCGCCGAAATTTTCTAAAATAAAAATATCATTTTTATTTTGTAAATGAACGGAATAAAAATTCATGTGTTAAAATAAAATATTTATCGTTAAAAATAAAAATTTTAACGTGAAGGTGAATAAATAAATATTTATAAACAAATCGGCCGGTTTGTTTATATACACTGATTTGACTGATATTGATTGGGTCGATAAATTTTACACATCGCCCAACTGCACAACTAAAATCTGTGTTTGATTGTTTGAAACCCCACACGGGTGTTGGGATGAAATTTGAAGTTCACTCATCCTGATTGATTAAATATGTCGATCGATTGATTGACAGGCTGTTATAAGCGTGGGATGTCTATATTTGATGCTTATACAGTGTAGTGCACTTTGGTTGATGCATGATTATTTTTCAATGTTATTATATACGTGTGATGTATGAAAATCCATATAATTAACATTATATGGTGATTGATTGGGCCTCATTCCAATTTAGAAAATAAAGAACAATATGAAATAAAGGTTCATGTGTTGACAGTACTCATCCGTTGAGATTAGTCATGTGTTGAACGAAATATTTTAATAATAAAATTTTGCATCTTTATCAATATGAAATAAAGGTTCATGTGTTGACAGTACTCATCCGTTGAGATTAGTCATGTGTTGAACAAAATATTTTGATAATAAGAAATATTTGAAATGGAATATTTGAAACGAAATGTAACAACCCGTATTTTCAATAACCTGTTATAACATAAATCGAGGCAGAATTTAATTTATAAATCTGAATCAAGGGAAACGGGCTATGCCATTGCGTTCGTCTCGGAAAAATACGCGAAATAGAGTCCGAGTTTTCGAAGATCGGAGTCCGTATGACCCGATTAAGGCCCAACGAAGTTTTCAGAAAAATTCAAAGTAAAAACAGATTTCAAATTCAAGTTTGAATTTGGAAAATTAGGGCAGATTGGGCCAGGCGGGAAAATTCCCGCCAGAGTACCCAAGTCGACAGCCCTGTCGACTTGTGAGTCGACTTGGTTGGACCCAAGTCGACAGCCCTGTCGACTTGGCTTTCGACTTGGCTCAGCCGGGCAGTTCTGCCTGGTGCACCATTTTGGGATTGTGTTGAGTTTGGGGGCCAGATTCGGTTTTGAGGGCTGAGATTGGAACTAGGGTTTAATCCTAAGGCCAAAACTAATCCTAATCTCTATAAATAAGCCCCTAACCTAACCCTAAATCATCATTATTCATTCAAGTAACTAAACTATGGCAAAATCAATCCTCTCATGGCCTCCACTCTCTTCATAAAATTTCTAAATTATTTCTATGAGAGATTTTCCATGCATACAAGTGTTTTCAAGCTTGTATGAGCATCATTAGCTTGCATTCAAGTCAAGTTTCCATATTTACATCATAAAGCAAGAGTTTTGATCATTTTGGCTCAAGGGTTTTTCTATTAGAGCTTGCATTTTGGGTCTAGTTGATTGCATAAGGGCTTTGTCATATTTTTGTGTCTTCATAAGCATTGTAAGCCCTATTCTACTTTCATATTTAAACTCTAAAGTTAAATGAATGATGCAAGTTTGGTTGACCATGATATGCAAGTTATCATGTTATGTTATGCAAGTATGCCATGTTATGATATGCAAGTTTATCATGTTATGTTATGCAAGTATGCCATGTTATGATATGCAAGTTTATCATGTTATGTTATGCAAGTATGTCATGTTATGATATGCAAGTTTATCATGTTATGTTATGCAAGTATGCCATGTTATGATATGCAAGTTAATCATGTTATGTTATGCAAGTTTATCATGTTA
The DNA here is from genome assembly GCA_030737875.1 of Allium sativum. Classification (NCBI taxonomy): domain Eukaryota; kingdom Viridiplantae; phylum Streptophyta; class Magnoliopsida; order Asparagales; family Amaryllidaceae; genus Allium; species Allium sativum. The sequence continues at coordinate 41,899,487 of CM060915.1, read as the reverse complement.
TGATCTACAAGTTTATATGCAAGTTTGCCATGTTATGTTATGCAAGTTTGCTATGTTATGATATGCAAGTTTGCCATGTATGTTATGCAAGTTTGGGTGAATCATTTTACTCATGTTATGCAAGCTTATCTTGAGTATATGAACATAAAGCTTCAAGCTTTATGCTAAAGGTTGCATTTTGGCAACATGTAAGTTATCATATCTCTTATGATAACTTGCATGTGAGGCTAAATGCGAACTTATGGCCATTTCTACATGTCATTTATCACCATGTATCACCAATATGCTAAGTTTGGTTTTGTGCATGCTTTTGAGGCCTAAAAATGTAATATGCAAGTATATGAACATATGTACATTTCATATGCCACCATGTTGAACTTGTGGCTTCAACACCTTTATGTCATGATTATGCCAAGTTCCCTCTTTCTATCCTTTATGCGCTATTGCGATATGTAAGCGATGGGATTGCGTTTGGGGTTGGGTAAACTTAAAAGACATAAAAACATAAGATTGGGAATTTACCTATTAAGTTAGGTCTACCCATTGGGAATTTACCTATTAAGTTAGGTCTACCCAAATTCTTAAAAACTTGTAACATGATTTGGAAACATGATGGACATGACACTTAGAAAATATAAGTGTGACCAACTCGAGGTTGGGTTGAGTTTGTAGCGTAAAACTACCCGGAACCGACTGGCTTAACTAGTTGCTACAAACAATAGGACCTAATGTGAGAAGTTGGTCATGTTGTACCTTGAACCCGAGGTTAGACCAAGTTGTGGTGTAAAGCTACCCGGACCCGCCCGGCTTAACTAGTAACCACAACAAGGTCTAATGTGAGAGGTTAAGGCACATTAAATTAATTAATGCCTCATGATTAGGGTTAAGTCATGGTTCACTTAATACTTAACCAATTTGGGCTTGGTAGATTAATCAGGATTAAGTCGTGAACTCATCGTTACACTTAACCAAGTTAATCCATGATTAGTAAAAGGGTTAAACCGTACTTAACCCACTAGAAAATCCTAGCAATGGGGGTCCACTCCAGCAGTAATCCCAAGTTCGTATCATTAAGACCCTAGGGTCTAGGCTAGGGTGGGGGCACAATTACTGGACTTGAGGTAAGAGACCAAAAACGACGGCAGAAGGGTATGCCGGTATAGTTCCGGGCGGACTATGGTCGTGCACATAGTCCGAAGCCGGGGAAAACATGCACGGGTACCAGTAGATCGAGACTGTGCACTTATGTTTATGGTGTCCAGGGGTTGACACCCTAGGGCTTGATACACCCGACGGGAGACCCTGCACAGTCTGACTACAATTATGTTTGGGCCGCATTGACACCAACACGTGACGAGTTAGGCTTATAGGGAGCCGATCGACTAGACCGTTTGGTTGGACCGCGTATTAGGGTCACTTCATGTTATTGGGCCAAAGCTTGGGCCAAGGGATCAATACTTGTTTATTCAAGTCATGTTAGTTTGCTAGTACACCTGTGGTGCAAAAACCTTAAACCTGATTATGCGATGACACCTTTATCTACCTTGTTAGTTAATCATCATGCTAGTATTTTGTTATCCTTATGTTCATCCCTGCTTCTCATGCCAGTTAACTTTATCAGTTTACATTACTTGTAGTAGGGCTTACTCAGTCTTTTTGACTGACCTGTTTTCCTTTCGCCTCTTTTCTTCCGTTTCCCCCCCCCCCCCCCAAGGTTCTCAGGGTGGGAATATTGGAGCTTAGCTTGGATTTCTGATCGCTTGCTTGTGGGATTTTAGCTCATGTACGGTCTTGACATGAAGCTAGCTATGGTTATCACTTATTTTGGGGATAGTACTTATGTATTTCAGTTTTTCAGTGATGTTGTTTTTATCTAGACTTGTGTATTTGGAAAGTTAACATTATGTTGTACCAGACTTGTTTTGAAATAGTTTGAAATCTTCCGCTGTTTTACTTATCTTATTTACTCTGTTTACATATATACATATGTTCTTGTTCTGCCTTGATATATCATTATGCATGTTTACCTGATTCAAACGCCCCTCCAAAGTCAGGGTGCTTGCAAGAGCCACCCTGGCGGAGGTGGGGTGTTACATTTGGTATCAGAGCATATGGTTTACGAGAAGGAACAAAAAGGTTTTTGAAACTTTTGGAAAACTATTTTCAAAACCAAGTATAAAGTATTTTCCAAAGAAAAGTCTAGTTTATTTTAAAGGCTATTCCCCAAAAAGCCATTAGCAAAATTCCTTCGTTTTTCTCCATTCTGAATCTATCTTTTTCTTCGTTTCAGTATGGCCAATAACTTTGCCATTCCGGAGGGAGTACACGTACCTGTTTGGTATAGGAGACTTTGGGAGGCTAGGGCGACCGAAGCCGGCCCCACAGATGCTCCTCCTCCTCCTCCGGTAGTTAATGTTCCTCCTCCTCCTGTCGCTGAGGTTCCTCTTCCTCCTCCCCCTCGGCATCCACAAGAGGATTTCGCGGAGATTTGCAAAGACTTTAAGGCGATGGGTTGCAAGAATTTCTTTGGAACCGAGACTTATGTAAAGGCAAGGAATTGGTTGAAAGAAACTGAAGATCTTTTTGCCTTCTTTGATATAGATGACCGTAGGAAGGTTCTATTGGCAGTGTGGTTGCTAAGGGAAGAAGCTGCACGTTGGTGGGTGGTCACCACCGCTACTAGGCCAGTTGAGACTTGGGATGACTTTCGGGGAAAGTTTGGACTAAGGTTCCTATCACTGAAACAAGGGGACATGACTATTAGGGAATACATAGATAAGTTTAATCAACTGGCTCGGGTCGGTTTAGACTTGGTTAACACAGCTCAGAAGAAGGCCCTATACTTTGCTCTAAGATTAAACGAGCCATTACATGGTTTAGCCATGACTCATATACCCTTGGGGGCAACTTTCGAGAGCTTGGTGAATATGACCCTACTCAATGAAGAGAATAGGAGTGACAAGAAGGAGATCAAGATGAATGATACTCAAGCCAAGAAGACTGATTCCCAGTGGAAAGGAAATCGGGGTAATCCAAGTGGTCAGAGCAGTCAAGGCAATCAGAACAAGAACAAGAACAAGAGTCAAGGCAACAAGGGGAACAACAACAAGGGCAATAACAAAAAGGGGAAGTGCCATTATTGCGGTTCAGTTGGGCATCTTATTAAGGATTGTAAGAAGAGGAAAAGGAAGAGTGGTGAATGCTATCGTTGTGGTGAGTTTGGACATTTCAGCAAAGATTGCCCGAAGAAGAAAGGGCAAGGCCAGGGTCAGACTCAGCGTGCTGGACCTTCGGGAGGGCAAGTTCATGCTCTCAATGCCGCTCCAGTTCCCGATCGAGGTAGTATTTCTGTTGAGAGTCTTGTTTACATTTCTGATTTTCCTGTTCGTACTTTGTTTGATTATGGCGCATCGCATAGCTTTATTTCATCTGATCTAGTTGGAAGTTTGCACCTAAGTACTAGTCTAGTTAATGATCCCGTGTGTGTTTCAAATCCAATTGGGGTTTCCTCCCATTTGTCTATTATCTACGTGGATTTGAAAATCTCTATCTTTAGTGTAGAGTTCTCGTGTGATGCTTATATTCTCGGTTTCATGGGGTATGGGTTGATTTTTGGGCATGGATTGGTTGTCCAGTTTTGGAGCCATTCTTGATTTTTGAGCATAGGGTTGAGAGGCTCATGACTCGCCTCGGTAATACCCTATAAATTTCTAGTAACCCTATGAGTCCCGTCATGTTGTGTTGTCTTGAATCTCTCAACTCGTCTATCGATAGTTTGTAATCGGTGAGGGTGGTCCGAGAATATCCTGATATCTTGGGTGAAGTGAAGGGGGTTACCCCTAAACGGGAGATGGATTTCCGCATTTATCTGGTTGATAATGCCAAGATGGTTTCGTGGCCGGTTAGGCACGTGGCCCCGCAAGATGAGAGTTAAGAAAGCAAGTCAAGGAGTTGCTTGAGAAGAACTTCATTAGACGAAGTATGTCTGAATGGGGAGCGCCTGTAGTATTTACTACCAAGGCAGATGGTTCTCTTCGACTTTGTGTTGATTATTGTGAGTTAAACAAAGAGAATAGACAACCATTACCAAGGATCGATGATTTGTTTGATCAACTTATAGGAACATCTGTTTTCTCTTGATCTTGCTACTGGATTCCATCAGCTCAGAGTAGCTGAGGATAGTATAGACAAAACTGCGTTCAGAACTCCAGATGGATTCTTAGAATGGCTGGTCATGCCATTCGGTTTGACTAATGCACCCGCCTACTTCGTTTACTTGATGAGTAGGGTGTCTAGGGAATTCCTGAACGAGTTTGTGGTAGTCTTTGTAGACGATATCCTGACTTTCTTAAAGAACGAGGAAGAACATCCTAGACATCTCAAGGAGGTGATGGATATAGCGCATCAGTTGAAAGCCAAGTCCTCCAAATGTCATTTTGGAGAAAAGAAGTTAGATTTCTTGGGCACATAGTTTTTAAGAAAGGCTTAGTGGTGGATCCTGCTAAAGTGGTCGCGGTTCAAAACCGAAAAGCTCCGACGAGGACAATTGAAGTAAGAAGTTCTCTCAGTTTAATTAGTTAGTTAGCGTCCCTTGAGCTTAGACCTACCCTTCTGGATCAAGTAGGGACTTCACAGAAAGAAGACCCGCAGTTAGTCGAGATCATGGACCAGTTGATTTGAGGCAAGATGGTAAGTCACCTCGCTATAGATGACAAGGGATGGCTAAGACGCGATGAGAGAAAGAAGGTTCTTGAAGATGCACATCACCTGAGGAGGTGGCCGAGTTTGTCCCAGGGTGCATGTTGTGCCAACAGGTTAAAGGCCGAGTCATAGAAGCCCGGTGGGCTATTACATCCATTGGAGGTCCCCGCAATGGAAGTAGTAGAGCGTCACGAAGGATTTCGTGGATGGACTACCTAGATCAAGGAAAGGGAATACGAGCATGTGGGTCATAGTAGGTAGACTCACGAAGAGTGCTCATTTCACTCCGGTAAAGAGCGAAAGGACTGCATCATAGCTAGCGACAGTTTACTTTCAAGAAATAAAGCGGTTGCACGAGGTTCCCTAAAGTATAGTTAGTAACCATGACTCAATCTTCACTAGCCAGTTTTGGGATAGTCTACGGGAATTCATGGGCAAGCGACTGAATCTAAGTACGACCTATCATTCGCAGGCGGATGGTTAATTTCGTTCAAGCATGAGTTATAGAAAATCACGTTGGTAAGAGCAATTGGCAACGTGAATTGGTATTTCCAAGAAAAGTTCTGCTGTGTGGAATACTTTATAGTAAGTAAACGAGATCCAGGATTCACTAGTGAATTTTGGAGAGCTTGCATGAAACCATGAGGCCATAGTTATGTTTAAGCCAAGAATGATAGAAGAGTAAGTGAAAGAGGAAGACGAGAGGCGACAATGAAATGGGTTCCAACTCATATTTGGAAATAAGAGTTAAGAAGCTAGGAAATCATGAAGTAAAAGACGGTCAAAGCACAGTGGAGTTAAACTCAAGGAAACGTGACTTAGAAGACTGAAGGCTAGATACGCGCATCATATCTCTTTTTAAGAGCATATCCTTGATCCTTGTTTTCCGGTGGAACTTATTTGCATGTTATCTTTTTACGTATATCCTCTCGGTCCCATTCTCGATCCCATTTCTGTTGAAAACTCCATAAGGGGGTATGACTCATCGGTTAGTAATACACGTCAAGGTTTGAAGGGGTCCGTTAGGTTGACTAAACCTTTTGGGCTTTTATAGAATATGGGTTGGGTTAGGAAGGAATTTCTTGTAATCCGAAAGGAGTATATCCTGCTTATCTTCCCGATCTCTTTGTAGCATATCTTTTGCTATCCATGTTTGTCTTGATTATCTAGTTTATCGTGTTAATCTTGTCATGAGAACCTTAGGTAGAAACCCTTTGGATGAAACATGTGTTTGAAACATGTTATGCTTGATGGTTGCAAGTGGTTGCAAGTGTTTGCAAGTGGTTACTCGTGGATGCATTATACACATTAGGCACTAGATCGGCTCACACACTCCTCATATTGCATATGCATGAGTGTTTACGCTTATTCATGGATGGAAATTTTTGTGTTATCATATGGATGTTGCATATGGATGTATGTTATGTGCACGCATATAGATGTTATACATTATGTTAGGAATTGCATACATATGGATTCATTTCACTAACATAATTTGCATTGATGATATTTGCATTAGATAAGTACATATACACACATCTTTGCATATGTTCATACAACATTTAGAATCTTGTAAGGACAATGATTGCTCGTGGATGATGTTTTGAGTAGATGGATGTTGGATGGTAGGATACGTTCTTCCTAACTTAAAGATTTCAGGGACGAAATCCTTTAAGGAGGGGAGAATGTAACAACCCGTATTTTCAATAACCTGTTATAACATAAATCGAGACAGAATTTAATTTATAAATCTGAATCAAGGGAAACGGGCTATGCCATTACGTTCGTCTCGGAAAAATACGCGAAATAGAGTCCGAGTTTTCGAAGATCGGAGTCCGTATGACCCGATTAAGGCCCAACGAAGTTTTCAGAAAAATTCAAAGTAAAAACAGATTTCAAATTCAAGTTTGAATTTGGAAAATTAGGGCAGATTGGGCCAGGCGGGAATATTCCCGCCAGAGCACCCAAGTCGACAGCCCTGTCGACTTGGGAGTCGACTTGGTTGGACCCAAGTCGACAGCCCTGTCGACTTGGCTGTCGACTTGGCTCAGCCGGGCAGTTCTGCCTGGTGCACCATTTTGGGATTGTGTTGAGTTTGGGGGCCAGATTCGGTTTTGAGGGCTGAGATTGGAACTAGGGTTTAATCCTAAGGCCAAAACTAATCCTAATCTCTATAAATAAGCCCCTAACCTAACCCTAAATCATCATTATTCATTCAAGTAACTAAACTATGGCAAAATCAATCCTCTCATGGCCTCCACTCTCTTCATAAAATTTCTAAATTATTTCTATGAGAGATTTTCCATGCATACAAGTGTTTTCAAGCTTGTATGAGCATCATTAGCTTGCATTCAAGTCAAGTTTCCATATTTACATCATAAAGCAAGAGTTTTGATCATTTTGGCTCAAGGGTTTTTCTATTAGAGCTTGTATTTTGGGTCTAATTGATTGCATAAGGGCTTTGTCATATTTTTGTGTCTTCATAAGCATTGTAAGCCCTATTCTACTTTCATATTTAAACTCTAAAGTTAAATGAATGATGCAAGTTTGGTTGACCATGATATGCAAGTTATCATGTTATGTTATGCAAGTATGCCATGTTATGATATGCAAGTTTATCATGTTATGTTATGCAAGTATGCCATGTTATGATATGCAAGTTTATCATGTTATGTTATGCAAGTATGCCATGTTATGATATGCAAGTTTATCATGTTATGTTATGCAAGTATGTCATGTTATGATATGCAAGTTAATCATGTTATGTTATGCAAGTTTATCATGTTATGATATGCAAGTTTATATGCAAGTTTGCCATGTTATGTTATGCAAGTTTGCTATGTTATGATATGCAAGTTTGCCATGTAAGTTATGCAAGTTTGGGTGAATCATTTTACTCATGTTATGCAAGCTTATCTTGAGTATATGAACATAAATCTTCAAGCTTTATGCTAAAGGTTGCATTTTGGCAACATGTAAGTTATCATATCTCTTATGATAACTTGCATGTGAGGCTAAATGCGAACTTATGGCCATTTCTACATGTCATTTATCACCATGTATCACCAATATGCTAAGTTTGGTTTTGTGCATGCTTTTGAGGCCTAAAAATGTAATATGCAAGTATATGAACATATGTACATTTCATATGCCACCATGTTGAACTTGTGGCTTCAACACCTTTATGTCATGATTATGCCAAGTTCCCTCTTTCTATCCTTTATGCGCTATTGCGATATGTAAGCGATGGGATTGCGTTTGGGGTTGGGTAAACTTAAAAGACATAAAAACATAAGATTGGGAATTTACCTATTAAGTTAGGTCTACCCATTGGGAATTTACCTATTAAGTTAGGTCTACCCAAATTCTTGAAAACTTGTAACATGTTTTGGAAACATGATGGACATGACACTTAGAAAATATAAGTGTGACCAACTCGAGGTTGGGTTGAGTTTGTAGCGTAAAACTACCCGGAACCGACCGGCTTAACTAGTTGCTACAAACAATAGGACCTAATGTGAGAAGTTGGTCATGTTGTACCTTGAACCCGAGGTTAGACCAAGTTGTGGTGTAAAGCTACCCGGACCCGCCCGGCTTAACTAGTAACCACAACAAGGTCTAATGTGAGAGGTTAAGGCACATTAAATTAATTAATGCCTCATGATTAGGGTTAAGTCATGGTCCACTTAATACTTAACCAATTTTGGCTTGGTAGATTAATCAGGATTAAGTCGTGAACTCATCGTTACACTTAACCAAGTTAATCCATGATTAGTAAAAGGGTTAAACCGTACTTAACCCACTAGAAAATCCTAGCAATGGGGGTCCACTCCAGCGGTAATCCCAAGTTCGTATCATTAAGACCCTAGGGTCTAGGCTAGGGTGGGGGCACAATTACTGGACTTGAGGTAAGAGACCAAAAACGACGGCAGAAGGGTATGCCGGTATAGTTCCGGGCGGACTATGGTCGTGCACATAGTCCGAAGCCGGGGAAAACATGCACGGGTACCAGTAGATCGAGACTGTGCACTTATGTTTATGGTGTCCAGGGGTTGACACCCTAGGGCTTGATACACCCGACGGGAGACCCTGCACAGTCTGACTACAATTATGTTTGGGCCGCATTGACACCAACACGTGACGAGTTAGGCTTATAGGGAGCCGATCGACTAGACCGTTTGGTTGGACCGCGTATTAGGGTCACTTCATGTTATTGGGCCAAAGCTTGGGCCAAGGGATCAATACTTGTTTATTCAAGTCATGTTAGTTTGCTAGTACACCTGTGGTGCAAAAACCTTAAACCTGATTATGCGATGACACCTTTATCTACCTTGTTAGTTAATCATCATGCTAGTATGTTGTTATCCTTATGTTCATCCCTGCTTCTCATGCCAGTTAACTTTATCAGTTTACATTGATTGTAGTAGGGCTTACTCAGTCTTTTTGACTGACCTGTTTTCCTTTCTCCTCTATTCTTCCTCCCCCCCCCCCAGGTTCTCAGGGTGGGAATATTGGAGCTTAGCTTGGATTTCTGATCGCTTGCTTGTGGGATTTTAGCTCATGTACGATCTTGACATGAAGCTAGCTATGGTTATCACTTATTTTGGGGATAGTACTTATGTATTTCAGTTTTTCAGTGATGTTGTTTTTATCTAGACTTGTGTATTTGGAAAGTTAACATTATGTTGTACCAGACTTGTTTTGAAATAGTTTGAAATCTTCCGCTGTTTTACTTATCTTATTTACTCTGTTTACATATATACATATGTTCTTGTTCTGCCTTGATATATCATTATGCATGTTTACCTGATTCAAACGCCCCTCCAAAGTCAGGGTGCTTGCAAGAGCCACCCTGGCGGAGGTGGGGTGTTACACGAAATATTTTGATAATAAGAAATATTTGAAATAGAATATTTGAAAATAGAAATATATGAAGCCGTGTCGGTTAGATTGACGCCATTTTGACGTGAACGATATTTATATCGATTTTATTCATTTTAAAATGAATAGTGAAAAGTGATTTCGAAATCGAATATTTTGAAATGGAATTTGAATTGAATCGAATAGAAAACCAAAGTGAACATAAAACGATTGCGAAATGAATTGAATATAAAATGATTTCGAAATAAATTGAATATAAAATGATTTCGAAATGAATTGAATATAAAACGATTTCGAAATGAATTGAATATAAAACGATTTCGAAATGAATTGAATATAAAACGATTTCGAAATGAATTGAATATAAAATGATTTCGAAATGAATTGAATATAAAACGATTTCGAAATGAATTGAATATAAAATGATTTCGAAATGAATCGAATATAAAATGATTTCGAAATGAATTGAATATAAAATGATTTCGAAATGAATTGAATATAAAATGATTTCGAAATGAATTGAATATAAAATGATTTCAAAATGAATTGAATTCAAATAGAAAATGAAATGAATTTGATTTGAATAGAAAACGAATTTGAATTGAATCGAATAGAAAACGAATTCAAATTGAATTGAAATTTGAATTGAATAGAAATGAATTTTAAAACGAAATTATATGGAAAAATTCAATTTTGATTTGAATTGGAAATGGAAGTTAAATTGTTTTGAAACGAATTCAAAACTATTTATAAAGTTCGTTTTAAATAGGAATCGACGAAATATATTATATTGTATATATATATATATATATATATATATATATAATATAATGGCCTGAATAGAACGCGCCGCGCCGCGGCAGTTCGTGAATTTCGACCATTTATTTCAAACGGACATTACGGGAGATCCGACCGTCGGATTCTCCTAAAACCAGAACCGTTGGGTTCGTATCGAAAAGAGCTTTCTAACGAATATTAGAAATTTGAAATATAACGGTTGGATTTGGAGATACGTCCAAATCAAATTTGAAAAAGGTCGCTGTAAGTGTAGTTCGATGGCCGTTGATGGAAATCGACTGTACGGGCCTTGATAAAATTATTAAAAATAGTAATAATTTGTGTAAAATCATAAGAAATGATTTGGGAAAATTTGGGATGAAAAACTCCATATTTGAAAAGATAAAAATAAATTTTTATCGAAATGAACTAGTTTTGAGCTGAAATTAAAACCCATTTATTTTTAAATAAATAAATTAGATTTGAAATGGGTTTTAAATAAAATTGATTTATGGGTTTATCGTGAACAGTGTTTTAAACAACATTTGTTCTTTAACCCGATTTTAAATAGAATTGATTTTTGGGTTTGTCGTAAACTGTGTTTTAAATGACATTAGTTATTTAACCCAGTAAAAGGAGTTTTAATGAATCTGCAATTAGATTGGAATGTGTATTGATAATTTAAATTATCAAATATAGGAAGTGAGCGAGAATGGAGTATCAACAGTTTTGCTCCAAAGCGATAGTTAAATCTTTAATTAGATTTGAACGTGAAATGGTAATTAATTTTACCGATAACACTGTGGTGTTAAATATGGAGTATTACCAGTTTTGCTTCATGGGATGAATAGGTTGGGATTGGGAAATAAATTAAATAATTACTTCGGTATGGTTCGTTAATCTCGACTAGTTTGGAAAACCATAATTTGGTTTGAAATGACATCCAAAGGAAGATTAAAGGATAAATTTTAAAGAATTTATCTTGGATAAAATTTATGGGAACATTTCCCTAAGAATATGAAATTTAGAAACTAGCTGTAGGTTAGCTAAGAAGAATGGTTTCCTGGGTATTGATCTGATGTTGGTTTCGGCCTTCGGGGTTAATATTTGGGAAATTGTTCTCTTGTTGATTTACGGTTAGTGGCTGCTGAATTGGAATGAGGCGTATGTTGTGTTTGTGTAACATTTGTTTTAATATACGCGGGTTGTTCGGAAAGGCCTGGTTTATACCCATTCTGAATAACCGATTCGACGATATGTCGAAGATGAAGACGGTGGTTGAAGACCGGAAGTCTTCACATCGTTTGGGTGATTACTGATGATCTTGATTGGGCTGTACACCCAAGATGAGGGAATCAGTTGGTTGTCGTCCAGACATACTTGGAGATGGATGGATATGCGAGGAAAGTGCCTCCGGTTTCGTTCAGACCCAGAACGAACTTGTAAATGGATTGTGTGTCTGACATTGGATTTTATTCTGTGTTGATTGATTTCTGTTAAATATATATCTGTTTGGCGGTGGAGAATTTATTCTCTTGCTTAACGCCCTTCTCTGAGACGTACGAGCTTAGAGGTTATATATCGATAGATATCAATCGCATGGAATGAATTGCCTGTGTGGCATGCTGAGTTGCATGGATCAAGGCTTCTGTTGAAAAGCAAAGTCTTGTGGTTGATGATCAAAGCACGACCTACGTGGCAGCTTTGTGTATAACGTGAATTCGTGAGCCTCACACCTCGGTACGAGTTAAAAACGGGATACGGACTGCAGGGAGAGCACGACGTTTCTTTCTAGCTTTGGTGGTGTCAGTGACTTACCAGCCCTGACATTTATATCTATTTTCACCTATGTGGTTTTTGGAATGCGAGGCGCCTCGATTATAGGTCTGTAAGGACTGGGAAACGTGTGTTCAGGCATAATTAATCCTCTAACGTAAGTGAGGACCGGCCCTGAAGCATCCAGGATTGCCCAGAGTGTGTAGTCCTGAGACATTTGCTAGAGTGTCTCGAACGCGGAGAGGAGCTTGCCCCTTGCCTCGACTCATGACGGAAATCCAATTTCCAATACGTGTATTGCGGTTTTAATTGTAGAACTAGTATGGCGACATGATAGATGGTATCCATGCCGCATATGATTGATATTTATGATTGAAATTGTTTTGACACTATACACTTATAATAGTATCAAATGATTTGTTTTAAACGTACCAAGCATGTTTGGATATTATAAGGGAAAACCCTATCCTCCGGCTTGCGTTGCATTGTGTGATAGGACCTGGGTCTTATAATAGCTTCATTTTCCGACAAAGCATTGCGTTGTTTATCTATATGCACTGGTATTCTTGGGAGGAAACCCGTTCCGTGTTATACGGCGTGGTCCCTTGAATTACTCTCTTTTAAAGTAAAGTTTTAAATAACTATTTTAGTTCTCACACCAGTCACATGACTGACCTGGAGTTTATTGTTTTAACCTAAACTCTGGGTGCCCCTATTTTCCGCACGGGCCGCTAGTAGTGTTGGTTTTGCAGATTTATATTCACAGGATCCTGATTTACAGCTGGAACGATGCTTGGAAAGCTCTGTATCCGTGCATTACTTCTAGTTGTGCTTTTGTGTTATTTTCCGCTGTTATGTAATTTATTGTAATCTCTGATATTTGTCAAATGTAATTTATTCATTTATACTCTGTATATTCTTGTATCTGATGGAATTGTTGTAATAACTATGAAATGTTCTTCCGTCTTTGTTCATTTGTGTGTTGTTCTCAAGGTAATCCGGGCTTTCCTTCACGGGGAAGTTACGGGCTATCACAAAACGTTTTCCAAAGTTAATAACGCATAGTTTCTAATTATTAAAAATAAGGAATTTATGAATATATGGAAACGATAAATGGGAAATTTGGAAATGAAATGATGATTGATCGGTTAGATTTACATTTGGGAATAGGATCGTTGTTTGTACACATGTTTTCCTTTTATAGTTAATAACCGACTATTATAGTTTTGACCATTTCCGTTGTCAATACGGAGAGACCGAGATCAGATTTATTATCTGAAAACCACTCCGTATGGGCATTATCGTTTTGAATCAAATATATCGAAGACAGTTGAAGACGGAGTTTATGCAAGGTTTATTCTGGCGATCCTAGGTAGAAATTGCCTAAGATGGATTTACAGAATAATGCCTTCGGGTTGTCCAGTCCCAGGATAACTTGAATGGACTAATGTCTGACATAGTATATCTGGTAGATCGCGTAATTTGATCGTTTCAAACGTATTTACGTTGGTGGCGGAGGAATTCGTTTCTCTTAGCTTTATACCCGTGGTATTTTTGGGGAAATCAATTTGTGATTTGACGGGTATGATGATGTGGCATTCAAAGTAAATAAAGGAGTGATATGTTAAAAGATACGCTATGACCTCAGGCCTCATCAACTGGGAAATGACAGAAATCGGGCAGGCAGCATGGCTAAGTGGGTCGCACCCAATTAGGGTATATTGTCACCATCTAGAGAATATTCATATTTGTTACTTCTTTCGATTCTGTATCTTCCGGGAACAGTTATGTTGGTATACCAACCGTAAGGTGATAATATATTCGGAACATTCAAGCGAAATAAATGGCCGGTCATGTGTGGCCGAGTTACAAGATGTTCTTGTTGAACTCCAGTGTATCGCTTCCAGAGTACACTGATCGGTAGGTGGTTCCATACCTTGTCATAGTTGGAATCCATTACCCAATAAGAGCTCGCAGTTTTTGATTGTATATTATATATGTAGAGCGCGAGATGAAAGCGTTCTACTAGATTGTTATCTACTTGATTGAGACATTATTATAATATCAGAAAATATTGATCTTAAGAAATATTTTGGGTTATCGTAAGGTAAAAACCATTCATATTTATGTGTGGATCGGTCTTACGATTATAATTGCTTTTGAAAAGGATTTGGAAAAGTAAAACCAAGTGTTTGGAGTTTACTCACACCGGTCACATGACTGACCCAGAGTTTATTTTGTTTTGTTTTCCCTAACCTCTTGGGTGCCCAATTTTGTACGGGCAGTCAAGTAGTCGGGATTTTACAGATACTTGAAGAGCTAGAGCAGGAGGCTTCAGGATTATATAGCTATTGTTTATTTCTGCTATGTTGTAAGTGTTGTACTTCGGTAATGGTATTATATACATATACGGATCTTATCTAAAGTTATGTTATATAATATATTTTATTCGTTCCGCTGTTAGATTCGTATTACTCTGATTTTGTTGTTGTGTTCTTCTTCTTCTTCTATTCTAATTTTCTATCTTATCTATTCTCACCCTCTAACTTCTTTCAATTAACTATTCGGTATTTCCGATGCTTGGATAGTTGACATGGTGTTTGTTGTGTGTCGATTTTCGAGGTCGAAAACCCCCGGGTCGTTACAGTGGTATCAGAGCCGAAGGTTAAGTGATTACCTTGGCTCTAAGGCGTAACTCAGTAGAAATGGGGTTAGTAATACCCTATATTGATTTGAGTGTATATATATGAGTGAACGTATTTGTTATTTGATATAAAATGGTTTTATATTGTGGAGATTTATTGGTTGAGTTGTTTATGAGTTCTGATCGATCAGTTTGATCCACTGTATCAGTAGGGGTTTATAAACACTTGAATACGATGAACCGACATAGTATGTTTTGAAAAGAGGGTAATGAAATAATTTTACCCAAATATATTTTGATATAAAGAAAATATATATATATGGGAAATATTATAATATTGGATGTGTTGGTTGTGATTATAATCAGGTAAGATTATAATTTAAACGGTTATGTAATTAACCAATCAAAATTTGTATAAGTGTTACGAAATGAATTAAATCTGAATTTAAATCAGAATTGAAATTAAAACCCTAGAGATTTGGAAATGTGTGTAAATGGATTTGGAATTAATATATGAGAATTTTAAAGTCCTGGGAGATTTTAAATTGTTTACAAGCATTGTGAATAATATTTTGAAATGTATTTCAAAATGGAAATGTTTAGAAATGGTTTTGAAAGTGATATAGTATTGAACTCACTTCGGTCACTGGGAAATAATTCCAATGATGATCTGGACATCATCGATGTTCATTTTCGAGTTTCTAAGTGACGGATTACTACCAAATTTTTTTTTGGAAATGTTTTAAGAAAACAAGTTGCTTTGATTCCGAAAGGGAATATTTGATTTTTGATATGGTAAATGGTTTAAAATTCCCAGGGAAAGATTTGTTTGAATTAGAACAAATTAAATTAGAATTTGGGAAAGCAAATTGGAATTAGATTTGAAACCAATTATGTGGAAATTCAGTTGTAATAGAGTAATATCGTGTAAAACTGGAATGTGGAATATAATCGAACCCATGTGAATTGAAATGGATTGATTTCTGAAATAAAAATCCGATTTGAGTTATGAGGTAAAGATAACCGATTAGAGGAATTAATTAGTTAATGAAATGTGGAAAGGTAACTTAACTTGGTTAAGTATATTGGACTGGTAAATTAAGATTTGAGAATCAAGAATGAATTTGAGGTTAAGAACAGAAATTGGCTTGAATAAGCAAATGATTGTGTTAAAGATAAATTGATTGGAGATCAAGTTGAAAATGTATTGGTATATGCAGAATTGGTAACAGATGGAAAGGATATAAGGATGTGCCCGACAAAAAGGTACAAGTTTATATTCGGTATAAGAATGAGATTTATGAGTCTGTTTGGCAAGCTGCTTGCCTATTTGATTTTCTTTTAGGTTGGAGAAGGCCTAGAGAGGCGAGTTGTAGTTGTACCGATTGACCCGTGCAAAGGAGGTGCTGGCGAAATTTTTCGAAAATTTTCCAGGATTTTTGAAAATTTTCATTGATAAGAATTAATTAATATTTTAATTGAAATTAATTGGTTCGGTTGAAACTGAAATAAGAAGTAAACAAATAATTAGTAACCTAGTTAATAGTTTTTTTTCTACCTTAGCAATTTCGAGGACGAAATTATTTTAAGGGGGGAAGAATGTAACGACCCGTATTTTTATAGTATAATAATTAATTTATTTAATTATTTAAATAGTGATTTAGAGAATTAAATGGTTGTTTAATTAAATAATATTGAATATTTAATTAATATAAATAATAGAATAATATATTTAATTCTGAAATAATCGGAATTAAGTTGAATTGATAATATTGTGCGAATTGGACAAGTTAAAATAGAATTGAATTATATTAACGAATTTATTTATAGATGTCAGTAGAACGTATAATTTATATTTAAATTATAATCGAGCTCGAAATGGCACGGCAGTTCGTAATTTAGCGATTTGAACTTTAAACGAATATACAGAATCCGTTTTAAGTCGGATTTCTGTGAAACAAGAAACGTTCGGAGCTGGTGAAGTATATTTTTCTAATGGAAGAGGAAAATCAGGATTTCATCTGGTAGATTTTGATTTATGATCAAATCAAATTTTCGAAAAGTCGCTATGGAATTCCTTTATAATTTAACGATTTATTTATATTATAAATGAATTTTCATTATAAATTGAAAAGTGATTTAATCTGAATTTGAAATGTCAAGTTATAAATTTAGATAGGAATATTTTGGAGCTGTATTATGTTCTATTGTGAATATATACGATAATATTTATTTATAAATATTTAATTTAATTATTTTAAATATATTAATATTTAAATGGGTTTATTTAGAGCTTTAAAAATATTGCAAACGACCTCCGTTTTCAATGAAACTAATTTTGTTGGATCCGGAATATTAAATTATTGCTAGATTTCAATTTCCATGATTTTTGGAGTCAGTATGTGGCCGTACGGAATTTTAATTGAAAAACAGTCGATAATTTGACCTTTAAAAATACGCTATGTGATCAAACGGAGTCGGAATTCGACGAAACAAGTTTCGTTGGGTCCGTTATGTCGAACTGTAGCTGCATGCCCATTTTCATGATTTTTGAATATTGTGTGTGATCATAGGAATTTTTAAACCACAAATATATATAGCGATTGATTATAAATGGATAAAATAAGCAGTTTAAAAATTATAAAACCTTCCTATAAATATCCTACACTCTCCCACTAACCCTAAACCTTTTCTTCAGTAGTCAAACTCCTTTTCCGCCGACACCATATGTTAAACGTGAAGGGTGAAGGAGATAAATCATTGAAAATTCATATTAAATTCAAATGACAATGAAATCGAGAGAGGTTTAGTTCATTTGAATCATGTTCAGAAGAGCTTCAAGTTGATGCTCAGTTTGGTAGGTGCGACGTCATTTCCTGTAGTTCAAAATTGGGCAGTAAAGTTTGGGTTTGCATTTTCGAGTGATGTTAGCATCAAATCGCGAGTTGAAGGTGGGATTTGTGCTCGGAAGATAGAATAGCATCTCTTTACATTTTTTTGAGGGAATTCGTGATAATAACTATTGCTCGAAACTGGGAAGGGCTTGGCATGGAGCCGTTGATGCAATTGGGTTCTGACGTGTGAGTGGAAGATCTAATATACGAGGTAGATGAGATTTTGATGAGGAGAGTAGTGGTTGTTTATGTTTTCGATTTCATGGAGTGGAGAGGGGCGGTAGTCGTGGAAAATATAGCGAATGGTGAGAGAACATGAAGAGGAGCGGGTCTGTTAATTAGAAGGGAGGAAGAGGAACTATTCATTTGAACGGGTGGAGAAATGAGTTGGGTTTGGGCTGAGATGAGAGGGTGAAGCCCATTTGAATTTATTACTTAGTTAATTTTAAATTAAAAAATGTGCTCTCTTATAAACCGTACAACTTATGCATACGAGATCAGAATGGAGCGAAACAAGGTCCACTGGGATCGTATTGACGAATACTACACAATGGAACTGATTGGGAGTGAATTGGAGCTCGTAACAATTTATAGCGAAATAAATTGTCTGTCTGAATCGACCGACAGTTATTGTTATTTAACGATGACCGTCCAATGTGAGTAAATCTCACTAACTCTGTACAGTTTATATTTTTATAAATATAATCCAGTATTGATAAATGATGACTGATTGCTGTGTGTTGATTATTTGGTTGAATTATAGATAACGATATATATATATATATGTATGTATATATAAATCGCTAATCAAATATTGATTCTGTTTATCAGAATATTTCATATTGAAATGAAATCGATGTTATTTATATTGTTTAACATATGTGGATGCTGGGAAACCGGTTGGAGGGATCCAACAGGATTCCTTAATGCTGTTTGTTTTCATATATTGTGATATATGATGTGATATATAATCTGTGATTGATTATGGGTGTGTGGATGATGTTGATCATGGTTATTTGGTATTTTAAATACCATAAGAAATACCAGAATGTGAAAAGGGAATTTTCAAAGTGTATATTGAAAATAAAATATTATAAAATCAAAGAATTTTATAAAAGTAAATATTTATATCAAAGAATTTTATAAAAGGAATATTTATAAAATCAAAGAATTTTATAAAAGGATTATTTATTTAGAAAATAAATAGAAGTATAAAAGGAATATTTAGAAAATAAATAGAATTATAGAAAGAAATTGACGAGATATAAAAGAATTACGATAAGATGTATTTAAAGTAAATATTTAATAGTAATATTTTTTTAACATATAAATTGAGGAGAATAATTTATAAACGATGTTTATAAATTAAGGAAATATTTATCATTTGATAAATTGAATATATAAATTTTAATTTATATAGAGAAGTAAAAATCGGTTTTTAAAACCGATAATTGAAATAGAATGTAAGCATAGTAGTTATAAAGGAAATTTGCAATGAGATTATAAATGTTGGAAATGAAATAAGATTTGTATGAATAATTCTGCAAATATAAATATAAATAGAATTTGGGTTTGATATATTGTTTTTAAATACGAAATCAAATTGTTTTTTTTTTGGCAAGGCCGACGGGGTTGAGTAGACCCCTACCACTTTATTAATGTACCGGGGAAAGGAGAAAAAATTACAACACACACAAGATTACATAGCAACACGGTACATTAACACAAGAAGACAACACAACACTTATATACTTTTACATCAAAGCAAAAAAAACCTCAAAGCAATCTCTGAGCAATACCCGGGTCAAATGTAAAGTTTAGCAACTTGAGACCATTACGCACATAAGCTTTGATGTTAATTTTGACTTGCTCGTTCGTTTTTGCATCAACGGGGTTAAAGATCCTCATATTTCTCTCTCTCCAAATTGTGCTCACGTATTTCTTGATGGTGTAACACAGGATTCTTCCCTTGCTTCTCTTCTTGCTTGTCATTGTTTCCAAACTTTTCCATTCGACAGAGCTATCTTGGTTAGCACCAGATTGAACAACTAATTGCTTGACCTCATTCCAGATATTATGTGTAGTTCTACACTCAAAATATAGGTGCTCTATACTTTCATGCTGCAGTTCACAGAAGACGCATTCTGGTTGGACTTGCATACCTCTCTCACTAAGTTTGTCTTTTGTTAACAGTGCCTTGTTTAGTACCTTCCAAAGCTGCAAGTTTTCCTTTGCACTGTTATCACCACTCCAGATTTTTTTGTTCCATTTACACTCTGGCAGTAGGACGTTACCAGCTAGCTCATTATACATAAGCTTTATCTGAAAAGGTCCCCTAGCTTCACACCATTGCGTAAACCGTTCATCGTTTTCTACAACCTTTAGAAGGCGTGCTTCCTTCCATCTTTGGTTTAAGTATGGCACTGAGTTTACAGGTAGTGAGATGACATTGTTGATTATATATTGTCTCACGTTGGTATTTCTGGGCAATCCAGTGACTTCAATCTCCATGTCAGTTAGCTCGTTACACAGGATAACACCATTCTTCAACCACGGGTCATACCACAACTTGACATCAGTAACACGGTTCACTTTATATGAGAAGAAAGGTAGGATTAGCGTGCGTAGCTTAAAGATGCTCCTCCAAGTCCAGCTGATCTTTTGTGGTGGCTGCATCGTCCAAAAGTTACGGTTCTTGACAATATTAGCTTTCGACCATTGGACCCAGATACTATCACTGTTATTGAGGAAGTTGTCGATGTGCTTAACGAGAGCCGCTTTATTCCATATCACCATGTTTGCGATGCCCAGGCCTCCATTACATTTTGGCTTCTCTAACTTTGCGAAGGAGATTGGCGTGTGATACCTCCCATCAATCCGTCCTTTCCAAAAAAAATTCATGAACGCCGAACGAATCATATTTATCAATTTGTTGGGCAGAAGGAAAGTTCTTGCCCAATAGACTTGCATTGAAAAAATCACCGATTTGATTAGCGTTAGACGCCCCGCTTGACTTAGCATTCTTGTCGTCCAAAAGGCCATCCGAGCTGTTATTTTCGAAAAAAGGGGTAAACACTGAGCTGATGTAATCTTTGCTGTAGTAAGTGGGAGGCCTAGGTATGTTGTTGACTCATTATTACAGCTTAACCCGGTTTTTACACATAAATCATTCACCTGATGATCGCTTAAACCTGAAGTCATCATCTCGGATTTCTGAAGATTTATCCTGAGCCCGGTCTTCTTGTGAAAATCATCGAGAGCCTCAAATATTGTATTAACGGTGCCGTGGTCTGGAGTACAGAAAACGACAAGGTCGTCAGCAAACATGAGGGTCGAAATCAAATTGTTTTGATTATATAAAGAAATATTATTCACATTCTATGTGAAAAATTAGATTAAAGTAAATATTTTGCAAATAAAATATTATAAAGGAATTTAAATGTAATTACTGAAATTAGAAACGTACTGGAAATTAGTTGAGTTGAATGGCTTTCTGGGTATCGATCTGATGATGGTTTCGGCCTTCGTGGTTTATACTTGGGAAGTTGTTCTCTTACTAGTTTACAGTTTGAGACTGATAGAGGTGGGAAGATATTGATGTGTGAATCAGAAATGGAAACGTTTTCCAAAGTTAATAACGTACGTTTTCTAATTATCAAAAATAAGGAATTTATGAATATATGGAAACGATAAATGGGAAATTGGGAAATGAAATGATGATTGATCGGTAAGATTTCCATTTGGTAGTATGACTGTTGTTTGTAAACATGTTTTCCTTTGATAGTTAAATAACCGGCTATCAAAGTTTTGACCATTTCCATTGTCAATACGGAGAGACCGGGATCAGATTTATTATCTGAAAATCACTCAGTATGGGCATTATCGTCGAATCAAATATATCGAAGACAATTGAAGACGAAGTTTATGCAAGGTTTATTCTGGCGATCCTAGGTAGGAATTGCCTAAGATGGGTTTACAGAATAATGCCTTCGGGTTGTCCAGTCCCAGGACAACTTGAATGGACGAATGTCTGACATAGTATATCTGGTAGATCGCGTAAGTTGATCATTTCAAACGTATTTACGTTGGTGGCGAAGGAATTCATTTCTCTTAGCTTTATACCCGTGGTATTTTTGGGGAAATCAATTTGTGATAATTTGACAGGTATGACGATGTGGCATTCAAAGTAAATAAAGGAGTGATCTGTTAAAAGATACGTTATGACCTCAGGCCACGTCAACTGGGAAATGCCAAAAATCGGGCAGGCAACATGGCTAAGTGGGTCGCACCCAATCAGGGTATATTGTCACCATCTAGAGAATATTCATATTTGTTACTTCTTTCAATTCTGTATCTCCCGGGAACGGTTATGTTGGTATACCAACTGTAAGGTGATAATATATTCAGAATATTCAAGCGAAATGAATGGCCGGTCATGTGTGGCCGAGTTACAAGATGTTCTTATTGAACTCCAGTGTATTGCTTCTAGAGTACATTGATCGGAAGGTGGTTTCATACCCTGTCATAGTTGGAATCCATTACCTAATAAGAGCCTGTGGTTTTTTATTGTATATTATATATGTAGAGCATGAGATGAAAGCGTTCTACTAGATTGCTATCTACTTGATTGAGACATTATTATAATATCATAAAATATTGTTCTTAAGAAATATTTTAGGTTATCATAAGGTAAAAACCATCTGTATATATGTGTGGATCGGTCTAACGATTATAATTACTTTTGAAAAGGATTTGGAAAAGTTAAACCAAGTGTTTGGAGTTTACTCGCACTAGTCGCATGACTGACCCAGAGTTTATTTTGTTTTGTTTTCCCTAAACTCTTGGTTGCCCAATTTTGTACGGGCAGTCAAGTAGTCGGGATTTTATAGATACTTGAAGAGATGAATCAGGAGGCTTTAGGATTATATAGCTATTGTTTTTTTTCTGCTGTGTTGTAAATGTTGTACTTCGATAATGGTATTATATACATATAGTGATCTTATTTAAAGTTATGTTATATAATATGTTTTATTCGTTCCATTGTGAGATTCATGTTACTCTGATACTGTTGTTGTGATCTTCTTCTTCTTCTATTCTAATTTTCTATCTTATCTATTCTCACCCTCTAACTTCTTTCTATTAACTATCCGGTATTTCTGATGCTTGGATAGTCGACATGGTGTTTGTTGTGTGTCGATTTTCGAGGTCGAAAACCCCTGGGTCGTTACAATCCATATTGATTTTAAAGTTAAAAATCATTTGAAAGAAAAGATGATCGTAAAACCAGCCCACACATAAACTCGGACGGTTTTTACCTTACAATAACCTAAACCATTTTTGAAATCATAATTATTCTGATATTATAATTGTGTCGAAATCAAATAAATAATCATCTAGTAGAACGCTTGCATTTCACGTTCTACATATATAATATAAAATCAAAAAGCACGGGCGCTTATTGGAGATTGGATTTCCAACTATGACAAGGTATATAACCACCTTCCGATCAGTTTACTCTAAAGGGGATACACTGGATTTCAACAAGAACATCTTGCAACTCAACCACACATGACCGACCACTCATTTCTCTTGGGTGAATCAAATATATTATCACCTTATGGTTGCTAGCTACATAAACGTTCCCGGGAGACACAGAAGTGAAAAGAAGTAACAAATATGTATATTCTCTAGATAGTGTCAATAAACCCTAATGAAGCGACCCACTTAGGCATGCTGCCTGCCCGATTTTTGTCATTTCCCGATTGTGAGGCTTGAGGTTTAAAATTACTTCTTTAGAACATTCGGCCACCATTCACTTTGAATGCCACATTGTCAGATCCGTCAAATCACTAATTGACATCTACAAATATATTCTGGGCGTTAAGCTAAGAAGCGCCCCTCTTTGCCACCAACTAGATATATTTGTAAAAATCAATGCACATAATTTTTATGAAATACTCTGGCATACATTCGTCCTTACAAGTTATCCTAGGACTAGACAAACTGAAGGCACCCTCCTACCACATCCTAGGAATAACCTTATAGATTGGTAGCGAGTAGTCCTTGCATTCCATCAATTTCAACCACGACAGGATCACCATCAAAATATCTCTGGGCGCAACTCCAGAGAATTCGACAAGTAGTCCTCTACTTATGAAGATCCATGGTCTTCACTACATCTTTTAATCAGCATCTTCCGCATTTACATATTAGTTAGTTCGGAACGGTTGTCGAATAAATTCAATCTCGGTCTTTCCATACCAACAATCGTATTAGGCTAGATTTGATAGTCGGTTATTTAACTATCAAAACAAACAACCATTCATCCATAAAAGAAAATTGAATTCACTATTTTAATATTCTTTATCACTTTAGCCTCTTTTTATTTAACCATTCATTAATTCAAAACTTTTCCATTTTTTCAATAGCTGTAATACTCATTTCTCTTCTTATATTTATATATATAAGAATATTCAAAAACCCTTTTTAATTTAAAATCCTTTTAAGCACAATTTCTCATCTCGGTCATTAGTCTCTGACCATAAACTAGTAAGAGAATAATTCCCGAAGTATTAACCCCAAAGGCCAAAACCAACATCAGATCAACACTCAAAGACCATTCAACTCACTGTTCTCAAGTCAGTTTTAATTTCTGTAACTCCATTTCTTCTTCTAACAAATAAAAATTCCAATTATTGATTATCACTTCAAACGAGATATTCATCTCAACATATAACGAATTCAAATATTTCACTTAAAATATGATTTATTAAAACCATTATTGAATATTCCATAAATATTCTTTATAAGCACCTTTACAGTTTTATTACGACTATCCCAGTTTACTTCAATAAATTCATTCCATAAAAACATTCGTACATAAATATCCATTTTAGTTTCTATAAATCTTATATAAAATTCTTTAATATTACTCTTCAAGTTAGTTTGACCTAAATCCAAATAGAAATTATAAATTTAAATCCCTTTCTAATTTTCCTTTCAACGAATTTCTATTTTCAAAGATTTTGCTTTTACCCCTTATTCATTTCACCGTGAATAATATTTCTTAATACAAGTTCATTCTTGACTTAACTAGTCATCCTGAATTCGTACATGCAATTTTAAATTTAAATTCTACTTATAACTTCTATAGAGTTATTTCATTAAATCTCCTTTATATTTTCCCTTGTAATTGGAAAATTCTCATCCATTTCAAATGTTAGTTTTCAACCCACGTTTCCAATTTCTTTTCTAAGTCCGCGCTAAATTTTTAACTTTCTCAAATACTCCAAAATAATGGTTTTCTCTTCTTTATAAATGTCACTTATAAAATCGATTTCTCATCTTATTTGTTAAAAAAATATTTACTTTTCAATTCTATTTAATTCGGTTTCTAAATCAACATTTCTATTTGAAAATAAATATTTCCTTTTAAGCTCTTTTTATATTTTAATTTCTATTTTGAAATCCATATATTATTGAAGGCATTCAAAATATTCACAGCCAAGGTCTAGCTCTATTTGCACATCCAAAAATTTCATAAAAGTATCATAGGTTATTGATCATATCAGCATATATGTGAAAATAATAAATTATAAATGTTGTGGGACTAGTTGGAACCCTCCAACCTGTTTTTCCTACATCCACGGATGTTAGTGAACAATAATAATACCCATCCTGCTTCGAGGCCGGATATTACGGTATGGAATGTTATCCACTATATATATATATATATATATTGTGGGGAGCATATGGAAATCATCCACTAAGGGTACTACGGGCATCTGCTAATGGTATTGCGGGAAATATACCCAATCAACAATCACCAATATTATTATATAATATTATTATATACTATTATCACTTTATATTAATCAAGTTATCGTCCATCAAGCAATAAATTGAATTTGAACTATTAAAAATAGTTCCCAAATATTTAACTGAGTGAGTTTAACCCACCTCGTTTACCTCACCGAATATCTGATTAAATTTTGTCTCGTCTCGGCTACGCATTTTTGAATTGTCTTGGATAAAATTATTTTTCTCCTATGATAAATTTTAATAATCAGTTAAATAATTATTAGTCTAAACTAACTACTAAAATAAATTATCCTATGTGTAGTTATCGATTAAATATTTATTTATTTAAATTAACTACTTAACAATTAAATAGATTTTCCATGTAATTTAAATCTTCATAAAATTATAAACCTTATTGTTACAGCCATCCATTCGACCAATTGACGGAGCAATTTCCTGATCAGCTCCTAAAATTTCATTCAGCTCTACTAAGGCATTTCATCAAACACCTCACAGAGATCATATTCTTCATTCACTTGACATCTCCTTATACTCACTGTCTTACTGTCTACTATCTCCTGCAATATCCACCTTGTTTTTCAACCATTACTGCAAATCTTCACACTATCACTGTTCATACATCCTCCTCCCAAACATTACCATTCGGTGCATGCCTAAGCTTCACATGTCCCTAAACCACAAACCAAACATTCCAATGACAATTTTCATTGCCTGCATATTCCCAAACCATCACACTATAAAAGAGAACTCTCAGGTGTATCTCAAAATTTTGATCCGAGCTTCCCACGTTTTACTGCGGCAAGGCAACATCCCTATCCCTAAAAAGAAGGAACAGATCGAATCCTCAAACACTCCATTATCAAACTCCTAACCCACCGTCGACCTTCTGCCCAACTCCAGTGACTATCACACCTTTCCAGTTAATTGTTATTCGAGCTCGGTCCTCACATTCGCCATCTGACAGAGTGGAACTCCCACAAATCACCACATCTCAGATCGTCGTCAAACTCCATTAACTATCCAAAAGCACGGATCAGTGTTCCCAAACACCACTTCGAACTACGTTTCTTGCACGAAAACGCTTCAGGTCTGGTCGAGCATCAGGGAATTCGTGGACTTCAAATCAAGGTGGAAAGGAAATCGCGATTTCCTATTTCAGTATTTAATTTTCGATTATTTTTTTATCGAAGAACTTGGAATTTGTTTTCGCAATAGACAGAAGAAAAATCGAATGAATGAATTTGTTTTGAGGATGGGGAAAGTTACTGAACGCAAAGGGTTATTATATAGGAGAGCGATAGGAGGATAGGAACCATGTCATTTCTAAACGTACAGATAGCTTTAGTCGTTGACATTAGGAAAGGTACGTTTGCATCGTACTGAAGCTTTGGGGAGTAGGAAAATCGAATTCGAATGGTGCAAATGAAAGGAGAAGACGACTATAATTTTCAGAGTAGCCTATGTTAGTAGATATAGGTCGTCTCCTGTTATATATATTTTTATTTTTATTAATTTTATTTATTATTTAACAGGTGTGACCTAAATTAAAATACCCTATGATTACGAACCCCTATTTGAGAGCAACGAATAACATTCTTATGGTCTTAGCACTATTCTGAACACACAGGAACATGTTTCGTAGTCTAATTTGACCATATAAAGAAGATATTAAATTAAATTGATGATTTGACATTAAACTCGATTTAATATAAATCGACTCAAAAATAACAATTAAATTATTATTATTATCATATAAGTATACACAAACTGAATTCATATAAATTCAAGAATAAATTAACTTGAAATCTAAACTCGATATTCTATTCTGCAGTTAAAAATATATTAAATTGATTTAAAATCGATTTATTTTATTAAATAAACCGCTATGGTTTATAAACGATTACATAACGACTTTATGAAAATTTTATTTGGCCATAACCAACAATCTACAATACGAAATCTTGATTTTTCTCTTTTATTACAAAATTATAGCTCAACAAATTCAAATATTTCTTGTTTTAGCAAATTTCGACTTATAATGGATTTTGTATACTTAGTTGAAGTTCAAAACTCAATAATACGAACTACCGTGCCATTACGAGCTCGTTTATATTTAATATATATTTATATGTTTCTAACTTTGTTTTAATTAATATAAAAATCCATTTACATTATCATTTCAATATATAAACTAATTTAAATATTCAAATATAAATCGATAAAAATGCGGGTCGTTACATGACATTTCTACTTTAACCCAAGTAAATGTAAGATTAATTTCCAAAGGTTGAATAATCATTAAATAATGAATTTTGAGATTAAAACTGAACTAGAGTTCTAATGAACCTTTAATTAGATTGAAATGTGAATGAGGTAATTTAATTCACCGAATTCAAGAATTGTCCGAAATGGAGTTCCACCAGTTTTACTCCCTGCGATAGTTAAATCATTAATTAGATTTGAAAGTTAAATGTTAATTAAATTTTCCGATAACCACCAGTTTTGCTCCATGTAATGAATAGGTTGGTATTGGGATAATAAAATAAATGATTACTTCGGTAAGGCTCGATAATCCCGACTAGTTGATAAACCTTAATTGGATTTAAGTTGCGGAAAGATAAAATAAAATCTTTTGAAAATAATATCCAAAGGAAGATCAAAGAATAACTTTAAAAGAACTTATCTTTGATAAAATTAATGGGAACCTTTCCCCAAAGATGTGAATATTTAAATAAAAGAATATTCTGGATTTGAATGAGATGTCTGTTATCTTTGTGTATTTATCACATGATTATAAAGACACATTAGTCATTCAAAAAGATCAGGTTTAACCCATTCTGAATAACTGTTATGATGATTAAAAGTCGACAATGAAGACGGTGGTTGAAGACCAAAGATCTTCACATTGTTATTGTTGATGTCTCACTTGGAAAGTACACCCTAGTAGAGGTAATAACTGGTGATCGTCCGGACGTACTTAGAGATCGACCGGATATGTGAGGACCTCTCTCCTGTATTGGCCATATGAGATGACGAATAAGGTGCTTCCGGTTTCATTCAGACCTAGAACGAACTTGTGAATGTATTGCATGTTTGACATTGTGCTTCACGCTCTACTTGTTGATGTCTGCTAAATATATATCCGTTTGGTAGCGGAGAATTTATTCTCTTGCGTAACACCCTTCTCTGAGACGTACGAGCTTAGAGGTTATATATTGGTGAAAATCAATGGTATAGTATGGATTGACAATGTGCCATGTTGAGATGCAATGATCAAGTCTTTTTTTGAAAAGCAGAGTTTTGTGGATGATGATCAAAGCATGGATTTTATTAGCATAGCTTTGTGTATAGTGTTAATTCGCGAGCCTCACACCCCGGTATGAGTCAAAAACGGGATAACGGACACATGGAGTGCATACGTTTCTTTCTAGCCAGAGGTAATGCCATGGTATGGAGCCTACACATTTTTACTAATGTGGATGATGGATAGAGAGGTGCCTCAAATATGTTTGGTCGACAATGGCCATTTTTGGAGGTCCGATAGGACCGGAAAATGTATTGTTCAGGAATAACCAATGCACAAACGTTAGGTGTGGACCGACCATGCAAGATCCAAGGGTTGCCCATAAGTATGATCCTAGGTCATCTTGCTAGAGGTGATTTGAACAGGAGACCATCCCTTGCCTTGACTCATAACGGAAATCCAATTTCCAATATGCGACTTTTTCAGTTTTAGTTGTTGATTAGTGTAGAAATGTGTTTATTTTATGCTCTTATATCTTATCTTTTGTATATAAATAAATATTACTTGGGTATTATTTTGTTGTTTTTATAGATGTGTTGTCCAAACCTCATTCAGCCTTAAAAGTGAAGAATAGATGCCATATACATGAAGAATTGCATAAGAAGCTGTCACTGGAGGCTAATTGTGTTCACATTGGGCTAGCACATTTGCTTTTGAAAGAGATTGGAAGAAAAGATCTTTGAAAATATTCTGTCAATCAATTAGCCACATGGAAGATATGGAAGATATTCAACATGATATGCTCAGATATCCTCAAGATTATTTCCAAACAAACTTAGTCAAGAAAAGGCATGGGATTTGACAATAACTCTTGGATAAAAAAGCCCATAAATTCATATATTTAATTAGGGTTGGCCAATCTCACCTATAAATACACATGTACAGCCATTGTAAAGATATACTTTTCTGTTGTAATTTTTCTGCCATTAATCTAGTTTAATTTTCTTCTTTTCTGCATTTTTATTTTCTTAGCAATTAGTGTTGTCTACACAATTAGATTTGGTAGAGCACTATTTGTATTTTTCACTTATTTTCATTAGTGATTGACCATCAGATTAGATTCAGGTGTAATCCTAATTTATTTTCTGTTTATTATTTAATTTCTGCAATTTTAATTTCTGTCCTTTTTATTGCTTCCTAGGTCATATTGGATTGAATATAGATTTGATTAGATTCAGATCTGATTCAATTCAATAATAGTTTTATTGCAGTTTCAATTTTGTTTTTTTTAAAACCAATCTCCAAATTTCGTCTAGCTCGCCCAAGAAATTATATAAATAATTTAATTTAATTTACCTCCCTGTGATTCGACCTGCATATTACACGATCTGTGCGCTTGAAGTTATTATAATAAATTCACGCTTTTCTAGTTCTTAGAAAGCATCGATCATGTTTTTGGTGTCGTTGCCGGGAGGTAACAATTAAATTTTATTATTTATTTAATTTTTGATTCGTGTTAGTTTTTTTTCTTGTATATATATATATATATATCTTGTTTAGTGGATTTGGCATTAAATATTGATACTGCAATCCCTAAAGAAAAGAAAAAAAATATCTTGCCAAATTTTTCCTTATTTCTTTCCCTTTTCTTTAATCAATCTTCTTCTAATCTCTACATTTCTTCTTTTCCATTTCCGTAATATTCAATACATTTCTTTCCTTCTATTACAAGTTTTAAAAAAACACCCTCCTGATTATTTCCTTCTCCTTTCTCTACTGAAAAACCACCTTTCTCCAAAGCTTCCACACACCAACTGCAACCTCCTCATCCGAACTCTTTCACAATCTACCCATCAACTTCCTGTAAACTTCCTGATCATCTCCGTGTCCATAGACAAACAACCCGTCCACCATACGCAAGCGACAAATCTTCCCACATAATCACATACGCTTCACCCTTCTCCATGACGTTGCTCCACTGTCCGTACCAAAAACCAAACAGACAATACTCATTAACCCAAAAATCCTTCTTCACGCACTTCACAAAAACCATCTTCTAGCCAACCATCAGTTCGCCCAACATCAATACATTTCTCCAAAGAACACCCTCGTCCAGATCAGCCTTCAACAGTCCACATCACGCATCTCAGCACAAATTGCAAATTTCTTCAAAGACTACACCACGTAAATCTCTTACAGCACTATCCGCCACATCTCTTCTCCAGAAGTCAACCATGTCTCTTCCACATTTGACGTTCTGACATTATCCGCGGTCTGACCAAGACACCTAAAACCAATCACAATTCCTAAAACCTAATACAATTCGAATACTCAACTCCCAAATCGCAATACAAAACCTCAACTTCGATTGAAACACAAAAAACCCGATTCGAATTCCCAAATCGCATAAACCTAACCAATAGGCAAACCAAATTCGAATCGCAAATTGAACCAAAACCTGATCTCAAACCACAGGAAATCGAATTCAGATCCGATTTCAATTTTCAAATAAAAGGGGGTGAGTTTTGAGGAAGTTCTTTTTTTTCTTTTTCTTTTAGGGATTGAGCGTCCTTTTTTTAGTTTGAGTGAAACTGTCGAAGCCGGGGTTTATATCATTGCATTTAAATGGTGTTTAGGCCGTATGTTAGGGTTTGAAACCTGGTTCATGTCTTGAATGCGTGGCCTGGTTTTGGTGTGTAAATTCTATGAAGTTCTTAATTTGAATTGCTTCTGGACTCTGGTTGAGCTTTGTTGAGCGTAGTTTTTGTTTTATTTTATTCCTTTTCATCTTAGTTCTTTTGGTTTAGTTCCTAGTTTTTGTTTTTATTGAGTTCAATTCTATTTTTTTTTCTTTCCTTTTTTGTCAATTCCTATTTACTTTAGCTTTTCTCTTTTAAAAGAAAAGAAATCCAATCAATTCAAAGGACAAATCGAACAAGGAATACAAGGGTCAAGCAATTTGCAATTTGCGGAATTTGAATTGTTAGGTTTTCTTTAAGTTGGGTTCATTTTTTTTAGTTAGTCTGTTATTTTTTTTTTCATCCTATTATAGTTGTTGTTTTAATTCCCTTCTTTTCCTTTTTCCATTTTATCCGCTTTCAAAAAAAAACATCTTTCTAACCATAGGCCATGGCGAACATAGTTCAAGCGAACAAACAAGAAATCAGAGGTGAGGCGATTGCAAACGGTTGATTGAATTATCGGTGCTATTCAATTTCTCTGGAAGGACAGCCATACCCTACTGTAAAATTTTCTGAACTCTACAAGTGCTACAAAATATAGAATTTGCTTGTAAAAATCTTCTACAGGGGCAGCGACTTGCTTATAATTTTTTTTTATTCTTGCAATTATTCTTCTATGACTGTTCTGTGATTGAAATTTCTGAATCTGTTTGTGAGGAACGAATTTGCATAACTAAAATCATCACTCTCGATGTTTTTCAATTATAAAGCTTAATTTGATTTGCAAAATAATATAATTGGAAAGTGGTGTTTTGTTAAGTTGACTGTCTCATAAAATTGGATCGTGGATATACAGTAGTTCAATTTATTGAATTATTAGCAAAAGAGGTTGCATACTACCCATAAAACATTGGTCGTATCCCTTAGTATTCATACTATATGTGAACGGTCATAAGACCCACTTACCCCTTCTAATTGAGTCAGTTAATTAATAGAGCACAACTCATTATTTTATACTATTTTGAACTAGGAATAATTTCTGTCTTCCCTTGGTTTCATTCAATGCCTGATTCAAAAAAATCCTTAAGAGAATCGTGGGATAACAACCTGAGAAGACGTTCCCTGCAAGAGTATGGTATGAATTATAACTCATAAGGCAAAATTTTCCGAAATTTCATGAGCCCAATGCCAACAATTTTCAAAATTTTCCAACTGACCAACATTTTCAAAATCATAGAAATGATCGGAATTTTGATTTCAATTCAAATATCAATAATTCCGATTATGGGCCACATCCACATCAAAATAGCTTTGAATCTCAATATGGAGTTGATCCACATTAATATTGGGTTGTAAATCATTTTGAAAATAATTTTGACAATGAAAATGATTTTTAAATCGATCAAATTTTTGAAAATTACAATCCATTTCCACATTTTGAGAGTAGCCAAAATTTCAATTTTCCCTCAAATTCCAACAGTTTTGGTTACGAACATAATTTTTATAATCAAAATGATTTCAAATATCATTGTCATTTCTCTGATAATTCAAACAACCATCACATCGGAAATAATATTGATCGTGAAATTGATGTGGACTATAATTTTGAGAATCAAGAAATCCAAAACGAGAGCTCTCAAATCAACGATTCCGAAGGATATCATCTTAACATTCTTAGAGAGAGGGTAGAAAGAAAAGATAGACAGCTTGATGAACTTCTTTATTTTATGAAATCTTTTAAAGAACAACTCGAGCAACAAAGTCAAATTCAAACATGCGATGAATCAGAAAATAATACAATTTTTAGTAATAGTGAAAATTTTCAAATAACAACTTTGGAAATTGAGAATAACGATTTAAATGAAGTTGTTCAAAATTCAACAAATGATTTGGACTTCGATTCTTTTTAGGAAAAAGATTTAAGTTTTGATTTTGATCTTTCTCTTTCTCTTTCAGGCTACGAGAAACATGAAAATTTTGAAATTGAACAAAATAAAAATGTTGAATTTTTCAAAAGCTCAAAATTGGAGAAGGATTTCAATGAACATGAATTTTTTGGATTGTATGAGGATGAGTTGCCAAATGAGGATGAAACAGAATCAAGCCAACAATTCAAGTTTGAAAATTTTGATTTTGAGGTTTTAAACGAACTTGAATTTGTCAGCATCGAAAATATGTTGTCAACTGATAAAGTTGAGAATTGTGATCACATAATCTTGAACAACACTCAGAATTTAAATTTCACGATTGCAACTAAGTTTATATACAATCACAAATTTTTGAACAATTACACTGATAAATTTGTTGAACACATGAATTATTTTTGGAATGCTGGCTTGGTTAAAAAAACTTAATGTTAGGATGACCTTGGACATTTATCTACTGGACTATAAATCTAGGTATAAAGATGAGATGGTTTTCAAAAACCTTTGCTTATTAGAAAACATGCCTAGACATAGTGGGAATGGCATTCATTGGGCTAGAACCAAGTGTGGGGAAAAAAGTCGGTGGCATTCTTTGCATCGCATGCATCGCAAATACATAAATCATTGTACATATGATTCATTCTTACATATAGTTAGACTGCATTTCATTTTACAAAACATTTTGCATTTAATCCATCTTTAGGTTTTATCATTCAAATTTAGGAAACGTGTTATAGTGTGGACACTGTTTTGTCCAAGTGTAGGGGGAGTCTACATTGCATTCATTTTTTATTTTTATTTTCATTTTTTATGCATTTAGATTAGACCATCATGCATTTTAAGTCATGGTAACATGCCATTTTTTTATTTTATTTTGGAAAATACGACTCATTTTAGATTGATACAACAAAATAAGTTAACGATTGTTAATCAGTTAATAGTATTTTTTTCTCCCAACTAAAATTAAATAAGAAATATAATGAAAAGTTGACTTACAAGCGATAATAGTATAACCAATACATAGGGAGATTTTTAGGCAATGGCCATGAAGTTTATTCTAAACTGTAGTCTTTTTTTAATGAGTGGAGGACTTAAAAATACTTATGTTGGCTTTTCGAATCTTTAAAACTAAGTTGTGTTAAGCTAAATTCGCGTAACTCTCTCTTATTCTTATATTTTCAATAATAAATATAGTAATCCAAGGGTATCCAACATTGCTTGTAAATCCAGCGTTGGTGTGCAAACCCGCCAAGCTCTATCCGACATGTTGTTGACAAAGTCAACGTTGGTATATCTTGGTCTCATTTTATGAGTTGGACACCTAAGGATTATCGACATGTTGTTGACAAAGTTAGTGTCGGTCTGCACAATCCGTCAAGCTCTGTCCCAACTCTCCTTCGGTCCGCAAGGCAGTGCATGGGTTGTATACCTTGGTCTTTAAGTTAGGTGTATGTAATTAATCATAAATTTCAATTTTTATAGAGATAGAAAATAAGCGATGATGCCCAAACACTTCTTGACCTTATTGATTTGACTAGCCATACACGAGGAAATAATAATATCACTTTACAGACTGTGACAAGCAAACTAAGAATTTATTTCATAGCTGCACTATGTTATCGACCGAACCAACTGACCAAACTAGAGTTTAACATTGAAAACTTGATTTATGTTGAAAATTTGTGACAACTTGAGGTTTCTAAAATGAAATCAGCTGATTAGAAATTGTTAACTTAATTTGTTGTACCACTTTACAGAAACAAGTCGTGTTTTCATTTTTATTTTCATTCGTATATTACCGTTTCGTTGATGTAGTTACATTAGAGCCATAACATAATGAATTTGGATTTTGTGGGTAGTATCCACTGAAAACCCTCACGAGACACCACTCGTCCTACTAGGGACACCTAGAGGTTTAACGACTTATTGCATATGCTCAATGCAATCGTGTTTCCTATGAAAGTGTGACCTATTTAGTTAGTTTTTAATTTTTGTTTTACTCGAGGACGAGTAAAAGATAAGTGTAGCGGTATTTGATTAGCATAGAAATGTGTTTATTTATGCTCTTGTATCTTATCTTTTGTATATAAATGGTATTATTTTGTTATTTTTATAGATGTTTTGTCCAAACCTCATTCAGCCTTAAAAGTGAAGAATAAATGCCATATACATGAAGAATTGCATAAGAAGCTGCCTGTCACTGGAGGCTAATTGTATTCACATTGGGCTAGCATATTTGCTTTTGAAAGAGATAGAACAAAAGATCTTTGAAAATATTCTGTCAATCATTTAGCCACATGGAAGATATGGTAGATATTCACCATGATATGCTCAGATATCCTCAAGATTATTTCCAAACAAACTTAGTCTAGAAAGGGCATGGAATATGACAATAACTCTTGGATAATAAGTCCCATTTATTCATATATATAATTAGGGTTGGCCAATCTCACCTATAAATACACATGTATACCCATTGTAAAGATATACTTTTCTGCTGTAATTCTTTTTCCATTAATCTAGTTTAATTTTTTTTCTTTTCTGCATTTTTATTTTCTTAGCAATTAGTGTTGTCTACACAATTAGATTTGGTAGAGCACTATTTGTATTTTTCACTTATTTTCATTAGTGATTGGCCGTTTGATTAGATTCTGCGGTAATCCTAATTTATTTTTTGTTTATTATTTAATTTCTGCAATTTTAATTTTTGTCCTTTTTATTGCTTTCCTAGGTCATATTGGATTGAATATAGATTTGATTAGATTCATATCTGATTCAATTCAATAATAGTTTTATTGCAGTTTCAATTTTTTTTTCAAAACCAACCTCCAAATTTCGTCTAGATCGCCCAAGAAATTATATAAATAATTTAATTTGATTTACCTCCCTGTGATTTGACCTGCATATTACACGATCTGTGCGCTTGTAGTTATTATAATAAATTCGCGCTTTTCTATTTCTTAGAAAGCGTCGATCAGTTGTATACTATCGGCGACATAATAGGATGGGGTACTATACCGTCTATGATTGATATATTTATATTTGAAGTTGTTTTTGACACTATGCACTTATAGTAATATCAAAATGATTTTTTTTTTAAATGCACCAAGCATGTTTGACTATTATAAGGTAAAACTCTATCCTCTGTGTTGTGTTGCATTGTGTGATGGGACCTAGGTCTTATAATAGCTTCATTTTTCAAAAACCATTGCGTTGTTTTATGTTTTAAACTAGTGTTCATGTGGAGCAAATTCGTTCCATGTCATATGGCGTGGTCCTCAGATTTACCTTGGTTTCAAAGTAAAGTATTAATAACTGTTTAGTTCTCACGCCACTCTCATGACTGACTCGAAGTTTAT
Organism: Allium sativum; assembly: GCA_030737875.1. Taxonomy (NCBI): domain Eukaryota; kingdom Viridiplantae; phylum Streptophyta; class Magnoliopsida; order Asparagales; family Amaryllidaceae; genus Allium; species Allium sativum. Next base: position 41,862,784 of record CM060915.1, on the reverse strand, counting down.
TGTTTCCACCTAAACTCTAGGTGCCCATATTTTCCACATGGATAGCTTGTAGTTTTCGTTTTTGCAGATATTTCTTTTCACAGGATACAGGATTACGGCTGGAGCTATATTCGGAATGCTTTATATCCGTGTATTTCTTTCAGTTGTGGTAGTTGATGTTTTCCACTACACATTATATTTATATGTATATAAATCTGCTGTTTTGTAATTTAAATCTCTGATATTTTCTGTTGTATATTATTTATTTCAACTTTGATATATTGTACTCTGATGTAAATTGTGGTAATATCAATGAAATGTTCACTGTTTGTGTTCTGATGCATCATGTTCTCATGCAATCTGTGTTCTCGTTCGGTCTAGGCCGGATAGGGATTTCGAGTCATGTCAGTTTGGTATCAGAGCTTTGGTTTACAAAGCTCGAGAATAAGACACATTAGAACTGAATGGAAGAATTCATCAGAGATTGGATTAGTAGCATCCTATGAGAATGACTCGTTATAGGTAGGGTTAGTAATACCCAAGAATGAGTTTGAAGAGTGTTATTTATTATAAAAGAATTTAGTTTTGAAAATTATACCTTATTATATGTATTTGAGTACTTTATTTTTATATTGAATTTGGACTATCCGGTATATGAAGATCTTGAATATACACGTAATTAACGTGTATTCGAAGTATCAAATATACTGGTAGATACAGAATCACACTCTAGTCGCTCGGGGATGATTCTGATGATCGAGGCCTCATAATCAGTATTTATTATCGAGTTCCAAAAGTGGGATATCTATTTGATTCCAATTGACTAGTGTGAGAACCAAAAACTTAGTTAGAGTTTATTGTTTGTGATTTGGCACTGAAAATACGATTTTAAGTATATAAAAGTTATATATTTGAAAAGCTAATCAACTAATTGATTGCTTGTTGTGATGTATGATTATTAGTTTAACAAATAAAAATATTGAGATAATAAAACCAATATGAAAATGAAAGGTAAAATAAGCCAAATCAAATATAAAGTAAAGTAAATTGAAAATTAGTTCAAAATGCTTGTATATATACATATACATATACATACATACATACATACATATATATATATATATATATATTGAGCAGGTTGATGGCTTAGCGTTGAGTAGAGAAATAAATTTGCGTGCCTGACAAACAGATGCACCTTTATAAGTTGATTGCACAATTTTATTATTTATTATAACGACTGTAAATGATTTGGATGCGCTATGATGGTTTCTCTGTGTGAAATTAAACGTACGCCGTAGGATAATAACTAATAAATTACGGACTACACTGCATAACATACTATGGAAGACAGCATAACATATTCCATATAAGCATTTGGCGCTTATATGACAAGGTTTGGATTACCATATAAGCAAGATGCTTGTATGGCGAGGACTGAATCACAGGTTTAACCTAGGACTGATTATGGACTTAATACCTATAACAGTAAATTGTAGGATTTAATAACAAACCATACACAGGTCTTGGGATGACAAAAATACACACGTCACGTCTCTCTTGTTTTAGCTACGGCACGTGGGTATGGGGGGAGCAGGGTTTGTAAATCATAATGGATGCGCACGATTGATTTGTATGCGATATATTGATTTATTGGGTGCCTAATACAGCACAATAAATTTGTTCAGATCATTCCGTACAAAGGGGGTTATGGTGAAATTTTTCAGAAATTTAGGGTGTTAGCCAAATTTCAGAGAAATTAAGAAGTTCTTAGAAACTGAAAAGTTGAAGATCGAAAGCCAGAATGAAAGTTGAGTTGGTTAGTTAAACAACTTTCAACTCCTTTTCTTTTTCCAAGACGAAAAATTTTTAAGTTGGGGAGATTATAAAAATCTGGAATTTTGGAATCAAAATTTTTTTAAATTGATTTTCATGGAAATTAAATATTTTTAATGATTTATTTTGAGAATAAATGATTTAAATTTTATTTAAAACAAAGTTTGAATGTATATATTTATATTAATTATAAAACGAGTTTGAAATGGCGTGGTAGTTTGAAAATTTATTTTTAAACTTTAAATGAATGTGCAAAGTTCATTATAAATCAGAATTTGATGAAATAAGAAACGTTAGAATCTATTTAACTATATCTTTCTAACGAATGTAAGAAATTGATATTTCACTTTATAAATTGTAAGTTTTGTCCAAATTAAAATTCCAAATAGTCACTATGGATTTTATATATATTTTAATATTATATATAGTCCTAAAAAATGACCATTTTGCAAACGACCTCCATTTTCGATGAAACCACTTTTGTTGGATCCGGAATATTAAATTATTGCTAGATTCCAAATTTCGTAATTTTTGGAGCTAGTATTTGGCCATGCATAATAAATTGTGAATCGATCAGCAATTTGAGCCCAAAACAGAGTTTTTTGAGCATACGGACTCGACATTCGAAAAAACCAGTTTTATTAGGACCGTATCTTCAAGACATAGTAGTGTGTCAATTTTCATCGTCAACGGAGTTCTTGTGTGCTCGGGGCATCGATAACTGTCAACTAGAGACAACACTAACTAAAGAAATAATAAAAAAATAATAAACCCCACTATATAAGATCTTTTCCCTCTCCCATAACCCTAATTCTTCTCTCTGTTGGTGAAATCGCAGCCAACCCCCTCTCCACTCTCAACACATTTTGCAAATAAGACCTTAAACATAAAATAATTTATGTCTTCCAATCTGAAAACAATTAGCCAAAACTCAATACACGAATATTGTAGATCATGACGATCTCTACCTACCGCAAAAAATTCATGGCCTATCGTTACACGGATTCGCTGGAATTACAGTTCAGAATCAGAAAACTGACTTCGGTTTTTGTAAAATTGTGATCAAACCAACGAGTATTAGATGATGGCACCAAAGGGAAAATTGTCGAAGAGAGGTCAAGCTACATCTTTACTTCAGATTGTTCGGCTTGAATCGGACTGTGGTGGTCGAAAAACTTGGTTGATCGATGGACACAGTATTGGTGAAGCTCGGTTCGATTTTTGGCGAATTGGAGCAGCTAGGTAGCAATTCAGGCGATGCCACCCGAAGGTGGTTGGAGCACCGTGGCGAGGCGCAGCCAAAAGTCCTGGTCCGCGACCGTAAAGATGGCTAGAGGCGGCGAAATCGCCTAGAAAGGCGAATTGGGGCTTCGGCAAAATTTGAGGCGATGACACCTCTTGGGCGGTTGCGACTCGGGAGGAGGTTCGCCATGGAGCGACGACGTCGAAGGTGGGCCCAGGTTAGTGGCCGATGGCCTCTGGTGGCGGCGGAAGTGATGGCCAAGGGGTTGCTGAACGTGAACGTGAATTAAGGGTAATTAGGGTTGAATTTATGTTTTAATTATGTAATTAATGTTCGGACATTAATAACTTTTTGCCATGAATTAGAACCACACGAAACTGGATCCGTTGCGATCATGGAGTCGAGGGCTTCGCAACAAAACCAATTTGCTCAAATTTGGAGCAAGTTGAATTTTTGGGTCAAATTAAGCCCAAGTTTAATTTCACTCAAAAGAAAATCGTCAATTAAAGACCGATGGAGTGGAAATCAAAGTGAGAACTCTCTCACTTAAATATTTTATACAGTTATTTATTTTTATAACAGAATATATATTGATTGTCTGTGATTGCAATATTTGGTTGGTAATTGATAGATGTTTATAGTTTTAATGTTATCATCATTAAACTATGAATATATATGTAGATATTTTCACATGGACTGTGATGTAAACCCCACACTAATGTTGTGACGATTATTTTACACATCGCCCAAGTATACAAATAATAATATTTGTTTGAAAAACCCCACACGGGTCTGGGGATGATAATTAATTCATATCTTCCTTGGATTTAATTGTATGTCAACTGATTGATTGACAGACATATTATAAGCGTTATTGAATTATTTAATGTTTATACAGTTGTAAATTGCATTCTGGTTGCGAATTGAATGTTTAATAGTAGTTTATCACTATATTTGAATACATGCGATGTATGGAATCCATATAAATAAAATTATATGGTAATTTATTGAGTCTGATTCCAATTCAGGAATAAAAAATATTTTAAAATAATATTCAGTAAAGTATCAAAATATGATTTTTTTTTATGTCCGATTTTGGATGGACATGAAAATATTGAAATATTCATAACTGAAATGAATATGAAGATGAGTTAAGTAGATATACGCCATTTCAACTCGAGTGGAATTTTCTGTCGATTTTATTCATTTTATAATGAATATCGAAAAGGTTTGATTTCAAAATATGATATTTTGAAAATAGTATCATTTTAATATTATAATGATATGGAATATTCAATTTTAATTTAAAATTGAAATGGAAGTTGGAATCGTTTAAAATGAATTTATAAATGATTTATAAAATACGTTTTAAATCGAAATCGACATAATATATATTTTATTTATTTATTTATATATACACACAAATGGTTTGAATAGAATTTGTCGCGACTGTTCGTGAATTTCAACCATTAACTTCGAATGGACGTAACAGGAGATCCGACCATCGGATTCTCGTAAAACTGGAACCATTGGGTTCGTATCAAAAAGATTTTTCCAATGAACATAAGAGGTTTAAATTGGAATGGTCAGATTTTAAAATATATCCAAATCAGTTTTGGAAAAGGTCGCTATGGATGCAGTTCGTTGGTCGATTTTGGAAATCAATTGTAAGGCCTTAATAAAATTATCAAAAATATGGGAAAATTATGTAAAATCGTAACAAATGATTTGGAAAGATATTAGGATGAAATACTCCAAGTCTGAAAGGATAAAGGATATTTTTATCCAAATGAACTAGTTAATAACTAGAATATTAATCCAATGATTTTTAGAAATTAATGAATTGGATAATGAATGGTTTTTAACGTAACTAGAAGTTTCCAACATATATATTGGAATGGATTTGAATGGGAATTATCTTGGGATATTTTGATATTGGATTCCATGATTATACGGATTTTGTTATGGGAATTTGGAAGATATTGATATCATTATTCCAAAATGATATCTATTAGTTTCATGGTATTGAATGTAAGTCGACATGATTTCCATTTAAGATCTTATATTTAATATCAAATTGGATTTTGGGGTTCGTTGTGGATGGTATCTTAAATGATAATGTTCTTGAGCCTACTTGTGAAAGTAATAAATCGTTTAATTAAGATTTAAGAAAGTTTTCCAGTTTATTTAATTAAATTGGAATTGAATGGAATTCGATTAATAATAATCGAGATGAGACTTTGTGAAGAAAGGCATTTACTGTTTATGGAATTTAAAAGACTTTGTCGTTATTCCACTAAAAGTATTGGTCAGATACGAAAATTTATACCGATTATAAATTGTTTAGATTTTCGTTAAGACTCCATATTAAATGGAAGATGATTTTGGGTTTTTGTGGACAATGTTTTTACATGGCATTTGTCCTTTAACTCGAGTAAAGGTAAGATTAATTTCCAAAGGTTGAATAATCATTAAATAATGAATATTGATATTAAAACTGAACTAGAGTTTTAATAAATCTTTAATTAGATTGAAATGTGAATGAGGTAATTTAATTTATCAAATTCAAGAAATGTTCGAAATGGAGTTCCACCAGTTTTACTCCATGCGATAGTTAAATCTTTAATTAGATTTGAAAATTAAATGGTAACTAAATTTACCGATAACACCATGGGTGTTAAAAATGGAGTACCACCAGTTTTGCTCCATGAGATGAATAGGTTGGTATTATGATAATAAAATAAATTATTACTTCGGTAAGGCTCGATAATCCCAACTAGTTGATAAACCTTAATTAGGTTTAAGCTGTGAAAAGATAACATAAAATCTTTTGAAAATTATATCCAAAGGAAGATCAAAGAATAAGTTTAAAAGAACTTATCTTTGATAAAATTAATGGGAAACTTTCCCCAGAGATGTGAATATTTGAATAAAATAGTAGTATGGATTAGAATGAGATATGTGCTATCTTTGTGTATTTATCACATGATCATAAAGATAGGTTAGTTATTCGTAAAGATTGGGTTTAACCCCTTCTGTATAACTGTTACGACGATTAAAAGCCGACCATGATGATGGTGGTCGAAGACTGAAGATCTTCGCATCATTTGGGTTATTGCTGATATCTCACTTGGAAAGTACACCCAAGTAGAGGTAATAAATGGTGATCGTACGGACGTACTTGGAGATCAACCAGATATGCGAGGACCTCTCTCCTGTATTAGCCATATGGGATGAGGAATAAGGTGCCTACGATTTCGTTCAGACCCAGAATGAACTTGTGAATGGATTGTATGTTTGACATTGTGCTTCATGCAATATTTGTTGATCTCTGCTGCATATATATCTGTTTAGTGGCGGAGAATTTATTCTCTTTCTTAACACCCTTCTCTGAGACGTACGAGCTTAGAGGTTATATATTGGTGAAAATCAATGGTATAGAATGGATTGAAAATGTGGCATATTGAGATGCACTAATCATGGCTTTTGTTGAAAAGCAGGGTCTTGCGGATGATGATCAAAGCATGGCTTTAATTAGCATAGCTTTGTGTATAGCGTTAATTCGTGAGCCCCACACACCGGTATGAGACAAAAACGGGGTAAGGGACGCAAGGAGTGCATACATTTCTTTCTTGCTAGAGGTAGTGCCATGGTATAGAGCTCAGCCATTTTTACTTATGTGGATGATGGATAGCGAGGCGCCTCAGATATGTTTGGTCGAAAATGACTATTTTTGGATGTTTGATAGGACCGGGAAACGTATTGTTCGGGAATAACCAGTCCACAAACGTTAGGTATGGACTGGCCCTGCAGGATCCATGGGTTGCCCATAGGTGTGATCGCGGGTCATTTTTCTAGAGTTGATCCGAATCGGTAAGGAGACCATCCCTTGCCTTGACTCGTGATGTAGATCCAATTTCCAATACACGACTATTTCGGTTTTAGTTGTATATTATCAGCGACATAGTAGGATGCGGTATTATGCCGTCTATGATTGATACATTTATATATGAAGTTGTTTTTGACACTATGCACTTATAGTAATATCAAAATGGTTTGTTTTAAAACGTACCAAGCATGTTTGAATATTATAAGGAAAAACTCTATCCTCTGGTTTGTGTTGTATTCTGTGATGAGACCTGAGTCTTATAATAGCTTCATTTTCCGAAAAGCATTGCGTTGTTTTATGTTTTAGACTAGTGCTCATGTGGAGTAAACCCGTTCTCTGTCATACAACGTGGTCCCATGTTTTACCTTGTTCTCAAAGTAAAGTATTAATAACAATTTTAGTTCTCACACCACTCCCATGACTAACTCGAAGTTTATTGTTTCCACCTAAACTCTGGGTGCCCATATTTTCCACACGGGTAGCTTGTAGTCTTGGTTTTCACAGATATTTCTTTTCACAGGATTCTGGATTATAGTTGGAGCTATATTCGGAATGCTTTGTATACGTGTATTTCTTTCAGTTGTGGAAGTTGATGGTTTCCACTGCACATTATATTTATGTGTATATATTTATGCTGTTTTGTAATTGATATTTTCTACTGCATATTATTTATTTGAACTCTGATATCTCTGATGTAAATTGTGGTAATAGCAATGAAATGTTCTCCTGTTTGTGTTCTGACATGTCACGTTCTCATGCAATCCGCGTTCTCAATCGGTTTAGGCCGGATGGGGATTTCGGGTCTTTTCAATCGCCTCCGTTTAGATCATAAGTGTAAACCCACACTTAGTTGCATAGGATAAATTCAGCCAACAGTTCAATTATTGCAATAAATGTTGGAAACAATTGAAAGTGGTGCGGAGCATGTGAGGCAGAGAAGAAAAGATGTAAATGTTTTTCAAAAGTCAAAAAGAGTAATGGTAAATAGGAATAAAGAATAAGAAATAATAAAATGCAAACCACGAAATGCAAAAAGTCGAAAAATGCACATGACAAAAGTTGAAGTTATGTTTTTGTTAAGTTTAGCATGTACACTGTTGGAACTATATCAGCCCATCCATCAATATTATTACCTAAATTCCTCACTTTGTCTTACATTGTCATCATTTAACACTGGTCAATATGATAATGTTATAATATTCATGTTATGCAATTAATATTCGTTAGTTCTATCAGTGATACTTCTGCTATTATCACCTTATATTCCTCATTTTTTTTAATTTTAATGGCATCAATAATTTAGATTGGTTAACTAAAGTGATAGCGGATAGATTGATTTATTTTTGACTGCTAAAAATATCATTAACAATTGAAATAAAATGCCATAATAATATATTCAATGTATGTATAGAAACTTAGAGCTCAAGTAATAATATATGTACAAAAATATAGAGGTCATTTAATACATGAAGACTAATAAATATCAACTGAGCAGTGATAACTTGAAGAATATGATGCCATATAATTTAGTTGGTTAAGGTCAATTAAAAGAAAAATCTATTTAATGTTAAATATCTATCATGGCTAGTTTGGTCTTATTTTCAGAATGTTGCATGTCATTCAAGTATCTGTTTTGTATAATAAAGAAGATTAAGGATGTCATTATTTTTCAGAAATGGAAGGGCTGACCTTTTGTATTAATATACAACTATAATGGATGGTACAATTGATTCCTATATTTTCATGTTTAAATAATTATTGACCAACATGTGAATATAGGACATTTATGCAAATTAGTTACATTTCATATTATTTCAAACTTGCTTTTATTCTCTACTTCTCTCATCACTATGCATTAACTTAATAGTTTGATTTATTGATGTGCATATACATGTTATACTTCATTATACCTTCCTACTTGATACTGAAGTTTACCTTCAATATTTTCAAGCCTTTACATTGGTTTCATTTTAATTTTAAAAACTGCAACAACAACAGGATTTAATTAAACTAGTACTAAAGAGGAAGAAGGAAGGTACAAAATACTGCTAAACTACAACTTCCAGTTGTCATATATAAAAATTTAAGTTGTGAGCAAAATTTATATCATCTCATCTAGTTTATCGAAGATATGACTAGGTACACATATAATATGTGAAAAAGTAAGAAGAAAAAAATTATTACCACTCAAATCCCCAATATATGTTTGTGCTCCCTGTTCGTTTCTTTTGTTTGCAATAGTTGCTTCCTATGCATGTGCTAACCTAGCACGCTGAGACTGACATTGTCTTTCTCTTTGTTAGCATTCCATTGCAAACCAAAGGAAAAATAAACTTATAACAACTAATGATAGTAGTAGCTGACGTTGCACGAAAGATGTTAATAAGAGGAAGGTAGAGGAACATAAAATGGTAGCAAGAGAAGGAAGAGTGAGGCGGTAAGTATGTATGTGTATATATGTACATATATCTGTTGTGCGAAAAGGTTGCACAAATGCTACAGCAAATAAACAGAATCTAGATTTGCCAAGTGAACATTAGTCTAATAAGATAGCATTTATTCTATTACATCAAACAAATCGTAAATAACTATAATAAAGAAAAAAAGAGACGTACAATATTTATACTGGTTCCACTACCATGAAGATAGTGTATGTTTAGTTCAAAGGAGAGAAATTTTATTTCACGTGAGAGAATTACTAGAGATTGCAAAATAAGAGTTTACATATTCAAACATCAAATTAGGCTTAACAAGAAGAGACACTCCATTTGGGGATCACTGGCTCCATGCTAGGATGGGTTAACAGTAAAGTCTACTCCTCAATATATGGCCAATGAAATATATGTGAACCATCAATCAAATTACCAAGATGTGGTAAGAAATAATGAAGGCAAATTGCAGAGGAAACAAGTGGCGCAAAAATAGAAAGTAAATCAATCATTTCCTTCCTTTGCAATGATGGCAGAAAATAATCGCTGCATTTATTTCTTTGCCATCTCATGCAAATGCAATCAATAATTATTCATTCCATATTAAAAATATTTACTTTCCATTTGCATATTTGTTTCCATCTATTTTTTATTTTGTATCATCCAATTTAACACTCTACATTGATGCAAATCACATATCTTCAACATCCCACCTCTAGTCAAATTCACTTATCAACATAAAGCTCTTCAAAAAGAACTCCACCTTAAACCAAAATCTCATAGTGCGATAGAAACAAAAAATTAATATTTATCTAAGGGGTCCAGCAAAGCTACCCACATCACACCTTGTTAATGAGCTCAGATTATGTCCCCGCCCACTAACAAAATGTTGCAAATATCTAGAATCAAAAGAAGGCAGATTCCAAAGTAATCTTAACACCACCAAGGCCAAAACTAATTCTCTCAATCACCAATTCAAATACAGAGCCAAAATCCATATCTTCGTATACAAGATAAATCTCTCTCCTTCCACATACCTGAATGTTGCATCACCCCATTAAGCCGACATCACAAAATCGACGATGTGCCACAATTGCACCAAATCCGCCAAAATCGCACTATGAACTGAACTCCCCAAGAAAGCATCACAAGTTGATAAGCCTCAACGGCGTCAAATCCGTCACCAAAATCAGCTACATCAGATATTGATTCTAAATCCAATGGTCCCTTCAACACACTAAACTCTTTATCATGTAACTCTCGTATAATGCGAGTCACACCTAATAGATCTCCACATTGACGAGATTTGTCATTTGAACTTGAAGTTATACATAGTCCTCAAACACTTAGAAAGATCGCTAACACCTTTACCGGTTCGTCTTAGGTTGCTTCCACATCTAAGCAGTTTAACCAAACTCTTTTCTTCAAATAGTCTCTTTTCTACGGTTGATCAGGTTGCGTTCGAATATATAACTCCAACTTAATGAGAATCTGAATATCAATCTACATCGAAGTTCCAAGCCTGGAACGCTCTTCTCTCTTAACATAATTTTCTCTACCAAAGTCTAATTTCCCCCCAAAAAAGTAATAGCATAATCACCACTAAATCTATAACATGAGTACAAATACTTGATGCACAATTGAAAACAAATCGTTGTGCTCTGATACCAATCTGTTGTGCGAAAAGGTTGCACAAATGCGGAAGCACAATAAACATAATCTATATTTGCTAATTAAATATCAATCTAATCAGATTGCAATTATTTTACTACATCAAACAAATAATAAATAACTATAATAAAGTAAAAAAAGAGACGTACAATATTTACACTGTGTAATGACTTGCATTGGCAGGGGTATTATGATTTATTTATTTAATTATATTAATGGTGATTAGTGAATTTAATGATCGTTGAATTAAATAATGGTGAATATTTAATTAAAATTATAAATTAAATAATATATTTAATTCTAAAATAATCAGAATTGGCTGAAATGGCGATATGGTGTGAACTGGATCATCTGTGATATTTAATTCAGTTTAGAATTGAATTTGAATAACGAATATATTATTTGAACGATGGTTGAATGTATAAATTATAATATAATTATAATCGAGCTCGAAACGACGTGGTAGTTCGCGATTTGGCGATTTGAACTTCAACTGAATGTACAGGATTCGTTTTAAATCGGATTTCTGTGAAACAAGAAACGTGTGGAGCTGGTGGAGTATATCTTTCTAGTAAAAGAGAAAAATCGGGATTTCGTCGTGTAGATTTTGATGTATGTCGAAATCAAATTTTAGAAAAGTCGCTGTGGAATTCCTTTATAATTTATAGAGGAATTATTTATATTTTTAAAAGGGATTTCAATATAAATCAAATATCGGGTTGACCCAGAAGTGAATATAGAGTTATAAATACATACAGGAATATTCTAGAGCTGTGTGGTATGACACTGTAAATATAGACGATAATATTTAACTTAATTATATTTAAATATATTTATATATTTAAATAGGCTATTTAGAGTGTTAAAAATAGCCACTTTTGCAAATGAAGTCGGAATTCGACGAAACCAGTTTTGTTTGATCCGCAATATCAAATACTTGTTAGATTTCCAGTTTCGTGATTTTTAGAGTCACTGTGTGGCCGTACGGATTTTTAGAGTGTAAAATAGTCAGTATTTCGACAGTTAAAAATACGTTGTGTGAGCATACGGAGTCGGAATTCGACGAAACCAGTTTCGTTGGGACCGTAATGTAAAACTCTAACTACACGTCCTGTTTGGTGATTTTTAGGTATCGTATGTAGTCGCGAGGATTTTTAGAAGACTGAAACGAGAATAAAATATAATAAGAAAATATCCTACCTAATTTCTAAGATCAAAACAAAGGCCACACGCCAATCCTTTTCAACCACAACTCTCAACAACCCTCCGTTATAAAACCAAATATCACAGCAGAAAAGTTCGGTCCCTTTTTAATTCAAAGAAAAATCAAAAACTAAAATCTATAAAATAGGAAATCTTCTTCATGGGTTCCTCAAGGCTCGTACTCCTCTCCTCCGCGATTTGGCACGGTGTGATGTGGTTTCCGTCGAGTTGAAATGTGCAGTCGAAACTAGGGTTCGACCTCTCCAAGGATATAAGCACTGGTGTTGGTTTTTGTTGGTGGATTTGAACTCGCGGTGTCGAATAGTACCTTGTAGTGGATTTTTGGAGTGATTGTTGAAGATCGAAGTCGATGCATGTAGCTGGTTTCGATGGCTCACTGCTGCGACGTGGTTTCAAATGGTGAACGCGAGTTGAACTTTGGGGTGATGATGGTGTGCGGTTTGAGGCGAGGAGAAGAATGGTGAAGCCGAGAGATGATTCGGTGGTCTCGAATGGAATGCGACAGTGATGAGGCGTTGTTGAGGCAGCAGGTCGATTTCACGGAGGGGTGTCGAGATGAGGATAAGGGAGGTCATCGGGTAGGGTTTGTGAAGAGCAACTCGGTGGTGAAGACGGAAAATCGAATGGTAGCATAGAGGAAGTGATAATGAGGGTTAAAGGGAGCGGTCAAAACACTGAAATGGGTTTACTAGGGACTCGCGTTTTTGAAGAGGAGAAGATGGAGGCGGGTCACGTGAGTGGGAGAGGGAAGGTTTTTAGTTTAATTAAATTAGTAAGTAAATTGTTTATTTAAATCTTGTTTAACTTGTTAACGCCGTATCCAGCTCATACGACGTCGGATTCGAGAACCGTAAGTTGCATTGGCATCGTGACGGAGAATACTACGCGATGGAACAGATTATGAGTGAATTCGAGCTAGTTACAATTTATGGAGAAATAAATTGGCCGTCTGAATCAACGACAATTATTGTTATTAACGATGATCGTCCAATGTGAGTAAATCTCACTAACTCTGAACAGTTTATAATTCCATGTTGTATTTTTAGAACTGTTAGAATTTGTCTGATTGATTGTGTGATGACTGTTTGAATGAACTGCTAGTCAGTTAGTTAAATTTCTATATTGATTCTGTTTAACAGAATATATCATATGGAACTGAAAGTGATGTTTTCTATATTGTTTAACATCTGTGATGCAGGGAAACAGGTTGGAGGAATCCAACTGGATTCCTCAACATTATTTTACTATTTTCATATATTGTGATATATGATGTGTTATATAATCTGTTATGGATTATGTGTGTTAGAATGATGTTGATCAATGTTATTCGATATTTTTAAATATCATAAAAGACCCTGGGATGTAAAAATAAGTATTTCAATGTATATTGAAATAAAGAGATTTTATAAAATCAACAGATTTTATAAAAGGAAATATTTTGAAAGCAAATAAAAGGGAAAAATGTTTTTAAAACGAATAGAGTTTTATAAAAGGGAAATCATTTGTAAAGTGAAGAACTGTTACTAAAAGTAAATCTTTATAAATGAATAGTTTATTCGAATAAAAGTAAAGAAGTTAATCGATGTTAGTTAATCGATTAGAGATAAAGTAAAAGAAGTTAATCGATGTTAGTTAATCGATTAGAGATAAAGAAAAAGAAGTTAATTGATGTTAGCTAATCGATTAGAGTTAAAGTAAAAGAAGTTAATCGATGTTAGTTAATCGATTAGAGTTAAAGTAAAAGAAGTTAATCGATGTTAGTTAATCGATTAGAGTTAAAGTAAAAGAAGTTAATCGATGTTAGTTAATCGATTAGAGTTAAAGTTAAAAGAAGTAAATCGATGTTAAGTTAATCGATTAGAGAGAAAGTAAAAGGAGTTAATCGAATATAGTTTATTCGAAGAAAGTCAAAGGAGTTATCGAATATAGTTTATTCGAAAGGAGTTAAGTGAAATGAGTAAATCAATAGCGTTAGTCAAATAGAGTTAATCCAATAGTGTTAGTCCAATAGAGTTAATTGATAAGGGTTAATCGGATAGAGTTAAGTAAAAAGGAGTTAATCGAATATAGCTATTCGAAGAGGTTTAAGTAAGGAAGTTAGTAAAAGGGATATAAAGCGATCTTTGCCTATTTTAAAGTTAGAAACGTTGTTCAGTTTAGGTCTGAGAGGTAGTTCTACCCCAACTTGATTGACTCCATTTTTAACTAAGGAATAGTTAAGGTTCGGCAGTAAAGGAAATGGTTTGAGTTGGCATAACAATGTTTGTTTAAACATCTGTCTAAGTCCAATGAAGAAGCTTTGGAAATGTTTTCCAAATAAGAAACCCGAAATGTTTTCTAATAAAGAAAACAAGGAAATGGAAATGTTTTCCATTGTTAATAACGTATATTTTCCAAATTTAGAAAATAGGAAACATTGAATATAGGGAAACATGAGATAAGTAAATTAATGAAATAAAGAGATAAATGTTGAATGATGATTGATCGATATAATTTCCATTTGGAAATAATATCGTTGTTTGCACACTTGTTTTTATTCGATAGTTAAATCACAGACTATCGGAGTTTTGACCATTTTAACGTTGTTAATATGGAGAGACCGGTTGGATCATTATCCAAAGAACCACTCTGTATTGGCATAAGCGTTGCGAATCATATATGCCAAAGATAATTTAAGACGGAGTTATGCAAGGGCTATCCTGTTTACAGAATAGTACCTTCGGTTCATCCTGTCCCTGGATGACTTGTATGGACGGATGTCTGACAGAGTATTTCCAGACGATCGCGTATATTGATTTCTCCAACCGTACCAAGAGTGGAAGCGAAGAAGGAAACTTCTTTTAGCTAACACATAATGTATTGTTGAGGACGTCAATCGGTGATTGGATGGATTTGATGATGTGGCATTCAAAGTGAATCTGATGTGATGATAAAGCGTAGCTTCTAGCCTCACATCCGGTAAATGACAGAAATCGGGCAGGCAGCATGGCTAAGTCGGTCGCACCGAAGTAGGGTGTATAATCACCTGATCTAGAGTTTCATTTACTTCTAAAAATCTATTGTTGATGCTATCCCATTCGGGAAACGGTTGCTGATCCCAACTGTTGGTGATATACATTCGATACACTCAAGCGAAATGAGTGGTCGGTCATGTGTGGCTGGGTTGCAAGATGTTCTTGTTGAACCCAGTGTATTCCTCTCTAAAGGTACACTAGCGAAAGGTGGTTCCATACCTTGTCATAGTTGGAAATCCATTACCCAATACGTGCTTGCGGTTTTGATTGTATACTATATATGTAGAACGTGAGATGAAAGCGTTTCTGCTAGATGATTATATATACTGTGGTTGATAGACATTATTATAATATCAAAAGGTTTTTGATATAAAGATATTTTGGATTCTCATAAGGGAAAACCCGTTCCGTTATGCGGCGTGGTCTTATGAGATATCGTTTACTTGTTCGAACTGTTTTTAAACTGTTTTACTCATACCAGTCCCATGACTGACCCGGAGTTTATTTTGTTGTTTTCCCTAAACTCTTGGGTGCCTAAATTTGTACGGGCAGTCAAGTAGTCGGGATTTTACAGATACACTTGAAGAGCATGGAGCAGGAGGCTTCAGGATCATATAGCTATAGTTATTTCCGCTGTGTTGTAAGTGTTGTACTTTGATAATGATATGTATATTCAAGTACATATTTGTATTTCAAAGTTATGTTATGAAATATATTTATTCGTTCCGCTGTGAGATTCGTGTTACTCTGATGTTGTGTTCTTCTTCTTCTTCTATTCTAATTTTCTATCTTATCTTTCCTCACCCTCTAATTTCTTTCACTAATTACCAGGATTTTTCGATGTTTTGGTTATCGACATCGAGTTTATGTCGATAACCAAAGTCGCTCGAAATCCGGGTCGTTACAGTTGGTATCAGAGCTTAAGTTAAGTGAATTACCTTGGATCTGTGGCGTGACTCGGTAGAGATAGGGTTAGCAATACCCTAGACTGAGATTGAGTGTATATATACGAGTGGACGTATTTGTTATTGATATAAAAATTTGTTTTATATTGTGGAGATTCATTGGTTGAGTTGTTTATGAGTTCTGGTCGATCAGTTTGATCCACTGTATCGGTAGGAGTTACTAAACACTTGAATACGATGGGTCGACACGATATGTTTTGACCAAAGGGTAAATGAAAATAATTTTACCCAAAGTATATTTGATACATATTGGATATATTGGTTGTGATTATAATCGAGTAAGATTATAAAAAGTGAAATGGTTATGTATATAACCAAGTAGAATTCGTATAAGTGTTACGAAGTGAATTAAATCTGAATTTAAACCAGAAATTGAATTAAAACTTTGGAGAAATTGAATAAGTGTTTGTAAATGGATTTGGATTAAAAATAAGGAAAATTTAAGATCCTGGGAGATTTTAAATTGGTTTACAAGCAGTGTGAATTATATTTTGAAATGAATTTCAAAGTGGAAATGTTTATAAATGGTTTTATAGTATTGAACTCACTTCGATCGCTGGAAAATAGATTCTGATGATGACAGCTGCATCATCAGTATTCATTTTAGAGTTGTAAGTGACGAATTACTACCATAGATACTGTTTTGAATTTGTTTTGGGAAAGAAAAGTTGTGTTGAAAATTCAAATGGGATTTTAAATATAGAATTTGAATTTTTAAATAGATTTGAAATATTAACTTGTTTAAAAGAAATAAAACGAGAAGTTCCTTTATAAACGAAGTTTATAAATGAAGTGAAAAGAATTATCATTGGATAATTCAGAAATAAAAATACAAGTGTGAAATTGAAAGGGAAATCTATTTTCCAAAGGTAGAAATATCGATTTCAAAAGGAATTGAAATCGAGACTTATGTAAAGAATGAATAAAGAAAGTTTGAAAAGGAGTTTGAATAAAGGAAATTCAAACATAGAATTTGAATAAAGAGAATTCAAATAGGAATTGAATATAGAAATTCAAAGGGAGTTTAGAATATATGAAATTCAATGGAATTGAAATAGAAATTGAATATAGAAATTCAAAAGGAGTTTGAATATATGAAATTCAACGGAATTGAAATAGAGTTTCAATATAGAATTTCAAATAGAGTTTGAATACAGAAATTCAAATGGAATTTAAAATATAGAATTTGAATATATAGATTTTGAATATAAAATTCAAATGGGATTTAAACTATAGGATTTGAATATGTAGTATTTGAATAGAATTTGAATAGAGTTTGATATATAGATTTGAATAATAGAAGTGAAAATGAAATTTGAATATAGAAGATTCAAATAGAATTGAAATGAAATTCAAATATAGAATTTGAATAAGGAAATTGAAACGAAATTCAAATATAAAATTTGAATAAGAGATTTGAAATGAAATTCAAGAATAAAATTTGAATAAGAGATTTGAAATGAAATTCAAGTATAGAATTTGAATAAGAGAATTGAAATGGAATTTGAATATAGAAAATTCAAATAAAATTGAAATGGAATTCAATTAGTTGATAAACAAGTTAAACCTATATTTGAACGTGTATATTCAAATAAAAAGGTGAAATGGGCAAACCAGTAATTTGAAAATCACTTAACGAACTAAGTTAAAATGATTGGATTAAGTTGAAATGAATTAGAAATGTATAAATATACATGAGATAGGTATGGATAAGGATAATGCAAGAGTTATAAATAGATTGCTCGACAAAAGGTATGTATTTAATTCATATATGAGATTTTATGCGCCGTATCGGCTAGCCGCTTGACTTTTTCTTTTTCTTTTGGATTGGTGAGGGCCATGGGAGGCTATTTGAAATATCCCGATGCTCCTGGTACAAAGGAGGTTATGGCGAATTTTTCCGGGAATCTAAGGAGTTAGAATATTTTTAAGATAATTTGATAGTTAGAAATCAACGTATCGATATATATATATATATATAGAAGTCGATAAGAAAACGAACTTAAAAATAGAATAGTAAAATCAAAAAGGAAGACTAGGAATAAAATCTCGAAAGAATAGAAAGAGGAAGCGTATATGTTTTTAAAAGTGAATAAGTAGTTGTATGGTATTGATTATTCGAGTAAGTAGTCATATCTGTTTTGACGTTATAAATGTTATTCAATCAAGGTCTGAGAGGTAGTTATACCCCAACTTGATTGATTTCATTTTTAACAAATAAATAGTAAGATTTCAGGGTCGAAGGTCAATTTTGAATAAGAGTTAGTTGAATATAGTATTTGGGTTGTCGTAACGATGTTTTACACAACATCCATTTTAACCCATATGAGTGTAAGCTTGGAAATATAATAAAGAATATTTCCTAAGTATTGAAATAAACGAGATCGGAAAAGAGATAAGTAATTGGAGTATTTTCCAATTATAAATAGGATTATAAAGGTTATTGATTTAGAAAATAAAGGAAGGCGATATTCGAAAATGTTTTCCAAATAACAAAAAAGGGCCAATATGGTTATTGAAAATATTTGGTTAACAAATATTAATAAAGAAACAGAGAAGTGATTTAACTAATGGAATATTAATTAAGGACTCAGTGACATGTTCAAAAGGAAAATTTGATTTTTGAAAAGAGTGAACTATTTAAAAAAATCCCAGGGAAAGACTGTTTGAATTAAAAACAAATTTAACAGAAATTTGTGAAAGCAGATTTGAATAAAAGTAAAGTCAGTAAATTGGTAACTGAGATTGAATTTGAGTGATATCGAGACAAATTGAATTTGTGAGATTCAAATTTGAAGTGTAAAGGGATAATCAAGTTAAGAGTTGGGAATCGAGAAGAAACTCGAGTTGAAATGATATGCGGCTCAGATATAAGCGAATGGTTGTGTTGTGGATAAAAGCAGATTGGAATTTGATTGGGATGACCCTTGTATCCGCTGAATTGATAACAGATGGAAAGGATATAATGATATGCCGACAAAAGGTACAAGTTTATATTTCTATTGGATATAAGATTTATGAGCCGAATTGGCAAGCCGCTTGGCTGTTTGATTTTCTTTTGGGATGGAGATGGCCCAGAGAGGCGAGTTGGAGTTTGACCAATTGACCATTACAAAAGGGGTGATGGCGAAATTTTTCGAAGAGTTAAGGCCTTTGAAAATTTTCAGGATTTTTTAAAATTTTCGTTGATAAGAATTAATTAATAATTTGATTGAAATTAAATTGGTTCAGTTGAAACTGAAGTTAAGAAATGAACAAATATGTTATAACCAGTCGATAGGGTCGTCCCCTACTTTTTAGCAATTTCGAGGACGAAATTATTTTAAGTGGGAAAGATTTTAATGACCCGCATTGGCAGGGGTATTATGATTTATTTATTTAATTATATTAATGGTGATTAGTGAATTTAATGATCGTTGAATTAAATAATGGTGAATATTTAATTAAAATAATAAATTAAATAATATATTTACTTCTGAAATAATCAGAATTGGCTGAAATGGCGATATGGTGTGAACTGGATCATCTGTGATATTTAATTCAGTTTAGAATTGAATTTGAATAACGAATATATTATTTGAACGATGGTTGAACGTATAAATTATAATCGAGCTCGAAACGACGCGGCAGTTCGCGATTTGAACTTCAACTGAATGTACAGGATTCGTTTTAAATCGGATTTCTGTGAAACAAGAAACGTGTGGAGCTGGTGGAGTATATCTTTCTAGTGGAAGAGAAAAATCAGGATTTCGTCGTGTAGATTTTGATGTATGTCGAAATCAAATATTAGAAAAGTCGTTGTGGAATTCCTTTATAATTTATAGAGGAATTATTTATATTTTTAAAAGGGATTTCAATATAAATCAAATATCGGGTTGACCCAGAAGTGAATATCGAGTTGTAAATACATACAGGAATATTCTAGAGCTGTGTGGTATGCCACTGTGAATATAGACGATAATATTTAATTTAATTATATTTAAATATATTTATATATTTAAATAGGCTATTTAGAGCGTTAAAAATAGCCACTTTTGCAAATGAAGTCGGAATTCGACGAAACCAGTTTTGTTTGATCCGCAATATTAAATAGTTGTTAGATTTCCAGTTTCGTGATTTTTAGAGTCACTGTGTGGCCGTACGGATTTTTAGAGTGTAAAATAGTCAGTGTTTCGACAGTTAAAAATACGCTCTGTGAGCATACGGAGTCGGAATTCGAAGAAACCAGTTTCGTTGGGACCGTAATGTAAAACTCTAACTACACGTCCAGTTTGGTGATTTTTAGATATCGTATGTAGTCGCGAGGATTTTTAGAAGACTGAAACGAGATTAAAATATAATAAGAAAATATCCTACCTAATTTCTAAGATCAAAACAAAGGCCACACGCCAATCCTTTTCAACCACAACTCTCAACAACCCTCCGTTATAAAACCAAATATCACAGCAGAAAAGTTCGGTCCCTTTTTAATTCAAAGAAAAATCAAAAACTAAAATCTATAAAATAGGAAATCTTCTTCATGGGTTCCTTAAGGCTCGTACTCCTCTCCTCCGCGATTTGGCACGGTGCGATGTGGTTTCCGTCGAGTTGAAATGTGCTGTCGAAACTAGGGTTCGACCTCTCCAAGGATATAAGCACTGGTGTTGGTTTTTGTTGGTGGATTTGAACTCGCGGTGTCGAATAGTACCTTGTAGTGGATTTTTGGAGTGATTGTTGAAGATCGAAGTCGATGCCTGTAGCTGGTTTCGATGGCTCACTGCTGCGACGTGGTTTCAAATGGTGAACGCGAGTTGAACTTTGGGAAGATGATGGTGTGCGGTTTGAGGTGAGGAGAAGAATGGTGAAGCCGAGAGATGATTCGGTGGTCTCGAATGGAATGCGACAGTGATGAGGCGTTGTTGAGGCAGCAGGTCGATTTCACGGAGGGGTGTCGAGATGAGGATAAGCGAGGTCATCGGGTAGGGTTTGTGAAGAGCAACTCGGTGGTGAAGACGGAAAATCGAATGGCAGCATAGAGGAAGTGATAATGAGGGTCAAAGGGAGCGGTCAAAACACTGAAATGGGTTTACTAGGGACTCGCGTTTTTGAAGAGGAGAAGATGGAGGCGGGTCACGTGAGTGGGAGAGGGAAGGTTTTTAGTTTAATTAAATTAGTAAGTAAATTGTTTATTTAAATCTCGTTTAACTTGTTAACGCCTTATCTAGCTCATACGACGTCGGATTCGAGAACCGTAAGTTGCGTTGGCATCATGACGGAGAATACTACGCGATGGAACAGATTATGAGTGAATTCGAGCTCGTTACAATTTATGGAGAAATAAATTGGCCGTCTGAATCAACGACAATTATTGTTATTAACGATGATCGTCCAATGTGAGTAAATCTCACTAACTCTGAACAGTTTATAATTCCAAGTTGTATTTTTAGAACTGTTAGAATTTGTCTGATTGATTGTGTGTTGACTGTTTGATTGAACCGCTAGTCAGTTAGTTAAATTTCTATATTGATTCTGTTTAACAGAATATATCATATGGAACTGGAAGTGATGTTATCTATATTGTTTAACATCTGTGATGCAGGGAAACAGGTTGGAGGAATCCAGCTGGATTCCTCAACATTATTTTATTGTTTTCATATATTGTGATATATGATGTGTTATATAATATGTTATGGATTATGTGTGTTAGAATGATGTTGATCATTGTTATTCGATATTTTTAAATATCATAAAAGACCCTGGGATGTAAAAAGAAGTATTTCAATGTATATTGAAATAAAGAGATTTTATAAAATCAACAGATTTTATAAAAGGAAATATTTCGAAAGTAAATAAAAGGGAAAAATGTTTTTAAAACGAATAGAGTTTTATAAAAGGGAAATCATTTGTAAAGTGAAGAACTGTTACTAAAAGTAAATCTTTATAAATGAATAGTTTATTCGAATAAAAGTAAAGAAGTTAATCGATGTTAGTTAATCGATTAGAGATAAAGTAAAAGAAGTTAATTGATGTTAGTTAATCGATTAGAGATAAAGTAAAAGAAGTTAATCGATGTTAGTTAATCGATTAGAGTTAAAGTAAAAGAAGTTAATCGATGTTAGTTAATCGATTAGAGTTAAAGTAAAAGAAGTTAATCGATGTTAGTTAATCGATTAGAGTTAAAGTTAAAAGAAGTAAATCGATGTTAAGTTAATCGATTAGATAGAAAGTAAAAGGAGTTAATCGAATATAGTTTATTCGAAGAAAGTCAAAGGAGTTATCGAATATAGTTTATTCTAAAGGAGTTAAGTGAAATGAGTAAATCAATAGCGTTAGTCAAATAGAGTTAATCCAATAGTGTTAGTCCAATAGAGTTAATTGATAAGGGTTAATCGGATAGAGTTAAGTAAAAAGGAGTTAATCGAATATAGCTATTCGAAGAGGTTTAAGTAAGGAAGTTAGTAAAAGGGATATAAAGTGAACTATGCCTATTTTAAAGTTAGAAATGTTGTTCAGTTAAGGTCTGAGAGGTAGTTCTACCCTAACTTGATTGACTCCATTTTTAACTAAGGAATAGTTAAGGTTCGGCAGTAAAGGAAATGGTTTGAGTTGACATAACGATGTTTGTTTAAACATCTGTCTAAGTCCAATGAAGAAGCTTTGGAAATGTTTTCCAAATAAGAAACCCGAAATGTTTTCTAATAAAGAAAACAAGGAAATGGAAATGTTTTCCATTGTTAATAACGTATATTTTCCAAATTTAGAAAATAGGAAACATTGAATATAGGTAAACATGAGATAAGTAAATTAATGAAATAAAGAGATAAATGTTGAATGTTGATTGATCGATATAATTTCCATTTGGAAATAATATCGTTGTTTGCACACTATTTTTTATTCGATAGTTAAATCATAGACTATCGAAGTTTTGACCATTTTAACGTTGTTAATATATAGAGACCGGTTGGATCATTATCCAAAGAACCACTCTGTATTGGCATAAGCGTTGCGAATCATATATGCCAAAGATAATTTAAGACGGAGTTATGCAAGGGCTATCCTGTTTACAGAATAGTGCCTTCGGTTCATCCTGTCCCTGGATGACTTGTATGGACGGATGTCTGACAGAGTATTTCCAGACGATCGCGTATATTGATTTCTCCAACCGTACCAAGAGTGGAAGCGAAGAAGGAAACTTCTTTTAGCTAACACATAATGTATTGTTGAGGACGTCAATCGGTGATTGGATGGATTTGATGATGTGGCATTCAAAGTGAATCTGATGTGATGATAAAGGGTAGCTTCTAGCCTCACATCCGGTAAATGACAGAAATCGGGCAGGCAGCATGGCTAAGTCGGTCGCACCGAAGTAGGGTGTATAATCATCTGATCTAGAGTTTCATTTACTTCTAAAAATCTATTGTTGATGCTATCCCATTCGGGAAACGGTTGCTGATCCCAACTGTTGGTGATATACATTCGATACACTCAAGCGAAATGAGTGGTCGGTCATGTGTGGCCGGGTTGCAAGATGTTCTTGTTGAACCCAGTGTATTCCTCTCTAGAGGTACACTAGCGAAAGGTGGTTCCATACCTTGTCATAGTTGGAAATCCATTACCCAATACGTGCTTGCGGTTTTGATTGTATACTGTATATGTAGAACGTGAGATGAAAGCGTTTCTGCTAGATGATTATATATACTGTGGTTGATAGACATTATTATAATATCAAAAGGTTTTTGATATAAAGATATTTTGGATTCTCATAAGGGAAAACCCGTTCCGTTATGCGGCGTTGTCTTATGAGATATCGTTTACTTGTTCGAACTGTTTTTAAACTGTTTTACTCCTATCAGTCCCATGACTGACCTGGAGTTTATTTTGTTGTTTTCCCTAAACTCTTGGGTGCCTAAATTTGTACGGGCAGTCAAGTAGTCGGGATTTTACAGCTACACTTGAAGAGCTTGGAGCAGGAGGCTTCAGGATCATATAGCTATAGTTATTTCCGCTGTGTTGTAAGTGCTGTACTTTGATAATGATATGTATATTCAAGTACAGATTTGTATTTCAAAGTTATGTTATGAAATATATTTATTCGTTCCGCTGTGAGATTCGTGTTACTCTGATGTTGTGTTCTTCTTCTTCTTCTATTCTAATTTTCTATCTTATCTTTCCTCACCCTCTAATTTCTTTCACTAATTACCAGGATTTTTCGATGTGTTTGTTATCGACATTGAGTTTATGTCGATAACCAAAGTGGCTCAAAATCCGGTTCGTTACACACTGGTTCCATAACCATCGAGATAGTGTACGTTTAGTTCAAAGGAGAGAGAATTTATTTCACATGAGAGAATTACAAGAGATTACAAAATAAGAGTTTACATATGCAAACCTCAAATTAGGCTTAACAAGAAGAGACACTCCATTTGGGGATCACTAGCTCCGCGTTAGGATGGTTTAACAATAAAGTCTACTCCTCAATATATAGTTAATGAAATATATGTGAACCATCACTCAAATTGCCAAGATATGATAAAAATTAATGGAGGCAAATTGCAGAGGAAACAAGTGGCGCAACATAGCAAGTAAATCAATCATTACCTTCCTTTGCAAAGATGGTAGAAAATAATCCCTGCATTTATTTCTTTGCCATTTTATGCAAATGAAATCAATAATTATTCATTCCATATTAAAAATATTTACTTTCCATTTTGCATATTTGTTTCCATGTATTTATGATTTTGTATCACCAAATTTAACAATATCAATGGTTAGTAACTCGTTAGCATACGTATTTCAATGGAAAATAAGCATACTGTTGTTGTATAATTAGTCAAGATCTACAAAACGTGAACTTCAGATGTATGCGCATAGGTATCAAAATTTAGCTTGACTCAGCTGAATGTCCACATTTTAAAATATGCACTAAAACTACGCAGGAAAGAAATAAACGCATCCAAACATATAAAACTATACTGGCATGATCGAGTCTGAAATGATGCCTTCACGGATCGTTATGATGCGAAGAAGGTGCAACTGCGAAAAGTTCTATGATGAACTGTGCAATAATGGACAACATAAGCAAAGTCATCCATGTAATTATATTTATTTCTGGATATGAATATTATTTTTATGATAATGATATTATACTTTTTATAATAATGATATTATATGTATCTACCTAATTTTATATGTATTTAAGTTTGGAAAAAGGTAGTTTCTACCTGGAGAAACTTCTAATGTGAGAGATAAGGTCGAGATGCACTTAGACATGAATTTGACAAAAAAGGTCCAATTTTAGGACTGTCGATTTAAATGATAAATAAGAAGGATGAAACCAAGAAAGCAATGGTGGCATAGTTATGTATTTGAATTTTTTTTCCATTACCATGTTACTAGGCAAGATTTCTAGTCAAAGAATTGGATTCAATACTCGATTGTTTTATATATCGAATCGTTGAATTTCTAATGTAGGTATTACAATAGGTAATTTTCAAATAAAAAAAAGATAAAAAAAATATATACCTCTTGCAACACCTCCACATTCCTTAATGTCACCCGTATAAGAATTTCATTAAGAAACTGTGGAGCACTGTAGGTATAAAGACATAAAATATCACAAGGACTAAGATTTCACAAGACATAAAATAGTAAATTTACAGCGAAAGGATAAGCTTTTATTCAAAGGAAAAAACCATCTTTGATTCAATTAACCGAATAGTTACAAAGTGATATGTCTCAAAATCTCAATCAAAAATAACATTAGATTAAAATTAATATTATCCCCTAATTAGTCAAAAAGATCAAACCTAACCTTGGAAAGAGAATAGGAAGTAATCCATCTTTTGCAGAAATACTTCATGACTAAATCAACAAAGAAATATGAACCGTACATTTTCTCCCTGTAAGCCTAGGGAAAAAAAGAGAAAGGAGGGAAGAAAATGGAAAGCCTGGTGAGCTGCTATGATTACCAACTCGATTGCAAAGTTTAGGAAAACAAATAAATAGTGGTTCTAGTGTTATAAATATGTAAGTGTCTATGAACGTCTAAAGGTGAGCAATAACTGATATGAATTGACATAAAGGATTGACTATTTTTATCTAAGAGACAATGATGATAATAATGATCATACTAAAATTGATTGACTGTTTTGCACTTCTACAACTTCAAACAGAAATAAATAATTAGGAAGGAATTTCCTAATACTACCTATCAATTGGCTTTCCATATGTGAATAACATGTACCAGCTATGGAATTCAGAGTTATCTATTCCAGAACCGATCAACTGAAAAGAAACATCCTTAATCACGGGCGTTACAACATCTTATCTTCTCTGTTTGGAACCATGCACGCTCATGATTCCGCCGGAATGCACCTGTACCCATCTCTCATTTTGAACCTCTTGCTATCTAGATCATTAAAGCGTGCCCTAACCTCTACTTAGTGTGAGGTTCCAGATGATAACAACAGGGTTACTAATTGGTACGGGTTCCACACAAGCAAGCATTTGACAAAAGTCACCCTAGATAACTAGTATTTCTACGAACCTGTAATCTCATCGTAATGGACCCCTTAGCATATTAATCATAGGATTTTAACTTAACTTTTAAGTTCATCAATAAGCCCAATGTAACCTTGTGTTATATTCCTAGGTTGTAATTAACATTTCTAATGTAATCTTTTTATAAAATCCCTTCCCACGAGACCCTTATTCTCACCGGAATGGACTCCTATCTACGAGCCCCTTATATTGCAAATTGGAACAGACTCCTATCCCATCTTATTAATTTCACAAATTTAACTTAACATATTTAAGTTTATTAATAAGCCCAAAATAACCACTTGTTATATTTCTAGGTTATAATTGACGAATGTAATCTACAACCCTTTCCCCATGTCACTTATTGTCCACTCAAGTCCAATCCATCACTGTTCGGATGTTTTACAATTACAAGTTACTTAAAGTACAATTAAGTATATACAAATTCACATGTTTTCTAATAACATGTTTCTCAATATATAATTAAGCATAACTTATTCCAATTCATATGTTTGTATATTCTTTCATTAGAATTTATCCCAATTAACATGTTTTCCAAATACAGGTTAGTTAATTTCAAATTAAGTGCAATTCATTCATGTTTTCGAAATATATGTTACTTAATGTCAAATTAAGTGCAATTTATTCCAATTAACAATACATTATCTAAATATAGTATTAATTAATTTCCAACTTATCCAAAATCCACTTTTTACTAAATTTCATTATCTTCTTAATATTACAGTTTGTCTTTTGATTACATCAGATTTCAACACCTCTTTTATACCCATTATTGTATAAATTTACTAAGCCTCAATTAATCCTTTTTATACATTTTCTTATTATTATCCAATTGCGCTATAATTGTCTGATTACGTGGTTTAAGCCAGTTTGCACAAAATAAGAACAAATGAAGGTTTAGGCATAAAAAGGCTTAAACCCAATGTCAAAAACAAAAAAGGAAATGGCCTAGGCTCAGATGGACAAAAATAGATCTGAATTAAAAATATGGCTAGTTACAGAACTGCAATAGAATTTCATATGAAGAACAAAGTTGTTGATAACTAAAATAAACTATAGTAATGGATTTACTAAAATAGGAAAAAACAGAAGAATAGAATTAATAACCAAATCTAAAAGAATTGTTTACAGGGAAAAGAATTAGGGATAGATGGATCTGTATATAAACAACAAATGAGTGAGATTAGTGTATATCTACAGGGAATTTTAGATCTGAAATAATGTAACAACTATTATACCAATTTAACCTCAACTTGGAAGAAATCTTGTAATCACAGTAATACTAAAAAAAATTGAGCAAATCCAATAAGAATCCATAGATCTTCTCTATCTGTGAATATCCCCCGGAGATATGCGTAGATCCAAGCCTCAATACTACACTAAAATTTTATTTGAGAAGAGAGTTATTTGAGAGAGGTAGAGAAATGGAGTAGTGGACATTGGATTAGATTTTGGGGTTATTTATAATAGAGTTAGGTGTTCAAGTTCATTGGATTTTATGTCTAGGTTCACTGGAATTTATGTTTAAATTTTAGGCTATTAGATGAAAGAGAACAGTCTAGCAGCAAGCCAAAAGAAACTTTCGTTCGTTGAAAAAAACAACAACGTTACTTTCAAAGAGATGTGTCGACACCTGTACAGTTAAAGTGCTTAGCGGATCCAATGCGGTGGAGGTTTATAAAGTTGTAGCGGGGATAAAGCGAGGAAATAGCAGGATATAGTGGACGAGTCCAAAATTTCATATAAAACTTGTTTTTAATGATTTTACAAATAATTAAATGATAAATAAATGGAAAATTAACATTCAACTTAATTATAATTAGTGCAATCTTAATTTTAACAAAAGAATAAGCAAATATACGTAAATGAACGTAAACTTTTATTTATCTTGCTTCAATTTAATAGAATATTATAATATTTTATAATCGGAAAAATATATGTTAAAAAATTATATTGAAAAACTAATTTTATAATGTATAAACGTCAATTTTAAGTACATTTCTTTTATAGAAGATATAGCAAAAATAGCGGAATATAGCCGAAATAATGGGATGTATCGGAAATATCGGAATATAGTGGGGATAAAAGCGAAAAAGCCATTTCAAAGGCTATTTGGAAATAGCATAGCGGTAGAAATATGCTATATGATATAGCGGGGATATTACGGGGAATTAATTGCACAGGTCGATATATTCCTTAGGTGTGCCAATACATGGGTCGACACACCCCTAAGTGGGTTGACACGTATGTTGACACGCATGTTGACACACCTAAGGACTTGGGTCGACACATACACATACATACACACATACACACCCCGTGTGTGTGTATATATATACATTTGAATTTTGTTTAATCTTTAAACAACTAAAACGTTTCATTTTAAGTCTGATTTTTAGCAAACCAAATGTCTATCTTAAAAAGAATTTTATAACTGACCCAATAGCACAACCCCATTGCCCAATTCTCATAATTTTTCTAATTAATATTTATTTTCCTAATTTATCCTCAATTAATTAATTTGTTAATTAATTATTGTTTGTTGAAAAAATAGATTATTACATTCTACCCTCCTTAAAGGATTTCATGCCCAAAATCTCCAAGGTGAAAGAATAATATAATTGTTATCAAACATTATCTAGACCCATCTACTCAACAATCAACCACTAGTATCCATTGTCCTTAGAATTTTTAATGCTTTGTATGAACATATGCAATGATGTCGTGTATATGTCCCAAAGCTAATGCGAAAATCAGGTGGTCTACTTTTAATTGCTCTCTTTAATGCAATTCATGTATGTGCCATGCATCCAATATGTATACAAAAGAATCATAATGATACATATAAAATTCTATATGCTTGCAATAACCATTCACCAAAATGCAACATCCAAATGATGTTTCAACTATTTTTCATCCATTGTGAAAATAAATAAAAACGCGCACAAATCCATATGCAATATGTAAGTTTCCTAGTTCAGCTGATCCCTAATGAAGTGCACAGTGTGTGTGTTTGTAAGCATCCATTGCATTTACTAGCAAACACTTGCATCCACTTGAAACCATCAAACATAACATGTCTCGTACACATGTTTCATCCATATCCTATCTTCTATTAGCTCAAATATTAAGACCTACACTTCCCAAGGATTTACTAGAAGGAATTCCCTAATCAACGGAAGAAGCTAAGCTACTAATAGAATATGAAAGAGGAAATAATTGTCAAAAGAATATAGGTAAGAAACTTGAATCCCTAGGGGTAGTTCTTTCATCTCATTCATCTTAGTTACTTCGGGAAGAAATGCTCAAGTGAATGCAAAAGATTTCCTTAATCTTACAAGTAAGATTACACTTCTTCTCTTTTCCACCTTCCAATTTCTAGTCTCTATTTTACCCACCTTATATTCCTTGGTTCATTCCACTTATATTGTCCTACCCATAAGGAATTATCTACCGCCCCACTTTATGTATAATATTCTAAAACCTTACTTATAAAACATTAATAAGGCTGATTTTTTTCAATTATAAAAAATTCTTTTTGAAATATATATATATATATATATATACGTAGTTGCTTTTTACGAAATTCCTAAAATACAATTTTCATATTGAAATACATTAGTCTTTCATAATTCCCATTTCTTAAAGCTTTATACATTTGGGGTTTCAATTCAAAGTGGTACCACAAATTTCCGTAAAACACTTCCTTGTTAGACTCTTAGGTTGGAACACAATTATCCATTTGAAATCTCTATATTCTCTATATTCACTTATTTATTAACCAGCTTGTTACTTACCTCAATTTTGTTGTCATACAAAGGTTTAGCCTACCTCTTTTATGCAAAGGACAAGGTCCTAATAAGGATCAAATCTTAATTACACATCAAATGGTGAGTTCCTATCCATTCTTAAGATACAATCTCGGGTTAAATTTCTTGGGCATACAAAATATTCCTATTAACATCACATGAATCGTTGAACTTCCAAAAAGACAAAAATTATTAACTACATATTCAATATATTTTCCTTGTCTTAAAGCCCTAATTCCTAGTAAGAAAACAACTAACCAACAACTTACGGTTATTGAAAATTTAGATTTCTCTCATAGTAGGTAATGGTGCTTCTCTTATAACAAACTAATGGTAGTTAATCCAAGATAACTACTCTTACAGAATTTCTAACCAATGTTACTTTAATGATATATTCCAACCCATCCATTGATGATATATTCCCATGGCTAGGAAAGATTCCAGTCAAAACCATGGAACTCAATTCTCACTTACACCCGCAAAACCATGTGTTTTATCCAAGATGCTAAAGTTAAGCGTCATCACAAATATAGATCTGAAGATCAATCTCTCCCTCCTAGAGATAAGCTTTCAACCGCTTACCATATTCGGAATACGTAGCACAAAGAGAACTGAATTGATTATGCAACAAAAAATTCATACAAAGAACAAAGCTGTAGACAACTGAAATAAACTACAGTAATGGATTTTCTATAATAGAAAAAATGGGAAGAACAGGAGCAAAAATCAGATCAAAAAGAATTATTTATAGAGAAAATAATTAGGGATAGCTGGATTTGTACATAAACAACGAATGAACTAGGTCTATATATAACTACGAAAAAGATTTAAATCTGGAACATTGTAACAACTATTATATCAATTTTAACCTCAACTTGGAAGAAATCTTGTAATCACAGTAATACTCACAAAATTTAAGCAAATCCAAATAGCATCTGTAGATCCTCTCCATCTATGAATATCCCCCATAAATATGTGTAGAACCAAACCTTAATACTCCATTAAAAATTTATTTGAGAAGAAAGTTAATTGAGAGAGGTACAGAAATAGAGTAGTGGAGATTAGGTTAGGTTTTGGGGGTTATTTATAATTGAGTTAGGTGACCAGGTTCACTAGATTTTATGTCCAGGATCATTGGATTTTATGTTCAAATTTTAGACCATTAAATAAAAAATAACAGTCCAGAAGCAGCCAAGAGAAACGTTCATTCATTGGAAAAAAACAACGTTACTTTCAAAGGGATGTGTCGATACATTCCTTTGGTGTGTCAACACATGGGTCGACACACCACTAAGGTGGGTCGACATGTGTATTGACACACACTTACACACACATATATATATTTTAAATCTTGTTTAATCTTTAAACAACTATAACTTCTTCGTTTTAAGTCCGATTTAGCAAACCAAATGTCTATCTTAACCAAAATTTTGTAATGAACCCAATGGCACAATCCCCATTGCGTAATTCTTAATATTTTTATGATTAATATTTATTTTACCAATTTATGCATTAATTAATTCGCTAATTAATAATTATTTGTTAAAAATTTAGGTTGTTATACCCTTGGTTATCTATGACGAAAAAACTGCTTGGCTAGCATGGAGAGGTAATGTACATGCACACTATATTTTACTGTAGAATGAACGTATAAATATTAGTTAAAAAAGGGTAATAGGAAGTACGAGGGGAGGGTGGAGAAAGGGGCTGAAGTGGGCATGGCCTGAAGTTCAGTTTCGATTAACTGAATGATAGCCCTGTTGATAAGAGTGTCTATATTTTCTTAATTATATGCTTGTTTAATTATTTTTTAAACTATAGTTAACGAAGGAGATTAACAGGACTGGTTGTACTGAAAATATTATTTTTAATCTAGACATTGATCATTTAACATGGTCTTGAGATTATGGAGTTTGCTTTGGACTCATCTTCATTGTATTTGAGAAAGCCTACTATATATACATGTATTTACATTGACATAAATCTCAATTCACATAGAATATCAACGAAGTGCATTCACATAAACACTACAAGAAAATGGGGTTTTACCTACCAGTTGTAAGTGTAGGTAAAACTAACATAATGGTGGGTAATATATTTTAGCTACCAATATTGAATTAGTAGAAATAGGTAGGTAAAGGTTAGCAGGGAAAGAGCTTTTACCTACAGTTATTGATATTGGTGGGTAAAAGAATCAATGGACCCCCACTATGTAATGACTCAAATGATGAGTTAGTAGCTGATGTGTATGATGATGTGCCATCCTACATGGCTGCTGACATGGATAATGATGTGTCATCCTTTATGGTTGCTGACACGGTTGTCGTAGTAGTATACACATAGCATATATTAATGCCGATATTTGTCATTTAATGGTTGGTTCATGTGTCAAACAATAACTTATCCATGTGTCATCATTTGATTAATGCATATGACATCATTTTTTAGGCCGCATGACATGATTTGATTAGTCCATGTGGCATAATTTGATTTTCCATGTGGCATTATGTCAATGGTCTATATATAATGTTATTGCACCACATGACGTTATTGTAATAACACACATGACATCATTTTATTAGTTTATTAGACGATTCATATTTTGGTGAAAATTGAATGGTTATGTGTAGGTAAAAGGTAATAGTAGTTATCTGCGATGAACCTCATCCCCTTTCTGATAGTGAGGTTGGTGTAGAGAGTTGGGAAAGTTAATCATTTTCTCAAATCAACATTTATATTAACTGGGTTTACCTGATGATACAACTTGTGGTCTGATCACCTACTGGAAAAGTGGAATGGGAGCAATAACATCAAATCTTGACTGAGTTTTTTTTAACTAGTTTCTTCATGGTATAATTTTGATGGAATAGCGAGTGGAAAGAGCGAATAGGAGCCATTAAGATGTTGAGAAAGAACAATTACAAACATGGGCAAAAAAAGGGTGATTAAATAGATCTTGCAAGGAAGGATGAAAAGCATAGTATAATAAACATTAATAAATATAACGACGCCAGTGCATAATTAATGGAGAAGATCATTGTCAATTAAAAACGCGATTACTGTTATCAAATTTGTAAAAAGCGGATTTTGCCTCATTATTAAAATAATAGTTCAAAAATTAACGTCCACCTGGGAAAGTCTGAAATTTAACAGACAAATTGTTCTGTCGAAAAGATTTTGACCATATTTAACCGTAATTCGGTAAATATGTCAAGAAAAAGTATTTCATTTAAGTTGTATTATGTATTCTCTTTCTTTTATAAAAAGGGTTTGGAAAAGAAAATCAAACTCATGTGCACATCAAAATTAATACTACAGGAATAAATTAATACTACATATATTAAACAGAGAACTCATATCCATAAACAATGTTGTGTAGATCATGGTAATTCCATCAAATACCCTTCAAAAGTTTCAAAACGAGTAAAATCCTCTTCCGAGAAACATAATCCAGGAAACATCTATGAAATTATTTGTGACAAGAAGTTTTCTCTCGTTTTTTTTTTCACAACTCATATCTGCGCTTAAATGAGAATCAAAAATGCTTTAAGTGCAAGCATTTATAGAAAAATCCGCAAATTTGAATTAAATTAAATTAAATAAATGATTTTTTGTTGTTATTATGCAGATTCATGTGTGAACAAAATGGTGAAAAAATATATTTATCAGGGTATTTCATGAAACATGTTTTTAGATAGGGATGGAAATCAATTAAGTTTTAAATAAGAATGTCTCGCTTGTTTTAGAAAGGGATGTAAACATAGCAATTATACTAAATATTTCTCATCAAGATTATTGGTATTTATTTGTAGTGTCAGTTTTTGTGGTTTATACGGTGGCCAATCAAAAGAGACTGTGTGGATCGAGGTCAGAAAAGAGATCACATGGATTGAGATTTGTGCTATTAGATTTAATTAAAAATAAGCTGTTAAATTTTTAGCCGGAGAGGATGGTATGGATTGCGTCTCTGCAATAAACTAGAGAAAATATGTTTTAGTCATATCGGATGATGAAATATTAGTATGAAATTGTGAAACATTTAAGAAAAAAATTAAAGTTAAAACTATTATAGTTAATTGTTTGGGAAAAATAACAATGTATGATAAGTTATTAACGAATGATTATTTACAATTTAATTATAGTTAATTCATTAACTGTTAATTATTTCATATTTCGAAAATAATTATTAATAATTAGTAAGGAAATGATTTTACAAAATACATTACTAGGATATGTAAATGAAATCTTCAATTCAAAAAAATTGCTAGAATATACTTTTTTGACACATCATCACACAACTCAACATTATTTTTAACGAAAGGTTAAAATGATATGAGAAAAATATAGGGCGTAATCGCAAAAAAACTTCTCTTTATGTGTATGTGTAGATACTATATTTTACCTGCGTATAATTATTGGTAGATAAGCATCTTTCAACAATTTTATAATGTTGACAATATTTACCTACCAATAAATTTTACTATTGAATATTGGTAGATAATGGTTCTTTTTTACCTACCCATATTTATTGGTAGGCAAAATATTAGTAGATGAAGGTCCGTCCTAGTGATCGGTTCCAAACTGGGGACGAACCCTGGCCTAGGTCGGCCAGGGATCAATACCGACCCAGGCACAGTAAGGGGTGTCCATCCTAGTGATGAGAATAAATATGTTGGTCAAGCTCAGCCTAATGGTAATGCGAAAAATGTTGGACAAGCTCGAAAAAATGTTGCTTTGGATGAAGGCAACACATGAACTGTAGGAGTTTGGTACGACATTTTCGAACATGGCCGGGTTGGCCATACCAAATCGGGGACTGAAGGCAAAACCGAACCAGCTTTAGATGTCGGGAATCAACATTATACTATTATCTATGATATACATATCCTAGATAATAGTATTAGTATATGTTGTATAACAATAATAGTTAAAACAAGGTTATTATCATCAAAACCATCATTACAGCCATCTCAATCTCTAACAATATAAAAGAAAAAGTTTGTCATTTTGAGGAATATGCCAACATTTTCATTTGAAACTTATATAAAAGTTGTCGTGACTGCAATCGTTATACACAATTACATACGAAAGTACAACATGAGTGATATAGATATTATGGTTTATGACGATGATCTCAATCTTATTACAGAAGAGTACATAGAGGAGTATTACAGTATGTTGAGTAGAGGTCCCAGAGTACGTGAAGAGGCACAATGACATGGGACCATCAAAATGGAAATAGTTAAAGATATTGTTCCAATAGGCTGCACTGACTGGTTGTTTTATTTAATTGTACTTGCTAATATTATATAATTATATGCACGTATTTGAGTTTATGTACTGATGTTTTATTTCAATTTAAAAACATTTTACACAACAAAAATAATAATTAATTAACTATAATACAATTAAATAAAATGTTACAAATTAAAGTACTCTTCTTAAATGTCCCGCTTGAAGGCACTAATGCAAACCCTGTTCAACTTCCAACTCCATTTAAATTCCCCGCGAAATGCTCGGCTAAAATATCCTTTTATCATTAAGCGCAAATGCACCCTTATTTCATTCCTTTCCCATTAGTTATGCATCCAACGTCTGAACCGGACCAACAAGGGTATTCATATGAACGAGAAAAAGTTGGATGTTTATCTATTTAATTGAACATTCTTACAAATTTAAAAAATTAATAACTTGTACAATCGAGCTCCGTTTGGAAAGCCCCGTTTACTTTGCGATTGTATCAAAGTGCAATATATTATGTAGTTGACTGAACTGCAAATAATTTTCAATTTACTTATTTATTATTACAAATTATTTACACATATTGTATTAAAATAATTATAATTAATTAATAAGTTACGAATAAAGTAAGCTAAAAACAACAACTTAAATACCATGCTCAATATTTCGTTCGTAGCTATAACACTCCTTCGCCCAAATTCTACGTTTAAATGCATCATTTAGTTCGAATTCTCTGTTTTCGTTTGTTGCACACATACAATAAATGAATTATAGTGGAAGTTAGCTTTGTCATCAATGTTTTTATCCATTGGAAGGAGGAACTCATACAACAAAGCTTGTATGCTAAGGGGAAGCTTGTTTCTTTTGTATTTTCACATCAACACAGAAATAACATGATACCTTTCATGACCGTAGCCCCTATGGGTACGACTAGGGGTGTAAATCAATCGGACCGCACCAGACAGAGGTGTGTTTAGTTTTTGTCCTAAAAAAATTTCAGATCGAAAACGGACCAGATTTATTTTTTTCTCGGACAAATTTTCTTATCCTAATTCGTGTCATAATTAAAATCGGTCGGACACGGACATACATTTTTCGAATACGGACACGAGCGGACTAGGTCGGACATGGCTATTTGTATCATATTTTATACTTTTTATTGGGTTTTCTCTCAATTATATATCAAATTACAAGGAAATCGGACGAATTCGAATGAAAACGGACCGATCGTAAGTTTTTCTCGTACAAAATTTGTTGTTCTAACTCGTGTCCTAAATGAGAATCGGACGGATGTATTTCGGTCATGAACGGAAGTCGGACATTCATACAGAATTAACAACCCTATGGTACGACAAATGCATCACCATCCATATTTCTCCATCAATCACCAAACTGACAACTAATAACAACTTAAGTCACAATTATTAATCGCTAAAAAGGGTTTATATGTGTTCACTAAAATCAAAGAAAATGCATGTGTAGATTGGACTCATGTCAAGCAACCGCATCAACGGCGATACCAATTCTTCTGTCCCTATTTCCTATGTCCCTTTGTGCCCCTCCACTCAAATCTCCTCGTTTCCGTTTTTTTGCGTTTAAGTTCCCCAAAAATTGAACGATTTAACTGCAAAAGATGGAAATCAGGGGTTGTGATTGGATGGGACACGTAGGGACAGGGGAAATGGGAACAGAACAATTGTTGCCATCAACTGCTACACCTATACAACAATTCTGAAAGAAACATGTTTCCCACTTTTTCAGACTACTCTCCGATTATTTTATTTTTATCTTACTTGTTCGTTTGCTATCACGCTTCACACGCAACTCGGATTCTCCTAGTTTTTTATTTTTCTTCGTGTTTTCTTTCTAGCCATTAAGAAACCAGTGATAGCTGCTTCCCCATAATATAAAATTTAAAATAGGAGTGATATATACAAAGTATAAACCAGTGCATTAGTTGGGTTCTACCACTATAACAGCACTGTCTTTAATATGAAGTTGATGCCTTTTTTGTATTTGGTAGAATGCATGATGGAACTATTGAATTGCTTTTTAAGTTACAATCCTACTATTTGCTTTCTCATGCAATACATGCAATCATTATATCGTATTATAATAACTCAAAAGAAATAAAAATATCTCATTTGCGTACCTACGTATAAACAGCAAAAACCACTAAACAATTAGGCTAAAAGACTAAAGTAAAGAGACAACTTTATAATAATTCATACATTGCATAAAGCTTCAAATCAAATCAGCGAGGGAATGTTCAAACACTATCAACACCAGACAACCATTACATAAAACTAGTCAAAACAAAACCCGACATGAAACTACCCACATTTGTACTATTTAAAGCAAAAATGTCAGTACAAGTCAGCTATACGTATATTTATGAAAACTATATACATATACAACCAACAACGTTCATATATTGGGGCAGTTGGAAAGCACAAAGTTCTTGATTTCTTCCATCACTTCGTAATAGTGCTCCGTGTTAGGCAGGAAGTAGAATCCAATGGTAGCATGCTCTCTAAACTGTTGGGTAAACTTTAAATGCATTATTAATGGAGAATAATAAAATGAAGGGACAAGTGTCTTTATAGATGAAAAGGTAAGAGAAGTTAATGGTCTTTATGGTCTTTGATCAAGGAATGTGTCTTTAGAGTCAATGGTTATGTTAGTTCGTAAAGTGATGTGTCTTTAAAGTCAAGAGTCATGCTCGTTCGTTAAGTGTTGTGTCTGTTTGTTTTAAGAGACATGTTAATTAATGTTGTCTTTAGAGAAGTCATGTAAACCACTATATATATGAGTGGTCATTTAGTTGAAACAAAAGGAAGCACCCAAGTAAGAGTATTGTAAGGGAAGTAAAAGTAAGCAAATTAGTAAAAAAGTGTTATTCCTCAAACAAAAGATAAAATTTCTTCCTCTTCTCATTTTTTCAAATTGGTATCAGAGCTAGGTTGAAACTATGGTATTTTTATTCTTCTCATCGTTCGTTCTCACAAAAGAAAACTTCGAAAAGTGGAGTAGTAGAAAGAAAGAAGAGTTAATCTCCAAAGGACTTTGGGAGATTGTTGAGAGTGAATACGAATGGCCAAAAGATGTTAAAAACATGACGAAGAAAGAGAGTGAGGCGTTTACAAGTTTGAGAAGGAAAGATCTTCAAGCTTTTATGGTGCTGATTGAGAACGTTGATAAAGAAGCATGGTGTCATACTAATGGAGAAAAAACGGCAAAAGATTCGTGGAATTTGCTGAAAGAGGTGTATGCAAAAGATTACAAAGGAGAAAACGGAGAGGAAGTTGATGAAGATGATGAAGAAGAGATTGAAAGATTCAAAGCGGAGCTGATGGGAAAGAAAGTTGCTAAAGAAAAAGAAGACGAAGAGGAGGTTGAAAAAGCTAAAAAGGAGCTGATAAGAAAGAAAGCTGACAACGAAAAAGAGGACAAGATTGAGGAAGACATTAGTGAAAGTGAGAACAACTCTAAGGATGAGCATGATGCTTCCATAGCAAGCGGAGAAAGTAGAAAAGAGGAATTGCAGAATGATGATGATTCAAAGAATACAAACAAGGTAGATGTAGAAGCTGGTGTGGTTGAGGAAGCAGCTGTTAAGACAAGCATTGAGGCTGACAAAACTAATGTAGAAGTTGGTAAGACAGAGAGAGAGGACGCTGACAAGGCAAATGAAGAAGTAAAAGAAAAGGAGAAGGCGGAGAGAGAAAATACGTTAAAAAAGGAG
This sequence comes from Allium sativum, assembly GCA_030737875.1. NCBI lineage: Eukaryota > Viridiplantae > Streptophyta > Magnoliopsida > Asparagales > Amaryllidaceae > Allium > Allium sativum. The sequence continues at coordinate 41,823,203 of CM060915.1, read as the reverse complement.
GAATAGAGAGCAAGGGCGAAAGATAACAATTTATTAGGCAAATTAGAGCTGTCTGGAATTCCCCCGGCACCTATAGGGGTGCCCCAGATCGATGTGTGCTTTCACATTGATTTGAATGGAATGCTGCGCATGGCTGCTGAACATAAGACAATCGGACAGAAGAACAATATAATGATCGTGAAACACTTCTTGGAGGAATTGTGCAGTCCGATTATTGCAAAGATGCATCAACAGGGAGGAGCTTCTGTCAGGGAAGAGATAGATATGCATGAGAAAAAGGTAGAAGCTAAGAATGTGTTGGAGAGCTATGTTTATTATATGAAATATAGGATCAAGGATGAAATATACATTAAGCAACCTCTCGAATTCATAGAGAAACGTGAAGAGCTAGCTGGTGACGTATACAAGCCGCTCTGAAAGGACTAAAACATTTTAGTTTACGGGGGAGTTTTGTTGGGTAAACTTTAAGTGCATTATTTATGGAGAATAATAAAATTAAGGGACAAGTGTCTTTATAGGTGAAAAAGTAAGAGAAGTTAATGGTCTTTATGTTCTTTGATCAAGGGATGTGTCTTTAGAGTCAATTGTCATGTTAGTTCGTAAGGTGATGTGTTTTTAAAGTCAAGAGTCATGTTCGTTCGTTAAGTGTTGTGTCTGTTTGTTTTAAGAGTTGTGTTAATTAATGTTGTCTTTTGAGAAGTCATGTAAACCACTGTATATATATGTGATCATTTAGTTGAAACAAAAGAAAGCACCCAAGTAAGAGTGTTGTAAGGGAAGTAAAAGTAAGCAAATTAGTAAAAAGTGTTCTTCCTCAAACCAAATATAAAATTTCTTCTTCTTCTCATTTTATCATAAACACGAGCTTAACATCTTGACCCGCTTGCTTCAACCCGTCTGCGTAGGCCAACTGCCAATCCTGCATTAGATCCAAACCCGCCAACACTACACGGCTTTACGGGAATTTTACACCATCAAGCTTGATTCCGTTCGGGCCAAACGGGTTGCATGCCCCATGGTTCTTGCCTGCTCCACCGGGAAAAAAGGCCTTCCAATACCAGTCAGCATCATACCTGACGAATAGTTCATGATTAATAACTGATATTTGTTTTTGAAGAAAGCATTTTAATCTAATTGAAAGACTTAAGTGAAAGGAACTAATTTGAAGAAAAAAAGACCAATGTTTACCCTGGTTGTCTTGTAATCCACTGTTTAGTAGTGAAAACATAGATCTATTCAAATGTCGGATACATACAAAAAAAGTTGGCATTGAAAAAGGGTCAAGCATAAAATGTGTGTACATTTTGCACAACATTGTGAATGTTCACCAAAGAAAAATGTGCACATAGTTGGAAAATTACCATAGGTTTCTTGCTCTTCCAACTGTGTGGTTGATGAGTAAAAAGGATGAGATGAAATACAATGCGAAATGTTAAGAGTCATCACAAAACTAAAATTGGAAGCCTAAAATAGTAAGCAAAATAGTGCAGTTTCAAGCCATTTTAAAACGGAAAACATAGGCAACTTTTCATCCATTTCCTCAACCTTGGTTTCTTAATTGTGTCCAGTGAAACCAAAAGTTATTACTTTAGTTTGAGTTTAATGAATTTTATAATCAAACGTCTAAAGTAGCAAAACATATGCAAATCAAATTTAGTTCTAATGTATAAGATATATAATTTTGCTGCATATGAAAATCAAAGTAGAACTTATGGACAGCCAAGTCAGACAGAAATTATAGAAAACAGTCAAGGAGATTAGCTTTCGGATAGCGTCCCTATAAACAATAGATTTCCTTATTGAAATAAAAATTCAGACGAAGACCTAAGAGAAATTACAACTTACAGATAGTCAAATTGTGCAGAAGATAAAGGAAAAGCTAAGTAAATCCAAAGGAATTTGTTGTCATTTTCAGCTAGCTTTACATGCATCAAACGTTATGGGTATGCAAGCTATCACCATCATGAAAGTTTCTATTGCTACAACGTCATACCTTAATATATGTTTGTCACTGAATGGACGAATGATTGCAACAACTGTTTTCTCTCTGGACTTAAGGGTTGGTTCACACCAAATAACTTGCCCACCATATCGCTTCACGTTTTCAACTATACATTTTACTGTGTTATTCGGTATAACTATATAAGCAGAGACTCCATGTAGTTTGCTGCTAAAGCAACAGTTGCAGCATGGTTTCCACTTAAATGAACAAATACATCTTCCATAATTTATTTTTGTCAAATAGTACCATCTGCTATGAGTTAGAAATCCTATACTGATTTCACTGCCATATAATATAAATATAAATAAATAAAAGGTGATGATATAAGGCAGTTTTGGAGGGAAAACAATCGGTTCATAAAATAAAAATTATTAACTTCCTTGTACGCACATGAGCTGGCACACGACTCCCATATAACAAAAAGAATCCCATTTGTTACGTGCCTACCAGCTCATATTTGTACACAATTGCTTCAATTTATGTTATGATGTGGGACTATTAATTTCAATCTGTCATTTCTTCTTAACAACATGCGAGGCAATCCTAACAAGATGATGGTGAAATTTGTACCCTGAAACAGACTTAATATTACAAACTACCTCTAATGGTATAAATTTACAATCCAAAAATAAGAATATAATAAATGTGACATCTTACTTTATAGATCTTAGAGCTCCTTTACTAAGTTTGTCTTCAAATCCGAATCTAATTTTTGAGCAGTGCATGTGGTTACATCAACTCAATTTCGATAGAATCTCCATTCCTTTCACTGTTTCATGATTGTTGCTTATACAGAGGTCAACATGTAGAAAAATAAACTGCAAATTAAAAGTTATAGAAAGTATAACTTTCTAATCTTTGGTTACACCCCAAATTCTAATATGCTTGGAACAACCACCAAATAGGCTTGCATACCATTTAATGGAATTGCAGCTGAGATGAAATTCAATGCGAGATGAGATGAATCATCACGAAACTAAAATTGGAAGCATGAAATAGTAAGGACAATTGTGCAGTTTCAAGCTATTTTAATAAAGTAAAAACATATGCAACTGTTTATCCATTTTCTTAACTTTGGTTTCTTAGTTGTATCCATTGAAACCAAAAGATAATACTTCGGTTTGAGTTTATTGAATGTTATAATCAAACATCTAAAATATCAAAACATATGCAAATAAAATTTAGTTCTAGTATATGAGATATATATATTTTTGCAACATATGTAAATCAAAGCAATACTTGCCAAATCTCAAAGTAGTTATAGAAAACAGTCGATTTCCTTATTGAATTAAGGAAGCAAAAAAAAGACCTGAGAGAAATTGTAGCTTATAGATAGTAAAATCGTATAGAAGGCACAGGAAAAGGTAAGTGATTAAAGGAATGACACGAATTTAAAGTCTGTGGTTTTGTCATTATGTCGTGGAGCTAAGTTTGGGAAAGAAGCAAAGTAGCTGCATAGGGAAGAAGATGCGTTAGGAGTAGGAGAAAATTGAAGGAGAGACCGAGGCAGAGAAAAGTAGCAGTAGGAGGATTCAAGAGCGGAGAGATTTCAAGTAATATTCTTCACATCCATATTCCTTTGTTTGCATACATATATAGTATTTTTCCAAACAAACATGCCTACGTGGCAATCATAGTGGTCCTATTCTCTAACAACTTGTAATAAAAGCTATAACGGAATTGGCAGAAAATAGTAATAATAAAATACTATATTTCATAACTAATTGTAGTCTCCACTTGCATTGTTTTACTCTAGCAATCTTCTAGCTGGACGTGTTGCTCTTCTTAGATGTAGGTTGAGAACTGTATCGCATTACCTCTTTATCATGCGCCGTTGACTTGATTTAATTTTCTTACAAAGAAATTAAAGATAATTGATTAAGCAAGGGGTGTGGAAATATAACATAAATTGACTTGAAATGTTAAAGAAAAGACCCATAAACCAAGAAAATGAATTATTCAATAATAATAAAATTAGGAATTTCGGATGTAACCATTGTGAGTGGAGGAAGAGGACGTAAGAAATTTTTGCAGAAAGAGGAGGCTAAGCTTGTTAGACCAAAAATTGGAACTAACACCCAATTAAATATAATTCGTGGAGAATAATGAAGAATGATAATCTAAAAACAGAGGAAAAGCAATCGCCACACAAGATTTGTAATGGTTCTCCGTTAACGAGCCTACATTCACTTTATAATTCTTTGATTGAGTAGTAGATTACAAATACAATGCAGATAATCACTCAATCTCACAAATACAAACAATAATCTCTCAAAAATTGTAGAATTATACTCATAATCTAGAGTACAATCTGAATAAAAGAGGAAATATTGATAATGCTGGAGTTCAAGTGTCCAGAGTGCCAAAAAGATCCTTCAAAATGTCACCAAGGTGGGTATATGTAGAGCTGGAGAGCTAGCGGGTCGGATGTTGATGTGGCCTCCTCACATGAAATCTCGGAATTGTGGTGAAAATGGACCTTCAAATCGTGGATACCATGTAGGGGTCGATCTGCTTTTGGTGGCTAGAGAATAGGGCTTCATTTGACTCGGTAACCGCTTTACGGTAGCATGCGAGGGGTCAGATCGAGTTCCTTTAGATCTGAACCGAGTTGGTGGCGATTAAGCTCTGTGTCATGCTAACACACTCAGGCGAATCGGGTCGGTCTTCATCCGATCTGAAGCAAAGGTGTCTGATGGTCGGTTTCAAAGCACGATCGGGTCGAGTCGATCTCATTTGACCCGAAGCATATTTTGTCTTCACCTGAACCAGGTCCTTCTGCATATTCTCCGACCCACCCGTGGGCCATGTCTTTCCTCATCCAACCCAGTGCCATATCTCCTATTCAAACCAAGTGCGTTCTTCATCTTACCCAACCTGATGACCTACCATTGAATAATTAAGCCTTTTAATCTCTGGACTCACTTAGTTACAGGTGTATGAACTTTGCATGGCCTAGTCGCAAAGTAGGCCAACAAAGCTTCTATCAGTTGTCTTCAAATTCCAAAAGTGGGTTAAAAGGTTACGGAATCGATATCGGACGTTGCAGTAGAGGTAGGGCAAAAACAACTAAAGCAGAAGAACAACAATGGAAAAACTAGACAAGAAAGAGTGGTGAGCAATGGCAAAAGAAATTAGGTGAGCTGGGTAGTGGGATGTGTGTGTAAAAAATGGTATGAAGATAGTTGGATAAAGCACGAACGACATAAATATCCTTATATTTGCGTCTATGTATTCAATTTGATAGCGAATATTTTTGGAAAAACCAAAAAGGCTTCACTTTGACCGGTTAAATGAAGTATTTGATAAGAATTGAGATTTCTCAGGCTAAAAGTATTATCTTTTCATTCATTAGCAGAGGTCATTTATACACCACGTCCCATTTTGATTTTGTCAACAAATCACATAAACATGGACACTACAAATTACATCCCTAAAATTGGTTTTGTCAACAAATCACATAAGTAGGGAAAATACAAATTATATCCCTAAACTTCACTGATTTCCTAATCACTGCTAGCTCACCATATATCATATAATATCTGTGATTTCCTAATACCCCCCCTCAAGTTGGAGCATGAGGGTCATATATGCCCAACTTGCCTAGAAGTTAATCAAATTATTGTATACCCAAAGCTTTGGTATAAACATCTGTTAGTTGTTCAGTAGTAGGAACATGAGAGGGAGCGATAAGACCGTCCTAAATAGCATCACATACAAAGTAGTAGTCAACTTCAATGTGCTTGGTACGCTCATGAAATAACGGGTTATGTGCTATGTGCAACGCAGACTGACTATCATAAAATAGAAGTATAACTATAGGATGATGGACTCCTAAGGTCAACAATAATCCTTTTAACCATTTCAGCTCACAAGTAATTGCAGCCATGGATAGGTACTCGGCCTCTGCTGAATATGTAGCTATCGCATGTTGCTTCTTTATTTTCCAAGAAATTGGTGATTGCCCTAAAAACACTATCCACCTGGTAAGAGATCGTCGAATAAGAGGAAAAGCGGCTTAGTCTGAGTCATACCACCGCTGCAGAGATAATTCACTGTTCGAGCGTAAGAGAATACCTTGGTCTAAATTGCCCTTCAAATACCCAACAACTCGTATAGTAGCCCCCAGTGCTCGTGTTGTAGCTCCTTCATGAATTGAGATAGTGCATGAACTGAATATGCTAAATCGGCATGAGTGACTGCCAAATAGACTAAATGACTAACCAATCACCTATGGGAACCTGGATTTGAAAGATATGGCCCTGTAGCCCGTGCCCAACAACGATTTTGTGGTATTGGAGATGAAGCAGGATTGGAACCAAACGGATCTGCATCAGAAACAATATCAAGAGCATATGTTCTCTGACACAAACAAACCTATAGAACTTCATGCTACCTCAATGCCAAGAAAATATTTAAGCACTCCAAGATCTTTCATATGAAAACATGAACCCAGGTGATTTTTAAAACTGGTTAATGCAGCAGAATCATTACCAGAAATAATTAGATCTTCTACATATACAAGCACATTAATATGTGTCGACCCCTTTGTAAATGTAAAAAGTAAGTAGTCAGAGTATGGCTGTGAAAATCCATGCCTTCAGAGAAGTCGCAAGTTTAGCAAACCAACACCTAAGAGCTTACTTTAAACCGTATAATGATTTACGCAAACGACATATCAATCCAGGTCTATTAGAAGTAAAGTCAGGAGGAAGTTTCATATACACCTCCTCATCAATATCACTATGGAGGAAAGCATTATGTACATCCATTTGACGCAACTCCCAATGTTTAGAAGCCGCAATTGCAAGAAAAGCACGCATAATTGTCATTTTTGCCACTGGTGCAAAAGTTTGATCATAATCTAATCCTTTCACTTGATGATTGCCGAATACAACCAATCTTGCCTTCAATATCTCAATGGTTCCATCTGAGTTATACTAGATTTTATATACCCACTTGCTTCCTAGAGCTTTCTAACCAGGAGGAAGGTTTTCCATTGTCCAGGTTACGTTATTGTAATGACCCGCATTTTACGTATCGGAGGATCGTAAAATATTTTTATTTAATTCCCCAAGGGTCAGATCATTCTCATATTTTGATATATTGTTCATGAAGGTGTGAGACATGTCCATGATTTTTACCAATTTTATTTGTGACCATTTTGCCCCTGTTGTTTTTGTTTAGGGCGTAACTTTTGATTAGAATTAAATCAGGAGCTGGAATCAATTTCATTGGAATGGGAATGGTGTTTCTAATTCCGTAGAGTGGTCACATTAAAGTTTTGGTTCAACAATAGGGAGGAATTGCTGTTTTAGTGCTACACATTTTCTGGACAGACAATTAATTTTTAATGGGCTGATTAATGAGGATTATTAAGGCTAGGGGTTGTTGGCTGTAAATAGGAGGGTAGAGGCAAGGAGAATTGTTTATTATCTTCATTTCTTTATTTGGTTGGAGTTTGTGATCCTCCCTACTCCACCCAAATACCTCTCCACTTCATTTAATCCATTGATCTACGTTAGAAGATTGAAGATAAACATCGAAGAAGGTTAGATCACATCAGAGTGATTGATTCAGAGGTCGTTCTTCTTTGTCCGGATTAGAGATTCATCGTTTTGAAGCTATTTTGTGGATTTGGTGAGTGATAAGCATCTCTCACACGGATTCAATCGAGTATATGGATTGTTTAATCTTAATTTTCATCATTTCAATTTGTTTTCACCTAGATTTAGTCCAGGTAAGTATATTTTCATTTTGATCACTAGAGGATCTAATCTAGTAAGATTATAACGGTAAATTTATATGCTAAATCATATGTTTGTGCATGTTTAGATCTACTTATTGATTCGTTAATTGTTTTATCATAATTTGGCGGATGTCATATGGCTGTGTGATGATTATTTGTTGTGTTAATGTTGATGATTGAATTGTTGAAAATGGATGGTTTGGATGAATTTGATGTTCGTCATTAAGCATGGATTTTATGGATCGTTTGTGTGGCACGATGAAAGGCTTGGATCGGCTCGCAAAAAAGTAGAACGGTGATGGATCTATGATGGATCGATGATGGGTCGGTGATGGATTAGTAATGGATCAACGATTGATCCGTCAAATATATGATCAAGCAAAGTTTATTTTTGTTGGAAGATGGTCGTAGCTTCAAGGTGAATTATGAAGTAATGTTCGAAGCAAAGTGAAGTATTCGTTGATCGATGAAGTGCAACGAAGTAAGGAAAACGACTCTCGTAACGAAGTTGTAAAGACGACTCAAGGGCATTTAAGCTCATGGATAATGGTTGCTCAAGATGATTTGAGCTTATGTGTAGTCGTCGATGATGACAACTGGAGTTATTGGAGGCTAAGGGATCGTTGTTAGTCGGAGGTTCTAGCAGACTCAAAGCAGGGGTATAATAGGGACGCCTAACAGACTAGATGGTACAATTGAGTACCCTAGGTATCGATGAAAGGCCTAAATACGTATCAATGGAAGGCGTATGGAGTTTGCTAGAACCGCGGTTACCATTAGCTCTTGATAGATGGCATGTCGTGACGAGTCGTACGATTAATAATGGTTTCAAGGCAAGACTGCTGGTGATAGTCAGAGTCATGGATGTTGATTGCTTGTTTGTATCGTCTTGTGTGGATTATTTGACGTCAAGGGAGACATCTCTTGGGTTCTTGTCTGATGTTGGTTTAGGCCTTCAACGATTGTGCTTGAGGGATGTTGAACTCAATTACGATAATCTACGCTTGATAACTGGTTGCTTTGGATGTACTGTTTTTTTTCCTCTTATTCTCTGGTAAAGGCTATCACTGTTGGATGTAGAGGAGACGGGTTTGGGGTTCTTTACTGTGATATGTTGGTAGATTAGATAATTGGTCTACCTATTTCTCATATACTTTATTGATGATGTTAGATAGCTGTTTTATCGCTCATTAAGACTGTTGTCTGACTCAAGGTTTTATGTTTCCTCTTATTACCTTAGGTTGTTTGTCTACGTTGCGGATGGGAAGACTGAGTAGTAGGTAACGGGTAGTAGATCTTAGTGAGGACGATGCTGCAGAGCGACGGCGAGCTCGAGGCTTACATATTACTTTCTACTATAACTATATGTTGTTCCCATTGTTTCTCTTAGTGTAAGTTGCTCTGAGTGAACCTGTAGTAGGGCTTATTGTACATATTCTGATTGATCCAGTGTTGTATGGATATTTTCATGATCATATGTAAAGTTTAAGATTCTATCAATTGTGCTTTACTATTATATCCTATTGTATATGTTCTATTATATTTTATCCCTGTGCTAGCTGTGAGTTATATGACAAGTTTGCTTGTGTTATTCTACCCTGATGATCATCCATAGCTACCTGGCACATCTTTCAATGCATTATTCTTCTTGTTAAATGCAGGAGTTATGGGCGGTCGTCATAGTTGTCCTCCAAAGCATGAATTTCCTTCTGAATAGACTATGCCACCCTGCATCTTTCACAGCCTCCTTACAAGATTTTAGTTTTGCTTCTGCTGTTACTGCTGCAATAAAATTTTGGTGTTCCATAGAAAAAATTTCACAACTAAGATAATGTACTATGGGATAAGAAGTACCCGAGGGAGATTGTGAAGAGGAATCAAGCGAAGCGGGGATTGTACTTTTCTTGATCACCGTATGAGCCACAAAATAACACAATTTTACTGAGGGATAGTTGACACGTAGTCCACAACCCAAATTATCATCCAAACCTGCACCATCATATGCATCCACCATATCCACTTCCCTTATGTGGCCAAAGGCAGGACTGGTTGTGCCTCTGCCAGAGCAGGGGAAATTTTCGACTCCATGTTCTGATCATCAACATAGTTTAAAACATCAACAGTACTCATATCCATATGTATCTCAAGCAAATGGCATACATTTTTAGGTTCATCACACAAATATGTGAAAATATTCTCATAAAATTTAACATCACGAGTGACAAAGAATTTCTTAGTATCTAAGTCAAATAAGCACCAACCCTTTTTATCAAACGGATATCCTACAAAAACACATTTATGACTTCTACTGGCGAATTTGTCACCCTTTTCTGTTTGGTTATGAGCAAAACATAGACAACCAAACACACACAATTCTGTTATGGATGGTGGATATAACGACCCAAACTTCCTAGTGAAGGAAAGCCCGGATTGCTTTGAAGACAAGACGAATCAGAACACAAACAGAAGAACATTTCATTGCTTATTACAGCAATTCCATCAGAATACAAGAATATAACAGAGTATAAATGAATAATATACATCAGATAAATATCAGAGATCTAAATTACATTAGCAGCGGAAAATAATAGAAAACACAACTGAAAGAAATACACGGATACAGAGCTTTCCGAATATCCCATCAGCTATAAACCAGGATCCTGTGAATATAATATCTGCAAAACCCAACTACTAGCTGCCCGTGAGGAAAATAAGGGCACCCAGAGTTTAGGTTAAAACTGGTAATACTCCATATCTAACATTCTGGATTAGCGAACCACACCAAAGTAATCATTTATTTTATTTCTCAATTCCATCATATTCATCCCACGGAGCAAAACTGGTAATACTCCATATCTAACACCTCGGTGTTATCGGTAAAATTAATTACCATTTCACGTTCAAATCTAATTAAAGATTTAACTATCGCTTTGGAGCAAAACTGGTGATATTCCATTTTCGATCATTTCAATCTAATTAAAGATTCATTTAAACTCCACTTGGTTTTAATCTTCCAAAAAATCAATATTAATGATTATTTAACTTGGAAAATCATATCATGTCTTTAACTCGGTTAAAGAACCAATGTCATTTAAAACATGGTTCACGATAAACCCAAAATCACATTGCATTCATCAGTCTCTAACCGTAAATTAGTAAGAGAACAATTCCCTAAGTATTAACCCCGAAGGCCAAAACCAACATCAGATCAATAACCAAGAAACCATTCAACTTAACTAATCTCCGGTTAGTTTCTAATTTTCTTAACTCCATTGGGTTTAAGAACATAATTATTAAAGATACCAATCACGACAAACCCAAAATCCCATTTGATATTAAATACATGGCTCTGGATAGAAAATATATCGGCTTATATTCAATATCAAATTCTGAAATCAACAAATATCGTACTGGAATAACGATATATATATATTCCAAATTTCTCCACAATATCCGTATAATCACAGAATCCAATTTCGAAACATTCATAAGATGATTTCGATTCAAATCCATTCCAATCCATATATTGGAAATTCCGGTTATTTTTTAAACCATTTCAAATCCAATTTATTTATTTAAAAATATTGGATCATAATTCTAGTTCATAACTAGTTCATTTTGATAAAAATATATTTTTATCTTTTCAAATATGTAATTTTTCACCCCAATTCTTTCTAAATCATTTATTATGATTTTACACAAATTATTAATATTTTTAATAATTTTATCAAGGCCCGTACAGTCGATTTCCATAAACGGTCATCGAACGGCACTTACAGCGACCATTTCCAAATTTGATTTGGACATAATTCCAAATCCAACCGTTAGATTTTAAATCTCTTATATTCATTGGAAAGCTCTTTTCGATACTAACCCAACGGTCCTGGTTTTAGGAGAATCCGACGGTCATATCTCCCGTAACGTCAATTCGAAGTCAATGGCCGAAATTTGCGAACTACCGCGGCGTGGCGCATTCTATTCAGGCCATTTAATATATATAATATATATATATTTCGGATTTCCTTTTAAAACATATTTTATAAATCGTTTTAAATTCGTTTTCAAAACAATTTCAACTTCATATTCAATTTCAAATCAAAATTGAATATTCCATATCAGTAATATATAAATGATAATATTTTCAAAATATTATATTTTGAAATCATTTCCTTTTCGATATTCATCATAAAAATGAATAAAATCGATAAAAATATCGTTCGCATCAAAATGGCGCATATCAAATCAACACGACTATATATATTTAAATATATTCGTGTCCATCCCAAATCGGACATCAAAATCAGATTTTGATCTTTTACTGAATATTATTTTAAAATATTCATACTTTCTGAACTGGAATCAGACATAGTCAATTACCATATAATGTTGATTATATGGATTTCATACAACACATGTACATAACAGCAATGATAAACAATCAACCATCATCCAGAGTGCACTACACAATTGCATAAGCATTAAATATAAATAATCAACGCTTACACCAGTCTGTCAACCCATCGATTGACATACAACCAAATATTGGGGTTAGTGTATGTCCAATTTTATCCCAATATCCGTGTGGGGTTTTCAAACAACAAACACTGATTATTATTTGTGCAGTTGGGAGATGTGTAAAATATATCGTCCCAATCAATATCAGTCAAATGAGTGTACATAAACAAATCGTCCGATTTGTAAATGAATAATTATTTTATTTATATACTCATTAAAATTTATATTTTTAACGATAAAATATTTATTCGACACATAAATATTATAATTTTCATTTCATATCACAATCATCAACCACAACGCAATACAATCAAACAAGTCGTCCGTGGTCTGTGGACGACGGGGAGCAGTTCATACATGCAGTTATAGAATAAATAATTGTACAAAGAAAATTATATTGAGGAGTTCTCACTTTTGGGTTCCAATCCTCCATTCTTTATTTCTGAACGGTTTGGATACCGTTCGGCTTCTCTTCAGTTCCATCGCAATCTGTTTCACGCGGTTTACGTTAAAAAACATATTTTTATTTCGCTATCTTCCTAATAAAAATCATATTTTTATTTCAAAGCCATATGTGTAAAAATCGTATTTTTTTATTTCAAATCTATATATATATAAATCGTATTTTTATATCGCTATCCAAACAATAAAAATCATATTTTTATCGCTACTTCATATGAATAAAAATCAAATCTTTTTCGCTATTTCATATGAATAAAAATCAAATCTTTATCGCTACTTCATATGAATAAAAATCAAATCTTTTATAATTTAAAAATCCAATCTTTTATAATTTAAAAATCATATCTTTCTCTTATGAAAAATCATATTTAAAAATATAATCTTTTCTTATTATAAAAATTTAATCTTTTTCATGTCAGTATATATATAAAAATCAAATTTTTATTTTTCTAAAACCATGCTATTTTTTTTTTAAAAACAATGCTTTATTTATTTATAAAAAAATGAAATTTAACCAATGTTATTATATTTAAAAATTCACATATATATAATCATATTTTTGTTATTGCTATATATATAAAGAAAATCAGATTTTTATATACGGTTATATATAATAAAAATCAAACTTAAAATCAATGTTATTTACATTTAATAATAACACTATTTTAATCATAATTAGTAAAAAAAATACCTTGCTTTAGAAGTTCGACTGACCACGTCGCACGTGTATTCAAAGTTAGGGTTGGATTTTTCTTCAAATAGGTGTAGCTAGGCGATGATCGAGTAGCATCACGTGGTAGAGCTCTGAAAACCGCACCCATCCCTCCCCCTCCAGTTGAACTCGACGCCGACAGTGAGGAGCAGTTCGACGTCGATCGGCGGCTCTTTGAGGCGATGGTTCGAGCTAAATACATGGCTATAGGTGCTACATCCCGTATGGATTTGAAGAGGGGGAGAACCTAAACAAAATTGCCTTCAGAATCGAATGATTTCATTATGTAGATTTGTGGGAAAAGGGATTTAAAAATTCGAGCACAATCCACCGTATATCGGTTTATAGCAGCGGCGGGTTTTTAGAATTTAGGGTTAGGAAGGAAAAAAACGTAATTGGCCAAGATTTTATATTTAATTTATTTTAAACTTTAATTCCGAAAATACCCTCCAATCAATACGGACTCCAAATCAAACCCAACGACTGTCTCCCCCAGCTAAATACCCCATTCCGAACACAATGGGACATGTTTCGTAAGCTAATTTGGCCGTTACGATTAGTTTTCGTCAAAATCAAAACATAAATCAACATATATTGAATTTGAACGTGCATTTTATCCCATCGGGGCCACATACTGACTCTGAAAATTCCAAAAAAAATTATTTCTAGCTTCGTATTGACGATACGGTCCTAACAAAACTAATTTCGTCAAATTTGAAGACTGTTTGAAAAATGGCCATTTTCTGGTCGATCCAAATTGACTGAAACAGTCAAAACATGTTTTCTTTTGCCACACTCACATATTTATTTAAAAAATTATGAAAATAGGAATCTAGCAATAATTTGACATCCCAGATCCAACAAAAGTGGTTTCGTCGAAAATGGAGGTAGTTTGCAAAATGGCTATTTTTAAGGGCTTTATATATATATATATATATATATATATATATATTAAAATATATATAAATTCCGTAGCGACTTTTCTGAATTTTAAACTGGATGTAAATTTTAATTTATAATGTGAAATCTCAGTTTCTTAGCTTCGTTAGAAAGATATGATTAAACAGATTCAAATATTTCTTGTTTCGTCCAATTCTGACTTATATTGATTTCTGTATATTCAATTGAAATTCAAAATCGAATTTTCAAACTACCACGCCATTTCAGGCTCATTTTATAATTAAAATAAAATAATTCATTTTAACTTCGTCGAAAATAAATTTATCGTCGTTATTATTTATAATAATTCATTTTAAAGATTCAAAATACGTTAAAATTGCTAAAATAAATTTTTTAAATTGGTTCTGATTTTCCGGGTTGTTACAATCTCCCCCACTTAAAATCTTTTCGTCCTCGAAAAGGAACGGAGCTGAAAGTTGTTTAACTAACCAACTCCACTTTCATTCTGGCTTTCGTTATTTAATGTTTTAGTTTCTAAAAATTTCTAATTCTTCAAAAGTTTGGCTAACACCCTAAATTTTCAAAAAATTTCGCCATAACCTTTTTTGTACGGGGAGCACCGGGAAAATCCCCAAACCGCCACACATGCCCTCTCATCTCAAAAAGGAAAAGAAAAAGCCAAGCAGCTAGCCAATCGGCTCATAAAATCATCAACACCCAAGAAATTAGTAAACATGTACCTATTTGTCGGGCATACTATTTTATTCCTCTGCTTAGCTTCCCTGCTATGACCTGTTCAATGTATATACATGGATATGCATGCAATTTCAATCAATTCTCAAGTCAGTTCAATATTTTGATTCGATTTGGCTGATGGTTCAAAATTTTAATTGATCAAACCAATAATCATACAACACAACTAGCAATTAATTAGTTGGTTAATTTTTCAATCATATAACTTTGACATAAATATTCAAAATCCTGTTTTTGATGCCAAATCACAACAATAAGCCCTATCTAGTTTTGGTTCTCACACCAGCCAATTGTAAATATATAGATATCCCACTTTTTGAAGCTCGAACATAAATACTGATGACGCTAGCAATCATCAGAATCATCTCCGGACGACTAGAGTGTGATTCTATATCTACCCAGTATATTCAAGGTTTTGTATACACGTTTGCAAGACGTATATGCAAAATCTTTATATACTAGATTGTCCAAAACAATTTAAAATAAATATTCAAATATGTATAAAATGGTTTAAATTTTCAAAACAAAATTTGTTTTTAATTTTTACTTTAAAACAACACTCTTCACACTCGTTCTAGGATACTACTGATCCTATCTCTAATGAGTAATTCTCATTGGATATTGCTAATCCAATCTCTGATGAATTCTTTCGTTCGGTTCAAATGTGTCTTGTTCTCGAGCTCTGTAAACCAAAGCTTTGATACCAAATATAACGACCCGAACTTCCCCATGAAGGAAACCCGGATTGCTTTGAGGACAAGAGGAACCAAAACACAAAAAGAAGAACATTTCATTGCTTATTACAACAATTCCATCAGAATACAAGAATATAACAGAGTATAAATGAATAATATACATCAGATAAATATCAGAGATCTATATTACATTAGCAGCGGAAAAATAATACAAAACACAACTGAAAGAAATACACGGATACAGAGCTTTCCGAATATCCCTTCAGTTATAAAATAGGATCCTATGAATATAATATCTGCAAAACCCAACTACTAGCTGCCCATGTGGAAAATAAGGGCACCTAGAGTTTAGGTTAAAACAATAAACTCCAGGTCAGTCATGTCACCGGTGTGAGAACTAAAACAGTTATTAATCTTTATTTTAAAGTTAGGTAAATCAAGGGACCACGCCGTATAACACGGAACGGGTTTCCTCCGAAGAATACCAGTGCACAAACAAATAGCGCAATGCTAAATAAAGAACAATGAGGCTATTATAAGACCCAAGTCTCATCACACAATGCAACGCAAGCCGGAGGATAGGGTTATACCTTAGAATAGCCAAATAATGCTTGATACTTGAAATTTAATCTTTTATTACTACTATAAGTGAAGAAATCAAATTCAAATATAAATGTATCAATCATAGACGGCATAGCATCCCATGCTACTATGTCGCCATACTAGGCTCTACAATCAAAATCGCAAAATGTCGTATTGGAAGTTGGATTTCCATCTGTGAACCAAGGCAAGGGATCGTCCTTACCGCTTCGAGACAATCTAGCCCATGTCTCAGGAACAGCCGCAACTGCACCTTAGGAAAATGCAGGGCCGGTCCACACATATGTGTGAAATATTATTCCTGAACACATGTTTCCCCGCCCTATGGAGCGTAAACTGGCCATATAACGACCAAACCATCCATCGGCACCGTAGTGACCGATATAACCAAGGCGCCTCGCTTTCCATCATCCACATAAGTAAAATGCCAGGGCTTGTAAAACGCTAACACCACCTCTAGCTAGAAAGAAACGTGGCATCCTCCCTACCGTCCTTCATCCCGTTTCTGGTTCATACCGGGGTGTGAAGCTCGCGAATTAACGCTATACACAAAGCGGTGCTATATTAAAGCTATGCTTTGATCATTTATCACAAGACTCTGCTTTTCAACAGAAGCCTTGATCCTTTGCCACTCAGGCATGCCACACAGGCAATTCACGCCATGCGACTAATGTCTATCTATATACAACCTCTGATCCCGTACGTCTCAGAGAAGGGTGAAGTAAGAGAATAAATTCTCCTTCACCGATGTATATTTAATAGAGATCAATCAACACAGAATAAAACCCAATGTCAGACACATAGTCCATTTTCAAATTCGTTATGGGTCTGAACGAAACCGGAGGCACCTTATTCCTCATCCCAATGTCCAATACAGGAGAGAGGCCCTTGCATATCCGTCGATCTCCAAGTACGTCTGGACGATCACCACTTATTACCTCATCTTGGGTGTACAGCCCAATCAAGACATCAGTAATCATCCAAACGATGTGAAGACCTCCGGTCTTCAACCACCATCTTCATTGTCGACTTATCGTCGAATCAGTTATTCAGAATGGGTATAAACCCGGTCTTTCTGAATAACTCGCATATACAATAAACAAGTGCTACACAAACACAACATACGCCTCATTCCAATTCAGAATATCCTTTTATTCAAATATTCCCATCATTAGGGAAAGGTTCCCATTAATTTTATTAAAGATAAATTCTTTTAAATTTATTCTCTAATCTTTCTTTGGATATCATTTCAAACCATATTAAGATTTTCCAAACTAGTCTGGATTAGCGAACCACACCAAAGTAATCATTTATTTTATTTTCCAATCCCAACCTATTCATCCCATGGAGCAAAACTGGTAATACTCCATATCTAACACCTCGGTGTTATCGGTAAAATTAATTACTATTTAACGTTCAAATCTAATTAAAGATTTAACTATCGCTTTGGAGCAAAACTGGTGATACTCCATTTTCGATCATTCCAATCTAATTAAAGATTCATTCAAACTCCACTTGGTTTTAATCTTCCCAAAAATCAATATTAATGATTATTTAACTTGGAAAATCATATCCTGTCTTTAACTGGGTTAAAGAACCAAGGTCGAACACGGTTTACGATAAACCCAAAATCACATTCCATTCATCAGTCTCTAATCGTAAATTAGTAAGAGAACAATTCCCTAAGTATTAACCCCGAAGGCCGAAACCAACATTAGATCAATAACCTAGAAACCACTCAACTTAACTATTCTCCAGTTAGTTTCTAATTTTCTTAACTCCATTGGGTTTAAGAACAGCATTATTAAAGATACCATTCACGACAAACCTAAAATCCCATTTGATATTAAATACAGGAGTAACAACCCAGGATTTTGGAGATGTCCAAAATATTAAATTATAATGTAAATTATGATTAATATGGGATTAAGAATTAATGGATAGAATAAATTGATGATAAAATGGTTTGTTTAAAAATAAACAATGTATGTTGGTTAAGAATTTGGGTTTTGTTGTAAACAATTGGAAGCGAAGTGTAAAACCAGGTGTTTATGGATTATAGAGTGAAAATAAAAGATGGAAATAAATTATTGGGTTAAAGTTTATGATATTGGAATTTTATTCCAATATTAGCTTTTTTGTCCTAAAATAAAAGGATAAACATGAAAGAAAGAAATTTATATAGATAAAATATTTTGGGAAATGTTGTTTTAATACTTAGAAGTGTTAAAACATTTTTCTATAATTGTTAGGAGTGAGAAATAATTGTTAATTTTGTGAAATATGTCAAATTTGAAATATTTGTCCTTAAAATAAAAATAATGACAAATATTGTTGTAAAAATATTCTCTAACCCAACCCATTAGAAACATTAAGAGAGAAAGGTATGTTCTTTCCTCTAAGCCGAAAGCAGAAACCCTTTCTTCTCCCTCCAGCTCAGAAGCAAAAACCATGGCTACCTATTGACCTAGGCTCAAAAAATCATCCAATTTCTCTTAAATTAAAGTTTACTTCAGGTTGTAATCCAAATCTAAGGTAATGTCTACTTTATCTAATAACCTACTCATCTAAATCTCGGCTTTGTTATACTTTAATTGTCTTTTTGATATTTTTTACCATTGCAGTCTCTCTTATGTCTTTTTTAGGTCATTAATGCTTCAATCCATCCAAAAGCTTCAATTTTGCGAGTTAAAATTCACTCTTTTTCTGCAAATAATAAAGGTAAGCAAATCTAACAGCAAACTAAATCCAAATTTACAAAGATCTAATATATTTATTTGAAATTGGGTTGTTTAGATCTTGTTTTCGGTCATGTTTCATATATCGTTTTGCTGAAATAATGCCATCTTTAAAAAATCATATCTTGCTCATATCTAAGCGAAACACTGAAAAAAATTAGTATGTTTCAGACCTTATATCAATACTTGATGCAGAAAAATTTCATTTTGAATCCGAGTAGTTTAGAGGCTTCAAATCATTCATCGAAGTTAGATAAATTCGGATTTTCTGCTAAGTTCATTTTATGGTTGAAAATGATCATCTTTGAAAAATAATATCTTATTCGTTTTGTAGCAAGTTACATCCAAACTTTAGTATGATCTTCTTATTATATCAAAGTTTGATGCTGCAAAATTTAATTTAATTTTGAGTTGTTTAGATGCTCCAAATCAGTCGACAAAGTTAGACAAAGTTAGACAAATTCTGGTTTTCAGCTGAGTTCATTTTATGGCTGAAAATGGTCATCTTTGAAATTTCATATCTTATTCTTTTTGCAGCGAATAACTTCCAAAATTTAATATGATCTTGAAATTATATCAAAGTTTGATTCTGCCAAATTTTATTTGATTTTGAGTTGATTAGATGCTCCTAATCAGTCGGACAAATTTTGATTTTTAGCTGAGTTCATTTTATGGCTGAAAATGGTCATCTTTGAAAAATCATATCTTCTTCGTTTCAAAACTAAATGCAGTCAAATTTTAATAAATTGTTGTACATATTCTAAAGTTTATTGCTATAAAATTTCATTAATTTTTTGATTGTTTTATTATGTTAAATATATCGTCAAATTTGGCTAAAAACAAGATTTTTGTTTTGCCATTTCAATTTGCGGCATTCTTCATTAGTCTTCACTTCTAAATTTGGGTTAACTGATGTTTGAATTGAAAAGTTTCATGATGAATTTTTATAGCCATGATATCCGATAATGGATTACTTCAGTTTTTAAGATATTTTGAGTTTAAATTTTTATTTAAATTCTATTCAAAT
Organism: Allium sativum; assembly: GCA_030737875.1. Taxonomy (NCBI): domain Eukaryota; kingdom Viridiplantae; phylum Streptophyta; class Magnoliopsida; order Asparagales; family Amaryllidaceae; genus Allium; species Allium sativum. Next base: position 41,803,050 of record CM060915.1, on the reverse strand, counting down.
TTAAATATCGGTAGTATCGATATTAAGAGAATTTGATGATTCTAATTGTTTTGATTTCAAATAAAATTTGGAAACTATTTCTTTAAAATTATGGGTTGAAAAATAAATGTTTTAAAGACATTTTAAAGGATTTTTAATAAATTACTTATTATTTTTAAAGTATTCTAACAAATTGATAATCTGTTTAAATAATGAGTTTTCCCTTATAAAGCTTTTATAAAAATTTCTCAAATTGTTTAAAAACACTAATTTCTCTATAAAATTAACTTTAAATATATTTTAGTTTATTTTTATGTATTTCGACGTATAAGAATGAGAATTAAACGATTTAGTAAAAATACATGGTATGGGACATGCGTTTTTGCTTTATCGCTTAATATCGGACTTGTACGATCGAAGCCAATTTGAAGTGATATTTTGAGATGTTTTAGAGGTTGCTAATTTTAGCGAAGACTATTGGTTTGAGAACTCTTCTTTTTCAGTGTGCTCAATGGCGAATCAACTTTGATGTTTTTTTTAATGATTACTGATGAAATGAGGCAATTTTTGATGTGAAACTCTAATTTGAGGTTATAGTTGGAAATAACCTCTGCTATGTTTCTTATACTTGCCAAGGAGAGGAGGCAAGTTATTTATGATGAATTAATAGTTTTCTTGAAATTCATGATGCATTTTACTTGTCGACGAGACGAGACAATTCACGATGTCATTCAGTACTCGTCGAGAGAGAGACGAGACGAGTTGGGCATTTCTACACTAGCCAATGATATGAGGAAGTGCATATTAGTTGATTTTTATGATGGTTTTTCTAATGTGGCATCGACTAACGATTAGTAAACCAATAGGTGTGAACGTATGGTATGGGACGTACATTAATAAATATTGGGTTCCTGTTCGATAAGTTGAGACACATTCAAGATGTTACTAGTACTATTACCGAGTACACGATTGGAGTCATCACGATGATTTTGACTATAGCCATCACGATGATCACGATGTCTATGACTCCAATCACCACGATATTATTACTCGGATTTTGTGACCAAGGGCATCACGATGTTTCGGCTATAGTCATTAAGATGTTTATGATGTATATGGCCCTAGTCATCATGATGGATGGTATCAATATGTAGTACTAGTCAAGAAGTTAAGCACGTGCAGTTTTCTATGATGTTTTGAATTGACCTTTTGATGATGATGTTCGAATAATGCCTCGAGTATGAAGAAGGCCAAGTCAATATTATGTTTTGTAGTGATTTCGAATATGACGTTTTGAACCCTTTTTGAGTGCTATCAAGATAGATTTGTGATCTTTCATGATTATACCGAGGAAATAAGGTATAGATTACGGTAATTCTTTTATAACGAGTTTTAGTAAAGGATTGGAGATGTATTTATATTTATACCAATGAAATGAGGTATAATAATTAAGAAGTTTCTATTAGATGATTTTTATGATATATTGAATTGTGTTGGGGTTTACTATATGCCGATGAGACGAGGCATATTTATATGTGTGTATCCTTTATTTAAAGATTATGTATGCCTATGGTTCATATTCTTAATTATTCATAGTCGAATAAAGTATGAATGTTATATCATCTCTTACATGCCTATTGATTCCCTTATGAACTCGTGATAGACCTTATGAGGCATCTTGTTGAGAGATGAGTTGATAAACTATTTCGTTCCATTGGCAACAATGGAATGTTTCCCTTATCACTTGCAGTCATTTACCTTTACTACTGATAAGTTTAACTTGCCTGACCCGTGTGCTTTTCACTCGGGTCAGACTGAGTTGTTGGTTAGGTTTGGATTGCAGCTTCTCTTGGATCTTTGTACTAGCTTTTGTTGTGCTTTATCTTTATAGCTCGAATATCGTACCTTATGAATAATCAACTCTTATGTAATCAAGATGTATTTTTATGTGGGGTGTGTATACATGAGATTCAGCAGTCCTTGTTACTCTTGTATGATGTATTATTATAGAGATGTATGCACTTATATATATACTATGATCTGGTTTGCTGTTCTGTGACTAATGTCTTCTATCTGATGTATGTTACATTATTCTGAAACGGTTTGAAACTACCATAGAGTGCATTAGTTAGGGACTAAACGTGTATACCACTTATGAGGTAATAAGAAGAAGAAAAATTGAGACATAATTAACACGCTTAGCCCTTAAGTAAGGTATTACTATGATGGTCGCCCTTAACCAGCCCTATTCTCTGCATTAGTAGATAGGATTACTTAGTAATTCTCTTTACTAATGAAGGTCTCGGGGTGGGGCGTCACAGCTTGGTATCAGAGCATGGTTTCATAATATAATGTAGTATATGCAGAACAATATACTGGATACCATACATCAAATATAATACATTTGCGCACATCATCCTTAATCATAGCCTTTACCTGGTTCTTGTCCTTGTTTTGCCTTGTGTCCATTTCCAATTCCTTTGTGATAGATAGAAGGAATACGTCTAGGAATGGAAAATTCGTTTGGCATTCTATAGTATTCATCTAGCTATACCTTCATTGTTGTTCTATATGTTGCTCTATCTTTCAGTGTGACATGGGCATTTTTATATTTTTAGTCTTGGGTATTAAGCCCATTAGTGACATCCTTTGGAATTTACCTTGATCCTATTCCTGTTTTGTGGTCTGGGAAGAAGGAGTCGTTTGGAGACTGTACACCTTTTATGGATGATGTGATGGTGTGTGCCCCTAATAAGGGTGGAACTTCCCGTATAGGCTTCCTAGCTATGGATTGTGTCTCCGTGAATAGTCTTCGCCATCCTATAACATGTTATTGAACTGGTGATTCTTTGGATATCTTGCTCCGATTATTGGAGTATCTCATACTTTGAACTTCGAATGAGAGTTTAAACTACCCTTGCATCCTTTTTTTAACTTTCAGGCCATGGTTCGTTTGTTAATCTTAAACCTATAAGTATGTGAGATCTCTTTTACCATATCTTTTTGTGTTGTGGAATTCGAATACCCGACTTGTGTTATCGAGCCATCGGGTTTAATCATATCTCTTGAATTCCTCTTATGGAGATAAAAGTTTGTTTTGAACCTGGATGGAAGCTAATGAGTAGATAATCTTAATTTATCAGAGTGCGCAGCAGAAACAAATTTATTGTTTTGGCTGAGTATAGTAATTAATACACCTTGTGGATTATTGGAAAATATTTTCTAATTACTCTAGTGTTGAAGATAAAGGTATTGAGTTGGATTTATTTTAAGATGATAGTATTAAGCAAATTTTGTTATGGTTATTGATAATATTGATGTGTCTAGACGTGGTTTAAGAATTCTAGTCGAGACAAGGGACGCCTTGGGTCGATAGGAGTTCCAAAACAACGTATGAGACATTGTTGACATGGGAAATAACCACGAAAGAATGATTTTAATAATTTTCTAGTGAACGATTCTAAGATTGTGAAGAATAAGCAGTATTTGAGCTGCAATAAAATTTTGAGATGTAGATTTTATAAATGCGTAGTAATTTAATTTATAAAGTGAAAATCGTGAAGCTTGCATCTTGTAACATCCCGTATTTTCTGAGAATATTAAAATAACAAATTAAAGAATAATTTATTTGAAAAAGAGGAATGAGAAAAGAATGATGTTTAGCGTTGTTCTAAGGTTTGTAAGTAAAAGACTTAGTAGCTCATTTGGTTAGAACATGTGACTTGCATACAAGAGGTACAGAGTTCGATCCTCGCCATCGCCATATTTTTGTTTTAGGGGAATGGCTAAAAAGTGGCTTAGTGTGAACGCAGTTCAAAAAGTGGTTTAGTGTGAAATTGGTTAATATTGAAGAAGTTATTAAGCCTTGAAGTTTGTATGCATATGAGAGAAATATATATAGATATATATAAAAATTAAATAAATATTCAAAAAAGTACAAAACAGCGAATCGGGAGGGGGAATAGCAACGAGGAATGGTGCCTCCATGCTCCTAAAACATAATGTGACCTAGCCTCCACCCAAATCAATCAATTCAAAAGAGAAGATAATGATAGCAAATCAACGCCTACATCAAAGGAAAGCTAAATCAACTCCAGAAAATCAGATCTTAGAACCGTTCTTCTGTTTCTTAAACCCCAATTTGTTAGTACAGTTATTTTCAGATATGAAATTTAATTATTATTTTGACATTTTTGTGAATCTGGATTTGAGGTTATGCATACTTTTCTGTGGATCTATCTTGTTAGTATTATTGTGACTGTTCTGTATCTATTCCCTCTTTTCTTCCTTTTTGTTTATAGCCAGGCTACCACGAGCCTGTGCCAAATCTCATAAGAGATCAATGCACGAACGCTAAATATTGGGACAAATAATGGATAATGCATAATTGGACATGACTGATCTTTGACTGATTTGAGAAATGGACATATGTTGTAAATGAGATCTAGATCTATGCATACTCTGTAATTTGGAAGAAGAGGAATCATTGAATGATAACATATGACTTGGAACTTGGGCACATAATGCATATAAAAATTAAGATCTGATTTTGAGAAGATATAAGTTAAAGGTCTAGATTTTTGGGTATATTTTATATAACGATTCATGACTTGAAAATGAAATATGAAACTTAGGCGTAAAGGCCTATATTAAAATAGGATAACCATTAATGCGAACACGCCTAAAAGTGATTTTTTGGATATTTGGCATTAAAAGCTATAATTTGGCATAATTCATATTTTATATTATGATTTGGGGCTTTTAGAGAATGTTCTGTACTTTGCATAGTTTAAACTAAAAATTTGGGCATATGTTGTATTATGAATTATGAACATGATTTAGGCATGTAAGTTTAGGCTTAATTTATGATTAGGCAAGATATGTAAATAGAATTTTAGAAATGTTTAATCTGCTAGATGTTTTATCTGCTAAATCTGTTGAATTGCCTAATCAGCTAAATCTGTTATCTGCTAAATCTGCTGAATTGCCTAATCTGCTAAATCTATTATCTACTAAATCTGTTGAATTGCCTAATCTGCTAAATCTGTTGAATCGCCTAAACTGCTAGATCTGTTATTTGTTGAATTGCCTAATCTGTTGAAAGCAAAATAATTGTAATTTGGGTATAAAAATCCGTAAGCTCGATCTAAGATTGGGTAAAACATGGAAATTTGATTAATCTGTTGTTACCTGTAAAGAAGTTTAATCTGTTAAATGGACATAATTAGTCTGATATATGTATAATATGTATTGGAATAAATTGGCTATGACACGAGATTAGACTCTATTTGCGGTAGAAGCCTTCTCGGAACCAACCGGCTTAACCAGCAACCGCAAACTGTCAGTCTAATGTGAGAGGTCGTAGGCATAACTAAAATATGCTTAGACACGAGGTTAGGTCTGGCTTGTGGCAGAAGTCTTCCCGGAACCGCCCAGCACATCCAGCGGCCACAAGCTACCATCCTAATGTGAGAGGTCTATGCATTAATATTTAATTAATGCAAATTTAAGAGAAATGTGGTGTCTAAAAACGTGTTGGGTGGATAGGGTTAAACCAACTGGACTGATGAATCTAATAAACCCATTTCGTGAATCTGTTGGCCCAATACAAAGTTAGACAATCTGTAAGTCTGTTAAATCCTTTCATCTGATTCGTTAGTCTAAAAACTTGTTAACTTGATTGTCTTATCTGTGAACTAGTAAATCTGAACTCTATATGTTTGAAACTTGTAAACAAGTTAATCTGAAATCTGTTAGTCTGGGGACACAAGGTTAGGAGGGGAAATACTTGTGTCATCTGTTGTTTGGGACCCATATTAGTCAGTAACCCTTTCTGGTATCAAAACTTTGACCCCACACTATGTAGGGGTCCGGGCACGCTTACTGAACTAATTATAAGCGGTTCATTCTGATAATGGCAAGGGGTGTTGATGGCGCGTTCCAACCGGGTCATGTGCGTGCATGGATCAGGTCTGCTCTGAGGATGTAAGACACTGTGACATCTGTAAATAGGTCTGTGCCAATAGGTTGCCACTTTAGGGAGTGATACACCCTACTGTGGGGCTGACACAGCGTATTTATGTATTAGGGAGCCGATCTCTTGGGGTAGGGTTTAGGGTATACTTAGTTCTGTTTGTTTCTGTTGGTACCGTCTGTTTCTGTTGGGTGGCAACACCTGTCTGTTTCTGCGTGGTACTGTCTGTTGTGGTGGTAAAGGCCCATTACTAGTGTACACCTAATTCTGACATTTTGTTTCCGTAGGGATTATTCTGTTTCTGTCTCTGATTCTGTTTTCGATTCTGTTTCCGTACCTTCTGTCTGTTGGGGTGCTAAAGGCCCATTATTAGTATTCTGTTTCTGTACCTTCTGTTTGTTCGAGTGGTAAAGGCCCATTACTAGCATTCTGTTTTCTGTAAAGATTAATCTATTTCCGTTTCTGTTTCAGTTTAGACATTAGGGTAACACCTAATCCTGTTATACTAGTATTAGTGCAGAGAAGTAAAAAGCTTAGCTTAGCCTATATCATACCATTTAATCTGTTAACCTGTTGTTCCTGTTACGGTTATCTCTCATCCAGTTTTATTTACATGCCATGATATTATTATCTGTTTATATGCTGAAACTCAATGGACTCACCAGACTTATGTCTGACCTAGTTTGTTTCGCCGCTTTTCTTTCTGTTTCCCCCCTAGGTTTTTAGGGTGGAAACATAGGAGATTGATTCAGATTCTCTCTGCTTAAAGTGTTTGAAGTATTGCTTGGCTTTGGCTCTATCTTTCCATGGCAGTTTATGTTGGGGATTATGGCTTTAAAAAATATGCATTCTGAAGGCTTTTGTACAAGACCGATATTTATGTACTTGAATTCCGCTATTGTGTTTTTGAAAGATGTAACCAAACTTATTTCTGTTTCTTTTGTAATAAAGTTATAAAATTTTCAAGTACTACTTTATCTATCTTGTAAATTTCTGTTCTGTTTGTACTAAAAACGCTCCACCGAAGTTAAGGCATTCCCTTTGCGAGTGACCTTAACGAAGGTGGGGTGTTACACTTGGTATCAGAGCTGAAGGTTACCCGATTCGATAAAAAGTTTTTGAAAACTATTTTCAAAAAGGTTTTAAAAAGGAAGTATTTTCAAAAGTAGAGTTTATTTTGAAAAACATAATCCCCAAAGCCATATGCCTATCTTTCTATCCTTTGTTTTGAATCTTTCCTTTTCATTCGTTTCAGCATGTCTGGGGATCTTAACCTTCCGGAGGGCGTACCGATACTTGGCTGGTTCAGGAGGTACCTAGAAGCTAGGGCTAATGATGCGGGCCCAGCAGACGTCCCTCCTCCCCTAGTTGCAGCAGTTCCTCCTCCTCCTCCTCCGCGCGTGAATACTTTCCCGAAGATATGTAGAGATTTTAAAGCCATGGGTGGAAAGTATTTTAAGGGAACTGAAACATTCGTGGAAGCAAGGAACTGGCTCAAAGTAACTGAGGATCTGTTCGTTATCTTCGTGGTGGACGATAGGCAGAAGATACAGTTGGCGGTATGGTTGCTTAAGGACGAAGCTTCTTTTTGGTGGGAGGTCACAAATGGAGAGCGTCCGGTAGAGACATGGATGGATTTTAGGCATAGGTTCGAGATGAAATTCCTCTTACGAGCGGAAGAGAGTCTATACATAGAGTGGTTCTTGGCGTTGAAGCAGGGGGATTTATAAGTGAGAGAGTACGCCAACAAGTTTGATCAGTTGGCGAGATTCGGCTTAGATTTGGTAAATACACCACATAGGAAGGCACTAAGGTTTGCTAAAGGTTTGAATGAGCCGCTACGCGGATTGGTAATGTCCTACATTCCTTTGGGGACTACCTTCGAGAAATTAGTTGACATGGCATTGATGCATGAAGAGGAAACCAAAAGTGAGAAGAAAGAAGAAAAGCTTGAAGGACCACAGAACAAGAAGGCGGGGCCCAAAAAGGAAACACAAAAGAAGGAGAAGTCTGAAGATAAGAAGGAGAAGAAGTGCTTTACTTGTGGAAGCTCGACCCATCTGAACAAGGATTGCAGAAAGAGGAAGGGCACTTGCTTCAACTGTGGAGAAATGGGACACTTCACTAGGGACTTCCCGAAGAAACGTGGGCAAGGGTAGAGGGGAGAACCTACTTCTGGAGGACAGGCGAATGCTCACGTGATTAGTAGATAGGGTAGAGATAGGAAAAAATTCTGTAGAAGGTTTAATTTCCTTATCTGATAAAACTCTTTTTGATTATGGCGTTTAATTCTATAATTGAGACTCTGCATTTTAATACTAGTCGTGTTTCTGATCCCGCTATAGTCTCAAATCCCATGAGGGTTACGACTCATCTGTTTTTGATAAGTTGGGGTTTGAAGGTATCTGTGTTAAGCGTTAAGTTGACTATGACGCATACATTCTGGTTTTCTGTTGGGATTTTATCATGTTTAGTTTCCTAAGAATCATTTGATAATCTGATCTGTACCAATAGTCAGTAAGTATCTGAATATTTCTGAAAAGGATAGGGGTTTTTACTCGAAGCGTGAAGTAGATTTCCAGTTGGACATTTGTTTAATGGGAGTGATTCTCTGAGTGTCAATCTGATGTTGATTTCGGTCTTCGGGTTGATACTTAGGGGGTTATTCTCTTAAATCGATGTCTAATAGGAACAAAGCTTTTGTTTTAATTATACTTGCTTCTGTCACTCAGTTGTATCATGTCGATCGAATCTTCGACCTTTAGATAGAAACAAATGGGTGTAAACATGTGTTTGAGACATGTTATGTTTGATGGTTGCAAGTGGTTGCTCGTGGATGCATATACACACACTAGGCACTAGATCGGCTCAAAAACACTCTCATACTGCATATGGATGTGTGTGCATTTTTCAATTTTTGTGGATGTAAAATGATTGACTCCTCACATGGATGTTGCATTTGAATGTATGGTTGTGCACTCATATAGAAATGATATGTATCAATAGGGTTCTTTTGCATACATAATGGACGCATGGCACTATCATAATTCGCATTAAGGAGGTCAACTGAATCAGTAGACCGCCTGGTTTTGCATGGGATAAGGAACATATACACACACTTTTTGCATATGTTCATATGGCATTAGAAATCTTTTAAAGACAATGGATGCCTCTGTTTGATGATTGAGTAGATGGATGATTGGATGGTAGGATATACATTCTCCTTAACTTGGAGATTTCGGGGACGAAATCCTTTAAGGAGGGAAGAATGTAACACCCCGTATTTTCTGAGAATATTAAAATAACAAATTAAAGAATAATTTATTTGAAAAAGAGGAATGAGAAAGAATGATGTTTAGCATTGTTCTAAGGTTTGTAAGCAAAAGACTTAGTAGCTCATTTGGTTAGAACATGTTACTTGCATACAAGAGGTACAGAGTTTGATCCTTGCCAGCGCCATATTTTTGTTTTAGGGTAATGGCTAAAAAGTGGCTTAGTGTGAACACAGTTCAAAAAGCGGTTTAGTGTGAAATTGGTTAATATTGAAGAAGTTATTAAGCCTTGAAGTTTATATGCATATGTGAGAAATATATATATATATATATATATATAGATATATATAAAAATTAAATAAATAAATATTCAAAAAAGTACAAAACAGTGAATCGGGAGAGGGAATAGCCGAACCGCACCATTTTTGGAGTCGACCTGAGCCCCGCTAGGTCGACTAGGGGTCAATCCAGGGTGTTTGGCTGTCAACCCATGGCCCGATTCTCCCTAAGGGATGATGTGGCATCTGAGTGGTCCTGATGGTTTCTGGGTTAATCTAAGAGCTCTAATCGATCCTAGACATCTATATATACATAGCTAAACCTAAACCCTAATTCATTAACAAAGAGGAATGGTGCCTCCATGCTCCTAAAACCTAATGTGACCTAGCCTCCATCCAAATCAATCAATTCAAAAGAGAAGATAAAGATAACAAATCAACGCCTACATCAAAGGAAAGATAAATCAACTCCAGAAAATCAGATCTTAGAACCGTTCTTCTCTATCTTAAACCCCAATTTGTGAGTACAGTTGTTTTCAGATATGAAATTTAATTATTATCTTGACATTTTTGTGAATTTGGATCTGAGGTTATGCATACTTTTCTGTGGATCTATCTTGTTAATATTATTGTGACTGTTATGTATCTGTTCCCTCTTTTCTTCCTTTTTGTTAATAGCCAGGCTACCACGAGCCTGCGCCAAATCTCATAAGAGATCAACGCACGAACGCTAAATATTGGGAGAAATAATGGATAATGCATAATTGGACATGACTGATCTTTGACTGATTTGAGAAATGGACATATGTTGTAAATGAGATCTAGATCTATGCATACTCTGTAATTTGGAAGAGGAGGAATCATTGAATGATAACGTATGACTTGGAACTTGGGCACATAATGCATATAAAAATTAAGATCTGATTTTGAGAAGATATAAGTTAAAGGTCTAGATTTTTGGGTGTATTTTATATAACGATTCATGACTTGAAAAAGGAATATGAAACTTTAGCGTAAAGGCCTATATTAAAATAGGATAACCATTAATGCAAACACGCCTAAAAGTGGATTTTTTTGGATATTTGGCATTAAAGGCTATAATTTGGCATAATTCATATTTTATATTATGATTTGGGCCTTTTAGAGAATGTTCTGTACTTTGCAAAGTTTAAACTAAAAATTTGGGCATATGTTGTATTATGAATTATGACCATGATTTAGGCATGTAAGTTTAGGCTTAATTTATGATTAGGCAAGATATGTAAATAAAATTTTAGAAATGTTTAATCTGCTAGATGTATTATCTGCTAAATCTGTTCCATTGCCTAATCTGCTAAATCTGTTATCTGCTAATTCTGTTTAATTGCCTAATCTGCTAAATCTGTTATCTACTAAATCTGTTGAATTGCCTAATCTGCTAAATCTGTTGAATCGCCTAATCTGCTAGATCTGTTATTTGTTGAATTACCTAATCCGTTGAAAGCTAAATAATTGTAATTTGGGTATGAAAATCCGTAAGCTCGATCTAAGATTAGGTAAAACATGGAAACTTGATTAATCTGCTGTTACCTGTAAAGAAGTTTAATCTGTTAAATGGACATAATTAGTCTGATATATGTATAATATGTATTGGAATAAATTGGCTATGACACGAGGTTAGACTCTGTTTGCGGTAGAAGCCTGCTCGGAATCAACCGGCTTAACCAGCAACTGCAAACTGTCAGTCTAATGTGAGAGGTCGTAGGCATAACTAAAATATGCTTAGACACGAGGTTAGGTCTGGCTTGTGGCAGAAGTCTTCCCGGAACTGCCCGGCACATCCAGCGGCCACAAGCTACCGTCCTAATGTGAGAGGTCTATGCATTAATATTTAATTAATGCAAATTTAAGAGAAATGTGGTGTCTAAAAACGTGTTGGGTGGATAGGGTTAAACCAACTGGACTGGTGAATCTAATAAACCCGTTTCGTGAATCTGTAGGCCCAATACAAAGTTAGACAATTTGTAAGTCTGTTAAATCCGTACATCTGATCCGTTAGTCTAAAAACTTGTTAACTTGATTGTCTTATCTGTGAACTAGTAAATCTGAACACTATATGTATGAAACTTGTAAACAAATTAATCTGAAATCTGTTAGTCTGGGGACACAAGGTTAGGAGGGGAAATACTTGTGTCATATGTTGTTTGGGACCCATATTAGTCAGTAACCCTTTCTGGTATCAAAACTTTGACCCCACACTATGTGGGGGTCCGGGCACGCTTACTGAACTAATTATAAGCGGTTCATTCTGATAATGGCGAGGGGTGTTGACGGCACGTTCCAACCGGGTCATATGCGTGCATGGATCCAGTCTGCTCTGAGGATGTAAGACACCGTGACATCTGTAAATAGGTCTGTGCCAATAGGTTGCCACTTTAGGGAGTGATACACCCTACTGTGGGGCCGACACAGGGTATTTATGTATTAGGGAGCCGATCTCTTGGGGTAGGGTTTAGGGTATGCTTAGTTCTGTTTGTTTCTGTTGGTACCGTCTGTTTCTGTTGGGTAGCAACACCTGTCTGTTTCTGCGTGGTACCGTCTGTTGGGGTGGTAAAGGCCCGTTACTAGTGTACACCTAATTCTGACATTCTGTTTCCGTAGGGATTATTCTGTTTATGTCTCTGATTATGTTTCCGCTTCTGTTTCCGTACCTTATGTCTGTTGGGGTGGTAAAGGCCCATTAGTTGGGTGGTAAAGGCCCATTATTAGTATTCTGTTTCTGTACCTTCTGTCTGTTCGGGTGGTAAAGGCCCATTACTAGCATTCTGTTTTCTGTAAAGATTATTCTATTTCCGTTTCTGTTTCAGTTTAGACATTAGGGTAACACTTAATCCTGCTATACTAGTATTAGTGCAGAGAAGTAAAAAGCTTAGCTTAGCCTATATCATTCCGTTTCTTCTGTTAACCTGTTGTTCTTGTTACGGTTATCTCTCATCCAGTTTTATTTACATGTCATGATACTATTATCTGTTTATATGCTGAAAGTCACTGGACTCACCAGACTTATGTCTGACCTAGTTTGTTTCGCCTCTTTTCTTTCCGTTCCCCCCCACCCCCCCAGGTTTTTAGGGTGGAACCATAAGAGCTTGATTCAGATTCTCTCTACTTGAAGTGTTTGAAGTATTGCTTGGCTTTGGCTCTATCTTTCCATGGCAGTTTATGTTGGAGATTATGGTTTTAAAAACTATGCATTCTGAAGGCTTTTGTACAAGACCGATATTTATGTACTTGAATTCCGATATTGTGTTTTTGATAGATGTAACCAAACTTATTTCTGTTTCTGTTGTAATAAAGTTATAAAATTTTCAAGTACTACTTTATCTATCTTGTAAATTTCTGTTCTGTCTGTACCAAAAAACGCTCCACCGAAGTTAAGGCATTCCCTTTGCGAATGACCTTAACGGAGGTGAGGTGTTACACATCTCAAAAAAAAAAAAAACAGAGAAAGATTACTATGTATTTCAGCATCAAGGAAGTTGGCATCCATCTATATAAGACCATTTCCATTTACTGAGCATCTAGACTCAGATGCTAATTAAGTATCATGTCCACATTATCTTTTGAGTACTCATGGATTTTTTTTTTTTTTTTTTTTTTTTTGTATTTTAACTTCGAAGTACCTTCACTAATCCGAATCTATTATTGACTCTTTCGAATAGCTTGAGCTTGAGATCTTTCTAAACCTATCCGTCATGTAGTAGCCTTTTTATGTTCTCGGTGTGGAGGTAAGGCACCTTCGAGGCAAGAATGTATCGCTTGTTAAGATCTCATTGTTTAAAAATCCCAACGATTGCATTTGAGAAATTAGAGAATTTATCGAGCTCTCGTATCGCGATTTCTTTCTTCTCATGGTGTTGGTGATAATTCTTTATCTCAAGCATTTGTTCTTCCCATTCTTGGATGGTTTGCTGAATTGCTCACAGTCTTTCCTCTAGGAATTGCGAGGACGCAGTTTTGTTAAGGAGGGACGTCTATAACAACCCGGGATTTTGGAGATTTCCAAAATATTAAATTATAATGTAAATTATGATTAATATGGGATTAAGAATTAATGGATAGAATAAATTGATGATAATATGGTTTGTTTAAAAATAAACAATGTATGTTGGTTAAGAATTCGGGTTTTGTCGTAAACAAATGGAAGCGAAGTGTAAGACCAGGTGTTTATGGATTATAGAGTGAAAATAAAAGATGGAAATAAATTATTGGGTTAAAGTTTATGATATTGGAATTTTATTCCAATATTAGCTTTTTTGTACTAAAATAAAAGGATAAACATGAAAGAAAGAAACTTATATAGATGAAATATTTTGGGAAATACTTTAAAAGTGTTAAAACATTTTTCTATAATTGTTAGGAGTGAGAAATAATTGTTAATTTTGTGAAATATGTCAAATTTGAAATATTTGTCCTTAAATAAAAATAATGACAAATATTGTTGTAATAAAGGGAAAAACAAGAAGAAAATATTTTTTGCTATATAATTAAGTTTGAAATAATGTTTTGAAGTTACAAAAATGTTGAAAACATTTTTATACACTTTAGCCGATGAAGTATTAATATTTTTTGGGTGAAAAACGATGAAAATAATGATTTTCCACCATAAATTGTGATTATTGGTAAATAATTGGTATTAAATTGTGTAACTAATATTTTAATTTGAAATTTTAATATTTTTTTAACATTTGTAACATGTTCCTTTCGTTAAAATGAGTAATACGCAATTCGTTTCACTCAAAAAGAAATTATAATAAAGAAATTATGTTACGATTAGTAAAAATATAAACATTGTATTTGATTAAGTATAGAAATGGGCTTTACTTCTCTAACCCAACCCATTAGAAGCATCAAGAGAGAAAGGTACGTTCTTTCCTCTAAGCTGAAAGCAGAAACCCTTTCATCTCCCTCAAGCTCAGAAGCAAAAAACCATGGCTACCTATTGACCTAGGCTCAAAAAATCATCCAATTTCTCTTAAACTAAAGTTTACTTCAGGTTGTAATCCAAATCTAAGGTAATCTCTACTTTCTCTAATCACCTACTCACCTAAATCTCGGTTTTGTTATACTTTAATTGTCTTTTTGATATTTTTACCATTGCATGTCTCTCTTATGTCTTTTTTAGGTCCCATCCAAAAGCTTCAGTTTTGCAAGTTAAAATTCACTCTTTTGCTGCAAATAACAAACGTAAGAAAACCTAACAGCAAACTAAATCAAAATTTGCAAAGATCTAATATATTTTGTTGAAATTGGGTTGTTTAGATCTTGTTTTCGGTCATGTTTCATATATTGTTTTGCTGAAATAAGGTCATCTTTGAAAAATCATATCTTGCTCATATCTAAGCGAAACACTGAAAAATTTTATTATGTTTCATATCTTATATCAATACTTGATGAAGAAAAATTTCATTTGAATCCGAGTAGTTTAGGGGCTTCAAATCATTCATCGAAGTTAGATAAATTCGGATTTTCAGCTGAGTTCATTTTATGGTTGAAAATGGTCATCTTTGAAAAATCATATCTTATTTGTTTTGCAGCAAGTTACATCCAAAATTTAGTATGATCTTGTTATTATATCAAAGTTTGATGCTGCAAAATTTTATTTTATTTTGAGTTGTTTAGATGCTTCAAATCAGTCGATAAAGTTAGACAAATTCTGATTTTCAGCTGAGTTCATTTTATGGCTGAAAATGGTCATCTTTGAAAATTCATATCTTATTCGTTTTGCAGCAAATTACTTCCAAAATTTAATATGATCTTGATATTAGTTTGATGCTGCCTAATTTGATTTGATTTTGAGTTGATTAGATGCTCCAAATCAGTCGACAAAGTCAAACAAATTCTGATTTTCAACTGAGTTCATTTTATGCCTGAAAATGGTCATCTTTGAAAAATCATATCTTTTTTTTTCTGCATAGCAAGCGAGGTTAAATGGCCCCTACCATATTTATTAAAACACAAACACCATTACAAAAAGAACAAAAATTCAAGAGCTACATCTTATGATAGAAAGGACCATTACATGTTTAGGAGTAAACACACCACTAAACACTCTAGCGTTCCTCTCCATCCACAAGTGATAAATATTTTTCTTGAATAACTTCAAAAGTAAACAACTTCTAGTACTCTTCCATCTCGAAGCTTTGAATACAATTAACCATTCTTCCCATGAGTTGACAGCCGGAGTATGCAACCCAAAGTGCAAAAGGATATGAGTCCATACATACTTGGAGTAATCACATTCGAAATAAACATGAGGTAGAGTTTCAGCATGAGAACCACAGAAGATACACATGTCATCATAAATAATTAACAATTGCTTTAGTTTACTTCGCGTGTGAATAGCATTCATCAAGATCCTCCATAGGAATATGTTCTCTTTCGGAATAGTTGCATTGGTCCAAATACGAGTGTGCCAAGGGAAAATACTCCCATTAATCATCAAATGATCATAAACCAGTTTGATCGAAAACTCCTTACTGTTCCAGCGAGCATGGCAAGTGCCTGGTAACCTTGTAGTATTTTGAACATTATTCCAAATATTGCGCACCAAAGCCGAACTACAAAACAGAAGGGAAAGAACACCATTTGTATATAAACTTGCAACAGACGCTTTGTCACTAATACCAGTCAGCCATCTCATATCATAATTGATAATTTGCGAGAGTATTTTACCTTTGTCATACCATGGGTCATGCCAAAAGGAAAGTTCCTGAGGGCATCTCATTCCACATTGGAACATCGGCAGAAAATGAGCTCTATATTTCAACAAATTTCTCCATAGCCAGCAGCAATTAGCATTTGGCGCCATAGTCCAGAAGTTATTATCCTTGATTAATTGTGTTCTACACCACCTAGCCCAAAGGTTAGAATCAAACTTGTATAACTTATCAATTCTAGAAGAAAGAGTCGCCCTATTCCATAACTTTAAATTCATGACGCCAAGGCCTCCATTTTTATAAGGACTGCACACTTTTTTAAATGATATAGGTATACGTTTCTTAGAAAAAGGGTTTCCATGCCAAAGAAAATGATTTAATGCTGAATTAATCATATCAATACCTTTTCCTGGAAGTATAAATAAGCGAGCATAGTATATACTCGTACCAATCGCAAGGGACTTCACAATCACTAATCTACCTGCCATAGAAAACTTAGAAGTCAACCATGATGCTATTTTGGATATAATACTTTCGACAAGAGGCAGGCATTGCGAAGACCTAATCCTGGAAGAGCAGAGAGGCGCACCAAGATAAACCTCATCATCATCCATTTGATTAAGTCCCGACAGATTATGTATAGTATCTTTCATCTGTTCGGAGACAACGGCGCATCTAATCTTAGACTTACTTTTGTTAATAGATAGGCCAGAGAGGACGTTGAATTCATTAAGAACAGCTAGCACACCAGTGATAGATTTGACATTGGGTTTTGTGAATAGCAGGAGATCATAGGCAAAAAGTAGAGAGGATATGTGTGTGAGCTTGCAATTAGGATGGTAGTCAATTCGCTTATTATACATAGCACTGTTAGATATAGCAGTAAAAAGTTCCATCACGCACACAAAAATATACGGGGAAATAGGATCCCCTTGTCGTAATCCCCTCTTTGCCTTGAAGAAACCAAACGAAGAACCATTTAAGCTGAGAGATATGCTAACTGAGGATATACAGTTATAAATCCAACACAAAAAAGGAATAGGAAAATTCATTTTGAAAAGAATATATATTATAGTGTCCCATCTAACCTTGTCGTACGCCTTTTGGATATCAAGTTTAAGAACACTTCTAGGAGAAATAGAAGACCGATTGTAACCTTTCATAAGTTCAGTTGCAAGTTGAATATTATCAGCTATGTCTCTATTAGGAAGGAATGCACTTTGGTTAGGAGAGATGATATTTGCAATTGCATCTTTCATACGGTCAGCTAGAATTTTTGCAATACTTTTGTAAATGACATTGCAACACGCAATCGGCCTAAATTGAGACACTTCAGACGGCATTTGAACCTTAGGAATAAGAGCAAGCCTAGTTGAATTTATCCCACCTAACATTTTGCCATGGTCGAAAAAGTTTTGAATGGCATTTATTACATCCTCACCCACAATTGGCCAGCACACTTTGAAGAAATATGCATTAAAACCATCAGGGCTCGGGGAACTAGTAGAGTTCATGGAAAAAATAGATTGCTTAATGTCCTCCTGTGTAATTTGTTTAATGATAATATGTTTCATGTCTTCAGAGATAGAAGGAAGATTGATATGTGCGTAGGAATCAAGTTGAATAGGAGCTCCCTCAGCATTACCCAATATCGACGTGAAGAATTCAAGGAAAGCATCATTAACCGCCATCGGATCTGCAACCAGATTGCCATGCATGTCATGAATAGAAGTGATATTGGCATTGCTCTGTTGAATCTTTAAAGATTTATGAAAGGTAGATGAGTTTTTATCTCCATATAATTTCCATTTGGTCTTAAGCTTTTGCTTAGCCATCCCAGCTTCAGATGTAATAGCTTTAGTTAGATCTGAAGACAACGTGAGTTCCTGAGGGGCGAGCAAAATCATTGTATCATTATCCTGACAGTCCAGTATATCATTTTGAAGCCGAAATAAGTTTTCCTTAATCAATGATGACTTACTCACTCCATCACCATAATTTTGCTTTGCCCAGATTCGAAGAGAACATTTTAAGTGCTTTAGTTTTTCCTGCAGCACAAACATTGGGTTACCGTAAGCACGAAATTTCCATTTATCAGTTATAAGAGGTAAGAAATTTGGATTATCAGCCCAACTATTAAAAAATGAAAAAGAGGAATGTCTTCTCATGATTCTCTTGCCCCAATCCAGAATTAATGGGGAGTGATCAGAAAGGGAAGGGGGCGGGATTAAGGTAGTTAAGGTAGGCCAGGCCAAGACTGCATTATAATTTTGGTAGGATCTGTCAAGTTTGCAGAAGGTTCTAATTCTAGTACGGGATGAGTTATTCCAAGTGTACTCAGCTCCTGTGGAAGGAATCGGGAGAAGGTTAGCATCATATATTGCGTTGTTTAATGGTCTAGTTTGCCTGAATGTTAAAGGAGTACCCCCAACTTTGTCAGAGGATAGTTGCATACAGTTGAAATCGCCTGGGCAAATCCAAGGTTGAGTTGCATGTTGTAAAGAAGGAAGAGTGTCTAAAAAGGATTGCCTCGAGGCAACACAATTTTCCGCATAGATAAAGGATATGAAGAAAGAGGAATTAGAAGGAATGTGAGTGATTTTAGCGTGAATATACTGTCTATGGACAGTAATAGGATTGAGAGAAAAGGTGATAGGATTCCAAATGATTAGCAGCCGACCAAAAGGAGCTTGTGCTAAATTATGAATGGAATGCCACGAAGAGTGGATATTATGAATAGATTTGGATGTGGTGAGATGATTAGTTTTGTTTCCGCAATGGAAATCATGTAAATATTTAAGGAAGCAAGAAGATTAGAAATTTCCAATTGCTTAGCCAGAGGATTCGCACCCCTGATATTCCAAAATGCGATTTTATCTATCATAAAGCTGATAAACAGGCCGAGGCTCTAGTTTTTACGCTAGAGGAAGGGATTGAAGAAGTTTGATGAGAAGGCAAAGATAAGACAGCTTGGTCAATCGAGTAATCTAGCGAATTATCTAAATCAATGGGAGAAGAGTCAAGTTTCTTAGGTCTACCCCTTCCTCTTTTAACAACTCTGTTCATGCGTAAAGGAAAGGTAGGAGGTTTTGGAATTCTTGGAACAGAGGAGGCATGGCTAGAAAGATGTTTGATAGGGGAGGAGGATGCAACAATGTCGCCAAATAGCAGAATTGGTAAGGACAGGGACTTGTAAGGCGAGAGTGTTTGCAATGGATTAGATAATGGAGGTGAAGAAATGATGGAAGGATTAGTTTGCATGACAACCGGATCACCATGCACATCAGATACATTATGCACAGCAGGAACACCATGCACATCAGAATTATGCACAGCAGGTTCACTAAAAGTATGGTCATTAATATCCCCATCAATGTTGATAAGAGCATCAAACCCATTGGCCACGAGGACAGGGTTAAGAGAAATCGAGTTAGGAATAGTTAATGAAGGGTCTAATGGATGAGATGTAAATTTGACAGAGGAGTCGATACCATTGAGGTTAAGCACATGGTTATCAACGTTTGAGGAGCTGACATTTACATTCAACAAAGGAATGTTGTTTACCATCACCGTAGAAGTATTTAAAATGTGAGCATTGGGTTGGTTAACAGTATAAACTCTTTTACTATTGACAGGCACCTTATCCTTAATCACCTCCTTTCAATACTTCTTGTTATTTCTTGTCCTCTTCCTTTGAACCACTTTATAACCATGCAATTCTTCATGTCCACTCACTACATTCCCACTGTTATCCTCTTTTTGTTCCTGAGTAACTATTGGAGTAACCACATTATTACTATTCTCTGCTACCTTCTCATGCTTATGTTTCTCATAATGATTCAAGTCGTGACCAAAAATCTTGTAGAATTTAAATATCAGCGGTTTCCATGTGTAGTCCACTTGCACATCCGGACATGTTTCATCACCCACAACCAAAAAGTCAGGCAATTCACTGTCCGGGCTAACCTCCACCAAACATTTTGCGTATTCAAACCGCTTCATTTTCTCTGTATTCTCATCATAACACAATATTTTTCCTATGTGACATGCTATCCAGTTGATTCCCAATAGAGACCAAAAGATCATTGGAATTATGTAAAAGTGGATCCAAATGGGAACCGTTTTGACCGCTGCTTGAGCCGATGAAAGAGATGGAGTCCAATTTGAGATAATGAACATTTGACCCCTAATGAACATCGGATCTCTCCTAAGCACAGCCAGTTTATCATCAGGGTTTACAAACTTGAAAAAATAGTTTTGCTTATCATAAAACATTTCAAAATCACCTTTGAGTTTCCAAACTCTGTCCAAGTGCTGTTTCACAGCCATGTAGTTGACATTTCCCGCTAAAAACGATCCTACAAGACAATCGTTCCATGATTTCGTACCTTCTTCAACCACAACCGTCGGAGGGGGAACTGATTTCCCTTTGTAATCTACCTCAAAGTGAACTGGCGTGTAGGATCCCGCATTCTTTGACTTGGAATAGAATAAAGAAGAAAACTTGACAGCCGAAGAGACCGAGATAGGCGGAGGAGGCGGAGGGGAAGGACTGGCAAGATTTGGAGGGGGAGGAATGGGAGGGGATGAACGAGGGACCGACAAGGAGGAGGAAGAGGACAGAGCATAGGGGTTGCGAAGGATGGCAATGGTGGATGGCAAGGGAACGGCGCAGGCAGATGAACCAGAGGGTACGGTGTTGGAAGAAGAGGCGATGTCAGAGGTAGGGGATGGGTCAGGGATGGTTAGACGTGACAAGAGGTCACCATGAGAAGACATCATTGACGTGACGTGAAATGACCTTGAAAAATCATATCTTCTTCGTTTCAAAACTAAATGCTATCAAATTTTAGTAAATTGTTGTACGTATTCTAAAGTTTATTGCTGTAAAATTTCATTAATTTTTGGATTGTTTTGTTATGTTAAATATATCGTCAAATTTGGCTAAAAACAAGATTTTTGTTTTGCCATTTCAATTTGCGGCATTCTTCATTAGTCTTCACTTCTAAATTTGGGTTAACTGATGTTTGAATTGAAAAGTTTCATGATGAATTTTTATAGCCATGATATCCGATAACGGATTACTTCAGTTTTTAAGATATTTTGAGTTCAAATTTTTATTAAATTCTATTCAAATTTAAATATCGGTAGTATCGATATTAGGAGAATTTGATGATTCTAATTATTTTGATTTCAAATAAAATTTGGAAAATATTTCTTTAAAATTATGGGTTGGAAAATAAATGTTTTAAAGACATTTTAAAGGATTTTTAATAAATTACTTATTATTTTTAAAGTATTCGAACAAATTGATAATTTGTTTAAATAATGAGTTTTCCCTTATAAAGGTTTTATAAAAATTTCTCAAATTGTTTAAAAACACTAATTTCTCTATAAAATTAACTTTAAATATATTTTAGCTTATTTTTATGTATTTCGATGTATAAGAATGAGAATTAAATGATTTAGTAAAAATACATGGTATGGGACATGCATTTTTGCTTTATCGCTTAATATCGGACTTGTACGATCGAAGCCAATTTGAAGTGATATTTTGAGATGTTTTAGAGGTTGCTAATTTTAGCGAAGACTATTGGTTTGAGAACTCTTCTTTTTCAGTGTGCTCGATGGCGAATCAACTTAAATGTTTTTTTTATGATTACTGATGAAATGAGGCAATTTTTGATGTGAAACTCTAATTTGAGGTTATAGTTGGAAATAACCTCTGCGATGTTTCTTATACTTGCCAAGGAGAGGAGGCAAGTTATTTATGATGAATTAATAGTTTTCTTGACATTCATCATGTATTTTACTTATCGATGAGATGAGACAAGTCACGATGTCATTCGGTACTCGTCGAGAGAGAGATGAGACGAGTTGGGCATTTCTACACTAGCCAATGATATGAGGCAGTGCATATTGGTTGATGTTTTATGATGGTTTTTCTAATGTGGCATCGACTAACGATTAGTAAACCAATAGGTGCGAACGTATGGTATGGGACGTATGTTAACAATTATTGGGTTCCTGTTCGATAAGTTGATACATATTCAAGATGTTACTAGTACTATTACCGAGTACACAATTGGAGTCATCACGATGATTTTGACTATAGTCATCACGATGATCACGATGTCTATGACTCCAATCACCACGATGTTATTACTCGGATTTTGTGACCAAGGGCATCACGATGATTCAACTATAGTCATTAACATGTTTATGATGTATATGGCCCTAGTCATCATGATGGATGGTACCAATATGTAGTACTAGTTAAGAAGTTAAGCACGTGCAACTTTCTATGATGTTTTGAATTCACCTTTTGATGATGATGTTCGAATAATGCCTCGAGTATGAAGAAGGCCAAGTCAATATTATGTTTTGTAGTGATTCGAATATGGCGTTTTAAACCCTTTTTGGGTGCTATCAAGATAGATTTGTGATCTTTTATGATTATACCGAGGAAATATGGTATAGATTATGGTAATTCTTTTATAACGAGTTTTAGTAAAGGATTGGAGATGTATTTATATTTATACCGATGAAATGAGGTATAATAATTAAGAAGTTTCTATTAGATGATTTTTATGATATATTGAATTGTGTTGGGGTTTACTATATGCCAATGAGACGAGGCATATTTATATGTGTGTATCCTTTATTTAAAGATTATGTATGCTTATGGTTCATATTCTTAATTATTCATAGTCGAAAAAAGTATGAATGTTATACCATCTCTTACATGCCTATTGATTCCCTTATGAACTCGTGATAGACCTTATGAGGCATCTCGTTGAGAGATGAGTTGATAAACTATTTCGTTCCATTGGCAACAATGGAATGTTTCCCTTATCACTTGCAGTCATTTACCTTTACTACTGATAATCTTGCCTGACCCGTATGCTTTTCACTCGGGTCAGACCGAGTTGCAGGTTAGGTTGGGATTGCAGCTTCTCTTGGATCTTTGTACTAGCTTTTGTTGTGCTTTATCTTTATAGCTCGAATATCATACCTTATGAATAATCAACTCTTATATAATCAAGATGTATTTTTCTGTGGGGTATGTATACATGAGATTCAGCAGTCCATGTTACTCATGTATGATGTATTATTATAGAGATGTATGCACTTATATATATACTATGATCTGGTTTGTTGTTCTGTGACTAATGTCTTCTATCTGATGTATGTTACATTATTCTGAAACGGTCCGAAACTACCATAGAGTGCATTAGTTAGGGACTAAGCGTGTATACCACTTATGAGGTAATAAGAAGAAGAAAAAATTGAGACATAATTAACACGCTTAGCTCTTAACTAAGGTATTACTATGATGGTCGCCCTTAACCAGCCCTATTCTCTGCATTAGTAGATAGGATTACTTAGTAATTCTCTTTACTAATGATGGTCTCGGGGTGGGGCGTCACAACAAGGCTCTGAATAGAAATGTATCGGCTTATATTCAATATCAAATTCTGAAATCAACAAATATCGTATTGGAATAACGATATATATATCTTCCAAATTACTCCATAATATCCGTATAATCACGGAAACCAATATCGAAATATTTTGAAGATAATTTCGATTCAAATCCATTCCAATTCATATACTGGAAATTCCGGTTATTTTTAAAACTATTTCAAATCTAATTTATTTATTTAAAAATATTGGATCATAATTCTAGTTCATAACTAGTTCATTTTGATAAAAATATATTTTTATTTTTTCAAATATGGAATTTTTTACCCTAATTCTTTCTAAATCATTTATTATGATTTTACACAAATTATTAATATTTTTATTACTTTTATTAAGGCCCGTACAGTCGATTTCCATAAACGGTCATCGAACTGCACTTACATCGACCTTTTCCAAATTTGATTTGGACATAATTCCAAATCCAACTGTTAGATTTCAAATCTCTTATATTCGTTGGAAAGCTCTTTTCGATACGAACCCAACGGTCTAGGTTTCTGGAGAATCCGACGGTCGGATCTCTCGTAACGTCAATTCGAAGTCAATGGTCGAAATATGCGAACTACCGCGGCGCGGCGCGTTCTATTCAGGCCATTTAATATATATAATATATATATATATATTGTATATATTTCGTAGATTTTCCTTTTAAAACGTATTTTATAAATTGTTTTAAATTCGTTTTCAAAACGATTTCAACTTCATATTCGATTCCAAATCAAAATTGAATATTCCATATCATTAATATATAAATGATAATATTTTCTAAATATTATATTTTGAAATCATTTCCTTTTCGATATTCATTATAAAAATGAATAGAATCGATAAAAATATCGTTCGTGTCAAAATGGTGCATATCAAATCAACACGGCTATATATATTTAAATATGTTCGTGTCCATCCCAAATTTGACATCAAAATCAGATTTTGATCTTTTACTGAATATTATTTTAAAATATTCGTTATTTTAAAATATTCGTTATTTTAAAATATTCATTCTTTCTGAACTGGAATCAGACACAGTCAATTACCATATAAAGTTGATTATATGGATTTCATAAAACACATTTACATAACAGCAATGATAAACAATCAACCATTATCCAGAGTGCACTACACAACTGCATAAGCGTTAAATATAAATAATCAACGCTTACAACAGTCTGTCAACCCATCGATTGACATACAACCAAATACTGGGGTTAGTGTATGTCCAATTTCATCCTAATACCCGTGTGGGGTTTTCAAACAACAAACACTGATTATTATTTGTACAGTTGAACGATATGTAAAATATATCGTCCCAATCAATATCAGTCAAATGAGTGTACATAAACAAATCGTCCGATTTGTAAATGAATATTTATTTTATTTATATACTCGTTAAAATTTATATTTTTAACGATAAAATATTTATTCAACACATAAATATTATAATTTTCATTTCACATCATAATCATCAACCACAACGCAATACAATCAAACAAGTTGTCCATGGTCTGTGGATGACGGGTAGCAGTTCATACATGCAGTTATAAAATAAATAATCGTACAAAGAAAATTATAGTGAGGAGTTCTCACCTCTAGGTTCCACTCCTCCATTCTTTATTTCTGGACGGTTTGGATTTCGTTCTGCTTCTCTTCAGTTCCATCGCAATCTGTTTCACGCGGTTTACGTTAAAAATCATATTTTTATTTCGCTATCTTCCTAATAAAAATCATATTTTTATTTCAAAGCCATATGTGTAAAAATCGTATTTTTTTATTTCAAATCTATATATATATATAAATCGTATTTTTATATCGCTATTCAAATAATAAAAATCATATTTTTATCGCTACTTCATATGAATAAAAATCAAATCTTTATCGCTGCTTCATATGAATAAAATCAAATCTTTATCGCTACTTCCTATGAAAAAAAATCAAATCTTTTATAATTTAAAAATCGTATCTTTTATAATTTAAAAATCATATCTTTCTCTTATGAAAAATCATATTTAAAAATATTATCTTTTCTTATTATAAAAATCTAATCTTTTTAATGTCAGTATATATATAAAAATCAAATTTTTATTTTTCTAAAACCATGCTATTTTTATTTTTAAAAACAATGCTTTATTTATTTATAAAAATCTGAAATTTAACCAATGTTATTATATTTAAAAATTCACATATATATAAAAGCATATTTTTGTTATTGCTATATATATAAAGAAAATCAGATTTTTATATACGGTTATATATAATAAAAATCAAATTAAAAATCAATGTTCAAATTTAAAATCAATGTTATTTACGTTTAATAATAACACTATTTTAATCATAATTAGTAAAAAAATAATTACCTTGCATTAGAAATTCGACAGACCTCGTCGCACGTGTATTCAATGTTAGGGTTGGATTTTTCTTCAAATCTGTGTAGCTAGGCGATGATCGGGTTGCATCACGTGGTAGAGCTTCGAAAACCACACCCATCCCTCCCCGTCCAGTTGAACTCGACTCCGGCAGTAAGGAGCAGTTCGACGTCGATCGGCGGCTCTTTGAGGTGATGGTTCGAGCTAAATACACGGCTATGGGTGCTATATCCCGTATGGATTTGAAGAGGGGGAGAAACTCTACAAAATTGCCTTCAGAATCAAATGATTTCATTGTGTAGATTTGTGGGAAAAGGGATTTAAAAATACAGCACAATCCGCCCTATATCGGTTTATAGCAGCGGCGGGTTTTTAGAATTTAGGGTTAGGAAGGAAAAAACGTGATTGGCCACATTTTACATTTAATTTATTTTAAACTTTAATTCCGAAAATACCCTCCAATCAATACGGACTCCAAATCAAACCCAACGACTGTCGCCCCCAGCTAAATACCCCCATTCTGAACACAATGGGACATGTTTCGTAAGCCAATTTGGCCATTACGATCAGTTTTCGTCAAAATCAAAATATAAATCAATATATATTGAATTTGAACGCACATTTTATCTTACCGGGGACACATACTGACTCTGAAAGATCCAGAAAAATAATTTCTAGCTTCGTATTGACGATACGGTCCTAACAAAACTAATTTCTTCAAATTTGAAGACCGTTTGAAAAATGGCCATTTTCTGGTCGATCCAAATTGACTTAAACTGTCAAAACACATTTTCTTTTGCCACGCTCACATATTGATTTCAAAAATTATGAAAATTGGAATCTAGCAATAATTTGACATCCCGGATCCAACAAAAGTGGTTTCGTCGAAAACGGAGGTCGTTTGCAAAATGGCAATTTTTAAGGGCTTCATATATATTAAAATATATATAAATTCCATAGCGACTTTTCTGAATTTTAAACTGGACGTAACTTTTAATTTATAAAGTCAAATCCCAGTTTCTTAGCTTCATTAGAAAGATATGATTAAACAGTTTCAAATATTTCTTATTTCCTCCAATTCTGACGTATATTGAATTCTGTATATTCAATTGAAAATCAAAATCGAATTTTCAAACTACCGCGCCATTTTAGGATCGTTTTATAATTAAAATAAAATAATTCGTTTTAACTTCGTCGAAAATAAATTTATCGTCGTTATTATTTTAAATAATTCATTTTAAATATTCAAAATCCATTAAAATTCCCAAAATAAAATTTTTAAATTGGTTCTGATTTTCCGGGTTGTTACAGTGGATGACCAAACAAAATCTCATATGGTGTCTTTTTGTGAAGAACCTTAAAAGGAGTACGATTAATAACATGAGCAGCAGGTAAAACACATTCCCCCAAAAAAGAAATAGGCAAACCACCTTGAAATCTTAAAGCTCTTGCAACACTCA
This sequence comes from Allium sativum, assembly GCA_030737875.1. Classification (NCBI taxonomy): domain Eukaryota; kingdom Viridiplantae; phylum Streptophyta; class Magnoliopsida; order Asparagales; family Amaryllidaceae; genus Allium; species Allium sativum. The sequence continues at coordinate 41,775,550 of CM060915.1, read as the reverse complement.
AAATATGTTTATGTTTTCTTTCCACTCTTCGATTTTGTTGAGGAGTACCCACACAAGTAGTTTGAAACAGAATCCTAGTTGCAAAAAAATAATCCTTCAAACAGCTAAATTTTGTTCCATTATGACTACGAACAATTTTCAATTTTTGAGAAAATTAATGATCAATCATAGCAATAAATGACATAAACATATCAAAAACTTCATTTTTATCAATCAAAAAATATACCCATATAACACGAGAAAAAGCAACCACTATTGTAAGAAAATAAGTGCCACAAGAAGAAGGTTCAACATGCAGACCCCACAAATCACAATGTTCTGACTCAAAAATATGAGTTGTTTTATTTTCGCTTAAAGGAAAACTGTCCTAGGTTTCTTAGCATGATGGCATATTTCACATGCTTTATTCAGATTATCTTTAAAATCCCAAAAAAGGAAGCCACTTCACTACTTTTTCCGAAGGATGACCCAACCTATTATGTCATAATTCCAATGAATACATGCTTGTAACTGTAAGGGCTTGAACCAGTGTCCCTTCACGCAAGTAGTAAAGTACATCCCGTCTTTCACCTATTCCTATCACCTCCCTCGTCAATTGGTCCTGAATAACACACAACTAGTATTAAAAGTAACAAAACATTTTAGGTCGTCATTCAGCTGTGACATCGAAACTAGATTACAATTTAAGTTCGGTACATAAAGCACATGATAAAGAATGATTTTCTCATTAATTTAACTACTTTTGAGCTCATGACATTTCCACCAACAGGAAACCCAACTAAACATGAAATTACATCTTTGACACCTTTCAAATAAGAATGATTCCCTATAACATAATTAGAGCAATCTATATCGATGATCCACTCACCATTTAAATGATTAGGAGGTGGTGGATTTGTTTCACCTACTATGGATGAAGTTTAGAGTAATAAAAATTTGGGTTAACCTCGCTCTGATACCATGATAAGAATTGAGATTTCTTAGGCTAAAAGTCTTGTCTTTTCATTCATTAGCAAAAGCCAATTATACACCACGTCCCATTCTGGTTTTGTCAATAACTCACATAAATAGGAAAACTAAAAATTACATCACTAAACTTCACTATTTCTTAATCACTGCCAGCTCACCATATCACATAATATTTGTGATTTTCTAAAATTCACTCGTACTGGAATAAAATATACAACCTAATGATACAAATTCCAAATGCCACTCGATCTTCTAAAAAGATATAATTTGCATGAAATGGGTGTGTTACATGGCCATTGATGAATATACACTTGATGATTAATCAATACAGATAAAGAAGGAAAAAATGGATTTAGGCAGAGGATGTTAAAAGAAAGGAAGGGAGATAATGAAGATACATATGCCTAAAGGCAAATCATTGAATGAACATGTGGTAATATTGGAATATAGGTCATTAGCAATGTCGGTAATCCTAAAATTTTATTTAAATTTTACACATGAGTTTTTATGATTTTTTTAAGAAGAAAGACATTTTAATTTTTCTTCTTTATCACAAATAACCTAAATGAATTTTGAAAAAAAATGTAAAGTATAAAATTTCCATATAAAAATAACTGTTGGTTTTCCAAACCGAAAAGACTCTTTAGATTTTGAAACGTCTTATGGCTTTATCTACGAAATATTCTAAATTATTTATACATTTAAAAATTATAATTAATATTATTTATTAAAAGGTCATAAAAGGATTTCAAAGAAAAACTGCTAGTATTTTTATTTTATAAAAGTTGTACAAAACCCGTTCTACACTTTCAAAACATAATAGAAAATAAATAAAATGCTATAGCATGTTTTAAACTTCTAAAATTATAAACTAATAAATCAATATTTAAATATTTCTTATGTGAATAATGGATATATACAATTGTCACTGTGAAAAAAATTTATGTCAAAATCCGAAATATAACCATTTTATTATTTATGAATGAACAAGCACTTAGTTACAATAGGAATATTTCAAATTTTGGACCCAAAATTCCAAAATTTAAATGATCTTAAAATTAATGTATTTTTCAATTAATTTTTTTAAAATTATAATTGATATACAAAACTACAAAAAAATCAAGAAACCATTCCAAATAAATTAACAGTTTTACAAATTCGAAGTTTTACTATTTTTATTATTTTCATATAAATTGTAACTTGATAGTTATAACAGTCTTTTTTCTTAGAAGGATCATTGCAATTTGAAGTTATGTCTTTTTTTTGGTAGAGCCAAACAGTTTTCAAAATGGTCGGTAGCACTTTTATTATAACAAATAATAAATACATTATTACAGGAGACAGACAGATTGCTTAGCTACTAATTCGGGTTTTAAGGTGGGGTGTCATGGTTTTCAATGAGGACCACCTCGGCTACTAAACTAGCTAATAGAATAGGAGCTAATCAAAGTGACTAGACTACTTAGAGTTTACAAAACGATAGACGTTCCTGTGCACCATGCATGGTACAAAATACATTACATGTTATAATTACATATTGTTGCCAAAGGCAAATAGTAAACAATGGAAAACACCAAACTAGGTGCACAATTTCATAACATGACACAAAATCCCAAGAAACCAAGCATCATCTACAAGCTACTAAATTGAAGCAGAGCATCAGAATCTCAAAGCTAGACGTTAAGAATAGAGCACGAAAAAAAGGGAAAATCACCTTCACGAACTTGACATTGTAATGTGACCTAGAAGTTACTCACTCAGATGCTAGGAAAACCAACACAGGAAAAACAATGAGTGAATTCAAGACAAAGCATCAAACTAAAAAAGTGAGCTATCACAACCGAACTCCATGTAAAACTATCATCCATGGTGATAAGAGGTCAAAGCTTTTAACAATAATCCTAAACTAACAATACCCAATAGCCACCGAAGCAGGATGCTTTCGCTGTGATCATAGGAGAATGTTGAAGGAGAACTACATATGAAAACTGACCAAAACCACATACCAACACCACCGAAACCAAACCCTAAGACAAAAATTTCACAGAACCCACAACAAACAAGAGACAAAACCCCACAACTAACCAAGTCAAAATGCCAAATATATAGACAAACCCAACACCAAACACAATAAACAACAACAGAAAACTCAGAAGCGCTACAACCAAAACCAAAACCCAGTAAACCAAAAACACGACCCAAGAAAGCACATGCCGTTGAGCAAGCTCATACCGTACGGTGGCGCGGTAATCGAAACCATGCATAAAGAAGTGGGTAACGACGAAGTCGCGATAATTCCATCGATGTAGAAGAATTGGGAATTGAGGAGTCAAATTTAGTGAACACCGCAAGTACAAGGTAATGGATCTCGAAAAGAAGTAGAACTGAAAAGGAAAAGATGAAAAGCAACGGGTTTATTTGATGGCTTAAGTAACCTAACCACCGAAAGTTGGTAAGCTAGGTTAGGAATCAAAGGATCGCAAGACAGTGGGATTGAAAAGCAAAGAGGCGATGTGAAAAAACGTCGGCAGAGGGAAAAAAGTAGAGAGAAAAAAAAATGAAAGAGGCGAAAGAGAGCCTTGACCCCATTAAAGGCGAAGAGAGCTGCTGAAAACTTGAAAAACGAACAACTATATTAAAAACTACTGAAATTATTTCTCAAAATATAATTCGTATATATAGCTACATTAAAAAATCTAAGCACTTTAAACCAGCGGAAGATTTTCTTTTATTTTATTAAGTACAAACATAAACTTCAATATTCAAGTTTTGACTTTAAATTTAAATATGTTTTTAAAAGTCATGTTTCTTCACGGATAGTCATAACTCTTCATTATTAACTTTTATAAAATTATTTCTTCCTAATAGCAATCTACTAATAATTTATCATAAGTATGCAAATAGAAAAGACATACCTTGTTCACAATTTCAACTCTTCAAACAATGATTTTATTTCTTTTACTCTTATCCCTTAATAACTTTATTATGAAATATTAACTTCCTAGTTTCATGGAATTACTTGATGTAGGCTATAAATTGGTACGATTGTCCGACGTCCGTTCGTACTCACGACCGAAATACGTTCGTCCTAGTCCGTTCAATTCTCGTTTAGGACACAAGTTAGAACCAAAATATTTGTACGAGAAAAAATCACGTCTGGTCTGTGTTCATTCAAATTCGTCCGATTTTCTTGTAATTTGATATATAGTTGAGAGTAAACTTAATAAAAAGTATAAAATATGATATAAATAGCCATATCCAGAAAAAGTATGTCCATGTCCGATAGATTTTATTTAGGACACGAATTAAGACAAGAAGATTTGTTAGAGAAAAAATTTTGTTCGGTCCGTGATCTGCCCGAAATTTTTAGGAAAGAAACTGAACACACCTCCATCTGGTCAGGTCCAACCAATTTACACCCTTACTTGAATGAATTAGTTTGTATAAATAAATCTCTATTTTTGTATCCCATTTATCAATAATAATACGCCACATCATATAACGCTTGTCATACAAATAAATAATAACACAAATGCAAAATGACGTGTGTCATTAAACATGTCCTTTAATGAAACAATATACACATGCATGTTGTCAAGTGTCATTAAACATGTAACTCATTCAATGCCCTTTTAATTTAACTAATGATAAAAAAATACTTTGTATCATGACTAGGGTAATATTATCTTACACATAACTGCATTATAAATGAATTTTAGAACGTTGACGGTATATTTTGATTTAACACTATTGTTGAGACAAGTCCCACATCGGAGAATTTATAAAATAAATTCTGTATAAATATTAAAAGTCCACCCTTCACATTGCCAATTGGTTTTGTGATAATTTGAGGTTCTCTAACATGATATCAGAATGGGTTTAATTCGTGTACACATAACTGCCACGCTTGTCCATGTTACCCAATAAGATCCATGTGTTAGGCTCAGGATATGCCACACGTGTGGGGACTTGTTGAGACAAGTCCCACATCGGGGAATTTATAAATTAATTCTTTATAAATATTAAGAGTCCACCATTCACATTGCCAATTGGTTTTGTGATAATTTTTGGTTCTCTAAAATGGTATCAGAGAGGGTTTAATTCACGTGCACATAACTGTTACGCTTGTCCACATCACCTAATAAGATCCATGTGTTAGGCTCAGGATATGCCATACGTGCGGGGGCATGTTGAGACAAGTCCCACATCGGGGAATTTATAAAAATATATTCTGTATAAATGTTAAGAGTCCACTCTTCACATTACCAAATGGTTTTGTGATAATTTGGGATTCTCAAACATTCATGTTCATAAATGCTTAAAAGTTTTGCGTTTGATTTATGAAAAACTAACCATATGAATCAAACGTACTATGGATCCCAGTACATGTATGATCTATTCTTTCAGGTTCTTATACACAGTAGGAAAATGAGTATTTTTAAGATAGAAAATAAGGAAATTGTTATTGACACTCCAAATATTGTTAAGAGAGGATCAAATTTTAAAAACACTCCAATCATAAAAAGAATGTTATGGATGTCATGTACTTAATTTTTATATTCCCTTTTTACATTGGTAATAACATCAGTCACCATCCCAAATCCTAATCAATTTCAAATGTAAAAAAACAATTCCCTAAATTATTTGCAAAAAAAAAAAAAAAAAAAGTGATCGTTTGTGGAGAAATAATGGCGCAAACGAAGAACGTGAAACACTCCTCCTAAGATCCTAAGATGATGCATAAGCTAATGTGTAACGGCCCATAAATCCGTACCAATTTGAGCTGACTAATATCCTACACATTCAATTCAAAGTGCACAAAAATACAGATCATTAATAGAAAGAAATAAGAGGGTGAGAAAGATAAGATAGAACTAATAGAATAGAAAAAGAAGAACACAACTGAACAGAATTAGAGTAAACACGAAACTCACAGCGGAACGAATAAAATGTATTATATAACATAACTTTGAAATACAAATCTGAATTTTGTATATACATACCATATCAGAGTATAACTCATATACATCACAGCGAAAATAATCTCTAAATAACTAATGGTGAAGTCTCTTGCTTCGAGCTCCTCCAAATGTATCTCTAAAAGTCTGAAACACTTGACTGCCCGTACAAATTTCGGCACCCAAGAGTTTTAGGGAAAAACAAACAAAATAAACTCTGGGTCAGTCATGGGACTGGTGTGAGTAAATTCCAACCATATCGTTTAACTTTGAAAATCCTTTTGGATCAAAAAGATAATAGTAAGACCAGCCCACACATAAACATGGATAGTTTTTACCTTACTATAATCAAAATATTTTGATATCAAAATCCAGTGATATTATGATAATGTCTAAACAAATAAATATCCAAGTAGCAGAATGCTTGCATCTCACGCTCCACACATATATATAGTATAAAATCATAAACCGCAGGGCTCTTATTGGAGATTAGATTCCAACAGACAAGGTATGGGATCACCTTCCGATCTGTGTACTCTAGAGGGTATACACCTGGGTTCAACAAGAACTTCTTGCAACTCGGTCACACATGACCGACCACTCATTTAGCTTGAGTATATCGAATATATTATCACCCACGGTTGTTGGCCATCCAACCGTAATTCGAAGATACAATAACGAAAAGAAGAATAAATATGAATTTTCTCTAGATCGGTGACAATACACCCTGCTTGGGTATGACCCAACTAGCCATGTTGCCCGCCCGATTTCTGTCATTTCCTGGCTGTGAGGCTAGAGGCTACGTCTATCTTCAGAACATCTGGTCACCATTCACTTTGAATGCCACATCGTCAAACCCGTCAATTCACAAATCGATTTTCAAAAATATCACGGGTATAAAAGCTAAGAGGAACGAATTCCTCCGCTACCTGACGTAATACCTTTAAGAGATCAACCGTACATGATTTATTAGGTATACTCTGTCAGACACTCGTCCATACAAGTTTTCATGGGACTGGACAAGTAGAAAGCACCATTCTGGAACAGGACGACCTTTGCCTTTCACTCCGTCTTCAATTGTCTTCAACATAATCTAATTCACAGTGCTTATGCCTATACAGAGTGGTTTTCGGATAATTTATGCAACCGGTCTCTCCGTATTGACAACGATGGTCAAAACACTTCGATAGTCGGTTATTTAACGATCGAAGTAAAAACAAACATTTCATTCAAATGTACGACTAAACATCACACAACCACAGGCACTTTTTGTTTAACATTCGTTTTTATTATTCGAATCCCCATATCTTACCAGATATTTCTCAAATCTCGTTCTAGCATTTTTCACACTTCTTGGAAAAACATTCCTAGTTATTATAAACTCTTATTCTCCCATGTTCTAGAAAATATATGTTATTTACGTTCGAAAATATTTCCTTTCTTTTTACATTCTTTATTTTCTACACTTGGATAATATACCCTATCTACATTGGAAAAATATTCCAATTTCATTATAAATATTTAATCTGCCAAACGTTCACTTTTAAAACATTATTCACTTTAAACTGTGAATATCATCTTTATTATAGAAATCTGAACACCTATATCAAATAACCCTTTATCCAAGTAATAAATAACCTTATCTCGTTTATCAAAATCTCTTTCATAATTTTATATTCCCATTCCACTTTATAACCTCTGTTTCTAAGTCAACTTCTTATTAAATCAGCATCCAGTTTATAACTAAATATTGATTACATATCCTGTTATAATTTATTGCTTTAAACTAAATATCTGATTATAATTCCTAAAAATAATTTACTTGAATACCTTCGACATCGTCGAATTATAGTTCCAATTCCTAATAGTGTTATATATAAAAATCACACTTAAGCTTTGTCAACAACGTTAATTTATCGTTACAGTCAAAAACTTGCAATACGCTTAAGCTTGGTCAACAACGTTTAATTTATCGTTATAGTTCAAAAACTTGCAATACGCTTAAGCTTGGTCAACAACGTTTAATTTATCGTTATAGTTCAAAAACTTGCAATATGCTGCAAAATTCCCTTTTATAACTAATCCCAATATCTTTTTTCGTTACAAACTAATATCATTCCTCGATAATAGTGAAATCGTTCAAGTTGGGGTATTTTATTTACCTCTCAGACCTTGATCGACGACGTTCTTACCTTAGAATAGGTATAAGTCTGTAACGCTAACTCCCTATTATTTATACTCCGTCAAATCGTATTTCCTGCTTATTTTAAATATGGTTTTATGACGCCATATCCCTAATTTGAAAGCTCAGTTGTTTACAACTATTTATTTAATTATTAACCCTTTACTGCATCTTCGTTATATAATTCTATTTATAACTTCTTTTACCAAAATCCTTTTATGTTCTTTGTCTCTCGAAATTTTACTTTTATTTGAGTCGTTTGACTTAGTGCAAGTAACATCTCCTTACCAATTCAATAACATCTTAAATGAAGTCCATTTAAGAAACAATTATTTAATTAAAAATAATTAAATAATATTTTACTTCATCATTGCTGAAGTAAACAGTTTATTTCATCATTAATCTAAAATAGATTGGTTGCTTACTTTATATAAACAATAACTAATTATATTGGTTCAATAATTATTTAATACCTCATTAATTAAAAAGGGTAATTAATAAGGAATATTATTAATTTTTGATCAGTTTACCGCTAAGATATTTTCATTAGATTAATTGAAGACCAATTAATCTAATAATCATTTTCCAAATAAACAGTTGATTAAATCAACTTCATTCCATCAGTAAATTCGTTAACTGATTTTAATTACTTCTTACCATTAGATTAATATAATTAATCTAATATTATTTCTTAACTGTTTTCTTTAAAATAATTATCCAAATTATTCACTCGCAGGATAATTACAGCTTGATAACTTATTTTAAATGTCAAATAATCGTTTATATTTACTTTATAAAATGAACTATAAAATACCAGTTTATACTATAACTTCTATTACAGTTTAAAACTTCGCTTTAATTATAAAAATATAACTTTTATAATTAACTACGTTGATTTGCCTGACGACCAATCAACTTCTTAACAAAAACGTGGGTTTATGGTCGACTGCTGCGACTTCCTTAATCGATATCGTATATTGATTAAATCAAAATGCATGTTGAATTTCCATTCAACATCAGTATCCAAACAGGGTTTCAATGTCATTTGGGTTCAAACAGTGCATATATAAATAATATAAAATAAACAGTACATTTAAATATTGAGGAATCCGGTTGAATTCTTCCAACCGGTTTCCTGCATCCATAGATGTTAGTCAACACAATTAACCCTAATTCCATACTAGGGAATATTATAATCGATGGAATCAGTATCCAACCAATGATGTGTACATATGCAACAATATATATATATATATATATATATATATTTCAACCAATTTAATTGTAATCTACCAAAACAACCATCACACAGCATTCAACCATTTTTTTTATCACTGTTAAAATCTAATTATAATAATTTAAAATAGAACAGAGTCGGTGAATTTACTCACCTTTGCGTGCTAACCGTTAAATAACGACTTGCGTCAACTGATTTAATCGGTTGTTTTAATCCGTCTAAGTTCCAAGCGAGCTCCATATTATTCCAAACCAACCTTATTTTGTAGCTTGTGTTCACACGATTTCCAACGAAGCAACCAACTCAGACCATATGCACACCGTCTTCCCATTTAAAATTATGCTCCAGTATGGCCATTTCAAACCCTTTTTGAACCCCATCTGCTACCCCGTTCCTTCATAAAACTTCAGTACCCATTTATTCTTCTTTCTTCTTTTATTTATAAAAAATTGGGCTTCACTCAAAGTTCTCGGCCCACTACCCTCGTTTAAAAGCCCAGACCCTTTTTATTCTTTTTCTACCTCAAAACAACCTTCCGCAAGCTCCGTAAAACATCCAACTCCAAACACCATTTCCTGTCAGATCTCGCACGCCTCGTAACTGCTTATCTCCCTCCCTAACCATGTATTTTTTTCACGTTCTGAGATCACCATACCCTACGTACGCACACAAAACATCATACGCCATTATGTACTCATGCAAATGTTTGCACCCCCAACGCCATGTATACTTTCTGACTCCTTTACCGCAACTTGCTCCAACAGTAAAGATTAACACTACAACAAAACAGTCCTTTTACAACGGGCAAACACCGTTGTAATATGCATTTCACAACGGGCGTATGCCCGTCTTAATATGCGTCGTCGTAATAGCTCCTAACTATTTGACAATGGGCAATGATTGTTGTAAAGAACCATTGTAATAACTTGCTCTGTCACGTGCAATGACTCTATGACAATGGTTATAAACCCATTGTAATAGCTAATAAATTACAAGCGGCTTTTGCCCGTTGTAATATAGTATATTACAACGGTCGTTCGACCGTTGTAATACAGTATATTACAACGGTCGTTGACCGTTGTAATATACTACTGTACTACTTAGTAAACCTATTTTACAATAGGCCATCGACCATACACAATAACTATTCAAAGCAAGTAAATATTTTATTATACTTTTGAGTAATACAAAGTTCTGTTTATCTTTGTTACACAATAACTATACAAATGAATAACTATACAAATGAATTGCTAAGCCTATGAAGTTCTGTTTATCTTTGTTACACTCACTCTCACTCTCAATGTCTGCATCTTCAGTGATTGACCCAAAACCAATTACTAAGCCTATGAAGCTCTTCAAATTTGTACTCAAACCAAAAAATAAGTAGCTAGAAATGAATGTAGTGCATAGTTAATGTAAGCATAATCAATATAAACATTTTGATGCATGTCGAGTTGGCGGTTTTATAAAAGAAACACTGTTCTAAGGCTATATGTTTTATTTTCCTCATGAGTGAGCAAAAATTCAGTCAGGTGGGTTACCTTAGTGAGCCACTATCAATAAAAATACAATGAAGTTGTCCTCCAATTGCCTTGTGAACAAGCGTAGCTGCAACAGTAGAATCTACTCCTGGTAGTGCACAAATGATGTGTTCATCAAGCCCCACCAACTTGTCAATGGCCTTAGTCTCTTCATCAAGAACATCTTGCATTTTCACATCAGCATACTGCACACACATCAACCAAAAAGATGTCTCTTAAATACTCCAATCCTCCAATTGAATGTGTCGCCAAAAGTAATATATGTACAAAAGATTGATTCATGATCGTATTAAAAAGAAAATGCAAGACCAATTAATTTCAACACCTGAGTACATATAAGCATGGAAGTAATAAAAAAAGCACATTGAGAGAAAAATGCAAGGCCAATTATTTTCAACAGCTAAACAAACATTAAAGAAAAAATTCATTAATTATAATCATTCCAACTCAAGAAGAAATGCACATACAAAGAACAAGGTCAAGGATTCGTTGTTTCAACCACGTCAACCACAAAACAAGTACAAGACAGAAGCAAAGAAAACAAAAGCCGTAATAACAAAGAAGAAGTTGAAGATGCCATACCGGACATGGTGTATAATACATTCGTAGCCATTTCGAGCATGTCTGAACTCCAATGCTAATTCGCTAACAACTGAAAGTAAAGATAAATAAACATGACTAAACTTATTTACATTCGTAGCCATAATTAAAATACAAGAATTGAACCCAGAAGTAGGCTGATAACAAAGTAGGCTCAATGGCTGATAACAAAGCATTCCTTGCCTTAGAGGACAGACAACAATATTCTTATTTACATTCGTAGCCATGTACTTTCATAAAAAGATTCCAAAACACAATGTTGCCTCATCAACCCTATCATAGCATATCAGCATCTAAACATACAGCATAATGTTCAAGTTTGACAGGAAAATATAAAGGACTTCATACTGTAAAACTTAATCTTTTTTAAACTTATATATGAACTAGTTTTTCTATAATTTCTAGTAGATCACAATCATTTTCTGTTATGATTAAGCATAGATTGAATATACACAGCACAACACAATAATTTATTATTCCAGCACTGTTGAACTTCTATCATTTTTTTTATTTTGTTTTAGATCAAAATGGTGGCTAACTGTTCTCATAGTTTTAGTACATAATAGGCTACTGTGAATCGTGATGAATAATGATTGAAAGGGGAATCAATATCCATCATACTGTAACAAAAAATAGTCTCCAATTCTTTCAATGCGAACCAGTTTTCTTTATGTTGCTACAATTCAATGAGAACCGGTTGTTCCAGTCAGCCTAGTTTCTACTTTCTATATTAGTTTGCATCTTCGTTTTGTTGTAGATATGACTATTTCTTAGAAACATCAAACACGCAAGTGAGGTAAACATCAGTAAATCGTTTGGACTATGTAAATTGTAATCGCAAATCACTAATATGAATTATGAAGTTCATACAAACCATTCTCGCAAGTTTTCTCTTCCTCGTCGCTCTTGTAGCCGAAGCCATGTAATTCTATTATCTGCACCCCTCTCGAACTAAAATAGACTACACGAACAATCTTTGATGGCAAGAGAGGTATTGAAGAGTGGCGGCGGTAGTCCTTCAACGCAACAGTACCACGAAGTTCACGAAAGAGCGAATTCAAATCGAACAGTAAAACAACACTTGTTAATTGTTCTTTAGCAGTTTCCAAACTATTTGAACCTGCATATCCAAAAAAACCAACACTTGTTCTTTAGCAGTTTACTCAGTTTCCTCTTCAAAACAACACCTAACCAGTAGATGCAAGTCTAAAATTGTAACACAAACTAACATATGAGAAGTATACTTTGCATTGATAATTAAACAGGAAAAAAACTTCACCGGTCACGTGCCTCCCAGAAAGAACTACCAGCACTATAAACAAATTCTCAGGATCTTATGGTTGAAATCAAATACTACGGCCTGAAATATAAAACATAATTGAAGTTAACTGAAAAAATAATAATACTTTAATATTATTCAATTAGTAATAACAATAACAACAATATAATAATAACATATATGAGCTATAAATAATGATGTTGTACGAGTACAAGAACAAGAATCTGAATAGAACATGATCCATTTTTCTAGCCTAGACTAAAACCCTCAACTACCATCTATGTTAATTGTTATCGACCATCTACTTGGATCTTATAACTAGGAAAATTGAATAAAATGATGAAAATAAGATGTACGTTAATAGGAATAGCTAATAGGCAGTTACTAACCAGGTAAGCGGCAAGAACTCAGATAATTTAAAACAGACAGCAAATAACTATTTAAAAACACAAAACCAAAGACTAAAATATTATTTAATATAGACCATGAATATTTACTAAAAAATATAAAACCAAATACCAACATATTCTGTTAAAATAGATTTTCATTGGAAACGATAAGCCAGTAACCATACATGTGCACAATGAGCAGAAAAGAATTGAATTTTCAGATAATGTTAACGTAAAAAAAAAGGTTAACCAACTATTTTCAGATAAGGAAAATTTACCTCATGGAATCCGCAAGAATAAATGCTACAGACAACTAACAGTAAGATTGACACAAAAATTAATTTATAAGCAGCTTATCAGTGGGTATAATGTATAACCAATATTATGCATACGGTTGACTTGCATTACAAACAATGACATCAACCGTAAGCAGCAGAGCCAAAATTTCTGAATTGAATCAATAGCATATCGGTCCGGTTTTCTATCCATGAGTTCATACTGTATTCGTTTTGGGATGAGTCACAAGTAGGCAGTAGCTTAGTTATGGTGAGAATGTGTACCAGTAGATTATTAAGGAAGGAAACGCATGCAACCATAACACAATCAAACAACGTCCCTTATATACACAACACGTCGGCTATACAAAGTAGATCATATTTGTTGCATTTGTTAAGAATAGGATGGTGGCGGCAAAGGATGTGGTATCAACATCCAAATGTAGCATAACACAAATATGTAAACTCAACAGGTCAGTAACCTTAAATGGCTAAAACAATGTCTCATGCAAAATTGGTGAGAGCTTCTGTTTACCCAAAGGTGTGTATCAAAATGGCAAACTATGGTAAAACTCGAGACAGATGGGTACAAGCAAGACATGGCAACGGCGGAATCGGGTAAGGTATGGTACCGGCAAGAATAAAATGCAAGAATCACCAAGCTTAAGCAATAATCAAAACAAATAATTATCCCAACATGCATTCAGATTTACACTACGGGCCTGAACAATGAGAACTACAACAGGCGAATTCTAAGCAGCTTAAATTCCAAAACAACCATATTTAATTCAGGTCAGGTTTATCACATGAACCAGGTCAAGACATGTGTGTGTATGTGTGTGTGTGTGTGTGTGTGTGTGTATATATATATATTTAATTGCAACCGAATTAAATCAAGGCAACTAATGCAAATAGAACAACGAACCACAATGAACCATACCCAGTGAAAAGTCGAAGTAAACTACTTGCAATAGGTTTAATCGTAAGGGTACTTACTTTTAATTGCGGCGTAAAGAAGAGGGGTCGGTTGCTAGTGGCCTGACTGACGGAGGTACGATGAGTCGAGTTCGACTGGAAGTGGCAGTGGGCTTCGGTATTGCAGAAAAAGGTCATCGGTCAGTGGCGGTGCGCGACTACAGGGAACTGCTGCTGCTAATTTCAGAGAGAAGAGGGGTTTCAGTTGGGTCTACTTCGGGTTTAATGGCGTCAGCATACGACGGAGCTGGAGCGAATTCATGGTTAAACGAAGAGGAGCGATGCGATAGAGAGTCGGTGTTCTTCGATGGTGACGCGGTGAACCAATGGAGGTAACGGTGGAAACAGTCGACAAGATTGAAGGAGGAGACGACGGTGTTAACCGATTTTGGTGGCCATGAATCGATTTGGGAGAAAAAGAATTTAATTTGGGGAAAATTGGTTTGTTTCGGCTGCTAAGGAAATGAGAGATGGACGGGGAAAAATGGATTTGGAGAAGAGGAATTTTTGCTGAGTGAGTGCAAGGAGGGACGGGAAAAAAAGGGCACGGTGATTAAAACAGAGACGCGTGTTGTATTTCAGACCCAAAGGGACACGTATTGAAAACCTATGTTTTAATAAGGATACACAAAATGTTTTTTTTTTTTGAAAATAAATAAAGTGGCTTAGTGGCAAACTTATAAACAATTCATTTACAAAAGTATACTATGTATTAAAATCTCAAGAGTATACGATTCCCTATATTCCTAAGTATACAAACCAATAATGGTATCTCTAATCTTTACAATTACGCATCTAAATTAATTCCATAAAAACCAAATTTGAATCCAACAAAATTATTTAAATTTAAATACCCAAGTAAAAATTGAAATTCAAAATTTATAATATCTCAAACAACATATTTCAATTTGATATAAAATATTAATATTGTTTAATTTAACAAAACTAATTGGCTTCAAATATTAAAATTTAAATTCACACTTATAAACATTAATTCAAAACCAAGTTTTAAATTTAAATCAAATAGATTATATTCTAAGTTCTCAAGTTTAAATCAAATTTTAAATTCTCTAACCATATATCAATAAATTTTACAATTACAGTGAACGTTTAATTTAATAAAGCTATTCAAATGCAAATAAAATTTTAAATTATACAAAATTATTCAAATAAATTTTCAACCAATATGGAAAACAAATTTATTCTTCACAACAATATATTTGAATTAGTTTGAAATATTAACATTGTTTAAATCCAAAGATCAATATTTTTTTTAAATACAATACCTAAACAAATCTAATCAAACAAATTTATTCAATTATAATCTTAAGCAAATTTTAAAACAAAAATTCAAAATTAAACAAAATAAAATAAATACTCAAGTCAAATTGAAAATCAAATTTATCATTTCTCTAATGATATATTTCAATTAATTTAAAATATAGCTAATGCTTAAATTAAATAGAGCTATTCAAATCAAATAAAATTTTAAAATATGCAAATTGATTTAAATAATTTCTCAAACACTATATATATCGATTAGTTTAAAATATCACTAATGTTTAATTTAACAAAATATTTAAATCGAAAGAAAATTTTAATTTATACATACATAATTTATTTGAACCAAAATGAAATAGACTAAATTTCAAAATTATAAACAAATATCAAATTATTAATTACTAAATTCAAATACATTTCATATTTTTAACGTTAAAAATCTTGGTTCGTTACAAGTAACATACTATTATAGTTAATAGTTAGTAATAATATTACAATTGACATATATTACAACGCGCTTGGAATGACCGTTGTAATAGCACTCTATTACAACCTGCAGTTTTTACTTGTTGTAAAAAGAGTGTTGTAAATGATATCTATTACAACTGTCCACAAACGACGGTTGTAATAGCATTCTATTACAACCGGCAGCTTGTGCCCGTTGTAAAAGAGTGATGTACATGCATCTATTACAACGGTTCAGGAAGTGGCCGTTGTAATAGCATTCTATTACAACGGGCAGCCAGCGTCCGTTGTAAAATGGACGTTGTAATAGGGTATTTTTGTTGTAGTGATTGTAGCTCTTTCTTCTTAAATCACCATGCACTTGCATGCCATTATTAGACGCGTCCTCTCCATTTCAGGCGCTATTGCCTGCTTATATTCATGCGTGTGATGGTCCATATGAACACCTTTCCCACTCCACTCCTCTCCTCGGCATACCATAATCATACGAGATCCCCATTTAACACTACTACAGCCATCCCTTTGAACTCCAATACATGACTTCCCTGTAGCACATAACCGTGCGTTTTTAATCCGCCCCAATCATTTGCTGGACTGAAGACCACCGATCCCCTTCGACTTTACTTGCAAGCCTCCCTCCATGCTTATCCCATACATACACAGTAGCAATATTTCACCACACACAACTTCATGACAGTGCCTCCCATACACTTTAACTCCCTCATGCATGTTTCTCCTTCTCCTACCCAGTATGCACGTTTTAACCGCCATTTCCTCACTAAGGTTTACACGCAACTATTTTCTCTCTCTCATATATATATATATATATATATATATATATATATATATATATATATATATATATATATATATATAGACACACACACACACACGATTTTTATCGGTCATGGAGTATGCGTTGGCTTTCAGTAAAAACTAAAATGAAACAATGTCCCTTGGGTATGTATTTTATAGTATTACGTTACTTCGCATTTAAGTATTTGGGCGAGCTAGGGTAGTATTGCTATTCTCTTAGGCATGCAAGGTTTAGCGGTATAGGGTAGCTGAACCATTCCAATGATTTTAAAATACACTGCGACGATTTGAAAACTCATGAATAGGGTATGTTGTAGCTTATAGGATAGATTTTCTCTTCATAGCTGCCGTCCTTTTCTTGGTTGCAATGTAATTGCGACAAGTCCATATGCTTCACGCTTAAGGTTCTCATACTAATTTATTCTTATTTTTCCATCGGTTAGCTACACTAAACTAAAATTTAGAAATGAAGCTATAGGCACTACAGTATGGTCAGGATCTTATCTTAAGGTAGGTGATAGTCTGTATCAAGATAAAGGTAGTGTACTGGAATGTTAATTTATAAATTTATATTTATTATACTTGAGAAACCCATACTTAGTTCTTAAGGAATTTAAAACGTACAGGGATCTTATAATGTATATATGCTTATACTTGTACAGGGGTTAAACGTACAAGGCAAATGGATATTTCCAACCATAGTAATTTCTCTTGAATTCTTGAGTTGATTAATAGTTCATGTTTTAAAAATGTTGTGTATCACGCTACGTAATATTATATTCATATTCGAGCCGCTAGGGACAGAAATAAGAACACAGTCGTGTACACCGAGATGCCACGATCACAGAAATATAATAATATCGGTCGGTTAACTTATATTGTGAAACCCCAAAATACGGATACAGGGTGCAAAATACTTCAAATAAAAAGTTGTGTATTTAATTAATTAAAAATTACACTAAAATTCTAAAAATTAAATTATCACTGGGTCTCAAAAGAATCTTGTCTAAATTCGAATCCAGTATTTAAATATATTTAAATAACCGTTATAGCTTATAATCGACTCCACGGCGACTTTCTGGAAATTTGATTTGAACATAACTTCCCATTTAAAATATGAAATCTTGGTTTTTCACTTCCATTGGAAAAATACAGTTCAACAGATTCCAACGTTTCTTGTTTTGAAGAAATCCGACTAATAACGGGTCATGTACACTCACTTGAAGTTCAGAACGTTAAATTACGAACTGCCGCGATATTATAAGCTCGATTATATTTAATATATATTTTTATATGTTCAACTTCGATTTAATTAATATATAAATCCACTTATATTACGAATTCAATATTTAAACTGATTTAAATATTCAAATATAAACCGATAAAAATGCGGGACGTTACATATTGACAAGGTATAAAATTGATTGCATAATGCCCTGGAAACGATGAAGGTTAACGATGAAGGTTAGAGTTTATGTCTAGCCAGTCTCGAAGGCCAAACACCGTAGTGTCAAATTTTGTTCGGGGGAAGATGGTCGTTTTTTTCGTTTTGTCATCGTCGTAATAGGTGAATTACTACATGAACGGGGTAGGTCTATTGTATTATATACTTTTGTTTGACATTGTTCATTGTTTTTGAAATTTGTATTCGTTGTCGGTTGTCGAAGTGGGAGAAATGAGGTGTATCGACGAATTCAGCGTTCGGATACCGTATAGAAAAAAATGATTGATGTATGCATATCGATCTCCTATTAATGATATATTTTCATATGATCTGATTCATATCGACAAATAAGATTATTGATAATTTGGTATAAAAATCAGATGCAGTTCGACTAATATACCGTATAAATATTTTTGAATTAACAACTTAAAAAATGATTATTGTAAAGAATGGTAATTCGGTAAAATAAACTTTATTTGTTAAGGGGGTGCTCTCTTCATTGATACTCCCCTTAACAAATTCCATTTTCTTTTTAAATTGACCCCCCTTTAACAATATTTGGAGTGTCAATAACAATCCCCGAAAATACTGCTGAAACATATGTCCAACTTCCTTACTATCATCTCAAGTTCATTTTATTATAAAATTTATATGGTTTTTCATACATCCCTTACATACCTTGCATATAAGGTTAAATAGAAATAAGTATCATGACCTTTTAAATTTAAATAATATATATCAATAGTATATACTACA
Source organism: Allium sativum (assembly GCA_030737875.1). Lineage (NCBI taxonomy): Eukaryota > Viridiplantae > Streptophyta > Magnoliopsida > Asparagales > Amaryllidaceae > Allium > Allium sativum. Next base: position 41,756,383 of record CM060915.1, on the reverse strand, counting down.
TTTTTTTTAAAATTTATCATGCACATAGTTACTCTTATTATATATTATGATTGGGGTACAATTATATTTCAATATTAATACCATTATATAATATATAGTTTATTGAATATTTTTTCATGTTTTTCCCATTAATTTTGATTTCACATATATATTATCTTGTTTATATTGATTTTAATACATTAATTTTACAAATTTAGTCCCTCACAAAATGACATTACGTTTAAGGGGAACACTTTTTATTCATTGATTTTTAAGTTTTTATATATGTAAACAATAGTAATTCAATTTTAAAAACCACTGTTATAATTAATATTTTGATCTAATTTTGAATATATATTATACTGCTTAAATCAATTTCTACTCCTTTACTTATTTAATTTCCTATATACTTAATATATGACATATAATTGATCTTTGAATATCTTAACAAATATAGTATTTTCCTTATTTATCATTATATAGTTAAAATTCATGATCGCTACCATATTACTAAAAAAAATATTGGTTTGATTTAATAATTCAGAACTACAAATTCAGTTAGGTTATATCAAAGTTAACTTAATTTAAACATTATTCTTAGTATTTAATATTATGAAAAATATTTATTATATTTTAAAGATTTATACTTAAAATTTCACTTATAATTTTATAATGATTTTTATTTATGATTTTTTAGTAATATTTTATTTAATGAATTTGATTTGGTTGGATTTGGGTGACATTAATTAAATGACTAATAGTAATATTCTTATCACATGTCATCTCACTTCACGAATCATTTATTTTTTCATTCTCATCATCACCTATCATTCCTTATAAATCATTCTTACCGTTTCCATGATCATACAATTGTTAATCATTGGTATGTAATTTAGGATGAGTTAGTACTATAATTAGTATTAGAATCGATATTCGAGTTAATACTAGAAATATTGTTTGAGCCAGTATTAGAGTTAGTGGGCATTTGAGTCATTATTAGTGTCAATTAGCATTTGAATCAGTAATCGAGTCAAGCCAAAAAATAAGTCAGTATTTAGCATAACTAATATTAAATTTAGATGATAGTTTTAGAGAATAGTAGTTTCTACTAATGACAAAGGAAAAAAATATAAAATATGCATAAACTAAGGAGGAGTACAAATTAAGGGGGGGAGGGGGTTCTAGAATTGACTTAGATTGTAAGTTGATTGTCCATTCAGGAGATATTACATTTTTTTGGCATGATTCATGGATTACTCGAGTGCCCCTTAAAATTGAATATAAAGAGTTTTTTGAAATTTTTTGATTTAAGAAGCATTGATTAAGGAAGTATATAGAGATAGTTTAGATCCCCCATGGGAATTTTCATTTGAGAATATTTTAGACGACACATTGTTCAGGCAATTTGCCTTATTACGAGCTAAGTTATCTATGTATCATTTTGGTAATAATGGTGATAACATTTATTGGGGTCCAGATAGGAGTTTAATATACACATCTAAATCTATATATAAGTTCCTTAATTTTACAGCTATTTCGTTTTCAAAATTTAAGTTTATTTGGAAGACTAATGCTCCTCCTAAAGTCAAATTTCATATGTGGCTTATTATCCATAAGAAACTAAATACTGTAGAGCAATTAAGAAAGAAAAATATTATTTTTGATCTTAAGTGTTGTTTCTGTAATATATTTGATGAAAGTGTTGATCATTTATTTTTCTCTTGTACTTCTATATATTAAAAATGGTTTTAAGAATTTTTGTTTTTAACTGTTCCAGTAATTTCAGGAATTGTGATTATTATTGGAATAGTTTTAGATTTGATTTTAATCCTATATATAGATATGTTCTAGATACATTAGTATCTATTATTACTTGGTTTATTTTGTTTAATAGAAATCAAAGAATGTTTCAATCTAACTCTGTCACTATAGATAAATTAATTATTAAGATCGTAAATTTTAGTCTGGATTGGATGTCTAACCCTCGGCATAAGTTAATTAGGGATCCTATATTAGAAAGATTTCTAGTTAAAGTTAGAAATAATTTGAGTTTGTTTATTAGGATTAATAAGTATTTTAGTTCCAATAGAATTTGCATTTGTTATTGAATTCTGTTTTTAAATAATTCTATAGGTGTTTCTTGCTATTCTATGGTATTATATATATATATATATATTACATATATGTGTGTGTTTGTGTGTGCGTGCGTGCAGCTAGCTTACTTCTGTTTAGTCATTTTTAGGGTACAGGTAGTTGATATATGCTGTAGAGCTTATTGGAGTGCAGAACTGGAGAGTCCTTTCTTTCTTTGAGATGTTCCATTCACATGTTTTTTTTTATATATATTTTTAGAGACACTGTTGTATTGTGTAGAAGTAGATATGCTTCACTATCGGATGGTGGATATTCCGGAACTCGATTTTGAAGTATGATGGGCGGTGGTTAATCCGGAGCTCAATATCTACCAGTCTATACATACATATGGCCATAGTCCGAATCGATTATATATTCTTTGGTTGCCTGTGTTGGCAGTTTTTATGGACTATCTGTTTCTTTATATGTATACATATACATATACATATACATATACATATATATATATGTATTTTTTTTTTTGAAATTGGGTAAATTATTATTTAAGCCCAAAGCCGGCTCGGCCCACTGTTACAACAGCCCATTCTTCGATGGTTCAAACATAATACATCCAACAGCCGCTTTTTCACTTTTGCAAAACATTCTCTGCCAAAAGCAAAACCACAGCGAAGTCAAAATTAGGGATCTTCAACTATGGCGGACGTAAATTCTCTTTGCACCTTCCTCCGCTCGCTTCCTTCCAGTTCCACTTCTCCAGTAGCAATCGTTCTCGTGCCGTTGACCTGGTGAGGATTTTCTTCTTGATTCTATTGATGCAAATCGCCACTTCCCTGTTGATTGCACTTGAGTTAGCTAAAACATCCCTCGTTTTCTTCTTGAAAGTACGGGTATTTCGTTCTCTCCATGCTTGCCACACTGTGGCTGTGAGGCAAATCTTGCCGACCTCTATCATCAGTTGAGACATGTGACCCCCATCGTTCAGGTAATTTATTTCTTCTTCAAGGTCCCCAATCTGTTCAGAGTTAAAGCATTTAAGATTTTGTATAGCCCATAGTCTTCTGGTGAATTGGCATTCAAAGAATAGATGATTTAGGGTTTCAGAGGCAGCGTTACATAGTACACATCTGTCATCTTCAATTATCCCCCAATCGTACAGTCTGTCTTTGGTAGGCAGCCTCCCCAACATTGCTTTGTACATGACTTGAGCCATTTTAGGTGGACATGAATGATCCCACACCACTTTGCACCAACCCAGATTGGGATGATTTTGCCTTAAGCTATCCCATGCTTCCTTAAGATTGAAATGACCAGTCTTCCAAGTCCATTTATCTTCATTTCTGTTAGCAAAAATGGTTTTATATCTGATTTCTCCATCCAGACTCCTTGTAATCATGTTGCTTTCACTGTTCCATACCCCATTTGATATAATTGAGCTAACATTTGAGTTGGGTGCACCATAGGCTCAGTAACCATCCCATCCAAATCTATCAATTAGACTTGCACCATTGAGCCATGGGTCAAGCCATAAGTTTGTAGTTGAACCATTGGCTATGTCTCTTTGGATCCTGCTTTTGAGTTCATTTCGGAATTTGAGGCAGTTTTTCCAGACCACTGATGCATTATTATCTACACTAGTGGTCCAGAAATTCTGCTTCATATATCTTGCTCTCATCCAAACAGCCCATAAGTTGTTTGAGGAGATTAACTTCCAGGCCTGTTTAAGCCCATAAGCCTTTTTTAACTCAAACAAGCTCTTAAGCCCAACTCCCCCTTCCTTCTTGGGCCTACATAGCAGTTTATAACTGACTTTGTGTAGCCCACCTTTCCAAATAAAGTTGGCACAAACTGTATTGATTTTTGCAATAGAGCAATCAGGTATTTGAAAAGTTTGTAGCCAGAACCTTACTTTTGATGTGATCACTGTGTGCACCAACTCCACCCTACCTGCAAAAGATAGGAGTTTTGATCTCCAACCTTGTAGTTTATCACGAATGTCATCCACGAGCTTACCACATTCAGCATCAGTGATAGTGGTATTTGACAGAGGCACCCCTAGATACTTAACTGGTAAGGTTCCTTCCTGCACCCCCAGTCTGTCAAGTAAAGCTTGTTTTTGTAGACAGAATTTATTGAAGTAACATTTGGTCTTAAGCTTATTAACTTTCAACCCCACTTTATCCTCCATGTCTTTGAAGATGTCTTTTATATGATCAATGGTTGTAATTGAGGCTTTGAACACCACCAGTAGGTCGTCTGCATATATAAGATGATTAACTCTGGGTTGGTGGTTGTAGATAGGGAGTATTCTTTTCGACTCTGTAGCCAGTTCCATCTGGAGAGTGTACCATTCCATAGCAACTGCATATAAGTATGGTGAAAGTGGGTCCCCCTGCCTGATACCGCTGGAGCTGGTGATGAACCCATGTGGCACCCCATTTATCATAACTGAGTAGGTGGGTGTATTGAGACAGAACCCGATCAGCTTAACTAAGTTGTCAGGAAACCCCATTGCCTCCAGCATGTGAATGATAAACTTCCTCTTGACTCTATCATATGCCTTATGCAAATCGATCTTTAGGCATATTTTATCAGCTCCTTTTTTATTGAACTCTCTCACCAGTTCATGTGCCAATAAAGAGTTTTCTGAAATACATCTTCCTTTGATGAAAGCACTTTGGCATTGTGACACTAGTGCTGGTAACACCCTGTTCAGCCTATTACAGATTATTTTGCTCAAAATTTTGTAAATCACATTACAGCACGCAATAGGCCTATAGTCTTCAATTCTGGTAGGGTTTCGAACTTTAGGAATCAGTGATATGAAAGTGTGATTAATTTCTCTAATGAACTCACCCTTGTCTAATACTTCCTGATATGCATTTAACATGTGGAATTTCAGGTCTTCCTAGTGCAATTTGAAGAAGGATGCCCCCACTTCGTCAGGCCCTGGACTGGAGTCATCATGAATGGAGAAGACAGCGGCCTCCAGTTCCCCCATGCTGATCTCACCACCCAGGCTCAGCCTCCCAGCGGGATTGAGCTTCCTACGACACTCAATCTGGGGTAATTCTTCAATGTACACACCATTAAATAAATTAGTGTAGTACGAGATGGCTGTGTCTTCTAATTGTTTGATTTACTGCATTGAGTCCCCCTGTTCATTCAAACAATTAAATAAGTTATTGTAATGTTTCCTTTGCGACATTTTAGTGTAAAAGAATTTTGTGCATTCATCTCCCTGAGTTAGCCATTTCTCTTTGGCTTTTTGTTTGATTTCTTTTGACTTTATCTCCAAAGCATTCTTCAGTTGGGTTTGCATTTCATAGTAATCATGATTTAAGCCTTCATTCAGTGGGTCTGCATCAAGTAAATTTTGGGTTCTTTCTAGTTGCTCCTGAAGATTTTGAATGTGATCATTCTCTTTTGGCCTAGTTTTATTCCACTCTTTTAGTTTGAACTTACAGTTCTTTAATAACATAACAAGTTTGAACATATTATTGCCATTGGGAAGTGGCATTTGGCTGAAATCTGTGGTTGTTTATTACCCCTGTAGCAAGTGCCAGTGGTTAGCATATCTGAACGGTTTGCCCCTTGAACTGTTGGTGTTGTTGAACTGTATTAACAGTGGTGAGTGCTCACTGGTGGAGGAGGCTAAGACTGAGGCATTGAGACTGTTGACCTGGTTTAATAAGTTTGCGTTGGCCAGGGCTCTATCTAGTCTTGATGAAATTTTCTTGGCCTCACCACTCCTCCATGTGTACTGCAAGCCATTGTGGGGTAGTTCTGATAATCCGCTAGCCAGCACACAGTTGTTGAATTCTGAAACTTGGGAGAGCTTGAGGGTAAGCCCACCTTTCTTTTCACTTGTACGTAACATGGCATTAAAGTCTCCCAGTACTAACCATGGAGATAGTATGGTCTTCGAGTTTTGAGTAATAGAATCCCATAGTTTTTTGTGTTCAGTAGCTAAATTACTTGCATAAACAAATGTTATGAATAGCTCAAGTCCTCCAACATTTTTAGCTTTGATTGTTATTTGTTGGTCATCATAATTCACCATTAAACAGTTCCAACAAGATAAATCCCAAAAGATCACAATGCGACCTTTATGAGATGAACTTAGATTATGACAAAGTTCCCATGCATTACCCATGGTTAATTTGAAATAATCTAGGTTGTCTTGTGAAAAATTATTTTCTAAAACAGCTATGATAGAAGGCTTATACTTATCCCTGAAGTTAAAGAGGTCTAATTGTCTAGTGTCATTGTTTAGACCCCTTACGTTCCAACATAGAATTGACATTAAATCTTAGTGGCTTTGCTCCTTGTGACTGGAGCTGTCCCCACTAATGCATTTCTACCTATGTTTTTGCTTGCTTGCGAGAATTGTGCCTGGTACTTTTCATTTATTTCCGTTAGTGCATTTGCATTATTCTCACCTTCACTTTCTTCTTCAGACTCCACCAACTGAGCTTCCACTGCCTGAATATCATCCAGCGAGTCTGGTTCCTTATCCTCCTCCACCGTTGCATTGGACTCCACATGAAGATCAACTTGACATGGCCTATCCACCGTTGCCTGAACCAGTTCCTGACTTTGATCTCGATCTGTACGAGATGCTTCAAATGCTTCAGAGCCCCCAGCACTAGTCTTTGGGCAGGACTTATGTATAGTAGCTGTCGAAGTACTGGATTCAGCATGTACAATAGCTGAAGTTTTGGATGTGCTCGCCTCTGTAGTTGTGCTTTTCATTACCCACACCTCTTCTCTGCTTTTATTAGCTGTGTCTTTTGTATTGTTAACCACAGCTGAACAGTTTGTAACTGAATGCCCGAAAAATTTGCACGTAGTGCATTTGGGAGGGACAAACTCATACTCTACAGCTTGTTCGTATGTGTTATTGTTTCTGTCGTAGGCCTTGATGAAAGCAGGTAGCTCACTTTCCGCTATGATTTCAATTAGTACTTTCGCGAAGCTGATTTTCTTAACAAGTTTTGTATCTTCATCAATTTCCAAAGGTTTACCAATGATGCTTTCCAATTTGCGAATGCATCTCTTGTTCCATAGCCCAAGGTTCAGATTTGGAAATTTGACCCAAATTGGGTACGTGGTTAGCATAGCTCTTTCAAAGTTAAAATCTGCCTTCCATTTCCTCATAAAAATGATTTTGCTGTCCATAATCCAAGGCCCCCCTTTTAAAATTCGTTCGTAATCCTCTTTGAGTTGAAATTTGATCAAAAAGAAACCCTTTTCTCGAGGAAAAACGTCCCAAGCCCCTTTGGTTTTCCAAATCCTCTTAATGTATGCATTGAAATATACATAGTATGGTCTTTTACCTGCCATGTACGCATAAATCGAGTTTTCCCAAATTTTATTTGATTCAGCGTAATCTACCTCGTCAAAAACCTGATATTTGACATCGCCGGTTTTCAGTGGCTCAAAGTATTCTACGTCACCTGAGATTTTGAGCTTCGATTCGAAAGTTTCAGCCCATGACCTATGATTTCTCGCAGTTGGTAGAGCGTTGGAGCGTGGGGATTGTCTTAAGATCTCAACAAAGGTCTGCTTTCCTTTGCTTCGAACCTCCTGCCAAATGCCACCTCCCTCATCTTCTACTTCGGTGTCGGCTAGGGTTTCCGGGCGTGTTGGTGAGGTCGCCATTTTGTTATATATATGTATGTATATATGTATATATATGTATACATGTGTGTGCGCTATCTTCTTTTTAGATGATCACACATATTTTTCAAAAAAGTACCCATTTTATCAACAAAACATGTTGATTATACTTGAACTATGTCTATTAGTTCGTAAAAAAAAAAAGCATAAAAGCTCAAACAACATTGCTAGAAGATATTTGGCTCTATCAGTAGCATATCTGCTGGTTTCATATTTACATTATACTTTTTTTATTTTTAAAGCGAACTTTGCTACCATTTATGAACAGAAGATTTGAACCTAGGACATTTGGTTGTATAATCAACTAACTTACCTTTGTTATTTAAATTTCTTCTACTTCTGTGCATGCATTTTACTGATAACTAGAAAACTGTTAATTTAGTAAAATTTAAACAACACTTGTTATAACTTGTAAATTTCTATATTTCATCTTCAATTTGAATTTGACAATGTCCAATTTGATTTATTTTTCTTAGAAAGTTTATTATGGAATTATTTACGGTCTTTAAATTGAAATTTTAGATTTCGAAAGATTACTGTTAATAATCATTTTAGTGTAATATGTATCTTTTGTCTAGATATGTGGGCGTCCGCGCGCGAACACGCACACACGTGTAATTTCTCAACTTTAGAATGATTTTCATAACATACGAAATTAAAACTCAAGCAGTCATTAAATAGCTTCATAAACAAACCTTCGATAATGGTCAAATTGGCAAAACCAAAACCCTTCATAAAAGCCGCAAAAAAACTCCAAAATGGAGCCTTAAAAATTTAAGCGACATAGAACATGGAGAGTGTAATGGGGATATGGTCTTTAAAACGAAATTTTAGATTTTAAAAGCTTACTTTTAATAATCATTCTAGTGTAATATATATATATATATATATATATATCTTTTATCTAGATACACATACATATGTAATTTCTCAATTTCAAAACGGTTCTCATAACCCATAAAAATAAAACCCAAGCAGTAATTAAATCCTCTCAAAACCAACCCTTCGTAAATGGTCAAACTGGTGCATCTATAACCCCTCATAATCGGCGCAAAAACCTCCGAAATAGAGCCTTAAAATTTAAGCGATAAAAAAGCATAGGGGGTGTCATTAGGACGTTTGTTACCGTGAACCTTACAAGTAAAACGAATGTTTGACAACCTTTTCATATCGTAAAACCACCTTTTGAAGATGGTGGTAGCGTTTTTGGATAATCCTACATCAAACATTCCATCTGATTTGATGACTTGAATGATGTCTTTCTAGCATCCTTATATATGTGAAGCGAAGGGAACAAACATGGAAATTCCTTAATAATACAATAATGACTAGCAATTAATAAAGCAACACGTTTCAGAGGTTGAACACCATAGTATGCAATATTCTGATTTCAGATGAATAAAAATAGGATTTTATTTGTTTCAAAGGGAAAAAACATCAAATTGAGGACTATGATATTCATTCTAGTAACTCTCTCTGCTACTCTACTGAACTAAATAAAATAGGATAAATTTTCCACTGGCTAAAAGGCGTTTAATCTGGAACACAGGATACCTTTCCACAGAGTAAGTGATATTTAAATATCCCATAACCTATGCTCAATCACATTAAGCATTGTATTACATTTACAGTGAGCGTAAATCATTAAAAAAACTGATGAACAAAATTAGTTTCTAATGCATGAACGAGGAAATACATCCTTCGACACATGTGATTTTATTTCATTTTAGCACAATTATATTAGATATTGCATGTAGTCAACTTTGCATGTGTAAAACTGCAAAACCATTAATGGTCATTCATACAATGCAGACTAAATGCATTTTGAGATTTTATTTGACAAGAATGCATAAGCGAAGGGAATTACTTAGGATTCACAAATTTTGCAGTAGCTCCTTTTGTTTTATTTAGCTCTTGAATGTATGGCCCAAGTTGAAGGATTAACCGCCCAAAATGGTCAAGCGAAACATTTACTTTTCAAGCATTATAAATGTCACTTTCCAGTTTAATAGTAGCAGGGAAAATGAATCAAAAGGTGTGGTCATAGTGGATAAAAAAGTAATGCATGGTACACAATCAAAATGTGTCGTCTAAGACTATAGCTCAGGGTTTAAAGGTAGAATGCTTTTAATGAGGATTTTATAGGTCATAAGTGAGCCCATGAGACATCATAATGAGTGCTCTGCTTGAATAAAATATCGCTCTTATTATCAAAAAATAATCATCCATTTTATATGCTAGGAAAAGCCATGTAATCAATCAAGCAAATACACATACTTATGCACAGTTCCAGTAAAATTCATCACTGGAACAAAGAAAGGGCATTGTTAAAGGAGCATCAAAACCTATGAGTTGTTTGCCAGAGGGGCTGTTGCTGAATTCGAGGGGTTCCAAAAAGGTTGCCATATGTTGTAGGGAAAAATGAATCAAGTTTGTTAGGGGCTGCAAAAAATCAAAGGAACAGTATGCTGAGTGTGAATGTACAAGCATATTACCTAATTTTTGTTTCCAGGGAAGGGAGAATAGCCGGTTTCACAATTAACATCTCCATCAGTATATCTGGTTGTTCTAAGCAAGGGACAAAGTTGATAATACTCAACATTTATAACCATTGTCCTTCCTAAGGTCAGTATTTTAAAATGTGAGTTTTAGGCTTGAACCACATTGACACCAGAAAAATAAATCTGGTTTTATAACATTAATGAAGTTTGCACCTCACCAAAATTTATTACATGCGCATAACGCATTGCATGTGCATGCACGTGCGCACACTCACACATACACTTGCACGCACAATAATATGTACTGAGTGTCAAAACTATGAAGCTACGATAATACAAAAGAAACAATGATGCGCGTGGTTTTAACAGTGCCAAAATGTATTACCATCAGCATGTGTAAGCTTAGCTATTCCACCAATAGCTTCTTTTGCTTTGTGAGGAACCGCAAGAGAATTAACATGATAACCCTTGGTTGAGCTTACACCTAATGATGTTGGTATTGCCTGTACAAATAATTGAAAATTTTGAGAACTACAGGAGGAAAAATATGAAGCTATATGTAATGTTAGTCTCATATAACAAATAGATAGAACTAGTATTGAAATATTTGATCATGGGTTGTAGTTGTAAATTAAATTGTAATCCACTAGTTTTTTGCTTACACACATAGTTCACATTTAACACGAAAAGATATATTCACCAGCAAAGGCATAAAAAAAGGTGAGAGGATAAACCTTAAAAAGTAATCCGTGCGTTTCTTGGAAAAATAAAACCCACTTTACACCTGCATCTTTCCTGGTATATACATTATGCACATTTGGTTAGGTTTTAACTTCAACGATAAAAAGAAAGGAGGCCTTTGTTTGGAGGGGGGAATCAGTGGATAATCGTGTAGACTGTTAGTATTAATAAAAACGATTCAGATAATCAAAACGATTCAGATAAATAAAAAAGAAGTGTTTTTGTAACACCCCGTAATTCTGTTAGTATTAATATTCACAAGTTAAAGAATAATTAATTTCAGATGTGAGAATTAAGGGAAATGGGTTGCGCCATTGTGTTCGTCTCGGAATTCTGGTTGAAATAGAGTCTGAGTTTGCGTAAATTGGACTTCGTATGAAGAAATTATGGCCATCGGAAGTTTCAGAAAATTTAAAATTCGAAATTCGAAGTCAAACAGGCTAGGCGGGAAATTTCCCGCCCAACACCACAGGTCGACTGGGGAGTTGACTGGGCAGTCGACTTGGGTGTCGACCTGGTCCAGTTGGATAGGGTTTGGCTGAGCCCAATCTTGAGTTGTTGATGTGTCTTTAGGGCTGAGTTGGCAAATTTAACGATTTAGTTTAGTTCTGAGTTGATCTGATGGTCTAAATAAAACCTAAACTCTATAAATACCTAGGTAGTCTCTCACTCTAATTCACATGAAAAATAGAGTAGCCACCGTCATGTCGTCGCCATGGAACTCAGTGTAGACGCCGCCAACTAAGAAGGAAGAAAGCTAATCAAAACCATAATTCTACTCAACTCTAAAGCAAATCAAGACTCTCTTTCTTTTCTAATTGTGAGTTCGATCACCTTAACAAAATAATTGCTAAATTAATTATGATGTGATATACGTTGGATTATAAGTTGTGTTTGTGAATCAAATTCATATGTTTAATCATGTATGTTAGCTTGATTCATATTATATGATGTATGCAAATCTTACATATGATGTTATGCAAGTTTCACATATGATGTTATGCAAGTTTTATATATGATGTTATGCAAGTTTCACATATGATGTTATGCAAGTTTTGTTATGGAAGTTTCATGTTTAATGTTATGCAAGTTAATATGATCACGCAAGTTGTATGTGAGTATGATGATTTTAATAAGATTATTAGCAAACTAATTAGATTTAGTTGTGATATGGATCATAAGAAAATGATGTGAATTTTCATATATGTTGTTGTAAATCTTATGCTATCATGTATGTTGTAAATCCTATGTTATGTAATGATGATATCATATATATGTTGTAATTTTCTATGCTAAGTTGCGATGCTAGCTTATGCTTGATCAAATCATGATGTTGATTGTATATATTTGGGCTATGATGATTCACATGATAAATCACATGTACCTATGCCAGTTTAGATTGATTAGTATGTATAATCTCACATATTCTATGACATCTATTTAGATCTAGAATTTTGCTATGACGTGTGTGAATTCCATGTGTTAAATGCTAGTTTGCACCATCATTATGTTGCATGAACCACATATGCAAGTTTATACATGAATTTGGGTTATGATCATATTATGTAAATTGTGACATTTAACCAAACAAGATGACACCTTTGGATCCATGACATGTGTAGTTTTATGCAAGTTGTAGTTTTGGCCTATGCAAGGTTAGGCGTAGAATATCAATCACACATGCAAGTTTCACCCCTATTATGATTAGATCTATTTTATTTGTCTATATGTTGTGATAATTTATCTTTGTGCTATGAGTTAGACTACTCGAGTCTAACGTATATTTTGCGTTGAATAAGCGAACGTATAACATGGGGTAGTGGTAATATTAAGGATTTAATATTGAGAAATTGGGGTGCAATTGATATGATTTTGCATGCCATAAGTGGATGGCCATAATTGAGTCAATTATGGACATCATTAAAATTGGAATTAATTAGTAATTCAAATTGGGGAATGATTAATTAGGAGTAATTAATCGTCTAAGACACGAGGTTAGGCTCTTTTGTGGTGTAAGACTGCCTGGACCCGCCCGGCAAATCCAGCTGCCACAAATGCCAGTCTAATGTGAGAGGTCTTAGGCATAAATTAAATACATAACAATTGTAAAGACACGAGGTTAGGCTCTTTTGTGGTGTAAGACTGCCCGGACCCGCCCGGCAAATCCAGCTGCCACAAATGCCAGTCTAATGTGAGAGGTCTTTATGAGGTTACGGTCTTAATGAATTAAGAAACACTTAACCAGATAAGCATGTAGTGGGACATGAGGGGGTTAAGTGGGTGCCTTGGGTGGCATGTGGAATCTAGTGGGTGCCTTGGGTGGCATTTGGAAATACGATTAGAAACACTTAACCAAATTGAAACATGTAATTGAAACATGAATAAGAAGTGGGTTAAGTGGGATGTACTAGAGGGGACCAAGCTTAGGTGGATAGCTTGTGTCAAGTCATGGGGGCCCATTTCAACCAGTAATCCATACGTATTTTTGTGGGCTCGACCCAAGTCGAGGACGGGACACGCATACTGGGCTTGATTGTAAGAGGCCAAACCGGGTTAGCAGTGGCAACGCAAGTCCAACGGGTTCATATGCGTGTGTGGACCCGGGCTGGTAGGTAAGACGTTGTTGCATCGTGTAGGTATAAGCCGTGCATTCTTGGTGGTATCGTGTTGCCACTTTGGGGAGTGATACACCCCACTGTGGGGTCAGCACGGGTATCTACGAGTTAGGGAGCCGATCGAATGGGGCAAGGTAGTGGGTACACCTAGTGGAGATAGGAGCAGACGGCACTTATGTAGCCAGCTAGGGGTACACGAAGCTACCACTATTATTAATAATCACTAAGGGGGTACACCTAGTGGAGATAGGAGCAGGCGGCACCTATGACGTCAGCTAGGAGTACATAGAATTACCATTATTACTTATTGAAGGGGGTACATCTAGTAGGGATAGGTACACGCTGGGTACCTATGATAGCAACTAGAGATATACAGTCAAACATAGAGGATAGTGGGTACATCTAGTAGTACACAAAGCTATCATCGTTCTATTTAACCAAGAGGGATCAAATTTCTAGAGTGACTAGTAGGGGTGCAGTTAGTGTTAGTACAGTACAGTATGGTACAGTACGGTAGAGTATAGTAATTATCCTATATAGATTAGGAAGCGCCATTCACGTTATCTTTGTTTCTCTTGATTGCCTTGCCATACCCATGTGGTGCACACAGTCATTACCTTATTCTCCAGCTTATATCTTATCATATTGCTTTAATAATTATGTTGTTAGAGTTATCGCACTCGCCAGACTTTATGTCTGACCCCCTTTGTTTCCACCTCTTTTCTTCCTTCCCCCCCCCCCCAGGTTCTAAGGGTGGGACTAGTACTAGTGGAGCTTGATTGGGATCTCTTTGGGAGCACTTGGATTAGAATTGCCGAAGTAAAGCTCATCCTGTCATTTTCTTTATGGCTATTTGTAGTAGTTGTTTTATCAAGATGGATATTGTACTTGACTCTGATTTATGGTTTTTATGATGTAACAAACATGTTTAATTTCTACTGCAATGAAATAAAGTTTTAAATTTTCAAGTACTGCTTTATATCTGTCTTGTTGTGATTTTCTATTCTATATTCACTTAAAACGCTCCACTGAAGTTAAGGCATTCCCTTTGCGAGTGACCTTAATGGACGTGGGGTGTTACACGTGGTATCAGAGCTGAAGGTTACCAGAACAAATAAGATATTTTGAAAAACTATTTTTCAAAAGCATTTTTATAAAGAATACTTTCAAAAATATGTTTGTAGAAGAGTATTTTTGAAAGAAAGGTTTATTCTAAGAACATAATCCCCAAGAGCCATATATTCTTCCTTCGATTCTCCGTTTTGAATCTCTTCCTCTTTCTCTTTTTTGAGTTTTTTCCCCCTCCGCGTATAGATGCTTTTTCTAAGATAAATAAGGACTTCCGTACGAAGGACAGAGAACCACTTCAAGGGGCTTAGACGTTTGTCGGGCTAGAAGTTAGTCCAAAGAAGGGGAGGGCTTGTTGGTACCTTTAAGATAGACGATGGGAGGAAGGTTCAAATAGTTGTTTGGTTAACAAAGGACGAAGCCTCATCTTGGTGGGAGGTTACGAATGGAGAATGTGAAGAAGAAGGCTAGTTGTTTTGGAGAAATAGGACACCTTAGGATTGTCCAAGGAGGCAAGGACAAAGTACAGGATCTTCTGGAGGGTAGTTGTATTCCCTCACGGCTGGTATACCTGATGGGGGTAGGACCGTCTAGGTTGAAATTTGGTTTTCTTTATCATCCTGTTTGAACTTTATTTGATTCTGGTGCTTCATTCTCGTTAGTATCTACTTCATTAGTTGAAACACTGCACCTAAATACTAGTCTAGTTAAGGATCCCATCCTAGTCTCAAATCCTATTGGTGGTTCGGCTCATCCTTCAAGGGTTTGTCGGGATTTGAGATTGACTATCTTGGGCGTTGTATTTGAATGCAACGCCTTCATCCTTGGTTTCACGGGCTGTAGTTTGATCCTAGGGGTGGATTGGCTAGCCAGACAGGGTGCCATCCTAGATTGCAAAAGGAGGGTAGTTAGACTATTGATTCATTATGGAAAGACCCTCATATTTTTTGTGACCCTAGGGGTTCAGTGATGCTTAGCTGCCTAGAATCTTCTGACGCATCCAACGATGATTGGGAGTCTGTTTGTGTGGTCTGTGAGTATGGAGACGTCGTTGATAAAGTGCGGGGCTTACCCATAGGCGCGAAATAAGTTTTCGTATGTGCTTAATAGATTAAGCAAAGCTAGTTGTGTAATCAGCGGTGGTTTTGGAGCAAGACTGGCAAGGACAGCCAGAGTCGGTCAAGTGCTCAATTGGTTGGCCGTCTTACTAGTATCATCTCACGTAGGTCGTCTGAATTCGAAGGAGGCATCCCTTGGGTGTTTGTCTGATATTGGTTTAGGCCTTTGGAGCTTGCACTTGGGGGATGTCGAGTTCGACTAGGATGGTCTGCGTGAGAGATTGATAGTTGTGACGATTTTGCATGGGATAATATCCTGGTTTTCTCTAGAAGCAGAAAAGAGCATGCCCTACATCTTAGGGAAAGCTTAGGGACCCTACAAGAGCACCAGCTTAAAGCTAAGTTCTCCAAGATACCATTTTTGGAGGAAAGAAGTGAGGAATTTAGGGCATGTGGTCTCTAGGGAAGGGTGATATGTTAGGGTGGATGGAGTTCTTGGCATCCTACGATTTCGAGATAGCATATACCCCTGACAAGGGCAACGTTGTGGCAGATGCTTTGAGTAGGAACAAGTTGACATGGAAGCCCTTTGTTTGTCGAGAGAAGTAGCTTAGGGTTTATCTCTACCTTTGACTTTAGACCATCCAGTGATTTTGTACCCATTTAGCTAGCATCCTTAGAGGTCAGACCTACGCTTTTGAGACGGATTGGCGAGGCACAGCGAGATGACCCACAGTTGGTTGAGTTAGTAGAAAAGCTCAAAGGAGGGGAGTCATCGAGCCATCTCCGTAGGTATACCCTAGATGATAAGGGTTGGTTGCGTAGGGACGGTAGACTTTGTGTACCAAAAGACGATGACCTAAGGAAGACCATTCTTGATGATGCCCATCGTTCGAAGATGACCATCCATCCCGGCGGGGACAAGATGTACATGGACATGAGACGAGTTTACTTTTGGGCTGAGTATGTCGTTAGATGCTTGGTGTGCCAACAAGTAAAAAAATAAAACAGAGCAAAAGAAGCCCGGTGGATTGCTTCACCCATTGGAGGTCCCACAGTGGAAGTGGGAAAGTGTTTCAATGGACTTTGTTGATGGATTACCAAGATCAAGGAAGGGCAATACGGGGATTTGGGTCGTGGTAGACAGACTTACTAAGAGCGCCCATTTCATTCCCGTGAAGAGTAAGAGGACTGCTCCATGTTTAGCCTCTGTATATATTCGAGAAATAGTTCGTTTGCACGGTGTTCCTTCTAGCATAGTGAGCGACCGCGATCCTATTTTCACTAGCGAATTTTGGAAAAGCTTGCAAGAGGTGATAGGGACTCAGTTATGTTTAAGCACCGCATATCATCCTCAGACGGACGGCCAGACCGAGAGGGTGAATCGTATTCTTAAGGACTTATTGAGGTTGTGTGTCTTAGATTTCGGAGGTACATGGGAGGAACATCTTCCGTTGGTCGAGTTCGCATATAATAACAGCTTTCAGTCTAGTATTGGCATGGCACTGTTCGAAGCTCTTTATGGACGACCGTGTCGTTCGCCTACATGTTGGTGGGAATCTACGGACAAGATCTTGCTTGGACCCGATATGATTAGAGAGACTTCGGAGAAGATCGATTTGATTCGAAGGAGGATGAGGACGGCGCAAGATAGACAGAAATCTTATGCAGACAACAGAAGGTCAGATCTTGAGTTTGAAATTGGGGACATGGTCTTTGTCAAGGTGTCTCCATTACGGAACGTCATTCGCTTTGGGTCTGTTGGGAAGTTAGCACCAAGGTTCGTAGGACCGTTTCCTATTAAGGAAAGGATTGGGCAGATGGCGTATAGAGTGGAGTTGCCCGAGAGACTTAGTGGTGTACACGACGTATTCCATGTATCACATTTGAGGAAGTGCTTGCACGAGACCGCGGAAGTGGTAGAGCCGAGCTTGCTTAGAGAGGTGGAGATAGAGCGTGATGAGACGATTCGACGAGCTCCTACATGCATTCTTGGGTCGGAGATCAAGAAGCTGAGAAATCGAGAGGTCAGACTAGTCAAAGTACAATGGGGAGATGATGAGAGCAACGCTACTTAGGAGACAGAAGAGAAGATGCGTTCACGATACCCTTTTCTTTTTGAGGGTATGTCTTTTAATTTCTCCTTTATCGCTTATCTTGTACTTATCTTACCTTTAGAGTATCCTCTCGCTAGTATCCTTGACCTCTAGATAGGATAGTCCTATGGTTGAAACATGTGTTTGAAACATGTTATGTATGATGGATGCATGTGGATGCAAGTGTTTGCTAGTGGTTGCTCGTGGATGCATATACACACACACTTTAGGCACTAAATCGGCTCAGTCACTTCATATTGCATATTGCATATAAATGTGTGTACATATTTAAGTAATGGATGAATAATGGTTGTACCATCATATGGATGTTGCATTTTGGTGAATGGTTGTGCACACATGTAGAAATAATATGTATCGATAAGGAACTTTTGCATACATAATGGACGCATGGCACTATCATGATTTGCATTAAGGAGGTCAACTGAATCAGTGGACCGCCTGATTTTGCATTAGATATGGACATATACACACACTGTGCATTTAAACATGAAAGCATTAGAAGTCTATAAGGACAATGGATGTCTGTGTTTGATGGTTGAGTAGATGGTTGTTTGGATGTTAGGATATACATTCTTCTTGACTTGAAGATTTCGGGGTTGAAATCCTTTAAGGAGGGGAGAATGTAACACCTCGTAATTCTGTTAGTACTAATATTCACAAATTAAAGAATAATTAATTTCAGATGTGAGAATTAAGGGAAACGGGTAACACCATTGTGTTCGTCTCGGAATTCTGGTTGAAATAGAGTCCGAGTTTGCGTAAATTGGACTTCGTATGAAGAAGTTATGGCCATCGGAAGTTTCAAAAAATTCAAAACAGATTTCAGAATATTTAAAATTCGAAATTCGAAGTCAAACAGGCTAGGCGGGAAATTTCCCGCCCAACACCCCAGGTCGACTGGGGAGTCGACTGGGCAGTCGACACCCCCCCAGGTCGACTGGGGAGTCGACTTGGGTGTCGTCCTGGTCCAGTCGGCTAGGGTTTGGCTGAGCCCAACCTTGAGCTGCTGATGTGTCTTTAGGGCTGAGTTGGCAAATTTAATGGTTCATTTTAGTTCTGAGTTGATCTGACAGTCTAAATAAACCCTAAACTCTATAAATACCTAGGTAGTCTCTCACTCTAATTCACATGAAAACTAGAGTAGCCACCGTCATGCCATCGCCATGGAACTCTGTGTAGCCGCCGCCAACTAAGAAGGAAGAAAGCTAATCAAAACCCTAATTCTACTCAACTCTAAAGCAAATCAAGACTCTCTTTCTTTTCTAATTGTGAGTTCGATCACCTTAACAAAATAATTGCTAAATTAATTATGGTGTGATATACGTTGGACTATAAGTTGTGTTTGTGAATCAAATTCATATGTTTAATCATGTATGTTTGCTTGAATCATATTTTATGATGTATGCAAATCTTACATATGATGTTATGCAAGTTTCACATATGATGTTATGCAAGTTTTATATATGATGTTATGCAAGTTTCACATATGATGTTATGCAAGTTTTGTTATGCAAGTTTCATGTATAATGTTATGCAAGTTAATATGATCACGCAAGTTGTATGTGTGTATGATGATTTTAATAAGATTATTAGCAAACTAATTAGATTTAGTTGTGATATGGATCATAAGAAAATGATGTGAATTGTCATATATGTTGTTGTAAATCTTATGCTATCATGTATGTTGTAAATCCTATGTTATGTAATGATGATATCATATATATGTTGTAATTTTCTATGCTAAGTTGCGATGTTAGCTTATGCTTGATCAAATCATGATGTTGATTGTATATATTTGGGCTATGATGATTCACATGATAAATCACATGTACATATGCCAGTTTAGATTGATTAGTATGTATAATCTCACATATTCTATGACATCTATTTAGATCTAGAATTATGCTATGACATGTGTGAATTCCATGTGTTAGATGCTAGTTTGCACCATCATTATGTTGCATGAACCACATATGCAAGTTTATACATGAATTTGGGTAATGATCATATTATGTAAATTGTGACATTTAACCAAACAAGATGACACCTTTGGATCCATGACATGTGTAGTTTTGTGCAAGTTGTAGTTTTGGCCTATGCAAGTTTAGGCGTAGAATATCAATCACACATGCAAGTTTCACCCTTATTATGATTAGATCTATTTTATTTGTCTATATGTTGTGATAATTTATCTTTGTGCTATGAGTTAGACTACTCGAGTCTAACGTATATTTTGCGTTGAATAAGCGAACGTATAACGTGCGGTAGGGGTAATATTAAGGATTTAATATTGAGAAATTGGGGTGCAATTGATATGATTTTGCATGCCATAAGTGGATGGCCATAATTGAGTCAATTATGGACATCATTAAAATTGGAATTAATTAGTAATTCAAATTGGGGAATGATTAATTAGGAGTAATTAATCGTCTAAGACACGAGGTTAGGCTCTTTTGTGGTGTAAGACTGCCCGGACCCGCCCGGCAAATCCAGCTGCCACAAATGCCAGTCTAATGTGAGAGGTCTTAGGCATAAATTAAATACGTAACAATTGTAAAGACACGAGGTTAGGCTCTTTTGTGGTGTAAGACTGCCCGGACCCACCCGGCAAATCCAGCTGCCACAAAATTCCAATCTAATGTGAGAGGTCTTTATGAGGTTACGGTCTTAATGAATTAAGAAACACTTAACCAGATAAGCATGTAGTGGGACATGAGGGGGTTAAGTGGGTGCCTTGGGTGGCATGTGGAATCTAGTGGGTGCCTTGGGTGGCATTTGGAAATACGATTAGAAACACTTAACCAAATTGAAACATGTAATTGAAACATGAATAAGAAGTGGGTTAAGTGGGATGTACTAGAGGGGACCAAGCTTAGGTGGATAGCTTGTGTCAAGTCATGGGGGCCCATTTCAACCAGTAACCCATACGTATCTTTGTGGGCTCGACCCAAGTCGAGGACGGGACACACATACTGGGCTTGACTGTAAGAGGCCAAACCGGGTTAGCGGTGGCAACGCAAGTCCAACGGGTTCATATGCGTGTGTGGACCCGGGATGGTAGGTAAGACGTTGTTGCATCGTGTAGGTATAAGCCGTGCATTCTTGGTGGTATCGGGTTGCCACTTTGGGGAGTGATACACCCCACTGTGGGGCCAGCACGGGTATCTACGAGTTAGGGAGCCGATTGAATGGGGGCAAGGTAGTGGGTACACCTAGTGGAGATAGGAGCAGACGACACCTATGTAGTCAGCTAGGGGTACACGAAGCTACCACTATTATTAATAATCACTAAAGGGGTACACCTAGTGGAGATAGGAGCAGGCGGCACCTATGACGTCAGCTAGGAGTACATAGAATTACCATTATTACTTATTGAAGGGGGTACATCTAGTAGGGATAGGTACACGCTGGGTACCTATGATAGCAACTAGAGATATACAGTCAAACATGGAGGATAGTGGGTACATCTAGTAGTACACGAAGCTTTCATCGTTCTATTTAACCAAGAGGGATCAAATTTCTAGAGTGACTAGTAGGGGTGCAGTTAGTGTTAGTACAGTACGGTAAAGTATAGTAATTATCCTATATAGATTAGGAAGCGCCATTTACGTTATCTTTGTTTCTCTTGATTGCCTTGCCATACCCATGTGGTTCACACAGTCATTACCTTATTCTCCAGCTTATATCTTATCATATTGCTTTAATAATTATGTTATTAGAGTTATCACACTCGCCAGACTTTATGTCTGACCCCCTTTGTTTCCACCTCTTTTCTTCCTTCCCCCCCCCAGGTTCTAAGGGTGGGACTAGTACTAGTGGAGCTTGATTGGGATCTCTTTGGGAGCACTTGGATTTGGATTGCCGAAGTAAATCTCAGCCTATCATTTTCTTTATGGCTATTTGTAGTAGTGGGATTATGTATTTTGTTTTATCAAGATGGATATTGTACTTGACTCTGATTTATGGTTTTTATGATGTAACAAACATATTTAATTTTCTCTGCAATGAAATAAAGTTTTAATTTTTCAAGTACTGCTTTATATCTGTCTTGTTGTGATTTTCTGTTCTATATTCACTTAAAACGCTCCACTGAAGTTAAGACATTCCCTTTGCGAGTGACCTTAATGGACGTGGGGTGTTACAGTTTTATAGCTAGTCATGGAAATGAATTGAAAAAATTGATTTACTTGCTGAAGTATGGAATATGCTTCAAAAAAAATAAGGGTGAGATGCATAGAAAAATGCTCATAAGAGAGATTTGAACAGAGGGGCGTTTAACCAGGTTCCGCTGGGCTAAGATAGCCATTGTAACTACGATAGTCTACATGAGCAAATTAGGGTTGTCAACGGATGTTCTCGAATGCAGATAACGTTACTAATGTATTCACGTCCAAAATCATTTTTCAATATGGGATATCCACATATGTGGATAAAAACGGATATCAGATACTTATATTATCTGCTATAATGGTACTAAATTGAAAGAACAGAAACGAAATTTTGAACTTAATATAAACATTATTAAACTCCATTGATAAGTAAAACGTAAAAATAAAGAAATATGATGATGGTGAACTTAATAAATGTATGTATATAATATATAAACTGTCAACGCACTAAAATGCACCTAATTTAGGCTATAATCTTTAAAAAAATACAAATGGATAACGTTCAGATACTGACTTTTTCGTATTCGCATCCGTTTTTTGGATATTGTTTTTTTATATATATATGGATGCGGATGGACCTTACATATGTTTTTTGAATTCAGTACTTACGATCTAAATTTGGTTTCGATTCATCGTTTGAGTTTTACGATTTACGATTTGAATCTCATTTTGAAAACCTTGTAATTTAGGGTATCTTTGACAGCCCTAGGGCAAACTCAACCATGCGAATTTAGAACCCGGCTTGAATTCGCCTCTAGTTGTTCGTTAACCTGGCCCAAATTCGCCTCTGTTTGTTCGGTCTTCATCAGTTTGTTAATTAATATACCTCCGAATTATCTTTCGTCTTCTTCTTCCAACATTGGTACCCTCGAGTCTGCAACTAAATCATATTTTCCCCAGTTCTCCTTTTTAAATTGTCTTCTCTACAACTTTTCTACTTTTCTTGCTGTAATATCACCCCCTTCTTGCCATTCTTCTTCTGATCTTCATTATTGCCCCATTCTGATCTCTCTATTCTTGCTGATCCACACTTCCCTGATCCTCTAATTTCTTCATCACCCTTTGTGCTCTCTTAAAACTCCTTGTTAACCTCACTTGTTCCATTGCAACAATACTTTCTTGCTAGCTACTCATACATTTCTTCCTGCACTCCCTTATCTCCTCAATCCTACTGCCTTTTCCTACATAAAATCTGATCATCGTCATGCTGAGAACCCGAGTTCAATCAAAGAAAGGAACTGGAGCTTATCATATACAGCAATTGAGAAGAAACTCGTCTTGCGCATTGCATCAGACGAATATCTGTGAGTTAGTGATCTTCTTACTCTTGGATTTAGTATATACTGTTCTCTTTTAACTATAATGAAATAATAGATGTTTTCTTGATCTATTTCTATTAATAAATAAATGATCAAAGAAGCAAGCAAAGAATAGAATAACACACAAGATTTAACGTGGAAAAACACTTTTCGGGAAAAAACCACAGGAGAAAGGCAAACTTTATTAATTAATTGATGGAGTTTTTTACAAGCTTATTTTCATACAAACCATAGCAAAGAATTTATATTCTACTTTCATGCAGCCAAATAAGGAGAGAAAGAATAAAATAAAGATCTCCTTTATCCTTTAAATGAGGTTGCTGAAAATATCTCAATCAAGAGAATAAATTAAAGATCTCCTTTATCCTTTAAATGAGGTTGCTAAAAATATCTTAATCAAGAGAATAAATTAAGGATCTCCTTTATCCTTTAAATGAGGTTGCTGAAAATATCTCAATCAAGAGCGTAAATTAAGGATATAGATAAGATCCTTTAGGTGACATCAGTTGGACCAATTCTAATGAGAATTTCGGATCACAAATTAACAATCTCCACCTTGAGACGAATTCTCATCTTGAAGTAGAAAGATGAACTACAAAAAACGAATTCCTTCAACAAATAAATATCTGCCTTACTCCAATAGTCCCTAAGGACTATACTGTTACACCAACCAAGCTTGAGCAAAGCTCGAACTTAGTAATTGGAACTGGCTTTGTCATCATGTCAGCGGGATTGTCATGAGTACTTATCTTGCAAACTTTAACACCACCTTTAGCAATAACATCTCGAATGTAGTGATACCTAACATCTATATGTTTAGTTCTCTCATGAAACATTTGATCCTTTGCAAGGCATATGGCACTCTGGCTATCAGAAATTATAGTAATGCAAGATGTATCTCCACAAAGCTCAAGATATAAACCTCTCAGCCAAGTAGCTTCTTTACATGCTTCAGAAATAACCATATACTCGGCCTCAGTAGTAGATAATGCTACGGTAGTTTGCAAGGTTGCTTTCCAACTCACAGCACAACCACCAATGGTGAAAGCATAACCTGTTAATGATCTTCTTTTATCCAAATCACCAGCAAAGTCAGAATCCACATAACCAACAAGTTCATCTTTAGATTTACCAAACTGCAAACAAGCATTTGCAGTGCCATGAAGATATCTGAAAATCCATTGAACTGCTTTCCAATGCTCTCTTCCAGGATTGACCATGAATCTACTGATAACACTCAAAGCATGTGATAAATCAGGACGCGAACAAACCATGGCATACATAAGTGAACCAACTGCACTAGAATAGGGAACTCTAGACATGTACTCAATATCCTCATCTGATTGTGGACACATGGCTGATGACAATTTGAAATGTGCAGCAAGAGGAGTACTTACAGGTTTGACATCAAGCATATTAAAACGGCGAAACACTTTTCTAACATACCCACTCTGACTTAGGTATAATTTTCCAGAAGTTCTATCTCTTGATATCTCCATGCCAAGAATCTTCTTAGCATCCCCCAAATCTTTCATTTCAAACTCTCTACTCAACTGCCTTTTCAAATTTTCAATTTCTGCCTTGTCTTTTGAAGCAATCAACATATCATCGACATAAAGTAGCAAATAAATGGCTGAATGAGTAGTAATTTTCAAATAGACACAACTATCATAATTGGACCTTTTAAAACCTTGAGATAGCATAAAAGTGTCAAATCTTTTATACCACTGCCTAGGTGACTGTTTCAATCCATAAAGAGATTTCTTTAATTTACAGACAAGATTTTCTTTTCCAGGGATGATAAAACCCTCAGGTTGATGCATATAAATATCCTCTTCTAATTCTGCATGTAAAAATGCAGTTTTTACATCTAACTGTTGAAGCTCATAATCGTGCATAGCAACAATACTGAGTAAAATGCGAATTAAGCTATGTTTCACAACAGGGGAAAAAACTTCATTATAGTCAATACCTGGAATCTGACTGTAACCTTTTGCAACTAATCTTGCTTTGTACCTTGTCTTATCGGTGGGAGAAACACCTTCTTTTCTCTTGAAAACCCATTTGCAATGAATAGGTTTCTTCTCTTTAGGCAATTTGATTAAGTCCCAAGTGTCATTTCTTGCAAGTGACTTCATCTCATTATGCATAGCAGCCATCCACTTATCAAAATCACTAGAGATAACAGCCTCAGAATATGAAGAAGGCTCGGCAATACCTTCTATTTCTTCTGCTACAACACACGCATAAGCAACAACATTTGCTTCCTTAATAAACCTTCTTACTGGTTTTGGATTCCTTCTATGTCTGCTTGTTGCAATAGATTGCTGTGGTGGTTGCATAACTGCTGGAGGATCCTCAACAACGGTTGCTTCACCTGTCCCTCAAATTCTGCTTTTGATGTAGCATCTGAATCAATAATATGCTCCACCTGGACATTTGATTTCTGCTTACTCTCAACAAGATCATTAGTAGATGGAATATCATGTAACATAGCAGATTCATTAAACACAACATTTCTGCTAATTTCAACCTTACTTGTTTCAGGATTCCATAATTTATAGCCTTTAACACCAGACTAATAACCAAGAAAAATGCATTTAACAGCTCTTGGCTCTAGCTTTCCATTATCAACATGAGCATAAGCAATGCATCCAAAAACTTTCAATTCAGAATAATTTGCTGGAGAACCAGACCATACCTCAATCAGAGTTTTCTTACCAATAGCAACAGAGGGAGAGCGGTTGATGAGATAACAGGCTGTGGAAGCAGCTTCAACCCAAAAACGTCTATCCAAACCTGCGTTTGACAACATGCACCGAGCCTTAGAAATGATAATCCTGTTCATACGCTCAGCAACCTCGTTTTGCTGAGGAGTGTGAGTTATGGTGTAGTGCCTAACAATGCCTTCAGCCTTGCAAAATGAATTAAATTCATCTGAACAAAACTCCATCCCATTATCAGTCCGAAGCTTCTTTACCTTCCTTTCAGTTTGTCTCTCAACCATAGTCTTCCACTCTTTGAAAGCTGAAAAAGCTTCCGATTTATGTTTCAAAAAATAAGGCCAAACTCTTCTGGAATAATCATCAATAATTGTAATCATGTAACAAGCACCGCCCATGAATGCTTTCCTAGACGGTCCCCATAAGTCTGAATGCACATAATCTAGAATGCCTTCTGTTGCATGAACTGCAGTGTTGAACTTCACTCTCTTATGCTTGCCAAAAATGCAATGCTCACAGAACTTCAGCGTGCCTGCGTTGTACCCATCAAGAAGTCCTCTCTTGTTCAACTCTGACAGACCTAATTCACTCATATGTCCAAGACGCATATGCCAAAGATTAGCAATATCACAATCAGAAATATTATTTGAGATAACAGGGGAAACATTACCTGAAACAGTAGTGCCTTGAAGATAATAAAGGCCATTTGTTTGCCTAAGATTTCCCTTCATTACAATATGAGAACCATTTGTGACTTTCAGGACACCACCTCCACCTGAATATTTGTACCCTTTGTCATCAAGAGCACTTAAAGAAATCAGATTTCTCTTCATATTGGGAATGAACCGAACATCTGTTAAAGTTCTGATTGCGCCATCAAACATCTTGATCTGAATAGAACCAATTCCTGCTACTTTACATGCTGAATCATCACCCATCAAAACTGAGCCAGCATCATTTATGGGTTCTAAAGTTGTAAACCAATCTCTATTAGGACACATATGGAAAGTGCAAGCAGTGTCAAGTATCCATTCATCCTTAATCTCAGCACATCCAGCAAACACGGTAACAACAAGCACCTCATTGTCAGAACTATCATTACGAGCACAATTGGCATTAACTTCATCTTCTTTGTTATCTTTTGGTTTGTATGTGCCATTTCTCTTTTCCTTGTTCTGCAGATTATAACATTCGGATATTTCATGTCCATCCCTCTTACAATATTTGCAAGACTTGTATTTGCCTCTAGATTTAGATCGACCTTTATAGGCATTGGAACTTTTACCTCGAGATCCATTATTTGAATTTTCCCCTTTGTTCTGCCACGAACGGACAAGCTTTCGGCTTGAGAGCTTGATCCATTTGAAGACACCAGTTGTTTCATTTTCTCCTTGGCGTGCAAGGCTTCATAAACGTCATTTAGAGTGAGAGTATCATGACTATATAATATGGCATCTCTGAAATTTGAGTAAGAACTCGGCAGAGAACATAATAGGATTAAACCCAAATCTTCATCATCATATTTGACTTCCATTGCAGCCAAGTCAGAAACAATCTCTTTAAAATCAGAAATATGGTCAAGCAAATTACCTCCCTCTTGCAATTTGTGCATAAACAGCTTTTGTTTGAGATGCATCTTACTTGTGAGATCCTTGGTCATGCAAAATGACTCCAGTTTCAGCCAAAGAGAAGCAGCTGTCTTCTCGTTCAATACTTCTTGCAAAATATTATTGTGTAGATGGAGCTGAATTTGAGACAAAGCCTTCCGATCCTTTCTCTTCTCATCATCGGTCCATAGTTCAAATCTCTTGTTCCCGAATCCATCCAATGCATCATCTTAATCAGCTTGTGCGAGAAACGCCTGCATCTTCACTTGCCACAATGAGAATCGAGTGTTTCGATCCAATAGCCGAAGATCATACTTTAAAGACGCCAATTTGAACGAACCACCGCTCTGATACCACTTGTTAATAAATAAATGATCAAAGAAGCAAGCAAAGAATAGAATCACACACAAAATTTAACGTGGAAAAACCCTTTTCGGGAAAAAAACCACGGGAGAAAGGCAAACTTTATTAATTAATTAATGGAGTTTTTTACAAGCTTATTTTCATACAAACCATAGCAATGAATTTATATTCTACTTTCATGCAGCCAAATAAGGAGAGAAAGAATAAAATAAAGATCTCCTTTATCCTTTAAATGAGGTTGCTGAAAATATCTCAATCAAGAGAATAAATTAAAGATCTCCTTTATCCTTTAAATGAGGTTGCTAAAAATATCTTAATCAAGAGAATAAATTAAGGATCTCCTTTATCCTTTAAATGAGGTTGCTGAAAATATCTCAATCAAGAGAGTAAATTAAGGATATAGATAAGATCCTTTAGGTGACATCAGCTGGACCAATTCTAATGAGAATTTCGGATCACAAATTAACAATTTCCATATATTCTGTACTTCTTGGTCAAACTGTTTCAAAATCCCTGAGCTATGCATATTTTACATGCTTGGTTTTAATAAACCTTACAAAATCCAAGTCTGAATCCAAGTCACAGAGAGGCTAATCCTGATATATGTGTGTGTAAGTAAGTGATTTACAAGTTGAAAATTAAAAGCATAAGGTAAATAAGTAATTACCTTAGTTTCTTTAAAGAAGCGAATTTGACGACTTCTGTGAAATGTAGAAGCACGAAAAAACATGAGCTGGTGTGATGTAAAAGAAATGGGGGATGTTTACCAGTATTGCACCACAACTCGCGCAAATGCAAGTTTTACCCTAAGAATTTTAATTTGGGGGACGTGTGATAAAATCGATGGAAATGTCATGTTATATTTATCATCCTGTATTTGTGTTGGTAAGCAGTCCCTTATGTTAGGAAGAATGGCATGTAGAGCATGGTCAAATATGACTTTGAATGCTACGAGACAGATTAGGCTTGTGTCTCTGATATTTGGGATTACTTTCAGATTGATTGTATGGGAGGATATATATATATATATATATAGACACACACATACACACACACAACATATTTTTAGAAGTAACGTCCATTTCACATTAAACATTTGTGTCTCTGGTGATATTAACCACGTGCATTTAACATCTGTAAAACAATAGAGGAATCCTCACATTGCTGAGCAGATGCACAAGTTAAGCCTCTATGAAAAAGCTAATGATTTTGTTAAGGCTCCTTATGAACTCGTTGCCAGTAACAGTGGCATAAAATTGGAGAAAGAAGAAGCACAAATTTCAGTATATGAGGTAAATCCAGAATGCACTCAGCTGTATTATAAAAAGGAAATTGGAGGATTGATTTAATTTGTTGATGTTTTTCTCTTTGTGTAACAGATGAGTGACATTGGGATAGCATAGGTGGTGGGTATGGTGATAGCCTTTTTTTGGATATTAGCGGCCATGGTGGTCTTGCTAATGGCTGGTGGAGGTAACAATGGCGGGGGCGTGGGACAGAACGATGGCGATGTAGGTGGCGACGGCGATGACGACGACTACTATGGACTGTATAAAATATTCATGTGTTGAACAAAATATATGAACAATAAAAATATCATTTTTATTGTATAAATGAACTGAATAAAATATTCATGTATTGAAATAAACATTTTAGAGTTAAAAATATAATTTTTAATGTGTATATGAATGGAAACAAATATTCATTTACAAATCGGACGATTTGTTATGTGCACCCATTTGACTGATATGGATTGGGATGATAAATTTTATACGTCGCCCAACTGCACAAATAATATTCAGTGTTTGTTGATTGAAAACCCACACGGGTATTGGGATGATATTTGATGTACACTAATCCCAGTTATTTAGTTGTATGTCAATCAATTGGTTTACAGACTGTGTAAGCATTAATTATTTATATTTAATGCTTACGCAGTTGTGTAATGCACTCTGGATGATGGATGATTGTTTATTGTTGTTATTATATACATGTTGTGTATGGAATCCAGATAATTTACCTTATATGGTAATTGATTGGGCCTCATTCCAATGTGGAAAATAAAGAATACTTTAAAATAATATTCATGTGTTGAATAAATTATATTCATGTGTTGAATAAAATAAAATAACGAATATTTCAAAATAATATTCAGTTAAAGATAAAAATATGATTTTGATGTCCGATTTGGGATGGACACGAAAATATTTGAGATATATAAAGCCGTGTTGATTTGTTATGCGTCATTTTGATGCGAATGATATTTATATCGATTTTGTTCATTTTTATAATGAATATCGAAAAGGAAGTGATTTCAAAATCTGGTGTTTGAAAATATTATCATTTATATATTAATGATATGGAATATTCAATTTTGATTTAAAATTGAAATTAAGTTGAAATCGTTTTTAAAATTATTTTAAAACGATTTATAAAATACGTTTTGAATGGAAATCAACGAAACATATATAATATATATATTAAACGGCCTGAATAGAACGCGCCGCGCCGCGACCATTCACGAATTTCGACCATTGACTACGAATTGACGTTACAAGAGATCCGACCGTCGGATTCTCCTGAAACCGGGACCGTTGGGTTCGTATCTAAAGGAGCTTTCCAACGAATATAAGGGATTTGAAATCTAATGGTTGGATTTGGAATTATGTCCAAATAAAATTTGAAAAAGGTCGTTGTAAGTGCAGTTCTATGACCGTTTATGGGAATCGACTGTACGGGCCTTGATAAAAATTATTAAAAATATTACTAATTTGTGTGAAATCATAATAAATGATTTGGAAAGAATTGGGATGAAAAATTCCATATTTGAAAAGATAAAAATATATTTTTATCGAAATGAACCAGAATTATAATCCAATTATTTTTAAGTAAATAAATCGGATTTGTAAATGGTTTTAATATTACCAAAAATTGCCAATATAAGAATTGGAATGTATTTGAATCGAAATTATCTTCGGAATATTTCGATATTGGATTTCGAGATTATACGGATATTGTTGTGGGAATTTGGAAGATATATATATCGTTATTTCCAATACGATATTTGTTGATTTCAGAATTTGATGTTGAATATAAACCGATATATTTTCTATTCAGAGCCTTGTATTTAATATCAAATTGGATTTTGGGTTTGTCGTGAACGGTGTCTTCATTAACACTTGTTCTTAAACCCAGTTGAGAAAAGGATTAAATCTTTTTATTAAGATTTAATGAAGTTTACCAATTAATTAATATTTAATTGGAATTAAATTGAAATGGATTTTTGGGTTTATCGTGAACTGTGTTTTAAATAACACTTGTTCTTTAACCTGATTAACAGAGAAATGTGTTTTGGAATTTATAAATCTTTTTATTAAGATTTGTTGGGAATTTCCAAAGTGAATATTTCCAATTTAGTAAAATAAATTGGAGTGGATTTCGATTTGGTAATAATCGAAGTGAGCTTCTGTGGAGGAAGAACGTTACTATATATGGAATTTAAAAAGCTTTGTCGTTATTCCATTTATATTATTGGTTGGATACGGAAATTTATATCGATTATATATATTGATCTTTTTTCCATGAAGATTCCAAAATTTATGGAATGTGATTTTGTGTTTATCGTGAACTATGTTTTAAATGACATTCGTTCTTTAACCCAGTTTAAAGACAGGATTTTTTCCTGAATTTGAGAAATCATTAATACTGATTTTTGAAAGATTAAAACTGAATTAGAGTTTTAATGAATCTTTAATTGGATTGAAAAGTGAATGCGATAATTAAAATTATCAATTCAGGAAAATGATCGAGAATGGAGTATCATCAGTTATTGCTCCAAGCGATAGATAAATTTTTAATTAGATTTGAACGTGAAATGGTAATTAATATTTACCGATAACACCGTGGTATTAGATACGGAGTATTACCAGTTTTGCTCCATGGGATGAATAGGTTGGGATTGAGAAATTAAGCAAATGATTAATTCGGTGTAGTTCGCTAATCCCGACTAGTTTGGAAAACCTTAATATGGTTTGATATCCAAAGGAAGATTAAAGAATAAATTTAAAAGAATTTATCTTTGATAAAATTAACGGGAACCTTTCCCTAAAAATGTGAATATTTGAATAAAAGAATATTCTGGATTGGAATGAGGCGTATGTTGTGTTTGTGTAGCACTTGTTTATTATATACGCGAGTTATTCGGAAAGGTCGGGTTTATACCCATTCTGAATAACAGATTCGACGATAAGTCGACGATGAAGACGGTGGTTGAAGACTGGAGGTCTTCACATCATTTTGATGATTACTAATGTCTTGATTGGGCTGTACACCCAAGACGAGGTAATAAGTGGTGATCGTCTAGACGTACTTGGAGATCGACGGATATGCGAGGGCCTCTCTCCTGTATTGGACATATGGGATGAGGAATAAGGTGCCTCCGGTTTCGTTCAAACCCAGAACGAACTTGTAAATGGACTGTGTGTTTGACATTGGATTTTATTCTGTGCTGATTGATCTCTATTAAATATACATCTTCCTGGTGAAGGAGAACTTATTCTCTTACTTCACCCTTCTCTGAGACGTACGGGATCAGAGGTTGTATATCGATAGACATCAGTCGCATGGCGTGAATTGCCTGTGTGGAATGCCTAAGTGGCAAATGATCGAGGCTTCTGTTGAAAAGAAGAGTCTTGTGGTTGATGATCATAGCATAGCTTTGGTATAGCCCCACTTTGTGTATAGCGTTAATTCGCGAGCTTCACACCCCGGTATGAACCAGAAACGGGATGAAGGACGGCAGGGAGGATGACACGTTTCTTTCTAGCTAGAGGTGGTGTCAGCGTTTTACAAGCCCTGACATTTATATATTTTTACCTGTGTGGTTGTTGGAAAGCGAGGCGCCTCGGATATATCGATCACTACGGTGCCGATGGATTTACGCCCCAAAGGACGGGGAAACGTGTGTTCAGGAATAATATTCCACACACATATGTGTGGACCGGCCCTGCATTTTCCTAAGGGTCACTCGAGCTCTGATCCTGAGACTCGGGCCAGACAGTCTCGAAGCGGTGAGGACGATCCCTTGCCTCGGTTCATAGATGGAAATCCAACTTCCAAATACGACATTTTACGGTCTTAATTGTAGAACTAGTATGGCGACATGATATATGGTACCCATGCCGTCTATGATTGATACATTTATATTTGAAGTTGTTTTCTTCACTTATAGTAGTAATAAAAGATTAAATTTCGCGTATCAAGCATTATTTGGCTATTATAAGGTAAAACCCTATCCTTCGGCTTGCGTTGCATTGTGTGATGGGACCTGGGTCTTATAATAGCTTCATTGTTCTTTATTTAGCATTGCATTGTTTGTTTTATGCACTGGTATTCTTGGGGTTAAAACATGTTCCGTGTTATATGGCGTGGTCCCATGATTTACCTAACTTTAAAATAAAGATTAACAACTGTTTTAGTTCTCACACCGGTCACATGACTGACCTGGAGTTTATTGTTTTAACCTAAACTCTGGGTGCCTATATTTTTCACACGGGTAGCTAGTAGTTTGGTTTTGCAGATATTATATTCACAGGATCTTGGGTTATAGCTGAAGGGATATTTGGAAAGCTTTGTATCCGTGTATTTCTTTCAGTTGTGTTTTGTATTAATTTTCCGCTGCATTGTAAATTGTAAATCTCTGATGTTTATCAAATGTATAATATTTGTTCATACTCTGTATATTCTTGTACTCTGATGTAAATTGTCATAATAAGCAATGAAATGTTCTTCTGTTTGTGTCCTGATGTGTACTGTTCTCAATTCAATATGTACTATCCTTTACAGGGAAGTTTGGGTCGTCTCAGTATATGACTTTTGACTTCTCTTTCCTTGTCCTTCTCCGAATATTTTGTACCCAAAATAGGTAAAATAATCCCTATCTTGCTACTTACTGATTTATAGAGATTACTAGGGTTTCCTATTTTGGGAAAACCCCATTTTATCCTGCCTATATAGCAATTTATTCAGGTGTAGTTGTGGTTCAAAATGATTATTTTGGTCTTTTCTAAATGCTACCTTTTGTTTTTTAATTTTTAAACAATACTTTTAGTACCATTTTCATGCTTCATACAATTTACATGATCCTTGGTTCTCACGTGTTATTCATATTGAGAAATCTGGATATCTTTTCATTATAATGTATGTTTAGAATGCATTCTTTAGCCCATCAGGTAGTATATATATATATATTCACGTATGTATATTTTCCTGCACATACTTCGTAAAGGATTATGTTAGCTTTTCCTTCATTACATTTTTTTTCCTTATTTTTAAATTCCAATTAAAATTCTTTATACTTAAATTCATCCATGAATTAATTATTTTTCCATCACTAATTCTCTGGGTCTTCACAGTCATCGTCGTTGTGATCGTCAACTTCTTCTTCGATGGACCAATCAAATATGATAGGGTCATGAACCTCCGAAGAACTCGATCCAGTACAAACTAATTTTTTCCAAATTTAAGATAAAAGGCCTTTGATCGAGTTGAAGCGACGTTCCTCTCTATTAATTACAATGCATATGTGAGGATACCACAATAATAAATAAGATACTTAAAGTTCATGTCGTGCTACAAATTGGATCCATACCTGAATTTTATATTTGTCATTATGGTCCAGAGCAAGTCAAGCATCGTTATCATCAAAGCATGCTACTTTCTTCTGCAGATCGAGTAAGAAAACAATTAGCCATAAGAATCCACCATGAGGTGAACATTGTTTAGGATCTTATAACGAAAGTTCTGAATATTTCACATCCATAAACTACTAGCTTAAGAAGTGTGACTTGTCCCTCCTTCATTCCAAAATAAGAGTTTGACTCCAAAATCTTTAAAGTGGGTGTATGAGTGTCATCGATTGTCATTATCACCAATGAAATTTTTATATCAGATTGTCCTACAAAGACATCTTACAATCAGTTACATTAGAAAATTGCTCAAGATTTATTGTTTTACAACAATCATAGTCGTATAAGTAATAAGATGAACCATGAAAGTCATCTAACTATTAGTACCTTTAATCGAAAATTTAAACTCAAGATGTTGGTTCACATAAAGCATATGATAGCTAACAGAGCAAGACTATAATGATTATAAGTGCTAAAACGAATGTTGATACTCAAATCCATGATTTACATTATTAGATTTGAAATGTCCCACATTACCCATGTTGGACTTAACTTCTAACATAACTCGTATTAGTCTTAACATCTCAAAGAACCTACATTAGACCAAAAAACAGTAACACAAGCACAAAAATAAAATCAAAGGATGAGTGCAAGTTGGAATAGAGTTTAGTGAACATTTCAAGCTAACCTTAGGACAGTCTAATGCTAGCCTGCTGTAAAGCAAGAATTGACTCTATGAAATGTTGTAAAAAAACATGTGCATGTTGTGGTTTCCAAAGGAATTGCCAAATGCATACAAAGTTTGAAATAGTAGACTTGATTCATGCTCTTATTCACTTATGTAGACAGTAACCTCTTACAATTCATAATTTAAAGAGATTAATGTAAAACTAACAAACTAATGTAATAAAATATTAATATTGTCTATGTATCCAAATCAATAATTAACAGAATGTTAAATTACATACCTTGATGCCCTTGTAGCCAAGGCATTCTCCAAGTCCGCCTGCAACAAGAACAAATGCAACATTATCGCTTCTTTGATACCTTCTTTCTCTAACATAATGAACTTGTTATCGCTGATGGTCAACGTCTCTCCTGATGAAACCTATCAATGAAGAATTTGATACAAAATTATGCTCGGTTATATTTGCTAAGTACATAATGCAAATAATAGTATTTAAATTATTCATAAGTATTCCAGTTAATTCCACTCTTCATAAGTTATATATAGGTATAAAAAAAGAAATGAATTGATAGTGGAACAAGATTGATTCTCCAAAAAATCATCCCCTTTAAAACCATACCGAATCCAATTAAGTGAATAATAAATAGCTAAGCCTAATATTAAGAAACTCAAGGTAACTAAATAGATAATAGAAAGAACTATAATCGTCCATTAAAGGCTTTACATTCCGAATTCTAGATCAGATTTACAATTAAATATCATACAGTGCAGTGTTACAAGCTTTTGCCCCTTCACCTCTTTATTTTTCATGGTTACCAAGTTCATTCTCTAGCAACTGCACTACTATTCACCAATATTTCCATTACCATATCTGATTTAAAATTAATTACATATGGTTAATCCAATAATTCAGATCTTTTTCCTATCACCCATCAAATAGTTTATTTTATTAGATTTACAATTTATCGGGTTTTACAATTTGGATGTTTCTTTGAAGAAAACTCATGGTCAATGTTCCAAACCATGTTGTCTTGTGAAGAACAAAAAAAAAGGTTAATGACATGAAAAAACAATAAGGTGAAGTTGATAAATTATTAAGTAAGAGGTGATATTTAAATGAAAATCCGCCATTAATGTAATGTATAGGTATTAAATAATATTAATTTCTTAAAGGAGGATGATATGAAAAATGTTTTCGTTTATTTAACTATTGAGAAGAATTTGCGAAAAATTAATAAATGTTAGCAATGGACGTAGTTGATGTTTTATTATTTTTTCTAAAGAAGGCATGATAGTATCGTCCTGAACTGCTTCAAAATGTTCACCACCTCCTTCCCTTGCCTACCTCCTCCAAATTCAACAGTGCTAAATCTATCCACCATAACTTCCGGACCCTATCTGCTACCCACTGTCCTATCCCATATTCAAGAAGCAATTGTTAGTGTTAATAACGCTAACCTTGCATTCCCAGAATATTAAAACAAAGAAGGCAAACGAATAATATTGTTGATGTTGCAAATAAAATTTTGTCTAGTTTCTGCACATCAAAAAGCTATTTAGTGATAATCACAATTCTCTTACTGTAGGCAAAAGATGAAAACCAGAAAGCTATCCCAAGCAATTCTTCAGCAAAGTTAGCACTTTCTCTAGGTCTATAATTTTTCAGTCTCTTATGAAGCATCTATTATTCTATTGAGTAGCAAATTTATACTTCCAAAGAGAACATAAACTTGAAAGATGATACTCATGCACTACTTAATTTAATAACTATGATTTATACATTTCCCAAAAGAATGATGGTCTATAATTTTGTTGTTAGATGCCGTAGTGGTACCAAAAAAAAAAAAAAAAATTCCAGTAAGTCCTAGCATAGATGTTTATACTAAAAAATCTTATGAGAAGCAAATAATGCCCAATTCTATTGTTCAATGGTATCTAATGCAAAAGATGGTTCCTTGCTTAATTTACAAGGTTGTGAAAAGGAATATACTAAGTATATATGGTCAATCCAACATTTACAAGGTTATCTTTGAACTTGACTGAATAATAAACTATGAATTGAAATCGAAATGAAAATAAGAGTAAAAGACGTTCACAAGTTTCTATTCTTCGCTGAAGGAAGCTCAACCAAATATAGGGCGAAGCGGGAAGGGAATCCATCGGGTTTAGGGCAACTGCAGATAAGGAACTCGAAGAAGAAAAGGAAATCACCGAGCTAATCTAGCAATGGAGAAATGTACGTGGAGGATGATGGGATGGAAATTGAAATCGACTTTGGAAAAAAAACTAAGGAAGAGGAAATGAAATGGCACAAATAGATGAAAATTTGGAACTTTTTTCTAACTCATGGAGGGAATTGAAAACTGCATTTGGGAGGCAAACCAAATATTTTTCTCAGTAGTTAATACAGACAAATATATTTATTATGACTTTCAACCTAAAATGCTAAGATTATATGCAGTGGAAACTTAGTTTTGTTGTAGTGCCGTAACCATTCACTAACAGCCACTTCTCTTTATAAGTATAAAGAGTTTTCTTCCATAAACAAATTCATAACTACTTTTTCTCATTTTCTCCACTCCTTTCTGTATTTCTAATAAATCGATACTTATACTCTATCGATTTTCAAACGAATCAAGTCAGTTCAACACTGATTTGATTTTGCATCAAATTCTCATCATTATATCAGGACCAAAGTGCAATTTTGAATTATAAAAGCAACTGTAATCAAGATCGAAAAGAGCCAAGTCTGCATTCTTTATGTAAAAAAATGACTTATATGGGTGTGACTTGATGGCCCTCAATCAAGTTAGGGTTGATTGTGCCTCGTAAAAAGAAATTTAGAGCGGTTTGTTTGCCTTGAAATCAAGTTTTCTGTGCCCAAAGACAGAAATTCTAGATGGTGTGCCATCTAGTAGCCTTGAAATTAATATGTGTGATTGAAATGATAGTGATTAAAGGTCGTAAGGATTATAAGATCAGATGTAGCGTAATTTTAAACCAGTACAAAATCGAGTGTTTTTTTTATAATGTTAGAGCAGTTACTTTATTTGATATTTGTTTCGTTGGTTGATTCTATGATCACTAAATACATAGTCATAAACATAGTCCAAAAGGATTTCTATAAAGATTATAAATTTAAGTAAACATTTTCACCCTCTTACCCTCTAGTGTTAATATAGTCTTAAGATTTGCATCCCTTTCACAGTATACACATTTTTTCCGAGATCTCGGTATGTCATCGTGGTTGAGAAAAAGGAGAAAGATGACCGTGTTCATATGCGGATTTTTTACATTGAAGTTGAAAATTCAGACTAGCTTATAGATATAACTTTTACAGTACAATTCATTAACTTCTACCTTTAATATAGAAGTATGAAACACTAGTAGTATTTAATAAAGAGGCGAAAAGAAATAAATATTTAAGCACGGACGACGACAATAAATAATGCACAAAGAACATAAAGCAACCTGCAGCAGTTAACAATGTCCTTATGCAATTATCTGTGACTTTCATTAATTCAGATAATTGAAAAAGAAGTGTTTATAGCTAGTCATGGAAATGAATTGAAAAATTTGACTTACTTGCTGAAGTATGGAATATGCTTCAAAAAAAATAAGGGTGGGATGCATAGAAAAATGCTCATAGGAGAGATTTGGACAGATGGGGCGTTTAACCATGTTCCGCTGGGCTAAGATAGCCATTGTAACTACGATAGTCTACATGAGCAAATTAGGGTTGTCAACGGATGTTCTCGAATGCAGATAACGTTACAAATGTATTCATGTCCAAAATCATTTTTCAATATGGGATATCCACATATGTGGATAAAAACGGGTATCGGATAATTATATTATCTGTTATAATGATGCTAAATTGAAAGAACAAAAACGAAAATTTGAACTTAATATAAACAATATTAAACTCCATTGATAAGTAAAACGTAAAAATAAAGAAATATGATGATGATGGACTTAATAAATGTATGTATATAATGTATAAACTGTCAACGCACTAAAATGCACATAATTTAGGCTATAATCTTTTAAAAAATACAAATGGATATCGTTCAGATACTGACGTTTTCGTATTCGCATCCGTTTTTTGGATATCGTTTTTTTTTTATATATACGATGCGGACGGACCTTACACATGTTTTTTGAATTCCGGACTTACGATCTAAATTTGGTTTCGATTCATTGTTTGAGTTTTACGATTTACGATTTGAATCTCATTTTGAAAACCTTGTAATTTAGGGTATCTTTGAAAGCCCCAGGGCAAACTCAGCCATGCGAATTTAGAACCCGGCCCGAATTCGCCTCTAGTTGTTCGTTAACCTGGCCCAAATTCGCCTCTGTTTGTTCGGTCTTCATCAGTTTGTTAATTAATATACCTCCGAATTATCTTTCATCTTCTTCTTCCAACATTGGTACCCTCGAGTCTGCAACTAAATCATCTTTTCCCCAGTTCTCCTTTTTAAATTGTCTTCTCTACAACTTTTCTGCTTTTCTTGCTGTAATATCACCCCCTTCTTGCCATTCTTCCTCTGATCTTCATTCTAGCCCCATTCCGATCTCTCTATTCTTGCTGATCCACACTTCCCTGATCCTCTAATTTCTTCATCACCCTTTGTGCTCTCTTAAAACTCCTTGTTAACCTCACTTGTTCCATTGCAACAATACTTTCTTGCTAGCTACTCATACATTTCTTCCTGCACTCCCTTATCTCCTCAATCCTACTGCCTTTTCCTACATAAAATCTGATCATCGTCATGCCGAGAACCCGAGTTCAATCAAAGAAAGGAACTGGAGCTTATCATATACAGCAATTGAGAAGAAACTCGTCTTGCGCATTGCATCGGACGAATATCTGTGAGGTAGTGATCTTCTTACTCTTGGATTTAGTATATACTGTTTCTCTTTTAACTGTAATGAAATAATAGATGTTTTCTTGATCTATTTCTATATATTCTGTGCTTCTTGGTCAAACTGTTTCAAAATCCCTGAGCTATGCATATTTTACATGCTTGGTGTTAATAAACCTTACAAAATCCAAGTCTGAATCCAAGTCACAGAGAGGCTAATCCTGATATATGTGTGTGTAAGTAAGTGATTTACAAATTGAAAATTAAAAGCAGAAGGTAAATAAGTAATTACCTTAGTTTCTTTAAAGAAGCGAATTTGACGTCTTCTGTGAAACGTAGAAGCACGAAAAAACGTGAGCTAGTGTGATGTAAAAGAAATGGGGGATGTTTACCAGTATTGCACCACAACTCGCGCAAATGCAAGCTTTACCCTAAGAATTTTAATTTGGGGAACGTGTGATAAAATCGATGGAAATGTCATGTTATATTTATCATCCTGTATTTGTGTTGGTAAGCAGTCCCTTAGGTTAGGAAGAATGGCATGTAGAGCATGGTCAAATATGACTTTGAATGCTACGAGACAGATTAGGCTTGTGTCTCTGATATTTGGGATTACTTTCAGATTGATTGTGTGGGATATATATATACATATAGACACACACATACACACACAACATATTTTT
The DNA here is from genome assembly GCA_030737875.1 of Allium sativum. Classification (NCBI taxonomy): domain Eukaryota; kingdom Viridiplantae; phylum Streptophyta; class Magnoliopsida; order Asparagales; family Amaryllidaceae; genus Allium; species Allium sativum. Next base: position 41,715,428 of record CM060915.1, on the reverse strand, counting down.
AGAAGTAACGTCCATTTCTCATTAAACATTTGTGTCTCTGGTGATATTAACCACGTGCATTTAACATCTGTAAAACAATAGAGGAATCCTCACATTGCTGAGCAGATGCACAAGTTAAGCCTCTATGAAAAAGCTAATGATTTTGTTAAGGCTCCTTATGAACTTGTTGCCAGTAACAGTGGCATAAAATTGGAGAAAGAAGAAGCACAAATTTCAGTATCTGAGGTAAATCCAGAATGCACTCGGCTGTATTATAAAAAGGAAATTGGAGGATTGATTTAATTTGTTGATGTTTTTCTCTTTGTGTAACAGATGAGTGACATTGGGATAGCACAGGTGGTGGGTATGGTGATAGCCTTTTTTTGGATATTAGCGGCCATGGTGGTCTTGCTGATGGCTGGTGGAGGTAACAATGGCGGGGGCGTGGGACAGAACGATGGCGATGTAGGTGGCGACGGCGATGACGACGACCACTATGGTGGTGGTGGCGGGGGCGGGGGAAGTGATGGAGGCGACGATGGGGATGGAAGCGACAGCTCTGATGATGAAGAAGATGGGAACACTGATAGAGACGAGAAGAATATGGAGTTGGATGAACATTGTTTAACTGTGGAAGAGTTGATGTACCTCAAAAGCCAATTCAGGTTGAAGAAAGGAAAAATGCCGTGTGTAAGGTGTTTCCTCGTTAATAGATCATTGAGTTCGCTGAAGAGGGAGAACATCAAAGGACACTATAGATCAGTGCATAAGAGGCTGAGGGTGGAATGTGGTTACTGGCACAACAGGTTTTTCACAATGGAGAAACTGGGTGTGCATAAATACCTATGCCACAACAAAAGAAGTAAATAGGTGAAGTAGCTGTTAGATGATTTCCATATTCTTGGTATTGACCGTTGAACTTTGAACTAGCTGTGTTAGATGATTTCCCCATATTCTTAGTATTAACTGTTAGTTTTTCATAATGCTATTCATCCCTCAATAGTTTTTTACTTTTCAAGTGTGCTTCAAAATTAATTTATTGTTAAGTGTAAGGATTTCATCAGAAGTTTAACATAATAAGATGCAGCGATAACAATGTCAAGTTAAGTTCTTGTATGCTTTGTTTCCGCTTATGTATGTAAAAATTTGAGAAAAAAACCAAGTCCAAATTGTCATATTTGTAATTGCTGTTTTGTTTGTTCCTGATCATTTGCGGTGAGTAGTAGCCGAGTGCCCACATTCAAAGAATATTAGTGATTTATTATGACTGCATAATTTATCAGTTCCAAATTAGCCAGAATGCCTAGAATAATGTGCCTTTGTTGAACAAATAGCTCACGTTCCTCATGAGCCGAAAGATTATGGTAATCCAACTTTATCCAACATAAGGCGGAGGAACTCCTTAATAAGATGATCAGTAATCCACAGTGTTTCACCAAAACCCAAAAGAGATATCTAGAAGTGGAAAAATGGAAATGTACATACTTATTTTTCTTTTTTTCTTTTCCTCTCTTCTTCTTAAGAAGAAATTTGAGTAAATCCATGGCTCCTCTCAAACTCTTAAAGCCACCATTCTTAATTCAAATTACAAATCAAAAGAGAGTTTAAATCTTCTCTCTCTACAACATGAATTAAAATTCACTAGGGAATTCAATCATCTCGAAATTTGGTAGATTCAAATCGATGTTACAGTAACCATTTGGAGCCGCATGTCTTTCCTATGCATTTCTTTGGGTTTTGGGAGCTTCAAAGCATGGTTTTGCAAACTAATTCAAGCTAGAATCTCCCCTAAACCAATCAAGGTGAGTCGTTGCACTCACTTTTCTAGTTTGAATATTTACACGTATTTAATTTGAGTTTTATGATGCAAACTGTAAATTACAGTAATTGTTCTATGTAACTTTTGAGTACAATGAAAACATGCTATGCCTTCAACTTTGAAAGCTTATATCTCTGTCGTTTCATGTCTGGTTCACGTCAAATTTGTTTCATTTTTTAGTATTTTTATTGAATTCCTTGTAGTCTATTTGAAGTCCTATATAACCTTTGTAAACTATCAAAAACTTATCTGAAATTTGTAATCCGAGAATAAATGCTCCTTGGAAAATTTCGATGCCCAGGTTGACCTGAAGGAGAGAAGAGTTGGGCCTTAGGATCAAATTGGAGGCTACAGGAGGTCGACCTGGCCTCATCAAATTGTAGCCAACTATTTCTTTTGTTTCAACATTATTTGTTTTGATGAATATAGGTTTGGGAGCTTTATTTTGAGCCGTAATTGCTTCCAAGGATTGACTTATAAGTGTTAAACTCTTTTGGATTTCCATGGTCTTGATTCATTCATGAAAAAACCAATATTTTTATGAGTCCGAATAGCGAATTTATTAGTTTTCTTGTGATTATTAAGTAAATTTTCATGTGTTGTTTTCATCTTTTGTGAGATTTTTGTGTGCATGTGCATGCGATTTATAAACCATTTTAAAACGAATATATATGGCTTTGAGACAAAGGATTTTTGATGCTTTATTTTATAAAAATAAAACCGCCTCAAAGAAATGCTATATACCATATTTTACAGTATATAAATATTTTCAAAGAAACAAATAAAATGATTTCAATATCATTTCATAATCTCATTTTTTAAAACCTATTTTCTTTATGTAAAATCACATATTTTTACACTCTTCGAGAAATTGTGATTACACGATGTAGTAAATGTCATGGTATGGGACATAAAGATATATTATATCGGCTTATTTCAGACTTGTCCATTTGAATATATTATTTTTAGTGTGGAATTTGTTGTCGATTAGTAATGGATTAGTGATAACGTGCGGTATGGGACACACTGTTACCACTATTCGTGTTACTGTCTAAGAGTTTATGGCATATCTATACGATATTTTTAGTCAACAAAAATGCTTAGGGAAGGTGTCAACAACCTTGTAAAGCAAACAAAGCTGCTTAGGAGGTGTCAACGACCTTGTATGGCTTGTAAAACTTCTTATGAAAGAGTCAACGACCTTATCATCGCTATCATCATCTTTTTTGATCCGATCTAAATTATTTTCTGAGTTCTGATATATATTTATGATTTCACCATATTATTGATGATTATTATTATATAAATGGTGATATCATTTCTAAGCTTTGAGCTCTTAACAAGGTTCTGTGATTTCTGAGATTTTTGTGTTCTACGTTTTGAGTTTCATGTGATTTTAAATTTTAGTAACCATCAGTTAGAGTTTGGGTAATATGAGTTTATGATGATATCCAAGTCTGTGTTTTTACCTCTTACAAGTAATTTGATCATTTATTTGGTGAATTTGTCTTTTAAGAAATATATTGTTTCGAGTATATTTTATTCCTTATGATAGGAAGGAATCATCACTTTAGTGTCTTAAGTTAATCGATAATTATGAGATTTCTTTTTCTTATGAAAAGGAACTATCGTCTTATGACATTTTATTTCACTTATCACGTTATTACTGATATGTTTATGCTAGACTGACCCGTGTATCTCGAGTCAGACATGGTTGATTCAGGTATGTCTGTAGATTCGAGATTGCACTGCTTTCACTCTGGCTTTAGCTTTTTAGAGCTATTAATTGAGTTGCGTAGTCAAGAGTCTGAGTTATATGTTGTATATCCATTTTGAGATTTATTGTACTTATATTTGGTCTTTTGAACCTTCCAGGTATGTGCGCAATTCCGCTGTCTATAAAGATATGTAACATGTTTTGTGATTTGTTGCATATGTTTGTATTTAAACTATGTTATGAAGATGATCCTTAGCCATAGTAGATCTAAATTAGACATGAATTGAGTACATCGATCCACTTCAGGTAAGAAAGAAAAAGTTATACATCCAATCGATGTATTCGATACTCGTTTAATATAAGATTAAGGGTGGTCGCTGCTAACCAACCTTATTCTTTGCTCTAATAGACAATATTACTTAGTAATGCTCTTTATTAGGGTGAGTCACGGGGTGGAGTGTTATGTTTTGGTATCAGAGAAGAGTTTCAGAACAAAATAAGATAAACACGAAACAGAACTGAAATAGTAAATGTGTTGCAACAAATAAGGACACTCTTGTCTACATTTATTAGTCTCCATTGTTAACCTCAATCTGTGTTCTTGATCATTTGAGTCCAGAGTAAAATTTAGCTTTGGGCATACATCTAGGAATGTGTTTAATTTCGTAGTATTCTATGATTTGGATCCTATTTGCAATGATCCAGAATTTTGGAACCAATTTAAAAGTTGTTTTTAATATAATTCTACGAGAATTTCGGTTAAATTTCAAAAATCGATTATTTAATGATGATTTCAGCAGTTTACACGGGAGATGAACTCGGATTTTGATAAAGAATTTTGTTAGATCTGTAGTTTCGAATAACGGCCGAATTTCAAATTTCGTAAATTTTGGAGCAAGTATGTGAGCGTGCATGAGTTAAACGTACGTTATGACAACGCATCGAAATTAATCGGAAACGCGATCGAAAAATAAAATGGAAGGTCAAACAAATTCAAAATTCAATGAAACCTATTCCGTTGGATCCGAAATTACGTTTTATGCTAGGGAACAAATTTTCGTGTAAAACGGAATTAATGTGCGGTCATGCGATCAGAAGACGTGAAGCTAAACTACCACACTTTTGTGTTCGTCATCGGAAAGTGCCTCTAATAACGCAAAACGAGGTGTCGACGCATCAATGACCTCAATTGTTTTTCTTCTCTTATTCCTCGTCACGACACGCATTGATGCACGTGAATGGATTAGGAAAATTATGCAAAATCCCTCCTCTCTTTTTTCCTTCTCTTTCATTTTGTTCTATACTCCTCCTCCACCTCCGAGCTCCCATGGCTGACCTACCCCATGCCCGCCGGCACTGACCTACGCCGCACCACCCTCCACCTCCCCAGCACCCCCGCTAGCCGCCGCAACCACTACCTTTTCTATTGTTCCCGTCTTCTCTCCCCTTAAACCCTAAACACCCATTTTCATGTCCTTTCAGCACTTACACCCCTCAAAATCCATTTTTTACACCTCCAACCACCTCGTACCCCGCGCCTACCCCTCCTCCTTGCCACACCAGCCCTTGTCCACCCCACCGAGGGTCCCACAGCCTTAAGTCGTACCCCTTATACCTCCATTTCCCCCTTCATTTTTCTTTAATCCTCCAGATCTACAAGTATTTACGAGTTAGAGTGTGTTAGCGAGTTGTTTGAGTCCCGTAAGTTGTCGGAAAGGTGTGTAGGAGCCCCAAAAGTGTTAGTGTCGAGTGTGAGAGTCTGTAGTCCTTCCGAACGAAGTTTGGCGGAGTGGAATCCTGTGGTGAGAAGCCAAAACTCACGTAGATAGTGATTTAAAATTAAATTAACTGTTAAGTAATTTAGTATGTTTAATTATATTTAACATTAATTATATATGTTGCATATAATGTTAAATGTTGAGCATTGTGGTAAAAAAATCATTTTTACATCATATATGTGATACCCCTTCAGTTTATGACACTTGAATTGCACTCGGTGTTGATTGAAAATTGATTGGACCTTAAATGGTTTTGGGTTTAGCGATACTAATATTATTGTTTATTGGATGTGATAAAAACCTCACACGGGTCTTTGGATGACAATACGCTTACACATCTCTCTTGTATGTAGATAAGCAACATGAATTTTGATGTAAACCCCACATGGGTGTTGGGATGATATATTTACACATCTCCTAAGTGTGTATATAAGTCGCAATTGATTGCGTAGAACGTTAGGGGTCAGAATCACAGATCTTACGGAAAAACTAACACTAAAGGGGGGTGAATAGTGTTTTAAAGGATTTATAGAAAACTTAAACAATTAATCATTACTCAGATAATTATATAAATCACAGAATGGATATCACAACAGAAACAATCACAGATGCAGATATAATCGAAAGTAAAATGCAGAAAAGGAATGAACACACCGGATTTTATACTGGTTCGGATTACTCCTATGTCTAGTCTCATGCAACGCTGGATTGACCAGAGTTTTATTAATATCAAAATCCAATTACAACACCCTTGATTTCACGGCTATAAGGTTAACATCGATTCAACACCCTTGATTTCACGGCTACTAGGTTAACACCGATTCAACACCCTCGATTTCAAGGCTACAAGGTAAACTCTGCTCCTTTTCCTTAATTTACGGGCTACAAGGAACACACCCTTTCCTTATCGTTTACAATTGCCCTAGAACTCTTGAGTAGAACTTCGAAACAGAGAGTATTTGATAGAGATTAAGAATAGAAGAAGAATGATTTAATTTGTATTGAAATCAGCAGAGTACAAGTGTAGAAACCTGAAATTTAAAGTAAAATAATGGTTGTATATGAAGTAGGGAAGAAAGAAAAGATATATTTTGAAAAAAATTCGAAATCAGACACTTTATATAGTGTTCCAAGGGACACAACCATTCCTGGAATGTTTTAAATTTGAAAAGACACATCTATTTGAATTAAAATTTGCGATAGTTATATGTCGACATGTAGAATGGTGTATGTCGACGTATGTAGTATTTTTAAATTTTAAATTAAGTTTTTAAAGTATTTATGCCAGTATATATATTCTGGAAATTCCTGAAATAAAACTAGTTGTTTAAATTATATTTTCTCAAGTATAAAACATTTAAAATATTATTTAAACAAATAATATAAATATATATATATATATAAATGATATAAAAACTATAAAATATAATTATAAAACTTTATATATAAACTATATAAGAAACTTATATTTGAAATCATAAGTAAAAATCTTTGGATGATTTAAAACCATTTTGAAAGAAGTTTGAAACAATTTGAAATCAATTTAAAAACATAATTTGAAAACAGATTTTGAGAGTGCTAATCTGAATTTTATATAGTAACTAACTCTCACTACAACAAAAATACCCTATTACAACGTCCATTTTACAACGGGCGTTGGCTGCCCGTTGTAATAGAATGCTATAACAACGGTCACTTCCTGAACCGTTGTAATAGATGCATGTACAACACTCTTTTACAACGGGCACAGGCTGCTCGTTGTAATAGAATGCTATTACAACGGTCGTTTGTGGACAGTTGTAATAGATATCATTTACAACCCTCTTTTTACAACAAGTAAAAACTGCACGTTGTAATAGAGTGCTATTACAATGGTCATTCCAGGCGCGTTGTAATATATGTCAATTGTAATATTATTACTAACTATTAACTATAATAGTATGTTACTTGTAACGAACCAAGATTTTTAACGTTAAAAATATGAAATGTATTTGAATTTAGTAATTAAGAATTTGATATTTGTTTATAATTTTGAAATTTAGTCTATTTCATTTTGGTTCAAATAAATTATGTATGTATAAATTAAAAATTTCTTTCGATTTAAATATTTTGTTAAATTAAACATTAGTGATATTTTAAACTAATCGATATATATAGTGTTTGAGAAATTATTTAAATCAATTTGCATATTTTAAAATTTTATTTGATTTGAATAGCTCTATTTGATTTAAGCATTAACTATATTTTAAATTAATTGAAATATATCATTAGAGAAATGATAAATTTGATTTTCAATTTGACTTGAGCATTTATTTTATTTTGTTTAATTTTGAATTTTTGTTTTAAAATTTGCTTAAGATTATAATTGAATAAATTTGTTTGATTAGATTTGTTTAGGTATTGTATTTTAAAAAATATTGATCTTTGGATTTAAACAATGTTAATATTTCAAACTAATTCAAATATATTGTTGTGAAGAATAAATTTGTTTTCCATATTGGTTGAAAATTTATTTGAATAATTTAAAATTTTATTTGCATTTCAATAGCTTTATTAAATTAAATCGTTCACTGTAATTGTAAAATTTATTGATATATGGTTAGAGAATTTAAAATTTGATTTAAACTTGAGAACATAGAATATAATCTATTTAATTTAAATTTAAAACTTGGTTTTGAATTAATGTTTATAAGTGTGAATTTAAATTTTAATATTTGAAGCCAAATAGTTTTGTTAAATTAAACAATATTAATATTTTATATCAAATTGAAATATGTTGTTCGAGATATTATAAATTTTGAATTTCAATATTTACTTGGGTATTTAAATTTAAATAATTTTGTTGGATTCAAATTTGGTTTTTATGGAATTAATTTAGATGCGTAATTGTAAAGATTAGAGATACCATTATTGGTTTGTATACTTAGGAATATAGGGAATCGTATACTCTTGAGATTTTAATACGTAGTATACTTTTGTAAATGAATTGTTTATAAGTTTGCCACTAAGCCACTTTATTTATTTTGAAAAAAAAACATTTTGTGTATCCTTATTAAAACATAGGTTTTCAATACAGGTTTTCAATACGTGTCCATTTGGGTCTGAAATACACCACGCGTCTCTGTTTTAATCACCGTGCCCTTTTTTTTTCCGTCCCTCCTTGCACTCACTCAGCAAAAATTCCACTTCTCCAAATCCATTTTTCCCCGTCCATCTCTCATTTCCTTAGTAGCTGAAACAAACCAATTTTCCCCAAATTAAATTCTTTTTCTCCCAAATCGATTCATGGCCACCAAAATCGGTTAACACCGTCGTCTCCTCCTTCAATCTTGCCGACTGTTTCTACCGCTACCTCCATTGGTTCACCGCGTCACCATCGAAGAACACCGACTCTCTATCGCATCGCTCCTCTTCGTTTAACCCTGAATTCGCTCCAGCTCCGTCGTATGCTGACGCCATTAAACCCAAAGTAGACCCAACTGAAACCCCTCTTCTCTCTGAAATTAGCAGCAACAGTTCCCTGTAGCCGCACACCGCCACTGACCAATGACCCTTTTCTACAATACCGAAGCCCACTGCCACTTCCAGTCGAACCCGACTCATCGTACCTCCGTCAGTCAGGCCACTAGCAACCGACACCTCTTCTTTACGCCGCGATTAAAAGTAAGTACCCTTACGATTAAACCTATTGCAAGTAGTTTACTTCGACTTTTCATTGGGTATGGTTCATTGTGGTTCGTTGTTCTATTTGCATTAGTTGCCTTGATTTAATTCGGTTGCAATTAAATATATATATACACACACACACACACATACACACACATCTCTTGACCTGGTTCATGTGATAAACCTGACCTGAATTAAATATGGCTGTTTTGGAATTTAAGCTGCTTAGAACTCGCCTGTTGCAGTTCTCATTGTTCAGGCCCGTAGTGTAAATCTGAATGCATGTTGGGATAATTATTTGTTTTGATTATTGCTTAAGCTTGGTGATGCTTGCATTTTATTCTTGCCAGTACCATACCTTACCCGATTCTGCCGTTGCCATGTCTTGCCTGTACCCATCTGTCTCGAGTTTTACCATAGTTTTCCATTTTGATACACACCTTTGGGTACACAGAAGCTCTCACCAATTTTGCATGAGACGCTGTTTAAGCCATTTAAGGTTACTGACCTGTTGAGTTTACATATTTGTGTTATGCTACATTTGGATGTTGATACCACATCCTTTGCCGCCACCATCCTATTCTTAACAAATGCAACAAATATGACCCACTTTGTATAGCCGACGTGTTGTGTATATAAGGGACGTTGTTTGATTGTGTTATGGTTGCATGCGTTTCCTTCCTTAATAATCTACTGGTACACATTCTCACCATAACTAAGCTACTGCCTACTTGTGACTCATCCCAAAATGAATACAGTATGAACTCATGGATAGAAAACCGGACCGATATGCTATTGATTCAATTCAGAAATTTTGGCTCTGCTGCTTACGGTTGATGTCATTGTTTGTAATGCAAGTCAACCGTATGCATAATATTGGTTATACATTATACCCACTGATAAGCTGCTTATAAATTAATTTTTGTGTCAATCTTACTGTTAGTTGTCGGTAGCATTTATTCTTGCAGATTCCATGAGGTAAATTTGCCTTATTCTTGCGGATTCCATGAGGTAAATTTTCCTAGTTATAAGATCCAAGTAGATGGTCGATAACAATTAACATAGATGGTAGTTGAGGGTTTTAGTCTAGGCTAGAAAAATGGATCATGTTCTATTCAGATTCTTGTTCTCGTACAACATCATTATTTATAGCTCATATATGTTATTATTATATTATTGTTATTGTTATTACTAATTGAATAATATTATAGTATTTTTTTTTTTAGTTAACTTCAATTATGTTTTATATTTCAGGCCGTAGTATTTGATTTCAACCATAAGATCCTGAGAATTTATTTATAGTGCTGGCAGTTCTTTCTGGGAGGCAAGTGACCGGTGAAGTTTTATTCCTGTTTAATTATTGATGCAAAGTATACTTATCATATGTTAGTTTGTGTTACAATTTTAGACTTGCATCTACTGGTTAGATGTTGTTTTGAAGAGGAAACTGAGTAAACTGCTAAAGAACAAGTGTTGGTTTTTTTGGATATGCAGGTTCAAATAGTTTGGAAACTGCTAAAGAACAATTAACAAGTGTTGTTTTACTGCTCGATTTGAATTCGCTCTTTCGTGAACTTCGTGGTACTGTTGCGTTGAAGGACTGCTGCTGCCACTCTTCAATACCTCTCTTGCCGTCAAAGATTGTTCGTGCAGTCTATTTTAGTTCGAGAGGGGTGCAGATAATAGAATTACATGGCTTCGGCTACAAGAGCGACGAGGAAGAGAAAACTTGCGAGAATGGTTTGTATGAGCTTCATAATTCATATTAGTGATTTGCGATTAAAATTTACATAGTCCAAACGATTTACTGATGTTTACCGCACTTTCGTGTTTGATGTTTCTAAGAAATAGTCATATCTACAACAAAACGAAGATGCAAAGTAATATAGAAAGTAGAAACTAGGCTGACTGGAACAACCGGTTCTCATTGAATTGTAGCAACATAAAGAAAACTGGTTCGCATTGAAAGAATTGGAGACTATTTTTTGTTACAGTATGATGGATATTGGATAATATGCATGGTGATTCCCCTTTCAATCATTATTCATCACGATTCACAGTAGCCTATTATGTACTAAAGCTATGAGAATAGTTAGCCACCATTTTGATCTAAAACAAAATAAAAAAAATGATAGAAGTTCAACAATGTTGGAATTATAAATTATTGTGTTGTGCTGTGTATATTCAATCTATGTTTAATCATAACAGAAAATGATTGTGATCTACTAGAAATTATAGAAAAACTAGTTCATATATAAGTTTAAAAAAGATTAAGTTTTACAGTATGAAGTCCTTTATATTTTCCTGTCAAACTTGAACATTATGCTGTATGTTTAGATGCTAATATGCTATGATAGGGTTGATGAGGCAACATTGTGTTTTGGAATCTTTTTATGAAAGTACATGGCTACGAATGTAAATAAGAATATTGTTGTCTGTCCTCTAAGGCAAGGAATGCTTTGTTATCAGCCATTGAGCCTACATTGTTATCAGCCTACTTCTGGGTTCAATTCTTGTATTTTAATTATGGCTACGAATGTAAATAAGTTTAGTCATGTTTATTTATCTTTACTTTCAGTTGTTAGCGAATTAGCATTGGAGTTCAGACATGCTCGAAATGGCTACGAATGTATTAAACACCATGTCCGGTATGGCATCTTCAACTTCTTCTTTGTTATTACTGCTTTTGTTTTCTTTGCTTCTGTCTTGTACTTGTTTTGTGTTGACGTGGTTGAAACGCCGAATCCTTGACCTTGTTCTTTGTATGTGCATTTCTTCTTGAGTTGGAATGATTATAATTATATGAATTTTTTCTTTAATGTTTGTTTAGCTATTGAAAATAATTGGCCTTGCATTTTTCTCTTAATGTGCTTTTTTAATACTTCCATGCTTATATATACTCAGGTGTTGAAATTAATTGGTCTTGCATCTTCTTTTTAATACAATCATGAATCAATCTTTTGTACATATATTACTTTAGGCGACACATTCAATTCGAGGATTGGAGTATTTGAGAGACATCTTTTTGGTTGATGTGTGTGCAGTATGCTGATGTGAAAATGCAAGATGTTCTTGATGAAGAGACTAAGGCCATTGACAAGTTGGTGGGGCTTGATGAGCACATCATTTGTGCACTACCAGGAGTAGATTCTACTGTTGCAGCTATGCTTGTTCACAAGGCAATTGGAGGACAACTTCATTGTATTTTTGTTGATAGTGGCTCACTAAGGTAACCCACCTGACTGAATTTTTGCTCACTCATGAGGTAAATAAAACATATAGCCTTAGAATAGTGTTTCTTTTATAAAACCGCCAACTCGGCATGCATCAAAATGTTTATATTGATTATGCTTACATTAACTATGCACTACATTCATTTCTAGCTACTTGTTTTTTGGTTTGAGTACAAATTTGAAGAGCTTCATAGGCTTAGCAATTGGTTTTGGGTCAATCACTGAAGATGAAGACATTGAGAGTGAGAGTGAGTGTAACAAAGATAAACAGAACTTCATAGGCTTAGCAATTCATTTGTATAGTTATTGTGTAACAAAGATAAACAGAACTTTGTATTACTCAAAAGTATAATAAAATATTTATTTGCTTTGAATAGTTATTGTGTATGGTCGATGGCCTGTTGTAAAATAGGTTTACCAAGTAGTACAGTAGTATATTACAACGGTCAACGACCGTTGTAATATACTGTATTACAACGGTCGAACGACCGTTGTAATATACTATATTACAACGGGCAAAAGCCGCTTGTAATTTATTAGCTATTACAACGGATTTATAACCATTGTCATGGAGTCATTGCACGTGACATAGCAAGTTATTACAACGGTCCTTTACAACAATCATTGTCCGTTGTCAAATAGTTAGGAGCTATTATGACGACGCATATTAAGAAGGGCATACGCCCGTTGTGAAATGCATATTACAACGGTGTTTGCCCGTTGTAAAAGGACTGTTTTGTTGTAGTGTCTATTACTCTGATAATCTTGATCTCTTGAAATCTTGATATCTTGATACTCATAAGTCTTGAATCTCCTTTGAAATCTTGAATCTATTAAACTATACAGTCTTCAATATTCATTTCCTGCATATAAATCCTACATGTACATATATATATATATGTAGATATATATATATATATATTGGATAAAGATGTTGGTATATATTTTATAATCAATAATGATAATGATTGAAACAAGGTTGTTGTCATCAAAATACCACTCTCCAACATAGAAAATCCCTCTTGTGTGTAAATAAGCTACATGGATTTTGATGTAAACCCCACAAAGTTATTGGGATGATAATTTTACACCTCCACCAAGTGAGTGCATAAGCCACGATTGACTGTGAATGTCAGGTAAACCCTACATGGGTATTTGGATAAAGATAAACACTGATCTTTATCCCAAATATGTAGACTATCAATGTGCGAATTGACAGGACTATATAAGCGTTATTTAATGCTTATATGGTATAGTGCACTTTGTGTGTGAATCGAAAGCGGTGTGCTGGAAGCTTGAGTGTAATAATATACACAACGTTATAATGAAAAATAAAAGTGGTTATTGGTTCATTGGTTAATTATCCATTAAGAAAATGAATTTTAATGAATATTTTATTAATATAATAATAGGTGAAAAATAAAAATTTGATTTTGACGTCCGATTTTGGGTGGACGCAAAGATATTAAAATATCGATGAATATTTGTAACTATAGAAAATGGTTTTCCTAGACCTGGTATGATCGTTTAAGAACTTATTTATTACAATCAAACTTCGAAATTGGTAAAGTAGATAATACACTATTTATCAAACTAAATGGAAATGATATTCAGTTAGTACAAATCTATGTAGTTGATATAATTTTTATATCAAATAATAATAAAATGAATTAAGGATCCTCAAAAATTACGACTAAAGAATTTGAAATGAGTTATATGGGAGAACTTACTTTCTTATTAGGATTACAGATTAGACAATTAGATAATGGAATATTTATTAATCAAGAAAAATATGCTAGGGATTTAATTAATTAATTCAATATGGCTAGTACTAGAGGAAAACCCACTCCCATGGCAACTAATGAAGCCTTAAGTAAAGATGACTCTTCAAAAGATGTAGATCTAAAACTTCATAGAGGAACGATTGGATCTTTACTATATATAACTGCAAGCATACCAGATATAATGCATAGTGTTTGTCTTTGTGCTAGATATCAATCACAACCTAAGGAAACTCGCTTAAAATCCTTAAAACGTATTTTAGGATATGTCAAACATATATTGGACTTTGGATTATTCTATCCTAAGAATGATTCATTCGATTTAATTTCGTATTGTGGTGCCGACTATGCTGGTTATAAATCAGACCGAAAAAGCATAAGTGGAACATGTCACTTTTTGGGTCATTCCTTGGTTTCTTGGTTTAGTAAAAAGAAAAATATTATTTCCTTGTCAATAACTTAAGCATAATATATACCTGTTGCTTTGGGTTGTTCTCCTGTAATATACGTGCAATTGTATCGATTCAGATTTTTGGTCGATTATTTTAAACATTTAAAATAATTTTAAATGTTGAGTTGATAATATAAATGGATATTTATATGGAATTTATCGATTTATAATCGAATATGATTTAATTCGAGTATATTGAATGATCATAGACAATAAATAATTGAATTTGAAGTTAGAACTGAATCGAAAACAGTTCAGATGATCAATATAAATTCTATTTGAATAGAAACGGTAATAATAATAATTTATTATGGGGGAATTTTTATTTCTGAATTTAAATTATCTTATATCGACTTAATATGGTTATTTTATATATACATTCAAATTAATTTTCAAAATCTATTCTGTTGAGTTTAGAATAGCGTTATAACGTTGAAACGTCGGTCGTTGCGGTAAAACAGGGGTTCGTGATTCCGAGTTATGGACCCCGAGATATTTGATTAATGGATAAACTCTAAATCAAATCGATATTGTTTCAACTAAAATAAAAATCTCTTTATATCTGATCAAATTAAATAGAAATCAAATTGTATTTAATTCTCTTGTACTTCGGTTGTACCTAAGCTAACCCACTTCGTACCCTTTCGCAGACCTACTCTCCATCTATATAAACGCAACTACCCTTTTCTCCTCGTTGATTTCTTCACGTTGTTCATTTCTACAGATGGGAAAGAGGAAAAAAAATCAAAGATTCAGTAAATAAAATACGCCGCTCCTCTTTTATTATGACTGCAAATCGAAAGCTTAGAAAAGAAAAACGGAAAGCCTTCGAAAAGCAGTAACCCAAATCGATGTCCCATTTTCTTCCATTCGAACCCATATAAAACAAAAAGAGAGAGAGGCGAGGAAAAGCGAATCATGAATCAGGAAAAAGGGAAATGGGGTTTCGATCGTCAATAACGAGTGCGACGGGTTTTTGAGCTATTCAAATGTGGACTCAGCAAGCTAGGTTTCGTGATTTTGGGAAATACAGGAAGCGAGTTTCAAAACTAAGGCTGGATTCTTGTTAGTGAAGGAGGATAGCATTTGTATAATTTGTATTGGAGGATGCGATGAAAAATATTGTCGCTGACCTGTAGCTGTGCATTTGGAATGAGTTCGATCCTTGTTTTCATGGCATGTAAAGGGAGTGAGGGGAATGAGAAGCTTGGTCATGGTTGTTTCAAACGATGACGGTAAAAGGAGTAGTTTAGCACAGCGGATAGCGATTTTGACAGTGGATGTCATGATGGAGATGAGAAGTTGCGGTGTTATTTTTTTTGGATAAGATCTGGAGCATAATTTTGGGTCGGCGTGCAGCTTGGTTAAAGTCGAGATGGGTATAGTGAGGTTAAGTTGAAATAGGTGTTGACTGGTTGGTGTTTCGGGTTGTTTTGGAGCTGATGAAAGAAGGAGTGCAGCTTCTTGTGACATAAGGTAGTGAGAATTGTGCTCGAACTCCAATGTTAGCATGGTCTGGTTTGAGATAGTTTTGTAGTCTAAGGTTGAGATGATGAATCATTGGCAAAGCGATAGGGTAATTCGAAATTTGAATTTCATAAAATAATTTATTTGTTAATTTAAATTAAATAGTAGCTTATCGATAAAATAAAATAAATAATCATAGGTAACAGATTTATTCAAGTCGATTCGTAGACACAACAATCCAGAATTAAATTGGATAATCAACAAATGGAAAACAGGTGAGTAAACTCACTCTCTGGTTCGATTATAATTTATTATAATCGAATTTTTTATTTAATACAAATATTTATATGTTTTTGGTTGGTTGGAAATTCCTGAAATAAAACTAGTTGTTTAAATTATATTTTCTCAAGTATAAAACATATAAAATATTATTTAAACATATAATATAAAAACTATATATATAAATGATATAAAAACTATAAAATATAATTATAAAATTTTATATATAAACTATATAGGAAACTTATATTTGAAATCATAATTAAAAATCTTTGGATGATTTAAAATCATTTTGAGAGAAATTTGAAACAATTTGAAATCAATTTAAAAACATAATTTGAAAACAGATTTTGAGAGTGCTAATGCGAGTTTTATATACTAACTAACTATATTACTCTGATAATGTTGATCTCTTGAAATCATGATATCTTGATACTCATGAGTCTTGAATCTTCTTTGAAATCTTGAATCTCTTAAACTATACAGTCTTCAATATTCATTTCCTGCATATAAATCCTGCATGTACATATATATATATATATATATATTGGATAAAGATGTTAGTATATATTTTATAATCAATAATGATAATGATTGAAACAAGGTTGTTGTAATCAAAATTCCATTCTCCAACATAGAAAATCCCATATGGGTCTTAGGATGATAGTAATGTACAGGTCTCTTTTGTTTGTAAACAAGCTATATGGATTTTGATGTAAACCCCACAAAGTTATTGGGATGATAATTTTACACCTCTACCAAGTGAGTGCATAAGCCACGATTAATTGTGAATGTCAGGTAAACCCCACATGGGTATTTGGATAAAGATAAACACTGATCTTTATTCCAAATGTGTAGACTATCAATGTGCGAATTGATAGGACTGTATAACCGTTATTTAATGCTTATATAGTATAGTGCACTTTGTGTGTGAATTGGATGCGGTGTGCTGGAAGCTTTAGTGTAATAATATACACAGTGTTATAATGAAAAATAAAAGTGGTTATTGGTTTATTGGTTAATTCTCCAATAATAAAATGGATTTTTAATGAATATTTTATTAATATAATAATAGCTGAAAAATCAAAATTTGATTTTAACGTCCGATTTTGGGTGGATGCAAAGATATTAAAATATCGATGAATATCTTTAACTATAGAAAATGGTTTTCCTAGACCAGGCATGATCGTTTAAGAACTTATTTATTACAATCAAACTTTGAAATTGGTAAAGTAGATAATACATTATTTATCAAACTAAATGGAAATGATATTCAGTTAATACAAATCTATGTAGTTGATATAATTTTTATATCAAATAATAATAAAATGAAATAAGAATCCTCAGAAATTACGACTAAAGAATTTAAAATGAGTCATATGCGAGAACTTACTTTCTTCTTAGGATTACAGATTAGACAATTAGATAATGGAATATTTATTAATCAAGAAAAATATGCTAGGGATTTAATTAATTAATTCAATATGGCTAGTACTAGATGAAAACCCACTCCCATGGCAACTAATGAAGCGTTACATAAAGATGACTCTTCAAAAGATGTAGATATGAAACTTCATAGAGGAATGATAGGATCTTTACTATATATACCTGCAAGCAGACTAGGTATAATGCATAGTTTTTGTCTTTTTGCTAGATATCAATCACAACCTAAGGAAACTCGCTTAAAATCCTTAAAATGTATTCTAAGATATTTCAAACATATATTGGACTTTGGATTATTCTATCCTAAGAATGATTCATTCGATTTAATTTCGTATTGTGATGCCGACTATGCTAGTCGTAAATCAGACCGAAAAAGCATAAGTGGAACTTGTCACTTTTTGGGTCATTCCTTATTTTCTTGGTTTAATAAAAAGAAAAATATTATTTCCTTGTCAACAACTTAAGCATAATATATACTTGTTGCTTTGGGTTGTTTTCAGGTAATATACATGCAACTGTAACGATTCAGATTTTTGGTCGATTATTTTAAACATTTAAAATAATTTTAAATGTTGAGTTGAATATAAATGGATATTTATATGGAATTTATTGATTTATAATCGAATATGATTTACTTCGAGTATATTGAATTATCATAGACAATAAATAACTGAATTCGAAGTTAGAACTGAATCAAAAACAATTCAGATGATCAATATACATTCTATTTGAATAGAAACGGTAATAATAATTTATTATGGGGGAATTTTTATTTCTGAATTTAAATTATCTTATATCGATTTAATATGGTTATTTTATATATACATTCAAATTAATTTTTAGAATCTATTCTGTTGAGTTTAGAATAGCGTTATAACATTGAAATGTCGGTCGTTGCGGTAAAATAGGGGTTCGTGATTCTGAGTTATGGACTCCGAGATATTTGATTAATGGATAAGCTCTAAATCAAATCGATATTGTTTCAACTAAAATAAAAATCTCTTTATATCTGATCAAATTAAATAGAAATCAAATTGTATTTAATTCGCTTGTATTTCGGTTGTACCTAAGCTAACCTACTTCGTACCCTTTCGCAGACCTACTCTCCATCTATATAAACGCAACTACCCTTTTCTCCTCGTTGATTTCTTCACGTTGTTCATTTCTTCAGAAGGGAAAGAAAAAAAATCAAAGATTCAGTAAATAAAATACGCCGCTGCTCTTTCATTATGACTATAAATCGAAAGCTTAGAAAAGAAAAACGGAAAGCCATCGAAAAGCAGTAACCCAAATCGATGTCCCATTTTCTTCCATTCGAACCTGTATAAAATAAAAAGAGAGAGAGAGGCGAGGAAAAGCGGATCACGACTCAGGAAAAAGGGAAATTGGGTTTCGATCATCAATAACGAGTGCGACGGGTTTTTGAGCTATTCAAATGTGGACTCATCAAGCTAGGTTTTGCGATTTTGAGAAATACAGGAAGCGAGTTTCGAAACTAAGGTTGGATTCTTGTTAGTGAAGTTGGATAACATTTGTTTAATTTGTATTGGAGGATGCGATGAAAAATATTGTAGAGACCCGAACTTCCCTATCTCCGAAGAGAAGAGAAAGAACGAATTACCGTGAGAACAAGATGAATTAGAACGCAAACAGAAGAACATTTCATTGTTTATTACAACAATTCCAACAGAATACAAGAATAGACAGAGTATGAATAAATATACATTCGATAAATATCAGAGATTACAATAAATTACATAGCAGCGGAAAAACAATACAAAACACAACTGAAAGTAATACACGGATACAGAGCTTTCCGAGCATCGTTCCAGCTGTAAATCAGGATCCTGTGAATATAAATCTACAAAACCAAAACTACTAGCTGCCTGTGTAGAAAATAGAGGCACCCAGAGTTTAGGTTAAAACAATAAATACCAGGTCAGTCATGCGACTGGTGTGAGAACTAAAACAATTATTAATCTTTATTTTAAAGTTAGGTAAATCAAGGGACCATGCCGTATAACACGGAACGGGTTTCCTCCCAAGAATACCAGTGCTTAAAACAAACAGCGCAATGCTAAATAAAGAAAAATGAAGCTATTATAAGACCCAGGTCCCATCACACAATGCAACGCAAGCCGGAGGATAGGGTTTTTGCCTTATAATAACCAAAGCATGCTTGATACGTTTAAAACACATTATTTTGATATTACTATAAGTGTATAGTGTCAAAACAATTTCAATCATAAATATCAATCATAGGCGGCATGAATGACCCATACCACTATGTGGCCATACTAGGTTCTACAAATAAAACAACAATATCACGTATTGGAAATTGGATTTCTAACATGAGCCGAGGCAAGGGAAAAGCTCCTCTCCATTTGAGGCACTCTAGCAAATGTCTCAGGACCCCACTATGATCCTTGGAATCGGTTGGGCCGGTCCTCACCTAACTTTGGAGGATTAGTTATTTCTGAACACACGTTTCCCGGTCCTAACAGATCTATATCCGAGGCGCCTCGTATCCAACAACCACACAGGTGAAAAGTATATAAATGTCAGCCAGTTTAAGCACTAACACCACCACTAGCTAGAAAGAAACGTCGTGTTCTCCCAACGGTCCGTATCCCGTTTTTGACTCATACCGAGGTGTGAGGCTCGCGAATTCACGTTATACACAAAGCTGCGCCACACATGCCGTGCTTTGATCATCAACCACAAGACTTTTCTTTTCAACAGAAGCCTTGATCAATTGCCACTTACGCGTGCCACACTGGCAATTCACTCCATGCGACTGATGTCCATCGATATACAACCTCTGAGCTCGTACGTCTTAGAGAAGGGCGTTAAGCAAGAGAATAAATTCTCCGCCGCCAAACAGATGTATATTTAATAGAGATTAATCAACACAGAATAAAATCCAATGTCAGACATACAATCCATTAACAAGTTCGTTCTGGGTCTGAACGAAACCGGAGGCACTTTCCTCGCATATCCATCAATCTCCAAGCACGTCTGGATGATCACCAACTGTTTCTCTCCTCTTGGGTGTACTGCCCAATCAAGATCATCAGTAATCACCCAAACGATGTGAAGACATCCGGTCTTCAACCATCATCTTCATCTTCGACATATCGCCGAATCGGTTATTCAGAATGGGTATAACCCAGCCTTTCTGAATAACCCATGTATATAATAAACAAATGTTACACAAACACAACAAACGCTTCATTCCAATTCAGAATATTCTTTTATTCACAAAATCACATTCTTAGGGAAATGTTCCCATTGATTTTATCAAAGATAAATTCTTCTAAATTTATTCTTTAATCTTCCTTTGGATATCATTTCAAACTAGTCAGGATTAGCAAACCACACCGAAGTAATTATTTAATTTATTTCCCAATCCCAACCTATATATCCCATGGAGCAAAACTGGTAATACTCCATATCTAACACCACGGTGTCATCGGTAAAATTTAGTTACCATTTCACGTTCAAATCTAATTAAAGATTTAACTATCGTTTTGTTGCAAAACTGGTGGTACTCCATTCTCGATCAACTTTCAGATTTGATAATTTAATTTATCAATTCACATTTCAATCTAATTAAAGATTCATTAAAACTCCACTTAGTTTTAATCCTTTCAAAAATCAATATCCTGCCTCTAACTGGGTTAAAGAACCAATGTCATCTAAAACACGATTCACGATAAACCCAAAATCACATTCAAATTCAATTCCAATTAAACATTATTTAATTGGTACACTTCATTAAATCTAAGTAGAAAGATTTAATCTTTTTCTCTATTGGGTTTAAGAACAGTGTTAATGTAGACACCATTCACGACAAACCCAAATCACATTTGAAATTAAATACAAGACTCTGAATAAAAAATATATCGGCTTATATTCAACATCAAATTCTACGACCAACAAATATCGTATTGGAAATAACGATATAAATATATCTTTCAAATCTCCACAACCATATCTGTATAATCACGAAATCCAACATCAAAAAATTCCGAAGATAATTTTGATTCAAATCCAGTTCAATTCACGTATTGGGAATTTTGATTATTTTTAAAACCACTTTCAAATTCAATTTATTTATTTCAAAAATAAATTGATTTTAATTCTAGTTTAAAACTAGTTCATTTCGATAAAAATCTATTTTTATCTTTTCAAATATGGAGTTTTTCAGCCTAATTTTTCAAAAATCACTTCTTATGATTTTACACAAATTATTGATATTTTTAATAATTTTATCAAGGCCCGCACAGTCGATTTCCGTCAACGGCCATCGAACTGCACATACAGCGACCTTTTCCAAATTTGATTTGGACATAATTCCAAATCCAACTGTTAGATTTCAAATTTCTAATATTCATTGGAAAGCTCTTTTCTATACGAACCCAACGGTTCCGGTTTTAGGAGAATCCGACGGTCGGATCTCCCGTAATGTCCGTTCGAAGTCAATGGTCGAAATTCACAAACTACCACTGCACGACGCGTTCTATTCAGGCCATTATATATATAATATATATATTATATATATTTCATCGATTTCCTTTTAAACGTATTTTATAAATCGTTTTAAATTCGTTTTCGTAACGATTTCGACTTCACTTTCAATTTCAAATCAAAATTGAATTTTCCTTTATAAATTCGTTTTAAATTCATTTCAAATTGATTTCAATTCGAATTCATTTCAATTCGAATTCAATTCGAATTCATTTCAATTCAATTTTGAAATCACTTTTCAATATTCATTATAAAAATGAATATAATCGTTCACGTCAAAATGCCGCAACTCTAATCAACACGGCTTTATATCTTTCAATAAATTCGTTATTCTATTCAACAAATTAATATATATTTTATTCAATACATGAATATACTTTCAACACATGAATATCGTCAACACATGACTATTTCTACTATTTAATATATTTTATAAAATTATGATATCTATCATTTGATTTTAAATCAGACTCCAACCGTAAAGTAGTAAGAGAATGATTCCCCAGGTGTTGACGCCGAAGGCCGGAACCAATATCAGATCAATACCCTGGAAACCACTCATCTTATCTATTTTCTAGTTAGTTTCTAACTTTAAATATGATAAAGATGTAAATTTTATTGTTAAAATATTTCTTTCAACACATTATTTATTCTATTCAACACATGATTATTTATTCTATTCAACACATGAATATATACTTCATTCTATTCTTTATTTTCCCAATTGGAATGAGGCCCAATCAATTACCATATAATGTTAATTATATGGATTCCATACAACACATGTATATAATCACAACAATAAATAATCAATCATCATCCAAAGTGCACCACACTGTATAAGCATCAAATATAGATATCTAACGCTTATAACAGCCTGTCAATCAATCGATCGACATACAACTAATAAATCGGGATGAGTGGACTTCAAATATCATCCCAATACCCGTGTGGGGTTTCAAATCAACAAACACATATTTTTATTCACACACACACACGTTAAAAACAATATTTTTAACGATAAAATATTTTTTTACTATATAAATATTTTATTTCACGTCACACAATCAATTTTCATCACAACAAACAATCAAACATACAAGCCATCCATGGTCTGTGGATGACGGGTGTCGGGTGCTACTAAGCACCGTCTGCATCCTAGTATATATTTTTAACTAGAAAAAAAGATTTAAAGTGAGAAGTTCTCACCAGCTAGCTAATCCAATACTAAGACTCTTCTTATGTAGAAATCTTCGCTGTGCTCGCCCCTCTTTCAATTTCGTTGTCCGTAGCTACTACATATATAAAAATCACCTTTTTATATTGTTGCTATGCATATAAAAATCATATTTTTATAATCACTCTATATGGATAAAAATTCTATTTTTACATCGTTACTATATAGATAAAAATTCTATTTTTACATCGCTACTATATAGATAAAAATTATATTTTTACATCGCTACTATATAGATAAAAATTATATTTTTACATCGCTACTATATAGATAAAAATTATATTTTTATCACGCTATCCTCTACATAAAGATTTCGCCTTTTCAAATATAAAGATTTCAATCTTTACTATCTATATAATATAAAAATCGAATTTTTTTTATCTTCACTTCGTTATAACAATTATATTTTTATATTGCTCTTCTCCTAATAAAGATTATATTTTTATTACTCTACATGAACAAAAATCGTATTTTTAATATGCCATTAGTATAAAAATTATATTTTTAACCTTTCTATATTATAAAAATTATATTTTTAACCTTTCTATATTATAAAAATTATATTTTTATTCACTTCATCATATAAAAATTATATTTTTATATGAATATAAATCTCGTCTTTATATAATTAAAAATCCCATCTTTTCTAAATCAAAGATCTAATCTTTCAAATATAAAGAAGCAAACCCTTTTCAAATTAAAAATATAACCTTTTTAATTTAACATAACAATTATAAAACAACATTAAGCTATGAATTGCATAAAAAAAACAACGCTTACAGTAGGAAGAGGGAGGAGGCATTCATCAGCGTCGGAGGAAGGTGGAGGGAGTGCGGAGGCGGTGTGTCTGGTGGCCTGGAGACTCGCGTCAGGGTGAAAAAGGGGGGAAACGCGGCGGAAAGGGGGAGGGCGGTGGCGGTCTCGGAGGCGTCGGTCAGGGAAGAAGAAGGAGAGGGGGGGTCGTGGGGTCGGGGGGTGCTGCGGAGGAGGAAGAAGAAGGAGAGGGGGCGGCTGCGGGTGTGGCGATGGGCGGCGGTGAGGTTAGAATGGGGGGGGACGATAGTTTTAGTTTTTTTTCTTTAATCGATTTCTGAGATGGAGAGAGAGAAGAGGGAATAAGGGGGTTTATATAAAATATATATATATTTAATTATTTATTGATTTCAAAAAGCAACTTTTATTTTCGAACTCGAAATCGAACCCACCGCCTGTCGTCCATAGCTAATTACCCCTATTCCGAACACAATGGGATGTGTATCGTAAGTTAATTCGATCGTTTCGATTAGTTTTCGTCAGTATCAACATATAACTCAATATATTGAATTTGAACGTGCATTTCAATTTACTGGGGCCACATACTAACAAGAAAAATTCCTGAAAAATATTTTCTAGCTTCGTATTGACGATACGGTCCTAACAAAACTAATTTCGTCGAATTCTGAGACCTTTTGAAAAATGACCAATTTCCAGTCGATTAAAATCAACTTAAACTGGTCAAACGCGTTTTCCTTTACCGCGCTCACATATTGATTCGAAAAATTACGAAAATTGGAATCTAGCAATAACTTGACATCACAGATCCAACAAAAGTGGTTTCGTCGAAATCGGAGGTCGTTTGCAAAATGGCTATTTTTAAGGGCTGAAATTCCATAGCGACTATTCTGAAATTTCAACTGGACATATCTTTTGATCCCCGCTATGAAATTTCAATTTTTCGGATTCGTTGGAAAGATATTCATAAATAGATTCTAATATTTTTGGTTTCACTAAAATCCGGCTTACATTGCACCCGGTACATTCAATTGAAGTTTGAAATCGAATTATCGAACTACCGCGCCATTTTCAATTCCTTTTATAATTTAAAATAAATATTTATATTCTAATGACGATGTATATAAAAATATACGTTCGAATTCTATTCAAAATAAATTTCTCGTCGATTTTATTTAAAATAATCTATTTTAAATATTCAAAATTTGCTAAAATTGCCAAAATAAAAAATTTAAATTGGCCCGCATTTTCCGGGTTTTTACATTCTCCCCCACTTAAAACTTTTCGTCCACGAAAAGGAATGAAGCCGAAAGTTGTTTTACAAATCAACTCAACTTCCATTATTTTCGTTACGGCTTAAGTTCTTCAACTTTTCAGTTTCTAAGAACTTTTCAAATTCTTCAAAAATTTGGCTAACACCCTAAATTTCCGAAAAATTTCGCCATAACCTCCCCTGCACCGGGGACTTCGGGATATTTCATATAGCCTCCCATGGCCTTCTTCAATCCAAAAGAAAAAGAAAAAGCCAAGCGGCTAGCCAAGCGGCTAGCCAATCGGCTCATAAAATCATCATCACCCAAACAAAACAGTAAATTATGGTAAATATGTACCTATTTGTCGGGCAAACAATTTTATTCTTCTGCTCTAGCCTCCTTGCTATGACCTGTTCAATGTAAGTACATGTATATGCGAGCAAACGCGACCAATTCTCAATACAATTCACTATTCGGTTCAATTAGGCTAAATGGTTCAAAATTTCAAACAAATAGACAAACAACACAACCATCAATCAATTAGTGGATTAACGTTTCAAATTCATAATTTGATATATATACAGAAAATCATGTTTTGATGCCAAATCACAACAAATAATCCTATGTAAATTTTGGTTCTCACACTAGTCAGTGGAAATATATAGATATCACACCTTCGAAACACAAACATAAATACTGATGATGTGGCCACATTAGCAGATTTATCCCCAGGTGTCTAGAATGTGATTCTATATCTATCCAGTATATTAAAACTTCGAATATACGTTCATGACGCGTATATACAAAACCTTTATATACTAGATTGTCCAAATTCAAAATAAATAAATATTCAAATACACATAAAATGGTTTGAATTTTCAAAACAATATTGTTTTCATTTGAAAAATATACTCTTCACACTCGTTCTAGGATACTACTGATCCTATCTCTAACGAGTCATTCTAATTGGATATTACTAATTCAATATCTGATGAATTCTTTCGTATGGTTCTAATGTGTCTTGTTCTCGAGCTTTGTAGACCAAAGCTCTGATACTAGTTGTAGAGACCCGAACTTCCCCATCTCCGAAGAGAAGAGAAAGAACGAATTACCGTGAGAACAAGACGAATTAGAACGCAAACAGAAGAACATTTCATTGTTTATTACAACAATTCCACTAGAATACAAGAATATACAGAGTATGAATAAATATACATTCGATAAATATCAGAGATTACAATAAATTACATAGCAGCGGAAAAACAATACAAAACACAACTGAAAGTAATACACGGATACAGAGCTTTCCGAGCATCGTTCCAGCTGTAAATCAGGATCCTGTGAATATAAATCTGCAAAACCAAAACTACTAGCTGCCCATGTAGAAAATAGAGGCACCCAGAGTTTAGGTTAAAATAATAAACACCAGGTCAGTCATGGGACTGGTGTGAGAACTAAAACAGTTATTAATCTTTATTTTAAAGTTAGGTAAATCAAGGGACCACGCCGTATAACACGGAACGGGTTTCCTCCCAAGAATACCAGTGCTTAAAACAAATAGCGCAATGCTAAATAAAGAAAAATGAAGCTATTATAAGACCCAGGTCCCATCACACAATGCAACGCAAGCCGGAGGATAGGGTTTTTACCTTATAATAACCAAAGCATGCTTGATACGTTTAAAACACATTATTTTGATATTACTATAAGTGTATAGTGTCAAAACAATTTCAATCATAAATATCAATCATGGCGGCATGAATGACCCATACCACTATGTCGCCATACTAGGTTCTGCAAATAAAATCGCAATATCACGTATTGGAAATTGGATTTCCATCATGAGCCGAGGCAAGGGGCAAGCTCCTCTCCGTTTGAGACACTCTAGCAAATGTCTCAGGACCCCACTATGATCCTTGGAATCGGTTGGGCCGGTCCTCACCTAACTTTGGAGGATTAGTTATTCCTGAACACACGTTTCCCGGTCCTAACAGACCTATATCCGAGGCGCCTCGTATCCAACAACCACACAGGTGAAAAGTATATAAATGTCAGCCAGTTTAAGCACTGACACCACCACTAGCTAGAAAGAAACGTCGTGTTCTCCCAACGGTCCGTATCCCGTTTTTGACTCATACTGAGGTGTGAGGCTCGCGAATTCACGTTATACACAAAGCTGCGCTACACAGGCCGTGCTTTGATCATCAACCACAAGACTTTGCTTTTCAACAGAAGACTTGATCAATTGCCACTTACGCGTGCCACACTGGCAATTCACTCCATGCGACTGATGTCCATCGATATACAACCTCAGAGCTCGTACGTCTCAGAGAAGGGCGTTAAGCAAGAGACTAAATTCTCCACCACCAAACATATGTATATTTAATAGAGATCAATCAACATAGAATAAAATCCAATGTCAGACACAAAATCCATTAACAAGTTCGTTCTAGGTCTGAACGAAACCGGAGGCACTTTCCTCGCATATCCATCGATCTCCAAGCACGTCTGGACGATCACCAACTGTTTCTCTCCTCTTGGGTGTACAGCCCAATCAAGATCATCAGTAATCACCCAAACGATGTGAAGACTTCCGGTCTTCAACCACCGTCTTCATCTTCGACATATCGCCGAATCGGTTATTCAGAATGGGTATAACCCGGCCTTTCTGAATAACCCACGTATATAATAAACAAATGTTACACAAACACAACAAACGCTTCATTCCAATTCAGAATATTCTTTTATTCACAAAATCACATTCTTAGGGAAAGGTTCCCATTAATTTTATCAAAGACAAATTCTTCTAAATTTATTCTTTAATCTTCCTTTGGATATCATTTCAAACTAGTCGGGATTAGCGAACCACACCGAAGTAATTATTTATTTTATTTCCCAATCCCAACCTATATATCCCATGGAGCAAAACTGGTAGTACTCCATATCTAACACCACGGTGTCATCGGTAAAATTAATTACCATTTCACGTTCAAATCTAATTAAAGATTTAACTATCGCTTTGGAGCAAAACTGGTGGTACTCCATTCTCGATCACCTTTCAGATTTGATAATTTAATTTATCAATTCACATTTCAATCTAATTAAAGATTCATTAAAACTTCACTTAGTTTTAATCCTTTCAAAAATCAATATCCTGCCTTTAACTGGGTTAAAGAACCAATGTCATCTAAGTAGAAAGATTTAATTGGTACACTTCATTAAATATAAGTAGAAAGATTTAATCTTTTTCTCTATTGGGTTTAAGAACAGTGTTAATGAAGACACCATTCACGACAAACCCAAATCACATTTGAAATTAAATACAAGACTCTGAATAGAAAATATATCGGCATATATTCAATATCAAATTCTACGACCAACAAATATCGTATTGGAAATAACGATATAAATATATCTTTCAAATCTCCACAACCATATCTGTATAACCACGAAATCCAATTTCGAAAAATTCCGAAGATATTTTAGATTCAAATCCAGTTCAATTCACGTATTGGGAATTTTGATTATTTTTAAAACCACTTTCAAATTCAATTTATTTATTTCAAAAATAAATTGATTTTAATTCTAGTTCAAAACTAGTTCATTTCGCTAAAAATCTATTTTTATCTTTTCAAATGTGGAGTTTTTCTGCCCAATTTTTCACAAATCTCTTCTTATGATTTCACACAAACTATTGATATTTTTAATAATTTTATCAAGGCCCGCACAGTCAATTTCCATCAACGGCCATCGAACTGCACTTACAACGACCTTTTCCAAATTTGATTTGGACATAATTCCAAATCCAACTATTAGATTTCAAATTTCTAATATTCATTGGAAAGCTCTTTTCGATAGGAACCCAACGGTTCCGGTTTTAGGAGAATCCGACGGTCGGATCTCCCGTAATGTCCGTTCGAAGTCAATGGTCGAAATTCACGAACTACCGCAGCGCGACGCGTTCTATTCAGGCCATTATATATATAATATATATATATTATATATATTTCATCGATTTCCTTTTAAACATATTTTATAAATCGTTTTAAATTCATTTTCGAAATGATTTCAACTTCCCTTTCAATTTCAAATCAAAATTGAATTTTCCTTTATAAATTCGTTTTAAATTCATTACAAATTGATTTCAATTCGAATTCATTTCAATTCAATTTTAATTTGAATTCATTTCAATTCAATTTTGAAATCACTTTTCAATATTCATTATAAAAATGAATATAATCGTTCACGTCAAAATGGCGCAACTCTAATCGACACGGCTTTATATCTTTCAATAAATTCGTTATTCTATTCAACAAATTAATATATATTTTATTCAACACATGAATATACTTTCAACACATGAATATCGTCAACACATGACTATTTCTACTATTTAATATATTTTATAAAATTATGGTATCTATCGTTTGATTTTAAATCAGACTCCAACCGTAAAGTAGTAAGAGAATGATTCCCCAAGTGTTGACGTCGAAGGCCGGAACCAATATCAGATCAATACCCTGGAAATCACTCATCTTATCTATTTTCCAGTTAGTTTCTAACTTTAAATATGATAAAGATGTAAATTTTATTGTTAAAATATTTCTTTCAACACATGATTATTTATTCTATTCAACACATGAATATATACTTCATTCTATTCTTTATTTTCCCAATTGGAATGAGGCCCAATCAATTACCATATAATGTTAATTATATGGATTCCATACAACACATGTATATAATCACAACAATAAATA
This sequence comes from Allium sativum, assembly GCA_030737875.1. Lineage (NCBI taxonomy): Eukaryota > Viridiplantae > Streptophyta > Magnoliopsida > Asparagales > Amaryllidaceae > Allium > Allium sativum. The sequence continues at coordinate 41,685,264 of CM060915.1, read as the reverse complement.
ATCAATCATCATCCAAAGTGCACCACACTGTATAAGCATCAAATATAGATATCTAACGCTTATAACAGCCTGTCAATCAATCGATCGACATACAACTAATAAATCGGGATGAGTGGACTTCAAATATCATCCCAATACCCGTGTGGGGTTTCAAATCAACAAACACATATTTTTATTCACACACACACACATGTTAAAAACAATATTTTTAACGATAAAATATGTTTTTACTATATAAATATTTTATTTCACGTCACACAATCAATTTTCATCACAACAAACAATCAAACATACAAGCCATCCATGGTCTGTGGATGACGGGTGTCGGGTGCTACTAAGCACCGTCTGCATCCTAATATATATTTTTAACTAGAAAAGAAGATTTAAAGTGAGAAGTTCTCGCCAGTTAGCTAATCCAATACCACGACTCTTCTTATGTAGAAATCTTCGCCGTGCTCGCCCTTCTGTCAATTTCGTTGTCCGTAGCCACTACATATATAAAAATCACCTTTTTATATTGTTGCTATGTATATAAAAATCATATTTTTATAATCACTCCATATGGATAAAAATTCTATTTTTACATCGTTGCTATATAGATAAAAATTCTATTTTTACATCGCTACTATATAGATAAAAATTATATTTTTACATCGCTACTATATAGATAAAAATTATATTTTTACATCGTTACTATATAGATAAAAATTATATTTTTATCACGCTATCCTCTACATAAAGATTTCGCCTTTTCAAATATAAAGATTTCAATCTTTACTATCTATATAATATAAAAATCGATTTTTTTATCTTCACTTCGTTATAACAATCATATTTTTATATTGCTCTTCTCCTAATAAAGATCATATTTTTATTACTCTACATTAATAAAAATCATATTTTTAATATGCCACTAGTATAAAAATTATATTTTTAACCTTTCTATATTATAAAAATTATATTTTTAACCTTTCTATATTATAAAAATTATATTTTTAACCTTTCTATATTATAAAAATTATATTTTTATTCTCTTCATCATATAAAAATTATATTTTTATATGAATATAAATCTCGTCTTTATATAATTAAAAATCCCATCTTTTCTAAATCAAAGATCTAATCTTTCAAATATAAAGAAGCAAACCCTTTTCAAATTAAAAATCTAACCTTTTTAAATTAACATAACAATTATAAAACAAAACTATGCTATGAATTGCATAAAAAACAACGCTTACATTAGGACGAGGGAGGAGGCATTCATCAGCGTCGGAGGAAGGAGGAGGGAGTGCGGAGGCGGTGTCTCTGGTGGCCTGGAGACTCGCGTCTGGGTGAAAAAGGGGGGGGGACGTGGCGGAAAGGGGGAGGGCGGTGGCGGTCTCGAAGGCGTCGGTTAGGGAAGAAGAAGGAGAGGGGGGGGGGTCGTGGGGTCGGGGGGTGCTGCGAAGGAGGAAGAAGAAGGAGAGGGGGCGGCTGCAGGTGTAGCGATGGGCGGCGGTGAGGTCAGAACGGGGGGGGGGGGACGATAGTTTTAGGTTTTTTCTTTCTTTAATCGATTTTTGAGATGGAGAGAGAGAAGAGGGAATAAGGGGGTGTTTATATAAAATATATATATTTAATTATTTATTGATTTCAAAAAGCAACTTTTATTTTCGAACTCGAACTCGAAATCGAACCCACCGCCTGTCGTCCATAGCTAATTACCCCCATTCCAAACACAATGGGATATGTATCGTAAGCTGATTCGATCGTTTCAATCAGTTTTCGTCAAAATCAACATATAACCCTATATATTGAATTTGAACGTGCATTTCAATTTACTAGGGCCACATACTAACAAGAAAAATTCCCAAAAAATATTTTCTAGCTTCGTATTGACGATATGGTCCTAACAAAACTAATTTCGTCGAATTCTGAGACCGTCTGAAAAATGGCCAATTTCCAGTCGATTAAAATCAACTGAAACTGGTCAAACGCGTTTTCCTTTACCACGCTCACATATTGATTCGAAAAATTTCGAAAATTGGAATCTAGCAATTACTTTACATCACAGATCCAACAAAAGTGGTTTCGTCGAAATCCGAGGCTGTTTGCAAAATAGCTATTTTTAAGGGCTAAAATTCCATAGCGACTATTCTGAAATTTCAACTGGACATATCTTTTGATCCCCGCTATGAAATTTCAAATTTTCGGATTCATAGGAATGATATTCATAAATAGATTCTAATATTTTTGGTTTCACTAAAATCCGGCTTACTTTGCACCCGGTACATTCAATTGAAGTTTGAAATCGAATTATCGAACTACCACGCCATTTTCAATTCCTTTTATAATTTAAAATAAATATTTATATTCTAACGACGACGTATATAAATATTTACATTCGAATTCTATTCAAAATAAATTTCTCATTGATTTTATTTAAAATAATCTATTTTAAATATTCAAAATTCACTTAAATTGGCCCGCATTTTCCGGGTTGTTACAAATATTGTCGCTGACCCATAGCTGTGCATTAGGAATGAGTTCGATCCTTGTTTTCATGGCGTATAAAGGGAGTGAGGGGAATGAGAAGCTTGATTGTGGTTGTTTCAGACGATGACGGTAAAAGGAGTAGTTTAGCACAGCGGATAGCGATTTTGATAGTGGATGTCGTGATGGAGATGAGGAGGAGTTGCAGTGTTATTTTTTTGATAAGATCTGGAGCATGATTTTGGGTCGGCATGCAGCTTGGCTAAAGTCGTATAGTGAGGTTAAGTTGAAATAGGTGTTGACTTGGTGGTTTTTCAGGTTGTTTTGGAGCTGATGAAAGAAGGAGGGCAGCTTCTTGTGACATAAGGTAGTGAGGATTTGTAACGACCCAGAAAATCCGAACCAATTTAAAAAATTTTAATTGGCTAAATTAATGGATTTTAAATATTTAAAATAAATATTTTAAATAATAGCAATGAAAACTGAGTTTGAATCGACAATTGAAAACGAATATAATTAATTCTAATTATAAACAAGGCTTGAAAAGGCGCTGTAGTTTCAAAAATTGAATTCAAACTTTGTCGGACTATACCGAGTGCAAAACAAAACGGATTTTAGTGAAACCAAAAATATTTAAATCTGTTAGTGAATACCTTTCTAACAAATCTGAAAAATCGAATTTTCATAGCGGAAAGCAAAAGTTATGGCCAAAAGAATTTTCAGAAAGGTCGCTATGGAATTTATATAGCCCGTGAAATTGGCCATTTTGCATACGACCTCGGAATTCGACAAAACCACTTTTGTTGGATCCGAGATGTGGGTTATCACTAGGTTTCAAATTTCATAATTTTTGAAGCTAGTATGTGAGCGTGACAAAGGAAAATGTGTTTTGGTCAATTACAGTTAAATTGGATCGACCAGAAATGGGCCTTTTTGCAAGCGACCTCAGAATTCGACGAAACTAGTTTTGTTGGGACCGTATCGTCAAAACATAGCTATATTTATTTTTCTGGAATTTTTCGAATCAGTTTGTGGCCCTGGCAAATTGAAATGTACGTTCAAATTAAATATTGGATGTTTTATATTTTAATTTGAAGGAAAACTGACTGAAACAGTCGAATGGGCCTTCGAAACATATCCCATTGTGTTCGGAATGGGGGTAAAACGCTAGGGACGACAGTCGTTGGGTTTCGATTGGTGGTCGTGTCAGAAAACCCCTTTAAAACTCCACCGGCCAATCAGAATTTTTATAAAAAAAAAAAAGAGAAAAACTTTTTTTCTCTCTCCCCGCTCAGCGATTTGGATGATCCCCGTCCCTCCCTCCTTCCCCTTCACATCGCCGCCGCTATAGGCCACCAAAGCCGCCGCCACCACCCAAACCCGATCTGCCTCTTCCCCCTCTACAAATCCGACCCACCTTTGCCCCGCCTCGCCTCGCCAGTCGCCTAGGTCGAGCCCCCGAAGTTGCGCCGCCTCAAGCCCGATTCCTCCTCCGATCCTCCATCGCACTAGGTCCCACCTCCATCGACAGGAGCGTGGCTCCAAGCTCTATAACGTGGTGGAAGCCGATCGCTCTCTCGTGCTACGAATCCGAAGAAAGATCAAACCCTAGTTTCGAACCAGGTTTGAAAACTAACGGCTGCTCTATATTTTCAACTTATTTTACACTTTTAAGTGTTGCAAACTTTGAAAAATCATATCTTTTTCGTTCGTTAACGAAATTCGATGAAACAGTAAACATCGTGATCGTGTGGACGCCTTCTACATTTTAGAAGAGACCGCATATTTTTCTGAGCCTTCTGCTATTTTTGGTGGAGTGGAACCCAATGTGAGATTTCTAATTTATAAACGATATGGAAAACGGCGATGTATAAATTATATAGTCGATGTATGAGTTATATAAGCGTTGTACACCTCTTGTATAAGCGTTGTATAAGTCGTACGTTCGATGTATAAGTTGTATATGCGTTGTAAAAATTATATATGTGTTGAAATAGAAGTGAATTTCTATATATATATATATATATATATATATATATATATATATATATACGCCCCTCGTCCACAAACCATGGACGATATTTATGGACTGTGATTGGTGTGAAAATTGATTGATAGCGAATGGTTGTTTGGGATTGTTTGTGGTTGATATTGATTGATTGTGGTTGAAAAATACCCATTTGTGGTTGAGAAATATTTGGTGGAAACCACATAGGATTAGTTTGTGGAAATGAAATAAATAAAACATGCCGCCTACGTGCGAACTATATGCATGATCCCCATTGTCAAAAACCGCGAGGTTTTAAGGTAGAGCGAGGAGCCGTACTAGGGACGGTCCCGGTTTTAACTACCCTGCCGTTATGCTGCCGAAATTTTGAATAATATTCATGTGTTTGAATTATTTTCATTTGCTGAAACTATATTTATTCATTGAATAGAAAACCTTCATGTGTTGAATCGATATTCATTCGTTGATTAGAAATTCATGTGTTGAATGGTATTCGCGTTTTAAATATAAAAATCACATTTTTATCTATATATAGAAACTATAGAAAACCTTCATGTGTTGAATCGATATTCATTCGTTGATTAGAAATTCATGTGTTGAATGGTATTCGCGTTTTAAATATAAAAATCACATTTTTATCTATATATAGAAACTATAGAAAACCTTCATGTGTTGAATCGATATTCATTCGTTGATTAGAAATTCATGTGTTGGATGGTATTCATATTTTGAAATAAATTGTTTTATAATAAAAATCCTATTTTTATCACCTATATAAACTATATAAAATAATAGTGTTTTGAAATGAATTGTTTTACAATATAAAAATCACATTTTTATTATATACATGAATTGTTGAAATGTGAAGTGTTAAAAATAGCAACTCGTTCAAATAAATATGCATGAATTGAAATATTCCTTAATTAGCTAATGGCGTGATTTTTACCTATGCATGCAACATTAGAGTGAATAGTGCTTTTAAACCAAATGGAATCAAATATGAAGTTGAATGGAAAATGATAAGTGATAAGAACTATATATATGTACATGCATATTTATTGAACATGTTATAGCAAAGGGGCTAGAGAAGAGGAATAAAATTTTGTGCCCGACAAATAGGTACACATTTACTGTTTTGTTTGGGTGATGATTTTATGAGCCTGCTGGCTAGCCGCTTGGCTTTTTCTTTTTCTTTTTGACATGAGATGCCCATGTGGCTATTTGGGAATTTTCCCAGCCCCTCCCGTACAAAGGAGGTTATGGCGAAATTTTCCAAAATTTAAAGGGGTTAGTGAAATATTTGAAGTAAAAACGATATTGAAATTGTTGAATGAACTATATTTATATAAATATATAAATATAAATAAAATTAAAATGAAACGTGGCCGTGCAGTTTGTGTTTTGAAACCGTGATTTCAAACAACTAGTGCGGGAAATCCGACCATTGGATTTTCCCGAAACCGCAACCATTGGGTTCGCTTTGGAAAAATCTTTCCAACGGCACCAACTTTGTAAAAATCCAACGGTTGGATTGTCGGGAATGTTTAATTCAAATCTGAAGAAAAACAGCACCAGAAACTATTATATTTATATATATATATATATATAATTATATTTAATCGAATAACGACGCTGCAGTTCGTATTTTGAAATCGAAACTTCAAACGATTGTATCAGGAGATCCGACCGTCGGATTTTCCCGAAATTGGAACCGTTGGATTCGTTTTGAAAAGACCTTTCTTATGATGTAAATTTTGTGAAGATCCCACGGTTAGATTTTCAGATATGTGTAAATCAAATCTGAAGAAAAACAGTGCCACAGACGCGATATGACCCGAAGCGTCGTTTTGAATAAATTGGCTATTTTAAAATAAATAAAAATAGCGATAAATCGTTATAGAATATCATAAGCGATATGGAATGGAAATAAACTGAATTTTCTCGATTTATGTGGTATTTGATGGTTGAATGTGTTTGGTGTGAAAATTACATTAAAGAACAAAATTGGTGTTGTTGAATGATTTAACCATTGAAATAAATTGATTTGAAATGTTAAATATACGTGAATTATTTGAAAAGGCCGAGTTAATTCTCATTTAAAATAATTGACCGACGATTGAAAGTCGAAGATGAAGACGGTGGTCGAAGACCGGAGATCTTCACCTCGTTTGGATGGTAACCGAGGTCCTGATTGGGAGGCATTCAGAAATATGGATAATGAGTGGTGGTCGTCCAGACGTACGTGGTGATCGATGGGTTTGCTAGGTATTTAGTGCCTCCGGTTTCGTTCAGACCCAGAATGGACTTGTGAATGGACTGTGTGTCTGACATTGGATTTTATTCTGTGTTGATCGATCTCTGTTAAATATACATCTGTTTGGCGGCGGAGAATTTATTCTTTCGCTTAACGCCCTTCTCTGAAACGCACGAGCTCAGAGGTTGTATATCGATGGACATCAGTTGCATGGCTTGAATTGCCTGTGTGGCATGCTATGATGCAGTGATCAGGGATTCTGTTGAAAAGCAAAGTCTTGTGGTGATGATTAAAGCACCCAGGTGTGGCGTAGCTTTGTGTATAATGTAAAATCGCGAGCCTCACACCCCGGTATGAACCAGAAACGGGAGAAGGACCTCAGGGAGGGCATGCGCTTCTTTCTAGCTAGGGTGGTGTCAGTGACCTACCAGCCCTGACATTTATATACTTTTCACCTGTATGGTTGTTGCTATTGCGAGGCGCCTCGGTTTGATCGGACGATCCGGGTCCGATGGAGTCATTCGTTGGCTCGTTTACGCCCCAAAGGGCGGGAAAACGTATTGTTCAGGCATTTTAATCCACATCGGTGGACCGGCCCTGACGATCCAAGGGTCACTCGAGCTCTGATCCTGAGACATGGGCTAGATTGTCTCGAATTCGGTAAGGACTATCTTTTGCCTTGGTTCATGACGGAAATCCAATTTCCAAATACGTGACTGTGCGGTTTTGATTGTATACCTATATATGACGACATAGTGGTATGGGGCATTAATGCCGTCTATGATTGATAGTTATGATTTGAAATTGTTTTCAAAGCATATAAACACTAGCAATAATATCAAATGCCTTTGTTTTATTCGTATCAAGCATATTTTGGCCGTTATAAGGTAAAAACTCTATCCTCCGGTTTGCGTTGCATTGTGTGATGGGAACTGAGTCCTATAATGGCTTCATTTTTATAAAAAGCATTGCGATGGTTAAAAGAATGATTTGTTTTAAAGCACTGGCAATCCAATGGAGTAAACCCGTTCCACGAAAGTGGCGTGGTCCTGTTATTGGCCATATTATATATGTGTTGAGTAGATTTCTCATACCAGTCCCATGACTGACTCGTAGTTTGTTTCACTTTCAAACTCGGGTGCCCCTTTTTCTACACGGGCAACCTTGTATTCAGGTTTAGCTGGTTCTTTCTGGATAGCTGGAGCAGAAGATGGATTCTATCATTTATCTCTTTTTAGGCTGTTCAGCTCCTATTGTACATATTTCGTTTGTTTTCCGCTGTTGACATTTATGTATAGCTGAACTGTATTTGTTCTAAGTAAGATCTTGTATGCTGTGTAACTCTGATGGTTACTTTTATCCAGTATATTGTATTGTTCATTGTCTGGTGTATTTATTTAATTCTGTTCTGCTTTTATCTGTTTCTGTATTATATTCCAAGGATTACCCTTGCCACCATCAGTACGGAGTTTGGGGACGTCTCATTTGGTACCATAAACAATATTGAATGGAAATAAACTGAATTTGCTCGATTTATGTGGTATTTGATGGTTGAATGTGTTTGGTGTGAAAATTACCTTAAAGAACAAAGTCGGTGTTGTCGAATAATTTAACCATTGAAATAAATTGATTTGAAATTCTAAATATACGTGAATTATTTGAAAAGGCCGAGTTAATTCTCATTTCAAATAATTTACCGACGATTGAAAGTCGAAGATGAAGACGGTGGTCGAAGACCGGAGATCTTCACCTCGTTTGGACGGTAACCGAGGTCCTGATTGGGAGGCATCCCGAAATATGGATAATGAGTGGTGATCGTCCAGACGTACGTGGTGATCGATGGGTTTGCGAGGTATTTAGTGCCTCCGATTTCGTTCAGACCCAGGACGGACTTGTAAATGGACTGTGTGTCTGACATTGGATTTTATTCTATGTTGATTGATCTCTATTAAATATACATCTGTTTGGCGGCGGAGAATTTATTCTTTTGCTTAACGCCCTTCTCTGAAACGCACGAGCTCAGAGGTTGTATATCGATGGACATCAGTCGCATAGCATGAATTGCCTGTGTGGCATGCTAAGATGCAGTGATCAGGGCTTCTGTTGAAAAGCAAAGCCTTGTGGTGATGATTAAAGCACCTCCTGTGTGGCGTAGCTTTGTGTATAACGTGAATTCGCGAGCCTCACACCCCGGTATGAACTAGAAACGGGAGAGGATATCGGGAAGGGGCTGCGTTTCTTTCTAGCTAGGGTGGTGTCAGTGACCTACCAGCCCCGACATTTATATACTTTTCACCTGTGTGGTTGTTGTTGTTGCGAGGCGCCTCAGTTAGATCGGACGATCCGGGTCCGATGGAGCCATTCGTTGGCTCATTTACACCCCAAAGGGTGGGGAAACGCAGTGTTCAGGAATTTTAATCCACATCGGTTGACCGGCCCTGACGATCCAAGGGTCACTCGAGCTCTGATCCTGAGGGGCGGGCTAGAGCGTCTCGAATTCGGTAAGGACTATCTTTTGCCTTGGTTCATGACGGAAATCCAATTTCCAAATACGTGACTGTGCGGTTTTGATTGTATACCTATATATGACGACATAGTGGTATGGGGCATTAATGTCGTCTATGATTGATAGTTATGATTTGAATTTGTTTTCAAAACATATAAACACTAGCAATAATACTAAATGCTCTTATTTTATTCGTATCAAGCATATTTTGGCCGTTATAAGGTAAAAACTCTATCCTCCGGTTTGCGTTGCATTGTGTGATGGGAACTGAGTCTTATAATGGCTTCATTTTTTATAAAAAGCATTGCGATGGTTAAAAGAATGATTTGTTTTAAAGCACTGGCAATCCAATGGAGTAAACCCGTTCCACGAAAGTGGCGTGGTCCTGTGATTAGCCATATTATATATGTGTTGAGTAAATTTCTCATACCAGTCCCATGACTGACTCGTAGTTTGTTTCACTTTCAAACTCGGGTGCCCCTTTTTCCTACACGGGCAGCCTTGTATTCAGGTTTAGCTGGTTATTTCTAGATAGCTGGAGCTGTAGATGGATTCTATCATTTTTCTCTTTTTATGCTGTTCAGCTCCTATTGTACATATTTTGTCTGTTTTCCGCTGTAGGCATTTATGTATAGCTGAACTGTATTTGTACTAAGTAAGATCCTGTATACTGTGTAACTCTGATGATTACTTTTATCCAGTATATTCTATTGTTCATTATCTGGTGTATTTATTTAATTCTGTTCTGCTATTATCTGTTTTTGTGTTATATTCCACGGATTACCCTTGCCACCGTCAGTACGGGGTTTGGGGTCGTCTCAGGATTGTGCTCGAACTCCAACGTTAGCATGGTCTGGTTTGAGACAGTTTTGCAGTCTAAGGTTTAGATGATGAATCATTGGCAAAGCGATAAGGTAATTCTAAATTTAAATTTCATGAAGTAATTTATTTGTTAATTTAAATTAAATAGTATCTTATCGATAAAATAAAATAAATAATCATAGGTGATAGATTTATTCAAGTCGATTCGTAGACACAACAATCTGGAATTAAATTGGATAATCAACAAATGGAAAACAAGGTGAGTAAACTCACTCTCTGGTTCGATTATAATTTATTATAATCGAATTTTTTATTTAATACAAATATTTATATGATTTTGGTTGGTTGGTTGGTTGAATTTCTGTTTATTGATAAATTTTGGTTATTATACAATATATATTAGTTATTTAAGCTGGTGGTTGTGGTTATTATATATATATAGGTGGTCGGATATTTCCCGCAATACCATTAGCAGGCGCCTGTGGTATAATTAGCGGATGACCCTATGTGCCCCACAATATGATAGTGGATGACCTTATATACTGCGATATCCTACCTTGAAGCACGATGGGTATTATTTATGTTGGCTAACATCTGTGGATGCAGGAAAAGAGGTTGGAGGGAACTAACTATATTCCTCAAAATTTATTATTGTTTGTTTTCATATGTATATTGTCATATATGATGTGTTAGAAAACCGGTGATTGATAATTGGGTGTTTTGGATGTTTAAATATCACTAGGCCTAAAATGTTGATTTATAAAAATATTGTGAAAAGGGATTTTGAGATTTAAAAGGGAAAATCTGTTTTTCTAATATAGAATTTGAATTTCGAATGGGCTATAAAAAAATATTAACTTGTTAATAATAAAAACAAGTGGTGAATTTATAAATGGTGTTTATAAATTTAATGAAATAATTTTCATTAGATAATTTGAATATTAAATTCAAATGTGAATTTAAAATGAGAATTTGGATTCTTTTTAAAGAAGTAAATGATGAAATCTATTCCGATGTTCGGAATGTAAATTAAATTGGATAATTAAATTAGATTATGTCGAACTTATAAAATAAATGATATCCAGAAAGGATATCAAAATTGTATTAATTAGAAAATAAGATTTAAAATTAAAATATTAAAATAGATTCTATGTTATATATAGATAAGATATAGTAAATAGAATATTCCAATATAAGCTTTTGGTTTTTAAACAGATTTTAAATGGAACTTGTTTGAATATATAAAACAAGTAAATTTATAAACAATGTTTATAATGTGGTGAATCAATTACCAAGAGATAATTTGTAACTATAAATTCAAGTATGAATTTAAAAATAGAATTTGAAATCATTTCAAAAATGAATCGACGGTTTTTATTCCAGAATTCAAAATATAAAAGGAATTGAGTTTCAAATAGATTTTAAAATGAAGCTTGTTTTAATTTATAAAACAAGGAAACTAAATTATAAACGATGTTTATAAATATAGTGGAGAAAAATATCATTAGATAATTTGGATGTTAGAGTTAAAACATGAATTTGAAAATGTATTGGAAATCGTCTCAAAAAGAAGAACGATTGATTTTATTTTAGAATTTGGATTTTTAACCGAATAAAGATAACCCAAGAGATTAAAAGTTAGAATTCGATTATATCGAATTTTATGAAATATTTTATTTCCAATGGAATTGGAATTTAATTTAGAAGTTGAGTTTGAAAATGAATTGATAATAAGATAATCGACAATTTAGTACAATTGGAAATACTAGGCTAGATTTGGAAAACTAATATATTTTATATTAAAATATATTAGAATGGAGTTAAATTTTATTTATAAACGAAGTTTAAAAGCTTATATTTAAATTTAATTAAACGAACTTGCCGTTGCACGGTAGTTCATAATTTGACGTTTCGAACTTCAATTGAGTACACAAAACTCAATTTAAGTCGGAACTCTTTGAAACAAGAATCGTCGGGACAGCTTGAATAATAGTTTTCTAATAAAAGAGAAAATTTTGAATTTCATCTTATAGATTTTGAGTTATGTCAAAATCAAATTCCCAAAAAAATAGCGCCGTAATTGTTATTATACCATAATGGTTTATTTAAATTAACAAAAGGGTTTTAATCAAACAAAACTTGAATTTCCATTAAAACAAATCCTGATTTAAGTTATAAAATAAATATGAACTCAAATAGAGTAAATGGATTGACTTTTGAAACAAAAATCAGATTTTTAATTGTTGAATAGAATTAACTGATTTGAAAACGAATTAGTTAATGGAATTTTGAATCAAAATTGGACTTTGGATAAGTAAAAGGGGTTTGTAAATTCATATACGAAATCAAATCGAAACTTATATTTAAAATGGAATTTGATTGGTTTATAAGCAATTTAAAATTGTATAAGAACGTGATATGCTCAATTAAAAAGTGGAATAGGAAAAAAGGCTAATTAAAGAATAAATTAGCGAAATGAGTTAAAATGCCCGGATTGAGTTGGAGTAAATTGGAATTGGTTGAGTATGTATAAAACAAGAATGAAATGAAGAGAATGAAGTTTATATTTTGCTTACCCGACAAAAAGGTACATGTTTAAATTCCTTATGCGTTTTTAAGCGCCAAATCGGCAAGCCGCTTGGCTTTTTGATTTTCATATCGAATGGAAAGGGCCTAGAGAGACGAGTTGGAGTTTGAGCTATTGACCAGTGCAAAGCAGGTGTTGGCGAATTTTTCTGGAAATTTAAGGAATTGGAATATTTTTAAGAAAATTGATAATAAGAAATCAATGTATCGATATATAGAGAATTCGATAAGGAAACGAACTTAAAAAAATTATTATAAACAAAAAGGAAATCTATAAATTAAATCTGATAAAGATAGAAAGAGAATACATATACACATTGTAAAAATGAATAATTAGCTTTATACGATGTTGATTATTTGGGAATAGTGGTCTTGTTTGTTTTGAAATTAAGGATGTTTTCAATCAAGGTCTGAGAGATAATTATACCCCAACTTGATTAATTTCATTACTAACCGATAAATAGCAATATTTAGTTTCGAAGATCAATGTTTGAATAAGATTTAGTTGAATGTAGTATTTTGGGTTGTTGTAACGATGTTTTACACAACCTTCGTTTTAACCCAAGTAAGTGTAATTTTGGGAAATATAATAATAAATATTTCCTAAGTATAGAAAGGAATGGTCGCAAAAAGGAGAAGTAATTGGAAATGAATTCCAATTATAAATAGAAGATATTTTCTAAGTATAGAGAATAAAAGAAGGTGATATATGAAAATGCTTTCCCAATGGCGTAAGAGGCCAAGATGATTGTTGAAAATATTGGATTGACAAATATTGATAAGGAATGGAGAAGTGATATAATTAATAAAATATTAATTTAGGGGCCCAGTGATTGTTTGGTGCTTTGGATGAATGTTTGTTTTTCTTCGATAGTTAAATAATCGACTATCGAAGTATTTACCAATATCGTTGTCAATATGGAGAGACCGGTTGATTATTATCTGAGAATCAGTCCATATTGGCACTCGCGTTGCGAATCAGATTATACGAAGACAAATCGAAGACGGAGTAAAGTGCAAGGGTTTTTCTGTTAATCCTAGGTAGAAATTGCCTAAGATGGATTAATAGAAATTCTACCTTCGGTTTCGTTCAGTCGCAGAATGAACGTGTATTGGTGAATGTCTGACAGAGTATTTCTAATGATCGCATAAGTTGTTTTGTACAAATATACATCTGTTGGCGGAGAATTCACTACAACAAATATGTCAATTCACAACGTTGAAAAAGGCTGTTATAGCCTTTAACAACGTTTTGATGAACGTTGTCTAACGACACATTGTTATAGGTCCTGGACATATCACAATACATTCAAAAACATTGTAGAAAATTGACATACTACAGCATTTCAAATGGTGTTGTCCTTATGTTTATACAACGTTTTATATTGTTTCAGAAATGTTGTTATCTTCCCTTTTCTACAGCGTTTAGCTATATATCATAGCATTTCTCGAAGTTTACATATTCTTTACTATCACAGCGTTTTGCCACATATCACAGTGTTTTTGAAAGTTTACATGTTCTTTACTATCACAACGTTTTGCTATGTATCACTACTTTTTTTGCATCTGTCACAGCACTTACGTATTGTAGTATCAAAATATTCATGCACAAACATATCAACAACAAGTAAATATATATCAACCAACTAATTATATAACATAATATTCATACACAAAGGCATAATCAATAAACAAACTTTACATAATTTCCATAAACTAAACTTACACAATATCTGTCGAACAAAGTCACGATATCTATAAATAAAACAAAATTTCCATAAAACAAGTTTGTGCCGAATACCAACAAAATGAACATATAAAAGTTACCGCTTTCTCCGTAATCAGATACCACAAGCGATCTTATTGGATCTTCAGAAGCACCAAACGATATTCTGATTATAATGAATGCAAACCGATGCCCATCTACAATACCTATACACATATGTTCCTATTAGCTTTTGGTCATGCTTACACATTAACAAGAAAACAATGTTCGATAACAAGAAAAAAGAATACAAGGAGAAAGTTGAAGATAACAACATAACATGCTTGGTAATATTTTATAATGCTTAGTTAATTTTTAAGTATTGCTATTGTTATTATAGAATACTTGGTAATATTTTATATTTTTATATACTTAGTTAACTTTTATAAACTACTTCTTCATTTTTATAAAATTAGTAAACTTAGTTAAAATTTTATACTATTTAGTTAATTTTAATAATACCTAGTTAATTTTTAATTATTGCTATAATTATTATAGAATATTTGGTATTATTTTATATTTTTATATACTTAGTTAACTTTTATAAACTAAACTTCAAAATTTTTATAAAATTAGTAAACTTAGTTAATTTTTAATTATTGCTATTATTATTATAAAATACTTGGTAATATTTTATATTTTTATGTACTTAGTTAACTTTTATAAAACTAAACTTCTTAATTTTTATAAAATTAGTAACCTTAGTTAATTTTTTATAATAGTTAAATAATTTTTATAATACTTAGATAATTTATAATTATTGTTATTATTATTATAGAATAATTGGTAATATTTTATATTTTTATATACTTAGCTAACTTTTATAAACTAAACATCTTAATTTTTAAAAAATTAGTAAACTTAGTTAATTTTTATAATACTTAGTTAATTTTTAATTATTGCTATTATTATTATAAAATACTTTGTAATATTTTATATTTTTATATACTTAGTTAACATTTATAAGCTAAACTTCTTAATTTTTATATAATTAGTAAACGTAGTTAATTTTTTATAATAGTTAGTTAATTTTTGTAATACTTAGCTAATTTTTAGTTATTGCTGTTATTATTATAGAATACTTGGTAATATTTTATATTTTTATATACTTAGTTAACTATTATAAACTAAACTTCTTAATTTTTATAAAATTAGTAAACTTATTTAATTTTAATAATAGTTAGTTAATTTTTAATTATTGCTTTAATTATTATAAAATACTTTGTAATATTTTATATTTTTATATACTGAGTTAACATTTATAAACTAAATTTCTTAATTTTTATACAATTAGTAAACGTAGTTAATTTTTTATAATAGTTAGTTAATTTTTATAATACTTAGCTAATTTTTAATTATTGCTAATATTATTATAAAATACTTGGTAATATTTTATTTTTTTGTATACTTAGTTAACTTTTGTAAACTAAACTTCTTAATTTTTATAAAATTTGTAAACTAAGTTAATTTTTATAATAATTAGTTAATTTTTAATCATTGCTGTTATTATTATAAAATACTTTGTAATATTTTATATACTTAGTTAACATTTATAAACTAAATTTCTTAATTTTGATACAACTAGTAATCATAGTTAATTTTTTAAAATCATTAGTTAATTTTTATAATACTTAGCTAATTTTTCATTATTGCTATTATTATTATAGAATACTTGGTAATATTTTATATTTTTTGATTTACGTGTGGAACCTAAGACTTCACTCAAGCCATTGCTTGTCGGTCTTAGTAAACCCCACGGGTAGTGATATACCCCGATTTTTCAACGCCTTCACACTACATAGGTAGTCACCCCTAGAAATTGGCAGAGGTGGCCCTCGAACCTGAGACCTATGTCTCATCCCAATTCGCCCACCTCTGACCAACTGAGCTAGGAGTGTCGGGTGTAATATTTTATATTTTTATATACTTAGTTAACTTTTATAAACTAAATTTCTTAATAAAATTATTAAACTTATCTAATTTTTATAAATCTTAGTTAATTTGCTACTATTATAATTCTTATTGTCATTATTATTATTATTATTATTATAGAAGTTTAGTTATGTTTTGTATTTTTATGTACTTTGTTAATTTTTATAAACTAAACTTCTTAGTTTTTATAAAAGGATTGTAATACATGAATGCCATGAACATGTAGTGTGATGAATATAATTACTTACATAAAAATATTCAGAAGCATCGTCATCATCGTCGCCATTGGAAAGGCTCATCGCATGTCTCATTAACAAAATGGCCGTAAGTTGCACTCAAAAATCAAGTAATAAGTTGACATCGCATGCAACCAACCCATCGATAGAAGGAAAACTAGAAACAACAACAAATTTCAGACGTCAGAACATATTTTCAGAAGTCTGACCTGCTTCAGACGTCTGAAAATAGATTTCAGACGTCTAAAATGGATTTCGGCCAACGCCCTGGGACCATTTCAGACGTCTGAAGTCTATTTTAGTCGTCTGAAAATGTTCTCTGGCAATTCCTAGGCCTGGTTCAGACATCCGAAATTTATTTCAGACGTCTGACCTACTCTGATAAAGGGTAATCAATGTATGCAAGTCACGTCTTATACATTACAGCATAGTAATTTGACAACATTATATTACAATGTGAAGCATAGAGTACATGTAGGTAAGAAAGCTAGTACCTTAAATGTTAGGCATAGATGCAGAATCAAGTTTCGAGTAACCATGCAGTGCATCACCCACTTCATGCTCACTACCTCCTTCCATGTCTGCCTTGAACACAAAATTATATTCATCTATTCTGGTCAACATCCGAACTTTCACTGAAGTGCCGACGCCAATGACTTTCACTGCAGCTCCATAAATATGAACAACTGTTATCAAGAATTTTGGTAAATTTTAAATTCTTTAGCACAACAAATGAAAGAACCATCAATGAAACATAGGAAATTTACAGCTTAATTCACCTCTCCCCTGTCCCACGTACAAACAAGACAACGGAATTGAACTGACAAAGTGATGCAGCGCCCCATGGAAGATGCTTGTACGCGAGCTATCGGTCGTCTGAAGACATAGAACAAAAGGGAAGGAAGAGCTGATCGTTCGTAAAACTAAAGTTGGAAGAAGCGGAGAACCGGTCGTTCAATGACATAATAGGGTCGCTCGGTGAGGCAGTGAATCAGGAAGAGAAGCCCAACGATCCAACAAGGTCGCCCTCCAGTGTGAGTAAAAGGGATAGGCTTGAGAAAGCATGGGTAGATAGTGCAAGGAATGGGTCATTCGCATTTGAGTCACTCACTCCAGAGTCGATCAACCTTGGATCGTTCGCGAATAGATCGCTCGTTTCTATATTGCCGCACCTAAGTCGTTTAGTTTAGAATTGTTGGCTATCGAGTCGATCACCTTTGTGCCACTACTGGCTGAAGACAATAAGACCTGTTAAAAGATAACATCATATAAGGGTCACTCGTTCCATTGTTGTGTCATTTCATAGTTATGTCGTTCGATCTACTAGTTGTACCTCATGAAGGTCGGCCACCTCTATTGGGTCGAGTCTCTTGTATTCCGGTCGTCTATTTGGACAAGGTGTGATGTAAACCCTATAAATAGGGGTGTGGCGTGAGTTGTAAAGGTTATTGAATATTCATTAAAATCCCTCGTGTGAGCTTTGTGCGACCATTAAAATAGGAAGTTGGGTTTAATCTCCTTTCTCCATTTTCGGATATTCGAGTGCGCTCGAATCAACGAATTTGAAGCCGATTCACGATATCACTTGCGAGTGATCAACGTTCAAAGAATCGTAGATCGACAACACGGTATCTTGCGAGATCAACGTATTGAAGATAGCGAGATTCCGGCATCGAAAGATCAATGAAGTTGAGCAATTACCGTCCTTGATCTTGTTTTCTACGAATCCATCCATTCGTGTGGAGTTTAGATCCTGGAGCTGCACCACAAAGTGGGCTATATTTCATTACCAGTATTTAATGGAAGAATGGGACTAACCGCTAACTTTCAGGCAACTCTTAAGCTGTCCTTCAGCACAATCTCATCTCAAGCAGACTGTGCTTAGCATGTTCAAGACCAATGTTGTTTAGAAAGTTGGTACTGATGTCTATTTGCCTACGTCAGTCTGAACCTATGTAATAATGTTTAATTTATGGTATATATATGCAGTCCTCGACACTAGTAATAACAAACATGCTTCAGATAACTCTTACCTTTTCTGTCATACATCATATTTAGGAGCATTTCCTAATTGTCATGTTTGGACCTACAACTTTTATGCTTTCACGTCCAAATATACCAGCAACAGTTTGCATTATTCTGCAATAACATAAAAATAAATATGTGATAATGAAAATATAACAAGAAAATAATAGCCAACATTCATTATTTTAAGAAGGAAAGGTGAACACAAATAATAGTTCATAGTTTTTATTTGCTCATTCGATATTTGGAGAGAACTAATTTGTGAAATGTGCAAAGAGGAGACCAGATGGATGGTCGGTGACATAAGAATATCTAAAAACATTTGTAGCTCAAACTTTGGCATATACTAACAAGCCTTCTTTTTAAAACTCTTCTATTTTAAAGAATATCTAAAAAAAATCAATTTGTCCACGTCCTACCTTATATTTCTCCATCGTTGAATAAGAAAAGATATTATAAGAAAATAAAAGATCATCCATAATGTTAGTCACATACCCTTCTGTCACTCAATATCACCGAAGCCTTCAGTAACTGAGCATGTCATTTTTCCCATAATCTCCAAATCGCGAAGGAAGCATATCATTTTTCCCACCAACTGATGCATACAAGTCTCCAGTGCCATCCAAATACTGACCATAGCCTAGAGTTGAGCTATAAGAAGCAATATACCCTGAGAAAGAATCCCGTGGATCCATGCTGTTTTCAATAACTTCACAGGACTAAGCATTGGCCCCACAGCTCACACAGCTAAATCATGAGATACATGCCTCTATCATGTCAAACTTCTCGCTGCTTGCTTCTCATCTTAATGTTATCGGTTAAACCTTGAGTGTTTGTGTGTTTTTGCATGTGTGTAGTTTAGAAGATTGACATCTATTCCAAATGTGTAGACATATATAAAGCACGTAAACTATATTGATCTATTCCTATACTTCTAAATTAAGCATGAGGACTAATCGACATAACTACAATCAGTGTACACACAAAATTATCTTGTATCTCTCTGATGTGTCTACTGAAAAACACATCGCCTGAATACAATAAATCGATGGTAACACTTGCAATACATGACTCAAAAGCTCTTACTGGGCTTTGTGATTTGTCAAATGCACCTGGAATGCCTGCACAAGATCTGTATGCTGAGCATTCTACTAGAAAATAAACATGTACAATTAGTGCAATAATGATACGAAAGGCATGTGTATGCGTTCTTAATCGATAGAAGAAACTGAAAACTATTGAACCACATGCAGTATGAATTAATTAAATTGTTTAGTGTGCAACTGAAGTCTTGTATTTTCAAACTGAAAAATATATGCATTTCATCTGTTACTGTACTGCCGTAACAAAATACATGAAAGGATACATCCAAGATAACTACCAAAAAGACATGGATGGCTCAAGCACAAGTACAGAAAAAATGGTATTCTAGATGTTCCTTTTTCGCAAAGTGTTAATGGACATTTTTCATCGAACTTCTCTAAGGAAATTGTTGAAAGGAGAAATGGTCCGGTCAAGGGGAGTGAAAAACAAATTTTAATTTTAAATTAACTTTTTTTAATGTGAAAAAGAAATCAAATTTTGATTTCACCCTTATAAAAATAAAGAAAATTACCAATTTGACATTTCTATGGTTGTTGATTCTTCTTTCTTCTTGTTATGTACCATTATACCCGCCGAAATTATTTCTTCATCTACCTCTTCATCTCCTAAATCCTAACCCCTTGATCAAACAAACGTCAAAATTTAATATCAAAGAGGAGGTCCCCTCTCAATCTCAATATTAATCGGATCTCAGTTTCCATATTAGTATATTTCAGTATATTGAAGGTTCCAATAGTATTTTAAGGGAAATTTTGACTGAGTTTCAAACAAAAGTATGTAATTATATATTCTAATAAATTTAATTTTTGGTATTTTTTTTCCAACAGTATTATAGTAGGCATTTAGGAAATTAATCCTGACTCACATAACTGATGGAAACCATATAAACTTGCTTACATGCTCAATATCAAAGAGACGCAGTTGAAAAGCAGTACAATAGAGTTGCATCTGGTATCACCAAACCCAACTCATGGACTTTATTAGACTTCGGCAAGTCATTTGTGCTTACATATTCAAGCATATACCCTCCTATCACTCATGTCACATACCCTCTTGTCACTCGTGTACCAAGAAAACAAAAGGTCCGAGACTTCGTTTTAAGGTGTCAACAAGTTTAAAAACTGCAATACATATTCAAGCATGATATGCTTTTTTTTGAAATAGATTAGGTTAAGAATTAAAGCTATATAATGAAGTCCAAGATACTTTTATAATTAATGCACCGGCTGACGTAGAAAAACTATTCATGCCAAAATACAACTTAAAATCTTAGTTTAGAATGAATTATAAAACTTATCTCTGTGTTAATGGTACCCGAAAAGTGCAGCAAATGGGAAGTTGTGTACAAAAGGAGGCAGCAGGAGTAGCGTTGACATAAATATGGCAGAGACTATTGCTCGAGTAGTTTAAGGGTGAAAGCAAGACCCTTGCAGAGCAGTTTAACCGCATGATAGTATTGCTACTGGGGATATTAGAACACATCAATTATAGCAAAAATAAGAAAATAATTTGGGCATACCTAGAGATTAGCAAATCCTTGGCAATAAATCTAAAAGAAAATCCTTAACAAATTTTTCCTCAAAAAACCCCACTCAGTTACAAAAAGATATGCATCATACATCAATTGCTTTTGCAATTTCATTATTCATATCGGACATGGCAAGTTGGTTGAATAATACAAACAAGCAAACTGCTGAAATATATATCACACTAAAGTAAAAGGAACATGACAACATTGAACACTAAAATAAAGTGAACATTGAACACTTCAGCTGATTATTGTGTACCCAAGTATTCCATTTTTAAAACCTACCCACTGTTTATAACAGATAAATTATTTTCTCCACTGGCTAAACAATTGTTGTAGCTTTTAAAGAGTAGATGTGTTAAGGTAATATGACTGATCAGTATGAAAAGTACAATCATCCAATTTCTAACGTACATCCATCAGCCAAGGCCGAGATACATCCACATAATGTAGACTTGATAATTTATATTGTATACACTTTCATCTATATGAATACATCTAATGATTGTTATTATATACCAGCGTACCCCTCCCCCCCCCCCCCAAAAAAAAAGCCCTTTATAAGGTATAATCATATTCTATCTCTGGAAAAAAAAATCTATTACCATAACATCTGCTCCCTCCTTCCACCTGTTCTGTAGCCCATCTCCTCGAATGTCTCTATATTTACTTTTTCCTTTCTCTATTTCCAGAATTGCAAGTTCGGCGACTTTTAGGGTCTTTGGCAGCCTGTTAGTAACATTTTAAGAAAACAGGAATGTATATTCAAGGATGAATAATTTCATAAATGAAGGAAGCTAGAAAAGGACCGTGATTATTAAATACGAAAATTAAAACAAAGTATTAAATAATGTTAGTAACATTTCCAGATCTCATTTCACACAAATTCGAACATGGTTTTGAATACAACTATTAAAAAATAACCTCAATTCGTCTTTCAGAAGAGAACTGATTGAAAAGCCACTCCTAATTATCGAATGAATTCAAAATTGGATTCACCCTCTAATGTTTCCGAGGACGGATAAGAATGATTTAGGGCTCGAGAAACCTAGATGTAGCTAGCGAAATTACGACATGAAGAAAATTTCATCCGAGATTCAAACGATTTTAATTAGGTTTGAAAGAATTTCGAGAAAAGCACTGTGATTTTTGATTGATAAAGGGACTGCGATTTTTGGTTAAAGAGGGAAATGAACTTTGCGCGGCAGTGAAAATTTCAGAGGACTGCCCTTTTGGAAAATATGTGAATAAAGATCTCAGCGTTTTGCATAGCTGTGTTTGGTTTTTCTAGTGTTCAACAACCGTTTATGACAATAAAGAGGAGAAAATGTTGTCTATTGGTATAGTTGATAACCACTTTTCTTGTAGTGATTTATTCTCTTAGCATAAGATCTAGAATATCTTTGTGCAAATCAATTGGTGATTAACGGATCTGGCAATGTGGCATTCAAAGTGATTGTACTATCAATGAAAGGTAAGTGATCGTAACCTCAAGCCTCGCAACCGGGAAATGGTATAAAATAGGTTAGGTCGCATGGCTAAGTGGGTCGCACCTAAGTAGGGTGTATTGTCACCTAATCTAGAGAAAATCCCTTTGCTTCTTTATCTTTCGATGCTGTCCCTTTCGGGAAACAGTTGTTGATCCCAACCATTGGTGACAATACATTCGGTACTCTCAAGCGAAGTGAGGGGCCGGTCATGTTTAGTCTGGATTGCAAGATGTTCTTGTTGAACCCGATGCATTCCTCTCTAGAGACACACTATTGGAAGGTGGTCCCATACCTTACCAGTTGGAATCCATTATCCAATAAGAGCCAGCAGTTTTGATTGTATACTATATATGTAGAGCGTGAGATGCAAGCGTTCTGCTAGATTGTTATTTACTTGTTTTAGACACTATTATAATATCAAGAAAGTATCAATTTTAAAGAATGTTTTGGGTTATCGTAAGGTAAAAACCATCCGTGTTTATGTGTGGATCGGTCTTACGATTGTCTTTTCTTTCGAGAAAGACTTTTAAAAGTTAAACCAAGTGGTTGGAGTTTACTCACACCAGTCCCATGACCGACCCAGAGTTTATTTTGCTTTGTTTTAGCCTAAACTCTTGGGTACCCAAATTTGTACGGCCAGTCAAGTAGTTCAGGTATTTACAGATATACTTTGTAACAACCCAGATTTTTAGAACCAATTTAAAATTTTTATTTTAGCAATTTTAGTGGATTTGTGGGTTTTAGAATTTGATATTGAATATAAGCCGATTTAATTTCTATTCAGAGTCTTGTATTTAATATCAAATGGGATTTTGGGTTTGTCGTGAATGGTGTCTTTATTAACACTGTTCTTAAACCCGGCTGAGAAAAGAATAAATTTTTTAATTAAGATTTAGAGAAGTTTTCCAATTAATATTTATTTGGAGTTGGATTTGTGGGTTTATCGTGAACGGTGTTTTAAATAACACTTGTTCTTTAACCCAATTAACAGTGAAATGTGATTTTGATTTATTTTTTAAAGATTTATTGGAAATTTTCCGAAGTAAAGCATTCCAATTTAATAAAATAAAATGGAAGGAATGGAATTTGATTTGGTAATAATCGAAGTGAGCTTCTGTGGAGGAAGATCGTTACTATAGATGGAACTTAAAAGGCTTTGTCGTTATTCCATTTACATTATTGGTTAGATACGGAAGTTATATCGATTATATATATTGATCTGTTTTCCGTGGAGATTCCATAATTAATGGAATGGGATTTAGGGTTTATAGTGAACTGTGTTTTAAATGACATTAGTTCTTTAACCCATTTAAAGATAAGATTGATTTCTTAATTTTGAATAATCATTAAGTAATGATTTTTGAGATTAAAACTAAGTGGAGTTTTAATGAATCTTTAATTAGATTGAAAATTGAATGTGATAATCTAAATTACCAAATTTCGGAAATGATCGAGAATGGAGTACCACCAGTTTTACTCCAAGCGATAGTTAAATCTTTAATTAGATTTGAACGAGAAATGGTAATTAAATTTACCGATAACACCGTGGTGTTAGATATGGAGTATTACTAGTTTTGCTCCATGGGATGAATAGGTTGGTATTGGGAAATATAATAAATGATTACTTCGGTAAGGTGCATTAATCCCGACTAGTTTGGATAAACCTTAATTTGGTTTGCAATGATATCTAAAGGAAGATTAAAGAATAAATTTAAAGAATTTATCTTTGATAAAATTAATGGGAACCTTTCCCTAAAGATATGAATATTTGAATAAAAGAATATTCTAGATTGGAATGAGGCGTATGTTGTGTTTTATAGCACTTGTTTATAAGATACTCGAGTTATTTGGAAAGACCAGGTTTAGGCCCATTCTGAATAACTGATTCGGCGATAAGTCGACGATGAAGACCGTTGTTGAAGACCGGAGATCTTCACATCGTTTGGATGATTACTGATGTCTTGATTGGGCAGTACACCCAAGACAAGGTAATAAGTGGTGATCGTCCAGGCGTACTTGGAGGTCGACCGGATATGCGAGGACCTCTCTCCTGTATTGGACATATTGGACGAGGAATAAGGTGCCTTCGGTTTCTTTCTGACCCAGAACAGACTTGCAAATGGATAGTGTGTCTGATATTGTATTCCTTTATACTGTATTCATTGATCTCTGCTAAATATATATCTGTTTGGTGGCGGAGAATTTATTCTCTTGCTTAACACCCATCTCTGAGACGTATGAGCTTAGAGGTTATATAATGGTAGAAATCAGTGGTATGGTATGGATTGATAGTGTGGCATGCTGAGATGCATGTGATCAAGGCTTTTGTTGAAAAGCGAAGTCTTGTGGTTTATGATCAAAGCACAGCTTTAAATAGCACAACTTTGTGTTGTGTTAACTCGCGAGCCTCACACCCCGGTGTGAACCAAAAACGAGTAGGATTGCATGGAAATGGACATATGTTAGTTCTAGCTACAGGTAATGTCATGGTATGGAGCTCAGACTGTTTACTTATGTGGATGTCACTTATTACTACTTGATGGAAGGTGAGGTACCTCGGATATATCGGTCACCACGGGGATGATGGATATGGTCGATTACAGACATTATTTGTCGACGTACTGACCATTTTGGAGGTTTGATAGAACCGGCTAACATATAGTTTATGGTATAACTAATCATTGACGGATGACCGGCCATGAAGATCCGGGTGCAGTTGCGGTTGAATCCTGAGGCACTTGCTAGGGTGTCTCGAATGTGCACAGGATGATCCCTTGCCTTGGTTCATAATGTAATCCAATTTCCAATACGTGATTTTTCGGCTTTAGTTGTAAATATATATTTGGCGACATAATATATGGGTACCTACGCTGCCTATGATTGATACATTTATATTGGAAGTTGATTTCTTCACTTATAGTAATAATAAAATATTAAATTTCACGTACCAAGTACTTTTGGCTATTATAAGGTAAAAACTCTATCCTCCGGCTTGCGTTGCATTGTGTAATGGGACCTGAGTCTTATAATAGCTTCATTTTTCTTTTTAGCATTGCACTGTATGTTTTAGGCACTGGTATTCTTGGGGTTAAACCCATTCTGTGTTATGCGGCATGGTCCCTTGATTTACCCAACTTTAAAATCAAGTTAATAACTGTTTTAGTTCTCACACCAGTCACATGACTGACCTGGAGTTTATTTTTTTAACCTAAACTCTGGGTGCCCTTATTTTTCACATGGGCAGTTAGTAGTTTCAGTTTTGCAGATATTTTTTCTTACAGGATCCTAGTTTACAGCTGGAGCCATATTCGGAATGCTTTGTATCCGTGTATTTCTTACAGTTGTGTTATGTATTATTTTTCCGCTTCTTTGTAAATTGAATCTTTGATATTTATCAAATGTATATTATTTATTTGTACTCTGTTATATTCTTATACTCTGATGTAATTGTTGTAATAAGCAATGAAATGTTCTTCTGTTTGTGTTCTGATTTGTCGTGTTCTCAACTCAATCCGGGCTTTCCCGTAAGGGCGAGTTTGGGTCGATTTCAGTTGGTATCAGAGCTTTGGTTTACAGAGCTCGAGAACAAGGCACATTAGAACCAAACGAAAGAATTCATCGGAGATTGGACTAGTAATATCCAATGAGAATGACTTGTTAGAGATAGGATCAGTAGTATCCTAGAATGAGAATAACTCGTTAGAGATGGGGTTAGTAATGCCCTAGAATGAGTTGAGAGTTATATGTTTATAATTAACGTATTTGTGATTATATATATAGTCCGATCTTAAAAATATGATTTTTGAGTATATAAAAGTTATATATTTGAAAATTTAATCAACTAATTGATTGATGGTTGTGTTGTTTGATTATTAGTTTAACTAATGAAAACATTGGAATGATAATTAATAAAACTTATAAGAGAATGTATGGTAAATTTAGCTAAATCGAATCAAATATTGAACTGAATTGAAAATTAATTAGAATTGCATATATGTACATGCATATATATTGGATAGGTCGTAGCAAGGAAGCTAAGAAGAGGAATAAAATTGTTTGCCCGACAAATAGGTACATATTTACTATATTTCTTGGGTTTGATGATTTTATGAGCCGATTGGCTAGCCGCTTGGCTTTTTATTTTTCTTTTGGATTGATGAGGGCCCTGCGTGGCTAGTTGAGGTTTTAAATGTCTCCCCATACAAAGGAGGTTATGGAAAAAAAATTCAAAAATTTAGGGTGTTAGCCAAATTTTTGGAAAATTTGAAAATTCTGAGAAACTGAAAAGTTGAAGAATGAATGCCAGAATGAAAGTTGAGTTGATTTGTTAAACAACTTTCAGGTCCTTCCTTTTCGAGGACGAAAAGATTTTAAGTGGGGGAGATTGTAACAACCCAGATTTTCAGAACCAATTCAAAAATTTTATTTTAGCTATTTTAATGAATTTTGAATATTTAAAATGGATTATTTTAAATAATAACGACTAAAAATTTATTTTAAACGAAGTTAGAACAAATAATTTTATTTTAATTATATAACGAGCCTTAAATGGCGCGACAGTTTGAAAATTCGATTTCGAATTTCAATTGAATGTACATGATTCAAAATAAATCGGATTTCAGTAAAACTAGAAATATTTGAATCTGTTTAATTATATCTTTCTAACGAATGTGAAAAATCCAGATTTCATAATGGGAATAAAAAGTTATGTTCAGTTTAAAATTCAGAAATTTGCTATGGAAGTTATAAATAATTTAATATATAAAAAGCCCTTAAAAATAGTCGTTTTGCAAACGACCTCCGTTTTCGAAAAACCCACTTTTGTTGGATCCGGAATGTCAAGTTATTGCTAGATTCTAATTTTCATAATTTTTGGAATTAATATGTGAGCGTGGCAAAAGAAAATGTGTTCTGTGAATTTCAGTTTGAATTTAATTGACTGGAAAATGACCGTTTTTTAAACGGTCTCCGAATTAGACGAAATTAGTTTTGTTAGGACCGTATCGTCAAAACATAGCTAGATTTATTTTTCTGGAATTTTTGGAGTCAGTATGTGGCCCCGGTAAATTAAAATGTACATTTAAATTCAATTTATATTGATTTATATTTTAATTTTATTGAAAACTAGTTGAAACAGTAGAATTGGCTTATGAAACATATTCCATTGTGTCCGGAATAAGGGTATTTGGTTAGGGGTGACATTCGTTAGAGTTCTTTGGAGTTCGAAAATGAAATTTCACTATAAAGAAATTAATTGAATTAAATAATATATATATATATATATAACCCTAACTTTTTCTAACCCTAGTTTCACTCGTTATAGACCCGTCGTCATCAGGAACAAATGACCACGAACGCACCTGATTTTGTTCCTTAATTTCTCTCCAATTACCTTGAATTAAATCCTAGTTTCATAACCAAAATCGAAGATCTCTCCAAGATCTCTCCATTGATATGGCTGTGATCATCTATCATTTAGTAATTCATGCGTTTTCCCTACTCAAATGGTTGTCGTTCGATGGGATTTTGGGTGCTATAGGGGGTGCGAGTGGTATATCGTTCAAGGCGATGGAAGGGGAGCTCAAGCCGGTCGATGTGGAGGTGCTCGATCCGATTCTGGCGGCTCTAAATGGCTGCGCGATTGGGAGATTAGGGCGGAGCTTTTTGAAGCCGTGACCTGGAAGAGAAACGATACGTGAAGGAATAATGATTAAGAAGGCCGACGTTATAAGATGTAATTATTGGTTTAATTAAATTATTAAATTACACGGTTAAGTTAAATTATGTAATTAAAGTCTAAAATGGTGTAACTTTTTTTTATGAAGTCAGAATTTGATGATTTCAGAACCTTTGGAATCACATTGACGAACTCTACAACATGGAAGAGACCAGAATAGAAACGGAGCTAGTGGGAAATTTATGATTAAATTAAATGATCGGTTTAATTTAATTTGAATAATCGTTATATAACGATTCAGAAACCAATCAATGTGAGAACTTTTGTCACTATAAATTTTTGTACAGTTATTATTTTTTGTTAGATTACCTCCCTGTCGTCCACAGACCATGGACGATTTATTTGATTGTGTTGTGATTGTGATTGTGATGTACAAATAAATATATATGCGATGTGAATATAATATATATATATATATGTGATGTGAATATAATGTATATATATGAAATGTGAATAATATATATATGAAATGTGAATAAAATATATATGTGTTGTGAAAATTATATATATATATATATATATATGCGTTGTGAAAATTATATATATACGCGTTGTGAAAATAATATATATATATGCATTGTGAAAATTATATATATACGCGTTGTGAAAATTATATATATGGAATGTGAATAATATATATATATATATATGGAATGTGAATAATATATATATATATATATGGAATGTGAATAATATATATATATATATATATGAAATGTGAATAATATATATACGATGTGAAAATAATATATATACGAAGTGGAATATATATATATATTATATGCGATGAGAATAAATATAAATAATATATATATATATACACGATGTGAAAATAATATAAATACGATGTGAAAATATATATATATGCAATTTATAAAATCTATATATGCGATGTGAAAAATATTTGTTCGCTAAAAATATTATTTTTAGCTTATATATGTGATATATAAAATGGTCGTGTACTGAAATGATTATCAGATTGTTAAAAATATATTTTTTAACATATACAAGCACTGTATAAAATTGTCATGTAATGGAATATTCAATTTTGATATAAAATTGAAAATGAAGTTGGAATCGTTTTTTTTTTTTTTTTTTTGCAATGCAAGCGGGGTTAAATGGCCCCTACCATTTCTTATTAATTAACGAGGAAAATACAACATAAAGTCAACAAATACATCTTGTAATAAACTGGACCAATACGACGAATTTAAAATGATTTATAAAATTTATTTTAAATGGAAATCGACAAAATATATATATATATATAATATATATATTTATTTAATGGCCTGAATAGATTGCGTCGCGCTGCAACCATTCGCGAATTTCGATAATTGACTTCGAATTGACATTACGGGAGATCCGACCGTCGGATTCTCCTAAAACCGGAACTGTTGGGTTCATATCGAAAAGAGCTTTCCAACGGATATAAGATATTTGAAACCTAACAGTTGGATTTGGAATTATGTCCAAATCAAATTTAGAAAAGGTCGTTGTAAGCGTAGTTCGGCGGCTGTTATTGGATACCGACTGTAAGGGCCTTAATAAAATTATTAAAAATATGGAAAAATTATGTAAAATCATAATAAATGATTTGGAAAGATTTTAGATGAAAAATTCTAGTTTTGAAAAGATAAATTTTTTTATCGAAATGATCTAGTTATTAACTAGAATAATATTCCAATATTTTTAAATAAATAAATTGAAAATGGTTTTAAAATAACCAGAATTTTCCAATGAATAAATTGGAATGGATTTGGAATGAAAATAATCTTCGGAATATTTCGATATGGGATTCCGTGATTATACAGATATTATTATGGGAATTTGGGATATATATATATATATCCTTATACCCAATACGATATTTGTTGATTTAAGAATTTGATATTGAATATAAGCCGATAACATTTTCTATTCAGAGCCTTGTATTTAACATCAAATTGGATTTTGGGTTTGTCGTGAATGGTGTCTTCATTAACACTGTTCTTAAACCCAATTGAGAAAAGATTAAATCTTTTAATTAAGATTTAATGAAGTTTACCAATTAATCAATATTTAAATGGAATTGAATTGAAATTGGATTTTAGGTTTGTCGTGAACTGTGTTTAAATGACATTAGTTATTTAACCCGAGTAAAAGCTGGATTAATTTTCAGAAAGTTGAACAATCAATAAGAAATGAACTTTGGGATTTAAAACCAATTGGAGTTTGAATAAATCTTTAATTAGATTGTGAATGATAAATGGTAATTGAATTTACCTGTAACGACCTGCCTTTTTGACCGCCTTCAGTCGGTAATTAAACCAACTAAAGACGTTCAAAACGACGAGTTCGTTATTAATTAGCTAACAAAGTTTAACAGGACAACACAAAGAATCACAGAGTACGATATAAATAACTGCGGAAATAAATCTTATATATACAAAATCAGAGTTTTACAAATTTTTAGTGTGCAGCGAAAGAAATACGATATTTACATCGATTTATAAAATTCAAGTTTACTCTTTCAGTCAGGCTTTGCGCGCGCCTAAGCGTCTTGAGTCTTCACGTTCCTCTCAAGTTTTGCAAGCAGATATCAAAAACTTGGAACACTTCAGGCCTGACCCTAGTGTTCCATGCAAAATACACAAAACACCTGAGTCAGGATTAAACTTATTTCAAGTTAGCGAACTTCGGTGAACACTAAATATAATTGGTTTACTCCAAACAACATATTAAATGGCTTGAGTATAATAAACGGTGAATACAAGCACAACAATCAGTATGTGAGCATATCCACATACAGATAGTAGAAGACAAATGTAACAAAATACTAGAGTAATCAGTCTTGGCTAAAAATGTAAGGAGCAAGATGGTTTTACTATGCATGATCCAAGTAAAAGCATGTAGTAGCGAGGACTTGGGTCCGAGCAAAGAGAACCCGCTAAGCAACATAGTTATATTTATATTCAGGTTCAAGATGGCACAGGATATATATACGTAGTTGCAACTAATGCCCAAATCCAATAGTCAAACATTGATGTGCAACAACAAAAGGGAGATGGTCAACCATGCCAAATTCAAAGTGAAATACATATTTATTGGCCAAAACGTGACAATAACAATCTACTGGGTATAGATGCAAGTTAACTAATGAGTTGGATCAATGCATACATTTAAGGCGAACGGGACAACCGTTTGTTCAATAAAAATGTCAAAGTGACAATATGAAAGTAAGAAAAACCTTCCATAAGAAATTTCGAAGATACAGTACAACAACCAAACCATAGGAGTCTTACTTTTAGATTTCAGGTCATTTAACAGTGTAGCTAAAATAGCAAATCAAAATACTGTAAAACATTAGCAAATGAAAAAAAAATGAAAATTCCTTTGTATGCATGTTATAAAAGTAGACATGCAAAGATGAATACTTAAGCATGGAAACGGTAAAACATATACAGTTCAATGATTCTCATCATCATCATCATCATTATTATTTTTATGTTCTTAGCTGTACCAGCATCCGCGGCTTCTGCTGGTGATGCATTGCTGCTACAACCACTGTTTGCAGCAGCTCAGCTGTTGCTATATATATTTTTTTCCTTTTTTTTATTATCTATGTTTTGTATTTTAGTTGAAGTGGACTCTAGTTTGAATGTTCTAAGTTGTCTGTAATTGCTCTTCCATTCAATTCATGTTATCACGCTACTATGCTCATTAAACTTAAGGATGGCAGCAACAAGACATATATCAATTCATAGCATATATAAGATAGATATGAAGATTGCATTATTTAAGGATTCAACGGCAAATACATAGGAAGATGCCACACATATGCATTGAGTTGACAAACCAAACAAATTATGAATGAAGCTCTACAGCAAATAAAACTCTATGGTTATGAAAATAGGATGCACATGACTTGAATAAAATGAATGTCTCCTTGTTCTTGTTTCCGAGATATGATTTAACTGAAACTCGCTAGCATTTCTTATCATATCATAGTAAATTTTGAATCAATATTTAAAGCATGGAAGATCATTTCCTATCATATCCAATGAGATCAAAGTAAAATAAATGTGCATTGCAACATGATAGGCCTACTCTAGCATCTAATACATATAGTACATGACTAGGCATGGATCGAATATGCTAGCAAAGGACATACAGAAAGCAAGGAATGATATCAACCACACGATTATATTTGGTGGAACTGAAAATAGCGAACTTGATAAAAGTTTAATCGCAAGCCAAAACTTACCTTTGGTCTGTCGATGGACGGCGAAAGAAGAAATAGTTGTTGCTGCGGTGGGAAACAGCGGGTGCGGGTATGACTACAGGGCTTCGCGGGTTGACTCAGTGGCAAGGAGACTGACACGACCCAAACTTCCCCGGTAAGGAAAGCCCGGATAGCGTTGAGGACAAGACAAATCAGAACGCAAACAGAAGAACATTTCATTGTTATTACAACAATTCCATCAGATACAAGAATATACAGAGTACAAATGATTAAATTACATTCGACAAATATCAGAGATTACAATAAATTACATAGCAGCGGAAAATAATACAAAAGCACAACTAGAAGTGATACACGGATACAGAGCTTTCCGAGCATCGTTCCAGCTGTATATCAGGACCCTGTGAATATAAATCTGCAAAACCAAAACTACTAGCTGCCCGTGTGGAAAATAGGGGCACCCAGAGTTTAGGTTAAAACAATAAACTCCAGGTCAGTCATGTGACTGGTGTGAGAACTAAAACAGTTATAATTCTTTATTTTAAAGTTCGGTAAATCAAGGGACCACGCCGTATAACACGGAACGGGTTTCCTCCCAAGAATACCAGCGCATAAGACAAACAGCGCAATGCTAAATAAAGTAAAATGAAGCTGTTATAAGACCCAGGTCCCATCACACAATGCAACGCAAGCCGGAGGATAGAGTTTTTACCTTATAACAGCCAAAGCATGCTTGATACGTTTAAAACACATTATTTGAGACTATTATAGGTGTATAGTGTCAAAACAATTTCAATCATAAATATCAATCATAGGCGGCATTAATGACCCATACCACTATGTCGCCATACTAGGTTCTACAAATAAAACCGCACCATCACGTATTGGAAATTGGATTTCCGTCATGAGCCGAGGCAAGGGGCAAGCTCCTCTCCGCGTTCGAGACACTCTAGCAAATGCCTCAGGACCCCACTATGATCCTTTGGAACCTCCAAGGCCGGTCCTCTCTTACTTTTGAGGATTAGTTATTCCTGAACACACGTTTCCCGGTCCTTACAGACCTATATCCGAGGCGCCTCGTATCCAACAACCACACAGGTGAAAAGTATATAAATGTCAGGGCTGGTAGGTCACTGACACCACCATAGCTAGAAAGAAACGTCGTGCACTCCTTGGGTCCGTATCCCGTTTTTGACTCATACCGAGGTGTGAGGCTCGCGAATTCACTTTACACACAAAGCTACGCCACACAGGCCGTGCTTTGATCATCAACCACAAGACTTTGCTTTTCAACAGAAGCCTTGATCAATTGCCACTTACGCGTGCCACATTGGCAATTCACTCCATGCGACTGATGTCCATCGATAAACAACCTCTGAGCTCGTACGTCTCAGAGAAGGGCGTTAAGCAAGAGAATAAATTCTCCGCCGCCAAACAGATGTATATTTAATAGAGATCAATCAACACAGAATAAAATCCAATGTCAGACACACAATCCATTTACAAGTTCGTTCTGGGTCTGAACGAAACCGGAGGCACTTTCCTCGCATATCCATCCATCTCCAAGTACGTCTGGACGATCACCAACTGTTTCTCTCATCCTGGGTGTACAGCCCAATCAAGATCATCAGTAATCACCCAAACGATGTGAAGACTTCCGGTCTTCAACCACCGTCTTCATCTTCGACATCTCGTCGAATCAGTTATTCAGAATGGGTATAACCCGGCCTTTCTGAATAACCCACGTATATAATTAACAAATGTTACACAAACACAATGAACGCCTCATTCCAATTCAGAATATTCTTTTATTCACAAAATCACATTCTTAGGGAAAGGTTCCCATTAATTTTATCAAAGATAAATTCTTCTAAATTTATTCTTTAATCTTCCTTTGGATATCATATCAAACTAGTCGGGATTAGCGAACCACACCGAAGTAATTATTTAGTTTATTTCCCAATCCCAACCTATATATCCCATGGAGAAAACTGGTAATACTCCATATCTAACACCACGGTGTTATCGGTAAAATTAATTACCATTTCACGTTCAAATCTAATTAAAGATTTAACTATCGCTTTGGAGTAAAACTGGTGATACTCCACTCTCGATCACTTTCCAGATTTGATAATTTAAATTATCAATTCACATTTTTAATCTAATTAAAGATTCATTAAAACTCCACTTGGTTTTAATCTTTTCAAAAATCAACATCTTGCCTTTAACTGGGGTAAAGAACCAATGTCATCTAAAATACGATTCAAGATAAACCCAAATCACATTTGATATTAAATACAAGGCTTTGAATAGAAAATATATCGGCTTATATTCAATATCAAATTCTGAAACCAACAAATATCGTATTGGAAATAACGATATAAAATATATCTTTCAAATTCGCATAACAATATTGTATAGTCACGAAATCCAACATCGAAATATCCCGAAGATAATTTCGATTCAACTCCAGTCCAATCCACGTATTGGGAATATCGATTATTTTTAAAATCACTTTCAAATTCAATTTATTTATTTCAAAAATAAATTGATTTTAATTCTAGTTCAAAACTAGTTCATTTCGATAAAAATCTATTTTTACCTTCTAATGTGGAATTTTCCAGCCCAATTCTTTCCAATTCACATATTATAATTTTACACAAATTATCGATATTTTTAATAATTTTATCAAGGCCCGTACAGTCGATTTCCATCAACGGCTATCGAACTGCACTTACAGCGACCTTTTTCAAATTTGATTTGGACATAATTCCAAATCCAACCGTTAGATTTCAAATTTCTAATATTCATTGGAAAGCTCTTTTCGATACGAACCCAGCGGTTCCGGTTTTAGGAGAATCCGACGGTCGGATCTCCCGCAATGTCCGTTTGAAATAAATGGTCGAAATTCACGAACTACCGCGGCGCGGCGCGTTCTATTCAGGCCATTATATATATAATATATATATATTATATATATTTCGTCGATTTCCTTTTAAAACGTATTTTATAAATCGTTTTAAATTCGTTTCAAAAACAATTTCAACGTCATCATCAATTTCAAATCGATTGGATTTCAATTCAACTCGGATTCATTTCAATTTTATTTAATTCGAATTCAAATTCGTTTCAATTCAATTCAATTTCAAATTCGTTTCAATTCAAATTGATTTCAATTTAATTTCGATTCGAATTCAATTAAATTTCAGTTCGTTTTCAATTCAACTTGAATTTGTTTTATATTCAATTCCATTCGAAGTCCTTTTATATTCAATTCAAATTCGTTTTCTTTTCAATTCGAATTTGCTATAATATTCATTTCAATTTGAATAAAATCGATATAAATATCGTTCACGTCAAAATGGCGCAAAACTAATCAACACGGCTTTATATTTTTCACAACTTCTTTATTCTATTCAACAAATGAATATTTATCCCATTCAACACATGAATTTATATTTCTTTCAACACACGACTAATCTCAACACATGAGTGCTGCCAACACATCACTATTGTTGTTATGTAAAATATTTTATAAAACTATGGTATCTATCGTTTGATTTTCAATTATACTCCTACTGAGAAGTAGGTTCTAATTTTAAATATGATAAAGATGTGAATTTTATTATTAAAATATTTCACTCAACACATGAATAGATTCAATACATGAATTTTCTTTTATAACATTCATTATTTTCCCGATTGGAATGAGGCCCAATCAATCACCATATAACGTTCATTATATGGATTTTCATACATCACACGTATATAATAGCATTGAAAAATAATCAACCATCAACCAAAGTGCACTACTCTATATAAGCATCAAATATAGATATCTAACGCTTATAACAGCCTGTCAATCAATCGATCGACATATTTAATCAATCAGGATGAGTGAACTTCAAATTTCATCCCAACACCCGTGTGGGGTTTCAAATCAACAAACACACATTTTTGTTTGTGCAGTTGGGCGATGTGTAAAATTTATCGTCCCAATCAATGTCCTTCAAATAGGTGTACATAAACAAACCGTCCGGTTTGTAAATGAATATTTTATTTTATTCACTTCCACGTTAAAAATTATATTTTTAACGATAAAATATTCTATTTCAACACATGAATTTCTATTCATTTCATTTACACAATAAAAAGGATATTTTTTTTCTAACATATTTTAGAAAATTTCGGCGGCATAACGACACGATACTAGAAACGGGACGAGGCCTAGCCTTATCCCCGGTCTAGTGAAGGCCCACGCCATTCACACATCAATCAAATCCATTCCATTTCACCAAACAATTCAATTCAAACCAATTAGACTAACTAACTACACAACCAATCAATTTAACAAACAAGCCATCCATGGTCTGTGGATGACGGGTTTCGGGTGCTGCTAAGCACCGTCTGCATCCTAGTATATATATATATATAATTTGAAAAAGAAGTTTAGAGTGAGAAGTTCTCACCGAAAGCTATCCAATACCACGACACTCCTATTGTAGAGATCTTCGTCGTTCTCGCCTTTTCATCTCCTTTGTTGCCCGTAGCCACTACATATATAAAAATCACACATTTTTATATTTTGATGTCTTTAAAATAAAAATCACATTTTTATTTATTCACTTTCAATTTAAAAATCATATTTTTATAATCACTACATATATTTAAAAATCGAATTTTTACTGTGCTATTCAATATATAAAAATCGAATTTTTACTTTGGTGTCATATAGATAAAAATTCCATTTCATTTATATTGATTTCGCCTTTTCTAAAATAAAGATTTCGCCTTTTCTAAAATAAAGATTTCGCCTTTTTTTAAAAATAAAGATTTCGCCTTTTTAAATTTAAAGATTTCACCTTTATAAAAATCTCATTTTTATTTCTCTATACATATAAAGATGATACTTTTAATATTCCTATCATGTAAAAATTATATTTTTAACTCTCTACCTAACCAAAAATCATATTTTTACACCTTGTATATAGTAAAGATTATATTTTTAATACTTTAAAAATATAAAAATCATATTTTTATTACTTTAAAAATATAAAAATCATATTTCTACCTCACTACTCCTCTCAAAATATCGTCTTTCCTATTTTTAAAAATCATGTCTTCCCTATTTTTAAAAATCATGTCTTTTATTTTAAAAACTATGCTAAATTAATAAATTAACTAAACTAATTACATTAAATAGACAAATAAAAAAATTATGGATAATTACCTTTTTCTTTTCACTGTTTATCACGTCCGGGGGGGGTGTCGGATTTGTAGCCGCGGAGGGGAGGATGGGGGTGCTGATGGTGGCGCAAGGGGGGATGCGAGGCTCGGTGGAGGGGATCGGTAGGGGAAAGGGGGCGTCGGTTCTTCGATTGGGGGGGGGGGGGCTTCGCGATCGCTTCTGGCGAGGAGGGGGGGGTCTGGGTGGCTCGCCGCGGCACTGGGAGGGGGGGTCTGGGTTTCGAGCGAGGTGGCGGGAGGAGCTGCGGCTCCTCCCCCTTCCTCCTCCGTCGCCTAATTCTTTTTTTTCTTTTTTTTTCTCCGGTGGAAATCGATTTAAAAATGAGAGAAGGGGGGTGAGGGTTTAAAAGGTATATATATATATATATATTATTTTATTTATTAAATTAATCCTAAAAAGCAACTTTTATTTTCGACCTCGAAACGAAACCCACCGCCTGTCGTCCATAGCGTTTTACCCCCATTCCGAACATAATGGGATATGTATCGTAGGTTGATTCGATCATTTGAATCAGTTTCCGTTTAATTTACATTTAAATCACTATATTGAATTTTAAACGTACATTTCAAATTACCGGGGTCACATATTAACTTTAAAAATTCCAGAAAAATATTTCCTAGCTTCGTATTGACGATACGGTCCTAACAAAACTAGTTTCGTCGAATTCTGAGACCATTGGAAAAATGGCCATTTTCCAGTCGATTAAAATCAATTGAAACTGGTCAAACGCGTTTTCCTTTGCCACGCTCACATATTGATTCGAAAAATTATGAAATTTGAAACCTAGCAATAATTTGACATCCCGGATCCAACAAAAGTGGTTTCGTCGAAATCCGAGGTCGTTTGCAAAATGTCTATTTTTAAGGGCCTGAATTCCATAGCGACTATTCAGAATTTTCAACTGGACATATCTTTTGATTCCCGCTATGAAATCTTGATTTTTCGGATTCGTTGGAAAGATATTCACAATTAGATTCCATTATTGTTGGTTTCACTAAAATCCGGATTGTTTTGCACCCGGTACATTCAATTGAAGTTTGAAATCGAATTATCGAACTACCGCGCCATTTTCAATTCTATTTATAATTATATATAAATATTTATATTCTAACGACGACGTATATAATATATACGTTCGAATTATATTCAAAATAAATTTTCTCGTCGATATTATTTAAAATAATCTATTTTAAATGTTCAAAATTCGCTAAAATTGCCAAAATAAAAATTTTAAACTGGCCCCGATTTTCGGGTTATTCACTTCAGGTGGTGAAAGAAAGAGAAACCGACGAGGTGGAAGCGGATTCCGGTGGAGTGATGGGTTCGGTGGCAATTTCAACAGGAAGCGGTTTGAACAGGCTAAAATTTGCGATGTTGTGAGGCAGCTCTTCAAAGTGGCTGCAGTGCGAAGGGGCGACGAACGGTGGAGTTCGCGACGAAGTCAAGCGATTACGGTGGCTCGGAGCTGACAATCGAACGGTGGCCAAGGAAATCAGGTTTCGATTTAGGGATCTTAAGATTTGGGAAAGGAGAATGAGTTTGAGGAAGCTGCCGTGTTTTATGTATATATATATATATATATATATATATATATATATATAAAGCTGAAACGGTTGAATTGGTAAAAAGCGTTCCCTCAAAACAAGGATCCTTCTCGTTCCACTCAGCAAACGTGGTTCACACGTTCAAAATTAAGATATTTACATCGGTTTAGATATTCATTTCCAATTACATTCCATAAACTACCGGTTCAAACAGATGAATAGAAGAGATACGGTGGCATTTGAAATGAACGCACAGCTTGGGCATTTGGAATAGGAGTATGCATGCATTGAATTTGGACATATAAATATACTGTTTATATTTTATTCCATGAAGACCATGCGATTGGAACACTCAAAATGCATGGAACCAAAAAGGACGTATAAGAATAGGATAGGAGTAGTAATGGCATTGGGAATGAATGTCACAACGCATGCATGGACTTTAAAAAGGTTGGGACAATGAACATGATTTGGAAAATTAAAGGAACCAAAAGTTGTCACGGAAAGTGGAAAGTAAATGGTGTTTGCATGAAAGTTGGGAAGGAAGCATGCATATACAAATGGTTTGAAGAAGACATTCTAAGTGGATTGAAAAATGGTACAGGCGCATGGGGTGAATGCATGGAACCATAGTATGAATGTTAATAAACGTGTCCAACTAAAGAAACAAAAATTTATTCGGATGGTTTAGTGAAATAAAAAGACGGGTTTTGCAGACCCAAAATGTTTAGAAAAACATAAGAGATCTGAAAAGGAACACATCGAATTCAAATGGCTTTGTTTCAAAAATGAATCGCGTAAGCTATTTCACAATTTCAGCGCGAACCGAGCACCAAAACTAACAAATGAATATATAGCAGTAATTAGCGCGACGAGACGGACACAACGGTACATAATTTACAGTGTCAGGATGCTCCGTTCAAAAATGTGTTACGGACCCCTTTTAAAAGGAAAAATGGCATGAGAAAACAATTAAAAGGAAGTCATTCGCGAAACGAATTTCACCGTTGGATTACTGACAATGAATAGAATATTTTTCATGTTTTTCTGAACTGGATTCGGAAAGATTACAAAATCGTTAAAATTTGAACTGATATGCGCAGTTTTGCACTGAAAATTGTGCGATCGACAAACACTCAAATTTTCCAACGAAATTAATTTCTACGTTATGTTTGGTTAGACGCATCTCAAATATATTTTTTCAGATTTTTATTTTTTATTTTACATTTTCATTTTTTTTAGATATATATCAGTTGCCGCTACCACAAATAATCATCAAAACTAAGTTCTAAATGAATAAAATAAAATTTAAATTAAATAATTAAATAAAAATACACTTAAAATTCTAGGTTGTTACATTCTCCCCCACTTAAACCTTTTCGTCCCCGAAAAGGAACAAGGCAGGAAAATAGTATTTAAATAATTAATATTTAAACAATAGTTCAAATTTATCTTCATATCTATATATACTTTGAAAATTATATATATAAATCAATGTTAAATATTTTCTAACATTTCAAAATAATTGTAAGTATTCACTTGACGTCTCAATTGGCGATATATATCTATCCCACTTTCGAAACCCGAAAATAGATATCAATGATGCTGTGCAGTCATCACCAGAATCATTTCCAAGCGACTAGAGTGTGATTCTATATCTATTAAATACTTATAGGATTTAACATATATGTTGATCAGACGTATACCCAAATCACTAGGTATTCAATAGGCCAATTTTAACGTCAGATAAATACTCAAAACATCTTTCCATATTTAAACATAATATATATCAAAATTTTCAAGTCGTATAAGAAAAAAAATTCAAATCATTAAAAAATTTAATAGGGAAATACATATTTCTCCCTCACTCGTTTATTTATTAAAATCCAACTTCAATCTATAACAAATATACGACAATATACATAATATTATTCTATAATATACCAAAACATTTCTAAACCATATAGATGTTTACCTATATAAAATCTTTCACAAATACATATCAAAATTTCAATATTATACTATGGAAGTTATATTATAATAACTTTTCAAAATAGTTATTTCAAATCAATATTTAGTAAAATGGACTCGCTGGAAGACTTACACTCTCCTTCTACTTCTTACCTTGTTGTGGACAAGGATAAGTCATAGAATTCAAGTTAAAAGCTGATCGAATGAAAGAACCTAATTAAAAATGATCGACAAAGGAAGATGGATTCGATTGGAAAGGAAATTCCAGAAGAAGATTTAAATATTAAACAAAATTTTATATACGAAAATATTTATTTTAAAAACATTTAAAATCTCTTTCTTAGTTTATTATGTTGAGGTTATATATAAATCTAATTGCAGGTTATTGGTTTGTTTTCTAACGTTTGAAAATACTTGATAACTCGAAGTTTAACAAGTTTACTGTCGTTCTTATAGACGTTAGGCATACGCTAGCCAGGCGTACAACCAAAATCTCTAAGTACTAAATATACTTGTTTCAACTTCCAGTGAAAATACTTAAAACATTTAAAATAGATATGGGAAATACTTCCCTCATGGATCGCGGTTACTCGGCGGTTGCGCTACTATCCCAGTAGAATCGCTTGTAACCGTAGGTACCACACCCCTCAAATTACGCCATGGTTGTTGCCATAGATCGTAGTTACGCGGCGGTTACGTCACTATCCCAGTGAAATCGCTTGTAACTGTAGGCATCGCACCCCCGAATTACGTTATGGCGTCTAGATCGCAGTTACGCGGCGGTTACGTCACTATCCCAGTGAAATCGCTTGTAACTGTAGGCATCTCGCCCCCCCCCCCCCGAATTACGCTAGAACAGATAAGTAATAATAATAATCAACGTGATCTCACCGAGTGAGATTCCAATATCGATGGATACTCCAATCGACGGAGCACCAACGTAGCTACGATTTCTGATTTTCAATGGACACTCTCGACGAGCGCCAACACAATC
This sequence comes from Allium sativum, assembly GCA_030737875.1. NCBI lineage: Eukaryota > Viridiplantae > Streptophyta > Magnoliopsida > Asparagales > Amaryllidaceae > Allium > Allium sativum. The sequence continues at coordinate 41,642,817 of CM060915.1, read as the reverse complement.
CCTCTCTCAGGAATTGCGATTTCGATTGAAGGTACTTCCCATATCTTTATTTCGAAAACATATATACTGTATATATATAGTACTTCATTTCACGTTTCACGCATTCCGCACTTACATAAATATCAATTTACATAAGATTTTCTTTTCAACATCATGTTTCAGATATATCGTTCTTATATAAATTCCATTATATAATGTTTCATCAATTAACTTCCAATTCAACAGCTTTCAAATTAATAATCATTTTATATCAATCTTCCATATAAGGTTCGAAATCTTCATATCAGATATTCAATATCAAAGATTTCTCAAATTCCATTTCAATACCAATTCAGTTTGATTTTATAATAAATTTGAATATTCAATATCATTCCAAATCTTTTTCACAAACGGTTGGATCATTCAAATAGTTGAAAAGTATACTTTTCAATTCAATAATTGGAAATCATGAGTTCAATCATTTCTTATCAAAACATCTCAAGATATACAATTACACTATCCTAATATTTAGGATTATCGTTCGACCAACTCGAGAACCTGTTTCGGATCTTTCTATCAATCATTCAAAATATACATATATGTATATCAAATCAGGTTTCACAAATCAAACTTTATTGAATAAACATGTAGGAAAACTACCAAAGTGGTCTCCATTCATATATTTCCAAAAAAAATTAGTATTTCATAAAATCACTTCAAACTTTTTATTTGAAAATACTTGTATATATTACTAATACTTTTCCAAAAATTTAGAAACCAATTTCAAAGTATTCCGAAACAAAATTTTCAAGGTATAGTCAAACGATCTCCATAGTTATATCTAAATCATTTAATTCCACATCTTAACTTTATTTGCAATACACATTTCTTATTATATTTCAATGGTCTAATATTCTTTGATTTATTCATCCATTCATCATAGATATTTTGTTAATATTTCTTAAATTTCAACAAGCATCTTACACAACCATTTCTCTTGAAATAGATATTTTCAAAATACCATATTCACGTAACTAAATTTATAATTCACTTAACATATACTCACATTCTCGATAGATAATTCGAAGATGGGTTTCAAATGGTTTCAAGATTCAAATATAAGGAGATTTTAACAAAGAAAGCGATCGAAGAGGATGGATTCGAAGAGTGGGGATTTCAAAAGGATTTAAATTTCAAAATACTTTACGTTTCAAAATAATTAATATTTTCAAAATACGCTCTCTCACAAGAAGGATTCTGCGACTAATTCCACTCATTTTAGGGTATCACTACCCTATCTCTAATGAGCTTTTACCTCATAAGCTAAACTTTGTGTAAACCAAAGCTCTGATACCACACTGTAACGACCTGCTTTTTGACCGCCTTCAGTCGCTAATTAAACCAACTAAAGACGTTCAAAACGACGAGTTCGTTATTAATTAGCTTACAAGGTTTAACAGAACAACACAAAGAATCACAGAGTACGATATAAATAACTGCGGAAATAAATCTTATATATACAAAATCAGAGTTTTACAAATTTTTAGTGTGCAACGAAAAAATACGATATATACATCGATTTATAAAAATTCAAGTTTACTCTTTCAGTTAGGCTTTGCGCGCGCCTAAGCGTCTTGCGTCTTCACGTTCCTCTCCAGTTTTGCAAGCGGATATCTAAAACCTGGAACACTTGGGGCCTGACCCGAGTGTTCCATGCAAAATACACAAAACACCCGAGTCAGGATTAAACTTATTTCAAGTTAGCGAACTTCGGTGAACACTAAATATAATTGGTTTACTCCAAACAACATATTAAATGGCTTGAGTATAATAATCGGTGAATACAAGCACAACAATCAGTATGTGAGCATATCCACATACAGATAGTAGAAGAAAAATGTAACAAAATACTAGAGTAATCAGTCTTGGCTAAAAATGCAAGGAGCAAGATGGTTTTACTATGCATGATCCAAGTAAAAGCATGTAATAGCGAGGACTTGGGTCTGAGCAAAGAGAACCCGCTAAGCAACATAGATATATTTATATTCAGGTTCAAGATGGCACAGGATATATATACGTAGTTGCAACTAATGCCCAAATCCAATAGTCAAACATTGATGTGCAACAGCAAAAAGGAGATGGTCAACCATGCCAAATTCAAAGTGAAATACATATATATTGGCCAAAACGTGACAATAACAATCTACTGGGTACAGATGCAAGTTAACTAATGAGTTGGATCAATGAATACATTTAAGGCGAACGGGACAACCGTTTGTTCAATAAAAATGTCAAAGTGACAATATGAAAGTAAGAAAAACCTTCCATAAGAAATTTCGAAGATACAGCACAACAACCAAACCATAGGAGTCTTACTTTTAGATTTCAGGTCATTTAGTAGTGTAGCTAAAATAGCAAATCAAAATACTGTAAAACATTAGCAAATGAAAAAAAATTGAAAATTCCTTTGTATGCATGTTATAAAAGTAGACATGCAAAGATGAACACTTAAGCATGGAAACGGTAAAACATATACAGTTCAATGATTCTCATCTTTATTATTATTATTTTTATGTTCTTAGTTGTACCAGCATCCGCGGCTTCTGCTGGTGATGCATTGCTGCTACAACCACTGTTTTGCAGCAGCTCAGTCGTTGCTATATATATATATATATATATTTCCTTTTTTTTATTATCTATGTTTTGTATTTTAGTTGAAGTGGATTCTAGTTTGTATGCTCTAAGTTGTCTGTAATTGCTCTTCCATTCAATTCATGTTATCACGCTACTATGCTCATTAAACTTAAGGATGGAAGCAACAAGACATATATCAATTCATAGCATATATAAGACAGATATGAAGATTGCATTATTTAAGGATTCAACGGCAAATACATAGGAAGATGCCACACATATGCATTGAGTTGACAAACCAAACAAATTATGAATGAAGCTCTACAGCAAACAAAACTCTATGGTTATGAAAATAGGATGCACAAGACTTGAATAAAATGAATGTCTCCTTGTTCTTGTTTCCGAGATATGATTTAACTGAAACTCGCTAGCATTTCTTATCATATCATAGTAAATTTTGAATCAATATTTAAAGCATGGAAGATCATTTCCTATCATATCCAATGAGATCAAAGTAAAATAAATGTGCATTGCAACATGATAGGATTACTCTAGCATCTAATACATATAGTACATGACTAGGCATGGATCGAATATGCTAGCAAAGGACATAAAGAAAGCAAGGAATGATATCAACCACACGATTATATTTGGTGGAACCGAAAATAGCGAACTTGATAAAAGTTTAATCGCAAGCCAAAACTTACCTTTGGTCAGTCGATGGACGGCAGAAGAAGAAATAGGAGTTGCTGCGGTGGGAAACAGCGGGTGTGGGTATGACTACATGGCTTCGCGGGTTGACTCAGTGGCAAGGAGACGGTGACGAGCACTTCTGGTGGTGAAAGAAAGAGAAACCGACGAGGTGGAAGAGGATTCCGGTGGAGTGATGGGTTCGGTGGCAATTTCAACAGGAAGCGGTTTGAACAGGCTACAATTTGCGATGTTGTGAGGCAGCTCTTCAAAGTGGCTGCGGTGCGAAGGGGCGACGAACGGTGGAGTTCGCGACGAAGCCAAGCGATTACGGTGGCTCGGAGCTGACAATCGAACGGTGGCCAAGGAAATCAGGTTTCAATTTAGGGATCTTAAGATTTGGGAAAGGAGAATGAGTTTGAGGAAGCTACCGTGTTTATATATATATATATATATATATATAAAGCTGAAACGGTTGAATTGGTAAAAAGCGTTCCCTCAAAACAAGGATCCTTCTCGTTCCACTCAGCAAACGTGGTTCACACGTTCAAAATTAAGATATTTACATCGGTTTAGATATTAATTTCCAATTACATTCCATAAACTACCGGTTCAAACAGATGAATAGAAGAGATACGGTGGCATTTGAAATGAACGCACAGCTTGGGCATTTGGAATAGGAGTATGCATGCATTGAATTTGGACATATAAATATACTGTTTATATTTTATTCCATGAAGACCATGCGATTGGAACACTCAAAATACATGGAACCAAAAAGGACGTATAAGAATAGGATAGGAGTAGTAATGGCATTGGGAATGAATGTCACAACACATGCATGGACTTTAAAAAGGTTGGGACAATGAACATGCTTTGGAAAATTAAAGGAACCAAAGTTGTCATGGAAAGTGGAAAGTAAATGGTGTTTGCATGAAAGTTGGGAAGGAAGCATGCATATACAAATGGTTTGAAGAAGACATTCTAAGTGGATTGAAAAATGGTACAGGCGCATGGGGTGAATGCATGGAACCATAGTATGAATGTTAATAAACGTGTCCAACTAAAGAAACAAAAATTTATTTGGATGGTTTAGTAAAATAAAAAGACGGGTTTTTCAAACCCAAAATGTTTAGAAAAACATAAGAGATCCGAAAAGGAACACATCGAATTCAAATGGCTTTGTTTCAAAAATGAACTGTGTAAGCATTTTCACAATTTCAGCGCGAACCGAGCCTCGAAACTAAGAAATGAATATATAGCAGTAATCAGCGCGACAAGATGGACACAACGGTATATAATTTACAATGTCAGGATGCTCCGTTCAAAAATGTGTTACGGACCCCTTTCAAAAGGAAAAATGGCATGAGAAAACAATTAAAAGGAAGTCAAAACTTCCGAATTTCGCAAAACAAATTTCACCGTTGGATTACTGACAATGAATAGAATATTTTTCATGTTTGTCCGAACTGGATTCGAAGAGATTACAAAATCGTTAAAATTTGAACTAATATGCGCAGTTTTGCACTGAAAAGTGTGCGATCGACAAACATTCAAAATTTTCAACGAAATTAATTTCTACGTTATGTTTGGTTAGACGCATCTCAAATATATTTTTTTCGGATTTTTATTTTTTATTTTACATTTTCATTTTTTTAGATATATCGGTTGCCGCTACCACAAATAATCATCAAAACTAAGTTCTAAATGAATAAAATAAAATAAAATAAAATTTAAATTAACTAATTAAATAAAAATACACTTAAAATTCTAGGTTGTTACATTACCAAAACACGTGATGTGATTAAACCAAATTTACTTGGTTGTTGATATTCATGATTGTGATTGACTGATTGTTTGGATTGTGCTCGACCAGTTTATAAGCAAGATATGCTTTTACATTTAGCATTCGGTTGGATAGAAATACTGGTATGCTAACATCTCGTGAAACACTTCACGATTTGACTATGAGATGTGTAGCGATGTTTTTGTGTTCATTTCAAATTTGATGAATGATTTTGAAATGATATTTTTTTTAAGTGAAAAGAAATGTATTCCCGATTTTGGACAGGGAATGATTTATAAAAATGTTTTATAAAATAGAAAGGATTTCAAGGCCTAAGCCCGATGATTTCTAAAATGATTTAGAAATGTATTATGTGTTACATTGTAGTTCAACACATAACCGATTAGTTGCTATTGATGATATATCTGTTTGGTGGCGGAGAATTTATTCTCTTGCTTAACACCCTTCTTTGAGACGTACGAGCTCAAAGGTTATGTGATTAATAATAACTAATCATATGTGTGAATTGCTGATGTGAAGTACTATAGTTTGAAAGTACTTGTGATTATTATGTGGTAAAATGATTTTCCCTACTTCGGGATATAAAATGATTTAGCAAGTATGTGGCTAAAGATCGGGTGACCTGGACGACTAAATGTATGGGCTGGATCCAGGACCTTAGGGTGAGTGGTCATCATGTAGCCTGGTCCATAGTGGGAGGTGCACACACGCAAACACACGCACACACACAAATATATATATATATATATATCGAGTTGGAGAGGCGCGTACAACCTTGTCTGAGGGAAGATTCTCGATATTTGGTTGCATACTTGTTTGTATGAATTGTTATGTTTTGGAATTCATATTTCCAAACAATTTGTTTGAGATCTCGAAGTGAAATCTACTATGATATAAAAGCTAGATATGTATTTCAAATGATTTGAAATAGAAATCGGGAAATAAAGTCCAAAGGAATAATTTTTGTAAGTTGAACTGGATTTGGAAAATCTAAGAGTGGTGATTAATCTAAATGGGTAGATTGGGATATTGCATGTTGATTGATGCATAGTAGATCCATATCTATTTTACTGATTGTTGTTTATACACTGGCGTTCATGGGGGTAAACCCGTTCCGTGTTATACGGCGTGGTCCTATGATTTGTCTTATTATTAAGTTAATTTTAACTGTAGAGTTTCTCATACCAGTCCCATGACTGACCTGTAGTTTGTTTTTCCCTTGCAAACTCGGGTGCCCATATTTTCCACATAGGCAGTCGAGTAGTTTTATTTTACAGATATATTGAGCAAGATTCTGGGTTGAAGCTTAAAGCTGTGTCTAGAGCATTGTTAATCTTCTGTTGTGTTAGTTTATTTGTTTCCGCTGCATTGTATTATATTTATTGTAAAACAATCTTCTGCTGTATAATATTTCGATATACTCTGATATATTCTTTACTCTGATGCAACATTATTATGATGTTTATAAAAGTCTTCTGTTATTTGTCCTGATGTGTTGTATGCCCAGAGTTAGCGTATCCGGGTTTTGAACGGTCTTGGTCGGTTTAGCGATCGATTAGGTCTGGGTGAAATCCGTATCGTTACATATGGTAAACGATTCCAACTTCATTTTCAATTTTAAATCAAAATTGAATATTCCATTACATGAAAATTTTATACAGTGCATGTATATCTTAAAAATTATATTTTTCACAATCTAACAATCATTTCAATACACGACCATTTTATATGTCGCATATATAAGCTAAAAATAATATTTTTAGCGAACAAATATTTTTCACATCGCATATATAGATTTTATACATCGCATATATATTTTTCAACATCGTATATATATATTCTCATCGCATATTTATATATATATATTTTCCACTTTGTATATATATTATTTTCACATCGTATATATATTATTCACATTTCATGAATATATATATATATATATTATTCACATTTCATATAGATATATAATTCACATTCCATATATATTATTCACATTCCATATATATATATTATTTTCACAATGCGTATATATATAATTTTCACCACGTATATATATATATATATATTATTTTCACAACGCGTATATATATAATTTTCACAACGCATAGATATATATATTTTATTTTCACAGCGCATATTTACATTTTATTCACATTTCATATATATAGATAGATATATTATATTCACATCGCATATATATATATATATTATTCACATCGCATATATATATATATATATATATATATATATATTTGTACATCCACAATCACAATCACAATCACAACACAATCAAATAAATCGTCCATGGTCTGTGGACGACAGAGAGGTAATCTAACAGAAAATAAATAACTGTACAAAAATTTATAGTCAGAGAAGTTCTCACATTGATTGGTTTCTGAAATCGTTATATAACAATTGTTCTAATTAAATTAAACCGATCGTTTAATTTAATCAGAAATTTCCCACTAGCTCCGTTTCTATTCTGGTCTCTTCCATGTTGTAGAGTTCATCATTGTGATTTCAAAGGTTCTGAAATCATCGAATTCTGACTTCATAAAATAAAGTTACACCATTTTAGACTTTAATTACACAATTTAACTTAACCAAGTAATTTAATAATTTAATTAAACCACTAATTACATCTTAAAACGTCGTTCCCTTCTTAATCATTCTTCCTTCTCGTATCATTCCTCTTCTAGGTCACGGCTTCAAAAAGTTCTGCCCTAATCTCCCAATCGCGCAGCCATTTAGAGCCGCCAGAATCGAATCGAGCACCTCCACATCGACCGGCTTGATCTCCCCTTCCATCTCCTGGAATGATATGCCACTCGCACCCCCTATAGCACCCAAAATCCCATCGAATGACAACCATTTTAGTAGGGAAAACGCATGAATTACTAAATGATAGATGATCACAGCCACATCAACGGAGAGATCTTCGATTTTGGTTTTGAATCTAGGATTTAATTCAAGGTAATTTGAGAGAAATTAAGGAACAAAATCAGGTGCGTTCGTGGCCATTTGTTCCTGATGACGGCCGGTCTATAGTGAGTGAAACTGTGACGACCCGAACTTCCCCGGCCTCCAAAAAGAAGAGAAAGGACGGATTGCTTTGAGAACACGACAAATCAGAACATAAACAGGAGAACATTTCATTGCTTGTTACAACAATTCCATCAAAATACAAGAATATAACAGAGTATGAATAATTATTACACTGAAAAATATCAGAGATTAAATCACATTTAAATACATAGCAGCGGGAAAATAACACTAAACATAACTGAAAGAAATACGCGGATACAGAGCTTTTCGAATATCGCTTCAGATGTAAACCAGGATCCTGTGAATATAATATCTGCAAAACCCAACAACTAGCTGCCCGTGTGGAAAATAAGGGCACCCAGAGTTTAGGTTAAAACAATAAACTCCAGGTCAGTCATGTGACTTGTGTGAGAACTAAAGCAGTTATTGTTTTGATTTTTAAAGTTAGGTAAATCAAGGGACCACGCAGTATAACACGGAACAGATTTACCCTCAAAAATACCACTGCATATAACAAACAGCGCAATGCTAAATAAAGAACAATGAAGCTATTATAAGACCCAGTTCCCATCACACAATGCAACGCAAGCCGGAGGATAGGGTTTTACCTTATAATAGCCAAATAATGCTTGATAGGTGAAATTTCATCTTTTATTATTACTATAAGTGAAGAAAACAACTTCAAATATAAATGTATCAATCATAGATGGCATAAGCGCCCCATCCCACCATGTCGCCATACTAGACTCTACAATCAAAACCGAAAAATGTCGTATTGGAAGTTTGGATTTCCATCAGGGTGGTTATTGATTCGAAAGATCGATCGCGTAGTGCAATTCACCATGGTTTACGTCGCAGGCATGCGAAAACACTGTAATGCACATCCGCACTATCTAGGAAACAAGTTACCGCGGCTTACGTCGCAGGCATGCGAAAACACCGCTAACTCTATCCATCAGGGAATCGGGGGGTGTGCCCTATCCCTCACCTCGGTCGACCAAATCCACGACACCACTAAGGTGTCTATCCTCATCTCAAAAGCATACTGATCTAACCATCGGTTTACCACCATACCGGTGTGTGAGGCTCACGAATTAACACTACACAAAGCTGTGATATATTAAACCTATGCTTTGATCATCAACCACAAGACTCTGCTTTTCAACAGAAGCCTTGATCATTTGCCACTCAGGCATGCCACACTGGCAATTTACGCCATGCGACTGATGTCTATCGATATACGACCTCTGATCTCGTACGTCTTAAAGAAGGGTGAAGTAAGGGAATAAATTCCCCTTCACCAAGTAGATGTATATTTAATATAGATCAATCTGCACAGAATAAAATTCAATGTCAGACACACGGTCCATTTATAAGTCCATTCTGGGTTTGAAGGAAACTGGAGGAACCTTATTCCTCGTCACGTATGTCCACTACAGGAGAGAGGCCCTCGCATATCCGTACAATCAACAAGTACGTCTGGACGGCTACCACTTTAGCCCCTTCAAGGTAGCTACTCCAATCGTGAGCATTAGTAGCACCCAACCATTCGATGTGAAGATCGTAGGTCTTACACCGTCTTCAATCTCTTCGACTTATCGTCGAATCAGTTATTCAGAATGGGTATATACCCGGCCTTTCCGAATAACCCGCGTATATTATAATCAAGTGATATAACAACACATCATATGCCTCATTCCAATCCAGTATATTCTTTTATTCAAATATTCTCTTCATTAGGGAATAGGTTCCCATTGATTTTATCAAAGATAAATTCTTTTAAATTTATTTTTAATCTTCCTTGGCATATCAAACCACATTAATGTTTTCCAAACTAGTCGGGATTAGCGAACTACACCAAAGTAATCATTTATTTTATTTCTCAATCCCAACCTATTCATCCCATGGAGCAAAACTGTTAATACTCCATATCTAACACCACGGTGTTATCGGTAAATATTAATTACCATTTCACGTTCAAATCTAATTAAAGATTTAGCTATTGCTTGGAGTAAAACTGGTGGTACTCCATTTTCGATCATTTTCTTGAATTGATAATTTTAATTATCACATTCACTTTGCAATCTAATTAAAGATTCATTAAAACTGCATTTAGTTTTAATCTTCCCATATTATTGATTATTCAAAGCTGTGAAATTAATCTTATCTTTAACTGGGTTAAAGAACCAATGTTGTTTTGAACACGGTTCACGATAAACCCAAAATCACATTCCATTCCATCAGTCTCTAACCGTAAATTAGTAAGAGAACAATTCCCTAAGTATTAATCCCGAAGGCCGAAACCAACATCAGATTAATACCTAGGAAATCATTCAACTTAGCTAATCTTCAGCTAGTTTCTAATTTTCTTAACTCCATTAGGTTTAAGAACAGTATTATTAAAGATACCATTCACGACAAACCCAAAATCTCATTCCATTGTTAATCGGGTTAAAGAACAAGTGTTATTTAAAACACCATTCACGATAAACCCAATTATTAATTCCAATTAAATGTTAATTAATTGGTAAACTTCATTAAATCTTAATAAAAAGATTTAATCTTTTCTCAGCTGGGTTTAAGAACAGTGTTAGTGAAGACACCGTTCACGACAAACCCAAAATCCCATTTGATATTAAATACAAGGCTCTGAATAGAAAATATATCAGCTTATATTCAATATCAAATTATGAAATTAACAAATATCGTATTGGAATAACGATATATATATATATATATATATATATATCTTCCAAATTCCTCCACAATGTCTGTATAATCATGGAATCCAATATCAAAATATTCCAAAGATAATTTCGATTGAAATCCATTCCAATTCATATATTGGAAATTCTGGTTATTTTTAAAACCATTTCAAATCCAATTTATTTATTTAAAAATATCAGATTATCATTCTAGTCCATAACTAGTTCATTTCGATAAAAATATATTTTTATCTTTTCAAATATGGAATTTTTCATCCCAATTCTTTCCAAAATATTTATTATGATTTTACATAATTTTTCCATATTTTTAATAATTTTATTATCGCCCGTACAATCGGTTTCCAATAACGGCCACCGAACTGCGTCCATAGTGACCTTTTCTGAAATTGTTTTGGACATATCTCCAAATCTAACTGTTAGATTTCAAATCTCTTATATTCATTGGAAAGCTCTTTTCGATACGAACTCAATGGTTCCGGTTTTAGGAGAATCTAACTGTCGGATCTCCCGTAATATCAATTCGAAGTCAACGGTCGAAATTCGCGAACGGTCGCTGCGCGGCGCGTTGTATTCAGGCCATTTAATATATATATATATAATATATTATATATATTTCATCGATTTCCTTTTAAAACTAATTTTATAAATCTTTTTAAATTCGTTTAAAAAACAATTTCCACTTCCATTTCAATTTCAAATCAAAATTGAATTTTCCATTATAAATTCTTTTATAAATTCATTTCAAATCGATTTCAATTCAATTTCAGTTCGTTTTAAATTCATTTCAAATCGATTTCAATTTAAATCGATTTCAATTCCATTTCAATTCGTTTTAAATTAATTTCAAATCGATTTCAATTCTATTTTCAAATTCAAATCAAAATTGAATATTCTATATCATTTCAATATTAAAATGATAATATTTTCAAAACATCAGATTTTGAAATCACTTTTCGATATTCATTTTAAAATGAATAAAATCGACAAAATTCCCGTTCGTGTTAAAATGGCGTTTGACTACTTAACACGGCTTCACATTTCAATATTTTCATAATATTATTTTAAAATATTCGGTAATTCTAAATTGGAATCAGACTCAATCAATTACCATATAATTTCAGTTATATGGATTTCATACATCGTGTGTATACAACAATAATGACAAACAACCATAAAAAATTCATACAACATCCAGAGTGCATTCTACAAACGTATAAGCATTAAAATAAATAAATAACGCTTATACAGTATGTGAACCCATCGATTGACATACCACTAATTATTGGGATCAGTGTATGTCAAATATTATCCCAATACCCGTGTGAGGTTTTCAAACAACAAATACTGTTATTATTTTTGCAGTTGGGCGATGTGTAAAATATATCGTCCCAATCAATATCAGATAAATACGTGTACATAGACAAACCATCCGGTTTGTAAATGAATATTTATTTTATTTTCATTTCATAATAATTTATATATTTATTTTATATACAAAAAAATTATATATAGTTCATATATAATTTTTATATACAACAACAACAATCCCAATCACAACAAACAAACAATCAACTGGTCTGTACAATAAGTAGTGTCGGGGGCTTCTAAGCCCCTTCTGCATCCTAGTATATATTTACAGTAAAATAATTTGAGTGTGAGAGAGATCTCACAGTCGTTTTCACTCCTTCATTCTTTTATTCTGAATTTCTATTCTTTTTTTCTGAATTTCTATTCTTTTTTTTGAATTTGCTCCGTTTCAGTTCTTGTCTTTTCTGAAATGTAGTGCTTGTCTTTGCGAATCCAAGGCGATTGATTTCGTTCGATTCTGATATGGTGTGAAAGAGTTATGGTATTATAAACATTGGACATTTTAATTTATAATTAAATTAATTAACTTAACTAATTTCAATCTAATCCCTCGTTAATGCTTTTCTTCCTCGTTCAGTAAGAAAACCGCACCCAACTCCAATCTTCGAACCTCCTTCGCACACTTCCCAAAGGAACCTGACCCCGATCCAAACCCACCACACTGACCGCCTCACCGCCACCCTCCATCGCCAGGAGCAGGGGCCAATTCGAAGTCCTTATTGTCTCGTTAACTGCGCTCAAACGCGCTTTGTTTGAGCGGGAATTTTGAGAAAAACCGGCCATAAAACATCATCTTCTTTACATCAATTTGAAGAACTCTTTGAGTTGAACGATTTTTGCTTTGGAATGGTTTACTAATTCACGATGGATTGAAAGAATTTAGCGTGGGAAGTTTTGAAGGAATTCGATCGTCGAATTTAAAATAGCGGCGGCTTCAGAAGGGAATTAGGTTTAGTCAAATTTTGAGGGTATTTATATAAAATATTTTAATATTTAATTCAATAATTTCTCCAATGTAACATTAAACGCTCCGAACTCCAAATCAAGCCCAACTACTATCGCCCCTAGCTAAATACCCCCGTTATGAACATAATGGGATATGTTGCGTAACCCAATTCGGCTGTTACGCTAAGTTTCCATCAAAATTAAAATATAAAACAATATATATTTAATTTGAACGCACTTTTAAATTTACCAGGGCCACATACAGACTCTAAAAATTCCCAAAAAATAAATCTAGCTTTGTTTTGACGATACGGTCCTAACAAAACTAATTTCGTCGAATTTGGGGACCATTTGAAAAATGGCCATTTTCTGGTCGATCCAATTTGACTAAAACTGACAAAACACTTTTTCCTTTGACACGCTCACATATTAATTTCAAAATTTATGGAATTTGAAACTTAGCAATAAATTGACATCCCAGATGCAACCAAAGTGGTTTTGTCGAAAACGGAGGTCGTTTGCAAAATGGCTATTTTTAAGGCTTTTATACATATTAAAATATATATAAATTCCACAGCGACTTTTTTGAATTTTAAACTGGATGTAACTCTCAACTTTTAAAACGAAATCTGAGTTTCTTACATCCTTAGAGAGATATAGTTAAACAGATTCGTATATTTCTTGTCGCTGAAATCCGATTTATTTTGAATCCTGTACAATCATTTGAAATTCGAAATTGAATTTTCAAAGTGTCGCGCCATTTCAGGCTCGAATTATACTTAAAATAAATTTATTCATTTTAACTTCGTCGAAAATAAATTTTCTGTCGTTATTATTTAATATAATTCATTTTAAATATACAAAATCCTTTAAAATTGCCAAAATAAATTTTTTAAATTGGTTCTGATTTTCTGGGTTGTTACAATCTCCCCCACTTAAAACCTTTTCATCCTCGAAAAGGATCGGAGCTGAAAGTCGTTTTACTAATCAACTCAACTTTCATTCTGGCATTCATTCTTCAACTCTTCAGTTTCTAAGAATTTCTAATTTTTCAAAAATTTGGCTAACACCCTAAATTTTCAAAAAAAAAATCGCCATAACCTCCTTTCTACGGGAAGGGGTTTGGAAATTTTTGGGCTGTATTAGGCACCCAATAAATCCTAAAAAGCATACACATATTTATAGTGATATATTCTTGTGTCCACAGAGAGTGTGTATAGATCATAACTCTAGAGAATAAATTCTCGTCACCCTACAAATAGGTTTTGTGCCTTAATGACTGGAGGTACGTGATTACTGTCAACTCCAGACCCATATGGGTTTTTTTTATTAGTCTGGCAATTTACCGTTACATTTTATATAGTCCATATCAGTCTTTGGTTCAACCTGAAATATAGTCATCACCATACAAGCCTCTTGCTTGTATGGTAATCTTCAACCTCGTCACATAAGCTCCAAATGCTTATGTGGTATATGATAGAGTATGCTATTTTCACTCAGTATGCCATGTAGTGTAGTTCAAAATTAATTGTTACTATCCTATGGCGTCGTTTATGATTTCACACAGAACAACCAGCACTCCACATCCAATGGCATTCACAGGAGTTTATAAAATAATAAAATTGCGCAGCTAACTCATTAAGGCTTGCCTATTTGTCGGCACACAAATAAATTCTTTACTCAACAGCTAATACATTCTCCTGTTCAACATATGTATATATATGCAGAACTAAGCTAAAAATAATATTTCTAGTGAACAAATATTTGTTTCAACACACGGTTATTTTTAGTGAGTCGTATACATGATAAAAATGACATTTTTATCGTTCAAAATATTTATTCAACAAATGAATGTTTTTAGCACTTCATATAACAATAAAAATGTTAATTTTATTATTCAATCCTTTTATTTAACACATGAATATTTTTATTAGTTGAATCAATACTCAAACATCACAGCTAACAATCAATTTGTTGATTAAATTTTCAAATATATATATAATTTTTTGTATACTCAAAAATCATATTTCAGTATCAAGTCACAAACAGTAAATTCTAGCTAAGTTTTGGTTCTCACACCAGTCGATTGGAAATTATATAGATATTCACTTTTGAAACTCGAACATAGACTCTAATAATGAGGCCTCATCATCAGAATCATCCCCGGGCGACTAGAGTGTGATTCTATATCTACCCAGTATATTTGAGGCTTCAAATACACGTTAATTACGAGTATATTCAAAATCTTCATATACTCGATAGCCCAAATTCAATATAAAATAAATATTCAAATACGAATAATAAGTTATAGATTTTCAAAACAAAATTTGTTTTCATCGTTATTTTAAAAATAACACTCTTCACGCTCATTCTAGGATACTACTTATCCCATCTCTAACGAGTCATTCTCATTGGATATTACTAATCTAATCTCTGATGAATTCTTTCGTTCGGTTCTAATATGTCATGTTCTCGAGCTCTGTAAACCAAAGCTTTGATACCACTGTGACGACCGGAACTTCCCCGGTCTCCGAAGAGAAGAGAAAGGACGGATTGCTTTGAGAACATGACAAATTAGAACATAAATAGGAGAACATTACATTGCTTGTTACAATAGTTCCATCAGAATACAAGAATATAAAAGAGTATGAATAATTATTAAACCGAAAAATATCAGAGATCAAATCACATTTAAATACACAGCAGCGGAAAAATAACACAAAACACAACTGAAAGAAATAAGCTGATACAGAGCTTTCCGAATATCACTTCAGCTGTAAACCAGGATCCTGTGAATATAATATCTGCAAAACCCAACTACTAGTTGCTCGTTTGGAAAATAAGGGCACCCAGAGTTTAGGTTAAAACAATAAACTCCAGGTCAGTCATGTGACTGGTGTGAGAGCTAAAACAGTTATTATTTTGATTTTTAAAGTTAGGTAAATCAAGGGACCACGCCGTATAACACGGAACTGGTTTACCCCCAAGAATACCAGTGCATATGACAAACAGCGCAATGCTAAAAAAAGAACAATGAAGCTATTATAAGACCCAAGTCCCATCATACAATGCAACGCAAGCCGGAGGATAGGGTTATACCTTATAACAGCCAAATAATGTTTGATACGTGAAATTTCATCTTTTATTATTACTATAAGTGAACAAAACAACTTCAAATATAAATGTATCAATCATAGACGGCATAAGCGCCCCATCCCACTATGTCGCCATACTAGGATCTACAATCAAAACCGAAAAATGTCTTATTGGAAGTTTGGATTTCCATCATGGTGGTTACTGATTCGAAAGATCGATCGCGTAGTGCAATTCACCACGGTTTACGTCGCAGGCATGCGAAAACACCGTAATGCACATCCGCACTATCCAGAAAACAAGTTATCGCGGCTTACGTCGCAGGCATGCGAAAACACCGCTAATTCTATCCATCAGGGAATCAGGAGGTGTGCCCTATCCCTCACCTCGGTCGATCGAATCCACGACACCACTAAGGTGTCTATCCTCATCTCAAAAGCATACTGATCTAACCATCAGTTTACCACCATACCGGTGTGTGAGGCTCACGAATTAATGCTACACAAAGCTGTGCTATATTAAAGCTATGCTTTGATCATCAACCACACGACTCTGCTTTTCAACAGAAGCCTTGATCATTTGCCACTCAGGCATGCCACACAGGCAATTTACGCCATGCGACTGATGTCTATCGATATAAAACCTTTGATCCCGTACGTCTCAGAGAAGGGTGAAGTAAGGGAATAAATTCCCCTTCGCCAGGGAGATTTATATTTAATAGAGATCAATCAGCACAGAATAAAATCCAATGTCAGACACACAGTCCATTTACAAGTCCGTTCTGGGTTTGAACGAAACTGGAGGCACCTTATTCCTCGTCCCGTATGTCCAATACAAGAGAGAGGCCCTAGCATATCAGTACAATCAACAAGTACGTCCGGACGGCTACCACTTTAGGCCCTTCAAGGTAGCTACTCCAATCATAAGCATCAGTAGCACCCATCCATTCGATTTGAAGATCGTCGGTCTTGCACCGTCTTCAATCTCTTCGACTTATCGTCGAATCAGTTATTCAGAATAGGTATAAACCCGGCCTTTCCGAATAACCCGCGTATATTATAATCAAGTGATATAACAACACATCATATGCCTCATTCCAATCTAGAATATTCTTTTATTCAAATATTTTCTTCATTAGGGAATAGGTTCACATTGATTTTATCAAAGATAAATTCTTTTAAATTTATTCTTTAATCTTCCTTGGGATATCAAACCATATTAAGGTTTTCCAAACTAGTCGGGATTAGCAAACTACACCAAAGTAATCATTTATTTTATTTCCCAATCCCAACCTATTCATCCCATGGAGCAAAATTGTTACTACTCCATATCTAATACCACAGTGTTATCGATAAATATTAATTAACATTTCATGTTCAAATCTAATTAAAGATTTAGCTATCGCTTGGAGTAAAACTGGTGGTTCTCCATTTTCGATCATTTTCTTGAATTGATAATTTTAATTATTAAATTCACTTTTCAATCTAATTAAAGATTCATTAAAACTCCATTTAGTTTTAATCTTCCCAAAAATCAATATTAATAATTATTCAAAGCTAAGAAATTAATCTTATCTTTAACTGGGTTAAAGAACCAATGTAGTTTAAAACACGGTTCACGATAAACCCAAAATCACATTCCAATCCATCAGTCTCTAACCGTAAATTTATAAGAGAACAATTCCCTAAGTATTAATCCCGAAGGTCGAAACCAACATCCGCCCAATACCCAGGAAACCATTCAACTTAGCTAATCTCCAGCTAGTTTCTAATTTTCTTAACTCCATTAGGTTGAAGAACGATATTATTAAAGATACCATTCACGACAAACCCAAAATCTCATTCCATTGTTAATCAAGTTAAAGAATAGGTGTTATTTAAAACACCGTTCACGATAAACCTTATTATTTATTCCCATTAAATTCCAATTAAATGTTAATTAATTAGTAAACTTCATTAAATCTTAATAAAAAGATTTAATCTTTTCTCAACTGGGTTTAAGAACAGTGTTAGCGAAAACACCTTTCACGACAAACCCAAAATCCCATTTGATATTAAATACAAGGCTCTAAATAGAGAATATATCGACTTATATTCTATATCAAATTCTGAAATCAACAAATATCGTATTAGAATAATGATATATATATCTTCCAAATTGCTCCACAATGTCCGTATAATCACGGAATCCAATATCGAAATATTCCAAAGATAATTTCGATTCAAATCCATTCCAATTCATATATTGGAAATTCTGGTTATTTTTAAAACCATTTCAAATCCAATTTATTTATTTAAAAATATTGGATTATAATTCTAGTCCATAACTAGTTCATTTCGATAAAAATATATTTTTATCTTTTCAAATATGAAATTTTTCATCCTAATTCTTTCCAAAATATTTATTATGATTTTACATAATTTTTTAATTTTTTTAATAATTTTATTATCGCCCGTACAGTCGGTTTCCAATAACGGCCACCGAACTACGTCCATAGCGACCTTTTCTGAAATCGATTTGGACATATCTCCAAATCTAACTGTTAGATTTCAAATCTCTTATATTCATCGGAATGCTCTTTTCGATACGAACCCAACGGTTCTGGTTTTAGGAGAATCCGACGGTCGGATCTCCCGTAGTATCAATCGAAGTCAATGGTCAAAATTCGCGAAAGGTCGATGCGCGGTGCGTTCTATTCAGGCCATCTAATATATATATACTATATATATTTCGTCGATTTCCATTTAAAACGAATTTTTTAAATCGTTTTAAATTCGTTTTAAAAACGATTTCCACTTCCATTTCAATTTCAAATCAAAATTGAATATTCCATTATAAATTCGTTTATAAATTCTTTTCAAATCGATTTCAATTCAATTTCAATTCGTTCTAAACTCATTTCAAATCGATTTCAATTTAAATCAATTTCAATTCCATTTCAACTCGTTTTAAATTCATTTCAAATCGATTTCAATTCTATTTTCAAATTCAAATCAAAATTGATTATTCTATATCATTTCAATATTAAAATGATAATATTTTCAAAAAAATCAGATTTTGTAATCACTTTTCGATATTCATTTGAAAATGAATAAAATCAACAAAATTCCCATTCGTGTTTAAATGGCGTTTAACTACTTAACACGGCTTCACATTTCAATATTTTCTGAATATTATTTTAAAATATTAGGTAATTCTAAATTGGAATCAGACTCAATCAATTACCATATAATTTCAGTTGTATGGATTTCATACATCGTGTGTATACAACAATAATGATAAACAATCATTAAAAATTCATACAACATCCAGAGTGCATTCTACAACCGTATAAGCATTAAAATAAATAAATAACGCTTATACAGTCTGTCAACCCATCGATTTACATACCACTAATTATTGGGATCAGTGTATGTCAAATATTATCCCAATACCCATGTGGGGTTTTCAAACAACAAATGCTGTTTATTATTTTTGCAGTTGGGCGATGTGTAAAATATATCGTCCCAATCAATATCAGATAAATACGTGCACAAAGACAAACCGTCCGGTTTATAAATGAATATTTATTTTATTTTCATTTCATAATAATTTATGTATTTATTTTATATAAATAATTTTTATATGCAGTTCATATATAATTTTTATATACAACAACAACAATCCCAATCACAACAAACAAATAATCAACTGGTCTGTAGAATAAGTAGTGTCCGGGGCTTCTAAGCCCCGTCTGCATCCTAGTATATATTTACAGTAAAATAATTTGAGTGTGACAGAGATCTCACAGTCGTTTCCACTCCTTCGTTCTTTTATTCTGAATTTCTGCTCTTTTTTTTGAATTTGAATTTACCCCTAATTCTGATTTACTCCGTTTCAGTTCTGGTCTTTTCTGAAATGTAATGCTTGTCGTTGTGAATCCAATGCGACTGATTTCGTTCGATTCTAATATGGTATGAAAGAGTTATGGTATTATAAACATTGAAAATTTTAATTTATAATTAAATTAGTTAATTAAAAATTAACTTAACTAATTTCAATCTAATCCCTCGTTAATGCTTTTCTTCCTCGTTCAGTAAGAAAACCGCACCCAACTCCAATCTTCGAACCACCTGCGCACACTTCCCAAAGGGACCTGACCCCGATCCAAACCCATGACATTGACCGCCTCACCGCCGCCCTCCATCGCCAGCAGCAGGGGCCAATTCGAAGTCCTCGTTGTCTCGATAACTACGCTCGAACGCGCTCTGTTTGAGTGGGAATTTCGAGAAAAATCGGCCACAAAACATCATCTTCTTTACATCAATTTGAAGAACTCTCTGAGTTGAAGGATTTTTGCTTTGGAATGGTTTACTAATTCACGATGGATTGAAAGAATTTAGCATGGGAAATTTTGAAGGAATTCGACCGTCGAATTTAAAACAGCGGCTGCTTCGGAAGGGAATTAGGGTTCGGTCAAATTTTGAGGGTATTTATATAAAATATTTTAATATTTAATTCAATAATTTCTCCAATGTAAAATTAAATGCTCCAAACTTCAAATCAAGCCCAACGACTGTTGCCCCTAGCTAAATACCCCATTCCGAACGCAATGGGTTATGTTTCATAACTCAACGACTGTTGCCCCCAGCTAAGTACCAGCATTCCGAACAAAACTAATTTCGTCGAATTTGGGGGCCGTTTGAAAAATGGCCATTTTCTTGTCGATCCAATTTGACTAAAACTGACAAAACACGTTTTCCTTTGACACGCTCACATATTAATTTCAAAAATTATGGAATTTGAAACTTAGCAATAAATTGACATCCCAGATCCAACCAAAGTGGTTTCATCGAAAATGGAGGTCGTTTGCAAAATGGCTATTTTTAAGGCCTTTATATATATATTAAAATATATATAAATTCCACAATGACTTTTCTGAATTTTAAACTGGACGTAACTCTCAACTTTTAAAATGAAATCTTAGTTTCTTACATCCGTTAGAAAGATATAGTTAAACAGATTCGAATATTTCTTGTTTCGCTGAAATCCAATTTATTTTGAATCTTGTACATTCATTTGAAATTCGAAATCGAATTTTCAAACTACCGCGCCATTTCAGGATCGAATTATAATTAAAATAAATTTATTCGTATTAACTTCGTCAAAAATAAATTTCCCGTCGTTATTATTTAATATAATTAATTTTAAATATTCAAAATCCTTTAAAATTGCCAAAATAAAATTTTTAAATTGGTTCTGATTTTCCGGGTTATTACAGAAACTAGGGTTAGAAAAAGTTAGGGATATATATATATATATATTATTTAATTCAATTAATTTTTTATAGTGAAATTTCATGTACGAACTCCAAACGAACTCTTACGAATGTCGCCCCTAACCAAATACCCCTATTCCGGACATAATGAAATATGTTTCATAAACTAATTCTACTGTTTCAATCAGTTTTTTCATCAAAATTAAAATATAAATCAATATAAATTGAATTTAAACGTACATTTTAATTTACCGGGGGCACATACTAACTCCAAAAATTCCAGAAAAACAAATCTAGCTATGTTTTGACGATACGGTCCTAACAAAACTAATTTCGTCTAATTTGGAGACCATTTGAAAAACGGTCATTTTCCAGTCGATTAAATTCAAACTGAAATTGACAAAACACGTTTTCTTTTGCCTTGCTCACATATTAATTCCAAAAATTATGAAAATTGGAATCTAGCAATAATTTGACATTCCAGATCCAACAAAAGTGGTTTCGTCGAAAACGGAGGTCGTTTGCAAAACGGCTATTGTTAAGGGCTTTATTTATATTAAAATATATATAAATTCCATAGCGACTTTTCAGAATTTTAAACTGGACATAACTTTTTATTCCCATTATGAAATCTGGATTTTTCACATTCGTTAAATAATATTTCATGTTTTACTGAAATCCAATTTATTTTGAAACCTGTACATTCAATTGAAATTTGAAATCGAATTTTCAAGTTGCTGTGCCATTTCGGGCTCGTTATATAATTAAAATAAAATTATAAAATAAATTTTTAGTCGTAATTATTTAAAATAATCCATTTTAAATATTCAAAAATCATTAAAATAGCTAAAATATAAATTTTAAATTGGTTTTGAAAATCCGGGTTGTTACATACTTGGAGGAGCTTGGAGCAAAAGGCTTCAATGATATTTAGTTATTGTTATTTCCGCAATGTTGTACTTTGAAAAGTTTTGTATATACAGTCAAATTTGTATTCCAAAAGTTGTTATATATATTATATTTTATTCCGTTGCGATGTGAGATTCTGTGTTGTTGTATTTATGTTCTTCTTCTTCTTCCATTCTAATATTTCTTTCTTTCTATTTCTCACCTTCTAACTTCTTTCTATTAATGATCTCATAATTTCTAGTGTTTGGTTAGTCGATACGGTATTTGTATCGATAATCAAGATCAAGAAAATCTCGGTTCGTTACAGCAAGAAACTTTAAGAGATTTTGGTTTATAACCAAATCACCAATTAACTACGATAATACGGTTGCTATTAATTTATCTAAAAATCCTACACATCATGATAGAATAAAACATATTAATGTACGACATCATTTTCTAAGAGATAATATAAGTAAAGAGAATATTAATATAATTTATTAACACAGGAAAACAAATTGAAGATATATTAGCTAAACCATTAAATGAAGCAATGTTTACTAAATTAAGAAGAGAACTAGGAATATGTTCTCCAAATGAAGTAAAATAATTAAATAGTTTAGCATAAATATTTTTTAAATAATAAGAAAATTAAAAGTTTTTTAAAATTAACACGAATATGTCGACATAGGCACAATGGTATTTTGACATACAACAGAAAAAATTTAAAATTAAAATTCCCTTCGAAGTTAGATATAACTATTATTTAAGCTCTTCACTTCGAAAATCCTTCTCTTCTCACTCATTTTCTTTCTAACAAAAATTCTAGAAGATTAAAATAATGGCTTTCACTTCAAATAATAACGAAAACAACTCCTTTTCGTTTCGCACGCCTACCCAAGAGCCATTCCAATGACCTGCACATGCAGGGGTTATCAAACTAGAAGATTCTATGAAAGATACCCTTCCGTTTCTTGCTTAAATTCAACTTCCTGAACTCTGGATGGCCTAAGAACATGAGAAGCAAGGGAAGATCGTCATGCGTCTTCAGAAATATATAATGTGTAATGACCCGGGAAATTTTCGACCCAAAATATTGACATAAATACATTCCTGTATAACATGTCGACCATTCAAGTATGAGAAATACCAGATCATTAATAAAAGGAAGTTAGAGGGTGAGAAATAGAAAAGTAGAAAAGTAAAATAGAAGAAAAGAAGAACATAACACAATAGAATCAGAATAACACAAATCTCACAGTGGAACGAATAAAATAAATAGATATATAATCACTTTTGAAATACAAACTGGATTTGAGTTTACATATATCATCAGAGTACAATATATGAACAATACAACGGAAATAAACACTATATATCTATCGTTGAAGCCTCATGCTCTAAGATCCACAAGTAAATCTGTAAAACCCTGAAATACTTGACTGCCCATACAAATTTGGGCACTCAAGAGTTTAGAGAAAACATAGAAAAATAAACTCTAGGTCGGTCATTGGACTAGTATGAGTAAACGGTTTTAAAACAGTTTGAGAAATAAAAAGTAATCTCATAAGACCACGCCGCACAGAAAGGAACGGGTTTTTCCCTTACGACAACCAAAACAATTTGTATATCGAAATCAGATATTATGATAATTTCTATGGTTTTCTAATATAAATTAAAATCTAGCGAAATGCTTGCGTCTCACATTTCACACACAAGTATACACACAAAACCACTTGGCACTTAGGGATAATGGTTTTCCAACTATGACAAGTTATGGAACCACCTTCTGATAGTGTACCTCTAGAGGGGAATACACTGGGTTCAACAAGAACATTTTGCAACCCTGCCATACATGACCGACCACTCATTTCGCTTGAGTGTATCAAATGTACATCACCAACGATTGGGATCAACAACTATTTCCCAAAAGGGACAACATCGAAAGATTTAAGAAGGAAAATAGAATTTATCTAGATAGGTGATAATACACCCTAATTGGAAGCGATCCACTTAGCCATGCTGCCAGCCCGTTTTTTGTCATTTCCTGGTTGTGAAGCTTGAGTCTATACTTACCGTTCGGATATATCACATCTTCATTTGCTTTGAATGCCACATCGTCAAACCTACCAGATCACACATTTGATTTCCCCAATACTATAGGTATAAAGCTAAGAGAAACGAATTCCTCTGCCACCAACATAGTTTGAAGAGATCAATTGTATGATCCATTAGGCATACTCTGTCAGACATTCATCCATACAAGTTGTCCTAGGACTGGACAAACCGAAGGCATTATTCATGTAAATCCATCTTAGGCGATTACTACCTAAGATTTACAGAATAGCTCTTGCATAAACTCCGTCTTCAATGATATTCAATTTGACTTCAAATTAATCAACGCCTAGCTCAAAACAAAGTGGCTTTTGGATATCATTGAGAAAACCAATCCCAGTCTCTTTGAATCGATGAACGTTAATATCTTTTTGGGCCAACTGATACTTAAAGTAATTAGGTTATCATATTTAAACAAATTTCAATATTAATACCGACTATCTGGACTCATCTACTGAAGACATATAAATTTCCAGATTCCAACAACAGTTTGATTTCATCTAATCAAGATGTGTAAATGTTTAAATTAACTAACAAGTTCACTGGGTCATAACACATCATTACAATCAAATCAGCAGATCAACCAGCACAACAAATATTGTCTATCACAATTCAGTAATACAAATTCAGCTAATAGTCATTCATAAGTTAGGTGATATTGGAAAATAATTATTTCCGAATCATATCTATCTATGATTTATTCATTTTAAGAATCTCATTTATTTTCGTTGATTATAACAGTATTATTATAATTCATATTTCAATATATATATGACTTAAATTATAACTATTATTTCATTTCTTTAGATGAATAATTAATTCAATGTATAATTTATTTAAATCATATTTAAATGGATAGTAAATGATACTTTCCTGAATTCAACTTAGTCGATACCAATTCAACGTCTCCTTCCAATTTATCACTATTCCATTTATTCTTGGAACTCTCGAATAATCCCATCGTTATTGGTCAACCAATTTATCAATATTCCTCACAACCATCCTCATCTGCAAAACTTTTGCTTCTAACGTCATTCATTTTGGATTGTGAATATCACTCCTTCTAGACTCATTTATCACATTAATTTAATTTCATTAATCAATACTAGTATAGAGCTAAATTTCGTTCATCTAGTTATAATTTCACATGAATTTTAATACTTATTTTGATCACGGTTAATTCGACTTTGAAATCATTTCTCGATTATAGGTATCGACGTAAGTCGATTAAGTTTAAAATAATATTTACGTCAAACCATTTGAGTTAATTACACACAATATTTCTGATGATTAGTCACCATCCGTTGATTACTTCATATTGTTGATTACAATTCAACTAATCCGTCTTGAACTAATTATTTGGTTTTTTAGAGACAAGGGAATTTATATTTTATTCTAATTTTAATTAATTACAAAAGGAATAAATTTAAATCTATTTATTTATTTAAAATAAAGTAACTTGTTTAATCCTAACAGAGTACAACACTGTCTACGATGATCCTTGTCTGATTATCTACCTTCTCTATTCCAAATTTCAGTCTTCATGCTAATTATTTTCTTTTTAGCTAGATATATTTATAAATATCTTTAGTATTATATTTATATTTTAAAGAATTTCTTTTATTTTATTTTCTACAAATTCTTTTTCTTTTAATTTTTTTTCGCATATCTCCTTCCCTATACTTTTATTTCTTTTTTTTATTCTCCTTTCCCTTTCTTTTGTTTATTTCCTTTAATTTAATTTCTATTCCTCGAGCCACTTACTTTGCCCACTCCTTTTTTCTATTTGTTTTCCTCTTCTTTAATTTAATTTACTTTGGCCCATCAGCAGACAACTGTTTTCCTTACGCATATACCCATAATCCCTTTTTCTAGTTCTTGAAACTTCTTGTTTCAAGTAAACTTAAATTCTTGAATTCATATATATATATATATAGGTTGAAAACACTTCCTATATGCATTTACATTTCAGATATAACATGATCGATCTGATTGATCCTCTCTTTCTTCCCTCTCTTTTCTTCTGCTTCACAACTTGTCAGTGCACAGGGTGCACGGTGCACATGCACCACTGCTACTAGGGTCGTCATGCCTCCATCACTATCGCCACGAATCACCCTTCGCCTCCTTATTCCAACGCCACCGCTCAAAAACCCTACAACCCCCTGTATAAAATTCGAACAGTACCTCCCCAAGCTTTCAACCCAAATTTGATCGGAGAAGACACCCCGTGCCACCACCACACTCAATCGATCATCACCAAAACTTGGCCAGAAACTTGCAACAACCTCCTCCTTCCATTCCCCCGAGTGCGCACGCCTAGTTCACCTCTACGGCGGTGCAGCGTGATAATAAACCCAAGCTAAAAAAATGAGCACAAACCCATAAATTGATCTCGTTTTCTCAACTCGTTCAATGGAAAAATCATTAACCATTTTCCGCATGATCTCCATGCCTCCAAGCTGCTCTGGTATCAATGCCGTGATTTTTGACCACTGGGATCGCTGGAATTAGCTCATATTAGGTTTTCTGATTAACCTCGACATCCTCTACAATCCCAACTCTAAAAATCATGAAATGCCTACCTAAATTCATGATTTTTAATTGCGAATACATCCACATGCCTGAAACTTGATTTCTACATGATCGAAAAATAAGTTTTCAAAGTTTTTTACTGTATATGATGTTTATCTTTATGTGTATCGCTTATTTTGAGTTGCTATATTTATTTTAAATATACTATAGGTACCCACATACAACTTCCATGTTGCAATTAAGTTAAAATACCCATTGGAATTTAAGTTGTGGATTTTTATAATCCAACAGAAACTAAAAGTTCAAGGCTGTGTTGACCTACAGGCTTGTTAAAGGTTTTACAGAGCTTTACTCCAATTGTTAGTTTCAGATGAAATGTAATACATTATAAACTAGCATATATACCTATATAACTCACATTATACAGGAGATCTTTCAAGAGTATATTTAAATAGAGTAAAAAAAATGAGGTTTACTTACCCATATAGGTCCTCTATTCTTAGCTATTACCAGTTTTAAACAAATAGTTATGATTTCAAAAGTGTAAATTAGTGATTTGATTGACCATACAAACCATTTCTTAGATTCACAAGTGATACAATATATCTATAACATGTATAAACACATATATAATTTGCATCAAATCAGGTTATATTTCAAAAGGAAACCCAAGTGATGTTTTACTCACAGAATGTTGTTCACTGTCTGCTGTTCTTTCTTCCTTAGTTTTGCTCCAGGTTTTCACTTCATTTTAGTTCGAAAGCTGATGGGTTTGTGTGAATGGAATGTGTGATCTTTGGTGAGTATTTATAGACGCATTTAAAATTAAAATATTTTGTTGCATTGATGTTTTGTAGGGTATTATGGAGGCTGATGGAATTGTTTTAGCAGGATTCTATTTGTTTGATCAGAAAGTTTTCAGGTTATTCCTTATTCACTGCCTTCCCAGTATTGTTTCTTCGGCCCTCACATATATGAGATACTTATATTTGTACTAGGTTGTACCAATAATAGTATTTAAATTGACAAACTTATATGCCAAGTTTATTTTGATTGAAAAGGGGTCATGTTAAGGGGTTTATCACCTTAAATCTACATGAGTAGTCTATGTCTTAAGGCACCACTATTGTACAACACTTACCTAGAGGTTAAAAACAATTCCTTGGTTGCTAAGTAAACCTAGACTATTGATTTGTTGTAGCTGTAGCATGTGTTTGATTAAGAGAAGGTGTTAAGGCTGTATTTATATTTATTCATTCCTATGTGCTTATGCACAGTTAGCATAGCTATTATCTATATCATATTTTTAGACTCATGAATGTATAACCCTTTTGATTTCTTTTATATGAAGTTATCTAATTACTTATTTTCTTACATATGTTTTAAGACAATTTAAACAAACCAAAATACAAATATTGTATAAAGTTGCACACACACACACACAAACACACACACACACACACACACACACATATATATATATATATATATATATATGTTAAGGAACATTACAATATGTATATATATATATATATGATTAGGATTTTACAAAAATGCTTATTTTGATTTTTCACAAATGTTTAATTGCAAACATAAAAATGCTAAAATAACATTTCCTTGTATATATACAACTATATCAAAAATAAAAGTTAACATATACACAATGAATTTAAATAATTGCTTATTAAGAATCTTTGCTAAATATTTTCAATCCAATTTTATCTATATATATTTTCCAAAAATTAAAAAAAAAATTAAAACAAATGACAAAATTTTACTTATTTGTTTTACACACATACGTACTTTGTTTAAATAAATTTTAAACCATTAAAATATATATTGGAATTATTCTAGATTTTTTTTAATTAAATCAGTTTCTTAAATTAATTCAAAATAAATTGTATTACGAAATTAGACAAAAAAACAGGGTTGTTACATAATGGATAACCAAGATAATCCAATTGTTATCGAAGGTGATTCCTCCAACATACAAGTCCTTAATCCAATGGACGAAGATGAAGAAGAAAATAAAGAAGAAGAGGTTGAAGAAGAAGAGGAAGTTGAAGATCAAAATCAGGGAATGCACGAAGACGATCAAGTAATTTGTGTTAGTGAAGTGCGTTTCGATAAGAATGGAATGTGGTTGAACAAAATGGCGGATTCTGTCTTAATTACCCAAATTGTCAAATTCACAAATCCCCGACTGTTAGAAATAATTAATTGTTACATTTGTATATTCGTATAAACACTAATGTACATGAATACTTGTATATATTTGATAAAAATACTTATGTGTTTGTAAAACAACTTAAATATAATAAATATATGTTTGTATGGATGATTTTTAGTATTTAGTGTTTATATCAAAGAGTATTATTGAACATTACACTAGGATTGATATAGAATAATTCTAGGGTTGTTAGCCTCAGTTTTATATAGTATAATAAGTATTAAGGCTTAGATCTTTGCCTTAGTATTAGGGGAGTTTTAGAATCTTGTTAGGATTATGTTGTTTTTGTTGATGGCAAAGGGGAGAATTATAAAATAGGGCTTAGAATAAGGGGGGTTAGTAATTTCAATGGATAATTAATGGAGCAAGGGGGAGTAACCGCATAATCGAGACAACAGGTATGAATATTTTATAACCAAGGTTGTCATCATCAAAATAGGGGAGATTGTCAGAGTCTGAGACATTGATAATGATGGTTTTAATGACAACAACCTTGTTTCTACTTTGATTTAATTATTATTGTTATATGTGTATATACAGAAAAATCTATGCAGAAGTTTATTATAGAAGACTATACAATTCAAAGAAAAAAACTCCAAGTAGAAGAGTTCAAGTTTCAAGACTCATGAGTATCAAAAAAAATATCAAGAGTTCAAGAATTATAGGCTAAATGTGTCTAGAATTTTTGTTAAAACTCTGTTTGGCATTATATTTTGTTTTCAAATTTAGATTTTGTTTTTAAGCTTAATCCTGATTTTACGTTCCTTTCAAATTTATTTAGATCTAGTTTTTTAATGATTTCAAAATTACTTCCTTATTTATAAATATATACTTCTTTATTTTTAAAAAATATTTTAACTCCTGAATATTATTTTCTAAACTCCTGAAAGCTATTTTCAATTTTCAAACTTATGTTTAAAAGATTTTTAACATAAGTTTTACTTACTAGTTTTATAATTACTTATGATTTTCAACTTTCTTGTTTATATTAAGTTTTAATATATTCATAGTTTTATATTTATACTTTTATATCATTTATATTTAGTTTCTTAAATATTTTATTATATCTTTATTCAAGTTTTTAAAATATATTTTACTTTGAAAATAATGTTTTAATATAAAGGAATATAGTTTGTTTTAACTCTGGATCCATCATAATTTATTTAAACATTATGTACTTTGTTTAAAATTCAAATTTTGATTTTGTACTATCATATGTCAACATATCAAAAAGACTATGTCGAAATATTGACCTTTAACATGTTTTTAAAATTTTGAAATGAAGTGTCTTTTGAATTTAAACCTTTTCAGACGTTGTGACTATTGAAAACCTATAAATACCTTCCAGAATTCGGTTTTTTAACATTTTTTCATCTCCTTCTTCCTCTCTTAACATTCCACCATTAGAATATTTTATTTCTTGACTTTCTACACTTATACTCTGCTGATTTCAATAGAAATCATATCATTCTTCTTCTCTTTCAATTATAAATCAAAATCTCTTTGAATTCAAATGATACTCAAGAGTAATAGGCTGTTTGTAATCAAATATCTCAAGATCAAGTCCTGTCATCTCAGTTCTACAAAAATTGATAAGAGAAGGTTGTGTTCATGTCCCGTTTAAAGTGACTAGGTGTGATTGTGTCCTGGAAATCAATTGGGCGTAAAGTTGTGATCCGAAAATCAATTAAATCTCACTGTACTTGGAATCGGTTGGGGTGTGCCCTTGTTGCCCTGAAATAAAGGTTGTAATTGGATATTGTTGAATAAAAATTTGCATCAACTCAACGTTGTGTGGGACTGGATGCAAGTGAGTCCCAAACCAATATGAAGTCCTGGTGTGTACTTTCCTTATATTGCTTTACTTTTATTTTCTGCATTCTATGATTAACTCTGTGACTGTTATTATCTATGATCTGCATATTGATTAACTCTGTGACTTTTATTATCTATGATCTGCATATTGTTTTGTTTAATCCAAATGGATTTCAAGAAACTTGGAAGTCTCAACAGAATTTGAAATTTGGCTTGCAAGCAATCTAATCATTGGAACTCTCATCTTGAACAAATCCAACTGAGAATGCTGAATGAAGTTAACAATCCCTACCTCGCAAGTCAATATACCTTTTACTCTCATAAGCTAAAGGATGCTATTTACAACGAGTCTTTCGTGCATAAGCAGAAAGCCAAATTAAGGTGGAATGGAGAAGGTGATAGCACATTTTTTATATCATGCTAAAAGCCAAGCACTTCAGAGAAAATATTTCTTTGGTCATTGATAGGCATGGCAGTCTTTAAGATACCCAAAATGGTGTGCATGAAGCTTTTATTCAGTACTTCACTGCCCTTTTAGCAATGAAACAAACTTCTCCCCTTGTATTAATGACATCAACCCCTTGCTGCTGGTGAAAATTAGTCAAGATGACTTAGATTTATTAAGTACCTTAGTTAATACTAATGAAATAAAGGAATTCGTCTTCTCTTTAAATAAAGATTCTAGTGGTGGACCTAATGGGTTCAATGCCACCATTTATGCTCATAGTAGGGAAATCATTGACAATGATGTTTGCAAAGATATTGTTAACTTTCTCAAGAATGCCAACATGATGTATGCTTTTTGAAAAGGGAGAATAGAACGAGTAATATGAAAATGCGTGTCTATCCGTAATTTTTGATAATGTGATATATGATTCTTGATATAGTTATGCAAGTAAAAATTTAATGACATCATGGATTTTTATAATGGTTCGGAGCACCGTTCTACGTCCAGTCCTAGAGTCCTTTTGGAATTTCACTAATCAACACCCTCACTTAACCCAAAGTAACATGTATAACAACACCTGAGCAGCAGAAAAAAGATCCTGAGCAGTAGTCCAGGATTTTTCCTCAGCAGCTAATAATGACTTCTTGCCTGAGCAGTAGAACAAGACTTCAACAAATACAAAATATTATTTCAACTATATAT
The DNA here is from genome assembly GCA_030737875.1 of Allium sativum. Taxonomy (NCBI): domain Eukaryota; kingdom Viridiplantae; phylum Streptophyta; class Magnoliopsida; order Asparagales; family Amaryllidaceae; genus Allium; species Allium sativum. Next base: position 41,610,540 of record CM060915.1, on the reverse strand, counting down.
GTGTTCTGAATAACAGTGATAAGTCACAATTTGACTACACCCTTCCTATAATCTTCTCCTTTGTGTATATATTTGAAAGAAAGCGAAGAACAAAGAAGGAAAGTGATTTATTATCACGTAATATTGAGTATTTGAGATCACAAGTGAATTAGAATAGAAAATAGTTCAGAATCATAAAATAGATAATTCAAAAAAGTTTGGTTGTAATCGGTGATTAAAACAAGTGATTCTCAATGGTGTTTATCATAAATAAAAGGTTGCAATTATGTGTGAAATTTTTTGATAAAAATATATAGTCATAATTCTTGAATTAAAGCGTTATGACTCTTTAAAATGACACAACCTTTTAGTTCATCCCCTGAATTTATAATTCAGAAGTCTGAAAAGCAGCTATAATTTAAAATGGATGGGCATGTGCACAAATCTGCCTATTCGGACATCTAATTTGGAATTTCAGACGTTTGAATATTCAAACTCGATATATTGAATATTAAGCATTCATACGTCTGAAATTCCAATTCATACGTGTGATGCACACAATCTACACGTGCCTTTTCATCCTTAACAAAAAAAAATATATATATATACTTACACACACTTATCGGAGAGATTTTAACAGTCATTACCATCTAAACAGTGACTTGATTTCATACTAAATATATCAACATATTGTCTTGTCGAATCTTCATGTTTTTAGACTATATTCTTCTCCGTTTTCTTGTAAAAGATGTTAATGAACAATATAGTTGATGTAATAAAAATCTAGTCTGAAAGTGGAGGTTCTAGAAATCTCCCCTCTTTTGATGATGACAATTATATACGACTTAAGATATATATATGTATGTATGTATGTATGTGTATTTATGAAATAATGATTTAAATTTTTTCTATGCACCCCCTGTATATATGCTATATATATTTTTCTCCCCTTTTGTCATCGACAAAAAGGAGTAATAACTAATAGAAAATTAATATTCTTTCATAGTTCATGGATTATAGTATAGGAAAAAAGTTGAACATTCATGAACTAAAAATTAAACATATATGCTTGTCTATTTGACTTGTGAATATCTAAATGTAGTAAATGATATATAACATGATGAAAGACATCATGGGTTTAATATCAACAAGAACATGGAGTAAGTTCTATCATAATGAAGTGCATAGATTAACAACATTACTTCAATTATTAAACAAGCACAACCATTATAGTAATGAGAATATAACCTCATAGCATGACATAAATTATATGCTTTCCATGTCATTGCGTGACATAAACAACATCCTAAAATATGGCATAAAGGATCATGTCATAACACAACGAGTATAATTATATGTAGCATAAGATATCATACCATGACATCAACGTAAAAAGTATAATTATACATAGCCCATCAAGTAGCAAGCATTCAAAAACATAGTTTTTTTAAAAGATATTATTATACAATACCAAAATAAAGTTTTAAACTTAGAACTTAAACGAACACTCTTCGCCATCATCGTCATGGTCACTTCCATCGTCATCGTCATTGAAGTGACCCACTTTTCCTTAACAGGTTTTTCTTCTTCTTGATCACTTCTAAAATCAGTTTAATAATTAGAGTCCTACTTTGAATCATGATCTATAAATTGGTGTAAGTAATCCATTACTACTGGATATTAATCTGTTAAAGAGAGTGAAACAATACCACGTCACATGTATAGGAATAAGTAGTTACAAACTAGGCAATTATACTCAGTTTTGCCATAGATGCACTGCAGATTTTTGTGTGCCTTTTGGTCCAGCCAACTAGTGCACCACATAGTGGTTCTCTTTGGCTATTTGTACATATTTAGTTACTTCATCACATATATGAACAAATATGGTCAGTATTGAATTAAAGCAATCAACATTCATGTTTAACTTGATGTGAAATAGCATCATCAATTATGCTTAAATGATCAGATTGTTGAAATTAATGATTCATATATTTGTAGAGAAGGAAAGAAATTGATTGATTGTCAATCAATTAATTGGCTCGTATATGGAAAGATATAAGAGGAAGTTTTTTGAAGAAAAATAAAAGGCCAATCAATCAATTAATGAAGAATCAATTTACTTAGGGAAAGAGATTGAGACCATAATTGCGCCATCCATTTATGCTCCAATCAAATCAAGGAAGATAGTATATATTTATTTTTCCTTCATGTCCAAGTAATCTAGAAACTTCTCTTCTTTATCCCCAAGAAATCTCTTTATATAAATAGGGGTCATGTTATTGTATGAAGCAAGCAATCCACCATTAGTCTTCTCTCTAGTGTAATCTTTTTGTACTCATTTCTTCATTAAGAAATAAAAGTGGTTAGGGTCTCCGTGGACGTAGGCAAAGCCGAACCATGTTAAAATTGGTGTGTTCTTTCCTCTATTTATTGTTTTTTTCTCTCTATAATTTGTGCCACTTGATTTTATTTTTTGGCATTGTTGAAATAGTTGGCAGACTAAATCATTGGGTTTATTCGTATTCTGCTGCCCAAATCTCTGATTTTGCACAATAGATTGGTATCAGAGCAAGTTGTCCTATTCAAAGACTTTTTCAACCATGTCAAATTCCACAAAGAATAACGGTGGTAGAAGCGCTACGAATTATGGAGTCGCTAGATTTGATGGAAAGGGAGATTATGGCACATGGAAGATGAAGATGGATGCGGTGTTGAAGAAAGAGAGGACATTTAAGGTTGTCTCAAATCTAGAGAAATTGGAAAAATTAGAGCCTGAAGAGTTAGAAGAATTGGAAAAGGATGCTCTTACTACCATCCAACTTAGCCTTTCTGATGAAGTACTTAGAGAGTTTTCTCATGTGAAAACTGCTAAGGAATTATGGGATGCTCTTTAGAGAAAGTTCTATGACAAGTCTTCGCCTCATCTTATAGCAACAACTTTATTCTTTCAAAATGAGTCCTGGAACAGATGTATTTGCTCATATAGATGCCCTCAACACACTTGTCATGAATCTTCGAGCAGCTGATGTAAAGATTGAGGATGAGGCGCAAGCTGTTATTCTTTTATGTTCTTTACCTGCAGAGTATAATACTTTTGTTAACTCTATGATTTATGGACGTTCGTCTATTTTCTTTGAGGATGTTAAGATAAATTTGCATAACGAGATGTTGAGAGGAAAGTTAGCAAGCATGGGCATGGAGAATGATTCTGAAATCCTTGTTGCACAAAGAGGAAGAAGTAAAAGTAGACCCAAATATAGTGGAGACAGAGCTAAGTCCAGATCTCAATCAAGAGGAGCTCGGAAGGGAGTTTGTCATTATTGCAGAAAACCTGGACATTATGTTGCAAGTTTCCCCAAGTTGGAGAATAAAAACAAAGCTGTTCCCCAGAAGGCTTCAGCATCTACAACAGAAACGTCAGATTCAGATAATGATCCTGGCATGTTTACAGCTTCCACCTCTACTATGAAGAGTACTATGTGGGTTATTGACTCGGGAGCATCCTATCACATGACACCTGATAGGCACTCTTTTTCCACTTATCGTCAACTTGATGGAGGAGAGGTTCTCATGGGAAATAATGCTTCTTGTTGCATGATTGGTATTGGAACAGTAAAAACCAGGATGTTTGATGGTGTTGTTCGTACTTTATGTGATGTCAGGCATGTTCCTGATTTAAGGCGTAGTTTGATCTCCATTGGAGCATTGTGCAATTTTGGCTTAAAGTGTGTAATAGAAAAAGATTCATTAAAAATTACAAATGGCTCATTGATGTAATGAAAGGGGTAAAAGCTGGAAATCTATATTTGTTGAAGGGTACAACTGCTGTTGCGGAGTCTGCTTCAGTTGATTCCAATTCTACCAGATTGTGGCATTTTCGTATGGGCCACATTGGAGGGCGCAGTTTAGAAGTATTGAGAAAGCGAGGCTTGGTTAACGGTGTTCATCATTCAAAACTTGAGTTTTGTGAAGGATGTGTACTTGGAAAGCAGATGAAGGTTTCTTTTGGCATTGCAGAGCATAAGTTTAAAGATGTTTTAGAGTATGTTCATACTAATGTTTGGGGCCTTGCACCATGCCTATCATATGGAGGAACTAGGCATTTCGTTTCATTTGTTAATGATTTTTCTGGAAAAGTATGGGTTTACTTTATGAAGTCCAAAGATGAAACTTTTGATAGGTTTCAAATTTGGAAATCTCTTGTTGAGAAGCAGTCTGGAAAGAAAGTGAAGATTCTTCGTTCAGATAATGGTGGTGTATTCACTTCTCAAAAATTCATCAAATGTTGTGAGTCCGAGGGAATCAAAAGACATTACACCACACCAGGAGGCCCTAAGTCAAATGGGGTTGCAGAGAGAATGAATCGGACTTTGTTGGAAAGAACTCGTTGCTTACACCTGACTGGGGGATCAAATAAGAGATTTTGGGCAGAAGCATTATTTACGGCGGTTTTCCTTATCAACCGCACACCTTCTACCTCCATAGATATGAAGATTCCTAAAAAAGTATGGAAGCGAGGGCCTGTATCATATTCCTTTCTCATAGTGTTTGGTTGTCCAGCTTATGTGCATGAGAGAAAAGGGAAGTTGGATCCAAGATCGCGCAAGTGTGTTTTTCTTGGATATAAGAAAGGAATTAAGGGTTATAGGGTGTGGTGTCTAGCAGGCATGTTACATTTGATGAGAAGGCTATGTTGAAGGTGGAGCCTTCTTCTTCTTCAGTTAATGATGATGTTGAGAGGACAAGTTCATAATACCAAACACAAGGCAGATCATCAGACTTCCATACGAGTAAAAATGGTGATTCCGATGACACCGTGGTTGATAGGGAAGAGACAGAAGATCAACCTCAAGGTGGAGCTCAAATTCAAACTCAACCAACGAGAGAGAAGAAAAGACCTACATGTCTTGATGATTTTGTGGGATTAAGCATTGAAGACATTGACTTTGATGACATGGAAGTTTATGCATTAAGCATATTTCATGATGAACCAAGAGACTACAAAGATGCCATTAGTTCAATTGATAACTCCAGTTGGCTAGTAGCAATGGAGGAGGAGATTGAGTCTTTGCACAAAAATCACACTTGGGATTTAGTGCCACTTCCTTCCGGCAAGAGAGCAATTGGATGTAAATGGATCTATAAGGTGAAAGGCAACGGCAATGGTGACTTGAGGTACAAAGCAAGATTAGTGGTGAAGGGTTATGTTCAAAAGAAAGATGTGGAGTTTTATGATATTTTTTCTAGTCGTTAGACATACTTCCATTATCATTCTTTTTGCATTAGTTGCTCACTTCGACATGGATTTTGAACAACTAGATGTCAAGACAGCATTCTTGCATGGTGATCTTGCGGAGGACATTTACCTACAACAACCTGAGGGGTTCATTGATACCAGCATGCCAGGTCATGTTTGTAAACTTAACAAATCTCTTTATGGCTTAAAACAGTCTCTTAGACAGTGGTATAGGAAATTTGATAAGTTTATGATCTCACATGGTTACGCTAGAAGCTTTAAGGACCAATGTGTCTATTTTAAAAATGTAATGATGACATCATCTATTTGTTACTTTATGTTGATAGCTTCTAAGAGCATGTCTAAAATTTCGGAGTTGAAGATGGACCTCAGTAAGGAATTTGAGATGAAAGATTTGGGTAACGCACAGAGAATTTTAGGGATGGGGATTCAGAGGGATAGAAAGCAAAGAGTTTTGAGGCTCACTCAAACTCAATACATCGAGAAAGTCCTATATCGATTCGGTATGGAGAATGCTAAACCGGTGGCTACTCCATTAGGCTCTCAATTCAAGCTATCCAAAGATATGTGTCCTACATCGGATGAAGACAAAAGGGATATGCGTAATATACCTTATTCTAGTGCTGTTGGCAATCTCATATATGCAATGGTGTGCATGAGACCAGATTTGGCCCATGCAGTTGGTGTTGTCAGTCGATATATGTCTAACCGAGGTAAATAGCATTGGCAAGCAGTGAAGTGGATACTCAGATATCTTCGTGGAACTTCTTCAGTTGGCTTGTTATATGGTGGAGTAGATGGAGACATCTCTCTTAGTGGATACTGTGATTCAGATTACGCTGGGGACAGAGATGGACAGAAGTCGGTGTCGGGCTATGTTTTTACACTTGGCATAGGCTCGATTTCGTGGAGATCAAAGTTGCAGTCTATCGTAGCTTTGTCGACTACCGAAGCAGAGTTGATATCGATTGTGGAAGCAACAAAGGAAGGATTGTACTTACTTCAGTTGTGGGATGATCTTTCAATGGCGCAACAGACAGTGGAGCTATTTTCAGACAGTCAGAGTGCAATTCATCTTGTTAAGAATCAGGCTTATAGTTCACGGACGAAGCACATTGATTATAGAGGCTTCTTTCTTATGCTTGAGGAAGAAGGTAGCAAGATTAAATTATTGGAGGTGGGTACTTCGGATAATCCTTCAGATATGATGACCAAGTCACTTCCAAAGGACAAGTTTGAGCATTGCTCAAACTTGATCAGTTTTCTTCCTGTTACTTGAGCGCCATGGGGCGCTGGGCCCAACAACTTCTATGATGATTGTTGAAGATGAGATAATGAAGAAAGATTGCCATATTTGAATCAAGATGGAGTGTTGAAATTAACGATGTTAAATATCATGATATTACCAAATTTTCATTACACTTACACATTCATATATTTGCTATATGAAATGCTCATGTTCATTAATCTAATATTAAACCTTTATTTCAAGTATATTAATCCATTTAAAATATTTAAAGAAAATACGTCAAGAACCTTGTCATCAGTACATTAGCAATACTGCATTACATAATTAAACCATACTTAAATTTCATTCATACAACTTCACTAAATAAAACCAAAGCAAATACTACTGCATAGCCTCAAACGTTTTTGCTTGCTTATTCTACTTAAATATTAAAAGCCTCTAGTGCCTCATTATAATCTATCCAGCTGAACTTCATCTGCTACATTGAAACAAATCCATGAGCTGCCTCATTATCAATGAGACACGCAACAGATTGCAAAAGCAATCAAACCAGGTCAGACTATGTCTGTATGAACGCTTATTAATTAAACATAATAATATAAGTACAAAACATATTCAGATGTACCTATAGATTATCATATCAATTAATCTACTGGGAAAAAGGGAAACATGTTAAATTATTCAACCAAAAGCAAACACATGCGCATCACTATCCCTTCATATTTTCCCCACCCATCCCATTAATCCAGATTCTATTTCATTAATTAGGTTAATTCCTTTTTGCTATTGAACACCGTTTATGCACTATTTAAGGACCCCTCAAACTACTACCCCAAACATAAAGGCCTGTAGGTCATCATATGTCATGCATATACTTAACCTCTATACCCCGAGATTAAATAGATCAACACCAATCACCCTGGAATTGTTATCCTTCATTAATGTGTAAACCCCAATTATTTATGAATGTTTTTTTAGTGTGTACCCCTCTCTTATTCCCTGGTATTCATACCATTGTCATGATATAACACCCAGTAAGCATCTAATTTACACACCCTACTAGTTACACATAACAATCCATAATAACCAAGGTCATCCATCACAAAAATTTATGTAACCATCTAATCATTTGCAAATGTAACACCCTGTTATTTCTATTTAGCAAAAATCTATTTGCTGGGGTTCATATGTGTTTATATTTTATTACACTAGACATGTCATATCCACTTTAGTTTGTTGTAAATATATGATCAGAGATTTTTAAGGCATCTCATCATCCCGCATCCTTTCTGCAAAAAATGTTTATTAAATAAATCAGCATTATATATATATATATCTGATCTATTTGTCTTTTCCTTTAATTAATAGGCAATTGCATGAACCCACTTGTTAACACTGCCTATCATTAATATATTATACCTACCTTACAACAAACCTTTCTTAATTTAAACAATAAATCTATATAACATGTCCAGGTAAATCCATTCAAATATAACCCCATAAATATATTTTACCAATAATACTGCATATATATATATATATATTAGTGAATATTAGGCACACATCCCTAAAACGAAACTTAATTAGGCTCACCCCCGGTCATAAACTTATTGTAAATTTAGTCCCTATTTTTTGAAAATTCATCAAAAAAATACAAAAAATATATTAAAAAACCATGTAAATTCGTATTTAATTAAAACAATTAATCGTGAAAAAAATCAGATCCAAAAAACATTAAAAACAACGTCAAAATCATGAAATACAGAAAATCAACGAAATGCAGTAAATTGCATCAAAACATGCATATAAATCGATTAGTTGCATACATGTATGCATTTATTTCAAATCTGCGTCAAAACTGCAGTATAAATGCATACATGTATGCACATATTGTTAAAACATGCATCTGCTGATGCATTTATTTAAAAACTGCATACCTACGTGCAACTTATTCACGTTTGCATATATTTTGACATATATGCACACATGTATGCAGTTATATAGAAAAACTGCATACATGTATGCAATTTTTCAAACAGGCGTGCATAAATATATGCATGTGTATTCGAATAGTTGCATAAATGTATGCAACTATTCGTAAAAGTTGCATACATTTATGCAACTTTTTTTTTTTAATTTCTGTGGACTTCCGAGAATATTTATAGATTTTAGATTTTTTTTTTTTTTTTAAGTGATAGCGCCTGAAAATTTGGACAGAAAACGAAAGAGGCGGAGGTATGGAAAGTGGCAGGCGGAAGATTCCAGGCGGCAGCTAAAATAGGGGGCGGGTTTACAGAGAAAACATTATAGGGATGTGGTGTGAATTTAAAACTTGCAAATAGTTGCATACATGTATGCAACTTTTGCCAATAGTTGCATACATGTATGCAAGTATTTCTGAAGTTGTTTTAGTTGAAAATGTATGTAGAAACTTGCATACATGTGTGCAACTATTTGAAATACTTGCACACATGTATGCAAGTATTTACATGTGAAAATAAAATGTGTGCAGAAACTTGCATACATGTATGCAACTATTTTAAATACTTGCACACATGAATGCAAGTATTGCATGTAAAAATATAACAGAGAAATACTTGCACAGATGAATGCAAGTATTCCAAATATGTGCATGATTTGATGCAAATTACTGCATTTTTCGTTGTTTTCTGTATTTTTTTGATTTTGATGCATGTTTTGATTTTATTATGATCTGAATTTTTGGGCGAGTACATGTTTAATTTAAATACGAATTATCGTGATTTTTTTATATTTTTTTTATGAATTTTCGAAAAATAGGGACTAAATTTACAATAAGTTTATGACCGGGTTTTTTTTATATTTTGAAACTTAATAGGGACCTCTAAAAAATGCACCCTATATATTAAACACGCATCAATCAACTGATTCATATATATCTATTAAGCAGGTAAACATATATGCATACATAACTTTCTGGCTGCTTTGTCTAGGTCTTAGTGCCTCTAAATATGAGTAAATAATAAATGTTCACCTTGTGTATTCCTATATTTACTTTCCCCAAGAATGTATATGATTTTTGACTACTCTTTCCTTGTCCTTCTTCTGAATATTTTGTACTCAAAATAGGTAAAATAATCCCTAGCTTGCTACTATTGAGTTATAGAGATTACTAGGCTTTCCTATTTAGGGAAAATCCCATTTTATCCTCCCCATATAGCAAGTTATTCAAGTGCAGTTGTGGCTCAAAATTCTTATTTTGGTATTTTCTAAATGTCGCCTTTTGTTATTTAATTTTTAAACAATACTTTTAGCACCATTCTCATGCTTCATACCATTTGCATGACCCTTGGTTCTCACGTGTTATTCATATTGAGAAATCTATATATCTTTTCATTATAATGTGTGTTTAGAATACATTCTTTAGCCCATTAGGTTGTGTGTGTGTATATATATATATATATATATATTAACATATGTATATTTTCCTGCATATACTTTATAAAGGATTATGTTAGCTTTTCCTTTATTAAATTTTTTCCTTATTTTTAAATTCCCGTTAAAAATCTTTATACTTAAATTCAGCCATAAATTAATTATTTTTCCATCACTAATTCTCTAGGTCTTCACACACTCTCCCTCTAAAAGGAATTGTGTCCTACAATTATTATCCCCATAGTTTAATTATGTATTTAATCATAACATAAAAAGAAAACAAACCTTTTCTTTTCATAGGAAGCAACTATCCAGGCTTCTTCAATTCAGTGAACACTGAATAGGTTAGGATGCTTTCACCTTATCCTCAACCTCCCAGGTACAATCATTTGTATCTAAACTCCCTGAATCTTCACCAACCCTATAATTTTATTCCTTAGTTTCTTTTCCTACCTGGAAACTACTCCCACTAGCCTCTTTTCATATACCAAATTCTCTTTTATTTTAACTTGTGTTAGAGAATTTAAGATAGTTCCGCTTGTCATGAACTGTAATAACCCGAAAATCTGGGCCAGTTTAAAATTTTTATTTTGGCAATTTTAGCGAATTTTGAATATTTAAAATAGATTATTTTAAATAATATCGACGAGGAAATTTATTTTGAATATAATTCGAACGTATATATTATACGCGTCGTCGTTAGAATATAAATATTTATATATAATTATAAATAGAATTGAAAATGGCGCGGTAGTTCGATAATTCGATTTCAAACTTCAATTGAATGTACCGGGTGCAAAACAATCCGGATTTTAGTGAAACCAAAAATATTAGAATCTAATTGATAATACCTTTCCAACGAATCCGAAAAATCAAGATTCCATAGCGGGAATCAAAAGATATGTCCAGTTGAAAATTCTGAATAGTCGCTATGGAATTCAGGCCCATAAAAATGGAAATTTTGCAAACGACCTCGGATTTCGACGAAACCAGTTTTGTTGGGTCCGTGATGTCAAATTATTGCTAGGTTTCAAATTTCATAATTTTTCGAGTCAATATGTGAGCGTGGCAAAGGAAAACGCGTTTGACCGGTTTCAGTTGATTTTAATCGACTGGAAAATGGCCATTTTTCAAACGGTCTCAGAATTCGACGAAACTAGTTTTGTTAGGGCCGTATCGTCAATACGAAGCTAGAAAATATTTTTCTGGAATTTTTAGAGTTAGTATGTGGCCCCGGTAATTTGAAATGTACGTTTAAAATCCAATATAATGATTTAAATGTTAAATCTAACGAAAACTGATTGTAACGGCCGAATCAGCTCACGATACATATCCCGTTGGGTTCGAAATGGGGGCACTTAGCTAGGGGCGATAGTTGTTGGGTTCGAATTGGAGTTGGTATCAACGAACAAGTATTTTTCAAGATTAAAGAATTAAATATAATAAAATATTTATTATAAATAGCCCTAACTTTCCCAAAACCCTAGCATCCTTCAGGAGCCGCCGCTGTTTCACTTTGAACGGCTGATTTGCTCCATATTTCATCCCTAAAATTCCTGCAATCCATCTCAAATTGAACCCCCTCGCGAAAACAAAATGATAGAGGATCTTCAGGGCTTTAAAATCATACGGGTTTGATCATCTCTGGTGGCGTGGTCTGCTCGATGTTCGAGCTGGAAGGTCGCGTGTTCAGGCGTGAATCTCGAGGCACTGACACCGTCGAGTGCTGCCCTGTGGCCTGCGATGGGAGTGGGGGTCGAAGCGCGTTCGCCTGGCGTGTCGGATGGCGCTCCGATCGCCTGACATGGCGGAGGAACTTGGTCAAAGGGGGGAAGCGAGTTACAGGCGACGGGTTTAAGTCTAATTGAGGAAGAAGATTAAGAGGGGTAAGGTTTTAATTAATTAATTAGTGATAATTAATTATATAATTATTTTATTAATGTTACCAAATGTATAATATGTCGTAAGTTCTTCATACGAGATCGGATTTCAGCGATTTCACTTGCGTTGGATTCGTATCAGAAAACTCTACAACATGAAACTGACCAAAACCAAAATGGAGCACGTTGGAATTTCAAGCAATTTCGAATCCGAACAGAAATTCAGAAATAAATACCAAAGTGAGAATTATCTCACTTTAAATTTTCTGTTCAGTTATTTATTTCATAACTGCATATATGAACTGTTCCCCGTCGTCCACAGACCATGGACGACTTGTTTGTTTGGTTGTGTTCTGTGTGAAAATTGATCGTGATGTGAAATGAATATGTATATATGCAAAGTGAAATATTATATATAGTGAAAAGTGAAAATATTATATATAGTGAAAAGTGAAAATATTATATATAGTGAAAAGTGAAATATTATATATAGTGAAAAGTGAAAATATTATATATAGTCAAAAGTGAAAATATTATATATAGTGAAAAGTGAAAATATTATATATAGTGAAAGTGAAAATATCGTATATAAGAAAAGTGAAAATATCGTATATATGAAAAGTGAAAACGATATATATATGAATTGTGAAAACGATGTGTGTATGTATATATATATATATATATATATATGAAATGTGAAAATGATTTGATTGTTAAAAATATAATTTTTAACATACACTGTATAAAATTGTCATGTATATGAAATATTCGATTTTGATAGAAAATAGAAAATGAATTCGAATTGAACTGAATAGAAAATGAATTCGAATTGAATTGAATAGAAAATGAATTCGAATTGAACTGAATAGAAAATGAATTCGAATTGAACTGAATAGAAAATGAATTCGAATTGAACTGAATAGAAAATGAATTCGAATTGAATTGAATAGAAAATGAATTCGAATTGAATTAAATAGAAAATGAATCCGAATTGAACTGAATAGAAAATGAATTCGAATTGAATTGAATAGAAAATGAATTCGAATTGAACTGAATAGAAAATGAATTCGAATTGAACTGAATAGAAAATGAATTCGAATTGAATTGAATAGAAAATGAATTCGAATTGAACTGAATAGAAAACGAATTCGAATTGAATTGAATAGAAAACCAATTTGAATTGAATTGGAAACGAATTCGAATTGAAACCGAATTGAAATGAATTCAAATTGAATTGAAATTTGAATTGAATAGAAATGAATTTTAAAACGAATTTATAAGGAAGAATTCAATTTTGATTTGAATTGAAATGGAAGTTGAAATTGTTTTTGAAACGAATTTAAAACTATTTATAAACTTCGTTTTAAATAGAAATCGACGAAATATACATTATATATATTATATATATAATATAATGGCCTGAATAGAACGTGTCGCGCCGCGGCAGTTCGTGAATTTCGACCATTTATTTCAAACGGACATTACGGGAGATTCGACCGTCGGATTCTCCTAAAACCGGAACCGTTGGGTTCGTATCGAAAAGAGCTTTCTAAGGAATATTAGAAATTTGAAATCTAACGGTTGGATTTGGAATTACGTCCAAATCAAATTCAAAAAATGTCGCTGTAAGTGCAGTTCGATGGCCGTTGATGGAAATCGACTGTACGGGCCTTGATAAAATTATTAAAAATAGTAATAATTTGTGTAAAATCATAAGAAATGATTTGGGAAGATTTGGGATGAAAAACTTCATGTTTGAAAAGATAAAAATAGATTTTTATCGAAATGAACTAGTTATTAACTAGAAAAATAATCCAATGGTTATAAATAAATAAATTGGATTAGATTTGAATTGAAATTATCTTTGGATATTTTCGATATTGGATTCCGTGATTATACAGATATCGTGATGGGAATTTGGAAGATATCGATATCGTTATTCCCGATATGATATCTGTTGGTTTCAGGATTTGATGTTGAATATAAGTCAATACTATCTCTATTCAAAACCTTATATTTAATGTCAAATTTGATTGATTGATTGTATGGATTGTGCTCGACCAGTTTATGAGCAGAGTATGCTTTTACATTTAGCATTGGGTTGGGTTGAAAATATCTATGTGCTAACTCCTTGTGAAACACTTCACGATTTGACGATAAGGTGTTTAGCGATGTTGTGTTCATTTCAAATTTAACGAATAATTGTGAAATGATATTTTTCTTAAGTGAAAAGAAATGTATTCCCGATTTTTGGACAGGGAATGTTTTATAGAAATGTTTTATAAAACAGAAAGGACTTCGAGGCCCAAAACCCGATGATTTCTAAAGTGATTTAGAAAATGTATTATATGTTACATTGTGGTTCATCGCATATTCGATTAGTTGCTATTGATGATGTATCTGTTTGGTGGCGGAGAATTTATTCTCTTGCTTAACACCCTTCTTTGAGACGTACGAGCTCAAAGGTTATGTGATTAATAGTGACTGATCATATGCGTGAATTACTGATGTGAAGTACTATATTTTGAAAGTACTTGTGATTATTATGTTGTGAAATGATTTCCCTACTTCGGGATACGAAATGGTTTAGTATGTGGCTAAAGATTCTGGTAACCCGGACGACTAAAAGTATGGGTGAGAGGGCGGTGTATGTATTTCCACTGTGTGTGGGGTGCTGCATCGTCAGTGTAGCCTGCTCCTTTGTGGGGTAGGTGCACATTTATATATATCGAGTGCTAGGTGCGTACCCTTTGCCTTGTCTATGGGGAGCCCGATATTTGGTTGCATACTTGTTTGTATGCATTGTTATGTTTTGGAATTCATATTTCCAAATGTTTTGATTTGAGATCCCGAAGTGAAATCTACTTTAATATAGAAAGTTAGATATGTATTTCAAATGATTTGAAATAAGAAATCGGGAATGAAGTCCAAAGGAATAATTTCTGTAAAATGAATTGGATTTGGAAAATTTAAGTGGTGATTAATCTAAATGGGTAGATTGGGATATTGCATGTTGATTGATGCATAGTAGATCCATATATCTATATTGATTGTTGTCTATACACTGGTATTCATGGGGGTAAACCCGTTCCGCGTTAGCGGCGTGGTCCCGTGATATGCCATTTTAGTAAATAAGTTAATTATAACTGTTAGAGTTTCTCACACCAGTCCCATGACTGACTCGTAGTTTGCTTTTCCCTTGCGAACTCGGGTGCCCCTATTTTCCACACGGGCAGTCGAGTAGTTTTATTTTGCAGATGTATTGCGCAGGATTTTGGATCGAAGCTTTAAGCTGTGTCCAGGCATTTACAGTCTTCCGCTGTGTAGTTTATATTTCCGCTGTGCATTGTATTACATTTATGTAAATTTATCTTCCGCTGTGTATTATTTCGTTATACTCTGATATTCTGTACTCTGCTGTAACATTATTATGATGTTTATTGAAGTCTTCTGTTATTTGTTCTGATGTGTTGTATACCCAAAGTTAGCGTATGCGGGATTCGAACGGTCTTGGTCGATTTAGCGATCGATTAGGTCCGGGCGAAACCCTTGCCGTCACAGTTGGTATCAGAGCTTTGGTTTACAAAGCAGAGAACAAGGCACATTAGAACCATACGAAAGAATTCATCTGATATTGGATTAGTAATATCCAATTAGAATGACTCGTTAGAGATGGGATCAGTAGTATCCTAGAACGAGTGTGAAGAGTATATTTTTTAAAATGAAAACAAATTTTTGTTTTGAAAATTTAAATCACTTATTCGTATTTGATTATTTATTTATATTGATTAGGACAGTCCAGTATATAAAGATTTTGCATATACGCCTTGCAAACGTGTATTTGAAGTTTTAATATATTGGATAGATATAGAATTATAATCTAGTCGCCCGGGGGTGATTCTGATGATTGATATATCATCATCAGAGTTTATATCCGAGTGACGAACGTGTAATATCTATATATTTCCTATTGACTGGTGTGAGAACCAAAAATTAGATAGGGCTTATTGTTGTGATTTGGCATCAAAAATCTGATTTTTGACTATATATCAAAGTTATGAATTTCAAATGATAATTCACTAATTGATTGATGTTTGTGTTGTTTGTTTAATTGCTTGATAATTTTGAACCATTATGCCTAACTGAATCAAATAATGAATTGTATTGAAATTGGTCGCATTTGCTTGCATATACCTATACTTACATTGAACAGGTCATAGCAAGGAGGCTAGAGCCAGAGAATAAAATTTGTTTGCCCGACAAATAGGTACATGTTTACTACATAATTTACTGTTTTGTTTGGGTGATGATGATTTTATGAGCCTATTGGCTAGCCGCTTGGCTTTTTCTTTTTCTTTTTGAGATCTGAAGGACCGGGGAAGCTATTTGAAATTCCCCGATGCTCCCATTGCAGGGGAGGTTATGGCGAAATTTTTCGAAAATTTAGGGTGTTAGCCAAATTTTTGAAATTTTGAAAATTCTCAGAAACTGAAAAGTTGGAGAATGGAAGCCAGATCGAGCGTAGAGTTGATTAATCAAACCACTTTCGACTTTGTTCCTTTTCGGGGACGAAAAGTTTTAAGTGGGGGAGATTGTAATAACCCGAAAATCTGGGCCAGTTTAAAATTTTTATTTTGGCAATTTTAGCGAATTTTGAATATTTAAAATAGATTATTTTAAATAATATCGACGAGGAAATTTATTTTGAATATAATTCGAACGTATATATTATACGCGTCGTCGTTAGAATATAAATATTTATATATAATTATAAATAGAATTGAAAATGGCGCGGTAGTTCGATAATTCGATTTCAAACTTCAATTGAATGTACCGGGTGCAAAACAATCCGGATTTTAGTGAAACCAAAAATATTAGAATCTAATTGATAATACCTTTCCAACGAATCCGAAAAAACAAGATTCCATAGCGGGAATCAAAAGATATGTCCAGTTGAAAATTCTGAATAGTCGCTATGGAATTCAGGCCCATAAAAATGGAAATTTTGCAAACGACCTCGGATTTCGACGAAACCAGTTTTGTTGGGTCCGTGATGTCAAATTATTGCTAGGTTTCAAATTTCATAATTTTTCGAGTCAATATGTGAGCGTGGCAAAGGAAAACGCGTTTGACCGGTTTCAGTTGATTTTAATCGACTGGAAAATGGCCATTTTTCAAACGGTCTCAGAATTCGACGAAACTAGTTTTGTTAGGGCCGTATCGTCAATACGAAGCTAGAAAATATTTTTCTGGAATTTTTAGAGTTAGTATGTGGCCCCGGTAATTTGAAATGTACGTTTAAAATCCAATATAATGATTTAAATGTTAAATCTAACGAAAACTGATTGTAACGGCCGAATCAGCTCACGATACATATCCCGTTGGGTTCGAAATGGGTGCAATTAGCTAGGGGCGATAGTTGTTGGGTTCGAATTGGAGTTGGTATCAACAAACAAGTATTTTTCAAGATTAAAGAATTAAATATAATAAAATATTTATTATAAATAGCCCTAACTTTCCCAAAACCCTAGCATCCTTCAGGAGCCGCCGCTGTTTCACTTTGAACGGCTGATTTGTTCCATATTTCATCCCTAAAATTCCTGCAATCCATCTCAAATTGAACCCCCTCGCGAAAACAAAATGATAGAGGATCTTCAGGGCTTTAAAATCATACGGGTTTGATCATCTCTGGTGGCGTGGTCTGCTCGATGTTCGAGCTGGAAGGTCGCGTGTTCAGGCGTGAATCTCGAGGCACTGACACCGTCGAGTGCTGCCCTGTGGCCTGCGATGGGAGTGGGGGTCGAAGCGCGTTCGCCTGGCGTGTCGGATGACGCTCCGATCGCCTGACATGGCGGAGGAACTTGGTCAAAGGGGGGAAGCGAGTTACAGGCGACGGGTTTAAGTCTAATTGAGGAAGAAGATTAAGAGGGGTAAGGTTTTAATTAATTAATTAGTGATAATTAATTATATAATTATTTTATTAATGTTACCAAATGTATAATATGTCGTAAGTTCTTCATACGAGATCGGATTTCAGCGATTTCACTTGCGTTGGATTCGTATCAGAAAACTCTACAACATGAAACTGACCAAAACCAAAATGGAGCACGTTGGAATTTCAAGCAATTTTGAATTCGAACAGAAATTCAGAAATAAATACCAAAGTGAGAATTCTCTCACTTTAAATTTTCTGTTCAGTTATTTATTTCATAACTGCATATATGAACTGTTCCCCGTCGTCCACAGACCATGGACGACTTGTTTGTTTGGTTGTGTTCTGTGTGAAAATTGATCGTGATGTGAAATGAATATGTATATATGCAAAGTGAAATATTATATATAGTGAAAAGTGAAAATATTATATATAGTGGAAAGTGAAAATATTATATATAGTGAAAAGTGAAATATTACATATAGTGAAAAGTGAAAATATTATATATAGTGAAAAGTGAAAATATTATATATAGTGAAAAGTGAAAATATTATATATAGTGAAAGTGAAAATATCGTATATAAGAAAAGTGAAAATATCGTATATATGAAAAGTGAAAACGATATATATATGAATTGTGAAAACGATGTGTGTGTGTGTGTATATATATATATATATATATATGAAACGTGAAAATGATTTGATTGTTAAAAATATAATTTTTAACATACACTGTATAAAATTGTCATGTATATGAAATATTCGATTTTGATAGAAAATAGAAAATGAATTCGAATTGAACTGAATAGAAAATGAATTCGAATTGAATTGAATAGAAAATGAATTCGAATTGAACTGAATAGAAAATGAATTCGAATTGAACTGAATAGAAAATGAATTCGAATTGAACTGAATAGAAAATGAATTCGAATTGAATAGAAAATGAATTCGAATTGAATTAAATAGAAAATGAATTCGAATTGAACTGAATATAAAATGAATTCGAATTGAATTGAATAGAAAATGAATTCGAATTGAACTGAATAGAAAATGAATTCGAATTGAACTGAATAGAAAATGAATTCGAATTGAATTGAATAGAAAATGAATTCGAATTGAACTGAATAGAAAACGAATTCGAATTGAATTGAATAGAAAACCAATTTGAATTGAATTGAATTGGAAACGAATTCGAATTGAAACCGAATTGAAATGAATTCAAATTGAATTGAAATTTGAATTGAATAGAAATGAATTTTAAAACGAATTTATAAGGAAGAATTCAATTTTGATTTGAATTGAAATGGAAGTTGAAATTGTTTTTGAAACGAATTTAAAACTATTTATAAACTTCGTTTTAAATAGAAATCGACGAAATATATATTATATATATTATATATATAATATAATGGCCTGAATAGAACGCGTCGCGCCGCGGCAGTTCGTGAATTTCGACCATTTATTTCAAACGGACATTATGGGAGATCCGACCGTCGGATTCTCCTAAAACCGGAACCGTTGGGTTCGTATCGAAAAGAGCTTTATAAGGAATATTAGAAATTTGAAATCTAATGGTTGGATTTGGAATTACGTCCAAATCAAATTCGAAAAAGGTCGCTGTAAGTGCAGTTCGATGGCCGTTGATGGAAATCGACTGTACGGGCCTTGATAAAATTATTAAAAATAGTAATAATTTGTGTAAAATCATAAGAAATGATTTGGGAAGATTTGGGATGAAAAACTTCATGTTTGAAAAGATAAAAATAGATTTTTATCGAAATGAACTAGTTATTAACTAGAAAAATAATCCAATGGTTATAAATAAATAAATTGGATTAGATTTGAATTGAAATTATCTTTGGATATTTTCGATATTGGATTCCGTGATTATACAGATATCGTGATGGGAATTTGGAAGATATCGATATCGTTATTCCCGATATCATATCTGTTGGTTTCAGGATTTGATGTTGAATATAAGTTAATACTATCTCTATTCAAAATCTTATATTTAATGTCAAATTTGATTGATTGATTGTATGGATTGTGCTCGACCATTTTATGAGCAGAGTATGCTTTTACATTTAGCATTGGGTTGGGTTGAAAATATCTATGTGCTAACTCCTTGTGAAACACTTCACGATTTGACGATAAGGTGTTTAGCGATGTTGTGTTCATTTCAAATTTAACGAATGATTGTGAAATGATATTTTTCTTAAGTGAAAAGAAATGTATTCCCGATTTTTGGACAGGGAATGTTTTATAGAAATGTTTTATAAAACAGAAAGGATTTCGAGGCCCAAAACCCGATGATTTCTAAAGTGATTTAGAAAATGTATTATATGTTACATTGTGGTTCATCGCATATTCGATTAGTTGTTATTGATGATGTATCTGTTTGGTGGCGGAGAATTTATTCTCTTGCTTAACACCCTTCTTTAAGACGTACGAGCTCAAAGGTTATGTGATTAATAGTGACTGATCATATGCGTGAATTACTGATGTGAAGTACTATATTTTGAAAGTACTTGTGATTATTATGTTGTGAAATGATTTCCCTACTTCGGGATACGAAATGGTTTAGTATGTGGCTAAAGATTCTGGTAACCCGGACGACTAAAAGTATGGGTGAGAGGGCGGTGTATGTATTTCCACTGTGTGTGGGGTGCTGCATCGTCAGTGTAGCCTGCTCCTTTGTGGGGTAGGTGCACATTTATATATATCGAGTGCTAGGTGCGTACCCTTTGCCTTGTCTATGGGGAGCCCGATATTTGGTTGCATACTTGTTTGTATGCATTGTTATGTTTTGGAATTCATATTTCCAAATGTTTTGATTTGAGATCCCGAAGTGAAATCTACTTTAATATAGAAAGTTAGATATGTATTTCAAATGATTTGAAATAAGAAATCGGGAATGAAGTCCAAAGGAATAATTTCTGTAAAATGAATTGGATTTGGAAAATCTAAGTGGTGATTAATCTAAATGGGTAGATTGGGATATTGCATGTTGATTGATGCATAATAGATCCATATATCTATATTGATTGTTGTCTATACACTGGTATTCATGGGGGTAAACCCGTTCCGCGTTAGCGGCGTGGTCCCGTGATATGCCATTTTAGTAAATAAGTTAATTATAACTGTTAGAGTTTCTCACACCAGTCCCATGACTGACTCGTAGTTTGTTTTTCCCTTGCGAACTTGGGTGCCCCTATTTTCCACACGGGCAGTCGAGTAGTTTTATTTTGCAGATGTATTGAGCAGGATTCTGGATTGAAGCTTTAAGCTGTGTCCAGGCATTTACAATCTTCCGCTGTGTAGTTTATATTTCCGCTGTGCATTGTATTACATTTATGTAAATTTATCTTCCGCTGTGTATTATTTCGTTATACTCTGATATTCTGTACTCTGATGTAACATTATTATGATGTTTATTGAAGTCTTCTGTTATTTGTTCTGATGTGTTGTATACCCAAAGTTAGCGTATGCGGGATTCGAACGGTCTGGGTCGATTTAGCGATCGATTAGGTCCGGGAGAAACCCGTGTCGTTACATGAACCCACCTTCTTAACTGAGACACATGATGTATATTTCCTAACTCCTTTGGTAAGTGCAACTTATAGGCTAATGCACCTACCCTCTGAACAATTTTATAAGGCCCAATATACCTTGGTGACAACTTACCTTCTTTGCCAAACCTTAATATTTTTCTCATGGGTGAAACCTTAAGAAAAACATAATCTCCTTCATTATACTCCATTGGTCTTCTACCCTTATCTGCATTATCTTTTTACTTTCTTATGCACATTTCATCCCGTGCCTTATTAATTCAATCCTGTCTGAAGTCTCCTTTACTTGCTCTGGCCCAAGTAACACTTTTTCTCTAACATCCAACCAACATGTTGGTGGTAAACAAGGCCTTCCATAAAGAGCCTCAAATGGTGCCATTCCAATAGTGGATTAAAAACTATTGTTATATGCAAATTCAGCTAAATATAGGTGATCCTCCTAGCTGCCTCCAAAGTCAAGAACACATGCTCTAAGCAAATCCTCCAAAATCTTGTTTACAATCTCTGTTTGACCATCAGTTTGGGGGTGGTATTCTGTACTTAAGCATAACTCTACTCCCATGGCCTCTTGAAATCTTCCCCAAAACCTAGAAGTGAATAGAGAATCTATGTCATTAATAATTGTTTTTGGAACTCCATGCAACCTTACCGCCTCCTTCACAAATAACTTGGCTAGTTTATTTGCATTTCTATCCGATCTTATAGGTATAAAATGTGTAGATTTTGTCAATCTCCCATTTCCACTTTGGCACTTCCAGTGGTTGCATCATTCCTGAAGGATTTTGTTAATCTTCCTTGACTTGTTGGCAGGTCATACATTTTGATACATATCTTGCAACTGCTGCCTTCAATCCTGGCCACCAATAAACCCTCTTTAAATCATGATTCATTTTAGTTGATCCTGGGTGTATGATGCACTTTGTTTTATGATGTTCATCTAGAATTTCTTTCTTTAATTCTTCATTATCTAGTACACAAAGCCTCCCATTCTTTCTGATACCCTTGATCATCTAACTCAAAATTTTCTATTGCTACTTATTCCATCATTGATTCTTTCTTTTCTTTCAATTGCCTGTCTTGTTCTTGCAACTTTCCTATTTTGTCTATCAAAATTGACTTTATAGGGACCAAGCTTAAATTCCCATACTCAACCATATCACATGAATTTTTCTTGAATTTTATCTCTAAATCACTTAGTAGCATCAAATCTTAAAATTCTCCTACCATCAATCTTGCTAATTTAACATGATGTCTACTTAAGGCATCTACCACTTTATTTTCCTTTCCAGGGGTGTAGGAAATGTCCAAATGATAGGCAGCTAATAACTCTACCCACCTATGCTGCCTCATGTTAAGATCTTTTTGAGAAAATAAATATTTAAGGGACTTATGGTTTGTATATAATTCAAATATTTCTCCTAACAGATAATGCTTCCATAGCTTTAATGCATACACTACAACAGCTAATTCTAAATCATGTGTAGCATACCTGGTCTCATTCACTTTAAGTTGTCTTGATGCATAAGCAATAACTTAACCATGCTGCGTGAGTACTGTCCACTACAACAAAAACACCATATTACAACTTTAGTTTTACAACGGTGGTAAATGCACTGTTGTAATAAATGTTTTTTTTACAATTTTTTTCCAGAAAAGTTGTAATAAACTTATTTTTAACAACTGTGTTATTTTAACTGTTGTAATAAAAGCCTATCACAACTTTTATTTTTTGACTATTGTAATATATGACTATATTTTAGTACAATTAACAACTAATTAATAATTAATATTTAATACATTTATATTGATTATTTATAATTAATAACTAATAATTACTATTAATAATCAATTAGGAAGTAATAATTAATAATCAATCTGTAATATTTAATACTTAGCAATTAAGAAGAATAATTTAAAAAATATAGTTAGTATTACATAATTATTATTATTTATTAATATTTGATAATTATTAATGATAATAATTTCTAATGAAAATGAATACATAATAATATATACTCAATATTAACACTTAAGAGTCATAATTAATCAAAACATTAATACTTTTGAAGTGATATTTAGTGTTTAATAATTAATTTTAAATGATTAATATTCAGAATTAATAATCAATAACTAATAAAATATTTAATAATTTAGAATTAACAAGTCTTATTAACAATTAAGAAGTAACATTTTGTATTTAGTATTTCATAATTATAGTTAGCAATTGTTTTAATATTTAATATTTAAAAAGTTAAAATTTTGAAATTAATAAATAACAATTTCGGTTTAATATTTAATTGTTTTTAGTAATTAACGATTTGTAATTAGAAAATCAATAAGGGTCAACGTTATTTTATTTTTGCCTGTTTGAAAATGGCATTGCTTCTGTTATTGTTGTGCCAACAAAATAAAATACATGCTTATATAGTCTCAAAGCAGCTCACGTTCTCTAAATCGAAAATTTAGGCGGCCAAATCGAAAATTTAGGCGGGCCAACTCTCCAGTACTGCACCCTAACTCAAAATAACGTTTCATCTATACAGCTCCCCACTTCCTTCTCCACTTTCTCCCCTAAATCGAAAATAACGTTGCACCCTAAATCGAAAATGGCGATTTGATTTTCGCCCCCTCTTTCTCCGTCTCTACCAATTAACCAGTTCTTCGTCCAACTTCCTTCTCCACGGGGCAGCTGGAAGCGGTAGGGCATCAAAAGATAATCGCACTAGTAGAATTCGCTCAACCAAAACAGAAAAGCCAAACTCCTGAGCGCGTAGGGAAGAAGAAGCACAACGACGCGAATTGATTGAGGTAGCTAAGGAAGAATGGGCCTCTTGTCACAACAAAGAAGAGGAATTTGAAGACCGTGAAATCTGAAGTTAGTCAACCATCATATTTTTTGCTCCAAAAAAATAATAGATTTACCCATCATATTTTTTGCTCCAGTTTTTATGATTCTTTTTGGATGCAGATATGTGTGGTTCTTCTTGATTCATGGTCATTCATATAATTGAAGATTTGGAAGAAAAATAAAAAATCAAATTAGGGAGCTATGTCATACATCCCATATTTTAATGGAGTGCTAATTGTGTGTGCACAGACAAGTTGACAGGGACTGTGATTTACTTGAACAAGAAAGAACCATGGACTACAGTCTTTTGGTTGGTCTTCATTTTATAGAACGTCGGGATACAACTTCAAACGAAGGTTCTTAAGCTTGATTATTTGTGTAGGTTTTTTATTTTAGCACTGTAGTTGATTTGAGGATTTTTTTTTATTTGAATGAAGGTAATATTAAAAATTTGAATGAAACTGCTCCTGCAATGGTTGGCATGGATCAACTACTTATAGATCAAACAAGGTACATATCAGTTGCTTAAAATTTACTACAGGATATTGGATCAAAACAGTTGTTTTGAAACTCTCGGATTGTCTAAATAAAATTAGCAAACTCATATATATGGTAGAGAAAAGTTTACATTTGATGATATCTAGAAAACATCATATGAATATATACACACACATCTAAACGATCTGAACATTTATTTATTGCACTAGGTGAGGTTTTATACATCTAGATAGCTGCTACTATTTCATTCCTTATTCAACAGCGTTTTGCTGATCGTTTCACTAGGTTGTATGTATCATTGCACCAAGTAAGGTAGATAAGTTAACAAAAGATCGACAAATAAATAAGACGTGCCCATATATATAGCTGGTAGACTGGAAACTTAATTGTCGATCACACAACAAGGAAAATTATTTCACATCAGGAGAAAATGGTAAACCAAAGTGCTATCATATTTTCCGGAACTGACACTTGCATCCTTTTAGCCATTTGCTATTTTAGCACTAGCAAATTTAAACAAGGAAAGTATAAGTACTTCAAATGTGAATTGTTCATGGGTGTTATTCCTATTTATTTGTGCATACTTTGGAAGTTTGAATGTTTTATTTTCTGTTTCACCAAGTATATACTCTATGCATTCTTCCCCTCTTCTTTCATTCATGGTATCCATATTTTTGCATATTTAATTGCATTTGATATGTCAGGTTGTCCACACTAAAATTAGGCATCAACATGCCTGCAAGAGTGGATAAAACAATACTGATAAATGAAAAGGAACTTATAGGGGAACGCACTGGGGATATTTATGAGGTTCTCTTATGGTTTGGTATTATCGACATACTTCATGACTATGATATCAGTAAAAAAATTGGAGCATGCATATAAGTCCTTTCTGTATGATGCAACATCAATATCTGCTGTTGATCCCAAGGTGTACTCTTGGCTCTTCATAGAGTTTATATTCAAAGTACTCATACAAGATACTTGAAGAATATTTGTCTGAGTTAGCCCAGCACGGTGACTTTTACAGAGTAAACTCAAAGATGAAATGGTAGAGCTTGCCTGATTGGACTACTAACTTTATTCACTATGCATAGGTAATATACACGGTCTTTCTCCCATGTTAATTTTTGTTTAGAAGAAGAAAAAAAATTAATGTTCCGTGTGCGTAGATCGGGTTTGCACTTGTATGTAATAATGCACAAAATGTTGTCTAAAACTTATTGTTTGTAATACTGAATATTTGAGTATTTTAATAAATTAATTTGCAAATAACTGTAATATCTGATTTGCTTATGGAGTATTGTTATATTTAGTGTATTGTTCTTTTTAGTTGTAAACGATATCTATTTTTTTAAAACCCAAATGTCAATCACAACAGTGCATAACAGTTGTAATAGATATTATTACAACGGTGCGTAACTGTTGTAATAAAGTTTATTACAACAGTGGAAAAAAGTTGTAAAATATACATATTACAACGGTGTTGCAATAGTGCAGAAAAGTTGTAAAAGATACCAGTCTATTACAACTTCTTAATACACGACGGTTTGCCCACCGTTGTAAAATGTATATTACAACGGTGTTCCACCGTTGTAATAGGGTCATTTTGTTGTAGTGGTCCTTAATCCATACCAACTGGCATCAATAACCAAACCTTCATTCCCCTCTAGAACTTGTAAAATGGGTGCCTCAATCAGTGCTTTCTTCAATTGTTCAAAGGCTCTTTCACATTTCTCTCTCCATATATATGGTTGTTGTTTTCTAGTCATCTTGGTTAATGGTACATATATCCTCACAAAATCTTATATAAATCTTCTATAATAGCCTACCATTCCTAAAATGACCACACTTCAGTGACATTTGTTGGTTTTCTTCATAACTGAACTTCCATTACTTTACTTGGGTCCACTACAGTAAAACGCTGTAATTTAAAACACACTGTTAACAATAAAGTAAGGAATAATTAAATAAATATTCGAAATTAAGTGAAACAGGCTGCTCCAGTGCGTTCGACTTGGAATTCTGGTCAAGATAGACACCTAGTTTGCGTAAAACGGACATCGTATGAAGGAGTTATTAAGGTCAGAAATTTGTATACGAATAAGAGAAATATATATAAATAAATTAATCCAGAAATATAAATTAATTCGAAAATCAAACGAAGCTCGTTGATATGACAATTGGCGAGGTTTGGTTTGGAGTATGTTAATAAGTTTAATCAATTGGCGAGGTTTGGTTTGGAGTTAGTGAATACCCCGCACAAGAAAGCTTTGAGGTTTGCTAGAGGATTGAATGAACCCCTTCGTTGGTTGGCTATGTCTCATATTTTGATGGGAGCAACTTTTTAGAAGCTTGTTGATATGATATTGATGCAAGAAGAAGATAAATGTGAAAAGAAAGAGACTAAGGTTAAGGAAACGCAAAATAAGAAAGTGTGGCCTAAGAAAGGACAACAACAACAGAAGAAGGGCGGAAAGAACGACAAAGCCTAGGACAAGAGGAAATGCCATAATTGTGGTTGAGTGGGTCATGTGATCAAGGATTGCAAGAGAAGGAAGAATGCTTGTTTCCATTGTGGAGAGGTCAGCCATCTTATTAAGGATTGCCATAAGAGGCAAGGACAAGGCTAGAGGGCAAGGTCTTCTAGAGGGCCGGTGCATGCTCTCGTGGCAGGTGTTCCAGATAGAGGTAGGAAAGTTTCCGTTGAAGGTTTGATTTCTCTTTCCAGTCATCCTGTTAGAACTCTTTTTGATTCTGGCGCTTCGCATTCTTTTATATTCGATTCTGTGGTTGAGTCTCTGCACCTTAGTACTAGTATGGTTTTGGATCCCGTAGTTGTCTCAAACCCCATTGGTGGTACGGCTCATCTGTCTATGATTTGTTAGGGTTTGAGAATATCTGTGTTGGGCGTCGAGTTTGAATGTGATGCATATGTGATTGGTTTCATGGGCTATGGTTTGATTTTAAGAATGGATTGGCTATCCATGTATGATGCGATTCTGGATTGTGAGAGGAGGGTCGCTAAACTTTTGACTTGCCATGGAAGGACCCTCGAGATTTCTTGTGATCCTAAAGGGTCTGTCATGCTTAGTTTCCTAGAGTCACTTGATGCATCTATCGATGATATGCAATCTGTACCAGTAGTGTATGAGTATCCAGATGTTTTTCTAGGAGGATCTGGGCTTACCTACGAGGCGCGAGATCGTTATGTATATACTTGGTGGACAATGCAAAGCCAGTTGCATTGCCTGTGCGCCACACATGGCTTCAAGAGAAAGGAGGGAGCTCAGCAAGCAAGTAGGGGAGCTACTTGAGAAAGGATTTATTTGGCGAAGCATACCTGAATGGGGTACTCCAGTAGTATTCGCCACTAAGGCGGATGGTTCGCTTCGCTTACGTGTGGATTACAGGGAGTTGAATAAGCTCACTAAGAAAAATAGGCACCCATTTCCGAGGATAGATGATCTGTTTGACCAGCTTGTTGGTGCACATGTTTTCTCCCGGTTAGACTTGGCCATGGGGTTTCATCAGTTGAGGGTGACCGAGGACAGTATAGACAAGATCGCTTTCAGAACTCTAGATGGTTTCTTCGAGTGGTTAATCATGCCTTTTGGATTGACTAGTGCACCCACATATTTTGTGGATCTGATGAGTAGAGTGTTCCGGGAGTTTCTGAACAAGTTTTTTGTGGTCTTTGTTGATGACATCTTGATTTTCTCAAAGAGCGAGGAAGAGCATGCCCAACATTTACGGGAGGTTTTGAAAACTCTCCGTGCACATCAGCTTAAGGAGAAATTCTCCAAATGCCATTTTTGGAGAAGGGCATGTGGTCGCTAAAGATGGGATAGCTGTAGATCCCGCGAAGGTAGTTGCAGTTCAAGATTGGCAAGTTCCAAAGAATGCAATGGAGGTAAGGAGTTTTCTTGGTCTAGTAGGCTATTATAGGAAGTTCATTAAGGACTTAGCAAAGATATCATCCCCACTCACTAGGATGAAGAAGAAGAATTTGACATTTTCTGAGGGTATAGATTGTGAAGATGCATTTCAGCGATTGAAGAGGGCTCTGACAACAGCCCCAGTCTTGACCTTGCCGGATGGGAACAAAGTGTTCACAGTATACGCTGATGCATGTGGTACAGGGCTTGGTGCGGTTCTGATGCAAGAGGAAAGGGTATTATGTTATGGAGGTAAACAGCTAGGAGTTCATGAGAAGAACAACCCTACCCACGACTTGGAGTTAGCTACCATAGTATTCACTCTTAAGACTTAGCGCCATTATCTACTTGGAGAGAAGTTTGAGTTGTACACCGATTATAAATCTCTCAACTACTTTTCTCGTAGAAGGACCTCAATTTGAGGCAACAAAGGTGGATGGAGTTCCTAGCATCCTACGAATTTGAGATTTCTTATACCCCTGGCAAGGATAATGTAGTAGCAGACGCATTGAAGGCAGAGGATGACATTTAGTCCTCTGTTTATGGAGAGTAAAATCTTGGAGTTCATATCGACCTTTGATTTTAGGCCCTCCGCTGAGTTTACACCTGGTTTATTGGCATCACTAGAGGTGCGACCTGCTCTTTTGGATCAGACAGGAACTTCACAACAAGAGGATCCACATATTTCAGACATCTTGGATGACTCAGTAGAGGGTAAACTTCTAGTCACCTCAGTAGATATTCTACGGATGATAAAGGGTAGTTGCGACGAGATGAAAGCCTTTGTGTTCTCCGAGTTGGGAGTTTGTTAAAGACAGTCCTTGAGGAAGACCATCATTCTAGGATGACTATTCATCTAGGCGGTGATAAGATGTACAGAGATATGAAGAGGGTTTTCTTTTGGGCTGGGATAAAGAAAGATGTAGCAGAGTTCATTTCTCGATATTTGATTTGCCAGCAAGTCAAGGCTAAGCAAAGGAAGCCCCGTGGTTTACTTCTTCCTCTGGAAGTCCCACAGTGGAAGTGGGAGAGCGTCTCTATGGATTTCATTGATGGTTTGCCTGGATATAGATAGGGCAATACCAGTATTTGGGTTATAGCTGTTAGGCTTATTAAGAGCGCTCATTTCATTTCGGTTAAGAGTAAGAGAACGACGACATGGTTGGCATTGGTTTATCTTCGTGAGATAGTTTGTCTACATGGAGTAACTTCCAGTATAGTGAGTGATCGAGATCCTATATTCATCAGTGAGTTCCGAAAGAGTCTGCAAGAGGCACTTGGTACATAGTTATGTTTGAGCACCGCATATCATCCTCAGACCGATGGACAGACGGAGAGGGTGAACAGAGTTCTAGAGGATCTTTTGAGGTTGTGTATCCTTTACTTCGGAGGGACTTAGGAAGAGCATCTTCCATTGGTAGAGTTCACCTACAACAACAATTATCAGGCTAGTATTGGCATGGCACCCTTCGAGGCATTACACGGACGACCTTGTAGATCGCTGACCTGTTGGTGGGAGTCTACAGACAAACTTCTACTTGGACCTAAGATGATTAGAGAAACTTCATAAAAGGTTGATCTTATTCGCAGACGCATGAAGACAGCTCAGGACCAGCAGAAATCCTACGCAGATAGGAGAAGGACTGATATTGAGTTTGAGGTGGGAGACATGGTTTTCAACAAAGTATCACCTTTGAGGAATGTGGTTCATTTTGGATCTGTAGGGAAATTGGCGGCGAGGTTTGTAGGACCATTTCCCATCGTGGAAAGGATAGGTCAGATGACCTATAAGGTGGGACTACAAGAGAGACTAGCTGGTGTTCATGATGTTTTCCACGTTTCTCATTTGCGGAAGTACTTGCACGATACTGCAGAGTAGTAGAGCCGAACTTACCTGAGCAAGTAGAGGTAGAAAGGGAAGCAACGATTAGACGAGTACCTACCCGCATACTTGGATCGGAGGTTAAGAAACTTTGCAATGAGGATGTTAAGTTAGTAAAAGTGCAATGGGGAGAAGACCATGAGAATGCAACTTTGGAGATTGAAGACAAGATTCACGCTTCATATCCTTTCCTTTTTAGAGTTCGTTCTTAACTTCTTTTTCCCAGCTTTCATTTATACTTGTATCTGTCATATGAGTATATCCTATCCTCGACCTTTAGGTAGAAATCCCATGGATGTAAACATGTGTTTGAGACATGTTATGCTTGATGGATGCAAGTGGATGCAATTGTTTGCTAGTGGTTAGTCGTGGATGCATATACACACACATTAGGCACGAGATCGGCTAAATCACTCTCATACTGCATATGATTCCGTGTGCATATTTTTCTTCTTTTAATGGATGAAAGTGGGTGTATCATCATATGGATGTTGCATTTGAATGGATGATTGTGCACACATATAGCCTTTACAGGATATGTTAGGATTATTTGCATACATGTTGAATTCATGGCACTGATATACAATGCATTAAGGAGGTCAACCGAATCAGTGGACCGCCTGATCTTTCGCACTATTATAAGGACAAATACACAAACCTTTGCATATGTTCGTATAAGCACTAGAAATCTTTTAAGGACAATGGATGCTAGTGATTGGTGGATGAGTAGATGGATGATGGATGTTAGGGTAAACATTCTTCTTAACTTGGAGATTTCGGGGACGAAATCCTTTAATTAGGGGAGAATGTAAACACCCTGTACTTTAAAACACACTGTTAACAATACATTAAGGAATACTTAAGTAAATATTCAGAATTAAGTGAAACGGACTGTGCCAGTGCGTTCCTCTCGGAATTCTAGTCAAGATAGACACCTGGTTTGCGTAAAACAGTCATCGTATGAAGAAGTTATTAAGGTCAGAAGTTTGTATACGCATAAGAGAAATATATATAAATAAATTAATCTAGAAATTTAAATTAATTCAAAAATCAAACCTGGCGGGAGGACGCGGGAAATTGACCCGTTGGGGGTCGACCCCGTGCCCTCAGGGGGTCGACCCATGGGTCGACCCCCCCTGGGAGCACCTGGACGTTTTTTTGGCTTGGTGCGTCAGCTGATGGTTATATAAAGGACCTTGTACCCATTGTTTTATTCATCTAAATCAATAGCGACAACAAGATGGTGCTCCAACTCAGATTGAATTAGCCTTTTCTTCAGCAACGACGATTCATACGTATTCAAAGTTCGCTGATTCAACATCAACACGCTTTTCTCAGTTTTCTTAGATCCATTCTCTGTGAGTTTATGTTGCTTTTAGATATAAACACCAAAAATGTAATCTTGACATGTATACGAATATGGATCTAAAACTATGCATAAACAGTTTTGTTATCACATGTTCATCAGATCTGTTCTTTTATGCATATCTTGTCATTATGCCCAATTCTGTCACTGTACGCTTATACAGTTGCTATGCCTATTTGTGCCATCATATGCCTATCTTGTTATTATGCTTATTTATGTTCTCTTCCCTTCTACTTTCCCTTTTTATTTTTATAGCCAGGCTACCTTCGAGCTTAGGCATACCGTTGAAATATGCAAACGGGTGAAATTGGGAACGAGGGGAAACGTTAAAATTGGGGGACAACTTGTATTGGGAAATTGGGGCATAACTTGAATTGGAAACATGAATATGGATTGGGGCATAAACCAAATTGTGATTAAATACCTTAATATGGGGCATATGGTACATGATAAATATGACTTAGGAAAGAGGCATGAAAACCTATAATGAAATAGGAATAAGTGTTAAATAATGAATATGCCAAGACTTACAGTAATTAGAAACTATAACCGTGCTTAGACACGAGGTTAGATTACGCTTGTGGTAGAATTCTGCCCGGAACCGCCCGGCATATCCAGCATCCACAAGTGATAAATCTAATGTGAGGGGCCTAAGTGCATAAAAACGTGACGGTGCTAAGACAAAAGGTTAAGTCTGACTTGTGGAAGAAGTCTGCCCAGACCCAACCGGCATATCCAGCATCCACAAGTGGTAGACTTAATGTGGGAGGTCTAGCGCATTATAACCACTAATGAATGAATGGTAATAAATACTTAACCTATTTAAATATGTTGGGGATTATATGAACCTGTCAGTGGAGTAGGGGTTAAGTAAACTTGCTTGAATCAATGGAGTTAAGTTAATCTTGTTAGTATGCGGGGCAGGCAATAAATATGTATATATACCCGACAACCTAACATGTTGTGGTTATGAAATCTTGTTAAACCGTTAGGCATAACCTGTTGAAATCCTAGTAGTGGGGATGCAAGACAAAGGGGAGAGCTTGCATCATCCGTAGTGGGGACCCATATCATTCAGTAACCTACCTTGGTATCAAACGGAGTACCCCGAACTAGGTCGGGGTCAGGGCATGCTTACTGAGCTAGTTATAAGAGGTCACTTGGGTAAAGATGTTTGACGGCGCGTTCCATCGGGGTCATATGCGTGCTTGGCTCTGCCTGCTCGGGAAGATAAGATGTTGTGATGTCAGTAGATATAGATGTGCATCTTGGAAATAATGGGGTTGCCACTTTAGGAAGTGATGCATCCAACTGTGGCGCCAGCACAGGTATCTACGAAAGATAGGGAGACGATCGATTGAGGTAGTAAATAGGGTACATCTTGTCTTGCTTGTTTAGGAGCCCGTTATTTAAGTTGGAGATGACACTTGTCATGTTAGGCTACCTGTTATGATTGTATGGGGTGAAAACCTCTCACTAGAAGTACACCTAAGTCTGCCATCTTGTTCTTGTTGGGGTCATCATGTTACTGTTATACTAGTAGTGGTGCAGAGCAAAGTACTTGAGAAGTGCAATATATCATGTTCAGTTTATCTTGCTTATCATGATCAGTTTGATATACCTGCCTTATATACTGTTATCCTGCTCATCCATCTTATATGCCTGTCATGATGCTTTTACTTATTTATATGCAAAAATTAACTAGACTCGCCAGACTTTATGTCTGACCTATTTTGTTTCCTTTTCTCCCTCTTCCTTTCTCCCCCTCCAGGTTCTCAAGGTGGGAGTGCTTAGGCTTGATTAGGATTCTCTCTCTTACTTTAGCTTAGATCTTGGATTTGCTTTGATGTACCGCTTTGGTTATTCTTCTTCCCTATTATGGCTCTTTTTGGGATTATGGTTTAATATTATTGTACTCTGATGATTTAAGTACAAGACAGATATTTTATGTAACTAGTATTCAGTATTTCAGACTTATGATGGAACTGAGTTTTGGACCACGATGTTTTCTATTAAATAAAGTTTTAAAAATTCCGCTGCTATTTTATATGTCTGTCTTGTGATATTTATATTGTTGTTTACCTACAACGCTTCCCGAAAACTTAATGAATTCTGATAGAGTGACATTAACGGACGTGGGGTGTCACAACTGGTATACCCTTTGAAGAAATTACATGACCTAAGAATTTAACCTCTTTTCTCCAAAATGTTCACTTTGCAAATTTAACTTTTAAATCATGCTCTCTTAGCCTTGAAAAAACCAGGCGTAAATGATTCTCATGGTCCTTTTCTATCTTAGAGCAAATTAGTATATCATCAACAAACACTAACACAAATTTATCCAAGAAATCTCTGAAGGTTCTATTCATTAAATCCACAAAGTAAGATGGTTCATTTGTTAAGCCAAATGGCCTAACCAAGAATTCACACAATCCATACCTTGTATTAAATGCAGTGTAACTTAATACTCTCTTCTTCAACCTTCATTTTATGGAATCCGAATGCCAAATACATCCTTGAAAACATCCTTGCTCCGCTGAGTTGATCAAAGAGATCATCTATCCTAGGCAAGGTGTATTTATTTTTAATGGTGACTTTGTTTAATTCCATGTAGTTTATGCACATCCGCATGGTTCGATCCTGCTTCTTTATAAACACTACTGGAGCTCCCCAACATTAGCTACTGGGCCTAATAAATCCCTTTTGTTCCAATTCTTCAAGTTGAGTTTTCAATTCAGTTAATTTCCTTGACCCCATTCTGGCAG
Organism: Allium sativum; assembly: GCA_030737875.1. Taxonomy (NCBI): domain Eukaryota; kingdom Viridiplantae; phylum Streptophyta; class Magnoliopsida; order Asparagales; family Amaryllidaceae; genus Allium; species Allium sativum. The sequence continues at coordinate 41,575,963 of CM060915.1, read as the reverse complement.
GTTTCTTGATAATAGGTGTTGCACCTAGTACTAACCTAATTTGAAACTCCACTGGTCTGCTATGCGACACACCACTAACTTCCCTAAACACATTAATATATTCATTGACTACTGCAATTTTCTCCAATTCTACATCTGCTTCTTTTTCATTCAAGCTCCACATTCATCCTGGACAGTAATTCTTCTCCATTTAACACTCCACCGATATTCTATTACTCCCTATAGGTTGCAGTGTTATAGTGAAATTTTCTAAGTTTAGGATTGTTTTATATTTTCTCAACCAATCTGCCTCTAATATGATACCTATGTCTTTATATTTCAAAATATATAGGTCTGATATAAACATTTTTCCTCCTATATTTAATTCTACACATAGACATTTCATTCCTATCTTTTATGAACTTCCTATAGGGCTTTGTATAAATAAAGGCCTATCAACACTTACACATGTAAGTCCCAACTTTTCAGCTACATCATAGGATATGAATGAGTGTGTGGCCCATGTATCATATATTACTATAATTGGTTGAGTTTTGACATAAAGTATACCTTCCAATTGTCTAGTGCTTTCAGTGTTGCCTTCCACCATTGCTTTTTCTTTTCCCTCCTATGCTCCCACTTTAGCTGACTTCTTGGGTGCTGGGTGATTTTTTTTCTTCTTAAAATGCCCCTCTTTTCCATAGTTGTAGCAAATTGAAGTAAGAGATGGGCACTAGTTCTTCATATGCCCTTCCTTCCCGCACTTATAACATGTGAATTTCTTCTTGGCACTAGTAGCAACTGCCCCTTCATTCTTCTTACCTTCCTTTCAGCATTTTTCTTATCATAAGGATAAACTCTCTCTTTACCTTTCTTGTTGTTATTAGCCTTGAAATTTCTAAATTTCTCCCTTTCTTTGTCATGTTGTTCAAAGGTAAGAGTCAAGTCTATCACTTGATCAAAGTCTTCTCCTTGTAGGGTAGCATTACCTTACTTAAGCCTGCATTCAGTCCCTTAATATACCTGCTATTTTTAACCACTTCATCCCCTATTAATATTATGTCATACTTGGAGAGACTTTCAAACTTTTGTACTCTGTCACACTCATTGCACCTTGTTTCAGCCTAGCAAACTCCTCAAGCAATGATTCCTTAGCTGATGGTGGAACAAATCTAGCATCAAGCATATCTTTGAATTGATTCCAGGTTATTTCTAGCTCTAGTCTTCCTACTACAGCAACATCCCACCAGTCTAATGCCACTCCATTCAACCTTCTAGAAGCTATCTACCTCTTTCTTTTATTATTCACCTGTATGTCAGCAAAAATCCTCTCCAAAGTTCTTAACCAATTTTGAACTCCCATCACTCCTTCAGTGCCTTCAAAATCCTTGTCTCCTAAGTTTGAGTATGTTTTTAACAACTTTAATAACACTTCATGGGGATTTTCTGGTCTATGACCAACCCCATCCTTTAAAGCTTGCACAAATTCTCCTATATCCATAACTAGGGGTGCACTAGTTGATCCCCTGCCTACCATACTTCTATATATATTTTCCATGTTAGCCTCAGTTCAGACAAATATATATATATATATATATACTGAATTCTATCTATATTTATATAATTTCTCCTCACTAGTATTATATAACTACCAATATAATTTATTATTTTAAATAGCCAAGTTTTTGTTAACATAGCTATGATACCGAATCTAAAGTGACCCACTTTTCCTTAACATGTTTTATTTCTTCTTGATCACTTCTAAAATCAGTTTACATGCCATCTACCCAAAGATCCTATCCACTGATATAAATATATCGATACATTTTGCTACCCATCAACATATATGATGATATGGAGATGCACGTGGATTAAAAGAGTAAGTTCTTTAATAAATTCATATGCATAACAAGCCAACCAGTTCAACATGACTGAAAATAATCAGAGTTTTACTTTGAATCATGGTCAATAAATTGGTGTAAGTAATCCATTACTATTGGATATTAATCTGTTAAAGAGAGTAAACAATACTATGTCACATGTATCGGAATAAGCAGTTACAAACTAGGCAATTATACTCAGTTTTACCATAGATGCACTACAGATTTTTGTGTGCCTTTTGGTTCAGCCAACTAGTGCACCACTGAGTGGTTCTCTTTGGCTATTTGTACATATTTAGTTACTTCATCACATGTATGAACAAATAAGGTCAGTATTGAATTAAAGCAATCAACATACATGTTTAACTTGGTGTGAAATAGCATCAGCAATTACGCTTAAATAACCAGATATATGCAATTCCCATGTATTACTACTATATATCTATTTCTTTTCCTATAACCAGTTAAATTTATCCTACTCAAAACTATGTTAAATATCATGATATTACCAGATTCTCTTTACACTTACACATTCATATATTTGTTATATGAAATGCTCATGTTCACCAATCTAATATTAGACCTTCATTTCAGATATATTAATCCATCTAAAATATTTAAAGAAGACACATCAAGAACCTTGTCATCAGTACGTTAGCTATACTGCATTACATAATTAAACCATACTTAAATTTCATTCATACAACTTCACTAAATAAAACCAAAGCAAATACTAGTACATAGACTCAAACATTTTTGCTTGCTTATTATACTTAAATATTAAAAGCCTCTAGTGCCTCATCATAATAGATCCAGCTGAACTTCATCTGCTAACCTAAAACAAATCCCTGAGCTGCCTCATTATCAATGAGACACCTAACAGATTGCAAAGGAAATCAAGCCAGGTCAGACTATGTCTGTATGAACATTTATTATTTAAACATAATAATATATGTACATAACATATTCAGATATACCTATATATTATCATATCAATTAATCTACTGGGAAAAAGAGAAACATGTTAAATTATTCAACCAATAGCAAACACATGCACATCACTATCCCTTCATGTTTTTCCCACCCATCCTACTAATCCAGATTCTATTTCATTAATCAAGTTAATTCCTTTTTGCTATGGAATACCATGTATGCACTGTTTGAGGACCCATCGACTTGTTACCCCAAACATAAAGGCCTGTAAGGCATTATATGACATTCATATAGTTAACCTCTACACCCTGAGGTTAAATAGATCAACAAGAATCACCTTGGAATTATTATCCTTCATTTATGTGTGAACCCCAATTGAAATCCTTTTTAGTGTGTACCCCTCCCTTATTTCTCTGGTATTCATATCTTTGTCATGATATAACACCCAATAAGCTTCTAATTTACACACCCTACTAGTTACACATAAAATCCATAATAACCAAGGTCATCCATCACAAAAATTTATGCAATCATCCAATCATTTGCAAATATAACACCCTGCTATTTATATTCAGTAAAAATCTATTTGTTGGGGTTCTTATGTGTATATATTTTATTACCACAGGACATGTCATATCCTCTTTAGTTTGTTGTAAATATATGATTAGAGATTTTTAAGGCATCTCATCAACCCACATCCTTTTTGACAAGAATGTTGCTTAGTTAAATAAATCAGCATTATATATATTTGATCAATTTATCCTTTTCTTTAATGAATAGGCATAAGCATGAACCCACTTGTTCACACTGCCTATCATTAATCTATTAATCCTACCTCAGAGTAAACCTTTCTTAATTTAAACAATGATTTTGTATGACATGTCCAGGTAAATCCATTCAAATATAATCCCATAAGTATATTTTACTAATAATACTACATATCATATATATATTAAACACCAATCAATCAACTGATTCATATATATACACACACACACACACATATATATATATCTATTAAGCAGGTAAACACATGTGCATACATAACTTTCTGGCTTCCTTTGTCTATGTCTTAATGCCTCTAAATATGAGCAAATAATAAATGTTCACCTTGTGTATTCCTATTGCTTACTTGCCCTGATAATGTATATGTAACAACCCGGAAAATCAGAACCAATTTAAAATTTTTATTTTGGCGATTTTAATGAATTTTGAATATTTAAATGAATTATTATAAATAATAATGACTAAAAATTTATTTTCGATGAAATCAGAACGTATAAATTTATTTTAATTATACAACGAGCCTGAAATGGCGTGGTAGTCCAAAAATTCAATTTCTAATTTCAAATAAATATACAGAATTCATTATAAGTCAGAATTGGACGAAACAAGAAATATTTGAATCTGATTAACAATATCTTTCTAACGGATCGAAGAAACTGAGATTTAACTTTATGAATTGAAAGTTACGTCCAGTTTAAAATTCAAAAATGTCGTTGTGGAATTTATATATATTTTAAAATATAAATGGCACTTAAAAATAACCATTTTGCAAACGACCTCCATTTTCGACGAAACCACTTTTGTTGGATTCGGAATGTCAAATTATTGTTAGATTCCAAAATTCATAATTTTTGGTATCAATATGTGAGCGTGGCGCATTTAAACGCGTTTGACAAATTTTAGTTGAATTGGATCGACAAGAAAATGACCATTTTCAAACGGACTCAGAATTCAACGAAATTAGTTTTTTTAGGACCGTATCGTCTAGCCAGATTTATTTTTCTAGAATTTTTAGAGTTAGTATGTGGCCCCGGTAAATTAAAATGTGAGTTTGAATTTAAAATATATTGATTTATATTTTAAATTTAATGGAAACTATTCGTAACAGTAGAATTGACTTACCGGACATATCCCATTATGTTCGGAATGTGGGTAATTAGCTAGGGACGACAGTCGGTGGGTTCGATTTGAAGGTCGAATGGAAAAATTACTATTTTTGCAAATAAATATATATATAAATATAAAATAAAACCCTAGAATTTCATTTATTGGTCAACGCCCCCAAGCCATCGTTCCAGGCCGATATATGGCGGAAGTTGCTTGAAATTTCAAGCTCGAAATTCGTCCAATCCACTTAGTAAAAATCCAAATTTCTTTAGGTAAAATCAAAGTGTTGAGTGAGGGCTTCCAATCCATATAGGATTCATATATTATCATAGAGTGTTTTGAGCGATCTCGACCCTCAATCGTCCTCCGTTCTTCGTCGATTCCCTGTCAATGGGGACTACCGAGATGGACGCGAGGGGTACCCTTTGGAGCGGCTTCCGGAGCTCTTTGCCGTGATGAGGCCTGATCATCGCGTAGTGGAGCGTCTTGATCGAAAATTCAAACCCTAGTTTCGAATGGCTTTGAAACCTGTCGGCTATATGTTTTGATGAAGGAGGAAGGTTAATATTTAATTAATTATTATATTAATTATTTTAAAAGGTCATTAAGGTACAAACACTAATATCTTCGTCATACGGTGTCGGAATCCAGCGAAACAGGATCCATTGGAATCCTCTTGACGAGAGCTTCACAACAAAACTGACCGCGTCCAAAACGGAGCCCGTTGGAATTTCAAGCAATTTCGAATCCGAACGGAAATTCAGAAATTCAGAATTAAAAACCGACTGTGAGAATTTCTCACTAAAATTATTTCTGTACAGTTATTATTTTGTAACTGCTTATATGAATTGCTCCCTGTCGTCCATAGACCATAGACGACTTGTTTGATTGTATTTTGTTGTGAAAATTGATTGTGATGTGAAATGGACTGTATAAAATATTCATGTGTTGAATAAAATATATGAACAATAAAAATATTTTATTGTATAAATGAACTAAATAAAATATTCATGTGTTGAAATAAACATTTTAGAGTTAAAAATATATTTTTTAACGTGTATATGAATGGAAACAAATATTCATTTACAAATCGGACAATTTGTTTATACGTCACCCAACTGCACAAATAATATTCAGTTTTTGTTGATTGAAACCCCACACGGGTATTGGGATGATATTTGACCTACACTAATCCCAGTTATTTAGTTGTATGTCAATCAATTGGTTGACAGACTGTGTAAGCGTTAACTATTTATATTTAATGCTTACGCAGTTGTGTAATGCACTCTGGATGATCGATGATTGTTTATCGTTGTTATTATATACATGTGTTGTATGGAATCGATATTATTAACCTTATATGGTAATTGATTGGGCTTCATTCCAATGTGGAAAATAAAAAATATTTTAAAATAATATTCATGTGTTGAATAAAATAAAATAACGAATATTTCAAAATAATATTCAGTTAAAGATAAAAATATGATTTTGATGTCCGATTTAGGATGGACACGAAAATATTTGAAATATATAAAGCCATGTTGATTAGTTATGCGCCATTTTGACGCGAACGATATTTATATAGATTTTATTCATTTTTATAATGAATATCGAAAAGGAAGTGATTTCAAAATCTGATGTTTGAAAATATTATCTTTTATATATTAATGATATGGAATATTCAATTTTGATTTAAAATTGAAATTAAGTTGAAATCGTTTTTGAAATGAATTTAAAAAGATTTATAAAATACGTTTTGAATGGAAATCGAAGAAATATATATATATTATATATTAAATGGCCTGAACGGAACGTGCCGCGCCGCGACCGTTCGCGAATTTCGACCATTGACTTCGAATTGACGTTACGGGAGATCCGACCGTCGGATTCTTCTAAAACCAGAACCGTTGGGTTCGTATCGAAAATAGCTTTCCAACGAATATAAGGGATTTGAAATCTAATGGTTGGATTTGGTATTATGTCCAAATCAAATTTGGAAAAGGTCGCTGTAAGTGCAGTTCAATGACCATTTATGGAAATCGACTATACGGGCCTTGATAAAAATTATTAAAAATATTAATAATTTGTGTAAAATCATAATAAATGATTTGGAAAGAATTGGGATGAAAAATTCCATATTTGAAAAGATAAAAATATATTTTTATCGAAATGAACTGGTTATGAACTAGAATTATAATCCAGATATTTTTATATAAATAAATCGGATTTGTAAATGGTTTTAATATAACTAGAAATTTCCAATATAAGTATTGGAATGGATTTGAATCGAAATTATCTTCAGAATATTTCGATTTTGGATTTCGTGATTATACGGATGTTGTTATGGGTATTTGGAAGATATATATATATATATATATATATATATATATATATATATATATATATTGTTATTTCCAATACGATATTTGTTGATTTCAGAATTTGATGTTGTATATAAGCCGATATATTTTCTATTCAGAGCCTTGTATTTAATATAAAATTGGATTTTGGGTTTGTCGTGAATGGTGTCTTCATTAACACTTGTTCTTAAACCCAGTTGAGAAAAGGATTAAATCTTTTTATTAAGATTTAATGAAGTTTACCAATTAATTACTATTTAATTGGAATTAAATTGAAATGGATTTTTGGGTTTATCGTGAACTGTGTTTAAAATAACACTTGTTCTTTAACCCGATTAATAGAGAAATGTGATTTGGAATTTACAAATCTTTTTATTAAGATTTGTTGGGAATTTCCAAAGTAAAGATTTCCAATTTAATAAAATAATTTGGAATGGAATGGAATTTGATTTGGTATTAATCGAAGTGAGCTTCTGTGGAGGAAGACCGTTACTATATATGGAATTTAAAAAGCTTTGTCGTTATTCCATTTATATTATTGGTTGGATACGGAAGTTTATATCGATTATATATATTGATCTGATTTCCGTGAAGATTCCATAATTTATGGAATGTGATTTTGGGTTTATCGTGAGCTGTGTTTTAAATGACATTCGTTCTTTAACCCAGTTTAAAGACAAGATTTTTTCCCTCAATTGAGAAATCATTAATACTAATTTTTGAAAGATTAAAACTAAATTAGATTTTTAATGAATCTTTAATTAGATTGAAAAGTGAATGTGATAATTAAAATTATCAGTTCGGGAAAATGATCGAGAATGGAGTGTCACCAGTTATTGCTCCAAGCGATAGATAAATCTTTAATTAGATTTGAACGTGAAATGTTAATTAATATTTACCGATAACACCGTGGTGTTAGATATGGAGTATTACTAGTTTTGCTCCATGGGATGAATAGGTTGGGATTGGGAAATTAAACAAATGATTACTTCGGTGTAGTTTGCTAATCCTGACTAGTTTGGAAAACCTTAATATGGTTTGATATCCAAAGGAAGATTAAAGAATAAATTTAAAAGAATTTATCTTTGATAAAATTAATAGTAACCTTTCCCTAAAAATGTGAATATTTGAATAAAAAATATTCTAGATTGGAATAAGGCGTATGTTGTGTCTGTGTACCACTTGTTTATTATATACGCGAGTTATTCGGAAAGGCCGGGTTTATACCCATTCTGAATAAAAGATTCGACGATAAGACGGTGGTTGAAGACCGGAGGTCTCCACATCGTTTGGATGATTACTGATGTCTTGATTTGGCTGTACACCCAAGACGAGGTAATAAGTGGTGATCGTCTAGACGTACTTGGAGATCGACGCATATGCGAGGGCCTCTCTCCTGTATTGGACATATGGGATGAGGAATAAGGTGCCTCTGGTTTCGGTCAATCCCAGAACGGACTTGTAAATGGACTGTGTGTCTGACATTGGATTTTATTCTGTGCTGATTGTTCTCTATTAAATATACATCTGCCTGGTGAAGGAGAATTTATTCTCTTACTTCACCCTTCTCTGAGACGTATATGATCAGAGGTTGTATATCGATAGACATCAGTCGCATGGCGTGAATTGCCTGTGTGGCATGCCTAAGTGGCAAATGATCGAGGCTTCTGTTGAAAAGCAGAGTCTTGTGGTTGATGATCAAATCATAGCTCGTATATAGCGTCGCTTTGTGTATAGCGTTAATTCGTGAGCTTTACACCCAGGTATGAACCAGAAACGGGATGAAGGACGGCAGGGAGGACGACATGTTCCTTTCTAGCTAGAGGTGGTGTCAACGTTTTATAAGCCCTGACATTTATATATTTTAACTATGTGGTTATTGGAAAGCGAGGCGTCTCGGATATATCGGTCACTACGGTGCCGATGGATTTACGCCCCATAGGGCGGGGAAACGTGTGTTCAGGAATAATATTCCACACAAATATGTGTGGATCGGCCCTGCATTTTCCTAAGGGTCACTCGAGCTCTGATCCTGAGACTCGGGCTAGACAGTCCCAAACCGGTGAAGACGATCCCTTGCCTCGGTTCATAGATGAAAATCCAACTTCTAAATAAGATATTTTGCGGTTTTAATTGTAGAACTAGTATGGCGACATGATATATGGTACTCATGTCGTCTATGATTGATACGTGTATATTTGAAGTTGTTTTCTTCACTTATAGTAATAATAAAGGATTAAATTTCGCGTATTAAGCATTATTTGGCTATTATAAGGTAAAACCCTATCCTCCGGCTTGCGTTGCATTGTGTGATGGGACCTGGGTCTTATAATAGCTTCATTGTTCTTTATTTAGCATTGCGTTGTTTATTTTATGCACTAGTATTCTTGGGGTTAAAACCCGTTCCGTGTTATACGGCGTGGTTCCTTGATTTACCTAACTTTAAAATAAAGATTAATAACTGTTTTAGTTCTCACACCAGTCACATGACTAACCTGGAGTTTATTGTTTTAACCTTAACTCTGGGTGCCCATATTTTCCACACGGGCAGCTAGTAGTTGGGTTTTGCCGATATTATATTCATAGGATCCTGGGTTATAGCTGAAGGGATATTCGGAAAGCTCTGTATCCGTGTATTTCTTTCAGTTGCATTTTGTATTAATTTTCCATTGCATTGTAAATTGTAAATCTCTGATGTTTATCAAATGTATAATATTTGTTCATACTCTGTATATTCTTGTACTCTGATGTAAATTGTTGTAATAAGCAATGAAATGTTCTTCTGTTTGTGTCCTGATGTGTACTGTTCTCAATTCAATCAGTGCTTTCCTTTACGGGGAAATTCGGGTCGTCTCAGTTGGTATCAGAGCTTTGGTTTATAGAGCTCGAGAACAAGGCACATTAGAACCAAACGAAAGAATTCATCAGAGATTGGATTAGAAATATCCAATGAGAATGACTCGTTAGAGATAGGATCAGTAGTATCCTAGAACGAGTGTGAAGAGTATACTTTTAAAATAAAAAGGAAAACAAACTTTGTTTTGTAAATTTAAACCGTATTAAACATATTTGAATATTTTATTTTAAATTGATTTGGACAAGCAAGTATATAAATATTTTGCATATACGCGTAGCTAGCGTGTACACGAAGCCTCAAATATACTGGATAGATATAGAATCATACTCTAGTCACCCGGGGATGATTAGGATGATGTGGCCATATCATCAACATCTGTGCTCGAGTTTCGAAAGTGTGATATCTATATATTTCCAATTGACTGGTGTGAGAACCAAAATTAGATAGGATTTATTTGTTGTGTATTGGGATCAAAAATATGATTTTTGACTATATATAAAAGTTATAGATTTGAAAAGTTAATCCACTAATTGATTGTTGGTTGTATTGTATGATTATTGGTTTGATTAATTAAAATTTTGAACCATTAGCTAAATCGAATCAAAATGTTGAACTGAATTGAAAATTGATTGAAAATGCATACGTATACATGTATATACATTGAACTGGCCATAACGAGGAGGCTAGAGAAGAGGAATAAAATTGTATGCCCGACAAATAGACATGTTTACAAATTTATTGGGTTTGGATGATTTTATGAGCCGATTGGCTTTTTCTTTTTCTTTTGAGATGATAGGGCCTGTGTGGCGATTTGGGGATTTTCCCGGTGCTCCCCGTACAAAGGAGGTTATGGCGAAATTTTTCAAAAATTTAGGGTGTTAGCCAAATTTTTGAGAAATTGGAAAATTCTTAGAAACTGAAAAGTTGAAGAATGAAAGCCAAAATGAAAGTTGAGTTGTTTAGTTAAACAACTTTCAGCTCCATTCCTTTTCGAGGACGAAAAGATTTTAAGTGGGGGAGATTGTAACAACCCGGAAAATCAGAACCAATCTAAAATTTTTATTTTGGCGATTTTAATGAATTTTGAATATTTAAAACGAATTATTTTAAATAATAACAACTAAAAATTTATTTTTGATGAAATTAAAACGTATAAATTTATTTTAATTATATAACGAGCCTGAAATGGCGTCGCAGTTCGAAAATTCGACTTCTAATTTCAAATAAATATACATAATTCATTATAAGTCATAATTGGACGAAACAAGAAATATTTGAATCTGATTAACAATATCTTCCTAACGGATCAAAGAAACTGAGATTTCACTTTATGAATTGAAAGTTACGACCAGTTTAAAATTCAGAAAAGTCATTGTGGAATATATATATATATAAATATATATATATGGCCCTTAAAAATAGACATTTTGCAAACGACCTCCGTTTTCGATGAAACCACTTTTATTGGATTCGAAATGTCAAATTATTGCTAGATTCCAAAATTCATATTTTTTTGGGATCAATATGTGAGCGTGGCGCATTTAAACGCGTTTGACCAATTTTAGTTGAATTGGATCGACCAGAAAATGATCATTTTTCAAATGGACTCAGAATTCGACGAAATTAGTTTTGTTAGGACCGTATCGTTAAAACATAGCCAGATTTATTTTTCTGGAATTTTTAGAGTCAGTATGTGGCCCCGATAAATTAAAATGTGCGTTTGAATTTAAAATATATTGATTTATATTTTAAATTTAACGGAAACCGTTCGTAACCGTAGAATTGGCTTACTGGACATATCCCATTATGTTCGGAATGGGGGTAATTAGCCAGGGACAACAGTCGGTGGGTTTGATTTGGAGATCGAATGGAAAAATTACTATTTTTGGAAATAAAAATATATATAAATATATAATAAAACCCTAGAATTTCATTTATTGGTCAACACCTCCAAACCATCGTTCCAGGCCGATATACGGTGGAAGTTGCTGGAAATTTCAAGCTCGAAATTCGTCCAATCCACTTAGTAAAAATCCAAACTTCTTTAGGGAAAATCAAAGTGTTGAGGGAGGGCTTCCAATCCATATAGGATTCATAAATTATCATGGAGTGTTTTGAGCGATCTCGGCCCTCAAACATCCTCCGTTCGTCGCCAATTCCCTGTCAGTGGGGACCACCGAGATGGACGCGAGGGGGACCCTTTGGAGTGGCTTCCGGAGCTCTTCGCCGTGGTGAAGCCTGATCATCGCATAGCGGAGTGTCTTGATCGAAAATTCAAACCCTAGTTTCGAATGGCTTTGAAACCTATCGGCTGTATGTTTTGATGAAGGTGGAAGGTTAATATTTAATTAATTATTATTTTAAAAGGTCATTAAGGTACAAACACTAATATCTTCGTCATACGGTGTCGGAATCCAGCGAAACAGGATCTGTTGGAATCCTCTTGACGAGAGCTTCACAATAAAACTGACCACGTCCAAAACGGAGCCCGTTGTAATTTCAAGCTATTTCGAATCCGAACGGAAATTCAGAATTAAAAACCGACTGTGAGAATTTCTCACTATAATTATTTCTATACAGTTATTTATTTTATAACTACTTATATGAACTGCTCCCCGTCGTCCACAGACCATAGACGACTTGTTTGATTGTATTTTGTTGTGAAAATTGATTGTGATGTGAAATGGACTGTATAAAATATTCATGTGTTGAACAAATATATGAACAATAAAAATATCATTTTTATTGTATAAATGAACTGAATAAAATATTCATGTATTGAAATAAACATTTTAGAGTTAAAAATATAATTTTTAACGTGTATATGAATGGAAACAAATATTCATTTACAAATCGGACGATTTGTTATGTACACCCATTTGACTGATATGGATTGGGACGATAAATTTTACATGTCGCCCAACTGCACAAATAATATTCAGTGTTTGTTGATTGAAACCCCACACGGGTATTGGGATGATATTTGACGTACACTAATCCCAGTTATTTAGTTGTATGTCAATCAATTAGTTTATAGACTGTGTAAGCGTTAATTATTTATATTTAATGCTTACACAGTTATGTAATGCACTCTGGATGATGGATGATTGTTTATTGTTGTTATTATATACATGTTGTGTATGGAATCCATATAATTAACCTTATATGGTAATTGATTGGGCCTCATTCCAATGTGGAAAATAAAGAATACTTTAAAATAATATTCATGTGTTGAATAAATTATATTCATGTGTTGAATAAATTATATTCATGTGTTGAATAAAATAAAATAACGAATATTTCAAAATAATATTCGTTTAAAGATAAAAATATGATTTTGATGTCCGATTTGGGATGGACACGAAAATATTTGAAATATATAAAGCCGTGTTGATTTGTTATGCGTCATTTTGACGCGAACGATATTTATATAAATTTTGTTCATTTTGATAATGAATACCGAAAAGGAAGTGATTTCAAAATCTGATGTTTGAAAATATTATCATTTATATATTAATGATATGGAATATTCAATTTTGATTTAAAATTGAAATAATGTTGAAATCGTTTTTAAAATGAATTTAAAACGATTTATAAAATACGTTTTGAATGGAAATCGACGAAATATATATAATATATATTAAATGGCCTGAATAGAACGTGCCGCGCCGCGACCGTTTACGAATTTCGACCATTGACTACGAATTGATGTTACGGGAGATCCGACCGTCTTTAGGGAAAATCAAAGTGTTGAGGGAGGGCTTCCAATCCATATAGGATTCATAAATTATCATGGAGTGTTTTGACTGATCTCGGCCCTCAAACGTCCTCCGTTCGCCGTCGATTCCCTGTCAGTGGGGACCACCGAGATGGACGCGAGGGGGACCCTTTGGAGTGGCTTTCGGAGCTCTTCGCCGTGGTGAGGCCTGATCATCGCATAGCGGAGCGTCTTGATCGAAAATTCAAACCCTAGTTTCTAATGGCTTTGAAACCCGTCGGCTGTATGTTTTGATGAAGGAGGAAGGTTAATATTTAATTAATTATTATTTTAAAAGGTCATTAAGGTACAAACACTAATATCTTCATCATACGGTGTCGGAATCCAGTGAAACAAGATCTATTGGAATCCTCTTGATGAGAGCTTCACAACAAAACTGACCACGTCCAAAACTGAGCCCGTTGTAATTTCAAGCAATTTCGAATCCGAACGGAAATTCAGAATTAAAAACCGACTGTGAGAATTTCTCACTAAAATTATTTCTGTACAATTATTTATTTTATAACTGCTTATATGAACTGCTCCCCGTTGTCCACAGACCATAGACGACTTGTTTGATTGTATTTTGTTGTGAAAATTGATTGTGATGTGAAATGGACTGTATAAAATATTCTTGTATTGAACAAAATATATGAACAATAAAAATATCATTTTTATTGTATAAATGAGCTGAATAAAATATTCATGTATTGAAATAAACATTTTAGAGTTAAAAATATAATTTTTAACGTTTATATGAAAGGAAACAAATATTCATTTACAAATCGGACAATTTGTTATGTACACCCATTTGACTGATATGGATTGTGACGATAAATTTTACACGTCGCCCAACTGCACAAATAATATTCAGTGTTTGTTGATTGAAACCCCACACGGGTATTGGGATGATATTTGACGTACAGTAATCCCAGTTATTTAGTTGTATGTCAATCAATTAGTTTACAGACTGTGTAAGCGTTAATTATTTATATTTAATGCTTACGCAGTTGTGTAATGCACTCTGGATGATGGATGATTGTTTATTGTTGTTATTATATACATGTTGTGTATGGAATCCAGATAATTAACCTTATATGGTAATTGATTGGGCCTCATTCCAATGTGGAAAATAAAGAATACTTTAAAATAATATTCATGTGTTGAATAAATTATATTCATGTGTTGAATAAAATAAAATAACGAATATTTCAAAATAATATTCAGTTAAAGATAAAAATATGATTTTGATGTCCGATTTGGGACGGACACGAAAATATTTGAAATATATAAAGCCGTGTTGATTTGTTATGCATCATTTTGACGCGAACGATATTTATATCGATTTTGTTCATTTTTATAATGAATATCGAAAAGGAAGTGATTTCAAAATCTGATGTTTGAAAATATTATCATTTATATATTAATGATATGGAATATTCAATTTTGATTTAAAATTGAAATTAAGTTGAAATCGTTTTTAAAATGATTTTAAAACGGTTCATAAAATATGTTTTGAATGGAAATCGACGAAATATATATATTAAACGGCTTGAATAGAACGCGCTGTGCCGCGACCATTCACGAATTTCGACCATTGACTACGAATTGACGTTACGAGAGATCCGACCGTCGGATTCTCCTGAAACCGGGACCGTTGGGTTCGTATCGAAAGGAGCTTTCCAACGAATATAAGGGATTTGAAATCTAATGGTTGGATTTGGAATTATGTCCAAATAAAATTTGAAAAAGGTCGTTGTAAGTGCAGTTCGATGACCGTTTATGGGAATTGACTATACGGGCCTTGATAAAAATTATTAAAAATATTACTAATTTGTGTGAAATCATAATAAATGATTTGGAAAGAATTGGGATGAAAAATTCTATATTTGAAAAGATAAAAATATATTTTTATCGAAATGAACCAGAATTATAATCCAATTATTTTTAAGTAAATAAATCGGATTTGTAAATGGTTTTAATATTACCAGAAATTTCCAATACAAGAATTGGAATGGATTTGAATCGAAATTATCTTCGGAATATTTCGATATTGGATTTCGAGATTATATGGATATTGTTGTGGGAATTTGGAAGATATATATATATATATATATATGTATCGTTATTTCCAATACGATATTTGTTGATTTCAGAATTTGATGTTGAATATAAGTCGATATATTTTCTATTTAGAGCCTTGTATTTAATATCAAATTGGATTTTGGGTTTGTCGTGAACGGTGTCTTCATTAACACTTGTTATTAAACCCAGTTGAGAAAAGGATTAAATCTTTTTATTAAGATTTAATGAAGTTTACCAATTAATTAATATTTAATTGGAATTAAATTGAAATTGATTTTTGGGTTTATCGAAAACTGTGTTTTAAATAACACTTGTTCTTTTACCCGATTAACAGAGAAATGTGTTTTGGAATTTATATATCTTTTTATTAAGATTTGTTGGGAATTTCCAAAGTAAAGATTTCCAATTTAATAAAATACATTGGAGTGGATTTCGATTTGGTAATAATCGAAGTGAGCTTCTGTGGAGGAAGAACGTTACTATATATGGAATTTAAAAAGCTTTGTCGTTATTCCATTTATATTATTGGTTGGATACGGAAATTTATATCGATTATATATATTGATCTGTTTTCCATGAAGATTCCATAATTTATGGAATGTGATTTTGTGTTTATCGTGAACTATGTTTTAAATGACATTCGTTCTTTAACCCAGTTTAAAGACAGGATTTTTTTCCTGAATTTGAGAAATCATTAATACTGATTTTTGAAAGATTAAAACTGAATTAGAGTTTTAATGAATCTTTAATTAGATTAAAAAGTGAATGCGATAATTAAAATTATCAATTCAGGAAAATGATCGAGAATGGAGTATCATCATTTATTGCTCCAAGCGATAGATAAATTTTTAATTAGATTTGAACGTGAAATGGTAATTAATATTTACCGATAACACCGTGGTATTAGATATGGAGTATTACCAGTTTTGCTCCATGGGACGAATAGGTTGGGATTGGGAAATTAAGCAAATGATTAATTCGGTGTAGTTCGCTAATCCCGACTAGTTTGGAAAACCTTAATATGGTTTGATATCCAAAGGAAGATTAAAGAATAAATTTAAAAGAATTTATCTTTGATAAAATTAACGGGAACCTTTCCCTAAAAATGTGAATATTTGAATAAAAGAATATTCTGGATTGGAATGAGGCGTATGTTGTGTTTGTGTAGCACTTGTTTATTATATACGCGAGTTATTCGGAAAGGCCGGGTTTATACCCATTCTGAATAACAGATTCGACAATAAGTCAACGATGAAGACGGTGGTTGAAGACGGAGGTCTTCACATCGTTTTGATGATTATTGATGTCTTGATTGGGATGTACACCTAAGACGAGGTAATAAGTGGTGATCGTCCAGACGTACTTGGAGATCGACGGATATGCGAGGGCCTCTCTCCTGTATTGGACATATGGAATGAGGAATAAGGTGCCTCCGGTTTCGTTCAAACCCAGAACGGACTTGTAAATGGACAGTGTGTTTGACATTGGATTTTATTCTGTGCTGATTGATCTCTATTAAATATACATCTTCCCGGTGAAGGAGAAATTATTCTCTTACTTCACCCTTCTCTGAGACGTACGGGATCAGAGGTTGTATATCGATAAACATCAGTCGCATGGCGTGAATTGCCTATGTGGCATGCCTAAGTGGCAAATGATCGAGGCTTCTGTTGAAAAGCAGAGTCTTGTGGTTGATGATCAAAGCATAGCTTTAGTATAGCACCACTTTGTGTATAGCGTTAATTCGCGAGCTTCACACCCCGGTAGAACCAGAAACGGGATGAAGGACGGCAGGGAGGACGACACGTTTCTTTCTAGCTAGAGGTGGTGTCAGCGTTTTACAAGCCCTGACATTTATATATTTTTACCTATGTGGTTGTTGGAAAGCGAGGCGCCTCGGATATATCGATCACTACGGTGCCGATGGATTTACGCCCCATAGGGCGGGGAAACGTGTGTTCAGGAATAATATTCCACACACATATGTGTGGACCGGCCCTACATTTTCCTAAGGGTCACTCGAGCTCTGATCCTGAGACTCGGGCTAGACAGTCTCGAAGCGGTGAGGACGATCCCTTGCCTCGTTTCATAGATGGAAATCCAACTTCCAAATACGACATTTTACGGTTTTAATTGTAGAACTAGTATGGCGACATGATATATGGTACCCATGTCGTCTATGATTGATACATTTATATTTGAAGTTGTTTTCTTCACTTATAGTAGTAATAAAAGATTAAATTTCGCGTATCAAGCATTATTTGGCTATTATAAGGTAAAACCCTATCCTCCGGCTTGCGTTGCATTGTGTGATGGGACCTGGGTCTTATAATAGCTTCATTGTTCTTTATTTAGCATTGCATTGTTTGTTTTATGCACTGGTATTCTTGGGGTTAAAACCTGTTCCGTGTTATACGGCGTGGTTCCATGATTTACCTAACTTTAAAATAAAGATTAATAACAGTTTTAGTTCTCACACCGGTCACATGACTGACCTGGAGTTTATTGTTTTAACCTAAACTCTGGGTGCCTATATTTTGCACACGGGTAGCTAGTAGTTTGGTTTTGCAGATATTATATTCACAGGATCCTGGGTTATAGCTGAAGGGATATTCGGAAAGCTTTGTATCCGTGTATTTCTTTCAGTTGTGTTTTGTATTAATTTTCCGCTGCATTGTAAATTGTAAATCTCTGATGTTTATCAAATGTATAATATTTGTTCATACTCTGTATATTCTTGTACTCTGATGTAAATTGTCGTAATAAGCAATGAAATTTTCTTCTGTTTGTGTCCTGATGTGTACTGTTCTCAATTCAATATGTGTTATCCTTTACAGGGAAGTTTGGGTCGTCTCAGTATATGACTTTTGACTACTCTTTCCTTGTCCTTCTCCGAATATGTTGTACCCAAAATAGGTAAAATAATCCCTATCTTGCTACTTACTGATTTATAGAGATTACTAGGGTTTCATATTTTGGGAAAACCCCATTTTATCCTGCCTATATAGCAATTTATTCAGGTGTAGTTATGGTTCAAAATGATTATTTTGGTCTTTTCTAAATGCTACCTTTTGTTTTTTAATTTTTAAACAATACTTTTAGTACCATTTTCATGCTTCAAACAATTTACATGATCCTTGGTTCTCACGTGTTATTCATATTGAGAAATCTGGATATCTTTTCATTATAATGTATGTTTAGAATACATTCTTTAGCCCATCAGGTAGTATATATATATATTCACATATGTATATTTTCCTGCACATACTTCATAAAGGATTATGTTAGCTTTTCCTTCATTACATTTTTTTTCCTTATTTTTAAATTCCCATTAAAAATCTTTATACTTAAATTCATCCATGAATTAATTATTTTTCCATCACTAATTCTCTGGGTCTTCACAGTCATCGTCATTGTGATCGTCAACTTCTTCTTCGGTGGACCAATCAAATATGATAGGGTCATGAGCCTCCGAAGAACTCGATCCAGTACAAACTAATTTTTTCCAAATTTAAGATAAAAGGCCTTTGATCGAGTTGAAGCGACGTTCCTCTCTATTAATTACAATGTATATGTGAGGATACCACAATAATAAATAAGATACTTAAAGTTCATGTCGTGCTACAAATTGGATCCATACCTGAATTTTATATTTGTCATTAGGGTCCAGAGCAAGTCAAGCATCGTTATCATCAAAGCATGCTACTTTATTCAGCAGATCGAGTAAGAAAACAATTAGCTATAAGAATCCACCATGAGGTGAACATTGTTTAGGATCTTATAACGAAAGTTCTGAATATTTCACATCCATAAATTACTAGCTTAAGAAGTGTGACTTGTCCCTCCTTCATTCCAAAATAAGAGTTTGACTCCAAAAGCTTTAAAGTGGGTGTATGAGTGTCATCGAATGTCATTATCACCAGTGAAATTTTTATATCAGATTGTCCTACAAAGACATCTTACAATCAGTTACATTAGAAAATTGCTCAAGATTTATTGTTTTACAACAATCATAGTCGTATAAGTAATAAGATGAACCATGAAAGTCATCTAACTATTAGTACCTTTAATCGAAAGTTTAAACTCAAGATGTTGGTTCACATAAAGCATATGATAGCTAACAGAGCAAGACTATAATGATTATAAGTGCTAAAACGAATGTTGATACTCAAATCCATGATTTACATTATTAGATTTGAAATGTCCCACATAACCCATGTTGGACTTAACTTCTAACATAACTCGTATTAGTCTTAACATCTCACAGAGCCTACATTGGACCAAAAAACAGTAACACAAGCACAAAAATAAAATCAAAGGATGAGTGCAAGCTGGAATAGAGTTTAGTGAACATTTCAAGCTAACCTTAGGACAGTCTAATGCTAGCCTGCTGTAAAGCAAGAATTGACTCTATGAAATGTTGTAAAAAAACATGTGCATGTTGTGGGTTCCAAAGGAAGTGCCAAATGCATACAAAGTTTGAAATAGTAGACTTGATTCATGCCCTTATTCACTGTATGTAGACAGTAACCTCTTACAATTCATAATTTAAAGAGATTAATGTAAAACTAATAAACTAATGTAATAAAATATTAATATTGTCTATGTATCCAAATCAATAATTAACAGAATGTTAAATTACATACCTTGATGCCCTTGTAGCCAAGGCATTCTCCAAGTCCTCCTGCAACAAGAACAAATGCAACATTATCGCTTCTTTGATACCTTCTTTCTCTAACATAATGAACTTGTTATCGCTGATGGTCAACGTCTCTCCTGATGAAACCTATCAATGAAGAATTTGATACAAAATTATGCTCGGTTATATTTGCTAAGTACATAATGCAAATAATAGTATTTAAATTCTTCATAAGTATTCCAGTTAATTCCACCCTTCATAAGTTATATATAGGTATAAAAAAAGAAATGAATTGATAGTGGAACAAGATTGATTCTCCAAAAAATCATCCCCTTTAAAACCATACCGAATCCAATTAAGTGAATAATAAATAGCTAAGCCTAACATTAAGAAACTCAAGGTAACTAAATAGATAATAGAAAGAACTACTATAATCGTCCATTAAAGGCTTTACATTCCGAATTCTAGATCAGATTTACAATTAAATATCATACAGTGCAGTGTTACAAGCTTTTGCCTCTTCACCTCTTTATTTTTCATGGTTACCAAGTTCATTCTCTAGCAACTGCACTACTATTCACCAATATTTCCATTACCATATCTGATTTAAAATTAATTACATATGGTTAATCCAATAATTCAGATCTTTTTCCTATCACCCATCAATTAGTTTATTTTATTAGATTTACAATTTATCGAGTTTTACAATTTGGATGTTTCTTTGAAGAAAACTCATGGTCAATGTTCCAAACCATGTTGTCTTGTGAAGAACAAAAAAAGGTTAATGACATGAAAAAACAATAAGGTGAAGTTGATAAATTATTAAGTAAGAGGTGATATTTAAATGAAAATCCACCATTAATGTAATGTATAGGTATTAAATAATATTAATTTGTTAAAGGAGGATGATATGAAAAATGTTTTCGTTTATTTAACTATTGAGAAGAATTTGCGAAAAATTAATAAATGTTAGCAATGGACGTAGTTGATGTTTTAATTTTTTCTAAAGAAGGCATGATAGTATCGTCCTGAACTGCTTCAAAATGTTCACCACCTCCTTCCCTTGCCTACCTCCTCCAAATTCAACAGTGCTAAATCTATCCACCATAACTTCTGGACCCTATCTGCTACCCACTGTCCTATCCCATATTCAAGAAGCAATTGTTAGTGTTAATAACGCTAACCTTGCATTCCAAGAATATTAAAACAAAGAAGGCAAACGAATATTATTGTTGATGTTGCAAATAAAATTTTGTCTAGTTTCTGTACATCAAAAAGCTATTTAGTGATAATCACAATTCTCTTACTATAAGCAAAAGCTGAAAACCCGAAAGCTATCCCAAGCAATGCTGCAGCAAAGTTAGCACTTTCTCTATGTCTATAATTTTTCAGTCTCTTATGATGCATCTATTATTCTATTGAGTAGCAAATTTATACTTCCAAAGAGAACATAAACTTGAAAGATGATACTCATGCACTACTTAATTTAATAACTACGATTTATACATTTCCCCAATGAATGATGGTCTATAATTTTGTTGTTAGATGCCGTAGTGGTACCAACAAAAAATAAAATTTTCCAGTAAGTCCTAGCATAGTTGTTTATACTAAAAAATCTTATGAGAAGCAAATAATGCCCAATTCTATTGTTCAATGGTATCTAATGCAAAAGATGGTTCCTTGCTTAATTTACAAGGTTGTGAAAAAGAATATACTAAGTATATATGGTCAATCCAACATTTACAAGGTTATCTTTGAACTCGACTGAATAATAAACTATGAATTGAAATCGAAATGAAAATAAGAGTAAAAGACGTTCACCAGTTTCTATTCTTCGCTGAAGGAAGCTCAACCAAATATAGGGCGAAGCGGGAAGGGAATCCATCGGGTTTAGGGCAACTGCAGATAAGGAACTCGAAGAAGAAAAGGAAATCACCGAGCTAATCTAGCAATGGAGAAATGTACGTGGAGGATGAAGGGATGGAAATTGAAATCGACTTTGGGAAAAAAAAACTAAGGAAGAGGAAATGAAATGGCACAAATAGATGAAAATTTGGAACTTTTTTCTAACTCATGGAGGGAATTGAAAACTGCATTTGGGAGGCAAACCAAATATTTTTCTCAGTAGTTAATACAGACAAATATATTTATTATGACTTTCAACCTAAAATGCTAAGATTATATGCAGTGGAAACTTAGTTTTGT
Source organism: Allium sativum (assembly GCA_030737875.1). NCBI lineage: Eukaryota > Viridiplantae > Streptophyta > Magnoliopsida > Asparagales > Amaryllidaceae > Allium > Allium sativum. The sequence goes on along the minus strand of CM060915.1, from coordinate 41,553,375 downwards.
TGTAGTGCCGTAACCATTCACTAACAGCCACTTCTCTTTATAAGTATAAAGAGTTTTCTTCCATAAACAAATTCATAACTACTTTTTCTCATTTTCTCCACTCCTTTCTGTATTTCTAATAAATCGATACTTATACTCTATCGATTTTCAAACGAATCAAGTCAGTTCAACACTGATTTGATTTTGCATCAAATTCTCATCATTATATCAGGACCAAAGTGCAATTTTGAATTATAAAAGCAACTGTAATCAAGATCGAAAAGAGCCAAGTCTGCATTCTTTATGTAAAAAAATGACTTATATGGGTGTGACTTGATGGCCCTCAATCAAGTTAGGGTTGATTGTGCCTCGTAAAAAGAAATTTAGAGCGGTTTGTTTGCCTTGAAATCAAGTTTTCTATGCCCAAAGACAGAAATTCTAGATGGTGTGCCATCTAGTAGCCTTGAAATTAATATGTGTGATTGAAATGATAGTGATTAAAGGTCGTAAGGAGTATAAGATCAGATGTAGCGTAATTTTAAACCAGTATAAAATCGAGTGTTTTTTTTATAATGTTAGAGCAGTTACTTTATTTGATATTTGTTTCGTTGGTTGATTCTATGATCACTAAATACATAGTCATAAACATAGTCCAAAAGGATTTCTATAAAGATTATAAATTTAAGTAAACATTTTCACCCTCTTACCCTCTAGTGTTAATATAGTCTTAAGATTTGCATCCCTTTCACAGTATACACATTTTTTCCGAGATCTCGGTATGTCATCGTGGTTGAGAAAAAGGAGAAAGATGACCGTGTTCATATGCGGATTTTTTACATTGAAGTTGAAAATTCAGACTAGCTTATAGATATAACTTTTATAGTACAATTCATTAACTTCTACCTTTAATATAGAAGTATGAAACACTAGTAGTATTTAATAAAGAGGCGAAAAGAAATAAATATTTAAGCACGGATGACGACAATAAATAATGCACAAAGAACATAAAGCAACCTGCAGCAGTTAACAATGTCCTTATGCAATTATCTGTGACTTTCATTAATTCAGATAATTGAAAAAGAAGTGTTTTATAGCTAGTCATGGAAATGAATTGAAAAAATTGACTTACTTGCTGAAGTATGGAATATGCTTCAAAAAAAATAAGGGTGGGATGCATAGAAAAATGCTCATAGGAGAGATTTGGACAGATGGGGCGTTTAACCATGTTCCGCTGGGCTAAGATAGCCATTGTAACTACGATAGTCTACATGAGCAAATTAGGGTTGTCAACGGATGTTCTCGAATGCAGATAACGTTACAAATGTATTCATGTCCAAAATCATTTTTCAATATGGGATATCCACATATGTGGATAAAAACGGGTATCGGATAATTATATTATCTGTTATAATGATGCTAAATTGAAAGAACAAAAACGAAAATTTGAACTTAATATAAACAATATTAAACTCCATTGATAAGTAAAACGTAAAAATAAAGAAATATGATGATGATGGACTTAATAAATGTATGTATATAATGTATAAACTGTCAACGCACTAAAATGCACATAATTTAGGCTATAATCTTTTAAAAAATACAAATGGATATCGTTCAGATACTGACGTTTTCGTATTCGCATCCGTTTTTTGGATATCGTTTTTTTTTATATATATACGATGCGGACGGACCTTACATATGTTTTTTGAATTCCGGACTTACGATCTAAATTTGGTTTCGATTCATTGTTTGAGTTTTACGATTTACGATTTGAATCTCATTTTGAAAACCTTGTAATTTAGGGTATCTTTGACAGCCCCAGGGCAAACTCAGCCATGCGAATTTAGAACCCGGCCCGAATTCGCCTCTAGTTGTTCGTTAACCTGGCCCAAATTCGCCTCTGTTTGTTCGGTCTTCATCAGTTTGTTAATTAATATACCTCCGAATTATCTTTCATCTTCTTCTTCCAACATTGGTACCCTCGAGTCTGCAACTAAATCATCTTTTCCCCAGTTCTCCTTTTTAAATTGTCTTCTCTACAACTTTTCTGCTTTTCTTGCTGTAATATCACCCCCTTCTTGCCATTCTTCCTCTGATCTTCATTCTAGCCCCATTCCGATCTCTCTATTCTTGCTGATCCACACTTCCCTGATCCTCTAATTTCTTCATCACCCTTTGTGCTCTCTTAAAACTCCTTGTTAACCTCACTTGTTCCATTGCAACAATACTTTCTTGCTAGCTACTCATACATTTCTTCCTGCACTCCCTTATCTCCTCAATCCTACTGCCTTTTCCTACATAAAATCTGATCATCGTCATGCCGAGAACCCGAGTTCAATCAAAGAAAGGAACTGGAGCTTATCATATACAGCAATTGAGAAGAAACTCGTCTTGCGCATTGCATCGGACGAATATCTGTGAGGTAGTGATCTTCTTACTCTTGGATTTAGTATATACTGTTTCTCTTTTAACTGTAATGAAATAATAGATGTTTTCTTGATCTATTTCTATATATTCTGTGCTTCTTGGTCAAACTGTTTCAAAATCCCTGAGCTATGCATATTTTACATGCTTGGTGTTAATAAACCTTACAAAATCCAAGTCTGAATCCAAGTCACAGAGAGGCTAATCCTGATATATGTGTGTGTAAGTAAGTGATTTACAAATTGAAAATTAAAAGCAGAAGGTAAATAAGTAATTACCTTAGTTTCTTTAAAGAAGCGAATTTGACGTCTTCTGTGAAACGTAGAAGCACGAAAAAACGTGAGCTAGTGTGATGTAAAAGAAATGGGGGATGTTTACCAGTATTGCACCACAACTCGCGCAAATGCAAGCTTTACCCTAAGAATTTTAATTTGGGGAACGTGTGATAAAATCGATGGAAATGTCATGTTATATTTATCATCCTGTATTTGTGTTGGTAAGCAGTCCCTTAGGTTAGGAAGAATGGCATGTAGAGCATGGTCAAATATGACTTTGAATGCTACGAGACAGATTAGGCTTGTGTCTCTGATATTTGGGATTACTTTCAGATTGATTGTGTGGGATATATATATACATATAGACACACACATACACACACAACATATTTTTAGAAGTAACGTCCATTTCTCATTAAACATTTGTGTCTCTGGTGATATTAACCACGTGCATTTAACATCTGTAAAACAATAGAGGAATCCTCACATTGCTGAGCAGATGCACAAGTTAAGCCTCTATGAAAAAGCTAATGATTTTGTTAAGGCTCCTTATGAACTTGTTGCCAGTAACAGTGGCATAAAATTGGAGAAAGAAGAAGCACAAATTTCAGTATCTGAGGTAAATCCAGAATGCACTCGGCTGTATTATAAAAAGGAAATTGGAGGATTGATTTAATTTGTTGATGTTTTTCTCTTTGTGTAACAGATGAGTGACATTGGGATAGCACAGGTGGTGGGTATGGTGATAGCCTTTTTTTGGATATTAGCGGCCATGGTGGTCTTGCTGATGGCTGGTGGAGGTAACAATGGCGGGGGCGTGGGACAGAACGATGGCGATGTAGGTGGCGACGGCGATGACGACGACCACTATGGTGGTGGTGGCGGGGGCGGGGGAAGTGATGGAGGCGACGATGGGGATGGAAGCGACAGCTCTGATGATGAAGAAGATGGGAACACTGATAGAGACGAGAAGAATATGGAGTTGGATGAACATTGTTTAACTGTGGAAGAGTTGATTTACCTCAAAAGCCAATTCAGGTTGAAGAAAGGAAAAATGCCGTGTGTAAGGTGTTTCCTCGTTAATAGATCATTGAGTTCGCTGAAGAGGGAGAACATCAAAGGACACTATAGATCAGTGCATAAGAGGCTGAGGGTGGAATGTGGTTACTGCCACAACAGGTTTTTCACAATGGAGAAACTGGGTGTGCATAAATACCTATGCCACAACAAAAGAAGTAAATAGGTGAAGTAGCTGTTAGATGATTTCCATATTCTTGGTATTGACCGTTGAACTTTGAACTAGCTGTGTTAGATGATTTCCCCATATTCTTAGTATTAACTGTTAGTTTTTCATAATGCTATTCATCCCTCAATAGTTTTTTACTTTTCAAGTGTGCTTCAAAATTAATTTATTGTTAAGTGTAAGGATTTCATCAGAAGTTTAACATAATAAGATGCAGCGATAACAATGTCAAGTTAAGTTCTTGTATGCTTTGTTTCCGCTTATGTATGTAAAAATTTGAGAAAAAAACCAAGTCCAAATTGTCATATTTGTAATTGCTGTTTTGTTTGTTCCTGATCATTTGCCGTGAGTAGTAGCCGAGTGCCCACATTCAAAGAATATTAGTGATTTATTATGACTGCATAATTTATCAGTTCCAAATTAGCCAGAATGCCTAGAATAATGTGCCTTTGTTGAACAAATAGCTCACGTTCCTCATGAGCCGAAAGATTATGGTAATCCAACTTTATCCAACATAAGGCGGAGGAACTCCTTAATAAGATGATCAGTAATCCACAGTGTTTCACCAAAACCCAAAAGAGATATCTAGAACTGGAAAAATGGAAATGTACATACTTATTTTTCTTTTTTTCTTTTCCTCTCTTCTTCTTAAGAAGAAATTTGAGTAAATCCATGGCTCCTCTCAAACTCTTAAAGCCACCATTCTTAATTCAAATTACAAATCAAAAGAGAGTTTAAATCTTCTCTCTCTACAACATGAATTAAAATTCACTAGGGAATTCAATCATCTCGAAATTTGGTAGATTCAAATCGATGTTACAGTAACCATTTGGAGCCGCATGTCTTTCCTATGCATTTCTTTGGGTTTTGGGAGCTTCAAAGCATGGTTTTGCAAACTAATTCAAGCTAGAATCTCCCCTAAACCAATCAAGGTGAGTCGTTGCACTCACTTTTCTAGTTTGAATATTTACACGTATTTAATTTGAGTTTTATGATGCAAACTGTAAATTACAGTAATTGTTCTATGTAACTTTTGAGTACAATGAAAACATGCTATGCCTTCAACTTTGAAAGCTTATATCTCTGTCGTTTCATGTCTGGTTCACGTCAAATTTGTTTCATTTTTTAGTATTTTTATTGAATTCCTTGTAGTCTATTTGAAGTCCTATATAACCTTTGTAAACTATCAAAAACTTATCTGAAATTTGTAATCCGAGAATAAATGCTCCTTGGAAAATTTCGATGCCCAGGTTGACCTGAAGGAGAGAAGAGTTGGGCCTTAGGATCAAATTGGAGGATACAGGAGGTCGACCTGGCCTCATCAAATTGTAGCCAACTATTTCTTTTGTTTCAACATTATTTGTTTTGATGAATATAGGTTTGGGAGCTTTATTTTGAGCCGTAATTGCTTCGAAGGATTGACTTATAAGTGTTAAACTCTTTTGGATTTCCATGGTCTTGATTCATTCATGAAAAAACCAATATTTTTATGAGTTCGAATAGCGAATTTTGTAGTTTTCTTGTGATTATTAAGTAAATTTTCATGTGTTGTTTTCATCTTTTGTGAGATTTTTGTGTGCATGTGCATGCGATTTATAAACCATTTTAAAACGAATATATATGGCTTTGAGACAAAGGATTTTTGATGCTTTATTTTATAAAAATAAAACCGCCTCAAAGAAATGCTATATACCATATTTTACAGTATATAAATATTTTCAAAGAAACAAATAAAATGATTTCAATATCATTTCATAATCTCATTTTTTAAAACCTATTTTCTTTATGTAAAATCACATATTTTTACACTCTTCGAGAAATTGTGATTACACGATGTAGTAAATGTCATGGTATGGGACATAAAGATATATTATATCGGCTTATTTCAGACTTGTCCATTTGAATATATTATTTTTAGTGTGGAATTTGTTGTCGATTAGTAATGGATTAGTGATAACGTGCGGTATGGGACACACTGTTACCACTATTCGTGTTACTGTCTAAGAGTTTATGGCATATCTATACGATATTTTTAGTCAACAAAAATGCTTAGGGAAGGTGTCAACAACCTTGTAAAGCAAACAAAGCTGCTTAGGAGGTGTCAACGACCTTGTATGGCTTGTAAAACTTCTTATGAAAGAGTCAACGACCTTATCATGGCTATCATCATCTTTTTTGATCCGATCTAAATTATTTTCTGAGTTCTGATATATATTTATGATTTCACCATATTATTGATGATTATTATTATATAAATGGTGATATCATTTCTAAGCTTTGAGCTCTTAACAAGGTTCTGTGATTTCTGAGATTTTTGTGTTCTACGTTTTGAGTTTCATGTGATTTTAAATTTTAGTAACCATCAGTTAGAGTTTGGGTAATATGAGTTTATGATGATATCCAAGTCTGTGTTTTTACCTCTTACAAGTAATTTGATCATTTATTTGGTGAATTTGTCTTTTAAGAAATATATTGTTTCGAGTATATTTTATTCCTTATGATAGGAAGGAATCATCACTTTAGTGTCTTAAGTTAATCGATAATTATGAGATTTCCTTTTCTTATGAAAAGGAACTATCGTCTTATGACATTTTATTTCACTTATCACGTTATTACTGATATGTTTATGCTAGACTGACCCGTGTATCTCGAGTCAGACATGGTTGATTCAGGTATGTCTGTAGATTCGAGATTGCACTGCTTTCACTCTGGCTTTAGCTTTTTAGAGCTATTAATTGAGTTGCGTAGTCAAGAGTCTGAGTTATATGTTGTATATCCATTTTGAGATTTATTGTACTTATATTTGGTCTTTTGAACCTTCCAGGTATGTGCGCAATTCCGCTGTCTATAAAGATATGTAACATGTTTTGTGATTTGTTGCATATGTTTGTATTTAAACTATGTTATGAAGATGATCCTTAGCCATAGTAGATCTAAATTAGACATGAATTGAGTACATCGATCCACTTCAGGTAAGAAAGAAAAAGTTATACATCCAATCGATGTATTCGATACTCGTTTAATATAAGATTAAGGGTGGTCGCTGCTAACCAACCTTATTCTTTGCTCTAATAGACAATATTACTTAGTAATGCTCTTTATTAGGGTGAGTCACGGGGTGGAGTGTTATGTTTTGGTATCAGAGAAGAGGTTCAGAACAAAATAAGATAAACACGAAACAGAACTGAAATAGTAAATGTGTTGCAACAAATAAGGACACTCTTGTCTACATTTATTAGTCTCCATTGTTAACCTCAATCTGTGTTCTTGATCATTTGAGTCCAGAGTAAAATTTAGCTTTGGGCATACATCTAGGAATGTGTTTAATTTCGTAGTATTCTATGATTTGGATCCTATTTGCAATGATCCAGAATTTTGGAACCAATTTAAAAGTTGTTTTTAATATAATTCTACGAGAATTTCGGTTAAATTTCAAAAATCGATTATTTAATGATGATTTCAGCAGTTTACACGGGAGATGAACTCGGATTTTGATAAAGAATTTTGTTAGATCTGTAGTTTCGAATAACGGCCGAATTTCAAATTTCGTAAATTTTGGAGCAAGTATGTGAGCGTGCATGAGTTAAACGTACGTTATGACAACGCATCGAAATTAATCGGAAACGCGATCGAAAAATAAAATGGAAGGTCAAATAAATTCAAAATTCAATGAAACCTATTCCGTTGGATCCGAAATTACGTTTTATGCTAGGGAACAAATTTTCGTGTAAAACGGAATTAATGTGCGGTCATGCGATCAGAAGACGTGAAGCTAAACTACCACACTTTTGTGTTCGTCATCGGAAAGTGCCTCTAATAACGCAAAACGAGGTGTCGACGCATCAATGACCTCAATTGTTTTTCTTCTCTTATTCCTCGTCACGACACGCATTGATGCACGTGAATGGATTAGGAAAATTATGCAAAATCCCTCCTCTCTTTTTTCCTTCTCTTTCATTTTGTTCTATACTCCTCCTCCACCTCCGAGCTCCCATGGCTGACCTACCCCATGCCCGCCGGCACTGACCTACGCCGCACCACCCTCCACCTCCCCAGCACCCCCGCTAGCCGCCGCAACCACTACCTTTGCTATTGTTCCCGTCTTCTCTCCCCTTAAACCCTAAACACCCATTTTCATGTCCTTTCAGCACTTACACCCCTCAAAATCCATTTTTTACACCTCCAACCACCTCGTACCCCACGCCTACCCCTCCTCCTTGCCACACCAGCCCTTGTCCACCCCACCGAGGGTCCCACAGCCTTAAGTCGTACCCCTTATACCTCCATTTCCCCCTTCATTTTTCTTTAATCCTCCAGATCTACAAGTATTTACGAGTTAGAGTGTGTTAGCGAGTTGTTTGAGTCCCGTAAGTTGTCAGAAAGGTGTGTAGGAGCCCCAAAAGTGTTAGTGTCGAGTGTGAGAGTCTGTAGTCCTTCCGAACGAAGTTTGGCGGAGTGGAATCCTGTGGTGAGAAGCCAAAACTCACGTAGATAGTGATTTAAAATTAAATTAACTGTTAAGTAATTTAGTATGTTTAATTATATTTAACATTAATTATATATGTTGCATATAATGTTAAATGTTGAGCATTGTGGTAAAAAAATCATTTTTACATCATATATGTGATACCCCTTCAGTTTATGACACTTGAATTGCACTCGGTGTTGATTGAAAATTGATTGGACCTTAAATGGTTTTGGGTTTAGCGATACTAATATTATTGTTTATTGGATGTGATAAAAACCTCACACGGGTCTTTGGATGACAATACGCTTACACATCTCTCTTGTATGTAGATAAGCAACATGAATTTTGATGTAAACCCCACATGGGTGTTGGGATGATATATTTACACATCTCCTAAGTGTGTATATAAGTCGCAATTGATTGCGTAGAACGTTAGGGGTCAGAATCACGGATCTTACGGAAAAACTAACACTAAAGGGGGGTGAATAGTGTTTTAAAGGATTTATAGAAAACTTAAACAATTAATCATTACTCAGATAATTATATAAATCACAGAATGGATATCACAACAGAAACAATCACAGATGCAGATATAATCGAAAGTAAAATGCAGAAAAGGAAAGAACACACCGGATTTTATACTGGTTCGGATTACTCCTATGTCTAGTCTCATGCAACGCTGGATTGACCAGAGTTTTATTAATATCAAAATCCAATTACAACACCCTTGATTTCACGGCTATAAGGTTAACATCGATTCAACACCCTTGATTTCACGGCTACTAGGTTAACACCGATTCAACACCCTCGATTTCAAGGCTACAAGGTAAACTCTGCTCCTTTTCCTTAATTTACGGGCTACAAGGAACACACCCTTTCCTTATCGATTACAATTGCCCTAGAACTCTTGAGTAGAACTTCGAAACAGAGAGTATTTGATAGAGATTGAGAATAGAAGAAGAATGATTTAATTTGTATTGAAATCAGCAGAGTACAAGTGTAGAAACCTGAAATTTAAAGTAAAATAATGGTTGTATATGAAGTAGGGAAGAAAGAAAAGATATATTTTGAAAAAAATTCGAAATCAGACACTTTATATAGTGTTCCAAGGGACACAACCATTCCTGGAATGTTTTAAATTTGAAAAGACACATCTATTTGAATTAAAATTTGCGATAGTTATATGTCGACATGTAGAATGGTGTATGTCGACGTATGTAGTATTTTTAAATTTTAAATTAAGTTTTTAAAGTATTTATGCCAGTATATATATTCTGGAAATTCCTGAAATAAAACTAGTTGTTTAAATTATATTTTCTCAAGTATAAAACATTTAAAATATTATTTAAACAAATAATATAAATATATATATATATATAAATGATATAAAAACTATAAAATATAATTATAAAACTTTATAAATAAACTATATAAGAAACTTATATTTGAAATCATAAGTAAAAATCTTTGGATGATTTAAAACCATTTTGAAAGAAGTTTGAAACAATTTGAAATCAATTTAAAAACATAATTTGAAAACAGATTTTGAGAGTGCTAATCTGAATTTTATATAGTAACTAACTCTCACTACAACAAAAATACCCTATTACAACGTCCATTTTACAACGGGCGTTGGCTGCCCGTTGTAATAGAATGCTATAACAACGGTCACTTCCTGAACCGTTGTAATAGATGCATGTACAACACTCTTTTACAACGGGCACAGGCTGCTCGTTGTAATAGAATGCTATTACAACGGTCGTTTGTGGACAGTTGTAATAGATATCATTTACAACCCACTTTTTACAACAAGTAAAAACTGCACGTTGTAATAGAGTGCTATTACAATGGTCATTCCAGGCGCGTTGTAATATATGTCAATTGTAATATTATTACTAACTATTAACTATAATAGTATGTTACTTGTAACGAACCAAGATTTTTAACGTTAAAAATATGAAATGTATTTGAATTTAGTAATTAAGAATTTGATATTTGTTTATAATTTTGAAATTTAGTCTATTTCATTTTGGTTCAAATAAATTATGTATGTATAAATTAAAAATTTCTTTCGATTTAAATATTTTGTTAAATTAAACATTAGTGATATTTTAAACTAATCGATATATATAGTGTTTGAGAAATTATTTAAATCAATTTGCATATTTTAAAATTTTATTTGATTTGAATAGCTCTATTTGATTTAAGCATTAGCTATATTTTAAATTAATTGAAATATATCATTAGAGAAATGATAAATTTGATTTTCAATTTGACTTGAGCATTTATTTTATTTTGTTTAATTTTGAATTTTTGTTTTAAAATTTGCTTAAGATTATAATTGAATAAATTTGTTTGATTAGATTTGTTTAGGTATTGTATTTTAAAAAATATTGATCTTTGGATTTAAACAATGTTAATATTTCAAACTAATTCAAATATATTGTTGTGAAGAATAAATTTGTTTTCCATATTGGTTGAAAATTTATTTGAATAATTTAAAATTTTATTTGCATTTCAATAGCTTTATTAAATTAAATCGTTCACTGTAATTGTAAAATTTATTGATATATGGTTAGAGAATTTAAAATTTGATTTAAACTTGAGAACATAGAATATAATCTATTTAATTTAAATTTAAAACTTGGTTTTGAATTAATGTTTATAAGTGTGAATTTAAATTTTAATATTTGAAGCCAAATAGTTTTGTTAAATTAAACAATATTAATATTTTATATCAAATTGAAATATGTTGTTCGAGATATTATAAATTTTGAATTTCAATATTTACTTGGGTATTTAAATTTAAATAATTTTGTTGGATTCAAATTTGGTTTTTATGGAATTAATTTAGATGCGTAATTGTAAAGATTAGAGATACCATTATTGGTTTGTATACTTAGGAATATAGGGAATCGTATACTCTTGAGATTCTAATACGTAGTATACTTTTGTAAATGAATTGTTTATAAGTTTGCCACTAAGCCACTTTATTTATTTTGAAAAAAAAAACATTTTGTGTATCCTTATTAAAACATAGGTTTTCAATACAGGTTTTCAATACGTGTCCATTTGGGTCTGAAATACACCACGCGTCTCTGTTTTAATCACCGTGCCCTTTTTTTTCCCGTCCCTCCTTGCACTCACTCAGCAAAAATTCCTCTTCTCCAAATCCATTTTTCCCCGTCCATCTCTCATTTCCTTAGTAGCCGAAACAAACCAATTTTCCCCAAATTAAATTCTTTTTCTCCCAAATCGATTCATGGCCACCAAAATCGGTTAACACCGTCGTCTCCTCCTTCAATCTTGCCGACTGTTTCTACCGCTACCTCCATTGGTTCACCGCGTCACCATCGAAGAACACCGACTCTCTATCGCATCGCTCCTCTTCGTTTAACCCTGAATTCGCTCCAGCTCCGTCGTATGCTGACGCCATTAAACCCAAAGTAGACCCAACTGAAACCCCTCTTCTCTCTGAAATTAGCAGCAACAGTTCCCTGTAGCCGCACACCGCCACTGACCGATGACCCTTTTCTACAATACCGAAGCCCACTGCCACTTCCAGTCGAACCCGACTCATCGTACCTCCGTCAGTCAGGCCACTAGCAACCGACACCTCTTCTTTACGCCGCGATTAAAAGTAAGTACCCTTACGATTAAACCAATTGCAAGTAGTTTACTTCGACTTTTCACTGGGTATGGTTCATTGTGGTTCGTTGTTCTATTTGCATTAGTTGCCTTGATTTAATTCGGTTGCAATTAAATATATATATATATACACACACACACACATACACATACACACACATCTCTTGACCTGGTTCATGTGATAAACCTGACCTGAATTAAATATGGCTGTTTTGGAATTTAAGCTGCTTAGAACTCGCCTGTTGCAGTTCTCATTGTTCAGGCCCGTAGTGTAAATCTGAATGCATGTTGGGATAATTATTTGTTTTGATTATTGCTTAAGCTTGGTGATGCTTGCATTTTATTCTTGCCAGTACCATACCTTACCCGATTCTGCCGTTGCCATGTCTTGCCTGTACCCATCTGTCTCGAGTTTTACCATAGTTTTCCATTTTGATACACACCTTTGGGTACACAGAAGCTCTCACCAATTTTGCATGAGACGCTGTTTTAGCCATTTAAGGTTACTGACCTGTTGAGTTTACATATTTGTGTTATGCTACATTTGGATGTTGATACCACATCCTTTGCCGCCACCATCCTATTCTTAACAAATGCAACAAATATGACCCACTTTGTATAACCGACGTGTTGTGTATATAAGGGACGTTGTTTGATTGTGTTATGGTTGCATGCGTTTCCTTCCTTAATAATCTACTGGTACACATTCTCACCATAACTAAGCTACTGCCTACTTGTGACTCATCCCAAAATGAATACAGTATGAACTCATGGATAGAAAACCGGACCGATATGCTATTGATTCAATTCAGAAATTTTGGCTCTGCTGCTTACGGTTGATGTCATTGTTTGTAATGCAAGTCAACCGTATGCATAATATTGGTTATACATTATACCCACTGATAAGCTGCTTATAAATTAATTTTTGTGTCAATCTTACTGTTAGTTGTCGGTAGCATTTATTCTTGCAGATTCCATGAGGTAAATTTGCCTTATTCTTGCGGATTCCATGAGGTAAATTTTCCTAGTTATAAGATCCAAGTAGATGGTCGATAACAATTAACATAGATGGTAGTTGAGGGTTTTAGTCTAGGCTAGAAAAATGGATCATGTTCTATTCAGATTCTTGTTCTTGTACTCGTACAACATCATTATTTATAGCTCATATATGTTATTATTATATTATTGTTATTGTTATTACTAATTGAATAATATTATAGTATTATTATTTTTTTAGTTAACTTCAATTATGTTTTATATTTCAGGCCGTAGTATTTGATTTCAACCATAAGATCCTGAGAATTTATTTATAGTGCTGGCAGTTCTTTCTGGGAGGCAAGTGACCGGTGAAGTTTTATTCCTGTTTAATTATTGATGCAAAGTATACTTATCATATGTTAGTTTGTGTTACAATTTTAGACTTGCATCTACTGGTTAGATGTTGTTTTGAAGAGGAAACTGAGTAAACTGCTAAAGAACAAGTGTTGGTTTTTTTGGATATGCAGGTTCAAATAGTTTGGAAACTGCTAAAGAACAATTAACAAGTGTTGTTTTACTGCTCGATTTGAATTCGCTCTTTCGTGAACTTCGTGGTACTGTTGCGTTGAAGGACTGCCGCTGCCACTCTTCAATACCTCTCTTGCCGTCAAAGATTGTTCGTGCAGTCTATTTTAGTTCGAGAGGGGTGCAGATAATAGAATTACATGGCTTCGGCTACAAGAGCGACGAGGAAGAGAAAACTTGCGAGAATGGTTTGTATGAGCTTCATAATTCATATTAGTGATTTGCGATTAAAATTTACATAGTCCAAACGATTTACTGATGTTTACCGCACTTTCGTGTTTGATGTTTCTAAGAAATAGTCATATCTACAACAAAACGAAGATGCAAAGTAATATAGAAAGTAGAAACTAGGCTGACTGGAACAACCGGTTCTCATTGAATTGTAGCAACATAAAGAAAACTGGTTCGCATTGAAAGAATTGGAGACTATTTTTTGTTACAGTATGATGGATATTGGATAATATGCATGGTGATTCCCCTTTCAATCATTATTCATCACGATTCACAGTAGCCTATTATGTACTAAAGCTATGAGAATAGTTAGCCACCATTTTGATCTAAAACAAAATAAAAAAAATGATAGAAGTTCAACAATGTTGGAATTATAAATTATTGTGTTGTGCTATGTATATTCAATCTATGTTTAATCATAACAGAAAATGATTGTGATCTACTAGAAATTATAGAAAAACTAGTTCATATATAAGTTTAAAAAAGATTAAGTTTTACAGTATGAAGTCCTTTATATTTTCCTGTCAAACTTGAACATTATGCTGTATGTTTAGATGCTAATATGCTATGATAGGGTTGATGAGGCAACATTGTGTTTTGGAATCTTTTTATGAAAGTACATGGCTACGAATGTAAATAAGAATATTGTTGTCTGTCCTCTAAGGCAAGGAATGCTTTGTTATCAGCCATTGAGCCTACATTGTTATCAGCCTACTTCTGGGTTCAATTCTTGTATTTTAATTATGGCTACGAATGTAAATAAGTTTAGTCATGTTTATTTATCTTTACTTTCAGTTGTTAGCGAATTGGCATTGGAGTTCAGACATGCTCGAAATGGCTACGAATGTATTAAACACCATGTCCGGTATGGCATCTTCAACTTCTTCTTTGTTATTACTGCTTTTGTTTTCTTTGCTTCTGTCTTGTACTTGTTTTGTGTTGACGTGGTTGAAACGCCGAATCCTTGACCTTGTTCTTTGTATGTGCATTTCTTCTTGAGTTGGAATGATTATAATTATATGAATTTTTTCTTTAATGTTTGTTTAGCTATTGAAAATAATTGGCCTTGCATTTTTCTCTTAATGTGCTTTTTTAATACTTCCATGCTTATATATACTCAGGTGTTGAAATTAATTGGTCTTGCATCTTCTTTTTAATACAATCATGAATCAATCTTTTGTACATATATTACTTTAGGCGACACATTCAATTCGAGGATTGGAGTATTTGAGAGACATCTTTTTGGTTGATGTGTGTGCAGTATGCTGATGTGAAAATGCAAGATGTTCTTGATGAAGAGACTAAGGCCATTGACAAGTTGGTGGGGCTTGATGAACACATCATTTGTGCACTACCAGGAGTAGATTCTACTGTTGCAGCTATGCTTGTTCACAAGGCAATTGGAGGACAACTTCATTGTATTTTTGTTGATAGTGGCTCACTAAGGTAACCCACCTGACTGAATTTTTGCTCACTCATGAGGTAAATAAAACATATAGCCTTAGAATAGTGTTTCTTTTATAAAACCGCCAACTCGGCATGCATCAAAATGTTTATATTGATTATGCTTACATTAACTATGCACTACATTCATTTCTAGCTACTTGTTTTTTGGTTTGAGTACAAATTTGAAGAGCTTCATAGGCTTAGCAATTGGTTTTGGGTCAATCACGGAAGATGAAGACATTGAGAGTGAGAGTGAGTGTAACAAAGATAAACAGAACTTCATAGGCTTAGCAATTCATTTGTATAGTTATTGTGTAACAAAGATAAACAGAACTTTGTATTACTCAAAAGTATAATAAAATATTTATTTGCTTTGAATAGTTATTGTGTATGGTCGATGGCCTGTTGTAAAATAGGTTTACCAAGTAGTACAGTAGTATATTACAACGGTCAACGACCGTTGTAATATACTGTATTACAGCGGTCGAACGACCGTTGTAATATACTATATTACAACGGGCAAAAGCCGCTTGTAATTTATTAGCTATTACAACGGATTTATAACCATTGTCATAGAGTCATTGCACGTGACATAGCAAGTTATTACAACGGTCCTTTACAACAATCATTGTCCGTTGTCAAATAGTTAGGAGCTATTATGACGACGCATATTAAGAAGGGCATACGCCCGTTGTGAAATGCATATTACAACGGTGTTTGCCCGTTGTAAAAGGACTGTTTTGTTGTAGTGTCTATTACTCTGATAATCTTGATCTCTTGAAATCTTGATATCTTGATACTCATAAGTCTTGAATCTCCTTTGAAATCTTGAATCTATTAAACTATACAGTCTTCAATATTCATTTCCTGCATATAAATCCTACATGTACATATATATATATATATGTAGATATATATATATATATTGGATAAAGATGTTGGTATATATTTTATAATCAATAATGATAATGATTGAAACAAGGTTGTTGTCATCAAAATACCACTCTCCAACATAGAAAATCCCTCTTGTGTGTAAACAAGCTACATGGATTTTGATGTAAACCCCACAAAGTTATTGGGATGATAATTTTACACCTCCACCAAGTGAGTGCATAAGCCACGATTGACTGTGAATGTCAGGTAAACCCTACATGGGTATTTGGATAAAGATAAACACTGATCTTTATCCCAAATATGTAGACTATCAATGTGCGAATTGACAGGACTATATAAGCGTTATTTAATGCTTATATGGTATAGTGCACTTTGTGTGTGAATCGAAAGCGGTGTGCTGGAAGCTTGAGTGTAATAATATACACAACGTTATAATGAAAAATAAAAGTGGTTATTGGTTCATTGGTTAATTATCCATTAAGAAAATGAATTTTAATGAATATTTTATTAATATAATAATAGGTGAAAAATAAAAATTTGATTTTGACGTCCGATTTTGGGTGGACGCAAAGATATTAAAATATCGATGAATATTTGTAACTATAGAAAATGGTTTTCCTAGACCTGGTATGATCGTTTAAGAACTTATTTATTACAATCAAACTTCGAAATTGGTAAAGTAGATAATACACTATTTATCAAACTAAATGGAAATGATATTCAGTTAGTACAAATCTATGTAGTTGATATAATTTTTATATCAAATAATAATAAAATGAATTAAGGATCCTCAAAAATTACGACTAAAGAATTTGAAATGAGTTATATGGGAGAACTTACTTTCTTCTTAGGATTACAGATTAGACAATTAGATAATGGAATATTTATTAATCAAGAAAAATATGCTAGGGATTTAATTAATTAATTCAATATGGCTAGTACTAGAGGAAAACCCACTCCCATGGCAACTAATGAAGCCTTAAGTAAAGATGACTCTTCAAAAGATGTAGATCTAAAACTTCATAGAGGAACGATTGGATCTTTACTATATATAACTGCAAGCATACCAGATATAATGCATAGTGTTTGTCTTTGTGCTAGATATCAATCACAACCTAAGGAAACTCGCTTAAAATCCTTAAAACGTATTTTAGGATATGTCAAACATATATTGGACTTTGGATTATTCTATCTTAAGAATGATTCATTCGGTTTAATTTCGTATTGTGGTGCCGACTATGCTGGTTATAAATCAGACCGAAAAAGCATAAGTGGAACATGTCACTTTTTGGGTCATTCCTTGGTTTCTTGGTTTAGTAAAAAGAAAAATATTATTTCCTTGTCAATAACTTAAGCATAATATATACCTGTTGCTTTGGGTTGTTCTCCTGTAATATACGTGCAATTGTATCGATTCAGATTTTTGGTCGATTATTTTAAACATTTAAAATAATTTTAAATGTTGAGTTGATAATATAAATGGATATTTATATGGAATTTATCGATTTATAATCGAATATGATTTAATTCGAGTATATTGAATGATCATAGACAATAAATAATTGAATTTGAAGTTAGAACTGAATCGAAAACAGTTCAGATGATCAATATAAATTCTATTTGAATAGAAACGGTAATAATAATAATTTATTATGGGGGAATTTTTATTTCTGAATTTAAATTATCTTATATCGACTTAATATGGTTATTTTATATATACATTCAAATTAATTTTCAAAATCTATTCTGTTGAGTTTAGAATAGCGTTATAACGTTGAAACGTCGGTCGTTGCGGTAAAACAGGGGTTCGTGATTCCGAGTTATGGACCCCGAGATATTTGATTAATGGATAAGCTCTAAATCAAATCGATATTGTTTCAACTAAAATAAAAATCTCTTTATATCTGATCAAATTAAATAGAAATCAAATTGTATTTAATTCTCTTGTACTTCGGTTGTACCTAAGCTAACCCACTTCGTACCCTTTCGCAGACCTACTCTCCATCTATATAAACGCAACTACCCTTTTCTCCTCGTTGATTTCTTCACGTTGTTCATTTCTACAGATGGGAAAGAGGAAAAAAAATCAAAGATTCAGTAAATAAAATACGCCGCTCCTCTTTTATTATGACTGCAAATCGAAAGCTTAGAAAAGAAAAACGGAAAGCCTTCGAAAAGCAGTAACCCAAATCGATGTCCCATTTTCTTCCATTCGAACCCATATAAAACAAAAAGAGAGAGAGGCGAGGAAAAGCGAATCATGAATCAGGAAAAAGGGAAATGGGGTTTCGATCGTCAATAACGAGTGCGACGGGTTTTTGAGCTATTCAAATGTGGACTCAGCAAGCTAGGTTTCGTGATTTTGGGAAATACAGGAAGCGAGTTTCAAAACTAAGGCTGGATTCTTGTTAGTGAAGGAGGATAGCATTTGTATAATTTGTATTGGAGGATGCGATGAAAAATATTGTCGCTGACCTGTAGCTGTGCATTTGGAATGAGTTCGATCCTTGTTTTCATGGCATGTAAAGGGAGTGAGGGGAATGAGAAGCTTGGTCATGGTTGTTTCAAACGATGACGGTAAAAGGAGAAGTTTAGCACAGCGGATAGCGATTTTGACAGTGGATGTCATGATGGAGATGAGAAGTTGCGGTGTTATTTTTTTTTGATAAGATCTGGAGCATAATTTTGGGTCGGCGTGCAGCTTGGTTAAAGTCGAGATGGGTATAGTGAGGTTAAGTTGAAATAGGTGTTGACTGGTTGGTGTTTCGGGTTGTTTTGGAGCTGATGAAAGAAGGAGTGCAGCTTCTTGTGACATAAGGTAGTGAGAATTGTGCTCGAACTCCAATGTTAGCATGGTCTGGTTTGAGATAGTTTTGTAGTCTAAGGTTGAGATGATGAATCATTGGCAAAGCGATAGGGTAATTCGAAATTTGAATTTCATAAAATAATTTATTTGTTAATTTAAATTAAATAGTAGCTTATCGATAAAATAAAATAAATAATCATAGGTAACAGATTTATTCAAGTCGATTCGTAGACACAACAATCCAGAATTAAATTGGATAATCAACAAATGGAAAACAGGTGAGTAAACTCACTCTCTGGTTCGATTATAATTTATTATAATCGAATTTTTTATTTAATACAAATATTTATATGTTTTTGGTTGGTTGGAAATTCCTGAAATAAAACTAGTTGTTTAAATTATATTTTCTCAAGTATAAAACATATAAAATATTATTTAAACATATAATATAAAAACTATATATATAAATGATATAAAAACTATAAAATATAATTATAAAATTTTATATATAAACTATATAGGAAACTTATATTTGAAATCATAATTAAAAATCTTTGGATGATTTAAAATCATTTTGAAAGAAATTTGAAACAATTTGAAATCAATTTAAAAACATAATTTGAAAACAGATTTTGAGAGCGCTAATGCGAGTTTTATATACTAACTAACTATATTACTCTGATAATGTTGATCTCTTGAAATCATGATATCTTGATACTCATGAGTCTTGAATCTTCTTTGAAATCTTGAATCTCTTAAACTATACAGTCTTCAATATTCATTTCCTGCATATAAATCCTGCATGTACATATATATATATATATATTGGATAAAGATGTTAGTATATATTTTATAATCAATAATGATAATGATTGAAACAAGGTTGTTGTAATCAAAATTCCATTCTCCAACATAGAAAATCCCATATGGGTCTTAGGATGATAGTAATGTACAGGTCTCTTTTGTTTGTAAACAAGCTATATGGATTTTGATGTAAACCCCACAAAGTTATTGGGATGATAATTTTACACCTCTACCAAGTGAGTGCATAAGCCACGATTAATTGTGAATGTCAGGTAAACCCCACATGGGTATTTGGATAAAGATAAACACTGATCTTTATTCCAAATGTGTAGACTATCAATGTGCGAATTGATAGGACTGTATAACCGTTATTTAATGCTTATATAGTATAGTGCACTTTGTGTGTGAATTGGATGCGGTGTGCTGGAAGCTTTAGTGTAATAATATACACAGTGTTATAATGAAAAATAAAAGTGGTTATTGGTTTATTGGTTAATTCTCCAATAATAAAATGGATTTTTAATGAATATTTTATTAATATAATAATAGCTGAAAAATCAAAATTTGATTTTAACGTCCGATTTTGGGTGGATGCAAAGATATTAAAATATCGATGAATATCTTTAACTATAGAAAATGGTTTTCCTAGACCAGGCATGATCGTTTAAGAACTTATTTATTACAATCAAACTTTGAAATTGGAAAAGTAGATAATACACTATTTATCAAACTAAATGGAAATGATATTCAGTTAATACAAATCTATGTAGTTGATATAATTTTTATATCAAATAATAATAAAATGAAATAAGAATCCTCAGAAATTACGACTAAAGAATTTAAAATGAGTCATATGCGAGAACTTACTTTCTTCTTAGGATTACAGATTAGACAATTAGATAATGGAATATTTATTAATCAAGAAAAATATGCTAGGGATTTAATTAATTAATTCAATATGGCTAGTACTAGATGAAAACCCACTCCCATGGCAACTAATGAAGCGTTACATAAAGATGACTCTTCAAAAGATGTAGATCTGAAACTTCATAGAGGAATGATAGGATCTTTACTATATATACCTGCAAGCAGACTAGATATAATGCATAGTTTTTGTCTTTTTGTTAGATATCAATCACAACCTAAGGAAACTCGCTTAAAATCCTTAAAATGTATTCTAAGATATTTCAAACATATATTGGACTTTGGATTATTCTATCCTAAGAATGATTCATTCGATTTAATTTCGTATTGTGATGCCGACTATGCTAGTCGTAAATCAGACCGAAAAAGCATAAGTGGAACTTGTCACTTTTTGGGTCATTCCTTATTTTCTTGGTTTAATAAAAAGAAAAATATTATTTCCTTGTCAACAACTTAAGCATAATATATACTTGTTGCTTTGGGTTGTTTTCAGGTAATATACATGCAACTGTAACGATTCAGATTTTTGGTCGATTATTTTAAACATTTAAAATAATTTTAAATGTTGAGTTGAATATAAATGGATATTTATATGGAATTTATTGATTTATAATCGAATATGATTTACTTCGAGTATATTGAATGATCATAGACAATAAATAACTGAATTCGAAGTTAGAACTGAATCAAAAACAATTCAGATGATCAATATACATTCTATTTGAATAGAAACGGTAATAATAATTTATTATGGGGGAATTTTTATTTCTGAATTTAAATTATCTTATATCGATTTAATATGGTTATTTTATATATACATTCAAATTAATTTTTAGAATCTATTCTGTTGAGTTTAGAATAGCGTTATAACATTGAAATGTCGGTCGTTGCGGTAAAATAGGGGTTCGTGATTCAGAGTTATGGACTCCGAGATATTTGATTAATGGATAAGCTCTAAATCAAATCGATATTGTTTCAACTAAAATAAAAATCTCTTTATATCTGATCAAATTAAATAGAAATCAAATTGTATTTAATTCGCTTGTATTTCGGTTGTACCTAAGCTAACCTACTTCGTACCCTTTCGCAGACCTACTCTCCATCTATATAAACGCAACTACCCTTTTCTCCTCGTTGATTTCTTCACGTTGTTCATTTCTTCAGAAGGGAAAGAAAAAAAATCAAAGATTCAGTAAATAAAATACGCCGCTGCTCTTTCATTATGACTATAAATCGAAAGCTTAGAAAAGAAAAACGGAAAGCCATCGAAAAGCAGTAACCCAAATCGATGTCCCATTTTCTTCCATTCGAACCTGTATAAAATAAAAAGAGAGAGAGGCGAGGAAAAGCGGATCACGACTCAGGAAAAAGGGAAATTGGGTTTCGATCATCAATAACGAGTGCGACGGGTTTTTGAGCTATTCAAATGTGGACTCATCAAGCTAGGTTTTGCGATTTTGAGAAATACAGGAAGCGAGTTTCGAAACTAAGGTTGGATTCTTGTTAGTGAAGTTGGATAACATTTGTTTAATTTGTATTGGAGGATGCGATGAAAAATATTGTAGAGACCCGAACTTCCCTATCTCCGAAGAGAAGAGAAAGAACGAATTACCGTGAGAACAAGATGAATTAGAACGCAAACAGAAGAACATTTCATTGTTTATTACAACAATTCCAACAGAATACAAGAATAGACAGAGTATGAATAAATATACATTCGATAAATATCAGAGATTACAATAAATTACATAGCAACGGAAAAACAATACAAAACACAACTGAAAGTAATACACGGATACAGAGCTTTCCGAGCATCGTTCCAGCTGTAAATCAGGATCCTGTGAATATAAATCTACAAAACCAAAACTACTAGCTGCCTGTGTAGAAATTAGAGGCACCCAGAGTTTAGGTTAAAACAATAAACACCAGGTCAGTCATGGGACTGGTGTGAGAACTAAAACAATTATTAATCTTTATTTTAAAGTTAGGTAAATCAAGGGACCATGCCGTATAACACGGAACGGGTTTCCTCCCAAGAATACCAGTGCTTAAAACAAACAGCGCAATGCTAAATAAAGAAAAATGAAGCTATTATAAGACCCAGGTCCCATCACACAATGCAACGCAAGCCGGAGGATAGGGTTTTTGCCTTATAATAACCAAAGCATGCTTGATACGTTTAAAACACATTATTTTGATATTACTATAAGTGTATAGTGTCAAAACAATTTCAATCATAAATATCAATCATAGGCGGCATGAATGACCCATACCACTATGTGGCCATACTAGGTTCTACAAATAAAACAACAATATCACGTATTGGAAATTGGATTTCCAACATGAGCCGAGGCAAGGGAAAAGCTCCTCTCCATTTGAGGCACTCTAGCAAATGTCTCAGGACCCCACTATGATCCTTGGAATCGGTTGGGCCGGTCCTCACCTAACTTTGGAGGATTAGTTATTTCTGAACACACGTTTCCCGGTCCTAACAGATCTATATCCGAGGCGCCTCGTATCCAACAACCACACAGGTGAAAAGTATATAAATGTCAGCCAGTTTAAGCACTAACACCACCACTAGCTAGAAAGAAACGTCGTGTTCTCCCAACGGTCCGTATCCCGTTTTTGACTCATACCGAGGTGTGAGGCTCGCGAATTCACGTTATACACAAAGCTGCGCCACACATGCCGTGCTTTGATCATCAACCACAAGACTTTTCTTTTCAACAGAAGCCTCGATCAATTGCCACTTACGCGTGCCACACTGGCAATTCACTCCATGCGACTGATGTCCATCGATATACAACCTCTGATCTCGTACGTCTTAGAGAAGGGCGTTAAGCAAGAGAATAAATTCTCCGCCGCCAAACAGATGTATATTTAATAGAGATTAATCAACACAGAATAAAATCCAATGTCAGACATACAATCCATTAACAAGTTCGTTCTGGGTCTGAACGAAACCGGAGGCACTTTCCTCGCATATCCATCAATCTCCAAGCACGTCTGGATGATCACCAACTGTTTCTCTCCTCTTGGGTGTACTGCCCAATCAAGATCATCAGTAATCACCCAAACGATGTGAAGACATCCGGTCTTCAACCATCGTCTTCATCTTCGACATATCGCCGAATCGGTTATTCAGAATGGGTATAACCCAGCCTTTCTGAATAACCCACGTATATAATAAACAAATGTTACACAAACACAACAAACGCTTCATTCCAATTCAGAATATTCTTTTATTCACAAAATCACATTCTTAGGGAAATGTTCCCATTGATTTTATCAAAGATAAATTCTTATAAATTTATTCTTTAATCTTCCTTTGGATATCATTTCAAACTAGTCAGGATTAGCAAACCACACCGAAGTAATTATTTAATTTATTTCCCAATCCCAACCTATATATCCCATGGAGCAAAACTGGTAATACTCAATATCTAACACCACGGTGTCATCGGTAAAATTTAGTTACAATTTCACGTTCAAATCTAATTAAAGATTTAACTATCGCTTTGTTGCAAAACTGGTGGTACTCCATTCTCGATCACCTTTCAGATTTGATAATTTAATTTATCAATTCACATTTCAATCTAATTAAAGATTCATTAAAACTCCACTTAGTTTTAATCCTTTCAAAAATCAATATCCTGCCTCTAACTGGGTTAAAGAACCAATGTCATCTAAAACACGATTCACGATAAACCCAAAATCACATTCAAATTCAATTCCAATTAAACATTATTTAATTGGTACACTTCATTAAATCTAAGTAGAAAGATTTAATCTTTTTCTCTATTGGGTTTAAGAACAGTGTTAATGTAGACACCATTCACGACAAACCCAAATCACATTTGAAATTAAATACAAGACTCTGAATAAAAAATATATCGGCTTATATTCAACATCAAATTCTACGACCAACAAATATCGTATTGGAAATAACGATATAAATATATCTTTCAAATCTCCACAACCATATCTGTATAATCACGAAATCCAACATCAAAAAATTCCGAAGATAATTTTGATTCAAATCCAGTTCAATTCACGTATTGGGAATTTTGATTATTTTTAAAACCACTTTCAAATTCAATTTATTTATTTCAAAAATAAATTGATTTTAATTCTAGTTCAAAACTAGTTCATTTCGATAAAAATCTATTTTTATCTTTTCAAATATGGAGTTTTTCAGCCTAATTTTTCACAAATCACTTCTTATGATTTTACACAAATTATTGATATTTTTAATAATTTTATCAAGGCCCGCACAGTCGATTTCCGTCAACGGCCATCGAACTGCACATACAGCGACCTTTTCCAAATTTTATTTGGACATAATTCCAAATCCAACTGTTAGATTTCAAATTTATAATATTCATTGGAAAGCTCTTTTCTATACGAACCCAACGGTTCCGGTTTTAGGAGAATCCGACGGTCGGATCTCCCGTAATGTCCGTTCGAAGTCAATGGTCGAAATTCACAAACTACCGCTGCACGACGCGTTCTATTCAGGCCATTATATATATAATATATATAATATATATATTTCATCGATTTCCTTTTAAACGTATTTTATAAATCGTTTTAAATTCGTTTTCGTAACGATTTCGACTTCACTTTCAATTTCAAATCAAAATTGAATTTTCCTTTATAAATTCGTTTTAAATTCATTTCAAATTGATTTCAATTCGAATTCATTTCAATTCGAATTCAATTCGAATTCATTTCAATTCAATTTTGAAATCACTTTTCAATATTCATTATAAAAATGAATATAATCGTTCACGTCAAAATGCCGCAACTCTAATCAACACGGCTTTATATCTTTCAATAAATTCGTTATTCTATTCAACAAATTAATATATATTTTATTCAACACATGAATATACTTTCAACACATGAATATCGTCAACACATGACTATTTCTACTATTTAATATATTTTATAAAATTATGATATCTATCATTTGATTTTAAATCAGACTCCAACCGTAAAGTAGTAAGAGAATGATTCCCCAGGTGTTGACGCCGAAGGCCGGGACCAATATCAGATCAATACCCTGGAAACCACTCATCTTATCTATTTTCTAGTTAGTTTCTAACTTTAAATATGATAAAGATGTAAATTTTATTGTTAAAATATTTCTTTCAACACATTATTTATTCTATTCAACACATGATTATTTATTATATTCAACACATGAATATATACTTCATTCTATTCTTTATTTTCCCAATTGGAATGAGGCCCAATCAATTACCATATAATGTTAATTATATGGATTCCATACAACACATGTATATAATCACAACAATAAATAATCAATCATCATCCAAAGTGCACCACACTGTATAAGCATCAAATATAGATATCTAACGCTTATAACAGCCTGTCAATCAATCGATCGACATACAACTAATAAATCGGGATGAGTGGACTTCAAATATCATCCCAATACCCGTGTGGGGTTTCAAATCAACAAACACATATTTTTATTCACACACACACACGTTAAAAACAATATTTTTAATGATAAAATATTTTTTTACTATATAAATATTTTATTTCACGTCACACAATCAATTTTCATCACAACAAACAATCAAACATACAAGCCATCCATGGTCTGTGGATGACGGGTGTCGGGTGCTACTAAGCACCGTCTGCATCCTAGTATATATTTTTAACTAGAAAAAAAGATTTAAAGTGAGAAGTTCTCACCAGCTAGCTAATCCAATACTAAGACTCTTCTTATGTAGAAATCTTCGCCGTGCTCGCCCCTCTGTCAATTTCGTTGTCCGTAGCTACTACATATATAAAAATCACCTTTTTATATTGTTGCTATGCATATAAAAATCATATTTTTATAATCACTCCATATGGATAAAAATTCTATTTTTACATCGTTACTATATAGATAAAAATTCTATTTTTACATCGCTACTATATAGATAAAAATTATATTTTTACATCGCTACTATATAGATAAAAATTATATTTTTACATCGCTACTATATAGATAAAAATTATATTTTTATCACGCTATCCTCTACATAAAGATTTCGCCTTTTCAAACATAAAGATTTCAATCTTTACTATCTATATAATATAAAAATCGAATTTTTTTTATCTTCACTTCGTTATAACAATTATATTTTTATATTGCTCTTCTCCTAATAAAGATTATATTTTTATTACTCTACATGAACAAAAATCGTATTTTTAATATGCCATTAGTATAAAAATTATATTTTTAACCTTTCTATATTATAAAAATTATATTTTTAACCTTTCTATATTATAAAAATTATATTTTTATTCTCTTCATCATATAAAAATTATATTTTTATATGAATATAAATCTCGTCTTTATATAATTAAAAATCCCATCTTTTCTAAATCAAAGATCTAATCTTTCAAATATAAAGAAGCAAACCCTTTTCAAATTAAAAATATAACCTTTTTAATTTAACATAACAATTATAAAACAACATTAAGCTATGAATTGCATAAAAAAAACAACGCTTACAGTAGGAAGAGGGAGGAGGCATTCATCAGCGTCGGAGGAAGGTGGAGGGAGTGCGGAGGCGGTGTGTCTGGTGGCCTGGAGACTCGCGTCAGGGTGAAAAAGGGGGGAAATGCGGCGGAAAGGGGGAGGGCGGTGGCGGTCTCGGAGGCGTCGGTCAGGGAAGAAGAAGGAGAGGGGGGGTCGTGGGGTCGGGGGGTGCGGAGGAGGAGGAAGAAGAAGGAGAGGGGGCGGCTGCGGGTGTGGCGATGGGCGGCGGTGAGGTTAGAATGGGGGGGGGGGACGATAGTTTTAGTTTTTTTTTCTTTAATCGATTTCTGAGATGGAGAGAGAGAAGAGGGAATAAGGGGGTTTATATAAAATATATATATTTTTTATTATTTATTGATTTCAAAAAGCAACTTTTATTTTCGAACTCGAAATCGAACTCACCGCCTGTCGTCCATAGCTAATTACCCCTATTCTGAACACAATGGGATGTGTATCGTAAGTTAATTCGATCGTTTCGATTAGTTTTCGTCAGTATCAACATATAACTCAATATATTGAATTTGAACGTGCATTTCAATTTACTGGGGCCACATACTAACAAGAAAAATTCCTGAAAAATATTTTCTAGCTTCGTATTGACGATACGGTCCTAACAAAACTAATTTCGTCGAATTCTGAGACCTTTTGAAAAATGGCCAATTTCCAGTCGATTAAAATCAACTTAAACTGGTCAAACGCGTTTTCCTTTACCGCGCTCACATATTGATTCGAAAAATTACGAAAATTGGAATCTAGCAATAACTTGACATCACAGATCCAACAAAAGTGGTTTCGTCGAAATCGGAGGTCGTTTGCAAAATGGCTATTTTTAAGGGCTGAAATTCCATAGCGACTATTCTGAAATTTCAACTGGACATATCTTTTGATCCCCGCTATGAAATTTCAATTTTTCGGATTCGTTGGAAAGATATTCATAAATAGATTCTAATATTTTTAGTTTCACTAAAATCCGGCTTACATTGCACCCGGTACATTCAATTGAAGTTTGAAATCGAATTATCGAACTACCGCGCCATTTTCAATTCCTTTTATAATTTAAAATAAATATTTATATTCTAATGACGATGTATATAAAAATATACGTTCGAATTCTATTGAAAATAAATTTGTCGTCGATTTTATTTAAAATAATCTATTTTAAATATTCAAAATTTGCTAAAATTGCCAAAATAAAAAATTTAAATTGGCCCGCATTTTCCGGGTTTTTACATTCTCCCCCACTTAAAACTTTTCGTCCCCGAAAAGGAATGAAGCCGAAAGTTGTTTTACAAATCAACTCAACTTCCATTATTTTCGTTACGGCTTAAGTTCTTCAACTTTTCAGTTTCTAAGAACTTTTCAAATTCTTCAAAAATTTGGCTAACACCCTAAATTTCCGAAAAATTTCGCCATAACCTCCCCTGCACCGGGGACTTCGGGATATTTCATATAGCCTCCCATGGCCTTCTTCAATCCAAAAGAAAAAGAAAAAGCCAAGCGGCTAGCCAATCGGCTCATAAAATCATCATCACCCAAACAAAACAGTAAATTATGGTAAATATGTACCTATTTGTCGGGCAAACAATTTTATTCTTCTGCTCTAGCCTCCTTGCTATGACCTGTTCAATGTAAGTACATGTATATGCGAGCAAACGCGACCAATTCTCAATACAATTCACTATTCGGTTCAATTAGGCTAAATGGTTCAAAATTTCAAACAAATAGACAAACAACACAACCATCAATCAATTAGTGGATTAACGTTTCAAATTCATAATTTGATATATATACAGAAAATCATGTTTTGATGCCAAATCACAACAAATAATCCTATGTAAATTTTGGTTCTCACACCAGTCAATGGAAATATATAGATATCACACCTTCGAAACACAAACATAAATACTGATGATGTGGCCACATTAGCAGATTTATCCCCAGGTGTCTAGAATGTGATTCTATATCTATCCAGTATATTAAAACTTCGAATATACGTTCATGACGCGTATATACAAAACCTTTATATACTAGATTGTCCAAATTCAAAATAAATAAATATTCAAATACACATAAAATGGTTTGAATTTTCAAAACAATATTGTTTTCATTTGAAAAATATACTCTTCACACTCGTTCTAGGATACTACTGATCCTATCTCTAACGAGTCATTCTAATTGGATATTACTAATTCAATATCTGATGAATTCTTTCGTATGGTTCTAATGTGTCTTGTTCTCGAGCTTTGTAGACCAAAGCTCTGATACTAGTTATAGAGACCCGAACTTCCCCATCTCCGAAGAGAAGAGAAAGAACGAATTACCGTGAGAACAAGACGAATTAGAACGCAAACAGAAGAACATTTCATTGTTTATTACAACAATTCCACTAGAATACAAGAATATACAGAGTATGAATAAATATACATTCGATAAATATCAGAGATTACAATAAATTACATAGCAGCGGAAAAACAATACAAAACACAACTGAAAGTAATACACGGATACAGAGCTTTCCGAGCATCGTTCCAGCTGTAAATCAGGATCCTGTGAATATAAATCTGCAAAACCAAAACTACTAGCTGCCCATGTAGAAAATAGAGGCACCCAGAGTTTAGGTTAAAATAATAAACACCAGGTCAGTCATGGGACTGGTGTGAGAACTAAAACAGTTATTAATCTTTATTTTAAAGTTAGGTAAATCAAGGGACCACGCCGTATAACACGGAACGGGTTTCCTCCCAAGAATACCAGTGCTTAAAACAAATAGCGCAATGCTAAATAAAGAAAAATGAAGCTATTATAAGACCCAGGTCCCATCACACAATGCAACGCAAGCCGGAGGATAGGGTTTTTACCTTATAATAACCAAAGCATGCTTGATACGTTTAAAACACATTATTTTGATATTACTATAAGTGTATAGTGTCAAAACAATTTCAATCATAAATATCAATCATGGCGGCATGAATGACCCATACCACTATGTCGCCATACTAGGTTCTGCAAATAAAATCGCAATATCACGTATTGGAAATTGGATTTCCATCATGAGCCGAGGCAAGGGGCAAGCTCCTCTCCGTTTGAGACACTCTAGCAAATGTCTCAGGACCCCACTATGATCCTTGGAATCGGTTGGGCCGGTCCTTACCTAACTTTGGAGGATTAGTTATTCCTGAACACACGTTTCCCGGTCATAACAGACCTATATCCGAGGCGCCTCGTATCCAACAACCACATAGGTGAAAAGTATATAAATGTCAGCCAGTTTAAGCACTGACACCACCACTAGCTAGAAAGAAACGTCGTGTTCTCCCAACGGTCCGTATCCCGTTTTTTAACTCATACTGAGGTGTGAGGCTCGCGAATTCACGTTATACACAAAGCTGCGCTACACAGGCCGTGCTTTGATCATCAACCACAAGACTTTGCTTTTCAACAGAAGACTTGATCAATTGCCACTTACGCGTGCCACACTGGCAATTCACTCCATGCGACTGATGTCCATCGATATACAACCTCAGAGCTCGTACGTCTCAGAGAAGGGCGTTAAGCAAGAGACTAAATTCTCCACCACCAAACATATGTATATTTAATAGAGATCAATCAACATAGAATAAAATCCAATGTCAGACACAAAATCCATTAACAAGTTCGTTCTAGGTCTGAACGAAACCGGAGGCACTTTCCTCGCATATCCATCGATCTCCAAGCACGTCTGGACGATCACCAACTGTTTCTCTCCTCTTGGGTGTACAGCCCAATCAAGATCATCAGTAATCACCCAAACGATGTGAAGACTTCCGGTCTTCAACCACCGTCTTCATCTTCGACATATCGCCGAATCGGTTATTCAGAATGGGTATAACCCGGCCTTTCTGAATAACCCACGTATATAATAAACAAATGTTACACAAACACAACAAACGCTTCATTCCAATTCAGAATATTCTTTTATTCACAAAATCACATTCTTAGGGAAAGGTTCCCATTAATTTTATCAAAGACAAATTCTTCTAAATTTATTCTTTAATCTTCCTTTGGATATCATTTCAAACTAGTCGGGATTAGCGAACCACACCGAAGTAATTATTTATTTTATTTCCCAATCCCAACCTATATATCCCATGGAGCAAAACTGGTAGTACTCCATATCTAACACCACAGTGTCATCGGTAAAATTAATTACCATTTCACGTTCAAATCTAATTAAAGATTTAACTATCGCTTTGGAGCAAAACTGGTGGTACTCCATTCTCGATCACCTTTCAGATTTGATAATTTAATTTATCAATTTACATTTCAATCTAATTAAAGATTCATTAAAACTTCACTTAGTTTTAATCCTTTCAAAAATCAATATCCTGCCTTTAACTGGGTTAAAGAACCAATGTCATCTAAGTAGAAAGATTTAATTGGTACACTTCATTAAATATAAGTAGAAAGATTTAATCTTTTTCTATATTGGGTTTAAGAACAGTGTTAATGAAGACACCATTCACGACAAACCCAAATCACATTTGAAATTAAATACAAGACACTGAATAGAAAATATATCGGCTTATATTCAATATCAAATTCTACGACCAACAAATATCGTATTGGAAATAACGATATAAATATATCTTTCAAATCTCCACAACCATATCTGTATAACCACGAAATCCAATTTCGAAAAATTCCGAAGATATTTTCGATTCTAATCCAGTTCAATTCACGTATTGGGAATTTTGATTATTTTTAAAACCACTTTCAAATTCAATTTATTTATTTCAAAAATAAATTGATTTTAATTCTAGTTCAAAACTAGTTCATTTCGATAAAAATCTATTTTTATCTTTTCAAATGTGGAGTTTTTCTGCCCAATTTTTCACAAATCTCTTCTTATGATTTCACACAAACTATTGATATTTTTAATAATTTTATCAAGGCCCGCACAGTCAATTTCCATCAACGGCCATCGAACTGCACTTACAACGACCTTTTCCAAATTTGATTTGGACATAATTCCAAATCCAACTGTTAGATTTCAAATTTCTAATATTCATTGGAAAGCTCTTTTCGATAGGAACCCAACGGTTCCGGTTTTAGGAGAATCCGACGGTCGGATCTCCCGTAATGTCCGTTCGAAGTCAATGGTCGAAATTCACGAACTACCGCAGCGCGACGCGTTCTATTCAGGCCATTATATATATAATATATATATATTATATATATTTCATCGATTTCCTTTTAAACATATTTTATAAATCGTTTTAAATTCATTTTCGAAATGATTTCAACTTCCCTTTCAATTTCAAATCAAAATTGAATTTTCCTTTATAAATTCGTTTTAAATTCATTACAAATTGATTTCAATTCGAATTCATTTCAATTCAATTTTAATTTGAATTCATTTCAATTCAATTTTGAAATCACTTTTCAATATTCATTATAAAAACGAATATAATCGTTCACGTCAAAATGGCGCAACTCTAATCGACACGGCTTTATATCTTTCAATAAATTCGTTATTCTATTCAACAAATTAATATATATTTTATTCAACACATGAATATACTTTCAACACATGAATATCGTCAACACATGACTATTTCTACTATTTAATATATTTTATAAAATTATGGTATCTATCGTTTGATTTTAAATCAGACTCCAACCGTAAAGTAGTAAGAGAATGATTCCCCAGGTGTTGACGTCGAAGGCCGGAACCAATATCAGATCAATACCCTGAAAACCACTCATCTTATCTATTTTCCAGTTAGTTTCTAACTTTAAATATGATAAAGATGTAAATTTTATTGTTAAAATATTTCTTTCAACACATGATTATTTATTCTATTCAACACATGAATATATACTTCATTCTATTCTTTATTTTCCCAATTGGAATGAGGCCCAATCAATTACCATATAATGTTAATTATATGGATTCCATACAACACATGTATATAATCACAACAATAAATAATCAATCATCATCCAAAGTGCACCACACTGTATAAGCATCAAATATAGATATCTAACGCTTATAACAGCCTGTCAATCAATCGATCGACATACAACTAATAAATCGGGATGAGTGGACTTCAAATATCATCCCAATACCCGTGTGGGGTTTCAAATCAACAAACACATATTTTTATTCACACACACACACACGTTAAAAACAATATTTTTAACGATAAAATATGTTTTTACTATATAAATATTTTATTTCACGTCACACAATCAATTTTCATCACAACAAACAATCAAACATACAAGCCATCCATGGTCTGTGGATGACGGGTGTCGGGTGCTACTAAGCACCGTCTGCATCCTAGTATATATTTTTAACTAGAAAAGAAGATTTAAAGTGAGAAGTTCTCGCCAGTTAGCTAATCCAATACCACGACTCTTCTTATGTAGAAATCTTCGCCGTGCTCGCCCCTCTGTCAATTTCGTTGTCCGTAGCCACTACATATATAAAAATCACCTTTTTATATTGTTGCTATGTATATAAAAATCATATTTTTATAATCACTCCATATGGATAAAAATTCTATTTTTACATCGTTGCTATATAGATAAAAATTCTATTTTTACATCGCTACTATATAGATAAAAATTATATTTTTACATCGCTACTATATAGATAAAAATTATATTTTTACATCGTTACTATATAGATAAAAATTATATTTTTATCACGCTATCCTCTACATAAAGATTTCGCCTTTTCAAATATAAAGATTTCAATCTTTACTATCTATATAATATAAAAATCGATTTTTTTATCTTCACTTCGTTATAACAATCATATTTTTATATTGCTCTTCTCCTAATAAAGATCATATTTTTATTACTCTACATTAATAAAAATCATATTTTTAATATGCCACTAGTATAAAAATTATATTTTTAACCTTTCTATATTATAAAAATTATATTTTTAACCTTTCTATATTATAAAAATTATATTTTTAACCTTTCTATATTATAAAAATTATATTTTTTATTCTCTTCATCATATAAAAATTATATTTTTATATGAATATAAATCTCGTCTTTATATAATTAAAAATCCCATCTTTTCTAAATCAAAGATCTAATCTTTCAAATATAAAGAAGCAAACCCTTTTCAAATTAAAAATCTAACCTTTTTAAATTAACATAACAATTATAAAACCAAACTATGCTATGAATTGCATAAAAAACAACGCTTACATTAGGACGAGGGAGGAGGCATTCATCAGCGTCGGAGGAAGGAGGAGGGAGTGCGGAGGCGGTGTCTCTGGTGGCCTGGAGACTCGCGTCTGGGTGAAAAAGGGGGGGGGGACGTGGCGGAAAGGGGGAGGGCGGTGGCGGTCTCGGAGGCGTCGGTCAGGGAAGAAGAAGGAGAGGGGGGGTCGTGGGGTGCTGCGAAGGAGGAAGAAGAAGGAGAGGGGGCGGTTGCGGGTGTAGCGATGGGCGGCGGTGAGGTCAGAGCGGGGGGGGGGGGGGACGATAGTTTTAGGTTTTTTCTTTCTTTAATCGATTTTTGAGATGGAGAGAGAGAGAAGAGGGAATAAGGGGGGTGTTTATATAAAATATATATATTTAATTATTTATTGATTTCAAAAAGCAACTTTTATTTTCGAACTCGAAATCGAACTCGAAATCGAACCCACCGCCTGTCGTCCATAGCTAATTACCCCCATTCCAAACACAATGGGATATGTATCGTAAGCTGATTCGATCGTTTCAATCAGTTTTCGTCAAAATCAACATATAACCCTATATATTGAATTTGAACGTGCATTTCAATTTACTAGGGCCACATACTAACAAGAAAAATTCCCAAAAAATATTTTCTAGCTTCGTATTGACGATATGGTCCTAACAAAACTAATTTCGTCGAATTCTGAGACCGTCTGAAAAATGGCCAATTTCCAGTCGATTAAAATCAACTGAAACTGGTCAAACGCGTTTTCCTTTACCACGCTCACATATTGATTCGAAAAATTTCGAAAATTGGAATCTAGCAATTACTTGACATCACGGATCCAACAAAAGTGGTTTCGTCGAAATCCGAGGCTGTTTGCAAAATAGCTATTTTTAAGGGCTAAAATTCCATAGCGACTATTCTGAAATTTCAACTGGACATATCTTTTGATCCCCGCTATGAAATTTCAAATTTTCGGATTCATAGGAATGATATTCATAAATAGATTCTAATATTTTTGGTTTCACTAAAATCCG
This sequence comes from Allium sativum, assembly GCA_030737875.1. Taxonomy (NCBI): domain Eukaryota; kingdom Viridiplantae; phylum Streptophyta; class Magnoliopsida; order Asparagales; family Amaryllidaceae; genus Allium; species Allium sativum. The sequence goes on along the minus strand of CM060915.1, from coordinate 41,517,882 downwards.
GCTTACTTTGCACCCGGTACATTCAATTGAAGTTTGAAATCGAATTATCGAACTACCACGCCATTTTCAATTCCTTTTATAATTTAAAATAAATATTTATATTCTAACGACGACGTATATAAATATTTACGTTCGAATTCTATTCAAAATAAATTTCTCATTGATTTTATTTAAAATAATCTATTTTAAATATTCAAAATTCACTTAAATTGGCCCGCATTTTCCGGGTTGTTACAAATATTGTCGCTGACCCATAGCTGTGCATTTGGAATGAGTTCGATCCTTGTTTTCATGGCGTATAAAGGGAGTGAGGGGAATGAGAAGCTTGATTGTGGTTGTTTCAGACGATGACGGTAAAAGGAGTAGTTTAGCACAGCGGATAGCGATTTTGATAGTGGATGTCGTGATGGAGATGAGGAGGAGTTGCAGTGTTATTTTTTTGATAAGATCTGGAGCATGATTTTGGGTCGGCATGCAGCTTGGCTAAAGTTGTATAGTGAGGTTAAGTTGAAATAGGTGTTGACTTGGTGGTTTTTCAGGTTGTTTTGGAGCTGATGAAAGAAGGAGGGCAGCTTCTTGTGACATAAGGTAGTGAGGATTTGTAACGACCCAGAAAATCTGAACCAATTTAAAAAATTTTAATTGGCTAAATTAATGGATTTAAAATATTTAAAATAAATATTTTAAATAATAGCAATGAAAACTGAGTTTGAATCGACAATTGAAAACGAATATAATTAATTCTAATTATAAACAAGGCTTGAAAAGGCGCTGTAGTTTCAAAAATTGAATTCAAACTTTGTCGGACTATACCGTGTGCAAAACAAAACGGATTTTAGTGAAACCAAAAATATTTAAATCTGTTAGTGAATACCTTTCTAACGAATCTGAAAAATCGAATTTTCATAGCGGAAAGCAAAAGTTATGGCCAAAAGAATTTTCAGAAAGGTCGCTATGGAATTTATATAGCCCGTGAAATTGGCCATTTTGCATACGACCTCGGAATTCGACGAAACCACTTTTGTTGGATCCGAGATGTGGGTTATCACTATGTTTCAAATTTCATAATTTTTGAAGCTAGTATGTGAGCGTGACAAAGGAAAATGTGTTTTGGTCAATTACAGTTAAATTGGATCGACCAGAAATGGGCCTTTTTGCAAGCGACCTCAGAATTCGACGAAACTAGTTTTGTTGGGACCGTATCGTCAAAACATAGCTAGATTTATTTTTCTGGAATTTTTCGAATCAGTTTGTGGCCCTGGCAAATTGAAATGTACGTTCAAATTAAATATTGGATGTTTTATATTTTAATTTGAAGGAAAACTGACTGAAACAGTCGAATGGGCCTTCGAAACATATCCCATTGTGTTCGGAATGGGGGTAAAACGCTAGGGACGACAGTCGTTGGGTTTCGATTGGTGGTCGTGTCAGAAAACCCCTTTAAAACTCCACCGGCCAATCAGAATTTTTATAAAAAAAAAAAAGAGAAAAACTTTTTTTCTCTCTCCCCGCTCAGCGATTTGGATGATCCCCGTCCCTCCCTCCTTCCCCTTCACATCGCCGCCGCTATAGGCCACCAAAGCCGCCGCCACCACCCAAACCCGATCTGCCTCTTCCCCCTCTACAAATCCGACCCACCTTTGCCCCGCCTCGCCTCGCCAGTCGCCTAGGTCGAGCCCCCAAAGTTGCGCCGCCTCAAGCCCGATTCCTCCTCCGATCCTCCATCGCACTAGGTCCCACCTCCATCGACAGGAGCGTGGCTCCAAGCTCTATAACGTGGTGGAAGCCGATCGCTCTCTCGTGCTACGAATCCGAAGAAAGATCAAACCCTAGTTTCGAACCAGGTTTGAAAACTAACGGCTGCTCTATATTTTCAACTGTTTTTACACTTTTAAGTGTTGCAAACTTTGAAAAATCATATCTTTTTCGTTCGTTAACGAAATTCGATGAAACAGTAAACATCGTGATCGTGTGGACGCCTTCTACATTTTAGAAGAGACCGCATATTTTTCTGAGCCTTCTGCTATTTTTGGTGGAGTGGAACCCAATGTGAGATTTCTAATTTATAAACAATATGGAAAACGGCGATGTATAAATTATATAGTCGATGTATGAGTTATATAAGCGTTGTACACCTCTTGTATAAGCGTTGTATAAGTCGTACGTTCGATGTATAAGTTGTATATGCGTTGTAAAAATTATATATGTGTTGAAATAGAAGTGAATTTCTATATATATATATATATATATATATATATATATACGCCCCTCGTCCACAAACCATGGACGATATTTATGGACTGTGATTGGTGTGAAAATTGATTGATAGCGAATGGTTGTTTGGGATTGTTTGGGGTTGATATTGATTGATTGTGGTTGAAAAATACCCATTTGTGGTTGAGAAATATTTGGTGGAAACCACATAGGATTAGTTTGTGGAAATGAAATAAATAAAACATGCCGCCTGCGTGCGAACTAGATGCATGATCCCCATTGTCAAAAACCGCGAGGTTTTAAGGTAGAGCGAGGAGCCGTACTAGGGACGGTCCCGGTTTTAACTACCCTGCCGTTATGCTGCCGAAATTTTGAATAATATTCATGTGTTTGAATTATTTTCATTTGCTGAAACTATATTTATTCATTGAATAGAAAACCTTCATGTGTTGAATCGATATTCATTCGTTGATTAGAAATTCATGTGTTGAATGGTATTCGCGTTTTAAATATAAAAATCACATTTTTATCTATATATAGAAACTATAGAAAACCTTCATGTGTTGAATCGATATTCATTCGTTGATTAGAAATTCATGTGTTGAATGGTATTCGCGTTTTAAATATAAAAATCACATTTTTATCTATATATAGAAACTATAGAAAACCTTCATGTGTTGAATCGATATTCATTCGTTGATTAGAAATTCATGTGTTGGATGGTATTCATATTTTGAAATAAATTGTTTTATAATAAAAATCCTATTTTTATCACCTATATAAACTATATAAAATAATAGTGTTTTGAAATGAATTGTTTTACAATATAAAAATCACATTTTTATTATATACATGAATTGTTGAAATGTGAAGTGTTAAAAATAGCAACTCGTTCAAATAAATATGCATGAATTGAAATATTCCTTAATTAGCTAATGGCGTGATTTTTACCTATGCATGCAACATTAGAGTGAATAGTGCTTTTAAACCAAATGGAATCAAATATGAAGTTGAATGGAAAATGATAAGTGATAAGAACTATATATATGTACATGCATATTTATTGAACATGTTATAGCAAAGGGGCTAGAGAAGAGGAATAAAATTTTGTGCCCGACAAATAGGTACACATTTACTGTTTTGTTTGGGTGATGATTTTATGAGCCTACTGGCTAGCCGCTTGGCTTTTTCTTTTTCTTTTTGACATGAGATGCCCATGTGGCTATTTGGGAATTTTCCCAGCCCCTCCCGTACAAAGGAGGTTATGGCGAAATTTTCCAAAATTTAAAGGGGTTAGTGAAATATTTGAAGTAAAAACGATATTGAAATTGTTGAATGAACTATATTTATATAAATATATAAATATAAATAAAATTAAAATGAAACGTGGCCGTGCAGTTTGTGTTTTGAAACCGTGATTTCAAACAACTAGTGCGGGAAATCCGACCATTGGATTTTCCCGAAACCGCAACCATTGGGTTCGCTTTGGAAAAATCTTTCCAACGGCACCAACTTTGTAAAAATCCAACGGTTGGATTGTCGGGAATGTTTAATTCAAATCTGAAGAAAAACAGCACCAGAAACTATTATATTTATATATATATAAATATAATTATATTTAATCGAATAACGACGCTGCAGTTCGTATTTTGAAATCGAAACTTCAAACGATTGTATCAGGAGATCCGACCGTCGGATTTTCCCGAAATTGGAACCGTTGGATTCGTTTTGAAAAGACCTTTCTTATGATGTAAATTTTGTGAAGATCCCACGGTTAGATTTTCAGATATGTGTAAATCAAATCTGAAGAAAAACAGTGCCACAGACGCGATATGACCCGAAGCGTCGTTTTGAATAAATTGGCTAATTTAAAATAAATAAAAATAGCGATAAATCGTTATAGAATATCATAAGCGATATGGAATGGAAATAAACTGAATTTTCTCGATTTATGTGGTATTTGATGGTTGAATGTGTTTGGTGTGAAAATTACATTAAAGAACAAAATTGGTGTTGTCGAATGATTTAACCATTGAAATAAATTGATTTGAAATGTTAAATATACGTGAATTATTTGAAAAGGCCGAGTTAATTCTCATTTAAAATAATTGACCGACGATTGAAAGTCGAAGATGAAGACGGTGGTCGAAGACCGGAGATCTTCACCTCGTTTGGATGGTAACCGAGGTCCTGATTGGGAGGCATTCAGAAATATGGATAATGAGTGGTGGTCGTCCAGACGTACGTGGTGATCGATGGGTTTGCTAGGTATTTAGTGCCTCCGGTTTCGTTCAGACCCAGAATGGACTTGTGAATGGACTGTGTGTCTGACATTGGATTTTATTCTGTGTTGATCGATCTCTGTTAAATATACATCTGTTTGGCGGCGGAGAATTTATTCTTTCGCTTAACGCCCTTCTCTGAAACGCACGAGCTCAGAGGTTGTATATCGATGGACATCAGTTGCATGGCATGAATTGCCTGTGTGGCATGCTATGATGCAGTGATCAGGGATTCTGTTGAAAAGCAAAGTCTTGTGGTGATGATTAAAGCACCCAGGTGTGGCGTAGCTTTGTGTATAATGTAAAATCGCGAGCCTCACACCCCGGTATGAACCAGAAACGGGAGAAGGACCTCAGGGAGGGCATGCGCTTCTTTCTAGCTAGGGTGGTGTCAGTGACCTACCAGCCCTGACATTTATATACTTTTCACCTGTATGGTTGTTGCTATTGCGAGGCGCCTCGGTTTGATCGGACGATCCGGGTCCGATGGAGTCATTCGTTGGCTCGTTTACGCCCCAAAGGGCGGGAAAACGTATTGTTCAGGCATTTTAATCCACATCGGTGGACCGGCCCTGACGATCCAAGGGTCACTCGAGCTCTGATCCTGAGACATGGGCTAGATTGTCTCGAATTCGGTAAGGACTATCTTTTGCCTTGGTTCATGACGGAAATCCAATTTCCAAATACGTGACTGTGCGGTTTTGATTGTATACCTATATATGACGACATAGTGGCATGGGGCATTAATGCCGTCTATGATTGATAGTTATGATTTGAAATTGTTTTCAAAGCATATAAACACTAGCAATAATATCAAATGCCTTTGTTTTATTCGTATCAAGCATATTTTGGCCGTTATAAGGTAAAAAACTCTATCCTCCGGTTTGCGTTGCATTGTGTGATGGGAACTGAGTCCTATAATGGCTTCATTTTTATAAAAAGCATTGCGATGGTTAAAAGAATGATTTGTTTTAAAGCACTGGCAATCCAATGGAGTAAACCCGTTCCACGAAAGTGGCGTGGTCCTGTTATTGGCCATATTATATATGTGTTGAGTAGATTTCTCATACCAGTCCCATGACTGACTCGTAGTTTGTTTCACTTTCAAACTCGGGTGCCCCTTTTTCTACACGGGCAACCTTGTATTCAGGTTTAGCTGGTTCTTTCTGGATAGCTGGAGCGGAAGATGGATTCTATCATTTATCTCTTTTTAGGCTGTTCAGCTCCTATTGTACATATTTCGTTTGTTTTCCGCTGTTGACATTTATGTATAGCTGAACTGTATTTGTACTAAGTAAGATCCTGTATGATGTGTAACTCTGATGGTTACTTTTATCCAGTATATTGTATTGTTCATTGTCTGGTGTATTTATTTAATTCTGTTCTGCTTTTATCTGTTTCTGTATTATATTCCAAGGATTACCCTTGCCACCATCAGTACGGAGTTTGGGGACGTCTCATTTGGTATCATAAACAATATTGAATGGAAATAAACTGAATTTGCTCGATTTATGTGGTATTTGATGGTTGAATGTGTTTGGTGTGAAAATTACCTTAAAGAACAAAGTCGGTGTTGTCGAATAATTTAACCATTGAAATAAATTGATTTGAAATTCTAAATATACGTGAATTATTTGAAAAGGCCGAGTTAATTCTCATTTCAAATAATTTACCGACGATTGAAAGTCGAAGATGAAGACGGTGGTCGAAGACCGGAGATCTTCACCTCGTTTGGACGGTAACCGAGGTCCTGATTGGGAGGCATCCCGAAATATGGATAATGAGTGGTGATCGTCCAGACGTACGTGGTGATCGATGGGTTTGCGAGGTATTTAGTGCCTCCGATTTCGTTCAGACCCAGGACGGACTTGTAAATGGACTGTGTGTCTGACATTGGATTTTATTCTATGTTGATTGATCTCTATTAAATATACATCTGTTTGGCGGCGGAGAATTTATTCTTTTGCTTAACGCCCTTCTCTGAAACGCACGAGCTCAGAGGTTGTATATCGATGGACATCAGTCGCATAGCATGAATTGCCTGTGTGGCATGCTAAGATGCAGTGATCAGGGCTTCTGTTGAAAAGCAAAGCCTTGTGGTGATGATCAAAGCACCTCCTGTGTGGCGTAGCTTTGTGTATAACGTGAATTCGCGAGCCTCACACCCCGGTATGAACTAGAAACGGGAGAGGATATCGGGAAGGGGCTGCGTTTCTTTCTAGCTAGGGTGGTGGACCTACCAGCCCTGACATTTATATACTTTTCACCTGTGTGGTTGTTGTTGTTGCGAGGCGCCTCAGTTAGATCGGACGATCCGGGTCCGATGGAGCCATTCGTTGGCTCATTTACACCCCAAAGGGTGGGGAAACGCAGTGTTCAGGAATTTTAATCCACATCGGTGGACCGGCCCTGACGATCCAAGGGTCACTCGAGCTCTGATCCTGAGGGGCGGGCTAGAGCGTCTCGAATTTGGTAAGGACTATCTTTTGCCTTGGTTCATGACGGAAATCCAATTTCCAAATACGTGACTGTGCGGTTTTGATTGTATACCTATATATGACGACATAGTGGTATGGGGCATTAATGCCGTCTATGATTGATAGTTATGATTTGAAATTGTTTTCAAAACATATAAACACTAGCAATAATACTAAATGCTCTTATTTTATTCGTATCAAGCATATTTTGGCCGTTATAAGGTAAAAACTCTATCCTCCGGTTTGCGTTGCATTGTGTGATGGGAACTGAGTCTTATAATGGCTTCATTTTTTATAAAAAGCATTGCGATGGTTAAAAGAATGATTTGTTTTAAAGCACTGGCAATCCAATGGAGTAAACCCGTTCCACGAAAGTGGCGTGGTCCTGTGATTAGCCATATTATATATGTGTTGAGTAAATTTCTCATACCAGTCCCATGACTGACTCGTAGTTTGTTTCACTTTCAAACTCGGGTGCCCCTTTTTCCTACACGGGCAGCCTTGTATTCAGGTTTAGCTGGTTATTTCTAGATAGCTGGAGCTGTAGATGGATTCTATCATTTTTCTCTTTTTATGCTGTTCAGCTCCTATTGTACATATTTTGTCTGTTTTCCGCTGTAGGCATTTAGGTATAGCTGAACTGTATTTGTACTAAGTAAGATCCTGTATACTGTGTAACTCTGATGATTACTTTTATCCAGTATATTCTATTGTTCATTATCTGGTGTATTTATTTAATTCTGTTCTGCTATTATCTGTTTTTGTGTTATATTCCACGGATTACCCTTGCCACCGTCAGTACGGGGTTTGGGGTCGTCTCAGGATTGTGCTCGAACTCCAACGTTAGCATGGTCTGGTTTGAGACAGTTTTGCAGTCTAAGGTTTAGATGATGAATCATTGGCAAAGCGATAAGGTAATTCTAAATTTAAATTTCATGAAGTAATTTATTTGTTAATTTAAATTAAATAGTAGCTTATCGATAAAATAAAATAAATAATCATAGGTGATAGATTTATTCAAGTCGATTCGTAGACACAACAATCTGGAATTAAATTGGATAATCAACAAATGGAAAACAAGGTGAGTAAACTCACTCTCTGGTTCGATTATAATTTATTATAATCGAATTTTTTATTTAATACAAATATTTATATGATTTTGGTTGGTTGGTTGGTTGAATTTCTGTTTATTGATAAATTTTGGTTATTATACAATATATATTAGTTATTTAGGCTGGTGGTTGTGGTTATTATATATATATATAGGTGGTCGGATATTTCCCGCAATACCATTAGCAGGCGCCTGCGGTATAATTAGCGGATGACCCTATGTGCCCCACAATATGATAGTGGATGACCTTATATACTGCGATATCCTACCTTGAAGCACGATGGGTATTATTTATGTTGGCTAACATCTGTGGATGCAGGAAAAGAGGTTGGAGGGAACTAACTGTATTCCTCAAAATTTATTATTGTTTGTTTTCATATGTATATTGTCATATATGATGTGTTAGAAAACCGGTGATTGATAATTGGGTGTTTTGGATGTTTAAATATCACTAGGCCTAAAATGTTGATTTATAAAAATATTGTGAAAAGGGATTTTGAGATTTAAAAGGGAAAATCTGTTTTTCTAATATAGAATTTGAATTTCGAATGGGCTATAAAAAAATATTAACTTGTTAATAATAAAAACAAGTGGTGAATTTATAAATGGTGTTTATAAATTAAATGAAATAATTTTCATTAGATAATTTGAATATTAAATTCAAATGTGAATTTAAAATGAGAATTTGGATTCTTTTTAAAGAAGTAAATGATGAAATCTATTCCGATGTTCGGAATGTAAATTAAATTGGATAATTAAATTAGATTATGTCGAACTTATAAAATAAATGATATCCAGAAAGGATATCGAAATTGTATTAATTAGAAAATAAGATTTAAAATTAAAATATTAAAATAGATTCTATGTTATATATAGATAAGATATAGTAAATAGAATATTCCAATATAAGCTTTTGGTTTTTAAACAGATTTTAAATGGAACTTGTTTGAATATATAAAACAAGTAAATTTATAAACAATGTTTATAATGTGGTGAATCAATTACCAAGAGATAATTTGTAACTATAAATTCAAGTATGAATTTAAAAATAGAATTTGAAATCATTTCAAAAATGAATCGACGGTTTTTATTCCAGAATTCAAAATATAAAAGGAATTGAGTTTCAAATAGATTTTAAAATGAAGCTTGTTTTAATTTATAAAACAAGGAAACTAAATTATAAACGATGTTTATAAATATAGTGGAGAAAAATATCATTAGATAATTTGGATGTTAGAGTTAAAACATGAATTTGAAAATGTATTGGAAATCGTCTCAAAAAGAAGAACGATTGATTTTATTTTAGAATTTGGATTTTTAACCGAATAAAGATAACCCAAGAGATTAAAAGTTAGAATTCGATTATATCGAATTTTATGAAATATTTTATTTCCAATGGAATTGGAATTTAATTTAGAAGTTGAGTTTGAAAATGAATTGATAATAAGATAATCGACAATTTAGTATAATTGGAAATACTAGGCTAGATTTGGAAAACTAATATATTTTATATTAAAATATATTAGAATGGAGTTAAATTTTATTTATAAACGAAGTTTAAAAGCTTATATTTAAATTTAATTAAACGAACTTGCCGTTGCACGGTAGTTCATAATTTGACGTTTCGAACTTCAATTGAGTACACAAAACTCAATTTAAGTCGGAACTCTTTGAAACAAGAATCGTCGGGACAGCTTGAATAATAGTTTTCTAATAAAAGAGAAAATTTTGAATTTCATCTTATAGATTTTGAGTTATGTCAAAATCAAATTCCCAAAAAAATAGCGCCGTAATTGTTATTATACCATAATGGTTTATTTAAATTAACAAAAGGGTTTTAATCAAACAAAACTTGAATTTCCATTAAAACAAATCCTGATTTAAGTTATAAAATAAATATGAACTCAAATAGAGTAAATGGATTGACTTTTGAAACAAAAATCAGATTTTTAATTGTTGAATAGAATTAACTGATTTGAAAACGAATTAGTTAATGGAATTTTGAATCAAAATTGGACTTTGGATAAGTAAAAGGGGTTTGTAAATTCATATACGAAATCGAATCGAAACTTATATTTAAAATGGAATTTGATTGGTTTATAAGCAATTTAAAATTGTATAAGAACGTGATATGCTCAATTAAAAAGTGGAATAGGAAAAAAGTCTAATTAAAGAATAAATTAGCGAAATGAGTTAAAATGCCCAGATTGAGTTGGAGTAAATTGGAATTGGTTGAGTATGTATAAAACAAGAATGAAATGAAGAGAATGAAGTTTATATTTTGCTTACCCGACAAAAAGGTACATGTTTAAATTCCTTATGCGTTTTTAAGCGCCAAATCGGCAAGCCGCTTGGCTTTTTGATTTTCATATCGAATGGAAAGGGCCTAGAGAGACGAGTTGGAGTTTGAGCTATTGACCAGTGCAAAGCAGGTGTTGGCGAATTTTTCTGGAAATTTAAGGAATTGGAATATTTTTAAGAAAATTGATAATAAGAAATCAATGTATCGATATATAGAGAATTCGATAAGGAAACGAACTTAAAAAAATTATTATAAACAAAAAGGAAATCTATAAATTAAATCTGATAAAGATAGAAAGAGAATACATATACACATTGTAAAAATGAATAATTAGCTTTATACGATGTTGATTATTTGGGAATAGTGGTCTTGTTTGTTTTGAAATTAAGGATGTTTTCAATCAAGGTCTGAGAGATAATTATACCCCAACTTGATTAATTTCATTACTAACCGATAAATAGCAATATTTAGTTTCGAAGATCAATGTTTGAATAAGATTTAGTTGAATGTAGTATTTTGGGTTGTTGTAACGATGTTTTACACAACCTTCGTTTTAACCCAAGTAAGTGTAATTTTGGGAAATATAATAATAAATATTTCCTAAGTATAGAAAGGAATGGTCGCAAAAAGGAGAAGTAATTGGAAATGAATTCCAATTATAAATAGAAGATATTTTCTAAGTATAGAGAATAAAAGAAGGTGATATATGAAAATGCTTTCCCAATGGCGTAAGATGCCAAGATGATTGTTGAAAATATTGGATTGACAAATATTGATAAGGAATGGAGAAGTGATATAATTAATAAAATATTAATTTAGGGGCCCAGTGATTGTTTGGTGCTTTGGATGAATGTTTGTTTTTCTTCGATAGTTAAATAATCGACTATCGAAGTATTTACCAATATCGTTGTCAATATGGAGAGACCGGTTGATTATTATCTGAGAATCAGTCCATATTGGCACTCGCGTTGCGAATCAGATTATACGAAGACAAATCGAAGACGGAGTAAAGTGCAAGGGTTTTTCTGTTAATCTTAGGTAGAAATTGCCTAAGATGGATTAATAGAAATTCTACCTTCGGTTTCGTTCAGTCGCAGAATGAACGTGTATTGGTGAATGTCTGACAGAGTATTTCTAATGATCGCATAAGTTGTTTTGTACAAATATACATCTGTTGGCGGAGAATTCACTACAACAAATATGTCAATTCACAACGTTGAAAAAGGCTGTTATAGCCTTTAACAACGTTTTGATGAACGTTGTCTAACGACACATTGTTATAGGTCCTGGACATATCACAATACATTCAAAAACATTGTAGAAAATTGACATACTACAGCATTTCAAATGGTGTTGTCCTTATGTTTATACAACGTTTTATATTGTTTCAGAAATGTTGTTATCTTCCCTTTTCTACAGCGTTTAGCTATATATCATAGCATTTCTCGAAGTTTACATATTCTTTACTATCACAGCGTTTTGCCACATATCACAGTGTTTTTGAAAGTTTACATGTTCTTTACTATCACAACGTTTTGCCATGTATCACTACTTTTTTTGCATCTGTCACAGCACTTACGTATTGTAGTATCAAAATATTCATGCACAAACATATCAACAACAAGTAAATATATATCAACCAACTAATTATATAACATAATATTCATACACAAAGGCATAATCAATAAACAAACTTTACATAATTTCCATAAACTAAACTTACACAATATCTGTCGAACAAAGTCACGATATCTATAAATAAAACAAAATTTCCATAAAACAAGTTTGTGCCGAATACCAACAAAATGAACATATAAAAGTTACCGCTTTCTCCGTAATCAGATACCACAAGCGATCTTATTGGATCTTCAGAAGCACCAAACGATATTCTGATTATAATGAATGCAAACCGATGCCCATCTACAATACCTATACACATATGTTCCTATTAGCTTTTGGTCATGCTTACACATTAACAAGAAAACAATGTTCGATAACAAGAAAAAAGAATACAAGGAGAAAGTTGAAGATAACAACATAACATGCTTGGTAATATTTTATAATGCTTAGTTAATTTTTAAGTATTGCTATTGTTATTATAGAATACTTGGTAATATTTTATATTTTTATATACTTAGTTAACTTTTATAAACTACTTCTTCATTTTTATAAAATTAGTAAACTTAGTTAAAATTTTATACTATTTAGTTAATTTTAATAATACCTAGTTAATTTTTAATTATTGCTATAATTATTATAGAATATTTGGTATTATTTTATATTTTTATATACTTAGTTAACTTTTATAAACTAAACTTCTAAATTTTTATAAAATTAGTAAACTTAGTTAATTTTTATAATACTTAGTTAATTTTTAATTATTGCTATTATTATTATAAAATACTTGGTAATATTTTATATTTTTATGTACTTAGTTAACTTTTATAAAACTAAACTTCTTAATTTTTATAAAATTAGTAACCTTAGTTAATTTTTTATAATAGTTAAATAATTTTTATAATACTTAGATAATTTATAATTATTGTTATTATTATTATAGAATAATTGGTAATATTTTATATTTTTATATACTTAGCTAACTTTTATAAACTAAACTTCTTAATTTTTAAAAAATTAGTAAACTTAGTTAATTTTTATAATACTTAGTTAATTTTTAATTATTGCTATTATTATTATAAAATACTTTGTAATATTTTATATTTTTATATACTTAGTTAACATTTATAAGCTAAACTTCTTAATTTTTATATAATTAGTAAACGTAGTTAATTTTTTATAATAGTTAGTTAATTTTTGTAATACTTAGCTAATTTTTAGTTATTGCTGTTATTATTATAGAATACTTGGTAATATTTTATATTTTTATATACTTAGTTAACTATTATAAACTAAACTTCTTAATTTTTATAAAATTAGTAAACTTATTTAATTTTAATAATAGTTAGTTAATTTTTAATTATTGCTTTAATTATTATAAAATACTTTGTAATATTTTATATTTTTATATACTGAGTTAACATTTATAAACTAAATTTCTTAATTTTTATACAATTAGTAAACGTAGTTAATTTTTTATAATAGTTAGTTAATTTTTATAATACTTAGCTAATTTTTAATTATTGCTAATATTATTATAAAATACTTGGTAATATTTTATTTTTTTGTATACTTAGTTAACTTTTGTAAACTAAACTTCTTAATTTTTATAAAATTTGTAAACTAAGTTAATTTTTATAATAATTAGTTAATTTTTAATCATTGCTATTATTATTATAAAATACTTTGTAATATTTTATATACTTAGTTAACATTTATAAACTAAATTTCTTAATTTTGATACAACTAGTAATCATAGTTAATTTTTTAAAATCATTAGTTAATTTTTATAATACTTAGCTAATTTTTCATTATTGCTATTATTATTATAGAATACTTGGTAATATTTTATATTTTTATATACTTAGTTAACTTTTATAAACTAAATTTCTTAATTTTTATAAAATTATTAAACTTATCTAATTTTTATAAATCTTAGTTAATTTGCTACTATTATAATTCTTATTGTCATTATTATTATTATTATTATAGAAGTTTAGTTATGTTTTGTATTTTTATGTACTTTGTTAATTTTTATAAACTAAACTTCTTAGTTTTTATAAAAGGATTGTAATACATGAATGCCATGAACATGTAGTGTGATGAATATAATTACTTACATAAAAATATTCAGAAGCATCGTCATCATCGTCGCCATTGGAAAGGCTCATCGCATGTCTCATTAACAAAATGGCCGTAAGTTGCACTCAAAAATCAAGTAATAAGTTGACATCGCATGCAACCAACCCATCGATAGAAGGAAAACTAGAAACAACAACAAATTTCAGACGTCAGAACATATTTTCAGAAGTCTGACCTGCTTCAGACGTCTGAAAATAGATTTCAGACGTCTAAAATGGATTTCGGCCAACGCCCTGGGACCATTTCAGACGTCTGAAGTCTATTTTAGTCGTCTGAAAATGTTCTCTGGCAATTCCTAGGCCTGGTTCAGACATCTGAAATTTATTTCAGACGTCTGACCTACTCTGATAAAGGGTAATCAATGTATGCAAGTCACGTCTTATACATTACAGCATAGTAATTTGACAACATTATATTACAATGTGAAGCATAGAGTACATGTAGGTAAGAAAGCTAGTACCTTAAATGTTAGGCATAGATGCAGAATCAAGTTTCGAGTAACCATGCAGTGCATCACCCACTTCATGCTCACTACCTCCTTCCATGTCTGCCTTGAACACAAAATTATATTCATCTATTCTGGTCAACATCCGAACTTTCACTGAAGTGCCGACGCCAATGACTTTCACTGCAGCTCCATAAATATGAACAACTGTTATCAAGAATTTTGGTAAATTTTAAATTCTTTAGCACAACAAATGAAAGAACCATCAATGAAACATAGGAAATTTACAGCTTAATTCACCTCTCCCCTGTCCCACGTACAAACAAGACAACGGAATTGAACTGACAAAGTGATGCAGCGCCCCATGGAAGATGCTTGTACGCGAGCTATCGGTCGTCTGAAGACAAAGAACAAAAGGGAAGGAAGAGCTGATCGTTCGTAAAACTAAAGTTGGAAGAAGCGGAGAACCGGTCGTTCAATGACATAATAGGGTCGCTCGGTGAGGCAGTGAATCAGGAAGAGAAGCCCAACGATCCAACAAGGTCGCCCTCCAGTGTGAGTAAAAGGGATAGGCTTGAGAAAGCATGGGTAGATAGTGCAAGGAATGGGTCATTCGCATTTGAGTCACTCACTCCAAAGTCGATCAACCTTGGATCGTTCGCGAATAGATCGCTCGTTTCTATATTGCCGCACCTAAGTCGTTTAGTTTAGAATTGTTGGCTATCGAGTCGATCACCTTTGTGCCACTACTGGCTGAAGACAATAAGACCTGTTAAAAGATAACATCATATAAGGGTCACTCGTTCCATTGTTGTGTCATTTCATAGTTATGTCGTTCGATCTACTAGTTGTACCTCATGAAGGTCGGCCACCTCTATTGGGTCGAGTCTCTTGTATTCAGGTCGTCTATTTGGACAAGGTGTGATGTAAACCCTATAAATAGGGGTGTGGCGTGAGTTGTAAAGGTTATTGAATTTTCATTAAAATCCCTCGTGTGAGCTTTGTGCCACCATTAAAATTGGAAGTTGGGTTTAATCTCCTTTCTCCATTTTCGGATATTCGAGTGCGCTCGAATCAACGAATTTGAAGCCGATTCACGATATCACTTGCGAGTGATCAACGTTCAAAGAATCGTAGATCGACAACGCGGTATCTTGCGAGATCAACGTATTGAAGATAGCAAGATTCCGGCATCGAAAGATCAATGAAGTTGAGCAATTACCGTCCTTGATCTTGTTTTCTACGAATCCATCCATTCGTGTGGAGTTTAGATCCTGGAGCTGCACCACAAAGTGGGCTATATTTCATTACCAGTATTTAATGGAAGAATGGGACTAACCGCTAACTTTCAGGCAACTCTTAAGCTGTCCTTCAGCACAATCTCATCTCAAGCAGACTGTGCTTAGCATGTTCAAGACCAATGTTGTTTAGAAAGTTGGTACTGATGTCTATTTGCCTACGTCAGTCTGAACCTATGTAATAATGTTTAATTTATGGTATATATATGCAGTCCTCGACACTAGTAATAACAAACATGCTTCAGATAACTCTTACCTTTTCTGTCATACATCATATTTAGGAGCATTTCCTAATTGTCATGTTTGGACCTACAACTTTTATGCTTTCACGTCCAAATATACCAGCAACAGTTTGCATTATTCTGCAATAACATAAAAATAAATATGTGATAATGAAAATATAACAAGAAAATAATAGCCAACATTCATTATTTTAAGAAGGAAAGGTGAACACAAATAATAGTTCATAGTTTTTATTTGCTCATTAGATATTTGGAGAGAACTAATTTGTGAAATGTGCAAAGAGGAGACCAGATGGATGGTCGGTGACATAAGAATATCTAAAAACATTTGTAGCTCAAACTTTGGCATATACTAACAAGCCTTCTTTTTAAAACTCTTCTATTTTAAAGAATATCTAAAAAAAATCAATTTGTCCACGTCCTACCTTATATTTCTCCATCGTTGAATAAGAAAAGATATTATAAGAAAATAAAAGATCATCCATAATGTTAGTCACATACCCTTCTGTCACTCAATATCACCGAAGCCTTCAGTAACTGAGCATGTCATTTTTCCCATAATCTCCAAATCGCGAAGGAAGCATATCATTTTTCCCACCAACTGATGCATACAAGTCTCCAGTGCCATCCAAATACTGACCATAGCCTAGAGTTGAGCTATAAGAAGCAATATACCCTGAGAAAGAATCCCGTGGATCCATGCTGTTTTCAATAACTTCACAGGACTAAGCATTGGCCCCACAGCTCACACAGCTAAATCATGAGATACATGCCTCTATCATGTCAAACTTCTCGCTGCTTGCTTCTCATCTTAATGTTATCGGTTAAACCTTGAGTGTTTGTGTGTTTTTGCATGTGTGTAGTTTAGAAGATTGACATCTATTCCAAATGTGTAGACATATATAAAGCACGTAAACTATATTGATCTATTCCTATACTTCTAAATTAAGCATGAGGACTAATCGACATAACTACAATCAGTGTACACACAAAATTATCTTGTATCTCTCTGATGTGTCTACTGAAAAACACATCGCCTGAATACAATAAATCGATGGTAACACTTGCAATACATGACTCAAAAGCTCTTACTGGGCTTTGTGATTTGTCAAATGCACCTGGAATGCCTACACAAGATCTGTATGCTGAGCATTCTACTAGAAAATAAACATGTACAATTAGTGCAATAATGATACGAAAGGCATGTGTATGCGTTCTTAATCGATAGAAGAAACTGAAAACTATTGAACCACATGCAGTATGAATTAATTAAATTGTTTAGTGTGCAACTGAAGTCTTGTATTTTCAAACTGAAAAATATATGCATTTCATCTGTTACTGTACTGCCGTAACAAAATACATGAAAGGATACATCCAAGATAACTACCAAAAAGACATGGATGGCTCAAGCACAAGTACAGAAAAAATGGTATTCTAGATGTTCCTTTTTCGCAAAGTGTTAATGGACATTTTTCGTCGAACTTCTCTAAGGAAATTGTTGAAAGGAGAAATGGTCCGGTCAAGGGGAGTGAAAAACAAATTTTAATTTTAAATTAACTTTTTTTAATGTGAAAAAGAAATCAAATTTTGATTTCACCCTTATAAAAATAAAGAAAATTACCAATTTGACATTTCTATGGTTGTTGATTCTTCTTTCTTCTTGTTATGTACCATTATACCCGCCGAAATTATTTCTTCATCTACCTCTTCATCTCCTAAATCCTAACCCCTTGATCAAACAAACGTCAAAATTTAATATCAAAGAGGAGGTCCCCTCTCAATCTCAATATTAATCGGATCTCAGTTTCCATATTAGTATATTTCAGTATATTGAAGGTTCCAATAGTATTTTAAGGGAAATTTTGACTGAGTTTCAAACAAAAGTATGTAATTATATATTCTAATAAATTTAATTTTTGGTATTTTTTTTCCAACAGTATTATAGTAGGCATTTAGGAAATTAATCCTGACTCACATAACTGATGGAAACCATATAAACTTGCTTACATGCTCAATATCAAAGAGACGCAGTTGAAAAGCAGTACAATAGAGTTGCATCTGGTATCACCAAACCCAACTCATGGACTTTATTAGACTTCGGCAAGTCATTTGTGCTTACATATTCAAGCATATACCCTCCTATCACTCATGTCACATACCCTCTTGTCACTCGTGTACCAAGAAAACAAAAGGTCCGAGACTTCGTTTTAAGGTGTCAACAAGTTTAAAAACTGCAATACATATTCAAGCATGATATGCTTTTTTTTGAAATAGATTAGGTTAAGAATTAAAGCTATATAATGAAGTCCAAGATACTTTTATAATTAATGCACCGGCTGACGTAGAAAAACTATTCATGCCAAAATACAACTTAAAATCTTAGTTTAGAATGAATTATAAAACTTATCTCTGTGTTAATGGTACCCGAAAAGTGCAGCAAATGGGAAGTTGTGTACAAAAGGAGGCAGCAGGAGTAGCGTTGACATAAATATGGCAGAGACTATTGCTCGAGTAGTTTAAGGGTGAAAGCAAGACCCTTGCAGAGCAGTTTAACCGCATGATAGTATTGCTACTGGGGATATTAGAACACATCAATTATAGCAAAAATAAGAAAATAATTTGGGCATACCTAGAGATTAGCAAATCCTTGGCAATAAATCTAAAAGAAAATCCTTAACAAATTTTTCCTCAAAAAACCCCACTCAGTTACAAAAAGATATGCATCATACATCAATTGCTTTTGCAATTTCATTATTCATATCGGACATGGCAAGTTGGTTGAATAATACAAACAAGCAAACTGCTGAAATATATATCACACTAAAGTAAAAGGAACATGACAACATTGAACACTAAAATAAAGTGAACATTGAACACTTCAGCTGATTATTGTGTACCCAAGTATTCCATTTTTAAAACCTACCCACTGTTTATAACAGATAAATTATTTTCTCCACTGGCTAAACAATCGTTGTAGCTTTTAAAGAGTAGATGTGTTAAGGTAATATGACTGATCAGTATGAAAAGTACAATCATCCAATTTCTAACGTACATCCATCAGCCAAGGCCGAGATACATCCACATAATGTAGACTTGATAATTTATATTGTATACACTTTCATCTATATGAATACATCTAATGATTGTTAGTATATACCAGCGTACCCCTCCCCCCCCCCAAAAAAAAAGCCCTTTATAAGGTATAATCATATTCTATCTCTGGAAAAAAAAAATCTATTACCATAACATCTGCTCCCTCCTTCCACCTGTTCTGTAGCCCATCTCCTCGAATGTCTCTATATTTACCTTTTCCTTCCTCTATTTCCAGAATTGCAAGTTCGGCGACTTTTAGGGTCTTTGGCAGCCTGTTAGTAACATTTTAAGAAAACAGGAATGTATATTCAAGGATGAATAATTTCATAAATGAAGGAAGCTAGAAAAGGACCGTGATTATTAAATACGAAAATTAAAACAAAGTATTAAATAATGTTAGTAACATTTCCAGATCTCATTTCACACAAATTCGAACATGGTTTTGAATACAACTATTAAAAAATAACCTCAATTCGTCTTTCAGAAGAGAACTGATTGAAAAGCCACTCCTAATTATCGAATGAATTCAAAATTGGATTCACCCTCTAATGTTTCCGAGGACGGATAAGAATGATTTAGGGCTCGAGAAACCTAGATGTAGCTAGCGAAATTACGACATGAAGAAAATTTCATCCGAGATTCAAACGATTTTAATTAGGTTTGAAAGAATTTCGAGAAAAGCACTGTGATTTTTGATTGATAAAGGGACTGCGATTTTTGGTTAAAGAGGGAAATGAACTTTGCGCGGCAGTGAAAATTTCAGAGGACTGCCCTTTTGGAAAATATGTGAATAAAGATCTCAGCGTTTTGCATAGCTGTGTTTGGTTTTTCTAGTGTTCAACAACCGTTTATGACAATAAAGAGGAGAAAATGCTGTCTATTGGTATAGTTGATAACCACTTTTCTTGTAGTGATTTATTCTCTTAGCATAAGATCTAGAATATCTTTGTGCAAATCAATTGGTGATTAACGGATCTGGCAATGTGGCATTCAAAGTGATTGTACTATCAATGAAAGGTAAGTGATCGTAACCTCAAGCCTCGCAACCGGGAAATGGTATAAAATAGGTTAGGTCGCATGGCTAAGTGGGTCGCACCTAAGTAGGGTGTATTGTCACCTAATCTAGAGAAAATCCCTTTGCTTCTTTATCTTTCGATGCTGTCCCTTTCGGGAAACAGTTGTTGATCCCAACCATTGGTGACAATACATTCGGTACTCTCAAGCGAAGTGAGGGGCCGGTCATGTTTAGTCTGGATTGCAAGATGTTCTTGTTGAACCCGATGCATTCCTCTCTAGAGACACACTATTGGAAGGTGGTCCCATACCTTACCAGTTGGAATCCATTATCCAATAAGAGCCAGCAGTTTTGATTGTATACTATATATGTAGAGCGTGAGATGCAAGCGTTCTACTAGATTGTTATTTACTTGTTTTAGACACTATTATAATATCAGGAAAGTATCAATTTTAAAGAATGTTTTGGGTTATCGTAAGGTAAAAACCATCCGTGTTTATGTGTGGATCGGTCTTACGATTGTCTTTTCTTTCGAGAAAGATTTTTAAAAGTTAAACCAAGTGGTTGGAGTTTACTCACACCAGTCCCATGACCGACCCAGAGTTTATTTTGCTTTGTTTTAGCCTAAACTCTTGGGTACCCAAATTTGTACGGCCAGTCAAGTAGTTCAGGTATTTACAGATATACTTTGTAACAACCCAGATTTTTAGAACCAATTTAAAATTTTTATTTTAGCAATTTTAGTGGATTTGTGGGTTTTAGAATTTGATATTGAATATAAGCCGATATAATTTCTATTCAGAGTCTTGTATTTAATATCAAATGGGATTTTGGGTTTGTCGTGAATGGTGTCTTTATTAACACTGTTCTTAAACCCGGCTGAGAAAAGAATAAATTTTTTAATTAAGATTTAGAGAAGTTTTCCAATTAATATTTATTTGGAGTTGGATTTGTGGGTTTATCGTGAACGGTGTTTTAAATAACACTTGTTCTTTAACCCAATTAACAGTGAAATGTGATTTTGATTTATTTTTTAAAGATTTATTGGAAATTTTCCGAAGTAAAGCATTCCAATTTAATAAAATAAAATGGAAGGAATGGAATTTGATTTGGTAATAATCGAAGTGAGCTTCTGTGGAGGAAGATCGTTACTATAAATGGAACTTAAAAGGCTTTGTCGTTATTCCATTTACATTATTGGTTAGATACGGAAGTTATATCGATTATATATATTGATCTGTTTTCCGTGGAGATTCCATAATTAATGGAATGGGATTTAGGGTTTATAGTGAACTGTGTTTTAAATGACATTAGTTCTTTAACCCAGTTAAAGATAAGATTGATTTCTTAATTTTGAATAATCATTAAGTAATGATTTTTGAGATTAAAACTAAGTGGAGTTTTAATGAATCTTTAATTAGATTGAAAATTGAATGTGATAATCTAAATTACCAAATTTGGGAAATGATCGAGAATGGAGTACCACCAGTTTTACTCCAAGCGATAGTTAAATCTTTAATTAGATTTGAACGAGAAATGGTAATTAAATTTACCGATAACACCGTGGTGTTAGATATGGAGTATTACTAGTTTTGCTCCATGGGATGAATAGGTTGGTATTGGGAAATATAATAAATGATTACTTCGGTAAGGTGCATTAATCCCGACTAGTTTGGATAAACCTTAATTTGGTTTGCAATGATATCTAAAGGAAGATTAAAGAATAAATTTAAAGAATTTATCTTTGATAAAATTAATGGGAACCTTTCCCTAAAGATATGAATATTTGAATAAAAGAATATTCTAGATTGGAATGAGGCGTATGTTGTGTTTTATAGCACTTGTTTATAAGATACTCGAGTTATTTGGAAAGACCAGGTTTAGGCCCATTCTGAATAACTGATTCGGCGATAAGTCGACGATGAAGACCGTTGTTGAAGACCGGAGATCTTCACATCGTTTGGATGATTACTGATGTCTTGATTGGGCAGTACACCCAAGACAAGGTAATAAGTGGTGATCGTCCAGGCGTACTTGGAGGTCGACCGGATATGCGAGGACCTCTCTCCTGTATTGGACATATTGGACGAGGAATAAGGTGCCTTCGGTTTCTTTCAGACCCAGAACAGACTTGCAAATGGATAGTGTGTCTGATATTGTATTCCTTTATACTGTATTCATTGATCTCTGCTAAATATATATCTGTTTGGTGGCGGAGAATTTATTCTCCTGCTTAACACCCATCTCTGAGACGTATGAGCTTAGAGGTTATATAATGGTAGAAATCAGTGGTATGGTATGGATTGATAGTGTGGCATGCTGAGATGCATGTGATCAAGGCTTTTGTTGAAAAGCGAAGTCTTGTGGTTTATGATCAAAGCACAGCTTTAAATAGCACAACTTTGTGTTGTGTTAACTCGCGAGCCTCACACCCCGGTGTGAACCAAAAACGAGTAGGATTGCATGGAAATGGACATATGTTAGTTCTAGCTACAAGTAATGTCATGCTATGGAGCTCAGACTGTTTACTTATGTGGATGTCACTTATTACTACTTGATGGAAGGTGAGGTACCTCGGATATATCGGTCACCACGGGGATGATGGATATGGTCGATTACAGACATTAGTTGTCGACGTACTGACCATTTTGGAGGTTTGATAGAACCGGCTAACATATAGTTTATGGTATAACTAATCATTGACGGATGACCGGCCATGAAGATCCGGGTGCAGTTGCGGTTGAATCCTGAGGCACTTGCTAGGGTGTCTCGAATGTGCACAGGATGATCCCTTGCCTTGGTTCATAATGTAATCCAATTTCCAATACGTGATTTTTCGGCTTTAGTTGTAAATATATATTTGGCGACATAATATATGGGTACCTACGCCGCCTATGATTGATACATTTATATTGGAAGTTGATTTCTTCACTTATAGTAATAATAAAATATGAAATTTCACGTACCAAGTACTTTTGGCTATTATAAGGTAAAAACTCTATCCTCCGGCTTGCGTTGCATTGTGTAATGGGACCTGAGTCTTATAATAGCTTCATTTTTCTTTTTAGCATTGCACTGTATGTTTTAGGCACTGGTATTCTTGGGGTTAAACCCATTCTGTGTTATGCGGCATGGTCCCTTGATTTACCCAACTTTAAAATCAAGTTAATAACTGTTTTAGTTCTCACACCAGTCACATGACTGACCTGGAGTTTATTGTTTTAACCTAAACTCTGGGTGCCCTTATTTTTCACATGGGCAGTTAGTAGTTTCAGTTTTGCAGATATTTTTTCTTACAGGATCCTAGTTTACAGCTGGAGCCATATTCGGAATGCTTTGTATCCGTGTATTTCTTACAGTTGTGTTATGTATTATTTTTCCGCTTCTTTGTAAATTGAATCTTTGATATTTATCAAATGTATATTATTTATTTATACTCTGTTATATTCTTATACTCTGATGTAATTGTTGTAATAAGCAATGAAATGTTCTTCTGTTTGTGTTCTGATTTGTCGTGTTCTCAACTCAATCCGGGCTTTCCCGTAAGGGCGAGTTTGGGTCGATTTCAGTTGGTATCAAAGCTTTGGTTTACAGAGCTCGAGAACAAGGCACATTAGAACCAAACGAAAGAATTCATCGGAAATTGGACTAGTAATATCCAATGAGAATGACTTGTTAGAGATAGGATCAGTAGTATCCTAGAATGAGAATAACTCGTTAGAGATGGGGTTAGTAATGCCCTAGAATGAGTTGAGAGTTATATATTTATAATTAACGTATTTGTGATTATATATATAGTCCGATCTTAAAAATATGATTTTTGAGTATATAAAAGTTATATATTTGAAAATTTAATCAACTAATTGATTGATGGTTGTGTTGTTTGATTATTAGTTTAACTAATGAAAACATTGGAATGATAATTAATAAAACTTATAAGAGAATGTATGGTAAATTTAGCTAAATCGAATCAAATATTGAACTGAATTGAAAATTGATTAGAATTGCATATATGTACATGCATATATATTGGATAGGTCGTAGCAAGGAAGCTAAGAAGAGGAATAAAATTGTTTGCCCGACAAATAGGTACATATTTACTATATTTCTTGGGTTTGATGATTTTATGAGCCGATTGGCTAGCCGCTT
The DNA here is from genome assembly GCA_030737875.1 of Allium sativum. NCBI lineage: Eukaryota > Viridiplantae > Streptophyta > Magnoliopsida > Asparagales > Amaryllidaceae > Allium > Allium sativum. The sequence continues at coordinate 41,493,495 of CM060915.1, read as the reverse complement.
GGCTTTTTATTTTTCTTTTGGATTGATGAGGGCCCTGCGTGGCTAGTTGAGGTTTTAAATGTCTCCCCATACAAAGGAGGTTATGGAAAAAAAATTCAAAAATTTAGGGTGTTAGCCAAATTTTTGGAAAATTTGAAAATTCTGAGAAACTGAAAAGTTGAAGAATGAATGCCAGAATGAAAGTTGAGTTGATTTGTTAAACAACTTTCAGGTCCTTCCTTTTCGAGGACGAAAAGATTTTAAGTGGGGGAGATTGTAACAACCCAGATTTTCAGAACCAATTCAAAAATTTTATTTTAGCTATTTTAATGAATTTTGAATATTTAAAATGGATTATTTTAAATAATAACGACTAAAAATTTATTTTAAACGAAGTTAGAACAAATAATTTTATTTTAATTATATAACGAGCCTTAAATGGCGCGACAGTTTGAAAATTCGATTTCGAATTTCAATTGAATGTACATGATTCAAAATAAATCGGATTTCAGTAAAACTAGAAATATTTGAATCTGTTTAATTATATCTTTCTAACGAATGTGAAAAATCCAGATTTCATAATGGGAATAAAAAGTTATGTTCAGTTTAAAATTCAGAAATTTGCTATGGAAGTTATAAATAATTTAATATATAAAAAGCCCTTAAAAATAGTCGTTTTGCAAACGACCTCCGTTTTCGAAAAACCCACTTTTGTTGGATCCGGAATGTCAAGTTATTGCTAGATTCTAATTTTCATAATTTTTGGAATTAATATGTGAGCGTGGCAAAAGAAAATGTGTTCTGTGAATTTCAGTTTGAATTTAATTGACTGGAAAATGACCGTTTTTTAAACGGTCTCCGAATTAGACGAAATTAGTTTTGTTAGGACCGTATCGTCAAAACATAGCTAGATTTATTTTTCTGGAATTTTTGGAGTCAGTATGTGGCCCCGGTAAATTAAAATGTACATTTAAATTCAATTTATATTGATTTATATTTTAATTTTATTGAAAACTAGTTGAAACAGTAGAATTGGCTTATGAAACATATTCCATTGTGTCCGGAATAAGGGTATTTGGTTAGGGGTGACATTCGTTAGAGTTCTTTGGAGTTCGAAAATGAAATTTCACTATAAAGAAATTAATTGAATTAAATAATATATATATATATATAACCCTAACTTTTTCTAACCCTAGTTTCACTCGTTATAGACCCGTCGTCATCAGGAACAAATGACCACGAACGCACCTGATTTTGTTCCTTAATTTCTCTCCAATTACCTTGAATTAAATCCTAGTTTCATAACCAAAATCGAAGATCTCTCCAAGATCTCTCCATTGATATGGCTGTGATCATCTATCATTTAGTAATTCATGCGTTTTCCCTACTCAAATGGTTGTCGTTCGATGGGATTTTGGGTGCTATAGGGGGTGCGAGTGGTATATCGTTCAAGGCGATGGAAGGGGAGCTCAAGCCGGTCGATGTGGAGGTGCTCGATCCGATTCTGGCGGCTCTAAATGGCTGCGCGATTGGGAGATTAGGGCGGAGCTTTTTGAAGCCGTGACCTGGAAGAGAAACGATACGTGAAGGAATAATGATTAAGAAGGCCGACGTTATAAGATGTAATTATTGGTTTAATTAAATTATTAAATTACACGGTTAAGTTAAATTATGTAATTAAAGTCTAAAATGGTGTAACTTTTTTTTATGAAGTCAGAATTTGATGATTTCAGAACCTTTGGAATCACATTGACGAACTCTACAACATGGAAGAGACCAGAATAGAAACGGAGCTAGTGGGAAATTTATGATTAAATTAAATGATCGGTTTAATTTAATTTGAATAATCGTTATATAACGATTCAGAAACCAATCAATGTGAGAACTTTTGTCACTATAAATTTTTGTACAGTTATTATTTTCTGTTAGATTACCTCCCTGTCGTCCACAGACCATGGACGATTTATTTGATTGTGTTGTGATTGTGATTGTGATGTACAAATAAATATATATGCGATGTGAATATAATATATATATATATATATGTGATGTGAATATAATGTATATATATGAAATGTGAATAATATATATATGAAATGTGAATAAAATATATATGTGTTGTGAAAATTATATATATATATATATGCGTTGTGAAAATTATATATATACGCGTTGTGAAAATAATATATATATGCATTGTGAAAATTATATATATACGTGTTGTGAAAATTATATATATGGAATGTGAATAATATATATATATATATATATGGAATGTGAATAATATATATATATATATGGAATGTGAATAATATATATATATATATGAAATGTGAATAATATATATACGATGTGAAAATAATATATATACGAAGTGGAATACATATATATATATATATATTATATGCGATGAGAATAAATATAAATAATATATATATATACACGATGTGAAAATAATATAAATACGATGTGAAAATATATATATATATGCAATTTATAAAATCTATATATGCGATGTGAAAAATATTTGTTCGCTAAAAATATTATTTTTAGCTTATATATGTGATATATAAAATGGTCGTGTACTGAAATGATTATCAGATTGTTAAAAATATATTTTTTAACATATACAAGCACTGTATAAAATTGTCATGTAATGGAATATTCAATTTTGATATAAAATTGAAAATGAAGTTGGAATCGTTTTTTTTTTTTTTTTTGCAATGCAAGCGGGGTTAAATGGCCCCTACCATTTCTTATTAATTAACGAGGAAAATACAACATAAAGTCAACAAATACATCTTGTAATAAACTGGACCAATACGACGAATTTAAAATGATTTATAAAATTTATTTTAAATGGAAATCGACAAAATATATATATATATATATATATATTATATATTTATTTAATGGCCTGAATAGATTGCGTCGTGCTGCAACCATTCGCGAATTTCGACAATTGACTTCGAATTGACATTACGGGAGATCCGACCGTCGGATTCTCCTAAAACCGGAACTGTTGGGTTCATATCGAAAAGAGCTTTCCAACGGATATAAGATATTTGAAACCTAACAGTTGGATTTGGAATTATGTCCAAATCAAATTTAGAAAAGGTCGTTGTAAGCGTAGTTCGGTGGCTGTTATTGGATACCGACTGTAAGGGCCTTAATAAAATTATTAAAAATATGGAAAAATTATGTAAAATCATAATAAATGATTTGGAAAGATTTTAGATGAAAAATTCTAGTTTTGAAAAGATAAATTTTTTTTATCGAAATGATCTAGTTATTAACTAGAATAATAATCCAATATTTTTAAATAAATAAATTGAAAATGGTTTTAAAATAACCAGAATTTTCCAATGAATAAATTGGAATGGATTTGGAATGAAAATAATCTTCGGAATATTTCGATATGGGATTCCGTGATTATACAGATATTGTTATGGGAATTTGGGAGATATATATATATATATATATATATCCTTATACCCAATACGATATTTGTTGATTTAAGAATTTGATATTGAATATAAGCCGATAACATTTTCTATTCAGAGCCTTGTATTTAACATCAAATTGGATTTTGGGTTTGTCGTGAATGGTGTCTTCATTAACACTGTTCTTAAACCCAATTGAGAAAAGATTAAATCTTTTAATTAAGATTTAATGAAGTTTACCAATTAATCAATATTTAAATGGAATTGAATTGAAATTGGATTTTAGGTTTGTCGTGAACTGTGTTTAAATGACATTAGTTATTTAACCCGAGTAAAAGCTGGATTAATTTTCAGAAAGTTGAACAATCAATAAGAAATGAACTTTGGGATTTAAAACCAATTGGAGTTTGAATAAATCTTTAATTAGATTGTGAATGATAAATGGTAATTGAATTTACCTGTAACGACCTGCCTTTTTGACCGCCTTCAGTCGGTAATTAAACCAACTAAAGACGTTCAAAACGACGAGTTCGTTATTAATTAGCTAACAAAGTTTAACAGGACAACACAAAGAATCACAGAGTACGATATAAATAACTTCGGAAATAAATCTTATATATACAAAATCAGAGTTTTACAAATTTTTAGTGTGCAGCGAAAGAAATACGATATTTACATCGATTTATAAAAATTCAAGTTTACTCTTTCAGTCAGGCTTTGCGCGCGCCTAAGCGTCTTGAGTCTTCACGTTCCTCTCAAGTTTTGCAAGCAGATATCTAAAACTTGGAACACTTCGGGCCTGACCCTAGTGTTCCATGCAAAATACACAAAACACCTGAGTCAGGATTAAACTTATTTCAAGTTAGCGAACTTCGGTGAACACTAAATATAATTGGTTTACTCCAAACAACATATTAAATGGCTTGAGTATAATAAACGGTGAATACAAGCACAACAATCAGTATGTGAGCATATCCACATACAGATAGTAGAAGACAAATGTAACAAAATACTAGAGTAATCAGTCTTGGCTAAAAATGTAAGGAGCAAGATGGTTTTACTATGCATGATCCAAGTAAAAGCATGTAGTAGCGAGGACTTGGGTCCGAGCAAAGAGAACCCGCTAAGCAACATAGTTATATTTATATTCAGGTTCAAGATGGCACAGGATATATATACGTAGTTGCAACTAATGCCCAAATCCAATAGTCAAACATTGATGTGCAACAGCAAAAGGGAGATGGTCAACCATGCCAAATTCAAAGTGAAATACATATTTATTGGCCAAAACGTGACAATAACAATCTACTGGGTATAGATGCAAGTTAACTAATGAGTTGGATCAATGCATACATTTAAGGCGAACGGGACAACCGTTTGTTCAATAAAAATGTCAAAGTGACAATATGAAAGTAAGAAAAACCTTCCATAAGAAATTTCGAAGATACAGTACAACAACCAAACCATAGGAGTCTTACTTTTAGATTTCAGGTCATTTAACAGTGTAGCTAAAATAGCAAATCAAAATACTGTAAAACATTAGCAAATGAAAAAAAATTGAAAATTCCTTTGTATGCATGTTATAAAAGTAGACATGCAAAGATGAATACTTAAGCATGGAAACGGTAAAACATATACAGTTCAATGATTCTCATCATCATTATTATTTTTATGTTCTTAGCTGTACCAGCATCCGCGGCTTCTGGTGGTGATGCATTGCTGCTACAACCACTGTTTGCAGCAGCTCAGCTGTTGCTATATATATTTTTTTCCTTTTTTTTATTATCTATGTTTTGTATTTTAGTTGAAGTGGATTCTAGTTTGAATGTTCTAAGTTGTCTGTAATTGCTCTTCCATTCAATTCATGTTATCACGCTACTATGCTCATTAAACTTAAGGATGGCAGCAACAAGACATATATCAATTCATAGCATATATAAGACAGATATGAAGATTGCATTATTTAAGGATTCAACGGCAAATACATAGGAAGATGCCACACATATGCATTGAGTTGACAAACCAAACAAATTATGAATGAAGCTCTACAGCAAATAAAACTCTATGGTTATGAAAATAGGATGCACAAGACTTGAATAAAATGAATGTCTCCTTGTTCTTGTTTCCGAGATATGATTTAACTGAAACTCGCTAGCATTTCTTATCATATCATAGTAAATTTTGAATCAATATTTAAAGCATGGAAGATCATTTCCTATCATATCCAATGAGATCAAAGTAAAATAAATGTGCATTGCAACATGATAGGCCTACTCTAGCATCTAATACATATAGTACATGACTAGGCATGGATCGAATATGCTAGCAAAGGACATACAGAAAGCAAGGAATGATATCAACCACACGATTATATTTGGTGGAACTGAAAATAGCGAACTTGATAAAAGTTTAATCGCAAGCCAAAACTTACCTTTGGTCTGTCGATGGACGGCGAAAGAAGAAATAGTTGTTGCTGCGGTGGGAAACAGCGGGTGCGGGTATGACTACAGGGCTTCGCGGGTTGACTCAGTGGCAAGGAGACTGACACGACCCAAACTTCCCCGGTAAGGAAAGCCCGGATAGCGTTGAGGACAAGACAAATCAGAACGCAAACAGAAGAACATTTCATTGTTATTACAACAATTCCATCAGATACAAGAATATACAGAGTATAAATGATATAATTACATTCGACAAATATCAGAGATTACAATAAATTACATAGCAGCGGAAAATAATACAAAAGCACAACTAGAAGTGATACACGGATACAGAGCTTTCCGAGCATCGTTCCAGCTGTATATCAGGACCCTGTGAATATAAATCTGCAAAACCAAAACTACTAGCTGCCCGTGTGGAAAATAGGGGCACCCAGAGTTTAGGTTAAAACAATAAACTCCAGGTCAGTCATGTGACTGGTGTGAGAACTAAAACAGTTATAATTCTTTATTTTAAAGTTCGGTAAATCAAGGGACCACGCCGTATAACACGGAACGGGTTTCCTCCCAAGAATACCAGCGCATAAGACAAACAGCGCAATGCTAAATAAAGAAAAATGAAGCTGTTATAAGACCCAGGTCCCATCACACAATGCAACGCAAGCCGGAGGATAGAGTTTTTACCTTATAACAGCCAAAGCATGCTTGATACGTTTAAAACACATTATTTGATACTATTATAGGTGTATAGTGTCAAAACAATTTCAATCATAAATATCAATCATAGGCGGCATTAATGACCCATACCACTATGTCGCCATACTAGGTTCTACAAATAAAACCGCACCATCACGTATTGGAAATTGGATTTCCGTCATGAGCCGAGGCAAGGGGCAAGCTCCTCTCCGCGTTCGAGACACTCTAGCAAATGCCTCAGGACCCCACTATGATCCTTTGGAACCTCCAAGGCCGGTCCTCTCTTACTTTTGAGGATTAGTTATTCCTGAACACACGTTTCCCGGCCCTTACAGACCTATATCTGAGGCGCCTCGTATCCAACAACCGCACAGGTGAAAAGTATATAAATGTCAGGGCTGGTAGGTCACTGACACCACCATAGCTAGAAAGAAACGTCGTGCACTCCTTGGGTCCGTATCCCGTTTTTGACTCATACCGAGGTGTGAGGCTCGCGAATTCACGTTACACACAAAGCTACGCCACACAGGTCGTGCTTTGATCATCAACCACAAGACTTTGCTTTTCAACAGAAGCCTTGATCAATTGCCACTTACGCGTGCCACATTGGCAATTCACTCCATGCGACTGATGTCCATCGATAAACAACCTCTGAGCTCGTACGTCTCAGAGAAGGGCGTTAAGCAAGAGAATAAATTCTCCGCCGCCAAACAGATGTATATTTAATAGAGATCAATCAACACAGAATAAAATCCAATGTCAGACACACAATCCATTTACAAGTTCGTTCTGGGTCTGAACGAAACCGGAGGCACTTTCCTCGCATATCCATCCATCTCCAAGTACGTCTGGACGATCACCAACTGTTTCCCTCATCCTGGGTGTACAACCCAATCAAGATCATCAGTAATCAACCAAACGATGTGAAGACTTCCGGTCTTCAACCACCGTCTTCATCTTCGACATCTCGTCGAATCGGTTATTCAGAATGGGTATAACCCGGCCTTTCTGAATAACCCACGTATATAATTAACAAATGTTACACAAACACAATGAACGCCTCATTCCAATTCAGAATATTCTTTTATTCACAAAATCACATTCTTAGGGAAAGGTTCCCATTAATTTTATCAAAGATAAATTCTTCTAAATTTATTCTTTAATCTTCCTTTGGATATCATATCAAACTAGTCGGGATTAGCGAACCACACCGAAGTAATTATTTAGTTTATTTCCCAATCCCAACCTATATATCCCATGGAGAAAACTGGTAATACTCCATATCTAACACCACGGTGTTATCGGTAAAATTAATTACCATTTCACATTCAAATCTAATTAAAGATTTGACTATCGCTTTGGAGTAAAACTGGTGATATTCCACTCTCGATCACTTTCCAGATTTGATAATTTAAATTATCAAATCACATTTTTAATCTAATTAAAGATTCATTAAAACTCCACTTGGTTTTAATCTTTTCAAAAATCAACATCTTGCCTTTAACTGGGGTAAAGAACCAATGTCATCTAAAATACGATTCAAGATAAACCCAAATCACATTTGATATTAAATACAAGGCTCTGAATAGAAAATATATCGGCTTATATTCAATATCAAATTCTGAAACCAACAAATATCGTATTGGAAATAACGATATAAAATATATCTTTCAAATTCCCATAACAATATTGTATAGTCACGAAATCCAACATCGAAATATCCCGAAGATAATTTCGATTCAACTCCAGTCCAATCCACGTATTGGGAATATCGATTATTTTTAAAATCACTTTCAAATTCAATTTATTTATTTCAAAAATAAATTGATTTTAATTCTAGTTCAAAACTAGTTCATTTCGATAAAAATCTATTTTTACCTTCTAATGTGGAATTTTCAAGCCCAATTCTTTCCAATTCACATATTATAATTTTACACAAATTATCGATATTTTTAATAATTTTATCAAGGCCCGTACAGTCGATTTCCATCAACGGCTATCGAACTGCACTTAAAACGACCTTTTTCAAATTTGATTTGGACATAATTCCAAATCCAACCGTTAGATTTCAAATTTCTAATATTCATTGGAAAGCTCTTTTCGACACGAACCCAACGGTTCCGGTTTTAGGAGAATCCGACGACGGTTCCGGTTTTAGGAGAATCCGACGGTCGGATCTCCCGCAATGTCCGTTTGAAATAAATGGTCGAAATTCACGAACTGCCGCGGCGCGGCGCGTTCTATTCAGGCCATTATATATATAATATATATATATTATATATATTTCGTCGATTTCCTTTTAAAACGTATTTTATAAATCGTTTTAAATTCGTTTCAAAAACAATTTCAACATCATCATCAATTTCAAATCGATTGGATTTCAATTCAACTCGGATTCATTTCAATTTTATTTAATTCGAATTCTAATTCGTTTCAATTCAATTCAATTTCAAATTCGTTTCAATTCAGATTGATTTCAATTTAATTTCGATTCGAATTCAATTAAATTTCAGTTCGTTTTCAATTCAACTTGAATTTGTTTTATATTCAATTCCATTCGAAGTCCTTTTATATTCAATTCAAATTCGTTTTCTTTTCAATTCGAATTTGCTATAATATTCATTTCAATTTGAATAAAATCGATATAAATATCGTTCACGTCAAAATGGCGCAAAACTAATCAACACGGCTTTATATTTTTCACAACTTCTTTATTCTATTCAACAAATGAATATTTATCCCATTCAACACATGAATTTATATTTCTTTCAACACACGACTAATCTCAACACATGAGTGCTGCCAACACATCACTATTGTTGTTATGTAAAATATTTTATAAAACTATGGTATCTATCGTTTGATTTTCAATTAGACTCCTACTGAGAAGTAGGTTCTAATTTTAAATATGATAAAGATGTGAATTTTATTATTAAAATATTTCACTCAACACATGAATAGATTCAACACATGAATTTTCTTTTATAACATTCATTATTTTCCCGTTTGGAATGAGGCCCAATCAATCACCATATAACGTTCATTATATGGATTTTCATACATCACACGTATATAATAGCATTGAAAAATAATCAACCATCAACCAAAGTGCACTACTATGTATAAGCATCAAATATAGATATCTAACGCTTATAACAGCCTGTCAATCAATCGATCGACATATTTAATCAATCAGGATGAGTGAACTTCAAATTTCATCCCAACACCCGTGTGGGGTTTCAAATCAACAAACACACATTTTTGTTTGTGCAGTTGGGCGATGTGTAAAATTTATCGTCCCAATCAATGTCCTTCAAATAGGTGTACATAAACAAACCGTCCGGTTTGTAAATGAATATTTTATTTTATTCACTTCCACGTTAAAAATTATATTTTTAACGATAAAATATTCTATTTCAACACATGAATTTCTATTCATTTCATTTACACAATAAAAAGGATATTTTTATTTTTCTAACATATTTTAGAAAATTTCGGCGGCATAACGGCACGATACTAGAAACGGGACGAGGCCTAGCCTTATCCCCGGTCTAGTGAAGGCCCACGCCATTCACACATCAATCAAATCCATTCCATTTCACCAAACAATTCAATTCAAACCAATTAGACTAACTAACTGCACAACCAATCAATTTAACAAACAAGCCATCCATGGTCTGTGGATGACGGGTGTCGGGTGCTGCTAAGCACCGTCTGCATCCTAGTATATATATATATAATTTGAAAAAGAAGTTTAGAGTGAGAAGTTCTCACCGAAAGCTATCCCATACCACGACACTCCTATTGTAGAGATCTTCGTCGTTCTCGCCTTTTCATCTCCTTTGTTGCCCGTAGCCACTACATATATAAAAATCACACATTTTTATATTTTGATGTCTTTAAAATAAAAATCACATTTTTATTTATTCACTTTCAATTTAAAAATCATATTTTTATAATCACTACATATATTTAAAAATCAAATTTTTACTGTGCTATTCAATATATAAAAATCGAATTTTTACTTTGGTGTCATATAGATAAAAATTCCATTTCATTTATATTGATTTCGCCTTTTCTAAAATAAAGATTTCGCCTTTTCTAAAATAAAGATTTCGCCTTTTCTAAAATAAAGATTTCGCCTTTTTTTAAAAATAAAGATTTCGCCTTTTTAAATTTAAAGATTTCACCTTTATAAAAATCTAATTTTTATTTCTCTATACATATAAAGATGATATTTTTAATATTCCTATCATGTAAAAATTATATTTTTAACTCTCTACCTAACCAAAAATCATATTTTTACACCTTCTATATAGTAAAGATTATATTTTTAATACTTTAAAAATATAAAAATCATATTTTTATTACTTTAAAAATATAAAAATCATATTTCTACCTCACTACTCCTCTCAAAATATCGTCTTTCCTATTTTTAAAAATCATGTCTTCCCTATTTTTAAAAATCATGTCTTTTATTTTAAAAACTATGCTAAATTAATAAATTAACTAAACTAATTACATTAAATAGACAAATAAAAAAAATTATGGATAATTACCTTTTTCTTTTCACTGTTTATCACGTCGGGGGGGGGGGGCTGTCGGATTTGTAGCCGCGGAGGGGAGGATGGGGGTGCTGATGGTGGCGTAAGGGGGGGATGCGAGGCTCGGTGGAGGGGATCGGTAGGGGAAAGAGGGCGTCGGTTCTTCGATTGGGGGGGGGGGGGGTGCTTCGCGATCGCTTCTGGCGAGGAGGGGGGGTGTCTGGGTGGCTCGCCGCGGCACTGGGAGGGGGGGTCTGGGTTTCGAGCGAGGTGGCGGGAGGAGCGGCGGCTCCTCCCCCTTCCTCCTCCGTCGCCTAATTCTTTTTTTTTTCTCCGGTGGAAATCGATTTAAAAATGAGAGAAGGGGGGTGAGGGTTTAAAAGGGAAATATATATATTATTTTATTTATTAAATTAATCCTAAAAAGCAACTTTTATTTTCGACCTCGAAACGAAACCCACCGCCTGTCGTCCATAGCGTTTTACCCCCATTCCGAACACAATGGGATATGTATCGTAGGTTGATTCGATCATTTGAATCAGTTTCCGTTTAATTTACATTTAAATCACTATATTGAATTTTAAACGTACATTTCAAATTACCGGGGTCACATATTAACTTTAAAAATTCCAGAAAAATATTTCCTAGCTTCGTATTGACGATACGGTCCTAACAAAACTAGTTTCGTCGAATTCTGAGACCATTGGAAAAATGGCCATTTTCCAGTCGATTAAAATCAACTGAAACTGGTCAAACGCGTTTTCCTTTGCCACACTCACATATTGATTCGAAAAATTATGAAATTTGAAACCTAGAAATAATTTGACATCCCGGATCCAACAAAAGTGGTTTCGTCGAAATCCGAGGTCGTTTGCAAAATGTCTATTTTTAAGGGCCTGAATTCCATAGCGACTATTCAGAATTTTCAACTGGACATATCTTTTGATTCCCGCTATGAAATCTTGATTTTTCGGATTCGTTGGAAAGATATTCACAATTAGATTCCATTATTTTTGGTTTCACTAAAATCCGGATTGTTTTGCACCCGGTACATTCAATTGAAGTTTGAAATCGAATTATCGAACTACCGCGCCATTTTCAATTCTATTTATAATTATATATAAATATTTATATTCTAACGACGACGTATATAATATATACGTTCGAATTATATTCAAAATAAATTTTCTCGTCGATATTATTTAAAATAATCTATTTTAAATGTTCAAAATTCGCTAAAATTGCCAAAATAAAAATTTTAAACTGGCCCAGATTTTCGGGTTATTACAATCTCCCCCACTTAAAACTTTTCGTCCCCGAAAAGGAACAGAGTCGGAAGTGGTTTGATTATTCAGCTCTACGTTCGATCTGGCTTGCATTCTCCAACTTTTCAGTTTATGAGAATTTTCAAAATTTCAAAAATTTAGCTAACACCCTAAATTTTCGAAAAATTTCGCCATAACCTCCTCTGCACCTGGAGCATCGGGGAATTTCAAATAGCTTCCCCGGTCCTTCAGATCTCAAAAAGAAAAAGAAAAAGCCAAGCGGCTAGCCAATAGGCTCATAAAATCATCATCACCCAAACAAAACAGTAAATTATGTAGTAAACATGTACCTATTTGTCGGACAAACAAATTCTATTCTTCGGCTCTAGCCTCCTTGCTATGACCTGTTCAATGTAAGTATATGTATATGCAAGCAAATGCAACCAATTTCAATACAATTCAATATTAGGCCTAATGGTTCAAAAATTAGCAAACAAATAAACAAACAACACAAACATCAATCAATTAGTGAATTAGAGTTTCAAATTCATAATTTTGATACATATACAGAAAATCACATTTTTGATGCCAATTCACAACAATGTGTTCTAGCTATATAAGTTTGGTTCTCACACCAGTCTAATGGAAATATATAGAAATCACACCTTCGAAACACGAACATAAATACTGATGATGTAGCTACAATCATCAGAATCATCTTCGGGTGTCTAGAATGTGACTCTATATCTATCCAGTATATTAAAACTTCGAATATACGTTCATGACGCGTATACGCGAAATCTATATATACTCGATTGTCCAAATTCAAAATAAATAAATAATCAAATACGTATAGAACGATTTAAATTTTCAAAACAAAATTGTTTTCATTTGAAAAAATATACTCTTCACACTCGTTCTAGGATACTAGTGATCCTATCTCTAACGAGTCACTCTAATTGGATGTTGCTAATCCAATATCTGATGAATTCTTTCGTATGGTTATAATGTGTCTTGTTCTCGAGCTCTGTAAACCAAAGCTCTGATACCAAAACTGACACGACCCAAACTTCCCCGGTAAGGAAAGCCCGGATAGCGTTGAGGACAAGACAAATCAGAACGCAAACAGAAGAACATTTCATTGTTATTACAACAATTCCATCAGATACAAGAATATACAGAGTATAAATGATTAAATTACATTCGACAAATATCAGAGATTACAATAAATTACATAGCAGCGGAAAATAATACAAAAGCACAACTAGAAGTGATACACGGATACAGAGCTTTCCGAGCATCGTTCCAGCTGTATATCAGGACCCTGTGAATATAAATCTGCAAAACCAAAACTACTAGCTGCCCGTGTGGAAAATAGGGGCACCCAGAGTTTAGGTTAAAACAATAAACTCCAGGTCAGTCATGTGACTGATGTGAGAACTAAAACAGTTATAATTCTTTATTTTAAAGTTCGGTAAATCAAGGGACCACGCCGTATAACACGGAACGGGTTTCCTCCCAAGAATACCAGTGCATAAAACAAACAGCGCAATGCTAAATAAAGAAAAATGAAGCTGTTATAAGACCCAGGTCCCATCACACAATGCAACGCAAGCCGGAGGATAGAGTTTTTACCTTATAACAGCCAAAGCATGCTTGATACATTTAAAACACATTATTTGATACTATTATAGGTGTATAGTGTCAAAACAATTTCAATCATAAATATCAATCATAGGCGGCATTAATGACCCATACCACTATGTCGCCATACTAGGTTCTACAAATAAAACCGCACCATCACGTATTGGAAATTGGATTTCCGTCATGAGCCGAGGCAAGGGGCAAGCTCCTCTCCGCGTTCGAGACACTCTAGCAAATGCCTCAGGACCCCACTATGATCCTTTGGAACCTCCAAGGCCGGTCCTCTCTTACTTTTGAGGATTAGTTATTCCTGAACACACGTTTCCCGGTCCTTACAGACCTATATCCGAGGCGCCTCGTATCCAACAACCACACAGGTGAAAAGTATATAAATGTCAGGGCTGGTAGGTCACTGACACCACCATAGCTAGAAAGAAACGTCGTGCACTCCTTGGGTCCGTATCCCGTTTTTGACTCATACCGAGGTGTGAGGCTCGCGAATTCACTTTACACACAAAGCTACGCCACACAGGCCGTGCTTTGATCATCAACCACAAGACTTTTCTTTTCAACAGAAGCCTTGATCAATTGCCACTTACGCGTGCCACATTGGCAATTCACTCCATGCGACTGATGTCCATCGATAAACAACCTCTGAGCTCGTACGTCTCAGAGAAGGGCGTTAAGCAAGAGAATAAATTCTCCGCCGCCAAACAGATGTATATTTAATAGAGATCAATCAACACAGAATAAAATCCAATGTCAGACACACAATCCATTTACAAGTTCGTTCTGGGTCTGAACGAAACCGGAGGCACTTTCCTCGCATATCCATCCATCTCCAAGTACGTCTGGACGATCACCAACTGTTTCCCTCATCCTGGGTGTACAGCCCAATCAAGATCATCAGTAATCACCCAAACGATGTGAAGACTTCCGGTCTTCAACCACCGTCTTCATCTTCGACATCTCGTCGAATCAGTTATTCAGAATGGGTATAACCCGGCCTTTCTGAATAACCCACGTATATAATTAACAAATGTTACACAAACACAATGAACGCCTCATTCCAATTCAGAATATTCTTTTATTCACAAAATCACATTCTTAGGGAAAGGTTCCCATTAATTTTATCAAAGATAAATTCTTCTAAATTTATTCTTTAATCTTCCTTTGGATATCATATCAAACTAGTCGGGATTAGCGAACCACACCGAAGTAATTATTTAGTTTATTTCCCAATCCCAACCTATATATCCCATGGAGAAAACTGGTAATACTCCATATCTAACACCACGGTGTTATCGGTAAAATTAATTACCATTTCACGTTCAAATCTAATTAAAGATTTAACTATCGCTTTGGAGTAAAACTGGTGATACTCCACTCTCGATCACTTTCCAGATTTGATAATTTAAATTATCAATTCACATTTTTAATCTAATTAAAGATTCATTAAAACTCCACTTGGTTTTAATCTTTTCAAAAATCAACATCTTGCCTTTAACTGGGGTAAAGAACCAATGTCATCTAAAATACGATTCAAGATAAACCCAAATCACATTTGATATTAAATACAAGGCTTTGAATAGAAAATATATTGGCTTATATTCAATATCAAATTCTGAAACCAACAAATATCGTATTGGAAATAACGATATAAAATATATCTTTCAAATTCGCATAACAATATTGTATAGTCACGAAATCCAACATCGAAATATCCCGAAGATAATTTCGATTCAACTCCAGTCCAATCCACGTATTGGGAATATCGATTATTTTTAAAATCACTTTCAAATTCAATTTATTTATTTCAAAAATAAATTGATTTTAATTCTAGTTCAAAACTAGTTCATTTCGATAAAAATCTATTTTTACCTTCTAATGTGGAATTTTCCAGCCCAATTCTTTCCAATTCACATATTATAATTTTACACAAATTATCGATATTTTTAATAATTTTATCAAGGCCCGTACAGTCGATTTCCATCAACGGCTATCGAACTGCACTTATAGCGACCTTTTTCAAATTTGATTTGGACATAATTCCAAATCCAACCGTTAGATTTCAAATTTCTAATATTCATTGGAAAGCTCTTTTCGATACGAACCCAGCGGTTCCGGTTTTAGGAGAATCCGACGGTCGGATCTCCCGCAATGTCCGTTTGAAATAAATGGTCGAAATTCACGAACTACCGCGGCGCGGCGCGTTCTATTCAGGCCATTATATATATAATATATATATATTATATATATTTCGTCGATTTCCTTTTAAAACGTATTTTATAAATCGTTTTAAATTCGTTTCAAAAACAATTTCAACGTCATCATCAATTTCAAATCGATTGGATTTCAATTCAACTCGGATTCATTTCAATTTTATTTAATTCGAATTCAAATTCGTTTCAATTCAATTCAATTTCAAATTCGTTTCAATTCAAATTGATTTCAATTTAATTTCGATTCGAATTCAATTAAATTTCAGTTCGTTTTCAATTCAACTTGAATTTGTTTTATATTCAATTCCATTCGAAGTCCTTTTATATTCAATTCAAATTCGTTTTCTTTTCAATTCGAATTTGCTATAATATTCATTTCAATTTGAATAAAATCGATATAAATATCGTTCACGTCAAAATGGCGCAAAACTAATCAACACGGCTTTATATTTTTCACAACTTCTTTATTCTATTCAACAAATGAATATTTATCCCATTCAACACATGAATTTATATTTCTTTCAACACACGACTAATCTCAACACATGAGTGCTGCCAACACATCACTATTGTTGTTATGTAAAATATTTTATAAAACTATGGTATCTATCGTTTGATTTTCAATTAGACTCCTACTGAGAAGTAGGTTCTAATTTTAAATACGATAAAGATGTGAATTTTATTATTAAAATATTTCACTCAACACATGAATAGATTCAATACATGAATTTTCTTTTATAACATTCATTATTTTCCCGATTGGAATGAGGCCCAATCAATCACCATATAACGTTCATTATATGGATTTTCATACATCACACGTATATAATAGCATTGAAAAATAATCAACCATCAACCAAAGTGCACTACTCTATATAAGCATCAAATATAGATATCTAACGCTTATAACAGCCTGTCAATCAATCGATCGACATATTTAATCAATCAGGATGAGTGAACTTCAAATTTCATCCCAACACCCGTGTGGGGTTTCAAATCAACAAACACACATTTTTGTTTGTGCAGTTGGGCGATGTGTAAAATTTATCGTCCCAATCAATGTCCTTCAAATAGGTGTACATAAACAAACCGTCCGGTTTGTAAATGAATATTTTATTTTATTCACTTCCACGTTAAAAATTATATTTTTAACGATAAAATATTCTATTTCAACACATGAATTTCTATTCATTTCATTTACACAATAAAAAGGATATTTTTTTTTCTAACATATTTTAGAAAATTTCGGCGGCATAACGACACGATACTAGAAACGGGACGAGGCCTAGCCTTATCCCCGGTCTAGTGAAGGCCCACGCCATTCACACATCAATCAAATCCATTCCATTTCACCAAACAATTCAATTCAAACCAATTAGACTAACTAACTACACAACCAATCAATTTAACAAACAAGCCATCCATGGTCTGTGGATGACGGGTTTCGGGTGCTGCTAAGCACCGTCTGCATCCTAGTATATATATATATATATATATAATTTGAAAAAGAAGTTTAGAGTGAGAAGTTCTCACCGAAAGCTATCCAATACCACGACACTCCTATTGTAGAGATCTTCGTCGTTCTCGCCTTTTCATCTCCTTTGTTGCCCGTAGCCACTACATATATAAAAATCACACATTTTTATATTTTGATGTCTTTAAAATAAAAATCACATTTTTATTTATTCACTTTCAATTTAAAAATCATATTTTTATAATCACTACATATATTTAAAAATCGAATTTTTACTGTGCTATTCAATATATAAAAATCGAATTTTTACTTTGGTGTCATATAGATAAAAATTCCATTTCATTTATATTGATTTCGCCTTTTCTAAAATAAAGATTTCGCCTTTTCTAAAATAAAGATTTCGCCTTTTTTTAAAAATAAAGATTTCGCCTTTTTAAATTTAAAGATTTCACCTTTATAAAAATCTCATTTTTATTTCTCTATACATATAAAGATGATACTTTTAATATTCCTATCATGTAAAAATTATATTTTTAACTCTCTACCTAACCAAAAATCATATTTTTACACCTTCTATATAGTAAAGATTATATTTTTAATACTTTAAAAATATAAAAATCATATTTTTATTACTTTAAAAATATAAAAATCATATTTCTACCTCACTACTCCTCTCAAAATATCGTCTTTCCTATTTTTAAAAATCATGTCTTCCCTATTTTTAAAAATCATGTCTTTTATTTTAAAAACTATGCTAAATTAATAAATTAACTAAACTAATTACATTAAATAGACAAATAAAAAAATTATGGATGATTACCTTTTTCTTTTCACTGTTTATCACGTCGGGGGGGGGGGGGGGCTGTCGGATTTGTAGCCGCGGAGGGGAGGATGGGGGTGCTGATGGTGGCGCAAGGGGGGATGCGAGGCTCGGTGGAGGGGATCGGTAGGGGAAAGGGGGCGTCGGTTCTTCGATTGGGGGGGGGGGGGCTTCGCGATCGCTTCTGGCGAGGAGGGGGGGGGGTCTGGGTGGCTCGCCGCGGCACTGGGAGGGGGGGTCTGGGTTTCGAGCGAGGTGGCGGGAGGAGCTGCGGCTCCTCCCCCTTCCTCCTCCGTCGCCTAATTCTTTTTTTTCTTTTTTTTTCTCCGGTGGAAATCGATTTAAAAATGAGAGAAGGGGGGTGAGTGTTTAAAAGGGATATATATATATATATATTATTTTATTTATTAAATTAATCCTAAAAAGCAACTTTTATTTTCGACCTCGAAACGAAACCCACCGCCTGTCGTCCATAGCGTTTTACCCCCATTCCGAACATAATGGGATATGTATCGTAGGTTGATTCGATCATTTGAATCAGTTTCCGTTTAATTTACATTTAAATCACTATATTGAATTTTAAACGTACATTTCAAATTACCGGGGTCACATATTAACTTTAAAAATTCCAGAAAAATATTTCCTAGCTTCGTATTGACGATACGGTCCTAACAAAACTAGTTTCGTCGAATTCTGAGACCATTGGAAAAATGGCCATTTTCCAGTCGATTAAAATCAATTGAAACTGGTCAAACGCGTTTTCCTTTGCCACGCTCACATATTGATTCGAAAAATTATGAAATTTGAAACCTAGCAATAATTTGACATCCCGGATCCAACAAAAGTGGTTTCGTCGAAATCCGAGGTCGTTTGCAAAATGTCTATTTTTAAGGGCCTGAATTCCATAGCGACTATTCAGAATTTTCAACTGGACATATCTTTTGATTCCCGCTATGAAATCTTGATTTTTCGGATTCGTTGGAAAGATATTCACAATTAGATTCCATTATTGTTGGTTTCACTAAAATCCGGATTGTTTTGCACCCGGTACATTCAATTGAAGTTTGAAATCGAATTATCGAACTACCGCGCCATTTTCAATTCTATTTATAATTATATATAAATATTTATATTCTAACGACGACGTATATAATATATACGTTCGAATTATATTCAAAATAAATTTTCTCGTCGATATTATTTAAAATAATCTATTTTAAATGTTCAAAATTCGCTAAAATTGCCAAAATAAAAATTTTAAACTGGCCCAGATTTTCGGGTTATTCACTTCAGGTGGTGAAAGAAAGAGAAACCGACGAGGTGGAAGCGGATTCCGGTGGAGTGATGGGTTCGGTGGCAATTTCAACAGGAAGCGGTTTGAACAGGCTAAAATTTGCGATGTTGTGAGGCAGCTCTTCAAAGTGGCTGCAGTGCGAAGGGGCGACGAACGGTGGAGTTCGCGACGAAGTCAAGCGATTACGGTGGCTCGGAGCTGACAATCGAACGGTGGCCAAGGAAATCAGGTTTCGATTTAGGGATCTTAAGATTTGGGAAAGGAGAATGAGTTTGAGGAAGCTGCCGTGTTTTATGTGTATATATATATATATATATATATATATATATATAAAGCTGAAACGGTTGAATTGGTAAAAAGCGTTCCCTCAAAACAAGGATCCTTCTCGTTCCACTCAGCAAACGTGGTTCACACGTTCAAAATTAAGATATTTACATCGGTTTAGATATTCATTTCCAATTACATTCCATAAACTACCGGTTCAAACAGATGAATAGAAGAGATACGGTGGCATTTGAAATGAACGCACAGCTTGGGCATTTGGAATAGGAGTATGCATGCATTGAATTTGGACATATAAATATACTGTTTATATTTTATTCCATGAAGACCATGCGATTGGAACACTCAAAATGCATGGAACCAAAAAGGACGTATAAGAATAGGATAGGAGTAGTAATGGCATTGGGAATGAATGTCACAACGCATGCATGGACTTTAAAAAGGTTGGGACAATGAACATGATTTGGAAAATTAAAGGAACCAAAAGTTGTCACGGAAAGTGGAAAGTAAATGGTGTTTGCATGAAAGTTGGGAAGGAAGCATGCATATACAAATGGTTTGAAGAAGACATTCTAAGTGGATTGAAAAATGGTACAGGCGCATGGGGTGAATGCATGGAACCATAGTATGAATGTTAATAAACGTGTCCAACTAAAGAAACAAAAATTTATTCGGATGGTTTAGTGAAATAAAAAGACGGGTTTTGCAGACCCAAAATGTTTAGAAAAACATAAGAGATCTGAAAAGGAACACATCGAATTCAAATGGCTTTGTTTCAAAAATGAATCGCGTAAGCTATTTCACAATTTCAGCGCGAACCGAGCACCAAAACTAACAAATGAATATATAGCAGTAATTAGCGCGACGAGACGGACACAACGGTACATAATTTACAGTGTCAGGATGCTCCGTTCAAAAATGTGTTACGGACCCCTTTTAAAAGGAAAAATGGCATGAGAAAACAATTAAAAGGAAGTCATTCGCGAAACGAATTTCACCGTTGGATTACTGACAATGAATAGAATATTTTTCATGTTTTTCTGAACTGGATTCGGAAAGATTACAAAATCGTTAAAATTTGAACTGATATGCGCAGTTTTGCACTGAAAATTGTGCGATCGACAAACACTCAAATTTTCCAACGAAATTAATTTCTACGTTATGTTTGGTTAGACGCATCTCAAATATATTTTTTCAGATTTTTATTTTTTATTTTACATTTTCATTTTTTTTAGATATATATCAGTTGCCGCTACCACAAATAATCATCAAAACTAAGTTCTAAATGAATAAAATAAAATTTAAATTAAATAATTAAATAAAAATACACTTAAAATTCTAGGTTGTTACATTCTCCCCCACTTAAACCTTTTCGTCCCCGAAAAGGAACAAGGCAGGAAAATAGTATTTAAATAATTAATATTTAAACAATAGTTCAAATTTATCTTCATATCTATATATACTTTGAAAATTATATATATAAATCAATGTTAAATATTTTCTAACATTTCAAAATAATTGTAAGTATTCACTTGACGTCTCAATTGGCGATATATATCTATCCCACTTTCGAAACCCGAAAATAGATATCGATGATGCTGTGCAGTCATCACCAGAATCATTTCCAAGCGACTAGAGTGTGATTCTATATCTATTAAATACTTATAGGATTTAACATATATGTTGATCAGACGTATACCCAAATCACTAGGTATTCAATAGGCCAATTTTAACGTCAGATAAATACTCAAAACATCTTTCCATATTTAAACATAATATATATCAAAATTTTCAAGTCGTATAAGAAAAAAAATTCAAATCATTAAAAAATTTAATAGGGAAATACATATTTCTCCCTCACTCGTTTATTTATTAAAATCCAACTTCAATCTATAACAAATATACGACAATATACATAATATTATTCTATAATATACCAAAACATTTCTAAACCATATAGATGTTTACCTATATAAAATCTTTCACAAATACATATCAAAATTTCAATATTATACTATGGAAGTTATATTATAATAACTTTTCAAAATAGTTATTTCAAATCAATATTTAGTAAAATGGACTCGCTGGAAGACTTACACTCTCCTTCTACTTCTTACCTTGTTGTGGACAAGGATAAGTCATAGAATTCAAGTTAAAAGCTGATCGAATGAAAGAACCTAATTAAAAATGATCGACAAAGGAAGATGGATTCGATTGGAAAGGAAATTCCAGAAGAAGATTTAAATATTAAACAAAATTTTATATACGAAAATATTTATTTTAAAAACATTTAAAATCTCTTTCTTAGTTTATTATGTTGAGGTTATATATAAATCTAATTGCAGGTTATTGGTTTGTTTTTTAACGTTTGAAAATACTTGATAACTCGAAGTTTAACAAGTTTACTGTCGTTCTTATAGACGTTAGGCATACGCTAGCCAGGCGTACAACCAAAATCTCTAAGTACTAAATATACTTGTTTCAACTTCCAGTGAAAATACTTAAAACATTTAAAATAGATATGGGAAATACTTCCCTCATGGATCGCGGTTACTCGGCGGTTGCGCTACTATCCCAGTAGAATCGCTTGTAACCGTAGGTACCACACCCCTCAAATTACGCCATGGTTGTTGCCATAGATCGTAGTTACGCGGCGGTTACGTCACTATCCCAGTGAAATCGCTTGTAACTGTAGGCATCGCACCCCCGAATTACGTTATGGCGTCTAGATCGCAGTTACGCGGCGGTTACGTCACTATCCCAGTGAAATCGCTTGTAACTGTAGGCATCTCGCCCCCCCCCCCCGAATTACGCTAGAACAGATAAGTAATAATAATAATCAACGTGATCTCACCGAGTGAGATTCCAATATCGATGGATACTCCAATCGACGGAGCACCAACGTAGCTACGATTTCTGATTTTCAATGGACACTCTCGACGAGCGCCAACACAATCCCTCTCTCAGGAATTGCGATTTCGATTGAAGGTACTTCCCATATCTTTATTTCGAAAACATATATACTGTATATATATATAGTACTTCATTTCACGTTTCACGCATTCCGCACTTACATAAATATCAATTTACATAAGATTTTCTTTTCAACATCATGTTTCAGATATATCGTTCTTATATAAATTCCATTATATAATGTTTCATCAATTAACTTCCAATTCAACAGCTTTCAAATTAATAATCATTTTATATCAATCTTCCATATAAGGTTCGAAATCTTCATATCAGATATTCAATATCAAAGATTTCTCAAATTCCATTTCAATACCAATTCAGTTTGATTTTATAATAAATTTGAATATTCAATATCATTCCAAATCTTTTTCACAAACGGTTGGATCATTCAAATAGTTGAAAAGTATACTTTTCAATTCAATAATTGGAAATCATGAGTTCAATCATTTCTTATCAAAACATCTCAAGATATACAATTACACTATCCTAATATTTAGGATTATCGTTCGACCAACTCGAGAACCTATTTCGGATCTTTCTATCAATCATTCAAAATATACATATATGTATATCAAATCAGGTTTCACAAATCAAACTTTATTGAATAAACATGTAGGAAAACTACCAAAGTGGTCTCCATTCATATATTTCCAAAAAAAATTAGTATTTCATAAAATCACTTCAAACTTTTTATTTGAAAATACTTGTATATATTACTAATACTTTTCCAAAAATTTAGAAACCAATTTCAAAGTATTCCGAAACAAAATTTTCAAGGTATAGTCAAACGATCTCCATAGTTATATCTAAATCATTTAATTCCACATCTTAACTTTATTTGCAATACACATTTCTTATTATATTTCAATGGTCTAATATTCTTTGATTTATTCATCCATTCATCATAGATATTTTGTTAATATTTCTTAAATTTCAACAAGCATCTTACACAACCATTTCTCTTGAAATAGATATTTTCAAAATACCATATTCACGTAACTAAATTTATAATTCACTTAACATATACTCACATTCTCGATAGATAATTCGAAGATGGGTTTCAAATGGTTTCAAGATTCAAATATAAGGAGATTTTAACAAAGAAAGCGATCGAAGAGGATGGATTCGAAGAGTGGGGATTTCAAAAGGATTTAAATTTCAAAATACTTTACGTTTCAAAATAATTAATATTTTCAAAATACGCTCTCTCACAAGAAGGATTCTGCGACTAATTCCACTCATTTTAGGGTATCACTACCCTATCTCTAATGAGCTTTTACCTCATAAGCTAAACTTTGTGTAAACCAAAGCTCTGATACCACACTGTAACGACCTGCTTTTTGACCGCCTTCAGTCGCTAATTAAACCAACTAAAGACGTTCAAAACGACGAGTTCGTTATTAATTAGCTTACAAGGTTTAACAGAACAACACAAAGAATCACAGAGTACGATATAAATAACTGCGGAAATAAATCTTATATATACAAAATCAGAGTTTTACAAATTTTTAGTGTGCAACGAAAAAATACGATATATACATCGATTTATAAAAATTCAAGTTTACTCTTTCAGTTAGGCTTTGCGCGCGCCTAAGCGTCTTGCGTCTTCACGTTCCTCTCCAGTTTTGCAAGCGGATATCTAAAACCTGGAACACTTGGGGCCTGACCCGAGTGTTCCATGCAAAATACACAAAACACCCGAGTCAGGATTAAACTTATTTCAAGTTAGCGAACTTCGGTGAACACTAAATATAATTGGTTTACTCCAAACAACATATTAAATGGCTTGAGTATAATAATCGGTGAATACAAGCACAACAATCAGTATGTGAGCATATCCACATACAGATAGTAGAAGAAAAATGTAACAAAATACTAGAGTAATCAGTCTTGGCTAAAAATGCAAGGAGCAAGATGGTTTTACTATGCATGATCCAAGTAAAAGCATGTAATAGCGAGGACTTGGGTCTGAGCAAAGAGAACCCGCTAAGCAACATAGATATATTTATATTCAGGTTCAAGATGGCACAGGATATATATACGTAGTTGCAACTAATGCCCAAATCCAATAGTCAAACATTGATGTGCAACAGCAAAAGGGAGATGGTCAACCATGCCAAATTCAAAGTGAAATACATATATATTGGCCAAAACGTGACAATAACAATCTACTGGGTACAGATGCAAGTTAACTAATGAGTTGGATCAATGAATACATTTAAGGCGAACGGGACAACCGTTTGTTCAATAAAAATGTCAAAGTGACAATATGAAAGTAAGAAAAACCTTCCATAAGAAATTTCGAAGATACAGCACAACAACCAAACCATAGGAGTCTTACTTTTAGATTTCAGGTCATTTAGTAGTGTAGCTAAAATAGCAAATCAAAATACTGTAAAACATTAGCAAATGAAAAAAAATTGAAAATTCCTTTGTATGCATGTTATAAAAGTAGACATGCAAAGATGAACACTTAAGCATGGAAACGGTAAAACATATACAGTTCAATGATTCTCATCTTTATTATTTTTTTTTTTTATGTTCTTAGCTGTACCAGCATCCGCGGCTTCTGCTGGTGATGCATTGCTGCTACAACCACTGTTTGCAGCAGCTCAGTCGTTGCTATATATATATATATATATTTTTCCTTTTTTTTATTATCTATGTTTTGTATTTTAGTTGAAGTGGATTCTAGTTTGTATGCTCTAAGTTGTCTGTAATTGCTCTTCCATTCAATTCATGTTATCACGCTACTATGCTCATTAAACTTAAGGATGGAAGCAACAAGACATATATCAATTCATAGCATATATAAGACAGATATGAAGATTGCATTATTTAAGGATTCAACGGCAAATACATAGGAAGATGCCACACATATGCATTGAGTTGACAAACCAAACAAATTATGAATGAAGCTCTACAGCAAACAAAACTCTATGGTTATGAAAATAGGATGCACAAGACTTGAATAAAATGAATGTCTCCTTGTTCTTGTTTCCGAGATATGATTTAACTGAAACTCGCTAGCATTTCTTATCATATCATAGTAAATTTTGAATCAATATTTAAAGCATGGAAGATCATTTCCTATCATATCCAATGAGATCAAAGTAAAATAAATGTGCATTGCAACATGATAGGATTACTCTAGCATCTAATACATATAGTACATGACTAGGCATGGATCGAATATGCTAGCAAAGGACATAAAGAAAGCAAGGAATGATATCAACCACACGATTATATTTGGAGGAACCGAAAATAGCGAACTTGATAAAAGTTTAATCGCAAGCCAAAACTTACCTTTGGTCAGTCGATGGACGGCAGAAGAAGAAATAGGAGTTGCTGCGGTGGGAAACAGCGGGTGTGGGTATGACTACATGGCTTCGCGGGTTGACTCAGTGGCAAGGAGACGGTGACGAGCACTTCTGGTGGTGAAAGAAAGAGAAACCGACGAGGTGGAAGAGGATTCCGGTGGAGTGATGGGTTCGGTGGCAATTTCAACAGGAAGCGGTTTGAACAGGCTACAATTTGCGATGTTGTGAGGCAGCTCTTCAAAGTGGCTGCGGTGCGAAGGGGCGACGAACGGTGGAGTTCGCGACGAAGCCAAGCGATTACGGTGGCTCGGAGCTGACAATCGAACGGTGGCCAAGGAAATCAGGTTTCAATTTAGGGATCTTAAGATTTGGGAAAGGAGAATGAGTTTGAGGAAGCTACCGTGTTTATATATATATATATATATATATATATATATATAAAGCTGAAACGGTTGAATTGGTAAAAAGCGTTCCCTCAAAACAAGGATCCTTCTCGTTCCACTCAGCAAACGTGGTTCACACGTTCAAAATTAAGATATTTACATCGGTTTAGATATTAATTTCCAATTACATTCCATAAACTACCGGTTCAAACAGATGAATAGAAGAGATACGGTGGCATTTGAAATGAACGCACAGCTTGGGCATTTGGAATAGGAGTATGCATGCATTGAATTTGGACATATAAATATACTGTTTATATTTTATTCCATGAAGACCATGCGATTGGAACACTCAAAATACATGGAACCAAAAAGGACGTATAAGAATAGGATAGGAGTAGTAATGGCATTGGGAATGAATGTCACAACACATGCATGGACTTTAAAAAGGTTGGGACAATGAACATGCTTTGGAAAATTAAAGGAACCAAAGTTGTCATGGAAAGTGGAAAGTAAATGGTGTTTGCATGAAAGTTGGGAAGGAAGCATGCATATACAAATGGTTTGAAGAAGACATTCTAAGTGGATTGAAAAATGGTACAGGCGCATGGGGTGAATGCATGGAACCATAGTATGAATGTTAATAAACGTGTCCAACTAAAGAAACAAAAATTTATTTGGATGGTTTAGTAAAATAAAAAGACGGGTTTTTCAAACCCAAAATGTTTAGAAAAACATAAGAGATCCGAAAAGGAACACATCGAATTCAAATGGCTTTGTTTCAAAAATGAACTGTGTAAGCATTTTCACAATTTCAGCGCGAACCGAGCCTCGAAACTAAGAAATGAATATATAGCAGTAATCAGCGCGACAAGATGGACACAACGGTATATAATTTACAATGTCAGGATGCTCCGTTCAAAAATGTGTTACGGACCCCTTTCAAAAGGAAAAATGGCATGAGAAAACAATTAAAAGGAAGTCAAAACTTCCGAATTTCGCAAAACAAATTTCACCGTTGGATTACTGACAATGAATAGAATATTTTTCATGTTTGTCCGAACTGGATTCGAAGAGATTACAAAATCGTTAAAATTTGAACTAATATGCGCAGTTTTGCACTGAAAAGTGTGCGATCGACAAACATTCAAAATTTTCAACGAAATTAATTTCTACGTTATGTTTGGTTAGACGCATCTCAAATATATTTTTTTCGGATTTTTATTTTTTATTTTACATTTTCATTTTTTTAGATATATCGGTTGCCGCTACCACAAATAATCATCAAAACTAAGTTCTAAATGAATAAAATAAAATAAAATAAAATTTAAATTAACTAATTAAATAAAAATACACTTAAAATTCTAGGTTGTTACATTACCAAAACACGTGATGTGATTAAACCAAATTTACTTGGTTGTTGATATTCATGATTGTGATTGACTGATTGTTTGGATTGTGCTCGACCAGTTTATAAGCAAGATATGCTTTTACATTTAGCATTCGGTTGGATAGAAATACTGGTATGCTAACATCTCGTGAAACACTTCACGATTTGACTATGAGATGTGTAGCGATGTTTTTGTGTTCATTTCAAATTTGATGAATGATTTTGAAATGATATTTTTTTTAAGTGAAAAGAAATGTATTCCCGATTTTGGACAGGGAATGATTTATAAAAATGTTTTATAAAATAGAAAGGATTTCAAGGCCTAAGCCCGATGATTTCTAAAATGATTTAGAAATGTATTATGTGTTACATTGTAGTTCAACACATAACCGATTAGTTGCTATTGATGATATATCTGTTTGGTGGCGGAGAATTTATTCTCTTGCTTAACACCCTTCTTTGAGACGTACGAGCTCAAAGGTTATGTGATTAATAATAACTAATCATATGTGTGAATTGCTGATGTGAAGTACTATAGTTTGAAAGTACTTGTGATTATTATGTGGTAAAATGATTTTCCCTACTTCGGGATATAAAATGATTTAGCAAGTATGTGGCTAAAGATCGGGTGACCTGGACGACTAAATGTATGGGCTGGATCCAGGACCTTAGGGTGAGTGGTCATCATGTAGCCTGGTCCATAGTGGGAGGTGCACACACGCAAACACACGCACACACACAAATATATATATATATATCGAGTTGGAGAGGCGCGTACAACCTTGTCTGAGGGAAGATTCTCGATATTTGGTTGCATACTTGTTTGTATGAATTGTTATGTTTTGGAATTCATATTTCCAAACAATTTGTTTGAGATCCCGAAGTGAAATCTACTATGATATAAAAGCTAGATATGTATTTCAAATGATTTGAAATAGAAATCGGGAAATAAAGTCCAAAGGAATAATTTTTGTAAGTTGAACTGGATTTGGAAAATCTAAGAGTGGTGATTAATCTAAATGGGTAGATTGGGATATTGCATGTTGATTGATGCATAGTAGATCCATATCTATTTTACTGATTGTTGTTTATACACTGGCGTTCATGGGGGTAAACCCGTTCCGTGTTATACGGCGTGGTCCTATGATTTGTCTTATTATTAAGTTAATTTTAACTGTAGAGTTTCTCATACCAGTCCCATGACTGACCTGTAGTTTGTTTTTCCCTTGCAAACTCGGGTGCCCATATTTTCCACATAGGCAGTCGAGTAGTTTTATTTTACAGATATATTGAGCAAGATTCTGGGTTGAAGCTTAAAGCTGTGTCTAGAGCATTGTTAATCTTCTGTTGTGTTAGTTTATTTGTTTCCGCTGCATTGTATTATATTTATTGTAAAATAATCTTCTGCTGTATAATATTTCGATATACTCTGATATATTCTTTACTCTGATGCAACATTATTATGATGTTTATAAAAGTCTTCTGTTATTTGTCCTGATGTGTTGTATGCCCAGAGTTAGCGTATCCGGGTTTTGAACGGTCTTGGTCGGTTTAGCGATCGATTAGGTCTGGGTGAAATCCGTATCGTTACATATGGTAAACGATTCCAACTTCATTTTCAATTTTAAATCAAAATTGAATATTCCATTACATGAAAATTTTATACAGTGCATGTATATCTTAAAAATTATATTTTTCACAATCTAACAATCATTTCAATACACGACCATTTTATATGTCGCATATATAAGCTAAAAATAATATTTTTAGCGAACAAATATTTTTCACATCGCATATATAGATTTTATACATCGCATATATTTTTTTTCACATCGTATATATATATATATTCTCATCGCATATTTATATATATATATTTTCCACTTTGTATATATATTATTTTCACATCGTATATATATTATTCACATTTCATGAATATATATATATATATTATTCACATTTCATATAGATATATAATTCACATTCCATATATATTATTCACATTCCATATATATATTATTTTCACAATGCGTATATATATAATTTTCACCACGTATATATATATATATATATATATTATTTTCACAACGCGTATATATATAATTTTCACAACGCATAGATATATATATTTTATTTTCACAGCGCATATTTACATTTTATTCACATTTCATATATATAGATAGATATATTATATTCACATCGCATATATATATATATATTATTCACATCGCATATATATATATATATATATATATATATATATATATTTGTACATCCACAATCACAATCACAATCACAACACAATCAAATAAATCGTCCATGGTCTGTGGACGACAGAGAGGTAATCTAACAGAAAATAAATAACTGTACAAAAAATTATAGTCAGAGAAGTTCTCACATTGATTGGTTTCTGAAATCGTTATATAACAATTGTTCTAATTAAATTAAACCGATCGTTTAATTTAATCAGAAATTTCCCACTAGCTCCGTTTCTATTCTGGTCTCTTCCATGTTGTAGAGTTCATCATTGTGATTTCAAAGGTTCTGAAATCATCGAATTCTGACTTCATAAAATAAAGTTACACCATTTTAGACTTTAATTACACAATTTAACTTAACCAAGTAATTTAATAATTTAATTAAACCACTAATTACATCTTAAAACGTCGTTCCCTTCTTAATCATTCTTCCTTCTCGTATCATTCCTCTTCTAGGTCACGGCTTCAAAAAGTTCTGCCCTAATCTCCCAATCGCGCAGCCATTTAGAGCCGCCAGAATCGAATCGAGCACCTCCACATCGACCGGCTTGATCTCCCCTTCCATCTCCTGGAATGATATGCCACTCGCACCCCCTATAGCACCCAAAATCCCATCGAATGACAACCATTTTAGTAGGGAAAACGCATGAATTACTAAATGATAGATGATCACAGCCACATCAACGGAGAGATCTTCGATTTTGGTTTTGAATCTAGGATTTAATTCAAGGTAATTTGAGAGAAATTAAGGAACAAAATCAGGTGCGTTCGTGGCCATTTGTTCCTGATGACGGCCGGTCTATAGTGAGTGAAACTGTGACGACCCGAACTTCCCCGGCCTCCAAAAAGAAGAGAAAGGACGGATTGCTTTGAGAACACGACAAATCAGAACATAAACAGGAGAACATTTCATTGCTTGTTACAACAATTCCATCAAAATACAAGAATATAACAGAGTATGAATAATTATTACACTGAAAAATATCAGAGATTAAATCACATTTAAATACATAGCAGCGGGAAAATAACACTAAACATAACTGAAAGAAATACGCGGATACAGAGCTTTTCGAATATCGCTTCAGATGTAAACCAGGATCCTGTGAATATAATATCTGCAAAACCCAACAACTAGCTGCCCGTGTGGAAAATAAGGGCACCCAGAGTTTAGGTTAAAACAATAAACTCCAGGTCAGTCATGTGACTTGTGTGAGAACTAAAGCAGTTATTGTTTTGATTTTTAAAGTTAGGTAAATCAAGGGACCACGCAGTATAACACGGAACAGATTTACCCTCAAAAATACCACTGCATATAACAAACAGCGCAATGCTAAATAAAGAACAATGAAGCTATTATAAGACCCAGTTCCCATCACACAATGCAACGCAAGCCGGAGGATAGGGTTTTACCTTATAATAGCCAAATAATGCTTGATAGGTGAAATTTCATCTTTTATTATTACTATAAGTGAAGAAAACAACTTCAAATATAAATGTATCAATCATAGATGGCATAAGCGCCCCATCCCACCATGTCGCCATACTAGACTCTACAATCAAAACCGAAAAACGTCGTATTGGAAGTTTGGATTTCCATCAGGGTGGTTATTGATTCGAAAGATCGATCGCGTAGTGCAATTCACCATGGTTTACGTCGCAGGCATGCGAAAACACTGTAATGCACATCCGCACTATCTAGGAAACAAGTTACCGCGGCTTACGTCGCAGGCATGCGAAAACACCGCTAACTCTATCCATCAGGGAATCGGGGGGTGTGCCCTATCCCTCACCTCGGTCGACCAAATCCACGACACCACTAAGGTGTCTATCCTCATCTCAAAAGCATACTGATCTAACCATCGGTTTACCACCATACCGGTGTGTGAGGCTCACGAATT
Source organism: Allium sativum (assembly GCA_030737875.1). Classification (NCBI taxonomy): domain Eukaryota; kingdom Viridiplantae; phylum Streptophyta; class Magnoliopsida; order Asparagales; family Amaryllidaceae; genus Allium; species Allium sativum. Next base: position 41,461,172 of record CM060915.1, on the reverse strand, counting down.
AACACTACACAAAGCTGTGATATATTAAAGCTATGCTTTGATCATCAACCACAAGACTCTGCTTTTCAACAGAAGCCTTGATCATTTGCCACTCAGGCATGCCACACTGGCAATTTACGCCATGCGACTGATGTCTATCGATATACGACCTCTGATCTCGTACGTCTTAAAGAAGGGTGAAGTAAGGGAATAAATTCCCCTTCACCAAGTAGATGTATATTTAATATAGATCAATCTGCACAGAATAAAATCCAATGTCAGACACACGGTCCATTTATAAGTCCATTCTGGGTTTGAAGGAAACTGGAGGAACCTTATTCCTCGTCACGTATGTCCACTACAGGAGAGAGGCCCTCGCATATCCGTACAATCAACAACTACGTCTGGACGGCTACCACTTTAGCCCCTTCAAGGTAGCTACTCCAATCGTGAGCATTAGTAGCACCCAACCATTCGATGTGAAGATCGTAGGTCTTACACCGTCTTCAATCTCTTCGACTTATCGTCGAATCAGTTATTCAGAATGGGTATATACCCGGCCTTTCCGAATAACCCGCGTATATTATAATCAAGTGATATAACAACACATCATATGCCTCATTCCAATCCAGTATATTCTTTTATTCAAATATTCTCTTCATTAGGGAATAGGTTCCCATTGATTTTATCAAAGATAAATTCTTTTAAATTTATTTTTAATCTTCCTTGGCATATCAAACCACATTAATGTTTTCCAAACTAGTCGGGATTAGCGAACTACACCAAAGTAATCATTTATTTTATTTCCCAATCCCAACCTATTCATCCCATGGAGCAAAACTGTTAATACTCCATATCTAACACCACGGTGTTATCGGTAAATATTAATTACCATTTCACGTTCAAATCTAATTAAAGATTTAGCTATTGCTTGGAGTAAAACTGGTGGTACTCCATTTTCGATCATTTTCTTGAATTGATAATTTTAATTATCACATTCACTTTGCAATCTAATTAAAGATTCATTAAAACTGCATTTAGTTTTAATCTTCCCATATTATTGATTATTCAAAGCTGTGAAATTAATCTTATCTTTAACTGGGTTAAAGAACCAATGTTGTTTTGAACACGGTTCACGATAAACCCAAAATCACATTCCATTCCATCAGTCTCTAACCGTAAATTAGTAAGAGAACAATTCCCTAAGTATTAATCCCGAAGGCCGAAACCAACATCAGATTAATACCTGGGAAATCATTCAACTTAGCTAATCTTCAGCTAGTTTCTAATTTTCTTAACTCCATTAGGTTTAAGAACAGTATTATTAAAGATACCATTCACGACAAACCCAAAATCTCATTCCATTGTTAATCGGGTTAAAGAACAAGTGTTATTTAAAACACCATTCACGATAAACCCAATTATTAATTCCAATTAAATGTTAATTAATTGGTAAACTTCATTAAATCTTAATAAAAAGATTTAATCTTTTCTCAACTGGGTTTAAGAACAGTGTTAGTGAAGACACCATTCACGACAAACCCAAAATCCCATTTGATATTAAATACAAGGCTCTGAATAGAAAATATATCAGCTTATATTCAATATCAAATTATGAAATTAACAAATATCGTATTGGAATAACGATATATATATATATATGTATATATATATATATCTTCCAAATTCCTCCACAATGTCTGTATAATCATGGAATCCAATATCAAAATATTCCAAAGATAATTTCGATTGAAATCCATTCCAATTCATATATTGGAAATTCTGGTTATTTTTAAAACCATTTCAAATCCAATTTATTTATTTAAAAATATCAGATTATCATTCTAGTCCATAACTAGTTCATTTCGATAAAAATATATTTTTATCTTTTCAAATATGGAATTTTTCATCCCAATTCTTTCCAAAATATTTATTATGATTTTACATAATTTTTCCATATTTTTAATAATTTTATTATCGCCCGTACAATCGGTTTCCAATAACGGCCACCGAACTGCGTCCATAGTGACCTTTTCTGAAATTGTTTTGGACATATCTCCAAATCTAACTGTTAGATTTCAAATCTCTTATATTCATTGGAAAGCTCTTTTCGATACGAACTCAATGGTTCCGGTTTTAGGAGAATCTAACTGTCGGATCTCCCGTAATATCAATTCGAAGTCAACGGTCGAAATTCGCGAACGGTCGCTGCGCGGCGCGTTGTATTCAGGCCATTTAATATATATATATATATAATATTATATATATTTCATCGATTTCCTTTTAAAACTAATTTTATAAATCTTTTTAAATTCGTTTAAAAAACAATTTCCACTTCCATTTCAATTTCAAATCAAAATTGAATTTTCCATTATAAATTCTTTTATAAATTCATTTCAAATCGATTTCAATTCAATTTCAGTTCGTTTTAAATTCATTTCAAATCGATTTCAATTTAAATCGATTTCAATTCCATTTCAATTCGTTTTAAATTAATTTCAAATCGATTTCAATTCTATTTTCAAATTCAAATCAAAATTGAATATTCTATATCATTTCAATATTAAAATGATAATATTTTCAAAACATCAGATTTTGAAATCACTTTTCGATATTCATTTTAAAATGAATAAAATCGACAAAATTCCCGTTCGTGTTAAAATGGCGTTTGACTACTTAACACGGCTTCACATTTCAATATTTTCATAATATTATTTTAAGATATTCGGTAATTCTAAATTGGAATCAGACTCAATCAATTACCATATAATTTCAGTTATATGGATTTCATACATCGTGTGTATACAACAATAATGACAAACAACCATCAAAAATTCATACAACATCCAGAGTGCATTCTACAAACGTATAAGCATTAAAATAAAAAAATAACGCTTATACAGTATGTGAACCCATCGATTGACATACCACTAATTATTGGGATCAGTGTATGTCAAATATTATCCCAATACCCGTGTGAGGTTTTCAAACAACAAATACTGTTATTATTTTTGCAGTTGGGCGATGTGTAAAATATATCGTCCCAATCAATATCAGATAAATACGTGTACATAGACAAACCATCCGGTTTGTAAATGAATATTTATTTTATTTTCATTTCATAATAATTTATATATTTATTTTATATAAATTTTTTTTATATATAGTTCATATATAATTTTTATATACAACAACAACAATCCCAATCACAACAAACAAACAATCAACTGGTCTGTACAATAAGTAGTGTCGGGGGCTTCTAAGCCCCTTCTGCATCCTAGTATATATTTACAGTAAAATAATTTGAGTGTGAGAGAGATCTCACAGTCGTTTTCACTCCTTCATTCTTTTATTCTGAATTTCTATTCTTTTTTTCTGAATTTCTATTCTTTTTTTTGAATTTGCCCCTAATTCTAATTTGCTCCGTTTCAGTTCTTGTCTTTTCTGAAATGTAGTGCTTGTCTTTGCGAATCCAAGGCGATTGATTTCGTTCGATTCTGATATGGTGTGAAAGAGTTATGGTATTATAAACATTGGACATTTTAATTTATAATTAAATTAATTAACTTAACTAATTTCAATCTAATCCCTCGTTAATGCTTTTCTTCCTCGTTCAGTAAGAAAACCGCACCCAACTCCAATCTTCGAACCTCCTTCGCACACTTCCCAAAGGAACCTGACCCCGATCCAAACCCACCACACTGACCGCCTCACCGCCACCCTCCATCGCCAGGAGCAGGGGCCAATTCGAAGTCCTTATTGTCTCGTTAACTGCGCTCAAACGCGCTTTGTTTGAGCGGGAATTTTGAGAAAAACCGGCCATAAAACATCATCTTCTTTACATCAATTTGAAGAACTCTTTGAGTTGAACGATTTTTGCTTTGGAATGGTTTACTAATTCACGATGGATTGAAAGAATTTAGCGTGGGAAGTTTTGAAGGAATTCGATCGTCGAATTTAAAATAGCGGCGGCTTCAGAAGGGAATTAGGTTTAGTCAAATTTTGAGGGTATTTATATAAAATATTTTAATATTTAATTCAATAATTTCTCCAATGTAACATTAAACGCTCCGAACTCCAAATCAAGCCCAACTACTATCGCCCCTAGCTAAATACCCCCATTATGAACATAATGGGATATGTTGCGTAACCCAATTCGGCTGTTACGCTAAGTTTCCATCAAAATTAAAATATAAAACAATATATATTTAATTTGAACGCACTTTTAAATTTACCAGGGCCACATACAGACTCTAAAAATTCCCAAAAAATAAATCTAGCTTTGTTTTGACGATACGGTCCTAACAAAACTAATTTCGTCGAATTTGGGGACCATTTGAAAAATGGCCATTTTCTGGTCGATCCAATTTGACTAAAACTGACAAAACACTTTTTCCTTTGACACGCTCACATATTAATTTCAAAATTTATGGAATTTGAAACTTAGCAATAAATTGACATCCCGGATGCAACCAAAGTGGTTTTGTCGAAAACGGAGGTCGTTTGCAAAATGGCTATTTTTAAGGCTTTTATACATATTAAAATATATATAAATTCCACAGCGACTTTTTTGAATTTTAAACTGGATGTAACTCTCAACTTTTAAAACGAAATCTGAGTTTCTTACATCCTTAGAGAGATATAGTTAAACAGATTCGTATATTTCTTATCGCTGAAATCCGATTTATTTTGAATCCTGTACAATCATTTGAAATTCGAAATTGAATTTTCAAAGTGTCGCGCCATTTCAGGCTCGAATTATACTTAAAATAAATTTATTCATTTTAACTTCGTCGAAAATAAATTTTCTGTCGTTATTATTTAATATAATTCATTTTAAATATACAAAATCCTTTAAAATTGCCAAAATAAATTTTTTAAATTGGTTCTGATTTTCTGGGTTGTTACAATCTCCCCCACTTAAAACCTTTTCATCCTCGAAAAGGATCGGAGCTGAAAGTCGTTTTACTAATCAACTCAACTTTCATTCTGGCATTCATTCTTCAACTCTTCAGTTTCTAAGAATTTCTAATTTTTCAAAAATTTGGCTAACACCCTAAATTTTCAAAAAAAAAATCGCCATAACCTCCTTTCTACGGGAAGGGGTTTGGAAATTTTTGGGCTGTATTAGGCACCCAATAAATCCTAAAAAGCATACACATATTTATAGTGATATATTCTTGTGTCCACAGAGAGTGTGTATAGATCATAACTCTAGAGAATAAATTCTCGTCACCCTACAAATAGGTTTTGTGCCTTAATGACTGGAGGTACGTGATTACTGTCAACTCCAGACCCATATGGGTTTTTTTTATTAGTCTAGCAATTTACCGTTACATTTTATATAGTCCATATCAGTCTTTGGTTCAACCTGAAATATAGTCATCACCATACAAGCCTCTTGCTTGTATGGTAATCTTCAACCTCGTCACATAAGCTCCAAATGCTTATGTGGTATATGATAGAGTATGCTATTTTCACTCAGTATGCCATGTAGTGTAGTTCAAAATTAATTGTTACTATCCTATGGCGTCGTTTATGATTTCACACAGAACAACCAGCACTCCACATCCAATGGCATTCACAGGAGTTTATAAAATAATAAAATTGCGCAGCTAACTCATTAAGGCTTGCCTATTTGTCGGCACACAAATAAATTCTTTACTCAACAGCTAATACATTCTCCTGTTCAACATATGTATATATATGCAGAACTAAGCTAAAAATAATATTTCTAGTGAACAAATATTTGTTTCAACACACGGTTATTTTTAGTGAGTCGTATACATGATAAAAATGACATTTTTATCATTCAAAATATTTATTCAACAAATGAATGTTTTTAGCACTTCATATAACAATAAAAATGTTAATTTTATTATTCAATCCTTTTATTTAACACATGAATATTTTTATTAGTTGAATCAATACTCAAACATCACAGCTAACAATCAATTTGTTGATTAAATTTTCAAATATATATATAATTTTTTGTATACTCAAAAATCATATTTCAGTATCAAGTCACAAACAGTAAATTCTAGCTAAGTTTTGGTTCTCACACCAGTCGATTGGAAATTATATAGATATTCACTTTTGAAACTCGAACATAGACTCTAATAATGAGGCCTCATCATCAGAATCATCCCCGGGCGACTAGAGTGTGATTCTATATCTACCCAGTATATTTGAGGCTTCAAATACACGTTAATTACGAGTATATTCAAAATCTTCATATACTCGATAGCCCAAATTCAATATAAAATAAATATTCAAATACGAATAATAAGTTATAGATTTTCAAAACAAAATTTGTTTTCATCGTTATTTTAAAAATAACACTCTTCACGCTCATTCTAGGATACTACTTATCCCATCTCTAACGAGTCATTCTCATTGGATATTACTAATCTAATCTCTGATGAATTCTTTCGTTCGGTTCTAATATGTCATGTTCTCGAGCTCTGTAAACCAAAGCTTTGATACCACTGTGACGACCGGAACTTCCCCGGTCTCCGAAGAGAAGAGAAAGGACGGATTGCTTTGAGAACATGACAAATTAGAACATAAATAGGAGAACATTACATTGCTTGTTACAATAGTTCCATCAGAATACAAGAATATAAAAGAGTATGAATAATTATTAAACCGAAAAATATCAGAGATCAAATCACATTTAAATACACAGCAGCGGAAAAATAACACAAAACACAACTGAAAGAAATAAGCTGATACAGAGCTTTCCGAATATCACTTCAGCTGTAAACCAGGATCCTGTGAATATAATATCTGCAAAACCCAACTACTAGTTGCTCGTTTGGAAAATAAGGGCACCCAGAGTTTAGGTTAAAACAATAAACTCCAGGTCAGTCATGTGACTGGTGTGAGAGCTAAAACAGTTATTATTTTGATTTTTAAAGTTAGGTAAATCAAGGGACCACGCCGTATAACACGGAACTGGTTTACCCCCAAGAATACCAGTGCATATGACAAACAGCGCAATGCTAAAAAAAGAACAATGAAGCTATTATAAGACCCAAGTCCCATCATACAATGCAACGCAAGCCGGAGGATAGGGTTATACCTTATAACAGCCAAATAATGTTTGATACGTGAAATTTCATCTTTTATTATTACTATAAGTGAACAAAACAACTTCAAATATAAATGTATCAATCATAGACGGCATAAGCGCCCCATCCCACTATGTCGCCATACTAGGATCTACAATCAAAACCGAAAAATGTCTTATTGGAAGTTTGGATTTCCATCATGGTGGTTACTGATTCGAAAGATCGATCGCGTAGTGCAATTCACCACGGTTTACGTCGCAGGCATGCGAAAACACCGTAATGCACATCCGCACTATCCAGAAAACAAGTTATCGCGGCTTACGTCGCAGGCATGCGAAAACACCGCTAATTCTATCCATCAGGGAATCAGGAGGTGTGCCCTATCCCTCACCTCGGTCGATCGAATCCACGACACCACTAAGGTGTCTATCCTCATCTCAAAAGCATACTGATCTAACCATCAGTTTACCACCATACCGGTGTGTGAGGCTCACGAATTAATGCTACACAAAGCTGTGCTATATTAAAGCTATGCTTTGATCATCAACCACACGACTCTGCTTTTCAACAGAAGCCTTGATCATTTGCCACTCAGGCATGCCACACAGGCAATTTACGCCATGCGACTGATGTCTATCGATATACAACCTTTGATCCCGTACGTCTCAGAGAAGGGTGAAGTAAGGGAATAAATTCCCCTTCGCCAGGGAGATTTATATTTAATAGAGATCAATCAGCACAGAATAAAATCCAATGTCAGACACACAGTCCATTTACAAGTCCGTTCTGGGTTTGAACGAAACTGGAGGCACCTTATTCCTCGTCCCGTATGTCCAATACAAGAGAGAGGCCCTAGCATATCAGTACAATCAACAAGTACGTCCGGACGGCTACCACTTTAGGCCCTTCAAGGTAGCTACTCCAATCATAAGCATCAGTAGCACCCATCCATTCGATTTGAAGATCGTCGGTCTTGCACCGTCTTCAATCTCTTCGACTTATCGTCGAATCAGTTATTCAGAATAGGTATAAACCCGGCCTTTCCGAATAACCCGCGTATATTATAATCAAGTGATATAACAACACATCATATGCCTCATTCCAATCTAGAATATTCTTTTATTCAAATATTTTCTTCATTAGGGAATAGGTTCACATTGATTTTATCAAAGATAAATTCTTTTAAATTTATTCTTTAATCTTCCTTGGGATATCAAACCATATTAAGGTTTTCCAAACTAGTCGGGATTAGCAAACTACACCAAAGTAATCATTTATTTTATTTCCCAATCCCAACCTATTCATCCCATGGAGCAAAATTGTTACTACTCCATATCTAATACCACAGTGTTATCGATAAATATTAATTAACATTTCATGTTCAAATCTAATTAAAGATTTAGCTATCGCTTGGAGTAAAACTGGTGGTTCTCCATTTTCGATCATTTTCTTGAATTGATAATTTTAATTATTAAATTCACTTTTCAATCTAATTAAAGATTCATTAAAACTCCATTTAGTTTTAATCTTCCCAAAAATCAATATTAATGATTATTCAAAGCTAAGAAATTAATCTTATCTTTAACTGGGTTAAAGAACCAATGTAGTTTAAAACACGGTTCACGATAAACCCAAAATCACATTCCAATCCATCAGTCTCTAACCGTAAATTTATAAGAGAACAATTCCCTAAGTATTAATCCCGAAGGTCGAAACCAACATCCGCCCAATACCCAGGAAACCATTCAACTTAGCTAATCTCCAGCTAGTTTCTAATTTTCTTAACTCCATTAGGTTGAAGAACGATATTATTAAAGATACCATTCACGACAAACCCAAAATCTCATTCCATTGTTAATCAAGTTAAAGAATAGGTGTTATTTAAAACACCGTTCACGATAAACCTTATTATTTATTCCCATTAAATTCCAATTAAATGTTAATTAATTAGTAAACTTCATTAAATCTTAATAAAAAGATTTAATCTTTTCTCAACTGGGTTTAAGAACAGTGTTAGCGAAAACACCTTTCACGACAAACCCAAAATCCCATTTGATATTAAATACAAGGCTCTAAATAGAGAATATATCGACTTATATTCTATATCAAATTCTGAAATCAACAAATATCGTATTAGAATAATGATATATATATCTTCCAAATTGCTCCACAATGTCCGTATAATCACGGAATCCAATATCGAAATATTCCAAAGATAATTTCGATTCAAATCCATTCCAATTCATATATTGGAAATTCTGGTTATTTTTAAAACCATTTCAAATCCAATTTATTTATTTAAAAATATTGGATTATAATTCTAGTCCATAACTAGTTCATTTCGATAAAAATATATTTTTATCTTTTCAAATATGAAATTTTTCATCCTAATTCTTTCCAAAATATTTATTATGATTTTACATAATTTTTTTATTTTTTTAATAATTTTATTATCGCCCGTACAGTCGGTTTCCAATAACGGCCACCGAACTACGTCCATAGCGACCTTTTCTGAAATCGATTTGGACATATCTCCAAATCTAACTGTTAGATTTCAAATCTCTTATATTCATCGGAATGCTCTTTTCGATACGAACCCAACGGTTCTGGTTTTAGGAGAATCCGACGGTCGGATCTCCCGTAGTATCAATCGAAGTCAATGGTCAAAATTCGCGAAAGGTCGATGCGCGGTGCGTTCTATTCAGGCCATCTAATATATATATACTATATATATTTCGTCGATTTCCATTTAAAACGAATTTTTTAAATCGTTTTAAATTCTTTTTAAAAACGATTTCCACTTCCATTTCAATTTCAAATCAAAATTGAATATTCCATTATAAATTCGTTTATAAATTCTTTTCAAATCGATTTCAATTCAATTTCAATTCGTTCTAAACTCATTTCAAATCGATTTCAATTTAAATCAATTTCAATTCCATTTCAACTCGTTTTAAATTCATTTCAAATCGATTTCAATTCTATTTTCAAATTCAAATCAAAATTGATTATTCTATATCATTTCAATATTAAAATGATAATATTTTCAAAAAAATCAGATTTTGTAATCACTTTTCGATATTCATTTTAAAATGAATAAAATCAACAAAATTCCCATTCGTGTTTAAATGGCGTTTAACTACTTAACACGGCTTCACATTTCAATATTTTCTGAATATTATTTTAAAATATTAGGTAATTCTAAATTGGAATCAGACTCAATCAATTACGATATAATTTCAGTTGTATGGATTTCATACATCGTGTGTATACAACAATAATGATAAACAATCATTAAAAATTCATACAACATCCAGAGTGCATTCTACAACCGTATAAGCATTAAAATAAATAAATAACGCTTATACAGTCTGTCAACCCATCGATTTACATACCACTAATTATTGGGATCAGTGTATGTCAAATATTATCCCAATACCCATGTGGGGTTTTCAAACAACAAATGCTGTTTATTATTTTTGCAGTTGGGCGATGTGTAAAATATATCGTCCCAATCAATATCAGATAAATACGTGCACAAAGACAAACCGTCCGGTTTATAAATGAATATTTATTTTATGTTCATTTCATAATAATTTATGTATTTATTTTATATAAATAATTTTTATATGCAGTTCATATATAATTTTTATATACAACAACAACAATCCCAATCACAACAAACAAATAATCAACTGGTCTGTAGAATAAGTAGTGTCCGGGGCTTCTAAGCCCCGTCTGCATCCTAGTATATATTTACAGTAAAATAATTTGAGTGTGACAGAGATCTCACAGTCGTTTCCACTCCTTCGTTCTTTTATTCTGAATTTCTGCTCTTTTTTTTGAATTTGAATTTACCCCTAATTCTGATTTACTCCGTTTCAGTTCTGGTCTTTTCTGAAATGTAATGCTTGTCGTTGTGAATCCAATGCGACTGATTTCGTTCGATTCTAATATGGTATGAAAGAGTTATGGTATTATAAACATTGAAAATTTTAATTTATAATTAAATTAGTTAATTAAAAATTAACTTAACTAATTTCAATCTAATCCCTCGTTAATGCTTTTCTTCCTCGTTCAGTAAGAAAACCGCACCCAACTCCAATCTTCGAACCACCTGCGCACACTTCCCAAAGGGACCTGACCCCGATCCAAACCCATGACATTGACCGCCTCACCGCCGCCCTCCATCGCCAGCAGCAGGGGCCAATTCGAAGTCCTCGTTGTCTCGATAACTACGCTCGAACGCGCTCTGTTTGAGTGGGAATTTCGAGAAAAATCGGCCACAAAACATCATCTTCTTTACATCAATTTGAAGAACTCTCTGAGTTGAAGGATTTTTGCTTTGGAATGGTTTACTAATTCACGATGGATTGAAAGAATTTAGCATGGGAAATTTTGAAGGAATTCGACCGTCGAATTTAAAACAGCGGCTGCTTCGGAAGGGAATTAGGGTTCGGTCAAATTTTGAGGGTATTTATATAAAATATTTTAATATTTAATTCAATAATTTCTCCAATGTAAAATTAAATGCTCCAAACTTCAAATCAAGCCCAACGACTGTTGCCCCTAGCTAAATACCCCATTCCGAACGCAATGGGTTATGTTTCATAACTCAACGACTGTTGCCCCCAGCTAAGTACCAGCATTCCGAACAAAACTAATTTCGTCGAATTTGGGGGCCGTTTGAAAAATGGCCATTTTCTTGTCGATCCAATTTGACTAAAACTGACAAAACACGTTTTCCTTTGACACGCTCACATATTAATTTCAAAAATTATGGAATTTGAAACTTAGCAATAAATTGACATCCCAGATCCAACCAAAGTGGTTTCATCGAAAATGGAGGTCGTTTGCAAAATGGCTATTTTTAAGGCCTTTATACATATATTAAAATATATATAAATTCCACAATGACTTTTCTGAATTTTAAACTGGACGTAACTCTCAACTTTTAAAATGAAATCTTAGTTTCTTACATCCGTTAGAAAGATATAGTTAAACAGATTCGAATATTTCTTGTTTCGCTGAAATCCAATTTATTTTGAATCTTGTACATTCATTTGAAATTCGAAATCGAATTTTCAAACTACCGCGCCATTTCAGGATCGAATTATAATTAAAATAAATTTATTCGTATTAACTTCGTCAAAAATAAATTTCCCGTCGTTATTATTTAATATAATTAATTTTAAATATTCAAAATCCTTTAAAATTGCCAAAATAAAATTTTTAAATTGGTTCTGATTTTCCGGGTTATTACAGAAACTAGGGTTAGAAAAAGTTAGGGATATATATATATATATATATATTATTTAATTCAATTAATTTTTTATAGTGAAATTTCATGTACGAACTCCAAACGAACTCTTACGAATGTCGCCCCTAACCAAATACCCCTATTCCGGACATAATGAAATATGTTTCATAAACTAATTCTACTGTTTCAATCAGTTTTTTCATCAAAATTAAAATATAAATCAATATAAATTGAATTTAAACGTACATTTTAATTTACCGGGGGCACATACTAACTCCAAAAATTCCAGAAAAACAAATCTAGCTATGTTTTGACGATACGGTCCTAACAAAACTAATTTCGTCTAATTTGGAGACCATTTGAAAAACGGTCATTTTCCAGTCGATTAAATTCAAACTGAAATTGACAAAACACGTTTTCTTTTGCCTTGCTCACATATTAATTCCAAAAATTATGAAAATTGGAATCTAGCAATAATTTGACATTCCAGATCCAACAAAAGTGGTTTCGTCGAAAACGGAGGTCGTTTGCAAAACGGCTATTGTTAAGGGCTTTATTTATATTAAAATATATATAAATTCCATAGCGACTTTTCAGAATTTTAAACTGGACATAACTTTTTATTCCCATTATGAAATCTGGATTTTTTACATTCGTTAAATAATATTTCATGTTTTACTGAAATCCAATTTATTTTGAAACCTGTACATTCAATTGAAATTTGAAATCGAATTTTCAAGTTGCTGTGCCATTTCGGGCTCGTTATATAATTAAAATAAAATTATAAAATAAATTTTTAGTCGTAATTATTTAAAATAATCCATTTTAAATATTCAAAAATCATTAAAATAGCTAAAATATAAATTTTAAATTGGTTTTGAAAATCCGGGTTGTTACATACTTGGAGGAGCTTGGAGCAAAAGGCTTCAATGATATTTAGTTATTGTTATTTCCGCAATGTTGTACTTTGAAAAGTTTTGTATATACAGTCAAATTTGTATTCCAAAAGTTGTTATATATATTATATTTTATTCCGTTGCGATGTGAGATTCTGTGTTGTTGTATTTATGTTCTTCTTCTTCTTCCATTCTAATATTTCTTTCTTTCTATTTCTCACCTTCTAACTTCTTTCTATTAATGATCTCATAATTTCTAGTGTTTGGTTAGTCGATACGGTATTTGTATCGATAATCAAGATCAAGAAAATCTCGGTTCGTTACAGCAAGAAACTTTAAGAGATTTTGGTTTATAACCAAATCACCAATTAACTACGATAATACGGTTGCTATTAATTTATCTAAAAATCCTACACATCATGATAGAATAAAACATATTAATGTACGACATCATTTTCTAAGAGATAATATAAGTAAAGAGAATATTAATATAATTTATTAACACAGGAAAACAAATTGAAGATATATTAGCTAAACCATTAAATGAAGCAATGTTTACTAAATTAAGAAGAGAACTAGGAATATGTTCTCCAAATGAAGTAAAATAATTAAATAGTTTAGCATAAATATTTTTTAAATAATAAGAAAATTAAAAGTTTTTTAAAATTAACACGAATATGTCGACATAGGCACAATGGTATTTTGACATATAACAGAAAAAATTTAAAATTAAAATTCCCTTCGAAGTTAGATATAACTATTATTTAAGCTCTTCACTTCGAAAATCCTTCTCTTCTCACTCATTTTCTTTCTAACAAAAATTCTAGAAGATTAAAATAATGGCTTTCACTTCAAATAATAACGAAAACAACTCCTTTTCGTTTCGCACGCCTACCCAAGAGCCATTCCAATGACCTGCACATGCAGGGGTTATCAAACTAGAAGATTCTATGAAAGATACCCTTCCGTTTCTTGCTTAAATTCAACTTCCTGAACTCTGGATGGCCTAAGAACATGAGAAGCAAGGGAAGATCGTCATGCGTCTTCAGAAATATATAATGTGTAATGACCCGGGAAATTTTCGACCCAAAATATTGACATAAATACATTCATGTATAACATGTCGACCATTCAAGTATGAGAAATACCAGATCATTAATAAAAGGAAGTTAGAGGGTGAGAAATAGAAAAGTAGAAAAGTAAAATAGAAGAAAAGAAGAACATAACACAATAGAATCAGAATAACACAAATCTCACAGTGGAACGAATAAAATAAATAGATATATAATCACTTTTGAAATACAAACTGGATTTGAGTTTACATATATCATCAGAGTACAATATATGAACAATACAACGGAAATAAACACTATATATCTATCGTTGAAGCCTCATGCTCTAAGATCCACAAGTAAATCTGTAAAACCCTGAAATACTTGACTGCCCATACAAATTTGGGCACTCAAGAGTTTAGAGAAAACATAGAAAAATAAACTCTAGGTCGGTCATTGGACTAGTATGAGTAAACGGTTTTAAAACAGTTTGAGAAATAAAAAGTAATCTCATAAGACCACGCCGCACAGAAAGGAACGGGTTTTTCCCTTACGACAACCAAAACAATTTGTATATCGAAATCAGATATTATGATAATTTCTATGGTTTTCTAATATAAATTAAAATCTAGCGAAATGCTTGCGTCTCACATTTCACACACAAGTATACACACAAAACCACTTGGCACTTAGGGATAATGGTTTTCCAACTATGACAAGTTATGGAACCACCTTCTGATAGTGTACCTCTAGAGGGGAATACACTGGGTTCAACAAGAACATTTTGCAACCCTGCCATACATGACCGACCACTCATTTCGCTTGAGTGTATCAAATGTACATCACCAACGATTGGGATCAACAACTATTTCCCAAAAGGGACAACATCGAAAGATTTAAGAAGGAAAATAGAATTTATCTAGATAGGTGATAATACACCCTAATTGGAAGCGACCCACTTAGCCATGCTGCCAGCCCGTTTTTTGTCATTTCCTGGTTGTGAAGCTTGAGTCTATACTTACCGTTCGGATATATCACATCTTCATTTGCTTTGAATGCCACATCGTCAAACCTACCAGATCACACATTTGATTTCCCCAATACTATAGGTATAAAGCTAAGAGAAACGAATTCCTCTGCCACCAACATAGTTTGAAGAGATCAATTGTATGATCCATTAGGCATACTCTGTCAGACATTCATCCATACAAGTTGTCCTAGGACTGGACAAACCGAAGGCATTATTCATGTAAATCCATCTTAGGCGATTACTACCTAAGATTTACAGAATAGCTCTTGCATAAACTCCGTCTTCAATGATATTCAATTTGACTTCAAATTAATCAACGCCTAGCTCAAAACAAAGTGGCTTTTGGATATCATTGAGAAAACCAATCCCAGTCTCTTTGAATCGATGAACGTTAATATCTTTTTGGGCCAACTGATACTTAAAGTAATCAGGTTATCATATTTAAACAAATTTCAATATTAATACCGACTATCTGGACTCATCTACTGAAGACATATAAATTTCCAGATTCCAACAACAGTTTGATTTCATCTAATCAAGATGTGTAAATGTTTAAATTAACTAACAAGTTCACTGGGTCATAACACATCATTACAATCAAATCAGCAGATCAACCAGCACAACAAATATTGTCTATCACAATTCAGTAATACAAATTCAGCTAATAGTCAT
Source organism: Allium sativum (assembly GCA_030737875.1). Taxonomy (NCBI): domain Eukaryota; kingdom Viridiplantae; phylum Streptophyta; class Magnoliopsida; order Asparagales; family Amaryllidaceae; genus Allium; species Allium sativum. The sequence continues at coordinate 41,445,210 of CM060915.1, read as the reverse complement.
TCATAAGTTAGGTGATATTGGAAAATAATTATTTCCGAATCATATCTATCTATGATTTATTCATTTTAAGAATCTCATTTATTTTCGTTGATTATAACAGTATTATTATAATTCATATTTCAATATATATATGACTTAAATTATAACTATTATTTCATTTCTTTAGATGAATAATTAATTCAATGTATAATTTATTTAAATCATATTTAAATGGATAGTAAATGATACTTTCCTGAATTCAACTTAGTCGATACCAATTCAACGTCTCCTTCCAATTTATCACTATTCCATTTATTCTTGGAACTCTCGAATAATCCCATCGTTATTGGTCAACCAATTTATCAATATTCCTCACAACCATCCTCATCTGCAAAACTTTTGCTTCTAACGTCATTCATTTTGGATTGTGAATATCACTCCTTCTAGACTCATTTATCACATTAATTTAATTTCATTAATCAATACTAGTATAGAGCTAAATTTCGTTCATCTAGTTATAATTTCACATGAATTTTAATACTTATTTTGATCACGGTTAATTCGACTTTGAAATCATTTCTCGATTATAGGTATCGACGTAAGTCGATTAAGTTTAAAATAATATTTACGTCAAACCATTTGAGTTAATTACACACAATATTTCTGATGATTAGTCACCATCCGTTGATTACTTCATATTGTTGATTACAATTCAACTAATCCGTCTTGAACTAATTATTTGGTTTTTTAGAGACAAGGGAATTTATATTTTATTCTAATTTTAATTAATTACAAAAGGAATAAATTTAAATCTATTTATTTATTTAAAATAAAGTAACTTGTTTAATCCTAACAGAGTACAACACTGTCTACGATGATCCTTGTCTGATTATCTACCTTCTCTATTCCAAATTTCAGTCTTCATGCTAATTATTTTCTTTTTAGCTAGATATATTTATAAATATCTTTAGTATTATATTTATATTTTAAAGAATTTCTTTTATTTTATTTTCTACAAATTCTTTTTCTTTTAATTTTTTTTCGCATATCTCCTTCCCTATACTTTTATTTCTTTTTTTTATTCTCCTTTCCCTTTCTTTTGTTTATTTCCTTTAATTTAATTTCTATTCCTCGAGCCACTTACTTTGCCCACTCCTTTTTTCTATTTGTTTTCCTCTTCTTTAATTTAATTTACTTTGGCCCATCAGCAGACAACTGTTTTCCTTACGCATATACCCATAATCCCTTTTTCTAGTTCTTGAAACTTCTTGTTTCAAGTAAACTTAAATTCTTGAATTCATATATATATATATATAGGTTGAAAACACTTCCTATATGCATTTACATTTCAGATATAACATGATCGATCTGATTGATCCTCTCTTTCTTCCCTCTCTTTTCTTCTGCTTCACAACTTGTCAGTGCACAGGGTGCACGGTGCACATGCACCACTGCTACTAGGGTCGTCATGCCTCCATCACTATCGCCACGAATCACCCTTCGCCTCCTTATTCCAACGCCACCGCTCAAAAACCCTACAACCCCCTGTATAAAATTCGAACAGTACCTCCCCAAGCTTTCAACCCAAATTTGATCGGAGAAGACACCCCGTGCCACCACCACACTCAATCGATCATCACCAAAACTTGGCCAGAAACTTGCAACAACCTCCTCCTTCCATTCCCCCGAGTGCGCACGCCTAGTTCACCTCTACGGCGGTGCAGCGTGATAATAAACCCAAGCTAAAAAAATGAGCACAAACCCATAAATTGATCTCGTTTTCTCAACTCGTTCAATGGAAAAATCATTAACCATTTTCCGCATGATCTCCATGCCTCCAAGCTGCTCTGGTATCAATGCCGTGATTTTTGACCACTGGGATCGCTGGAATTAGCTCATATTAGGTTTTCTGATTAACCTCGACATCCTCTACAATCCCAACTCTAAAAATCATGAAATGCCTACCTAAATTCATGATTTTTAATTGCGAATACATCCACATGCCTGAAACTTGATTTCTACATGATCGAAAAATAAGTTTTCAAAGTTTTTTACTGTATATGATGTTTATCTTTATGTGTATCGCTTATTTTGAGTTGCTATATTTATTTTAAATATACTATAGGTACCCACATACAACTTCCATGTTGCAATTAAGTTAAAATACCCATTGGAATTTAAGTTGTGGATTTTTATAATCCAACAGAAACTAAAAGTTCAAGGCTGTGTTGACCTACAGGCTTGTTAAAGGTTTTACAGAGCTTTACTCCAATTGTTAGTTTCAGATGAAATGTAATACATTATAAACTAGCATATATACCTATATAACTCACATTATACAGGAGATCTTTCAAGAGTATATTTAAATAGAGTAAAAAAAATGAGGTTTACTTACCCATATAGGTCCTCTATTCTTAGCTATTACCAGTTTTAAACAAATAGTTATGATTTCAAAAGTGTAAATTAGTGATTTGATTGACCATACAAACCATTTCTTAGATTCACAAGTGATACAATATATCTATAACATGTATAAACACATATATAATTTGCATCAAATCAGGTTATATTTCAAAAGGAAACCCAAGTGATGTTTTACTCACAGAATGTTGTTCACTGTCTGCTGTTCTTTCTTCCTTAGTTTTGCTCCAGGTTTTCACTTCATTTTAGTTCGAAAGCTGATGGGTTTGTGTGAATGGAATGTGTGATCTTTGGTGAGTATTTATAGACGCATTTAAAATTAAAATATTTTGTTGCATTGATGTTTTGTAGGGTATTATGGAGGCTGATGGAATTGTTTTAGCAGGATTCTATTTGTTTGATCAGAAAGTTTTCAGGTTATTCCTTATTCACTGCCTTCCCAGTATTGTTTCTTCGGCCCTCACATATATGAGATACTTATATTTGTACTAGGTTGTACCAATAATAGTATTTAAATTGACAAACTTATATGCCAAGTTTATTTTGATTGAAAAGGGGTCATGTTAAGGGGTTTATCACCTTAAATCTACATGAGTAGTCTATGTCTTAAGGCACCACTATTGTACAACACTTACCTAGAGGTTAAAAACAATTCCTTGGTTGCTAAGTAAACCTAGACTATTGATTTGTTGTAGCTGTAGCATGTGTTTGATTAAGAGAAGGTGTTAAGGCTGTATTTATATTTATTCATTCCTATGTGCTTATGCACAGTTAGCATAGCTATTATCTATATCATATTTTTAGACTCATGAATGTATAACCCTTTTGATTTCTTTTATATGAAGTTATCTAATTACTTATTTTCTTACATATGTTTTAAGACAATTTAAACAAACCAAAATACAAATATTGTATAAAGTTGCACACACACACACACAAACACACACACACACACACACACACACATATATATATATATATATATATATATGTTAAGGAACATTACAATATGTATATATATATATATGATTAGGATTTTACAAAAATGCTTATTTTGATTTTTCACAAATGTTTAATTGCAAACATAAAAATGCTAAAATAACATTTCCTTGTATATATACAACTATATCAAAAATAAAAGTTAACATATACACAATGAATTTAAATAATTGCTTATTAAGAATTTTTGCTAAATATTTTCAATCCAATTTTATCTATATATATTTTCCAAAAATTAAAAAAAAAATTAAAAAAAATGACAAAATTTTACTTATTTGTTTTACACACATACGTACTTTGTTTAAATAAATTTTAAACCATTAAAATATATATTGGAATTATTCTAGATTTTTTTTAATTAAATCAGTTTCTTAAATTAATTCAAAATAAATTGTATTACGAAATTAGACAAAAAAACAGGGTTGTTACATAATGGATAACCAAGATAATCCAATTGTTATCGAAGGTGATTCCTCCAACATACAAGTCCTTAATCCAATGGACGAAGATGAAGAAGAAAATAAAGAAGAAGAGGTTGAAGAAGAAGAGGAAGTTGAAGATCAAAATCAGGGAATGCACGAAGACGATCAAGTAATTTGTGTTAGTGAAGTGCGTTTCGATAAGAATGGAATGTGGTTGAACAAAATGGCGGATTCTGTCTTAATTACCCAAATTGTCAAATTCACAAATCCCCGACTGTTAGAAATAATTAATTGTTACATTTGTATATTCGTATAAACACTAATGTACATGAATACTTGTATATATTTGATAAAAATACTTATGTGTTTGTAAAACAACTTAAATATAATAAATATATGTTTGTATGGATGATTTTTAGTATTTAGTGTTTATATCAAAGAGTATTATTGAACATTACACTAGGATTGATATAGAATAATTCTAGGGTTGTTAGCCTCAGTTTTATATAGTATAATAAGTATTAAGGCTTAGATCTTTGCCTTAGTATTAGGGGAGTTTTAGAATCTTGTTAGGATTATGTTGTTTTTGTTGATGGCAAAGGGGAGAATTATAAAATAGGGCTTAGAATAAGGGGGGTTAGTAATTTCAATGGATAATTAATGGAGCAAGGGGGAGTAACCGCATAATCGAGACAACAGGTATGAATATTTTATAACCAAGGTTGTCATCATCAAAATAGGGGAGATTGTCAGAGTCTGAGACATTGATAATGATGGTTTTAATGACAACAACCTTGTTTCTACTTTGATTTAATTATTATTGTTATATGTGTATATACAGAAAAATCTATGCAGAAGTTTATTATAGAAGACTATACAATTCAAAGAAAAAACTCCAAGTAGAAGAGTTCAAGTTTCAAGACTCATGAGTATCAAAAAAAATATCAAGAGTTCAAGAATTATAGGCTAAATGTGTCTAGAATTTTTGTTAAAACTCTGTTTGGCATTATATTTTGTTTTCAAATTTAGATTTTGTTTTTAAGCTTAATCCTGATTTTACGTTCCTTTCAAATTTATTTAGATCTAGTTTTTTAATGATTTCAAAATTACTTCCTTATTTATAAATATATACTTCTTTATTTTTAAAAAATATTTTAACTCCTGAATATTATTTTCTAAACTCCTGAAAGCTATTTTCAATTTTCAAACTTATGTTTAAAAGATTTTTAACATAAGTTTTACTTACTAGTTTTATAATTACTTATGATTTTCAACTTTCTTGTTTATATTAAGTTTTAATATATTCATAGTTTTATATTTATACTTTTATATCATTTATATTTAGTTTCTTAAATATTTTATTATATCTTTATTCAAGTTTTTAAAATATATTTTACTTTGAAAATAATGTTTTAATATAAAGGAATATAGTTTGTTTTAACTCTGGATCCATCATAATTTATTTAAACATTATGTACTTTGTTTAAAATTCAAATTTTGATTTTGTACTATCATATGTCAACATATCAAAAAGACTATGTCGAAATATTGACCTTTAACATGTTTTTAAAATTTTGAAATGAAGTGTCTTTTGAATTTAAACCTTTTCAGACGTTGTGACTATTGAAAACCTATAAATACCTTCCAGAATTCGGTTTTTTAACATTTTTTCATCTCCTTCTTCCTCTCTTAACATTCCACCATTAGAATATTTTATTTCTTGACTTTCTACACTTATACTCTGCTGATTTCAATAGAAATCATATCATTCTTCTTCTCTTTCAATTATAAATCAAAATCTCTTTGAATTCAAATGATACTCAAGAGTAATAGGCTGTTTGTAATCAAATATCTCAAGATCAAGTCCTGTCATCTCAGTTCTACAAAAATTGATAAGAGAAGGTTGTGTTCATGTCCCGTTTAAAGTGACTAGGTGTGATTGTGTCCTGGAAATCAATTGGGCGTAAAGTTGTGATCCGAAAATCAATTAAATCTCACTGTACTTGGAATCGGTTGGGGTGTGCCCTTGTTGCCCTGAAATAAAGGTTGTAATTGGATATTGTTGAATAAAAATTTGCATCAACTCAACGTTGTGTGGGACTGGATGCAAGTGAGTCCCAAACCAATATGAAGTCCTGGTGTGTACTTTCCTTATATTGCTTTACTTTTATTTTCTGCATTCTATGATTAACTCTGTGACTGTTATTATCTATGATCTGCATATTGATTAACTCTGTGACTTTTATTATCTATGATCTGCATATTGTTTTGTTTAATCCAAATGGATTTCAAGAAACTTGGAAGTCTCAACAGAATTTGAAATTTGGCTTGCAAGCAATCTAATCATTGGAACTCTCATCTTGAACAAATCCAACTGAGAATGCTGAATGAAGTTAACAATCCCTACCTCGCAAGTCAATATACCTTTTACTCTCATAAGCTAAAGGATGCTATTTACAACGAGTCTTTCGTGCATAAGCAGAAAGCCAAATTAAGGTGGAATGGAGAAAGTGATAGCACATTTTTTATATCATGCTAAAAGCCAAGCACTTCAGAGAAAATATTTCTTTGGTCATTGATAGGCATGGCAGTCTTTAAGATACCCAAAATGGTGTGCATGAAGCTTTTATTCAGTACTTCACTGCCCTTTTAGCAATGAAACAAACTTCTCCCCTTGTATTAATGACATCAACCCCTTGCTGCTGGTGAAAATTAGTCAAGATGACTTAGATTTATTAAGTACCTTAGTTAATACTAATGAAATAAAGGAATTCGTCTTCTCTTTAAATAAAGATTCTAGTGGTGGACCTAATGGGTTCAATGCCACCATTTATGCTCATAGTAGGGAAATCATTGACAATGATGTTTGCAAAGATATTGTTAACTTTCTCAAGAATGCCAACATGATGGATGCTTTTTGAAAAGGGAGAATAGAACGAGTAATATGAAAATGCGTGTCTATCCGTAATTTTTGATAATGTGATATATGATTCTTGATATAGTTATGCAAGTAAAAATTTAATGACATCATGGATTTTTATAATGGTTCGGAGCACCGTTCTACGTCCAGTCCTAGAGTCCTTTTGGAATTTCACTAATCAACACCCTCACTTAACCCAAAGTAACATGTATAACAACACCTGAGCAGCAGAAAAAAGATCCTGAGCAGTAGTCCAGGATTTTTCCTCAGCAGCTAATAATGACTTCTTGCCTGAGCAGTAGAACAAGACTTCAACAAATACAAAATATTATTTCAACTATATATGTGTTCTGAATAACAGTGATAAGTCACAATTTGACTACACCCTTCCTATAATCTTCTCCTTTGTGTATATATTTGAAAGAAAGCGAAGAACAAAGAAGGAAAGTGATTTATTATCACGTAATATTGAGTATTTGAGATCACAAGTGAATTAGAATAGAAAATAGTTCAGAATCATAAAATAGATAATTCAAAAAAGTTTGGTTGTAATCGGTGATTAAAACAAGTGATTCTCAATGGTGTTTATCATAAATAAAAGGTTGCAATTATGTGTGAAATTTTTTGATAAAAATATATAGTCATAATTCTTGAATTAAAGCGTTATGACTCTTTAAAATGACACAACCTTTTAGTTCATCCCCTGAATTTATAATTCAGAAGTCTGAAAAGCAGCTATAATTTAAAATGGATGGGCATGTGCACAAATCTGCCTATTCGGACATCTAATTTGGAATTTCAGACGTTTGAATATTCAAACTCGATATATTGAATATTAAGCATTCATACGTCTGAAATTCCAATTCATACGTGTGATGCACACAATCTACACGTGCCTTTTCATCCTTAACAAAAAAAAAATATATATACTTACACACACTTATCGGAGAGATTTTAACAGTCATTACCATCTAAACAGTGACTTGATTTCATACTAAATATATCAACATATTGTCTTGTCGAATCTTCATGTTTTTAGACTATATTCTTCTCCGTTTTCTTGTAAAAGATGTTAATGAACAATATAGTTGATGTAATAAAAATCTAGTCTGAAAGTGGAGGTTCTAGAAATCTCCCCTCTTTTGATGATGACAATTATATACGACTTAAGATATATATATGTATGTATGTATGTGTATTTATGAAATAATGATTTAAATTTTTTCTATGCACCCCCTGTATATATGCTATATATATTTTTCTCCCCTTTTGTCATCGACAAAAAGGAGTAATAACTAATAGAAAATTAATATTCTTTCATAGTTCATGGATTATAGTATAGGAAAAAAGTTGAACATTCATGAACTAAAAATTAAACATATATGCTTGTCTATTTGACTTGTGAATATCTAAATGTAGTAAATGATATATAACATGATGAAAGACATCATGGGTTTAATATCAACAAGAACATGGAGTAAGTTCTATCATAATGAAGTGCATAGATTAACAACATTACTTCAATTATTAAACAAGCACAACCATTATAGTAATGAGAATATAACCTCATAGCATGACATAAATTATATGCTTTCCATGTCATTGCGTGACATAAACAACATCCTAAAATATGGCATAAAGGATCATGTCATAACACAACGAGTATAATTATATGTAGCATAAGATATCATACCATGACATCAACGTAAAAAGTATAATTATACATAGCCCATCAAGTAGCAAGCATTCAAAAACATAGTTTTTTTAAAAGATATTATTATACAATACCAAAATAAAGTTTTAAACTTAGAACTTAAACAAACACTCTTCGCCATCATCGTCATGGTCACTTCCATCGTCATCGTCATTGAAGTGACCCACTTTTCCTTAACAGGTTTTTCTTCTTCTTGATCACTTCTAAAATCAGTTTAATAATTAGAGTCCTACTTTGAATCATGATCTATAAATTGGTGTAAGTAATCCATTACTACTGGATATTAATCTGTTAAAGAGAGTGAAACAATACCACGTCACATGTATAGGAATAAGTAGTTACAAACTAGGCAATTATACTCAGTTTTGCCATAGATGCACTGCAGATTTTTGTGTGCCTTTTGGTCCAGCCAACTAGTGCACCACATAGTGGTTCTCTTTGGCTATTTGTACATATTTAGTTACTTCATCACATATATGAACAAATATGGTCAGTATTGAATTAAAGCAATCAACATTCATGTTTAACTTGATGTGAAATAGCATCATCAATTATGCTTAAATGATCAGATTGTTGAAATTAATGATTCATATATTTGTAGAGAAGGAAAGAAATTGATTGATTGTCAATCAATTAATTGGCTCGTATATGGAAAGATATAAGAGGAAGTTTTTTGAAGAAAAATAAAAGGCCAATCAATCAATTAATGAAGAATCAATTTACTTAGGGAAAGAGATTGAGACCATAATTGCGCCATCCATTTATGCTCCAATCAAATCAAGGAAGATAGTATATATTTATTTTTCCTTCATGTCCAAGTAATCTAGAAACTTCTCTTCTTTATCCCCAAGAAATCTCTTTATATAAATAGGGGTCATGTTATTGTATGAAGCAAGCAATCCACCATTAGTCTTCTCTCTAGTGTAATCTTTTTGTACTCATTTCTTCATTAAGAAATAAAAGTGGTTAGGGTCTCCGTGGACGTAGGCAAAGCCGAACCATGTTAAAATTGGTGTGTTCTTTCCTCTATTTATTGTTTTTTTCTCTCTATAATTTGTGCCACTTGATTTTATTTTTTGGCATTGTTGAAATAGTTGGCAGACTAAATCATTGGGTTTATTCGTATTCTGCTGCCCAAATCTCTGATTTTGCACAATAGATTGGTATCAGAGCAAGTTGTCCTATTCAAAGACTTTTTCAACCATGTCAAATTCCACAAAGAATAACGGTGGTAGAAGCGCTACGAATTATGGAGTCGCTAGATTTGATGGAAAGGGAGATTATGGCACATGGAAGATGAAGATGGATGCGGTGTTGAAGAAAGAGAGGACATTTAAGGTTGTCTCAAATCTAGAGAAATTGGAAAAATTAGAGCCTGAAGAGTTAGAAGAATTGGAAAAGGATGCTCTTACTACCATCCAACTTAGCCTTTCTGATGAAGTACTTAGAGAGTTTTCTCATGTGAAAACTGCTAAGGAATTATGGGATGCTCTTTAGAGAAAGTTCTATGACAAGTCTTCGCCTCATCTTATAGCAACAACTTTATTCTTTCAAAATGAGTCCTGGAACAGATGTATTTGCTCATATAGATGCCCTCAACACACTTGTCATGAATCTTCGAGCAGCTGATGTAAAGATTGAGGATGAGGCGCAAGCTGTTATTCTTTTATGTTCTTTACCTGCAGAGTATAATACTTTTGTTAACTCTATGATTTATGGACGTTCGTCTATTTTCTTTGAGGATGTTAAGATAAATTTGCATAACGAGATGTTGAGAGGAAAGTTAGCAAGCATGGGCATGGAGAATGATTCTGAAATCCTTGTTGCACAAAGAGGAAGAAGTAAAAGTAGACCCAAATATAGTGGAGACAGAGCTAAGTCCAGATCTCAATCAAGAGGAGCTCGGAAGGGAGTTTGTCATTATTGCAGAAAACCTGGACATTATGTTGCAAGTTTCCCCAAGTTGGAGAATAAAAACAAAGCTGTTCCCCAGAAGGCTTCAGCATCTACAACAGAAACGTCAGATTCAGATAATGATCCTGGCATGTTTACAGCTTCCACCTCTACTATGAAGAGTACTATGTGGGTTATTGACTCGGGAGCATCCTATCACATGACACCTGATAGGCACTCTTTTTCCACTTATCGTCAACTTGATGGAGGAGAGGTTCTCATGGGAAATAATGCTTCTTGTTGCATGATTGGTATTGGAACAGTAAAAACCAGGATGTTTGATGGTGTTGTTCGTACTTTATGTGATGTCAGGCATGTTCCTGATTTAAGGCGTAGTTTGATCTCCATTGGAGCATTGTGCAATTTTGGCTTAAAGTGTGTAATAGAAAAAGATTCATTAAAAATTACAAATGGCTCATTGATGTAATGAAAGGGGTAAAAGCTGGAAATCTATATTTGTTGAAGGGTACAACTGCTGTTGCGGAGTCTGCTTCAGTTGATTCCAATTCTACCAGATTGTGGCATTTTCGTATGGGCCACATTGGAGGGCGCAGTTTAGAAGTATTGAGAAAGCGAGGCTTGGTTAACGGTGTTCATCATTCAAAACTTGAGTTTTGTGAAGGATGTGTACTTGGAAAGCAGATGAAGGTTTCTTTTGGCATTGCAGAGCATAAGTTTAAAGATGTTTTAGAGTATGTTCATACTAATGTTTGGGGCCTTGCACCATGCCTATCATATGGAGGAACTAGGCATTTCGTTTCATTTGTTAATGATTTTTCTGGAAAAGTATGGGTTTACTTTATGAAGTCCAAAGATGAAACTTTTGATAGGTTTCAAAGTTGGAAATCTCTTGTTGAGAAGCAGTCTGGAAAGAAAGTGAAGATTCTTCGTTCAGATAATGGTGGTGTATTCACTTCTCAAAAATTCATCAAATTTGTGAGTCCGAGGGAATCAAAAGACATTACACCACACCAGGAGGCCCTAAGTCAAATGGGGTTGCAGAGAGAATGAATCGGACTTTGTTGGAAAGAACTCGTTGCTTACACCTGACTGGGGGATCAAATAAGAGATTTTGGGCAGAAGCATTATTTACGGCGGTTTTCCTTATCAACCGCACACCTTCTACCTCCATAGATATGAAGATTCCTAAAAAAGTATGGAAGCGAGGGCCTGTATCATATTCCTTTCTCATAGTGTTTGGTTGTCCAGCTTATGTGCATGAGAGAAAAGGGAAGTTGGATCCAAGACCGCGCAAGTGTGTTTTTCTTGGATATAAGAAAGGAATTAAGGGTTATAGGGTGTGGTGTCTAGCAGGCATGTTACATTTGATGAGAAGGCTATGTTGAAGGTGGAGCCTTCTTCTTCTTCAGTTAATGATGATGTTGAGAGGACAAGTTCATAATACCAAACACAAGGCAGATCATCAGACTTCCATACGAGTAAAAATGGTGATTCCGATGACACCGTGGTTGATAGGGAAGAGACAGAAGATCAACCTCAAGGTGGAGCTCAAATTCAAACTCAACCAACGAGAGAGAAGAAAAGACCTACATGTCTTGATGATTTTGTGGGATTAAGCATTGAAGACATTGACTTTGATGACATGGAAGTTTATGCATTAAGCATATTTCATGATGAACCAAGAGACTACAAAGATGCCATTAGTTCAATTGATAACTCCAGTTGGCTAGTAGCAATGGAGGAGGAGATTGAGTCTTTGCACAAAAATCACACTTGGGATTTAGTGCCACTTCCTTCCGGCAAGAGAGCAATTGGATGTAAATGGATCTATAAGGTGAAAGGCAACGGCAATGGTGACTTGAGGTACAAAGCAAGATTAGTGGTGAAGGGTTATGTTCAAAAGAAAGATGTGGAGTTTTATGATATTTTTTCTAGTCGTTAGACATACTTCCATTATCATTCTTTTTGCATTAGTTGCTCACTTCGACATGGATTTTGAACAACTAGATGTCAAGACAGCATTCTTGCATGGTGATCTTGCGGAGGACATTTACCTACAACAACCTGAGGGGTTCATTGATACCAGCATGCCAGGTCATGTTTGTAAACTTAACAAATCTCTTTATGGCTTAAAACAGTCTCTTAGACAGTGGTATAAGAAATTTGATAAGTTTATGATCTCACATGGTTACGCTAGAAGCTTTAAGGACCAATGTGTCTATTTTAAAAATGTAATGATGACATCATCTATTTGTTACTTTATGTTGATAGCTTCTAAGAGCATGTCTAAAATTTCGGAGTTGAAGATGGACCTCAGTAAGGAATTTGAGATGAAAGATTTGGGTAACGCACAGAGAATTTTAGGGATGGGGATTCAGAGGGATAGAAAGCAAAGAGTTTTGAGGCTCACTCAAACTCAATACATCGAGAAAGTCCTATATCGATTCGGTATGGAGAATGCTAAACCGGTGGCTACTCCATTAGGCTCTCAATTCAAGCTATCCAAAGATATGTGTCCTACATCGGATGAAGACAAAAGGGATATGCGTAATATACCTTATTCTAGTGCTGTTGGCAATCTCATATATGCAATGGTGTGCATGAGACCAGATTTGGCCCATGCAGTTGGTGTTGTCAGTCGATATATGTCTAACCGAGGTAAATAGCATTGGCAAGCAGTGAAGTGGATACTCAGATATCTTCGTGGAACTTCTTCAGTTGGCTTGTTATATGGTGGAGTAGATGGAGACATCTCTCTTAGTGGATACTGTGATTCAGATTACGCTGGGGACAGAGATGGACAGAAGTCGGTGTCGGGCTATGTTTTTACACTTGGCATAGGCTCGATTTCGTGGAGATCAAAGTTGCAGTCTATCGTAGCTTTGTCGACTACCGAAGCAGAGTTGATATCGATTGTGGAAGCAACAAAGGAAGGATTGTACTTACTTCAGTTGTGGGATGATCTTTCAATGGCGCAACAGACAGTGGAGCTATTTTCAGACAGTCAGAGTGCAATTCATCTTGTTAAGAATCAGGCTTATAGTTCACGGACGAAGCACATTGATTATAGAGGCTTCTTTCTTATGCTTGAGGAAGAAGGTAGCAAGATTAAATTATTGGAGGTGGGTACTTCGGATAATCCTTCAGATATGATGACCAAGTCACTTCCAAAGGACAAGTTTGAGCATTGCTCAAACTTGATCAGTTTTCTTCCTGTTACTTGAGCGCCATGGGGCGCTGGGCCCAACAACTTCTATGATGATTGTTGAAGATGAGATAATGAAGAAAGATTGCCATATTTGAATCAAGATGGAGTGTTGAAATTAACGATGTTAAATATCATGATATTACCAAATTTTCATTACACTTACACATTCATATATTTGCTATATGAAATGCTCATGTTCATTAATCTAATATTAAACCTTTATTTCAAGTATATTAATCCATTTAAAATATTTAAAGAAAATACGTCAAGAACCTTGTCATCAGTACATTAGCAATACTGCATTACATAATTAAACCATACTTAAATTTCATTCATACAACTTCACTAAATAAAACCAAAGCAAATACTACTGCATAGCCTCAAACGTTTTTGCTTGCTTATTCTACTTAAATATTAAAAGCCTCTAGTGCCTCATTATAATCTATCCAGCTGAACTTCATCTGCTACATTGAAACAAATCCATGAGCTGCCTCATTATCAATGAGACACGCAACAGATTGCAAAAGCAATCAAACCAGGTCAGACTATGTCTGTATGAACGCTTATTAATTAAACATAATAATATAAGTACAAAACATATTCAGATGTACCTATAGATTATCATATCAATTAATCTACTGGGAAAAAGGGAAACATGTTAAATTATTCAACCAAAAGCAAACACATGCGCATCACTATCCCTTCATATTTTCCCCACCCATCCCATTAATCCAGATTCTATTTCATTAATTAGGTTAATTCCTTTTTGCTATTGAACACCGTTTATGCACTATTTAAGGACCCCTCAAACTATTACCCCAAACATAAAGGCCTGTAGGTCATCATATGTCATGCATATACTTAACCTCTATACCCCGAGATTAAATAGATCAACACCAATCACCCTGGAATTGTTATCCTTCATTAATGTGTAAACCCCAATTATTTATGAATGTTTTTTTAGTGTGTACCCCTCTCTTATTCCCTGGTATTCATACCATTGTCATGATATAACACCCAGTAAGCATCTAATTTACACACCCTACTAGTTACACATAACAATCCATAATAACCAAGGTCATCCATCACAAAAATTTATGTAACCATCTAATCATTTGCAAATGTAACACCCTGTTATTTCTATTTAGCAAAAATCTATTTGCTGGGGTTCATATGTGTTTATATTTTATTACACTAGACATGTCATATCCACTTTAGTTTGTTGTAAATATATGATCAGAGATTTTTAAGGCATCTCATCATCCCGCATCCTTTCTGCAAAAAATGTTTATTAAATAAATCAGCATTATATATATATATATCTGATCTATTTGTCTTTTCCTTTAATTAATAGGCAATTGCATGAACCCACTTGTTAACACTGCCTATCATTAATATATTATACCTACCTTACAACAAACCTTTCTTAATTTAAACAATAAATCTATATAACATGTCCAGGTAAATCCATTCAAATATAACCCCATAAATATATTTTACCAATAATACTGCATATATATATATATATATATTAGTGAATATTAGGCACACATCCCTAAAACGAAACTTAATTAGGCTCACCCCCGGTCATAAACTTATTGTAAATTTAGTCCCTATTTTTTGAAAATTCATCAAAAAAATACAAAAAATATATTAAAAAACCATGTAAATTCGTATTTAATTAAAACAATTAATCGTGAAAAAAATCAGATCCAAAAAACATTAAAAACAACGTCAAAATCATGAAATACAGAAAATCAACGAAATGCAGTAAATTGCATCAAAACATGCATATAAATCGATTAGTTGCATACATGTATGCATTTATTTCAAATCTGCGTCAAAACTGCAGTATAAATGCATACATGTATGCACATATTGTTAAAACATGCATCTGCTGATGCATTTATTTAAAAACTGCATACCTACGTGCAACTTATTCACGTTTGCATATATTTTGACATATATGCACACATGTATGCAGTTATATAGAAAAACTGCATACATGTATGCAATTTTTCAAACAGGCGTGCATAAATATATGCATGTGTATTCGAATAGTTGCATAAATGTATGCAACTATTCGTAAAAGTTGCATACATTTATGCAACTTTTTTTTTTAATTTCTGTGGACTTCCGAGAATATTTATAGATTTTAGATTTTTTTTTTTTTAAGTGATAGCGCCTGAAAATTTGGACAGAAAACGAAAGAGGCGGAGGTATGGAAAGTGGCAGGCGGAAGATTCCAGGCGGCAGCTAAAATAGGGGGCGGGTTTACAGAGAAAACATTATAGGGATGTGGTGTGAATTTAAAACTTGCAAATAGTTGCATACATGTATGCAACTTTTGCCAATAGTTGCATACATGTATGCAAGTATTTCTGAAGTTGTTTTAGTTGAAAATGTATGTAGAAACTTGCATACATGTGTGCAACTATTTGAAATACTTGCACACATGTATGCAAGTATTTACATGTGAAAATAAAATGTGTGCAGAAACTTGCATACATGTATGCAACTATTTTAAATACTTGCACACATGAATGCAAGTATTGCATGTAAAAATATAACAGAGAAATACTTGCACAGATGAATGCAAGTATTCCAAATATGTGCATGATTTGATGCAAATTACTGCATTTTTCGTTGTTTTCTGTATTTTTTTGATTTTGATGCATGTTTTGATTTTATTATGATCTGAATTTTTGGGCGAGTACATGTTTAATTTAAATACGAATTATCGTGATTTTTTTATATTTTTTTTATATTTTTTTTATGAATTTTCGAAAAATAGGGACTAAATTTACAATAAGTTTATGACCGGGTTTTTTTTATATTTTGAAACTTAATAGGGACCTCTAAAAAATGCACCCTATATATTAAACACGCATCAATCAACTGATTCATATATATCTATTAAGCAGGTAAACATATATGCATACATAACTTTCTGGCTGCTTTGTCTAGGTCTTAGTGCCTCTAAATATGAGTAAATAATAAATGTTCACCTTGTGTATTCCTATATTTACTTTCCCCAAGAATGTATATGATTTTTGACTACTCTTTCCTTGTCCTTCTTCTGAATATTTTGTACTCAAAATAGGTAAAATAATCCCTAGCTTGCTACTATTGAGTTATAGAGATTACTAGGCTTTCCTATTTAGGGAAAATCCCATTTTATCCTCCCCATATAGCAAGTTATTCAAGTGCAGTTGTGGCTCAAAATTCTTATTTTGGTATTTTCTAAATGTCGCCTTTTGTTATTTAATTTTTAAACAATACTTTTAGCACCATTCTCATGCTTCATACCATTTGCATGACCCTTGGTTCTCACGTGTTATTCATATTGAGAAATCTATATATCTTTTCATTATAATGTGTGTTTAGAATACATTCTTTAGCCAATTAGGTTGTGTGTGTGTGTATATATATATATATATTAACATATGTATATTTTCCTACATATACTTTATAAAGGATTATGTTAGCTTTTCCCTTATTAAATTTTTTCCTTATTTTTAAATTCCCATTAAAAATCTTTATACTTAAATTCAGCCATAAATTAATTATTTTTCCATCACTAATTCTCTAGGTCTTCACACACTCTCCCTCTAAAAGGAATTGTGTCCTACAATTATTATCCCCATAGTTTAATTATGTATTTAATCATAACATAAAAAGAAAACAAACCTTTTCTTTTCATAGGAAGCAACTATCCAGGCTTCTTCAATTCAGTGAACACTGAATAGGTTAGGATGCTTTCACCTTATCCTCAACCTCCCAGGTACAATCATTTGTATCTAAACTCCCTGAATCTTCACCAACCCTATAATTTTATTCCTTAGTTTCTTTTCCTACCTGGAAACTACTCCCACTAGCCTCTTTTCATATACCAAATTCTCTTTTATTTTAACTTGTGTTAGAGAATTTAAGATAGTTCCGCTTGTCATGAACTGTAATAACCCGAAAATCTGGGCCAGTTTAAAATTTTTATTTTGGCAATTTTAGCGAATTTTGAATATTTAAAATAGATTATTTTAAATAATATCGACGAGGAAATTTATTTTGAATATAATTCGAACGTATATATTATACGCGTCGTCGTTAGAATATAAATATTTATATATAATTATAAATAGAATTGAAAATGGCGCGGTAGTTCGATAATTCGATTTCAAACTTCAATTGAATGTACCGGGTGCAAAACAATCCGGATTTTAGTGAAACCAAAAATATTAGAATCTAATTGATAATACCTTTCCAACGAATCCGAAAAATCAAGATTCCATAGCGGGAATCAAAAGATATGTCCAGTTGAAAATTCTGAATAGTCGCTATGGAATTCAGGCCCATAAAAATGGAAATTTTGCAAACGACCTCGGATTTCGACGAAACCAGTTTTGTTGGGTCCGTGATGTCAAATTATTGCTAGGTTTCAAATTTCATAATTTTTCGAGTCAATATGTGAGCGTGGCAAAGGAAAACGCGTTTGACCGGTTTCAGTTGATTTTAATCGACTGGAAAATGGCCATTTTTCAAACGGTCTCAGAATTCGACGAAACTAGTTTTGTTAGGGCCGTATCGTCAATACGAAGCTAGAAAATATTTTTCTGGAATTTTTAGAGTTAGTATGTGGCCCCGGTAATTTGAAATGTACGTTTAAAATCCAATATAATGATTTAAATGTTAAATCTAACGAAAACTGATTGTAACGGCCGAATCAGCTCACGATACATATCCCGTTGGGTTCGAAATGGGGGCACTTAGCTAGGGGCGATAGTTGTTGGGTTCGAATTGGAGTTGGTATCAACGAACAAGTATTTTTCAAGATTAAAGAATTAAATATAATAAAATATTTATTATAAATAGCCCTAACTTTCCCAAAACCCTAGCATCCTTCAGGAGCCGCCGCTGTTTCACTTTGAACGGCTGATTTGCTCCATATTTCATCCCTAAAATTCCTGCAATCCATCTCAAATTGAACCCCCTCGCGAAAACAAAATGATAGAGGATCTTCAGGGCTTTAAAATCATACGGGTTTGATCATCTCTGGTGGCGTGGTCTGCTCGATGTTCGAGCTGGAAGGTCGCGTGTTCAGGCATGAATCTCGAGGCACTGACACCGTCGAGTGCTGCCCTGTGGCCTGCGATGGGAGTGGGGGTCGAAGCGCGTTCGCCTGGCGTGTCGGATGGCGCTCCGATCGCCTGACATGGCGGAGGAACTTGGTCAAAGGGGGGAAGCGAGTTACAGGCGACGGGTTTAAGTCTAATTGAGGAAGAAGATTAAGAGGGGTAAGGTTTTAATTAATTAATTAGTGATAATTAATTATATAATTATTTTATTAATGTTACCAAATGTATAATATGTCGTAAGTTCTTCATACGAGATCGGATTTCAGCGATTTCACTTGCGTTGGATTCGTATCAGAAAACTCTACAACATGAAACTGACCAAAACCAAAATGGAGCACGTTGGAATTTCAAGCAATTTCGAATCCGAACAGAAATTCAGAAATAAATACCAAAGTGAGAATTATCTCACTTTAAATTTTCTGTTCAGTTATTTATTTCATAACTGCATATATGAACTATTCCCCGTCGTCCACAGACCATGGACGACTTGTTTGTTTGGTTGTGTTCTGTGTGAAAATTGATCGTGATGTGAAATGAATATGTATATATGCAAAGTGAAATATTATATATAGTGAAAAGTGAAAATATTATATATAGTGAAAAGTGAAAATATTATATATAGTGAAAAGTGAAATATTATATATAGTGAAAAGTGAAAATATTATATATAGTCAAAAGTGAAAATATTATATATAGTGAAAAGTGAAAATATTATATATAGTGAAAGTGAAAATATCGTATATAAGAAAAGTGAAAATATCGTATATATGAAAAGTGAAAACGATATATATATGAATTGTGAAAACGATGTGTGTATGTATATATATATATATATATATATATATATATATATATGAAATGTGAAAATGATTTGATTGTTAAAAATATAATTTTTAACATACACTGTATAAAATTGTCATGTATATGAAATATTCGATTTTGATAGAAAATAGAAAATGAATTCGAATTGAACTGAATAGAAAATGAATTCGAATTGAATTGAATAGAAAATGAATTCGAATTGAACTGAATAGAAAATGAATTCGAATTGAACTGAATAGAAAATGAATTCGAACTGAACTGAATAGAAAATGAATTCGAATTGAATTGAATAGAAAATGAATTCGAATTGAATTAAATAGAAAATGAATCCGAATTGAACTGAATAGAAAATGAATTCGAATTGAATTGAATAGAAAATGAATTCGAATTGAACTGAATAGAAAATGAATTCGAATTGAACTGAATAGAAAATGAATTCGAATTGAATTGAATAGAAAATGAATTCGAATTGAACTGAATAGAAAACGAATTCGAATTGAATTGAATAGAAAACCAATTTGAATTGAATTGAATTGGAAACGAATTCGAATTGAAACCGAATTGAAATGAATTCAAATTGAATTGAAATTTGAATTGAATAGAAATGAATTTTAAAACGAATTTATAAGGAAGAATTCAATTTTGATTTGAATTGAAATGGAAGTTGAAATTGTTTTTGAAACGAATTTAAAACTATTTATAAACTTCGTTTTAAATAGAAATCGACGAAATATACATTATATATATTATATATATAATATAATGGCCTGAATAGAACGCGTCGCGCCGCGGCAGTTCGTGAATTTCGACCATTTATTTCAAACGGACATTACGGGAGATTCGACCGTCGGATTCTCCTAAAACCGGAACCGTTGGGTTCGTATCGAAAAGAGCTTTCTAAGGAATATTAGAAATTTGAAATCTAACGGTTGGATTTGGAATTACGTCCAAATCAAATTCAAAAAATGTCGCTGTAAGTGCAGTTCGATGGCCGTTGATGGAAATCGACTGTACGGGCCTTGATAAAATTATTAAAAATAGTAATAATTTGTGTAAAATCATAAGAAATGATTTGGGAAGATTTGGGATGAAAAACTTCATGTTTGAAAAGATAAAAATAGATTTTTATCGAAATGAACTAGTTATTAACTAGAAAAATAATCCAATGGTTATAAATAAATAAATTGGATTAGATTTGAATTGAAATTATCTTTGGATATTTTCGATATTGGATTCCGTGATTATACAGATATCGTGATGGGAATTTGGAAGATATCGATATCGTTATTCCCGATATGATATCTGTTGGTTTCAGGATTTGATGTTGAATATAAGTCAATACTATCTCTATTCAAAACCTTATATTTAATGTCAAATTTGATTGATTGATTGTATGGATTGTGCTCGACCAGTTTATGAGCAGAGTATGCTTTTACATTTAGCATTGGGTTGGGTTGAAAATATCTATGTGCTAACTCCTTGTGAAACACTTCACGATTTGACGATAAGGTGTTTAGCGATGTTGTGTTCATTTCAAATTTAACGAATAATTGTGAAATGATATTTTTCTTAAGTGAAAAGAAATGTATTCCCGATTTTTGGACAGGGAATGTTTTATAGAAATGTTTTATAAAACAGAAAGGATTTCGAGGCCCAAAACCCGATGATTTCTAAAGTGATTTAGAAAATGTATTATATGTTACATTGTGGTTCATCGCATATTCGATTAGTTGCTATTGATGATGTATCTGTTTGGTGGCGGAGAATTTATTCTCTTGCTTAACACCCTTCTTTGAGACGTACGAGCTCAAAGGTTATGTGATTAATAGTGACTGATCATATGCGTGAATTACTGATGTGAAGTACTATATTTTGAAAGTACTTGTGATTATTATGTTGTGAAATGATTTCCCTACTTCGGGATACGAAATGGTTTAGTATGTGGCTAAAGATTCTGGTAACCCGGACGACTAAAAGTATGGGTGAGAGGGCGGTGTATGTATTTCCACTGTGTGTGGGGTGCTGCATCGTCAGTGTAGCCTGCTCCTTTGTGGGGTAGGTGCACATTTATATATATCAAGTGCTAGGTGCGTACCCTTTGCCTTGTCTATGGGGAGCCCGATATTTGGTTGCATACTTGTTTGTATGCATTGTTATGTTTTGGAATTCATATTTCCAAATGTTTTGATTTGAGATCCCGAAGTGAAATCTACTTTAATATAGAAAGTTAGATATGTATTTCAAATGATTTGAAATAAGAAATCGGGAATGAAGTCCAAAGGAATAATTTCTGTAAAATGAATTGGATTTGGAAAATTTAAGTGGTGATTAATCTAAATGGGTAGATTGGGATATTGCATGTTGATTGATGCATAGTAGATCCATATATCTATATTGATTGTTGTCTATACACTGGTATTCATGGGGGTAAACCCGTTCCGCGTTAGCGGCGTGGTCCCGTGATATGCCATTTTAGTAAATAAGTTAATTATAACTGTTAGAGTTTCTCACACCAGTCCCATGACTGACTCGTAGTTTGCTTTTCCCTTGCGAACTCGGGTGCCCCTATTTTCCACACGGGCAGTCGAGTAGTTTTATTTTGCAGATGTATTGCGTAGGATTTTGGATTGAAGCTTTAAGCTGTGTCCAGGCATTTACAGTCTTCCGCTGTGTAGTTTATATTTCCGCTGTGCATTGTATTACATTTATGTAAATTTATCTTCCGCTGTGTATTATTTCGTTATACTCTGATATTCTGTACTCTGCTGTAACATTATTATGATGTTTATTGAAGTCTTCTGTTATTTGTTCTGATGTGTTGTATACCCAAAGTTAGCGTATGCGGGATTCGAACGGTCTTGGTCGATTTAGCGATCGATTAGGTCCGGGCGAAACCCTTGCCGTCACAGTTGGTATCAGAGCTTTGGTTTACAAAGCAGAGAACAAGGCACATTAGAACCATACGAAAGAATTCATCTGATATTGGATTAGTAATATCCAATTAGAATGACTCGTTAGAGATGGGATCAGTAGTATCCTAGAACGAGTGTGAAGAGTATATTTTTTAAAATGAAAACAAATTTTTGTTTTGAAAATTTAAATCACTTATTCGTATTTGATTATTTATTTATATTGATTAGGACAGTCCAGTATATAAAGATTTTGCATATACGCCTTGCAAACGTGTATTTGAAG
Organism: Allium sativum; assembly: GCA_030737875.1. Lineage (NCBI taxonomy): Eukaryota > Viridiplantae > Streptophyta > Magnoliopsida > Asparagales > Amaryllidaceae > Allium > Allium sativum. The sequence continues at coordinate 41,422,484 of CM060915.1, read as the reverse complement.
TTTTAATATATTGGATAGATATAGAATTATAATCTAGTCGCCCGGGGGTGATTCTGATGATTGATATATCATCATCAGAGTTTATATCCGAGTGACGAACGTGTAATATCTATATATTTCCTATTGACTGGTGTGAGAACCAAAAATTAGATAGGGCTTATTGTTGTGATTTGGCATCAAAAATCTGATTTTTGACTATATATCAAAGTTATGAATTTCAAATGATAATTCACTAATTGATTGATGTTTGTGTTGTTTGTTTAATTGCTTGATAATTTTGAACCATTATGCCTAACTGAATCAAATAATGAATTGTATTGAAATTGGTCGCATTTGCTTGCATATACCTATACTTACATTGAACAGGTCATAGCAAGGAGGCTAGAGCCAGAGAATAAAATTTGTTTGCCCGACAAATAGGTACATGTTTACTACATAATTTACTGTTTTGTTTGGGTGATGATGATTTTATGAGCCTATTGGCTAGCCGCTTGGCTTTTTCTTTTTCTTTTTGAGATCTGAAGGACCGGGGAAGCTATTTGAAATTCCCCGATGCTCCCATTGCAGGGGAGGTTATGGCGAAATTTTTCGAAAATTTAGGGTGTTAGCCAAATTTTTGAAATTTTGAAAATTCTCAGAAACTGAAAAGTTGGAGAATGGAAGCCAGATCGAGCGTAGAGTTGATTAATCAAACCACTTTCGACTTTGTTCCTTTTCGGGGATGAAAAGTTTTAAGTGGGGGAGATTGTAATAACCCGAAAATCTAGGCCAGTTTAAAATTTTTATTTTGGCAATTTTAGCGAATTTTGAATATTTAAAATAGATTATTTTAAATAATATCGACGAGGAAATTTATTTTGAATATAATTCGAACGTATATATTATACGCGTCGTCGTTAGAATATAAATATTTATATATAATTATAAATAGAATTGAAAATGGCGCGGTAGTTCGATAATTCGATTTCAAACTTCAATTGAATGTACCGGGTGCAAAACAATCCGGATTTTAGTGAAACCAAAAATATTAGAATCTAATTGATAATACCTTTCCAACGAATCCGAAAAAACAAGATTCCATAGCGGGAATCAAAAGATATGTCCAGTTGAAAATTCTGAATAGTCGCTATGGAATTCAGGCCCATAAAAATGGAAATTTTGCAAACGACCTCGGATTTCGACGAAACCAGTTTTGTTGGGTCCGTGATGTCAAATTATTGCTAGGTTTCAAATTTCATAATTTTTCGAGTCAATATGTGAGCGTGGCAAAGGAAAACGCGTTTGACCGGTTTCAGTTGATTTTAATCGACTGGAAAATGGCCATTTTTCAAACGGTCTCAGAATTCGACGAAACTAGTTTTGTTAGGGCCGTATCGTCAATACGAAGCTAGAAAATATTTTTCTGGAATTTTTAGAGTTAGTATGTGGCCCCGGTAATTTGAAATGTACGTTTAAAATCCAATATAATGATTTAAATGTTAAATCTAACGAAAACTGATTGTAACGGCCGAATCAGCTCACGATACATATCCCGTTGGGTTCGAAATGGGTGCAATTAGCTAGGGGCGATAGTTGTTGGGTTCGAATTGGAGTTGGTATCAACGAACAAGTATTTTTCAAGATTAAAGAATTAAATATAATAAAATATTTATTATAAATAGCCCTAACTTTCCCAAAACCCTAGCATCCTTCAGGAGCCGCCGCTGTTTCACTTTGAACGGCTGATTTGTTCCATATTTCATCCCTAAAATTCCTGCAATCCATCTCAAATTGAACCCCCTCGCGAAAACAAAATGATAGAGGATCTTCAGGGCTTTAAAATCATACGGGTTTGATCATCTCTGGTGGCGTGGTCTGCTCGATGTTCGAGCTGGAAGGTCGCGTGTTCAGGCGTGAATCTCGAGGCACTGACACCGTCGAGTGCTGCCCTGTGGCCTGCGATGGGAGTGGGGGTCGAAGCGCGTTCGCCTGGCGTGTCGGATGACGCTCCGATCGCCTGACATGGCGGAGGAACTTGGTCAAAGGGGGGAAGCGAGTTACAGGCGACGGGTTTAAGTCTAATTGAGGAAGAAGATTAAGAGGGGTAAGGTTTTAATTAATTAATTAGTGATAATTAATTATATAATTATTTTATTAATGTTACCAAATGTATAATATGTCGTAAGTTCTTCATACGAGATCGGATTTCAGCGATTTCACTTGCGTTGGATTCGTATCAGAAAACTCTACAACATGAAACTGACCAAAACCAAAATGGAGCACGTTGGAATTTCAAGCAATTTTGAATTCGAACAGAAATTCAGAAATAAATACCAAAGTGAGAATTCTCTCACTTTAAATTTTCTGTTCAGTTATTTATTTCATAACTGCATATATGAACTGTTCCCCGTCGTCCACAGACCATGGACGACTTGTTTGTTTGGTTGTGTTCTGTGTGAAAATTGATCGTGATGTGAAATGAATATGTATATATGCAAAGTGAAATATTATATATAGTGAAAAGTGAAAATATTATATATAGTGGAAAGTGAAAATATTATATATAGTGAAAAGTGAAATATTACATATAGTGAAAAGTGAAAATATTATATATAGTGAAAAGTGAAAATATTATATATAGTGAAAAGTGAAAATATTATATATAGTGAAAGTGAAAATATCGTATATAAGAAAAGTGAAAATATCGTATATATGAAAAGTGAAAACGATATATATATGAATTGTGAAAACGATGTGTAACGACCCAGCGGTTTTCGGCCTCGAAAATCGATATAAATACCTTTACCGTATCTTATACCGATCCTCCAAACACCGAAACACTGGACGTTATTAGAAAGAATTTAGAGGGTGAGATAAGAAAGAAAGAATATTAGAATAGAAGAGTAAGCAGAGGAATCAACACTACACAGAGTCTCACATCGCAGCGGAACAAAATATAATATAGAAATAAATCTTTATTGAGAGCTTTAAATAAAACTTACAATCATCAGAGTACAACACACATCTGGACAGTTTTGATAGCCTGCCCTTATATACAATACAGCGGAATGATATCATACTACTGAACTCTTCCAGCTCGTCTCTTCAGCTTCGAACCTGAACCTGTACACTTCGGGCTAACCCGAGCATTTACAAAACACCGGGTCAGTCTGGTGAACCAGAGTGAGATAAAACTCGCACAGTATTTAAGGTAAATCATCCAGTCATGATTTTAAAGTTCAAAATCATTTCAAAAGAAAAGGATAATCGTAAGACCAAATCCACACATAAACATGGACGGTTTTTACCTTACGATAACCCAAAACAGTTTTGAAACCATATACTTGTCTGATATTATAATAATGTCTAAATACAAGTATATAACAATCTAGTGGAACGCTTGCATCTCACGCTCCACATATATATACAATCAAAACCGCAGGCGCTTATTGGAGATTGGATTCCAACTTGACAAGGTATGGGACCACCTTCCGCACATGTATCTCTAGAGGCGAATACACCAGGGTTCAACAAGAACGTCTTGCAACCCGGCCCTCACATGACCGACCACTCATTTCGCTTGAGTGTATCGAATGTATATCACCAACGGTTGGACTCAAACCACCGTTTCCCGAATGGGCAGAATCGATAGATTTAGAAACAAAAGGAATTTCCCTAGATAGGTGATTATACACCCTAATGGGAGCGACCCACATAGCCATGCTGCCTGCCCGATTTTTGTCATCTCCCGGTTGATGAGGCTTGAGGCTAGAATTCATCTCTTCGAACATCTGGCCATCATTCACTTTGAATGCCACATCGTCAGATCCGTCAAATCACTAATTGACGTCCACAAAAATATTCTGCAGCTGACAGAAGTATGTTTGTAAAAATCAACGTACGTGATTCTTAGGAAATACTCTGTCAGACACTCGTCCATACAAGTCATCCAGGAACAGGATGAACCGAAGGCACCCTCCTACTGCATCCTAGGAATCACCCGACAGATCAGTAGCGAGAAGTCCTTGCAATCCGTAGATTCCAAATCACGACAGAATCACTGTTGAAATATCTCCGGCCGCTAAACCAGAGAAATCCAATCAGTAGTTCTTCCGCTTATGAAGATCAACGGTCTTCAATGCTCCATCTCGATCATCTTCTGATCTCTTCACGTATTTGTTGGTCGGAATGGTGTTCGAATATAAATTCGATCCCGGTCTTTCCATACCAACAATCGTGTGGGTAAGGTTTGATAGTCGGTGTTTTAACTACCAAATAAATAAGTGTGAGCATACATGGGTTTATCAGTTCAGTACCAGCACTACATGGCCTCTTTAATTCAGAACGGTTAACGATAATTAATCCCTAACCCTTAAACATTTCAAATATATTTATTTGAAGTAAATTTCTTTCCTTAAACATCTCATTTTCATGTTTATGAAAATATCCCATAATCACACTCAATTATTTCAAAACCCCTTTCCTATTTCATTAACCAAACTGGAACACGACTCAACTTATTTCAAGTTAAGCAATACTTTGAAATCTCCTTTTCTATTATCACTTGAAAAATAATCAACGATTATTCACTTAGGATAAATTATCCTTAAAACTTTACTTTCCCAATTCCCTTTAATCTTCGGAAATACCATTTTAACTCCCCAGCCCTTTTCTTTCCATTTATCTGACCCTTGACATTTATATATAAATAAGTATCAAATTCTTTCTCTTCTGTCATTTGGAAAATCTCATTATAAACTCTCGACCTTTTTCTTTACATCTCGTTATTATTTCCATATGAAAATAATAATTTATTTCTCTCCTTACACACTACCAACTAAGATTATCTTTAGACAATACCGAGGTCGTCCAAGTTGGGGTATTTATTTACCTCTCAGACCTTGACCAACCCCAGCCTTCTCTTCAGATAGATATTAGCTGATTTCAAAACCCGAAGTCATTCCTATGTCAAATATACCATATTTGCTATTTTGTATATTTATAAAACTTCTTTCCCTTCAAATATCATCATTCTTAATCCATTTATTAAAAAAAACATTTACAAAGTATCACATTTTTTTTTTACTTCTTTAAGCGATACTCTTTTCCCTTGGATTTTTGTTAAAATCCCATCACTTACCACATTTACCATATTCACCCTTGAATCTTTCGCTTGGAGGCTTATTTCAGAACCTTACTTAATTCCTTCATTAAGTAACATTTATTTATACTTTATTTCCTTTCCATAACTTCATTGAAAAACATGGTTCAACAAAATCACTTTTCTTTTCACTCTCGCCTTTACTTCGAACTTCCTTTTTTATTTATATCTCATAAACGATTATTCAAATCTATAATAGATTTCTTCTCATACTCCTATGAATCTGATAAATATTTGAAATTTCTTTTATAAGATCATTTAAAACCCATTTATAACTCAATTCATAATTAACAAATATTTATTTCCTTTTTCAACTTTTGTTCAAAAATACAGGTTTAAAATCTGTCATCAGTTATAAAAATATATTTTATAACTTAAAATTTGACGATATTCATGAACGACTAATCCCTAGGCCATGCACTGTCAATTTCTCAACCAGTCGTACCCGTTGGTTAAAACTAAACAAATATTGAATTTCAAGTTGATATTCAATAACTGGACGACCCATCAAACAATTCAAATAATTAATGGTCAACCCAAATTTATTTCACACATCCATGACAATTCAACAATCCATGAAATCATGTTTATTTTATAAACGTGGTCAGTAAGGTGAATTACCTTGACTTGGATCCGTTGTTAAAAAATAACGATATGGGTTTCACTGAAATTAAACAACGTTTAATTTCGTCAGTTCAAACAACATATGAATATCTATCAGCAATCAATCACTAGAAATCAAAGCATACAAAAACAAACACCCAGCTTATAAAATATAAGCGGGAAATAACTGAGTGAGATTTACTCACATCGGATTTGATTCGTCGATAGATCTGCCTGTTTTTAGTTGAATTGGACGATATTTCATTTATTTGAAAAAAAATCCAACGGCTGCCTACCCTTCTCAAACCTCATCCATTGCGTAGTGCTCGTCTCCAGGATTCTGGTGTTTTTCGTTTCGTCAGAATCTGACCACGTGAGCTCTCGAAATCAACATTTGAAGTTTTGAAAATCTTTAACTAAGGAGTTATAAATAATAAAAAGGGAAAAAAGAATTTTGGCCTCACCATTCAAACCCGTCCAGCCCATTATTAACAAACCCGATCCGCTTCCTTATAACCCTAAACCGATCGGATCCGTCTTCATTTCTCAAACCACAAACCCTCGTACCCTTTTTCCATTCTCCGCCGCCACTCAAAAGGGGGAAAACCAAAACCCTACCACCGAAATCGCTCCTGACATCGGTCGAAACCAGCTCGCCTCCCTGAAGCAAGCCTCCTCCGTCCCTTCCACTTCGATCGCTCCACTCCCTAGCCGTCGATCCACTACTAACGACGAGACAGAGCTGACCGAATCCCATCGAAAGCTAAGTATTTATTTCCAAAATTTAATTCCTGTTTTAATTTCCTTTTTTCTTTTGAGTTCGGGTTTTTTCTTTGTGTTGATCTGGTTTTGTTGTGGCCATTTTATTATCCTGCTTGTGTATTTATACTAGTGAATGGTGACAGTGATTCATGAATTGTTACATCTAGTTTAAACTTCAGTCGTGCCTAATCCTAGTTGCTACGGTTCTGCTATGATATGTTTGATGGGTTTCGTGTGATGTTTACAGTGAATAATGAGGATTTCCAGTTGGCTTTTCGTGTATTGTATGCTTAGATATATGTACGAAAATTGAACTGTTCCCATGTGAATTTGGTGAAGTAAATCTGTGCGTACTGTTTATTTTCTGTTCGAATTGTATTGTCAGTTCATCCTGTCCATTGTCTGTTCACATTAAAATTGGTATTCGAGTTGTCTAGTCCTCCTTGTAGATTTGAACTGGTGGGTTTGTGTTGTACGGTTGTCTGCTTAGATGTATACATTGATCGGGCTGTTCATGTATAGATTTGGTAGGGCTATGAAGCCATTTGTATTGTTATTTCCACATATATTTTGTTCTGATCTTGGTCTTGTTCAAAAAGGATTTTAGTAGATCCTATATCTGATTTATGGACAACAGTCCTCCTGGATTCGTAGCTGAGATTTTCTGTTTGTTTCATTTCCAATTTTTCAGATTTGAATTCATTTCATTTTTTTTTTTATCTGAAAACTTTCAACTCTATAACTATACATTAACCTACTTTCTAGCTACTTATAGCTATGTTTTCTTCTGTCTTCTCAGGTTTATTTGGTGGTGGCAAATGGTGACTTGATGGGAATGGTGATGGCTGAGCGTAACAGTGCAGATGGTGTTGGATTTCCCCATGTGCACCCTGCTAAAGTCGTCCCTAAAATAGACTAGGTTCTATGGTTTTTCTTTCTTCTTTGTGGTTTCCTTTTTTTTTTCTTTTTTTTCTTTTCTGGATCATTTGTCTTTTCAATTTATATAGTTGAAATTTGAATTTGATGAATAGACTTATGTTTTTTATTGTTCAGGATTTTGTGTATGTAAGTGTACTCTGCATGTTGTTATCACAATTATGTGGATCAATACTTGATTGCTTTAATTTGTATTACAGTTTATTTACAGTAACTAATGTGCTGCGAGGACTATACTTGTTTGTTTCATTATCATGATCAGATGCATAATATGAATGAGTGTAATCACTTGAGTGTTTTGTCTTTGCCATGCAGTAACCATTTTTGGTTTTCATTGATCTAAATTCTACTACGTTTGAACTTTGTTATGTGCAGTTTAAATCTAATTTTTATTTGTCGTAGTTGAATATTTCAAAGAGCTCTGGCGCATTCATTTCTACGGCTATGTCCTTTGTATTGAATTGGATGTTGTTCATTGTTAGCAATCAGAAGTAAAAAGAAGACATTGTGATGTCATGGTTTATATGTTTTAGTTTTTGGTTCATATTCTAAATCTCAAAGAATATCGTTACAAAATAAATTAAATTGTAAAATAGTTGCAATAAATCGATATTATTGAATATACCAAAATGGAATAACGTATAATTTCAAAATAGGACTAAGATAAACTTTCAAATTCAACACTTACAAATTTGGTTAAGTGATATCGAATATATATATATTTATATATAAATTAAAACTTCGTTTTATAAACAGAATATATACTTCAAATCTATTCTAAACCAATATTTAAAAATAAATAAATTAAATATGTGCCTGCCAAAAACACGGGATATTACATTCTTCCCCCCTTAAAATAATTTCGTCCTCGAAATTGCTAAGGTAAGAAAAATGTTGTAAATTCCAGTAATTTTTTAAAATATATTTAAATAACACTTCAAATTTCTTCCTCGGTTTCGGTTTATTTAATTCTTTATTAAACCATGGATGAATTATATATTCAACCAATCTGATAAGCACACAAAAATCAATCAACAATCAAGGCACACCAAACTTAATCAAATCAACTGTATCCCCATTCATTATTTAATTCAATTCAACATATTTGAATATCTGCCAATATATATTCAATTGATTTCTCTTTAATTATCAAATTCTCAAATTTAATTCAAATTTATTTAATTATAACATTATCTCTTAATTTAATTTCAATATAATTAATTCAATTTCACTTAACCCAGTTAAGTTTTAATTCAAAATTTTAACCAGATTTTGAATTTTATTCAGATATTTGTATTTCATTAAAATCGATCAACACACAATATCCCAATAATTTCATAAAATCATTTCTTTTCTATAAAAAAATAAACTTCGAGTAAAATTATTTCATCTACCCTCTTTACAAAACAATATTGTGTTCCTTATCAGTTCAACACTTTTCAACACTTGAACCGATCAACAATCACAATACAAAACATTTGTATATAAAATTTACAAATACGCTCTCATATATATATTCACTCAAACTCAATCTAGGGTGTTACTAACCCCATCTCTATCGAGTTACGCCACAGAGCCAAGGTTATCTCTAAACCATTGCTCTGATACCACTGTAACGACCCAGCGGTTTTCGGCCTCGAAAATCGATATAAATACCTTTACCGTATCTTATACCGATCCTCCAAACACCGAAACACTGGACGTTATTAGAAAGAATTTAGAGGGTGAGATAAGAAAGAAAGAATATTAGAATAGAAGAGTAAGCAGAGGAATCAACACTACACAGAGTCTCACATCGCAGCGGAACAAAATATAATATAGAAATAAATCTTTATTGAGAGCTTTAAATAAAACTTACAATCATCAGAGTACAACACACATCTGGACAGTTTTGATAGCCTGCCCTTATATACAATACAGCGGAATGATATCATACTACTGAACTCTTCCAGCTCGTCTCTTCAGCTTCGAACCTGAACCTGTACACTTCGGGCTAACCCGAGCATTTACAAAACACCGGGTCAGTCTGGTGAACCAGAGTGAGATAAAACTCGCACAGTATTTAAGGTAAATCATCCAGTCATGATTTTAAAGTTCAAAATCATTTCAAAAGAAAAGGATAATCGTAAGACCAAATCCACACATAAACATGGACGGTTTTTACCTTACGATAACCCAAAACAGTTTTGAAACCATATACTTGTCTGATATTATAATAATGTCTAAATACAAGTATATAACAATCTAGTGGAACGCTTGCATCTCACGCTCCACATATATATACAATCAAAACCGCAGGCGCTTATTGGAGATTGGATTCCAACTTGACAAGGTATGGGACCACCTTCCGCACATGTATCTCTAGAGGCGAATACACCAGGGTTCAACAAGAACGTCTTGCAACCCGGCCCTCACATGACCGACCACTCATTTCGCTTGAGTGTATCGAATGTATATCACCAACGGTTGGACTCAAACCACCGTTTCCCGAATGGGCAGAATCGATAGATTTAGAAACAAAAGGAATTTCCCTAGATAGGTGATTATACACCCTAATGGGAGCGACCCACATAGCCATGCTGCCTGCCCGATTTTTGTCATCTCCCGGTTGATGAGGCTTGAGGCTAGAATTCATCTCTTCGAACATCTGGCCATCATTCACTTTGAATGCCACATCGTCAGATCCGTCAAATCACTAATTGACGTCCACAAAAATATTCTGCAGCTGACAGAAGTATGTTTGTAAAAATCAACGTACGTGATTCTTAGGAAATACTCTGTCAGACACTCGTCCATACAAGTCATCCAGGAACAGGATGAACCGAAGGCACCCTCCTACTGCATCCTAGGAATCACCCGACAGATCAGTAGCGAGAAGTCCTTGCAATCCGTAGATTCCAAATCACGACAGAATCACTGTTGAAATATCTCCGGCCGCTAAACCAGAGAAATCCAATCAGTAGTTCTTCCGCTTATGAAGATCAACGGTCTTCAATGCTCCATCTCGATCATCTTCTGATCTCTTCACGTATTTGTTGGTCGGAATGGTTTTCGAATATAAATTCGATCCCGGTCTTTCCATACCAACAATCGTGTGGGTAAGGTTTGATAGTCGGTGTTTTAACTACCAAATAAATAAGTGTGAGCATACATGGGTTTATCAGTTCAGTACCAGCACTACATGGCCTCTTTAATTCAGAACGGTTAACGATAATTAATCCCTAACCCTTAAACATTTCAAATATATTTATTTGAAGTAAATTTCTTTCCTTAAACATCTCATTTTCATGTTTATGAAAATATCCCATAATCACACTCAATTATTTCAAAACCCCTTTCCTATTTCATTAACCAAACTGGAACACGACTCAACTTATTTCAAGTTAAGCAATACTTTGAAATCTCCTTTTCTATTATCACTTGAAAAATAATCAACGATTATTCACTTAGGATAAATTATCCTTAAAACTTTACTTTCCCAATTCCCTTTAATCTTCGGAAATACCATTTTAACTCCCCAGCCCTTTTCTTTCCATTTATCTGACCCTTGACATTTATATATAAATAAGTATCAAATTCTTTCTCTTCTGTCATTTGGAAAATCTCATTATAAACTCTCGACCTTTTTCTTTACATCTCGTTATTATTTCCATATGAAAATAATAATTTATTTCTCTCCTTACACACTACCAACTAAGATTATCTTTAGACAATACCGAGGTCGTCCAAGTTGGGGTATTTATTTACCTCTCAGACCTTGACCAACCCCAGCCTTCTCTTCAGATAGATATTAGCTGATTTCAAAACCCGAAGTCATTCCTATGTCAAATATACCATATTTGCTATTTTGTATATTTATAAAACTTCTTTCCCTTCAAATATCATCATTCTTAATCCATTTATTAAAAAAAACATTTACAAAGTATCACATTTTTTTTTACTTCTTTAAGCGATACTCTTTTCCCTTGGATTTTTGTTAAAATCCCATCACTTACCACATTTACCATATTCACCCTTGAATCTTTCGCTTGGAGGCTTATTTCAGAACCTTACTTAATTCCTTCATTAAGTAACATTTATTTATACTTTATTTCCTTTCCATAACTTCATTGAAAAACATGGTTCAACAAAATCACTTTTCTTTTCACTCTCGCCTTTACTTCGAACTTCCTTTTTTATTTATATCTCATAAACGATTATTCAAATCTATAATAGATTTCTTCTCATACTCCTATGAATCTGATAAATATTTGAAATTTCTTTTATAAGATCATTTAAAACCCATTTATAACTCAATTCATAATTAACAAATATTTATTTCCTTTTTCAACTTTTGTTCAAAAATACAGGTTTAAAATCTGTCATCAGTTATAAAAATATATTTTATAACTTAAAATTTGACGATATTCATGAACGACTAATCCCTAGGCCATGCACTGTCAATTTCTCAACCAGTCGTACCCGTTGGTTAAAACTAAACAAATATTGAATTTCAAGTTGATATTCAATAACTGGACGACCCATCAAACAATTCAAATAATTAATGGTCAACCCAAATTTATTTCACACATCCATGACAATTCAACAATCCATGAAATCATGTTTATTTTATAAACGTGGTCAGTAAGGTGAATTACCTTGACTGGGATCCGTTGTTAAAAAATAACGATATGGGTTTCACTGAAATTAAACAACGTTTAATTTCGTCAGTTCAAACAACATATGAATATCTATCAGCAATCAATCACTAGAAATCAAAGCATACAAAAACAAACACCCAGCTTATAAAATATAAGCGGGAAATAACTGAGTGAGATTTACTCACATCGGATTTGATTCGTCGATAGATCTGCCTGTTTTTAGTTGAATTGGACGATATTTCATTTATTTGAAAAAAAATCCAACGGCTGCCTGCTCTTCTCAAACCTCATCCATTGCGTAGTGCTCGTCTCCAGGATTCTGGTGTTTTTCGTTTCGTCAGAATCTGACCACGTGAGCTCTCGAAATCAACATTTGAAGTTTTGAAAATCTTTAACTAAGGAGTTATAAATAATAAAAAGGGAAAAAAGAATTTTGGCCTCACCATTCAAACCCGTCCAGCCCATTATTAACAAACCCGATCCGCTTCCTTATAACCCTAAACCGATCGGATCCGTCTTCATTTCTCAAACCACAAACCCTCGTACCCTTTTTCCATTCTCCGCCGCCACTCAAAAGGGGGAAAACCGAAACCCTACCACCGAAATCGCTCCTGACATCGGTCGAAACCAGCTCGCCTCCCTGAAGCAAGCCTCCTCCGTCCCTTCCACTTCGATCGCTCCACTCCCTAGCCGTCGATCCACTACTAACGACGAGACAGAGCTGACCGAATCCCATCGAAAGCTAAGTATTTATTTCCAAAATTTAATTCCTGTTTTAATTTCCTTTTTTCTTTTGAGTTCGGGTTTTTTCTTTGTGTTGATCTGGTTTTGTTGTGGCCATTTTATTATCCTGCTTGTGTATTTATACTAGTGAATGGTGACAGTGATTCATGAATTGTTACATCTAGTTTAAACTTCAGTCGTGCCTAATCCTAGTTGCTACGGTTCTGCTATGATATGTTTGATGGGTTTCGTGTGATGTTTACAGTGAATAATGAGGATTTCCAGTTGGCTTTTCGTGTATTGTATGCTTAGATATATGTACGAAAATTGAACTGTTCCCATGTGAATTTGGTGAAGTAAATCTGTGCGTACTGTTTATTTTCTGTTCGAATTGTATTGTCAGTTCATCCTGTCCATTGTCTGTTCACATTAAAATTGGTATTCGAGTTGTCTAGTCCTCCTTGTAGATTTGAACTGGTGGGTTTGTGTTGTACGGTTGTCTGCTTAGATGTATACATTGATCGGGCTGTTCATGTATAGATTTGGTAGGGCTATGAAGCCATTTGTATTGTTATTTCCACATATATTTTGTTCTGATCTTGGTCTTGTTCAAAAAGGATTTTAGTAGATCCTATATCTGATTTATGGACAACAGTCCTCCTGGATTCGTAGCTGAGATTTTCTGTTTGTTTCATTTCCAATTTTTCAGATTTGAATTCATTTCATTTTTTTTTTATCTGAAAACTTTCAACTCTATAACTATACATTAACCTACTTTCTAGCTACTTATAGCTATGTTTTCTTCTGTCTTCTCAGGTTTATTTGGTGGTGGCAAATGGTGACTTGATGGGAATGGTGATGGCTGAGCGTAACAGTGCAGATGGTGTTGGATTTCCCCATGTGCACCCTGCTAAAGTCGTCCCTAAAATAGACTAGGTTCTATGGTTTTTCTTTCTTCTTTGTGGTTTCCTTTTTTTTTTCTTTTTTTTCTTTTCTGGATCATTTGTCTTTTCAATTTATATAGTTGAAATTTGAATTTGATGAATAGACTTATGTTTTTTATTGTTCAGGATTTTGTGTATGTAAGTGTACTCTGCATGTTGTTATCACAATTATGTGGATCAATACTTGATTGCTTTAATTTGTATTACAGTTTATTTACAGTAACTAATGTGCTGCGAGGACTATACTTGTTTGTTTCATTATCATGATCAGATGCATAATATGAATGAGTGTAATCACTTGAGTGTTTTGTCTTTGCCATGCAGTAACCATTTTTGGTTTTCATTGATCTAAATTCTACTACGTTTGAACTTTGTTATGTGCAGTTTAAATCTAATTTTTATTTGTCGTAGTTGAATATTTCAAAGAGCTCTGGCGCATTCATTTCTACGGCTATGTCCTTTGTATTGAATTGGATGTTGTTCATTGTTAGCAATCAGAAGTAAAAAGAAGACATTGTGATGTCATGGTTTATATGTTTTAGTTTTTGGTTCATATTCTAAATCTCAAAGAATATCGTTACAAAATAAATTAAATTGTAAAATAGTTGCAATAAATCGATATTATTGAATATACCAAAATGGAATAACGTATAATTTCAAAATAGGACTAAGATCAACTTTCAAATTCAACACTTACAAATTTGGTTAAGTGATATCGAATATATATATATTTATATATAAATTAAAACTTCGTTTTATAAACAGAATATATACTTCAAATCTATTCTAAACCAATATTTAAAAATAAATAAATTAAATATGTGCCTGCCAAAAACACGGGATATTACACGATGTGTGTGTGTGTGTATATATATATATATATATATATATATATATATGAAACGTGAAAATGATTTGATTGTTAAAAATATAATTTTTAACATACACTGTATAAAATTGTCATGTATATGAAATATTCGATTTTGATAGAAAATAGAAAATGAATTCGAATTGAACTGAATAGAAAATGAATTCGAATTGAATTGAATAGAAAATGAATTCGAATTGAACTGAATAGAAAATGAATTCGAATTGAACTGAATAGAAAATGAATTCGAATTGAACTGAATAGAAAATGAATTCGAATTGAATAGAAAATGAATTCGAATTGAATTAAATAGAAAATGAATTCGAATTGAACTGAATAGAAAATGAATTCGAATTGAACTGAATAGAAAATGAATTCGAATTGAACTGAATAGAAAATGAATTCGAATTGAATTGAATAGAAAATGAATTCGAATTGAACTGAATAGAAAACGAATTCGAATTGAATTGAATAGAAAACCAATTTGAATTGAATTGAATTGGAAACGAATTCGAATTGAAACCGAATTGAAATGAATTCAAATTGAATTGAAATTTGAATTGAATAGAAATGAATTTTAAAACGAATTTATAAGGAAGAATTCAATTTTGATTTGAATTGAAATGGAAGTTGAAATTGTTTTTGAAACGAATTTAAAACTATTTATAAACTTCGTTTTAAATAGAAATCGACGAAATATATATTATATATATTATATATATAATATAATGGCCTGAATAGAACGCGTCGCGCCGCGGCAGTTCGTGAATTTCGACCATTTATTTCAAACGGACATTATGGGAGATCCGACCGTCGGATTCTCCTAAAACCGGAACCGTTGGGTTCGTATCGAAAAGAGCTTTATAAGGAATATTAGAAATTTGAAATCTAACGGTTGGATTTGGAATTACGTCCAAATCAAATTCGAAAAAGGTCGCTGTAAGTGCAGTTCGATGGCCGTTGATGGAAATCGACTGTACGGGCCTTGATAAAATTATTAAAAATAGTAATAATTTGTGTAAAATCATAAGAAATGATTTGGGAAGATTTGGGATGAAAAACTTCATGTTTGAAAAGATAAAAATAGATTTTTATCGAAATGAACTAGTTATTAACTAGAAAAATAATCCAATGGTTATAAATAAATAAATTGGATTAGATTTGAATTGAAATTATCTTTGGATATTTTCGATATTGGATTCCGTGATTATACAGATATCGTGATGGGAATTTGGAAGATATCGATATCGTTATTCCCGATATCATATCTGTTGGTTTCAGGATTTGATGTTGAATATAAGTTAATACTATCTCTATTCAAAATCTTATATTTAATGTCAAATTTGATTGATTGATTGTATGGATTGTGCTCGACCATTTTATGAGCAGAGTATGCTTTTACATTTAGCATTGGGTTGGGTTGAAAATATCTATGTGCTAACTCCTTGTGAAACACTTCACGATTTGACGATAAGGTGTTTAGCGATGTTGTGTTCATTTCAAATTTAACGAATGATTGTGAAATGATATTTTTCTTAAGTGAAAAGAAATGTATTCCCGATTTTTGGACAGGGAATGTTTTATAAAAATGTTTTATAAAACAGAAAGGATTTCGAGGCCCAAAACCCGATGATTTCTAAAGTGATTTAGAAAATGTATTATATGTTACATTGTGGTTCATCGCATATTCGATTAGTTGTTATTGATGATGTATCTGTTTGGTGGCGGAGAATTTATTCTCTTGCTTAACACCCTTCTTTGAGACGTACGAGCTCAAAGGTTATGTGATTAATAGTGACTGATCATATGCGTGAATTACTGATGTGAAGTACTATATTTTGAAAGTACTTGTGATTATTATGTTGTGAAATGATTTCCCTACTTCGGGATACGAAATGGTTTAGTATGTGGCTAAAGATTCTGGTAACCCGGACGACTAAAAGTATGGGTGAGAGGGCGGTGTATGTATTTCCACTGTGTGTGGGGTGCTGCATCGTCAGTGTAGCCTGCTCCTTTGTGGGGTAGGTGCACATTTATATATATCGAGTGCTAGGTGCGTACCCTTTGCCTTGTCTATGGGGAGCCCGATATTTGGTTGCATACTTGTTTGTATGCATTGTTATGTTTTGGAATTCATATTTCCAAATGTTTTGATTTGAGATCCCGAAGTGAAATCTACTTTAATATAGAAAGTTAGATATGTATTTCAAATGATTTGAAATAAGAAATCGGGAATGAAGTCCAAAGGAATAATTTCTGTAAAATGAATTGGATTTGGAAAATCTAAGTGGTGATTAATCTAAATGGGTAGATTGGGATATTGCATGTTGATTGATGCATAATAGATCCATATATCTATATTGATTGTTGTCTATACACTGGTATTCATGGGGGTAAACCCGTTCCGCGTTAGCGGCGTGGTCCCGTGATATGCCATTTTGGTAAATAAGTTAATTATAACTGTTAGAGTTTCTCACACCAGTCCCATGACTGACTCGTAGTTTGTTTTTCCCTTGCGAACTCGGGTGCCCCTATTTTCCACACGGGCAGTCGAGTAGTTTTATTTTGCAGATGTATTGAGCAGGATTCTGGATTGAAGCTTTAAGCTGTGTCCAGGCATTTACAATCTTCCGCTGTGTAGTTTATATTTCCGCTGTGCATTGTATTACATTTATGTAAATTTATCTTCCGCTGTGTATTATTTCGTTATACTCTGATATTCTGTACTCTGATGTAACATTATTATGATGTTTATTGAAGTCTTCTGTTATTTGTTCTGATGTGTTGTATTCCCAAAGTTAGCGTATGCGGGATTCGAACGGTCTGGGTCGATTTAGCGATCGATTAGGTCCGGGAGAAACCCGTGTCGTTACATGAACCCACCTTCTTAACTGAGACACATGATGTATATTTCCTAACTCCTTTGGTAAGTGCAACTTATAGGCTAATGCACCTACCCTCTGAACAATTTTATAAGGCCCAATATACCTTGGTGACAACTTACCTTCTTTGCCAAACCTTAATATTTTTCTCATGGGTGAAACCTTAAGAAAAACATAATCTCCTTCATTATACTCCATTGGTCTTCTACCCTTATCTGCATTATCTTTTTACTTTCTTATGCACATTTCATCCCGTGCCTTATTAATTCAATCCTGTCTGAAGTCTCCTTTACTTGCTCTGGCCCAAGTAACACTTTTTCTCTAACATCCAACCAACATGTTGGTGGTAAACAAGGCCTTCCATAAAGAGCCTCAAATGGTGCCATTCCAATAGTGGATTAAAAACTATTGTTATATGCAAATTCAGCTAAATATAGGTGATCCTCCTAGCTGCCTCCAAAGTCAAGAACACATGCTCTAAGCAAATCCTCCAAAATCTTGTTTACAATCTCTGTTTGACCATCAGTTTGGGGGTGGTATTCTGTACTTAAGCATAACTCTACTCCCATGGCCTCTTGAAATCTTCCCCAAAACCTAGAAGTGAATAGAGAATCTATGTCATTAATAATTGTTTTTGGAACTCCATGCAACCTTACCGCCTCCTTCACAAATAACTTGGCTAGTTTATTTGCATTTCTATCCGATCTTATAGGTATAAAATGTGTAGATTTTGTCAATCTCCCATTTCCACTTTGGCACTTCCAGTGGTTGCATCATTCCTGAAGGATTTTGTTAATCTTCCTTGACTTGTTGGCAGGTCATACATTTTGATACATATCTTGCAACTGCTGCCTTCATTCCTGGCCACCAATAAACCCTCTTTAAATCATGATTCATTTTAGTTGATCCTGGGTGTATGATGCACTTTGTTTTATGATGTTCATCTAGAATTTCTTTCTTTAATTCTTCATTATCTAGTACACAAAGCCTCCCATTCTTTCTGATACCCTTGATCATCTAACTCAAAATTTTCTATTGCTACTTATTCCATCATTGATTCTTTCTTTTCTTTCAATTGCCTGTCTTGTTCTTGCAACTTTCCTATTTTGTCTATCAAAATTGACTTTATAGGGACCAAGCTTAAATTCCCATACTCAACCATATCACATGAATTTTTCTTGAATTTTATCTCTAAATCACTTAGTAGCATCAAATCTTAAAATTCTCCTACCATCAATCTTGCTAATTTAACATGATGTCTACTTAAGGCATCTACCACTTTATTTTCCTTTCCAGGGGTGTAGGAAATGTCCAAATGATAGGCAGCTAATAACTCTACCCACCTATGCTGCCTCATGTTAAGATCTTTTTGAGAAAATAAATATTTAAGGGACTTATGGTTTGTATATAATTCAAATATTTCTCCTAACAGATAATGCTTCCATAGCTTTAATGCATACACTACAACAGCTAATTCTAAATCATGTGTAGCATACCTGGTCTCATTCACTTTAAGTTGTCTTGATGCATAAGCAATAACTTAACCATGCTGCGTGAGTACTGTCCACTACAACAAAAACACCATATTACAACTTTAGTTTTACAACGGTGGTAAATGCACTGTTGTAATAAATGTTTTTTTTACAATTTTTTTCCAGAAAAGTTGTAATAAACTTATTTTTAACAACTGTGTTATTTTAACTGTTGTAATAAAAGCCTATCACAACTTTTATTTTTTGACTATTGTAATATATGACTATATTTTAGTACAATTAACAACTAATTAATAATTAATATTTAATACATTTATATTGATTATTTATAATTAATAACTAATAATTACTATTAATAATCAATTAGGAAGTAATAATTAATAATCAATCTGTAATATTTAATACTTAGCAATTAAGAAGAATAATTTAAAAAATATAGTTAGTATTACATAATTATTATTATTTATTAATATTTGATAATTATTAATGATAATAATTTCTAATGAAAATGAATACATAATAATATATACTCAATATTAACACTTAAGAGTCATAATTAATCAAAACATTAATACTTTTGAAGTGATATTTAGTGTTTAATAATTAATTTTAAATGATTAATATTCAGAATTAATAATCAATAACTAATAAAATATTTAATAATTTAGAATTAACAAGTCTTATTAACAATTAAGAAGTAACATTTTGTATTTAGTATTTCATAATTATAGTTAGCAATTGTTTTAATATTTAATATTTAAAAAGTTAAAATTTTGAAATTAATAAATAACAATTTCGGTTTAATATTTAATTGTTTTTAGTAATTAATGATTTGTAATTAGAAAATCAATAAGGGTCAACGTTATTTTATTTTTGCCTGTTTGAAAATGGCATTGCTTCTGTTATTGTTGTGCCAACAAAATAAAATACATGCTTATATAGTCTCAAAGCAGCTCACGTTCTCTAAATCGAAAATTTAGGCGGCCAAATCGAAAATTTAGGCGGGCCAACTCTCCAGTACTGCACCCTAACTCAAAATAACGTTTCATCTATACAGCTCCCCACTTCCTTCTCCACTTTCTCCCCTAAATCGAAAATAACGTTGCACCCTAAATCGAAAATGGCGATTTGATTTTCGCCCCCTCTTTCTCCGTCTCTACCAATTAACCAGTTCTTCGTCCAACTTCCTTCTCCACGGGGCAGCTGGAAGCGGTAGGGCATCAAAAGATAATCGCACTAGTAGAATTCGCTCAACCAAAACAGAAAAGCCAAACTCCTGAGCGCGTAGGGAAGAAGAAGCACAACGACGCGAATTGATTGAGGTAGCTAAGGAAGAATGGGCCTCTTGTCACAACAAAGAAGAGGAATTTGAAGACCGTGAAATCTGAAGTTAGTCAACCATCATATTTTTTGCTCCAAAAAAATAATAGATTTACCCATCATATTTTTTGCTCCAGTTTTTATGATTCTTTTTGGATGCAGATATGTGTGGTTCTTCTTGATTCATGGTCATTCATATAATTGAAGATTTGGAAGAAAAATAAAAAATCAAATTAGGGAGCTATGTCATACATCCCATATTTTAATGGAGTGCTAATTGTGTGTGCACAGACAAGTTGACAGGGACTGTGATTTACTTGAACAAGAAAGAACCATGGACTACAGTCTTTTGGTTGGTCTTCATTTTATAGAACGTCGGGATACAACTTCAAACGAAGGTTCTTAAGCTTGATTATTTGTGTAGGTTTTTTATTTTAGCACTGTAGTTGATTTGAGGATTTTTTTTTTATTTGAATGAAGGTAATATTAAAAATTTGAATGAAACTGCTCCTGCAATGGTTGGCATGGATCAACTACTTATAGATCAAACAAGGTACATATCAGTTGCTTAAAATTTACTACAGGATATTGGATCAAAACAGTTGTTTTGAAACTCTCGGATTGTCTAAATAAAATTAGCAAACTCATATATATGGTAGAGAAAAGTTTACATTTGATGATATCAAGAAAACATCATATGAATATATACACACACATCTAAACGATCTGAACATTTATTTATTGCACTAGGTGAGGTTTTATACATCTAGATAGCTGCTACTATTTCATTCCTTATTCAACAGCGTTTTGCTGATCGTTTCACTAGGTTGTATGTATCATTGCACCAAGTAAGGTAGATAAGTTAACAAAAGATCGACAAATAAATAAGACGTGCCCATATATATAGCTGGTAGACTGGAAACTTAATTGTCGATCACACAACAAGGAAAATTATTTCACATCAGGAGAAAATGGTAAACCAAAGTGCTATCATATTTTCCGGAACTGACACTTGCATCCTTTTAGCCATTTGCTATTTTAGCACTAGCAAATTTAAACAAGGAAAGTATAAGTACTTCAAATGTGAATTGTTCATGGGTGTTATTCCTATTTATTTGTGCATACTTTGGAAGTTTGAATGTTTTATTTTCTGTTTCACCAAGTATATACTCTATGCATTCTTCCCCTCTTCTTTCATTCATGGTATCCATATTTTTGCATATTTAATTGCATTTGATATGTCAGGTTGTCCACACTAAAATTAGGCATCAACATGCCTGCAAGAGTGGATAAAACAATACTGATAAATGAAAAGGAACTTATAGGGGAACGCACTGGGGATATTTATGAGGTTCTCTTATGGTTTGGTATTATCGACATACTTCATGACTATGATATCAGTAAAAAAATTGGAGCATGCATATAAGTCCTTTATGTATGATGCAACATCAATATCTGCTGTTGATCCCAAGGTGTACTCTTGGCTCTTCATAGAGTTTATATTCAAAGTACTCATACAAGATACTTGAAGAATATTTGTCTGAGTTAACCCAGCACGGTGACTTTTACAGAGTAAACTCAAAGATGAAATGGTAGAGCTTGCCTGATTGGACTACTAACTTTATTCACTATGCATAGGTAATATACACGGTCTTTCTCCCATGTTAATTTTTGTTTAGAAGAAGAAAAAAAATTAATGTTCCGTGTGCGTAGATCGGGTTTGCACTTGTATGTAATAATGCACAAAATGTTGTCTAAAACTTATTGTTTGTAATACTGAATATTTGAGTATTTTAATAAATTAATTTGCAAATAACTGTAATATCTGATTTGCTTATGGAGTATTGTTATATTTAGTGTATTGTTCTTTTTAGTTGTAAACGATATCTATTTTTTTAAAACCCAAATGTCAATCACAACAGTGCATAACAGTTGTAATAGATATTATTACAACGGTGCGTAACTGTTGTAATAAAGTTTATTACAACAGTGGAAAAAAGTTGTAAAATATACATATTACAACGGTGTTGCAATAGTGCAGAAAAGTTGTAAAAGATACCAGTCTATTACAACTTCTTAATACACGACGGTTTGCCCACCGTTGTAAAATGTATATTACAACGGTGTTCCACCGTTGTAATAGGGTCATTTTGTTGTAGTGGTCCTTAATCCATACCAACTGGCATCAATAACCAAACCTTCATTCCCCTCTAGAACTTGTAAAATGGGTGCCTCAATCAGTGCTTTCTTCAATTGTTCAAAGGCTCTTTCACATTTCTCTCTCCATATATATGGTTGTTGTTTTCTAGTCATCTTGGTTAATGGTACATATATCCTCACAAAATCTTATATAAATCTTCTATAATAGCCTACCATTCCTAAAATGACCACACTTCAGTGACATTTGTTGGTTTTCTTCATAACTGAACTTCCATTACTTTACTTGGGTCTACTACAGTAAAACGCTGTAATTTAAAACACACTGTTAACAATAAAGTAAGGAATAATTAAATAAATATTCGAAATTAAGTGAAACAGGCTGCTCCAGTGCGTTCGACTTGGAATTCTGGTCAAGATAGACACCTAGTTTGCGTAAAACGGACATCGTATGAAGGAGTTATTAAGGTCAGAAATTTGTATACGCATAAGAGAAATATATATAAATAAATTAATCCAGAAATATAAATTAATTCGAAAATCAAACGAAGCTCGTTGATATGACAATTGGC
This sequence comes from Allium sativum, assembly GCA_030737875.1. Taxonomy (NCBI): domain Eukaryota; kingdom Viridiplantae; phylum Streptophyta; class Magnoliopsida; order Asparagales; family Amaryllidaceae; genus Allium; species Allium sativum. Next base: position 41,399,444 of record CM060915.1, on the reverse strand, counting down.
GAGGTTTGGTTTGGAGTATGTTAATAAGTTTAATCAATTGGCGAGGTTTGGTTTGGAGTTAGTGAATACCCCGCACAAGAAAGCTTTGAGGTTTGCTAGAGGATTGAATGAACCCCTTCGTTGGTTGGCTATGTCTCATATTTTGATGGGAGCAACTTTTTAGAAGCTTGTTGATATGATATTGATGCAAGAAGAAGATAAATGTGAAAAGAAAGAGACTAAGGTTAAGGAAACGCAAAATAAGAAAGTGTGGCCTAAGAAAGGACAACAACAACAGAAGAAGGGCGGAAAGAACGACAAAGCCTAGGACAAGAGGAAATGCCATAATTGTGGTTGAGTGGGTCATGTGATCAAGGATTGCAAGAGAAGGAAGAATGCTTGTTTCCATTGTGGAGAGGTCAGCCATCTTATTAAGGATTGCCTGAAGAGGCAAGGACAAGGCTAGAGGGCAAGGTCTTCTAGAGGGCCGGTGCATGCTCTCGTGGCAGGTGTTCCAGATAGAGGTAGGAAAATTTCCGTTGAAGGTTTGATTTCTCTTTCCAGTCATCCTGTTAGAACTCTTTTTGATTCTGGCGCTTCGCATTCTTTTATATTCGATTCTGTGGTTGAGTCTCTGCACCTTAGTACTAGTATGGTTTTGGATCCCGTAGTTGTCTCAAACCCCATTGGTGGTACGGCTCATCTGTCTATGATTTGTTAGGGTTTGAGAATATCTGTGTTGGGCGTCGAGTTTGAATGTGATGCATATGTGATTGGTTTCATGGGCTATGGTTTGATTTTAAGAATGGATTGGCTATCCATGTATGATGCGATTCTGGATTGTGAGAGGAGGGTCGCTAAACTTTTGACTTGCCATGGAAGGACCCTCGAGATTTCTTGTGATCCTAAAGGGTCTGTCATGCTTAGTTTCCTAGAGTCACTTGATGCATCTATCGATGATATGCAATCTGTACCAGTAGTGTATGAGTACCCAGATGTTTTTCTAGGAGGATCTGGGCTTACCTACGAGGCGCGAGATCGTTATGTATATACTTGGTGGACAATGCAAAGCCAGTTGCATTGCCTGTGCGCCACACATGGCTTCAAGAGAAAGGAGGGAGCTCAGCAAGCAAGTAGGGGAGCTACTTGAGAAAGGATTTATTTGGCGAAGCATACCTGAATGGGGTACTCCAGTAGTATTCGCCACTAAGGCGGATGGTTCGCTTCGCTTACGTGTGGATTACAGGGAGTTGAATAAGCTCACTAAGAAAAATAGGCACCCATTTCCGAGGATAGATGATCTGTTTGACCAGCTTGTTGGTGCACATGTTTTCTCCCGGTTAGACTTGGCCATGGGGTTTCATCAGTTGAGGGTGACCGAGGACAGTATAGACAAGATCGCTTTCAGAACTCTAGATGGTTTCTTCGAGTGGTTAATCATGCCTTTTGGATTGACTAGTGCACCCACATATTTTGTGGATCTGATGAGTAGAGTGTTCCGGGAGTTTCTGAACAAGTTTTTTGTGGTCTTTGTTGATGACATCTTGATTTTCTCAAAGAGCGAGGAAGAGCATGCCCAACATTTACGGGAGGTTTTGAAAACTCTCCGTGCACATCAGCTTAAGGAGAAATTCTCCAAATGCCATTTTTGGAGAAGGGCATGTGGTCGCTAAAGATGGGATAGCTGTAGATCCCGCGAAGGTAGTTGCAGTTCAAGATTGGCAAGTTCCAAAGAATGCAATGGAGGTAAGGAGTTTTCTTGGTCTAGTAGGCTATTATAGGAAGTTCATTAAGGACTTAGCAAAGATATCATCCCCACTCACTAGGATGAAGAAGAAGAATTTGACATTTTCTGAGGGTATAGATTGTGAAGATGCATTTCAGCGATTGAAGAGGGCTCTGACAACAACCCCAGTCTTGACCTTGCCGGATGGGAACAAAGTGTTCACAGTATACGCTGATGCATGTGGTACAGGGCTTGGTGCGGTTCTGATGCAAGAGGAAAGGGTATTATGTTATGGAGGTAAACAGCTAGGAGTTCATGAGAAGAACAACCCTACCCACGACTTGGAGTTAGCTACCATAGTATTCACTCTTAAGACTTAGCGCCATTATCTACTTGGAGAGAAGTTTGAGTTGTACACCGATTATAAATCTCTCAACTACTTTTCTCGTAGAAGGACCTCAATTTGAGGCAACAAAGGTGGATGGAGTTCCTAGCATCCTACGAATTTGAGATTTCTTATACCCCTGGCAAGGATAATGTAGTAGCAGACGCATTGAAGGCAGAGGATGACATTTAGTCCTCTGTTTATGGAGAGTAAAATCTTGGAGTTCATATCGACCTTTGATTTTAGGCCCTCCACTGAGTTTACACCTGGTTTACTGGCATCACTAGAGGTGCGACCTACTCTTTTGGATCAGACAGGAACTTCACAACAAGAGGATCCACATACTTCAGACATCTTGGATGACTCAGTAGAGGGTAAACTTCTAGTCACCTCAGTAGATATTCTACGGATGATAAAGGGTAGTTGCGACGAGATGAAAGCCTTTGTGTTCTCCGAGTTGGGAGTTTGTTAAATACAGTCCTTGAGGAAGACCATCATTCTAGGATGACTATTCATCTAGGCGGTGATAAGATGTACAGAGATATGAAGAGGGTTTTCTTTTGGGCTGGGATAAAGAAAGATGTAGCAGAGTTCATTTCTCGATATTTGATTTGCCAGCAAGTCAAGGCTAAGCAAAGGAAGCCCCGTGGTTTACTTCTTCCTCTGGAAGTCCCACAGTGGAAGTGGGAGAGCGTCTCTATGGATTTCATTGATGGTTTGCCTGGATATAGATAGGGCAATACCAGTATTTGGGTTATAGCTGTTAGGCTTATTAAGAGCGCTCATTTCATTTCGGTTAAGAGTAAGAGAACGACGACATGGTTGGCATTGGTTTATCTTCGTGAGATAGTTTGTCTACATGGAGTAACTTCCAGTATAGTGAGTGATCGAGATCCTATATTCATCAGTGAGTTCCGAAAGAGTCTGCAAGAGGCACTTGGTACATAGTTATGTTTGAGCACCGCATATCATCCTCAGACCGATGGACAGACGGAGAGGGTGAACAGAGTTCTAGAGGATCTTTTGAGGTTGTGTATCCTTTACTTCGGAGGGACTTAGGAAGAGCATCTTCCATTGGTAGAGTTCACCTACAACAACAATTATCAGGCTAGTATTGGCATGGCACCCTTCGAGGCATTACACGGACGACCTTGTAGATCGCTGACCTGTTGGTGGGAGTCTACAGACAAACTTCTACTTGGACCTAAGATGATTAGAGAAACTTCATAAAAGGTTGATCTTATTCGCAGACGCATGAAGACAGCTCAGGACCAGCAGAAATCCTACGCAGATAGGAGAAGGACTGATATTGAGTTTGAGGTGGGAGACATGGTTTTCAACAAAGTATCACCTTTGAGGAATGTGGTTCATTTTGGATCTGTAGGGAAATTGGCGGCGAGGTTTGTAGGACCATTTCCCATCGTGGAAAGGATAGGTCAGATGACCTATAAGGTGGGACTACAAGAGAGACTAGCTGGTGTTCATGATGTTTTCCACGTTTCTCATTTGCGGAAGTACTTGCACGATACTGCAGAGTAGTAGAGCCGAACTTACCTGAGCAAGTAGAGGTAGAAAGGGAAGCAACGATTAGACGAGTACCTACCCGCATACTTGGATCGGAGGTTAAGAAACTTTGCAATGAGGATGTTAAGTTAGTAAAAGTGCAATGGGGAGAAGACCATGAGAATGCAACTTTGGAGATTGAAGACAAGATTCACGCTTCATATCCTTTCCTTTTTAGAGTTCGTTCTTAACTTCTTTTTCCCAGCTTTCATTTATACTTGTATCTGTCATATGAGTATATCCTATCCTCGACCTTTAGGTAGAAATCCCATGGATGTAAACATGTGTTTGAGACATGTTATGCTTGATGGATGCAAGTGGATGCAATTGTTTGCTAGTGGTTAGTCGTGGATGCATATACACACACATTAGGCACGAGATCGGCTAAATCACTCTCATACTGCATATGATTCCGTGTGCATATTTTTCTTCTTTTAATGGATGAAAGTGGGTGTATCATCATATGGATGTTGCATTTGAATGGATGATTGTGCACACATATAGCCTTTACAGGATATGTTAGGATTATTTGCATACATGTTGAATTCATGGCACTGATATACAATGCATTAAGGAGGTCAACCGAATCAGTGGACCGCCTGATCTTTCGCACTATTATAAGGACAAATACACAAACCTTTGCATATGTTCGTATAAGCACTAGAAATCTTTTAAGGACAATGGATGCTAGTGATTGGTGGATGAGTAGATGGATGATGGATGTTAGGGTAAACATTCTTCTTAACTTGGAGATTTCGGGGACGAAATCCTTTAATTAGGGGAGAATGTAAACACCCTGTACTTTAAAACACACTGTTAACAATACATTAAGGAATACTTAAGTAAATATTCAGAATTAAGTGAAACGGACTGTGCCAGTGCGTTCCTCTCGGAATTCTAGTCAAGATAGACACCTGGTTTGCGTAAAACAGTCATCGTATGAAGAAGTTATTAAGGTCAGAAGTTTGTATACGCATAAGAGAAATATATATAAATAAATTAATCTAGAAATTTAAATTAATTCAAAAATCAAACCTGGCGGGAGGACGCGGGAAATTGACCCGTTGGGGGTCGACCCCGTGCCCTCAGGGGGTCGACCCATGGGTCGACCCCCCCTGGGAGCACCTGGACGTTTTTTTGGCTTGGTGCGTCAGCTGATGGTTATATAAAGGACCTTGTACCCATTGTTTTATTCATCTAAATCAATAGCGACAACAAGACGGTGCTCCAACTCAGATTGAATTAGCCTTTTCTTCAGCAACGACGATTCATACGTATTCAAAGTTCGCTGATTCAACATCAACACGCTTTTCTCAGTTTTCTTAGATCCATTCTCTGTGAGTTTATGTTGCTTTTAGATATAAACACCAAAAATGTAATCTTGACATGTATACGAATATGGATCTAAAACTATGCATAAACAGTTTTGTTATCACATGTTCATCAGATCTGTTCTTTTATGCATATCTTGTCATTATGCCCAATTCTGTCACTGTACGCTTATACAGTTGCTATGCCTATTTGTGCCACCATATGCCTATCTTGTTATTATGCTTATTTATGTTCTCTTCCCTTCTACTTTCCCTTTTTATTTTTATAGCCAGGCTACCTTCGAGCTTAGGCATACCGTTGAAATATGCAAACGGGTGAAATTGGGAACGAGGGGAAACGTTAAAATTGGGGGACAACTTGTATTGGGAAATTGGGGCATAACTTGAATTGGAAACATGAATATGGATTGGGGCATAAACCAAATTGTGATTAAATACCTTAATATGGGGCATATGGTACATGATAAATATGACTTAGGAAAGAGGCATGAAAACCTATAATGAAATAGGAATAAGTGTTAAATAATGAATATGCCAAGACTTACAGTAATTAGAAACTATAACCGTGCTTAGACACGAGGTTAGATTACGCTTGTGGTAGAATTCTGCCCGGAACCGCCCGGCATATCCAGCATCCACAAGTGATAAATCTAATGTGAGGGGCCTAAGTGCATAAAAACGTGACGGTGCTAAGACAAAAGGTTAAGTCTGACTTGTGGAAGAAGTCTGCCCAGACCCAACCGGCATATCCAGCATCCACAAGTGGTAGACTTAATGTGGGAGGTCTAGCGCATTATAACCACTAATGAATGAATGGTAATAAATACTTAACCTATTTAAATATGTTGGGGATTATATGAACCTGTCAGTGGAGTAGGGGTTAAGTAAACTTGCTTGAATCAATAGAGTTAAGTTAATCTTGTTAGTATGCGGGGCAGGCAATAAATATGTATATATACCCGACAACCTAACATGTTGTGGTTATGAAATCTTGTTAAACCGTTAGGCATAACCTGTTGAAATCCTAGTAGTGGGGATGCAAGACAAAGGGGAGAGCTTGCATCATCCGTAGTGGGGACCCATATCATTCAGTAACCTACCTTGGTATCAAACGGAGTACCCCGAACTAGGTCGGGGTCAGGGCATGCTTACTGAGCTAGTTATAAGAGGTCACTTGGGTAAAGATGTTTGACGGCGCGTTCCATCGGGGTCATATGCGTGCTTGGCTCTGCCTGCTCGGGAAGATAAGATGTTGTGATGTCAGTAGATATAGATGTGCATCTTGGAAATAATGGGGTTGCCACTTTAGGAAGTGATGCATCCAACTGTGGCGCCAGCACAGGTATCTACGAAAGATAGGGAGACGATCGATTGAGGTAGTAAATAGGGTACATCTTGTCTTGCTTGTTTAGGAGCCCGTTATTTAAGTTGGAGATGACACTTGTCATGTTAGGCTACCTGTTATGATTGTATGGGGTGAAAACCTCTCACTAGAAGTACACCTAAGTCTGCCATCTTGTTCTTGTTGGGGTCATCATGTTACTGTTATACTAGTAGTGGTGCCGAGCAAAGTACTTGAGAAGTGCAATATATCATGTTCAGTTTATCTTGCTTATCATGATCAGTTTGATATACCTGCCTTATATACTGTTATCCTGCTCATCCATCTTATATGCCTGTCATGATGCTTTTACTTATTTATATGCAAAAATTAACTAGACTCGCCAGACTTTATGTCTGACCTATTTTGTTTCCTTTTCTCCCTCTTCCTTTCTCCCCCTCCAGGTTCTCAAGGTGGGAGTGCTTAGGCTTGATTAGGATTCTCTCTCTTACTTTAGCTTAGATCTTGGATTTGCTTTGATGTACCGCTTTGGTTATTCTTCTTCCCTATTATGGCTCTTTTTGGGATTATGGTTTAATATTATTGTACTCTGATGATTTAAGTACAAGACAGATATTTTATGTAACTAGTATTCAGTATTTCAGACTTATGATGGAACTGAGTTTTGGACCACGATGTTTTCTATTAAATAAAGTTTTAAAAATTCCGCTGCTATTTTATATGTTTGTCTTGTGATATTTATATTGTTGTTTACCTACAACGCTTCCCGAAAACTTAATGAATTCTGATAGAGTGACATTAACGGACGTGGGGTGTCACAACTGGTATACCCTTTGAAGAAATTACATGACCTAAGAATTTAACCTCTTTTCTCCAAAATGTTCACTTTGCAAATTTAACTTTTAAATCATGCTCTCTTAGCCTTGAAAAAACCAGGCGTAAATGATTCTCATGGTCCTTTTCTATCTTAGAGCAAATTAGTATATCATCAACAAACACTAACACAAATTTATCCAAGAAATCTCTGAAGGTTCTATTCATTAAATCCACAAAGTAAGATGGTTCATTTGTTAAGCCAAATGGCCTAACCAAGAATTCACACAATCCATACCTTGTATTAAATGCAGTGTAACTTAATACTCTCTTCTTCAACCTTCATTTTATGGAATCCGAATGCCAAATACATCCTTGAAAACATCCTTGCTCCGCTGAGTTGATCAAAGAGATCATCTATCCTAGGCAAGGTGTATTTATTTTTAATGGTGACTTTGTTTAATTCCATGTAGTTTATGCACATCCGCATGGTTCGATCCTGCTTCTTTATAAACACTACTGGAGCTCCCCAACATTAGCTACTGGGCCTAATAAATCCCTTTTGTTCCAATTCTTCAAGTTGAGTTTTCAATTCAGTTAATTTCCTTGACCCCATTCTGGCAGGTTTCTTGATAATAGGTGTTGCACCTAGTACTAACCTAATTTGAAACTCCACTGGTCTGCTATGCGACACACCACTAACTTCCCTAAACACATTAATATATTCATTGACTACTGCAATTTTCTCCAATTCTACATCTGCTTCTTTTTCATTCAAGCTCCACATTCATCCTGGACAGTAATTCTTCTCCATTTAACACTCCACCGATATTCTATTACTCCCTATAGGTTGCAGTGTTATAGTGAAATTTTCTAAGTTTAGGATTGTTTTATATTTTCTCAACCAATCTGCCTCTAATATGATACCTATGTCTTTATATTTCAAAATATATAGGTCTGATATAAACATTTTTCCTCCTATATTTAATTCTACACATAGACATTTCATTCCTATCTTTTATGAACTTCCTATAGGGCTTTGTATAAATAAAGGCCTATCAACACTTACACATGTAAGTCCCAACTTTTCAGCTACATCATAGGATATGAATGAGTGTGTGGCCCATGTATCATATATTACTATAATTGGTTGAGTTTTGACATAAAGTATACCTTCCAATTGTCTAGTGCTTTCAGTGTTGCCTTCCACCATTGCTTTTTCTTTTCCCTCCTATGCTCCCACTTTAGCTGACTTCTTGGGTGCTAGGTGATTTTTTTTTCTTCTTAAAATGCCCCTCTTTTCCATAGTTGTAGCAAATTGAAGTAAGAGATGGGCACTAGTTCTTCATATGCCCTTCCTTCCCGCACTTATAACATGTGAATTTCTTCTTGGCACTAGTAGCAACTGCCCCTTCATTCTTCTTACCTTCCTTTCAGCATTTTTCTTATCATAAGGATAAACTCTCTCTTTACCTTTCTTGTTGTTATTAGCCTTGAAATTTCTAAATTTCTCCCTTTCTTTGTCATGTTGTTCAAAGGTAAGAGTCAAGTCTATCACTTGATCAAAGTCTTCTCCTTGTAGGGTAGCATTACCTTACTTAAGCCTGCATTCAGTCCCTTAATATACCTGCTATTTTTAACCACTTCATCCCCTATTAATATTATGTCATACTTGGAGAGACTTTCAAACTTTTGTACTCTGTCACACTCATTGCACCTTGTTTCAGCCTAGCAAACTCCTCCAGCAATGATTCCTTAGCTGATGGTGGAACAAATCTAGCATCAAGCATATCTTTGAATTGATTCCAGGTTATTTCTAGCTCTAGTCTTCCTACTACAGCAACATCCCACCAGTCTAATGCCACTCCATTCAACCTTCTAGAAGCTATCTACCTCTTTCTTTTATTATTCACCTGTATGTCAGCAAAAATCCTCTCCAAAGTTCTTAACCAATTTTGAACTCCCATCACTCCTTCAGTGCCTTCAAAATCCTTGTCTCCTAAGTTTGAGTATGTTTTTAACAACTTTAATAACACTTCATGGGGATTTTCTGGTCTATGACCAACCCCATCCTTTAAAGCTTGCACAAATTCTCCTATATCCATAACTAGGGGTGCACTAGTTGATCCCCTGCCTACCATACTTCTATATATATTTTCCATGTTAGCCTCAGTTCAGACAAATATATATATATATATACTGAATTCTATCTATATTTATATAATTTCTCCTCACTAGTATTATATAACTACCAATATAATTTATTATTTTAAATAGCCAAGTTTTTGTTAACATAGCTATGATACCGAATCTAAAGTGACCCACTTTTCCTTAACATGTTTTATTTCTTCTTGATCACTTCTAAAATCAGTTTACATGCCATCTACCCAAAGATCCTATCCACTGATATAAATATATCGATACATTTTGCTACCCATCAACATATATGATGATATGGAGATGCACGTGGATTAAAAGAGTAAGTTCTTTAATAAATTCATATGCATAACAAGCCAACCAGTTCAACATGACTGAAAATAATCAGAGTTTTACTTTGAATCATGGTCAATAAATTGGTGTAAGTAATCCATTACTATTGGATATTAATCTGTTAAAGAGAGTAAACAATACTATGTCACATGTATCGGAATAAGCAGTTACAAACTAGGCAATTATACTCAGTTTTACCATAGATGCACTACAGATTTTTGTGTGCCTTTTGGTTCAGCCAACTAGTGCACCACTGAGTGGTTCTCTTTGGCTATTTGTACATATTTAGTTACTTCATCACATGTATGAACAAATAAGGTCAGTATTGAATTAAAGCAATCAACATACATGTTTAACTTGGTGTGAAATAGCATCAGCAATTACGCTTAAATAACCAGATATATGCAATTCCCATGTATTACTACTATATATCTATTTCTTTTCCTATAACCAGTTAAATTTATCCTACTCAAAACTATGTTAAATATCATGATATTACCAGATTCTCTTTACACTTACACATTCATATATTTGTTATATGAAATGCTCATGTTCACCAATCTAATATTAGACCTTCATTTCAGATATATTAATCCATCTAAAATATTTAAAGAAGACACATCAAGAACCTTGTCATCAGTACGTTAGCTATACTGCATTACATAATTAAACCATACTTAAATTTCATTCATACAACTTCACTAAATAAAACCAAAGCAAATACTAGTACATAGACTCAAACATTTTTGCTTGCTTATTATACTTAAATATTAAAAGCCTCTAGTGCCTCATCATAATAGATCCAGCTGAACTTCATCTGCTAACCTAAAACAAATCCCTGAGCTGCCTCATTATCAATGAGACACCTAACAGATTGCAAAGGAAATCAAGCCAGGTCAGACTATGTCTGTATGAACATTTATTATTTAAACATAATAATATATGTACATAACATATTCAGATATACCTATATATTATCATATCAATTAATCTACTGGGAAAAAGAGAAACATGTTAAATTATTCAACCAATAGCAAACACATGCACATCACTATCCCTTCATGTTTTTCCCACCCATCCTACTAATCCAGATTCTATTTCATTAATCAAGTTAATTCCTTTTTGCTATGGAATACCATGTATGCACTGTTTGAGGACCCATCGACTTGTTACCCCAAACATAAAGGCCTGTAAGGCATTATATGACATTCATATAGTTAACCTCTACACCCTGAGGTTAAATAGATCAACAAGAATCACCTTGGAATTATTATCCTTCATTTATGTGTGAACCCCAATTGAAATCCTTTTTAGTGTGTACCCCTCCCTTATTTCTCTGGTATTCATATCTTTGTCATGATATAACACCCAATAAGCTTCTAATTTACACACCCTACTAGTTACACATAAAATCCATAATAACCAAGGTCATCCATCACAAAAATTTATGCAATCATCCAATCATTTGCAAATATAACACCCTGTTATTTATATTCAGTAAAAATCTATTTGTTGGGGTTCTTATGTGTATATATTTTATTACCACAGGACATGTCATATCCTCTTTAGTTTGTTGTAAATATATGATTAGAGATTTTTAAGGCATCTCATCAACCCACATCCTTTTTGACAAGAATGTTGCTTAGTTAAATAAATCAGCATTATATATATTTGATCAATTTATCCTTTTCTTTAATGAATAGGCATAAGCATGAACCCACTTGTTCACACTGCCTATCATTAATCTATTAATCCTACCTCAGAGTAAACCTTTCTTAATTTAAACATTGATTTTGTATGACATGTCCAGGTAAATCCATTCAAATATAATCCCATAAGTATATTTTACTAATAATACTACATATCATATATATATTAAACACCAATCAATCAACTGATTCATATATATACACACACACACACATATATATATATCTATTAAGCAGGTAAACACATGTGCATACATAACTTTCTGGCTTCCTTTGTCTATGTCTTAATGCCTCTAAATATGAGCAAATAATAAATGTTCACCTTGTGTATTCCTATTGCTTACTTGCCCTGATAATGTATATGTAACAACCCGGAAAATCAGAACCAATTTAAAATTTTTATTTTGGCGATTTTAATGAATTTTGAATATTTAAATGAATTATTATAAATAATAATGACTAAAAATTTATTTTCGATGAAATCAGAACGTATAAATTTATTTTAATTATATAACGAGCCTGAAATGGCGTGGTAGTCCAAAAATTCAATTTCTAATTTCAAATAAATATACAGAATTCATTATAAGTCAGAATTGGACGAAACAAGAAATATTTGAATCTGATTAACAATATCTTTCTAACGGATCGAAGAAACTGAGATTTAACTTTATGAATTGAAAGTTACGTCCAGTTTAAAATTCAAAAATGTCGCTGTGGAATTTATATATATTTTAAAATATAAATGGCACTTAAAAATAACCATTTTGCAAACGACCTCCATTTTCGACGAAACCACTTTTGTTGGATTCGGAATGTCAAATTATTGTTAGATTCCAAAATTCATAATTTTTGGTATCAATATGTGAGCGTGGCGCATTTAAACGCGTTTGACAAATTTTAGTTGAATTGGATCGACAAGAAAATGACCATTTTCAAACGGACTCAGAATTCAACGAAATTAGTTTTTTTAGGACCGTATCGTCTAGCCAGATTTATTTTTCTAGAATTTTTAGAGTTAGTATGTGGCCCCGGTAAATTAAAATGTGAGTTTGAATTTAAAATATATTGATTTATATTTTAAATTTAATGGAAACTATTCGTAACAGTAGAATTGACTTACCGGACATATCCCATTATGTTCGGAATGTGGGTAATTAGCTAGGGACGACAGTCGGTGGGTTCGATTTGAAGGTCGAATGGAAAAATTACTATTTTTGCAAATAAATATATATATAAATATAAAATAAAACCCTAGAATTTCATTTATTGGTCAACGCCCCCAAGCCATCGTTCCAGGCCGATATATGGCGGAAGTTGCTTGAAATTTCAAGCTCGAAATTCGTCCAATCCACTTAGTAAAAATCCAAATTTCTTTAGGTAAAATCAAAGTGTTGAGTGAGGGCTTCCAATCCATATAGGATTCATATATTATCATAGAGTGTTTTGAGCGATCTCGACCCTCAATCGTCCTCCGTTCTTCGTCGATTCCCTGTCAATGGGGACTACCGAGATGGACGCGAGGGGTACCCTTTGGAGCGGCTTCCGGAGCTCTTTGCCGTGATGAGGCCTGATCATCGCGTAGTGGAGCGTCTTGATCGAAAATTCAAACCCTAGTTTCGAATGGCTTTGAAACCTGTCGGCTATATGTTTTGATGAAGGAGGAAGGTTAATATTTAATTAATTATTATATTAATTATTTTAAAAGGTCATTAAGGTACAAACACTAATATCTTCGTCATACGGTGTCGGAATCCAGCGAAACAGGATCCATTGGAATCCTCTTGACGAGAGCTTCACAACAAAACTGACCGCGTCCAAAACGGAGCCCGTTGGAATTTCAAGCAATTTCGAATCCGAACGGAAATTCAGAAATTCAGAATTAAAAACCGATTGTGAGAATTTCTCACTAAAATTATTTCTGTACAGTTATTATTTTGTAACTGCTTATATGAATTGCTCCCTGTCGTCCATAGACCATAGACGACTTGTTTGATTGTATTTTGTTGTGAAAATTGATTGTGATGTGAAATGGACTGTATAAAATATTCATGTGTTGAATAAAATATATGAACAATAAAAATATTTTATTGTATAAATGAACTAAATAAAATATTCATGTGTTGAAATAAACATTTTAGAGTTAAAAATATATTTTTTAACGTGTATATGAATGGAAACAAATATTCATTTACAAATCGGACAATTTGTTTATACGTCACCCAACTGCACAAATAATATTCAGTTTTTGTTGATTGAAACCCCACACGGGTATTGGGATGATATTTGACCTACACTAATCCCAGTTATTTAGTTGTATGTCAATCAATTGGTTGACAGACTGTGTAAGCGTTAACTATTTATATTTAATGCTTACGCAGTTGTGTAATGCACTCTGGATGATCGATGATTGTTTATCGTTGTTATTATATACATGTGTTGTATGGAATCGATATTATTAACCTTATATGGTAATTGATTGGGCTTCATTCCAATGTGGAAAATAAAAAATATTTTAAAATAATATTCATGTGTTGAATAAAATAAAATAACGAATATTTCAAAATAATATTCAGTTAAAGATAAAAATATGATTTTGATGTCCGATTTAGGATGGACACGAAAATATTTGAAATATATAAAGCCATGTTGATTAGTTATGCGCCATTTTGACGCGAACGATATTTATATAGATTTTATTCATTTTTATAATGAATATCGAAAAGGAAGTGATTTCAAAATCTGATGTTTGAAAATATTATCTTTTATATATTAATGATATGGAATATTCAATTTTGATTTAAAATTGAAATTAAGTTGAAATCGTTTTTGAAATGAATTTAAAAAGATTTATAAAATACGTTTTGAATGGAAATCGAAGAAATATATATATATTATATATTAAATGGCCTGAACGGAACGTGCCGCGACCGTTCGCGAATTTCGACCATTGACTTCGAATTGACGTTACGGGAGATCCGACCGTCGGATTCTTCTAAAACCAGAACCGTTGGGTTCGTATCGAAAATAGCTTTCCAACGAATATAAGGGATTTGAAATCTAATGGTTGGATTTGGTATTATGTCCAAATCAAATTTGGAAAAGGTCGCTGTAAGTGCAGTTCAATGACCATTTATGGAAATCGACTATACGGGCCTTGATAAAAATTATTAAAAATATTAATAATTTGTGTAAAATCATAATAAATGATTTGGAAAGAATTGGGATGAAAAATTCCATATTTGAAAAGATAAAAATATATTTTTATCGAAATGAACTGGTTATGAACTAGAATTATAATCCAGATATTTTTATATAAATAAATCGGATTTGTAAATGGTTTTAATATAACTAGAAATTTCCAATATAAGTATTGGAATGGATTTGAATCGAAATTATCTTCAGAATATTTCGATTTTGGATTTCGTGATTATACGGATGTTGTTATGGGTATTTGGAAGATATATATATATATATATATATATATATATTGTTATTTCCAATACGATATTTGTTGATTTCAGAATTTGATGTTGTATATAAGCCGATATATTTTCTATTCAGAGCCTTGTATTTAATATAAAATTGGATTTTGGGTTTGTCGTGAATGGTGTCTTCATTAACACTTGTTCTTAAACCCAGTTGAGAAAAGGATTAAATCTTTTTATTAAGATTTAATGAAGTTTACCAATTAATTACTATTTAATTGGAATTAAATTGAAATGGATTTTTGGGTTTATCGTGAACTGTGTTTAAAATAACACTTGTTCTTTAACCCGATTAATAGAGAAATGTGATTTGGAATTTATAAATCTTTTTATTAAGATTTGTTGGGAATTTCCAAAGTAAAGATTTCCAATTTAATAAAATAATTTGGAATGGAATGGAATTTGATTTGGTATTAATCGAAGTGAGCTTCTGTGGAGGAAGACCGTTACTATATATGGAATTTAAAAAGCTTTGTCGTTATTCCATTTATATTATTGGTTGGATACGGAAGTTTATATCGATTATATATATTGATCTGATTTCCGTGAAGATTCCATAATTTATGGAATGTGATTTTGGGTTTATCGTGAGCTGTGTTTTAAATGACATTCGTTCTTTAACCCAGTTTAAAGACAAGATTTTTTCCCTCAATTGAGAAATCATTAATACTAATTTTTGAAAGATTAAAACTAAATTAGATTTTTAATGAATCTTTAATTAGATTGAAAAGTGAATGTGATAATTAAAATTATCAGTTCGGGAAAATGATCGAGAATGGAGTGTCACCAGTTATTGCTCCAAGCGATAGATAAATCTTTAATTAGATTTGAACGTGAAATGTTAATTAATATTTACCGATAACACCGTGGTGTTAGATATGGAGTATTACTAGTTTTGCTCCATGGGATGAATAGGTTGGGATTGGGAAATTAAACAAATGATTACTTCGGTGTAGTTTGCTAATCCTGACTAGTTTGGAAAACCTTAATATGGTTTGATATCCAAAGGAAGATTAAAGAATAAATTTAAAAGAATTTATCTTTGATAAAATTAATAGTAACCTTTCCCTAAAAATGTGAATATTTGAATAAAAAATATTCTAGATTGGAATAAGGCGTATGTTGTGTCTGTGTACCACTTGTTTATTATATACGCGAGTTATTCGGAAAGGCCGGGTTTATACCCATTCTGAATAAAAGATTCGACGATAAGACGGTGGTTGAAGACCGGAGGTCTCCACATCGTTTGGATGATTACTGATGTCTTGATTTGGCTGTACACCCAAGACGAGGTAATAAGTGGTGATCGTCTAGACGTACTTGGAGATCGACGCATATGCGAGGGCCTCTCTCCTGTATTGGACATATGGGATGAGGAATAAGGTGCCTCTGGTTTCGGTCAATCCCAGAACGGACTTGTAAATGGACTGTGTGTCTGACATTGGATTTTATTCTGTGCTGATTGTTCTCTATTAAATATACATCTGCCTGGTGAAGGAGAATTTATTCTCTTACTTCACCCTTCTCTGAGACGTATATGATCAGAGGTTGTATATCGATAGACATCAGTCGCATGGCGTGAATTGCCTGTGTGGCATGCCTAAGTGGCAAATGATCGAGGCTTCTGTTGAAAAGCAGAGTCTTGTGGTTGATGATCAAATCATAGCTCGTATATAGCGTCGCTTTGTGTATAGCGTTAATTCGTGAGCTTTACACCCAGGTATGAACCAGAAACGGGATGAAGGACGGCAGGGAGGACGACATGTTCCTTTCTAGCTAGAGGTGGTGTCAACGTTTTATAAGCCCTGACATATATATATTTTAACTGTGTGGTTATTGGAAAGCGAGGCGTCTCGGATATATCGGTCACTACGGTGCCGATGGATTTACGCCCCATAGGGCGGGGAAACGTGTGTTCAGGAATAATATTCCACACAAATATGTGTGGATCGGCCCTGCATTTTCCTAAGGGTCACTCGAGCTCTGATCCTGAGACTCGGGCTAGACAGTCCCAAACCGGTGAAGACGATCCCTTGCCTCGGTTCATAGATGAAAATCCAACTTCTAAATAAGATATTTTGCGGTTTTAATTGTAGAACTAGTATGGCGACATGATATATGGTACTCATGTCGTCTATGATTGATACGTGTATATTTGAAGTTGTTTTCTTCACTTATAGTAATAATAAAGGATTAAATTTCGCGTATTAAGCATTATTTGGCTATTATAAGGTAAAACCCTATCCTCCGGCTTGCGTTGCATTGTGTGATGGGACCTGGGTCTTATAATAGCTTCATTGTTCTTTATTTAGCATTGCGTTGTTTATTTTATGCACTAGTATTCTTGGGGTTAAAACCCGTTCCGTGTTATACGGCGTGGTTCCTTGATTTACCTAACTTTAAAATAAAGATTAATAACTGTTTTAGTTCTCACACCAGTCACATGACTAACCTGGAGTTTATTGTTTTAACCTTAACTCTGGGTGCCCATATTTTCCACACGGGCAGCTAGTAGTTGGGTTTTGCCGATATTATATTCATAGGATCCTGGGTTATAGCTGAAGGGATATTCGGAAAGCTCTGTATCCGTGTATTTCTTTCAGTTGCATTTTGTATTAATTTTCCATTGCATTGTAAATTGTAAATCTCTGATGTTTATCAAATGTATAATATTTGTTCATACTCTGTATATTCTTGTACTCTGATGTAAATTGTTGTAATAAGCAATGAAATGTTCTTCTGTTTGTGTCCTGATGTGTACTGTTCTCAATTCAATCAGTGCTTTCCTTTACGGGGAAATTCGGGTCGTCTCAGTTGGTATCAGAGCTTTGGTTTATAGAGCTCGAGAACAAGGCACATTAGAACCAAACGAAAGAATTCATCAGAGATTGGATTAGAAATATCCAATGAGAATGACTCGTTAGAGATAGGATCAGTAGTATCCTAGAACGAGTGTGAAGAGTATACTTTTAAAATAAAAAGGAAAACAAACTTTGTTTTGTAAATTTAAACCGTATTAAACGTATTTGAATATTTTATTTTAAATTGATTTGGACAAGCAAGTATATAAATATTTTGCATATACGCGTAGCTAGCGTGTACACGAAGCCTCAAATATACTGGATAGATATAGAATCATACTCTAGTCACCCGGGGATGATTAGGATGATGTGGCCATATCATCAACATCTGTGCTCGAGTTTCGAAAGTGTGATATCTATATATTTCCAATTGACTGGTGTGAGAACCAAAATTAGATAGGATTTATTTGTTGTGTATTGGGATCAAAAATATGATTTTTGACTATATATAAAAGTTATAGATTTGAAAAGTTAATCCACTAATTGATTGTTGGTTGTATTGTATGATTATTGGTTTGATTAATTAAAATTTTGAACCATTAGCTAAATCGAATCAAAATGTTGAACTGAATTGAAAATTGATTGAAAATGCATACGTATACATGTATATACATTGAACTGGCCATAACGAGGAGGCTAGAGAAGAGGAATAAAATTGTATGCCCGACAAATAGACATGTTTACAAATTTATTGGGTTTGGATGATTTTATGAGCCGATTGGCTTTTTCTTTTTCTTTTGAGATGATAGGGCCTGTGTGGCGATTTGGGGATTTTCCCGGTGCTCCCCGTACAAAGGAGGTTATGGCGAAATTTTTCAAAAATTTAGGGTGTTAGCCAAATTTTTGAGAAATTGGAAAATTCTTAGAAACTGAAAAGTTGAAGAATGAAAGCCAAAATGAAAGTTGAGTTGTTTAGTTAAACAACTTTCAGCTCCATTCCTTTTCGAGGACGAAAAGATTTTAAGTGGGGGAGATTGTAACAACCCGGAAAATCAGAACCAATCTAAAAATTTTATTTTGGCGATTTTAATGAATTTTGAATATTTAAAACGAATTATTTTAAATAATAACAACTAAAAATTTATTTTTGATGAAATTAAAACGTATAAATTTATTTTAATTATATAACGAGCCTGAAATGGCGTCGCAATTCGAAAATTCGACTTCTAATTTCAAATAAATATACATAATTCATTATAAGTCATAATTGGACGAAACAAGAAATATTTGAATCTGATTAACAATATCTTCCTAACGGATCAAAGAAACTGAGATTTCACTTTATGAATTGAAAGTTACGACCAGTTTAAAATTCAGAAAAGTCATTGTGGAATATATATATATATATAAATATATATATATGGCCCTTAAAAATAGACATTTTGCAAACGACCTCCGTTTTCGATGAAACCACTTTTATTGGATTCGAAATGTCAAATTATTGCTAGATTCCAAAATTCATACTTTTTTGGGATCAATATGTGAGCGTGGCGCATTTAAACGCGTTTGACCAATTTTAGTTGAATTGGATCGACCAGAAAATGATCATTTTTCAAATGGACTCAGAATTCGACGAAATTAGTTTTGTTAGGACCGTATCGTTAAAACATAGCCAGATTTATTTTTCTGGAATTTTTAGAGTCAGTATGTGGCCCCGATAAATTAAAATGTGCGTTTGAATTTAAAATATATTGATTTATATTTTAAATTTAACGGAAACCGTTCGTAACCGTAGAATTGGCTTACTGGACATATCCCATTATGTTCGGAATGGGGGTAATTAGCCAGGGACAACAGTCGGTGGGTTTGATTTGGAGATCGAATGGAAAAATTACTATTTTTGGAAATAAAAATATATATAAATATATAATAAAACCCTAGAATTTCATTTATTGGTCAACACCTCCAAACCATCGTTCCAGGCCGATATACGGTGGAAGTTGCTGGAAATTTCAAGCTCGAAATTCGTCCAATCCACTTAGTAAAAATCCAAACTTCTTTAGGGAAAATCAAAGTGTTGAGGGAGGGCTTCCAATCCATATAGGATTCATAAATTATCATGGAGTGTTTTGAGCGATCTCGGCCCTCAAACATCCTCCGTTCGTCGCCAATTCCCTGTCAGTGGGGACCACCGAGATGGACGCGAGGGGGACCCTTTGGAGTGGCTTCCGGAGCTCTTCGCCGTGGTGAAGCCTGATCATCGCATAGCGGAGTGTCTTGATCGAAAATTCAAACCCTAGTTTCGAATGGCTTTGAAACCTATCGGCTGTATGTTTTGATGAAGGTGGAAGGTTAATATTTAATTAATTATTATTTTAAAAGGTCATTAAGGTACAAACACTAATATCTTCGTCATACGGTGTCGGAATCCAGCGAAACAGGATCTGTTGGAATCCTCTTGACGAGAGCTTCACAATAAAACTGACCACGTCCAAAACGGAGCCCGTTGTAATTTCAAGCAATTTCGAATCCGAACGGAAATTCAGAATTAAAAACCGACTGTGAGAATTTCTCACTATAATTATTTCTATACAGTTATTTATTTTATAACTACTTATATGAACTGCTCCCCGTCGTCCACAGACCATAGACGACTTGTTTGATTGTATTTTGTTGTGAAAATTGATTGTGATGTGAAATGGACTGTATAAAATATTCATGTGTTGAACAAATATATGAACAATAAAAATATCATTTTTATTGTATAAATGAACTGAATAAAATATTCATGTATTGAAATAAACATTTTAGAGTTAAAAATATAATTTTTAACGTGTATATGAATGGAAACAAATATTCATTTACAAATCGGACGATTTGTTATGTACACCCATTTGACTGATATGGATTGGGACGATAAATTTTACATGTCGCCCAACTGCACAAATAATATTCAGTGTTTGTTGATTGAAACCCCACACGGGTATTGGGATGATATTTGACGTACACTAATCCCAGTTATTTAGTTGTATGTCAATCAATTAGTTTATAGACTGTGTAAGCGTTAATTATTTATATTTAATGCTTACACAGTTATGTAATGCACTCTGGATGATGGATGATTGTTTATTGTTGTTATTATATACATGTTGTGTATGGAATCCATATAATTAACCTTATATGGTAATTGATTGGGCCTCATTCCAATGTGGAAAATAAAGAATACTTTAAAATAATATTCATGTGTTGAATAAATTATATTCATGTGTTGAATAAATTATATTCATGTGTTGAATAAAATAAAATAACGAATATTTCAAAATAATATTCGTTTAAAGATAAAAATATGATTTTGATGTCCGATTTGGGATGGACACGAAAATATTTGAAATATATAAAGCCGTGTTGATTTGTTATGCGTCATTTTGACGCGAACGATATTTATATAAATTTTGTTCATTTTGATAATGAATACCGAAAAGGAAGTGATTTCAAAATCTGATGTTTGAAAATATTATCATTTATATATTAATGATATGGAATATTCAATTTTGATTTAAAATTGAAATAATGTTGAAATCGTTTTTAAAATGAATTTAAAACGATTTATAAAATACGTTTTGAATGGAAATCGACGAAATATATATAATATATATTAAATGGCCTGAATAGAACGTGCCGCGCCGCGACCGTTTACGAATTTCGACCATTGACTACGAATTGATGTTACGGGAGATCCGACCGTCTTTAGGGAAAATCAAAGTGTTGAGGGAGGGCTTCCAATCCATATAGGATTCATAAATTATCATGGAGTGTTTTGACTGATCTCGGCCCTCAAACGTCCTCCGTTCGCCGTCGATTCCCTGTCAGTGGGGACCACCGAGATGGACGCGAGGGGGACCCTTTGGAGTGGCTTTCGGAGCTCTTCGCCGTGGTGAGGCCTGATCATCGCATAGCGGAGCGTCTTGATCGAAAATTCAAACCCTAGTTTCTAATGGCTTTGAAACCCGTCGGCTGTATGTTTTGATGAAGGAGGAAGGTTAATATTTAATTAATTATTATTTTAAAAGGTCATTAAGGTACAAACACTAATATCTTCATCATACGGTGTCGGAATCCAGTGAAACAAGATCTATTGGAATCCTCTTGATGAGAGCTTCACAACAAAACTGACCACGTCCAAAACTGAGCCCGTTGTAATTTCAAGCAATTTCGAATCCGAACGGAAATTCAGAATTAAAAACCGACTGTGAGAATTTCTCACTAAAATTATTTCTGTACAGTTATTTATTTTATAACTGCTTATATGAACTGCTCCCCGTTGTCCACAGACCATAGACGACTTGTTTGATTGTATTTTGTTGTGAAAATTGATTGTGATGTGAAATGGACTGTATAAAATATTCTTGTGTTGAACAAAATATATGAACAATAAAAATATCATTTTTATTGTATAAATGAGCTGAATAAAATATTCATTTATTGAAATAAACATTTTAGAGTTAAAAATATAATTTTTAACGTTTATATGAAAGGAAACAAATATTCATTTACAAATCGGACAATTTGTTATGTACACCCATTTGACTGATATGGATTGTGACGATAAATTTTACACGTCGCCCAACTGCACAAATAATATTCAGTGTTTGTTGATTGAAACCCCACACGGGTATTGGGATGATATTTGACGTACAGTAATCCCAGTTATTTAGTTGTATGTCAATCAATTAGTTTACAGACTGTGTAAGCGTTAATTATTTATATTTAATGCTTACGCAGTTGTGTAATGCACTCTGGATGATGGATGATTGTTTATTGTTGTTATTATATACATGTTGTGTATGGAATCCAGATAATTAACCTTATATGGTAATTGATTGGGCCTCATTCCAATGTGGAAAATAAAGAATACTTTAAAATAATATTCATGTGTTGAATAAATTATATTCATGTGTTGAATAAAATAAAATAACGAATATTTCAAAATAATATTCAGTTAAAGATAAAAATATGATTTTGATGTCCGATTTGGGACGGACACGAAAATATTTGAAATATATAAAGCCGTGTTGATTTGTTATGCATCATTTTGACGCGAACGATATTTATATCGATTTTGTTCATTTTTATAATGAATATCGAAAAGGAAGTGATTTCAAAATCTGATGTTTGAAAATATTATCATTTATATATTAATGATATGGAATATTCAATTTTGATTTAAAATTGAAATTAAGTTGAAATCGTTTTTAAAATGATTTTAAAACGGTTCATAAAATATGTTTTGAATGGAAATCGACGAAATATATATATTAAACGGCTTGAATAGAACGCGCTGTGCCGCGACCATTCACGAATTTCGACCATTGACTACGAATTGACGTTACGAGAGATCCGACCGTCGGATTCTCCTGAAACCGGGACCGTTGGGTTCGTATCGAAAGGAGCTTTCCAACGAATATAAGGGATTTGAAATCTAATGGTTGGATTTGGAATTATGTCCAAATAAAATTTGAAAAAGGTCGTTGTAAGTGCAGTTCGATGACCGTTTATGGGAATTGACTATACGGGCCTTGATAAAAATTATTAAAAATATTACTAATTTGTGTGAAATCATAATAAATGATTTGGAAAGAATTGGGATGAAAAATTCTATATTTGAAAAGATAAAAATATATTTTTATCGAAATGAACCAGAATTATAATCCAATTATTTTTAAGTAAATAAATCGGATTTGTAAATGGTTTTAATATTACCAGAAATTTCCAATACAAGAATTGGAATGGATTTGAATCGAAATTATCTTCGGAATATTTCGATATTGGATTTCGAGATTATATGGATATTGTTGTGGGAATTTGGAAGATATATATATATATATATCGTTATTTCCAATACGATATTTGTTGATTTCAGAATTTGATGTTGAATATAAGCCGATATATTTTCTATTTAGAGCCTTGTATTTAATATCAAATTGGATTTTGGGTTTGTCGTGAACGGTGTCTTCATTAACACTTGTTATTAAACCCAGTTGAGAAAAGGATTAAATCTTTTTATTAAGATTTAATGAAGTTTACCAATTAATTAATATTTAATTGGAATTAAATTGAAATTGATTTTTGGGTTTATCGAAAACTGTGTTTTAAATAACACTTGTTCTTTTACCCGATTAACAGAGAAATGTGTTTTGGAATTTATATATCTTTTTATTAAGATTTGTTGGGAATTTCCAAAGTAAAGATTTCCAATTTAATAAAATACATTGGAGTGGATTTCGATTTGGTAATAATCGAAGTGAGCTTCTGTGGAGGAAGAACGTTACTATATATGGAATTTAAAAAGCTTTGTCGTTATTCTATTTATATTATTGGTTGGATACGGAAATTTATATCGATTATATATATTGATCTGTTTTCCATGAAGATTCCATAATTTATGGAATGTGATTTTGTGTTTATCGTGAACTATGTTTTAAATGACATTCGTTCTTTAACCCAGTTTAAAGACAGGATTTTTTTCCTGAATTTGAGAAATCATTAATACTGATTTTTGAAAGATTAAAACTGAATTAGAGTTTTAATGAATCTTTAATTAGATTAAAAAGTGAATGCGATAATTAAAATTATCAATTCAGGAAAATGATCGAGAATGGAGTATCATCATTTATTGCTCCAAGCGATAGATAAATTTTTAATTAGATTTGAACGTGAAATGGTAATTAATATTTACCGATAACACCGTGGTATTAGATATGGAGTATTACCAGTTTTGCTCCATGGGACGAATAGGTTGGGATTGGGAAATTAAGCAAATGATTAATTCGGTGTAGTTCGCTAATCCCGACTAGTTTGGAAAACCTTAATATGGTTTGATATCCAAAGGAAGATTAAAGAATAAATTTAAAAGAATTTATCTTTGATAAAATTAACGGGAACCTTTCCCTAAAAATGTGAATATTTGAATAAAAGAATATTCTGGATTGGAATGAGGCGTATGTTGTGTTTGTGTAGCACTTGTTTATTATATACGCGAGTTATTCGGAAAGGCCGGGTTTATACCCATTCTGAATAACAGATTCGACAATAAGTCAACGATGAAGACGGTGGTTGAAGACGGAGGTCTTCACATCGTTTTGATGATTATTGATGTCTTGATTGGGATGTACACCTAAGACGAGGTAATAAGTGGTGATCGTCCAGACGTACTTGGAGATCGACGGATATGCGAGGGCCTCTCTCCTGTATTGGACATATGGAATGAGGAATAAGGTGCCTCCGGTTTCGTTCAAACCCAGAACGGACTTGTAAATGGACAGTGTGTTTGACATTGGATTTTATTCTGTGCTGATTGATCTCTATTAAATATACATCTTCCCGGTGAAGGAGAAATTATTCTCTTACTTCACCCTTCTCTGAGACGTACGGGATCAGAGGTTGTATATCGATAGACATCAGTCGCATGGCGTGAATTGCCTATGTGGCATGCCTAAGTGGCAAATGATCGAGGCTTCTGTTGAAAAGCAGAGTCTTGTGGTTGATGATCAAAGCATAGCTTTAGTATAGCACCACTTTGTGTATAGCGTTAATTCGCGAGCTTCACACCCCGGTAGAACCAGAAACGGGATGAAGGACGGCAGGGAGGACGACACGTTTCTTTCTAGCTAGAGGTGGTGTCAGCGTTTTACAAGCCCTGACATTTATATATTTTTACCTATGTGGTTGTTGGAAAGCGAGGCACCTCGGATATATCGATCACTACGGTGCCGATGGATTTACGCCCCATAGGGCGGGGAAACGTGTGTTCAGGAATAATATTCCACACACATATGTGTGGACCGGCCCTACATTTTCCTAAGGGTCACTCGAGCTCTCATCCTGAGACTCGGGCTAGACAGTCTCGAAGCGGTGAGGACGATCCCTTGCCTCGTTTCATAGATGGAAATCCAACTTCCAAATACGACATTTTACGGTTTTAATTGTAGAACTAGTATGGCGACATGATATATGGTACCCATGTCATCTATGATTGATACATTTATATTTGAAGTTGTTTTCTTCACTTATAGTAGTAATAAAAGATTAAATTTCGCGTATCAAGCATTATTTGGCTATTATAAGGTAAAACCCTATCCTCCGGCTTGCGTTGCATTGTGTGATGGGACCTGGGTCTTATAATAGCTTCATTGTTCTTTATTTAGCATTGCATTGTTTGTTTTATGCACTGGTATTCTTGGGGTTAAAACCTGTTCCGTGTTATACGGCGTGGTTCCATGATTTACCTAACTTTAAAATAAAGATTAATAACAGTTTTAGTTCTCACACCGGTCACATGACTGACCTGGAGTTTATTGTTTTAACCTAAACTCTGGGTGCCTATATTTTGCACACGGGTAGCTAGTAGTTTGGTTTTGCAGATATTATATTCACAGGATCCTGGGTTATAGCTGAAGGGATATTCGGAAAGCTTTGTATCCGTGTATTTCTTTCAGTTGTGTTTTGTATTAATTTTCCGCTGCATTGTAAATTGTAAATCTCTGATGTTTATCAAATGTATAATATTTGTTCATACTCTGTATATTCTTGTACTCTGATGTAAATTGTCGTAATAAGCAATGAAATTTTCTTCTGTTTGTGTCCTGATGTGTACTGTTCTCAATTCAATATGTGTTATCCTTTACAGGGAAGTTTGGGTCGTCTCAGTATATGACTTTTGACTACTCTTTCCTTGTCCTTCTCCGAATATGTTGTACCCAAAATAGGTAAAATAATCCCTATCTTGCTACTTACTGATTTATAGAGATTACTAGGGTTTCATATTTTGGGAAAACCCCATTTTATCCTGCCTATATAGCAATTTATTCAGGTGTAGTTATGGTTCAAAATGATTATTTTGGTCTTTTCTAAATGCTACCTTTTGTTTTTTAATTTTTAAACAATACTTTTAGTACCATTTTCATGCTTCAAACAATTTACATGATCCTTGGTTCTCACGTGTTATTCATATTGAGAAATCTGGATATCTTTTCATTATAATGTATGTTTAGAATACATTCTTTAGCCCATCAGGTAGTATATATATATATATTCACATATGTATATTTTCCTGCACATACTTCATAAAGGATTATGTTAGCTTTTCCTTCATTACATTTTTTTTCCTTATTTTTAAATTCCCATTAAAAATCTTTATACTTAAATTCATCCATGAATTAATTATTTTTCCATCACTAATTCTCTAGGTCTTCACAGTCATCGTCATTGTGATCGTCAACTTCTTCTTCGGTGGACCAATCAAATATGATAGGGTCATGAGCCTCCGAAGAACTCGATCCAGTACAAACTAATTTTTTCCAAATTTAAGATAAAAGGCCTTTGATCGAGTTGAAGCGACGTTCCTCTCTATTAATTACAATGTATATGTGAGGATACCACAATAATAAATAAGATACTTAAAGTTCATGTCGTGCTACAAATTGGATCCATACCTGAATTTTATATTTGTCATTAGGGTCCAGAGCAAGTCAAGCATCGTTATCATCAAAGCATGCTACTTTATTCAGCAGATCGAGTAAGAAAACAATTAGCTATAAGAATCCACCATGAGGTGAACATTGTTTAGGATCTTATAACGAAAGTTCTGAATATTTCACATCCATAAATTACTAGCTTAAGAAGTGTGACTTGTCCCTCCTTCATTCCAAAATAAGAGTTTGACTCCAAAAGCTTTAAAGTGGGTGTATGAGTGTCATCGAATGTCATTATCACCAGTGAAATTTTTATATCAGATTGTCCTACAAAGACATCTTACAATCAGTTACATTAGAAAATTGCTCAAGATTTATTGTTTTACAACAATCATAGTCGTATAAGTAATAAGATGAACCATGAAAGTCATCTAACTATTAGTACCTTTAATCGAAAGTTTAAACTCAAGATGTTGGTTCACATAAAGCATATGATAGCTAACAGAGCAAGACTATAATGATTATAAGTGCTAAAACGAATGTTGATACTCAAATCCATGATTTACATTATTAGATTTGAAATGTCCCACATAACCCATGTTGGACTTAACTTCTAACATAACTCGTATTAGTCTTAACATCTCACAGAGCCTACATTGGACCAAAAAACAGTAACACAAGCACAAAAATAAAATCAAAGGATGAGTGCAAGCTGGAATAGAGTTTAGTGAACATTTCAAGCTAACCTTAGGACAGTCTAATGCTAGCCTGCTGTAAAGCAAGAATTGACTCTATGAAATGTTGTAAAAAAACATGTGCATGTTGTGGGTTCCAAAGGAAGTGCCAAATGCATACAAAGTTTGAAATAGTAGACTTGATTCATGCCCTTATTCACTGTATGTAGACAGTAACCTCTTACAATTCATAATTTAAAGAGATTAATGTAAAACTAATAAACTAATGTAATAAAATATTAATATTGTCTATGTATCCAAATCAATAATTAACAGAATGTTAAATTACATACCTTGATGCCCTTGTAGCCAAGGCATTCTCCAAGTCCTCCTGCAACAAGAACAAATGCAACATTATCGCTTCTTTGATACCTTCTTTCTCTAACATAATGAACTTGTTATCGCTGATGGTCAACGTCTCTCCTGATGAAACCTATCAATGAAGAATTTGATACAAAATTATGCTCGGTTATATTTGCTAAGTACATAATGCAAATAATAGTATTTAAATTCTTCATAAGTATTCCAGTTAATTCCACCCTTCATAAGTTATATATAGGTATAAAAAAAGAAATGAATTGATAGTGGAACAAGATTGATTCTCCAAAAAATCATCCCCTTTAAAACCATACCGAATCCAATTAAGTGAATAATAAATAGCTAAGCCTAACATTAAGAAACTCAAGGTAACTAAATAGATAATAGAAAGAACTACTATAATCGTCCATTAAAGGCTTTACATTCCGAATTCTAGATCAGATTTACAATTAAATATCATACAGTGCAGTGTTACAAGCTTTTGCCTCTTCACCTCTTTATTTTTCATGGTTACCAAGTTCATTCTCTAGCAACTGCACTACTATTCACCAATATTTCCATTACCATATCTGATTTAAAATTAATTACATATGGTTAATCCAATAATTCAGATCTTTTTCCTATCACCCATCAATTAGTTTATTTTATTAGATTTACAATTTATCGAGTTTTACAATTTGGATGTTTCTTTGAAGAAAACTCATGGTCAATGTTCCAAACCATGTTGTCTTGTGAAGAACAAAAAAAGGTTAATGACATGAAAAAACAATAAGGTGAAGTTGATAAATTATTAAGTAAGAGGTGATATTTAAATGAAAATCCACCATTAATGTAATGTATAGGTATTAAATAATATTAATTTGTTAAAGGAGGATGATATGAAAAATGTTTTCGTTTATTTAACTATTGAGAAGAATTTGCGAAAAATTAATAAATGTTAGCAATGGACGTAGTTGATGTTTTAATTTTTTCTAAAGAAGGCATGATAGTATCGTCCTGAACTGCTTCAAAATGTTCACCACCTCCTTCCCTTGCCTACCTCCTCCAAATTCAACAGTGCTAAATCTATCCACCATAACTTCTGGACCCTATCTGCTACCCACTGTCCTATCCCATATTCAAGAAGCAATTGTTAGTGTTAATAACGCTAACCTTGCATTCCAAGAATATTAAAACAAAGAAGGCAAACGAATATTATTGTTGATGTTGCAAATAAAATTTTGTCTAGTTTCTGCACATCAAAAAGCTATTTAGTGATAATCACAATTCTCTTACTATAAGCAAAAGCTGAAAACCCGAAAGCTATCCCAAGCAATGCTGCAGCAAAGTTAGCACTTTCTCTATGTCTATAATTTTTCAGTCTCTTATGATGCATCTATTATTCTATTGAGTAGCAAATTTATACTTCCAAAGAGAACATAAACTTGAAAGATGATACTCATGCACTACTTAATTTAATAACTACGATTTATACATTTCCCCAATGAATGATGGTCTATAATTTTGTTGTTAGATGCCGTAGTGGTACCAACAAAAAATAAAATTTTCCAGTAAGTCCTAGCATAGTTGTTTATACTAAAAAATCTTATGAGAAGCAAATAATGCCCAATTCTATTGTTCAATGGTATCTAATGCAAAAGATGGTTCCTTGCTTAATTTACAAGGTTGTGAAAAAGAATATACTAAGTATATATGGTCAATCCAACATTTACAAGGTTATCTTTGAACTCGACTGAATAATAAACTATGAATTGAAATCGAAATGAAAATAAGAGTAAAAGACGTTCACCAGTTTCTATTCTTCGCTGAAGGAAGCTCAACCAAATATAGGGCGAAGCGGGAAGGGAATCCATCGGGTTTAGGGCAACTGCAGATAAGGAACTCGAAGAAGAAAAGGAAATCACCGAGCTAATCTAGCAATGGAGAAATGTACGTGGAGGATGAAGGGATGGAAATTGAAATCGACTTTGGGAAAAAAAAACTAAGGAAGAGGAAATGAAATGGCACAAATAGATGAAAATTTGGAACTTTTTTCTAACTCATGGAGGGAATTGAAAACTGCATTTGGGAGGCAAACCAAATATTTTTCTCAGTAGTTAATACAGACAAATATATTTATTATGACTTTCAACCTAAAATGCTAAGATTATATGCAGTGGAAACTTAGTTTTGTTGTAGTGCCGTAACCATTCACTAACAGCCACTTCTCTTTATAAGTATAAAGAGTTTTCTTCCATAAACAAATTCATAACTACTTTTTCTCATTTTCTCCACTCCTTTCTGTATTTCTAATAAATCGATACTTATACTCTATCGATTTTCAAACGAATCAAGTCAGTTCAACACTGATTTGATTTTGCATCAAATTCTCATCATTATATCAGGACCAAAGTGCAATTTTGAATTATAAAAGCAACTGTAATCAAGATCGAAAAGAGCCAAGTCTGCATTCTTTATGTAAAAAAATGACTTATATGGGTGTGACTTGATGGCCCTCAATCAAGTTAGGGTTGATTGTGCCTCGTAAAAAGAAATTTAGAGCGGTTTGTTTGCCTTGAAATCAAGTTTTCTATGCCCAAAGACAGAAATTCTAGATGGTGTGCCATCTAGTAGCCTTGAAATTAATATGTGTGATTGAAATGATAGTGATTAAAGGTCGTAAGGAGTATAAGATCAGATGTAGCGTAATTTTAAACCAGTATAAAATCGAGTGTTTTTTTTATAATGTTAGAGCAGTTACTTTATTTGATATTTGTTTCGTTGGTTGATTCTATGATCACTAAATACATAGTCATAAACATAGTCCAAAAGGATTTCTATAAAGATTATAAATTTAAGTAAACATTTTCACCCTCTTACCCTCTAGTGTTAATATAGTCTTAAGATTTGCATCCCTTTCACAGTATACACATTTTTTCCGAGATCTCGGTATGTCATCGTGGTTGAGAAAAAGGAGAAAGATGACCGTGTTCATATGCGGATTTTTTACATTGAAGTTGAAAATTCAGACTAGCTTATAGATATAACTTTTATAGTACAATTCATTAACTTCTACCTTTAATATAGAAGTATGAAACACTAGTAGTATTTAATAAAGAGGCGAAAAGAAATAAATATTTAAGCACGGATGACGACAATAAATAATGCACAAAGAACATAAAGCAACCTGCAGCAGTTAACAATGTCCTTATGCAATTATCTGTGACTTTCATTAATTCAGATAATTGAAAAAGAAGTGTTTTATAGCTAGTCATGGAAATGAATTGAAAAAATTGACTTACTTGCTGAAGTATGGAATATGCTTCAAAAAAAATAAGGGTGGGATGCATAGAAAAATGCTCATAGGAGAGATTTGGACAGATGGGGCGTTTAACCATGTTCCGCTGGGCTAAGATAGCCATTGTAACTACGATAGTCTACATGAGCAAATTAGGGTTGTCAACGGATGTTCTCGAATGCAGATAACGTTACAAATGTATTCATGTCCAAAATCATTTTTCAATATGGGATATCCACATATGTGGATAAAAACGGGTATCGGATAATTATATTATCTGTTATAATGATGCTAAATTGAAAGAACAAAAACGAAAATTTGAACTTAATATAAACAATATTAAACTCCATTGATAAGTAAAACGTAAAAATAAAGAAATATGATGATGATGGACTTAATAAATGTATGTATATAATGTATAAACTGTCAACGCACTAAAATGCACATAATTTAGGCTATAATCTTTTAAAAAATACAAATGGATATCGTTCAGATACTGACGTTTTCGTATTCGCATCCGTTTTTTGGATATCGTTTTTTTTTTATATATATACGATGCGGACGGACCTTACATATGTTTTTTGAATTCCGGACTTACGATCTAAATTTGGTTTCGATTCATTGTTTGAGTTTTACGATTTACGATTTGAATCTCATTTTGAAAACCTTGTAATTTAGGGTATCTTTGACAGCCCCAGGGCAAACTCAGCCATGCGAATTTAGAACCCGGCCCGAATTCGCCTCTAGTTGTTCGTTAACCTGGCCCAAATTCGCCTCTGTTTGTTCGGTCTTCATCAGTTTGTTAATTAATATACCTCCGAATTATCTTTCATCTTCTTCTTCCAACATTGGTACCCTCGAGTCTGCAACTAAATCATCTTTTCCCCAGTTCTCCTTTTTAAATTGTCTTCTCTACAACTTTTCTGCTTTTCTTGCTGTAATATCACCCCCTTCTTGCCATTCTTCCTCTGATCTTCATTCTAGCCCCATTCCGATCTCTCTATTCTTGCTGATCCACACTTCCCTGATCCTCTAATTTCTTCATCACCCTTTGTGCTCTCTTAAAACTCCTTGTTAACCTCACTTGTTCCATTGCAACAATACTTTCTTGCTAGCTACTCATACATTTCTTCCTGCACTCCCTTATCTCCTCAATCCTACTGCCTTTTCCTACATAAAATCTGATCATCGTCATGCCGAGAACCCGAGTTCAATCAAAGAAAGGAACTGGAGCTTATCATATACAGCAATTGAGAAGAAACTCGTCTTGCGCATTGCATCGGACGAATATCTGTGAGGTAGTGATCTTCTTACTCTTGGATTTAGTATATACTGTTTCTCTTTTAACTGTAATGAAATAATAGATGTTTTCTTGATCTATTTCTATATATTCTGTGCTTCTTGGTCAAACTGTTTCAAAATCCCTGAGCTATGCATATTTTACATGCTTGGTGTTAATAAACCTTACAAAATCCAAGTCTGAATCCAAGTCACAGAGAGGCTAATCCTGATATATGTGTGTGTAAGTAAGTGATTTACAAATTGAAAATTAAAAGCAGAAGGTAAATAAGTAATTACCTTAGTTTCTTTAAAGAAGCGAATTTGACGTCTTCTGTGAAACGTAGAAGCACGAAAAAACGTGAGCTAGTGTGATGTAAAAGAAATGGGGGATGTTTACCAGTATTGCACCACAACTCGCGCAAATGCAAGCTTTACCCTAAGAATTTTAATTTGGGGAACGTGTGATAAAATCGATGGAAATGTCATGTTATATTTATCATCCTGTATTTGTGTTGGTAAGCAGTCCCTTAGGTTAGGAAGAATGGCATGTAGAGCATGGTCAAATATGACTTTGAATGCTACGAGACAGATTAGGCTTGTGTCTCTGATATTTGGGATTACTTTCAGATTGATTGTGTGGGATATATATATATACATATAGACACACACATACACACACAACATATTTTTAGAAGTAACGTCCATTTCTCATTAAACATTTGTGTCTCTGGTGATATTAACCACGTGCATTTAACATCTGTAAAACAATAGAGGAATCCTCACATTGCTGAGCAGATGCACAAGTTAAGCCTCTATGAAAAAGCTAATGATTTTGTTAAGGCTCCTTATGAACTTGTTGCCAGTAACAGTGGCATAAAATTGGAGAAAGAAGAAGCACAAATTTCAGTATCTGAGGTAAATCCAGAATGCACTCGGCTGTATTATAAAAAGGAAATTGGAGGATTGATTTAATTTGTTGATGTTTTTCTCTTTGTGTAACAGATGAGTGACATTGGGATAGCACAGGTGGTGGGTATGGTGATAGCCTTTTTTTGGATATTAGCGGCCATGGTGGTCTTGCTGATGGCTGGTGGAGGTAACAATGGCGGGGGCGTGGGACAGAACGATGGCGATGTAGGTGGCGACGGCGATGACGACGACCACTATGGTGGTGGTGGCGGGGGCGGGGGAAGTGATGGAGGCGACGATGGGGATGGAAGCGACAGCTCTGATGATGAAGAAGATGGGAACACTGATAGAGACGAGAAGAATATGGAGTTGGATGAACATTGTTTAACTGTGGAAGAGTTGATTTACCTCAAAAGCCAATTCAGGTTGAAGAAAGGAAAAATGCCGTGTGTAAGGTGTTTCCTCGTTAATAGATCATTGAGTTCGCTGAAGAGGGAGAACATCAAAGGACACTATAGATCAGTGCATAAGAGGCTGAGGGTGGAATGTGGTTACTGCCACAACAGGTTTTTCACAATGGAGAAACTGGGTGTGCATAAATACCTATGCCACAACAAAAGAAGTAAATAGGTGAAGTAGCTGTTAGATGATTTCCATATTCTTGGTATTGACCGTTGAACTTTGAACTAGCTGTGTTAGATGATTTCCCCATATTCTTAGTATTAACTGTTAGTTTTTCATAATGCTATTCATCCCTCAATAGTTTTTTACTTTTCAAGTGTGCTTCAAAATTAATTTATTGTTAAGTGTAAGGATTTCATCAGAAGTTTAACATAATAAGATGCAGCGATAACAATGTCAAGTTAAGTTCTTGTATGCTTTGTTTCCGCTTATGTATGTAAAAATTTGAGAAAAAAACCAAGTCCAAATTGTCATATTTGTAATTGCTGTTTTGTTTGTTCCTGATCATTTGCCGTGAGTAGTAGCCGAGTGCCCACATTCAAAGAATATTAGTGATTTATTATGACTGCATAATTTATCAGTTCCAAATTAGCCAGAATGCCTAGAATAATGTGCCTTTGTTGAACAAATAGCTCACGTTCCTCATGAGCCGAAAGATTATGGTAATCCAACTTTATCCAACATAAGGCGGAGGAACTCCTTAATAAGATGATCAGTAATCCACAGTGTTTCACCAAAACCCAAAAGAGATATCTAGAACTGGAAAAATGGAAATGTACATACTTATTTTTCTTTTTTTCTTTTCCTCTCTTCTTCTTAAGAAGAAATTTGAGTAAATCCATGGCTCCTCTCAAACTCTTAAAGCCACCATTCTTAATTCAAATTACAAATCAAAAGAGAGTTTAAATCTTCTCTCTCTACAACATGAATTAAAATTCACTAGGGAATTCAATCATCTCGAAATTTGGTAGATTCAAATCGATGTTACAGTAACCATTTGGAGCCGCATGTCTTTCCTATGCATTTCTTTGGGTTTTGGGAGCTTCAAAGCATGGTTTTGCAAACTAATTCAAGCTAGAATCTCCCCTAAACCAATCAAGGTGAGTCGTTGCACTCACTTTTCTAGTTTGAATATTTACACGTATTTAATTTGAGTTTTATGATGCAAACTGTAAATTACAGTAATTGTTCTATGTAACTTTTGAGTACAATGAAAACATGCTATGCCTTCAACTTTGAAAGCTTATATCTCTGTCGTTTCATGTCTGGTTCACGTCAAATTTGTTTCATTTTTTAGTATTTTTATTGAATTCCTTGTAGTCTATTTGAAGTCCTATATAACCTTTGTAAACTATCAAAAACTTATCTGAAATTTGTAATCCGAGAATAAATGCTCCTTGGAAAATTTCGATGCCCAGGTTGACCTGAAGGAGAGAAGAGTTGGGCCTTAGGATCAAATTGGAGGATACAGGAGGTCGACCTGGCCTCATCAAATTGTAGCCAACTATTTCTTTTGTTTCAACATTATTTGTTTTGATGAATATAGGTTTGGGAGCTTTATTTTGAGCCGTAATTGCTTCGAAGGATTGACTTATAAGTGTTAAACTCTTTTGGATTTCCATGGTCTTGATTCATTCATGAAAAAACCAATATTTTTATGAGTCCGAATAGCGAATTTTGTAGTTTTCTTGTGATTATTAAGTAAATTTTCATGTGTTGTTTTCATCTTTTGTGAGATTTTTGTGTGCATGTGCATGCGATTTATAAACCATTTTAAAACGAATATATATGGCTTTGAGACAAAGGATTTTTGATGCTTTATTTTATAAAAATAAAACCGCCTCAAAGAAATGCTATATACCATATTTTACAGTATATAAATATTTTCAAAGAAACAAATAAAATGATTTCAATATCATTTCATAATCTCATTTTTTAAAACCTATTTTCTTTATGTAAAATCACATATTTTTACACTCTTCGAGAAATTGTGATTACACGATGTAGTAAATGTCATGGTATGGGACATAAAGATATATTATATCGGCTTATTTCAGACTTGTCCATTTGAATATATTATTTTTAGTGTGGAATTTGTTGTCGATTAGTAATGGATTAGTGATAACGTGCGGTATGGGACACACTGTTACCACTATTCGTGTTACTGTCTAAGAGTTTATGGCATATCTATACGATATTTTTAGTCAACAAAAATGCTTAGGGAAGGTGTCAACAACCTTGTAAAGCAAACAAAGCTGCTTAGGAGGTGTCAACGACCTTGTATGGCTTGTAAAACTTCTTATGAAAGAGTCAACGACCTTATCATGGCTATCATCATCTTTTTTGATCCGATCTAAATTATTTTCTGAGTTCTGATATATATTTATGATTTCACCATATTATTGATGATTATTATTATATAAATGGTGATATCATTTCTAAGCTTTGAGCTCTTAACAAGGTTCTGTGATTTCTGAGATTTTTGTGTTCTACGTTTTGAGTTTCATGTGATTTTAAATTTTAGTAACCATCAGTTAGAGTTTGGGTAATATGAGTTTATGATGATATCCAAGTCTGTGTTTTTACCTCTTACAAGTAATTTGATCATTTATTTGGTGAATTTGTCTTTTAAGAAATATATTGTTTCGAGTATATTTTATTCCTTATGATAGGAAGGAATCATCACTTTAGTGTCTTAAGTTAATCGATAATTATGAGATTTCCTTTTCTTATGAAAAGGAACTATCGTCTTATGACATTTTATTTCACTTATCACGTTATTACTGATATGTTTATGCTAGACTGACCCGTGTATCTCGAGTCAGACATGGTTGATTCAGGTATGTCTGTAGATTCGAGATTGCACTGCTTTCACTCTGGCTTTAGCTTTTTAGAGCTATTAATTGAGTTGCGTAGTCAAGAGTCTGAGTTATATGTTGTATATCCATTTTGAGATTTATTGTACTTATATTTGGTCTTTTGAACCTTCCAGGTATGTGCGCAATTCCGCTGTCTATAAAGATATGTAACATGTTTTGTGATTTGTTGCATATGTTTGTATTTAAACTATGTTATGAAGATGATCCTTAGCCATAGTAGATCTAAATTAGACATGAATTGAGTACATCGATCCACTTCAGGTAAGAAAGAAAAAGTTATACATCCAATCGATGTATTCGATACTCGTTTAATATAAGATTAAGGGTGGTCGCTGCTAACCAACCTTATTCTTTGCTCTAATAGACAATATTACTTAGTAATGCTCTTTATTAGGGTGAGTCACGGGGTGGAGTGTTATGTTTTGGTATCAGAGAAGAGGTTCAGAACAAAATAAGATAAACACGAAACAGAACTGAAATAGTAAATGTGTTGCAACAAATAAGGACACTCTTGTCTACATTTATTAGTCTCCATTGTTAACCTCAATCTGTGTTCTTGATCATTTGAGTCCAGAGTAAAATTTAGCTTTGGGCATACATCTAGGAATGTGTTTAATTTCGTAGTATTCTATGATTTGGATCCTATTTGCAATGATCCAGAATTTTGGAACCAATTTAAAAGTTGTTTTTAATATAATTCTACGAGAATTTCGGTTAAATTTCAAAAATCGATTATTTAATGATGATTTCAGCAGTTTACACGGGAGATGAACTCGGATTTTGATAAAGAATTTTGTTAGATCTGTAGTTTCGAATAACGGCCGAATTTCAAATTTCGTAAATTTTGGAGCAAGTATGTGAGCGTGCATGAGTTAAACGTACGTTATGACAACGCATCGAAATTAATCGGAAACGCGATCGAAAAATAAAATGGAAGGTCAAATAAATTCAAAATTCAATGAAACCTATTCCGTTGGATCCGAAATTACGTTTTATGCTAGGGAACAAATTTTCGTGTAAAACGGAATTAATGTGCGGTCATGCGATCAGAAGACGTGAAGCTAAACTACCACACTTTTGTGTTCGTCATCGGAAAGTGCCTCTAATAACGCAAAACGAGGTGTCGACGCATCAATGACCTCAATTGTTTTTCTTCTCTTATTCCTCGTCACGACACGCATTGATGCACGTGAATGGATTAGGAAAATTATGCAAAATCCCTCCTCTCTTTTTTCCTTCTCTTTCATTTTGTTCTATACTCCTCCTCCACCTCCGAGCTCCCATGGCTGACCTACCCCATGCCCGCCGGCACTTACCTACGCCGCACCACCCTCCACCTCCCCAGCACCCCCGCTAGCCGCCGCAACCACTACCTTTGCTATTGTTCCCGTCTTCTCTCCCCTTAAACCCTAAACACCCATTTTCATGTCCTTTCAGCACTTACACCCCTCAAAATCCATTTTTTACACCTCCAACCACCTCGTACCCCGCGCCTACCCCTCCTCCTTGCCACACCAGCCCTTGTCCACCCCACCGAGGGTCCCACAGCCTTAAGTCGTACCCCTTATACCTCCATTTCCCCCTTCATTTTTCTTTAATCCTCCAGATCTACAAGTATTTACGAGTTAGAGTGTGTTAGCGAGTTGTTTGAGTCCCGTAAGTTGTCAGAAAGGTGTGTAGGAGCCCCAAAAGTGTTAGTGTCGAGTGTGAGAGTCTGTAGTCCTTCCGAACGAAGTTTGGCGGAGTGGAATCCTGTGGTGAGAAGCCAAAACTCACGTAGATAGTGATTTAAAATTAAATTAACTGTTAAGTAATTTAGTATGTTTAATTATATTTAACATTAATTATATATGTTGCATATAATGTTAAATGTTGAGCATTGTGGTAAAAAAATCATTTTTACATCATATATGTGATACCCCTTCAGTTTATGACACTTGAATTGCACTCGGTGTTGATTGAAAATTGATTGGACCTTAAATGGTTTTGGGTTTAGCGATACTAATATTATTGTTTATTGGATGTGATAAAAACCTCACACGGGTCTTTGGATGACAATACGCTTACACATCTCTCTTGTATGTAGATAAGCAACATGAATTTTGATGTAAACCCCACATGGGTGTTGGGATGATATATTTAAACATCTCCTAAGTGTGTATATAAGTCGCAATTGATTGCGTAGAACGTTAGGGGTCAGAATCACGGATCTTACGGAAAAACTAACACTAAAGGGGGGTGAATAGTGTTTTAAAGGATTTATAGAAAACTTAAACAATTAATCATTACTCAGATAATTATATAAATCACAGAATGGATATCACAACAGAAACAATCACAGATGCAGATATAATCGAAAGTAAAATGCAGAAAAGGAAAGAACACACCGGATTTTATACTGGTTCGGATTACTCCTATGTCTAGTCTCATGCAACGCTGGATTGACCAGAGTTTTATTAATATCAAAATCCAATTACAACACCCTTGATTTCACGGCTATAAGGTTAACATCGATTCAACACCCTTGATTTCACGGCTACTAGGTTAACACCGATTCAACACCCTCGATTTCAAGGCTACAAGGTAAACTCTGCTCCTTTTCCTTAATTTACGGGCTACAAGGAACACAACCTTTCCTTATCGATTACAATTGCCCTAGAACTCTTGAGTAGAACTTCGAAACAGAGAGTATTTGATAGAGATTGAGAATAGAAGAAGAATGATTTAATTTGTATTGAAATCAGCAGAGTACAAGTGTAGAAACCTGAAATTTAAAGTAAAATAATGGTTGTATATGAAGTAGGGAAGAAAGAAAAGATATATTTTGAAAAAAATTCGAAATCAGACACTTTATATAGTGTTCCAAGGGACACAACCATTCCTGGAATGTTTTAAATTTGAAAAGACACATCTATTTGAATTAAAATTTGCGATAGTTATATGTCGACATGTAGAATGGTGTATGTCGACGTATGTAGTATTTTTAAATTTTAAATTAAGTTTTTAAAGTATTTATGCCAGTATATATATTCTGGAAATTCCTGAAATAAAACTAGTTGTTTAAATTATATTTTCTCAAGTATAAAACATTTAAAATATTATTTAAACAAATAATATAAAAATATATATATATATAAATGATATAAAAACTATAAAATATAATTATAAAACTTTATAAATAAACTATATTAGAAACTTATATTTGAAATCATAAGTAAAAATCTTTGGATGATTTAAAACCATTTTGAAAGAAGTTTGAAACAATTTGAAATCAATTTAAAAACATAATTTGAAAACAGATTTTGAGAGTGCTAATCTGAATTTTATATAGTAACTAACTCTCACTACAACAAAAATACCCTATTACAACGTCCATTTTACAACGGGCGTTGGCTGCCCGTTGTAATAGAATGCTATAACAACGGTCACTTCCTGAACCGTTGTAATAGATGCATGTACAACACTCTTTTACAACCGGCACAGGCTGCTCGTTGTAATAGAATGCTATTACAACGGTCGTTTGTGGACAGTTGTAATAGATATCATTTACAACCCACTTTTTACAACAAGTAAAAACTGCACGTTGTAATAGAGTGCTATTACAATGGTCATTCCAGGCGCGTTGTAATATATGTCAATTGTAATATTATTACTAACTATTAACTATAATAGTATGTTACTTGTAACGAACCAAGATTTTTAACGTTAAAAATATGAAATGTATTTGAATTTAGTAATTAAGAATTTGATATTTGTTTATAATTTTGAAATTTAGTCTATTTCATTTTGGTTCAAATAAATTATGTATGTATAAATTAAAAATTTCTTTCGATTTAAATATTTTGTTAAATTAAACATTAGTGATATTTTAAACTAATCGATATATATAGTGTTTGAGAAATTATTTAAATCAATTTGCATATTTTAAAATTTTATTTGATTTGAATAGCTCTATTTGATTTAAGCATTAGCTATATTTTAAATTAATTGAAATATATCATTAGAGAAATGATAAATTTGATTTTCAATTTGACTTGAGCATTTATTTTATTTTGTTTAATTTTGAATTTTTGTTTTAAAATTTGCTTAAGATTATAATTGAATAAATTTGTTTGATTAGATTTGTTTAGGTATTGTATTTTAAAAAATATTGATCTTTGGATTTAAACAATGTTAATATTTCAAACTAATTCAAATATATTGTTGTGAAGAATAAATTTGTTTTCCATATTGGTTGAAAATTTATTTGAATAATTTAAAATTTTATTTGCATTTCAATAGCTTTATTAAATTAAATCGTTCACTGTAATTGTAAAATTTATTGATATATGGTTAGAGAATTTAAAATTTGATTTAAACTTGAGAACATAGAATATAATCTATTTAATTTAAATTTAAAACTTGGTTTTGAATTAATGTTTATAAGTGTGAATTTAAATTTTAATATTTGAAGCCAAATAGTTTTGTTAAATTAAACAATATTAATATTTTATATCAAATTGAAATATGTTGTTCGAGATATTATAAATTTTGAATTTCAATATTTACTTGGGTATTTAAATTTAAATAATTTTGTTGGATTCAAATTTGGTTTTTATGGAATTAATTTAGATGCGTAATTGTAAAGATTAGAGATACCATTATTGGTTTGTATACTTAGGAATATAGGGAATCGTATACTCTTGAGATTTTAATACGTAGTATACTTTTGTAAATGAATTGTTTATAAGTTTGCCACTAAGCCACTTTATTTATTTTGAAAAAAAAAACATTTTGTGTATCCTTATTAAAACATAGGTTTTCAATACAGGTTTTCAATACGTGTCCATTTGGGTCTGAAATACACCAC
Organism: Allium sativum; assembly: GCA_030737875.1. NCBI lineage: Eukaryota > Viridiplantae > Streptophyta > Magnoliopsida > Asparagales > Amaryllidaceae > Allium > Allium sativum. The sequence goes on along the minus strand of CM060915.1, from coordinate 41,357,641 downwards.
GCGTCTCTGTTTTAATCACCGTGCCCTTTTTTTTCCCGTCCCTCCTTGCACTCACTCAGCAAAAATTCCTCTTCTCCAAATCCATTTTTCCCCGTCCATCTCTCATTTCCTTAGTAGCCGAAACAAACCAATTTTCCCCAAATTAAATTCTTTTTCTCCCAAATCGATTCATGGCCACCAAAATCGGTTAACACCGTCGTCTCCTCCTTCAATCTTGCCGACTGTTTCTACCGCTACCTCCATTGGTTCACCGCGTCACCATCGAAGAACACCGACTCTCTATCGCATCGCTCCTCTTCGTTTAACCCTGAATTCGCTCCAGCTCCGTCGTATGCTGACGCCATTAAACCCAAAGTAGACCCAACTGAAACCCCTCTTCTCTCTGAAATTAGCAGCAACAGTTCCCTGTAGCCGCACACCGCCACTGACCGATGACCCTTTTCTACAATACCGAAGCCCACTGCCACTTCCAGTCGAACCCGACTCATCGTACCTCCGTCAGTCAGGCCACTAGCAACCGACACCTCTTCTTTACGCCGCGATTAAAAGTAAGTACCCTTACGATTAAACCAATTGCAAGTAGTTTACTTCGACTTTTCACTGGGTATGGTTCATTGTGGTTCGTTGTTCTATTTGCATTAGTTGCCTTGATTTAATTCGGTTGCAATTAAATATATATATATACACACACACACACATACACATACACACACATCTCTTGACCTGGTTCATGTGATAAACCTGACCTGAATTAAATATGGCTGTTTTGGAATTTAAGCTGCTTAGAACTCGCCTGTTGCAGTTCTCATTGTTCAGGCCCGTAGTGTAAATCTGAATGCATGTTGGGATAATTATTTGTTTTGATTATTGCTTAAGCTTGGTGATGCTTGCATTTTATTCTTGCCAGTACCATACCTTACCCGATTCTGCCGTTGCCATGTCTTGCCTGTACCCATCTGTCTCGAGTTTTACCATAGTTTTCCATTTTGATACACACCTTTGGGTACACAGAAGCTCTCACCAATTTTGCATGAGACGCTGTTTTAGCCATTTAAGGTTACTGACATGTTGAGTTTACATATTTGTGTTATGCTACATTTGGATGTTGATACCACATCCTTTGCCGCCACCATCCTATTCTTAACAAATGCAACAAATATGACCCACTTTGTATAACCGACGTGTTGTGTATATAAGGGACGTTGTTTGATTGTGTTATGGTTGCATGCGTTTCCTTCCTTAATAATCTACTGGTACACATTCTCACCATAACTAAGCTACTGCCTACTTGTGACTCATCCCAAAATGAATACAGTATGAACTCATGGATAGAAAACCGGACCGATATGCTATTGATTCAATTCAGAAATTTTGGCTCTGCTGCTTACGGTTGATGTCATTGTTTGTAATGCAAGTCAACCGTATGCATAATATTGGTTATACATTATACCCACTGATAAGCTGCTTATAAATTAATTTTTGTGTCAATCTTACTGTTAGTTGTCGGTAGCATTTATTCTTGCAGATTCCATGAGGTAAATTTGCCTTATTCTTGCGGATTCCATGAGGTAAATTTTCCTAGTTATAAGATCCAAGTAGATGGTCGATAACAATTAACATAGATGGTAGTTGAGGGTTTTAGTCTAGGCTAGAAAAATGGATCATGTTCTATTCAGATTCTTGTTCTTGTACTCGTACAACATCATTATTTATAGCTCATATATGTTATTATTATATTATTGTTATTGTTATTACTAATTGAATAATATTATAGTATTATTATTTTTTTAGTTAACTTCAATTATGTTTTATATTTCAGGCCGTAGTATTTGATTTCAACCATAAGATCCTGAGAATTTATTTATAGTGCTGGCAGTTCTTTCTGGGAGGCAAGTGACCGGTGAAGTTTTATTCCTGTTTAATTATTGATGCAAAGTATACTTATCATATGTTAGTTTGTGTTACAATTTTAGACTTGCATCTACTGGTTAGATGTTGTTTTGAAGAGGAAACTGAGTAAACTGCTAAAGAACAAGTGTTGGTTTTTTTGGATATGCAGGTTCAAATAGTTTGGAAACTGCTAAAGAACAATTAACAAGTGTTGTTTTACTGCTCGATTTGAATTCGCTCTTTCGTGAACTTCGTGGTACTGTTGCGTTGAAGGACTGCCGCTGCCACTCTTCAATACCTCTCTTGCCGTCAAAGATTGTTCGTGCAGTCTATTTTAGTTCGAGAGGGGTGCAGATAATAGAATTACATGGCTTCGGCTACAAGAGCGACGAGGAAGAGAAAACTTGCGAGAATGGTTTGTATGAGCTTCATAATTCATATTAGTGATTTGCGATTAAAATTTACATAGTCCAAACGATTTACTGATGTTTACCGCACTTTCGTGTTTGATGTTTCTAAGAAATAGTCATATCTACAACAAAACGAAGATGCAAAGTAATATAGAAAGTAGAAACTAGGCTGACTGGAACAACCGGTTCTCATTGAATTGTAGCAACATAAAGAAAACTGGTTCGCATTGAAAGAATTGGAGACTATTTTTTGTTACAGTATGATGGATATTGGATAATATGCATGGTGATTCCCCTTTCAATCATTATTCATCACGATTCACAGTAGCCTATTATGTACTAAAGCTATGAGAATAGTTAGCCACCATTTTGATCTAAAACAAAATAAAAAAAATGATAGAAGTTCAACAATGTTGGAATTATAAATTATTGTGTTGTGCTATGTATATTCAATCTATGTTTAATCATAACAGAAAATGATTGTGATCTACTAGAAATTTTAGAAAAACTAGTTCATATATAAGTTTAAAAAAGATTAAGTTTTACAGTATGAAGTCCTTTATATTTTCCTGTCAAACTTGAACATTATGCTGTATGTTTAGATGCTAATATGCTATGATAGGGTTGATGAGGCAACATTGTGTTTTGGAATCTTTTTATGAAAGTACATGGCTACGAATGTAAATAAGAATATTGTTGTCTGTCCTCTAAGGCAAGGAATGCTTTGTTATCAGCCATTGAGCCTACATTGTTATCAGCCTACTTCTGGGTTCAATTCTTGTATTTTAATTATGGCTACGAATGTAAATAAGTTTAGTCATGTTTATTTATCTTTACTTTCAGTTGTTAGCGAATTGGCATTGGAGTTCAGACATGCTCGAAATGGCTACGAATGTATTAAACACCATGTCCGGTATGGCATCTTCAACTTCTTCTTTGTTATTACTGCTTTTGTTTTCTTTGCTTCTGTCTTGTACTTGTTTTGTGTTGACGTGGTTGAAACGCCGAATCCTTGACCTTGTTCTTTGTATGTGCATTTCTTCTTGAGTTGGAATGATTATAATTATATGAATTTTTTCTTTAATGTTTGTTTAGCTATTGAAAATAATTGGCCTTGCATTTTTCTCTTAATGTGCTTTTTTAATACTTCCATGCTTATATATACTCAGGTGTTGAAATTAATTGGTCTTGCATCTTCTTTTTAATACAATCATGAATCAATCTTTTGTACATATATTACTTTAGGCGACACATTCAATTCGAGGATTGGAGTATTTGAGAGACATCTTTTTGGTTGATGTGTGTGCAGTATGCTGATGTGAAAATGCAAGATGTTCTTGATGAAGAGACTAAGGCCATTGACAAGTTGGTGGGGCTTGATGAACACATCATTTGTGCACTACCAGGAGTAGATTCTACTGTTGCAGCTATGCTTGTTCACAAGGCAATTGGAGGACAACTTCATTGTATTTTTGTTGATAGTGGCTCACTAAGGTAACCCACCTGACTGAATTTTTGCTTACTCATGAGGTAAATAAAACATATAGCCTTAGAATAGTGTTTCTTTTATAAAACCGCCAACTCGGCATGCATCAAAATGTTTATATTGATTATGCTTACATTAACTATGCACTACATTCATTTCTAGCTACTTGTTTTTTGGTTTGAGTACAAATTTGAAGAGCTTCATAGGCTTAGCAATTGGTTTTGGGTCAATCACGGAAGATGAAGACATTGAGAGTGAGAGTGAGTGTAACAAAGATAAACAGAACTTCATAGGCTTAGCAATTCATTTGTATAGTTATTGTGTAACAAAGATAAACAGAACTTTGTATTACTCAAAAGTATAATAAAATATTTATTTGCTTTGAATAGTTATTGTGTATGGTCGATGGCCTGTTGTAAAATAGGTTTACCAAGTAGTACAGTAGTATATTACAACGGTCAACGACCGTTGTAATATACTGTATTACAGCGGTCGAACGACCGTTGTAATATACTATATTACAACGGGCAAAAGCCGCTTGTAATTTATTAGCTATTACAACGGATTTATAACCATTGTCATAGAGTCATTGCACGTGACATAGCAAGTTATTACAACGGTCCTTTACAACAATCATTGTCCGTTGTCAAATAGTTAGGAGCTATTATGACGACGCATATTAAGAAGGGCATACGCCCGTTGTGAAATGCATATTACAACGGTGTTTGCCCGTTGTAAAAGGACTGTTTTGTTGTAGTTTCTATTACTCTGATAATCTTGATCTCTTGAAATCTTGATATCTTGATACTCATAAGTCTTGAATCTCCTTTGAAATCTTGAATCTATTAAACTATACAGTCTTCAATATTCATTTCCTGCATATAAATCCTACATGTACATATATATATATATATATGTAGATATATATATATATATATTGGATAAAGATGTTGGTATATATTTTATAATCAATAATGATAATGATTGAAACAAGGTTGTTGTCATCAAAATACCACTCTCCAACATAGAAAATCCCTCTTGTGTGTAAATAAGCTACATGGATTTTGATGTAAACCCCACAAAGTTATTGGGATGATAATTTTACACCTCCACCAAGTGAGTGCATAAGCCACGATTGACTGTGAATGTCAGGTAAACCCTACATGGGTATTTGGATAAAGATAAACACTGATCTTTATCCCAAATATGTAGACTATCAATGTGCGAATTGACAGGACTATATAAGCGTTATTTAATGCTTATATGGTATAGTGCACTTTGTGTGTGAATCGAAAGCGGTGTGCTGGAAGCTTGAGTGTAATAATATACACAACGTTATAATGAAAAATAAAAGTGGTTATTGGTTCATTGGTTAATTATCCATTAAGAAAATGAATTTTAATGAATATTTTATTAATATAATAATAGGTGAAAAATAAAAATTTGATTTTGACGTCCGATTTTGGGTGGACGCAAAGATATTAAAATATCGATGAATATTTGTAACTATAGAAAATGGTTTTCCTAGACCTGGTATGATTGTTTAAGAACTTATTTATTACAATCAAACTTCGAAATTGGTAAAGTAGATAATACACTATTTATCAAACTAAATGGAAATGATATTCAGTTAGTACAAATCTATGTAGTTGATATAATTTTTATATCAAATAATAATAAAATGAATTAAGGATCCTCAAAAATTACGACTAAAGAATTTGAAATGAGTTATATGGGAGAACTTACTTTCTTCTTAGGATTACAGATTAGACAATTAGATAATGGAATATTTATTAATCAAGAAAAATATGCTAGGGATTTAATTAATTAATTCAATATGGCTAGTACTAGAGGAAAACCCACTCCCATGGCAACTAATGAAGCCTTAAGTAAAGATGACTCTTCAAAAGATGTAGATCTAAAACTTCATAGAGGAACGATTGGATCTTTACTATATATAACTGCAAGCATACCAGATATAATGCATAGTGTTTGTCTTTGTGCTAGATATCAATCACAACCTAAGGAAACTCGCTTAAAATCCTTAAAACGTATTTTAGGATATGTCAAACATATATTGGACTTTGGATTATTCTATCTTAAGAATGATTCATTCGGTTTAATTTCGTATTGTGGTGCCGACTATGCTGGTTATAAATCAGACCGAAAAAGCATAAGTGGAACATGTCACTTTTTGGGTCATTCCTTGGTTTCTTGGTTTAGTAAAAAGAAAAATATTATTTCCTTGTCAATAACTTAAGCATAATATATACCTGTTGCTTTGGGTTGTTCTCCTGTAATATACGTGCAATTGTATCGATTCAGATTTTTGGTCGATTATTTTAAACATTTAAAATAATTTTAAATGTTGAGTTGATAATATAAATGGATATTTATATGGAATTTATCGATTTATAATCGAATATGATTTAATTCGAGTATATTGAATGATCATAGACAATAAATAATTGAATTTGAAGTTAGAACTGAATCGAAAACAGTTCAGATGATCAATATAAATTCTATTTGAATAGAAACGGTAATAATAATAATTTATTATAGGGGAATTTTTATTTCTGAATTTAAATTATCTTATATCGACTTAATATGGTTATTTTATATATACATTCAAATTAATTTTCAAAATCTATTCTGTTGAGTTTAGAATAGCGTTATAACGTTGAAACGTCGGTCGTTGCGGTAAAACAGGGGTTCGTGATTCCGAGTTATGGACCCCGAGATATTTGATTAATGGATAAGCTCTAAATCAAATCGATATTGTTTCAACTAAAATAAAAATCTCTTTATATCTGATCAAATTAAATAGAAATCAAATTGTATTTAATTCTCTTGTACTTCGGTTGTACCTAAGCTAACCCACTTCGTACCCTTTCGCAGACCTACTCTCCATCTATATAAACGCAACTACCCTTTTCTCCTCGTTGATTTCTTCACGTTGTTCATTTCTACAGATGGGAAAGAGGAAAAAAAATCAAAGATTCAGTAAATAAAATACGCCGCTCCTCTTTTATTATGACTGCAAATCGAAAGCTTAGAAAAGAAAAACGGAAAGCCTTCGAAAAGCAGTAACCCAAATCGATGTCCCATTTTCTTCCATTCGAACCCATATAAAACAAAAAGAGAGAGAGGCGAGGAAAAGCGAATCATGAATCAGGAAAAAGGGAAATGGGGTTTCGATCGTCAATAACGAGTGCGACGGGTTTTTGAGCTATTCAAATGTGGACTCAGCAAGCTAGGTTTCGTGATTTTGGGAAATACAGGAAGCGAGTTTCAAAACTAAGGCTGGATTCTTGTTAGTGAAGGAGGATAGCATTTGTATAATTTGTATTGGAGGATGCGATGAAAAATATTGTCGCTGACCTGTAGCTGTGCATTTGGAATGAGTTCGATCCTTGTTTTCATGGCATGTAAAGGGAGTGAGGGGAATGAGAAGCTTGGTCATGGTTGTTTCAAACGATGACGGTAAAAGGAGAAGTTTAGCATAGCGGATAGCGATTTTGACAGTGGATGTCATGATGGAGATGAGAAGTTGCGGTGTTATTTTTTTTGATAAGATCTGGAGCATAATTTTGGGTCGGCGTGCAGCTTGGTTAAAGTCGAGATGGGTATAGTGAGGTTAAGTTGAAATAGGTGTTGACTGGTTGGTGTTTCGGGTTGTTTTGGAGCTGATGAAAGAAGGAGTGCAGCTTCTTGTGACATAAGGTAGTGAGAATTGTGCTCGAACTCCAATGTTAGCATGGTCTGGTTTGAGATAGTTTTGTAGTCTAAGGTTGAGATGATGAATCATTGGCAAAGCGATAGGGTAATTCGAAATTTGAATTTCATAAAATAATTTATTTGTTAATTTAAATTAAATAGTAGCTTATCGATAAAATAAAATAAATAATCATAGGTAACAGATTTATTCAAGTCGATTCGTAGACACAACAATCCAGAATTAAATTGGATAATCAACAAATGGAAAACAGGTGAGTAAACTCACTCTCTGGTTCGATTATAATTTATTATAATCGAATTTTTTATTTAATACAAATATTTATATGTTTTTGGTTGGTTGGAAATTCCTGAAATAAAACTAGTTGTTTAAATTATATTTTCTCAAGTATAAAACATATAAAATATTATTTAAACATATAATATAAAAACTATATATATAAATGATATAAAAACTATAAAATATAATTATAAAATTTTATATATAAACTATATAGGAAACTTATATTTGAAATCATAATTAAAAATCTTTGGATGATTTAAAATCATTTTGAAAGAAATTTGAAACAATTTGAAATCAATTTAAAAACATAATTTGAAAACAGATTTTGAGAGCGCTAATGCGAGTTTTATATACTAACTAACTATATTACTCTGATAATGTTGATCTCTTGAAATCATGATATCTTGATACTCATGAGTCTTGAATCTTCTTTGAAATCTTGAATCTCTTAAACTATACAGTCTTCAATATTCATTTCCTGCATATAAATCCTGCATGTACATATATATATATATTGGATAAAGATGTTAGTATATATTTTATAATCAATAATGATAATGATTGAAACAAGGTTGTTGTAATCAAAATTCCATTCTCCAACATAGAAAATCCCATATGGGTCTTAGGATGATAGTAATGTACAGGTCTCTTTTGTTTGTAAACAAGCTATATGGATTTTGATGTAAACCCCACAAAGTTATTGGGATGATAATTTTACACCTCTACCAAGTGAGTGCATAAGCCACGATTAATTGTGAATGTCAGGTAAACCCCACATGGGTATTTGGATAAAGATAAACACTGATCTTTATTCCAAATGTGTAGACTATCAATGTGCGAATTGATAGGACTGTATAACCGTTATTTAATGCTTATATAGTATAGTGCACTTTGTGTGTGAATTGGATGCGGTGTGCTGGAAGCTTTAGTGTAATAATATACACAGTGTTATAATGAAAAATAAAAGTGGTTATTGGTTTATTGGTTAATTCTCCAATAATAAAATGGATTTTTAATGAATATTTATTAATATAATAATAGCTGAAAAATCAAAATTTGATTTTAACGTCCGATTTTGGGTGGATGCAAAGATATTAAAATATCGATGAATATCTTTAACTATAGAAAATGGTTTTCCTAGACCAGGCATGATCGTTTAAGAACTTATTTATTACAATCAAACTTTGAAATTGGAAAAGTAGATAATACACTATTTATCAAACTAAATGGAAATGATATTCAGTTAATACAAATCTATGTAGTTGATATAATTTTTATATCAAATAATAATAAAATGAAATAAGAATCCTCAGAAATTACGACTAAAGAATTTAAAATGAGTCATATGCGAGAACTTACTTTCTTCTTAGGATTACAGATTAGACAATTAGATAATGGAATATTTATTAATCAAGAAAAATATGCTAGGGATTTAATTAATTAATTCAATATGGCTAGTACTAGATGAAAACCCACTCCCATGGCAACTAATGAAGCGTTACATAAAGATGACTCTTCAAAAGATGTAGATCTGAAACTTCATAGAGGAATGATAGGATCTTTACTATATATACCTGCAAGCAGACTAGATATAATGCATAGTTTTTGTCTTTTTGTTAGATATCAATCACAACCTAAGGAAACTCGCTTAAAATCCTTAAAATGTATTCTAAGATATTTCAAACATATATTGGACTTTGGATTATTCTATCCTAAGAATGATTCATTCGATTTAATTTCGTATTGTGATGCCGACTATGCTAGTCGTAAATCAGACCGAAAAAGCATAAGTGGAACTTGTCACTTTTTGGGTCATTCCTTATTTTCTTGGTTTAATAAAAAGAAAAATATTATTTCCTTGTCAACAACTTAAGCATAATATATACTTGTTGCTTTGGGTTGTTTTCAGGTAATATACATGCAACTGTAACGATTCAGATTTTTGGTCGATTATTTTAAACATTTAAAATAATTTTAAATGTTGAGTTGAATATAAATGGATATTTATATGGAATTTATTGATTTATAATCGAATATGATTTACTTCGAGTATATTGAATGATCATAGACAATAAATAACTGAATTCGAAGTTAGAACTGAATCAAAAACAATTCAGATGATCAATATACATTCTATTTGAATAGAAACGGTAATAATAATTTATTATGGGGGAATTTTTATTTCTGAATTTAAATTATCTTATATCGATTTAATATGGTTATTTTATATATACATTCAAATTAATTTTTAGAATCTATTCTGTTGAGTTTAGAATAGCGTTATAACATTGAAATGTCGGTCGTTGCGGTAAAATAGGGGTTCGTGATTCAGAGTTATGGACTCCGAGATATTTGATTAATGGATAAGCTCTAAATCAAATCGATATTGTTTCAACTAAAATAAAAATCTCTTTATATCTGATCAAATTAAATAGAAATCAAATTGTATTTAATTCGCTTGTATTTCGGTTGTACCTAAGCTAACCTACTTCGTACCCTTTCGCAGACCTACTCTCCATCTATATAAACGCAACTACCCTTTTCTCCTCGTTGATTTCTTCACGTTGTTCATTTCTTCAGAAGGGAAAGAAAAAAAATCAAAGATTCAGTAAATAAAATACGCCGCTGCTCTTTCATTATGACTATAAATCGAAAGCTTAGAAAAGAAAAACGGAAAGCCATCGAAAAGCAGTAACCCAAATCGATGTCCCATTTTCTTCCATTCGAACCTGTATAAAATAAAAAGAGAGAGAGGCGAGGAAAAGCGGATCACGACTCAGGAAAAAGGGAAATTGGGTTTCGATCATCAATAACGAGTGCGACGGGTTTTTGAGCTATTCAAATGTGGACTCATCAAGCTAGGTTTTGCGATTTTGAGAAATACAGGAAGCGAGTTTCGAAACTAAGGTTGGATTCTTGTTAGTGAAGTTGGATAACATTTGTTTAATTTGTATTGGAGGATGCGATGAAAAATATTGTAGAGACCCGAACTTCCCTATCTCCGAAGAGAAGAGAAAGAACGAATTACCGTGAGAACAAGATGAATTAGAACGCAAACAGAAGAACATTTCATTGTTTATTACAACAATTCCAACAGAATACAAGAATAGACAGAGTATGAATAAATATACATTCGATAAATATCAGAGATTACAATAAATTACATAGCAACGGAAAAACAATACAAAACACAACTGAAAGTAATACACGGATACAGAGCTTTCCGAGCATCGTTCCAGCTGTAAATCAAGATCCTGTGAATATAAATCTACAAAACCAAAACTACTAGCTGCCTGTGTAGAAATTAGAGGCACCCAGAGTTTAGGTTAAAACAATAAACACCAGGTCAGTCATGGGACTGGTGTGAGAACTAAAACAATTATTAATCTTTATTTTAAAGTTAGGTAAATCAAGGGACCATGCCGTATAACACGGAACGGGTTTCCTCCCAAGAATACCAGTGCTTAAAACAAACAGCGCAATGCTAAATAAAGAAAAATGAAGCTATTATAAGACCCAGGTCCCATCACACAATGCAACGCAAGCCTGAGGATAGGGTTTTTGCCTTATAATAACCAAAGCATGCTTGATACGTTTAAAACACATTATTTTGATATTACTATAAGTGTATAGTGTCAAAACAATTTCAATCATAAATATCAATCATAGGCGGCATGAATGACCCATACCACTATGTGGCCATACTAGGTTCTACAAATAAAACAACAATATCACGTATTGGAAATTGGATTTCCAACATGAGCCGAGGCAAGGGAAAAGCTCCTCTCCATTTGAGGCACTCTAGCAAATGTCTCAGGACCCCACTATGATCCTTGGAATCGGTTGGGCCGGTCCTCACCTAACTTTGGAGGATTAGTTATTTCTGAACACACGTTTCCCGGTCCTAACAGATCTATATCCGAGGCGCCTCGTATCCAACAACCACACAGGTGAAAAGTATATAAATGTCAGCCAGTTTAAGCACTAACACCACCACTAGCTAGAAAGAAACGTCGTGTTCTCCCAACGGTCCGTATCCCGTTTTTGACTCATACCGAGGTGTGAGGCTCGCGAATTCACGTTATACACAAAGCTGCGCCACACATGCCGTGCTTTGATCATCAACCACAAGACTTTTCTTTTCAACAGAAGCCTCGATCAATTGCCACTTACGCGTGCCACACTGGCAATTCACTCCATGCGACTGATGTCCATCGATATACAACCTCTGAGCTCGTACGTCTTAGAGAAGGGCGTTAAGCAAGAGAATAAATTCTCCGCCGCCAAACAGATGTATATTTAATAGAGATTAATCAACACAGAATAAAATCCAATGTCAGACATACAATCCATTAACAAGTTCGTTCTGGGTCTGAACGAAACCGGAGGCACTTTCCTCGCATATCCATCAATCTCCAAGCACGTCTGGATGATCACCAACTGTTTCTCTCCTCTTGGGTGTACTGCCCAATCAAGATCATCAGTAATCACCCAAACGATGTGAAGACATCCGGTCTTCAACCATCGTCTTCATCTTCGACATATCGCCGAATCGGTTATTCAGAATGGGTATAACCCAGCCTTTCTGAATAACCCACGTATATAATAAACAAATGTTACACAAACACAACAAACGCTTCATTCCAATTCAGAATATTCTTTTATTCACAAAATCACATTCTTAGGGAAATGTTCCCATTGATTTTATCAAAGATAAATTCTTATAAATTTATTCTTTAATCTTCCTTTGGATATCATTTCAAACTAGTCAGGATTAGCAAACCACACCGAAGTAATTATTTAATTTATTTCCCAATCCCAACCTATATATCCCATGGAGTAAAACTGGTAATACTCCATATCTAACACCACGGTGTCATCGGTAAAATTTAGTTACAATTTCACGTTCAAATCTAATTAAAGATTTAACTATCGCTTTGTTGCAAAACTGGTGGTACTCCATTCTCGATCACCTTTCAGATTTGATAATTTAATTTATCAATTCACATTTCAATCTAATTAAAGATTCATTAAAACTCCACTTAGTTTTAATCCTTTCAAAAATCAATATCCTGCCTCTAACTGGGTTAAAGAACCAATGTCATCTAAAACACGATTCACGATAAACCCAAAATCACATTCAAATTCAATTCCAATTAAACATTATTTAATTGGTACACTTCATTAAATCTAAGTAGAAAGATTTAATCTTTTTCTCTATTGGGTTTAAGAACAGTGTTAATGTAGACACCATTCACGACAAACCCAAATCACATTTGAAATTAAATACAAGACTCTGAATAAAAAATATATCGGCTTATATTCAACATCAAATTCTACGACCAACAAATATCGTATTGGAAATAACGATATAAATATATCTTTCAAATCTCCACAACCATATCTGTATAATCACGAAATCCAACATCAAAAAATTCCGAAGATAATTTTGATTCAAATCCAGTTCAATTCACGTATTGGGAATTTTGATTATTTTTAAAACCACTTTCAAATTCAATTTATTTATTTCAAAAATAAATTGATTTTAATTCTAGTTCAAAACTAGTTCATTTCGATAAAAATCTATTTTTATCTTTTCAAATATGGAGTTTTTCAGCCTAATTTTTCACAAATCACTTCTTATGATTTTACACAAATTATTGATATTTTTAATAATTTTATCAAGGCCCGCACAGTCGATTTCCGTCAACGGCCATCGAACTGCACATACAGCGACCTTTTCCAAATTTTATTTGGACATAATTCCAAATCCAACTGTTAGATTTCAAATTTATAATATTCATTGGAAAGCTCTTTTCTATACGAACCCAACGGTTCCGGTTTTAGGAGAATCCGACGGTCGGATCTCCCGTAATGTCCGTTCGAAGTCAATGGTCGAAATTCACAAACTACCGCTGCACGACGCGTTCTATTCAGGCCATTATATATATAATATATATAATATATATATTTCATCGATTTCCTTTTAAACGTATTTTATAAATCGTTTTAAATTCGTTTTCGTAACGATTTCGACTTCACTTTCAATTTCAAATCAAAATTGAATTTTCCTTTATAAATTCGTTTTAAATTCATTTCAAATTGATTTCAATTCGAATTCATTTCAATTCGAATTCAATTCGAATTCATTTCAATTCAATTTTGAAATCACTTTTCAATATTCATTATAAAAATGAATATAATCGTTCACGTCAAAATGCCGCAACTCTAATCAACACGGCTTTATATCTTTCAATAAATTCGTTATTCTATTCAACAAATTAATATATATTTTATTCAACACATGAATATACTTTCAACACATGAATATCGTCAACACATGACTATTTCTACTATTTAATATATTTTATAAAATTATGATATCTATCATTTGATTTTAAATCAGACTCCAACCGTAAAGTAGTAAGAGAATGATTCCCCAGGTGTTGACGCCGAAGGCCGGGACCAATATCAGATCAATACCCTGGAAACCACTCATCTTATCTATTTTCTAGTTAGTTTCTAACTTTAAATATGATAAAGATGTAAATTTTATTGTTAAAATATTTCTTTCAACACATTATTTATTCTATTCAACACATGATTATTTATTCTATTCAACACATGAATATATACTTCATTCTATTCTTTATTTTCCCAATTGGAATGAGGCCCAATCAATTACCATATAATGTTAATTATATGGATTCCATACAACACATGTATATAATCACAACAATAAATAATCAATCATCATCCAAAGTGCACCACACTGTATAAGCATCAAATATAGATATCTAACGCTTATAACAGCCTGTCAATCAATCGATCGACATACAACTAATAAATCGGGATGAGTGGACTTCAAATATCATCCCAATACCCGTGTGGGGTTTCAAATCAACAAACACATATTTTTATTCACACACACACACGTTAAAAACAATATTTTTAATGATAAAATATTTTTTTTACTATATAAATATTTTATTTCACGTCACACAATCAATTTTCATCACAACAAACAATCAAACATACAAGCCATCCATGGTCTGTGGATGACGGGTGTCGGGTGCTACTAAGCACCGTCTGCATCCTAGTATATATTTTTAACTAGAAAAAAAGATTTAAAGTGAGAAGTTCTCACCAGCTAGCTAATCCAATACTAAGACTCTTCTTATGTAGAAATCTTCGCCGTGCTCGCCCCTCTGTCAATTTCGTTGTCCGTAGCTACTACATATATAAAAATCACCTTTTTATATTGTTGCTATGCATATAAAAATCATATTTTTATAATCACTCCATATGGATAAAAATTCTATTTTTACATCGTTACTATATCGATAAAAATTCTATTTTTACATCGCTACTATATAGATAAAAATTATATTTTTACATCGCTACTATATAGATAAAAATTATATTTTTACATCGCTACTATATAGATAAAAATTATATTTTTATCACGCTATCCTCTACATAAAGATTTCGCCTTTTCAAACATAAAGATTTCAATCTTTACTATCTATATAATATAAAAATCGAATTTTTTTTATCTTCACTTCGTTATAACAATTATATTTTTATATTGCTCTTCTCCTAATAAAGATTATATTTTTATTACTCTACATGAACAAAAATCGTATTTTTAATATGCCATTAGTATAAAAATTATATTTTTAACCTTTCTATATTATAAAAATTATATTTTTAACCTTTCTATATTATAAAAATTATATTTTTATTCTCTTCATCATATAAAAAT
The DNA here is from genome assembly GCA_030737875.1 of Allium sativum. NCBI lineage: Eukaryota > Viridiplantae > Streptophyta > Magnoliopsida > Asparagales > Amaryllidaceae > Allium > Allium sativum. The sequence continues at coordinate 41,342,072 of CM060915.1, read as the reverse complement.
TATATTTTTATATGAATATAAATCTCGTCTTTATATAATTAAAAATCCCATCTTTTCTAAATCAAAGATATAATCTTTCAAATATAAAGAAGCAAACCCTTTTCAAATTAAAAATATAACCTTTTTAATTTAACATAACAATTATAAAATAACATTAAGCTATGAATTGCATAAAAAAAACAACGCTTACAGTAGGAAGAGGGAGGAGGCATTCATCAGCGTCGGAGGAAGGTGGAGGGAGTGCGGAGGCGGTGTGTCTGGTGGCCTGGAGACTCGCGTCAGGGTGAAAAAGGGGGGAAATGCGGCGGAAAGGGGGAGGGCGGTGGCGGTCTCGGAGGCGTCGGTCAGGGAAGAAGAAGGAGAGGGGGGGTCGTGGGGTCGGGGGGTGCTGCGGAGGAGGAAGAAGGAGAGGGGGCGGCTGCGGGTGTGGCGATGGGCGGCGGTGAGGTTAGAATGGGGGGGGGGACGATAGTTTTAGTTTTTTTTTTCTTTAATCGATTTCTGAGATGGAGAGAGAGAAGAGGGAATAAGGGGGTTTATATAAAATATATATATATTTTATTATTTATTGATTTCAAAAAGCAACTTTTATTTTCGAACTCGAAATCGAACTCACCGCCTGTCGTCCATAGCTAATTACCCCTATTCTGAACACAATGGGATGTGTATCGTAAGTTAATTCGATCGTTTCGATTAGTTTTCGTCAGTATCAACATATAACTCAATATATTGAATTTGAACGTGCATTTCAATTTACTGGGGCCACATACTAACAAGAAAAATTCCTGAAAAATATTTTCTAGCTTCGTATTGACGATACGGTCCTAACAAAACTAATTTCGTCGAATTCTGAGACCTTTTGAAAAATGGCCAATTTCCAGTCGATTAAAATCAACTTAAACTGGTCAAACGCGTTTTCCTTTACCGCACTCACATATTGATTCGAAAAATTACGAAAATTGGAATCTAGCAATAACTTGACATCACAGATCCAACAAAAGTGGTTTCGTCGAAATCGGAGGTCGTTTGCAAAATAGCTATTTTTAAGGGCTGAAATTCCATAGCGACTATTCTGAAATTTCAACTGGACATATCTTTTGATCCCCGCTATGAAATTTCAATTTTTCGGATTCGTTGGAAAGATATTCATAAATAGATTCTAATATTTTTGGTTTCACTAAAATCCGGCTTACATTGCACCCGGTACATTCAATTGAAGTTTGAAATCGAATTATCGAACTACCGCGCCATTTTCAATTCCTTTTATAATTTAAAATAAATATTTATATTCTAATGACGATGTATATAAAAATATACGTTCGAATTCTATTGAAAATAAATTTCTCGTCGATTTTATTTAAAATAATCTATTTTAAATATTCAAAATTTGCTAAAATTGCCAAAATAAAAAATTTAAATTGGCCCGCATTTTCCGGGTTTTTACATTCTCCCCCACTTAAAACTTTTCGTCCCCGAAAAGGAATGAAGCCGAAAGTTGTTTTACAAATCAACTCAACTTCCATTATTTTCGTTACGGCTTAAGTTCTTCAACTTTTCAGTTTCTAAGAACTTTTCAAATTCTTCAAAAATTTGGCTAACACCCTAAATTTCCGAAAAATTTCGCCATAACCTCCCCTGCACCGGGGACTTCGGGATATTTCATATAGCCTCCCATGGCCTTCTTCAATCCAAAAGAAAAAGAAAAAGCCAAGCGGCTAGCCAATCGGCTCATAAAATCATCATCACCCAAACAAAACAGTAAATTATGGTAAATATGTACCTATTTGTCGGGCAAACAATTTTATTCTTCTGCTCTAGCCTCCTTGCTATGACCTGTTCAATGTAAGTACATGTATATGCGAGCAAACGCGACCAATTCTCAATACAATTCACTATTCGGTTCAATTAGGCTAAATGGTTCAAAATTTCAAACAAATAGACAAACAACACAACCATCAATCAATTAGTGGATTAACGTTTCAAATTCATAATTTGATATATATACAGAAAATCATGTTTTGATGCCAAATCACAACAAATAATCCTATGTAAATTTTGGTTCTCACACCAGTCAGTGGAAATATATAGATATCACACCTTCGAAACACAAACATAAATACTGATGATGTGGCCACATTAGCAGATTTATCCCCAGGTGTCTAGAATGTGATTCTATATCTATCCAGTATATTAAAACTTCGAATATACGTTCATGACGCGTATATACAAAACCTTTATATACTAGATTGTCCAAATTCAAAATAAATAAATATTCAAATACACATAAAATGGTTTGAATTTTCAAAACAATATTGTTTTCATTTGAAAAATATACTCTTCACACTCGTTCTAGGATACTACTGATCCTATCTCTAACGAGTCATTCTAATTGGATATTACTAATTCAATATCTGATGAATTCTTTCGTATGGTTCTAATGTGTCTTGTTCTCGAGCTTTGTAGACCAAAGCTCTGATACTAGTTATAGAGACCCGAACTTCCCCATCTCCGAAGAGAAGAGAAAGAACGAATTACCGTGAGAACAAGACGAATTAGAACGCAAACAGAAGAACATTTCATTGTTTATTACAACAATTCCACTAGAATACAAGAATATACAGAGTATGAATAAATATACATTCGATAAATATCAGAGATTACAATAAATTACATAGCAGCGGAAAAACAATACAAAACACAACTGAAAGTAATACACGGATACAGAGCTTTCCGAGCATCGTTCCAGCTGTAAATCAGGATCCTGTGAATATAAATCTGCAAAACCAAAACTACTAGCTGCCCATGTAGAAAATAGAGGCACCCAGAGTTTAGGTTAAAATAATAAACACCAGGTCAGTCATGGGACTGGTGTGAGAACTAAAACAGTTATTAATCTTTATTTTAAAGTTAGGTAAATCAAGGGACCACGCCGTATAACACGGAACGGGTTTCCTCCCAAGAATACCAGTGCTTAAAACAAATAGCGCAATGCTAAATAAAGAAAAATGAAGCTATTATAAGACCCAGGTCCCATCACACAATGCAACGCAAGCCGGAGGATAGGGTTTTTACCTTATAATAACCAAAGCATGCTTGATACGTTTAAAACACATTATTTTGATATTACTATAAGTGTATAGTGTCAAAACAATTTCAATCATAAATATCAATCATGGCGGCATGAATGACCCATACCACTATGTCGCCATACTAGGTTCTGCAAATAAAATCGCAATATCACGTATTGGAAATTGGATTTCCATCATGAGCCGAGGCAAGGGGCAAGCTCCTCTCCGTTTGAGACACTCTAGCAAATGTCTCAGGACCCCACTATGATCCTTGGAATCGGTTGGGCCGGTCCTTACCTAACTTTGGAGGATTAGTTATTCCTGAACACACGTTTCCCGGTCATAACAGACCTATATCCGAGGCGCCTCGTATCCAACAACCACATAGGTGAAAAGTATATAAATGTCAGCCAGTTTAAGCACTGACACCACCACTAGCTAGAAAGAAACGTCATGTTCTCCCAACGGTCCGTATCCCTTTTTTAACTCATACTGAGGTGTGAGGCTCGCGAATTCACGTTATACACAAAGCTGCGCTACACAGGCCGTGCTTTGATCATCAACCACAAGACTTTGCTTTTCAACAGAAGACTTGATCAATTGCCACTTACGCGTGCCACACTGGCAATTCACTCCATGCGACTGATGTCCATCGATATACAACCTCAGAGCTCGTACGTCTCAGAGAAGGGCGTTAAGCAAGAGACTAAATTCTCCACCACCAAACATATGTATATTTAATAGAGATCAATCAACATAGAATAAAATCCAATGTCAGACACAAAATCCATTAACAAGTTCGTTCTAGGTCTGAACGAAACCGGAGGCACTTTCCTCGCATATCCATCGATCTCCAAGCACGTCTGGACGATCACCAACTGTTTCTCTCCTCTTGGGTGTACAGCCCAATCAAGATCATCAGTAATCACCCAAACGATGTGAAGACTTCCGGTCTTCAACCACCGTCTTCATCTTCGACATATCGCCGAATCGGTTATTCAGAATGGGTATAACCCGGCCTTTCTGAATAACCCACGTATATAATAAACAAATGTTACACAAACACAACAAACGCTTCATTCCAATTCAGAATATTCTTTTATTCACAAAATCACATTCTTAGGGAAAGGTTCCCATTAATTTTATCAAAGACAAATTCTTCTAAATTTATTCTTTAATCTTCCTTTGGATATCATTTCAAACTAGTCGGGATTAGCGAACCACACCGAAGTAATTATTTATTTTATTTCCCAATCCCAACCTATATATCCCATGGAGCAAAACTGGTAGTACTCCATATCTAACACCACAGTGTCATCGGTAAAATTAATTACCATTTCACGTTCAAATCTAATTAAAGATTTAACTATCGCTTTGGAGCAAAACTGGTGGTACTCCATTCTCGATCACCTTTCAGATTTGATAATTTAATTTATCAATTTACATTTCAATCTAATTAAAGATTCATTAAAACTTCACTTAGTTTTAATCCTTTCAAAAATCAATATCCTGCCTTTAACTGGGTTAAAGAACCAGTGTCATCTAAGTAGAAAGGTTTAATTGGTACACTTCATTAAATATAAGTAGAAAGATTTAATCTTTTTCTATATTGGGTTTAAGAACAGTGTTAATGAAGACACCATTCACGACAAACCCAAATCACATTTGAAATTAAATACAAGACACTGAATAGAAAATATATCGGCTTATATTCAATATCAAATTCTACGACCAACAAATATCGTATTGGAAATAACGATATAAATATATCTTTCAAATCTCCACAACCATATCTGTATAACCACGAAATCCAATTTCGAAAAATTCCGAAGATATTTTCGATTCTAATCCAGTTCAATTCACGTATTGGGAATTTTGATTATTTTTAAAACCACTTTCAAATTCAATTTATTTATTTCAAAAATAAATTGATTTTAATTCTAGTTCAAAACTAGTTCATTTCGATAAAAATCTATTTTTATCTTTTCAAATGTGGAGTTTTTCTGCCCAATTTTTCACAAATCTCTTCTTATGATTTCACACAAACTATTGATATTTTTAATAATTTTATCAAGGCCCGCACAGTCAATTTCCATCAACGGCCATCGAACTGCACTTACAACGACCTTTTCCAAATTTGATTTGGACATAATTCCAAATCCAACTGTTAGATTTCAAATTTCTAATATTCATTGGAAAGCTCTTTTCGATAGGAACCCAACGGTTCCGGTTTTAGGAGAATCCGACGGTCGGATCTCCCGTAATGTCCGTTCGAAGTCAATGGTCGAAATTCACGAACTACCGCAGCGCGACGCGTTCTATTCAGGCCATTATATATATAATATATATATATTATATATATTTCATCGATTTCCTTTTAAACATATTTTATAAATCGTTTTAAATTCATTTTCGAAATGATTTCAACTTCCCTTTCAATTTCAAATCAAAATTGAATTTTCCTTTATAAATTCGTTTTAAATTCATTACAAATTGATTTCAATTCGAATTCATTTCAATTCAATTTTAATTTGAATTCATTTCAATTCAATTTTGAAATCACTTTTCAATATTCATTATAAAAACGAATATAATCGTTCACGTCAAAATGGCGCAACTCTAATCGACACGGCTTTATATCTTTCAATAAATTCGTTATTCTATTCAACAAATTAATATATATTTTATTCAACACATGAATATACTTTCAACACATGAATATCGTCAACACATGACTATTTCTACTATTTAATATATTTTATAAAATTATGGTATCTATCGTTTGATTTTAAATCAGACTCCAACCGTAAAGTAGTAAGAGAATGATTCCCCAGGTGTTGACGTCGAAGGCCGGAACCAATATCAGATCAATACCCTGGAAACCACTCATCTTATCTATTTTCCAGTTAGTTTCTAACTTTAAATATGATAAAGATGTAAATTTTATTGTTAAAATATTTCTTTCAACACATGATTATTTATTCTATTCAACACATGAATATATACTTCATTCTATTCTTTATTTTCCCAATTGGAATGAGGCCCAATCAATTACCATATAATGTTAATTATATGGATTCCATACAACACATGTATATAATCACAACAATAAATAATCAATCATCATCCAAAGTGCACCACACTGTATAAGCATCAAATATAGATATCTAACGCTTATAACAGCCTGTCAATCAATCGATCGACATACAACTAATAAATCGGGATGAGTGGACTTCAAATATCATCCCAATACCCGTGTGGGGTTTCAAATCAACAAACACATATTTTTATTCACACACACACACACGTTAAAAACAATATTTTTAACGATAAAATATGTTTTTACTATATAAATATTTTATTTCACGTCACACAATCAATTTTCATCACAACAAACAATCAAACATACAAGCCATCCATGGTCTGTGGATGACGGGTGTCGGGTGCTACTAAGCACCGTCTGCATCCTAGTATATATTTTTAACTAGAAAAGAAGATTTAAAGTGAGAAGTTCTCGCCAGTTAGCTAATCCAATACCACGACTCTTCTTATGTAGAAATCTTCGCCGTGCTCGCCCCTCTGTCAATTTCGTTGTCCGTAGCCACTACATATATAAAAATCACCTTTTTATATTGTTGCTATGTATATAAAAATCATATTTTTATAATCACTCCATATGGATAAAAATTCTATTTTTACATCGTTGCTATATAGATAAAAATTCTATTTTTACATCGCTACTATATAGATAAAAATTATATTTTTACATCGCTACTATATAGATAAAAATTATATTTTTACATCGTTACTATATAGATAAAAATTATATTTTTATCACGCTATCCTCTACATAAAGATTTCGCCTTTTCAAATATAAAGATTTCAATCTTTACTATCTATATAATATAAAAATCGATTTTTTTATCTTCACTTCGTTATAACAATCATATTTTTATATTGCTCTTCTCCTAATAAAGATCATATTTTTATTACTCTACATTAATAAAAATCATATTTTTAATATGCCACTAGTATAAAAATTATATTTTTAACCTTTCTATATTATAAAAATTATATTTTTAACCTTTCTATATTATAAAAATTATATTTTTAACCTTTCTATATTATAAAAATTATATTTTTTATTCTCTTCATCATATAAAAATTATATTTTTATATGAATATAAATCTCGTCTTTATATAATTAAAAATCCCATCTTTTCTAAATCAAAGATCTAATCTTTCAAATATAAAGAAGCAAACCCTTTTCAAATTAAAAATCTAACCTTTTTAAATTAACATAACAATTATAAAACCAAACTATGCTATGAATTGCATAAAAAACAACGCTTACATTAGGACGAGGGAGGAGGCATTCATCAGCGTCGGAGGAAGGAGGAGGGAGTGCGGAGGCGGTGTCTCTGGTGGCCTGGAGACTCGCGTCTGGGTGAAAAAGGGGGGGGGGGGGACGTGGCGGAAAGGGGGAGGGCGGTGGCGGTCTCGGAGGCATCGGTCAGGGAAGAAGAAGGAGAGGGGGGGTCGTGGGGTGCTGCGAAGGAGGAAGAAGAAGGAGAGGGGGCGGCTGCGGGTGTAGCGATGGGCGGCGGTGAGGTCAGAGCGGGGGGGGGGGGGGGGACGATAGTTTTAGGTTTTTTCTTTCTTTAATCGATTTTTGAGATGGAGAGAGAGAGAAGAGGGAATAAGGGGGGTGTTTATATAAAATATATATATTTAATTATTTATTGATTTCAAAAAGCAACTTTTATTTTCGAACTCGAAATCGAACCCACCGCCTGTCGTCCATAGCTAATTACCCCCATTCCAAACACAATGGGATATGTATCGTAAGCTGATTCGATCGTTTCAATCAGTTTTCGTCAAAATCAACATATAACCCTATATATTGAATTTGAACGTGCATTTCAATTTACTAGGGCCACATACTAACAAGAAAAATTCCCAAAAAATATTTTCTAGCTTCGTATTGACGATATGGTCCTAACAAAACTAATTTCGTCGAATTCTGAGACCGTCTGAAAAATGGCCAATTTCCAGTCGATTAAAATCAACTGAAACTGGTCAAACGCGTTTTCCTTTACCACGCTCACATATTGATTCGAAAAATTTCGAAAATTGGAATCTAGCAATTACTTGACATCACGGATCCAACAAAAGTGGTTTCGTCGAAATCCGAGGCTGTTTGCAAAATAGCTATTTTTAAGGGCTAAAATTCCATAGCGACTATTCTGAAATTTCAACTGGACATATCTTTTGATCCCCGCTATGAAATTTCAAATTTTCGGATTCATAGGAATGATATTCATAAATAGATTCTAATATTTTTGGTTTCACTAAAATCCGGCTTACTTTGCACCCGGTACATTCAATTGAAGTTTGAAATCGAATTATCGAACTACCACGCCATTTTCAATTCCTTTTATAATTTAAAATAAATATTTATATTCTAACGACGACGTATATAAATATTTACGTTCGAATTCTATTCAAAATAAATTTCTCATTGATTTTATTTAAAATAATCTATTTTAAATATTCAAAATTCACTTAAATTGGCCCGCATTTTCCGGGTTGTTACAAATATTGTCGCTGACCCATAGCTATGCATTTGGAATGAGTTCGATCCTTGTTTTCATGGCGTATAAAGGGAGTGAGGGGAATGAGAAGCTTGATTGTGGTTGTTTCAGACGATGACGGTAAAAGGAGTAGTTTAGCACAGCGGATAGCGATTTTGATAGTGGATGTCGTGATGGAGATGAGGAGGAGTTGCAGTGTTATTTTTTTGATAAGATCTGGAGCATGATTTTGGGTCGGCATGCAGCTTGGCTAAAGTCGTATAGTGAGGTTAAGTTGAAATAGGTGTTGACTTGGTGGTTTTTCAGGTTGTTTTGGAGCTGATGAAAGAAGGAGGGCAGCTTCTTGTGACATAAGGTAGTGAGGATTTGTAACGACCCAGAAAATCTGAACCAATTTAAAAAATTTTAATTGGCTAAATTAATGGATTTTAAATATTTAAAATAAATATTTTAAATAATAGCAATGAAAACTGAGTTTGAATCGACAATTGAAAACGAATATAATTAATTCTAATTATAAACAAGGCTTGAAAAGGCGCTGTAGTTTCAAAAATTGAATTCAAACTTTGTCGGACTATACCGTGTGCAAAACAAAACGGATTTTAGTGAAACCAAAAATATTTAAATCTGTTAGTGAATACCTTTCTAACGAATCTGAAAAATCGAATTTTCATAGCGGAAAGCAAAAGTTATGGCCAAAAGAATTTTCAGAAAGGTCGCTATGGAATTTATATAGCCCGTGAAATTGGCCATTTTGCATACGACCTCGGAATTCGACGAAACCACTTTTGTTGGATCCGAGATGTCGGTTATCACTAGTTTTCAAATTTCATAATTTTTGAAGCTAGTATGTGAGCGTGACAAAGGAAAATGTGTTTTGGTCAATTACAGTTAAATTGGATCGACCAGAAATGGGCCTTTTTGCAAGCGACCTCAGAATTCGACGAAACTAGTTTTGTTGGGACCGTATCGTCAAAACATAGCTAGATTTATTTTTCTGGAATTTTTCGAATCAGTTTGTGGCCCTGGCAAATTGAAATGTACGTTCAAATTAAATATTGGATGTTTTATATTTTAATTTGAAGGAAAACTGACTGAAACAGTCGAATGGGCCTTCGAAACATATCCCATTGTGTTCGGAATGGGGGTAAAACGCTAGGGACGACAGTCGTTGGGTTTCGATTGGTGGTCGTGTCAGAAAACCCCTTTAAAACTCCACCGGCCAATCAGAATTTTTATAAAAAAAAAAAAAAGAGAAAAACTTTTTTTCTCTCTCCCCGCTCAGCGATTTGGATGATCCCCGTCCCTCCCTCCTTCCCCTTCACATCGCCGCCGCTATAGGCCACCAAAGCCGCCGCCACCACCCAAACCCGATCTGCCTCTTCCCCCTCTACAAATCCGACCCACCTTTGCCCCGCCTCGCCTCGCCAGTCGCCTAGGTCGAGCCCCCGAAGTTGCGCCGCCTCAAGCCCGATTCCTCCTCCGATCCTCCATCGCACTAGGTCCCACCTCCATCGACAGGAGCGTGGCTCCAAGCTCTATAACGTGGTGGAAGCCGATCGCTCTCTCGTGCTACGAATCCGAAGAAAGATCAAACCCTAGTTTCGAACCAGGTTTGAAAACTAACGGCTGCTCTATATTTTCAACTGTTTTTACACTTTTAAGTGTTGCAAACTTTGAAAAATCATATCTTTTTCGTTCGTTAACGAAATTCGATGAAACAGTAAACATCGTGATCGTGTGGACGCCTTCTACATTTTAGAAGAGACCGCATATTTTTCTGAGCCTTCTGCTATTTTTGGTGGAGTGGAACCCAATGTGAGATTTCTAATTTATAAACAATATGGAAAACGGCGATGTATAAATTATATAGTCGATGTATGAGTTATATAAGCGTTGTACACCTCTTGTATAAGCGTTGTATAAGTCGTACGTTCGATGTATAAGTTGTATATGCGTTGTAAAAATTATATATGTGTTGAAATAGAAGTGAATTTCTATATATATATATATATATATATATATATATATATATATATATACGCCCCTCGTCCACAAACCATGGACGATATTTATGGACTGTGATTGGTGTGAAAATTGATTGATAGCGAATGGTTGTTTGGGATTGTTTGGGGTTGATATTGATTGATTGTGGTTGAAAAATACCCATTTGTGGTTGAGAAATATTTGGTGGAAACCACATAGGATTAGTTTGTGGAAATGAAATAAATAAAACATGCCGCCTGCGTGCGAACTAGATGCATGATCCCCATTGTCAAAAACCGCGAGGTTTTAAGGTAGAGCGAGGAGCCGTACTAGGGACGGTCCCGGTTTTAACTACCCTGCCGTTATGCTGCCGAAATTTTGAATAATATTCATGTGTTTGAATTATTTTCATTTGCTGAAACTATATTTATTCATTGAATAGAAAACCTTCATGTGTTGAATCGATATTCATTCGTTGATTAGAAATTCATGTGTTGAATGGTATTCGCGTTTTAAATATAAAAATCACATTTTTATCTATATATAGAAACTATAGAAAACCTTCATGTGTTGAATCGATATTCATTCGTTGATTAGAAATTCATGTGTTGAATGGTATTCGCGTTTTAAATATAAAAATCACATTTTTATCTATATATAGAAACTATAGAAAACCTTCATGTGTTGAATCGATATTCATTCGTTGATTAGAAATTCATGTGTTGGATGGTATTCATATTTTGAAATAAATTGTTTTATAATAAAAATCCTATTTTTATCACCTATATAAACTATATAAAATAATAGTGTTTTGAAATGAATTGTTTTACAATATAAAAATCACATTTTTATTATATACATGAATTGTTGAAATGTGAAGTGTTAAAAATAGCAACTCGTTCAAATAAATATGCATGAATTGAAATATTCCTTAATTAGCTAATGGCGTGATTTTTACCTATGCATGCAACATTAGATTGAATAGTGCTTTTAAACCAAATGGAATCAAATATGAAGTTGAATGGAAAATGATAAGTGATAAGAACTATATATATGTACATGCATATTTATTGAACATGTTATAGCAAAGGGGCTAGAGAAGAGGAATAAAATTTTGTGCCCGACAAATAGGTACACATTTACTGTTTTGTTTGGGTGATGATTTTATGAGCCTACTGGCTAGCCGCTTGGCTTTTTCTTTTTCTTTTTGACATGAGATGCCCATGTGGCTATTTGGGAATTTTCCCAGCCCCTCCCGTACAAAGGAGGTTATGGCGAAATTTTCCAAAATTTAAAGGGGTTAGTGAAATATTTGAAGTAAAAACGATATTGAAATTGTTGAATGAACTATATTTATATAAATATATAAATATAAATAAAATTAAAATGAAACGTGGCCGTGCAGTTTGTGTTTTGAAACCGTGATTTCAAACAACTAGTGCGGGAAATCCGACCATTGGATTTTCCCGAAACCGCAACCATTGGGTTCGCTTTGGAAAAATCTTTCCAACGGCACCAACTTTGTAAAAATCCAACGGTTGGATTGTCGGGAATGTTTAATTCAAATCTGAAGAAAAACAGCACCAGAAACTATTATATTTATATATATATAAATATAATTATATTTAATCGAATAACGACGTTGCAGTTCGTATTTTGAAATCGAAACTTCAAACGATTGTATCAGGAGATCCGACCGTCGGATTTTCCCGAAATTGGAACCGTTGGATTCGTTTTGAAAAGACCTTTCTTATGATGTAAATTTTGTGAAGATCCCACGGTTAGATTTTCAGATATGTGTAAATCAAATCTGAAGAAAAACAGTGCCACAGACGCGATATGACCCGAAGCGTCGTTTTGAATAAATTGGCTAATTTAAAATAAATAAAAATAGCGATAAATCGTTATAGAATATCATAAGCGATATGGAATGGAAATAAACTGAATTTTCTCGATTTATGTGGTATTTGATGGTTGAATGTGTTTGGTGTGAAAATTACATTAAAGAACAAAATTGGTGTTGTCGAATGATTTAACCATTGAAATAAATTGATTTGAAATGTTAAATATACGTGAATTATTTGAAAAGGCCGAGTTAATTCTCATTTAAAATAATTGACCGACGATTGAAAGTCGAAGATGAAGACGGTGGTCGAAGACCGGAGATCTTCACCTCGTTTGGATGGTAACCGAGGTCCTGATTGGGAGGCATTCAGAAATATGGATAATGAGTGGTGGTCGTCCAGACGTACGTGGTGATCGATGGGTTTGCTAGGTATTTAGTGCCTCCGGTTTCGTTCAGACCCAGAATGGACTTGTGAATGGACTGTGTGTCTGACATTGGATTTTATTCTGTGTTGATCGATCTCTGTTAAATATACATCTGTTTGGCGGCGGAGAATTTATTCTTTCGCTTAACGCCCTTCTCTGAAACGCACGAGCTCAGAGGTTGTATATCGATGGACATCAGTTGCATGGCATGAATTGCCTGTGTGGCATGCTATGATGCAGTGATCAGGGATTCTGTTGAAAAGCAAAGTCTTGTGGTGATGATTAAAGCACCCAGGTGTGGCGTAGCTTTGTGTATAATGTAAAATCGCGAGCCTCACACCCCGGTATGAACCAGAAACGGGAGAAGGACCTCAGGGAGGGCATGCGCTTCTTTCTAGCTAGGGTGGTGTCAGTGACCTACCAGCCCTGACATTTATATACTTTTCACCTGTATGGTTGTTGCTATTGCGAGGCGCCTCGGTTTGATCGGACGATCCGGGTCCGATGGAGTCATTCGTTGGCTCGTTTACGCCCCAAAGGGCGGGAAAACGTATTGTTCAGGCATTTTAATCCACATCGGTGGACCGGCCCTGACGATCCAAGGGTCACTCGAGCTCTGATCCTGAGACATGGGCTAGATTGTCTCGAATTCGGTAAGGACTATCTTTTGCCTTGGTTCATGACGGAAATCCAATTTCCAAATACGTGACTGTGCGGTTTTGATTGTATACCTATATATGACGACATAGTGGCATGGGGCATTAATGCCGTCTATGATTGATAGTTATGATTTGAAATTGTTTTCAAAGCATATAAACACTAGCAATAATATCAAATGCCTTTGTTTTATTCGTATCAAGCATATTTTGGCCGTTATAAGGTAAAAACTCTATCCTCCGGTTTGCGTTGCATTGTGTGATGGGAACTGAGTCCTATAATGGCTTCATTTTTATAAAAAGCATTGCGATGGTTAAAAGAATGATTTGTTTTAAAGCACTGGCAATCCAATGGAGTAAACCCGTTCCACGAAAGTGGCGTGGTCCTGTTATTGGCCATATTATATATGTGTTGAGTAGATTTCTCATACCAGTCCCATGACTGACTCGTAGTTTGTTTCACTTTCAAACTCGGGTGCCCCTTTTTCTACACGGGCAACCTTGTATTCAGGTTTAGCTGGTTCTTTCTGGATAGCTGGAGCGGAAGATGGATTCTATCATTTATCTCTTTTTAGGCTGTTCAGCTCCTATTGTACATATTTCGTTTGTTTTCCGCTGTTGACATTTATGTATAGCTGAACTGTATTTGTACTAAGTAAGATCCTGTATGATGTGTAACTCTGATGGTTACTTTTATCCAGTATATTGTATTGTTCATTGTCTGGTGTATTTATTTAATTCTGTTCTGCTTTTATCTGTTTCTGTATTATATTCCAAGGATTACCCTTGCCACCATCAGTACGGAGTTTGGGGACGTCTCATTTGGTATCATAAACAATATTGAATGGAAATAAACTGAATTTGCTCGATTTATGTGGTATTTGATGGTTGAATGTGTTTGGTGTGAAAATTACCTTAAAGAACAAAGTCGGTGTTGTCGAATAATTTAACCATTGAAATAAATTGATTTGAAATTCTAAATATACGTGAATTATTTGAAAAGGCCGAGTTAATTCTCATTTCAAATAATTTACCGACGATTGAAAGTCGAAGATGAAGACGGTGGTCGAAGACCGGAGATCTTCACCTCGTTTGGACGGTAACCGAGGTCCTGATTGGGAGGCATCCCGAAATATGGATAATGAGTGGTGATCGTCCAGACGTACGTGGTGATCGATGGGTTTGCGAGGTATTTAGTGCCTCCGATTTCGTTCAGACCCAGGACGGACTTGTAAATGGACTGTGTGTCTGACATTGGATTTTATTCTATGTTGATTGATCTCTATTAAATATACATCTGTTTGGCGGCGGAGAATTTATTCTTTTGCTTAACGCCCTTCTCTGAAACGCACGAGCTCAGAGGTTGTATATCGATGGACATCAGTCGCATAGCATGAATTGCCTGTGTGGCATGCTAAGATGCAGTGATCAGGGCTTCTGTTGAAAAGCAAAGCCTTGTGGTGATGATCAAAGCACCTCCTGTGTGGCGTAGCTTTGTGTATAACGTGAATTCGCGAGCCTCACACCCCGTTATGAACTAGAAACGGGAGAGGATATCGGGAAGGGGCTGCGTTTCTTTCTAGCTAGGGTGGTGTCAGTGACCTACCAGCCCTGACATTTATATACTTTTCACCTGTGTGGTTGTTGTTGTTGCGAGGCGCCTCAGTTAGATCGGACGATCCGGGTCCGATGGAGCCATTCGTTGGCTCATTTACACCCCAAAGGGTGGGGAAACGCAGTGTTCAGGAATTTTAATCCACATCGGTGGACCGGCCCTGACGATCCAAGGGTCACTCGAGCTCTGATCCTGAGGGGCGGGCTAGAGCGTCTCGAATTCGGTAAGGACTATCTTTTGCCTTGGTTCATGACGGAAATCCAATTTCCAAATACGTGACTGTGCGGTTTTGATTGTATACCTATATATGACGACATAGTGGTATGGGGCATTAATGCCGTCTATGATTGATAGTTATGATTTGAAATTGTTTTCAAAACATATAAACACTAGCAATAATACTAAATGCTCTTATTTTATTCGTATCAAGCATATTTTGGCCGTTATAAGGTAAAAACTCTATCCTCCGGTTTGCGTTGCATTGTGTGATGGGAACTGAGTCTTATAATGGCTTCATTTTTTATAAAAAGCATTGCGATGGTTAAAAGAATGATTTGTTTTAAAGCACTGGCAATCCAATGGAGTAAACCCGTTCCACGAAAGTGGCGTGGTCCTGTGATTAGCCATATTATATATGTGTTGAGTAAATTTCTCATACCAGTCCCATGACTGACTCGTAGTTTGTTTCACTTTCAAACTCAGGTGCCCCTTTTTCCTACACGGGCAGCCTTGTATTCAGGTTTAGCTGGTTATTTCTAGATAGCTGGAGCTGTAGATGGATTCTATCATTTTTCTCTTTTTATGCTGTTCAGCTCCTATTGTACATATTTTGTCTGTTTTCCGCTGTAGGCATTTAGGTATAGCTGAACTGTATTTGTACTAAGTAAGATCCTGTATACTGTGTAACTCTGATGATTACTTTTATCCAGTATATTCTATTGTTCATTATCTGGTGTATTTATTTAATTCTGTTCTGCTATTATCTGTTTTTGTGTTATATTCCACGGATTACCCTTGCCACCGTCAGTACGGGGTTTGGAGTCGTCTCAGGATTGTGCTCGAACTCCAACGTTAGCATGGTCTGGTTTGAGACAGTTTTGCAGTCTAAGGTTTAGATGATGAATCATTGGCAAAGCGATAAGGTAATTCTAAATTTAAATTTCATGAAGTAATTTATTTGTTAATTTAAATTAAATAGTAGCTTATCGATAAAATAAAATAAATAATCATAGGTGATAGATTTATTCAAGTCGATTCGTAGACACAACAATCTGGAATTAAATTGGATAATCAACAAATGGAAAACAAGGTGAGTAAACTCACTCTCTGGTTCGATTATAATTTATTATAATCGAATTTTTTATTTAATACAAATATTTATATGATTTTGGTTGGTTGGTTGGTTGAATTTCTGTTTATTGATAAATTTTGGTTATTATACAATATATATTAGTTATTTAGGCTGGTGGTTGTGGTTATTATATATATATATAGGTGGTCGGATATTTCCCGCAATACCATTAGCAGGCGCCTGCGGTATAATTAGCGGATGACCCTATGTGCCCCACAATATGATAGTGGATGACCTTATATACTGCGATATCCTACCTTGAAGCACGATGGGTATTATTTATGTTGGCTAACATCTGTGGATGCAGGAAAAGAGGTTGGAGGGAACTAACTGTATTCCTCAAAATTTATTATTGTTTGTTTTCATATGTATATTGTCATATATGATGTGTTAGAAAACCGGTGATTGATAATTGGGTGTTTTGGATGTTTAAATATCACTAGGCCTAAAATGTTGATTTATAAAAATATTGTGAAAAGGGATTTTGAGATTTAAAAGGGAAAATCTGTTTTTCTAATATAGAATTTGAATTTCGAATGGGCTATAAAAAAATATTAACTTGTTAATAATAAAAACAAGTGGTGAATTTATAAATGGTGTTTATAAATTAAATGAAATAATTTTCATTAGATAATTTGAATATTAAATTCAAATGTGAATTTAAAATGAGAATTTGGATTCTTTTTAAAGAAGTAAATGATGAAATCTATTCCGATGTTCGGAATGTAAATTAAATTGGATAATTAAATTAGATTATGTCGAACTTATAAAATAAATGATATCCAGAAAGGATATCGAAATTGTATTAATTAGAAAATAAGATTTAAAATTAAAATATTAAAATAGATTCTATGTTATATATAGATAAGATATAGTAAATAGAATATTCCAATATAAGCTTTTGGTTTTTAAACAGATTTTAAATGGAACTTGTTTGAATATATAAAACAAGTAAATTTATAAACAATGTTTATAATGTGGTGAATCAATTACCAAGAGATAATTTGTAACTATAAATTCAAGTATGAATTTAAAAATAGAATTTGAAATCATTTCAAAAATGAATCGACGGTTTTTATTCCAGAATTCAAAATATAAAAGGAATTGAGTTTCAAATAGATTTTAAAATGAAGCTTGTTTTAATTTATAAAACAAGGAAACTAAATTATAAACGATGTTTATAAATATAGTGGAGAAAAATATCATTAGATAATTTGGATGTTAGAGTTAAAACATGAATTTGAAAATGTATTGGAAATCGTCTCAAAAAGAAGAACGATTGATTTTATTTTAGAATTTGGATTTTTAACCGAATAAAGATAACCCAAGAGATTAAAAGTTAGAATTCGATTATATCGAATTTTATGAAATATTTTATTTCCAATGGAATTGGAATTTAATTTAGAAGTTGAGTTTGAAAATGAATTGATAATAAGATAATCGACAATTTAGTATAATTGGAAATACTAGGCTAGATTTGGAAAACTAATATATTTTATATTAAAATATATTAGAATGGAGTTAAATTTTATTTATAAACGAAGTTTAAAAGCTTATATTTAAATTTAATTAAACGAACTTGCCGTTGCACGGTAGTTCATAATTTGACGTTTCGAACTTCAATTGAGTACACAAAACTCAATTTAAGTCGGAACTCTTTGAAACAAGAATCGTCGGGACAGCTTGAATAATAGTTTTCTAATAAAAGAGAAAATTTTGAATTTCATCTTATAGATTTTGAGTTATGTCAAAATCAAATTCCCAAAAAAATAGCGCCGTAATTGTTATTATACCATAATGGTTTATTTAAATTAACAAAAGGGTTTTAATCAAACAAAACTTGAATTTCCATTAAAACAAATCCTGATTTAAGTTATAAAATAAATATGAACTCAAATAGAGTAAATGGATTGACTTTTGAAACAAAAATCAGATTTTTAATTGTTGAATAGAATTAACTGATTTGAAAACGAATTAGTTAATGGAATTTTGAATCAAAATTGGACTTTGGATAAGTAAAAGGGGTTTGTAAATTCATATACGAAATCGAATCGAAACTTATATTTAAAATGGAATTTGATTGGTTTATAAGCAATTTAAAATTGTATAAGAACGTGATATGCTCAATTAAAAAGTGGAATAGGAAAAAAGGCTAATTAAAGAATAAATTAGCGAAATGAGTTAAAATGCCCAGATTGAGTTGGAGTAAATTGGAATTGGTTGAGTATGTATAAAACAAGAATGAAATGAAGAGAATGAAGTTTATATTTTGCTTACCCGACAAAAAGGTACATGTTTAAATTCCTTATGCGTTTTTAAGCGCCAAATCGGCAAGCCGCTTGGCTTTTTGATTTTCATATCGAATGGAAAGGGCCTAGAGAGACGAGTTGGAGTTTGAGCTATTGACCAGTGCAAAGCAGGTGTTGGCGAATTTTTCTGGAAATTTAAGGAATTGGAATATTTTTAAGAAAATTGATAATAAGAAATCAATGTATCGATATATAGAGAATTCGATAAGGAAACGAACTTAAAAAAATTATTATAAACAAAAAGGAAATCTATAAATTAAATCTGATAAAGATAGAAAGAGAATACATATACACATTGTAAAAATGAATAATTAGCTTTATACGATGTTGATTATTTGGGAATAGTGGTCTTGTTTGTTTCGAAATTAAGGATGTTTTCAATCAAGGTCTGAGAGATAATTATACCCCAACTTGATTAATTTCATTACTAACCGATAAATAGCAATATTTAGTTTCGAAGATCAATGTTTGAATAAGATTTAGTTGAATGTAGTATTTTGGGTTGTTGTAACGATGTTTTACACAACCTTCGTTTTAACCCAAGTAAGTGTAATTTTGGGAAATATAATAATAAATATTTCCTAAGTATAGAAAGGAATGGTCGCAAAAAGGAGAAGTAATTGGAAATGAATTCCAATTATAAATAGAAGATATTTTCTAAGTATAGAGAATAAAAGAAGGTGATATATGAAAATGCTTTCCCAATGGCGTAAGATGCCAAGATGATTGTTGAAAATATTGGATTGACAAATATTGATAAGGAATGGAGAAGTGATATAATTAATAAAATATTAATTTAGGGGCCCAGTGATTGTTTGGTGCTTTGGATGAATGTTTGTTTTTCTTCGATAGTTAAATAATCGACTATCGAAGTATTTACCAATATCGTTGTCAATATGGAGAGACCGGTTGATTATTATCTGAGAATCAGTCCATATTGGCACTCGCGTTGCGAATCAGATTATACGAAGACAAATCGAAGACGGAGTAAAGTGCAAGGGTTTTTCTGTTAATCTTAGGTAGAAATTGCCTAAGATGGATTAATAGAAATTCTACCTTCGGTTTCGTTCAGTCGCAGAATGAACGTGTATTGGTGAATGTCTGACAGAGTATTTCTAATGATCGCATAAGTTGTTTTGTACAAATATACATCTGTTGGCGGAGAATTCACTACAACAAATATGTCAATTCACAACGTTGAAAAAGGCTGTTATAGCCTTTAACAACGTTTTGATGAACGTTGTCTAACGACACATTGTTATAGGTCCTGGACATATCACAATACATTCAAAAACATTGTAGAAAATTGACATACTACAGCATTTCAAATGGTGTTGTCCTTATGTTTATACAACGTTTTATATTGTTTCAGAAATGTTGTTATCTTCCCTTTTCTACAGCGTTTAGCTATATATCATAGCATTTCTCGAAGTTTACATATTCTTTACTATCACAGCGTTTTGCCACATATCACAGTGTTTTTGAAAGTTTACATGTTCTTTACTATCACAACGTTTTGCCATGTATCACTACTTTTTTTGCATCTGTCACAGCACTTACGTATTGTAGTATCAAAATATTCATGCACAAACATATCAACAACAAGTAAATATATATCAACCAACTAATTATATAACATAATATTCATACACAAAGGCATAATCAATAAACAAACTTTACATAATTTCCATAAACTAAACTTACACAATATCTGTCGAACAAAGTCACGATATCTATAAATAAAACAAAATTTCCATAAAACAAGTTTGTGCCGAATACCAACAAAATGAACATATAAAAGTTACCGCTTTCTCCGTAATCAGATACCACAAGCGATCTTATTGGATCTTCAGAAGCACCAAACGATATTCTGATTATAATGAATGCAAACCGATGCCCATCTACAATACCTATACACATATGTTCCTATTAGCTTTTGGTCATGCTTACACATTAACAAGAAAACAATGTTCGATAACAAGAAAAAAGAATACAAGGAGAAAGTTGAAGATAACAACATAACATGCTTGGTAATATTTTATAATGCTTAGTTAATTTTTAAGTATTGCTATTGTTATTATAGAATACTTGGTAATATTTTATATTTTTATATACTTAGTTAACTTTTATAAACTACTTCTTCATTTTTATAAAATTAGTAAACTTAGTTAAAATTTTATACTATTTAGTTAATTTTAATAATACCTAGTTAATTTTTAATTATTGCTATAATTATTATAGAATATTTGGTATTATTTTATATTTTTATATACTTAGTTAACTTTTATAAACTAAACTTCTAAAGTTTTATAAAATTAGTAAACTTAGTTAATTTTTATAATACTTAGTTAATTTTTAATTATTGCTATTATTATTATAAAATACTTGGTAATATTTTATATTTTTATGTACTTAGTTAACTTTTATAAAACTAAACTTCTTAATTTTTATAAAATTAGTAACCTTAGTTAATTTTTTATAATAGTTAAATAATTTTTATAATACTTAGATAATTAATAATTATTGTTATTATTATTATAGAATAATTGGTAATATTTTATATTTTTATATACTTAGCTAACTTTTATAAACTAAACTTCTTAATTTTTAAAAAATTAGTAAACTTAGTTAATTTTTATAATACTTAGTTAATTTTTAATTATTGCTATTATTATTATAAAATACTTTGTAATATTTTATATTTTTATATACTTAGTTAACATTTATAAGCTAAACTTCTTAATTTTTATATAATTAGTAAACGTAGTTAATTTTTTATAATAGTTAGTTAATTTTTGTAATACTTAGCTAATTTTTAGTTATTGCTGTTATTATTATAGAATACTTGGTAATATTTTATATTTTTATATACTTAGTTAACTATTATAAACTAAACTTCTTAATTTTTATAAAATTAGTAAACTTATTTAATTTTAATAATAGTTAGTTAATTTTTAATTATTGCTTTAATTATTATAAAATACTTTGTAATATTTTATATTTTTATATACTGAGTTAACATTTATAAACTAAATTTCTTAATTTTTATACAATTAGTAAACGTAGTTAATTTTTTATAATAGTTAGTTAATTTTTATAATACTTAGCTAATTTTTAATTATTGCTAATATTATTATAAAATACTTGGTAATATTTTATTTTTTTGTATACTTAGTTAACTTTTGTAAACTAAACTTCTTAATTTTTATAAAATTTGTAAACTAAGTTAATTTTTATAATAATTAGTTAATTTTTAATCATTGCTATTATTATTATAAAATACTTTGTAATATTTTATATACTTAGTTAACATTTATAAACTAAATTTCTTAATTTTGATACAACTAGTAATCATAGTTAATTTTTTAAAATCATTAGTTAATTTTTATAATACTTAGCTAATTTTTCATTATTGCTATTATTATTATAGAATACTTGGTAATATTTTATATTTTTATATACTTAGTTAACTTTTATAAACTAAATTTCTTAATTTTTATAAAATTATTAAACTTATCTAATTTTTATAAATCTTAGTTAATTTGCTACTATTATAATTCTTATTGTCATTATTATTATTATTATTATTATAGAAGTTTAGTTATGTTTTGTATTTTTATGTACTTTGTTAATTTTTATAAACTAAACTTCTTAGTTTTTATAAAAGGATTGTAATACATGAATGCCATGAACATGTAGTGTGATGAATATAATTACTTACATAAAAATATTCAGAAGCATCGTCATCATCGTCGCCATTGGAAAGGCTCATCGCATGTCTCATTAACAAAATGGCCGTAAGTTGCACTCAAAAATCAAGTAATAAGTTGACATCGCATGCAACCAACCCATCGATAGAAGGAAAACTAGAAACAACAACAAATTTCAGACGTCAGAACATATTTTCAGAAGTCTGACCTGCTTCAGACGTCTGAAAATAGATTTCAGACGTCTAAAATGGATTTCGGCCAACGCCCTGGGACCATTTCAGACGTCTGAAGTCTATTTTAGTCGTCTGAAAATGTTCTCTGGCAATTCCTAGGCCTGGTTCAGACATCTGAAATTTATTTCAGACGTCTGACCTACTCTGATAAAGGGTAATCAATGTATGCAAGTCACGTCTTATACATTACAGCATAGTAATTTGACAACATTATATTACAATGTGAAGCATAGAGTACATGTAGGTAAGAAAGCTAGTACCTTAAATGTTAGGCATAGATGCAGAATCAAGTTTCGAGTAACCATGCAGTGCATCACCCACTTCATGCTCACTACCTCCTTCCATGTCTGCCTTGAACACAAAATTATATTCATCTATTCTGGTCAACATCCGAACTTTCACTGAAGTGCCGACGCCAATGACTTTCACTGCAGCTCCATAAATATGAACAACTGTTATCAAGAATTTTGGTAAATTTTAAATTCTTTAGCACAACAAATGAAAGAAACATCAATGAAACATAGGAAATTTACAGCTTAATTCACCTCTCCCCTGTCCCACGTACAAACAAGACAACGGAATTGAACTGACAAAGTGATGCAGCGCCCCATGGAAGATGCTTGTACGCGAGCTATCGGTCGTCTGAAGACAAAGAACAAAAGGGAAGGAAGAGCTGATCGTTCGTAAAACTAAAGTTGGAAGAAGCGGAGAACCGGTCGTTCAATGACATAATAGGGTCGCTCGGTGAGGCAGTGAATCAGGAAGAGAAGCCCAACGATCCAACAAGGTCGCCCTCCAGTGTGAGTAAAAGGGATAGGCTTGAGAAAGCATGGGTAGATAGTGCAAGGAATGGGTCATTCGCATTTGAGTCACTCACTCCAAAGTCGATCAACCTTGGATCGTTCGCGAATAGATCGCTCGTTTCTATATTGCCGCACCTAAGTCGTTTAGTTTAGAATTGTTGGCTATCGAGTCGATCACCTTTGTGCCACTACTGGCTGAAGACAATAAGACCTGTTAAAAGATAACATCATATAAGGGTCACTCGTTCCATTGTTGTGTCATCTCATAGTTATGTCGTTCGATCTACTAGTTGTACCTCATGAAGGTCGGCCACCTCTATTGGGTCGAGTCTCTTGTATTCAGGTCGTCTATTTGGACAAGGTGTGATGTAAACCCTATAAATAGGGGTGTGGCGTGAGTTGTAAAGGTTATTGAATTTTCATTAAAATCCCTCGTGTGAGCTTTGTGCCACCATTAAAATTGGAAGTTGGGTTTAATCTCCTTTCTCCATTTTCGGATATTCGAGTGCGCTCGAATCAACGAATTTGAAGCCGATTCACGATATCACTTGCGAGTGATCAACGTTCAAAGAATCGTAGATCGACAACGTGGTATCTTGCGAGATCAACGTATTGAAGATAGCAAGATTCCGGCATCGAAAGATCAATGAAGTTGAGCAATTACCGTCCTTGATCTTGTTTTCTACGAATCCATCCATTCGTGTGGAGTTTAGATCCTGGAGCTGCACCACAAAGTGGGCTATATTTCATTACCAGTATTTAATGGAAGAATGGGACTAACCGCTAACTTTCAGGCAACTCTTAAGCTGTCCTTCAGCACAATCTCATCTCAAGCAGACTGTGCTTAGCATGTTCAAGACCAATGTTGTTTAGAAAGTTGGTACTGATGTCTATTTGCCTACGTCAGTCTGAACCTATGTAATAATGTTTAATTTATGGTATATATATGCAGTCCTCGACACTAGTAATAACAAACATGCTTCAGATAACTCTTACCTTTTCTGTCATACATCATATTTAGGAGCATTTCCTAATTGTCATGTTTGAACCTACAACTTTTATGCTTTCACGTCCAAATATACCAGCAACAGTTTGCATTATTCTGCAATAACATAAAAATAAATATGTGATAATGAAAATATAACAAGAAAATAATAGCCAACATTCATTATTTTAAGAAGGAAAGGTGAACACAAATAATAGTTCATAGTTTTTATTTGCTCATTAGATATTTGGAGAGAACTAATTTGTGAAATGTGCAAAGAGGAGACCAGATGGATGGTCGGTGACATAAGAATATCTAAAAACATTTGTAGCTCAAACTTTGGCATATACTAACAAGCCTTCTTTTTAAAACTCTTCTATTTTAAAGAATATCTAAAAAAAATCAATTTGTCCACGTCCTACCTTATATTTCTCCATCGTTGAATAAGAAAAGATATTATAAGAAAATAAAAGATCATCCATAATGTTAGTCACATACCCTTCTGTCACTCAATATCACCGAAGCCTTCAGTAACTGAGCATGTCATTTTTCCCATAATCTCCAAATCGCGAAGGAAGCATATCATTTTTCCCACCAACTGATGCATACAAGTCTCCAGTGCCATCCAAATACTGACCATAGCCTAGAGTTGAGCTATAAGAAGCAATATACCCTGAGAAAGAATCCCGTGGATCCATGCTGTTTTCAATAACTTCACAGGACTAAGCATTGGCCCCACAGCTCACACAGCTAAATCATGAGATACATGCCTCTATCATGTCAAACTTCTCGCTGCTTGCTTCTCATCTTAATGTTATCGGTTAAACCTTGAGTGTTTGTGTGTTTTTGCATGTGTGTAGTTTAGAAGATTGACATCTATTCCAAATGTGTAGACATATATAAAGCACGTAAACTATATTGATCTATTCCTATACTTCTAAATTAAGCATGAGGACTAATCGACATAACTACAATCAGTGTACACACAAAATTATCTTGTATCTCTCTGATGTGTCTACTGAAAAACACATCGCCTGAATACAATAAATCGATGGTAACACTTGCAATACATGACTCAAAAGCTCTTACTGGGCTTTGTGATTTGTCAAATGCACCTGGAATGCCTGCACAAGATCTGTATGCTGAGCATTCTACTAGAAAATAAACATGTACAATTAGTGCAATAATGATACGAAAGGCATGTGTATGCGTTCTTAATCGATAGAAGAAACTGAAAACTATTGAACCACATGCAGTATGAATTAATTAAATTGTTTAGTGTGCAACTGAAGTCTTGTATTTTCAAACTGAAAAATATATGCATTTCATCTGTTACTGTACTGCCGTAACAAAATACATGAAAGGATACATCCAAGATAACTACCAAAAAGACATGGATGGCTCAAGCACAAGTACAGAAAAAATGGTATTCTAGATGTTCCTTTTTCGCAAAGTGTTAATGGACATTTTTCGTCGAACTTCTCTAAGGAAATTGTTGAAAGGAGAAATGGTCCGGTCAAGGGGAGTGAAAAACAAATTTTAATTTTAAATTAACTTTTTTTAATGTGAAAAAGAAATCAAATTTTGATTTCACCCTTATAAAAATAAAGAAAATTACCAATTTGACATTTCTATGGTTGTTGATTCTTCTTTCTTCTTGTTATGTACCATTATACCCGCCGAAATTATTTCTTCATCTACCTCTTCATCTCCTAAATCCTAACCCCTTGATCAAACAAACGTCAAAATTTAATATCAAAGAGGAGGTCCCCTCTCAATCTCAATATTAATCGGATCTCAGTTTCCATATTAGTATATTTCAGTATATTGAAGGTTCCAATAGTATTTTAAGGGAAATTTTGACTGAGTTTCAAACAAAAGTATGTAATTATATATTCTAATAAATTTAATTTTTGGTATTTTTTTTCCAACAGTATTATAGTAGGCATTTAGGAAATTAATCCTGACTCACATAACTGATGGAAACCATATAAACTTGCTTACATGCTCAATATCAAAGAGACGCAGTTGAAAAGCAGTACAATAGAGTTGCATCTGGTATCACCAAACCCAACTCATGGACTTTATTAGACTTCGGCAAGTCATTTGTGCTTACATATTCAAGCATATACCCTCCTATCACTCATGTCACATACCCTCTTGTCACTCGTGTACCAAGAAAACAAAAGGTCCGAGACTTCGTTTTAAGGTGTCAACAAGTTTAAAAACTGCAATACATATTCAAGCATGATATGCTTTTTTTTGAAATAGATTAGGTTAAGAATTAAAGCTATATAATGAAGTCCAAGATACTTTTATAATTAATGCACCGGCTGACGTAGAAAAACTATTCATGCCAAAATACAACTTAAAATCTTAGTTTAGAATGAATTATAAAACTTATCTCTGTGTTAATGGTACCCGAAAAGTGCAGCAAATGGGAAGTTGTGTACAAAAGGAGGCAGCAGGAGTAGCGTTGACATAAATATGGCAGAGACTATTGCTCGAGTAGTTTAAGGGTGAAAGCAAGACCCTTGCAGAGCAGTTTAACCGCATGATAGTATTGCTACTGGGGATATTAGAACACATCAATTATAGCAAAAATAAGAAAATAATTTGGGCATACCTAGAGATTAGCAAATCCTTGGCAATAAATCTAAAAGAAAATCCTTAACAAATTTTTCCTCAAAAAACCCCACTCAGTTACAAAAAGATATGCATCATACATCAATTGCTTTTGCAATTTCATTATTCATATCGGACATGGCAAGTTGGTTGAATAATACAAACAAGCAAACTGCTGAAATATATATCACACTAAAGTAAAAGGAACATGACAACATTGAACACTAAAATAAAGTGAACATTGAACACTTCAGCTGATTATTGTGTACCCAAGTATTCCATTTTTAAAACCTACCCACTGTTTATAACAGATAAATTATTTTCTCCACTGGCTAAACAATTGTTGTAGCTTTTAAAGAGTAGATGTGTTAAGGTAATATGACTAATCAGCATGAAAAGTACAATCATCCAATTTCTAACGTACATCCATCAGCCAAGGCCGAGATACATCCACATAATGTAGACTTGATAATTTATATTGTATACACTTTCATCTATATGAATACATCTAATGATTGTTAGTATATACCAGCGTACCCCTCCCCCCCCCCAAAAAAAGCCCTTTATAAGGTATAATCATATTCTATCTCTGGAAAAAAAAAATCTATTACCATAACATCTGCTCCCTCCTTCCACCTGTTCTGTAGCCCATCTCCTCGAATGTCTCTATATTTACTTTTTCCTTCCTCTATTTCCAGAATTGCAAGTTCGGCGACTTTTAGGGTCTTTGGCAGCCTGTTAGTAACATTTTAAGAAAACAGGAATGTATATTCAAGGATGAATAATTTCATAAATGAAGGAAGCTAGAAAAGGACCGTGATTATTAAATACGAAAATTAAAACAAAGTATTAAATAATGTTAGTAACATTTCCAGATCTCATTTCACACAAATTCGAACATGGTTTTGAATACAACTATTAAAAAATAACCTCAATTCGTCTTTCAGAAGAGAACTGATTGAAAAGCCACTCCTAATTATCGAATGAATTCAAAATTGGATTCACCCTCTAATGTTTCCGAGGACGGATAAGAATGATTTAGGGCTCGAGAAACCTAGATGTAGCTAGCGAAATTACGACATGAAGAAAATTTCATCCGAGATTCAAACGATTTTAATTAGGTTTGAAAGAATTTCGAGAAAAGCACTGTGATTTTTGATTGATAAAGGGACTGCGATTTTTGGTTAAAGAGGGAAATGAACTTTGCGCGGCAGTGAAAATTTCAGAGGACTGCCCTTTTGGAAAATATGTGAATAAAGATCTCAGCGTTTTGCATAGCTATGTTTGGTTTTTCTAGTGTTCAACAACCGTTTATGACAATAAAGAGGAGAAAATGCTGTCTATTGGTATAGTTGATAACCACTTTTCTTGTAGTGATTTATTCTCTTAGCATAAGATCTAGAATATCTTTGTGCAAATCAATTGGTGATTAACGGATCTGGCAATGTGGCATTCAAAGTGATTGTACTATCAATGAAAGGTAAGTGATCGTAACCTCAAGCCTCGCAACCGGGAAATGGTATAAAATAGGTTAGGTCGCATGGCTAAGTGGGTCGCACCTAAGTAGGGTGTATTGTCACCTAATCTAGAGAAAATCCCTTTGCTTCTTTATCTTTCGATGCTGTCCCTTTCGGGAAACAGTTGTTGATCCCAACCATTGGTGACAATACATTCGGTACTCTCAAGCGAAGTGAGGGGCCGGTCATGTTTAGTCTGGATTGCAAGATGTTCTTGTTGAACCCGATGCATTCCTCTCTAGAGACACACTATTGGAAGGTGGTCCCATACCTTACCAGTTGGAATCCATTATCCAATAAGAGCCAGCAGTTTTGATTGTATACTATATATGTAGAGCGTGGGATGCAAGCGTTCTGCTAGATTGTTATTTACTTGTTTTAGACACTATTATAATATCAGGAAAGTATCAATTTTAAAGAATGTTTTGGGTTATCGTAAGGTAAAAACCATCCGTGTTTATGTGTGGATCGGTCTTACGATTGTCTTTTCTTTCGAGAAAGATTTTTAAAAGTTAAACCAAGTGGTTGGAGTTTACTCACACCAGTCCCATGACCGACCCAGAGTTTATTTTGCTTTGTTTTAGCCTAAACTCTTGGGTACCCAAATTTGTACGGCCAGTCAAGTAGTTCAGGTATTTACAGATATACTTTGTAACAACCCAGATTTTTAGAACCAATTTAAAATTTTTATTTTAGCAATTTTAGTGGATTTGTGGGTTTTAGAATTTGATATTGAATATAAGCCGATATAATTTCTATTCAGAGTCTTGTATTTAATATCAAATGGGATTTTGGGTTTGTCGTGAATGGTGTCTTTATTAACACTGTTCTTAAACCCGGCTGAGAAAAGAATAAATTTTTTAATTAAGATTTAGAGAAGTTTTCCAATTAATATTTATTTGGAGTTGGATTTGTGGGTTTATCGTGAACGGTGTTTTAAATAACACTTGTTCTTTAACCCAATTAACAGTGAAATGTGATTTTGATTTATTTTTTAAAGATTTATTGGAAATTTTCCGAAGTAAAGCATTCCAATTTAATAAAATAAAATGGAAGGAATGGAATTTGATTTGGTAATAATCGAAGTGAGCTTCTGTGGAGGAAGATCGTTACTATAAATGGAACTTAAAAGGCTTTGTCGTTATTCCATTTACATTATTGGTTAGATACGGAAGTTATATCGATTATATATATTGATCTGTTTTCCGTGGAGATTCCATAATTAATGGAATGGGATTTAGGGTTTATAGTGAACTGTGTTTTAAATGACATTAGTTCTTTAACCCAGTTAAAGATAAGATTGATTTCTTAATTTTGAATAATCATTAAGTAATGATTTTTGAGATTAAAACTAAGTGGAGTTTTAATGAATCTTTAATTAGATTGAAAATTGAATGTGATAATCTAAATTACCAAATTTGGGAAATGATCGAGAATGGAGTACCACCAGTTTTACTCCAAGCGATAGTTAAATCTTTAATTAGATTTGAACGAGAAATGGTAATTAAATTTACCGATAACACCGTGGTGTTAGATATGGAGTATTACTAGTTTTGCTCCATGGGATGAATAGGTTGGTATTGGGAAATATAATAAATGATTACTTCGGTAAGGTGCATTAATCCCGACTAGTTTGGATAAACCTTAATTTGGTTTGCAATGATATCTAAAGGAAGATTAAAGAATAAATTTAAAGAATTTATCTTTGATAAAATTAATGGTAACCTTTCCCTAAAGATATGAATATTTGAATAAAAGAATATTCTAGATTGGAATGAGGCGTATGTTGTGTTTTATAGCACTTGTTTATAAGATACTCGAGTTATTTGGAAAGACCAGGTTTAGGCCCATTCTGAATAACTGATTCGGCGATAAGTCGACGATGAAGACCGTTGTTGAAGACCGGAGATCTTCACATCGTTTGGATGATTACTGATGTCTTGATTGGGCAGTACACCCAAGACAAGGTAATAAGTGGTGATCGTCCAGGCGTACTTGGAGGTCGACCGGATATGCGAGGACCTCTCTCCTGTATTGGACATATTGGACGAGGAATAAGGTGCCTTCGGTTTCTTTCAGACCCAGAACAGACTTGCAAATGGATAGTGTGTCTGATATTGTATTCCTTTATACTGTATTCATTGATCTCTGCTAAATATATATCTGTTTGGTGGCGGAGAATTTATTCTCCTGCTTAACACCCATCTCTGAGACGTATGAGCTTAGAGGTTATATAATGGTAGAAATCAGTGGTATGGTATGGATTGATAGTGTGGCATGCTGAGATGCATGTGATCAAGGCTTTTGTTGAAAAGCGAAGTCTTGTGGTTTATGATCAAAGCACAGCTTTAAATAGCACAACTTTGTGTTGTGTTAACTCGCGAGCCTCACACCCCGGTGTGAACCAAAAACGAGTAGGATTGCATGGAAATGGACATATGTTAGTTCTAGCTACAAGTAATGTCATGCTATGGAGCTCAGACTGTTTATTTATGTGGATGTCACTTATTACTACTTGATGGAAGGTGAGGTACCTCGGATATATCGGTCACCACGGGGATGATGGATATGGTCGATTACAGACATTAGTTGTCGACGTACTGACCATTTTGGAGGTTTGATAGAACCGGCTAACATATAGTTTATGGTATAACTAATCATTGACGGATGACCGGCCATGAAGATCCGGGTGCAGTTGCGGTTGAATCCTGAGGCACTTGCTAGGGTGTCTCGAATGTGCACAGGATGATCCCTTGCCTTGGTTCATAATGTAATCCAATTTCCAATACGTGATTTTTCGGCTTTAGTTGTAAATATATATTTGGCGACATAATATATGGGTACCTACGCCGCCTATGATTGATACATTTATATTGGAAGTTGATTTCTTCACTTATAGTAATAATAAAATATGAAATTTCACGTACCAAGTACTTTTGGCTATTATAAGGTAAAAACTCTATCCTCCGGCTTGCGTTGCATTGTGTAATGGGACCTGAGTCTTATAATAGCTTCATTTTTCTTTTTAGCATTGCACTGTATGTTTTAGGCACTGGTATTCTTGGGGTTAAACCCATTCTGTGTTATGCGGCATGGTCCCTTGATTTACCCAACTTTAAAATCAAGTTAATAACTGTTTTAGTTCTCACACCAGTCACATGACTGACCTAGAGTTTATTGTTTTAACCTAAACTCTGGGTGCCCTTATTTTTCACATGGGCAGTTAGTAGTTTCAGTTTTGCAGATATTTTTTCTTACAGGATCCTAGTTTACAGCTGGAGCCATATTCGGAATGCTTTGTATCCGTGTATTTCTTACAGTTGTGTTATGTATTATTTTTCCGCTTCTT